>OY856320.1:14028384-19445884 GCA_963693445.1 Agonopterix heracliana
AACATCGAAATCGCGAAAAAAAAATCAGCTGTCACATTTGGCTCGAGTACGTTTGCAGTTTTGTATGCAACAGCAGATTTTTATTTCGCGATTTCGATCTTAGTCCCATAGAGAAAGTTGTTCAGTTTGACGGTCTGATCATCCCTTTAAAAAAGTGTCAGCATATTAAGAAGGACCCTGTAGATTGATTCAGCTCTGACAATAACTAATTGGTAGAGCAGAGAAAAGTCGAGCTTGCTTCGCTCGCTCTAAGGTTCGGTTTTAATTACTGTCATCATCATCATCATCTCAGCCGATCGACGTCCACTGCTGGACATAGGCCTTACACAAAGATCGCCACAACGACCGGTCCTGCGCTGCCGTCATCCAACAGGTTCCTGCCGCCCCAGGGCCGTAGCTAGGATTGGATTCAAGGTAGGGCATAGGAGGTTTAAGGTAGGGCGGAAGCAAAGAACAGTTTTTTTGGATGAGGTGAGAAAAAAACATACCAAGTCTCAAAACGATGGTGATACTGAGTTCCATTAGCCTACCTATCCCCTTCAACACCACTCAAAGGCTGGAGCGAGCGAAGCGAGCTCGAAATTTCACACTCAAAAACTCAAAACTATTTTGGTATGCGTTCTATTAGTCTACCTACGCTCGTAATATCATGGGCTGGAGCGAGCGAAGCGAGCTCGAAATTTCACACTCAAAAACTCAAAACTATTTTGGTATGCGTTCCATTAGTCTACCTACGCTCGTAAGATCATAGGCTGGAGCAAGCGAAGCGAGCTCGAAATTTCACACTCAAAAACTAAAAACGGTGTTGGTATGCGTTCCATTAGTCTACCTACGCTCGTAATATCATAGGCTGGAGCGAGCGAAGCGATCTCGAAATTTCACACTCAAAAACTCAAAACGGCGTTGGTATGCGTTCCATTAGTCTACCTACGTCCGTAATATCATAGGCTTGGAGCGAGCGAAGCGAGCTCGAAATTTCACACTCCAAGGCTCAAAACGGTGTTGGTATGAGTTCTATTAGCCTAACTACGCTCATAATATTATAGGCTGGAGCGAGCGAAGCGAGCTCGAAATTTCACACTCCTAAACTCAAAACGGTGTTGGTATGAGTTCCATTAGCCTAAACTACGCTCATAATATGATAAGCTGGAGCGAGCGAAGCGATCTCGAAATTTCACAGTCCAAGACTCAAAACGGTGTTGACATTTGTGTTCCATTAGCCTACCTACGCTCATAATAATCATAGGCTGGAGCGAGTGAAGCGAGCTTAAAATTTCACACTCCAAGACTTAAAACGGTGTTGGTAACTCATACGGCATTACGAAGCGGTGGTAGCTTAAAAAGAATTGACGTTTAATATGTGTGCTTCAGGCTCCTATATTGAATAAATTATTTTGATTTGATTTGCACAATATCATAGGCTGGAGCGAGCTCAACATTTCAAACTCCAAGGCTCAAAACGGTGATGGTATGAGTTCCATTAACCTACCCACGCTCATAATATCATAGGCTGGAGCGAGCGAAGCGAGCTCGAAATTTCACACACCAAGTCTAAAAACAGTGTCAGTCCGAGTTCACTTAAAAAAACAATTCAAAGGCTGGAGCGAGCGAAGCGAGCCCGAAATTTCACAGGAATGGAACTTTGTTGTGACCAGAATTCTGACAGTTTTGTAAGGGAATTTGCCCTACTTACCCATATAGTAAAGACGTTGCCCATGTAGGAAAGAAGTAATGGTTGGGTGATTTTTAAGGTAGGGCATTGGAATTTTAAGGTAGGGCATTGCCCCACGATGCCCCCCCCTAGCTACGGCCCTGTGCCGCCCCTTCACCAGCCGGCCCCAATTGATTCGTATTGAGGAGAAAAGTCGAGGTCGCTTTATGTTTCTTTTTTTGCATGGAAAAATCAAAAGATGTCTGACCACAACCCGTCCGAATAGTTATGCTATAAAATGTCGAGCTCGCTTCGCGCACTCTGTTATTTTTCTGTAGGTCTTCTTATAAACATAAGGGGGCGGCAAAATCGGACTGTGCCCCGGGCGACAGAGACTCACGCTACACCACTGATAACAATAAATTTGCTTCAATTTCAATACATAGGGCTTAATTATTTAGCTACGTAGTTAGGTACTCTAGAAAGTACATATACTTACCTGGTTCACTAATGTTTGACACAAAATTAATAAGCAAAATATCACTTCTCAAGCAACGTTTAACAACGTTTCATTTCACAAACTAGTGATTTAACAAAGGTGTTAACACACAAGTTTACATATCAAAAGTTGTCATTTGGCAAATGCATTGAATTACATTATGTTTATAATTAAAACAACATTTCACCATCAGTTATGTGACAACAAACTTATTTCCCAAATAAATTATTTAACCAAACAACGATCAAACATTTTTTATATCACAAAACGTTATTTGACATTTGTCCAATACATCTACTAAACTTATTGCAACTTAATTTTAAACTTTCACATTAAATTTTTTAATAATTTTCGTCAGTCTGACGTGACCAGATTGATGGATCAGACTGACGCGAGACTGAGCGTGTAAACACCCTGCTAAGACTAGAATCCTATTTTTGAATCTCACACTTTCAAAATCATGACCGAATGATGCAAAATTCCTATAGTAATTTAAACATTTTCTAATGCTGATTAAAACGTGTGACTTTCAAAAATAGCACCCAGAGCTTCCGTTCAGCAAACTTATTATTATTAATTAGAATAATAGTATTGTATTGATATTGTAATACAATCAAATAAAAATTAATTATCATTTAATAGGTACTATTGTTTCTAATCTGACTTTTCCGATCCTTTTTTGAAAACATACATGCATGCTAAACCAAGCATACATGCACGCAAAAACGTAGCATGCATGTGACATAGTAACTAACCTAACATAGTCTAACCTACAGTTTTGATGTTACCTTTCATCCCCTTAAGCAACAATCAAATAAGCATGCACACAAGCAAAGGTGCAAGCAAGCATGCACACAAGCATGCAGGCACACAAGCATGCAGCAAGCAAGCAAGCATGCAGCATGCAAGCAAGCATGTTGATGCTCCGCTCGCTTCGCTCACTCCGCTAAGTGTTATACATGTTCTAACCTAACCTAACCTATAATTTTAAAAACACCAGTTTGTTTTTCTCGGGCAGGGGGCATCCGCCCCCCGCACCCCCCTCGCGGGGGGCGCAGCCCCCCTGCACCCCCCAACATGCAAACAAGCACACATGCAAAGATGCAAGCAAACATGCACACATGCATGCAGGCACACAAGCATGCAGCAAGCAAGCAAGCATGCAGCAAGCAAGCAAGCATGCAGCATGCAAGCAAGCATGTTGATGCTCCGCTCGCTTCGCTCGCTCCGCTAAGTGTTATACATGTTCAAACCTAACCTAACCTATAATTTTAAAAACACCAGTTGGTTTTTCTCAGGCAGGGGGCATCCGCCCCCCGCACCCCCCTCGCAGGGGGCGCAGCCCCCTGCACCCCCTAACATGCAATCAAGCATACAAGCAAGCAAGCACACATGCAAAGATGCAAGCAAGCATGCACACAAGCATGCGACATACTAGCTAGCATGCAGCATGCATGTGACACACAATTAAATCTAACCTAACCTACAGTTTTGAAGCTATCTTTCAGCTACCTTTTATCAAGCAACCAAAATATGTCTCTAAGTGGGCTCTGTCTTATTACACTCGCAGACTGCGTGGAAGAGGGGTGCTCTAATTCCGTTTTGTGATATGAAATAATGTGATCATCGGTATTTGTCAAAGGTTGTTATATTTAGTGATATGTTGATCTAGCAATAAAATATAAAACGTGTTTTGAACAAAAGATGAATGTTTAAATAACACATTTTCGTATTGAAGTGTCTTGAGAATAAAATGTTGCAATGTGACAATTTGACAACTAATCACAAAATTAAATAAATGGTTTGTGAAACATATTGCTACTAAATGATGATTTGTGAAATGACTCGTTTTTAGAACGTTGTGTTTTAATTTAAAAATTGCTAAACAACTGTTGTACAAACGGCAGTGACCCATACTTACCTAGTTACTTAAGTTAGGTAGGTACCTAACCTACCTAGGTACCTACTTATTTGAATATTAATACTTAGAACTTACCTAAATGTTAAGTAGGTAGCTAATCAAGATTAGAGTGGGCTTACTAAATTTCCCCTATTTGATTAATTAAGTAGGAAGTTATTATAAACAATTTCTAACATTTAGCACTTTACAAAAGACGATTAATTTCTTACTAACTAGTTTAACACACAAAAAGTTAAGACACGAAACCAGCTAATTATTTCTCTACATTGCAAAAGTTTTCTCTTTCAAAACTTTCGAAAAACAACTTCACATCATTATCCTAGGAACGAGTGGTTTTCCCGATTTGAGTTTACGCTCGAAAACTTCGTCAGAATCGGCACGCAGGGCGTCGATCCGGCGTCCGAACCGACGTCCAAGGTAGAACTGACTCATAGCAGCCTGTAAACTGAAAAACAACCCCGCAAACGGTTTTCATGTTCCTTTCCTTGCGCAAACCTGTGCGGCGAAAGCGTTTCCACGTGGTTTGTTTCAGATATTGTTGAACAGTGACATCTATCGGGTGGAGAAAGAAGCTTTTTTGTGCATCTGAAGAATTTAGTTCAGCGCCATCTGTTGCAATTATGAGTCACTTACTCTTGAATAATTTAGTTTTGACCGATTTAACGAAAGATGGCGCTATTTTAGATAAATACATTCCTTTTGAACTTTTGAACTAACATTAATTCACTTATTTTACATAAAAAATCTAAATTGTGTTTAACACAGTAAAGTAAAATATATAATAATTTTTGTAATGAAATTAAAAATAAATTATAAACAAAGTACATGTCAAAAACTTCTAGAAACCGATCGCGCTCTGTGGATGCTGAGCTGTCTATCTGTCAATGTCAAAACGAAATTAATCTGTCAAATTTCTTGAAATTTCAACACGAAAGTTGACACGCTTTCGTGCTATTTTTCTATTAAATCTAGATTAATAAATAAGTTATTAACTAACGTGCTTATAATTACTGTTGTAGCAAGCTATCCCGTGAAAGAAAATCTGTGAAAATGAGTACCATATTGGAAAAAATCTCGGCTATCGAGTCGGAGGTTTGTAGTAGAGGTTATGATTATAATTTTGCCATTTCAGGCTAAACTACTACTGAAAACTACTAGAATACATTGTTATTCTCATCGATTAGCTTCCATTGATAGATTTTAGTTCATTAAACAACAAATTTCAATACCTAACATAATTTTTTTATGCAATGATTTTCAGATGGCTCGGACCCAAAAAAATAAGGCAACAGCGCTTCATTTAGGTATACTAAAGGCTCGGTTAGCTAAATTGAGGCGAGAATTGATCACCCCGAAAGGTGGCGCCTCGGCCACGGGCGAAGGTAAGACACAATCTTGACATTTATAGCCTTTTGGTCACAATCTTCTCGACTTTAACGTACGTCCTCCTAGCGTTAACGTACGTACTCCTGACATTAACGTAGGTCATGCTGACGTTAACGTACATCCTCCTGACATTTATGGACGTCATCATACGGCCGTAGTATGGCAGTGATACAGCGCTGTCACACCTTCACTATCCTTCTATTTGCATGCGAACAAACAAGATTAAAGGTGTGATATAGCCAAAGATATCTGACCACAACCCACCCAAATAGTAGTGCTACCAAAAGGCCAAGCTCGCTTCGCTCACTCCATATTTGTATTTTATCTCATTCATTTGCACGCAAATAGAAAGAGAGCGCAGATCTGATAGTGCTATATCATGGTGCCATGCTACCTATGCAGATAATAATAAATGCTCATTAAGGATATAACAAAATTGTAAACTAACAAAAATGGTAAATAAACAGAAAAATGTACAGTAACAAAAAGTTACCCTTCAACAATAAATAAAGGCTGTAATGAAAAAAAAAGTATGAAAACGTACCACACAGTATCAATACTTATACCAGGCATCCGTCACTCCGCTCCATGACATTGCACAAGTTAAATAACTACTACTCGCTCTACTGACGGACGCAGTTTTGCAAAAAAGATCCAACCCATTATAGACTGGCTTGTGGGTTGGATCTGGTTTGCAAAACTACGTCCCAATATCCAATACCATTGTCACCTGTTTAATTAGTAGGGAAAATCCATGATTGAGCCTGTTATTGAATGAGTACAATAACAATTTCAGGGTTTGACGTCGCCAAGACCGGTGATGCTCGTATCGGGTTTGTAGGCTTTCCCTCTGTGGGTAAGTCTACGCTTCTCTCCAATCTGGCCGGGGTGTACTCTGAGGTGGCAGCGTATGAGTTCACGACGCTGACCACCGTGCCCGGCTGTATCAAGTATAAAGGAGCTAAAATTCAGGTTTGTGTCTAAGAATTTCTAGATTGACCATTCAATTTCCCAGATTTATGTCTGTATTGTGTGTACTCTGAAAATACAAAGAAAAATAATTATTGGGGGATAAAATGTCAGTACCAATCATAAAGGTATTATACCAGGAATAGAGGAACTGATAGCTGAGAGAGAGAGATGTACCTAGCGGCACCACTGTATAATAGATAGAGATACGTGACGCGAGGCAATAGAACCGTTTTCTAGTCTCTTATCTATTCTATTCTATATTTAAAAAAATGGCTGCCATCGTGGGTATGTGATGATTTTGCCAATGTCTAGTTTTTGTAGCAAGAGTGCTTGACGTTGTACGGTAACTTATGTATTTTGGTGACTTCAAGGATTGTTTTTCGAAAAGAACACTATCTTGAGCCCGTCCCTTATCAAATTTAACAATTCTGTTTCCGTGAATAATTGCGAATCTAAAGTGAAATCGTAGATAATTTTGTGAAATATACTGACACTACTTCATTAATTTATCCACGATTTTATAATTTTTGCCTGCGAATAGTCTCCTGAAAACATCCAAAAACGTTTTCATTTGACAACTCATGTCAGTTCCTCTATTCCTGTAAGGTATTTTATGGTACCTATTTTGTCTGTATTACTGTTAGTTTGAGCATGCATCACATGAAAACTACTGTCGCAATCAGAATAGGATTTTCAAAAAAGCATTAGGAGCTTAGTCTTTTATGTTTTTATTTGATCTCAATCGATACTGATATTAAATATTATGTTAATTCTTATTCTTATATTCTTCTTCTACTGAGTTTTATGTTTTTATTTGATCTCGATCGATACTGATATTAAATATTATGTTAATTCTTATTCTTATATTCTTTTTCTACTGACAGGCAAAAAAATGCAATAATGTTTCTAGCGAGATATTTATCTTGCATGTACGCTTACAGCTACAGGCAAATGTACTAGCACACTAACTCTACTCACTGTTACCTCACCTTGTCCAGCTGTGAACCTCATAGGTACTGATATTGGAGACCCCAGCACGATGTACGCGACAAGATCTTGTCGCTCCTTATATCTTGCTCATAAGTGTGCAAAGAGAAAGAGCTAAGGCGCGATTATGCCGCGATACCATGCCATCACATGAAAACTACTGTCGCAATCAGAATAGGATTTTCAAAAAAGCATTAGGAGCTTAGTCTTTTATGTTTTTATTTGATCTCAATCGATACTGATATTAAATATTATGTTAATTCTTATTCTTATATTCTTCTTCTACTGAGTTTTATGTTTTTATTTGATCTCAATCGATACTGATATTAAATATTATGTTAATTCTTATTCTTATATTCTTTTTCTACTGACAGGCAAAAAAATGCAATAATGTTTCTAGCGAGATATTTATCTTGGGGTTATTCCCGGTATCCCCCACGGTCTCGGCCCCAGTGGGGGACAACGGGGAAAAAATGCTCGCTGTCCCCCTCGCCTCCGGACACTCCTCCACTGGGGGCCATCGGGAAAATATGATATCGTTGTCCCCCACTAAAATAAAATCAATGGATTTTTAATGAAAACACTGTAAATAGTTTTGTTATCAACTGTATTATATTTTTGCAATAAAATAGTGTGCTTTATACATCAATAATTAACTTCTAATGTTATAAATTTGAATACAACACTTATTAATTATTTATATGTTTTGAAGAAAGGTTCTGAATAGGTATTTAGGTACTTTTCTAAAACCAGAGTTGTAATCAATAATTAACTATACTTTTTCTTTTTAAACAATCACACAAATCAATATTAATAAAACTGATCATTTTCTAAAGTTATTACGTTACGATTTGCGAAGTAAAATATCAAAATATTTGTTTTTATAATAGGTAATCACAATGCTAATCAATTTTCGTATTCATTTACGTTAATATTAGTATAATCCTATAACAATTTCTATAATTAATATTACATTATATTTTTTTATATAATATTGATTTGCGTGATTGTTTAAAAAGAAAAAGTATAGTTAATTATTGATTACAACTCTGGTTTTAGAAAAGTACCTAAATACCTACTCAGAATCTTTCTTCAAAACATATAAATAATTAATAAGTGTTGTATTCAAATTTATAGCATTTGAAGTTAATTATTGATGTATAAAGCACACTATTTTATTGCAAAAACATAATACAGTTGATAACAAAACTATTTACAGTGTTTTCATTAAAAATCCATTGATTTTATTTTAGTGGGGGACAATGATAACATATTTTCCCGATGGCCCCCAGTGGTGGAGGCAGGGGGACAGCGAGCATTTTTTTCCCGTTGTCCCCCACTGGGGCCGAGACCGTGGGGGATACCGGGAATAACCCTTTATCGGGTTATTCCCGGTATCCCCCACGGTCTCGGCCCCAGTGGGGGACAACGGGGAAAAAATGCTCGCTGTCCCCCTCGCCTCCGGACACTCCTCCACTGGGGGCCATCGGGAAAATATGATATCGTTGTCCCCCACTAAAATAAAATCAATGGATTTTTAATGAAAACACTGTAAATAGTTTTGTTATCAACTGTATTATATTTTTGCAATAAAATAGTGTGCTTTATACATCAATAATTAACTTCTAATGTTATAAATTTGAATACAACACTTATTAATTATTTATATGTTTTGAAGAAAGGTTCTGAATAGGTATTTAGGTACTTTTCTAAAACCAGAGTTGTAATCAATAATTAACTATACTTTTTCTTTTTAAACAATCACACAAATCAATATTAATAAAACTGATCATTTTCTAAAGTTATTACGTTACGATTTGCGAAGTAAAATATCAAAATATTTGTTTTTATAATAGGTAATCACAATGCTAATCAATTTTCGTATTCATTTACGTTAATATTAGTATAATCCTATAACAATTTCTATAATTAATATTACATTATATTTTTTTATATAATATTGATTTGCGTGATTGTTTAAAAAGAAAAAGTATAGTTAATTATTGATTACAACTCTGGTTTTAGAAAAGTACCTAAATACCTACTCAGAATCTTTCTTCAAAACATATAAATAATTAATAAGTGTTGTATTCAAATTTATAGCATTTGAAGTTAATTATTGATGTATAAAGCACACTATTTTATTGCAAAAACATAATACAGTTGATAACAAAACTATTTACAGTGTTTTCATTAAAAATCCATTGATTTTATTTTAGTGGGGGACAATGATAACATATTTTCCCGATGGCCCCCAGTGGTGGAGGCAGGGGGACAGCGAGCATTTTTTTCCCGTTGTCCCCCACTGGGGCCGAGACCGTGGGGGATACCGGGAATAACCCTTTATCTTGCATGTACGCTTACAGCTACAGGCAAATGTACTAGCACACTAACTCTACTCACTGTTACCTCACCTTGTCCAGCTGTGAACCTCATAGGTACTGATATTGGAGACCCCAGCACGATGTACGCGACAAGATCTTGTCGCTCCTTATATCTTGCTCATAAGTGTGCAAAGAGAAAGAGCTAAGGCGCGATTATGCCGCGATACCATGCCATCAGGATGTTTTTTGTTTTTTTTTATTTATTTATAATTAATGGACTTCTTGCTTGTGCGTTTGCACCGCATTTCCGCCAATGTCAAGTGGTTTGAGGGAGTATCTATCCAATCTCGAGGATTGTTTTTGAGTAAGAACAACTGAGAAGGATTGTGGAGCCTCGTGGCAGGCTGAAACACGAACCGCGCGAGAGACAAGTGTTCGGGGCAAACCCTTCAACGTGACTCTAGAATGCTTTTACTATGAGCGTTTTTCTTTTTGCTTTCTAGGGGATCGATAGATGGCGCTACGGTCTGTGCGAAGAAACGTCAACATTTCAAAAAGAGTTTCTTTAAAATAATTGAGTGTGAAAAGATGATCAAGAAGATGCCAACGCATCTTTTAATGACATATTTCATTATTTACTAATCATTTTAATCAAAAATTAGAAACTTTTACGCCTGACATGGCTGTATGGGCTCGATCCCTTGGCATTCGAAAAAAAGGCAGGCACAGCCGTGACAAGATTTTGACAGGATCTCGCGAACGGCTCTATGGGATGATAAACATGCCATCTGTCGAGTTTTTTAGGAACTAAATTTAAAAAAGAAAAGAAAAATGCTCATTGGAACTAACATTGTCTTTTCACATTTTCCAGTTGCTCGATCTCCCTGGTATCATTGAAGGAGCCAAAGACGGCAAAGGTAGAGGTCGTCAAGTAATCGCAGTAGCACGGACATGCAGCCTTGTCTTCATAGTACTGGACGTCCTGAAGCCGCTTCAGCACAAGAAACTTCTGGAACACGAGTTGGAAGGCTTCGGGTTGCGGTTAAACAAACAACCGCCGAACATACACTTTAGGAAAAAAGATAAGGGTGGAATCAATTTGAATGTTACGGTGAGTTGTATGTTAGTTTTCTTACGAGTTTTAATCCAGAATTACATTTTAGGAGTGGTCATCTCATAATTACTGCTGGCCCATGTTTTAATTACAAATGTTGTGTATTATAATTAAATAGCATATAGCTCACGACTATATTCCCCGAGGGGGTAGTCAGAGATAGTCTGACACCAGAACATCCACGTTTCACCAGTAGTACCGAAACTCTGTCCAGTGTGACGGGGGGTGAGCTCGTCGCCACGTATAATGGACAGTGGGTACAATACATGCCTCGAAATTGAAGCATGCAGGTTTCCTCACGATGTTTTCTTTCACCGAAAAGCCAGTAGTGTTACAAATCGTACATAAATTCCGAAAAACTCATTGGTACGAGTGTGTGTAGTGCACGGCAGGCAAGGATACCTACTCGCCACTGGACCCCACGGCTATCGGGATCTTCCCCCTACATACAATCACACTCAGTGGACCTTATGGGAAGTGGTCCTTATGAGTCCAAAGAGAGCAGAGCCTCGGGCATAGCATAAGTGAACAACTTTTTAGCTTCCTCGGAACGCCTATTTGCATGTAGAGTTCAAAATGTGGTGGATGACGAAAAGGTAAGCTAGTAGCTTCTAGCTAGACCAACACTAGGACCATTTTGTTACACAATGTTTAGTAATAGAGTGCAAGACTCAAAACATAATGGGCTTTGTAGTCAGTTTCAGTCAACCTACTTTATTAAGTTAAGAAATAATTGGTGTCCGCAGTGCCCGCAATCAGAATTAGACCTGGAGACTGTGAGGACTATCCTCTCCGAGTACAAGATCCACAACGCGGACATAACGCTGCGTTACGACGCAACCAGCGACGATCTGATCGACGCTGTTGAGGGCAACAGGATATACGTACCTTGCATCTATCTGCTCAATAAGATCGGTGAGTAGCAACTTTATATGCATGGAAAAGTCATGTAGGTATAAAACTATATTTGGTAGTTACTTGGCTCGAAGGATAAGCAAGTTGAAGTGGCAACAGGCAGAATTTGAAATAAAGGTTCTTAGTGGAAACCCCAGACATAGATCTCTACTAAATAGATGTCACTAGTACCACGATCTGTATGAAAATCAAGCGTGCCACATTTTTTGTAACTAGGTAGTAGGTACTATGCCGTTCCAAGTGCTATTTCGTGATGGGAAACCTATAGCTCCAAATCGATTCAAAACCACCAAACTACAAAAAGGGGAGGTGCGGTGCCAACATCAGTTGTTCTTACCTTAGCACAAATAAACATAATCTTCTAAATAAGCTTCCTTTTTCCAGATCAAATCAGCATAGAAGAGCTCGATGTTATCTACAAGATACCCCACTGCGTACCGATCTCGGCTCACCACAAATGGAACTTCGACGACCTACTGGAGAAGATGTGGGAATACTTGAAACTGATGAGGATATACACCAAGCCTAAAGGGCAGCTCCCAGATTATAACTCGCCCGTTGTCTTGCACACTGATAAGACGTCGATTGAAGATTTTTGTAATAAACTACATAGGTCCATTGTGAAGGAATTTAAATAGTAAGTATTGTTCGATATCTCGTTTATCTGCCTTGGTTACTTTTTTAAAAAAACTTCAAATCTTCTGTCACCCGCAGTGACAATGCCAGCCTCATAGGTTTCAAGGGTCAGCCCTACAAACCGGTACAACCATCGTCCATCATATACATTTCGTCCAATATAAGGGTGCGTCCACATCTCGCGAGCCGCTCGCGAGCGCATTCGTGGCGCGTTCGTCAGATGTGGACGCACCCTTATGCTCGTGCGTCGGTACTGCGCAGCTCGCGCACCGTTCGCACCCTAAGAATTATTATCCCATCTCTATGGTATGAAATAAATTTGATAATAACTCCGTATTATTATATTTATACCAGTAGTTATCCAATAATTGACGAATTGACTCTTCGATTTAAAAAAAAAATGATTTTTTTATGAAAGAATGGTTCAGATCCAGCAAAAATATAAAAATAAGGTCTAGAATTACAGGGTTACACAATCACTTTCCCACCTTTCCTCTTTTTATTATCTTGGTGCGACAGAGCCTGGCTATTCAATCCATGCTAGTCAATCCGAGGCCCTAGCACTGACTGCGGCGTGCAGGCCTTGGAATGACTAATAATAGCAAGACCTCGAAAATATATGCAGGGGTAACGAAGCTTATATCTTTTTTTCTCTGTGTTAATACATCATTGAGATTAAGTTCGAGCCTTGACACATGTCGCATCATCGAAATTTGTTAGCTCCACTGATCACTGACTGTGACACTGGTGGCCGCCGATCACTTGTCGCTGCCACCGAACACTGGCGGTCACCGACCGGTGGCTGTGGCCGGTCGATGGCTCCTTTGCGCCGAGCCTTAGATGCTTTGCCTCTGTGGGTAATTTATTCATGTGCCTGTAGTGATGCCTCAGTAATTACTCTGACCGCGTCAGTCCATCTCGTTGGCATGGGTACTCTACCTCTCTTTCCCTCCATACACTCTGTTTAATCCTTTTTTAAATCTTTTTCCAGTGCTCTGGTGTGGGGATCATCCGTGAAGCATCAGCCGCAGAAAGTGGGGATAGAACACGTGCTAGCCGATGAAGACGTCGTCCAAATAGTTAAGAAAGTCTAAACGAAAGAAAATTTATTCTTTTCCTATTCAGAGTGAAAAACATCCTTGGAATCGTAGATTTTGAGCATCTAGAAAAACAGAACCAGCTACTATAAAATGTATAGCTAACTATTTAGTTATAGTTCGCGTCACGTAAAAAGATCGCTGCGGTCAAATTGTACAGCAGTCGGTTTACCTTTATTTATCCATACCGGCATTGGCGTAGCTAGAGATTTTTCCTATGGGGGGCAACCGGCCAGCCAGCTTATCCATCAGCCACCGCCAGTGGCAAGACTCAAATTTGACTTTTGACGGCACGCGATAACACGATTCAAAACTTTGAGCGAGCGAAGTAAGCTAGAGATTTTATTGCAAAAAGATAAGAAGGTCGTTGTCATACGATCTAAAAACCAGGCTTTTCTGAGCCCCCAGAAAAATCAAAATCTCGCGTGGGTGGCGGCCACCTCCGCCACAATTTGTCTTACTCTCTATTTGGTTTTTTGCGTATCTGGCATTTTGCGTTCCTAGCATTTTGCGTTCCTAGCATTTTGCGTATCTGGCATAACGCGATAAAAGGCATTTTGCGTATCTGGCATTTTGCGTTTCTGACATTAAGCGTGCAAACCATTGGCACATCCTCTTACGGTTCGAAAGTGTAAGGGTACATCCAGCCCAGTGGGGATTGCTGTAAATCAAGGCACTTCTTCAGCTTTCACCTGGCAATTTTTTGTAGATGCTCAAAACTAATTTGTTATTGTTGGTTGTAATCGTTTACTGCACTTTTCGGTAATGTTGTGTTATGTGCTCTGCATTTATTTTATAACCTAAAGCAGATGATAGATGTCTTTGAATTGAAAATGAAATTGTCACATGTTTATGCAATAATTTGCATAACACCATAAGGCGCGCGGCGTGGTGCGAGCGAGAGGACATGAGTAGTTGTAGCAGCGTGAGCGGGAAGACTAGTTAAAGCCGTCTCCGGAGCATAAGCGCTACTTTGCATTTCTACCCCTCTTATAATCTTCTGTGAGATGGAGAGATATGTACACGTACAGTCATGGCCGAATAAATAATGCGGTTTATTTTCTACTGACTTAATTTATCACATGATCTGTACTTATATAACGCACGCAAAATGACAAGCTCAACTCATTCTTGCGCAAGTTAGGGCTTTTCTCCAGAAACGCAGGTTTGCGCCCGCATGCGTGTCTGGCTCGCATAATATCGTTTCATACTTTCTTTTCCTGTATGCGACACGCATATGGGATGAGAGAAGCAAGTATGAGGGCCTTTCTTATTATGAGAAGCATGCAATGTAAGATAAAAAAATCCCATTAGGCCTAGCATGGCACCCCCGAGAAAACGTTAAAAAAGCGATGCCTCTATCCTTGTTACTTTGCGTATACAATGACGGTTTTCTCGCATTGTCTCTCGTGTGCCATGTAAGCTTTATTAATGACAAGAGAAAGAAAGCTATTTTTTATCTAGCTGGTTTAGAAAAGTACAGTGGACTGTCTGTCATCTTCGTTAGGTGTAAGTAATTTAGTTACGAATACTTTGCTGCTTTTTCTATGACAAGAAACAATCATAATAATTATATATCTAAGAACTACCTACGTATGATATATAATATTTTTTTACAATAACTACGACGTGACGTTATCTTTTAAGTATGATTATTTATAACACGGTCGTAACGATATTTTGTTTATGTATAAATATTAACAGTAGCATGAAAGTGGGATGTTTTACAATGTATTGTACAGAATGCTCATAAATCTATAAATTACCAAAATTCGTGTTTAATTTTAGGGGTGAACCTCATCTAACAGCACCGCAGCGCATTTTTCCGCCACGCGGTCGTGCTGTCGCGCGTGTTCGCGTTCCGTCTATCTAAATATGCTCTAACAAATGACGTTCCTGAGTGACAAAAGGATGGAGCGATGGAAAAATGCGATGCGGTGCTGTGTGATGTAGTTCAACCCTTAATGTTCCAGCACGGCTAGTACAAACACCCACGATAAAGCGACAAAAAGAGAAAAACGTCATGCGCGCTCTTTTTGATTTTTATCATTTTCTCGGGAGGCGAGACGCTTTAGGTACGGAACCCTAATAATCTAGTTAGAGCACTATACGTTGCGTCTTCTATACAAATCCAAGAAATCAAGAACCGGTATTAAACATACTTAATTTAAATGTTAACCCTCTACCTACTGCATGAATTATGAAGGATGCGATCAAAAAAATGTTTGATACCTACTAACTTTTGATAAGTATGGAGATTAGTCTCACTCTGAGGACCTGGCATAATCAAAGTGTATTTTAACAAGTAAAACTTGATTATTTTGGGCTGTTGAAGTATTACAACAGAAGATACAATAAAGTCCGTCATATACTGCGAATGGATTATAAAGAAAATAGTTTATATTCGCAAACCTAGTATGCATTTTCATGACACCAAATCGATGCTTTGATGAATACGAAGCCATATATGACTTCTTACATAAATTAGGTAAAAAAAAAAAAAAAAAATTTGGTAAATACCGGATAAAAATAGAATAATCTAAAAATAGATGATCTACACAATATGAGAAAGAATGTCATGACTACTTACTTGCTTTTTATTAACTTTTTACATAGGTCTAAATCAGAAAAAATCGGCGCAGGTAGAATGAGAGCGAAGTCATGAAATGATGGTTGGTACCCGTAGGCTGAGTATTCTATAGATTTCCTGACAGCGTATACTCGAAAGGGACAGAGATATGACAAAAATGTATGAGAAATCGTGCCTTTGTTTGCCACAGTTGCAAGATTTTGTATGCAATTTCTACTGTGGCAAACAAAAATATCGCACGCATACGCAGAAAGGGACAAACGACATGGATTTTGTCGCATTCACTCTGTGTAATTAGCGTATAAGGCTGTCTCGTTTTCGTGACTATTATTATTTTAATGCCTTTTCTAGTTGATTCTCTTTCTACGTTGGTACCTATAAAAAATTATAAGGAAACGTGTTTTGGAAAAAATAATATGTTTAGTTCTCTATGAATGTTGTCAACATGGTTTAAGTAAGCGAAAAAAAATTCGTCTTTGATAAGTACCTACCTAACTTGACAACTATAACTAAATATATCCTTTAATAAAAAATGATTTCGTCTAGAGGCCATATTTGGCTTTGTATGCAATAGAGGGTTAAGTTAAACGTAAGATGATTAATAATGTTGGTTAAACGTAGAAAATACGTAGGTGTTAAGCCACCTTCTTGGACCTTTGGAAACCCGAGACAATGAGTCACGATAGCGTCGAAACCCGGGCGCAAAATGAAAAAAAATTTTTGTTGGTGCAGCTCATAGGCGAAGTATTTTTCGCTTACGCTGATAGACGGAACATCAGTGTAACCGCGTATGAGACAGCGATAGTCATAAAATCCTATACAATTTGTATGAAAATAGATGTCTGACTCCGGAGTCAGACAGCCGTCGTAGAACAAAAAAGTGGCTACGTCGATAAGGACAGCAATAAGTAGCGATCTCCTTTTTTAACTAGAGCAAATTTGCTATGTGCATCTCTTACTGAGTGATATGACAAGACACGTGCTTCATTCTAGTTCCTTCTCTTTCTACGGTGCAGCTGTAAAACGAATGTTGCCATTATAGAGATTTTTTTTTTTTTTTAATATATTTACTAGCCTGGTTACTAGACCTTTTGGCTAAATCTTAATTTATTTTTAATTTTCTTCTGTTTTCACATTAAAACGTTGGTATTCGACGTTTTGATGGTTCTTTGGAGTTTTTGGAGGCAATCGAAAGACGCAGGAAAAGCAGAGAAGTCCACAGGAAAGAGGTGAACCGACCGCTTTGCCGCGCTAAAATCACGGAACACTTTTCCTGTTTACGACCCATGCACCATCATATTGCACTGAACTATATATTGTTCACTTGCACGACACTTTGTTACGCAAAACAACACCAATTTTACGAACCAAAACTCACTATAAACAATAAAAATTCGATGAAATATAAGGACTCCAAACGTCAGCTACCAAAGCCCGCCAAAAACTCTCTTGACACTTGCCATATACCTAAGTCTGTGGTTGCCATTGATTGGGTCCATTGTGTAGCTAACTTTATTCGCATTTTTTCATGTAAAATACAAGTCAAAATGTGCCCTATTAACCAGAGGTTTAGGACTCAAAGTTGATCTGGACCGGACGCGAAACGGGTGGCTCCCATGGGAGTCATCGGGTTCACACGGAAATAGGGGATGGCTCCATTTGTGGACGTTAGGAAAAAACGAGTTTCATTATAGATAAAAAAATCACAAAACACGGATTTTTTTTAAAAAGTATTTAGAAGATACGTATTTTGTATCTAGTATTTCAGATACCATTCCATCGAGTATCTTGTATCTGGTATCTGAAATACTTATTTTAATAGTATCTTGTATTTCAGATTTCTGCAAATCAGACTATCAACAAGACAAAACGGCTGTATGGGCTAGACTTTTTGCCTAGAATAAATCGGCTCAAAGGCCTAGATCCCTTTGCCTTGAATTCAACCACAAAAAAAACTCCATTCAGGAAAGAGCGACAAAATGTAAACAACGGTGATACCATTGTAGAAAATACCATCTCGAGATGGAAGAAAACTTATCTCCAGAATGAATAACGGTAAATTATCTATTCTACTCGCCAAGGATTACGACAAATGATATGTTAATTTTGTATGGAATATAATTAAAAAATACGCAAGTTATAATTTATTTTAGATAAAAGAAAGCGTGTCTGTAAATATTTCATTTCGTGGTCTGGCAACAATCAGATATTTGAAACCTTTGGTTCGTTTAACAAAGTTCTTAAAGAAAATGTTTTTTATTTTGTAAACGCAACTCTTGATTGTTTAATACCGTCGTCTGAGTCCATACGCTATGCGCGGATGCTACGCATAGCACAAAAAGCCAACACATACAGAGTAGCGGCCTCAATAACATAATTTAAAAATTTCATTCAAATTGTCACGATTGTTTTTATTATTTATAGATAGACGATAAATTTTTAATGTCAACACAATTTATTAAATGCCGTGCCGACATAATTGTATTCTTTAAAAATGTACCATAGGTTTCTGACCACGTAATGTCACTTTGACAGTGACGTTTCTTTGTTTACATTTTGTCGCTCTAATTCCTGAACGGAGTATAGTTTGCTTGCGTTGAGGTTAAGTTTACGTACCTACTTAAATAATATATTATTTTAGTTTTTACAAAATGTTGTTAGGCAATTATTTCTTATTTACATTCCAGTGATAAAATCACACTAGTTGTACAACGTACAGTTTTTTTAGCTAGAATAAACAAAATGACAACTTTTGAAAAGTTATCCACTTCTCAGGTATGTTTATTTTCCATGTTAAATAACATTTACTAAACTTATGATTAAGATACAACTCTTTTATACTTAAAAACTAATTATTATTAATTTTATACTTAAAATAACCCAACAATCTTGGCGACCAAAACAAACCAACGGTGGCGTCATCTATCGTCTTATTAAGAAACTAACTAAATGCAACAACTGGAAGCACTCGCTGACGCTGTATTTAAAAACGCTACCTTTAAATTCCACTAGATGGCAATGTTATTAAAGTATGAATTTTATTCATTTTGATTGATTTTGATATTGATTTTGATTTCATTGTATAAATAAACTGGATTATGGTCTAAGTTAAGGACAGGCTTTATTCTTTGTTTTGTTTAAGCAAAAAGTTATGAAACATATTTATTTTTGTTTTCAGAAAGTTCGTGTAGCATTACATCGTGATGTTAGAGCGATTTGTTCTGAAACCTGCCATTTCCTCGGCTTAGATGTCTCCAAGTCAGCAATGGAAATTATAGCTGAGTTAGTTTATAAGAAGTTGTCAGTTTATGGATCAGATTTAGAGGCTTTTGCAAAGTGAGTGAACTGAGAATTAAATTAATTACTTACGTAAAGCCTGACCAGGAATATAAAACACCTGGTTTGGGGGCGCTGCAATCGACTTTAACCTTTAATGTCAGAGTTCCAAGTACAAAAATTAGTTCCAATGATTTTCCGCAACATGGCGAGATTTTTTTATATTCCTAGTCGGGCTTTAGGTAGGTACCTATAAAAATAAATATTTAAAACTCGGGGGTTGTTCAGAACGTCAAACTGAACAACTTTTTCTATAGGACCAACATCGAAATCGCGAAAAAAAATATCTGATATCCCATACATATTTTAGCTCTAGTCGATTTGTAGAGTATGGAACATCATTTTTTTTTGCGATTTCGATATTGGTCCCATAGTGAAAGTTGTTCAGTTTGATGGTCTAAACTACCCACTTAAATGTTTATTTGTATTTTTGTAACACCTTGTATAGGTAGGTCTAGGTACCTACCTACTTACTGAATTATTTATCATTGTAATATACTGACGGCTTTTTAAGGGGATGATCAGACCCTTAGATAAAGTATTACTTAATTGAGAATCACGCTTCTACCGTATAACACTTAACAGGCCAACTCTCTTAGGTTGGTGTGCGTGAGGCGTCATACAAATTATCCCTGTGTGCATGTATATGGATTGTATTTAGCGGCCTTACATGGTTGAAATTTTTTTCGACGCGTTTGTAGCTTCGACTGTCTATCATGAATGACATAATTATTATTACCTGCACAGAGTACTATAATTTATAACTTATCAAAGTGCGATTTTTGAATCTCATTTGGTGAGCAAAGCCGTTGATAATGACAAAATTACTATGGAGATACGCATCTTTCTACTGCAGATTTGACTTTAAAAAATTGCACTAGTTACTGGAGTATGATTTTTGAAAATCAAATCATCAGTAGAAATATGCATATCTCCATAGCAATTTTGACATTTTAGCATAGCTAGCATGCCAGCCACGACAAAGCGTTTAAACGAGAAAAACGTCGTGCGCGCTCTTTCTGGCATACGTAAAATAATGAGGATGGAGGCACATCTCGATTTTTATCGTTTTCTCGGGGGTGGCATGCGAGCCCTACGACCATCAAACGGAACAACTTTCTATGTTATGACATAAATAACAAAGCTGTAGAGATCGAAAAAAAAATACTGTGTGGTACCTATTAGGCATGTAAGTTAGGTAAGTATAACATAACTACTTAGGTAGGAACCTACTAAATTTGAATTAAACAAAATAAGTAACTAAATTAATTTTAAAATAATTGAGTTAATTTTTATGGTATGCATGCATACAATTTTTAATGTTATGCTGGTTACTTAATTAAATAAGCTTAGAACCTAGTTTTTACGTGACATTATTTTATTTAAAACATTTTTTTTTCACAGACACGCCAAAAGAACAACAATAAATTCTGAAGATGTCAAACTTTTAGCTAGAAGAAACTCCAGTTTGGTAAGTTTTTTATTTTTTATTTATAATAGGTTTGCGTGTCCAGAACACTTGCCAATCTACCAATATCATCATATCACCGCTATATTGGCGTCTCGCTTATTCTAATGGACGTTTGTCATAGGAATGAGTAGATGTCAAGTAGGATTTTGATGTCTTGCTTTATACAGAGCGTAAGAAGACCTCTCCCGAAAGCTCAAAGAGGCAAAAATACCAACCCATTAAATATGAACAACTTGGTCCCAACCAACTAGGAGAATTAAAAAAAAATCTATTTTAACTAATCAGAATAGAGTGACAGGTCAAGTGGTGATAGATGGCTAGCCTTTTGCCATACCTCTAGCACTCCATATAACAATATCACGATACTTCATCTAAAATTGCCGTCCCGCTCGTACGCGTGCGCCGACTGCATGTGCTTTTTGCTCGGCTCCCCTAAAGTTACCCGCGAAGAGCGGGATGAAGTGCGGTACCTGAAGTTAGTGAGGGGCAGGGTGTGGCAATTCTGTAGTATTTACTTACTACATAGTAGTACGAGTATCTGTTCTGTACTTTCGCCCAAAAAATCCAGAAACTTCAAGAAAAAAAAGGTGTTTTTTTCTAAGCCACTACACGGCGAATGCGTTGAACAACACATTTGAACACACATTGATCACGTACCTAGTTGTCTAGTTAAAATTTAATCGTTCATTTTGTTCAAAATTTGCACGAAACAATGCATTAAAAATCACGAATTGGAATGCAGTTATAGTTAACACGAGTTTTAATTCGATCTGAATCTTTAAACAGGAATCTGATGAACGCTCTTTATTTATGCAATATCACACATTTCATTCTGATATCATTATTATCAAATTAAGTTAATTTTGAATACGATATTGAGTGCTAGCTCATGTCTATTTTGTCAAATTTGGTCATGTAAACTCTTCAAATTTCAAACTGTACAATACCTAATACATTTTCATTTCATTGCATTTTATACCTACTAATCAACAATTAATATTGTAGTTGTCTGTGTTTAATTAATTATGACCCACATTGATTCTAAATTTTCAGTTAGACATAAGTACCTATGTAAATAGTATTTTGGCAGTTACCACATCCTACAATAATCATGACATTATAAACACTGTTAAACTTTTATAAACACACACACACAGTATAAAATATTTTTATTTAGATAAGTAAGTAACTAAATTCGTTAATGAAAAGTAATAATTTTAATAAACAATAAATTCTAACGTCTTTACAGAAAACACACCTAAACAAAATAGTACCAACCAACCCAACAGCCCCAAAAGAAAAACGTCGTAAAACTTTACCAGTACCTAAGCAACAGGAGACACCGGCTAAAATACAAGAAGATAATGAAGAAGTTACTAAAATTAAGGAAAAAGAAAAAAATGAACCAGTGATTCCTGATGAAGATTTCGTTGAAAACATGATCGTCGATGACACTATTGATTTAACTTTTGATTGACAGTAAAGGTGATTTTAAGAAATGGTTAGTTTAAGTTCCAATCCGTGAATAGAGACACGAATAATATTCAAATTAAAGATTGAAAAATTTGTCTCGGGCGGGACTTGAACCCACGCTCTTCCAAACCGGGGAAACGTGCTAACCAATTACACCACCGAGCCCACTACCCAGAGAACGAAATTTTCAATCTGTTACGTCTTAAGGGACGTGCGAAGTACGAACAATACGAACAATACGAACGATACATAAGCATAAGCATAAGCATATGCTCACGACTATATTCCCCGAGGGGGTAGTCAGAGATATTCTGAAACCTCAGAACATCCACGTTTCACCAGTAGTACCGAAACTCTGTCCAGTGTGACAGGGGGTGAGCCCGTCGCCACTTCGAAATTGAAGCATGCAGGTTTCCTCACGATGTTTTCCTTCACCGAAAAGCCAGTGGTGTAACAAATCGTACATAAATTCCGAAAAACTCATTGGTACGAGTCGGCTTGGACGGGGATCGAACCATCGCCTCCTGCACGGCAGGCAAGGTTACTCGCCACTGGACCACCACGGCTATACGGGTACGAATAATATTATATTAGGTACAGTAGTACTACACATTACACAACACTCACATACCTGACATATCATCAAGGTCCTTCTTAATATGGTGAGGTTTTTTTTAATTTAATGGGATAATTAGTCCATCAATCTGACATCTTTAACTATTGGAGCAAAACGTTGAAATCGCGAAATAGAATCGGTTGATCCATCCAAAACTGCAAACTTACTCGACTCGACTCAAATGTATAAGATAGCAGAAATTTTTTCGCGATTTCAATGTTATTCCCATCCCATAGAAAAACTTGTTCAGTTTGATGGTCTGATCATCCCCTTAAACCGACAGCATAATAAGAAGGACCTTGTATAAGGTAGGATAAAAGGTAGGTAAAACAATGTAAGGTAGGATTTTGTCATGTGGCTCCCGACTTATCGTCCTGAAAACGTGAACCTTGTTTTGTAATGCTGCACCCTTAAAATATGGTAGTTGTAGCAGTGGTTGTCCAAATTAGTCGTGGAATGCCTGATTTGCGAAATGACTATACCGAATCTGGAAAATACTCATTCTCAAAATTAGCCATTTTAACAAATTCGTGAAATGGTCAATTTGTAAAATGCCTTATTCGCAAAATGGCCTTTGATGATATTTTCCTCAGATTTTTGCATCCCGAAATAGAATATGGTATCCTTCAAGTAACTAGTGCTGCCAATAAATTAAAGTAGTTTTCTCCCCTCCGGACGGAAAGCGTCAATTGTCGTCCCGCTGCACTAAACGAAGTTGTCGCTTTCCACCTCGGTCGAGGAGAAAAATAGTATACTAACCTCGGACAGTAAATAAGTAAGCCTCAGATCACATGGTTGTTTAACAATTGCATGAGATCTGAGCCCTTTCTTACTTTCCTGTCCTCGGTGTGTAATCTACTATATATTTGAGTCGAGTAAGTAAGTATTGCAAGGAACAGCAAATTTTTAAAGATTGTATTTGCTCCATTGTGAAATTTGTTCAGTTTAACGGTCTGAAGCACTCCTTCAAAAATGACGTCACCTTTTTTTAACACTCTGAATACCCCGATACAACACGAACTAGGTAGCAAGGGAAAATATTAGTTATTGATACTATAGAAAATATTAACGTAGGAATTATTCTCTGTGTTAAATTGTAAATTGATTTAAAGTTTTGCTCAGTAAGCCACCACGGAATAAGTAGAATTCATCCAACTGAATTCACTGATAAAAGGCATTAAATGAGCAAAGCAAATGCAGGTAGGTTGACCGCGGGCTGCCCGACGCCGCCAAAAAACTCGTTATAACGAAACACAATTACCAGGGAATTATGACGTCTCTAGAGTAGACTTTTGTTTAAAAGATTTTGTAAAAAAATAAATCGTGTTAATAAATTAATGCAAAGGAGTCGCATGAAGCACTCTCCAAACACAATCTACAGTAAAATCCTAAATAGAAAACGCACTGGTTTGTGTACGGTCGTGTAGATCGTGCGCTTTATGGCTGGCCACGAGGCTCAACCATTTTGTATTATAGACTGACCACAAGAAGGGCTGTGCCGCTCATTGGGTTCGACAGAGCCCTGGATGCCCTGTACGTTATGTGCGTATAACGTAAACAGAGTAGACGGAATAGCAGAGCGAAACGAACTTCTTTGCCTCGCATCTCGTCGCGCAGCTACCTACGGAGAGGTCACACTACTTATAATCCAATCATTTTAGAGTTTTCTTGTATGGCACCCTAACAATAATTCATGTATCGCTGAAACTTTACTTAACTAACTTACTAAAGTAAAGTATAGGTACATATTACGGTTGCTAAATAATCCGGAAAAAATACAACCTAGATTAATTGTAATCCGTAATCTGTGTACCTACTTTACTTTATCACTCTGCAAAGTTTCAGCGATAGATGACTTATTGTTAGGGTCAAACCCTAAAATGATTGGACTATTATAGGTAAGTATTTCAAATGTATTGTCTATTGAAACAGCTGAGAAGCCTTAGGCAGGTATATCTTAGTCGCCTCATACGACAATTATGGTTATAACTCACTCTTCAGTCTTCACGATTATTAGTGTGAGGCCTAAGCTGTAACTACCCTGCAAAGACACGCATTATTATCTCAAAAAATTTAAACTCAATTCGACTCCACAGCTTCCTCTATGCTCGGTAGTTAATTACTCTTATAACGACAGTTAGAGCATAATGAGATTTTTGCAATTCAACAGTAGCACATTACAGGGTGATGTTTGTCAAATTCCCCCCCTCTTGCCTCCAACTGACCCCCTGCGGTTAAAGGGGGAAGTTATTAGGCTGTAATGAATTTCAGGTACCTATTAGGTGCTTTTTTATCATGGACGTGTTTAGTCTATGGTTTGTGTAATATATTTATAATACCACCTAAGTTTTGAGACCAATCACACAAAGAAATTTAGAGCGTATGCGATGTCGCCACTGTACTGCAATGACGTCGCAACAGCATCGCCGGCCCTACGACGTCATAATTGAATAACCTCGTCGGTGATGGCACCGCAGGAAAGATAAGTGAAATGTGGATATTCTACAGGGTGTAATAAAACACCCTGGTAAAACTTAAGGGGGTGCTTCAAACCATTAACCTGAACAACTTTCACTAAGGATCCAAGATTGAAATCGCAGAAAAAAAATCTGTTGTTCAACACAAAACTGCAGTACTTACCGAAATGTATGGGTCAGCAGATTTTTTTTCTCGATGTGTTGGGTCCATACCATAGTGAAAAATTTTTCAGTTTGATGGTCTAAACCACCCCCTTAAGTAATACTAGGGTGTTTTGTTACACTCTGTATAAGAGATTGTTACGTTCAGTACTACACGACAGGGGACATTTTTATAAGGGTCAGCCCTCCGCAGACTGAAACGGTGAACTAAGACCATCAAACTGAGCAACTCTCACTACGGAGCCTCAGGAAACGCGAAAAAATCTGTGGTTTCATACAAAACTGCTGTACGTATGCTGCTAGACTCAAATGTATGGGACAGCAGTTTTTTTTTGCGTTTCCCGAGTTAGGTGAAAGTTGTTCACCTTGATGGTATGAGTTCACCGTTTCAGTTTTGCGGAGGGTGTAACCACCCTGTAGGTACATTAGAAGTGGCGACATCGACAGTCTCACTGCGCGCTTTAAGATTCAGTTTGATGATCTGAAGCACCCCCTAAAGTATGTAACGTACCTACTTCGGAGCGCGCTCTATACAAACGAACTCTAGTCATATTTTTATTACTAACCAATTAAAAGTCAATGAAAATTTTCAGAAACAATCTAGAAACTAATCTCTATGCTGTATTGAGTCGGATTTTCGTTAAAATGTATAGTTTTAAAGTTACAGTGCCTCAAAGATTTCCATACAAATCTTAAATTAATCCTAGCATAGAAACTATATATTTTTACGAAAATCTGACACAATACAAGCATATCGATTATTTTCTTAATTCTTTCTGAAAAATGTAATTTACTTTAATGGCTTAGTATTGAAAATATAACCAGACTTCGTTTGTATGGAGCGCGCTCCGAATTATATCCTCTTAAGTTTACACCCTTAATACTCTGATTGCGAGAGCCTTACTTGATCATCTCAAATCTGCTGACTCTGACTCTGATAGCTTTTAGTGAATTGGTTTAAAATGTGGCGTTATATCTCAGGCAGTATCCAAAATGTCATTTAAAAAGTGTTAAAGGAATAAGAAATCTGCTCATTTATTCACAATTTTATCGTTATCTCATTTTGACAAGTAATTTGATATAGTATCTTAATTACACCCAAAATAAGTGCTACCGTGGTGCTACCTTATTTGTCTCAAGCTACGAACAACTTTAACCAAACAATTTATTTTATAATAAAGTTGAATAAAACGGTATACGGTAAGTGCACTGATTATAATGAATAATTCAATACGCGAATATAGCCAACATGCGGCCCGGGACCAGTAATATTGCGTGGGACTGCTAGGCCTTATTCAAATCAGGCCTTATTACACTTATCTCTGTTCGAGAATTCATTAAGTACTATCGTTAATTAACGTTCTTTATGCCCTTATTGTTTTTGACACGATTTGTATGTAGAACATTATTATATTCTGTGAACCTAGTTTTTCATCTAATAAAATAGATCTCTATTTTCTACTCCATACAGGGTCCTTCTTAATATGCTGACACTTTTTAAGGGGATGATCAAACCATCAAACTGAACAACTTTCTCTATGGCACCAACAGTGAAATCGCGAAATAAAAATCTGCTGTTCCATACAAAACTGCAAACCTACTAGAGCCAAATGTATGGGACAGCTGATATTTTTTTCGCGATTTCGAGGTTGGTCCCATAGAGAAAGTTGTTCAGTTTGATGGTCAGATCAGCCTCATAAAAAACTGTCAGCATTTTAAGTTGGACCCTGTATACAGGGTGTAAGGCCGTGGTGGTCCAGTGGCGAGTTACCTTGCCTGCCGTGCAGGAGGCGATGGTTCGATCCCCGTCCAGGCCGACTCGTACCAATGAGTTTTTCGGAATTTATGTACGATTTGTATAACACCACTGGCTTTTCGGTGAAGGAAAACTTCGTGAGGAAACCTGCATGCTTTAATTTCGAGGCATGTATTGTACCCACTGTCCATTATGAGTGGCGACGGGCTCACCCCCTGTCACACTGGACAGTGTTTTCGGTACTACTGGTGAAACGTGGATGTTCTGATTTTTCAAAATATCTCTGACTCGGGGAATATAGTCGTGAGCATATGCTTATGCTTATACAGGGTGTAAGGAAAATTATCATTTATTAACCTTTAAACCACATACTCTACCCATAAAACTGAACAACTTTTACTATGGGAGCTCAGGGAAAAGTCAGCTGTTCCATTGGTACTAAACTGCTATACCTACTTGACGCAAACGTATGGAACAGCTATTAATTAATAGTCAGCAGCTAATTATTATGGAACAGTGGTTTAAAGGTTAATGATACTTTTCCTTACACCCTGTATAAATAAGTGTGTACTGCAACGTGACCTTTGCAGTTTAAAAGGGAGGCGTTTGCCCAGCATACCACCACACACTAATATTATAGGTGCATCGAGTATTTTTACATGTAGAACACATAGAATTTGAAATAGGTAAAACTTACAAAATACCTAAAATATTTATGTGTTTTTTTTTTCTAACATAGAACAATAACTACTAAATTAAGGTTTGAATTCTAAACTCTACGTTAAAATTATTCATGTTGCTAGCAATATTATCTGTCCTGACATAGATGTATCCCCCTTAAATACCTCCAATGCAATCCTAAAAACAAATAGAAATCTGCTTATAAACTTCCAAACAAAAAACCAATCGTGACTTATTCATACAACTACAAACAAGCTCTGTCTGTCAAGCAAATCTGTCACTTATTGGCGCACGACAACCGCTTTCGCCGCATTAACATTTTATTAACATTTTCCCGTGCGTCATTAGGGTCGCAATTTGAATATCAGTAGATCGGAAATGCACAAATTAAGCTTGTGATCTGTTGGCAGTAATGAGCTGAAAGGTACGTAATGACTTGAGTACGATGGTACCCTGGTACCTTGATTGAACAAAACAACACTCGGCTACCTTCGCTTGTAACTAAGGATGGACGGACCGCTGGTGTGGACACGGCTTTTTTATTTATTCCATCAAACCATCTAGTATGGTGTCTGGTACACTGAAGAAATTCTGATGCGAATGTGAAGTCTGCCAATCCGTATTGGGTAACGCGTGGTGGACTAACGCCCATACACCTTCTTGAGGGTAGTCTTGTGGGGTTATTCCCGGTATCCCCCACGGTCTCGGCCCCAGTGGGGGACAACGGGAAAAAAATGCTCGCTGCTCGTTTATTTTAGTAGGGGACAACGATAACATATTTTCCCGATGGCCCCCAGTGGCGGAAGGGGGGGGGACAGCGAGCATTTTTTTCCCGTTGTCCCCCCCACTGGGGCCGAGACCGTGGGGGATACCGGGAATAACCCGTCTTGTGCCCTGTAGGCTAAGTATACAGGGTGTAAGGAAAAGTATCATTAACCTTTAAACCATAATTATGTACTACCCATCAAACTAAATAACTTGTACAATGGGAGCAAACATGTCAACGTAAAAAAAAAAAACAGCTGTTCCATACTAAACTGCAATACTTAGGGTTGAACTACACCACACAGTACAGCACGCCGCGTGCGATCGCGTTCCGTTTATCTTATATGCTTCAGTAAATGACGTTCCTGAATGACAGAAAAGGATGGAGCGACGGAAAAATGCGATGCTGTGCTGTGTGGTGTAGTTCAACCCTTACACTACCTACTCAAATTTATGAGACAGCTGTTTTTTTTGTGTTCTGACAGGTTTGCTCCCATAGTATAAGTTGTTCAGTTTGATAGGTAAAGTATGTGGTTTAAAGGTTAATGATACTTTTCCTTACACCCTGTATATCTACGTAGCCTGCAGGGCACAAGACTACCATCAAGAAGGTGTATGGGTGTTAGTCCACCACGCGTTACCCAATATGAATTGGCAGACTTCCCATTCGCATCAGAATTTCTTCTTCAGCGTATGCAAGTTTCCTCACGATGTTTTCCTGTACCGTTTGAAAACAGTTGGTATTAAGTACGAACATAAGGTAGAAAAACTTCTTGGTACATGGCGTGTGCGGATTCGAACCCGGACCCTCATCGATTGAGTGTCCTAACTCTCCGCAACGCGCCACCGACGATCCCTTACTTATACTTGAGTACCTACAGTACAACTCAAGAAGCTGTTTCCATCCTCTAAAGCAGCATACTAGTTATTAATGCGGAACGGTAGCAGCACACAGACAGACAGACACACGGACACGGCGAGCGACATTTGTAATGTTACTAAATAGTTGCGCGCGGTAGGTGCCCCGCGAACGTAACGCGTTCACTACTCTATGGACGGCGTTATGCAGCAGTTAGCAGGAAAATTATTTTCTAGTTACAATATACTCGCGCATACATTACATATCTGTTCTTACCTCCGAGGTCTAATGGTTACTTGGTCTTTTGACACGGAGGTCGTGGGTTTGATTCCCACGGGGGACACCTAGTGATATGTCACTTTGTGCGTTTTTCCCCAGTTGGTTAGGACATTACAGGCCTAATCACATGATTGTCTGAAAAGAAAGATGATTCCTTGCTTCGGATGGCAAGTCAAGCGTTGGTCCCGCGGCTATTATCTCGAGATAGTAGTCATTACATTAAAACCCCGTCAGAGGACGTAAGGCGGTCTGAAAAACTTTGACAACAGGGCTTGTTGCCTGCAGATAAGAAGAAGGTCTTACCTCACAGGGAGAGGCCATATGTGTACCGCAGTGGGACCTAGAACGAATCTCGTTCTGGAGTGGGACTGGGATGTATTTAGGCTGATGACAATGTGATACATACAACTAAACTACGTGGCAAACATCTTGATCACAGGGGTGAGGAGTATGTGCAGTAGCGACTTCGCCTCTAAACATTCTTTAGAGTCAAGTTTTTTGCCATGTGATTATGAATTGGTATAATGCCGATGGCATACCATTACCGGCGTTATACCAAACCAAATATCTTTGTAAGCCGAAAGTCGTAACATAAGCACACTTACAGCACATTTAAGGTTTCAGGATGAAATGAGCTTTCAATATCCCTTCTGTATCGGCCAGTTTCTGTAAAAGAAAGGCAAACATTTAAATAATTAATTGATGTGTGTTGAAGTTACCCAGGTACCTACCTCCAATCCTTCTTGTGAAGTGCATTTTCTAGTGTAGGTAATGGGGATAAAAGTATCCAAAATTATTTGCCACTACAAAATTGCAACTGACTGCATCTCGCATGAGACAGTCCAGTCAATAAGTCAGAAGCACCTATCTGCGTAATGTCTCGGGCGGAATTTACATATTTTAATGAGCACCGCAGGCCTATCTCCAGTCAGCATACGGTAGCATTAAGTACTAGCAGGTAGCCTAGATCTAGTCTAAGACCTAGACTGAGCTAGCTCTCAGTGGTCGTGAGTTTCTTTGACGTATGGTATTTGGGTTGGGGAAATTTTGAACACGCAATTTCTATTGACTGTTACATGGGTTTGGGACGTTTTATTTTATTACTGAGATGGTTAGGCCCTGCTGTGGGACGTAGCGTAGGTATATGGGCTCATGATTATGATGATCTTTGATAAGTGGTCAAACAAAGACGGAACCTAAATAACGAAATAATGAAATTGGGATAAAGTGTATATTGCCCATTAAAAATAAGATAGCAGGTAGGTAGGTACAGTATTAATAAAGTAGACGTATTAGTTGAGTAGGCTGTTGATATGAATTTATTTTCATTTATAAATTGGTTTTACAACTCATGGTCTCCGAACTCTCCGATCACCAGTGATGCTAGTGGACTAAGAGCTCGCTACAAAATTTCAAAATGATAAGGTGCAGTGATTTTTTTTATATGGAAACCTTCCTTGTCAGCTATCAAGCAAAATAGACGGCGGGAAGCGTGGGCGGGGCTGTCAAACACTTAGGTAAAATGGTCGATTCAAACATACCATGTCGGGTGTCAAATGAAAAGGATTTGTGAGTAGATTAAAAACATAGTATAACGTTTTCTCTACTTGGTCGAACAAATTATAAGGCTAGGCCGTCACTGCAATGTGCTTCTTAGCTAGCTAGGAAAGTGTAAAAGGTCCACTGCACCTTATCAATTTGAAATTTTGCAGCCAGCTCTCCGTCTGTAGAGCTCCATCATCATCATCATCATCATCATCTCAGCCGATGGACGTCCACTGCTGGATATAGGCCTCCCCCAAAGATCGCCATAACGACCGGTCCTGCGCTACCCTCATCCACCGGTTTCCCGCCGCCTTCACCAGGTCGTCGGTCCACCGTGTGGGGGGCCTACCCACGCTGTGCTTTCCGGTACGCGGCCGCCACTCGAGAACCTTCCGGCCCCATCGGCCATCGGTTCTGCGAGCAATGTGCCCCGCCCACTGCCACTTTAGTTTAGCCATTCTTTGGGCTATGTCAGCTACTCTGGTTCTTCTGCGGATTTCTTCATTTCTGATCCGATCTCGCAGGGAAACTCCGAGCATAGCCCTCTCCAATACTCTCCATTGCCCTTTGGGTGACTTTTAGCCTTTTTATGAGGCCTTGAGTGAGCGACCACGTCTCTGTTCCATATGTCATCACTGGCAACACACACTGATCGAAGACTTTCGTTTTAAGACACTGCGGTATTTGGGACGTGAAGATACTCCGCAGCCTCCCGAACGCTGCCCAGCCTAGTTGAATTCGACGGTTGATCTCTTTCTCAAAGTTGGACCTACCTAACTGAATAGTTTGACGTGTATGTTCATCCAAATACGCGTCTTTATATTGTCTTTCGAAGAGTCTTTAAATGAAAATTTCGGCTGTTCTTGATATCTCCGTTTAGCTCACATTTGGCTATTCATCGTTCTCTTACCCTTCTTTCCGATCCAATAATACTTACCTATGTAATTATAATAAAATTAATTATTAACTATCGTTTTTCATTCGTCTCTCTGCACTCTCACTCATTTCTTACACATAATTTGTCAATCCTTAACACAATCCATCGATCCTTTTTCGGTCGTCTCCCACATCCACATTGCCTATCTACCTAAAACTACATAATATTATAAACATGCTAAAGATATTCAGCTAAGCACTACATTTATACACATTAACATCTTTGTGCAAAGTAGAGAATCGGTGGAGTCTTGCATATTCATCGGAAACCGTCTGCGAGGACACGACGGTAATTAGAGACACCTAATTGATGGTAAGACCCCCGGTAGGGTTGGTTATGTATTGTTTTGTAGCTGCAGGAGACTGGTTTTGGGCGATGTGACTTTAACTATCGATTTAATGATGCATCGAATGAGATATGATGAGGTAGGTACTTCAATATATGGTCCTTCATATACGCTGTCGATTTTTAAGAGAATGGATCAGATCCTTAAGGGGGTTGCAGAGGGAGTTGCACTACACTAGATGGCGCTCGGGAGCATTATTCCTGATTTTATCACATTTTATTTTATATCTCGTAATTGTGATGATTTCAATCAAAATTTTCAATTATGCGGGCACTTGTGTTTATGTTTTACTGATCTAGCTGCAAGTTATAGTAATTTTATTGTTCATACGAATTTGATATACATTTTAATTTTAATCAATTTCATACAAAACTTTGACGTATAACATTCGTAGACGGTATTAACAAAAGTAATATTTTATATATGGAAAAATAGTTAAGAAAATCAAGATTACGCATCTCAAATAACATTTGCAATTTATAACATAATTACGAAGATATAAAATAAAATGTGATAAAATCAGGAATGATGCTCCCGAGCGCCATCTAGTGTAGTGCAACTCTCTCTGCAACGCCCTTAAATGGTTGGTCAATTTTCTATATCTCTAAAAAAAATCATCGAAAAAATCTGCTACTACTCTCTATCTACTCTCTCTCTGCTAATGCTATCTAACCCTACCGACCCAAATGTATGGGAAGCTTGCTGGAGCGTCGGTGACGCTTTGCGGAGAAGTATGGACATGACACTCAATCAATGAGGGTCCGGATTCGAACCCGCACGCAATACATGCCAATGAGTTTTCCTAACTTGTGTTTGACATACCGACTGCTCCAAAAACAAAAGAAGGCAAACATCGTGAGGAAACCTGCATACACGGAACAAGAAATTCTGATGCGTGTTGTGAAGTTTACGAATCCGCATTGGGCACGCGTGGTGGATTGCAGTGGTGCGTGATTATGATATGACGATGATGATGGTGATGTTGATAATCAGAGTGGGCTTGTTGGTTGACAACGTACACTTGTGTATCTTTAAGATTAGTATCGTTTCGGACATTCTTAGTAACCTACACATTATTCCGCTTTTCCGCTTACAAATACACGCACACACGCATATTGACGACCCGGTTGGTGTAATGGTTACCACGCCGGACTGCCAAACCAGGGTCCTGGGTTCGAATCCCGGTTCGGTCATGGATGTTACATGTTTGTGCCGTTGTTGTATGGTTTCCATAACAAAAAGCCTGAGGCTTACTTGGGATCATTACAATGTATGTGCCTGTGAGCGTTATTTATTTATTTATCATCGTTATTTATATTCCCTCGAAACCACATTCATACATACATATGCATACAAAATTAAAATAATATTATGATCGTGATACTTAAAATGTCTGTTAATTCCGAGTTCCGACTGACGAAATTCCAAGAGCGAAATAATTTGTCCCCAACACTTGTGTCCGTATAGTTAGCAGCCTCACCAACGAATTCGAAGATTTTGATTAGGCCACGATTTAGTACCCAATTAGTACTATTTAGTGCCCAAAGCACAGATTTGGTACTCCTGTATTTTAAAAGATATTTGGGTTACTTACTGAGGCTGCTAGATAGACGTCAAGGTAGCAGTCGCACCGAGAAATACTGTTTATATCAATGTGATTTATATGTCACGATTTAGTACTCATTTAGTACTCCCTATATCCAAAATTTCATTAATATTGATTCAATACAAGCCGAGATATGACAGTGCATTGTTGAGGCTGCTAACTTGACGTTTATTCCAACGATGATTCCAATGGAACGGGTGCACATTTCAAACAGATAAATACATACAGATTTAGTGCTCGATTTGGTGCCTCTTATGATATTTACGAAATGTAGAATTTTCTTTCCTACTTCCCAAAAAAACTATGTAAAGTTCTACATACTAATCGTAATTTAGGTCCGTCGATATCGTTAATCAAATTTAGACTTTATTCAACTGTAATAGGGTTTACAATTTATTTTAATTCTGTGTTTGGTACTTTCTAGCAAAAAAGTGAAATGATATTAAATTGTATAGGTAACTCTGATACTTCTCAATCTCGTATGTACCTATGTAATATGAGTCCAGTAGACTACAATTCTTCTTTAAATCTACTCTACTATTATTGTACTGGAATTTTTTTTTACCGTTCCGACATAAAGCGAAGCAATAATTATTGATTTCATTGTGGTTTGAAACTTTCATGAGTGGTTCAGATCATCAAACTGAACAACTTTTATTATGGGACCAATCCTGAAATCGCAAACAAAAATCAGCAGTTCCATACTAAACTGCAACGCCTACTAGACTCAAATGTATGAGACTAGTACTTTTCAAACACTACAGTGCGATTTTTGAAAGTCACTCGTTCAAATCAGCAGTAGAAAATGTAAAAATTACTATGTAGATTATTCATCATTCGATCGACGTGTTACTTTCAAAAATTGCATTCCTGTTCACAACATAAACAAAAACATAAAAGACAATTTGAAAACATCTATGATAGAACAAGGTTCATCATAAACTCGTTGTAGTCCCTCGGCTGCACTCATTTGAATCAAGCAATTCTTCGACAAGTTTTCGCATCACCCACCGTAATTAACGTAAATAAAATCCCGCCATCTCTCGGTATTGCTATGAACTACTTGCTATGATTGCGTGCGCCAGCTCATGGCAGTAGAGTTCCGATAAAGGCCAGGCCACACAGAGGCGGGACTGCGGGAAAGCGGTCCGGGGGCGGACCTGCGGGAAGCGAATATCTCCGGACCAGTGCTTATTTCTCTGTTACAGGGGACATACAAACTCGGACATGATCTTTCCACCACACCATACACTACAAAACACACAAAAATCTTCGCTGGTCTGCAGATATTCGCTTCCCGCAGAACCGCCGCCGGCCCGCTTTCCCGCAGGACCGCTTCTGTGTGGCCTGAGCTTTAATGATAATTTTTGTTCATGATTGTACCGAAAATCGAATGTATGTAGAACTTTACATAGTTTTTTTGGGAAGTAGGAAAGAATATTCTACATTTTATAAATATCATAAGAGGCACCAAATCGAGCACTAAATCTGTATGTATTTATCTGTTTGAAATGTGCACCCGTTTCATTGGAATCATCGTTGGAATAAACGTCAAGTTAGCAGCCTCAACAATGCCCTGTCATATCTCGGCTTGTATTGAATCAATATTAATGAAATTTTGGATATAGGGAGTACTAAATGAGTACTAAATCGTGACATATAAATCACATTGATATAAACAGTATTTCTTGGTGCGACTGCTACCTTGACGTCTATCTAGCAGCCTCAGTAAGTAACCCAAATATCTTTTGAAATACAGGAGTACCAAATCTGTGCTTTGGGCACTAAATAGTACTAATTGGGTACTAAATCGTGGCCTAGTCAAAATCTTCGAATTCGTTGGTGAGGCTGCTAACTATACGGACACCAACACTTACCAAATAATATAATATGAAAATAACAATGCAATAATTACTTTGCGAAGTGTACAATCAATCGTTTTCCACTCAGAACCTGCGACGACTGCAATTGACATTTGGTTTCATACTTAATTATTTACAAAATAGTGAAAAATTATGAACGGCACATGTTCAGTAGGCACACTTGAGGAGAGTTTGGGATTCGATTTCGTGCACAAAGCCAAGAAAAAGTGTTTTGTGATAATTCTTCCGCAAAAGATGGAGCAGTTTTATATTTCTATTAATAATATAAAGGCTTGGCGAGTGAAACTCTTGAGTCTGAGTTTTGTATTTTTCGAAGATTTCATTTAATATTTCGTCACAAGTCGATATTTTTTTCAACCTTTTTTGAAATCATTTAAAAGGTGATCATTTGTTTTTTCTTTGCCCTTAGCCAATTTTATCCCACTGCTGGGCATCCCGTACCAGTCTTAAGAGAATATTATTCCGAGAGCGAAAATGCGCGCTGCATACAAACGTACTATGGTGATATTTTCAATACTAACCAATTAAAGTCAATGAAATTTTGCAGAAACAATCTAGAAACAAATCTCTGTGCTTCTATAGAGTCAGATTTTCGTTAAAATATACAGTTTCAATGCTAGGATTAATTTAAGATTTGTATGGAAATCTTTGAGGCACTATAACTTGAAAACTATACATTTTAACGAAAATCTGACTCCATACAAGCATAGAAATTTGTTTCTAGATTGTTTCTGCAATATTTCATTGTCTTTAATTGGTTAGTATTGAAAATATCACCATAGTACGTTTGTATGGAGCGCGCTCCGAATAATATACCCTTAAGCCAGCTCTATCCACCCTTCGTCGAGGGTATCCAGGTAGTCTCTCCATCTCTTTCGTGGTTGATCCTGATGGCGACGTCTAGACCTAAAATAAAAAACAAACCGGTCAAGTTCGAGTCGGGATACTCGCGCACAGAGAGTTCCGTACCACACCATAACACAACATATCAACATAGAAAAAAGTTTTATTTCTCCGGGACCTTTAGTGCGAGACTCACACTTAGCCAGTTTTTTTTTATACTGCAGAGTTTGATCTATTATCACACCAAGATTGACGCTTATGACCGTTTTTACGATAGAGCGAGAAGAAAGAAACGTAGATAAAAACGACTTTCTTGTACGAGGATTAATTTTTTACTGCTAGTCAAATCCGCCGTAATAACACATATTCTGTGAAAATTTCGACTGTCTAGCTATTACAGTTCAAAAGTTACAGCCCTAAATAGGTAGGACGGACGGAAAGACGGACAACGTTGTCTTAGTAATAGAGTCCCGTTTTCACCCTTTGGGTACGGAACCCTAAAAACTTTGGCCCATATTTCCGGGTGTTATCTATATTTGCATATCTTGGCGTAGGTATTCTGGTATTCCTCATGCGATCTGTTTTTTTCATGAAGGGCCAAATCCCATTTCAAATTGGCATCTTCTTGAGGATTTTTTTTAGAGATTTATTCGAGTAATCGATTGGTCCAAAGTTCCCCCGATATAATTACATTAATCCCTAGGAGTGAAGCTACCGTCGTCCGATATTCGTTAACATGATCGTACGCAAATGAATAATAGTTATTTTATTTTTCGATTGTCCTGCGGTCCGGCGAGCTGGACTGTCCAAGAATTAATAACGCCCGCCCCTGGTCCGAAACCGCGACAATCTGCCGCTCTTTTTGAGTGTTCACAAAAAAAGTTTTTTTTATTAATTTTTTTCTATTCAGTGCGCGATAGTTTTTTGCGGTAGATGACCGCTGCAGTTTTTACGAGTGCATTGTAAAGGCATGTTTGGACGTTGCTTTGTTTTCATGATGCGTTTTTTTTTTTTTAGAAAAAAATTTCGTTTGACTAAACTGATCAAAGGTTCAGTCGATCAATAGTCAATTAAAAAAACCGGCTAAGCGCGAGTCAGACTTGCAACCGAGGGTCCGTACTATCACATACAATAAGATACAAATTATGTTTTCTCCTGGATCTTTAGTGCGAGTCCGAGTCTCACTTGGCAGGTTTTATCATTTTAGTAAGTACCAAGTTTGATGCTTGTAATGTACCTACAACATGAAAAAACAAGTTTTGTGTAGGTACTTGTAGGAAAAACTTTTTTTTAAATATAGAAAGTCTAACATAAATTACGCACATATTTTGTGAACTAGATGCCTTTACTATTATTTAATGATGATGATGCTACTCTTAGCCGATTTCGGCTACGGCGACTGCCTCTGATCCCTTCGTTGTTGGCGCTCGTTCGCCCTAAAGTGGCTTATATAGCCGATTTTTTTGGAGAATGTACGCGAGCAAAGAGAGTACGTCAGGACACCATTCTCATAATTATAATTGATGGTCGCTGGTGGTCGGGCCTTCAATTCATCGCGCTTGGCATCAAGCTCAGAACGCCGGAGTGCCTCGAAGTCAAAAACTTTGTCTCTGACAAGGGACCTCCACTCCTGGCGTTGGGATGCGAGCTTTTCCCATTGCGCGGGATCAATTTTACACCGTTTCATGTGGCGTATATTTAATAATAAGTACCTATAGGTACTAAGAGCTCGGTGGCGACGTATTACCGACTGCTCTCAAACGGCGAAAGAAAACATCGTGAGGAAACCTGCATATGCAAGAGAAGAAATTCTGATGCGTATGTGAAGTCTACCAATCCGCATTGGGCTCGCGTGGTGAACTAAAGCCCAAACAACCTCCTAGAGCTAACCGTAATACAGTTAAATAGATACAGCACTTTAAATGGACGTAAGTACAGACACATAGACAGACGGACGGACGTATGACGTAAGGCTTAGTAATATGGTCCTGTCTCGTTGGGTACGGAACCCTAAAAAGTAAATAGGTTTTAAATTGTTTATTCTCTCCGTAAATAGTATCACACCAGTGGTCTTAAAGACAATCCAGATAAGTACCTAAACTACCTAATCATGATGACCACACAAATCTTACGAATTTTAACCAAAAAGTTTAACAAAAGCAAAATATAAGCATAATACGTACGAATAATACGTAAGCATGTCAGAGATATTCTGAAACCTCAGAATATCCATCCACGTTTATAACCCAACTCGCAAAATTTACTCTTATAAATATCCCAAGAGCATATTTTTTTCAGTCTTATATAACACTTACAGCCTGCTATAAGTGTGGAATTGGGCGCACTTTATAAGTCTATTCACCCTTTGTGTTGCCTTATAATGGTCTTGTGAAGTGTATTTTCAATCTTACAAAACTCTTAAGGATGCTTTTATAATTACAAACAAACTTACAAGTGACTTACAATGGCATGCTTTAAGGGCAATTGCCCTTACAGTCGTCTTACTAGTGCTGCTCTAAGTGTAATATCGCTTGTAGTCCTCTTTGTGATCCCCTAGTAAGAGTGTAATCACAATTCGCCGAAGAGGTCTAGTCGCGTGTGTTCTGAAATGTTTTTTGGATTATAATTATTAAGACGCATCAAAAACGTAAGTAATATTTTATAATTTATTTCACTTTCCTATGAAACGTAGTGTGTCTATATTTGCATAATTGTTTATTAGAGTATATATGCGACTGCGGTTGCGAAGTAGATTTTCTCGATTATTTTTAAATTTAAATAATAATATTATCGAAGGGCCTTTTCAAAAACGTGTCTTAAATATTAAAAATTATTTTATTTATTTGTGAAATACATCAAAATGTGGCCATTACCACCAATTATGATTTATAAGTGATTTATCAGAACTAAATAAGAGCAGTACTCTTATTTAAGGCTTTTATCGCACTTGTGAAGTCAAAATAAACCAAATCATTTGGCTACACGGCCATATTGCAGATACGTATATTTCTTCGGAATGCTCCACTTCTCTTAAACCGCTTCCATTTGAGTAAATCCATCCTTAATAAAAAACTGTTATTTAAGCAAGCTAAATAGGACATCTATTTTCCGCCATCTTGGCCAAACAACTGACACAAGCAGAAAAAGCACTTTTAAGTCTCTTTGAACGTGCTACTAGTCTTTAATATGTCTTAGGTAAGATGAATCACACTTATAAGTACTGGTCTTACAACAGGTTTATGAAATGCCCTAATAAGTCATTCACTCTTAATAAATACTTAGTACAGTATCTTCTAAGATCGAGTGCTCTTGCAAAATGCTTGTATAAGTGTTAATAAAGAATCAAGGGCAATAAGGCTTATAAAATGCGCTTATAATACCACTACTCTTATAAATGTCTTATTACGTTTTCTTATATACGTCTGTAAGAATGTGTTACAAGTATGAAATCACATCATCATCATCAATCACACAAGCAGAAATAATTAGAATAACCGTCAATAGAGATCAGTCACTTTTAAGACTCTTTGAACATGCTACTAGTCTTTAATATGTCTTAGGTAAGATGCATCACACTTATAAGTACTGGTTTTACAACAGGTTTATGAAATGCCCTAGTAAGTCATTCATTCTTAATAAATACTTAGTAAAGTAACTTCTAAGATCGAGTGCTCTTGCAAAATGCTTGTATAAGTGTTAATAAAGAATCAAGGGCAATAAGGCTTATAAAATGCGCTTATAATACCACTACTCTTATAAATGTCTTATTAAGTTTTCTTATATACGTCTGTAAGAATGTGTTACAAGTATGAAATCTCTTATAGCCTAAATAGACTTATAACATGCCATTATAAGGGTTTCACTCTTAATCAGAACACATATAACCCTTATATAAGACTATAGATCTTATAAGCCTTTGTTTGTAAGAGTATTTTGCTAGTTGGGAAGTAGTACCGAAACTCTGTCCGGTGTGAAGGTGAGTGCCATCTCTACTTGTAATGGACAGTAGGTACAATACATGCCTTGAAATTTAAGCATGCAGGTTTACTCACGATGTTTTCCTTCACCGAAAAGCCAGTGGTGTTACAAATCTACACTGATAATATTATAAAGAGGAAAGATTCGATTTTTTGTTTGTTTTATTGAATAGACACCGAAACTACTGGACCGATCTGAATAATTCTTTCACCATTAGAATGCTACATTATTCGTGAAGAACATGGGCTAAAAAAACGGCATCTAGTCATTACATAAATAAATTCTGAAAAACTCATTGGTACGAGTCAGCCTGGACGGGGTTTAACCATCGCCTCGTTCACGACAGGCAAGGTTACTCACCACTGGACCACCACGGCTTCTTCAAAAGCAAAATGTTCGAACTGGAAATAACTTTTAATATGACAAAAACACAACACAGCAAAATTGTTTAAAAGCAAACTGTAAAAATCCAAATTTAGTTCCCATTAAACAAAGTTGAATATCATTCGCAGTTGCCGAACGGATCAAACAAAAATAAACATTTCTACGTTCGGTAAAGAGCGATTATCAATGCTCTGAGCAGCCGTCAATACGTTTTGATGCGATTCCAATGTTAGTCACTTAGTGCTGCGAACCCCCTCCATGCTGTGATGGTACTATTAATGAATTTATACGATATCTACCGTTGCATTTACAATTGTTGGTTCTGCTGTGGATCGGAACGCAGTATTTGCAAAGAAAATTCCGAAATGAGAAATATAGGTTTCGAGAAGTTGGAATTTGGATAAGTTGTCACTTCTGAAACAAAAAGAGACTGAAGAGACAAGAAGAGACTGATACAAAAACTTCTGAAACGATTTTGATGAAACGGTTTGTGTTTGAAAGCTTATGTTTTGAACTTCGATCAACAATATCCAACTAGATAACGCGTCAGCGCTCAAGACATGTCCCGGCAAATAACGCCTCACTATTGGAGTGAGGTCTTATTTTGAATTAGTTGCGTTCCTTTTTTAAATTACTAGGAATTATGGTTGCTTTGAGGTCGAAATTATAATGTATTCGGACTGTTTTCTCGGTTCGTTAACAAAAAATGTTGTATATTCACGAGGACAGAATTTCTCTTTGATTTTGTATGCGACCCGTTATCTAGTTGTATATTGTTGATCGAAGGTTTTGAATACCTAAAAACTGGTATAGGACCTTGATCTTAATATTCTGACACTTCTTTAAGGAGACGGGTTTGCTGGAAGAAATCTGTTTAGAGATAAGCTCGCCCTTTGTAATTGTCTATTATGCTGTTTTCATGTATATTTCCGTGTGTACAATAAAGTGTTAAATAAATAAATGGTCAGACCATCAAACCGAACAACTTTCTCTAAGGGACCAACATCGAAATCGCGAAAAAAAATCTGCTGTCTCATATATTTGGCTCAAGTAGGTTTGCAGTTTTGTATGGAACAGCAAATTTTCATTCGCGATTTCGATGTTGGTCCCATAGAGATAGTTATACAGTTTGGCGGTCTGCCATCCTCTTAAAAAAGTGTCAGCATAATATTAAAAAGGACGAAGTCGCTACTTTAGAATATAATCGACATCTCAAGTCGCAGAAACGCTTATTAGAGTCGAGTTAAGGTGGTTTCAGAGTAATCAATTTTATACAAAACTTTGACGCAGAACACGCGTATACGGTATTAATAAAAGTACGTACGAAGATATGAATAATTTCAAAGCTTCATATCTTCGTAATTATATTATAAATTGTAAATGTTATTTAAGACGCGCAATCTAGATTGTCTAAACTATTTTTCCATATATAAAATATTACATTTAGTAATACCGTCTACGCGTTTTCTGCGTCAATGTTTTGTATGGACTGAAACCATCTAGCTTTTGCTACGTCAACAATACAAAAAGTGACAGCAATAGATGTAATGGAGTATTAACAACTGAGTGTATGCCAGTTAATGTAGGCTGTATGAAAAAAATACGAAGTTGTTGCTCTTTTCCTGTACCACGTTTTGAGTTACAGCACACACCGGCGTATATTTTGATGTCCAATTTATTTCTGTCCGCAGCTCATCGTTACTTTGAGGTGTATTAATACGGTATAACGTTTAATTTTTAACTGATATCCAATAGTTTTTGGTCACATTTCTGATTAAAAGTCCGATCATATGTAAGATATTTCTTGCGGGGTTAAAAACATCTTTTTATTTCAAGGACAACTCACCACTAATGGTCCACGAATAATATCAGGCGAAAATCAACTTAGAGGACGTTAAAACATTGCTGGTTACTGTTTACGTCACACTCAAAGAAATCGTTAACTAAATGTTTGTTAAATGTAAGTGAACTTTAGTGACTACCGAACTGTTTTGTAAAACATAATCAAACATTTGGTTATAAATAGTCAATTGTTTAGCTGTTTTAACCAAATGTTTGATTATGTTTTACAAAACAGTTCCGTAGTTACTAAAGTTTGGTTGTATTTAACAAAAAAAAAATCAGTGCATTTCATTATCACTTTATTAAGGACGATGTATGGGAATTAGTCCACCACGCGTGCCCAATGCAGATTGATAGACTTCACGTCATATGCATCAGAAAGGCTAAAGGGGGGTAAAAGCTCGTCCTTTACGCCAAAGATATTTCCAGCTCTATTAGCCTCGTGAGAAATTGATATGGCAACACGAAAGTTTAGTCGATCATCGTGTCAATTTGTTTGCTATTGAAATAAATACGAATGCTGTTCACATTATATTTGTTGGTTTATTTAGTGACACGTCGATAGCGAAGCGACATGAACTTCTATATAACTTATTGACGTTTTTGAGGTTATTGCGTAGTTAGGTGTAATATACGGTGTTGCATGCATTCGTAATTGTATTACTCGTCGTACTTAAATGCATTTATCTTCTATAAGTTAAATATTTACTGCATAGACAAATTAAAAAAAAAGTTAACAACTTGGGAAACGTTTTTTTCATTTCCTCTATAATCCTATTTTCGTAGTTTGAAGTTTGTCACCAATCATTAGATGCTTACTAATCCCTACTTTATCATCATCAGCTCGTATCCACCCACTGCAAGGCATGAGCCTCTTCTCGATTTTGCCCTTCATTTCAGTCTTGCACCAATCTTATCCAGGTCTTGCCGAGGCTCTATTGATGTCATCAATACCACCTGGCCACCCACCACTCTGGTAGTGTGCTTTAAGCACCTACCCTTTGCCATTTAGTTCAGACTTTTTCTCAAGACCAAATCGCACAGTCAGTAAAGGCAGATCGCACGATCGCAAACCCGTTCTCAGCCAATAAGGAGCGCGTCTTCCTCTCCACTTTGCGATTTGGCCTTGATCGTGTAATAAATTGCAGGTCAGGGTAAGTTCTTTACCTGCCATAACTTCGCCTACCTAAGCTCCCTACTTATAGATCATTATTATACAAAGTATTACAGGAATAGCATCGCAATCCTTATCGAACCATACCCATAGAAGATAATCCCTTATCTCAGAGAAACTTGGATTTAACCTTAGTTTTATTTTAATCATGTTGATAATATCCAGTAATGCTAACAAGGGCCGGCCAGAGGTACCAGGGCACCATATCTTGGTACAAGTACAGCGAATTAAGTTCGAGATTAGCATACGTAATTACGAGTTCTTATCTTGCCCTTAATTGCACTGTAATGAACTGTACGGTACTGTTTTGATGTTATATAGTTTTGCTTATAGATTTTCGCTGCATTCCTAACCAATTATAATTAGGTTGGTTTGTTGCAATGGGTATACGTAATGGAGCATAGTCAGCTCTAGATTCCACTTTCTTGGGTTCTTCTTAGGTTTGTGTCTTGCAGTGAGATGTATTTTAGGCTGATTGTGATGATGGGATACTACAATTATACTAATATATAAAAGGATCCCTGCAAAGCAAACTCATTTATTCTCAATTACGACCATTAACTATAGGTACTATCAAACGTTCTCGTACGAGTAGATGTTGTTGGGTTCGTTTAGTATAAACAATTTGTAGATTTTCTAGCATAAGCATAAGCATATGCTTACGACTATATTCCCCGAGGGGGTAGTCTGAGATATTCTGAAAACTCAGAACATCCACGTTTCACTAGTAGTACCGAAACTCTCTCCAGTGTGACGGGGAGCATGTGTACATACAATGTTCAGTTTATATAATGTAGGTAAGGTTCTCTCATTTATTCCTATATCTACTGATACCTTTACATACCGTATGTTAATCTTGCCTAACATTTTATGAGTAAGTATTTCAGAAAAAGCGCCCTAAAAGGAAAATTGTTTAGCTGCAAAATAACAGTCAATAATCCAATACAATTTGTATAAATCACGATTAACAAACACAGATACACATCAATACAAATTACAATCGGTTTCGCAACACAAATTAATTCAATTCTTAATTAAATTATAATATTAAAACAAGAAATTGTAACTCTTACGCAGTCAAAGCGGTTTCACGTGAACGTCACAAACAAAACTGTACGCAGTAACTTTGTCGCGGCGTCTAATAGTTAATTTATTTAATTTGCTCCACAGTATATGCGGTGTTCTAATTGCCCGGGCGCCGTTCGACCACTTATCATAATGTCTCGCAAATCACGACGCGAAGAGAATAAATCTAGTGTCGATAGAACTTAGGTTCTCGTAGGGTTGCCTAACTTTGTTATTTAGTATTATTATTAGTTCCATTTCGATTTAAATTGGATAGCTTATTTTAACGTATCGTAAATAATATTGTGATCTAAAATTAATCTGAAACTGGAAGGTGTGCTGGTTTCGCAGTTTAGTGAAAGGATCAAAAAGATACATTTAGCTTGATCTAGTAATGTTATCATACGTCAGTTTTCGCCCGGGACTTCATCAGCGTTGGTATCAAAATATAAGTAGGTATCCTGTGTGTTCATCCAAAACATTTTCTATGCGTGTAATATTAAGCCAAATCCGTTCAGACGTTTATGCGTGATTGAGTGACAAATATCCCAATAAATAAGCATCGTATCATCACAAACTTTCACATTTACATACATATTATAAAATAAGTAAGATTTTGGAACAGAGTTGGAAAATTCTAAAAGACATTGCCCACGTGACGATCTGTATTCGTTTCAAAACGATGCGCGACTAACGAATGAGTATAATCAAAGAACAAATACAAAGAGTATGATGGCGAAAATTATACACAAAACAGGAGGAATATTATACTTCCCAATAAAATGGAAATTATCCCTTTCTGCAGTGGGATTTCTTATAAAATTATAATTCAAATTTACCAGTTTTGTATGCGAAACGGGATTGGGCAATGTCTTTTACATTTACTACAGTAGCCAGTGATATGATAAATGTCAAAGAAAGAAACGTCGTGGCAAAGTTATGCCCAGTGGAATTTTAAGTTACTTTTACCTATTTATGAAAATAGCGTCAGATTTTCCATTTCAGTGGTAACATAACAAAACACACTGTCGCATGTCATAATAAAGATTTTTTTTAAAATCATTATTGCAAATCTTAGAAGGTATTTAGTCTGAAATATGGAAAAATAATAAGTACCCTTTAATAAGTTATAATTGTTTCAAGATAGACGTCGAAGATACGAACGCATCGAAGAAAATTGCAACCAGGCAAGGCCGCTAAACCCTATCCATACACGCACACAGAGATAATGTGTATGACACCTCACGACACCAACCTCAGCAAGTTGTCCCCTTTTATTTTATACGGTAGAAGCGTGAGGCTCAATCTAGACATATAGGGTCCTTCTTAATATGCTGACACTTTTTTAAGGGGATGATCAGACCATTAAACTGAACCACTTTCTCTATGGAACCAACATCGAAATCGCGAAAAAAAAATCTGCCCCTCCATACAAAACTGCAAACCTACTCGAGCCAAATGTATGGGACAGCTGATTGTTTTTTCGCGATTTCGATGTTGGTCCCATAGAGAAAGTTGTTCAGTTTGATGGTCTGATCATCCCCTTAAAAAAGTGTCAGCATATTAGGTTGGACCCTGTATACTTTATCTAAGTAAGTAAGTACCTACCTTAGTATTTTTAAACCGAAATGGAAATTTTAAAGTAAAGTACACATTTTTATTCTAAACAGCCCTACAAAATCCAGTTAAGTTCAAAAATGGTACTAGCCGCACGTGAATTTCCAACATAAATCCCTAGCGACGTCCCATCGGCGCACACGCAGCCACCGTAAGCGCTGTGTACCTCATATTGCTTTATTATGTACCAACATTAAATTATTGCTCCAACAATCTAGAACATTAATTTACATTACATTTGTTTACTATGGATTGTTGAATTAATTAGACGTAATTGTATCGATTGTCAATAATATGTTTACTTATACAGGATGTTACATAAGTAAAAATAAATATTTAAAACTCTTAAGGGGGTTGTTTAGACCATCAAACTGAACAACTTTCACTATGGGACCAACATCGAAATCGCGAAAAAAAATCTGATATCCCATACATATTTTATGCTCGAGTCGATTTGTAGAGTATGGAACACCATTTTTTTTTTTCGCGATTTCGATATTGGCCCATAGTGAAAGTTGTTCAGTTTGATGGTCGAAACCACCCCCGTTAAATGTTTATTTTTATTTTTGTAACACCTTGTATTTATTCTAACTATACTACAAGAATAAGTATATCTGAGTTACTGACAACGGTAATCCATTTCAGGATAGTAAGAATATTTGCTGTAATCTTTGATCAAAGTAACTATTGTTGAGCAGTGATGGTTCATACGGATGAGAGCTTGCGACTCAATTACGAGGCGGCGGTTCGATTACTGGCCTGTACCACTATGTTCTACGGAATGTATGTGCTGTATTTGTCAGTATCACTAGCTCGAGCATGAAGATAAAAATCGTGAGGAAACCTGCATAACCGAGAAAGAAAAGAATATTCGGAGGTATGTGTATAAATATGGGCGAGCATGCGGCGAAAGCAATAGACCAGCAATGGTCGCAGTCTACGCTTGCATTAGCCCTCCCAATATAAAATATACCTAGTTTAAACATGGTATATTATGTCTGTACCTACTGGATAATATATCAGCAGTAAGAACATTTACAGAACCTTTGATTGAATTAAAATAGGAAGATAGGTGACTAGCCTTTAGCGCATGGACCGCATGAATAGAGCCCCCGTCGCCTAATTTACTTAGTCGAAATACGAACGGCATTGCATGAGATACTTTTTTTTATTATAGGCGGAATAAATGTAACACAATGCCTTCGTGTGCTTTTACTCGTTGTACAAATCATTCAAAAAGAAAAAACAAATCACACGGCATTACTTTTCACTAGTCAGACACATGAAAAGCAGATCAATTTTACGAGCAAGTAATGCAAAAAAACGTCACCTATCTTCCGCCTTTTTAATTAAATCAAAGCTAAGAACCAACCAATGTGATTTTAAATAAGACTAAGTTCATTTGGGTTCCATCATCATCATCATCATCTCAGCCGATGGACGTCCACTGCTGGACATAGGCCTCCCCCAAGGATCGCCATAACGACCGGTCCTGCGCCGCCCTCATCCAACGGTTGACGGTCCATTTGGGTTTAAATTTCTTAAATTATCAATTAGGTACCTAATAAGTTTAAGTAAAAATTGTGGTATCTCCTGTTATATGAATCGTCTATATTATGAGGTACAAAATTTCAAGTATATTCAATAATTTCTGTACAAACTAGATGTTTAGCTTTAATTTGTTGCGACACTAATGGAATTATATAGGTCACCTAGATTCAAGTCTATATCCCACTGAGATAGTCTGTTAGTCCTGCTACAATCTTGGCATACGTAGTGACATCGAATACATGCATTGGAAAAAAAATATTTATCAGTACTTATCAATATTATCTTACTACCAACTAAATATAATGGAACTTTTGATATTTCAAGAGTTTTTAGTGACACTTTGAGTGTCAAAAAAGAAGTGAACAAATTAGCCCGAAACGTTCAGTTTGTATATTTTGTGCTGGACACATCTAATATCTTAAAGACCCTGTATGTTAATGGTAGATTGGTAATAAATTGAACATTATTTCAACTCTTCATGAATAGATTAGGTGCTCGAACTTTAAATTGGGTGCTCTTCTTTGAATACGTCTTCCTTCGTCTATACAATTTTCTCAAATAATGTCAATCCTTAGATATACGATATACTCGTAAAGGGTGTAAAAAAAACACCCCCGTAGTAATATTTAAAGGTGTGGTACTGGTAGTAAGTACTAGTATTTTTTCAGTGGTGTGGTTTAGACCACTAAACTGAACCACATTCACTATGGAACCATCATCGATAAACAAAATTTGCGGTTTCATACAAAACTGCAGAACCAAACAGATTTGTACACTCAAAGAAATCTTTAACTAAATGTTTGTTAAATGTAACTGAACTTTAGTGACTACCGCACTATTTTGTAAAACATAATCAGACATTTAGTTATAAATAGCCAATTGTTTAGCTGTTTTAACCAAATGTTTGATTATGTTTTACAAAACAGATCGGTAGTCACTAAAGTTTGGTTGTATTTAACAACACATTTTTTTCAGTGTAGGTTCTAGCCATTAGGTACAATTTGATGGTCACCCCTTTCAAATATAACTGGGGTGTTTTGTTTCGATTTGTAGAAATAGGTTCAAATTGTGCCTGTTGCCAACTAACATCCAATTTCTACAAATTATTTCACATACACAGCACTCCACAACAGCCTACGAAAACCATTAGGTATAAGGCAGCCACGCAGATCGATCAAAGGCCGAGTTTCCTTCGTATTACCTACATCACTCAGCACTGCACACAAAACATTTACCTTGTACGGAGACTGACTGTACCTACGGAGAGTCTAGACCGAAAATTATTGGGGGGGTTTACCACCCTTGGGGGGAACCGTCACCGACTGATATGTGACCGGAGAGTCTTGTTCAACAAACGATGACGATGATTTAAGCTCAGCCGTTTTAAGTGTATTACGGCGGTAGAAGTCCGGCTTTTGGGCTTAGGCATAGATTTGAGAGAGCCTGCCATTATGGGGTAGCGTCCCCGATTTATGTGCCTGTCCATTTGAAGGTGCAAGTCTGGAGTTGTGGCTGTGTTGTTTATGCTCTGAAGCTTAAGGTGAGATGGTTGTAAATCAAATTAAGGTAAGGAGTCATGTTGCAAGTTTGGCCACGAGCAGTTGTGTTATCGCGTTCGCGTTTGAAATTGCCACGAGGCATCAAAAATAATGTTTTTTTTTAATGTGTTTCAGCTCAAAAATAATCCTAGAGATTTGGGATAGATACTCCCACATACAAATATTGACAGAAATTAAGTGCTAAGCAACCGTCATATTAAAAAAAATATACAAAGGGTCCTTCTTAATATGCTGACACTTTTTAGGGGATAATCAGACCGTCAAACTGAACAACTTTCTCAAAGGCACTAACATCGAAATCGCGAAAAAAAAGAGCTGTCCCATACAAAACTGCAAACCTACTCGAGCCAAATGTATGGGACTGCAGATTTTTTTTCGCGATTTCGATGTTGGTGCCGGTTCAGTTTGACGGTCTGATGATCCCCTTGAAAAAGTGTCAGCATATAAGGATATAATTATTTAGGTTCTCAATCACAATACAACGTGTCAGTAACGAATCAGTAATCAATTGTATTTAAGATATTTGTAAGTTGCTGAGGTAATAATGACAACATACGTTGAAATTTTGTAACTTTAAAGTGTTACACATTTCAGGGGGTGCTTCAGATCAACCTGAACAACTTTTACTATGGGTCCAATAGTGAAATCGCGAAGAAATAAATTGCTACCTTTTAATACCTTTTGTTTATTATAAGAATAACTTTATTCTGAAGCAGAACCCTAAACATGTAACGCATTAAAGTTTACACCCTGTATTTACCTTGTAGATTACGAGAAATTTTACACAAAAAAAAAACTAGTTCCAGTCGTGCACAAGTTAAAAGGTCCCATCTTATTACTCATATGAAAGACTTCAACGTGCGCAACCGAAACACTTCAAGACGTAAGAAATAAAATGAAATAAATGGAAGCAATTGACTTAATAAACATTTTAGTTCAATGTACGGATAATAGCACTTCGATGTACATACATACATACATATGCTCACGCCTATGTCCCACTACTGGGGTAGGCAGAGACAATAGATCGCAACATGCTACGATTCTGACACACATTTTGCGCCTCCTCAACATTCATAAGTCTCTTCATACATGCTCGTCGGTTCCGGGTGCATTTTATTTGGCCCTTCTTCAGTACACATCCTATTTGGTCAGCGTACGTGCGCCTATGGCGACCCCTTTCAACCATTCCATTCACACTTGCCTTGTAAATTTCATAAGTCAGCCTACTTTGGCTCATTTCGATGTGTTGTCGTTTAATAAACACTATGTACATAAATAGTACTGTAACCCCGGGACTTTTTAATTACCAAAAAGATTACCGATTGCCGTTTAGAAATTGTTATTAGGTACGAAATTACGAATATAAAAACTAAAGACTTACAGATCATAATCCATTACAAAAAAGAAAAAAAAAATCTGTATTTTTTTTAATTTCAAGGTTACCGTACACAGGCACCGAGACAGTCCAAAAAACCACGTAACGTAGGCCGTAAGGCGGTTTGAATAAACTCCACTCGATAAGAAGAAGATCTGGTGTAATAGCTTTGTATGGCAACTTTAGACAGTCTTATTATTATAATATGTAGGTATTGAACTAACTAAAAGGTGAAGAACATGACAGTATAGAAAAAAAAACTCGTAATTTAAAAATTTCTATAAAAAAAAAATTCGTTTTGTTTGTTACGTTGGGTTGTGATATTCTGTAAGACTTAGGTTTTTTTTATTAGTCATTTTGTACCTTGCAACAATTTCTAAACGGCAATCGGTAATCTTTTTGGTAATTAAAAAGTCCCGGGGCAACAGTACTAAAATCATTATGAGTATTGTAGCGTATCAAAGAAAATCAGACAGACAATAATGAACAATAAAATAACAAACTATAACTGTGAATACATTTTCAGCGCCAATCCTTTTAGAACGAATCAAAGCGTAAAGCAGAACGGATATCGGATTTTTCTCAAGTTAATCTTGTATTCAAATTTTAATTATATCATTCTGGCGTTTGAATAAAAACGAATTCATTGTCCCGCCGGTGAATAATAATGTGTTCGGACGAGCTGACTCTCGAATTACTGAGGATGTCTGTTACACTGTGGATATACTTTTTCCTTACACCTTGTGCCGAAACCAACTTTGACGGAACCAACTTTGACAGAACCAACTTTGACGGAATTTTTGAAGATTTTAATATAGTAAAGTAGTGTGTTCGGCGTTCGTCTTTCTTTGTCCGTCAGCGCCAACCTTGTACGGAAAAGTATCATTATCCTTTAAACCACTCATCAAACTGAACAACTTTTACTATGGGAACAAACCTGTCAGGGCAAAAAAAATCAGCTGTTACATAGATACTAAACTGCAGCGCCGACTCGACTCAAATGTATCAGACACCTGTTTTTTGTTCTGACAGATTTACTCCCATTATAAAAGTTTTTCAGTTTGATGGGTAGAGTATGTGGTTTACTAAACTGCACTGTACTAAACAGCAATACTCGACTAAAATGTATGAGAGAGCAGATTTTTTTGTTGATCTGACAGGTTTGCTCCCATAGTGGAAGTTGTTGTAATTGATGATCGACTAAGTTGCAACAACGGCGTATGGCGTGGAGTATGGCCCACTCCCTCTCACCCTTATTCGTGAGAGGAGGCCTTTGCCCTGCAGTGGGATTCTACAGGCTATACCTTACCTTACCTTTTACTAAGTTGCAAACCCACTGTATGATCACATGTAATGATTACAATACGGTGTAATACGCGGCCCTGGTTATGTAGATCAACAATTAATTCCTACCTATCTCTGTATCCGGAAAAGCACTTTTCATGACTTAATATGAATATTGAAATTAGATGTGCTTTGCGATTATGGAATTTAGATTATTTTCGGATCGCAAAATATGCAGTAAATAATGTATGCAGCTGCAATAATTGCTTTTATTTCCATATTTTGTCTGTGTCATTTTTGAAATAGATAATTTAAATTTTAGCTAGGTATAATACGCTAAAGATGGAGATTATTGGGAGATATAGGACCAGCAGTGGACTAGTACCGACTGATAATGATCATGATAATGCTCATGCCTTTCTACCATAAAATAACTTGAGATAAATTGTTATTTACGAAACGTTACTACAGAAAAGATAATGCCCAAAATTCTATGAAAGTTAGGCTGAACTTGCGTCTGGTCAAATTGTCACCTAAAGATAGGACATGAAATAAGCCTTATTTCAACAAGAAAATCGCTAAATAATTGATGGGTAATATTTAAAAAATCCTAAGTTAAAAAAAAGATAGGTTATTAAATTAAAAGCATTATTTCCATACAAAAAAATACTATGAAAATTGCATTTTATTTTTAAACCCCCATTCCCATAGGGCTAAATATACATTTAATGGGATTCATAACTCAGACCAAATATTCTTTTAAATAAATGGTGATGAAGCATTGATGACGCATCTTTAGCCTGGTTTCGGGCATTATTCTTTGTATCTTAAATCAATCATCATTCCCTTGCCCATTTCCCATTATCTGGGGTCGGCGCAATATGGCATTCTCCCTCTTCCATTCGTCTCTCTTAGCCGTCATTTCAGCACTCACTCCTTTCTTACACATATCATCATTCACACAATTCATCCATCTTTTCTTCGGCCTTCCTCTCCTACCACAGCCATCCACATTCATACTTAACACTCGTCTCGTTATCAATATTAGACGTTATGTTTAGTTTTGAGGTTCGAGATGCAGCATAAGCATATGCTCACGACTATATTTCCCGAGGGGGTAGTCAGAGATATTCTGAAAACTCAGAACATCCACGTTTCACTAGTAGTACCGAAACTCTGTCCGGTGTGAAGGGGAGTGAGCCGGTAGGTACAATACATGCCTTGAAATTGAAGCATGCAGGTTTCCTCACGATGTTTTCCTTTACCGAAAAGCCAGTGGTGTTACAAATCGTACATAAATTCCGAAAACTCATTGGTACGTCCAAGTCGGCCTGGACGGGGATCGAACCATCGCCTCCTGCACGGCAGGCAAGGCAGATGAGATCTATTAATAATAAAAAATATATTGTAAATCCCACTACCCTATTGCTCAAGTAGGACTCCAGTATAAAGCCCTGCCTACAAAAAAAATAACAAGCTTTTATACAAAAAGAAATCGCAAATACACCGCCGTGTACATTTAGGGCGCCATTACACGCGCAATCTCTACAAAGAGTGCCATTTATAATACTCGTCAATAATAATTTCATTAAAATGTAGATCTAGTTAAAAGCATTTTTTCTGATTAATTTTCAGTCGCGGACCCGCTCTTCTTTTTTTAATTGAATATCAGGCCACTTTGATGGCGCGACGAGAGAAAAGGGTTGAAAAAAGTTCACCCTCATTTGAATAAAATAACAGCACTCGCACTTTGCATTTACGTAGATATTCCAAATTATATCTGGACTCGTTTTTTTGTTTTAATTTTTTTTTGGTTCGTCGTATTTATTTTATTTTTCCATCAGCGCTGCCGTCTAATTGAGTTAGGCCTCCAAATCGAAAATGTCGATCGAGATGTAATTCAATTTATTTTTGTTTCTAATGGAGTTCGGAGCTTTTTTCTACTGTAATTTTAAATCATTTTGCCTATTGAAGGGTTGATTATACTTACTGATTTGTTCGCCAAAGTTTATGTTATTTACTGTTCTTTTTATAATCACTTTTACTCAGTTCAAATTGGGACTCCGTATTGCTAAACATTTTACAGACTTCTGCGTTGGTGTACAAAATACTGGTTCATTCCACTTTAAATTTATCATCTGGGTCATTAACCTGGGTGTTTCGGTTCATAGTCGACTAGTCGTTATCGAATGATCATCTGACGAGTCTTTTAGTCACCTGGGTGATCAGTAGGTAACCAGTCAACTCGACATCAACACATTTTTTTATATTCCGAAATCACCTTTGATCACCGTGATTAAAGGCGACATCATAAATATCACCTCCAGGTCTGGTATCTGTACACTAGTTTTAGATTACATTGTTTTTATTAAGACTGTTTGTGTCCAAAATTGAAAAATAAAAAATAAAAAATAAAATCACGTATTTCTTCCATTGGAGTGGTTGAGACAGTGGTATCTTATCGGCCTCCTGTTGTCTCTACCACTTTTTTGCACTTTATTTGCAAGTGGCGACGGGAGTAGTAGGGATTCGCCGGTTCTGGACCACTTGCTCTGGGCCAATCAGAGGGCTCCTTTGGGTCGGCCGTTTTTGCACCACGCGAATTAAAAGCGCGAATTAAAACCGCGAATTAAATTAATTGGACCGCTATAAAGTTTATCCGCGGGTGATATCAAAGTAATTCGCGGTATCGATTAAATTGATTCGCGTTTTCAATTAAATTGCTCTATTAATGTAGTAGTAGGGATTCGCCGGTTCTGGACCGCTATAAAGTTTATCCGCGGTTGATATCAAAGTAATTCGTGGTATCGATTTAGTTGATCCGCGTTTTTAATTAAATTTCTCGATGAATGTAGTAGTAGGGATTCGCCGGTTCTGGACCAATGTCTGGGCCAATCGGAGGTGGTTATTTCGATGAAATTAATACTTTGTGGTTTTTATATCACATTTATTAGAGAAACAAATTCTGGGTGGTCCTCGTGATGTTACCTGCGTGAGATTTTTGGAAAGCGGCAAAAGACAAAGAGGTGATCTATTGTTAAATGGTACTTTAAGACCGTCCCTTACAAACTTTCACAAAAAACCGACTCATGAAAGAGGCTGGGTACTATTGTATATTGATAATAAAAGCGTGGTGTTTACAACGTTTATTGTTTAATGGTGTTTTAAGACCATCTTGGGCAATAACGTACAAGTTTTAACAAGAAATCTACTTATTAAGTGTCTAAATAAAATGCATGTTTGTGCAGGTTATTTATTGTTCAATCCTGCAGATTGCGAATAATGTTATTTTTAAAATAAAACTGGTTTTTTAGATATAAAAATTTATTTAAAAAATATAGTTTTCAACATTTCAGATATCAGTAAATCATTATACAAAGTGTCATCATCTGAAAACATTTTAAGAAAGTTAGACATCGAGATACCCTTATATCTAAAGTGAATGTATACTAAACAATATAAACCACAAACTGAACTTAAATAGTTTTGTATTACTTTACTATTGTAAATACTTCTTTTCGTATTTCTCTCCAAAAACGTAGCATGATAACCAGTTGGCTTTCGACCAAAAGAATCAAAATATTCGCCAACACCGTCCACATTTATAAAAATAGCGATCCAATGAGAACCAGGTTTTGTATCAGGATCCAAATTACTTATCAGATAACATGGTAAATGAACCCGTACTGGTATTCGATTGGCTGCAAAAACATTAAATTCCAGGCGTGAATCAACTTTTTTCATACATTTTTGAATATCTTGTGTATTCATTGTACCCATTCAAAACAAATTATTAACATTTATTTACTAAATATTCGAAGCTTACATCAGTGATGATAAACGCTAATTAAAAAATATATAGTGGTGTTTGGCATTTATATTTATTTTACACTTAACTATTGTAGTCTATAATAACATCACGGTTTTTATTTATTTCAATAACACTGTCAAATTCAGCGTATATCATACAGTTTACAGTTGTTGCAAGAGATTTATCAAATCGAACTTCCAATCGAACGCTACCACGTTTTATTATATTCCAATGTGAATGTGCGTTTGCACATAAATCAGGAGTCATATCAAAAGCCATTAAACAATATCCATTTGCAAAACTTTCTTTCGAGATTGAATTTCCCTCATTCAGGAAATGAATACCTGTTCCTGAGAATAAAGTGTGATATGCACTTGTAAACACATCAGTACTAAAAGATGTTTGTAATGTTTTTGATGGTATTTGATGGCCGTCTACATATAAGCTAAATAAATTAACACCGTGATTACTAAAGTTAAAGGGATTTGTATTAAGGCTACCATTGAATGCTCCATTATTTACGAACCCAACTACACATCGCTTAGGTACTTGACCCAGGAATATATTGTCTATAGCTTTTCCTTGAATTCCTGCTGGAATTGTTAATACTTTTACTTCTGCACGTGTAATGGGATATTTTGCAGTTGTGGTGGCTAATACTTTTTCATGAGCAAGTAATATTGATGGGTTTATTCTAGCTTTGCGCATTATGAGAGAAGCAGTAGAAATGTGAACGTTGAATTTAGTATCTACCGATGCACACATGAGATTGAAAGTTTCTTTAGTACGTACTAATTTCACACGCAATTCCACACCGTTAATTAAAAACTTTTCTTGATTAAATATATCTGCATGTAAATGTCCAATCATTTCAATTGTGTTACTTTCCTTTGCAATGTTTTGTCTTTTCGTAAATCCTTTGTTTGTAGCGTCACATGAATCCATGTTCCCCGCTGTATCTTCATACCACAACCCGCAAGTAAGATGAGACTCTTTAGCAGCTGGACCATAATTAAGTAAAGTATGTGGATTATATCAAATTACTAATAAAAACGCAGTGATCGAAGACGGTCTGAACGTTCTGTATTTCTTTTGATAACACCGCATGGACTTGCACAAACGTGTTCTTTCCTTAAGTCTACATTAGGAACCGTTTCTTTCTCATTATGCAAACAATGGGTGGATACCTGTCTGTTGTTATCTGTTAAAATAGGTACCTGGTATTAAATGCCTTGTCCAACCTTTTTTTTTTTGTTTTTCGTCAAAAGAGATGCCGCTCTTTTGTTGTGTCCCTTTATTTAAATGAAATATTATTTCTTTAAAAGTGCAAGATGCATGTTAGTGCAGGTTCGTTTTTAATCATGTCGGTGCAGGTTTTTGCTGTTTTGTTTAACGCGCATCTTTTTTTTCCATTGTCTTCGTTCTATAAAAGCGGACTTCGTTCCAAACAGATGCATCAGTTTACCCTACGCAGTTCTGTTAACAACAGTGGTTCTTCAAAGTTATAGTAAAGTTATCTTGTACAGTGTGAGTGAGTGAGCCAGATTGAAAAATGGATGTAAGTATTTTGATTTAATTCACTTATCTTATTTATTTTCAATTGTGTGTCTGTGTTTTATATCTTTAATTATGTTTTCATCGTATTACTTGTTGTGAATATTCTTAGTCAGTTATTGATGTTTCGTTCTTGGTAGTTGTAACATTGTTTCTGACCACCCTGAAGGGGATTACAGTTGAGAGTATATGTATGTATGTCTAGTACCCTTAGTACATTGGTTAGGGCTAGGTGGTGCTTAGTGAAATATCTAAGAATATTATTTAATTTATTGTTTAATGTATTGTTTCAGTTTTCGGAAAATACTTTCAAACAATATTATTACGCAACCCCCGAAGCGAGTGATGAGGAGGGAATGCTTGCTGGCAAAGTAAAGCAAGCAATTGCAAAGAAGAGATCTGCCAACGACATAGACGGATTTTTCGAAAAACAGAAAAAGAAGTTGAAGTTAAAAAAGAAGTCATCGAGTGTGGCCCGAAGCTCTTCCGGAGCCGGAGGAGTGGCGTATATAACATCCAACAATGACGAAGGAGCAGATGCATCTCACCTCGTTAAAATAGAAATATACGATTTAAATCGAATTAAAAACGTTGTGCCATCGGAGCAATGGAAACTAGCTGATGTTCGAGTAAAATATTATGCAGATTGCGAAGAGGATAAACATCTTCAAAGTGCTCGCGATGTAATATTCAATATTACAAAATTATTAGCATCGAAGCAGGACTGTTCGAATTATTTCATAGACAATGACAAGAGTAATAAGAAATACAGTGACTGAAGTGATAAGAAATAGTGACTGAAGTGTTTTTTTATTTAGTTTTAATATTAAGTTCTTATAATTATTGTGTATTATTTTCTTAAACAAAACATCACCATGGACATTTTGAATTGTGATGACTACGATCTTCAACTCAACCAGCTTTGTGAAGATGTTGAAAGAGAGTACAACGAAGACAATCAACTGTACAATGTATGTGAAAATCTGAGTCAACATCAGTACAACACGTGAGTATTATTTTTTAACTTGTTGTAACGTGTAATTCAAGTACCTGCTATAATTTTTTGTTGTAAGACACCCCAAAACCCTTCTAAAGGATGTGGTTGGGGAGCTTTTAAGTATTTAAACAGGGGGTTCTCTGTCATTGAACTCATTCGTCTTGTGACTCTCGTACTTGTATTTCAATTTGTACAAAAAATGTTTTCAATTCATCAAAATACTAGATTAGCTCCACATGAGATTGCAACGCTAAGCAAATCTTTAATATTAAATAAAATGCATAGTTCAATACGGATGTGGTATATTGAAAAAGTGTTACCTATCTCGATGTTAAACGACCCAGATATAGTACCATATTTTACTCCATGTAATGGACATAATAATATGGAAACTAAAAATGAACCCCCATCTGATGAAATAGATGGAGTTATGATAATGCAGGCGTATTGCCTAACCTGTCAAAAAGAGTTCCGTCAGTATCTAAACCATATAATTTTCATGATTTAAGTATACACTAAACTCATAAATATACTCATGATAATTTTTATTTTACAGATCTTCGCAAGACGGAGGAGGATTAAAGAGACAAACAACGACTTCGGAGATAGAAGAGTGCCCACCGACAAAGAAGAAATATGGACCTTCGACTTCACGTTACGATGAAACTACACCGCCGCAAGCGTCGGAGACTAATGTAAGTACAGAAAATAATGATAAAATTGAATGTTCTGTGTGTCATGCGCGTGTGTCAAGGAAATATTTTGTAAACCATTTAAAGAGCAACAAACACAAAAACAATATGTTAACGTCTGATAGGGAATTTTCTAACGTACAGTTAATCGAAAGCGTATTCGGAAATAGAGTTGTTACTTATAGAATATTACCTGATAGTGTCCAAACATTTGAAACACCGGAACTGTTTTTACAAAATGTTAAAGACCGAATATTTAAATTATTAGATCGTTCAATTATTGATCAAGTTGTCATTAAAGTTAATCTGATTCTTAATGCGAATTTTACTCAAGAAACAAAACAGCTAAATAACACGTTTGATTTTCAAATAAGTAATTATGTTGTTTCTACTGGTGATGATAAAAATATTATTTTTTCATTACTTAGTAATGAAATTTTAAACAAATTATCAAATTTTGAGAGGAAAGATAGTGGGTGGAGTTTAGTTAAAATAAATCATATAGATCTGAACATCAACAAATTTAACCCATTATGTGGTTCGTCATACATCGACTTACCAGTAGACATAAAAAATAAAAAAGCCGTGATTAATGTACAAAATAAGGACCATGAATGCTTTCGTTGGGCTGTATTATCCGGATTATATGAGCCAAAAGATAATAAACATACTAACAGGGTAAGTTCTTACACGATCCATAAAAATAAATTGAAATTTGGAAATCTTCCTTTCCCAATCAAAATAAGTGATGTTTATAAATTTGAAAAACTGAATGATATGAGTATTAATGTTTTTGGTCTAGATTATAATTCCGGCAGTAAAAAACACAGCATTGTGGGTCCATTACACTTTACAAAATGTAGGAAAACTATCCATTTAAATTTATTATACATAACCGAAGGTAACAGAGGACATTATTGTTATATCAAAAATTTATCTCGATTGGTATCTAACCAATTAACGTCATCAGAACATGCACTCCATATTTGTGATGGGTGTTTATTACATTTTTCATCACTTAACAAATTAGTGAAGCATCAGGAAAATGATTGTTTTCATGTATGCACAAATTTACCTTCCCCACAAGATACAAAGAAAAATTGGTTTGATGAATTGACTCCCTCCAGCCAAATTTCTTTCAATAATTATGAACGTAAATTACGACTACCGTTTGTTGTATATGCCGATTTCGAAGCATTTTTAAACCCAATTCAAACATGTTCTGACAACCCAAATAAATCGTCAACTACTAATGTTCAAAAACATGAAATGTACAGTTTTGGGTACTATATCAAGTGTTCTTATAATGATTCCCTATCAACTTACAGAACTTATACAGGTAAAGATTGTGAGCAAACCTTCATGAAATTAATTAAAAATGACTTAGAAATCATTTGCAAAAAAAATACTTTTGTTAAACCTCCATTACCTTTAACAAAGGAAAATAATGCTAACATCGCACAAAGTACTGTTTGTTTTATTTGCACGCAAAATTTAAATGAGAATTCTACGATTTCATACAATTGGCATACTGGTTTATATGAAGGAGTTGCTCATCCTTCTTGTTGTGAAAAATACAGAGCACCTAATTTCATACCAATATTTTTCCACAACTTAAGCAACTATGACGCTCATTTCATAGTGCATGGACTAAGTTTTGAAGATGGTGACATAGAAGTTATCCCTGAGAACAAAGAGAAATATATTTCTTTTTCAAAAAAATTGCACATTAATAATCGTTCAATGACGTTGAGGTTTCTTGATTCATTTAAATTTATGTCTAGCAGCCTTGACAAATTAGCTAAAAATCTAACATCCCAACAATTCAATGAATTGAAATTAATTTTCCCATACGAAGAAGACTTTAAAAGATTAATACGTAAAGGTGTTTATCCATATGAATTCATGACATCATTTGAATCATTAAAATTAACTTCACTTCCCCCTCGCGATAAATTCTTTAGTTCTCTGACAGATAATCACATATCAGAAAACGATTATGAACATGCTATTGATGTGTGGAATCATTTTGGATGTCAGAACATGGGTGATTATTCCGATTTGTACTTAAAAACAGACGTATTATTATTAACTGATGTGTTTGAAAATTTTAGAAACGTTTGTCTTACAACATATGGATTAGATCCTGCTCATTATTACACAGCACCAGGATTAAGTTGGGATGCCATGTTGATTATCACTAAAATTGAATTAGAACTTTTAACTGACATTGATAAAATAGCTTTCATCGCAAATAACATCCGGGGTGGTATATCACAATGCAGTAATAGATATGCAAAAGCTAATAATAAATTTATGCCAGAATATGATCGAAACACTCCTTCTTCATTTCTCATGTACCTAGATGCAAATAATCTTTACGGTTGGGCTATGTCTCAATGCCTTCCGACTGGCAAATTTGAATGGGTTGATGTAAAAACAGATTACAATGTTTCGAACGATGCTGAACACGGTTTTATTTTGGAAGTTGATTTAGAATACCCCAGCGATTTACATGACTATCACTCTGACTTACCATTCTGTCCTGAAAATGTATGTTTAGGGAACACGAAAGAAAAAAAATTGATTCCTAATTTAAATAAAAAAACAAACTATGTCATTCATTATAGAAATCTAAAACAGTGCTTAGGAAAGGGATTACGCTTGCTTAAAATCCATAGAATTCTGAAATTCGAACAATCAGCGTGGTTAAAAAGTTATATAGATCTTAATACTCGCATGCGTTCGTTAGCATCTTCTGATTTTGATAAAGATTTTTATAAACTGATGAATAATTCGGTATTTGGTAAAACGATGGAAAATGTAACGAAGCGAGTTGACGTTAAATTATTGAATCACTGGCAAAATCGTGGTAAAACTCAAGGGGTTCAATCTTTAATAGCTAGACCCGAATTCCACAGTTTATCAATATTTTCTGATAATTTAGTTGCAGTACAGTTGAATAAAACAAAAGTCTTGTACAACAAACCAATTTACCTGGGTTTTTGTATTTTAGATTTATCAAAAACTTTAATGTATCAATTTCATTATGATTTTATGAAAACGAAATTTCATGAAAACCTTAAACTGCTTTACACAGATACTGACAGTTTAGTGTATCAAATTTTTACAGAAAACTTTTATCACGACATAAAACCAGATCTTAACTTGTATTTTGATACATCGGATTATCCCCTTAACAACGAATATGGCTTACCATTATTAAACAAAAAGCGATTAGGTTTTTTCAAAGATGAAAACAACGGACACATTTTTAAGGAGTTTGTGGGTCTCCGATCTAAAATGTATGCAATAGATGTTCAAGATAATAACATTATTGCTAAAGCAAAAGGCGTTAATAAATGTGTCACTAAAAAGTTTTGTCTCGATGATTATAAAAAGTGTTTATTTGAAAAGAATATTCAACGTTGTGAAATGTTGCGATTCAAATCAATAAAGCACATAATATTTACTCAAAAAATTACTAAAATATCACTCTCACACAACGATACAAAACGATATTTATTAGACAATTCTACTGATACTCTTGCGTGGGGTCATTATAGGATATTAAAAACGTCACCTACCGCGGAATCAATCAACTGAAAAACCTTGATACAAAATAAACACACAGAACAAACAATGGTATTATTAGTTTCTGTACAATTATAGAAGTGTATGTCATTTGCCATTCGATGTATTTTATGTATCTTTTTAGAGATTTTCTTTTAGAATATAATAGCTATCCATTGTTCTTTTAATAATATTGTAATAGTTAAAATGCATGTTTTTAAATATCTAGCATTATTATGTAAATAAATGTAGAAGTAGTTCTTTGTAGAATTTAAGTTGTAAAATAAACAATTCATGAATAATTATTAATTTCTTTTTATTTTCATTATTCTTTCACCTGCTTTCTTTATAAGTAAGAATTTTGTTTAAAATGAATCATTCAAAACTTACTCGTCTTCAAATCAACACACAGTAAATTATTTTAATATGATTCATTTTTGTCATCCTTTCACAACTATTGTAGCGGGGCCAAGTGGTTGTGGAAAAACTAAATTTGTGACAAATTTTCTAAACTATTGCAAAAAAATATGTGACGTTGAATTTCATGAAATAATATGGTGTTATGATGAAATGCAACCACTTTATAATCTAGAAAAAGTTAATTATAATCAAGGTATTCCAGATTTGAATATGATTGATGGGAAGAAACCTAGACTTATAATAATTGATGATCTTATGAGAGAATCAGATGGTCGTATTGTCGATATTTTTACTAAAGGTAGTCATCACAGGAACCTGAGTGTATTTTATATTACTCAAAACTTATTCCATCAAGGTAAAGGTCAACGAGATATTTCTTTGAATTCTAGCTACATAATTTATTTTAAAAACCCGAGAGATAGAACACAAATAAGATATTTAGCTCGTCAAGTTAATCCTGACAATTCAAAATTTGTTGAAGAGGCATATAAAGACTCAACTACGGAAGCTCACGGGTATATGATGATCGATCTGAAACAAAATACTGATGATATGTATCGTTTTAAAACTAAAATCTTTCCATTTGATAACTACTGTATAGTTTATATTCCGAAGAGGGGGTATAAATATGATGTTCATCGACATATTTCATTCAGTTCTAAATAATGTCAGAACAGGAAACAACTAATCACAATTTCCTGAAAGCATTAAATACTTTAAAGTCAGAATACCGCGAAGCATTGTTAGAAGTTTGTAGCGACGAAGAAATAAAATATTTTTGTGAATGCATTTTGAAAACATTTGAAAATAAAATTAATATAAAGGAGACCAAGGAATCTATTATTAGTATCTGTAAACTGAACTGTTTTTTCTCAAGTGATATTAAATAGAAATCAATCATAAAAGAACAGTATAAAATAATGATTGGAAGAGTAAAGACGCATCATGGACTATTAAAAGCACTTCTTAATCTCAAACCCAAATATCGAGACGCATTATTAAAAATTTTAGGAGAAGACGAAATAAACTGCATAAGTGAGTGTATATTTAATGTTTTAAAGGGCAAAGTACCGTTAAAAGATAAAGATAAATCTATACTGAAGAAACACAAGAACGTTCTTAGAAAGTTAATATCCAAAGGTGAAAACAAAACTAGGAAACGTTTAATAGTTCAGAAGGGTGGTGCGTTTCTGCCTATCATATTAGGAGCAGTTCTTTCTACATTAATAAATACAATAACCAAGTAAAATGGAGAATACAAAGAAAATGATACTTGTTGATCCAAGTGTAATAGAAAATCTGAAAAAAAAGGAGAATTCTAGTGATGACACTCTTTCACGGTTGGATCAGGAAATGGATAAAATTATAAGTAGTAAATTGGATGATCGTGAAAAATGGTCTTTATACTATCAAACACTTCAAAGATATTTTCACTTTAGTGATCAAAACAAATTACCATTAAAATTATCGATAGTTAATGATGTTGTCAATGAAATAAAACACGAGAAAGTTGATGCACAAACACAAACCGAACCAGTAGAAAAAGAGGTTTCTTCAGAAGAAGATGTGTTGCACGTATACAATCATGCTTATTTGCTAAGATTAATACCGAAAACATTCAAGCAAAAGGGTCAATTTTTATTAGATTGCATTTTAAAAAATCCAGATAAAATCAAATGGGATGATAAAGGTACAATTGTTATTAACAATAAAACTATTCCTAACAGTAATATTGTCGATTTAATTAACGACATATTAAGACAATTAAAAAGACCAAAACCTTTAGCGTGGGAAGAATTTGCGAAAACTTTGATTGATATTGGGGTACCCTTGTCATGTATTGGTAATCGTGAGACCCAAGAATACCTTAAAAACTATACTATAGAGAACTTAAAGGAGACTCCAACACGTACACCAACATCGTCTAGAGCTAAAGAAAAAAGAAGAATCGATTGGGAAAGATGGACACCCTATTGAATATAGAAGATATTTATTATGATGTTGCTCACCCAGCGGGGTACGGCAGCGTTAACAAACTTACTGAATCTATGAAAGGTAAAATGAACAAAAAGCAAGTACAAGATTGGCTTCGATCGCAAGAAACATATACATTGCATAAACCAGTGCATAGAAAATTTCCTAGGAATAAATATATTTTGTCTAATTTTAATGAACTTTGGCAAGCTGATCTGAGTGACATGCGAACATATTGTCAATATAATGATGGTTTTAAATATATTCTGTGTGTTATTGATGTCTTCAGTAAATATGCTTTCGCAAGGCCACTGAAGAAAAAGAATTCAGAAACAATTAAAACATGCTTCGAAAGTATATTTGCTGAAGCAAAAGCTACTCCTAGACATATACAATCAGATAAAGGCACTGAGTTTGTTTCAAAAGACGTAAAACAATATTTTAAAAGTCATAATATTAATTACTACACTACGAACAATCCTGATATAAAGGCCAGTATTGTAGAAAGATTCCAAAGAACCCTAAAAATGAAAATGTGGCGCTATTTTACTCATAAAAATACGTATCGATATGAGAATATCTTGCAAGATTTACTTAATTCATATAATCACAGTTATCATTCAAGCATAAAAATGAGTCCATGTGATGTTAATTCTAGCAATATTATGACCGTCTGGTGCAACTTGTATGATAGACCAAAAAATCTAAATAATATCATGGAATCTCCAAAATTAGGTGTCGGTGATCATGTTAGAATTACTAAATATAAACATATTTTTCAGAAAGGATACGAAACAAACTGGAGTGATGAACTATTTGTAGTATCTTCCATAATTAATAGAAAACCTAAGGTAGTATATACCCTGAAAGACCTGCAAAATGAGCCTATCATAGGAACTTTTTATGAAAAAGAATTGCAAAAAGTATCATATGACCCCACCATTGCATACAAAATTGATAAAATCCTGCGCACTCGCTATTCAGGCAACAGAAAGGAATTGTTAGTTAAGTGGAAAGGTTATCCTGACAAGTTTAATAGTTGGATACGCGCATCAGCATTAGAAAAATATGATTGAAGATAGTTTCTACATAACTTTGCTAAGTAATAGTTCAATGTCATATTTTCCTGATAACGTAACGGCAAATTTTTTTACAAAATTACCTAAAACAATCAAATTAGAGGGAGAATGGGTGGTTGGGCTGGTGGAATGTCACTATCCATGCACAATTTTAAACGTTCAAGATCACGAGAATGTCATATACGTTAAGAAAAAGGAACGTGTACCAAACGAATCTAATGAAGATCTTCGGAGCACAGTGGACTACAAATCCCATATACCTGCTACAAACTATGACAGCATCGACAATTTTTTAAGTGCTTTCAATGAGAATAGCTTAATCAAAGATAAAGTAACATTTCAATATGATGAAATATCAAAACTTGTAAAGGTAACAGCATTGAAAAAAAATATAAGTAGCATCATACTTACCTCTCGACTTAGCTTACAACTCGGCTTTGAACCAAACACAAATCTTATTCACAGTGGTATAGGAAAATATCCTGTAAATTTGTATCTAGGTTTGCCATCGCAACTTTTTATTTATTCTGATATAATTCAACCACAAATAGTTGGAGATGTCATGGCATTCTTATTAAGAATAATTCCATTAGATCCTTCCAAATACACATATGGTGCATATAAAATGAACACATTCTCCCCTGCTCATTATGTACCTGTAATGCGCAGAGAGTTTGATATCATAGAAATAGATATAAGAACATGTATAGGTGAAAGGGTACCATTTCAATTTGGAACTTCATCAATTAAACTACATTTTAAACGAGTAAAGTGAATAAAAACTATATTATAATGACTTGTCCATATGAAAGTTATTATACTCATCAAGCTGGTTCAGGAGTTGGAATTATATATAAAGGCGCGCCTCATCAACGTGGTCATGGTATTGGAAGTTTCCTAGGGGGACTATTCAGATCAGTGTTTCCACTTTTACAAAGTGGTGCTAAATTTGTTGGAAAAGAAGCATTAAACGCTGGCATGGGTCTATTATCAGATATGGTCAGCGCACGCCCTTTAGATGAATCTATCAAATCGCGTTTGAAAACTGTTAGTTCAAACTTAAAAAGAAAGGCAGATGAAAAAATTGATTCACTCATGTCTGGTTCAGGTTATAAAATTGTCAGACCAAGTAAGAAGCTTATCACTCTATCGAAAGCATCACAGCGAAGAGGTGTTCAAAAAATACGAAGGAAGAACGTTACCGATATTTTTTCTAAAATAAAATAAAATATTATGTCGTTTTTACACAACCACTCTTGTGAGTGTATCAAATCAGAGCTAGACCTATTTGCACTACCATCAACGCAAACCAGCATTGAAAGTGGACAGTGGCTTCATTATAGTCCTATATCATCATTAAGTGATGATGGGCCCATTGAATTTTTGGTACCAGGCTCTGGTGATGATTACATCGATTTGTCTCATACTCTTCTTCATATAAAAGCTAAAATAGTAAACCAAGATTCAACCTCCATTGCTGCAGCAACCGCAGTAGCACCTGTAAATAATTGGTTACATTCACTTTTTAATCAGGTGGATATTTACATGAACCAAAAACTTGTGTCTCCACCGAATAATACTTACGCATATCGTGCATATATAGAGACTTTACTTAATTATGGTCCAGCTGCTAAAGAGTCTCATCTTACTTGCGGGTTGTGGTATGAAGATACAGCGGGGAACATGGATTCATGTGACGCTACAAACAAAGGATTTACGAAAAGACAAAACATTGCAAAGGAAAGTAACACAATTGAAATGATTGGACATTTACATGCAGATATATTTAATCAAGAAAAGTTTTTAATTAACGGTGTGGAATTGCGTGTGAAATTAGTACGTACTAAAGAAACTTTCAATCTCATGTGTGCATCGGTAGATACTAAATTCAACGTTCACATTTCTACTGCTTCTCTCATAATGCGCAAAGCTAGAATAAACCCATCAATATTACTTGCTCATGAAAAAGTATTAGCCACCACAACTGCAAAATATCCCATTACACGTGCAGAAGTAAAAGTATTAACAATTCCAGCAGGAATTCAAGGAAAAGCTATAGACAATATATTCCTGGGTCAAGTACCTAAGCGATGTGTAGTTGGGTTCGTAAATAATGGAGCATTCAATGGTAGCCTTAATACAAATCCCTTTAACTTTAGTAATCACGGTGTTAATTTATTTAGCTTATATGTAGACGGCCATCAAATACCATCAAAAACATTACAAACATCTTTTAGTACTGATGTGTTTACAAGTGCATATCACACTTTATTCTCAGGAACAGGTATTCATTTCCTGAATGAGGGAAATTCAATCTCGAAAGAAAGTTTTGCAAATGGATATTGTTTAATGGCTTTTGATATGACTCCTGATTTATGTGCAAACGCACATTCACATTGGAATATAATAAAACGTGGTAGCGTTCGATTGGAAGTTCGATTTGATAAATCTCTTGCAACAACTGTAAACTGTATGATATACGCTGAATTTGACAGTGTTATTGAAATAAATAAAAACCGTGATGTTATTATAGACTACAATAGTTAAGTGTAAAATAAATATAAATGCCAAACACCACTATATATTTTTTAATTAGCGTTTATCATCACTGATGTAAGCTTCGAATATTTAGTAAATAAATGTTAATAATTTGTTTTGAATGGGTACAATGAATACACAAGATATTCAAAAATGTATGAAAAAAGTTGATTCACGCCTGGAATTTAATGTTTTTGCAGCCAATCGAATACCAGTACGGGTTCATTTACCATGTTATCTGATAAGTAATTTGGATCCTGATACAAAACCTGGTTCTCATTGGATCGCTATTTTTATAAATGTGGACGGTGTTGGCGAATATTTTGATTCTTTTGGTCGAAAGCCAACTGGTTATCATGCTACGTTTTTGGAGAGAAATACGAAAAGAAGTATTTACAATAGTAAAGTAATACAAAACTATTTAAGTTCAGTTTGTGGTTTATATTGTTTAGTATACATTCACTTTAGATATAAGGGTATCTCGATGTCTAACTTTCTTAAAATGTTTTCAGATGATGACACTTTGTATAATGATTTACTGATATCTGAAATGTTGAAAACTATATTTTTTAAATAAATTTTTATATCTAAAAAAACAGTTTCATTTTAAAAATAACATTATTCGCAATCTGCAGGATTGAACAATAAATAACCTGCACAAACATGCATTTTATTTAGACACTTAATAAGTAGATTTCTTGTTAAAACTTGTACGTTATTGCCCAAGATGGTCTTAAAACACCATTAAAGAATAAACGTTGTAAACACCACGCTTTTATTATCAATATACAATAGTACCCAGCCTCTTTCATGAGTCGGTTTTTTGTGAAAGTTTGTAAGGGACGGTCTTAAAGTACCATTTAACAATAGATCACCTCTTTGTCTTTTGCCGCTTTCCAAAAATCTCACGCAGGTAACATCACGAGGACCACCCTGAATTTGTTTCTCTAATAAATGTGATATAAAAACCACAAAGTATTAATTTCAACGAAATAACCACCTCCGATTGGCCCAGACATTGGTCCAGAACCGGCGAATCCCTACTACTACATTAATCGAGAAATTTAATTGAAAACGCGGATCAACTGAATCGATACCACGAATTACTTTGATATCAACCGCGGATAAACTTTATAGCGGTCTAGAACCGGCGATTCCCTACTACTACATTAAAAGAGTAATTTAATTGAAAACGCGAATCAATTTAATCGATACCGCGAATTACTTTGATATCAACCGCGGATAAACTTTATAGCGGTCCAATTAATTTAATTCGCGGTTTTAATTCGCGCTTTTCATTCGCGTGGTGCAAAAACGGCCGACCCAAAGGAGCCCTCTGATTGGCCCAGAGCAAGTGGTCCAGAACCGGCGAATCCCTACTACTGACGGGCTCACTCCCCGCCATACTTAACAATGTTTCGGTACTACTAGTGAAACGTGGAAGTCAGAATATCGCTGACTACTCTCTCGGGGAATATAGTCGTGAGAATATGTGGCTATGCTTGCACACCAAAATAAACAACAATGTATACGATCTCGCTATTTAAAATTAAAACATTGACGTTGAATGCAGATTCAGTTTGTGATCCAGTGTCAATAAAGCTGTGCGGAATTTCGTATCTGGCTAAACTTTATTTTTTACTATTAATCAGATTCTAAGCGGTAACTAAACTTCATTCCAAATAAGGATAACGAGATTTTCCGATTCCTATATAGCTTTCTGGCCAATTCTGATAAGCAAATATAATTTATTTATCAGAAAGATGTACTATCCGACATATTTTGGACGTTACTAAAGCTTTTCTAAGAATAAATAAGTATTTCAAATCTCTGTTTCTGTAATTCAAAATAGCCTTAAATTTTCGTTGCTATTTGGAATGGTGTTTAGTAAGGGGTGATTGAGTAACGAGCGTAATACCGAATGGGGAAAAGTTATGATTCGGTAGCGGTTCAGTGATTCAACTTTTTAGCTCGCGTACAAGTTCTATGAAACAACCAATAGCTCTTTTTGTGATTTCCACATTGCCGTATAATGAATAGTCTTTCAGTTTTACTTCTAAACCACGGCTGCATACTCTAAACTATAATAAAAAATAAAATAATAAAAAGTACCTACTTATTTATTTTCTTTCAACAAATATATCTCTACATCTATGGTTTTTTGTGTCGTTGGATACACTTATGTTTCCCCTGTTGTCCAAAGTACATTTTTTACCTCGTAAACATAATAAAGGTGATAACAATAATGAAGCAACACATGTATAACTAGGCATTATTATATTATTAGCGATACACGGCCGCAACAATACCTCGTCGCCTCGCGGCCGACACTCGAGCGGCACTTGTCGTTTGCAGCTCGTTCGATGGTTTTGATACTTGATTAATTTAACACGTAAGTTATACGTATAAAAAAGGCACGATCGTAACTGATTTCGTACAAGTAAAAAAAGTCTTGATCGTAAATTCGTAACTGGTTACGACTTACGAAACTACGCTGCGGTTTTGATGGCGGCCAAGCCTGCAGAGTTGTTGAAAATAAGGGTTTAAGTAAAAACTTTTCTTTTGGTGCTTTTGTAAAAAAAATACATAAAATTACATAGAATTCTCGATGAAAATCCTTTTACTCGTAGATGTGATGTGGTCAGAAACGAAGCTACATACAACTACCAACTATTTTACTATTTTTTCAACTAACAACTTCAGTTCGCAGGTGAAGCAAATTTTGCCTGAAGAATACTGAAGTTAAAAAAAAGAATACTGCAAAATAATGGATAAAATGCTACCTATCTACGTTTTTTACAAAGCTAGCGGATGAATAAATGCTTTTTGATTTTCGAAGAAATAATAAGGAAAAAGAAAATTGTAAAATGATGTTTTCATTTCATAAAGCTAAGCTAAAAGCTAAAAAAACTTGACTCGAACTACAGGTTACAGACCCCATATTTATAAATGTCAATGTCATCCTGTATGAGAACTCCAGGTCTCGGAAAAGTCCGTTTTGCTACAGATTGCAGCAAGCATTTGACGTGAAACGACGTATCAAGTGGTTGGTCGTTGAAGGCAGTCCTTTTGCCAACACACACACTGGAATAGAAACCCTGAGTCTATAACTCTCATTATGTACGTCTATGAATTTTAAGCTAAGATGTTACATTTTAATATTTTTAATATATACCGTACATATTGCACCATTTGCAGCTCGCCACACGGCACTGCTTTTATTCCAAAGTATCAAGAACTCACGTTTACAGTGTAATAGAGAAGAGCGTTTAAGAGAGTGAGAAAAGCTCGCCGCCCGGCCTATTCGGTTCACGGAGGCCTCCCTACTTTTGTTTCATTTCAGCCCGTGCGGGAAACAGCCTAACTTTAGTTTTCTTTATTTTTTTGGCTTCTTTGCGCTGGAGATTTTTGTGTTGAAGCGTGTAATCAACTTTTGATCTGGTTTGAAGGAATGGTGTTGTTTGGAATTTAACAGTGTTATGCAAGAGCTTTTTTTCCTGTTCACAAGAGAGGGTTGACTTGTGATATATTTTCTTCTTTCTATATTTTTGGTAGGTTGTATGGTTTTGTTTAATTAATGTCAATAGTATATATACCTAACAGTAGCCCTGGAGTAACGTAAGATTTTTCTGATAGATAAATTAAGTTGCACCTACCATTCATGGCTGTACCTTGTGTAAAACTAAATAAATAAAATCTGTAATTCCCAGGTCATTATATAAATAATAACATTCCCAATGTAATGTAAGTAGAAGAAATAACATAGCTTTTGGAATCATCATTCAATCATCTAAATATCTTGGCAATGCTTTAGGTACAGTCACCATCAGATATATCGTAGCAAACAAGGTGGTCAATAGCTCTTCAGCAATAATAGGTCTTAGCAGTTCTAATTTTCAATAATGTCTTTACACATAACTAATCAAAAATATTGGAACGCCTAGAACGCAGTTGGGTACGGTCATAAACATCTGAACAGTTAAGGAAAAAAGACCTTACTCCATTGTTTTACATTTTAATTTCAAATAACATTGTTAAGAAATTATAAAAAATTTGCTGTTCTGATATTTATGACAAAGTACATGTTAACATGTTTAGATATAATTGGTAACATTTACTATAAAGAATTTAACGAAAATTAGCAGAAAACGCTTCGTTCAGCGTTTGATTTTTTATGTTCAGAAATATTTGAAAACCTGGTATGCTACGATATATCTGATGGCGACTGTACAACAATTGAGGTGCCAAACAAGCACCAATTTTATAAACTTAGCATCAATACTGCATTTATTTTGAAATCCTCTTGAATTTTGGATGTTAATTGAACTTCGGTTCGGTAGGTATTCAGTTTAGAATTTTTATGCATCGGCTTCTTAGCGATATAAAAAATAAATGAGTAGGTAACCACGTGATGGTTAAGTTTGATCTTGTATCAATTTATTTTAATATGTACATGGAAGAATTACAATATTAAAATAATCGTTTTTAGCGAAAAGGCCGCCTTCTTCCTCACTTTCTTTGTTTTCTTTCTGTGTTTATTACCTACATTTTGGTAATTATTTTTCGTATCTATTTATTTATTCATTATTTGCAATCGTGTTTAAATAAAAATAGAAAATGCAAACTTACCCCTTTTTGGGGGTCAAGAAAAAATCTCAGAAGAATGTCGGGGTGAGGCGAAGAAGTGCCCTTGCCGGAGTGCGGGGGAAAGGGGGAGAGGGGGTGGGGGGACTTGACACTCATTTAAGTAGCATATAATTCAGTTTGTTTAGCCGAATTGAATCCCGTTGAAGGGTTGCGATAAAAAAAAAGTAAGTACTTTATGTAAGTGCACAGGATGGGTCCGAAATTATAAATTTGTTGAGAAAATTTAAAATGTCCTTTTTAATATAATGACGGTTTTTTAAGGAGATGAACTGACTGAACTACTGTCTCTATGGGACCGAAACCGAAAAAGAGAGAAAAAAAACATGCTGTTCTATACAAAACTGCAAACCGACTCTACGTACCTAAATGATGGGACAGCTGTTGTTTTTTCTTGATTTCGATGTTGGTCCCATCTATAGAGTATGTTGTTCGTCCACATTTCAAGAAGGACCTTATTGGGTAGGGACTATGAATGATCGTCAACATTTTGACATTCCATCGTGAAAACATTCCAACTTCAATTCGCACAGGACCTTCGTTTTGGAGGATGACCAGTTGATTTCACCCTTATTTCTGCAATGAAGCAAGACATCTACATCTGTCTCTATGGAGCCAAAGCAGAAATCGCGAAAATTAAATCAGCTGTCCCATACATTTGAGTCGAGTAGAGCTGCAGCTTTGTTTTTTTTTGCTATTTCGATGTTGGTCCGATAAGAAAGTTGTTCAGTTTGAAGGCCTTTGATATGTAACAAATTTAATATATAGGCTGATGATGATGGTGATTAACACAATTGATGAGTTTTTTGTACTTGTATTTACAGTCACGTTCATTGACATTTCACTTTTAAACAAATCGGTATGTCACATTTATTTTGGTCTTTATTTTATATTTTTTACGGATAGAAGACATCCGAGAAAATATTGTTATTTATAGACAATTATCTCGAAATGGTTTTCGATTTAGCCATCCCAAAAAAAACTTGACATACCGAATTGGTTGAGTTAAAACTATGTCTTGAATGACAAACCAGTGGTGAATGATTAGATCTAAAGAGATTTCATCTAGCACACCCTGATCCCATTAGAAAATTATCACACCCTGTAGAAACAGGGTTAGGGAGGCGAGGGAGATGTTATTCGTTTTTATTGGAATAAATTAACAGAATTGTTCTCAAGTTTTTACTAATGAATGTCTTGTGGAAGAGTTCGAGGACCGATGAGATTTTGTTTTTTAATTAATTCCGTCTAATTTGTGTTTTGACTAAGTTTTATTTTATTAAAAGATGTTTTTAGTTTACACTGACAGTCTGACAATGTTAGACCGAAATAGTATTATACTTTGCATAATTAGCTATCCACGAAACTGTTTTGAATTAAATTTGGCAGAGCTGCGATATTTTTGATGGCTTCGAGTTAGCGCACATCTACACCGTGTTAATGAATTAACGCAAAACTAGCAAGTTTAGAATCGAAAGCAGAATCGAATTATCATGGTTTCAACATGGGTAACTTTTTTCAAAATAATTAATATTTTTTCGTAAAATTTAAAATTTACTGAACTCGATCTCAAACCTCTGCACGAGCACACTCACCCTACTTACTACCAAAACTATATTCTTAAAATGTACCCATGAGCACGTTAGCGCTTTCATTCATTGCTGAAATGATAACAAATCATTTTTGCCTCAAAACTTAAAATGCGAATAACTTTAAAGGCCATTGAACCTCTTTGTATGGGAGGCTGGCATAGTGATGACCATAAATTTTCAGGAATTTCAAAAACGCGGCGCACCCTGAAACCTATGTATATCGATAGAGGATCTATAGACGAACATAAAATGTCGAATAACATATAGTCCTAAAGTGCAACGTTTTCGAGATAATCCATGTTAAGGATGTTGTATAGATAAAAATCCTAACACATTTTCCTCCAATACCAATCTCCGTGGTCCAATGGTTATAAGACTTGGGATCTTGACACGGAGGTCGTAGGTTCGATTCCCATGGGGGACACTTAGTGATATGTCACTTTATGCGTTTTTCCCCAGTTGGTTAGGGTAATGCAGGCTGAATCACCTGATTGTCTGAAAAGAAAGATGATTCCGTGCTTCAGATGGCACGATAAGCCGTTGGTCCCAGTTACTATCTCTGGTGTTTATTATTCGTTATATAAAAACCACGTCAGAGGCCGTAAGGCGGTCTGAAAAAACTCTGACACATAGGCGTAGCAAGGGGGGGGGCCGGGTGGGCCCGGCCCACCCCAGAATCCATCTGGCCCACCCCAGAAATCAAATGAATCACTTACTAAAAATAAGAGATATCAAAAGATAAATAAACATATTATTTTCTTGTGTTTCGTTTCTCATGCCCACTTTCTTGAAATGTCAATGTGGTCAGTGTATTTTTGCAAAATCATGCAAATCTTGAAGAAAAATCTCGAGCTCGCTACGCTCGCTCCTGTTTTTAGAACGTACTGCAATGATCTTATTTATATTGCTGTAAAATCTCAAGCTCGCTTCGCTCGCTCCTTTGCAGTAAAATCTTGACCTCACTTCGCTCATTCCAGAATTGGGTGAAATGTCGAGCTCGATTCGCTCGCTTCGCTCGCTCTAGGTTTTGGATCGTATAGTGTAGTTAAAGCATGAGCTTGCTTTGCTCGTTCCAGCGGTTAGGTCGTAAAAAATTTCAGTAAAACCTCGAGCTCGCTTCGCTCGCTTATGGCTAGACACATTACAGTAAAATCTCGAGCTCACTTCGCTCGCTCCAGAATTCGGTGAAATGTCGAGCTCGCTTCGCTCGCTCCTGGCTACGGTTGTATCACAAAAACCTAGATGGATTGGAGTAAAATCTCGAGCTCCCTTAGCTTCGCTCTTTCCAGAATTCAGTGAAATATCGAGCTCGCTTCGCTCGCTTCTGGCTAGATACATTGCAGTAAAATCTCGAGCTAACTTCGCTCTCTCCAGAATTCGGTGAAATATCGAGCTCGCTTCGCTCGCTCCTGGCTAGACACATTACAATAAAATCTCGAGCTCACTTCGCTCGCTCCAGAATTCGGTGAAATGTCGAGCTCGCTTTGCTCGCTCCTGGCTACGGTTGTATCACAAAAACCTAGATGCATTGCAGTAAAATCTCGAGTTCACTTAGCTTCGCTCTTTCCAGAATTCAGTGAAATCTCGAGCTCGCTTCGCTCGCTTCTGGCTAGATACATTGCAGTAAAATCTCGAGCTAACTTCGCTCTCTCCAGAATTCGGTGAAATATCGAGCTCGCTTCGCTCGCTCCTGGCTACGATTGTATCACAAAGACCTAGATGAATTACAGTATAATCTCGAGCTCATGTAGCTTCGCTTCCTCCAGAATTCGGTGAAATCTCGAGCTCACTTCGCTCCCTCTAGGTGTTGGATCCTATAATTTTTTTTTTGTGAAGTAAATTCTCGAGCTTGAATTGCTCGTTCCAGTTTTAGTTTTTCTTACTTCGACCTCGCCTGGGCCTGGCCCCCCCTGGGAAAAAACCATTGCTACGCCCATGCTCTGACACCAGGGCTTGCCCACACGATAAGAAGAAGATGTATGAAATAGAAAATGTTTTTGGCATAAACAAGTTCTATGACACCTTTCTGTAATACCCAGTATGAGAAATATACCGAGGTAGGTAGGTACTTATTGATGATAATTTATTTCAAAAAAAGTTCCTGTATTAATGGCAAACATTTATTTCATCTGTGCAGGTATACACGTACACACGGTGACACATCAACCTATACAAAACCAAAATAATAAGCTGGCCGCGCGACGACTCATAAATGTCATGCAACCTGCAATGTAGGTTTCTACTCGCGGCCAGCTTATTTTGGTTATGAACAGCTTGATGTGTCGCCGTGTGTAAGTACAAATACGCCTCACGACGCGCTGCATACTTCGCGGTCAACTTATACTGGCAGTGTGTAGTGCGTCGTCGTGCAGGTTGTATTTGCTATTGTACCTCAACAGATGAAATAAATGTTTGTCTGGGCTATGTCCACGTGGAATATATTTTAATCATGTGCTATGTCTATGTTTTTCTTAATTGCAATTACAATTTAATTGAAATAACAAAAAATCGAATGAGAACTTTTTTCGAAATAAAGTACCTACCGCTGTATTTTTTCACCAGAAAGAGATAGGTGTAATAGAAAACGTTTATACCTAAGCACGGACTTGAAAAAAAGGCGGACGTAATGTGACACTAAAAAGATGTGAAGCATGAGCATGCAAGGTCCTACATATTCGTTTGTTCTACAAGGGACCTACACTCACACAGATGCACCAGTTCTAGGCTTCGGACCTACAACCCGCCACCATTTTGTACCGCGTCAGCACACACACAAAAATAAATGGGTGCTTCACTCGTGATTAGACAAGACTACGTCAGGTTTTTTTTCAGGTCCGTGTACCTAGGTAGGTATCATAACCATCAACCAAGAAGGGGTGGTATCCCGCGGTGCGTCTGGAAGTCCGATGATAGTAGAAAGGGGAAGGCGGGATGAGCTCATGCAGCTCTGGTGCAAACTCACCGAAGTACAATCTGTAGAAGACCGACAAGCAGGCTACTCTGCGGCGGTGGGCTAGGCTATGAAGCTTGGTTCCCACCAACCAGATTACTGTCGCCAATGAGCCTCTAGTTGATAATTAGCTGAGCCATCTCACATGTGGCAGCAATACTTCATACACGATCGGACCTGAGCTTTATGCAACATTAAGAGCTGTCCAGGAGTGAAGTACCTTGTTTAAGATGCCCAGCTTTTTGGCTGCACTTTGAGCCTTAGACTCGATGTCAGCGCCGAAGTTGAGTTTCGTAGTCAACCCATGCTCAGAAGCTCAAGACTGTCGGAAACAGGGACAGATTTATTTCCCCCGGAAAGTAGGAACCTGAATAAACGAACTCCGTTTGGCGTTGAACAGACAAGCCTGTGTTTTGGTGGCGTTGAAGTTGACTAGATTATTGTCACCCCATTGGGAGACAAGACTTAAAGTCAAGTTTGTCCGCTCCACCATGGCTTCCCTCTGCGAACGTATTTCATCCCCGCCCCAAGCGCCGGATAGATATCTCTCTGTGACAGTACTGTCATCTGCATACCCAATAATACCTGACACAAAGAGGTCAGTGATGTGTAGCAGGAAAAGTCTCGCAGAGAGAACAGACCCCTGAAGGACCCCAGCATCAATTACCATGAGGTCTTCCGACCTCTGAGCAGCTGTCAATGACAACTCTAATCGACCGTTCACTCAAGAAATCAGATATCCAGCTGCAGAGATCAGCAGGGATGCCATAAGCAGGAAGCTTGCTCAGCAATCTAGCGTGCCATACCCTGACAAAGGCCTTCGAGATGTCAAATTACACAACTAGTACTTCGCTGTGTTTCTCGATGGCCTCGCCCCACCAGTGCGTGACATACATCAATTATTAATTTAATTAAATAGACTATGTATTACTGTTTAAATAACCTTAGCGTAAGAATTTATATTGCAATAGTATTAAGTCGTGTTATACTGTAGAGTTTCTGGCCGCATCTTCTCTACAGCGACAACACGTTCCGAAGCGGTGGTAACTTAAAAAACAAAAAACCCGACTGCATAAAAACTATTAACTGAAAAGAAAAAAACAAGCTTCTTAAATCAGCTATAATAACTTTGTTTGAGCAAATTAATACAATTTGAATGTTATTACTTATTAGGTAGGTATCGCAAACGGGGACAAAGAAAAATGACCTATTTGTTGGTTATTGGTTTGTCCTGCAATACCTACCTAATAAGTAATAACATTCAAATTGTATTAATTTGCCCAAACAAAGTTATTATAGCTGATTTAAGAAGGTTGTTTTTTTCTTTTCAGTTAATAGTTTTTATGCAGTCGGGTTTTTTGTTTTTTAAAATAATTTCGTTTATTTCATACTTTTTAGTCTTGTGTCAAAATGGTAGCATAAAAGTACTATAATATATATATATTTGGAATCTGCTCTTCACCAGCTTTCATTTGATACCCATATTGTAATTTTTTACGAAAAATTTTATTCTCCCTCCTCTCTTTTTTAATTCGCAGACTCCATATTGAAATAAGGTACCCTATGTCACTCTCACCATTTTTACGAATCTAACGACACCTCATACGTTCAAATCCATCAAGCCGTTTAAGCTGTAGAGCGTGCCAAAGAAATAGACATACAAACATACATACATACATACATACATACATACGCTCGAAAAACATAACCCTCCTTCTGTCGCAGTCGGGTAAAAAGAATTAACGTTTAAGAAGTGTGCTTCAGGCTCCTATATTGAATAAATTATTTTGAGTTTGAGTTTGACATAAGAAGATCCCCAGTCGATCGCCCCCGGCGAAAGCCATATTGACGATCACTGTGTAGATCATTATCTTCTAGGTATGTCCGCAACTTACTGTTAAGTACTCTTTCCATGACTTTACAGAGAATGGAAGTGATGGCTATAGGTCGGTAGTTGCAGGGGTCGGAACGAATGCCCTTCTTGGGAATCGTTCTTGTTCTGAGAGAGAGGCGACACAGGCGTGTTAAAACAGGAGACAACTCAGGCGCATAATATCTCAGCACTCTTGCAGGTATTCCATCAGGACCTGGCCTCACATGCAGACTACGCAATGCTCTGCGGACCTCTTTCGTGTGTATTGTCATCTCCGGCATGTGTGGCTGTTTGGCACGAGCGTCCAGACGTGAATTGCTCCTAAACAGAGAAGCATATAAATTCGCTTTCTCAGTCAGTGACCCACCAGGTTTCTGCATGGGAGGCAAAGGGGGACGGTAGTAATTGGATTCGACCGATTTTGAAAGGGACCAGAACTGTTTACTACAAGAAGGGTAGGATGCCAGTCTGTGCAAAGACCGATACTGAGTGCTTGTCTGGATCTGATGTCAGCAGAAAGTCTAAACGATTGGGCGTATGGCCATCGACATCCGTTACCCGCGTTGCTTGATTCACCAGCTGGGTGATATCTAGCGATAACGCAAACTTACGCGTCTCTCTGCCAGCATGGTTAGTTTTCTGGAACAGGAACAGCCACTCGCTGTGGTGGGCATTTAAATCCCCCAGAAAAACAAGCTCCGCTCCGTCGAGATACGCTCCTCAGTTACCCTGATGGACCTCTTGGGCTCGACTGATTGATGGGAAACTCACTTGTAGACTGCGGGGACGCCCGATCCCCCCTGCAATGGCCACCGGGACCTCCCTTCCAGTCGCCAAGGCTGCAGTGGGGCAGCCTTTCACACGTGGCGAGCGCACTACTTGGGCCCCCTACTAACTGCGGTACCGACCCACGACTGTCACCGTGCGTCGGATCCCGCTACCCTCCAGAATGAGTTTCCCGGTACAGTGTTGCTCAGAGGCCAAGACCGGTTCCGAACAGCACAGCAGATTTTCTCCCATTCCCCAATAGTACTGGCACTCCTGCACACCGACGGAATGCAGCAAGCTGCTTGGCGCAAGACTCCAGCAGGAGGGTGGGCGCAAGCCAGGCGGCTCCTTGCGGAGCCTAGTACCGCTGTGGGGGATCGTTCGGCCGTCACCACAAACTTGGTAGTCTGTGGTGGCGGCGTTGTCCGGGGTGGAGGAGGTAGATCCTTAACCACCCCAAACGTCCACCACCTACGTCCCACTGCAGGGCACAGGCCTACCCTCATGGAGGGTGTATGTACGTTAGTCCACCACGCGTGCACAATGCGGTGCGGTAGACCTCATATACGCATCGGAATTTCTTTTTCATCGTATGCAGGTTATCTCAAAATGTTTTCCTATGCCGTTTGAGAGCAGTTGGTGCTACGTAGGTACATAAGTCAGAAAAAACTCATTGGTACATGGCATATGTCATCCGTGCGGATTCAGACCTGGACTTCAAGATTGAATTCCATAGCTCTCTGCAACTCGCTACCGACGGAGCGTTGCGATTCTATTGATATATGATCAACCTAGCAAATACTGAAACGGTAAACTCAGACCATCAAACTGAACAACTTTCACTGTGGAGCCTACCTCAGGAAACGCAAGAAAAAAACCTGGTGTCCCATACATTTTAGTCAGGTAGGTATAACAGTTTTGTATGGGACCGCAGATTTTTTTTCGCGTTTCCTGAGGTAGCCTCCATAGTGAAAATTGTTCTATTTGATGGTTTGAGTTCACCGTTTCAGTATTTGCTAGGCTGTCACTTACACCCTTTAGGTAGGTACAAGGTGTTACGAAAATACACAAATAAATAAAATACAAATAAACATTCAAGCGTTTAGACCATCATACTGAACAACTTTCACTATGGGACCAATATAATCGGGAAAAAAAATTAATATATTGTATGAGAAATCAGATTTTTTTTTCGCGATTTCGATGTTGGTCCCATAGTGAAAGTTGTTCAGTTTCATGGTCTAAACAACCCCCTTAAGAGTTTTAAGTATTTATTTTTACCCTGTATAAACAACATCTTTAACATGCATTATCTCGAAAACGTTGCACTTTAGGACTATAGTTTATAGGACATTTTTTGTTCGTCTATACATACTCTATCGATATACATAGGTTTCAGGATGCGCCACATTTTTGAAAAATTTCCGAAATTCCTGCAAAATTATGGTTACCACTATGCCAAAAAGTTCAAAGCCCTTTAAGCATAAAAATAATGAAATTATTGTTGCAATCTAATTATTTTGATATATCAGTTGGGGTGTATGAGGTTTTGCGATTATTCATTAACACGTTGTAGTGTGCGAAAGGACATTGGTATCTGAGATAGTTAGAAAGTAGTATTTGGCTTTTATGTAGAACGAAGTAATATACCTACTACCTCATTACCTATAGGTACTCAAGGTAAGAGTGACTGAAACATTTTCTGCATAAGCGTGTTCCAACGGCCGGGCTTCATCGCTTTCCATCAAGCGCAAGACTAATATCATACGCACGCTAATTTCAATTAAAATAGTAAAATTAATGACAAGAAAAACTACTACCTAGAATATTAGTAACAGTAGGTACCAGATGTTAAAGGTATTTTATCGTAGCAACAATCAAAACGAACGCTCCGACCGCAAGTTTAATTATGCAAACATCAAGCCGCTGCCAGATTTCTCATTAGAGGCAAGATAATGACGGTACACACTGTCGCAAAATTAGATAGCAAGCACGCACCCAAACAGATATACGCGGCACATTAACATAAACCGAATTTGCATGTAAATTACATTTTACAGCATCTTAATTAAAACATTTTGGCATTATAAATGATCAAGGGTGGTTGGGTGGTGTACCCCTGACCTTAGAATCGCACCCTCCCACGTTAAGTTGATTCGATAGTTAGTTGTATAAATTATTAAACTTACAGAGGTAAGTAACATTTGGTTGTAAGTTTTTGAATTTCGAATCTGTTTTTCTTTTTCTATTCTTTAATGTTGTCGCCAGTAATTGGGATAAATCTAGCAACCATAGAAATATAATCTAGCAACCATAATAATATAAAAATTTTTTTTCATATAAGTAGGTATACCACGATAATTTTGTACGAAAGTTGGTAAGTATCGCATTTAGTGATAAGATCGCTTTTTTACCCTTCTCATTCGTGTTTGTACATTGATTTTGTGTATTTTTGGTAATAATAGGTCCAATCAAATTAGTTGAAAATAATTTAAGTCACATCATCATCACACCATCAAACTGAACAACTTTTTCTGTGGGACTAACATATAAATCGGCTGTCCATACATTCGGGTTTGCAGTTTTATACGGTACAGAGATTTTTTTTCGCAATTCGACCTTGGTCCCTTAGTAAAAGTTGTTCAGTTTGATGGTTTTTATCATCCTTAAAATATATCAGCAAATTTTGTTGAAACCTAATACTTAATTATCATAAAAAATACACAAAATGTTTTAGAAAGCAATTGATTAGAGCTGCCAATTAGGGCAGAAAAGGCGATCTTGTAACACACACACACACACATTTGCTCACGACTATATTCCCCGAGGAGGTAGTCAGAGACATTCTGAAACCTCAGAACATCCACGTTTCACCAATAGTACCGAAACTCTGTCCAGTGTGACGGGGGGTGAGCCCGTCGCCACTTACAATAGACATTGGGTACAAACAAGCCTCGAAATTGAAGCATGCAGGTTTCCTCACGATGTTTTCCTTCACCGAAAAGCCAGTGGTGTAACAAATCGTACGTAAATTCCGAAAATGCATTGGTACGAGTCGGCCTGTATGGGGATCGAACCATCGCCTCCTGTACGGCAGGCAAGGTTACTCGCCACTGGACCAGCACGGCCGACCGGATCGGATCTTGTAACAGTTTCAGCAAATTTTGTTGAACCTTAAGTAAGTAATAGGTAAGTAAGTATAAAATTTTGTGCTGTATTGTAGAAGAATTAAATCCCAAAAAGTTTAAAGAGATGCTAATATCAATACAGTTAGCAAACTAATACGAATTTTTAACCCACCCTAACCCCATCGATAATTTCCTTAGGTAATAGCATTTACATGTAATTTGAAGGAAAGAAAATCTTTTCTTTACAAAAGGGACTCGCCCCCTCTAGAGAGGAAATTAACAAACCTTCTTTAAATAAGTTGGCAATTAGGGGTAACATAAAATTTGCATAATTGTGTAAATTGTGCACTGTTTATGTTTTCACAATAGGATTTATCTCGAGACTTGACTCGGGACTGTATCTAATCGTTGTTTGTGATTCTGAAGTTATATAATGTGTTTTTTCCAGTTTTGTTTAATTAAATTGTGTGAGTTTGGGCAATGACTTCAAGTTTGAGATTCTGTACCCAATAGGTTATACATGATCCGCATTATAATTATATTCTTTATCAGGATAAGAAATCTTCAATTGGTCGTTTAGTTTCGGTGTAAAACATAAATGTATACGGTAGTTTAATATTATTAATTTACTTGTAAGTATCATAATTTATTATGGCTTTAGTCTATGACTGTTTTATTGTTATTAAGCGAAAACCTAAGTTTTTTTTGTAATCCCAAGTCCCTTTGTTAAGACATAAGGAATTAGTGATGAAGACGTCCAGGCAAGGCTTGCGTTTGTAACGACTTAAAAGTATCGCCTTCGGCTTGCTAAGGCTGCAAGAAGGTTGCATTGTCTTGTGTTTGACCCACTTGGGTTGAATGTTTAGGGATGGCATTATACCTTCAGTATTACGAATTTACTTATGTAAATAAAAAAATTATGCGTTCACAAACTTTAAAGAAATCGTAGAAATAATCCTTATATTGTAAGATTAGGTTTCACTGACGCGTTCGTTTTCAGATTTATTGATTCATTAATACTTATTAGGTAGGTATTGTTAAAAAAAAAACATATTCACTAAAACTTTATTTTGTAGAAAAAAAAAATTGTTTTTCGTTAAAGTTTGCAAACTATTATTTTGTCATCCAAGAAGCTGGTAGCCTTGAAACTTGTTTATTTTACTGAATTTGTTGCGTATTTTGACTTGCTTACGAGTATTAGCTAGTCCGGTACGTCAGTAAGCTGTTTCAAGTAATACGATAGATGACACAAATCTATCGACATTAACAATTTTTAATTTTAAAAGCAAAACTCTCGTCTCAACTTTCCACTCAAAACAATGACGCTAGGTCTTATACCCGCGACTTCCAGAGATTGCCCCATACAACAAACTAATTTGTCTCCCCTCCGGTCGGAAAGCGTCAATTTTCGTCCCGCTGCGAGGAGAAAAATAGTATACGAACCTCGGGCAGTAAATAAGAAAGCCTCAGATCACATGTTTCACAATTACATTAGATCTGAGACCTTTCTAACTTTCCTGCCCTCGGTGTGTAAAACTATATGTCTACAATTATACCTCTCTGCAAGATCGGAAACGGTGAAGGAAAACATCGTGAGGAAATCAGATGCACATTGGGCTCGCGTGCGGTAGTCTAATGCCCATAATCACACAGTATACTGCAACCCATATACACACCCTCCGATAATTAAGAACTCGTAGCTATTGAGACATTTAATAACTATACAATCTACGTCTCAACACCATGTTCTCGACAAAAACAGTACAATGAACAAAGCTCTTTATTTCACACAATTACAACAATATGAGGACGACACGACTCTTAATGAACATTCTTACACTGCGACATTTCCATCCCTTCAACCACAGTCTAAAAATATTCTTAAGAAACGATAACTCAACACTGGCAGTTAAAACATTGTCTAACGAAAATGTTTTTTAATCTGTATAGAATATAAAAGTAAGTGCACGCAATAGGAACGTGGACAAGACCCGTACAGTAGAAAAGTAGTGAAAAACAGGTGCCTAGTGTCAAGTGTAAATCGCCTTGTTAATTTCACAGGCCCTGCGGCGAATTTCGCCGAGGACGCATTGTGTACGTCGGCTTTATGTCGCATCTTCCTGTTGTCTGTATGGCCTGTACACAGCTTTAATTGCGCGCGTCATTGGCGCGCTTTTTGAAAAAAGAATGACGTGTAATTAATGCGCGAATATGGAACGTGACAACGCGCGTTCTGAGGGTGCGTTCTTTTAATTTTTAGGGTTCCGAACCTCAAAGAGGAAAAACGGAACCCTTATAAGATCACTCTCGTGTCCGTCCGTCCGTCTGTCACAGCCAATTTTCTCAGCAACTATAGAAGCTAGCGACTTGAAATTCGGCATAGTGGTCAATCATGCTAACCCAAACGTAAAGCGAGACTAAAAATTTTGAAAATAATTTTTCTACAAATTTTTAAGGTCCAAAAACTGATGACTTTTAAAAAAAAAGTTTTCCAACCTAGCCGAGTTTGGAATCATTTGAAAGGGCTTTGAACGTAGATTTCGTATTGGTAGTTCGTTTTACTAAGTGATGCGTAGTTATTCATTTATAAGCCCGACTGCACGAAAAATTTTGGTTCCCCCCCCCTGATCTCCGAACATATAAAGCCAAAAAATCTGAAATAATTCTTACATGTCGATGAACTATTGAATTTTGTAGGAAAATTATAGCGGTGTCTGTATTGATAATAGTTTTTGAGAAATTTGAAAAAATACAGTACAAACAAACTTACGGTTGCAGTTGATGTTTTTCGTTGTTTCGTTAAGTTCTGTGTCAAAAATAATCGAAAAGTTGATGAATAAAAGTCTAATGTACTATCTTGAGACTAAAGGCCTTATCTCGGATAACCAACATGGCTTTAGAAAGGACCGCTCAACAGACGACGCTGTTCTGAAACTGACGTCCAAAATCACAAATTACCTTGATAACGACAACAAGTGTATCGGTATATTTTTGGACTTACAAAAAGCTTTTGACACGGTATCAGTCCCGATCTTACTACATCGTTTAGAAATTCTTGGTATAAGAGGTACACAACTTTCTTGGTTTCAGAGCTATCTCTCGGACAGAAAGCAACATGTGCGAATTGACAAATACATCAGCGATGAAGGTCTTTGTACATATGGAGTTCCTCAAGGCAGTACTCTGGGACCAACATTGTTTCTAGTATACATAAACCAACTATGTGACATACAGTTGGATTCCGCCGATGTTTTCATGTTTGCTGACGATACGGTTCTTCTTCTGCATCAGAAATCCTAGGACAAACTGAAAACTGCAACTGAAAATAGTCTGTCTAGAGTCACGGCTTGGCTGGAAGATAGTCTACTTTCACTCAATGCTACAAAGACAAAATTCATCACTTTTGGTAAGACTAATGCGTCGATTCCGAGCAGTGACTTTAACATAGTTATGCATACATTCCCATGTAACAGGGCGGCTAGTAACGTACCATTCACATGCAATTGTCCAAATCTCAGTAGAGTTAATAGCATCAAGTACCTTGGAGTCATTATTGATGATCGACTACAATGGGCTCTGCACATTACTGCTATTGCTAATAGATCTAGGAAACTGATTTATGTGTTCAAGAACTTGCGTGGGATCGTGGATGACAAGTTGTTACTCCAGACTTACAATGCCCTTTGTCAGTGTCTGTTCACGTACTGTATCAGTTCATGGGGAGGTGCTTGTAAAACCCACATGATCGAACTAGAACGAGCGCAACGGGCAGTCTTGAAAGTAATGCTATCCCGGCCTTTTAGATACCCTACAACTATGTTATATGACGAGACCAATGTACTAAGCATACGGAAACTGTTCATATATCAGAGTTTAAGAAGATACCATCGTTATACAGTGCCAACCTTACCTGTAGTAAGGAAAAGACTGGACAACTGTCCCGTTCCCATAGTTAAAAGTTCATTTGCCCAAAGGCAATATAATTTCATTACGCCAAGATTGTACAATATGCTAAATAATATATCCAAAATTAAAAACATAAGCAACTATCAACTTAAAAAGGTAATCCAAGTTTGGCTTAGGGGTTTCAACTACAACGAAACTGAAGATATGTTGACTGTGGTAACATAAGATAACACACATACTCACATCCATACACACACACACACTTATATATATTAAGAACTGTTAGAAATAGGATTTATATGGGCTGTTGATGTTGATGACTGAAATTTACTCTGCGATCACGACTATAATTAATTATGCTGTTGATCTGCTTTAAATATGTCTGATTGTATGCTGTCAAGAATCGATTTATGCCAAAATTGTTATTGCTCTTCTTTTTACTTTTCTTTTTTTGTTTCTTTTTGAGTTTGTTATTAGTGTTAAGATCCAATATTGTTTTTACATTCACTGTCACTGTAGTGGGTAGGAACTGGCTCCAGACCTTCAGACTTGACTAGTTTAGGAGCCAGTGCCGCAATTGTCAGTTTACAACTTGTAAAACTTCAATAAAGAAATTTTTTATGTTTTTTATGTTTATGTTGATGAGCATAGACACAAACTTTTTATATAATATTTTTAATAAAATCCAATAAATTAACACCAGTTTAAGTCATAAAAATCAACAAAGATAACAAAAATGCTAGTTTTTCGATGAATTACCAACTCCGTTGTGAAGTTTTGTTGTTAGCCATATTTCGTCACTGTTTTTTGCTTAAAACTTTTTTAAAAGACGGTTAATCTGTTAAATTCCACTAAATCTATTCTATAACACCCTACAATTATTCCTACTCATTAAAAAAAGTACAAAATGAATAATTGTTTCGATATTTTGATTTGTGATTTGTATGGTTTCATGCAAGAACGGGTGTACCTACCGGTATCGGTGAAACTTGGTAAACAGCTAGTTAGAGTACCTATATGCAGAAATAGCATAAAAGGTAGGAAAAATCACTATTTCATTGGGAATAAACTGTATTTAAATATTTTCGAGAAGGTATAATTTGAACATTTGAACTTTGCTTGAATGACAGGATGTGAGGTCCGATTCACAATGCTGGAAACTTAAAATGTATAACTTACCAGTAAACCGTATTTCATTATTAAAAAAAATCCTAACATAATATAAGAGAATTACGGAAAGTAACAAAATATTAAGCCGTATCAATAGCGACGTTATTAAAATGGATTGAAATAATGATTTTCACAAATGAAATATTTATCATCATAATGATTAGGACAAATCGGAATAAAATCTTTACACGTCAGTCATACGTCAGTAGTGAATCATGGACATGGATCAAAGAGATTATACTTGCATAGAGGGAAGATAACTTTTGCATGGCGGTCCACTTTCTTTTTGTTTTTTTTTTTTTGTTTTGTGTCATATGGTAGGACAAAAGGCAAAAAGTTACTACTTTACACAAATTTACATACACTAGCATGTCAAAAAACGTGGAAAGTGGACAGCCGCATAAACAAAATATCTAAAGTTCCATCTCTTTCTACTATTAAAGGTATGTCATAAGAGACAAAAGACTAACTACAATCTTAAATTGATGCGGACTTTATGCTTTAGAATGAAGAGATCCTTCTTGTGAGCTGCGGGACATGGATATAAACCAATGTATAGACAATACCAATGCCACCTTCCTGATCATGGACAATACCTTTCCAACGTAGAAATACAATGACTCGAAAAGGCATTAAAATAATAGTAATCGCGAAAACGAGACACGCGCATACGCTATGCTGATGCTGATGAAGTTGAAATTGCTATCAAAATCATCAACATCACATCACATCTTAGTCGGGCTAAGGTACGAGATTTAATACATTTTGTTTCATATCTCCGTCCTTTTCCAGTATGACCATTCCAGTCTGCGAATCTATAAAATACTCAATCAACGCTTTCCAATCTTCTTGATCATTAACATGCAATGAAATTAGAGACAGTGCCTTACATTACAACCTTCTTGATCATGAACTTTCGCTTACGCTAGCTTATGCACCTTTTAGTGTTTTAGGCATGAAGATTGAATTATCACAATTCTTGGTTTTAGGCTTTCATACCGAGAAGACAAACTGGAGTAATGTATTTCTATCCAACTCGGGTGCTAGTACTAATGTGAGAAAATGATAAACCTAGTTCTTCTGTTCGTCATAACCCGCCTCATTACAATACATTTTAACTTCTAGAACAGAAAGATGGCATTGTCTATAAGCACCTGGAGAGCACCTTCCGTACAGGCGGTGAAAATGACTTTTCAATTTATATGAAGCTAGATGACTGACTCTGAAGTCAGACAGCCTTTGTAGTACAAAAAGTGTTTACGTCGATAAGGACAGTAATAAGTAGCGATCTCCTTTTTTAACTAGAGCGAATGTGCTATGTGCGTCTCTTTTTGAGTGAATATACAAGACACGTGCTTCCTTCTATACCTTCTCTTTCTACGTTCTAAATCCATGGTTTATATCCGTTTATGTAAACATAGTTCAAAAAGATTGCTAACGATTGAATGAGATTGCAACGCATAAACTTCTTGGGGAACTTAAAATACAGGTGGTAGTCATTAGAGGGTGTTAGGTAAAGAATATACTACTCTCTACCGTGTTAGGTGTACCCACCCATTTGTTAACAAAAATACTTGGCTATTATCCATCCACTTTCTTTCACTGGAAACAATTTCATGACCCACGCAGACGCTTGAAAAATAAATATGTTAAAGAAAATTTAAGTCTTACCTACATTTGCATTAAGTCTCCCTACCTATTCTCTAATTGTGATATTCAGGGTTTTTCTTAGTAATCATATTGAATTCCAAATATTACGTAAAATTTTTCGTGCAGTAGGTACTCAAACTTGTACGATGTAAGTGTTCATGTAGCGAGACCATTTCCACTTCTTTGAGCATGGTCACAATATATCATGTTCAATAAACATTAAAACTTTAAATACTTACTTAACATTATAATATTAAAACGGCTGTAAGCTATCAAATTATCATGACATAATTTCTCTATTATATCGTTGCACATTTTTTATGTTGTGCTCGCTATACCACTTTGTACCTTCCCAACAACGGCGGTTTTCGTTAACACTGTTCTCATCTTTTCTTACGGTAACATTAGGTTTGGAACCCTCTATGTGCGAGTACACACCTCGCTCTTGGCCAGTTATTTTAATTAGGCTAGGGAAGGGTTTAGTGTTTTGTTTTTCTTTGTAAATTATTTTATGGCGTTCATATTTTAATTATTAAAATATTATAAATAAATAGTGTACGGACGTGTTTGTGAATTTAATTAATTTGACACGAAAAAAGGAACCAGCTTAAGTACCTACAATGCCTTTCACTTTATTCTAGAAGGATATCATAGCATAGAGCATATTAAGTTGGACCCTGTATTTAAAATCATAAAGCTGCCTTTATGATTTTAAATACTTACAGTTTTTAAGAGGATGATCAGACCATCAAACTGAACAACTTTCTCTATGGGACCAACATCGAAATTGCGAAAAACAAACGGCTGTCCCACACATTTGGCTCGAGTAGGTATGTTCACAGATTTTTATGGAACAGCGGATTTTTTTTGTATTTTGGTTAGTTGGTTAAGAAGGACCCTATATACAGGGTGCAACATAACATCCTAGTAAGTACCTAATATTTAAAGCGATGATTTTGTTTAGACTTTCAAACTGAACATATTTCATCATGGAGAGAAAGCCGAAAACAAAACAAAATTCCGGTACGGTGTTTTTTTACACCTTATGTACCTACCAAAACATTCACATTTCACTTGTGAGTTGTGACCACTTTTACACCACTTACCGTAAGTACCTACCTACGAGTACGTACACGTTTTGAACCTATTTCCAAAATCGATCTCAAACTAAAAAAATCTGCGAACAACAAAATTGAGTCAATCACAAAACTATTCAAAATTCAACCGAAACTGGTACTCAACATAATTTACGGCGTAATTAATCTGATGTATACTTTCGTTTTCCCGTAACGTTGGATGCTAAATAAATAAAAAAAAAATCTTTTTTTTTCGAGGACAATGACTGGCCGAAAAAAGCGATGATACATGATCCTCGTTTGGCTGGCTCGTGTATTTTTTTTTATTAAAAAATCACATTAACGGCCTTCATTGGGGCGGCGATAAATAATGCCCTCCTTATTCAAATTTTTGTTTTTGTTCAGCTCCCGTGTTATAAATGAGCTTATTTGGAAACGCGGTCGAAATGATAGGGCGCGATAAAAATGCTCAATTATAAATGTATGATGTACCTACCTTCGTAACGTACACGGGGGTAAAATTTGAGCTGATTTATTTTACGCTTTTAATCATCAGAAACGTTTAATTTTGTGGCCTAATTATTATTATGTACGCACGGTGACACATCAAGCTATACAAAACAAATGACGCACGACCAGCTTATGTTAGTTTTGCATAGCTTGATGTGTCGCCGTGTGTACTTTTGATATTCTTAGTTAGCGGGTAGTAATTAAGCAATTTTAGAGGAGTATTGAGAAGGTGAAACTCAATATATTGATAGTAAGTTGAGCACATATCTTATCTTTATACAATGTAGGTGCTTGAATTACGCTCTTTTATTGAAGCTACCCCTACGTCGCGTCAGTCAGAAAGAGTCTTCGCTATAGAGAGGATGCGGCCAGAAACTCTATTAAATAAGTATTTTAAATCTGCAAGGGTTGAAAAAATGAAAAAATTAGGGCAACTTTTTTACAAAGTGTAGGTGCAGAAAACCAATAAAGCGAATCAACAATTTGGAGCTTTTTTTTAAATTATTTGTTACTTTTTGCCTTTTCGTACAAAAGAGAAAACCATGACTGCCGTACAGAAGGTGATGGTTCGATCCCTGTCCAGACCAACTCGTACCAATGAGTTTATCGGAATTTATGTACCTACGATTTGTAATACCTCTAGTTTTTCGGTGAAGGAAAATATCGTGAGGAAACCTGCTTCAATTTCGTTGCATGTATTGTACCGACTGTCCATTATAATATAAGTGGCGACGCGATGGGCTCACACCCGTACAATGTTTCGTTACTTCTTGGAAACGTGGATTTTCTGAGTTATCAGAATGTCTCTGACTACCCCCCTAGAGGAATATAGTCGAGAGCATTATGCTTATGCAGAAAAAGCAACGAATTCTGTGCGCATTTCAAGTTTTGCCAATCCATGATTATGGAAAAAGGAAACATAGTATACAGAGAGTAAATAAACAGGAAATACAGAAGGTACAAAAATAGGAGGTTTTATTGCTAAAAAGCGATTTCTTCCAGATAACCTTAGGGTATAAATATTCAGATTCGTCACACCAAAACATTACCTTTGTCGGATTCGAATCCACTCTTATTATACCTAATCCAATCGAAACGTCAAACTGATCGGCATTGGCAGTCGATTATCTATCAAAAAGAGTTTTTGGAGACACGTTGCAGGGTTTGCCCCGAACACTCTTCTTTCGCGTGGTGTTCGCGCGGTTCGCGTTTCAGCCTGCCACGAGGCTCCGCAAATATCCATCTCAGTTGTGTTCTTACTCAAAAACAATCCTCGAGATTGGATAGATACCTCTTGACATTGGTGGAAATGCGGTGCTAACAAGCAAGAAGTCCATTAATTATATAAATAAAATATATCTATCACAAATAACTTGTGCATATTTATATCTAGGTACCTCTGTTAATTCAGAACAAACAATGCCAAACAAGGAACTGAGGCAATTTAAATCATAATCACTGGTCGTAAAGGTCACAGTTGGTCTTCAGGTGACCTTCGTTACCAACTCGCAGTCGGCATCGGGATGCAGTGTTCCGTCTCGTTCTATGCGAAATAGCTCACGGGTTGCTCTCGCTCCGGAGTTATTATAAATGTGGTATAAGCATTAAAAATACCTGACTACCTTTCTGTTCTCCGTGGTGTTTAGTTCCATTGCAGTTTTTGGTACCTAGGTGTAGTGTGAACCGTAATTCGGCTGCAATTCCTCCATCGATTCTAAAAAAGTGCAAACACGGCTTAAGATGACATTTTTGGTGCCCGAATTGCCACTTTAGCCCTTTCTCGAGGAATATTGTTTTTTGCGCATAACATAATTGTTACCGGGTTCACCCCCCGTCACACTGGACAGAGTTTCGGTACTACTGGTGAAACGTGGATGTTCCGAGGTTTCAGAACATCTCTGACTACCCCCTCGGGGAATATAGTCGTGAGCATATGCTTATGCTTATAATTGTTATTACTCTCGAAATCCAAACACATTTTTTTTACTTGCCCATTTCACCCCACTGCTGGGCAAAGGCCTCTCTTTTCATCCTCCAACCATCTCTGTCCTGAGCATGCTCAGCAGTGCGATTTTTGAAAATCATACGAGCGGTTCGGCAGTAGAAAATGTCAGAATTACTATGGAGATTATGCATCTTTCTACTGCCGAACCGCTCGTATGATTTTCAAAAATCGCACTTCTGGCCACGAGTAATCGAAAGCATCCAGACCGTTCCATACAACTTACAGGGTGAAATTAAAATCATTGGCATACTTTTTATAAACTAAGACTCTACCCATCAAACTGAACAACTTTTGCTACGGGAATAGAAACCTAAAATTGAAAAAAAAAAGTCTCAAATTCCATACAAATCTGCGTTTATGGTATTCTACAAAAGTCAGAGCTTCGGTGGCACATTGCGGACCGATATGGACACTGTATATTAAGGGTCTGGGTTCGAATTCGCAGGAACAACATGCCATTCAAATTAGTTTTTGTAAAGCAAAACCAAAATAAGCTGGTCTCGCGTAGGTACAGTAATGTATAACAACTGCCTCCGTGGTCTAATGGTTAAGAGCATTGAGCTCTTGACACGGAGGTCGTGGGTTCGATTCCCACGGGGGGCAACTAGTGAAATATCACTTTGTGGGTTTTTCCCCAGTTGGTTAGGACATTGCAGGTTGAGTCACCTGATTGTCTGAAAAGAAAGATGATTCCGTACTTCGGATGGCACGTTAAGCTGTTGGTCCCGGCTACTTTTTATGGTGGTAGTAGTCGTTACATAAAAACCACGTCAGAGGCCGTAAGGCGGTTTGAATAAACTCTGACACCAGGGCTTGCCGCCCACTCGATAAGAAGTAATGTATAACGTCGCGCGGCCAGCTTATGTTTGTTTTGCGTAGCTTGTTGTGTTGCCGTGTTAACCAAAGTAATACCGACTGCTCTCAAACAGTGAAGAAAAACATCGAGGAAGCATACATATACATATACGCTGAAGAAGAAATTCGGATTCGTATGCGAAGTCTACCTACCTACCAATCCACAATGGGCTCGCGTGGTAGACTAACGACCATACATCCGCCTCGAGTATAGGCCTGTGCCCTGCAGTGGGACGTATACAGGGTCCAACTTAATATGCTGACAGTTTTTAAGGGGATGATCAGACCGTCAAACTGAACAACTTTCTCTTTAGCACCAACATCGAAATCGCGAAAAAAAATTAGCTGTCCCATACATTTGGCTTGGCTCTTTAGGTTTGCAGTTTTGTATGGAATAGCTGATATTTTTTTCGCCATTTCGATGTTGGTGCTATAGAGAAAGTTGTTCAGTTTGGTGGTCTGATCATCCCCTTAAAAAAGTGTAAGCATATATTTAAGAAGGACCCTATACAGGATGTAAGGAAAAGTATCAGTAAGCTTTAAACCACATATTTTTTTGCACTGACGGATTTGCTTTCATAGTAAATGTTGTTCAGTTTGATGCGTAAAGTACGTGGTTTAAAGGTTAATGATACTTTTCCTTACACCCTGTAATAGGCTGATGATGACGTTGATGAGGTTTCTGACAACCCTGAAATTACGGTGGTGAGTTTATGTTATGATGAAGAAAAATCATCCCTTAGTCCCTTTTTTCTGTCCCTATCATCTTTACAATTCAAAGGGTGTAGTATTCAGGATTTCTAGGAGGCAATTAGGTACTTTTGCGTTTGGTAATGGTATGCTACAAAAGTTAATGTTCTCATTCATTGCATTTCTTCAATAGGTACCTCAATGTCTTTCTTTTATTAGACCTAAGTGCCATCTACGTTGTTAACATTCGTTCATCGATTACAGTCTACATAATAACACGTTGCGACATATGATTAGACCAGTTTTGTACTACGTTATGAATCATTGTATTTGTCCTCATGCAAATGTTTCATGCCTTGTTTATCTGATAGTTAATGGCTTGTAATTATGTGGTTTCTTACAATGTGTCATACACGTAAAATTGTATAGACTAGGTTTTATAAAAGGGAGTGTGTTAAAGGAGTTGTTATTACTTGTTTTAAAGTCGCCCTTTAAAATTACTACTTATGTAGAGTTTTAAGGTCTTCTTTCAAAGAGGTTCCTTTTGGAACGTTAAATTTTTTAAATGGGTATGCATTGGAAGCAGATGTGGCGGTTTTCTGTAGCTTCAAGTAAAGTTTTCTAGCAATAGCAGACATTGGAGGTGGACCTCGTAATTTTATTCTGTAGTCCGTACGTACGAAATATAAAGTACCTGCTTGAAAACATTAAATACCTACTTTAAATGTTGACTGAGTGAACCGATTCTGAAAAATAAACCCTAAATGATAATTCAAACTAAGCCCCAACCAAATCGGTTCGGTAGTTTTTATTATCTTGAGGTTAAACAACAATTACTTCAGTTAATATATTACTTTAGATCCCGAACAAGGGTGTCAGCGAACTAACTTACAGGCGAATCATTATTTTCTAAGAAGCTACTTTCTTGCGTTCAAATATTTACGTTTTCAGAGTGAACCGGTGTAGAAGTAGATTATTTTGATGATTTTTCCTTTCAGCTTGATACACTCTTAATATCTCTCCCAGATACAAGAACAAAAAGGTTTGTGACATAGTGTTCACTTCATATGTGTTTGTGTATCCTATTATATTACTTGTGTACCACTTCTGGCAACCACACTTTAGTTCTTTTGTACAACTAAATCGGTATGTATAAAAAAACCATTTCGAGATAATTGTCTCAATAACAATATGTTTTATGTCAGAGATTTTAAAATGAAAGGACTATTGTTATTTATGGAGTTAGAAAGAAAAGGGAGGTGATCTCTATATTTTTAATAAGGTAAAGGATTTTCTCTGGTTTTTTAAATGGTGATGATGATGATGTCTTGTCTATATCCGTAAAAATATAAAATAACGACAAAAAAAAAATTGACATACCGATTTGCGCTAACATTTATTTCTTACCCAACATCCTTTCCTAACAGCAATACCATCCAAACGGCAACACGCCACCTCCTTCCCCATACATAATGTATGAAACTTAAAGAAATGCAATGAAATGATAAAATGATCGTTCCATTGTAGATAAACGGGCTATTTCCACCGTCACAATTGAATGATCACTATCCATTGTGACTATGTTTAGAGATCCTGCATATAATGCCAGGATAGGTGCCCGGCTCTAGGTCTATTTTGTCCACTTATGCTTTGTATTATTGCTCTTTATTGGGTCAGTGTGTGCGAATGTTGATATGATAAGTGGTTTATTATTTCTAGTAAATTCGGCTTCAATCTTCATTCTGGTTTCCAGGATACGGGCTTTGTTTCCGTTCGCTTTGTTTGCTTGTTCCGTTCGTTCATATTGAATCTTCTGCAACGGCGCCGTATCTTATGGACATGTGGTGTCCTGCTACCGAATAGGTAATAGTATAGTATATAGTTCTACATACAGAACGGCCACTCCCCGGTCCCTCTGACTTCACCACCTGACCTCACACTTTCAGGGGACACTTTAAGAAAGCTGAGCAAGGGAATGCACGCACTCGTTGGATTTCACTAGGTACATAAAGTTTCAGTGCATAAAAACCGTTGAAAAATAACGCTAAGTAAGTTAGTCCAGGCTAGTTTCTGGTAATTTAAATGTGACTAGCTAGTTTGTGTGACAATGTCCAAGATATTTATTAGAACGAACAATAAAAAGTAATGAAATGTAGATGGTGTTCGTACGATACGTGGTAAGTCAACCCTACACATAATTATGTAAAGGACAATTTGCACCAAGTGCGTATGTGCGAACGCCATCATGTCAAATCCAAAACTTTGTTTGAAGTGCCAGACCTGTGGTCTTGTTTCGGATAGCACCAATCCAGTCTGGTGTCGTAAGAGGAGACTAATTCCTTTAGGCGTCATGCAAGTCTTTGGCGCCCAAACTTTGTGGCTGTTTCCCCTACGGCCACTGCTTATCATTATCAGGTACACAGGATATTTTGAACTGCATAAGTGTACGCGCTAAACACAGATGCCCTCGTCCTTACCCTCCTATGTCTGATGGAATGGGAGACCGATTAGATCAGATGCAGTGGCTATAACCGGCAGCCACAACGTTTGGGCGCCAAAGACGTGCATGACACCTGAAGGAATTAGTCGTCTCTTACGACAACCAGTTATAGCCACTGCATCTGACCCCACGTCTGATCGTATCGGTCTCCAGTTCCATGAAAAATCGGAGGTTAAGGATGAGAGAGAGCATCCTGTGTCTAGCGAGTACCTTCACTTATGCAATTCAAAATATCCTGCTTACCTGACTGCTTTGTTTATAAAGATTAGCAGTCACCGTAGTTGAAGTCTAATTGGAATCCATCCATTATCATCATCATCATTGGATCTCCATATTGGAGCAGAGTTTAATATTATAAAAAAAAAAAAATCTTACTTATCATAATATACAATATTTTCAGTACGAACCTGCATTGGGCACGCATGGTAGATTAACGCCCATACACTCCATTATAGTATAGGCCAGCCTGCAGCGGGATATAAAATAATCACAGATATTTTAATGCAATGTAAATCTAATCCACATTCTCTCAGCTTGCTCAATTCTTATATCTTTCAGCTTAATCATGTTCAACAATAGTGAAGGCAAATCATGGTCTTATTTTGTCTGATAGGTCCAATAAACAAGTTGGTAGAGAGCCTGGCTTCAAATAGTGGGTCGAGATACAACGTTGCAAGAAGTAGATACAATTTTGATTCTTATTTACTACTATTAGTCTAGCTAATACTATACACAACTAAGGATAGCTAGGTATAGTAAGCTGACAGTATACAGGCTGTAGTTTGAGTGCTACTCTATAAATTATAGAGACCCCCTATCTGTTGCTCGCAACATTTTCAAGACCTAATATTTTTTAATATCAAACTAAATCTTTTACATTGGTAAAATATCTTTGATAGCTGAATAGTAAATCAAAGGAACGTAAAAAAGAGGGATGTGGAGTAAAACGAGCTCAGCAGTGGGAAAACCCCTGCCCTCTACCTGGGACATGCCAACCTTTTTATACCATTTCTCATGATCTCATGAATTTATAAAAGTAGGTACTCCTTTTCGTCCACAAATAATTATAATTCAAAGATAACAATATAACAATATTGTAAACACTGTTCTCATCTCTTCTTACGGTAACATAAGGTTTGAAACCCTCTATGTCCGAATACACACCTCCAAATTGGCCAGTTATTTAACCTAAGATCCTACTCCAGGGCAATGGTTTTTACTAAAACGAGAGAAAAGAAAAAGGCTTTAGGAAGAAAAGGGAGAACAGAAAGGTTCTCGCTCCACATGAAAAGGTTTTGATATTTTTCTTGAAAGGAATAACAACATCATCATCACTCTATATTGACCCACCAAAACAAAATATCCTGTCATTTATACTGTGTGAGGGAGCGGATCATACTCCACGCACCTATCAAATTAATAACATTATTTAATATCCGAACCACCGGTTACCGACAACTGGTACGACGTTTAAATTACGAGCCCGGTACATTTTTATCTGTTTTTTTACCATTGAGCCTAGGGGTGGCGCGCTGATTTTTTTTCTTACTTTTTTTTATCGATCCGTCCGAATGGACCACACTTCAATGTAGGGTTAAACGATCGATGTAGCCCTGCTTATGCGTTTGCGTACCAACCGGGCTTTTCCAAATAGGGTTAATGTGACAATCTTGATGTGATAAACGATTTGTTATTACTGCTGTAGGTACCTAATGTTTTTATAAAAGTGAGAGCAAACAATTTTTTTTACTCAAGGGATCTCATTTCACGCGATATAATATGAGTTTGAAAAAATCTGTCTGGGCTTTTTGCCCACACGATTAGAAGAAGAATAATAAGAGATTGGCGGCTTGAAAATTCTCTGACAGCAAGTTGACCAATAACTTGCCTCCACCAACCCGCACTGGGCCCGCGTGGTGGAGTATGGTCCACTCCCTCACACCCTTATTCGTGAAAGGAGACCTTTGCCCTGCAGTGGGATTCTATAGGTACAGGCTATAACTTACTTACTTTTAATAGGAGATCAAGGGCCTGTTTTACCACTTCTAGGTAAGTTCTTGTTAGCTTATCCGACAGATAGTGTGGCATATTTTGTATGATTAATGTCAAAATATCTGTCGGATAAGCTAACAAGAACTTATTCAGAAGTGGTGAAACAGGCCCTAAGTATACCATGGAGTTACTGTATAAAGTATCCTACTTTCGTAATTTATAATTTATAAGCAAGGTGCGAGTGGATTTCGCGTGAAAAACGTTCCGTACTGTAAGGAATGGTAAAGATAAACAATATTTTCTTTGTTTGGCATTTTGATTACATACCTACTCACTTTAAGGTATTCAGGGTTCTAGAATGGAATGCCATCGTTAATAGTAGCTAGTCTTTCGCCTTCAAAAACACATACAAACATTGTAAAAAATTTTATTTCGAAGTCTTCTCAAACGACACCCCCTGAAAGAACTGAAGTGCTTTATTTGAATCTTACACTTTCAAAATCATGATCGAATGATGCATAATTGTCATAGTACATACTTAGTTTTGAAATTTTCTACTGCTTACGTGTGACTCAAAAATCGCACTCCTGGCGTGGCTAAGGACTACACAGGACAGCATTGTTTTTGGTCTGCGAAATAAGACAAGCGGATTATCATCATTGTGATGTGGCTATCCGTCTAAAGAAACTACTGAACTCGTTCGACAAAGCATTCACTACTTTCTTACACATATCCTTCACAAAATTCATAGATATTTTCTTCGCTCTTCCTCTCCTACCACAGCCATCCACATTCATACTTAACACTCGTCTCGTAACATGACACTCGTCTCTCCGCATTACGTCATGTCCATACCACGATAATCTATTACCCTGCAATTTTTCTTCATAGGTGCTACTTTCGTACTTCCACTAATATAGGGTCCTTCTAAATATGCTGACACTTTTTTAAGGTGATGATCAGACCATCATACTGAACAAGTTTCTCTATGAGACCAACATCGAAATCGCGAAAAAAAAATCAGCCCCTCCATACAAAACTGCAAACCTACTCGAGCCAAATGTATGGGACAGCTGATTTTTTTTTCGCGATTTCGATGTTGGTCCCATAGAGAAAGTTGTTCAGTTTGATGGTCTGATCATCCCCTTAAAAAAGTGTCAGCATATTAAGTTGAACCCTCTATACTCATTCCTAATCCTACCCATTCTAGTTACACCACATATCCATCTCAACCTTCGCATCTCAGCTGCACGGAGTTCGTTTGATAAAAGTCCCTTAATATCACAAACCACTTCTATCGTCACGTGACAACACCTATGCACCCAGTACATTAAAGTAACAGTCGACAAAATATTACCTGCCATTTCAAATTCTATTCTCGGCCAATCAAAATACGCTGTATAGATACATTTCAGTGTACCAGTGAACAGGGCGCAATCTCTTAGCCCATACAATCTAACCCAACGACTTTGTGCTTACTTTCTTATTCGATACGTTTACTGTTCTAGGGCTGCCAAAAAAAAGATTGCTATTCTCAAATAACTTAGTACCTATTTAAAATGTTTCTACCGCTTCAGATGGTTTTTGTTGTAGAGAAGATGTAGCCAGAAACTCTATAAAAATCGTTTTTATAGTAACATTAGCTCACTGTGTAATGAAGGCGTGTATCGGAACGCAAACTAGTACAGACTGAGTGAAATGTAGCATGACATCATTGGCTAAGACAATGGTTGACAGCTACAGACTCTAAATGCACTGAGTAACTTAAGCTAAGGAATATTAGAGGTTATGCGAGTGGCACGTTGCATCGGCCCTTTTGCTCATCTGACTTCACCTTGTTAAGAAGAATAAAATACTGTTGCCGTTCCCCAACGAATTGTTTTATTTATTAGAAGAACATTACATGGCGCAGCCGAATAAAAGAACCTTCGAAGATTGAAACCACAATAAAACCGAAAATAAACATAAGGAAAAGTTGAAAAATTGTCGAACAAAGAAACAAGAAAGCATGTCTGGAATGGAGTTTCGCATCCCTGCACCCCTCGATCTGGAGAACATTGACGAGTTGTATCCTCAGTGGAAGCGCTTCAAGGCAAGCTTTAGAATTTACTTGTCTGCAGCGGGACTTAGTCAGGTAGCTGAAACCCGAAAGGCGGCGATTTTTCTGAACTGCATCGGACAGCCAGCACAAGAAGTGTATTTTAATATCTTGCTAGACGAGAAGAAAGAAAAGCTTGAAGAGGTAATCGAATTATTCGAAAATTATTTCAAGCCGAAGACAAATGAAATTATAAACACATTTAACTTCAACCAAAGAGTTCAGGAAGATGAAGAAAGTTTTGACAGCTTTTATACGGCGCTGCGAAAAATTGCGCAGAATTGCAATTTTGAAATTTTCTTGGATAGAATGCTGAGAGACAGAATAATCCATGGAATACGAGATCGAAGTGTCCAGCAGAAGCTACTAGGTATGAAGGATTTGACTCTGGAACAGGCTGTGGAAACGTGTAGAACCATGGAGCTGTCCAAACAACATGTTAAAACATTAAACAAGCAGCGGACCCGAGAGCTGGATGCAGTGAACATGAGGTGTCGGCAACACGATAAAGCTAAGTATAATAATATAAGAAATAGTAATAATACATACTTGTGCAAAAAATGCAATAAAACGCATGGGCCGAGAAATTGTCCGGCTTATGGAAAAACATGTTCATTGTGTAAAAAAGTTAATCATTTTTCTATTGGTTGCAAATTGCGTAATGAGGTACATTCACTACATAATGCTGATGACAGTGAGGACAGCAGTGAAAATGAGAGCCCAGTGGACTTATGACTGGTACGGGTATGCAATGCGATTGAAAGTAATAATAGGGAATGGGTGGAAACAATCAAGGTGCAATCTAAACATGTGGCCTTCAAGTGCGACTCGGGGGCACAAATAAATGTGTTATCTCTTAAAGATCTTAAAAATATTGTCGATGATGAGAATCCTAAGTGGTCTGAGACAAAAGTAATATTAGAAGTTTTTGGGGGAACGCAACTGAAACCAGTAGGTAAAAAATTATTAAATATTTACAAGAATGGTGAAACATATAAGACGGAATTCATAATTGTAGATAAAAATGTAAAACCAATTATAGGCCTACCTTCGCTTATAGAACTTAAACTATTAAACATCGAAAACAGTAGCGTCAACACGATCAAAACAAAGGATAATAAAAACATGTTAATCAAAAAATTTTGTGAACTTTTCCAGGGTGTGGGACAATTTGAAAAGCCATTGGAGCTGCACATCCAACCGGGAGTGGACCCAGTAGTAAGACCACCTCGGCGAGTACCAAATGCACTGCTGACACGGTTGCGTGACAAGTTACAGTCGCTGGAGGATAGACAGATTATCACCAAGGTCGAACACCCTAAGAACTTTGTAAGTAATCTTGTTATAATTGAAAAAAAGGATGGCTCACTCAGAATCTGTCTGGATCCTAAAGATCTAAATAATGTATTGTTAAGGGAATATCATCTGATTCCTACTCTGGAGGAGATAGTACCTAAAATAACAAATAAAAATTTTTTCTCAGTATTGGACTTGTCCGAGGGATTTTACAATATAAAATTAAGTGAAAAATCAAGTGAACTTTGTACCTTTAATAGTCCCTTTGGTTGTTATCAATTTAATAGATTGCCGTTTGGCTTGTCAGTTGCACCTGAGATATTTCAAAAGTATAATGAGAATGCTTTTGGTGATATTCCAGGTGTAATAATATATTGTGACGATATGCTAATATGTGCTGAAACCGAAGTGGAACATGATGCAATATTAACAAGAGTGTTTGAAAGAGCCAAATTATGTAACGTTCGCTTTAATAAAAATAAATTTCAATACAAATTAAAAGAAGTAAAATATTTTGGACATATTTTTTCAGCGGATGGTATGAAAATTGATCCAAGTAGAGTTGAGGCCATCGTAAGTATTAAGAGCCCTAAAAACAAAAAAGAATTACAAATCTTTCTCGGAATGATTAATTATTTAAGACAATTTGTGCCAAATCTTGCTAACATTGTATCACCGTTGCACTCCTTATTAAAGAAAAATGTTGACTGGATGTGGACAATTGTACATGAAACAGCTTTTACTAATATTAAGAGAAAAATAAGTGAAGCACCGGTTTTACAGAATTTTAATCCAAAGATACCAATTGTAGTTCAATGTGATGCTTCTAAGGATGGACTTGGTTGCTGTTTATTGCAAAATGGCAAGCCAGTTAGCTTTGCATCAAGAAGTCTTACTAAATCTGAACAGAATTTTTCACAAATTGAAAAGGAACTTTTAAGTGTTGTGTGGTCAACTAGAAAGTTTCATTACTACATTTATGGACAAAAGTGTACAATACTAAATGATCATAAACCATTAGAGTCACTACTTAAAAAGCCCATACATGATGTACCATCTCCAAGACTACAAAGATTGAAATTAAAATTATTAAAATATGATTTGGATTTTAAATATCTAAAAGGTAAACTAATGTTTATTGCTGATTTATTATCACGCTCGTATTTGGAATGCAATGATACTGATGACTCGTACATGCATGAAATTATTCATTGTGTTGGTCTGGCAAAATACTTACAATGCACAGATGAAACTAAAGAAAGATTAATTTCAGAAACCAGTAAGGATTCGGAACTTAAAAAGCTAATTGAATTTACTAATAATGGTTGGCCAGACAACTCAAAAAATATTCCTGATGACCTGCATTATTATAAGAAATTTTGTTCAGATTTATCGGTAGATGAGAGCTTAGTATTTTTACGGGAAAAACTAATCATACCAAGGACAATGAGAACAGACATTTTAAAAAAACTGCATGAAGGACATCTTGGTATGGGTAAAATGAAATGTTTGGCAAGAGAAATTTATTATTGGCCCAAAATGGGGGATCACATTGAACAATTTGTAAGAAAATGTTTGGTGTGTCAGACACATCAAAATAAAAATGTAAAGGAACCATTGCTGACACACGACATTCCAGACTTACCGTTTTTAAAGTTGGGAGTAGATATAATGGATTTCAAAAACAAAAATTACCTGGTCATATATGACTATTTTTCTAAATGGTTAGATGTAAAACTGATCACAAATAAAAGTGCAAGATGTATAAATAATACTTTATTGGATATTTTTTGTAATTTTGGATCCCCTAACGAAATTGTGTCTGATCACGTTCCATTTGACTCAAAGGAATGCAAGGAATTTGCATCTGAATGGGGATTTAAATACACTTTTTCAAGTCCAAGGTATCCACAGTCAAATGGGATGGCAGAAAGGGCAGTACAAATTGCAAAGAAAATGTTGAAAAAATGTAATGATGACAAGACAGATCTGAGAGTGGCTTTATTACATTATAGAATATCACCAGTGTGTGGCACTAACTTGTCACCAGCACAATTAGTCATGAATAGAAATCTAAAGACTAAGTTACCTGTTTGTTATAAATACTTAGAACCAAAGTTAAATGAAAATGTAAAAGAAGAATTCAGTAAGAGCCAGAAGAGAAACGCTAGATATTATAATTTAAATAGCAAAGATAAAACGGAGTTCATTGTAGGTCAGAATGTAATGTTTTTAAAGGATCCGTGTGTAAATAAATGGTTATCTGGTACTGTTGAAAAGAAAAATGGCTTAAGATCATATAATATTTTAGATAGTAATGGTGTTAGATATACCAGAACGTCTTACCATGTTCGACCTAGATAGTCTGTCTATCCGATAACTTTCGCTGCGGGATGGATGTGCAGTTGGGATGGTTCATATGCTTATATTGTTTTTAATTGTTATCAAAAAAAAAAAAATTGTTGTATTATGGGGAAAAGGGGAAGGAAGATTTGTAAAGTATGTACTTGTTTGACTCTGAAGCTAAGATCAAACGGCTCGTTCCTGTAAGTTTGATATTTGGGTGTCTTTTCTTTAGAAAGGGGAAAGATGTAATGAAGGCGTGTATCGGAACGCAAACTAGTACAGACTGAGTGAAATGTAGCATGACATCATTGGCTAAGACAATGGTTGACAGCTACAGACTCTAAATGCACTGAGTAACTTAAGCTAAGGAATATTAGAGGTTATGCGAGTGGCACGTTGCATCGGCCCTTTTGCTCATCTGACTTCACCTTGTTAAGAAGAATAAAATACTGTTGCCGTTCCCCAACGAATTGTTTTATTTATTAGAAGAACATTACACACTGATAGACTAATATCGGATTCTTTGGCGCTTAAATAAGTGTGAGAAATATTATTGGTAAGTATACATAATAAAAATACTGTTAACAAGTCAATATGCTAAAACTGTTGAACTTGCTAGTCCATGCCAGTTTCCTTAGTTTTGCGAAAAATCGGAGAAGAATTTAGTGCGTACCCGAGGCTCTACTCTCTCCATCTTATTCCTAGAATAATAAGCTTGAGTATAATATAAAGTACATACTTTATGTATGTACTATGACTAAGGGAGGGAAGGAAAAACTTACATCTGGGTTGAGGACAATATCAGTTGAAAACAATCTGTAGCAAAACGTGAAATGGTAATAAGTAAAATTTAATGCAATTTAAAATAAAATTACCAAACATTTCTAATCAGCGATGCAGGCGTCGTCGTAGTTCGTCGAACCAAAATCCATCCATCTATATCCGCTAAAAGCTTCGTCAATGGTAACAAACAAGATACAATCCGCTTGTAAGCTTCGTCAGACTATCACTAACTAAACTAAAGGCCTTGCCCTGTCATCATCATCATCATTTTCAGCCTGTATCTACCCACTGCAGGGCTTAAGCCGCCTCCATATTTTGCCATTCTTCTCGGTCCTGTGCTAGTCGCATCCAGGTCTTGCCTATACTTTTCCAGATGTCGTCAACCCACCTGGCTGCCGGACGACCCACTTCTCTTTTGCCTAATCTCGGCCTGTAACTAAGCTAAGCTAATATAGCTAAGTTAATAGCTCCTAAGATGTTGGCTGCGGCAGAGAAGTTCTCTATACAAAAAAGGCACCCGAACGGATGGGGGTCCCGCCTTTTAGTCAGCATTCGCTGCCCAATTTCCCTAAAAAAACCCTTGGCATCGACCTCCCTAGAGCCTCTAGAGTCAAAAGCGACTGGAACGATCTAGTCTCAGCAAATTAATTAGGTAATAATAACTTTTCAACACTACCTGCTTTAATTTTCTAGATAGGTACCTTAAAGCTCTGCCAACCCTAACAACCACAAACACATGCACAGTAGCAGGCCCTATCGTCTTGCCTTATTAATAAACATGCGGTAACAATAAATAATTGTTTATAATGAACTTTATAATATATTAGTGCAGATACTTCATTATCTCGCGGGCAGCACACGCACACATCGGAGTCTGTTCACGCGAGCCTTGACGATGTGCATAGTTACGTCACGGTGGATTTATCGATACTATAGAATAGATATCGATAGTCATGATTATTTAGCTGTTGAGTTGATGTTATTCTGTAGAATAGATCGCATTGTCATTTAGTTTGACTTGTCATCAAGGATTAGAGGACATAAGACTAGGAGGTTCAAATTACTGTCGATGATGTAAGGATTGGGCATGGGATGGATCATTGCCATAGGAATATAATAAGCTTTTAAAGTTTTGGTAATTTAAACAATTATTGTGTCTCATTCTAAGACGCAGAGGTAGGACAGTATTTGCACTAATTCACATCTTTTAAAATAATTTATCTTCCAAATAAAATGTAATAGAAATGAAATCAAGTATGTAGGTGCTTAATAAAGCAATTGAACAATACAGAAGGGAAATCACTTTACTCTACTATTTAGGAAGTGGATAAAAGGTGATGTTAGGCAAATAGGTAATTAATAAAATAGTTTAAACTGCCAATCGTCGGTCGATATTTTTTGTATGTATTATATTCCTTCAAAGTTCTAGACAATTGTCGTTCTAACATTCGTTCAAAAACATATACCATTTTAGCTTTAAATAACATTCGTTCATAAACCCAGGTCATGGCAATTAGTAATCGAAGACTTGTAAGTTAAACTTTAAAACCTACAGATTTTTATCGATAACAAAAAGCTATTGACTCAACCACATCCCTATATTGCGCAGGAGCATCGCCGCACGCATTTTCTTTTATCGACGCATTGATTAATGCTGCTTGATTTGAATAATAATTTTCAGATACAAACGTTATTGTATGATAAATTTAGTGCAAATTGTAACGTAAGATCACTTTTGAAATACGAGGTATCTTGTACTAGTTTTGTATCTATTGAAAAAAGAAGTATCCTTTTTATGTAGGACTCTTAAGTTATCGTGCAATTAGTTTCTTAGAGAAAAGATTGTACTTATGTTTGAATCAGGAGCTTGAGAGCGTAACGTCATTGAATCAGGCTTAAAATTGGAGCATAGTCTACTCAAAATTCTTCTCAAGGGTCTTTCCTATCCTGTGCTGACGGATTTTTAAAGGGGACGATTAGACCAAAAAACTAAACAACGTTCTCTATGGGTGTTCGATATCGAACCGACCCATCGAAATTTCGATAAAAATCAGCTGTCATTTAGGTCGAGTAGGTTTGCAATGTTGTATGGAACAATAGATTTTTTCATTTTGAAGTTTAGCTTTAGATTTTTGTTTGATGGTCTAAAGTTCCAAACCATCAAACAAAAATCTACAGTTCATTACTTGCTGCTGTTTTGTTACTGTATAAGATATTTGAGTCGTAATGGGTCAAATAAGAGTGCTACTAAGGCTCTTAAAAGACTTTCTCTTCTGAATCTCCTTTGAAAGAATTACAAAGCTTTTTCCTTTAAACGTTTAGGAACGAAATTAACAAAGACTCCTAAATTAAATCGTCAATCTTCTAAATCTTACACAGCGTACACCACGTTCTTCAAATGCGCGAAACATCTAAACTTCATCAAAGCTCTCCTTGCAAAATGCTAAACATGTAAAACAAAAAGAAAACACTAGCGACCCCTGGAGGTTAAGGTCGCAACAACAAAGACTACCGATATAGTTACCAGACCGGTAGTGGACAAGCAGAGCATCGCTACTCGGTTACGTTGTTAAAAAGAAACTAAAAAGGTTGGGAGGAAGTTGGAATTCTATAGAGCAGTTAAAAATTGCTAACCAACGTTTGGCCAGTCTTGGACGATTTGGTAGTATTTCATCTTGAGCACCTACCTCACTTCAGACTCATCCTTCTCTCCATTTCCTGTCAAACACTTCAGATATATTTGCTTCACGAGGTCGCTAGCGTTGGAAAAGAAGAAGAAATAAAAGACAGAAAAAACGCAATCACCAAAAACAAACTAAACAAGAACAAAAGCACTAGCAACAATTAAAATTAATTCCACAGCCCCAAAAATATTAAGAGATAATTTAAATAATATTAAGTATATCCAGAGATTAAACTCTTAGCAGTACCCTAACTGTCCATTCTATCTGGAAAGCGAGACCGTTCCCTGTATGGATACTATATTTTTCTTCTTCTCCTGTTCTCGAGTCGACTGCGTCTTTTTATATTTGCCACACGAACAACACTACCAATAACCAATTATACTAAAAGTTCATTCTTAATTGAACTACTTTCACCATGAAGCCAACATCAATATTATGAAAAAAATTCTGCCGATCCATACATTAAAATTCGGGTTGAGAAGCCATTGACAGACTGACTGGACAGAGTTTCGGTACTACCAGTGAAACGTGGATGTTCTTAGTTTTCAGATTATCTCTGACTACCCCCTCGGGAAATATACGTCTTGACCTTTTTTTATGGAACATCATTTTTTTTCGCCTTTTCTATGTTGACTCTTTAATGACAGTTGTTCAGTATTTGATAGGCTTAGATAGTCTGAACTCTGAAGCACCCCTTAAAGTTTAATTGTCTGTCGCACCTAACTGATACACAAATCGCACTGTCTCACTCTCTATATCATTACATCGCCAAGGAGCGGGCCGGGGCGTCGTCGTAAGTATGGTGGTCCCATATTTCACATCGCTCCCGTGATCCCGTCCGGAGGATCTTTTAGTTTAACACCGCATCGCTTGTTCGTTACAGGATTAAACTGTTGCTTCTAGCTAGGAACTTGTTTTTGTTGTTTTAGGTTTTATAGTGTTGTAGATTATGATTCATAGTCTTGTTTTTTGTGGGTACGTTCTGTTTGGTTTTCTTGGGTTGTTAAGAATCTCTTATTCCGTATTTGTCTGACTAATTTTGTCATTGGTAGATGAAGCCGAAATTTCTTTCTTTATCCATTTGAAGGACACTCACAGAATAAGTGCTAGCCGCAGTGTCAGCCTAGCACAGGTTTTTACTCGATATATAATGACGTACTTATATGCTCACGATTATCTCACGGGGGATAGGCAAAGAATACGGTACCTCGGTACTCCACACGCTATGAATCTGCTAAATTTATTTTACTCAAGATAGTGTATAGGTTGCACGTATTTCGGAAAATCCAAAATGTTTAGTTAGTTGCTAGTTGTAGCAATAAGTTACTGGTCGCCCCGAAAGTGCATATGAGTTTATATGTTTGTAGATGTATGCCTACGTACCTACTATAGGAAGTTTATGTATAGGTGAACGTTTGTCCAAACTAGATGTTTCTAAGTTGGATAATTCAGCGAAGCCTCCATGTAGCCCATAAATATCATCACGCAGTGAATGTCTGATTGTCCTTCACAATCAGACAACAACATTTTCATTTAAAATGTATTATTAATATTTCTCTTATCTTTTAAGTGTAGATAATTTTAAGCAACATTTATTATAAGTACTTGCTACTTATGCGTAGGTGTGTTGGGGTGATTGGGGATCTGTATTTTCCTTTATATAAAATAAATTAAAAAAAAAAACCTCCTTGTGGTCCACCCCGGGCAACAGCATCACAAGCTACCAAGTTTGTGGTGGCGGCTGAACGATCTCCCACAGCGGTGTGGTTGGCTCCGCAAGGAGTCGCCTGGCTCGCGACCACCATCCTGCCGGAGTCTGGCGCCAAGCAGCTTGCTGCGTTCCGTCAGTTTGCAGGAGTACCAGTGCACTTCTGGGTAAGCTCGCTACATCTTCGACCCCATCTTTGTCCTGAGGACTAGATAGAGGTCAAAAGCAAACCCATCAAAAACAAAAAAAAAACGCTGTTAGTGTGACGAAACATTTCCATAGTCCATCTCATAACACTAGAAATAGGTGGCTTATTCTGTAGAACCACACGGCTATAAACATTATACGTACCTACTTATCACGCATTTACCAAAACACCTCGATTTTTAACCCAATTTCCCAGTAATTACCACGTGTTCCGTGTTTAAACACATCCCGGCTTGCACCCATCAAAGTCTTATAGCCCAACGTTTGTTCAAACTAACTGTATCCTCATTAAAAGCGAAATGCGTAATAAACCGACACATTACTCCAGCGCAAGTACAATGTAGCTGTAAATTACTTACTGTCGCCAAATAGCGCATCAACGAATAGTTTGAGGTTTTCCATTGGTGTCGACACGTTATAACTATTTACGACACACGCTCTTTTCGTTGGAGTAATCCGGTATTTTCCCTGCAAGTAGAAGTATGTCATATTCTAGCATGGCATTGGGGTAAATTTTACCGACTTTTGTCTACCAGTTTTCATTGTCTTTTTGGTGTGTCAACCGTCTGTACATAACTTGTATTGCAGCGAATTTTTTCAACTTAAAAATAAAAACTAAGATTAAAATAAAAAAAAAACAGTCGTGAACACACATTAAAAATAAAGAGAAACACAGAACCTCCTACTTTTTTGAAGTCTGTTAAAAAAACTTTACTGATGTCTTATTCATGTAGATATGAGCAGTAAGTTTGAGTATGATAGGATAAAAACAGGCAGAAAGAAAGTGTTATAAATAATAAACTAAACTACTGTTATCTCTTTCTGGATAGTCACAAGGCTACAACTAAAACTTTTTATGCGTGCAGTTGAAGCTATGTTAATTTGTATTTTCATTACTTTTCAATTTTGTAGTTAATTTTTTTTACTACGGATGTGTCGGAACAATTGGTCGTAATGTGTCGACACCAATGGAAAGCGTGAAGACAGGGCGCGAACTTGTGCCCCATTGTGTGGACTTGAAACAATGATCTGGAAGCGTTGTAATGAGTAGAGCAGGGCCAGGGGCACTTCCACAGTGGCTTCACCCTCTATAGTGTCTTTTATAAAGGACTGAAGAACTGGGGCCTTTGGTTGTGAATGCTTTCATGTAACTTCATTAGGTGTCGATTGTAATTGTGCCTTTGTTGATACTTGTGATATGCCATAAATTTTCATATCAATGAAATATTTTCTTAGGTTATTTATTGTAATCATAATTATTACAATTTTTAAGCAATTAGTCACGTAATCACGTTGCATAAAACTTGGGTTGACTCGAATTCAATTTTTCTCTTTAAGTAAGTACCTTTAAGATCTTTCTCACACAAGTCACTTAGTAAAGAAAGGAGATATTATGTTCGTTGGTTTCAAAAAACTGAATTTTTCATGTCTATCAAATGAGGCTAAATAATAATTCACATTTGGGAAGTGAAATATTCGATATATTCAGTTCCTAATAAAACAGCAATAGGTTATCGAGTAACTAATCCAAAATATAGGACGAAAGACGCTAGTTTTATTTCTTCTACTTATATTTAGAAACTGTGCTGTCCTCCTAAGGCCCACGGGCCTACACATAGTACTAATTCATTTGAGTAATTCAGACGACACCCCACGATTCTCTGGTTCCATACCGATAGTAAAACAAAAATTTTCTTGTATGTGGGCCTGAATGACTATACCTATAAAATATTAGTTCTACTAGTAGGCCATGGGTCGTTTTACAACTATGGACAACCTTTTCCTAACCATTGACATACACTCTAGGGATAGACAGGCCCTTTCATAGAAGCAACATGTTCCACTTGAATGCGGTGGGCGCATCGAATTGATGTTCCCGTGTTCACTTCGTTACTATGGCAATGACAGACCGCAATGTATCATTTTGTGTTGTTTTGTGTGACAAGTTGTTTGTTTGAACGAGCTTGTCTATCGCTAGAGTATATTTCAGTGTTCCTAACACAAATTTTATTATATTTCAATTTCAAACATAAACTTTTTATCACCAAACCTTCTTCGTCCACTGTAACAAACCAGTAACTTGAAGGCTTCTTATGCATAAGAGACGGCTAGCTGTGAGCGCTCAAATCGCTTAATTGTGCAGACCAGACGCCGTACGAGCAAAAACTTGAATATGGCATGCATTTGGCAGCAATACAGGCCTTATTTAATTACAAGACTGTCTACGCATTAATGAGTTGAACGTAGCGTGTTTTGGATTTATGATGATCTGACTCACGTATGGGGTATAAATGTATACTATAGTATACAGGGTGTATGGAAAAGTATCATTAACCTTTCAACCACATAGTCTACCTATCAAACTGATCAACTTATACTATGGAAGAAAACCTGTCAGCGCAAAAAAATCTGCTGTTCCATTACGTTTGAATCAAGTAGACATTGCAGTTTTAAAGGTTATTGATACTTTTTCATACACTCTGCATACATGGTTCTTCTTAATAACCTAACGCAAGCACGTAACCAGACTTTTGGTGTAGGGGGAGGGGGGGATAAAGAAGAAAAAATGAAAAAGAAATCGCTGTAATCACTTTTCAACATTACATATTGTAATTATTCGGATTTCGGGGGAGGATAAATCCGACTTGCAAGCCGAATGTGTGGGACATCTGTGTTTTTTTCGAGATTTCTAGGTTGTTCCCATAGAGAACGTTGTTCAGTTTGATGGTCTGATAATCCCCTTCAGAAACCGTCAGCTTTTTAAGTCGGACCCTGTATTTCAACAGTTTCTAGTACTCAGTTTTTGAGTATCGCAGCGACCATTTGCCGAAGCAAATGTGGTATGAACCGGTTACAATATTAGTTATTATTTAGTTCATGATGTACTCGCACTATAAACATGAATCTCCGTGGCATGATCCTGTAAGTAGAGTAACAATTAGGTTGAATGCGATGTAGTCAGTGCCACATTTAGGCGTCACCATAAAAGTAGTAATTGCAACACTAAGACGTTATTGTTCTGATTACAGTACACTGAAAACTTTAGAGTTATTAATTTGAAAAAATAATAAGATAATAATTGGATTTTGCGTTGAGTTTGATTTACATAAAGCCAAATAAAAATAATTGACTGCACGTATTATTAACACTTTCACCCTTTATCGAAATGAAAGAAAGCGCTGCGAAAACGATAATAATTCGACGAACATATGAAAAATGTCTCTATATCAAATAAATAAATGTTGATCCATATTTATTTGTAATTTAATGAGGAACTCTTCAACCCTTGATTATTTTGTCCTAGCTGTACCGTTATCATGGAAATTATGAAAATCTAAAAAATGAGATACTTTTCGAGGGGTAGGGGCTAGGGTGGGGCTTTCGATGGGGTGTCAGAGTTCTAGAGTGGAGACCGCGAACTGGTAGGCGTAGTGTGGGACGCCCTGCTGCCCGCTGGACAGACGACCTAAAAAAAGTAGCGGGGAGCGACTGGATGAGGAAGGCCGAGGACAGAGTTTTGTGGCGCGCCTTGGGAGAGGCCTATGTCCAGCAGTGGACGATGATAGGCTGATGATGATGATGATGATGATGTGGGGCTAGGGTAGGGGTCAAACGTTTTGCGGAGGGGGAGGTTGACTTATTTTAAAGTACTAACCTAAGGGTATAAACCAGCAGCAGTTTCAAAGCATTATGTCTTTTGCTGCGAAAAAGTCTAGAATGAGTATACTACTCGTATGTATCAATTTCTAAAAATTTATAGAGCATCCAGTAGTTAAACGTCAGATTGTTTATTGGATCAAATAATATATTCTCCATTCCACATAAAAAACAAATTAAGGCTAACAACGATGCAAATGGCGATCTTAACACCAGATAGGACGCGTCTAAAGTATGGAGATATTTTGAAATAATAATATCAGAACGTATGATGTCCAGACACCAAAGACCTTCGCGACTATGAATCATAAGTTACACAACAGATCCGATTAGCCTGGCCTACTAGCTATTATAAACTTGCGTGCGTCTTTCGTGTGAATCAAAGTAGAGTGACGACACTCTTTCCATAATGGACGTTTTTCGATTTAAATCTTTGCTTAACTAAAACCATTATAAATAACTCTTATACCATGTTTCAACTTCCTATGTCTTACGGTCTCTGAGAAAAATTCGCGTCGTCAGTCGTCGTCGTCTTCGCGTGTGTCAGAATTAGGCCGGTCATATCTTACACAAAAAATCGCTAAAATAACAAACTAACGTCTAGTTCTCAAGTTTGCAAACTTGGATATATTCATAATTCTTAAAATGCTGTTGCTTTCTTGGCCCTCTAGCTATCAAAGGATAAGTCCTATGAGACAAGTACATACTACTTGTTTTGTAGGAAATTTTATCAGGTTTAATTTGTACCAAGAAAACTTTTCTATACGACTTATAGACTTCCAGATGAAAGCAAAAAACCAAAAAACGGGATGGTGTGCTGTGTGCGAAAAATCGAGTGCTGCAAAGTTACACAGGTCTTAAGAAGCTGCAAACTTGGATATACGCTACTGGTAGTGGTCCTAACAACATATTAAAAAATCAGAACTAGACGTTAGTTTGCGATTTTAATGTTCGATATGATGGGCCTAAATGGTGATTCCATAAATTCCATTTTGCCATTTTTGGAACTGAACACTGAAAACGATCGTAGTAGTTTATATACCAAATTCAAGAAACAAAACAACAGAATGTAACTTACCCAGGCATACCTAGTAATAACTGTCTGGCTTTATCAAGCAACAATATTTATCTGTTATCTCAACATATACCCAAAGCAGACATAACAATTAATTGATGTAAGTTCTAGGCGTGCCTGATAATTGTGTAAGGCATAATATCAGCGGGTGATTCATCTTGGCATCTTAATACACCCTATTTCACTGTTACCAATTATAGTGACGTCATGTTTTATACTGAAAGATTTACTGACGTCATGAGTCATCCGATACGTTTAATAGGTGTTTGCTTCAAATTTCATAGAATAATTGGAAAATTCAAGTCAATAGGTGATGCGTTTGTAGGAACCTATAAGAAACGGAGAGGTAATATATTGTGATAGATTTTTATATCGGCTGAAGAAATTATTTGTGATTTATGAACAATATGAATTTGCCAATTTCCATAAACAATATTTTTGATATGGATCAAATCAGATGAGTACTAAAGAAGGGCCAAGTAAAATGGACAAGGAACCGACGAGCATGTATGAAGAGACTTATGGATGTTGAACAGGCGACAAAATGTGCGTCAGATTCGTAGCATTTCTATTGTCTCTGCCTACCCGAATGGGACATAGGCGTGAGCATTATGTATTTTTATACAGGGTGTTTCATAAGTAAAAATAAATATTTAAAACTCTTAAGGGGGTAGTTTAGACCGTCAAACTGAACAACTTTTTCTATGGGACCAACATCCAAATCGCGAAAAAAAAATCTGCTATCCCATACATATTTTAGCTCTAGTCGATTTGTAGAGTATGGAACATCATTTTTTTTCGCGATTTCAATATTGGTCCCATAGTGAAAGTTGTTCAGTTTGATGGTCTAAATCACCCCCTTAAATGTTTATTTGTATTTTTGTAACATCTTGTATAGGTTGATAGAAAAATATTATCAACCAATGATACTCATTGTGTGTATTTTATAATCTGGCATCATCATCATCCATAAAAATATTACAAAATTACAATATATAATTGTATAAACAATATTACATTCTCTTTCTATGCCGAAACCATTTCAGCTGCTACATGTACATTAGGTACTAGAAAAGCCATGCAGTAAATATGAAAGAAAGATCAAAGTAAAGACGTTTGAGTTTCATGATAGTTTTTTCTTTCCACGCAGATTTATTCTTAACAAAGTTGTACTTTAAATTAATGAATTAAATTAACAAATTAATTACCGCCCAGACTATCTTAAACATGCCGAGTGCATCCCTAACTTCCAACATCAATATTCAACTAGAGCGTTTATTATCATATCTCATTATAGGAGTTAGTGCTTGTACAGGCCTGGGTAGACCCCTTCTTAGGTTATGACCTTCTAAGGAAGCTCTAAATTTCGCTCTTAAGTCTCCATTTACGATCAACCTTAAGTGTCAAACTGTAAGGTGTAGAATTGAACGTTGTAGTGATGTTCTAAAGTCGATTTTCGGTTTCGAAATGCAATTTGGAAATGAGATCCAGAGGGTAACCCTTAGAGGGTGTAGGGTGGTGGCCGGGCGCCTTACCACTATTATTTATAAGGGGGTGGGTCAGTCGTCGGATAGTTGGCCAGTATAATGTAGGTTTGAAACTGCAGCATTACGTACGCAAAGCGTATACATAAATTGTTTTGTTCCATTAATTAGCGCATCTTGCTTCTGTTGTGGTGGATGTTGTGTTGGAAACAGCTGACGTGGATTGTTGTCTTATTGCCTTTAGGTCTAATTATGTATCAGCTTTCTTATCGCGAACATGTAATCGTATGTAGATATAAATAAATAAATAATATCTTTGACATTGTCACACAAATTATCTAGTCACGCTGCGCGCAGCGAAGACCAATCATTAATCTAAGCTCTGTCAAATTAACACTCAGTTGCAGAAAAGCTCATTAGAGTTAATCCTCCAATAAATCTCTTGCTAGCTCTTACTACGTCAACAAGACAAAAAGTGATGGCAAGAGATTTAATGGAGGATTAACTCTAATGAGCGTTTCTGCAACAGAGCGTGAAAGTACCAGAATTCACCCTGGATTTGTATTATAATGACTAGACAACGATATAAAGGGTCCAACCTAATATGCTGACTGTTTTTTAGGGTGATCAGACCATCAAACTGAACAACTTTTACTCCAATATTGAATGCGCGAAAAAAATATTTATTGTTCTATAGAATTAGATAATGTCGATGTCAAATGTATGGAATAGCTGATTTTAATTTGAGACTTCAATGTTGATCCCGTAAGGAACGTCCAGTTTTATGGTCTGAAGTATCTACCCCTATCCCCTAAACCTATAGTATTGTTATAAACTAGCTTTTTCGGTTAAATTCAAGACCCCTGTTACACCCCTTTGGTGGTTGTTTTTCGAAAAATCCATACCTAGTGCATAGAAGTGTACTCTCTGTAGAATATGTATTCCTTTCATGTTTATCTTTAGTGGGTAAGGTTGTGCGTTGTCTGTCAGTCTTATTTTGTTGATAAAATTAATTATTGAAACATATTACTTCCTGAAACTATAATTATTAGAATGATACACAACAGTTTTTATGTTTAATTAACTCAGTTTAAAAAACATAATCAAGTATTTGCCTGGTCTATCTATTTCAAGAATAGCTAGTCTACATAATAATTACGTATACGTAAATTATAGTTGTTTAAGATAGTTAGTTTAAAAACAAATTAGCACTCACTCCATATTCACATGGTCCGGAATAATAATTAACTGCTATCTAATTACTGATGCTAATGTCTCATTAAAAAAGTTTCCATGATACTCAGTACAGTTGGCAACACAAACTATATTGCAGAAGTTTTTGATGACATTTAAAAATATAGGACTGATTATGCATCTTCTGTGTTTCCTGTCTATTACTTTTTCTCTGTTACTACGTTTTTGATGTAAAATTGATTGATTAATTGATTAAAATATTCTCACGACTAAATCAAACTAAGTAATCTGGTTTCGGATATCTTAATACCTATCATGTAATTTCATAGAAGTAAGGTCAGCAAATCACTCTAAGAAACTTGGAAGGGCTATTCGAAAAAGCATTTTCAGACTAAGAATTTTCTTTTTCAAACCTTTTTTTATTATTATTTTATTGGTTCATCAACAGTTCTGTTCTAAATCACACATCTAAATGTACAACTAATTAAACTGTTTTTTCCAATTTACAGTAAAATAATTCGCAATAGTTTTCTTTCGTACGTTTTCTCAATAACATTCGAATTACATAGGTATGAAATTCTGTGACGAAATTATGACGTTAGGCATAAGCTACGGATTTTGAGGAAATTATATCGAATAAAAACAAAATCCTTATGATTACGAAGCTTGAAATTTCATAAGCACTGTACAGGTGACAATTGTTCCTGTCTATGTGTAAGTACAAATAAGAATAATACAGGGTCCAAATTAATATGCTGACACTTTTCAAGGGGATGATCAGACCATCAAATTGAACAACATTCTCTATGGGATCAACATTGAAATCGCGAAAAAAATATCAGCTGTCCCTTACATTCGGCTCGAGTAAGTTTGCAGTTTTGTATGGAGCAACTGATTTTTTTTTCGCGATTTCGGTACCATAGAGAAAGTTGTTCTGTTTGATGGTCTGATCATCCCCTTAAAAAAGTGTCAGCATATTAAGAAGGACCCTATATATTTAGCCGCATGCTTCAATTTCGAGGCGTGTATTGTACCCACTGTCCATCATAAGTGGCGACGGGCTCACCCCCCGTCACACTGGACAGAGTTTCGGTACTACTGGTGAAACGTGGATGTTCTGAGGTTTCAGAATATCTCTGACTACCCCCTCGGGGAATATAGTCGTGAGCATATGCTATGCTATGCTATGCTATGCTATGCTATATATTTAGGTACATTTTCTTTTTATAATTAATGTCATGTCATTAGTGACACTCGCAAGATTAAGACAAATCGATTGACGTAAGAATCATCAAAATGGTCTTAAGTGTGCCACAAAGGTACAAACTTACATACATACATACATACATAGGCTATTAAACACATTACCCTTCCTTTGGGTCGCGCAGTCGGGTAAAAAGTCAAGACTGAAAAGAATGAATCTTAATATCATCGTTACACAAAACTCACTCAGTACAACGTTTTGTACGAAATGCCTCAATTTTAACATAATTACGTTCCTCAGTGTATACTTTAAAGTCGAATAAGTATAGACAAACAGAGGGTTGGGCGCCATTAGATCGTAAATAGCGTGCGAAGGAACGACACGCGAATTTCAACGAGCTACTTTTGTTAGTGGACATTTCCTTGAAACAGTCGGTTTTTGACTTACATATAAATCTTTTGGTTTAAGGTTGTCTGGAAGAAATCGCTTCTTAGCGATAAGACCGCCTATTTTTTGTACCTTCTGTATGTCCTGTGTGTTTTCTCTCTGTATATTATGTTTTTTTGGTGTAAAATAAAGTATAATTGATTGATTGATTTAAATCTTTTGTCGCAAATAAAAGGTGAAGATGATGATGGATTTCAAGTCGATTTCGACTACGGCGACTGCTCATTTGTATAGCAGTCAGGTGCGCAGAATATTTTTTTTTATTATATTTTATTTATTTGGGCTTTTAACCCTGAGGTTATGTCAGCCCCATCGTGCCTTAACCTTGAGATTTGAAACAATGAAAAGAAAACCTAACATTTCCTAAAGAAAACTAAACACTAGCACACACACACACACACCAGAAGTGCAAGTTTACGCGCCGTGGTGGTCCAGTGGCGAGTAACCTTTTCACCGATGTACGATTTGTAACACCACTGGATTTTCGGTGAAGGAAAAAATCATGAGTAAACCTACATGCTTCAATTTCGTTGCATGTATTGTACTGACTGTCCATCATAAGTGGCGACGCGACGGGCTCACTCCCCGTCACACTGGACAGTTTCGGTACTACTAGTGAAACGTGGATGTACAGAATATCACTGAACACTACTAAAGTACCTACTCACCTGTTTTGTTTCTGTGATCAGCATAATATCCATCCTGAAATTAAAAGTTTGTTATAGCTAAAGTGAGATTTTTGAAAGTCACACGTTCTTCTTTTTATCGTGTGGGCAAGCCCTGGTGTCAAGAGTTAATTCAAACCGCCTTACGGCCTCTGACGTGGTTTTTATTTAACGACTACTACCACCAGAGATAGTAGCCGGAACCAACGGCTTAATGTGCCATTCGAAGTCCGTGCTTCGAATCAATCATCATCTTTCTTTTCAGACAATCGATCTCATGTAATTGTTGACCGAGGCGAAGCGAAGACTTTTCTTACTTTGCTGTAATCTACTATTACCTTCCTTCAACTAAACCGTAATTTCGTCCAAGCTCCTTCATTGTGCATGACAATGGAAACTAACAAAATTAACGTAACTACTAAATCTACCTACTTACATTGTTACAATATATGCATTGTTAGAGAATAATTTACATTAATTTATTACTCATAATAATGTACTTGTTTTAATTTAATGGCTGCTAATAGCTTTGTTTTACGAAATTGTTTTTTTTAAGAACATTAATTTTGCTTTTTTAAGTTAATGGTTTATTTAGAGTGTAACGTGAGATCTGATTAAAATACGTCGTAAATTAAACTCTATTTTTGTATCAAAGAACTACTAAGTTCTAAATTTTAGTTAATTTTATTTAAGTTTTTTGTATTTTAGATATAATAAAAACCGTTAATAGTTTTTCATTTTTGGAAGTTAACGTTTTCAAGTACGAGTTTCTTTTCATTTTGAAAACAAGAGTAGATATAACATTTGACGTGACTTCAATAGTTATTAAATAATTAATCGAGAGATTCGGGATGTTTTCACGTTATATTTCTTGGCATTCTTTTTATTCTATGGGAAAACAAATGAAGTTCCCACTTTAGTTATTTTTTTTATTTAAGGCCCTCTTAGTGCAAGCGTCTCTTTCTTGCAAGCATAAGTTTGCAATTAGCCATCCCGCTCCAATTGAAAGCACGATCGCCAAAAAAACGTGTTTTTCATCAATATCTTTGCTCATGGGTCTTTCTAAGCTCCAAATTCTACGAATTTCACTAGAAATATTTGATGTACCTATTTAGTTAAGTACAAGAATAAAAAGTTAAATATCAGCAGTTTAATCATAGTATTGAAAAAAAAGGGGTAACTTTGGGTATTTTTTCTATCGAGTAAAGTTAATCTAATCGTGTTATTAAGAACCATCGCCTATCCGCCAGATCCTTAAATAAGACATAATTTCATTTCAGACTTTAAAACACTGTTTAAAACACTTTCGTTCGTGTTCAAAAAACGGCCTCGACCGGATAATAGCGTCTTAAATGGATCTTGACGATTTTATAAGGCGCCTAGTCGGACTTAGGGTTCTTAATTCCGATTATTCCGAGAGTTGGACTACGGAACACTAAAACAAATTCAGAAGACTTAACCTAAACAGAGGAGAGTTATATTTTAATACGCAACAAGTGGTACACGTAGTGCCGGAAAAAAAGAGTACTCTAACTTGACCGAATTGTGGCTACAGACTAAATAAACGTTCTAAACGCATAGAGCATCAGCTGGTAGCTCAGTTCTAAACAGGGATCGGAAACCGGTTAATCTTACAAACCGGTTTAGATCATTGACCCCAAACCAGAAATGATTGCGGTTTAGGTTTCGGTTACCGGTTTTTTAACCGGTTAATGTATAAACCGGTTTTTTACTAATTTCGGTTTCGTTGAGCGGAATTAACCGGTTAATTTGAGTAAAAAACGAGCGCCATCTCTTGTGGTTAATGCATAACGGACCTCTCGCTTTTTCTACGGCCTGCTAATTCTGCTTTAACCGGTTAATTCTGATCTTAATATCGGTTAGCGCGAGTTTAATAATTTCGTTCTCTGAATTAACCGGTTACCGAAATTATTTCGTTTTTATTAAAACCGGTTACAGGATTAACCGGTTAATGGATGAACGTAATTTAACCGGTTTTATGAACTATATTAACCGCTATTTCAAAACCGGTTCCGATCCCTGGTTCTAAAATTATGATTTATGATTTTTTCTGCCCTCCGGACGGAAAGCGTCAATTTTCGTCCCGCTGCGCTAAACGAAGTTGCCGCTTTCAACCTCCGTCGAGGAGAAAAATAACCTCGGACAGTAAATAAGAAAGCCTCATCAAAGATCTGAGACTTTTCTTACTTTGCTGTCCTCGGTGTGTAATCTACTATTTCTAAACTGAAACTCAATATACTGCCTTACTCTAACTTGGTTCTTTTCACTTACCTGAAAAAGTTATTACAATTTTTTGAACTTTTTTTATCAAAGTGACTGGTGTGGGGTATGGCAACAAGGAGGTATATCTTTCTTTAAGAAAATTTAAGATTTTTATTTGAAGTAAGGAGTTTAATTTTCTTCCAAAAACAAATCTGTATCAGTACACAAACATTTATGAAAGACCCAAAAAAATATCTTCAAACGCACCGCATCGAGATTATAAGTTCCTAACAGGCTGGCAGCATTAGTCAAGTTAAGTTATAGCCTGTATGATATCCCACTGCAGGGCAAAGGCCTCCTCTCAAGAATAAGGGTGAGGCATTCCCTCTCTGAATCGTCAAAGCCGTTCGGTCACTGGTAGCATATAATTAGATACGACTAGAAGTAAAGCTTCTAAAAGCGCGCGCAACGGTGCTAGACTCGCGAAAAAAGTTATAAGCCATTGCTTTATTGATCAAAATGGCGTGTTTACGAGTCTAGCGTCAGTCTTCGGCGCGGCGACCCGCTTGTATGAAGTTTCCGATCTGTTCGGATATTTAATCATGTGCTGATAGCCTCGATGAGGCCCGATTTCGCACATCGTCTAAAAATGAGCCTGCTTCAGTCACAGCTGCAGGACCCCAGGGACTATCGTCTCTACAGCAAAAGGTTTAAAAATGTAGCCCTCATCCTCAGATATTTGTACACTATCAAAAATACATCTGATATCGTCAAAAATTTTACAACAAAATTAAATTACGTCTAAAAATTTTAACTAAACGTGAAGCTAAGTTGACATTAGCTCCAATACGGGTCGATAGCTAATACCTCCAGTTCGAAAGGGGGTTAATTAATAATAACGGCGTATGGGTGATTAATGAAACTATACCCTTCCTAATTTATAGTTGGACTTAAGCTCGCCCCGCTCCCCGCGCCGCCGGCCCAAAGCAAACTAAATATCCGATACCTCGATGTTGAGTGCCGATCGACTTGTCTTGATACTTGCTGATTTGTTTGGTTCTGATTTAGACCGCCTACGTACTGAGCAATCTGGCCGCTGTGGCCAGGACACGGATTTACAAGTGATCGCTTAGAATCACACGCGACCATCGGCCAGTGTGTGTGGAATGCTCTGGCCGCCGCGACCTGACCGTGGTGGCTAGCCAGGTCGCAAAGAGCGTAGGGGGCCTTATGTTTTGTTGCACAAGTTTTTTTCTATCATAATCCCTTTCAGGGTCAGACACTTTGGAGCAACGACCGATTATGTTTTTGGCTTGCAGAGCTTATTGCTTTTGGCATATTGAGTAAACGCTACAATCTTTTATTAACGAATAAATAGTGGATAGATTTTAATGATTCTTTTAACAGTTTTATTGAACTTGACTTGATGATCGACACTAATAAGTTAATTTGATGTTTATGAAGAGCTGGACTGCCAAACTATCTCGTAAAATGTCGATGAAAATTTAATGTAGTAGACTTTTGATAGATGAATACCAATTATCTTTAATGGCGCCAGTTAAATAATTTCGCATGGTTGAAAACTCTTGTTCTCGATATTATTTTCATAAATTTAATTTTATCATCAGATGTAACAGTTTTAATAATACTTGGTCTTTTTTTAGAAATTTTACCTTGTAATTACAGTATCCTATTTATTTAAGTTTTACCTTTTTTTTTATTGATTCTTAGACAAACTTAAATCATTGATTACATATTAAACACATCCTTAATTAAATAACTATAAGCCAACTACAAATTATTGTCAAACATTGTTCAAATCTCTGAAGCTATACCCAGACATAAACCTTAACCAGCGCATAAATCATAATTCGTAATCGACCCAAAAGTTGTCAACGACCAAGACGTCGCGATCCACCCACATTATTATGAAGACAAGTACGAGCAGTGTATTCGGACTTTGAAAATCTAATTACGTAGCCAGTACCCTTACCTCGATCGCTCCTTCGCGCCCTCCCGGCTCCCGCCCCACGCGGGCGCGGGCCGACTGACAGCGATTCTACATGAATGAGGCGTTTTCCATGAACAGCAACAGTAGATTGACACACCTAGGGCAGGAAAGTAAGAAAGGTCTCAGATCACATGCAATTATGCATGTATTTTTGCATTTGTGTGACAATGTCCAAGATATTTATATTTATTTATTTAATTGTTGGCCGAGGCGGAGCCGAGCCGCCGAGCTTTCTTATTTACTGCCCAAGGTGTGTTTACTATTTTTCTCCTCGACAGATGCGGAAAGCGGAAACTTCGTTTAGCGCAGCGGGACGAAAGTTGACGCTTTCCGCCCCGAGGGCAAAATAAATTATTCCCCCTCTGTTTTTTGATTCGCAGACGCCATATTAAGGCGTATCAGCCGTGGACCACTCTCCTCTCACTCACACTCCATACTAATCGATGAGAAAGAGCGCGTGGCTCCGGTCAGAATTTTGCTGTTTTCTTTGAAAAATTCGATGATTTTTTATTAATTTCGAAAAAGTAAAAAAACCACATCATTCTAAATTGTATTGTGAACAATATAGTAAATTTTCATTTTGTTCCGATTAAAAATGTAAGAGTAAAATGGTTACAACTGGAAAAAAAGGGGTGACTTTAGAGTCCCTTTTCTTCGGTTTTATTCATTAAAATCGATTTCTAGAAAAACCACATCACTTCTAATATCCTGTAGATGGTTCAGTTTAAATTTCAGCTTAAAAAGTGCCATAGTTAATGAATAAAATGGTTACAAAATTACCCAAAACCGGCAGGTAGCCCCTTAAAATAATACACCCTATGTCACTCTCACAATTTTTACGAATCTAACGAGTAACGACACCTCATAAGTTAAAATCCATTAAGGGGTTCCAAAGAAAGGGACATACGAACATACATACGTACATTTTAGACAGTCGGGTAAATAAAAACAGCAGTTAGGTACTAAATTTTACTAAAAATCTGTCAATTTGCAGGTTTAAAGAGTTGGTTGTCCAATTGTCCATGGTTTGTTTATTGAATGACGTTTAATTACCTTTTCTGATGCTGCCAGTAGATAAACAGTAGAAGAACACGGAATAATATTGATCTGACAACAAAATTTTTAAGAACAGAACGACATCCATCCATGTCTTTTTAATGAACGCCTCATTAATAATTTTATACACGAATCATGATGATCAAATCATCAGCGAAGTGCTCGCAGCGGAGTCGCCATCTAGGTGGATACGTGGTGACACTTACTGACATTAGGGATCTCCCTTCCAAAAGCATACTTCGGTTCATGAAATTCATGGGCCTAGGAATGCCTAGGAGGTGGAGCTGGGCTGAGCGGGGTGGCTAGTATTAGCTGGAGGGGGGTTTCTGAGTTTGAGCCTGAGTTTCTGAGTCTGAGTGTCGGAGTTAATGTATTATGAATACATTAGGATTTCCTAGGCCCACGGATTATTATACAGGGTCCTTATTAATATGCTGACACTTTTTTAAGGGGATGCTCAGACCATCAAACTGAACAACTTTTTCTATGGCACCAACATCGATAAAAAAATCAGCCCCTCCATACAAAACTGCAAACCTACGATGAACGAAATGTATGGGACAGCCGATTTCGATGTTGGTCCCATAGAGAAAGTAGTTCAGTTTGATGGTCTGATCATCACCTAAAAAAGTGTTCCCTGTATAAGGTCATTTATTTGATCTTTAGGTCAAAGGTGAGAGCTACAATAGATCTATCGGTCGCGTAGGTCAGTGACCAAATAAAATAATCGATCAATGGTTCCAAATCTTAAAGCCAGATTACAATTTGCTCTTAGTTGAATTTTTCGAAATGTTGCCTCTTGTAACTGCAAGAGAGATTGTCTTTTTTTTTGCAATCGTTTTAGGTTACTTTTTACGCAGCCAGCTTTTTTTAAATTTCTAAGTCAAATATATCAAATTAGCTTTTTTTGGTGACTGTTTTTTGTTGACATTTGACATGTTTAATACATTTTAATTGTTGTTTTTATAAGTAGTCAATTCGCTACGCTTATAATGACAAACGTAATTTATAACTACGTTCAAAATTAGACTCTAAATTGTGGGAAACATTTACAATTTGACAAAGTTTTTGACCGTTTGTTCTTTTGATTACCTTAATCACAATGTAACGGTTTTACCATTAAGGTAGTAAACTATCGTTTAACTGTACATCAGTGCTTCATCACAGATAATTAACTTGGAGACTCATAATTGTCACATTAGTCACACTACCTGTCAAACATGTCAAAATTAACCGTTAGGTACACCGGCTCCTATAGTTCAATAAAGTAAACAACATTAAAAGGAAAAAAATATTGGTTTGATGATTGCCCGTTTAGAACTAAAGGGTTCCGTAACGATATAGCATTTGCAAGTAGCAAATTGACCTTCGGGTTGATTATTAAATCCAAAACAAAAAATGTACAGCGCTTTTTCAAACAAATGTACCTTCGTGGGCGAATATTTAGTCACTATCACAAATGCTGAAACCAAGTATAGGTACTCTAAAACTGAGTTTTGTTACAACTGCAAGCTACAAAGATAATTCCATTACATGAGTTGATGCTAGTTGGAGCGGGGTTTCTGAGTCTGAGTTTTGGTGTTTATATTTCTGAGTTTCGGAGTTTATGTATTTACTAGCTGTTTCCCACGACTCCGTCTGCGTGGGCTGCATAAAGTATCCTATTTGTTAATCCAGAACATAGTCTATCTGTGTGCCGAATTTCATTCAAATCCGTTCAGCCGCTTATGCGTGATTGAGCCAACAAACATACAAACGTCGTCATAAACTTTCGCATTTATAATGAATTATACATAAGCTATGCTAGCTAGAGCGGGATTTCTGAGTTTCATTCAGGGTGTTAGGGTGGACAAGTTGTATTACTTTAATGAGTTTTTATTCCAACTCATGATACTTTACATCTTTCCCAAAGGAACGAAACTCGCGAAAAAAGAAAACACTTTTCATACAAACGTTTCGATCAGCAGATTTTTAGGACACGTTGTCCATTAACATGGGTACAATCGACCCTTAAATATGATTACACCTTTTTAAGGGGATGATCCAACCTCGAAATCGGGAAAAAAAAATCAGCTGATATATTAAACTGCAAACCAACTTGAGCCAGCCAAATGTATGGGACAGCAGATTTTTTTTTCGCGATTTCGATGTTGGTCCTCTCTCCTTATTCTCCTCCTCTATTATCCTCTTAAAAAGTGTCAGCGTTATTAAGAAAAACCTTATAATGTCGGTAAGTGTTCTAAAATGTTGAGCTTGATTCGATGGATTTTTGACGCTAACTACTACACAAGTTGTGATTCTAGAAGCAATAATTCCGAGAGTAGTTCTTTGAACATTTCTAATACGGAACCCTAACAAAAAGTCATTTTAACTAACCAAAAAAAGAAAAAAGCCCTAAAGTTGACAATTACACACAATTACGAAAACTTAAAAATTGACCGCGAAATTAATTACTTCATTGTTTCACAAAATTTCTATTCCGTATCGCGTGTAAGCGGAACGCGCCAAGTTTGTCCAGGCGTACGAATTATACATGGTGTATTAATACGGTGTTCAACTCACTATTGCTAGTGAAGTTTTAATTCGATAACCCACCGCCTCGGCCCCCCTCCCCCCTTTTGCCCGGGCTCCCCCCCGCGATAATGTATTTATGGACGATACCGCGGAGCTAATGAGCTTTCATACGCCTCTTTATGTTAACTCAGTGGGTTTTAGAAGTTTATAGTGAATTAGAATTGGGTTTATTATGAAAAAATATGATGATAGCTTTGCATCTATCAGGCAAACAGACATAACTTTTTGTTCACAGGTCTACTGGAAGAAATCTCAACAGATTTCTTTCTCCCTTTAATTCGCCGCACCACCGCCTCCCCCTTACTTATCTCTTTATGATGTATCCATTTTTATTTCCTTGTGGACATAAAATGTTAAATTTAAGAAAATAGATCCCATTCGGAGCTTCTCTTTATCACGTCATCTACAAAAGCCCTGTGTTTCTGTGATATGTCAGCTACTTTGCAGATTTAAGAGGTATTCCCGACCGAACGACCTTGACTCTTTCAGAGCCGCCTCAACTCTACAAAACTACGTCATTACACACACATTTACAATCACAATACAATCACATTAGTAGGTAGGTTTATCTATTTTTGGCTCGCTTGTTGCACCAAATTTTAAAATTATTTGTTAAGGTCCATCACATACATACGGAATTGCAATTTGGAATTCCGAATGCAAACCGGTTTTCGTATAGGCTTGAAATCCCGTTCGCAAATGTGAAGGGGGACCTCCATACAAAAAACCTGTTTTCATTCGGAATTCCGAATCGCAATTCCGCATGTACCTATGTGATGGGCCTTACTCATTAAACATTGGTGTTAAAGAAAGTTACTTCACAGCATTATTAGATCTTAATATTGTCTACACAATGGTGTGTGTTGTAAATAAAAGTGACTTCAACTTATAAAGTAGATATACTATTATATGATATAGCATGTCCTATATCGTATAATAGTATCGATCATTGTCCATAATTATTATTTCATTTGTACCGGTTTCGGGTTTGGATTCAAATTCAAAATCCTTGATTGAATAACGGAAGTAGAAGCCTACGTTTTAAATGTAATAATTTTTCTGAAGCTACAACCGCGTCTAAGATTTTGTCGCGCTCTGTAGAAAAGGTGCGGCCAAAAACTCTAGGTACATCATTACAATTTTAGGTGTAGAGAAGATGCGGCCAAAAACTCTACATCATAACATTTTTAGGCTAAATTATGTAATTTAAGTAACATTTTATTTGACTCTTGTGAAGTTCGAGTTGATTAACATAACCTATAAATACGTTCATTACTAAATAACATTCAATATGGAGTCACGTTGCAGGGTTTGCCCCGAACACTTGTCTCTCGCGTGGTGTTCGCGCGGTTCGCGTTTTAGCCTGCCACGAGGCTCCAAAATCCTTCTCAGTTGTTCTTACTCAAAAACAATCCTCGAGATTGGATAGACACTCCCTCAAACTACTTGACATTGGCGGAAATGCGGTGCTAACGCACAAGCAAGAAGTCCATAATTATAAATAAAAAAAACATTCATTATGTCCTAACTCTCGATAGACCCCGTCACACACATGACTTAGAATCTATTCGATTCGTCATAATTATACGTTTAAACTTTTTAGAAAGTTTATCTCCAATAAATCGACGTTTTGTCGAACTTGCCAAAGGTACCGAACATACGAATAATAATAACTATAGAAGAGTAACTCTAAACAAAATCGAAATAATTTTTGGCACCGAATGAAAAATGACATGTTGTATGAGTTTTGGCGGCTAGGTAGGTACAGTTTTTAAAGAACAAATTGAGAACACGGTAGACTCTTTTTAGTGCCACTTTTTGAGCTTCATTTACACTTCTATACATTCTTATTCGTAGTACCGAACCAAAACCGATTTAAAGAATGAAACCCAAGTGTCTGATCGCACCCTAATTCCTAACGCCTTGAATCTATTCATTCAATATGCGTTCAAACCCGATAGAGGGCAGGACAATAGCAATTTCCATCTAAATTTTAATTATAAGTAATAATGATTAAAGCCATCAGTAGCTAGCGACAACGGGCTGACCTCCCGCTCACACCCTTCTGTTTACATACACGTTGGAATGGGTCGGTGGATACGGCATCTTTAGGTTTGAAACTTGTTGTCAGCATCTGACTATCAACTGTAAGTTCTCCAAAAAGGAAAATTAAATAATGTTGTTGATGACACGAACGAAAGTTGTGATTCATCTTTGTTGATAGGAAGACATTAGGATGAGTAAAATATTATTTAATTTGTTCTAAATAAGTGAAAGTTGATTCTGTCAAAGTTTACTAGACTATTTTTTGCCTGCGAATAGTCTCCAAAAAACACCCAAAAAAGGTTTCATTTGACAACTCATGTTTGTTGCTCTATTCCTGGTATAATACCTCTATGATTTCAACCATAGAGGTATTATACCAGGAATACAGGAACATACAGCTGAGAGAGCGAGATGTACCTAGCGGCACCACTGTATAATAGAAAGAGATACGTGACGCTAAGCAATAGGACCGTTTTTTTAGTCTAAAATAAATTTTTACAATTCGGTTTCCGTGAATAATTGCAAATCTAAAGTGAAATCGTAGATAATTTTATGAAATATACTGACACTACTTCATTAATTTATCCACAACTTCACGTTAGACTCAGAATTATAGACAATATTCGAATTTTTGCCTGCGAATAGTCTCCAAAAAACATCCAAAAAAGGTTTCATTTGACAACTCATGTTTGTTGCTCTATTCCTGGTATAATACCTCTATGATTTCAACTGGCTCTCCACATTTCAAGCCTTATGTGGTGGCCCCAGCACAGCTAGCATGCCAGCCACGACAAAGCGTTTAAACGAGTAAAACGTCGTGCGCGCTCTTTCTGGCATACGTAAAATAATAAGGATGGAGGCACATCTCGATTTTTATCGTTTTCTCGGGGGTGGCATGCGAGCCCTACTGGTAACCAGTGTTGCCACCTTACCTCCAGATCAAGTAGCTAAACCGAACCCAAAAAGTAGCTAGATAATGGAAATTTCACTGTCGTTAAAGTGGCTAAAAATGGCTGAACAAAATAATTAAATAAAGTAAAAAAAAAAGACGTAATATGAGATGGATTTTCAATAATTTATTCCATAAAATTAAATCCATAAAAAGCTCTTATGCATAGTTGTATAGAGTAAAAATCGAATTGAGTTATTTAATTATATTAACCCATTATATTTCCCTGTTTATGTTTTACAATGCTCATTGTTTTTTAATATATCTAAATGTAAGATGCCTTCTCCATAGGCATTAGTACAACTCCAACTAGCTTCCACCAGCCACCCCACTACAGCTCCGTCTTCAACCAACTTCCTAATAATTAATTACGCTCATTATCATTATTGTTCCGAAGGCAGTTTCGCTCGATAATGAATTGTTCTCTTCTATCATTAATTAGTTTATTATAATAAGACTCCAACTCGACTCGGTGTAGAGATTAATCAAGTTTTATCTGATGCCCGCTTTTGAATATTTTCTTGGTGAAAACGTTTTGGTTGTAGATTTTTCGGGGTACTAGATTTGCCTTTCAGATCTCTTATCGAAATATTTTTAGTGGTACGAACTTTCTGGTCGTCAGACTGACTTGCAACTCAATAGTGTGTCTTTACAGTATCTCAAAATACAGTTTTAAAAAAGTTATATTTTCCAATAGTTTTAAGTGTTGTCGTACAGTAATTCTATGTATTCAATGTATGGGGAAAACAAACAAATTAATAAAGTTTTGAAACTTATGTGGCATGATACCTTTGGGTGTGTTGTTCAAAACGAACAACTCTCCCTCCCCCTCCACCTGACGCTTCACCCCCCCTCGCCTTGAAGTTTGTCCCCGTTAACAGTATTTTATCTTTTTTGCGAAAACTATAATAGATACAAAAAAAATGTCACAGGCAAAAATTATCCTCATTAAATTGTACACAAAATAAGTAGTATGCAGTTTCTTCATAGGACATACCCTTTGAGGGCTAGAGGGACGAGAAAGTAACAACATTTCAAAAGTTATGAAATTTGTATGGCGACCCTCATGAAAGTTGAAGATAAAAATGAAATGATTCCATATTCTTAATAAGCGACCCCGAATACCCTCTGATACAAATTTTCAGTCGGTTCGGTGAATCTTTAAAAGCTGCTTTGGCGTTAGAAATTTCCATGGCAGCCATATTGGATTTCACAATTTTGATTTTTTTTTACCGCCAACCAAATCTGACTAGGGTCCTCTATGACATTTTTTCGAGGTCCATACCTCTATCTATCATAGTTTCCACGGGCCGTTGACCTCATCCGTCAGGATTCGACCTTCTGAGAAAGTAGAAATATTCCTTCTAACACCAAGGTATCCTTATGATGATCCCCAAAATAATTTTACTAGACGTTGGTTGGGGGAAACCCGGTGAACAATCATCCGAGTATCTATCTACTATCTATGGAAAGTGGTGGGGATCGACCAGATACCTCCAATTGATCTCCAGGTTCCCCTTTCGGTACAAGGATGACATCCATCATCACATGGATGCCTTGATGATACAGGGAAAACTTTGACTTCCTCGGAAGGTCGACTCTTGACGGATGAGGTCAACGGTCCGCGGAAACTATGTCAGATAGTGTTATGGACCTCAAACAAATGTCATAGAGGACCCTAGTCAGATTTGGTTGGCGGTAAAAAAAATCAAAATTGTGAAATCCAATATGGCTGCCATGGAAATTTCTAACGCCAAAGCAGCTTTTAAAGATTCACCGAACCGACTGAAAATTTGTATCAGAGGGTATTCGGGGTCGCTTATTAAGAATATGGAATCATTTCATTTTTATCTTCTACTTTCATGAGGGTCGCCATACAAATTTCATAACTTTTGAAATGTTGTTACTTTCTCGTCCCTCTAGCCCTCAAAGGGTATGTCCTATGAAGAAACTGCATACTACTTATTTTGTGTACAATTTAATGAGGATAATTTTTGCCTGTGACATTTTTTTTGTATCTATTATAGTTTTCGCAAAAAAGATAAAATACTGTTAACGGGGACAAACTTCAAGGCGAGGGGGGGGTGAAGCGTCAGGTGGAGGGGGAGGGAGAGTTGTGAGTTTTGAACAACACACCCAAAGGTATCATGCCACATAAGTTTCAAAACTTTATTAATTTGTTGATCTGAAAAACACAGAATTACCGAACTAAACGGATTAATGAAAAATTATCGTTTACTATATCTTTTAGAAGCGCTCGTTGGCGTAGTGGAGCTTCGGTATTGAAAACGATCACCGAAGTTAAGCAACGACAGGTCCGGTCAGTCTTTGGATGGGTGACCGTTTGGTGGTATTTCATCTCGAGCGTTTCCGTGCTACAGAAGGCACGTTAAGCAGTTGGTCTGGGATAGTTCCGTCAGTTGGCGTTGTAACTATTCGTTAAGCCAGGTCAGAGGCCAATTGAGGCGGCTTGAAAATTCTCTGACAGCAAGTTGACCACTACCTTGCCTCCACCAACACGCACTGGGCCTGCGTGGTGGAGTATGGCCCACACCCTCTCACCCTTATTCGTGAGAGGAGGCCTTTGCCCTGCAGTGGGATTCTATAGGCTATAACTTACTATGGTCTAGTCGTCCATCTAATTTACTAAGTCAGCCACGGATTTTAAAACATTATCCGATTCAGTCAGTTAGGTTAGCGAGGAGCGAAACGACGAGCATGTTAGGATTATGTTGACCACAGCGAACGAGCCGAGCGAGCGAAGCGAGCGTGCTGCGGCAGAGCGGTCGGCGAGTGCCGGAACCGAATCGCTACTGTTTCCAAAATTTTGAAATAAGGGTCATGGTCTCTGGATTCATAACCTTCGCGGATGACTAACTTAGTTTATTCGTCCGATAGTCGGACGACTAATGTATTTTATTCGTCCGTTTACCGGACGACTAGCAACAGTCAAACGAATGGTCTAATCGTCCGATATCCAGACGACTAATTTTAATTTACTCGGCCATTTATCGGACGACTAGCAACAGCCCAGTTTTGATTAAAACTAATAAAAAATGGTCAAGTGCGAGTTGGGCTACTCGCGCACCGAGGGTTCCGCACCACACAATATTGTAAAAATAGTAAAAGTGGTGAAGCTCAGCGGTCACGGCAGGACAATCGAACGCGGTGTGCGGGGACCGGGAGGAGCGCATCCCGGCCCCATCTGCCTTCAAGCGAATTAGTTAGGGTACGCCCGTCCACCGCAGTTCCTCGCACAGGTATGGATGGACCCTCCGCCGCCGCGACCGCTGAACGAAATATTTTATAGTAGTTATGAAGAAACACATTTTTTCGACCCCTCTCCTATACACCGAAAGAGGGCTATACACAAAACCGAAACCATGCTAGGAAGATGTCTTGAATGCCCATTGCCCAAGTCGTCCTGAATAGTTTGGAACACACGGTACTATTCTCCATAGAAGAGTTCTGTGCTCTGCCCACACCTTATCACAATGATATATTGCCTGTAATTTGTAGTCATATCTAGACGTGGTGAATTTTTCGCAATATCTCTGTTTGGCAAGTTGGCCAAGTTTCCAAATCAATCCGCCCGACTTTGTTATGATAGATGGTCTAATTAAGACCAAATTTAATAAAATGTATTTTTTATACATTTCCTTGTTTTTACTTTTACGCATTTCTTCGAATGATTTTTAATTTGGTAATAGCACAATCATAGACGAAATTTTTTTCGCTTACGCTAGTAGACCGAATATCAGTGTAACCGGGTATGAGATAGCGAATTATATGAAGTGACATCTCGGAGTCAGGTGGTCGTCCCATACAATTTATATGAAGTGACATTTTGGAGTCAGATGGCCGAAGTACAAAAAAGTGGATACGTCGATAAGGACAGCAATAAGTAGCGGTCTCCTTTTTTAACTAGAGCGAATTTGCTATGTGCATCTCTTTGACAAGACACGTGCTTCCTTCTAGTGCCTTCCTCTTTCTACGAGCACAATGAAGTAAAGGGTACTTAATGTGATGAATATTTTTCTAAAATATTGCATAATAAGCTGTAAATTCTTCTACTAGCTAAAAGTTCTTCTTATAAATAAAAAACTTATAGAAAATTTCTGGAAGAAAAGAAAAAATAACGTGTCGATGCCACGCAAAAAGAAAAGCAATGTCAGTTCATGCGCGGGGTGATGCGCAGGAGGCACGGTAGGGTGCGTTCCATTTTTTGCTTTTTCAGCTCTGAAATTTGTGCGATGCCTAGTACGATAGAGAGTGTACTACATTAGTGAATATAAATCTCGAGGATGTAACGATGAAGTATAATTAATGTTTAATATGAATGTAGTTAAATTAAAAATAAATATTTAGACATCATCTATGTCTTCGGGATTGTAGGTGGCGTTCATTTGTCTTCTCTGCGACTAAGGGAGATAAGAGTGTTTTTTGGAATATTTTTGTGGGCGATAGACTCGTCATCAAAACAATAAGCAATGTCTCTTACTGCCACTAAATTTTTAAAAACAATTAGTGAAAAAAAAGAGACATACTGTGGACATACCTAATAAAATTAAGAGAATATTATTCCGAGAGCGAAAATGCGCGCTGTATACATACGTACTATGGTGATATTTTCAATACTAACCAATTAAAGTCAATGAAATTTTGCAGAAACAATCTAGAAACAAATCTCTATGCTTCTATAGAGTCCGATTTTCGTTAAAATATACAGTATCAATGCTAGGATTAATTAAAGATTTGTTTGGAAATCTTTAAGGCACTGTAACTTGAAAACTATACATTTTAACGAAAATCTGACTCCATACAAGCATAGAAATTTGTTTCTAGATTGTTTCTGCAAAATTTCATTGACTTTATTTGGTTAGTATTGAAAATATCACCTTAGTACGTTTGTATGGAGCGCGCTCCGAATAATATACCCTTAAAAGAACTGTTTTAGATGTTAACAATGTTGACAACCATGAAAACTGACGTCCGATGCGGAAGGGAGCGGGTCGACCGACGAGACATGAATAAATTAACAAGAAAATATTCACGAGAAAAACTTTACAATAACTTCCATGTTCCATAGCAGAAGGACTATGAAAAAAAGTATAATCTTCAGTAGTTAGAAATTATACAGGGTAAATTTAATATTACTACGGATAACTTCATACTATTCATTGCGGATAACTCATCAAACTGAACAACTTTTACAAAAGAGCCAACATCGAAATCGCGAAAAAAAACAGCTGTCCCATATATTTGAGTCGAATAGGTACTGCAGTTTTGTATGGGACAGCCATAGACTTAAACTCTAGCGATAGACTTGCCCTTTCATAGAAGCAACATGTTCCACTTGAATGAGGTGTCCGCACCTGATTGATGTTCCCGAGTTCACTTCGTCACTATGGCAATGACTGACCTCAATGTGTAATTTTGTGTTGTTTTGTGTGACATGTTGTTTGTTTGAACGAGCTTGTCTATCGCTAGAGTAATATTTCTATGGGGACAGCAGATTTTTTTTTCGCCATTTCGTAGTTGGCTCCATAGTGAAAGTTGTTCATTTTGATAAGTAGAATACATGCTGAAGTTATCCGCAGTGATATAAAATTTACCCTGTAGGGTTTTTCCTTGCATGCTGACACTTTTTTAAAGCGTCGAACTGAACAACTTTCTCTATGGCACCAACAATAATGCACCAAAAAATATCAGCTTTTCCATACAAAACTGCAAACCTACTCGAGCTGAGATTTTTTTCGCGATTTGGTCTCATACGGAAAGTTGTTCAGTTTGATAGTCATCATCCTCTTGAAAAACTGTCAGCGTATTCAGTTGGATTCTATACAGGGTGTTACATAAGTAAGAATTTTTTAAAACTCTTAAGGGGGTTGTTTAGACCGTCAAACGGAACAACTTTCTCTATGGGAACAACATCGAAATCGCGAAAAAAAAACTGATATCCCATACATATTTTAGCTCGAGTCGATTTGTGTTTGTTGTTTGTTGTTGTTTGTTGTGTTGAACATAATTTTTTTTTCGCGATTTCGAATTTGGTCCCATAGTGAAAGTTGTTGAGTTTGAAGGTCTAACCCCCCCATAAATTATTATTTGTAATTTTGTAACAACTTGTATATGGCATTTCTTAATACGATGACTGTTTTGAATGAGATGATCAGACCATCAAACTGAACATCCTTTTCTACGGGTCTAACATTTTTTTTTTTTTTCATTAGCCTACACACGTCCCACTGCAGGATATAGGCTCAAGGAGTTAGTCCCCCACGCGATCAATGCAGATTGATAGACTTCACATACGCATCAGAATTTCTTCTTCAGCGTATGCAGGTTTCCTCACGATGTTTTCCTTCACCGTTTCAGAGCAATCGGTATTACGTATAAAGGGAGTAACATCGAAATCGAAAAAAACAGTAGATTCATATATTTGACTGATATTTTTTGGGATTTCGATGCTCGCTATATATAGGGTCCTCCTTAATATGCTGACAATTTTTTAAGGGGATGATCAGACCGTCAAACTGAACAACTTTTTCTATGGCACCAACATCGAAATCGCGAAAAAAATATCAGCAGTCCCATACATTTGGCTCGAGTATGTTTGCAGTTTTGTATGGAACAGCTGATTTTTGCTATATAAGCTGTCACCACCTACAAAATAAGTGAATTGAATTAAGTCAAAAAAAATAGTGTTTTTAGTTTAAAATTTGAAATTTTATAATCATTTTTCAGATGATTCGAAACTTCCGTAGCTTTTCAACGAATTATCATAGATTCGAAAGCGAACTTTTATATTGCAATATAAGTTAAAACAGCAAAGCATAAGCTATGTTCAAATTAATGGTCAATTGTGCTTGTCGCATTCGAAACGATCACGAAACGATGGTAGACCCGTATGTGCTACCGTATAACGTGCACGATTAGAGCTGGCAATGTTTCAACCTTGCGACAAATTAAAATTTCGACAGGGAAAGATCTAGGCAGTTTATCTATACACAATACACTACATCCATACTAGATTAGCTTGCTATGTAATTTATACCTACCTGTATTTTTATTCCTGTTTTTCTTTTAGTTGTTAGTTCTCTTTTATGTGTTTATGTTTAGATCTACAAATTCTGTCAAATTACTTGTTAAGTTATAAAGTTCTATATAGTATCTTTTAGTTAGGTAATTATTATTGTTATGTATGATTATGATATCATTGTTTAAAAACTGTTGACATTTTAATTTTTATTGTATGTAATTTAAATCAGGATCTGTTTTATTAAGTTTAATTGTAATTACCTAATATAAGTGTTTTCATTTTGTATGCCTGTTGGCGGATCACAGCGGAACTTCGACTATTGTAAATTATTCTACCTCTGTATTACCTGTGATATACAAATAAATAATTTTGATTGATTGATTGATTGAAGTTACTGCAGCACTGTAATAGCACAACTTGAGGTGGTGACCAGTACAACAGGGGGTCACTATGACACCCATTATAGGCACCAGTCTCTCACAAACATCATTGATTAAACCATGTAGTCTCAAAGTTTTTATTTACTCGTTTGTGAAAGACAATAAACATTATTACTATGGGCATATATGGGTAGATCAACTATTTTTTGAACATACCTAGTCCGACGCTTTATTTCGTTGTCTCCACGCTTTTTGGTCTATCGGACAACCGCTAAAAACTTCTAGTAGTTCAACACAGATGGTGCAATGCGCATGTGTGTAGAAGAATCATATCATTAGATACAATATCTATATTTCAAAATTAATGAATGTCAACAAAAAAGGAATAAAAACGTTTTTTTAAACAGTACCGTGAGGACAAAAATAGTTGATCTACCCATATGGTGAAAAGGTTTATGTATGCTATCTGTATAAGACAGTAAATAATAAAAAAGCTCCAGCTTTCGTTGCGTGAAGTATAGTGAAATACGGATGTTCACGAAAGAAGATTGGCTATGGTAACCACAGAAAAGGGCACTCACGCACAACAGTAAAGTAGACGAAAAATTTGATTGATTTTTTAAAGTTACGTCTTGATCGCACGAAAATAAACGAGATCAGGAAAGAAAATGCGTGGTCTATTCTAAACGGGGAACCACATGAAAAAAATATTACATTATTTTCAAAACTTGTAAAAGTTTTAAGATCACACAAAAGTTATATTCATTATTTAGGTACCTATTTGATTTAAAACACAACACAGCACAAATGATCATAACATAATGATTATCCAGTAATATTTGGAAGAAAGTATTTCATTACGATTCAGTGCAAACGATTCGTTGATGTCTTTCTTTTGACGATCTGTAGTTTATCAATACTAAAAATTTAATTTTAAATTATTTTTATCTTTAATCTCTAACTAAATGCGAAAATGGTCGCAAGAAAACCTTAACTTCATGGAGAAAACATTTGCTTAATTTAAGTTGTTAAATAAGTTGGCCGACGGGACGCCCGGCAGATGTAAAACTTCTCCTTGCAATGATCTTTAAATAAAGTCTTCTTTGAGATGGTCTTTAAATAAAGTCTTCGTATCTCCCGATTTCGCGCGCTTTTTTTCGAAAACTAAATAAACTCCGACGTCTGCAGAAAAAAAGCCATTAAAATTTAAAAAAAAGTTTATAATATTGTAATTGAGACTATTATCCCGAAATGGTTTTAGATTCAGCCCTCCAAAAATGATAACCGAGAATATGCCGAATTTAATATAATATCTAAATATACAGCTACGTCGTATTCGCCACATTTACAATTAAACTGGCTATCCATTACCTGAAAATTTTTAGATCTGAACCCAGCTTCCAACACACGCCAGACATGTATCTAATAACATTTACTCTTATTACGTAACTAGTTACATTATTACTATGGTCAATCTCTATGGTCGTTGAATACTATAGGTCGGATGAATTGATTAGTTATAAAGTAGCAGATTATAAATGAAAAAAAAAAAATACAAATTCAAACAATTTTGACTGTAATAAATAGTTACAATTGAAGTAAAACTTAATAATAATCATATAATATTTAGATTGATTTAGCTATGATTTTTTTTTTATATCTTTGTAATTATTTCCGTAGGATACTTGCTCCATAGAGAAATATAAACAAGAGCACGTCAGTCGACATCCTCTTTATAGCCCACAAGCCCGCCTCAAGAGCGGTAGGAGCTTCCAGCGCTGTACATCGAGTATAAATGACGCCCCATCTGTCACTAGATGCACTCTGTAGGAAGGAAAGGGTACCCCACCAGCTGAATTTATTTCCCCACTGGAGTATCTACCCCCTGGGCACAATCTGCAATGGCCAGTGTGGAAGACCTTAAATCGGCTTCGCACTCAAGTTGATCGTTGTAGACAAAGTTTGTGCAATTGGGGGTACAGGGACACTGGCCTGATGCGTGTTATTGCGGCGAACCGGTCCAGTCACTGGCGCACTTGCTGGAGTGTCCATTGTGCCCGAACACCTGCAAGAGAGAGGACCTCAATAAGGCTACACTGAGCGCTATCAGGCTTGCCGAATATCTGACGAATGAAATAAAGAAACAGTATAGAACAATTGACACGAAAAGAAGAATACATGAAAACATATATTTTAACTAAAATCTTGCATGCTTCACAAACTTTGACTATTTATTATAAGGACTCGCCTTGCGGTAGCATTTCCCCTCTGCCACGGTATAAGATCAATTGATCTTATCACTAAACGAGACAGCCTATAATTGCAAAACAATAATTTCGAACTTAGAACGTTTGGGGTTCACGCGAGACTACTATTCATGATTTTTGACATTCAAAATTAGAATCTAAAGTTATGGGGAATAAAATCCAAAGTTGCGGATTGCATGTTACCTCGCCCCCCGCAAAAAGTGGCAGAAATGTTTGTTAGTGGAATTAAACGCGTTACCAGTCCTCATATAAGTAGTCAAAGTTCACCAACGATTGCCTTCTAAAACAGCAACAATAGCAATATACAAGACACGTAATAGCTCTCTGATCAATTATTAACGTACTCGGCAACTTTCGGCCGTTCAAGTTGGCTGGATTTATCGTTGTGACGTCATTTCACCTATTTACGAACGACTTGATGGCTGCGATCGACGTCTTGCCCTGTCTTGTTTAAAGCTATTCTCTGTTCTATTTCAGTGTTGTTAAGATTTAAGACCAATTGAAAGTTTTGTACGATTGGATGGCAGCTTAGTGGTTTGTGTCAAATCATTCGATGGAAGGCATTTAGTTAACATATTTTGATATAGTTCGAGTGATTGCTACTGACATAGTTTCCATTTACGCAGAAGCCTGCTTTACGTTTAGAAGTTTATTCCGAAGGATTTCGAGCGCGCTGCATACAAACTAACTTCGGTCCTATTTTCAATATCAGCCAAGTAAAGTCAATGATATTTTAAAACCAATATCTGTGCGTTACTTTGTTAAATTTCCGCTAAAATATAGTTCAAATTCAAAAAATTAGTTTAAGATTTGTATGGAAAACTTTCAGCCACGATAACTTTGAAACTAATGTATATTTTATCGGAAATCTGATAAATTTAAAGCACAGAATATTTGTTTTTAGATTGTGTTAAAACCTTTTTTTTTCTTTTATTACTAGTAGTTCAAACTGGGGTGCGAATTACATTATATCCTCCTACGAATTATATCCTCTTCTTTTTATCGTGTGGGCAGCAAGCTTTTCAGACCGCCTTACGGTTTGGATATTTCCAGTCAAATCAAGAAATTAATTTAAAACTGTCTGAGGTCTTTAAGAGAATTTTATTCCGAGAGCGAAAATGCGCGCTGCATACAAACGTACTATGGTGATATTTTCAATACTAACAAATTAAAGTCAATGAAATTTTGCAGAAACAATCTAGAAACAAATCTCTATGCTTCTATGGAGTCAGATTTTCGTTAAAATATACAGTTTCAATGCTAGGATTAATTTAACATATGTATGGAAATCTTTGAGGCACTGTAACTTGAAAACTATACATTTTAACGAAAATCTGATTCCATACAAGCATAGACATTTGTTTCTAAATTGTTTCTGCAAAATTTCATTGACTTTAATTGGTTAGTATTGAAAATATCACCATAGTACGTTTGAATGGAGCGCGCTCCGAATAATATACCCTTAACATACAATGAGAATGTAGAGTCACGTGCGATTTAAATTAAAAGTCAAGACCTAGTCAAGAATAGTGAACATTTTAAATGAAGAAGCTGATGGTTGAATAATCAGATCAGACGCAATTCCCTACAATGACTACGCAAGTTCACACTTTCACTCATAGACATATTACTCAAGCCTAGCGAGTAGAGTTTAAGTCTATGCTTTCATTCCATCCCACTGCTGGGCAAAGGCCTCCCCTTCAATCCTCCAACCATCTCTGCATGTCCTGGGCATGCTCTGGCCACGCGTCATCGAAAGCATCCAGATCGTCCCGCCACCTCTTCCTAGGACGACCTGGACGCCGATGACCGTTTTCTGGGATCCAGGGCGTTACAATTCTTGCCCATCTTTCCTGATGCATCCGACAGACATGGCCCGCCCAATCCCACTTTAATCTGGCGGTTTTTCTCCCACATCGGCTATTTGTGTTTTGGAGCGCAGTGTAGTGTTTCTGACACGATCCGTTCTTTTAACACCCAGTATACTACGCTCCATTGCTCCATCCATGCTTTCACTACATAACATTTTTGTATGATAATACATAAAGGGTCTATGAAAAGCATCTGCGTTTCAGTCTCGGCTTTCAAAATTTTGACGGAAATTAGCAATGGTTTTCTTTGGATGGGTGATTTTTAGTGGCATTTAATTTCCATCTCGAGCACCTTCGTGCTTTGGAAGGCACGTTATACGCTCTGTAACATTTACTTTGAGCGATGACTATGCGATATTTAAATTTCTTCAACACCTTTTAAATACTTACTTATACGAGCCGTTATTCAATAATTACTTTGACTTTAGAGACATTTTAGACGAGAGAGTCGATTTTTACAATGAACGATACAGAACTTTTTTTTTAAATTACTGATGGGTTTGCTCTTGACCTCAGGATAGAGATGGGGTCGAAGATGTAGCGAGAAGAAGCCTATTTACTCGTACTTTAAAGGAATTCGTATGTAAGCGTTCGGACATAGGTACCGCGCATTATAAAAATGAACAGTCAAAGTTTTATTGGCGTTAATGGTGGAATATGTCAAGCATTGGTCCTGGATACTGCTTTGACTGTGGTGTACCTTTTCACAAACACAAGTCAGAAACCTTTTCAAAAAACTGTGTATTGACTCGATTTAGTACTTGATTCGAGCAATGTCATTTTAGTCCAATCATTTTGGGGTTTGACCCTGACAGTAATTCATCTATCTCTTAAACTTTGCAGTGTGATAAAGTGAAGTATAAAGATTACGGTAGACAAAATATTTAGGATTTATTTTTTTTGGAAAAAAAGACCCAGATAATTTGTAAACCGTAATCTGTATTTTACTTTTTCACACTGCAAAGTTTCAGCGATAGATGAATATTGTTAGGGTGTCCATACAAAGAAACTCAAAAATGATTGAACTATTTGTAAGGTGAAATACGTTATGCTATTCTCTGACAGCAAGTTCATCTCACCACAAGCAAGTATCACCAATGGTGGAATGTTGTCAGCTCTCTCTTACTCTTTTACGTGAGAGGAGACCTGTTCTTTTGGACATTATTATGGCGGTCAATAATAATGATAAAGAATAAAATACTATTTTTACAGATTTTTGAACGTAATGACTAGAAACTATTTCTTTTTGATATAACTGTATCAATCTATGACCTCTGAAGGCCGATCATAAGAAAAGTTGCATCGGGCATTCAAAATAAAAAAGCGAGAACCAGTCGTTTGATATGGTAGGTAAGCTAAATGGTCGTTTTAAAATGGTATAATAATTATTTTCTGTCTGAAATCTACTTCAAATTTTAAAAACTTGTTTTCTGCTAAGAATTTTATTTCGTTTGGTAATGCACTTGATCAAGAAACTCAAGACGATTGGAGTTTTTGAAAAAAATATGAAACTTATTCATTAGACCTGAAGCTTTTTATCTACACTTTTATGAAACTGTAACAGAAGTGTGTCTGTATATTGAAGATACCTACGACAAGAGGTTAGGTACGGTATGGGTTTTAGGAGTGACCGACTCCTGACACCATTTCACAGATTATTTTTTTGTTTATTAGTCCAACTTGACACATTTAGTTTTACATTCATGGTAATGGTATATTATAATGTTGACTGAATACATGTCATTCTTAAGCATCGTATCCACTAGGCAACAATTGATGCTCAACATGTTCGGCAACATCAGAAAAGAACGTGCGACGTTGCTTCTTTGAATGTTTCTTCTTTTTGCAAAAGAAGCAACGTCGCACGTTGTTTTGCAACGTTGCCGAACATGTTGAGCGTCACGTGTTGTGCGTCATTTGTTGCCTAGTGGATTCGAGGCTATATTCTAATAAGAATTCAAAGAATCATGACCACTTCTTATACATTCGTTTACCTGTCAATTTTTCTTTGATTTAGTTGAATTAATTACAGTACTATGTGGTTGATGTATACAATAAATATTGATATAGAAAAACTAAAGGTTAATTCCATTCATTGGTAGTAATTTGATTTAATTTGGTAGTGAGGAATAAAAGTAATATAGAAAAAAAAACTGAGATTATTTGACAGGTAAAAAGTGGACATCATTCTTTTGAAATTTAAGGAAGGTCACACACACATTCAACACTCAGGGGACATTTCTTGTTTTTATTTTAAATTAAATATCGTGACCACTGAGGGTCGCCACGCCAATTCCGAATATAAGTATGTACCACAGGGTCCACCAACCAACCATCAAATCGGGACCAACATCGAAATCGCGAAAAAAATAATTTTATATCCCATACATATTTTAGCTCTAGTCGATTTGTAGCGTATGGAACATCAATTTTTTTTTCGCCCTTTCGATATTGGTCCCATAGTGAAAGTTGTTCAGTTTGATACACACCACCCCCTTAAAGGTTTATTTGTATTTTTGTAACACCTTGTATAGGCCATAGCACAAGATGTTATAAAATATGTAGCTCTTGAATACTCTTGATCGACGGAGAAAATATCAAGGAGTTTACCTATTAGCTATACATACAGCTCGTGTTGTAGTGAATTTTTGAACGTAATAACAACAAATACACAATCTCCACGGCTTCTTTTTGAACAATAATTTTCTACTTCGGCGAAGTCAAATCTTGTAAATGAATGGAGACAGATTTTTTTATCAGTGATCGAAAAAAAAATTTAAGATGGGTGTTATCGCCACCCGCAGCGGAGTGTCTCCAATACAACAAAAGCAAATTGGATACCTGCACAGTGCGATCGTGCTGTGCTTCTTAAGAACATTCCAAGGTATGACCGAGACCATAGACGCATACCTAGACTCATTAAATTTTCTCTACCGACTCGAGACATATTGGCAGTGCGGTGGCGATGGATTGGTCGAAGAGAGTTCATTAGAGTATCATCAATTACCTCGAATATGTAGCTATATTTTATGAGAACTTTTTACCTTAGTAGGTAAGTCAATAAATATTTGTGATATATTATGTACACACGACGACACATCAAGCTACGCAAAACCAAAATAAGCTGGCCGCGCGTAGGTAGAGTAATGTATAACGTCGCGCGGCCAGCTTATATTTGTTTTCGTAGCTAACTTACTTACATATTATAAATAAGAAAACAATTTTCCGACGATCATTAATTTCTATTCGTTTTTTTTTTCTCGTTACGTATAGTATCTAGGTACAATTATCTAGTATACAAGGTATGTACCATACCTACTAAATAACTAAACTATATAAATTTTGTTCTATTCTATTCTATTTTTAAAAATATGGCTGCCATCTTTGGTTATTGATGATTTTGCCAATGTCGAGTTTTTATAGCAAAAGTGCTTGACGTTGTACGGTTATATTGATATTTTGGTGACTTCAAGGGTTGTTAATGTATCTGTGTATAAGCGTAGGTATTTGAGCTCGCATGACAGTTTCGCTTTTCTTGGCTCACTTCACTTAAGAGCCTACCGAGCCTATTGTGCTGCCCTCAATCGTATTCTTTTATTTCTAAACAATTAAACAACATTTCCAAAAAAAAACAAGAATGTCCGTGTAAGAAATAAAAAAAAAACGATTAGGGACAGCACAATAGGCTCGGTGCAGCCTTAAACATGACTGTCTTTCCCTCAACGAAGGCTCCCAACGAGAACACTACCTTCAAATCCGATCATAACGACCTTAGTAAGGTGATACTATGTTTTATACACGTTTGTGCAGAATCATGAACCCGTAGTAATTATATTAAGGGCGAGCTTTAACATTTATGTAACGTAACCAAGGTTATAGACAGAATTTTAATTAGGTTATGATAGACTGAAGTCCATCTAGGAACTTTGACCGGTCTGTTTCTCTTACGGGTTGATTTTGGGGTAAAGTCTTGTTTTGAAGGTACATACGGTCAAGCAAGACGCTTTCTGAGATTGAGATGAAGGACTACTGCTGTCGAATTCCCGTGATTTTAGTGTTGGTCTTAGAGAAAGTGTTGCAGTTTAATGGATGACCAGAATCTCCTTAAAACACCTTGCTATGTATTATGGTCAAGCCAGACGCTTTCTGCTATTGAGATTATGGACTTCTACTTTAGAATTTCTGATATATGGAATCTTTTTACGGTTGTAAGCTAACCACAACATCGGTCACTCACGCATCGTGCGTGAGGAAACCTGCATACGCTGAAGATGAAATTCTGATGCGTATGTGAAGTCTACTAATCCGCATTGGGCTCGGGCTCGGGCTCGCGTGGTGGACTAACGCCCATACACCTTCCACGAGTGTGAAGTGCCCTGGTGGACTAACGCCCATACACCTTCCATGATTGTGAATTGTGCAGTGCGAAGGCTGATGATGGTGATGATGAAGCTCACCTCTGTAACTCCTGTACATGAGAATAAATAGCGACGACCGATCGATTAAGTCCAGCGATCCCGAGAGATGATTCCAACTGACTCTAATGACTAGTAGAGCAAGGAATTTAATCAGAGATATATCCGAAGTTTACAAACGTCTGGTGTCAGTTTCAGAATCTCTTTTCTTCAATGTAGCAAACGTAGACCCCTCTTTAACCCCCGCGGGAGACGGTTCAAAATTGGTAACTGGAAGGCCGAGGAAAGAGTTTTCTGGCGTGCCTTAGCAGAGGCTTAAGTTCAGCTATGTGTCGACAAAAGGTTAATCTAGATCCACAGTTCGGTTTACTGCTCATTTTGTGTACGCTGTGAACAAGACGTTGTGCAGTGGAAACCTTGAACCAAAAATTCAAAATTTTATGAATTTTCCATTCCCATCTATTTCTTCTTGTTGATGTAGAGATTGTAAGATTTTGTCATGTGATTTTCATCTTACATTGATTTGGTTCAAAAACTTTTCTACTAAGCCAATAAAGTTTGTCAAACTTTGTTTCCTAGTCGAAAATATTTTTATTTTATTTTATACTCTGTTTCTATTGGTAAGAACTAAGCTGGTATTTCGGTTTATTATATATTTTCTCTAGAATTGATCGCTCTGCTGAATTGTTCTTCCATGTAGAGCTTCCAGTTACACTCCTCGCTGCTCTACATAGATTCGAACTAAGTAGAGTCGAATGTAGAGATTGAGGCTTATTTAACATTTAAGCAATATGAGTAGGTATTTGCAAACTTTAAAACTATCGTGGTCCAATACTTTTTGAACCATATTTGCGTTTTAAAACAGCACGAAACTTTCCAACAGACCATAACCATCAATGAAATACCCCATAAGCCTTGTCTTAAGCCACGAAATATGATACTGGCTGGATATTCCATTCAAATGGAACAGTTTTTGAGTTCAAATGGTGCACTAAGGTGATGGTTCTGAATCGCCAGCGTCCGATAATGCATTGTCCTGTTACCCGAACACCCCCGAAAATACAGCATGCGAAAAAAGCCGTCCTCGCCACCTCCCCGCTAGCATTAATGTCCCCCCACCGCGCACTAAGCTTCTTTTTTTAATACATAACTTTTTTTCAAGATGCATTTTTACATGTTTCGGCCTAAAACTTTACACACCCAGAAGCGAGAGCCGACAGAATCGGTAACGCCTATCGCCGCTCGGATTTCTCTCTCGCGCTCGCTCAAAACGCGCACCGGACGATAGTGGCGCGAGCGAAATAGACGTATCCGTGGCCACTGCTGCGTCTTAAACCAAGATTAAGGCTCTATTCAGATTTTCCGGACACACGTTCTTGGTTTCAACGCACGGCGCGACGTTTGCCTTCGTAACCCAATTCCGACAAAGACGTTTTACGACACGACTGAAACAATTAAATGTTGTTATTAAAAAGTTGTCGTTTGAAATGAGCATCGCTATACGTCTCACTCTAGCGTCCAGTGCGAAGGCATTCGCGCCACGACAATTGAGTTGAGTTGAATTGAATTGAGTCGGTAAAACCGTAAAAATGGTCGGGCGGGTATAGGCACGCGAGAGAGAGACGAACGAAAGGCGTGTTGGCCGAGACCGCTGCCTTCTTCTCCTCGACTTACGCCGAGTCGCGGGTAGTGAACGTCAGGGTACTGACGTGGACGGCCGCCTCTGCGTGCGTCTGTGCCGCATCTGACAGCGACTGAAAAAAAAACGTTTCGCGCGTCTTTTGACAGCTCCAAACTTTTGAGTGCGTTCGGTTATTGACTGAGATTTTTTGTGTATCAAGAAGATTTGTTCGGCGTAAAGGGAGCATATTTGCAGTGTTTTAATTGCCGGCTTGGATTGGCCGTTGAGACGCTATTAAAGTGATGAATCAGCGAGCGCCGGGTAATTAACAGCATCACTGCTACGAAAACAAATCTAGCGCCTTCTATCTGCCTAGCTACCGGATATTGTAAGTCACTTCTACATAAATAATTATTGCATCATAATTACAGTGTACTGTGTGATTAATGTAGAGCTAACAATTTCTTTGCTGTAGTGTAGAGTCGCCTTAAGTTTTTTCCCTTTAGTAATAAATTATTGTTTTCAAAAATCAAGTTTAACGTAATGTAAAAGTTTCCTTTACTTTTCTTTAATCTTTTCCATAATTGCCTATGTTATGAATTATCTTTAGTTAACAATAAGAAATTAACGATAAAAGTTTTTATTTGATTAAAATTACATATAATTATACATTTACACAAAATGAGTTATGCTGAGTCAGGTTAAAAACTTTATAAACTTAATTTTATAATAAGTACTAAAACTTTGTCGCTGTTGAAAATCTCGGGGAATTTCCCAGAAATGTTTTCTCGCTCATATGTTTTAAAAGTGATGCGACAGTTTATTATATTTTCGACGTGTCAAAGAGGAAAAGTAGCGGGGGGGCGGGGCGACCGGCCGACGAACAGCTGATTGGTTCTGATACGTGTGTTGCATTTTTCTGTAGGTATTTTTTGTAGTTTTATTTTTGTTTACAAAGGTAAACTTTTTTCGGGGAGATACTTTTTTTATCTCGATGATTGTTACGTAGATCATAGACTTGTTTTCGTTAAGTATATTTTTCAGACTTCTTTCGTGTCCGCATGAGCTATATCGCATGATAACCACTCTTATTGTTTCTCTGTAGTATAAAGCACAATTACTTACGTTAATATTTAATTCATAAATATAAATACGTAGTAAGTAGGTACCTACTTAAGGACATTTTTTTTTCATTGACTTATTCGTTTTAACTACACGCTAGTTATAATAATTAAATGAAAGCAATCAAGCAGCATGAAAGAATCCGATAAATTGAAAAACAATGTTTTTGTAAGTACCTAATTGTAGGAAGGTATTAGGTAGGTATCTTAATACGAGTATATTGATGTGTATAAATTCATGACCGTATTCTCTTTGGAGGTGGTGAAACATTTCTGTAACTACAAACTGAAACTTACATTTCATTTTCTAAATAAGGTCATAGTTAAGAATATAAATATTGTATTATGATGTTAACAATTTGTAAATCGACGGTAAATAAATAATAAAATTAAATAGTAATTAATTTTATTAATTATACAATTTTATTTACATTAAATTAACTACACAAAATGTAAGGTACACCTACCTACTTGTTTGTTTTTCAAAAATATTTTAATTAATTAAACATAGAATAAATAATAATGATCTGATTTCATCTGATATAATATAAATTGTATTACTACATTTCTATTTTTTTATAAAAACATCTCTGAATGTAGACTTGAGATCAATAAACAAAGAATTCACTTTGAACTCTTAAATAGTGCACCAGATTAGTTAAGTTCGTACCTAAATTAGATCACCCAAAGGATTCTGAACGAGCGAGCGGTCTAAATAGTAATTTTGGCTATTATTTTTTTCACTATTTGCATAAACATCAGTCTTTCAATTTATATTTTAATATACTTTATTTAAGAAAAAAATACAGAAAATTAAAAAAACTAGAATAGTCTTATGAAAATTTTTAGTTAAATAATGTGATTAAGTAGTTACCTATTATTGTCAAAATTTACGCAAATATATTTAAAAAAATTGCTTAAAGAGCAATCTAATTTCCTCTTTATGACATTATCCACTACGCCAAGAAATATTTTTTTGTGGATGATGATGATGCTAGCTTATAAAATAACCACAATGAGTTTAATATCATCGGTTGATAATATTTTTCTAGAAATAGCACTGTAGCTTCCACATCAACGTATACATATACATTTCACTGCAGGGCACATGCTCACCCTCAGGGAAGCTAAGAACAAAAAATTAAATGTCGTAAATTAATACTCTAATAATAATAATATAATTTAAAACTCTACAGTTTTAAATTATAAAAGATAATCATGTAATTAAGCAAAATCTAACATGGATTTTGCAGCCTATTTAGAAATCAATTTGTTTAAATGTCTATTTTCTGTCCTGATTATTTTATTAGACATCATTAATGTATTCTGATACTTACCTACACACTTAGGAATGGTTGATATTTTTTATTTAATCTTCATTATAAAATATGTATTTATATAACCAAAAAAAATCATAAACATACATACATAATCTCACGCCATTATCCCATAGGGGTAGGCAGAGACCAAATTAATTAACATTTTATTGGATGAAGAAATAAAAATATCCAAGCTTATATTTTTTTATTAATTTACCTTCATTCTTACAACTAATTTTAATTCAATTTATGCTGATGGTAAATTATTGGATGAAGAAATCAAAATATTCAAGCTTGTAATTTGTTTTATTAATTTAACTTCATTCTTACAACTGTAAAAAAAATACAAATTCGCCAAACTGCAGAACAAATTATCAATCCTACACCTCATTTCCAATGTCCATGATTTTTTTATTTTCAGATTTTACAGGACAGCATTTTTTTGGAGTAAACCGATCAAACTGATTCTAACTGTACTGTATTAATTTATACATAGCCAACAAAAAAAAAAGATAGTTTCAAAAAGTTACGACAAATGAAAAAGTAAATATTTATTGCAAATCTGAAAATATTACAGTCACTTCAACCTATAAAATTATCTACAGACTTAAAGTTAATTTATAAACATTAAAAAAAAATTACCCAATATCATTATTTTTATGTTGGCATCAAATCCTATTTCGCTATGACCACATCATTTTATTTGAATTCATAGTCCATTGTACTAATTAGAGTAAATCACGTGAATCATTTATATTCCAGAGTTCGTTGCTATTGCTTCGAATCAGTCATTTTAATTGTGGCACCGTCATTAAGACTGGCTTAGATTAATAGACCGATTGTACTAAAATGTAATCAAGCGTGCCTACCTACAAACTACTACTCTAGTAACGTTATAATTTAGTTTACATTAGTTTTAAGGACGTTTGGAAATATTGTTTGTCAGTTCTATTAATTTGTTTCTACATAAAATCATTCTATGGAAATATCTAAAATGACAATATCTACGGAAAGGACACTGGGCAAAAATGTCGCTGGGTGAATACAATAACGGCACAAGTCAAAATTTGGCAAATTCGAGTTAGATGCGGATTCATGCTCTCCACCAACTGCAGTACTATTTATGCAATAATGACTTATCTTGCTACTTCACAGGGTTTCCCGATAGATGGCACTAGTGTCACTTAAATCTGTTCGCGCGTAGTCCATTCAGAAAACTTTAAACGCATCAAATTAAAGATTGAAAAATTTGTCTCGGGCGGGACTTGAACCCACGCTCTTCCAAACCAGGGAAAAGTGCTAACCAATTACACCACCGAGCCCACAATGCATCTTTAAACGCATATTTCTCGAAATAGCTTTTTTAAATTGTGCCGTTATTGTATTCACCCAGCGATGTATGGCCACTGGTCCAAGAGCCTCCCGCTATGGCACATGTAGTGACAGTTAGAGAATACCCAAACGTACATGGTACACAAGGTGTATCAAAATATTTTCGAGGAAAAAAAAGATACAGGATGTTTTATTTTTACGTGATCGTTTTTGGATGAAATCATTTTGACATTACGGCCAAAAAGGTGTAATCTCTTTCAGGGAGAATCAGATACTTAGCAACAACTACTAAATGTTATTTTTAAGCGTACAAAAGTAAGAATACTCACGTGTACTATAATGACAATTTCAGGGCAGAGTCGTCTGCATACTGAATCCTCTGCAACTGCATAAAACTCCAGGTTTTTTAATTTTTGTTTTCTAATTTGAATGTGCAGACAACGCCTTCCAAATAAACGTTTTGAAGCAATTTTTCTGGAGATCACTAGATACACAGAGCTGCCATTGCCAACTTATATGGGACTTTTAAAATGTTGTTCTTTAAAATGAAAGAGTTAAAGGGGCAGCAGGATCTTTTATTGTAACACAAGCTATATTTACGAATATTTTTATCGTAAATAGAAAACTATTTACGTCTGATAATTGGTGTTATGTGATCGATCCCTTGGCCTTTCAGTAAAAAAAAGGCTGGCACAGACTTGACATGATTTGGCGCACTTTTTTATGGAGCGATGGATATGCCAGTTATTCAACCACTTGGTAACAAACTAAGTTTTCTTTCGCCAAATAAAACCAAAATGTGTCAACGAATCTGACCCAGAATTTTTAGATTGGGATCGAATCTCCACCCTTTGACAGAAAGGCTGTTCACTACCTTTATATCATGACTATTACACCATAAAGGCTTTTTATATCTAAGTTAAGTCTCTAAATATACTTCTTTTGGTATATTAGGAAAAACATGGATAAACCGATCAGAGTGTATATTCAGCATAATGACAAAAGTTGCGCGCGCCGCGTCACCCACCATGAAATTAATTTTTAGTTTTCTGTACAGTGAACTTGGGTCCGAATTAAGTACCTACTAATGATAATTTTGTAACATTATTTAAGAAAGTGGAAGAGTTTAAGAGAATTTTATTCCGAGAGTGAAAATGCGCGCTGCATACAAACGTACTATGGTGAAATTTTCAATACTCACCAACTAAAAACAATGAAATTTTTCTGATACAATTTAGAAACAAAGCTCTATGCTTGTATGGAGTCATATTTTCGTTAAAATGTACTGTTTCAATGCTAGGATTAATTTAAGATTTGTATGGAAATCTTTGAGGCGCTGTAACTTGTAAACTATACATTTAAACGAAAATCTGACTCCATACAAGCATAGAAATATGTTTCTAGATTGTTTCTGAAAAATGTCATTGACTTAAATTGGTTAGTATTAAAAATATCACCATAGTACGTTTGTATGGAGCGCGCTCCGAATAATATACCCTTAAGGGAGACCTTTGCCCAGCAGTGGGTGGGACAAAACAGTATTGTACACTTAGGGTGGACGCATATCTATTCTCGGCGAAGGAGCCGAAAAGGAGGCGAACAAACCGAATTTTCCAGACGATTCGTCCGATTCGCCGCGGATAACACTTATGCAAGGCGTCATAGAATTTCATACAAAGAATTCTAAAATTAGTTTCGTACGCCTCCTTAGTATTCAAGATAAATATTTGATTTGATTTGAGTGTTTAATAATATTTAAACATAGGAAATAGTGCTCTCAAACGGTGAAGGAAAACATCGTGAGGAAACCTGCATATGCACAAGAAGAAATTCTGATGCGTATGTGAAGTCTACCAATCCGCATTGGGCACGGGTGGTGGACTAACGCCCAAATACCCTCCTAGAGGGTAGGTATGTGCCCTGCAGTGGGACGTATATAGGCTGATGATGATATGAAAAAGTAAATTCAATTTACAAAACTTGTCACACTAAATTGTATTTGTAGGTGCTAGCAAAATCAATCTTTCTGTTTTTCCAGACAAATCGCTTAACGGGATGTAAAAGTCTATGCAAACTCAATATTATTTTAAATCTATTAAAAATACTAAGTAATTGCATTTTTATTCCACAGATATTTGACTCTGTTCAAATTTTGAATGCGTAAATTCGCGTCAAAGTAGTACAATTTCTAGTACATAAGTAATAAGTACACACATGTGTTTTTTAAAAGTGTTGTACTCAACCAGTGGAAATCTGGAAGTGGCCGGCCAGTCACTGTAATTCCTACATATTTAAATCCCTATGATGCCCGACCGTTAATAATTTGCAAGTTTGCGACAAGATAACGATGTCTAGTCTAGACTCATGAGGCACGGCATAGTTTACAGGACCTCCAGCTCCGTGGAGACCCATAATGTTTTAAGGTTGTGAGTAACATATTAGGTAATATACCTAGTGGCACTGTATAAGAGAGACTATAGTACAACATGCAGTATTTTTATCTCACCTTCTCTTCGAAGAACACAGTTAACCTTTTCTTGTCAGTGTGAATTCATTTGTATGAATGAAGTGACAGCAAAGTGTCCAGGATGTGCTAGTGGTATCTATTGAAAAGCTTTAGAAACTATTAGCCTGAAAAGAAAATGTTTTTGCCAATGTCTAGTTTAAATAGCTTTGATGTTGTTCGGTATTTGGGTGATCTCAAGGATTGTTTTTGAACAATAACACTAACTTGAACCACCACAAATAAAATGGTGGAGCCACCGAGGCCACCTCACACGTCCACACGTGAATCCTCTAGCCATGCTACTCCAGGAAATACTCTAGAAAAAAATCATTCTTCTTCAGTCGCATGTATGACATGTCCTTGACATGTCATTCTTTATTTCATCAGCCCTGTTTTTTGTCACACGGATAGCCCTACAGGCAGCGACTATGAGCATGTCGAAAAATAATTAATTTCCATTACCATTTTCTACAGCTTCGTCGATTATTTAATGTGTATTATATAATCTCCATTCGTAACTCCAAAAACGGAAAACATAAAAATAATACTTTTTTTTATTCAGGGTCCTTCTTAATATGCTGACACCTTTTTTAAGGGGATTATCAGACCGTCCATGTTGGTGCTATAAAGAAAGTTGTTCAGATTGACGGTCTTGTCATCCCCTTAAAAACTGTCAGCATATTATTAATAAGAAGGACCCTATATTTTCCGTTTATACAGAAATATTAATATTTTGTCAATATATTGAGACTGTTTTTTGACATTATTTTTATGTAGAGGTACACACGACAACACATCAAGCTATACAGAGCCAACATAAGCTGGCGACGCGTAGGTTGAATCACGTATAACGTCACGTGGCCAGCTGGTTATGTATAATTTGACGTTTCGTCGTGTGTTCTCGCAAATCTTGCAATCTTCTCACAATGGGCTTGCGTTAGAACTCATCCCTGTTGGTAATTGATAACGAGTCCGAAAGTGCAACATGCCTACTCACTCTTGCCCTAAAGCAACCAAGCTTGTATGCATCCGAAAACACAGTCACCTGAGGGCAGAAAGTGTTTACCGGAACGTCCGGAATAGAAGAGTGTCCTCAGTAGTCTGAGAAAAAGGTTTTGGTTTGATCTGACTGTATTGGATTTGACAAGAGTCGATAGCAAGAATTACCTCAAAGCTCAATAACAGAGTAATTTTGGATATGCCATCGTTCAAGCTTTGTTGCACAAAGTGTGAATCTTGGTGAAGTGAGTGATTAGATCTTCCGCTGTTTGGGTTTGCTGCAAATGACTTTCACCGAACCGAGACCAGACCAAATTAAACCTAAATGTTTCCTACCTTGAGTTGAAGGTACATTCAAATAAGCTTCAAGGAAACCATCGTTATCTTGAATTTAAAAGATATGTTTTACAAAAGTTTAGATGAAGTTTATTATATTGGAATTATTTGAAAGTAGTGGTGTGGATGAAAAACTGCGCGGTAATAGATTATCGTGGTATGGACATATAATGCGAAGAGATGAGCGTCATATTAAAAGTAATAGTAGCTAGTATTCAATATGAATGTGGATGGCTGCTTGAAGATAGGACAAATAAAGAAAAGATGGAAGGCATAGCATAGGTAGACATATATTCCCCAAGGGGCTAGTCAGAGGTATTCTGAAACCTCAGAACTTCCACATTTCACCAGTAGTACCGAAACCCCAGTGTGACGGGAGGCAAGCCCGTCGCCACTTATAATGGACAGTGGGTACAATACATGCCTCGTAATTGAAGCATGCAGGTTTCCTCACGATGTTTTTTGTTGTGTTTGAAAGATGGAAGGGTTGTGTGAAAAATGACAGCGTACAAAAGCAGTGAGCGCTGAAATGTAGTAAGAAGACATCTTGCGCCGACCGACCCCAAGTAATAAGATAAGAGCAGAAAAATGGTGATGTTAGTAGAAAAGTTTTAGGACGGTATAATAAATACTTTTGTAGGCCATTTTTTTCCATGAGATCGTTAGAAAAGGAAACATCCCGTCATTTAACGACAAACAGAACACCGTCTGACATCAACTTTTATAACCGTTCGAACAATTACATCTAATCAGACCATTCTCTCTCGCTAATCTAAGAACAACGGGAGCGAGCGAGATAAATATACAGACTCAACTCAACCCGCCTCTAATTGCTTTTATTATTTTAAGGCATCGTAATCATTATGGCTGCAATAAAAATTGTAATTACTTCTCATTAGTTCAATTAAGAATTTTCTAGATACGGTTTAGTTGATGTGTTGATTGCAGAATGTATTGATGCATTGTGTTAGAGATGATTATGAGAATGATTATAAATAAGTGATGTGTAAGCGTTTTATTTGATACCTAAAACCATTGATTTACCAAATACCTGGACATCGGGTCAGCGCTCAAAAGTGTTCGAGCCAAAAGAGTAACAAAACGTATAAACCTATAACCGACAGCCACACGGTTTGGGCGCCGAAGATTTGTAAGATTCTCAAAAGAATTAGTCTCCTCGACTGGGTTGGTCCTTTTCTAGGCCGGACTCAACACGGCACTGCATCTGATCCCACTTCTGATCGTATCGGTCTTCCGTTCCATCAGACATAGAAGGATATAAGGACGAGAGAGTGGATCTGTGTTAAGCGCATACACTTAATTCAGTTCGAAATATTCCTAACTGATTTTCTATAGAGATAGCAATCCATCGTCTTCATTATCATACATTTAATACCTTCTCGTCAAGTTTTTGCTGTTTTAAAAGACAGTCTGATATTCGTTTGGCCTGCAAATCTACTTTTGCAATCCCAGCAACTCTGCTCGTGCAATCCCAGCTCCTCTAGAAAGCACACCAGCTGATTGATATTGCCGAAGGCTTCTGGAAGACTTGGTAATCCGAGGTTATGTGCCTGGTATTGAGCTAGCTGGTTGTATTCCAGTAGCGCACCTGTACGTAAAATAATGTTTGATCAAGGGACGAAGAGTACCGTAACAAGATGCAGGTGGACCAGCTGATTGATATTGCCGAAGGCTTCTGGAAGACTTGGTAATCCGAGGTTATGTGCCTGGTATTGAGCTAGCTGGTTGTATTCCAGTAGCGCACCTGTACGTAAAATAATGTTTGATCAAGGGACGAAGAGTACCGTAACAAGATGCAGGTGGACCCTTTTAAGGCAATAGAGGTTTCATATTAGACGAGATTTAGCACTTGGTCTACCAAAAGCCAATCCTTGTTCTTTGTGACTGTTTGTGTTGCCTGTGTCTCCTTCATGGACTATGTTGGAGCAAAGATAAAAGACGTTTTGACGTTGATCTCAAAAAACATCACAACAATCACGCGCTGTCATTCTATCATGCTCGACCATTATGTTTCGAGACAACAGATTGCCATCTGACAAAATGTCTTCACTTCTCCTTAAAGATCTATCCTTCCTCTTAGTGTCTCCAACATTCGGGTGTCATCTCTTTGACGTTGGAAAACTATCCATTTATGAACAATATCTTGATACTGATAGAGATATAGAATATAATGAATAAATAAAGTAAATACCTATGCTATCTTCTTCTTCGGGTTCCTCTCCTCCACCAAGTACGATATAAGTAGATTGCGATGCAAAATTTGCTAGCTGTAAAGAAACATTGAAGGAATAATCTCAAGTGTTTTCTAAATTGTTTAAATGCTATGCTAATAAAACCGAGAAAGAAAAATCTGCTGTCCCATGTAGCTTTGTATGGAAGTTCTTATATTTGATCGATGATGGGAACAGCTGAATTTATTTTCGCTGTTTCGATATTTAGTCCCATAGAGATAGTTATTTAGTTTTGATGGTCTGATCATCCCCTTTAAATATTGTGCATTATTTCAGAAGGAAGGGTGATGATGATGATCTGTTGACTGAAGTTCATCACCATTTTGATACTTTCTATAAGATGAAGTCAATTTCTCGTCTAGTTTTGTGTAATAAATTGTTAACACGCTTTAAATTAAACCTTATACCGTTATTAATAAGGGATTGTATAAATCGGTGAAATTCTATAACCATAATAAATTTTATCACCGTCAGACACGGCTTATATCAATCAATAATAATGATCATCGAATATTTGGAACTAATCGATATATTTTAATTTTTAATGTCCATAAGTTACCAATACATTGTTAAACGATTACTTGGATAGTAAAACGTTCGAATTTTTAAATAGATTTTTTTGTTACTGGCTGAAAATAATCGTGTGAAAATTGTTTTAATTTGAAATGCGAACATCTTTTTTTTCGTCATTAATTATTTAAGATGGAGACAAAGGGAGCAACTTAAAGAGAATTTCATTTATTTCTAAAAAAATCCCTTTTAAGCAATTGAAAGTACAAAAACGTAGAATGAATTCTTTTTGTACTTAATTAGAAACATGGTATTAATTTCCTAATTTCACAATACTTACTTGTTTTATTTCACAATGTAATTTAATCCTTCCACTGATTTAGGAAAATTATTCGAAGATCATAATTTTCAACTACAGTTGACTCGATAATTTGATTCACAATAGAAATTAAGAGTGCCTGAGCCCCGAGCGCGCTCCGTCCAAACGAAGTTTAATCCTATTTTCAATATTCACCGATAAAAGACTGAAATTAAACACGATCATGAAACTAATCTCTGTGCCTGTAGTTTGTGAGATTTCCGTTAAAATGTATGCAGTATAATTATTTATGTGAGCATATAAGCATAGCATAAGCAAGCACATTACCTACCTATTCTGTGATTCAAGATAAACCCAAAAACAAATGACTGTCAAAAGCTATAAAACCCTATATCACATATTCCACGATGCGCAACTCCCTCGAAAACTCGCCGATTTTCCGCAAGGAAAAGTTCATCCAAAAAGTTCCGTTGCCTTGCACGTGTCTAACACGTGGTTAAGTTAAAAATCGCGCAGGCCCCGCGCGCTCCTTGCAGCCCCTCCCCGCCCCCACCTCACACCCCTCAGACTCCCTCAGAAGATCCTTTACAAACCGGCCACGTGAAGGTGTAGGCGTTTCGTTGACTCGTTGTACACATTGTTCCAAGTTTTTGTTGACTTTTTGTAAAAGTTGCTTTTAGGGGAAAACATGGCGTAAGGCGAGGTGTGCGCGATACGTCGCGTAATAAAGTACCTATGTTAGTGTTGTCGAACTATCGATAGTTTTACAATCGATAATTTTCATTTAAAAAGGCCATACGATAATATCGTTATTATCGATACTGTCGTTGATATTTTGTATCTTTATAACATTATAGTACAGCAGGCATGTCAAATTCAAAATCATTGGTGGGCCAAATGCATAATGATAGTACAATCAGAGGACCGAAAAGAACTTTGAGAATTGAAACTCATTGCATCGATCATAGAACAGAAGCCGTAGCATGATACACGTGATAAGGCTGTATCACGTCTTTTATCTTGTTCGTTTGCGCGCAAATAGAAAGAGAGCGAAGGTGTGATAGCGCTGTATCACGGTGGCATGCCACCCATGCAGGATTTTAAATTGACGTTTAATAAGTGGGCTTCAAGCTCTGAAATTGAATAATGCATGCATGCATATGCTCACGACTATATTCCCCGAGGGGGTAGTCAGAGATATTCAGAAACCTCAGAACATCCACGTTTCACCAGTAGTACCGAAACTCTGTCCAGTGTGACGGGGGGTGAGCCCGTCGCCACTTATAATTGACAGTGGGTACAATACATGCCTCGAAATTGAAGCATGCAGGTTTCCTCACGATGTTCCCCTTTTTTAAATATTTATTAATAACACATATATACTGTGAAAATGTCAACTGGCTAACTATTACATTTCAAAAGATACAGCCCTTTAAAGTTAGGAAAGAAGGACGGACGGATGTCGTAGCCTAAGTAAAAGGACCCCATTAGCACTCTTTGGGTACGGAAGCCTAGAAACCAGTCGTAACGCGAGGTGACAGATGTACTAAAGCTGTTCTCTTGTTTGCAGTTGCTCCAGCGGTTCCCGGGAGGTCAGCAAGCTGTTTTACCCCTATCTGAAGACGTCTTCCCTACACAGGGACTTCCTTTTTGCCAGTGGCTCCGGTAAGCATTCTGTTGTTTTATATTGTACAAACCACAGACAACAGACAGAAAGAAGAACCAGACGTAATCTCGCTATTTTGTGTGCGTGCTGTCACGCGGTAAGTACATAAGGTGACGGGTTGTAGCACCGGCGCCTAGAGCTAGTGCATCTGTGTGAGTTTAGGTCTCCTGTAGAACACCCGAGATTGTATTACCTTGCATGCTTCACATCTTTTTAGTGCAATATTTGGTCCGTATTTCTTTCAAGTCCGTTGTACAAACATACAATTTATCGTAACAGCTTTTTTTTGCCATTTTTATTTTGCCCCTAAAATTTGCAAAGTGATTTAAAAAAGCCTAGTACACGTCTTAGACCATATAACTATGGACGAGTTTCGCGTGTAATTCTACACTTATGCGGGGAACTTTAGTGGGTTTAGTGATAAAATTGTTTACAAATGCACATGACTAATCGATGCACATGAAATGCTGAGGCTGGTCCCTAGTTGTATGTCTAAGCCAAACATCTAACAAACATTTAGAAAGGTGAAAACTTGACTTGTTCCTGTTTCAAATTGAACTACTAATGTCAAGCTTGACGTACAATTGAGTGTTCATAGTGAGTACATCACCTATCACCTGGGGATTTTCGAAACACTGAGCCTAATACGTACTTAAGGAGATGTAATTCATTAGACTGTCCAAGTGTGTCGATATCGCCGTACTTCACTCAGCAAATCACTAGATTATCTTTCACCCGCCTGAAGTGCGATTTTTGAACATCATACGATCAACTCGGCAGTAGAAAGATGCATAATCTCCATAGTAATTTTGTCATTTTCTAATGCTGATTTCAACGTGTGATGTTCAAAAATCGTACTCCGGCGCTCCTCCTATCCACATGTGGCGCATGACGTTTACGTTAGTCACGTTACCTCTCGTACGCAGTACATGATAGCTCAATGATCCGGAATGCAACAAAAATATAACAGACAGTGTCAGTTAATTAGCAATAAATAACTATATAATAATTATTTCGTTTAAAACTGTGGATGGGGAAGTTTAGATAAAGTTATCCGAATCCACCTTCTACGTTACGCGCAAATTCTTTACTGTCAAAGTTTAATAAATAAAATAAATTAAGTAGTTTTGATTATTAAGATATCAAGGAATCAAGTGAGAACACTGCAGAGACCATAGATTATAGTTAGATCAGTTTCATAAAATAAATTTGTGTAAATAGTTACTTATTGTGTCAAATTCGTGTTTTTTAGTACCTAGATGAAAGTGTACTTTTATATCTACAGGAAAAATATAAATAGTGTCTGAACAGCTTTAATTTAGCTTTACAATTTAGAAGGAACTATCAGTTTGAATAGGTTTTTTTTTAAGCGAAGAATTGGATCAAGGTAAGAATTACTATCACGATTTTGAACTTTCATTCCTCGAACACAAATGAAAAGGAACGAAATATCCTAAATACGAAAACAAAATTTAATATCACTGAGACGAAGTCTACACTAAATAAAATAATGGCTTTTGGATTAGGGACGCTATAAAAACCTATATTATATTCCTTGAGATAAAATACAATACATGTTTGATCATTCTTTTTAAATAAAATAAATAATACTTAATTATAAGTTTCGATATTTTTTTTTTCATACCTAGATAATAATTGTCCACACATTTTTAAATGCGTACTATAATAATTAAAACTATGTATAATAATATGTCTTTAATTACAATTTAGTTAGTAGGTATACCTAGGTAACCTAAGCCTCATTAAGGTGAAATAATCTTTATTCTCAATAACACATTTGCTTTATATCCACTATTTTATTACACATTTGCTTCTAAGCAATGCAACTAAAAAAAGACTCAAAATAAAATAAGAAAACCACAGAAAAAAAAAAAAAAAAAAAAGGTTTTATTTGCTTCAGCTTAGCCTAATTTACAAAAGTTTACTAAAAGTTCAAATTAATATTAAGTACTACATACACGGTATAAACATAAGTAAATGGGGCTTTGATTTATCAATGAGAACATTTAGAATTGGCATGATTTTAAAAATGACTTAGCTATTATTAGTAAAATAAAACAAAGCTGTGGCAGTACCTATATAGTACTTATAGTTGTAGCAATATTTCTGACCACCTCAAAAAGGTTTACGGTCGTGAGTTTATGTATGTAAATAAAATAAAATTGTTCTAAGTATTAAAATTCTAAACCAGAGAATCAAGTGAAAGCCCATAATTCATTTATAATTTTAATAAAGAAACCAACACATGCTTACTATAATTACTAAGTCGATGCATAAATTATAAATAACATATAATAATAGCCCTAGAACACATCTGTGAAATACTTTATCGTCTCTTGATCTCCGTTATAGTGTGTATGTACCATTAACGAACATAAAAACTATTAAACGTGTAGTAAGCTTAAAATTATTTGTTTTTCTATTGAAAAATTACGAGTATTCAAAGGGTATGGAAAGTTTATTGAAAAAACTAATATTCCGTCATAGTTAACGATTAGTATAGGTAGTTGTTACGATAATACGGTATTTATTTGATAGATGGTAGATGATAGATTTAAATATAGTGCATTTTAAATACGTACTAGAATGGGTATAGTATAGTTAGTGTTAGAAAATTTTTATCGGATATTTTTTTTCTATTTTAGTGCTACTGTTAATTAATAAAAACAAAACCTAACATTTAGCTTTGAAATGCTCTAGCCCATTTTCATCGATAAAAAAAACCATTTACTTAATTGTAAAAAATCACTTGGCGAAAATATTGCCTTATTTGCAATTAGAAAAGAAAAGCAGTAAATTGAAATAACTTATACCCATTCATCTATCAAATACCTTTAATTGTATGGAAGCATTACCTTGTCTTCTAATTCAATTAGATTATGTTTTTATTAATTATAAAGTTTACTAAATATTTCAACAAATCAATAACAACAAAAATCTAACTGATATCATTAATCAACGTCAAAACAAAAATGCTAATCTCATTTAAGTAGGTAAGTATAGTCTAGATTATTTCGCAAGCAATCATATCCCAAGAACCTAATAACAGGCCAAATGAAGGGTTGTAAGCGTTTCGAATTTTAATGAAATATTTGATTTATACCCACCGCCGACATCAGGTAGCTTATTATAAGAATATATCATTAAACATTACATATATAATTAAAGGCAAGCTTAGCCTCAAGCTACCCCAATTTAAAGCCGGCTCGCATGCATTATAATTTTAATAAAATTGCCCGCTGTCCGATAAAAAAAAAGAAAAAACATAATAATAAGAAGAAAATTATAACACATCTGATTGATGTATTATTTGGTAATTTATTGGCTGTAATTACATCGTGTAATAATGGTTGATAATGCGGCTGCGTTGGAGTATAGGAACGATTTATTAGTATTTATTAAAGTATGAATTATTGTATAATTACTGGGATGGAAGCTTCCAAACTAAACAGAGCGGTTGTTTTAGGGTTGAATTTATGGGCAGTTTCTCGGAGGCGATCTAATCGGTGTTGTTTGCGAGTCGGTGCGGTGTTATGGAGGGTGAGACGCGGGCGCCGATCCAGCGAGGATATTATGAAGTAATGGCTATTGGATCTACGCACTGTATATCTGCTCGCGGTGGTGAGGTATTTGCGGATAGGTAGACGTTTGTCTGTTGTTTATGTGGTGACGTCAGTCAAGTAGTTGCTTCTGTTGATGGTTGTATGGGAGTAACGGTGTAGTGAGTTAGTTGTAGGCCCGATTATGGTCATGTAAAGATAAATTTAGTTACATATATGAGATGTTGTGTTTGAATTGAAGCAAACATTTATGGTGCAGAAGGGTAATTTAGCAATTACGATATCAAATAAAAACTGATCGCTTTGCTACAGGTAACGTTGTCCGTCCTGAAATTAGATACATAATTCAATCAATCAAAACATATTTTGCGTATTATCATTTACAAATGTAGAAAATAATATTTTACCGATTAACATTTTTTAATTTTGAAATTTTTTTTGTGAAAAATTATAACTAGGCATTTTAATAAATAAATCAGATAAATAAACAGCCGTCGGCTCCGCTGTGTAGATCGCTACTTCCTCTTCAGACCGGAAGCTATAATAAAGTGATTAGGTACTAGATATTTCTAGACTAACTGTGCCCTATTTACGTACGGACTTAATTTAATTATTTACATACGGTAACACTAAAGTTCAGGTTAACAAAATGCCACTCAAAAAAACCATCCATCTTGATGCTGACATTATGTGTTACTACAAACTATTATTTTTCATAAAAACAATTCAGGATGAGTAAATAATTTCTGATTAAAAATATAAAACCGTAAAATAGTGCACTTTGTAGCACTACTAGATAGAAAAAAATCCTATCTTTTTAAACTAAATTGGAAGGAAAAAATAGAGGGGAAGAGAGGCAAAAGAAGACCTAAACAGAGTTACCTACTACAGGTGAAAGAATGGCTGATGTCGTTTCAGGAACTCAATAAACTGGCGGAAATGACAGAATTGGCGAAAGTCTATCGACAAGAGCATAGGTAGCTCTTAAATAAGATGATGATGATGGCAGGATTCCAACCCGCAACCCTCGGATAAGCAGGCAGGTTCACGAGCTAAGGGACAGGGGAAACTTAGTCAGACAAGGGCGCTTAACTACTATGGAGAGAGAACGAGACAGTATTTAATTCCAAAAGTATGTAACAAATATCCGATCTTATTAGAGGAGCACAAAATAAAATGTAAACAAACCTTAAAGAAAAAATTAAAACAGTGTATGTTAGGTTAACTTAATTTAATTTAATACAGCTTTGATAGCAAAAAATAGCATTTAAGTAAAAAATGTGATTAAAGAGTGCAATGCCTACAAACTGCTTAGCAGTTTGGCGATATTAAAATTTGTAAACTTAGATGTAAGAATCTGAAATAAATAAATAAATAAAAAAAAAAATACCAACTGAGCTATCGGGCCATCTAAATAGGTAAAATGATAAGAGTGACTACATTGACATTGTTGTTTCAATCCCGCCCCCGTCTCAAAAATCTGTCGACGTGCTTGAATTCCGCCACGCCATCGAGCGCCCCTCTCTCAATGGTTTGTGTACAAATTATTAACTCATAAATTGTACTAATAAACAAATAAGCAAGCAATCATAAAGGTATTGCTAGGCTACCTTGTTGATAAAAGGATATGACTACTTATAATGATTGTTTAAAACTCTCGGCAAATTGATAGTATAATCACGTTATTACAATCAAGTACTGCCTTCCGTATGTGCTTATATAGATATAGCTAGTATACATTGTAATTGTATCTACATTCAGATACATTGGTCCAATTTGGGGTAGTGATAATCTTTGTTAGAATCATCTGTAAAAAACCAAACAAAAATACCACCAGGTTCACCTTAAACAATATTCAGGCAAATGTGTTCTATTCTATTCTATTCTTTGATAAGGGTTTTTAAGATCTGAGTGCATTTCTATATGTACAGGTTTAGGTACTTCTTGTACTATGAAATAGACTTTATTAAAAAGCTTCTTTCCATATAAACGATCTTAAATTTAATTCGTTACAGTCATATTAATCGGGGTACTTAATGTCGGTGCTATAGGGAAAGCTGTTAAGTTTTATATCTAAAGTAAGTAAATAATTATTTACCTAACGCCTTTAAGTTTACACTACTTTACACCCTGTCAATTCAGCATCAGTCGGTTAAAAAATATGATGAAAGTTTTACAAGTCTAAACTTTACATTAGATACCTCAACTGAAGATAGTTGATGCTTGTTTGTTCATCCATTGACGCTTCAACAGTTCAATCAATCGCCATCAGATGTCCTATGGCATGGAGAAGGTCATATTATACCGACAAGAAAAGTTTTCTCACAATAATCAATTCTAATTAGTGACCACAAAATATCATTGCGTAATATTGTACCACATTGTGTTCTAAGCACTTCAGTTAGTTAATTAAGAAAATATTATGCGTCATTACCGTTTTGTACCTATTTCTAAAAGAATAAGTATTATACTTTGTAGACACGATACCTGTTTGTCACTGGAAACATTTTCTTTGACATCTACAGGGGTACTTACTCTATAATTTTTAAGGGGTGGTTCAGACAATCAAACTGAACAACTTTTACGGGAGCAAAAATTTCAAAATCACAAAAAATCTGTTGTTCCTTACTAAACTGCAATGTCTACTCGACTCAAATATTTGAACAGCAGATTTTTTTGCTTCTTCAGATTTGCTTCCAGTATTAACAGTTGTTCATTTTGATGGTCTGAACCACCCTTGAAAAGGAAAGTGTGTAAAAAATCACATATTATACCACTCCTTACAAAAGATATGAAATTGACTTTCTCGACTTGTTGCACTTTTATGTCTCATCCTTTCAACAAATCGCATATATTATATATATTATAGCATACTATTAGTATACCTAGTAGTATTCTACACAGACGAAGCTACGAGAAAAAATACAATACTTTCTTAAATTATTTAGTTGTATTTTCTTGATACTTTATTTACCCTTTGTCTCATCTACTTGCATTTTTAATCTATGATGTTCTACCTAATTAGGTGTTGTTTACACCACGATAACGGAGGGTTAATTATGTACGAATTAATAGCTCATTTGTATCGTTCGATAATGACATAAAATGTTTTCTAAAATAATTACGATGGAAACCATTTTGAGCGTCGCTGGGTTTTGACTTTTAGTTGGATAACATTATAATTATGTTTTTATTTTCGTCTGTAATTAGGTTGTTTGATGTTAAATTAAGTTTAGTCAGAGTTTGTTCCTTTTAAAGTTATATAACCATTTGAAATTATTCCATCAAATCGATAGTAGGCAGGTATAACTGAATCAAGTAAATGTCTAAAAATTCTTTATAATTATTTTGTGTTTATTGTCTCGTATCGTTTTTTTTATGAAATATATTAATATTGATTTTGTTCATAATTTGTTTCCTTATTTGTGGCTAATAGGAATTCCATTCCAGTAGTATTCTGTAAACATTGCAAAAGAATCCCTTAGTAAAATAATTTCACTGCATCTCTTAGTTTAGATTTTATTTCTTTCAATATAATCTCGAAAATCAAATATTGTTCAGTTATAGAATCAGGAGTGCGATTTTTAGATCTCATTCGGTGAGCTCAGCAGTTGAAAATGTCAAAATTTCTGTGGAGATACGCTCGATCTTTCTTCTGCTGATTTGACTTTCTAAAATCGCACTCCTGAAGTATGATTTTTGAAAGTCAAATAAGCTGTAGAAAGATGCATATCTCCAGAGTAATTTTGACATTTGCTATTGCTGAGTTCGATGTATGACATTCAAAAATCACACTCCTGCTCAAACGGTTTTCAGATTTAACCAAAAACTTAAAATGTTACAGTCTTTCCTTTGGCGATTTCGTTATTGGTCCTGTACTTTAGTTTGAATGTCTGATCATCCCTTTAAAAACCCGCCTACATATTAATTTGGACCCTGTATTGTGGGTTCAAAAGACTCGTAGATACGAGACAAAAGTTATCAGAAACGTCACCGAAATGACGTTCCCATACGATAATAAACATAAATTATAATATGAACAAACGAATTACGTTCGATCGTAAAGTTAAAATCGAGGTACCTACCAATCGTAAAATGGTGGCTGACTTATAATTTCAACGGACGAAAAAAAAATAGACGATTCAAAATTAAAATCGCTAATGACTAAGACCATTAAGTTAATCATTTTAATTAGAACTTGGCGTTCGCCTGCGTTTGTATTTTTGCTTTTTTTGGGGTTCCCTCCCGTTCACTGCTGAATCTTGTAGCCTTTTTTGCAACTCTTGTTCTCTGACAAAGTAAATATTGCATTAATTTTTTTGAAATGCAATGTGTTAGAAATTTATTCGGTAGATAAGATAGACATATGGGGTGGTGTTTGGTAGATAGATTCGTTCCTTTTAGGGGATAATCAGACCATCAAACTGAACAAAGTTCACTATGGAGCCAAAAAGGCAATCGCCAAAAAGAAAAAGGATTTTCCACACACAACTGCAGTGCTAGTCGACTCAAATGTATATAATATCTGATATTTATTTCATGTTTTTCTGTTATTCCCTTTTTTGTTTCTTCTTTCTTATTCCCGTAGAGAAAGTTCCTTCTTTTTTGTTATTCCCATAGAGAAAGTTATTGAGTTTGATGGTCTGATCACCCCCTTAAAAAAACGCATCCAACTACCAAACTCCCGGTATATCCATCCTAAATATAAGCTAGTACGATCTTAACGTTAGACGCCGAGATGGAATTAGCTTATAGCCTTATTAGTCTTATTAAATACTTATTGAGGGTTGCCTCTGACATTGTCCGCTCAAAAGCTACCTACATTTTAAAAGTGCAAAACAAAAAAGATAACCATTGAAAACGACACCCAATACAATTTAAAAACAAAGTTCTACGCCAAACTATCGCAACTACCAAACAAAAGACCGTGGATACAAAATGTTGTACGGAACCATGAGCAAACAGACGTAGTCACGCCGGCTCGGTTTGTTTTTGTAAAGGGGAGTCGGGGTCAGTTCGGTAGTCGGAAACATTTAGTCTCTATCGTTTTGTTACACATTCATTGCTTGTTTTACTAACTCGTCAAGTGCTCGAACGTTAGTAAGTCTTCAATGGAATGTTAGGAGTGTGAAACGTTTGGTGTCTATGTTTAAGTAAGTTGTAATGTTAATTTATTTTTTCTATACCACTTAAGCTTGATTTATTTAACATTTACCTGTACCTCGTGTAATACGTCAATTGTTTAATGAGTTTATAAAATGTTTTCTTTTACAAACAAGTAATTGTATGTTCAGGGTCAATGATCCTAAATATTTTGTAGCTTTTTGTGACTTTTCGTATCGAAAAAAAACTTTTTGTTCTTCAAAGAAATTATAATAGAAAATTTAGTATTTTCTAGCAAAATTTAATATTTTCAAGCAAGTTACTTAAAAGCAAAAAGTTACTTAAAGAGGTTTTTATCGCACTTTTATTTATTTTAAATATGTAAGCAATATACATAAGGTATTAATTTGAAAAAAAATATGAATTTGTGTGTGATGTGATGATATGATATTATTTAGGTATCTTTATAATTATACATTCACACTCGTTCACTGAAGATTTTGTCCGTGCTTTAACTATAATTATTTTATTTACCTTGAAATACAGTTTCTTCAGGGTAGCTCTGTGCCCTGCAGTGGGACATTTATATTATAGGCTGATGACACAGTTTAAAAGTTAACAATTAAGTAGCAAGAGTTCATGTTCAGTTCTACATTTATGCTTTTAAAAAAAAATTTAAGGTGTAATACGATATTCTCTATATCGCGATATCGAAATGGCATCGCAATCGCATTTCAAATATACCACGCTACGTAATAAAACAAAATGAAAGGCTTACAATAAATAATTAACTTTCATTGATCAACTTAATTAGAACACTGTAAAAGCGACTTTATTAAGTAAAGCTTAAGATTGTGATCAGAAAAAAGTAAGATTTCACCGAATTAAATCCGTTCATTTAGTGTCCTGTCTACGTCTTCGGTTGAAGGATTGGCACGTGGAACTAAGAAATAATTTTGTAATTGGAGTAAGCAAAAAGCTTCTTCAAATCAAGAACAAAAGTGTCGTTTATTGGATTTTACGGAATTCTCTTCTTTATAGTTTTCCATTCTAGAGCTTAAATGAAATTAAAAACCAAATACTATCATCACCATCATCAATCTGTCACTATCCACTGCTCACGATAAATCTCTCACAAACGCGCCACGAAACTACGATCCAGTCGCTCCCCTGAATTAAGTATTTAAATTATGTTATTCAACAGTAATTGACTAGAGACAATTACATTTTAGAAAGCCTTTGCCAAGCCAAAATAAAGTACGGTTTTCAAAAGAGTTACAATATGCGAGCTACGCTATACGTCGTCATTTCCATTGACGATCCATTCCAGACAGATTGATTGCAGCAGTTAGATAGATACAGCTGCACTCGGAAGGATGTCAAAAGTTTAAACAATCACAGAACGATGCTTCCTCCAATCTTTCCCACTTCACAGTTGCGAATGGATCCAGACGGACATCTGAATAGGGTCTCATTATCTCTAATTATATACTGATTCTTTGCCAGAAGGGCTTGCTTTACTTATTGGGTATTTTCTTTTTAATTTTTGTTGAGTTTGTTTGAAATTATTTTTATTTAAAAAAATAGTTTCAGTCATCATTATATGACTTATTGACATTTCTATGCAAGCAGGTGTATGTTTTTGGAAAACTGTTCAATTAACAAACTTATTGGTGGAAAAAGTTATTAAAGTCTAAAGTTTATCATTAAAGTGTTTGTGAAATATCCCATTTCAATGTTATTGTCTAAACACTGTCTAAAGAACAGCCTGAACGCTTTTAAGAAAATGTTTGGTTTATTCATATTCATATTCATTTATTCGCATTATCGTGGTGTAAGTGGGAAAAAAACGTAACTTGGGTGCTTTGATGTTTAATTTATTGATAAACTTTATGAAAAATCACACAAAGCGAAGGACATTAAAAAAATGACAATAACAATAATAGTCCTTTTACGTAAAACAACAGATCAAAGCGGGGAATCTTTTCACCACTTACGGGGCAAAAAGGGGAAACCGGGGTAAAAAGTGTAATTATGTTGATTATTTAGGTCGTAATGCGCCGACTATCCCGCGCCTCCCTACCGTCATTAATCGCCCCACCCCACACCCCCCTTTCTTACTCCCTTTATTATTTCGTTTCAATTATTTTTGTGATTATCTTTTTATAGCAGCGAGCATTAAAACACGAAAAAAATAACTGTGGACATTAAATGTAATTAGAAGGGAAAATTACGAGATGTCGCCACTGTTTATACTTGTGACGTAAAAATTTAATAGTGTCATTATAATATAACGTGACATCTGTCAAAACGCACTTTCCTTAATTGATGGTGTTGTAGGTAATTAAGTTTGTTATTAGCGTTCTCTTATTTATTCGTAGATGCTTTGGAGTTTAATCGTTTCTGAAGGAATAGTACTAAACCTACGTTGTTTAATTATGTGTCATTTCACAAACATTCAAAAGTAACTTTTATGTTAAAAGTGGCCGCCCAACTAGCACTAAGGATAAGCTATACAGGGTGTATCAAAACACCCTAGTAATATTTAAAGGGGTGATTTAGACCGTAAAACTGTACAACTTTCACTATGGTATGGAGCCAACATAAAGAAAAAAAATTGTTTCCGTAAAGTCGGTTTACAGACGATAGTTTTACGTGATAACGTCATAAAGAAACATAGATGAGAACTGCTAGCTCTGACGTCACGCGGAACGTGACACTTTTTCGTGCATGCAGCCGGGGTTCATCAATTTATAAGACGTTATCACGTCAAAAATAAAACGAAATCAGTTGTTTCATACAAAACTGCAGTAAGTAGGTACATTCTCGAGTCAACAAACGCATGATTGACTGACAGCAGATATTTCAAGTTTTTTTTTAATGTCTTTATTGTGAAAGTTGTTCATTCGAGGGTCTCTTACCTATGAATGGAACACTTTTTTTTCTTTTCGGTCAACTAAAAGATCGATTCGCAGTTCTTTTCTCACTGAACTGAACTTATGCGAAAATTATATCGCTTCAGTTCATTAATTTAGCTCGGTACACTGAAGTTCATTCATTTGGCTCGGTAGACTTAAGTTCATTCATTTGGCTCGGTAGATTTCAGTTCATTCATTTGTATCGGTAGACCCTTCGTGGTCCCTCCAATAGTCCGCAGTAAAAAGCAGTTACTGCTCCCTGAGCAACGCTGTATTAGACAATTCAAAAAAGAATCGGCATAAAGCATCTTTGACTTTTCTTTTATAATTGTTGTCAATTCAAATTATAAGTAAGTACTACTGAATGAAATATTAACTTCTCATTTTTCTATGTCAAAGCTAAATCATATTAAAGCTTACAGCTTAAATTTCTATAGCAACGGAAATATAAAAACATATGCATAATTATATTTAATAGTAATACTAAGTTGACGCGTGACTATTAACAATAGAAGTTGGATTTGCCAACCCTTTGATTCAAGTTACTAATGAAGAGTTGTTCTGCCATTCGAATTTAAACTTTATTCAACTACAGTTTCGATTCAAAGCTGATTAAACAAGCATAATGGTAATGCATATTATTAAGTATAAGTTTATGGATGAGCTATTTTTATGATTATACTCGTATTATGTCGAACAATACGTACAGATGTCGGTTTATTGTGAAATCGATCGTTAAAATCTTTTAAAACGTCGTCAGTTTGTGCTTTTGTAATGATTTGATTCTTAGGGAGGTAGTGCACTAGGGTAATCCAAGACCAGCGAGGGCTGTTGTGTAAGTTTCCGATTATATCTTTTACAAGATCAGTTACGTATTATTAACTGTACTAAGCAATTTTTAAGCAATATTTTGTCTCTGTGATCATTATATTCATTGTCTGAACTGAATTAACTAAGTACCTTATGAAGAAGCAGAATCAATAATAGAATCGGATAGCTACACACATTGCCTAGTACAATCAGTACCGATCTTGTAAACGACAAAATCGGAAACCTACACAATATACCGACAGGTCTTATTGTGTAACTACTTGATTCGATCTGTATCTAATCGACATAGTGTTTTCTGACAGTTCTTGCAGCAATACTGCTTCTAAATATTTAGAAAATAAATTTTAGACACTGGATATGATGATCTGAGAAACACAGTACTTATTGTTTAAAAATCGACCAGATCCAATCGATCTGAATCGGAAACAGACACAAGTGCCCTACAGGACTAGTAGTGCTATTTTTTTGAATTTCACACATCCTAATACGTATTTGAATAATACATAAATCCCATAGAGTTTATGCCACCTTCGTACACCAATTAGTATGTGTGAAATTCAAAAATAGCACTCCTGGACCTTGATTATAGGGTACAATACAGGGTCCTTCTTAATATGCTGACACTTTTTTAAGGAGATGTTCAGACCATCAAACTAAAAATTTTTTTTTTATTTCGAAAAGAAATCAGCTGTCTCCACATTTGGCTCGTGTAGGTTTGCAGTTTTATATGGAAGAGATGATTTTTTTTTCGCAATTACGATTTTGGTCCCATAGAGAAAGTTATTCAGTTTGACGGTCTGATCATCCTCTTAAAAAAGTGTCAGCACATTAAGTTGGACCCTTTTTATGTTAATATGGCACGGGTAATAAACACTACGCCGTCCTACCAAACCGGAGGTCTTGGGTTTGAATCCCAGGTTGGTCATTAATTTATCTCATTTAAGTTTTCAACTACGTTTTTTTTAATGATGGACACTGTACCTACTATTGTAGTAAGATACTGTATAAGCTAAAACTTCTTTAGAACAAAGATTAGCTTATTTCAATCGTTTAATATATAATATGAAATACTAAAACGGTCACCCATCCAAAGACTTGCTCCAGTCAGTGTTGCTTTCCATCACTGAAGGAAGTTCCTTACACACTCCACTCGAATCATAAATAAAATATTCAGACAGAACACTAAAGCTAACGTCAAAAAGTTAAAAAAAAAAACATCGGAATCCCGACCAGCGAGCATTTCATTATGAATGGAAACAATTCAAAGCAGGCTCAATCTATTATTTATTGAATACCGCGCAAGTATTTCGCGGTTACGAATTTTACAACGGTGGTGCCGATTCCGGCATGACTGACGGTGCTTCCCCGCGTAGTGCGTGCGAGCCTTTATTTTAAGCCGTGTTCACACTAACGCTATTCTTGTAATGTAGGTATTTGATTTGTAAATATTTATCTACCTATGTATTTTTTTCATTGACAGATTTGATCTATTCGTAAGTTTTTTTTGTAGTTTGTATTTTGATGTGCATTACCTTTACCTACACTCTACAGTATAATTTAACTATTTCTTATTTTTCAACAATCGATTAAGTATTATTTCTCCCCTCCGGACGGAAAGCGTCAATTGTCGTCCCGCTGCGCTAAACGAAGTTGTCGCTTTTCATCTCCGTCGAGGAGAAAAATAGTATACTAACCTCGGACAGTAAATAAGAAAGCCTCAGATCACATGTTTGTTACATCAGACAATTACATGAGATCTGAGTCCTTTCTTACTTTCCTGTCCTCGGTGTGTAATCTACTATTGTTGGCTGGGCTATTGCAAGCAAGGTTCGCTATGTAACACTGCGACCATTGCTGGTCTATTGTGTTCGCCCCAAGCTCACCCATATTTTACACATACCTACATCCGAACTACATAAAGGGTCCTTCTTAATATGCTAACACTGAACAACTTTCTCTATGGCACCATCGTCGAAATGGCGAAAAAAAAACAGCTATTCCATACAAAACTGCAAACCTACTCGAGCCAAATATATGAGACAGCAGATTTTTTTTATAATATTCGTAGTTCGTGTGGCACTTACGTAGTGTACGCAAATGCCAGTTACGATTACGACGCTATCCCGAAAGATTAGTAGTATTGTACCTGTATTTAACAATTTGTGGACAATAGTTATTTGTTATGCTAGGCTGCAAAGTTGTTTTTTGGCGCGAGTACTTGTATTGAAACCTGAGCAAGCGAAGGTTTCAAAGGTACGAGACGCAGAATAATTTTGCAGCCGAGCGAAACTCACAACTTTTCACCTCACAACAGCGAGGAAAATGATAGGTGCAAGCATTAACTTTAGATCATCATCAGATACATCGCGCTTCATGACGTTGTCCCATTCTAGCAGTTTGATTGAAAAAAATAATAATATCAGCATAAAACATGTCCTGGTGTGTACTGAGACACTGCGCAAATAATTCAAGAAATGTAAGGAAATGAAAAGGAATAACTTCTCATAGGTAAACAAGATGAATTAATTATTAAAAAGCATTTTAAATATTATTTTAAACGATATTTTTATCTCACACTGGGAAAATAATTATATTATGCAAACCCATACGTGAAAAAGAGAAGACAAGAGATATTTATTTTCAAAGAGATCATATTTAGGTATAATCTCTTTTTTTTCCACTCAAATAAATTATAGTGAAGGACAAACCTATACGCAAAAAAGAGAAGACAATAATATGCACGAATATAAGTATGCAAAGTTCGTAAAGTAAGCAACATAATCTTTTTGTCTGTCTCGCACGTATGGTTTTTACTATTTTTTTATCTGGACTGGCAGTAGGTATAGACAAATATTGAATAGAAAGATTCGAGTTTTAAAAACTCTTTCCACGCTAGCGGATAAAATGCACTTTTGCACTCAGATTTCCAACGATAAAAATAATCTTTCCGAGCTTGTGAGGTGAAAAATAAATTATTAGTGTTTTGCTTCATTCTTAATTCATAATCATTAATTGATTCAGTTGGTACACAAAGATCTTACACCTAACGGTAATAAAAGGTCACACAAGACACAACATGCGCCCTGTCTGCAATTTACATTAGGTACACACGGCGACACATCAAGCTATACAAAACCAGCAAGAGTTGGCCGCGCGACGTTATACGTTACTGTACCTACGCGCGGCCAGCTTATGTTGGTTTTGTATAGCTTGATGTGTGGCCGTGTGTACCTAGTATGGTTATATGGTTCGTTGTCAACCGATTATTTCAAAATGTTTTCCCAATCGCTTCTTACGATATCCAGATGATAAAATTGGGTATATCGCGTACATAAACTTATTATAACCGTAGGATGGTTAGCTTGCTAAACTAGACACAAAACCCGATATGTAGTACACCACAGATACAAAAACATTCGATATTGCACCGTACAACACGTGTGAATCCGCAAAATTGAAAGTGGCATCCGAAAACGTGGACATCCATTGACTACCTACTCATCTATTATTATATTTAGCTCTGCACCGCGCGAAAGTGAAAGCGATTGCAATTGTTATCTCACTGGACGGTTAATCGACCGATTTGTAAATGTACGGGTTAATTTGGTGATTTTCATTCATTCACTCATTCATAACGGTCGTGATGTGATGGGAAATGTGAGTTTATTTTGTAATGTTTGATTTAACAATGAGGGTTTTCGGTTAATGATTGACGGTTGGCGATATATTTATTGGTTTGTTATGGACACTTTCAGTTGTGTTTGATGCAGATATTATTATGGTTGATTAAGAACTGGATAAGCTACAGTTTTTTAGACTCGAACTGTCTTCTGCTCAAAAGATCCAGGGTCTCTACTCGGACATTCAAACATCGATATATCGCGACTGTTTCGGTCCGAACTTCATTGTAAAGTGTGGACATTGGAACGAAAACGTTAACGCAATTGCGAAGTTCGATTGTCCGGGTAGAGGCCCAAATTTATATAGGTATGTATAGGATACTTAAAGACCATATCCAGCTGATCAAACTGAACAACTTTCATGATGGGACCAACATTGAAATCTCGAGGAAAATAATTTACCTACTTTTGCACCTTTTTTACAGGGTGTAACAAAACACCCTAGTAATACTTAAGGGGGTGCTTCGGACCATCAAACTGAACAACTTTCACTATGGAGCCTAACTGCAGTAGGTATACCGACTCGGCTAAATTGTGTGGGACAGCAGTTTTTTATTTTTTCTCGATGTCGGCTCCATTGTGAAAGTTGTTCAGTTTGATGGGCTAAATCACCCCCTTAAGTAAAACTATAGGGTGTTTTGTCACACTCTGTAGCTCGGGGTTAGCTGAGGTTCCTTTTTATATCAAATTGCAGCCTTGTAACAAACAAAATTTTCACCTGTAGGCCTCGCATGCCACCCCCGAGAAAACGATAAAAATTGAGATGTGCGTCCATTTATTTTGCGAGTACGTATGCTAAAAAAAGAGCGCATGACGTTTTTCTCGTTTAAACGCTTTGTCGTGTGTGGCATGCTAGCCGTGCTGCGAAGAACTCTTTGCCAAGACAAACTTCTGTTTTAAAAATCTTGGAACCTTAATTTATGCGAAACGTAAAATTCATGACGAGTTGATAGCTATTGTGGCAAAGTTTCTGAATACACCCAAAAGGATAACGGTCGTGAGTTTACGTTCGCACGTATAATAAACTTAGAATAAAGCGATGTGCAGCTAACAGTAATCCTAAACACAATAATTACCTGCATTTATCACCTAATAAAGTTATTCACAACTTTTATCACACCATCTTATTTGCATTTACATGTAGAACTAGAAACTAACCGGTAAATCTCTACCGCCGCGTAAATCTGAATTACAACACATAATAAATAAACTATGAGAGTGTCGTCGTATATACTTAGAATTTGAAGGAATTGATGACGCAAACTGTAAATTAATTCTTGCTGTGATATCATAGACTTAAACTCTAGCGATAGACTTGCCCTTCCATAGAAGCAACATGTTCCACTTGAATGAGGTGTACGCACCTGATTGATGTTCCCGAGTTCACTTCGCCACTATGGCATTGACAGACCGCAATGTGTCATTTTGTGTTGTTTTGTGTGACATGTTGTTTGTTTGAACGAGCTTGTCTATCGCTAGAGTAATATGTCTATGTGTGATATGTACTTTTTTTTTTTTTTTTTACGTAGCCTCCTCAATGTCCCACTGCTGGGCAAAGGCCTCCCCTTTTACTCTCCAATCCTCTCTGTTGTGTGCAACTTCTGGCCAACTCTCCAAGAAGGCATCCATGTTATCTCTCCACCTTTTTCTCGGTCTACCTCGACGCCGGTGACCATCCTGGGGAACCCAGTCTGTGGTGATTTTGGCCCATCTTTCGGACTGCATGCGACAGACATGTCCGGCCCAGTCCCACTTCAGCTGAGCTGTCTTCAGCTTCAGCTATATGTACTACTAGCTTTAAATGTTTTAACTTGACGAACTTGGGTACTACTAAGGTGTAAGGAAAAGTATCATCAACCTTTAAACCACAGACTTTACCCATCAAACTGAACAACTTTTATTAAGGGAGCAAAACGATCAGAGCAAAAAAAATCTTCTGTTTCATTTGTTTGTATCTAGTAGGTATTGCAGTTTAGTATGGGACAGCAGACTTATTTTTTGCGCTGACAGGTTTGCTCCCATAGTATGAACTATGATACTTTTCCGTGTAAACCTTAATGCGTTATACACCGTGGTATCGGGTCGTTTTGAAGCCAGAACAGGTTGCGTCGGACCATCAAACTGAACAACTTTCACAATGGGACCAACATTTAAATCGTGAAGAAAAAGTTTACTTTAGTTTTATCTTTTTTAGTTGTGTAAACTAAAACTGTTTAGATAATCTGTAAAAGCTACCTTTTATTATATTTTGGTCTAGTAGCTGCTTGTGGTAACTATTTACAATTTCTATGGAACAGCTGATTTTATTCGCGATTTCAAAATTGGTCCAATAGTTAGTTGTAGTTCGATGGTCTGAACTAAGGGGCACCCCCTTAAGTATGTGCCGCATTAAAGTTTACACCCTGCGATTGTATCCATGATACTTAACAACTTTCGCTAAGAAACCTAAAGGAAATCAGCAAAAATAATTTTTGACTTTTCATACTACCTAAATGCAATTATCTGATGGAACGTTTTTTTTTTTTTTTTTTTTTTTATGAAAATATGAAAACAGTTTTTCCAATTTCCCTTATTTTGTTTAGGAATGTTGTTCTTTATCACGAGTACAATCACACCTTAAAGTAATGCAACTGTTTACCCTAACACCATGACATTACCTACTCAAAATAATAATGTGCCAACCCTATAACAATAACATTAAAAAACAAAAACCACTAAACAAATAGCGAGTAGCCCACAACCATGACGAGAATAAGCTAAAGCGTTGACACAGGTTCTTTGAACTGAACATTAACAGTTAAACAAAAGTTATTGCTGAACATCAAGGGAACAATCGTTTATGGTCAAGGAAACGTGGCAGAGTGTTAAATGCGCTCTTATACGGAATTTGAACTGCATAAAATATGCTGCTGCATGAACGGTTGGCATCTAAGTCTGGTACCGTAGATTTAGAGACAATCGCAATTACGGATTTTCCAAAAGCCATTACAAAATAGTTCCAAATGGGTCGATAGATGGAGTTGACGCGAGATCGATGCGTAGACATATTGGCACCCTAGATTTAGAGACAATCACAATGAGGGATTTTCGGAAAGACATTAAAAAATTAAAAAATAGTTCGAAATGGCTCGATAGATGGCGTTGACGCTAGATGGATGAGCAATCTTGGCGTAGAAAGAGAAGGAACTAGAAGCAAGCACGTGTCTTGCCATATCACTCAGTAAGAGATGCACATAGCAAATTCGCTCTAGTTAAAAAAGGAGATCGCTGCTTATTGCTGTCCTTATCGACGTAGCCACTTTTTTGTTCTACGACGGCTGTCTGACTCCGGAGTCACACATCTATTTTCATACAAATTGTATAGGATTTTATGACTATCGCTGTCTCATACGCGGTTACACTAATGTTTCGTCTATCAGCGTAAGCGAAAAATACTTCGCCTATGAATCTTGGAGATAATAAAGTAAAAAATAAAATAGTAATAAAAATTAATATTTGTAAGCCTACCTACCTACTTCGTCAACGGATGTGTCTTACTCAGTGACATGCATTTTTTTGTTTAGGTACTGTTTAGGTTTTGTTTACGATTTTAGGTAAGGTTGTCTGGAAGAAATCGCTTTTTAGCGAAAAGACCACCATGTTTGTACCATATCAATTTTTTTTTCCATTGTGTATTGTAGGTAGTACCTATTTTGTTTTTGATGTAAATACATCTTTTTTTAGCCTTAATTTCCGTCTTTGCATCCAACTCACGTCAACGCCATCTATCGCGTTAGGTTGAACTAAGTTTTAACTGCTGTCAGAAAACGATTAATTTTCATTGATAAATTTTGATGATGATGATTGATAGTTGATGGAGGTATGTACTATGTACCTAACATACAGTCTGTCTATAAAGTCTTGGCAAAAAATGAAGGCGCTGTCTCCACGCAAGAACGTCAAAATCAAGAATAACCTGGCAACACCACTATACTAAAATGATTAGTTCCTCAAACATTCATGCCACGACTTTATAGACAGACTAGAACTAATGTCAAACTTGACTTAAAAAAAAACTATACCAATAGACCAAAAAAAATCCCAATTTAAAAAGAATAAGTTCCCTTTAGGCTATTCGAGGTGCGTGTTCCAAGGACCCTCAGAGAAGTACTCAAATCTGATGATAAGTTTTAAGAATTCACTCAGGATACTTTAATCCTTTGTAATAAAGATCATATTGCAATGCACTTGATCCTTTAATGTAGTCAACATACTACAAAAGCTCTCATCACACGCCCAATCACTTTTTATTTTCGAACGCCATTGTTCCTAATTCGAATTTTATGAAGAAATAATGCGTGACGTTCTAAATTTTAAAAATATTCGATTCTAATTGAAATGTTCATGGAGATAGGGAACCAAAGAGAACCAATATTATCAAGCAATGTTGATGCTATCTCCTTTCCGGGATTTCGAGTGTATATTTTGGCATCTAAATTACGAACGTAATATCAAAAATAAAAAGAAACTTAACTCCTGAGTCACGGTGACGAATTGGCTGTCATAATGTAACTAGAAATAGGGGTTGGCTTATAGGGTTGCCTGGTAGCAAGTTAGATTTGTTTACAACGACCGTTTATAAGTAGGTAGGTATGAGATTTTGCACTGTTTGTGAATTTTTTTAGCGTTTTGCTTTAGCTATTTGGTAAAATAAACCAAAGTTTAAAGATAACACAATATTTTATGGATATACTCAGGTTGGTGGTTAGTATGCAAAAATAATACAGCATATTTATAAACTTTGCAAAATTCACACACTCACGTTCGTAATCAACCCTCGTTAGAATTAGAAATCAACCGCTGGCCGAAAATAAAAAGCAATAATTATAAAGCGCGCGTAATTCTAATTTCGAATTCAAATTAAAGCCGCTTAATGCGCGGGAGCGACCCGTTAAAAAAAAGAGTTGACGAGTGCTCGGAGGGTGGTAATTTTTCATTAATTTAAGTTCACAATTCCCTGTTTTGTTTGCTTTTAATCGCATTTCTAATTAATCCCGTCGAGAATAACGTGACAACTGTCGACTATGGCCGCCATTTTTTTCAACCGGAGTATAGCAGATGTCGGCCGATTTCCATTTGTTTCTGAGATTAATGATTCCGTGCGATTGTGAATTTTTCCGGTCGGCTTTTGTTGTTTTAGAAGCAATTTGTCCGCTTACTTTTGTAGAGAGGCATTCGTTAAAGCCTCCGCGAATGATATTGGAACGGAATAGAAAAAAGAAACAAAAGGCTTCAAAAACTCTTTCGTTTCGGTTATTCGCCGCCAAAGCGTTTAGAGCCTAGAGTAATACAAACTGATGGTGTTCAAATGTCAAGAGAAAAAAAATGCAATTGTTTTATATTTTTAGTTTGATGGTGTCATCATCCCCTTTAAAAACCGTCAGCTTAATTAAGAAATACCTCTATATATTTGCATGTAAAGGGTCCAACTTAATAATATGCTGACACATTTTTCAGGGAATGATCAGACCATCAAACTGAACAACTTTCTCTATATCAGTCCCTTACAATTGGCTCGAGTAGGTTAGTGGCAGTTTTTTATGGGACAACAGATTTTTATTTTCAAGATTTCGGTGGCAGTCCCATAGAGGAAGCTGTTCAGTGTGACGGTCTGATCATCCCCTTAAAAAAGTGTCAGCATATTAAGAAGGACCCTATATAATATACTTATTATTAATAGCATTTGATTACTCTAGACTCTAGCTAGACTATGCTTTCAGCTTGGTACTCTCTCATAATCGATCACAGACAAGACAAATGTGTCCCAAGCGCAACGTCTAAACAAGTCTAGATTCTATAGCCAAGTGCGCATTCTGACCCCATCCTAAAGAGGCCCGGGTCAATGCGTACAGTTCGAGTCCTAACGCATTACCCCCTTACCTCACACTACTAGGGGGAAGGGATGGAGATCCTTATCCGTGAGAGAAACTATCCGATCTGAAATCCGATTGAGTATCTGGATATCCGAAAGGAACAAATACTGAGTTTGGGAGCAAAATGTAAGAATTTACTTACTGACAGTTTGTTTGAGTATTGATTGACGGCCCGATAGCTCTGTTGATACGTTGGTAGGGAACCTGCCTGCTGATCCGAGGGGCGCGGGTTCGAATCCCGCCAGCCCGAGTCATGGGTGTTTGTATCTGGCATAGCATCGTTGTCTAGTTATCAGAATAGAAGTTCGGGCTAGATTCTGGTGCTTTAAATGGGTGGGACTAGATAATGTCCAAGCTATTTATTTAGTAAGATAGATTTAATTTACAAAAATACTTTTTGAACTTTAATTGAAGCCTGCTTCTCTCGTAAATAAACAAAAACCTAGAAAAAAGTGTAACCATCTGTAATGTTTTTTAATAATTGTCTGCAACATAGAAACCTATAATTATTCTAGACCGTCAAATTTCAATCCATATCCGAATCCGAAACCTCAGCTCATCTCTAACTGGGGGAAGGTATCGGGTCAAACGTTTTGTTACTTCGATTTCAGACTAAGAAGCTTCTCTTTGAGAGTCGATATTTGATTGGGATGAAATTGGTATGTCCGGCCTGGTGACGGTTCACAGTTCAATAGTAGACATAGTTCTTGACTGATTGCGTATAATTGTGTTCAATCCTTAATGTCATTAGAATGTTTTTTTTTTTCGAATATGGAATGGTGAACTTGTATTCTAAGCCTAAACTTTGAAATACGCAAGGGTCCAACTTTACCACTTTACCTTTACTTTTCATGTTGGCGATTTTTAAGGGGATGATCGGACCATCAAACTAAACTACTTTCTCTATGGGACTATCAACGAAATAGCGGGAAAAAAATAATCTTAACCATACATTTGGGTCAAGTAGCCTCACGATAAAAATAAAAATAAGGTCTAAGCAGCAAAACGTCAAACAGCGCGAAACGTCTAATGAGCAGTAAGCCTAATTAGGAAAAGGTACATGGAGTCGCGTGGCTGAGGGGGTAACAAGTAGACGTTTCGTCGGCTTGCGATTTTGACAGCCACGTGGCTCCGCCGTTTTATGGCGGTTTCGAGTGTGTGTTTTTGTTTAAAAACGGGGCTTTGAGATCGCCATATCCTATTACCGTACAATATCTAATAAATATATCTTCAACACTTGACACTGGCGAAATCTAACAAGGAAACGCCATTAAATAAAAATAGAATAGAAAAGGTTCATGTAGCAAACAGTCAAACTCTCAGATGAGGATTGCAGTTTTATATGGAACAGCTGTGTTCATTAAACCATTTTTTTCAAAAATACTGAAAGGATGGCGTTACAGTCGTAAAAACTTACTTATCTGTCGGATTGAAAGTTTTCATAAAATTGAAAATGTTTATATATATTGCCATCGTTCGGCCATAGTCATGCCATGTATCAATGAGTTTTTCTAACTTATGTACGTACCTAATACCGACTGCTCTCATACGGTGAAGGAAAACATCGTGAGGAAACCTGCGTACGCTGAAGAAGAAACTGATGTGTGTATGAAGTCTACCAATGGACACCCGCATTGGGTACACGTGGTGGGCTGATGCCCAATACACCCTCCCTTAGGGTAGGCCTGTGCCCTGCAGTGGAACGTATAATATGCAGATGATGATGTTGCCATCAACAGATTTTTCGTTTTACTAGTCTTGAAAAACGCCTTATTGTTTCCGCACTATCAGGTCAGCCTCAATAAATTTTAATGTTTCACGATTTCTTGCTTCGATCAACAATATACAACTAGATAACGGGTCGCATACAAAATCAAAGAGAAATTCTGTCCTCGTGAATATACAACATTTTTTGTTAACGAACCGAGAAAACAGTCCGAATACATTATAATTTCGACCATAATTCCTAGTAATTTAAAAAAGGAACACTGCGGCATTGCGAGACGTGCTTACGTTGGCTTTGTTCGAACGCAACTAATTCAAAATAAGACCTCACTCCAATAGTGAGGCGTTATTTGCCGGGACATGTTTTGAGCGCTGACGCGTTATCTAGTTGGATATTGTTGATCGAAGGTTTCTTGCTTCGATTTCGTTACAATAGTTATTCGATGTTGCATCCTCCTAAGCTTGTACCTAGTTTATTTATGTACATTGCTTCAGTGTGGTATATTATCCCATGAGATCTATTTCAAAACAATGTAATCTTCCAATTCATTACCTTACCAAACTGCGTCATGATCTCATCCTTTGAATACACTCATAAAACATACGACTTACAACTTTCAGGGTGGTCATAGACACTTTCGCTATAATAATGTTACCACCTTCATATGTAGTAATCCCTTTTGGGGTGGTCAGAAGCTTTGCTAAACTACCTACTAAGAATATATTATCTTATCTTATCCTATCTTACCAACGCAACACGCACCTTTCGCCCACAAAGCCACAGCGTGAGAAACCTTGTCCTTTAGTCGTCTCGTACGACGCCTAAGGGAAGAAATATGATGATCCATTCTAAGTCAGAACCAAGTGTTTAAATAAAATAAGTAAATAATAGTATCATAGGTGATTCTTGCAACAGCCGGAAAAAACCTCAGGTGAACACCAAAAGGCACACCGAAGCCACTTTAGACAATAGTGGCATGAGCTGGAAGTTGATACTCCATTCCAAATAGCAACGAAATTTTAGGGCTATTTTAATTGAAACAGAGATTTGAAACAATAAGGTACTGTTTAACCACTTTCTCATTGTATGAATAATATGTCAAATGAGCTGTCTGATAGGCTAACAAGAACTTATCCAAAGGTGGTGAAATAGGTCTTACTCTCTACACAACCCTCACTTAAACAGCTTTAGTAACGCCGAAGATATATCGGATAGTATATGATTCAGATAAATAAATTATATTTGCTATTAAAAAATTTACAAGAACTCTAAATAGGAATCGGAAAATCTTTTCGTCCATGTATGGAATGAAGTATAGGTACTCGTAGGTTCTCATAAATGTCCATAGTAAGCCGTCACGTCAGCCTATCGCCTGTTTCCCATTTACTTATTCTACTTTTACTACTTATAACTAATGCGTTAAATAAATGAAGAGAAACAACTCCCCAATATGAACCTTGGTTGCCTTTATCGTCCGCAGTGCACTATGTAAGTGTCTGGTGCCTGTAAATTTTCGCAACGATCTGCGGTCGGTCTTTGTGCTATTAATTTGTAATGTCCCCCCCTCGGCCGGCCGCCTAGATGCATAGTAGGCTGTACACGAAGCACGGTCCAACGATCAGTCTTGAGATTTGGATATTGTAGAGCGTATAACAGGCTTTATTTTTTAGCCCTTTGATAAAGTTATATGTCAAGATTGACAATCGAAGATACGAAAGCGTCGAAAAAAATTGGTACCAGTACTGGCTATACATATACACGCACACATACATAATTTGTATGGCACCTCACGCACACCAACCTATGAAACTTGGCCCCTTTTGTTTTATACGGTAAAACAGTGAGGCTAGTCTAGACATTAAACTTTTTCTAAGCTTTTAGCGTTTAATGTGTTACGAATGTGGTATTTTGTTGTGACAGTTTGATGCTACAGCGTGAAATTGATATCATTAGCATACTTTTAAACTAAGAGTCGACCCATCGAACTGAACAACTTTTACTATGGGAGCAATCCGATCAGTGACAAAAAAAGTCTGCTGTAACATTTGAGTCTGGGTTAGACTCAGGATGCTAATGATATCACTTTCACCCTATCTGTGAATTGAATAAAAAGGGAAAAAACAGAAAAATATGAGGTAGTTTTGTCCAAAGATAAAAACTAACATTTAGTGAAATTCAATTCATTTATTTTGTGCTAGACCATTAATAGCAGGTGTTAGTATCAATGACATTGACTTAAAAATATGTTGGTGACTAAAATTTTACGAATGAGTCCTAGATCCCATATTCGGCCGTCCCGATGCCCAAAAATGGTACACTGGAATGGCTTTGCAATGGGCTCGAGGTATTTACAAAGTTGTATTAACAATTTTTTAATAAAATTGGCTGCAACTGTAACGGGGGCTACTAGAGAACTGTCTAAGCAACACGAGCGATGTAAATAACAAATCAAATGATTCAACCTATCCAAGAAATTAGATTTATTGCTACTGCTGACAACAGCAGACTGCTCACAGCCTCACAAAATCATTCAAGACTGCACATCTATCTTCGGACGTATCGTAGAATGTCACCACTTACAGTGCCCTTACCGATCTTCAATGGGGGCCCGCGTTTCCGATAGGATTAAGCCAGACTTACTGTTCGGTCAGAAACACGGCGCGACGCAGTAACCCCCCTCCCAACTCAAACCTAGCACACCCCCCCTCGATCGGCCGGCGCATTAGGAGCAATCATATTCGACGGCTGCTAGGTTTTGGCATCGGTTCGTGTTGCTTAGGCTAGCCTAGGCTATTTGCGGAACAATGATCGGTGGTGTCTTAGTTCGGGAGGCCGTTAAAGATCAGTTTTGCTTGGCAGGTTTGTGATGGTCTGTTTTGTTTAGATAATGGTTAATCTAAGCATGGTTTTGCTTGTAAAAGTCGACGTTGGTTGTTTTGTGCGGAATTGAAACTTGTCGTTTTGCTTATATGTACTTTTGTTTCAGTTAATTTCGATGGATAATTGTCACTTATTAACACGTTGACGAGTATTAAACAAGATACAATACAACATCTATTGTTATGGTTGGTATACTCACTGTCCGCCAACATATCAGTGACAGATTCATACGAAGATACACACCAAGTATAGTATCTATCTTCCACATACTGGCTTTACGATGATCTGTTTCGGGCTGGTTGCAACCTCCTTTCTCTCCTCATCCTGACTGCGAAAATCCTACACTCCTGTCCTATCTACATGGCTCACTGGTGCCTCGGGCAGAAGATCGATGTCTATATCGAGGACGCAAGTGCAGCATCAGCTCGGAGGGGCAGTTCGTGTGAACATAGTATTGTCATGAAAACGATTAAAAGGTGAATAGAGGTAATGTTCCAAGCCTAACTATAAGCTTTATTGCATGCATTGCAATACTCTGAGCTCGCGAGCTCCTCTACAGATTAGCTGCAGCGCTGGCCCCCCTCATATAGCTGTCATCTTTGCGTCCTTGCAGCAGTACCTACTGCTGGCTGGTGAGTCAACGGAACGGAACCGGTGGCAGATTCATGCGAAGAATGTTGGTATCATAAGCTCTAAAAGTGTTGTAAATTGAATATTATTCAACTATCATTAAAGTACTCGAGTAAGAGTCTTCACGCATGTCGTTATCAGATCACATAATTTTAAAAAGGTACAAAAAACAATGTTGATTAGTAATCGACTCTACAAACTTTTATGTGATTATTTTTAACGCGTTCTAAGTTTATAACAATAATATCATAATTCCTCATCTTGATTTCTAATAACCCAAACTAATTTTGAATTCCTTCAAACGATAATAATCTTATTTGCATTTGTAACAGTTTTCCAGCTAGTTAGGATCGATCTAATGCTTTCCCAGGAACTTTATATTGGTCTAGTTTGGATTTCTGATTAGTTTCTATTATTTCTTATTCTTAATGTTTCGGTTTCTGGTTAAATGACTTTCGATGCGATGTTAACATACCTAACAAGCCAACTCAAACAAAAGTCACAAATGAAAGGAATAAGAAGACTGTAAAGATAACATCAGAGCAATAACTATGCAACAACAGAAATATTGTTGTTGCTTCGTTTAATAACAAAAACGTTAAGGAATCATCAATCTTCTAAATATAACTAGAATATGAGTTTAAAAGTAAATTATAGCCTGTACAAACCCACTGCAAAGCAAAGGCCTCCTCTCACAAATAAGGGTGAGAATGCGTGGGCCATACTCCACCACGTGGGCTCAGTGCAGATTGGTGGAGGTAAGTTAGTTGTCAACTTACTGGTCGTTAAGCCAGGTCAGAGGCCTATTAAAGTGGCTTAAAAATACTTAGACCTTTACAAAAAAAATAACTTGCTGTAGAGAAATTTTTAAAAAATGACAACAACAATAACAATTAAACAACAGTATAACTAAACATAGTACTAGGGTAAAGTTCTCACCTACCATCAATCGTATACAACACCCTCAGACATAAATTCTATCTAACAAACGTAGCCAACGCAAACAAAATCAACCCCGACAAGGAAAAAAGAAGACATTGCCAACATCTCAATGAAGCCTCCGCCACACTAGACCGATAAGTAAGGTAAAGCCAGACAAAGGCGATATTTTCCGCTCCCGCCAGATCTTGACCTACTTACTGTGCCACGTTGAGGTAGGTCGATGACACGTATACGCCCCGTATTTCTTTTGAAGAGAGCGAAATTGTCGGGATATGCTCGCTTATTGGGTCAGAGATCTTTTGTTTTCATCGCGTTTTGAAGGTTAGGACACGTTGGGGAAGCACGGAAAGTTTTGTTTGGGCTGTGATTCGGACTTTACTATACGCTTGTTTAGCACTCTTTGAGAGTTACATGATCACCGTTCTTTGACCATATAACTATGGACGTTACGCGTGTAATGAATTACACGTTGAAACGAACAAACTTTTCTGCTACTTTTTGCGAGGGCGAGGTAGCATGAAATCTGCAATATTCGATTTTATGCCATATTTTTTTTTAGATTATATTTTTGATTATTAAAAATAGTCATGTGAGAACCCCAAACGAGACTATTTGAAGTCCGCTCCGCAATTATAGGCTGTCTAGTTTAGTGATAAGGTATAAAATTGGTCAATTGGTCATAGTCAATTGGCCATGTAACTTGGCAGAGGGGAATGCTAACGCATGGCCAGTCCTTAGTTATATGGTCTAAGTCACCGTTTAAACAAAAACTTACAATTGAGACCCTTTGAACGTTCAGACATGTGAACAGCCATGTCCCGGAAAGTAAGAATATACATGGTTGCCATACCAAAGTTTCACTACAATTTCCCACACAAGTTCACACATTTCAGGTTGGATTTCAATGTCGTTTTATAGACAGCAAGTAAATCTAAGAGGCTAGAAAGAATCGTGTCAAAATGAGTTCAAGAATATGATCGATGGAATCCAATTTAATGTTTAAGGCTCTATAGTAGTTATGGAGAACTTTTCATGAGTCAGTTAATGCATTATACATTTTAGGGGATTCAGACCATCGAACTGAACAAATTTTACTATAATAGGATCAAACCGAAAAAATCGATAAAATAATGTTGCTGGGAAAACGTCAGCACCAACCAAATGTAACAGCTGATTTAATTTTCGCAATTTCGATGTTGGCGAAAGATGTTCAGTTTTATGGTCTGAAACACCTAAAATATTTACCAAATGCATTTAAAATTACTGTATATGCAACAAATTAGTTTACTTTCATAAATCTACTTATCTGCAGTTCATCAATTATCAGTCTATTCTATTCTATTTTATTTAATGGCGTTTCCTTGTTAGATTTCGCCAGTGTCAAGTTATTTGAGGAAGTGTCTATCCAATCTCGAGGATTGTTTTTGAGTAAGAACAACTGAGAAGGATTTTGGAGCCTCGTGGCAGGCTGAGACGCGAACCATGCGAGAGACAAGTGTTCGAGGCAAACCCTGCAACGTGTCACCTGATCAATAAGACAGTGTTGTAACAGGCCAAAATACTCGTACAAGGAACCCGAAATAACGCTCACAGATTTTTATATATAGAAAAATATTTGCTAACTTTAAGTTTCAAGTGTGTCTGAATTTTGAACTACGTTCAGAAGTAGAAATGTGACGAAGTTCATGAACATTTTTTTTTTATAAATTTGATTTAGGCGGATTTCATTTTGGGATAGTAACACGCTAACATATATTTTTAGGAAAAGAAGGTTTGCCAAGTGTTAAAAAATGTTTCTTATATACCTAAATATGATGTTGAAACACCCAGCTGGTTGAAAAGTATTTTCATCATCTTGTGCGTCCCGTTTTCTGAGTTGGGAGTCAAGTTGAGAAATCGTAGACCTTCGTTTTCTAAACTGGATTTCGCACATTCAAAAATGAAAAACTGTTAGGTATTTATTTTTTGTTGGTTTTTTGTCAGCAGTACTTAGTTATAATATAATTGAAATTGAAATTGAAATTGAAATAGATTTATTAAGATAATACATCTGTCAATGCTACGAATCAGTTTAAAAAAGCTAAATATAGTTGTTTTTGAAATTGACAAGCAAATACTATCTTTCCATACAAATAGGCCCAGCCTATTGTCGAGTTTGTATGAGAATGTTGTTTTGTTGTTGATTCTGTAGAAACGGTTTGTTAGTTTGTTTTTTAAATTTCGAAATCTTTTTTCTAAATTTTATATTTCTCTCGACAGACGAATCGGGATGCGAGGCTGATATGCTGGAGGGCGCGGAGGGGGGACGGCACTCGCCGCCCCGGCCCCAGCGAGAGCCCATCAACCTCAAGAATGAGGTGAGTGCTGCTTAGTTTCCCACGTGCTCTTCTTGCATTTTGTTTTTCAAGAATTCATTTGATTATTCACGTGTGAAAATGTGTTGCAATTCATGTATTGTGATCTACGAATAAAGAAATAAATATGGAAATATAATTCACGTCAAAAAATGACCCCACGAACTTTGGTGTACACCACGCAAGCGCGCAAGACCAATCATTATGGCGACTCCAATTACGGCGTTTGCCGCCAAAACTCATGGTGCCAAAAATTAAGAAGATTTTGTTCGGAGTTATCGTTCCATATTTATTTCTTTATTCGTAGATTGTGATTTCAAATAGTAACCTATTCTAGATGTTTACTGAAACTTCCCAAAACTATAGCTTGCGCCTATTTTTGAAACTTATTTCAAATTCTTTCGACTTGGAAGACGCAAGGCTAGAAAAAAAAAAACACAAAGCTTCTGATTGAGAGAGCCGAACGCAACTAAATAAAAAGAAAATGGTGAAAGGAAATGGAGAATGGTGATGGTTTCTTTGGTGAAATTTTGGTGCTATGATTATGGCAATGCATTCTAGGTATAATATACTTACAAAAACTTTGAATACTTTTGGAAATTAAACTCGTGGTTGTCAACAAATTTACCAATCACAATGAGATATGGTTCTAAGTAGGTATGGTTAATGTTTCTTATGACGATTGTATTGTAACTAACTACCTACAACTAGGGTATAACTTGCATGCTCCGATGCTATTACATTACGAAGAAAACAGTTTTCTGTTGAACATTAAAAGAAAATTGAAACCTGCAATTTATAGATTTAACGTTTCTTGGATACTACACTTGGATATAACGTGTAAGTCAAATTCTCAAGATTGTAGCACTGAATATGAACGTAAAATACGTAAAAGTATCTAAATCACACCCTAAACGCCGACTCTATTTCATTTACAAAACAAGTGAACCATAAAAGTTTATAAAGCAAAAACGAGGACAAAGTTAAGTGCGAATAAGCACCCTTAATTCTCAAGTGTTGACCGTCGATGCCGGCAGCCGGCTCTCTAAAAAGACGACACACGCCCGGCTCAAAAGGTCGCAGCAATCGCGCCGAAAGACTAAACATGCACCGCTTCGTTAGACCTTCGAAAAAATGCGAAACGAAACGGTGCCGACCAATCGGTTCGGCACTGGCGCAACCTACTTGCCTCAGAATCTATAGTATCGATTAGTGAGCGCTTTTTTACCCACACGCACTCACACACTGCCGCGGCGGGGGCAGCCTTTTTAACAATCTTTTTTTCGACCACCCCTTCACCCCCAAAACCGCCATGTCCATTGCGCGGATGCAAAGTCCACCCCGCACCCCACCTCTCATATAGCAGCATTGAAAATGGAATTTCCATGAGTGATGGAGTGTCAAACGGGAAGTGCAAAAAGGAGAAAAAGTATATTATGTTAATTATTGAACGCGTGGTTCGTCCTCCGTCCGAGTTTAAATTGAATGTCATGTCGTATTCTGTACAAGTGTCGTGGAAACGCGCGCTTTTTTCTGTTTTACTCGGACGGTTCCGAGTGTCCACTGTACTCGAATGTTATTCTGTTTTGTGCAAAATTAATCAGAGAACGTGTTCGTCAAATAAACCGGTGCGCTCTAGACTACTTTTTAACTTAAGAGGATATAATTCGGAGCGCGCTACATACAAACGTACTATGGTGATATTTTCAATACTAACCAATTAAAGTCAATGACATTTTGCAGAAACAATCTAGAAACATATTTCTATGCTTGTATGGAGTCCGATTATCGTTAAAATGTTTAGTTTTAAAGTTACAGTGCCTCAAAGATTCATTGAAATCCTTCTGCAAAATTTCATTGAGTTTAATTGGTTAGTATTGAAAATATCACCATAGTACGTTTATATGGAGCGCGCTTGGAATAACATCCCCTTAAATTAACTTGCTGTTGCGCTAAATTCAGAATAAAGTTTACAGAACAGTTTGTATTTTCAGAATAGGGACCGATTCGAGTTTGAAGTTTATCAAGTAGTTTGCAAGATGCCAGAAGGACCGAATTAAATGAGTTAACATGTTTCGTTTCTTGAAGAAACTCTTACTTTTAGTTATTTCTGAAAAACGTTTCATTATGCTCCTTGTAGTGATTAAAAACGATTCATTATAAAATGGAATGTCCCAAAATTTCTTCAAAAGACTAAGGGAATTTTTACGACTTTCGAAAATCTGGTGAAAAAAGTAAACTTGCAACGGAAGGAATGACTTAACGAACCCTCTGTTTACGAGGTGCAGTTCCACGAAGCGAGCGCAAAATCTCTTCGCTTAACTTTTAATAAAATCTGCGCTAACGCCGCTAGACAATAGCACAAAAAGTGCGTGGACAAAGCACTTATTCAAACCGGACAACACAACTATCCGACTGCATTGCTAATGGAAATCCCGAAAAAATATCGGGAAAAAAATAGTTTTAAAAAAGCAAGCACATTTGAATGAAAATTGGGTGGAGGCAGGCGGTCCGGTGCGCCGCCGATCGCCTATTATTATTATTATTACTTGCATTATATCTGCATTTTTTCGACGCACACACTCCCATGCTCCCGTGTGCGCCATTTTTATTTTTTCTTCGTTTTTCTTTTTTCGGGAAATTGGCGGGCGGTGCCCCCACCACCACACATGAATACAGACGTAGCTAGTCGAAGCGAACTATGGCGATGTCTACAATCTACAAGTGGACGAACATTTAAATTGGCTCTCATCAAATATTGACTGCGTGTAGTTTTTTCATTAACAAGTCTACTTTTTGTGTTTCCATCGTTTGGTTACGGCTGCCATTGGATGCGTATCGAAATTTCTTTAGAAATAACATCAGTGCGCCCTTGAATATTTTCATCTGCGCTAATCAAGCGCGTTACGAACTGCGAGCGCTGCGTATGCCGAAATAACCCGACAGTACAGTGAATTGTACACGGATTCTATTAGGGAAAATACAGAGGCGCAAAACATTTGCATTTACTACGTAGGTTATAGTAAGTAAGTTTTTAAATGCTTTAAACCTATGTTTATAATAGTGTAAAGATTCACTTCCAGTATCTTCAAGACATGTGATCTGAAGAAGCGCTGAAATACAAGTCTTTCATTAGATAAAAATTTCTATAATATAAATTGTCAGCAAATGAACGAAAAATCTGAAAAAACATGTTATAGAATCGATAACTGAGCAACTTATTGAAGTTATAAAATATTTTCAACTACACAAACATCTCGATAATTCATGACACCCATTTTTATGAAAACTCGTTCTTTTACAGATTTTCGTTCGCTTGTTAAAAACAGGAACACACAATCACAATTTGAGTGGTCAATTTGCTAGCACCAACATTTTTCAAGGATGCGTTACCATAAAATCCATTTCTATGCTTTGATAAAGTTATATGTCAAGATTGACAGTCGAAGATACGAAAGCGTCAAAAAAATTGGAACCAGTACTGGCTCTTAAACCCTATACATATACACGCACACATACATAATTTGTATGGCGCCTCACGTCCACCAACCTATGAAACTTGGCCCATTTTGTTTTATACGGTAAAACTAAGTTCCTATGTATACTCACGCCCCACATTCCTACTGACTTAGACAAAGTCAACAGATCGCCACGTGCTACCTGGCAGCCCTTTCGCCTCATTTAATTCAGCCGTTTCGTACATGCTCGGTTTCGGATTCACCCAATTTGGCCCAAGAAAAAAAAGATTGATTGGATAAAGAATATTTATGTTATGTTACGTTGCCCCTTTTACCTACGTCTCAATGTTGATCAGCATACGCCTAGGCCGTCCCTTCTTCGATGCGATATACAGATGTAAACTTAAATGTGGTTCATATTTCAGCGGGTGCTTACTTAAGGGTAAGGTCTACCCTTATCGGTGAAGTAATGAACACTCCTGTGTTTTCCTTCAAGTGCCTTTTGGTTTTCTGATTCCGAACTATTCTTTCCCTTACGCTAAACATCTCTTTGTAGGTCTTCCCTTTCCTCTCCATAACTTTTTTTTACCGTATACGTAATGCCATAAAACACAATCTTACATATTTGTTAAGGCGACACTATCAGCGTGTGTGTAAAACGAAAAATAAGGGTAATGAACGCACGCCGCAGCCCGGTGAATTTATTATCATTAAAAAATGCAAAAAAAATCATAATTAAAGGGGTGGCGATGCGGGGTGCATCCCATTTTTTATTTTAATTGGCTTGTAAATTTAAAAAGTTATAGTGAAAATGTTGTGAGATGGCTTTTCGGGGGTTTTTAATGCGATTTTTTAACTTGTTTATCTGAAGCTTTCAGCGAATGTTAGTGACTTAAGTGTTCGGGATCGAATTATTGGAAAATAGTGTATTTAAAGAACAGGGTAAGAGGTAATTTAGTTCACGGTTATATCAACCTTTATATGATATAGAAGAAAAGGTTATGATTATGCATTAACATAAACTACAGGGTGTTACTGAAACGAGTCGACCAATTTTTAGGGGTGGTTCAGGTTTTGCTCCCAAAGAAAAAGTTGTTCATTTTGATGGTCTGAACCACCCCGGAAAATTAGTCTAAATTAGTCATGTAGATACAGTTATGATTATGATTCAAAACAAAACACTGTTTTAAAATGCCACGTCGATGTGCGTGTAAAACCATCGCCTTGCTTTGTCCGCACAAATTATGTACTATACCAGATTTGATATCATATCATAAGCTTTCAAACAAAATAAATTTCAACAAAATCAGTCAGTAGTTTTTGCGGGATACCCGAACAAACAGACGGACAAAAATCCAAATTTTTTTGATTTGGAGTCAGGGACACCTAAAAGCCATATCGTAATCTTTTTGTTGAACTGAAATATCTTCAATTTACAGACACACTTCTGTTACAGTTTTATAAAAGTTTAGATAACCAATATAAACAATATAATATTTGTATTCTTTTGTTTGCTTATAATATTGTTATTTTATGTTTTTGGTGTGCAAATGAAGAGTATTGTATTGTATAAATACACAACTTAGGTACATAATTATTAAATACACATAATTTCTAAGCATCCTACAAAAAGGATCTATTTGTGTTAGAAGTAAAGTCTAAAATCCCCTTGGAGACTATGCTACCAAATACTGGAGGGTATCTTCTAAGTTAACATGGGCGAAAGAAAGGATAGCTTTACTTGCCACGTGAAAGTTTTTTTTAAATTCCTTGTTTGTTCCTTTGGGAGTGGAGACCCTGGGACCATGGAGACCCGATGCAAAACAGCTTGCAAAAGAGATATCAGCGCCCCTTATAGAGACCACTGGTTATAAGAGGGCTATGGCAGTTACCTTCGTCAGCGCATAAGCTTGGCGATTCAGAGGGGGAATGCTGCCAGCGTTCTTGGAGCCGTCCCTCAGGCTACTTGGAGGCTTTGGAGGAGGTTTATAGGCTGTACGTCCCCTTTTTAAATGTTTATATAGAACGAAACGAGTAGTGGATCAGAGTGATATATTTTCTTTGACGAAGCCTGTCGTGGATACGCACTTTGTATTTTATGAAATAAATAACTACGTAGTAGGTAAATAAGTCCCAATGTTTGTATTTTAAGGCCCGATTCGACCAAACGCGAGTAAATTTTATTCTGAGACTAAGTCGCCGGTTACTCTAGAGTCAACTGATTTTGCGTTTTACCAACCCTAATCTTTGAATAAATTTTACACGGCCAATTTTAACGGTGTAAAGCTAGACCGAGACGAATGAAATGTCAATGTCAAATAATTAAAAAAGAAACCTAACAAATTAAAACTGTATAACCTCACATTGCAATAAGAACGACCTCTTTCTTTAGGTGGATTATACATTCGTTCTTTTAGTACGGGTTAGTAAGGTAGAAGACAAATGAAGTTATTTCGAAGTAAACACCAAGACTAATATTGTTCCTTTCCTCTTCTATAAATTTAAGTTTAGTCGAATCCAGCCTAAATCAATTAACCGTAATAATTCCGGCTTCATCAACGTAAGACCATAACTTGAATCATTTTGATTCGATACATCAACTTGTTGACTCTGACACGTCTTTGATAAATTTGTAAGTTTTTCCATCCCAAACAAAATGGTTTCTCCAAAACTTTACCAACCATCTCCACGTCAGCTAGGGTTGTTACAAATATAAATCTCGTCGCAGCCGCGGCCAGGGCTGCCCACGGAGGACGGCGGTGATTGATCAAAGTCGTTTGTCAGGCTCGCGTCGCGATGGTGGTAACCCTGCGCAATTAGCACATGATTCTGGACGTCTAATGCGCGCGAATTTAGTTTTAATTATGGAACGCCGTTGCCATGGTGTCGGGGTAACAGTTGTTTGTGATTGGTCGCGTGTTTCGCAGGATTTTTTTTTAAGTAAATTAATTTGGTGTCTATTGTTATTTTTAGCCAGTCCTTTTAAACGTTTCTATACAGGATGTTATTTAAACATAAATAAATGCGTTTCACAGTTTAGGGGATGGTTCTGACCATCAAACTGAATAACTTTTATTATGGAGGCAAAATCGAAATCGCAAAAAAGCTTTTTGTTGTTCTAACTTCAATAGCCACTCGGTTCAAATGTATTCAAATGTTGAATTTATCGCGATTCCGATGTTGGTCCTACAGTTAAAGTTGTTCAGTTTGATTGTCTGAAGCACCCCCTTAAGTATGAAACGCATTTTAATTTACACGCTGTATTAGGCGAAGCACAACATACAGGGTCCAACTTAATATGCTGACACTTTTTTAAGGGGATGATGAGACCATCAAACTGAACTACTTTCTCTATGGGACCAACTTTCTCTATGTCCTAGATTGAAGTTCTGTGTTTCTAACGCGATTCGGTAGCTTCGCTAATAAATTTCTGGACTTCTGATGTTCATTCAAACACCAAGTAGGATAGGTAAGATGCACATGACGAGTTTTAACTTTTTTGTCATATAGGAAGGTTACCCTTCATAAGCCCCTACACGAACCAGTTGGTCTACCTGTCATTTTGGATGCGTCTTTCGACCTTCTTACCCTGCTGGTTCTCGAAAGAGACATAGGCAATGAAACATAAATAAAATAAAAACGAGTGTTCTTTACACCACACGATGAAACGACTGAAGTAAAACTACAACTAGGTATTTGTATCATACAAATATTTGTCCCTTACGGGATTATTACCCGCGACCCTAGGCACAGCAGGCAGGTTCATTACAGACTGTGCTATCGGGCCGTCGAAGAATTGTTTATTGATATGTTTGGCAACATCTCAGGTGGTCTAAAGCCTCAGATAAATTAACAGGAATGGATGCGATATTACGCGCGTACCCCTCTGCCAAAGACGCATGCTCAGTGAGCATACCCGTCATATAAAAATAGTTGACGCGCGTCCCGCGCCAGTATATAAAACTCCCCCCTCACCCCCGCAAAATTGACAGACTTTTTTGCGTAGAAATGAGAGATCATTTCCAATCCATTCCTGTTAATTTATCTGAGTCTAAAGCACACTCGTTTTTAGGCACTTATAATTTTTTACTTTTTTTTCCCAACGGAACAATCTTGAGCCACGAGATTTAAGGGTATATTATTCGGAGTGCGCTCCATACAAACGTACTATGGTGATATTTTCAATACTAATCAATTAAAGTCAATGAAATTTTGCAGAAACAATTTTGAAACAAATTTCTATGCTTGTATGGAGTCAGATTTTCGTTAAAATGTATAGTTTTCAAGTTACAGTGCCTCAAAGATTTCCATACAAATCTTAAATTAATCCTAGCATTGAAACTGTATATTTCAACGAAAATCTGACTCTATAGAAGCATAGAGATTTGTTTCTAGATTGTTTCTGCAAAATTTCATTGACTTGAATTGGTTAGTATTGAAAATATCACCATAGTACGTTTGTATGCAGCGCGCATTTTCGCTCTCGAAATAATATTCTCTTAAAACGCTTGAGCATCAATTTTAAGAAAATAATACTAAAATTAGAATTCTTATAAAATATTTTAAGTAAGCTTACTCCCCAAGCGTGCGTAAAGAAGTTTTACTTCAAAAATAATAATTATTTAGTTTTGATCACTACAGGGTGGGTCATTTTTATATGCTGACACTTTTTTAAGGTCATGATTAGACCATTAAACTGAACAACTTTCTCTATGGGACCAACATCGACATGGAAAAAAAAAAATCTAGTGGGTTTGCAGTTTTGTACGGAACAGCTGTTTTTTTTTTCGATTTCGATGTAAGTGCCATAAAGAAAGTTGTTTAGTAAGATGTCCTGATCATCCCCTTTCAAAAGAGGACCCTGACTGGGTGTTAGGGTAAAAAGTATTTTACCCATGATACTGAACAACTTTCCCTAAGAAATACAGGGTCCTTCAACTTTTTTAAGGAGATGTTCAGACCATCAAACTGAACAACTTTCTCTATGGGACCAACTTCGAAATCCCATACATTTGGCTCGAGTAGGTTTGCAATTTTGTATGGAAGAGCTGATTTTTTTTTCGAGACTTGATGTTGGTCCCATAGAGAAAGTTGTTCAGTTTGATGGTCTGATCATCCTCTTATAAAAGTGTCAGCATATTAAGTTTGACCCTATATAATGGAAATGAAAAAAAAAAGACTTTCCATACTAAATGCAATCAGCTGATCGATCGTTTGTATGATAAATCGAAAAGGAAAAATTGCGAATTTCCTACATGTTTCTTAGGATAAGTTGTTTAGTATCATGTGTAAAATAACCACATAAAGTAATGCAACTGTTTGCCCTAAAACCCAGTGTTAATCGTTGCACAATTTTACATAAAAATATAAAATAAAACATTACAGCGTGTGGCTCGAAGCGCTCGTTGGCGTAGTGGAGCTTCGGTATTGGAAACGATCACCGAAGTTAAGCAACGTCAGGTCCGGTGAGTCTTTGGATGGGTGACCGTTTAGTGGTATTTCATCTCGAGCGTTTCCGTGCTTCGGAAGGCACGTTAAGCTGGTCTCGGATAGTTCCGTCAGATGGCGTTGTAACTATTCGTTAAGCCAAGTCAGAGGCCTATTGGCGGCTTGAAAATTCTCTGACAGCAAGGTGACCACTAACTTGCCTCCACCAACACGCACTGGGCAGTGAGAGGAGGCCTTTGCCCTGCAGTGGGATTCTACAGGCTATAACTTACTTTTTTTTTATTACAGCGTGTACAAAATAAATTAAATCCAATTTACCAATGAATATTCAGAGGAGGGGGCTGCGCATCGATTAAATAACCTCATAAATAATATAATTGTCTAAGCTGTCTATCTATCGTTATAAAGTTTTATTATACTGCAAATTAAATAGCCTAACTCTATGCATGCGGACGATCGCGCCTACTTTAGTACTTCATAATGTGACGAAAAAAAAACAGAAGTAATAAACATTTTACAGAGAAACGCGAGTGTGGCACGTATTGATAGGGTTCCGTACTAAAATTTAAATCATTTGGCAAAAGATGTAGTGACAAAGGTAATACAGTAGTTATTGTGGTGTTTGGAGCAATTTTAGGTTTTTTTGTTTAATTCTTTTTAAGTTTAACGTCGTCAGTGTAATTGTCTAAACGATGAGCGGTAAAAAATGCTGACAAATTATATTTTAAAAAAATCCTTGATTTTGTCTAAATACCTACTTAATATAAATTCAAGCTTTTGTCCTGGAGATTTAGGCAGATCTGTTTTTAAATTCCATTGTTTACTCAAAAAAAAATATTTCAATTAGTACTTACTACTGAACTTACTAATCACAATCAGTAATTAGTAATTACCGAAACCGAAATTTTTATTGTTATTAAAAATGTTATGTTTTCATTTGTGTTTGTCGACCAATTCCCCAGACAGTAGATTTTTAAAATTATGTTTACCTTGTAGGTAGGTTACTTCAAACATTTTAGGGATATTCACGCTGCTTATTTCTGTAGTGGACACAATTATACCTAACTAATAAAGATTCTGCATTTCGTTTGGTTACGGAACTCCAAAAAAGGGAGATGTACCGACATTAAAGACGAATTAAAATGCGGAATCACGTACATTACAGCTTTGGATCTTTTTTTTTCAATACACTTATAAATGCGGACTGCGAAATGAGTGGAGCGGTTTAATTGTGTTTTTTTAATGTTTATTTTAATGGTCTTTGGTTGTTTGGAGAAGTTCGGTTGCTAAAAATTGTTTTGTGTGAACAGGTTTATAAATATCTGCATTGTTTTATTTTCTTTTTTTAAAGGAACTTAAGTGCTTTTTAGGAAGCCATCACATGGTATGTATTTTTTTTATATTTTACCTCGAAACATACATTTTTAATGAGAGGTATAACATAGCGGTTCCGAAATAAAATGATAATGATGATAAATTAAAAATGTAATAGTACAACTTTTTAGTTTACTATTCGGCAGGTCTTAAGTTCAAATCGCGGTCGAATTTCGTTCGTTTGTGATTCAAAAATAAAACTATTAAAATTAATTGTGATTCTCCTATCATTATCAATCAGTCCATCATAGGTTAAAGGTTTTAAATAAAATGATAACATATTTACAAGTAGATATTGAGGAATATTTGCGGTAAGTTTTCTACTCAAAAAACTTTTAAAAACCCATTTAAAATAAAACAAAGCTCTTATATTACACTTTTGATACACAATATCAAATTATAGTATCAATATTTTATCACTAAATTCAAAACAAGTTGAACTAGTTAACAATTAATATAAATCAATTTCTACGAAGAATCAATATCACAATATAAAACGAATCTTACAGACAATTCAAATAAAAATAATAAAAACAAACAAAATTCAAATCAGTGAACAAGCTAATACGAAATCTCAATCAGTCCGTTCGATAGAAAGACAATGACAATGTGGCACCTATCGCGGCACCTACAAAAGAAACCTGTTAACTATATGAGTAATGCACAACTTAAATCAACTGCCTATATCTGTGCCCATCCAGGGCAGACGAGCGATTTACTTCCGTCGCGTCGTTTTGAACGCTGACAATGCGGGACATATCGTGGCATCTAGAAAAGAAAATTGAACTATAAGATTTACACAATTTAGATCTACTGAATATCTCAAAAATTATCAGAAAAATATTTTTATTTGAAACATTATTGATTATCATGTTACAGCCATGTTGTGCTATTTCAAATCAAATTAAAGAAGATCAATGATTGAATCGTCTCTTAACACGGAATTAAGCTGTCGAAGAATTTCATTCTCTGACGTAGTAGGCTCGGTAGATTAATTGAATGAAAGCAACGCCCCGGTTTGGCAGGTTGCAGATTCAAGTCCGTACTGAATATCAGTTTAAAATAAGAGCTTTATACTATCAAAACGTTTTTGTTACAAAGGTTGATTTTGTATTTTAGAAAAGTTTGCTAGAATATTTAATTTTATTTTTCTCCTCTCCGGACGGAAAGTGTCAATTTTCGTCCCGCTGCGCTATACGAAGTTGCCAATTTCGGGCTTTAAATAAGAAAGCCTCAGATCACATGTTTGTTGACCTCGACTAACAAATTACATTCGATCTGAGACCTTTCTTTCTTTCCTGCCCTCGGTGTGCAATCTAATATTTTTGCCTTATAATTTGATCCATATCAGCAGGGACAAAAAAACTTTATGCAAGTGGTAGGCATTGTAAACACAATGCTACGAAAGGCGATGGGCTTTTCAAGCTGCGATTTTATCGTTTACACGCGCTTGAAACTCGCCAAAACGGCCCGTCTGCAACTGCCTCTCCACCCATCCTCTGAAAATGGAGCGACCGATAAAAAAGGTAACGAATTATAAAAAAGCGGAGGCACACAATCGCGAGCGCGGACGTGTGGGCGGGTGGGCGAAATGAAATGAAATAATGAAAAAAATGGGCAAAAAGCAGTACAAACATGCATTGTCCTGGCCACCCGCCCCCCTTAATGAGTGGGTATGGGGCGCCTACCCGCGGTTATACGTGTGTTACACGGATCTGAAGCGGCTGATTATCACCTGATTCCATCTGCCACTTGAATGTAAATTGCTACCTATTGTTTTATGGGAAAAGAATAAAATTTATCTGGCTGAATGTATGCTTGTATAAAAGTTGCCTATTCCCATCGGACTATAAAAATAGATTCATCAACATTGCAGATTTTAAGTTCGGGTGTTAAGGACCTTTAGCAAGAAAGCAAGCAACTGTAATTGGCGTCGCTGTATTGTCTTCAAAACCACCCTTATCGTTATCCTTACTTTTCCAAATAACTGCGACTAGGTCAAACAAAACTCAGCCCAGCTTCTACATTACCCGCTCATCAGCAAAGTTCAATTTCCGAACACATTAGCCATCAAAAACACCGTCCGAAATTAATTTGTTTATGCGAAACAAAGGTGGGCGCTGGCTGTATGCACCCGTACCTCGCCCACCTCCCGAAAAAAAGAAAAAAAGTAGGAAAAAAGGGGGGGAGGGGTGTGGGAACCCTCCCGCGGCGCGATCGGCATCAGACTTCTTTTTTTAATCGCGTCGCATTCGGCATGGTCGTTTTTGGTAAGCACACACTGCGCGTTGCCTATTTTCCAATTTAGATTGCTTTGTATTACCGGGTGAGCGATGCGCAATAGTTTTTGAGGTTCGTGACACGTGAGGGCCGGAAATTAAATTCTGTGTAAAATAAAAATTCGGGAAAGATCACGAATTTTTTTACGAAATTTGTCGAGAGTATTCGGGTTTTTTGAACCACCCCTTTGTGTGTAAACTCCGACTTTTTGTCAAAAACCGGATCCCGGTGAAGCAACAAGGTACTAGAACATACCTTGCTGCTTTACCGTTACCTATCAGAACAGAAATGTATCCATATAGGTAGTCAAGTTACCTATGATAAGTTATCTATGATAATCTAAAATATGTTTGCTCTCTATTGTGTTCCCTGCGCGGTACGTTACAGACATTATAAATAAGAAATAAGTACCATATCCAGAATATAAAAATTCTTCACCAACACCGCAAAGAGGCAAACCTGAAACGGTCAACAATGATGAGTAAGCATTAAAAAAATGCTCCATTTGTCGAGCTCTATGTCGTCACAAAAAGACGAAGCTCAGACTACTAGAAAAGGAAATATGGTCCATGTAAATCAATCAAATTGAAAAAAAAAATAATCGCTCTCCTGTAAATTTTTTTTCCTTTGAGGTTCGCCCCTTTGCGGCGTAGGCGACGAATTTTGCTTGGTACTATCACTTGACTCCTCGCTATTGCCTGACACACATACATACGTATATACATACATACCATATCGGTGCGTATCACACTACGGTATACAGAGACAATAATCACCAAACTGAGAATATTTTAGAATATAATTAAATTTTAACAAACAACCACCAAATGAATTACAAATAAACTCAACTGTTATCAAATATCAAGTAGTCCAAAACTCCTAACCTTTAAATATCAATAATTAGAATTACAATTAAAAGTAATAAACAGCTCCCTCTTCTAAAAGGAAGGCCAATAACTCAAGTATCAAAATTCCTTGATAATTAGCAAGCAAAAGGCAATAAATATCGCCGAGACGATTATTAAGCGGCGACGGCTAATCACAAAGAGTTTATAGTTACACTACTTAAACTATAGAGCCCATTGTGTCAAGAGTAATTTTCACTGAGAAGCCTGACTTCAGAGTCGCACATTCAGCCTGCAGCTTCAAATTTATGGAGAGACATACTTGATAATGTAACGATACTACGGACCTTAAAACCACAGAAAAAAGAACCAGTAGAAATAGCATGAAGACTTTTTAGTTCGATAACTAGCGTGACCAAAAAAACTAATCTAATGAAATTCAACCTTATCTTCATACCTATGTGTTGAGACCAAAGTTGAAACTTAATCTTCTTAAAATTGTCATAGCTACTTTAATGACCGTTGATTGAAATGTAAAGATATGTCATAACTCATAGCGCACATATTAATGGCTTGCGGGCTGCACAAACATGCTACTTTTATTAAGGTGAATCCAGGTTCTCTGTTCTGTGCTTAAAACGATTGGTGTCTACTACATAACCTAACTCATAGGTAAAGATAACCGATCAATATGAAAAGAAAATTCCAGGATTCAAAAGAAACTATATGAAAATAATGTAATGCCAGTTATTAAATTGGCAAAGGAATTTCTTAGAAGTTAGACCGGCTTAGAAGCCTGCAACAGTAAAATATTTGCAGTATGTTAATTCTGATATGCCTTCAATTAAACTTGCCTGTTCTTCTTCGTCTGCTCAGCTGACCAACCGCACGCAACTCTAAAACAGCCCAAGTCCCAACTCATCCCAGTCAAACCTCACTGCCTCAAGCGACGCCGGTTTTCTTCACCCTTCTATATAATTAAAATGCACACTTACAGTAGTAATTAGAGAGTGTACAAAGAAATCATATCGAGATAGTATCACTCGAAAACAAAGTGGCATGAAGTTACAAATGCCCTGTATGAGGTACTCTATAATAATCAAATGAATTATGTTATTAAAGTTGCGTTGGGTTTTTGAGGTTGTTTCATTCGCATCGCTAAGTTAAGACACAGTTGAGAAGATCAGCTTAAAAGGTACTTTGATCGATCGGTACGCGATCGCACGCGGCGTGCTGTTCCGTTCCGTCTATCTTATATGCTCCAGCAAATGACGTTCCTGAGTGACAGAAAAGGATGGAGCGACGGAAAAATGCGACCGCGTGCGGCCATGTGTAGTTCAACCCTAATTAGCTTTTTTGCAAGAAAAACGATAGAAATCGAAATAATTTCAAAACAAAGATAGACAACATTGTGGCGAGAAAAGGTCAGACATGTCCGTATGCACATCTTTCGGATGCAATTCGAGAGACAACAATAATGAAGCCTTGGATCCCTGGATACCTGGATACATAGGATTACCAATAATCAGAGGTTTCTTAAAACTGGAACGAGTGGGCGAGTCAAGTAGGTCCTATAGCTTAGTAGTTGGATGAAATGAATAGTCTACTTAATTTTCCTGTAGCAAAATTTCTTATCAAAGCCAAATTAATTTTCATTGTGAATTTAAATTATTTTTAGCAACGCTGATGGAGAGGTAAGCCTAAAATAACTTCCAATACACTAGTCAACACAAAATCATAGACTAAACCGCCACTGGACCAGTGCTCCGTCACTCGCGTTTGACAACTGCGATAAGTACCTACGTCGGCTTGTATCTCATGAAGTACAGGCTGTAGCGCATTGACATAAGGCGCATTTTAGTTTTCGTTCCTGATGCGCTATGTTCGAAATTCGAAAAGGCGCGCGAATTTGGGATGAGTGCGGTACCTGTAACGGTAGTAGGTAACTATTTACGGTAGGTAACTATTGAATAATCTGTGACTCGACTCGTATCAAATGTCAACCGTCTCCCGAGCAGAGTACCTACGCAGCCAGCAGCCGGGATGGCCGGGATAGAAAGTGTACATTTACTGGGAATATAAATGTTGCTCATTAATCAACGTAATAAGATCATTACCGGGATCGGGTTCCGAGAGCGGTCCGCCAACTATCTGAGAGTCCCTTTTTTAAATCTCCTTTTTCTGTTTTAATTATAATTTGTATTATAACACATGCCTATTGAAAAAATTATCAAATCTCTTTTAGTTCGATAGTTCGTTTTACACTACAGTTAATTAATTACTTTTGCATGTTTTACGAGCAAGTGTATTAAAAAGAGTTATACCTCACTTTCTCGTAAAGTGGCTCTTATTTCACCGCTTTTGCCGCTCCTCATTTTTAACATTATTATTTAATAGTCTAAACTTATTTGTGAATTTCTATAAATATTTCCCTCGCAAGTTTGTTGAAAACGTACGAAACGCGTGAGCATTGTTCATTACCTATAGTCTCGGCAAGGATAACGTCCTCGCCTATTGGTTCGGGCTTGCAGTCCAGCCTCTAGTGTAATGAACTAATGAATGATCAACTTAGCTCACAAGTATCATCACAATTAATCTCTAGGTTCTTTACTCAAGCGAAACCGAAACTGTTGAATATCTCTGTCTTCCTCATCATTTCTTATGACATATCAATTAAAATCCGGTTTTTACACTAAGTTACACATTATAATATAAAGTAGTAAAAAGAAAACTGATCATTATCCAACTTCGCGTTTCACTCAGATTTTATAGCAACTGAAAAACTTGCGAAATTGCTTGCAAGCTTTTTAAACAGCCCCTTTGCAAAGTGGACCTTATTAAATGGTAATTAGGTATAATTTTTCCGCGTTCCTTATACCTACACCCAACACCAGTCGATCTCGTAGAACTTAATTGGAACCACTATGATTTATTATCGGTTAATTTTATGATAATTAATCTATGAATAATATGCTTGGGGTGGCCTATTCTGTAAATGGGTAGTTAATAAATCGAATGCGGGAAAATATTTCACATGTAATATTGCTAAACACTCATTTTAGTACAGAAAATATAGTAACTACTCCTAGCAAATATTATCATTGTGTAATTGAGTTTGTCATTCACGCCTTAAGAGGACTGCGAATCTGAAAATCAACATACACCACAAACCACCTTTTATGTACCAATAAAATTATAATGGGAGTCAAATTGCAAGTTTGGACACGAGCCGTTGTGTCTTTCGCGTAGTGTTGCGCGGTTGACACTTGCCACGAGGCTCGACCATCTCATTTCTTCTGTCTTTTTGTTCAAAATCAAAATCCATAATATTGGAATCGATTCTCCTACAAACTACTTGAAATTTGGGCGTATCATCCCGGGACCACGACTCTCGCCATAATAATCGATGAGACGTGGCTCCGGTCAGAATTTATTCGTTTTCTTTCAAAAATGAGATGATTTGTTATTAATTTCGAATAAGTAAGAAAACCACATAACTTTAAATTGCGTTGTGAACAATATCGAAAATTTTCATTTTCTTCCTATTAAAAATGTAAGAGTGAAATGGTTACAACTAGAAAAAAAGGGGTGAAATAGATTCCCTTTTCTTCGGTTTTATTTATTAAAATCGATTTCTAGAAAAACCACATCACTTCTCATATCGTGTAGATGGTTCAGTTTATTTTTCAGCTCAATTGTCATAGTTAATGAATAAAATGGTTACAAAGTTACCCAATTTCATGCTAAAACTAGGAGGTAGCCCCTTAAGCCATATATTTAGAAAACCTTTCTGACACAACATTCAACCTATAAAAAACCCTAACACCTCAAACATTCCATCTCAGAACCTTTATTATTAATCTTTACATACCTACAGTACATAATAGCACCTCGGGGCAGTGTATCGAACGGGAGCCGATCGTAATAAGTCGCCCGTAATTTATGTTAGTCGCAATTAAAGTAAGATTGTTGCACGGCCAACTTGCTTGGTAGCCCGGGAGTCGGCCGCCGTTTTGTTGTTTTAATCGGTTTTAATAACAGGCTGAGGCATTACTTACAATTATTCGTCAAATTCTTTTATACACGATTATACGTACAGGACAATAAATGTGCTAAATAAATTATAGTTTACACACCGAGGACAGGAAAGTAGGAAAGGTCTCAGATCTCATGTAATCGGCTTCGCCTCGATCATCAAACATGTGATCTGAGGCTTTCTTATTTACTGTCCGAGGTTAGTATACTATTTTTCTCCTCGACGGAGGTGGAAAGCGACAACTTCGTTTAGCGCAGCGGGACGACAATTGACGCTTTCCGTCCGCAGGGGAGAAAATGAAGTAAATGACATATTAAATGATATAATAAATCTAGATACAAAAATGGAAATGTAGTAATGTAGTTTAGAATACTATACGATATGGTAATACGTAGATCTTTTGTTTGAAACACATAAAAAATATTTCAAGCATAAAATAAAGTCCAATGATCATAATGTTGTGATTGAATAAACACAATATTCCTATTCGACCTCCTTGCCTGGGATTAAAGTCCATAAAACAGACAATTTCCACATTCTCCCTAATTCGGTCGAGGTTTATCCCAGATCTTCCTGAAATAAAGTCAACTATTTTCATAGTTTGAGACCAGAGCTATACCATGCCACGCACGACAAAGCGACAAAACGAGAAAACCTTCATGCCTATACATTGCTAGATCAAATTAGCGCGTACATTAGCTCTTTTCCATGCCAAAATTTTATGAGCCTGTAATTCAGCAGTATAAGGTTTCTTATGCAATATATTTACGACGACAGTCTAGCCACCATGCTAAAATGACAAACTTTAAAATAACACACATTAGGAAGTAAACAGCAACATTTGGAAGCCAACTCCCGAGCTATAATCGTGCTTCTATTACGAGGTTTCCTGTCACTAAATGAGATTAAATGTACCACAGTTTCTCAATAACATAAGAACGGTTAATGCGATTTAATGAACCCGCTCTATTTAAAGCTAATTTTGTTCAGAATGCATTGGAAAGTGTGTACATAACAAACTATCAGGTAAATCGGGGAACTGTTGGCTGCTGACCAAAAGAAAGAGTGATTATGGCGCCGACACTGTCTCTATAGCAACTTTGAACGTGAAAAAATTGTGCTCGATTTTTACTATGCCTTGTAGTTGTCACTTCTTATCGTGTGGGCAGCAAGCCCTGTTGCTGCATGCTACACGTGCTTTTATCTCTTTCGTTCGCGTGCAAATAGAAAGAGAGCGAAGGTATGATAGCGCTGTATCACGGTAGCATATGCTGGTACCCATGCTGGTATTCAAGTTACGGCCTCTGACGTGGTTTTTAAGTAACGACTATACTGCCACCAGCGATGCTGGGACCAACGTCTTAACGTGCTGTTCGAAGCACGAAATCATCTTTTTTTTCAGACAATCAGGTGATTCAGCCTGCAATGTCCTAACCAACTGGGGAAAGCGCACAAACTAACATTTCACTAGGTGATCCCCGTGGGAATCCAACTCACGATTTCCGTGTCAAGAGCCCAATGCTCTTAACCATTAGGAATAAGAAGAAGAAGTGTTCCACTGGCAGTCAGTATACCTTCTGATGTCTATACCTTCGGTCGTACGTAGCAGTAACTACAGGGTGTAACAAAACACCCTAGTAATACTTAAGGGGTTGCTTCCAACTATCAAACTGAACAACTTTCGCTATAGAGCCAACACCGAATTGCTAAGAAAATCTGCTGTTCTATACATATGTTATATGTTATATACATGTTGGTCGAGTAACGAGTAGCCGTTGACGTTTTCTATGAAACTGCCGTTTTTTTTTGTGTTTTAGATGCTGACTCCATGTTGAAAGTTATTCACTTAAGTTTACACTATGTATAATTCTGCATTCATAACCATGATGATTAATCAATCATACAGGGTAACATTATAATTTTTTTTTCCTTTCTCCCTTTCTTCCTTTAAAAAAAATACATTATAAAATTGCCTTCTTTCTTTTGACCTTTCATAAAAATGCCTTCTTTCTTTTGACCTTTCATAAAAATCTTACAATTTCAAAAACACAATTTAATCAAATTCACACAGGATAAAAAAACTCGTAATAAAAAAAACATACGGCTCGAATTGAGAACCTCCTCCTTTTGTTGAAGTCGGTTAAAAAGAACGAAACAATTTAACAACATACCTGCACGCAAACGAAAATTTTATGGTGACAAAACTTAATTCCACCTTAAATTAACTTCAATAACAGATCTATAATTTTAAATCGCACTTAACAGAAACCCAATTAAATCTTCTTCATACTTAATGAAACATTAATCGCGGAGTTAATTAAATAAAGAGCAAAAATTCAGGCGCGCGCGCACGCGAGCCGTATCGCTTTGCATATTGATTAGATCGATTCACTGATCTGAGATCGTGGAGACTGCGTTACACAATTTATGCTTTGCGCAGCTTGAAGCTTATATTTACTTCTGTTGAGTTTGTCGCTTTGGAATCTTGAGAATAAAAGAGGTTGAAAATTGATCCTTTTTTTTTAATAATTATTGGTCTTCTTGCTTGTGCGTTAGCACCGCATTTCAAAACCGCAAGTTTTTGAGTAAGAACAACTGAGAAGGATTGTGGAGCCTCGTGGCAGGCTGAAACGCGCACCGCGCGAATACCACGCGAGAGACAAGTGTTCGGGGCAAACCCTGCAACGTGACTCCAAAAATTGATCCTTATTTAATGATCAATTTTTGGAATACAAATTGTCTCAACGTTGTATGGAGCCACAAAAAAGTTGATTACAATTTTTAAGATCTCCGTACCCATTGGGTGCTAACGGGCTCCTAATAAGCCTACGCTGTCCTACTGTCTGTTTGTCATACCTAAAGGGCTGCATATTTAGAACCGTAATAGCTAGACGGTTAAAATTATCACATAACCATTTTAAAACTAGTTGTATTTGATGCGTTTAGGCGAAGTCTTAGATACGATGCTAACAGGTGAACGCCAGGATACTGTCTTTAGACTCAGGGCCGTCCTAAGGTACGAGGGTTCGTGTTCGTGGCACCCGGGCGCGGGCTCAGGGACCTAGAGGGCACAAGCCAATCCCTGTGTGTACACTTACCATGCGTAATCTCCTAGTTTTAAAAATTACCTAACAAAGATATAAAATACGCCTCATGCAGCTTTCGGCACATTTGGCTTGCTCAGTTGCGATTTGCGATGTGCAAGCCAATTTAGATTACCGTACTACAAGAATTATCTAATCTAATCTAATCTAAACTATTATAAAACTGTAACTGAAGTGTGTCTGTACATTGAAGATATTTACAAAAAAAGATTACGATATAGTTTTTAGGTATCCCTGACTCGAAATCAACTTTTTTTAGAAATTTTGTCTGTCTGTTTGTTTGTGTGTTTGTTTGTTTGTTTGTTTGTTCGCGCATCACGCAAAAACTACTGAACCGATTTTGATGAAAAGTTTTTTGGTTTGATAGCTTATGATCTGACTTAAAATCTGGTATATAATTTGTGCGGACGAAGTCGCGGGTAAACACTAGTATATTATAATAATATCGAAGTTTGCAAGCTCTCTTACATACTATACTCTTATAGTATAGTCAAGAATCTGAGCGTTGCAACAACTAATATTATGTATCATCGTGAATGGTTGCGTAGATCTTAGTAACAAAAGAATAGTACTCAAAAAGGACGAAAAATTAAAAAAATGACGAAACTTTTCCGCAAAACAACAAAAATTGTTTAACATCGAATTGTAAAACCAACTCTTTCTCCAAGTGTCAAAATACAAATTTCATCGACACAGCGCTAACATCACGTCGTTTGCTTTATTATCCGGCGAACATAAAAACTAAAATTTACATTTTTACTACCAATTTGACGTGAAGTAATATGAAAGCAAATTATCGATGGAATTACAGATAAAAAAATCTTGCTTCATTACACTGACGTAATAAGAAAAAGTAAACATGCTAAAATAATAAATGAAATGACCATAGCCAATCAAGAAGCTTAAACTTGTGGTTTATTATTTTTGACTGCTGTTGAATCTGATATTATAATACAATACAGGGTGTTTTGTTTAATGATAATTGTATGGCGGGATGCGGAGCTGTTCCAATTTGGCTTTAGAAAGTATAATATCTGAACGTTAAGGGTGTGCACAAATTGTGTTTTGTTTTACGACATTTTGTACTCATCCTCATTAAAGGTTTGTATGATTCATAGCATTGGTTATCTCTGTACGATTTTTACACAACAAGATTATACTCTAATATGAACATAAGTATGTAGGTATGTACTTACATAAATAAAAAACAAAAATTCATTATTTTCCATCGAAGTACTTCATTTTATATTTAGGCAGTATATTCAGTATACAAACAGTGTAATCTACGCTAACAAATTGATAGATTTGTTTATTTAGTGTAGTGCAAGTTGTCCAGTTTAATGGTCTAGAACACTGTTTATATACAGCGTGAAATTGATATCATTAGCATCCTTTTAAACTAAGAGTCTACCCATCAAACTGAACAACTTTTACTACGGGAGCAAACCAATCGGAGTATAAAAAAATCTGCTGTCCCATATATTTGAGTCATGTAGGCAGCGGCGGCGAGTGTAGTTTAGTATGGGACAGCTGATTTTTTTTTGCTCTGATTCGTTGTTTGCTCCCGTAGTAAAAGTTGTTCAGTTTGATGGATAGACTCTTAGTTTAAAAGGATGCTAATGATATCAATTTGACCCTGTATAACGCATTTTATTTTACAGCCTGTATTTATCTTTGGACAAAATGAGACCTGGGCTAAAATATGGCTGAGAATGAACCAAATGAGACTTGTATAATTTGGTACAGGGACTAGGCTGAAACATAACTCCGCTATGAATTATACCTGTACCTACTTAATTTTACACAAAAACCATTATCTCCACAACCATTGCTCTAGTTTTTCAAAAACAGTCCATAACTTAACGGTACAAGCTATAATTCAAAACGACACCCTTTATACTCATGAATGCAATTTTATTAATTAATTTCGAGATGCATTTATCTTCCTTGCATGATGCGAACGTTTAATAAGGACCCGCCATTACTGCGATTGCCTTTGAGGAGGTTGGGGAGAAATGGAAACGGTGATTCGGCGAAAATTTATTGCATGTGAATACGGTATTAGTTAAGTTTGGCAACGATAATCTTTGTTAATGTTATGCATTTGAGAGTTAGGGAAAAATGTTGTTAACGTAAGTGGAGTAAGAATTTAGAGTGAAATGTATGTAGGTAGTAGGTGTGTTTTATAACTATAAGTGTTGTTAAAATATAAATTTGGCTTTTCTTCCAATAAATGCATCCGAATTTTTTCATCACCTCATGCAGAGCATGAGTTTGCATGCCAAGTTTTAGCATGACAATCATCATACGCCCTGATGGAAACGTTAGCTAGTCAGTAATGGTCTGTAGAATCATGGTAGTTAAAAGTGGTTACACAGTATTACAGTAAATCGTAACTTTCGATTCACTAAACAATGTTTTTTAATTGATATTTATTTTAATTGATATTTATTTTAATTGATATTTCGTTTAATTCATAACACCAATAAGTATTAAAAGAGCGGGTTCTTCTTTCGCAAAACTACTTTACATACTGTATTAGTCTTACCACTGAACTCCACCAAGAAGCTCCAGGTGTTTAGTACCTATTGTCGAACACTCGGTCGTCCAAGGAACCGGGTCCTGTATTGTGCTATTCCGTTGAATTCCAGTATCACGTGCGCAGATGTTTCCTCACATTCTATTTGCACGCCAAGCCTAGGCGAGGATTGTTAAGAATGCGATCATTTTCAATACTAAAACTTTAAATTGTTTTATTGGAGACACGCTCTTATCGCAACAATTGTCAGCTTAGTCATTTTTCGTGAAGGTAATTTTCTTGACTTGAAAATTATGTTTGTCTCTTACTAAGTACCTACCTACTTCATTATTAAAATGTAAACACCAGACAATTTTAGAGGTAAAAGGCAGACCCTAATTAATATTATTTCACTACCTGAATTCGTGTTACGTTGTTATAAATTCCAATATATTAGCATTTCAATTCACCCCGACTTCCCCTAATTAGAATATTAATCTCACCATCAATCTATTAAGTTTTGACCAGGTTCGTTACAGCTACTGCGATCGATCAACCATCTTTTAAGCGATAAAGCAGACAAGCTTGATAAAAATACCTAGAAGTTAAGCATATAAAAGTTAATCATCATCAGCCTTTCTATTTTACACTGCAGTGGGCCTAGCATCGAGACAAAAATCAAGACGTGCATCTGTTTTTTTTTTTTTGCTTATTTGAAAATTTGTACGCATGAAGATTTTCTCGCTTCGTCGCTTTGCCGTGGGTATGCTTGCCCTGATGGACTACCTTTTCTTTTCGAACGATGAATCTCCATAAATGCCTTAAACAAAAACAAGAGCTAATGTTATCAAAATTGAAAACCTTCGTAAAAGAATTCGGCTGGGAAATACATTTCCTTGACCACTAAGAAAAAAGGATAGAAGGAAAGTTCGAAAATTTTCCTCATAAAACAATGGTGGACTAAGGTCGGACAAAAAATAACAATTTGCCTAATTTCGTATTCTTGCTAGAAATTAAACTTGGTTTTAAATAAACGTCTGGTTAGCCAAAAAGTTTGATAAAATAAATGTTACCAAAAAGGGTTGTAAGATAAAGTCCCTAACTTGGACAATGGTAGCAATCAGAAAAAAAATCGCCAATCTTGTGTTTTAATTAACATCTGAATGTTAAGAGGAAAGGCGGGTTTCGTTTAGTCCATACAAACGTATTACCCTGTTTTCTCCGTGGTGAATAACACTAGAGCAAATATACGTAGGGCACACTGAAAGTTTTTAGAACGGACCAGATAGTAACAATGTCAATGATTTATTTTAATTTATATTAATGATTTATGTCAATGATTTATTTTAATTAATTTAATTTAATTTATGTTATTCATGTATTCATTTAATAAATAAATAAATAAAAAAATAAATAAATAAATTAAACAACTCTTTGGCAACCTATTGCTCAAAATTTTAATCGATTGTCATTTGTTTTAACGATTTGGCGGCAATTTGAAAAGTGCGTGTCTCAAAGCAAGATGAATTTAGCAAGGGAAAATGTTTCAGGCACGCTTATGCTTTGATAAGTCAAGTACAAAAGATCCTACATGAATATTTAGGTGTCAGGAAGCTTTGTACTAGATGAATACCCCATAATTTAACCGATTTCAATAATTTCATAGTAAAGCAGAGGAGCTCCACTGCTTCTCACAGAGGTTCAACCGAATGCGACGATGCATAAAATGAAAAAGAGGCTACTTCTCAAATGATTAAAAGTATTCTCAACCTCCTACTTCGAAATTTTAGTGTCTAAAATTTTTCTGTGTGACCGTCGTCGTCGTACCTCTGCCATGTCCCTGTGTTTTGTTTTATCCATAAATTAATAGCTACAAGAACTAGGAGCCTTCGAAAATTACAAATATACTGCTAAACTTTACCGCTGTGTTTGTTCAGACATCAAGCAAATTTGACGAATGTAAACAATAAATGGAAAACATACAGATTACAGACATAGCAGTCTTTCTCATAGTATTCTTAAATTAAAGTGATTTTTAAAATCGGTTTCGTTTTTGAGGACGAAACAGGGGAATACGAAACAGTGATTTCGTCTATTTTATGTAAGTAAAATCAGTCCGAGCTGCAGTTGTCACTTTCGCATTGGTAGCTCGATTGCTCGGGAACAGCGCGACAACAATAGATCTGTTAAAAACCTTTTCGTCACATTTCTTGCAGACCGCCTATCCTCTTAAGACTAGTATACATTGTATCAATTTAAAATTAAAATTCGAATTAACGAATTAAAATAAAAAGGTACGAATTAATTAAGTTCAATCGAATTAACGAATTAAAATAAATAAAGTTCAAATTAATTAAAGAACAAAAAAGCGTTATAGAAACCGTTTAAAAATTAAAAAATAAAATTATTAAACGAAATGAATTAAGTAAATACAACTTCAATTAAAGTAATCACATAAATTGTCATTAAAGGTGATGACAAGACAAGTAAGTGATGGATGTCGGTCAAACATGGAACGATCATGCCACCTGCCTGGTGTGCAGCCTGGTGAAGCGACGTTGGAAAAAAGGCCATATCACGCGATTCCATTCAATGTTTTTAGTATAGACTTCCATGATAAAAACAACAAAATATCGTGTTTTTGTGACTGGTTGAAAGGCTAGCCAGCTAATCTCTAATTAGAGTTTGTCTGCGAGTTCGTCCGCGTGGATTTGATGTTCCATAAAAACTTTTACACCCCATTTCAGCACTTTAGGGGTCAGTTTCGAAAAATCCTTTCTTAATGCACCCCTACATCTCGGTAGCCCAAATTTAATGTTTTCTATCTTCAATGGCTTAGGTTTAGAGCCTTTACTTTATGCCGGGTTCACACGTACGCCGTGCAGCCCAAGTTGCTGTAAGCTTAGGCAATTCGCTGTACATCGACTCGTCTGTAAAGTGATTATTACTATTTAACTTTATAGAAGCCTCAATGTACAGCGAATTGCCTAAGCTTGCCGGCTGCACGGCGTGCATGTCAACCCAGCATTAGGCTGCGTTGTCTGTCAGTCAGGGAACTGTTTTTTATATGTGTATACAAGGTATTACAAAAATACAAATAAACATTCAAGGGGGTGGTTTAGACCATCAAACTAAACAACTTTCACTATGGGACCAATATCGAAATCACGAAAAAAAAAAATATGTTCCATACTCTACAAATCGACTAGAGCTAAAATATGTATGGGATATGAAATTTTTTTTTTCCGATTTCGATGTTGGTCCTATAGAGAAAGTAGTTCAGTTTGACGGTCTAAACAACCCTCTTAAGAGCTTTAAATATTTATTGTTACTTATGAAACACCCTGTATAATATAAAGGTTGACCATTTATTTCGTCTCGAAACCTTAAATAGTAGCAATTATTCTGCTTACCTCGAAAGGCAAGACGATACTTAATTTGTTTGAATGTTTGTAAAATAGCACGCACTATTCGTATTTTACCTTTTTTTCAACCCATGTTCCTCTGGGAAAGTTGTTTAGTTTTATTATCTGAATGCAATACACCCTTACAATATTGTTGTTATACAAAAACAGTGTTGTATAGAGGTCTTATTGCAGTGAAAATTATCCAGCCAACCTTAAGACACAGAAATAAAACCCAAAACAAAACAGGTCATTGCTTCAATTATTTCATTCACAATTTAGTTCCATTCTCCTCAGACCCGTACCTTTAATTCTTCATTCTCAGTATTAACATACTTATTAATTGCAGCCTCCGGGCTTCACTGGTAGCTTTATAATATTTCTCGAATGCTTTACGATTATAAGACACGCCCAGTACGCGTTCGGGCTGCGGACGCTAATGCGTTGACCGCGTCGTCCGACAAATGAGTATGCTGATTAAACTCGTGTGTACGGCGCTTTATTTGTTTTTTTTTTTTTTTAATAGGTGACAATTGGTGTTTTAGCGTTAGGGTTGGGTTGCTTGTATACTATACTGTTTAAAAATAAATTATACTTGAGTTTACCCGCGACTACGTCCGCACAAATTTCTATACCAAATTTTAAGTCAAAGCTTAAGCTATAAAACAAAAAAAGTTTCATCAAAATCAGATCAGTAGTTTTTGCGTGATGCTGTTACTAATAAACAAAATACAGACAAACAGACGGACAAATATTCTAAAAAAGTTCGATTTGGAGTTAGGGATACCTACCTAAAAACCGTATCGTAATCTTTTTCTTGTAAATATCTTCAATGTATCGATAGGTACACTTCTTTTACAGTTTTTATAATTAGATGCTTTTATGTGGCAGTGTACCTTTCACCAGAGTTATATTGAGACGGCTTGAAAATAATATAGGGTCCTTCCTAATATGCTGACACTTTTTTAACGGGATGATCAGACCATCAAACTGAAAAACTTTTTCTATGGCACCAACATCGAAATAGCGAAAAAATAATCTGCCAGTCCATACAAAACTGCAAACCTACTCGAGCCAAATGTATCGGACAGCAGATATTTTTTTCTCGATTTCGATGCTGGTGCCATAGAAAAAGTTGTTCAGTTTGATGGTCTGATCATCGCGTTAAAAAAGTGTCAGCATATTAAGTTGGACCCTGTATAGCAACAAGTTACTTGCCTCTATCGTGGTAGAGTGTGATCCACTCCCTTTCAGATTTATGGATAACCAGTGTTTACCCGCGACTTCGTCCGCACAAATTATATACCAGATTTTAAGTCAGATCATAAAGATATCAAACAAAAAAAGTTTCATCAAAATCGGTTCAGTACTTTTTACGTGATGTGCGAACAAACAAACAAACAAACAAACACACAAACAAACAGACAGACAAAATTTCTAAAAAAGGTTGATTTCGAGTCAGGGATACCTACATAAAAACCATATCGTAATCTTTTTATTGTATATATCTTCAATGTACAGACACACTTCAGTTACAGTTTTATAATAGTTTAGATTAGATGAGCATCTGTAGTGGTGGAACGAATAGATGTATAAGTTAGTAATAAAGTTGATAAAAAATTAGTTAAATATTCTAAACACTATTTTTGTAATATCCCTGAATAATTTAAATAAAAGATATAAATTGTCAAGTTTCCCTCTTACTCGTATAGCTCTACAAACGTTTTTCTTTCAGGTTTAAACTTAAAGCTTGTCACACATTGTCACGCACGCATTCATGTATGTTTGAAGCTTTCTGCAATGTATCGTTTTCATTGAAACAGTAAAAGAAGATAGCAATATACTTCAAACACTCATAAACATGCGCAGTAGTGTGTAAACAGTATCACGATCATTTTTTTAAACGTTTTATCTATCCATCACTTGTAGTTTTTACCCGACTGCGCGACGCAAAGGAAGGTTAATGTCCTTGCCCGACAGCACAGTCTGTAGTGAACCTGCCTGCTGTGTCGAGGGTCGCGGGTTCGAATCCCGTAAGGGACAAATATTTGTATGACGAATATGAATATTTGTACCCGAGTCATGGATATTTGTATCTATATATGTATTCTATATCGTTGTCTAGTTATCATAATACAAGTCCAGGCTAGATTCTGGAACTTTAAATGTGACTAGATAATTTGTGTGACAATGTCCAAGATATTTATTTATTTATCTATTTATTTATTATTAATGTGTTTTTAAACATGAGTTGACATGACCATGACCAACAATGACCAATACTCACATCACCATTGTACCGATTGCAACATATAGTAATAATTTATCAATATTTTAATCAATTTCTTTTTCTATTCCAGGTAAAGTACATCAAAATCTAAGCAACAGCCGTAAGTCAATCTAACGAAACACATCCACAATTACCACGTTATCAACCAGTTTTGAATACTAAATCGTTACAAACACAAACAAACTATTTACGTACCAACATTAGCACTCACACAAACGTGTCTTCAATCAAGGCAAGTCGCATTTCGAAGGCAAATTATCAAGCGGGGGGGAAGTGGGGGGATAATTAAAATCCGTTGATTAATATGTAAATGTAATAAGATTACTCTCTCCTGAATAATTTAACTGGGAGCCCCGAGATGAGTTATACGTTGGACTCTCATTAAAGTGGTCTTACACGACCGATAATATTGCTTATCTGTTTGATTTTGACGTGACTGACACTGGACGTTTTGATTTAACACGAAACAGTATGATGAGCCTGTATTTAATCATACAAAATATTTCCAAATGGCTTTAAAGTTTCCAGTTATGGATTTAAAGAGTACCTAGTCTAACATTTTAAGGGGGAAATAGACCATCAAACAGAACATCTTTCATTGCGGGAATAATAACGCCAAAATCGCGAAACAAATGCACTAGACTAAACGATTTGATTTGATACGAAACTGTCTCTTAGATGTACAGAACTGTAGACTATATTTAGTTAAAACTTAAATTTTATGTCGCCTTTTGCCAGTTGATTTGAAACGTGGTCTTACTAAAAAGGGTGGATCAGAAATTCAATCTGGGAAATTTCCACTACGGGAACAATACTGAAATAGCGATAAAAATTATCTAAGGAAAACGTAAATGCCTTCTGACCACCTAGCATGATTACTCTACACGCGCGACTCGGCTATTTTCCAATTATGTCGCGGAAGACGCGGCTTTGACTCTCCGAAAAGCGCGCGAACAGGTTATTTTAAGTTTTAAGGCGCGTCTCGCGCGTGTAGAGAAATCGTACTAGATGTGCTGGACTCAAATGTGCATTTCCTATGTTAAGTGCTATTGCAACTTATCGAATGCATGAAAACAAAAACATTTGAGACTTAATTGTAATCACATTTGGTATGCGATGTTACGTAACTTAACTCCGGTATCTCCTACGATATTGGACAAGTAACAGATTAGTCATGTTACAATAATGTTATAACTTATAATTAAAAGTTTATAAGTGCGCATTGCTATAATCGCAGGTTGATAGTTGTAGCAAGGTTCTGATCACCCGGCAAGAGATTATGGTCATGAGTTTATGTATGTATGTAGTTTCTAAGTTAAATCGTGTTCTAATATTTTTCAATAATATTGGTACTCAATAAATATCTACGAGTATTTCTTGTTTGAAATAAATTAATTTTTTTTATTACACGGAGAAAAATCTATAGTTGTGTCATAGATAAATTACAGTATTATGTGACAACTATTTTATATTTACAGACTTTACTCGACAATTTGTTATCATAAGTATATTTTTAGTTAAATCTAAAAATTCTAGATTTATAACAAACAATTTTCTAGTCGCAAGCATAATGCATGCTATTCTATACTAATTTTGCTAAAATAAATAGTTGTACTTCTAGACATTTGTCTCCTAGTATAGTTAGTATCTCCAAACTTAAACTTTGCCAAAAGTCCTATCGTCTATAATGTAAGATCCCTTTAACAAGTATTCCGTGAGATGAGTTATACACACGTCAGGGTCTCATTATGGCGTTGTATCGGCCGGGTAATGTATGTTGGCATGTCGCACTTGATAAATGCTGTCGTGGCAGCGCCCAGACGCAGCGCTGGCTACAGCTGGTTGATAAGTCAGCAGCAATTATTCAGTCACATGCATACGTTTAGGATGTTTAGTTCTAGTTTTTATACGGAGCAACATATTATGTTGTAGTTGTGACAACTAATATTTATGTTAGTAGATTTTACTGGAAAGTAGACTTTAATAGATTTTTTTTGTTATTAAGATAATTCTAGTAGATTTTACTTATAACATCGAATCTAGAAAAAGTCTGCTAAAATAGGTAAACAAGACAAGAATCATTTTCTCTGTGCGTTATCTACGCACTTTTTTGTACACTTTTATTTTGTAATTTTACAAAGTTGGAATGTTAATGTTAATCTTTAGGGTTGTTAATGAAATGTCTTCGTTGCCTGTTTGTGAGAAGAAAAAAAACACATATTTTCAGTAATTGTTTAACCTGAATTCAGTTTAGTACAACTTTCATTTGCAAATAGCCTATTACTATTTATTTCTAAAAAATATATTCCTAAATTTTGGACCTTACAACGTTGCAATATTCAACGATAATATGCATGCTGTAACCAACATTATGCAGCCCTTAACCATAACATAATCATTTTCCGAATGTCTCCCGCCAAAACGGCCATGTTGTTTCCGCCATCTTTATTAAGAACGCATGGCCTCCCTGCCTCCTGGCGTTGGTCAACAGCCAGCAAGGCGTTAAAGGCATCAGCTATACCTCCCACCAGCCGGTCCAGGTCTCCCCACCTTCCCGTATCACTGCAAATTGTTACTAAGGAGGGGGATGTTTAGGGAACTTTCACGTGTCAACGTAAGCTGGTTTTGGGTGTTTGGCTCACTTGTCTAATGGCTTTGATTAAACTGCCAGTTTATTTGACGGTACGATGCGTGCGTGCGGCCACGTATGAATTTATGCTTAGACGTCGTCCGAGTATAGAAATTATTATCGAAGATTAAATGTCATATTGTTGGAAAGCTTCTCAATTTAATGATATTGTTGTATACGGGCCATAGACAAAAGGTCTTATTATTCTATTCTCTATGGGTACAGTTCATTAAGGCTGCGTATTTATGAGCAGCGATAGACCATGACTACGACGAAGCACGATGTTATCTACGTCTATTAAAAATGTTGGCACCTTGTTAATGGATGTGTTTGAATAATTTATTCACTGATTTAGTTTTTGGAAGTTTGATCAAAGTAGATTGTATAAATATAAAATGTATGAAATATCATAAAAAGATTAATAATAGGTACAGGGCCTTAATACAGGGTCCTTCTTAATATGCTGACACTTTTTTAAGGGGATGTTCAGACCATCAAACTGAACAACTTTCTCTATGGGACCAACATCGAAATCACGAAAAAAAAAATCAGCCGCCCCATACATTTGGCTCGAGTAGGTTTGCAGTTTTGTATGGAAGACCAGATTTTTTTTTCGCGATTTCGATAGTGGTCCCATAGAGAAAATTGTTCAGTTTGACGGTCTGATCATCCTCTTAAAAAAGTGTCAGCATATTAAGTTGGACCCTATATGCTGGCAATTTTTTAATAGGATGACCAGACCATCAAACTGAACAACTTTCTCTATGAGACCAACATCGAAATCGCAAAAAAAAATCTGCTGTCCCATACATTTGGCTCGAGTAAGTTTTCAGCTTTGTATGGAACAGGTGATTTATTTTTTGCGATTTCGATGTCCGTGCTATAGAGAAAGTTGTTCAGTTTGACGGTCTGATCATTACACTAAAAAGTGTCAGCATATTAAGAAAGACCCTAATATTTGTATTGGCATCGATTTTTTATGTCAAATCTGCTTTAAATTTTTTAAAAGAATTGGTTTTTAATAAGTTTAAATTTTTAAGGAATATTTGCCTAAAAGAAAAGTATAAGTATTATTTCGATCTTCTCATAAAAAAAAACGTTTCAAAATAAATCTACACGCATCTATGTAATTTTTAGCTTGAATACTATTTTTAAAACAGGATAAACGTTCAAGTAATATGACGTCAGATTACTTACTCATTTTAGTACAATTTTCATACAAAGTTCCCGTTTTGACGTTCGATAAAAAGTTGCTGATTTGTTGAAGTTGGCAAGTACCTACCCTATCCAGGATACATTACAATGAGGTCGATGTATGAAACTGTTAAATTATATTATAATCTCGTAAAAGGTTCTTTTCGGTTATCACAACCAACGCGAACGCCACAGGTCCCTTCTTCCTAACACGGTACAAATATCATCAAACAAAACACAAAAACTCATAAATCACGTTTTTGGAAAACAATCAAATTTTGTTTTAACCACATTAATTTGAAATGAAGGGTAAAATGTCACAATAGTTGCCAATTACGAATAAAAACAGCTTCATTAATTAACTTAAACATTGCTATCCGAAACTAGTTACAAACCCAACCATTAATGTATATGACTTACCTCTAGTAGAAATTCTTAGTTACATTTAGATACATAGGATTCAACAGAGCCTTGTTTCTAGGCTCCCAATAATTAAGATCATAGTCCATCTCCGTTTACTGAATGAGAATAAAGCCTATCTATCGGACGAATGTGAGCGAAGATAGTTATGTGTGTATGCATCTTGATTCTGTGTATTTATGTGTGGTGTGTGCAACGTGGGGGCACGTCCTCTGCCTGCATGCCACTCTCTGATAGTAATGTCGTATATTTCCGTCGGTGCGTGCACTACCCGTCTTATTATCCTTTAGCTGGCAGCTGACTGTCCAACAACACAGACATCTACCCCAACTAAGGGTGTATTGAGAACAAATTTTCCGAGAACTCGTTTAATTTTTGTCGTCCAACGTTTTGTAATCAGAAATCCTTTGGAGACTTCAATTTTTTATTGAAATTGGCGTTTCGTTAATTAAAACCAAATCGAATTAATTACAGAGCGAATTATTCCACCCCCTCCTTTGCCCTTTAAAAAGTTGATTAAGAATTTGACCGTAGGGTAAATAGTAAATAAATGTTTTGTATATGAACAGTAGTCGAGAATCAGGCTCGTATCGTGCGCCATAAACTAATATTCTCTCGGACACTACTTGGAGTTATTGGACAATGTAAATGAACGCTATCTACTATAATGCCTGCCTTATACCCCCCTAGCCAGGCCAGTGGCCGGGGTGACCCCTTCGGGCCAACCCACCCCCCGGCCGATGTCTCATCAGTAAGGATTGAACCCTTTAATGTATTCACCGTAACTTTGGGATGAGTCTTGTATTAGTGTTATAATGAGACGCGGCCCTTAGGAATTATGGCAATGCTTGCGGCCCTCTGGGGTCGGGATTACCCCAACCTAGTTTCAATTTCTATATATGTGCGGCTTCGTTACGTTATGATCGTATCTGATCCGAAGGTTTAGAAACATCGGATCATTACGTTTCTAGAATTAGGTTACGGTATCAGGCTGGATTTACACGGAAAAAAATATCGTTGACAACCCTTTTATTTTGTAGACTTCACTAGAAAATATTATTGTAATTTTTTTATTAAATCGATCAGAATAAGATTTAGAACAACATAACCACATGGGTGTCCACGCAAAAAGGGTCCAGTGGTCGCATTTTTACCTAGATTTTTTATCATTCCATATGAGGATGCGACAGATCCAGATTAACTCAAACCTAACGACTGGACCTTTTTTGTGTGGACGCCAAAATAAAGTCTTGCAGAATTTGTAAATCTTGTTCTGGTAGATTTAACTAAAATCTACATACAACAAAGTTTTTCTAGTAATGTCTACAAAATAAAATGGTTGTCTCCGATATTTTTTTCCGTCGTACAACTGAATATAACAAGAGTACTTACAGCCGGTATACTTACAGTTGGTTATTATTGTATCTCGACTTTAAGGTTCCCTTATTGGTTTTAATGGAATCTAAATCAAAACAATCATATAATTAAACTCGTCGAAGAAGCGCTTTCTATCAAAAACTTCTGCCTAACTTCTAATAGAGTTACTTAAACAGCAAATTTTGGCTTTTATCGTTGGCCGATATCAAAAACGGTTTCATTAAAAATGTTATTTGCCCCGTCCGCTTCTTGAGTCGCCAAAAAATCGATGATGCTGCCAATTAGTCGGTACCAATTTTCCAATAAAACTTCAAACTGTTTTCCATTCCATTATCTCTCACCACCCTTTATTACTGGCGAAGTTAAGCTACGTCTCCTCTTTCCACTCCGCTCCCAAATTATTACAATAATAATATTATTATATTAATAATTGTATTGATAAGGAGACTCTCGTAATAAGGGTAAACCGTCCCCTTTCTGCCAGCCATCCTCAATAGGAGAATTTATGTAACTAATGAAATAAGCGAAGTGCCGCACCCCGCGCCCCTCGCCTTTCCCCCCAACCCGCTCCCACCCACCCTTCATTATCGGAAAGTTTGAAATATAATTTGAAATTATGCTCAATGTTATATTGAAGATAAGAGAAACACAAATTCCTTTAATTGGACTTGTTAAAGTGACTCAAATTAAGTTAACACCGAGTTGATGGTATTACTTTTGAAGTTGAGAGTTATGACGGACTGTCCGTGGGTTTGTCCGGGTTTCATGGGGTGATTAGAGGTTGAAAGAACAGTTATCGGTTCCTTCGGAACCCGTACTTTATTTAACGGCCGACGTTTATGGATTTTGCAGTTTTATTAAGATGTAGTTTGCGAGAGGGTGCGGACTGCGGAGAAGAGTAAGTTGGTTCATTATTTTAGTTTATGCTTTCGAATTCAAGCGTGATAGCTATGCATTGTGAAATGTTGTGAATTATTGTGGTCCCTTACTGTGAGGAATGTTTCGTCGTCGACCGATTAATGCTTACAAACGTTGCAAAAAGTTTCACAGCTATTGGAGAGTTCGTTGTTAAAATATAATTATTTCATTGCTCACGAAATCCAACTTGACGGTGCTGAGAAAGATTATAATTAAGTTTTTAAATCTTGGTATTGAAAGTCACTATTGAAAAGTGAAAACTACATTAAAACATGGGAAATGCAGTAAGATCCCATTAAAATTGTTATTAATTTTATGCAAGTCTCCATATTGATAAAAACATTGGAACTTAAAAGCTCCAATACGAAAATCAAGCAGTATAGCGCTATACTGCTTAGTTATCTTATAAGTTGTACCCTTACGAATCAGGCACATTCATACAGACACGGCTTTTAGAAAAATGCTAAATTTAAAGAAAAATATTTCTTTGTTTATTCTTCATTAAATTCGCTATTGAGTAGTCTTCTCCTTTCTTTATATAAATTTTTAGAAAACCTTGTTTTTGCTTCCTTGTTCATTACGATGCTCTTTTTTTCCTCAATCCTCCATCTACTGTGCAAATATCAACTAACTCTCAAGGAATTTACCAGTACCTAGTCAGATTAGAATAAAATTTTTATTGTAAAATAGATTCACCATAATCATAGAGGTGAAGTCCAAAATCCTTTAGGGTAACCGTGCCCATTATTGATTTTGCGAATACGTTCGGCCCGCAGTCCGCACCTAGGGGCTCGCAACTTGAGACCATCACAATTAGTCGTCCGTCTCAATCTAATTATATTTCTGATTGGGACGTTGACGCTGTGCTAAGTTTGTACTGATTTCAGAGGTGTTGATTTTCCTCTGTTAGCTATATCAGATTAATTTAATTTGTTTAGTTATTTTGTGACATTATCTTTAAAAAGCAATGCAAATTGACACTTTTTATGGTATGACAATGATATTGAACATAATTTTGTTTTTGGCATATATTGTTTGCGATAGCACAAGCGTTAAGAGCATCTGCAACGATGAGGCAGGTTACTGATTCAACTCCCGCTTACCTTCTAAAATAATTTCTGTCGTTCTCTATTTTGTATCAATTTTTTTTAGTGTAATAAATACAAACGATCTCATAAAATATAAGTAGTATTTGTTAAACCTTTAGCAGATCAATCTAGTTTAATAAATATATTGGTTATTTACCGTGACTAGATATTCAAATTAGCATTCCTTATTAAAACAAGCTGATAGTAATCTAAAACAACAGTTTGCTTTGATTCATGTTTATTAAAATCCAGAAAATTGCCTAACAAAATTTAATACACGAATGCTAATTTTTAGATCAACCACTGCTACTTTAGAGTGCTTTAAAACACTTAATGATGGATCTATGCTTTACACACATCAAATAATAGTGTAAAGGTTTACCTCTAATGGTAAAAAAAAAATACTGTCAAAATAAATACAATCGCATTAATTCGGCCTAGCACCACATTGCCAGGAATTTTTACGGGACACGTTATCAGCCCCTTAACACTTGCTTCCACAAAGAACCTGTATTGTTAGGTGATCTTTTATCTGTATTTTAGTGTTAATCTTTACGATTTAGAACAAAATCCACTTGCCTAGTAACAAATTACAATCCAATTAGATGCAGTTGGGATCTAATTATTCGGGTTCGGTTCGTAGCCAGCGCAGCACTACTCTGATTGTCGACAGGCGATTTCGGAAATTACTAAGGCGTCGACGCTTCCCCGGCCTGCCTCTTGCGTTACTAGACGGTCAATCACTGGTGCCGTTACCCTAGTTAATTTTATTGCGTAGTTTGAAATTATTTTTATTTGTAATTGTTTTTTATTTTTGCAGTAGTCAGTAATTTGTGTAGATGTGTAATTTTTGATAATAAGAGTAGGTATATATTCATAGAAAACACTGAAAGAACCAGATAGACGCTATATTGCAAATCGAACGTTCTAATTAAAGATCAGTGAACGGTAGATGTTTTTTTTAATACCTACCATCATTAACAAATGTTTACATTACACTATCATTAATTAATTGTAGTTTAAAGTTGTCATGTCACCTATAATTTGAATTCGGAACACTGTTTAGCCTCACCTGGCAACACGGAATCGTTTTGTCGCTCAAGAATGTCATTTGTTAGAGCGAGGAAGGTCGCAGCACCTGCCGCGTGCTATAGCATTCCAGCTATCTTTATAGCTCTAGCATATGACGTTCCTGAGCGACAGAAAAGGATGAAGCGTGAAATAATGTCCATCTATTCTCTTAAATAACAAATAAACAAATAATAAAAACAATTCAATTCCCAACTAAAACTAAAATTCCCAACTCCGCCTTACCCATGGTGTAGTATCGACCAAAAATCCCTCAGCATTTCATTAGCATAACAATTTAATTAATCAAGTCCCTCCCGACATTAGATACGAGAACAATAACTTTGTGTTATTTGTGCTTACGTTACGCTGCGAAGAAATTATAGTTAAGTAAGGCGGTTGAAATTATAAAAAAGATTGTTTAATATAATAATACTAGCTTTTGCCAGCAACTCCTGTGTTAAACCAGAACATACTAGTATTATGCTAAAAAAGTCAAAAGAAGCGTCAACTCAATCAAGAATCGAACCATGACCGTTGAAAATCTGTCCTTTATGCCAACTACGCTACACGGCTTCTGAAAGAAGTGTTTAAAAAAATTATTAAGTATGTACTATTTACCAAGCGGCCAACTAAATGAATGTGTCAGCGGCAAACATTGTAAAAATAATATAAATCATATTGCATTCCTATGCACAGGAACGCATTACCGGGATAAAAAAGTATAAAAGTGTTAATCCAGAGCATATTATGCTATCAGTGTACCAAATTTCATTCAAATCCATTCAACATACAAACATCCAAACATCCAAACGTCGTCACAAACTTTCCCGTTTATAATATTAGTGAGATAAGATGAGATGAGATTGGCAGTGTGGTTCTAAACAGGACACATTTTTAGTCAGCGCGGAAACTTTATAATGTAAGTAATCGTAGGCGACGAATAAGAATCTCTAAACAAAATCGAAATAATTTTTGGCACCCAATGAAAAATGACATATTGTATGAGTTTTGCCGGCTAGGTACAGTTTTAAAACACGGTACAATTTTTTTGGTGCCAATTTTTGAGTTTCATTTACACTTCTATACATTCTTATTCGTAGCTCGTAGGTATTCTACTCTTTAAACTGAACAGTTTTCTTTACGGATACAAATCCGAAATCGAAAAAAATAGGCTCTTTAGTGAAAGATGTTCAGTTTGAAGATTATCATAAATTATTTTATGTTTTTGCACTGATTAAAATTGTATCGTGTAGAGTGGGCAACCACGGGAACTAGTTCTACGACTAAAATATAGTCTTTATGCTATTTCCACTGGTTCTCTTTTCTGTGGTAGAGCCCATGGTAGAGCCATTCTTTTTATGCTTTAAGACACCTAACACTTTTTTTTTGTGACACATAACAAGATTTCTCCCCTCCGGACGGAAAGCGTCAATTGTCGTTGCCGCTTTCCACCGCAATCGAGGAGAAAAATAGTATACTAACCTCGTACAATAAATAAGAAAGCCTCAGATCTCATGTTTCATTATTTTCATGCTTGAAACATTCAGTTCTTCTCATATTTCAAAATCTTATAACACCATTACAATTTCACGAACCACACAACTCACAACTCAATTAACAACCACACTAAGAAACAGAACAAAGCAAATCAGTATCGCCAACAAAAATCTAAACCAAGCTGTCAAGATCAGATAGACGGTCGCCGCATGCAAACCGCTGCGTAGCCGCGCGTCTCAAACGCCTCCCTAAAGACCCCCTCTGTACATCATCTCATTTGAATTTCTAACTAGGAAACCTCCATGCAATTATTGGATTAATGTAAATTACGCAGACTACGGCTCCACGGTGCACTATCAGGACAGGCCTTAATTAGAATCCGGGTAAGACTAATAATTCTATAGTGTTTACTTAGGTACCGGATCTTCGATTGGTTTTTGGTGAATTACGTAATACGTAAATTGACGACCATAATCTCGTTACTATAAAATTACTATTTATCTACTAATGTATGTCTTGAATGATTACAGGGTGTAACAAAACACACTAGTAATACTTAAGGGGGTGCTTCAGACTATCAAACTGAACAACTTTGGCTATGGAGCCAACGTCGAGAATAAATAAAACAAATCTGCAAAACTGCAGACAGACTCTACTAAAATGTATGGGACAGCAGATTTTTTTATTTTTTCTTTATGATGGCTCCATAGTAAAAGTTGTTCAGATTGATGGTCTAAACTACCCCCTTAAGTATTACTAAGGTATTTTGTCACACCCTGTATAACGAATACACTTGCTAAATTATTAGTTCTTGACCATTAATAACCTATTACGTATGAAAAAAACATACCAAATCACAAAACGATACATTTTGTTTTTTTTTAACAAACTGTAGGCTTACCATGAGTTTTAACTGTACGTTACTACTGTATTTGATGGAGATTTTTTACTCCAGCACTGGTAGCATGCTACACGAGATACGGCTGTATCACGCTTTTTATCTCGTTCGTTCACGTGCAAATAGAAAGAGAGCGAAGGTGTGATAGCGCTTTATCACGGTGTCATGCTACCTATGCTGTATTTAAAAAGTTAGGTATGGTTTTCATATCACTTCTAAGTTTATGATTCCCACCATATTGGAAAGTCTAAATTCGAACAAAGTTTCTAAAATGTTTATGTAAAGCCTTAAGCAAAGAAAATTTAACATTCCTTTCTCAACATCTACCTTTAATAATAATTCAACTACGCGGGTAACTAAATGTTAATTATAATAATTATTAACTATTAAATGTTACTTTTGGTCACGTTCTCGATACAGCATAATTACTCCACTAGTTATTTTATGTAAATTTAGTTGGTTTAGTTTGAATTATCTGCATAATGAAAATTAAAGTTGATTTTACGATTTAATTAGCATCCGGTTCAGATAGCACGCGATTTTTTATTACGAGTCGTGATTGAGCTAGATTCTTAGTTTGCTTTAAACATTTTCACACAGGATTCACATGTGAGGTCTAGTGTAGGAACATCCACTAAGTACCAAAATCATTAATACAATAAAATGATAATGATTTTACTGAGTTGCATTATCTTATAGGGTTATTTTGCTCATGATACTAAAGAACTTTGCCTGAGAAACTAGGGACATTCGCATAAAAATTATTAGGATTCTCATACAAACGTTCGATCATTTGATTGCATGACGTATGTCTAGACCACAGATTACCCCCAATAGATACCGCATGATGAAAATTTCGTACATGCCCGAAGTCACCATTTTTGGTGGTAGGTAGCGGGGCACGAAACAATGCAACTTGATTGGCCATTTCAAGGTCGCACTATTCCGATCTCGCTCTATCCCGTTGCTTATATCACTGCAAAATCATAGATGTGTGGTACGGGTCGGCGGCCCTGCATGCGGTATCTATTGGGGGTGATCTGTGTTCTAGACCAACATTTTTTTTATAGTTTTCTTTTGGTGCCTCGGGGAAAGTTGATCAGTGTCATGAATACAAGCAATGCTAATGTCTTCACTTACACCCTGTACCTAGTTGTTTTGTTGTGTAAAATCATATCTAAATCTAAGAAACTCGAAAGAATCGTAGTTTTTTTTTTTATTACAAAGTCACATCTAGCTTTTCGGTGAAAACACACCGTGAAGAAAAACCTTCATGCTTCAATTTTGAGGTGTGTATTGTATCTACCTACTGCCCATCATTCTTCTTCTTATCGTGTCGACTTCAAATTTTGAACAAAGTCGCTAAATAGTATACCATGGCAGAAGTGGGCAACCGATATTGCACCGTCGCTAGCAGTCATGAGCTCCTCCTGCGTGCAGGTGCTAGGGTACGCAGGGCACGATGTGAGATGGGCCATCATTTGTGGAACTCCACACAAGCAACTCACATTTTGCGCATCCGAGAATCCCCACCTGACCATGTTGTCCTTACTGCGACCGACCTGGGTCCAATGGTACTGTTCATTAAAAGTAACGGGCTCACAACCTGTCACACTGGAGAAACTTTGAGCACTGTTAGTGAAGAGAGGATGTTCTGAATATGGTATATTGAGAATGTCCAAAATTGTAGGTATCTAAATTTCACCTGAAATACAATGTCTCAGAAACTAGATAACATAGCATAAGCATATGCTTACGACTTCATTTCCCGAGGGGGTAGTCAGAGATATTCTGAAAACAAAGAACATCCACGTTTCACTAGTACCGAAACTCTGTCCAGTTTGAGTTTGATGGGAACTAGACAGCAAAATACAATAAAGGCAACAATTCCACTCCAAACACCAAGAACTCCACAACTTCCTAAAGGCACGCCAAAACAGCAATAAACAAAACCTTAGTACACGCCGTGACCTTGAAACTGCACGTACTCGTAGGTGAAAGCCCTCTGCGCCTCGGGAGTTCACGTAGGGGAACAAAAAATCCCCTTTAACCCCGCGTAAGGAGCGGGGGGAAGCCCGCCCATGAATGAGCGAAGGAGGCATGCGTCCTTGGAACAAAAAAGTCACGTGACCCGACTCAACAGGTGGCGCCGTAAACGTGTCCTTGCCGTCGGATTAGAAAAAAGACGCGTTCCGTTTTCGAATTGGTTTTTTTCTTCTTTTTTATTGGCGCCTTGTTTTGTTTTGGTAGTAGTTGACAGCTCTATCTTTCGAGTGTCTTGTTTGTTTTTTGTGATATCTGAATCACGAATTTTTTTGTTTTATTTTTATTTAATCAAATAAGAATGGTTATTCGGAGTCGATCAACATTTAAAGAGTTTCGTTTTGAGTTCAATGCATATTGCAAAATGTACGATACTATTCAAGCTATTGTTATCGAGTCATGTACCTATATCTTAATGATACCTACTAAGATATATGACAAAGATTAATGATTCAATTATAAATTACCACCCTAAACCATCCACGATCATGTTCTATTCGAAACATGGTTATCAACAAGGGAGAAAAAGACAAATTTTTTCAAAAATCTTTGATAACAGGGATAGTAAAAATTTAACATAATAATCTACCTTTTTAACGTACATAGAAATAGATTCTGTCTGATTCTATAGGCACAGGCAAAACGCTAATAAAATAGAGAAAGAAACTAGCATTTCAATAGAAAATAAAACACTAAATGACCGCGGCAAACTTCGTACCGCCTTAAAATCTTCCCGATTCACACTTGGCCGTTTTTTTGCCTATCATATTCATCACGGATAATATAGCATTCTAATGGTGAAAGAATTATTCAGATCGGTTTAGTAGTTTCCGAGCCTATCAATACAAACAAACAAACAAAAAGTCAAATTTTTCCTCTTTATAATATTAGTATAGAAGTATAGAATATCCTAACTCCAATAATCTTCATTGAAAACTCGGTAAAAATCTAAGTAAATCTAACAAAAATCATCATACGATACGACCAAAAAGTTTACTTTCAAACAAGTAGTCTATCCTATTCCTTTATGAATGGCTCTCCCCCCGGTTAACACAAATGTCACGACGCCCCGACGAGCCGGAAAACTCTCTTTTCTTCCTGAATTACCCAACAAACTCCACACCCAAATATCAACCTTAAAACCATACTCTAAAGCTGGAGTTCGAGAAGCTACAGCGAGAAAATTCAAGGAATTTTCTGCGTGTACATTTCGAATGATTCTCAACTGTACCGTGTGGGAATAAAGTTGGTTTTGGCGTAGCTGAAGTAATTGTTGGTATGAAATCTTCCAGTCTCCTGCGGCAAATTGTTTCCTCGCTGGCGTGTTTGTATTTTATTATACATTTTTATTTCTCGATAACATTAGCTTAACCGACTTTTCATTGCCTCCGTTAGGGTTGTCGCTTTCGTTTTATTTAGTTTATTGAACGGATAGTATGCAATGAACTTATTAGATATGTACAAAAGGTGAGTTTATCTCCATAGATATTGATGCAACAGTTTTATTGTTAATTTCATAGTAAAAATTCATACTAATACATTTAAGATTATTAATTAACTGCTCGTCGATCTTCGAAGACTTTTTCGTAGTCAGTTAAAAAAATGTAAATAGCTTTTACCAATTAAAAGCAACCACCAAAACCAACCAACCAATTTATACCAAACCAAAATAAACCAACAAATTTTATCAATTTTATATTTTTACATATTTTACCAAGTCGCGTAGTAAAAGTCGTTCAGTTTGATGGTCTGAACCACCCCTGAAAGTTTCGGAACGGTAAAAAAAATCATCCGGTATAATTCAAGTCCGGGGTAGATTTTGGTACTTTTACCAAGTCAGTTATTTATTTTGAATAATTTCCGAGCCTCCAGTGCGCACGATGTGTATTATTTTGTTTATAAGTCACGGTATGTTTAATGCATTAAAATTAAAACTAAAAAAACAACGCTCAAGAAAATGCTCCCGTTTATGTCTTTTCTTTTATTAAAATTTTTGTCGTTCAAAAGACATTGCAACGACAATACAATCCCTTAACATTTTTGCATTGGAATAAAAACTAAGAATGAGCTCAGAAATACTATTACAAAAAACTAATCCTAATCCTTACTGTTGACAACCCTAAAAAGGTGTAAAGCTGATCACGATACAAGCGTAACAGCCCTAAGAAAAGTTGAGGTGAGGTAGGAATGTCAAAAACGTCGGGGGCGCGAACAAATATGTGCTTTGGAGCGGGCCCGAGTGCACAACACGGGCTTTAACTTTAGTTTAAACAGTCGTTTAGCTTTTGTGATTTCGTTGAGAGGTTTTTCGCTGCCGGCGTTTCGTTTGGAGCAGATTTTTTTGTAGATTTGTGCTTGTTTTCAATAATAATTAATCAATGTAATGGGAAGTAGTAAGTACAGTGTTTGTTTTAGTTATGGAGTAAATAGGTATACTATACATTTAAGAAAATATTTAAATTGTGTAATTGGTGTCACTACAATGTGAATTTAATTAAAATTCAGTATGGTAGGAGGTGAGTATTAGATCTTCAAACTTTTAAATTTTTAAGAGCTGAGAATAAAGCATTACGATTATAGTTGTTAGTTATTCTATGACCTATTATATCCTTTTATAAGTTGTTATACAATATAATCGCATTTTTGTGCATAATTATTTCATCGATTGAGTTAAAACCATGTACGGTTTGGATTAAAACTTTTAGTTCTTTTGACATGGCATTATCAGAAGCGATACTAAAATCGGAAAATTATTAGATACATTATTTAGTGTAAACTCATTCTTCATATAAGATTTTTTTAAACACTCTGTTAACTAAAACAAACCTTATCCTAAAACCTAAGTAAACAAACTCAAGGTTAACAGCCAACGCAACAACCGGCTCTTCCATCGGGACCCCTCAGAATCCTTTGCACTTTCCTCCTCACTTTTCAGCTCGATTTTTTTATTTCTTTTATTTACATTGGTGCGAACGTTAGACGCCTCGGGTGCCACTTGGTGTACGCTATTCTTTATTTGAATGAGAGGGAAATGTGCTTGTTTATTTTTTTTACTATTTAAAATATTTTTACCTTCTGTTTTCGGGAAATGGTTTGAGTATTTTACGGGAAGCGTAGTTATGGTAAGAAGAGTTTATGTTTAACTCATAACTAACCGAAGTTAAATTTAATCGTGTATGAATGGAACAGACTTAAACAAATGCTGGATAGTTCCCTTGTTTGAAGCTTTTACATTTCTTATTCGATCCAGTTTGTAAATATTTCCATTGTAATAAATGTAATTTTGAAATTAGGTATAGCCGTATGGCTTAGAATAGGCCCTTTTAGTTTTCATGGGTAACGTACGAGATGACTAAGCATAAGCATATGCTCATGACTATATTCCCCGAGGGGGTAGTCAGAGATATTCTGAAACCTCAGAACATCCACGTTTCACCAGTAGTACCGAAACTCGGTTCAGTGTGACGGGGGGTGAGCCCGTCGCTACTTATAATGGACAGTGGGTACAATACATGCCTTGAAATTGAAGCATGCAAGGTTTCCTCACGATGTTTTCCTTCACCGAAAAGCCAGTGGTGTTACAAATCGTACATAAATTCCGAAAAACTCATTGGTACGAGTCGGCCTGGACGGGGATCGATCGCCACCTGCACGGCAGGCAAGGTTACTCGCCACTGGACCACCACGGCTTTGTCACCACGAGATGACTAGGTAAGGGATAACATTTCTTAGGTAGTGCTTTTGAGGGGAAAGGCAACCATCTACCGCCACATGCCGCGTCATACCATTCTGAAGCCAAAACTGTGCTAAATATTTATAAGTATCAGTGCTAAATTGTACAATCGGGTCAATCGCACAAGTCTTTTCCCTTGGCTTCGCAGAAAACCATTTTTAGTTCCATTAAAGTACAAAAATGCTCTATAGTCTTGAATAAACTCTAACTGAAAGTGTGTCTGTACATTGAAGATATTTACAATAAAAGATTACAATATGGTTTTAAGGTATCCTTGACTCGAAATCAACCTTTTTTAGAAATGTTGTCTGTCTGTTTGTTTGTTTGTTCGCGCATCACACAAAAACTAGTGAACCGATTTTTATGAAACTTTTTTTGTTTGATAGCTTATGATCAGACTTAAAATCTGGTGTATAATTTGTGCGGACGAAGTCGCGGGTAAACACTAGTTTGATCTAAACCTGTGTATTTAAAAGATAGCTTTTGCTCGCGACTTCAACGGTGTTGATTTTGAAAAACTGCAGCTCCCTGTAGCTTCCCTTTAGGGGATGATTTTCGAAAACCCTTTCATAGTTCACTCTACATTCTTTGTAGAACAAAATACGTTCTCCAAATGTCATGTTTCTATTTTCTCGAAACTGTTTAATGTTTATAAATATTGGTATAAATAGAAAACCGAAAGCCTACTTTCACACCAAACGATTTCTATACAAAACAAATCACAACAAGCACTAAAGGTTATCCCGAATTGATATTAAGCTCGCATGTCTCTAGTCCGGCTCCTCATCCAAAATCGATAGCTACCCAGGGGGTGCCACCCTGTTGTTATACTAGTGGAGACGGTCGGCCGCTCCTAATTCGTAGTTGGTGCCTCACGTATGCTCGATCTTTGTCGTGTACCTATAGTAAGGGTTTTGGATGCATCTGTGCATTGTTTTAGAAGGAAATCGATGATTTTTTCATTCTACATTCATGGTCCTTTTTAAGAGGTCTTTTACCGCGCATTAGCACCCAGACCTCACCACAAGATTGGGATTTCTCATTCAAGAGAACCTAAAATTAAAAGTGCAACTTCAACTTAAGTACTACAATAGCTTAAAAGCTGTTTTAACATGCAAAAATAAAACTAACAGAACGTGTTTTCAGTGACAAGATACTTTACTGTCTAACTAAAAGGAAAGCTGGCAGATTTGGACCCAGCCGTTTTTTACGAAAACTTAAGCCGTTCAGGACGGCGGTCATAATTATCATAAACAGAAAAAATTAAGGCATAATTTAAAAAATATTGCATATTTCTAGAAGTCCGGATTCAAAAGTAGAAATTACCATTTTAAATATTATTGATTATAAACATGTTACATCCAGGTTGTGCTATTTCGAATCAAATTAAAGATTGAAAAATTAAGGTTCGGCACCGAGTCCACAACCAGAGAACGAAATTTTCAATTTGTTGCGTCTTAAGGTCCTCCTTACTAGTAAAATAGGCAAATCATCCAAAAAGCAGTAGCAATACGCTACCACGACAGCTATTTTCATCTAATTTTATCACTGAGGTATTTTTTGGTTGTTACGAAACGTGGCTTGGTTCATCTGATAGTGTTTGATTTCGTTTTCTTCAATTAATATTGTATGATGATCGTGAATTTTCATTAAAATAAACACAATGAATGCGTAGAAGATTGAGTGGACTATCTAATAAGAAAGATTATGAGTTTCACACACTTGATACTAAAGGAATCATAAGGAGAAACAGCTTTCCCCTAACTTGGAACCACAGGTTAAAATCAATTTACTTTTTTGTTAGTTTTGTTTCACTCTACACGTATTACTAAGTTTCATTGTGGTTTCATTCATGTACGGTACCTCTAAGTCTGGGTCTCAAATTACATGGCCGTCCGCCAAACTTCTTTAATTCGCTACATATCGAACAGTGTTGGACCAACTTTGAAATCGCGAAAAAAAATCTGCCGTTTCATATATATTGGTCGAGCTCTATTGTCGTTTTCTATGGGTAGCTGATTTTATCGCGATTTCCATGTTGGTCCCACAGTAAAAGTTGTTCAATTTGATGTTCTTAATCACCCTATTCTATTAGGGATAAAATACTACAAAAAAAATTGTTCGCAAGTAACTAAAGTTTCATCATATTATACCATCATCGCAGCCTATAATACGTCCCACACAGGCCTACCCTCTGGAAGGGTGTATGGGCGTTAGTCCACCATGCGTGCCCAATGTGGATTGGTAGACTTCACATAAGCATCGGAATTTCTTCTTCAGCGTATGCAGGTTTCCTCACGATGTTTTCACTAAAGTTTGGTTATTGGTTTAAAATTGTTTCAGTGTTATAAATACGGTAAATGCGTATTAATGTAGGTAGGTACGCTGAAGTGAAGAATCTCAAACAAGGTTTATTCAAAAACTAAGATAATAATTCTACAAAATAACATTAGAAACTGCGACCTCAAAAACTTCCAAACGCCACCCTACCTCTAGCTCATTATCTCTGCCCATAGTTTCAATCGATAAACACACACAAAACTATTCTAACGCACACAAACACAAATTTTAAAGTCTACGCTTACTCGTAACCGTCGCGTCAACTTAAAACTTAATTATAATTAATTAATTCCAATTGGACTCTATCCTGTTCTCTCTAACTACATCTTGGGTATGGTTGTCCCTTTTTGATGCAGGGAGGGTAGACGAGGTATTGTGTTTTCGAAGACCTTTTATCATGGAGCCATTTCACGGGCCGAGAGCAGTCGCTAGTCGGTTCGATTCCTTTACGATTTTATTAGCACTTGGATTTTAATTGGCGTTCCATCGATTTTTTCGAGTTTTGAATTTTTTTGTCGTTACGCTCTTTGGGTTAAAGTTAATTTGATGATTAACTATGATTGGGTGTTTTAATGATTGGCATTTAATTCAACGTTTGTGAAGCTTTTTGAAAGACGGTTATAGAAAATAAGTGTCAAAAGTTTAGTCTACTTGTTCTAATAAAAAAAAAAAGTTTTTAAATTACAAATGTAATAAAAAGAAAAAATTACATATTATTAACAATCAATACAGGGTGAAATTGATATCATTAGCAACCTTTTAAACTAAGAGTCAAGCTAAACAACTTTTGCTATGGGAGAAAATCGATCGGAGCAAAAAAGCGGCTGTTCCATACTAAACTGCAATGCCTACTCGACTCAAATGTATGCACTCTTTTCGAGGCTGATCGTGGTGCAAAATACGAACACGACCAAATAACGAAAAAAGGATTTTCCCAACATGTTGGGAAAGAAATAGGGTGTTTATTATCTATCAGAGCTAAGCAAGAGCTGTTGCAACAGTGGAAGAGCTTATTGACATTAATTAATTTAAATAAATTTAATTTAAAAAATTAATTTAATTTAATTTAATTTTAATTTAATTAATTAATTTAATTTTAGTTTCAATACCAATTAGTACTTCTTTGCAGTTGTTTGTTTTGCTATCAAATTATAAATACACAATTTACAAAAAAAAAAATACTACCAGTCTCTTAGAAAATTACTGCTAACCTTACCATATTTTTTATCGAACACACAGTAAAACAGAAAATTTTTTGAGTCCAAAAGATTCTTAGCATATCAATGATATTACTCATTTAAAATAATAAAAAAATGGTTGAAATTTTTAAACTAAACAGAAACGTTAAATCAAAACAAAATGGCCGTCCCTGAATGGCGGGTAATTTAATTGTAATCATCACTACATCGGGCGGTGACGAGTATCAGCGCGGATGCGACTAGAATCCCCCTGCCCCCCCAAGACGCCCCCCTAAGAAGGGGTTAACACCCCCCTCATTACCATATTTCATTTACTCAACGAAATTATGCTAATTACTTATATTGCTTTGTGTAAAAAGGAAATTTATAAGGATTAAACTTACACCCCTTTCGCTTGCCGGTTTGGTCCAGACGTAACTAGTTGGAGGAGATCGTGCGATAAAATATCTGTGTGTCCGGTGAATAACGGTCCAACTCAAAAAATGCAACTTTACAGGAGAGCCTAAAAACATAATTTTTTGGTAAAAAAAATTATTTTCTCGAATACCGTTTCATATTTTTTCAAGCAAATCACTGTGTCTTCTAGATATTTTTATGGTCTTTTATTATTATATGGTTTAGTCTATGAAATACTTACCGTGCTTGAGATATTTTGTTCAGAAGTTGAATTAAACCTTTTGACACTAATAAAAATACGTTACATTATGATTTAAATTGAGTTAGGGCCTTTTACACTTCAAAATAACTTTGGTGTAAAATGGTTTATGTTATTTTTTAATTTCATTTTAATTCCAATCCTTTCTTAAATACACACCACCGGAAAACTTACTTTGTTAACTGAATGAAAACGAATTGATAAAAGTAGTTTTATTTAGGTAAAACAAGCTCATCACAAAATTACAAAGTGTTTTTTGAGTTAAATTCTTTTTCACAAAGGTAACATTTTGTGCGTATGGATTTAAATCTAATATTTAGTATTATTTTTGTGGAATAATATAACAAACACTTGCAAAATGTACTTTCTAAGCTCACTATTTAAGCTTTTAATATCCACCATAATCAGCATTAAACTTAAGTGACACAAAAATTAGACATTTTCTAGAAAAAATATTTATTTCGTTATTAAGTAGGTAAGTAATTTTATCATATATAGTTATATTTTTTTATGGGTTGCACACAAATTTTGCGACGTGGGAAACGCCGCGTGGTATCAGTAATGCTGGAAAGTGAAATATTAAACAAAAAACCATTATAAAAACATTACAAAAACAAATTCTAAAGCGGCGCATGCTTAAAAACTTATCAAGTTAGAACTCACGATTCTGTGCCTCAAAATTTTATGACCATCTAGTCTAGTATTGTCATACTTAATATACGTTTGATACCCGGTTCGCTTTGCAGTGTTGTTATTATACAAAATACAAGATATTTTAGGAAAAAAATAGTTATATTCAAAGAATAAACAACAGATTCTTTTTTTACCACTCTATGTACAGTACAAGCCATGCTTGAAGTGCGGTTCGGCAATCCCTATCTAAAACAAGACCTGACATTATCACTTAGTTCAATCTAACAGTATCATCCTTAAAAAAATCGCCAGATAGTATTCATACTAAGTGATTCTTATTCTCACTACATAAAAGAAAATATTTGGTGATAGACGGTTTAACTCACTTATTCGACATACATTTTTGGTGAGATGTATAGCGTTCTCCCTAGTCCCATATGATGTCAGTTTCCGTACTTAGCCCGCTATCAAACGCGCATCATATTCATAAGCTACACTTGATTTTTTATGTAGGTATTAACTATTAAGGTTTTTGAAATTTGGTTTAACTCAGATAAATCATATTTCACAAAACAAAATAAATTGTGTCGAAGGATTTAAGTCGAAATAAATCCATGTTCACCTAATTTTATATTGTTTTTATGATCTAACTCTATTTCAACCATTGTGCACGATAAAAAAATGGACTTAAATCATTTTGTAATAAGTCTATCTCTGGAATTATTAAAGGTATGAATATTCCAGTAACACCATTTTGAAGAGAAAAAAAAATTGAGTATTATGGCATTAAAAACTCATTTTGGATCTAAGTTGAGTTAGACCGTTATTCACCGGACCCACAGATATATTTTTGGCGATTTTGAATATATTTTATGGGTAAGTGCGTTTTTGTACTGAGAGGAAATTGGTTCTGTACATATGAAGTGCTCGTTGGCGTAGTGGAGCTTCGGTATCGGAAACGATCACTGAAGTTAAGCAACGTTAGGTCCGGTCAGTCTTTGGATGGGTGACCGTTTAGTGGTATTTCATCTCGAGCGTTTCCGTGCTTCGGAAGGCACGTTAAGCAGTTGGTCTCGGATAGTTCCGTCAGATGGCGTTGTAACTATTCGTTAAGCCAGGTCAGAGGCCTATTAAGGCGGCTTGAAAATTCTCTGACAGCAAGATGACCACTAACTTGCCTCCACCAACACGCACTGGGCCCGCGTGGTGGAGTATGGTCCACTCCCTCTCACCCTTATTCGTGAGAGGAGGCCTTTGCCCTGCAGTGGGATCCTACAGGCTAACTTACTTACTTACATATGAATTTATCGGTAATAATTATAATTTCAGATGAATTTTATCATGTATCAAATTACAAAATAATACCGCACATAATTTTAAAACAGTTTTTTTGTTTTTTCTTGTTTTTTGGTACTTATAATTATGACTGTATTTTTTATGTTTAAATGTTTTCCGACTGTTTAATCGTAGAAATCTCCATATTTATACCACGTTCTACAATAAAATGATCCTGACAGCAAATCGACTGACTATTTCTATCGAGTGATGTTTTTTTTAAACGTCCATATTACTATACCTCTTTTTAAGTCAACATTACGTTTTTGAAAATTTTTAAATAATTATATTTATAAGCATTTCTAAATTAGTTTTGTGCTGTATGTACACACGTAAAACTATACAAGACAACGTCAAAACAAGGAATCTAAAAAAACACAACTTCTTGGAAGTAAAAAAGCAGCCTACATACTTTAACTCGTTCCCTACGGAACCCTAAACCTCGATCCGTCCGGGAGCTCTCGTAATTCGTGATCGACTTGATTATAATCGGACGCAATTAAAATTCAAATTGAAGAATTTTTAATTTAGTTATTGATGACCCTCTTTTTGCGGACAAGCGTTGTTAAAACTTGAGAGTTTTGTCTGCCGACTCCTAATTCACTTGTTTTTTTATTTTTTATTATCTAACTGTTTTTATTTTATTCTTAGAAATTTATTACGAAGGTTCATTCAAGATTTTAGAACAATCAAAAACAATAATTGTGTCAAAAACTTTGTTTTGACGGTCTAATCTAAAACACCCCTTTATGCAGGGTGAAATTGATGTCATTAGCATGCTTTTAAACTATGAGTCTACCAATCAAACTGAACAACTGAACAAACCAATTGGAGCAACAATAAAAAATCTGCTGTTCCATACTAAACTGCAATGCCTGCTCGACTCAAATGTATGCAACAGCAGATTGTTTGTTGCTCCGATCGGTTTGCTCCCGTAGTAAAAGTTGTTCAGTTTGATGGGTAGACTCTTAGTTTAAAAGGATGCTTATGATATCAATTTCACCCTGTATATTACTAGGGTGTTTAGTTACACCTTGTGATATACGTAACACATACAGACATATTATTCTGAAGATTACAGTCATCCCCCATGTCCATCCGTGAACTCTTATAGAGTTAAATTTAACTACCAAAGTTTGGACTTGACAAGCTGTCGAGAGTACTATTCTTAGTTATGATTAAATTAATGAATAAGGTTGATTCCAAGAAATGTTTTAATCTTAATTTTTCTTAATTAACCTAATAATTGAATTTACATTAATAAACGATAATGTTACGTAATCACTATAATTATAGTGATGACAAAATCTTTATCGGTTTGTATGAGATTATTCAAACTTAGACATACTCATAAGTAGTTTTCCGTAATATACACAGTCGTATGTCACAGGAAAATGCTACAGAACGGTAGTAAGGACGTAAAGTGGTAGAATCGTATGGAAAGTGAAAAAATAATTATTAAGAATGCAGCGGTTTGTCGCAAACAGATTTCGTTTTTTAGTTCCCTAATTTTAAGTGTCTTTATTGTAATATGTATAACCATTCTGTACTGTACCACCTGTCTGTTTGCACAATAAAACTTTTTCAATTCAATTCAATTCAAAAAAGAATTTCTTATAGGTTTCTTAGGGCAACTTTGTTAGTATCATTGTATTTGTATTTTTTTGTATTTATTTATTTACCAGATATAATATGAATTGACACGACTTAAATAATACATCACATAAACCAAAAGTGATTTTTAGGTGACATAAAAGATTCTGCTGGTTCTATAATAGGCAAACAGTTCATTAGGTACATAGCTCAGTTACAAATTATTAGAAACAAGAAAAACAATAATAAACTAAAATCAAAGTGATAATAGTGTTAATATTAGTAGAAACATGGCAAAAGCTTCCTTCTATTTAACTTAGTTGAGATATGAAGTGGGTTTTTAATTTGTGATTAATGTTAGTTTGAGATATTGCGTCCCATGGATTCGATCACCCCTTAAAGTAATGCAATTGTTTACCCTAAAACCCAGTATTACTCAGGGAGTGCAGATTTCTATTCTAGAATCTAGAAATTACCATCATAGCTCGGTGTATACGAACAAAACAATTTTACCTTTCTAACGGCCTTTAACCAGCAGTGGGATGATAAAAAAACTGAGTATAGAATATCATGTTATCGATGACTGTAGTCTTTCGCCATCAAAAACAGATGCAATAGAAACCTTATTTCCAATAAGCGAAACAATAATTTTATTCATCTTCAACACATAAAGCAGTGTCCACACGATGCTACCCCATCATAACAAACATGCATATACATATTATAATCTAAAACGTTCGGATTGAATTATAGTAATGAAACACCCAGTTGCTTTGGGCAGGAGAGTGCCTCCGGCTATACTTGTAGTTTCGCAACTTATCCCGGCTAAGGCAAGTCCTTATTTAAATGTAAATTAGGTTCATTTCATGAAATTAATGTCGTGGAGGGCCTCCCCCTTAGTACTGTGACCATCCCGCTCTCCGCTTTTGGTCCGAGTCCCGTTTAAAACGATCGAGAGTATTACGTTTTATTATTGTGTCAAGTATAATGTCTCTTTATGAGGGTCTCGATTAAAATTTTTTCCTCGCGTGTTTATTTTGTCGATGTCTTTAAATTTTATGGTCGGATTGAGGTATGTGTGCGAGATAATTTTTTTAGCGATCGGTTAATTGCTTTAGTAAGTTATGTGTAAAATTATGAGTTTAGTTGCATTTATGTTAATACATAATTGATTGAGTCTCCTTGGTTTCGTTTTGAGGGCATTGGAAATTACTTTAACCATTTTGAACCTTATAGGTTTTTTGTTCACTTAACATCTTTATGGCTACATTAACAATCTTAGGGCCTGTTTCACCACTTCTGGGTAAGTTCTTGACATAGTTTGACATATTTTGTATGAAATTATGTCAAAATATCTGTCGGATAAGCTAACAAGAACTTATTCAGAAGTGGTGAAACAGGCCCTTAAAGTTTATAAAATCTAGTTAATGCAGCGTCTGTGTATTATTTTGTGTCGCTCTTAATTCAATACTATTTTACTCATACTTCATTTCAATACTCATCATTTTATTGTTGTCTGTCTCTCTGCATCGCATAAATAATAGTCACAACACACTCTTATACTAATTACTTTCTACTACTTAATAAGTACAGTGTTAACCTACTATCCTTTCCCACTATTTGGCCAAGGCTATCCCCTAGGTATCCTAAGCGATCGTTATGCCAACCTAGTTGCTAAGCACCTACGATTTCTACTATTTTTAAAATGAAACGGAACAAATATCACACAGAATATCTCGTTTTAAAAATTAATAGAATGCATTTAGAAATATATTGTGTTTTTATACAGCCACGCCAGATACGAGTGAAAAGCCCTTCGCGCGCTCCCTAAAGTCCCCAATCTATGATTTTAAAGTTTTATACTTTCATGCCAATCAAAACTATTCCTATACCGTGTCCTTCTAAGACAAGTGAATAAGGGTCACATTACACTCAGGGAGCACTGGCTGCTCTATGATTATATGGACAGACGAGTCATTACTCCTGTGTAAGTGTTGTTGGGAATTGCTAATGTCGTCCTCTCACTGTTTTACACATTATAATTCATCGTTATTTTTAACTTTCCACTACTTAGCTGTTTGTTTTGTAGCTTAATTATGAATATGAGGAATATTATATTACATAAGGGTTATACAGGGTGTAAAATTAAACAGCCATCAAACCGAACAATTTTTACTACGGATCCAAAATTCAAATATACTGTTCTATGCATTTTGGTCGAGTAGCTATTGACATTTTCTATGGAACAGCAGATTTTTATCACGATTTAGATGTTGCTCAAGTCGTTCAATTTGATGATCTGGAGCACCTCGCTCGATATGTAAGTACCGCATTTATTTTTACACCCTGTTTATTTAAGGGTGCTTTAATAAAGTCGTGACGGATATTAGATACTTTTTATATGGAGAAATTATGATGAATTCTACGCCGGAAAAACTGCGGACACAAGTTATTCTATCCAATCTATCTATAAGTACCTATAAATAATTCCGTGACTGACAGACAACGCACAGGCTGTGTGCCTGAATATAGAAATATGAAATTTGAAATATACAGGGTCCAACTTAATATGCTGACACATTTATAAGGGGATGTAAAATCCATCAAACTGAATAACTTTTTCTATGGGACCAACATCAAAATCGAGAAAAAAAAATCAGCTGTCCCATACATTTGGCTCGAGTAGGTTTGCAGTATTGTATGGAAGAGGTGATTTTTTTTCGCTATTCGATGTTCTTGCCATAGAAAAAGTTGTTCAGTTTGACGGTCTGATCATCCCCTTAAAAAGTGTCAGCATAATTAAGAAAGACCCTATATGTAGGTACTTTCTACGAAATATGTAAGGGTTCAATAAGAAAGGATTTTTCGATATTCAAATTCCACGCGGACGAAATCGCCGGCAAAAGCTAGTAACTCATAAAAACAAAACCAAACCTACAATTCAAAACAAACGAAATATCATTAATCGAAAAATTACGATCGCGATCGCCTCACCGCCGCCGCTAACGCCAAAGGGTTGCCTCCCTTACTACATAATTACACTCACACAAACACACAGAACATTAACACCACGATAAAACAAGGCAACTACTTAGCATTTTCAAATTAAATATACTAATCACTTGTATAAACGCGTGTATGGATAGGGTAGTGGATCGATAGTGTCTATGTGTGGGTGGTGATTATAATGAAGGGGTAAGGGGTGAAATTAAGTGGCTCTATTCGTGTACCCCTCGCCACTACTTGCTGTGTAGTCATGCCTTTGCCACTTTATAGGTTATAACCGATAATTTTGTTGCCTTATTAGATTTCTGTGGCTAGTTTTAATTGGGTTTGGGCTTAGATACATTAAAATAGCCTATCTTGGATGTAGTCTCTCTGATTATCTGGTCACAATCGAAGTAACAGAATCTAGTCTTGACTTGTGTTATTAATGAGATATAATATAGAGGGTCCTTTTTAATACCTATGTTGATATTTAAGGGAATGATCAGACTATCGAGCTGAACAACACTGTATGAGACCAAGGTTTAAATCGCGAAAAAAATATCAGCTGTTCCATACAAAACTGCAAACCTACTCGAGCCAAATGGACAGCAGTTTTTTTTTCGCTATTTCTATGTTGGTGCCATAGAGATAGAGATATCAGTTTGATAGTCTCATCATCCCCTTAAAAGTGTCAGTATATTAAGAAGGACCTATACAAGGTGTTACAAAAGTAAAAATAAACTTTTAAAACTTTTAAGGGGTTTGTTTAGACCATCACACTGAACAATATTCACTATGGCACCAACATTGAAATCACGAAAAAAAAAAATCTGCTGTCACATACATTTAGCTCGACTAGATTTGTAGTTTAGTATGGAGCATCAATTTTTTTTTGCGATTTCGACGTTGGTGTTGAAGTGAAAGTTGTTCAGTGTTATGGTCTAAACCATCCCCTTAAATATTTATTGGTATTTTTGTAACACCTTGTATATGGTATCATTGGTAGAGATTTAAAAACTCGCGTCATTCGTCCGCCATACGCAGTTGCGTCACGCATTACAAAGCACACGCGCCCAGTTAAAAAGCCTAATCAACGCACGGATTTTTCGAATCGCAATCAACCGAACAAATTTCCACAGCCACGAGCGGCAATCGGAAAAATATAATTACCAACATAATCCTCGGCAAATTGGATTAAAAATGAAAAAAAAAAGTAGAAAGTGTTTTAGGGTGCGTCATTATTTTTTTGCGCGGAAAAGGGATTGGGGCCTAATTACGACAGATGGATCGCTGTACAGTATGTAATAACGCTAATTAATCGATCGACGGGTTCCGCACATGGGCATTTTTTTTTTCAATTCATACGTGTAGAGTTTTCGTCGGAGGTTATAAATTTGTATTCGTTACTCGTACGTGATTATTGAAGGCAAAAAAGTGATAAGTGTCCCATTGTACTTTGCGCTGGTTTGTTACTGTGTTTTAAAATATGAGTAATGACCACTTATGGGCAGTTAAACTGCCAGTAAGTTATTTAACAACATGACCTTTTAAAGCAACTGTACCAAAAGCGTGAACTAGAACTAGAACTAGAACTAGAACTCAGAAAATGTCTTGACAAGAAAAAGACAAAATGACGTACATATAAAAAGAACTATGAATGAAAATAATACAGAGAGTAAAATTAAATGCGTTTCGTACTTCAGACCCTCAAACTGAGCAACTTTTACAGACCAATATAGAAACCGCGAAAAAAAAGTTCGTTATTCCGATGAAAATTAATTTTTTTAGCGATCTCAATGTTCTTCCCATATGCGCGGGAAGAAAGATATCGTCGCAATTTTTCAGAAATATTTGTCTTTTAGTTAAATTTTATTCATTTTATCCTCACCAGCGCCCGCGGCATGATACATCGATAAGCGTTTTATCGCGCCTGCTAACTCGTTCGTTCGCGCGCAAAAAGAAAGGGAGCTAGGGCGCGATAGCGTTTTATCGCGCGATCATGCCGCGGGCGCAGGTCAACGCGTGAGCTGGTCATTACATTCTTGGCTAGTTTACAGCCCTCGCCTGCGGCTCGTGCTATGACCCAGCCTCGATTGTAATAACCAACATAGCTAACTTGTTTCAAAATGTACTATAAAAACGAACTATACATAATATAAACTACAAAGAACTATAGCATAATATCATTGAGACTAATCCAGCATCATGAATCATTAAACATCATTAACATTATTTTAGCATGACTCAACCAATCACTGGCAAAACATTCCAACTCGCGCTACCCAACCAAATTAAATTGTCCATTCTTAAACTGATATTTGGTTCAAACAGAGGGCTATTTCAACAGGCCGAGTTGCACCGGTTAATAGCAAGTTATTGTCATTAACGCTAGCGATGCCTTCCACCTCCGAATTATGATCTGTTTACGTTGTAATACGTCATAATTTACAATGATCGGAATTGGTAGTTGATGGGACGTTAATGTTTAATCGATGTGATATGAAATGATCAGGTCACAGTTGTATTAGAATTTAAGGCTGTGGTTGGATAGTGGATTTTATAACTCGTTGTTTCAAGGTGGGTTTTATCACAAATCTTATTCGGTTCGACATACACTGCTTCGACAACAAGTAAATTAGGGGTTAAACTAAAACTGGATCCCAAATGTGTGGGGACAGTTGATTTTTTCTTGTGATTTCGAAGTTCAGTTTCATGGTCCTGTTGGACCCTGTACAATCATTATTTCGCCTATATCCTATTGGAGGAGACAAATACAGCATATTACTCAAGCCTCTAACGACCACCACCACTGGATTTTCGGTGAAGAAAAATATCGTGAGGAAACCTGCATGCTTCAATTTCGAGGCATGTATTGTACCCACTGTCCAATATAAGTGGCGACGGGCTCACCCCCCTTCACACTGGACAGAGTTTCGGTACTACTGGTGAAACGTGGATGTTCTGAAGGTTTCAGTATATCTCTGACTACCCCCTCGTGGAATATAGTTGTGAGCATATGCTTATGATGTTTTAACGATCCAGGACCATTTCTTTAAGTTCTTTATCGTTAGTTAAGGTACCTATTAAGAGATAGGTACCCAGTAGACCAGAAACTGATATGATACGAACTCATCGTATCGTACTGAACAGTGGAAACACGCAAACAATCGTACTCGGCATGATCTAGCCCGCATGCTTAGAACCATTAAGCATTCGACTAATGAGACCTCATAACGTAGACACACACACATACACTATTTAGCTACTTATACACAAGTTTAAATTATCTTAAATGAGTAATTATGTTCAAGATTGTTTCTTTAGTTCAGAGTTGGTCGGTTATTCTTTTATACCCGACCGGGTTAGACGTAGAAATTAGGCGTAATATACTAGTGTTTCCACGAAAAGATTAATATTCAAATCGAGTACTAACGGCTATACGACTTTTTCTATGGTTTTGTTGTGCGAATGCATCTTAACTATACTTCCTTCCCAATAAGGACGACAAGATTTTCCAATTCCTAATTAGATTTCTGGCCAATTCTGATTACCAAATGTAATTTACTTATTAGATATATAAACTATCCGACATATCTTGGACGTTACTATAAAGCTGTTCTAAGAATAAGTGAGAGTAAGTGTTTCAAATCTTCGTTTCTGTAATTAAAAATGATCTTAAATTTTCGTTGCTTTTTGGAATATAGTATAGCTAGTGAAATAGCAATTTGTTTGAAAATTACGAGTTCTAATTTTCAGACAAATGTACTGAAAATGTGCTGGACAATTAGGTAATACTATGTATTACTGAATGTAGGTACTTTAGGAATACGATAAGCCTTTGATAGTAGTGGGCCAATAGTAGGTAAGTATATAAACTCCTGAACTAACTGCCTTATTCCGAAATGCAGTACTTAACGAATTAATTTTGTATTTACCTATGGATTTCTTTTTAGGTAAAAACAACATTCGTTCGCTTTTACAAACTTCTACACAACCTTTTTAAGTGACATTTTGGTACGATAGTGTATTTGTTCCAATCCATTCCTTTATAAATTATAATATCCTCAATTACAAGTATTTATCAAAACGGTGAATGAAATTTCATCCTTAAATCTCCGGAACAAAGCTCAAATTTCATTTAAAATCAACAATCTTTCACATTTATGACGTAACAGAGAAGTCCCCTAACCAAGCAGAATTTTCGTTGGAACAATAAATTAAAAAACCACAAATGCGTAGACATTTCTATAAATGCACTTACAAAATAAGCTCACGGCCAAACACACACATGAAAACTTGTGTACAGTCAATAATATAAGTTTTACTACAACTTGTGGTTTCATATTCGATACGTTAAATTGTATACGAGGTACGATGGTCGGCAAACTTCTTGAGCACGGCCAGACTACAATTTTTACGTGAAACAGTTGTACTTCTCCTGACAGTGTTTAAGTGTTTAATAGTTATGAAGAAAAAACAAAAAAAGAAAAATCAACCGCTTTCCATGAAAAAATCAAGCCAAGCAAATTACATTCAATAGGTATATTTTATTGCATTCGCTCAATCGACAACCGCTCCGAAGATGTCGATTGTAGAGAATAAGATAATAGGTAGGTATACAATAATAAACGTAAATAGTGTTTAAAAATTGAAATAACTAATTTGTTACAAACTTATCTTATTAACTTTGATTCGGTTCGATTAATTAAGGAAGCATAATTAAAGAATCATTTTTATCGAAACTTTAAAGACATTTTGACCCACAATTCCGATAAATAGCTTACACATTTATGTGGCTGACTGTCCTGCACGTTAGTGTGCGTGCACCCTAATTGCTTTTGTCATTAATAGTCGCGGATACTTCTTAGTGTATTGTACAATTAGTAATAATGATGCATAATTAGACCTGCAATGTGTTTTAATGTATCGGTGTTGGTTATCTATGTATGTGTGGGTTAATGTAGCTGCTTATATGTACTCGTATAATATGGTGTAAATGTCATTTAGTATGATATAAAGTTAGATGGTATGTTTTCAAACATAACAAAATATGGAATCGTCCTTTCATCGTAAACCGAACTTGTCTTTTTGTGATAGTTTTAGCAAATCTACTGTCTTCCTCAAAAGTGAATGTGGTCGTTAGTTTCTTCAATTTTACAATTACATGACACGGTGGCGCGTTGCGGAGAGCTATGGAAACTCTTGAAATCCAGGTTCGAATCCGCACGGACGACATGCCATGTACCAATGAGTTTTTCTAACTTATGTATGTAATAGCGACTGCTCTCAAACGGTGAACGAAAATATCGTGAGGAAACCTGCATACGCTGAAGAAGAAATTCCAAGAAAGAAAGCATTGGGCACGTGTGGTGGACTAACGCCCATACACCCTCCCGCCCGGTTGGTCTATGCCCTGCACTGGAACGTATAAAGGTTGTGATGATGATGATGATGATTTACATGTCATTAACACATTGACCAACTTATGTATTTGCATGGAGCAAATAAATAAGTTGGTCGACTTAATTTATCTGTAAAATTGGTAAGTCCTACTTTATTTCGACTAGTTCGTCTACGAATCAAACTTAAATTCTTTTGGAATTAAAAATAATATTATTATCTACAATTAAAATAAGTGCTATACCTACGTATAGCATTTTAACTCAAGCAATATAAATCAAATCACCAAAACGTTTACCTTAACTTTTTCCAAATCAAAACATTTCACTCCAGTTCCTCAACATTTTACACGAACACACAGCCTAGTAAACATCTACAAAATGAGCCTTAACCTCTTACAAATAAGGTCCAACAATTCACCTTATAACACAATAGAAACATCGCTTTCAAGAATCGCCAATAACAAAACAACCCCATTAATCGAACCAAAGGCGGTATAAAGCCGAGTACACACTAAAACGGAACACAATACGCTACACCCGCGATAAAATATGCAACGCGGCGACGCGATCATAATCGAAGCGTAATTAGCTGATAATGCATGTACGACGGTATTATGGCCCTTTTAGTGTCTAAACACACTATACCGAAAGTACGCGACCGAAGATCCGCGGCTGAGTTTACGTTCCGACCATGTTCCGACGTATTCGGGTAATATGACACACCATAAGCGCCGAACTTACGCGGCAGAAATTCAGTTGCGTAAACTTGCGTAACTTTGTTCAGTCCCCGCCCCCGGATTTTCGTCGGCAATCGAACCGAACTTCGGTCGCGTAAACTCGCGTATAATGTGTGCACTACAGACTAAGTTGCCGCTGAACTTACGCCCGACCGAAGTTCGGCTGTACGCTATAACGCAACGTAATTTCGGCATAATGTGTCGTCGTTCATTCAAATAGCATTGCTGGCGTAATCGTGCCGAACTTCGGTCGCGTACTTTCGGCATAATGTGTTTAGACACTTAGTGAATACGATCGTGTTTATACAGGGTGTAAGGAAGAGTATGATTAACCTTTAAACCACATACTCTACCCATCAAAGTGAACAACTTTTACTATGGTAGCAAACCTGTCAAAGCAAAAAAAATTTGCTGTTCCATACTAAACTGCAATGCCTACTCGACTCAAACGTATGGGCAGCTGTGGTTTGAAGGTTAATGATACTTTTCCTTACACCCTGTACAGGATGTTACAAAACACCCTAGTAATACTTCAGACCATCAATATGAACAACTTTCACAATGAAGCCAACTTAGAAATCGCGAAAAAAAGTTTCATACAAAACATCAACCGAATCGACTCAGATGTATGCGACAGCATTTTTTTTTCGCGTTTTCGAATTTGGTTCTATAGTAAAAGTTGTTCAGTTTGGTGGTCTGAAGCACCTCCTTAAAATTTGGAAAGTGTTTAATAATTACCTGTCTAATTGTATACTGTTGTTGTTTTTTTAGGTTGCGTTATATGAATCCCAAGGGAAGAAATAGGGTGATCTATTCTGAGACACAAATAAAATAATTATCCAGAAATGCTGCCTGAATCCAGTATCCTGTCAAATTAGTTAATACCTAGCTGACAACGCCACCTTTTACTTAAATTATGCAACGCTTCAACGCGATCGCAACCCAACTGTAATTAGTCGGCAATGTATGTACGACGGAAGTTCAGTGTGCTATGGTCCTTAGTGAATAGTGTTCAAATTATTAATATGCTGACACTATTTTAAAGGGATGATCAGACCATCAAACTGAACAACTTTCTCCATGGGACCAACAACGAAATCGCGAAAAAAAAATCAGCTGTCCCATACATTTTTTTTTTCGTGATTTCGATGTTGGTCCCATAGAAAAAGTTGTTCAGTTTGATGGTCTGATCATCCCCTTAAAAAAGTGTCCGTGAAGGAAGTGAAGGACCCGTATATTATCGACATTGAGAAATAAAGAAGAGACGAAGATTTCATCTCAAAATGTCACGAATTTTTGGACAAAAATAACAATATGGGCATGTACAAACGGCTACAAGTCAAGCTACCTATATTACATAACCAGCATAAGCTAGCCACGCGACGTTATACGTGATTCAAGCTAAGCGTGGTCAGCTTAGAATGGTTATGTATATGGATAGCTTGACGTGCAGCCGTGTGTACAAAGGTCGAACTGCATAGGTAGCATGACACCGTGATAAAGCGCTATCACACCTTCGCTCTCTTTCTATTTGCACGTGAACGAACGAGATAAAAGACATGATACACCCGTATCACGTGTAGCATGCTACCAGTGCTGGTTCTAGTTTTGCTACAGGCTTGGTACAAATGCGCCAACGTATTTTCTTCGGAATGACAAATACAGCGTTGCTCATAGGGTATAGCTTATTACTGCGGACAATTGGAGGGACCACGAAGGTTCTTGGAAGGCCAGTGAATAAACTTAAGTGACCTACGGGCACACAGTTCGGACATTCGGACATAGGACGTTGCGACTACGCGGCGGTTTGGTGAAAAACCAGTGATGTCCCGTTAGCGTCTGTTGACGGTACGCTAGAAGAAAAAGAAGTGGGCAGAGATCGCTGCTGTCCCCGCCGGCGGTGACGTCGGTTGCAGTAACGGCGCATTGTTATCGTGTTATCGGTCGCGTTGTGTGAGTTCGTGATTGCGAGTGTCTGGCCACCGGCCGCCGGACAACACTCACCGGCGACACGCGACAAGCTACGGACGGTTTATGTACACACGTGCCACCTGTGGCTGTTGCTGGTGGTACGTATCTGGGGAACCTAACAGTTTTAGAATTTGTTTTGAGGATTCTAGAAACTGTATCCTTTGTTGCCTTGTACGGCTCCCTCTGGAAGAAATTGGGTAGGTGATAGGGTTCATTTTCAGGGACTCGCAAAAATAAAATTATTAAGGGGCCATAGGTCCAGACGAATATTTTCTATGAGAAACGCGATTGCCGAGCGCTCCGAAAAGTGTGTGCGTGAGCCGTATTTTCGATTAAAAACAACTAACCAAAGTACTTTTTCTAGATTTTATTTATGATTGCACTAGTTAAACTAATGGTGAATATGTGAGTATAAATACCAACAATCGGAAACTATTTTAAGTTCTTCTAAACCGAGAAAAATGTTTAAAAATGCATGAAAATACGTCATCTTTGTGACGATTTTCTATCGAGTGAAGTAATTCTAATCGTGTATTCAGTTGATGATTTCACTAGATGAACTATCCAAAAATACTGAGGTATGACTTTAGTTTCGGTAAATGGTATAAATCTAGTCGTAAAATGAAAAATAAAAGATGCCTCCGAGGTATTTCCACCTAAATACTGCCACTGGTACCTCAGTACCTGCGCACTCAACTCTTCTATCGATGACACGTCATTTTGAATTGCCATAGTTTTACAGGGTGTAAAATGAATGCGTTGCAGATTAAACAGGGTGCTTAAGACTATTAAACTGATCATCGTTCACTATGGGACCAACATTAAAATCGCGATAACAAATTAGCTGTTCCATAGAAAACGCCTCTACCCAAATGTATGAAATAGATGATAATTTTTTTGCCATTTCAATGTTGGTCCCATAGTTAACGTTTTTCGATTTGATGGTCTGAAGCAAATAAAGTATGTAACGCATTTAAGTTTACACCCTATATAAGGTCTAACAAAATTAGCTGAAACTATTTTAAGGGGATGATCAGACCATCAAACTGAACAACTTATATATTATTAGACCTTATATATAGGGTCCTTCTTAATATGCTGACACTTTTTAAGGGGATGATCAGACCATCAAACTGAACAACTTTCTCTATGGGACCAACAACGAAATCGCGAAAAAAAAACAGCCCCTCCATACAAAACTACAAACCTACTAGAGCCAAATGTATAGGACAGCTGTTTTTTTTTTCACGATTTCGATGTTGGTCCCATAGAGAAAGTTGTTCAGTTTGATGGTCTGAACATCCCCTTAAAAAAGTGTCAGCATATTAAGAAGGACCCTGTATTGATAAAGTTTTTTTACTTAGTACCTATTTGTAACACTAAAAAACATTCCATGAATTACATAAGTACCTAAATCTTATTAATTTGTTAACATGAGTTACGTAAGTACAATTTGTTTCTCATCTAATTGGGCAGTAATATTTCAAATTTGTGATCCATAAAATTATCTATAATTACAACAAATTAATGTTTATCGATGTTACTAATGCGATTTTACTGCAATTACTGCTAATAACTCTGAAAAATCTCAAAACATGGGTATTAGTAATTACTTGTAATACAACTAGGGGGAAATAGGGTAAAATGAATAACTTTACTTTATTGTATTTGAGACAATCTGTTGTCTTTTGATAAAAAATAAGAAACCCCTTATAACTATACTAGCTCTTACTCGCGGCTTTGCCCGCGTGTAATCCGTTTTAGTTTCGAAACAAAGAGAGTTTACATTTACCCCTAAGGCCAGATGGCCTTGCCGATGCACTTCATGTTTCTTTGCGATTGGTAGAACGACAGTTCAGTGGCAATGGAATAAACAAAAACAAAATCTCGAGTTCCTTATATTAAGATAAGATTACAGAAAAGTTAGAAGATGACAAATTTTAACGAATATCTCAAATAGGCCTTCGCCGTGGTCAAATCTATAGTTTTAAACAAATACCATATGGCACTTCAAGAACGTTGCAAAATACAACGATTCTTCAAATTGAGATCATGAATGACAAGCCAATCAATCAAGACGCGGTTCACCAGCTACAAAATGGTTATTATGATCAGTCACAAAGAGGTGATTTTCCGTTTTTATCACACTTGAAAAGTGAGTCGGCAACCGTAGTTAGATGCTATTATATACGTATTAGTATACATAGAAGTAAATTTGCTGATGCAAATTTCATACCTACTTTTATTCTCCACGTACCCAGTATACCATGGAGCAGTGATGAGGTGGTCCTTTCTTCATCATCATCATCATCATCAGCCTATCATCGTCCACTGCTGAACATAGGCCTCTCCCAAGGTGCGCCACAAGGTCAAAGGTCCTTTCTTCATGGGGCGGTCCTATTCCAGGTACCATGAGACGAGGGCTGTGATCGAGAAATACTATTTGGATTTTTAAACAGAATATTATATTTTCTTAGAGTGTTTGGATGCTGAAGTTAGGTATTAACTTTTCATAGAGTGTTCGCTTTACCCGGATTTCCCGTTATTAGAAAACAACGCTTGTTATTATAACATTTTATTACATTTATTAGTACAAAATGTTAACAAAAACATAATTTGCAATTTGAATGCCATAATCGTGGATTGTTAAATCATTAATTCTTCACGAAGGTCGCATATTAAATAAATTATATATTATTGATCATAGTCCGACTCTGATTATTATTTATTGTTTATTTATTACGTAAACGTTAATTTGTATTATGATAATTAGAATAGTCTAGATTCCACTGCGTGGAATTAATATGCAAATTAAGACTGTTGTTTGTTTCGAATTACATATTTCACTGAATGCTACGACCTAATTGTATACATAGGAGGACACTAAGGGATATTCTGTAACAAGGACAGAACCACCAGCTTTAAAAAACAAACTGCTGTCTGCTGTTTCATAGAATATGTCAATAGCTAATCGATCTAAATCAAAAACAGTTTTTATTTCTTCGATTCTAAAGTTGGTCCAATAGTAAAACTGGTTCAGTTTGATGCATGCTCCCTCTTAAGGGTATATTATTCGGAGCGCGCTCCATACAAACGTACTATGGTGATTTTTCAATACTAACCAATTAAAGTCAATGAAATTTTGCAGAAACAATCTAGAAACAAATTTCTATGCTCGTATGAAGTCAGATTTTCGTTAAAATGTAAAGTTTTCAAGTTACAGTGCCTCAAAGATTTCCATACAAATCTTAAATTAATCCTAGCATTAAAACTGTACATTTTAACGAAAATCGGACTCTATAGAAGCATAGAGATTTGTTTCTAGATTGTTTCTGCAAAATTTGATTGACTTTAATTGGTTAGTATTGAAAATATCACCATAGTACGTTTGTATGCAGCGCGCATTTTCGCTCTCGGAATAATATACTCTTAAGCAAGTAGATAACGCATTTAAGTTTACATCATGTATAAAATGACAGTAATCTCTTTCAGAGTAGACAAACATCCTGTACATAACGTTTTTTATAGGAATGTTCACATTCAGGGCTTCAGTTCAGAATGAATTGAGAAACAGGGTTGATACAATACGGTTTACTATTTTAAGAATATTAATAAATTAAATTATTGAGGCCATTGCTCCGAAAATATCTTAATTAATATTCTAAAATTAATTGTTGTCTGATTACTTTATAGAGTTTCGTTTATTTTACGGTAAATAAAAGGCAAAAATATAAAATAACGTTTTATACTCTTGCTCATTTGGGGCCGTACATTAATTAATGTTGGTGATTTTTTGAAATTTATATAATAATTTATACAGGGTGTTACATAAGCAAAAATAAATATTTAAAACTCTTAAGGGGGTTGTTTAGACCGTCAAACTGAACAACTTTCTCTATGGGACCAACATCGAAATCGCGAAAAAAAAATCTGATATCCCATACCTACATGTTTTAGCTCGAGTCGATTTGTAGAGTATGGAATAGAAATCTTTTTTTTTTCGCGATTTCGATATTGGTCCCATAGTGAAAGTTGTTCAGTTTGATGGTCTTAACCACCCCCTTAAATGTTTATTTGTATTTTCGTAACATCTTGTATAATAAATAAATAGGTTTTTGTGGTAAGAGTTAATTTAAGATGTCTCCGTCAAGTAAGGAGACATAATTACTGGTCTGTGCATAATTCAAAGCCCGCTCCATACAAACGAAGTATGGTAATATTTTCAATACCAACTAATTAAAGTTAATAACATTGTTCAGAAACAATCTAGAAACTAATATCTATGCTTTTTTGTTGTCAGATTTTCGTTAGAATATAAAGTTTCAATGCTAGGATTAATTTCAGATTTGTATGGAACGGATGTCTTTGAGGCACTGTAACTTTAAAACTATACATTTCAACTCAAATATATGACAATATACAAGCATAGAGACTAGTTTCTAGATTGTTTCTGAAAAATTTCATTAAATTGGTATGGATTGAAAAACCAGTCTTTTGTATGGAACGGGCTCCGAATTAAGTCCACTTTGCTTGACTGAGACATCTTAAATTAAGTGATGAGGGCGCCACTGTGGTATAAGACCTCTTAAACGATAAAATTGTACAAAATGGTATTTCGTTTTGCGTTTATTTACCACCTTTCATAATGCTCAGAGCTTAATTATTTTCAATATGATTTCGACCTCACATAAATTAACTATGTAAGCTATACTTATTATACACTCAAGTAGACATGTCCGTCTGTGCGCATAATGTTTAACACGCATTTTAATTATGCTTATTAACAATTAAAGGCAATCCACCAATGTGGGTCAAGTTGGTTAAAGGAATAAATCAAGTACCAGAGTACCAGCCATGATCTCATGTATTAAACCATCCGTTTTAAAAAGATACATGTCTAAACTCTTAATGTGTTCGTAACAAGGATGGTAATTGATTGCCACGCGTGTCAGTTTAGATTTGATGGTGTGTTGAGGTCGACGTCGTCATTACGTTTTATTTTGAGATCATTTATCGTGATTGAAAATGAAGTAGGTGATAATTAGACAGGATTTAATGTCTAGATTATACTAGAGTTAACCCGCGACTTCGTCCGCACAAATTATATACCAGATTTTAAATCAGATCATAAGCTATCAAACAAAAAAAGTTTCATTAAAATCGGTTCATTATTTTTTGCGTGATGCGCGAACAAACAAACAAACAGACAAACAGACAGACAAAATTTCTAAAAAAGGTTGATTTCGAGTCAGGGATACCTAAAAACCATATCGTAATCTTTTTTTTGTAAATATCTTCAATGTACAGACACACTTCAGTTACAGTTTTATAATAGTTTAGATTAGATTAGATTAGATTAGATTTAGATTAGATATGGTCTAACAAAATTAGCTGAAACTATTTTAAGGGGATGATCAGACCATCAAACTGAACAACTTTCTCTATGGGACCAATATCGAAATCGCGAAAAAAAATCTGCTGTTCCATACAATCCTACTCGACCTAAATGTGTGGGACCGCAGTTTTTTTTCGCGATTTCGATATTGCTCCCATAGAGAAAGTTTTTCAGTTTCATGGTCTGATCATCCCCTTGAAATAGTTTCACCTAATTTTGTCAGACCTTATTTCTAATTTCATCATCATCATTCTCTTGCCCATTTCCCATTATTTGGGGTCGGCGCAATATGTCATCCTCTAAAATCTAGCATTATAAAAAACTAGCATTTGAATATTTTTATCATCGTGTAAGTAATGTAATGAAACTAATTAGGTATCTAAGCATCACACCAAACGCAAAAATTACACTGTTAGGCACAATTTATGATTTTTCTTTAGCAACGTTACGACGAAGTAACATCGGTAGAAATATGGACACTCAATCATGGGGACGGTTCGAATCCATGCCATGCACCGATAACGGTGAAGGAATACGTCGCGAGGAATCCTGCATACGCTGAAGAAGAAATTCCGATACGTATTGTGAAGTCTACCAATCTGCATTGGCCATTGAGCACGCGTGGAGAACAGCTTTAGTAACAAATCAAATTAAAGATTGAAAAATTTGTCTCGGGCGGGACTTGAACCCACGCGCGCACTTGCCCTTAAGACGTAACAGATTGAAAATTTCGTTCTCTGGGTAGTGGGCTCGGTGGTGTAATTGGTTAGCACGTTTCCCCGGTTTGGAAGAGCGTGGGTTCAAGTCCCGCCCGAGACAAATTTTTCAATCTTTAATTTGATTCGAAATAGCACAACATGGCTGTAACATGTTTATAATCAATAATATTAGCTTTAGTAACGTCCAAGATATTTTGGATAGTAGGTAAATCTTTCAGATAAATTAATTATATTTGCTAATCAGAATTGGCCAGAAAACTAAATAAGAATCTGAAAATCTTGACGTCCTTATATGGAATGATGTATAGGTCTTATTCGCCATTATGAATGAGTTATGTTATGAGAGAATCTGCAAGGTGTGTAACATTATCGATAGTGAATGTTTCACATACCTACCTTGTGTGAATATTTCATATGAAACCTAACACAATCGATGTTGGATGATTATTACATAGCCTTATAACATGTGGACTTTATTGATTAATTTCATAATATTCTACAATAAATATTCCTCTATCATAGGTACTTATTTAACGCTTGTACCTTATGTTATGTAGGTCGAATAAAACTTTTTCATTCGAATGAAAACTCGAATGGAACTTTTTCTAAAACAATATAAGGTCTAACAAAATCAGCTGAAACTATTTTAAGGGGATTATCAGACCATCGAACTGAACAACTTTCTCTATGGGACCAATATCGAAAACGCGAAAAAAATATCTGTTCCATACAAACAAACCTTCTCGACGTAAATGTATTGGACAGCAGATTTTTTTTCGCGATTTCGTCATTGGTCCCATAGAGAAAGTTGTTCAGTTTGATGGTCTGATCATCCCCTTAAAATAGTTTCTCCTAATTTTATATAGGTACTATTTTGTATGAAAACCAACCAACACAGAAGTAAGTAAGAATCAAAACTTTAATATTTTGATTCTATTGTCAGATAAAAACAATATGGTAGTTACAGTAACATTATAATAATCATCTCAGAAACAATTCTAGTCGGTGATCGACATTGAAATTGAAAAAAGTTACTATGCCTAAAAAAAAGGGTTATCGTTTCCCAACTCTTTTACTTTCAAAAAATACAATTCGTTGACAGTAAAATTCCTGGCTATAATACTTCACGACCGTATTGCCTTTTAGGGTGGCTAAAAGGGAATACGGTCGTGAAGTATTATAGCATTTCATTTATGACTTTGAACTTGTAGTTTTAAAGTTTCACACACTGTAAAGTAAATCAGTTTTATGATTTTAAAATCAATAAGACTTTTTAATTAACCATGAGTAAGCCATACTAGTAAAACAATTGATTTTAATAATTCAAACGCACGTTCAAAATTCATAATTGGTGAAATCAACAGAAAAAAAATGTTAACAATCAATTTTTAACTGACTATTAAATAGAAAACTAAACGGCCGGCTATAAAGGAGCCGATAAAAATTACAAAAGAAATCTATAAAATAATTAAAATTTTCTAATCGTACCAATTAGCGGTAGAATTTATGGTTTCGCTTATTAAAGAGTTTAAAGGTATACGGGTCGGTTACAGCTTTAACAAAAGTACTCGAGATTGTGTTAGGAAACTGTTTCTTTTGTTATTAGGGTTCCCCGCCCAAGTAACACCAGCAAGTTGCTTTAAACCTTTATACACTATAAATTGCCTATAAGTGGTTAATATATAGACAACAGTGTTCTAAAGGTGATTTATAATAAGATGAAACATTCTAATAGAGTATAGTGTCTCAGATCCACGTTTTAGAACCTCCTTGAAACTAAAAGATTAATCTAGTGTAAATAAACTAGTTGCTATCTACACTTAGTTTGGAAAAAGTGTTTGTTTAGAGTAATAATTCTGAACGGGACATATTTTATGACTTTCTGTAGGGTGATTTGACTATCATAAGCTAATTTGTTTTAGACGTGATCAATGTGGTTTAATACTGGTCTATAAATAAATGTTTATTAGAATGTTCTAGACGGACACAGTTTATATCTATTCTACAGAGTAAAATCTGAAGGCTTCCCGCTTAAATGTGTTTATAGAGGATAGTTTTGAAAAGATACGTTAATAAGTGTTTTTATTCTACTGCTGGACGGTGTTCAACTATCCAGCAATGGAAAAAGTAAAAAAAACAAATATTCCGGGGGATTTCGGCAAAATGTTCGTAAATACATGGAAAATAAGGAGATATTAGTTAGAACAAGATACAATAGTGGATTTGTCTCAGGAAAAAAATAGCTAGCTGTCCCCCACTGGAGCCGACCGGGAAAATATGTTATCGTTGTCCCCCACTATAATAGTATCAATGGATTTTAATGGAAACACTGTAAATGGTGTTATCGCAAAATCAACTTTTCGTTTTTGCAGTAAAATAGTGTGCTTTATACATTAATAATAAAATAGTAATGTCATAAATTCGAATACAACACTTGTTAATTATTTATATGGTTATAGCCGAAGAGCGGACAGTTGGCAACCCTACCTGATCGAGTAGCAAGATTTGACCTACCTATAGTCATAGAGCCCACAACGGATTTGGGCCTAAACGTATAGGACAGCTGGAACCATTCTAGCTCGAAAGAACATTCTTTTTGATAGATTTTTGCAAATATCACGTTTTCAATGCATCAAATCATGATAAAATCTAGCACATACTTGTAGAACATAAAATTCTCTACAATCTTACCGTCGACAAATTTTTTATATCACTAACAGATGTCGAGATATCTGTTTGTTTCTATTTTAATTGCAATAATTATTGTAATTTTAATGGTCTTAATAGTTCATAATTTATCATAAATATGTCTTTGAACCAGATTTTACAAACTTTACAACTATTGTTTAACCAACAGTTCGCCAAATTGTTCATGAAAAATGTTACAATACATTTTTGGTATCTTACAAAAGTGGTCTGATTCTGGAAAGGTGACCTATCCGCCTTGTAAGACAGGGTTTTCTATGACAAGGAAAGTGTGTTCTATCGATCAAAGTTGTTTTCACAGTTCCTATATCGTCCCCTTAGAGGGAAAAGTCACTAACTGACATGTGCATAGTTTTGAGATATTGAGGTTTTAAGTTTAAAACGTCATAACAACGTCAAATTTTGATATATTTAATTGTTTGTAAGTACAAATTAATCGTTGAATTAATCCCCATTTTGTAAAGTAAAGTGTAGATCTCTAATTATCACACGAAAGACGAAAAATAGGATAGTTAGTTTTCCATCCAACACATTTTTGCCAAATAAATCGTTAGTGACTTTTGTCATGTTGTTGGTGACTTTATGCAATTTGGAAATGCACGTTTATGAGTGTCCAATTTAACTAACACTATTATTTTGTGTCTTTAATATTACTAAAAGTTATTTAAGCATTGCATAAGCATATGCTCACGACTATATTCCCCGAGGGGGTAGTCAGAGATATTCTTTAACCTCAGAACATCCACGATTCACCAGTTGTACCGAGACTCTGTCCAGTGTGACGGGGGGTGAGCCCGTAGCCACTTGTAGTGGAAAGTGGGTACAGCACATGCCTCGAAATTGAAGCACGCAGGTTTCCTCAAGATGTTTTCCTTCACCGAAAAGCCAGTGGTGTTACAAATCGTACATAAATTCCGAAAAACTCATTGGTACGAATCGGCCTAGACGGGGATTGAACCATCGCCTCCTGCACGGCAGGCCAGGTTACTCGCCACTAGAAAAACAAAAATTCATGTGAAGATCACCTTCAGTCAGGTATCAGGAACCTTTGTGTGAAGGTCAGGAATTTTTGTTCCTGGTGTGACAGCGCGGTGTGAAGGTAAGGTTCAGGGCTTAACTTCCTCTTGTTCATCAAAATCTCTTTAATAATGATGTCACATGAAATAATATATAAATCGCGCTAAAACACAACGCAACGGTGTTCATCGACCGGCTAGCTCGATTCGATCGATGCCAACAGTTAAATTAGCTCTCCACCAGATTCAAAACCACAGGAAAACCGCTAACAGAAGGCCCTACTCTCATAATCACAAAATTTTTCACTAAACAAGAAAACATAGGGTAGTTATATTGGTAATTTGCTACCTTTATTATACATATTGTGCAACATTTACTTGTAAATGCCGTAAGTGCCGTGTCGTGGTGGCCCAGTGGCGAGTAACCTTGCCTGCCATGTAGTAGGCGATGGTTCGATCCCTGTCCAGGCCGACTCATACCAATGACTTTTTCTGAATTTATGTACGACTAGTGTTGTCCCGCGACTTCGTCCGCACAAATTATATACCTGATTTTAAGTCAGATCATAAGCTATCAAACAAAAAAAGTTTCATCAAAATCGGTTCAGTAGTTTTTGCGTGATGCGCGAACAAACTAACAATTTTGTCAATAGATGGCGCTGCACGTTTTTAAATCGCGCTATCGAATGTTATTTGAATTTATATGAAGAGAACCGCTACTTTTTTATTCCTCATGATTTTACGGTTTTATAATAGTTAAGATTGTAAAACCACTGGCTTTTCGGTGAAGGAAAACATCTTGAGGAAACCTGCATGCTTCAATTTTGGCATGTATTGTACCCACTTTTCATAACAAGTGGGGACGGGCTCCGGGGGACGGGCGACGGGCGACGGGGGCGTCGCACTGGAGAGAATTTCAGTACTACAATAATGAAACATGGATGTTCTGAGGTTTTAGAATATCTCTGTGTACCCCCCTCAGGAAATAGTTGTGAGCCCTTTTTCTTACGATTTATTTGTAAGTCCAAAAATATAACTAAACTTAACAAAGTATTGAAATTACACAAAGAAAAACTTATTTGCTTCTGGGTGTCCGTACATGTATAGACCAAAAGTGACAATTATGCTGGCGGCATTTCTCCGCTGCACAGCTAAGGACAGAGGAGGTCACAACCTTTATCTTATCTTTATCGTTAAGGACATCCCAGGTACCTGAAGAAAGGTTTAGCTTCGAATGCCCATGGCCCTGGTGTCTCGACAGCGAACAGTTGTATGACAAAATATTTTTTCTAGTTATGTCAATAATCAGTAAATCAGCTTAGTGGTTGAGTAGTCGTCTGTCTACTAATTGGAATTCTGTTTTTAAATCGGACAATTTCAAAAACATGTTCGAATAATGCATTTATAAACTTAAAATTAAATAAAAGTTTAAGATATTTTTGAGAACGAATCAAGCCTTACGAAATTCAAAAATAGCTCTCTTGTAACTCAATTTTAGTCTATTGAACAACTCGCAAAACCACTTACTAAAAGCAAAATTTCTACGCTAAAAGGGGGTCAAAACCACCATTTTTAGTAGAAAATCCACTAAGTTTGCAACACTGAGCGATGGGCGCACGCAGGGTGCCGGTGAAGTGGGCGGCGGGCGCGGGAAGTGTGTTTCAGTACAATGCTTTCAACGGTTTCTCAGGAGAAATAATCACTAACGGCCCTTACGGAAATAGGGCTTAGGCAAAAAGTCACTAAATGTGGTTAGTTCATTTTTAAAATGAAATAAAGTTCCGTAGAAAAAATAACTAATTGCACTTAGTTATTATTTTTGTCAGGGAAAAGTCACCAAGTACCGTTAGTGATTTTTATTCACGTTGAAAAAGTCACTAACTGCTCGTTGCTATATTGGATGATAATGCAGCTGGAGTTAGTTATTATTTCCTGTTTGAATTCACACAAAAGCTGTACTTAGTGACTTTTCCACCTTTTTATCTTGGAAAGTATGGCAGATATCGAAACGTGAGTGAGACGGGATCGTAGAACAGGTTATTCTGAGTACGGTGGTGTTAATAACTCATTTTGGCCAAATGTGTCAGTTGGTGACTTTTCCCTCTAAGGGGACGATATGTTTACATATAGGAATATGTTAAGGCCCAGACCCCATTTTTTCGCGATTGTCTGACCGCTGTAAAAAATTTCTGTGACCGGTTTGAGTCGTAAGACCGAAGCTAAATGATGTACTTTGGAATGTTCTTTCGAGCTAGAATGGTTCCAGCTGTCCTATACGTTTAGGCCCAAATCCGTTGTGGGCTCTAGGACTACTAGGGTGTAGCACATCAGAAAGGTACCTACGTCTAAAAGTACAGGGTTGACTGGAGGGTTTTGTACAGTGAGCAAAAAAGTGGTAATTTTTTTGGTGTAAAATTATCTAATCGAGTAACAAGTTGGCACATAGTACAGTCGATAGAGCTCATCGAGAAGTGCCAAATTATATAGGGTTGCCTCGCCTAGTCCCGGGACTTTCCTGAGTCGGCCTGATTTTATAGTGGCTAAAAATTCAAAAAATTACCTCATCGAGTAACAAAATGAGACTTATGCCATTTGATAGCTCTAGTCGTCCTATTAATTATTAACATAGGTTGCCGGCCCTAAACCTGGAACTTTTCTTAGTCGGCCGAGTTTTATGTTCGAATGTAAAAACTGATTGATGCAACTACGTCGTGGAAATGTGTCCATGGATGGTTGAGAGATTGGTGGCATGTAGTAATCAATTATAGGTATTTATTTGGAGGGACCCAACCTTAAAAATTGTGTACCGTTAGCAAAAAATATACAAAAAGTTGTGACACAATCATTATGCAACCAAACCTATGAAAGGCGTGTAAATACTGTATATTTTATTATAATTGTTACGGTCAGTGTAATAAATCTGGTCAGTCAGTATTAAGAGGAAAAGTACATGAAATTTGAAGAATTGGTATTTCAGAGATCTATTACTGTCGGGGTAAGGGGTAAACGCAGTACACTATGGCGACAACCTAACTGCCAACCTCATCTGCTCGTGGTGCACCCTGCCGACTAACCAACGAGGCTCTGGCGACCGACTGTGATTCCGGTATATCCATCCAAAGCAGGCTATACCAAAATCCCTTGACCTATGATGGGCAGCAGCATCACCGGTACAACTAGTATATCCCTGCGACCACCAACCCGCTCTGCCAAGCGTGGCGATTATGGCATTTTTACCTCCCAAATATGGAATTTAGTCCCACATGGCCCCGGCCCCTAGTTCCCGGCAGCTCTACTATTCCAGGCTACGGCAGTGGTCTAGCTAACGGTAGGGCGGGGAATGCTAAGAATACTCGGGTTACCAGAGGCTGCCAACATCAACGACTGTTATTGGCGACGTTAACGTATAACGGACGAACACTGATGGAGGACGAAAAGTTCACGAAACTCGAGATAGAACTAAAAAAGATTGAGAGGCATATTCTTGGGTTGTCAGAGGTCCGAAGACAGGGGAAGGATACGATGACCCTAGAATCTGGCCACTTGTTCTACTTCCGAGAAGGCGAAAGCCTGTCCCAGGGTGGCGTAGGATTTCTCGTCAACAAAACCCTCATCAACAATGTAATGGAGATCAGCAGTGTGTCGAATCGGGTAGAATACCGCGTGCTAAAATTCTCCAAAAGGTGCAGCTTGAAGGTTGTACTGGTATACGCCTACTACGACGGGCTCTGACGAAGAAGTCGAATCGGTATACGAGGATATCTCTAGAGCTATCAACGATACTGCAAAGACTCATTTCACGGTTGTGATGGGGGATTTCAATACCAAAGTGGGTACAGGAGAACGAAGAGTCGAAGGTGGGTCAGCACGGTATTGGTAACAGAAACCAGAGAGGGCATATGCTGCTTGGCTTCCTAGAGAGGCAAGGTCTATACTTGATGAACTCATTCTTCAAGTGGAGCTGGACCTGGCGAAGTCCTGACAGCCGGACATATTCAGAGACGTATCAGTGATCAATAGGTTTAACAACGGAAGTGATCACCGACTTGTCCGAGGCACTCTGAATAAAATTACAAAATCGAAAGAAGACGTCTGATGAAATCGACTCTCCGTCCCACACTTCCACACAGCACCAAACTGTAGTTGGAAGTGATAGCTTCCAGCTTGACCTCCAAAACAGATTTGATTCGTTGGAAACCACCGAGGACGCCGACGTTGGCGAAGCTACAAACCAACTAGTAAAAGCTCTCCATGAAGTGGGCTACAGGCATTTCGACGACGATGTTCGAATACCTCCTGACACCCGGGGCCAAAATGAGTTATCTATGCCACTGTACTTAGAGTTCAATTTCGCACCGACTGGCAAAGACTCCTAAGTGATTTTGTAATAAATAACGCCACAAATTCTTAATGAGAATACCTCCTAATATCACGCTTTGAGCGTGTTAGCCTGAAATGCTGCTAATAATTATATTCTAACTTACCAAAACGAATATCTCTTAAGTTACTTCCGAACTAATTTTGCTGCCAATACCTTCTATCTACCATCAAACTGCTGGAGAACTGACGAATTGGCTACAGTGTGCGAAAGAGATCGAACTATCGAGTGGCGTGAGGTGGTACGACGTCACGGGAGGCGCGTGCGGCGGCCATTGTCGTTGTTTTTTGTAAAGGGACAACAGGTTTTTTATTTAGTGTCAATATTTATGTAAAAACAAGTAGTTAGGAGTAGATTGGAGCTATTAGTTTGATTATTCCAAGTTTACAGAACCTACTATATTACCTATCAAGTAGATAGGAGCTATTAGTTCGATTATTCCGAGTTTACTTAGAACCTACTATTACTTATCTAGAAGATAGGAGCTATTAGTTCTAATAATTATCATGTATTTTCAAATACGTTTTGATTTCTAACTAGCAGATAGAACTTATTAGTTTTATTTTTAGAACTAAATATTATAATTGTTTGTTTGATACAGAAGTTATTAGCTTATTTTTACTCGTATCATGAACATACCTACTTGATAGATTTGATTGTTTAAGCCGAAATGTCGTCGAGGGCGAGACTGACGGAAGGACTACGAGCACGTAAAATGTTTCGTGCGTTAAAATTTACCGTCAGATAATATTAGTGCTCTTGATACAAAACGTTAAGTACCTACTTAAATGTTTTTTTTTTCAATCTATTTAGATTTGTTTGTCTATTAACCATTTTACATTCTACTGTTACTGGTTCAACGAAACTGCAGCAGATTTAACAGCGAATACGTTCGTCTCATTCTTATTGGATTACCTAGCAAGACACTGCTTGCCTCTCAAACTTCCTATTATAATTTTTTCTGACGGATGTACATACCAAAACCGAAACGTAAATCTTGCTAACGCAAACTGCATGGAGTAACAATAACTCAAAAGTTTTTGATACAAATGGAATGCGATTCAGTCCATAGTGCAATAGAAAGGAAGTTGAAGAATAGAGAAATTCATTTACCCACAATCAGTCCCCATATGGCATACTGCTTTATCAAATTTCGTTTGTTCGTACCTAAATTAACGTATGTGTTACGCTGTTCAACCCTCTGGAAACACACTTCGCTTTTGCTTCTTTTCAAGAACGCTATCAAAATAACCCTATCAGAAATCTTAAATTGCCCCCTATCCGATAATGACCGTAGTTGGTGCCAAGCACCAAGCCACCCTGCCTATTAGGTTTGGTGGTCTTGGCATCCGAAAAGTGTCTGATGTAGGGCTTCCGGCGTTTCTGTCTTAAGTTCACAGCACGCTTGACCTCTTCGGTAGAAATATAAACCAATCACTTGGCGGTGCAGAGGTCACGTGCTTAACTGAAGCCAGAAACTCCTGGACAAGTGCTGCAGGTCCGAACTGCAATTTCCCTATAAACCCGGCTTCTCAGAGGTCAGGGACCAGCCACTCTGCATCCAGAGTCAACAAATCCTCAGAGACAACGCTATCAATCTTGCAGAGAAAGCCCGCCTCCTGGCCTCAAGCGAGCCAGAGTCTGGCTACTGGCTAAACGCGTTGCTGTCATCGCACGTGGGAACACTCCTTGACAGGACCTCTTTTTCGTTAACCTCTTTTTCGACAAATGAGCCCCACCGGTGCCTGTGGCGCGAGCGTTGATCCACTTGGCCACCACGGCCTCTCCTGTCGGCGCAGTGCTGGCCGCCACGCCCACCACGCCAGCTAAAACGACGTCATCCGTCGGGCCATTGTCAGCGTCAACGTGCCGGCCATACGCGAACCAAATGGCGTTGCGCGAGATGACGGCAGGAGGCCCGACGGAATGACTCTCATTCCTTGGAGGAATGGCAGAACCCTGGTGTGGGTCGCTACTTGCGTCGACACCGTAGCGCCCTCACACCTCTCTGCCACTTCTCGAAGAGCTGGCTCGGCAGCGGCTGCTGCAGAGATTGCCATCCAGAGTACGGCAATACGGCAGCCTCGAGCACATCTTCTATTTAGCATGAGCCGAGTAGAAGATGTGCTCGACGGAGACTCATTTTCGCTCTCTGTTTGTTTTTATTCCTTTTTTTTATGTTTTTAGTATAATTTTTAATTGAGGTTTTATTTTAGATTTATTTTAGAGTGTGTTTGTTAATATTATTTCCTAAAACTTTTATTAAGTAATACCTCTTAACTTCGTCAAAATAAGTTTGACATGGACATTAGTGAAACTAATAACTCCTAACTAACACTAACGAAAACCACTTGTCAGTACGTAAAATCAATGTTAGCATCAATTTCGCAGCCCCATTTAATAACAACTTGCTTTAGAACACATTTTCATAAAAAATGTACAAAAAGAAATAAAACGTTTTTTTAGCCTCCTGTAAAATTTGCTTTTTGCTAGTTAGGAGTAGGAGGTCTTCGAACATCGTCGTCGATTTTCGCATGCAGCAAAAGATTCCAAGCTCTCAAGCGAGACTCTGGAGTTTATAAGGCATAGACGTAAAATCCTGTCTGAGCAAGAGTTTTCGGCAGCACTGGGGGCTCTCAATAAACAAATAAAAAAGCTGATACGGCGAAACCTCTGAACACACACGCTCCATAGAGGCGATTGAGCAGAACCAGGGGTTGAAAGTGTTCGCTCAGCAGCTCGGGAGATGCCACCTGTCTAAACTCAAAACAGCGGATGGGAAGATCGTTGCCTCTAAGCCGGAGCTCCTCGCTGAAATTAAGAAGTTCTATGGAAGTATGTATGCAACACACGCTCCAAAGCCTGTAGCTCGCAACACCCGCTCCAAAGCCTGTAGCTCGCAACACCGACCCCAGATCAGGGACTGAATTACCGAAATATTAAGGTATATTTATTTAACGGTATGACGTCATACCGATAAATTCTGGTTAAAGAAAAATTTCAATACCGAAATAAATTACGGTACCGGAAAATAAACGGTATTCTTAAATACCAGCACCTAACTAATCTTTATGAATAAAGGTTTTCTTTGATAAATTGCCATGCCGCGCTTCTACCATGCTTCAATTCGTTTCATTCGCTACGTGGAAGCAACAATGGCCAGCCGCGTTTTTCATTACGTACGTATTCCTTTATAAGATAACGGTACGGTACCTTTATAGCATTACGGTACCGTTACGTTTTTACGGTACGGTCAAAGTGTAAGAATATAACGGTACCGTTATGCCTAACCTTTATACCATTACGGTACCGTTACATTTTTACAGTACTGGTACCGAGTGCCGTAACCGCTTTCAGTCCCTGCCCCAGCTCCCCAATAATAAGCCACTACACGGACGATATCCCGCAAGTTGACTCGAGTGAGATTAGGAAAACCCTCATACAACAAAAAAATTACAAAGCTCCGGGTGAAGACGGAATAACAACAATGCTTCTGAAGGCTGGAGGTACTCAGAAAAAGGCTCTTTAATTCCGTTATTCACAATGGCATAACACCGGAGTCGTGGAGCGGAAGTACTGTGGTCTTGTTGTAAAAGACTACGTCTACCTTGGACAGACTATAAGACTAGGAAGAAACAACTTCGACAAGGAGGCCGTTAGGCGCATCCATCTAGGATGGGCTGCTTTCGGGAAACTCCATCATATTATTTGCCTCGGCTCTACAACAACGCCTTAAAACGAAGGTATTCAATCAGTGCGTCCTGCCAGTACCTAATGGCCTATGGTGCGAAAACATGGACCCTGACGATAGGACTACCTAGTTCATAAATTCCAGGTCCCTCAGCGAGCTATTTTTTTGGGCCGGCCATGTCTGTCGGATGCATCAGGAAAGGTGGGCAAGAATTGTCACGCCCTGGATCCCACAAAACGGTCATCGGCGTCCAGGTCGTCCTAGGAAGAGGCGGCGGTACGATCTGGATTCTTTCGATGACGCGTGGCCAGAGCATGCGCAGGACAGAGATGGTTGGAGGATTAAAGGGAAGGCCTTTGCCCAGCAGTGGGATGAAAAAGGATAGATTTTTTTTTTTATTTATCAGTACAATATTGTAACAGACCCATAAAATACATATCTTAATGTAGAATAAGCGTAGCATAAGCATAAGCATAATGCTCACGACTGTATTCCACGACGGGTAGTCAGAGATTAGAAATTTTGAAACCTCAGAACATCCACGTTTCACGAGTAGTACCGGAACTCTGTCCAGTGTAACGAGGTGTGAGCCCATCGACACTTATAATGGACAATGGGTACAATACATGCCTCGAAATTGAAGCATGCCGCCGGTTTGCTTACGATATTTTTCGTCACCGAAAAGCCAGTGGTCTTACAAATCGTACATAAATTCCGAAAAACTCATTGGTACGAGTCGGCCTGGACGGGGATCGAACCATCGCCTCCTGCACGGCATGCAAGGTCACTCGTTATTCGCCACTAGACCACCACGGCTTATACTCTTCAGTTTTCTATATAATCTGCCTTACAGTTCAGATGTGGTCTATGGTACCTACTACTGTAGCCTTTTCGAAACCCGGCCTGCTCTGGGGACTGAAACTCGTCGAATTTTCGAGCGTGACGTTTCGTAATAAACATTCGAAAACTTATAGACATGGCTCAGAACAGAAGTGAGATTGGTCTGTAGTTCTTGAGGAGTGTTTTATCTCCTTTCTTGAAGAACAAGACCACAACACTTCCGCTCCATACCTCCGGTGTTATACCATTGTGAATACCGAAATTAAAGAGCCTTCCTAGGACTTTCAGGACACCTCAGGTACCAGAGTAACTCCCGCCTTCAGAAGCATTGTTGTATTCCGTCTTCACCCGGAGCTCTGTTATTTTTCAGTTGTTTGAGGGCTTTCCTAACCTCACTCGAGTCAACGTCCGGGATATCGTCTGTGTAGTGGCTTATTATTGGGGACCTGGGGTCAGTGTTGCGAGCTACAGGCTTTGGAGCGTGTGATGCATACAGACTTCCATAGAACTTATCAACTTCAGCGAGGAACTCCGGCTTAGAGGAAACAATCTTGGCATCTCCCAAGCTGCTGAGCGAACACTTTCGCCCCTGGTTATCAGCTTTTTTATTTGTTTATTGAGAGCCCGATGTTCTGCCGAAAACTCTTGTTCAGACAGGATTTCACGTTTATGCCTCATTGAGGAAACAATCTTGGCATCTCCCAAGCTGCTGAGCGAACACTTTCGCCCCTGGTTATCAGCTTTTTTATTTGTTTATTGAGAGCCCGATGTTCTGCCGAAAACTCTTGTTCAGACAGGATTTCACGTTTATGCCTCATTAGCTCCAGAGTCTCGCTTGAGAGCTTGGAAGCTTTTGCCACACGCTGCATGCGGAAATGCCTGTAGCCCACTTCATGGAGAGCTTTTACTAGTTGGTTTGTAGCCTCGCCAACGTCCGCGTCCTCGGTGGTTTCCAACGAATCAATTATGTTATGAAGGTCAAGTTGGAAGCTGTCACTTCCAACTACAGTTTGGTGCTGTGTGTGGAAGTGTGGGACGGAGAGTCGATTTCATCAGACGTCTTCTTTCGAGCTTGTAATTTATTCAGAGTGCCTCGGACAAGTCGGTGATCACTTCCGTTGTTAAACCTATTGATCACTGATACGTCTCTGAATATGTCCGGCTGTCAGGGCTTCGCCAGGTCCAGCTCCTTTGGGGCTGCTTCTTGAAGAATGAGTTCATCACATCAAGTATAGCCCTTGCCTCTCTAGGAAGCCAAGCAGCATATGCCCTCTCTGGTTTCTGTTACCAATACCGTGCTGTCCCACCTTCGACTCTTCGTTCTCCTGTACCCACTTTGGTATTGAAATCCCCCATCACAACCGTGAAATGAGTCTTTGCAGTATCGTTGATAGCTCTAGAGATATCCTCGTATACCGATTCGACTTCTTCGTCAGAGCCCGTCGTAGTAGGCTTATACCAGTACAACCGTCAAGCTGCAACTTTTGGAGAATTTTAGCACGCGGTATTCTACCCGATTCGACACACTGCTGATCTGTTCAAAGCTTGGCCATGAATTTATAATTAGTTTATAAGATATTGTAATGAGTTAATTTAATACACGAATTAGCATCTCTGACATTATCACAATAATAATTTGTAAGCCGTAAGGTAAGACATGGAGGACCTAATAATTATTGTAACACCTGCTTGTAAAACTACGCATGTCATACAAATAAATACATCTTTATCTTTATCTCCATTACATTGTGGATGAGGGTTTTGTTGACGATAAATCCTACGCCACCCTGGGACAGCCTTTCGCCTTCTCGGAAGTAGAACAAGTAGCCAGATTCTAGGGTCATCGTATCCTCCCCCTGTCTTCGGACCTCTGACAACCCAAGAATATGCCTCTCAATCTTTTTTGTTTCTATCTCGAGTTTCGTCAACTTTTCGTCCTCCATCAGTGTTCGTCCGTTATACGTTAACGTTGCCAATAACAGTCGTTGATGTTGGCAGCCTCTAGTAACCCGGGTATTCTTAGCACCCCCCGCCCTACCGTTAGCTAGACCACTGCCGTAGCCGTGAACTAGGGGCCGGGGCCATGTGGGACTAAATTCCATATTTGGGAGGTAAAAATGCCATAATCACCACGCTTGGCATAGCGGGTTGGTGATCGCAGGGATATACTAGTTGCACCGGTGATGCTGCTGCCCATCATAGGTCGAGGAATTTTGGTATAGCCTGCTTTGGATGGATATACCGGAATCACAGTCGGTCGCCAGAGCCTCGTTGGTTAGTCGGCAGGGTGCACCACGAGCAGATGAGGTTGGCAGTTAGGTTGTCGCCATAGTGGACTCTGAAATACCAATTCTTCAAATTTCATGTACTTTTCCTCTTAATACTGACTGACCAGATTTATTACACTGACCGTAACAATTATAATAAAATATACAGTATTTACACGCCTTTCATAGGTTTGGTTGCATACTGATTGTGTCGCCACTTTTTGGATATTTTTCGCTAAAGGTGCACAATTTTTAAGTTTGTGTCCCTCCAAATTAATACCTATAATTGATTACTACATGCCACCAATCTCTCAACCATCCATGGACACATTTCCACGACGTTGTTGCATCAATCACTTTTTACATTCGAACATAAATCTCGGCCGACTAAGAAAAGTTCCAGGTTTAGGGCCGGCAACCTATGTTAATAATTAATAGGACGACTAGAGCTATCAAATGGCATAAGTCTCATTTTGTTACTCGATGAGGTAATTTTTTGAATTTTTAGCCACTATAAAATCAGGCCGACTTAGGAAAGTCCCAGGACTAGGCGAGGCAACCCTATATAATTTGGCACTTCTCGATGAGCTCTATCGACTGTACTATATGCCAACTTGTTACTCAATGAAGTAATATACACCAAAAAAAATGACCACTTTTTTGCTCACTGTACCAAACCCTCCAGGTTACGCCCAGGCAACCTTGTACTTTAAGACGTACCTTTCTGATGTGCTACACCTTAGGTAGGTCGCATCTTGTTACTCGATCAGGTAGGGTTGCCAACTGTCCGCTCTTCGGCTATTAGGGTGCCGCAAAGAGGGTCGCACACTTAGAAAAATTTTATGATAATTTTATATGGAGCTGGGACTTAAAAAATTTTGATCAAAATTGTATGAACCATCGACTTTCGGGTGAAATTAGTATGGGGGCTGGAATTGTAAAATTTAAAAAAATGTTTTTTTTTTATTTTTGCATGCGGAAGGGTGGGTTTCCGGGTACTCCAGGGATTCAAAAATTTTGCGACGAGCATGTTAGGTTTCTTGCGACCACCAGAACCGAATTGCTACTGTTTAGGTAGTCTACTCAAAAAAAAAATTGCACTAAAAAAAAGGGTGAGGGGGGTGGGGTCATCCCCCGGATCCCGAATGTTATATTTGGCGATTGTGTTTTGTTGAAAATTTTCTGAGTCCTAATTTTGTATGGGACCCTCTTTGCGACATCCCGACCCCCTTACTGGGGGCGTAGCGTTGGGGGACAACGGGAATAACCCGGGACATTGACCTGCGGGACATGCGGGGACAGTGAGAATTTTTTTCCGGTCAGCCACACTAGGGGCGTAAAGTTTACTTAATAATTGCCTAATAGGTAGTGTGGCGGGTTGTGAGCCAGTGTAATATGCCTAGGGGTCATAATAGACACCCACGTTATCGATCTTGTGAACGATTTAATCGGACACTTACATCAGTAATAACCCTCCAAGCACTCCCATTTAAATCAAACATACACTGGCTCACTACCCGTCACATTGGGTAGAGTTTAGGTACTATAGAAACGGGGATGTTATGAGTTTTCAGAATATTATATCTGACATACCCATGAGGAATATTGTCATGAGGATATGCTAAGTCTGACATCGCAAAGTCAATGAACATCACTAACAAGGGCTGACCATGCCTCATAAAGGTGTTAGTGGATTAATATTTTATTTTCCTTTAACTCTAACAAGATGACTGATGTTCTTATATGATTGAAAAATCATTATTATTTTGGACTACTATCAAGATTTTTAGCTCATGTTCACATAATACTTAAGTAATAAATAAAAAGGCTTTAACTTCCTACCTACCTGTTTTCTTGTTTAATTTTAAATATTGTATGAATCCTTCACACTTGCACTTCACATCTCAGAGCCTTGTAAACGTTTGGTACGACTATGACAAGAAATTACAGTATATAAACATTGCATTTTATAGACCACCATACAAGCTTCATAGGAGTAATTTACTATTTAACGGAATGAAATGTCAGTGACTAGTATTTTAATCTAGTGAAAGTCATATTGTGTTCTATAGCTTTCTCTATAGGATAAAAACTCTTGTCACGGTTCAAGGCGAAAAGCGTCGCCATTTTAAAAATTAAAATGGAACCTAAAAAGAGTTATACATATTTGATGTAGCTTTAAACACTTGTTTTGACCACTAAAAACTATAAATTACTTGAAATGGATACTTTTTATGAGGAAGCATCATAAAAATATAATTTTTGTTGAAATTAAATGAAAAACTAAAATGTATTATGATTTATGAAAATGTTAAATATACTTTATTTTAGCTTAAATGTTATAATACAGCGAGCGCTTTAGTTTTATACAATCATCTCCATATTTCCCACGATACAATTAAATCCGCACTCTCATTCGCGATGTCTATACGAAATACCAACGCGTGATAAATATGATGTTAATGTTAATAAAATGTAAACGCCATGTTGAAATAAATATCATAAGTGTCAAACGTACGCCATTAGGAAATAAAATAATTTTAAGCGGTTTATTCTTGTGTGATTCTTGTGATTATAAATTTTTAGCCGATCGGTTATAAAATGGTTTAAAGAACGTCTGTTTTACTATCCTAATATTATCATAAGACTATCTACTACACTAAACTTGTGCTCTAGAAACTGTTTAAACGTATTCCGGTAAAGGTTACTCTTTAGAGTTGGCTCCGAAACTCGTTGTCTTATGACTATCCTGGTTTCGCACTATAAACGTTGCCCATTTTTCGGTAACTGTGTCTATATGAGCTCTAGGAGAGGTCTACACGGACATTTGCTCTTATGGTAGACAACGGAAGTAAATTCTAGTAGTTATCCTATATCCTCTTATTAGATATTGTTGTGCAGCTTGGGCGGGTACAATTAAAAAACCTTCTAGCACTTACAATGATCTAAATTCTAAACAGAGAAACACAACTAAAAATCTTTACATTTAAAAAACCTACGATTATAATGTTTAAAAAATAAACACGAAACCAGAAAACCCTTTACACTTAAAGAAATGTATTTAAGTAAGTATATAAAATCTTTACCCGAACGACGATTTTTTTCGAATCTTTCAGTGTCCCACTACACTATAGGTACTAAGAAAAGGGCTATCTCTTTTCCCCAATCCTCTGTGCATAAGCAAACGTCATCAACATTTATCTGCTTCTGGTATTTTAACCAACCACTGTAAAGCATAGCATAAAAGCATAATGCTCTCGACCGTGTATCCCTAGGTCAGAGCAGATATATTGTGAAAACTCAGAACATCCACGTTTCAGTAGTTATACCAAAATTCTCTCCAGTGTGACGGTTAGTGATCCCGTTTCACTCGTCTCCTATAAAACTAGTGACAACTACAACTGTTAAAAAAGTGGACACTAAATTCAAGACCTGAAGATGACTCTAAACTGTTTTGGAAGCCGCAACGAATTGGATCATATAAAGGATTACGGATTCCGAACACCTTTGAAAGTCGTAAGTTATTCTTGTACACTTACTTAAATAATGGCCTATCTCTGATCGATATGGTAGATTAGTCGGTAACGAAAGATTCAACAAGCCTCTAATACCTACTTGTTGGCAAATCTCTTCAACGCGCCGACAAGTCTAAAGCCTACATTACATTCTCGCCAAGAACAGACTAGAAACTTATAACTTAGACCATATAACTATGGACGTTATATGCGTGTAATTCTACTAACAAACTGTACTGACATTTTTTGCAGAGGACGAGGTAGCATGAAATCCATAGCTTTTGATTTTATTCCATTACTTTAGATTCTAATTTTGATTGTTAAAAATAGTTTCGAGTGAACTCCAAATTAAACTAGTTTGAAGTTATTGTTCCGCAATTATCGACTGTCTCGTTTAGTGATAAGATAAGGTTTAAAATTGAATGTAAATGCACATGATTAATTGATCTTGTAACGTGGCAGAGGGAAAATGCTAACGTGAGGCTGGTCCCTAGTTATATTCTGTAAGAGTAGAAAGGCCGAGAACGAGTGTGGATGCCCTTGATTGTTATTATCTTAGATTATCAAGATAGACAGTCAAAGCTACGAAAGCGTCGAAAAAAATAGGAACCAGTACTGGTTCCAAAACCCTATACATATACACGCACACATACATAATTAGTATGGCGCCTCACGCTCACCAACCTAAGAAAGTTAGCCCCTTTTGTTTTATACGGAACAAGTGTGAGGCTCATTCTAGACATATTCTTTTTCTAAGGTTATTAATACAATTGTATCTACCTAACAAAACGAGTAAATTTTGAGCAACAATAATTATTTAAAGAATCCTTTATTACGTCTACGAAAAACATCAACGGAACCTCGACCCTAATGTAACACAATGCACACTTGACTACTTTTTTAATTTTTACAATGTCGTGCAATTAAGTTATTATTATTTCTCGTGGCAAGTAAGAAATATAACCGGGGCACTGACAAGAAATTGTGAAGCCGACTTACAATGGAGTAATCATGTGTTACAAGCGTTTAAAACAATAACGAGTGAATTTAATCGCGCATTAATTTCCACTCATAGATAATGCTTTTCGTTTTTAATGTTTTTCCCGCGCCCGCGTCAACACGTTACGCAGTTTTACGCGTCTAATGTTTTTCTTTTACTTTACTGGCAGCATATAAACTTTTTTTACTAACGCTGGCAGTTAAAAAAAGAAGTTTTTGTTTTTCTTTCAGAGCAATGACTAAAGTAATAGATAGAGCAAACTTTTGTTATAGATTCTCAGATCATAGACCAATTATATTACTGTTAACATTTTTTTTTTCTCTATGACAATGTTACCTTTGTATTCTAAAGTATGATTGTGACTGTATGAAGAGTAATAATCATCCTTATTGGACACGGAATATTGTCATAACGTAACATGGGTAATAAGACTGGATTCTTATCCCCATTCTTGTCTTAAATCTTGTTAAGACGGATAATGATATTCTATTCTATTTTTATTTAATGGCGTTTCCGTGTTAGATTTCGCCAGTGTCAAGTAGTTTGAGGGAGTGTCTATCCAATCTCGAGGATTGTTTTTGAGTAAGAACAACTGAGAAGGATTTTGGAGCCTCGTGGCAGGCTGAGACGCGAACCGCGCGAACACCACGCGAGAGACAAGTGTTCGAGGCAAACCCTGCAACGTGACTCTTTATCCCATTCGGAAATCGTAATCGAATCCCCGGATAATGATAAGTATCGACACCTATCCCTATAGTTTTTAATCTCACCTCACCTCCACTTCTTCATAAATTAAATTCAAATTTAGAATGGCGTGCGACGGGGTGTTCGAAAAAACAAAAATGTCTGAATTCAAATTCTCGACGACGCTCCTCACAAGTGCCCCATACACGTTCCCACAAAGCTTGCACACCCCCACGCTCATATTTGCTGACAAGAAAAGCAAAAATAAAACGCGGCAGCTTTAATTAGGTCGTCGAGTGAGAACAGGCGTTCGTCAGCACAATAATAATTAACACTGGCTGTAATGAAGCGTACCATAAAAACTAATTGGAGACCCTACGATTGTCGCGAGCTGCAGAAAGGTTCGCTTCGATTTCGATTGAGCTACGACTTTTGTTCATTATTCAAAGCGCCAAATGTGAAATGATGCGGCGATAAGCCATTCAAAGGTCGATTTTACGTGGAAAGAGGTTGGGGAAATTTTATTGGCGGTAAAGGCTTGATAAAAAGGTTATAGCAATGAATTTCGTTGCTCAAAGTATAAAAACACAATCTGCCTTCCAATATTACCTCAAACTACAAACAGTATAACAAGTTATTTCATTATACGCTACCTGCAGTGTCGTAATAGTCTGAGTAGAGGGCCGGACTGGGCCATTAAGGAGGGGAAATTAGTGCATTATTGACTGATTTCCCTTCCCAACTAGTTGATAGACGGCAGTTTCGCGTCGGCTTTTCGATTTAAAATACTGGCTGGCTGTTTACTGCATTAGCATTGATCGATTACCAGCCGTTTTTTTAAAGGGATTAATGTGGACTTAATGGCGTTCGATTTTTAAATTGTGGAATAATTACGAACGTTTTTATTGACGTTTCTGTGAGGGATGCGTGACCATAATTACCTATTGGTTTTTATTGATTCCGTACAATCTTTTTTCTATTTTCAAATTTATTAAAACGAGAATTGTCTAATTTTTCGTCAAATGTAGAGCCATACCTACATAGTTTCGTCCTTTTCTTATTCCGCTTATATCCCACTGTGAAGAAAAGAATCTGGCATGCTACGGACCTAAAAGTAAATGCCTAATAATAATCACTATTACTTGCCTAAGCTATTTTTCATACGTAAATTAAATAAATTCAAACTTCTAAGTTAGTAATTTTTATAACAACAAAATGTCTTTTGCTCCAATTTGTTTTTTTAATAATCTAAATTGGCTATTTCTTCCGAGCAAAAGTTGTAATGGGTAAATAATTGGGCTTTCCACTTATATTTTATCGCGGGTCGTGTATAGCTCACTCGATATGGGCGCGATTACAATACGATAAGTTGAAAGAGATGAATAATAATAAGGTACTATTGGCATAGTGCTTTTGTGATGGTAACTATAAGAAGCATAAGTTTAAAATGCTCACGACTGTATACTAGGGGAAGGGTAGACTATAGTACATTCTAATTAATCGCAGTATCCAAAATTCACTTAGTACCTAGTGGCCTAACTCTGTTCAGTGTCACGGGTTATGAGTCCGTCACCACGTTCAATGGACTGTTGCCACAACAATACAAGAAAATAAAGTACCTACCTGTTGAAATTGAAGTATGTTTCCTGTGTATTTTGTTCTCGATATTTTCCTACACCGAAAAGCCCGTTACAAGACGTAGTTGTTTAAGTTATCGTAGTTAGTTGAAGAAATCATTCGTTAGGGATGAATAATACAATCTAAGTATTTAAGGGCACGTCTTTGGATGGTCTCACAATATAAAGCAAGGAAAGCATAAGATAAATGTTTAAGAAGACATAATTATATCAATGAGCTAATATGTACTAGAGGAGATACTGCTACGATGTCCTATACAAGTGTGGCAGTTCCGCTGCACCTCACTCAGTAAATCGCTAGATTTTCTTTCACCTGCTCGCGCTCTTCCTACCCGCATGTGGCACATGAGTATGACGTTTATTTGTCGTGTCGCCTCTAGTACGCAGTATACCTCAATGGCTAATCTAAGGAATGTTTTGTGACAACCCTAAATGCGTTTTCATAAAAAGGTGTTTTCGACGACACCCATTTCACGAAATGAAGGATAAGAAGGTAGGTACATTATCAGAGATGTAAAATGAAAGAGTTTCGCGCACCAGTTTTCTTTGCTTATGAAATGTACATTACCCATTGATTTAGACGGGCCGAAAGCACAGTCTGTAGTGAACATGCCTGCTGTGCCGGGGGTCGCGGGTTCGAATCCCGTAAGGGACAAATATTTGTATGACGAATATGAATATTTGTACCCGAGTCATGGATGTTTGTATCTATATATGTATTCTATATCGTTGTCTAGTTATCATAATACAAGTCCAGGCTAGATTTTGGAACTTTAAATGTGACTAGATAATTTATGTGACACTGTCCAAGATATTAATTAATTTACAATTATAACTCGCAACATAGTGCCATAAGGCTCATTTTCAATTAACAACGTACTTAGTACTTCTAGAAGGCTAATGCAAACCGTAATGTTCACAATAGTGACGCCTAATGGACAGAAGTAATAAAGGCTATTATCATTAGTAGTAATTGCCACCACCTATAACTGTTCATAGTTAGCTAAGCAAATTCTTTTTAGTGCAAGGGTGGAATGGGTGGCAAGTTTTATAAGTGCTCAGTAGTTGGCGCCACTGATTATGTAAGGTCTAACAAAATTAGCTAAAACTGTTTTAAGGGGATGATCGGACCATCAAACTGAACAACTTTCTCTAAGGGACCAATATCGAAATCGCGAAAAAAAAACAGCCGTTCCATGCAAACTTACTCGACCTAAATGTATGGGACCGCAGATTTTTTTCGCGGTTTCGATATTGGTCTCCTAGAGAAAGTTGTTCAGTTTGATGGTCTGATCATCCCCTTAAAATAGTTTCACCTAATTTTGTTAGACCTTATAATATAAAGGCACGGACCTGAATAAAAGACGGACGTAATCTCGTCTAATCACGAGTGAAGCACCCATTTATATTTGTGTGCGTGCTGACCAACTGTCGCGCGGTATAAAATGGAGACGAGTTGTTCCTACAACTCGTCACCCTACCCTACCCTACGCCTAGAACTGGTGCATCTGTGTGAGTGTAGGTCCCTTGTAGAACAAACGAATATGTAGGACCTTGCATGCTTCACACCTTTTTAGTGTCACATTACGTCCGTCTTTTATTCAAGTCCGTGTATAAAGGTAGCTGTTTCTAGGTAAATAAGGTGATTGTCCACCGGCTAAGAAGGGATGCGTGCGATATAATGCGATGCTGAAGGCATTGAATAATTATTTATTGAACAAACAACGCGAACAAAATGTGTGCATACATAACTATCCAATTTACTAAGTCAGCCACGGATTTTACACCATTATCCGATTCAGTCGGTTAGGTTAGCGAAGAGCGAAGCGACGAGCATGTTTGGATATGTTGACCACAGCGCACGAGCCGAGCGAGCGTGCCGCGGCAGCGGTCGGCGAGTGCCAGAACCAATCGCTTCTCAGAGTTAAAACGCTTGAGGTTCAATTTTAAGAAAATAATACTAAAATTGAGAGCCGTGGTGGTCCAGTGGCGAGTAACCTTGCCTGCTGTGCAGAAGGCGATGGTTCGATCCCCGTCCAAGCCGACTCGTACCAATGAGTTTTTCGGAATGTATGTACGATTTGTTACACCACTGGCTTTTCGGTGAAGGAAAACATCGTGAGGAAACCTGCATGCTTCAATTTCGAGGCGTGTATTGTACCCACTGTCCATTATAAGTGGCGACGGGCTCACCCCCCGTCACACTGGACAGAGTTTCGGTACTACTGGTGAAACGTGGATGTTCTGAGGTTTCAGAATATCTCTGACTACCCCCTCGGGGAATATAGTCGTGAGCATATGCTAATACTAAAATTAGAATTCTTATAAAATATTTTAAGTAAGCCTTTAACCATTTGGAATTACATGACAGTGAAAGTCATTTATATACATCTTCGTTCGAAAACTCTGTGCTATTAGCATGGAGGTACTAATAGGTATATATCACTACGTTACACATAAGACTTCCGTTCGCCTTGCCCGAACACTTTTCGTAACTCTCTCGTCACGCATTCACCAGCTTACTCCCCAAGGCCTTGCGTAAAGATGTTTTACTTCAAAAATGATTTTGTATTTCTACCAAAGAAATCATTCCTTCGGAAAGTTAACAAACATACTTAATTGACCCCACCTTCATAAAAAAAAAGTAATTAGCTTTCATTATCATGTGTATCAGGAGACGTGGAAAGCGCTATTACGTTCCATTAAGGAGAATTAAGTTTTTTGATTAGCCCTAATTAAACCTCCATTGGACCACTACCAAAACATAGAATTTATTCCTACCACCTAATTGTGTCATAGGTGTGACAGCCATTATTTTAATTGCGAACGGTCGCTTTAATAGCGGCTTACGTTTCTTTTCTATGTGCTTTTAATGACTCTGTATAATGTATCATGTGTTGGTCTTATTTGGGTTCCGTAGGCAGGGTCGTAGGTCCGTGTTAATAAACGAAACTTGATTACTTGCGGCAAACGTAAAAAAACGTTTATCGCGGCATCATGCCGCCCGTGCCACCGCCTTAGCATGATCCGCGTCATAAAGCTATATCATACCTTTTAGGTCGTTCGTTCGCGCGCAAATTATAGTAAGTGAACGAAGCGAAGGCGCGAAAGCGCTATACGAGAGCTGCTGCGGTGTCTATGCACTAAGGCCTGCCACACGTGTATATGCGGAATTATTCCGGACGGAATTACGATTTCATATGGAATTGAAATTCCGTTCGGAATTCCGGGTATAGGTGTAGCAAGCAGTCGTAAGTCAAGTTATAGTAGATTACACACCGAGGGCAGTAAAGTAAGAAAGGCCTCAGATCTCATGTCATTGTTTAAACAAATATGTGATCTGAGGCTTTCTTATTTACTGCCCGAGGTTAGTATACTATTTTTCTTCTCGACGGAGGCGGAAAGCGGCAACTTCGTTTAGCGCAGCGGGACGAAAGTTGACCTATCCGTCCGGAGGGGTGAAAAATGAATTATCTTTTCTTGTTCTATTCAGTGTAAGTAATGCCTCCCCGCTCAATAGTTTTAAATGCGTACAAAAACAAATGTATTTATCAGAAATGTTTCAACTGCCTTGGTAGTAAAAAAATTACATTTGGAGTTTATTTCCACTTATTTCATTCCGCCTAAGAAAATCCAATTTGACCGTCTCAAGTCTCGAAGAAAAATTGTGCGGAACTTTAACGCTATTCCTAACTCAGACTTTACCAGTTATTTCTTCATAAATGCTAGGTTAGAATGGAAAATGTAAGGAAATCGCACAGTGTTATTATGAGGCTACTTAATTTGTGGTTATGAATGCTTGACCTATTCATTTATTGAGGTGATAGTAAATATCGGTTGGCGGTTGAATTCATAATGACATTCAAGGTTTTGTCGTGCCTGTTTATACGGTGCTAGTAAAGTTACTAGTCAGTTTAAATTTGCATAAGTACTTTATTTAGTTGAACGAGCGCTTTCGAGATGGGCCAAAATCTGTATTGAATTTCACATAAATCGGCGTTTGTTATGTAACACTACTGGCTTATCGGTTAAGGAATACATCGTGAGAAAACCTTAAGTACACACGGCGACACATCAAGCTACGCAAACCCAAAATAAGCTGGTCGCGCGTAGGGCGAAAAACGGATAACGTCGCGCGACCAGCTTATTTTGGTTTTGCGTAGTTTGATGTGTCGCCGTGTGTACATACATGCTTGGTGCGTGTACTGTGGTGACCAGTAAAAGTTAGTAACGGGCCCACTACCTGTAACATAAAACACAGTTTGGGTACTACTACTGACATTTTAGAATTTTTTATCAAATACTAGTACATAAAAAACCATGTTATGAACTAAAAGTATTGATAAATGCAATATTAGATAACTGCGGGGAATACAGGGTTAAAAATTAAACGTGTAGTAGGTACGTTAATTACTTATCTTACGGGGTGGTTCAGAACATCAAACTGAACAACTTTTACTATGTTACAAATACCTATTGAAATCGCTAAAAGATAATGGGTTGTACCATAAAAAATTTCAATTGGTACTCGTATCTACCTAATCGACCCAAATGTATGGAGCAACAGATTTTATTTTTGTTTTTTCAATAGTATTAGTTGTTCAGTTTGATGGTCTAACTAAATCAACGCCTAAAATACGTACCGCATTAATGTAATAATGTCATGAAACTTTGGAAAATAAACATGACTATTAAAATTTACACGCAAAAAAACAATCAATGGAAAATCGATAAAATCCACGACTTTAATTCGAATCGAACTACACCTAGAATAACGAAACAAATTAGGGGGAGGTAGGGGTGCATTCGATGCTATTTACCATAGGTGAGCCTATTTTTCCATGGTTTTTTTAGTTTCTTTATACGCCATTTTCCATGGCCCCTGCAAGCGACCGGTCCAATGGCCGAACGACTCGCCTTTTTTTCTTTTAAATCACTAAATTGCATATTTGAAAAACTACTGCAGGTTTTTACGGTTATGTTTGAGATTTTCGTTTCAGGAATTTATCTATTTTGGAGCTTTTGTATTGGCCAATTTTAGACTGCATATTCATTAAATTTTATTGTTAAATAATGTTAATGAATTCTTCCAGTACCGAGTTGACACCAAGTCTCATTTTGCCCAAGTTATACCGGACCAAAGGTCCGTGTATCTTTTTCTCTGTGTGTAATTTGGTCAAAGTATCATTCTGTCTAAGTAAATGTTCTTTGTCCAAGTGCTATTTGGTCTGAGATATCTTTCTCTCTAGTTGCTATTTGGTCCAAGTATAATTCTGTCTAAGTAAATGTACCGAATAAACAAATATGATTAAACAAAATCCCAAAGTGCTGCGAGTAGCCTTAATCCACCACGGGGTCCCGATGCAGTTTAAAGAAGGCAAGTTAAACGCACATTGGACCATCCTGAATATTTCCTGAAATCCTGAATAGCTAATTCAGCATCCACTACCAAATCTACAGGTCGGTTAACTAAAGCTGGCGCGTGTCACACATTCACGCAATGCTTTTGTCTCACTGCACGCATAATGAAAAGTTTCTCTTTCTTTGTCAATCACGGACGCAGTGATAGGCATTCGTGTGTGTCTGTGAACGCGCCAGCTTTAGTTAACCGACCAGAGGGCCTACCATGAGTTTTCCCTGTATTTTACTACTGTAGTTACGTCGCCAAATCGTATGACAGAAATTAGTTCTCAACGTAACCACTAGGAGCGCTGTACGAAATTCAATACAAAATTGGAGACGTAACTACAGTAGTAAAGAACGATGAAAAGTCATGGTAGACCCACTGTTTGAAATGTAGTGATTTAGCCATTCACGAAACTATTAATTCAGGATAGTCTAACTAATGCGTTATTTAGTGGTCAATCTAAGTATGAAACAAAGATCGCTATGTTTTGCCGGTCTAACTTTGAACCTTCTTCCAATGACATAGGTACGAACCATGTATGAGAAGATTACATGTAAGAAAAGAATTATGATTGCTCCACAGACAAGAGCGTCTCTTATTAAATCTGTGACGATCGAAATAAAAATTTACAAGCGTATTACCAATTTTACAGCTTAATTATAAATTTTACAGCTGTTTGCATCTTATTAAAAACTATGTTTAGTTCCAAGAGTTCCAACACTAATTATGAGTCAATTATAAACTATATTGTATGGACACTAAAATTATTATCTCAAAATTAAAAATGCTTTGTTTTTTAACTAAAAACGAGTTCATTAAAAGTTGTAGTGTTCGCTAATTGCATCCAATCGATGCTTATAAATTTATAATAGAACTAAACAATTGAAATTTTAAAAATTCAAATTTGGAATGTGAACGATTATGAAGAACAATCGAATGAATAGAGTCGAGTCGAGTGCCCACGCGTCTCGCTGCAGGGGTCTTGTGCACCCCTCGCGACGCCGACGTCGCCTACACTTAAATACCCCAATGTATTTGAAAAATTGGCGAGATCCTTGATAACTTCTTTTTTACGTAGTTTCGTACTACAATTTAATTGTTAATTTATTTGGCAATTTGTTAACAGGATATTGTATAGACAAATTGTGTAGTTTGTGTAGTTTAATTGTGTAGTACTTATTCGCTCGCTGGACTGAGCTGTGAAACGTGAATGTTCTGAGTTTTCAGAATATCTCTGACTCCCTCGGGAAATACAGTCGTGAGCATATACATACACACATACTTACTTGTTTGTTGATTTTCTTATGTGTTTTTAATCTATACGTAAGTAAAAATTCGTATTTGTGTCTAAATGTTTGCCCTTTTAAATGTTAATTTCACATCGTAAACACACGGGTGCAATTTAAATTACGAATGGCCCTGATCGGGTGTAAATCATGATTAAAACAGAGAATATAATTTCCCGCCAATAACATTTGAAAATAGAATAAAGTTCCAAACTACCAAACAGCTTCCATCGATCGCTGATCACATCCGTAATCAACTTACAGAGCGATAAATGAAACGTAATTGGGAGGAAATTACGCAATAAATGGGAGGTTATTATTGAATTTAATGTTAAATTAATCGTGAGCCCCCCTCTAACCATCTGTCGTGTGTAGAGCCCCCCCCTCTCGCGGACATTTAAGAGATGTGCTTGAAGTTTAAAATTGATTTTATTGTTTGTTGTTATTGGAAGTGCTTTTGATAAATTGTCGTCGATAAGTATGCACATGTTGTTAGATTATTAAATAATTGTCAATTTATTTGTTGCAAAACTGTACAGTAAAAGCTACCAGCAAAGTTTGAGTAACTCTTGCAAATAACTAAAATAAAATGTCGATTGTTTTAAAAGTTTGAACAAAGCTTCCATAATATCAATGATACCTACATAATATGTACATTGACTCACGACTATTTATTTAAATTCTGGATAGTCAGACACTTAAATACAATTGTCAAGATTTAAAAGCATAGAGTTATTGTTGTATACAGAGTGTAACAAATCACCCTGCTAATATTTAAAGGGTGGTAGAAATGTTCAGTAGGCCGTCAGACTAAACAACTTTCACTATGGAACCAACACAGAAAATGCTGTTGTTTCATACAAAATTGCAGTACCGACTCGACTTTAATGTATTTGAATTTGACCTTTGAATTTTGAATGTAACCCTATTCTTTGTTTTTTTTTTTCTTCATTTCTCCATAGTGACATTTGTTAAGTTTGATGGTCTAACTAAACTATAATAAATATGTAAATACGCCTTCAAATATTACTAGAGTGTTTTGTTACTCCCTGTAATTAAATTAGTTACAAAATAAAGAAGGATTTAAAAACGCTAAATTTGCTGATAATCCCTTTAACTCTTCGACCGCTGCTTTTTTTACAGGCAATTGAAAAAAAGGCTGTAACACGTATAATACAAAGTTAATCAACTCGAGCTAGCTACTAAACTCCCGAAAGATGATTTATCACCGAACGCCCGCATACATACGAATATGTTTCTGTTCAATTAATTTTTCTCATCCGTTTTGCACGTACCGTAGGTACGGTCGGCAGATAAAGTCCGTGCTTTATTTTTATTGTTTTTTTTTTAATTTATATTTTATTTTATAAAACATATCAAGCAAATGACGTCTTAATAGATAAATTCTCTATGAATAGAATTTGAAAATCAAAGCCAAAATAAAATAATGTACCTATCCACCAAAGGCTAAATAGGATAACCAGAATAAAATTGCAACCGTATTTACACCAAACATGGAAAAAAAATCAGTGACAACAGTTTGTTGAGATTATTATTCTAATTATATTTTGTAATTATAAAGCAAATGTCACAATAAAACTGAAACTATACAAGGTCCTTCTTAATAAGCTGTCATTTTAAAAAAAAAGAATGATCAGACCGTCAAACTGAACAACTTTCTCTATATATGGCACCAACATCGAAATCCGGAAAAAAAATCAGCTCTTCCATACAAAAATGCAAACCTACTCAATCCAAATGTATGGGACAGCTGGGATTTTCGATGTTGTACCCATAGAGAAAGTTGTTCAGTTTGACGGTCTGATCATTCCCTTAAAAGGCCTCCGCACATTGCAGCGATATTATCGAGCGATTTTATCGAGCGATATTATCGACAGCGATATCGCGACACCTTACACACTGCAGCGATTCCGCGATTCGCGTCACGCATGCGCCCCACCACTCAATGTAGTCGAAAGAGTGCGATAATATCGCGGCAGTGTGTGGGATCGCTGCGATTTTGCGATAATTGTTTCCAGTACATTTTGTATGGGGACGCGCGCGATCCTTCACACTGCCGCGATATTATCGAGCGATAATATCGCTGCGATTTTGCGATAATTGTTCTCAGTACATTTTGGTCACCATACAAAGTACATTTTGGTCCCCATACAAAATGTACTGAGAACAATTATCGCAAAATCGCAGCGATATTATCGCTCGATAATATCGCGGCAGTGTGAAGGATCGCGCGCGTCCCCATACAAAATGTACTGGAAACAATTATCGCAAAATCGCAGCGATATTATCGCTCGATAAAATCGCTGCAATGAGCGGAGGCCTAAAAAGTATCAGCATATTAAGTAGGACCCCGTATAATAAGTACTTACTAATTAGGTATATATAAACTTATAAAAATCATCTTCCTTAAAAGTGAACGTGTCATAAACGAGAACCCTTTAGAGTCGTCCATTTACCCGCACCATCGTACCAACCAACAAGCATCGAGTTGCTCGCGACATCAGAGCGTAGTCTGCATAATACATCGCTGTTCTCTGTTGCTGTACGTCGGACTTTAATTATATATCTGCTACAATTTCGCCTTTTTTTCGAGTATTTTTCACATTTCCTCTCCACCCCCACCCACCCTTTTGAACGGCCGCAGAAAAAAGCGCGACGTGCGTGTGTGCGAGGCTGAACGTTGTTGTGACAATCATTACTCGACGAGGGATGGAGTTTCGATTGTTCGATTGTGTTACTTCAAGCTGAACGCTTTACACGGACACAATTAATGTTTTCTTTTTATTAAAAAGTGGTACAAACAAACGTCTTACGCAAAAGAAGACCGGAACCATTTTTAACGCAATTAAGCTTGTAGAAAGCGACGGGGAACGCTCGATAAGCTTCGCTCAACTTTTCCTGTAACAGGCTGTTATTTCACGATTTAAAATCGGTTCTCAACCCGTTAATGACGCGAGTACAAGTGCAGATCGGCTCCGTTCGGCCGCGGACCAATCTATTTAATAACCCCCGCCGGTGACACCCCACCCGTCGGCCATCGCCAATTTTCACCCCCCTCGCCCGGGCCCCCTAGCACCCGCCCTGAAAAAAATCCGGAGCGTTTTAAAATTAATGAGTAAAAATCTACACACATACGCGCGGACAATGTGTGCGGTGGCCGCCCAATAATGACCACGCATTACCGCAAGTAATGACGTGATACATTCACACGCCGCGTCCTGCCGCTGCGATGCCTCCGCGATGCTCACTGCCTCCGCGATCGCCGTACATTTCCCATTAGGACGAACTATCCGGGAAAAATTGAGACCAAATTGAAAATTCGACGGTTCGGGCGTGCTAATTCCGAGCGAAACGGCGCCGCGGCGCGAAGCGAACGCAGTTAGATAACATTTGTAGAGGCGAGGGGGGAGGGGTGTCACCCCTACGCAACGCCGTTTTTATTTTGGACGGCCCTTGCCCCCTTACCCCCTTCGTTCGTCCAACTTCATCTGAATAATTACTGATTTTTTCGTGTACCGCTGATTATTCCGAATGTTACTTGTTGATGAATAATTTTTCTACTTCATTCATTAGTCCGCGTTGTAAAGCCCGGGATCGTCCAACTCTTTTATGTATGAAATAATAAATGTTTCATTATTTTAGAACGAAACTTTGTAATGAATCGTCGAGAAGACAATCAAATTCAAATTAGTGTAATTATTTCAATTTTTTATTTTATAAGTTTAAATCTAACAAAAAAGGCACACCTACCTATCTACCTACCGTTGTTCATTAAATACAAAGATGTGTTTTAATTTAAGATTAAAAAACCGACAAAGTGCAAGTTTGGGTTCCGTGTAAGCTTAATTATGAAAAAACAAACTTAATTTTGTAATCGAAAAAAATATACACCACAAATTTTTAATTAGTAACGAACCTTTAAGGGTGTATTCAGACCGTGAATCTGAACAACTTTCCCTAAGGAACTTGGGTCGAAAAACGAGAAAAATTTTTGGACCTCCCATAGAAAACCGAACGGCCGATCCGCGCTTTTGTATGGGAGGTCCAAAAAAAATTTCGTTTTTCGACCCATGTTCCTTGGGAAAGTTGTTCATATTCACGGTCTGAATACACCCTTAAAGGTTCGTTGCTAATTAAAAATTAGTTGTGTATTAGTTATTTGATATAACCCGAAATTAACAATTTTTGGAGTTATTCCTTTACGTATTATGTCATGATTCTAAGTCAAAGGGAAGTTAGGTACCATTTTTGTTTTGATTTTCGAGTTTAGAGTAATTACATTATTAATAATCTCAACTCTCTTTACTTAGAAGCTTGATTTTTACACCTAGTGATCGATATTTTGTATTTAATTTTACTTACTTTTTTACTGATAAAAAGGGTCGTGATAGACGGACAGACCGACCAGACCGTTTTATTAGTGAGGTACGGAACCCTAAAAAGAATAAAATACAAGAGCAAATATTGCAAGAACTAATAAATACATAAACATACGGATAATCCTCTCTTAATTAAAACGTCCGTCTAACATTTATTCCTAGTCTAAGCGACAGACGTAACTTTTTCTTCGTCATCGTTTATATAAGAGGGGCATTTAACCCTTCAACGATTGTGTGCAAGTGAGAAAAAACTTGCAAAGATTAGTTACTGCTATGTTTAGACGTAACAACTACTTGGCTTAAGCTTTAGTATTGAAATTATTGTTTTATTGAATCTTTTTACAATGATTAAAGGCTATTGCAATATTGGAGCAGTAAAACTATCGTATGGTAGTTAGTTAATGTTTTGTGTAAATAAATCTAGCAAATAAATTATAAGAACGATCCTTTCGATGATAATCGAATGGATTTTTTGTTCTAGATTAACCTAACCGTAATGAGGCGTTTTCCAAAAGAACTAAAAATAAAACTCTGCAGATGGCGTTAGTAAATTTAACAATAAAAATCCTGTCAATTTAGAGGTTTAAAAGGTTGGTTGCCTATCGTGTGTTAACTAACAAAATTTTACAATTTATGAAGTTGCCAGTGATAAACTGCTTGTTACCAATAAATTCGCAAAAAAATTACAAAGTCTGTTGCACAAAAACGAAGATCGACACGCGTAAAAAATCGATCGATTCAAGGTATTTGTCTTTCACATTGTAACCAACAAACTTTTATTAGGTTGTAGGTACATTACTAAATTATTCCCTAATAAGAAGGCAATAGAAAAAAACCTAAACACTAGAGTGTTTCTGGCAGCAACATTTTTGAGATTGAAATGCCATCCACGCAGTGTCCCTGATTTTGTTTAGATTGTAAATACCGTTTTTTCTTATTATAATATTTTCCCTCAAAACCCAAAAAACTATTTTTCTTAAACCAAGTTTTTAAACACGATTGAAATCTTTTTCCTCCCAGAAACATGTTACAATACATCAGAGCCGAACCACTCCAGCCAAAAAAGTTTTACGCGCAAATTAAAACAAGACAACTAAAACAAAAACTTTAATTATAATATGCTTATTCGACAAGTGACAAGTCGAGCCGATGGCGATCGCTTTGGCAAGGATTTCGGGGCCGCCCACCACCCCTTGGGGCCGCTTTTTTTCCAGCCACCACCAAAGGGGTTGATTTTTTAAACTGATGACGCGCTTTCATTCCGCGCTGTGCAACTTCGGCGCGCGGCTGTATGTGTACCGGCCGTTGATAAATAAATAAAAAAAAGAAAAAAGTAGATAGTGACGGTGTACTCTTCCGCGGCCATATCTGGCTTTCCGCTCTAAACTAGCTCTCTAAAAGGGACAATAGAACTTTTGACGTTAGTGATAAGACAGAAAATAAAGTGAGTGTAATGGACATTTTTGTAAGTCGCTAAAACTTTGTTTTAAAGTTACGCGAAGTTAACACCAAAGTTCCGCTCAGGAACGCGTTTCGGAACATTCCGCGAGGTTTTTTTTTTCATTTTGAAGCGATGAAAATGGACTAGACAGTTTGAATTAATTTGGAGTAAAGAGTGAGAAATTATTGAAGCCGTGGAGAGAATGACATTATCCTTTGTAAGTATTTATTAATAATAGTTTTTTGTGGTTTCGGTGTTTTTTAAACTTATGTTCTAACTTTCTTTCGACTCTTCTGTTTTTAATTTTTTTCTTTTAAATATTAAGTGTGACCTTTCTATATTAATGGACAGGTCTTTCGTTGATTTAAATAGTTTTTTTTAAGCGTAATCAAACGTATCTGATTTGAATCTTTTCGTTTTTAAATTAATTGATTAAAATGTACACACTTAATGAAGCACACGCAAAATAAATACTAAGAAAAGCTAAACAATATGATAATCAAATAGAACATACGCCTGCAGTGAAAGAACAAAATTATGAAGGATCTATAAATTAGAAAGATTTAAATTAAAACACTCAAGATAACCAACTTCAAAAAAGCTCAATGTGTAAAATTTTATATAAAAATTAATGCTTTCTTTTTCGTTAATTCGTTAAGAAGGTATACCGTTTTTATTCAAGCACAAATCATTAATAGACAATAAAACACAAATTAAATGTTTAAGAAGGTGTCTACATAAGTGTAATAGTACTCAACTTAAAAATTTTCAGAGTTCAACAATTTTCAAGTTCATATTTTTTGCTCAAAAAAATATTATTAATGAGATGATTACCAATATAAAATCAATCAAATTCTCTGTTTAAGATCTAAAGTATTTTTTTGTTCACTAACTCTATCACATTATGGTTCAGAATAGCTATATTAAGTGCTTATATAAAACAAGGTCAATTTAAAACGATAACTTCAAGTTACAACACTTAATAATATTAACTCCTTAAAAAGGCGCTACAGCAATTTTAATTATTTTATAGCTCTTTTTAATTAAAAGCGTTTTATAAACACAAGTGAAGTAGTTTATTATTGCGAATTAATATTTAATGTCATTTCCTTGAAGTAAACACGATCATTATAATTAAAATAAATAATTACAAGTAAACAATGTATCCTTGATCTTGTACGTAAATTATTATGATTAAAAATAATTATGACATTTTACTGACAAGTTTTTTATTTTCATTTTTAAAACAATGTCGTAAGTCATGATTAAGTGTTTTTCTGCGTTCTGATACACTGCATTTAAAAATCTACTCTATAAATTCTACAACGTGTTAACATAAGTACATGAATTTAAACAAAGTACAAGTCGATTAAATGTAATGTAATCCAGGTATTAAGAAAACTATCAGAAAATCTAAAAAATAATAGTTTTCCGGGCTTATTAAACCTACACAATAATATTCGCTTCGGTTATTGTTGTAATTTTTTTTTATGTATCATTTAAAAGTAAAATGTTTAATTATACTTACAATTATATTACACAAAAACTAACTATGATACTTAACTATGAGTTATTCGGAATTTATGTACGATTTGTAGCACCACTGGCTTTTCGGTGAAGGAAAACATCGTGAGGAAAACTGCAAGCTTCAATTTCGAGGCATGTATTGTACCCACTGTCCATTATAAGTGGCGACGGGCTCACCCCCCGTCACACTGGACATAGTTTCGGTACTACTGGTGAAATGTGGATGTTCCGAGGTTTCAGAATATCTCTGACTATCCCCTCGGGGAATATAGTCGTGAGCATATGCGTGCATGCAAAAACTATAATAATAATAATAAATATTTTGGACATTGTCACGCAAGTTATCTATAATAATAAAGTACCAGAAACTAGCCTGGACTTGTATTATGATGACTAGACAACGATATAGAACACATTTATAGATACAAACATCCATGACTCGAGTACAAATATTCATATGCATCATACAAATATTTGTCCCTTACGGGATTCGAACCCGCGACCCTCGGCACAGCAGGCAGGTTCACTACAGACAGACTGTGCTATCGGGTCGTATATTATAGATGAAAATTACTTGTTTCCCGTCTTTATCCTTATGAAGAAACCAATTCTAAAAATCTGTATTTTCAAATCAAATTAAAGATTGAAAAATTTGTCTCGGGCGGGACTTGAACCCGCACTCTTCCAAACCGGGAAACGTGCTAACCAATTACACCACCGAGCCCACTGCCCAGAGAACGAAATTAAAAAAAAATAACACACCTTCGACATTGATAAATATCTATACAGGATGTAAAATTTAAAGGATTCTTCAGACATTTCAATGTTGACTCCTAGAGTTTAGTGTGGGGTGTACACTATTACATTTACGTTTAAGTATACCTTTAAATTTACACCCTGTATAATAATATTACACACACACACAGCTCAGCTGAAGTGGGACTGGGCCGGACATGTCTGTCGCATGCATTCGGAAACATGGGCCATAATCACCACAAACTGGGTTCCCCATGATGGCCACCGGCGTCGAGGTAGACCCAGAAAAAGGTGGAGAGACAACATGGATGCCTTCTTGGAGAGTTGGCCAGAGGTTGCACAAAACAGGCAACAGGGGAAGGCCATTGCGAAGCAGTGGGACATTTTATAAAATAGCCGCAGTCTCATACATTCGGCTCAAGCTGGTTTGCAGTTTTGCAGGGAACAGTGGATTTTTTTTTTGCCATTTCGATGTTGGTGCCATAGAGAAAGTTGTTCAGTTTGACGGCCTGATCTTACCCTTAAAAAAGTGTCACCATATTAAAAGACCCTATACAGGGTGTAAGGAAAAGTATTATTAAACCCTTAACCCCATCCAACTGAATTTTTTTTACTATGGGAGCAAAGAAATAACAGTTGTCCCATACTAAACTGCAGCGCCTACTCGACTGAAATGTATGAGACAGCGACAGCAGATTTTTTTGTTCTGACAGGTTTGCTCTAATATTAAAAGTTGCTCTGTTTGATGGCTAGAGTATGTGGTTTAAAGGTCAGTGATACTTTTCTTTACACCCTGTAAAAGGTTAAATCTAATTAGTTGGCAAAACTTAACAAACGCATTTGGTATCTGTTACTAAGTACAATTGCGTGATAATGACCCGCCGCCCGTTCATATGATTTACAGCTACTGTAACCTTACGTACGATACTCGTAATAATAATTTTGTTAATCATCAATACTAATTATAAACATTGATAATGCAATCTGTTATCAATTTATCATTAACAAGTGCCCTGTTTCAGTTTCGCCAAATAATTTGAAATAACCTTAAATGTGTAGTACTCAACTTTCTGATATCTGTTTCACCTGATCATCTTGATGATGATGATGACTAATGCCCACGTTTGTCCCCAGCAGGCGGAATCGGACCGGGAGAGCGGCGCCAGCTCGCCGGAGGGCAGCGCGCGCGCGCAGCTAGCCGAACCGCGCTCGCCCTCCCCCCGCCGCTCGCCCCCCCAACACCTGAATGGCTCCAGTGAGTTCGTACTACCAAGTTTTATATTCTTCAGGTTTAGTATAGATATTGACTTAAGGGGCCATAGGTTCAGACGAATATTTTCTATGAGAAACGCGATTGCCCAGCCCTCCGAAAAGTGCGTAAGTGTGCCGTATTTTCGATTAAAAATAATTAACAACAGTACATATTATAGATTTTTTTTATGATTTCACTAGATAAACTAATGGTGAATATTTGAGTATAAATACCAAAAAATTATTTTAAGTTCCTCTAAAACGAGATTTTTTTAAAAATACATGAAAGTATGTACGTCATCTCTGTGACGATTTTCTATCGAGTGAAGTTATTCCAATTCTGTATTCAATTTATGATTTCACTAGATAAACTATCCAAAAATAACAAGGTATGACTTTGGTTTCAGTAAATTGTATAAATCCAGTCGAAAAATGAAAAATAAAAGATGCCTCCATGGTGTTTCGTCCTACTATTGCACCGTGTTCTTTCACTGGTTCGGTTAACCTATCATAGCTTTGCTTAGATGATAGTAAAAAGGAGTTTGGTCACAGGTGTAGGTAGTCGCCACTGCCCACAATATGGTAATAGGCTAATAGGTAGTAGGTGCTTCCCAAGAAGTTTGGAATACCTATAATGGAGGACTGACTGCTTAACAAGCGGTGAAACATTATAATTTTTTTTGGTGGTCGGTAATGATCGTTCTTTTCCGTCGCGTCGTTATTTTTTGTGACGTTAACTTTGTCCCTTTCGAATCCAGTTTCAAAAATTGTAGCTCCTCTCCTGTCATATTCGTAACTACGTCATTGGATAGAAAGAGACACACCTAAAATTGGAAATATCGACGACGCCATCGCCAATTTTCTCTTTTCAATGCTTGTAAGGAGGAGTGGCATCCTTTATGATTTAATCCTAACAGGTGCTTCCTGAGCAGCTCTTTAAATGGCAATATCGAAAAAAAAACAATTGGAAATAATCTGTTCAAATATTTGTAATAAATAATGCGCAGGGAGTCATGTCCCGATTCCCCCCAAATATGATATACCTCTTCTTTTAAGTATCAATATCTAAATTCTGCAGAACCTCTAATTGAAATATAAAAACGTATCGGATTCATTTTACAACAGACAATCCATAAGTCTCTTAAAAATAACGAATTGCATTTCACAATATCACAATGACAAATGTGCGATCGGCCTTGTCTTCTATAACTAAAGCTCGCATCCGCAAATAATAACGTAACCGCCCATTTCTTATCACTGGTGTCAAAGAAACAGAGTTCCTAAAACATGCAATTTTATATTTCCCCCAATCAAGACAACAATGTTATCAACCCTTTTCCCTTCTTGTTCCAAAAACTGCAGAAACTCGCGAACCCGCAGTAAACATTTTTAAATTTTCTCAACGGAGTAGGTATCTCATATTTCTTCCCAATAATCAAGACACAAATGTAATCGCCCCTTTCTTTCCAGTGGCGTCGATGTTCCAAAACCTGCAGAACCTCGCTAACATGCAGCAAAACATGCCGCCGATGTCCCAACAGTTGCAGCAGCAAATGTCCCAGCAGATGTCGCAACTTGCTGCGAATCTGCAGGGCTTAACATCCATGCCCAACAATCAAGTCATCAACTCGCCTTTGAATTTAAGCGTTAGCGCTCCAGGTAAGAAATAACAACTCAAAATCTTAACCAGCACGTCTAGCATGATTTCTCTAAACGCGCGCGACTCGGCTTTTTTCCATACTCCAAGTCGCGGCAAGCGCTCTCCGAAAAGCGCGGGAACAGTGGTGTGATTTTTGAAAATCATACGAGCGGTTCGGCAGTAGAAAGATGCATAATCTCCATAGTAATTCTGACATTTTCTACTGCCAAACCGCTCGTATGATTTTCAAAAATCGCACTGCAGGGTATTTTGTATGCAGCGAAGGCGCGTCGCGAGAGAAATTGTAGGTACTAGACGTGCAGCAAGCACTCTCGCGAGAACATCTCGATGAGAATTCTCGGCGATATCTTCTATTTGCTAAGGCTTACGACGCCGCAAGAACAATGAAGATTTTAGGCCCTGACGATAAACCTATAAGGTGTTGAGAAGTGAATGCAAGACCCAATTCGTGTCTTTGTTTTGAATCGTGTCTTTGCGAAAAAAAGAGAAAAAAACGTGTAAGATTTGAATGAAACAATTAATTCTTAATGCGTTTTGGTATATTTGTATTCCCGTATATTTCGGCGATAAGAGCCTGTCAAAATGTTTAATTCTAGATTAAATAATAACCGCGTTACTCTCAAAAACTAATAAGATGAGTACCTTATTTTGTATCGGTTTAAGTTTTGGACTACAACATGAAACTTTATTATTGTAACTTAATATAATGGAACCATCATAGAAATATGGGAGTTAAACATATTCCAAAATTAGGCACTAATTTAATAATAATAATAATAATAATAAGCCCGCAGGGCAGCTTGTGGCGAGCTGTTGGTGATTGGCGACACCACGGACCCGATTCTCCAGAGGGCCCGGATTGATTTGGCCCTCACCTCCTGTCTTGCCTTAATCGGCCGGCCAGGAGTGGAGTCGCAAGAGCGGAACCTATGCTCCAGGTTGGAAGTGTAAAATGTCATAACGCCGGGACCTGCTGACTGGTGCGCTTAGCACCGGGAACCGGCGCCCGCAGACTCACCTCTCTACAACCTTAGCCGCTCACTAGATGTTGCTGCCTTGTCGCTCCTTGCGAGCGGTCGTTTTGGGGGGCCCATCAAATGAGTTGGCAAGTCACCGTCTGCCATTTTTGACAAACTTAGAGACATTTGTTACGGCAGGCGTCCCGAGTCTCTCCGCAATAACCCAGATTTCCCAGTCCACCCAGTTCACCCCCATAACCCGAGTAGTTTTTGTCCTTTCTACAATAGTCTCTGCACCGAACGTGGTATGTCTTCTGGTGCATTTGCATAATGCATTCAGAGATAGACCACGGTTGGTGCATCCCATTGCATTCAGATAAAAGTGTCTCAAAGGGGCCTCTACGTGTTGGACCTGTGTCCCCATGCAAGCCTTCCAAAGGTCCGGGCTACGGCCCGTGAAATACCGTAAGAGATACAATAATAATAATAATAATAACCCCGCGGGGGCAGCTTGTGGCGAGCTGACGGTGAGTGGCGACACCGCGAACCCCTATCCACGGGGACCATACAGACATGCGCTTACACACACACCCCCACAGACAGTAACACACCCCCCTACCTCTGGCTTGCCTTCATTGGCCGTCCAGAGTGGAATCGCAAGAGCAGAGAACCTATGCTCCAGGTTGGAAGTGTATTGCACGTAATGGCGTAATAACGGGGAAACCCGCTCACGGGGGTAAACCCCGCGATGGTGAAACCGGTGCCGCACCTCTCGACAACCTTTAGCCGCTCAATGGGATGTTGCCCCATTGTCGCACTTTGTGCGTGCGGCCGTTTTATGGGGCCCACTCGACGAGTCGGCGAGTCACCGCCTGCCCTATTTACAATTTTGAGACTAGTTGTCATGGCAGGCGTCCGTTAGTCTCCTCCCATAGCCCAGTATCCATCCATCCAACTTTCACCTCTATAGCCCAAGACCTTATTTTTCCATCGCGGCCATAGCGCCGCACTCCAATAGTCTTTGCACCTGGCGGGGACCATCCCCGTGTGTATCATGTTGTGCGCTCGGGGATGGTATCTGCCATGTGTATCCCTTACATTTAGATTAACTTGTCTTTTGAACGGGCCTCTACATGTTGGCTTCGGCTCCATGCACGCCTTCCAAAGGTCCGGGACTTAATTGCCCGTGATTACGGATCGTAAGACACATAATAATAATAAAAGTTTTATTAAAGGCAAAAAACCCAAAAAGAAATGTACATTAAAAGAAATACAGTATAAATAAAAAACCTTACATGCTAACAAAGAATATAAAAATAATCTTTGGTGTCATTTTTTGTTCGCGTCCTGGTGGACAGACAGCCAGTACCTGGACATTGAGCTATTAAGTCCCTCGCTTACCGTTCTTAATATACTGTTGTCAGAGCCACGCAGCCTGTTCCAAAAGGAGGCAATTCGTGCCCTAACAACAGCAAAAAAGTCAGGTATCCTTGCATCAGCAAACATGTTCGAAGCACTACAGAATCGCGGCAATCTCATAAGGGTGCGAAACGCATCATTGTATTGCACCCTTATGGTGCTATACGATTTTCTAGTGAACTTGGTCCACAATTGGCAGGTGTAGAGACACTGACAGTATGTTTTAAATAATGTCGTTTTAACATCCTCACTACACCTGCCAAACCGACGCGCGAGCATGTTGCATCTGACTGATAGGGCCCGTCTCTCTCTCTCAATGTCCTTATCGTCCTTGAGATCCTCACTTAGTATATGGCCAAGATATTTAAACTGTTTTACAACCTGAACCGCTGACCCACTGATTCGAATCTCGGGTATCCTCTCCGGGCCTTTTCCCGCTCTAAATACCATCATTTCTGTCTTGGCTACATTATAGACCAGTCCATGAGCATTACCATAATGCTCGCAGACGGATAACAGCTTTCGGAGCCCGCTGATCGAGGGGCTGAGGAGCACCATGTCATCAGCGTAACTTAAGTTGTTAACACATAGATCACCTATGTGACATCCAACTTTAGTGCTCCTCAGCCTCTGAATCAGCTCGTTGACGTAAACGTTGAACAGGTCCGGAGAGGTAAGCCCTCCCTGACGAACACCGCATTCTAACCTATAGTCGTTAGAGGTCGCATCGCCCCATCTTACAACATTCGTTTGGTTTCCGTACCAGTGTTGGAAAAGATTGACTACATCTTTTGGAACTCGAGTATCGCGAAGTTTGCTCCAAAGAATATCATAATTCACTAGATCAAACGCACGACTCAAGTCCAGAAAGCAGGCGTAAACTGAGGTTTCACGGTCAATATAATAATGAACTGTGTGCTTCAGACTCGCTATTGCAGCGTCTGTCGACAGACCGGGACGGAAACCAAACTGCGCATCATCAATATCAATGTTGGTCAGCAGCTCAGGCTGCAACAGCCTCTCCAGTACTTTACCAATGACAGTTCCCAGTGAGATTGGACGATAATTTTTTGCAGCCCCTAAATCGCCTGTCTTGCTCTTTAAAATAGGAACCACTATAGTTTTCATTAGGTCACTCGGTAGGTAGGAGTACCTAATACACATATTAAATAAAGACGATAGTTTGTCATATACTACTTCGCCAGCGCAGAGTATGTGCTCGAGACTCAGGCCGTCATGTCCTGGGGACTTACCACGCTTCATTTGTCTCACTGCTTTGGCCACATCTTTTGACGTAAACTGAGTCGGTGGTGACGGTGGCCCACTAGCCTTACCGCCGTCACACTCGAGCACAGGCTCCACCTGGCGTTTATCTACTTTAAACCTACGAGCAAACATATTCGCTATTTGTTCGGGTGCCTGCAGGCCGTCCACACTTACTGGTAAGCTTTGCTTGCAATTAAATTTCTTAATTTCTTTCCAAAAATTTACAAAATGCTTTTCTTTTCTACATGTAGCCAGTATGTTTAATTTTATAGTTTCTTCATTCAATTGGCACCATTTTAGCTTATTTTTAAAGTTTTTTCGACTAGTATACATATTATCGAATATTTCACCAGTGGACGGCTTACCGGCTACGACCCAATAATTAAAATACATTCTGTATATTTGATGACTATCTTTGACATGGTAATTCCAGCCAGTCACCTTTTTTCTTAAGTTCCTACTATTTCCACCAGGACGCGAATTGGAACTAATTTTAGCTCCTAATTGTAGTACATTTACAATTCCTTTATATAAATTATCAATGCATAGATAATGCTCATTAACACGCACACAACAGTCATTACATTCATAACAGTCAATTGAATCAGTTACATTATTTAAAAGCCTTAGCTCACCCGTTTGTAAATATATTAACTCTACTTCCTTATTTATCAGATTTTGATTTGTTTTCATTTCAACTATATCTTTGAATATGTTTACTTCACTTGCATTTTTGCCTCCTTATTTTACAAACTTTCTGTTCCAAGAAAAAATCCCATTAAAATAATCTGCAGAATCCAATGTTATGCTTGAAATGCTGTCAGTCAAGTTTTAATTTTTAATTAATCTTAATTTCCAATTTAATAATATATATAATGAAGCATTTAAAAACCGGTACAATCAATATCTAAAGTTAATAAAATTTTAAAAACCATGAAAATATAGTAAGTTGATGGATGAGTTAACAAAGATTTAAAAACGGATAATTAAAAAGTTCGTTATTTCAAATTCCGAACAGTTGCTTTCAACCAATCAAGCAGCCTCGTTCTAAAAATTCCGCCAATTTCAAATTTCGAACCGTATACTTTTACCAAGCATTCGGTCCAAAACACGCTCAACCCATCTTCATGACTCATAAACGCTTACGCTAAATACAAATTTCCACGCTTTGGACCGTTGTTAACTCAATTCGGACCTCCGAAGTTCACGACACGGGTCATTCGCAAGGAAATGGATTTGTCTGAACTTCTTGTGATAGGCAAATTGGAGAACCATTAGCTGTATCTAATCTTTAATCTCCTAGAGTTTGGCAAAGGCATATTTTCGGAATGCCAATTTAATTTTTATTTTCGAACCCTAACCGCCTGGCCACGGGACAGGGCGACCGGCGGCGCGTCTTGCGATTTTAGAATACACTGAGCGTTGTGTCCCTACTATTACGCAAGCACGCAGCGGCGCGTAGGCAGTGTATTCTAAAATCGCAAGACGCGCCGCCGGTCGCCCTGTCCCGTGGCCAGGCGGTTAGCCAGTGGCGTGAGAAACTTGACTAGTCAGAAAGCTGAAGGGCGGCCCACGCGATAGATAATTGAGTACCATTGCCAGTTAGTTAAATTTTTACTTCAATTATACGAAAGTTGTAACCGTGAGATAGTATGGCATTAATTACTTTATAGAAAAGATTTGAAATCGCAAACAGCCAGTCAGAATTGATTTCAAACCTTTCTAGCTTCCTATTTATTATTAAACCTAATGTACTTAGATACAGGTCTATAGAAAAAAACTGGCCAAGAGCGTGTCGGATAATTAGAATAAGAAAATAGTTGTAACGTCAATTTTCGTACCTAAAAGAACATTTGGAACCTAACAATTTAATTTCCTGCAACGCCATCTAGTTTCTATTAGAACATTATAATTAAGTTACAGGTTTTTTCAGAAACTCCTCCGGGTTCCGGGTCCTTGACTACGAAACCCTGGCCTGTCACATACATACGGAATTGCGATTCGGAATTCCGAATGAAAACAGGTTTTTCGTATAGGTTTGAAATTCTGTTCCCAAATCTGGAGGGGGAACTTCCATATGAAAACCTGTTTTCATTCGGAATTCCGAATCGCAATTCCGTATGTGTTTGGCAGGTCTAAAAAACGTAATAGACAGAAACTATTCAGGGACTGCTTTTTTCTATGATTACAGCAGAGGTCGAGAAACAGTTTGTATCCAATGATAGTCATTGTATCGAATTCATTATCATCAATCATCGCCCTATATACGTCCCACTGTAGGGCATAGCCCTATCCTTATCTAAACTATAATAAAACTGTAACTGAAGTTTGTCTATACATTAAAGATATTTACAAAAAAAAGATTACGATATGGTTTTTAGGTATCCCTTACTCTAAATCAACCTTTTTGTCTGTTTGTTTGTTTGTTTGTTCGCGCATCACGCAAAAACTACTGAACCGATTTTGATGAAACTTTTTTTGTTTGATAGCTTATGATCTGACTTAAAATCTGGTATATAATTTGTGCGGACGAAGTTGCGGGTAAACACTAATATAATATATTATGACCATCAGTCCACCATGCGTGCCCAATGCGGATTAGTACACTTCAATGCACAATATAATTTTTTCTTCAGCTTACGCAGCCTGCAATGTCCTAAATAACTGGTAAAAACGCACAAAGTGATAATTCACTAGGTGTCCCCCGTGGGAATCGAACCCACGGCCTCCGTATCAAGAGCCCAATGCTCTTAATTAACCACCTAGGTCATTAGACCACGGAGGCAGAGGTGTGGAGGACTAACGCCCATACATGGTGTATGGGAGAAGGCATGTGTCCTGTAGTGGGACGTATATAGGCTAAACTGAAACCTATTTCAGTGTACAGAATATTAAATTGGTCCCAATTATAACAAACCACAATTTTCTTGCATTAAGTTTTTGCCATACTTACTTATTAGTAGAATCAAAAGTAGGGCGTAGTATTAGCATGCTTCAAATAACTCCCATTTCGCAAATTATGGTACTGTTGATTTTTTTTAGATGCTTATGATTTTCTCTATGATAACGTGGAAAAGATCAGTTTAAACAGAAGACACAGAGATAACCAAGAAGGCCTTACTTATTGATCCCGGTATGAAATTGACATGGTCTCTGCAGACTTTTTTTTACTCACTTAAGAACAATTTTACAATTAAAATCATTACTCATATAGTGCCATAACAATGTAACTAAATAATTTTACAGAGATTTTTAAACCATCAAACCTATCTAAAAATAGATGCAAATTCAGTCTTATGCTAATATCTAGATACAGAGTTACTTTAGCAAGGACCACTTACGTTACTTATTTCCATCAGTCTGGCGACCACTTAAATTTTTTCAGGCACATTACCATCCCAAATAGATGGTTAACCCTCGAAAAGGCCACTAATTAGAGTGAATTAGATAGATTGGGATAATCTGAAAGACACGGTTAGCGCATTAAAAGTCTTAACTTTGAAATCACGTGATCGTAATTAGGTGATTACCGAAACCAATCGATTTAATGAATTCAAGATAGCGGCTTCGCTCGCCCGCCCATTAAACCTATGCCGTAATGGAAGAAAAAACCTATTTAAATAATGAGTATAATTACATATTTTTTCACCAACGCACGGATATTACGACTGTTGCGGTATCATTAAGAGTTTTATTGTCTTAATAGAACTAATTATATATTTTTTTCGGCTCTTAATTGATGCGCCGTAGGAAAGAGCATTTATTACAAAATGTGAAATGTCATGGTATAAATGAATACGTTATGTTAATGCCGAGTTTAACGGTCTTGTAAGGCATGCAGATAATGTTTTAGATTTTAGTTGGAGCCGTTTTGTTCGCGGTAAATTAGTCGCGGTCGGTTGCCGGTGAATTTTGTGTAATTTTCTATCGTTTCTTTATGATGTCGGGATTCGTTAGATGGTCCGCCGTCGCTTGTAATTATAATATAATTTTATTGTTTAATTACCTAAGTAGAAAGTTTAGTTAGGACATTGTGTATTGCGTTTGTTTGATCGATTTAACACCATGACTGATGACTGCGCCTTAAGTTGAATAATAGGCGAAACTAAGTTGCTTCGTCATCAATAAGCACATATTTTATTTGGCAAATCTGACGTTTATTAGCATGCCATAAAAGTGAATGATATATTTCAAAAGGTAGATACAAAATGTTAAATTGATATGGCGTCACGCGTCATTTTGCAAATAAAACTAGTTAATAGTTTTGTTACTGAGTCAATTATTAACGAATTGGTTGCGTATCCGTCTGGCAGCTTTGGAAGTTTTATTAAGGAAACATGTGTTCAATTAGACATACGTTAAGGTGAGGTGGTGCATGTAAATTAGCACATAGCTTTCAACTCTACCAAATAAAGTCTGAAATTTTTTCTAGTAAAGACTGCTAAAATAAATATTCACATATACTTCTGGATTCTCCATGCACTTATAAAGTAAAAATCTTATGGGCAGCGTGTTATTTCTCTGTGGTAAAAACATAAAAATGTACAGATACATTAATATTTTCGAAATTGTACCCCGAATGTTATAGTATCACCTATTTTGTCTTCCTTTCATTCATTGTATTCTGTTATATAAGAGGTCAATGATTGTATTACATAAACTCATCACCCCTTTATATTAGAGGGTCCTTCTTAATATGCTGACTTTTAAGGGGATGACCAGACTATCCTACTGAACAACTTTCTCTGTGGCACCAACATAGAAATCGCAAAAAAAAAAACAGCCGCTCCATACAAAACTGCAAAGCTACTAGAGCCAAATGTTTGAAACAGCAGATTTTTTTTTCGCGATTTCGATTTTGGTACCATAGAGAAAGTTATTCAGTTTGGTCATGGTCTGATCATCCCCTTAAAAATGTCTGCATATTAAGTTGGACCCTGTATATGTATAGTAAAAACTTTTGAACTACCTACCGACACGACATTGACACAGTATAGTAGGTAAGGTACCTATGGAACTCGTCACCGAAAAATCGTTCATACATCATATCTCTGAAACAATTTGCGATGTAATATGTCTGCGTCAGAGTTGATCTAAGCCGTGGCTTTTCGTCAGATATCAGTCCATTGTCGAAAATGTAGTTTCAACTGACACTTCTTTGTAAGTCAGTTCTATACATATGTAAACAGAAAAACTAACCAACGTGTAAGCTTTATTAAGGCACACTAATGTTAGAAACTTTTATCTAACTTTAGGTTCATTGATATAAAAACTTCCACTCATAACATACATAATGCAGTGTGATCCAAAACAAAACATATATTTTTTTTAATTTTTCAGAAAATTTTGGACGCCTATAAATTGGACCAACTTGTACCTACCTATTGCACATATTTGCGAATTTAACACCTTTACAATTTTTTTTCACCTTTTCATACAAACGTTCGACCATCTAATTTCATTTAGTAGGTAACGACTACAATTGTTTTTTTCTTCTTTTTCCTATAGGTTCCACTGTTCAGTACCTACTAGGACTATTAACACGTACACACCTTAATGTACTCGTAAAATCGAATAAAATATGCTTCCATAATTTTATTCTAAATCATCACCATTAGCTGCAACATTTATTGTCAATAGTGTAAACTCTAACCAAGCCAATTCTTTCCCGAAGGTATGGGCTCGCCAAACCCCGTGAGTAACAACAACATGTTGCCGCCAGCGATGCCGTCTCCGATGCCCCAGCTGATCCTGGCCTCAGGCCAACTCGTCCAGGGCATCCAGGGCGCACAGCTTCTAATACCTACGTCTCAAGGTACAGTTTTCTTTTTTTAACCGACTTCAACAAAAGGAGGAGGTTCTCAATTCGACCCGTATGTTTTTTTTTTTTGTATGTTTGTTACGCGATTGCACCTATTGTGAATTGATTTTGATGATTCTTATTTTGTTTGGTAGGTCATAATTCCGAGGTGGTCCCACGAAATTGATTCAGCGCTTGTTGAAAAAATCTACAAAATAACAAATATGTACACAGATCACGGACTTGAAAAAAATACGGACGTAATGTTACACTAGAAAGATGTGAAGTGTAAACGCGTATGAGATAGAGATAGTGATAGTCATAAAATCCTATACAATTTGTATGTATCTAGATGTCTGCCTCCGGAGTCAGACAGCCGTCGTCAAACAAAAAAGTGGTTACGTCGATAAGGACAGCAATAAGTAGCGATCTTCTTTTTTTTACCCGACTGCGCGACGCAAAGGAAGGGTAATGTGTTTAACAGCCTATGTATGTAAGTTTGTACCTTTGTGGCACACTAGAGACCAAACGCGTAGGCCGATTTTGATGATTCTTACGTCAATCGATTCGTCTTAATCTTGCGAGTGTCACTAAAGACATGACAGTAATCAAAATTTAATATGGCGACTACCAGACGCCATATTGTAACAAATAAAAAAAATAAAGTTGACGAACTATATCGAGTGGGGTATTATTGAATAGGTATTTGAAAATCATCTTTAGGTTTCTTTTATAGTTTTTCATTCTGAGGGACCATTTAGGATCTATAGCGATTTAAAGTTGAAAAAACTAAAAAGTGTAAAATAAAAAAATAAATTAAGAAATCAAAAAACCCGTCTGCGCAAAAAGTTAATTTTAAATAAAAACTGAAAAGAAAAAAACAAGTCCAGTAGTCTAGAATTCTGTTATGTAATATAGAAGCGACTTTAACAGTCGGGATCCATTAAAAATTCTAGACCGGATAAAATTTTCCGAATAAAGGGTCCCGACTGTGAAAGTCGCTTCTATATTACATAACAGAATTCTAGACTACTGGACTTGTTTTTTTCTTTTCAGTTTTTATTTAAAATTAACTTTTTGCGCAGACGGGTTTTTTAACTAGAGCGAATTTGCTATGTGCATCTCTTACTGAGTGAGTATGACATGACACGTGCTTCTTTCTAGTACTTACCTTCTCTTTCTACGACGCAAACACTATATAATACATGGGTGCTTCACTTATATAATAAAAGGATATTACGTCCGTCTTTTTTTCAGTCCCGTGACACAGATGACGTTTTTGTTTGTCGATTCTCTTCAGGAGTGCGATTTTTAGATATCACACGTTCAAGTCAGCGGTAGAAAATGTCAAAATTACTATGGAGATTATGCATTTTCGTCTTTCTACTGCTAATTCGAACGTGTGATGTTCAAAAATCGCACTCTAGCAATGTTTTGATGGGGACTGTCAAACTATGTTTTTTTTTTACTGTCATAACCAAGAATCTTTATATGCCTATATATTTAAAACTTCTTGGTCATACTGTTGTGTTTAAACGTATAATAACTTTATGGTTTAAACTTCATGGATGTAGGTACCGAAACACATAGATTTAATTGATCATGGCGGTCGGAAATGTTCATCATTTTAAGGGTTCCGTAGTCAAACAAGGAACCCTTATACTTTCGTCCATTCTGTCTGTCTGTCGGTATGCCCCGCTTGAATAATTCGCTCATTTTCGCATCTATTGAATCGAAATATGGCATAAAGACAGATAACAGTAACCCAAAAACAGAAATGTTGTACTAAACATGGGTTGGATTTTTTTAAATCGAGTGAGGTGTAGAGCGTACACCGTATCCTTTGCATTGAAGTACTTATAACTGCTTAGTCGAACTAATGTATTTCACCTAGATTTTAACACTGAAAAGTTTGAAATAAAAAAATTTTAACAAAAAATTAAAACCGACTTCAAAACTAAAAAGGTAAAAATAATAATATTGCAGTCGTTGACTTTTGCATTCGAATCTATAAGAACATTAATTTGTTTTATTGGAGTCGGTGTCAAGCCAAGCCAAACCAAAAAATTACTGAAAGCCCAGTTGCGAATCGTACCGGCTTGACACCGAGTCCGATAAGACAAATTAATGTTCTTATAGATTCGAATGCAAAAGTCAACGACTGCAATATTATTATTTTTACCTTTTTAGTTTTGAAGTCGGTTTTAATTTTTTGTTAAAAAATTTTTATTTTGTTCTCTAGTTTTGACATAGAACGTACACAAGTAGCTCTTGACTCGTAAACAATTAAAATTTCGTCTATAGGTGTATTTTTTTTTAAATTTAACAATGAAAATAATCAGGAGTAGAAGACTTGATCTACTAGTCCAAAAAAATGTATCTGAAACAATAGAATAAATATCAGAATAGTAAAAAAACAACGAGAAACAATGGAAGGATATTTACCTAAAAATGGGTATGAAGAGAAGAAAAACAAAGGTGAATGGACTGTATGCAAGATGGCATGTATAGTGATAAATGAGCACTGCGAATGAATAGTAGCAGCTAACAGAGATAAATGCTAGAAAAATACTTTGAGCATACACCCCTTATACCCCAAATAATGGGATAAAGATAAGACGTTATGGGACCTTAAAATCAATGCCCTAGAACTACAAAGTAGATATTCTTTCAAACCTATCTGATACAGTTAACGCAATTATTAATTCTATTCACTTTCCAACAGGCATAGCAACGCAAACCATCCTCACGATACCGGTCAACCACGTCAACTCCAACGACCAGATGGTCAACTTAGCCCTCAACAACGGCCAAGTCGTCTCGACATCCTTGGCGAACCTCCAAGCCATGGCCCAACCCCACCAGCTCCTAAACTCCAACCCCCAACAACCAGCCAACATCAGACCAAACATGCTGAATCCTACACTATCAAACGCCTTACTAAACCCAGGTTTGCCAAACTTCTTGTCAAACGGTGCGGCCAACGCTCAGGAGTTGTTACAAGCGTTGCAGCAACAGCCGCAAGGGAATCACAACCTTTTGCAGACGGTCCAACAGAACAATATGCCTCAGCAGATGCAGGGGAGGCGGTCGTCAAGCCCTAGGCCTGATAGGCATTATAATAAGGAGAGAGAAACCTTTGAAAGATTTGCCGGTGGGTCGAGAGAAAGGAATGAGAGGGAGAACTCTGGAGCGTCTGCGATGAACAGTATTAACAGGTGAGTGGCTTTTTTAATTTGTTTTGATCTATCCGTATCAGGTCCGGTAAAGGGAGAGTTTAGAAACAAGCGCTTTTTGAGCAATATTCGTGGGTATCGCTAGATGGCGCTACAAAGCTTTGTCAACATAGAACATTTAAAATGTTGTTCCTAAATTAATAATAGAGAAAAGATAATCAAAAAGATGCAAACATATCTTTTTATTTAGTATTTAATGATTTACGAATCATTTGCATTAAAATCAGAAACTATTTGCAGCTTGGCCAAAAAGAGTAGAAATTAAATGAGGGCGCTGCCTCCACGCAAGAACGTCAAAATCACGAATAACCTGGCAACACCACCACACTCAAATTTTAGTTCCACCTGTCACCACGGTGGTCATGACTTTATGGCCAAGCTATACGTGAGAGCAGGCTGTATGGTGTCCATCCCTTTGTCCATAGTTTTGTTCGACATTGACTGGTACCCGCGCCAATGCATGTTTTCGATGGAGTGATGAACAATGCCATCTGTTGAATTATTAGAGAAGTAAATTAAAAAAAAAAAAAACAATGTACGAAGAGCATAGCATAAGCATGCATATGCTTATGTACGAAGAGAACATATAAAAATTGCAATTAATAAATTCTCGACTTGTATCCGACTACGAAAAAAATGTATCTACATACAAAAGACATCAACGGTTGCATCAAAAGTCATCTGAGTGCAGAACGAAGAAAAGAACAATCAGTGCTCAATATGTTTGTCTCTTCTTCATAGAAGTGCTTGTTGATTTGTCGTCTCGTATTAACCTATATCACAGACGCAGTTAAAAATAGGTAGTTTATTTTATAATTACTCAGACTATACAGGGCGCAAACTTATATTTAATGGGAACTTCAAACATTAAACTGAACAACTTTCACTATGGTACCAACATTGAAATATAGAAAAAATACGTTGTTCACTATTCTATACAGAATGAATGTGTTTTGTTACACTCTGTTTATGTATGTGTATTCGATTTTATTCAGATAAAACGTTATTTGATGTACGGAAGTGAATGTTGGGTATGGAATAAAATGAACGAAAGTGGAGTAAATGCCGTTTAAATGCACTCCTTACGAACGAAGTATCGTAATAGGTATTACTTTGGTTGATCTAATCAAGAACAGTGTGATAAGGGATTGGTGTAAGTTGAAGGATGATATAGTAACAAGGATTGAGAGGGGTATGTATGCTCAGATGGTTTGGTCGCGTAGAGAGAATGAATGAAAGAAGACTTACGGATGAAATATATCAAGCAAAGGTGAGCGGAAGTGTTAGGAGAGGCCGGCCGAGGAAAACATACCATGATCAAATCATTGATCTTTTCCGAAAAAAACAAGTGCGTAGCACCCTCAATCTACGGAAATGCATGAAAGATGAATGAATGTGAATGAGGCTAGAAAAGAGTGTCAGAGTCGTAGGTGTGGCAGCCGTGGTCTCTGCCTACCTCCATGAGAAAATAGCGTGAGCTTATGTATGTACGTATGTAAAATGTTAAACTAATTTCTATTTAGTTAACAGCTCTATCAATTGCCCGTCTAAGCTTTACAAAGTTCAATATTTTGTCACAACAACACGATTCTAATCCAATGGCCGCGCTACCATCTTAATTTATCGACAATTTAAACGATTCTGACCTTTATTACTAAAGTTATTAGATACACATAGAGTGCAGTTAAAGGGAATGGCTGGCGTGGGTGCAATGACAAGTGTTGGTTGTAATTATGTGACAATGAGTGTAATTACTGGAATATAGGGATGGTATGGATATGGAATATCGGATTTGGATACGGATATTTGTTTACCGATCCGAATCATTGTGATCAGCGTCTAACACTCAGTTGCAGAATCGCTCATTAAAGTTAGTCCTCCATTAAATCTCATGCTGTCATTTTTTGTCTTGTTGGCTTAGTAAAAGCTAGCAAGAGATTTAATAGGATTTTCGGTAAAATACTGTGGGAGTCACGTTGCAGGGTTTGCCTCGAACACTTGTCTCTCGCGTGGTGTTCGCGCGGTTCGCGTCTCAGCCTGCCACGAGGCTCCTAAATCCTTCTCAGTTGTTCTTACTCAAAAACAATCCTCGAGATTGGATAGACACTCCCTCAAATAACTTGACACTGGCGAAATCTAACAAGGAAACGCCATTAAATAAAAATAGAAATAGAAATAGAAGAGATTTAATATAGGATTACTACAATGAACGTTTCTGCAACATAGTGTTAAAGTAACAACTGTTAGGGCACAGATGAACTACCCGCATAGTTGTATTAATAATTTATTTTATTTAGTTCGTTTACTTAAAAAAAAAACTAACCCGAGACCTTGTCTAAAAATGAAACAAACATAAAGACAGACAGACATACTGTTTAGGCTTTTGTTATATTCGATTAAAAACTTAGAGTCGACGAAGGAATAAACAACGATATGTGCAACGTTATGAACTTGAATAAAATCAACGAGAATATGTACCAAGATATACATCTTGGTAAAGGATTTAGAGGAAGCAAGAGAAGTGTTTCAGAACCACCCAAAGTAGGGATCCATAGTGTCTGCCTACCTCTCTGAGAAAAATGCGTGAATTTATGTATGTATTTACGAAATCTTCCTATTATCACCTATCCGTTTGACGAATTAAAGCAAATCATAATTTTATGTAGAGACCAACCAACCAACCCGTCAGCCGTCGCCAGCAGGAGATTTTTACTAATAACCTTTTTTGGTAGTATCCGATAGTTTCGGTTACGGATATGTTACTCTGTAAGTCTATAACATCCCTACAGACATAATGCACTTGGATGTGTGTGTGTGTGTGTCTGTCTAATCAACGATAGTCGCTTATTTAAGTTTAGTTATGTTTTCTTTGTAATATTACAATAATCCATGTTTAGTAACTGATAAATTATAATCTGAAGATTACAGTTATGTTTACACATACTTGACAGTGATGGGATTATTTTGATTGATAATATAATGAGCTTGCTCTTTTTATCCGTATAGGGTGTGATGAAAATATTAAAACTATTTTTGATAACAATTAAAAAAAACAAAAAAACTTCGTTGGCTGTTCTGAGCCTTTTCGCAAAAATGCGTCGTTTTCTATGAAACAACAAACTTTTTTTTGCGATTTCGATGTTAGTTCCATAATAAAAGTTGTTCAATTTGATGGTCTGAAGCATCCCTTAAAGTATGTAACACATTTAAGTTTGCACCCTGTATAGGTTGCTGTTTAGGTGAACTATCTCCATACAGCTATTATACAGCTACTAGCATAAGCATAAGCATATGCTCACGACTATATTTCCCGAGGGGGCAGTCGGAGATATTCTGAAACCTCAGAACATCCACGGTTCACTAGTAGTACCGATACTCTGTCCAGTGTGGCGGTTGGTGAGCCCGTCGCCACTTATAATGGACAGTGGGTACAAAAAATACCTTGAGATTAAAGCATGCAGGTTTCCTCACGATGTTTTCCTTCACCGAAAAGCCAGTGGTGTTACAACTCGTACATAAATTCCAAAAAAACTCATTTGTACGAGTCAGCCTGGGCGGGTATCGAACCATCGCCTCCTGCACAGCAGGCAAGGTTACTCGCCACTTGATCACCACGGCTACCAGCTATGTGTTATTTGAGATCATATTATCACTGACAAGACGCAACGTCGCGTCGGCGGTCGACGTTGCATCTATGTGTATGGAACCGTACCAATGCAGTCAGTGTCTGAGAAATCTTTAGTAAAACCAAATAAAAACGCATTATGACTAATGTAGTGACTTGAGAAAAAAATGGTATTTCCACAATTAATTTATCATTTCAGTTTCCTTATTTAGATTGTATCACCTACATATACCACTTAACTTAAATTATTCATAAAACAAGTATTAATTAGTATAATGACTAATGCCTACCACAGGATAAGTTAATTATACAACTACTTAAAGTCAACTCAATTGTGTTTTGCTTAAAAGGCAAATATGTGGGACGAGCAAAAAAGCCCCAAAAAAAAACAGTTTTGTTCTCTACTTAAAAAATTTATGGAATTTGTATTGACTTTATTTGAATCTTGTAAGTAATTCAATTCGAATAATTTATAGACTTGCATATGTTTTTATAACAACGCTCGCAAACGTTGCTTTGTGAGATTTGGTCAGTGTCATCTAGTGACAAATTTTTTATCAGCTATACTTAGGTAGAATTATTGCAATTATTTTTAGACATAATTACGATTTTTTCATCTCAGTTTATTTAATTTGTTAGTACCTACTAACGTAAACATTTTTTAAATAAAAAACCTACTTTATAAGCCTGGCTTGAAATAGAATAGAATCGTTTTTTTTAAGTAATTAGGACTATTTATAATTTATAAGGTAACAATCATTGTTTTTTTTAGTGTCGGTTTCAAGCCACTTGATTTGAAAGTACAGCTAGTCTTTTAGTCATATAAATCTGACCAAGACAACTCCGCTAGTGAAAAAAACATCGTGTTTAGGACATTTGCAGTAAAAACATGATCTCATTAAGGTAATGCCCCTTATTACTAGTTAAATAATAATAGTTGTAGACTGATGTGATGACAGAAGGGGAAAATTACGGGGAAGAACTGAACGGTTGAAATGCATCATTATTAGCTACGATATTACATTCGATAATTATTTTAAAGGATACACATAGCACTTACTTTGTTTAATTAGCGTATTCCATCCCACTGATAGCAAAGGCTTCTCCCCTGCTCAAAAACGAAAAATACAAAAATAAGTATTTTTATACTTAGTATTCGAAAATCCAAATGATACAAAAAATACGTAATTTAGGGTAAGTATTTTCGGTGTGCAAGTAAAGAATATAATACCGAATTACTTTTTTTTTTTGTATTTGATCGTCGTCGTCGTCTATTTGAGGAAACCTGCAGCATAAATTTCAAGGCGTGTATTGTACCTACTGTCCATTATAAGCGGCGACGGGCTCACCCCCCGTCAGTACTGGACAGAGTTTCAGTACTAATGGTGAAACGTGGATGTTCTGAGGTTTCAGAATATCTCTGACTACCTCCTCGGGGAATATAGTCGTGAGCAGAGCATATGCTTATGCTATTTGTTAGTAAATTTGTGTGGTAAAATAAATATACAGAATTTCCAAAACTTACACAAATTATATTCAATTACCATGAGTTTTCCCAGTACGTTACTACTGTAGTTGCGTTGCGGCGCCAATTTTGTATGACAGAATTGGTTCTCAACGTAACCACTAGGAGCGCTGTACGAAATTCAATACAAAAACTGTAGTTTATTACAATAGTTTTACTGTAGTTTTCTACAGTGTTAATTAATAGTAGACCTGGCCTACAGATCCGTTAAAAATTGTATTTTTTGCTTTGCTATGTTAGTACTATTCTTCTTCGGTTTTGCGTAAAATCGATTCATATATTTTGGTCGAGTAGCTATTGTTTTTTTTTTAAAAAGCAGATTTTTTTCTCAATTTCATTGTTGGTCCCTTACCTCATAATTTTAGTTTTGATGGCCTGAAACACCACCTCTAAATTATGTAACGTAAAGCATTTAGGTTTATATGTACCCGTTTAAGATGCTAAGAAAATTAATTCACTTTAAAATATTAAAATAATATCAGAATTCAAATATTGTCAGCACTTTAAAATAGCATGTTATAAGCCTAAGCTTAGTATTAAATTAAAACCTGGAAATTCCATTTCGATCATAATCGCTGACCTATTTTCCTCACTGCCATTATTTTGCTTAAGTACTTAGTGTTTATACCTAGGATAATTACCACTAACATAATAAGGAAAACCCGGTACCCATTTTCATAGTATAAGTTTGATCAGTAGAATGTTTCATCGTCCTTGAGGTACCTAATTACCTAAACCTACTAACGCAGAACGTTATATCATTAATTCTTTACTGTGAAACACAGGTTGAAAGGTTATCAGCTGTTCTACACTAGTACTCTGTGCTAGTACAAACTGCAAAGTGCAAATCTACTTCGCCCAAATGTCTACTGACTACTGTCAAATGACTAATTTTTTTTTTCGCGATTTCGATGTTGGTGCCAAAGCGAAAGTTGTTCAGTTTGATGGTCTGATCATCCCCTGAAAAAACCGTCAGCATATTAAGAAAGACTCTGCATGTTTTTTTTCGATTTATCATCAGTATGTATATTCCACAATAACACCCTTAACCTCCTAGGATCGGCTAAATTCGGCAATTAATATTAAGACTCACTACTGCTACTAAATATACTATGCAATTTGCCTATTATCTACCTTAATGAGGTAGTTAATGCTAATTACAGGATGTATAGCAGCGTTGATATATAATTGCATAAATAATGCTGCATTCACGCACTCGTAACAATTTTCTGGTGTTGCCCGTGTGGAAAAGATAGTAAAAAATATAAATGACATTATGAGATGGGACTCATTATGATTATGACATAATTATGACGGTCCCATGTGTTTTTTTTAATACTCAACCGACTAACGACGCTATAAGGTTTATTGTTTTACCTGTTAGCTGTAGGCTATACATTTTTCCTGCGGAAAATCTACTTTGCCAACCTTATCTAGTCAAATTTTATTTCTTACCTATGCTCCCATATGTAACCAATCATACAAACTAACCATAAACATCTTTAATGTTTTAGATTACTTTCGATATTCATTTATTGTATAAAACGTCACCTGCAACGGAAAATCAAGCCATAATTTCTCTAAAAGTCATAACCTCGTATACACGGCGACACATAAATCTACGCATAACCAATATAAGCTGGCCGCGCGTAGGTCGAATAACGTATAACGTCGCGCGGCCAGCTTATTTTGGTTTTCCGTAGCTTGATGTGTCGCCGTGTGTCCTCGTATCTCGTACGAGAAATCCTAGAATGGTTAAATCGTTCTAGGAGAAATCACACATCTCGAATTTGTACTAGTGGCGTATTCTTCTAAGGGCAATATGGACCAGTTCTAAGGGCGGCCGGTACAAGGGGACAACCCGTAGGGCCATACACATGGTAAGGAAATTGTTGCCCAAAGAAATACTGTAGTAGCCAGACATCATCAGTGTGAATCAACTGCCTCCGTGGTCTAATGGTTAAGAGCATTGGGCTCTTGACACGGAGGTCGTGGGTTCGATTCCCACGGGGGGCACCTAGTGAAACGTCACTTTGTGCGTTTTTCCCCAGTTGGTTAGGACATTGCAGGCTGAGGCTGAGTCACCTGATTGTCTGAAAAGAAAGATTAATTAATTAATTAAGTTAAGCTGTTGGTCCCGGCTATAATCTCTGGTGGTAGTAGACGTTACATAAAAACCACGTCAGAGGCCGTAAGACGGTTTGAATAAACTCTGACACCAGCACCTGTTTTTTTTTTAAAAGCTTTCGATAATCTAAATCGCGAAAAAAGATCAGAGATATCCCGTCCAAAAATCCATAGTCTACCTACGTACTGTAATATAACAGAAGCAACTAAACGGTAATATATTCGGAGGCGATATCCCGCCTAGCATAGGATCTATTTATCACCATTACGCGGCGGATTAGTCGCGTCAGCCTCTAAGGTAATTACAGACGGTAGAATACTTAATGCTCCTACCTAATTATATGGCCGCATTAACTGTACGTCTTGGAGCCACTACAGTTTCGTGTTAGATTCGGAAATTGAGATGGAGTAATATACAGGGTTCTTCCTAATGCGCTGACGGTTTTTGAGGCGTTGATCAAACTGAACAACTTTCACTATAGAAACAACATTGGGGGGATCAATCTCCTATTTCGTAGGTACATTTGGGTCGAGTCGCCATTGAGATTTTTTGTGGAACAGCAGATTTTTTTGTCGCGATTTCAATATGGTCGCATAGCAAAAAGTTTTTCAGTTTAATGTTATGAAGCACCCCTGAGGTATGTAACGCATTTAAGTTTTAACCCTGTATAACAGTCCAGACTTAGGCCGGATTCGACCAAACTTAGATTTATAGAAGAGTAACTATACAAGGAACAATTTTAGTCTTGGTGTTTACTCCGAAATAACTTCATTTGTCTTCTACCATACTACGGCTCGATTCGACCAAACGCGAGTAAATTTTATTCTTCGATTAAATCGCCGATTACTATAGAGTAAACTGATTTTGCGTTTTACTAACCCTAATCTAAATGAAATGTCAATGTAACAGAATTTAAAAAATTATAATCTAAAGAATCCTACCAAATTTACACCGTATAACCTCTCATTGCAATAAGTACGGATACAACGACCTCTTTCTTTAGGTGAATTATACATTCATTCTTTTAGTACGGGGTGTGTAAACACCAAAAGTAAAATTGTTCCTTGTATAGTTACTCTTCTATAAATCTAACTTTGGTCGAATTCGGCCCAAGTATATTTTTTATTTGTGTTTTATTATAGGGTACCGTAGCCATGGCTGCCTCACTTTCTAGACCCTATCTCTTACTGGTCGCTTTATCTACTGTTTTGTGTTCTGTCAATCCAAATAAATCTTGTATGATTATTTCCGATTTGTATGACAACCATACACAATTAATCAAATTACTCTATAGAGAACCGGAGTGATATAAAAGTCGTCTTATTTATGTCTTGATTAACTAAAACAGGTTAACACACACACAAACGTAGTTACAAACAAACAAGATAATGGTGCAATATAGAAACTGATCAGTAGCGGCAATACGCTCAAATAACACGCGCTACATTACCAAGTGCCTAGTTATATGACCCTTCGTTAGTGACTAATGTAAAACGCAGTCTTAAAAAACTAACCAAGAAACGTCTCGTTATGTGAATAGTATACGTAGGAAAATGATCAGTATTAATGAGGTCTAGTGTGGCAGTTTTGCCAATGTAAGTAGTTTATAATCTCAAGTGATTGTTTTAAGGTTAAAACACAAAAGAGTTCACAAAATGGCCGAGCCGCGTGGCAAACTAAATCACGAGCCGAACGAAGACGTCCTCTCGGGAGACCTCTAGCCACGCGACTCTTTTGATTTTTCTTTAAAATTCTTCTATGGAGTCGATGGCGTGCCGTTACATATTTGACCAGTCCAGTATTTTGCCACACGAATAGCACTATACCGGCAACGTCATAAGCTCCGTTCGTTTGTAGGTGTCCTGAGGAACAACATTTGTTAATTGTTTCATCATCATCATCATCAGCCTATACAGGGTGCAAGGAAAAGTATCATTAACCTTTGAACCACATACTCTACCCATCAAACTGAACATTTTTTCAAACAATTGAAAAAAAATAACTGTCTAAAATATTTGAGTCGAGAAGGCGCTGCAGTTTAGTATGGAACAGAAGATATTTTTTTTAGCGCTGACAGTTTTGTTCTCATAGTTAAAGTTGTTTAGTTTGATGGGTAGAGTATGTGGTTTAAATGTTAATTATATTATTTTTTACACCCTGCATATCGTCCCACTACAGTAGGGCTCGCATGCCACCCCCGAGAAAACGATAAAAATCGAGATGTGCCTCCATCCTTATTTTTACGTATGCCAGAAAGAGCGCGCACGACGTTTTTCTCGTTTAAACGCTTTGTCGTGGCTGGCATGCTAGCTGTGCAGGACACAGGCCTACCCCCAAGGAGGGCGCTGCTGGCACAATGCTAATGTTAAATTAAATGGACCATAATATAATTTCTTAAAGATTTTTTTGTGTATTTAGGTATACGCAGAAATACAAAAGACTTGTTAGTTTATGAGTTCGATTTGAAGAGAAAATTTTGCGTTTTTTAATTGCTACTTTTAATTTAATTTAATTTAATACCTGGTATACCTGTATAAGGGTGAGAGGACCCCTCACCCTTATTCGTGAGCAGAGGCCTTTGCCCTGCAGTGGGATTCTATAGGCTATAACTTACTTACTTACTATACCTGTATACCTACTTATAAAAACACGGTATATTATTATAATAACCCAACATCAATGCGAAGACAAATCAGTGTTAATACTGGTTAATTAGTGTATTGCCATAGTGAGCTGTCGTTAATGTGTAATTAAACTTAATTACAATAAGAAATCCTGTCCTAGAAGTCTTATGGCAACTGCTTAAGGATGAATACAGCCTGATTCATAGGTCTTCGTTGTAAAACTTAATAGTACTGACATTACAAGGAAATCAAACTAGCGCTTAGGGGGTACTTAAGGCAAAATGTTTTTTTTATTCCTTACTGGGCTTATAGCAGTGACTGAAATACCTTAAATAATAGTATTATTTTCTATTCTATAGGCTGTGACAAAACATCCTAGTAATATTTCATCATGGATTCATATCCATATGCACAAATTATATATTGGTTCATACCAATGGATACCAATCCTCCTTACAAGCATGGAAACAAGAAAATTGGCCATGGCGTTCGGTAATCTTCAACCTTCTTTCTTACGTTTTCATTATCGATGTTTCCAACTTTAGGTTTGTCCCTTTCTATCAATACAAAAATTAAGAATAAACCGTAGAAAGAGAAGGCACTAGAAGGAAGCACGTGTCTTGTCATATCACTCAGTAAGAGATGCACATAGCAAATTCGCTCTAGTTAAAAAAGGAGACCGCTACTTATTGCTGTCCTTATCGACGTATCCACTTTTTTGTACTTCGGCCATCAGACTCCAAAATGTCACTTCATATAAATTGTATGGGACAACCACCTGACTCCAAGATGTCACTTCATATAATTCGCTATCTCATACCCGGTTACACTGATATTCGGTCTACTAGCGTAAGCGAAAAAAAATTCGTCTGTGGTATAAACTTTATTTTTATTTTTGTCGTTGGTTTAGAAAGGGGCAACCCTAAAGTTAAAAACAGTAACGATGGAAACGTACGAAAGAAGGTCGAACATATCCGACCTCCAAGGAGTATTTTCATGGTTCACCGCTTGTAAATCAGTCTGCTCTCCACGTATATACAATACCTATGCCAACTACCTGTATTTCATCAAACTGAACAACTTTCACTAAGGAGACAAGGCGAAAAAAAACATAATCTGCTGTCGAATAACCTAACCTAACCTAATGTAGTTTTTTTTTGCGATTTCTAAGTGTTTCCATAGTGAAAGTTGTTCAGTTTGATGGTCTAAACTAAACCCACCCCTTTAAATATTACTAGGGTGCTTTGTTACACCCTGTAGACTGATGATCATGATGATATACTTAATTATGACAACATAATACGGGGAAAATAATGTCGATGAAGGCTACCAACACTTTATATACAAAACTAAAGTATTTAAAACGTAATACTGTGTTTAATTATATGTTACATAGCTTAGGTGAAGGCAACTTAGATCAATTATAGTAAATTTCCCTGTCTGTGTTCCAAAGACATTAAGTTAATGCGACCTCATAATTACTAGTTCGAGGCATTAATTCTCGCATCCATAATTTACTATTCATTCTTCATGAGATGTCCCCAAATATAACTTTAAAATGGTGACAATAAGTACGACATTTGCTTGAATTGGAGGACTTACGAATTGTAGTTTCCACCTCATTTCTGTTGGCCTACAATCTAGATAAATATTGTATGTCATTCGTAATTAAAGTTACATTAAAAAGATATCTGTTTAAAATAATAGAGTATTAAATTAGGCAGACATATTATTTTTGTTACTTATACATTTATTGTTAAATACAGGGTATATTTTATATCACTGCGGATAACTTCAGCATGTATTCTACTCATCAAACTGAACAACTTTTACTATAGAGCAAGCATCGAAATCGCGAATAAACTGCTGTCCTATTCATTGATGAGTATAGTCATCGCAGTGATATAAAATTTTCCCTGTATAATAATTATTAATTCCTACGAATAAAGACTTTATTCGTAGATTAATTCATACTTATTTATTTTATAATAGTGACCAATCTAATCAAGTCTGACTGTAATAAATGATCGATATAAGTTAGGATGATATTGTAACCAGGATTGAAAGAAGTATGCTTAGAGGTTCGGTCACTTTCAGATGATGAATGAGAGTAGACTCACTAGGAAAATTCCTTAAACTTTCCCAAGGAATACGAAGGGAAATTGGGAAAAAAATCACTTTTCATACAAACGTTCGGTCTGATTGTATTTAATACTATTGTTTACCCGCGACTTCGTCCGCACACATTATATACCAGATTTTAAGTCAGATCATAAGCTAACAAACAAAAAGTTTCATCAAAATCGGTTCAGTAGTTTTCGCGTGATGCGCGAACAAACAGACAAACAGACAGACAAAATTTCTAAAAAAAGGTTGATTTCGAGCCAGGGATACCTCAAAACCATATCGTAATAATTTTTCTGTAAATATCTTCAATGTACAGACACACTTCAGTTACAATTTAGATAATAGTGACCGACCTAATCAAGTCTGAAGAGTTTCGATCACTTTCCGATGATGAATGAGAGTAGACTCAGTAAGGAAATTCCTTACTCAGAATACTGAACAACTTTCTCAAGGAATACGAAGGGAAATTCGGAAAAAAATCACTTTTCATACAAACGTTCGGTCTGATTGTATTTAATATGGCAAGTCCGAAATATTTTTTAACTACTTTCCTATTGGTTCCTTGGGGAAAGTTTTTAAGTGTCATGAGTAGGTAGAATTAGCCTTTAAAGTAATGCAACTGCCAACACACCCTGTAGATTTTATTTTGGTATTAAAGAAATGTTTGCTTCATATAAGTTATGCTCTCATCAAAAAAGCTAATTTTAATGTGTCGGTTAAAACAATCACCTTCTTAAATAACTGACTTAACCTAAAAATTTACTATAGGATGTTTAAAAACAATTGCATAACTACGGCCTGTCAAAATCATTATTTTAAGACCAATTTTTCATGTGTTCGTTCGTATTTAAGATGATTAAAAAGCAATTATTGGCCTCGATAAAAAGGATATTTCTTTTTAATCATACCTTAGGGCGGACATTATGTTCATTTTGCAATTCGGATACACCCTGTAAATACAGCGTGTTGTTTCTATGTTAGTAGTTGTGGAAAATTTTCTTACTATCCTGAAAGGGAAATGAGCTTATGTATGTCAATAACAGCCAAACCTTATCGAAGGTCGACCATTTCAGTTATATCTGTATACAATTTATCCATGATGTGAAGGTTTTTGCAAAAAAAATGACAACATTATCTTAGAGCCTCATGTCAGCTGACATTTGGGCCAAAACCACCATCAACTGGTCCCTAGCAAAACGAAACAGGTGTCGAGACAGATCTAGAAGAAAGGGGGAGGAAATCGATGACCGATAGCGGGCCATATAGAAAGAATGGAGGGAGGACTTTGCCCAACAGTGGATCAGCAACAGCTGATACAATAATAATAAATGTAAGGGCCTAATCAATGTAAGCCGAAAAGTGCTGCATTTTTTTTTTCACAAAACAAACATTCATGAGAATTTTTCATACATTAAAAAAAAAAATTGTTTATTTACACACACCAGTAATGTAAAGTAAAAGATGAAACAGTTCAATGACACATGAAAACATTACAAAAGGTTATGGTTAGGATGCTGACTCTCAATATAGGTAGTTCTGAGATTGACTTAACGTTGTCCAGGCATTGGCATAAACTTTATTTAGATTAATATTCAAATTAGCTATTTTATCTTGATATACTTTTTAACACGGCCTTTTGAATGAACAACGTGATGAATGTCTACCTTATGTTCTTGACTGATGACATTTTTTAAAACACCCTCTAGCTATATTGTTTTATGCGCATATTTATTAAAGGTCATGTAGTGACAAGAAAATAAGCTTATAATTAAATTTGCCACTATGCTGTTATTATTTTTAAAATAATTATCCCGAGAAGGCGTAGTTTCTTCGTCATTGGGTACAGTTGACGTAATAAATGTGTGGCTCTTTTAAAAATGACACTTGATGACTGTTGACTAGCTTTTTTGACATTTTAACGTTTTTAATTCTTTAGCTAATTAATTTTATTTAAGCTCATTTAAAACTGGTTACTTTGAAAAAGCAAAAAGTTATACCAAATAGGATAAATACTTGCCCTTGATCGTTAGTTTTAGATATTACTGTCATTGACAATGTCGATTCTTTTTATTCTACGTTTTTTTTTAAGTTTATAGTTTCATTCCATATAAACACTTAATAGGTACCTATTATAGGAAACATGATTGACGATTACTTCACCGACAAGAATTAAAATAGAATGATGAGCACTAGGTATGCCAATTCTAAATAGGTATGTTAATATGTAACTGGATAGGTCAGACTCATTCACTTCGACATAACTTCATAGTTAACCAACGACAGCGTCAACAACCTTTTTTCTGGCTCGGTACTTTTCGACCACAAAATTATTTATTTTACTCTGTATTACACATGCTAACCTCTTCTAGTAAACTTTTCCCTTAGATTAAAAACTTTTCGCTTAAGCTGCAAGATGGAGCAAAGAAATGAGAAAGCAAGATAGCCAGTTATGAAAACTTATGTAAATCAAAAAGACAGAAATACTATTTTTTGTTTCGGTCACCGTGGCCAGTTTTTGTGTTTGGCAAGATGTCAAACCTATGGAATGTTGATGACATCTTGCCAAACAAATTTTCTTTTAGTATTCAAAAGTCACACTATTGCTGTTTCATCTTCGATCAAAATAAAATTAATGGATTGGCCTAAAGCTCGGTATGTTGAAGCACACTACTGGTGCACTTGGTCCATACAAACTAGCGCCATTATCTGTCAAATCTAGGGCACTTGCATACAAATTAGAAGTAAACCTTTCATTTGTTTTGCCTCATTTTTCTGGTTTGAAATGTTCGCCCAAGGCCTATCCATTAATTTTATTTTGATCAAAGTGTTTCATGTACGGCCACGTTATGGTGTCATCTTGTTACTATATCTATGATTTTTCCCCATTTTATGAAATAACAGCTACTTATGTGTCCAAGGTGTGACTTTAGGCTTCTGTGGGATATACTTGCAAATAGTCTGCTGTGACAAGGTTCTACGGTGGCCTATGTTTCAGACTGCGCTTTATCTCGGCCACTGTACCTTCTTGTTGATAAATTGGAAGAACAATTAATTATTTGTATACATGTGTGTGTATGCCTCAAGTAGTTTTATTTTCAAAGTTGTACAAGTGTGCGTTCATACAGACGGTTCATTAAGTGAACGTGCATACATTACGCAGACATAGTTGATTGTTCACTAATTTGCATTTAAATTAGTGGTATTCAATTAAATTGTAAGAAAATTATTATTTCTCAACATTTTTGTGGCAAAATGTCAGATTGGAAGAATGTGAATGTTTCGTCATTGATGTAAAATTTATGTTGTGGTGATAATGCACCATTTTGATGTGTTTATTTAATTTCACAAAAGGTCTAAAAGCCACTTTTATGTTGTTTGAGGTCTCTCTAGTCCTAAATCGTTTTTCTCTTCACTACCTAGTGTCTTAACATCGAGATACCTACGATGACTTCTTCCATCACAAGAGCGAAATTATTATGTCTATACAGGGTGTGAACTTCAATGTGTTTCATATTTTAGGAGATACTTCATGTCAACTTCACAAATGTATGGAACAGCAGATTTTCAAATTGCGATTTCAGTATTGGTGCCATAATAAAAGCTGTTCAGTTTACTGACCTGAACCAACCCAGTATGTAACGTATTTAACTTTAGATCTTTTATATCTAGATCATCCTACCTCTTTCTTTCTTCTCTAGTTTTTTTCTTCTCATAGTGTTGAGAAAAGTTGTCTTTTTGTAATAACAGGTCAATCATGTTCCCAGATGTCTATCGTTTTTAAAATATCTTTAATACATGCAAACAGACTACCACCCACATGCTTATTTAAAAACCATTTTAAACATTTATTTTACCGTCAGGAGACTTTCAAACTTTACACTATTCTCATGACTCTATTAATAATGACACATACACAGGTAATCCAAACACCAACTTTCCCTTCACAAAAAACTCTACAGCATCACAATTTACCGCGCATACCATAAACTCCACTTCACCTAAGAAATCTCACGTGCAGAACTCTAAAATTATCTGTAATAAGGATGAATATTGTTCAATTCCAGTGACTTTGTAATAAGGCTCATAATAAAAGTGCGTATGTACGTTGCAACGGATGAGCACTAATTAGACGGCAATTACGACTAATGCGGCCGCGCACTTAATGAAGTGTACGCCTCATTTGTTCAGACTTGCGAGAAACAAAGTGTCATGTATTGTTTTGAAAAGGGTTTTCGTACGGTTTACATGTTTTTGTTGTATTTGTAACTATATGGGGTGATAGTATGGATATTCGTTTATTATTTTGTATTAAAGTAAGGGTTCTAATTCGCATGGATGACATGCTATGTACCAATGACTTTTTCTAACATCAATTAATCAAATCAGCCCACATCAACCTACTTCTGGGCATAGGCGTCCCTTTTATTGCGCCATTCCTCACGTACCTGTGCTAATCTCATACAATGCGAACCTGTCAATCTCACAATATCATCGGACTAGAGTGCTGGTGGTCTGCCTACTGACATCCGTCCTTACTTGAAGTTGCTCTATCTCTCCCACCACCTAATTTCCTTAATGCATAACACCACCTAACCTTTAGCAATATATTAAATACCATAATTACGGTGCAGGCTTGCTGCGTCGAATGGCGAGATCACGATCACGACGTCTCACTCGCACGGCAGCTCGAACGCCGGGCCCGCGAGCAGCGCCGGCAGCGCCGGCTCTGGACCAATCTCTTCGCCGCACGCGCCTGTCAAAATGTCACCGGGATCCGTGAAGTCGCCGGCGCACGACGACGCCGATCTGTTAGCTGATTCGCCTAGTAAGTACTATTGTTGTTATTAGATTTGTTGATTGCCTGTGGCGGAATTCTCTCAGTGGTATACAAATAAAGACGAAACAAGAAGGAAGAAAGGAATCAGAAGGAATTCTGATACGTATGTCAAGTCAACCCATTCCAGTTGGGTATCTAATTGTTGTGGCCCAACGACCACCTTGAAGGGTAGGCCTGCGACCTGCAGTAGGACGTAATTGATTGAAAAAAGGATGATGATGATGATATAAAAATCTTTATGACAATTAGGAGTAGTAGTAGTGTCTCACTTAGGTATTCATACTTCAATAACTATAAACGCGTGGTTTAAAAACTGAACAATATCCCACCGGTCAGTAGGTATTTTAGTAAATTAGATTAATAAGTTTCTAAAGTAGGTATTTTCAGATTATTGTATCATGTAAGTTTCTCGTTGCCTCAATGCTAGAGACCATCGATTGCTAGACTAAAAGTGTTACGCTAAAAATAGATACAAAATCGCAATGTGCCTACCAAAGAAACTGTTAACTACTAGTTAATTAGTCTCCAAAATAATTATACACCAAATAAGGCTTATTTATTATTCTCAACGAAAACTAGACTCCGATCCTAGCAACCAAAACGCTATTTCCGAAACTCTAACTCGATTCTACTTATCCATAAAAGTTGTCCGTTCTAAGCATAGAGGCGTTCCATTAGCTCCGGCGAAGTCTAACATTGTCCTAGGAGTTATTTCACCTAATACTATAAAGAGTTGTTGTAGAGAGACGGTCTGCAGTGTTTGGAAGTTGCGAGTGCGTTCGGTAACTGAGTCTGGAAGTTGATTAGTCTAAAGTAGGCTTGCGGCGTTCGGCGTAGGTGGGCGGCACTGCACGGTCTTTTAAACCTCGCAAAGTTCGTTTGGTTATTAACTCTATTCTATTCTGCTTACTTTACATGTATGTTGAGGTAGTTATTGCTAGGTTTCAGGTTGTAATAATAAGTATAAAAGTAGCAAGTAACAACATTATTATGGTTTGATATTTTTTCAGAGTTTATAAGTAGTTACAGATAAACAGGATGTAACAAAACACCCTCATAATACTTAAAGGGCTGCTTCAGACCAAAAAACTGAATAACTTTCACTTCAGTATAGCCTGTATATTAAGTGGAGTTTTACTTGTATCTTTTACAATTTACTTAGGGCCTGTTTCACCACTTCTGGGTAAGTTCTTGTTAGCTTATCCGACAGATAGTTTGACATATTTTTGTATGGAATTATGTCAAAATATCTGTCGGATAAGCTAACAAGAACTTAATCGGAAGTAGTGAAACAGGCCCTTAGTCCTTTATATATATTTTTTTTCATGCTTAATAAATAACGCGGAATTTGAGATGAAATAAAAATATAAAATGGCATGCCATTGTCTCGATTGAAGAAGAATGAAAAAAGTAATGTGATTTCAAATAACTAAAAATAACGCTAACTAATTGACAATTCTTAAATAGTAAAAGCCTTTCAATTCCAATCTCATTCTTCTAACTAAAGGGTAAAGTTATTTTCATTGGCCCATTTCATTCAATTTTAGACCTAGTCTAGATTTTTATACGATCAAGTTACACGATGCATTAGGAAGTCTGTGACCTATCTAGGCTATTTTCAGTCTAGGCTGTCTAGGTCTACAGGTTACATTTTATTTCTGTATCTCAAGATAGTTTCTGACGTAAGGTTGTCATGTCTGATACGTCTAAAAACACAACATCATAATATTCTAATGGAACTATGACATCAAAAGAACCTAACCGAAATGGATTTGGAAATGAAATGATGTAAATTTTGGTTAGCTTAGGTACCTATATATACGATTTTGGCCTGTCCTATTGCTAAATTCGGTCGTTTTGGCGATCCTTGGGGGAGGCCTATGTCCAGCAGTGGACGTCCATCGGCTGAGATGATGATAATTTCTAAATTATAAAACAGTTTCTTGACTGATTCTACACTCCACAAAATGATTTTTGAAAAATCCATAATCCACGTGATGAAGTCATCGGCAGAGCCTAGTTGCTAAATTATTCGAAAAACATAAATAAATTGTGAATTGTTTTCCATATTCCTACCATTTGTAACTCATGTAAACCAGGGTCAAGTGCGGCGACAAATCCTAACAAAACAATGAAGTCCAGCGAGACTGCGAATGCGATCGAATTTATTCAAAGAAGACAGAAGGTGTAAGAAAAATTTTAAAGAGTTATTATTTACAATGTACACGGCGACACATCAAGCTATGCAGAAGCAGCATAAGCTGGCCACGCGTGGGCTGAATCACTTTCTTCGTCGTCACGTATCGTAATAATTCATTTCCGATGGTTTTTATATAGGTACATTACCTGATTCTTCATTCTCCAGATCATGCATAGTTTATTATAATAATTTTTCATAGATAAAACAACAATGATTTATGAATTTTTCAGAATAAAAGCTACAAACTACTAAACCTCAAAAAGTTAATAACGGGACCCTTATATAGTAGATTACACACCGAGGACAGGAAAGTAAGAAAGGTCAGGAAACTAAGGCTTTCTTATTTACTGTCCGAGGTAAGTATACTATTTTTCTCCTCGACGGAGGTGGAAAGCAACAACTTCGTTCAGCGCAGCGGGACGAAATTGACGCTTTCCGTCCGGAGGGGAAAAAATATCATTATTGACGTACCTAATCTGTGATCATGGGTCCGTCCATCTTATACAGCACGTTTTTATACAAGGTGTTACAAAACTACAAATAAACATTTAAGGGGGTGGTGTAGACCATCAAACTGAACAACTTTCACTATGGGACCAATACCGAAATCGCGAAAAAAAAAAATTATGTTCTATACTCTACAAATCGACTAGAGCTAAAATATGTATGGGATTTAAAATTATTTTTTTCGCGATTTCGTTGTTGGTCCCATAGAGAAAGTTGTTCAGTTTGGCGGTCTAAACAACCCCCTTATGAGTTTCAAAAATTTATTGTTACTTATGAAACACCCTGTATACACGTACGTATTAATACAGTCTTATTGGAATATAATAATATAGTAAACATTATAATCTTAGGTACAAATTATTGATCTAATTCAGATTGGTGCTTTCCAATCAGGTGTATTAAGATTGCGGTTAATTTCAATTAGTATTCAAATCATAATTTTATTTAATAGCAAACTAGAGGAGAAAACCTGCCAGGTTCTATAATAGGTGTTCCTTAGTGTCTTGAGCGATATAGTCAGCTACGTTAATATACAGCGTGTAAGGAAAAGTATCATTAAACTTTAAACCACATACTCTACCCATCTAACTGAACAAGTTTTATGGGAGTAAACCAGAACGCGCAAAAAAAAATCTAGCTTTCCATACTAAACTGCAGTATCTACTCAACTCAAATATATAGAACAGCAAATTCTTTTTCTGTTCTGACAGGTTTGCTACCATAGTCAACGTTGTACAGTTTGATGGTTAGAGTATGCTGCTTAAAGATTAATGATACTTTTCCTTACACCCTGTATAAGGTGACAATAATCATCATCATCATCTTCCTGCCCTTATTGGGATAAGGGGCGTTTACTTTTGGGGTCGGTGCAATATGGGTGCAGCAAAATTTAAATTTACATACGAAATTTTATGCAATATACATTACTAGCGACCCGCCCCGGCTTCGCACGGTTGCAATGCACATATAAACCTTCCTCTTGAATCACTCTATCTATTTAAAAAAACCGCATCAAAATCCGTTGCGTAGTTTTAAAGATCTAAGCATACATAGGGACAGACAGACAGCGGGAAGCGACTTTGTTTTATACTATGTATTGATGATGTTAACGTTTAAAACCAATGAAAAGTTAGAATATAAAAACATGAAAAAAGAAAGTACTTTCACCACCATTAAAATTATATTAAATACTACTATTAATAAAGAGGTAAGTACTTAGTTACTTGGCACCTACGTAGGTACCTTATTTACATAGAAGCCGATAAAATTTCCACTTCTTGTCACGGCTAGGGCTGTCAGATAAAAACAATTTTCCCAGGATAGAGGAAAACTAACAAAACTTTTGTAGAACGGGATTACTGATAATAAATATTAGCAACTGATACCCGAGACTTATCTGCGTTGACTGTAAAAAGTATCCTTTGTAGTAATATTTAAACAAAAACAATAGTTATTTGTTATGCAAGGCTACATAGTTGTTCGGCGCGAGTAAGTACTTGTATTGAAACCTGAGCAAGCGAAAGATTCTAGGATGGAACCACGAGCGTGTGGTTCAAATATGGAATCCTGAGCGTAGCGAAGGTTTGAAAGGTACGAGACGCAGAATAACTTTGCAGCCGAGCGAAACACACAACTTTTCACCTCACAACAGGAAAATGTTAGGTGCAGAAAAAAAAAACATAGGGTCATAACTTGAAATAGTAATTGCATTTTCGGTGGACTGGCAGTATTAGAAAAATATTGAATAGAAAGATTAACCTCTTTCCACAATAGGGGATAAAATGGACTTTTGCAATCAGATTTCGAATGATAAACACAATCTTTCCGAGCTTGTAAGCATAAGCATATGCTCACGACTATATTCCCCAAGGAGGTAGTCAGAGATATTCTAAAACCTCAGAACATCCACGTTTCACCAGTAGTACCGAAACTGTCCAGTGTGACAGGGAGTGAGCCCGTCGCCACTTATAATGGACGGTGGGTACAATACATGCCGAGCTTGTGAGGTGAAAAATCTCTTTGTAAGGCCTAATTACACCAAAATCCGTCCAGACGTTTATGATTGAGTCACAAACATAATATTTAACATAACAAATAAAAAAATATAGAATAAATATATAGACTGGCCGTGGCTTGCGGGGCGAAGACAGCTCTGTTGGAGTAGAGCATGCCCCGGATAGGCAGGTCGTGGCTTCGAATCCCGCTCGCCGCCCGACTTTTTCAATCTTTAATTTTATAACAAATATAATCATCCAAACTTAAAATAGGGACATTTTCAGAAATTTTCACATGATATTAATTGGAATAGGAAGTCGGATATTAGGATATTATCAGGATATGAGAGGATGAGGATATTTTGTACACAGCGATAATCCCAGAATTCCCAGACCTGGCAACCTTGCTATGCATTTCAAACCGTTCAAATTGCATCACCTTAATTACTGTATTGCTATCTAACTATAATAAGTTAACAAGCATACTAAGCAGTAGATATCATCTACTAAGTGCACGTACATTACTAACAGGTACCGTCAGCAAAAAAATATATGTATCTTATCAAGGAAAAACATAATTGAGTTTTAAAAGAATAATGCTGTCAAATGAAGTCAATGGGAGTTGTAGTTGTTATAGTTAATGTTGAGTTTATCTTTTATGTTGCTATCGGTACAAAGTGAGGTGCGACCTACTCAGTTAATTGTCTGATAATGAGTCCATCGATTAAATGCTATTTCTGTGCATTACAGTGTTCCATGCGAATGTAATTAGCAATGTGATGAAACCGAAAGTGAAACGGACTGCGAGCGGTCCGCATTAAATAGTTTCTGGATATTGCTGAAAATTTACGTTTTGAGTGAAAGTTGTTGTCGATGAATGGAAATTAAATATAAATTTATACACATTGTTCCAGATAGCAATGGAATTTTAAGGCTTTTTTAAATTACAGAAACAGAGCAGAGGTTTGGACGGATTAGAACTTATGATTATAGAGCTTAGTTAATGTCCGAAATATAACTGATAGTATAAATCTTTCTGTTAATTAGGATAGTATGTATAAATTGTAAGTATTGTATTACTAATCAGAATACGCTAGAAAGCTAAATAGGTATCGAAAAATCTTGTCATCCTTAAATGAAACGAAATACAAATGGAAACCCCGTGCGACACTGCGAAAAATCCAAACAATTAAATGGTTAAATGTAAATGAGGATCCTCGATACTCGACAGAAATATTTAAAAAATCCTTTCTTAGCAAAATAAACCTACAAATGGAACTGGAAGCCTAAAAAACATAACAAGGCCCAGTTTCAAGTTTTAAGAAGCTTTCGTGATGAGGAGTGAATGAAAATATCCGGTATATCTATACGGAAATCACAAGTTGAGGCGGTAAACTTTACTATGGAGGCAACATCGATTTAGACAAAAAAATCATTGAAAACGTAAACGGCTACTCTACTCAAATATATGGAACGGTGGGAATTTTTCATACTGTTCTCGAAATTTAGATATCGGCTCCACAGTAAAAATGTTCAGTTTGATGATCTGAAACACCCCTGTTTTATAGAGAACTAGCTTTACTGTACTTTGCTATACTTAAACATTTTGTTTTCTTATCTTATTATAATAACGTATACAGAGTCAGAGATCTCAGCCGATGGATGTCCACTACTGGACATAGGATCGCCATAACAACCGGTCCTGCGCTGCCCTGTGTTGATCTTACTCAGTCGAAAATGTGGCAATACAAATTAATTTTTATTTCTTATATTGTAATTATGAACATCACTGTTTTTGGGACAAGTATGTATAGTAACAAGTAACAAAATAAAACCTTGTAAGATACAAGATAGTTAGAAACACTATTCTAAAGACAAACACAAACGCTAAACACGTAAAATTAGGAGCCCAAACTAAGTACCCGTACCATTTAAAACAATAGCTCTGCTATACCATCTAATTTCATTTATAATACACGATTTTTGTCTTTTTGATATTTTGGTATCATCATCAATCTATATCTAACTTTCGGTGCAATGCACCAGAATGCAGCACATCGGTGAGGAAAACTGAATTCTTCAATTTCGGGGCATGCGTTGTCTACTGAACATTAAAACTGGCTACCTATTACACTGGCCAGAATTTGGTCACTACTAGCAGACTGTCGATATATTCCAAATATCGTTATCAACATCATAAAACTCCTCTTTCCTGAATTTCTAATAAAAGTGTTATGTGCATTGACTTACACACTAGCTATAGACAGGCTCTTTCATAGAAGCAACATGTTCTACTTGAATGCGGTGCCCGCACCTGATTGATGTTCCCGAGTTCACTTCGTCACTTCAGCAATGACAGACCGCAATTTTGTGTTGTTTTGTGTGACATGTTGTTTGTTTGAATGAGCTTGTCTATCGCTGGAGTATATGTCAGTGGTTATGTGTCTATTCTCACTGGGGTAGAGGCGTGAAATAGGTACCGTTGACGATACCTTCAGGCAAGCACGTATCCCGAGCTTGGGAAGAATGCACATATTCATGAGCTTGCGATTGAGTGGCAATGGGAGTTCTCCTTTAATAAATGTTCTTTCATGTACCAAAAGCTCTTCCAGGCATTATCGGTGCGTCTTGCAACTTCTTTTTCTTGTCTAACCTGGTAGGAAACTATTAATTAATAAACAAAAAAAATGGAAACTAACTATTTCATCATTCCCTTGCCCATTTCCCATTATCTGGGGTCGGCACAATATGCAATCCTCTTCTATTCATCTCTCTTAGCCGTCATTTCAGCACTCACTCCTCTCTTACGCATATCATCCTTCACACAATCCATCCATCCTTTCTTCGGCCTACCTCTCCTACCACAGCCATCCACATTCACTATTTAATAAACAAAAATAGCTTTTAATGCTTACTAGAGTTATAGATGAAAATCCTACGTATACTTCCACGAACCGACCGACGTTTCCTCTAATTTGGCGATCGTATCGTGGTCGTAACGTGTACGGTAATAGCAAACAGCGGGTTCGTGCCCCGAGGCCCCAGTTCTATTGATTACTATTTAATTCGCTGTTAGTGGATACAATTACTAAATTACTCTGTTCCTCTCCAGTTTGCCACGCCAATTTGTGTAAATAAATCGATAATATATTTTTGGGTAGGCTAAATGTTCACTTGGGAGGTTTTGGGAATGCGGATGAAGTTTTGTTAAGTTACAATAAGGTTTAAGTTACTTATTTCCCATTTGTATATTTTACATATAAAAAATGTTTTCCCTTACACCGTTTGAGAACGCATGCATAGTTAATGTCTCAACAAATTTTCAACCCAAAACCACAACATAAGAAAGAATACCTATCTATTACTACCTAAAACCTCAAAGTCAAATTATAGTATTTAAATTGTATCACATACATAGCTTTTTGACGTCTTTTTTTGACTCTACCATCGCATCTGAAGGTGTTCCGTTGTAGAGAAGATCAGGTACCATATACCGGTAACTACATTTCCATTTCTTTCCGTGGGTGTCATATAAGGGATAAGGATACAGTGTTTCTGTGAGCAAAAGGCTAGCCTGAAACCTCCATGCTGCATGCTAAAAGTGAGCCTTTGCCTACAACTGCATGCTTAAAGTTTAAGAGATAGTTGGTCGTTATAGTGGAGCGTCTAATCAACCCAAATGGGATTATAGTCATGAGTTTATAGATGTACCCAACACGGACCTGAAAAAAAGACGGACGTAATCTCGTTTAATCACGAGTGAAGCACCCATTTATATTTGTGTGTGTGCTGACGGACTGTCACGCGGCACATGATAGTGGTGGGTCGTAGGACCTGCGCCTAGAGCTAGTGCATCTGTGTGAGTGTAGATCCCTTGTAGAACAAACGAAAATGTAGGAGCTTGCATGCTTCTCATCTTTTTAGTGTCACATTGCGTCCGTCTTTTTTTCAGGTCCGTGGTACCTGTGTAATTTATTTATAGACTGGTTAGTCTTTCCTATCAAATTTCATCTGAAAAATAACAACAACCCCTTTTAAACACAAAATGCTGACAATCTAACAAGAACCCTCCCCCCACTGAACAGTTCGCTCATCAATTTGTAATCACGATAACTCAACGATTTATAATCAAATTTAATTTCCATCGAAATAAGGCTAATGACACGAAATGTACAATTCACAAAAGCCATCGACAAAGTAAGGAAGTGTAAGCGGCATCAAAGAAACCGACTAACGATCGTAGAAGGCGTTCTCGTATAGAACTAAATTAATTAATTAACTAATTAAAATCCATTACAAATAATTAACGCAGTCGATAAAATTGAACGCAATCGATAAGAAAAACAAAGAGTTGTGCCGACTATGCCGGCTTCGTGGTATTTCTATGGTCTTACGTTATAATAAAAGATTTGATTTTAATATTTGCGAGTTTTTATTACGAGTATGTAACTCGTTCTGTGTGGGCAAGCCCAGTGGTCGGAGTTTTTTCAGACTGCCTCTGACGTGGTTTTTATGTAACAACTAGGTACTACCACCAGAGATAGTCGCCGGGACCAATGACTAAACGTGCCGTTCGAAGCACGGAATCATCGTTTGTTCAGACAATCAGACTCGTTTAAAGATTACGATTTTGAATCGATTCTAAAACGTTTAGGTACTCCGGGGTCTCCAAGGGCCCGATCGCGCTAATTTAAAATATCGCAGTTCAATCCTTATTCAATTTTAGTTCTTATCACATTGCAATCCAGTTACAATTCAACTGTGTTGAATTCTTGACTTATTTACTATGTGATTGACAGCCTGAAACGTCTGAGCGATCTGTTTAACGGCTGTCATGAGGTGTCAAATGATACCAAATGTGATAGCATAGGGCGGGAACTTTTGAAAATTTCAACTTACAAATACAGCATTGCTCCAGTTCTATTCAACTGTGTTGAATTCTTGACTTATTTACTATGTGATTGACAGCCTAAAACGTCTGAAGGATCTGTTTAACAGCTGTCATGAGAGTCACCTTCTACTGTTTCTTAGAGCGGGCTATGCATAGGGGACCACACCAGTGACGAAAAAGCACCCTGGGTAGGTCAACCGTACCTTAGGGTAACCGGGTACCGGGTAGGGCTTAGAAAAAGTATATTTCTAGAATGAGCCTCACTGTTAAACCGTATAAAACAAAAGGGGCCAAGTTTCTTAGGTTGGTGTGCGTGAGGCGCCATACAAATTATTTATGTGTACGTGTATATGTATAGGGTTTTGGGGCACTGGCGTCGAAAAAAATAGGAATCAGTACTGACTGGTTCCCATTTTTTTCGACGCTTTGTATCATCGACTGTCAATCTTGACATATAGCTTGATCAAAGCCTAAAGGTATCACCCAATTGGATGGGTTATCATATGTCATAGTACCTCCTAAAAATACGTGACAATAGACAAAATACATGTAGTCCAAATTCTAATTACTTCTAATTTAAAATACTAGGTAATACATACACACTAACTGCTTTGAAACAATAATGGAGCTGAAAACACTAACAATTCTCAGAACCAACATAAAGTATCATGTGAACCGAACAACAAACAAAAAAACAATAAAATTCCCGCCACTCCTTCCCTCAATCGATATTTAGAGCTCATTTACTCTAACTCGCTTAATTGCAGTAAAGTTAATCGACATAAAACGTAAATTGGTACTACAGGGCCATTCGTTACCCACTTTCAAGCTAAATACAACTGGACTATTCTCGTAAATGTAGTCGAAATTGAGTCTTTACTTCTTGGTAATGTTTTTTTTGAGCAAACATGCATATATCAATGTAATCGACGTAAAGTAAATGGTGATTAATGACACATTCATGACGTATATCGTAGCAAATGAAGACGATTTTATTCATTGAGTTATCATCAGATACTAGTCTTGGCCCGAAACATGGATTTCGAAAACTTCAATACCGTTCGGGGTAAATTTTTGAAAAATCCTTTTTTTAGTGCCCTCTACAATGCCCTCTACAATGTCTACAATGTAGAGACTACATACTCTGTAGAATATGTATTCAAAACATCATGTTTCTATCTTCAGTGATTTATGAAATGATGTTTATTATGCATGCTGTGCCTGTCTGTGAATCAATCAGTCAGTAAGTCAAGTCAGTCAGCCATGGATTTTTTTATTTTTTGGTTTGTCCGTATACTTACCTTATGGATTACTCATACGCCATTGTTCCACATAAAATTAGTTTACGTAACTACTTCTGACCATTCCTGAAATTGGACTTAACTAGTTTAATTCATTTTAAACCTACCTACGCTTATCACAAAGCTCGATTCGTTAAAATGACTTTTTAATTACAGACGACCGAATGAAAAGCCCTCGGTAAATTTGATAATATTACACAAATTGTCAAAACTTTTATTGAACCTCTTGAATTCTAGACGAAACTCTTTGAAAGTACTTAGAACAGTTATGATAATACGCGTTAATTATAATCGATATCGTTTTCGATTCTTAATCGTAATCGTAACACGAATCGAGCCAATTCGGCGCGCGTAATTTCACCCATTACATACATGTTCACAATCTTATGTTTTGCCGTTGGATAAATGTAATTCCATCCATATTGAGCCTTGATACATCGGAATAGAATGTGGTAGCTTAATTTTTTTGGTTCTGATACGTTTTAAAAGTATTTTGGTCAAAGTTTACATGATTCACCCTAATCACTCAAAAACTTTAATTAACAATAATCAAGCGTTGAATATAAAATGTCGAAATAGCGGTCTGCTTCGATTATCATGTCGAATTTTTTTGACTTTAATATGCAATGAAGTGGCATGTAAGTTAAGTATTTAGTTCACTGAACGCCATTATTTTCGTTTTTAAATTCAGTCAATTACTTAACTAATTGACTGAATTCCAAATCAACTCTTATGAGTTAATATGGAATGCGTTATTCGAATGGAATTAATGAAATGTTTTTTTTTTTTTTATTTTATTTGGAAAAAAATAACCGTTGGTACTTTTAAGTTAGCATAGCATATGCTCACGACTATATTCCCCGAGGGGCAGTTAGAGATATTCTGAAACGTCAGAATATCCACGTTTCACCAGTTCCAGTTCCATGTTCCAGTTTCCACTTGTAAGTTAAATTAAGGTTAAATGATACTTTATTTAATTAAAGAAATAATATGAACGATATTTAATAAACAACTGGATGAAACTCAATAGTTCTTTTATTGCGAAGATTTGAAAATAAAATGTATCTCAAGTTGTTTTTGATTCAATATAATTATTATCTCTATCTCTTTCTATAAGTCGTGGTGGTCCAGTGGCAAGTAACCTTGCCTGACGTGCAGGAGGCGATGGTTCGATCACCGTCCATGCCGACTCGTACAAATGAGTTTTTCGGAATTTATGTACGATTTGTAACACCATTGGCTTTTCGGTGAAAGAAAACATCGTGAGGAAGCCTGCATGCTTCAATTTCGAGGCATGTATACCCACTGTCCATTATAAGTGGCGACGGGCTCACCCCCCGTCACACTGGACAGAGTTTAGGTTCTACTGGTGAAACGTGGATGTTCTGAGGTTTCAGAAGATCTCTGACTCCCCCTCGGGGAATATAGTCGTGACCATGTGCTTATCTATCTCTTTCCATTTCTTTTAAAACCGAAAATCTTGCGATATGGTATGTGTTCATATAAAGACCCCGTTGCGAGCTAAGAAAGCAGTCTCGTTAGCTGCCCGAAAGGTAAAATCCCGTAAACACTACGCTAAAACTCAAAAGAAAAAGTACCTAAAACCTTAATTGCCATTTCGAATTAGATAACTATAAAAAAAGAACTGTTCGCTCACGTAACAACGAGTACTTCCAATAAACGTAAGAGTACGTATCGACACGCAAACTTTAATTGTATCTAATTAATTTATTACACGAATTAAACAATTAACAGTATAGTTATCTTGATGCATTATTGTTATTGGATTTCGGCCACAATACTCTTTGAACAATTGGCTTATCTTTGAAAGTTAATTAATGGATGAGGTCTCATCACGCGATCTCGAAATACTGGGTTAAGACTTTTGGAATAAGAGCTGTAATACCTAGAATTTGACTTAGCCATTTACATACTGGACAGCCTAGGAACCTGGAATGGTTTGACAAAAAGCAGTTGATAAAGAATATTAATTAGATCTATTGAATTGAATATTTGCTTTTCGCAAAACCTAGAATCATAAAATTTGGCATGAAGCAAGGTCACAGCACAAGTATATGATAAAATAAAAAAAAAATTATTCGTCATTAAATCACCATTTTTTTGTTCGAATACAAACATACGTTTTCAGTTGTAGCATTGACCGTGATGTAAACCGATCTTGGATTATCAAACCGATGATGAAAACTCATCATTACACTGAAAAGTTAAGTATTCACAATTAAAATGTGTACGGAATCCTCAAGGTGCGAGTCCGACGCGCACTTGACCGATTTTTTTAAGGAAAGGGAAAAAGGGTTTTGCCCAACAGGCACTGAACAGAAATAAGACGAGGCACAGGCACTTTTACGTACTGGCTTTTGATCAATTTTGTTAGGTACGTACTATACCTATGCGTGAACATGAAAACCGGCGAATAAGAAACAAAACTCATTCGATCAAAAATAGTTATAAATAACTATTTTTGATCGAATGAGTTTTGTTTCTTATTCGCCGGTTTTCATGACAACATAACAAATTTTTAAAAAATAGTTTACATAACAAATTTGTTATGCTAGACTGCAAAGTTGTTTTTTGGCGCGAGTACTTGTATTGAAACCTGAGCAAGCGAAGGATTCTAGGATTAAACCACGAGCGGAGCGAGTAGAGAGCGAGAATAGAATCCTGAGCTTATAGCGAAGGTTTCAAAGGTACGAGACGCAGAATAACTTTGCAGCCGACCGAAACACACAACTTTTCACCTCACAACAGCGAGGAAAAAAAGTGAATTGCTAAAGAGAACAACATTTTAAAAAGTTTTTTTTTCGTGCTGGCCAGTGACATGAAATAGTTATTAATGCATTTTCAGTAGACTGGCGGTATAGAAAAATATTGAATAGACAGATTCGAATATCAAAAACTCTTTCCACGCTAGCGGATTAAATGCACTTTTGCACTCAGATTTCGAATGATAAACATAATCTTTCCGAGCTTGTGAGGTGAAAAGACAATTGCACCACGGAATTGATTCACATTTCATTACCTCCCCTAAAATCAAGCCCTAAACTTATTACTGCAAAGACGAAAATCAAACACTATTCGTACAACAAATGAATTAAGAGTCGTCTGCGCAACGGTAAATGGAGAAACGATTGCCAATTTACCAACCCTACCTTGTCTTAATTGATGCAGACACTACTTAAACTAGCTGGTGGTGTTAGGGTAGTTGAACACTTGCGACTTATTTCCAATTTAGTCTGGTTTTATTGTCTTACAACCGCAGATTCAGAGACGTTGTTTAAGTTTAACTTCGAATTCCCGTATGTGAAAATTCATACTTATTCGATCCTAATTAGACTAAGCTCATGTTCCTATCTTCCCGTCACTTTTTTTTTCTGTTTTTTTTACATAATAAGTAGTAGTTTGTAGTGTCTTATTTGGCGATAAGTGATTTTCCACCTTCTGTATGCATTACTAAATTCATCATCATCATCTTATTGAAGAGCTACGCTTTTGTTGGTAGAGTACTCGCCAATCCAGTCTCTTTAAATTACTTAATTCCACTGGTCTAAATTCCATATCGAGCTAAACATTACTTATTTACTTACTTTTGAGCCCGAAACGTCTAAGCAATCTGTTACGCGTTCTGTTATGAGCTGTCAAATGATTAGCGCGATACCGTAAAAAGTTGTGATTCGCACGTAGTCCAATCACGATTCAGTGGAGATTTATTTAGCGCGATCGGTGCCCTGGTCGCGGGCTAGCAACGAGCCTAATTCGTAGCTCTTATCATATTGGTCTCACCTGTAATATCTGCAATATTACAGGCGAACTATGACCGTGTGCCAGACCCCTAACGAAGGGTAGATAGAGAAAGTAATTTGTCATCGGTTAGCTAAGCAGGGGGGGGGGGAGTCGCGAGCCAGCCTCCGCGGAGGTAGCACGTCTCCCTTAATGACATTCCCCATAATTAGGAACAGCTACCATCTACTAATTACATAAATTGCCCACTAAACTTGGCTATAATTTTGCCTCGTGCTTAAACGGTAGCTTAATAAGACTATGCTGTAGTCGGCTGAATTTAGGACTATCGATTGTTAGAATTAATTTTGAGATGTTAGTTAATAGTTTGCGAAATAAATACCTTAAATTTTTCATTTACTCACTTTAAAGGTTAGTTTTAATTAAAACATTTACTTACAAAATATTCACATCCATTAAATTTGCTTTATAATATTTGGCCTTCCAAAAATATACCCGAAACTTGTAGCTTAAATTATTAATATTAGGTACAGAAATGTAAGACTGTATTTAGTCCTATAACCAAACGTGGACAAGTTATTTATTACTATCAGCACTCGTAGCATGCTACACGTGATACGGCTGTATCACGTCTTTTATCTCGTTCGTTCCCGTGCAAATAGAAAGAGAGCGAAGGTGTGATAGCGCTTTATCACGGTGTCATGCTACCTATGCAGGTGGCTTAAAAATATCTGACAACAGTTCACTTATAATTTGTACTGAACCCATCTCATATATTGTGGGCGCTTATAGAGCCTGTACCAAGCGTATTTACGTTGAAAATAGGTATGGAATCTTAACTTAGGCACATAAAAAGGCACTCTTAGAAATTATTAGTAAACCCAATACCATTTCTGTTACCAAATTTCCTTATTGCGTAATAATGTCACTTCATTGAAAATCATATCTTTGAACCCTCATAATAAGTCCTAATTTCCATCGCAGACCAACCAACAATCAGCCAGTCATCCAGCAACGTCGTCGACGGCATCAACTTGGAGGATATCAAGGAATTCGCGAAGGCTTTCAAACTTCGGCGGTTGGGCCTCGGTCTCACTCAGACCCAGGTGGGGCAGGCTCTCTCTGTCACCGAAGGCCCAGCATACAGCCAAAGCGCTATTTGCAGGTGAGATGCTTTTATTGGCAAGACGAAAGGGTGGTTTTTGTTTGAGTTGAATGCAGATTAATGTTTGGAAATAATTTTGTTTTTGATAATGGACAATCAGCTATGAATGTCCAGTTTAGAGTTCAAGTTTGTGGTTAAAAGCGTTAAGGGAACAAGAGTTTGATATCGTTACGTCAACGTATTGAAAACAACAGTTTATACAACGATTTGATCAGAGTTATATATTGTGGAATATAGTCGTGAGCATATGCTATGCTATGCTTGATCAGAGTTCAGCAACCTGTAACTTCCGCGATACCACATATAAGTTAAACCACTCTTAAACCAGGATTAACAACATTTTAGAGAAAATGTACGAACTGATAATGGAAGAACTGTCAAATTCTAAACATTGTCTTATTTGTTGTGGGTTAGCCCTTAAACTTTTCATGGAAACTATCAATTCATCGCCAATGCCACAAAGTGGCGAACCTCAAATGGTCAAAAATGAAGAGTAAATTACCTAAATTATCCATTTGTCGAGCCCTATGTCGTCATAAAAAGACAAAGCTCTTGAAAATAATAAAGATTGACGGCCTATAGCAAATTATGGTCAAAATAAGCACATAATCGGGGAAGAAGCTATTATTGGCTCTCCTGTAAAATTTTCTCATTTGAGGTTCGCCCTTTTGCTGTGTAGGTGACAAATTGTTTCGAATAATTTGATACGTTTACGCAACGCTAGAAAACTCATACCCAAGCTGGATATCAAATTTAAAGTCAATGTAAAAAATGCTTAAGGTACCTAATAAATTAATCAAATATGTATCTTGTATCACGGAGACAAAGTCGCACGCTTCTGAAAATAACGTGACCATTTTCCCCCAAAAGGGGCTAACAAAAACCGGTCGATCGTAATTTTTTTTTCAAACGTCGTCACGCAGCCCCGAGCTTGGTTATCAGTCCGACTTTTTAATATCGTTAATTGAAGTGATTTGTAAAACAGCATGACTCCTTTCATTGCTTACAATTCGTTTAATTAATTACCATTTTGACGGCTTCCGTTCCGCTCGCCTCTGTGGCTTACACCATTTTTTATTTGGAGGCGCGGACGCGTGCGTTCTAATTATTTTTTCTTAGTTTGATCAATGATAGACAGTCTTTATGGGGTACATGTCATAGTACATGATCTTGGGGGAAAACGTCACGCTTGGTTCTTTATGTAGGTACAAACATAAAAAAATACATACCTAACTACATCAAAGCTTAGATAGCTTCTTAGCTTAGGCTTAGCTCTTGGAAGTACCTAGTTCTTAACTTCATCTCGAAACAAATTGTCTCAAGAATATTGTATCATTTTTAAATATAACAGTTTCTAACGAATCAAACTGTTGTCCGGAAAACGCAATTAGAGATGTAACGACATACAAAATAAGGAAGGAAGGGGATTTTAAGGAAAATTATGAGGTTTTTAAAGCGTTTCTTAAATTTCAAGACGATTTTTTTAAAGTTTGTATGGAGTACGAAGCGAAACGATCTCTAAGATAGATATTTTACTAGACTTTTAGTCTGTTTGAAAGTTAAGGCATTTAGTTCCCTACTAAATATATAGAATTGACGAAATCTCCAGGATTTCCTTCAACAAAAGTTTTATTAAGCAAACAACTCTGAAGGACCAAATCGGGAATTAATCACGACAGCACAGCTTTACGCTCATAATGTTTAATTGAATCAAATCAAATCGCTCGAAACAGCGTTACCCATGAACAAATCGAATTTCGATGCAAAACGAGAATGCGACCGAACCCGAAGGAAATTTCAATTCAGCCACCCCAGACAGACCTCCTTCGTATAATAAAATCATTAATCGTTACTTCTGTTCCAGTTAATTAATTATCTTGGCCGTAATTACTTTTTTCGTGTAATTAAAAGAGTATAATTCCCCTGTCTTTGTCCCGTCGTGATTTCATTTTCCATTAATTTTTCTTTCGACTCCCTTCCAATTTGGTGTCGTGACGTCGCTACATGGTTGTTACCCCTTTAATTATGCTGGACTTAATTAATTTGCATTTTAATCAAATCATATTATTTGTTAGAATAAACACCTCGTTTCTTAGAAAAAGGCAAGGTTTCCATTACTTTGAAATTTTAATTAAAAAGGACACTTATTAATAATAAACTGTTTTACAAGATGAAACGCAATGTAAAATAATACTGTGCTATAGTGTTTACAAAGTACCAACCTAACATACATTGTAGAGAGAATGTATTTCATCTCTTTTAACTTTAAAATGTCCAGGTTTCAAGATCATTGCCATCTTGGGTTTCGATATAAAGTACTGTGGAAAGTAAACAATGAATTAAGCATGTCCTATAAGATGCACCGGATTACAATTTGATATGAGATCGAATGCGTCAATACAAAAATATTATAATCTTGATTCTGAACTTGACATCGTGAAATTATTCGAGTTGCGTTTCTTTAAACTGTATTAGGGAAATTACGTTTTATAACTCCTAATAGGAAAATATATACAGGGTCCGTAATATTCTGACATATTTTAAGGGGATGATCGGACCATCAAACTGAACAACTGTCTCTATGGGACCAACAACAAAATCGCGAAAAAATCAGCTGTCCAATACATTTGGCTCAAGTAGGTTTGCAGTTTTGGTGCCATAGAGAAAGTTGTTCAGTTTGACGGTCTGAGCAGCACCCTTAAAAATGTCAGCATATTAAGAAGGACCCTATATTTATTTCATAAGTAAGTGGTTAATTCCTGAAAAAGTTCACATTTTAATTAGGGTGAATATTTTCTTTAGGTAGTTAAATCTTTAAATTTTTCTAGCAAAATAGTAATATTTAAATAGGTACTTAAATAATTTTAAACCAACGTTCGTGGGTAGAAATAATGTACTTAGTAAGAATGATACAACGTATAGAATAATAAAATTTCTCAAGTTATTTAAAGGAAGCGTGCGGCTTTGTCGTCTCCTTTAGTTCAATAATTGGTGTACTTACCTTCAGAGTCGTGGAGGATCACTTTACACTGGTTAAGACAATTCTAACAAGTTATTTGTTACCGTCCCCAGTGCCCTGGCTTCGCAGATGCTAGCAGCTCAACTCTCTTCACAACAACAAAACATGTATGTTTTGTTTTATAATTCCATTTAATGCATCTCCTAAATTATCTACATTGTCATTGTATTCTTATTATGCATCTCACCCTAAATACTGACTGTTTTTTAAGCGGATGATCAGACCATCAAACTGAACTACTTTCTCTATGGGACCAACATCGAAATAGCGAATATAAAATTAGTTTTCCCATACGTTTGGGTCGAGTTTTCTGATTTGCATGGAACATTTGTATTTTTTTTTCGCGATTTCAATGTTGGTCCCATAATGAAAGTTGTTCAGTTTGATGATCTGATCATGCTTTTAAAAAAACATCAGCATATTAAGAAGGACTCTATAGTTCGCGAAAAAAATGCCGTCTAAAATGAACCTCAACATTGAAGTATTAAAAGATTTAAACAATGGAGATGACTTGGGAGATACAAAACATAAATACATTAAGCACACGCTTTGACTTACTTTCAACAGCCCAGTCCACATGTAGATTGTCTTTAAATCAAAATGTTTCAACGCTATTTAATGTAATCTTATCTAGATCGACGATCCGGCATACCTTTTGAATGTATGCCATACCGCATATATAATTATATGTAATTACCGGTTTTGACGTTCTTTCTTTTCCTTTTCACACGTATACGGTATTTGCATACGAGTAATTACCGTAAAGCGCCATGCATCATGGTAACATACATTTTGATGTTAAGACAAACGCATTAATGTACCGGCTACCTAAAGCACGTCTATTAGACGTCATGAGTAATAGTTGTGAGAATTTAGTATCATAGTAACTCTTAATAATTTTTCTTACTTTCCATCTAATGTAGCATGATGTATTATTTCATTATTTTTTATTAATATTCATTTTGCGCAATTCAAAAGCCAGGGCATTGGCATACGCTACCTTTCTATTCTAATTGAATTCGTTGCTTTATTGTTACCGTGTTCGGTATTAATCAAACTGATTACCTCGGCAGCCTAAATTGCCTATTGTTTTTTTGTTTCTCTCTATAATCATTAACACGATGTCAATGTCCTGTGTTTATGCCTATGTTAATTTGGAAAGGAATTGCCGCGTTAAATAAAACGAATGCTTGATAGTTATTACCGCGCAGAATTGTTTCGGTGCGTGTAGTAAGAATCTAACATCAAATTTATGTTCGATACAGATTTGAGAAATTGGATATAACACCAAAAAGTGCGCAGAAAATCAAACCAGTGCTCGAACGTTGGATGAAGGAAGCCGAAGAGAGGTAATTATCATTGTTTGAGTGGTTTTTGTTCGTGGTAACCAACGTGAACGTGAATATTTGGCCTTGCTTAGTAATCTTATTGAAAAACATTTCTCAAATCTGGACTAACTGCTTTTACGGACTAGGCTTTGATATCGCTATTAACGCATTATCATTTTATTTGTGATTTTTAACTTACTGAAATTAGGAACTGTTTTTTCAGCCATATTGGAAGTCATGCCTCAGATTACTACAGTTCGAAATTTCAGTAAGTTTACGCATCTATACCTAATATTATTAAATAAGAACATACATAATTATTTTATTGAAATACTTCACAATCTTTTATTTTGCTTCGTTGCACTTTTTCATCGAATTGATAGCTTATTCTTAGATCTGCTATGTGCATTGGCTAAGTTTAAGATTGCGTTGTACATAACTATATTATATCCAATTACATTAAAATATTTAGGTAGGTACTAGGCTTGAATACAGGGTGTAAGGAAAAGTATCAGTAACCTTTAAACCACATACTCTACTCATCAAACTGAACAACTATTACTATAGGAGCAAAAAAAAATAGGTATGATTATGATACTTTTCCTCACACCCTGTATATGTTAGTTATGCTGCACTATTGTTTTCATATTTTTAATAGGAAAGAAAGCAATTTTTCAAAAGACTACTGTTGAATTAATGCATATTGTTACGTGGACACCATTAAAGTTATGCTGTTTTGTTTTTATTAAATCAAACATTCTAACGGTAAATCTAAATATAACAACCTTTGTATTCATACATATAAATAAATTTAAATTCATTTTACCGTACATTAAACCTATTTTGGTAATCAAAAACAAATATTTACATCTGTTAAAATTTTCATAAGAAGTCAGTATCCAGGTGTCGGTTAAGAGTCCTTTTACAGTTCTGCCGTGCTAACAAAGAGTGCAGTAAGTAAGGTTTTTTCAAAAAATGAGTTAAATACAGATTCGAGATCGTGAAAATAAGCTCTATATGATGATTTGATCCCCATTTAGCTAGCATGTTTAGAAACCGATATTTTTTAAAGAAGAGTGCAGTAAGGTTATCACCAGACACGTAAATTACTAACTATGAGTGCAGTAAGCATAGCCACTGCACTTAGCATTACCTAATTTTCAAAGGCTTCTGTCAATTCAGACTAATAAGTAATGCAGTATGGTAATTTGCTGCTTTATTAATTAGCACCAGTGAATTGGGTTCTTTATAGAGCACACTAAGAAAAAGTGCAGTAAAATTGATTACTGCATTGTTTGTTAGCAACGCGATTGGATTTATGATAATAAGATACTACGTAAAAATGCAGTGGTACAACAATTTTACCAATATTCCTAATACAAAAAATTACATTTGAGTTACTGCATTTATAATAAGTACCTAGTGCATTCGTTAAATATGATCTTACAAACGTTAAGTGCAGTTACAAGCCTTACTGCACTTTTGATTAGGAACGCCTGGTAGAGACGCTAAAGAGCATACTAAGCAAAAATGCTTTTTTCGCGATTTAAAACGCTATATTGCAGCTGTGCTAGTGAAGGTCAGCTCAGTTAAAACTATTCATTTTTTCCTATACAGTAAAAATAAAACAAATATGAAAAAATCATAAGAAGGATTGAAAAACATAAAAATAAAAAATAAAAACTTTAGGCGCGATTTTCTCGAAATGATGACGAACCACCTTACTGCACTCTTAATTAGCACGGCAGAGTTCAGTAGCGCCTTCATCACAAGATTTCTCAATAATAATAAAAACCAAAAATGAAAAAGTGTTACTCGAACTTACTAAAAAGCCCAAAGACAATTTTTTTTTTATATTTTGTAGGTTCTAAACATACAACTTTTAAGAATAAATCAAGAAGGCTTTCTTCATCAAGAAAGCCTAAATTAAAAAAGTGTAAATACTATAATATTATATATTGTAATGAGGGCTCCACAGAACGGCGGTATAGGGAGCCTTAAAATCTTTGGCTAGCTGTATGGCGGTACGAAAGTCGGCAGGATCTATCGATTTAGCATTTTGCATCATTAAAATGCATTATCTGGGATGCAGCGGGACGAGTCTTAACATTGCAAATGGTGCAATTTGCAATCAGTCGGTCCTCGGTGGTAATTTTTAACGAGCGACTCCGTAAACGATACTTGAATTAATATAGATTGTTCTAAGGGGTTTTTGCTTCATTACGGATTAATAACTGCCGATATTTTTTGGTTGCCATGCACCAATGAGTTTTCAACTCCAGTGGTGGCTCAGGATATTTTTCTTTTTTAAGAACAACCCTTGAAGTCACCAAAATATTAATATAACCGTACAACGTCAAGCACTTTTGCTATAAAAACTCGACATTGGCAAAATCATCACATACCCAAGATGGCAGCCATTTTTTAAAATATAGACTAGAATAGTGAAGTCTGAAGTGGGGCACGCGTAGTGAACTATTGCCTATTACACCTTCCTCATTGAGGGTAGGCCTGTGCCCTACAGTGGGATGTTACAGGGTCCAACTTAATATGCTGAAACTTTTTTAAGGGGATGACCAGACCATCAAACTGAAAAATTTTCTCTATGGGACCAACATCGAAATCGCGAAAAAAAATCAGCTGTCCCATTTGGCTCGAGAAGGTTTGCAGTTTTGTAAGGAGTGGCTGATTTTTTTTTCGCGATATCGATGTTGGTGCCATAGAGAAAGTTGTTCAATTTGACGGTCTGATCTAGGTTAATGATCATGATTGTTTAGTTGAAAGTACATATGTATTAAAAGTTCTAACAATGATTTTAGTTCTCCATACTCCGAAAGGGAAGTAAAGTTCATGTTGTACCTATGTAAATTAAGTTAAAAAAAAACTAATTCCTACTTAGTCGTTTTTTTTCTTATTCATTTACAAGCACGTATCCAGGGGGGGGATAGGTGGGATTTATCCCCCCCCCCCGAAATCCTAATATTTGTATGGAACAGTGGTCACACTATACCTTTTTCGACATTTTTCATTGAAAATCCCCCCCCGAAATTGAATGTCCCCCCCCGAACTCAAAGTCTGGATACGTGCTTGTTCATTTATAATATTTCTTCTCTCTCTCGGCTTCATCTTAAATGAGTAACTAATAAACGTTTTATACATACATTATTTGCGAGGTAGTATTTTCTTGTTCCTTAAATAATTTCCTTGTAAGTAGTACCTAAAGCTAATGTAAATTTAAAATATAAAAGATGTTGTCTTTCTATTTAGGTAGAATATAATTGCATTATAGAACGTAATAAAGGCTTTTATCGTTCATTTGACTGTAACACGGTTAATTTTATTGATCGAAGAAACATCACTTGTTTAGATCCTTTAACACAAGAAATTCTTCAAAAACGCTGCTCAACTTATTTTGTGTTTTTTATTTGAACAAGATAATGTAGTTTCTAGTTTTACGATTAGGAAAAACTACTGTTAAAAAAACAGTTATATTTAGGTAGGTATACACAGGGTGTAAAATTTAATAACTACATTACATATTTTAGGGCTGCTTCCTAAGTTGCTTCAGATCATCAAACTGAACAACTTTTTGCGGGACCAACATTAAAATCGGGAAAAAGAAATTTAGTGTTCAATAGAAAACGTCAATGGGGACTCGACCGAAATGTACCTATGGAGCTTCAGCTGCATTTTTGTTTAATGAAGTTTAATTTTAATGTTCTAAAACACTCTGTTTGATATGTAACGATTCAATTTTACAATCTGTTTATTGCTTTGTTCATTTAGTTATTTCAGAAATTATTATCAATCACAAGCAATTTTCATACCGTTTCTTTCTTTCATTAATTTTCTTACTATAATATAGTATGTATTGGCAATCGCCTATAGCATAGATAGAGTACTTATTTAATATAAATTATCGGCTGTTCTAGCTTGTAAAAAGACATATCGATCTTTATTCACATTTCCTAAAGAATTTTTTCTTCTATAGACATGCTATAGATAGACGAAGAGCATCATCTCCCATCTTATCGAACTTTTTGCTAAACAGAATTTAATCTCTATCTAAAGTACGAAAGAGTCTTTTTACATCCTAACGAAAACACACACACTGGTGGTGGACTAAACACAGAAAAGGCGACCTAACAACATCGGTATTCAAGTGCATATTCCAATCATTACAGGTATGCTACAGGCCAGAACCACCTCACCGACTTCATTGGCATGGAACCGAGTAAGAAACGCAAACGACGGACTTCGTTCACACCTCAAGCCCTGGAATTGCTGAACGCTCATTTTGAGAGGAACACGCATCCATCTGGTAAGATTTATAACTTACTTTTACTTTGTTCCAATTTTTAATAAAAATATCTTATCCCCCTTTCCATATTGCCACCAAGAGCGTACTTGAAATATATTGCTGTTTTTAGCTAACCAAGTTCAATAAAACTGCCTATTACAGAACCGATGTATTTCAAACGCACACGCACCGAGGATAGTCATACTTCATCCTTAAAAAGCAAAAATGACAATTTTCTAACGTCCTAAGACAATTTTACAAACAATTTTAAGTATATTGTTCTTACAAGAACAGTAAAATAGAAAGTTGAACTTTGTTCTCATTCAATTGGGCACTAAGTTCTTTGCTGTTCCCAACATTGTAGTTATAATAATTATGAACTAAATTACATACATTATTTATTGCCTGTTGCCCTTTGTTAATAGATATATACAAGTTAACTAAAGGTCAAGCATAAGCATTGCATGCCTTAGGCGGAGACCTAGGTCTATGTCTGAAACTCGGATGATGTATGAGGATCGAATTTTCGATCGAACTACATTGTTTTTTTGTCTACCTCCAAATTAAATTGCTGAAGCTAGATTAAAAAATCAATCTTTACCATTTCTCAGAAGAACATCATTTCTGGACTTAAGACCAGAAGCCGTAGCATGCTACACGTGATACGGCTCGGCTATATCACGTCTTTTATCTCGTACGTGCACGCGCAAATAGAAAGAGAGCGAAGGTGTGATAGCGCTGTTTCACGGTAGCATGCTACCCATGCAGGGCCCCGAAACTCAATAATAAGTTTTTTATTTGTCTATGGATCCGTCCATTGCCGACTGTCCATTTCCCGAACTGGTTCAGACCACAATCAAGTCGCTGGTTTATGAGATCTTGAGCTCGCTAAAGGTGGCCTTTTGGGTGTACAGCTGTAGCTGAAGCAGCAATGTCGGTACATAGTGCTGTGAAATTTCGATCACGCTTCGCTCGCTCCAATAAAGAAGGCACTACATTCTCGCCGAGAATGGACCAGAAGGACCGAGAACGAGAGTGTGGATGCCCTTATTGTTCTCGTGGCGTCGTGGGCCATAGTAATTTTCCTTTGGAAGTTCTTACCGAGAATTCTCGCCGAGAAGTTCTCGCGAGAGTGTAGTGCATGGTGTAGTTTAATGGTTAAGCTTATAACAGAATTCTGGTTAAGTAGGTACCATTGATTCTCGGTGTTGGCTTTGTTATTATAACCTACCATTTTGTGGGATGCGGAAAGGGTCTCGTAAAGCTAATGTTGCCGACGCCATTGGGTAGGTGTACCTACTCAGACGCGCAGCTTTGCTATAAAGTCAAATAGGAGTAGGTAGGTCTAAAAATATTAGGAACTCTGCTAAACTGAATGAACTAATGGGATCTTCGTTTTTTTATTTCCTAATAAAATATTCCTTAATTCTATTCCAGGCACAGAAATAACCGGTCTTGCACATCAGCTGGGATACGAACGCGAGGTCATCAGAATATGGTTCTGCAACAAACGACAAGCTCTCAAGAACACCGTGCGGATGATGTCCAAAGGAATGGTTTAAATTATAAATCTGTTCTCGGTTAGTTGTCCATGACGTTCTAAACATAAGTTAAAAGCAAAATTGATGAATAGGGCTGGCTGATACGAAATATCGATATCGATAGTCCAATCTTTCGTCAGCGTATTTTTGTTTGTGATTGTATGTCATGTTATAATTTGCACTGGTAGAATTTCAAAGTATTACCGACTCTAAAGCAAATCTTTGCTTCGGTTGGAGAAAAAATCATATTGTGAAAGAATATGACATTTTAAAAGTAATTCGATGTAAAGTAAAATAATATCTGACTGAAATATTTGTCTCGACGTAGTTTACAATGGTATGATCGGAATGTGTAGTTTAAAGTAGGTGTTTAGTACAAAATAATAATTAAATTACCGTAACTGTCGAGTTATGGGTCAATCACGTGTTTACAGTCTAAAATATTACAAAAATGTCGTAATTGTAATCTACACAAAAAAATCAAAAGCTAAATTCTTCTTACCTACGCTTTTGTGGACCATGCACCTAGAAAAAGAGGGCATGATAAAAGTTCACCAAAAAAAGTAAAATACATGAAGTGTCCAGTTATTGTCGATGTACACTATGGTAGCTCCCAAATCATGGCAAAATGTGGGTATTCCTAGTTTTAGCCTTTTTTGTAAAAATATTGCATTTTGTAAATAAGTACAATACATTAACTCTCGGCGATAAATTTGTAATGTAGTGGTACATTTTAATTTATTGAAATACTCTGAGTTGTTTCGTTCTACTTAGCGAATGTTGCACTTTTTAGAATTAGCGATAATATCGATATTATGAAAGTAGATAAAAATGTGTCGTCAGTCTTAGTGGCCTACCGAGATTTTTTTTTAATAATTGGTAGGTTTTTGTTGATAGATAGGTATTAAACTATGTATAGAATAATTAAATTCGTCTTGATAATTGTAAATATTGTTTTCGTGATTTATTTCTGTAAGTTGTAGGTATTATTAGTTCGTAAATTTTATTTTTAGCTTTTTAAAAACTTTTTATAACGTAGTTATTCAAGTTGGATTTTTTGGCGACATTAACAATAATTTACAAAATTACATTGCCTTTTTAATTGGATTGCAGTTTTTAATAATAAAATACAAATAACAGGGGGTCTAATGTTTTAAACAATTTAATATGTAGAATTTTGTATAATTTGTGTGCATATTTTTTGGGTACCTATACTGTTATTTAAAAAAAAACTAATAAATTGCCTCGCATTTGGGAATGTAGATTTTGAAAATATTATACTTATAGATTTCCAAAAAAAACTAAAAATTTGTCGTTATTATGTAATTATGTTAGTGATTGAAATATTTACTCGAAAAGTATGCACAAACACAAGAGTAAATTATTAGAAAAATAAACATAATTTTCCTATTACTTACTTAATTACACATTAGCCGTTATTAAATGGACTGATTAATGAATCTGTTTCTATTTAATTAAAGTCTGTATAAATTAACCCTTTGCAACTATTTCTTAGGAAGGCGTGTGTATATAGTTTACTTAGAAAGTTTTCAACTAAGACCTACTGTTAACTGTATTACCGATAGTAATAAGGCTGTAATTTAACGTATGTTAATGACCAATGAAAACCAACTTGTGATCATTAATATTTGTACTGTTACCTACTACTTAACAAGAGTCGTTAAAAAATAATATTAAAAAAATTGAACATATTTTTCGGCTGTTGAAAAATTGTAAATACAATATTAAGGATAATAAAACTATTTGGATTAATATTTAGGAACAAAGGGAAAAATATTATCAAAATTTATATTTTCAAAAATTATTACAAGTGCAAAAAAATGTGTATTTAAAAAAAGGGATGTTTGGCCATAATCGAAATTTTACACAAAACGGATTTTTTAATCGACTTCAGCACACCACTACACACACAAACAAGCAAGCAGTATGGTACACAGTGACTTAAAAAATTGTGCGATGCGATGTTGCGCGTAATAACAATGTACTTATATACTTATGGAATCAGATTTTTCATACCAAAAATATCATTGTCATTCCAAGTAGTTTTAAATGTAGGTACCTAACTTCATAGCCTCGAGCGCGAACTTTTACTTTTAACGCAGGCTTTTCGAGAACTTCAAAGAAAAATTACTTGGCTTATATTAAGCAGGCACGACACTCTCGCGAGAACTTCTCGGCGAGAATTCTTGGCAAGGACTTCCAAAGGAAAATTACTATGGCTCACAATGAAAGGCATCCACACTCGCCTTTCTCGTCTGTTCTCGGCGAGAATCGGCGACGCCGCGAGAACAATGAAGCGCATCGCTCTGGTTCTCGGCCTTTCTCGTCTGTTCTCGGTGAGAATGTAGTGCAGAAGGATTTCAGACTCACTCAATAGTACCTAACTACCTATACGATTCATACTCATCAAGAAACATTTTTCATTTCGCTTTTCTCTCGAATAGGCAGTGAATTGAATACGACAATACGTGCATGTACATTATTTTAGCACTCACTCCTTCTTCACAGAAACAAAATCTGTGACTACTTTGTTTGGTTTACCTACCTATTTTTTTAAGTAGACATTAAGTAGGTACTAGAAAGTTTGTTAAAATCTAATTCTGGTATTTAACTAAAATCTACTGACAACAACAAATTTTCTGGTAAAGTCAACCAAAATATAATAACTATGTTAGTTGTCACAGATATTTTTTTCCGTCCAGTTCATTTTCGATTCATATTTTGACTCTTGGTCACCAAATAAAGTGCATTTTGGCTTGACTTTTGCTTCAGAAGAATTAAATACGAGTTGAGTGCATAAATGTAATTTTATAACATTTAAAAAAAAGTTCCTGCTCCAGATTTAAACATTATGTTTAGTTAAAATAGCTTCTAAGAAAACTTACTAATAAAATACGATTACGGAATTTTAACTAATAAATTGACAATGTCTTGCCATAACTAATAAACATTAACTACCTAGATACTTAAACTCAATCGTTAATCCCATTGAGCTATAACGTACGACCTACTAGAGGCGACACGACTAACAAAAGGATCTCCTCTAATAAGTAGGTAGTTACGTATAATAACCACTTGAATGGGATGGGATCTCCTCTAATAAGTCGGTACGTATAATAGCCACTTGAATGGGGTGGGATCTCCTCTAATAAGTAGTTACGTATAATAGCCACTTGAACGCGATGGGATCTCGTCTAATAAGTAGGTACGTATAATAGCCTATTGAATGGGATAGGATCTCCTCTAATAAGTAGGTACGTATAATAGCCACTTGAATGGGATGGGACCTTCTCTAATAAGTAGGTAAGTACGTATTATAGCTCAATGACTAATCCTAATTTATTAGTAAGAACAAGAAAATAACATAGAAAAATAGTTCCATTAAGAATGAAAAGTCTGATTCCCTACAAACATTAGTGTAATAGAACAAAGCATAGTATGGATGCTAAGTACAAAATGATAATTTAACGATAAACTGCTAGTCCGTTACAAATAAAAAAATAATTATAAAAAAAAACATTACATTGCAAAATCGCGTTGCACCCTGGTTTTCATGATTCACAATACATGTATGTAATAATTAAAATAGTCTAAAATACGATTATAAAAGTCTACACATAACTCACATATTCAAACCAAACTGTAACTGTAATAGTGTATTAATTTTTCTTCCTATAATGGTACCGAACGAATGACTATGGCTGCTGGATTATGAAGTGAGGTGGAATAAAGGCAGATAACTGTTTGAATGATTGTTTTATTTATTTATATCTATGACTGAATAGATGTACACACGGGGACACATCAAGCTACGCAAAACCAAAATAAGCTGGTCGCGCGTAGGTAGCTTGATGTGTCGCCGTGTGTCACCTTTACCAGGCCTCCGTCACTCGGCCGTAAGTACAGAGATAGGCACCTACACTTTGGCGCATGGTAAGCGATGCGCTTGCATGATTTCTGCCACTCGCGCCAGACGGTAAAGTCGTATACGTCGCGCGCTGTAAGAAGTAATAACAACTCTTGAGTCAAACTTCATTAGATACATTTTTGCGCGTACGCAATTTAAATGATGTAAGTATCTGTGTTACGTTAGTTTACTAACATATTTTGTACCCGTAGGTAGCGGGTTTGTGCGAATTAGTTACATTGATGGCGAATGCATCAAAGGAGGATTACATGAAAATTGAGGCCTAAACATCGGTGGGTGGATTCGAGCTGCGAATGATGATGATGATGATACCCTTATGTATCAGGAATGTCATTTGCTAGAGTATATAAGATAGACGGAACGGAACAGCACGCCGCGTGCGATCGCGTTCCGTCTATCATAAATGCTCTAACAATTGACGTTCCTCAGTGACAGAAAAGGATGGAGCGACGGAAAAATGCGATGCCGTGCTTCCTGATGTAGTTCAACCCTAAAACAACGACGCGACGGAAAAGAACGATCATTACCGACCACAAAGGAGTATAAAGGCCTCCGCACATTGTACCAATAATATCGAGCGGTTTTATCGAGCGATATTATCGACAGCGATATCGCGACACCTTACGCACTGCAGCGATTCCGCGATTCGCGTCACGCATGCGCCCACCAGCACCACTGAATGTAGTCGAAAGAGATTGCGTCAGGTTGCGATAATATCGCTGCAGTGTGTAGGATCGAGCGCGTCCCCATACAAAATGTACTGAGAACAAAAATCGCAAAATCGCAGCGATATTATCGCTCGTTAATTAATATCGCGGCAGTGTGTAGGATCGCGTGCGTCCCCATACAATATGTACTGGAAACAATTATCGCAAAATCGCAGCGATATTATCGCTCGATAAAATCGCTGCAATGTGTGGAAGCCTTTATCATGTTTCACGTCTTGTTACGCAGTCTGCACCACAAAGTTCATTATACAGGGTGTCCCGTAAACCGACGTCAACCCGGTGGATGCTGATAGGTTAGTTCATGCCAAACCAAAATATAAAAAAATATATAGGGTCCAACTTAATATGCTGACACTTTTTTAAGAGGATGATCAGACCATCAAACTGAACAACTTTCTCTATGGGACCAACATCGAAATCGCGAAAAAAAAATCTAACCCTCCATACAAAACTGCAAACCTACTCGAGCCAAATGTATGGGACAGCAGATTTTTTTTTCGCGATTTCGAAGTTGGTCCCATAGAGAAAGTTGTTCAGTTTGATGGTCTGATCAACCCCTTAAAAAAGTGTCAGCATATTAAGAAGGACCCTGTATATATATTAAACAGTCAATCAATCAATCAATCTGTCAACATTTTACTTCAGGAAAAGGTTCTTAGTTTTCGAGATAAAAACAGTTTTATGACATTCGTCAAACTCTTTATCTTAGTCACTATTTTGAGTGCCACGGCTACAAATTTTCTATGCAGTATGTGTGTTAAAAATGTAATTATCTCGAAAACTAAGACACTTTTACTAAAGTCAAATTTTGATATTATGTTTAGTCATGACCTAACCTACCAGAGCATCCGGCGGGTTGACGTCGGTTTAGGGGACACCCTGTATATGTCTGCACTCCACTAGCACAGCTCTGTGCCACTAGTGCTCCACAATAGAGTATTCCAAACTTCTTGGTATTTCTCCTAAACATAATTCGTATTTCCTCCCTTCGAATGTCAAGGTATTTAAATTTTCGCGCTTTTTCTGAATTCATTGTGTGTTTTGATATTGCATTTTAGTTCGTACTTTATAGAATAAAAGTAAATGTATTAAATATTTAGTTATCTCATTGATAAGAATACAAATAACTCTCATGTTTTATAACTAAAATCAATCTTTACTGTATTTTATAAAATTTAATCTTGATTTAGAATCTCAGCGACATTTGTAGGTTGTGCCAGTTTGATAGCAGCTACAAAACGCTGAGCTCCATTAATCAGTGCTGCTACTTTAGCGCTGTCGGCGCTAGACCTAGCGCTTTTTTGGTATGTTTGCGCCGTATCGGAGAATTTAGCGCCTAGCGGAGGATTTAGCGCTTTTTAAACTTTTAATAAAGGAAAAGTATTTGTGTTTGAATACGCTGTATTTTGTGTTTTGCAACTGAATTATGATAAAAATTGTTGGCATATTTGTGGTCAAAACATGTCTTTGGAGTGTGCAGTGTTCGGAAGATTCAACTCCGAACGCTTTTCTGAAGTGATAAAATTGATTAAAGATGGGTTTCAGGAAAGACTGATGAAGCGCTGAATCTAGCGCTTTTTTGCTTTTTTTCTTTCAATGAGCGTTTTTCTTTTGGTTTTCTAGGGGATCGATAGATGGCGCTACGGTCTGTGCGAATAAACGTCAAAATTTCAAAAAGTGTTTCTTTAAAATAATAAAGTTGGAAAAGATGACCAAGAAGATGCCGATTCATCTTTTGATGGCATATTTCATTGTTTAGTTGTTTACTAATCATTTTAATCCAAAATTCGATTCTTTTACGCCTGACTTTGTTGCATGGGCTCAATCCCTTGGCCTTCCAAAAAAAGGCAGGCACAGTCTTGACACGATTTTGACAGGATCTCGCGACGGCTCTACGGAGCGATAAACCCAGTGGGAGGACATTTGCCTTTTGGCAGGTATCTTCAATGTAGTTTGCATAGAAAGTGCAGCCATCTAGTACATATTACGTTCTGCAAACTACAAAAAAAAAAGATTTTATGGTCTATGTCAATGTCAAATTGCCAAATTCACAAGATGGCTGCCTATTTGTGTTATGTGCGTGTTGTTTGTAGTTTTAGTTCAATTTCGTGCCGATTTAGTGATGTTCTGGAGTTTCTGTTGTTCTCTAACCAATATACAGATTACAGAAATAGTAGGGAGACTGAAATTTAACAGGATCGGTGCGGGATTGAACGAAAACTAGCATTCAAAACAATAATATGTATACGTATGAGTAGATATATGTAGGTATGTATAGTATAGGTTTAATAACAGAACGGGAACATAGATGGAGTTAGGTAGCTTTCAATTTGACATAAGGTGGATGCATAATGTTGCCACGAGTGGGTTCTCTTTTCTAATATACTTATATTACTCTTTGGATAAACCTCAGATCAATTAATACAAGTAGATAACTTCTTGATGACGTCACACCGTACTACCCAAAACGTCATTCCGACTCCTAAAGACCTCTATCCATACTGCCAAATAAGAAAGGCACTTTTAGCTTTCTACGGTGGCAACATTATGAATCATATTCAATTTGGTCGCGTATCATTTGGTAGTGCGGTGATCGTGTGCGTCGGCCAGAAATTTGTAATCTTGAAAGGAAATTAATTTCCCATTGCTTAATTAACAACAATAACATAGTTTGGACTAATAGAAAGCACAAAAATCGCAAATGACCAATTCGATTTTGAGGTTATTAATTAGTGACGTGAAAACATTTAATCAATCGATAATATCCTATGATTAATTTGTTCTTAACCCCTAGGGATTGTATACATTACCTAGGTAAAGTGTGTAATGGACAATTATTAACAATATTTTATACATTGCCTGGACGCCCCAGGTATTCTATAGAAGCCTAGGTATTGTAGAGAATACCTGAATTATACAGATTGCCGGTAACATATCTGTCCTGTCTTAAACGACAAGCATCGTTGCCGGTTGGGGTAGGCAGAGATTATGGAGCGCTATTTACTGCGACCCAGGCATACCTCTTCGCCTCATTCACATCCATACATCTCTTCATCCATGCTCGTCGGTTTTGAGTACTCCTCACCTTTTGTCAGACGCCACCGAATTGATCAGAGTAAAAGATATGGTATTGTGAGTAGGTACACAAGGCGACAGATCAACCTACCCATAGTTGAACTCTATGTTCATGGACATAAGGTCCAACTATGGGTAGGTTGATCACCAAGAGTACCTACATCTTACGAGGGCACCTTCTACTAAAATCTCTCCTTATTCCCGCTACCCCGTCTGCGGGAACTTTAAAAAAAATCCTAAGTGTTAATCCAGAATATATTCTATCCGGGTACCAAATTTAATCCAAATCCGTTCGGTCGTTTAATTAACGGCTGAATGCGTGATTAAAACTGTACTTTGCACATCCCTAGTCGCTAGCGTTTGACAGATGTTTGACAGATTGGGGCTGTCCGCTGCTTGGAATCGACATGTTGTTATAAATACTGCCATCTTGTTTTTTCACGCGTTAAGTTGTATTTGGGCAACCAAGATAGCATTACAATCGTAGGTTCTTGCTAATTAACTGGAGGCCTTGCGATAAACATTCCATTTGTCGAGTTTTTTAGGAACTAAATTTAAAAAATAAAATAAAAACGCTCATTCTTCCTTACGGAAAGGCAAGGGGAACGAGCCCATACAGCCCGGTCAAAATTGACATTTAATGTAAATTTTCTTCTGTATATTCAGCCCCTCTAGCATGTCAACGCCGAAAAAACGACAAAAATCGAGACGTGCCTCCATCTTTATTATTTTACGTACGCCAAAAAGAGCGCGCATGACGTTTTTCTCGTTTAAACGCTTTGTCGTGGGTGGCCGTGCAGGCCGAAGCCAAGTCTTCAGTTTTTCAAAGTCTAAATCGGATATGTTTTTTAGGCCGAACTGAAGAGAAGTCTTCAGTTTTTCATTGCCTATTTTCCACTTGTAGGTAAAGTCTGTCAATAAAGTCGTGGCAAAATGTTTGAGGAACTAACATTTTTTTTTTTTTAATATTTACTAGCCTGGTTACAAGACCTTTAGGCTAAATCTTATTTTATTTCAATTTATCTTCTGTTTTCACGTTAAAACGTTGGTGTTCGATGTTTTGACGCTTCTTTGGAGTTTTTGGAGACAATCGAACGACGCAGGAAACGCAGATAAGTCCACAGGAAAGGGAACTAACCATTTTAGTATGGTGGTGTTGCCAGGTTATTCTTGATTTTGACATTAACTGCACAAAAAGTCGATTAATTCAAAGTATCAAAACATCTTTCACATTATAAAATAATTCATAACATAATCCTATTAACGAATTAACAAATTGCTCCCTAAAATTTGGGAGTCCAAAAAAACGTAACACTTTCGATCTGACAGCTAAATTGGCACGTCTTTAACGCCATCCTTTCAGGCCGAGATTCAGAGACGATTTTTTCCGTCTTAGCTCGAGCTAAGTAGGGTCGAAATGTATGGATTTTGACATACGGGAGTTCGAACTATGACTTAAATCGTCTCTGAATCTCGGCCTCAGTGTCTTAGAACCATTTTTTTGTAATGACAACGCCTCATTCCCTCAAACTACTTTTTCGACGAAAGAAAACATTTTATTCAAGCGCTTTTTTACTGTTTTAGCACCTAGATCGATTTTTTGAGGTGGCAGCCCTGCCATTATTAAATTCAATATGGCGGAACTTCTTATCAGCGAGTGTTGTCTTCACGCAAATCGCTAATTTTATTTTGATCTAAACATGTAGATTCCTAAATAAAACGACGCAATCTATTTTAAGAACTCGCAAACCCTAATTAGCATACCGTTCGTGTCTTATGCAATTTGTTACAAAAATAACCGCGAGCCGCGATACCTGGCAAACATCTGACAATAATAAATACAGTTAATAATGTTTTCAATGCATTCAGGGTAACAATATACGTAAAACATTACGTCACAAGACTACACTGGATTTCCCATAGTTACAATGAGTGTAAGAAAACGGGGTTCGTAATTATTGAAGGAAAACTGTTCAGTAAATTTGTGGTGTAGGTTACGGAGGTTAATCATTGTAGATTCAATTAAGTGGCTCTTCCCGGGCGCTCGTTTTGAAGTGTGAGCTGTGACGCGACTGCACAAGTGCGTAAACTTGAGTTATCTGGTAGTGGCAGTGAGTAATCGATGAGATATGATCGAGAGTGTTTCCCGTCGCGCGTTCAGTAGTTCCAGCGGAACTTACAATGTGCGGGCTTCGGAGCTTGCGCGGGAGCGCAAGCTGAACATCTTCAATGTGACAGTACAGTTATTGGATGATACTCAACATACTTTTCAAATTGAGGTAAGTTTCACTTGGTAACGGAGACTTCAATTCAATTCAATTTATACTTTATTGCACACCAAAACAGAACATATATTTGAATACAGATAAAGAACAGGCAGGAAGAGTCACGTTGCAGGGTTTGCCCCGAACACTTGTCTCTCGCGTGGTGTTCGCGAGGTTCGCGTTTCAGCCTGCCACGAGGTTCCACAATCCTTCTCAGTTGTTCTTACTCAAAAACAATCCTCGAGATTGGATAGATACTCCCTCAAACCACTTGACATTGGCGGAAATGCGGTGCTAACGCACAAGCAAGAAGTCCATTAATTATAAAGAAAAAAAAAAGAACAGTCAGGTGTTTGTAGTTAGTATTTTGTTAAGCCAAGTAAGAGAGAATATGGGTTAAGCATATGCCCACGACCATATTCCCCGAGGGATTATAGCTAGGTTTGAGTTAAGGTTTGTTCGGCCTTGTAATGAGTCTCTGTAACCTAGACGTCTATAAAATAGCGAAATCACTCAGGGCCACCGCAAATCAAATAAACACATGTACATAATAAAACTAAGTGACACAACTGGCTGCAGATGAGATGGAAATCCCTATTATCTTCTATGTGAATGTGACCCCCGGTTGTACAAACGAAGTACTCACCTAGGTAGACATGGAAACATTCTGGGAGGTGTGATTAGATATTCTGTTTCTTCTTTACCTAGCAGACCCCATGTATTGACTCCAGATGAGATACAAATCCCTATCGAAAACCTACTACGATTCCTGGACTTGAATAATTGGGTGGTTCGCAAAAGACCAGCGATGGTCACAGTGGCACAGGCTAAAAAGCCTGTCAAGGGTCCCAACCCCTAATCTATAAATAAATAAAATCGACGGTCCCTACGTACATATTCCTAAGTGGTAGATACGTGATTTGCCTTTTATTGTTCCATGTCCTTCAGGTCACTCTATACTATCGATTAGTCAAAAAAAAAAAAAACATTTTATGCAAATTGAACCTTAAATCCACACACACATTTCCCGTAACTACAAAATTAAGAAAAATTTCCGAAGTAAACTAACATCAGTGGTAATTCAGTGATTCTACATTGGAACGCAATCCACGCCTGCCGCGTAACTGCAACGCACTATGTTAGTTACGTTGTTTTACTTGAACTTAAACTGTGAAACTTTACATGCCTAAGCCAGGCCATGCCATGCAAGTGGTAGATAAGTTTTCTTACGTCGGAACATAAAAGTACTTTTTATCAATAACTACCATTTAAGGCTTTTTATGTCGGAAATATTTTGTAAATATGATAAGAAAGTTGTATTTATGTTATTAAACTTCTGTAACTTCGTCTGGTTTTGGAAAAAAATATTGATTAGCCAGCTAAATTAACATCTTACAACCATCATGTCAATTCCAAATTGACAAATATTAGGTGAAAGTTGTTTATGACCAGGAAGCTGGCATACCTACGTTTATGACTGTGCGCGTTTGTCATTATTTATAATAATTATAATGCTTTACGCAGAAAATAGTTTAAAAAAATTATGCGATGTAAAGAGGTCTATTAAAACCTCTTTATTTATTTATTTATTCATTAATTGTAGAAATTAAAACCATTTACCATGAGTTAACTAACGTGGCAATGTTTTTTAAGGCAATATGAACTAGAAAATTGGTTACGCCGATCACATGAGCGCTGATGTTTGTCGTGAAAGAGAGTAACAGTAGCTATAAGTAATATATGGGATGTTCAGATGGGAAAATGAATACCCCTCCATAATAGCCCTCTCCATTGCCCTTTGTGTGACTTTCAGGCTTTTTATGAGGCCAGGAGTGAGGTACTAAGTCTCAATTTCGTATGTTAAGTACTATTATTCTATCCTATTCTGTGTCATCACTGGCAACACACACTGGTCAATGACTTTCGTTTTGAGACACTGCAGTGTTTGGCCGAGAAGATACTACGCAGTCCATACGTCCTGAACGATGTCCAGCCCAGTTAGATTCGTCTATTGACCTCTGTTTGATACAAAAACATAACATAAACATTAAAGTTAAATAATAAGGTAATTATAAGTATTAAATTGGCAACATTTTTTATGTCAATTTATATTATTGCGTATGGCAATATTCGCTCTTCTACTTTTGGCTTTTCTCTGTTCGAGTCAGTGAACACTTAGCTGTTAAGTAAAACAAGCTAAAACGAATTTAGATAGTTTATTTTAAGATTGTAAATTTCACTGACTCGAACAGAGAAAAGCCAAAAGTAGAAGAGCGAATATTGCCATACGCAATAATATAAATTGACATAAAAAATGTTGCCAATTTAATACTTATAATTACCTTATTATTTAACTTTAATGTTTATGTTATGTTTTTGTATCAAACATAAGTTGCCGGGCCAGAATGAGCAAAGAAAAAAGAAACAACTTAGTCATCCCTTAGAGGGAGAGGACACAATTTAGTATATGAACGAATAAAGTATTTGTTCTTTGAACCCACTCTCAATTCGGCTACTCTTACATGACCATCAGGTCCAGGAAACGTTTTAACAATACGTGCCATGGGCCACTGAAATGGGGAAATATCCTTTTATAATTACATTTTGAACTTAAATTCTACGAATACAGCTATCACATCCATACATTCAATATAAGATACTTAATTTTATAAAGTACCTACATGATTGATGGCAGCGTTAACCGTACATACATATGCCTGGTAAACAAGCTATCTTAACAATATTTTCATATGAAAGAATACCGAAAGATACATAATCAACAGTTTCTTTTACTGCTATTTCTCCTTTCTAGCCCTGCGACATTGTCTTGGGTTCGGAATCCAGAGTTTAAGCTGTACCACTAGAAAGGAGAAATGCTACATTGTATATCTCTATGCGTTTTCAAACAGATGAACTATGTTCACCAGCTCACACTCTAGTGGTACATTAAATCTAATTGCGGTCACCTACCTTTAGGGCCGTCTTAATAAGGGCTCAGAGGGAGTCCTGACAAAATTCTCTATTGCTCTTGGTAGCCCTCATTGAAGGATACCCTGCAATAGAAAATAACACCACTTGTGGCACGGCAGTATCCTCTCAATGAGAGCGCCGATAATGAAAAGCTTAAATCCTTAAAATAAGGAGTGCACTGAAATATACCTATATGATTTAAATTACAGGCATTTACATTACATATTACAGTCTCAATTTCGTATGTTAAGTACTATTATTCTATCCTATTCTGTGTCATCACTGGCAACACACACTGGTCAATGACTTTCGTTTTGAGACACTGCAGTGTTTGGCCGAGAAGATACTACGCAGTCCATACGTCCTGAACGATGTCCAGCCCAGTTAGATTCGTCTATTGACCTCTATCTCGAAGTGGGACCATCTTACTGGATGGTTTGTCCATGGTTAACATAATCGTAGTAACTTCGAACTCAGAGTCTACGATCTTTACAGGAGTGGGTAGAACATGGACATTTGACATGATCTTCGTCTTGTCCATGTTAATTTTCAAAACAACTCGTTCGAAGGCTCTGCTAAGGTCATCAAGCATTCTACTGAGGTCCTCCATGCTCACCGTCATAATGACTTTAATTCTTATGACTATCTTCGGCAAACTAACAGAGACTCAGCCCTTTTAGCCCTAGAGCCCACAACGGATTTGGGCCTAAACGTACAGGACAGCTGGATTCATTCTAGGTCGAAAGAACACTCCAAAGTACATCATATAGCCTCGGTCTTACGACTCAAACCGGTCACTGAAATTTTTTACAGCGGTCAGACAATCGCGAAAAAATGGGGTCTGGGCCTAAACATATAGGAATCAAACCGAATGCATTTTAAGAAAGGGACTACTTAGGACAACAACTCTGCATATTAACTTTTTCTCAAATCGGTCACCGTTCAAAATCAGACCGGGGTTGAAAATCGAAAAAATCGGGTCCTGGGCCTAAACATATAGGAATTGTGAAATCAACTTGGATCGATAGAACACACTTTCCCGGTCACGGGAAACCAGGTCTTACAAGGCGGATAGGTCACCTTTCCAGAATCAGACCACTTTTATAAGATACCAAAAATGTATTGCAACATTTTTCATGAACAATTTGGCGAACTGTTGGTTAAGCAATAGTTGTAAAGTTTATGAAATCTGGTTCAAACACAAATTTATGATAAATTATGAACTATAAAGACCATTAAAATTACAATTATTATTGCAATTAAAAATAGAAACAAACAGATATCTCGACAACTGTTAGTGATAGAAAAAAATTGTAAACAATAAAATTGTAGAAAATTTTATGTTCTACAAGTTTGTGATAGATTTTATCATGATTTGATGCATTGAAAACGTGATATTAGCAAAAACTTAATAATTAAAATAATAACAGACAAATATCTCAACAACGGTTGACGATAGAAAAAAATTGTTCGAATTAAAATTGTAGATAATGTTATGTTCTACGAGTTTTGTTACTGCTATGTTCACGATTTGATGTATAGGAAACGAGATATTTGCAAAAACTAATTAATTAAATAAAAACAAACAGATATCTCTACAACGGCTGATGTTAGATCAAATTAGTGTGGAATAAAATTGTAGCAAATAAAATTATCTATAAATTGTGTAATGACTTTTTTCGCCATTTGATACGTAGGAAACGAAATATTTGCAAAAACTATTTAATTAAAATGATAATAAATTCATATCTCGACAACGATAAGAGATATATAAAATTTTTAAAAACAAAATTGTAGAAAATTTTATTTTCCACATATTTGTATTATATTTTATTACGATTTGATGCATTGGTAAGGAGATATTCGCAAAAACTAAATAATTAAAATAATAACAGACAAATATCTTGACAACGGCTGACGATAGAAAAAAATTGTTAATACCAAAATTGTAGATGACGTTATGTTCTACGAGTTTTGATAAACTATGTTCACGATTAGATGTATGGGAAACGAGATATTTGCAAAAACTAATTAATTAAATAAAACAAATGGATATCTCTACAAAGACTGATGATAGTGCAAATTTGTTAAGAGTAAAATTGTAGCAAATAAAATAGTATACAATTTGAGCATAGACTTCGTTCGCCATTTGATACGTCGTAATTAGTTTTTGCAAATATCTCGTTTCCCATACATCTAATCGTGAACATAGTTTATCAAAACTCGTAGAACATAACGTCATCTACAATTTTGGTATTAACAATTTTTTTCTATCGTCAGCCGTTGTCATATTTGTCTGTTATTATTTTAATTATTTAGTTTTTGAGAATATCTCCTTACCAATGCATCAAATCGTAATAAAATATAAAACAAATATGTGGAAAATAAAATTTTCTACAATTTTGTTTTTAAAAATTTTATATATCTCTTATCGTTGTCGAGATATGAATTTATTATCATTTTAATTAAATAGTTTTTGCAAATATTTCGTTTCCTACGTATCAAATGGCGAAAAAAGTCATTACACAATTTATAGATAATTTTATTTGCTACAATTTTATTCCACACTAATTTGATCTAACATCAGCCGTTGTAGAGATATCTGTTTGTTTTTATTTAATTAATTAGTTTTTGCAAATATCTCGTTTCCTATACATCAAATCGTGAACATAGCAGTAACAAAACTCGTAGAACATAACATTATCTACAATTTTAATTCGAACAATTTTTTTCTATCGTCAACCGTTGTTGAGATATTTGTCTGTTATTATTTTAATTATTAAGTTTTTGCTAATATCACGTTTTCAATGCACCAAATCATGATAAAATCTATCACAAACTTGTAGAACATATAATTTTCTACAATTTTATTGTTTACAATTTTTTTCTATCACTAACAGTTGTCGAGATATCTGTTTGTTTCTATTTTTAATTGAAATAATAATTGTAATTTTAATGGTCTTTATAGTTCATAATTTGTCATAAATTTGTGGTTGAACCAGATTTCATAAACTTTACAACTATTGCTTAACCAACAGTTCGCCAAATTGTTCATGAAAAATGTTGCAATACATTTTTGGTATCTTATAAAAGTGGTCTGATTCTGGAAAGGTGACCTATCCGCCTTGTAAGACCTGGTTTCCCGTGACGGGGAAAGCGTGTTCTATCGATCCAAGTTGATTTCACAATTCCTATATGTTTAGGCCCAGGACCCGATTTTTTCGATTTTCAACCCCGGTCTGATTTTGAACGGTGACCGATTTGAGAAAAAGTTAATATGCAGAGTTGTTGTCCTAAGTAGTCCCTTTCTTAAAATGCATTCGGTTTGATTCCTATATGTTTAGGCCCAGACCCCATTTTTTCGCGATTGTCTGACCGCTGTAAAAAATTTCAGTGACCGGTTTGAGTCGTAAGACCGAGGCTATATGATGTACTTTGGAGTGTTCTTTCGACCTAGAATGAATCCAGCTGTCCTATACGTTTAGGCCCAAATCCGTTGTGGGCTCTATGACTATTTCCAATCCAAAACCTTGAAAACATCTTCCAGTGCCACGGTGAACAGTTTTAGAGAAATTACGTCTCCATGTCTCACACCTCGCTGCGGTAGGATAGGTTTCTATCGGACTGACATAGTGACAGTAGCATTTGAGCACTTCCAAGTACCAGTAGTCAACTTTTCATCGCTGGAGAGACTGCAGTACAGCCCATGTCCCATTCAAATCAAAAGCTTTTTCGTAGTCCACGAACGCCAAGCAAAGAGGCAGAGCGTATGTATGTGGTACGCGGTGCTAAAGTTTTTTCGGAACCCAGGTTACTCGGGATGTTGGAATGAGCGCGACACGGTTCGTTTCAACTCTCAAAAACAGCTTATAGAAATGACTAAGAAGTGAGATGGGCTTATAGTTCTTCAGTAGGGCATTATCGTCCTTTTTAAATAAGAGAACCATCAAATTTCTGTTCCATGTCTGCGGCGTTTTCCCCTCAAGTATGACGAAGTCAAACAGCTTCTGAAAGGCTTAAGGACCGGTTTCAATAGTGACACCCACCACACCAATTACTCGTTTTGAATTAAGTTGGTACTCATATCGTATGGTTTAACAAGTCGCCATATAATATTGCCAGTTTATCAAAATAGTAAAGTCTACTACTAGAGCACCGCCATAACATTTATCGCTCTATTCCATCAAATTAATTTCTGGAAAATAGCTTAACGAGATAAGGCCGCCTTTGATACCCTTCTCGTCTATGTTGTAAATTGTATTTGTCTGTTTCTGACGTGTAAATACATTAATGATTTTATGTTATCAATATTGTTAAGTCTCAAATTACTTAATAATTAACAACTGATAATAAAGTATGTAATTTCTTAAACCTTTGTAGGTCAACGTTTCACTAGCAGTACCGAAACTCTGTCCAGTGTGACGGGTACACACGAGGTATGAGGGACGGGGTTAAAATTTATTAATAATACTAAAAAAAGTTTACTTTTTGTTGTAACAATACACTTCGCCCTTACCTACAAACCCCGTATCTCCATAATGTTTCCCATGTACAATGATCTATGTGACAGTTAAGATTTTGATCTTTCGTGACACTACCGCGTAATAATCAATATGTACCACATACGTTATTTGTAATTGGAGCGTTTCCGATGTAGAACTAAGTAAGTGACTAATAACACACTTCCAATGAACTTTTTGAGTTTTTTCTTTATGTTTCATATAGTTTACCGTATATTAAACCTATATTCCAAATTTCGTAACTGTGCTACAAATAGGACGTGAAATACACATGTTTGAAACTTAAAAGTGCTCTCCTGTAAAATTTGACTTTTGCACTTACGGGAATGTACGTAGGGACCGTCGAAATAGACCCAGATTTCCTGTCAAATTTTAGATGCACTTGATGGTTACTAACTATCACACAGTTGCAGAAACGCTCATTAAAGTTAATCCTCCATTAAATCTCTTGCTAGCTTTTACTACGTCAACAAGGCAAAAAGTGACAACAAGAGGTTTAATGGAGGATTCACTTTATTATGCGTTTCTGCAGCAGAATGTATGCCTCCCAGATCAATGCTCCTAAGTCTGAGTCATAGATTTCTTTGCTACAATGTTCTTTTACGTAACAATTACTCATAAATGATAACAAAGGCAGTTTTGGGTCATTAGCATTGAGTATCTAAATATCCCCACTGTGAAAGACGAAGTGAACTGCTCTACCAAGACCTACAGAGATAGATAGGATCACTCACCATATAAATAAGCTGGCGTTGCCGCTAAGTGAACCTCTCCGGATAAGACGTCTGAAACGACGACACATTTGGGATATCTAACTTATGCCCTGTAGTGACCAAACGAAGGCGGCCTGACAATGGGAAGGCATGCCTGCAACCATCCATACATGCAAAAGAACTGCTCATGGTCCTCAGACCGATAGCATGTTTTAAATTAACAACAAAAAAAAAAAAAATAACTGGCCAAGAGCGAGGTGTGTACTCGCACATAGAGGGTTCCAAACCTAATGTTACCGTAAGAAAAGATGAGAACAGTGTTAACGAAACCCGCCGTTGTTCGGAAGGTACAAAGTGGTATAGCGAGCACAACATAAAAAAAGTGCAACGATAAATGATGTCATGATCATTTGATAGCATAAAGCCGTTTTAATATTATAATATTAAGTAAGTACCTATTTAAAGTTTTAATGTTTAAAGAACATGATGTATTGTGACCATGCTCAAAGAAGTGGCAATGGTCTCACTACATGAACACTTAGGTACATCGGACAAGTTTGAGTACCTACTGCTCGAAAAATTTTACGTAATATTTGGAATTCAATATGATTACTAAGAAAATCCCTGAATATCCCAATTAGAGAATAGGTAGGGACTAGGGAGTCTTAATGCAAATGTAGGTAAGACATCAATTTTCTTTAACATATTTATTTTTTAATCGTCTGCGTGGGTTATGAATTGTTTCCAGTGAAAGAAAGGATAATAAATAGTCAAGTATTTTTGTTAACAAATGGGTGGGTATACGCCTAACACGGTAGAGAGTAGTATATTCCTTGCCTAACACCCTCTAATGACTACCACCTGTATTTTAAGTTCACCAAGAAGTTTATGCGTTGCAATTTCATTCAATCATTAGCAATCTTTTTGAACTATGACTCTAGAAATGGACATATACCATGGATTTAGAACGTAGAAAGAGAAGGTATAGAAGGAAGCACGTGTCTTGTATATTCACTCAAAAAGAGACGCACATAGCAAATTCGCTCTAGTTAAAAAAGGAGATCGCTACTATTACTGTCCTTATCGACGTAACCACTTTTTGTACTACAAAGGCTGTCTGACTCCAGAGTCAGTCATCTAGCTTCATATAAATTGAAAAGTCATTTTCACCGCCTGTACGGAAGTTTGCTCTCCTCTCCAGGTGCTTATAGACAATGCCATCTTTCTGTTCTAGAAGTTAAAATGTATTGTAATGAGGCGGGTTATTGACGAACAGAAGAACTAGGTTTATCATTTTCTCACATTACTACTAGCACCCGAGTTGGATAGAAATACATTACTCCAGTTTGTCTTCTCGGTATGAAAACCTAAAACCAAGAATTTTGATAATTTAATCTTCATGCCTAAAGCACTAGAAGGTGCATAAGCTAGCGTAAGCGAAAGTTCATGATCAAGAAGGTTGTAATGTAAGGCACTGTCTCTAATTTCATTGCATGTTAATGATCAAGAAGCTTGGAAAGCGTTGATTGAATATTTTATAGATTCGCAGACTGGAATGGTCATACTGGAAAGGGACGAAGATATGAAAAAAATTTTATTAAATCTCGTGCCTTAGCCCGACTAAGTTGTATGATTTTGATAGCAATTTCAACTTCATCAGCATCAGCATAGCGTATAAGCATATTGTCTCGTTTTCGCGATTACTATTATTTTAATGCCTTTTCGAGTCATTGTATTTCTACGTTGGAAAGGTATTGTCCATGATCAGCAAGGTGGCATTGGTATTGTCTATACATTGGTTTATATCCATGTCTCACAGCTCACAAGAAAGATCTCTTAATTCTAAAGCATAAAGTCCGTATCAATTTAAGATTGTAGTTGGTCTCTTTTCTCTTATGACATACGTTTAATAGTAGAAAGAGATGGAACTTTAGATATTTTGTTTATGCGGCTGTCCACTTTCCACGTTTTTTGACACTTTTTGACATGCTAGTGTATGTAAAGTTGTGTAAAGTAGTAGTAACTTTTTGTGCCTTTTGTCCTACCACATGATACAAAACATAAAAAAACAAACTTCAAAAAATGTGGACCGCCTTGCAAAAGTTATCCTCCCTCTATGCAAGTATAATCTCTTTGATACATGTCCATGATTCACTACTGACGTATGACTGACGTGTAAAGATTTTATTCCGATTTGTCCTAATCATTATGATGATAAATATTTCATTTGTAAAAATCATTCTTTCAATCCATCTTAATAACGTAGCTGTTGATATGGCTTAATATTTTGTTATTTTCCGTAATTCTCTTATACTATGTTAGGATTTTTTCAATAATGAAATACGGTTTGCTGTAAAGTTATAATTTTTAAGTTTCCTGCATTGTGAATCGGACCTCACATACTGTCATTCAAGTAAAGTTCAAATCGTAGCGAAATACTTGGCCTATTGGTTCAAATGTTCAAATTACTGTTACCTTCTCGACAATATTTAAATACAGTTTATTCCCAATGAAAGTGATTTTTCACAAAAATCTTAAGCACCTACCTTTTATGCTATCTCTTGATATAGGTACTCTAACTAGCTGTTTACCAAGTTTCACCGATACCGGTAGTAGGTACACCCGTTCTTGCATGAAACGATACAAATCACAAATCAAAATATCGAAACAATTATTCATTTTGTACTTTTTTTAATGAGTAGGAATAATTGTAGGGTGTTATAGAATAGATTTAGTGGAATTTAATAGATTTATCGCCTTTTAAAAATGTTTTAAGCAAAAAACATTGTCGAAATATGGCTAACAACAAAACTTCACAACGGAGTTGGTAATTCATAGAAAAACTAGCATTTTTCTTATCTTTGTTCATTTTTATGACTTAAACTGGTGTTAATTTATTGGATTTTATTTAAAATGTAATTTAAAAAGTTTGTATCTATGCTCATCAACGAAAAACATCAACTGCAACCCTAAGTTTGTTTGTACTGTATTTTTTCAATTTTCTCAAAAACTATTATCAATACAGACACCGCTATAATTTTCCTACAAAATTCAATAGTTGATCGACATGTAAGAATAATTTCAGATTTTTTGGCTTTATATGTTCGGAGATCAGGGGGGGGGAACCAAAATTTTTCGTGCAGTCGGGCTTATAAATGAATAACTACGCATCACTTAGTAAAACGAACAACCAATACGAAATCTACGTTTAAAGCCCTTTCAAATGATATCAAACTCGGCTAGATTGGAAAACTTTTTTTTTAAACGTCATCAGTTTTTGGACCTTAAAAATTTGTAGAAAAATTATTTTCTAAATTTTTAGTCTCGCTTTACGTTTGGGTTAGCATTATTGACCACTATGCCGAATTTCAAGTCGCTAGCTTCTATAGTTGCTGAGAAAAGTGGCTGTGACAGACGGACGGACGGACACGAGAGTGATCTTATAAGGGTTCCGTTTTTCCTCTTTGAGGTTCGGAACCCTAAAAAGCATTGAGGTACTATGTCTTGAGTCCCTAATGTCCCCGACTTCTGCAGCCCCAGTGGGTAAGTGAGTGAATATTGATCAAAAACCATCTACTTGCTGTTTTTTCATTGAAAATAGATTTAGTAGACAAATATTCTCTACCGGGGGACAGTAATTTTTTTTTCTTATTGTCTTGTACTTCTAAGACTAGTATCCCTTGCCCAATCAGCCCTCGAGCATTTCTTTTTGATGAAAAATGTTTCTATTTTTTTGTCGCTAAGATGTTATACAAACAAACTGTTTACAATAGTAAGGTGCCCAATACAAATATGTTAAAATATTTGGCTGTGATCCAGATTAGTACAACCCATTAACCTGTTTTAAAATCTATTTCAATTTGATAACACCTGCTTCATTTACAATTATAACAAGAGGAATAAAAAATGTGCAATGCAAGCAATGTGAGAAAAATTTAGATAAATCAAAATTACATTAAAATCTGTGATGGCCAATCTTCTTTAGTAAAATGTTTTAGTTCATAATAAGATATGCCAGAAAATGGGCTCAACGCTATACTTCAATTATTATTTCAAACAAAATATCAAAAATGTTGTAATTATTATTAGAAAAGTACTAGATACAATGGAAAACAAGAGAGAAACTATATAATTAGATATCTGGTCTTTTATTAACATTATTTCTATGATCATAGCACTAAATACCTAATAGTTTTTGATCTTAAAACTTAGCAAATCTTGGTGATAATAAATGTCATGTGCACTAGCCACAATTACAGCCATTCCTAACGTGATAAAGTTTACCAAATACCTAGCCAGCAAAATATTGGAGTATTGTAGTGGAAAATAAGATCAATTGTTTTGAGTCGCGTTGTAGGTCTGCTATAGGGTAGTCGCATCGCGAGTCGATTGTTGGTTGCCCTCCCCGGCCTACAACGAAGCTCCAGTGGCTCAAGATAGTGTTCTTTTCGAAAAACAATCCTTGAAGTCACCAAAATACATAAGTTACCGTACAACGTCAAGCATTCTTGCTACAAAAACTAGACATTGGCAAAATCATCAAATACCCAAGATGGCAGCCATTTTTTAAAATGTAGAATAGAATCAATTGTTTTTAATTACACAAGGAGAAGAGTAATGTTTTCTTTTTATCGTTTCAGAAAAAAGCTAAAGGCAGTGTCCTACTTGAACAAGTATACCAACACATTGAATTAGTTGAAAAGGACTACTTTGGACTACAATTCACTGAAAATGGTTCCCCGCCCAGTGCTACTAATACTGAAATAACGGTAAGTTTGAATTACGCCACCTGCTATGAACCTGAGAAACCTCTTTCGCTTTCTCAACATGCACCAGTCTTTTTAAGGAGGACGCGGCGAAAGAGACGAAAGAATCGAATTTTAGAATTCTTTAAGTATATGAAATTCTATGACACCTCGCGCACTTATCTGCGGCGAATCGGACGAATCGTCAGAAGAATTAAAAGTAAATTCGTTTCATTCTCCTCCTTCGGCTCTTTCGCCGCAGATATGCGTCCACCCTTATGCATGCTCGTCGGTTTCGGTTACATCTAATCAGACTTTTTAAATCTATTTCGTCCCACTAGTTAGGCAAAGGTCTACAGCAAGCTTTTCCTGCCTTTATCCATTTTAGTGCGTGGGTATCCAGATTTAGTAGATTAGGTAGAAGCTATTTTTGATACATTTTATTAATGGGGCAAACGTCACTTAGACCATCGCTGGTTCTTTGTGAAAGGCCTTTTCACAGTTCTCCAATCCCCAATGCGCGGCCAGAAATCGTAGTAGTATCTCATTTTTGAGTTGCAACTGTCGCTATTGTCACATGATTAAATATCCGAACAGATCGGAAGCTTAATACAAGGGACGTCGCGCCGGAGACCGCCGCTAGACTCGTAAACACGCCATTTTGATCCATAAAACAATGGATTACAACCATTTTCGCGAGTCTAGCGCCGTTGCGCGCGCTTTAAAAAGCTCGACTTCTAGTCGTATTTATTCATATGCATATTCGTATTTATTCATATTGTACCGCAATGACGTCGTAACTGCACCGCAATGAAAGGAAAATAAATGAAAAAATTAATGAATGATGCATTTTCATTATTTTTAGCGTTTAGGTACTTAATGAAATATTGATGTTTTATATTGTATCTTGGACTTGCTAAATGTAACGCACTCTGTTACTTGGTGAATAAATATTTGACTGACAATGACGACGTCGAAACTGTACCGCCGCTATATCGCCTCGATTTTAAGCACAGGCGTTGACTGACCGTTATCGCAGCGATTCCTTCATACATATTTTAGCTCTAGTCGATTTGTAGAGTATAGAACATATATTTTTTTTTCGCGATTTCGATATTGGTCCCATAGTGAAAGTTGTTCAGTTTGATGGTCTACACCACCCCCTTAAATGTTTATTTGTAGTTTTGTAACACCTTGTATAGGCTGATGATGATGATTGTTGCGTCCTCGCCTATGCTTAAAAATGACTTGTGTGATACGGCCCTAAAACAACAAAAATAATGTTACATTTTAGGTACAACAGGTACTTATGTTGTTTGTGTATGCAAAATGTGTTGGTTGGATTATGTTTTGTCCTGTTGTTATGTGAGAATTGAATGATTATGTTATAAACAGGGAAAAGCGACAACTAAATTGGTACAACGCAATTCATAAGTAGGTAGGTAATGTGAATAATAGGTTTATTGATTCGTTACAAAATCAATCAAAGCAACAAACAATCAAACTTTGTCATTTTGTTATCAGTTTTCTCGTAAATTAAGTTTGTAATTATACTAATAAAATGGCAAAATGAACTAAATACATTCATACATTATAAATTCAGATAGGAATGGTCTGAAATATAAACACATTCAAATTCAATTCAATTCAAATTCAATAAAAATGATAAACCAAAATGTATTATTCCAGCATTACCACTACCTATACGATAATATATTTATTTTGTCTGATTTATTATTATTTCAAACTTCAAATTTCAAAGACTTTATTGCGACACAAAGGTAATATAAAGGTGGTGAACAGTATTTTAGATAGAGCTCTGTGATCTGCCCATGAGCATGCAATATTTAATTTGCGAGAGGGTATGCAAATGTAGTTTATGTACGTCTCTTAATGGGGTATACTACATAGGGTGGGCCTGTGCCCCAATGTTGGCCACGAAGAGGGATGATGATGATGTCTTTTCTATCGGAATAATATAACATACAGGAGTGCGATTTTTGAATCTCATTTGGTGAGCTCAGCTGTTGAAAATGTCAAAATTACTACGGAGATACGCATCTTTTTACAGCTGATTTGACTTTCAAAAATCGCTCTCCTGTAGTATGATTTTTGAAAGTCGAAAGATGCGTATCTCCATAGTTATTTTGACATTTTCAACTTCTGAGCTCACCGAATGAGATTCAAAAATCGCACTCCAGATCAATGAAAATTTTGTGATTTATATTAGCCATTATGGTCTTTGATTTGACGACCGATTTTCAAGGTTACCATGATTGCATGATGTCATTCATGCAATTACAACCAATTGTGTTATAGTAATAAAGTTGAAAATAGTTTGTCGAATCTAGCAGATGTTGGATCTCAAAATATTTAATTAGTTTTAAAGCTGATTTGCTCAACGTTTAGTAAGACCAATGACTGGTACGATTATGAATCATCAATTATTAGTCAGGATACAATGGTATGACACAGATAATAATCAGGGTCAACTTGATACAGATACAGAAAAATTTACCAAGTGCAAGATGGAGTCGCGCTTCGAAGGTTCCGTACCTCGCTCGACACAATAAGTACATTTACGAACACCATTTTGTTTATTCAGGGACCTAACAATAATTTGATTTGAATATGAATTCTACTGTAATAGATTAGATTCTTTAAAATTACTAATTGTACTTCCTTTTACATTAAATTGAAAACTAATTTCAAGAAATACAAGAGCTTTAGTAATTATATTATTTACTGAAAATTATGTTTTTCTAAATTAATTATACCTAATGCTTATTTAGAATACAAGGAAACTTCACAGGATAACTAATACATAATGTTAGAGTTATTTATTATGATAATTGTTAATAGAGGTACATACATACTCCAGACCACAATTCTTTATTATGTATTTTATGCATTATTTTCTTTATTTTGTACCATTCCAATTCTAGGTATAAAATAATGGTTCACTAATGTTTAACACAAAATCAATAAGCAAAATATCACTTCTCAAGCAACGTTTAACAATGTTTCATTTCACAAACTAGTGATTTTACAAAGGTGTTAATACACATATTTACTTATCGAAAGTAGTCATTTAGCAAATGCATTGAATTATATTATGTTTATAGTTAAAACAACATTTCAACATCAGTTATGCGACAACAATCTTATTTACCAAATGAATTATTTGGCAAACTACGATAAATCATTTTTATATCACAAAACGTTATTTGCCATTTTTCAAATTCATTTTAAACTTTAATTTCAAATATTTTAATAATGTTCGTCAGTCTGACGATCGTTCTAGGTCTGACGTGACTAGATTGATGGACCAGACTGACGCGAGAATGAGCGTGTAACACCCGTCTTTCATGGTGCTTCATGCATAAAACATACATGTACGCTAAACCAAGCATAACTATACGCAAAAATGCAGCATGCATGTGACATACTAACTAACCTAACCTAGTCTAACCATAACCTTCAGTTGATGTTACCTTTCTGCCCCCTAAGCAACAAGCAAATAAGCATGCACTCAAGCAATGATGCAAGCTAGCATGCACACAAGCATGCAGCATGCAAGCAGGCATGCACATGCAAGCAAGCAGGCATGCACATGCAAGCAAGCATGTTGATGCTCCGCTCGCTTCGCTCGCTCCGCTAAGTGTTATACATGTTCTAACCTAACCTTACCTAGAATTTGACAAGCACCAATATGTTTTTCTCAGGCAGGGGGCTTCCGCCCCCCGCACCCCCCGAGCGGGGGGCGCAGCCCCCCTGCACCCCCTAACATGCAGACAAGCAAGCAAGCACACATGCAAAGATGCAAGCAAGCATGCACACAGGCATGCAGCAAGCAAGCAAGCATGAAACATGCAAGCAAGCATGCACATGCATGTACAAACAAGACTGCGTGGAAGAGGGGTGCTCTGGTTCGGTTTTGTGAAATGAAATAATGTGATCATCGATATTTGTAAAACGTTGTTATATTTAGTAATTTGCTGATCAAACAATAAAATATAAATCGAGTTTCTAACAAAAGATGAATGTTTAAATAACACAGTTTCGAATCGAAGTGTCTTGAGAATGAAATGTCGCAATGTGACAATTTTACAACTGATCACAAAATTAAATAAACGGTTTGTGAAACCTATTTCTACTAAATGATGATTTGTGAAACGACTCATTTTTAGAACGTTGTGTATTTTTTTAAAAATTGCTAATCAACTGTCGTTCAAACGGCAGTGACCCTAAAATAATAGGTAGCTACTAGCTACTTATACATCATGTTTTATGATATCGTTTATAAGGAATAATTTACATGTATCCTTGATAACGACCCACGACCCACGGCGACATATCCACCGCGATCATGTCATCATATCATCGAATCGCAAAAAGAAATCGGCTGTTCCATACATTCGGGTCGAGTAGGATTGCAATTATGTATGAAACAGCTGAGTTTCTTTCGCGATTTCGACTATGTTCCCATAGAAATGTTGATCAGTATGATAGTCTGATCAGTCCCTTAATAAAACCGTCAGCTAATTAAGAATATCCGTTGTTAAGTCTATTCATAAGCCTTTAACCGCAAGTTTTATTAAAATCGGTCCAGTAGTTTTCGTGTGATGCTCAAACAAATAATCCAACAATTTTATGGTTTGGCGTCATGAAAACCTAACTAAATACCCTTTTTTTCTAAATATCTGTTATCTAAACTATTATAAAACTGTAACTGAAGTATGTCTGTGAACTGTAATCGAAGATATTTACAAAAAAAAGGTTAGGATATGATTTTTAGGTATCCCTGACTCGAAATCAACCTTTTATAGAAATTTTGTCCGTCTGTTTGTTTGTTTGTTCGTTTGTTAGCGCATCACGCAAAAACTACTGAACCGATTTTGATGAAACTTTTTTTTTTGATAGCTTATGATCTGACTTAAAATCTGGTATATAATTTGTGCGGACGAAGTCGCGGGTTAACACTAGTAGTTTTATAATAGTGTAGAAATGTCGCTAACTCTTGGCCTTTCAAACGGATACATCATTTTGTAATATTAAAATGAATACATCTTTGCAAGCTGTACAAATAAAAATGTGGCATTTCTAATTTAGACGAATAAAAATTTCCAGCGCTGGCTCGACAGTAACAAATCAGTGAAGAAGCAAGTCGGTGTCAATGCTACGTTCTGGTTGGCGGTCAGGTTCTACCCTCCCGAACCATCTCGGCTAGCTGAAGAGTTCACCAGATATCTACTGTGTCTTCAGCTGAGGAAGCTGCTCTTGGATGGAAGGATGACTGCGCCTAAGAATACCGCTTTGCTGCTTGCTTCGTTTACTGTACAAGGTTAGTTAGTCTTACTTCGTTTTGGAAAATCCTAAAAATCTTAATTCATCATCATCATCTCAGCTGATGGACGTCCACTGCTGGACAAAGGCCTCCCCCAAGGATCGCCATAACGACCGGTCCTGTGCTGCCCTCATCCAACGCGTTCCCACCGCCTTCACCAGGTCGTCGGTCTATCTTGTGGGGGACCTACCCACTTTGCGCGATCTTAAAAAAATCTTAATTGTATTGTATTAATTAATTTTACTTTGGCTAATATTTCTCAGTCGATGCATGTTGCGTTCATCTGTAATTAGTTGTGCATTTAGCTATGTTTTTTAAAGGTTTTTGTAGGAATTTATATCTTTGCGGCGACAAAGAACGAACCAGGTTAGGTTCTACATTTTTTCTTCTCGCTCTATCTTAACAACGGTCACATACAAGTGTCAAACTTGGTGTGATTATAGTGCAAACTCTACAGTATAACAACAAATAATAAAAACTGGCCAAGTGTGAGTGGGTCTTATATTTTATTGTGTGCTGGTAAGGAACCCTCTGAGCGCGAGTAGTCATCACTTGGACGATTTTTGTGACATGTTTAGACTACTTGAATATTCAAAGTAGTCGACTTGTTTAGTCGAGCCAATGCTTCGTTAATTTGTCAACATACTTTCTAAAAAACAAGGTGGTATGACACAATAGAACTGCACTTGATGTATGCTAGTTATTCGTAATTGTAGTCACGACTAACAGCCTAATAATTCCTCCGAAATCATTTACCAGAAATACTATAAGAGGTCAATGTCCGAAATGCTAAAATTCATTATTCTTACATTAGTAATGCAAGGAAAATAAAATTTTGTGTGGAATTACCAACATGAATGTATTCTATTATACTATATTATAATGTATTGTATTCGGCGTACCATACATTTAGTATGTATGATTGATGATGAAATAGGTACTTGTTAATATTATTATTTATTAATAACAGGAAAATATGTAATTAGTAACTCATGCAATCCGATTTTAAATATTAATCATCTTTAAAATCGACTTGCCTTGAGGTTGGACTTACAATGAACAGAAGTGCGATTTTTGAAAATCATACGAGCGGTTCGGCAGTAGAAAATGTCAAAATTACTATGGAGATTATGCATCTTTCTACTGCCGACCCGCTCGTATGATTTTCAAAAATCGCACTGCAGATCTCGATTCTATTCGACTGCATGTTATGGAATAAGAAGTCAATGTATGGTATAGACAACATAAAATTTAGAAATTAACAAAATTCGAAAAAGCGAATATAAAATTAATCGATTTTTCTATCCATTATTTCTCGAGTTATAAAGAAAAAGAAAAAATTCAATTGCGGCTCAATGCATTTGCGGCCTTTTACACTGATGCTAATAAATCTATAACCATTTTCCAGCCGAAATAGGAGACTACAACGTATCCGAACACCCACCCAACTACTTATCCGAGTTCTGTCTACTTCCAAAACAAAACGCGGAAGACGAGAGGCGTATTAGAGAGCTACATAAGTTACACAGAGGTCAAGCTCCAGCTGATGCTGAAGCTAATTTCTTGGAGCATGCTAAGAGATTGGACTGCTATGGCGTCGAATCTCATCCTGCTAAGGTAAGCTTTTAATATATTTTCTTCGTAACAAGATATGCGTCGAAGAGATGGCATGAAAAAGAAAAAAACATACTCGGCAATGGACTTTATTGGGTTGATATGGTACCACTGTAGAGTTTCTGACCGCATCTTCTCTTTACGTCTTTAACATTTCCAACGAGGTCGTAGATTCGACGTCAAAAAGTCATTTGATTTAATGATATGATATACAAAGGCGACCAGTTAGGTGATTGGGGTATTAGTATAGTATCCCACTGATAAGTAGTATAAGATTATTCATTATACTAAAATAAGAATACTAGGCTTTTTCGACATTCCTTTACTTTCATCCAACAATTCGTAGAGGGCTCACGTGGTGACAGACTCTATCAGATAGAGTATGACCTATGTCCTCTCTCGCTTCTTCGTGATTGGAGGTCTTTGCCCTGCAGTGGAATACATGCACAGTATACGTACGTACAGTACGGACAATCCCTGTCCCCCATCAATTGTGACCACACCCCCTCGGTGGTACGGGTGGTCGACGACCGTAAGCATTAGTGCACTCAGTAAACACGTGCCACGCCCTCTCTTGTGTGAGCTCATTTACAGCGTATGAATTGTCCAGTACAAGCTTAAAGTTACTTAACGATTGCTCTTTATTTTACAGGATTACAACGGAAAAGACATATTTATTGGTGTAACATCAATAGGTATAGTTGTCTTTCAAAATAACGTACGAGTGAACACATTCTCTTGGAGTAAAATCGTCAAGATTTCCTTCAAGAAGAAGCAGTTCTTCATTCAATTAAAACGGGAACCGGTAAGTCTATTAAATAATATTTCTACTATTTAATAATATACTATCAACACTGTAACGCTGATACATGAAATTGTTTTGTCATTTAGTGGGCTAAGGGCCTGTTTCACCACTTTTTGAAAAGTTCTTGTTAGCTTATCCGACAGTTCATTTGACACATTTTGTAAGGAAGTTTGGAAGTGGTGAAACAGGCCGTAAGCCTCTTTTCATATGGAATTTCGAAGACAAAGACACGAAGTAAGCCATTCGTGGTAAAATAATATTGTGAGAACTGGAGTCGATTGACATTAATCTACGATTATAGGTTTACTGGGAAGATTATAATTTCAAGGTTTTGACATATAGTTACAGGGTGTTAGGAAAAGTATCATTAACCTTTAAACCACATACTTTACCCATCAAACTGAATAACTTTTACTATGGGAGCAAAACGATCAGAGCAAAAAAAAAAGTCAGCTGTCCCATACTAAACTGCAATACCTATAGGTAGGTTTGGGCCGGTTTTTTTTTTTGCTCTGATCGTTTTGCTCCCATAGTAAAAGTTGTTCAGTTTGATGAGTAGAGTCTGTGGTTTAAAGATTAATGATACTTTTACTTACACCCTGTATAAAACAGTAAATTTTTAAATATCATCATTGTATCCATTTATCTTTCCAGTCGGAATCCTACGACACAGTCCTCGGCTTCAACATGCGTTCCGGTCGAGCCGCCAAAGCGTTGTGGCGTTGCAGCGTGGAGAGACACGGGTTCTTCAGACTCAGGGCGCCGCGGCGGCGACCCTTCCTCGGCGCCCTGAGCGCGCTGGCCGGCATCGCCGCGCCCACTGTGCCGCGCACCGAGACCCAGGCGCTCGAGGATGCCAGGAGGGAACGATGCGGCCGCAGTTTCATTAGGTTAGTGCTGTTATGGACTGTAAGGTCCGTATTTATAAACGAAACTCATCTCTGATAGGCTCTTAAGTAATGTCAAACGCATACTCTTAAGTAATGTTAAACACCATAAAGTTGATATCGGTTAAGGACTTTCAATCGAATCAAATCAGCCTACATCGACCCACTGCTGGGCATCGGCCTCCTTTTTATTGCGCCACTCCTCACGGTCCTGTGCCAATCTTATCCATGTCTGACCCGCAACCCTTAAAATTTCGCCTGAAAAACGCATCGGTGGTGTACCCACGGACCTCCTCGCTTCTCTTGGCCACCATTTCGATATTGCCTTGGTCCACCGGCCGTCTTCTCTTCTAGCCAAATGTCCTGCCCGTCTCCACTTCAACTTTGTAATCCGGTCTCCAACGTTGTAGACCTTAATTTGACGGACTTCTACGTTGGGTACATGGTCCACAAGCGATATGCCTAGCATAGTACGCTCCATGGCTCTTTGTGCGACTTTTATTTGGTGCATGTTTTGTCTAGTGAGCGTCCATGCTTCCACACGATAAGTATGGGCAGAACACATTGGTTGTTCACCTTGTTATTTATGCATTGTGCCAAAGCCATCCAGTTTACCAAAAGCAGCCCATCCTAAGCGAATTCTCCTTTCGATTTCCTTTACCTGGGATTCTTGGTCAAAGGATAAACAATTAGGGCTATAATCACAAGCTATTTTTGAACGTAGGCCTCGACGGCACGATATCCTTGCGATATCGTCGTGATCACCGACAAGGCCTTATCCACACCGAATCAAATTTCAGCGACATTCGGCAAGACGGGTCGGCGACTTTGATGTAGAGAGAGACCTTTATTTATATAATGTGTTTATCCGCAGACGAAGTAGTTCGCGTAACCGGGACCGTTCGACCAGCGCCGCTTCGCCCGGGCCCGTGTCCGCGCTGAACTCGTGCGCGCGCGGCGCCAGGGTGACCACACACGAGGAGCCGCCGCCGAGAGCCGCCTGGACCGACGCCGAGCAGCCGCAGCCTGTCGAGGAGTTAGTCACCTTATATTGATACCTTTTTCATATTCTTTCGTATCAGTACGAGACATATCGTATGATAATGACTCACCTGGCACCAGGAGTGGCATCTCCTATCGGAGGTTGGCTATCATTAGGGCACAGAGCTAGGCTACAAGAAGAAGTGCTACGCGTGGCCAGCTTATATTGGTTTTGCGTAGCTTGATGTGTCGCCGTGTGAACGTACTATGAATCATGGAGCACCAGTTAATGTACGAGCAGTCAAGCCTATCTACGCAACAGGAACCCGCATCGCTTGCGTATCATACTCGTATAAAAACATTCTACTCAACTCGAGAGCCGTGTGGATTGAAAAGCCTTTTAATGCAATGAAATTTTTTTTTTGACTAGGATAGTTTTGTGGTAGTTCTGATTTCTTCCATTCTTTATGTATTTTGGGGTGCTGAATCCGAATCTGAGGTTTGCTAACAAAATTTCGTGACGCAACATTGACAAAATGGCGGATGATGTCAACGGCCCGTGGAAACTACGTTAGATATGGTTATGGACCTCAAACAAATGTCATATGGTCCCTGGTCTGATTTGGATGGCAGTAAAAAAAATCGAAATCGAAATCCAAGATGGCTGCCATGGACCAAAGCAGCTTTTAAAAGTTCACCGAATCGACTGAAAATGTGTATCCGAGGGTTTTCAGGGTCGCTGATTAAGAATATCAAATCATTTTCTTTTTATCTTCAACTTTCATGAGGGTCGTCATACAAATTTCATAATTTTTAAAATGCTGTTTACTTTCTCGACCCTGTAGCTCTCAAAGGTTAAGTCCTATGACAAAAGTACATACAATTAGTTTTGTAGGAAATATTGTCAGATTTAATTTCTGTAAACAGGTCATTTACTAAAAGTTTTAATAAAAATTCCGGAAAAAACATAAATTTTGTCAATGTTGCGTCACGAAATTTTATTAGCAAACCCCGGATTCGGATTCAGCACCCCAAAATACATAAAGAATGGAAGAAATTAGAACTACCCCAAAACTTTCCCACTAGGGGCACTTTTGAGTACAAATTCACTGTATTATTATTCTTTAAGATATTTATTAAAAATTTCGCATTATTCCAGTGACGGCGGCTTCCTAGAGCGAGCCCTCCGCGTTCCCCTCTCCTACGTGGACGAGTCGGAATCTTGTTCGGAGGCGGGACAGGAGGAGGCGGTATGCGTGCGGCTGTCTGCGGGCGCGGACGGACGGTTCGGCTTCAACGTGCGCGGCGGCGGCGCTGCGCCCGTCCTAGTGTCCCGCGTCGCGCCCCGCACCAGGGCACAGCTGCAGGAGGGCGACCTGGTACTATACCTTTACTTAAAACTAGTGTTTACCCGCGACTTCGTCCGCACATATTATATACCAGATTTTAAGTCAGATCATAAGCTATCAAACAAAAAAAGTTTCATCAAAATCGGTTCAGTAGTTTTTGCGTGATGCGCGAACAAACAAACAAACAAATAATCAAACAAACAAACACACAAACAAACAGACAGACACAATTTCTAAAAAAGGTTGATTTCGAGTCATGGATACCTAAAAACCGTATCGTAATCTTTTATTTGTAAATATCTTTAATGTACAGACACACTTCAGTTACAGTTTTATAATAGTTTAGAATTATGAGAACTGTAGTGCAGCTACGAAAGCTAAACAATCGTCAAGACATCATTCGAGTATAAGGGTGCCTGTCCACAGATGCGGAGCGAGGAAACAGAGTTTTATTAACCAATAAGAGATTGCATAAAATCTCAGCTCCGAGATTTCATGCAATCTTATTGGTTGATAAATAAATCATAAAACTCCGTTTCCGCGCTCCGCCGGCTCGCTCCGCATCTGTAGACAGGCACCCTAATACTCGTGTCCTGGTGTCCTGCCACAGAGGATTATATTGTACAGAGCAACAGCTTCATAGGAGCTTCGATTACATTAGCCTATTCTTGTAGGGCTGTCTAAAAGGAAATAAATTTAATTGAAGTATGAAGGATAATGTTTTATAATATGTAGGTATATTGTTTTTCTTTTTTGTTGTTGTTGTTTGTTGTGTTATTTATTATTTGTTATTTAGTTGAATAAAATGAGTTAAAATTTAAAAAACGTTGCCGCCCGATCCGCCGCTTTATGCGGGTGACTCAGAAATGACTTACCTGTCACGATTTTTGGGTAGGTATATGAAGAAGGAGATGTTTTTGTTTGTGTTCCTCCTCGTATTATTAAAGCACACAGTGCAATTATTAACCATTTCGTTTAATATTATTAAACTACTTTTAAACATGCTCGAGTAAAATGAACGATAATAATATCTCACACTTTAAATTCACATGACATGACGTTCTACAATGACAGTGACAATCAAACAGAAAATAATCCATAGACATATTAATATTAACAGAGGTCAGTGGCTCCAATCTCTTTCCGAAAGGAAGAATGGACAATATCTCACACCTTAAATTCACACCCTCGTTACGCCGTAACCACCCGAAGCATAGCCAAAGTGTCCCCTCGGCCTCGTTCGTGAGCCCCGTAGGTGAACGCGCACACAATCATACTGCGCATGTAGTGATGCGCCGCTTTTGCGAGGTTGTTTGAAGCTGTCACTCTGTACAATATAATCCTCTGTGGTCCTGCTCACATGTTGGATAAACTGGGAGTCTCTCTTCTCGCTTTACCATTGACAATGCAACTTTGTTAACGTACATTATTTTGTTAACAGGTGATGTCAATAAACGGTACGGACGTAGAGGAGCTGAACCACGAACAAGTCGTCCACATGATCAAGAACACCAGAGGCGTCCTCACTCTCCTTGTCAAACCTAATGGTGAGTCTACACCTACAATTATAATGTTACTAAAAGACCGAAGAGTTGTCTAGAAAATGCGTTTGTATGGTAGTAAGTTTAAATAGTAGCTTGAAGAAGAGAGCCTTTACCCAGCAGTGGGAGTTAACTTGTACTATATCAGAATAATCTGGTTTTGTTGTTGTGAAAAAGTTGTTCAGTTTGAAATCCGACATGGTCTGACCATCCTTTTAAAAATCAAGCATATTTAGAATGAAATTATGCGTGATATATCCAAACATCGTCCGTCACAAACTTCACATTTACAATATAAGTAAGATAGTACTAAATTATAGCAAATGAAAACTAGTTATAACACTTTTTCGCCCGTAGTCATCCACTAAATAATTTCCATAAAATTGTTCAATTAGGATTCATTGCACATTGCCCAAAGCCCACCCAATACATTTTTTTACTCGTTCTTGTTTCCCAGCTGTATACGAGCCGGAAGAGGGTCCAGAAGAGCCGGCCGTCTGTTTCGTGCCGATCGGTGCCGGTGATTTCGAAGGGGATGCCTTGGAACAGTCCATGTTGCTGCTGGGCGACGGATTGGCCAGCGGCGCTGCCTTGAAACAGGTTCTTATTTAATCTTTATTTCGATCGGTGCTGGTGACTTCTAAGGGAATGCCTTGGAACAGTCCATGCTGCTGCTGGGCGACGGACTGGCCAGCGGCGCTGCCTTGAAACAGGTTCTTATTTAATCTTTATTTCGATCGGTGCTGGTGACTTCTAAGGGAATGCCTTGGAACAGTCCATGCTGCTGCTGGGCGACGGACTGGCCAGCGGCGCTGCCTTGAAACAGGTTCTTATTTAATCTTTATTTCGATCGGTGCTGGTGACTTCTAAGGGAATGCCTTGGAACAGTCCATGCTGCTGCTGGGCGACGGACTGGCCAGCGGCGCTGCCTTGAAACAGGTTTTTATTCAATCTTTATTTCGATCGGTGCTGGTGACTTCTAAGGGAATGCCTTGGAACAGTCCATGCTGCTGCTGGGCGACGGACTGGCCAGCGGCGCTGCCTTGAAACAGGTTTTTATTCAATCTTTATTTCGATCGGTGCTGGTGACTTCTAAGGGAATGCCTTGGAACAGTCCATGCTGCTGCAGGGCGACGGACTGGCCAGTGGCGCTGCCTTGAAACAGGTTTCTTATTTAATCTTTATTTCGGTCGGTGCTGGTGACTTCGAAGGGGATGCCTTGGAACAGTCCATGCTGCTGCTGGGCGACGGACTGGCCAGCGGCGCTGCCTTGAAACAGGTCTTTAAGCTATGTCGGAACGTCGTGACAATCATTATAAAGTTGCATATATGCTGCATGTATGGTGACGACTATATTCCCCGAGGGGGTAGTCAGAAATATCGACAACAGCAGCAGCAGCTTCTCATTATAAAGTTATATAGCATCAACACCGCTTTAAAGAAGAAAGTGTATACATAAAATGTCGTTATACATAAAACTATACAAATATACATATGGGTTTAAAGGGTGATTCAGACAATCAAAATTTGTAACTTTTACTATTCCCAAAATATAGAGTCACTCATTTAGATCTCTTTGGTAACGACCTGTTCTTTGCAATTCCTTTTTTTGCGCCATACCATCGATAATTAGTCAAAAAGTAGATGTAAGTATTTGATTAAACACCCCTATTGTTCAGTATCATGGGTAAAATCTCCCCTTAAAGTTATGCAATTGTTCACCATAACACCCTGTAGTCTTGATGTTGCTTTCGCCCGTGAATTGTTATTAAAATAGTATTCGTTCTCTTCCAGTATGAAACGCTACTAAGAAGATTGCCGGAGGAACCGACAACAGTTTCCAAACTGGCGAGCAATTTGAACAAGAACAGATACAGGGATATTGCGCCTTGTAAGTTTCACGCTGGCTTTTAACTCACATTTTATTGCAGCTAGACAGGTGTGGTTTTATAACTCGTACGCGCAGTAGGACCATATTACCATTACTCGATGCTTACTATAAGAGGCGACTAAGAATTTAAATATGAAATGGGCAGCAGAATACTTATAATGATCTCCATCTAATTGCTTTCCATGCGTGACCATGAGCGCGACGAAAACAATTTACTTCTATTGTGTCTGTATTTCCCGGCATACGACAGGTTAATAATGAGAAAGGACCATGTCCAGCATTTTTCTTGTAGTTATCGCCACAAAAAAGTAATTGGTTACGACAGTGAAATAATTTACGAAAACTTAGTATTTCCCGTCATCAACATAGGCCCGGTAAACCACACTGCTGGTTATAGGAAGTGTACAATCACTCACGCTTGACCGATGCGATAAGTACATACAGACATAACCATTTCAGTTCGTCCTTCCTAAAGCGCAAATTTCTAAATTCGAAAAAGAGCTCGAAATCGGGAGAGATGAAATCTGTTACAGTATTATTGATTATAAACATGTTACAGCCATGTTGTGCTATTTCGAATCAAATTAAAGATTGAAAAATTTGTCTCGGGCGGGACTTGAACCCACGCTCTTCCAAACCGGGGAAACGTGCTAACCAATTACACCACCGAGCCCACAACCCAGAGAACGAAATTTTCAATCTGTTACGTCTTAAGGGGACGTGGGAGCGTGGGTTCAAGTTTCCCGAGACAAATTTTTCAATCTTTAATTTGATTCTGTTACAGTAGTAAGCATATGCTCACGACTATATTCCCCGAGGGGGTAGTCAGAGATATTCTGAAACCTCAGAACATCCACGTTTCACCAGTAGTACCGAAACTCTGTCCAATGTGACGGGGGGTGAGCCCGTCGCCACTTATAATGAACAGTGGGTACAATACATGCCTCGAAATTGAAGCATGCAGGTTTTCCTCACGATGTTTTCCTTCACCGAAGAGCCAGTGGTGTTACAAATCGTACATAACTACTCTGTTACATTAGTAACTGTTGTATAATCTGTGTATGCCTCTAAATCTTCACGTCAACTACAACAGACCCACGCGCTAGTCTGCCACTGTTTGCCGGCCACTCAACAGATGTCCGATTTAAATTTCTACAATACATGATAAATACTTTTTGCTTTCCACAGACGATTCAACCCGTGTGATACTAAAGGACAATCCGACGGGAGACTACATCAACGCTTCGTACATAAACATGAAGATATCCGATTCTGATCTTGTACTCACATACATCGCCACGCAAGGTGAGCTACTATTGTCTACCGATATCCTTTTAAAATAATTCTTCAAAATAATTGTTTACGGTTAATTGTTAAAGAATACCACAGCACATCATAAGAAAAAGTATCAACTAATCTAAAACTAAATCTAAAACTATCAAGTCTTACAAATAAATGATTTCATTCATTCTATAATAAGTTCCGTTCCCCTACGTTACGTCGAAACATTTATCACAGAATCTACACTTTTATAAAATAGTTTTATAAAATAGTATTGTACGTTGAAGATTAAAAAGAAAGTATACAATATGGTGTCTCTCTCCATATTTTTGGAAGAGATTCTCCAATGATTTTTTTGGCTGTCTTTTCGGAACTACTGGACCGATTTAGAAGAATCTTTTTGTGTTTGATGGCTTATGTATGATAAAATTTAAAAACTGGTGGGTGTATATTTTATCTCTTGACGATACGAAATAGGAGAAAAACAATTCAAATACTTACGTCTTGTTGTGAACAAAAAAAAACACTGTAATTTTACCCAATCAATCCTCATTCCAGGTCCGCTAGCGTCAACAGTGGGTGACTTCTGGCAGATGGTGTGGGAAAGCGAGAGCAGTCTTATAGTGATGCTGACCGTACTGGTCGAACGAGGACGAACCAAGTGTCATCAGTACTGGCCCAAAGTGGGCACCACACCGATGAAGGCGACCAACAATCTGACCGTAGTGACCACCAGCGAACAGAACATGGGACATTATATTAGGAGAGAGATGTGCTTGAAGGTTTGTATTTGAAATTAGTTTAAATTATCATCTTATTTGAGAGCTACGCTCTTGTCGGTGGAGTATTCGCCAATCCTGTCTCTTCCGTTAGTGTCTTTAGTTCTTGATACGACACGGCATCAACCTTTTCCTTCACTTGGACTAGATAACTCTGTCTGGTTCATCCTCGTCGAATAGTTTGAATAGTTGATGCATATTAATTGCTGCGCTGGCTCAGGGACCCAAAGTGGATCATTGCTTTGGAAACTAAAGCATTGCAAGCTTACCAGTGTCATTTTAGTCCAGTAACACACACTTCATACAAACGGACTTGCACTGACAAGAAGATAAGTGTTAGCAAGAGAGGAATACACCACCGCTTACTGTTTGCGTTCGCTCGTACCGCCGAGAGGGGCTGAGACAAAAATTGATTCGAATCTCTTGAAACTAAGTTAGTTCTAGCCTGTAGGATCACTGCAGAGCACAGATCTTCTCGAATGATTGCTTCTTCACACGTTTTACCATAGATGTAACGTAACGTGCGTAAGTGCACACATCTGAGGAATTCCATCGTGCACACAACGTGCCAGCGAGCAAGATTGTCCATCGTCTGTTTATAACCTTAATCATGTTTATTGGCAAACAGGAGAGCAGCGGTGCAACGCGCAACGTGACGCAGCTGCAGTACACGGCGTGGCCGGACCACGGCGTGCCCGAGGACGCAGCCGCCTTCATAGACTTCACCAAGCTCTGCTCGAGGCTGAGGAACCATCGAGCAGGTGAGTTAGACGCTAGTGGCCTTTTGATTGGAGTCTAAGGGGTCCTACCGGCTCGCATCGGCCCGGACCGGCCGGCATTTTGTAATGCGGCAAAAGATATTGAAATGTGTAAACAGGAATGACAGTTCATATTTGCATGCAACTTATGCATATTGAAACCCGGTGGTCTTCGTTCGCATTCCGCGATTGCTGTACGGCTCCGAACGGCTGCCGAAGGATTCCGCGACATATAGCCCGCTCCGTCGACATGCGATCGGACGACTTTGCGTCGGTTCGGTGCCGCGGCACGCGTACGTCTCAGTTCCGACGCGGCGCGATGCGAGCCGGTAGATCTGAATCGTCCCTAAACGTTCTATTGTGCCCATCTTTGATTTTCGAAAGTGCATTTATACAGTTCTAGAGCAGAGTTATCGCTTAAGCGATGCTGTCGTTAACGACAGAACAGATAATAGTACATGGTTCGACATACAGAACAGCTATTCCCCGCTTCTCTCTGTCTTCGGAAACCGCACTTTCTGGTGGCACTTTAGGGAAACCAAGCAAGAAGCACATACAGGCGGCTCACGCGTTCGACTGGGACCAATGCCATCTTGGGCTTGTAGCACTATAGTCTAGCATCGTTCTATGGAGTTCTGGAGGTTTTTAGAACCTGAACTGTCACCTAATGCACACCTTAGGTGATAGTTCGGTCTCAAAAAACCTCATCCTATGTCGAGTACATTTTTTTACATCCCTGAAATTTGGACTATGCCGAAGTTCCATTGAGTAAATGTAAATTGGAGCTAAATAGTAATTTTATTATTATTTATTATATTATACATTCAATCTCTACGCATTGACGCGTCATAATGCTTTCACATCTGATTTCTCCCAATGTTTTTTTCCACAGTAATACCGAAAGTAGTCCAGGAGCTGACCGGCGACGACGAAGACCTCCTAGACCCGCCGATCATAGTGCACTGTTCCGCCGGCGTGGGCCGAACCGGCGCTCTTATACTAGCAGAGACTGCCCTGGAGCTACTCCAGCGCCGCCAGCCCCTCTATCCCCTCGATGTGGTGCGCTGTATGCGAGAGCAGCGACCCATGTGTATACAGAACGCTGTGAGTACTGCCACAAACAATAAGCAGCGTAGCATAGCATTTTGCTCACGACTATATTCCCCGAGGGGGTAGTCAGAGATATTCTGAAACTTTAGAACATCCACGTTTCACCACTAGTACCGAAACTCTGTCCAGTGTGACGTGGGGTGAGCCCGTCGCCACTTATAATAGACAGTGGGTGCAATAGGTCCATGCATCGAAATTGAAGCAAGCAGGTTTCCTCACGATGTTTTCCTTCACCGAAAAGACAGTGGTGGTACAGTCAGCATCAAAAGTATCTAGGCATGTTAAGTGTTCATAAATATCTGGACAACTTTACGATAGCAAACCTAATTTCAACTCACAAAGAAATCAAATTAATTTATCTGTCATGTTATTATTTGTTAAGTTAAAAACAAATGGTATCTAGTAGGAAATAGGGTTTATTTTCGTGTAATTGTTCAGATGTTTTAGAACACCGGAGATGCTTTTGATGCTGACTGTACAAATCGTACATAAATTCCGACAAACTCATTGGTACGTCGGCCTAGACCAGGGGATCGAACCATCGCCTGCACGGCAGGCAAGGTTACTATAAAACGCAAAAAATAAGGTCCTAGGAAATTAGCTGAATCTATTTTAAGCCTGTGCCCTGCAGTGGGACGTATACAGGCTGTGATGATGATGATGACTATTCTAACCATTACTTTTCTTCTTTCAGAGCCAGTACAAGTTCGTATGCGAAAGCATACAAGCTGCGTACGCGCAAGGGCTAACTAAAGCTTCCACGGAATCCGTGTCTAACTGACAGTGCGTCTCTGTCACTCACCTGCCAACAAACACGAGTACGAGTAAGCTAGAGTAGTAATAGCAACAAGGCTGACCGATTTGTAGGAATGACGTATTTGAGAGAGTAGAGGCTAAAGTAAAGGGTTTTATGAAACCACTGATGCGGCGATAAAACAAGGTTCGGACGGCAGCGGACCGGAATTTTTTTCGTGTACGACAAGACAGTCTGGATAAGTTTGTGTTTCCGAGAATTCCAGCATTTTCACCGACACAGTAGGTTATAATCAGTTGATGATAGTTATGCGTCAGAAAGAAAACCGCTGCCGCCCCGCTCCGCTCCCGCTCGGTTCGGTCTATGGGCCTATAGACAAAGTATCTTTCGATTAGCGTTAACGACTGTAGAAAACATAAAAATGTATGGACTTGACGTATGGTGACGAAAGCAAATATCAAAATGTTTCGATCGCCAATGTCAAATCCATACATTCTGTCATTTTCTACTAGCGTTCTACGTTATCTAGGGCCCCTATTTTACCACCGCTTAAATCAGAGTACGTGGTATTATTTCTTTGTTTTGCATTTAAATTAATCGGACAGACATTTAGTTCTAATACAATGAAAAAATTTAAGTGTTCTCTCGAATAATCGAAACTACATATCAATGCAATTCAATTAAACATTGTTTTCGTGCTTAGTTTTGTAGTTATTTATACCGTGAAACTGGGCTATTTGGAGTTATTATTGACGAGTTAACTTTAATTAACATTGGTATCGATTCGGTATTGCCACGACTTAACTTAACTAAATTTATTCCTGTCATTTTCTAACATTCGACTAAGAAAAGAGACAGAAAACCAACAACTGACTTTAGTGCTGTCAAAGTGACGCTACACGCCCAAAAACGACTTAAATAAGATGGCGTGCATTATGATGCCATCTTATTTTGGGCGTCTAAAGTCAGTTGTTGGTTTTCTGTCTCTTTTCTTAGTCGAATGTTAGAAAATGACAGGAATAAATTTAGTTAAGTTAAGTCGTGGCAATACCGAATCGATACCATTATGTTACTTAAATTTAAATATTTTTCTGGTTTTTACAAACCTCGAAGTGTCCCAAAAAGCCCCGTTTTACTGTAGTAGTTTTCATATGCTTATTTTCCTGTGATTATTTTCAATATTTGAAGATCTATGTTTAGGTAATTTATAGGTAAATCTTGCCTTTTTAACGAATTTAACAATTTCTTATAAAAAAAAACATTTTCACGTAAGTAATTTTACTATTATTTATTCGTACTAACGTACTTACCTATTTTGTTAGTAATTTTTCTGTGCCATTGACAGATTTAGGTAAAACAATATACCTATACCTAATTAAGAATAATATTCATAGATTTATTTTTAAAACAGGATTGAAATGTTAAAGTATCGCTATACAGAGTGTTAGGGTAAACACTTGCATTACTTTAAGGTGTGATTGCACCCATGATACTTAACAACCTTACCTAAGAAACCTATAGGAAATTAGCAATACAATCTTTTTTTTTTTGCCATTTCCGTTATGGTCCTTTGGAAAAGTTGTTCAGTATCATGAGTAAAATCCCCTATTATAGTAATGCAATTGTCTACCCTAACATCCTGTATTTTTTACCATCGATGTCTGCTAACAGTATTATTCTACGAATTTCTTTCTGCACGTCTTCCTTTAAAACACCGAAATATCGATCATATAATAAATTGGGACCTTAACATCGAGTAAATTGATTACTTAATTAAGTATACACATTTCTGGCACTAATGTGAAATGTGAATAAAGAAGTTTAAACTTTATAGAATAGACATATCAAATATTCACAATTGTTCTATAGATTGAAAGTTAATTAATTATTCTATCGATTACTTAAAAATAAAGCACAATGCAGAGGACAGCCCGAAGAGAAAAATATGCGTGGGACTGTAATAAAATACATCTATCAAACTAATTAATATATTTCAAAAGTATCGCGAACTGCATTGATTTTGCGTCAACTTTGCAAATTACAATAGATGGCGTGACATTGCCAACAAATATTATTAAGACCTTTTATAGAGTGTTTCGATACTGCTAATGAAGCGAGGATGATCTGAGTTTTCAGAATTTCTCACGGGGTACCCTCGGGGAATGTAGTCGTGAGCATATGCATGCAGAATTGCATACACACTATTTAAAGATCGTGAAAAAAGTTAAGTAATCGCATGAATTATTAATTGAAATGACCCATTGTATTTGAGCATATAGGACGTAAAAACTAAGTAAGTATCCGGCTTGCACCAGCAAGTGTTTAGGCTCAATCGTATTTAGTTAATTCTGTCTCTCATACTGCCCATACTAATGACAGTGACAAAATATTTAAGCATGTTTACGCCAAAATATTTTTTGGTGCAAGCCATCTTTAGAATCGAGTCGTGTCATCTATTTATAGTTGATACTTTGTGCCTCTACTGTAAGTGATAAATGCCATAAATAGGTACCTTTAGTATATAAAACAATACGTAATAAATATAATTATTATAGTAGAAAGTAGTCCCCATTATGATTTCATTTGATAAAATGCAGTATTCAGTAAAATTCGTTTCAATAGTCAGAAATATGAATGGATTTATGAAAAACTTAAAGTTTAGTTTTGAAATGTATATTTTTGTTTTTAATTTATTCTTTACTAACAACTAATTTATGTTATTTCGTAAAAAACATATAATAACTTAGATATAAGTTAAGTTAGTATTTCTAAGCGAGAATATTTTCCAAAATATCTGACCAGAAACCTCTTACTTAACTCATTTCAGTCTCAAAAACATGTCCAATCTTATTGCTAAAAATAGATTAAACATTTTACCATCAAGAATGTGTTCCAATATCATCACTGGTTTAGTAATTGTCAAATTTTATAGACTACCTGCCCTATAGATTTCTTATACGTATAAAATAATGCAACGACTTATATGTGTGGGAAGAAGAGTATACCGGTGTAGGCAAACAATGTTAATACCGGGACCGATTTATGGAATTATTATGCTCGTGTCGTGTATTTTATGCACTATCAAGTGCATTCTGCATTAGAAACGGAATAGCCAAATGCCGCTGCCAATTTTGCTGCTGACAATTTTCTAACTAGACCTGTTAGTAGAAGCCGTTTAGATTCCAAAATAAATCGGTGTCAAAATGTGGCTGCATAAGCAATTTAAAAGAATGTAAATATTTGGCCAAGTGTTCCTATTTGCATTTTTTTAAGTTAAAAAAACTAATTTTTAGATGCATTATAATAAAATTTTAACAAAAGTATCGAAATCAATCTATCAATAATTGTTTACAATGTCTTAATCAACCCGAAAACTACCAATATCCAGTAGCCAAGGAATGGTAAGCTGATATGGTGGTAATAATAATAGTTACTAGAAGTCTATAGAGTGGGTAGTCTATGTAATATTATAGTGTAAGAAGTGTGAATGACTGACGTAGAATTAAGTGTTGTATCGTTTGGTAAAGTTCAATTATTCGAATACTATCCGAATTGGATGAACCCGAGTGTAGTATTTTCTATCTTGTGATGTCTTTGAGATCGTGCTGTGCATTTTTTTCTGTGACGAAAATAAAATTTTTATTGACGAACTGTTCTTTTTATTAATATCTTACCCAAGTAAAGCCTGAGAGTGAAAATATAAAAAAAATCTAGTTGGGGTCGGTTCGGTGTATCTCGTAAAATACAGAGGCACTATTTATTTGACCTAGGTACTAATTAGGCACTATTTATTTATTGGCACTGATTCTAGCATGATCCGTTTTATGTGTACGCTAGCTATAAGGATACGATAGACGCATCCGCTGACAAAGTATCTGTTTAAGTTTTCCTTATTTTAAAATAAGGAAAAGGAAGAGAATGGGTGTTTAAACACCCTTTTACTATTTTATTCGTATTTTATTAACATCAAGGTTGCACAGCGATCTCGTATCAACACCATTTATCAGGCCATTTTGGACTATTTTTTCTTTTTAAATTGGATTTTAGGACATACCTCGTTGATGGCCTAAACCACACTATTAAATATTACTAGGGTGTTTTTTACACCCTGTATATTTTTGACGTGGCATGTTTTAACCCTTAATCAGGCCTTGGCCACCATATTTAAATTCAATAATGAACCTTATTGTAAGTTTTTAGTAGGTACATTGTCAGTTACTTTTATGTGGTCGATAAATCGTACTATGCCTGATTAAGGGTTAAGAAATAATAATAATTATTATTATTAAATAAATAAAAAATAAATAAATATCTTGGACATTGTTAAACAAATTATCTAGTCACATTTAAAGTAAGATAATCTTAATCTTAACTATTATAAAACCGTAAAATCATCATGAGGAATAAAAAAGTAGCGGTTCGCGGTTCACTTCATATAAACTCAAATAACACTCGATAGCGTGATTTAAAAACGTGCAGCGCCATCTATTGTCAATATTGTTAGTTTGTTTGTTTGTTCGCGCATCACGCAAAAACTACTTAACCGATTTTGATGAAACTTTTTTTGTTTGTTAGCTTATGATGTGACTTAAAATCTGGAATATAATTTGTGCGGACGAAGTCGCGGGAAAACACTAGTACATAATACAAATTAAGTATTTTCTTTAATAAAATTACCATTATCTGTCTTGTTAACATAAATTCTAATTAGGTACCTAACTACTAATCTAATGGGCACATGACATTATGAACATCGTGTAAAACTAATTAAGCAACCAGGTAAACAAACACCACGGTAATACGGAACCCTGGCAGTACGAATTTAAAGCTCAGGAGAGCGATTTTTGAAAGTCATTCGGTGAGCTCAGCAGTTGAAAATGTCAAAAAAACTGTGGAGATATGCATCTTTCTGCTGCTGATTTGACTCTCAAAAATCATGCTTCAGGAGTGCGATTTTTGAAAGTCAAATCAGCAGAAGAATGATGCGTATCTCCGTAGTTATTTTGACATTTTTAACAGCTGAGCTCACCGAATGAGATTCAAAAATCGCACTCCTGTCACGGTTTGTAAACAGGCAAAATCCCCGAGAACTGAAGTTAAAGTGAATTTACGTGACAAGTCTGGCATCCTGTGGAGGGAAACGGAAAATGTTCTGACACCGAGCTGGCGAGTACCTACCACATGAACTCACCTTATTGTCGCTCTTAAAATTTCTACTAACCTTTTCACAACTGTCCGCTAAAAAATGTAGTTGGTAGCGGTAACAAAGTTTCTGATGCAGTATGTACAGTCTGTCTATAAATTCTTGGCAAAAAATGAGGGCGCTGTCTCCACGCAAGAACGTCAAAATCAAGCATAACCTGGCCATACTAAAATGATTAGTTCCTCAAACATTCATGCCACGACTTTATAGACAGACTATAACTAGTTAGTTAATCTATTATGCAACATTTTCTACCGTAAGGTACGTAAAAAAAAATAACGTTACACATGTATTAAACATGTGTAACGTTCAGAAACGAACATCGAGCCTTACAATATCTAGCTATCTTTCACGAAACTGCCTATTTATAACGTAACCCGTGCCTCTTGTGTTTACAAGTCTCACAACGCATGCGTGTGTGCTAAGACGTACGTTATACAAAACCAAATACACGAATTTGTCGGTCGACTAGCGGTGTCACTAAATCCGTATGATAATGACCGCTATGTTATCGTTTCAGCGCCCGCGGCATGATCGCGCGATAAAACGCTATCGCGCCCTAGCTCCCTTTCTTTTTGCGCGCGAACGAACAAGTTAGCAGGCGCGATAAAACGTTTATCGATGTATCATGCCGCGGGCGCAGATCTCTACTTATTATAGGTAACGTTAATTTGTTTTCTAGAACTAAAGTTCTCCATACAAAATGATTACATAATAGCAATTTCTATGAACTAAAACATTTTGTATGATTTTAGTACTTATCTATCGGTCCAAATCGTCTAAAATAATATCAAAAACTCGACAACGTAATCAAAATCGAGTGAGTTTAAAGATACAAATGGTTGCGCCGCAGGACCGGTGGCACGCGTGGACCCGTCAGTTTTCGAGCAGCTCCCGTTTGGGCGGGCCGCCCAAACTGTACCTCGCGCCGCCCAAACGATCAAACGAAACTTGAACCTTAACTTGAACATAGTTTTAAAAAAATCGTTTATTGTCTAGCGTATGCAGTGTTGTGAATTTTTCTTGTTATTAGTGTTTGATGTTTGCAAGTTTTTCGCGTAGAAGGTCGAAATATAAATAATAAATATTAATGAGTATGACTATGTCAGAAAAAGGTTAAAATTTTACTGTTCATTCATTGAAATAATTAGCCTCCTGGCGCAGTCTGGTAAAACATTCTCTTTAGTACCTAGCTAATGTGATTTTGTATAAGTTAGTAAGATTCACCATTAGAAATTATTTAATAAGTAAAAAAAATATTATGTTTTTTTTTACAATTGAAAACAGATTGGAATCAATCTGAGATATATAATTATATTCTTTGCTACTGAATTTTGCGATGGAATTTCCGGAGTTTTCTGTAGGTTTCCGACCCAATTAGTGAAGCATGTCTCTTTCCTAAGGTCAAAGTTCTATTCCAAACATGTGGTTACGTTTAGAATATACAAGTGGGATCAACTCCGAATCATATTCATCTAAGTATAGGTATACACAAAAGTTCTTAGAAATACAAAATCTGAAAGCTATGCCACCCACCATATTATCCCTGATCAACGTGAATGATATTATAGACCCTTTTTTCACGTGGGATCGGAAAAAGATGCAACTAAGGAATATTTTATCCATTAACTGTTTTAGAAAGACTAGCAACCGATCAACACCAGAAACGTACCACGCTGAAACCTTAAAAATGCACGTCTGTCCTAGATTAGATCGTTGCGACAAAATCGAAAATCAGGAGCGAGCGAAGCAAGCTCCAGATTTTACTACCTACCTACAATATGAAAAGGTCGGTGAAACACGATCTAAAACTGTGAGCGATCGAAGCGAGCTTGATATACTTATTACTTGCAATACGACAAGGTCGAAACAAGTATAAAAAACTATGAGCGAGCGAAGAGATTTTACTAAGTAGGAACACTGGTACGATATTACTTATTTGGTCATTGCAAACCTGCAAGTATCTAATGGGGCAAGCGAAGCGAGCTCGAGATTTTACTGCATTAGGGCTTACGGAATCCGCACGGACAACATACCACGTACCAATGAGTTTTTCTAACTTATGTATACGTATTACCGACTGCTCTCAAACGGTGAAGGAAAACATCGTGAGGAAACCAGCATAATTATGCAGAAGAAGAAATTATATGTGAAGTCTACCAATCCGCATTGGGCACGCGTTGTGGACTAACGCCCAAACACCCTCCTAGAGGGTAGGCCTGTGCCCTGCAGTGGGACGTATACAGGCTGATGATGATGATGAGTATGTTACCAACTTTTAGAACTTAGGGTCGGGTGCCTGTCCACTGATGCGGAAAGTAGAAACGGAGAAATATTAACCAATAGGATTGTATGGTTTTGAACGCTGGTTCAAATTGTACGTGTGGACTGTATGTATAAGTAGGTATAAAATAATGAAAGTAAGAGGTATGAAACAATCTCCACCATTCGAAAGCGAGTAAACCAAATATCCACTAACCTTGGTCTTCCACCCTCGTATGCGAGGACCAGCAGACACCGACTTCAGGAGGCGGCAACGTGGCAAAGTTGAGGTTAGGTTCTTGAATACTATCAAATGGTGGCACCAAGGTGTTTCAAACAGTTTATTTTATCACAGCACGGCTGGAGATAAGTTCGAAGGGCACTAGCAACCGGAACGTCCAGAAAACTAAGCACTCCCGATTTTTAAGGAATATTATTTAACCGCAGGCGCGCACGGTGTGGCTGCGGGATGGCGAAGGTCAGGTACCAACGCAAAACGAAGGTATCCGAACCAAAAGTTGAATGTGAATATTAATTTACCCACAATCATTTAATGGAGATTGAACATACCCCCCACCGAAATCAGTATGATGATTTCCTACATGCGTAGAGTATGAAAAAATGTTATATTCAAATGAAAAATTAACTAAATGTAGAGTGTCACTACATGAAGTGTACTGTAGAGTGTAAAATGTAAGTGTAATACATATAAAACTAGCCTAACCTTATCTATTTTAACTAAGATCTGCATATTTAATAGAAATACAAATCTAATTTGCATAGGGCAGAGGACAAACCTTATTTACTGGTCGCCTGTAAATACCCTTAGAGGTTCTAACAGTCACGACACGCACAACACTGTCAACACCGGGATGAACAGCTTCAATCCTACCAAGAGGCCATTGCAGAGGCCGCGTAAGATTCGATTTTAACAAGACTACGTCCCCGATCTTTAGATTAGCGACAGGTGTAAACCATTTCGCTCGCTGTTGCAGTGTATGTAAGTAGTCATCGGACCAACGCTTCCAAAATGATTGGGACGCCTTCTGTATGAATTGCCAACGTGACAATCTATTCAGAGGTACATCTTGAACGTCATATTCCGGGACGGCTACTAAACTTTGACCAACTAAAAAGTGGCCAGCAGTCAAAACTTCAAACTCGTTAGGATTATCTGATAACGAGCAGAGTGGACGCGAATTCATCACTGCTTCAATTTTACAGAAAAGAGTAGTTAATTCCTCAAATGTAAGGGACCTGTCTCCTACAGCACGAGCTAAATGATGTTTTGCTGACTTAATTCCGGCTTCCCATAGACCGCCCATTGAAGCAGCGTTAGGAGGGTTGGTACGCCATTCTACCTGACGTGTACTTAAGCCATTAATTATTTCATCCTGAACGGACACCACTTCTTTAAAATGTTTAGCAGCAGCAATAAAATTTGTACCGCAATCAGAGTATAAACATGAACAAAGTCCGCGCCGAGCTACAAAACGATCGAAAGTAGCTAAAAAACAATCACACGAAAGGTCGGTGAGCACCTCTAAGTGTACTGCTTTAGTGGAGAAGCAGATGAAAAGGCACAAATAAGCCTTATTAACTTTCGCGTTACGGCGAGAACTTTCCTTAACAAGAAACGGTCCACCTATGTCACAACCGACATGACTGAATACCTTATCAGGTCTGACACGAGAGGCGGGTAACGTACCCATTGACGGTTGAGAAATAATAGGTCGAAATTTAAAGCAATTCGCGCACTTAGAAAGCACGGAACGGATGACGCTACGAGCATTTATAATCCAATAGTTTTTGCACATAATTCCCTGTAAAGTGCGAGGTCCAGGATGCAAATATATTTTATGAAAATATTCAATCAATATTTTAGTAGTGTGACATTTTTTAGGAAGCAATAAGGGATGCTTTGTATTATAGGGAAGGTCGGATTGTAAAATCCTACCCCCCACCCTGAGGAATCCGTCGGAATCAACGAAGGGTGATAGTTTACGTAGTGAAGCTACGTATCCCCTTTTAAACAATGTTTCGATCTCAGATTGAAAATAATTTTGTTGCATAACCCTAATAATTGTGTTATGGGCTAATTTTAACTCTGAAGTTTTCAGAGGCCCAGTAACAACATCGGTCCTCTTCAGTTTGCATTTCATATTATGAACAAATCGTTGTCACCAAGTCATAACCCGTTGAAGTTTGTTAAATGAGGAAAATTTACTAAATGTTTCCTCTAGGTCATTATTTAAGAACTTATTTTTGTCACTACTTATAAAATTAAAAGATTCTGTCTTTGATTTTAATTCAGGAACGTCGTCAGAATTTTTTAAGAAGAAAGTACTTGTGGGCCACCCTTTGGGATCCTCATGTAGCCACTCGGGGCCATGGGTCCATTCATGTGAATTATTTACAAGTTGCGATGGCAACGCACCGCGCGAAGAAATATCAGCAGCATTATTTTCACTTTTCACGTGAAACCAGCAGTTAGGTGGAACCACATCGATTATTTTACTTACTCGATTGGCGATGTAAGTTTTTAATTTATAAGGCGGCGTTTGGAGCCACGAGAGAACGACGCTCGAATCGCTGAATGCGACTAACTTAAATTTTAAATTATTTATATTTTGTAAGACAAAATTAACCAACTTGGAGAGAAGCACGGCAGCCTCCAATTCAAGTCTTGGAATAGACAATGGTTTAACAGGTGCAACTTTACTTTTACCTGTTAAAAAATTAACTTTTATATTCCCATTATTGTCTGAACTACGCAAATACAAACAGGCTGCGTAACCGCGTGATGACGCATCACAGAACGCAACTAGGTATACGTCTCCGGTGAACGCAGGAGCAAGAAGATGCCGTTCAATGCGCATGTTTACTAGGGTTGGCAACTCGGAAATAAATTTATTCCAATTATCACAAATTTCTTGTGGGATAGAATCATCCCAGCCTAGACCTAACTTCCATAAATCTTGCGTGATACATTTGGCAACAAAAGTACAAGGTGATATAAACCCAACAGGATCGAAAATACTCGCTAGCAGCTTTAAAACGGAGCGTTTTGTATTTTTCGTATCAGACATGTGAAAATTGAATGAAAAACAGTCGCTAGATGGCAACCAGGTCAAGCCCAAAATCTTTAATGATGACAATAACGTATCATCCTCAAAATTCACTGATGAAACTTGATCTTCCTTCATTCTGGTAAGGAGCTGTGGGCAGTTGCTTGCCCATTTACGTAAGTCAAAACCGCCAGTATGCAATAGTGACATAAGTGCGTCCTGTAAAGAACATGCCTCTTCAATGGTCTGGCAAGACCATAATAAATCGTCTACGAAAAATCCCTGCATTAAAACTTCAGCAGCTTTAATAGCATAGACGTTTGAGTCATCATGTGACAACCCTACTGAGTTTCTTATCCGAGCTAACTCGTCAAGCGCAAGCTGGTGCAGCGTGCGAACTGCTATGTAAGGTGCACTTCGAAGGCCGTAAGTGTTAGTCTTTAGTTCAAAAATACGTAAGGGTTCCGTCGGTGATTCTCGCCATAGAATATGTTGATAAATTCTATCGGTGGGATCAATGAGGACTGCGCGGAACATCTTGGAAATATCCGCGGAAAAACAAACATCATAAAGTCTAAAACGAGTTAAAACCTTTAAAATGTCATGATGTAGTTTCCTTCCTGTCAAAAGAGTGTCATTAAGTGAGACTCCATTGGAGGTTTTAGCAGAACCATCAAATACAACACGCAGGGGTGTCGTCGTGCTAGACGGACGTAAAACACAATGATGCGGGATAAAATATTTTGACGGCTCTGCACCTTTGTATAATTCCATATGTCCTAAGGACTCGTATTCAGCCATGAAGTCAGAATATGCCTGTTTGAGGTTTGGCGAGTAAGCCAACCTTTTTTCAACTTGAGATAATCTTTTCAAAGCAATATCATATGAGTCACCAAGGATCTCATGGTCAGGATTTAATAAAAGCGGCGAAACGTATCTACCAGTTTTATCGCGATAATGGTTATTAATAAAAATATTTTCAGCGATTTCCTCATCCGGACTTAGTTGAGTCGAGAACGGCACGTCTTCAACCTCCCAAAACCGTTTGAGAGTGTCGTTGAGAAAATCATCTTCTGTGGTGTACGACACTACAGAAGTAAGCGAAGTCGTAGAAGTCACGACATTAATATTATTTGAAGATGGCACGGCCAGTCTTCCTGTTATTACGTAACCAAATACGCTGCTCAGTGCGGCAGGTATGTCGTAATTAAAAACAAATCTTTTCCCATCATAAACGTGTGGGAAAACGTCTCCCGATAAAATTAAATCGATCGGAGATTTTTTATAAAATTCGGGATCGGCCAAATTTAAATTTTTATATTCATTAATCACCTTTTCCGGGATTAGAACGGTTGGTAAATCAGCAGTAATTTTTGTAAGAATTACTGCATCAATATTAAACATAGGTGCATTACTATGACGCGCCTTTATGACACATGACGTCATGCCATGATTTTTTAAGGATTCACCGCCGAGTCCGTGTATATTAAAAGTACATTTACGCTGAACTAAACCCAAACGCTGTAAACAATCAAGTGTAATAAAGTTTGATTGCGCGCCAGAATCTATCAGAACCCTGCACGGTTGATAGCAATTAAAACTATCTAGTACGTGTACAACAGCTGTTCCTAAGATAACGGTCGCGTTATCACACTTCGATGACGTATGACAAGTCATCGCTGACGCGTTTTGTTCGGGCTGCGGCGGCGGCGGCGGCGACAGCGCTAACAGGGGCGCGGGGGGAGTGAGCGCGAGAGGAGAACACGGTTCACCGTTAATTTGTGCGCCTGCACTCCGCGGAGGTCCCGACGGCGGTAAAATATTATTATTAGTCAAATCTTCATGCAATAAAATGTTATGCAGTTTCTGACATATAAAACATTTAAAATTGCTTTTACACTCGCTCGCGCTATGATTAGATTTAAGACAATTGTGGCACAATTTAAGGGCATCAGCACGGCTGATACGCTGTGAATAGCTAAGTTTACGAAACTTATCACAACGGAAAATCATATGATTTTCTCCACAGTGCGCACAGGGTGTTTTCAAGCGCGACGTTGATGACGAAGCATGCGAATATTTTGTAGCTGATGTCTTGGATTTATTTGTAACTGATAGATTTTTTGATTCTTGTTTATTATAAGAATTTGTATGATTTAAAATTTTAACTTGTTTCTGAATAAAATCTGTAAGCATTTCAAAATCAGGTATTGTGTTTTGATTCAAGTTTTGTTCAAACAGTTTCCTAGTTTGTGGGTCTAAGGCCCTTAATGCAATATGACAAAACACATAGCTACTCAAGTTCTTTACATTAAGAGCTTGTATAGCCTTATATGAATGATCGAATGTTTCAAGAAACATATTTAATTGAACTGCAGACTCTTTCTGCAATGTTGAAAAACTTAGCATTTTATCAAGGTATCTGCCTACCAACATTCGATTATCCTGGTATTTATCAAGCAAACTTTTCCAAACTAAGTCATAATTAGACGCAGAAATCGGAACACTCTTTACAATGTTTAGTGCAGAACCTTTAGTGCAAGATAACAGATAGTGAAATTTATCTATCTTAGGAATGTTCTCGCGATTATGTACCAGTGAACAGAATGTCTCGTAAAACGTTATAAAATTTTCGATATCTCCGTCAAACGTAAACAGCTCTAATTTTGGAAGCCGAGGTAATGACTCAGTTTGCCTTGATTGGGGAATTTCGTTAGATTTAGGATCAAATCCTTTTACGTGCATTTTAATACGAAAATATAAGTCATCAAAGGACACTAATTCCTGAGTTCTCGCAGAAGCTTGCGGGTCTTGTTTTAATTCGCATTCGTAAATCTCGAATATCAATGTATTGAAGGTATTACGTAATTTGTCAATCTCAGTAGCACGTAATAAGAATAAATCTTTCGTTTCTGCTAACATCTGACCCTTTGTTAGGTCGTAAATTAATTGAATTTGCGCAAAAATACTTTCTTTGCGTTTAATCAAAGTATTTAGTTGTATCTCATCTTCCGTTAGACTATCAATAGGTATCGTTCCTTTAGGTTTAGTCATTTTGAACTATAAATTGAAATACTATCTTCTATAGAACGTCTATAGGTTAAGTTATTGTAGGTAAAACCTATCCTGGATCGATGGACCAAAAAATTGTATGGTTTTGAACGCTGGTTCAAATTGTACGTGTGGACTGTATGTATAAGTAGGTATAAAATAATGAAAGTAAGAGGTATGAAACAATCTCCACCATTCGAAAGCGAGTAAACCAAATATCCACTAACCTTGGTCTTCCACCCTCGTATGCGAGGACCAGCAGACACCGACTTCAGGAGGCGGCAACGTGGCAAAGTTGAGGTTAGGTTCTTGAATACTATCAAATGGTGGCACCAAGGTGTTTCAAACAGTTTATTTTATCACAGCACGGCTGGAGATAAGTTCGAAGGGCACTAGCAACCGGAACGTCCAGAAAACTAAGCACTCCCGATTTTTAAGGAATATTATTTAACCGCAGGCGCGCACGGTGTGGCTGCGGGATGGCGAAGGTCAGGTACCAACGCAAAACGAAGGTATCCGAACCAAAAGTTGAATGTGAATATTAATTTACCCACAATCATTTAATGGAGATTGAACAAGGATTGCATAAAATCTCCGCTCCGCTCCAGTGGACAGGGATTTGCGAGCTAGAAGAAGAATCATGTTGTTAGATTGGGAGCTCAGGAATTCTAGGGTGGCCCAGATGGATTCTGGGGTGGGCCGGGCACTAGTACTGGAGGAGGACCATACACACCAATTGTTTTTCAGGTCCTTGTTTCAAGGGTTTTTAGGGTTCCGTACCCAAAGGGTGAAAACGGGACCCTATTACTAAGCCTACGTTGTCCGTCCGTCCGTCCTTCCTACCTATTTAGGGCTGTAACTTTTGAACCGTAATAGCTATGTTGAAATTTTAACAGTATATGCGTTATTAAGGCGGATTTGTTAACAAATAATAAATGTCAAAAAGTAAAAAATTAAGGGGGGTTCTCAACAAGAAACTAGTTTTTATCGACGTTTTTTCTTCTCGCTCTATAGTAAAAACGGTAATACATACAAGCGTCAAACTTGGTGTAATTATAGTGCAAAGTCAAACTCTACAGTATATAACAACAAATAATAAAAACCGGCCAAGAGCGAGTCGGTCTCACGCTTAAGGTCCCGAAGAAAAAAGTTTTTTTCCAAGTTAATATGTTGTGTTCTGTGGTGGTGTGGTATACGGAACCCTAGATGTGCGAGTAGCCAGACTCGCACTTGACCGATTTTATTACTACTAATTTTACCTGCTGCTTGATTGTTAAGTTCCATTTATGCATTCAAAGTTTTCGACGCAAGACGAATCAGATCTGAACTTAATTTTAGAATAAAGAAAGACTTAACCAATTCCAAAACAAGAAAAAAAATTTTTGGGATCTATCATCGGTAGACCTCTTTTTTAAACTCGATAATCAAGAGACTAGATGAATGTTGAAGTAGGAAGAGAAGTCTGTCAGGATCGTAGCGGATGACTGTTGTCTCTGCCTACACCAATTCGATAATGAGGTAACTGCGCCATGTAGGAAATTCCTACCAAAACATCATGATTTCCTAGACCCGAGAGTGTAGTTACGCTTCGCCCTAACGCCGAAAAGTTGTATGGGCATGTATAGTTACATACACACACGAAATCCTAATCCTGCCTATGTCGGCAAGAAAAGCGAAGAGGTAAAGGATAGAAGCGGGCAATTATGTCGTAGGTACCTCAAGTCAATGTTTTCGAAGCAAACAATGGACAATGTAAACATTTGAAGAAGCATTTGCGTCCATATTCATTCATGGCCTTGCCTATTTCAAGCCTTCGTTGGCCATTTATAAGTGAGAGAAAATATACCTACATACTTCGATCAAAAATTTTGATCGAAGCCTACATAGACAAGCTTGACCATCCCCAGACCCCAGTGAAGTGGTTAGAGGACAATCTGCCTACCTGTCAAAAAGTATATAAGTCCGATTTATTATTACGTAGGTTTACAATCCCGCAAAACAATTGCTCGGTTTGTCTGTGGGAGCTACAATCACGCTCAAGCTATTTCAACTTCTTAATTTGTCGAATAGGTACAGCCAACGTTGCAATACATAAAATTGTAGCTATTATCTCACTTTTATACATTTTACTAAGAAATTTTCTTAGTTCTTAGGTAATTCTGTCTAATAGGAATGTCTTTAACGGTCTAGAAAATCTTCGCTCGTTCGTAGGCATTAGCCTAATAATAGATGGTAGACTATTATAAAAATAAGGTACTTACAAAGGCTTCTATCTCCATAATAGTGACCCTGCAACAAACATGCCCGTAGTCAGGGACCTTTGTGTTGGGTTGTTTAGTTCGAAGGTAATAAAAATACAAAACTAAAAATTTTTATCCAGGATATAGGTAAAATCGACGGTCCCTACGTACATTCCCGTAAGTGCAAAAGTCAAATTTTACAGGAGAGCACTTTTAAGTTTCAAACATGTGTATTTCACGTCCTATTTGTAACACAGTGACGAAATTTGGAATATAGGTTTAATATACGTTAAACTATATGTAAAATAAAGAAAAAACTCAAAAAGTTAATTGGAAGTGTGTTATTAGTCACTTACTTAGTTCTACATCGGAAACTCTCCAATTACAAATAACGTATGTGGTACATATTGATTATTACGCGGTAGTCTCAAGATCGATCAAAATCTTAACTGTCACATAGATCATTGTACATGGGAAACATTATGGAGATACGGGGTTTGTAGGTAAGGACGAAGTGTATTGTTACTACAAAAAGTAAACTTTTTTAGTATTATTAATAAATTTTAACCCCGTCCCCACATACCTCGTGTGTACCTGTCACACTGGACAGAGTTTCGGTACTTCTAGTGAAACGTGGACGTACGAAGGTTTAAAAAATTACGTATACTTTAGTATGTGTAGTATATTGTTTGTTTTGTTATATTGTTTTAGTATATTGTTAATAGCAAAGTAACTAATTTGAGACTTAGCAATATTGATAACATAAAATATATATTATTCTATATTTACTCGTCAGAAACAGCCAAATACAATTTACAACATAGACGAGAAGGGTATCAAAGGCGGCCATATCTCGTAAAGCTATTTTTCCAGAAATTCATTTGATGGAATAGAGCGATAAATGCTATGGCGGTGCTCTAGTAGTAAAAAAGTAAGTTATAGCCAGTAGAATGCCACTGCAGGGCAAAGGCCTCCTCTCACGAATAAGGGTGAGAGGGAGCGGGCCATACTCCAACCACGCCGGCCCAGTGCGTGTTGGTGGAGGCAAGGTAGTGGTCAACTTGCTGTCAGAGAATTTTCAAGCCGCCAATAGGCCCTAGTAGTAGACTTTACTATTTTGATAAACTGACAATATTATAAGGCGACTTGTTGACCATACGATATGAGTACCAATCTAATTCAAAACAAATAATTGGTGTGGTGGGTGTCACTATTGACACCGGTCTTTAAGCCCTTCAGAAGCTGTTTGACTTCGTCATACTTGAGGGGAAATCGCCGCAGACATGGAACAGAAATTTGATGGTTCTCTTCTTTAAAAAGGACGATAATGCCCTACTGAAGAACTATAAGCCCATCCCACTTCTTAGCCATGTCTATAAGCTGTTTTCGAGAGTTGATACGAACCGTGTCGCGCTCATTTGGACGAATTCCAACCTCCCGAGTAACCTGGGTTCCGAACAAACTTTAGCACCGCGTACCACATACATACGCTCTGCCTCGTTGCTTGGCGTTCGTGGACTACGAAAAAGCTTTTGATTTGAATGGGACATGTGCTGTATTGCAGTCTCTCCAGCGATGAAAAGTTGACTACTGGTAGGTACTTGGAAGTGATCAAATGCTACTGCCACTATGTCAGTCCGATTACATGACCAGAATAGATACCTATCCTACCTACCGCAGCGAGGTGTGAGGCATGGAGACGTTATTTCTCTGAAACTGTTCACCGTGGCACTGGAAGATGTTTTCAAGGTTTTGGGTTGGAAAGGGCTGAGTCTCTCAGGGTGAGATAATTATAGTCATTATGACGATGAGCATGGAGGACTTCAGTAGAATGCTTGATGACCTTAGCAGAGCCTTCGAACGAGTTGGTTTGAAAATTACCATGGACGAGACGAAGATCATGTCAAATGTCCATGTTCACCCACTCCTGTAAAGATCGTAGACTCAGAGTTCGATGTTACTACGATTATGTTAACCAGGGACAAACTATCCAGTTAGGATGGTCCCACTTCGAGATAGAGGTCAATAGACGAATCTAACTGGGCTGGACATCGTTCAGGACGTATGGACTGCGTAGTATCTTCTCGGCCAAACACTGCAGTGTCTCAAAACGAAAGTCATTGACCAGTGTGTGTTGCCAGTGACGACACAGAATAGGATAGAATATTAAGTACTTGACATACGAAATTGAGACGTAGTAGCTCACTCCTGGCCTCATAAAAAGCCTGAAAGTCACACAAAGGGCAATGGAGAGGGCTATTATGGAGGGGTATTCATCTTCCCATCTGATCATCCCATATATTACTTATAGCTACTGTTAGGTACTCTCTTTCACGACAAACATCAGCGCTCATGTGATCGGCGTAACCAATTTTCTAGTTCATATTGCCTTAAACAACATTGCCACGTTAGTTAACTCATGGTAAATGGTTTTAATTTGTACAATTAATGAAATAAATAAATAAATAAAGAGGTTTTGATAGACCTCTTTACATCGCATAATTTTTTTAAACTATTTTCTGCATAAAGCATTATAATTATTATAAATAATGACAAACGCGCACAGTCATAAACGTATGCCAGCTTCCTGGTCATAAACAACTTTCACCTAATATGTCAATTTGGAATTGACATGATGGTTGTAAGATGTTAAGTTGGCTGGCTAATCAATATTTTTTTCCAAAACCAGACGAAGTTACAGAAGTTTAATAACATAAATACAACTTTCTTATCATATTTACAAAATATTTCCGACATAAAAAGCCTTAAATGGTAGTTATTGATAAAAAGTACTTTTATTTTCCGACGTAAGAAAACTTATCTACCACTTGCATGGCATGGCCTGGCTTAGGCATGTAAAGTTGTCCACGTAAAACAACGTAACTAACATAGTGCGTAGCAGTTACGCGGCAGGCGTGGATTACGTTCCAATGTAGAATCACTGAACTACCACTGATGTTAGTTTACTTCGGAAATTTTTCTTAATTTTGTAGTTACGGGAAATGTGTGTGTGGATTTAAGGTTCAATTTGCATAAAATGTTTAATTTTTTTTTGACTAATCGATAGTATAGAGTGACCTGAAGGACATGGAACAATAAAAGGCAAATCACGTATCTACCACTTAGGAATATGTACGTAGGGACCGTCGAAATAAGTAATCACATAAGTACATAGCTTTCTGACGTTATTTTTATCTATACCACGCACGGTTTGAACCTCCCCTTAAAAAACGTCATCATCGGTATAGCTACAGCATTTTTAGCGTGAATCCAGAACAAACAGCCATCCCAGAACTAAATATATTTCGAATATCAGTAGATTAAGTATTACGTTTTATAATTATGTAGAGTCAGTTTCAAATATATTGAATTGCTTAGTAAACAACTGATTATTTACCAAGCAATTATAAATTACGTTAGCAAATAAAACAGTAAGAATTGACAAATATTAGTATTGCTTTAATTAATTGAGGAATCATGTCATTGTAATATAACATCGACCCTTGATATTTTACTCTTGAAATAATAATTTAAATAAGGACATTTATTACAAATTGCTAGCCAATTCCAAAATATACATGGCGACACTGATCCAACCATAAATATAACCATAATACCTTACAGGAACCTTACCTTACCTTCCTAGTAAGTATAATACCTTTATGGATCCAACACGTGGAGGCATCTTTAAGACACTTTTGTCTAAGTGCGATGGGATGCACTAATTGTAGGTTATCTATCTCTGAATGAATTATGTAAATACTCGGGTTATGGCGTACTAGGTGGAACGGGAAATCTGGAATATTGCGGAGAGACTCGGGTCGTCGCGCCTGCCGTAACTAATTTCTCTGGTTTGTCAAAATGGCACATTGGTGACTCGCCAACTCACTCACAATACAAGGAGCGACAAGGAGGCAACATATACTGAGCGGCTAAGGTTGTAGAGAGGTGAGGTTCCCGTTGCCAGGTGCACCAGTCAGCAGGCCCCCGGCGTTATGACAGTTTACACTTCTAAATTGGAGCATAAGTTCTGCTCTTGCAACTAGTTAGTGATGGCCACATACCGCCAGCTCGCCACAAGCTTCCCTGCCGGTGCCGGTTTATTATTGACGGCCCTACAGCACAGTCTGTAGTGAACCTGCCTGCTGTGCCGAGGGTCGCGGGTTCGAATCCCGTAAGGGACAAATATTTGTATGATGAATATGAATATTTTTACCCGAGTCATGGATGTTTGTATCTTTATATGTATTCTATATCGTTGTCATAATACAAGTCCAGGCTAGATTCTGAAACTTTAAATGAGACTAGATAATTTGTGTGACAATGTCCAAGATATTTATTTATGTTATTATCTTTATTACAACCCAGCAGGTATTTCACAGGAATAGCAGATCACTTCGCTGACCCCTTTCAATAAACGTGTTATCTCTGTACATTCGCAGAAAACCCATTCATTATCCTTAAATTTCCTTTTGTCATTCGTGGAAATTCATTTATTTTTATAATCTAACTTTTAGCCCGACCTCGACCGCAGGCAGACACGAGGCTCCGGATATTCTGATTGATGGGCTTTACATTAAAATTGAAGGCTTTTTGGCTCTTAGCGTATATTTTGTTAACTCAATCCATTACAGTTCCATTATACTTTATCAATATTACTTAGATATAATGTAGTTACCTAATATAACTTGTAATTTTATGGAATAATTCACAGGTTAAAAGTTTTAGCTATGTGATTGACTTACTGATCGAATGACTGACTAAGTAATTAATCTATCATATCAAATTATCTACAGACTAATCTTTGCATCTGAGGAAGGTGAAAATCCAGAAATACTTATAATAAGGCTATAATAGAACCACTACTATACTAATAATCGTGTTCGAATGATGCATAATCTTTTTTGACATTTTCTACTGCTGTCCAATAGTATCCAATAGTTATCCAATAGTGATCCAATAGTGATCCAATAGTTATCCAATAGTTATCCAATAGTTCAGTTAGCTCCGTAGGTACAAGGGGTTCGTTTGTTTCTTTCTCTTTTATTTATATACAATTTTGCAGTCACTCGTAAAGTTTATATGGTTGATAAAAATAGGTACTTAGGTAGGTATATCGTAGACAGTGGACACTATATCTATAACATGATCTCGATAATGATTAGTTTGTTTAAGTGATCAATTGATATGGATTGATGTAATAGTGGTGAGAATTGATATGGACTAACTAGTATAGTCCGTATCAATCTACATCGCGTCGCGTGTGTAGGTAGGTACAATATTTAATCTCATTCTAAAAATTATTGTCACTTATGTGTGGTATCTGAAACTCTACCTATACTAATTACATAATAAACGAAATATCAATGTGCATCGAATTTAAAGTGTCATAAAAGTGTATTAAAAAGTGAAAGTGTTAATAATGTAAAATCAAAATGAAGAAATGGCGGTTCACATTTTGTGTAATCATTTGCTTTTGGCCCGGTAAAAATGCTCGGTCCAAGAGCGCAATGGAATTTCTACCCGGGAAAAATGTGTTGAATATAATCCCGGAGTTCCTGGGAGAATCGCAGACACCGGCGACGACCCCGGGAGATTCCACGAGCTTGGACACGCTGGAGGATAATCAGATTCTTTCGGCGTCCATGGAGACAGTGAGCTTGGAGACAATTCCTGCTTTTGAGGTAAGTTTTTGACATAAACAACGATATTCACACTTTGAAAAGACTTCGATTTCCATACAAAAAGAACAAAAATTTATCTTCCGGTACCTTTCGATCTAATCCCAGAATTGCCCGACACATCAATACAAATGAATCTGAAATTGTCTGAATCCTAAATCGACTGCATCCCAAATTGACTGAATCCCAAATCGACTAAATCCGAAATTGACTGAATCCCAAATAGAGGGATAACACTCCATTATCTCGAAAACTCTTTTTTCCGAATTGAAAAATCATGAATGTCAAAATTCCGATTTTTTTATTTTAGCATTATAACAATTCAGAATTGTAATTTTTTGGAATTTATAACCTACGATTTCCGAATTTTATTATTCCGTAGTTAGAGCCCTTTCAAACTGGCGTTTTGATCGGATATTTCTCAGCCGAGAAATTAAAGCGCCAGAGTTAGTTTTTTGTGCAAGTCACCCTTCGAACAGTAGTAGGTAATGAATGATTACCATAAATTGATACATAATTCTTCATTATTCCCAAATCTATACTACTCCCAAATAGATGGATAACACTCCATTATCTCGAAAACTCTTTTTTCCGAATTGAAAAATCATGAATGTCAAAATTCCGATTTTTTTATTTTAGCTTTATAACAATTCAGAATTGTAATTTTTTGGAATTTAAAACCTACGAAATTCCGAATTTTATTATTCCGTTGTTTAGAGCCCTTTCACACTGGCGTTTTGATCGGATATTTCTCAGCCGAGAAATTAAAGCGCCAGAGTTAGTTTTTTTGTGCAAGTCACCCTTCGAACAGTAGGTAGTAGGTAATGAATGATTACCATAAATTGATACATAATTCTTGATTATTCCCAAATCTATACTACTCTGATAATGACACAGATAACGCTGAAATTTTGTTTGTTTTTTCTTCACGCAGAGTTTAATGAAATATATTACGTAGATAATAGGTACATTCGAGATTAGAATTATCTGGTAGCTAACCTTGCGATGGATAGATGGAAAAGGATGTTTTGTAATATGAGTCGTTTTTTGACAGTGACATGAGGGTCGCGAAGGTGTTGTAGAGTAATATGTGACCATCCGACCATTGGTGCCCAGTATTCGGAAACTAGATACCTAATCACGATAATTAAATCTAACGTGGTAATAGTACATTATGATACGAGTTCGGTAAGTTGATAATTACAGCCGAGGCGTTATTGCTAGACCGAGCCGTGGGCGAGGTCTACAAGAAAGCTAAGGCTGTAATTATCAAAGCGCACGTGTGTCATACGACGTTTTATAACATATTTGCGAGGAAACAATGAAATAAATAACTATTTAAGTTTAGGTTAAGTTTTGTTTGCTGTAGTGTTTTTTCTTTTACCTTTTTATTCCATTCCTATTTAATAAAATCAGAATCATTTCTTTCAATGAAATAAATAAAACTCGGACATTCATAAACTAATAAATCTTAAAAAAAAATAGCGATAAAAAAGCGCGCGGAATAATTTTAACTTGTTCACAAATTAGCGATGCGCGCGCATCAGCGCTTTCTTTTTTCTTAATTCTTAAGGCAAAGGCACAAAAAGAGCCAGTATTACTAATAAAGTTAATTAATATTGTTTGTTTTGGTTTCACATAAATGGTTGTAGTTTATTGTCAAAATTAATTAAATTAAAGAATTAAATGTTTATTTTATTATATTTTATCTCCCAAAGTAAATTTTTTTCATAAAATGTTGACCACTTTTCTGACATAAAAACTCTTTGCTAAGATTTTAAAAAGTACCGTTCGTTTTAGACGCAACCGTCCGTTTTACTTTACATTACCGGACTTGGTCGTAATGAGATACATTACGTTAGTGAAATTGGTCAAATAAGAGACCCTTTACGAGCAAATGTGTTATAAATACCTTTAAAAGAGTCACCTATTCAAAAATTTACCTGAAGAGCGTGATTTTTGAAAATCATACGAGCGGTTCGGCAGTAGAAAGATGCATAATCTCCATAGTAATTTTGACATTTTCTACTGACGAACCGCTCGTATGATTTTCAAAAATCGCACTGCTTGCCCACTACGCCATGCAACGAGCGCCTTATCCATGTATGTGTCTTATGTATCGAATGAAACCACATACCTATAATAATACTAGCGGCGCCCGCGACTCCGTACGCGCACAAATCGATTGCGATGAAACGAAACCTCTAAGTTAATCCAAACGAAGCTCTATGCTTCTGTGAAAACCCTATCGGTTCAGTAGTTTGTGCACGCACACAAACAAACAGAAAGTCAAACATATAAATAAATAAATATCTTGGACAGTGTCACACAAATTATCTAGTCACATTTAAAGTTCCAGAATCTAGCCTGAACTTGTATTATGATAACTAGACAACGATATAGAATACATATATAGATACAAACATCCATGACTCGGGTACAAATATTAATATTCGTCATACAAATATTTGTCCCTTACGGGATTCGAACCCGCGACCCCCGGCACAGCAGGCAGGCTCACTACAGACTGTGCTGTCGGGCCGTATAAACAGACAAACAACAAATGGTCTTATTGCATTCCATTACGTCATATTCTAAACCCCATGTTGAATGTACATCGACGCCAAATTTATTATACGTAGGTAAGTATCTTCTTCTTCTCGTGTGGAATTGTCACGTCTTCTAAGTACGGTGTCGGTCACGTAGGTATGTATAGAATAGATATTAATGTTACGAATACGCCTATTGTGCTGCCCTCAATCGTATTTTTTTATTTCTAAACAATAAACAACATTTCCAAAAAACAAGAACGTCAAATTGTAGTCATTGCTGCTTTTCAATTTATCGTGTCTCTGCGGATATGTAGATCATAATAATTTCGATAAATTGAAAGCCAATCATGACTACAATGTGAAATTCTTGTTTTTTGGAAATGTTGTTTAATTGTTATAAATTGAAAAAATACGATTGGGGGCATCACAATAGGCTCGGTGCCCCCTTAATCTAATCTCGATTGTCGTATCGACGTCGAACGTCAGGCCATGTCGAGTGCTCGACGCCCATTATCGACAGATTGGACCAAAATTCGATAACCATTCGATATGCTTTAATATCTTAATCTTCTAAACATTCCGTCTATTTGGGGAACCCACATTTTACTCACTTTCAATCACTGTCAAGCGAGAACAATTTTAAGTCGAGTGTTCAGTTTTGTGTCGAAACTAAAAATACGCATTTTTTTTTATTTAATCCAATTTTCGACTGATTCACAGTGAAGGAAAGAGTGATTCAAGATTAATTATCAGTTATATACGTAAATACTAGATTTTTCTTTGTGTTGTGAAGGAAAATGTTACGAAAATGCGTTCAAAAGTCTTTCTTAGTGTTGTGTTATTATTAATAAGTCGGATTCGATGTCTAGCACACCAGGACCTTGACCCTGATTCCCGTTTTACGCCTGAATTTCCCGGAATTGCGGAACCAGGGAATACAATTCCGGGATTCTCGCCGCAACCCAACGCCCTGTGGCCTGTGTTTAATAATGTGAGTTCAAACGATTAAATTGTTTACGAATGAAGAACAGATTCAAATCAAAACGAAATTTATAAATTACTTATTTACAGTTTCGGTAGCTGTAGTTGCATTTAGGGAAATAATTGTTTTTCTTTGCTCGGTTTGAAAGTAATAAATGGGATACCTATCATTAATGTTGTTGTTAGATGTTAGGTTAAAAGTTTCGTAATATCAGAAAAGAAATTGAATTGCTTTTTGACAATTAGGTACGTATCAATATACACACGGCGACACATCAAGCTATACAAAACAAACAAAAATATGCTGACCGCGCGTACTTTGCATATTTTATTGAATTGATCGTGCTTCTGAATTCTTTGCGGTACCTCTCGACCAAGGCTGCTGACAAAAAATCCAGGCACTTTACTATAATAGTAGGTACTAGATCTATGATGCTTTTCTCTCTTAACCCATGGACTTCCGCAATCCCAGACACATTAGAAAATCAATAGGGTTTAAGGGTTAGTTAAGGGTTAGAATTTGCCTACATGAAATACATTGTTTGAAAATAACGCTAAACTCACATTGTCAGAAATTTTTAGCTTGTTTTGCTCCAAAAAAAAAATGATGAGTAATATGACTTCATGTTCATGTTTTTGTGTCCTCATAACAGTACCTAAATTTTCATACAAAGCGAGCGTTCAATAAAGAATTGCTGATTTGACTAGGTTGGAAAATACCCATGTTCGTGACATAGACTACGTTCCAGCAGTTCAAAGGTTCAGGGAGATTCTCACCTCTCTGCCTGTCGCCTGCCGAAAAAGTTGGCAAAGCCGCTACAATCATATGTTCTCCATTTGTTACAGGAGAGACCAGACGAGCTGGATGTGCGGTACCCAGTACAGCATGCGGGTCTGCCTCAAGGACTGGCAGTGTACCCGCTGCCGTTGGCTCAGTCAGACCACGAGCTGATGTTCAATGTCTCGTGGCTGCCTCCTATAGGTGAGATGAACCTTTGATTTCCACATTCGACGGTCTACAATAAATGGTTTTTATGATTCTCATTATTGTTTTCTCCTTATCTCGAGACATAAGAGTTCTGAACCTTTGGAAGGCGTAAACAGTCAAATCTATGATTTTGAAGCGAGGAGGCGACCAACACCAGATGCCAAACGTGATGATTTGAAAGCCCGACCACCAGCAGCTATACAATTAGGGTTACCAGATTGGAAGACTAAAAAGTCTGGGAAATATATAAAAAAGTCGGGATTTTGAGATTATGGTCGGGACAAGTAAATAATACGAAATATAAAATTACTTGTACTTAGAGCTGTGTGCGTGAGCGTAGCCAGGCCCAGGCAATAGTGCTCTCGTGCCCGCTATGTGTGACGATCTTCTCTTACGGCCATATTAGCCACATGAGAGCTCGTCAACTTCAACAATGGAGTTGAAGCAGTCAACGTGACCGAAATCGATCAGGAGAAATACAATACGATAGACACGTAGTATTTCTGGGTTTCGTTTATGTACCTACCTATGGGCTGAGCCTCAAAAAACAGTCGTTTAATTTTTCTTTGACTCCCAAATTCCATAGATATGACTCACACAATTTATATCTAACAAAATAACTATTGACCAGCATTTTAACTTATTTTGTTCTTAAAAGCACAAATCCTCTGAATATCATCATCATCAGCCCATATACGTCAAACTGCAGGGCACGGCCGACCCTTTAGGAGGGTGTATCGGCATTAGTCCACCACGCGTGCCGGCTTGCCCAATGCAGATTGGTGGACTAGGTACACATACTCATCAGAATATCCTCTGCAACGAATGCAGGTTTCCTCACGATGTTTTCTTTCACCGCTTTTAAGCATCACGTAAGTACATAAGTTATAAAAACTCATTGGTACAACATGGCATGTTGTCCGTGCGGATTCAAACCCGTACCTCAAGATTGAGTTTCGATACCACTCCGCAACGGGCCACCGACGCTTAAAAATAAATACCCTGGTGCCTATACCTAATTATGATACGGAAGCATTTCAAGGGTCGTCGTAATTTGATAGCGAAATTATTTCGTTAACGATTTGTAGCCGAGCGTCGAATTTAACAGGTTGTAATCAACAGGTTCCCAAGGGTTTCGAAGGTTCTGCTCTCGTATTTTGCTTTCTGTAAATTGTTTCCAAACTAAAGTTTAATAAAATAGGTGATAATTTGAGAAAAGAAAGTTATAGCCCTGTAGGATCAGCAAGACCAAAAGCTCTCCCTTAAACTTTTAAGAATCTGAGTTTTTCGTCAATCTAACGTTTAAACATCTTTCTTCGAGGTCTTTGCCCTGCAGTGGGATCCTCAGGGTGCCATTTTGATTGTTATGGATATGGATGTTCAGACCATCCAACTGAACAACTTTCTCTATGAGATCAACGTCGTAATCGTGGAGAAAAATCTGCTGTCCCATACATTAGGGTCGAGTAGCTTTGCAGTTTTGTATGGAAAAGCTGATATTTTTTCGAAGTTAGCCCCATAGAAAAAGCTGTTCAGTTTCTATGGTCTGATCATCCCTTTACAAAACTGTCAGCATATTAAGATAGACCGTATAAATCTAACGATTTTTTTGTGATAATCCGGAGCAAGAACTCAAAATGCCGATCTTATTAAAATGAATATTTATAGCAACTAGCAAGCTGTTTCAACATCAATCATCCAACAGCAAACTAATCTATCAAAACAAACTTTTAGATTTATTATTGTTTCTCACTACCTACTAGCCTTGACTTGAACCACGGCTTCACGCATGTATTTCGATGGTCAATCTTGATTCCGAAATTCCTGGACACAACCAAAAGATATCACAAGATGTGTCAGGGGTCCAACTTAATATGCTGACAATTTTTTAAGGGGATGATCAGACCATCAAACTGAACAACTTTCTCTATGGGATCTCTATTCCAACATCGAAATCGAAAACCTGCTCCATACAAAACTGCAAAGTTATTCGAGCCAAATGTATGGGACAGCTGGTTTTTTTTTCGCGATTTCGATGTTAGTTCCATAGAGAAAGTTGTTCAGTTTGACGGTCTTATCATCCCCAAAAAGTGTCAGCATATTAAGAAGGACCCTATTAATCGTAGCACTATAGTACCCTACCTACTTTACCACAAAGTACAAGGGCGGATAATTTGTGGGTATTCAATCCTTCCCGTAAAATAAGATAAAGTAGGAATTAATCGTAGCACTGAAGGGATAACGTAACCGACTGTGCTGTTCATCGATGGTTCGTTGCATTGACGGTACGCTACGTTGAAAGTTTCGTTACCTACTAACTAGTTAATAGGGTAAAAACCAGTGGCGGATACAGAAAAAACTCGGGGGGGGGGGGGGGGGGGGGGGGCACAGATATCTAGAGCTTGATTTTATCGTAATAAAAACACAAGTGACAGAAGTAGCGTGATAATAAACTCGCAATTAGAGAGAGCTCAAAGGAGAATGTTGGCTTTGGCAGCCGGTGTTCTATCCCATGCGCATACGTCATATGGGGAGCGGCGCAGGCGGCACTACGGGCGACCCCGCAAGGGGGAGGGGGGGCGCGCCCCCTGCGCCCCCCACCTGTATCCGCCACTGGTAAAAACGTGCCTCAAACTGTGTTTTTGTTTCAGGACCGCCAGCACAAGACTACTCTTTAGAAGTGCGCAGTGAGACTGACACAACGGACTGTAGGACGCCCATGTGTTACGAATACAACATTCCTGGGGTAAGTAGTGATATAGTTAAGTGACAGTATGTATGATAGGCTGTGGTTAAGTGGTAACACATAAGCTCTTCAGTAGTTTACAGAAGCTGATTAGGGGTAATTGCTATTAGTGCACCGCGAATGTACAGTTACTGTAGAGCTCGTGTGCTAGTTGGGTGCCCTATAATAACCCGCACCAGGGCACTGAAAAAATTTCAATGCTTTTAGGCATTTTAATGGATGGTAAAATTTTTCGATAACCTTGATTGAAACCCACTGTTGATCCTGATTTACAGGAATTACAGTAGTGGCAGGAAACTGATACAAAATCATGATTTAAAAAATTAGTGCTAAAACATGAATTTATACCTTGAAAGAGAAAAGCTGAAAGATATCAGAGTGTAAATGAGGCTAAAAAGATGTGTCAGAGTCGAAGCGCGTGGCGGTCCGTGGTTACTGCCCCCCTTATGGGAAAATGGCGTGCGCTTATGTATGTATGTGAAGGAGAAAAGCTTGAAATAATACATTTCTTGGTTATCTATTGCTAATTCCATCATAAAATTTTGTTTGATTTTTTCCGTAGCGATGTTAGCGAACTAAGTATTTTTAAGGTTTCATTCATACAAACAAACGTAAAGTTCGCGATATTGGCTGCCAATATCAATAACACTTATTTCAGCTGTTCGCACTGGAATGGTAATTTATGTGCTTCGAAAGTATTGGGATTATTTTTTGTTAGAAAATTCCTAGTCACTTGTTGTTAGAAGATGAAACGTGAATCGTTATTTATAAAAGTTGTAATAAAACAAAGGCATCAAAATAAGTACCTATCTACCTAAGTCTACTTTACTAATTTTTAATAATTATCTGGATAAACACTTACATTGAATTAAAATATTATGTACTTAGTTACACACGGCGACACATCAAGCTATACAAAATTACAAATTTAAAAACCCCCCAACGCCAAAAACGAACATTTAAAAAGTAAAAAATAATGCGGTCACCTATTATTTTTGATGTAAGCAAATGTATGTTTTACTTCTTTACTCTCTTTAAGATATTTTAGGTTAATTAATGCGTAGGGGACCGCTATGAAATGACCATTGATTTTTTTACAATCACTTGCGGTCCCCGACACATTAATTAAAAAAAAAAAAAATTAAAAAAAAAAAAAAATTCTTTATTTGCACAAATGAAAAGTACAGAGTAAATACACAAAGGGAGAACAAAGTGGACAGTAGTTGGTACGTTAAGTTTGAGAGTGACAGTGGTCCCACACTAGGCAAGCCTGGCAACGTGTGAACCGGTAGGCGGTTTTAACTATGGTTGGTAAACGTCAAGTGACGCCTTTTGCATATTTTATACAAAATAAAAAGAAAACAATTAACTTAAGGAAGTAAGTTGTTTTGAACTTAGATCAGAAATTTAAAAGTTATAAGATATTAATTTAAATATAAATTGGACTCTTACAACAGCTTACAACAGTAAACCTTATGAGGTAGTGTAGTGTAGTGTAGTGTAGTGTAGTGTAGTGTAGTGTAGTGTAGTGCAATTTAATTTAAAGTACATATATTATATGAATATTGCGTATTTTATGATATTATTATACTTTGTATTTACCACAGTTTATGCTGGAATTTTTAATATCCTTTCGGTGTCCTCGTAATCAAGTTCTAAAAGCCAATTAACCCAAAATATCTTAAAGAGAGTAAAGAAGTAAAACATACATTTGCTTACATCAAAAATAATAGGTGACCGCATTATTTTTTACTTTTTAAATGTTCGTTTTTGGCATTGGGGGTTTTTTAAATTTGTAATTTAATGTTATTTCATAATTTTTAAAGTTACATGAAAACAACAGAACCGATTTTCATAAAACAAAGCTAAGAACACACTCGCATAAATTAACTTTCTACTTAAAAAAACCGCATCGAAATCGGTCCACCCGTTTGGGAGCTACGAAACCACGAACGGACAGAAACTTATAACACCAGTCTTATTTTGTCGCAATTTTTAAAGTTACTTCAAAACTGCTAAACCGATTTTCATGAAACAAAGCTAAAAACACTTTCGCATAAATAAGCTTTCTATTAAAAAAAACCGCATCGAAATCGGTCTACCCGTTTGGGAGCTACGATGCCACAGACAGACAGAAACTTTTAACACCCCTCTTTTCTTTTGTCGCAATTTTGAAAGTAACTTCAAAACTGCTGAACCGATTTTCATGAAACAAAGCTAAGAACACTCTCGCAAAAATTAGCGTTCTACTTGAAAAAACCGCATCGAAATCGGTCCACCCGTTTGGGAGATACGATGCCACAGACAGACAGACCGACATAGGCGTCAAACTTATAAAAACCCCTCTTTTTGCGTCGGGGGTTAAAAACCAAAATAAGCTGGCCGAGCGTAGGTCGAGTAACATAGCGTCGCGCGGCCAGCTTATGTTGGGGTCGCCGTGCTTGCATCAGTTTTCAGTCATCTTATCCAATGAACCCTATCCCATCAAAATAAAAAAGTAGACATAATACCTATTTATGCGATGAAATATAAAATTTATAGGATTGAATAGCTCGAAATATGAATATTATCTGTTGAGCTTTATGTCTAGCTCGCTAACTCGGGATCAATGTTTTTTAAGAGACTCTTTGAGATTATATATTACATTGCAATTGAAATGCGTCTCAGGGGAGGAGAGTGAACGATGGTACAGTACCTACTTACTGAAAATTCAATTACTATTCGTGAAAATTTAGGACGAAAAAAAATGCGCTGTCGGTTTGTAGTTATGTATAGTACAGCCGATTTGTTTTTTCCACGATTTCGGCCTTGGTCCCGTAGAGAAAGTTGTTCAGTTTGATAGTCTAATCAGCATAAGCATATGCTCACGACTATATTCTCCGAGGGAGTAGTCACCCCATCCACTTTTCACCAGTAGTAACGAAACTCTGATGGTCCGATCCTCCCCTTAAAAACCGTCAGGATTACCTAATAAGAATAGGATCCTCTGTATTTAGCGAACAACCATATCTTACCAATGCTACCTATCGAATGTTTCGTAATCGGACTACTTACATAAAATTATTCCTGACCCAGGAATCTCTCTGGTGGACAGTGCCAGCCTTCACCAACAACGTAGCGGAAACTTGCGCAGTGCGACCCGGCTGCGCGTACAGAGTGCGCTTGACCGCCCACCCGTGGGACGGCCACACTGCTGCCAATCTACTTGTGGAGCTAGATGGTAAGCCTACAAAAACGTAGCGGAAACTTGCGTGGTGCGATCCGGCTGCGCGTACAGAGTGCGCTTGATCGCCCACCCGTGGGACGGCCACACTGCTGCCAATCGACTTGTGGAGCTAGATGGTAAGCCTACAACAACGTAGCGGAAACTTGCGCAGTGCGGCCCGGCTGCGCGTACAGAGCGCGTCTGATCGCCCACCCGTGGGACGGCCACACTGCTGCCAATCGACTTGTGGAGCTAGATGGTAAGCCTACAACAACGTAGCGGAAACTTGCGCAGTGCGGCCCGGCTGCGCGTACAGAGTGCGCTTGATCGCCCACCCGTGGGACGGCCACACTGCTGCCAATCTACTTGTGGAGCTAGATGGTAAGCCTACAACAACGTAGCGGAAACTTGCGCGGTGCGACCCGGCTGCGCGTACAGAGTGCGTCTGATCGCCCACCCGTGGGACGGCCACACTTTTGCCAATCTACTTGTGTAGCTAGATGGTAAGCCTACAACAACGTAGCGGAAACATGCGCGGTGCGACCCGGCTGCACGTACAGAGTGCGTCTGATCGCCCACCCGTGGGACGGCCACACTTTTGCCAATCTACTTGTGTAGCTAGATGGTAAGCCTACAACAACGTAGCGGAAACTTGCGCGGTGCGACCCGGCTGCGCGTACAGAGCGCGTCTGATCGCCCACCCGTGGGACGGCCACACTTTTGCCAATCTACTTTTGTAGCTAGATGGTAAGCCTACAACAACGTAGCGGAAACTTGCGCGGTGCGACCCGGCTGCGCGTACAGAGCGCGTCTGATCGCCCACCCGTGGGACGGCCACACTGCTGACACTCTACTTGTGGAGCTAGATGGTAAGCCTACATCAACGTCGCAGAAACAAAGTCCCTATAATAAATATCAGAATCTCAAATCGAATTTATTACAACTTACCAACCAAGTTCTCACTTCTTTAATATGTAAGTAGGTATATTATTTCTGTATATTTGATGAGAATTTTCGTATTCTGGTAAAGGTACATTAAGGAATAATTTTCTCGGCATCTATTAACATTTTCTGATAATGTATATGAACGTAGGTAGGTAAATTAACATTTTATTGGGAAAACTCTGATATAAGGTGTAACAAAACACCCTATTATAGTAAGTAACTAAGTACTTAGACTAAGCCTACGCTCAAAAGACGTCTTTGGATCTTAGTCTTACCCTCATCGTGTTGACCTTTAAGTTATCTTGTTAGAAAGGGTTCAAGCCACAGAGTTAATAACGGGTTTTCGCAAGCAGCTAAATAAATGGACAGAATAGTAGTGGCAGTCGGGAATTAACCTTTTTGTCTCTTTATTATTTTTAAAACCATGCTATATTTATTATTGATACCTGTGTTACTTTAATAAGAGCCAAGAAGGGCCAAATAAGTAGTTTTTAATTTAATTTAAAATGAAAATATCAGGCTCGTTTGTCCTGGATCTCGCCTGTTACGAACACATTGATTGACGGAGATCGACGGTTTGTCCATATAAAAAGCACGATTTGTATGGGACGCCACCGCCGTTCGCCACGACGTGTCATCACGTGTCATTGTGAAAGATTGCGTATACGGCGTCCCATACAAATCGAGCTTTTTGTTTGGAGAAACCGTCGATCGCCGTCGCTCAATGTGTCGTTCCTGAATCTCCATTTATTTAAACACGTAGGCCGTGTGGTGTCCGGCATCGGATAGCACCTACCCAGTCGGTTGTCGTAAGAGGCGACTGATTCCTTCAAACGCCTTACCGCCTGGCCACGGGACAGGGCGACCGGCGGCGCGAATTGCGATTTTAGAATACACTGAGCGTTGTGTCCCTACTATTACGCAAGCACGCAGCGGCGCGTAGGCAGTGTATTCTAAAATCGCAAGACGCGCCGCCGGTCGCCCTGTCCCGTGGCCAGGCGGTTACACATCTTTGACGCCCATACCATTTGGCTGCCGGTTATAGTCACTCTATCTGACCCCACCTCTGATCGTATCGGTCTTACGTTCCATCAGACATAGGAGGGTAAGGAAGAGAAAGTGCGTGTTTACCGCGTGTGTGCACTTCAAAATACCTACACTAAAAAAATATTTACATGAATAAAAACATGTTTTTTTTTATTTAAGTAAGCGAATGTTTTGTTAAATTTAACCGTTCTTTTGTTTAATTTAACCACATTTTGGTAAGGTATTCACATAGTTTGGTATTCAATAAAATTCGGTTAATTTTAATTAACAAAGCATTTTGTTAATTTCGGTTAATAATTTTTTTCAGTGTCCCTGACCGCTGTTCTATTAAGATTAGCAGTCGCCGTAGTCGAAATCGAATAAGAATCCATCATAATCATCATCATCATCACAGCCTATATACGTCCCACTGCAGGGCACAGGCCTACCCTCAGGGAGGGTGTATGGGCGTTAGTCCACCACGCGTGCCCAATGCGGATTGGTAGACTTCACATATGCATCAGAATTTTTTCTTCTGCATATGCAGGTTTCCTCACGATGTTTTCCTTCACCGTTTGAGAGCAGTCGGTAATACGTACATAAGTTAGAAAAACTCATTGGTACGTGGCAAGTTGTCCGTGCGGATTCGAACCCGGACCTCATGATTGAGAGTCCATAGTTCTCCGCAACGCGCCACCTCATCCATCATCATCATCATCTCAAGAATCCATCATCATCAACATTAATTTGAACTTCTTTAGTAATAGCGCTGATGTATTGTAAACAGTTGGCTAAATGGGTACCTAATATACATTACAAAACGTTAGGCTATCATCAGCCGTCCATTAGGGATAAGATGTCTCTCACTCACTACATAGTTTGGTTTAATTCTTGTTTAAACGGATAATATAGGAGTAAAGCGCTTTGTGCCAAAAGTCTAACAAAACATGTTAAATTTAACATGGAAAAACAATTTCCCCCTTCGCAGGCGAACGTAATATCCATCTGCGTCGGATAACATTGTTTTTAACACTTAACATGTCCGATTTTAGAAAAAAAGGTTGCAGGAGACCCGGCTTTATAGGAGCAACAACAGCGCCATGTACCATATACAAACTTACGACTATAAACATATTCGGGGTGGTCAGAAATGTTGATACAAGTCCCAAATATATTTTATTTGTAGCTATGCTCACTTCTAGCATATTGAAGCATTCAATCGTAAGAAATTGTATCTTTTAGTAGGCTCCTTTGATACCAACGAACGTTGTAATAGGTACAAAAACAGTAACAGCCTATAAAAACTCTATAAATCGGGATTTGTGTTTTTGTGGAGGTGAAAACGGATTATTAAATTCTGTAGTGTAGGTTATAGCTATGAAACCAAAGCATAAAGTCAAGGTACCTAACGTTGACAATGGTATCATATTTTCACGAATTCGTATTTTAAAAAAAATATGTAGTACCTACCTACTTATTTCGTAAGTTTTTGTACATAGCAAGAGAAAAATTTATATTGTATTTTATTAATAATGAACTATAATATAACTTAGTCCTTTTTCCTTAAGTCCTTTTTGAATAACTGTCAACATCGATTTCCTGAGCCTTTCATTAACATAATTAAACTGTTTTCATAAAAATGTGTTGCAAAAGAATCATCCTGATCACAATCAAACGTGTTAAATACACCTTGTATAACCTTGTGTAGTACAATGAATCGCAAAAGGGTCTAATTTTATCATTTGGCATCTAAACTCTGACATCTGGAATAACAGAAGAGACGACTATAAATATAAAACCGATGCAACGATGTATAAACAAATTGTATGAAACGCCTGATTCTAGGTACGCTCAGTGTTTAATTGAATTTACGATAGGTAGTCAAATATGTTGATCCTATAGTCCAGTCCTTTTAGAGTTTCTTTGTATAGACACCCTAACAACAATAATTCATCTATCGCTGAAACTTTGCAGTGTGATAAAGTAAAGTATACAGATTACGGGTTAAAAATAATCTAGGACCGGAAAAAATTAAAAACGTAGATTATTTGTCAACCGTAATCTGTATACTTTACTTTATCACACTGCAAAGTTTCAGCGATAGATGAATTATTGTTAGGGTCAAACCCTAAAATGATTGGACTACTACTGTATCTGACTGAATTGGTTTCGACCGATGATTTCGCGTTAATACATTACCGACAACAAGTTTCGATCTAAGACCAAGTAAGTTCAAAAGCTATTGAAATAAGAATAAAGCTGGTCAATTGCGAGTCGGACTATTCAAGTACCGAGGGTTCCGTTCCATACCACTACCACCACACACCACGAAATTGTGATGTTCATAATTATAACACACGAAATAAAAATAAACGGATATTTCCACACTTTCGGCTTAGTAGGGTCAACACGTCTTTCATGGGTCACTGTATACGCTGTTATAATAAAATCCCCGAGACCATTTTGAATCTTTCCGAAAACATGTTTAAAACTCAGATCAAAAAAGTCCTCTGTAAAAAAGCATACTATAAACTGGATGATTATTTAAATGATCAAAATGCTTGGGTCTGAGTGTCACTAACATATAGTTTACTGTATAGTATCAATTATTTAATTAAATAGACTATGTACTACTGTGTACATAACCTTAGCATAAGAATTTATATTGTAATAGTCATTAAGTCGTGTTATGCTGTAGAGTTTCTGGCCGCATCTTCTCTACAGCGACAACACGTTCCGACGCGGTGGTAGCTTAAAAAAGTATTGACGTTTAATAAGTGTGCTTCAGGCTCCTATATTGAATAAATGATTTTGAATTGAATTGAATTGAACCATATACATTTTCAAAGTTTCGTTTTCTTCGGGAGCTTTAGCGAGAGACCGACTCATACTTGGCCGGTTTTTATTATTTGTTGTAATACTGTAGGCTTTACAGTATAACAACTGCCACAGTATAACATTAGCTTTATAATCGCACCAAGTTTGACGCTTGTATGCATTACCGTTTTTACGATAGAGCGAGAAGAAAAAACTTTGATAAAAACTAGTTTCTTGTATGAGAACCCCCTTAATTTTACAAAAGTTACAGTTTTAAATAGGTAGGACAGACAGAAAGACAGACGGACGGAGGGACGGACAGCGTATATAGGCTTATGAATAGGGTCCCGTTTTTACGGAACCCTAAAAAGTAATATTTTAACTCGACTCAGGGTCTCTCATTACAAAACATTCATTTTTCCATTTAGTTTGTCCCGACTAGACTCTCTTAGATAGATTAAGTATGTTTTATCGATAAATAAAGCTCAGGCCACACACAGGCGGAACCGGAGGCGGTCCGGAGGCGGGATTTTTTGTAATGTACGAGCGGCGCGGTACCGGTCAGAACGCTATGACAACCAGGCGGCCGCTGTATTCCATTGTAGTCAATGCGAGTTGTCACACAGAGCGGTGCGGGCGCGTCGCGGTCCGGGGGCGGTATTTACCGCGCTGTCATTTTGTATTTTATGGATGGCCGCTTTCGATGTTACACCGGCCGACCCTGTGTGGCAGGTCCCGGAACGCTTTCGCTTCCCGCAGAACTGCCTCCGGCCCGCTTTCCCGCAGGACCGCCTCTGTGTGGCCTGAGCTTAATCAACATTATTCTGGTATGGTAGGAATCTAAAGACTGTTCAATGCTACTGAACATATAAATTTTCACAAATACCTACAGAAAAACGTTATTTTGAAGATTGCAGAAATGCAGTTGTAGCAATTATGTATTTTGTTTTTCTCTTCATCAGCCTAATTGCCTCAGTGGTCTAATGGTTAAGAGCATTAAAGGCTCTTGACACGGAGGTCGTAGGTTCGAATCCCACAGTGATAAGAGTATGTCACTTTGTGCGTTGTTCTCCAGTTGGTTAGGAAATTGCAGGTTGAATCATCTGATTGTCTGAAAGAAAAATGATTCCGTGCTTCGGATGGCACGTTAAGCCGTTGGTCCCGGCTACGATCTCTGGTGGTAGTAGTCGTTACTCGTTACATAAAAATCACTCCAGAGAGGCCGTTAAACTCTGACAGCAGGGCTTGCCCACACGATAAGAAGAAAATTATCAGCCTATACAGGGTGAAGTTGATATCATTAGCATCCTTTTAAACTAAGAGTCCATCAAACTGAACAACGCTTACTATGGGGACAAATCAATCGGAGCAAAAAAAATCTGCTGTTCCAAACTAAACTGCAACGCCTACTCGACTAAAATTGTATGCAACAGCTGATTTTTATTTTGCTCCGATTTAATTTCACGATTCGATTATCAATTTCACCCTGTAGATATTCCACTGAAGAGCACCGGCTTACTCTCAGGGAGGGTGTATGGTTTTTAGGGTTCCGTACTCAAAGGGTGAAAACGGGACCCTATTACTAAGCCTTCGTTGTCCGTCCTTCCGTCCGTGCTACCTATTTAGGGCTGTATCTTTTGAACCGTAATAGCTAGATAGTTTAAATTTTCACAGAATATTCGTCGTTATGGCGGATTTGCTAACAAATAATAAAATTGTCAAAAAGACAAAAGTTAAGAAGGGTTCTCAACAAGAAACTAGTTTTTATCAACGTTTTTTCTTTTCGCTTTATCGTAAAAACGGTAATACATACAAGCGTCAAATTTGGTGTGATTATAGAGCAAACTCCAGAGTATAACAACAAATAATAAAAAACGGCCATGTGTGAGTCGGTTTCACGTTTAAGGTCTCGGAGAAAAAAGATTTTTTCCCAAGTTGTGTTCTGTAGTGTTGTGGTATGGAACCCTCGACCCCCGACTCGCACTTGACCGATTTTTTGAGTCCACCTCGCGTGCATATGCGCATTGGTAGACTTCACATACGCATCAGAATTTCTTGATCAGCGTATGCAGGTTTCCTCACGATGTTTTAGAGTAGTCGGTATTCGTGCATAAGTTAGAATAACTCACTCATAACTCAACTCACTCATAATAACTCATCAACTTATTCACTCACTCACTCGGTACATGGCATATCGTCCGTGCGGATTCGAACCCGGACCCCCATGATAATATTGTGTACATACCTCTCTCCGCAATGCATCACCGAATAACTTGCAGATTAGTTATACCACAGAGTACTATACCTACTCATAGTGCAGATGTTGGTATGTTTTTGTTCTAATTTAATTAAGTGAATTCTCTGTTATTTTAACGCCAGTGGCAACCAGCGGTGTAAAAGTAAACAGTTTGAGTTTATAACCAGATAATCAACAATCCAGTATTGTGGGCAGATTTTATTGAAATGTTAATATTTGTGAAACCTTTTCAGTGTAAACATTGTACGAATTGTCTCTAGTTATAGCCAGTTCTGATATTCAATTGGTACCTATATAATAGTATCACTCTCGAAAAAACGCCTACAAGCAGGATATTTTGTAAAATAAGAGTTATACAAGGTGTTACAAAAATACAAATAAACCTTTAAGGGGGTGGTGTAGACCATCAAACTGAACAACTTTCACTATGGGACCAATATCGAAATCGCGAAAAAAAAAATATGTTTCGTAGGTACTCTACAAATCGACTAGAGCTAAAATATGTATGGGATATCAATTTTTTTTTTCGTGATTTCGATGTTGGTCCCTTAGAGAAAGTTGTTCAGTTTGACGGTCTAAACAACCTTCTCAAGAGTTTAAAAAATGTATTCTTACTTATGAAACACCCTGTATAGGCTACGGCCAAACGAGCTTAATTTCGTGAGTTGTGAGTCGCATATTTTGAGTTCGTTCAACTGAAATATACAATGCATTCCCTGATTTTATATGAAACGTACTCAAAATGGCCTGGTCATATCTGCCGAAGAACTGACAACCGATGGGGTGTCAGAGTTCTAGAGTGGAGACCGCGAACTGGTAGGCGTAGTGTGGGACGCCCTGCTGCCCGCTGGACAGACGACCTAAAAAAAATAGTGGGGAGCGACTGGATGAGGAATGCCGACGACAGAGTTTTGTGGCGCGCCTTGGGAGAGGCCTATGTTCAGCAGTGGGCGATGATAGGCTGATGATGATGATGATGTACTCAAAATACCAACGCGACTCAAAACTCACAAAATTACGTTCGTTTGCGTTTTCTTGGTGAGCGCGTTACATCTTCAGCTTCGCACAAGTATTTTTTTTGTGCTATATTGGACTAATTTTATTTACAGAGCCAACTGTTTTGTTTGGAACATCTGGTACTATCTCTGATGGTAGTAGCCCTTACATAAAAACCACGTCATAAGCCGTAAGGCGGTCTGAAAAAACTCTGACATAAGAAGAAGAAGATACAAATCAAAATCTCATGAAACTCCATGAAACTCTAAACTAAAATCTCCCACACAATAAGTCTCAAACTCTCCCATCTCTTGCAGAATGTGTAGCGTGGGTATGCTCGTGCGGACACTCGCCCCGCCTGCCGGCGCCGGTCGTCAGCGCCCAGACCGTCTCCGTCCAGGGAGAGGTCTTCGTCAACGTGAGCTGGACGCTGCCGCCTCCGAAGTACCCGCAACGTCTGCCACCGGCGCTTCACAAGCGGTTTTATTTTGTTAGGTTAGTACGTGAGCACTTAGAATAGGATTCGGCATAAGCATAAGCATATGTTCACGACTATATTCCCCGAGGGGGTAGTCAGAGATATTCTGAAACCTCAGAACATCCACGTTTCACCAGTAGTACCGAAACTCTGTCCAGTGTGACGGGGGGTGAGCCCGTCGCCACTTATAATGGACAGTGGGTACAATACACGCCTCGAAATTGAAGCATGCAGGTTTCCTTACGATGTTTTCCTTCACCGAAAAGCCAGTGGTGTAACAAATCGTACATAAATTCCGAAAAACTCATGGGTACGAGTCGGCTTGGACGGGGATCGAACCATCGCCTTCTGCACAGCAGGCAAGGTTACTCGCCACTGGACCACCACGGCTTTATTATATATAATAGGATTCGGCTGTCGGTTAAAATCGGATATATTCGTGTAATAGATAAAATCACGGCTATTATACAGGGTGTAAGTGACAGCCGAGCAAATACTGAAACGGTGAACTCAGACCATCAAAATGAACCACTTACACTATGGAGCCTACCTCAGGAAACGCGAAAAAATAAATCTGCTGTCCCGTACCTACAGCAGTAAGGGGGGTTCTCAACAAGAAACTAGTTTTTTCGCCGTTTTTTCTTCTCGCTCTCTGGTAAAAACGGTAATACACACAAGCTTCAAACTTGGTGTGATTATAGAGCAAACTCTACACCTACAGTATAAAAACAAACAATAAAAACTGGCCAAGTGTGAGTCGGTCTTGTGCTAATGGTCCCGGAGAAAAAAGTTTTTGTAAGTTAAGAGAATATTATTCCGAGAGCGAAAATGCGCGCTGCATACAAACGTACTATGGTGATATTTTCAAAACTAACCTATTAAATTCAATGAAATTTTGCAGAAACAATCTAGAAACAAATCTCTATGCTTGTATAGAGTCAGATTTTCGTTAAAATATTCTGTTTCAATGCTACGATTAATTTAGGATTTGTATGGAAATCTTTGAGGCACTGTAACTTGAAAACTATACATTTTAACAAAAATCTGACTCCATACGAGCATAGAAATTTGTTTTTAGATTGTTTCTGCAAAATGTCATTGACTTTAATTGGTTAGTATTGAAAATATCACCATAATACGTTTGTATGGAGCGCGCTCCGAATTATATACCCTTAATATAAGTAAACCCTCGAAGCGTGAGCAGCACGACTCGTACTTGACCGATTTTTTACACATAGTTGTTGTTCACAGTATTGGAAAACAAATGGTGTCTAATGCTCATCCAGCTCCATGGTTTGCTCACACCATATCGCGCAAAGTCGACGCCGACGGCCCTGTCTCGGTCGGCGACAGCGTTCGCTCTCTTCTGCTACCTATTGTCGAGAAGAGCGACGAGCGCAGCGGGAAGCGGAGCGGAAATACACGAAGTGTCATGTTAGATGTCAAACTACTTGCTAGAGTGAGCTTGTTAGATGATAGAGGGTGCATGGGACCAGCTGGAAACGCCACGGCGTACGGTGAGTTTTCTTTTGAAATATAATTGCATGACCTGATCTCAATCCCAATTGAATCTTCTGCCGTTGAACTACTTGACGCTACGATAGCTTTCGCCACATTTGATTTGGTTTCACATAATTCGTAAATTTTGTATCAATTAGTATTTTAATTATACAGGTACATACGGTTGACACAGATATGGACCGCTCACCCATGTTAGAGAGAAGAGGCGTTTGCCCTTTACTGAAATGTAAAAAGGCTGATGCTGATATTCATTGTAATTGTAACGAATGCACTGTCTTTCACAGATCCAGCAGATGCAAAGAAGATACAATATGGCACCTACGTAAGTTTCTAACCATATTTGAAGCGATTTAAATAAAAAAAATCTTAGCGACTCTTCAACTCTTGACTCCTCTCTGCAGAATCGACTTTCTTACATTAAATTCTAATCACCAGGCACTCTGGGCAGCCTTCGGTGGTGTCTGTGTGCTTGCCATGGTCGCCATCTTGGCGGGGAGCGCGCGCGCAATAAAGCGGATACTCAACGCTTTCCGCCCCGCTCCTGTATCCGCTCCTCTTGAGCCACTGTGTCGTCGGCCCGCTTGGTTCTCACTGCAGCTGCGTACGTGAGTAGTAGTTTTATGCTTTTAGTTTTAGGGTCGATTATTAAACGTTAATTGTAACAAGAAGCCTTGTTCAGGATCACAAATATAACAGCAAATAGTTAATTTTTAAATACTTAAATCCTATAAGAGAAATTAACTTAGTAGCGTTTCTTGTAATGCAAACTATTTTTATTATACCGTCTTTAGCAAGGCAAACTTCTCAGCGGTTTCGGATTATTAATCATCGGTTTTATTTTTAAATTTTCAAATTCAAAATTCGGTATTCGAATTAGAGCATTTTTGTTGACAGGGGCCCGGACAGGGGATTCTTCTAGAAACTTTCTTTGAGCTCACACGCTGTCGGAATAAATTTTGATTTTATTTTTCCAAATCTTTTGGAATTATTAATTGTGAATAATAAAGTAAGTGAAGAGGAAGCTAGTACTTTTCCTTAGTTTATTATGTAATAATTTTCGGTAATTTTGCATCGGGGGATTTTGCGTTTAAATCCTAATTGATTTATTTCTGAAGAAGTCAATATTTAGTTTGTGAGCTTGGAGAATCGGAACACGATGAAAAGTATCGTGGGCTAAGAGTAATAAAGTTCGCGGTGTTATTCTGAATTGCTCTTAGTTTCCAATTGTGAGTTTGGCATTGTGGCGGGTCAGCTATCGTTCTTTACCGACATAACGATTATAGCCACCTAAGTTTCGTAATCTGTTTGTGATTGTTTTCCGGTAATTCACCGTCGAAGTGGAGAATGTCCTTTAGGGGGCCGGGAACCTTGCTTTCGGAGTGCGAAATTTAGTCCCATAAAATATGACACTTGCTGGTAGGGACCGTTCATATCACAACTTATGGCTTTGCTGCCGTGATATGAACAATACACATGGAATAAGGCCAGGTACTCTTAGAGGGCTCCACCCTCGAATCTTTTAGTTCGCTTAGTTCTAAGATTTCCATTGCACCTCGGAAATCTACACAACACACCAACACGTTTAAATGTAAATGTGAGACCTTTCTCTAGTTTTGCGGATTCCCTTTTACCGGGGTAATCCTAACAAAGGGACTTTGCTTTAGAATAGGAATATTTTAGACATTGGTTAGTTTTTAGGGTTCGCGTTTTAAAGTAGAAATAGGTTAGGATAGGACAGGTAACTTCATAACTTGAATAATATTGGGATGGGTTTGTAGGAAATTTCTATTTATTCCTGTTCATGCTAATAATAGGATGACAGGATATTTTTATCTTAGAAACAACATCATTACAATTCAGATTTTCTTTTATAATAGTCTTAATAGGGATAAGTAGGTAGCTTAGACATCTAAGCTTGAATCAGAGTAAAATTACTTTGTTTCTTCGCATTTTCCTATTTATAGTTGATGAATAGGTGTAAGAAGTGCTGCAGAGTTTCTGGCCACATCTTCTCTGTAGATAGGATTTGTGATGTGGTGGTAGAATCATTATTTTTTATAGAGAGGTAGGAAATTGATTGATAGGAGGTCATTCCCCATCCAAAAGTTGTATTAGAGAAGGATATTTAAATATAAAATCTACATAATTTACATAAAGGAACGATATTCTTCTCAAATAAAACTTGTATCCGACCACATGGTAGGGGATCATCACAAAAAACATCCACATTGTGGGTTTCTTTGTGGTTTCATTTAAAAGCTATTCATTATCTTATATTTAGGTGTTTTAAGCTTAAATTTACATAAAGAAATTAAGTAGGATTGAGCTATTTAGGTTAGGATTATGTTTGGTTCATTGCAGATAGGATTTAGGTTTCTAAGTTCTTCTTAAAGAGCCTGAGTTACTACTTCATGATGTAGGAAACTAGACGATCACGAATATTGGCCAATTCTTAGTTTTAAGTTAAGGTAAATCAATTTCGCATAGCGAAAGATTAGGTAGGTAAATTTATTAGGTAGGCTAGGTTAGGTTGTTACAATTTGGTGCCTTAGTCCAGGATTAAAATTATTTACATTTTGTTAGCTTCATTGGCAACCAAATTGCGTTACAATTTTGTGCTATAAGCTCAGGGTAGTTGATTTGGTACATAGGCAGTGAGGATATTTATTTAAAAGTGGCTTTGCCACAATTTGTTGCCTTGTGAAATGGAAGGAAGAACTTAGATTTGTCCGTTTGTAATTTGCAATGACGCCAGACCCTCTAGCATGATTACTCGACCTGCGTGCGGATTGCGTTTTTATTTATTTTATATTATGTCGCGGCAAACGTGTACACATTATTGTGTATACATACAGGAAAGGCGCGTCGCGCAACGCGTGTGCGGAAATCATGCTAGGCGTTCTGAACAGATTTATGTAATAGCTAGGTATAGGTAGAATAATAAAGACACAAAGAATTCACGAATAAAAGGTTTAATATTTACAATAAAATGTACAGAAAATAGTTGTTCAACCTGTTAAGAGTCACACTATTGCTTGAAATTGATTAGGCGAACGTTTATTTATAAGATTCACTTGCACTGTTCTAGGCAGGGTTTTTGATAACATATTTATATAGGAAACTAGTCACCTTGTTTATTATTTGAGTAAAGTCTGGTGTAATGCTTCGTAAAAGCTATGGTTCTATGAGGTTGTAGGTATTTGCAGAGATCTTTGTTAACACTTGATGGTGCTAGGTATTCAGATGTATTTGCAGGGGTTTTCCAAGGAATTCGTCGTTAAATGTCGTTCCAGGTTTTCTTTGGTCCGTCTTTGTTGGAGAGAGTCAGTGGATGAACTTTGATATCAATTGATTTTTCAGCTTTCGCAGTCACGAGACCGTCTGATATCCATTTTGAGTCGAGTGTTGTGTTGAGGTCGAGTTGTGAGCGGCAAGTTTTGTATCAATTTATGTTTGCAGGTTTTCGACTGTTCCCGAAGGTTTTTTCCAGCTTCGCCTCCGTGGAAATTTGTTGTTTTCTTTTTGTTGATTAGTTTTAGTAAGACACCATTGCAAAAAATATCATAACCAATAAAGACTTACAGAACCATAGACAAATAGTGTTCGATTCACAGACATAGGGAAAAGAGTTTTTAATCTAACGTTCGGATACAACAACACTTTTTAGTAAATAAATTTGCTTCGTTCATGGCTTCGCTAATTCGCTATCGAATAATCATCGCTGTTTAGTGATGAATGGTTGCAGATTTGCGTAAATTTTATAATTTTATACCTATGCAGGTTGAAGGTAAAGCTAGGAAAAAGAATGCTTTTAGGATTTAGTAGCATTATGTAAGGATTTAGGGAATAATATGAAGATTATTAGAGAAAATGGTCTCTGCCTACCCCATTGGGAAGGAGGCGTGATGATATAGATAGATAGATATAAGAGAATAGCAAAATGATTGTAGATAGGTATTAGAACGTTTTGATAGGAAAATTAGTCAATAGGAAAACTAGAACAACATTTTGATTGTGGAAAAATGTTGAATATGTTTCGATACTAGAGTACCTATTGGAAGTTTAGGAAAAGAGGGGGTGGTAAGTTGGTTAGGTCGGTCAAGTCATAATAATAGAATAGGAAAAAATAGGGTTGAAATAAAGCTATCATACCAGCACTTGTAGCATGCTACACATGATGCGGTTGTGTCGCGCTTTTTGTCTCGTTCATTCACGTGCAAATGGAAAGAGAGCGTAGGTGTGATAGCGCTGTATTGCGGTGTCATGTCATGCTACCTATGCAGTTTGCTATTTTATTGTGATAGAGTATCTAGTAAAGAGTTGTAAGACTGGGGGGTGAGAGAGCGGAAAGTTTTAAATTTATGGGGGTGAGAGTAAGTAGTCTAATGAAGTTGTAAACATGGGGGGGTGTAGAGTAGGTATTCTATATATATCTACATAGAAAGTGATGTAATTTTAGGCAATATAGGGAATTGATGATTAAGGATATCTAGATAGAACTTAGAAATAATTTAGTCATACGGTCCTATGATCTTATAATTAAATCAATGAAGACGAAATAAGCATAAGCATATGTTCACGACTGTGTTCCCCGAGGGGGTGATCGGCGGTGTTCTAGGGTCTCGGAGTATCCACGTTTCACTGTTAGTACTGAGGCTCTGTCCAGTGTGACGAGTGAGCCGTCGCCATTTATAGTGGATACTAGGTACTATTCAATTTAAAAGAAAGAAAAGAAAATGAAATAGCTTTTAGGAAAATAAGAGATTAAGTGGAGAGTTGGAAGAACAAGGAATTATTTCCAGAACTAACAGCTACGTCTTACTGCTGACGCGTCCGCTGACTTGTACGCTAAATTCAGATGTTCCTTAGAGAGTCTTATTGGGTGCAAGGAAGATTATATTTGATTATAGTCATTATGCACAACCATTATGTGGTTTATTGAAAAAAGAAGTAGGTTGGAAATGGGACATCAAGAAGGAACCTATAAAGTAATAAAATATATCAAGGACCGATTTTATTGGAGAGATATCACAGGACGAGTCAAGAAAATAATTAGAACATGCCATGATTGTCAAATCACAAAGTCCAATACAACGAAGTATGTAGGACCTTGTCGTTCAATAATTACTGAACAAATAGGAGATATGGAAATAGTAGATTTGTATGGTCCTTTACCAGCAGGTGCATTCGGAATGAATTATATATTGGTGATCCAAGATACATTCAGCAAATTCGTAAAGTTCTATGCACTTCGCAAAGCTACAGCTAGGTCTGTTTTGGGTCAAGTGAAGAAGTTTTTTAACATCATAAAACCGAAAACAATACTGTCAGATAATGGATCACAGTTTGCTAGCAAGATATGGAAGGAAAGTATGAAGCAGGAAGGAGTAAAGGTTTATTACACCACAGTAAGGAATCCTCGTCCTAATACAACAGAGAGAGTGAACAAGGAGTTAGGACGACTGTTTCGAACCTATTGTAGAACTAATCACAAAGGATGGGTTTCTGTGTTACCTAAGTTGGAATTATTGTATAATAACACTTATCATGAAAGTACTGGATTCAGTCCTTGCGAAATAATGTACGGGGAATCAACTTGCTTATTCTTTGATGAAGTTATTAGCAAGAAAAATGAAGGGTTGAACGTAGAGGAAATTAGAGAAAAGGCTAAAATAAATCTACAAAGCGCAAGGGAAAAGCGACGGTTGAAGTTTAATAGATCTTATAGGTTAATACGGTATCAGGTTGGAGATTTAGTTAAGATAAGGAAGCTAAATAAGTCGGAAGCTAGTAAAAATATAACGAAAAAATTTGAGCCGTTGTATGAAGGTCCCTATATTATAGCGAGAATCCCTTATGAGAATGTCTATATTCTTGTTGACCCTAAAACAAATAAATTAAGGGGAAAATTCAACACTATTCATCTTACCAAATATTACTCCTCTAATTAAATTTAAAATAGGAGTTAAAGAGCATCTCTTTTTGGCTGTCCATCTATCTGTGGTTGGGGCTGATTTGGAGATAATTAGGATAATTAGAGTACTAATTTTATTTAATAGCATTGAATTTTGTTTAATTTAATTCTTGTTTCTTATTTTATCTAGAGGATTCTTTTTTCCATAATATTTAATTGAGTAATAAATTCGTTAAGTTATTTGTTTCTTTTCAAATGTTTATTAACATCTCTAGTAGAAATAAGAAAAGATACAAATGGAAGTTTTTGTAATTTTGTTCCATTTACCTATTCCTATAAATTTGATTGTAGTGGATAAATTTTTGTCATATAGGTACTTATGTTATCTATTTTGGAATTAGCAGAAGTCATAAAACTTTAACTAGATAAGAAAGTTCATTGTTATTTAAGTTCTTATTTTTCTTTTGAAGTAGGTTTTGCAACATAGTAATTTCTACTAGTTATAATATATCTAACAGGCAGTTATTGTATTATTTTAGGTTGAGGTAATTCATAAATAAATTATTTTATTAATAAAAAAAAAAAGTCTAATTCTTTGAAACTAAAGTCGGTGGCTGTAATGACTGATTTCCATTTGCCTTGCTAAGAGGAAGAATTAAAAAGTACTCAAAAGTTTTTCATTGACGTTTTGGTTTTGTTTACTTTGCGGATTGTTAGAATTCTTTTGCCGAAAGAACTGTAATTTTAGTGAAATAGTAATATTTCGTGGCTGAGAGCTGTTGTTTTGCTGACGTCGGATGAATCTGAGTTTGAGGAAGGATGAATAACATTTATTTTGTACTTATACTATATGGAGAAATGAAAGAAAAGTTTGTGTGAGTATAGAATGTTTTCAATCATATTTCTCTTGGGCGTTAGCGGAATACAATTCAGATTTTCTTTTATAATAGTCTTAATAGGGATAAGTAGGTAGCTTAGACATCTAAGCTTGAATCAGAGTAAAATTACTTTGTTTCTTCGCATTTTCCTATTTATAGTTGATGAATAGGTGTAAGAAGTGCTGCAGAGTTTCTGGCCACATCTTCTCTGTAGATAGGATTTGTGATGTGGTGGTAGAATCATTATTTTTTATAGAGAGGTAGGAAATTGATTGATAGGAGGTCATTCCCCATCCAAAAGTTGTATTAGAGAAGGATATTTAAATATAAAATCTACATAATTTACATAAAGGAACGATATTCTTCTCAAATAAAACTTGTATCCGACCACATGGTAGGGGATCATCACAAAAAACATCCACATTGTGGGTTTCTTTGTGGTTTCATTTAAAAGCTATTCATTATCTTATATTTAGGTGTTTTAAGCTTAAATTTACATAAAGAAATTAAGTAGGATTGAGCTATTTAGGTTAGGATTATGTTTGGTTCATTGCAGATAGGATTTAGGTTTCTAAGTTCTTCTTAAAGAGCCTGAGTTACTACTTCATGATGTAGGAAACTAGACGATCACGAATATTGGCCAATTCTTAGTTTTAAGTTAAGGTAAATCAATTTCGCATAGCGAAAGATTAGGTAGGTAAATTTATTAGGTAGGCTAGGTTAGGTTGTTACAATTTGGTGCCTTAGTCCAGGATTAAAATTATTTACATTTTGTTAGCTTCATTGGCAACCAAATTGCGTTACAATTTTGTGCTATAAGCTCAGGGTAGTTGATTTGGTACATAGGCAGTGAGGATATTTATTTAAAAGTGGCTTTGCCACAATTTGTTGCCTTGTGAAATGGAAGGAAGAACTTAGATTTGTCCGTTTGTAATTTGCAATGACGCCAGACCCTCTAGCATGATTACTCGACCTGCGTGCGGATTGCGTTTTTATTTATTTTATATTATGTCGCGGCAAACGTGTACACATTATTGTGTATACATACAGGAAAGGCGCGTCGCGCAACGCGTGTGCGGAAATCATGCTAGGCGTTCTGAACAGATTTATGTAATAGCTAGGTATAGGTAGAATAATAAAGACACAAAGAATTCACGAATAAAAGGTTTAATATTTACAATAAAATGTACAGAAAATAGTTGTTCAACCTGTTAAGAGTCACACTATTGCTTGAAATTGATTAGGCGAACGTTTATTTATAAGATTCACTTGCACTGTTCTAGGCAGGGTTTTTGATAACATATTTATATAGGAAACTAGTCACCTTGTTTATTATTTGAGTAAAGTCTGGTGTAATGCTTCGTAAAAGCTATGGTTCTATGAGGTTGTAGGTATTTGCAGAGATCTTTGTTAACACTTGATGGTGCTAGGTATTCAGATGTATTTGCAGGGGTTTTCCAAGGAATTCGTCGTTAAATGTCGTTCCAGGTTTTCTTTGGTCCGTCTTTGTTGGAGAGAGTCAGTGGATGAACTTTGATATCAATTGATTTTTCAGCTTTCGCAGTCACGAGACCGTCTGATATCCATTTTGAGTCGAGTGTTGTGTTGAGGTCGAGTTGTGAGCGGCAAGTTTTGTATCAATTTATGTTTGCAGGTTTTCGACTGTTCCCGAAGGTTTTTTCCAGCTTCGCCTCCGTGGAAATTTGTTGTTTTCTTTTTGTTGATTAGTTTTAGTAAGACACCATTGCAAAAAATATCATAACCAATAAAGACTTACAGAACCATAGACAAATAGTGTTCGATTCACAGACATAGGGAAAAGAGTTTTTAATCTAACGTTCGGATACAACAACACTTTTTAGTAAATAAATTTGCTTCGTTCATGGCTTCGCTAATTCGCTATCGAATAATCATCGCTGTTTAGTGATGAATGGTTGCAGATTTGCGTAAATTTTATAATTTTATACCTATGCAGGTTGAAGGTAAAGCTAGGAAAAAGAATGCTTTTAGGATTTAGTAGCATTATGTAAGGATTTAGGGAATAATATGAAGATTATTAGAGAAAATGGTCTCTGCCTACCCCATTGGGAAGGAGGCGTGATGATATAGATAGATAGATATAAGAGAATAGCAAAATGATTGTAGATAGGTATTAGAACGTTTTGATAGGAAAATTAGTCAATAGGAAAACTAGAACAACATTTTGATTGTGGAAAAATGTTGAATATGTTTCGATACTAGAGTACCTATTGGAAGTTTAGGAAAAGAGGGGGTGGTAAGTTGGTTAGGTCGGTCAAGTCATAATAATAGAATAGGAAAAAATAGGGTTGAAATAAAGCTATCATACCAGCACTTGTAGCATGCTACACATGATGCGGTTGTGTCGCGCTTTTTGTCTCGTTCATTCACGTGCAAATGGAAAGAGAGCGTAGGTGTGATAGCGCTGTATTGCGGTGTCATGTCATGCTACCTATGCAGTTTGCTATTTTATTGTGATAGAGTATCTAGTAAAGAGTTGTAAGACTGGGGGGTGAGAGAGCGGAAAGTTTTAAATTTATGGGGGTGAGAGTAAGTAGTCTAATGAAGTTGTAAACATGGGGGGGTGTAGAGTAGGTATTCTATATATATCTACATAGAAAGTGATGTAATTTTAGGCAATATAGGGAATTGATGATTAAGGATATCTAGATAGAACTTAGAAATAATTTAGTCATACGGTCCTATGATCTTATAATTAAATCAATGAAGACGAAATAAGCATAAGCATATGTTCACGACTGTGTTCCCCGAGGGGGTGATCGGCGGTGTTCTAGGGTCTCGGAGTATCCACGTTTCACTGTTAGTACTGAGGCTCTGTCCAGTGTGACGAGTGAGCCGTCGCCATTTATAGTGGATACTAGGTACTATTCAATTTAAAAGAAAGAAAAGAAAATGAAATAGCTTTTAGGAAAATAAGAGATTAAGTGGAGAGTTGGAAGAACAAGGAATTATTTCCAGAACTAACAGCTACGTCTTACTGCTGACGCGTCCGCTGACTTGTACGCTAAATTCAGATGTTCCTTAGAGAGTCTTATTGGGTGCAAGGAAGATTATATTTGATTATAGTCATTATGCACAACCATTATGTGGTTTATTGAAAAAAGAAGTAGGTTGGAAATGGGACATCAAGAAGGAACCTATAAAGTAATAAAATATATCAAGGACCGATTTTATTGGAGAGATATCACAGGACGAGTCAAAAAAATAATTAGAACATGCCATGATTGTCAAATCACAAAGTCCAATACAACGAAGTATGTAGGACCTTGTCGTTCAATAATTACTGAACAAATAGGAGATATGGAAATAGTCGATTTGTATGGTCCTTTACCAACAGGTGCATTCGGAATGAATTATATATTGGTGATCCAAGATACATTCAGCAAATTCGTAAAGTTCTATGCACTTCGCAAAGCTACAGCTAGGTCTGTTTTGGGTCAAGTGAAGAAGTTTTTTAACATCATAAAACCGAAAACAATACTGTCAGATAATGGATCACAGTTTGCTAGCAAGATATGGAAGGAAAGTATGAAGCAGGAAGGAGTAAAGGTTTATTACACCACAGTAAGGAATCCTCGTCCTAATACAACAGAGAGAGTGAACAAGGAGTTAGGACGACTGTTTCGAACCTATTGTAGAACTAATCACAAAGGATGGGTTTCTGTGTTACCTAAGTTGGAATTATTGTATAATAACACTTATCATGAAAGTACTGGATTCAGTCCTTGCGAAATAATGTACGGGGAATCAACTTGCTTATTCTTTGATGAAGTTATTAGCAAGAAAAATGAAGGGTTGAACGTAGAGGAAATTAGAGAAAAGGCTAAAATAAATCTACAAAGCGCAAGGGAAAAGCGACGGTTGAAGTTTAATAGATCTTATAGGTTAATACGGTATCAGGTTGGAGATTTAGTTAAGATAAGGAAGCTAAATAAGTCGGAAGCTAGTAAAAATATAACGAAAAAATTTGAGCCGTTGTATGAAGGTCCCTATATTATAGCGAGAATCCCTTATGAGAATGTCTATATTCTTGTTGACCCTAAAACAAATAAATTAAGGGGAAAATTCAACACTATTCATCTTACCAAATATTACTCCTCTAATTAAATTTAAAATAGGAGTTAAAGAGCATCTCTTTTTGGCTGTCCATCTATCTGTGGTTGGGGCTGATTTGGAGATAATTAGGATAATTAGAGTACTAATTTTATTTAATAGCATTGAATTTTGTTTAATTTAATTCTTGTTTCTTATTTTATCTAGAGGATTCTTTTTTCCATAATATTTAATTGAGTAATAAATTCGTTAAGTTATTTGTTTCTTTTCAAATGTTTATTAACATCTCTAGTAGAAATAAGAAAAGATACAAATGGAAGTTTTTGTAATTTTGTTCCATTTACCTATTCCTATAAATTTGATTGTAGTGGATAAATTTTTGTCATATAGGTACTTATGTTATCTATTTTGGAATTAGCAGAAGTCATAAAACTTTAACTAGATAAGAAAGTTCATTGTTATTTAAGTTCTTATTTTTCTTTTGAAGTAGGTTTTGCAACATAGTAATTTCTACTAGTTATAATATATCTAACAGGCAGTTATTGTATTATTTTAGGTTGAGGTAATTCATAAATAAATTATTTTATTAATAAAAAAAAAAAGTCTAATTCTTTGAAACTAAAGTCGGTGGCTGTAATGACTGATTTCCATTTGCCTTGCTAAGAGGAAGAATTAAAAAGTACTCAAAAGTTTTTCATTGACGTTTTGGTTTTGTTTACTTTGCGGATTGTTAGAATTCTTTTGCCGAAAGAACTGTAATTTTAGTGAAATAGTAATATTTCGTGGCTGAGAGCTGTTGTTTTGCTGACGTCGGATGAATCTGAGTTTGAGGAAGGATGAATAACATTTATTTTGTACTTATACTATATGGAGAAATGAAAGAAAAGTTTGTGTGAGTATAGAATGTTTTCAATCATATTTCTCTTGGGCGTTAGCGGAATACCAGATTTGCAGTCATGGAATAAGTTTATTTGCGCTTGGTCTTAAGGTCTCTATACATACAACAAGATTCCTTAATGAATTGGCGTTAGGATAGATGAAAAAAAAAAAAGATTCAGTTTGAACTGGTAGTTAAGGAATTTTGTACTCTACCGGCAGCAAAGATTTCTTCTGGGCGTCCATTACACACTCTCCAAATAATTAGTGATTGCAGTGGTTGGTGGAAAGTTTCAGATGGGGTACATATCGTTCAAGCGATGGTTAATGGTCTAACTTTGATGGGGGTTTGGTTGGTGGTAGAATGTATTATGGAAATCTATTGGATTGGAAGATTGAATCAGGTGGATTGACATAGTACATAATTCTTATAATTGACTAGCCTCACAACCTAGTTTCTGCTCATGAACCAGATCTTCTAGTGAAAGCTGTTAGTTGGATTTGAATTCTATGTTATTAATTTGAGATTTTTCCCGCTGTTGGGATTATTTTTTCTTTGGTATTAAAAATACATCACACTAAAAAAAAAAAAAACTTTGGGTCGAAGCGTTAATAAACTCTTTCTTTTATATTTGTGGAAGTTTGAAAATTACTTCCGGTTCCGGTTCTTCCGGTTAAGAATGTTAGCTACCTGCAGTACATTTTCGGGGGTGACTGTAACAAGAAGCCTTGTTCAGGATCACAAATATAACAGCAAATAGTTAATTTTTAAATACTTAAATCCTATAAGAGAAATTAACTTAGTAGCGTTTCTTGTAATGCAAACTATTTTTATTATACCGTCTTTAGCAAGGCAAACTTCTCAGCGGTTTCGGATTATTAATCATCGGTTTTATTTTTAAATTTTCAAATTCAAAATTCGGGATTCGAATTAGAGCATTTTTGTTGACAGGGGCCCGGACAGGGGATTCTTCTAGAAACTTTCTTTGAGCTCACACGCTGTCGGAATAAATTTTGATTTTATTTTTCCAAATCTTTTGGAATTATTAATTGTGAATAATAAAGTAAGTGAAGAGGAAGCTAGTACTTTTCCTTAGTTTATTATGTAATAATTTTCGGTAATTTTGCATCGGGGGATTTTGCGTTTAAATCCTAATTGATTTATTTCTGAAGAAGTCAATATTTAGTTTGTGAGCTTGGAGAATCGGAACACGATGAAAAGTATCGTGGGCTAAGAGTAATAAAGTTCGCGGTGTTATTCTGAATTGCTCTTAGTTTCCAATTGTGAGTTTGGCATTGTGGCGGGTCAGCTATCGTTCTTTACCGACATAACGATTATAGCCACCTAAGTTTCGTAATCTGTTTGTGATTGTTTTCCGGTAATTCACCGTCGAAGTGGAGAATGTCCTTTAGGGGGCCGGGAACCTTGCTTTCGGAGTGCGAAATTTAGTCCCATAAAATATGACACTTGCTGGTAGGGACCGTTCATATCACAACTTATGGCTTTGCTGCCGTGATATGAACAATACACATGGAATAAGGCCAGGTACTCTTAGAGGGCTCCACCCTCGAATCTTTTAGTTCGCTTAGTTCTAAGATTTCCATTGCACCTCGGAAATCTACACAACACACCAACACGTTTAAATGTAAATGTGAGACCTTTCTCTAGTTTTGCGGATTCCCTTTTACCGGGGTAATCCTAACAAAGGGACTTTGCTTTAGAATAGGAATATTTTAGACATTGGTTAGTTTTTAGGGTTCGCGTTTTAAAGTAGAAATAGGTTAGGATAGGACAGGTAACTTCATAACTTGAATAATATTGGGATGGGTTTGTAGGAAATTTCTATTTATTCCTGTTCATGCTAATAATAGGATGACAGGATATTTTTATCTTAGAAACAACATCATTACAATTCAGATTTTCTTTTATAATAGTCTTAATAGGGATAAGTAGGTAGCTTAGACATCTAAGCTTGAATCAGAGTAAAATTACTTTGTTTCTTCGCATTTTCCTATTTATAGTTGATGAATAGGTGTAAGAAGTGCTGCAGAGTTTCTGGCCACATCTTCTCTGTAGATAGGATTTGTGATGTGGTGGTAGAATCATTATTTTTTATAGAGAGGTAGGAAATTGATTGATAGGAGGTCATTCCCCATCCAAAAGTTGTATTAGAGAAGGATATTTAAATATAAAATCTACATAATTTACATAAAGGAACGATATTCTTCTCAAATAAAACTTGTATCCGACCACATGGTAGGGGTTCATCACAAAAAACATCCACATTGTGGGTTTCTTTGTGGTTTCATTTAAAAGCTATTCATTATCTTATATTTAGGTGTTTTAAGCTTAAATTTACATAAAGAAATTAAGTAGGATTGAGCTATTTAGGTTAGGATTATGTTTGGTTCATTGCAGATAGGATTTAGGTTTCTAAGTTCTTCTTAAAGAGCCTGAGTTACTACTTCATGATGTAGGAAACTAGACGATCACGAATATTGGCCAATTCTTAGTTTTAAGTTAAGGTAAATCAATTTCGCATAGCGAAAGATTAGGTAGGTAAATTTATTAGGTAGGCTAGGTTAGGTTGTTACATTTGCCTCAATGAAAATACGTAATATTATCTGGGACTTGGTTTTATTAAATGTTTTCAGAGCGGACTCGTTTCAGTCGATTCCAATTAAACAACACATACGTATAAGATTTAAGTAAGTAGTACCTACCTTAGTAACTGTTAATATTTAGTCAATTTTGATATATTTAATATATTGAAGGTTTAATCACGGTTCAATTAATTAAATCCTGCTTAATAAGTAATTAATTACCAGTAATTAGGCCAGGAACCTAATTAAGTCGTGAATTAATAATTGCTTATTTCATTTAATATTTTATGTCTACCAACAAAAAATAAAATAACCTTTTTAAAGCTATTATATAGGTAATTGAGAAAACATCCACCCACAATAATTAAATTTTAGTTGGTGTATTAGATGAAAGAAGCAAAGCAATTATTAATTCACGACTTAATTAGGTCCCTCACCTTGGAAATGGGGTTTATAACTTATATTAACCACTTCTCCAACTAAATTAATATAAGATAGATAATAACTAAAAAAAAAGTATTGGCAGCAGAAAAACATTTTGTTTTAAGTTAATTTATTAAATTGCTAGGCATTACAATATTCTGTGTTAGTGGGATCACTCACGATGACGCATTGACGGAGCAGCAGACGTCAGTCCGTCATTTGCAATGAGTTGTAAGAAACCGCACGTAGAAGCTCACAATGGTGACGGATTGACGCACCGTTTGTGCTTCTACGTGCGGTATTCATACAACTCCTTGCTTCACATATGACGGCCTGACGTCTGCTGCTCCGTCAATGCGTCGTCGTGTGTGAAAGCGCTTACCATGTGGTTAAAGTTTCGACCATAAACATAAAAAATCCTTGCCGAGTTCCGAAAATCGTCGGAACTAATTTCAACAACAACATTAATCAATTTGTAGCGCCCAAAGCAGCTGTTTTATTTTTTCGGTAAGGCAATTAAATGGATAATATTAGTCCTATAACGTACTGAAAACGTACCTAGTAGGTGACCATAAAACATATCATTAAATAATGTACCTATAAATAAGTTCATATTGTGGCCGTAGCATTAATTAATAATTTTCAACGTCACAAAACGCCTACAAAAATCTTAATAACAATCCATCAAATACGCTTTTATGTTTGCTTAGAAACATAGAAGCCATAGGCACTGCTGATAAAAGGCAAAATGCGAAAACCTATAGAAATAAAAACTCAGACTACATAACACAATACAAAGGCTCGTAAATTTGCCAAAACAGAAACTAATTAAAAGTTTTCGGTTCCTTACATATTTAAATACTCTTGAGGAAACCAAGGGTCGGGAGTATTTTAACTTGCTAGAAACTGCGTAGTTAGAGGTTAGAGATTACGATTTCTTAGGTAGGTACCTAATTAGCAATGACCTTTTTGAGGATATGCTCCAGGAGTGCGATTTTTGAATGTCATACGTCGAACTCAGCAGTAGCAAATGACAAAATTACTCTGGAAATATGCATCTTTCTACCTGCTGATTTGACTCACAAAAATCGTCGAAATGCGGCAGCATCAGCAGTTTGAAACAAGAGCGTGCACATGCCCATGATAGGGTTCCGAAGCCATTGTATTTTAATTGTTTTTTTCTGACACTGACAGTTCTTTCGATGTGGTGGCAATCTGTCATAAAATACCTACGATTTATGAAAACGCACGACTCGAAAACGTCTTGGAAACGACCATCGAAGTTACGCAATTTGGATGGGTGATTGTTTAGTGGTGTATCATTTCGAGTGTCTTCGGAAGGCACTTTAAGCAGTTGGACCGGGATAGTTCGAATATGCCTCCACCAATCCGCACTAGACCCGCTTGGTGGAATATTTGGCCTTCTACCTCTCACCAATAAGGCCTCCGCACATTGCAGCGATATTATCGAGCGATTTTATCGACAGCAATATCGCGACACCTTACACACTGCAGCGATTCCGTGATTCGCGTCACGCATGCGCCCACCACTTAATGTAGTCGAAAGAGTTGCGATAATATCGCGGCAGTGTGTAGGATCGCGCGCGTCGTCCCCATACAAAATGTACTGAGAACAATTATCGCAAAATCGCAGCGATATTATCGCTCGATATAAATCGCTGCAATGAGCGGAGGCCTTTATTCGTGGGAGGAGGCCTTTGCCTCGCAGTGTGATCCAACAGGCTATTACTTACCCTCCTTCACTTACTGAAAGAAAAATAAATTAGAATAAAGGTGAACCTACCTACTCAATTTACAGCTGTCAGACGAAGTTTTTTTTTTATTTACAACTTGTAGGTACTGTATCTGACAGCCTTTTCGGAGTGAAATGTGTGTATAAAGTTATTCAGGTTCAGGGTACGTTAAAAGGGACGCATTTCAATTTTCAGGTCAGACAAATGAAACAATACATAGGTATTTATTCGTTGATATTTTGTACCTTTACATTACAATTTACAACATGATAGAGTCAACTAATCCGAGGCATTGCAATAAAGGCCTCCGCTCATTGCAGCGATAATATCGAGCGATATTATCGCTGCGATTTTGCGATAATTGTTCACAGTACATTTTGTATGGGGACGCGCGCGATCCTGCACACTGCCGCGATATTATCGAGCGATAATATCGCTGCGATTTTGCGATAATTGTTCTCAGTACATTTTGTATGGGGACGCGCTCGATCCCACACACTGCCGCGATATTATCGCAACCTGACGCAATCTCTTTCTACTACATTCAGTGAAGGGCGCATGCGTGACGCGAATCGCGGAATCGCTGCAGAACTGCAATGTGCGGAAGCCTTAGATCTGTAGGTAAATAAAATTGTAAACTTGGTGTGGATTTAACAATGAAGGTATTGGGACGCTTAGGATACGTAATGGAATGCATTGAGTGAGACCATATTTAGAATAATTGTTGACGATTTCTATGGTACAGCAGATTTGTGTGATTAGAGAAGAGTAAATTGTGTGATTGATTAGAGATCGATGTAAATTAAAACGGGCATGTATGAAGAGGCAAAAGAGGTATGCAAGGTGAATATTTTTTGTAATAAAGTAAGTATTTGAAATTAGATTTTTTTTTTAAGGTTCGTAGTAGTTGGCGCGCCCTGGGCTCTGCCTACCCCACTGGAAAAGACGCGAGGCGTTATATAGATAGATAGATAGAGAGCTGATTTGTTTATGTATTTATACATACATGCTCTTTGTTTTTATGTAGGTACTGAAACCTGCTCCTTTTTGATATTTTTCTGGAAACACCACCTACCTTTCTTCGTTCACTGTTTCCTCTACCCTAAGGTTGTCTGGAAGAAATAGCTTCTTAGCGGTAAGACTTAAGCGGTATTTTGTGCCTCTTTTTTTTCTCTGTATTTAGCTATTTATATTTTGGTGTAAAATAAAGTATATTTGATTGAATGATTGTTTTTCACTATTTCAATATTGGTCCCAGAGAGAAAGTTGTTCAGTTTGATGGTCTGAATTACCCTCTTTAATATGTAAGCTTTTAGATTTAAATCCTGTATAGTTTATCCAAGTCCATGTTTATAATTTTTTTACCCGACTGCGTCAGATCAAAAGGAGGGTAATGTTTTTTGGAGCAAGGATTTCATGTGTTATTCATTGTGTCGTTTTAAAAATACCGATTTGTATTTTTAGTGTTGTGTCCCATAATCGGTATAAGTGTTGAAAGGTTCCAGTTATTGCGGGTATATTACAACATAATAATGGGCTATTTACTTTCTTTCCGGCACCGCTAGGACATTAAATATTCCGGTAGGCGTTGGATGAGTCAGTTTAACTTAACTCTGTTTAAACAAGGAGTAGTGTTGAGATGCTTAATATCCTTATACGTAAATTATCCGTATTTGAATCCACCAAACGTTCATGTGCGCCTGCGCCCTGCATGGGAACGTATAGGGCTAATGATGTTGTGTTATGTACACGCGGCCTTAGATCAAAATAAAATTAATGGATAGGCCTAAAGCGCGGTAAGTTGAAGCAAACTGCTGGTGCTCTTGGTGCATACAAACTAGCGCCATTATCAAATCTGTCAAATCTAGGGCACTTGCATACTGAAGTAAATCTTTCATTTGTTTTGCCTCATTTTTCTGGTTTGAAATGTTCGCGTAAGGCCTATCCATTCATTTTATTTTGATATATAAGCACGCGGCGACACATACAAAGCCAAAATAAGCTGACCTCGCGAAGGTAGAACATCGTATAGTGTCGCCGGGCCAGCTTACCTATGTTTGTTTTGTGTAGCTTGATGTTTTATTTTATTTATTTTTATTTATTTTCTATTTAATTTTTTTTTTCAATTTTTTTTATTGTATTTCTATTTTTTAATTTTTTTTTTATACTAAAAATACAAATACATTGTGTACCAATATTCCATCGCGACGTACAAATTACCGAACTAGGTTGTAAAGGTGAATTTAGACCAAACGAGCGAATGCTCATTTTCTAAAAGCTCTTTTTCGGTGTAAACGTAGACTGGGCATTTTTTCGTTGCTCTACAAGGTCCTTTCTTAATAATTATGCTGACACTTTTTTAAGGGGATGATCAGACCATCAAACTGAACAACTTTCTCGAATAGAAATCGCGAAAAAAAATCAGCTGTTCCATACGTTTGGCTCGAGTAGGTTTGTAGTTTTGTACGGGACAGCAGATTTTTTTTTCGCGATTTCGATGTTGGTGACATAGAGAAAGTTGTTCAGTTTGACGGTCTGATCATTCCCTTAAAAAGTGTCGGCATATTAAGAAGGACCCTGTATAGTGTGTTCGCAAGTGTTCGCCAAAATGTTCGTAGAATGCTCGTTCGTTTGATATAAAAGCCGCAAGAGCGCCCGAACAGTTGCTTCTACGGCTCTGGAAAGAATGCTATAGCTCTACAGGGTGTAACAAAACACCCTAGTAATAAGGGTGCTTCAGCCCATCAAACTGATCAACTTTCACTATGGAACCAACTTCGAAATCGCGAAAAATAAATCAGCCGTTCCATACAAAACTGCAGTAGGTACCGATGTGACTGAAATGCATGAATCAGGTCAGTTACGTTCTTTTCCTCGAATGTTTACTTTGTATGGGTCAGCAGATTTGGGCTCGCCCGTACACCCTTCCTGAGGGTATGCCTTGCAGTGAGACGTATACTTATAGGTGATGATGATGAAGGCTATTGCGAAGTCGACTTTTGTGGCTGAAAGTACGCCTTTAAATTGGTATTTTATTTTAATAAAATCTAATTTAGTAACACATCACTAGACTAGCATCTATTACATAAAATAACGCAACTAAATCTAGGCGGATCTTAACTGCTTTGTTCTCTCTAGAATACGAAATTTTAGTTGATGTCATGTCGTCTTATGACGTACGTGGACGTGGAAGAAATAATCATCAGCTTCCTTATGTATTTGATACCAACAACTGTAATAGCTAGCTAATTTTCCACCTTTAGGGGTAGAAACAAGAAAAATCCTTTCTTAGCCCCCAATTGCGTCGAACTGGAGTGCGATTTTTGAAACTCATACTTGAACTCGAAGATATGCGTCTTTCTACTGCTGATTTGGCTTTCAAAAATCACAATCCAGGAGTGCGATCTCTACAGTAATTTTGTTGTTGAGTTCAACGTATGCGTTTCAATAATTTTTGAAAGTCATACGGTGCACTCAGCAGTAGCAAATGTCAAAATTACTCTGGAGAAATCATGGAGAAATGCATCTTTCTACTGCTGATTTGAGTTTCAAAAATTATACTTCAGGAGTGCGATTTTTGAAAGTCAAATCAGCAGTACAAAGATGCATGAGAAAAGGCATTGATTGATTTTAAATCTCATACAAAAGTGTTCTCATGCATCTTTCTACTGCTTATTTGATTTTATAAAATCGCACTCCAAAATTACGATTTTTGGAAGTCAAATCAGCAGTAGAAAGATGCATATCTCCATAGAAATTTTGACATTTTCAACTGCTGAGCTCAGTGAATGAGATTCAAAAATAGCACTCCTGGACTAGCAATAAACTCCAGGTAAAAACCGATATCCTACTAAACGCAACATTTTTTTTCTTTCATGAGTAAACCATTATTAGTATTTTAAACTGCGCGGTCATTCATATCAATACTTGAAAGAAACATCTCTAGTAGGTTAATTGTTTAAATAACCCACAAAAAAATGCCAAGTACGTTGCAAGTACCTATGTAAATACGGTTCCGTAGCCTAACCATATTATTCCAGCAGAAAACTTTTAAATGTAAGATATTTTATAAACTTAAATGGATCCAACTAAAGCCCGACCAGAAATATAAAAAACCTCGCCATGTTGCGGAAAATCATTGGAACTAATTTTTGTACTTGGAACACTAACACTAAAGGTGACAGTCGATTGCAGCGCCACCAAACCAGGTTTTTTATATTCCTGGTCAGGCTTTAGATTCATAGCTGAGACATTTGTTTCTATTAAATAAAACAAGTTGATCAAAATGATTTTGCATTTTTCTAACTGACTTCAAAAAAGGATGAGATTCTTAATTTCTTCTGTTTGTTTTTGGCCTTTATTTAACACTAGATGACACACACTTTGCCGTTTTTTTAGCCTATGTTTATCACGGACAATGTAGCATTCTAATGGTGAAAGAACTATTCAGATCAGTCCAGTAGGTTCGGAGCCTATTCGATACAAACAAACAAAAATTAAAAAAAATATATATTATTATAGATAGATGATAACTTCGGCCTTTCTAGACCTATTTACATTATGATTCTTTTTAATTTGGTGAAGATCTGATGAAGCGCTTTTGTGATAACTAGTACCTACATTGGAACTCCTCAAAAGTTGATGACAAATCGGCGATTGAACGGTTGTACCTAGTATCCCATGCTTGTAAAACTGATATCAATGTCAATACAATATGCATAAACTATAATTTTGCATTCTGGCGTTTAGATATCACTTTTTATTGACATTTCCATAGGTACAGTAGAATTATGTGTAGTAAAGGAGACACTAAGTAGGTATATAAAAGTGACCCATTTATGCTGTATACGTATGGATTTCAATAAATATTTTATTAAAAGCTCTCGCTGCACTATAACAGCTCGTCATAATTAGATGAAGAACTTACATATTAAATATCAAACTGTCGTAATCAGAAGGTCCGATTTTCGACATTGGACTACGGAACCGTGAACAGATGTCATAGGGCAAACGCTAAACCTTGGCCAGCCTTGACCGTAATATTCCCTTAATCTTCTTACTAATCCTCGTGTCACACTGTGACGTCTCACAAAACAAGGCAATTTCACATTTATACCGAAGAAATAAGAGTTTCTAACGGGAAATTTAATTTTGGTCAGACTGAACTTTGAAAAGAACATTAGTGGTTTTTGTCACTAGAAAGATTTACGAAACAGTTTAGCGATAAAAATATAGAGATTTGTAGTTAAAAGTCAATTTGGTGATGGCCGGTAGATTTATGCCAAGTTAAAATTTATGTATATTTTATTCAATTGCCATGCTATTAAGGGGTTAAGTATGTGTGGATGGCTGAGAAAAGATCGCAATGGGTCGAGTCAGATGAAATATCTACTGCATCAAAGTATCAGTCGTGCTTCTTTCATTATACAGGGTCCAACAAATTATGCTGACACTTTTTTAAGGGGATGATCAGACCATCAAATTGAACAACTTTCTATATGGGACCAACAACCAAATCGCGAAATAAAATCAGCTGTCCCGTAGGCTGTCCCATACAACCAACTCGAGCCGCAAACCGACTCAAACCGACCGACGACTCGAGCCAAATGTATGGGAAAGTAGATTTTTTTTCGCGATTTCAATGTTGGTCCCATAGAGAAAGTTGTTCAGTTTGATGGTCAGATCATCCCCTTAAAAAAGTGTCAGCATATTAAGAAGGACCCTGTATAAGCTTTAGAATTAGGGCAGGCAGGTGGATGGTTAACTATGGTTAACAATGGTTCAAATAATCGGTATTATGACAGGGTAATTTTTGTAAGGTAGTTAAGGTAGGTAACATGTAGGAGCGCAGCGAAACATATTAATCTATGGTAGTACAATGAGACCAACGCCTTTTAAAAGAATTATGCCCTCTAGTGCGCTCAATACAAATGAAGTTTAATAAGGGTTGAACTACATCGCATAGCACAGCATCGCATTTTTCCGTCGCTCCATCCTTTTCTGTCACTCAGGAACGTCATTTGCTAGAGCGTATAAGATAGACGGAACTCGATCGCACGCGGCTGTACTGTCTCGCGCCTGAGCGACAGAAAAGGATGGAGCGACGACGGAAAAATGCGTTTACGTGCTGTCTGGTATAGTTCAACCCTAATAATGTTGGATATACACGGGTCCTTCTTCACATGGCTGACACTTTTTTAGGGGTATGATCAGACCATCAAACTGAACAACTTTCTCTGAGGGACCAACATCGAAATCCTCATCGATGTCCTACTGCTACTGTATAGAGAACATGACCTGTAATATACGTTTTTCGATCTCAAGTATAAACAACCTGTCTTACGTATCTGTAACCCTTACGTAACGAGATAAGGAGTGTTTTGGATCAGCAGCGGATGCTATCGCCCCATTGTTTCGGGTTCGCCGTTCGGTGTTCGATGCAATCGCCTTCGCCGTTTGTATGTCATACTCATTTGAATTCACTTTCACGTGCATTTTTCTCATATGATTAGTCATACTTCGTTTTTAGGGTTCAGTTTCGCATTTAGAGAACCGCTTTTAAAAGTTTGGCCTTCGAAAAAATACTTCTCATTTTGTTATTACTAGAAAAATTGTATGGGTGTATTCAGATAAAGATTTACTTGATATACCACGATTAGAATTAAACACGAACAGTGGAACACATAACAAAAACATAAATTCTCTTTATTTGAAAGCCAAAAACGTTAAGACATAGGTAATTATAATTAATCAAAAATAAATTGCAGTCGTTCATTTTCTAATAGCAAACCATTTTTTAGCCACCAAAATCATAAAACTAACCTGTATTGAGATCTTTCTCTAAAATTATGCAAACGCTAAAATAAGCTTTAATACCCAATTAAAAGGTTATAAAACACGTTGATGGTGCACGATGGGTGATGAATGGTTCATAATTCTGACTTTAACTACTTTATTTAACATAAACAAGTATTTTAACTGCATTTGAACTATTGAGAACTAGCATGGTTTTATTGCCCTTAAATTAGTTATTACTCTAGCGTATAAAACACGTCATCATCATCAGTTTTTGTCCATCCAAAAGGATACAGGTCTCCTCCCCATTATGCCACAGTTTCCTGTCTTATGCCGGTCTCATCCAAGTCTTTCCAGCCCTCGCAATTTAGGGTGCAAGGAAACCACATACAGAGAGTATGTACCTATCAAACTGAACAACTATGGGAGCAAACCTAGCGAAATCAAAGTCAGCGGTTCCATACTAAACTGCAATACCTACACGACTCAAATGTATGAGACTGAGCTGATTTTATTTTTGTTCTGACAGGTTTGCTCCCATAGTAAAAGTGCATCCAACTGCAACTGCCTCCGTGGTCTAATGGTTAGAGCATTGGGCTCTTGACACGGAGGTCGTGGGTTCGATTCCCACGTGGGGCACCTAGTGAAATGTCACTTTGTGCGTTTTTCCCCAGTTGGTTAGGACATTGCAGGCTGAGTCACCTGATTGTCTGAAAAGAAAGATGATTCCGTGCTTCGGATGGCACGTTAAGCTGTTGGTCCCGGCTACTATCACTGGTGGTAGTAGTCGTTACATAAAAACCACGTCAGAGGCCGTAAGGCGGTTTGAATAAACTCTGACACCAGGGCTTTGCAGCCCACTCGATAAGAAGAAGAAGATAGTAAAAGTTATTCAGTTTGATGGGTAGAGTATGTGGTGTAAAGGTTAATGATACTTTTCCTTACACCTGTATATGCAGACAGACATCCTCTCAGATCTAATCCAATCATTAATAATCATTTGACGATGTTTTTTTTTCAATTTACAAACAGCTTTCTCTTCGATGCAAAAATGTTTAAGTATATATTTTTTAAGTTAAAGTGAATATTGAAAAGTAAGCGGCGTTAATTTCACTTATTAAACTGAGCTTAGAGATGATTGACAGAATCAAGAAAAAATCACTTTCGTTTTGCTTTTAAACGCAAGTCACTGCTATTTACCGGTCATGCTAGCCCCGCGGCCAGCACTATTTTCGCAATATTATTTCGGTATGAGTTAAACAGGGTGCTTAAAAAAAAAAACTTTTTTGGTGTACCTAGGCTTCAGTTTTCCATACGTGTCTATCTGGCGCTCTCTTGCATCCAGTTTACTCCTTCAATGAAGGGTTTTCAGAAAGCCATTAAAAAAGAAAAAGTAGTTCCTAATGGCTCGATAGATGACGAGACAGGGGCGAACGACCTTGCAGATAATAAAATACAAATAAATAGTAAGAATTTGTGTTTTAAGTAAGCAGCTAAATATGAACATAATACGAGTATTTCGTCGACGGATGCGTCTGACTCGGTGACATGCATTTTTGTTTACTTTTTAGCCCCCTCTCTGGCCAACGCCATCTATCGCCAGTACGTTGAACTACGTTTGATTAGCTGTCAAAAAAGTCCTAATTTTGCCGACATTGTTCTTTCATCACATTAATTTGGAGCCTTCTCAAATGAGGAGGTTCTCTATTCGTTTTTTTAATCCTCCTTGTCCTCCTTCTCAATACTTGGTATTAGTGTTGCCTGACAATAGTGAAAATATCGATACACACATCATCATCATCATCATCATACATCGATAGTATCGTGACCTCGAAAAATAGTAACAATATTATCAATTGCTCTGGGTTGGGCTTGGTGGCGAAATTGAATAACACAATTCCCCGGTTTGGAAGAGTGTGGGTTCAAGTCCCGCCCGAAACTTAATTTTACAATCGAATCGAATTGAATATCAATAGTACTTTTGATAGTATCGACATTTTCGATATAGCATCGATATTTTTACTTTATTTGTCAAACATCGATAGTCAAACAAAAGATAGTTTAGGCACAACACAGCTTGGTTTGCTATCTGCTTGACAATATAGCGTCAATGACCATCAAATTATCAAGCAATCGGTCAAGCAATAGGTCAATCGGCCTAATAATGGGATAAGGGTTAGAAGTAAATTTTTGTAAAGCCGATAAAAGGCACACTTTTCGAACACAATCATAATTCCCTGGCACTAAGCATGTTGCGCGTACTACATCCTATACCTATGTATAACGTTACGTCATATATTGGACGTTAATTTATGATCATTATGAAGGTGTTCCGACCATCGCTCCGAGTTTATTGTGCTTTGTTAATGACAACTAACTAGATTTGCATGACAAATGATGGGACTATAATAATGAAAAGGTGTCTAATTAGTAATTTGAGATTTCTTTGTGAACTTTTATATCAAATGTTTTGACTCGAGGTTTATCCTTTGCTTATACAGTGTCCAACTTAATATGCTGATAGTTTTTTAAAGGGGATGACCAGACCATCAAACTGAACAACTTTCTCTATGGGACCAACATCGACATCGCGAAAAAAAATCAGCTGTTCCATACTAAGCTGCAAACCTACTTGAGCCAAAATGTATGGGGTATGGGACAGCAGATTTTTGTTCGCGATTTCGTTGTTGTTGTCATAGAAAACGTTGTTGAGTTTGATGGTCTAATCATCCCATTTAAAAAGTTTTAGCATATTTAGAAGGACCCTATATTCTCAATATTGTCATATATTTTTGTAGAGTTAAGTTTTTACTAACTTTATGAGTTACTAATATAGTTTTCACCTTAAGATACGCATAGATTTATCGATTTTAACCAGTGATTAGAATACTAGACAACATATTCAATTCAATTCAATTCAATTCAATTCAATTCAAATTCAATTCAATTCAATTCAATTCAAAATCATTTATTCAATATAGGAGCCTGAAGCACACTTATTAAACGTCAATACTTTTTTAAGCTACCACCGCGTCGGAACGTGTTGTCGCTGTAGAGAAGATGCGGCCAGAAACTCTACAGCATAACACGACTTAATGACTATTACAATATAGATTCTTATGCTAAGGTTATGTATACAGTAATACATAGTCTATTTAATTAAATAATTGATACTATACAGTAAACTATATGTTAGTGACACTCAGACCCAAGCATTTTGATCATTTAAATAATCATCCAGTTTATAGTATGCTTTTTTACAGAGGACTTTTTTGATCTGAGTTTTAAACATGTTTTCGGAAAGATTCAAAATGCTCTCGGGGATTTTATTATAACAGCGTATACAGTGACCCATGAAAGACGTGTTGACCCTACTAAGCCGAAAGTGTGGAAATATCAGTTTATTTTTATTTCGTGTGTTATAATTATGAACATCACAATTTCGTGGAAACAAAGACAAATTTTTTCTTACATATAAAATGTTTTCATAAATAAACTGTCCATAAACAGTTAAAATATTAATTTCCTTAAAGATTTCGCGAAGCGAATCACGACAACGCAGGCCATATATAGCTCGAATTGCTCGTTTCTGTAGGATAAAGATCGTCTCAATGTCTGCAGCACGACCCCACAATAAAATACCATAGGACATGATACTATGAAAGTAACTGAAATATACGAGTCTGGCAGTTTCAATATCTGTTAGTTGTTTAATTTTTCTGACTGCATATGCTGCAGAACTTAGCCTACCAGCCAGAGTTTCAATGTGGGAGCCCCATTGCAGCCTAGAGTCAATCGTTATTCCCAAAAACACGGTATTATCAACAAAATCTAGAATATCTCTGTTTAAAGTAACTTGATTATCTACAAAAGGTACATTCGGCAAAACAAATTTTATACATTTAGTTTTTTTGGCATTAAGTGCGAGATTATTTGCGTTAAACCAGTTCAAAACTTGTTGAAGGGCATCATTTACGTCGTCAAGTTCTTGGTCCTTCCTGTTTACTTTAAAAATCAGAGAAGTATCGTCAGCAAATAATACTATGTTCGACAAGTTTTGTACCATATGCGGCAAATCATTTATGTAGACCAAAAAAAGGAACGGGCCCAAAATTGAACCCTGTGGCACGCCTGTTTGCACATGTGATCCAGATGATTTAGATCCGTTCACTAACACTTTTTGGACTCTGTTTTTTAAGTAGGAGTCCAGCAAATCAAGAGCTCTGCCATTAATTCCGTAATGTTTTAGTTTTAACAGCAAGGTTGTATGATCAACGCAATCAAATGCTTTGGAAAGATAGCAAAAGACGCCTATCGCATTTTGGTGCTCCTCCCAAGCGCTGAAGATGTGCTGAATCAGTGCAACCCCTGCGTCTGTAGTCGAGCGTCCTTTGGTAAACCCGAACTGCTGATCATGCAGTAGTTGATTTTGATTGAAATGAGACAGCATTTGATTGAGCATGATCTTTTCGAAAACCTTGCTGAGAACTGGTAAAATTGAGACAGGTCTGAAATTGTTGGCGTAATAGGTCATAGGTAGTAAAAGTATATAAGATTTCTATGTTATGTAGTAAAAATTAAAACAAATCGTCAAGATAAATTGGTAAAAGGTAAGAACCCTTTTGGTAAAAATGTTGTAGGTATAATATACCTACTAAATATGACAAATATATATAAATATATGAATATTACAATCGAAGAATGTTCCCAGATGGCTGGTAGTCTGAAGTCTTACATTAATTGAAAACAGAGAAACTATTGCAAGCATTCGACGCTAGATTCGACGTCTTCAAATTTTTAGGTAGGTACCTACCTACATGATCGGTGCATTAAAATTATTTTTTTCCAATAGATAATTATGTTAGTCGGACATACATACTAAACTAAAGTAATAAAAAATACGAAGCTAATCTTATTTCGTTGGTTTCGGAGTTAACAACATGTCGAACATCGTTGAATAAGTTCTCAATATTATTACTAGTATTTCTACTTATTAAACATATTGAGCAAACCATACGTATTTATTTAAATCTGTTCTTACTCACATTACGCAATTTCTATACTTTACTTATATTTATTTAACTAACACTCATACATAATTTATATCAATCAAAAACTAACAGAACTCAAATTGCTTCACAAAATAATTGTACGAATTCACTCGAATGTCATGCACAAGTCAGACCATAAATTAAGACACACCTTAATCCTAAGAAATAAGGTTTACATTTGAATGAAATTAGGCCTTTACAAAATAAGTTTTCGTCTAACATTATGACCGTGTTTGACTCTTGACCCCGGGCTCAAATTGGTCAACTCACTCGACATTTTGTAACTGTGTTATATGGCCGCCCCCTTATCTTTGGAAGGTTAAAACATGGTTGCCAAAAAGATCGTAGGTTCGTAGGTTGCAAAACTATAGTTGTAGGCATTTGAGCCTCCGTTTTTTGCTTTGCTTCTATTTATTGATACATAATATACAGGGTGAAATTGATATCATTAGCATCCTTTTAAAATAAGAGTCTATCAATCAAACTGAACAACCTTTACTATGGGAGCAAACCGATCGGAGCAAAAATAAAATCAGCAGCGGACACTTTTGTGACGACCCCGCCCGCCCGGACGCTCCCGGACGCCCTTCAAACTAGGACAAATCCGGGGAAACCCGGACGGATGGCAGCCCTACCTTTGGGTGACTTTCAGCCTTTTTATGAGGCCTTGAGTTATAACCTATAACGTATAACTCCATAATATAATAAATTATTATACGTTAGTTCGACAGTGTTTTTATTAACCCATCCAATTTGTACACGCAATAAGTCTTATTATCACGATACAAATGCTACGTAATCTCGACTAAATCGAGACAATTATCATAATAGTCGTGACACAAAAATCTTCAAATAAAATCTCACGATATTTCTCTAGTTTCCCAACCATTTCTCTACTATACAAATACGACTAGTGCATATTTGCCAGCGACTTCATCCGCGTCAAATTATAATTACGATAAATAAATCATTTCTTCGTGCACCTCTACATCCTCCGTAGAATCTATATTCCTTTCATGAGGTTGTGCGTTGTCTGTCAGTCAGTCAGTCAGCCACGGTACTGATTTATAAGTAATATATCATATTTTGTTCATTAAAATGTGGCATACATTTTAATCCAAATTATCCCAACCCCAACAAAATCCAACAAAATCCCAATCCAAATGATTTCAGCTTGATTATACTAGATTTAAAAAAAAAATACAATTACGGCTATTCCAGAAGTTTAAAAACCCCTTGTTCATCAGTTATCGATCCTATGAAAAAGGTTTTCAGATATTCTGTTCATTTGTTAACACGTCGTGTAAACAATAAGATTAAAATCTCAGAGATCATCTCAGATAGAGATCGAGAATGTCCTACAAAATTACACGAAATTTCGCAGAGCTCGTGTTTTACTAAACACGCAAAAACACTATCATTATGAAATTATGACACATTGCATGCGCAATGGATGCCGGGGCACCGTGTTAGTCACTGATTTGTTTCAAGTCTCTTACGCTTTTTTTGTTTTATTGTTTTGTATGTAATTCCATTGATTTGGTTCCCATCTCAAAATACGACCACATTCCAGAAAATACGACTAAAACTTTTTTCATTCTTTTTTTATATTGGGGCTTTTAATTCTGAGGTTATGTCAGAGAATATAATATGACATCGATGAATCGCTATTTCAATATCCGTAGTACCGTATAGTAGCTTTTCAAATTATTATTCGTGAGCGTAATTACATTGGGAGACTTTGAAAAATATATAATTGTTCATGATTAATTTCAGTTTGAATTTCGCCAAAGTACATCAAGTTTTGCCGTTGACTGTACAAGTTCATATTCATACACAAGGTGTGTTTACTGTACCCGTAGAAGAAGGTATTTCTTGTCCTGAGCCACATAACAGCAACGATAAAATCAGATTAGAATCAATAACTTAAAATACAGTCGGAAATCTTAAAAGAAATATTTCACACAACACAATAATGCAATTGCATTTAAGAGAACTGGTCTTACAAACGATTATCTCTTATGTTAGCCCATCAGACGGTTTGGTGAGAAAAAAAACAACATCAAACCGTAATGTTGCAATTATATGCTTGGTCTAAGTTGTAAACCTAAAATTTTTCTCGTTTTTCGATACAATTTTGCGCGTATTCATGTAGCGTGCGAAAAAGATCACTGAACGAAAGTTTTTGGTTTAGTCACTGATAATCACTTCATGGTTCCTCTAAAATAGTGGCACAGTTCGAACCAGAGCAGAGGTACAGTGGAGTAAGAGAAGAGCTCTAAAGATCAAAGTCTCGAAAGATATATCACGCTACCGTTTTTGTAATTTCCCTGAAGTAAAAAAAAGTCAAAAGCTGGTAATTATGTATGAAGATAAAGGAATGAACACTGACATGGTGCAAATAACGCTACTTAGCTGGAATACAGGAATTCAAATATGATGAAGATAAAAAAGTTATAAGATGTTAACACCAAATAATAATTATGAAATTCAATTCAATTCAATTCAATTCAAAATCATTTATTCAATATAGGAGCCTGAAGCACACTTATTAAACGTCAATACTTTTTTAAGCTACCACCGCGTCGGAACGTGTTGTCGCTGTAGAGAAGATGCGGCCAGAAACTCTACAGCATAACACGACTTAATGACTATTACAATATAGATTCTTATGCTAAGGTTATGTATACAGTAATACATAGTCTATTTAATTAAATAATTGATACTATACAGTAAACTATATGTTAGTGACACTCAGACCCAAGCATTTTGATCATTTAAATAATCATCCAGTTTATAGTATGCTTTTTTACAGAGGACTTTTTTGATCTGAGTTTTAAACATGTTTTCGGAAAGATTCAAAATGCTCTCGGGGATTTTATTATAACAGCGTATACAGTGACCCATGAAAGACGTGTTGACCCTACTAAGCCGAAAGTGTGGAAATATCAGTTTATTTTTATTTCGTGTGTTATAATTATGAACATCACAATTTCGTGGAAACAAAGACAAATTTTTTCTTACATATAAAATGTTTTCATAAATAAACTGTCCATAAACGGTTAAAATATTAATTTCCTTAAAGATTTCGCGAAGCGAATCACGACAACGCAGGCCATATATAGCTCGAATTGCTCGTTTTTGTAGGATAAAGATCGTCTCAATGTCTGCAGCACGACCCCACAATAAAATACCATAGGACATGATACTATGAAAGTAACTGAAATATACGAGTCTGGCAGTTTCAATATCTGTTAGTTGTTTAATTTTTCTGACTGCATATGCTGCAGAGCTTAGCCTACCAGCCAGAGTTTCAATGTGGGAGCCCCATTGCAGCCTAGAGTCAATCGTTATTCCCAAAAACACGGTATTATCAACAAAATCTAGAATATCTCTGTTTAAAGTAACTTGATTATCTACAAAAGGTACATTCGGCAAAACAAATTTTATACATTTAGTTTTTTTGGCATTAAGTGCGAGATTATTTGCGTTAAACCAGTTCAAAACTTGTTGAAGGGCATCATTTACGTCGTCAAGTTCTTGGTCCTTCCTGTTTACTTTAAAAATCAGAGAAGTATCGTCAGCAAATAATACTATGTTCGACAAGTTTTGTACCATATGCGGCAAATCATTTATGTAGACCAAAAAAAGGAACGGGCCCAAAATTGAACCCTGTGGCACGCCTGTTTGCACATGTGATCCAGATGATTTAGATCCGTTCACTAACACTTTTTGGACTCTGTTTTTTAAGTAGGAGTCCAGCAAATCAAGAGCTCTGCCATTAATTCCGTAATGTTTTAGTTTTAACAGCAAAGTTGTATGATCAACGCAATCAAATGCTTTGGAAAGATCGCAAAAGACGCCTATCGCATTTTGGTGCTCCTCCCAAGCGCTGAAGATGTGCTGAATCAGTGCAACCCCTGCGTCTGTAGTCGAGCGTCCTTTGGTAAACCCGAACTGCTGATCATGCAGTAGTTGATTTTGATTGAAATGAGACAGCATTTGATTGAGCATGATCTTTTCGAAAACCTTGCTGAGAACTGGTAAAATTGAGACAGGTCTGAAATTGTTGGGATCATGTCTATTGCCTGATTTAAAGAGAGGTACAACTTTACTATGTTTCATAAGATCGGGAAAAGTACCTTGATCGATGCAGATGTTAAATAATGATGCCAAGTAAGGCGCCAGGACACCAATAACAGATCCAAACAACTTAACCGACATACCCCATATATCTTCAGAGTTTTTGAGATTAAACTTTTTATAAATCTTAACAATTGTATCAGGGTCAACGTGCCTAAAACTGAATTCGGAAGTGCAAGCATTTACATTATCTTTTAGTAGTGTCTCGGCCAAGAAAGGTTGATGATATGACCGATAAGGATTATAGGAAGTCAAAAAGTATATTTAACTGATATTATTGATTATAAACATGTTACAGCCATGTTGTGCTATTTCGAATCAAATTAAAGATTGAAAAATTTGTCTCGGGCGGGACTTGAACCCACGCTCTTCCAAACCGGGGAAACGTGCTAACCAATTACACCACCGAGTCCACAACCCAGAGAACGAAATTTTCAATCTGTTGCGTCTTAAGGGGACGTGCGCGCCATCTACTGGCAGTATTACAACCAACCAACTTGCAAGCCAAATATTACAACTTGGATTCATACAATGTGTTTTTTTTCAATTCATACCATACGTGCCATCTATATTGTATGAATCCAAGTTGTAATATTTGGCTTGCAAGTTGGTTGGTTGTAATACTGCTGATATATATTTAACTGATTGAATAATAGGATTAGGAAAAATGTATAATGGAGATAAAAAGAAAGAAAGATATGAGTTAAAAATCTTCATCGTTATGATGGGTAAGAGAAGAGAATATAGAGCGACCACAAATACTAGAATGAATCGAAGATAAAGAATCAAACGAGTAAGTATTACGTGTCTATTATTTTCTGAAGCTGAAGCTGAAGTAGCAGTGGGCTGGTCAGGTCAGGGATGTTCGCGGCGGCAAGTGTGACTTCCTTTCACGCCATAATTCGCAATAGAGTCGCCTCCCTGATGCGTGGCGTCCAAAGAAGCACCAACAGTCTCCTGACCACCATTTCAAACCGGCCACACTGTCCATTCTGGAGGCACTGGACGGAACTACACCTCTCCGCTGCCCCCTCTATCAGAAAATAGGCTATGTAAAATTTGTTAGGACTGTTGTGTATTATATTGTACTAACATAGTTTTTAGGTATATACTAACAATCTATGCACTGTGACTGTGTCTGAAATAAAATGATTTTCATTTGATTTGAGATCAGTCGAAGAACCGATGGAGTGTCAGAGTTCTGGAGTGGAGACCGCGAACTGGTAGGCGTAGTGTGGGACGCCCTGCTGCCCGCTGGACAGACGGCCTAAAAAAAGTAGCGGGGAGCGACTGGATGAGGAAGGCCGCGGCCGAGGACAGAGTTTTGTGGCGCGTCTTGGGAGAGACCTATGTTCAGCAGTGGACGGTGATGATGATGAGATGTCAATTCAACTCGCTTTTCTCTTATGCCTTAAAAACTGTCTAGACTGTGTATATCTAATAATAATGTATGTCAATCCGCGAACTGTGAACCAATTGTCTTGTTTTAGAATTAAGGCTTATTGTGGTTTAGCTCAGAAACATTAAGATCATTTTAAAGAATTTAGCGCTTAATTTGGTGTTAAAGGTCACATTTCAAAAGTTATTTATGAAACTCTTTCTAAACATAGTAATTCACTTTTATAGCTGTTATTTTAGTCAAATGGGTGGGGCATTATGTTGATGGTATAGATTAGAAGAATAGCTTAGATTGTAAGCTAGCTTAGATTTCCCATAATGTTCTAAGCCTTCGAATATTATGGGGAATCTAACATCCGTGGGGCGTAGACTATAACATACAGGGTGTAAGGGACAGCCCTCCGCAAACTGAAACGGTGAACTCAGACCATCAAACTGAACAACTTTCACTATGGAGCCTACCTCAGGAAACGCGAAAAAAAATCAGCTGTCCCATACATTCGAGTCGGGTAGGTACGGCAGTTTTGTATGGGACAGCTGATTTTTTTTTTTCGTTTCCTGAGGTATGCTCCATAGTAAAAGTTGTTCAGTTTGATGGTCTGAGTTCACCGTTTCAGTTTGCGGAGGGCTGTCCCTTACACCCTGTATAAGATCCCACTGCAAGTTTTATACATTATTTGTTTAGGCAATGATACTTATTCCAGTGGAGGTCGTCATACCTCTCCTATATTTCAAATTACTGAAGCGAAAAAATACACATTATTCTTTGGTAGTTTATCTATTGAAATCATAAATTTAATATTACTTCACTCGATAGAAAAAAAAAACAAAAGTAACATACTTTCAACATGATATTCTTATTTTTATAAGAACAACCTGAATAACTCACACTCTCACATATTCACTATTATTATTTTGGTTAATTCATTAATAATTAATTTTCTTTAAATAAATGCGGCACGCGCACGCTCTCCGCATCGGGCTAATAGGCAACGGCGTTTCTCATACAAAATTTTAGGTTTACACATAAGGCCTTAAAAATTATTGAAGGTCAAGTAAATAGGTAGTAGGTAAGCACATTCCCTTGAACCATTCAAGTAAAAATCAAGATTGACAAAGATCATCAATCGATTTGGATGTTTTCAACGATTGAAATAACAAATAAGGAATTCTATTAGGTAATAATCACTTGGTTCAAATTTTGGTGACGTAATTTTAACGATCATAAAATTACTAATACCCAGCACATAAATATGAGTAGGTATTGATAATTATTTTATAATAGCACTAACTTTTCATCTATTAAATGTTGTGTCAAATGAACATCATTTTATTCATTCAAAGTTTTAATAGGGTCGTATTTTTAATTAAGAAGGGTACCGACCGAGCCAATAATCTATGTTACCGAGACTACAGTGTTTAATCTTTTTTTTTTTAGTTATAGGTTTCAATATTTCGATACCTACTACATTTCCAAAAAAACAAATGACGTCACATTGTAGTCCATGCATTTTTTTCATTTATCGGGATGACGAATTTAATTAAGTCGATGGGATGATGGTTTTTTTTTTTGAATACTGAATCTTTTGGCGCTTTTTAAAATGTGTTAAACTCATGATGAGTTTAAACAATAGATTTTTCATGTTATGTTATAGATTTTTTGGACAGGCGTGGCAGTAAGGGCAGGGTACCAAAGCGTTGTATCTACAGGAAAACGTATACCTTTTGAGACATTTTGTTTGAGCATTCACAGATCTTAAAAAATCCTGTTTACTTACAGGAATTACGGCCAGTAAGAAAATTGCCAATTTACAGAAGTCAGAAATCGCAAAAATCGTTTCCTATATATTCTTGAGTATATGTTATGTTACGTAGAGTACCAGGGCGCTTTGCTGTCCTTGGTGTGGTCCCCCATGGTCCGCAGTAATAAGTAGTCACCGCTCCCTGAGCTATGCTGAATTTGTCAGTTTCAATGAAAAAAAAAATTCTATAAGTACAAAATTAATATAAAAATCAAACATTAACATTTCGTTTCGTTCACGACTTTATTCGCTGAAGGGCTAATCAAAGAATTAAGGCTTCCGCACATTGCAGCGATATTATCGAGCGATTTTATCGACAGCGATATCGCGACACCTTACACACTGCAGCGATTCCGCGATTCGCGTCACGCATGCGCCCTTCACTGAATGTAGTAGAAAGAGATTGCGTCAGGTTGCGATAATATGGCGGCAGTGTGTGGGATCGAGCGCGTCCCCATACAAAATGTACTGAGAACAATTATCGCAAAATCGCAGCGATAATATCGCTGCAATGAGCGGAGGCCTTTATATACTTATTAGCGCTTTCACACACGATGACGCATTGACGGAGCGGCAGACGTTAGCCCGTCATTATAAAACCGCACGTGCACACACACGGTGCGTCAATCCGTCACCATTGTGTGCATGCGTCATCGTGTGATCCCAGTTAAGGTTAAATAAGTTTCGAAATAAAAACAAACATTGCAGTAAGTAATGTCACCCAATAATTAGTCGTCTCCCTCTAATTCGATTAGAAGTTCAAAAGTAAACAAGAGATGACAAAATATACTGTTAAAACCTTAGACAAAAGGTGTTAATTGTAAGTTAAACGGCCGATAGAAAGGAGTGTTTTTGCCGTGACATAAGGTTGTTTTTAAGGTGAAATATTTTAGATTCATAATTGCTGATCATAATTTTACTTTCGTGACTGCAAAACTCTTTCGCTTTTACCAAGATGATTATTCATGAGTTAGGTAGGTACGTCTTTTAGCATGCAATGCATATGCTCACGACTACATTCCACGAGGGGGTAGTCAGAGATATTCTGAAACCACAGAACATCCACGTTTCACCAGTAGTACCGAAACTCTATTCAGTGTGACGGGGGGTGAGCCCGTCGCCACTTATAATGGACAGTGGGTACAATACACGCCTCGAAATTGAAGCATGCATGTTTCGTCACGATGTTTTCCTTCACCGAAAAGCCAGTGGTATTACAAATCGTACATAAATTCCGAAAAACTCATTAGTACGAGTCGGCCTGGACGGGGATCGAAACATCGCCTCCTGCACGGCAGGCAAGGTTACTCGCCACTGGACCACCACGGCTAGTTTAGTATAAGTAAGAAAAATCTTACTTATCAAGAATCAAAGGTTATCTTGAAAATTGTATGACCTTGCGGCCCAGTCCATACCTGAAAGAATCGAAATCTCCTAAATCGTTTCTATTAGACGTTGTACTTAGAATGTTTTCCCAAAGGACCTTTTCCTTATTTTTATTAACTTTCCTATATTATTACAGCATAATCATGAAGAATTTAGGTTCTTCTTTTCTTCTTTCGAGAGCAACAAGGGTGTTGTATGCAACCCGTGCGAGCTATTATTTGAAAAAATATAGACATCCTTAATTTTTTTTGTAATCACAGGAATAAATGTCTAATGTCGCTCCCGCCAGAGTTCTCGCCATACCCAAACCAAAAGTGCCATAACGCTGGTGGCATTTCCCCACTGCATAGCTATTATACAGGGTGTTAGGAAAAGTATCATTAACCTTTAAACCACATATTCAACCCATCTAACTGATCTCTAGCCTAGTATGGGAGCAAACCTATCAGCGCAAAAAAAAGTCAGCTGTCCCATACTAAACTGCAATACCTACTTGACGCAAACGTATAGAACAGCAGGTTCTATTTTGTTCGTTTTTGTGTTTTTTTGTTCTGTTCTTTTTACTCCCATAGTAAAAGTTGTTCGCTTTGATGGGTAGAGTATAGCTTGGTCATAAAGTCATGAACGTGGTGACAGGTGGAACTAAAATTTGAGTATGGTGGTGTTGCCAGGTTATGCGTGATTTTGACGTTCTTGCGTGGAGGCAGCGCCCTCATTTAATTTCTACTCTTTTTGGTCAAGATGTACCTATGTGGTTTAAAGGTTTATGATACTTTTCCTTACACCCTGTATAGACACCTGTTGGACTAGATAAGATCCAGAATGAGGATCGCAACCTGTATCTCTTAAACGGCAAACGTACGGCGACCAAGGCCCCTAAAGAAAGCTTTTACTTCCCCATCATAATTTTTCTAATCGTAAAATATTTTCAAGAAGTGTTTATTTTGATACCGACCAATGGAGGTCGCGTAGGTAGTTGCTATGGGAACGACTCGGTCGCTCATCCCGTTGTCAACCTGTATTGATTATAAGTATTTATTTATTTGGGTCTCAGCGACGACGTTTGGCCGCGGTACCCTGCCCTCTTAACATGTCCTATTGTCTAATCTAAACTATTATAAAACTGTAACTGAAGTGTGTCTGTATACTAAAGATATTTACAAAAAAAAGATTACGATATGGTTTTTGGGTATCCCTGACTCGAAATCAACCTTTTTTAGAAATTTTGTCTGTCTGTTTGTTTGTTTGTTCGCGCATCACGCAAAAACTACTGAACCGATTTTGATGAAACTTTTTTTGTTCGGTAGCTTATGATCTGACTTAAAATTTGGTAAGTATATAATTTGTGCGGACGAAGTCGCGGGTTAACACTAGTTATTTATAAGAACATTGAGCCTTAAAGCTTTTACGAGGGTAGGTACTGAACTAGACTAACGATGTATGGGTTCTATAATAAGTCTCTAACACTCAGTTGCAGAAACGCTCATTTAAGGTAATCTATCATTAAATCTCTTGCTGTCACTTTTTGTCTTGCTGACGTTGTAAAAGCTAGCAAGAGAATTAATGGAGGATTAACCTTAATGAGCGTTTCTGCAACTGAGTGTAAGGTCTTGACAATGTTACACTACATGTATTGTATTTGTACTTTTTACATTTGGTTTTGCTTAAAAGATGTTTATAGTAGATTTTCTGGCCACATCTTCTCTGCAACTGACAGAACACCTTCCTTCCGACGCGATTGCAGCAAACAATGACGTCAGAAAGCTATCTATGAGATATTATTTTAGTAAATATAATAGGTACACATGCCGACCTTTTTTTTTAACTGTATGTAATATGTGGGCGTCCACGCAAGAAGGGTCCAGTGGTCGGCTTTTTAACCACCTTTTTTATGTTTCCATATTATCATGTGACTGATCTAGATGCCAAATCTAACCTTAACTCAAAACCCGACAACTGGATCCTTTTTGCGTGGACGCCCGCCCACATATAATTATACTTATTTAGAGTAACATAGTTTTTTTTTAAATTTACGTATTGAAAAAGTATAAATTGTTTAAATTTTTTGTATAAATTATAATTTTAATAATTCAGTAGACCGAGGAAATATTCAGGGTTAGATCCTAAACAAATATTTTCTTTCTAGTAAAAGTTTTAGAAGTTGAACGCAAAGTTTTCAACCGCTGAATTCGTTAACATTTTGAGAGTCTTGTTGCTCAGTTTCCTAATTCGGCAACTTGTTAACATTTGCAAAGTGAAAGCAAAGAAGATCAATGCATCATTCACTTGTACTCTTGTACAGTCTATGTATTTTGTATGTCATAATACCTACTCAGCTTCCAACACGACGTAATTCTACAATTACATTTTCCCCTGTATGATTGAATTTTCCATAATTCGCACCAAGCAGTGCGTCTTTTCTGGTTTCGTAGAGCAACTGTTCCATCCTGAAACTCGAAAGAAACTAAATTAAAGGTAAATCTTGCTACGATTTGTAAGCTTCAAAAGGTTGTACTTAGGGTTGCCAGTTGATTTTTTCGCAAGGTCGAAAAACCGGATATTTGGGTTCTAAATGAATATTTAGCCGGACAGGACTACAGGACCGTAAAAATCCAAACTGTCTAAATTCGGACGCCTGACAACCCGAGCTGTTGTGGTAGCAACAATCGTTTCTGCGTGAAGAAGGTCGTGAGAAAAAGTTAATTCGACAGTTTGACCCAGAATTCTTAAAGATCTTGCATTTATACATTTTAATTTTATTTTATTAAATATTGAAATCAAAACTTTATTTTAATCTTTTAAAGGGTATAATTAGAAAGTTAAAACTTAGCAGTCTTTCTTAGTGGTTGTTAGGTACACACAAGAGGGTACCGAGCCCACAGTGCTGCCCTCAATCGTATTTTTTTTACTTTCCGAAGTTCGGAAGATTCAGAAATGAGGAGTCTTTAAAGGTAAGCTCATTTTTTCGCGGCGGATTATAATCCGTGCGATGCGACCCGCCCTGCCCCGATGTAGCCCATTGTACTGTCTTATACCAAGTTGAACTTTTTACGTCCTTACAGTTGTCATCATCATCATCATCTTAGCCGATGGACATCCATTGCTGGACATAGGCCTCGCCCAAGGTTCGCCATAATGACCGGCTGCCCTCATCCAACGGGTTCCAACCGCCTTCGGTAGGTCGTCGGTCTACCTTGTGGGGAACCTACCCACGCTGCGCTTTTCGGTACGCGGTCGCAACTCGAGAACTTTTCGGCCCCATCGGCCATCGGTTCTACGAGCAATGTGCCCCGCCCACTGCCACTTTAGTTTAGCAATTCTTTGGGCTATGTCAGATGCTGCCAGCTACTTACAGTAGTAACTATTGAATAATGTATTCAAACTTTAAAATCCGTCAAAGCGTTGCGACTTGTCCCACTCTATAGTGTGCGAAATACGTATTTTCCGCTGCGATGCGCCCCGCTCCGCCCCGATGCGTTCAGCTTAATTATGAGCTTACCTTAAAATTGTATGTACACAAGGCGGCATATTCATAATTATACAGGTCAACTATGGGTAGGTTGATCTGTCGCCGTATGTACACAGAACTAAATTCTGATAACCGACAGCTCTTTTCCCGAAAGCCATTACACGGCATCAGCATCACCATAAACCAGTTTTTTATCGACTTCAATCAAAAGTGACAGTAATTGTTAAAAATTATTATTTAATAATTATGTGAACCCATTGTTTTTAACCGTTATAACTGTTAATAGTAGCCAAAAGCGTTAAGCGTTACATAATGTTTATAATTGCCATGTTGACATTTTAATTCTGACATTATTATGCTTATGGCAGGTTATGGCACCTGCATAAGTTTTACTTTCAAAAGTTGTTGTCAAAACAATGAGTTTAACCGAAGAATGGAGAAGATAAAAAGTAAGTATTATGAGTAGGTACCGTACCTTCGTGATTTCAGTAACAGTTACGGTAGTAATTATAATACTCTGTGGTTACACATTGTTTAGCTTAAGATTTTCGTCTTCGGCTTCGGGTTGGAAACCTTTATTTATCATTGGGTATAGCGTTTTTGACAGCTTCTTCAAATGTTATAATAAGTTGACGGAGAGGCATTCCTACAACAAATACGTATTAAAATGTTTAAGGAATTGAACTGTTGAATTTTGAGAAAGTACAAGGCCACTTATGAAGTCCCGCAAAAAGATGAATATACTGTAACTACGTCATAGTATAAAGATGTATACACTTTAGTACTACACGTAGTACATTCCTACACATACATCTTTTAGCTGCTGACTGTACATACTATCGTATGGGCGTTACCTCACCTCGGGTGTCCAATGGTAGAATTGTACTAGACTTCGCATACGCATCAGAATTGATCCTGGTTTACAGGAGTTACAGCGGTAGGAATGTGTGGTGGGCCCATGCTCGAAAATACGCATCAGTATTTCTTCTTCTGCGTATGTTATTGTACCTTTCCACAAGATGTTTTCCTTCCCCGTTTGAGAACAGTCGGTAAAAAAACTTTCTAAGTTTGGTTTTAATTTTGATTGTGTCGGTACGTTATTTCTCGATCTTATCTAATCTAATAATGATGAGATGACGTCCATCCTCCTCATCCAACCAACATCAATCTGTGGTCACGGCTAAGATCTTTCGACAGCATAATGTCTAAATAGTCTAGCTTTTGTCTGGTTGTTTAGAAAGTCCAATCTTATGGCAAGATGCGAATTGCATCGTAATTGGTGAGATTCACAAAGGTGAACGGCGGATAGCTTCCTTCTAGGCCCGATCGGCCAATCATTGAAATTATTTATCCAGAGACGGATTTGGAGTTTGACCAATCATCAACGAATTAAATTAACCTTTTCGAGGCGCTCGCAGTATTGTGGTGCTTTGGTATTTCTGGTTCGGTCAGTCTTTGGTTCGGTGGGTAGGCAAGGTGGTCCGACGACCTGGTGAAGGCGACAGGAACTCGTTGGGTGAGGGCAGCGCATGACCGGTCGTTATGGCGATCCTTGGGGGAGGCCTTTGTCCGGCAGTGAACGTCCAGTCCATCGGCTGAGATGTTGATGAAGATCATTATATGTAGTTCCCGGCGTGTATCACAGCTGTAACTAGGTAAATTTTCAACATTGAGGGTTTCACGATAGGCTGACGTATTAAGAGTTTATAAGTAGCTACGTTTTCTCACAACAACAATGAAAAAGAAACCTTATTGTGCCTCTTACAAACAACACCTTTCAAACAACACATTTGAGTTTAAACCCTATTAAGAGTTGTAACAAGGGCCTTAGTTAAGAGACTAGAGTCCCTAAAGCTAATTGGGTGAGAGCTACAAGATGGAAACTCCAAGAGCGTGTAAATTGTAATTAGAATTTGTAGTCTGTAAAAGAGGTTATCCGTGGATTTAAGGCTTCCGCACATTGCAGTGATTTTATCGAGCGATAATATCGCTGCGATTTTGCGATAATTGTTTCCAGTACATTTTGTATGGGGACGCGCGCGATCCTACACACTGCCGCGATATTATCGAGCGATAATATCGCTGCGATTTTGCGATAATTGTTCTCAGTACATTTTGTATGGGGACGCGCTCGATCCCACACACTGCCGCGATATTATCGCAACCTGACGCAATCTCTTTCGACTGCATTTAGTGCTGGGCGCATGCGTGACGCGAATCGCTGCAAAGTGTAAGGTGTCGTGATATCGCTGTCGATAATATCGCTCGATAAAATCGCTCGATCATATCGCTGCAATGTGCGGAGGCATTTTACTTGTTTTGTAATTTCGTTTAATGTTGATCTTACTATCGAACAGACAGGGTCCTTCTTAATATGACACTTTTTTAAGGGGATGATCAGACCATCAAACTGAACAACTTTCTCTATGAGACCAACATCGAAATCGCGAGAAAAAAACAGTCCCATACATTTGGCTCGAGTAGGTTTGCAGTTTTGTAATGAGGAGCTGATTTTTTTTTCGCGATTTCCATGTTGGTGCCATTGAGAAAGTTGTTCAGTTTGACGGTCTGATCATCCCCTTAAAAAAGTGTCAGCATATTAAAAAGGACCCTGTATAATAATATTAGGGTATCGTCATTAGGTAATTAACAAATGTAAAGGACAAAAGTTGAAAATGTTGGGTAAGTTACAGAATACGTAGCAAATGACTTATTATTAGGACTCGAAACTTTATGAAATATTATTCCCTTTTTAGAACCGTAAAATGTTACCTTAGCTTATCGTTATGATCTTGTTAACTATTTAATTTTATACAGACATAAACTATGTAAAAGAATTTAATAATAATCCATAATCCAAGTCCAGGCTAGATTAAATGTGACTAGATAATTTGTGTGACAATGTCCAAAATATTTATTTATTATTTATTTTAATTTTAATATAACTTCTATGTGACCTGCAATCGCGTTATTCAATTTCCAGTTCAAGTTTAAACTCTGATTTGTTACAAAGATACAGACAGGGGCCTAACAAGTAAAATGAGTTAAAAAGGTCTTTGATTCAAATGTATGTTCTGTTTTGGTGTGCAATATGATTGATTGAAAGGTCGGATGAAAAAGGTGTACTTATATTTATGGCCGTGTTTGATCGACTTGGCGAAGGCTTTTTCGAGTTCCTAGATAGGATTATGTTGTCCAGTAATCGATTTTGCTTATAATTAGCTCTTAATCATGAGGTCCGGGTTCGAATCCGCACGGGAAACATGCCACGTGCCAATGAGTTTTTCTAACTTATGTACGTATTACCGACTGCTCTCAAAGGGTGAAGGAAAACATCGTGAGGAAACCTGCATATGCAGAAGAAGAAATTCTGATGCGGATGTGAAGTCTACCAATCTGCATTGGGCACGCGTGGTGGACTGACGCCCAAACGCCCTCCTAGAGGGTAGGCCAGTCGAACGTATATAGGCTGATGATGATGATGATGATGATGATGATGTTATGTAACATACCTGCCAAAAGAAAAGTAGTTAGTTTTCTATTCTCTCACCACATTTTGCTACATATAGGTAGTAAATTTCTCCTGTACATACATACCTACCTACTGATAATTTTAAAGTAAACACCCACTCGTCATATGCCGTCCATGGCAACAGGCACCTATAGTGACGTCATACACTAGAAATTATCCATACGATTACATAATTATTAAAGTAAAGTACATAGAAAATATTTTGAAAAAATTGTGCTGGACTATTACTTTAAGAACATTTCTGTCTGTTCGTTGTTCGGAATTTCGGATGTAGTTTTCAGAAAAGCATAGCATATGCTCACGACTATATTCTCCGAGGGGGTAGTCAGAGATATTCTGAAACCTCATAACATCCACGTTTCACCAGTAGTACCGAAACTCTGTCCAATGTCCGGTGTGTTTTCAGAAAAACAAAGGCTTGTTTTGTTACGCCATTTACTTTTGGGGTAACAACGTTATTATAAACCGTGAGTTTATCTATGTGTGTACCTACGACCTTCTACGAGTACGAATGTTTTCAAACTTCATCAGTTCTCAAGAACATTAATAATTAAATATCAAAGTTTTACCATATCATACCTAAATATTACGTTTATGTAACATTATTTTGGTTGGATTAACCAATCTGCTCCTCTGTTATCTCTATCTGAACTTGATGAGAGGGTATCAAAACATTGTATGTACCACCCATAGTTTGCTTGATTTAATGTTTTGTACTACTCTACTATAATTATCAGGGTGTGAAATTGAATACGTTACATATTTAAACAGGATATTTCAGACCATCGAAATTAACAACTTTAACTATGGCGCCAACATCAAATGTTGAAAACTACTCCACTCAACAGCATGGAACTGCTGGTTTTTTTGCCATTTCGGTGTTGGCTTCTTATTGAACGTTGTTCAGTTTAATGGTCTGATAAAGCTATCACGTTTAGGTTCATTTGGTCCAATTCCCAATTGGTCTATTGGTTTCAAATGGTCCAATGCCCGGTTGGTCCAATGCCCGGTTGGTCCAATGCCCACAATGTCCAATGCCCGGTTGGTCCAATTCCCACAATGTCCAATGCCCGGAACGTCCAATGCCCACAAAGTCCAATTCCCACAAAGTCCATTTCCCAGAATTTCAGAGTCCTTCGGGGGGACACAACCATGACTTTTTTTGGTTAGGGTGTCGCAAAGAGGGTCTCATACAAAATGAGAACTTAGAAAATTTTCAACAAAAAACAATCGCCAAATGTAACATTTGTGATCCGGGGGACGACCCCCCCACCCCCCCTTTTTTTTAGTCCAATTTTTTTTGAGTAGACTAGCTAAACAGTAGCAATTCGGTTCTGGCACTCGCCGACCCTTTTTTTTGACTTTTTGACCATGATTTTGATTGAATCAATTCAATACCTATCTATGTATTATTAATATTTTTTAAGGATTGATTTAACCTCATACAAATAAAATATTTAAAAAGTGAAATAACATTCGGGATCCGGGGGATGACACCCCCCTCCCCCCTTCCCTTTTTTGAGTAGACTAGCTAAACAGTAGCAATTCGGTTCTGGCACTCGCCGGCCGCTGCCGCGGCACCGCTCGCTCCGCTCGCTCGGCTCGTGCGCTGTGGTCGCAAAAACCTAACATGCTCGTCGCTTCGCTCCTCGCTAACCTAACCGACTGAGTTAGATCGCGCCCCCTTCTCTTTATAAAAACATAATTTATGAAATATCTCGATAACGGTGAATCCTAGCGAAAAAAATAACCATTTTTTCGAAACCCCTAGGGTACCCATAGCGCCACCCTTCCGCATACAAAAATAAAAATAAAACTTTTTTGAAAATCCAGCCCCCATACTAATTTCACTCTAAAATTCGACTAAGTCGATGGTTCATACAATTTCGATCAAAATTTTTCGAAGTCCCAGCTCCATATAAAATTGGCGTAATATTTTTCTAAGTGTGGGACCCTCTTTGCGACACCCTTACCAAAAAAAGTCATGGTTGTGTCCCCCCGAAGGACTCTGACATTCTGGGGAATTGACTTTGTGGGAATTGGACTTTGTGGGCATTGGACGTTCCGGGCATTGGACATTGTGGGAATTGGACCAACCGGGCATTGGACATTGTGGGCATTGGACCAACCGGGCATTGGACCATTTGAAACCACTAGACCAATTGGGAATTGGACCAAATGAACCTAAACGGTACGTTTGTATGCAGCGCGCATTTTCGCTCTCGGAATATACTTCTCTTAAGTTTATAACCTGTATGGGTACTTCATCATCATCACTCATTTACTTAGCAACAACTTCGGTGAATGTAAAAGTTATTTTCCTAAGCCGACCCTGTTCAAAAGACAGTCACGAATAACTAATAACGTTTTGCAATGTAGATATTTTTCTGTCTACATTAGTTAGATAGCATTAATATTCGCTTAAGCCTAATATTAAATGTATACTTAATTATAGTGTGCATTTAATTATTTTAAACAAAATATATTTATCTGAAGACATGGTCTTGAGTTTGAACTCATGCGCTTGATAATCGACGTTATATGAACGTTTTTCTTTTCTTTTTTCAATTTATCGTAAAATAATTACCTTTCGATAGTAAAATAGGTATAAGATTTACTTTGAGGAATTATTTATACATAAAATGTTTAGTCCTTTTTACACATTGAATTACTTTCGCTCGAAAGCGAAATAACGTTTTTTTATTTGGATTTATTTATACCTATTCTGATTAAGTATACAGGGTGTAAGGAAAAGTATCAATAACCTTTAAACCACATACTCTAGACATCAAATTGATCAACATTTTCTATATGGGAGGCAAACCTGTCAGAACTAAAAAAAAATGGTCGCGTTGGCATTGCATTTTTTTTTGCGCTGACAGTTATGCACCCATCTTAAAAATTGCTCAGTTTGAAGGTAGAGTATGTGGTTTAAAAGTTAATGATACTTCACACCCTGTATGCTTCTAAACTGACTAAAATAAGTAAGAATGAGGCGATAATCAATCAACCCAATATACTTTATTTAATATTATTATACAAACTAACAACTTTCTCTATGGCACCAACACGTCTAAATCGCAAATAAAAAAGTTTACCATCCCATACAAAACTGCATACCTACTTAGGTACTCGACACAGATGTATTGGACAGCAGATTTATTTCGCCATTTCGGTGTTGGTCTTATATAGAAAGTTTTTCAGTTTAATTGTTGTCGTGTGTCCTTAGACCATTTAAATAGGGACCTGCCTTACGTTAGCATTGGCCTTGGCAGAGAGCCAAGGTACAAGATCAAATGATCATGTACATGTGCATACAATTTTATACCATATCACTAAACGAGACACCCTATAATTGCGGAACAATTAGTCTTGTTTGGGGTTCACACGTGACTATTTGTCATGATTTTTGACTTTCGCAATTAGACTCCAAAGTAACGGAATAAAATCCAAAGTTGCGTATTTTATGCTACCTTGTCCCCCGCAAAGAGTGACAGAAAAGTTTGTTAGTAGAGTTACACGCGTCACTCGTCCATATTAAAATGGTCTAAGGTAACGAAGACTGAGTCCCAGATAAAAACTGGATTACCATAACCAAGTATTAGTCGTTTCTATAAATCAAAACCTTAAGAATTTAATAATTATGTAGGTAGTAATTCTTATTAAACCTAAACATATAAGAATAGTACCTGCCTTTATTTCTCACACATGCACTATGATTTATTTCTACGCAAAATGTCAGAAATCACCTCTGACATAAATCTAAGACCGTGTCAAAATCCAATTAAAACGAATTATCTTGAGGCTCATCCAATTAAATTCAATTAATCTTATATCATTGGTTGTTAATTATTGCGTCGTTACCATGGTTACAAAAGTCTGCTAATTTACGGTCTGCATGGGCAATCCCATGCAGACCGTAAATTAGCAGACTCAAAAGAAGAATCTCAATAGATTGGTGAAGCATTTTGCTTCGAACTTTCATTGATGCCCTGGTGAACCTACTATAATTTTAGTGTTATGTTGCATAATTGGATAAACGGATTATGGAATCATTTCAGTCTCCGGGTGTCCACCTATCTAGAATTTCTCTGAGTAGAATAGTAAAATGTTGCACAAACTACAAAAATAACAGACATGGAGCTTGAATGAATGTGGATTTCGCAGAGTATGTTTGAGATGGTGAATTCGGAAGATTAAATAAGTCAGTCAGTCATTCGTCGAGAAATCATTAGTTACCTTATTGTCTTCATATTCTACGGGTCTTCTCTCACCATAGTCAGAATTTAGCCGTTTTCTTTGAAAAATGAGATGATTTTTTATTAATTTCGAAAAAGAAAGAAAACCATATCACTCTAAATTGTGTTGTGAACAATATTGTAAATTTTCATTTTCTTCCGATTATAAAATGTAAGATTAAAAAATTGTTACAACTGGAAAAAAGGGGTGACTTTAGATTCCCTTTTCTTCGGTTTTATTCATTTAAATAGATTTCTAGAAAAACCAAATCACTTCTCATATCGTGTAGATGGTTCAGTATATTTTTCAGCTCTAAAAGTGCCATAGTTAATGGATAAAATGGTTACAAAGTTACCCAATTTCATGGTAAAACCAGGGATGGGCCTCTGGGCACTAAACTGAACAACTTTCTTTATGGGATTAATATTAGTGAACGATATAAAAAAAATTGCCCTTAAAAACCGTCAGCATAATTTTTTAAGAAAGGCACTATAATGCCACTATATTCGCTATATTATTATTTTAGGGGTGATTAAGGCCACCACTCCAAATAACTTTTTACTATAGGACCAATAATGCTGAAATCCCGAAAAAAATTTCTTCTATAGAAAACTTCATTGTATTTCCTTCGCCAATTCTATGTTGAAAGAAAGTTGTCCAATTTGATGGTTGTATAATCCAGTGATTGATAATGATAATCGTATCGTAAAATTAAAAAGTATGTCAGAATCGTAACGTAATGTCATTGTTTTTGCTGAACTCAATAGGATGTAGGCGTAATGTTATGTATGAACAAGTGCCCGAAAAAAAAAAAAAATGAACATCTTCTTCTTCTTCGGGTTCCTCTCCATTACTGGGGGTTGGCAGTCAGCTCTGCATATCCCTGTCTATCTCTCGCCAAACGAAACAGCTCTTCGACGCTGGCGATGTCTGTCCACTCTTTCAGGTTCGAAAGCGATGACATTCGTGGCCTACCGACGCTTCTTTTTCCCTCTACTTTGCCCATTATCATAGTCTGGAGCAGTTGGATGGACACCTTGTTCGAAATAAAGTCAAATTCCCTACAACCTTGAAACAAACACAAAATTAAACACCTTCGTTCACACTAAAGATTACAAAAACATTGTTATGCAATTTCTATTCCTATTCTGCAACCTACCGACATTCCTGCATTTTGATACCAGTTATAGATACATATATGTATAAATTAATATTTTATGTGAAACATTTAAGATGCAGGGATACAAAGTTAACTCATTAACATAAACTATCAAGGCCATTCTTTTCTGTTTTAGGCGTAGAGGCATTTTGGAGTAAAACTTAACAACCAAAATAATCTGTTATCGTTTTAAGTAGGTATTTCAGTTTTATTATTTTTGGTTGGACTATTGTAAGCAAGGGTCGTTATGTAACACTTAGACCATCGCTGGTCCTTTGTGTTCGCCCCAAGCTCACCCATATTTTACGCATACCTCCGAACTTTTGGTATTTTCTTTTCATTCTCGGGAATGCAAGTTTCCTCACGATGTTTTCCTTCGCCGCCGAGCTAGTAAACGATAAATCTAACCGTAATAAATTCCGAAGAACTTAGTGGTACAGGCCAGGAATCGAACCGCCCGCCGCCTCATGCATGATTCAGGCGCAAGCTCTCTTCCGTATGGACTATCATCGCTCTTTTAATAAAGCTTTTTATGTAACAGCAAAATCTTCCTCTCATTGATTTATCAATTCTCACAGAATCTATAAATGTGATTAAAAAAAAACGAGAAAGTCAAAGGAAAAATATACTCGATCGATTTTAATGCGGTACTTATGTACATACCGATTGCTGCCAAACTGTGAAGGAAAACATAGCATACGCTGAAGAAGAAATGTGAATGTCTATGGATAATTGTTGACCGAGACGAAGCCGAGGTCAACAAACATGTGATCTGAGGCTTTCTTATTTACTGTCCGAGGTTAGTATACTATTTTTCTCCTCGACGGAGGTGGAAAGCGACAGTTTCGTTTAGCGCATCGGGACGACAATTGACGCTTTCCGTCCAGAGGGGAGAAAAACTATATAATCGGCATTGGGCAAGCGTGGTAGACAAACGCCCATAGGTACAACCTTTCTGAGGGTAGGCCAGTGCCCTGCAGTGGGACGTAGGTATAGGCTGATGATGATGATTCCATGTGACAGTATAGTATAATACCTACCTACTTCTTGAGCAACAGTGGTTTTAATTTATCGAATTATTGCCGTCATCTTTATCTCATTTGTATATCTTATACGACCGTCACAAATACAGGACATTAACAAATAGCTTGTAAATTTTTATTAGGAATCTAGAATAATTATTATATAAAAATTCTAGAGACTAGACATACGTTATAGTTTAGACTAGTTTGGATAATTACAAAAGTGAAGTTATGAAATTTTTACCGGTTTTTAGCATGTGTGAATTATTTGATAATATTTCGGCAGTGTCATTATTAAGTAGACCAATTCTTCTGTCAAATCGATGCGTCGGTATACATGGTGGACCGTGGAACCGTAGCTGAAGGGAAACCACCCTATACATCGAAGATGGCAAAATTTATTCAATGGAAAATTTACCTCATTGAATTGCTCGCCTCAGCCGGTAACAGAACAGATTAAAATCCGAATAATAACACCGTGTACTTTTATGGCACCAATCGATAGGGTCAGTCATAGGTAAGGATCAAAATCATCTAACATACATTACTCTTTAATTTAAGGAAGACTTTAAAATCTAAAAAGGCATGGTGTGGCATGCTTAATATGAACATTCAATTATATAAATAAAAAAAAAAGCAATATGTAAGTGGAGATCGTCCCTATTTTTCTTTGCAAAATTTCCAATACCTAAGTTAAAGTGCTTGTCCCAGTAAATTGATAAGTTATATAGATTTATTACGCATCTTCTTCTTTTCAATATGACAACTGTAATGGCACCCAAATAGGGTAATGTTTTTACGCAGAGTTACCGTACCTACCTTAGTTACGGATTGTTTTAATGTGTTGTTTGATTACAGTACACGTACAAGTTAGGTTAGATAAACTAAACGGTTAAGGCTAGGTTATCCCAGTGCAAGCGTCTCTCTCTTTCTTGCAAGCATAAGTTTACAATTAGCCATCCGCTCCAATTGAAAGCAGGATCGCAAAAAAGCGTGTTTTTCGTCAATATCTTTGCTCGTGGGAGTTTCTAAGCTAAAAATTCTTCTGAGTTCACTAGAAATATTTAATGTATTTAGTTAAGTATAAGAATAAAAAGTTAAATTTCAGCAGTTTTATCATAGTATTGAAAAAACATAACAAAAAGGGGTAACTTCGGGATGTTTTTCTATCTAGTAAACTTAATCTAATCGTGTAATTGAGAACAGTCGCCCATCCGCCCGATCCTTAAATAAGACATAATTTAATTTCAGACTTTAAAACACCGTTTAAAACACTTTCGTTCGTGTTCAAAAAACGGCCTCGACGGGATAACAACGTCCCTATGCATAGGGTAATGCAGCATTTTCAAAGCAAAGACACAAAAACGCTGCAAGCATTTCTGATTTACTTACAAAACTATATAGCCAGAATTAGAGTTTATATAGCCTAAATTAAGGTACTCGTACCTACTTTACAGTACTTACCGTTCATAGGTTCATGTACTTACCTAATACTTTTGTTTGGGACGCCTACGATTCGTAGTTTGAGCAAGGTTCTCACAAATAAAACCTTAAACGTCGTCAGAAGACCAAAGACTTCATTACCCATAATGGATTTTACTTTTGAATTAAACTTTACCTATACGAAACATCATGGAACTTAAGACGCTGTTATCCGGTCGAGACCGTTTTTTGAACACGAACGAAAGTGTTTTAAACTGTGTTTTAAAGTCTGAAAACCAATTATGTCTTATTTAAGGATCTGGCTGATAGGCGACCGTTCTCAATTACACGATTAGATTAAGTTTAATAGATAGAAAAAAATCCCAAAGTTACCCCTTTTTGTTATGATTTTTTCAATACTATGATTAAACTGCTGATTTATGTAACTTTTTATTCTTGTACTTAATTAAATACATTAAATATTTCTAGGGCACTCCGTAGAATTTTGAGCTTAGAAACACCCATGAGCAAAGATATTGATGAAAAACACGTTTTTTTGCGATCCTGCTTTCAATTGGAGCGGGATGGCTAATTGCAAACTTATGCTTGCAAGAAAGAGACGCTTGCACTTGGATAACCTGGCCTTAAAATTGCAAAGAAATAGCGAAATTTCATTGGTAAATTTACGTCCATTCTGTTTTTATTTTCCTCTTTGTTGCAACATTGTAGGTACTTTAGGGTAGATTAGATTTAGAATAATAATACAGAGTTAGCCAAGAATGTACCAAACAGAAAGAAATAAACGCATCGTTATACAATACTATTACCGTGTCATCTTATTTACAATACATTTACATACAAAAGCTACCATACCAAAGCATCATTTCCACATGCAAAGCCCAATAAACAAACCATTTTCACACTTAATACATGACCTTTAGAGTTACATCAAGCGACTCCGAATAAACCGTAGTGACATAACTTGACTTCCAAGATTTATCTTTATTAATAAGTTAATAGTGTGTTAAAGAATAATGGCTCTTTTAGTTAACTTAATACAGTCGTTTGCTGATTTGATCTGCATATTTTTATGTTTCGATAAAAATTCTAAAGCCACTGGCGCCAAGGAGGCGAATGTCCTCACTAATTTCGTTTCTACGTCACTTAATTTACTGTGTTTTGACATAAATTCAATCATTATGGACTTAGTTACTATGATATTATCTCATGATGGAAATGAAGCAGGAGTGTACTAATACAACGGTAATGAATGTATCTGACGTAATTCGATCGTCGAGTTAGGCTGATCGACAATTCATGATACGCCACCATTTCATGATTTGGCCATCTCATCAATCATACATACATACATACATACATATGCTCACGCCTATGTCCCACTACTGGGGTAGGCAGAGACAATAGATCGCCACATGCTACGATTCTGACACACATCTTTCGCCTCCTCAACATTCATAAGTCTCTTCATACAAGCTCGTCGGTTTCGGGTACATTATATTTGGCCCTTCTTCAGTACGCATCCGATTTGGTCAGCGTACGTGCGCCTAGGGTGACCCCTTTCAACCATTCCATTCACACTTGCCTTGTGAATTTCATGCGTCAACCTACTTTGGCTCAATCATCCGCCTATTTTACGTCCAACTGCAGGGCACAGTTCTACCCTCAGGAAGGGTGTATGGGCGTTATAGGCGTTATACCACTATGCGTGCCCAAAGCGGATTGGTGGACATCACATACCCATCAAAATTTCTTCTTCAGCGCATGTAGGTTTCCTGACGATGCTTTCCTTCAGAGAAAAGTCCGTCCTCCGCCCGTGGAGCCCGTCTGGACGTTCTCTAAGTGAACTCTATCTGTAGTGAACGTGTGTGAATGTGGACTGTATAATGAAAACGATAGGTGAAATTAAGAGCAAATGGGTTTAATTAAGAAAAATACAACGTGGAAAAGCAAACCGTACAAGTTTTGTTTCGCTTCTGACAAACGTCAACAAAAATCAATAAAACAAGAAAGAAAACTAAATTTGAAAATAAAGAGTTTGCAACACTATCGATATTGAAATAGGTATTATTTTACATTGCAACATCCGCGCCCGTCCACGCCCGCCCATCGTAATGATGAGCTTTAGCGTGACATGGTGAAGTAAATAGGTTGGAATATTGCCTAATAGGTTGCTTTCATCGATCAGCCCGATTTTTTATTAGGCACATCGTGAAATAGTCAGCCAAATCATGAAATGGCGGCGTATCATAAAATGTACTAGCAAATCACGATCTATCACATGTATTCTACGATCGTACAAATTTTCACCAAACCTATTGAGGCGACTTTAAAATAAAAATTACGGAACATAAATAGCGAATAGACACACCACGTACTTTCAGAAAATAAATGAACCGCCCTTTTTTAAAGTAGGTTAAAATAAAAATATGGACATGTACTTAAATTGTGCGACTTATTAAGTTACCCTGATTCACTGTCAGTTACAGTCTTCATATATGAAACGATAATTAAATTTGAACGATTTAGACTAAATGTTAATTAAAGTAACCTTTTGTAACAGTCAATTAAATATGAACTGTATGTACAGAGTAATAAAGTCTAGTACACTGTACATTCTCGTATGCTTCTTTAGCAAAGGGAATATCTATTTGTCTAGACATTTAATTAAATGTCTAGTTTTACAATGTGTCACTGTGACAAATAATTTTAATAAATTTTTAATGGAATTTTTGTTGTTGGTGACAATCTTTTGGACTTGTCTAAGCAGAAAAAATAATTAAAAAATACACTTTTAGCTTTAACCTTTAGTAGAAAAATCAATAAATTCACATCGTGTACAATTTTCGAAAAAAAAAGGCTATGGCTAGGTTCTCAATTTTATCAAAGACTAAAAAATATTTTTTCTTGAATTGAAAATGGATTTACATTTGTTTTTTTTTTCTAAATTGCTTTTTATATTTCTAAAAACAATCTTCGAACTATACTATTGCTCTCGATTCTTAGTAGGTTGTTAAAATTCGTGAAAAATATAAAAAGTAATTTGATCGCGAGATTTGATTTGATTCCGTGCTCGAGGTAAGGTCAGAGTGAGCCTACGCATGTCCTTTACTTATTTTTATCATGTATTATGTTAACCTCAATCTTTTTAGATAAAATTAGCCTATACATGGTGAAATTTATATCATTAGCATCCTTTTAAACTAAGAGCCCATCAAACTGAACAACTTTTACTATGGGAGCAAACCGACCGGAGCAAAAAAAAATCTGCTGTTCCATACTAAACTGCAGCGCCTACTCGACTCAAATGTATGGAATAGCAGATTTTTTTTCTTGCTCCGATCGGTTGGTTCTATAGTAAAAGTTGCCCAGTTTGAAGGGTAGACTCTTATACTCCATTCAGGAATTAGAGCGACAAAATGTAAACAACAGTGATACCAGTGTAGAAAATACCATCTCGAGACTGTAGAAATCTTATCTCCGGAATAAATAACAGTAAATTATCTATTTTACTCGCAAATGATTACGACAAATGATATGTTAGTTTTGTATGGAAAATAATTAAAAAATATGCAAGCTATAATTTATTTTAGATTAAAAGAAAGCGTGACTGTAGATATTTTATTTCGTGGTCTGGCAACAATCAGATATTTTAGACCTTTGGTTCGTTTTAACAAAGTGCTTGAAGAAAAAGATTTTTTATTGCATACAATAACGTAAACGCCTCTGTTGATTGTTAAATACCTTCGTCTGAATCCATACGCTATGCGCGGATGCTACGCATAGCACAAAAAGCCCACACAGACGGTGTAACAGGCTAAATAACATAATTTAAAAATTTCATGCAAATTGTCACGATTGTTTTTATTATTTATAGATAGACGATACATTTTTAATGTCGACGCAATTTATTAAATGCCGTGCCGACATAATTTAATTCTTAAAAAAATGTACCAAAGGTTTCTGACCACGTAATGTCACTTTGACAGTGACGTTTCTTTGTTTACATTTTGTCGCTCTAATTCCTGAACTGAGTATAGTTTAAAAGGATGCTAATGATATCAATTTCACCCTGTATAGTATAATTCTCCTTTATTTTTCGTATATTTTTTATCGCATTAATTTGAAATGGAACATGAAATGATGAATAAGATCCTTTTCCTGTCATAATTAACTTGAGATATTGATATTGGTCACGTGTAGCTCAGAAGAGATACTTATTCATGTTCCCTCTAAAATTTAATAATGTCCAGACCATCAAACTAAGCTACTTTCGGTGACATGACGTCGCTTTGACCAGAATTCTCACGTACGGAAGGCAGAGTAGGCCGATTCCAGGGGGGCCGCTGCCCCCCTGCCCCCACTGCCCCCCTGCCCCTCTTGGGTACCCCATGTCTTAGAAATTTGTAAAAAATAAAAATAAGGAGCTCTTATCATTAAAAAAACTATTTCTTGCTCACTAACTACCTTATGGCAACCCTTACCTTTCTTTTAAACGTTTGCAAAATTATCTGTCTTATATCAGTCATTTAGGTGATCTTGACTTTATTTCGTATCTGTATACTTGAACCGAACAATTTTACGTTTTGTGTGTAAACACGAAATGCTTGCGTGGGCCCTGACTCGAACCAAGGTCCTTACGAAGATGTTTTGTTGGAAGAAATCGAAAGTTAGCTTTACTTTCAGTTTACATTACGAGGCTGCGCCGGCGTCGGTCAAAAGAATTACTAACTTATGGATGTGCCTTCATCGTTCTAGTTGGAAATAAATTAAATACCTACCATAATTTATGGTATGGTAGAGTATTTATCTTATGTTATGGAAGGTTATGAGATCGAGGATTCTTAAAACGTCTACATAATTAATTACGTTTTTTTTTGGATTTTCAGTCTTGGAATAAAAACCATCCCATGTTTTTACTAGTAGGTTCGAAGTGACCAAGGATTTAATTAATAAGGTACCATTTTTGTCTGACAAAAGGATGCGTGAATTGAATACAGGTAGCTGAATCTACAAATTTATAATTCCATACTGAAATCTTGCGTAAGTTAAAAGTAAGTTTTGCTATAATACAACTTTAAAAAAAAACTTAGTTGGTGGTTATTGGTCAAACAGAAAATCGAAATTATGATTGAGCTACGCATTTATACAGGGTAACTAAATATTCTGAAGGTGTTTTAAGAGAATGATCAATCTATCAAACTGAACAACTTTATCTAACAAATCGTGAAAAAGAAATCATCCGTCCCATACATTTAGTTCGAGTAAGATGTTTTATATGAAACAGCAAGACTTTTATTTGGGATTTCGACATTGGTCCAATTGAAAAAGTTGTTCAGTTTGATGGTCTTCTCATCCACTTAAAAACCGTCAGCATATTAAGGAGGAACCGAGGATGTATGCTTTTTATATTCATGTAGCCATAGACTTAAACTCTAGCGATAGACTTGCCCTTTCATAGAAGCAACATGTTCCACTTGAATGAGATGTCCGCACCTGATGTTCCCGAGTTCACTTCGTCACTATTGAAATGACAGACCGCAATGTGTCATTTTGTGTTGTTTTGTGTGACATGTTGTTTGTTTGAACGAGCTTGTCTATCGCTAGAGTAATATGTCTATGCATGGTTAAAAAAAAACGAATCTTCTATGCGGACCAAGTCGCGGGGAAAAAGGTAGGATAAAGATTGTTGAACGTTTTACATTCACTTTTTGATGTCCTCAAAATAATCGTTATACACTTGGCATCAAGTATAATCTTATCGATAATTTTGAGCAAAACTTGCGAAGCGCTTGCGCTAGCCATGACCCAAATCAAGATCCGTCATGAATTGCTGAGAATTTGGAAATTAGAGTCACTTTCAGTTTAGTTTCATGGATTTTCAGGGATCTTTTAATTAATTTATAAAAAAAAATGATCAAAAATTAAAAAAGAAATTATGGCGGTAATTATAGTATGGTATGGTATGGTGAAATAACCATTATGGTCTGCAGTTAGGGACTTGTGTTAGATTTCTGATTATTGATATTTCTAAATTTATAGGAATTTATGTTAAAGTACCAAAGTACCTACAACTATTTTAATTTTCCGCTTTTCATAATCAAATTGGGAAATTTAATTTTTTTTCTTTATTAACCCTTGTCCCATTTCTATTGGAGACAAATTGCTGCGTTCCGTCAGTTTGCAGGAGTGCCAGTGCACTTCTGGGTAAGCTCGCTACATCTTCGACCCCATCTTTGTCCTGAGGACTAGATAGAGGTCAAATCCCATCAATAAAAAAAAAAAAAACAAACTTACAGCTACAGCTTTCATGCCACAATAATTAATGCTTAGACGGTCAAGTTCTAACAGAATATAGCATTCGTTTTTTAATAGCACTTTCACATTTGGACCAAAAATGTATGAAATGCCATGATGTCTTTTCATGTGTGCAGACTATTGGTTTTAAAGATTTCATGACGAGATGAGTCAGTGAGTGAATACATACTTTTTACAATAAGATCATGAATGCAATCAGTTTATTTTGGTTTATCTTACAACTGTCGATCGTGTATGGAGATAGGTTTGACGAGTTGAATCCTTCCGGTATGACACTGTATCCTTTTTCCGTCGGCCCAATTGCTCAGTTAAGTACTAGCGGATTTGCTTGAGCCGATTTTCGTGGGTTCGAATCCCAAATACCAGTGTATAAGAATGTTTGTACCAAATTCATGGATGTTGGTATCTGTATTTACTTATTTTATATCCTTCTCTAGTCATCATATTACAAGTCCAGGCTATTATGGTGCTTTAAATAGGGACTGGATATAATCAGTGACAATTTCCAAGAATTTTCTTTTAATAACACTTTCCACCCTCCGAAAGTTTTTTTTTTAAATGGTCTATTCGTTGTGCGTAGCACTACAATTCTGCCAATACTTACAATATAGATACAAAATAGTGTGTATCTATCCCAATTTCAAGGGTTGTTTTATGGGCAAAAAAATATTTTAGGAAAAAAGATGGCCGAGCCTCGAGGCCAGCACGAGCGCGAACCGCGCGAACTCATCGCGAACGACACAACCGCTCGTGACCAAACTTGCAACGTGACTCCGAAATATAAGTCACTAAAGTTCTTGTCACCCCTAAAATCAGTACCGGTCATTAAGCCACATCAATTCCACAAAAGTCCTAATGATTCTCAAAAAAAAAAATTCGTCAAAATGCATTTCTGTATTGCACATTCACGACTATTATATTCGACCATTCGTAAGGTTAAGCAATTATATACCATTCAGTTTAAAATCATTACCTCATATTCAAAGCTAATAATTGCTTAGCTCCCAATATTCATAGAAAGTTTTGATTGTAAATGATGTGCAATATTGATTTTGCTTATAATTATGCAGTATTATAATTTTTGAAAGTAATGATATAAGCTCCTAGTACCGTATGAAAACAAATTAATGTTGGCAAGTAAATGACCTATGGGGCGGAAAGGACCCTGACGATAGGACTAGTTCATCAAATAAAAGTTCTCGGCGAGCTATGGAGAGAGCTATGCTAAATCAAGAATGAGGTGAAACGTCAAGAGAACTAAAGTGGTTGATATAGCTCAGGAAATTTGCAAGCTGAAGTGGGCTGGTCATATCTGCCGAAGAACTGACATCCGATGGGGAGTTCTAGGGGGGTATTACAGAACGACACCCAAGTGGAGATCTCTTCTTGAGTATAGATAGAAAAGGATGCAAATACATAAAACGTATACATGCATCCTTGTCTATCTTTACTTAAGAAGAGATCTCCACTCAAGTGTCGTTCTGTAATGCCATAGGCATAGAGTGGGACGCCCCGCGGCCCGCTGGACCAACGACCTAAAAAAGGTAGCGGGGATCTGCTGGACGAGGAAGGCCGAAAATAGAGTTCCGTGCCACGCCTTGGGAAAGGCTTGTTCAGCAGTGGACAGTGTGGTTCAGTTTGATTGTCTGATCATCCGCTTAAAAATGAATGAAATACGAGTATATAGCTTTATTTTTTAGACAGGTAGAGCATAAAACAGAAACAAAAAAAGATAACGGTAAAAATAAGGCGGTCTTATCGCCATAAAAAACCGATTTCATTAGTTATGTATTTCATTCATTTAATAAGTCTATCCTAAAACAGACAGGAAACCTTCAAAATATGGATGTATATTTACAATAATGACATCATATTGCTTGAGACAAGAAAGTAAAGTAATTGAATTGACATTACTTTCTTGCACTCGTATTTCGTTTCGACAAACATGACATAATACAGAGGTGAAGCTAAATATCAGCAGAGCTCTCCTCACTTTACATCTCACGTTGTTATGTATTTACCTACCTACGTGTTATATTCCATACAGAGTGTTTCCGATGACACTTTATTCCATATTTTAGTTCTCCGGATGATTTTAGAGGGGAACATTTTTGGGAGAAGAATGCGTGGTAGAAGTACTTCCTGGCTTAAGAGACTGTATGAATGGTTTGATATCAACAACATCTCACTGTTCAGGACTTCAGTAAGCCTGTAGAATCCCACTGCAGGACAAAGGCCTCCTCTCATGAATAAGGGTCATGAATAAGGGTGAGAGGGAGTGGGCCATACTAGTCTCTAGGGTTCGAATATCACTAATTATAGCCAAAGTCCTGTTTATGTATAGGAGATGGCTCCATAAGAAGAAGAAAGCAAACACTTTTATTTTTTGTTTTTTTTTTAATTATGATGCGAATAGTTTTGATTGGCAAAGCATAGCAACGCGACAATACTGTCCGCGTCTCACCTTAGCTTCTGTTTGCGCATATCCAAGTGAGATAATATCGTATCATGCTAGACTTTATAGTCTAAATACAATGCTCCTTCAGGATAGGTCTGTTTTAGATGGATGTTGGCTAATAATGATGATGATGATTTTTGAAAACTGTTGATAGACTCCTCTACCCGGCAGCGGCACAGCGGCTAGGATGATGATGATGATATGCTTTACTATGCTAAAATAAATTACTATTAGATTTCCAACAAAAGCGTAGGTTTTAATACCATCCTGTAGTTTATGAATAAGTTGCAATGTGAATACAAAATACATGATTATGGTTGAGATTAATGTAAGTATTGCACATAGCTTGTAAATTGTCGAGCTTTATGGTTCTAGTTTGTTTGATCTATCAAGTTGTATGTAGTTTATTGATTTAAGAATCTGTGGATGACACTCAATGCACTCAATCAATCATTTTGATATCCAATCTCAACATGGTACCTAATTCAAACTTGAAACCTTAAATATAAGTTTCTGCCCTATAGATAACTTTTTGTCTGACAATATCCAAATCTCAAATGATTTTCATTAAAAAAATAACCCTCCTGGGGCAATCGGGTAGAAGAAATAAAAAAAAACTGATGACCATTTTACGGTTTTTGGTGTAGCGCAAAATTCAAAGATTAACCTTTAAGTGAACAGTAAATCGGAAATATAATTAACATAATAAGAAATACTCTTTATAAAGACGCATGCAACGATACCAATATTATTGTATGATTGGGTAACACTAGGTAATTAGTATGTATGATTCAAGATGCAGGTCGTTTTACGGTGCATACTGTCTTTAATTTCAGACGGCCTTTAAAACACCTAATTAAGATTTCAGATATGAGAAATATGAAACACTTTATCTATCTCTGTTTCTGCACTGTAATACAATAGATATAAGCTTTTTGCGAAATTCTTCTTCAGAAAATTCTGATGTAAGATTTGTGGCACCCATTCATCAAGTGGATTATTGTAAAACAGTGAGAAATAGTCCGATTAATCGGTCTTCGGAAGCTCATCCAGAAATCTACAAAATGAACCCTATATCTGAGAAGATAACACTCACAGCCTTATCATCAATTTGTCAAATGCCATCGTAAAAATAAACAATGGGAACCATAACATTGTGTTGACATCTCTCAATCATTGTAGGCGTGACTGTGAAAGTGTCCATCGATGACCATTCAAGATCCACATTGTTTTCACCGGAGAAGAATCGGACGGGTGTCATTAAATTCATAATTCTCGTATGGCCCGAAGGCCGAATCTTAGGAAGAGTCAGGGAGAGAGGCGTCGGCGATCTACCAGTATATAAGCCTTACAGCCGCAGCGGTACATCATACCAACTCGAGACCTCCGTGAGACAACATGAAAGCGTTCTTGGTAGGTACCGTGCAGTGAAAGTGTTGTGCCCTGTGTGACCCGCGCTCGCTCCCGTGCCGTGACCGGTCAGAAGTCGAGCTTCCTTATGGGATTGTGACTCGTGCGATTGCTTGATTTTATCACCGCATCAAGTTCCAGTGTTCTGTTTAAATTTATTTATCGCTGTCCCAATTTAATCATCGAACTTTCCCGGTGGAAAAATCAAGCAGTTGTTTTTAAAAGTTTTGTTTACAAGTGTTATAAAGAGAGTTTTCTGCCGTAGGTATTAGCTGCCGTTGCGGCGCTCGGCTCGGCGAGGCCCGAGGCGGGATACAGTTACAACGCGCCCGGCGGCGGTGGCGGTGGCGGTGGCGGTGGCGGCCACGGCGGCTTCTCGTCCGGCGGTCTGAGCTCCAGCAGCTTCGGCATCGGCAGCGGCGGTGGCTTCGGAAGCGGCTTCGGCGGTGGCGGCGGCGGCGGCGGCGGTGGCGGCGGCGGCTTCTCCTCCGGTGGCTTCTCAAGCGGAGGCTTCTCCAGCGGTGGCTTCTCCAGCGGCGGAGGCGGCGGCGGCGGCGGCGGCGGCGGCGGCGGTTTCGGAGGCGGTTTCGGAGGTGGATTCGGAGGCGCTCCCATCGTGCAGAAGCACATCTACGTCCACGTCCCACCCCCAGAACCTGAAGAACAGCGCCCACAAGTGATCGGAGGAGGTGGTGTGCCCCAGAAGCACTACAAGATCATCTTCATCAAGGCCCCCGCTCCTCCCGCGCCAGTTGCGCCCATCATCCCCGCTCAGGCCCAAAACGAGGAGAAGACCCTCGTCTACGTTTTGGTCAAGAAGCCCGACGAGCAGCCCGACATCACTATCCCCACTGCCGCCCCCACCCAGCCCTCAAAGCCCGAAGTATACTTCATCAAGTACAAGACCCAGAAGGAGAGTGGTGGCGCTATCGGAGGTGGTATTGGCGGAGGATCTGGATTCGGAGGTGGTGGCGGCGGCGGCGGCGGTGGATCTGGATTCGGTGGTGGAATCTCTGGTGGCAGCATTGGCGGTGGTATCTCTGGTGGTAGCCTCGGCGGTGGACACGGAGGCATCTCCGGCGGTGGACACGGAGGCAGCATCTCAGGAGGCAGCATCTCAGGCGGACACGGAGGCTCATCGGGCGGCGGCGTCAGCTCGTCCTACGGCCCCCCTGGCCAGTCCGGCCCATACTAAACAGCGCCCGGAGCGCCCCCCCATGTGATACCAGCTTTGCCGGCGACAAACCTAGATATAAGTAGACAAAAAATTACGGTGCCTAAATGTATTTATGTAAATAGTAATTTTAATGTGTAATTTTAGTTGTATTATAAAAATACTTTTTTTGCATAAAAAACGATAAACCAACGAATGAACTCTCTTTGTTTTCTATACACTCCTCCGACTCAAACCTAATATTATTCCAGTGTTAAATTAAATTCAGACTCCCATGCCGACATTATATCTGGCACATATCAATTTACATAGCTCCGTAAATTTAGTAGAGAAACAAAAGACGTTTAAATTTCGAAATTAAAACTGGCTGAAAAGTCGAGGTATTTTATCGTATCCTCTCCTTTTAATTAACACTGAGACGAGACAGGTGTCTAGGTTTGGTAGAAAGTAGTTTGTTTTCTCCGTGGGCGATACACGGTTACATAACTTTCGGGACAGTGCGACCCGCGTTGCATAATGCAGTCAGAAGAAGCTGCGCCTTGCAACATCTTTATAGAAAATAAAGTAAGAGTTTCGCTAAATATTTTTACGTAACACACACCTACTGACTTTAACAATTCAGTTGCGTAAACCTTGACATTTATAGATATTTGGTTATTTTTATTACAACTTAATATTTTTTTTATTATCGATAAAAAGAACTAATGCTACAGTAATTTTAAATTTCAAAAGTTACGTTAATTTAACTGACCTAATGAAGACTTTAAATTTAATTAAACCAGTGCAGGTTAAAAACCCAAGAACAATGGAGGAAAAAAAAAAAGATTCTCAAGCAGATTGGTAATCATTATGCAATGCGAAATGATGACACGGAACAAGCACTGTTTTAAGTTGTGTTACTGAATATTTATAGCTTAAAGAGAAACTTTGTTATATGTTCGGACATGTTTGGGCATATCGTTATTGGTTTCTTGTTAAATTCTAAAAGTGATGTCAATTGCAAAACTGTTTGGACAATGTTTTAGCGACTTTCAATTCTATTTCAGCATGAGTTTTTCTTCTATAGAGTCGATGGCATATTATTGAGTTTTGATTCATCAGATACTACTATCCAAATTGTATCTAACTGATAGTTGTACACCCGTTTATTTTACAAATGATACAGCCTAGTTGTTCTAATCTCGATTAAACTCTACCGTTTATTAAAAAAAATAAGCAACACATGGAATTTTAAGTAAAATATGAATATTTATTCGTAATTATTACCTACAAAGTTCTCTATAATCTATGAGACTCGCTGCATTCTAACTGAAGAAATAACCTAAGGGTAGGTATCCTTGTGGTATTGGCTAAGAATAGTACCATCCCATTTCCTCCCGTGGGTGTCGTAAAAGGCGACTAAAGGATCTACCAGAGGATAAGCAGCAGCATCCTCTGAGTACAAACATTAAATCAACGTTTATTCGCCGACCCGCCTGCCAAGCGCTAAGCCTGGCGATTATGGCAAATCCCCCCATTTTGGGGGAGGCCTATGTCCAGCTAGACGTCTATCGGCTGTTATGATGACGATGAAACTAAGAGTTTGTTTCACCACTTCCCGATAAGCACCCAATAACTTATCTGACAGATCGGTTGACATATTTTTCAAACGAAACATGTAAAACCATCTATCAGGCAAGACCATAGGCGAAGTATTTTTCGCTTACGCTGATAGACGTAATATCAGTGTAAACGCGTATGAGACAGCGATAGTCATAAAATCCTATAGAATTTGTATGAAAATATATGTCTGACTCCGGAGTCAGACAGCCGTCGTAGAACAAAAAAGTGGCTACGTCGATAAGGACAGCAATAAGTAGCGATCTCCTTTTTTAACTAGAGCGAATTTGCTATGTGCATCTCTTACTGAGTGATATGACAAGACACGTGCTTTCTTTTAGTTCCTTCTCTTTCTACGGGCAAGACAGAGTTTCGGTACTAGTGAAACGTGGATGTTCTGTCTGAGGTTTCAGAATATCTCTGACTACTCTCATGTTATCTGTCAGACAAGCTATTAAGAACTTATCCAGAAGAAGTGAACATATAAGCTCGTAATATTTAACAAAGTCAACATCGTCTAGGTAAAACGAGACGTGTCCACGCCATAACGGTACAGTTCTGACCACATAAACGTTCGCACTTGACCGATATTTGCTTATTTTCTATTTTTAAATCACCTCTCATGGTATAAACTTAGTTAAGTGCACATCGCTTACGTAATAAAAGTTCGTTAAACTTTACTCAGTGAACTGGGTAACAGTAGCTGGTGTATAGCTTACAGAGTAGCGTCAACAAATTAATTGATTGCGTCAAAACAAATGACTGTTTGTATGAATACATTTCCAAATTTGCACACGAAGAACATGAGAAGACGTTCTGATGCGTAGGTATGTGAAGTCTACTAATCCGCATTGGGCATGCGTGGTGGACTAACAGCCATACACCCTCTCTGAGGGTAGGCCTGTGCCCTGCAGTGGGATCTGATCTGATCACTATCAAATCAAACAACTTTCTTATATCGAAATTGCACAAAAATTTCCGTTCCATACAAAATTGCATACATTTATTTGACCCAGCCGTGATGGTCCAGTGGCGAGTAACCTTGCCAGCCTTGCAGGAGGCGATGGTTCGATCTGTCCAGGCCGACTCGTAACAATGAGTTTTTCGGAATTTATGTACGAATTGTAACACCACTGGCGTTTCGGTGAAGGAAAACATCGCGAGGAAACCTGCATGCTTCAATTTCGAGGCATGTATTGTACCCACTGTCCATTACATAGTGAAAGTTGTTCAGTTTGATGGTCTGAAGCACCCCCTTAAGTATTACTAGGGTGTTTTGTTACACCCTGTATAGTCGTGAGCATATGCTACGCTAATATGCTTATTTGACCCATAATTACTAATAATTAACCCACCCATAATTATTAATTATTATTTAATTAGATTACCTAATACTACCTAACTATATGTATATTAACAACCTATTTAATTTTATAGGTATATAACTCTACGTATAACTGGTTATCTTAAGAATTAATATAATAAATTAAATTTAAATTAAAAATTGTTTATATTTGTGTCATAAGCATTATGTACAACATGAAAATGTATCACAGTAAAAGTAATCTAAACTATTATAAAACTGTTACTGAAGTATCTCTGTACATTGAAGATATTTACAAAAAATAGATCACGATATGGTTTTTAGGTATCCCTGACTCGAAATCTACCTTTTTTAGAAATTTGTCTGTCTGTTTGTTTATGTGTTTGTTTGTTTGTTTGTTTGTTCGCGCATCACGCAAAAACTACTGAACCGATTTTGATGATAGCTATAGTAATTATGAAAAAAAAGCTGCACTTTGTGATGGAAGCAAGCCGCTTAGCATAGTGATAGAAGGGATCATAATAAGCGATTTGACCCGCAGCAGCGCAACTTTCATCCCTTAGGAACACAGATGGCGCCACTTCTTTACATGAAACTTCAAAAAATTCTACAAGCCTAACGGCTTCACCGATTTCATTAATTAAGGTGTCTATCGAAAGAACATTTAATAATCAATGATAAAAAAAAAAAGTTAAAAATCCATAATGGCTGCAAAAAGCCATAAATTTTTGTAAATTTTTTAAAGTTATTTTTCAGTTTTTTCTTAATAATATTAAAAAATGTATGAATTCGGTATATTTTTAGTTATTCACATTGTTAATAAATCAATAACACGTTTAATGAAAAAAACTGCATGTCAATATCTTTAATAGTTTGGAAAATATTTAAGATTTCATAAGCAGGCACGGTGCGCCGCCCCAGTCATAGTAATTATGAAAAAAATACAGAATTTTGTGATGGAAGCAAGCCGTTTTGCACAGTGATAGAACGGACCAAAATAAGCAATTTTACCCGTGGCAGTGAAACTTTCATTCTTGGCGCCACAGCGCCATCTGTGATCCTAAAGAATGAAAGTAAAGTAAAAGTAAAGTAAAGTATTTTAACAATCTTCAAAAAGTTACAGAAACTAAACAGCTACGCCGATTTTAATTATTTAAGTGTCAAACGGTTCGTATTATTAAGTTTCAACTTAAAAAATAAATAATAAGTCAAATATTTTTAACAATTAAGTGCAAAAATAAAAAAATATGTACAAAAAATTAAAAATTACTTACTTACAAGTTTTCACTAAACTACGTTGAACAATGTATGATTTGTGTATTTTTTATTTGAGACTGATCTATTTCGAATCTAAAATGAAAACTGCATCGAAATCGGTTTAGTAGTTTTGTAGATATTAGCTTAGATTTATTTTGATCTAAGGATATTAGTTATTTCTGTCCATAAACGTCCGCTGCTAGACATAGGTCTCCTTCAAAGATCGCCACAACAGGGCCGGTTCTGCACTACCCTCATCCAACGAGTGTCCACTACCTTCACCGGATCGTCGGTCCACCTTGTGGAGGCCGCACGATACACTTTCCGGTACGCGGCTGCGCGGTTGCTACTCAAGAATTCTTCGGCCCCATCTGCCAGCCAGCCGTTCTGCAAGCAATATGCCCAGCCCATTGCAATTCTTGATTGTGTCGACTTAATTTCTGATTAGATTTCGGAGGTTTGCCCTTAGGTTGACTTTCAGTTCAGCCTTTAAACTATGCCTTCATTTAGTGATAGACCACGTAACAGCATAATTTATTATAATACATTATTATAGAATTTCAAAATATATCTAGTAAGTACCTATATCTAGGTACCATATCTAAGTACCTATATTGTGTCCGCCGCAGCCTGATTTACGAGCGCATTGGTCGAAGATTTTTTTTCAATATAATAGTTCCTATCCCATGTCTATCTTTTTACGATGTTGTAACAAGACCTCCTAAGGTCGATGGACTCCACAATGGCCAAAAGTTACTGCGATTTGGTCAGAATTATCCCTCTTCGACTAATACACTTGTAGGTAAATCAGGCTGCGACGACCATTGTATATTTCGACTATTGTGGAGTCCATACATCTTAGGAGGTCTTGTTACATCCCTAAAATAAAAAGATAGACATGTTATGGGAACTATTAAATAGAAAACATTATTCAACCAATGCGCTTATACATCAGGCTGTGAAGGACACAATGGGCTGTGGTTGCCGACGCGTCGACATAGCTTCCGCCCTGTAGTGAAAAAAAAATCCTGCAAAGATGGCTGTGGAAATTATACGTAAGGAAATAGATATGTTTTGAAATGCTATACTAATATACTTAATACAATAAATTATGCTGTTACGTCGTCGCTAACAAAATTAAGGCCAAGTAAAAATGCTGTAAGACACTCGGAGGGCAATGGACAGGGCTAGATTGTCCCTGCGTGATCGAATAAGAAATGAAGAGATCCGCAAGGTAACCCGGGTAGCCGACAGCGCGACACAACCCGGAGAATTGCTAACTAAAGTAGCAATGGGCTGGGCACATTGCTCGCAGTACGGATGGGCGATGGGGCTGAAAAGTTCACGAGTGGCGACCGCGCAGCTGCGTACCGGAAAGCGTATCGTGGGTAGGCCTCCAAAAGCTAGACAGACGATCCCCTGAAGGTAGAGGACACTCGTTGGATGAGGGTAGTGCAGAACCGGCCTCGTTTATCGGCAGACATTACAAATATCTACAAAGCTACTAAACCGATTTCGATGCAGTTTTCATTTTTAGATTCGAAATAGATGTCTAAAATAAAAAATACAAACTTCATACATTGTTCAACGTAGTTTAGTGAAAACTTGTAAGTAAGTAATTTTTAATTTTTAGTACTAATTTTTTTTATTGTGCACTTAATTTTCAAAAATATTAGACTTAATTTTTTTTTTAAGTTGAAACTTAATAATACGAACCGTTTGACACTGAACAGTTTCTGTAACTTTTTGAAGATTGTTAAAATATGTGGCGCCATCTGTGATCCTAAAGAATTAAAGTTTCACTGCCACGGGTAAAATTGCTTATTTTGGTCCGTTCTATCACTGTGCAAAACGGCTTGCTTCCATCACAAAATTCTGTATTTTTTTCATAATTACTATGACTGGGGCGCACCGTGCCTGCTTATGAAATCTTAAATATTTTCCAAACTATTAAAGATATTGACATGCAGTTTTTTTTATTAAACGTGTTATTGATTTATTAACAATGTGAATAATTAAAAAATATACCCAATTCATACATTTTTTAAATATTATTAAGAAAAAACTGAAAAATAACTTTAAAAAATTTACAAATATGAATGGCTTTTTGCAGCCATTATAGATTTTTATACTTTTTATTTTTTTTATTATAAATTAATAAATGTTCTTTCGATAGACACCTTAATTAATGAAATCGGTGAAGCCGTTAGTCTTGTAGAATTTTTTGAAGTTTTAGGTAAAGAAGTGGCGCCATCTGTGTTCCTAAGGGATGAAAGTTGCGCTGCTGCGGGTCAAATCGCTTATTTTGGTCCCTTCTATTACTATGCAAAGCGGCTTGCTTCCATCACAAAGTGCAGCATTTCCTTAAAATATCTCCATAATAACTAGGACTATGAAACTTTTTTGTTTGATAGCTTATGATCTGATTTAAAATCTGGAATATAATTTGTGCGGACGAAGTCGCGAGTAAACACTAGTAGTTTATAAGATGCTGAGTTACGAGTATGTAGAGTTTCTGGCCGCATCATCCACAGCTTGCTGTAGATACGAAACGGTGTGGAATAGCTTTAAAAAATTGTATATTATTTAATAAGTGAGCTTTAAGTTCCTATATGCAACTAACTAACTATGCCTAGAGGCTAATCATAAGAGTAGGTATAACGTATGAAATATCTAGGACAAATATTGCAAAAACAAAAAACCAGATATTAGATCTAGATCTCGTAATGGAATGGAAACAGATAGGTATGACAGAGCAGACTCCTGCGCAGCCGCCCGACCGACCGGATGTCGATCATTAGCGGAAATTACTATTACGCTCACGACATTATGTATTACATTACATTTATTAGATCAATGGATTACATGTTGTTATTCATTTAGCAATATAAAAATTACAGAACGTGTTATTGAAGATATAAGATGTTATTGGGACCATGATGCAGAAAAATATTTGAAAAAAAAATCCCCTAAACATCACCTTGACAAAGTCGAGAAGGCAGTTGCGTGGAATTAATATTGTGTAGAATCTCGAGTAGGAAGAAACGCGTTTGTGTCAAATTGGAGAGAGAATGTGTTCAATGGCAGTTGTGTGGAATCCATATTGTGTTGAATCTCGAATAGGCGGAAAAGTGTTTGTGCAGAACTCAGATCAATCCAGTAAAACAACACAGATTGTCAATGAAAATTTTTTCTTCTTTCTATGGTGTCTCTTCATTATTGAAGGCGAGATCCTTATGAAAACGTAATTAAATATGTGATGATATGAACAAAATGTTTTAACAAGGTTAAATTTTACGTAAATGCTCAATCAAATAATCACTTCTCAAATATTAAAACAACGATAATTAACTATTATAAACTATTTTGACACTGTAATTTACTTTTCTCCCCTCCGGACGGAAAGCGTCAATTGTCGTCCCGCTGCGCTAAACAAAGTTGTCGCTTTCCACCTCCGTCGAGGAGAAAAATAGTATACTAACCTCGGACAGTAAATAAGATAGCGTCAGGTCACATGTTTGTTGACTACATTAGATCTGAGACCTTTCTTACTTTCCTGTCCTCGGTGTGTAATCTACTAAGTATTTTCTTTCTGAGTGTAGATTGAAATAACACATTATTAACTAATCATCGGCCTAGGTAGGTATATAATTCCCGATACAGAACACAGGCTAACCATCAGGGTGTATGGGGGTTAGCCCGGATGGATAGACTTCACATATCAGAATCAGCATCAGAATTTCTTCTTCAGCGTATGCAGGTTTCCTTCACGATGTTTTCCTTCAACGCTTTATGCTCTCAAATGTACATAAGTAAGAAAAACTCATCTAGTATGTATTCTGTACTCATTTACATACGTCGTAGTTTTTTAAATAGTTGGGAAAACAGCGACTACGCCGGCTCTGATAAAACAAATTAGATGCGATTTTAAAGTCGTTGGATCCATTTATTTTGTACTTTCAACCACGAACCAACATAGTTTTATTTTCAATTATCTAGACGATTTCAGGCCATGCAATAATAAATCTTAATCTGACTATTATAATAATATCATGATTCCAAAAAAGTCAAGATCGTAGTAGCAACTTCGTGTCATTTTATAGCAATGGAATAGTTTGCTTCGGGGTATTGGGTTGAAATCCACTCGTTAGAACGAAACCTATTGTTATGTGCTTTCATTGTAACGTTTATTATAATGAGGCGTAATACAAGACTAGTAAAACGAGAAATCAGTAGATGGCAATATTAAAGATAAAAAAGAAACCAGACCATAAACCTTTAAAAAAAAAGTTACTTGCGACGGTAAAAAAGGGATTTTTGTCTATGGTTTGTGGCAACACTATTTAAAAATTAACTGATTGCTCCCTGAAATTGGGGAATAGAGAAAAACATGGAATCTGTCGCTGTGAAAGCTAAAATTTTACGTTTGTAATATCATTCATCCAGTGTCGTGTCTCTGACCTTTTCTTATGAAAACGCCTCCTTATTTTCGCATACTACATCACATCATCATCATCATTCATTATTTCTACGTCTATAATGAAGATTGGTTAAAGAAAAGAGAATTATTCTGAAAACAAAAACAAACGGTGAGGAAAATTGATCGGACACTTGAATACGAAACTGCACGACAAACGTAGGTACGTTCTTTCAAACTCATATCTCACTCTTCACTCGTATAAACGTTTTTTAGGTTGCACGTTCATTTTTTAATATGTTGTATTCGCGTTTAAATGAACGTTAAAAGAGTAAGTTAACGTCGTAATAAAACCTATGATTGAGGTTGTATTTAAACAGTTAAAACTCTGACGATGTGTAGGTAAATAATATGTGATTATATAGAAAGGGTGAACTACTTAACTAGGGGAAAGGTGTACAAGATGATCCCCTTAAGGGAAAATGCTCGTAGTTTAAAAAATATTCGGTTTAATTCTGAAGTTTAAGCGATTAATGATAGCAAGTTTATCTGTCTACCTGTTGTCATACTCAAAATGTTGAATTTAGTGATCTTTCATTATTATATTTAAATTTTTCTAAAACCCTACGAAAGGATCATCTTGGACACCCCGGTGTCCAAGATGATCCCTAGGGTATGGGCAAGATGATCATGCCCCTTTTTAAGGAAAATTATATGTTTTCGTGGAATTAAACTTTATCTCAAAGAACTAGTCTCAAGCTGAGCCAGCCTTATTAATACTCACAAAATAAGTAATAACAATCATTATTATAATAAAATCAATCGTATAGTGTATAATTTTAGCAAGATTCTAAAATACCGTACTTAATCTCATACACCCGAGAACAGGATCATCTTGCCCCAATTTCAACTTTTTTAGTCTTTGTTCGATAACATAATTTTTATGCTTTCTGTTGTTGCCATACCATTCAAAATACTAAATAGGGGCATTATATAAAGCCACTTACACAACAATCTTTGTAATTGACTGCCTAGATCAAAAGTTACCTAAGCTTAAAATCAACCCTACCTTAGATCAAAGTCACAAAATTTATGTTTTTTTCCATAAAAATTTACTCGTCTGTCACATCGCCATGACGAATTCACTGATGCGAGGGGGTATCGGGGGCTACGTTTTACCAAACAAAACAACCAGATAGGGTTTATAGTTTCGCTGCAATTGAGAGGGATCATCTTACCTCAAGGGATCATCTCGTACACCTTTCCCCTAATTGGTATTATAATTGCCTCCGCACTGTTGTATACGCACATTTATATAAGGTCCTTTTTAATATGCTGACACTTTTTTAAGGGGATGATCAGACCGTCAAACTGGACTCTTTTCTCTATGGCAACAACATTAAAATCGGGAAAAAAATTTCAGCTGTCCCATACATTTGGCTTGAGTAGGTTTGCAGTTTTGTATGGCACAACAGATTTTTTTTTCGCGATTTCGATATTGGTTCCATAGAGAAAGTTGTTCAGTTTGATGGTCTGATCATCCCCTTAAAAAAGTGTCAGCATATTAAGAAGGACCCTGTATTTACGACCAAAACCACTGTTGGTGATCAACATTGTTTTATGGCTAACTTTGCTACAATTGTTAAAAATGTAGTTGAGATGGCTCTCAACTACATTTTTAACAATTGTAGCAAAGTTTTAGCATAGTATGAAATAAACCAATATTTTTTATTACCAGAAAAAATTTAAGGGTGGAATAATGAATAAGGAATATGGGTCGAAAAACGAGAAAACTTGTAGACTTTCCATACAAAAGAGCGGTTTAGACGATTGTTTTTCTATGGGAGGTCCACAAAATTTCTAGTTTTTCGACCCATGTTCCTTTGGGAAAGTTGTTTAGTTGCATTATCTGTATGCACATTCAAAAAAACCCAGTTATTTATAAATAGGGGTGGCTTTCAGGACGAGGTTTCATCATCATCATCACCTTAAATGAGAGGTAGGAATGGGTTATTCAACCACGTGTGCCCAATGAGTATTAGTGGACTTCACGTACGCGTTAAAATTTCTGTATCTTCAGCAATTGCAGTTGCATGTTTCGGTTTCTTGTCTGTCTATTTGATTATGTTATACAAAAGCTTCTGCTGAAAACCACAAAAATACCTACAATCATGTGTTCATATTTATACCATATTTTATCCCATTTGGTTACTTTTATTAAAGCTTTAAAGTAGAGCACCAGTAGATATTAATATCTGAAAAACTGCGCAGTAAATATATTATCATTGAGTGTAATTTTACAAGTGTTAAATATTAATGTGATATATAGGGTCCAACTTAATATGCTAACACTTTTTTAAGAGGATGATCAGATCGTCAAACTGAACAACTTTCTCTATGGGACCAATATCGAAATCGCGAAAAAAAAACTGCTCTTCCATACAAAACTGCAAACCTACTCGAGCCAAATGTATGGGACAGCTGATTATTTCTTCGCAATTTCGATGTTGGTCCCATAGAGAAAGTTGTTCAGATTGATGGTCTGAACATCCCCTTAAAAAAGTGTCAGCATATTAAGAAGGACCCTGTATAGATGTCATATATACGTGTGTGGTATATAGATACCTACTAGTGCACCGCCGCAGCATTTGTCTCTGTAAACAGTTCTTCCATTCAATGGTTGTCTGGAAGAAATCGCTTTTAGTGATAAGACCGCCCTTTGTACCCTTCTTATTCTTGTTTTAAATTGTATTTTTTTCTATTCTTGGTGTGCAAATAAAGAATATTTATCTTATCTTATCTTATCTTAATGTGGTTGTGGATGGCTGCATGACGAGAGGACGACCAAAGAAAAGATGGATGGATTGTGTAAAAGATGACATGTGTAGGAGTGAACGCTGAAATGACGGCTAAAAGAGATGAATGGAGGAAGACGACATATTGCGATTCCAAGTAATGGAAGAAGGGCGGGAAAAAGGAGGTTACTTTTATTACAAAGCTTAATTTAATGAAATTTTCTATCCCTAACCCCCCGTTTAAACATGATACTTTGTTAATTAAATAAATTCGACCTTACACCAACGCAATAACGACAAAAATCCATAAGGTTATCGAATAACACGATGATATTCGCGGATATCCATAATTTAACGTTTACGAGTCACGGTCCATACATTTCAATCAACGCAGGACGACCTCTGACAGATGTCTTAAGTCTGTGTGATAAGAGAGAAAATACCTTGTCTTAACGGACTTCGTAAGTAGGACTAGGTAGAGAGTGAGAGTGAACCGAATGCTTTCGCTGAGTCCTCACATAACATGACATAATACTTATGTTTGTAGACGTTCATACGTGCTTTATGGAAATAATGGTTATTTTACATAATATCCATTTTGTTTTGATAATTGGTTGTTTTGACACGATGTTTTAGCTTCTTTGATGCAGCTTAACCACGAGAATACTTAACATAAGCATAGCATATATTAGTGACTATATTCCCGTGGGTAGACAATAATAATGACTATGCAATGTGTTAACAAATGTATTATATTGATATTGATATGGTGGTTAAATTTATGTTTTAAAGCCCTGATAGATTAAATAAAATCCTGAACAAAATGTAAATCTTGTTACAATAATAAAATTGCACTTATAAAAGTTTATCAGTTGTTATACAGGGTGTTTCATAAGTAACAATAAATTTTTAAAATTCATAAGGGGGTTGTTTAGACCGTCAAACTAAACAACTTTCTCTATGGTACCAACATCGAAATCGCGAAAAAAAATAATGTTATATCCCATACATATTTTAGCTCTAATCGATTTGTAGAGTATAGAACATAATTTTTTTTTTCGCGATTTCGATATTGGTCCCATAGTGAAAGTTGTTCAGTTTGATGGTCTACACCACCCCCTTATAATGGACAGTGGGTACAATACAAACAAAACAAAGTAAGTATAGTGTAGAAGTAGTGGTTAGTAAACAATTATAGAAAAGCGGTACATATGATGTGGGACATTTGTCGTGGCAGTGAACACGGTTACTTTCAGCACTGGCCTTCCGGCTTCTATTGCCATTGCCACTACCCCGGTCCCCGCGTAACAGAGATGCTGCTTCTTTGCGAATGATGGGCCGACGAGCAATCCACATGAGCCTTAGCAAATATCTTTGAGGCTCCACAAACTCGCAGTCCCATAGTCCCAACATGATCCTGCATCCATTGTTGTATTGAACACGGTCGTGAGGTTATTTCTATAACCTTTTAGATGGTCACTATGACCGTCAATTTCAAAGGTAGATGTCAAAAAGGTCTGACCATCAACACACCACCATGATTTATTGCTAAACTACACCCTGGGTAACCACAGCTTATGTTGCATAAGTTTAGTGGCAAAAACATTGTGGTGGTTTGTAATGGTTTTCTAAAAAGGTTGTCTTGTTTAGAGGCGATATAAGTTGATACCTACTATACTTAAACTATATACATACAGCGACCGCTGCAAGCGGCAGTCATTCGTGAGGGTCTTTGAATCTGCATGGACAACATGACATGCACCAATGAGTTTTTCTAACTTATCTCGACTGCTTTGAAACAGTGAACGAAAACATCGTGAGGCAACCTGCATACGCTGAAGAAGAAATTCGTATGTGAAGTCTACCAATCCGCATTGGGGGCACAAGTCGTAGACTGACAGACCTTTCATATGGTATTCCTGTGCCCTACAGTAAGACGTTTATAGGCTGATGATGAGTTTAAGAGGGACCATGTCACAGCCTTACCGACACAGACTTAACGCCAAACATGATTGTTTGATATCAACACATAAAACTGTTTGTTCGCATAATGACATCAACTAACCTTTATTTGAGAGGTAATGACACGAAACGACCTCAAGGTACCTATTATGTCATTAAAGGAAAGTGTCGTTAACCTTTTACAAGAATGTCGAGCCTTATTCCTATTTCAAAGTCACTCAGTTTCAAAGAATATAAACATGATACTTAGTTACACTTGAATAAATTGTGGTACTTAGCTTACTCTGTTTTTATACGCACTGCAGATCTTGGGGATCGGGGAATATTGACAATTCTGAAAATCCTGAGATTTCCTGAGATTTTCAAAATCCGGCCGCAATGAAAAGAGACCAAAAATCTTGAAATCTCAGGACAATTCCTGAGATATGTTAACCCTAACCCTGATGGTGAAGACCATTCGCCAGTAACCAAGGTGTTAGAAATTTGTCCCATCATTTCATTCGTCTACAACCCTATTTAAGTATTGCTCTTAATTATAGCGGAACTGCAAAATGGATATTTACATCAATAAACTATTGCGACGTGCTAAATGCCAACCCATAACCTTTTTAGGTCGTCTGATGTAATTTGTTCCGTACATTGATTCCTTCTGTTACATAAGGAACCCTAGTTCTAAGACTGCTTTGTCTCTGCCAGAGTGTTTAGATTTCATTAGTTACGAAATAATATTCAAAATTTTTTTTTAAACTTTATCCTGGTGATATCAAATCTTCGAATGTTTTTGGATAGGTTGCGATTTATCTTGAGTGTCATGCTTTAAAAATACGCTTGGATAATGACATTAGATTACATGGTATTATTAAATAAAATCAACTCTAGAGGCGACTTGAAAATACGCGCCAGCAATAATTTACTCAAAATATTAGTAGGACAGACATAAACTCACGCCCATAATCCCTTTCGGGGTGGTCAGAAGCTACAAAATATTATTTTTAAACTTGAAATTATATAGCAAGGCTTATTTTAAGCACATTGAACGATTACATTATCTTACTTTTTTGGATTTGAACCTGCTACCTGCCCGACTCTTAGATCTATGCTATAAAACTTAGAATGAACTTAGAGTCGTAAGTTCCTTGAAGAAAACCAAACCTAACGATATACAAGAGTCATTGACTCCGAATATATGCATCCGTCAAACTGCAAGAGAAAACTACAACAATGCACTTTGATCTTCCGGAAAAGTTGCAGGCGTGTCGCATACATCGTCGTATTCGTATTCGTATTCACAAAAAGTATTTTCGTATTATAATATAAATACAATAATAATATAAGATTATTATTACCAAAAGAAGATGGTGAAGACATTTAATTTCCTTGTCAATAACAGATTATTAAAATGACAAAAACTAAAATATTCCAAAAGTAAAATAATATCCTATTCTATTACTAAAATATAACAAAAACAAAATAACTAGCTTAAAGAAAAAATAATTATTCTTAAAGGTCGCTTCTGGCCGTACCTGGACCAAAAGTGACCATAATGCTGGCGGCATTCCCCCGCTCCGCTGCACAGCTAAGGACACTTGTTGGACCAGATACGAACCAAAGCAGGGGTCGCACCCTTTTCTCTTAAGCGACATCCCAGGTCCCTAAAGTAGACTTTGGCTTCGGATCCCCATGGCCCTGCTATCTTACCAAATATTAATATTTTTTTCTAAATTTTAATGCGCCTACCAAATGAATGGAAAAACAGTTTTTTTTAATTGATTTGTATGTTGGCCCCAGAGAAAACGTTTTTCAGTATGATGATCTTATCACCACTACAAATCAACAGCTATTAGACGTTATTTATTTTTCAAATAATATTAATTTAATACCTATTTAAAGATTCGAAATGAATATTAGTCTTGCAGAAACATGGATTTTAATCTCGCGTTACGAATACGTTGTTAATTTGTGTTAATGATTGTAAATTAACTTAATTTGAATTATTTAAATGAGATGCAAGATTCAGGTAGATTTAAAAATTAATATGTTTTTCTCGAAAACGTTAATCTAGAGTATTTTTAATTTAATCTGTTTTGTAGGTAATTATAGCCAAGACATATCTTATTGACGCATGCTTTCGGATAATTACCGTAGAACCGTCAAGCACGTGTGTTTGATATTTGTACGATAAACTTTACTTGACTGACTGACTGACTGACTGCCACAGCCACTAAAGCTAGAAACCATAAACATACTATACCTACCTACCTACTATCGTAAATTACTAAGTTTATGATAAAACATGAAATTTTGAATACATATTCCACAGAGCATAGGGGTACACTAAGAAAGGATTCTTCGAAAATTCAAAATCCACGCGGACGACGTCGCGGGCAAAAGCTAGTGTGGTACAAATTGTTCCTCCACCGTGCCGTCTCCTAATCAGAGGGACTCGTTGAGAAGTTCCCACCTCTCGTGTCAGGTTATTAGCCGTAAGCCAGTGAGATCTTGCAAAGAGATTTGACTCTGACAAACGCCCAGGGAGCACCGGGGCCACCCATTGCTGTTCCCCATACAAAGAGACCAAAAGCTGGTGGACACACGTAAAGATTACCTGACTTAGCACCCCTTAATTTAGTATCATAGGAACCGGCCAAGTGCGAGTTGGGACTCGGGCAATTAGTGTTCCGTACTACCAGTTGTTTAACATGGGTCGTTAATACCAACCACTGTAAACTGACACGTACTGCCTGTTGCAGACGAACGGACGGACGGACACCGAGCTGATTCCATAAATGTTCCGTTTTGCCAATTTTGGTTCGGATAACTAAAAAGCATTGACGTATTAATCGTTACAGATAAAAACTGGTCTAGAAAAAAGATACATAATTTGTCTAGACTGTAAGCAACACCTATTCACATGTATAACAATAGGAGTGCCACACACATGCTACTTTCCCATGTGTGGGTGGAATTAAGCTGGCGATACAATGGACTTACTGTCTATTGTCATATTTTTCTGTGTGGTTAAAGAAATGGATTTACTAACATACAGAAAACTGTATACAGATCATGTTTCATAACCGAGCGCCCCAGAATTAAAAGGAATCACTCATTAAAAACAAGAGACGTCCACAATAATCCACATAATTATGCGTACTATATTATTTTCGTTTCGAATAATTGTGTTTTGTTTCTCTTGTCGACTTTCTTGAAAAGTCAATGTGACCGGGGAAAATCGGAAAAAGTGTCAAAATGTAATGCAAAATTTCAGCTCGCTTTGCCCACTTCTTTTTGGTTTTGGTTTTGCTGCAGCTATTGCGACAAACGAGTCATTATCCTGTAGACCTCTCTCTTTACTCGCTCGTGCTTTTGTTTCATTTTCTCGATTTCCGCATGAGCTCCACAATCGAGTAATAATGTAAAAAAATTTGAACTCGCTGCGCTCGCTCCGGGTTTTAAATCGTGTTAACGATTTTGCCGTTTTACGATCTAAATATACTGTAGTACTCGCCTCCTGGTTTTAAGTCTTATTTCCACGACCCATACATTTTTTTAGTTACATTTCGATCCTTTGAGGCAGGTCCGCTGCGCCACTTCTTGAACAAAAATTGTTCGACAAACATAATATGTTTGCGAATAAACGGTAAACATTCCCCACGTCCGCCTGCTGGGGGAAGGGGTAAAATGTTGTTCGAACACGTTTCGTTCAAAACGTAGCGCAGCGGACCCGCCTTTAGTTTCATTTACCTATATTAATATTCTTAATTAAACTGAACACCTAGTAACATATCCGACCCTCAGTGCGTCAACAACCTCCACTAACATCCGTATAACGCTCAAGTGACAAGATCAACATGATTAAGAGTCGCGTGCGCATGCTATTGTCTTGCCCCGGATTTCCATACTATCACCATGGGACCGGTTCCGGACTTCAAAGCTTACTGTATTAAATTATGTAATTTAATAAATTATAGCGTTGTTCTCAGGTCGGTTTCTGTAAAGATAATTAGAGTAGATAGAGCTTCCTTAATAGTAAGAGCACCTGCTATGGCTGCATAACTCGCTGTCTCAGTAGGCCATTGCTCGTCTCACCTAGCACCGCTTCCCAACCATTGAGGTACTATGTTAACTAGAGAAGCTACCGAGAAGTAATGTTTTGTAACACGCGTTAGGGTGCACGGCTGCACGCGCTCTAACCCACTTAGCCTGTGCCAGGCGCTCGTCGCAGCCTGACGCTCCCAGCACGCGCCCCACACTGCTGATCATGGTGCACTGATTTTATTCGCGTTGTCTGCTCTATACATAAGTACTCAATGTTCCCAACCAACGACCAAAGCCCTTTCCTATGCCATCCAACCTGATAAAACGTCGTCTTTAACTCCAACCGGGGACCATAAGCTCCACGAGCAATCAAACTAATAAGGATCCATTGGATACCCCAAAGGATCTGTGATCATATCTGCCGAAGAACTGACGACCGATAGGTTGCTAGAGTTCTAGAGTGGAGACTACGAACTGGAAGGCGTAGTGTGAGACGCCCTACAGACGACCTGAAAAAGGTAGCGGGGATCAACTGGATGCGGCGCCTTGGGAGAGGCTTCTGATCACTAGTGGACGATGATAGGTTGATGATGATGATAATTGGATACATCAGGCTATACCAAAGATTTTCAATGTCAGTCTATAAACAAATAATAGACAAACCAAAGATAAACAGCTTTTTCCCATCTATGTGTCGGGTATTTTCGAATTTAATAATGTCATCTACTGGTTTTACCGTTTAGTTAATCTTGGAAAACGACTGAGATCTCTGCTAAACTAATATTGATGTAATCACGTACCTTCCGGGTGTAAACGAGAGGCTAGGTATACTTTTCTCTTTTATTATTGTTCCTCCTGTTGTTCTTTGTACAACAAAAACTTTTAACCTTTAGGGAAATCTTAGGACCCGTAGGCCAATAGATAATATAAATATTTGTACAGATTTCAGATTATTTATGTTTACCGTTATTGAAGAATAAGATATCATCTTATTATTTACATCGATGTATGATATTTAATATAAATTATGGGAGAATTGTAGGAAATTAGATGCTGAGTTCGTCTAGTGTACCCTGGGCAGCCAACTTCGCTACTACCATTGCTGACTGGCTAATCTTTCCACTGCAGCATGAATGATTTTCATGCCATATAGCTCAAGCTGACAAGAAAGAAGAAGTTCCTAAAAAGAAGGTTATAATATTCATTTGTTTCTACACTCAATCTGGCAAAAATCGGTTTTCTTAAACCAAAGTTATAACAACAATAGGTACCTACATTAGGGTAAAATTGATATCGTTAGCATGCTTTTAAACTAAGAATCTACCCATCAAACTGAAAAATTTTTAGTATGGGAGCAAACCGATCGGAACAAAAAAAATCTGCTGTTGCATATTATATTTGAGTTTAGTAGGCTTTGCAGTTCAGTATGGAACAGCAGCTTTTTATTTTGCTCTGATCGGTTTGCTCCCATAGTAAAAGTTGTTCAGTTTTTAGAGTCTACCCTAAGGTAGACTCTAAAAAAGGATGCTAATGATATCAATTTCACCCTGTATACAATGTGACGCAACAATTTTTTTTCTGTGTTTAAGTTGACATTGAATTTTGAACTCGTGGTTGGTAATTGTAAATAAATGAATGATGCCTCAATTTTAAAGGATTGATTTAATATTGATTCTTTTATTTACTTCCAGTAAGGGTATACAGTGTTTAAAACGAATCCTTAACCTTAAACAAAAATACAGAGAGACACCTGGGATTGATTTTTATGAATTAATAAATGACGCTTCATTTTTCAAAAGTGTTGTCAGGTCAATGAAAAATTGTACAATACACTTTTTTGAATGGCCTCTTTTTGTATAGTTGATGATTGATTATGTTATGGTATTCTACAAAGAAACTTGCATGGTTATGTCTTTACATGATTAAAAAGATAGAATAGATGGTAGTTATTATACAGGGTGTAAATTTGTTGTGGTTGTGGTAACTTTAAATAAACCACATGCTCTACCCATCTAACTGGATAACTTTTACTATGGGAGCAAACCTTTCAGCACAAAAAAATGTCTGCTGTTACATACTAAACTGCAATACCTACTCCACTCAAACGTATGGAAATTCAGTTTTTTTTTTTACTCTGACAGGTTCGCTTCCATAGTAAAAGTTGATCTGTTTGATGGGTAGAGTACGAACAACTTTTATTATAGGAACCCTTGACTTAGAACTTTTAACCACACGGTTTAATGATACTTTTCCTTACACCAGTATAACAATAGTTTCTGACCAACCCGAAAGGAAATACAGTCGTGAGCTTATGTATGTAAATAAACAGTAAATCACCTGGCCAAGCACGTTCCTTGCCTTCTATGTAGCACATTTATAGTAGCATTTATATCAGCTGTCGCTGTCAGACAGACGGGTGGCAAACGAACGAACTCACCATAAGGGGTCCCTTTTTAGGGTTCCGTAGTCTCCGTAGTCAATAAACCTTTATTCCGTCCATTCTGTCTGTCTGTATGCCGCACTGTTTGATAAGTTGTATGTCAAGATAGTCGAAGCTACGAAAAAAAATTCGAAAAAAATTTCTCCCAACTCTAGGGTGATCGGTGTGTCGGGTGTCGGTATGCATGCACACAGATATAAGTTGTATGATACCTCACGCACACCAACCTAAGAAAGTTGGACACATTTGTTTCATGCGGTAGAAGCGTGAGGCTTAATCTAGACATTATACCTAATCTGGACAGTCATATACTTTACCTATCATAACAAAATGTGTCTTGGAGGCTGATAATAGTAAACCATAACAGAAATGAGATCAAATTAGAAGCTGATGATGATTCATCCCCATTGGGTGTGTCGCATGGGAAATGTAACGTCTTACGTAAATTACTCATAAAGAAAGCGAATCGTGTGTCCGTGCGTCACGATTGTTTACTAAACATTTCTAGTTACCGTACGAAAAATGACGTATTGTCCCTACTAGTGCTGCCAATGGTAGTGGATATACCTAAGTGGTAGGCTACCAGAACATCGATAGTTACTGAAACCACATAGGTATATCCAATATCGTAACTAATATCGATAGTTAGTATCCTTGACAAAAAAAGATTATGTGAGTTTCGATGAAAGAAGACAGATAAGTAAGTAGTAGTAAGTACTACCAATAATACGTTTTTGACAAAAGAATATATTTCATTGTGTAATAATAATGACATACAATTATTTATACTTACCTCAAATATTAACAATACTTATAACTAACAACTAACAGCCTTTTCACACTTGCGACTTCTCGGATATTTTTATCGTTGAAAAATATACTCCATATAATATATTCGATCAATTCCGCTAATTTACCTACCCACCGAGTTTTTGGCCTGAACGCGAAAAACTTTTCTACAAAATTTACTCACTTCAACTTATAATTAATGGAGTTTATAACAATTAATAACTTATAATCAAAATCGATTTTTAAAACTTTTCTTTTGCTTCTACATTCTACGTAAATAAATGAGTAGGTTATTTATAATTGCATAACCTACAACAATCTTAATATCTACTATACTTTATTTTGAAAGATCTTGTAATTACCTCCTCCGGGAATGTAGCAGTGAGCATAATAAATATTATTTATTTTTATTTTGGAATTCCCTATGGCAATAAAAAAAAAAATAATAAAAATAAAAATTAAATAAAAATTAAATAATAAAATTTAAAAAAAAAAAAAAAAATTTAAAATAAAATAAAATAATAAAATAAAAAATTATTAAAACCAAATTAAATTAATTAATTTAATTATTTCTTTTAATTATTAAAATTCTTCGTTTTTGGAATTAACCATAACTATGCAATTACATACTTTGCAATTGTTGACTTTGAACTTATTATTATACAGGGTGTAAAGAAAAGTATCATTAAACTTTAAACCACAGACTATCAAACTGAACAACTTTTACTATGAGAGCAAAACGATCAGAGCAAAAAAAAAACAGCTGTCCCATACGATTGCGTCGAGTAGGTATTGCAGTTTAGTATGAGACAGCTGACTTTTTTTTTGCTCTGATCGTTTTGCTCCCATAGTAAAAATTGTTCAGTTTGATGGGTAGAGTATGTGGTTTAAAGGTTAATGATACTTTTCCTAACACCCTAGATCACTATCAGATGGACACTTATCTTTTTTAATTTTTTTAATGTAATGTAACAGGCTAGGCTTAATAGCGTCATCGGTGGCATCAGAATGTCTTCTTCAGCGTATTCTAATTTTTCTTCACCGTTTATGAGTACCAATGAGTTTTTCTAACTTATGTTCGTAATATCGGTATTACGTACATACGTTAGAAAAACTCATTGGTAGATAGCATTTCGTTCATGCGGACGCCACCATCTCTGTAACAACTAAAGCTGAATTGTGCTTTTTCATAAATCTACAACAATTATTAAATTTCAAACCAATCAATCACTCAACAATACATCTTTTCAAATGAATAAAACAAAAAGAAACATTTTCATTCGAGTACTGGCCAAGTAATCGACATTAGCACATCACTATACAACTCATAATTCTTGGCACCTTCTTCCTTATATCCTTTAGGTAATACACACATCTGTATTACCAAAGGTAGAAAGCTAAGTATTACAAAACCCAGTCAATAAATAAGAGAAGAATTTAAAATTCAACACGCGTTCCAACCGAAACGTGCGAGAGAATTGTGAACGAATGAGAACACTGCCCAGTCATTTATAACCCTGTTGTTAACAGATAATAGTCCTTTTCAATTTGACTTACAGATTATTTCAGAATGGAATACGGGGACGGAAAAGTGTAGGACATTCTGAATAGAAAAGGCTGGTTATATTTTTAATAGGTGAAATTTTTTGCTTTAACTTTCGCTTCGAAGTTAGAACTAAAAATAGTTATTTGTTATGCTAGGCTGCAAAGTTGCTTTTTGGCGCGAGTACTTGTATTGAAAACTGAGCAAGCGAAGGATTCTAGGATTCAAATAATAGAATCATGAGCTTCGCGATGGTTTCAAAGGTACGAGACGCAGAATAACTTTAATTGCTAAAAAGAACATTTAAAAAAGTTTATTTTTCGTGCTGGCCAGTGACATAAAATAGTTATTAAGGCTTAATGCTTAATGCTTAATAATTAAGCATTTTCAGTGGATTGGCGGTATAGAAAAATATTGAATAGACAGAACCGAATTTCAAAAACTCTTTCCACGCTAGCGGATAAAATGCACATTTGCACTCAGATTTCGAATGATAAACAGAATCTTTCCGAGCTTGTGAGGTGAAAAACTCTTTTCCCTGAGTAAAAAAAAGTATTCTTTCCCCGAGTTTTTATACAATCACTATCATAATTCAATATATGTCAAGTTTTTTTTAGGCTTCATTTTTATATTTTTTACTGATAGAAGACATAATTTTAAGACACCTATTTCATTTTTATTGCGATTCATCGAGTTTATCAATATAATTTAGTTTTTAAATTATTTTGATCTGTAATCTCTAAGTGCAAAAATGGTGGAGAAAAAATAATTCGAACTCCATGGAGAAAAACTACCTACTGCTTTATTTAAAAAAATCAAAACCTGCCTCCTCTTTCTAACTCTATGCTGGAAACAGAAACGGCAACATCACATGTCAAATTCTGACTTTGTGAATGTATTTTAAGTTGATTTTATGTTTACCAAGGAGTTCACAGGTATGCCAATGACGTCACTGGACGGACCGAAAAACTACGTTATTTTATTAAAAATATCTGTATTCCTTTCATTTTAAAATCTCTGACATAGAAAATATGATTATTGAGACAATTATCTCGAAATGGTTTTCGATTCAGCCCTCCAAAAAAAAACTTGACATACCGAATTCCGTTTAGAGTAGGTAGGTAGTCAAAAACTTTGTTATAATGATCGAATAAAATCTTATATTTTAAAATTTAGGATTTCTGTCCGAATGAAAAATGGAGTACTCTCTATGTCATGATATTGCTTGTAAACTGTGGATATTAGGAATTATACCATAATAGTAACATCCCTCACTATAGAATATAGTAAGAAACAAGAACAAACACTTTCCCAACACAGCAAAAAATACAAACGACTTACAAGTGTCTGAGTATTTATCGAATGGCGAAAACCAGATCAGAAGTAGGTAGGGTTTGCGAGAATAGCCTGTTCTTACGAAACAGATAAACAGATTGACGGATTGTTTCCTTCTAGTGTGTGGATTAATGTGGACTTTTAGAGTAAAGAGTTGTCTGAACGATATAACGTTAAACACATTATGTTTTTGCACCATTTGTAGCGTTCAATTTTATGATTGGTAATTGTGATTGGTGGTGCAATTTGGCATAGTACTTTACTTATCCGTGTAATTACAGTTTTCTCATAAAATACAGTACTTGTAAATTAACTTTTCTCACCTCCGGACGGAAAGCGTAAATTTTCGTCCCGCTGCGCTAAACGAAGTTGTCGCTTTCCATCTCCGTCGAGGAGAAAAATGGTATACTAACCTCGGACAGTAATAAGAAAGCCTCAGATCTCATGTAATTGTTGACCGAGGCGAAGCCGAGGACCTTTCTTACTTTCCTGTCCTCGGTGTGTAATCTACTATTTCTCCCCTCCGGACGGAAAGCGTCAATAGTCGTCCCGCTGCGCTAAACGAAGTTGCCGCTTTCCACCTCTGTCGAGGAGTAAAATAGTATACTTACCTCGGAGTAAATAAGAAAGCCTCAGATTATATGTTAATACAATAACGTGAGATCTGAGACTACTATTTATATTTATCCACTATTTATCCCGAAATTGCGAATTTTACCTGACCCATATACGGTTACTGGAAGCTTAATTAATAAAGTGTAAGAAAGTAATTGTCACTCATTGGTTACATATTAATGTAATTTTTTATATATGATTTCTTTTTTCTGATTGGACAAAAAATATATCCAATAATTAAATTATCTTTAACAATCGTATAACTATGGGACACATTTTTTCCGCTCTACAACAGTTTATTCCTTAAACTATTAACTAACACACTTGTCTACTTCATCATTTGTCTATTTGCATCCCATTGGCGATTCCTGAAAAGAAACGGGTCATTTTAAACTACCTTTGATTCAACAATATTTAATTAGAGATTCGTATTTTTTCAGTGGTCACTGTATCGAAAACTAATGAGCAAATAATTTATTTACTCCTAACTTTACATGGATTACAAAATCTTCGGCAATAAGCAATACCTAAGCATATTAAGCTACCATTCAAAAGTTGCTAAACCAAGCCTTTGAGAATGATTTGTAATGATGGACTGACTACTTACTATTAAAGGTATGCTTTATTCTATCTACAAAGTCTCCCAAACCAAGCTATATTCGTTCTTACATCTTTAGTATTAGAGTTTTGAAAGAGGGATTTGTAAGTTGAGGTACTCTTGAGATATATTATCAGAAAGAATCATCAGAGTCCATTGTGCAAACATAATGTGTTATTACCTAACACGTCGTTACGACGCTTTGATTATTGGATGGTCAAGGAACAATAGAGTTAAATCGAATGATCTTGCATTCTGATATACGAATTGGTAAATAGGGAAAGCAATATAGATCGTTATCATTATGTTCATCTCATCATAATGATCAGGAGTGCGATTTTTGAATCTTATTCGCTGAGCTCAGCAGCAGTGTGTCAAAGATCCAAATAAATAATTTTTCTTTCTTTCTTTTCAGTTGAAAATGTCAAAATTACTATGGAGACACTCATCTTTCTAGTGCTGATTAAACTTTCAAAAATCATATTTCAGGAGTGCTATTTTTGAAAGTCAAATCAGCAGTAGAAAGATTCACATCTCCATAGTAGGTAATTTTGACATTTTCAACTACTGAGCTCACCGAATGATATTCAAAAATCGCTCTCCAGCCTCTCTATACAGGTTGTAAAATTAAATAATTTACAACTTTTGCTATGGGACTAAATATAAAAAGAAATCTGCTGTTCCAAAAAAAAATTTCAATAGCTTCTCGAAGAAACATCAGATGTTTCCAAAATTGATCCAAAGCAGATGGTTTCAGAATTGGTAACAGTTGTTCAGTTTGATGTTCTGAAGCACCTCCTAAAGTATTTAACGTATTTAAGTTTACACCCTATAGGTAAAGTCTAAATCAAGGGGAGAAGCTGCCCTCCTCTGCCACTACACTCTGTGTACGCCCAGGGAAAAGCCTGTAAAAGTGTATTTCCACTGAAGTGGAGCGGAATGGAGATATGTAAAATCAACCAATCGAATTTAAGCTGGTTTCTGTTAGAGTTAAGCTAGGAATATTTAACAATTCAATGGGTTGATTTTCGCAACCTATAGGCCAGATTAAAGGGCCCTGCAACCCCACTGCCGTGTACGTAAACCCAAAGAAATGCCTGTATATTTCTGTCTATCATCGACATTCATTTCAAATATCTCAAAATTCCTATACTGCAATCTAAAATTCCAAATACCAAACTAATCAGAGATGTTTCCCTCATTAGTAAAGCTTCGATAGACAGCGCCATCTGCCCGCGCCGCCAAGAACTCAACTGGGTTAGTTGACCGAAAATGGGCATAAAGGTGCGCAAACGCATCTGATTCACTCGCTCCGGTCGTTCACTGTTGAAATGCAACACTCACCATCACCGTAGGAGTGTGGTGTAAGATAGAAGAAGACAGCGATAGATGATTAAATCATTTGCTGATAATTAAACCTACACTTAAGACTTTATGCTCAAGATGTACTCAAAAATGAATAGTCGATTACACACCGAGGACAGGAAAGTAAGAAAGGTCTCAGATCTCATGTAATTGTTCTCATGCAACAAACATGTGATCTGATCTGAGGCTTTCTTATTTACTGTCCGAGGTTAGTATACTATTTTTCTTCTCGACGGAGGTGGAAAGCGACAACTACGTTTAGCGCAGCGGGACGACAATTTACGTTTTCCGTCCGGAGGGGAGAAAAAACCTTTATTATAATGAAACACATAAAAACGCAAAAATTAAATGTCACATTTCACTTTCATACAAAAGACATCAACGGGACAGATTTTAGGACACATTTTCTTCTTCTGATTCAGATCTATGAAATTGTGGGAAATCTGTAATACCACAGATATAGACATAGATTTCTAGATTGTGTTTAAATAATATTATTGAGTTTAATTAATTAATATACAATAGGATGTTATATGTCCGTCTGTCGAAAGTTAAATATATTATATGTAAATCAATCATTTATTTTCGTCACCGTCACCCCAGGTGTACCTGGGGCCCCTAGACAGAGTACCTTTTCGATTAGCGTTAACGACAGTAGAAAACATAAAAATGTATGGACTTGACGTATGATGACGAAAGCAAACGTCAAAATGTTTCGATCGCCAATGTCAAATCCATACATTCTGTCATTTCTATACTAGCGTCGATGCCAATAGAAATGCTACTTTGTTTATAGGCCCTGCACTTACATACAATGCACCACATAATTTTATTCCATTTCAAAAAGTACAGTCAAGTGCACATCAACCCTGACAATCGAAGTGCGATATTGTTTCTTAATACGAACGCCATAAGAACAGTACGAATTCCTAGGTGTCTAGCTTATGACTGTACGCTTGGCCTAAGCGTAGGTACTTTTTTGTAACAAAATGTGAAACCTCTTATAACTTGCACCAAAAGCAGCGTTAAATAAATTGCGATGCGTCGAGTCAAAGAGCAAGTGAGTGGTGAATAGTGTTGATATCGATCTAGATGCACTAGATTCTAGATAGTTCACATGTAGTAGTTATAAATGAAGGTAATCTTAGCGACTTTATGGCGAGACTGGAGTAGAGCCTTGGGAAAACGATGTTACGATGTACTTTAATCGTGACAACACTTCGATCAGAGTACTAATAGATGTACTGATTATGTCACGTATCTTATGAGCTGAAATAAAATCTTGTTGTAGAAAACTAGCTAAGTACATATTTTTGAATTTCCGGAATATATATAATATACAGGGTGTTACATAAGTAAGAATAAATTTTTGAAACTCTTAAGGGGGTTGTTAAGACCGTCAAACTGAACAACATTCTCTATGGGACCAACATCGAAATCGCGAAAAAAAAACTGATTTCCCATACATATTTTAGCTCGAATCGATTTGTAGAGTAGGGAACATCAATTTTTTTTTTCGCGATTTCGATATTGGTCCCATAGTGAAAGTTGTTCAGTTTAATGGTCTAAACCACCCCCTTAAATGTTTATTTGTATTTTTGTAACACCTTGTATAGTTATTTTAAATATAATATTTTAGAAATCGCTCTCAAGTTAATACTCTTTGCGGTCCCCTATTCGTACATACCTATATACTTAATTAGTTCACGACCATAATCTTATTCAGGGTAGACTGAAACTTTGCTACAGAAGGAAAATATCGTGAGGAAAACCAAAGAGCATCGATAAGGCGTTTTTACTTAAAAAAATCTAGACATAGGCATCTCACAAAGCGCGACACAAAACTCTGTCCTTGCCCTTCCTCATCCAGTGATTACCTTTGTAAGGTCATCGGTCCACCGAGCTGAACAACGTCCCACATTAAACACCTACCAGATCTCAGTCTCTTTTCTACACGGAGAAAAATATCTAATAGTATGGCTATGCCACACGGAAGGAAGAAGCTGTTTTTTTTTTTTGCTCCGATCGGTTTGCTCCAGTCCCATAGTAAAAGTTGTTCAGTTTGATGGGTAGACTCTTAGTTTAAAAGGATGCTAATCATATCAAGTTCACCCATAGGAAATTTTACTGAAAGAAGACTTCATTTTGATGTTAAAAATAGTTTGAACTTAGTTAAAAGATTTTTAAATACTAATTGAAAAAAAAAAAAGAATTGATGTATTTCATGATTAAGGTCGAAATAGATAGATAGTTGTCACAATATATTACTACTAGATATTTTTCTCCTTGTAGATTGTAGAACTCTATCTCCCAACTTGGTTTTTTGGCTGACAACTGATCGCTTTGTGGAGTTCAAACTCAAATAGGTCAATCCAAAGCCTAGACTTAGAAAGAACTAAAAACTATAGACGGAAATCTTATTACCACGTCTTCTAAAAAACTTGTTACACCTACCTCGCCTAACTACAATCTCTTTTATCACCTCTATGAACCTTGCAACTCACGCCATAAAGTACAAAATCGTCTGGCAAAATGTGTACCTTCTATAGTCTACGAGAATGTACGGTATATCACGTTACGTAAATGTTACGTCACGTAACCTGTAAGTTGACCTATGACACGACCCTAGTGATGCGCTGATGGGTCAATTATATCGATACTTTATCGTGGATTAGTTTGGTGATTAAATATGTAGGTTTCGTAAAAGTGATTTTAACTTTTGAATTTATATTGGGGATCAAGGTATGCAGAATGTAAGTAACAGCATAGATAATACTCAAACGGTGAATTAAGACCATCAAACTGAACAACTTTCACAATGGAACCACCCTCAGGAAACGAGAAAAAAATCATACATTTGAGTATTTGCTGTTTCATACATTTGAGTTTGAGCCGAGTAGGTACAGATGTTTTGTATGGAGAAGCTGATTCATGCGTGCAGCAGATGCAAGTAATCTCTAAACTATTATAAAATTGTAACTGATATTAGATATATTGAAGATGTTTACAAAAAAAAGATTACAATATGGTTTTTAGGTATCACTGACTCGAAATCAACCTTTTTTAGAAATTTTGTCTGTCTGTTTGTTTGTTTGTTTGTTTGATCGCGAATCACGCAAAAACTACTGAACCTATTTTGATGAAACTTTTTTTGTTTGATAGCTTATGATCTGACTTAAAATCTGGTATATAATTTGTGCGGACGAAGTCGCGGGTAAACACTAGTAACTAACTAAAGTCAACGTTTTCGAATGCTTTTAAGTTTAGAATTGGTCCAACCAGAGCCCTGCGGGAGATCTAGATTTTTTTTTAATCATGCCCTTCGCTACAACGAACGTTCTAAAAAAATACCTACGTAGTAACAACAACCTTATTTGTATAATCATCATAAATGTAAAGTCTAATGAAATCTAATGGCTTAATTATTTTTGATAAATCTATAAGGTCTAACAAAATTAGGTTAAACTATTTTAAGGGGATGATCTGACCATCAAACTGAACAACTTTCTCTATGGGACCAATATGGAAATCTCGAAAAAATCTGCGGTCCCATACATTTAGATCGAGTAGGTTTGTATGGAACAGCTGATTTTTTTTCGCGTTTTCGATATTGGCCCCATAGAGAAAGTTGTTCAGTTTGATGGTCTGATCATCCCCTTAAAATAGTTTCACCTAATTTTGTTAGACCTTATATATTTCTCCCCTCCGGACGGAAAGCGTCAACTTTCGTCCCGCTGCGCTAAACTTAGTTGCCGCATTCCACCTCCGTCGAGGAGGAAAATAGTATACTAACCTCTAGCAGTAAATAAAAAAGCCTCAGATCACATGTTTGTTGGCCTCGGCTTCGACTCGGTCAACAATTACATGAGAACTGAGACCTTTCTTGTTTTCCTGCCCTCGGTGCGTAATCTACTAGCACCATAATGTGGCATACTCTCTTGGTAGACGCTATTGTCTTAGATAAATAATATGTCTGGATTGAGCCTCACGCTTCTACCGTAAATAACAAAAGTGACCAACTTTCTTAGGTTGGTGTGCGTGAGGCGGTTTATCACCGAGAGTTCGGTGATATATTTTTTTCGATGCGTTCGTAGCTTCGACTGTCTATATCTAGACATATAACTTATCAATTACTATTATCATCGTCAGCCTATGCCATGATTAAATCCATCTGCTCCGTAACTGTTTCTTTCATTTTTAATTGGACATATATATTAAATTATAATATCGACATATTTATCGACAAAACACATAACTAAGCACGCAACATTGCGTAGGGCACCACACTATCGTCACGGGCCTGCCCTGCGTTGCCATAGATGATATGGTGCAACACATAAACTTATACTAATTTGATACAAATCATTATTTTTTGCAAGATTTTTTTCGAAATATTCGTGATCGTAAATTATTTAGTTACGATGTTTTCTTTCAACAATGACGTTAAAAAAAGGGCTAGTCAGATTAACATAAAAATGTCACCATCAAAATATTCGTGATTTTGTGACGTGTATACCTACTTGGGAAAGCACGAATGTTGTTTTTTCCCTCTGTCCAGTATCTCGATCCACCAGTGGATTGAATAGCACGCTGAAGTTCACTGTGATCCACCATTTATTAAGCCGTTGTATATACGGGGTGAACCCGTATATTTATTACAAATCCTACAAATTCCCCAATTAATAATTTGTTTCTAATCTTGCGACAGCTAATTTTTTAAAGAGATACGCTCACACGATATCTGAGGGCAGTACAAGGTGTTACAAAAATACAAATAAACATTTAAGGGGGTGGTTTAGACCATCAAACTAAACAACTTTCACTATGGGACCAATATCAAAATCGCGAAAAAAAAAATTGATGTTCCATACTCTACAAATCGACTAGAGCTAAAATATGTATGGGATATCAGATTTTTTTTTTCGCTATTTCGATGTTGGTCCCATAGAGAAAGTTGTTCAGTTTTACGGTCTAAACAACCCCCTTAAGAGTTTTAAAAATTTATTCTTACTTATGTAACACCCTGTATATGTCAGTGGAGGGCACTTTTGTTTTAGTGTTCCTTCATCACGCTGCCAATTGACATATGTCCGAGATATCAAATTAGCTAAGATGGTCCCGAGGAACGTTGCAAGTTTGGCCTCGAGCGGTTGTGTCATTCGCGTGGCGTTCGCGCGGGTGGCGCTTGAGCTTGCCACGACGCTCCGTGATCTCTTCTCAACTGTGTTTTTTCTAAAAAAAAAACTGCTTAGATACTCCCACAAACTACGTGAAATTGGGTGAAAGGCAGTGGTAGTCACAAGAAAAAAGGCCAGCAATTTATGTGTTTTTTAAAGTTGTGCATAATACTAATTGATTGATGTATAAAGGCTAAAGAAGAATGCGAGATAAGCCTGTAGAATCCGACTGCAGGGCAAAGGGCTCGCTCACGAATATGCGATTATTTGATCGATGTTGTATAAAATACTATGTTCATTTACGTATGTGTTCACATAGTAACTGAAGATCATTTTACACTGGAGGTAATTTTTCGGGTATAGAATAAAAACGATGTTAAGTCATAGCATAGCTCGTAAGATCCCACTGCAGGACAAAGGCCTCCTTTCACAAAGAATGTTGAGAGCTACGAACAAATAATTATTTGTTCGTAGGTTGTGAGGGAGTGGACCATACTCCACCACCCATCCACCCAACATAGTTCAATCATTTTAGAGTTTCCTTGTATGGACATCCTAACAATAATTCATCTATCGCTGAAACTTTGCAGTGTGATAAAGTAAAGTATACAGATTACGGTTGACAAATAATCTAGGACCGGAAAAAAACAACCTAGATTATTTGTAATCCGTAATCTGTATACCTACTTTACTTTATCACACTGCAAAGTTTCAGCGATAGATGAATTGTTAGGGTCAAACCCTAAAATGATTGGACTAACATTCAAATACTGTATACGTGTTTATTATATTTAAATAAACCGTTAAATATCTTTGTTACAGAAACGATGAAATACCCACGAGGGGTCAGATGGAGCAGAGCCCTTTATACGTTCATAAAGAGTATGAGGTAAGTAAAAATGTTTTATTATTTAAGGGTATATTATTCGGAGCGCGCTCCATACAAACGTACTATGGTGATATTTTCAATACTAACCAATTAAAGTCAATGAAATTTTGCAGGAACAATCTAGAAACAAATTGCTATGCTTGTATGGAGTCAGATTTTCGTTAAAATTTATAGGTTTCAAGTTACAGTGCCTCGAAGATTTCCATACAAATCTTAAATTAATCCTAGCATTGAAACTGTATATTTTAACGAAAATCTGACTCTATAGAAGCATAGAAATTTGTTTCTAGATTATTTCTGCAAAATTTCATTGACATTAATTGGTTAGTATTGAAAATATCACCATAGTATGTTTGTATGCAGCGCGCATTTTCGCTCTCGGAATAATATTCTCTTAAACAATAGTTCTTCTTCTTCTTATCGAGTGGGCTGCAAGCCCTGGTGTCAGTGTTACAATAGACAAACAAACAAAAGTTTATATTATTTATTAATTAATAAGGATCCTACACGTAGTATTCATTAAAGTAATGTAAGTGGTCGTCAAGAGTTGGTTAAGTATAACGTTTTATGGTCATCGTGCAGGTATAGCCACTTTGGGTCACGGAGAAGTGAACGGATTTTAAGCTTTTACTAAGTTTACTTGATGTCCCAACTCTGACTATTTACTTTTTATTGAGAGTTCGTCGCGTTACAGGTTTAGGTGGAGCGTCATTACTCACGACTATAATACAACTATCAACTAGCTGCAGCAAAACCCTTTTTTAATTCTGAAATATGGTTTACTATACAGGCTGTTAGGAAAAGAATCATTAACCTTTAAACCACATACCCATCAAACTGAACAAATTTTACAATGGGCGCAAAGCCGCAAACCTGTCAGAGCGGAGTTTTTGGCGGGATTTGGTAGCTGACGTTTGGAGTCCTCATATTTCATAGAATTTTTATTGTTTATAGTGAGTTTTGGTTCGTAAAATTGGTGTTGTTTTGTGTAGCAAAGTGTCGTGCAAGTGAACAATATATAGTTCAGTGAAATATGATGGTGCATGGGTCGTAAACAGGAAAAGCGTTCCGTGATTTTAGCGCGGCAAAGCGGTCGGTTCACCTCTTTCCTGTGGACTTCTCTGCTTTTCCTGCGTCTTTCGATTGTCTCCAAAAACTCCAAAGAACCATCAAAACGTCGAATACCAACGTTTTAATGTGAAAGCAGAAGAAAATTAAAAATAAAATAAGATTTAGCCAAAAGGTCTAGTAACCAGGCTAGTAAATAAATTGAAAAAAAAAAGCCTATCAGAGCAAAAAAAAGTCTGCTGTCCCATACTAAACTGCAAATACCTACTCGACGTACTTCAACGTATGGGAACAGCAGATATTTTTTGTTCGGATCGTTTTGCTCCCATACTAAAAGTTGTTCAGTTTGATGGGTAGAATATGTGGTTTAAAGGTTAATGATAATTTTCCTTAGTATTTTCCCTTAATATTGTATAGGCTCCTTCTTAGGTAATATGCTGACACTTTTCTAAGGGGATTATCAGACCATCAAACTGAACAACTTTCTCTATGGGACTATGGGACGAAGATGGCGAAAAAAAAATCTGTTGTCCCATACATTTGGCTTGAGTTGGTTTGCTGTTTGGTCGGGAACAGCACATTTTTTTTTGCGATTTCGATCTTGGTCTCATAGAGAAAGTTGTCCAGTTTGATGATCTGGTCATACCCTTAAAAATATGTACAATTCAAATTATAATGTAATAATGCAACAAAGGGATATCTTTTACTGTGGAGCGTTTCTGTGAGCGAACGGCTAGCCAACTTCACCTTCACCTATCACCGACAAAAATGTAATTCCTTCCTGGAATTTTCAGCCTTGCTATAACTGAAAATATTCGGGGTTTCGGGGTTTAAACCTAAATACCTTACATATTTTAAGGGGTGCTTCAGAGCATCAAATTAAACAATTTTCACTATAGGACCAACATTGAAATTATGAAAAAACTGTACACTTTGCAGATTTAACAAGGTTGAGTGAGATTAACGCCGTGAGCTTGTGTATTTACTAGCTTTTTCCCGCGTCTTTCAATATTCAACATTTTATTGCTTTCCATATTTAGCATTCATAACAATAAGATGGTAAACTTAAAAGAACTCCCCCAAAAATCCTTTTTTACCCTATATCCTCTATAGAACATTCGTATTCCTTTCATGTTTCTATCTGCAGTGTTTTAGGCTGTGCTTTGTCTGTCAGTCAGTCACTGAACTATTTAATAGGTAGGTAGGTATGATTGAAGATAGATGTGATGTATGTTCTTGCTTGGTTCAATAAACTTATTATTACTATTTCATTGCCAGACTGACGAAGGATTCTGGGATGAATGGGAGGTGAGGAGGAGCAGAGTGCACCTCGGAGCCCTGATCGGGAGCGGGGCCTTCGGACAGGTCTACGCTGCGAGCCTCGACATGCCAGGCGGGGAGACGACCACCGTGGCCGCTAAAATGCTTACTGGTGAGTCTAGTGCACCTCGGAGCCCTGATCGGGAGCGGAGCCTTCGGCCAGGTCTACGCTGCGAGCCTCGACATGCCAGGCGGAGAGACGACCACAGTGGCCGCTAAAATGCTTACTGGTGAGTCTAGTGCACCTCGGAGCCCTGCGGTCGGAAGTGGAGCTTTCGGCCAGGTTTACGCTGCGAGCCTTGACATGCCAGGCTGAGAGACGACCACAGTGGCCGCTAAAATGCTTACTGGTGAGTCTAGTGCACCTCGGAGCCCTCATCGGGAGCGGGGCTTTCGGCCAGGTCTACGCTGCGAGCCTCGACATACAAGGCGAGGAGACGAACACCGTGGCCGCTAAAATGCTTACTGGTGAGTCTAGTGCACCTCGGAGCCCTCATCGGGAGCGGGGCTTTCGGCCAGGTCTACGCTGCGAGCCTCGACATACCAGGCGGGGAGACGACCACCGTGGCCGCTAAAATGCTTACTGGTGAGTCTAGTGCACCTCGGAGCCCTGATCGGAAGCGGGGCTTTCGGCCAGGTCTACGCTGCGAGCCTCGACATGCCAGGCGGAGAGACGACCACAGTGGCCGCTAAAATGCTTACTGGTTAGCGAATTATAATAGCCGGCAAAAGCGGCGCTAAATTTGTAGGCGAAAGCGATACTGCGCACACCCCTCATTCGCCCATTGGGCAGTCATTTGGCGTGTAGTATAACGAATTTTAAATAAAACCGGTCAAGTGCGAGTCGGGCTACTTGTGTACCAAGGGTTCCGTAGCACAAAACACAACATATTAACTTAGAAAAAAAGTGTTCTTTCTTCGGGACCTTTATCGCGAGACCAACTCATTCTAGGCCGGTTTTTATTATTTGTTGTTATACTGTAGAGTTTACGCATAAGCATAGCATAAGCATATGTTCACGACTATATTCCCCGAGGGGGTGGTCAGAGATATTCTGAAACCTCAGAACATCCACGTTTCACCAGTAGTATCGAAACTCTGTCCAGTGTGACGGGGAGTGAACCCGTCGCCAGTTATAATGGACTGTGGGTACAATACATGCCTCGAAATTGAAGCATGCAGGATGCAGGTTTCCTCACGATGTTTTCCTTCACCGAAAAGCCAGTGGTGTAACAAATCGTATATAAATTCCGAAAAACTCATTGGTACGAGTCGGCTTGGACGGGGATCGAACCATCGCCTCCGGCACGTCAGGCAAGGTTACTCGCCACTGGACCACCACGGCTGTTACTGTAGAGTTTGCTCTATAATAATGCAAAGTTTGACGCTTGTATACGTATTACCGTTTTTACGATAAAATGAGAAGGAAAAACCTTGATATAAACTAGTTTCTTGTATGAGGACCCCCGGATTTTTATCTTTTTGACTTTTTTATTATACCTACTGTTAACAAATTCGCCGTAACGCATATTGTGTGAAAATTTTAAATTTCTGGCTATTATGGTTCAAAAGCTACAGCACTAAATATGTAGGACCGGACGTACGGACAACGTAGGCTTAATCATTTTGTCCCGTTTTCACCCTTTGGGTACGGAAGGAACGTACCTACAGATTGGTTGATGTTTCGTAAAATATAGACTCACTGATCAGATCAGTCAGTCTAAACCCAGTCGTTTGCCTTAAAAATATGATGTTTTTTTTGGATTTTTCATAAATAGTACAAATTAATCACTAACGAGAAATGATGATAACATGCGTTCATTTTGCGTGCAAATAGAAAGAGAGCTTAGATGCGATAGCGCTTTATCACGCTCTGCCATACTATGGCCGCAGGAGTACCTATTGACATTTGGTATTTTTGAGAAAAAAACACATTACACGCTAAAACCTCTGAAATTCACTACCTATGTATAATGTCTAATATTTATTTATTTTTCTACTCATCTACTGCCTACATAGTATCTAGTACGATTTATCTATGTTTTGAAGTTTAAGGACTATGAATAAACTCTAGTTTAGTTTAGTAAAGGAAGGTTCACGCGTAACAACTAATTTTGTAATATAATAAACCCCTCAACAGCTCAGTAATTTAAATAACTAGTAAAATTAAATGTTTTACTCATTTCGCGCACAATTAGTGTTACATAATATAAAGATGACTAGGAAATGAAAGTCTTCCATGCGTAATGTGTAATCTAAGAACTTATACAGGGTGCATTCCGTAAATTTGTCACTAATTTAAATAAATAACTCTTACTTAGGTAAGTACATTTTTATAACACGATGTATGAGAAACTAATCTCTGTGCCTGTGGTTTGTCAGATTTCAACAGGCACGTATCCAGGGGGCGGGAAATAGGTGGGATTTATATCCCCCCCCCCCCCCCCGAAATCCGAATATTTGTATGGAAAATTGATTACAGCACTTACTTTTCATTGTTTTTCTGTGAATACGAGTATGCCCCGAAACAACACAGTTTCAATGCTAGGATTAATTTACGATTTGTATGGAAATCGATCATGTTTAATATAGACTCGAAGGTTGCTGACATTTCAAATTAGTTGACTGTACTATTTTTGCAACCAAATTACACTCCTATTTTTAAAATAATTCGAATAATTTTAAGGGTATGTATTCAGATAATTAAACTTAACAGCTTTCCCTGAGGAACATGGGTAGAAAAACGAGAAAGTTAAGGACCGCCCATAGAAAATTGATTGAATCTGCAGTTTTGTATGAAAGATCCAGAAAATTTTCTTGTTTTTCGACCCATGTTCCATAAGGAAAGTTGTTTGAATACACCCTTGACGTTTTGTTGGTAATTAAAACAGGAAGCGTATTTTAGGTTTTCAAGTTCAAGATCAAAGTCATTCATAGTATGTCAAATAGATAATATCACGACTAAGAACACCCTGTATATTGCCTTGCTTACCCTGTTGAACCGGTTAAATGTTAGATTCCACTGTTTTTATTAACTTTTTACGTGTTCGACATTTATATCTTGATCTAGTTCAGAACAATGTGTAACTTGTTTTTTATTAAATGTAATTATGGGAATTTCTCTTAAAATACATGAAAACATAACATAATTAGACAAGTTGTTGGTTGAAGATCTTGTTTAAAGCAAATAGTAACAATTTCTTGAGAAATGGCGTCTTTTTACCACTTGTGTCGTGTTGTACCTACATTTGTTACTTTAATAATCAAACTCTATAAAATTTGATATTAAATTTAATGTCCCATACATTTGGGTCCAGTAGTACGGTTGGGTGTAGCTACCGCCGTATCTGCCGTATCAATTATACGCAATTCTACGTGCGTAAGCAAAAATTAAAAAAACTTCCGTAAATTCATCAGCTATAAATGATTTAATAAATCGGTTTGCCTAAAAACAGGCAAGGAGAGTGTATATTTAATTTGAATTGTTTGTAAAAGTGACAGATAGATAATTATTATGAATAAATAATTACTTTTAATTTTATGCAAACATGTTTTTTCTTGCATGTATTGTACCCACTGTCCATTATAAGTGGCGACGGGCTCACCCCCCGTCACACTGGACAGAGTTTCAGTACTACTGGTGAAACGTGGATGTTCTGAGGTTTCAGAATATCTCTGACTACCCCCTCGGGGAATATAGTCGTGAGCATATGCTATGCTTATGTTTTTTCTTTTGTGAGGAATATTTTACCCTTCATAACAAATACTTAATTAAAATAAAAAAAAATTATACGGGGCCAAGGCACGCTACGCCACTGTCCAGTACCTAGACCTGATTTTATTCGAGATTTCGACTTTGGTCCCATAGAGAAACCTGTTCACCTTCTTAAAAAAGAACCCTATACAGGGTGTAAACCTAAATGCGTTACATACTTTAGAGGGTGCTTTATAGTTAGACCATCAAACTAATCAACTTTCATATCGCAAATAATAAATCAGCTAGGTATTCCCTACATAAGCCATTAGGGTTAGGTTGCCATTGACGTTTCCTATGGAATAGCTGATTTTTTTTTCGTGATTTCTTCATTGGTCCTATAATAAAAATTGTTCAGTTTGATAGTCTGAAACTCTTCATAACATAAAGTATGTAACACATTTAAGTCTACACACTGTATTTATTTTAAGCTCAACAATAATAATCCTACATAAACATAAAGGTAGAAGCTGAAGCAAAGTCGGAAGCATACGAATGTTAGCTAATTATTTAGTTCTTATCTTCTTTTTCCTGCAGAAAACGCATCAGAAGAAGAAATGCAAGATTTCCTCAGAGAGATAACGATGCTCAAACACGTAGGCTCACACAAGCATGTTATACGGCTGATAGCATGCTGTACGATCAGGGCCCCACTGATAGCGTTGTTGGAGCACGCGCCCAGGGGGGACCTGCTGACGCTGCTCAGGGCTGCCAGGGGCAGGAGGAGAGACGAGAGCGTCAGGGTTGACAGCGATCAGGGACGGCCTTCTGAGGGTGATTGTAAGTATTTTGACACAGATATCACTTGAAAATTCCAGTTAGATATTTTTTTATTTATGGAAAATTTTGTTAAGTACTTATGAGTGATTCGCCCATGCTCGAATTTTTCATGTCCACGCTGAGAATCCTAGTGTAACGTGAACTTATGCATATCATTTATTTTTTTTATAGTAAAGGGCTATGTGTTTCACTTGTGAACATGAATTTTTGTATGTATATACGTACACATAAATAAATAAAAATAATTATGTGTCGAAATTCAGCTTTCGGTGGCGTGTCCACAATCCATTTTTTTCCATAAATATGCTCGCCAAGCAAATGTTTCCAAATATAATCCAAATAAGTTATGCCCTATATGATCTTCATAAAGCAGACTATCTTAAATCAGCTGAAAAATGGTTCTGTATACATCGTGGACCTTTGGACACTCGATCAAAATTTGTCCACGCATCAGCATAAGTTTCGGTGGCAAATATTCAAGACGATTTTTCTTACTGTAAAAGCATTAAACATGAGCTGTTTTCTAATTAAACGTACCATATCGATTGCGTCCTAAGACCCTAGGGCCATATCCACATGACACTGCTACTGGATGTCTCACTAAACGCGGAAGTATAGCCTTCGGTGGCAAGGGGGACAAAAATTTTCAATTTCGGTGGGTCAATTTTTAATAGGGTTCTGAAAGTGATACTACTGTACCATTCATGTAACCGATTGGTTTTTGGTTGCTTTATAATGTTCACGATTTAAGTGTTTAATCGGATAGTTAGTTTTTTTTCTGCGCATTTTTTTCTTAGTGGTTCCAACTTCGGTGGCTCAGTTTCGGTGGCTTCGGTGGCGTTTTTGGAGGCCACCGAAATTGAAAACTGCCACCGAAACTTAAAAGGTTGAAGAATTCATTGTAATAATTACAAAATACGCATATTTGCTTACATCACTATTCCACAAGGGTAGGCAGAGACTACCGCTCGCCACACGCTACTATTCTTACCTAATTCCAGGATTTTTTTTTCCGCGCCGGCGCATCGGCACCACCGCAATGTCTATCGCGCCGGTGCGCCGACCACCGAGACCGGCGCGCCGGCGCTATTGAAACTGCGGCCGAATTGAACTGAGCCAGTCAAGTTCCACCAAATACATTAATATCCCGTAATCTATCTCTAGGTCATGTGCATTTTTATAAGCTTTTATTTATTAGTTAATAGTTACATACATGTTTGGTACAAATCTTATTGCATGTAAGCTACATGCAAGATTTAAACTAGTTCTCGCAATCAGAATTGACTGAAATGTGGCATAGATAAACCCGACGTCAGTGCAATATTAGGTTGGCCAAAAGCTGATCTGATGAAGGAGCTGGAAGGTAGTGATAGGATCTCCGCTGTAGTTAACATGGACCCACCGAGATTCAACTCGTGAGATGGGTCTCGACAAGTAGATGGCTTACAAATAGTGATCAGGGTCTGATGATGGAGCCGGAGAGTCACCACAGGATTTCCGCAGTGGTAAGTATAGACCCACCGAGTTTGGGCTCGTTAGATTGGTCTCGCGATGAGTAGTTGGGTTTAAAATGGTGATCAAGGTCATCAGACCGCATCAGTGTCAGTGATCAGTCCATCGTCAGATGGAGCCGGAAAGCTGCCGTGTAGGAGGTGCCGTGTCGATCCCCGTCCAGGCCGACTCGTACCAATGAGATTTTTCGGAATTTATGTACAATTTGTAACACCACTGGCTTTTCAGTGAAGAAAAACATCGTGAGGAAACCTGCATGCTTCAATTTCGAGGCGTAATTTCGAGGCGTGTATTGTACCTACTGTCCATTTTAAGTGGCGACGGGCTCACCCCCCGTCACACTGGATAGATTTTCGGTACTACTGGTGAAACGTGGATGTTCTGAAGTTTCCGAATATCTCTGACTACCCCCTCGGGGAATATAGTCGTGAGCATATGCTATGCTTATGAGTCCAAGGCTAGTAGAGCTGCTGACTATCAGGGTTTATTATGATGCGTTTGTTGACGCAGCTTTTGTTAAGGATTAAATTCAGCACAGGCTGGTGAAGACCTCAACTTGAAAAATGGAGGCGTAGTTTCCAAGATTTTGACTCACTTCGATGCTAGATTTTTGGCCATAAATCCCACAGCCAACATCATTGCCTTTCTTGGATTAGTCTGTGTACCAGGTTAGGCAATTGTCTTCGTTGGGTATGCGGTTTTGTAGCCAGTCATCCCTTGAAGAAAAAGTAACTTTATAGTTTTTTGTGAAGCTGTATGCTGAAGTCATTGCATCTGTGTACATTTTTAGCACAAGGAGATGAGTGACATCTTCCTGTTAGGTCTTCATCCGCTTAGACTGCCAGTTACGCTTATTATTTGGGTTAACTCTGTGTAGGCATAATTTAGCCTCTCCTTGTGCAAAAATGTGCAAAGGTTGAAGGTACAGCAGTGCGTTGAGAACTAACCCAGAGCAGGTGGATATGGCGCCAGTTATAATAAGGCACGCAGTCCTTTGTAGGCTATTGAGCTTGTATATGGTGTTGTTTTGAAATTTATTTTTGTACCAGACGACTGCGGCATAGCAGACTATTGGTCTTGCTATTGCAGTGTAAATCAATAGGGCTATTTAGCATATGCCGTGAGCTGTCTTAGCCCTCTGTATAACAGTTTTAATATGCGTGTTCCAGTTAAGGTGTTTGTCGAAAGTGTAGAAAAAAAAAATACTACCAAGTATTTTACTTCTTAGGAAAACGGTATAGTTTTTCCATAGATTCGTTGGGTTCTTAGTTTTCTGAGATCCCATTTATTCGTGAATTGTACTATAACAGTTTTATCTGCATTTACGGACAAACTATTTTCTTCACTCATCTTTTGTATGGTGTGGAGAGCTCTTTGCACCAGCGAGGATACAGTGTCCAGGCATGGTCCTCTTATGATTCCTACAAGGTCGTCGGCTTACCCTTGCCCTTGTGGTAAGCGTGCTGATCATTATGCAACGGGTAGGTTCTGCTAAAACATTTCCCGAAGGTTTTGATCTAGTTCGCTTTGATGAAGCGCTCGTTGGCGTAGTGGATTTTCGGTATTGGAAACGATCACCGAAGTTAAGCAACGTCAGGTCCGGTCAGTCTTTGGATGGGTGAACGTTTAATGGTATTTAATCTCGAGCGTTTCCGTGCTTCGGAAGGCACGTTAAGCAGTTGGTCTCGGATAGTTCCGTCAGACGGCGTTGTAACTATTCGTTAAGCCAGGTCAGAGGCCTATTAAGGAGGCTTGAAAATTCTCTGACAGCAAGTTGACCACTAACTTGCCTCCACCAACACGCACTGGGCCCGCGTGGTGGAGTATTGCCCACTCCCTCTCACCCTTATTCGTGAGAGGAGGCCTTTGCTCTGCAGTGGGATTCTAGAGGCTTAACTTACTTTTTTTTTATCGAGTACCTTCTTCATGGCTTTCAACATGAAGGAGCTGAGACTGATAGGTCTAAAGGACTTTCATTGGGAGTAGTCCTTTTTACCTGTCTTTGGTATAAACTTAACTGTGAATTTAGTCCATGGCTCTGGTAGACAATTGCACGCAAAGCTTGTTGTTAATAATGGTGATAGGATATCACTAGTAGACAGACAGATAGTAATATGGCAAGGTAGAAACCCATCATCTCCAGGCGATTTGTAAGGTTCAAAGGTTAGTCAATAGGTACTAAAAAGTTACTTAAAACATCATGACCTCCCAAATCTCCCAATAGGCTTCGCAAGTATTGCCACAACGACTGGTTCTGCGCTGCCCTCATTTTCACCCGCCCGCTACCTTCACCAGTCACCAGGTATAGACTTAATAATTTTATGGTGGAGCTGGAGCTACCCCATCACCATCACCAATGACTAATAGACTAGTGATGATCCAGCCCGCTCAAGAGACTTTGGGATTTGTCCGTGACTCCACATTAAGTCATCAGGTCTTTGGGTTCTTCGAAAAAAAGTATTTTTATATTGTGTTTAAGTTTTCGGTGCCACTTTAAGATTTCGGTGGGCTTGATTTAAGTTTTGGTGCCAGTTTAAGATTTCGGTGGGCCTGATTTCAGTACTCGGTGGCAGTTTTCAATTTCGGTGGCACAAAGTTCAAATATCTCGAAAACTAATGAATGCTTTTGTGTCCCTCTTATATATTTTTAAAGCTTGTATTTTATATTTTAATATTTCGATATTGGTTTCAACAAAATCACAAAAAAAAATTGTGCCACCGAAACTTACAAAAAAGCACGGTTGTTGAGAACCACTCTTATCTGAATAAACTTGAACCTTTGTTTCAGTACTACTGTTAGTAAATTATTACGTTTTTCTCTTTTTTTGTAAGTAATTAGATTTTACCTAGTTTTGTACACCTATTTACAAATGATAAAATTAATGCGTCCAATATGAAGAAGTATTCAAAGCTTGAACAATTTTATTTCAAAAAATAATGAGAGCAAACATGACTGAATTAAAATAAAAACACTTTTCAATATTGTATGGTGCCTTTAATAATCTTGATTTTTATTCTTTAAACCTTAAAAGTATGTGTTCAATGGACAAAATAATTAGGTAGGTAGGTCTACTTAAATAGCTGTATGTTTAAAACGTAAGCGTTCTTTCTTCAAATTATATTAGGTACCTAAGTAATACAAATGAAAAATGATCTCAGAACTTTCTCACGTTGTTGTGAAGCTTCCTCCAAAAGCACAATAATTAAAAATTTTCCCTTGATCATATCAAATGCGCCTACGCTTTTTATTATACAAATTTTACTTTGCAGCAAATAGACTCACATCTTTCTATCAGGCGCTCAAATCTTGTAACTTAATCTTCAGCTGAATACACGAATCTAAGCGACTCTGACCCGCCTCTGACTGATGAGAAGGTGTACCTGGATGGAGACAGAATAAAGACAAAGGACCACTATGTAGCAGAACCAGCTCTTCAGCTAGATGGCAGCATCATGAGGGAGTACGCACTACAGGTGGCGCTTGGTATGAATCATCTGGAAGAACGGGGAATTACTCACAGGTGAGAGTGATTTTATTCAAATTTTTCTTCACGGTCTTCCTCTTATCGTGTGGGCAGCAAGCCCTGGGCCCTATTCAACAAACGTTACAATTGTAATTTACAATTACAATTCTGGGTACATTGCTGAGAATGTTAGGCATATGTTACCTACTGCAAGTTTAGCGTCATGTAACCAGCAATGTACCCAGAATTGTAATTGTAAATTACAATTGTAACGTTGTAACGTTTGTTAAATAGGGTGATCAGATAGGGTGACCTGATGGTGTCAGAGTTTTTTCAGACCGCCTTTCGGCCTCTAGAGATATGTAGTAGCCGGTACCAACGGCTTAACGTAACTGAGACCGTTGTTAGCTTTCATTGAACAAATACAGGGTGTAAGTCACCACCTAGCAAATACTGAAACGGTGAATTTAGACCATCAAACTGAACAACTTTCAGAATGCTCCATACAAAACAGCTGTACCTACCTAATCGACTCAAAATGAAACAGTTCCTTTTTTTTTTTTCGTTTCCTGAGGGCGGCTCTATAGTGAAAATTGTTCAGTTTGATGGTCTGAATTCACCGTTTCGTGGTGGTACCTACCTACCCTAAACAAATATTTTTCATACCACTTAGTCAGCTTGATAAATGTGTATACTACCCATGTAGAATTACAGCTTTTTAGTACTAAGGGTCTCTGAGCTAAGCCGCGGACAGACGGATGGATGTGGCGAAACTATAGGGGTTCCTTGTTGACTACGGAACCCTAAAAATTACAAAAATCGTTTCAACACGATAGGTAAACAACAAACGACCGAAACGAAAGTTCATTGACCAAATTATGAAACAAACGTTTCAGTGAACGTAATTCGTCCCTAACCTACTATTTCCTAACTGTAGCTCTAACTTAACGTGCTAGTACCGGGAAAAATCCGGGATTTTCCTGGAATTGCGCCTGGCAACGGTGTTGCCCGGCCGTTGTAACCTTGTCGGCGTCCTGGAGGCTTTAGCTCGGGTTATATTTAATTTTGTAGCGATACCTTTTGTAGGCGGGTATTCATTAGATAACCTTTGTCGTGAGTCGCGTTTTTAAGGGTATGTTACCGTTGGCGCGCTCCATACAAACGTAGTACATTTTCAATACTATCCAACTAAAGTCAATGACATTTTTCAGAAACAATCTAGAAACTAATCTCTATGTTCGTATGAATTCAGATTTTCGTTACCTAAATATTTATAGTTTTAAAGTTACAGTGCCTCAAAGAGTTCCATACAAATCTTAAATTAATCCTAGCATTAAAACTGTATATTTTAACGAAAATCTGACTTTCATACGAACATATAGATTGGTTTCTAGATTGTTTCTGAAAAATTTCATTGACTTTAATTGGATAGTATAGAAAATATCACCAGACTACGTTTGTATGGAGCGCGCCAACGGTAGTATACCCTTAAACAATTATTTTGTTAAATAAACAGTGTTTGTACTGGGGAATGAACGCCGAAAGGCTAGCCACCTCTCACTTGATTCGTCATTTCATCCTGAAACTTAAATTGCGAATTGCTACAACTACATTTTCAAACAGAAAGTTGATAGTGAATAATATTGCAAGCAAGCAATGGGTCCGTAACGGAAGTCCGAATTACATGAGAGTAGTCATGACTTTTAGAGAAAGTTGACAATTAACTATTATTTTTTTAAATTAATCCATAATTTACGAAAATATCGGTGAACATAGACATACACACAAAATATATATACAGAGAATACAGACTAACATAGAACCTTCTCCTTTTTTTAAAGCGGTTAAAAGGCAGTATGATGCTGCTGCTGTAAAAGCAAAATATTTATTTCGTCGGTATGCTAAGCTAAGCAAAATGTCGCAGGCGTTTTAAATGTAGTTGCATTTCCATCGGCCTGTTTTCAGGCACTACACAACGTGTACCTGCTAAACAATCGGACTATATAGTCCAATCATTTACGGGTTTGACCCTAACAACAATTCATCTATCGCTGAAACTTTGCAGTGTGATAAAGTATACAGATTACGGATTACAAATAATCTAGGTTGTTTTTTGTTTCTGCTCCTAGATTATTTGTCAACCGTAATCTGTATAGGTAGGTACTTTACTTTATCACACTGAAAAGTTTCAGCGATAGATGAATTATTGTTAGGGTGTCCAAACAAGGAAACTCTAAAATGATTGGACTATGTAGGTATTTTGAAACACTTCAAATTCGAATTCTGATTGCGAGAGGCGAATACGATGAAATCAACACCGAATTGAATTCAACATCGTATTTTTTTCCAAAAATACCTCTCGCATTTGATAAACAAGTAGCTTTTATGTGATACATGCAAAAAACATTAATCAATTATCATCCTCCAATTTATTTATGTTTATAAGTTACATATATCTATACTGCATTCCAAATAAGGACGACGAGATTTTCCGATTCCTATTTAGCTTTCTGGCCAATTCTGATTAGCAAATAAAATTTATTTATCAGAAAGATGTACTATCCGACATATCTTGGACGTTACTAAAGTTGTTCTAAGAATAAGTGAGATTAAGTGTTTAAAAACTCTGTTTCTGTAATTAAAAATGGCCTTACATTTTCGTTGCTATTTGGAATGGGGTATAGGTAGGTATCTTTTTGAAAATTATTTCAATATACATAGGTACCTACAAAACTTTCAGTTTATTATAAATTGAAATACTTATGTATAGATAGGCTTGTGTACTTGTGTATACCTTTATGGCTGAATTAATGAGAACATTAGTAAAACAAAACACATTGAATACCTAATGCTAGAACATAGTTTTGTTATTATAGTCGGAAGCTACTAAAACATCAAAACTATGTAGAAACATTACCTAGAAATTATAATATTCGTAAAGAGGATCGATGGAGGAGTAGGATTTACAAAATCAACACAAACTTACATTTTGGGCAGTGTTGCCAGCCGGATCTTGAGAAAAGTAAACGGAAATAGATGAAAAAGTACCCTTTTGGTGTAAAAAGTAACCTTTCATATTTTTTTCTAGTAATAAGGTACTATTAAAATTTGATAGACAGGTCTGTGTTGGTTGTATTAACTTACAAAAGTATAAACAATTTAGTAGCGTTTTCCATGTTAAGTTGCATTGTTCATCTTGATTGAGCGGGTAAGTGAGAAAACTAAAGAGTTTGTGATTTAGTCTCCGATTTGGTACACATTAGTGCGAGAGAGAAAAACGTATTTCTAGGAGTTACACTCACTATGTAAAGAACGTATTGAAAAATCACCTAAAACTAACCTTTTGAATCGTGTAACCTAAAAGTAACCTGACGGAGCTAAAAATCACCTAAAAGGTTACAAAAGTAACCTTCTGGCAACACTTTTGGGGAAAGTGGTCATTAGGTAGGTTTTGAGCACTTAGATACAGGATTATCCATATTAATGTAAAAGCAAGCGACCAAATGGTTTCCCAGGTAAGCCGTAAGAACAAGAACGAAGGTTATCCAAACAACAAACAACCTTACTGGCGTGCCATCCCAACATTTTCCTGTGGAGAAAATCGAAATTACATAAAAACTCGCCTTTGATACTTCGACCTTCGACCGTTAAAATCTTTCCAGATACGGACGGTTGCTTAGCGACGTGTTGCTAGGGTGTTAGAATTTTGGACAGGTGTTATAGTTTATTACACACCGAGGGCAGGAAAGTAAGAAAGGCTAGAACGATTTAACCACAAGAAAGGTCTCGGATCTCATGTGATTGTTGACCGAGGCGAAGCAACTGTCCGCGGTTAGTATACCTACTATTTTTCTCCTCGACGGAGGTGGAAAGCGGCAACTTCGTTTAGAGGGGAGAAAAATATTGTTGTTAAATGGAGACTACATTCTGGAGAAAGGACGCGAACGAGAGTGTGGACGCCCTTCATTGTTCTCGCGACGGCGACGCACTGTGGGCTGAAATTCTAATTTCATAGACATATAAATTCCACGCATCTAAAGGTTGGGATTCAAATATAAAAATTACTATTAGATTGGACAAGTCAGCTAAAAAACAGTAGCAAAACATAATTAGAATCATCTAAATATGCCGAAAATGCCGAAGTTATAGTTATTTAGGTACATAAATAAAGCAAAACAGATAAATTGATAGCCTCCTCTTTTTTTGACGTCCTCGTTTGAAAAGATACCTATTTGGTAATCGGAGTAAAGTTACAAATTTATATGAAGCGCTCGTTGGCGTAGTATAGAGCTTCGGTATTGGAAACGATCACCGAAGTTAAGCAACATCAGGTCCGGTCAGTCTTTGGATGGGTGACCGTTTAGTGGTATTTCATCTCGAGCGTTTCCGTGCTTCAGAAGGCACGTTAAGCAGTTGGTCTCGGATAGTTCCTTCAGGCGTTGTACCTATTCGTTAAGCCAGGTCAGAGGCCTATTGAGGCGGCTTGAAAATTCTCTGACAGCAAGGTGACCACTAACTTGCCTCCACCAACACGCACTGGGGGCCCGCGTGGTGGAGTATGGCCCACTCCCTCTCACCCTTATTCGTGAGAGGAGGCCTTTGCCCTGCAGTGGGATTCTATAGGCTATAACTTACTAACTTACTTACAAATTTAATTGATTACTAACATGTTAGGATGCAAGGAAAGATAGCTATTAGGTAGACATGCTATTCGAGGGAAAATCCCCTTGTATTTATAATAATGGCAATGTTTGATACCATCCAGACTCTCATCCAGGCAATCCTGTCAAATTCCAGAGACCTTGCCGCCCGAAATATCCTGGTCGACGGAGCCGGCGTCCTCAAAGTGGCAGATTTCGGGCTCTCCAGATCCGGGATCTACGTGCATACACGCTCCAGACCCGTGCCGCTTCGGTGGCTAGCCCCTGAAGCCATAGTACACTCTCAGTATTGCAGCGCGAGCGATGTTTGGGCGTTCGCTGTCTTGCTATGGGAAATTGCTACGTTAGGTAAGTGTCGTTTATATTTAGTGCTATAATATCGAGCGATATTATCGCTGAGATTTTGCGATAATTGTTCTCAGTACATTTTGTATGGGGACACGCGCGATCCTACACACTGCCGCGATAATATCGCTGCGATTTTGCCATAATTGTTCTCAGTACATTTTGTATAGGGACGCGCTCGATCCCACACACTGCGGCGATATTATCGCATCCTGACGCAATCTCTTTCTACTACATTCAGTGAAGGGCGCATGCGTGACGCGAATCGCGGAATCGCGGCAGTGTGTAAGGTTTTGCGATATCGCTGTCGATAATATCGCTCGATAATATCGCTGCTAGGTGCGGAGGCCTTAATTACGCCACCAATCGACAGAAGTTTCTCGGAATATTTCGACTTTCTTATACTGGGCTAGTGGAGAACACGACCACACCTTTCATACTGTCAGCTGATAACTGTCATTTGATAAGAATCGGAAAATTTTTAAAGAGTTTGGAGCGGAATTCCAGTGGTGGCTCAGGATATTGTTCTTTTATAAGAACAACCCTTGAAGTCACCAAAATATCAATATAACCGTACAACGTCAAGCACTTTTGCTACAAAAACTCGACATTGGCAAAATCATCTACACCAAGATGGATGCCATAACCTAAAAAGAAGAAGAGTTTGACATTTTACGCCACGAACAGTCGTTGGGAGCTGGGAGGCAGCTAGGGAGTGTCCGTATTATATATGTAGTAGGGGAGACCAGCCTAAAACGGGTAGCCCGCCTAAAACAGGTAGGTCTGTTATTATGTATATTATAAGTATTAGTGAGAATGTCTGAGTGCAGACTGGCGACCCAACCGTCGACCATTCACAGGCAGTCGGCTCGCCACCATCACAGAGGATTATATTGTACAGAGCAACAGCTTCATAGGAGCTTCGATTACATTAGCCTATTCTTGTAGGGCTGTCTAAAAGGAAATAAATTTAATTGAAGTATGAAGGATAATGTTTAATAATATGTAGGTATATTGTTTTTCTTTTTTGTTGTTGTTGTTTGTTGTGTTATTTATTATTTGTTATTTAGTTGAATAAAATGAGTTAAAATTAAAAAAACGTTGCCGCCCGATCCGCCGCTTTACGCGGGTGACTCAGAAATTGACTTACCTGTCACGATCTTTGGGGTAGGTATATGAAGAAGGAGATGTTTTTGTTTGTGTTCCTCCTCGTATTATTAAAGCACAAAGTGCAATTATTAACCATTTCGTTTAATATTATTAAACTACTTTTAAACATGCTCGAGTAAAATGAACGATAATAATATCTCACACTTTAAATTCACATGACATGACGTTCTACAATGACAGTGACGATCAAACAGAAAATAATCCATAGACATATTAATATTAAAAGAGGTCAGTGGCTCCAATCTCTTTCCGAAAGGAAGAATGGACAATATCTCACACCTTAAATTCACACCCTCGTTACGCCGTAACCACCCGAAGCATAGCCAAAGTGTCCCCTCGGCCTCGTTCGTGAGCCCCGTAGGTGAACGCGCACACAATCATACTGCGCATGTAGTGATGCGCCGCTTTTGCGAGGTTGTTTGAAGCTGTCACTCTGTACAATATAATCCACTGTGCCACCATGACGCAAACGTTTAAAAGGTATGAAAAAAAATAAGTTTTTTGCGGTTTTCAGTAAAAAAAATTGAACTTAATTTGATTTGACTACTCGAATATGAGGTAAAATATGTTCTTCTAAGTTTTATGTTATCACTTTGAAACTAATGCTCTTCTTGTCTCCGAAAACTTATGGGCCACCTGCTTTTCCATTCTTAGTTATGTCGTTTGAAAACTTAAATGTGCTTTTGGGCAAAACAGGTACGGGCAAAACGGGTGTCTTCCCACAGTACATATTCTGGTCGAGGCTCTTATTTAGGTGATGCTTATCAGGAATGAGTTTAGATCTTTATAAAAAATTACGGATTTTAATTTTATTGTTACAATGTTTTATAGATGATTTTAAATTTAGAAAAAAGATTCACGCTTTAAATTTAAAGAATTTAGATTTTTATGCAGACTTATTAAACTTAAATCAGACTTAGCTTTATATGAGAATTACATATTTTTCGATTGTGAACAAAAACAAATTAAGAAATGCTGTTTTGGTTGATTAAATAATTTATTTAGTTTCTACCCGTTTTAGGCACCCCAGACGGGCAAAGCGGGTATTTGGAAGGGTTTAGTATTTTTTGTTGTTCTTTAAATACAGAAGAAAATTAAAATTTTTGTTTTTGATTTTCATAACTTTATTAGGTAAACATTTTTATGAATAAAAATGTAAGTTGCAGTAACGTTTCTAAGTCTGTTTAAACCAACATCTCCCTTAGCTTACCCGTTTTGGGCTAGTCTCCCCTACTAGATACTATTTCCCATACTGTGACACGACCTAAACATTTAATAATAATTGATCTCTGCATTTTCCAGGTGGCTTCCCATACGCCGAACTGAGCAATCATCAAGTTCCCACGTTCCTAGCGAGCGGTGGACGCCTTCCCAAGCCAGCTCGGGCCTCCCCCCGCCTCTATAACCTCATGGTACACTGCTGGTCAGAAGACCACAGCCAAAGACCAACCTTTAAAGAAATAGTAGATAAATTAACCGCTCAGAAGCAACTGTACGTGGACCTCGACTGTGTCTTCCCCGATGAAGACTTCACTGCTCTCGAAGATTTTGACTTTAGAATTAGTCGGTGACCAATGTAAAGACTGAATTATATTGTTGTTATATTACCCCATCGATTTGCAAAGTAAATGTTTATGAATATTTTTTGTCGCTTTTCTTTTTGTACACTTTATTGTTGTCATCTTCTTCCTTCCATTGGCTTTCGGTGTACATACATTCCGAAAAACTCATTGGTACAGTCAAGAGCACATTAACCTTGACAATCGAAGTGAGATATTGTTTCTTAATACGAACGCCATAAGAACAGTACGAAGTCCAAGATGTCTAGCTTGACGTGCTCTTCACTGTACGAGTTGGCCTGGACGGGGATCGAACTCCTCCTACACGACATGCCCATACCATGCCCGGTATGTCCTTAGGCCAGTCGGCGCCTGCGGAGGCAGGGAATGTCCATACTGTATGTAGTAACTCTTTCTTATTCTGTGATGTAGGTATCTTCTGATATTCGAACACTAGAACGACGACGAGATTCATCATCATCATCAGCCTATCATCGTCCACTGCTGAACATAGGCCTCTCCCAAGGCGCGCCACAAAACTCTGTCCTCGGCCTTCCTCATCCAGTCGCTCCCCACTACTTTTTTTAGGCGTCCCACACTACGCCTACCAGTACGAGATTACATGCCTTTATTTTTATCAAAATTAAAAACCTGATATGCGAATAGCCTGGAAATAAAATACCAGTTGGAATGCCTCAGAATTTACCAATACGATTAAAAATGCATGCTAAATTGAATTTCACTGATGGATAAGTTTTACGATAGCATGAATATTCTACTAACTTATATTGATAACGACGTTTGAACGAAGTTTTCATTGGAATCCAGGAATGTGAAAAAAAAAATTACAATAATAACCGAAACACGAATTATTAAGTAATGATTCATTATTTAAATTATAAGTAAGTACATTTGAATACTTGCCAAGTGAATTAAGAGGAAAGACGGATGCTTCTTTCTCCATATAAAAGTATTCTCCTGTTTACTCCCTGAATTAATGCACAAGGGAAAAAAATAACCAAAATCTATTGTCGTGCTTATATGCTTTTTTTTTCTTAAAATAATATGACTAGTTAACTATAAGAAAACTGAAAGGGCTTTGAACTTTTTGGCATAGTGGTAACCATAATTTTGCAGGAATTTCGGAAATTTTTCAAAAATGCGGCGCATGCTGAAACCTATGTATATCGATAGAGTATGTATAGACGAACAAAAAATGTCCTATAAACTATAGTCCTAAAGTGCAAAGTTTTCGAGATAATGCATGTTAAAGATGTTGTGTATACAGGGTAAAAATAAATACTTAAAACTCTTAAGGGGGTTGTTTAGACCATGAAACTGAACAACTTTCACTATGGGACCAACATCGAAATCGCGAAAAAAAAAAACGGATATCTCATACAATATATTAATTTTTTTTCCCGATTTCGATATTGGTCCCATAGTGAAAGTTGTTCAGTATGATGGTCTAAACCACCCCCTTGAATGTTTATTTGTATTTTTGTAACACCTTGTACCTACCTAAAGGGTGTAAGTGACAGCCTAGCAATTACTGAAACGGTGAACTCAAACCATCAAATAGAACAATTTTCACTATGGAGGCTACCTCAGGAAACGCGAAAAAAAATCTGCGGTCCCATACAAAACTGTTATACCTACCTGACTAAAATGTATGGGACACCAGATTTTTTTCTTGCGTTTCCTGAGGTAGGCTCCATAGTGAAAGTTGTTCAGTTTGATGGTCTGAGTTTACCGTTTCAGTATTTGCTAGGCTGTCACTTATAAAATCCTAACACATCAGCCCCCCCCCCCCCCCCCCCCCCAATTACCTATAAGATTTATTTATTTATTTATTTATTTATTTATTTATTTATTTATTTATTTATTAAGGTACATCAACAGCAATAATACATTATTAAATTTATAATATAAGCATGCGGTATCTTATCTAATGCACATGCCAATAACAGATGTACACAACATTCATTTGTTTAAAAATCACGACAATACATCAGTTACTCATAATGATATACTATATAAAACAATGCAATATTAAACTAGAATATTACATAGAAATTGACATTAATAATAAATTTAAATTGAATTTTCGGCTATAATATTAATTACATTTACAATTTAATTACAAAAATTATATTTCCAAGCATTTAAATTTTTATTTAACAATAAATTTAAAATTAAAATAAATAATTAACAAAGGAATTAATGTAACTAACACCTATCTTTGGATTCATAATACACAAATAAAATTAAAATTAACTTTACCGTAGTGAATTCAAATAGGTACGAATGCATAAGTAATAATAATAACAACGTTATTTAATTTTGATGATATTTATACAACACAATTATTCAAATTTAATTTCCTAACGGTACACTTAAATCTATTCAACGAGTCAAAAAATATGTCCAGCTCATTTGTTTGAGAGTTTATGAAATTGAATTCCATGCTCATTCTAAAGAAGGGAGAATGTCTGAGAACATTGGTTCGGCTTAACGGAGTACTAAAAATTCTGGTTATAGGATGCCTGGGAATATTGTAGGGTACTGATATCTTGACCCGCTCCAGAACGCTCTCGCACCTAGTAAGACCATTAACACATTTGTAGAGAAACACTAAATCGTGCAATATACGGCGATCACGTAAGGACTCTAATTTAAAAAATGACCTCCTGATATCGTACGAACTTCTGTGGGATATACCAGAAGAAACAAATGCAATGTGCCTCGTAAAGGCCCGTTGGACGGACTCCAATTGCTGGGAATGTATAACGTATGATGGGCTCCATACTACACTAGCGTATTCCAGCTGGCTGCGCACTAGCGCGTTGTACAGAGATATTTTGGTACTTGTTTTAAATTGCTTAGTGTTTCTCCTAATAAAACCCAACATTTGCGCTGACTTCTTGATAATCCCGTTGATATGAGACGAAAACTGGAGTTTAGCATCAATAACGACTCCGAGATCTCTAATCTCACTCACTTCCTGCAGCAAGTTTCCCGCTACACTATAAGTCGAGATCTGTGGATTAAGTTTCCTTGAGTACCTGATATGAAAACATTTGGATGGGTTTAAGTTCATGCTATTAGACGTGCACCAACCTCTTATTCTATCCAGATCTTGTTGGATAAGTTCAGCATCCACAGAGCTATTGACGGTTTTATAAATTTTAAGATCATCGGCGAATAGAGCGTACTTGCAATGATGGATCTGGTTGCCGATATCGTTGACGTACACGATGAATAGAAGAGGACCCAAATGTGAACCCTGGGGCACTCCGGATTCAGCGTAGTACGTGTCCGATTCGTAGCCCCGTACAGATACAGACTGAGGCCTGCGCTCCAGATAAGACTCAAACCATTTTAAAAGTGAGCCGTGGATACCATAGAACTCCAACTTCCTCAAGAGCAGTGAGTGACTAACTTTGTCGAACGCGCTACTGAAATCAGTATAGATGGCGTCGACCTGACGCCCCCCATCGATCTCTTGAGATAAATCGGAGACGAAGCCAGTCAAATTGGTCTGTACCGAATATCCACTCCTGAATCCGTGCTGGTGCTGTGTCAATTTGTTATCCATAAACCGAGTCATAATAGGGCAGAGAAGAGACTCAAACAGCTTTGACAGGCTTGAAAGAATTGCAATGGGTCGATAATTCTTTATATCTGTTTTTTCACCCTTCTTATACACAGGCACAATTCGAGCTCTCTTCCATTGCTCCGGAAAGATTCCCTCCTCCAAAGAACGATTGATGATCATCGACAAAGGCAAGATGCGATCATATATCAATAGAATCGCAACGCTCCGTCGGTAGCGAGTTGCAGAGAGCTATGGAATTCAATCTTGAGGTCCAGGTCTGAATCCGCACGGATGACATATGCCATGTACCAATGAGTTTTTTCTGACTTATGTACCTACGTAGCACCAACTGCTTCAAACGGCATAGGAAAACATTTTGAGGAAACCTGCATACGATGAAAAAGAAATTCCGATGCGTATATGAGGTCTACCGCACCGCATTGTGCACGCGTGGTGGACTAACGTACATACACCCTCCATGAGGGTAGGCCTGTGCCCTGCAGTGGGACGTAGGTGGTGGACGTTTGGGGTGGTTAAGGATCTACCTCCTCCACCCCGGACAACGCCGCCACCACAGACTACCAAGTTTGTGGTGACGGCCGAACGATCCCCCACAGCGGTACTAGGCTCCGCAAGGAGCCGCCTGGCTTGCGCCCACCCTCCTGCTGGAGTCTTGCGCCAAGCAGCTTGCTACATTCCGTCGGTATGCAGGAGTGCCAGTGCTATTGGGGAATGGGAGAAAATCAGCTGTGCTGTTCGGAACCGGTCTTGGCCTCTGAGCAACACTGTACCGGGAAACTCATTCTGGAGGGTAGCGGGATCCGAAGCACGGTGACAGTCGTGGGTCGGTACCGCAGTTAGTAGGGGGCCCAAGTAGTGCGCTCGCCACGTGTGAAAGGCTGCCCCACTGCAGCCTTGGCGACTGGAAGGGAGGTCCCGGTGGCCATTGCAGGGGGGATCGGGCGTCCCCGCAGTCTACAAGTGAGTTTCTCATCAGTCTGTCGAGCCCAAGAGGTCCATCAGGGTAACTGAGGAGCGTATCTCGACGGAGCGGAGCTTGTTTTTCTGGGGGACTTAAATGCCCACCACAGCGAGTGGCTGTTCCTGTTCCAGAAAACTAACCATGCTGGCAGAGAGACGCGTAAGTTTGCGTTATCGTTAGATATCACCCAGCTGGTGAATCAAGCAACGCGGGTAACGGATGTCGATGGCCATACGCCCAATCGTTTAGACTTTCTGCTGACATCAGATCCAGACAAGCACTCAGTATCGGTCTTTGCACAGACTGGCATCCTACCCTTCTGGTAGTAAACAGTTCTGGTCCCTTTCAAAATCGGTCGAATCCAATTTCTACCGTCCCCCTTTGCCTCCCATGCAGAAATCTGGTGGGTCACTGACTGAGAAAGCGAATTTATATGCTTCTCTGTTTAGGAGTAATTCACGTCTGGACGCTCGTGCCAAACAGCCACACATGCCGGAGATGACAATACACACGAAAGAGGTCCGCAGAGCATTGCGTAGTCTGCATGTGAGGCCAGGTCCTGATGGAATACCTGCAAGAGTGCTGAGATATTATGCGCCTGAGTTGTCTCCTGTTTTAACACGCCTGTGTCGCCTCTCTCTCAGAACAAGAACGATTCCCAAGAAGGGCATTCGTTCCGACCCCTGCAACTACCGACCTATAGCCATCACTTCCATTCTCTGTAAAGTCATGGAAAGAGTACTTAACAGTAAGTTGCGGACATACCTACAAGATAATGATCTACACAGTGATCGTCAATATGGCTTTCGCCGGGGGCGATCGACTGGGGATCTTCTTATGTCAAACTCAAACTCAAAATAATTTATTCAATATAGGAGCCTGAAGCACACTTATTAAACGTTAATTCTTTTTTAAGTTACCACCGCTTCGGAACGTGTTGTCGCTGTAGAGAAGATGCGGCCAGAAACTCTACAGCATAACACGACTTAATACTATTGCAATATAAATTCTTACGCTAAGGTTATTTAAACAGTAATACATAGTCTATTTAATTAAATTAATAATTGATGGATGTCACGCACTGGTGGGGCGAGGCCATCGAGAAACACAGCGAAGCACTAGTTGTGTAATTTGACATCTCGAAGGCCTTTGTCAGGGTATGGCACGCTAGATTGCTGAGCAAGCTTCCTGCTTATGGCATCCCTGCTGATCTCTGCAGCTGGATATCTGATTTCTTGAGTGAACGGTCGTTTAGAGTTGTCATTGACAGCTGCTCAGAGGTCGGAAGACCTCATGGCAATTGATGCTGGGGTTCTTCAGGGGTCTGTTCTCTGTGCGAGACTTTTCCTGCTACACATCACTGACCTCTTTGTGTCAGGTATTATTGGGTATGCAGATGACAGTACTGTCACAGAGAGATATCTATCCGGCGCTTGGGGCGGGGATGAAATACGTTCGCAGAGGGAAGCCATGGTGGAGCGGACAAACTTGACTTTAAGTCTTGTCTCCCAATGGGGTGACAATAATCTAGTCAACTTCAACGCCACCAAAACACAGGCTCGTCTGTTCAACGCCAAAAGGAGTTCGTTTATTCTGGTTCCTACTTTCCGGGGAAGATAAATCTGTCCCTGTTTCCGACAGTCTTGAGCTTCTGAGCATGGGTTGACTACGAAACTCAACTTCGGCGCTGACATCGAGTCTAAGGCTCAAAGTGCACCAGAGCTGCATGAGCTCATCCCGCCTTCCCCTTTCTACTATCATCGGACTTCCAGACGCACCGCGGGATACCACCCCTTCTTGGTTGATGTTTATGATACCTACCTAGGTACACGGATCTGAAAAAAAACCTGACGTAATCTTGTCTAATCACGAGTGAAGCACCCATTTATTTTTGTGTGTGTGCTGACGCGGTACAAAATGGTGGCGGGTTGTAGGTCCTAAGCCTAGAACTGGTGCATCTGTGTGAGTGTAGGTCCCTTGTAGAACAAACGAATATGTAGGACCTTGCATGCTCATGCTTCACGTCTTTTTAGTGTCACATTACATCCGCCTTTTTTTCAAGTCCGTGCTTAGGTATAAACGTTTTCTATTACACCTTTCTCTTTTTGGTGAAAAAATACAGCGGTAGGCTTCGATCAAAATAAAATGAATGGATAGGCCTAAAGCGCGGTAAGTTGAAGCAAACTACTGGTGCACTTGGTACATACAAACTAGCGCCATTATCTGTCAAATCTAGGGCACTTTCATACAAGTGACAAGTAAAAATTTCATTTGTTTTGCCTCATTTTTCTGGTTTGAAATGTTCGCTTAAGGCCTATCCATTCATTTTATTTTGATCGAAGGCGGTAGGTACTTTATTTCGAAAAAAGTTCTCATTCCATTTTTTGTTATTTCAATTAAATTGTAATTGCAATTAAGAAAAACATAGACATAGCACATGATTAAAATATATTCCATGTGGACATAGCCCAGACAAACATTTATTTCATCTGTTGAGGTACAATAGCAAATACAACCTGCACGACGACGCACTACACACTGCCAGTATTTTATTTTTTATTTTTTTTGCTTCTTACACTGCCAGTATAAGTTGACCGCGAAGTATGCAGTGCGTCGTTAGGCGTATTTGTTAGAGGTGGGCGCCGCGACGGCGCGGCGCCGCCGCGCCGGGTTACCCGTGCCGCCGCCGCCGCCGAGTTAGGCGCCGACGGCGCCGATTGCCGTGGTTGCTGTGTGCGTGCCGTCTTCCGGCCTTAGTTGACGGGCTAAACTGTACTTTACATGGGCTCTCCGTTGACGACGCCAGCGCTGTTGGCTGCTGGCGCTAGTTACAGGCCTAAACGGTACTTTAAAAGGGCTACTCTCCGCTGACGGCGCCAGTCGCTCATTTGTTTTCCGGCACTGGTTATTCATAACAGTGCCAGCGCTGGTAGCCAAGCTAGCTGCCAGCAGCGCCCCGGTTGCCGAGTTAAGAGCCGGCGGCGCGGGCTGCCGAGCTAGCTGCCCCTGCCGACAGCCAAGTTGGCTGCCGGCGCGGGCGCTTGTTACCGGGTTAAACTGTACTTTACATAGGCTTCCCGCTGATAGCGCCAGTTGTTCATTTGATTGTCGGCGCTGATTATTTACATCAGTGCTGGCGCTGGTTGCCAAGCTAGCTGCCGGCAGCACCCCGTTTCCCGAGTTAGATGCCGACGCCGCTGGTTGCCGAGTCGGCGCCAGTCGTTCATTTGGTTGCCGGCGCTATTTCCAAGCTACCTACCGGCAGCGCGCCGGTTGCCGAGTTAGGTGCCAGTGGCGCCGGTTGCCAAGATTACTGCCAGCGCTGACAGCCAACTTGGCTGCTGGCGCTAGTTACAGGCCTAAACTGCACTTTACAAGGGCTACTCTCCGCTGACTGTGCCAATCGCACATTTGGTTGCCGGCGCTGGTTATCCATATGAGAGCCGGCGCTGCTTGCCAAGCTAGCTGCCGGCAGCACCCCGTTTCCCGAGTTAGATGCCGGCGCCGCTGGTTGCCGAGCTAGCTGCCAGTGCCGACAGCCAAGTTGGCTGCCGGCGCGAGCGCTTGTTACCGGGTTAAACTGTACTTTACATATAGGCTTCCCGCTGATAGCGCCAGCCGCTCATTTGATTGTCGGCGCTGGTTATTAATATCAGTGCCGGCGCTGGTTGCCAAGCTAGCCGCCGGCAGTACCCCTTTTTCCGGGAATGGTAAATGGTGCCGTTGCCAAGCTGGCTGCTGGCGCCTGGGAACTTGGCTGTCTAAGTTGGCTGCCAGCACTAGTTACTGGGCTAAACTGTATTACATGGGCTCTGTTGACAGCGCCAGTCGCTCATTTTGATGCCGGCGCTGGTAAAGCATATCAGTGCATTTTTTTCATGTCTTATTTTAATATTTCCGGCTTCTGGAGCTTCTATATAATACATTTAAGACCTATAGTGTGAATTTAAAAAAAAACACCCGCGCCGCCGCCGGCAAATTTCGGGTCGGCGCCCACCTCTAGTATTTGTACTTACACACGGCGACACATCAAGCTGTTCATAACCAAAATAAGCTGGCCGCGAGTAGGTTTAGGTTGCATGACATTTATGAGTCGTCGCGCGGCCAGCTTATTATTTTGGTTTTGTATAGGTTGATGTGTCACCGTGTGTACGTGTGTGGGGACTTGCCATAGATGTCAACACCCACAAGTTATAGCAAAGAAGCTAACAGATGGCGATACCGTCGCTCTCAGAAATATGCTCCATACAAAGACAACGTTCACCGTAAATACGTAACTCGTAACCTACTACAAATAAGGTTCACAATCGAATGCGAGACATAAATCGCGCAAGAGAAATAATCACAGAGATTCGATATATATACAAGGTCCAACTAAGAACTGTTGGACCACGGCCGGTCCCCAGGCTTCACACTAAGCCTGGTGGAAGATCTTCCCTTTTCAATGGAGGAACATTCCCAAGTAGCACCTCCATACGTGTATACCTGCACAGATGAAATAAATGTTTGCCATTAATACAGGAACTTTTTTCGAAATAAATTATCATCAATAAGTACCTACCTACCTCCGTATATTTCTCATACTGGGTATTACAGAAAGGTGTCATAGAACTTGTTTATGCCAAAAACATTTTCTATTCCATACATCTTCTTCTTCTTATCGTGTGGGCAAGCCCTGGTGTCAGAGTTTTTTCAGACCGCCTTACGGCCTCTGACGTGGTTTTTATATAACGAATAATAACCACCAGAGATAGTAACTGGGACCAACGGCTTATCGTGCCATCTGAAGCACGGAATCATCTTTCTTTTCAGACAATCAGGTGATTCAGTCTGCATTACCCTAACCAACTGGGGAAAAACGCATAAAGTGACATATCACTAGGTGTCCCCCATGGGAATCGAACCTACGACCTCCGTGTCAAGATCCCAAGTCTTATAACCATTGGACCACGGAGATTGGTATTGGAGGAAAATGTGTTAGGATTTTTACCATACAAGATCCTTAACATGGATTATCTCGAAAACGTTGCACTTTAGGACCATATGTTATTTGACATTTTATGTTCGTCTATAGATCTTCTATCGATATACATAGGTTTCAGGGTGCGCCGCGTTTTTGAAATTCCTGAAAATTTATGGTCATCACTATGCCAGCCTCCCATACAAAGAGGTTCAATGGCCTTTGCCAATTATTACACCGGGCCGTTTTCATCATTATTTGATGAACACATAATAGTAAAACATCAATAAATAGCCAGTCATTCTCAATTCAATATCATTAATGAAAAAATATTGAAATCGGTACAGTTTTGGAGGACGAAACAGAGAAAAACGAGATTGTAATATCATCTATTGTATTTATGTAGGTAAAATCAGTCCGAGCTGCAGTTGACACTTTTGCACTGGGCGGATCGTGTTAGTTTAAAACATAGAAGTTCAATCCCAATCCAATTTCAGTTCTAATGACATTGCAATCCTCCTGTAACCAAAACAATTCACTCGGAATAATTTCCTCATGTAACAGAAGCAGTGCCAAAACTCTGTCCAGTGTTACAACTTGTGAGCCTGTCACCACTTTTAATTAACAGTAGACTCAATATTTAGGTACCTCAAAACACAGGTTTCATCACGATGTTTTCCTTTGCCGAAAAAAAGGTGGTGGGTGTTGCAAATTCTATGACGAAGAACCTCACAATTTACCCTACGAAGAACCCCCAGCCAATCCGCCATCAGATCCCCCGTTAGATCCCCCAGCAGATCTCCGAGAAACCTAACAAAGATTCATCAGAAAATACTACAGAGAATTTTATCCCGAGAGCGAAAATGCGCGCTGCATACAAACGTACTATGGTGATATTTTAGATACTAACCAATTCAAGTCTATGAAATTTTGCATAAACAATCTAGAAACAAATTTCTATGCTTGTATGGAGTCCGATTTTCGTTAAAATATACAGTTTCAATCATAGACATATGTTTCAATGCTAGGATTAATTTAAGATTTGTATGGAAATCTTTGTGGCACTGTAACTTTAAAACTATACATTTAATCGAAAATCTGACTCCATACAAGCATAGAAATTTGTTTCTAGATTTTTTCTGCAAAATTTCATTGACTTTAATTGGTTAGTATTGAAAATATCACCATAGTACGTTTGTATGGAGCGCGCTCCGAATTATATCCCCTTAAAACTTAATGCTACAAGTCCAACCTAGGCTGAACCCTGTATAGATTACAGGGTGAAATTGAAATCATTGGCATCCTTTTAAACTACGAGTCTACCCATCAAACTGAAAACCTTTACTATGTGAGCAAACAGAAAGTAACAAAAAAAAACTGCTATTTCGTACAGTTGAGTCGAGAACACATTGCAGTTTAGTATGGAACAACAGATTTTTTTTGCTTCGGTTTGCTCCCATAGTAAAAATTTTTTCTGTTTGATGTGTAGACTCTTAGTTGGCAACTGGCAACTAAAAGGATGCTAATGATATAAATTTCACCGTGTAGATTTTTTTTGTGAAAAAATAATTTCTAAATGTAAATTGGAGGAAAAGAGGAGAGGCCTTTGCCCAGCCGTGGAACACAAAATAAGGTATAAAAAAAAGTAAATTCGAAAACTACCAAGGTACCACAAATTTTTATGTGAAATATTTACTAAACAATTTTCTTCCTACAGAGATGCAAAATGTGATCTACACGACATTTTCTCTCATAACAACCATTCCATACATTCTTGGAGGACATTGGCCAGACCCTGAAAAAGATGAATTAATCTTCATTGCCAACCCTGTGGAGGCTAACATGCCTGGTCATTGGGTACCAATGAGCATTCTAAAAGTAATATTGGCATCATCATCACCACCACCTCCGCCCACAACAAGAAAAGTAAAACTGTTCAGATCTACGGCATTGAAACCAAGGCCAGCTCCCGTTGTTCTTAAACCAGACCCAGCTCCCGCTGCTCCCCCGGCAGATCCCCCGGCACCCTCAGTCGATCCTCCTACCAATCCCCCGCCTGATCCCCCGACTGATCCTCCAACTGATACCCCAACCGATCCCCCGGCTGATCCTCCTGCAGATCCCCCAGAGGATCCCCCCGAAGAACCTGCTGAAGAACCTACTGAAGAACCCCCTGAAGAACCCCCTGAAGAACCCCATGAAGAACCCCATGAAGAACCCCCTGAAGAACCCCCTGAAGAACCCCCTGAAGAACCCCCTGAAGAATCCCCTGAAGAACCCCCTGAAGAACCTCCTGAAGAACCTCCTGTGGAACCCCCTGAAGAACCACCTGAGGAACCACCTGAGGAACCTCCACCAACGAAACCTAGGAGGAGACCAAAGGATACACATCATAATATGCCTTAATCTGTTTAGATTATACGGCTCTATTGACTTCGTTTAGTTGTTATATTGTTTTTATAATAAAAGGTTAGTAATAAGGGATACCGGTAGGTAATATGTCTTTTTTAACTATCGCCCTAATTTGCAATCAATGAACCCGCAACGCATCTTACGGCTTTAATGCAAATAAATGCACTTGCATTCATAATACAGGGTGTAACGGACAGCCTAGCATATAGCAAAGAGATCTTAAATAAAACATAATACAAGACTGATGCTACGCCGCCATGGGAGGCAGACCGTTGTGTCATACAATCAATAAGATAAGATAATGTTTATTTTTAATCTTTTGATTACAACTATTACATTTAAACGGTAGACTAAAAACGAGGCAAGCCTGATACGCGTGGTCTACGATTGGGTATTCTTAACATGAAGGAAGGAGTCCATCCAACAATGGATCAAGTAGTAGTCCAATCATTTTGTAGTTTCCTTGTATGGACACCCTAACGATAATTCATCTATCGCTGAAACTTTGCAGTGAAGTAAAGTATACCGATTATGGTTGACAAATAATCTAGGAACGGAAAAATTAAAACCTAGATTATTTGTCAACCGTAATATGTATAATTTACCTACTTTCACACTGCAAAGTTTCAGCGATAGATGAATTATTGTTAGGGTCAAACCCTAAAATGATTGGACTATAGGTATGATCCTACCTATCAGTTTTCTAGTCACTGATAGTACTTAGATTAGGTAATACTTCGTGGATGCAACTTTTCACTATTATTATTGTTGGCTGGGCTATTGCAAGCAAGGTTCGTATGTAACACTGCGACCATCGCTGATCTTTTGTGTTCGCCCCAAGCTCACTCATATTTTACACATACATCCGAACTAATTTTTTTATTATTCTCGGGTATGCAGGTTTCCTTACGATGTTTTCCTTCACCGTCGAGCTAGTGAAAATGTTAAATACAACCGTACATAAATTCCGTACAACTTAGTGGTACAGGCCAGAAATCGAACCGCCGCCTCTTGATTGAGTCGCTAGCTCTCTTCCCTATGGACTATCATCGCTCTAACTAACTTTTCACTAAACTTCATTCCATAATAATGTAGGTACCTGAGGACTACGAATATTATTCGTAGCCTGAGGTGAGGACGAAAAGATATTCTGATTCTTGTGAGAGTAACACTCAGTTGCAGAAACGCTCATTAAAGTTAATCCTCCACTAAATCTCTTGCTAGCTTTTACTACGTCAACAAGACAAAAGTGTCAGAAAAGATTTAATGGAGGATTTACTTTAATGAGCGTTTCTGCAATTGAGTGTAAGTGTTTCAAATCTTTGTTTTTGTCATACAAAACTAATATCGTTGCTATTTAGAATGGAGTTTCGAATCTTACACCCGTATTCTCAGTTGTTTCCTTGAGGCTTCCTCTCTCGAGTTGAGGACGTTTTTGACATTTTTGTCATACAAATTATGTCAAAAACGTCCTGGACTCGAGTAAGGAAGCCTCAAGGAAACAACTAAGAATACGGGTGTTCCTCTCGGATAAAATGGCACAAAACAGCTGTCCTGGTTTTGTCAATAATAACAGATTTAGTTGAGTTTAATTTGTTAGTATTGAAAATATCACCATAGTACGTTTGTATGGAGTGCACCAACGGTAATATACCCTTAAATAGCTGTGGTGGTCCAGAGGCGAGTAACCTTGCCTACCGTGCAGGAGGCGATGGTTCAATTCCCGTCCTGGAGCGCGATTTTTGAACATCACACGTTCAAATCAGCAGTAGAAAGATGCATAATCTCCATAGTAATTTTGACATTTTCTACTGTTGATTTCAACGTGTGATGTTCAAAAATCTCACTCCAGGCCAACTCGTACTAATGAGTTATTCGGAATTTAGGTACTGTTTGTGTGGGGTACCCACAATTACATTTACCTCGGCGGTCCACCGGCGAATAGGGAACCGCCGAGGTGTATATAGGAAGGTGTATTTTCCACAATAAATTAGTACACACAGAGACTTAACTGGTTTCACTACTCCTGCCCTAGCCACCAAACAACCCTCAACGCACTGTCCCCAAACTGGTGACCCCGACGTGATTGCGAGTGCGTTGAGGGTTGTTTGGTGGCTAGGGCAGGAGTAGTGAAACCAGTTGAGTCTCTGTGTGTACTAATTTATTGTGGAAAATACACCTTCCTATATACACCTCGGCGGTTCCCTATTCGCCGGTGGACCGCCGAGGTAAATGTAAATGTGTAACACCATCGGCTTTTCTGTGAAGGAAAACATCTTAAGGAAACCTGCATGCTTCAATTTCGAGGCATGTACTGTCCATTATAAATGGCTGCAGGCTCATTTTTCGTCACACTGGACAGAGTTTCAGTACTACTGGTGAAACGTGGATGTTCTGAGGTTTCAGTATGTCTTTGACTAACCCCTCGGGGAATATAATCGTGAGCATATGCTTATGCTTAAATGTTTTTAAAGTTTATGAACTAGATCGAAATTCAGCTAAAGTAATTTATTGAATGCCGTAAATCACGCACAATCTAACATAACTAATTTATACACGTGAGTAAAAAGAAATGATAAATATACGAAGCAATTTCAAATCAAAAATCGATTTGAGAATGTTTATTTAATTGCAAATAAAATGTTATACAATACAGAAAGTATAAATTGCATTTTAAAAATAAGTTTTACAAAGTAAGTTAATAATAATTACCACTACAATAGACTCCACTGTGATTAAAAAGAATAAGTATAATACCTAATCAATAAATAAAAATTTCATAGTTAAATAACAATTAAGTCCACGAGGTTTGTGCAGTACATACCTAAAAATATCGCAGTGTCATAATTATTAATATAAAGTAAAATCCGTCATATATTTTTCTCCCCTCCGGACGGAAAGCGTAAATTGTCCCGCTGCGCTAAACGAAGTTGCCGCTTTTCACCTCCGTCGAGGAGAAAAATAGTGTACCGTCATCGGGCAGTAAATAAGAAAGCCTCAGATCACAAATGTTTCTTTTTGTTGAACTACATGTGATCTGAGACCTTTCTTACTTTCCTGCCCTCGGTGTGTAAATCCACTATGCATGCCTCTAAACTAAGGTGTTCAATCAGTGCGTCCTGTCGTCAGTAATGACATAATTATGGTTCGAAAACGTGGACCCTGACGATATAGGACTATATAGTTCATCAATTAAAAGTCCCACAGCGAGCTATGGAGAAAGCTATATGCTCGGTGTTTCTCTGAGAGGTGACATCAGGAATAATGTGATACGTCAAAGAACTAAAGCGATTGTCATAGCTCAGAAAATTTGCAAGCTGAATTGTCAATGGGATGGTCATCTCTGCCAAAGAATTGACAACCCGCCGCTGGAACGACGACCTAAAAAGGTAGCAGGAAACGACTGGATGAGGAAAGCCGATGACAGAGTTTTGTTTCCTATGCCAGAGTTTCTTTGCCTATCTTCAGCAGTGGACGATGATAAGTTGATGATGATGATCAAACTAACGATTCGCATAAATCTTATCTTAACTATTATAAAACTGTAACTGAAGTGTGTCTGTACATTGAAGATATTTACAAAAAAAGATTACGATATGGTTTTTAGGTATCCCTGACCCGAAATCAACCTTTTTTAGAAATTTTGTCTGTCTGTTTGTTTGTTTGTTTGTTCGCGCATCACGCAAAAACTACTGAACCGATTTTGATGAAACTTTTTTTGTTTGATAGCTTATGATCTGACTTAAAATCTGATATATAATTTGTGCGGACGAAGTTGCGGGAAAACACTAGTCTATTATAAAGGGCGTAGCAAAACACCCTAGTAATATTTAAAAAGGGTGCGTCAAACCATCAAACTGAACAACTTACTTAGCAAATAGCGAAAAAAAAATCTGCTGTTTCACACATTTTTGGTTAAGTAGCTATTGAGATTTTCCATGGAACTTTTGATATTTTCTTGCGATTTCGATGTTGGCTGAATAGTCAAACTTGTTCAGTTCGACGGTCTGAAGCACCCCCCAAAGTATGTAACCAACTTTAGAGTTTGTATATGTGCTCGGTCATTTAATAATGGGGCAGCGAGGCGAACATAATTATATTATTATGTTCGACCCTTAATTGATACGTTTATTAAAATTATTATATTTACAGTGAAGTCTACGGCAATTAGCACTATCATAATCCTTATTGCCATCGATGGAACATATCAAAGCAAATGGCCAGACCCTGCAGAAGATCCTTTACTATTCATTGCCAATCCAGTTGAAGCTGACATGCCAGGTCATTGGATGCCACTCAGCATCGTCAAATATATTCTCGAAGGACCTACTACTACTACCAAAAAACCGAAAATAAAACTAAAAATGACTATTAAACCGACACCGAAACAGCCACCTCCCAAACCAGCACTAATGTTAGCACCCCCCACTAATCCACCTCCGACTGTTCTACCACCGACTGAGCCACCTCTAACGAATCCACCACCAACTAAACCACCGCCAACTTATCCACCCCCAACCGATCCACCCCCGACCGATCCACCCCCGACCAATCCACCCGCAACTGATCCACCCCCAACCGATCCACCCCCGACCGATCCACCCCCGACCGATCCACCTCCAACTGATCCACCCCCGACCGATCCACCCCTCACCGATCCACCCCCCACCGATCCACCCGAAACCGATCCACCTCCAACTGATCCACCCCCGACCGATCCACCACCGACCGATCCACCCCCTACCGATCCACCCGAAACCGATCCTCCCGAAACCGATCCACCCCCGACCGATCCACCCCCGACCGATCCACCCGAAACCGATCCTCCCGAAACCGATCCACCCGAAACCGAACCACCTCCAAAAAGGAACGCCAAACCTGCTCGGGGTAAAAAGAAAGTTGACAGTCATCTTAATTTGAGTTAGAAATATTTTGTATCAAATTTGTTTTTTAATTTGTCATAAGTATAATTAGTTATTGTATAATCTCACGAAAAAAATATTATAAATTAAACTCCCCTGTCGCGTTTTTCTTTTGTTCTGTCTGTCTGCATAGGTTAAACTCAGAAACTACTGTAGCTCTTTTGATATATATGAGTTTTCACTCATAGATAGACTGATTCACGAGGAATTTCCGACCGGAGGTTCCTCTGGCCGTATATATTTAGTGCTACCCGTGCAAAGCCCGGGTGGGTCGCGAGTAGGTAGGTACAGTTATAAGTTAAGTAGTAGGTTATTATAAACATTCGTAACATAATCTCAAGCACAGCTAAAACAGAAATATGGTATTTAAGGAGAAACAAATGCGTAACAACATGACATGACGTTTTGATGTTGTTCGGTGAATTATTGATGAATTTGTCCCTTACACTGCTCGCTGCTAACCAGAGGGACACGTGTGAAACGCCAATACCATCAAGTTTTTCAACGTAAGACAGCGAGATCCCACAAGGAGAAGTCACTGACATACCACCCTCCGAACTTATCCACAGGGTCTGGTACCTGCACGTCTAGAATGATTTCTTTACACGCGCGCGACGCGCCTTTTTTTCAATAGAAAATGAGCCCTTCCTGAGCTTTTCGGAGAGCGAAAACCGCGCTTGCCGCGACATGTAGTATGGGAAAAAGCCGAGTCGCGCGCAAGTAGAGAAATCATGCTAGACGTGCAGGTGGGCACAAGTGGAGGCTATACCATGACTTAGCTACCCTTAATCCAGTCATTTTACGGTTTGAGCCGTGACTAATTAAGAATTTATATTTTTATCGGTGTACCTATCATTAAGAGACAATTTGGAAGTAGGTACCTATTACAAAATTTTAAAAAAATCACTTCATCAACAGCCCCTTTGAAATTTTGCATTTATCTCGGTCTAAAAATCAGTCGGTAAATTTTTTTTCTCATTTTTAAGGCTTTGCATTGCATACACCCTTCAAACACAGAATAAATATTTATGTCTACTTAGAAAGCTTTAAATATTACATTTATTTTCTAGTGAATAATCATTTTTTGGCTATTTCATTGCTCAAGTCATTTATATGGTTGAATCTAATTAAAATTTAATGCATTGGTGCTAAAATTATTAAATTTATAACCTCCTGGGAGGTACAATTTGGATTTCGATGTTGCATAGTGATTATTTTTAAATATGTTTTCAGATAGTCTTCTTGTCACTAAATAGCACCAGTAACAGTTTTAACGATTCATAATCACTCCCTACTCCTCCTAACAAACCTCCGTAAACTGACTGGACTACCTTCAAATATTTATATTTTAATGTAAACGTAGCAATACAAATAAATAGTCACTTTGAAACTATCCCAGAAATTCTTTCGACTATTGTTTACTTAGCGGTAACTTTTAACTACTATCTGATCAGAGATAAGGACTGAGTCATCGTAGGCGCCGCCTCATCGCCTTCCCAGAACATCAGCCCAGGTAATTAAACTTTAAATATAATGAAACAAAGAGGCTTTTTGTTTTTCTGCGTCTGAAGCACTGAGGTATTGTTTCGCGAGTATATTTTAAAGATATGAAGAAAGTGCACGATAACTGTGCCACCCACATAGCTTGCAAGGTGACGAAACAAGATCATACTTGTTTTGAGATCACACCCTTTATGGAGACTTCCTAGTGGTGATCGGAGACTTCATTATGAATATGTATTTTTAAACAAAATTAATAATGATACCTATATCGTCGGTCGGAATCATTTTCGGTACAAATCAAAATTTTTCAGTTTTGGTTCCAGTAGTGATTCGGAAAGAGCTTTCGATTTTCTATCATTCTACATACTTGGTCCAACACATACATTTTGGAGATGTTCCAGTAATGACTCCGACCGACGATTTGGGGTCCTTCTTAATTGTGCTGACGTTTTTTAAGGGAATGATCAAACCATCAAACTGAACCACTTTTAAAGTGAAACTTCTTATGGATGGAGTTTGAAATTCTGATCCGCAATCTTTTTGTCTGACAATATTTGAAATTTAATTATGAACAGGATTGTTATTTAATATTATACGATGTTAGCCTGTTGGCAAACCTAATAAATAAATAAATTTAAAACGGGAGTGCTTTATTGAGTGATTGACAGAAGTTTCACATCTGCTGGGCGTCCAGTGACCCTCAACTTTTTTATACAATATACAACGTCGAAGCTGTTGTATATTGAATTGCAATCCTATTTGGCACAAATAATGTCTTACCTATATTATGATATATATCTTACCTATATATTATAATATGGGACAGCACATTTTTTTTTCGCGATTTTGGTCCCGTACAGATAGTTTTTCAGAGCATATCAAGAAGGTCCCTATATACACAGGGTGTAAGGGACAGCGTCCGCAGACTGAAACGGTGAATTCAGACTATCAAACTGAACAACTTTCACCATGGAACCTACCTCAGGAAACGCGAAAAAAATGAGCTGTTTCATACAAAACTCAAATGGGCGGTCCCTGACACCCTGTATTATCACTTTAGTTGGATACTTCATACAAACAAGAAGAGGTAAAGCATGCACTGAATTATCATCATCGCCATCTCAGCCGATAAACCTCCACTGCTGGACATAGGTCTCCAAGGATCACCACAAGGACCAATTCTGCGCTGCCGTCATCCAACGCGTACCAGCTACCTTCACCAAATCGGCGGCTTCCAAAATTAAAACTGCGGTTGTAAATCGCTTTTGCGCTTTTGAATTCCGTATAGTGCACAAGACATTCATAGTCTATGATAAGTTCAAGGTTAGCACTATAACGGTACATAAAAGACGCCTTAAAATACCAATAGAAATATCCCTTCACATTCACATCGTCTAGTCAGATTGTCCAGACGCTTGCTAGCAAAAACAAAGCCTGATCTAAGCGTTACAATCAATACAATGATTACTCCATCAAACTCCAATTTCTGGATAATTTACTAAAAGGCCTTTCAAGTGGGTCCTGGAAAGATCGCATTCTTTTCCTAACAAAGGGCCTACGTTGGATGCGCAGGATTCTTTCTTTTGTTTTTTAAGAACTGTCCGTACGCTTCGTTTGTATTGTTTAATTTATTTGGAACTCGTTTAAAGAGTTTGTTTTTTGTGAGTAAAAGTAGACAGGTACTTAATGGTAATAAGCCAGGATAAGTATTCTTACTTAAAATCCAACTTGATCCAACATAAATTATTTGGGTGGTACTGTTTATAGGAAACAGTTGGACAAGAATGGACATGTTTAATTATGAACCCATTACCCAGGGCTCCCATGGATCCAAACATGACAATTTAGGGTAAATTGCTGGTTACTTATTACGCTAAACATGCAGCAGGTATCACTAACACTAGATCAATGTACTAGGGCCCTGGAGTCCCAAATTCCAACTACAACAAACCCTTGAGGGAAATTCAAGAAAAAATTAAGTGCAGTACCTACTCATATACCTGTTTAAAAAGTTGAGTCGTGACTTTCGCAACAAAACACCCAAGATTTAAGTAAAATAAACAAAATAGATGACTCAAGATTCATTCCATTGTAAAATAGGCGTTATTTTTTTTTCTTCTAAAGAAAGTTGCGGTTCCCTGCCTAAAAAAAATACTCGAGCAAAGAGAAGAATGCACGCGTGGTCCCCAAGCGCCGCCACCGGCCGGCAGCCAAGCAAAAACAGGCGCCTGCAAACTGAAAATAATTGTGAAGCTTATTGTTATAGAAATATAGACGAAAATGCTATATAAACAGCCGGCAAAGCATGTGCGTCTACTTTCATCAAGTTGTTGTTCGTAGTGCTGTACGAAATCCTTTATCGTAGGTATCGATGACATTAGTACGCTCCGTCTCGGGAGAATATTGAAACACACTTGGATTGAAATGTGAATCTGTAGGGCTATTGTGTAAGCTTCCGATTATATCGTTTACGAAATCGATAACGTTTTATGACTGTACTAGCCAATTTTTAAATAATATTTTGTTTCTGTGATCATCGTGTTCATTATCTGAGATAAATTAAATAAATATTAAGAAGCAAAATTGCCAAGAACTGCTAAAACACCGTGTCGATTTGATACCGATTGAATCGGGTATAGTTACACAATAACCCCCCTGGTAAATAAAAACTCCAATTTAGTTCAATAAGTAAGTAAATGAACCGTTTATGATCTAAGCACGTATCCAGACTTTGTTGAAAAAATAATGTAAGTAAAAGTAATTGTTGCAATCACTGTACGATACAATGTGGATTTCGGGAGGGGGCGGTGATAAATCCCACCTATGATAGTGCTTGATTATGGGATATAATATTTGACGCACAAATTTTACCTGTTTGAGGTTTTATTGTGTATATGAGTATTATTACTATCATTAGTCTTCCCATGTAGCAATTTCAAGACAGCATCAAAATTAATATAGTCTTGTTGTATGTCTTTTCCTTATCTTGGGACATGAATGTCTAGGACCTTCGGCCCGTCATGACAGCCTATATCTAAATTATTGTTATTATTATCAACAGTTCCAATGTCGATATCGATACTATTATCTTGTGCGTCCTGTCGCACAACACCACCATTCTATTCGCGTGCTCGCTCGCACGCACTCCCACTCTTTCAGTTGAGCTTTGGTATTCGTCGGAGCAGCATGTGTCTTCGTTTCGGATTCAACTGTGAACGCGTGGATCCTCACAACCAACACCGCATGCAGAAACCAAAAACAATTGTAGTGCTTTCAGACCTTCAGTGATACAATTAGTGAACCTGTGATAAAATAACAGTTACATTATCGGAACGTGATATTTATAGCTTTCAGAAGCTGATACTTTGGTGATGACTGGTGATGGTTTTGATATAGGAATCGTTTTAGTGACAATAGGTTTTAATTGGAACGATGGCTGTGGTTAATTTCAGCTTGTGTTTAGTACTGATTCTTTATCAGCTGTCCGTTGTATGCAGTGATGATCCTTCCTCGGAGTCTATGGATCTTGGATTGACAGGTGAGGAAACAACACAAACATTAACAAAAACTAAAAAGACAGTCAGGCTATTTCACCACTTTTGAATATGTTCTTAATAGCTTATCTGAAAGATCGTATGTCAAATCATCTATCTGATACGCTATTAAGAACTTATCAGAAAGTGGTGAAATAAGCCTTCAATATTTTTTTTATTATATTTATATATATAGTAATAAGCATACGTTAACTACACGATCCGGAAGGATCAAGTTGGTCCTTTTGCACAGAAAATAAAATAAATTTTTGGATGAACCCCTTATAACTCTTTTTTTTAAAAGCCGTTTTAGATCTATTATAGTGACACAACAATTTAATGGTAAATTAAATTCTCCTCAAGTGCTAAATCTTTCTATTTAAATAGGTAAAATAATTTTTGGATGATCCCCCTTATAACTCTAAATTTTTTTAAAAGCCGTTTTAGATCTATTATAGTGACACAACAATTTAATGGTAAATTGAATTCTCCTCAAGTGCTAAATCTTTATATTTAAGTACCTGTACCTACCAACAATAAAATTGTTAGTAATTAAGATAACCTTAACGCTAAACTTTTGTAGCAATCGGGTTCATTATGTTATCCAGAGGGCAAGTTAATCAATCTCTGGAATTATGTTAAAATTTCCACTGTATTTAAATACTTAGCATTATCGCTATTTTTGGCACAATTGCCAAAACAATCGTTGAAAACAAATCTGTCGTTTTCGACAATTCCTTTAAAGGTCTATTATTCGTTGAATTAAATTCTTCTTTCTTATCAGTATGTGATATAGCATGAGAATCACTCATGCTGTGTACCTAAATATTCAGCAATTGCAATGGTTGTATCAGGGCTGACTGCCGAGGGTGCGCCAGACGAACTTGGCGGTTTCATCAGACGCGAAGGCTCTTTTCTTGTCTACCGTGATGATGGTTAAAATCAACGTGGAAAACAGTTTGAATAATTGAGTGATTGGTGTTGGTATGGTGCTAACAATAAAAATATCTATAAAATGAATAGCATCGATAGTTAGAGTGATCAAGATGCCTATTATTAAGGGCTTGCTGATTGTCCATTGGATGTTAATCCACTGCTCACCATGGACAATCAGTAAACCCCTAACGCTGATTAGCGGGTCTCTTCACTATTCGACAGATGAAAAGCATGAGATCTATCAACGCCGTTACACATTAAATGAGTTTACTTTACTAATGAACGATTAAAATCTATCTGGTTGACATTATTACCAAACTTCCTAGTCATCCTGTAGGGAAAGCTTTCTCCGAGTTTTTGTCTATGTCCATATATCTATGAGAAACAAATATTTCATCGTTAACAACGCTTGATTCCATCTTCTGCTGGGAACCAGATGCCTCTCAAATACTCTGTCCTGATGAGCGTCTCGCATTCTACTTAATTAGCGCCCGACGTAGTAACTTAGGTATAGTTAATTTGTAACTCCTGGACCTCATTTACTTCTGCACTTCATTTATTCTTGTTTATTATTAATTTCTATCAATATTCTTCGCTATACCATAGACCTGAGATTACTAGCCACCTTCATTTACCCTTCTACAACAGAAATGCATTGTGCAATCAAAAATGACTCTTTGTGCTCGCACAATAGGTAGTATGGATTATGAACCACTCCTCTATTTGTAGATTAGATTGACTATATCGGGCCTGTTGCTATGCCGATAACTAGGCTAGCATCAGTTATCTTTAAACATGCATTTTAATTGCAATAAACTCTCATTATTGGGATACGGAAAAAAAAAGAAATTGCTAGTTCAATAAATGAATCCATCAAATATTTGGAAAAATGTACCTTTAGGCGAAAAGCCGAATCAACTTTTCATTAAATTGGTATATCGAGTTACGAAGTTGTAATAAATGTATTCAAAATTTTTAAAATTCTTCTATTTTCATACATATTATTTCGGTCACAAGAACTCGCCAAGGTCATGGCCAACATTTCTGCAACAAAAACCTATGTTTCATAATAAAATGGGTACCTACCTATAGGTCTTATAGTTTACCCATAGTTTCTATCCTACAAACCTCACCAAAGGATGAAGTTATCAAAGCATGTATCGATTGAAACGATGACGTCACAGCATACCAATCGATAAGTTATGTTAAGAATCTGATAAGGCCCAGACTGGCGCCGTTATTTCATTGAAGCGCAGGGAAGCGAAACTATCAAACAAATCAGCAATATAACAATTTATGAAAAACCTGGAATGGATTTATTTATACAATCTCATTGTTAATTCGTCAAATTACTGATAGTCATCTAAAATTGGATTAATAATTTGAAAATTACTTAAATGGTCTTTAACTTTAAAATTAAATATAATTTTGATAAAACTTTTTTAATAGACAACAATATTGACAAAAGTCATTAACAGATAGTAGTAAATTAGTAATTACTAAATCACTTTATAAATAATATTTATGCAGACATTAGCGGAACAATAAGTTCGTTATATATGTACATTGATTATCTTAGGTAGTCGTTAACGCGGTATTATCTAATATTAATAAAACAAACGACTACGACAACGGTTAGTATGATTAGACAAACAGATACCTACGATCAAACAAGGCACAAGGAGAAGACCTATTTCAAATAAGTAAAACAACAATAGGTAATAGAAAAGAATGATAAATTCTTATGTTCTGAGTCGCCGACGATCTTTCCCATTTTATTTTAACCAGTGGCCATTTCTGACGATTATTAATCTTAGAGAACATACAGTTAGGACTGCATACAAAACCACCAATTTTACAGATCTTTCAAATGCTGTTTCGATCCGTATCGACAATATACGTCCTACAATACGGACGAACGTCAATACGTATAGCATTACAGGAAAACCAAGAAACAACAAAAAGACATTCGGCAAAAAATGCCTCCATTTTAAAGTAACTAACACCTAATTACTTAGTGTGAGACGTAACTGGCGATTAGAACACGAGCGGTCTCATTGTTAGAAACGCGATGGTGAAAGCGCACGCGCATGGTACGCATCGTTACCAACTGACTGGGAATCAACGCAAGAAATTCAATAAAAACTCGACAGTTTTCTAGAATTAAAATTTAATTGGATTTGTTTCACTTTAGCGCTTTTGTGCGCATTTCACTGTATATGGAATTCTGTAAAAAGTAAGAATGACAATGAGATGAAAAGGTAATCCTTTTCAGGTAGGTACAGAAAAAACAGCATTAGATTATAGATCTGCAGAGATATATCGTGTAATTTACTGGTCATCGTTCGTTATGAAAATTTAGGTAGAATATGACTGTATTCGAAACAACTATATTCTGTTCTAATTTAAGCGATTTAGGTAATTTTGCATTTTCCCCGACTATAATCTCCATCGCCTGAAGAATTACCATTGCCAATGACTGTCAGATCAATCCTCAAAAACACCATCAGAAAATAAAAATGTTCATTGAAGATAATTTCTCCTACAAAAACGTCTCCGTGCCAAGATTTGTTACTGTGGCTTTCTATTCTTTAATATTCCGATGACTTTCTGGAACACAACTTATAACTTTTTGCTGGTTTTCTAGTAGCCTCAAAGTATCGAATTCGTCATAACAATGGACTGATCAAGTTGCTAGATGTAGGAACTAGGAACTGTAAGGTTTTAGAAACAACAGAAGAATCGGGCGAATGTTGCATTAGGTAGGTACACTAGTGCTTTTCGCCTTTTATTATTTTCTCATGATTTTCTCTATTACTTTTACCAGTCTCCGTATTTGAATCTTTCCCTCTATCTCTCTCTTTATTTTTAAACTGTGAATTCCCTGTAATTAAAGAAAAGACAATACAATCCCTGGTCGAGTCATTAGCAAGCGGATCGTGACGTCACAGGCGCCCGTCTAATGTCGCGACACGCACATGTTGGTCTATAATGTCTGATGCTCCCAGTTTGAGAGGGTCGGGATTTTCGTTTAGAATTGTTTTAGCGTAAGATTTAACTCTATTAGTTGCATATTGAGCTTGTTTTTATGTTTTAGAGACTATGTTGACGGCCATACAGCGGGAGGTTGAAAAATGTAATTTGTGACGTCTGCTTTAAGGTCCCTTTTAGTTTTAGACTACGATTTGAGATCATCGTAAGCCTGTTAATAGTCCACTGCTGAACATTAAACCTCTCCTCTAACTCTGTTCTCGGTCATCTTAATTCAGATTTGAAAACGCTAATTTTTATTCTTTTCCTCAAGCATAGACTTGACTAAATTACATTAATATTTGTAGATATTTTTATTAAAATAAGGTTGTTCATTCGTATACATAATGTATTTCCATTTCGAGGTGGAGCCAATCTTCAATTTCATGTTGTATTATTTCTGGCTATGGCGAATTCTCTAACAATTTCAGCATAAACTTCGTTTGTTATTTAAAACAGAGTCATGGCGAATTACTAATACTGTAAACTAGCTGATAAGTGTTTAGTAGCTGTTTCACAACCTTGAGCATGAAAATGCACGTTTTGTTATACAACTTTATTATGAAAGAAATGTGAAATGGTGCTTTAAGTTCTTCAAAATTTCTGACACCATTATTATACTATGTGTAAATGGTATCCATCCATTATTTATCGTATTATTATTAATAGAAAGTATCTTCTTAAACAAATTCAAACAGAAAATTGGGAATTTCACACATTTTCAACATTCCTAGGTATGGGAATAACCTACGAATCATAACCCGTAAATACGCAATTGCATGTCAAAGAACCACCTATTAAGATTACCTTTCAAACAAAAATGGGGTGTTCTGGATGTTAAACAGTTGTCTGGCGCCAAAATACTAGACGTGGCGCCGTCTGTCCCATCAGACCACATCATTATCACAGCCCTTATGTCAACAGAGAAGGTGCCGTTTTCCCTTGACATGTTCTAAGTGGTCTGCCGAGGGGGCAAATGCCCTTCGGGATCGCATAGCTTACGTACCGGTTTTTATCGCCGTATGTCATTATATCGCGATTCATTTGTCAACTGGATAAGGGGAGGAAATTGTATTAACATGTTGCGCGCACCTGCTTAATGGATAAACAGATACCTATAAAGGTATGTTGATATAGATTATAGATAGAAACAAGTATGAAGCTACAACTAAATATATATGTAAGTACGTACCTAATACAAATAGGAAACTGACGAGCTTGTGTGAAGCTATATGGTTCTTGAAGAGGCAAAAGATGCAAGTCAAAATCGTAGCTAGTGGCGTTGGTATTTTACTAATTCATGCTTGCTTCAACTTCGTGTTTATTGTAGGTACCTCATTGGTAGTTGTAGGAAAGTTCGTGACCATTCGAAAGGATATAATCAACGTCAGATTATGTATGGGAACAAGAAGCAATATGAGAAAGGTCAGAAATGTACAATCTCAAAAATACAAACAAGTAATTCATTGCCGTAGACAATGTCAAGGCAAACGCGTAAAGCCGAAACTTAATGCCAGACAAGTATGGGTTGGAATGTTGACACGAAGAAGACTAATCTGCAAGACTTTTACGTTCTTCATGTCAAACTATAAACACAAGTTTAACGGTACTATACTTACTATGCTATATTTTTCCCACCGTATGTCCATGGTGGAAACCCTTCGTAACTACCGATAAACGTTTACCATTATCGTCATGTTAACCCTACAACGTCGTATCGACAAGGAAATAATAGTAATAGTAAGTAATAGTAATATTTATTTGCCAGCCAAAGATACATTGCATAGTACTACATGGATCACTGCACTAGGCAACGCCCCTGTATCGCGGGAATCAAACAAAATAATGAAATTAAATGAAATGAAATGAAATTAAATCAAATCGTGGAGCAGATGGTTTCTTTTACTTGTAAGTCTGATAAATTATATTGTAATACTTGAATTAGCATCATAAAAAATATGTTTTGATTTGTAGTACCACTGGCTTTTCGGTGAAGGAAACACAAGGTGCACAAATTTCGGGGCATGTATTGTATGGACTATCAAAAATGGCGATGGGTTTACTTATAACACTAAAGCTAGACACACTTTGGGCACTGCCCTGAATTTTTAACCGACTTCAAAAAAAGGAGGAGGTTCTCAATTCGACTGTACTATATGTATATATTTTCTTTTTATTTAATTGGAAGACTCCCTTTCAATGTTTTCGAACCCATTTCCCCGTTATATAATCTGTGCCAGTACCAACCCATCAACAGTTTGGTGAATATAATCTGTGCCCGTACCAACCAACCCATCAACAGTTTGGTGAAGTTTTAACATACATTATTAGACGTGTTTATTTGGACGGGATGCGTCATGCATGCTACACAAACAAAGAGCATTCTCGTAAATAAATGGGGCCGAGCGTTTTCCGAGAATCAGTGCGTGCATCATTTTGATGAATTTTCTCGCGAAAGTTCGTGAGATCTTTGTTATGTTATGTTGGATCGACGAAGCGAATCAAGAAGCATTTTAGGTTTAATGTCCAAGCCAAAAACATTAATCTCTCGTCTATTTAATAGTTCTTCACTCATGCAACCTTAATTTGACTTCTGAATGTTCTACTTTTATGCCGGGTTCACACGCACCCGCCGTGCAGCCCGGCAAGCTTAGGCAATTCGCTGTACATTGAGGCTTCTATAAACTTAAATAGTAATAATCACTTTACAAACGAGTCGATGTACAGCGAATTGAACCCGGCATCAGAATGCACTTCATTGACGACAGTTTCACTAGGTACACCCGCTATATTCCATCACATTTTTAATTTTCAAAGTTAATTGCAGGAAGGGCTTTCTGTTCTATGGACAATTACCTTACAGTTACACTCGTATTCTTAGTTGTTTTATGGTACCTACAGTTCAGACCATCAAACTGTGCTGTCTTTGGAACTAACATCGAAAGCGCGAAAAAAAATTAAGTATATAGAACCCTATATTGGCCTAAATTCAGCAAAACAGTAGGTAGTATGTGGAGTAGCGTGGAGAGTGATCATCTGGCAGTCAGGCGGAATGATGACCTCAAAAGAAGCGTCAGAAAGTCCTGGATGAGATCGGCACAGGACCGAGAAGGATAACAGAATCGGAAGGAGCCTTCCACTAACTGCAAGGTGTACTGCAATTTATTATTTTGAAGTGAGTAGGCGTTCACAACTAGATGCGAAATATGATGAATTGAAAGTCCGGCCACCAGCGGCTATACAATATCACTATAACGACGTGCTTACGTGCCCGCTATGTGCGAGGATCTTCTCCAAGAAGATTGGCTATGTTAGCCACATGAGCATGAGGGCTCATCGACGCCAATAACGAAGTTGAAGCAGTCGCCGTGGCCGAAATCGGTCAGGAGCAATACATACACATACCCTACAGTTAGTGGATACGGGCTGTGATGATGATAACGTTCTGTTGTCGTTTATTCGTGCAAAAAACTGTGGAACCGTCGTTTTACAATGTGATACACTGGGGTATCATGCGTGATATAAATGACTTAAGTTCATACCAATTGTAGTTAGTTCATTTTATACGTTCATTTAGCGATATCCAGTAGCCGTAAATTGAAACATGCAAGCTGATACGAGTTGAAACGTAAAACAACGAGGCTAGTAGTGCGTAACGAATGACAGTTGCAGCTGACTTCCGCTACATGCCGGAAGTGTGGCGCCACAGGCGCCTGCGCCGACAATCCGCGGTTTTCGACCATTCACACCAACACTGTGAGACGTGCCGGACGTAACGCTACGCTGCCCGTGCTATTAAAAAATTAATGGTCTTTTTGTGTAGGAACAAACTGACTTACTAATTGCTACACAAATTAAATCTTCATTTTTACTTGTACAAAATACACACAGAACACACACAGCCCCAGGTCTCTCTTGTATTTTGTTTGTTTCCCGGTCACAGTATCATCTCATAATTCTATGACTCAAAACCATATTTATTCACTCAGTCCACGTTGTTGACTCTATAAATTATCATTTGAATTAAATTCGCTTATGCGACCAAACAACATAAGCGTTTGATATAAAACCGAAGGCCTCGCAAATGTAACATTAATCCGGCATGTCACGCTGTTGCAACGCACTTGCTAAGCAGGCTATGCGTATGCGCAGAGCGAATGTCCATTGCACAGTGAAGGTGACAAGACTATGAAACATGGTTGAGGATATAAAGAGTACGAATTCGCGATGGGACAAACGTAAAAAAAAAGAAATCTAATGTTTATTTTGCTTACTAAAGCCGGGTCGCAGCGCCAACTTTTTGAATAAAACATGTTCGAAAAACATTTTACCCCCTCCCCCGCAGGCGAACTCGGGTGATGTTATCCATCGGCGGCGGAAAACATCACCCGCGATCGCCTGCGGGGGGGAGGGGGTAAAATGTTTTTCCAACATGTTTTGTTCAAAAAGTGGCGCAGCGGACCCGCCTGTGAACAATATTTTATGTTCTTAAATATTTTTACAATGAACTTACAACTTTTAAGGTACCTCTTGTAAAAGGAGTGAAGGAAAGAGGACAGTATTCCAATAACTTTGACTTAGTTAAAGCTGTGATAAATGCCTTATAATTAAGGAAATATATGCGAAGATTGATAATGGAACCACTGAAATAGCTAATAAGCTCTTCATTATGTAGGTACATTATTCTCATAAGAGAGACAATTTTGAAAAGAGTTTCGTCGCATGATTTTTAAATAGAAGATTATAAACTAGTGAAACTTAAAATCAGTGATAGCCTAGCTACGATTAGCTTCGTAATTTACTTATATTAATTTAAAAATAACCTACTAGAATACAATCTCAAGGTAAAATCAAGTTAATTTGCACTCTTGCAACGATCTATTTGTCGTCAGGCACACATAAGGTGATGCATAGTGATCGTTAAGAAGTCTGCAAGCGTACACACATCCTTGGAGACTAATTTAGTATAAGGCACGGTGGTCTTTGATTTACAAATATTCATTGATACCTATGGATATAAAAGAACAGTCATTTGATAGGACCTTGCTCTGGAGACTGAAATGTTGGTAACAAAAGTATTGAATAGTAGAAACCTTTATAAAAGTGAAGAAGTCACCGCGCATCGTTGTTGTAATTCATTGATATATATCGGGACGAAGATAGAAGTAACAAACAATAGGTAACACAACCGCAGCACACTTTCAATTCACTGATATTTTGATACATGGTGTTAACTTAAATGCATTTCAAACTTTAGAAAGTGAAGCAAAGTGCAAACGTACAACTTTTATTATAGGACTAACTTTTAAATCGCGAAAAAAATATATCTTCCGTTCCAGATATGCATTGACATTTTCTGCGGAACAATCATTCAATCATTTTATATTAATCCCACAGTGAACGTTTTTTTTCTCATTTTAATTATTATATAAACAATACATGGGTAACATTGATGTTCAGTTTGATGGTCTAACTCTAAATTACCCCCTTTAATATGTAACACATTTAAATATATAAAATAATGTATAATAATAAGCATCATAACATGCTCGTTATCTGTAAAATTTATATTCTTAGGTATTTTGTATAATAAAATAATATTCATAATCTTTTCGCGTGTGTGAAGTCGTTCAGTCTCTGCCTACCCCAATGGGATAATACGAGTAAGTGTATGTTTTATACTTACTTATAATTATTATATTAGGTTAGGATTTAGCCTTGTGTGGTCGAGTAATTTGAAATTTTTACAAAACATGGAAATTGCGAAATCCGATTGAGCGAAGTTTTATTAATTTTATCGTGAAAAGTTTGTCATCATAAAATGTTTTTTTACCATCTTGGGTGGCCATTCACGATACAGTAAGTATCGGAATTGCGTGCGAAGAAATTCGTGCTAAATTCTAATCTAATCTTTACCGATATCTTTAGAAGGTCGGCATTTAAGAAACTTTCTCTTATTTGTTATCTACTGGATAATACTGCGATACATTTTGCTAAATGTCATTTGCATCAAAATTCAGAAATTGCGGAGAGACCAGCTCATCCATACAATTACCAATTCAAGTAGGATTATCAATTCGAGTAAGGTAGTTAGGTCCCAATTCATAGATGTGGGTAGTTATTTGCAAATCCGCGTAGCCTGCAATCAATTTAAATTTGTCGACATTAAATTTCACTTCGATCCTACCCACGGTTAATTAACTTCAAATCAATATACTGGTAATCCTTGTGCATTGTAGATTAATTAAATTTGACAGGGTTTTTAAATTAACTATAACACAAATCGATCATGTATGGGCGCCTATAATATTTACATAGATGTCTTACCATATTGAGTTGTACAACATAACTTGTTGATTCGATGGAATGTCTAGTTTGTTGTGAACTTTCTGTGGAAAGTTATTAAGAAGAGAGGGGAGATCTTTGTTAAGTGGTCATCTGGAATCAAGTCACTTAGTTTGGAAACTTGCAATTTCAATGAGATACACACTTGAGTCGGGTTTATCTTAAGTTACTTTTTCATCGTAATTACTCTTATTTCTTTTGATTCTTCTTATTCGTAGGTGATTTTATTGATACACTTAATATTAAATTAAAGACTTACTTTAATGACTTTATTGTAAATTAAATAATAGGTTTACTACAATGTATCTAATGGCAATTAATATTAAATAGGTAGTAGCAATACAGATAAATATTGTATAAGTATTTACAACATAAATGGATTGTGACTTCACGATGTCATGTCATTATGTCACTCAATTATAATTGATTCGTAATTGATTTAATTGATTTAATTGGGTTTAATGACATGTTAAAACGCGATATCAATCTAAATATGGAAAAGGTAGGATAGGTTCTGTTACTAGTTTAAATATGACAATATCTAGGTTTACTTCGGTTCTGATATTATGTTTATACTTTTACCGCCGACCAATCCTGAATATCTTCTCGACCAATACTTTAAAAAATCTCTCAAGGTTACTCGAAACAAGAAGGTAGCATAGGTATTGTCTATACCTGGAGAAAAGACTGCCTTTCAAGCGATCAAACATAAAAATACTCAATGGACCTCAGATTAATTAGAAGAACGGATGAACATTACCGACCGCCATGGTCGATTTTTCGTGTTTCAATGCTAGTAAGGAGGATTTGCATCCCATGGATTATATCCATGATCAGAAATAAACTTTTGCACAATCCAGTAACCGGCTCATCATACTTGGTCATTGGACTATACACGTGTAACAAAAGGTGTTATAATATAATAAGTAGAAGATTTGCGTATATACCTATACGGCAAGAAACCCACGCAAATCTTGTTTATCTGTCGGTGTTTGTGCAGTAGCTGTAGTATGCCAGGGTACGCTGGAATATGTGGGGGCGAGGCGCCGCTGTATCGCAGCAAGATCTGCATTAATTGCTATAAGGATACGTTGTAAAATAGCTGTATGTGTATTGTTTATAAAGCTTTGCATTTTGTTATGGTAGTGGACACTAGTAGATAGATTAGGACGTTTATTCATCTTATTTTCTAATTGTAAAAGAAATATAAGTTCTTTTCAAGGGTTCATATTACAGGGTGAACTGGACAACTTTTACGATAGGAGCGAACCTGTCAGAACAAAAAAAATATCAGCTGTCCCATACTAAACTGCAAAAATATAATGGGACACCTGATATTTTTTTGTTCTCACAGGTTTGCTCCCGTAGTAAAAGTTGTTCATTTTGATGGGTAGAGTATGTGGTGTAAAGTTTAATGATACTTTTCCTTACATTCAGTATAATTATGTTGTTACAATAACTTCTTTTCAAAAGACGGTCCAGTGACGGTTATTTCATCTTAAACTACTTGAATCTTTATTAGTTTACTATACTGACCACTAACTTCATCAGACAGTTTGGTATTTCAGTTTGGTCAGATACTTATTTGACAAATTGAATACCGTTCCTGTTTGAAATCTTAGATTTTTAAGTAAATTCGACTAACATTTAAATGTTAGTTTACACAGACGCTAGAGTGAAGACCTATTATCATTTAACTAAAATTAAATAGAAATACGCATTAAGTACCTAAGTTAGCTCTAGGTATAGGCGTGTAAACCACAATCGTAATGTATTCTTCTTCTTCTTCTTCTTATCGTGTCGACTTCAAATTCTGAACAAAGTCGCTAAATAGAACCTTGCCAGAAGTGGGCAACCGATATTGCACTGTCGCTAGCGGTCATGTATTTCAAAGTTAAGTTACCTGCGGCTGTTTGTGAATTATGACTAATACGCTGTTAATTTGTTGGTATGCATGACTACTGTTAATCATAGGTTGACTAGATTATTCACTACATTTTCATAGCTCGTGTCTAGTCTTGGATCAAGCTGCTTATTATACTAGATCATAAGTCAGTCGTGATACCATGTTTTTGAATAGCTGAGTCCACTTATCATTTCGATCAATAAATCTCCAATACAATCAGGCTCAACAATACGAGCCAATGCACTAAACTCAACTTAGGTGAATCTTTGTAAAGTGACTCCTAAGACTCGGCATCACCTAGGATTGTTTGGGATCACGAGTGTTTTTGGGAAATGTAGGCACTTTCTTGATATTCTTATTGAAATTAAGGCATCAGGTTAAAATGCGCTTAAGTTTGGTACAAATGGGCATTAGACAATTAAATCGAATGCCCCTGAAGCTTACTCTCTCGTACTAAATTAAAAAGATAAAATATCAATGGGAGTAAATATCTATTTATTATCCACAAATACATCGATGTTATTGGTATAAGAAATAAAGGCTTGTATAATCAACCTACCCAAATATGCAGCGTTGTCTGCATACATGGCTAACACAACTTAAAATTCAAGAAGCACCCATTACCATATGCCGCGTGCTAATGTATGCTGCAGATGACACCTAAACAAATACATGCCTTATATGATAGGTATACCTAGACAAGCTAGGTACAGAGTGTTCTCTAAATATGTAGTATGCAATACTTTTAGAAAGCAATGAAATAGTAATCAAGCAAGATCGTCAAAGGTATCAGATTCATCCGATTTATTATCTTTTTGTATCAGGCCAATTATATTTATTATGTTATAGTCTTTTGCTTATCTAGGATACCGTACTTCATTCCATATAAGGATGAAAAGATATTCCGATTCCTATTTAGCTTTCTGGCAAATTCTGATTAGCAAATACAATTTATTTATCAGAAAGATATACTATCCGACATAATATATCTTGGATGTTACTAAAGCTGTTTAAAATTACCTAAATGAGAGTAACCACCAGTAGTGGGTTCACCACTGTTTAGGAAGTTCTTGTTAGCTTATCTGACAGCTCATTTCACATATACTAGTATGAAGAATATGTCAATCGATCTGTCAAATAAGCTATCAAAAACATATTCAGAAGTGGTGAAATAGGCCTTGTGTTTCAAATGTATATTTCTGTAATTGCTATTTATTTGGAATGCAGTATAGTAATATATATTTTAAATGCAACCAGAGATGTGGTTAGTAAAAAAATAGTAAAATTGATTGAAATTGTATAGTTACGATACTACTAATAATACGTAAAGCATTCACAGTTTATTTGACATATTTAGACCAAGACGCTTTAAAAGGCACAGTTAAAACCAGAAATTTTATTAACCAAAACATCCTGTGCAATTCAGTGCCATTACGATCGGCGCTGGCGCCGTTGCCTTGTCAATATCAGCAAGTATGCAAATACTACCCGTTCGGCTTGTCGCCACTAAAATTATTGTTAACAGTAAGAAATGTTTTTAACTTTCGTAACTGCACTTTCTCTTTAACTTAACTGAATCCTCGACAGGGCCAGATAACAATGTTAAAACGTGGTGAAACATGTTGACAATACTTTCCGTTTCGACAGGTAACTTGTTCATGTATGTAATTGGGGTAGGCAGTGACTAAATTATGATCTTTAAATTCTTCGGCTTTTCAATGCTTTTTAACATGCTCGTTGATTTTGTGAAAATTTTTCTCTCCTCTTAGTCCTTGTTTTACAACAAAACTTGTCTTGTATCAAGACTGTAATTTTTGACTCTCTCACATTTTACTTCCCACCAGAGGAAAGACTGGTTTACTGGATTGTATGTATGTATTGCTCCTGAACGATTTCGGCCAAGGCAACAGCTTCAACTCCGTTTCTGGCATTTGTTGATGGGCTCGCATGTGGCTAACAAAGCCAATCTTCTTTCTTGGAGAAGATCTTCGCACATAGCGGGCACGTGAGCACGTCATTCTCATATTGATATTTTATAGCCGCTGGTGGTTGGGCTTGGGAATTATGGCTGCATCGAATGTAGGTAGATATCAATTTTTACAAGACTTTTGACCATTCGATTATCAGCTTAGTTTTCTATAAATTGAACTAACAAATTAACAAAAAATAATTTTGAGAAAGAAATGATGATTGTTATTTTGAAAACTTGTTTTGTGCCATTGGTATTCTGTAAAGTACTAAAAAATAAGGACCTTAATTTCTTTGAAACCAGTGTTTGATTCTTGTATTAGAGTCCGTAGTTAGTTCTGTATTTTAAAACTGATACACAGTTTTATATAAATTCAGACGTGCATTTTCGTAATGATAGCTATAGCTGTTCATAAAGTAGATACCTATGTTGGTGTAGCCAACTTATCTCTTTAAGATAAATTTAAACATGCATAAAAGTTCCGTCTCTTCCAAAAAATGAGACTAAACAAACAAACATAAAGCTACTAGCTACTTCGAAGGACCGTATCCTTTCGCCGCATTTGTTTTAAAAGCTTGTTTTATAAAAATAATAAAGAAACTAAAAAAACATGGATGCGATGAGAGGTAGAGTCGAAACGGGCTCTCATAAATATTTTGATTCGAAAATTATGACTCAGCGTAATGTATACATGTTCCTTTGAACGTTTTGTTTCTAAAGTTTATAGGTTTAATTATGAATCAATATCTTGATTCTTGATACAGATTTCAAATTAATTTTTAATAAGATACAAATTGAAATAATATTAATGAACTTAGGTTAGGTATAGTACACGCAGGGTTTGAATTTAGGAATGTCGTTTCAAAATAAATGTTCTGAAAGGACCTGAATTAGGAATGCAACGATTCGGCCAGTATGATTTCCTACGATTACGAGTAATCCCTACCTATTTTTCTTTCGGTTCCTTGGGCTTCGTATTCGTTGGAATCGTAATCGTAATCAGACTGGCCGAATCGTTGCATCCCTAATCTGAATGTATATACATGATGTAAGTAAACTTAAATGCGTTGCCTACATACTTTATTGGGTGCTACAGACAAACTTAACAACTTTTGTTATGTAGTATGTATGTGCACTATACAGCATGTGTACCATTGTGCTAAGTACCTTTGAAATCGAGAATAAAAAATAAGTTCTTCCATATGGAAAGGGAATGTCAAAAGCAAAACGAACCGACCAAAATGAATGTACCAGCCGTTTCTATTAAATATTGGTCCAATAGTAAAATTTGTTAGTGTGACAGTTTCGATGCTTGCACCCTGTTAATTTAGGTACATTTAAGACATTTAAAAAAAAAATGAAATTTAAAATAACTAAGAGACTCAATTCACACAATTATCTTGATCGGTGGTTGGAAGTAAAAAAAAAGCATAGGTATTATAAGTTTACCGGTTCAATTAATAAACGCCATTGCGTGTTTTTTCTCTCTTTGACGGATATTTAACTTATTATAGCCTTTATAAAGGACTTCAGTTCTTAATGCAAGCAACATTATGCGTGATACAGCTATTACTGTCCCGAGACTAAGAAGATAAATTGTATGTATTATATACAATATAAAATATATTATAATATATTAAATTTAGAATAGTAGTTACGTTAAAATTTATTTCTTCCACTTTTCGGATAAGAGCTATACCTATTTATGTATTATTTCTTATTACACAAACATCGTCTAAATACAGGGTGTATGCGTTACGTATTAAAGGAGGTGCTTCAGACCATAAAACTGAACACCTTTTATTATGGGACTAACATTGAAATCGTGAAAAAATCTGCTGTTCCATCGAAAATGTCAATCGCTACTCCACCAATTTCTTTTTTAATGTTATGGTCTGAAGCACCCCCTGGCTTTTCGGTGAAGGAAAACATCGTGAGGAAACCGGCATGCTTCAATTTCGAGGCATGTATTGTACCCACGGTCCATTACAAGTGGCGACGGGCTCACCCCCCGTCACACTGGACAGAGTTTCGGTACTACTGGTGAAACGTGGATGTTCTGAGATTTCAGAATATCTCTGACTACCCCCTCGGGGAATATAGTCGTGAGCATATGCATGCATGCTGAAGCACCCCCTAAATTATGTAACGCATTTAAGTTTACAACCCGTATAGTAGAAGAATCTTCAAAGGATATTATTACTATCAACATCTTTGTCAACTTGATGAACTAACACTCAGTTGCAGAAACGCTCATTAAAGTAAATCCTCCATTAAATCTCTTTCTGTCACTTTTTATCTTGTTGACGAAAAGCTAGCAAGAGAATAATGGAGGTTTACTTTAATGAATGTATGAAACTTAAATATTTAATGCTTTATTGCGTTTTTCTTCACCTTTCTTAACTTCACTTCTGGCTCACCAATATTTTATTTTGGTTTAGCTCATTTACGCATTTGATGTACTTACCTATTATAAACTCGTTCCTTCCTATCTCCATCTTAAAGAAATACCGAATACACAAACTGCTTAAATTCTGCAGCATTGCCGACACTTATCTATACAGGTTTATAAATTGCATAGAAAGTTCCTTCATTATTCGCAATATGTAATCCTTTATAATTAATATCTAAATAAGACTCCATGGACGAGAGGTCAAATGCCAGTGACTCTGCAGATTCTATCTTCAGTCCATGCAACACACAGACAGAATGTTTTATAACCGTTTATAATTACTGTTGCAGCTTTACCGGTTTTGTTGTAATCTCCTCTCCTAAGCTTCACGTATATCTTCCCAATGATTTCGAAATGTTCGAGTTCATAGATTTTAACAAATAAACAGGATGTCGACTCTACGATTCTGATCGTACTGAGAGCATAATCAAACAAAATGTAAGTACAAATAGTGACTCGGTAACTATTAGAATTAAAAATGTACGAATGCTCTTGAAACGGAGCCAAGAGAACCAAATGATTTCAGTTCCAAAACAAGATCGGGGCGTGAATACTCATCAACGGCATCTGGAATATCGGTATCAAAAAGAATAACGGAAATATCGAGGGAATGCTACAATGTACTAACATTAAGGTTGTGATTCACTCCAGAGAAAGCATTGCACTTGTGTGAGTCACGCGTTATCTGGCCTTTATTGCTTGCATGCGCTCGCGCTTCTGTTGTTCACTTCACGTGCTTGCTATGATTATTTTGTTTTATCAATTATACACCGGACGGTGTATCGCTATCCATTTCCCACATGTAACTATTTCCCATAAAAGCTTTGATGATACGACAGCAACTAAACATAAACAGGCAGGAAATGTCCACTTTGTGAGAATTTAGAATGCTATTTCTGAACATAACCACACTGTTTTATCGCATTTAGGTATAGATTTTAATTTAAATTTTTGGTTTTATGGCAAGATTTATTAGCACTCGTGAATATGCCACAACAACGCAGTAAACTATTACTCATCGCGCGTTTATTGATTTGCCTATCCTATTGATATTATTGAAGTTAAATTTCGTCACAAAAGTTTGTTATCCGAGAGATTAGAAGAATACCTGTTAATTGTGAACGATAAAGTTAACTGCTCCTCTCGTCGGGTCTCTAATGCGATTTGAAGATAAAGATACACAAAACACAGAAAATCAATTAAGGAACGGTGGTGTTATCAGAAACGGCGAAGGTAAGCTCGGGCAAAAAGGGCAAAAAGGACAAGCAGACAGTCTTGCCTTATACTCTTATCGTATCCAGTCATTTGTCGGCGACATTCCGGGAATGGCGTCGGCGGATGGCCTAATTGACTTAGTCGCCCACACTTCATCATAGTGCTATTAACGGTCGACGCCTCTAGGAGCCCCTTTTGTTCTCAGTAACAACAGGTACTTCTACCTGTACGAGATTTGGCAAATAAGGGTTGCTTTTTTCCACAATTCCTCAAAACTACCTGGCCCTTTTTGACTTTCGAGTGGCTTTGTTTGAAATGTTTATGTGGACTGTATTCGGTTCGAGTGCTCACGATTTCGCGAGGCTAATTACAGAGAGTCGCCATTAGTGTGTCGAGTCGAGTGATTAATAACTTCTAGACGCGAAAGCCTGCGGTCCGAGTTGAATATCCGCGTTTACTGCAGCCACTAATCTCCATGTTCTACTCGATACTCGCTAATTGCTTTAAGTGGTTAATAAGAGAGACAATTATGGAAATTCAATTTGAGTTTACAAGCGTCCTTAAACAAGCTTTGTACCCTTGTTGAACAGCTTTACATTTTCTTTGTAGATCATAATATTTAGTTCCTTGTTAGACTTGTTGCCGCATGTAGCTGAATCATCGTCTACCTGTCAGCGACGCGTCTAAATGCCACTCCATCATACACTGTCACTTCACATTCCTCGGACCAACCGCAGTTTCATTTTCTCTTAATGGATTCTCAAGAGGTCCTACTATCTTCAATTATTTTAAGATCACCGAAGTGGACCGTCGTAAAATTCCAAATGGACGCATTCGACTTCTTTAAATTGCATCTTGGAACAAGCTTAATTTATACAAAAGATATAGCTGAGAGCTTCGCCGTTTTATCATTCAATTATTGCCGTTTCGTCCGCAACTAAAAGGATCCTTTTAAAATTAATCTCCACCTCAATTTATTCAGCTCTCATTTCTGTTACACTTAAGTTAACTCCACTTCAATTATCTCCGAGGGCTTCTCGATTGCTAATGTCTATGCTTTTATGGTCTAAAATTACAGTCGGAGCACTCACAGGTTTCCGTTACCCGATGTTGTCTTCCGACTCCGACCTGTAAATCGATCCAGACGGTTATAAATCTCTCCGGGGTTGGCCCGATACGGCTAAAAGCTTCAATGGGGACCGACTTAAGTCGAGGTTCGTGTAGTTTGATAAGAGTTTTTGTGGCATCGGGACGAGTTCCAAAGATAGCGAGGGCTCGAGATAATAAAAACACGGCCGCAGGATGGCACTCAAGAGCTTTGGGTTCGGAGATTGGACGGTATTCTTGTTTAAATAGACTCTTGCTTACTTATTTGTCTTACCTTGATTATTTAGCTTAGTATTTTTCGGTTCATGATAACATCTTGTGTACCGTATGCGTAATGTAGATAGAGCAGTCGGTTATGTTAGGATTATTTCAGTTTACATAAAACGTTGTGTTCCAAATACCGTCGGTTAGTTCCTCAAGTATGGTCGAGCGACTGGCTAACATCTGTTATCGAATCTTAATTTATGTTGTTCGTCTTTCAAACGCACCTGCTGCTAATTTAAATTTAAAACTGTATCTACAAAGTTGCATCATCATAAGGCAGTCTGTTTTAAATTCTCAGGACTATTGAATCGTGTTTGTTTAGTTAATAGATGTAGGAACACTTTTTAAGTGTCCATTGTCCTCGTCTATTTATTTATTCAGTAAGCTCTACTAGTGGTTTGTACACTAAATTCACGTGCTTGGCTCTCAGTTCTCTCACGCTTGCTGGTACTTACTTATCTTGAAGTAGGTCTTCCGCGTTGTCGTACGCAGCCGTATTAAATTGGATTTACTTACCAGCACGGCATCTGTCCGAACTGAGATATTTATCACTTCGCCCGGTGCATGTTACGTGTCAAAACGAACGGGATCGTTGCATTCGCGGATACATTTTTTACAGCTTTCTTCCCTCTCGCTCCTATGTACGTCGAAAGGGATAGTACGAAGTTTGGATTCCGAAATCGATCACGATAACGACTTTATAGCTTAGGATTAGAGTGTAGTTTAGTTTGTTTTTGTTGTGAACACTTTCAAAGTATCGTAATGACTCGCTACGGTCGCATGAGCGCATTCAGCGTCCGCCTTTTCTAATGGAACGTCGTATTTGCTGGAGTTTATATAGAATTTTAAGCTTTATGGTGTGGTTGTAATGTTCATAATGGAGTGCTGCAGCGGACTGGTTGCTGGCGTGAAGTGCGCGTGCACAGTATATCCTTGCCCCGCCGTTGGCGCCGGCGCCGCACTTACAGTGCTATTTTTTCCCGCGGCGCTCCACGTTTTACTCATAATTTATTCATTAATGCCGTAATTTATTCGCGTTTATATTATACGGACGGAGTAATTTTCTAGTTTGCGGCTATTGTCGTCGTTTTTATTGTTTTCGTATCGCGATTGGCAGTTGTTAGGTGCGTGGGCGCACGTCGGGTCGCCTCTATTATTTAATTAGTCGATCGCGTGTCTGTATGCTTTACTGTGGGAATATTTGCATGCGAATTTGCGTGTATTATGAACGCATCAGATTGCATGGTAACTTATCTGATTATGATGTTAAAATGTGTGTTCATGCAGTAGGGACGTGTGTAAACCGCTTTGACCGCAAGCTTGCTGCCGAGCAACCTCGACCGACGATCGAAGTCGACGCCAATATTTAACCAGACCAACCTTGTGACCTAAATTAGGCTTTACTCATGGGATTGGTGCCTATTTCCTTCGTAGACAAGACTTGTCTACGTGACTTAGTCACGTCACGTCTTCAGAAATAATTTAGGGAACATTCAATTCAATTAGGTATAGCGGCGGTAATTTAGAAGATGTTTTTTATTTATAGTATAAGTTTTATTTCTCTTTTCTTTTTTTTTTGCTTGTTCTTTAGGTTATGGGTTATGTATATTTTTATTTTGTTGTCTGTAAATAAATAAATTCAAATAATTAGGTACGTTATTGCATATAGCAAAACAAAAGATGCATCTAAATAAAGATAAAGAATTACAAGTAAATAGGTATAAGGCGGTCTTATCGCTAAAAAGCGATTTTATCCAGGCAATCGTAGGGTAGAAGAATTCCATTGTAAAATTGACAGAAGATATTCAGAGGAGAGTTTATGTTTTGTAGGCGAAAGATGAAAAATAGCCAAATTAGTTGGAAAGGCAAAGTTCAGAGTCGGTTTAGCTCTTAACAATGCACAACTCGTAATAATGGTAGTATCACTGCTGTTGAATAGGAAGGTACTACCTAGGTACTTCTATTTTGCGGGAAGTGGTAACTGAATACTATATTTACGTAGTCACTACCTGTTTACGTGCTAAAAGACGTGGTGGTTTAGCTTATAGTAACGGCCTCAGCAGCCTAAAGACGTCCACGGCTGGACACAGGCCTCCAACAAGGATCGCCACAACGACCGGACCATTTCGTTTTTTTTTACACTAAATAAAAAGAAGAGGCAAACATGGTGGTCTCATCATAACTAAAACCGATTTAAATCAAATTTCATACTATAACCAAATCTCTCTATTTCACCAAAATATTTATAGACACCCTGTGGGATAATACTACAAATAGAACATACTAGAACATGGGGAGGAGACGGTAAGGGTAAACATCAAAACGTTTTAGAAGACCAACGTAGCCAGACCCCTCATCTATCATTTAGTTTCCGAACTCCAGACCTTTGAAGACGTAGTGGGAGAGGTGAGGTAGGTCTTGATGTTTTGGTTAGAAGCATGCGTAAGCGGCGCGTGGCGACAGATGTGAATGTAAACTGAAAAACTTTGGTACAGACAGCATGAAAAGCTTAATGGATGTGAATATTTAATGAGAGTGCAAATCACAGAGTTTTTTCATAATATCTATAGGGTCCTTCTTAATATGCTGACACTTTTTAAGGGGATGATCAGACCGTCAAACTAAACGACTATTTCTATGACAACAACATCGAAATCGCGAAAAAAAACATCTGTCCCAAATCCCAAGCCATCTGGCTCGAGTAGCTTTGCAGTGTTGTATGGGTCGGCAGCTATTTTGATGTTGGTTCCATAGAGACAGTTTTTCAGTTTGATGGTCTGATCATCCCCTTAAAAAAGTGTCAGCTTATTAAGAAGGATCCTGTATAATATTATGACGGACTAACAGTCATTTTGTGGTAGTGCTAAGCCGAGGGTCGCAGGTTCGAACCCCGCAATAGGCATCGTGCCTACAAGGTGTATCAAAAATAGCAGATTTTAAAAAAAAAATTCTTATTGTTGACCCCATGCATAATGAAAGTTGTTCAGTTTGATGGTCTTACTAAACCGCTTTTAATATTACTAGGGAGTTTAGTTACAGCCTGTATTTTGTATGATAAATACGTACCTATTCCTACTCCATCATAAACATACATAGACATAAGCTCAAGTACGACTATAATCCCTTTCAGGGTGTTCAGAAACTATGCAAGGGCTACGGTGAGCTTTAGCAGTGATAAAGGAACTTCTTTTATGCCTTTACCACATTGAAGATTGTAAGATGGTATGACCTGTCAGCTGACGAATGGTGGCTAGCCTTTGACCCTCAAAACACTGCGTAAGAAACCCCTAATCCCTTCATCGCAAGTTTTTATTCAAATAAACGCAATCTGATCTGCGAACCATACATTAAAATGTTTATTTACATCGGACAGTAGCTTGTAAATCGGATTGTTTATAAGTTTTATATTATACCGGCTGCAACAATAAACATACCAGCACTTGCGTTTACATACCATCGTGTAAACACTGCCTTTTTTTAAGCCATATTCGTACGTATCTCGTTTCTGTAAGGCTAGCATGTCCAAACGACAAAGCGATGTAACGACAAAACCCCCATACTCGCTTTCGCATATAGGTATACGCAAAGTAACAAAAACACAGACAGTGTCGGTCGAATTTTCGATCGTTTCCGAATTCCCGATTCCCGATTATGGGTCGAGATCGTTGCCGATTAGGGGTCTGGGACTGTCATTATAATTAAATAAGTAAGGTACCTATTATAATTTTTCAGAATATGTAAACCTGCCTATAAAATTATTGTTAGTAGGAACAGGTAGCGCACTCTGAAAATTCAAGCCTGGACATTTCTTTTCGTAGCCGGAGTTATATTCTTGGAGTTCACATTCACACATCATTTTCGCATCTTAGATAGATTTAATAAGAACGAGTCAAAAAAAAGATCTTGACGGAAAAGCGTGAATTTAATTAAAAAAGTTGCTAGGTAATCTGTTATGTTCAAAATATGCTTAGACACTATTTATTACAAACCATTCTCTATTTTATGTTAAACAATTTTTTCTTTTTCAGGTAATTTCACATGAAGCTTCACGAGATTAGATTCCTGAAAACTCAAAACGGGTAAAGTAACTTACAAAATGCTTTGAGTCAAAGCACATGGAAACTCTCCACCTAACAAGAAGTCTACAAACAGATTTAGTAGCCAAATCTGACTTTTTCCTTCCTAGTAACATCACTATTGTCGATACTTGATACCCGTCTAAACAATTCAACAAAACAACGTCTAAATAACGTTAAACAACCACGATAAAAATCTTTTATTTGCATAATAATTAACAATTGGAGTTTTTCCGAAGCAACAGTGGAAAGGACAAGCATTGTTCGCAAAACGGCGCCAGCGCACGGCGCCCGGCATCCGCTAGTGACGTGTCAATGTTGTGTCGATAAAACGACAAAAGTCATAATAATTGACAGATTTTGGTGATAAGCGGTATTGTTTAATGTTTTCGCTGGCAATATTTACATAGCCTTTAGTATTGTGTTGATTTATTTGCTTTTAATATTATTGGTTTTGGTATTTTATTATGCTAAGTTGAAAAAGCTGTTTTAAAAGTCTTAATTCCAAAGTCAACACAAACTAGACTACCTAGTAGGTATAAAATGTAAGCTAAATACAAATAACGAGCGCAAGTAAAACTGTCGCTAGATAAAGTGTCTTGGCGCCAAGTCTAACTAATAAACGGCGTGAATGATTGCTAGGATTATCTATTTATCGATATTACTGCACGGATGCAGTCACGCTCGGCTTGGCTTGTCGCCTGACGACTGCCGACCCCATTCCGTGGCCGCGGCGCCTGTCTCGACGATTAGCACCGTGCACCCATCACTATTGTCTTTTCAAAGTTCGCGTCGCTAATTGTTTACTGTTTGCCGTGAGATGATTCTTTTTACGAGCACTTTGTAGGTAAACTGTCGATACAATGGTCGCAAGTTGGTATTACAACAGTTTCTAAGCTACTCTCGGTAAGAAACGGCAAGCCACATTTGTCTGGAGATTTTTCGACATAGAGCCACGGACCTGAAAGAAATACGGACCGAGTATTGCACTAAAAAGATGTGAAGCATGCAAGCTAATACAATCTTGTTTGTTTTACAAGGGACCTACACTCACACAGATGCACTAGCTCTAGGTGCAGGTCCGGCAACCCGTCACCTTATGTACCGCGTGACAGCACGCACACAAAAGAAATGGGTGCTTCACTCATGATTAGATGACACTACGTCTAGTTCTCCTTTTAAGTCTGTGCATAGAGCAAAGTCTTGTTTTGATCTTGTGATGGGTGCATTTTAAAGATCACCCTAAACAGCAATGACATCATTATATGACTCATACTTTGTCCTATATTTGTCGTAGCTTTGACAGTAGTTGCCGTTGTTTCCGACAGACACCCTTTTTTATTAGAGTATCAAATAAAAGGTCAGTGTTTAGTTACACATTGTACATTCGATACGAGCTACTGTAATGAGAATGACATTCAAATATTTAATTCACTGCATGCTTTGTACATTAAACTTGCGGGCGCCAATGCAGCGGCGTCGCATTAATCATCACAGTTTTATTTCACAGCTCATATTACTAACCTCCTATATCTGTAATTGTCCGCGACGCTGCTGGCGCCACTCCTTGGCCGTCTGCCATTTCAACAGCTCACTGTTCAAGCGATTAATTTCGAAATCATGCAAACTACTAGATACAGCAATAAGCATTCACTAATCTTCACAATGCATCAAAATTGTAGATGAAAAGTTTTACTGCTCTTACGTTTGATTTGTTGGAACGAAGCCACGAGTTTATGTAGCATTGAAATGTTTGTTGTAAAGCTCTTCATAATTTTCGGTTATTTAAATTGTTTCCTTTTGATACAAAGTAAAATTATTTGTTGCACTTATGTTTGAGGAGAGGAATGCGGCGTGCCTTTGATTTTAGTTTGGTGCCGTTTGCAAAGTTGTTGCAGCAAAGTGTCGATAAAAATGTTTTCTTGGGTGTTGATGTGCTGAGCTGTAATGGTAGCGATTAGGGCTGCCTTCATTAGCAATGCAGTAAAAGCTCTTACACTGGGATTTTAATCATTTCCTTTAAACAATTTATACTTACTTGGAATGATTTGATTATCAATAAATAGGTGTTTATGAAAGACAATGAGAGGTATGGACACTTTTTTCTCAGCAAGTTGTTTGAAATATTTTGATTTGAATTTGCATTGACTTTTATTTTCTTCGTCTTCCTTCTTCCACATTTATCTGTTAAGCATTCAAGCCCTTAAAAACACAAACCTACACATTATGTAGGTGGTAACTAGGTATAATACACTAAATAAAATGTGAGGCGAGCAAAAATTCTTCTTTTTATATTATCACTATAAGCGATCTCATCAGACAACAGATAACACACCATTAATTCTTACCATTTTCATTTTAATCTACCCATATTATAATTTTATAACCCTTTAAAAAGTATCCCAATAGACAGATAATGATTATAAGAGTAGATACTGCCCAAATAAAGATAGGTATCAGCCCTGAACCCATAATTTTATATGCACTTGGCTCGACGCCACCGGTGACCTCATTGCGGGTCCGTTTTTGGCGCCACTGTCGCGCGCAATGATCGCTATCGCGTCGATGACATGCCAAAACTCAAGTGATGTTATCGATGTTGATTTAGTATAAGTGCGCAGCACTAGCCGTTGAAATAATTAGACTTGGTAGGAAATTACTTAAGTTTCATGTGAGTAGTGCAATATTTGTTGATTTGATACAGTTCGATAATAATTTTGCTACGGTCAAAATGCATTGGGATTTGAATTGAACGCTAAACTTGATTAGGTACCTACTGTCGTTGAAAAATATATTTTCTTCAGATTATTAGAAGCTTTCTGTTGTTAGTGATGCTTTGGTGATTAAATCATTAGGTCAAATTATTGTGATAAGTACTAAGCAACGTTGCCAGGTGATTCTATACATTGGATGGTTCATCACCTTGATTCAAAAGACAATTTATTCGTTCTACTAGGTTCTACTAGTCAAGTAGTCATGTTAAGGTGGCATGAATTAAACACATTAAGCTAATAATCACCACCAGTCCTTTTCGGCAAAGGATGATACTGGTACAATATCTCCCCACTATCATTGGTGCGAGGTGAAGGTGCAAGGAAAGAGCCTCCCCGAGTGTTACCTATAACTTATAAGAGATAAGTGTACTTTTTGCAACCATCAGCAGCAAGGCTGATTCAGTATTTATGGGGTGTAAATCATCTCTGTGATGGGGATGGACCAGGTCTGCCTGTATAACTCCAGTCGGTTTAGGAGTTACAGACGTTTAAAGGTCAGTTAAAATTAACGGTCAGCTGCAAGGCTGATCGTATAATATTATTGTAGTATCTATGCACTATAGCTGTAACAGTACAAAAACTGAAATGGTTCATCAGTCGGTTTAGGAGTTACAGCCGTTCAAAGGTCCGACCTCTGAACGGCTATATCTCCTAAACCGGCTGGCAGTTCATGTCAGTTTTCGTACTGTTCACATATCTAAAATGCATACTACAATAATATCGTACGATAAGCCTTGCAGCTGATCGTTAGTTTTTTCCTGACCTTTAAACGTCTGTAACTCCTAAACCGACTAAAGTTATGCAGGCAGACCTAGTCCATCCCCATCACAGAGATGCTCTTCACCACATAAACACTGAATCAGCCTTGCTGCTGATGGTTGCAAAAAGTACACTTATCTCTTATACTAGAGTAACGAAACCTGAGTTAGTTTTTCGCACCCTGGGCAGTCAACTTCGCTACTACCATTGCTGACTGGCTAATCTTTCCACTGCAGCATGGGAGATTGTATTGCGATGTAGCTCATGCTCTGACACAAAAGAAGTCTCTCATTGGTTCTTTAGAGGTATTTGTAGTACAGTGGAGTGGATTGGACTCTTACAGGCTATAACTTACTATGGCTTAGTGTGATCGATCACACACGATGAATCAAGGAATCCGTCATTTGTGAAGCAAGGAGTTGTAAGAAGCCGCACGTAGAAGCATTCACGGTGACGGATTGAGGCACCGTGTGTGCTTCTACATGCGGTTTCATACAACTCCTCGCTTCATATCATAAATGACGGACTGACGTCTGCCGCTCCGTCAATGCGTCATCGTGTGTGAAAGCGCTTATGAATACGACAAGACGAACTCTTGAATCGTATACTGCAGTCAGTGCTATACTGGTCATTTATAGATCTATCAGTTTAATCTAGTCAAGGAGTTCTGAAGAAACTTTCACACAGACAATACTAGTAGCTGTGTAACAATACATAATTTACATGGATTATGAGTCATTGAAAAAGTATTTCTAATATGTGCATAATTGATTTTATTTTCCATTGTCTACTCTTTTACGCATTCTGTTTATTTAATGTCGATGACTTTAAGGTTGAGGTCGTATTGATAACGCTGAAGGCTAGGTTATCTAGGTCTTGAAACTCATTGTAGTGACTGAATGAAATTGTATAAGTACCTACCTATCATTATTACGAGGTGTTACTTTGTAACTAATTGAATGAGGTGTTAATCTTAATCTGTCCAACAGTTGTGAATAATTAAATACGATCATACTATTGAATACTTTCTTATTAGTACCTACAGTGCTAGAATTGTAGCTACAGTGTTTTTGTAAGCACAGCAGTGACAGCACAGCACAGTTTCCTTCCAACTAAAGGTTGAACTACACCACGTAGCACGGACACGTACGGAACAGCACGGAACAGCACGCCGCGTGCGATCGCGTTCCGTCTATCTTATATGCTCTAGCAAATGACGTTCCTGAGTGACAGAAAAGGATGGAGCGACGGAAAAATGCGATGCTGTGCTGCCTGGTGTAGTTCAACCCTTAAAGAGCGGTCAAGCGGTAATAGCCCATACGGAAGAGAGCTAACAACTCAATCACGAAGCAGCGCGGTTTGATTCCTGGCCTGTACCACTGAGTTCTTCGGAATTTATGTACGGTTGAATTTATCATTATCACTAGCTTGGTAGTGAAGGAAAACACCGTGAGGAAACCTGCATTCCCGCGAATGAAAAAAAGGCTCGGATGTATGGGTAAAATAAGATAGGCCAGAATTTCAGATCTCTGCAGTGATAGGCCAACAACAATCCGTTTCTACTTTAATCACTACTGTAATCAATAGCGGGGACCATAACACTAGTTAATGAAATAAAGGCAAACCTTGAAACTTGCAACGAATTTAATATAGACCGGCTGCATATTTTGCAAGCTGGAGATGGAAACTCCTCTGCACCATCTATGTGACAGTGGCCAGCTGAAGTGCAAACGTAGTACTCATCTAGGTAGACGGGTATTGACACCAGATGAGATACAATATACAATAACCATTCCGATCAAAACCCTGCTAAGATTTCTGGCCGCAGCAGGGATTTAGTAGGGAACTGTAAAAGGGCGTTCACAAAGGACCAGTGATGGTCTGCGTGGCACAGGTGCAAGCCTGTCAAGGCCCCAAACCCCCAAATAAATAAATAAAGCCCGCTGATGACCCTTAATCTGTTTTGAAACTAATCATACCACCAGCACATAATAATATAAGAGTACAAAGTGTACCACGCAAGTGCCAGCAATGTTAAGGGTATATTACCGTTGGCGCGCTCCATACAAACGTTACTATGGTGATATTTTCAATACTAACCAATTAAAGTCAATGAAATTTTGCAGAAACAATCTAGAAATTAATCTCTATGCTTGTATGGAGTCAGATTTTTGTTAAAATGTAGGTATAGTTTTAAAGTTGCAGTGCCTCAAAGATTTCCATACAAATCTTAAATTAATCCTAGAATTAAAACTGTATATTTTAATGAAAATCTGACTTCATACAAGCATAGAGGTTCGTTTCTAGATTGTTTCTGAAAAATTCCATTGACTTTAATTGGTTAATATTGTAAATATCACCATAGTACGTTTGTATGCAGCGCGCATTTGCGCTCTCGGAATAAACTTCTCTTAAGTACAATGCGAAAATTCTCTCTTGGCTGCAATTTAACGACCACTTTCGTCAACTTCATGTCACCTTTATCTCTACGGTCTATAAATACACCATCTTATCTAGGGCCACAGTAGGGCCATAGGGCACTTGTCAAGGTATTGTGATGTTCATAAATCTGTCAATGTCTGTCACTTAACGTCACGTCGTGGTTGCGCCACGACGCGTGTCTGGCAATGTTCGAGGGTATGGAGCAAATTGCGCGTTTTAAATGCTAAGTAGCTTGGCCTTTGGTTGACCAAACATAACAATGTTTTGTTGTGTTCTTCTTTGAGATTTGAAGAATTTCTTGTCTTTATTGAATTATTTAGTTGCTGCTGTCACCGTTTCTGCTATTTTTGGACAAGCTACCTTAAAATGTCCAACTACATTGTTTGACTTTTTGGCATGTAGGCACGGACCAGAAAAAAAGACGGACGTAATCTCGTCTAATCACGAGTGAAGCACCCATTTCTTTTGTGTGCGTGCTGTCACGCGGTACATAATGGTGACGGGTGTCGGTGTCGGACCTGCGCCAGAGCTAGTTCATCTGTGTGAGTGTAGGTCCCTTGTAGAACAAACGAAAATGTAGGACCTTGCATGCTTCACATCTTTTTTTTAGTGTCACATTATGTCCGTCTTTTTTTCAGGTCCGTGCATGTAGGTACATTTTATTGACCAGAAAATAAGCGTTTATACAAATAAGTACCTAGTCAATGAGGCGTTTTGAATAAAATTAGTTCTACGTCACTGCATGACTGAATGGAGTTATAATATGATCCCAAACATTTAGTTTTATCTCTACTCCCTAATTTTATGGAGAAATTTGTTAATTCGTCAATAAGATATATGTATTGACGGTCAAGATGTGAAAGACGTACCTACCTAGGTCTGATACCTACTTTAAATTTTTCAACTTTTTTTGCAGTAATTGACATTCGTTTAAGAACGACATCAGCTTAGCAGTTATCTATTGGGTAACACAAAAAATACGATTATCTGTCAGTCAATAAAAAACCATAGACCGCTACACTAACCCAACCGCAACCGTTTCTATTTAACCTTCAAATTGACAAGTTTATTTGCAAAATTTACTAATGCCATCTGCAGATTTTTCGTTGTACTAGTCTTGGAAAACGCCTCATTGTTTGACGCATTCGAAACAGTAACGACACAAGAAATCATCACTTCATTAGTAGTCACTAACCTTAAAACAGTCATAAACTAGTAATCTTAAATAAACCAAGGAACAACCACACCCATTGTTCCAATTTGGTTCTACATCGAAAGTTTATTACAGAAGATTGCGTCCATGTGTTCATTAGTACGGCCAGACTGACGGCCCAATTAAGTGGCCAGTGGAATTGTTTTTATGGTCCTTTCTTCATATACGTCCTTAATTGATTTGTATGTATTCTCTGAATCGTTGTTAACTTGTGTGCAGTGTACCTATATATAAGATAAGGTCTCACTAAATTAGGTGAAACTATTTTAAGGGGATGATCAGACCATCAAACTGAACTTTCTCTATGGGACCAATATCGAAATCGCGAGAAAAAAATCTACGGTCCCATACATTTCCGTCGAGTAGGTTTGTATGGAACAGCTGATTTTTTTTCGGGATTTCGATATTGGCCCCTTAGAGAAAGTTGTTCAGTTTGATGGTCTGATCATCCCCTTAAAATGGTTTAAGTTCATTTTGTTAGACATATAGCAGTATATTTAGACATTACTTATATACCTAACCTAAATAACTTATGTACAGGTTCAAAATATTTATATGTGTATTAATTTTGATCGTTATGCTAATCTCTTGTATTGTATTGCACCGAAATTTAATAAGCGATTTCAAACTGAACGTAACTTTTTCTATCATATATTTACTGATATTGCAAAAAGGTGACATTATTGTCGAGTTGTTAAGAATTTCCTTAATCGTTAGTTATTTACGTTTTTATGAATATTTCCGTACATTCTTATTTTCAAATTATAACTCTCCATACGCATTCGTAGGTAGATTAATTAACTGAATTTTACTAATTGTGTGCTGTGAATAGATTTAACTGTAAGAAGCAGTTGATGCTTATTAAAACCATATTATTTCTTAACAGTGTTATCATTATTATGACGTTAGACAATAATAAATACTACTTTTAGATCCATACAGTCGGCTAATTCTAAAATGGCGGTTACGTAATTTCTCATCATTAATAAAAGCGCTCCATTTTTAAAATTAACGACTTAACGTAATTTGTATGAATTAGTCATTAAAGAGATGAGACTATTCTTCACCACCCACGCGATCAATTATTTTATTTGTATCATTTGATATTATTTCAATCAAGAAGCATGTGTTTTTGTCTTTACAATTATTTATTTCTCTGTGTAGGCGGTAACGACAGACAGTGACTTTTGATATTATGATTATTTTCACGTAAACAGTTCAAGAAGAACTCTTATGTCGACTATATAAATGTGAAAATGACTTATTTTGCGGGACATTTAAACCATTCATTGGAAAGAAAGGACTGGACATCAATCATAATAATGTGCACGTTTCTCATTGAAATTTGAGCTTAAATTTTATTGAAATAATGGCATTTGTCGCTTGTTCAGTTTTTATTTACCAAGGTTTACGTTTTTTCTACTTTATGGTACATTATGTGCATGTTATAGCCATAAATGTCATGTTGTTTTTAGCTTCATTTCAAGAAGAAGAGCAAGTTCTGCGCCCACGCAATTTTAAAATTGAGTTAGTCTCTACCTAATTGGTTTTAATCCAGTTTTTATATTTTATTTTTTAAATCGTTATTTCCATTAGCAATTCCGTTTATGATATTGTGTGAACTAAACTGCATTTGATTAAATCTGTTTTTAATTATATTTATTATTATCGACTGTAATTTTGTCAAACGATTTCCCATTAGCGGTTTTCATTATTGAAACAGGTTATACAGGGTGTTTCATAATAGTAACAATAAATATTTAAAACTCTTAAGGGGGTTGTTTAGACCGTCAAACTGAACAACTTTCTCTATGGGACCAACATCGAAATCGCAAAAAATAATGCATATCTCATACATATTTTAGCTCTAGTCGATTTGTAGAGTATGGAACATAATTTTTTTTTTCGCCATTTCGATATTGGTCCCATAGTGAAGGTTGTTCAGTTTGATGGTCTATACCACCCCCTTAAAGGTTTCTTTCTATTTTTGTAACACCTTGTATACAGTACAGGGTGTTACATAAGTAAGAATAAATTTTTAAAACTCTTAAGGGGGTTGTTAAGACCGTCAAACTGAACAACTTTCTCTATAGGACCAACATCGAAATCGCGAAAAAAAAAATCTGATATCCCATACATATTTTACCTCGAGTCGATTTGTAGAGTACCTATAGAACATACATATTTTTTTTCGCGATTTCGATATTGGTCCCATAGTGAAAGTTGTTCAGTTTGATGGTCTAAACCACCCCCTTAAATGTTTATTTGTATTTTTGTAACACCTTGTATATTATAGTAGGTAAATATCATAACTACAGTCAAAATTATAAACAAAAAGTTTCAATTAGTCAACCTAATTGCACAGTTAGATAGAAACGACCCAACCGTAACCTATGCCTTTATATGTTTGTATGATTTCTTGCAAAGATATTGTCTTTTGAATAAAATTAAATTATACCTATATTTTATAAATACAACTCCATACAGGGCAATAATTACTATTCTTGAGACTACCCAATATAGCTTATTTTAAAGGGCGTAACTTCCAACAATAGGTTCTGAAAGAAAACCAGGCGGTCTTGTAAAGTATGTAATTGTGTTTCTATAAAATAAATAATTCCTCTGTTTACTGCCACATTAAAATAACACAAATAATAGTATAATAAGAGCCACCAAGCCTTTTGATCGGCGTGTAACTATGTCATTAGGGTTCTTATAAAAGAGCCCGACCCCACATTCGAAGTCCTACATTAAAATAATCATCGAAAGAACATGTGTCTCGATTTAAAATTATTATTTCTGGCAGAGTCGACCTACATCCGTCGATTAAAAACCAATTTGAAACCGAAAATTGGGCTCGAACACGACTTTACGAGTCCTCAGGTAGATTTTGAGGTTACATTAAATTGGTTCAAAATTATAGTTTAAACTTGATTCTTTTGATCCCTTAAGTTCACTTAGGTTTCAGAGCGTAAAGATGTAAGCGACATAATTTGTAATTTCCGCAAAAGTCGAAAAAACTAGAATAATTGTTGAATGTTGTTCTTGTATTTTTTTTAACAGTATTCTAAATTATAACCCAACTCATTTGCTTAAAGAACCAACAGATATCGTCATCAATTCACTCACATAATTAGGTATGCCGCTGGTAAAACATCTAACACCAGTTATTTAGTCGTAAAATCTGTGGACCTATCTCCATAAACGCATAAAGTATAGTAGCATATAAATTCCAACGGATCCGTGTCAATTTGCGACCAGCAGCGAACAGGGTTTAAATTAAATGAATTCTAAAGCTAAGTGACGACTGTGGCTGGAACACGAATGACAAACGAGCAGCGTTTAATGTCAATTAGCTGAGAGTTCCTGTGCAAGATACACTTAGGACGTATCTTCGTAGTTACGCTTACGACCAACTAGACACCGTGCACTTACACCATTGTGAAAAGCGTGAACCGATAGCGTAAACGGAAGAAAGATGTAAAAATTATCAACACTTATGTAAATTTAAAGATATAGCCTTTGTGATGAGTTGATGACTGATGATTGATACTTAATTGAGTGATTAATAACTGTTGTAACAAAAGTCGACAGGTTTTGTTTAGAACAAAGCTATTATCCAATTATCTTATTACAATACTAAAACAAAGGAGCATACAACAACGCAATAATCGTAAAGACAAAGAAGATACGTCCAAACAAAAAAACCTGTAATCACGCAACTAAAAATTCCCTACGAAGCACGCAATCAAATAACAGCCCTCACAATTAGAGAACCTAAGCGAAATCGTGCTTAGATCCTCCTTTAGTGCTTAAAACCAGAACGTCCTATCGTCCTTTCTACTAAAAACGACTTACTACTTTATGTAGTTTCTAAGAAAAACATCGTAAGCGCCAAACAGTTACTATTGTTTAAAGGTTCTTCTATTTTCGTTCTGGTTGGATTCTCGCGGCCCGTCGGTGGGCGGGCACCCTGTAATCAGGCCCCTGCACTCTTTGGGAGCGGTCCACGGGTTATTATAGGAAGAATTTTACGGCTCCTTCGTTAGTCCATCAAATCATAGGTCCGTGTTGTTAATGGCTTAGGAGAACATGTGAAACGATTTTGTGTCATTTTCGAGACTTTTTTAAGTAAAATTGGTACGGTTGTTTGGTTAATTGTCTGTGAACTAGGCAAGAAATTGAGGAGTATGTCCCAGTTGGTACCGGTTTTAATGGTTATAAAAATATCGTATGGGCTTATGACTATAATTTGCTTCACCTGGCTTATGGCGCCTATCACCTGCCGGTCTGGACTTAATCCATTATATGAAAAATAAATCAACAAGTTCGTGATGTCATGTAAATATATAGCAGCTGGAGAGCAAGGTATCTACTAGTGCGCTTAGAAATAAATTCAGTTCACTTTATCACTTACAACATACTTAAAACTTACTTACTTATTCATAGCTTAGTTCAATGTATCTTTATATGTACCAGCCTCTATAATTTACCCTAACCTCTATGTCAAGTCACATAATAAGATGATGAACGAAAAATCCGGCTCGAAGGACCAACAAAATTATTAAATAGATTCCAAAAACCAACAAGCCAAAAACAGTCATTAGAATATTCAAAAGAAATCTGAGCATTCGTTTCAAGATTATGAAAATGAACTGCTTGGTTTTATTTATATTAAATACTGTCCATTTATATGGTTACGTTTTTTTTTCAATTTATATACCTAAATCGTTACAAAACCAAACATAAACTAAAAAAATCAGTCAATTGCGAGTAGGATTTGCGCACCAAGGGTTCCATCCCACCATATTAACACACAATAACATAAATTATCTGACATCCTTAGCGCAAGCACGAAATACACTTAGCCGGTTTTCATGATTTGTTGTTTTACTTATAATGCTATGCTTATTATGAGTATGCTCTAACACCAAGTTTAACGCTTATAAGTAGGTATTGCCGTTTTTACGATAGAGCAAAAACAAAATACCTTGAAATAAACACGTTTCTTGTATGGGCACCCCCTTTTTTTTCATGACCGTATTTTTTAAAATAATTTGGTATCAAATTCAAACAGCCCATTATAGAGCTAGAACGGATGGACGGACTTACGGACTTCGTGCGTCAGCTTATGAAGTTATGAACAAGACCCAGTGGCTCTCTTTGGATACGGAACCCTGAAAAGTTATTTCTATATTATTTGAGTCTTACGTAAAACCAGTATTACAGATTACCTTTAAGTGTAGATATGCTAAACCAAGTTAAGTAGACTTATCATTCTATAATGACACAAATAACCTTCGAATAAAACATCTAGACGTAATTTTATTCACCAATTACTGATACTAATACAGTGGGGTAGATCGTAAAGTGCGGGCTTCATTAAAATGATAAGTAGGTTGTTATGTAGGTACCTATTATACATAGACAGGTAACGACCGTGAGGAATTCTAAACAGACCATAAATTTTCGATAAAACTCACTTGCCTATGTTAGCTGATATATGCCTATTCGTAAGCAAGTTTTACAATCAGTTTTGAGGCCGAATATTTTAAACATATTGGAACATTGCCCTGTGAAACGGGTCTGCTCTCAAACGACGAAGGAAAATATCGTGAAGAAACCAGAATCCGCTGAAGAAGATATTCTAATGCTTATGTGAAGTCTAGTGGTGAGACTTACATGAGTTTAGGCCAATGTCCTGCAGTGAGTCGTATTAATGGGATGATGATGATTATGATTGGCCCTGTGATATCCGCTTTGGTAGATATAAACCTAGGCTGACACTTTTTAAGGGGATGATCAGACCGTCAAACTGAAAAATTTTCTCTATTGGACCAAAATCGAAATCGCGAAAAAAAAAATGATGTTTAAACTCACGACCTCCGTGTCAAGAGCACATCAATGCTCTTCAACATAGACTACGGAGGTAGTTGATGGATGACGAACCAAAAAGGCCTTAAAAAGCTCAAATCGTCACTGACTGTAATAGAGTGGAGAAGGAGGACAAAAGATGGCCGACCCCAGGTAAATGGGACATGGTTTAGGAAGAAGAAGAATTTCTTTGGCAGTATTATTATGAGCCCTAACATTTGACACGTAATTTCACCCTGAAACCATAACTAGGCATAAGTTAAACCTCGCTGAATGCATTAAAAGTCAATTTGTATTTGTAGCCAAGTTCTCTGAAACAAAACAACCTAAACATTTACAAAAGGGTCTTGGTTTTGACAAAAAACTAAAGATTTAATTCGTATTCGAACGTTTGTTTGTTTTCAGACGGCCAAATCTTCATTCCCATGCAACATTACCTCCCCTTTATAATTATAAAAATTAAAACTAATTTCATAATACAACGAGCGTACAATAAAAACAAAAGCACGCATCGTTAAAGCAAATCGTTTCTCAATAAATAAATAACCCTAAAACGCCGGAGGCGGGTCTTTGAGTCCGCACGACATCCATCGGTCGTGGTACGTGGAGCCCTGTCGGCAAATAATCCAGTCAGCCGATAATTGCCGATCTCGGCCGAACAGCGACGAGGCTGTTCTCAAGAGCATGAAGCAGGGAGAGACATAAATTACCCCTGTAAGAACCCAGCTGCAACAAGTTATGAGTAAATTTTTAAAACTTCGTAAATTGTTACCTTCTTTAGATTTTTCCGTTTCATCATCATCCTTTGCACTAGTTCTTGGTAGTCCTCTGCTGAATGTTGCGCTAGCATTATTTTTAACCCGGTTTTCCTCATTTCTGTTCCTATATTTCTACCATAATGCTTTAAATAAAAAGATAGTTTAGTATTATTATCTCAAAGCGATACGTAGGTACTTGATGTGATCAACGATAAAGAACACTTCATGAAAAATTATCCACTTTAAAACTCGAGTCTTTGGACAAAATGAAAGCTTGCTCCAATAACTTATTGCCAACCTCCGCTCCGCACGAAGCCGCAAACCCCTGATTGCAGAAGATTGCACCCAATTTGCTGCAAACAAACAACAGATTTGCGTCGGTACGTCTTCTTTGACGGTAATATCATCCTTGTTGTACAACTTGTGAATTCGCTTATTTGAAGTTTTCTTATTGCGGTTTTGTGAAATGTGATTTTAACGTTTACGCGTTTTCATGCTTAATTTAAATAGTCTTTTTGACATAAGAAACAAAAAAAAAAAAAAAACATACGGGTCGAATTGAGAACCTCCTCCTTTTGTTGAAGTCGGTTAAAAAGAGGCTGTTCCTTAAAAACTTCCAATATTTTTTTTGGATAATACCTCTGTTGCATTCACACTAACAATAGATAGTAACAAATTTCCCATAGCTGTATCTGAGGCTGTATCACACTTCGCAGTGTCGTCGATAATACGCTAAAAACAGAACTGACTGTGGTTTACAAAATATGGTGAGACCTAAATCTCGTACTGTTAAACTTTTGTTTGTTGTTAAACATTTTGATCCGTGACAATAAATCGTTCTGGTTAGGAAATCTCCTCACCACAATTTCAAACTAGATGCCATACCATCGACTTGACAGAAGAATAAGTTACTAATTTTAATTAGTAACTTTAGGCTTTAGCCTAAAAATTAAATATATTCGTCCAATTAGTTAACTCAGGCAAACATCATCAACCAACACGCTTGTAGTACCTATCTTACTTATTATTCATCAATACATTTCCCCTGGAGGTTGTAATAAAGATTGTTTAATCGTAAAAGTGGTCCTGGAATACCTGACGTCCGGAATGGGCCGGACTCCGAACCGGACCACACATCATCTTCGGGTTTTGGACGCGCGGTTCGTTTCACTTTTTGGTCCCATTTGTAAGCTTGAGCGGGCTAAGGGTTAAAGTATTCTTGCATTATTCATTTACCTACTTAGTACATTAGGTACATCAGTTTTATCCATTGAATCATCAACATCTTTAAGTGTAGCTAAACGAAATTGTTGTTACTATCTCTCCCTTATTTCGACGTTGGACCTAAATATTATAACGTCTCACGTGTAGAATAATAATGTAGAATTTATGATTATGGTTTAGGTTCATATTAAGTTTAAAGGTCTTTTTAGAATCTACGATTCTTCTATTTTGTTCCAACATTACGTTAAGTCATAATGGCATATTTCCTGCAATTTACTTTCGTTGTTTTTCAACATACAGACAATTTGTTCATTCGTAGATCCGTTTGGGGCGGGTGGTTCAAATTCTGCTGCAAAAACAATCCAGATGCAGATGCTTAGTCTTAGTGCGTTCACACACGATACTGCACTGACGGAGCGGCAGATGTCAGTCCATTGCACAACACCCGTGCGTCAATGCGTCACCGTGTGTGCTTCTACGTGCGGTTTCATAAAACTTGTTTCACAAATGACGGACTGACGTCTGCCGCTGCGTCAATGCGTCATCGTGTGTGAACGCACTTTTAAAGTCTTACCTTATCTTTCTTATTTTAATCTTAACCTTCGTAAGTTTTTCTAATAAAAATAATTAATAAAAACGCTTCCTCTCTAATCTTAAAACTCAGTTTATTCAAATATTAGCCGCAAATGAACAAGTCTTGTTTGTTTCTACCGACCAAAAGTACCAGCGGTATAACGTGTTAACATATTTGTGCTTCTACTTATAATAGTGTTTGACTATTAGCCACCGGTTTACATTACTTTACATAACTCCTGATATTAAATGTCGTAACTCGTAAAAGGTTTAAATGATTATTAAAAAGGTCCCTTGGTTCTTTCATCTCGTATTTTTGGTTCTTCGCAGACTGATTCTCACCGTGAGGCGTGATACGTGTATTTTGGAAAAAAGAATGTTTTAAGTTGGACGTCAATTTTTTTTTTCAAACTTAAGTTAACAGATAATGTGAATCTGCAATGCAGGTGTCGATGTCGTCGTCAAACCAGACCAGAAACACAGTAAGTATCTTTTAATATCTGTTGCAAACTTCGTCAATGGCAATGCACAAAATATAATCCACATGCAATGCAAGCTAAGTCAAAACATAATCTAACTAAACAAAATGCTTTGCGTAATCTATAAGGAAAAACTATAGCTCGAGGCTTTAAAATTATTAGAACTCTCTACACACGACAAATCTTGACTTCAATAAAACTGGATGGCCGAATTTCTTTGCACCAAGAATGCACCCATATTATATTTTTAATAGAAATAAACTAAAACAACAACAACAAGTCTTATTTGAACTTCTTCTGTCGATGTGATAACAATGTCATAGAGAGATTTGCCAACTGATTCGATGTTCTTCAAATAAATAGCAATATCAAAAATAAAAAATTTATAAAAAAAAAACAGATTAAAAATTTGGTCTGTTATTCAAAATTGGTCCTAATCTGTGGACACAATTAGGTATTTAAAAAAAGCCTTTTTGGCAGGTCACTTGCACACATGAGGGTTATTTAAAAAAAATTATCAATTGAAGTGTCACATTCAAGAACCATTTCATTTCATTTTATTGCTATACCTATTAATATCAAATCTTTAATCTTTGTTAATTTCATTAGCATAATTAACTAACTTATTAATTCCATACGTTGTCAATTTGAATGGAAATCCAAACCTGCTTCTTTTGTTTACGTTTTGTCAATTATTTCAACTTTTCAATTAACATTTAAGGTTCAGTTGTTTGTTTTTTGTTAGTATGTATTTTGTCACAATAATTAACAGCATGTGAAATGAATATCAAAAGAATAGACAATAAAGATTAAAGCTTAATTGCGTATAGACAAACAAAATAGAGAAAGTGAGGACTAGATGATTGATTTCCAGGTTTTACCTTGATTGGTCAATACATTGTTAACAATAATAAAACATGTGAGATGAATGTGAACGGAGAAAGATGAATGTGTGTCCACACAGAGAAAAAGATCGAATCGCTTTTCTAGATTATCGTAGTAGGTAGGTAGGTACTCAACCTATATACAATAGGTACCTATTGTGAAGACTATTAATTTTGATAGACCCTGCTAGAAAAGTTGTTATAAGTTTTTATTTTTTGATAAAATAACTTTGGTAGATGTGACTTAAATCTATTTTCCTAAACTAGAACAACAACACAATCATGTTAATGTTGTCCATTTTTTTTCTCCGTGCGTTAATTGTTTCTAACAAGAAACAATGACTATATAATAAGAAATAAGCATAACTGTCTGACAAGCAATAATTGTCTAAAGAAATATACCTTGCTTGAGGCTACATATTAAATTAGGTAGTAAAATTACAATTCATTGTCATTTTCCCAATAACATTAAAACATTAAGCCAATAAACTGATCAAAAGATAAAGAACATTTTCTAAACATGACTTGTGGGCACCGACCTCTCACCTTCACCAAATTTCTTTAACTAACACATTAACGAAGCTTCAGTCTTAATTCTCTTGATATAAAGTTCCCTATCGCTATTAAGAAACCGAAAGCAACGGTAAAATTATGTTGGTAATTTCTAATCAGCCATAAATTAACCAGAATTCCACAAATATCGTAATTCAAACTCATTAATTGCATTCGAAACTCAGAAATAAATGTTTGGTATTAATTTATGCCGCACTCAAAATTTAATCGTTAATCGCAACTGCGTTTCGACTAATATATTCGAATAGCGAACGATTATTTTAATCGATTCTTCTCTGATTGCACGATTGATGGGAAATGTTAAAGCTTTCGCACGGTTTGGATTCACTTCATGATGGGTTTTCTACACTTTTTATCGACTGCGCATGCGCAATCGTTTGCTCGTCCTAAGTTAATCTCTACTTACTGGTTAAGAGTTATGGTGTATGTTTAAATAAAGGGCTTCTATTGTTAAACTGGATTTGTCACCGTTTGATACATTTTATTAATTGCATAGGTATCATAGGTCGTTTCGCTTTTAGGAAGTTGTGATGCGTAGGACATTTTGCTTATAAGTCATTCCGATACGAACCGATCTTAATTGCCTAATAACAGGAATAACAGGAACAGGAGGATTAGGATCCGTGTGTCTTAAACCATAAATGTATGTGCAATTCGTGAATACAGCGTAGTTAGTGACTTATACTAAGTTAGCTTGTGGTAACACCGTCTTAATATTAGATTAAGATAGTCCTTAGAATTCATTAATCGTTTTACAAATAATTGTATAGAACCAGCTTTATGAAAGTTAGTGCGAGAAATTATAATACTCGTAGTGTTGTTTTTTTCCTACTTTTTGTACCCATTATTTCTCGTCTAGTAAATTTGCGAGCTCACTAATCACTGCACCGTTACATTAACAGCTTATTAACTAGCTTCTTTATGCTTATCTTTAGCTTTCAATTCTATCGTCGAAGTCTTGAAAAGCTGGTCATTTTGACACTTAAGCTGTAGACGTAAGTTTTTTGTGACGGGACTCCGAAAGTCTTGATACTGGTTAGTAACTTAGCAATAACGGATGGTAAACACTGGTTGCGTAGATTAACGATCAGATAGGGCCTCTAAAGTGGCGGTGACTGGCGAAAGTCTATTTTAAGTATCGCTCTAGGCTAGGTTGTAATGGCTGAAGCTTGAAGATTGTCTGTGGTTGGTCACACTATCGTAATAAATGTCGATTATAGTTTATCAAAAGCTTGATTCCTGTGACAGCAGGACGGAACGATGCATAAGAAATAAGAGCGACAGAGAGTAACTTTTAAAATGTACCTATGTATCTGACGCGGTTTGGTGGAGGCAAATTCGCACCGCACCGCAATGGGCCCGCATGGTTGTGTATGGCCCATCCCTCTCACCATTATTCATGAGAGGAGGCCTTTGCCCTCTAAACTTATTTTTATTAAATTTTCATGTCACTAAATTCTTTTCGTTAAAATTGAGTTGTTCTACCTATTTATTTAGTAAAAGTCGTAATCAGCTTTCCCAGAATTACGATTAGATAATAGAGCTATGTTCGATTCTTTGTCTATCTCGATTTCATTTGAGTAAACTTGAAAATGTCTTAAATCTTAGCCATGTTAGATTTATGACATTCTTTAGCAACTCATTTAGATAATCACGTCGTAGGTAAGTATAGTAGCCAAATGATCGAAGGTGCTTCAATTTTATCTCAACTACATAAATTGCAAATTATCAAAGAACAGGAATATCAGATTGAACTTAATAATATCCTAGCTACAAAATGAGCATAGAATATTAGCATACTCGAGCAGCATGCTTGAATTACTCCACCGTCAAGACTCAAGTCTTAAGCATCCCTTTGAAAGGACCGCGCTAATGTGCTAAAGTCCATTCCCACTTGCCTCACAAATCAATCCATTTTGTTTCTTAAGTCTTAATCGCAAGAGTCTTAAAGGAAGGCCTCTTATACTGGAAGAACTAAAGACTATTTCGTTTTAAATGGCATGTGGAAAGCAATGGTATTATGCATCAGAATAGTGGTTGGTTGTCGTTTAATGTTATGAATTATGAAACTGTTTCTAAGCTGCCGTCTTTTGTTTTTTATTAGCCTCACTCGTGTCTCTTGTTTTTGTAGAAACGACGTAAGTAAGGTAGTTTTGAAATTATGGACAGCAGCTGAACTTCGAACTGTTATCTTATGTCTTTTCTTTCTGGACTTTTTTTTGTTTTTCTTGGGAAAATTGCATTGTAGAGTGTCACGAAATAAGCAGTTCAGCGTTATTGAATATGACCTACAAATCGTCTGAGGGTAAAGTTTCTTTTGCAGGCGTTTTGTAGACGAAAAGTCAGCTATCATCATCATCACACATTTGATATTAGATCACATCTATGACACCTGAAATCTAAAGTGAAACTTGTTATAACGGCATTCTTTAAAACTTCTTTTGTAGTAGTTGAAGCAAAGCCTTATTTAGCATCTCAAATACCTACAGCATATGAATAGATAATAACAGTATTATTATCTATATCTATTCATAATATAGTCTCAGTAGATATGTAGCGTTTAATATTTGCCATTCATACCCTACGTAAAAAGCCTCCTAACCAAAGTAGGCATCTATTCACAATTTTTTACTGAGGATTGGAAAGGTTCGTAAAATCTCAGAATGCTCTTCGCTTTCCATTGGAATACCACAATTTCTCTAAACTTGCACAACTTTTTCATTGCATGACCAACTATTATTTTTATTCCGCGATTAGCTGCACATACTAAGCTGTGGCAAATCAGAACTACCGTAAGAGCAATGAAGCTCCTACCACGAGAATTTTCTTTGGAGCGAGTACGAATCGAGTTTAAGAACGAGTGCTTACTTAAATTAAAATACATAAATTCAGATTTAATAAAAACAGAAAACGTAGTTACCATTATTGATGGACTATAAAAACTTCAAGGCAAAAAAATCAATCCAACATAATTTGTTACAATGGCAATGACAATAGGTTTTGCTTGCCAACAATATGCTACTGCATCGATACGTGATCTAATCATTGATATGCTATTCACAATGCGTCGAGGTGAAAAGAATGGATTTTGTTTGTTTGAATGCTTTCTTGTACAAACTGTATTTGTTGTGCCTAAGTATATCTTTTAAATTACACACTTTCTGGATAATGTTTTAATAATTTTCTGTCTAAAATCTACCCATAAAGGTGTTTTGAATTACTGAGGATACACTCATAATAATAATAAATTATGGTCGAGAAATAATTAAATAGTTTCTATCTACTTTAACGAAAAAGATTGAAAAATGACATTAATTGCTAGTTTTACAATTTGGTCTTTTGTAAGCTTTCACATGATAATATGTTTGTTCGTTTATTTTCAATGCTTACCAACCAAATACATATATACGAACCTACCTACACACTTTCTTGAAGGGATTAACATTCTTAATAATAAAAATCAGCGTAATTTATCTATTGAGAAAATATAGTAGTTATAGTTTGCTAGCCTGGCGATAGATTAATATTGATTTTTTCGGACCTATTTTTTTTTTCAAGTAGTCAGTTGTGTTTTGCTCGTCTGTATTCCATTCGTATTCGCAGTTTTTCGTACGTTTATAAAATCTTCCACAGGTGTAACAAATAGTAGGGTGCACGTAGAATTCCATCCGTCCGCACAGAACGTACGACCGCATTCCTGCAGCTTCTTTCTCTCTCGTCTATCTGGAGAAATTCTAAGAGCATTCCTTTCTAACCAAACATTAAACATGCTCGAGATTTTATTAAATCTATGACGCTTGATGGTCTTATTGATTTATTGCTTGCGTTAAAACTATGTGCGCATTTTTTGCTTGCTGGTATCGACAGTATCGGTAAAGGTTGGTTAGATATTTCTTGCGATACGACTCGAGTCGTATTAGAATGTAAAAAGTTCATGAAAAGAAGAGACACTTACATACTTTACGGTACGGAGTACTTCAGACCATAAACTGAACAATTTTCACTATGCGACCGATATTGGAAAGAGGAAAATAAATTTTTCACCTCACAAGCTCGGAAACGTTCTGTTTATCATTCGAAATCTGAGTGCAAAAGTGCATTTTATCCGCTAGCGTGGAAAGAGTTTTTGAAATTCGAATCTGTCAATTCAATATTTTTATATACCGCCAATCCACTGAAAACTATTTCATGACACTGGCCAGCACAAAAATAAAAACTTTTTGAAATGTTCTTTTTAGCAATTCACTTTTTTTCCTCGCTGTTGTGAGGTGAAAAATTGTGTGTTTCGCTCGGCTGCAAAGTTATTCTGCGTCTCGTACCTTTGAAACCTTCGCTGAGCGCTCAGGATTCTATTATTTGAACCACTCGCTTTGCTCGTGGTTCAATCCTAGAATCCTTCGCTTGCTCAGGTTTCAATAAAAGTACTCGCGCCAAAAAGCAACTTTGCAGCCTAGCATAACAAATAACTATTGTTTTTCCATAGAAAATAGGTATGTGCTCGATGTCGAACAGACGATTTGTTTTGCAATATTATTATTGGTCATTATTGGAAAGGTTAACCATAGTCACCTTTTTATTACTACTTTCCACGTCATAAAATTTTTAAACCTTAAAAATGCTAAATATGAGCCTTGTTTCAACAGCCTGCTTAAAAGATAGTTGGTTGTTTTAGCAATGTTTCTGATCACCGTGAAAGGGATTGTGGTCGTGACTTTATAACAAATATAAAAACAGAATCATCGTAATACAGAATTTACAATTCGTTGGAGATTAAACTAATCTCTAAAGACCGTGAGCCTATTCTCGTATAGCTCTAAATACATTTTTTTCACCATCGAATCAAATGGAAAGGCAAAGCTCGGATAAGAGCGGAATGCGGTCGTTGAAACATTGATTAAGCTTTTTGTGTTACCATTCATTCTCATATCTTTAAAAACATTTTAACATACCAGAGAAACGAGTCATTGAACCAACTTTCTTCAAGGTGCTAACATTTCACACATCTTTTAAGAGCTGTTGTCACGAAAATCTTTCAGTTACCACCTATGTCGCCTGTTGACACCTTATTATTGACTCATGCTTCCCATGTTTACACAACAAATTGAAACGGTAAATCTAATAAAAACATCTTCACGAAACGGGATATCTGACAAAAGGCCAAAATGTTTATGGAAAGTCGGCACGCGTCATTATCAATGGATTTCTGTGACAGAGAGCTGTTATGATTTAAACGACAATCCATTTGAAGAGCGTTAAACGAAGAGCATTGTCGCTCGACATTTTATGTCGCCTACACAATCGGAAAGGGGTATCTCTTGATAGAGGCCCATTCGGAACGGATTCACCGGCGACCGTGAAGAAAAAAACAACATTAATACCGCTTCGGTCAGGTAGTCTTCTTTTGTGGCCCATTGTGGCCTAACGATGCGATGAATAGTCGATTCTCCGGCAACAGGTGGCTTCGGCTCCTACATTTAACTGTCGGCACTCGAATCTAGTCACTTCCTCCTTTATTTTGCACTTTTAGGAGTTCGACGAACGCATTTCATTATTCTAATGTTATTCGAGCGGTGTGAAAGCGCCTCGATAACCTCGACGGCAGGACGTGGACGGAATAAGTGATAGATAACCGATGTCTACTTAGATCCCGCATTGGAATTTATAGCTCAATCAAAAGTGACCTCTACCACTCAGAAATAAGGGCTAGAAACATGCAAAATCTAAGTGCCGACAAGCGAGACGGATAGGCAAGCTCATTTACATTACATCGATGCGAAAGCAACACAAGCCGACGAGTTATTCGAAACTTAATCAAACGAATTACATCACCACTTCAAACATTTCAGAACAAGGAACCGAGTGTTATAATAAACGATCGTCAAGTGGATCAGATTAGTCATAAATACAGTGAGGCTTAACGTGCGAATAAGCAATTTTCCAAGGAAATGATCTTAACTCGTTACAGAGCCCGAGCCGCGCTCTATCATAATAACACCTCTCATTTATTGCAGCTCCTCGCCAATGCCGCGCCATGTTCCATGTTACTCCGCAGTTATACCGCTATGTTTGATGAATCGTTTTCTCACTGAAATCACCGTAACAGGAGAAGTGGTTCGTTCGAAATACCCGATTATCTCTGCGATTTGTCAGGTTGCAACGGCAAATAAACGGCTTAGGCGAAGCACACAATGAGAAAACCATTACTATAACAACCATATCAATTTTCTATTAGACCTAAGGCTTTGAGAAAATTGATTGCGCTCGCGCAGCTCATGAATCCAATAGCGATAAGTTTGTGTCACAAAGGGCCAAAGAGGTCGTTGTTAGCGCTGAAAAGGCAAGTATCAATCCAATCAGCTAGGTTTAGCTAGATGCATTTATAGTTGCTCAATGTGCAGCCCGCCTAAGCGGCTTTAGAGACTCGATCGCAGCGCGAGATAGCTGCAGAAACGCTACTCGACCCACAGACAAGCGACTCGCATTCCGATGGAAATTGCCCGCGGCCGCAGCCAGATTACCGGCGCCGCATAACGCCGCAATGGATAATTACGCACCGACGAGGACATCCATTACTGAAGATAATTCAGCGAGCGCAATTAGAGGATGAGTCGTGATTCCATCGGCGATAAACCGCAACTCTACCAATATAAATTAACTGTGCCCATAGTTATTAAAGCGCTGCGGGCGGCTCTTTAGCGTTCTATACAACTATTAGGGTTTTGCCACATTGAGAGTTGCAACGTTTGCTTTGAAAGTGTTAAGCAACGCCAGAAGCTACAAATCAAAGCGTCCGAATAGACAGGCGATAAATAGTTTCGAAAAGCGGACATCGGAATGCCAACAAGGCCGCGACTCAGCCTTGCTTTCCGCGTCATCCAATCAGCATAAAGCCTGTTATGCTGGCTCCAATCTGAATAGCAGAGAAACCGGCTGCGGCTCGCGCCACAAACATTATTAACGTAATAAAGTACTAGATAAAATAGTCGGACAGCGTGTGAACGTCGAGAGAAAGCCGTTGTCGCAACATTAGTTCTGTTAGTCGCTTATTACAACGACGGCCCCGACTCGTGTTTGATTGCGGCAGTGTTTCGTGCCCATTAAGGCCCTTTACCAATAAGCATTAGTGGCATTAGACTTAGAGCTACTAAATCTGTTTCTCAACACTATCAATAGACACCGCTAATAAAACTGAAAGGCTACTCAGAACCTTCACAGATAATCTGACAGAAATAGCTGACTATTTCTGTGCGCAGTAAACACTATCTAGCGCTCGATCTAAATTGAATCTACAATCTGAAATGGACGTAGCTCTGAAGAAATGAGCTTCGTCGGAACTTGATATCCTGGTCTCATTGGTCTACAGCAGAAATTGAAGGGACTTTGCGAAGTGGCGTTAGTTATCAAGTTTTAAAAATCTTCGCCGCATTGCCGCCGTTGTAACATTTCAATCGTGATTTGCAAAAACCGGCTCCCGAGTTTCGATCCCATCGTCCGATTTCTGTGTAAATATTTATTCCTGAACATGTCTCAATCTGACTAAAAGGCCTCTTTATGTAAATAACATTCTAAATAACTATAAGTGATTATGAATCCTTTTGAAAACTAAAACTCCTTTGGTTCCCGGAGCATTATTAAGCGCATTCCAAATCTGAATACCCTAAATACTTTGATCATCTCAATTAGTGATGCAAACCGAAAGAGGAAACCAAAAAATTAACACCTCATTGAGTCTGCCACGTGGCGGAGGGTGACCGATCGCTCTCAATCCTTCAGATTATGTGCGGGAGTCCAAACAAACGAATAACAACATCCGTGAAGGCGCGCTTTCCGGGCAAATGTGCCGTGACGATGCGCTGGCGCCGCCCTTCCATTCAAAAAATAATCTGTTAAGTAACGCAAGACTTTTGTCCTTATAAATCCAAAAAAGTAAAAACCCAACCTCGGCTCGGATAAGAAGCACTCTCTTTTATCTTATAGTGTTTTATCCCATACTTATAGCTCGGCTTCGACTCATTAGTTCATCCATCTCTTTCCAGTCTCGCTTCGTCCTACTCGCTCCCGTCTCCGGAGGGCCATTTATCAATTCCAAATAACATGCCGGGACCTTTCCTCTTTTGTTTGTTTATTTTTTTATTTACCTTTTCCTTCGGTGTTCCTTTTTGACTCGAAATTGATTGTAAAGCCCGACTAATGGGCGTCTGTCTATAATGTGAGATGCATTGATAACACTAATTGTACAGCTAATGAGTAAATGTTAAATAGGATATTTTAAGAACCGATAGTTGAGAATAGAACAACCGATAAAATTAATCGTAACGCGAAATAAGACAAACAGCATAAAGTTTAATGGCCGCAATAGAATCCGTTTCACAATAAACGCATGGGGCGCTGCAATTAATGGAGGCAATTTTGCGTGCAAAGGCTATTAAAGTTTGCTATTAAAAGTTTCCAATTTCCCTTGCGCAGGAGTTCGGTTATTAACTCCGTCCGTTCGTCGTCTTTTTGCACGTCGGTGCTGGCTTTTTATTCCTCTTAATTATTTATTTATTGCGGAGACCGGCCCTCCCGCCGCTCGAGGACTTCATTTTGAAAAGAGAACGAAAGGAATTCTAGAATTTCTTGTCTGAATTCGGAGTCTTCGAATCATTAACTTTTTTACCGAAAATTTTAAACCGATTCCTCGTTTCACCGAGTTTATAAATGCACATTTATTTCGATAAGTATTCTAATTGGCCTTTAAAATTTGATTACCACAGTATTTGGAGATACAAGTTTTTATCGACGACGACCCGGTTGGTGTAATGGTTACCACGCCGGACTGCCAAACCAGGGTCCTGGGTTCGAATCCCGGTTCGGTCATGGATGTTATATGTTCGTGCCGTTGTTGTATGGTTTCCATAATAAAAGCCTTTAGTGCTAGTTTGGGATCATTACAATGTATGTGCCTGTGAGCGTTATTTATCGAGATTCTCGATCGATGTCCCACCGATGCGCATCGTCAGTTGAGTCACTAATCATACAAAAATTAGACTCGTAAAAAAAAGATATTCTGTGAACGAAAAAGGTATTTTGAAGATGCCGGACATCAAGGGGGGTCTTCCTTAGGTTTTCTTGGCCCAAAGCAAATAAAGCCGGCGTACCTCAGAAATTAATTTCGTTTTGTTTCATCGTCTGGAGCCGAAGCATTTACATTGAATGCGGTCGGGGGCTGGCCGTTAGTAGGATATTTATGTAGGGACCCGAGTTGTATGACGTGCGCATTATTCATACACGATACAAGCAGGGGCCCAGCTGTATGTTATTTTTACCAGTTCATCGGCTTATCGTTTCAAGCTTTTTACTATCCGAAAATAATAACGAACGTTTTTGTAACTTGAAACAATTGAAAACTGTGTACGGTTTCATAAACCTTGCCAATTTTCTTGTTTATTTTGCTCGTAGGCGTTGCGTTGATTGTTATCGGTTTGTCTGTGTTGATGACTTTATAAAATAATGTTTATGTAGTGTTCCTATAGGTACTTGCTTGCTGTACGGTATGTAGGTAGTGTAAACTGATAGCTATCAAATTTTACGACAGTGTGAGGCGCCACAGCGTCGAAGCCCTTGATTGGATTGTCAACAATACTGCATTTCGTTTCGCATTCGCAACAGCCGATTTCCTGTACTAACTTAACGGGTTTTATTTATTTATAGTCAATAAAATTACTATTCAGCACGTCTAGATTCTGTGAATTTTAGCATTAAAAAGTATTTATTTGAATAATTAACAGCATCTTAAGATTTTAATCGGTGTTTGAAATTGATTTTACAACTAATCTTATCCCATATTTACATACGAACTGTATAAAAATTTGCAATGAAGATTAGCAGTTTATGATTATAACGTTTTAGCACCTACTTTCTAAATAATATATAAATATTTGAAATTTGACATACGAAAATTATGTCAAGTCCTAATCAAACTTTTTCTATGTTTTTGTTTGTAAGTAGTCTTCGCAAACACAAAAATACATTAAATTTACTACAGTTATTTACTAGGTAGTTCTTTCTTCTCAATATCATGTAATAACCAGTAGAAATAAATTTTCTTCAACACTGCAGACCAAATATTGCAATCCTAAACCGATTGAAGGCGGACAAACTCGTTTCCAGATTTAAGTAGGTATAACGTTTCTGGTGTCCGAGAAGATTATTAACCATAATATTTTCATCTTTTCAGATCCCAAGCCGCATGGCGATGGTGACGGCGTCAGGTGTTACTGCAATACTGCGCAATGTGTCAGTACTGGATACATGTGCAGGTCTCCGCGCACCGGTGGTTGCTATAGCGAGCTGCCTGCCCCTAGACGCACGCACCACGCCAGGCATGGCTGTTTGCATCATTTAGCTGATACGTGAGTATTGTTAAAAGATTATTCAGTACAACTTTAATGATAATAACAAAATTATATCAACCTGTACATCTGAGAGAGCTAGATCATAGAAGGAGCTAAGTAATAAATAAACAAAGCATTAAAATTTAGAGAACTTTTGTTAACGACACGAGTATAATTATTGATAGAGTTGAGATATATGCTTACAGATACCTAGGATTTTCTTGGGTAAGTACTACAGATTCCAAATGCGTAGAAACAATTACTGTATCAGTGTCACATTAAAATTGAGGTCAATACACCAGCAAACTCATGAAATCATCACTCCGTGAAAGTCAAATTATACACTTGTAACATTAACATGATAAACTCTTAAATACCAAATTGTCTTTTAAAAATGTCTCCGATATAGATCTACAGTGTTGAAAACTGCATTGGTATATGATCCGACTCGACATCCACAATGCCGTTCACTTCGAAGATTTTTATCTTGTCTCATTATTATTCGAGTCACACTAATTAGTATGCCTGACATGGTCTTAAAAAGGGTCTTTACAGATGAACGAAATATCTCACAGAGCTTAAATATCCATGGAATACAACGGTAGCAACACCTAAATTTATATGACACTAAATTGGATTTCGTCTAAATAATATCGTTAGCGCTATGATTATTAAAATTTATACAAATTTGAATAGCGGTTTTCTTCTTAATCCTTTCATTATTAACTAGAAATGAATGTATTCGTTTATTAGCTATTATGTCGTCATCAATAACATTGATTATGTTTGAATCTGTATTTTGAAGATTTAATACTACAAGGATCATCAGAATCTTGTTTTAACATCCTACCGTGTAAGTGTATTTTATTTATGTACGAAATAGTTGATCGCAATTATGATTAGTTTCTGATGCAGCACGGTTTCCTGTCTTTCTAGTTAACTTTCATCGTGGAAATAATTAACTATTCTTTTGTTAGGCGCGGTACATGCAAGCCGCATTGTCATCCATCAATTTTGCTTATCACGCTACGGAACCCATGACTCGCCTCACTAATATCTATGCGCTGCGTTCCAGTGTCTTCAATCAATTTGTCTTCGTTCATTTCGAAATTGTTTCACGACTGTTTAGTCTTTCATCATCGATGTCAGTATAAAGATGCGATTGTGATGCGATTTGATTGAATATCTTTCTCCGCTAAGTTGTTTACTTACGTCTCTGTTATTTATTACCATTTCTGTATAACATTGAAGGTTTTTATCGTTTTAGTTAGTCTTTAAAGTTCCTCGGTTAATATTAATTATTCTGACGAAGGCACGCCGAAGTCGGTTGGTTTTTATACACTGAAATTACCCGCCCGGTTGATTATCTTATTCGGATCGGCCCGTCCCGTGTTCAGAAAACAGGTTCCGTGCGCCAGCGCATGCCCGGTTTTATTTGCTTTAAATAATTTTTGCTCGTTTTTGGCAATCTCCCGTCGTCCATTATCTTTGTTAGCGATCTCTTTCGCTTCGTTAAGATTTCGATCGAGTTCAAATTGATTTTCTATATTTTATGGGTAATTAATATTGTCGGAGTTGTTTATCGTCAGTGTGGCTGGATCTTTGTCCTCGTTTGTTGCGATAAGGGCGACGTGACGGTAGGCGCTGGGGTTGAGTCGGAGGTCGGGATCCTAGATAGCGCCACAGATGTACGGCCGCCGACCCCGGCCATCTGCCATATTTAAATCTCCATGTTTCATAATAATCAATCTTTTACAACTTCGCTGTAAAGCTCTAAATCCAGTGTTTCAATTACGTCGCTTTGCGTCAGTAGATATTGTCACGTCTTTCTTTAGATATGTTTCAACCCTTTGGCATTTTGTTTGCAGATATTTCTTTGTCTTTTATCAAATCCTGCGTGCGATAGATTACATTAGTTTTATCTCTGTGTTTCACATTTGGTTCAATGCGTCATTTATTCTGGTTCGAAAAAAGACTGAAGTCATGATTTCAGAAAATGTTTATCCTTGAACACTTTTATTCTTGATGAGATTTCATGTCTACTGGTTCATTTTGGTTTGGCTATTCAGTTTATTTTAGCGTGGCATTTATGCTAAATTTCCCGTTACCGCAAGCCGGATTTTAATTGGCTTTTTTCATAGTGATCTCATTAAGGTCCGTGTTTACTTACTATCTTATCGTTAGTGGTTCGCTTTGTTTTGTTTTGCGCGTTAAGTTAAGTGGTTGGCTTGAGAAAAAAAAATACTGTTAATGAGATTTTTATTCCGCAAAAAACTTTTTATATAATGTTTATATTAATACTAATTTTAATATTTAATCGATGAAGGAAACTTAACATTCTCTATGGGACCAAAATCGAAATCGCAAAAATAACAAATGTCCCATACATTTGGCTCGAGAAGGATTGCAGTTTTATATAGAACAGCTGATTTTTCTTCGCGATTTCGATGTTGGTGGCATAGAAAACGTTGTTCAGTATGACGGTCTGATCATCCCCTTAAAAATTGTCATCATATTAAGAAGGACCCTGTATATTATATTTATATCCCTTGAAGACCCACCATCCGTTAAAACTTACGCTTTGGTGTTTTGAGGGGGGATTAGAACAACATAAACCATTGTTATTAATTTTACAAATCCATACGTTTCTAGACTGTCGTTTGGCTTCCATGGTGGTACATTCATTTTAATTACTATTATAATGATAGTAAATACTATTTTACTTTACATATCCCATACCTTACTCTTCGCACGTTTTAGTATTACTGTGTGTTGTTAGTTTGGGATTATATTATAGTAAGACAATTAGCCATAATAATACTTAGATTAGCTGAACGTTCTTAGCGTTTTGGTTATATTATGTATGGCACATTATACCTACAATGGCTTATAGCGTTAGTGTTTTTGGTGTAATTTATTTCCTCTACCTATTTGCCTATTGTTGCTATCGATGTTGTTATGACTGCTGTTTCTGCATTGGGACAAACCTGATATCGGGTTTATCAATGTTTTTAGTTCATAACGTCATACGTCTGTTTATGTATTTGATAAATAAATAAATAAAAAAATAAAAAAAAGTGTAGAAAATAAAATGATAATAAAGGATATTTTCAACAAATTTATTTGCAAAATAATGTCCGATTTGGTCATAATAATTTCATTCTTCGTCTGAAATCAAAAATCAATCAAGTTTTACAAAATGTTTGTTTTAGTGTCTACTAAACTGAATACTTATGCTTTAATTAGCAAAATCGCTAACCTAAAACGAAGTCGACCACCGTGAAAATACCAAAAAATCCCACGGCCGCATAGGAATCCTCATTCGAAAATCAATTAGGCGAATTCTAAAACAAATCGTTTCCAGACAAGATTCCGCAAATAATTCCTTTGTCAATCGGCGTATTCGGCATCCCAGAATCTTTCTACGACTCTTGTGACTTTTTCGTAAGAGTGATAATGGATTGATTCGCGGGACTTTGTTTGTAGATTAACAAAGGGCTCAATCGACTCCGAATTTAAATTCTCGATAAAACTGTTCGAATAACTTACACACTATCCGTGCAGAGGTTCTCATGAGAAACATGTAACCGTTCTAATGGACCCTATATTTGTTATTTTCCAACTGACCTTATACTTTACAGTGCTAGGTATATTATTTATCGGTAGGTAAAGTCGAGAGTGTTCGGGGTTTAGTGCACATACACTCAGTTACAGAAACGCTCATTAGAGATTTAATGGAGGATTAACTCTAATGAGCGTTTCTGCAACTGTACTCATGTACTTAAATTAACTTGCGTATCTGACTGCTTTTGTAAATAAACAGTTACACTAGTTAGGTACACTTGAGAGTCTTGAAGATCTCTATCTAACTTCTAATTTCCAAAATGATTTTTATTAACGTGATAGTCATGTTGTGCTGTTTTCAATTCAAATTGATGAATTTTTGACTTGCCCGACTCAAATCTTAACTATTATAAAACTGTAACTGAAGTGTGTCTGTACATTGAAGATATTTACAAAAAATTGATTACGATATGGTTTTTAGGTATCCCTGACTCGAAATCAACCTTTTTTAGAAATTTTGTCTGTCTGTTTGTTTGTGTGTGTGTTTGTTTGTTTGTTCGCGCATCACGCAAAAACTACTGAACCGATTGTGATGAAACTTTTTTTGTTTGATAGCTTATGCTCTGACTTAAAATCTGGTATATATTTTGTGCGGACGAAGTCGCGGGAAAACACTAGTAAACAATAAAATTATAAAATACCCCTCCAAGCGCCAAGACTCTACACTCATCATCAGCCTCTGCTGAACATAGACTTCTACACTAACTATCTACAATTCTACAACCTGTCGAGTCAACCTAAAGGACCCGAAGGTCTGTCCGACAATCGGACCTAAAAATGTGTGTTGGTGCTTGCCTCATCAACGGAATAGCATAAGCCATTCAGCAAGGAAGTCCCGATAGCATTTTGTGTACCACAAACACAATGCCAATCTGCGCCACATTAATTAATTTGTTTTTTTGTAACGATTAGTATCCCTTTTCACTCAGGTAGGTACTTATTTAATTATTTATTGATATTGATGAAAGCATAAATTAAAACCAGTTTACCAGATTTACAATAACACATTCGTAAAGCTAGCTAATCGATGTCGTAAACACGTAAAGCATTCAAGTTTTATTAAAAACATGTAACCTTTTACTGGTACAAGTCACATTTAACGTCATAGAAAAGTAACTATCAATATATCTTTTATAAGTCTAAACGTAAAGAAATAATTGTAAATTGATGTAAATTTGTACAAGCCTCGTGAGAACATTGCGTCTAAAAGCACAAAATTGACGATTTGTATTCTGTTGGCATAATCTGTGTGCGATGGCTTTGGGGACACTTGACAAGTTGAAGTGATAGATGTCTTGGTTTCATTGCAGAAGACATAAAAAAAGATGTTTAGGTTTATGGTCGCTTGGTAGGTATCTTGGAGCATAAAATCTGCAAGAGTTTTCTTTTAGGTCATTCGTGATTTGAGTTTCATCTTGTGATAGAAGGATAGGATAGGAAGTAGTACTTAGTCCAATATGCATTTCGTTCAATATACACAGTTCGTCGACTCGCATTTCGTCCAGGTATTGATGGAAAAAAATATTAATGATTGAAAACACATTTTTTTTAATCGAATTTATTATTTTTACATGTACCTATGCCATGTTAGCACATTTTTTTTTACTTAAGTAAGTAACTGAAACACGTTTCGTTAGAATATTTTTATAAATTCATAAACGAATTCTTTACGAATTGGCCGCGTCCGGTATTCAACGTTAAAATTATATATATACATGATATTGTAAAATAACCTTTCTTCCACTAAAGCTGAGTCCACACTTTGTACCTAGTCACGTGAAAGCGTAAAAGCGATACTACAACTATATTACTACAGGCTAGAAGGAAGTTTTATGCATGCATGCGTATGCATAACCGACGTATTCATTTCACGAGAGGTACCTAGTCAGAGATATTCTGAAAACTCAGAACATACAGGCATGTTTTTTTTCTTTAAAGAAGCTACTTGTTCATGCTATCGTAACGTTCGAGGTATAAATCTGGAATTAGCAACCATAAAATAAAGTCCGATGGTAATTTGATGGTAATAAACAAAATGGACAAATATTTTTTTCATTATGCATAGTGATTTGATGAACTCTATTAACTGTCAAGCACGTCTATCTCGGTTCTGAATTATTAATTTAATACGTGACTTGCTTCTTAAGGCTTGATTGAAAAACTTAATACTTTGTTGCTATGCTAATATTAAAATCAACCTGACGAAGCTGATGTGTATTCTGTTAGAAATGTCATAAAACTTCAATTAAAAAAACTAGTTTTTATTTTTACCAAAACAAAAGCACACAACACTAATATATAGGTACTAAAATTATAACATTAGGTAAATACCTACCTCTACATATCTACCTAACTAGAAAATACTTTTGGAAATCAACAATTTTATCGATAGAATTTCTGTATGAAGATGTAGGGTAACTATAATTTTGTAATAATCTTTAGAAAAATGTTTTATTGGAATATAATTAATATCATCATCTTGATAAATACTGTCTATTCTGATGATGGATGATATCCTACTAATGTTATAAATGTAAAAGTTTATGACGATGTTTGGATGTTTGTAACTCCATCACTCATAAATGGCTCAACGGATTTGGTTGAAATTTGGCATAATAATAGAAAATATATTCTAGATTAACACATGGGATACTTTATAAAGTCAAAGAAGACGAAGTAGCAGCTAATACCTATATGCAATAAAACTGTCCCTACGACGGCCGACTGGTTGACATTTGCACTGTAACGTTGAAGGTACTGTGTTGAGGTGCGCTGGCGCAACGCTACTCTGTAATCTTGAGTCGACCCTGCGTGCAGTAGTTACCAGTTACCAATTATATTCAGGTGGTACAAGGCATAGGAGGTCTCACCGATCCCCGCTACCCAATCCGCCGCGTAGCCCCAGCAACGCCCTATGCCGAGGTCCGTAGCTAGGGGTCTCTAGGTCCCTCCAATAGTACGCAGTAATAAGCAGTAACGCTCCTTGAGCAATGCTATTGACAATTCGAAAAAAAGTAGAAAGAGGGGAAAATATAGACTAATTTTATTAAAAAATCTTCACTTTGTTTGGGTTTTTATCTTTTTAATCTTATGAAATACGACGACGAAAACAAAACTTTTCACGTTACTGAAAGGTTTAAATATTATTGTAATAATATAAGTACCTAATGAATTGAAATTCCGGAAAATACACTTAACTTACTTACATGACCACCTACTCATGTAGGTATTATAAACAATTAACTTCCTGAATCTCAAATAACGTTTTATTTTTATTTTTCTTTTGAAAAGAAACTTACTATTTCTACTACTATTTCTTGTGACTTAGACCACACTAAAGTACACTGGATTTGAGTGAAACTAACAAATTACAGTTTTTTTTGTGCAATATAAAGTTGAAAGAATCATGTACTGGGGACCGAGGCCGACCGAGTTTTTATATACCATTGAACAAAGTATATAGACTCGTTGAAATTAATTACTAAAGCAAAAAACAGCAGTTCACACATAGATAAAACTAAAACGAAGAAGATGCCGCTTTTTCATTTATCGTTGAATGGAAAATGTACACAGTGTTCAATTAAATGTACATTGGTGTAGTACGAATTAGAGGTTTAAGAGAGTAGTGTGAATATGACAGAATTCCACAGAACACAAAAATAGTAACATCACATCCAGACGTGTCAAATATTAGACCTGTTAGTCCCACTTGCGTCAACATGGGTTAGCAACAAACTCCAGGTTAAATTAGTAACCCACGATTTTTGAATAGAAAAACAATTGAGAGAGCTATTTTACAACTGGTAACCTAGGTTGACGCAAGTGGGGCTAAGTGTGCCACTATTTCGTATACCAATAACAAAGTGATGGGTTTTAAAGAGAATAAAGTCACTGGATTGACTTAAGAGGGTGGTATGCACGATCAATGCTTCTTCTTCCTTTTTTATTTTATCTAAGCGTTTAAATGTAAAATTAACTTTGATACAATGTGAGGAAAAACCTAGCAAAAATATTGGTACCTATTTACCTACTTATTTATTTTATTGCGATAGTAAATAATAGTTAGGAAAACCAAAAACAAAAAAATATGCATTTCCAATCTAAATAATTATGAGTTTATATTGCTCTGACCCCGATTTCGAATAATGTAAGGGCAAGAGAATGATGACGATTTAAGAATTATATTAGTAAGGTACGGTACGGTAAGGTACTTATACTTCGTGAAATTGATATCATTAGCAACTCTGTGTAACTACTATTGTGTCTTTAAATTATAATATAAATAGTTAACTGAATTTTGAACGATTTTTGTTGAGTAATAACTAATAAGCTACTAAGTAACAATACTTTTCAGTGAATGTTTCGTTTTAATAATTATCATTCTTCTTCTTTAATTAGTTTTATCTTTCTAATGTGTATTTAAACTCTTAAAGCGTATCATCCCCGGACCACGACTCTCCATACTAATCGATGCGAACGAGCGCTGGCTCCGGTCAGAATTTAGCCGTTTTCTTCGAAAAATGAGATGATTTTTTATTAATTTCATAAAAGTTTGTAATCCACATCATTCTTAATTGTGTTGTGAGCAATATTGTAAATTTTCATTTTCTTCCGATGAAAAATGTAAGAGTAAAATGGTTACAACTGGAAAAAAGGGGTGACTTTAGTTGCCCTTTTCTTCGGTTTTATTCATTAAAATCGATTTCTAGAAAATCCACATCACTTCTCATATCATGTAGATGGTTCAGTTTATTTTACAGCTCAAAAAATTAATGAATAAAATGGTTACAAAGTTACCTAATTTCATGATAAAAGTAAAGTAGCCCCTTAAATACATTTACAGGTTTTCTTATAAGAGACTAAAACTCAGTACATTAAATCTCTTGCTGTCACTTTTTGTCTTTCTGACGTAGTAAAAGCTAGCAAGAAATTTAATGGAGGATTAACTTTAATGAGCTTTTCTGCAACTGAGTGCCATTGAAGCTTTTTCTTCAATCATAAGAGAAATTGAAAAAAACAAGAAGCTCTCAAAAACAAAAGAAGCTGAAACATAATTCGAAATAACGTGTTTATTCAACCATTTCCAGGGAGAAAGAAGCGTTGTCGAGATGCCAGAACTCGCCAGGGCCCGAAGGACCACCGCCTTCCAGAGAACACTCCCTGCTGCTCTGCTGCTTCAGGGACCTCTGCAACCACGAGGACAGCCCACTGGCGAGGGCCAGGCTTAATATTACTACTGATTTAGGTACGTCTATCTATCTATCTATAACGTCACGCCTCTTTGGTAGGCAGAGACCAGAGCGCGCCATCTACTACGATCCTTACATACATCTTTTGCCTCATTCACATCCATACATCTCTTCATACATGCCCGTCGGTTTCGAGTACTCCGCACCTCCCCTTTTTGTAGGACGCAACTGATTTGATCAGAATATGTCCTACGAGGGCGCCCTCTGCCGACACATCCACTCATTTTAGCTAGCTCATTTTAGGTACGTAACTACTTTTAATTATCGTCGGCCGATATACAGGGTCCAAAGTAATATGTTCACAGTTTTTAAAGGAGATGATCGGTCCATCAAACTGAACAAATTGCTGTATGGGACCAACATCGAAATCGCGAAAAAAAAATCGCTCTTCCATACAAAACTGCAAAACTACTCGAGCCAAATTTATGGGACATTTCGCGATTTTTATTTCGCGATTTCGATGTTGGTCCCATAGAGTAAGTTGTTCAGTTTGAAGCTCGCTACGCCATGTTTGGCCTGCCTACGCCATGATGACCTGTTAAAGTCCATTACTGGTTTATGAACATCCATGATATAGTAGTGGCTTGACTATATCTTGGGTGTTCATCAACCAGTTACTGAAAATAAGCCTCAAATAATCCAAGAATAATCTGACAGATTGAACTCAATTAAGTTTTACACTGTCTTGTTCAACTCGCTACCGGCAGATGTGTTGTAAATAGCTTCAAACAAGTCTATCAACTACAACAACCTGGACTGGTATGCCAACTATTCATCCACCATTTTTTACTAACAAAGTAAGCAATAATACTCCAAGCTACATTAAAGGTAACATAAAAGTACAGCGTGTGTCGTCAATTATAATTTAAATTCTACGTTAATGGTAAATTATCAGTTAGAGTAGGCTAGGGTTGTCAAGATTTGACTGGAAAACGCTCTGTTAAAATGCGTTCAAAATGTCGATCTCCCAAATTTTTCAGCATTTAGTATTAAATTATGAAAACCGTTTAGTGGTATTAGAATCAATGAGTTAGGTAAGTATCTAAATTGATAAAATATTAAAATTTTAAATCAATTTCATCAGAATTGTTATCTAAAAAACACTTAAGTACCTACTTATAATTGTAACTTCTAAACAAATATTATAAAAAATCATCAACATCAGGGTAAATTTTTAATCATTGTGGATAGCTTCTACATTATTGTATTCTACTCATCAAAGAACAACTTTAAATATGGAGCCAAACTCCAAATGGCGAAAAAAATCATCGGTTTCATAAAAAACTGCAATAATGTATCATCAACAGTTGTATTGTTTTTCGCGATTCCGAAGTTTGCTCCATAATGATGGTTGTTCAGTTTGATGAGTAGAATACTTACATGGTGAAGTTATTCGCACTGATAAAGAATTTAAACTAAAAACAAACACTCGATTAACATGATCGACAGTATTTTGTCGGTTGTCAACCCTAGATGATAACATACGTTGCAATGTTGCAAACATGTTGCAAAACTAAATAGTACGTTAGTGACTGCGTATTAGGCTAAATTGTATGGAATGTATGAAAAATAATAGTTCATCAATGGTGGTTAAATGACAGTCATGCGAGACGATCTTGATTCTTGGGCATCTTTCGTTTTGAAGACACCTTATTACGTCGACATAAAGGTGCTTTGATGGATGCCATAAAAAATTTTTATACCAGATCAAGTTGGCCTATTTTCATGTTCTCTTTAAATTACGGCAATTTGCCATAGTCTTTCTACTTGGCACATTATTGAATAAAGGTGTAGAACATAACAATATAAGTAATAGAGAATATAATAGCGGTAACCCTGAAAAGTAACACTAGCATTTTTCAAAACGTTCTCAGACCATCAAAATGAACAACTTTCTTAGCGAGAAAAAAAATCTGTTGTACCGGGTATTGTTTTCATTTGTTTGGCTGCAAACCTGCTCTATTCAAATGTATGGGAAAGCTGTTTTTTTTGCGATTTCCTGTTTGGTTATTCATCAAGAATAAATTTCTTATATTTGATCGATGATTGATGGTTAGGGTTCGTATCGGAAATATACGAGTTATAATCGTTTATGTAACTAATTATAATTAATAGGAGCACAACACAGCAGTAGATCAAAACAGGCAGACAAACTGTCTTTGTTTACTCTGACCAAACAAACAAGCATATTCAAAAAACACTTTATCTGAATTCAGTAAGATCCATTTTACGTAAACCTTCGAAAATGACCTTTAACCTCTAGCGATTACAATTCAATCAAAACAATGCAAACAAATAAATTCTGCAAACTGATAACAACAATTAAAAGCAATTAATTCTAGAATAAATTGGCATATCAACAAACTGCACCTCTGCAGCCTACGTAAGTAAATACAAAGCTCTTATGCTAATAGAAATATAGATTAAAATGCCTTAATTTTAGACATTTAGTCAAATGAACTATAGTTTCCGTGAACAAAGATTATCATTATAAATTATAGTCCTATCTTGTACAAACAAGTGGCAGCAGAGTGACTCAAGCGACCTATATTTAATAAGGAGCTTCATCGATTGCAACATGATTTCATGCTTTTCAAAATCTATTTTGTAAAGATATACTGGCAGCAATTACATTCTTGCCATTGAGTGGCAGGCGGCAGTATTATTTGGCATACCTAGTGGAAATTTGATATTGGAAATTATCACTGAAGTACCTAAACCAACGCATGCTATGCTAAGGTCTTTAATTGGGTGACCGTTTAGTATTACTGCCATCTCAAGGGTCTTCTTGTTTCGGACGGTGCGTTAAGTAGATGGCCCCAGATAGTCCCCGTAAGATTGCGTGGTATTCGTGTAGCCATAAGAGCGATTTTTGAACATCATACGATCAACTCAGCAGTAGAAAGATACATAATCTCCATAGTAATTTTGTGATTTTCTACTGCCGAGTTGATTGTATGATGTTCAAAAATCGCACTCCAGGTCGTCAGGTAACATGCACGACTAAGCGACAAAACGAAAACCCGTCAAGCGCGCTTATTTTTGAATACGTTTAGTAACAAAGATAAAGGCACGGGGTGGCATGGGCATGCTAGGCCCACTTGTACAGTAATAGTATAAACGCGAGAAAACGTAGGCGTTAACATAAACTACCTTAGAATATTTTCAACGGGAACAATTTGAAAGTGCCTCGAGTGACTTGTAAAGTATTGCAGAGGAAATTAGCTTTTCGATCCAGTTTTACTTTAATATAATCTGTTGTATGCCCTCTACAATTCCACCCTTAACACTATCACAGTAGAGTTTAAATCACTTAAGCCATTTTCGACGAGTAAGTGGCGATGCGCAATTGTTTTAATATTTTCCTTTGTTGTTTGAAGCAATGTTTGTAAAGATGAACCTTATTGTTCTGGTAATAAGGAAGATTTCTGAATAATAGGTTGTGTTAATTGAAAACAGTGAACCTGTTGGTGGTAGTTTCTAAAATTAATTTAATTTAGCAGATGCAGATTATTTCTGTAGGCGTTTTACCACTTGCCTACCTTCTATGTACCTAATGTAACATAAAATGGGTAGGTACTATGCTATGCTGAAATTAATGATTCCACTGACTAGACTTTGGGAATTCCTGTTAGGTTCCTTGGGGAAAGTATTCGATATCGTATGTATACGTACCTACAATCATAAGGTAAATGCTAAGAGAGTAATTTGGAGAGTAGGTTACTTTTCCAACTGTATACATATTTGTCCGATCTGCCCCACACATACACCCCACCGACTAGAGTGCGAAAGAGACTACTGCAGCTAGGACCGATTTTATCTACATAAAATCGACGAAAACAGCATTTCGTATTCCCCTGTTTTCTCCTTCAAAACCAAACCGATTTTAATAATTTTTTCAAGAATAATATGACTTTGGTTATGTCTGTACGTTTTGTTTATATTCGTCAAATTTGTTTGCTGGATGTCTGAAAACGGGCTGTCAAATTGGTCATTTTCAAAGGTCCCTAGTTCCTACAGTAATTAATTTATGTAAAAAAGCAAAACATAGGGACATAGCAGAGGTAACATAGATTGGATGGTAAAAAAATTTTTGCTCTATTGTCATTATCCAGGGAGAAAACAGGGGAATACGTTTGTATGGAGAAAACCGTACCCGTCTATCCTCTTAAGACTCTCAAGAACTCTATAGTTTCGAGTAATGCAACTACCCACACCTTACAGACTGTAGTGTTAATCTGTAATATAATCTGTATCTTCTCGGTAGGGTAGGTATAACGGTTAAGAATATGATTTTTTAATAAATGATACCTACCAACTATAAGAAATGTCAAAACCATTGCAAATGCTTATTCACAATTACATCTAACTGCTAACTGCTAAGTCTTGCATTACAGCCTATAAGACATTTTTAAAACAATACCCTGCTATCAATTGCCAAAGAATGCAATTGTGTCACTCTATACCCATTATCAATTCGATCTAACGCAATGAAAGTGCAACTTGCTGCATTCAGTTCCTGGTAGTCCCACACGATCTTGTGTACAGGGTGCACTTTCTAGGAAGCTTGCGAATGAAGCTTTATATAGAGGGTGATAATGATTCTTGATACTTAGTCGGATGTCAGACACGCCAGTAGTCCAATACACTGATCAAGCAATAGCGATACACACTTCCAAACGGACACGCGAACACAAAACAGACTTGCGAACTACTCTTCTAGACTAAATTAGTTTTGAGTTACTAAACTAGGAAATCTAGCGAGTGTGGAGTTCCAACTTCAAAACTTTGTTTTCTGCAAGGAAAGTAGGAAGTCCCTGACAGACATTCAGACGGATGGCTAGGGTAAACAGGGATATGAAAAAACGCACAGACGGACAGACACTACGACTCTACGACACGGGACCATATACAAGGTGTTACAAAAATACAAATAAACATTTAAGGGGGTAGTGTAGACCATCAAACTGAACAACTTTCACTATGGGACCAAAATCGAAATCGCGAAAAAAAAAATGATGTACCATATTCTACAAATAGACTAGAGCTAAAATATGTACCTATGGGATAACAGATTTTTTTTTTCGCGATTTCGATGTTGGTCCCATAGAGAAAGTTTTTCAGTTTGACGGTCTAAGATTTAAAAAATTATTTTTACGTATGAAACACCCTGTATACAGAGTACAGAGTCCTTATTAATGTGCTGACCCTTTACTAAGGGGATGATCAGACCGTCCAACTGAACAACTTTCTCTATGGGACCAACGTCGAAATAGCGAAAAAAAATCTGCAGTCCCATATATTTGGCTCAAGTAGGTCTGCAGTTTTATATGGAACAGCAGGTTTTTATTTCGCGATTTTGATGTCGGTGCTATGGAGAAAGTTGTTCAGTTTGATGGTCTGATCAAACCCCTTAAAAAGAGTCAGCATGTTAAGAAGGATCCTGTATACTGGAAAAAATGAAGAGCCGTGAGCATGTGGCTAGGAAAAGAGACGGATTCACCAAATAACGTTTTTTTTAAGCAAGTATTTTGTGATTTGGAAATAACATCAATTTTAATGCCTACTAAAGCTATGTACATAGAAATATTCACATTATCTTCATGTTTTAATGAAACCCAGAATAACGCTATGCGTCAGATAAAAAACTTTTTTTTTCTTAAAAATCTTCATACCTATATCAAATACATAAGTCACACATACCTATATGTGGGTGGATACAACATTATGAAGCCTAGACACATCAGTCATACTTCAGACTCGACAGACCTATTCGAATATGTCTGGCAATAATATTTGGCACGCTTGCATCTTGAGCTCGTAAACACGACCACCCATGGTGTTTTAGTAACGTTATAACTCCCGTAGGCGTTTGTTATGTCTTTCTGAAGGTTTTATCGGGGTTGTTCAGGAAACTGTCCTAGACGACAGACTAAGGGTTTAAAGAATCAGTGGATATAAGTATAAGCATATAGTGCTATAGAACGGTGACAAAAATATCACTTGGTATACGAAATTTGGCTATTTTACAACTTTTCTACAACTCCAAGCTTACAACATACTAGTTATTACCCGCAACTTCGTCCGCAGCGGTTCCCGTCTTCAAATTATTCGGCACTGATTATCTACCTTTATGACCTATTAAATCATCAACATCAGCCTATATAATTGCAGGCCCTGGCCTACTTTCATGTGGCGGAGAGGGAACGGGCCTCCTCCTCGCGTGCCCAGCGATGATTGATAGAGGCAGCTTAGTGAAGAATTTAATAAAGTGAAAAATCCCTCTATTCCAGAAGGCAACGCAGTAGCCACGGAGCGAGGTGCAAATTACAACGGCGAGGTGTGGTTCAAAGCTGCCACGATAGCGGTGCCGGTGTGTGGTGCCCTCATCCTGTTCCTGCTGGTAGCTGTGGCCGTCAGGCTGCTGAAGGCTGACGCGCTGTTGCACGCTGATAGGAAGCTTAGGTAAATATTCTTGGCGTTATGTTGCCCTTGTAGTTCTTAAATGTAGACAATGGCCAGGTATGAGTGAAGCAGCCACCATAGCCGGGCCTATAAAAGTTTTATCTTCCTACTGTGTCTCTGTGGATCTTAGAATGGAAGGAATGAGTTACTGTGACGTCTTAAAAAGCCACAAGAATGGCTTCTTTAAAATTTAACCCATCTTTACATAATTCCATAAGCAATCAAAGATGACAATAGAATATAATATCTTGATCAAACCTTCGCTAAACGTTGAGACAAGATTACCTTAATCAAAGTATAACACTCAATTGCAGAAACGCTCATTAGACTTAATTCTCCATTAAATCTCTTGCTAGCTTTTACTACGTCAACAAGACAAAACATGACAGCAAGAGATTTAATGGAGGATTAACTTTAATGAGCGTTTCTGCAAATGAGTGTTAATGTATAATATCTCTTTGACGAGTAAAAAAAACTAATTTCTCCCCTTTCCAAACTTCCAGAGGCGGCTACATGTCACCGTTGCACCAGCACACCAGTGAAGACATAAAGAAGGTCTGGGTTGGCAACGCGTCTCCCCTCATCGTTGCCCCCGGAGGTTGTCTAGTTGCCGTGGAACGTGCCCAGTTAGTCGATGTACCCTGCCAGCAGCAGTTCTGTGATATCCAACGGTAGACTCTATGTGAGCGAGCAATCTCTTTGGTGGGCTGTATGTGGACTTTTGGGATGGATTGTGTGGGGCCTTTTTATTAGGTGGATGCTTTCAGATGTGTACCAGGATTCTAGATGGCCATGGTTAGTCTGTATGATTTTTGTGTCATAATTTGATCATCTCTTAGCGTCTCCTTATAAAGTATAGCCTTTTCTCAGTTATGGTTGTGGTTCCATTTGACGGTAACGATTTTTTGTCGATTCCCAATGGAATCCAATGATTCTCAGCCAGAGACTGAAAGTGGACTGAACTGATGATGATGGTAGAATGAATTTAAAAAAAATGAGGCTAAACAAACACTTATCAAAATTTGTATACTTACTTTATAAATTCGTAACAGAACTATAATATCAATAAACGGTTGTGTAATTTTATAAAATTGAATGACTCGTACAAGATTGGACATTAAATTGACGATATAATTATTTGAATGATTGAAAATAAATGAATTTGTGTGTTTATTAAAATTAGGTATTTATTTCGACTGAGGGCCGATTTCCACCAAATATTTTGAAGGGATTTTCTGGTGAATATTAATTTTTAAATGGTGGAATGCCCCAATGAGAATCTTCATTGTAAATTGATCTCAGAAAAACCCCTTACTTCACTATGCAGCCCACTGGTATACCAAATCTACCACAATGTATATTTAATGTTTATTATTTTTATAAGTGATTTGTGTTCCTTTATCATTATCTTTGTAAATGGACCCTTTTCCCTTAGTTTTAAGACACAATTTTCTCCTATATTTTATGTTTCATATCTGTCTGCAATTTTAATTTTCAAATTTTATAATTTTTTTAAATGAATTTGAGCACTGATTGGCAGTACTTAAGTATCATTTTGTGAGTAATGTATCTGTAAAACAACTTTTATGAAACATAATTTTGTTTGTATTGCTACATTTGTTGTATTGACCATATTTTTAGAAACATTACAATCAAGATCAAATTTATTTAATAAAAGCTGTTGTATCTATTTTTCTACATCTCTCAATTCAGATACACAATCTCATGTAAAATCTTAGTACGTTTTTGTCCAAATTGACACGTTTATTGTCAGCGAGTTTAGGCAATATTTACAAAGACAAAAAATTCCTTCATATTATATTCGTTTGAGAACTTGTGAATCTGACATATTGAGAGCATTGATTGTGAATCTAGTAAGTAGGTATATTAGTGAATGAATTTTGAACTTTAAAAAATAATTTTCATACCAATTTTAAACTTTATTTATTCCCAATCACACTTTCCCTTTGTCTGCATGCATTTCCTTTAATTTCTTATGTAAATGACTATGATAGGTACCTTATTTCATTTGTAAATATTAATTTTAAGTTGTTACCCGTTGTTATAAGAACTTTAAACGAGCCACGCAATTTCTGAAAGTTAAATCCATTGAAATGGTCATACTAGTCTGTTTTATCTGATTTTACATTTACTTACTGCATTGTTATTTTCATTTTATTACTATTCATTTTATCTTTCAATGGATTTTACTTGTGGTCGAATTAACAAAAGGTTTACTTTTAAATTTTTGTCGCATTGGGTGTAAATTTTGCCATTCAATTTTTTTAATACCCAAAATGGACTCAGGGAGAAATAAGTTTACTACGTCATCATTAATTTCAAACACAGTCTAAAATCATAATAGTTTGTGCGTTAAATCATAATTAAATTAAAAATGTACCTTATGTGTTATTGTATTTTTATTTGTAAATAAAAATTAAGATATTGAATTAAAGAATTGGTCAAAGATTTCTTACTTTTTTTGTAAAATTAGAATCGGTTGAAATAATAAAATATTTGGTTTCACTTAAACATTTCGTGTAAGAGTAGGCCAAATTTTCAATACCGAACGATTATATCAATGATTTTAATGTTTGCCTTCATTGTTGGAAATATTGATTCTAATGAAATTTCGACCATTATTCACAGGAATTAGCAAACTAAGAAATTTTTATTTAATAATAACGTCGACAGAATGAAAGGTGCAAGATAATAAATACTCCATAGTTATAATGTAATGAATATACCTGCGATCTTGTAAATACTATAATGTGTAAAATAATTGAATAAAAGAAATTATTTTATTCTTGGATTTTTGTTTTTTATTTCCTTGTCTAACTGGAATCGAATAGCATCAAACCTTATTTAAACTTGGATTAAGTTATTCGTGGGGTTTATTACCTATCTCAAACTGCGCATAGTGATGAAGTGACCACTTCAATATTTAACTGCGGTTTAAATTTGGTTTAGTGCAAGTAGGTCGAAGTATCGTAAAGTAGGGTAATGAGCTTTTACGAACTATTTGCCTAAAAGAGAATCTAGCATACATACAAAATCAAAATTCAGACGAATTGAGAATCTCCTCCTTTTATGAAGTCTGTTGAAAAAAGATAGAGGTATCAAAGAAGGGAGAATCATGTTCAAAAATAAGACAGGTAAGTACCAGAAGTACACTTCAATCTCCGACCTAAGAGTTTCTGGTCGCACCTTCTCTACAGCGAGAACACATTCCGAGGACTTCCTCGGAACCACCACCACCAAGCTACCACTTGATAGCTTCAAAAAAAGATTTGAAGTTAAGTGGGCTTCAAGCTACTATATTGAATAAATTATGTTGAGTTTGAGTTGTCCAATAATCTACAAAACATAATTGTTGAGAAACATGGAGCTCACTTCCTTTGATCCAGTTTTTGTTTCATACATACCTATACTTAACTCGATTTCGACTATGCTGTGAAATTTAGTTTAAATTATAATGTACAAAAATCTCGAGCTTGCTTCGCTCGCTCTATCTAAGTCGTAATTTGGCAATCAAATTATATTCATATCATATTGCAAAATCTCTGAGACGACGACATTACCCATCGAGAGTTGCGTTGTGGGTCTGCTATTGGGCGGTCACGTGCGCGTGTCGCTTGTCGGTTGCCCCATCCCCGGCCTACAGCGGAACTCCAGTGGTGGCTCAGGATATTCTTCTTTTAAAAGAACAACCCTTGAAGTCACCAAAATATCAATATAACCGTACAACGTCAAGCACTTTTGCTATAAAAACTCGACATTGGCAAAATCATCATTAACCAAAGATGGCAGCCATATTTTTAAAAATAGAATAGAATTACCCATCGAGCTTATGAACAAAACTATGCTTATCCAATTGGTTAGCTAGACGAATACATGGTCGTCTGCCGGATATCCTGACAGGTGGTGCTGACCAACCAAAAGTGGTGGTCAAATTTTTGAGTAGGTAGGTACTTTTAACCCATCGAGCTTATGGATGAAATGGACCTTTACCTTCAATATTTCAACATGAACATTTCTTAACTGGTTTGTTTTATTGTTTCATTGATCAGGAGTGCGATTTTTGAATCTCATTCGCTGAGCTCAGCAGTTGAAAATGTCAAAATTACTATGGAGATATATGCATCTTTCTACCTACTGATGATTTGACTTTCAAAAATCATACTTCAGGAGTGCGATTTTTCAAAGTCAAATCAGATAAGCTATCAAGAACTTATTCGGAATTGGTGAAACATGCACTTGGTATTTTTGTGACTTTATTGCAAAATTGACCCCAAAATCATACACGTGCTTTAAGAACATTGACACTCTTTGATCATGTGAACTATAAGAACAGAAAAATATTAATAACTTAAATAAGTATCATACCCTACTTAACCACCTCTAAAAAGATAGGGATACCATTTTTTCGATAGGAGGTTTTACAATTCATATTTGCGATATTACAATAAGTATAATCTGTAGCTCCTGTTCACAGTTAGGCTGGCTTGCACGAAAAAGTATTTAGGATTAAACATGTTTAAATATGATGCTGTCACTGTCATTTGTATGAATTTATGAGCAGTGTGAAAGACAGAACTATCACTAAATCCGTTTAAGAGAATTTTATTCCGAGAGTGAAAATGCGCGCTGCATACAAACGTACTATGGTAATATTTTCAATACTAACCAATTAAAGTCAATGAAATTTTTCAGAAACAATCTAGAAACAAATCTCTATGCTTGTATGGAGTCAGATTTTCGTTAAATTATGCTGTTTCAATGCTAGGATTAATTTAGGATTTGTATGGAAATCTTTAAGGCGATGTAACTTGACAACTATACATTTAAACGAAAACGATTTCATGTGAAAGTTGTTCAGTTTGATGGGCTGAAATATTACCAGGATGTTTTGTTACACCCTGTATTTGACAAATATCACGCATGACAAATGAAATAGGCAAAAATTGAACCAAAACTTTTTATAGTTGAACTGCCTATTATCGCGTAGAAACGAGGATTTGTTATGTATGATATTTGTCAATCAAATAGGCCATGTAAAGTGCACCTGTAGTGTTGCACAATACGACATCATCGTGTCCCGTAAACATTGAACTGCCTGGTCACCCCAACTATCTAGGATTCTAATAGAAATATTAAATTATAACTACCTAATTACAGAACGGATATTACCGATAGATTATGATCTTTAATATTTTGATCGAGATGTTTATTTTCATCTTAAAAATGAGTTAATCCGTCAAATATAAAGTTTAGATAAAATGTACCTTATTTAGTTTATATTACGATATAAAATAATGGTATTTAGCTTGATGCATGAATATTGATAGTTTTATAGTTATTTTGGCAATCGTAGATCTAACAGTGAGATACAGTAATGTTAAATGTTATAAATAAGTGAATTTAGCAAGGCTTCGACAGTTATACATCGACAGTGTTTGATTTTGCTCGCATTTTCAAAAGGTAAGCCATTTTTAATCTGGTCCCATATACCTACATTATTTCTTCTGAACCATATAATTTGATGTAATTTTGTTGACTTAGTCAGTAACAAAGATTTCAAAGCAATCACTGTTGTTATATACTTACTTCAATTTCGAATTCACAGCACGTACGAATCCCTTAAGGACTTCTAGTTTTGTTAAGGCGACAACCGCTGTAAATCTAGTCTAGAGACACATACCTACCTATGACATTAAAATTACTAGGTACTTATAGCTTGGTCATAAAGTCATGAACGTGGTGACAGGTGGAACTAAAATTTAAGTATGGTGGTGTTACCAGCTTATGCGTGATTTTGACGTTCTTGCGTGGAGGCAGCGCCCTCATTTAATTTCTACTCTTTTTGGCCAAGCTGTAGGTACTTATACTTTATATGTATTCTAAAATAGACAAAAAACTAAAATTTAAACCTTTTTTTGATCTCATAGAATCTGCAAACAAAACAGGTATCAGTATTCCGTAGCCAATTTGCAAAATTCGAAACTATTTTAATACACTTAGGTACGTGATCTACGGAATTTAAATTTAATTACCTAATAACCAGAAAGTAGCCGCGTAATTTGTTGTGCTGAAACGTTTTTTTTTTTTTTTTAATTAAATTGATCGAAGATTCGTAGTCAGTAGTCACTATTGTGAACACCTTAAGTTTTTGTTTCTATATCTGTAAATGCATATCCTAGCGTATACTTTAGCTAGTAGCTTTCAAAGAATGTTCGTATTAAATAATAAATTATTTACTTACTTATTTACTTGTAAACAAGGTTATGTATGTACGATCAATTAACATGTAGATCGCCTTCGATTGGAGACTAATAAATGAATAAAACTATGCTATTTTTCCATTGAAATACGTCATCGATTTTGCATAATTGAGCCTACAATTAATAGGTCTATAAAATGGATTAAATCTATTAAAAATTGCATTTGTTGCTTTACCAAGATGGGTGTTATAGACTATATTTTGCCTACGTTGAAACATGTGAATATTATGGTGCTTAAATAATTGTGTTACCTACAGGAAATTAATCATTTTTAGTGGTTTAGACTGCGTTTATAAATAGCATTTAAAGATGTTTATTTTGGCCTACTATTCAGTAAAACTATACTGACAAGTTTTAATATTAGTGGATATTATTATTCGTTTAGGTAATGCTCTTTCAGGAGCATTAGAAAGCTTCATTTTTTTTAATGACCTAAAAGTACCTAATCACTGAAAGATACTGCTGTGTTCGCCTTAATTTTGCATTTTATTTATATTTATGCAATGACTAATACAAAAACATGAGTTTAGTAGATCGCCATGTGAAACTAACTCTTATACAACTCCTCCTTCTTCTTTTACAAGAGTAAAAGAACCGAAGAGTAAATAAGAATTTAATCTGAAGTAGGTACCTAGACAATTAAATGTTAATAAAGGTATTTAATATTACAGGCTAAAATGACGCAAAACAATCGGCTTGAAGGAAAAGTGTTGAATTTCGATCATCTCATATTTTGGGTGGCAAACGCTAAAACGGTAAATATAAATAACTATCACTACACATATAAACTGCAAACATATAGGTTTTAAATTATGTTTTTTTTTCGAAAACTTTTGAAAAGTAGATCCGTAGGTACTTTGGCAATTTACGTATTTTTTTGTACTTTAAACTGTTATACGGAATAAGTTCTGGTTAACTAATGGATTGTGACAGGCCGCCTAGCAAGCCTAGTTGACATTTTGCCTCCATCAACCCATACTAGGCCGGACCGTGTTGAAGACCTTTAATCAAAGTGAATGTGTCGTTGGTGTAGGTACCTAATAAACTATTAAACTATTAACGACGACCCGGTTGGTGTAATGGTTACCACGCCGGACTGCCAAACCAGGGTCCTGGGTTCGATTCCCGGTTCGGTCATGGATGTTATATGTTCGTGCCGTTGTTGTATGGTTTCCATAATAAAAGCCTTTAGTGCTTCGTTTGGGATCATTACAATGTATGTGCCTGTGAGCGTTATTAATTAATTTATTTATTTATTAAGAGGATAGAGTACATGCCGCATGTCTCACTCTCAGAATACAGAATAAACCAGAAACCGTCAACGCGCTTGAAAGTGAGGCACTCACAACAAATCCAAATTGGAGTGGCTCGATATCTAATCGAGACAATCTTTATCCTACAGAAACGGGCAATTCGAGCTATATATGGTTTGCGCTGTCGTGATTCGCGTATGTATACACGTTGTTATAATAAAATCCCCGAGACCATTTTGAATTTTTACGAAAACATGTTTAAAACTAAGATCAAAAATGTTATCTGTAAAAAAGCGTATTATAAACTGGATGATTATTTAAATGCTTGGGTCTGAGGTCACTAACTTATAGTTTATTTACATTACTGTATAGTATCAAGTATTTTATTAGATAGACTATGTATTATTGTATACATAATCGTAGCTTAAGAATTTATATTTTAATAGTTATTAAGTCGTGTTATGTTGTAGAGTTTCTGGCCGCATCTTCTCTACAGCGACAACACGTTCCGACGCGGTGGTAGCTTAAAAAGATTTGACGTTTAATAAGTGTGCTTCAAGCTCCTATATTGAATAAATTATATTGACTTTGAATCAGTCAGTAGATGGCAAACGCGCGTATCGGTAATTACTGAATAAAATCCTAATTAAATAGATAAATAATTTATCCTATCTATTAAATAGATAAGGATTTTATTTTGAGTAAATAATTAATGTTTGAAGAGCGGGGGCGGGGCGGTGTTGTGACATTGTTTTGGACACAGCGCGCTGCGTACAAATGTAATCGAACACTCCTTCTGGTTTGTTCTGTATTCTGAGGTCTCACTCCGCAATACTCCGCATCCTCTCTACCCTGCACTTGATTCTGTTATCATCATCATCACCTCAGCCGATAGACGCCCACTGCTGGGAATGGGCCTCCCCTCCCTAATGATTGTTTTTAAAAATTTTAACATTTTACAGACATCAAGTTACTTTGTGACGAGGTTCGGGTTTAAGCCTCTGGCTGTTAAGGAACCTACTGAAGCAAGACCAGTGATATCTTATGCTGTAAGACTTAATAAGGTAAGCAATGGCATTAAACTCCTTTTTTCTACTAGCTGTCTAATTAGAAATATTTTCCAAGTCATTTTCAAGTAGGTACCTACTACCTACCTATCTTGAGAGAAATATAAATCTATCCGAATTCTAAATCGAATCAACGCAATCACAATCACAATGTAAACACTTTATAAACATTCAACGCATTAATCCAAAATCCGTTTTTTTCTACTGCCGGTTTAATGAAAAACTGAAAAAAGAAATGCTTTATTAAAAATTATTAACAAAGATTTTCTGTGATTATAATTGTATAACGCAAATTTTTTCAAACTAAACAACATTCCAATGGATTAATTTAATTACTTAAATAAAATCTCTTTACATTACAATGTGGTTAGGCATGGGCGTAGCAATGATTTTTTCCCAGGGTGGGCCAGGCCCAGGCGAGGTTGATGTAATAAAAATTAAAACCTAGAGCGAGCGAAGCGAGCTCGAGATTTCACTGAATTCTGGAGCGAGCGAAGCTAAGTGAGCTCGAGATTGTAATGCAATGCATCTAGGTCTTTGTGATACAATCGTAGCCAGGAGCGAGCGAAGCGAGCTCGACATTTCACCCAATTCTGGAGCGAGCAAAGTGACCTCAAGATTCTACTGCAATATTGTGAGATCAGTGTAATACGATTTAAATACTGGAGCGAGCGAAGCGAGCTCGCATTTTTTACGACCTAAAAGCAAACTCAAGATTTAACTACTCTATGAAGAGATATGAGCCAAAACCTAGAGCGAGCGAAGCGAGCTCGACATTTCACCCTATTCTGGAGCGAGCGAAATGAGCTTGAGATTTTACTGCAATGTAGGTATCTAGCCAGGAGCGAGCGAAGCAAGCTCGAGATTTTACAGCGATATAAATAAGATCAGAGCAGTATGTTCTAAAAACAGGAGCGAGCGAAGCGAGCTCAAGATTTTGCTTTAAGATTTGCAAGAGATTGCGAAAGTACATTCTGACCACATTTACTTTTCGAGAAAGTGGATATGAGAAACGAAACACAAGAAAATAATATCGTGTTTATTTGTCATTACCTATTGATATCTCCTATTTTTAGTAAGTGATTCATTTGATTTCTGGGGTGGGCCAGAAGGATTCTGGGGTGGGCCGGGCCCACCCGGCCCCCCCCCTTGCTACGCCTATGTGGTTAGGTAAAAAAGCGGGAAAATTATTTAGGTACCTTATCAACTTTTTTGTTATTCTGTTGAACATGAAACTTTATTTCATTTACCTACTTACTGTTCAACATTGTCTCCCTAAGCAAATATGAAATTAAAAAGAAACTAAAATCATGGTTGCTAACATTGGACTATTCTGATACAGAAGCTGTGTTATGTTAATTATAATTAGGTAATGTGAAACTTTGTTGTAATTCGCATGGATATCATACCTCATTTTTACGCCTTTCTCATGACATAATTTTAATATACACACACATACACACACACATACATCAGACACATACACCAGACACCACTCTTATCTAAGTTAATCATTTTTAACTATCTTCCCTTTTGTTTATACATACCTTTAGTAAATAAAGTAGAAAAGCTTGCTTGTTGAAAATAATACCGTCTTGGTACAGCATGGAGGAATCACTTTCTCCAATAACTCAGAAATTTTCTTATTCGGAGATTGAGGTGCATCGATGCAGTTACCCAGATATAGCCTTATGATGTTTCTTTACTATTAATATTTAGTTTAATTTTAGATACAATTTAAGTTTTCGATTGTATAAAACTTTAATTGTACTTTGGGCTGAATAAATTTATTTTATTTATTATTTTATTTTATTTTATTGGTATATTTTCAAATTCAGATCACCATAATATTCGAGTCGCCGACTGAAGCCGATACCCCAATATCGCAGGACTTGACTGCTCACGGGGATTTTGTCAAAGATATTGCTTTCGAAGTCCATGAGCTGGATGAACTGGTGAAGAGGGCGAAAGAGGGGGGTGCTGAGGTGGTGAAGGGGGTAACAACGGAGGGGGACGAGGATGGGGTCGTGAGGTATGCTGTGCTGAAAACGGTGAGTTAGACTTTAGTTAGTTGACAGATATTTAAATTTACTCTAGGAGAGATACGTAAGTAATAGAGTACCTGTACTGTAGCCAAGGACTTTTAATTACCAAAAAAATATTAACCGATTGCCGTTTATAAATTGTTATAAGGTAAGAAATGACTAATATAAAAAACCTAAGTCTTACAGATCACAACCCGCCGTAACAATTTCCCCCCAAATTCCCCCGTTGTTGGGGTTCCCAAAACGGGACAATTCGGTGTCATTTATCCAAATTTTGTCTGCATAGTGGTTGTCAATAATTCACTGGAACATTCTTCTCTTAGCTGATGAAGAGTCAAATATAAAATACAACATTTAAGTATAGAATGTCCGGGAAATATTGAGCAACCAAAAGTTTCAATGTAGTTTATTAGAGTCCCCACTTGCGTCAACATGGGTTAGCAACAAACTCCAGGTTAAATTGGTAACCCATGATTTTTTGTATAGAAAAACAATTGAGAGAGCTATTTTACCCAGAGTTAACCGGTACCCTAGGTTGACGCAAGTGGGGCTTATATATTAAATATACCTACGTACATTTTAATCTTACAAAAATAATTATAATTTTTTATACTTCACTCAGTTATTGTGTTGTAGATTTCGAATTCAATTTTCGAATTGTGGAAGTTGTATAATACTGATTTCGAATTTTCGCTTGCCCTCAAGATATCAACAAAAGAAAAATAAATAAATAAAAATAAATAAATACATATCTGAAAGACTGAAAACATGAATAATTATCATAACATTTAAGAAAAAAGAAAAAAATTTTTATATGGACGGCATAGGTTCGTTTTCTCATTATAGTTAATTATGTTTTATATTTGCAGTATGGCAACAACACTCATACTCTAATAGACCGCTCCAAATACACCGGGTTATTTTTGCCTGGATATGATGCCGTTGAAGAAGATGACCCGCTTAACAAATTCTTGTAAGTACCTATCTGTAAAAACTTTAAAATAAATGTCTCACTGAAAATTCGCTGAAATCATCAAATAACTTCTCACTTTCAAACTTTCTTGGCGTATTTTGTAAGTGGCGACGAAGGGATGATGTTCAGTTTTGCCTTTTTTCCAAGTTTTTTCCAAGATTTCGCTGTTAAAATGTAGGATTATGTTGAAGATGATGATGCACAAATTGTTCCCAGGCCGAACATTAACTTGTCGTTTATCGATCACGTCGAAGGGAATATGGCTGATGGAACTCTAGAAGACTCTGTCTCTTGGTACGAGAAGAATCTCAACATGCACAGGTACATAATGTTACTGTTTATCAATTTATCACACCTACATACTCAGAGGAAATGGAATCCGAGATCGAAAATTTTAAACAAAAATTTTAACAAAAAATTAAAACCGACTTCAAAACTAAAAAGGTAAAAATAATAATATTGCAGTCGTTGACTTTTCCATTCGAATCTACAAGAACATTAATTTGTCTTATCGGATTCGGTGTCAAGCCGGTACGATTCGCAACTGGGCTTGCAGTAATTTTTTGGCTTGGCTTGGCTTGACACCGACTCCAATAAAACAAATTAATGTTCTTGTAGATTCGAATGGAAAAGTCAACGACTGCAATATTATTATTTTTACCTTTTTAGTTTTGAAGTCGGTTTTAATTTTTTGTTAAAATTTTTTTATTTCAAACTTTTCAGTGTTGAAATCTAGGTGAAATACTCTAAGTAGTTTAAGTACTTCAATGCAAAGGATACGGTGTACGCTCTGCACCTCACTCGATTTAAAAAAATCCAACCCATGTTTCGTACAACATTTCTGTTTTTGGGTTACTGTTATCTGTCTTTATGCCATATTTCGATTCAATAGATGCAAAAATGAGCGAGTTATTGAGGCGGGGCATACAGACAGACAGACAGAATGGACGAAAGTATAAGGGTTCCTTGTTTGACTACGGAACCCTTAAAACGACGAACATTTCCGACCGCCATGATCAATTAAATCTATGTGTTTCGGTACCTATATCCATGAAGTTTAAACCATAAAGTTATTATACGTTTAAACACAACAGTGTCATACTGACAAGAAGATTTAAATAATTATAGGCATATAAAGAGATTGGCTTCCCGCCATTAAATTTGTTCGGTCAAAGTTGTATTTGATATTCGTGAAAAATTGGTTTTAGTGATATTTGTGACATAATTTCGTGCGGATTGTGTGCCAAAAAGTTGCGTAAATCGACCAACATAACAGGAATCTCAAATACATACGAAGAAAGAACAAAAGTTTTGGTGCAAGTTAAATCGTACTGGTGATTTTGGCGGCCACGCGCGTGCTTTCAAAATCGACCAAAATTTCATCCTCATCGTTCATCTATCATCCCATCGTCATCAGGAGAGTTTTGCACAGGAATTGTGAAGAAACAGACGGGCTTTGTTTCTTAATTTTCTAAATTCGTTTTTCGTGGCTATTATTGTGCTAATGTGGTGGAATTAGTTTGATAATGTGCCATTAATGGAGAGCAATATAGTAGGAGTGAGAAATAAAGAAGGCGCTCCCGTTTGATTCGGATTGATTCTCGCGTGAAACTCCCCTGACCATTGGAATGTGTGTACCACCCTCGCATTTCAAGAGTTAGGTATTAAGGTTAGGTTAGGTTAGGTTTAAGTACAAAGAAAAAAAGACACTAATGACCAGGCAGTAAGGGCTAGTTCCCATAGCCTATCCGAAAGGATAAACTTAAAAAAAAAAAAAATAGGCATATAACGTAGAAAGAGAATCAACTAGAAAAGGCATTAAAATAATAATAGTCACGAAAACGAGACAGCCTTATACGCTAATTACAAAGAGTGAATGCGACAAAATCCATGTCGTTTGTCCCTTTCTGCGTATGCGATATTTTTGTTTGCCACAGTTGAAATTGCATACAAAATCTTGCAACTATGGCAAACAAAGGCACGATTTCTCATACATTTTTGTCATATCTCTGTCCCTTTCGAGTATACGCTGTCAGGAAATCTATAAAATACTCAACCTACGGCATATAAAGATTCTTGGTTATGACAGTAAAAAAAAACATAGTTTGACAGTCCCCATCAAAACATTGCTGGAGTGCGATTTTTGAACATCACACGTTCGAATTAGCAGTAGAAAGACGAAATATGCATAATCTCCATAGTAATTTTGACATTTTCTACCGCTGACTTGAACGTGTGATGTTTAAAAATCGCACTCTTGAAGAGAATCGACAAACAAAAATGTCATCTGTGTCACGGACCTGAAAAAAAGACGGACGTAATATCCTTTTATTATAATAAGTGAAGCACCCATGTATTATATTGTGTTTGCGTCGTAGAAAGAGAAGGTAAGTACCTACTAGAAAGAAGCACGTGTCGTGTCATACTCACTCAGTAAGAGATGCAGATAGCAAATTCGCTCTAGTTAAAAAGGAGATGGCTACTTATTGCTGTCCTTATCGACGTAACCACTTTTTTGTTTGACGAAGGCTGTCTGACTCCGGAGGCAGACATCTAGCTTCATACAAATTGTATAGGATTTTATGACTATCGCTATCTCATACGCGTTTATACTGCACATCTTTCTAGTGTAACATTACGTCCGTATTTTTTTCAAGTCCGTGATCTGTGTACATATTTGTTATTTTGTAGATTTTTTCAACAAGCGCCGAATCAATTTCGTGGGACCACCTCGGAATTATGACCTACCAAACAAAATAAGAATCATCAAAAGCAATTCACAATCGGCGGTGCAATCGCGTAACAAACATACAAAAAAAAAAAAACATACGGGTCGAATTGAGAACCTCCTCCTTTTGTTGAAGTCGGTTAAAAAGAGCCTCTTTTGTTTGAAATTTTTGATCTCTGATTCCATTTCAGATTATAATATATTAGTTTGTGAAGATGTTTGTGACCCAATCAGGCAAGAACGGACTAACGAATTTGGATAAAATATGGCACACAGGTAGAATGTGTTATGTTATGTGTTTTCGATCTACCCATGCATAGGAAATGTTTTTAAGGTCATCATCATCACAGACAAGGTCGCCGTAAAAAGCTGGGTAATGAATTAAATTAATTTGGACATCGTTCTATTTCCATACAAGCACAAATGAAATAATATTGCGTAAAATCATTAGAATATCAATCTAAAAAAAATACTAGGTGTAAGAATTCATAAGTACATTTTTAATAGATTCTAATGAGTGGTGCTTTTGAAGAAGCGACTTTTGATTTTTGTATGGATTGATGGTAAATGATTTTTCCTTTCTATAATACAGATTCTGGTGTGTGGACTACAGTCACGATTTGACGCCATATTCTTGCATCAATTCCGCGTCAGTCTTCAATCAGAACGATACTGTACTCGTAAGTAAATTATTTTTATTTACTTACTGTAAGAATATTTTGAAGAAGACTTCGTAAGCGTAGCAGCTTAGGATGATAACAATTTGTGATAATTAGATGTCCTAATTCTTTTTTCCAGTTATCAATGAACGAAGCAGCAAAAGGACTTCGAGCAACAAGTAAGGCGACTGAATTCGTGAAAGCACTGGGCGCATCAGGAGTTGAACATGTGGCTCTTTATACAGACGATATTGTGTCTACGGTACGTTGTTCTTTAAGTTCATAATTAGATGCATAGGGAGAGGAGTTGCGACCCCAGCTCCGGGTTGTTTCTGGAGTAAAGTTTGGCAACAAGTCATTCTACTACGTGGACATAGATAGGCACCTTTGTCGTTAGAGTACCTTTAATTTCTTTGCCTTTGTGCCGGGATCGATAAAGAACGGTTTATTAGATTAGGATTAGGATAGTTTTACTGTTGAGTGGGCATGCAAGGTCTACGTTTCTAACACTGCGACCATTGCTGATGCATTATGTTCGCGTCATGCTCGCCCATTATTTTTTCCTCCGAACTTATAGTATTTTCTTTTTTCGGTAAGTAAGTAGGTACTATGTAAGTTTCCTCACGATGTTTTCCTTTGTCGCCGAGCTAGTGATAGTGACTAAATCCAAACGTATATAAAATCCGTAGAACTTAGTGAATATTTAAAGTTCAAATTATTGCTTGAAAAAAAAACATTATTTCCTAGCGAAATCGAACACAAGACTTGATAGTAAGAAATTAGAAATATTTCTTAAATGTTAACGGATTTTTGGGAGATGATCAGACAATCAGACCATTAAACTAAACAGCTTTCTCTAGGAAAACGAAATTTAAATCTTGAAAAAACACACCCACTGTGCCATTATAATTTGGGTCAAGTAGATTTGCAGTTTTTTATGGAACAGTAGATATTTTTCACCGACTTCGATTTTATTCCTATAAAAGTTTAGAAAGTTATTCAGTTTGATGGTCTTATCATCTCCATTGAAAACCCTTTAAGTTTAATTACTATCCATTTCTAGATGCGTAATCTCAAAGCTAGAGGTGCTGACATCCTCGGCGTACCGCCAACATACTACAACCTGATCAGAGAGAAACTAAAAAGCTCGTCAGTACGGGTAGCAGAAACACTGGACTCCTTGCAGGACCACAGCATCCTGATTGACTTCGACGAGAGGGGCTACATGCTGCAGGCCTTCATCAAACATGTCCAGCCGAGGCCTACGCTGTTCATTGAGATATTGCAGCGGAGGAACCATAGGGTAAGGATCTTAATTGGAACATACCTTTAAAAGTTTTTCTTTTGTGTCAGCATGAACTTTGTATGGTAATTAGTATGATGGAGTGTATAGATTAGCCAGCCAGTTAGCAATGGTCGAATCAAGGCGTACTGACCAATGTTCGTGACTATATTCTTTAACGTTGAACTTAATGAAAAATGGACAACGTTGAATTAATTAGTCGCTTATAATTATAATCTACGCCAAAGTCGTAAATGTCTACTGAGGAATGAATGGAATAGTGTTCCAAATTATAGGCGAGAGGCTGACATCAAATAAATACTGACTACCGTAGTACTACCATACGACAAGGGACACTCATGCATGACATTCAACTTGGCAATGTCAAAAGTAGCTTCGGTGTACATTTTAGTGTAGGTACAAGCACTGTATAAGAAAGAGTATTGCTTAGTATTAGTACTACATAGTACAGGTATGTCGAAGGTTCTGCTATCTCTAATAATAGGTCATATACAGAGCATAATTATGTTATACAGCGTCTTATCAAACTCAATGAAAACAATCTGCTGTCCCATATATATTTGGATAGGTATAGAAATATTTTTTCTTAAACCAATTTAGACGCAAGGTAGAGTTTGTATTTAAAAACAATAACATTAATAACCTAATTATTGATGGTTATAGGGTTTCGGTGCAAACAACTACAAGTGGGTGTTTGAAGCGATTGAACTCCTGGACAAGGAAGGTAAGGGTGAAGAAAGGAAGGACGATGCAGTAGCGGCTTAGATATAAAAGTATTTTATGATATAATACATTTATGGTAAATATAGGTAGTTAATTTGTATTTACATAAAGTCAGAAATACGTATTATATACACGTTCGAAATAAATATTCTTCTGTCTTTTTATTAAATTGGCATACCTATTGTTAATATTTTATACCGAAATAAATTTAATATTAAATAATATAAATATATATAACTGCCTAGTTATATTTAAATAAATAAATATAACTGCCAACTTTATTGCAGGCAGTTATAGCAAAGGTTCACGTTAAAATATACGATTTACACTAACCTTAACAGACAAATCAATTTAAAATTCCATACATAATAGAATATAATTACATATAATTATAATTTGTGTATATTTAATTATTATTTCCTTAAGAATCAAATCGAATTTTTGTTATTTACTAGCATTGGCATTATAGTTCTGTGTTTCTATTTATTGTATTTAGAGATAACTTTTAAGAGAACCTACTTCGCGAAGACGATTTCATATTAATATTTACTATCAAGATTATATTCTGCCTTGTAAATACTAGATTAAAGATTGTATTAAACATTTGAAATTATTTTATATTTTGTTTACTTATCTAAAATTCATAATTTATCATGGACAAATATCAAAGGTCATAAATAATTAATCTTTTCATTATACTTTACCTATCTAAGGCCTATACAAATACTGCCTGTTTTGTACCTAAGTATAAAATTATTTTTATTTTTTTTTATTTTCGTCAATAATGACCTCTGCATTAGGTAGGTAACCTTCCTTACTTAAATAATTATTTTTCCTTTAATTACTTACAACCTATCTACTTATTTTGTATTTACGTAGGTAGATATGTATTTACCAGGATTACCAGCTATTTTATCTTTTGTATGAAGGGTAGTACCTACTTGTACATCCTGTAAATAAAGACATGAAATGTATATCAAAGCCTATTTTGGTTTTATTTCATTTATATCTATCCTTGATAACAAAGATATAAATGCAACATTATTATTTCTATGGTTATAATATCAACTATTCCCCTGTTTTATATCGTTTACGGTAGTAATAATTATTATGCGTTCTCTGTGATATCGTCTTTATCTGCAAATTTAGGTTTTGCAAAATTATAATTTACTCCATCGTCTTCTAGCTCCATTTTGTTTGCAAGATGATTGTCACTTACGACTTTTTAGACTTCAAAGACGAGGCAACTGGTATAGCTGGCGACGTTTGCAAGACGCTTGTTTTAGTTCTTCAATACACCAACAGATGTCGCTATGTTGTTACATAGAATTTTCTACATCGCGCTGTTAAGATTCGCCCCGTTTTAATGACCTCTCTCTGGAAATAATCTTTGGTTATCGCTTCTCGGCCTTTTGGCTAAGATCAAAGTGTAGTATCTGTTCTTTTCAGCTTAATATCTGAAAGTTCCCTCACTGAGGGACCAGTATATTAAACTGATTTTTGTGACTAGATGGGATGTTCGGGGCTCGCTCCACTCCTGTCACGGGTCGGCCCGGCATTGCAGTGCCGCCGGGATCGGCCCACATTAGACCTGTGTCAATCGATCATTTTTCGTAACCCGGGTCGATCATGACCCACTTGTATAGTGATCGGGTTAAAATGACTCGATCTTTTCGATCATTTGGGTCACAGTTCATTTGTACGACTGACAGAATGACGAATGCTATGCTGAGCAGGTTATTGCTAATAGCAATAGCAATTTGCTATACTAATTGAACCTGAATAAAGCACGACGATCTGAACGCGCGTCACGGGTGCAACTAATTCGAAAAATTCAAAAATCACCCGATCGTCAGGTCGCGAGCCGCGGGCGCGGGTCACGACACAAACAACCCGGTTTATTTCACTCACGAGAAAGAGTGCGAGCGAACGAACGCCGTTTGTAAGTAAACGAAAGAGATAGACACGTTTTGTTTGTTACGTCTTATTCAATTGATAACAAAGACTCAATCATTTTGTAAGCAAGCAATTAGTTACGGTAACAATTTAAGAATAAAGTGCAATTTGGTTTGCTTTGTATTCGGGTTAAATGATCGAATCTTTTAAAGACCCGTGATTCGATGACTCGTTTACAGGTTGCGATCGAATCAAAACGATTCGATCAATCGCGATCGACACAGGTCTAGCCCACATAATAACATTGAGAATGATGAGAGGGTGTGGTGTGGGTAGGGTTCCGCAAATTTTTAAAAGTATCAATACCTACTCGAAATATTTTTAAAATATTAGAAACCACAAGAAAATACACAATTTCCTTCAAAATTAAATAACAAAGTACAAGAACTAACAACTAATTACTGTACCCCCAATTACGAGATTCCTAAAACTTGATAATTGCTAGTATTGCTACTAAATATTTACCTGTGGTCATAGTCTCACATGCATTATTCAAGCTTTTAATAGGGTTTTCCCCCGAAATCGTCATTCAATCGAGAGGGACGACGCTATACATTGGAGAAGGAAGTACTATCTACTGACTTTTATATGACAGATTAATGAGGAGACAAAAGTATCGAGTAACTCAGAAAGTATCGATACTTAGTAAAATACTCTAATAAATGTATCGAGTACAAAAATACTAGGTATCGAACAAAAAGTATCGATACTACTCAAGTATCGATACTTTTTGCGGATCCCTAGGTGTGGGGCCATAACTATATTCAACCGCGTAGGGTCCATTAGTAAAATGTACAGACACAATTCAGTTACAGTTTTATAATAGTTTAGATTAGATTAGCTTAGATTATCACTAGCTCGGCGGTGGAGGAAAACATCCTGAGGAAACCTACTGCATACCCGAGAAAGAAAAGAAAATACCATAAGTTCGTAGGTACCTATGCGTAAATATGGGTGAGGTTGGGCACACAATAGACCAGCGAATGGTCGCAGTGTTACATTATGACCCTTGGTTGCAATAGCCCAACAACAAACAATAACAATCAATTAATCGGTTAATGGTTACCACGCCGAACTGCCAAACCAGGGTCCCGGGTTCGAGTCCCGGTTCGGTCATGGATGTTATATGTTCGTGCCGTTGTTGTATGGTTTCCATAATAAAAGCCTTTAGTGCTAGTTTGGGATCATTACAATGTATGTGCCTGTGAGCGTTATGTATGTATGTATGTAATCATGTTGCAGCAATTATTCATGTTATACGAGTACCTACGTTAAATTCATTGAAAAGGTGTCAAAATATACTTCAGTAATTTCGCTATCTAGATAGCCCACAACCATTTGAGGGAGTGGACCAAAGAATTTATATATTTTTAGTTAGTTATTTGTACCATTTTCGAATCTTATAAAATGTAAGCACGCTCTACATTGCTGTGGCAGCAATTAATGTTATTCATGTTAAGTATATGTAATTACTAATTACATATACTTATACGCAATTTCTTATAAGTTCTGTTTAATACCTACTGGAAATTTCCTTGAACATTGATATTTTGAAAAAAAAAAGGCATTTATTATGTGTAAAAATTATGTGTAATTACTAATTACACATAATTTTTTGCCTTCTCTTCTGGATATTCGAAAACCATCATAATTACCTACAGTATAAAAAGTTGGGTAAGTATTACTATCTTCTTCTGCTTTCGTGTCACCTACCTAACCTACCTAATCTCTGATATTTTAAGTAAGTACCTAAATAAATGCCTTTTTTTTTCAAAATATCAATGTTCAAGGAAATTTCCAGTAGGTATTAAACAGAACTTATAAGAAATTGCGCAATGTTTTGAAATAGCTATGCTAAGTGGGACCTCCACGTTCCGGATCCGAAGCGCAACTGACGTGGGGTGGAGACTACATCACGCTATAATATCAATGAATGATAACATAGGCTTAGGTACCTACCTTACCCGGTACCTACGGATTTTAAGACGAATGGGCGTATATTACCAGACTCCGAAAAAAAAGATGATTTTGTCATCTATCAGCATTGACTTAATTAAAATTTCTCAATCTTTAATCAATGTCTATCAGCATCGAAATCACTAAAAGATTTGAATACTATAATAAACTCACTCCGCCATGTTTTAAAGATATTGATGCTGGATATTGGTCTTTATATATAATTGGATTACAATCTAGTTCTAGATATATTATTGCTAAGTAACTATGTAAAATGGTTTCATCTTGACTGTAATCAGTAGGTAGGTACGTAAGTATCTATAAAAATAAAAAAATAAAAAAACGATCTCACCTGCTGCTTACAGGGGCGGATCCAGGATTTCATGTTGGGGGGGGCCCATCGGCCAACTCGGGCCACGTATTAAGATTAAAAGAAATTAAGAGAGCTCATTTCTTTACTCGGCCTCAAAATTCAGAGGTTCGTGGGTTCGTGGTCCATGGCCCCCTGCCCCCCCCCCCCCTGTATCCGCCACTGGCTGCTTAGAAAAAGTATATATGTCTAGAATGAGCCTCACACTTATACCGTATAAAATAAAAGGGGCCAAGTTTCATAGGTTGGTGTGCATATGTGTGCGTGTATATGTATGGGGTTTTGGGGCCAGTACTGGTTCCAATTTTTTTCGACGCTTTCGTATCTTCGACTGTCAATCTTGACATAGAACTTTATCAAAGCTTACCTGATCATTTTACATCCTGTATTTTTATAACCAATTTCCTAGAGGATCCGGAGGAGGAGGAGAGGGGATCGAGGAGAGGAGATGAGGAAGAGCAGATAAGAGGAGGAGGAGCGATAAGATCGCCTATTTTTGTACCTTCTGTATTTCCTGTTTGTTTACTTTCTGTAGGTATAATGATTGGATCCATGAGAAATCACATCATAAATTTTTATAAAATAAGATCCTCTGGGTTCTTTTTAGATTGGTACTTACCAATAGTTGTTTTGGGAGATTATAAGAAAAGTAGGTAGGTCAAGAGTAAGGTATGATGACGCCTCGCCACCCCGTTTCTGTGCTCCTCCGTTGATCAAATCCAGTTTTCTATAACGATACACATTTGCATTTTGTTTATCTGTCGCACAGTGGGTCGGATTCGTTTTTAATTGGACAAGTCAAGTTAGGCCTGGTAGTTGGTACTTATCCACCTGTACCACTAAGTTCTATGGAATTTAAGTAAGGTTGTATTTATCATTATCACTAGATCGGCGGTGAAGGAAAACATCGTGAGGAAACCTGCAAATCCGAGAATGAAAATAAAATACCATAAGCTCGCAGGTATACGTAAATATGGGTGAGCTTGTAGACCGGCGGCCAGCTACAGTCAACTATACCTTACAAAATTAGCGAACTAACTCATTATGCACCTAAAGTAGACTAAAAATAAGTCATAAAAAACTTGGTCTGCCAGGGCGCAGCTTGGCACGTTTTCCGGTGCGATGAAAAATGTGGACCCCAAAAACACCCCATTTTACCTCATCGAATTAATGGATGGAACTTGTCTGTTGGTCTAGAGGCCAATTAGTAAAGCCTAAAAAACCTGGTCTGCCGCCGCCTATCCTGGCAGGTTCATGGGTCCGACTGAATTTAGGGTGCTCCTCGGAGGGTGGATTTTACCTCATCGAATTAATGAATGAAATAAATGCCTAATTATAGTCCTATTAACTATGTTTACATATGCCTTGGTTTGCCTAGGCTCAGCCTGGCAAGTTCCCGGGTATGACTGATTTTACTTACAAAAAATTGTGTAGCCCAACTTCAAAAACCAGTATAAATCTATAGATTCTGCGGGAAAATTTGCTGAAGTTAGCTTGTATAAATTAACTAAGATATATTTACACATACAAATATCTCTGAAAGTGGAATTTTAATGGGAAAGGTTAACGGCCCGCGGAAACTAAAAGAGATAGATATGTGGTCCCGAAGGAAAAAATGTCAAAGACCCTGGGCAATTTGACGTCCCGATGTAAAAAAGCCAATATGGAAAATCCAAGATGGTCGACTTGCATTTTCCAAGTCCTCATAACTTGGCTAGTGGCTTGGCAGACAATCTAAAGTTGCCATACAAAGCTATAAGACCGATCAAAGTTGACTTTTTCATCTGGTCTTATAGCTTTGTTTGTATGGAAACTTCAGACAGTCTAACTATTACTATGGGTATTAAACATGAACAACATACATGAAAACATGGCAGTATAGAAAATAACCTCAAAATTTAAAACTTTTCAGACGATTTTTTTTTCTACGGCGTGTTGTGGTCTGTAAGACTTAGGTTTTTAGGGTTCCGAAGTAAACAAGGAACCCTTATAGTTTCGCCATGTCCGTCCGTCCGTCCATCCGTCTGTCCGCGGCTTAGCTCAGAGACGCTTAGTACTAGAAAGCTTTAATTTAGCATGGGTACCCATATTAATCACGCCGACAATGTGGTAAAATAAAATTTTGATAAATATTTTTTTTAGGGTACCTAAAAAGCTTATTCTGGTGATGTCAAGCTCCACTTGCTCTTGACTGTACCAGCACTACCAGGGAAAAATATAAATATCTCAAAATACAGAGGCACTATTTAGGGACGACTTATTTAATGGCACTACAGTAATCTTAATTCCCGTCATGTGTACCTGTGTACGCTAGCTTGATGTACACCTATTTTTACTATTTTAGGGTACGGTCCCACGGCCTGTATACATGGTGTTACAAAAATACAAATAAACCTTTAAGGGGGTGGTGTAGACCATCAAACTGAACAACTTTCACTATGGGACTCTACAAATCGACTAGAGCTAAAATATGTATGGAATATCAATTTTTTTTTCGCCATTTCAATGTTGGTCCCATAGAGAAAGTTGTTCAGTTTGACGGTCTAAACAACCTCCTTAAGAGTTGTAAATATTTATTGTTACTTATGAAACACCCTGTATATATTACGCAAATCGCGCCAAGCCACACGCCGTGGGAACGGTCTCTCCTGTCTTGGCCTGTAGACGCCTGTGGTGTGTATTGTATCCAGATCGCTGTCGGTTCAAAGGGGCGCCTGTCGCTGCCTGTGCAAGCGCGTGGATTGCCGAGCCATTGTCATAGTACTGTAGCCGGGGGACTTTTAATTACCAAAAAGATTACCGATTGCCGTTTAAAAATTGTTGTAAGGTACTAAATGACTAATATAATAAAACTGGCCAAGTGCGTGTCGGGCCACGCGCAGGGTAGGGTTCCGTAGTCACCACTCATAATATACGAACTTAGAAGGGGGCTTTTGGTTTTATACTACGGTTTAACGGCTAATAAAGTCTAAAAAGTACATTTTTTAAGTTGGTCGACTATTACTCGTTAACTTAGGTACTTAGCGGTGATAGTTTTCCTTTTAATTTCATTATATACACTACTGTCATGAATTTTTACACATATCCAGAAACAACCGTTTAGCTGGCAGAGGGGGGGGACACTTGACTCTAACAAAAATTTGCACCTTAAAGCTTAATATTTCGCTAACCGATCCGTAAATCGAAAAATGGTTTTCCCACACCCACCGTATTTTTAAAAGACCTATCCAACGATACCCCACACCTATGGGATAGACGAGAAAAAAAATTGCATCCCCACTTCACGGGTCCCCCTACCCTTGAATTTTTTTAGGTACCCTAAAAAATTATTTATTTTACCACTTTGTCGGCGTGATTAATATGTATACCCATGCTAAATTACAGCTTTCTAGTACTAAGCGTCTCTGAGCTAAGCCGCGGACAGACGGATGGACGGACGGACGGACATGGCGAAACTATAAGGGTTCCTTGTTTACTTTGGAACCCTAAAAACCTAAGTCTTACAGATCACAACACGCCGTAGAAAAAAAAATCGTCTGAAAAGTTTTAAATTTCGAGGTTATTTTCTATACTGCCATGTTCTCATGTATGTTGTTCATGTTTAATACCCATAGTAATAGTTAGACTGTCTGAAGTTTCCATACAAACAAAGCTATAAGACCAGATGAAAAAGTCAACTTTGATCGGTCTTATAGCTTTGTACTATGGCAACTTTAGATCGTCTGCCAAGCCAATAGCCAAGTTATGAGGACTTTGAAAATGCAAGTCGACCATTTTGGATTTTCCATATTGGCTTTTTTACATCGGGACGTCAAATTGCCCAGGGTCTTTGACGTTTTTTCCTTCGGGACCACATATCTATCCCTTTTAGTTTCCGCGGGCCGTTAACCTTTCCCATTAAAATTCCACTTTCAGAGATATTTGTATGTGTAAATATATCTTAGTTAATTTATACAAGCTAACTTCAGCAAATTTTCCCGCAGAATCTATAGATTTATACTGGTTTTTGAAGTTGGGCTACACAATTTTTTGTAAGTAAAATCAGTCATACCCGGGAACCTGCCAGGCTGAGCCTAGGCAAACCAAGGCATATGTAAACATAGTTAATAGGACTATAATTAGGCATTTATTTCATTCATTAATTCGATGAGGTAAAATCCACCCTCCGAGGAGCACCCTAAATTCAGTCGGACCCATGAACCTGCCAGGATAGGCGGCGGCAGACCAGGTTTTTTAGGCTTTACTAATTGGCCTCTAGACCAACAGACAAGTTCCATCCATTAATTCGATGAGGTAAAATGGGGTGTTTTTGGGGTCCACATTTTTCATCGCACCGGAAAACGTGCCAAGCTGCGCCCTGGCAGACCAAGTTTTTTATGACTTATTTTTAGTCTACTTTAGGTGCATAATGAGTTAGTTCGCTAATTTTGTAAGGTATAGTTGACTGTAGCTGGCCGCCGGTCCGAACACAATAGAGCAGCGACCGTTGCTTGTAATATTCCAACCAAAAATCAATCGAAGCTCATCGAAGAATTTATCCAACAGTAATTTAAAATGGAAACACTGTGCGGTGGAGGCACGGCTAGTGCCACAACAGGTTGGACACCTTGATACGCCATCGTCACGTTGTCGCCACCATAAAGTAGCGTCCACAATGCCCAATATTAAGTTAACCTTTGCAAGTTTTGTATATAATGTAGGTACCTTTTTTTTTACCTCTATCTAGTCCTCAGGACAAAGATAGGATCGAAGATGTAGCGAGCTTACCCAGAAGGGCACTGGCACTCCTGCACACCGACGGAACGCAGCAAGCTGCTTGGCGCCAGACTCCGGCAGGAGGGTGGTCGCGAGCCAGGCTGCTCCTTGCGGAGCCTACCACACCGGGCCCAGGGCCCCTAGACAAAGTAGGTATCTTTCGATTAGCGTTAACGATAGTAGAAAACATAAAAATGTATGGACTTGACGTAGTGTGACGGGATTGTTTAAATAAAATCTGGATCTTCGATAATTTGTTTATATTTAGTATTACAATAATTTCACTAGCACATGTGTCGCCGTGCGCGTACAAAAACAGTCTACCCTCGGGTCGGGCTAAGGACCCGCCCGCTAGAATGCTTCTCGAGATATTTAAAATACAACTATACTTATAACTTTGTTACTTTACGTTATACAAAAATAGATTGATAGATGTGAGTAGGTATAATATTCTAGACGTATAGTGGTTGTGGATGAAGCGCTTGTAACAGTAGTGCCGAAAGCAAGAGTCAAAATGTTTCGATCGCCTATATCAAATCCATATAATTATTATTCTGTCAATTCTACTAGCATCTACGCCGATAGAAATGTTACTTTGTCTTATATAGGCCTTGGGCTGCAATGGTGGTAAATATTCGGTGATTGAACCGTGATTGGACTACTTACGAACCATAACTTTTGACACATTTGGTATTGCGCTAATCACAGTACTGCTCTTGACTTGTACACATGCACGTCTTTTGTTGGGCGACCTCTTAGCGGTAGATAGGGTAAGTTTACGAGATGTTTCTCAAGCGCATGCTTACTTCAGAATACGAACACACAGTTGTTCACGGCTGCTAACTAAGTATTTTGAGTGGTTAGTATTCTGTAAGGTACACTTCCGATCCCACCGACGGCAGTAACTATCGGCCGAAAACATGACAGAACCACGCGTCAGTCGCATCGGCCCCTGGGATCGGAAGTACACCTTTAACAAAAATTTTGAGATCAGCACCGTCAGCATAATAAGGCAGCACGATATTATAGCGCTATTGCGCTTTAGCTTTCTTTCTATTTTGGCGCGAACGAACGTGATAAAAGGTGCGATATAGCCTTATCGCATCATCATGCTGAATTCTCTGATGAGGTGGCTTGAATATTCCTGCGGTAGCTAGGTTTACCGTATGATCGGTATTCGCACTTAGATATAGTTTGCTCACCGCCTTCATTTATCATTTCATTCTTTATTAACCTTTATTATTATCTTACAAATACGAACACATACGAATACAACGACTTCAATGTGAACTTAGCTTTACCTCTAGCTTGTTTTCCATCAATTTGATCTGCATATATTCCAGAATTCTGGTTTGATTATAAAACTGTTCGAATGTCTGTTACTCCGTTTCATTTATGGTATGAACGCTCTTAGATGCTGTTCTCTTTGTGTAAATAAGTTATTTTTGTCAACAAATAATACAAGTGTAATAAAATGGTAAGTTTGTTCATAAATAACTGATCACGATAAAATTCATTTCTAAAACAACATAATGTTGATAATTTAAACTACGCATGGTGAACTAACGCCCATACACCCGTCTGAGGGTAGGCCTGGGTCCCTGCAGTGGAACGTACCTACCTACATACCTATAGGCTGATGATGATGAATTTAAACTACAGTAACCAATAGCTCAATATTTATAATAACCAAAACGGAATAACAAAATAAACAGTCTAAAAACTGCCATTGAATTGATTGTGTTAAAAAATCATAAAATAAAGGCTGGACTATTTTTTGATAAAAATTTATTATAACGATTTTTTTAATTTGACAGACGTCTTACACGGATAAAGGGAAGAAACCAGAAGCAGGGCGGTTCTTGGCATTCGATCATCTAACTTACTGGGTTTCAAACGCAAAACAGGTGAATTTACACTAACTTTACTTCTAAAATCTACGAAGACTATATCTACCTACTTACGACGTAACGACGCCAGGAATGCGGGTTCCAGACTTAGTCGCAAAACCCATCCCGTTCTATCTTTTATAAAGAATGAAAGAAACCATGAGCTTCTTTGCAAAGATCTCCACACATGTCTGGGAACGGCGGAAGAAAAAGCTCCAAGCCGTACCGACAAGCCGCCGCCGACACAACCCGAGCATAAGCATATACTCACGACTACATTCCCCGAGGAGGGTGTCAGAGATATTCTGAAACCTCAGGACATCCAACGTTTCACTAGTAGTACCGAAACTTTGTCCAGTGTGACAGTAAGCCCGTCGCCACTATAAGTGGCAGGCATGTATTGTGCCATTGTCCATTATAATAATGGACAATGGCACAATACATGCCTCGAAATTGAAGCATGCAGGTTTCCTTATATGTTTTCCGTCACCGGAAAGCCAGTGGTGTTACAAAAAATACATAAATTCCGAAAAACTACCAATGTACGAGTCGGCCTGGACGGGGATCGAACCAACGCCTCGGGCAAGGTTACTCGCCACTGCACCACCACGCTAATTTTTATTATACTTACCAACCTATGACATTTTATTTAGTTTTATTTTTAAGTTTGTATAATTCAATGATGTTATGAATATTTTAGGCGGCCAGTTACTATGTGACGAGATTCGGATTTGAGCCTCTGGCATTTAGCGGACTTGAGACCGGCTCGCGGAAAATTGCTTCTCATGCTGTCAGGTTAAACAAGGTAAGGAATATTTTAAATTCTTAGTGCATACTGCTATACATAATTACGAATTTTATACAACTTTGAAGCTGTCTATCTAACATTCGAATCTTGTATAATTGGATTTTAACCCATTTCTTGTTACGAATGAAACGAAATTTTACCAACGATGACAAAAACTTTCTGGCTGGTGTTTATGATAACTTGTCGTTAGATTAATGGCGAGTCGCCATTGGCGACTATTGGCGACAAGCAATGACCTTCGAACACAATTATTTATACACGAGCCTAGTAAATACAAAAGCAGGTTTAATTCAACATAAATTATTTCAAAAAACAAGTACTCAACTAGAATAAGGTCTACTATACTTCATTCCAAATAAGGACGACGAGATTTTCCGATTCCTATTTAGTTTGCTGTCCAATTCTGATTAGCAAATTATTATTACATTTTATAAATTTATCATCATAAAGAATATGTACTATCCGACATATCTTGTAGGTACGTTACTAAAGAATAAGTGACCTATTTTCATACTTACAAAATACGTCAAACTATCTGTCGGATAAGCTAACAAGAACTTACTCAGAAGTGGTGAAACAGGCCCTTAGTGTTTCAAATCTCTGTTTCTGTAATTCGGTATGTCAAGTTTTTTTTGGTCGTCATTTTTATATTTTTTACGGATAGAAGACATAATTTTAAGACACCTATTTCATTTTTATTGCGATTCATCGAGTTTATCAATATAAATTTAATTTTTAAATTATTTTGATCTGTAATCTTTAAGTGCAAAAATGGTGGAGAAAAAAATAATTCGAACTCCATGGAGAAACACTACCTACTGCTATATTAAAAAAAAATAAAACGTGCCTCCTCTTTCTAACTCTATGCTGGAAACAGATACGGCAACATCAAATGTCAAATTCTGACATTATGAATGTATTTTTTTTCTTAATGGCCGGGTATTTCAAGTTGATTTTAAGTTTAACAAGGAGTTCACAGGTATGCCAGTGACGTCACTGAGCGTACCGAAAAACGACGTTATTTTATTTAAAATATTTGTAATCCTTTCATTTTAAAATCTTTGACGTAGAAAATATGATTATTGAGACAATTATCTCGAAATGGTTTTCGATTCAGCCCTCCAAAAAAAAACTTGACATACCGAATTAGAAATAGCGTTAAATTTTCGTTGCTATTTGGAATGGAGTATAGGCTTTAATTTAAAGTGTAGGCGCAAGCTCTGTGCGGCGGTAAATTTCATTAACTAGTGATGATGATGATAAGGTCATTCCGTTCGCGATTAACTATTCTTCAAATATCGATCTAAGCACTTGTATTTACAGATCATATTCGTCCTCCAATCTCAATATGAACCAGAAGACACACCATTCACCAAAGAAGTGGCCTACCACGGTGACTTCGTCAAGGACGTGGCGTTCCAAGTGGAGAACCTTGACTACATCGTGGAATACGCAAGGAAACAGGGCGCTGTGGTCGTGAGGGATTTGTGGGAGGAGAAGGACGAATACGGCGTCGTCAGGATGGCTACTTTGAAGACGGTAGGCTTATAATAGTCATTCAGTAATAAGTAATAGGTGAGAGAAAAGCCTGTATAGGAATACGTTGAAGAAGAAATTGTGATGCGCATGACTGTGAAGTCCACCAATCCGCATATGGTAGTTACTACGCGTGGTGGTCTAAAACGCCCAGGAGTGCGATTTTTGAATCTCATTCGGTGAGCTCAGCAGTTGTAAATGTCAAAATTACTCTGGAGATATGCATCTTTCTACTGCTGATTTGACTTCCAAAAATCATAATTCAGGAGTGCAATTTTTTAACGTCAAATAAGCAGTAGAAAGATGCATGAGAACGCTTTTGTATGAGATTTAAAAACCATTCAAACTCACCGATGACATTCAAAAATCGCACCCCTGGCCCCAGATACCTACTCTCACCACGCCTACTCTAGGCATAATTTATTTGATTGTCCAATACCAATCACTTATCTCCATCCAGTATTATAATTAAGGGTATATTACCGTTGGCGCGCTCCATACAAACGTAGTCTGGTTATATTTTCAATACTATCCAATTAAAGTCAATGAAACTTTTCAGAAACAATCTAGAAACTAATCTCTATGTTTGTATGGAATCAGATTTTCGTTAGTTTTAAAGTTACAGTGCCTCAAATATTTCCATACAAATATTAAATTAATCCTAGCAAACTGTTTATTTTAACGAAAATCTGACTTCATACGAACATAGATTGTTTCTGAAAATTTTCATTTAATTAATTTGGATAGTATTGAAAATATTACCAGACTTCGTTTGTATGCAGCGCGCATTTGCGCTCTTGGAATAAACTTATCTTAAGTTTATAAATAGGTAGGAATCTCTGAACTCTTGAGTAAAAATTGCTAAGGTGCGTTCTATACCTAAGATCCTACCTACACCGCCAGCGACACTGTCCGAATGCTCTGCTCTCTTTATGAAGGATAACACTCAGTTGCAGAAACGCTCATTAAAGTTAATCCTCCATTCAATCAATTGCTAGATTTTAATACGTTGACAAGACAAAAAGTGACAGCAAGAGATTTAATGGAGGATTAACTGTCTCAAAGAGTCCCTTTGTTACAGTACGGTGACAACACTCATACTTTGGTCGATAGAACTAAATACACGGGACCTTTCCTGCCAGGATATCAGCTGTTGAAAAAGGACCCCATCAATACATATTTGTAAGTCTTAAAAGTCGTAAAGTTGGAACAAAAATTCGAATTAGGTACCCTATTACCTAACGAGTATACCTATGTCGGTATAGGTCATAAAGGTATAGGTTCCTATTCCTAAAATCGAGTGGTAAAGTTCAAGTTTTATTCGACTCTTTCTGCACTAAAATTGATTTCTTCATCAGGCCAAAAGTGGAGATCAACTTCATAGACCACGTCGTTGGCAACCAGCCCGACCAAGGAATGGAGGTGGCCGCATCATGGTACGAAAGCTGTCTGCAGTTTCACAGGTGAATTGTTAAATTTATAGCCTATAGAATCTCACTGCAGGTCAAAGGCCTTCCCTCACGAATAAGGGTGAGAGGGAGTGGGCCATACTCCACACACGCGGGCCCAGTGCGTGTTGGTGGAGGCAAGGTAGTGGTCAACTTGCTGTTAGAGAATTTTCAAGCCACCTCAATAGGCCTCTGACCTGGCTTAACGAATAGTTACCACGCCATCTGACGGAACTATCCGAGACCAACTGCTTAACGTGCCTTCTGAAGCACGGAAACGCTCGAGATGAAATAAGTACCAAGAAATGGTCACCCCATCCAAAGACTGACCGGAATTGACGTTGCTTAACTTCGGTGATCGTTTCCAATACCGAAGCTACGCCAACGAGCGCGCAATTGTTATGATAAACGAATTTCTCTTCCTACACGTAAAAAAACCCGGCCAAGTGCAAGTCGGGCTACTCGCACATCGAGGGTTCCGTACCACAACAAGTTTTGTTTTCTCCAGGACCTTTAGCGCAAGACTGACTGAGCACATGGCCGGTTTTTATTTTGTTGTTATAGGTACCTACTGTAGAGTTTGCTCTATAATCACACCAAGTTTGACGCTAGTATGTATTACAGTTTTTATGATAGAGCGAGAAGAAATAATGTTAATAAAAACTATAGTTTCTTTTTGACCTTTTTATTATTTGTTAGCAAATCCGCCGTAATAAACGCACATTTAGTGAAAATTTCAACTGTCTTGCTATTACGGTTCAAAAGTTACAGCCCTAAATAGGTAGGATACACGGACGGACGGACGGGTCCCGTTTTCACCCTTTGGGTACAGAACCATAAAGATAAAAAAAATCATAAATCCCCACAGATTCTGGTCAGTAGACGATAAGCAAGTGTGCACGGAATACTCGGCTCTGCGCTCCATCGTCATGGCTAACTGGGAGGAGACAGTGAAGGTGCCAATAAACGAGCCAGCCAAGGGCAAGAAGAAGAGCCAGATCCAGGAGTACGTGGAGTACCACGGCGGCGCGGGAGTTCAGCATATCGCTATTAACACTGAGGATATCATTACTGCGGTAAGTTACGTGCCTCAATACGAACTGGACCTAAGACCGTAGTTGAATATGCTGCTAAGCTCAAAACAATGATACTCGCGCTGTGCTAACACTGAGGAATGCTATACAATTCTGACTCGACGTGTGAGTCGTGCGCACTGCGGCCCATTTGTCGCTGACCTACGACGCGACGTAGGTCGTCAGCAGTTAGGTGTTAAGCTGTACCTACGTAGTAAGGGAATTTAAGATTCCAAGAGAGAGCTGATGAACAAAGACCATCATAATTATAAAAAAAAAAAACATGTCCTTTATCAAACGCTAATACTGCCTTAAACATATAAAATATGATGATGTAAGCTAAAATATCCTTACATTTCCAGATTGAAAACCTCCGCTCCCGCGGCGTAGAATTCCTCACCATCCCTTCAAAATACTACACTCTGATCCGCGAAAGACTCAAGCAAAGTAAAGTGAAAGTGGCCGAGAGCATAGACACTTTGGAGCGTCTAAACATACTCATAGACTACGATGACGACGGATATCTGCTGCAGATCTTCACGAAGAACACTCAGGATAGGCCCACTCTGTTCTTGGAGGTTATACAGAGGAGAAATCACAATGTAAGTTTTTTTTTTTACTATAGTCGGGCTTGCTCTTGACCTCAATCTAGTCCTCAGGACAAAGATGGGGTCGAAGATGTAGCGAGTTTACCTAGAATGGCACTGTCACTCCTGCACACCGACGGAACGCAGCAAGCTGCTTGGCGCCAGACTCCGGCAGAGCGGAGCCTACCACACCGCTGTGGGGATCGTTTAGCCGCCACCACAAACTAGGTAGCTTGTGATGCCGTTGTCCGGGGTGGACCGCTAGGAGGTAGATCCCCAACCACCCCAAATAATAGGGTTTGTAGTACGATTGGCCGTGTGGTGTCCTCTAGCTAGTATGATTTCTCTACTTACGCACGACTCTCTTTTTTCCCATTATTACTTGTCGCGACGAGCGCAACGTCCGATCCCAAGCGCGGGAAGAGATTATTTGCAGCGAAGCCGAAGGCGTGTCGCGCGAGTAGACTCATCATCATGGTAGCTTAGAAATAGCATCAGCTCAAACGGGTGGTCTAAAGGGTGACACATACCATTAGGCCCTTAAGGTGGTTGGAGAGCTGTCAATTTCATAAAAAACGTTTTCGTATAACACTCGTAGTTAGACGGTGTTAATAACAGTAATGTTTTATATGGAAAAATAGCTTAGAAATTCTAGTTTGCGCATATCAAATAATATTTACAATTTGTAATATAATTACGAAGATAATAAGGGTTTGAAATTTTGTATGAATAATTTCAAAGCATGATATCTTCGTAATAATATTATAAATTGTAAATATTATTTGATATGCGCAAACTAGATTTTCTAAGCTATTTTTCCATATATAAAACATTACTTTTATTAACACCGTCTACGAGTGTTATACGACAACGTTTTGTATGGACGGAAACCACCTTAAGATAGCCCGAAGAATTGCTATACTCAAGTAGCAATAGACAGGCGGGGCACACTGCTCGCAGAATGGACGATGGGTACGAAGAGTTCTCGAGTGGTGACCACTTACCGGAAGCCGCAGTTTGTGTAGGCCCCGCAAGGTTGTGCGATGACCTGGTCACGACGACAGGCCAATCGTGCGCGGGGTTCGGTTGGCGGGGGGAGCACGTCCCAGTACCAATTTACCTGCACGCTGTACAGTCAGCATCAAAAGTATCTAAGCATCTCCGGTGTTCAAAAACATCTGAACAATTACACGAAAATAAACCCTATTTCCTACTAGATACCATTAGTTTTTAACTTAAGGCTAGGATATCCCAGTGCAAGCGTCTCTTTCTTGCAAGCATAAGTTTACAATTAGCCATCCCGCTCCAATTGAAAGCAGGATCGCAAAAAAACGTGTTTTTCGTCAATATCTTTGCTCATGGGAGTTTCTAAGCTAAAACTTCTCCTGAGTTCACTAGAAATATTTAATGTATTTAGTTAAGTACAAGAATAAAACGTTAAATATCAGCAGTTTAATCATAGTATTGAAAAAACATAACAAAAAGGGGTAACTTTGGGATTTTTTTCTATCGAGTAAACTTAATCTAATCGTGTAATTGAGAACAGTCGCCCATCCGCCCGATCCTTAAATAAGACATAATTTAATTTCAGACTTTAAAACACAGTTTAAAACACTTTCGTTCGTGTTCAAAAAACGGCCTCGACGGGATAAGAGCGTCTTAACAAATAATAACATGACAGATAAATTAATTGGATTTCTTTGTGAGTTGAAATAAGGTTTGCTATCGTAAAGTTGTCCAGATATTTATGAACACTTAACATGCCTAGATACTTTTGATGCTGACTGTACCAATACGGCTGGTGCCTCACCCCTCCGCACACCGCGCGAGCCCCCTCGCACTCCGCGTGAGCATAGACCCGCCGCGACCTCTAAGCGCACCTTACTGTATTTACGCTATGACCTGGTGAAGACGGCGAGAAGCCGTTGGATGAGGGCAGCGCAGGACCGGTCTATGTCCAGCAGTGGACGTCTATAGGCTGGTTATTCACAGCATCCGACATTCATACAGAGAAACCAATGCTTATTGCAGACCAGCTACTCATATCATTTCTTCCACAGGGGTTTGGTGCTGGCAACTTCAAGACACTCTTCGAATCTATAGAGTTAGAACAAGAAAAACGTGGCAACTTATAAGTGAATTAATATTACTTACTTAGTAAATCTTTAAAACATTTTTACTTAACGATTAATTAATAATGGTTTTGTTTGTATACCTAATGTAAATATCTTTGTTTATTAGTAAATACATTTATAATCAAGTAAACAAATTGTTGTTTTCCATGTGTTTTCCTATTTACACAATCATTTTAATGCTTACCTTAATAAATAGGCGACAGTTAGGTGCCTACCTATCAGTAGTAAATAACTAGGACTACATTTCTAAAAAATTTACTTACCTATATTTACTTGGGCTGTCTTTTCACCAGAACTTTGCGAGAGGTAGCAAGGCAAATCCACCAATAGAATAGCTCCAATTTCCTTATGAAGCGATCCTCGCTCACAGCACAGAGTACCAAACTCACCAGCATCGCTACTTCGCACAGCTCTCTGGTGGAAAGTCAAGACAGAAACGATAGTTTTTTATACGAGCCTAAACATCAATTTACATTTCATAGACGAAATATACATTTTCTTGCTAATGTCAAAAAGTTAGATACCTACCTAGGTAAATATTTAGTACTACTGGCACCACCTAGTGCCAACTGTACCATTGATTCGGTACTTCGCGATGGTACTTCTGGTCCAGCGGGATTTTTTTTTATGTAAGTGAATAATAGAACCCGCTGTTTGTGGAGTGGCCTATAAGTTAATACATCTACTTAAGACGCAAATCGTAATCCATAATTCCAATACCTAAGTATGCAAATTGAATACGATGATATTGTACACAAGTGTGACGTAAAAGCTGCGTATTAATCTTTTATTAATTGACTCGATATTATGTTACTTATCTACAACCGTAAACGTTGCGGAAATTATTAGGTAGGTTACTTTATGTAAATATTTAAAGGTGTAGATAATTTAATAACATTCTACCACATACATTGTGTCGATAATATACAGAGTATATTTTATATCACTGGATAACTTCAGCATGTAGTCTACTCATCAAACTGAACAACTTTAACTATGGAGCCTACATTGAAATCGCGAAAAAAAACAACAGTCCCATACATTTGAGTATGGCAGCAGTATGGCAGTTATCCGCAGTAATATTAAATTAACCCTGTATATCGACACAATCGGAAGACGGCAAACGTGCAATCCCTTTGACATATTAAAAGTGCTACCAAAATTCCGGACTCTGCTCATCACACTTAGTGTAGGGACATACCTGCGGTACGTTCCGCGCCGTACGTTCGGTTGAATACGCAGCTACTAGGAAAAATGGCGCGTAATGGTGTGTCGCCGGTATATAGCGCCTGAAAAGCGTTGCGCGCGTATTCAACAGAACGTTCGGCGCGGAACATTCCGCAGGTGTGTACCTAAACTTAGCGTGATAATTTACGCGTCTATAGGAAAAATGGCGCGTACTGGTGTGTGAATAGTAATAGGGGAAAAGTATTGCACGCGTAATTTACGTCGCGTAAATTCGGCATCTCATTACACTTACTCAGAAGCATTTTTTTAAATGACAACAAAATAGCAGAACGAAATAAAGTTAAAAACAAACACCGATTTCAAAAGAGCATTTCTTTTTATTGTGTTACCATTGATTAACATTAATACACGTCGTCAATTATTTAACACCAATAAGATCTTCATACGAGAACCGTATTTACAAACAGATATGTCCGACAAAACAAATGCATACATTTTCAAACTACGCACAATTCGCGTAAGGGTTGAACTACACATGACCGCACGCGAACGCATTTTTCCGTCGCTCTATCCTTTTCTGTCACTCAGGAACGTCATTTGCTAGAGCATATAAGATAGACGGAACGGAACAGCACGGAACAGCACGCCGCGTGCGATCGCGTTCCGACTATCTTATATGCTCTAGCAAATGACGTTTCTGAGTGACAGAAAAGGATGGAGCGACGAAAAATGCGATCGCGTGCGGCCAATGTGTAGTTCAACCCTAAGGATCTCTTACTACCGTGGAAAGTGGTATGACCAGGTTAAATACTAATTTGATTTAGAACCTCATTTCATATTTAAAATGGTCATAGCATGAACCAAAGTAGTTATAATAGTCGAAATAATATATTTATTGACAGCACCAAAATTCACAAAACCGATGGACATAACAAAATAATTAATTATCTTGCAAAACATAATCGCATAAATACAGCACAATAAATTTATCTAAAATCGCCTACCTATAATTATGTCACTGCTTATTTCCGGTTTTCCGGAAGTGATTCGACACCGGATACAGCGTTATACACAAATACTTTTTAATCTAAATTCGTGTAGTCTAACAAACTGTTCTACAGTCTCTGTATTATAAGAACGCACTGGGATAGGTACTTTATTCCCTTCTAATAAGATATATTTTCACCCTACCTTAAACTGATCGTAAAATAAATGTAAAATTAATAGGAAGACTTTTCTAGATTTAGGTTTGAATAGATTCTACTTTTCGAGAACAAAGATTAAATACTTTGTTTTTTTTAGGAATTTCCTTTTTTTTTAGTTTGATAACAAAAAAAAATAACAGCAAACATTTTTATCTACTTCTAAGTTGAAATTGTAATAAATTTATCTAAATCATAAATTAATAATCTTTTATTTGGTATATTATATTTATAAATGCAACATTAATGCAATTAAAATTATAAAGTAGAGTTTTTATAATAAATAGGTACTACTCAGTTTATATGAAAACCAATTAGCTATCTAATACCTATATGAAAACAGTGGAAAAATATCTCACATTTTCAACAATCCTTTAGAAATTTAGAAGCATCAAGCAATGCGAAGGCTAAAAAACTAAAAATGATTTGCTTCTATTGGTAGATTGAAGGCCTCCGCTCATTGCAGCGATAATATCGAGCGATATTATCGCTTTGATTTTGCGATAATTGTTCTCAGTACATTTTGTATGGGGACGCGCGCGATCCTACACACTGCCGCGATATTATCGAGCGATAATATCGCTGCTATTTTGTTCCGACGCAATCGATTTAGTGGTGCTGCGCATGCGTGACATATCGCTCGATAATATCGCGGCAATGTGCTGAAGCCTTTATTTCACGCCTGAGCATAACCGACGCGATCTACATTCGGTCATTAGACTGCACGGCAATCAATTTCCCTCTTTAATAGCGTAGCCATAAGGTTGATTATAATATCAAATGGTTTCGAGTACCGTCGGGAAATGATAGTCCCTAACTGCGCGAACAAAGATTGACGAGCGAAATTATTTCCTGGAGTGCGATTTTTGAGTCATACGTTGAACTCAGCTGTTGAAAATGTCAAAATTACTATGACAATATGCATCTTTCTACTGCTGATTTGACTTTCAAAAATCACAATCCAGGAGTGCGATTTTCGAAAGTCGAATCAGCAGTAAAAGATGCATATCATCATAGTAATTTTGAGATTTTCAACTGCCGAGTTCAACGTATGAGTTTCAAAAATCGCACTCCTGGTCGTACTGTACTATACTTCATTCCAAATAAGGACGACGAGATTTTCCGATTCCTATTTAGCTTTCGGGCCAATTCTGACGAGCAAATATAATTTATTTAGCAGAAAGGTATACTATCAGACATATCTTGGTCGTTACTAAACCTGTTCTAAGAATTAGTGAGAGGAAGTGACTCAAATCTGTTTCTGTAATTCAAAATAGCCTTACATAGCCTTCACTGGACAGAGTTTCGGTATTTCTGGTGAAACGTGGATGTTCTGAGGTTTCAGAATATCTCTGACTACCCCCTCGGGGAATAAAGTCGTGAGCATATGCTTATGCTATGCTTATGCTATGCTTATGCTATGCTTATGCTATGCTATGCTAAAATAGCCTTAAAATTTCGATGCTATTTGAAATGGAGTATACTTTCATACTATGCTAATGCTTCTAAAGAATTAGTCTCAAACAAAAACCAGCTCTATAACAAAGCAGACACGTACGTATCCCAGCGCGTTCAGTTCCCTACATAAAGCTACGTCTAGGTGGTGGCGTCGCGGCCGGGCTCGGGCTCCGGCTCCGGCTCCGGCTCGAGGTCGCCGGGCTCCACGATCTCGAAGTCGCGGTCCGTCGACGAGCGCTGGCTGTTCTCCGATTCTGATTCAGAGTGCTTCTCCGGCGGGGTGGGGGGATCGTCTCTGCAATATTCAGATAGAAGATTAATGCGGCGTTTTCCAAGACTACTAACTAACTATACTTCTTTTCAAATAAGGACGACATGGTTTTCCTATTCCTATACAAGGTGTTACAAAAATACAAATAAACCTGTAAGGGGGTGGTTTAGACCATCAAACTGAACAACTTTCACTATGGGGCCAATACCGAAATCGCGATAAAAAAAATTGATGTTCCATACTCTACAAATCGACTAGAGCTAAAAAATGTATGGGATATCAAATTTTTTAGTTTCGCGATTTCGATGTTGGTCCCATAGAGAAAGTTGTTCAGTTTGACGGTCTAAACAACCCCCTTAAGAGTTTTAAATATTTATTGTTACTTATGAAACACCCTGTATAAGGTCTAACAAAATTAGCTGAAAATATTTTAAGGGGATTTATCAGACCATCAAACTGAACAACTTTCTGTATGGGACCAATATCGAAATCGCGAAAAAAATCTAATGCAGTCCCGTACATTCGGGTCGAGTTAGGATTACTGCTGTTCGATACAAAACTGCAAACCCAAATGTGTGGGATAGCTAGTATTTTGAGTTTGATGGTCTGGCTAGCCTCTTAAAAAGGCTTAACACTTTCGCTGCTAAGCTCAAAACAATGACATTCGCGCAGTGCTAACACTGTGGAATGCTATACGATTCTGACTCAAGGTGTGAGTCATGAGCATTGCGGCCCATAGGTCGCTGACCTACCAGGTAGGTCGTCAGCAGTTAAAGTGATAAGCATGTTTAGTGTCCAACCCATGAAATTATAAAAGCTGTAACTAACTTGATCTCCTCTGTATGTTTGTCAGCAGACAGCTCGCTCTGCTCGACGCTAGCCTCCGCCTCCGGCTTCTCTTCTATAAGAGGAGTCTTGTCGTCCCCCTCGTCGTCCGAGTGTTTGTCTTTCTTGCGCTTCTTCTTGTTTTTGGAAGCTTTGTCGCTGTCTGAGCCGGGGCCGCGGTATTCGTACTGTAATGCAACAAAGAATAATTAAGAACCATAGACTTAAACTCTAGCGATAGACTTGCCCTTTCATTGAAGCAGGTGTACGCACCTGATTGATGTTCCCGAGTTCACTTCGTCACTATGGCAATGACAGACCGCAATGTTTCATTTTGTGTTGTTTTGTGTGTATTTGCAGGGGTTGGGTGAAGACCCATCCCTATCGTTCGTATGGCATTCCCACTTGGTAAGGTCGGAAAGGCTCCTGCAACAAGTCTAGTCACTCCCGCATGGCTTTTACAGCTACGAACGTATGAGTCCAATCCAAATAGACGCTGCTTGAAACATAGCTACTCGTAGATGGGACAAGGCTATGACTGAATCAAGTTTAAACCGTTTAAAGGTCCGACTTTTGAATTACCTTTACCTTTGATGGTTCGTCCATCCCCATCACAGAGATGCTCTACGCCCTAAGAATACTGAATCAGCCTTGCAGCTGATGAGAACAAAAAGTGCGCCTATCTCTTATACCAAAAAGCTTCTAACATCCGTCAAGTTGGGTAGAGACCACCAAGTTGGGATAATGCCGCGATTGTCAAGATCGAACCGCGACTGGCAGCTACCACAAGTGATGCCTGGACAGTGTCAGGATCCACACGAGGCAGAATATGACGACGCGGACGAGAAAAACATAACTAACCTTGTAAAGCGGCCATAATGAAGCGAAGAAGCAAACATCCTCCGTCAGGTTGAGGCAGCAGCCACAAGTGATGCCTGGACAGTGTTAGAATCCACACGAGGCAGAATATGACGACGAGCAGAACATAACTAACCTTGTAAAGCGGCCAGAATGAAGCGAAGAAGCCAACATCCTGCGTCAGGTTGAGGCAGCAGCCACAAGTGATGCCTGGACAGTGTCAGCATCCACACGAGGCAGAATATGACGACGCGCAGTACATAACTAACCTTGTAAAGCGGCCAGAATGAAGCGAAGAAGCCAACATCCTCCGTCAGGTTGAGGCAGCAGCCACAAGTGATGCATGGACAGTGTCAGGATCCACACGAGGCAGAATATGACGACGAGTAGAACATAACTAACCTTGTAAAGCGGCCAGAATGAAGCGAAGAAGCCAACATCTTCCGTCAGGTTGGGCAGCAGCCACAAGTGATGCCTGGATAGTGTTAGAATCCACACGAGGCAGAATATGACGACGCGGAGTACGGCCAAAGCTATTATCATCACGAGGAACGCGGCGGCTGCAATACTTAGGTAGTATACACCTTTTCTGCAATTGAAGGATAAAAGAGAGCATTAGTAATTTGAATTTTCTGTGGCGAATTTATCCTGATATATTATGTATAGTTACTACATACAGAATGGCCTCCCTGCCAATCACTTACTTCAGATACGGCCCGGTAGCTCAGTCTGCCTGCCTGCTGTGCTGAGAGTCGCGGGTTCGAGTCTCGCAAGTGTCAAATATTTGTATGATAAATACGAATATTTGCACCCGAGTCATGAATGTTTATATCTAAGTATAGGTATGTATTTCAGTTGTCTAGTCATAAGTACAAGTCCGGGCTGGATTTTGGTACTTTAAATGAAACTTGATAATATGTGTGGCAACGTTTATATTTGCAACTCACCTCGTACTTCGAGGGCAACTTTAGGAGAGCCGTACAAGAAGCTTATACAGTAGACACGCGCGTGCGAGTGGGACGGCGCGTGTGCCGACGACATTTTGTACTGTGCAGTACTATTGAATCATCGTGAAATCGTTGCATGGCGAGGCGAGGTATAAACCATAGACATATTACTCTAGCGATAGACAAGCTCGTTCAAACAAACAACATGTCACACAAAACAACACAAAATGACACATTGCGGTCTGTCATTGCCATAGTGACGAAGTGAACTCGGGAACATCAATCAGGTGCGTACCTCATTCAAGTGGAACATTTTGCTTCTATGGAAGGGCAAGTCTATCGCTAGAGTTTAAGTCTATGGTATAAACATATAAAAGACTAACCTGACAGTAGCTGGCCACAGCGGGAACATGCAAACGGTAATGGTTCCGAAGACCACCAGCGCACCGCAGACCCAGTAATACCAGGGCATAGGGTCGTAAATCCACACGTAAGCGTCGCTTGTGTCTAGGAACAGTTGCTCCAAGTGCATCTCCAGACGTATCTTGCGCTTCTTCTTCTCTTTTTCCTTGGCTTCTTTGGTGTCCTGGAAAATGGATTTCTTTTGGTTTATTTAAAGTTCTTGGATGTTTGAAGTTTGTTTGTAAACGCCTAAGCCGTAGTTTTAATTGTTATATGAGAATTTATAATATTTTTTTATAATAATTTTTTATTGTTCTCCCATAATTACAACAGAGTACAGATATATAATAGGTACTAGGAATACAGTAATTGAGTCAATATTGTAATGGGAGACAGGAGTCCAAACTAGGCAGTGCCCTTGCTTTGGAAAATTAAGACCGTTTACCTTTTGCGGGATTCGAACTCACGACCTTCGGCTTAGTATGCAGGTTCACTACCAACTAGGTAAAAATGTAATAACAAGAGAACGTTCAAGAATGTGCTCACAAATTTACTGATAAATAAATGTTACTATAATTTAAATGACTATTTCAATGACAATTTATAGAATTCATATTTTCTTTTAGCTTTTTTTAATTTATTTTATTTTATGATTGGACATGTTGACATTTTAATTAATTGTGACAGTGATTTTTATGCATTTATCAATTTCAATGTTATCTTTCTTATGTACAGTCAGCATCAAAAGTATCTAAGCATCTCCGGTGTTCAAAAACATCTAAACAATTACACGAAAATAAACCCTATTTCCTACTAGATACCATTTGTTTTTAACTTAACAAATAATAACATGACAGATAAATTAATTTGATTTCTTTGTGAGTTGAAATAAGGTTTGCTATCGTATAGTTGTCCAGATATTTATGAACACTTAACATGCCTAGATACTTTTGATGCTGACTGTACCTATAATTTATTGACATTGTTGTAACAAAAATTTTGACATCACATAAATACTCTATACTTAATACAAAAATTATCATGTCATCATAGTAAATAATAATAATAATTGTTTTTATATTCGTATGCCTCATGGTGCATCACAGTGGTCCTATAAAACTATACGCCAACTATTGTATAATTTACCTATTGTACTTTTTACCTGTGATGAAGAATAAATGTTTCTGATTTCTGATAGGTTATCAAACCGCGGGCCGTTCGACAATGTACTAACCTTGCTTTCGCAGGCACTAGCTTGACTCTTGTCTCCGTCCTTCTCATCGCCACTCTTGCTTGTTTTCTCCAACTCCTTCTTTTTAGATTTGCCCTTCAACTCTTGTTCGGTTACTGGTACCTGCAAATTATATTTCTAAATGTTATTTCATAACATTATCACGGACCATTAACTTTTATACAACTAATTATTTATGTTTAGCAGCTAGCTGCCATAATTTAAGCATTAGATAGTTCAGGATGGAATAAATAACCTATTATTGAAGAATACTTCTAATCAAGAGCTTTGATTCGCAATTGTAACGATATTATACAGGGTCCTTCTTAAAATACTAAAGAGAGAGAGAAAATGCTGAAACTTTTTTAAATATTATTGATAATAAACAGCCATGTTGTGCTATTTCGAATCAAATTAAAGATTGAAAAATTAAGTCTCGGGTGGGACTTGAACCCGCACTTTTCCAATCCGGGGAAGTGCGTTATCCAATTTCGCCACCGAGTCCACTAACCAGAGAACGAAATTTTCAATCGGTTGCGTCTTAAGGGGACGTGCGCGCCATCTACTGGAAGCTATTACAAACTAACAGCACGAAAGTCCAGTTGGAAGAGTGCGGGTTCAAGTCCCGCCCGAGACTTAATTTTTCAATCTTTAATTTCATGCTGAAACTTTTTTAAGGCGATGATCAGACCGTCAAACTGAACGACTTTCTCTATGGCACCAACATCGAAATAGCGAACAAAAATCAGCCGTTCCATACAAAACTGCAAACCTACTCGAGCCAAATGTATGGGACAGCAGATCCCCCCCCCCCCCCCCCCCATTCCATAAAAAAAGTGTCAGCATATTCAGAAAGATCCTGTATAAAGATTATGTATTTACATTTACACCATTTGCATCGATGCAAAAAAGGAATAATATTAGATAAAAAAATCTGCTGTCGGTCGCATACATTTGGCTCGAGGAGTAGGTTTGCAGTTTAGTGTGGAACGGCTGTTTCTTTTTCGCGATTTCGATGTTGGTGCCATAGAGAAAGTAAGAAAAGCATAGGTACCTTCTTAGCTCTGTGAAAGAGTTTGTGCAGAAGCATGGTGTGCAGAAAGTCTGTGACCTCCAGCCTCGTCGTGAAGATGGGGTTCTTGCCTGTCGCCCATTTCGACGTCAGCAGGGCATCCACCGCTTTTGTACCTGCAAATGAGAGTTAAAATTGTTATACTCATATTGGCATATTTTTTATCCACGGACAAGTGAGAGGACAATCAATTATCCTTCAATAAAACCTTTTGCTAAAACCTGAACAAGTGTGAAGAGAAGATATTGCGCCAACCCCAAATAATGGAATATGCTACGAATAAAGAAATAAATATGGAAATATAATTCACGTCAAAAAATGACCCCACGAACTTTGGTGTACACCACGCAAGCGCGCAATACTCAATCATTATGGCCACTTCAATTACGGCGTTTGCCGCCAAAACTCATGGTGCCAAAAATTAAGGAGATTTTGTTCGGAGTTATCGTTCCATATTTATTTCTTTATTCGTAGGGAATATGGACAGGACCTACGGACAGGACGATGAGTTGGGATTTTTTTTATCGAAAACAAATAAAGGCTAAGTATAGCTATTTTTGTTGATTTTTGTGTGTCTTAAAAGGGTGCTCCAGACTATCAAACTGCTTTCACTTTACGACTAATATGGAAATCGTGAATAATTTGTTTTTCAATACATTAGAGCCGCTGACGTTTTCCGTGGAACAACCGTTGTTTTTTTCGCTATTTCGATATATTAGTCCCATAGTGAAAGTTGTCCAATTTGATGTTCGGAAGCACCCCCTGTATTATATAGAATGTAAACTTAAATGCGTTACATAATTAAGGGGCGCTAGAGACCATCTACCTGAACAACTAATTGAGAATAAAGTATGTACTCTGGCTAGAGAGTATATCTCTGTTTAGCATACATTTAATAAAATATATTCTGCGTACCAGACTGCTTTTTGTAAACAAACTATGGTAAAATCATCATCATCATGCTTTTAAAGTGGCGACGGACGGGTGACCCTTCACACTTGACATTACAATAGATGCAGTTTATAAAACATGCGTGCAATCCGGCATAGTGAAGTGGACTAGATCTAGAATTAATAGGATAATTGCTGTATTGACGAAGACAAGATATATTTTTAGACTGTGTGCGTTTTATATCGCCTTGCAGACTGCAAAGTTCGTCATGTTTCAAAGTGACGGAATTTTACATTTGAGGAAGAATTTGAACCGATACAAAAGTCTTCAATCTATAATTTGATATAAAACAACACAATAACAACAGATTAATAACATTTTTTTATATATTTATGTCTTTTCTCCATTCCGTCGATGCAGTGGATAAACCTTTATGATATTTTAAATTAAACACGTTGGATTACAATTACAAAGAAAAACTAAAAACTAAATCAAAGTAAAGAGCTTGTTTCACCCAGAAATTAAGGTAGAGATTAATATACTTTTTTTAAGTCTTAGTTCGATCTCCCGTATGTCAAGAAGTGTCCTGAAAACCTGTATCACACATTGGTTCAACAATTTTTTTATTTTTTTTCAAAAGTAGTCTCTGAATTTCTGCCCTAATGTCAATCGTTCTTTCCAATTTATTGAATTGTAAAAGTAGACCGTTTCATCTCAGAACCTTAAAATATAAACATTAATAAAGACCGTAAAAATGTCAATGGTTCCATTCTATTTAAAATTTAATAAAAAAATTATAAACTAAACGTAAACATGAGATAACCTATAAACCAGTAGGTCGACTGTTAAAGCTACTGCAAGATAATTAGTAGCGCTAAACCATTCAACGATTGTTTTCATTGGCACCCGATAGTTTGTAAACGTTTTATAGTTGGTTTATATTAAGATTTATCGCGGACGGAATGAGGGCTTGACTATGACGGGTGCAGTGCAGTTAATTATTTCTTAGTTTTTACATTAAGAAAAAAAAAACTGTTTGGTCTGCTATGGACAGATTCTACTTTGGACATCATGTTCTACTTTGGACAGATTATACAAAACGAAAAATATAATTCGTGCAAGGAAGTATGCGGCTTGATTCTGGACACGTATTAATTTATTATTTTTATCTTAGTGCCTGCGACTTCGCAGTCAATGTTTTTCACACTGCAATCGGCTCACTCAATCACCATGATTATTTGAAATTAAAGTTTTCAAAAAGCCGTGGGGGTCTAGTGGCCTGGCGAGTAATCTTGCCTGCCGTGCAGGAGGCGATGATTCGATCCCCGACTTCAAGCCGACTCGTACCAACGAGTTTTTCGGAATTCATGTACGATTTGTAACACCACTGGCTTTTCGGTGAAGAAAAACATGAGGAACCTGCATCCTTCAATTTCGAGGCATGCATTGAACATACTGTCCATTACAAGTGGCGACAGGCTCTCTCCCCATCACACTGGACAGAGTTTCGGTACCACTAGTGACACGTGGATGTTCTGAGGTTTCAGAATATCGCTGACTACCCCCTCAGGGAAAATAGTCGTAAGCATAAGCTATGCTGTTTTTAAAAATGCGACATCGCATTACGTATTCAGCACTGATTAGAACATCATTTCAAAATCTTACCAGTGAAATACTCAACGTGGTGGTTCAAAAACTTGGTTTTCTTTGTTGGAACATTTGCTTTCAACCATTTGGCGACAGCATATTCATCGCTGGTCGGCTTCTGGGCTTCCACTGGTTCGCCAAACTCCTGCAATCAAAAGTAGACAATAAGTCAATGGACATAAGAGTTTAAACAGAAATCATCGTTGCAAAAATTCCATATACCCGAAGAACTAGAAATTTACAACCGAAAATGTAAGAAAGATTAAATATAATTGATAAATACTTTTCTTACGACTTCACGGAACGTTGCCTATGTTCTAGTTTAGAGCTATAGAAATTGTATTTAAGATGTGGTATGTTTTTTATACGTTCATAGGATAATTTATTTTAAATAGTAAATTTTTTCCACAATTTCTTAGTGACGATTGTACAGATTGTATGAAAATAAGTAATAATTATATCCGAATTTTTTTTTTTCCATTGGATTCTATTCTGAAGCATTCAATATGATACAGTTCATCTTTGCGGTAGCTGCGGATGGATGACGGTGGGTAGACCGCAAGGTGGACCGAGACGACCTGGTGAGGATGGTGGGAAACCTTTGGATGAAGGCAGCGCAGGACCGGTCGTTGTGGCGATCCTTGGGGGAGGCCTATGTACAGCAGAGGACGTCTATCGGCTGAGATGATGACGATGATGCAGAATTATATTGAATTTTCCCTATTTTTATGTACAAACTTTTTAGTCACTTCGTCGATGGACAATAAAATTATGAATTGATAAAAAATCGGGATTATAGTCCATCCAATCTTGTGTAGGTAACTACCTTATTTGTAATATTAGTAGCTAGCTATGTCATACTTATAAGTACTTATTTTTATACGTTCGTTAATGTTTCCTAAACAAAATAGACAGTTACCTATTATATCGTTGATTTATATTACAGGTTACCTGCATACAACTAATAATAGTGGTGTTGAATAATGTGGTAATAAACACGTGACGCATTCGGGTTAAAGTCATGGTATATTGTCTAATAATATTGTCTCTGAGCTTTCATTGTCCGACTCCTTGGCCTAATGCTGTACTGTCTACGATGAGTCCGGGTTCGAATCCGCATGGACGACATGCCATGCACTAATGAGTTTTTCTAACTTTAATACCGACTGCTGTCAAACGGTGAAGGAAACCTTAGTGAGGAAACCTGCATACGCTGAAGAAGAAATTCTGATGCCAATCCGCATTGGGCACGAGTGGTGGACTGACGAGTGACGCATAACACCCTTCTTGAGGGTAGGCCTGTGCCCTGCAGTAGGACGTATACTATAGGCGGATGACAACGTGCTACTATATTTTCGACCTTACGTCGTCCGTCCGTTTGTAAGATAGCTTGGTCTTTGATTCCATGATCGATGGGCTCATCTTACGAATGTGGGTACAAGCTACAAGGGCCATGTGCGAGCTGGTCAATAACAAAATAATAAAAAAACACTTAATCGATTGACGACGCTTGTCATGAAAAATTGAGCTAAATATAGTGCATGCCTTAATTTATACCGTATTGCACAAGCGTAGTAAGAAAGAAGGGTAACTAAATGTAGGAGCTATTGTTTTGATCCCAGACTAAAAGCTGCAAGGTTTTTATTAAGCTGGTCTGTCGGTCGAAATATGAGTTATCCTGTTCTATCTTTATAGGAGAGGAAAGAGACTGAACATCTTGGCTATAATCTTCACACATGTCTGGGACCGGTTTTATGGAAGTTAGAAAACAACGGAATTACTTATTTCGGAATAATGTCAGTACCATAAAGATACCTATTTAAAACGCCCTTAGAATTAAAAAAAAGCAGGAAATAAGTTTAAAAACTAAGTGGCAATCATGTCCTAAATTTCACAAGAACTACCGAATGACTCATAATGTTAAATCAACGTATGAAACTGATAAAATACATCATGCACGTTTTCTGTGAATTTCTGTGGTTAGATTGACAACGCGTCTAAGAAGAATCAACCTTAGATATTTCTAGAAACCTGAATAACAATTTTATACCAAAATTTATTTTACCGTATGTTTTTTTGGATAATCATTCACAGCACAGCATGGACAAGCCGATCCAGTCATTTCACTTAATTACTTTTAAAACTATAATACAAAAACCTAAAAGTTTAACTTAAAAATTCTTTAACCATAACAAATAAAAATCAAATAACACTACACCACCATTTCACTTTAATCAGAGAACTGAGTTGTGTAGAAGTAACAGCGTCGAGTGAAAGTGGGGCATTTCGCTCGCAGCTATGGAATAAATTGATGGCAAACATGGCCGTATACTGTGCGCTGGTACCGTTTGATTCTCTGCGTTGTTTTGTATAAAAAAAGTTTATATTAGTAATCGATAAAAAAACGGATACGTCAAGTGGACCGGACGTTACGATTTAAAAAACCAGCCTGTCTGCACCGCCATACAATATTCCGAAAAAAAAGTATTTTTTTCGGGATGCTTAGGGCTAGCCCGACACACCTTTGGCCGGTTTATATTATTTGTTGTTTTACTTTAGAGTATGGTCTACAATGACATCGAAGAATGATAGAAGTTTGACGCTTGTATGTATTGTCGTTTTTATTACGAAATTAACAAATACCGAGAATAACGTTTCGACGAATCTACGAATTCGGTTTTAAGAGTACCTAGCAGCCGAAGGACGTCATTTAGGCCGAGATTCAGAGACGATTTTTTTAGTTTTAGTTCGAACTAAGTAGGCCGAAAATGTATGGAGTTTGACAAACTGGAATTCGAAGTAAGACTAAAAAATCGTCTCTGAATCTCAACCTCAGACAACATTATTTTTTTAATGTAAATATCATGGATTTAAATCATAAAGGATGCCACTCCTCCTTACAAGCATTGAAACAAGAAAATTGGCCATGGCGGTCGGTAATATTCAATATTCTTTCGTGCTTCTCCTTCGTCAAAGAAAATTTACCGTCGTCAATATTTCTAATTTTAGGTGTGTCCCTTTCTATCCATTGACGTTGGATTAGAAAGGGACAAAGTTAACGTAGCAAAAAACAACGACGGAGAAGAACGATCATTACCGACCACCAAGGAGTATTGTCATGTTTCACCGCTTTCAACGAGGATTGGGATCCATTTCATTCTAATATTCTTGGTAAAAATTTATAGATTTAAGTTTTTGACAAATAGATAACTTTCGTATTTTTTTTTAAATTCTATATTCAAATTATGTTTATGATTCAAACCGCCAACCTTTTGGCTCACCCTGTACATAGTTACTATAAGGGTCACCCATACTTCACCACTCGGGTCCAGTGCGAAGTGGTGGTATACACGGCGACACATCAAGCTATACAAAACCAAAATAAGCTGGCCGCGCGTAGGTCGAGTAACGTATACCGTCGCGCGGCCAGCTTATGATGGTTTTTATAGCTTGATCTGCCGCCATTTGTAGAAACACTAAGCATGCTTTCAGAGTAGTTTAAGGCAGCCTCAATACTTCAATAGTCATCTGATCATCCGGCACAACGAAAAGGTGTGTTATACGAAAATTACCAAGGTTATGTTGTCATTGTTATGTGCAGTTGTTTAAATTTTATACTCTGTGGCGTTATGAAAGGAAACACTTGAATAAACTGGGCTGCCTTATTAGCATTGTATAACTCGTGATACCAAACTTGACAAATTATTCAGTAATATTCACATTTCTATAATACAATTGATTTGATTATATGGAAAGATTTATCCAGTAAAATATTATACTTAAATACATGAATTCACAACTATAATCCCTTTTGGGGCGGCCAGAACCTTTTCTACAACTCCCACCTAACTTTTTAAGATGATAGGCGGGCTCTCGAAGAAATTTGTCGAATAGGTCCCATATATTTTTCTCAAGTAAGTTTGCACGTTTGTCCACCACCACCACCATCACAGCCTATATACGAGTACGTCCCACTGCAGAGCACAGGCCTACCCTCAGGGAGGGTGTATGGGCGTTAGTCCACCAAGCATGCCCAATGCGGATTGGTGGACTTCACATACGCATCGGAACTTCTTCTTCAGCGTATGCAGGTTTCCTCACGACGTTTTCCTTCACCGTTTGTGATCAGTCGGTATTACCTACCTACATAAGTTAGAAAAACTCATAGGTACATGGCATGACATCTGTGCCACCGACGACGCTCTCTACATTTACTTTTGTATGGAACAGCCGATTTTTTTATTCGCGATTTCGATGTTGGTGCCATATAGAAAGTAGTTTAGTTTGACGGTCTGACTGGACTGGGTTTTCTGTTCTGTGGTAGATACCATTAAAATTAACAAACATGAATTTGTTTGATGAGTAGATTATTATTACCTTCCTTATTTCACACATCTTATTATCTAAAATCAGTCAGAACAGCTATTCTAACTACATCCTTTAGTACTAACTACGAACAAGCTTTTTCCCGCGACTTCGTCCACTTGGACTTCGGAAAACTTCATCACACCGTATCACCCATTAGGCTGGGCCACACAGAGTGCAGATGCACAACGGCTGCAGGCTGGCAGCAGTTGTAAACTATGGAATTATATGCGAGGTGTCACACTAGATGCAGTCCGGCGCGGCTGCGGAACGGTAGCCGCAATGTGACACCTCACATATAATTCCATAGTTTACAACTGCTGCCAGCCTGCAGCCGTTCTGCAGCTGCACTCTGTGTGGCCCAGCCTTTAGAGGTCGATTTTCGAAAAATCCTTTCATAGTGACCCAAATGCTGTGTAAAATATTACATATTCAAATTTTCATCTATACGTAATAAAAGAGTTCCCTGACTGACTAACTGACAGACAACACACAGCCTAAGGGTCAGCGCACACCTAGTTGAGATCTGTTCGAGCAGTTTTCATAAATAAATTGATAATGAACTCAATGACTATCGAAATAGATTTGAAAGTAGCGTGCCCCTGTGACGTGTTCGCAATATTTCTTGCACGTTATTTTCACATTTATTTCAATAGTCAATATAATGAATAAGCGCAAAACCTCATACACCCTGACTGATTTATAACAAAATAATTAAATTTAACCCTTTACTTGGCAGGATTTGTTTTCTTTGAAATTCCATTTTTTTAATTTTCAAATACGTTGCTTTATTTCGTCTCTAGATTTTTAGTTAAGGTAATGTAAATTTGTAGATACTCCGCCAAGTATAGGGTACAAGAATTTTATTATTTTGATAGTTAAAATATAAGTTACTCGCATTTTAAATTTTGAGGCCAAAATGATTTCTTATCATTTCAGCAATGAATACATTTTAAGAATCTTTTTTTAGTAGTAAGTAGGGTGAGTGTGCCCGTGAGGTGGGTTGAGATCGAGTTTAGTAAATTTTAAATTTTACGGTCAAATTATTTAATATTTTGGAAAAAAAAAATCCTGATACCATGATAATTCGAACCTGGAGTGCGATTTTTGAATCTCATTCGGTGAGCTCAGCAGTTGAAAATGTCAAAATTACTAAGGAAATATGCATCTTTCTACTGCAGATTCGATTTTCAAAAATCATACTACAGGAGAGAGATTTTTGAGAGTCAAATCCGCAGTAGAAAGATGCGTATGTCCATAGTAATTTTGACATAATCAAATGCTGAGCTCACCGAATGAGATTCAAAAATCGCACTCCTGCTCTCGATTCTAAACAAACTTCTTTCTAGAGTTTCTAGTTTTGCGTTAAGTCATTAACTCGTTGTATATTTTACAGAGGATGTAGGGGTGCACTAAGAAAGGATTTTACGAAAATCTAACCCTAAAGGGGTAATCCAAGCGGCAGAGTCGCGGTTCAAAAGCTCGTGTTTCTATATTCTGTGGTTTACGATGTGCATTCATTTGTATATCAGTCAGTCACTGAACTGTCTTATAATTAGTACAAATGAAAGCAGTTGCACACACATCACGCGTTATTATAACTCTTGGCATTGCTGAAACATTGTTTACAGTGCAGCACACAAGTTTTATCACTGAGACAATGATAACAATAGTATATTGAGGCGTACCTTTTTGTTTTACTGTACCCAAAGCTATTACTGGTGTTGTGATTTAGCATGTAAATAAAAACTAAGAGTGCACAAAGAAAATCCATTAAATTCACAAGTGCAAAGAGTGAATCAGTGAAAAAAAAATTAGGTAAATCAAACCTTTTTTCGCTGTAAAACAAATAAAATAATTATATTAAAATGATTAAAATTCATGCAGGAAAGTAACAGACTTAACAGAGTTTTTGTGAACATTCCTATCAATACTTAAAATTAAAAGAGTTTCAAACCTAAAAATAGTTGAACCAAAATAAGCATAGCAGGAAATGATAAAAGATTATTTCTGTCTCTTAGTTTAGTTGAACTGTCATGTCTCAAGCATTCTTGTTTATGCTTTGATATTTGTAGAGTTCGTATCATTTGTCTTTATTTTTTTCTTTAACATTTGTAACTGTGGTACAAAACATAATATGAGAAACCATTATTTTTAAATGGTGGTGAATAAATGTGAAGCGTGAGAAGTCTATGGCAGAACGTTTAAACTTTAAAGTCACAAGCAGCAACAAAAATAAAATCTGATTATGGCCATCGTTGGCCGATTGCGGATGAAATTATGAAAAAAAAGGGCACTTAAAGTGGAGATCCATTGTATCTGCTTACCCCTTTGAGCGCGATGAACGCGTCGCGCTATATCGACCCCTCTGTCCTCAATTGTCGTAAACGCCAAAAAATTCTTTTTACAGGGGAATACACCGATCGATAGAGCGAAAAAAAATAAACAAAACTGAATTTTTAACTAATTTTGGCCAAAAGTGGCGTTTACGACCTTTGAGGCCAGAAGGGTCGATAAAATATTATGCTTTATTGAAAAGTTACAAGTAGGTATTGGAAGCAATTGAACCCCTGGCCAAAGGACCCCTCATCATAAATAAATGAGTAAATATATTTAAAAAAAAACTTTTTTTATTTTTCTATTTTATTTCATTTTTAAATAATGGAGTGAAGGGAGGCAGGAAAATTAAACTTAAAAGAAAGTTGATCTGTGTCATTCTCCAACCCAAATCAATTTAAGAAGTACTCACTCGGATTCATAATTTGGTAGGTTGCAGCAGCAGGGGTAAAATGCAATGTTGCAGGGGTAAAATATGATGCAACAGCACTTTGATGCTGTAGACATTAGACTACTCTATCTCACACCAGTCTGCTACCCTTCCATTCTAACTAAGCTATGTATATGCTCATGACTATGTTCCCCGAGGGGGTAGTCAGAGATATTCTGAATCCTCAGAACATCAGAACATTCGAACTAAGCTATTACTACTATTTTTATCAAATATTTGTTAAGACTTGTTTGATTCCCGCGATACAGGCGTTGCTTCATGCAGTGATCCAAGTTATTACTATAATGTATATGTATTAATAAATAAATAAATATGCATTGTATCTTTGGCTGGCAAATAAATATTACTATGTGGTGAGATCTAAGTTGTTTTCTTCGATGTATATTTGATAAAGCCTGCACTTGCGTAAATAATTTTAGTCATAGGCGCCATAACTGTATTTGCTACATGTAAATCTCGAAATTACTTTTTGTGGATTCTTTATTGTACACAAAAACAACATAATTATGAAAAATTACAATAAGCAATGTAAAAAGGCGAGCTTAACTCTAAAAGAGTTTTGTGTTTTGTTGTTATGGGTAGAAGGGCAGTACCTGACGAACCTACACATAAAGAACTAGACCTCTAGTTTAATCATAATGTTTAACAGTTAAACATCAGCAAACCAATGGACGTACAGCCAGGGTATTGTCATCAGGCAGCTAAAGCTTTGCTTTTGACAGCAGTACTGCAATGCTATTTATGTCATTGATTAGGCTTAGCTACCATGCCTTGCAACGCTGCAAACCATGTAACCCCTGGGTGCACAGATTCATAGTGGCGAAGATCTACTGAAAAATATTCAAGTGACAAACTGGAGGATATTTACAAAAGAATCACTTTTTAGATGTAGATCCATGGCACTACCGCGCCGACATTTCGTAAATATCTTAGTCTTTCAAGGAAATGTTGCTTTTCCACAATCAATCATGGTGAACTTTTTGAGCATGTCCTTTATGAAAACAGGCTTAGGCACTGGGTATGAAAGCATAAGCATATGCTCACTACTATATTCCCGAGGGGGTAGTCAGAGATATTCTGAAACCTCAGAACATCCATGTGTCACTATACTCCATTCCAAATAGCAACGAAAATTTACGGCTATTTTTAATTACAGAAACAGAGATTTAAAACACTTACTCTCACTTATTCTTAGAACAGCTTTAGTAACGTCCAAGATGTGTTGGATAGTACATCTTTCTGATAAATAAATTTTATTTGCTTATCAGAATTGGCCAGAAACCTAAATAGGAATCGGAAAATCTCGTCGTCCTTATTTGGAATGAAGTATAGTTAACATCCATTATTTAGTACTGAAACTCTGTGCAGTGTACCACTTATAATAGACAATTGAATGATCAGATAATGATTTTTATTCTTTGAGTATACGGGGTGAAATTGATACCATTAGTATTCTTTTAAACTAAGAGTCTCGCATCAAACCGAACAACTTTTACTATGAGAGCAAACCAATCGGAAAAAATCACTCTCTTTCTATTTGCGTGCAAACATAAACACTATTAAAACAACACAAATTACGGGAGTGAATACCCAATGGCAGCCTCAGCTGAGCTATGCCCGTGGAGGGAATTTATTTTTTATTTACCACCAATAGCTGCGTTTACGTTAAATACAAATATTCCTGAATGAATGGAATTATGAGGCTCTCGATAGGAAATCTTTCCAGTTAGCTAAGCCCATAGACAACAGAGTAATAAAAGTATCAATATGGTGAACTTGCTTAAGCACCACAGTGGTGCATAGGGCGCTACGAGCACAAAGTTCTTACGCACCATTGTGGTGCGTAGGACGCGCCACTGGTTAAAAGGAAGCTAATGATATCAATTTCACCCTGTTTACTATACTATGATTTTAAGGTAGTATGGATTTGTAAGAACGTTTTCTTACAACCTCGAATCAATACAGTACCTAGTCCTAGCCAGCACCAAAGTGGTGCATAGGGCGCTATGAGCACAAAGTTCTTACGCACCACTGTGGTGCGTAGGACGCGCCACTGGTTAAAAGGAAGCTAATGATATAAATTTCACCCTGTTTACTATACTATGATTTTAAGGTAGTATGGATTTGTAAGAACGTTTTCTTACAACCTCGAATCAATACAGTACCTAGTCCTAGCCAGCACCAAAGTGGTGCATAGGGCGCTATGAGCACAAAGTTCTTACGCACCACTGTGGTGCGTAGGACGCGCCACTGGTTAAAAGGAAGCTAATGATATCAATTTCACCCTGTTTACTATACTATGATTTTAAGGTAGTATGGATTTGTAAGAACGTTTTCTTACAACCTCGAATCAATACAGTACCTAGTCCTAGCCAGCACCAAAGTGGTGCATAGGGCGCTATGAGCACAAAGTTCTTACGCACCACTGTGGTGCGTAGGACGCGCCACTGGTTAAAAGGAAGCTAATGATATCAATTTCACCCTGTTTACTATACTATGATTTTAAGGTAGTATGGATTTGTAAGAACGTTTTCTTACAACCTCGAATCAATACAGTACCTAGTCCTAGCCAGCACCAAAGTGGTGCATAGGGCGCTATGAGCACAAAGTTCTTACGCACCACTGTGGTGCGTAGGACGCGCCACTGGTTAAAAGGAAGCTAATGATATCAATTTCACCCTGTTTACTATACTATGATTTTAAGGTAGTATGGATTTGTAAGAACGTTTTCTTACAACCTCGAATCAATACAGTACCTAGTCCTAGCCAGCACCAAAGTGGTGCATAGGGCGCTATGAGCACAAAGTTCTTACGCACCACTGTGGTGCGTAGGACGCGCCACTGGTTAAAAGGAAGCTAATGATATCAATTTCACCCTGTTTACTATACTATGATTTTAAGGTAGTATGGATTTGTAAGAACGTTTTCTTACAACCTCGAATCAATAAAGTACCTAGTCCATATGTCTGGCTACAGAGGCTATTCAACTCAAATAATGAAAATACACAATCAACTTATGTACTTCACATGGGCGTATCCTGTCGAAATCGTGACTTTTCTACTTTGTTTTGGTACAGCGGCTTCGTGTATTCGAAACATAGAAAGCCGAAATTAAAAATACGCAGATCGCAGATGATATTCTGCGATGTAACGAAGAAAGCATTAACGCGTCACGCAAAATAACACGCATATGGTATAAATACGTGACGCAAATACCAAAATTGGACGAAGTATGCACGGAAAAATGTGAAACATATCTTTTGGCACGGAAAAACCACTCGGCAAAATGGTAACGTAGACAAAAACAATGGAAGGGAAATAAAAATCTATACGTGCAACATGATAACTGAGTTTTTAGTATAGCAAAGACCACTTACCTCTTTACGTTTCTTGGTTTTTCTTTTGTCTGCCATTTTAAATTAATTTTGTCAACGTTACGGAGTTTCGTCAAAATCTTTTATTTTACGGAACAGAAATTCACTTTCTTTCGCCGATTGAGGGTGTTTGACAGCTAGTGTTGCAAGAGTAAGTTTGGTAAAATCGGTGTATTCGTTAGTGTTAATTAGCGACAAAAAATCGGGAGACGGATAAAGTTGTTTTAGGCGTATAGCTTACGGAAGAAGTCGAGGTGCGGGTGCACCCTGGCGACCTCAACATACGGTCGATAATTGTATACCAAGAATAAATCCGAGCGCCGCTCAGATTGGTATGAAATAGTTATGTACCTACAATTACCGACCGTATTTCCAGGCCCGCACCTCGACGCCATCTTGACTCCTTCTGTATGCGATACGCTTTACATACTTTTCCATTCCTATTCCATTCTTTCCTATAGGTATGTTTGAGTTGTAAAAAATTTAAATACTTATTATCTTTACCTCTCTTTTTCTTTCCTGATCGTGGGAGTCGCCATCAGCAACGATCGCCATCGGAGATCGGCAAAGTTGGCAATCGAAATTGAATACCTATACAATGAACTATCAGGCATGCTGATTGCTGACCCCCAAAATGAAAATGTTTAAAAAAATTTTTATACAGGGTGAAAATTGATTTCATTAGTATTCTTTTAAACTAAGAGTCTACCCATCAAACTGAAGTACTTAAAAGTTGTTCAGTTTGATGGGTAGACTCTTAGTTTAAAAGGATGCTAATGATATCAATTTCACCCTGTATAAAATTAATGGACTTCTTGGTTGAGCGTTAGCACCGCATTACCGCCAGTGTCAAGTGGTTTGAGGTAGTATCTATCCAATCTCGAGGATTGTTTTTTAGTAAGAACACATCTGAGAAGGATTGCGGAGCCTCGTGGCAGGCTGAAACGCGTACCGCGCGAACACCACGCTTGTTTAAAGGAAATAAATAACTACTTAACACTTAGAATTAGAAAATAACCTAATGCTTACCTAAATAAGCTTAAGCATTATGTTCACGACTGCTCACACAGAACATCCATGTTTCTATACTTACTTCTTAATTAGTGGCCGGTTGATGCGTCTAGTCAAGTACCTAATCTACAATCTCAAGTTACTGTTTTATATTTAAAACATATAAGAGCTTCATCACAAATGGCGGTGCCACGTGCAAGCCTAACAGTTGTCAATAAGAACGCGTCCACCCTCCGTCCGTCAGACTTGCAGCACGATTCCCATCCACGTTTCACTAGTACCGAAACTCCGTCCATTGTCCCAAAAAACCTAAAAATCGGCAGATCTACCGATAAATCTGTAGCTTTTGCAACACTGACTGAACCAGAAGCAGGCATAGACAATATTAATTTTTTTGGTTCAGTTCAAGGCAAAGGGTTGTATTACCCATACAGCCGATGACTTTGATGAAATTCTTTTATTTATAGCAATTAAAATGTTGACATTCGACGTTTTGACGCTTTTTTGGAGTTTTCTGAGACAATCGACAGACGAAGGAAACGCAGAGAAGTCCACAGGAAAGAGGTGAACCGATAGCTTTGCCGCGCTACAAATGACGGAACACTTTTCCTGTTTACGACCCTTATACCATCATATTTCATAGAACTGTATATTATTCACTTGCACGACACTTTGTTAAGCAAAACAACACAAATTTTAAGAACCAAAACTTACTAAGTATAAACCTTAGATCAAAATAAAATTAATGGATAGGCCTAAAGAGAAGTGCCAAGTCCCAGCCAGTCTGAATCGCCAAAAATCTCAAGCCAAGTAGCCTAAAGTCGCCTATTTTTTTCCCCGTGTAATATAGCCTAAATTCGCCTAAAAATACCGCAAGTTCGCCAAAATAAATGCTATATTGGCTGCTCGTCACAGATAAATATATTTTTTTACAACTGCAATCTCTAGTCTCTACTCACAACTTAAATAGCTCTACCGCATAACATACATGTACATTATGTACTGTTTATACAGTCTGCGATAAAAAAATCATGTAATTTTTCTTAAAATAGCCTAAAATAACCCAAAAACGCCTATTTTAATTTTGGATCTAAATGGCGACCGGTCGCCAATCGTATTTTTTGGTCGCCGCCGATAGACCCCCTGATATAGCCTAAAAGGCTATAAATCGCCTAACTTGGAAGCACTGCTACTGGTGCAACTTGGTCCATACAAACTAGCGCCATTATCTGTCAAATCTAGGGCACTTACATACAAATTTGAAGTAAACCTTTCATTTGTTTTGCCTCATTTTTCTGGTTTGAAATGTTCGCGTAAGGCCTATCCATTCATTTTATTTTGATCTAAGCTATAAACAATAAAAATTCGAAGAAATATGACGACTCCAAAAGTCAGCTACATTGACCAGAAATACTATAGACTCACAGTCTCATACAAAATCTTAGCCAATTTTTGTGTCCGAATTGATAATAAACTTCTGCAAAAAGTTTTCAATCACCAGCCTTTTTTCTGTAATCTTTTCGCGTAATACGTATCAATGGAACATATACCTTATACTCCAGGCTATAAAGTTGAAAATACTTCTTACATGTCTTTAATATTAATTTTATTTCTAAAAAGGCATTTCGAAAAAGGAACAAGATGTCATCTATCAGACGATGACAAGAGTAGTATTTTTGAAAGTCACACGTTCAAATCTGCAGTAGAAAATGTCAAAATTTGTATGGAAATCTTTCGAATGCTTCTTTCCTACTGCTGATTTAAAAGTGTGACTTTCGAAAATCGCACTCCAGAACAGCGGCAAATTATAAGCCACACAAAATAAGTATGAATGCTGTAAGGTGATACTAATACGTCATATTTGATTATTAAACTTAGTCGTATTATGTATGTTTACCGTCGGAGAGTCGGCGTAGTACTAAGACCAAAAGAGCTCGGAAACGTAATTTCCGAGCTCTTTTGAATGTGCCATTTTTGGACCATTGATCTGAGTTTGGACCGCTGGCTGATTGTGTGTCTACTTCTGTTATATAAAGGTGCGTTCATACGCGTGCCGCGCAGCCCGGCAAGCTTAAGCAATTCGCTGTACATTGAGGCTTCTATAAAGTTAAGTAGTAACAATCACTTTAGAGACGAGTCGATGTACAGCGAATTGCCTAAGCTTGCCGGGCTGCACGGCATGCATGTAAACCCAGCATAAGAGGTCAATGGTCAGCTACCAAAACCCGCGCAGCGTAGAAAGAGAATCAACTAGAAAAGGCATTAAAATAATAATATTCACGAAAACGAGACAGCCTTATACGCTAATTACACAGAGTGAATGCGACAAAATCCATGTCGTTTGTCCCTTTCTGCGTATGCGATATTTTTGTTTGCCACAGTTGAAATTGCATACAAAATCTTGCAACTATGGCAAACAAAGGCACGATTTCTCATACATTTTTGTCATATCTCTGTCCCTTTCAAGTATACGCTGTCAGGAAATCTATAGAATACTCAACCTACGCCGCGCAGGCATCGAAAATTTTTCGTCTAGATGGCAGTCATAGGCCAAGTATTTCGCTTACGCTGATAGACGGAACATCAGTGTAACCGCGTATGAGACAGCGATAGTCATAAAATCCTATACAATTTGTATGAAAATAGATGTCTGACTCCGGAGTCAGACAGCCGTCGTAGAACAAAAAAGTGGCTACGTCGATAAGGACAGCAATAAGTAGCGATCTCCTTTTTTAACTAGAGCGAATTTGCTATGTGCATCTCTTACTGAGTGATATGACAAGACATGTGCTTCGTTCTAGTTCCTTCTCTTTCTACGATGGCAGTCATAGATAGACCATCGAGGTTTTCCTTTTTTTTCTTTCGTAAAAGCAAAGAGAACCAGTTCATACAGCCAAATCTGATTAGTTTTCATGTCATCGTTCATGTTTTCATGTCATCGAAATGTCGTTGGTCGAAACCATGGATAACTATTAAACTTAGATTAAAAACTTTACCCTATATCTATGATAATGGATGCAAATCCTTCTGGCATTGTTGAAATCACAGTCTGCGGTAAAAGGTAAAAGGACTCAAGAAAGCTACGATTCCAGGCCAGTACAAAAAGAAAACAAATTGACTGTGGTTGTGGTTCCCAGCTGACAGTCACTGACAGGACAGTGCAGGGGTGCCAGACGTACGATAATTATCGTACATGTACGATAATTTCGACACCGGTACGATGTACGATACAAAATGTATTATCGTACGCCAAAGTACGATAATTTCCAACCCCCTCCGAAGTGGGGTGAAAGACTAGGTATAGGTACTATCCAGTGCCATAAAATCATCTAAAAATACAAAATAATGTCTACGGTCGAGGGTTACTCCCCGTATCTACAGGTAGAAGTAAATAGTGATTCCGATGATCCCACTCTTTTATAAAATTCATAAGTTTTTTTTGAAATTTCTGTCTTATTCTACAACTTCCTAAATTCCTATTCTATTTCTAGTTTTGCGAAATAGCGCGTTTCGCGCGGTTCTGGCAGTTGTACGATAATTTTTCATCTGGTACGATAATTTTTGAATATTGGTACGATAATTCACTCGCACTCGTCTGGCATCCCTGGGACAGTGACAGCTACATTCACGTTTCAGAATTTTTACTGTACTGTGGTCAAGGCAATTTCAATCGATAATTTCAATGAAGATAATTTAGAATTAATCATTCCATTAGTAAGACGGCTTGTGGTTGAAGTGCGCGGTGCGGTTGGTCTCACGCGGGTCGTTTTATAACCGTCCGTAAATTAATTGCGGTCACCTTTATTACACGTTCAATTAGTTTACAATACTTTGGTTTCTAGGCATTTTTGTGGTAATTCTGTGATACTAGAACAAAGAGAATTTCGTCAGGATGACTGAAAAAATGAATGGACATCAAATACAAGACGGTTAGTAAAACATTTTACAAGTTTCTTCGCACCTTCGTAATACATCTTTTCGTGTGGTTCGCCAGTTTTTATGACTCAAATTAATCTTGAAATTAGTTACATCATAGATTACATGTGTAAGTACCTATATGATGTCGTAATAAGATCGTTATACTACGTTTTTGTTACTTACAACTTGTTCAAATTATCTTTAAGCCACCAGTCAGAGTTATTCGCGTCAAAGATTTATTTATAAGACCTACCTACCCAAAAACATAATGGTGTAAATGTAGCAAGCTCGACATTTTTTTGAACTTGTATTCGGGTTGTGGTCAGATATCTTTTGGTTTATCCATGCAAAAATAGAAACTTGGAGCAAGCGAAGCGAGCTCGACTATTCTCCTCAAAACGAATTGGATAGAGCCACAGCTTTTTACGTACAAAACATGTGCAAAGTAACCTAAGTAAAAGCTATGGATTGAGCGAGCAAGCTCAAAATTTTTAGCATCATGTCTTAGCTGTGGTCAGAACTCTTTAGGATTATGTTCAAGCACAGACTTACAGCAAGCGAACCAAGCTCGACATTTCTCTGCTCTACGAATTGGTTATAAGCAGAGGTCAATCAATCAATATTTTTCCTGAATTTGCCGCCCCTATTAAAGTGCCACCCGGGGCATTTGCCTCACCCATGCCTTCCCCTCATTACGCTACTGACAGATCCTAATTGCCCCTCAATTAATATACCCCCACACCAAGGTTACAGTTTTACTATACCCAAAGATTTTAGAAAACCAAAAAAAATTTTTGTATTACCTATGTGTAGTGTGTAGATATCACCTAGGTATATCCTCTATCAATATACTTACAAACATACATTTCAGACTGTCAACACTTTTGTAGAAATTCAAGATGGCTTGAATGTCTATAGGCATTGAATTAGAACACTATGGAAGATGGGTCCACGCTCAAAAGTGTCCGAACCAAAAGAAGTTTACAATTCAAAAAGAGACTGTAGTCTCTTGCCAGTCTTTGTTTGATCGTCTGAGCACGCGCGAGTTCATGATGGCAAAAACTACCAAAGAAAAGTGAAAAAATGTGATGGTGTATCCTATTTTCAGTAAGCAAACTATTATTTCATCATTTAGAAGCATTTAGAAGTATCATTTTGTTTACGAACATAAGATTTAATTTTTATTTTATTTATTGATTATCTGTCATCGCGTCCACCATTACGTCTGTCATGTTTGATGTTCATTTTCACCTCCAGTCGAAGCTGCATATGGTGTTAAGTAGGTGCAAGCAAAATTAACTCTTGTGACTAGCTAAATATGATTTCAATTACAATGTTTTCAGTTTGTTTACATTACTATGCATATCAATATTTTTTCTAAGGTTAGTTTGTGACTCCTTTATCGAGAATTTTGTAGTAGACCCTGTGTCCATAGAGTTCTAGGTCGATGTCTATAGGCCACTAATCTTAAAACCTGTTTATAGCGTTTTGTCATAAAGCATTAGGTAATACTTTATTTTGTATCCAGTTCAAGAGAATACACCTAAAAACGAATAAATCGAATGCAATAAAATTAACAATGCTAATGACTTAAAAAGACATTTGCTTACCTAATTATGCTAATAACACTTTGTAATTGTATTATAGAGAAAGTTTTGGTGACTATTAAAATATTTACTTATTTGTAGTTAGGAAAAGAAAATAAGTATACCAACATGCAATGGAAGGCTTATTGGTAGCACAGATTATAGTTACTTCGTAATGGATACATCACTTCCTTAGTAAACGATACATATTCACTCTTTCATCATCACTGCCAGATGTTACGCGCGAAAACGTATCTAATGGCGCTTGACACAGTGGTGTTATTACTTCGTACAGCGCGCGTCGTATGCGACGTTGCCGTTTGGAGCTAGTGGCAGAATTCATACAAGCGCATCGCTTACGATGCGAAGAAGTGTGGGTACTTATTTTGGTGACCCACGCCGAGTGACAGAGGCCTGTCGGTAGTGTTTCTTGACCTTGAACGCTTCTGTTGCGAAAGTTTCTCCACAAAGCTTTAGTTATTCAGAGTGTAATAAAACACCTCTATGTGTATTCAAGTCTTATACTATTAATTAACAATAAAACTTAACAAATAGGATCTACTTATCTCATCAAATCAAAGCATGACTGCCTTGCACCAAGTCATCAGACCAGAGAGCGCATCCGTCACCTTCCTTTTCTTTTATAAACCCACAGACCATTCAAACCCTGTTTCTTAGTGTTGCTATCACACCTCAAGTTACGTTCCCATCTAACATCGCAAATATTCATAAAATTATTCGAACCTAACAAGAGTAAGTAATTAAGAATTTTAAATTCAATTTTTTTGTTTAATGGCATCCGATGTGATATCACAATTCAGCCAACGTCTCGTTATGTGGAGAGTACACGTATGAAAATGATCAGTATTAAATTAATTAAGTAGAATGGCAGTTTTGACAATGTAAGTAGTTTAGAGTCTCAAGTGATTGTTTTAAGGTTAAAACACAAAAGAGTTCACAAAATGGCCGAGCCGCATGGCCAGAAAAATCACGAGCCGACGCAGACGTCCTTTTGGTAGACCTCTAGCCACGCGACTCCAACTAATTAAGAATAACTTATTCTTATGACAACAATAATGATATCAATAATCTGCTATCATTTTATTCATAGGCTATCATACACAGCACACGTGTTTTACACGTAATTAGTTGCGTCATAAATAGATAAATATCAATGCAGAACACTTGTTCACCTTGAACTTTGGATCCTTAATAATTTTTTGAATATTTTTTCGATCTTTCTTTAGGTATAATTTTATACAGTTTTTTGTTGCCTGATAAAAGGATGTTGTTTTGGATTTTGGACCATATTAATGTTTACTAAATTATAGTTTTTGTTACAAAAGGACCTTTTAAAACCAACAGGTAGGTCTTACCACATCAACTAATACAGTCATCAACAAATATAGCTTTTGACATTTTTTGTTTTTAACACCTGATGATAACGTGTTGTTAGGTATACAAGCTAAGTAGCAAGGCTATTTAATGGTACCCACCTACATATAAAGGCACACATTACATATATAGGTACAATGTAGGGTTCTTCTTAATTCTTCTTTTTCATATCGTGTGTGTAAGCCCTGTTGTCAGTTTTTTTTTCAGACCTCCTTACGGCCTCTGACATGGTTTTTATGTAACAACTACTACCACCAGAGATAGTAGACGGGACAAACGGCTTAACGTGCCATCCGAAGCACGGAATCATCGTTCTTTTCAGACAATCAGGTGATTCAGCGTACAATGTCCTAACTAACTGGGGAAAAAGGCACAAAGTGACAATCACTAGGTGTCCCCCGTAGGAATCGAACCCACGACATCCGTGTCAAGAGCCCAATGCTCTTAACCATTAGACCACGTATGCTGACGGTTTTTAAGGGTTGATCAGAACATCATACTGAACAACTTTGCAGGCTGAATCAAATTATTGTCGGAAAAGAAAGACGATTCCGTGATTCGAATGGCACCTTAAGCCGTTGGTCCCGGCTACTATCTCTGGTGGTAGTAGTCGTTACATAAAAACCACGTCAGAGGTCGTAAGGCGGTTTGAATAAACTCTGACACCAGAAACCGTAGCGTGCTACACGTGACACGGCTGTATCACGTCTTTTATCTCGTTCGTTAGCGCGCAAATAGAAAGAGAGCGAATGTGTGATAGCGCTGTATCACGGTGGCATGCTACCCATGCAGGGCTTGCTGCCCACACGATAGGAGGAAGACTGTCGCCGCAACCGACGCGATTTTTCGCAGACCCGACGCACAACTGCGGATATGGTGATGTGGACTAAGCTTTATCGCCGTGAAACTGATTGATCTCAGAAATATCGCGACGATATCGTTTCGACAATGCGTACGCTCAAAAATAGCTTGTGTGATGCACCACACGGCTACATAGCATTTAGTTATTCATCATAGACCAGCGCCCGCGGCATGATCGCGCGATAAAACGCTATCGCGCCCTAGCTCCCTTTCTTTTTGCGCGCGAACGAACGAGTTAGCAGGCGCGATAAAACGTTTATCGATGTATCATGCCGCGGGCGCTGTATCTAATGTGGATTGATTCACTATCTGGGGTTACAAAGGTCAGACCGTAGTCACTTCGTGCGTAGATAATCACGTGTAGTCGAGCTATCGAATCCTATATCTTATATCACGGGATACAGAAAAGAATTGATTCCGAGATCTGATATTTAAGGAAAGGGGAATAGATGATGTGATTAAAGGAGGCGTCCACGCAACAAGGGTCCAGTGGTCGGGTTTTGAGATAAGGTTGGATTCAGCATCTACAGGGTTTTAGGGTAAACAGTTGCATTACTTTAAGGGATGATTGTACCCATGATCATCATCATCATCAGCCTATATACGTCCCACTGCAGGGCACAGGCCTACCCTCTAAGAGGGTGTTTGGGCGTTAGTCCACCATGATACTGAACACCATTCTATTAGGAAATACGCAATTAAGTAAAACAAAATGTTTTGCGAATTTCCTATAGTAGGTATAAGTATCATGGGTACAATCATCCCTTAATAAAGCTGTTTACCCTAACACCATGTAGATCAGTCATATGATCATATGGAATGATAACATAAATAAGCTAAGTTAAAATGCCGACCTCTAGACCCTTTTTTCGTGGACGACGCCCACAAATTATCTCGCATTAAATAGCGAGACAAGATTAGCATTTTGGCAGACGAAATGCGCGCAAAGATAAACTGGCTGCAGGCAGGCTGTTATGTATAAACTTTGGCGCATCGTCGTAAGTAGGTAGGTACATATTGTAGAAAGGAAGTGATGTTGTGTAGGTATCTGTTACGTAGTAACTCTTTAGTAATCGAAGGGCCTACCATGAGTTCTCACTGTACTTTACTACTGTAGTTACGTCACCAATTCGTATGGCAGAAATTAGTTCTCAACGTAACCACTAGGAGCGCTGTACGAAATTCAATACAAAATCGGTGACGTAACTACAGTAGTAAAGTACGGTGAAAACTCACGGTAGGCCTACTGTGCTGCAAGCTCTATTACTATACCACGGTGGTCTACGAAAACTCTCGATAGCTAAACTTCGGTGGTCTGACCACCAGAAGTTTAGCTATCCAGAGTTTTCGTCACTGCTTAGTCTTCTAAGCAGTTATGGTATTCTTGCTAGAATAAAATTAAATATTTAAAAACCGACGTTGATCTATCTAAATAACTTACATTAATTCGTTTTTTAACTTTCATTTCAATTTGTAGCAACTTATGATTCAGTTACGAAATAAAATCTTAATGATTATTTGCCGATTTATGTTGTTATACCCTTAGAAGCATAAGCATTATACTCACGACTTTATTTCCCAAGGGGTTAGTCAGAGATATCCTGAAACCTCAGAACATCCACGTTTTACCAGTAGTACCGAAACTCTGTCCAGTGTGACAGGGGGTGAGCCCGATAAAGATTATACCTAATACGTATAACATGATAATCGTATGATGTCTAGATTTGTTACTTATCTTATCACTATCTTGGTTTTACGATCTTCCATTATAATGGATATGACATTTATTATTAAGTATTAAACATAATAACAGAATTTTATAGGAAAGTAAAATTTACTGCCGTGTGTGGGTTAAAGTTCTAATATTGAAATTGAAATTGAAATTGAAATTGAAAAAGTTTTTATTGTGCAAACAGACAGGTGGTACAGTACAGAATGGTTATAAATATTACAATAATCATACTTAAAATTAGGGAACTAAAAACAAAATCTGTTTGCGACAAAAGGGGATCAGCTCAGTGTTGTGCCGGCCGAGTGATCTGATCAGAGATCACAGCGAGCGCAGCCCTGATTTTCAGCTGTACCCTGTTCTCACTTGCAATACTTCTATCAATGTTAACAAAGAAAACACTGCTTAGAGCTTCTATGCCAGAAATAAATTTTGGGGGAAAAAATAAAAACGATAGGTATTAAAAGGCCAATGCGAACATAGTAAAATAAAATAAAAAACATAAATAAACACACATAAAAAAAAAAAAATTCCAAATACAAACAACAACAGATGACAGAATTTGACTTCTTGGTAAACTGCTCCATACATTCATTTAGTAAATGTAGGTACAACATAAAATTTCAAATATTATTAGATAAAATATTTGGTTGGGGCTCGCGAGTAGAGTTAGAAGTTTACAAGTTACTAGTTTTGGGAAGATTTCTGCTCCTCGATTAAAATTATTTTCAATTTCCTTTTTAACGTGACTTGTGACATCTTTAATAGCACTTAGACCTTTGATCGGGTGGTTGTAATTCATGTCACTGATAATAAGTACCCCTTTACTGGAACAACTTTATACTTTGTTTCTAAATCGCCTTCTGAAATTACTATGAACGAGGTTTTACTGACTCCCTAATTAGCAACTAATTAGTATAACTGGGCATTGAACATTTTCGGGGCAATTTTCTCTCAAGGTCTCGGCCTGACCAAAATCTCGCGAGATTGCATTCACTCGATCTCTGTATATCTACATCCTATATTTCCACAACAGTTTATTCAACTCCTAGGTACTACCTAACAAATTACGCAACATAGAAAATAGTACCTGACACACTAAGCTTGCATCAAGTTGACTGGCCTGACCTTTGTACCGAATAGTATAGATTTCTATCACATTGTCTTATTTTCTTTGCTAACAATTAATTTGTTTTGATTTCAGCTCTACCCCCTGGATATAAAGTCGAAGAAATCGAAATCCCGGTACCATGGGGTCACGTAGCGGGCCGCTGGTGGGGTCCCAGGGATAAGCAACCGATGATCGCGATCCACGGCTGGCAGGATAACGCTGGCACCTGGGACAACCTCATTCCCCTCCTACCAGTCAACTTATCAGTTCTCTGCATAGATTTGCCAGGACATGGCCTGTCAACTCACTACCCTCGTGGTATGCAGTACTACATATTCTGGGATGCAATATCTCTAGTAAGGAGGATAGTAAGACATTTCAAGTGGGAAAAAATTACACTCATGGGTCATTCGCTTGGTGGCGCTGTCAGTTTCATGTACGCAGCGTCTTTCCCTGAAGAAGTGGATAGGATTATCTGCGTTGATATCGCAAGCCCTGCTGTAAGGGAGCCGTCCAACATGGCCAAGAACACAGGGTCGGCTATAGATAAATGTCTGGACTACGAAAACCTGTCAGAAGATAAAATACCTTGCTACGAATACGATGAAATGATAGACATAGTATGCGATGCCTATAAAGAATCAGTTTCAAGAGATAATTGTAAAGTTCTTATGAAGAGAGGTATGGCGCCAGTACCGGCGCACATGAAGAAGAAAGGGTATTACTTCAAAAGGGACCCAAGGCTCAAAGTTGCAGGGTTGGCGATGATGTCGATAGAAACTGCGTTAGTGTACGCAAGTAAAGTGAAATGTAAAGTGCTGAATTTGAGAGCCATTCCTGGCATGAAATGGGAGAGACTGGATTACTATTTGGATGTCGTGGAGAAGTTGAAACAGGCGACTGATACCAAATACGTTGAAGTAGAAGGAACTCACCATGTACATTTAGAATCGCCTGAGAATATAAGTGAAATTGTAGAAGAATTTTTAGAAGATTATTAGTTTGCTGTACCTACTTAGTAGCGCTTAATCGCGGATTCGGATTTCAGACCTTTTAGGTTGAAAAAAGAGTTTGGTTCCGCTTGGCAAATATTGTGATATGAATGTGATGAAGTACTACGTATTTGGTTAGGTTAGTTATAGAAAGCACTATTAATTAATTCAATGTATTATTCAAAGAAAAATATTGATAATCATAAGATGCTACGTTATCAACACAAAATAATTTAGTAAGGTAGGCAACAAGCTGGTAAGAATATTCAAATTATAACATTTATTTTGCATAGAATTTGTGAATTAATTCAATGTATTATTCAAAGAAAAATATTGATAATTATAAAATGCTACGATATCAACACAAAATATGTTTAGTAAGGTAGGCAACAAGCTGGTAAGAATATTCAAATTAGTACATTTATTTTGAATAGAATTTGTGAATTAATTCAATGTATTATTCAAAGAAAAATATTGATAATTATAAAATGCTTCGATATCAACACAAAATAATTTAGTAAGGTACCTAGGCAACAAGCTGGTAAGAATATTCAAATTAGAACATTTATTTTGAATGGAATTAGTGTACGCATTTTAAGGTACGCATTTCAAATTAACATCTACGTAATGATATAGGTAGCTAATTTATAAGTTTATCGTGACCACTGGTTAACTTTAGATTAATACACATAAGTATAAGCATATGCTCATGACTATATTCCCCGAGGGGGTAGTCGGAGATACGAAACTGATAGAGGGATTTGAAATACTATCAGTAATAACAATGTGCACGACTTTGCTCGCAAGTGTGACGTCACTCAATCAAACTAACTTCACTCGAGTTGTTGTACGGCGTTGAAAAAAGACGAATTATAAATCAGGGTTAATTTGAAAAATCTAAATAATGGTGTTGGAAAATTGAGGTATTCAAATAATAAAAATATCCTTAATGTACCACATATTTACAATAAATTATCAAAGAATATAATTTTAAAATCGTAAACCTTATTTAAGGTATTATAACTTAATTTTAAAAATTAAAATGTCTGTACGATTGAAACAATTTACGAAATTACGTTGTTGCCTTTTTAATATAATTTTTATAAAAATTTCGAAGCATGTTTCGTATCCACCACTGTCCATTAGTGGCGACTGACGGGCTCAATACCCGTCACACTGGACAGTTTAAATACTACCAGTGAAACATTGATGTTCAGGGCTGCGTTCAGAACCTTTGGGCGCGGTTGTTCTTCTCGCTTGCTCTTATGGGTAGAACGCTTTTCACCGAGCCTCGGAACGGCGTTAGTGCGAAAAGTTGCACTCGGGGTGCACTCTGGGCGCACTCTGAGCGTAGGTTCTGAACGCACCCCTGGGTTTTCAGAATATGCCTCAGGGAATATAGTCGTAAGCATACGCATGTATATGGGTCCTTCTTAATATGCTGACACTTTTTTAAGGGGATGATCAGACCATCAAACTGAACAACTTTCTCTAAGGGAAAAACATCGAAAAATCTGCTGTCCCATACATTTGGCTCAAGTTGGTTTGCAGTTTAGTATGGAACAGTAGATTTTTTCGTTCGCGATTTCGATGATGGTCCTATAAAGAAAGTTGTTCAGTTTGATGGTCTGATCATCCCCTTAAAAAAGTGTCTGCATATTAAATTGTACCCTGTAGAATAACGACTAAAAATAAAACGTTGACTATTTATATAAATTTTACATGCAAATGATTGTTTTGCAGACTATACTTAACCGAGTGAAGTTCACCGATGTTATACTGCACATTACATGTTATCTGGCCAGTAATTAGAGTGGTAAAAGTGCGGTATTATCACAGAACATTGTAAGAGGGGTCAGAAGTGCAAAGTAAGCGTAGAAAGTGTCGCCACAGGTTATGCAATGATTTGCATAACACCATAAGGCGCGCGGCGTGGTGCGAGCGAGAGGGCATGAGCAATTGTAGCAGCGTGAGCGGGAAGACAAGTGGCGACAGCCGTCTCCAAAGCAAAAGCGCTGGTACTTTGCATTTCTGACCCCTCTTATAATGTTCTGTGGGTATTATTGTGTTTAGTAAATTTTAAACGACTTACCGATTGAATTATCTCCATCTGGGGTTCCCCAAAATGTGATGTATCGACCTTAGGACCTAATATTGTAAACGCCTTTTTTAAAATTCTTTAAACAGTAGTTTACCTTATTTAGGTACTATTCATTTGCCAAAGTGTCCTAAGGCTTCTGGCTGGATACAAGTGCTTTAGTGTTGCGACACATCTGCGGAACATACGGCGCCGAACGTTCGGTTGAATATGCGTGCAATGCTTTTCCCTATACCGGCGACACACCAGTACGCGCCATTACGCGCCATTTTTCCTAGTATATGCGTATTCAACCCAACGTTCGGCGCGTGTGTCGCTACACTGAGTGAAATTGTAAGCATCTCCATCTTTATTATTTAACGTATGCCAAGAAGACCGCGAATGACGTTTTTCTCGCTTTGTCGCGGGTGGCATGCTAGCCGTGCAGGTAGGTCGATTAAGAAGTCCAGTTGAAATAGAATGTAAGTGCATATTATTTTTAATCGTATGGTTGTATTTATTTCATCATAGTGATAAACATTTTAAGATTTTTTAGGATTATTTATTTTAATTTAGCATTTGGGTTCTTATTAACATATAATTTATCCTACCGTGAAATTGTGAAGGGTATGTTACATTACCCGTTTAGGAATTATTTAATTATGATTGTGGTTAGGTATAATTTTTTTAATGATAAAACATGTTCTCACGTGGCTGTTCTGAGGTCTTCAGAATATCCCTGACTACACCCTCGGGGAATATAGTCGTGAGAATATGCTTATGCTTATAAAACATGTTTATTTTCGCATTGAGCACTTCGAAAGAATTGTTAGTTATACATTTATTACAAAATTTAAAAAAAAGTTTTTTTTTTTTTCAATTTTATGGAACTTGTTTTCCGAAATAAATGTATTGAATTGAATTGAAAATTTAGTAGTCAAAGTCAGCACTGCTTTGTAGTGAAGTTTGCTTTTAAATAAGCACAACCTTTTCAATTTAAAATCACTATGGACGGATATTATAACCAGGAGTGCGATTTTTGAATCTCATTCGGTGAGCTCAGCTGTTGAAAATGTCAAAATTACTACGGAGATACGCATCTTTCTACTGCTGATTTGACTTTCAAAAATCACACTCCTGAAGTATGATTTTTGAAAGTCAAATCAGCAGTAGAAAGATGCAGATCTCCATAGTAATTTGGACATTTTCAACTGCTGAGCTCACCGAATGAGATTCAAAAATCGCACTCCAGTACAGCATAGCTATCATGGCACCGTGATATAGCGCTATCACATCTTCGCTCTCTTTCTATTTGCGCGCGAACGAATGAGATAAAAGACGTGATACAGCCTTATCACTTGTAGCATGCTACGAGTGCTGGAAGACTTTTCGATTAGATATATAATGACCGTTTCTGTTCGAACTTCATTGTAATAGAGTTGACATTGGAACGAAAATGTTCACGGAATTGCGAAAATTTTATTTTGGTGGTACACCCTCTGAATAATCCGTGAAGAAAACGATATATGGCTTTTTATTTGTGTTATTTCAATTCAATAGGTTAAAAAATTAGCGCGTAACTTTTTTGTTTTCTATTCGATTCTAATTTCGTTATTACATTTTGTTATTAAATTCAGCCTATTTAGGTAACTCGTTACCAGATTTTAATTTCCAGGATCAATCATGAACGACATACTGAATGACGGAATGAACAAAAGTATTAGAGTTCCTTGTTTGACTTCGGAACCCTAATAATATGCAGTTACTTAAATCTTAAAGAAAAGTTTGTGATATTTAATTTGTTACCATGTCAATCATCGAATGTCAATGTAAAATATTTTAAATCGATGAAATAGAAAGAAAAATATTTTCGGGCACATTAAGATACGAAGGAATACACTAGTTTTGTATGCACAATTTTATTGTAAAATATGTATCTCTAAGTATAAACAACAATTAAATAAATGTAGATATAGTTAATACAATTTATTTCTTTTTACATATCCTCAAACACGACCCCCGTCGGCAGCTGTCTAGATCTTCTGTAGTTTCCACCTGAAAAGTAATTTTAATGATTAGGTAATCACAGATTATAATACAGCGTGTTAGGGTAAACAGTTGCATTACTTTAAGGGGTGATTGTACCCATGATACTGAACAACTTTCCCTGAGAAACTTATAGGAATTAAGCAAAAAAAAATTTTGGACTCCATATTAATGAGCGTTTTTCTTTTTGTTTTCTAGGAGATCGATAGATGGCGCTACGGTCTGTGCGAATAAACGTCAAAATTTCAAAAAGTGTTTCTTTAAAATAATAAAGAGGGAAAAGATGATCAAGAAGATACCAACGCATCTTTTGATGGCATTTTTCATTATTTACTAATCATTTTAGTCGAAAATTTGAAACTTTTAAGCCTGACTTGGCTGTATGGGCTCGATCCCTTGGCGTATCAAAAAAAGGCAGGCACAGTATTGACAAAATTTTGACAGGATCTCGCGAACGGCTCTATGGAGCGATAAACATGCCATCTGTCGAGTTTTTTAGGAACTACATTAAGAAAAAAAAGAAAACCATTTCGAGATAATTGTCTCAATAATCATATTTTCTATGTCAGAGATTTTAAAATGAAAGGATTACAGATATTTCTAATAAAATAACGTCGTTTTTCGGTCCGTCCAGTAACATCACTGGAATACCTGTGAACTCCTTGGTAAACATAAAATCAACTTAAAATAACCGGCACTTAAGAAAAAAAAAATACATTCACAATGTCAGAATTTGACATTTGATGTTGCCGTAGCTGTTTCCAGCATAGAGTTAGAAAGAGGAAGCAGGTTTAATTTTTTAAAATATAGCAGCATGTAGTTTTTCTCCATGGAGTTCGAATTATTTTCTCACCACCATTTTTGCACTTAGAGATTACAGATCAAAATAATTTAAAAATTAAATTTATATTGATAAACTCAATGAATCGCAATAAGAATGAAATAGGAGTCTTAAAATTATGTCTTCTATCCGTAAAAAATATAAAAATGGAGACCAAAAAAAACTTGACATACCGAATTTTCGTCCCGCGGCGCTAAACGAAGTTGCCGCTTTCCACCTCCGTCGAGGAAAAAATTAGGATACTAACCTCGGGCAGTAAATAAGAAAGCCTCAGACCACGCCGAGGTCAACAATTACATGAGATCTGAGACCTTTCTTACTTTACTGCCCTCGGTGTGTACTGTGGAATCTAAAGCCTGACCAGAAATATAAAAAACCTGGTTCGGGGGCGCTTCAATCGACTATAACCTTTAATGTCAGTGTTCAAAGTACAAAAATTTGTTCCCATAATTTTCCGCAACATGGCGAGGTTTTTTATTTTTCTGTCCGGGCTTTACCATTATTTTCGACAAATCTTTTAACAAAGTATTCATTTCCAGCTTACCTCGAGAGTGTTATCAGTATGTATGTCACATCTTAAAGTCATCGCTTTGCCGATAGCATTCTGAGCAATCAATTTGTCATTTATTTGCCTCCAAATAGTACTCGCTGATTTCAGGACATTCATGTTTCCAAACATGTAGAATCCTGTAAAGAAAATCATTTTGGAATTTAGGTTTTACGACTGTAGCAGCTTGGCACAATGTTGCCACAGATGGCAACACCAGTCTCACTAACAAGCTCAAGTTATAGCAACGAAGCCAACAGATGGCGTTACCTGTCATCCCAAACAACTCAACTTTCAACGTCACACTGGTGGCCCGTAAGCTGCTACACATGTGGTTCACAATCGAATACAAGTACACCTAGCCTGGCGGAAGATCTTCCCTTTTAAATGGAGGAATCTTTCACCTTCGTTCACTTAAGCTGAGCGGAGATATGGGTATAACGAAATCCTATTGGTTGTTCACGACACATCACCGCTCTTCTCTGCTCCGCTTTGATCTAACACAAGCTATTTTTGACCGTATGCGATTTAGCAACTGCACCACAACGACGTTGTAACTGCTTTTATTACGTGCTAAAATTTACCTGATATCTTTGATTATTTATTATAAGGACTCGCCTTGCGGTAGCATTTCCCCTCTGCCACGGAGTAAGATCAATTGATCATGTGCATTTACATTAAATATTATACCTTATCGAGACAGCCTATAATTGAGAAACAATAACTTCGAACTTAGAACGTTTGAGGTTCACACGAGACTACTTTTCATGATTATTAACATTCAAAATTAGAATCTAAAGTTATGGGGAATAAAATCCAAAGTTGCGGATTTCATGTCACCTCGCCCCCCGCAAAAAGTGGCAGAAATGTATGTCTAAGCCTGATAGGTACGTTCGGCAACTGATAAAACATACCTTCCTTAGCTCGAGACAAAGCTACGCAAATCCTGTTCGCAGCGGACAAGAAACCAATCTTTCCTTCTCTGTTACTCCTTACTAGCGACAATATAACTATCCTGTTCTCTTCTCCTTGATAGTTGTCTACCACTGTTATCTTTATATCACAGAGCGTTGGATACTTTTTGCTAAGCTGAAAAAGAGAATTGAAAAATAGACAGCGTATTTTTAGGGCAGCAATAATCTGCTGTTTCATATATTTGAGTCCAGTAGGCATTGCAGTTAAGTTTATGCATGCATATGCTCACGACTATATTCCCCGAGGGGGTAGTCAGATATATTCTGAAAACTCAGAACATCCACGTTTCACTTAGTAGCTTCACTAGTAGTGCCAAAACTCTGTCCAGTGTGACTCGTAGTGAGCCCGTCAAATCACCTCATCATCATCTCAGCCGATGGACGTCCACTGCTGGATCGCCACAACGACCGGTCCTGCGCTGCCCTCATCCAACGGGTTCCCGCCGCCTTCACCTGGTCGTCGGTCCATCGTGGGGGCCTACCCACACGGTCACCACTCGAGAACTTTGCGACCCCATCGGCCACCGGTTCTGCGAGCAAGGCCACTGCCACTTTAGTTTAGCAATTCTTTGGGCTATGTCAGCTACTCTGGTCAAATTATCTAGTATAATGTTATTAATTAATCACCTCTTTAATAAGCGAAGCTTGTCCGGTATAAGTGGCAAGGATAGTAATTTCTTCGGGTTTATAATCCATTTCACGCAGATAATTCGCTAGGGACACGCACCATTTCGCTTCTAGAGTATTCTTGTGACTCCAACTATCTTCTAGACCCTGGAAATAAAATTAAAACGGGTAATATCATATCATAATGTTTGTTTCAGTGTCTTTGGTTCTTTCGGTTATTTAAAAAAAAAAAAAAAAATCTGCAAGATATGGTCTGATTGAAAACAGTCTAATCGCATGTTGCTAACAAATAAAAAAAACTGCTGTTCCATACATTTGCTTCAAGTAGGTGTGCAATTTTTCATGTTGCGATTTCCATGTTTGTCCCATAGAGAAAGTTGTTCAGTTTGATGGTTCGATAATCACCTTAAAAAACGGGGACAAAGAAAAATTACGTATGGTTGGTTATGGTTTGTCCCCGCCTGCAATACCGGTAGGTATTGTAGGTAATAAGTAATAACATTCAAATTGTATTAATTTACTCTAACAAAGTTATTATGATTTAAGGAGCTTGTTTTTATCTTTTCAGTTTTTTATGCAGTCGGGTTTTTTGTTTATCTTAATAATTTAGTTTATTTCATACTTTTTAGTCTTGTGTCAAAATGGTAGCATAAAAGTACTACAATATATATATATTTGGAATCTGCTCTTCACCAGCTTTCATTTGATACCCATATTGTATTTTTTTACGAAAAAAAAATTATTCTCCCCCCTCTCTTTTTTAATTAGCAGACGTCATATTAAAATAATGTACCCTATGTCACTCTCACGATTTTTACGAATCTAATGATACCTCATACGTTAAAATCCATCCAGCCGTTTAAGCTGTAGGGCGTGCCAAAGAAATAGACATACAAACATACATACATACATACATACATACATACATACATACATACGCTCGAAAAACATAACCCTCCTTCTGTCGCAGTCGGGTAAAAACCGACAACATCAACGGGGTCTTTCTTAACCTATTTGCAGCCACAATAGAAACCATAAAAAAATGTCAGAGAAGCCACCGCGATTTATTGTCTCTATAGAGTTGGTGTCGGCTATAGCCGTCAATGGCTCGTATACCCCAAATAATATGTGTCGGCTAGTGCCGTTTGTGGCCGCGAATAGAAAGACCACGTTGATAATTTATTGAGTATTGAAAAGCTCTTCAAAACCTCACCTCAGAATCCTCAAAAACATCATGACACATAAAGTACAGATCCTTCCCCATGCCCACAACATGTTGATACTCAACGCACTGATGACTATCCAATCTCTCGTATATGGACGGTACTAGTAACTCGACGAACTCTGGCCTCATTCGCCTCTGCACAGCGAGGGTTCTAGAGTGAATGTCGTTGTGGACCATCCGTTCGAAGAGAGATATCTCTAGATTGTAGTGCTTAGCTAGGCGATGGTGAGACGCTGTTGGACGGAGTTGCTTGTGGTCACCTGGTAAGTAAAAAAAGGAGCAACCTTTATAAGAAACCTTTAATCCCTTAGTCGCCGACGTCTTCGGTACACGGCGACACATCAAGCTACACACAACAAGCATAAGCTGGCCCCGCGACACTATACGTTATTCTACCTAAGCGAGGCCAGCTTATTTCGGTGTTGTATAGCTTGATGTGTCGCCGTTTGTACGGCCGGCTGTAACTTTAAGAGAGTTTACGCCGTTCAGTAGTGCCATCATCGTTATTGTTGTGTGCCATCTCTACTTAATTCAATTAATTTATTCAGACAAAACAATAGCTGCATAGAATATTAATAAAACACCTACATTTTTTAATCACCACAAATTGCAAAAATAATTCAGTAACTATCTGTATATTTTGAAAACAAACTTACCAATAAGTATAAGATGTTGGCACTGATGTGTTAGTGACGCCACAATGTGAGCTTCCAATACTTCGGCTGCCTCCTCCACTATTACTGGAAAACAAATCAAATCAAATATTTAAAACAATTAAAAATATATACAGGGTCCTTTTTAATATGCTGACACTTTTTTAAGGGGATGATCAACTTAATAGTTGGGCCCTGTATATTTAAGCGACAATCGGTCATTTCATAAGGCTGCATGCGCGGCAATCAATTTGACAATTTAAAGCAGTAACCATAAGGTTTATTATATTACAAGTGTTTTCCCGCGACTTCGTCCGCACAAATTATATACCAGATTTTAAGTCAGATCATAACTATCAAACAAAAAAAGTTTCATCAAAATCGGTTCAGTGGTTTTTGCGTGATGTGCGAACAAACAAACAAACAAACACACAAACAAACAGACAGACAAAGGCCATTGAACCTCTTTGTATGGGAGGCTGGCATAGTGATGACCATAAATTTTCAGGAATTTCAAAAACGCGGCGCACCCTGAAACCTATGTATATCGATAGAGGATCTATAGACGAACATAAAATGTCAAATAACATATAGTCCTAAAGTGCAACGTTTTCGAGATAATCCATGTTAAGGATCTTGTATAGATAAAAATCCTAACACATTTTCCTCCAATACCAATCTCCGTGGTCCAATGGTTATAAGACTTGGGATCTTGACACGGAGGTCGTAGGTTCGATTCCCATGGGGGACACCTAGTGATATGTCACTTTATGCGTTTTTCCCCAGTTGGTTAGGGTAATGCAGGCTGAATCACCTGATTGTCTGAAAAGAAAGATGATTCCGTGCTTCAGATGGCACGATAAGCCGTTGGTCCCAGTTACTATCTCTGGTGGTTATTATTCGATATATAAAAACTACGTCAGAGGCCGTAAGGCGGTCTGAAAAAACTCTGACGCCAGGGCTTGCCCACACGATAAGAAGAAGATGTATGGAATAGAAAATGTTTTTGGCATAAACAAGTTCTATGACACCTTTCTGTAATACCCAGTATGAGAAATATACCGAGGTAGGTAGGTACTTATTGATGATAATTTATTTCGAAAAAAGTTCCTGTATTAATGGCAAACATTTATTTCATCTGTGCAGGTATACACGTACACACGGTGACACATCAACCTATACAAAACCAAAATAATAAGCTGGCCGCGCGACGACTCATACGTCATGCAACCTAAACCTACTCGCGGCCAGCTTATTTTGGTTATGAACAGCTTGATGTGTCGCCGTGTGTAAGTACAAATACGCCTCACGACGCGCTGCATACTTCGCGGTCAACTTATACTGGCAGTGTAGAAGCAAAAAAAAAAAAAAAAAAAATACTGGCAGTGTGTAGTGCGTCGTCGTGCAGGTTGTATTTGCTATTGTACCTCAACAGATGAAATAAATGTTTGTCTGGGCTATGTCCACATGGAATATATTTTAATCATGTGCTATGTCTATGTTTTTCTTAATTGCAATTACAATTTAATTGAAATAACAAAAAATCTAATGAGAACTTTTTTCGAAATAAAGTACCTCCAAAAAGAGAAAGGTGTAATAGAAAACGTTTATACCTAAGCACGGACTTGAAAAAAAGGCGGACGTAATGTGACACTAAAAAGATGTGATGCATGAGCATACAAGGTCCTACATATTCGTTTGTTCTACAAGGGACCTACACTCACACAGATGCACCAGTTCTAGGCTTAGGACCTAAACCCCCCACCATTTTGTACCGCGTCAGCACACACACAAAAATAAATGGGTGCTTCACTCGTGATTATTCAAGATTACGTCAGGTTTTTTTTCAGGTCCGTGTACCTAGGTAGGTATCATAAACATCAACCAAGAAGGGGTGGTATCCCGCGGTGCGTCTGGAAGTCCGATGATAGTAGAAAGGGGAAGGCGGGATGAGCTCATGCAGCTCTGGTGCACACTCACCGAAGTACAATCTGTAGAAGACCGACAAGCAGGCTACTCTGCGGCGGTGGGCTAGGCTATGAAGCTTGGTTTCCACCAACCAGATTACTGTCGCCAATGAGCGTCTAGTTGATAATTAGCTGAGCCATCTCACATGTGGCAGCAATACTTCATACACTATCGGACCTGAGCTTTATGCAACATTAAGAGCTGTCCAGGAGTGAAGTACCTTGTTTAATATGCCCAGCTTTTTGGCTGCACTTTGAGCCTTAGACTCGATGTCAGCGCCGAAGTTGAGTTTCGTAGTCGACCCATGCTCAGAAGCTCAAGACTGTCGGAAACAGGGACAGATTTATTTTCCCCGGAAAGTAGGAACCAGAATAAACGAACTCCTCAGACAAGCCTGTGTTTTGGTGGCGTTGAAGTTGACTAGATTATTGTCACCCCATTGGGAGACAAGACTTAAAGTCAAGTTTGTCCGCTCCACCATGGCTTCCCTCTGCGAAAGTATTTCATCCCCGCCCCAAGCGCCGGATAGATATCTCTCTGTGACAGTACTGTCATCTGCATACCCAATAATACCTGACACAAAGAGGTCAGTGATGTGTAGCAGGAAAAGTCTCGCAGAGAGAACAGACCCCTGAAGAACCCCAGCATCAATTGCCATGAGGTCTTCCGACCTCTGAGCAGCTGACAATGACAACTCTAATCGACCGTTCACTCAAGAAATCAGATATCCAGCTGCAGAGATCAGCAGGGATGCCATAAGCAGGAAGCTTGCTCAGCAATCTAGCGTGCCATACCCTGACAAAGGCCTTCGAGATGTCAAATTACACAACTAGTGCTTCGCTGTGTTTCTCGATGGCCTCGCCCCACCAGTGCGTGACATACATCAATTATTAATTTAATTAAATAGACTATGTATTACTGTTTAAATAACCTTAGCGTAAGAATTTATATTGCAATAGTATTAAGTCGTGTTATGCTGTAGAGTTTCTGGCCGCATCTTCTCTACAGCGACAACACGTTCCGAAGCGGTGGTAACTTAAAAAAGAATTAACGTTTAATAAGTGTGCTTCAGGCTCCTATATTGAATAAATTATTTTGAGTTTGAGTTTGACATAAGAAGATCCCCAGTCGATCGCCCCCGGCGAAAGCCATATTGACGATCACTGTGTAGATCATTATCTTCTAGGTATGTCCGCAACTTACTGTTAAGTACTCTTTCCATGACTTTACAGAGAATGGAAGTGATGGCTATAGGTCGGTAGTTGCAGGGGTCGGAACGAATGCCCTTCTTGGGAATCGTTCTTGTTCTGAGAGAGAGGCGACACAGGCGTGTTAAAACCTAATATCTCAGCACTCTTGCAGGTATTCCATCAGGACCTGGCCTCACATGCAGACTACGCAATGCTCTGCGGACCTCTTTCGTGTGTATTGTCATCTCACATCGGCATGTGTGGCTGTTTGGCACGAGCGTCCAGACGTGAATTGCTCCTAAACAGAGAAGCATATAAATTCGCTTTCTCAGTCAGTGACCCACCAGGTTTCTGCATGGGAGGCAAAGGGGAAATTGGATTCGACCGATTTTGAAAGGGACCAGAACTGTTTACTACCAGAAGGGTAGGATGCCAGTCTGTGCAAAGACCGATACTGAGTGCTTGTCTGGATCTGATGTCAGCAGAAAGTCTAAACGATTGGGCGTATGGCCATCGACATCCGTTACCCGCGTTGCTTGATTCACCAGCTGGGTGATATCTAGCGATAACGCAAACTTACGCGTCTCTCTGCCAGCATGGTTAGTTACCCTGATGGATCTCTTGGGCTCGACTGACTGATGGGAAACTCACTTGTAGACTGCGGGGACGCCCGATCCCCCCTGCAATGGCCACCGGGACCTCCCTTCCAGTCGCCAAGGCTGCAGTGGGGCAGCCTTTCACACGTGGCGAGCGTACTACTTGGGCCCCCTACTAACTGCGGTACCGACCCACGACTGTCACCGTGCTTCGGATCCCGCTACCCTCCAGAATGAGTTTCCCGGTACAGTGTTGCTCAGAGGCCAAGACCGGTTCCGAACAGCACAGCTGATTTTCTCCCATTCCCCTGTGGGGACTTGCCATAGATGTCAACACCCACAAGTTATAGCAAAGAAGCTAACAGATGGCGATACCGTCGCGCTCAGAAATATGCTCCATACAAAGACAACGTTCACCGTAAATACGTAACTCGTAACCTGCTACAAATAAGGTTCACAATCGAATGCGAGACATAAATCGCGCAAGAGAAATAATCACAGAGATTCGATATATATACAAGGTCCAACTTAGAACTGTTGGACCACGGCCGGTCCCCAGGCTTCACCATGGATTAGTATGTATATTGGGTATAGATAGGTAAGTCGTCTGGTATTTTAGAACGGCTTAATTATTGTCGTTGCCCTTTATTAGCGGAAGGGGGAGCCACATTGATAAATAAATAGAAAAAGACGGCCGGCCGACACGAGGCTCGAACCATAAGCAACCGAATCGTGAGCCGGTTGTCTAGACCACTAGACCAACAAGACAGTGTTTGATATGGGCGAAATCTCTCACTACTACAGCGCAGCGGTGAGGTGTAGCGCGCTGTCGCTCATAGTGCTTCGAAATGTCACCGAGAGATGGCGGAAGTTGTCTTTCAGCGTTCCACTTCGTTTGCACTAAGATATCTTAGCATGGGCTTCACACTAAGCCTGGTGGAAGATCTTCCCTTTTCAATGGAGGAACATTCCCAAGTAGCACCTCCATATTGGTGACCCTCGACAAAGAACATCGCAACCTGAACACCGCAGAGCAGCACCCAGCAACCAAACCTTCACACCCCTCGACCAGGTCAAACAAGCAGCAGTCACACGCCGTCAACCCGAAGCCGCACCAGGTCCATCGCAGCTGTCTTCACACCGCTTCCTGGGCCTGCAGCTTCCTCAACGACAGTCAGCGTCTGCATAGAAGGATCTCCCGCAGCCCACGTGTCTGAGCTCACCTCCACGTGGCAGTTCTGCTCGCCTTCTCCACGCCTGTCACTCACCCGCATCACATCAGGACTAGTCTCCCTGACAGATGCACACACTCGCAGCACATCGCTCGTCAGACTCACTTGACTGGAGCCCTGCACCTACATGGATACAGACTGCACACTTCGAACAACTCAACGACCTCCGGTCTGAGGGGGGAGTACTGTGGGGACTTGCCATATATGTCAACACCCACAAGTTATAGCAAAGAAGCTAACAGATGGCGATACCGTCGCGCTCAGAAATATGCTCCATACAAAGACAACGTTCACCGTAAATACGTAACTCGTAACCTAATACAAAGAAGGTTCACAATCGAATGCGAGACATAAATCGCGCAAGAGAAATAATCACAGAGATTCGATATATATACAAGGTCCAACTTAGAACTGTTGGACCACGGCCGGTCCCCAGGCTTCACACTAAGTCTGGTGGAAGATCTTCCCTTTTCAATGGAGGAACATTCCCAAGTAGCACCTCCATACCCCAATAGCACTGGCACTCCTGCACACCGACGGAATGCAGCAAGCTGCTTGGCGCAAGACTCCAGCAGGAGGGTGGGCGCAAGCCAGGCGGCTCCTTGCGGAGCCTAGTACCGCTGTGGGGGATCGTTCGGCCGTCACCACAAACTTGGTAGTCTGTGGTGGCGGCGTTGTCCGGGGTGGAGGAGGTAGATCCTTAACCACCCCAAACGTCCACCACCTACGTCCCACTGCAGGGCACAGGCCTACCCTCATGGAGGGTGTATGTACGTTAGTCCACCACGCGTGCACAATGCGGTGCGGTAGACCTCATATACGCATCGGAATTTCTTTTTCATCGTATGCAGGTTTCCTCAAAATGTTTTCCTATGCCGTTTGAGAGCAGTTGGTGCTACGTAGGTACATAAGTCAGAAAAAACTCATTGGTACATGGCATATGACGTCAACCGTGCGGATTCAGACCTGGACCTCAAGATTGAATTCCATAGCTCTCTGCAACTCGCTACCGACGGAGCGTTGCGATTCTATTGATATATGATCGCATCTGTGTTAGGATTTTATACAGGATGTAAGTGACAGCCTAGCAAATACTGAAACGGTAAACTCAGACCATCAAACTGAACAACTTTCACTATGGAGCCTACCTCAGGAAACGCAAAAAAAAAATCTGGTGTTCCATACATTTTATTCAGGTAGATATAACAGTTTTGTATGGGACCGCAGATTTTTTTTCGCGTTTCCTGAGGTAGCCTCCATAGTGAAAATTGTTCTATTTGATGGTTTGAGTTCACCGTTTCAGTATTTGCTAGGCTCTCACTTACACCCTTTAGGTAGGTACAAGGTGTTACAAAAATACAAATAAACATTCAAGGGGGTGGTTTAGACCATCATACTGAACAACTTTCACTATGGGACCAATATCGAAATCGGGAAAAAAAAAAAAAAATTGTATGAGATATCAGATTTTTTTTTTCGCGATTTCGATGTTGGTCCCATAGTGAAAGTTGTTCAGTTTCATGGTCTAAACAACCCCCTTAAGAGTTTTAAGTATTTATTTTTACCCTGTATACACAACATCTTTAACATGCATTATCTCGAAAACGTTGAACTTTAGGACTATAGTTTATAGGACATTTTTTGTTTGTCTATACATACTCTACCGATATACATAGGTTTCAGGATGCGCCGCATTTTTGAAAAATTTCCGAAATTCCTGCAAAATTATGGTTACCACTATGCCAAAAAGTTCAAAGCCCTTTCTAAAAAAGGTTGATTTCGAGTCAGGGATACCTAAAAACCATATCGTAATCTTTTTTTTGTAAATATCTTCAATGTACAGACACACTTAAATTCAGTTACAGTTTTATAATATTTTAGACTAGCGGCGCCCGCGACTTCGTACGCGCAGACCACTGACTTGAAATACTTATAGTTTTTGATTGCATGAACCTAAATGTTAATACAAACAAATGCATTACATTACCCAACCCAACATTTAGGGCCGATTTTGACATACATTGCTTGCTTTGATCGCTACACTTAGAAATAGAACAAATCCGGCAATGTATGCCGAAATCGGGCCCGACCAACTACAAGTGTAATCGCTGCTCAACCCAGATGTTACTGAAACTATTTATTTTCTCCCTTCTCTCTATCTTAAAATGTGTAGTATGTTTACTTATATAATATGCATAATAAGACCCGAATAAAACACATAAAAAATTCCAAACTAAAGCCTGACCTGAAAATAAAAAACCTCGCCATGTTGCGGAAAATCATTGGAACTAATTTTTGTACTTGGAACACTAACATTAAAGGTGACAGTCGATTGCAGCGCCCCCAAACCAGGTTTTTTATATTCCTGGTCTGGCTTTACCTGAAAAATTTGGGCGTTATAACGGACGGTTGTAGGACTGGATCTGGGTTAAGCCATATCTTGAATACCACATCCAAATCGTTTCAGTAGTTGTTAAGTGATGCGTGCACAAATAAACAGTCAAAACGAAAAAATATCTAAAAAAACAAATAAAATATCTATAGGAGCAGCTGATCCCTGTGCCCCATCCTTGACACCTCAGGGCCACATAAACAAAGTGTGTTAGTAAGAATGAAAGAGTTTCGTCCACCTTCAGGGAAAACCTACAGTTTCGAATCCCGTATTTCTAGGGTCATACTGTACCTACTTACCGATAGGTGAATGAAGTTTCTTCATAAGGTCGTGCCGCCTAGCTGCAGTGGTGGTTGTTACCCCAACTACTCTGGCAGTCTTCATCACCTCCCCGTCCGTCAGTGTGGCCACCTCTTCCAGTTCTCTACTGCATGCGTTGTGTTGTTCCTGATACAACAAAACTGTATGAAAATTTGTCGTATAGAGATGATTGGAGAAAAGGAGAGGCTTGGACAGATGTAAATAGCTGGAATCCGGGTGCATACGCGCGCATTCCGCGGAATGCACAATGGAGCCGTGCGCATTCTCACGCATCCGTCAGTATGTTCCAAATTCAATCAAAATAATAAACGCGACGCCGACAATTTGACAGTGACAATTTAGAGTACATTGCTGAAAATGCTAGGAGCTGCAAGTTTAGGGTCTATTCTATTCTATTTTTATTTAATGTCGTTTCCTTGTTAGATTTCGCCAGTGTCAAGTGTTGAAGATATATTTATTAGATATTGTACGGTAATAGGATATGGCGATCTCAAAGCCCCGTTTTTAAGCAAAAACACACACTCGAAACCGCCATAAAACGGCGGAGCCATGTGGCCAATAAAATCGCAAGCCGACGAAACTCCACTTGTTACCCCCTTAGCCACGCGATCTGTCAAGTTTAGGGTCATTAGTAACCAGCAATGTACTCTGAATTGTCATTGTCAATTGTCACTTGTCGCGTTTATTAAACAGGGCCCTGGCCGGCAGACTGCTTTGGGAGGTGTTATGTCCGTGGTCTAATGGTTAAGAGTATTGGGCTCTTGACACGGAGGTATTGGGTTCAATTCCCACGGGGGACACCTAGTGATATGCACTTTGTGCGTTTTTCCCCAGTTGGTTAGGACATTCTTTGCAGGCTGAATCACCTGATTGTCTGAAAAGAAAGATAATTCTATGCTTCGGATGGCACGTTAAGCCGTAGTCCCGGCTACTACAGGACGGTTAACTAAAGCTGGCGCGTGCCAAACATTTACGCAGTGCCTTTTTTGTGTTGAGAGAAACTTTTCATTATCCGTGCAGTGCATTTCTCTATCAAGCACGGACGCAATGACCGGAAAAACGCATTTGTGTGTCTGTGATCGCGCCAGCTTTAGTTACCCAACCTGTATCTATGGTGGTAGTAGGTTTAGGCGTAAGGCGGTTTGATAAACTCTGACACCAGGACTTGCTGCCCACACGATAAGAAGAATTGACATTGCTTTCACTACCGATGGCCGATGGCGCCAAAGATTTCCCGAGTGGCGACCGCGTACCGGAAATCGCACCGTGGGTAGCCAGTGAGGACATAGGGTGGGCCGACGACCTGGTGAAGGCGGCGGGAACCCGTTGGATGACGGCAGCGCAGGACCGATCGTTGTGGCGAATCCTTGGAGGAGGCATATGTTCAGCAGTGTACGTCAATCGCCAGAGATGATGATGTATGACAGTAGTGGAATATGCAGCCAGCAACTATTCTACAACAATTTTGTTTTAAAAACAATGTAACTTACCAGTAAGTTGTTCATTTTGGCCAATAAACCATTTTTGATAGTCCCCACAGCCGCGGCGTAAGTATTCCATCTCTGTTCCGTCGACAGCTTACTAAGATCTTTCACCTCTATTACACTATCCTCTTTATCCTCCTTTTGCAATATCGATATGTATTTCTGTAAAACATAGTTTAAAATAATCTTCAATGTACATACGGCGACACATCATGTTACGCACCCTATATACAGCTTGACCAAAAAGAGTAGAAATTACATGAGGGCGCTGCCTCCACGCAAGAACCTCAAAATCACGCATAACCTGGCAACACCACCATACTCACATTTTAGTTCCACCTGTCACCACGATCATGACTTTATGGCAAAGCTATACCCATAACTACACTACGTACAAAACACAAAATAGTGTGGTAGAGAGCCTGCATAGACGCGGCTGCCGGCGCGGGCGCAGCGTGCCGTGAGACGAAACAACAACAACATACCGCACCCTCTTTCACGATTCGCAGCATTCAACTTCTAATAGTTCAAAGTCCAAACTGGGTAACCTGACCTGTCACCGTGTGTACATCCACGTACAGTACAGTTCTAGTATATGTATAGATTAATTAGTTTTCACTATATTTTGACTTTAGTCTTTCATATTCACTTTCTACTTACCTTAAAACAGTTCAATCTCTTTCTAACTTTTAGAATCTGCGTCTCGAACTTTTCGGCCATTTTCTGTCCCTCGAAATGATCACCAGTTACATCTTTAATATACTTTATACTATTGTGCATAGAGTCTAATTCACTTAATGCCCATTCAGCTGAGAAACATGTTTGTAACTTTTCATCTCCTGGTACATTTTCTTCTAGGTCATCTAATTGTTTTTCCCAATCATCTATTTCTACTTTTTTAAGCATGCTTTCGATTTTATCTTCTAAATGGTTGAAAAGCCATGTCAGTAGAGGATCTTCTTTGTCACTCTTTAATTCAGTTTTACTTTTGATGTAAGGCTTAACAGTTTTGTAAGTTAAAATTTCTTTCTCGCATTTTTCAATCTCTGTTTGTACGTCTGTCATTTGTTTAAATATCTTCTCTAATTCGGCTCTTTTGCTTCCGTAGATGAAAGAGTATTTTGATTTACATTTAGCTCTCAAATTATTTAAATTGTACGGTTCTAGTATTTTACTTTTACTCTGACTTCCTAGTCTTACAACATTGGTGGTCACATCAAGGATCCCTTCCAAAAATTGGTCTAAGGCGTGATTCGTGTAGCAAATTACTAACATCGGCGTACCTTCTAGAGATAAATTTCTGAGTAGCGTGGAAGCTATTTTGACCCCTAAGAACGTTTTGCCTGTGCCTGGCGGTCCTTGTATTACAGCGAATTCTCTTGTTAAAGCAAACGAGAAAGCTTCCATTTGAGATTCATCTAATTCAAAAGGTGATTGAGGCCAATTTTCTGTGTCAAGAACAGGGAATGATATTTCTTCAGATTTCTTTGGGTCTTTTATTGTGTACATAGTTTCTGGTGTCAAATATGATGGAGGATGGGTTTCTTTCTGTCAGAAAAATAAATGTGATTACGATACTGTTCACATGACTTAACTAAAGTTTCTTAAAAAGTTATAGCCAATTTAGTTCACGAACAATGTAGGATGTCATAGGAGGACGAAATCATAATCTCACTAAAGACAATGAAAGGAAGCTGGTCCTTCATAATCCACTTTACTCATAGTAACACCACTGGCTTTTCGGTGAAGGAAAACATCGTGAGGAAACTTCAATTTCGAGGCATGTAGTGTACCCACTGTCCATTATAAGTGGCAACGGGCTCACCCCCCCTCACACTGGACAGAGTTTCGGTACTACTGGTGAAATGTGGATGTTCTAAGGTTTCAGAATATCTCTGACTACCCCCTCGGGGAATATAGTCGTGAGCATATACTTACGCTCATAGTAAAAGTTTCGCAAATAAACGACAATCTCTGTTAACTTGTCATATAATTATGTAAGTTTATGTTTATTAAGATATCTTTACCTGAACGTCGACGATATATTTGCGCATAGGCAAGTCGTCTAACCTAGAATTTTGTATCACTTTCAATACTCTGTGGTAGGGCTCGAAGAATACCTCACTTTCTACCATTAGGTAAGGCTCGGTAAATATCTTTTTTGACACTGGGTTTTGAAATGCCACTGCTACCTGTAACGGGAAAATGGTCAATATATGACAGAATCATGAGTTGATTTTATTGTTGGAACCTGAGCTTTAGACTATTAATATAAGGTTTAAAATCAAGAAAAACGTTTCAAACGTCGGAACAACAGTTTTCAGATTTGCTCCCATAGTAAAAGTTGTTCAGTTTGATGGGTAGAGTATGTGGTTGAAAGGTTAATGATACTTTTCCTTACACCCTGTATTTAATACTGTATAGTATGTTTTGGTCTAGGGGAGTGTGTAGTTTCTCTGTGGTTTTGGCGGAAGATACCTCATTTCAAAATACAATAATACTCACATAACCCTCCCTCAACAAATTCAAACTGGAATCAAGTACAGTAGCGCACAAGATAGTCTCAAAATTGTCACTTGTAAAGAGCAACAGAGAGCCGAACATGAGTTGTTTACTGTACGCATATTTCTTGCTATCCACGAGGCCGTGCGTGAAGCGTTCGTTCCACGCGATATCCACCAGGTGGCCGACTTTATTATTTGTTATGTATGTACGGATTACACGCACTCTTGGGTGTACCCTGAAAGAAGAAAATAATAACATAACATAAACATTTTTTTTAGCACGCAAAAAAGAAACAACAAAAAAAAGGGATGAGTGTACGAATGGCGGCATGTTGATATTGTTGTTAGAGGGTATTGCATGAAGAAATGGAGTGGCTGATGATGATTTATTGACTTCAGTACTTTATTCAATCCAATTTTTCATTTTTTTTTTAATTAACATGTATGTGAAACGTGGATGTTCCGAGTTTTCAGAATATCTCTGACTATGTAGGGAATATAGTTGTGAGTATTAATGCTAATGCTTATGCTAATATTTATTTGTAAGAATGAGGTTCCGGGTTCGAATCCGCACGGACGAGATGCCAAGTACGACCAATGAGTATGTTTTTCTAACTTATGTACCTACGTAATACCGACTGCTCTCAAACGGTGAAGGAAAACATTATGAGGAAACCTACATACTGATGAAAAACTAATTCTGATGTATTTGTGAAGTCTATCTGGATTAGGCACGCATGGTGGACTAAAGCCCATACATCCTCCTTAGCTTAGGAGCCGGCCTGCGCCAAGCAGTGGGATGTAAGATGGCTGATGCTGGTGATAATTTTAAATTAAGTAAGAAGCTCAAGTTATGCTGGTTATAGCAAACAGAATTGAACAGTACCATAATTACCTGATATTTTCATGTCTTCTCTTGGAAGGATTTGCCATATATTTACCTAAAAAACACACGGTTAAAAAAATATTTAGTTATAGAAAAGAAAGAATTCTGACCTGGACAAAACATAAAATTTACCAACGGATAGGTCAAATAAAATTAACTAAGCACCAAGCACGTATCCAGACTTTCGTTTCGGGGGGGGACATTTAAATTTCGGGGGGGGGGGGGATATTCATAGAAAAACATTGAAAAAGTAAGTGCTGTAATCACTTTTCCATACAAATTTTCGGATTTCGGGGGGGGGGGAATCCCACCTATCCCCCCCCTGGATACGTGCCTGCTAAGCACCACATGATAGTAATGTGATGAATCAAACAAACAAATAGTTACACTGCCATCTGATCTGATGGAACTATCTGAGACTGACTGCTTAACATGACTTCGGAGCATCAAGAACACTCAAGATGAAATACTGCTACATGGTTGACGGGATCAGAGGTTCCTTAGCTTCGGTACGTGAGTCTGAACTGAACATGAGTAAATGTTTGACAAGCTTCTTACGAGCGATCGCTGTTGGCGCCCTCACAAATGTATAGCGCATATTCACTCAGCTTTGACTTGATTGATACTACATTTCTTGACGTGAAACTACATTCACATTCACACCAAACACTTGGGTTACAGCATGGGAATGGTTAAAAAATAGTGTACTATTATTAACTATTCTTATTGTAACAATCACATACCATTGTATACTATACAGTAACTAAATCGATTAGTAATAGGTTTCCCTAGAAACAAGCAGGTTTTGCTTGCCTATGATGGGAACCCCTGGTAAATGTAGTTGGTTCATAGAATCTTCTGTATTCTATCCATTTGTACAATTTGTTATAATTACAATAAGATTTCTATGTAACCATGTATTGAACCTTTTTTAAATACATTATTTTAATTTTTCATATGGGAGGATATACGAACAACCTCCCTTATGTCAAAATCCATACATTTTCTACTCTACTTAGACTAAGGTCACATACAAAAGACATCATAATTTCAGCCTAAGAGATAAATAAAATACAATGTGACTAACATATTCCTTCTCGCAAAGGTCCAAAGCAGTCTTCTCGCAACAATTTGAATTGTAAGTCCAAATAACATTCCACACTCGGGTAAGCACCATTAATAATGCTCGGTTGTATTTGAGTATTATTTGATTGTAATAAGTCTTCTTTGGACGGGAAAATGGATAGATTTTTAAAACTGTTCTTATCAACGATGTGAGATTCAGTGTTTGGAGAGTTGAGTGATTCCTGAAAATTTAAATACACATCTTTAAGGAGTTTTTACATAGTTCTTCAAACAAAATTTTTATGATACAGGCAGTCCTTGTATTTAAGTACCTAAATCTTAGACAATATAACTAGGGGCCAGCCTTGCGGTAGCATTTCCCCTCTGCCACATTACAAGATCAATTGACCATGTGCATTTGCAAACAATTTTTAACCTTATCACTAAACTAGACAGCCTATAATTGCAGAACAATAACTTCAAAATTAGTCGTGTTCAGGGTTCTCACGAGACTATTTTAACAATCAAAATTAGAATGTAAAAAAATATTAAATTCAAAGTTCTTATGCTACCTCGCCCCCCGCAAAGAGTGGCTGAAAAGTTTGTTAGTAGAATTACACGCGTAACTTGTCCATAGTTATATTCTCTAAGACCTAAACAGTTGAGTTTTTTAGTTTAGTTAGAAGTTTCCAAAATTCAATTCAAAGTTGTAGAAAATTCCAAAACAATGCACCAAAATCAAAAAGTTTAGGAAGCGCTGTTTAGCAGAAAAAGAGCCCAGCTAAGAGCGAGGAGTGCCTGTATATTATTAATAAATTATTTTACAAACCTTATCAATGGTATTAATTATTTTACTTCTCAATTCCACAATTTGCTCAAATAAACTGTCGTTAAACGTTTCAGTGTGTTCATCTTTAACTCCAAGCGCACTCGTCTCCAATATTTCTAACAAATCATTTATATTCGTAAGATACTCTTCACTCCCCCCAAAATAGAAAATGCCTTCACAAAGTGATGCAACATCGAAATAAAACGACTGTACATCATCCCATAAGTAAGAATTCAACCTTTTCTCCACAACTCTGACACCAGGCAACCCAATGAGGTAGTCCTTTAGAACTTCCAGAAAATTTGATTTTTCAAACCTATTTTTCAGCATAGACACTATTTTAGACTTCTCCCCAGGTTCTAGAGACTTGTAGATGTTAGCCAGAATTCTGACGATTAAAACAATAAAGTCTCCTTTCAGTTCTTCATCAAGCAAGTTCCAGAAACCAGGCCGATATGCAATTTCGACTGTTAGGTTAGGCGGCTTCAATATTGAGAGATTTAGTAGTCTTTTGAAGCCTATGGGTTTTTTCTCGGGTATTTTCGTGGACGTCTGAGGCTCTGGTTGGTCTTCGTCGGCAAATTCGGAGGCAGTAGAAGCCACATTTGCCGCTGGGTCTTCGATAAGGGTACCGTCGAACCAGTCGATTCGGAGGGACGGCTTTCCGTCACCCATCGTTCAATTAAGCACTAAAATATGTTTTTATAATTTAGGCAGTGTTCAACTAGTTAAAAACGTGTTTTTAGTTGATATTTTAAACGTAATACACAGCACGAAATAGCAAAATAATGTTTGTTTTGACTGACTGATTGAATTGTACGTCAACCAGCAGTGCTAGCATGATTAGTCGCTTGACGCGCGCCTGCGGGTTTGAAAATCAAACTCGCACCTGTCATTTATCCCGCGATGGTGAGCATGATTTGACAGCTCGGCAGCCACTCTACCGAGAGAAAGCAGAGTCGCGGCGCGGGTTCGCTGGGATACCATACGGTTAAAACGATCATTTTTAAATATGGTATCACCGAATCGGTAATTAGAGCTGCCCCAATATCATTCGTTCTTTTGCCTATTTCGTTGCGTGCTTTGAGTGCTTATGTTTCGAGTAAAGAGTAAGGAGATACTATTGGTATAGCGACGTCTCGCTTACACGTCATGTTTTATTCTTAAATTAAAGCTATTGGTTTTTTTCACTTGACATATGTTTGACATTTGAAAACTAAAATATTATTTTGGAAAAGTCAAGAATAAACAGTTTTAAACAACTAAAATAGCGAAATAAAGCTGTTTTTCAGTAAATAATCGTCACGTCAGCATGTTTGCTAAAGAAAACAATGTTATGTAAGTATTATTGGATGTCAAATATACATTTTTCTTCCGACTTTCTAGCTACTTGTATTTCACGTTAGAACGTAATTTTACATTTAATTTTCAGAAATCTAAGCACAGTGAGAGCAAATAAACTTTCTGACAATTTGAAGACTTCACCATTGGCGGATATACGGGATTACTTGTCTTTAACTGAAGGCACGAGAAGATACTGATGCAGTTATAAAAAGCATTTCGTGTATCCATGTTCCAACAACGATAAACCAGTGGAAGAATCAGAATTACCTTAAGTCATACAATCTAGGAGTAACCATGTAAGTATGTCATCTTAGTCTTTTGAACAAAGTTTAAGAGATACTAAATGAAGGTATAATGTGTTAAATCCTTTATATACAACATAATAAACAAAACAAATTAAGAGAAACAAAAGAAAAGAAACTCACAGCTAAACTTAATCAATAACCCGTATCGATCCAGGTGCAAAAGTGCCCATAACGCTAGCACCGCAGCCGCGTTGTATTGCTATGGCCATGGTTTGCATCAAGAACCACCCAGAGTGGGGGTCACATTTCCTCTCCCTAAATCTTATGCCCGATTTCAGGCTCCCCACACTCCTGTGACCGGAACAAACAGATATTGGCGCTTCAAGTCTTGAGTACCAGACTCTCTGCAGCTGCTCCAGGGGTCCGTGAGGTGCGGCTAAGGTAGCTAGCGGCGATGGTGCTGATGCATGTAGCATCCCACGGGAGGCGCTTGCCCTTCTGCCAGGGCGTCAAAGTTAGGCCGTCAAGCCTGTTACTTTTGGTGCGGCTGAGGCCTGAAGGCACGCATGATATCTTTGCAGAAAATAGAGCCCTTTGGAAGATGTCGTTAAGGGCATGGAGACAAGGAGACCATCCAGAACAACGGCAGCTTAATGCGTGTTGATTGTTGGCCTCCACCAAGGAACCACAAATACACATGTGGTTCACATGCATTGCAGCCCAAGCGGAGGCCCACAGCCACACGCAATGAGTCGTTGTCTAAAAGGGTACCAAGGTGAGGCGAAGGTATTGCATGCATGGCCCTGATCCCGGTTGGGGCACCGCTTTGAGTCTCGCCAACTCAGCCCTGGATGCTTCGTCAATAAGTTGATTGAGAGTTCATTTTGAGGCAAGGTTGTCCAAAGAGCATTGGACACAAGCATTTTCTAACCAAGCGGCTAACCCATCCCCTGTGAAAGGAATGCTGAGTTGGATTACCTTCTAGGTTATGAATATATTAGAATGAATCGGGAGGAAATCTTAGGAAGTCAAATACTATCATCCCAAGTTTAAACACATTCCGGGATACCACAGCATCCAAATCGTCTTCCTCCTTTTTGTATCACCGGACGCTTTAATAATGCCACAGCTATCACTCTCACATATTACCATGCGCTGAGGATGCAATATGACAGAACTGCTACAGCAGTCGAGACTGTTGTCAGAGAATTTCTTCTGAAATATTTATGTGTATAGTAGGTATCATCATCATCATCAGCCTATATACGTCCCACTGCAGTCACAGGCCTGCCCTCTAGGAGGGTGTTTGGGCGTTAGTCCACCACGCTTGTCCAATGCGGATTGGTAGACTTCACATACGCATCAGAATTTCTTCTTCTGCATATGTAGGTTTCCTCACGATGTTTTCCTTCACCGTTTGAGACCAGTCAGTAATACGATCATAAGTTAGAAAAACTCATTGTTACGTGGCATGTTGTCCGTGCGGATTCGAATCCGGACCTCATGACTGAGAGTCCATACCTGTCCGCAACGGGCCACTGAGCTCTCATAGTAGGTATATTTACTTATATTATTGACCCCCAACCGGGCAAAGCTGAGGCCGGGTCACTAGGACACAATTTTGATGTTGTAGCCATTGATATAATTTGTACCAAATTATCTCCCATGGGAGTCATAGTGATGACTCTAAACCGTACCTAAAACTACCTTATTATTTTTAGGTAATACCTTATAAGTTATATTCTTGTATTTATTTGTAATAATTATAATCTTTCATTTGTTGCAATGTTGTTGATCATCATTGTTCATCAGTGCATTTAGTTATTAATTATTGTAATGTAGTAACTAGTTGTTCATAATTTATAAGTGGTTATACCTATTGTTTTCTTTGTGTGTAATGTAAGTTAATTTTTTGGAAGTTTATTATTGAAATTGATATCATTAGCTTAAACTGAACAACTTTTACTATGGAAACAAACCGATCGGAGCAAAATAAAAATCTGCTGTTGCATACATTTGAGTCGAGTAGGCATTTTAGCAGTTTCAGTTTAGTATGGGACAGCAGATTTTTTTGCTCCAATCGGTTTGCTCCCATAGTAAAAGTTGTTCAGTGTGATGGGTAGACTCTTAGTTTAATAGTATGCTACTATCAATTTCACCCTGTAGTTGTAAGTAATTAATTTACTTTATTGACTTAAGGATATCAACTAAATTGTACTTATTAGATTTATTGAATTTATTTAATGTTCTTTATTGTAAAATTTCTAGCTGTCGTACGTGACAATGAAACTGCATAGATTTTTCAAAGTATATTATGTACCTATCTGTACCTAACTTAGCAATAAAGATACCAATTTGAAGTTTTATTTTTATTTTTTTTGGGTCCGGAATATTAAAAATTTTAATAAAATCTGTTGCTTTAATAAAATATGAGTTTTTCTTTGACAATAGTAATCGCTTTATTATTGTACTACCGTGAAGAACCAACTCCTTCTCTGTCACTTGTCTACTGATGATGGAGTAGAACAACATTGTGAGGAATTCTCTGGAGGCAAATAGCTAGTTAACCGTGCTTGGGCTCTTTTGATAGTGTTCGGTGAGACGGTGAATAGCTTCTGTACATGAACTGCCGAGGGCCTTCTGATGGAGCAGGACAACATGAACTCTGCGAAGGCACATAGCTAGTTAACCGTGCTTGGGCTCTTTTGATAGTGTTCGGTGAGACGATGAGTAGCTTCTGTACATGACCTGCTGAGGGCCTGATGATGGAGCAGAACAATATCGTGGGGAACTCTGCGCACATAGCTAGTTAACCGTACTTGGGCTCTTTTGATAGTGTTCGGTGAGACGGTGAGTAGCTTCTGTACATGAACTGCTGCGGGCCTGATGTTGGAGCAGAACAACATCGTGGGGAACTCTGCGAAAGCACATAGCTAGTTAACCGTGCTTGGGCTCTTTTGATAGTGTTCGGTGAGACGGTGAATAGCTTCTGTACATGAACTGCTGAGGGCCTTCTGATGGAGCAGGACAACATGAACTCTGCGAAGGCACATAGCTAGTTAACAGTGCTTGGGCTCTTTTGATAGTGTTCGGTGAGACGATGAGTAGCTTCTGTACATGACCTGCTGAGGGCCCGATGATGGAGCAGAACAACATGAACTCTGCGAAGGCACATAGCTAGTTAACCGTGCTTGGGCTCTTTTGATAGTGTTCGGTGAGACGGTGAGTAGCTTCTGTATATGAACTGCTGCGGGCCTGAAGTTGGAGCAGAACAACATCGTGGGGAACTCTGCGAAAGCACATAGCTAGTTAACCGTGCTTGGGCTCTTTTGATAGTGTTCGGTGAGACGGTGAATAGCTTCTGTACATGACCTGCTGAGGGCCTGATGATGGGGCAGAACAATATCGTGGGGAACTCTGCGCACATAGCTAGTTAACCGTGCTTGGGCTCTTTTGATAGTGTTCGGTGAGACGGTGAATAGCTTCTGTACATGACCTGCTGAGGGCCTGATGATGGAGCAGAACAACATGAACTCTGCGAAGGCACATAGCTAGTTAACCGTGCTTGGGCTCTTTTGATAGGGTTCGGTGAGACTGTGAGTAGCTTCTGTACATGAACTGCTGAGGTTCTCATGATGGAGCAGAACAACATTTTGGGGAACTCTGCGAAGGCACATAGCTAGTTGACCGTGCTTGGGCTCTTTTGATAGTGTTCGGTGAGACGGTGAGTAGCTTCTGTACATGGACTGCTGAGGGCCTGTTGTTGGAGCAGAACAATATTGTGGGGAACTCTGCGAAGGCACATAGCTAGTTGACCGTGCTTGGGCTCTTTTGATAGTGTTCGGTGAGACGGTGAGTAGCTTCTGTACATGGACTGCTGAGGGCCTGTTGTTGGAGCAGAACAATATTGTGGGGAACTCTGCGAAGGCACATAGCTAGTTGACCGTGCTTGGGCTCTTTTGATAGTGTTCGGTGAGACGGCGAGTAGCTTCATACATGCGTTCTGTACATGAACTGCTGAGGGCCTGATGTTGGAGCTGTTTGTGTGTGTTCATTTCAAAACTTAGGTTTACTTGCGGATTTTATCATTGTTTTAATTAATGCAATCTTTTATATTTAATGTGTTTTTCAAGTCATTTGAGCCGCCACAGTGAATGAATACCATAAAAATATTATTTTCACTGCCAAATTTCATGAATTATTACTGAAAAGTCCACTTAAAACAGCAGTCGCGGACCCCATCGGTGCAAGACATATATCTCTAAAGATAAACGTCAAACGTAGAGCCACAAACTCTACCGAACGGTGATCATGCTCGCATTTGTAGACTAGAGTCTACGAATGACAGTTGAGAGCTCGCGTCATCGTAAGTCGCGCGCATCATGTTAGCTACTGTAGAGACAGAGGCGAAGCCGCGCCAAAATAGAGATATGGTATAGAGAGACTCGAAGTCGCGGGGTATCATGCTAGCCCTGCAGCTGTTAATGTTATGCTGCGTTCACACCATAGAGTTCACACGCAAGCCGTGCAGTGCAGCCCGGCAACCTTAGGCAATGAGGAGTTTTCTGACAGCTACTCAAACGTAGTTCATCATACTGGCGATAGATGGAGTTGACCAGAGAGGGGTCCGAAGACTTAAATTTTAGGCTAAAAAGTAAACAAAAATGCATGTCACTGAGTCAGACGCATCTGTTGACGAAATATTATGACTGTATGCTCATATTTCTCTGCTTACTTAAAAACACAAATTCTTACTATTTTATTTGTATTTTATTATCTGCAAGGTGCTGCACTCGCCCCTGGCCCTGTCTGGTCAACGCCATCTATGGAGCCATTAGGAACTACTTTTTCTTTTTTAATAGCTTTCGGAAAATCCCTCATTCACTGTACATCGACTCGTCTGTAAAGTGATTGTTAATATTTAACTTTATTATAGAAGCCTCAAATGTACAGCGAATTTGCCTAAGCTTGCCGGGCTGCACGGCGTGCGTGTGAACGCGGCATTAAATTGACATTGTCACCAGTGGGAGGACATTTGCCTTTTGGCAGGTATCTTCAATGTAGTTTGCATAGAAAGTGCAGCCATCTAGTATTACGTTCTGCAAACTACAAAAAAAAAAGATTTTATGGTCTATGTCAATGTCAAATTGCCAAATTCACAAGATGGCTGCCTATTTGTGTTATGTGCGTGTTGTTTGTAGTTTTAGTTCAATTTCGTGCCGATTTAGTGATGTTCTGGAGTTTCTGTTGTTCTCTAACCAATATACAGATTACAGAAATAGTAGGGAGACTGAAATTTAACAGGATCGGTGCGGGATTGAACGAAAACTAGCATTCAAAACAATAATATGTATACGTATGAGTAGATATATGTAGGTATGTATAGTATAGGTTTAATAACAGAACGGGAACATAGATGGAGTTAGGTAGCTTTCAATTTGACATAAGGTGGATGCATAATGTTGCCACGAGTGGGTTCTCTTTTCTAATATACTTATATTACTCTTTGATTGTCACATTGACAGTGACAGTTCAAAGTTTTTTGTAATGAGGGATTTTCAGAGTTGCGTTGTGGGTCTGCTATTGGGCGGTCGCTTGTCGGTTGTCCCATCCCCGGCCCTATACGCATCACTTTGGACTTTCAAAAATCATACTTCAGGAGTGCGATTTTTTAAAGTCAACTCAGCAGTTTAAACATGCGTGAAAATGTGTGAAAATGTCAAAATTACTTTGGAGATACGCATCTTTCTACTGCTGATTTGACTTTAAAAAATCGCACTCCTGAAGTATGATTTTTGAAAGTCCAAAGTGATGCGTATCTCCATAGTAATTTTGACATTTACAACTGCTGAGCTCACCGAATGAGATTCAAAAATCGCACTCCTAAGCGAAAGTTACACCTGTTGGTATACTGACTGAGCGATTTTTTTTTGGCTGCGGATTCAAAAATCGCACTCCTGTTCCGCAACCAGTTACGATCAAGGATTTTTTTGTATTTGTACGAAACCAGTTGCGATCAAGGATTTTTTTGACTTGTATTGTACGAAACTAGTTACGATCATTAGTAGGGTTGCCACCTTTTTTTTGTGGAATTAAAGTACATCGGTTATTATAGGTAAGAAAAAAAAAGTACATCGTACCTACAAGTACAAAATAAAGTACCTACCTACCTACAATTTATTTTTCTTTATTATTATGTTTGAAACATATAGGTATATTTGTTATTGTTTTTTGCAGTTTGTGTCAAATTTGTATCTCTATTAAACAATTGCACAGCATCTTTACTGTCTTTATAATTATATTTTTCGGTGTAACATATTCACGACCTATTTGATCCGTTTCACTATTGAAATTACGTTTTGTAGGTGTACCTATGTGCATGGCGTATTCTTGTCCATGATTTACTAGGATCTATAAAACGTTGACATCGATTCAGCACCAATCGATATATTTCATTTTACGAAAAAATACTTAAACTTTTCAAAATCTCAAAGAAATCAAATCATGCGAAATAAAGTATTTTCGTGTACTTTATTATTCTCATAAAGTATAGAGTACAATTACCTGAAATAACGTACAATACTTTATTATAAAGTACGGGTGGCAACCCTAATCATTAGGTAAGCAAACAGTAGGATAGTTTTGTTCGCCGTTTTCTCGTGGACCTAGTTCCTACTTTGTCCTACTAGTAGGTCCACCAAGGAAACCTATTTCTGTTGGTCCTACCCTACCACAGAGTACTACTACTGACTACTACCGTAAGTGTATACGTTCCACTGCAGGGCAGATGTCTACTCTAAAGGAGTATGGCCGTTGGTCCACTACGCGTGCCCAATGCGGATTGGTAGACTAGGTTAGTAGGTAGGTACCTACCTATGCAGTGCCTCGTCCATAGGCCAAGTATTGCCTCGTCACTCCCGTTTGACAGCTGCGATAAAGTCGTGACGTCACGTGCATCTTCCAAATGCAGGCTGTCGCTCATTGACATAAGGCGTATTTTATTTAGTTTTCGTTTCTGAAGCGCAAAGTTCGAAATTCGAAAAAGCGCGCGAAACCGGGTTGAGTGCAGTATCTGTTACGGACTTACGGTAACTATTAAGTAATCTGTGACCTAGGTACATACCTTAGATTATCGTACATACAAACACAAACGCATCAGGATTTCTTCTTCAGCGTATGCGGGTTTTCTTACGATGTTTTCCTTCACCGTACCTACACAAATTGCCACATCGAATCGAATGTGAGTAATGAATGAGTCACCTAACCTATGACACTCTTGCGACGAACGTTCAAGATGAGAGGAGTTACCTACTTTAGCTAATGCTTATCTACTAGAGTTTCTAGTGAAACGTTGATGTCCTGAGGTTTCAGAATATCTCTGACTACCCCCTCGGGGAATATAGTATAGTACTTACCTAGTTACAGTTAGGTAAACTAAGTAGAATTATTTTTTCGCAACCATATTGGCGATTTGCCAAACTGCTGAAATGTCCACTTTTAGGGACATTAGTAACACAATCGCTCACTTTTCGTATGGAAAAAAAAGAATGGTCGTCTGTCTCATGTCTGACTTAGCATCTGTAGACGGATTTCGATTCTGACTTTATTTATTACCTACACTGTTCTTTTTCTCTGTAATTTTTCTAACTAAATTCTTTCAGACTTCAGCTGTAAAATTATGAGAGGGCAAAAACCGTCTGGTACAAGCTAATGTACCTACGTTTTTACTGTTCAAAAGCATACGTCCTAACCTTAGATTATCAAGATAGACAGTCAAAGCTACGAAAGCGTCGAAAAAAATAGGAACCAGTACTGGTTCCAAAACCCTATACATATACACGCACACATACATATTTTGTATGGCGCCTCACGCACACCAACCTAACAAAGTTAGCCCCTTTTGTTTTATACGGAACAAGTGTGAGGCTCATTCTAGACATATACTTTTTCTAAGGTCCTAACTATACTTACTCCATTCCAAATAGCAACGAAAATTTAAGAGGATATAATTCGGAGCGCGCTCCATACAAACGTAGGTAACTATTGTGATACATTTTCAATACTATCCCATTAAAGTCAATGGAATTTTTCAGAAACAACCTAGAAACAAATTTCTATGCTTGTATGGAGTCAGATTTTCGTTGAAATGTATAGTTTTAAAGTTATGGTGCTTCAAAGATTTCCATACAAATCTGTAATTAATCCTAGCATTGAATCTGTATATTTTAACGAAAATCGGACTCCATACAAGCATAGATATTTGTTTCTAGATTGTTTCTGCAAAATTTCATTGACTTTAATAATAATTGGATAGCATTGAAAATATCACCATAGTTAGTACGTTTGTATGTAGCGCGCTCCGAATTATATCCCCTTAGGCCATTTTTATTTACAGAAACGGAGATTTGAAACATTTACCGCTCTCACTTAATCTTAGAACAGCTTTAGCAGGTAACGTCCAAGATATGTCGGAAAGTATCTACATCTTTCTGATACATAAATTATATTTGCTTACCAGAATTGGCCAGAAAGCTAAGGAAAAGTCTATGTCGTCAATAAATAAATAAATAATAAAAACCCACAGACTTAAAAGAAGAACCAAACGTAATCCCGTTTTTCAATGAATATTTATCATACCTATACCTACAGGATGTTTCATAAGTAACAATAAATTTTTAAAACTCTTAAGGGGGTTGTTTAGACCGTCAAACTGAACAACTTTCTCTATGAAACCAACATCGAAATCGCGAAAAAAATAATTTCATATCCCATACATAAGTACTTATTTTAGCTCTAGTCATAAAAAACATAATTTTTTTTTTCGCGATTTCGATATTGGTCCCATAGTGAAAGTTGTTCAGTTTGATGGTCTACCCTTAACCACCCCTGTTTTACGCCACCCTGTAAGTATTCTTAAGTACATAATAAGATAGGTAGTTACCTACCTACTTGTAATGGCTTATTCTATGACCAAGTCTTCCATTTTCATTACCACATAACCAAGAGTATGTTGTCACAGGTCTTATTGTACAATGTTATTGACAAACACTAAAGAAGGTACCTATCCCGAAATAGCTCTAAAACAAAGGTCTAATCTAAACAGAGATATCACAATAATGTTTTGTGAACGGATCGGTTGCGTGCGATAGCGCCGAGATGAGAAGGGTTCCTGATATTGACAGTTCTATTGTGGCTCCAGGGTTACCACGTGCTCGTTTAGTTAGCTCGTATGTTTACGGACACGTGAATTAATTCTCGGCAAACAAGGGTGGTGCAAAGATCTATACTTAGCATTATTACCATAGTTATTACGATGTGGCATGCTGGTTACGGAGCAGCGAAATCGATTTAAGACGCTGTTATCCGGTCGAGGCCGTTTTTCGAACACGAACGAAAGTGTTTTAAACTGTGTTTTAAAGTGTGAAAACCAATTATGTCTTATTTAAGGATCGGGCGGATGGGCGAATGTTCTCAATTACACGATTAGATTAAGTTTACTAGATGGAAAAACATCCCAAAGTTACCCCTTTTTGTTATGTTTTTTCAATACTATGATTAAACTGCTGATATTTAACTTTTTATTCTTGTACTTAACTAAATACATTAAATATTTCTAGTGAACTCAGAAGAATTTTTAGCTTAGAAACACCCATGAGCAAAGATATTGATGAAAAACACTTTTTTTTTGCGATCCTGCTTTCAATTGAAGCGGGATGGCTAATTGCAAACTTATGCTTGCAAGAAAGAGACGCTTGCACTTGAATAACCTGGCCTTAAAAGAATAATTTTAACAGTAGGTTGTTAGCTGGATAAAGGTTGCCTATCTCAATACTTACGTTATGTTATCACGTAGGCATATTTTTTGAAATTACAAACAACTATACTAAGTACTTCATTCCAAATAAGGACGACACGATTTTCCGATTCCTATTTTGCTTTCTGGCGAATTCTGATTACCCAAATAGAATTAATTTATCAGAAAGATATACCTACTCTATCCGACATACGTACCTATCTTGGATGTCACTAAAGCGGTTCTAAGAATAAGTACGAGTAAGTGTTTCAAATCTCTGTTTCTGTAATTCATAATAACCTTAAAATTTCGTTGTTCTTGAAATGGAGTATAGGTAGGTAAGCTAAGTATTTTGGTGTAAAAAATCTAACGGCGCGCGTTTTATTCGTTTTATCAAAATATAATTTTATTCAGTTAAGTCCTATTGATTTTGTACAGGATTTTTTTCTCAGAACTTTTCGGTACTTACCTAACGAGGCACTTAAAAAGGATCTACCCATTTATCGCAGACCTACCCTATTATTATTGAAGTTATTTTTAAAACTTTCATATTTCGCTTTAATAAGCTGATAATAATATATTGGAGAGACTTTTAACGATTGATAATGTATGCACAAACGTCTGATATAGAAAAATTTGCATTTTATGAAAGATTCTTTTAATTTGATATTTTCCAAGTTTTAGAAGAAATTGAGATATTAAAAAAAAGTTCATTCGCAGCGTTCATTTCAATGCTACCTACTTAGATTTCTTATATATCTATCTATTCAGCTTTCTATTGGAACATCAGATATTGCAAAAAAAAATATCTGGGAATGGGTCCCATACAGAAAGTTCTCTAGTTTGATGGTCTGATCATACCCTTAAAAACCGAAGTAGATAGTACATATTTTTCCATATTTTCCATTTCCATCGTTTCATACAGGTTCGTTCTTAATATGCTAACACTTTTTAAGGGGATAGTCAGACCGTCAAACTGAACAACTTTCTATGGGACCAACATCGAAATAAGTATCGAAAAAAAGTTGTCTTTGGCTCGAGTAGGTTTGCAGTTTTGTATGGAACAGCAGGATTTTTTTTTCGCGACTTTGATGTTGGTCATAGATAAAGTGGTTCAGTGTGACGGTCTGATCATCCCCTTAAAAAGTGTCAGCATATTAAGAAGGACCCTGTATGAAACAATGAATTCAGGACGTAACAAGTCTTTAGTCCCAAAGGACTGTCCCTTATCCTACAACAAAATGACAAAATAAGACCCAAAGGACGCTTTACAGAGTAGACTCGAATTAACCGAGAGTAACGACAAAGTGGGCCAGTAAAATATTAAATAGGCCACTTCTTTGTACCCACCATGAATAAATGAGTGCCCTTAGTGACTGCAATTTGTTTTCAACATTTATAACGTCGTATATGTCCCATTTGTGAAAGATTAGTTATAAAGTCAGAACTTCAGAAGAATAATATTGAGTGGAAAAAGCATGTAGGTATTAAGTATATTGTATACGTAGTGCTCTAAGTAAATCAAGTCTAGCCCACGCCACGTCTGGGTGTACGGAATATAGGTATTATAGTAGGATAACTATGCTGGCAAATCTACATAGTATAGTGACATATCAAGTGACGATAGCTAAGTAGAATAGATATATATATCAACCAGCATAGCATTTGCTCACGACTATATTCCCCGAGGCGGTAGTCAGAGACATTCTGTATCCTCAGAACGTCCACGTTTCCCTAGTAGTACCGAATCTCTGTCCAGTGATGGGTAGACTCTTAGTTTAAAAAAAGGATGCAAATGATATCAATTTCACCCTGTATGCATATAAAACAGTTTCGTATAACGAATTACTTGAATTTGGTTGATTTATATTCTATTTAGCTATCGCCTATCGTCACTTTTATCACTTGATATGTCACTATAGGTACAGGGTCTTTGGCGGTTTTTTTAGACCATAAAGCTGAACAACTTTCTCTATAAAATAAAATATATTATAAAACTAAAACTGTAATATACTGAAACGATTAAAATATGTCTCTTACCTAGTTGTAGCAATATTTCTGACCTTACCGATAAAATTACGATCGTGAGTTTATGTACACACGGCGACACATCAAGCTACGCAAAACAAACAAAAGCTGGTCGCGCGACGTTATACATTACTCTACCTACGCGCGGCCAGCTTATTTTTGTTTTCCGTAGCTTGATGTGTCGCCGTATGATAAAAATAAAAGAAGATTGTTATTCTGTTATAAAATGTCAAGTATATTAGATGCTGAACGGATAAAAATGTTTTCGGGAACAGAGCTTATCTCAATTTAGAAATCTCGGGTCGGGAAGAGAATATAAAAGGTAATTTCCTCACATTTTGCGTAATGATCACTGAAGGTTCCGAGTCGAATTCCAAATAATTTACGGCTTAGTAAGCATCTTAACCAGATTTGACCCGATTCGAGAGAAAGTCAGAGACCTAAAGAGGATAAAGTACACAGGGGTCTAGAAGATGTGAAAGGTGGCAATTGAACTATGCTAACTGGGACAATCGGACCTCAGACGAACCTTATCGTCATCATCATCTCAGCCGATGGACATCCACTGCTGGACATAGGCCTCCCCCAAGGTGCGCCTTAACGACCGGTCCTGCGCTGGCCTCATCCAACGGGTTCCCGCCGGCTTCACCAGGTCGTCGGTCTACCGGTGCGGGGGGCCTTACCCACACTGTGCTTTCCGGTACGCGGTTGCCATTGGGGAACTTTCGGATACATTGGCCATCGGTTCTGCGAGCAATGCGCCCCGCCCACTGCCACTTTAGTTTAGCAATTCTTTGGGCTATGTCAGCTATACGAGCTTTAGACGATCAGTAAATATTATCGATCGTGGATGCTGATAATTTTTGGAAGTGGTTCTTCTCAAGAATCACGATTCTGCAATCTCTAGATCCTGCTATCCTCTCCTCGTCCCACAATCTATCCCTAACGCAGGTGGTGTTTAATTTTGGAATTAACGAGATAAAATTGACTCTGCTGCAGTCATTATATGAGAAAGTGTCTTTTCGGAAAATTTTTATCACAGTCTGCAAAATTACCTGGACCAAAACTGAATTTTTGTGAATGACTCGCAGTTGAAACAGGCTTGGATCCAGCCTTTAGATTAGGGGAATGGTTGATATCCTACCAATCAGCAGAACATACCAGGTTCCCCTTTGTTTATAAAATGAGGCTTCAAGTGACAGAACGTAAAAAACTATTTAAAGGAGGATTTGTCAGCGACCAACACGAAGTCCGACCAAAACATGCAACCGACTAATAGATTGGCTTCAAAAGCGGCCAAGACTGCATTGATATCCTTCGTGGATTCGCCACTGAGGCTGGCGTGCACAAAAAAGTATTAAGACTTAAACATGTTTAAATACGATGCAGTCATTGTCATTAGTATGAGCGTGTAAGAGATAGAGCAATCACTAAATTATACGTTTAAGCCTAAACATTTTTTGGTGCAGGCCAGCCAGAGTTCGAATGCAGAGTGACTGTAGCTCGTCTGTAAACACCCTTAGCTCTCGAAGATGGGAACATTGTATATCTCGACATCTCATCTTTGCGTCACTCGAACCTTGGGTCTGACACTTCAAGGCTGCCTGATCTTTTCACTGGCAATCTCAAAGGACCATTACGCATAAGAAGGAAAATTTGCCTATTTTTGGAGACATCGGTTGCATATTCACAGGTTTCCTCGTGTTTTATTAAACAGACCCAGGCATCAACGGAAGATACCTAACTTTCTTTTTCATTTTGATGTAAATTGTCAGTTTGATAAAACAAAGTTTTTTGCCTTCATGAAGTTAACAGTTCAGAAACTTTTTTGAGAATAATACTCGAGTGATGCCACGGGTAAAAGTTATTATTTGAATTACAAATAAGGACTAGAATTTAAATAATGATAATAATAATAATTACGTAAACATCGATCGAATGGTGCGCCATGGTCTCTGCGTACAACACAGGGAAAGAGACGAGACGTAATGGATAGAATAATTTCTAAAATTATTCATTAGCTATTTGCTAACTACTTATCCTGCAAATTGAGTAAACGGTTAACGTAGAAAGCCCTTTCTACGTTAATCGGCCTTGTCGTCCCTTTTCGACAAGTTTAAAGGGACTATAGACCGCTAACTCCTATCTAAGCCTCAAGTCTCCCTCAATGGGATTTACATCATAATAACATGTACCTACACCTACAGTATTAATAAGTAAATGGAATGCATTGCAATTATATACAAATATACATGTATAGGACTTTGGTTATACAATCTCGTCGAGCAGTAGGTATCTAAACTAATAATCTTAACTAGTTAGTAGTTACCTACTGCAGTAATAGTAAACTTTCACGAGACGACTAGATGCAGTAAGGGTTAGCTCACACGTGTATTCTAACTCTAAAATAGACGATAGACGTCCACTGCTGGACATAGGCCTCCCCCAAGGACCGCCACAACGACCGGTCCTGCGCTGCCCTCATCCGAAGGGTCCCCGCCGCCTTCACCAGGTCGTCGGTCCACCTTGTGAGGGTCTACATATCCAGGAGTGGTGAAACTGGCCCTTAGAAACTTTAAAGCCGTTGCGGATCAAGTCGCGTGCAAAAGCTTGAATGTTTTTTTTTTTTTTCAATAGAATCCAATCTCTTGGCTATCCGACGACGTTCCATTTTTTGAATCAGACAGGATATCAGGATAGGTACGGGGACGAACATAAACTCGATAATTTCATTTCCCGGGTCAGCATACACGTTTATTTATTACCAAGCAGATTGCAGCTGCACAAATAGAATTAAGATTTATTACTTCGCCACAAGGGTTGAAATTGCAATAAGTTTTATTTGGAAAGGAGAAAATGTAATTTGTTCGTAATTTAATATTTCCCGATGCGGAAAAATTCTTTCGCCTAGAAATTATGCTTTGGAATTTTTCTTGCACTCTAAAGCCATCGTATTAACCATTTTTCAAATTGAAGTCTGGGTTTTACAGTTTATTAATTTTTTGAGGCGCTTCTTTGGTTTAGTTAGCTTCGTCACACTTCAGCTCAGTTCGATACATTTTTTTTTTTTATTATTGATGGGTTTGCTCTTTACCTCTATCTAGTCCTCAGGACAAAGATGTGGTCGAAGATGTAGCGAGCTTAGCGAGCGAGAGAGAGAGAGAGAGAGAGAGAGAGAGAGAGAGAGAGAGAGAGAGAGAGAGAGAGAGAGAGTTATTACTCTATTTTGTAGCGCAAAATCAAGTTGAATCGTTTGTGTGTCAAACAAAATCTGTATAGCGAGCTATAACTCTGTATACAGATAACTAAAAAAAGAGCGAGCTAAGCGAGCTCGATATCCACAATTGTTGACTCTATTTCTGGCCTTCAACTAAAAAACCGTAGTCCTAGGGCCGAAGGCCTCATCGGACAGATCAATTGTCATATTTATGAAATATGCCCTTGCTGTTCCATACAAAACTTCACTAGCAGTCAACTCCATAGCAAACTCTGTCCAGTGTGACAGATAGTGAGCCCGTAGTCACAAATAAAGGAGATAAAAAATTAAATATAGTTCCTTTGGGAAAAATGTTGTACTTATAAAGGTATCATAATATTCCGAAATTTTCGGAGAAAGTAGGTCGTTATGTTCTACTGAAATAATTATGAACATTCAAAAGCAACCCGTACCTTTATAGGGGTTTAGATATTCCTGTACCTTAATTTATGTATAACCTGTCGGTAGATACCTATGAACCCGGGTAAGACTGTTTAAGCTTGTAATTAATATAAGATAGCTAAGATTTCAGAGCCTAGCCCTGATTTCATGACTTCAAAGAGAATTGGCGGTATTACATTTTCAGCACATTTGTTTATGTATTTCATAGTAGCAAACCATATTTAATTTCTTGTGGATATGAAAGCAATAGATATTATATAAAATAATAAAGAATAGATAGAAGAAACTGATAAAATTTACAAGAAGATGCATTGGCAATAATCTGCGGGCATTTATAAAAAACATCAGTAGTCGTCTACTCGGTTTATTTGCACCGCACAGTGTTTTAAGAAGTGGGTTTTGGTGACGTCCACATTTTATTCAAGAAATCGATAGTTTTTCTAATTCTGAGTGCAAGAGTAAAACTCCGACTTCGATACGACTTATAGTTTTTTTTATAATAAATGACAAAAAATCCGAAATCCGGATTCCGGAAAACATATAACGAATTATTAAAAAAGAACTGAAATACTTTTTTTTGTTTTGATTAAATCTTATATTTGTGTACAAGACAATACACCTTTCCACAAATTTTGGACATTTTACTGCGAATAGGTAACGAAATATGACCATTTTTCGTATTTCAGTTTTCATGTTTTTACTCGACCATAAAACCGTATTAGGATGAGATTTCTACACCGAACGCTTGTTCATACCCTCTTTTATAGGTAGTATGTAAATCACAACCTAATTCCGTTTTATGTAGAAGTTATTAATAATTTTCTATTTTCTTCAGGGTTGTCACTTACTCATATCCGGTAATACGTAATATTTTTGAATAAGTCGTTTATATTTTCAAAAACCAATTTTGACCAAAATGCTGACCATCAATATGTCTTTGTTGAAATCTAACTGTTATTTAGCTGTTAGTTCTCCAAAAAGGAAATAAACAAATAATAAATAACTAAAACCCGACTACTGAAAAATCACGCTCTAAAAAGTATGAAACCAGAAAATATTATCATCTGAAATTTTGTTGTGTAGTTTGTATACCTACATATTATTATTATAACAATTTCAGATCAGAATGTTTTCATGTTTCATACTTTTTAGAGCGATATTTTTCAGTATTCGAGTTTTAGTTTTTGATCTTACTTTTTATTTAAATTATTTTGGGTATTTTGGTTTATTACAATACACATCTTTGAAAGTCACATAATAATATCCTATAACCAGTAGACGTTCAAGACGCTTCGAACGATACCTCATTTGTCAAATTATGATAAGTAGTTTAGAAGTTATGAGGAAACCAATGGATATACATACATACATACATAAACATTGTCTGTTTTTACGGCATTAACAGAGTATAATTTGCTTATGTAGAATACAGCTATTAATAAAAATGTTAACAAAAAAAAAGTAGAAACTACAACATAAAATTATAGAAAAGATGTTTAAAATATTATATAATCAGACACTTCTAAGAAGCAAGCATGAATGTTGAATTAGTGTTTCATACAAAACCTAAAAATTTTAATATTTAATTTGAAGTCACATGACAACCCTAAGCCCGGAAATTCCGAACAAACCTAAAATTAATAATAACTTCTACATAAAACGGAACTAGGCTGTGATTTTATTAGAACCTATAAAGGAGGGTATAAAAAATTTTTCGGTGTAGAAATCTCATCCTAATACGGTCTTATGGTCGAGTAAAAACATGAAAACTGAAATACGAAAAATTGACATATTTCGTTACCTATTCGCAGTAAAATGTTAAAAATTTGTGGAAAGGTGTATTGTCTTGTACACAATTATAAGATTTAATCAAAACAAAAAAAAGTATTTCAGTTCTTTTTTTATGAATTTTTTCCTCTTTTCATGACCCAGATTTTGGGAAACTTTGACATTTTTTATAAAAAAAATTATAAGTCGTATCGAAGCCAGAGTTTTACTATTGCACTCAGAATTAGAAAAACTATCGATTTCTCGAATAAAACGTGGACGTCACCAAAACCCACTTCTTAAAACACTGTGCACCGTACAAAGCACTTCAATAGCACAAGACATACAATATCCAGGGCTCTGGGGGTAAATGGCCAAAAAGTACCTACCAGTTGTAGTTCTAGCCTAGTAACAAGTTATCAGAAAAAGTCCAAATAACATCTATAATTTTTATTGGAAAAAAGAACAAAAACAAAACATAAGAATTAAAATGAAAAGAGATATTTATTTTACTTTATTTCCTGGCTACTAATGAGAAGGATGTGCTTGCTTTTCTGAGCATAGTTTCTCAAAACGGGGTTCAAGTTTGGGAATTGCCACTCTCTCTTGCTCAACATTTTTTTTCGATCTACCTCGATCGACCTACTTGTTCTATATTACTGCAACTACAGAAAAGCCTGTTTCGCACAAGTTCGATGTTGCAAATAGAACCCTCAATGTTGCAGTGCTGATAGCACGATATTCGCGAAACTGAACTCCAAAATTCAAGCTTTTTGTCTTTGTCGTCAATACGAAGAGCTTAAGGCTGGAGTCACAGGACAATTATATCAATTGTACTTTTTCTTCTAACGACTTTCGAGGTCGACTGGAAAGAGTTTCTAATCCAATCATATTGCTCCAGATTTTTAGGAAAATACTTTTCAAAATGTTCGCTTACGCGACGCGAAGACAGAATGCGCGTGGCGCTCACTCGACTAGGTCGCATCTACACAGACATTAGACAGCCAATCTATGAGGATCGCCTCACGACGCCCCTGGGTTGAGAACCGTAATTTCGATGAAGGGAATCTTCGTAAAACAGTTATGGACTCGGGTTATCCCAGGGCCCCGGGGCGGGCGGGGCGTCGCGATGCACAGTTTGGGAAGCCCAGCCTCAAGGCATTTTAAGCTACACGCTTACGCTAAACAGTAACAAAACACAGCTTTTCAACGCAGGCCTAATGATCCGTACAGGCCGTAATGGCTCATAGACGTATACCACCATGAAGGATAAGTGACCGTACAACCGGGAATAATTTGTGCGAACGTAGCCTTAACGAGGACTCTATTACGAGTATCCGGCACCCATCTAGAAAAATGTTGTCGTTACGTTAAACGAATAGCATTTGAGTAGTCAATTAAACTCGGGCTTGGAATGGGAAATAGCAGAGTAAAAATAGCTGGGAAAAAAGCAATGTTGGGTTGTAGGGTAATTTTATTGCAAGAAAAGACACAAAACGAAGGGTCTTACGAAATAAATAAAGACTACATACATACACTCTTAAACTCACGACCGTAATCCCTTTCGAGGTGGTCAGAAACTTTGCTACAACTAACCTGTTATTGGCTTTCTGCTTTATACTCTTGTGACTACTGTATTGTGTTGCTGTTGGTTTTCCAATAAAATAAATAAATAACTGGCAACTTTCTGTTTAAGAATGTAGTTGCAGCAATGCTCACATTTATTGTGGCACCTAAACTGTAGGGCCATTGTCCTTGGTTTTATTTAAGGTGGTTGCAGAGTTGTCAATTTCATACAAAACTTTGTCGTAGAACACTCGTAGACGGTATTAATAAAAGTAATGTTTTATTTATGGAAAAATAGCTTAGAAAATCTAGATTGCGCGTATCAAATTATATTTACAATGTATAATATATACATACTTATGTATAATATATACTTATGTATGGCAGTGAGTGCTGGGTATGGCAGAAAAAGCATGAAAGTAAAATTAATGCTGTTGAAATGCGCTCCTTGCGAAGTATGTGTGGAGTTACGCTGAGAGATAGAGTGAGAAATTGTGTGATTAGAGATCGATGTAAATTGAAAGAAGATGTTGTGACAAGAATAGAGAAGGGTATGTTTCGTTGGTTTGGTCATGTGGAGAGGATGAGTGATAGCAGATGTACGAAAGAGATATATGGAGCTAAAGTGAGTGGAAGTGTCGGCAGAGGGCGCCCTCGTAGAACGTATTCTGATCAAATCAGTTGCGTCCTACAAAAAGGGGAGGTGCGGAGTACTCGAAACCGACGGGCATGTATGAAGAGATGTATGGATGTGAATGAAGCAAAAGAGATTTGTAAGGATCGTATAGTAGATGGCGCGCTCTGGTCTCTGCCTACCCCATTGGGAAAAAGGCGTGACGTTATTATAGAATATAATTACGAAGATATAAAGCTTTGAAGTTATTCATACAAAATTTCAAAGCCTCTTCGTAATTTTATTATAAATAATTGTAAATATTATTTGATGGTATTGTATGGACGGAACCAACTAAGGTTTAAAAATCTGCCTTTTCTTAAATTGTTGATGTTAGATAGATAGAAAAAAAAATTCAGCTTTCATGCAATAATAATAATTGCTTAGATAGACAAGTTCTAACAGAATATCCACATTTGGACTAAACATGTAAGTATGAAGATGATGTCCTTTGATTAGCATACAACTCCAAGAAAATTATAGTGAAAACAAGTAGTACTTACTTACCTTTTTTGAAAATAATATTTATGACGCAATTATAAATCCTCCGAATATGAGCATGGAAAAAAATATTTGAGAAATAAAATATGCCTAATAGCCGTTTTAAATAAGAAGCCCTCATTTAAAACTCTTATGAACACACGCATAGAGATAAAAATCGCTCAATTCTATAGACTTTCCGTTGTGGACGGACGGTAATGGATATTAGAATATTTAACAATAGATTTTCTTGGAAGCAATTTTCGTACAACAAATCTTCTTATGCTTTAGGTACTAATAAACGAGAAATACTTGCTTGTGTATTAGTAATTGGTTCCTCGACAATGGTTCTAAAGATTTCTGTGAAATGCCAATGACTAATTAAAATGGCACCTTTTTTATTTTCGCCTACCTATTTTTTTAGAGCCGTCATCAATCAAACTTGGATAGTATGTACTACAGTTCAGAATAAAGTTACAAACAAAACTTGGATGGCAAGTCTCTCTAAACTCAGTTCAAACGGAGATATTATAAAGGCTTGAAGTAAACGTAATGAATATATTTTCAACTTCAAGCCTTTATATCTCTGTTCGGACAGAGTTTAGGGAGTAACAAGTTTTCTTTGTTACGTTATTCTGAAAAAAAAATATATTCAAGTTTGGTTGATGGCCGCGCCAAAAACAACGTCGAAAAATCAACCATCCATACAAAACCCGCATTGTCTTTTATGGATAGAGTGTTTTTGGAATCACGAAATCGATCATCTTCGAACGCCACTTCTTCTTCTGCCATCTCATATCAGAGGTTGGCTATCATTAGGGCTAATCGGACCCTGGAGACTGTAGCCCTGAACAGTGAGGTGGTGTTCTTATTGTACCTCCCGTTCATATCGATGCGCCGCCAGTAAATTTTCGAGCGGACACCCATTTGAGGATACCTATGAGTTCCCAACCCATGGAGACTATGGGATACCTTTATTACTAGAACTTATCTTCGGGACTTATTTTAAGCAGGTCAAGATTACCGGATATTTATCGTCGAAAAAAGCAAAAACATTTTGCAATATACATACTGGGCGATTTTTAAATCACTATTTAAATCAGAGGGGTGGTTCAGACAAGGTTCGGACCATAAAACTGAACAACATTATATGGTTTTTATGCTCTGAACCATACTAGAAAATTTAGAAAGTGATGATTTTAGTAGTATGGTATAACCAAACCCGCTGACATACCTAACCAAAGGGTTAAAATAACACATAAAAAGAAATTTAAAATAGAAAATAAAAAACCTTATCTCGCAATATTTTGGCCATAAATAATACTTTCCCAAGAACAAAATATTTTCCATCTCCTCGTAGCGCAGATATTTAAAAAGTCCGAAAATAACAACTTAGTAAGTAATAATTTTTGGACTTTTTAAAAATACTCTTAATTAGAACCCAAAAGTTCTTTGATGCTGAAAGTGGTCTACATTATTTTAAATTGAAATTGTACACTGTAGTACGTGGTAGTACCTACCTAGCTACCGAAAATGTTTATTCTAGACTCTCGTTGTGCCTCGGGAGGTGAATTCAGCAGTTGGTTCCAAGTTAGATGATACCGTTAGATGTCGGTAGTTATTCATTAAATAGAATATACAGGGTGATTGGTAATTCGACCTATTCCCTGAAAGAGATCAAATTAGACCTCATTTGCAACAAATTAAGCTCAGTTAATGGTCGAAAATGAGTGGTTACTGAGTTATGATGGTTTTAAGATTTTTTAGAATTTTCGAACTTGCTCCCGAAAAATGATAATTGTAAAAAAAATGCTCAACCCTGGTCAGTTTATTGATAATTTTCTGAAAGCTGATGAATCAATGATTATTTTGTACAATGTTCTTGATTAAGATACTCATAGTCATAAAGCAAGCTAAAAAAAAAAAATTTGTGGGTAGCACGCCGACTCAAAACGATGTTCCTTAATGGCCATACATACAAAGGATAATGCTAATGGTACAGAAACGATTATTCGCACATACTAAATGGAAGAGTAATGTAGCAAAAAATACACATTCGAACGGAAATGCGGAAACTTCGCCATGGCTTTCCTTTCGACTTCTTTGTACGTAGGTATACGTTTATACGTTTACGCTAGATACTTTGATGTGAATCGACACGAAAAAGATATCAACACCACTACGATATTTTATAACGCATAAATCATCAATCATATAATGTGGGTTGAGATTATTTGAGCCTATACGCAAATGGGCAAACATAAAAATTTTCAAAAAGATATAATATATAAACCATTCTAATGACAGAAGAGAGGATCTCTGTTTCTGTGATTCAATTATAGGTACTGCTATCTAGAACGAATTATAAATTAATGCCTTATTGCTTGAATAAATACCACAGTTTACTAATACTTAGGTCGCTGTAAACGTTTGAAATTCGCAGTAGGTTACTTACGAATACCTACTGTCTCAAACACCGGTCCCTACTCTATAAATTCTATAAAATATATGACGTTCATTGCTCGGAGGCATTGACGTAGAATAGTACTATGGACGCTGGGTCTAGTACAAAATTCTCGAAAAAAGTGACCGAGACTAACCTACACAAACCTAATTACGTGTATATAGTATAATATAATCATTGAAAATGCTGAAATTCTTTTTCATTTTGCTTGGGTAGTTTTTACCCATAGACTTAAACTCTAGCGATAGACTTGCCCTTTCATAGAAGCAACATATTCCACTTGAATGAGGTGTACGCACCTGATTGATGTTCCCGAGTTCACTTCGTCACTATGGCAATGACAGACCGCAATGTGTCATTTTGTGTTGTCTTGTGTGACATGTTGTTTGTTTGAACGAGCTTGTCTATCGCTAGAGTAATATGCCTATGTTTTTACCCCATCGCGTCGTCGCGTGCGCGTCGTCGACAGTTCAAACAAAAACTGTCGCGTACTTAGGTCTCTTTATACGTTTTAGGTCCCTTTTGGTTCGGACACTTTTGAGCGCGGACCTAGAACGATTTATAGGCGCGGACCCTTCGTCCAGTAGAAGTCAATGCTCGTAGGTATCAAAATGTGGCCTAGTAAACTATGTCTGGGGCTTCCTTTCCGAAACATTAAGCGGGAATCATTTGGGTTGTACGTTCTTTACAACCGTTTACACAAAAAATAAAGTAATATTTTTTAGAAAGAAAGTTGGAATTTTATTCAGCGCTTTTTATTGTGACATGTTTAGGTTTTAGTAAGAAAGGTTACTCAGGAAATGTTTGCGTAGCGATGTGCTACGACACGCGATGATCGTAGCCGTAGTTGCTACGAAGTTGTGATTACTAAGTACAAGGGTCCTTTTGCATATGCTGACACTTTTTTAAGGGGATGTTCAGACCATCAAACTGAACAACTTTCTCTATGGCACCGACATCGAAATCGCAATAAAAATAATCACCTGTCCAATACATTTGGCTCAAGTAGGTATGCAGTTTAGTATGGAACAAATGATTTTTTTTTGCGATTTCTATGTTGGTGCCATATAGAAAGTTGTTCAGTTTGACGGTCTGAGAGCATCCTCTTAAAAACTGTCAGCATATTAAGTTGGGCCCTGTATATAATTTTAAACATGATTTGTTTTTTTTGGGCTTTTCATTGGGACGTATATACAGGGTGAACCAAATCACCCTAGTAATATTTAAATAGGATGTTCAGACCATCAATCCGTACAACATTCACTATGGGGGAAAATAATAGAATGCTGTTTCATACGAAACTGCAGTACCCACTCGGCTCGACTCAAATGTACGAGGCTCTCAACGTTATCTATTTAGTAAAACTTGTACAGTTTGATAGTCTAACACTCAGTTGCAGAAATGCTCATTAAGACGCTGTTATCCCGTCGAGGCCGTTTTTTGAACACGAACGAAAGTGTTTTAAACTGTGTTTTAAAGTCTGAAATTAAATTATGTCTTATTTAAGGATCGGGCGGATGGGCGAATGTTCTCAATTACACGATTAGATTAAGTTTACTAGATGGAAAAACATCCCAAAGTTACCCCTTTTTGTTATGTTTTTTCAATACTATGATTAAACTGCTGATATTTTACTTTTTATTCTTGTACTTAACTAAATACATTAAATATTTCTAGTGAACTCAGAAGAATTTTTAACTTAGAAACTCCCATAAAAGCATATAGCAAAGATATTGACGAAAAACACGTTTTTTTGCGATCCTGCTTTCAATTGGAGCGGGATGTCTAATTGTAAACTTATGCTTGCAAGAAAGAGACGCTTGCACTGGGATAATCTAGCCTTAAAGTTAATCCTTTATTAAATATCTTGCTGTCGCTTTTTGTCTTGTTGACGTATAGATTTAATGGAGGATTAACTTTACGTGAGCGTTTCTGCAACGTATTATAATATAATCTGTGCTGCAACTGAGTGTAACAGTCTAAACCACCCCTTTTAATATTACCAAGGTGTTTTGTTACACCTTGTATAGTAGATGATGATAAATAAACGAGGAACTTTTTAAAAGCCGATATTACGGAACCTAATCGTACAATAATTCATGAAAAAAAACACACTAAGTTGCAAACTAAATCATTTATCCAAACAATTTTCAAAAGAATTTTCTTGTACGCAAACCCGAACTTCGTTGGAGATAAGACAATTTTTCCAACTCATAAATTTTACGCCCTGAAAAATGGTTTCCATAACGCATGGGTCACTCGGCCTTATGAATTTCTTTTTTCTTATAAATCGAAGGATTTTTTCACTCACCCTATGTTCGGTCACAGTTCAAGGGACGCGGTTGAAGCACCATTTATCAAGTAAAAGAAAATGATTGAATTTTTATATTTTCTTTTGCTTCTTTCATAGAGAAAAGCGCGTCTCCTGTCAGCGCCGGAGGAGTAGTTTCTTTATAGCTACTTTCAATGCAAAATTATGGTTCTTGCGTAGAAAGAGAAGGAACTACAAGAATGCACGTGTTGTGTCATATCACTCAATAAGAGATGCACATAGCAAATTCGCTCTAGTTAAAAAAGGAGATCGCTAGATCGCTACTTATTGCTGTCCTTATCGACGCAGCCACTTTTTTGTTCTACGACGGCTGTCTGACTCCGGAGTCAGACATCTATTTTCATACAAATGAGCGTTTTTCTTTTTGTTTTCTAGGGGATCGATAGATGGCGCTACGGTCTGTGCGAAGAAACGTCAACATTTCAAAAAGTGTTTCTTTAAAATAGTTAAGAGTGAAAAGATGATCAAGAACATGCCAACGCATCTTTTAATGACATATTTCATTATTTACTAATCATTTAAATCGAAAATTCTAAACTTTTACGCCTGACATGGCTGAATGGGCTCGACCCCTTAGCATTTAAAAAAAAGGCAGGCACAGACTTGACCAAATTTTGACAAGATCTCGCTTACGGCTCTATGGGGCGATAAACATGTCATCTGTCGAGTTTTTTAGGAACTAAATAAAAAAAAAAGAGAAAAACGCTCATTGCATAGGATTTTATATGACTATCGCTGTCTCATACGCGGTTACACTGAAGTTCCGTCTATCAGCGTAAGCGAAAAATACTTCGCCTATGGGTTTTTGCGTATAAGCAGTAACCGTAGGTAGCAACGTTATAATTTATTGTTTTAATACATTTCAGCATGCCAACTTTTTTCACCTATTTACTAATTTTATACAGGGTGTTAGGATAAACAGTTGCATTACTTTAAAGGGCGGTTGCACTGAATAACTTTCCCTAAGAAACATAAGAATTTAGCAAAAAATATCTGATACTGATCGAACGTTTGTATGTCAATTTAAACTATGTACTATTTTATGCAATTTCCCCTTTGCTCAGTATCATAGGCACAATCACCGCTTAAAGTAATGCAACTGTTTACCCTAACACAGCACCCTGTAGTTCAAGAGATCGATTCATCAAAAAACACTTCCCTCTACTTATTTTTTAGCAAAGGTTTTATTGTGGTCTAGGAGAAATAAAATTTTGTTTGTTAGGTATTAATTTTCATCAAAAGAAAGAATCTTCGTTCCAGTGATAATTTAAACTATTAAAGTTTAAAATTAATAAAACACGCTTATTAACGCACTAAAAAGAACAAAATAATCTGATTTAGGTACTTAAAATATTTGATACGATAATTAAGCATCCTGTATGTAAACTTATAATCGCAAACTTGTCACTTTTTAATGTTCAATGACCAAGTTAAAAGCGTTGCGCGCATGGGGGTAGCAGGGGATGGCAGGTAAAGGGGAGGGGGGGGGGGGGGGGGGTTTAGGTATCGTTTCTTACAGAAATGTATTTCGACAAAAGCTTTTTACTTGTAGCCCAGATTTTTTTCGCTATATTATTTACGAGCCAATTGGAGCTAAGAAATCTCACTAATATTATACTTAAATGCGAAAGTTTGTGACGATGTTTAGATGTTTGGATGTTTGTGACTCAATCACGCATAAACGGCTGAACGGATTTGGATGAAATTTGGCACACAGATAGAAGGTGTTCTGGATTAACACATATGATACTTTTTAAAGGTTCTCGCAGACGGAGTCGCGGGCAACAGCTAGTATTATATAAAAATAAAACACTTCAACAACAGCCCCAAATTTAAAAATAAAGCCCGACCAGAAAAATAAAAAACCTCGCCATGTTGCGGAAAATCATTGGAACTAATATTTGTACTTGGAACACTGACATTAAAGGTTATAGTCGAATGCAGCGCCCCCAAACCAGGTTTTTTACTTAGATTATCAAGATAGACAGTCGAAGCTACGAAAGCGTCGAAAAAAATAGGAACCAGTACTGGTTCCAAAACCCTATACATATACACGCACACATACATAATTTGTATGGCGCCTCACGCACTCACGGAACAAGTGTGAGGCTCGTTCTAGACATATACTTTTTCTAAGGTTTTTTATATTTCTGGTCAGGCTTTACCATTTATCTCGTTTTAAAAAAAACTGACGGTAATTTTTTCACATTTTAAGGGCTTTACCATTATACCTACACACTTCAAACACCGTGTAAATATTTTCGTCTACTTAGAAAGCTTTGAAAAATATATTTGTATTTTGTACTTTCTAATGAATTACTATTTTTTTATAATTCAATGACGATTTAATTGCTCAAAACTCATTTATATTGTTGAGTCTAATTAAAATGACTCATTAAATTAGTTTTATTAAATTAATATTATTAAAGAAAAAGCCTTCTGGGAGGTACAATTTGGATTTCTATGATGCGTAGTGAATTTTTTTAAATATGTTTTCTGATAGTCTTTTTGTCACTAAATGGTACCGGTAACAGATTAAAAGTACCATACTTAATTACTCCCCATCCCTTGTAACAAAACTCCGTACAATGACTGCAGGCTATTGGTCATTGAACATTAAAAAGTGACAAGTTAAGAAGGTAAAATTATAACGTTGTTTTTGCGTGTAATAAAACATTGCCCAAAATTACCGTGCTGTCAAAATAATCACGCCATTTATCAAACACTTTTATTAATAAAAGTAGAAAACGGGAACTTTATAAATAACAAGCATAATGGTGGAAAATGTTTGTGCAAAAGTTAGCACGCGTTCACATTGTTATTTTTAACATACTCGTAGCGTATAAAACATTGGTTTACATTATGAGAAAATAGTTATACGGTGAACTATAGATATATTTAAAATATTATGTATAATTACGTAGGTAGCATTGTTATTATACAGGGTGTAATAAAAATCAACAACTTTCACTATGGAGCCAACATTAAAAAATCTGCTGTTTCATACAAAATTGCAGTGTCTACTACTAATTTGACGACCCGGTTGGTGTAATGGTTACCACGCCGGACTGCCAAACCAGGGTCCTGGGATCGAATCCCGGTTCGGTCATGGATGTTATATGTTCGTGCCGTTGCTGTATGGTTTCCATAATAAAAGCCTTTAGTGCTTAGTTTGGGATCATTACAAGTGCCTGTGAGCGTTATTTTTGTTTATTTTTAATTAATAATACTAAATACTATTTTTCTCCTCGACAGAGGTGGAAAGCGCCAACTTCGTTTAGTGCAGCGGGACGACAATTGATGCTTTCCGTCCGGGGGGAGAAAAAAACTAATCGAATTGAAATTTTACATGGAAAACTTCACACTTTCACAGACTCAGAGTTTATTCTTGTTCGTAGCCTACAACTAGGTAAACCTTCCGAATCTCAGTCAACCGGTAAACTATCCAAGTATCCACCCAACTTGGGACTTTACCGGAATTTTTCCCTTCTCCGCTTACGAGAATAAACCGGTAAAACCGGTAAAGCCAGGCTTTACCGGCTTTACCGGTTTTGCCACACACCCCGCCGTGGACGGAATAGAATCATAATTAATCAGGATCTTTTATATGCAATTTTATGTTTTCCTGACGTCAAAACTTGTTTGAAAAGAAAAATGGTTTTAAAGAAATAACCAGTTAGCGAGGACAGTGATTGATGTTGAATTTTGGAAATTTGAATAAAAAAAGTAATGCATTCGTTCACCAGAATCCGAATTGGAAACTTCATTTAAATATCACCTGTTGTTAACTTAAATGCGTTAGGTACATGTTTAGGGGTGCTTCAGACCATTAAACTGAAAAAAAAAGTTACTACTGGACCAATCAACCTAGAACTCTATGGACACAGGGTCTAGTACAAAATTCTCGATAAAAGTGTCCCAAACTAACCTTATAAAAATATTGGTATGCATAGTAATGTAGGTAAACAAACTGAAAACATTGCAATTGAAATCGTATGAAGCTAGTCACAAGGGTTAATTTTGCTTTCACCTACTTAACACCATATGCAGCTTCGACTGGAGGTGAAAATATGAACATCAAACATGACAGACGTAATGGCGGACGCGATGACAGATAATCAATAAATAAAATAAAAATTAAATATTATGTTCGTAAACAAAATGATACTTCTAAATGCTTCTAAATGATGAAATAATAGTTTGCTTACTGAAAATAGGATACACCATCACATTTTTTCACTTTTCTTTGGTAGTTTTTACAACACAGTACGCCATCATGAACTCGCGCGTGCTTAGACGATCAAACAAAGACTGGCAAAAGACTACAGTGCCTTTTTTAATTGTACACTTCTTTTGGTTCGGACACTTTTGAGCGTGGACCCATCTTCCGTAGTGTTCTAATTCAATGACCGGACCAATATTAAAATTAAAACCGCGAAAAAAACGACATGCATATTAAAGTTCTGTATGGGACAATACTTTTTTTACAATTTCGATGTTGGCTCCATATTGTACATTACCAACATTACTGAAAGTTGTTTAGTTTGATGGTCTGAAGCAACTCTTAAAATATGTAACGAATTTAAGCTTACACCCAGTAGGTATAAATGTTTCTTACCTCTCCGAAAACGAACACGGGCGCAATTTAATTTATGTTTAGTTTATGTATTCCAATATAAGCCTCTTTCCACACTGAAGCGGAATCTATTTGTATTTATTTACCAGAGAACAAAACTATAACAGTATTTCCAATCAAAATCACTGATTTAGACGGAGAATAACGTTGCATTGCGAGTGGACTGTGAAATTGTAAATGTTGAGCTATGTCCGATACAATAGTACCTACTCTTTTAGAATCAAAACTGCATCACGCTGATGAAGTTGGACCGTTGGATTTCCATTTTGATTTGAATAAAGCGAGAAATGCATTGCTAAAAAGTGTACTTTTTTACGAGAACTGCAAACTCAAAGATATAGGTGGTATAGTTGCAATAAACCCCTACCCTACCCCGAAATGGATTAAGGCCGTGAGTTTATGTACCTGTAGTCCCCTACATCTTCTGGAGCGTTAGAAAAGGTATCATTAACCTTTGAACCGCATACTTTACCCATCAAACTGAACAACCTTTACTATGGAAGCAAAACTAACAGCGCAAAAAAAAAAGTCTGCTGTTCCATACTTAACTGCAATACCTACTCGACGCACACATATGGAACAGCAGTTTTTTTGTTCTGATCATTTTGGTCCCATAGTCAAAGTTGTTCAGTTTGATGGGTAGAGTAGGTATGCGGTTTAAAGGGTAATGATACTTTTTCTAACACCCTGTATAATATTTAAAAACAAAACTGAAAAACTTTCTCTATGAAGCGAGAATAATTAAAAAGAATAAACTGTTTCATACAAAACAGCAGTAGTACCTACCTATTCAACTCAAGCGCAAATTTCGAATTGCTACGCAATTTTATTTCAAGGTCCTCTCCATAGTGAAAGTTGTTCAGTTTGATGGTCTATACCACCCCTATATTAATAGTACTAGGGTGTTTCGTTACACCTTCCGTAGGTAGATATTTCTCATCTCAAATTCTTTCTTCACTGGTTTAGGCACACTAATGAAAAATCATTGCACACGTAATTCAAGTCACGTAGATAATTGTGGCAGACCAGGAGTGCAATTTTTGAAACTTATTCGCTGAGCTCAGCAGTTGAAAATGTCAAAATTAGTATGGAGATACGCATCTTTCTACTGCTGATTTGACTTTCCAAAATCGCACTCCAGGAGTGCGCTTTTTGAAACTCATTCGCTGAGCTCAGCAGTTGAAAATGTCAAAATTACTATGGAGATATTATGCATCTTTCTACTGCTGATTTGACTTTGAAAAATCGCACTCCTGGTGTGTTTCTACACTAACTTGAATACGAAAGAAAGCCTAAGCAGGCAACATCACGGGCAAAAGCTAGCAAAAGCAAAAGCTAAATACCACAATAACCATTTTGTAATGTGTTTTTTAATGCGACAGTGTCGACACTATTTTGCCGGTACGTGAAGAAGGGGTTATGCTGAAAAACAGCGCTGGTCAGTGTGTTTTATCACACTACCAGCAAACGCTGAAGCCTAATCCTTTTGTCATAGTGCTTATAAATGTTTTTCATTTAATATTTATATTTAGATGTAATTATGTTGTAAACTTTTTGTGCTGTGACAATAAATCTATTTCAATTTCAAAATTTCAATTTCAATAACCCAGTCACCATAATGTGTGTACAGTTATGCATCTAGCTTTAATCGTCGATTTATAGCCCAGTTTACAACGTGTCCGTGATTTACACACGTTCCTAATGTTCAAAGGCTAACCGTTGAACACACAAATCTAAATTCTATCTGAAACAGAATAAGCATTATTTCTCAATGCCAACGTCAGAGCCAACGGCTAAGATGGTTTGGTTTGAAGCACAATAGGTTTGAAGTATCGTCTGATAAATCTAAACTATTATAAAACTGTAATTCAAGTGTGTCTGTACATTGAAGATATTTACAAGAAAATGATTACGATATGGTTTTTAGGTATCCCTGACTCCAAATAATCCTTCGTTAGAATTTGTGTCCGTCTATTTACCTATCTGTTTGTTTGTTTGTATGTTTGAAACATCCTCAGGCAAAAACTACTGAACCGATTTAGATAAAACTTTTTTTGTTAACTCTAGTAGAGAAATAGTAGATTACACACCGAGGGCAGGAAAGTAAGAAAGGTCTCAGATCTCATGTAATTGTTAATCTAGGCGATGCCGAGGTCAACAAACATGTGATCTGAGGCTTTCTTATTTACTGCCCGAGGTTAGTATTCTATTTTTTCGACGACGGAGGTGGAAAACGGCAACTTCGTTCAGCGCTGTGGGACGAAAATTAACGCTTTCCGTCCGGAGGGGAGAAATAGTATTTTTCATACAGAATATGTCAATCAAGCTATCAGATAAGCTAACAAGATCTTTTCCAAAAGTGGTGAGATAGGCCCTTAAGGTTGTAAAACGTTGTACAACGGTTGTAAAATTCAAGTAAGTAACCATTTTTGAAACCGACTACTGCGTAACTATAAAAGAAAACGTAATTTATATTTACACTAATTTATTGTTGAAGAGCTCGGTGGCGCATTGCGGAGAGGTATGGACTCTCAATCATGAGGTCCGAGTTCGAATCCGCACGGACAACATGCCATGTACCAATGAGTTTTTCTAACTTATGTACGTATTACCGACTGCTCTTAAACGGTGAAGGAAAACATCGTGAGGAAACCTGCATATGCAGAAGAAGAAATTCTGATGCATATGTGAAGTCTACCAATCCGCATTGGGCACGCGTGGTGGACTAACGCCCTAACACCCTCCTAGAGGGTAGGCCTGTGCCCTGCAATGGGACGTATATAGGCTGATGATGATGATGATGATTGTTGAAATAGGAGTTTTGATTTTGATTTTGATAGAACGACGATAGCATAGAAATACCAAATAAAAGCTAGGCATTTTATGATATAACTAGTTTATGTTATGTTTATTGTTTACGTTCAGAGAACATAAACATAATATTACTTATTTCATGAACATGAAATGAGGAGCCATCACTCTTTCATCAACATGTTTCTCGGATTTTATCTCAAGTTTCGCCTCTAGTATTTCGTAATTTATCCAGACTTTATTGTTAGAGGAATAATGGGTAAAGACTGTAAATATCAAAATGGATCTTCTTTTATCATGCATACTTTGTTGTTAGAGAAATAATGGGTATAAAGAACTAGGCAATCAATATAGGTACTTAATTGTGTTTTTTCAAGTCTTTCAAGTTTTTCAAGTTCAAGTCCCATATTTTATGAATCGATGATTATATGAATGACCAAAATGTCTGGTCTTGACAATATTATACTATGTGAGTAATTCAATATTATATGTATAAGTAGGGACTTTGTATATTTTGTGTTTTTTTAAAGATACATGTGTATTGTAGAGTTTCTGGCCGCATCTTCTCTACAACGGAACACCTTCCGACGCGGTGGTAGAGTCAGAAATGACGTCAGAAAGCTATCCATGTGATATTATTTTGAATGAAATATTTTGAGTTTGAGTTTCTTTCCTTTCAAGGGGGCCGAAGAGTTGTCTAGTGGCGACCGCGTACCGGAAAGCGCGGCATGGTGGATCGACGACCTGGTGAAGGCGGCGGGAACCCATTGGACGAGGGCAGCGCAGGACTGGTTGTTGTGGCGATCCTTGGCCCACAGACTTAAAAGAAGAACCAGACGGAATGTCATCTAAACATGAGTGAAGCACCCATTTCTTTTGTGTGCGTGCTGTCACGCGGTACATAAGGTGACGGGTTGTCGGACCTGCGCCTAGAGCTAGTGCATCTGTGTGAGTGTAGGTCCCTTGTAGAACAAACGAGATTGTATTACCTTGCATGCTTCACATCTTTTTAGTGCAATACTTGGTCCTTATTTCTTTCAGGTCCGTGCCTTGGCCTATGTCCACCAGCAGTGAGCGTTTATCGACCGAGATGATGATTTTATCCTTTAAATTTTATGAAAACTTCGAAACTACCATGGCCCGTCAAAAAACGACATCTCCACGGAACTCTGTTCATAAATTGTGCAAGTCCATCGCAATTGCTACAATGCGTTGCATCCATTTTATGGCGTGCACTATGCGTTAACAATAGCCCTGATTTTCCGACTGTACAGTAACAAAGCAGAATTACCGCTCTATTTAGGAACTCTCTTCATCGAACTCGTGTGACTTTGTTGTACGATCGAAAATTACTTGATTGGTAGGAGATCAAAGCTGAAATAACTGCTTTCAATAGGAAATTCGTACCTATCATAATTTAGGGGTATTGTTTGAATGCGTGTTGATCAATCGGAGGATTGGATCGGATTTACTTATTTTATATTGTGATAATACTGTACCTATCAGTAACGGGGGCGTATTCTTCTAAAGGCAAAATGGGCAAGTGCTGAGGGTGGCCAGCTCAAGGGGAGCGACCCGTTGTGCCACCCATATGGGGAGGAAATAGTTGCCCAAAGAAATGCAGTATTAGCCAGACATTCGTGTGAAAAAATGTCGAGCTAGCTTCGCTTGCCTGGTTTATATTTTTTCATTGTACTGCATGCATAAACACAGCCAAACTATATGGCGAAAAATGTTAAGCTCGCTTCGCTTATTCTGATCTCTATTTGCCCAATTGTTCTGCATACAGATACGAGTTCTAGCACAGCCAAGTCGTATAACGGAGAAAAATCCGGTACTTCCTCGTGGACCCACTTATTTGTCCCACTACCGAGCTCGCTTTGCTCGCTCCATATTGAAAATTTTGCTGCTACTTTCGCAAAATAGGTACAATTCTGATCACCATACTGTCAAATCTTGAGCTCACTCTAGATTTGGATGTAGCTCATGGCAGCTGTGTTTATTTTCGCGATTTCTATTTTGGTCCCTTAGAGACAGTTAATTAGTTTGACAGTCTGATCATCCCCTTAAAAGAGTGATTCGCCCATGCTCGAATTTTTCATGTCCACGCTGAGAATCCTAGTGTAACGTGAACTTATGCATATCATTTATTTTTTTTGTAGTAAAGGGCTATGTGTTTCACTTGTGTACATGAATTTTATTATGTATATACATACACATAAATAAATAAAAACAATTATGTGTCGAAATTCAGCATTCGGTGGCGTGTCCACAATCCATTTTTTTCCATAAATATGCTCGCCAAGCAAATGTTTCCAAATAAAATCCAAATAAGTTATGCCCTATATGATCTTCATTAAGCAGACTATCTTAAATCAGCTGAACAATGGTTCTGTATACATCGTGGACCTTTGGACACTCGACCAAAATTTGTCCACGCATCAGCATAAGTTTCGGTGGCAAATATTCAAGTCTATTTTTCTTACTGTAAAAGCATTAAATATGAGCTGTTTTCTAATTAAACGTACCATATCGATTGCGTCCTAGGACCCTAGGGCCATATGCACATGACACTGCTACTGGATGTCTCACTAAACGCGGAAGTATAGCCTTCGGTGGCAAGGGGGACAAAAATTTTCAATTTCGGTGGGTCAATTTTTAATAGGGTTCTGAAAGTCTAGACTACTGTACCATTCATGTAACCGATTGGTTTTTGGTTGCATTATAATGTTCACGATTTAAGCTTTTAATCGGATAGTTAGTTTTTTTTCTGTGCATTTTTTTCCTAGTGGTTCCAACTTCGGTGGCTCAGTTTCGGTGGCTTCGGTGGCGTTTTTTAAGGCCACCGAAATTGAAAACTGCCACCGAAACTTAAAAGGTTGAAGAATTCATTGTAATTATTACAAAATACGCATATTTGCTTACATCACTATTCCACAAGGGTAGGCAGAGACTACCGCTCGCAACGCGCTACTATTCTTACCTAATTCCAGTTTTTTTTTTTGCCGCGCCGGCGCACCGGCGCCACCGCAATGTCTATCGCGCCGGTGCGCCGACCACCAAGGCCGGCGCGCCGGCGCTATTGAAACTGCGGCTGAATTGAATTGAGCAAGTCAAGTTCCACCAAATACATTAATATCCCGTAATCCACCTCGAGGTCATGTGCATTTTTTATAAGCTTTTATTTATTAGTTAATAGTAACATGTTTGGTAACTACAAATCTTATTGCATGTAAGCTACATGCAAGTTCTCGCAATCAGAATTGACTGAAATGTGGCATACATATACCCGACGTCAGTGCGATATTAGGGTGGCCAAAACCTGATCTGATGATGGAGCTGGAAGGTAGTGATATGATCTCCGTTGTAGTTGACATGGACCCACTGAGATTCAAATCGTGAGATGGGTCTCGACAAGTAGATGGCTTACAAATAGTGATCAGGGTCTGATGATGGAGCCGGAGAGTCATCACTGGATCTCCGCGGTGGTAAATATAGACCCACCGAGTTTGGGCTTGTTAGATTGGTCTCGCAATGAGTAGTTGGGTTCCAAATGGTGATCAAGGTCATCAGACCTCATCAGTGATCAGTCCATCGTCAGATGGAGCCGGAAAGCTGCCATTTAGGAGGCGAAAGTTCGATCCCCGTCCAGGCGAACTCGTACCAATGAGTTTTTCGTAATTTATGTACGATTTGTAACACCACTGGCTTTTCAGTGAAGAAAAACATCGTGAGGAAACCTGCATGCTTCAATTTCGAGGCATGTAGGTTTTGTATCCACTGTCCATTATAAGTGGCGACGGGCTCACCCTCCGTCACACTGGACAGATTTTCGGTACTACTGGTGAAACGTGGATGTTCTGAAGTTTCAGAATATCTCTGACTACCCCCTCGGGGAATATAGTCGTGAGCATATGCTATGCTTATGAGTCCAAGGCTAGTAGAGCTGCTCGACTATCAGAGTTTATTATGATGCACGCAGCTTTTGTACAGATTAAATTCAGCTGTTATGGCGTAGACTTCAACTTGAAAAATGGAGGCGTAGTTTTTCTAGATTTTGACTCACTTCGATGCTAGGTTTTTGGCCATATATCCCACAGCCGACATCATTGCCTTTCTTGGATTCGTCTGTGTACCAGGTTAGGCAATTGTCTTCGTTGGTATGCGGTTTTGTAGCCAGTCATCCCTTGAAGAAAAGTCATTGCATCTGTATACATTTTTAGCACAGGGAGATGAGTGACATCTTCCTCTAAGCTCTTCATCCGCTTAGACTGCCAGTTACGCTTATTATTTGGGTTAACTCTGTGTAGGCATACTTTAGCCTCTTTGTGCAAAAATGTGCAAAGGTTGAAGGTACAGCAGTGCGTTGAGAGCTAATCCAGGGCAGGTGGACATGGCGCCAGTTATAATTAGTCACGCAGTCCTTTGTAGGCTATTGAGCTTGTATATGGTGTTGTTTTGAAATGCATTTTTGTTCCAGACGGCTACGGCTGCGGCATAGCAGACTATTGGTCTTGCTATTGCAGTGTAAATCAATAGGGCTATTTAGCATATGCCGAGAGCTGTCTTAGCCCTCTGTATAACAGTTTTAATATGCGTGTTCCAGTTAAGGTGTTTGTCGAAAGTGTACAAAAAAACTACTACCAAGTATTTTACTTCTTAGGAAAACGGTATAGTTTTTCCATAGATTCGTTGGGTTCTTAGTTTTCTGAGATCTCATTTATTCGTGAATTGTACTATAACAGTTTTATCTGCATTTACGGACAAACTATTTTCTTCACACATCTTTTGTATGGTGTGGAGAGCTTTTTGTACCAGCGAGGATACAGTTTCCAGGCATGGCCCTCTTATGACTACACGGTCGTCGGCGTACCCTTGCCCTTTTGGTAAGCGTGCTGATCATTATGCAACGGGTAGGTTCTGCTAAAGCATTTCCCGAAGGTCTAGTTCGCTTTGATGAAGCGCTCGTTGGCGTATTTGAGCTTCGGTATTGGAAACGATCACCGAAGTTAAGCAACGTCAGGTCCGCGGTCAGTCTTTAGATGGGTGACCGTTTAATGGTATTTCATCTCGAGCGTTTCCGTGCTTTGGAAGGCACGTTAAGCAGTTGGTCTCGGATGGTTCTGTCAGATGGCGTTGTAACTATTCGTTAAGCCAGGTCAGAGGCCTATAAAAGCGGCTTGAAAATTCTCTGACAGCAAGTTGACCTCTAACTTGCCTTCACCAACACGCACTGGGCCCGCGTGGTGGAGTATGGCCCACTCCCTCTCACCCTTATTCGTGAGAGGAGGCCTTTGCCCTGCAGTGGGATTCTAGAGGCTTAAATTACTTTTTTTTATCTAGTACCTTCTCCATGGCTTTCAACATGAAGGAGCTGAGACTGATAGATCTAAAGGACTTTGATTGAGAGTAGTCCTTTTTACCTGTCTTTGGTATTAACTTAACTGTGAATTTAGTCCATGGCTCTGGTAGACAATTGCACGTAAAGCTTGCTGATAATAATGGTGATAAGATATCACTAGTAGACAGACAGATAGTAATATGGCAAGGTAGAACCCCATTATCTCCAGGCGATTTAAGGTTCAAAGGTTAGTCAATAGGTACTAAAAAGCTACTTAAAACAGTCATGACCTCCCAAATCTCCCAATAGGCTTCGCAAGTATTGCAACAACGAATGGTTCTGCGCTGCCCTCATCTTCACCCGCCCGCTACCTTCACCAGTCACCAGGTATAGAGTTAGTAATTTTATGGTGGAGCTGGAGCTACCCCATCACCATCACCAATGACTAATAGACTAGTAATGATCCAGCCCGCTCAAGAGACTTTGGGGTTTGTCCGTGACTCCACAGTAAGTCATCAGGTCTTTGGGTTCTTCGAAAAAAAGTATTTTTATATTGTGTTTAAGTTTCGGTGCCACTTTAAGATTTCGGTGGGCCTGATTTAAGTTTTGGTGCTAGTTTAAGATTTCGGTGGGCCTGATTTCAGTACTCGGTGGCAGTTTTCAATTTCGGTGGCACAAAGTTCAAATATCTCGAAAACTAATGAATGCTTTTGTGTCCCTCTTATATATTTTTAAAGCTTGTATTTTATATTTTAATATTTCGATATTGGTTTCAACAAATTCACAAAAAAAAATTGCGCCACCGAAACTTACAAAAAAGCACGGTTGTTGAGAACCACTCAAAAACGTGTTAGCATATTAAGAAGTTACAAATATATAGGTACCAGATTTTAATTTAGATTTTAAGTCAGATCATAAGCTATCAAACAAAAAAAGTTTCATCAAAATCGGTTCAGTAGTTTTTGCGTGATGCGCGAACAAACAAACAAACTAACAATTTGGCAATAGATGGCGCAGCACGTTTTTAAATCGCGCTATCGAATGTTATTTGAATTTATATGAAGAGAACCGCTACTTTTTTGTTCCTCATGATTTTACGGTTTTATAATAGTTAAGATAATTATTAGGTATGCAGGTTGAAAAATTTAATGCGTTACACATCGAACACGGTGCTTCAGATCAGACCATCAAACTGAACAACTTTCACTATGAAGTCAACATCGAAATTGCGTTAAAAATGCATCTGTTCCATAGAAAATGTCTATAGCTAGAGGTTAGACGAAAACGTATGAAACAACTGATTTGTGAAAGTTTTTCAGTTTGATGGTCTAAAAAAGCACTTTTAAGGTTACACCCTGTATAATGTTATTCAAGAACGTCACTCATATTATACAATTAGTATCTTATGATAGATCACAAACGGTGATTGTAAAATAAATGAGCAAAGTTTATAAATTAACCAGCAGAGATTTTGACCAGATAATTATTGAGTAATGAAGGTGCCCAGATTAGAGACCCTTTGTAATTACTTCGAGTCCGCGAGCCTGCCAAGTAATTTCGGACGATTAATTAAGAATTAGTCTGATTTCTTCCGTCAGAGTTAAGGATGATAGGGATGACCATGATAACTGCGATTCTTGCTAAATGTATTACAAAAGCGCTACAATAGCGCTATAGAGGTCAGAAAAGTGGCGAATGTAAAGCTTGTGAGCTAATTGAGTGGGAAAATAAAATTGGGTTCGTACTCCCACTGATGAATTATTTTTTTACTTACCCTACATATTCAGTGTCCCACTGCTAGGCTAGCCTCCCCTTTTAGGGTTGAACTATACCACACAGCACAGCATCGTATTTTTCCGTCGCTCCATCCTTTTCTGTCAGTCAGGAACGTCATTTGCTAGAGCATATTATAAGATAGACGGAACGCGATTGCACGCGGCGTGCTGTCGCGCGCAAATGACGTTTAGTGACAGAAAAGGATGGAGCGTCGGAAAAATGCGATGCTGTGCTGTGTGGTTCAACCCTTACTCTACCGGTGATTTTTTTTCTTAATACAAGGTGTAAAACACCTTGTAATGTTACACACTGTATAATATATCATATTCAAAATATACTCATTACATAAGTTATTCCCAAACTTTGCGCAGTGTGACTGTAGTGAGCTCGTCGCCCCTTTTTTTTTAATATTAGGATTTTGTAGCATAGCATAGCATAGCATAATTATTCCCCGAGGGGGTAGTCAGAGATATTCTGAAACCTCAGGACATCCACGTTTCACCATTAGTACCGAAATTCTGTCCAGTGTGACGGGGGGTGAGCCCGTCGCCACTTATAATGGACAGTGGGTACAATACACGCCTCGAAATTGAAGCATGCAGGTTTCCTCACGATGTAGGAATTTGTAAAAAGTGATATTTTTATCGAACCTCGTACGTAACCAGAATATAAACTAATGTGTTGTTTATTACTAGAGCTCTGTTACCTGCGACTTCGTCTTAGTGGAAATTGAACAGAATTTCATCAAAATCGATTCAGCGGTAGCAATAAAAACGTTACCTACAGATAGACAACACATTTCCTTATTTATATTATAATACTATATTTAAAGTATGTATTTCTAGACCCTGTAGATGTAATGTAAGAAAGGTAATTCTATGAATCATAATTATAATCTATCTTTTGTTGTATCTATAGTAGGTAGGTATATTATTGTATGATTTCAGAGTTTTTAGATTTCTAATAAATGTTCCAGAAACAGGATTAAAACGAATGAACCTATATCAACAACAATACCCATTCAAGAACCTAAATCAGTAATGGATGAGGGACTCCATCTATAAGAATTAATCGGCCTCTCCCGTTTCCCGAACATTTAATGAGATTCCTTTTTGTAATCATTCATAGGGAAATGTAATGATTTGGTGCCGTCTCGTTTTAATTAAAATTTTCTAATAGAATTTTGGATGCCTGAGTTGTAAGTACAGTCAACATGAAAAGTAAATGTTTACGAAAGTATATTTCAAAATTATTATCTGATATTATAAAATATTGGCTCTAGCAATTTGATTACTAGCTTTAATTTAAATGAAGTTCTTTCAACTCTATTTCATAACACATATAGATATAACATGGTGAAATATTGATTAGTTTATGATTAGTTTCACTTTGAAGTTTATTGAATTTTGCTGTTGACTGTACCAACAAATAAATTTCAATTTGGGATCGTTTTAGGTGATAATTTTTAAATTAATTAACTTTAATTCAAAACTGCAAACGTAACTGATGCAATTCAAATAAATTGGATTTATTTGAATGGCAGTTAATGATGATTTTTGAGCTTATAAATAATAGGTATGCAGTCAGTTAATTACGCAAATTCGACTTGTTTTGAAGTTCGGGTTTTGAAACTTCTATTACGATCCTAACGAAATGAACGTTCTTGAACTGACAAACTAAATAAAACTTTGCTACACAAAGTATAACAAAACAGCCTAGTAATATTTAAAGTGGTGGTTTATACCATCAAACTGAACAACTTTTACTTTGGAGACAAAGTCTGCCCATACAGCAGTTTTGTATAAAATAACTTTTATTTTTTTTTCGATTTTGGTTGCATAGTGAACTATGTTCAGTTAGATGTCTAAGCCAACCCTTTTTAAATTAACTATTACTTGGGCGTTTTGCATCTAAAAACAACATAGCAAACGTGCAATAAAAGTATGTTCACAATCACCTATAGCGCTATTTATGAATAGTCACTATAAAAGTATCTTGATCTGCAACATGGCGAACTCGTTAAAATAAAATCACTTGTTAAAAGCATTATTTTACAATACGTCAGTAACCTCGTATTCGAACTAGAACTTGGCATTTAGAAGATAGTTTAACAGTAACTTACGTTAACAGTTGCCAAGTACAGTAAATAACATAAAAGCTAAACGCTATAAGTATAAAAGCAAGTGAACTTGACTGTAGCTGCTAAATAATGTAATATATTTCCAGCAGTGATATATGGGACTGGGCAAAGTGCAGCGAATAACTAGCGCAACAAAATCTGGCAGGAAAAGAGGATTTTAAAAAATGACTTTTCTTTTTTACACACATACTATGATATATTACACATATACCAGTGACCATCATGGGTGATTTGTGTCACCACAGCTCTCCAAGAGCATCACATCATTACGGACTGTCTGTGCGACCTTTGGCCCTATTGTATCCCGGCGTTTTGATTTGTTAACACAAGAAATTAATAGGCCCAAGCCAAATCGAGCAGCTTAAAGAGCTGTGGTGAGACAAACAACCCATGATGGTCACTGGCTTCGTGGTCTAATGGTTAAGAGCATTGGGCTCTTGACAAGGAGGTCGTGGGTTCGATACACCACACTTAGTGATGTGTCACTTTGTGTGTTTTTCCTCAGGTGGTTAAGACATTGCAGGCTGAATACACATGATTGTCTGAAAAGAAAGATGATTCTGAGCTTCGGATGGCACGTTAAGCCGTTGTTCCCGGCAAATATCTCTGGTGGTAGTAGTTGTAAGGTATAAAACACGTCAGAGGCCGTAAGGCAGTTTGAATAAACTCTGGCACCAGGGCTTGCCCACACGACAAGAAGAAGACTAGCTTCGTCCCTCAGTCGGAGCTTGAGCATAACTTTATTATAATGAAACGTAGATGTTCAGAGTTTTCAGAATATCTCTGACTACCTAGCGAGCATACCGGTGCATGCATTCATTGCCTACTCATGGACTTATGTTTACTTATACGGTATTAGGTATATTACCGTTGGCGGTCTCCATACAAACGAAGTCTGGTTTCAATAGGTACTATCAAATTAAAGGCAATGAAATTTTTCAGAAACAATCTAGAAACTAATTTCTATGTCTGTAATGTAGTCAGATTTTCTTTAAAATGCATAAATTTAAAGTTACAGTGCCTCGAGGATTTCCATACAAATCTTAAATTAATCCTAGAATTAAAACTGTATACTTTATCGAAAATCTGACTTCATACAGACATAGAGATTAGTTTCTAGATTGTTTTTGGAAAATTTCATTGACTTTTATTGGATAGTAGGTATTGAAAATATCACCAGACTACGTTTGTATGCAGCGCGCATTTGCGCTCTCGGACAGCTTTTAGCGCGTTCGCATAGCTCTTTGACGCGGGCCAAAAAAACTGACAAAATGTATTTACTTGGGTTATGGGGTGAAGTGATTATTATTCATAAACAGAAAAAGTAGATCTTTTGATTTATTTTAAGTAATTCACAAAACATTTAATATCACTGTCAAATTAAAAAAAAAACGGAAACAAAATTATCTGATCAACAGGGACAAGATGGGCGGCGCCTACGACGGCGTACGCGGCGGCGGCAACTGCGACGGCGTATGCGACGGCGGCAACTGTTACGGCGTTTGCGACGGCGGCAACTGCGGCGGCGTTTGCGACGGCTGCAACTACGACGGCGTTTACGGCGTTTGCAGCAGCCTGCTTTGCGGAGTACGCTAGCTAAGTAACGTTCCCCATGGCGCTCCAGAAACCCCAATGCCGCACTCTTCTTTAGAGTGTCTTCAACCTTGCCGGTTAATTCATCCAGTCTCCAAACTTCTCCGAATTGATCCTGTAGGTATTTAGCGATATCCGCCGCAGATGCACCGTCCTTTTCGCTAAATTTGTAAAAGGTGTTCATCACCAGTTTGGCGGTGTTGTCCTCTTGCCTTTGCTGCATATCATGGCGCGACATTGTTGCCGAATTTTCTTTAAGAACACCGAATTTACATCGCAATACTAAAATTTATAGAAAAAATACCAAAAAACCAAAATTTCTTAAAAATAGATTTCTTCCAGAAGAGACATGAGTGCCTTTTGTTTTTATTACTTACTTTTTTTCAGTTTGGCGTTCATCACAAAGGAGAATAAAAAGACCAAAGCAAAGAGATCACAGGACTATTTCGTTGGTGGTTGTCGTTCCGGTCTCCTTATAAAATCTATGTTCTTGCAGAATTATTCAGGAAAGAAAGATTGTTTTTCTTTGTTATTAAAACAACAATAAATGAAATACATTTTGCGTTGATTTAGAGTATGGTAAGTATATGAAGTTTCCAAAACAATTAAGTATTTTAATTAACTTTGATGATTCTTTTAATATAATAATTTGGCTCTGAACAAACCTATATATTTAAGTTCCCCACGTTGAGGGTCATTTTCCTACACGCACCATGCTTTAAACCATAAACTGCATAACTTTTACTATTAATGGAGCCAACATCGAAATCACGATCAAAAAATCGTAATTAAAGGTGTTCAATTTGATGGTCTGAAGCATCCTGGTTCATATGTAATGCATTTAATTTTACACCCTGTATAACGGCAAATTTCTTAGAATATACCTAACCTTTTTTCTTCGGTAGATCGTTTCTTTTAGTTAGGTATAAAAAGGCACCATATCTTAATTGTAAATAAGAATATTAATTGTATATACCGTACCTAGTTGTTATACTGTTGTTAATTAAATAACTAATAACTTTCGAGACAAAATCATCTCCTTAAAAATACATAAAATGAAAAATAGCAAGAGATTAATTGTACTTTGTTGCCATATCTCACAGTGCGCGCTATGTACGAAAGTAAAACGAAATCCTGAAAACAGAATTCACAATATTTGCCGCTGTAAATTTTTAAGGTACAACACAGCGTTGAGTGAAAAATTAAATTTGGACAAGAGTTATTTCCTTTGTAAATTAACACGAATTTTCAACCTGCATTGGTACTAAAGCTGCATCCACCCACACGCCTTTCATTTACCCGTATACGTAACGTATCACATGTCATGAACACTAGTGTGGGTTGTAGGTAAGAGACGCGGAATAAAGATAAAGGATTACCCAAAATTACTGGAGATTTTCCACACTAAATTTCTAAGGCTTACTTATAGTGAATGACAGGGGAAAATAATAAAGGTGTAGACGCTATGAAAAGCATAACTCTATACACCCCTATTTTTTAATTAAGTACTAACAAAATTTTAAGGATGCATTCAGATAATCGAACTAAACTACTTTCTCTAAGGAACGTGGGTCAAAAAATGAGTGGGTAACTTTTCGATAGCAAATACAAATGATTTATTTGTCAAGCCTGAATCCGTCAGTTACCATTTTGGTAGAGGTACCTACTTCAAAAGACACATAGTTTTTGATTCAGTTGTAATCAAATTTCTGACCACCTTATTGGGGATTATGGTCGTAAGTTTATAGAAAATCATTATTTTATTTATTACAAACACTTTTGACCAGCTGAAGGTGTAAGATAAAAACGCCTAGTCATTGATCTTAGTGAATAAATAGAATTAGCGCAAATAAAAGGTCATTTTGGCATTTAATAGCGCACAGTTCATTTCAAATTAAAGTCTCTTGACGACTCTTATCCCTTCGTCAGAAGAATGAAAATGGTTTGATTAGCGTGGCATCGTAGACTGAAAAGAGGGTAATCTAAATTCTAGGCACAAGCCCGTTGGCTTCACGGTAGATTAGACTCACTACTTCAAAGGCTAGCTAATCTAGCCTATATCCGAGCTAAGCCTTTATTTGTGTTGACTGGATACACTGCTGTACTTTTAAGTATGTTCGCAGTTTCGCACCAGTAAATTCTTAGTTACAATATAGATAAAAGAGTGAAATAAATGAGATTTGCAACAACGTGTACAAAGGCACACGCCACTTTATGTGACGGTCGTTCAACTAAATGGCTAATCGTAATTCAGACGTTTAATTAAATGCCGCCATTAATTATCCGCCTACTCGCAAATTTAGCAAGACGGCTGCGAAATAATATGCAGTTACTACCTAGATTTATACTCCACAAAACACAAATATTTGGCAAGCTTCTCTGCGAAATTGAACTTGGAATTCAGCAGTAAATATTTCCATAAGTAGCCATTTGCTAGCAATATGCAAATATCATTGAATGCTTAAAGCGTTTAAGCTGCATCCCAATTATTACTAACAACCGAAATTGTTATTGTTGAACCGCCATTAAGTTTGTCCGACGAATTTAAACTTTACCCTTTGGAGAATAATTACATTTTCTGTTTATAGACTGAATTAATAAAACGTCTCACCTTTGATGATCTACTATAAATAACAGTCATTAATCGATCCTTGTCCATTTAAAACTTGGCACCTATAGCAGGCAATTCCTTTCGCTTAGGTCTGAAGCTGAATTATGACGGTAAAGCAAGCAGAGCATACGCATTACATCATCGCATCATCATCATCATCCGCCAATCATCGTCCACTGCTGAACATAGGCCTCTCCCAGGGCGTACCACAAAACTATACTCGGCCTTACTCATCCAGTCGCTCCCCTCTACATAGGTACCTAAGGTCCCATGCCCAGCGGAGGGCGTTCCACACCACGCCTGTCAGTTCGTGGTCTCCCACTCTAGAATTCAGACGCCCCCATTAATTGTCAGTTCTTTGGCAGATATGACCAGGTCATTGCCACTTCAGCTCTGACAACCACTTTAGTTCTCTGTGACGTGCATTATGTGCTCACGTCAACTCCGTGAATAGGCAGAAATATTCTAAATAATCATACCAGTTAAGAATGTCCACATTTCATCAGCCTCGTAAAATTCACGAACAAAAATAAATGTGTAATCTTGACTATTATAAAACTGTAACTGAAGTGGGTCTGTAAACTGAAGATATTTACAAATTATAGATTACGATATGGTTTTTAGGCATCCCTGACTCGAAATCAACCTTTTTTAGAAATACGAGTAGTATGTTTGTTTGTTTGTTTGTTCGCGAATCACGCAAAAATTACTGAACCGATTTCGATGAAAATTTTTTGTTTGATAGCTTATAATATGACTTAAAATCTGGTATACATATAATTAGTGCGGGCGAAGTCGCGGGTAAACACTAAAATATAAAATTAAGTGGTAGCTTGTGAAACTTGTACGTATCACGAAAATGAGAAAATTCAAAAAATATAACTTTTATTATGTTCGATTGTACTCTATTCTATACCTACTCATTTTAAAATTTTAGCGTCCATCTTGGTTCTAGATGATTTAGCCTGTCTTTTTGTAGCATGCTTGACGTTGTACGGTTATAAATGAATTTTGGTGACTTCAAGGGTTGTTTCTAGAAAAGAACACTATCCTGAGCAACCACTGGAGCTTCGTTGTAGGCTGGGGAGGGGGCGACCGACGACCGACACGCGATGTAACCACCCCATACAAAGCGATTTATTAACAAATTCTTAGTAACCAATCGGTATAACTCTTTTGAAGCAATAAAAAGTTCATAACTCTTTTTATTTAGTTCAATATTTTAGAAAAAAACTGCAGCTGACGTGAAATTAACAGACTGTTAGGTACTGGTATCAACTTTTATGATCAAGTTGTGCCTGCCTTCGACAAGAATAGAATTGTTACCCCTAAATTAAAAAAGTTCACAAATCGATTTTAGAACGAAAACGATTTTAATGGTCTCTGTTGTTTTTATTTGTTTTTTTTATTGCTGTTTTTGGAGATTGGAAAATTTATTGCCTTTTTTGAACATGTTCGGAGTGGTTTATGTCTCCCGAGTTGAAACCGTATTTCATTATTTAACAAAGCATAATGTTTATTTGAATTTTTTATCAGCGTTTACCTCTCCTCTTTTTTATGTTTGCGAGTTCAGAAATTTGAATATTGAATGCATGAAAATATTTGTATTGAGTTAGGATTAGCTAATTGTAATCATCAGGTATTCATACAAACGGTACCTAAATATTTTCTTTGACTATTTTAGGTGGTGGGTTTGGTGGGAATGTTCTGAGGTTACAGAATATCTTTGACTTCCCCTCGGGGAATATACTATGCTACTATTTTAGGTTACCAGTTACAGTTACATAATATACCTACAGATTATTTAAACTGTTGCCAACTAACTATTTAATTTCCTTGCATGCATGGTAGTGAGGGGCAGGGACTGGCCATTCAGTAGGTATGTCAGCGGTTCCCGAATTCTTTTGGCTACGGAACCCTTTTTGGTTCACCGTTTTTGGGGCGGAACCCTAGCTCAAGTAAGAAATAAACTAATTGTAACATTGTTTTTTTACGTGAAATCACACCATACGGAGGCTTTTTGGCTTGGTGTTCTCATCTTGTAAGTATAGTTTGACTTTAAAAGAAGGACTTTTAAGATAACAATATCTATTTAGTTAGAAAAAAAAACGTACTAATGTGAATTGTGACGAATCGAATCGATTCATTGTTTTCCTTAAAATAACATTGAAGACAGGTTTTATGTCTGACAATTGGATGCGGAGGTCTGGTGCAGCATTCGGCCTACTCCTATACTTATTTTTCGTGTAGGCGTTAGCTGAAAACCCAGCCTAGCATCTCTATAAGTTAACACAAGTGGGAGTAACGCCATGATAGCCTTTTCAGTGATGCCCATAAGGTATTCGTTTTCGCGGAACCCCTGAGAGCCTCTTACGGAACCACAGGGTTTCGCGGAACACCATTCGGGAGTATGTAATACCTACTAACTACAAACTAGTATCTATATTCTTCAAAAAGTAGTTAAGAACTGTTTTGTTAAAACTTGGGTTAAAACTACTCTTGAAGTAGTACCACATGATTAAATATGTGGTAGTACTTCCTATGACAGAAGACAGTTCCTATTAGACTTCGTCCCCAAGAGAATGACGTTAGTGAATTTTGTCTTATTCCGTTTTAGTTCTCTCATCTCGACTCGAAGTCAAATCAAACTTCTAACTAATGAGGTCGCGGATTCTCGCGAGATGCCGGAACATTGTGTGTTAACGACATCATAAAGTCGATATTGATTTATCTAGTAATTAGGTAAGTAACTGTACTTACCACGATGATAAAATTGCTCGAATTTATGAAATTGCGGGAAATTACCTAATGTCATTATTGCTACTAATTTATTAAAATGGATTGTGAAGTTTTGAAGTTGTATTTTTGTAATAATTCCGTATTTTTATCATAAGAATAAATTTATAGATTGTTTGCAATAATAAACATCATATAATATGATATTTCTGTTGTTTTATATATATCGATTTAATTCTTCTTTTTTAATTTTGTCCCTCCAATGCTTAAAAGCTTATACCTACCTATTTAGAATTTCAATCAATCAATCAAATCTTCCCACAACAGCCCTCTGATGGGCAAGGACCTTTTATTCAGCCATTCCTCACGGTCTTGTGCTATTCTGACCGTCCGATTAACGTGTTGGTGGTCTGCCTACTGACCACTTTCCCTCCCTTGGCCATCATTCTGAAACTGCCTTGGTTCACCGGCCGTCTTCCCTTCTAGTCAAGTGCCCATTTCTACTGTCTCCACTTTAACTTTGTGATTCACTCACCAACATCTTCGACTTTAGTAGTTATAGTAAGTCTTTAGTTTAGTATTTACCCAATTAATTTTCCATGTACCTTTGAAATTATCGAATCATCTTTACACTTCAAAAACGACAAATAAACAAGACGAACAATCAAGCGAATCTCGTTGTTATACCGCGCCACATAAGGTACATGTTTCTACTGCATTTTATCACCACCCTACCCATATTGAGCAGAAGGCACAGCGCCTGATATGACATCCAGTTTATTAGGGAAATGCACTCAAAACTTATCGCTGAGGTTGCGCCTTGTTATTATTAATTTGTGTTCTGATACTCATAGTCTCAGAGAGCGCCGAATAAAATGTTAAAAGATCGTGAACCAAAGTAGCGGTGTGGCGGCAGTATTGTAAATCCTAACCATTTTTTTGACGTTTATATTTTTGAAGCCGTCCTGCAATGAAACCTTAATATAAAATAAGTATTAATATATATCCTTTAATAAATTTTATTATTATTTATTATTTATTATTATTTATTACCAACTACTTCAAAGTATTATCCTAATGTAATAGGTATTGTCATCCTAATGGATATTGTATGAAACACCAAAACGCATTCTGTAGTAAACTAATATTTCTATGAACGCATTACATATAGGTACAAAGAATCGTTTTTATTTCTTGACATTTTAAAAGTTAAAAAGAAATCCTTATCACACATTAGGTACCTACTGATATGTAGCAAGCTACAGTTGCGACGGTTACATTTTTACTTAGTTCTTACAGCTCCGTTGTGGCGTTGCTGTCATCAAGCTAATTTGTATATAATTTGTAGTTATAGGTACCTATGTATACAGTTATTCCAGAATTCAAAAATAGGGACATTTGACCAACGCTACAGCGGTGTGTCCCCACTGTTTGACACTGCACCGGTCAGAGCGACACACAGTGTTTTAAGAACTGGGTTTTGGTGACGTCCACGTTTTATTCAAGAAATCGAAAGTTTTTCTAATTCTGAGTGCAAGAGTAAAACTCCGGCTTCGATACGACTTATAGTTTTTTTTATAATAAATGACAAAGTTTCTCAAAATCTGGGTCATGAAAAGAGGAAAAAATTCATTAAAAAAAAACTGAAATACTTTTTTTTGTTTTGATTAAATCTTATAATTGTGTACAAGACAATACACCTTTCCACAAATTTTTAACATTTTACTGCGAATAGGTAACGAAATATGAGCATTTTTCGTATTTCAGTTTTCATGTTTTTACTCGACCATAATACCGTATTAGGATGAGATTTCTACACCGAACGGTTGTTCATACCCTCCTTTATAGGTAGTATGTAAATCTCAGCCTAGTTCCGTTTTATGTAGAAGTTATTTTTAATTTTAGGTTTGTCCGGAGTTTCCGGGCTTAGGGTTGTGACATGTGACTTCAAATTAAATATTAAAATATTTAGGTTTTGTATGAAACACTAATTCAACATTCTTGCTTGCTTCTTAGAAGTGTCTGATTATACAATATTTTAAACATCTTTTCTATAAGTTTATGTTGTAATTTCTACTTTTTTTTTAAACATTTTTATTAACAGCTGTATTCTACATAAGCAAATTATACTCTGTTAGTGCCGTAAAAACAGAAAATGTTTACGTATGTATGTATGTATATCCATCGGTTTCCTCATAACTTCTAAACTACTTATCATAATTTGACAAATGAGGTATCGTTGGAAGCGTCTTGAACGTCCACTGGTTATAGGATATTATTATGTGACTTTCAAAGATGTATATTGTAATAAACCAAAATACCCAAAATAATTTTGTAGGAGATATCGGCGGGTTCGAAGTGACAATTTCTCCACCAGGTAGCCTTTGATTAGGTTGCTGATAAAAACACTGATTCTGAGTTATAACTAAGGTTTAATTTCGTACTTTCGCGGTACATATGAATTACTGAATTATTAATACAAAATTGCGTTCGTCCTGTGTGACGGGCGACGGAAGAGAAGCAAATGTTGCCAGTAATGACTAGTGAATAATTGATATAATATAATGCAAGTTAGATTTAACTGACTAGCAACATTAATATTGTAGGTTACAAGGATAGTTCTGTTACATCTCAATAGATGGCGTTAGCTGCCACTTCTGAGCAATCGAAATAGTAAAAACATGTGAATTTGCGTGAACATTCCTGGCCAATGAAAAAATTTGATTGAACACTGAAATACTGATTTCTTAATTAACAGAGTTTTAAATATTCTTAACTAATGTTATTATGCTAACTTAATATAATTATGCAATAAACAAATCTTATCATAGGTCCTTACCATTATCTATTATAGGTAATTTACATAACTTGATAGTTTCCCAAAATCTGGGTCATGAAAAGAGGAAAAAATTCATAAAAAAAGAACTGTAATATTTTTTTTAGTTCTTATTATATCTTATAATTGTATACAAGATAATACGCCTTTTCATAAATTTTTAACATTTTACTGCGAATAGGTAACGAAATGTCGCTGGGTGAATAACGGCACAAGTAAAAATTTGGCAAATTCGAGTTTGATGCGGATTCATGCTCTGCACCAACTGTTCTATTTATGCAATAATGACTTAACTTGCTACTTCACAGGGTTTCCTGATTATTGTATTCACCCAGCGATATGAGCATTTTTCGTATTTCAGTTTTCATGTTTTTACTCGACCATAACACCGTATTAGGATGAGATTTCTACACAGAAAAAATTTTTGTACCCTCCTTTATAAATGTACTAATAAAATCACAGCCTAATTCGGTATGTAAAGTTTTTTTTGGTCTTAATTTTTATATTTTTTACGGATAGAAGACATAATTTTAAGACACGTATTTCATTTTTATTGCGATTCATCGAGTTGATCAATATACGTTTAATTTTTAAATTATTTTGATCTGTAATCTCTAAGTGCAAAAATTGTGAAGAAAAAATAATTCGAACTCCATGGAGAAAAACTATCTACTGCTATATTTAAAAAAATTAAAACCTGCCTCCTCTTTCTAACTCTATGCTGGAGACAGATACGGCAACATCAAGTGTCAAATTCGGACATTGCGAATGTATTTTCTTTTCTTAATGGCCGGTTATTTTAAGTTGATTTTATGTTTACCAAGGAGTTCACAGGTATTCCAGTGACGTCACTGCACGTACCGAAAAACGACGTTATTTTATTAAAAATATTTGTAATCCTTTCATTTTAAAATCTCTGACATAAAAAATATGATTATTGAGACAATTATCTCGAAATGGTTTTCGATTCAGCCCTCCAAAAAAAAACTTGACATACCGAATTCCGTTTTATCTGGAAATTATTATTAATTTTAGGTTTATCCGGAAGTTCCGGGCTTGTCATGTGACTTCAAATTTAAGGATTGAAAAAGTCGGGCGGCGAGTGGGATTCGAACCCACGACCTGCTTATCCGGGGCATGCTCCACTCCATGAGAGCTGTCGTCGCCCCGCACGCCACGACGAAATTTTCAATCTATATCATCGTCTTTAAGGGACGTCAGCGCCATCTACCAGAGTTATACAAACTACTTATTCACACGTCTAATGTTGCAATTAGAATTCATGTGATATAGATGTCACACCTTATTCCAATCGAACTTATTATTCTACATGCATGACATGTTAGCCTAATCAAATTAAAGATTGAAAAAGTCGGCATGCTTTTGAGTCACGAATTCAATTAAATTTATCATTTTTAGGTTTTTTATGAAACACTAATTCAACATTCTTGCTTGCTTCTTAGAAGTGTCTGATGACATAATATTTTAAACATCTTTTCTATAAGTTTATGTTGTAATTTCAATTTTATTTGTTAGCATTTTAATTAATTTCTGTATTCTACATAAGTAAATTACTATGTTAGGCCGTAAAAACAGACAACATTTACGTGTGTATGTTCGTATTACGTATGTATGTATGTCTGCCCATCTGGAGTGCGATTTTTGAATCTCATTCGCTGATTTCAGCAGTTGAAAATGTCAAAATTACTATGGAGATATGCATCTTTTTACTACTGATCTGACTTTAAAAAATTGCACTCCTAAAGTATGATTTTTGAAAGTCAAATCAGCAGTAGAAAGACGAGTAATGCATGAGAAGGCTTTTGTATGAGATTTAAAAACCGTTCAAACTCACCGATGACATTCAAAAATCGCACCCCTGATCTTAACTACTTAATAATAATATAATATGATAATTTGACAAATTAGATATCGTTGGAAGCGTCTTGGTCGTCCGCTGGTTTAGGCTATTATTATGTGACTTGACATTAAAATAAATAAGAAACCCCCTAAAAGACATAAATTCATGAATTAATAAAAAAGTGTAATGATGCCGTCTTGGGTATCAAATGAAAGGGCTTAATTCAAGGGTCGTGTTCTGCTTCTGCGGTTACTACCAAAGACTCATTGTCATCACCACAATTCTCGGTATCGACATTGCTTGTCATTAAGCAGTCTTCAGATGGTTTCTTTAGCAGGGCGAGAGCTGCTGATGGTAACGGAATAATTTTAGATCTTCGTTTTCTTTCTCTCATTCTGATGTTAGAAATTAGAGGATCTGAAGTCTCTAAAGCCCTATGAAACAAATCGACCATAGATGACTGTCGGCTCGTTTTTCGGCTGTGGTGCTCCCTATCGGACCTCCAAAACTTATTACGCGACTCTGCCGCCTGCTCAGAAAGCATACCAATCGGAATTTTTGTGGCTAGGATGATGTCAGCTCCGTGTATCAACACTTTGTGTATTGTTACTGTCATTGGATGCCAATCGTATTTTGCGACATATTTACAGGCTAAATTTTTGCAAAATAACCTGTACTTGTCAGCATCGATTGGGAAATTACTGGACAACACAATACACAAAGTGTGGAAATCGTCTAAAAGCCAATGCTCAATGTCTAAAATTTGGGCAAATGTACTACGAAATTTATCTGATAGAGCAGTTCGGGCTGTATTCCCGTCGTTCGTGGTTCCTGAATTTGGACGCACGACATCAACCAGCAGCCCCATTTTGCTTCTCACCTCATTCTGGATTTTTCTTTTGCGTTCCTCGACTTGGCTATGTTCTGCGGAATTATGAGGAATACGCCATTTTTTTACATCCATTTTATAGCCAAGACGCAAAAGAAATTCCAAAACTCTGATCCACAGATGAAGTGGGCTTATACCATAAACTAAATCATCCGGATTTATGGACTTGGCATAAACGGAGTCCAAGTTATTAAAACTGGTCGATGTCAAACCACAGTAAGGGCAGCGTAATTGAGATGGAGTGTTAAGCACTGCATTCAAAACTTTCCCATCAATCGCACCACAATACAGTTCACAATTAGCTTTGATTTTGTGACCTTGAGATGTTTGTCCTTTGAGGCTTAGATTCGTTATCTGTTGTTCTACTAACCGTTTCTCAGACATTATCAACTCTCGGCTCTCTTTCCGGTACTGTATGTGAACAGGTCTACAGAAACGATACGATTGTGGGGCAGAATTGGACCATATTACAATATCTTTCTCTTTTATCATGAGCTGTAATGGAACAAAAGTAGTGGTAAAAAGACTGTTTTCCGTATCACTTTCCGCGTCGGAAAAAGTCTGTTTGTAAAGAGACTGTCCTGAACTTCCATCGAACCCCCAATTTCCTCGAAAACAGCACTGCACCTCCTGAATTTGCTGCTGTTCACAGTAGCTAATTATAACATCCTCGGCTAACTGAAATATTCTGTCCAGCGTGTGCTGTAGCAAATCTTGGAGAGAAACAGACGCTTCTCGTTCCGACACTTGGATATTTTCCGGATAACAGGATTTTTTGGCCTCCAGTACCTTGTAATATGGAGGGTATGCTGGAAAGCCTCGCTCTAAAAGTTCCAAGCGTTGGTCATTATAGGACTGTATCGAAAGATTTTTATCTATAATAACAGCAAGAGCTTCTTCAGCAGTAAAAGGTTTAGGGTTTTGCCTTATTTTCTCTAAAGAACTAGTGGGAGCAGTATCAGACTGTAGACAAACATTTATTACTGTTTCAAAGTCCTTTCGAGCCTGTGATGATAATTGTCTTCCTTCAGTGGTGAACAAGGTGCTGGCAAACGATTTAATTTTCATTACTTGAGGTTCGTCTGCAAGAACTGCCTCAAGCTTCCGTTTGGATCGTATTTGTTGCCGCGTGCTCAAATTTTGATACTGTCGTGACTTTGGTGATATAGTTGTGTCTGTTATGTTTTGTTCTATCAATTTGCTACTAATAAGGGTACCACTAAGCCAATCTTTGTGTTTTTTCATAAAAAAGGTTTCATTATATTTACATTTCCTGTAAAGATCGGCACTTCTGGTAAGAAAAGCAGAAAGAACAGGGTTAAACTTTTCTTCGCTAACCGAGAGTTCATATTGTGAACCGAAATACTCTGATATAATATGAATCCGCTGAGCTAATGATATCTCTTTGGCTTGTCCCTTGAAAAGTTGAAATGCGACACATCTGGTCAAGATTTTAATGTTAGACGGGCCACATTCTTCTCCTTGCGTATTTGCAGACACCCCCGGAGGCTGAACAGTGCCGGCTGTGGCGTTATGCATGAGCTGATCGCAAGGAAACCTTTCTTCACATGGCTTCATCGATGTCATTTTTTTTATTCTTCAGTTATCGTAGTACTTAAGAATAGGTACAATTAAAGAAAAACTAACAGAAAAACTATATTTTTTCGACCATCAAGTGACAGTTTCGAATAAAATTTTAGTGACAACTAAATGCCTAACAATCTTTTGAATTTGAAATTTAGAAAAGTAAAGATACGCGGCCAGGATTTCTAAGTGAGATAAATATATACCACCTTTTCTCAGATTAGGGAAAATGTAGATACCAAGCTCCTTGGCCGGGCAACTCTATGCCTCTCACCGAAAATTAAAAAGTTTACATTATGAGTAGAGATGTCAATGTCGAGTACTTATGTAAACGATGTAAACAAATAGATATCTATAACTAAAACCGGCCATGAGCGAGTCGGACTCGCCTATGATAGGGTTCCGTAGCTATTGTATAAGTAGAAATAGAGAAAAGTCTTGATCTGTTTATCTCACCTAAAGCGCATCGCATACAGAAGCGGCGTCGCCGCGCGGCGCGCGCCTTTGCTACCTTGACATACGGTCGGTTATTGTATATCAGACCAAACCGACCTATTTTTGTCTTTAAGCGCAGATATCTCGAGCATAGGCGAAGTATTTTTCGCTTACGCTGATAGACGAAACATCAGTGTAACCGCGTATGAGACAGCGATAGTCATAAAATCCTATTAGACTAAGAGATAAGTGTACTTTTTGCAACCATCAGCAGCAAGGCTGATTTAGTGTTTATGTGGTGTAGAGCAACTCTGTGATGGGGATGGACCAGGTCTGCCTGCATAACTTCAGTCGGTTTAGGAGTTACAGACGTTTAAAGGTCTGGAAAAAAATTACGATCCACAGCAAGGCTGATCGTATGATATTATTGTAGTATGCACTGTAGCTATGCGAAAAGTACAAAAACTGACATGAACTGCCAGTCGGTTTAGGAGATACAGCCGTTCAAAGGTCATACCTTTGAACTTCAGTAACTCCAAAACCGACTGATGAACCATGTCAGTTTTTGTACTGTTCACATGGCTACAGTGCATACTACAATAATATCATACGATCAGCCCTGCAGCTGTTCGTAATTTTTTTCCAGACCTTTAAACGTCTGTAACTCCTAAACCGACTGAAGTTATGCAGGCAGACCTGGTCCATCCCCATCACAGAGTTGCTCTACACCACATAAACACTGAATCAGCCTTGCTGCTGATGGTTGAAAAAAGTACACTTATCTCTTATAATATATACAATTTGTATGAAAATAGCTGTCTGACTCGTCGTAGAACAAAAAAGTGGCTACGTCGATAAGGACAGCAATAAGTAGCGATCTCCTTTTTTAACTAGAGCGAATTTGCTATGTACATCTCTTACTGAGTGATATGACAAGACACGTGCTTCATTCTAGTTTCTTCTTTTTCTACGATCTAGAGACTACTCATCTGACATTTTCAGAATCTGACATTTAACGAGGAATCCGTATTTAAAGTCAGTGGTCTGCGCGAACGAAGTCGCAAGCGCCTCTAGTTAATAATATAAATTTTTCGAGAGTCTACGATAGATTTAAATCTACACTAAATTGTTGAGCGTGAAAATGATTGATTTTGAGCCAGCAACAAATATCTGATAAATTCTTATATTCGCGTTAGTCGGGGAAATCTAAGGATTTTTGTATGGAGTAGGTTGCATTAATTGCACTTTAGGTGATAATTTGGAATATCGTAGATACATACAGGTAAATTGAATGAATTGAATTGCTATGCAACTCGTATTCACATGAAACTAGAAAGTACCTAGTTTGTTTAGAATCGAGAGCAGAATTGCTGCCTGCCTATAAATCTTTCTTTTTTAAAAGAATTTTTAAGTTTAAGTTTTGTTTGTTTTGTTTAATGTTTAAGTTTTGATCGTTTTTAGCGAAAAGTTGTCCACATGTTCATACCTCATGTGGTTCAACCTATTAGAGGTTCTACTGGTTGTTGATCGACGATTTAAGGCTTCCGCACATTGCAGCGATTTTATCGAGCGATAATATCGCTGCGATTTTGCGATAATCGTTTCCAGTACATTTTGTATGGGTACGCGCGCGATCCTACACACTGCCGCGATATTATCGAGCGATAATATAGCTGCGATTTTGCGATAATTGTTCTCAGTACATTTTGTATGGGGACGCGCTCGATCCCACACACTGCCGCGATATTATGGCAACCTGACGCAATCTCTTTCGACTACATTCAGTGGTGGGCGCATGCGTGACGCGAATCGCGGAATCGCTGCAGTGTGTAAGGTGTCGCGATATCGCTGTCGATAATATCGCTCAATAAAATCGCTCGATAATATCGCTGCAATGTGCGGAGGCCTTTAACTAAGTGAAGCTTTACTTCATCGACGTAGGTATTAAGTCATCGACCTAATGACATATGGATCATTTAGTATACTGGCGAATTGTGTTATCTACGCATTAATACTTTCAGCAATTGTTTTGGTCACATTTTGATCATTTATAATTCGTTCTCGACCAATTGATGTTCGACCATTTAACTTTCGGTGTGATGTACTAAACCCGCTGGGTATACCAGAGCGCAAGGGTTAGCGCTGAGTAAGAGGGTGGTAGACAGTACGAGTAAGTTGTGTAAACTAAGAATACATAGTCAATAGTAGGTAGGTACATTCTATTTGGGTGGTAGTGAGCGGATGTTCGGTTTGTAACCTTAGCCCTACGATATGTTTGTAAACTTGGGATCGGATGACGGCCGTAGTGAGGACCGTCTTCCACTAAGGGGGGATGTAGACCAATGAGGAAAGCTGTTTCAGAATAATGTTAAATTAATTTACATTTTCAAAAACCAAAGACATAATTTATGTCTTTGGTTTTTGAAAATGTCAATTAATTTACGTAATCTATTTGAGAGAGTGCGTCTTTGTGAGTTTTGAAACTTAATCCTCTGTCGATCCATACACCCAGGTACTTGATCACTTTACATCCAGGTGGTTGCAGGAGCACGATCGCCCAGTATCTGGGTTGGTTTGTGTAGCGAAAACGCTTTTAGGTTTTCTCAATGAAAAGGTAATATTATTTGGTTTTGTCGACATTAAGTGCAATGACATTACTTTGTAGCCACCTCGAGAGCCTGTTAAGACCATCCTGTGCCATCCGATATACTTCAATCTTTAGAAAAAAGCTTGCCTTTTGTACATTTATATCGATTTTAAGGTATTTCTCAGGGTTCTGAGCCTGTATAACCATGAAACCTCGACAAAAGTGTTATGAACTAACATTAATATTAGTTCAAACACAATTTAATAAAGTGTCTTTAGTGCCATCTCAAACAGTATTTTTCCTAGACTACGTGGTGATGATATAGAACACAAAATTATTATACGGATAAAAATATGAACTATTCAGAAATATTACGTATTACCGGATATGAGTAAGTGACAACCCTGAAGAAAATAGAAAATTATTAATAACTTCTACATAAAACGGAATTAGGTTGTGATTTACAATACTACCTATAAAGGAGGGTATGAACAACCGTTCGGTGTAGAAATCTCATCCTAATACGGTATTATGGTCGAGTAAAAACATGAAAACTGAAATACGAAAAATGCTCATATTTCGTTACCTATTCGCAGTAAAATGTCCAAAATTTGTGGAAAGGTGTATTGTCTTGTACACAATTATAAGATTTAATCAAAACAACAAAAAGTATTTCAGTTCTTTTTTAATAATACGTTATATGTTTTCCGGAATCCGGATTGCGGATTTTTTGTCATTTATTATAAAAAAAACTATAAGTCATATCGAAGCCGGAGTTTTACTCTTGCACTCAGAATTAGAAAAACTATCGATTTCTTGAATAAAACGTGGACGTCACCAAAACCCAGTTCTTAAAACACTGTGCGACACGAACACTCTCCATCGTAAATAAAACTTTGACTCTTTAATGAGCAAGTTGTACGAACGCCACAGCCGTGTGTCCCCACTGTTTGACACTGCCCCGGTCAGAGCGACACGAACACTCTGCATCGCAAACAAAGCACCACTTTGACTCTTTAATGAGCAAGTTGTACGAACGCCACAGCGGTGTGTCCCCACTGTTTGACACTGCCCCGGTCAGAGCGACACGAGCACTCTCCGTTGCAAACAAAGGACCACTTTGACTCTTAAATGAGCAAGTTGTACGAACGCCACAGCGGTGTGTCCCCACTGTTTGACACTGCCCCCGGTCAGAGCGACACGAGCACTCTCCGTCGCAAACAAAGGACCACTTTGACTCACAACACACTGGGGCTGAAATTTTGACGGGTTTTCACAAAATTTACGGGGATTGTTTGATGGTTCCAAAGGTCAAAGGCGTTTGATCAAGGATTTAGTTTAAAATTGGTTGGTATAGTTGTTTTATGGTGACGTGTTCATGTAGCTGGTTGATGTATTTGGTCAAATATTTGATGTATTCGCTAAATGTCACAAAAATTATTTGTAATTTACTATCTATACAGGGTGTAAAGGGCATCCGTACACAAACTGAAACGGTGAACTTAGACCATCAAATTGAACAACTTTCACTAAGCCAACACCTCAAGAAACGCGAAAAAAATCACCTATTTGAAACTTAATTGCTGTACGTAACTACGCGACTAGAATGTATGAGACAGCCGATTTTTTTTTCAGAACTCCTTCCGACGCGGCGGTAGGGTCAAAAAATACATCAGAAAGATAGTTTTCAATGTGATAATAAATGTCGAATAAACAATTTTGGGTTTGGGTTTGATAGAAAAACTCACGGACCGCATGGCACATGCCATGTTTTTCATAAGAAACATTTAAAAATAAAATTTAAGTTAAGTACTAACTTTTATTTTAACACAAACTACTTTCAAAGTCAGAATGCAGTAATTTTACGGTAGCTAGTTTTAGTAAAGACTGCTCCAAAGCTAATTCCGAACAACACTAATTATTCCTTTGGTGCAACACAATTGTAATTTATACTGCAGTATAATAACAACCTAGTACAAAAACAGCGCTAGTTTGAAAAATTATACCGAGAAACTCTTTGTGCATGTTAATTTGCGTAATTAAGTTAGTGGTCTCTTTGAAATATCTAAGAGGGAAGATTTATGGACACTTTACATTTAAATTAAAAACATGAGAGAGGGCGGAAAGAAAATTGTGTAATCGGTAACATCGAGTCTTGTAAGCTGGACCATCACTGAAGAAAACACGCGCCAATTTTTACTGACTATAAAAATATTTATGCTGCAAAAATTTTAGTTTTTTTGTGGTATCAACATAAATAATTCACTACCAAAATTTCCATTCTTGGGTGGAAATACAACGATACAACTACGACCATCTAAATTTTACGCGCTGTTGTACTATTCGGTACAACGTAGTCCACCCGAATAGATAACACGAATTATTATCAACCCTAAGTAATAATTAAGGACTGTGCACAGGGTTTTAAGGACTGTGCACAGGGTTGTATGAGAAATAGAATAAAGTACTTACCTACAATAAACGAAAATAAATTAGACTGCGACTACATACGGGTAGGTACTGTGGAAAATATTATTTAAAAAAGTTTGGGTAGAAGACACTAGAAAGTTTTATGTCAAAAAATACAAATACTGGCTTAATAAATAAATTCGAAATTTATTAAAACAGGCGTTACTTTGCGGAAATCCATGATTAACTGGTAGATGACACGATTATGTCGAGACCTCCGCTTTTAAATACCTAGTAGACTAAGTTGTAACACCTGCCCACCAAATAATTTCTACTCTACACGTGTTTCGCTCCACCAAGGAGCATCCTCAGGAGTTATCCTCCGGACCAGTTAAATAAATTGCAACGCGCAAATAAATGTTACCTTTATTCACTAGTGATAAGATTTCCGCATCGAGCAAATGCGCTTTACTCTGAATTATTATTGTCAATTGTCACTTGTCGCGTTTATTAAACCGGGCCCATGGACATGCGAGTTACCGATGCTAGTAGCTGTCTACTGTCAAATCAGTAGCTCGTCTTGTTTAACTGATCCTTGTGTCCTTAAACTGTCATTTGATATTTTGCTAACGTCACTGCCCTAACCGAAGTACCTACTTAGTTAACTCACGACAAAGTCCTTTTGACAACGTTTTAGTTAGACACAAATGAACTCTGTTTTCTGCCAGATAAGACTTAATTCAAAATTTATTGTTTTGTTTTAAGTGTAGAGCAAAGATAGATCCAGTTTATAACGTCTAATTCTCTAGAAAAGCGAAGAAATGGACGTCAAAATAAGCTTAGAAATCGCAAGGTAGTCTCTTTTGCTTAATTGCGGTTGTGCAAGGTTCGCTTTCGGCTATTTTAGGTAATTTCAGAATGATATTTCGTATTAAGTGATGTAGCCTATAGTTATAGGTGGCTTTTCACCATTAAAAACATTGCATAAGAAACCTATCTCGTCACCTTGCAAGGAATAGCTGCTATCACTGTTCCATAAAAGTATTTGGATTTCGGGGGGGGATACATCTCACCTATCCCCCCTCCCCCTGGATCTGTTATGCGTTATCAGTTATTAATAAGTATAGACATGATTGAAAATTAAATGAAAATTAGGTATTGGTAGATTTTTTTATTTTTTTGATCTCATTTAATATGGGTCTACAAGGTGTTACAAAAATACAAATAATCATTTAAGGGGGTAGTTTAAACCATGAAACTGAACAACTTTCACTATGGGACCAACATCGAAAACGCGAAAAAAAAATGATGTTTCATACTCTACAAATCGACTAGAGCTAAAATATGTATGGGATATGATTTTTTTTTGCGATTTCGATGTTGGTACCATGGAGAAAGTTGTTCAGTTTGACGGTCTAAACAACCCCCTTAAGAGTTTCAAATATTTATTGTTACTTTTTATGAAACACCCTGTATATTAGGATCCATAATTGAAATGTTGAAATTGCCTATTATTGAAAACGCCCAACCCTTAATACACATACATAATCACTAAAATCCATAATGTGTTGTGCTTACAGGTTTGCTCCCGTACTAAAAGTTGTTCAGTTTGAGGGGTAGAATATGTGGTTTAAAGGTTAATTACACTTTTTCTTACACTCTGTTAAGTAAATAAATAAAATAAAATAGTGAAAGTTTCATGTTATACCTCTCTGATAACAGTGATAACAGTGACGCATTTTTAAATTTACAGTCATTGTAATAAAAGCTTTTAGTAAGTTAAGTAAGTCTATTGATTTACAGTAAAAGTTATTGCTTTACAGTTTGGGGTGGTTGGGGACTCCTAGCGGTCCACCCCGGGCAACGGCACCACAAGCTACCTAGTTTGTGGTGACGGCTGAACGATCCCCACAGCGGTGTGGTAGGCTGGCACCACGCCTGGCTCGCGACCACCCTCCTGCCGGAGTCTGGCGCCAAGCAGCTTGTTGCGTTCCGTCGGTGTGCAGGAGTGCCAGTGCCATTCTGGGTAAGCTCTTCGACCCCATCTTTGTCCTGAGGACTAGATTGAGGTCAAGAGCAAGCCAATAAAAGCAACAAAAAAAAAAACACTAGTTTTGTTTGTTTAATATTTAAAGACGTCTACGCAGGCCACCACATTATTATTAGAAATTTATTCACAAGTCTTTTTAGGGTAGAGTCTAGGCAGAGTTCATAATAAATCTCTTCGTATTCCCTTCTCGGAAACTATCCCGTCCCGACGCAAATCTAACATTTAGATGAAGAGTGTGTTACAACATCCATGTGCGAAACCAATAGATATGGCACCTTTGTTTCGTTTGTAGACCATACACAACAAGTCATTGCAGGTAGGTAATTTTAACATAGGGTCCTTCAAAATATGCTGAAACTTTTCTAAGGGGATGATCAGACCGTTAAACTGGACAACTTTCTGTATGACACCAACATCGAAATCGCGAACAAAAAGATATAGATATAGATTTAGGTATAGATAAAGATGTATAGATAGAGTATCATTATTAGCATAGTGCTACGAATAAGAGAATAAATCATAGTGCGAATAATAAAAATAGCCATGACAGTTTTCATTATTAGCGCAGTGCTATAAGGTGCCATTGGCATAGAAATAAAAATGCAATGATCTCTAACCACTGATACCTACCTTGCAATGTGACGTATATCTTTCTTACGTCGTTTTACCTCTCTGTAGAACCTAAACTGTTCTTTCCTTCTTTTACCAATAAAGTTGAGAGATGTTGAAAAGGTGACGACGGACGAAGCGAAGGCATATCCTATTGTTTTCCCATATCTAAGGTTCTAAGGTTTCATTGCCTACGACATATACGAGCGAAGGGTAGAATTGTGAACCTTTTTCACGATCTTTCATCAATGCTGGTCTCCCAAGAGAAATAGTGCTTCGTTACGGATCGGTACATATTTTACTAGTTGAACTTTTTATTTTATGTTGACGTCAAAAAAAGAAAAGGGGGTTACAATAAAATCTAATTACATTCTACTCATCAAACTGAACAACTTAAACTATAGAGCCAAGTTTAAAATCACGCAAAAAGATCAGGTCTTCCATACAAAACTACAGTATCTACTCGACTCAATTATGGGTGGAACAGCTAAATTTTTTTCGCTATTTCTATTCTAAAAAGGGGTGTGAGCTGATTGCAATGAAATAAAGAATACATGATGTTACTTTAAGTTAAGCTTTTTCCGAAAACTCCGTCCGAATCTGTTTAGTAGTTTTGTACTAACTTTACAAATAAACGAAAAATGACAATAATGAATTCTATTTTGGTACTTATCCTTTATCCCCCAAATGGTTTTTAACTCAAAGTATTTTTTTCCTATGCACTTAGGTAGGTACTTACCAATAGATTTATGTAGGCAATTTTTTTTCTTACTTAGCATTAACATTAGCCTGATAAATTGACTAAGCTTAGATTCTAACTCAGTGTCATTGGTAACATAGGTTTAGCCGGCTAGACTTAAGTCTGATATTAATAGCATGCTGTAGGTAAGTATAACGAATCTGCAGTATTAATAAGGATTATCTTAAAAGTGTACATAGCATGATTTTACTTACGTACATTAATCAATAGCATTGACATTGCACTCTAGCTATAGACAGGCCCATTCATAGGCAACGTCCTTCTGCTGCAGAAGGACATGTTCCACGGTGCGGGCACCGCATTGATGTTCCCGAGTTCTCTCCGTCACTATGGCAATGACAGGCCGCAATGTGCCATTTTGTGTTGTTTTGTGTGACATGTTGTTTGTTTGAACGAGCTCGTCTATCGCTAGAGTATATTTCAGTGATCAATAGAGTCAAAAAAAAGATTATGTTCATCAGATCACGTCGGGGCGGGGTCACAACGTTGGGGGAGGTGATAATGTGTAGAGGGATGAGGTCGTCGCTGCATTCGTGTAGGTAGGAAATTTTTTTACGACAGTGAATATTTAAAAAGTCACGTTGCAGGTATGCAATCAATAATAAAAATTGGTCAAATGTGTGCCGGAATTGTATAACATTTTTTTAAATCAAATTATACAAATTTACGGTTCTATTTGTCATTATCACTATAATAGCTCGGCGGCAAAGGAAAATATCGTGAGGGAACCTGCATACCCAAGAATGAGAAGAAAATACAATAAGTTTGGAAATACCTAAAAATACTTGAAAAAAATAATGGGTCAGTTTGGGGCGAACACAATAGATTGGCAATGGTCGCAGTATTATATACGAACCTTGCTTGCTATTGCAAGCTCAACCAACAATAATATAGCTAAGCTTACAAAGTCGATTGGTGAACGAATAAAATTTTCAGCTGCGACCTTATTTTTAAAGCGTGAAAATTTTTAAGAAATGGAAATTATAATAACGTTCTTGCACTGATTATATTAACTAAGATAAGAATCTTAACCACAAACTCCCTGGGCAATTCTAGCTAAGGTTATGAAACCTCTTAGAACCTCATCAGACATCCAATTAAAACATTTAAACTAAAATAATAAGGCTGAAAGCACTGCTTCTGTACCTTACGAGGGAAATTTCATACATTCATTTCAACATTATCATTCCAGTCGAAATATGTAGATATATCTAAGCCCTCCCGAAATGATATGAGTATACTTACACATAGCTGAATAAATATATCAATCAATCAATCAATTATACTTTATTGCACACCAAAAACAGAACATACAATTATGATATATATACCTCTTACAGGATGAAAGTTACATATGAATAAAGAATAAATTCCATTGAGTTTGTCATCACTTTCGTCTACGAAGATATTTGACTTTCATAAATACACAATATAATATACTCGAATGTATTGTATACAAAAACAAAATAAAAATAATCAACCAACAGTAACCTCCATTCGATTCCAGGAATAGCTTTGGAAAGCCTTCACGAACGTCTAACGTTGCTTCACAACGTTTAACGTTCTTATTATTATTATTGTCTCCCGGAAAGGTATTTCACGGGCCGTAGCCCAGACCTTTCGAAAGCTTGCGTGGGGACACAAAACCATACGTAGAGGTCCCTTTGAGATACTTTTATTATCTAAATGTGATGGGATGCACCAATCTTGGTCCATCTTTGAATGCTTTACGCAAATGCACCACAAGGTATACCAAGTTCGATGCAGAGACTACCTATTGTAGAACGGACAGAAAAACCCCGTTCACTCTCATAACCCTAGTAGGTTATGGGGGTGAACGGGGTTTTCCGGGGAATCTGGGTTAGGTATTGCGGAGAGACTATTATATTCCATGATAGAGAATTTAATTTGATTTATTAACAACAAAACAAAATTTACAATTACAGGAGTAAGCGGAGGTGATGGCTAGAAGTAGACCTTGAGAAGACAAGATGCGATTTGAATAGGAAGACCAGAACCTGCATCCGATGAAGAAAAATTTCAGATGTCTACAGTCAGCAGCAAAAAGATGTATGCCTCCTCATGCAAAAGATGTATACATCTTTATACTACGACGTAGTAAAAGTGCATACATCTTTTTGCTGCTGACTGTACGTGAATTCCACCAATCCGAGTTAGCCAGGTGTGGATGGTGAACTGCTCCTTACTAAAATAATCCCTCTGTCCAGAAATCCACTCCACTATCCACCATCTCGATCCACCAGTGGATTGAATAGCACGCTGAAGTTCACTGTGATCCACCATTAGGCTCAGTGGAGTGTCGGTAGGTCGCGAACCGTGAGTGAACAGTGGACATATTCGCCAGAGTCGAAGAGTTGTTTGCTTTGGTGAGAGATAGACGGGGATATGCAGAGCTGACTGCCGACCTCCAGTAATTGAGAGGAATCCACAGAAGAAGAAGATAGTGGACAAAGGCCTCTACTAAGCTGTCTAATATGAACCAATCGAATTGCTAAATTATTAGTTGATTTTACACAGCTCCGCTTCGGTGTATTACGGGCCTAAATCCCATAAACTCTTACTATGAGGATTGAGGATAAGGCTTAGCTCCAATAGTAAAGACACATAGAAGCTTAGGATGAAGACCAAACGAAGAGGCGGAATAACTCTAACAGCCGAAGGTTGCGTTGAAGCCCGCAAGGGGCAAATATTTGTGTTGTGATGTTTACATGGGCTAAAGTTCCTGTTTCGATATTAATGTAATTAGGTACCGTTGTCTGTATAGGGTGTAAGGAAAAGTATCATTAACCTTTAAACCACCATATACTCTATCTATCAAACAGGAGTGCGATTTTTGAATATCATTCGATGAATTCAGCAGTTGAAAATGTCAAAATTACTATGGACATACGCATCTTTCTACTGCTAATTTGACTCTCAAAAATCTCTCTCCTGTAGCATGATTTTTAAAAGTCAAAGCAGCAGTAGAAAGATGCATTTCTCCAGAGTAATTATGACATTTGCTACTGTACTGCTGAGTTCGACGTATGACATTCAAAAATCGCACTCCTGAACTACTTTTACTATGGGAGCGAATGTGTCAGAACAAATAAAATCAGCTGTCTCATACATTTGAGTCATGTCTCATTCATTGTCTCAGTTTATTATGGAACAGCTGATTTTTGCGCTGACAGGTTTGCACCCATAGTAAAAATTATTCAGTTTGGTGGATAGAGTATGTGTTTAGTTTAGAGGTTAATTATACTTTTCCTTACATCCTGTATAATAGATTTTGGTACTTAGATAGGGAATATAATATAATCTAGACGATGTCTCTAAGATATAATGACATGGGCAAAGAATGATTTTATCCATCTTTCATCCATTTTCATCCATGATCTTCACAATGTCGTCACTTCACCTTATACGGGCAATCCAATATCATCAGCATCTTCTGGTTCCAAGTTGTTACACGAGAACCTATTGCCAGTCAAGTATCAGTTTTACGAGCTAAAACTTAAAGCCACTATTACGAAAATAGTCATTAAAGTAAAAATGCTGAGATCACAAGTTCTGGAGCATAATATTTTGCAAACTGTTAGATAAATCTCGGCGAAGTCTCTCGAGATTCATTGAAGTGAAATGCATATTGTAGCAACATAAAACATGTTTTATGATAAGCGTTATTTAGTTGGTTGGTTGGTTATGGAGATAAAACCAGAAGAAATCGTTTTGTGTACAAAACAAATTGTACTTAAACTAAAGGTAAGATTGAGAGTTCAGACACATCTTTTGAACATGAGTTGAGTGTTAGGGGGGTATTACAGAACGACACTCAAGTGGAGATCTCTTCTTGAGTATAGATAGAAAAGGATGCAAATACATACAACGTATACATGATCCTTGTCTATCTTTACTTAAGAAGATCTCTACTTGAGTGTCCTTCTGTAATACCCCCTTAGGGTCGAAAATGTGTGTTTTAATCAAACCCGATACAATTTGACATTTTGAAAAACTTCTCTGAATCTCGGCTTAGGTTTCTAAAACCGATATAGTTTTCTGATTCTGATATTGATTATTTTAGATAACAAACAATTTCGGACACATCTAAATCATAAAATTATACAAATAGGGCAGTTGAAATCGAGAAATGTTTGAAAGCGACTGAAGCATAATATTGTTCTTTACGTCACGTAGGAAAAAAACACTTAATTAAAAACAAAGAAACAAACAAACAAAAAACAAAACAAAAACAAAAACAGAAACAAATCATACAACTAAATCAGGCCTGTCTCTGACGACCCGGTTGGTGTAATGGTTACCACGCGGTCGGTTCGGTCATGGATGTTATATGTTCGTGCCCGTTGTTGTACGTTTTCCATAATAAAAGCCTTTAGTGCTTCGTTTGGGATCATTACAATGTATGTGCCTGTGAGCGTTATTTATTTATTTATCTCTTACTTATTCTCTTCTATTTCGTAGAATGGTTTGTACTATCAACTTTATTGCGCATATAATGGAATTGAGTTTCTGTTCTGTACTTATTCTGTGACGAAACCGCTAAAATCACAAGATAATGTCCTATCTACACTACGCGCAAGCATTCAGAGGTTTCCAACATTTCCCTCTCACTCACAATTCAGAATATATTCCGCACACACATAACAAATGTAAATACATAAAAGCACGTTTTACAGCTCAGCTATTTCACAGCAAAATAGCGTGACAATATACACACACTTCCTGAAAGTGTTACACTTGGTTGTCGTTTAACTCTTTCACTTTATATTCCTTTGTGAAAAGAGAACGTTTCGTGGATTTGCACATTATTTCATTGTATTTATTTTCCAGACTAGCGGCGCCCCTTCGACTCCGTACGCGCAGACCACTGAATTTAAATTATCGTATCATAAACTTTCAATTCAATGAACGGATTGTGATAAAATAAAGCCTAAATGCTAACCCAAACTAAGCTTTGTGAAAACCCCATCCAAATCGGTTGAGTAGTTTTTAAATGATGCGTGCACAAACAAACAGAAAAAAGGACAACTAACAAAAATCGTAAAAATGGTCCCAATTCATACGCCCCCAATAAACATCTTCAATGTACACGCCAAGTTTACAATCAAATCAAACAAGAGGTTCTTATTATAATTATGGTATTATGGAAGATCATTATTACTAACCCTTGTTTTTACCCGACTGCGAAACGCAAAGAAGGGTATTGTGTTTATTTATTTATTTTACAATTTAACTATATTTTAGGGTTCAATAGTCAAACAAGAAATTCCTATACTTTCGTCCATTCTGTCTGTATGCCCCGCCTCAATAACTCCCTGATAATGTAGCTACGGAACGGAACCATCATAGCCGGATATTTTACGATCCTGTAGTCTGACAAGTCATTATGAGATCGCCCAGTCTATCCGTCCATCATCCTAGTGTCTTAAGTTAATAACTACTATGCATGTTTGGTATAGGGATACTTTTAGACTTCGATCAAAAATTCTACACTAGACTACGGAATCCCACATGGTCCGACACGTATTTAAGTACCTACTTGGCCAGTTGTTTTCCTTACAAAGGACTTGGCATGTATCCTGTCACAAAGTAAAGTGAATTTATGATGTATAATCGTGCTCACTCAGAAAGGGCACAATATACCCAGAAAATTCCACGTCTTAACTCATTTTCCGTAAAGGCTACAATTAAAGAAGAAAGTGCATAATAAAATAGTTATAAAACCTCCGCTTAAACTGAGAGTAGGCATTTAAGAGGTGCTTAAGCGTGCTGAGAAATGGAGGGCGTAAATCTATACTGTTTCTCGCAAAGCTTTACGGCATTTGATCCACAAAGTTGAAGGAAAACGAGATCATTGCAACATTGTTTTTCACCAGCCTTCTCTTTCTAGCTCTATGCTGGAAACAGAAACGGCAAACATCAAATTGTTAAATTCGGACATTCTCAATAATTTCGTTTTTCTTAATGTCCAGTTATTTTAAGTTTACCAAGGTTTTTACAGGTCGTCGACTGACGTCACTCGTTTTAACGAAGTAGTGAAGAGACTAGTTCCCCATGGCACATGTAGTGTTGGGACAAAATTTATCCCTTTAACTCAACTAGTAATGCTGAAGGGAATAGCAGTTCCATTCCCCATGACACTACTGGTAGTGCTACGTAGTTATAGGTACCACGGGTAAGTAACCGGATAGTGGGCAAGTCAAGAAGAATTCCAGTGGTCCAGTCTAAGTACGTTATGTCTTAGAAACAACCTTATTGCTATTTGATGTCACAGTGGAACATTCAGCAACACCTGGGAAGGGAAAAATGACGTCAGTAAATTTCGCCTAAACGGTTTTTATTTCTCGTTCTTCTGTGAGTACGAGAGACTATGTGTATGTTCGGTTGTAGGCTTCGGATTGCGTTTATCAGCTTTATAGTGCTCAACGTCTGTGTTTTCTTCTTTTGTTTTTAAACATAATTCTTCTTTTGTGGCGACGCGACGGGATAAGATTGGACTGAGTTTCGTTACAGCTTTACTAAAACGTTGATGGAGTGCAATGTTAAATGATATGACCTTTACTTAATGCGTTAAAAAAAGTAATAAATAATAATGCAGCCATCAATACCTTTGCCAGCTTCCTGATTGCAGCTAGAAAATACCTTGGCCAGCTTCCAGATTGCAGCATATGACTTTTACGTTCTATTCTTCTTATTTTTGGTACCATCTCCTATCGAAGGTTGGTTATCATTAGGGCTGTTCAGACCTTAGAGACTGCAGCCCTGAACAGTGAGGTGGAGTTCATATCGAACCATTCACACATGTTTAGATCGTAATAACCTTTGTGCTACCACAATCGATTGGTCGTCAATATAACAAAGCAAATATACAATTGGCTGTACAAATCTATTCCACATTCGAATCGATACGAGCTCTTTGCTACTCGGATGGTGACGTCAGGTATTTGTCTGAACATGGGAGCGTGCAAGAAGCGTGCAAGGTATTCAGAACGTGTCATTTCTCTATGGTCTGAACCCTGCATAGTATACAGGATAAAATTGAAATCATTGGCATCATTTTAAACAAAGAGTCTACCCCAAACTGAAAAACGTTTACTATGGGAGCGAACCGATCGTAGCAAAAAAAAATCTGCTGCTTCATACAGTTAAGTCGAGTAGGAATTGCACAGCAAATATATTTTTTTTGCTACGATCGTTTTGCTCCCATAGTACATAAAATATAAATAAATATCTTGGACATTGTCACACAAATTATCTAGTTAGTCACATTTATTTTTATCACATATATTTAAGTTCCAGAATCTGTAACTTTAAATGTGACTTGTATTATGATAACTAGACAACGATATAGAATACATATATACATATATAGATACAAACACCCATGACACGGGTACAAATATTCATATTCACCATACAAATATTTGTCCCTTACGGGATTCGAACCCGCGACCCTCGGCACAGTAGGCAGGTTCACTACAGACTGTGCTGTCGGGCCGTCATAGTAAAAGTTCTTCAGTTTGATGGGTAGACTCTTAATTTAAAAGGATGCCAATGATATCAATTTCACCCTGTAGGTAGATAAAGGAAAATGCAGTCTATGAAATATGTTTTGTAGTCTGAACCATTGTAGGTATTTATTTTGTTTACTTGACGGCGAGCGGACCGCTCTGAAGGTTTCAGAATATCGATCGACAAGAAATAATTGGGGGATATCAAGTATGTAAATTATAGCTGGCGTAGCTGCAGGGCACAGGTCTCCTCAGGAATAAGGGATGAGATAATATATGATAATGTTTACCTACGACCTACATGTATGATGAAGGTACTGATTTGATTATACAGGGTGTAAGGGACAGCTGGGCAAATACCTACTGACACGTTGAATTTGGACCATCAAACTGAACAACTTTTATTATAGAGATTATTAGAGGTACAAGGTGTAAACTTAAATGCAAGCGTGCTCCATACATACGAAGTCTGGTGAAAATATCATTATCTATATGCAGCGCGCATTTGCGCTCTCTAAATAAACTTATCTTTCTTCAGATCATCAAACTGAACTGGAGTGCTACCACGAAATTCGATTGACGATCTGTCAGTGCGTCTCGACAATCGTTAGGTCGTTGTCAAGAATCCGTACCATGATGTAAGATCGTCTCGACACAGGTATCATCGAAGAGAGAGATAGGTATATTCGAAGGCGACTTCACCATAGTCAAAATATAGAAAAATCATAGACTTTATTCGGAGGTGGGTCTTTTTTAGGGCACATTTTATAATTACGGATTTTAGAAAACGAATTGTTTTCGATTATTTGGACCACTTTTTACAAATAATATCAACATTTTGATTCTATTCAATCAAAATATACTTTACTATTGAGAAACTTTGTGATTTTATGTTTAAAAAAAGATGAAATTTATTACAAATTGGTTGCATGGGATATGTTACCTTTGCCTTCCGCAAAAAAAAAAATGTTGAGTCAGTCAATGTCAAAAAAAAATAAAATTCGAAAATTCGAATAGATTAAGAGGCAAACAAATCATTAACTAATCTAGCTAATGAAAAATTCAGAAAAAAAGGCTTATCTAAAAGTGGAAACTCTATTTTAGGGATCTATTGTACGAAATTTCCATTGGTATTATGTATCATTGCCTAAACATATCGATGTTGAAAACTTGCAGCGAGATCTTAGTCTATGACTTCGTCGAAGAAATTGCCACTTAACATCTGTCAAATTCAATTTATCGAGCACTGACAGTTTGTTTCGTGGTACGGTTTGATGGTCCAAGTGTCAAAACTGACATCGGTCGTTCGCAATTGCGGATTAAAAGTGAGTGTAGTACCAAAATCATCGAAAAATGTCACGCAATATCGACGATCGAATTTCGTGGTAGCACCCCAGCATTGATTATAGGATCAAGATTGAAATCGCGAAGAAAAATTTGGTGTTCTGGGTCAAGGCGCCCTTGACATTTTCTATGGAACAGCTGATATATATTCGCGACTTCAATGTTAGCCCCATTGTGAAAGTTGTTCAGTCTGTTGTTTTGAAGCACCCTCTTAAGTATCTATCTATGTATCTATAACGTCAGTCAACCCAGTGAGGTAGGCAGATACCAGAGTGCGCCATATATGTATTACTACGATCCTTACATACCTCTTTTGCCTCATTCACATCCATACTTCTCTTTATACATGCCCATCGGTTTCGACTACTCCGCACCTCCCTCTTTTGTAGGATTTGATCAAAATACGCCCTACGAGGGCGCCGGGCGTCCTCTGCCGACACTTCCATTCACATTAGCACCATATATCTCATTCGTACACCTGCTGTCACTCATCCTCTCCATATGACCAAACCAATGAAGCATACCTTTATCTATTCTTGTCACAACATCCTCTTTCAATTCACATCGATATCTCTAATCTAATCACACAATTTCTCACTTTATCTCTTAGGTTAACACCACGCATGATACTGCGCAAGGAACGCATTTCAACCTACATTTCAACAGCATTAATTTTACTTTCATGTTTCTTCTGCCACACCCAGCACTCACTGCCATAAATAAGTGTAGGCACTAACACACCATAGTGTACATGTAACGCATTTAAGATAAAACTTAACACCCTTATTATCTACTACCTACGCTAAAATAATCTATTATTATCGTATGTAGGTATATCATAATTCATCATCTATCATACGTCTATTAATTAGACGTAGGTAATGTCATCATGTTACCTATAGAGTTCCTATTGTGATCTAATCCTATTGTGATAGTAGGATCCTAATTCTACTTAGATTACAATAGGTACCTACTGGTAAGAACAAATTTAATTTCGCAAAATACAATGAGCATCATTGGATTCCGATTTTATTTGAAAAGGATCCTTGAAATCTTTTTTTCCCGTACAATACACTGACTGATCGCAATCGGGAATATGGGGTGAAATGGGAAACATTACTTCCCATTGAGCGAGAAATGGGAGAAAACCGCGTGGATAGGAAATCGAGTGATAATTTTATAACAGTTTTCCGGATTCGGTGGAATTTGATTTTGTTGTTTTTGGTACAAGAGTTGGCTCGAAGCTTTTTGGTTGCAATAGATATCTATATGTTTTACAAATATAAGTAAATTCATATAGCATATATATAGGGTCTTTAATAAATTAAGACGACTGATTGACGACTTTTCTTTTATGCCAATGTGATCTTTATTACCTACTCACACAACAGATATTATCATTGTTATGTAAAAAATCGACAGCTAATTAAGAAGAGCTTTATACAGGGCTTTCGGGGCTGCTTCAGACCATTTGATGACAGCAAGCAACTTTCCCTATGGGATCAACATTGAAATCGCGAAAAAAAATCTACTGTTCCATATATTTTTCCATTTTATAATCTGTGATTTATCTAGTCTACTGAATTTTTTTGTGCAAACAATTTTTTTCAGCACTCCCTAGAAGTATGTAACCGGAAAAAAACTCTTTTATAATAGCTTTGAACGTTCCATTATAAATGTTCCTACGTACGGTATTTGTTTTAAAAGTATTTTTTGATGAAGGTCAGTTTTAATTTTAATCTAGAATTAAACATTTTAACGGGTTCTTACCGCGTTTTGGTATATTTGAGATCCCGATATTTCTGCAGTGTTACAACTGGCATGATCACGGGATGACACGAGGAACTGCGATTTAATTTTTTCCTTTTGACTGTAATTTTATCAGCCTTTATTATTTGCGAAAAGGACAAGTGCATAGCAACCTCAATCGACGAAAGTGCATGAAAAGATGTATGAATGTGAATGAGGCTAAAGAGGTATGCCAGAGTCGTAGCGAATGGTCCGTGGTCTCTGCCTACCCCTATGCAATGGGACAATGGCGTGAGCTTTTGTATGTATGTATGTATTATTTTCTTTCGCACAAAGTGAGTACCTACTCGTATTTTCTACCACGCAATCAACCAAATCGCTTCTAAGCTGAAGAAGAAATTCTGATGCGTATCGAATGAGCATTGGGCACCCGTGGTGGACTAATACCCCATACACTATTCCTGAAGTTAGACCTGTATTACGACTGGCTCAAGAAGTGACGACCCGTTTGGTGTGATGGTTACCACGCCGGACTGCCAAACCAGGATCCTGGGTTCGAATCCCGGTTCGGTCATGGATATTATATATGTGTGTGCCGTTGTTGTATGGTTCCCATAACAAAAAGCCTGAGGCTTACATGGGATCATTACAATGTACGTGCCTGATGTGAGCGTTATTTATTTATTTATTACCCTGCAGTGAGACTTATATTTATTATAGGCTGATAATGAGTCACAACAACAAGCCGTGGTGGTCCAGTGGCGAGTAACTTTGCCTGCCGTGCAGGAGGCGATGGTTCGATCCCCGTCCAAGCAGACTCGTACCAATGAGTTTTTCGGAATTTATGTACGATTTGTTACACCACTGGCTTTTCGGTGAAGGAAAACATCTTGAGGAAACCTGCATGCTTCAATTTCGAGGCGTGTATTGTACCCACTGTCCATTATAAGTGGCGACGGGCTCACCCCCCGTCACACTGGACAGAGTTTCGGTACTTCTGGTGAAACGTGGATGTTCTGAGGCTTCAGAATATCTCTGACTACCCCCTCGGGGAATATAGTCGTGAGCACATTATGTTATGCTATGCTATGATAATGAATCAACCAAATACGGATCAGCTTTTTTTTACTGTGCTTTTTACTATAAGTAATACAAATTCTTTTTTTATGTATTTTTGTTCGGTATCGAAAACCAAATGCGATTTACTCGAAGGGGTTATTTTCAATAGTGACAAATTTATTCATAGGTTATTTATACCTAATCTTCTGTTACAATGATAGTACAAGTGATGTATGAATTCAATGTATGAAATCTCAAGGGATATCTACAGACTAGATGTTTTCTTATACTGGGTGATAAAACACCCTATGTGTTCCATGCTAAACTGCAATGCCTACTCGACTCAAATATATGAACACATTTTTTTTTTGCAATTGCAGGTTTGCTCCCATAGCAAAAGTTGTTCAGTTTGATCTGAACCACCCCTACAAATTTGTCGACTCATTTCAAATGTCACCTATAGATAATTTAAATAATATTTAACTATGAATGATAAGTGATATCGTCTAGTACTATTACTATTAGTAACAGTGGTCAAATAGTAAATGGGTAAAGTTTGAGCATTACCGACAGATGCATACATATTGCGGGAAAGTTTGAGAATAACTCAGCCGAGGGTCACAATATCTAACTGGAAGTTATTTGACAGTCGTTATCCGTGTTTAATATTTTAGTTCATTTTTCATTTTGTTTATATTTGAAGCGTTTGTGATAACTTAACGGAGTGGTGGCGGAGTTCAGACATGAGGGTCGTACTGCATAGCCAGTCAGATGGCCTGATGATATTTTGAAGGCAGCTAGAATGACCTAGATGTGACTGGCGCTAAACAGGAAACAGTTGCATGACGGAGAGGAGCTTTATGCCCTGCAGTCGCTAGTCGGTGGACAAACGCTGATGATGATGGTAAAACTCATCATGATCATCTCAGCCGATAGACGTCCACTGCTGGACATATTATGTCCAAGGATCGCCACAACGACCGGTACCATCGGCCAACCGTTTTGCGAGCAATGTGCCTAATTGTGGTAAAACTATTATTGATAAATTACGATCTTGCAAGGTCTTAGGCAAGCATTACACATTCGAGTTTTAAATGGGTTGAAATCAAGAAGTTTGGAATCCTCTATAGTGGAGCACAGACTGCCTAACAAGAGGGAAAACATGATAATACTCCTTGATGGTCGGTAATGATCGTTCTTCTCCGTAGTGGTTTTTAGTGACGTTAACTTTGTCCCTTTCTAATGTATGTCTAGGCATGACGTCACTCAATTGTCGTTCATGTAATTGTGACGTCATTGGAATAGAAAGGGACGCACGTAAAATTGGAAATATCGACGACGGAGACGAACGTCAAATTTTCTTGTATCAATGCTTGTAAGGAGGAGTGCTATCCTTTATGATTTAGATCCATGGTTGAAAAGTACTACATTTTTAAACAAATAGACTGAAACTGGCTGAATGACTGGCTGGTAGTAATTGCAAGGCTTCTGACCACTACTCCCACGGTGGTATGTGATTATTTATGATGTGTTCGGAATAAAGAACAACAAAAATAATTAGTGTAAAAATACAAAATTGACCTCTGCAGTACCTATAAAATCGTCCATTCACGTACACACGCCGACAGATCACGTACGGTCCGGCAAAAATCTGTACACCGCTGGTGTCGATTACATACCTACAACCAGAGGAGATGGCATATCGGCTTGTTTCTATAGAAAATTATGTCGCCGACAAAGGGGGTGAGGGACGGGTGAGGGGAGACAAAAAGCTTAGGGGAGCGTGTAATTTCTCTATGGTCGCCGTACAAACTAGTGCTCAGTTGGTGGTTACTGTGCACACTTTGTTACACCATCTCTACCAAGGGGAGCGTGTAATTTCTCTATGCCTACAACCTATGATTGGTGTACGGGATTTTTCTTACAGAACAGTGCGACCAAAGAGATTTAAACTTATTACTACAGAGAGGACATCGCGAACCAAACGAGGTAACAAGTCGTTCTAGTTTGACACGTTCCACTGACATGATGCATTCATTATTGCAAAACAACGGGATGAATACTTTTGTATGAAAACTGTCCAATGTCCTCTCTATAAGTAGTAATAATTAAATCTCTTTGGGAGCGACCGCTCTAACTTAATCTTATCAAAAGCAAATGCACGATGCATTGCTTTACTTTATTAATAGTTTCAAGCACCAAAGCAGTTATGGATCACCACGACCACGAATTTCCCATTGCATCATTTCGGAAGTATATCTAAGTAAAGTAAAGGTGTCATAACTTCGCATAATGTAGGTGGGTACTTCGCGTCTTGCTTCGGTACTTGCTTCTAAAGATCTTCTCAAGTGTTTCTAACTGAAACTCTTGCAAGGTAATATCCGTGGCAAGGCTGATGTCACTGATGTCGGTGCCGTGAAATATAGTGTTTCAGTAATGGAGGGAAGTCAGATAAATCTATACGTCTTACAAGACACTGCAACAAGATACCCGCTGGCGCGAAATGGATTGCTCTTTCGTGTTTTAGTTTGAGATTTTTTTTCTATTAGTCTTTTATTGTTTCGTGTAAGTTGAAATTGATTTTTGATCGATGGCCAGAGCTTTTCTTTCTTCGTGGTTCTATAACAAATAATGAATTGATGAATGAAATATAATACTTTATTTATACCAAACACATAATATGTACCTATAGGGGAATGATCAGACTATCAAACTGAACAACTTTTACTATGGAGTCAAAATCAAAGTCGAAAAAAATGTGGTGTTTCATTCAAAACTGCAATATCTACTCGACTAAAATTGTATGGAACTCCTTTTTTTTGCGATTTCGGTGTTGGCTCCACAAAGAAAGTTGATCAGTTTTATAGTTCTTATAAAAAGGAACGCATCTAATAACGAAACATCCTGATATATAAATATGAACTTAATTAGAAGAAAAAACTAAAGACTATTTAGGTAAATTGATACAATCAATGAAAAGGCATGCATGCTTATCGCACCATTCGTTTTGTAATAATCCTGTGATCCTGTTAATTTATATCTATGGTATTATTCCTTCTCCAGCGTTACATTCTACCTTAAATTGGTATTCATTCAAGTCTCTAATATCCGGGTAAGCTTTTAACCGCATCGAGCCCGGGTTCCAACGAATGCTATTCAAACTGAGCACCACTAAATGCGGAGCAAATCCAAATTCAACATCTGTTTGTGTAATTTTATAGAATGCCCCAAAACTCATTTCCTGAAATGCTACTAATAACTCTCACTGTGCACGTTTAGTATTTTGGGAACTTTAAATTAAGTTAATTTTACGTACGGTATCCTGGAATAGTTGCAACTATTGGAGCAATTGCACTTATAAGAATCATGATTCTGTTGTTCTAAAGAGAAGAACGAAAACTTGCTTATACAGGGTGTAAGGGAAAGACCTCCGTAGACTGAAAAAGTGAACGCAGACCATCACACTGAACAACTTTCACTTTGGAGCCTACCTCAGGAAACGAGAAAAAAAGCTGTTCCATACAAAACTGTTCTACCTGCCCGACTTACCTTACCTATATTGGGATTTTTCGCTGGCGATCAAAATAGTTACTTTTAATTTAAAAATAACTATTATTACAGTGTGACTTCTACAAAAATTGTAAATAATTATGGAAATTTGTGATTATCTATGCTCACTGTGTTTCAATCGTTTCAATCACGCATAAAATTAAATGGCCAAAATCCGTGTAGATTTTGATATTTTGAACACTGATAGAATATATTCTAGATAACACATTTATAGGTAGGCGACTTTGTCTGCATTGACTTGTAAAAAGTATAGGTAGGATACTTTTTACAAGTCAATGCAGACAAAGTCGCGTGTAAGAAGTAGTTATAAATTTTAGAGTTTGTGATTTTGATCTTTGAAACACAGATAGAATACTTACGAACGCTTGCGGGCGACGAAGTCGCTGGCAAAAGCTATTTACTTAAAAATACCAGTTATTTATTTTATCATCATCATCTCAGCTGTCCACTGCTGGACATAATTCTCCTCCAAGGATGGGCGATCCTTAGGGGAATTAAGAAAATACTTTAGGTAGAGAGCGAGAAATTCCAAACCACGTAAAATTTACAACTTAGTTTTAGAGTTCACAAATACTAAACGTAGGTACGGGACGGGTAATTCAGATGGGATGAGCTAGCGTGGAAATGGTTTTACAATGGTAACTTTGTTCTTCCCTGAGGCTTTATTTTAGAATTTCACAATACCTACCTATACCGTATACGAAAATGGCTCGTATACGAATTATACGCATACATACAAACTTAAGCTCACGCACAGTCCGGTCTCCATGCGGGTAGGTAGAGACTACAGACTGCCACACGCTATCTCTTTACTTTAGCTTCGTTCATATTATTCATACACCTTTTCAAGCTTTTTTTTTTGTTCATGACAATATTGCTCAGGGAGCAGTTACTGCTTTTTACTGCGGACTATTGGAGGGACCACGAAGGGTCTACCGATCCAAATGAATGAACTTAAGCAACCGACCTAGGGGCACCCAGAGCGGTACGGACCTCGGCATAGGATGTTGCTGGGGCTACGCGGCGGATTGGGTAGCGGGGATCGGTAAGAATCTTTTCAAGCACTTCCGTCGATTGAGCTATGCATTTGTCCTTTTCGGAAAAGATCATTAATTGGATCATGGTAGGTATGTTTTCCTCGGACGGCCCCTCCCGACACTTCCTCTCTCCTTCACTTGGTAATATATTTCATTCGTAAAACTTGCCTAGCTGTATTTGATTTCCGAATTCTTTTTCCTTATTCGGACACCCGAATGCAGACATTTCATACAAATTCTACATGATGCACACGGTCTTAAATCCGTTCAAAAATTATTCCTGACTTTCGTTTCGAAAGCAACCGAACGAAAAAAACGAATGACTTCACCCCAACCGCAGCACACATATTTTATATGCGTCGCCACTCGCCACAAACAGACGGGGATTTAGTTTTCATGATTTTTCCCTCTTGAGATAGAATTGACGTTCGTTCACAAAGTTGTCACTGAACTTACTGGCAGCATTTACAAATGAAAAAAAAAACTACGGACGTGGGCGCTAGGTTACGAATTCCCTGCACCCGGTGTTTCGATTTTCGATTTATTTTGAATATGTATACTAACATAGTTATAAGTGAACCTTGTTACTAACACATTATGGACAAAAAAGTCTGAAATAAATGATTATTATTATTATTATTATATCGCGACCGTTCGGTCCGAAATTCATTGTAATAGAGTAGACATTGGAACGAAAACGTTCACGCAATTGCGAAGTTCGAATGTCCGAGTAGACCCCCTGTATTCCGTTCGGAAATCAAATATGGAAACCTTATACGTATGCACCTAGTTTACCGTCACTGCGGCCAACATGTTGAAATTAAAAAAAAGCCTCCAGAATTATAGTCCAGTGTGCACAGAACTTTAGTATGCAGATAAGTGGGCTCGGGTAACGTGTTCCAATCCCGACAGTGTGTGGTAGGAAAATTAAATTAAAGGCATTCTAATGAGGACTCACACTTTTGCTGACGAATTTTAGCTCTACTCGAGCTGGGTTTAAATTTTAATTAAGCTTGTTCGGGTTTTGCTTCGGTTTTGTTAAATTTGAATAATTTTACATGAATCGTTTGTTGTCTTTTAGTTTAGTTTAGAATTGAAATTTCTAATTGTAGTTACTTACTATACAGGGTGTTTCATAAGTAACAACAAATTTTTGAAACTCTTAAGGGAGTAGTTTAGACCGTCAAACTGAACAACTTTCTCTATGGGACCAATATCGAAAACGCAAAAAAAAATATTTCATATCCCATACATATTAGCTCTAGTCGATTTGTAGAGTATGGAACATCATTTTTTTTTCGCGATTTCGATGTTGGTCCCATAGTGAAAGTTGTTTAGTTTGATGGTCTATACCACCCCCTTAAAGGTTTATTTGTATTTTTGTAACACCTTGTATACAATGATTTTGAGATTTACATTTTTACTAAATTATTTGAGGATGGAGGGATGAACTGTGGTCTACGCTATCTATATACGGTGTTGACGACCACTTGGTGCAGGGACTAAAATCTCTATACAAGGATTCTAGTGCCTGTGTCAGGGTCAATGGGGCGCACTCAGAATGGTTTAACCAGTGGTGTTAGACAGGGATGTGTTGCGTCCCCTTGGCTTTTTAACCTGTATATGGATAGCTGTCTGACTGGTCTGAAAGAATGTGAAAATGGTTTAAGAATGGGAGAATTATTAGTCAAGTGCCTCTTATACGCTGATGATCAAGTGATACTTGCATCGTCGGCGGGAGAGTTACAGGACATGGTAACTCTAATGAATGAAGCATTGAAAAAGAAAGGTATGAAAGTAAATGTGAATAAAACGAAGGTAATGGTAATGGAGAGGGATGAATGTGTGACTGATTGTTGTATAAAGATTGAGAATGAAAAAGTGCAACAAGGTATTTAGGATGTATGTTTACTAGAGACGGGAAATCTGAGGGTGATGTGCATAGGCGAGTAACAGCGGGAAATAAAGTGAACGGTGCTTTGCATACCATTGTGGCTAGCCAATTGGTGTCCAAAAGGGCGCGACTTGCTATACACAATGGTGTGTTGGTGCCTACACTTATGTATGGTAGTGAGTGTTGGGTATGGCAGAAGAAGCATGAAAGTAAAATTAATGCTGTTGAAATGCGTTCCTTGCGAAGCATCTAGTGGAGTTACGCTGAGAGATAGAGTGAGAAATTGTGTGATTGATTAGAGATCGATGTAAATTGAAAGAAGATGTTGTGACAAGAATAGAGAAGGGTATGCTTCGTTGGTTTGGTCATGTGGAGAGGATGAGTGATAGCAGAAGTACGAAAGAGATATATGGAGCTAAAATGAGTGGATGTGTCGGCAGAGGGCGCCCTCGTAGGACGTATTCTGATCAAATCAGTTGCGTCCTACAAAAAGAGGAGGTGCGGAGTACTCGAAACCGACGGGCATGTATGGATGTGAATGAGGCAAAAGATGTATGTAAGGATCGTAGTAGATGGCGCGCTCTGGTCTCTGCCTACCCCAATGGGAAAGAGGCGTGACGTTATAGATAGATAGATAGATAGATAGACTAAATTATTTAGGATTACGTTGATAAGCTCTCTAATGGTAGTTGACTCTTGTACGTGTTTAATCATATTATTATGTACTTACCTATCGGTTTTGAAAAAAAATAACCTATCGGCCTTCGATCACAAACCATGAACATAAGAATAGTTAGTAATATTGACTATTCTTATGCCATGAACCAGATAAGTACTCTACTTCTAAATATTATTGATTAAAAACATGTTACAGCCATGTTATGCTATTTCGAATCAAATTAAAGATTGAAAAATTAACGGGCGCAGGCGGGACGCAAACCCCGGACGGACGGTACTGATTGAAAATTTCGTTCTCTGGTTAGTGGACTTGGTGGCGAAATTGGATAACGCAAGTGTACTCTTCTGTTTAATAATACTTAGGTATAGCGTCTTTGTAATAATCTATCTACAGGCTGTAACAAAACGCCCTATAATACTTTAAGGGCTTCAGCATATGAAACAGAACAACTTTCACTATGGAGACAAATTCGAAATCGCGAAAAAAATATCAGCTGTCCCTCCCATTCAAAACTGCTGTACCGACTCGACTAAAATGTATGGGACAGCAGTTTTTTTTTCGCGATTTCGTTATTGGCTCCATAGTGAAAGTTAAGCTCCGAAACTACTGGACCGATCTGAATAATTCTTTCACCATTAGAATGCTACATTATCCGTGATGAACACAGGCTAAAAAAACGGCCAAGTGTGTCGGGAATATTCACAGGCGCTACGAAGTTCGCCGCGGACCTCTAGTAATATATTAATTTTAATTTTTTTCGGAAGTTGTGATGCTAGATACTAGAGATATAGTCTCGCGCTATTAAATTATTCTTAGTAACTTTTTTTTTTCACAGCCTATTTCATCCCACTGCTGGGCAAAAATCTTCCAACCATCTCTGTACTGCACGGCTAGCATGCCACCCACGACAAAGCGTTTAAACGAGAAAAACGTCATGCGCGCTCTTTTTGGCGTACGTAAAATAATAAAGATGGAGGCACGTCTCGATTTTTGTCGTTTTCTCGGCGGTGGCATGCTAGAGGGGCTGGGCATGCTCTGGCCACGCGTCATCGAAAGCATCTAGATCGTCCCGCCATCTCTTCTTAGTAACTAAAAAAATAAATTTGTGTACCAAACTCCAAATTGTGTTTACATAATACTCCAAACGAAGTCATTCTATTTATTTTGTTTGCTTAAGTATAGCATTTTCCATTATGACAATGAACATAGCAGAATTCAATTTTTTGTTGTTGATTTTCTCTCCAAAATAATGTATGTGCTTAGAAAATAGAGAGTTTATTTTCTCAATAATGAGAATGAGCGTGAAGAGCGTGACATCTTTTCTATAGAGATTTTCCTCGCGTCTTTATTTTGAAAGCTCTTTTGATTTTTTAGTACTTAGTTTTATTCTGTTCTGAACAATGTTATATATGTTAAGTTTTAACGAAATCAGTCCAGTCGTTTTAGTATGATTGATTAAATAAAATAACTTCAATTCAATCAAAACATTAACAGCTTTGAAAACCCTTAAAAATCACTTAAAAGATTTTTGATTAAAAAATCACCTAGTACCTACTTAATAACAATATTTGTTTTCCATATAAAATAAATTTTGCTTGTTGCCTTTAATTATAATAAATCTGCAGGGCAGTTTAATTTAACCAACAAGTTGTTTTAACACTTTTTTAAAAAATACATTTCAAGCATTTTCTTTGTATTAGTATAGTAGCCATTTTTCAGTTTCATGTGTTTGAAGTAACATTAGAAAAGGTAATTCAATTTGACGAACATGTTTCGTATAATTTTAGTCAAAGTTGTCTCTTACTAAAGTAGGCACCTAACTACCCTTGTGTGCACGTCAACGGCTCTAGCATGTACAAACCCTCCGAGGGTTGTTTAAGTTTCCTTTACGCTATCAAAGGCTAGTTACCCTTTGTGAAAACTACGGTCTGTTCATTTAAAATTTACCCTTGAATTTACCTAAACAACCAGTTTGAGTGTGTTTTTCTCCGGTTTGTTTGTAACTAAAACTGAAAACGGAACGTTTTGCCGCAGAAAGTATACGAAACTGGTTTAGAAACTACGTTTGTAATTTGAACAAATAATGTTATGAAGTTTCTAGAGTTAAGCGCGGAATACCTAATGGTTAGTACGAGTAGGTACTTAGTAAGGGTCAATTCACATCGAAAGAACAACGGCGCGCAGCGGCCAGAGGAAAATTTTTAGAGCAGGGTGTTACACTACGAACAAATAATTTGTTCGTAGCTGTTACATAGTTAAGAATAAATTTTTAAAACTCTTAGTGTTTAGACCGTCAAACTGAACAACTTTCTCTATGGGACCAACATCGAAATCGCGGTAAAAAATCTGATATCCCATACATATTTTTGCTCGAGTCGATTTGTAGAGAACATAATATTTTTTTTCGCGATTTCGATGTTGGTCCCATAGTGAAAGTTGTTGAGTTTGATGGTCTAAACCATCCCCTTAAATGTTTATTTGTATTTTTGTAACACCTTGTATTAGCATTTTGAATCTTTATGTTAGTGAATAAAGTTCAAATTGATTTGAGGCAATGCGGATAGCGCAGCGCCGCGATTGTAGTATGCCAGCATGATATAGCGCTTACGCGGTATCGAGCCATGCCATGGCTCTCTCTTTCTATTTGCGTGCGAACGAACGAAATAAAAGGCTATAGGCTTATCACGCGCACCATAGGTACTACGGCTTCAGTCACGGAATATTTAAGAGGCGCCGTCGGCGTCGCTGCCGCCACGTAGTTTACAATGGACAATTGGAAAAGGCACGCGGTGCTTGCAGCTACTCTTTCAGTGTGAATTGGTCCTAATTTGTCGACTGTACATTGAAAAACACACAGATCAAATAAGTATCATCACAGAGTACCTACCAACTATAAGTATCATACATTTAACTTGTTGATGCCTTTTTTTGTGACTACCACCGCTTCGGAAGGTGTTATCACTGTAGAGAAGATACGTCCAGAGACCCAATAACTAGAGATCTTACAAAAACAATATATTATACAAAGTACCTCATCTTCTCAGCCGATGGACGTCCACCCACTGCTGGACATAGGCCTCCCCCAAGGATCGCCAGAACGACCGATCCTACGCTGCCCTCATCCAACGGATTCCCACCGCCTTCACCAGGTCGCCGGTCAACCTTGGGGCCTGCCCACGCTGCGCTTTCCGGTACGCGGTCGCCAATCAAGAAATGTTCGGCCCCATCGGCCATCGGTTCTGCGAGCAATGTGCCCCGCCCACTTGCCACTTCAGTTTAGCAATTCTTTGGGCTATGTCTGCTACTCTGGTTCTTCTGCGGATCTCTTCATTTCTAATTCGATCTCGCAGGGAAACTCCGAGCATAGCCCTCTCCATTGCCCTTTGCGTGACTTTCAGCTTTTTTGTGAGGCCTTGAGTGAGCGACCACGTCTCTGTTCCTGTACAAAGAACCTACAATACAACTACAAAATAAATACAACAATCAATCAAATATAGGTACTTTACATTAAACCAAAAACATAACCATATACAATATTCAATAGAATAACGTAGCTTGTCAAGACCAGGCAGGTTATTCAAACTCTAATGAATATTCAAGAGACAAAAGACGTGTATCTGATGTTTACTGAAAGTTACGATTTGACAATAGCGTCGGGATCATAGAATTAACTATTGGTTTCCATAGCAAATAACGATGTTATCGTAAACTAAAATTAATTATTTTAACGGGTTATTACTGCGTTTCTAACCTTTCAAGAACAGTAGCAACGTAATAGGAACTTATTGATCTGAGTTCTTGACAAACGCTTTTCCTCCTATTCGAGATTCTACACAATATGGATTCCGCTTAGATTATCAAGATAGACAGTCAAAGCTACGAAAGCGTCGAAAAAATTAGGAACCAGTACTGGTTCCAAAACCCTATACATATACACGCACACATACATATTTTGTATTGCGCCTCACGCATACCAACCTAAGAAAGTTAGCCCCTTTTGTTTTAAACGGAACAAGTGTGAGGCTCATTCTAGACATATACTTTTTCTAAGGGATTCCGCAACAACTGACATTTAACACCAAGTACCAAGGAGGTTTTTTTATTATACCTACTTAAGATAAGTACAGGGCAAAGGTTAGGTACTCTAATTCAAATAAAATAAAATTATTTTTGTTTTTGTAATTCTTTTAATTCTGCTCTCAATCGTCGAAGGAAAATATGGTAAGGAAACCTGTATTCGGTGAAGAAGAAATTCCAATGCGAGCATATGTAACTTATATCAATCCGCATTGGGCACATGTGGTGGACTAACAGGACAGTTTGATGGTCTAAAGCACCCACAGGGGTAATCTGTGAAAGCACCCTATAAGCCATAATGTAAGATACGTATTATGTTTATTGAGATTGTTGATTACGCCCTGTATAGAGATACAGGGTGTAAATGTGTATGTCTAGATTACATTTGACAATATCACAACACCATTTCATTCATGTCATATTATTTAATTTTAACATTAAACGCGAACGTTTTCCCCCACATTATCTGATTTAATTATCTTTTGTCTCTCTAAATAAAAAATAATTACGGGACAGTTGGAAGTAAATATTTTCAAAAGCTGCCACCGTTATATTAAGCTCATTATTTTGTACGTAAAAGCTTAATTCTCTGTTTACGAAATGTTTAACATAGCATGTAAAATTCTGTTTTCATATTTAAATTTTGTAGAGCTATTTAAAATTGTTAGGAATTTAGGATCATTGTTCTGGAGAATTTTATTCTGGGACCTTCATAATATGCTGACACTTTTTAAGGGGATGATGATGATCAGACCATCAAACTGAATAACTTTCTCTATGGCAACAACATCGAAATCGCGAAAAAAAACAGCTGTCCCATACATTTGGCTCAATAGGTTTGCAGTTTTGTATGGGACAGCAGATTTTATATTCGCCATTTATATGTTGGTCCCATATAGGGCTGCCATCCGTCCGGGTTTCCCCGGATTTGTCCTAGTTTGAGGGGCGTCCGGGGGCGTCCGGGCGGGGTCGTCACGAAAGTGTCCGGGGGAAACCCGGACACTTACTGTGTCCGGGTAAGACCCGATTATTTTTACACATAATGGTAATAAAACGTTCGTTTTATCCACAAATCAACTCGATTTCGGCATAAACTGAACAATCAAGTTGTTATGTAGCACTTAGATCAAAATAAAATGAATGGATAGGTCTTATGCGAACATTTCAAACCAGAAAAATGAGGCAAAACAAAAGACAGGTTTACTTCAAATTTGTATGCAAGTACCCTAGATTTGACAGATAATGGCGCTAGTTTGTATGGACCAAGTGCACCAGGAGTTTGCTCCAACTTACCGCGCTATAGGCCTATCCATTGATTTTATTTTGATCTAAGATGTAGCAAAATCATGAGTTCGTTTCGCTCGCTCCAGCTTTTATTCGACCTCGATTTCGGCATGACCTAGAAATGCGCTATAATATTTGAAAAAATTTCGAGCTCGCTTCGCTCGCTCCTGGTTTTGTACTGTATTGAATCGATATAATCGTATTGCAAAATCTTATTATAACATGAAAAAATCTCGAGCTCGCTTCGCTCGCTCCCGGTTTTATATTGTATTGATTTGATTAAGTCGTATTGCAAATCTCGAGCTCACTTCGCTCGTTCCTGGTTGTATAGCGTATTGATACGATCTTTTGTCATCCTATAGGCATACGAGTGAACAATCGAGTTGTTGTGTAGCAAAATCATGAGTTCGTTTCGCTCGCTCCAGCTTTTATTTTAGACCTCGATTTTGACGGGACCTGGAAATGCGCTATAATATTTGGCAAAATCTCGAGCTCGCTTCGCTCGCTCTTGGTTTTATGCTGTATTAAATCGATTTAATCGTATTGCAAAATCTCGTTATAATAAGACAAAATCTTGAGCTCACTTCGAACAACTACTTACTAACTTAAATAAAAAATTTCGTGGTCGTCCGGGGAAAATTCCAGATTTTACTGAAATGTCCGGGGTTTTTGACGTCTTTGCCCGGCGACGACGATTTTGGCGATGGCAGCCCTACCCATAGAGAAAGTTGTTCAGTTTGATGTCTGATCATCCCCTTAAAAAGTGTCAGCCTATTAAGAAGGTAGGTTGTATACTAAGTTAAGTAAAGACCATAATACCTTAAGGGGTAGTTAGGCACCTGTTTCAGTTACCAACCATCTATGGAAGGGTGCTGCAGCAAGGGGTCACTTTTAGCAAATTGAATGTTGCGAAGAAATGACACTGCGTTAGAAACCTTTTCGATTATGAATCGTCACGAACGATGTAAACCGAAAGAAAAGGAGTGGTCTAAGTCGGAAACACATTTTGCATTCGATAAGATATCGATTCGGTATAGTGTACTGTGTACCTAACTGTAAATAATAGAGAGCTATTTGTTTTTACTTCTTTCTTTCTTCCTACCTTTCTTTCTTTTTTCCCTCTCTTTCTCTGTTTTTCTTTCTTAATGACATAAGATGGTTAATATTTGGGAGTGTTTTCGAAATCAAATCTAAGTACACCTTAACTTCTAAAATGTACCTAAAGTACATTGGTACCTATTATAGAAAAATGATATATTATTTTTGGAAGAACAAAGACAGAATTTAGAATCGAATCATGTAGCAATGCGACAATATGCGACTGCACGTCTGGCAAAATTCTAGAAATTTGATGCAGTTTTTGCGCAAGTCGTTGGACGGTTAGACTATAAAAATCCGGCAGAATTTAAGCAATTAGAGTTCCGTACTAGATGGAAAAACATAATGTTCTTGTTTTGATCTTTTTGTTTCTAATGAATACAAAAACATTGTTCACGTGCGTGTTTGTTGAAACAATAATAAAAGCCGGACAAAGTCAAGCACAATGTGGTATTTTACTGGACCTTGCAAAATTCATCGATATTACGATGAAATATGCATGAATGCAAATGCTCTCGACTGTATTCCCTGAGGGGGTAGTCAGAGATATTCTGAAACCTCAGAACATCCACGTTTCACTAGGTGCCGACACTGTATCCAGTGTGACGAGGAGTGAGCCCGTCGCCACTTGTAATGGACAGTGGGTACAATACAGGCCTCGAAATTAAAGCATGCAGGTTTCCTCACGATGTTTTCCTTCACTGAAAGCTCATGGTGGAGTAAGATACAGAAACATTTTAAAAAAATATTTAGAAGTAAGTATTTAAAAACATTTGCTTGCATACACCTATACAATCAAACAGCATGCATAGGTACACTGAACCCACAGCACGACGGTACCATACAATCCGGGGTGGTCAGATGCATAACTACAACTATAAAAAAGTAAAAAAAAAAAAAAAAGAAGTAAAGTAAAGTATAATTGAATTGAATTGAATTGAACTATAAAATGACCTTATAAAGCGTGTAGTTGTGGCACCTTGCACCTTCACCTAGACAAGTATATACAGGGTGTAAGGATGAGTCATTAACATTTAACCCACAGACTCTACCCATCAAACTGAACAACTTTTACTATACAGGGTGTAAGTGACAGCCTAGCAAATACTGAAACGGTCAGACCATGAAACTGAACAACTATCTCTAGAGGCTTTCCTCAGGAAACGAGAAAAAAATCTGCTGTCCCATACAAAACTGCTGTGCTTACCCGACTCAAATATTGTATGGAATAGCTGATTTCTTTTCGCGTTTCCTAAAAAAAAAGCCTACATTGATAGTTATTCAGTTTGATGGTCTGAGTTCACCGTTTCAGTATTTGCTAGGCTGTCACTTACACCCTGTAGAAGCAAAACGATCAGAGCAAAAAAAAAAATATACGCTGTCCCATACGATTGCAGTTTATTGATTATAAACATGTTAGAGCCATGTTGTGCTATTTCGAATCAAATTAAAGATTGAAAAATTTGTCTCGGGCGGGACCGGATTTCGTTCTCTGGGTAGTGGGCTCGGTGGTGTAATTGGTTAGCACGTTTCCCCGGTTTGGAAGAGCGTGGGTTCAAGTCCCGCCCGAGACAAAATTTTCAATCTTTAATTTGATTGCAGTTTAGTTAGTATGGGACGGCAGACTTTTTTTAACTCTGATCGTTTTGCTCCCATAGTAAAAGTTGTTCAGTTTGATGGGTAGAGTTTGTGGATTAAAGGTTAATGATACTTTTCCTAACACCCTGTATATTCTTTGACCTAGAGCAGAAGTGGCCATTCACAACACTACGAACTCTATAATGAATGATGCATGAACATACCTGAGATGCATGCTCATGCTTATTCTATGAACACTGTATTTCATTTCAATGCAAACTAAGTTCTAGTCAAAGGGTATAATGCAAACGTGGCTAAGTGAAATTAATAGGTTTGTACAATGAACGGCTACCTAATTGTGTTGGGCTATTATACTTAAACCTGAATAAATTATGTTAAGATCTGCATAGAAATGAGAGAGTCGGTGGGTGGTGTAGTAGTCATTATACCTATGATAATGACATTTAAATACTCTACTAAGTTTTCTGTTAAGGGGGTTGCAGAGACGTTCACAGGCAACTAGATGGCGCTCGGGAGCATCATTCCTGATTTTATCACATTTTATTTTATATCTTCGTAATTATGTTATAAATTGCAAATGTTATTTGAGATGCGTAATCTAGATTTTCTTAACTATTTTTCCATATATAAAATATTTACATTATATTACTTTTGTTAAGGGTCGGCACTACCCTAATCGGGCAAAACAGGGTTCGGCGTTCCGACTTTTGAGGATAGTAAATAGCTATATTTAGAAACAAAATTAATACCATCGCTTCTTTAAAAGATGAAGTACAAGATGAACAAAAAAATTTCAGTAAAATTGTGTAATTACATCAGAAAGTAATCGAGAATTTCATGAAAAACTCCAGAATAGCACTGCCGCGTTCCGAGTCCTGTGATTTAGTGAAACAAAATAAAACAACAAAATATATTTCTAATCAATGGCAAAACATCAAAGAACACTTTAAACAAATCAGTTTTTCGATACGACTTCTAGTTTTTTTGCAATTTGTTACCAAAAATCACATATTTTTTTGGACGTTTTCTTCATACAAATTACTATGGGCCGTCAATCGTTCGAAATCATTGCAAATAGACCGGTGACCGGCAACACCCAACCCTGTCTTAGAAGATTAATGAACAAATCCATTTTTAGCTAAAGTAGGCAAAGTAACTTATAAAAAACCGGGCAAGTGGGTGTCGGGCCACATGCAGTATAGGGTTCCGTAGTTGCCCGTCACGTATGTGGACTTAGAAGTACATTTTATAAATTGGTCGACTATTACTCGTTATTATAACAGAATAACTGTAAGTTTATTACTATTGTTACTAGCAAACTAAGGATTGATAATCTGAAGTCATCATCATCATCGTCAGATATGTTTTAAATAAGAGTGAATTCTGTACCGCAGTAGGTAACTCAAACGATTGACTTTGTAAGTCATTTGCACGACAGAATTTTGCGCGAAAAGACATTGCGCGACACAAGACAACACTAAAGGAATTTCACAAAAGTTACTTTCCGGGCACTGTTTGGTAGTTTTTGGTTATTTTGGTAATTTATGGTAGTTTTGAGTCTTTCGGTAGTTTTTGGTAAATTTTCGTACAAAAGTAACCAAAAAGTTATTTTGGTAGATTTTCGTACTTTTCGGTAGTAGTTTTTGGTTATTTTGGTAGTTTCTGTTTTTTTTTGGTAGATTTTCGTACTTTTTGGTAGATTATTGTTATTTTGGTAATTTTTCGTACTTTTTGGTAGTTTATGGTTAATTTGTTACTTTTGGTTCATCTCATTTCATTTTATTTATTTACCTTAAATTGTAGGTAGGTACATAAGTTACAGATGGTAAGTACAGAGTACCTATTAGTCACACTACAATATAATTTATAAACATTAAGAAAAAAACAGATTTAAACAATATGTGCCAGACAATAACTTAACTACCACCTTTCACTTACTACAATTAAATTAGTTTAATGTTATAAAATCAGTTAAATGTGATTAGTTAAAAATTATAATTACCTATTGAGGTACAAATAATCGGTCTGCAACACATTTTTTTCTACTCAGATTGATGCCTGTTTGTTTACTTATACTGAAGAAACTAATTAAAGTCATAGGGACACTGTTCGATTAGCATCGATGCTAGTCGGTAATTTGGTACCAGTAGCTCATTTTTGCGAGTTAAATTTAATATCTTGCTACGGAATACTACGGGGTATCGTCTCACGATTTCGCACAGATCGAGGATATACGAAGCTGTCACAGTGAGTAATTTAAAGTCGGTAAACAAGGATCGGCATGACACCCTTACTGACTGAATTCCGCTTACGATTCGAATGTAGGTACCTCTTTTGCAAAACATATTATTTTATTTATGTCAACAAACCCACCCCGTAGCCAAGCCGTCAAGAACTCTTTTGTTTTTATGGTAGTTTTTGGTAATTTTCATTCTTCTATCAAATATTTCCAAAAAGTATAAAAATCTACCAAAATAACCAAAAACTACGAAAATCTACCAAAATAACCAGAAAGAACGAAAAACTACCAAACTAACCAAAAACTACCAAAAAACCAGAAACAACAAAAAAATAATAACTAAACTACCAATAATTACCAAAACCTACCAAAAGAACTAAAAACTACCAAAAGAACCTAAAGAACTATTGACATTGTACTAATTTTTTTTTTTAAATTACTTCTTGTTAATATTGCTGTGCCCTTTCAGGATTCATGTACCCACATTAGCTACTAAGTAACACCTACTTATATGTTCTTGTGTCGAACAATGTCCTTCAGCGTGACGAAAATTACTGCTGAAATTTACCAAAATCTACCAGCCATGTTTCAAATTCTACTTAAATTCTACCAAATAATATTAATGTCGTTACAGATGGTTAAAATTTATTATAAAACACGTTTTTGAACAAAATATTATCAATTTTATCTAAACGCTCATTATTACACATGTTATTTTCGCATTTTTTTATAATTTTTATTGGTTTTCATCACTTTGTAACATGGATGCTTCAATTTTCAAATAAATATTAAATAGCAATGCCGGAAAGTGGCGTCATTTTTTTAATTATTTTTTTGAGCGTCCACCAACCACTCCTTGTTTTTATGGAAGATATTGATGTGCTGAACAAAACAAAGTATTACAATTTTACAATCATACCTCTACATGCAGTACCAACGGCGATATAAAGGTCTGAAATGTCAGAGCATGCTCACAGTACTAGAATTCTGACATTTCAGACCTTTATATCTCCGTCGGTACTGCATGTAGAGGTATGATTGTAATACTTTGTTTTGTTCAGCACATCAATATCTTCCATAAAAACAAGGAGTGGTTGGTGGACGCTCAAAAAAAAATATACTTAAAAAAAATGACGCCACTCGCCCATACTAAATCGGCATTGCCATTTGGTCGTCCCTACGCAAGTTTAAATTTAGTACAGTTTTCTGTGTCTCATAAGCAGAGTCAGAAATTTTGGTAGCACTTTTAATTATGTCAAAGAATTGCACGTTTGTCGACTTCCGATTGTGTCCATTTACGGGTAATTTTTTATAACTGCGGATAACACCAGCATGTATTCTACTCATCAAACTGAACAACTTTCACTATGGAGCCAACTACAAAAGAGCGAAAAAAAAATCAGCTGTCCTATACAAAACTGCAGTACCTACATATTCGACTCAAATGTATGGAACAGCTGATTTATTTTCGCTATTTTGAAGTTCGATACATGCTGAAGTTATCCGCAGTGATATAAAATATACCCGTATATCGACATTATTGGAAGTCGATAAACATGTAATCTCTTTGACATATTAAAAGTGCTAGGTACCAAAATTCCAACTCTGTTTAGAAGCCCTCTTTTGTAAAAAAAAATAACATTAGGCGATATGATTAATATTTGCTGTACTAGAAGTGAGTTCGGTGGCGCATTGCGGAGAGGTATGGACTCTCAATCAAGAGGTTCGCGTTCGAATCCGCACGGACAACATGCCACGAACCAATGAGTTTTTCTAACTTATGTACGTATTACCGACTGCTCTCAAAGGGTGAACGAAAACATCGCGAGGAAACCTGCATAATGCAGACGAAGAAATTCTGATGTATATGTGAAGTCTACCAATCCGCTTTGGGCATGCGTGGTGGACTTACGCCCAAACACCCTCCTAGAAGGTAGGCCTGTGCCTTGCAGTGGGACGTATACAGGGTGTTACAAAAGTAAGAATAAATTTTTAAAACTCTTAAGGGGGTTGTTAAGACCGTCAAACTGAACAACTTTCTCTATGGGACCAACATCGAAATCGCGAAAAAAAAATCTGATATCCCATAGATTTTTAGCTCGAGTCGATTTGTAGAGTATAGAACATAAATTATATTTTTCGCGATTTCGATATTAGTCCCATAGTGAAAGTTGTTGAGTTTGATGGTGTTAACCACCCCCTTAAATGTTTATTTGTATTTTTGTAACACCTTGTATAGGCTGATGATGTACTAGAAGTTGAAAAACTTGCAAACCCTGCAATCGTTTTCTCAGCCATTTGTATTGCCAGCTTAGATTTTATTAGCCTGAATCCTTGAATTTTTAAATACATTAACATTTTCGAATACCCAATTTCTACTAAAATCTACTAAACAATTTTGCCCTAAATATACCAATAAAGAAGAAATCTACTAAAAGTCGTCACACTGATGATGTCCTTTTGCGCAAATGTTTTTGAAGGCAATCGTTCCAGTTACTGCAAAATTAACTTTTATTCCGTGCTTAAAATATTATATCTGACGATGATTATGATGATAAAAGATTACAAACCCTTAGTTTGCTAATACCAATAATATTAAACTTATAATAATTTCATTATTCTGTTAAAAGTTTTAATTTGTTCTGTTAAAATAATTTTAAGTTTTTTTAAGCCTTAGTAATACTGTGATCTAATTAGCTAGAACCCATCCTATCCTACCACCAGGGGTGATCTTTGATCAGTCACATTATAGGTCCATCACGGTACTGTACTGTTGCTGTAAATGTCAATTTCGACCTACGGCTCTCAAATCCAGATGCTTCAGGATGATTGCCACGCACAACCAAACATTCAACATTAATTTAATGTGGTAAAATCTGCCTTCCGAGTAGTAGGTACCCTAAATTCGGTCGGACCTACGACCCTGCTAGGATAGGGTCGGCCGACCAGACTTTTTAGTCCTTACTAATTGGACTCTAGACCAACAGACTAGTTACGTCCTTTAATTCAACGAGGTAAAATGTTGTGTCACCAGGTAGGGTTCACTTTTTCCTTCACACCAGTAAACATGCCAGCCAAGCTGCCGCGCGCTGCAGCCGACCAAGTTTTTTGCAAGAAAAGTATTACCAAAAGCTATCAAATTGATTTGTTCATTAATCTTATAAGATAGGGTTGAGTGTTGTCGGCCACCGGTCTTTTTCTTTTGACAGATATGTCAAACGGGCCGTAGGTAGTGCCGACCCTTAATACCGTCTACGAATGTTATACGTCAAAGTTTTGTATGAAATTGATTAAAATTTAAATGTATATCAAATTCGTATGAACAATAAAATTACTATAACTTGTAGCTAGATCAGTAAAACATAAACACAAGTGCCCGCATAATTGAAAATTTTGATTGAAATCATCACAATTACGAGATATAAAATAAAATGTGATAAAATCAGGAATAATGCTCCCGAGCGCCATCTAGTGTAGTGTCTTGCCCTCTGCAATCCCCTGTGCCCCCGGGATTTAAGTTTATTTTGTAGTATGCGTCAGAGGGTTTTATGAGTTGAACTACACCACGTAGCACAGCATTGCATATTTCCGTCGCTCTATCCTTTTCTTTCACTCAGGGACGTGATTTGCTAGAGCATATAAGATAGACGGAACGGGACAGCACGGAACAGCACGCCGCGTGCGATCGCGTTCCGTCTATCTTAAATGCTCTAGCAAATGACGTTCCTGAGTTGAAAAGGATGGAGCGACGGAAAAATGCGATGCTGTGCGGCCTGGTGTAGTTCAACCCTAACTATTAAGAATAAATGCGTGGTGTCGTGAAGCCACACTAACATAAAAGGCCTAAGCTCATTGCAGCGATTTTTTTTTCCAGTACATTTTGTATGGGGACGCGCGCGATCCTACACACTGCCGCGATATTATCGAGCGATAATATCGCTGCGATTTTGCGATAATTGTTCTCAGTACATTTTGTATGGGGACGCGCTCGATCCCACACACTGCCGCGATATTATCGCAACTCTTTCGACTACATTTAGTAGTGGGGCGCATGCGTGACGCGAATCGCGGAATCGCTGCAGTGTGTAAGGTGTCGCGATATCGCTGTCGATAATATCGCTCGATAAAATCGCTCGATAATATCGCTGCAATGTGCGGAGGCCTTTATATTCTATTCATATCCCTAACTTCACATCGCTGTAACTTGAATATGAGCATTGTATCATGCACGATGTAATGATGTAACATACTATAAATCTTTCGAGTGGTGAGCCACTGATAAGCCTGAAATTGGATGCGACGAGTATAGAATGTATAATCGTAGGCTTATTGGTAAGCAAACGGTGTTTGGATAAGCTTGATGAATGACTTAATTGTTGTTTGTAACGCTTATTTTGTGTTTATGCGGTTTATAGGATTAGTCTCTTACTGAATAATATTTATTCAAAGTAGCAAATATTACAGTTGCTACCATCGACCTAGAAGTCTACGGACACAGGGTCTAGTACAAAATTCTCGATAAAAGTGTCCCAAACTAACCTTATAAAAATGTAGGTATGCATAGTAATGTAAACAAACTGAAAACATTGCAATTATTTGCGTATGAAGCTAGTCACAAGGGTTAATTTTGCTTGCACCTACTTAACACCATATGCAGCTTCGACTGGAGGTGAAAATGAACATCAAACATCGACAGACGTAATGGCGGACGCGTTGACAGATAATCAATATATAAAATAAAAATTAAATATTATGTTCGTAAACAAAATGATACTTCTAAATGCTTCTAAATGATAAAATAATAGTTTGCTTACTGAAAATAGGATACACCATCACATTTTTTCACTTTTCTTTGGTAGTTTTTACATGTTTTTTACAACACAGTACGCCATCATGAACTCGCGCGTGTTCGGACGATCAAACAAAGACTGGCAAGAGACTACAGTCTCTTTTTGAATTGTAAACTTCTTTTGGTTAGGACACTTTTGAGCGTGGACCCATCTTCCATAGTGTTCTAATTCAATGGTTGCTACTTTTAATTTTGAATACCAACAGCTTAGGCCTGGAGCCCGATTGCGCTATGTTTAAACATCGAACTTCTATTCTTATCCAATTCCAGTTCTAATCAAATAGCAATCTAATTACTATTCAACTGTGCTGAATTCTTCATCACGCTAAACTCTATGTAACTGACAGCCCTTAACGTCTGAGCGATTTGTCAAACGGCTCTAACGGCTGTCAAGAGCAGTACCGTGATTAGCGCAATACCAAATTGTGTCAAAGTTATGGTTCGTACGTAGTCCAATCACGGTTCAATCACAGAATGTTTACCGCGATTGCAGCCCAGGTCACACGCGGGCTACTCGCCACAAATTGAATCCAGGAGGGCGATCACGCTAATTTAAAACATCCAAGTTCAATCCTAATCCAATTTCAGCTCTAATCACTTTGTAATCCAATTACTATTCAATTTAGATTTTTGTTTGCTTTCCAGTAAAAATTTTTATCGTTTTTTTAGTGGGAATTTTTATTTTTATATTCTCTGAAACGGTGATTTCGGATCATCAAACTAAACAGAAACACCTTTGACTATGGAGCCAACCACCGGAATTGAGAAAAACATCGGCTGTTTCGTACATTTGAGTTGGGTATGTACCTACTGCAGTACCTACCTGACGTGACAGTAGTTTTGTATGGAACAGCTGATTATTTTTTTGTAATTCTGGAGGTTGGCTCTAAAGTGAAAGTAGCTCAATTTGATGGCCGGAATTCACCGTTTCAGTATTTGCGTTGCTGTCCCTTACACCTTGCATAAGACTACACCCTATTATACCTAAGACCCTTACCCTTTACCACACATTAAACACAGCGTCTTACAAAATCCACTCGTATATCAACAGGGCAAGCAATTTCCTAAAAAGGTCCGACGTACTAACAAGAATTTGTAGTGACCCGTAAGTGGTTCCGTACACCAATCATGATTAGAGAACCCTTGTCCACGTGAAAATCGTGCTAAACAAGGGAAAAGAAATACGGTCAGTTGCGAATCTTGATCGCTAACGAAGGGTTCGGTAGAATAATTTGCGAACCCATATAGATTGAGAAATAAGTTAAAGTAAGGATGCACCAGGTACCTATGTCTTCAATGCAACGAAAAGACTTAGGGTGGATGCAGGTAAGTTCCTGGTTAAATGCTATAAGAGTATTTTATAAAAAGGACTTGAGTATTTACACCGTTTAAGAGAAGCTTATTCTGAGAGCGCAAATGCGCGCTGAATACAAACGTAGTCTGTTGATAATTTTAATACTATCCAATTAAAGTCAATTAAATTTTGCAGAAACAATCTAGAAACAAATCTCTATGCTTGTATGGAGCCAGATTTTCGTTAAAATATACAGTTTTAATGCTAGGATTAATTTAAGATTAGTATGGAAATCTTTGAGGCACTGTCACATTAAAACTATACATTTTAACGAAAATGATGACTCAATATATGCATAGAAATTTGTTTCTAGAGTAATTCTGAAAAATTTCATTGAGTTTAATTGGTTGGCAGGTATTGAAAATATCACCATAGTACGTTTGTATGGAGCGTGCTCCGAATTATATCCTCTTAAATCTCTCTCTTCCTGGATTTTAATCCCATATGGTGGTGGGGTCAGCCTTCCGTGTCTGTTCTCTCCACCTTGCCCTTTTCTTCTTTCTGTAATTATATCCTCTTAAATAAAAAAATTAAAAAAAAATGCGTTAGATTATATTAGAACGAGCGACAGGCGAGAACCATTAAGTGAAAGAACCCTAAACCTTAAGGCCAAAGTTCGAAGAACTGGGGACTTAAAAACTAATTAAGGCGACCACGTTTATTACTTTGGCGACTGTGTTTGGCGACGATCCGATTTTTTTTTTGTTACATTTAGTTATTATTTCTAAAATGTCTTAACAAAAATTTTTTTTTTTTTTTAATAATAAACTATTCTATACTAAATTACATATATAATATTACACAGAAAAGATTTGATTTTTTGTTTGTTTGTATTGAATAGGCTCCGAAACTACTGGACCGATTTGAATAATTCTTTCACCATTTGAATGCTACATTAACAGTGATGAACATAGGCTAAAAACGGCCAAGTGTGTGTCGGGAAGATTCTAGTATTAAAATAATGGTAAAAATATTGATAAACTATTTTATTTTATAAATATTGTCCACTTCACAGTCTATGACGCAAACTGAATAAAAGTTAAATAATTATGAATAGCGGCGCCGCGCGATTTCGTACGCGCATGAACCGTTTGCGATGAAATAAAGCCTTAATGCTAATCCAAACTAAGCTCTATGCTTTTATGAAAACCCCATCCAAATCGATTCTGTCTTTTTTAAGTGATGCGTGCACGAACAAAGAAACGTATCTATAGACAAACATAAAAAAATCTAAAAATAGTCTCAATGCTTATCTACGTCTACGCCCCCAATATTATACTTATGTAAGTATAATATGTAACGATTCTTGTTTAGGACTAAATTTTTTATAATTTTTAATATTTAATATAATGAAATAATGTAAATCCGTCAAATCGGTAGTGGTCGGTCGCCTTAATGAAAATTAGACTAAATTAAAAGAGCGAGATTTTAGCGTAATTGTCTTGTTAAAGTTGATAATCTTCTTTGGCTTTGTTAAATTAATCCTGTTTAATAGATACGATCTGCATATACTAAGTTAATCCGATTTTGGATTCTTGTTAATGATTACGTTTTAGAAATTCAACGGAGTTAGAGCCTTTTCCCACGCAGCGCTTTCAGCGATACTATCGATCCTTATCTATACATACCTACATAATATCTAATCTAATCTAAACTTTATAATAATAAAACTGTAACTGAAGTGTGTTGAAGATATTTACAAAAAAATTAAAACCGACTTCAAAACTAAAAAGGTAAAAATAATAATATTGCAGTCGTTGACTTTTGCATTCGAATCTATAAGAACATTAATTAGTTTTATCGGACTCGGTGTCAAGCCGGTACGATTCGCAACTGGGCTTGCAGTAATTTTTTGGCTTGGCTTGGCTTGACACCGACTCCAATAAAACAAATTAATGTTCTTATAGATTCGAATGCAAAAGTCAACGACTGCAATATTATTATTTTTACCTTTTTAGTTTTGAAGTCGGTTTTAATTTTTTGTTTAAATTTTTTTATTTCAAACTTTTCAGTGTTGAAATCTAGGTGAAATAGGTACATTAGTTCGACTAAGCAGTTATAAGTACTTCAATGCAAAGGATACGGTGTACGCTCTACACCTCACTCGATTTAAAAAAATCCAACCCATGTTTCGTACAACATTTCTGTTTTTGGGTTACTGTTATCTGTCTTTATGCCATATTTCGATTCAATAGATGCAAAAATGAGCGAGTTATTGAGGCGGGGCATACAGACAGACAGACAGAATGGACGAAAGTATAAGGGTTCCTTGTTTGACTACGGAACGACGAACATTTCCGACCGCCATGCTTCGATCAAAATAAAATAAATGGATGGAAAAGAAATGGATACGCGAACATTTCAAACCAGAAAAATGAGGCAAAATAAACCGCCATGAACAATTAAATCTATGTGTTTCGGTACCTCCTATATCCATGAAGTTTAAACCATACAGTTATTATACGTTTAAACACAACAGTATGACCAAGAAGTTTTAAATTTATAGGCATATAAAGATTCTTGGTTATGACAGTAAAAAAAAAACATAGTTTGACAGTCCCCATCAAAACATTGCTGGAGTGTGATTTTTGAACCTCACACGTTCGAATTAGCAGTCGAAAGACGAAATATGCATAATCTCCATTAGTAATTTTGAAATTTTCTACCGCTGACTTGAACGTGTGATGTTTAAAAATCGCACTCCTGAAGAGAATCGACAAACAAAAATGTAATCTGTGTCACGGACCTGAAAAAAAGACGGACGTAATATCCTTTTATTATATAAGTGAAGCATCCATGTATTATATTGTGTTTGCGTCGTAGAAAAAGAAGGTAAGTACTAGAAAGAAGCACGTGTCGTGTCATACTCACTCAGTAAGAGATGCACATAGCAAATTCGCTCTAGTTAAAAATTCGCTCTAGTTAAAAAAGGAGATCGCTACTTATTGCTGTCCTTATCGACGTAACCACTTTTTTGTTTGATGACGGCTGTCTGACTCCGGAGGCAGACATCTAGCTTCATACAAATTGTATAGGATTTTATGACTATCGCTATCTCATATGCGTTTATACTTCACATCTTTCTAGTGTAACATTACGTCCGTATTTTTTTCAAGTCCGTGATCTGTATACCTACATATTTGTTATTTTGTAGATTTTTTCAACAAGCGAATCAATTTCGTGGGACCACCTCGGAATTATGACCTACCAAACAAAATAAGAATCATCAAAATCAATTCACAATTGGCGGTGCAATCGCGTAACAAACATACAAAAAAAAAACATACGGGTCGAATTGAGAACCTCCTCCTTTTGTTGAAGTCGGTTAAAAAAAATATTACGATATGGTTTTTAGGAACTGACTCGAAATCAAACTTTTTTAGAAATTTTTTCTGTCTGTTTGTCTGTTTGTTTGTGTGTTTGTTTGTTTGTTTGTTCGCGCATCACGCAAAAACTACTGAACCGATTATGATGAAACTTTTTATGTTTGATAGCTTATGATCTGACTTAAAATCTGGTGTATAATTTGTGCGGCCGAAGTCGCGGGTAAACACTTGTCTAAACTATTATAAAACTGTAACTGAAGTCTGTCTGTACATTGAAGATATTTACAAAAAAAGATTACGATATGGTTTTTAGGTATCCCTGACTCGAAATCAACCTTTTTTAGAAATGTTGTCTGTCTTTTTGTCTGTTTGTTTGTGTGTTTGTTTGTTTGTTTATTTGTTTGTTTGTTTGTTTGTTCGCGCATCACGCAAAAACTACTGAACCGATTTTGATGAAACTTTTTTTGTTTGATAGCTTATGATCTGACTTAAAATCGGGTATATAATTTGTGCGGACGAAGTCGCGGGTAAACACTAGAGTAATAAATAAAATTGTAAACATGTCCTCTATACATAGAATCTCATATATCTAGTCTTTCTTAATATGCTGACGGTTTTTTCAGGGAATGATCATACCGTCAAACTGATCAACTTGCTCCAGGGCCAACATGGGGGACAAACATTGAAATCGCGAAACAAAAACTGGTGTTCCATACTAATCTGCAAATCTACTCCGACCCAAAAGTATGGAAAAGTTGTTCAGTTTGATGGTCAGAGTTCACCATTTTTAGTGTGAGGAGGGCTGTTCCTCAAAGAACATTGAAGATATTTGAAAAAAAATTATTTTGGGGTTGTTTAAAATACGTAATGAAATGCATTGAGATCATTTTAATTATTTAGAATTTTCGTCTGTTTGTCTATTTATCTGTTTGTTTGTGCACGCGTATATTAAAAACTACTGAACCGATTGGATGGGAAAAACGGAAACACAGAGTTTATTTAGTTAACATTAAGGCTTTATTTCATCGCAATCGGATGTTTTGGACACGTTTGAAAATCTTAAACAATCGTATTTCGTATGAAATTCAAAATGTTATTTCTTAACGGATGAATACCTACGGCAATAAAGTCTAATAATACCTTTAGCATGGTTATTTAGCATGTTTGTAGGTTTCTTTATTAGCTATAAAATGCGGTTCTCAAAATAGCATGCAGAAATTATACTTAAAAGGACCACAAAATTTTAAACACATGCTATTATAATTAATATACAGGGTCCAACTTAATATGCTGACACTTTTTAAGACCATCAAACTGAACAACTTTCTCTATGGGACCAACATCGAATTCGCGAAAAAAATATCAGCTGTCCCATACATTTGGCTCGAGTAGGTTTGCAATTTTGTAAGGAGCGGCAGATTTTTTTTCGCGATTTCGATGTTGGTGCCATAGAGAAAGTTGTTCAGTGTGATGGTCTGATCATCCCCTTAAAAATGTGTCAGCATATTAAGAAGGACCCTATATACATCTTGTAATACACAATAGTACACATATTTTAATATGTTGAAGATTTTTAATATCAGATCTATAATAACAACTAGGTACCTAGGTACCAATTGCAAAAATGTAATTTAAAAAAATATTAACAGTAGAATGGGGAATTAAATAAAACGATCGTTGCATATAAAATCTCAAAAAAATCAAGCCATTTTCATTCTTGAAACGTTCCAATAAGATTTATGTGAACTTCTATTATACTCCACAGAATTCCTGAGGTTAATTTTGAAACCGAGCAATCTCATATATTAGTGCCTCCAGAGACTTACCCGTCTTATGAATGCGCCACAGTGCACAATGTTAATCTGGTGCAGTTGCATAGGGAACACTCAATTACGGAGACAGTAATTTGAAAGACGTAGCTCTGTTAAAGTTAATAATAAATGAAGAAAGAAATATTTTGAAAACAATAGACAATCTAACTATAGAACGACAATTTAATTAAAACTAAAAGAGTGGAAAATAGAGGCAGAGGGATAGCCAGAGTTATCTAGTACAAGTGAAAGAAGTTGAAACAGGAAGACATGCCACTTATGAAAAGGAGAGAGGATTGTCATATACTCCCACGACAAGAGGGAAGCTTTTAAATGATGATGAATGATACCTAGAACCTGCATCTAAGAAAAAGATAGATGATTTGTTTGTAGGTATGACGGAATCTTTATTAAATTCTTCTTAACAACACTTGGTTCACACCATACGAGTAAAATTATATCCAAGTTCATACAAATCCGTGTCATGAGAGTTCACGTGTATCTAAACTGGGGTGCAATTTTCTTTTAAATTTAACCCCTTGACAAAGGTACTTTAGACCTTGTACCTCTATGGCTTTTTGATATTTTCTTAAACTTGTTATTCACAAATTGACAATAGTACTTATAATGACAACTCATGTTACCCTATGTTACCTACATAATGGTTGCTCATAGTATTAAATTAAACAACATTGTGTCCTAATATTCTCAGCAAGTAATGTATCTCGAACTGTCATTGTAAATTACAATTGCCATGTTTAGGAAATAGGCCCCTGTAGCCCTATTGAGTAAGTTTCCGATATATCGTTTACAAAATCGGTGACGGTTACAATAAAGTTTTTCAGGCGGGTTTTAAAAACAGAGTGTCTAGTCGTCCGATAAACGGACGAATAAAATTATCGTCTACTATCGTCTAGTCGCCCGACTATCGGATGATATTACTTGTACTGGTGATTTATACATAACCATCTAATTTACTAATTCAGCCAGGGATTTTACAACATTATCCGATTCAGTCAGTTAGGTTAGCGAGGAGCGAAGCAACGAGCATGTTAGGATTATGTTGACCAAACCGAAACCGAATCGCTACTGTTTCCAAAATTTTGAAATAAGGGTCATGGTCACTGGATTCATAACCTTCGCGGATGACTAATTTAATTTATTCATCCGATAGTCGGATGACTAATTTATTTTATTCGTCCGTTTATCGGACGACTAATTTTAATTTATTCGTCCGTTAATCGGACCACTAGTCTTTATTTTATTCGTCCGTTTTAAAAACAACAGCCTTTTAAAAACTGCAACATGCAATGGCAATGGGAGACGTGACAATCAATGGCGTTATTTTTCAATGTAACATTATGGAAGTAATAAAAGTGTTACAATTTCGCATACCTACTTTCTAATGCAGAATCCATCTCGTATACCTATTCAATTCAGAGTGGAATATGAGAATTTGTAAGCAATTTCGATGAAGCACTCGTCCCTACAAAATTGGTTTACTTCTCAGAAGTAGGTACAATTTTACTTCAGTATTTCGTTGTTCAATCATCATACCTGTCTGCATCAACGTATGTAAATATTGTATATTGTTACGTTTATTTAGGTATTTTTACTTTATGTTGTACAAAGCATTTTTTTTTCCACAAAAAGGTACCTAAATCCTTTGAATTTTTATAGGTTTATTATTTGTTTTATAATAATTGATATATTTGATTTGAGATTTGATTACATTTGTTTGATATATTTATGCTAAAAAGTACCTTTTTAGGGTTCCGTACCAAAAGGGTGAAAACGGGATCCTATTACAATGACGTTGTCCGTCCGTCCTAGCTTCAAAGGGCTGTATCATCTAAACCGTAATCAGTAACCAGTAAAAATTGTCACAGAATATATAATTTTATTGGATTTTATGACAAATAATAAAAAAAACCTAAAGTTTTAACGTTTTTTCTTCTCGCTCTATCGTTAAAACGGTAATACACACAAGCGACAAACTTGCTGTGATTATAGTACAAATCTACATTAGGTAAAGAACAAATAATAAAAACTGGCCAAAAGTGAGTCTGTATCGCGCTAATAAGGGTCCCTGAGGTAGCCCTCTTACTCCAGTAAAGTTACGGGGCGCTTGTATGGCGAATGTAAATAATCTGTAATAGCCGTTTTTTTTCTTTTATATTTTAGATTATAATTCTAGTTATCATTTCGATTGAAAATCTCCCTAAAAATGTTCTTAAATAATTAAAAAAAGAAAAAAAATCATGAAAATTTGGAAAAAATAGTATATACAATTTATTTATGCCATTAATTTGTTAAATACATTTGTATTCTTTCATATTAGAAGTAAATCCAACGAAAAATCACCGCGGGACCTTTGTTTTTATGTAAGTAGAAATTACGAAAAACTCAATTTTAGCACAAAATTTACACAGCGTATGTAAACTCATAACCTAAAACAAACAATAAAAATTAAAAAAGAAAGAAATCCGACACTATAAATAAAAAAAATTAATTTTAGTAGGTACTAAAAACTAAAAATACGAAATTTTGTGGGATTCGTTAATAAAGTATCTTATTATCATTTGTATGAACGATCTAGCAAAAAAAAAAAATTGCTTATTTTAAATTATTTCCTTTCGACCCGTATTTTTACTGGACTATCTGTGCGCGAGTCCCACTCGCACTTGGCCGGTTTTTCTATTTAATTAATCAGTGTGATCCAATAAATAGTATTTCAGGAGCAAATAAGGAACTTTATTAAGGCGTAACTAAACGAACCCAATCACTGTGTTGGGTTTTATAGCGACATAAAACGTGGCTCGGTGCGACTGAAAGTGGTGTGCGTTATAGTCCAGGAGCCGGTTGACGATTTGCGTCAGTCAACGCCCAAGCCGCAAAATCTTTCCTTAAGTCTGAATTGTAGATATCTCTCATTCAATATCCAAATTCTCGGTTATTGACTTAGGTAATACCATCCGTCCCTCAAGATATCTTGTAGATACACTAGAAGGCAGAGTTAGGCAAAAGTGGGCATATGGAGTACTGAATGAGTTAAGATAGACTTCATACTACTTTAAAGATAAACTAAGATAAACTTAGGTACGACTTAAGGAAAGTTGACTTCTCGTAGATAAACTTAAGTAAAAAATTTTGGTTTAAAATTTCATCCTACCTTCATAATATATTATTATACTTTACGTAGATACAGTAAAGATAAATTATGGTGGTAACATTTTCCAACTTAATATTCTATGATGAATGATAAACAAAATGGCTCTGATAGTTATTATTATTTTGTAATGCATTATTTCATCGATACGTAAAGTAAAAATTTAAACGCACATTCGTTTATCGTGTGAAATGGACAAATATTCTTAGAAAACAGGCGGGCTTCAAAAATTACAAAGTAATTGTATTAAAAATTCAAAAAATTAAACCATAAAAACAGTTTTTTTTCCTTTTTCTTCGAAATTTAATTAAATATTAAATATCAATGATGATTTCGTTACGCAAAACAATTTAGAATTGTGTAAAATTAAGAGAGTGCCAAAAATAACAAAGACTAAACTTAATAAAAAACATGTTCAAATTTGCAGATCATTCAAAATGGCGTTAAATCTATATTGCATGTGCTAAGTACGAGTAAAAGCAATACAGTATTGGTAAATCATAGTAAAGGATCAGTTAAATGTGTTTATAATTATTGCTTACTTACTCAAGTAATGTTATACTTAACTTATACCGAAGTGTGACTTCAAATAATACAAGTAAATACCGTGTCGATTTAAGTCATCCTTAACTAGTACTTGATAAATACTGATTCGACGGATATTTTATTTTCTACTCATCTGTCATTGTTGTTGTGATTTCTGAAAACAAAAGGCCAATGCAAGATTGAACAATTCGTTTTTTGTTTAAAGAAAAACAAGTGATTCAAAGTAAGTAAGTAGGTACTACTTATGTATTACCTAAGGACAATGATAATTATAATTTGGCATTTATGTATATAAATAATTGTAAACTGAGGTAACCTCAGGCCTACACTCTAAATCTTGAATCTTTTGACGTAACGCGTCGTATTTGTATCTACTTTATGTATCTCAGTCACAACATAAACATGTAAAGAGTTGTATTTTTTAGGTTTCCGTACGCAAAGGTTCCGTTCCGGTTATGGCCTTCCTACTTTTGAAGAAATGTGTCTTTTGAACCGTAACGTAACAGGAAACAGTTGACATTTTTATACAGAATATGAATCTACTATTTTGCGTATTATTCTGTTGGTTTTTTCGTGATTATTTTTGTTTCATATTCCTGATGAATTGTACGTTGTGGTATATTATGGGAGATAGACCACACTTTAAAAAATTATAATCACGCTCTTCTTTTGATGAAGTTACGTATTCAAGTTCGCTGTTCGTGTCTTCTATGATTTCATCAACCGATGCGGGCCTGGTGGATGTGCTGGCAAACATGATACAGTCTTTCTAAAAAGTCTTGACAAAAATTTGGGCGCTGTCTCCACGCAAGAACGTCAAAATCAAGCATAACCTGGCAACACCACGATACTACAATTATTAGGTCACGACTTTATAGACAGACTGTAAACTTTGAACGCTGTTAACAAGGATCTATTAACAAGGAGTCACTTGCACCGGCTGTACTCGGACTACTCGGATTAACATTTACTGCACAATCTTCGGCATGAATAGAATTTGCGGGCACATTTTTCTTACACGACGTAGAAAATTTCTTAATTTTCTTAACTTTAATTATGCTAATGTTACTTCTATAAAAACACAAATTGTAGCACTAACTTGTTACTTTTTATTAAAAACGTCCCTTTAAGGCTGATGGTACTGACACAAGCATTAGCTAAGTAAACAACCACTTAAATTGCAATTTCAAAGGAACGACTTAAAGAAACTGGTTGACCTGGATAACCTTAGGAAGACTTAAGGCGAACTTTAGGTAATTTTGCCTTAAGTAGAACTTAAGTAATACTTCTAAACACTATTAAATTTAACTATATCTCCGTTAATTCTGTTTTCAGTAACTTTATGCTTAAGTTTGCATTTCGCGTGGACATACTTAAGGCAAAGTTAATACTACTTAACTTAACTAATCCTTAAGTCGGTATTTCTGAAAACTAAGACAACTTGAATTTATTAATACAGACTTCAGCAAAGCTTGCCTTGGTTAATGCGAAGTTTAGGTATATTTAAGGCAAAATTGATTTAGTCACGATCTGTTTTGCTGCTTGGGCGGCTAACATTTTTTGAACACTACCTTTTTATTTACAAATTTTTAACTAAAATTTTACAATCGTTTGCTCTACTTCTATTAGAAGAAGAGTACCTATAGAATGTGATGGTAATGTCTATTTAATTTCTTTTTCTCCCCTCCGGCCGGAAAGCGTCAATTTTCGTCCCGCTGCACAAATCGAAGTTGCCGCTTTTTACCTCGGTCGAGGAGAAAAATAGTATACTAACCTTGGACAGTAAATAAGAAAGCCTGAACACGGCTTCGCTTCGGTCAACAATTACATGAGATCTGAGACCTTTCTTACTTTCCTGTCCTCGGTGTGTAATCTACTATATTGAGACTGACGAAACACTTACATCCATTGAAGACACAAGAGACATTATTTTTACAAAAAGTATACTCACTTAATTTTATCTAAACAATATTGTGACTAGATAAAATATAATAACCCGTAAGGTTATTATATTTTATCTAGTCACAATATTGTTTATGTATTGTGTCTATACTTTATGTACTTTATTCCAAATAAGGACGACGAGATTATCCGATTCCTCTTTAGCTTTAGCTGGCCAATTCTGATAAGCGAATATAATTTAATTATCAGAAAGATGTACTTTCCGACATAATTATCTTGGACTAAGAATAAGTGAGAGTAAGTGTTTCAAATCTCTGTTTCTGTAATTAAAAACATCTGAAATTTTCGTTGCTATTTGGAATGGAGTATATTTATTGTCTATAAGGATTTGACGGGTTAAGTTTGAAGTTACTGTCTTTAAAACCGCCAAAACTGGCCACTTTCAGCAGTAACAACAATGTGTTACTATTGTTATTTTTTTTCCAAATTGTATAATTGTAAAGAAATTTAAATAATACCATGAGTATAGAGTGCCGCACTAGGGGCTCTGTACCCTCTTAACTAGACTGCCTATGGCATACAAACAGTGTATATAATAAATTATTGTCCCCAGCTCCTGAACTACTTGACCCTTAGGGTTGCCGATAAAAGTTAACTTTGTTAGGAATTTCTTTTATTCTGCCCGCTCTATTTTGTCACGTGTGCATTGATGGTATTAACTTGGAACGTGAGGGAAACTGTTAATTTTGTTTACTTATTGAATACGTTATTGCTTTTGCCTGCGACTATTTCTGCGTAGAATTTATAATACATTTTTTTTATAGCCTATTTTGTGTCCCACTGCTGGGCAAAGGCCTTCCATCTTTTCCTCCAATCTTCCCTATGCAACGCGAAATCAGGCCAACCGTTCGGGAAGTTATTCAAGTCGTCACTCCATTTTCTCTTGGGTCTTCCTCGACGTCGGCAACCGTCTTGTGGAACCCATTATGTGGCCATCTTGGTCCACCTCTCCGGGTGCATTATATTACATTATATTACTTGAAATTAAAAAAAAATGTGAGAACACAGATTATCTGACCCTAGCTGTAAAAATATGTGGAGTTGCCGTACTAAATACAGATCGAACGTTTGTATGAAAAGTAGATATTTATTTTCAAATTTCCCGTAGCTTGCTTGGGGAAAGTGATTCAGTAGCATGAGTACAATCACCCCTTTAAAGTAATTCAATTCAATTCATTTATTCAACAACTTACACTAACAGTACAAACACTACACATGCAAGTTTTAGTCGTTTGATAATTTATAGTACATTATTACAGACATTAATATTTCGAGCGGTAAATCATTAAATTAAAAAATCTTTATTACATTTAGAAGCAAATAAATAGAATGAGATATGAATGTCAAAGAATATTAGATTAAGTTTATAGTCAGTTTCATAATTATACATATCAAAATATTAATCATAGTTAAGAGCAATGGGGGAAATATCCACCACAGAGCTTCTAGCTGATACTGAGCCTAAATATCGTCCGGCTGATAGTAGGAGCCTAGATTCCGAGTCCGCAAAAATATCAACCAGATCAAGTTGTACGATAGTGTTCATGAGCTTCAAGGCCTCGTATAGTGGTGTATGTGACATGGATACAGTTCTCGTTTTAGGTACCGCAAAAAGTGGGTGTTGGCGTGGACGAAGGGCATGTCTTTGCGCTATGGGTACGTTTAGTGGGACATAGGCCAGAAGAAAGGGATTGGTAATTTCACCGCGAATCATTCTAACGAAATATCTCAATAAGGCCAACTTCCGTCTGACTTCAAGGGAAACGTAATTCACCATGCCCAGAACAAAAAGTGTGGGATACATGTAAGGGTAATACCCGTAAATTTTACGATACAGAAATCGGGTGAATGACTTCTGTATTCGTTCAAGAATTAGGATATACTGGTCTGCACATGGGCTCCAAACAAGCGAGTTTGTTTCCAACCTACTTCGAACAAAAGCATTGTAGAGGATACAAATAGCTTCGCGGCAATCAAAATACCGCGACTGGCGCATGACAAAGCCTAAGCATCTTCTCGCAGCGTTCGATGTCTCAATAATGTGGTGACAGAATGACAACTCTGTATCAAACCAGGTACCCAGATCTTTCATTATGGAAACGCGCTTTAGCGTCTCATCCCCCACCACATACCGACACATTATAGGATTGTGCGCTCTTGTATATGACATCACTGCACACTTCGAAACATTCAAGTCGAGACTGTTGTTCTGACCCCATGCGCAGACCCCATCTATATCTCTTTGTAGCCTCACGCAATCGCTGGCGCTATTTATTGGGAGAGCCAGTTTGACATCATCGGCGAATATAAGGCAAGTAGCACCAATTACAGCGTCGGGTAAATCGTTTATCAGTATCAAAAACAGCAAGGGACCGAGGCTACTCCCCTGCCCGATGCCAGACGTTACATAATACGGATCTGATTTTGCGTTCTTGTATTGAACGTACTGAGTTCTGTCTCGTAGATAGGACGAGAAAAATTGTAGTAAAGGTCTTGAGAATCCTGTACCAGCCATTTTGTCCAATAAAGTATCATTATTGACTCTATCAAAGGCCTTCCTAAAGTCGAAATAAGCCACATCTACCTGTCGTCTCTGGTCAAGCTGAGATGCCAGAAGCGTGGTTAAATTTAATAAATTCGAGTTGGTAGAGCGCTTCGGTAGAAAACCATGCTGCTCATTACAAAACCAACCACGCAATTGATTGTAAATGTGGTGGTATAAAATGGATTCGAATACTTTACCGAAGATAGACAGTACCGCTACCGGTCGATAATTTTGAGTATCTGACTTTGCTCCGCTTTTATGAATAGGTAAAACCTTGGTTACTTTCCATTGTTGAGGATGCATTCCTGTATTAACTATAAGGTTGAATATATAGCAGAGAGGCACCACGAAAGCCTCACGACAATCCTTGACTATGAATTGGGGTACTCCATCTGGTCCTTGAGTAAATTTTGGAGAAAGACGCCTAGTAGCGCGGCGCACGTCCTCTTCACTTATACGGTCAATGGTGACAATTCATTAGACATCATCGAAGCTCTTGAGTAAGCTTCAGAAGCATCTAGTTTTGGTGGTGTGGCCAGAAAGACACTTCTAAAGAAGTCGGCAAACAAACTAGCCGTTTCCCGAGGGGTACTTGTACCAAAGACTTCTGGTTCTAGACAGCGTCTATTTTGTTTGATAAATGACCAGAAAGTCGATGGATCACTCTTTATTTTAGTTTGAATGCGAGCAAGATAAGCTCTATGACTTTTCTCCGATTCCCGTTTGACCATTTTCCTATAATAAGTAAAGAAAGCATAGTACAATTGGTTATTTGTTTGTTTGTACAATTTGTGATAAGAGTTTTTAATTTTATTCATTTTTTTTATTTCTGGGTTGTACCACTCAGGGTAGGTGGAAGTATTGATTTTAGCATCTTTATAGGGAACACATTCGTCCAGAATATCATTCACTATCTTATAAAAGTGTTCCACCGAACCGTCCACATGTTCACAAGCCCCAAGATGCGACCAATCAGCATTCAGCAGTTTTTCGTAGAGAATAGGGAGATTTGCCTTCCGAAAGTTCCTAACTTGCGTGTACCTCATGCTATCATCGGGTTTGTTTGGTGTATTTGCTCTCATAAGTGGCGTGTTTATGATAACAGTGATATCTAAAGGATTGTGGTGCCTCTCGTGCGAGACCAATCCCTCTATAGCCTCAGAGATCGAGACTCCCACAACGGCCGGATTTGTCAAGATTAAGTCTAGAACTCGTCCCAAATCATTAACTACATGGTTTTGTTGACAAAGATTACATGACGTTGAGAACATTTCAAAGCCCTTGCGAACGGCTGATGATGTAGAATATAAATTAAAGTCACCAACGACAATCGTGGGTAACTGGTATTCGTTTAATACCCCTTCAATACAATCAAAAACTGAGTAGTACCTAGAGTCCGGTGAGCGCGGCGGTAGATAAACCACACAACATACGAATCTTAAGCGTCCCCTGGACACCTGCGCCACGACTACCTCGTCTTGCAACTCGGCGCTACTTTGAAGGCGGAGGATGGAGAAGGGCGGGCGCGCGGCTAGCAGAACGCCGCCTCCGCCTCGCCCCACGCGGTCCGTGCGCAGCACGCTGAAGTCCTCAGGAAACAACTGAGAGTCATGAACTGTGCTGTCCAGGCGTGTTTCGGTGAGGGCAATGAGGTTGCCACAAAATCCACTCAATTTTTGCTTCATTGATGCTAGTCTGCCCTTTAGACCACGAACATTTTGATAGAATAACTCGTTATTTTTCAGTTTGTTCCGAACGAAAAAATGTTTTATTTGTGGTATTGTTTTGTGGCTTCGGTCTGTATGTGTGCCACTCTTGCAGAGAGGTGTTCCGTGGCCAGCTATTTGGTGATAAGAAGTAGTCCCGTTGCTGCGCTGGTACACCTATTATGAAGCAATGATGACCGGTATGAATAGGCGTTGGTGATTTAACAGTGTATCGATCCCCTGTTCCTTTCCTTTTCAGATACGATAAAACGTTTTCCTCAGTTGTGTCGGAGTGAAAATTCCAAACATGGATGTATTTCATTGGTTCCACTGTTTTTAGATCCAAATCGTCTTCACCAGTCGCTCTTATCACGGAGCGGCGGTGGGCGCGTGGGCGTGGATGATCTCTCTTTTGTGGTGGTGTTTTATGTTGTAGTATGTTGTTTTCTTCGTTATCGTTTTTATTGTTATATTCGTCCTGATTAAACGGTGGTGTGGTGGTTGGTGGTCGTTGCTCTCCATCCGTGTGAGATATTGTCGACTCGGATTCCTTTTGCTGAGAAGACCCACGAACTGCATCGGCGTAATCAGAATTCGATGGCAACGGTTGATCGGGAGTTTGATTCTGTCTCGCCTTGGCAATTTCAGTGGCTAACAGAGATTGTTTAAGCTTTAGTTCTACCAACTCCAATTCCTCTATCCGGTTGCTGTTATATTCGGATGCCGAACGCAAAGACTCATTAACATCGGTTATGGATTGCACCGATTTTATAATGTTATCAACTTCTGCTCGCAATGAGTTATATTTGGTCTGTAAATCACCAACGGTGGTCCGAAGGCCATTAAAAGCTTCTGTGAACTCTAAGAGTCGTGCCTCTTGCGTTTGAAGCTGAGCCGTGGCCTGTGTTCGGAACTCCCTTAGCTCCATAAGTATAAGCTTGGCAGTGACTTGAGATTCATCGACTAACTGATTGCTCTGGTGTGTGGTGTAATCTTGTTGTTTCCACTGTTTTGTCGGCGATCTATTGGTTTTCTTTTCGTCACGTAATCGATGTCAACGACATTGGGTGTTAAGACACTCGACTCGCTTTCCTCTGAGCTTAGGGCATGATGCGATTGTGATGTAGGGGGGTCCTGGTTAGTGCCGCTGGCGGGACGTATAGGTGTGTTAGTATTGACGCCTCTCTTGCGTTTGGCTAGTAGGCAAACTTGGCAAACCCACCTTCTTTTGTCTTCAACGGCCATCAAATAAAACCTCTTCTCTCCCACATTACCACATCCCAAATCGTAATTAAGTTTGCAAAGGCAACATTCTAAGTATTCTCTGTTGGTTATGGGATTCTGACATCCGGCACAAACAATATGCGTAATTTTATTATTCTTGCCTGTGGGTGCCATCTATGGTGATTAATGGAAACTCCAACCCAGATCAAGTAACTACAAATAGCCACGGCCCTGTTGCTGCTGCTTGATTTGTTGTGATATTGTGCTGATATACTACAGATGACACCACTGTCCTCCAAATGTTTTAAAAATAGAAAAATATAATATTTGTTTCGATGGGGTTTGAACTCCGTACCTTGGCGTCGCGCTCTTCAATGCTGCACGCTTGACCGCCGGGCCAAGCTGTCCATGTATCAATACGACGAATTAGCGGACCTATTACGGCTGCGTAGGTACTGCATATGAGCGTACGGGCACACGGGTCAACGTCCGCCGGTTGTTTAAGGTCACGCACAACACATCAAAATTGAATTCTAACGATCTAAAATTGTATTAAATGACTTGTATCTTCAAATCTATTGCACTTTTTTATATTATTTCACTGGTTCTAATGAGGGCTTCTTATGCCGCGCAAGAAGAGTATAAATTTATGCTGGGAACTTCACTTTTTTAATATTATAGAATTAAATAAACACAGACTGATGTCGTTCGTGCGAGTAGCCGTAGCAGTCGTCAATGCAACTGTCTACACTACAATAGATCTATAAAGGACGCAGTAGCTATTGGTCACTGACCAAGCCCTTACACCCAAAATACACCTACAAAACTCTGACTACCTCATACCAATCGGTTGCCAGTTCTTCAGTACATATGGCCAGCTCATTGCCACGACCGGTTTATTACGGCGAACTTGCTTGTGAAAATAACATGTTAAGTTTTAATTAACAATTAATAATTTAGACTGACCCAACGGGCAATGGAGAGGGCTATGCTTGGGGTTTCCCTGCGAGATAGAATCAGAAATGAAGAGATCAGTAGAAGAACCAAAGTAGCAGACATAGCCCAAATAATTGCTAAACTAAAGTGGCAATGGGCGAGGCACATTGCTCGCAGTGCCGATGGCCGAAGGGGCCGAAGAGTTCTCAAGTGGCGACCGTGTACCGGAAAGCGCAAGCGTTCGTAGGCTTCTAAGGCGTGAAACCCACTCAAGAGGTACGCGGAAGGGATAAGGAAGCGGCGTGGAATGGATACGTCACGCAAGAGGCATCGACGCGTCATCGAAGAGTAGGCGATGCGGTGGAGTTCTAGTCTAGGAATAATTACGGGTTGAGATTGCATCAAAGACACTTTAGTAAATTGTGTTTGAACTAATATTACTGTTAGGAGGTCTGGCTTACTCCGCCTTTAGGTATAAAAATGTACCTACGCGGCCGGGTCCGCTACCGTAACGACGCGTCGTTACGACAGGAATATCCTCTTAAATCTGAAAATTGCTGTTGATAAGATCTTCGATTATTTAATACTTTTAAAATAGGATAAAACTTCGTTTGTATGCAGCGCGCTCGGGCGCGCTGGCAGGAATATCCTCTTAAATTCAAAAATAGCTGTTTATAAGGTGTTCGATCAATTTAATTAATAGAAAATAGGATTAAACTTCGTTTGTATGCAGCGCGCTCGGGCAGGAATATCCTCTTAAACTCAAAAATAGCTGTTATATGAAAATAGATAAAAATGATATTCAATAATACACAATAAAAAAATCGGGGATTGTTGAGAATTTATGTTTTTCAGTTTATGTTTTTTCAATTTACCTATGTTTTTCAATTTATGTATCTACTATATCCCAAATTACCACCTAAAGTGCAATTAATTCAACCTACTCCATACAAAAATCCGTAGATTTCCCCGACTATTTCGTGAGGTATGGGGTAAGCAAGCGTAGCGTAAGCGGTGAGGAAGGGATACGCATCGGGCATCGAAGCGGCGTGGAAGCGGCGCCGCGTCGATGCCCGATGCTTGCCCGATGCTTATCCCTTCCTCACCGCTTACGCTACGCTTGCCTCCTGCGGCATGCGTTATAGTCGGGGAAATTTACGGAGCCTAGCATAGCATAGCATATGATCACGACTATATTCCTCGAAGGGGTAGTCAGAGATAATCTGAAAACTCAGTTAGAACATCCACAGGTAAAAGAATAAAATAAAATGTCTTGAATAATTAAGACATTAACAAAACATTACATTTAGGTATGAAAAAACATGGAAAACTTGGTGATTTTCTGCACGATGGCTTCGTTTAAGAGAAGTTTATTCCGAGAGCGCAAATCCGCGCTGCATACAAACGTAGTTTAGTGATATTTTCAATACTATCCAATTAAAGTCAATGAAATTTTTCAGAAACAATCTAGAAACTAATCTCTATGTTCGTATGAAGTCAGATTTTCGTTTAAATATACAGTTTTAATGCTGGGATTAATTATAGATTTGTATGGAAATGTTTTAGGCACTGTAACTTTAAAACTATGATACATTTTATCGAAAATCTGACTTCATACGACGAACTCGACTGAAGAAGAAATCGTGGTAGCTACGACCGACGCACAGTGGCTCGAAACTGCAATTAGAGGGACTTAGGATATTTTTTCACTGTACCTATTTTTAACTGTGTCAATCGGTAGATCTTACGATCCTAGTGAAACATTGTCCTAAAGCCTAAATCAAAAATCGAGTAGTTTAGGTGAAAATATTTTATTTTTATTTTTGTTGTATGGGACGACACTTATCTTAGCTCATTTCTGCTTCACTAATAGCCGGTCCACCACCGGAGTGTAACCACCACGTATTTTGCGTGAACGTTTTCGGTCCAATTTCAACTCTATTACAATGGAGTTAGGTCCGAAACTGTCACGTTAAACTTCAACTGAAATAATATTTTGGTCGAAGATGATAAATTGAAAATCGAAACTCCGAGTACAGAGGGTCTACCATGAGTTTTCACTGTACATTACTACTGTAGTTACGTCACCAATTCGTATGACAGAAATTAGTTCTCAACGCCACAAGGAGCGCTGTACGAAATTCAATACAAAATTGGTGACGTTACTACAGTAGTAAAGTACGGTGAAAACTCATGGTAGGCCTACAGGGCAAGGTCGTCGTTAGCGCTCATTCGCGTTATGGCAAATTCGCGTTATGGCAGATTCGCGTTATGGCAGATTCGCGTTACGGCAGATTCGCGTTATGGCAGATTCGCGTTAGGGCAGAAGTAAAAGCATGAAGAAAAGTTGGTTGCAAATCAGAGTAGGATGTTTATCTATTAAACAAACGTACCAAACAAATTACCAAAATTACAGTAAGTAGCTGTCAAGTAACAGGATCTGTCAAAAGTGACAGGATCTGTCATAAGTGACAGGATCTATCAAAAGTGACAGGATCTGTCAAAAGTGACAGGATCTGGAAAAGTGCTGGCCGCAATAGTGCGCAAGTGATGTTTTTGAAGGCTAGTTGTTTTTTTTATTTTTTATTTATTTTTTTAATTTTTTTTTAATTAATTAAATTATATTAATTTTTTTAATTAATTTAATTTTTTATATTTTAATTTCTATTTATAATTATTTATTTGTTTTTTTTTATTTATTACTGCCACGAGTGTCACTTTTGACAGCTTATGTCACTTTTGACATCTGTCACTTTTGACAGATCCTGTCACCATCTTCTGTCACTTTTGACCGCTACTGTCACCGCCTCCTGTTACTTTTGACAGCTCCTGTCGCTTTTGACAGCTACTGTCACTATTTAAATTGTTTTAATGTAATGTAATGTAACGTAACGTAATTCAATTCAATTTAATTTAATTCTATTTTGATAGCTTCTGTCACTTTTGACAGGAGCTGTCACTTTTTAAATTGTTTTAATTTAATGTCATGTAATGTAACGTAACTTAATTCAATTCAATTTCATTTCATTTCATTTTGATAGCTCCTGTCACTTTTGACAGGTGCTGTCACTTTTTAAATTGTTTTAATTTAATGTAATGTAACGTAACGTAATTTAATTCAATACAATTTAATTTAATTTTGATAGCTTCTGTCACTTTTGATAGGAGCTGTCACTTTTTAAATTGTTTTAATTTAATGTAATGTAATGTAACGTAACTTAATTCAATTCAATTTCATTTCATTTCATTTTGATAGCTCCTGTCACTTTTGACAGGTGCTGTCACTTTTTAAATTGTTCTAATTTAATGTAATGTAACGTAACGTAATTTAATTCAATTCAATTTAATTTAATTTTGATAGCTTCTGTCACTTTTGACAGGTGCTGTCACTTTTGACAGGTGCTGTCACTGTTGATAGCTCCTGTCACGTTGATTTTTTGCAACTGTAGACGTTTCGTGAAAAACGGTGTCATTATGAAAAAGAGTCATTTGGGGAAGTAGTCATTTTGGTAAAGTAAACACCTGATGTACCTGATCGATTGTGAATTTTATTCTTGACGATTATTGACTATTACTTCGCTATGACTATTGTTCACGACTGTCCAACTTCTGCCCTAACGCGAATCTGCCGTAACGCGAATCTGCCGTAACGCGAATCTGCCATAACGCGAATCTGCCTTAACGCGAATGAGCGGTCGTTAGGTGCGATGCAATGAGAGCGTGACACTCGACTGAATTAGGCCTCGAAACTTCGGCGTCGGGCCGCGTAGGTACATTATTATACCTAAAGTGCGGAGCGAGCCAGACCTCCTAACAGTAATATTAGTTCAAACACAATTTACTAAAGTGTCTTTGATGCAATCTCAAACCGTAATTATTCCTAGACTAGCACCTCACCGCATCGCCTACTCTTCGATGACGCGTCGATGCCTCTTGCGTGACGTATCCATTCCACACCGCTTCCTTATCCCTTACGCGTACCTCTTGAGTGGGTTTCACGCTGGTGAACTGACGACCTGGTAAAGGCGGCGGGAACCCGTTGGGGCAGCGCAGGACCGGTCGTTATGGCGATCCTTACCCTATTTCCAGCAGTGGACGTCCATCGGCTGAGACGATGATAATTTTTAAATTACTTGTTTAGTTTACTAAACAAGTAATTTTTCTTCCCTCCGGACGGAAAGCTTCAATTGTCGTCCCGCTGCGATAAACGAAGTTGCCGCTTTCCACTTCCGTCGAGGAGAAAAATAGTGTACTAACCTAAGCCTCAGATCTCATGTAAATTCTCAACAATTACATGAGATCTAAGACCTTTCTTACTTTCCTGCCCTCGGTGTGTAATCTACTATATATAACAATAAAATTCTGTGAATTTATGTTAGGTTGATGTAATTAATCAGCAGCTGTACAATTTTCCTGCTCCCCATAATAAGCATCTGGATTGTGCCATCCAATTCTAATTACTATTACCGAAGTAGGAAGTACGTAATTGAATTTATTACAAACAGGAGGCAGGAAGAGAGGCTTACGTTGTGGTACAGTCGACTTGAACAGTTGGTGCGTAAAAGGAATGTTACAAAATTAAGGTACAATATCAATATCAATATCAATATACACACACACATACACATGACCATAATCATGACCATAATCCTTTCTGGGAGGTCAGAAACTTTGCAATTAAATGTAACTGAGCAACAATTGATGTAAAATGTATCAATGCACGCCCATTTTCTCTTTGAATTTTTACCATTCTTTCGTGGAATGCTATAGATGTATTAAGACGTATTAGAATAGAATAGAAACTTTATTTTTCGACCAAATGGGATCACAATTTTGTTAGTAACACACTTAGCCTATTGTTAGTTTATACACAACAACATATTAATCTATTATAATTGTTTGTTTGTCAACACGTGAACCATACAGCAATGGTTCAGTATTGGTTTTATTGAGTTTGTATGAAAATTGCAACTTTATAAAAGTTAATTAAATAAGTATTATTCTAAACATTGTCATGCACTGCTTAGTGAACAAAATTTTCTAACAAATGCATACAGGGTCCAACTTAATATGCTGACACTTTTTTAAGGGGATGATCAGACCATCAAACTAAAGAACTTTCTCTATGGGACCAACATTTAAATCTCGAAAAAAAAAATCTGGTGTGCCATACATTTGGCTCGAGTTTGTTTGCAGTTTTGTACGGGACAGCTGATTTTCTTTTTTCACGATTTCGATGTTGGTCCCATAGAGAAATTTGTTCAGTTTGATAGTCTGATCATCCCCTTAAAAAAATGTCAGCATATTAAGAAGGACCCCTAGGAAGGAATCATAACGTCAGTATTATTACTTAATTGACTTTAAATACAAAGCAAACACTAGTAGAGTTAAATACTGAAACGCCCGATATGTCCAGTCGTCGATTAAGTTTTTTTAAAAGCAAATAAAAGAAAATGACTCCTTAAAAGATCTACTAAGTAACACGAAAGACATTTTAAAAGCTTACGACACGTAATACCTTTCAATAGCTCTACTAAGCTTCGAATAAGGACAGGCATTAGGAAGTTTTATATGTCTTAAAAACTTTTATATTTAAAGCTCGACGACTTACGCTCTGTAAGTGACGATTTAGATGGCAATAGTACATGGGCGTACCCAGGGGGGGGGCAGGGGGGGGCAGCTGCCCCCCCCTGGAATCGGCCTAACCTGCCTTCCGTACGTGAGAATTCTGGTCAAAGCGACGTCATGTCACTGAAAAATTTCGAGCTCGCTTCGCTCGCTCTGATTTCTGTTCATTATGGCACTGTTACGTCGGCCAAATTCTGGTCCAGTTACGTTGTATTATTCATAAATTTCGAACTCATTTCGCTCGCTCTTTTTTCTATTCTACTATAGCAGCATTGCTTGCTATAGACATGGTAGTCTGTGATGAGAAATTTTGAGATGTCTTCGCTCACTTTGCTCGCTCCAGAATTGGGTGAAAGAAAACTCGCTTCGCTCGCTCTAGGTTTTGGATCGTATATCTTTTCATAGTGTAGTTAAATCATGAGCTTGCTTTTAGGTCGTAAAAAACTCGAGCTCGCTTCGCTCGCTCCAGGATTTAAAACTTATAATACTGATCTCACTATATTGCAGTAAAATCTCGAGCTCGCTTCGCTCGCTCCAGGATTTAAAACTTATTTCACTGATCTCACTATATTGCAGTAAAATTTCGAGCTCGCTACGCTCGCTCCAGTATTTAAAACTTATTACACTGATCTCACTATATTGCCTTAAAATCTCGAGCTCGCTTCTCGCTAGACACATTGCAGTAAAATCTCGAGCTCACTTTGCTCGCTCCAGAATTTGGTGAATTGTCGAGCTCGCTTCGCTCGCTCCTGGCTACGATTGTACCACAAAGACCTAGATGCATTGCAGTAAAATCTCGAGCTCACTTAGCTTCGCACACTCCAGAATTCAGTGAAATTTCGAGCTCGCTCCGCTCGCTCTAGGTTTTGGTTCCTATATGTTTTCATGGTGAAGTAAATTCTCGAGTTTGCTTTGCTCGTTCCAGATTTTAGGTCGTCAAAAACTGGAGCTCGCCCAGACTTGCCCCCCCCAAGACAAAAAGCTGGGTACGCCCATGCAATAGTAAGTTCGGACCAGGATCAGGATCAAACGCTAGTGAAAATGTATACAGGGTGTTTCATAAGTAAGAATAAATTTTTAAAACTCATAAGGGGGTTGTTTAGACCGTCAAACTGAACAACTTTCTCTATGGGACCAACATCGAAATCGCGAAAAAAAATAATTGATATCCCATACATATTTTAGCTCTAGTCAATTTGTAGAGTATAGAACATAAATTTTTTTCGCTATTTCGATATTGGCCCCATAGTGAAAGTTGTTCAGTTTGATGGTCTACACCACCCCCTTAAGAGCTTTAAATATTTATTGTTACTTATGAAACATCCTGTATATAGTGTCATTTTAAATTAGTTGGCGAAACTGAACCAGGGAACCTGTTAATGATAACAGATTACATTATCAATGTTTATGCTTGGTATTGATGATTTACAAAATTATTATAATCGTACGTATCGTACGCAGTGCGCGGTCGGCGGGCGAACATTGACCTCAGACTCATATGATCGAGCGGGGGGTCCTTAACAGGCAATTGTACTTAGTAACATGCGTTTGTTAAGTTTCGCCAACTTTCTATGAGACAAACATCGAAATTGCGAAAAAAAAATCTGCCATTCCTTACAAAACTGCAAACCTAATCGAGCCAAATGTATGGGACGGCTGATATTTTTTTCGCGATTTCGATGTTGGTCTTATAGAGAAAGTTGTTCAATTTGATGGTCTGATCAACTTCTTAAAAAAGTGACAGCATATTAAGAAGAACCCTGTATGTATAGTACACTGACATTGTAAGGGTCACAGGTCACAAATGGATCAGATTAGCACAGGGCCGTGAGTAGTCAAAGATATTTAACTTATTACTACTTATAGAGAGGACATTCGACAGGTTTTCATACAAAAAAACTAATCCCGTTGTTTTGCAATATTGAATGCATCATGTCAGTGGGACGTGTCAAACTAGAACGACTTGTTACCTCGAGGTAACAAGTCATGGATTACGATTTGGTTCGCGATGTCCTCTCTATAGTAATAAGTTTAAATCTCTTTGTGAGTAGTGGCGCAATAAAAAGGAGGCCTATGCCCCAGGTATGGCTTGAAGCGGTCTGATTTTACTGATTTATTGATATAAAGAACTAGCTGTTTCCTGCAACTTTAACAGCGTTGCCTTTAAAAAAGTACGACAAATCACAAACCTAGCCGCGGATTTTTGCACCAATTTATTTTGACGTCATTTTAACAAGTCCTCTTTGCCCTTCAAAATAGAAAGTTTACAAAAAACACAAAGTAATTGGAATTCTGATCTTTCACAAGATGTTTTTAGCAAAAAACAGCTGAACCTTTGTCAACGGTTGGCGCACGATTGCTTACCAAATCGTGAACTACAAAAAAAAGGTCCTAGTCAAATCTAAATGTCTGAAAACGAAGAGCGTGCCTGAAATTACTAAACAGAAGATTGAGAAACAAAATTAAGGTGGTTTAAGACCATACAAAACTTTGTCGTAGAACACTCGTAGACGTAGGTATTAATAAAAGTAATGTTTTATGTATGGAAAAATACGTTCGTCCATCAATGCCTCTTTTGCTGGCCGCTGCAATAATGTACTATAGATGTTTTAAAAGAGCCCAATCTAACGCCACTTTTAATCTAAACTATTATACAAGGTGTTACAAAAATACAAATAAACCTTTAAGGGGGTGGTGTAGACCATCAAACTGAACAACTTTCACTATGGGACCAAAATCGAAATCGCGAAAAAAAAAATGATGTTTCATACTCTACAAATCGACTAGAGCTATATATATATAGAATATGTATGGGATATCCATTTTTTTTTTCGCGATTTCGATGGTGGTCCCATAGAGAAAGTTGTTCAGTTTGACGGTCTAAACAACCCCCTTAAGAGTTTTAAATATTTATTGTTACTTATGAAACACCCTGTATAACTGTAACTGAAGTGTGTCTGTACATTGAAGATATTTACAAAAAAAATTATTACAATATGGTATCCCTGACTCGAAATCAACCTTTTTTAGAAATTTTTTCTGTCTGTTCTGTTTGTCTGTTTGTTTATGTGTTTGTTTGTTAGTTTGTTCGCGCATCACGCAAACAGTACTGAACCGATTTTGATGAAACTTTTTTTGTTTGATAGCTTATGATCTGACTTTAAATCTGGTAAGTATATAATTTGTGCTTGTGTTAACTCTAGTAGATAATAATCATCATCAATCAGTCTATATACGCCCCACTGATGGGCACAGGCCTATCGTCAAGGAGGAATGGGCATTTGTCCAACACGCGTATACCCAAAGCGGATTATTAGTCTTCAAATGCGCATCAGAATTTCTTCTTTAGCGTATGTAGGTTGTCTCAAGATCTTGTCCGTCACCGCTTGAGAGCAGTCGGTATTAAGTACATGAGTTAGGAAAACTCGTCTTTGCATGGTATGTAGTCTGTGCGGATTCGAACCCGGATACTCATGAGTCATGATTGAATGCCCATACTTTTCCGCAACGTGCTATCGACGCTCTAATTTTAATTTAGATAATGGATACAATAAAAGACGTGCACCATTCCAGTACTGCTGGTTTCAAAGTATAAAAAGATTGTAAAAAATAATGTACTGTAATACCACGATCGTTCCACAAAAACACGATGCCATCTCGCCATAACAAAGTGTAATGACAAAAACAAAAAAAGAAACGACAGCGCAATTTTGTCGTCTTTTAAAAAATTACTTTCCAAATCGTTGACAATTTCGCGGAGACTGGCCTTTGGGGAATTGAGACCTCACTCCACTCGCTCATCTTTACTACAGTAACAGCATGAGCGGAATGAAAACACTGTACAAAGGCGACACATCTATCTATATATATTCTAGTCAAGATATATAGGGTGGATTTTTGAGACGGGGCAGTAAGGGCAAAACGTTTTTAAGAGCATTCACAGATTTTGAAAAAAATGAACAGTCAGCAAGAAAATGGGCAATTTACACAAAAACTTTTTTTGATGCCAATCGATCCTGTTTCTTATAAGGATCAATAATCTCTATCAGGCCAATACTCTAACATCGATTGGTCCGGTAGAGTTGTAGAGCAGTTACTCATGTGATGATACCTAACTACGATGAGGTAAACCCTTATTATTGGCGTCTGATGGGCATCGCGAGGGACTCTTAGGTGCTTCTGTTTCCCCACTATGTAATTTACTATGTAGTTACTATTCTGATTCAGGTTAGGATTGAACCGCTACTACAGGAAATTTGAAGACCAACCACTAGACCACTGCCACAGATTACTAGTAACTTCGTTACTGACAGATCACTTCTTGAAAACGATAAATTCGCACGCTCTCCAATTAGGTACCTACTGCCAGAACTAGGTATAGGTTTTACTTTAATCTTAGGGTACCGATCTACGCGCAAAAATGTACCTAGCCGCTAAATTGCCCGGACGGGCTCTTGACGAACACCCTATATTGCCCCGTCATTTGTTTTACCTGCCACAGCGCCACGCCGCGGCTCGGTTTTGTGATTGTGCCTCCATGTCAAGTGATACTTGACACGTGCAATTTGGAGTAAATTTTACAGAGAAGCGAGATAGATAATACAAATAGACCTTAAACAAACAGAGACAGGAATATTTCAATAACATTGAGGATGGGAGCGAAGGCCCCATGTCAAGTGGTACTTGACAGGGGCAATTTGGAGTACAAAATCCATGTAAAGTGGTAGTTTACGGGGCAAGCGAGCGGCTAGTGAAGTTTGCCACAGCGTTTTTTTTACTTCGCACAGCGCGCGATGTATGCAGCTTTGCCGTCTGACTGACGCGAGTGGCAGAAATAAGGGCAGAAATTATATAAGCGCATAGCTTGATGCGCCTAAGTGTAGATACTTATTGTACCCTACGGCCGAGTGATGGAGCCCTGCGTTATTTACTGTAGGGAATACTAATAAAAAATTCTCATAACAATAAATCCTTAGATGCGGCATAAATTGAAGAATATGCAAGTTGTTACGTTAAGGCGTGTCGGGTAGGTTACGGCTCTCGAGAGACCGATTTGTAGGCAATGTTGTGTTTTAACATATATTTCCTTTCATATCTTGTGTCGCGGCTTTATGATATTCTTTGAAAGTAGGTCAATAAGACTAACAATTGAGTTTTGAGGCGTACCACCGTCGTATTGAATGCTAAAATTGACTGTTTGAATGTAAATGTTTTGTTCAACGGTAGAAAGAGGCGCAGAATAGTAAAGAAATGTATTTGATACGATTTTGATATTATAGACTTTTTATAATGATGATTATGATGCTATCAATCACCAATCTACCATTATTTTTTTGACCTATCAATGTTATTAAAATAAAAGGTAAAAATTGTTATGATCATTGATTTTTATTTGATTTTAGTGTATATTTCTAATTAATAAATGAACAATCATACATTTAATCTTGTAGTCTTTTTTTCGTCGCGATTGTGTCAAATTTTTCTCTATGTACACAAACATTTTCGTCAAAATCTGTCTAGTAGTTTTCGCAAGATGCTCGATTAAACAAACAAACAAACAAACAAACAGACAGACAATAATGTATAAAAAAATAATAACATCAGAGATTTGGAGTCACGGATATCAAAATGCCATATTGTCTGTAGATTTCAGGCTAATTACACAGAAAGAGCGAGAGAAAATATATGTTGTTTGTCCCTTTCTGCGTATGCGATATTTTTGTTTGACTTAGTTGAAATTGCATACAAAATCTTGCAAGTAAGGCACGATTTCTCAAACATTTTTGTCATATCTGCATCCCTTTCCAGTATACCTGCTCAGCGAATCTATAGAATACTCAATATTCTGGTATTCTAAAGATATAATACAGGACTTAAACCGCAAATCGTATCTTCACAAGCTTTGGAAACAAACAAAAGATATATATGTATATAGCATGTTTAGTGCTATCAGGGCAGATGTCAAAATTCGAGTCACTGCGGCCTATAATTCATACATCGAAAACATCCAAAGAAATATTTCAGCAAATCCCCGGTCATTCTGGAACTACATTTCACAGTTACGTACAAAGGGTGGTTTTGAACCCTGCATAACTTATGAGGGACAAGAACACTCTGGGCGTGCCGCTGCTAATGCGTTTGCCAAATATTTTAATAGTGTCTTTCTTCCGCAACCACCTACTCTTGATTCAAATCAGGTAACATTTAATTCTGACAACCGTCTTATCAATGTTTTAGATATTTCACCTAATGAGGTTGAGTTAGGCATACAACAACTTAAAACTAATAGCTCTACAGGTCCCGATAATGTTCCCCCGTATATCGTCAAAGCATTCAAGAGTCAACTTTCCAAACCGTTAGCGCACATCATCAATTTAGCTCTCAGCACTGGAGTGTATCCCATGCGTTGGAAACTAACACGTGTCACTCCCATACCTAAAGCAGGTGACAAAACTCATGTTGAAAATTACCGTCCCATCGCCATTTTGTCATCATTCGCTAAAGTGTTCGAAAGCGTACTTCATGCCAAAATATATAAACAATTGGAACCATATTTTAATGATGCCCAACATGGCTTTAGAAAGGGACGATCTGTAAACACTAACCTTCTTACACTTGTCAATGACATATCAAGGAAATTGGACACAGGGACTCAGGTTGATGTAATTTACCTTGATTTCAGAAAAGCATTCGATAAGGTAGATAATGACATTCTACTCTACAAACTCAGTGCTATCGGCTTTGCTCCGCGACTTCTTCGATTTTTCGCCGATTACTTAAGGGATCGTCAGCAATTTGTACACCTCGGCTGTTACGACTCAAATGCATATCACACTAGGTCTGGTGTCAGCCAAGGATCGCTGTTAGGACCTTTGCTGTTCACGATCATGATCAACGATCTCCCCGATTGTCTTGAAAATTGTAGATGTCTCCTTTATGCCGATGATGTTAAAATAATGGTAGACATTAAGTCCCAACAGGATTGTTTAATAATGCTATATATATATGCAATATAAACGCTATTCTTAATTGGAGTAATGTGAATAGGCTTTTCTTCAACGCTAGTAAATGTTTTGTTATGAGTTTTACGCGCTCTGCTCATGGTATAATTACGCAATACCAACTTGGTCCTGAGACTATAACTAGAACGCAATCTATCAAAGATTTAGGTGTTGTCTTTGTACCTAGTCTTAATTTTCATGATCACATGCGAACCCTTGTGATTGACTGTTTTAAACGACTCGGCTTCGTCATGCGTAACTGTCGAGATTTTAAAGATAATAAAATAATAAAACTTCTTTACGTAGCACTCGTTCGATCAAAACTAGAATCAGGCTCATGCGTGTGGAATCCCCATGAGTCAACATACACGTTAATGATTGAAAAGGTCCAAAAACGTTTCCTACGATTTTTGTACAAAAAAACTAATGGCTTCTATCCATTTATGTATCCCACTCTGTATTTGTTGGGCGCGCTGGGATTTAATTCGTTACAAACACGGCGCCTACAATCACAGATGAGCTCAGTGTGTCGTATGCTGAGAGGTGAGCTCAATTGTCCTGAACTGGTCGAGGCCTCATGTAAGCTGTACGTGCCAGAAAACCGTACCAGGTTCCGACCTGGCAGCGTGCGGTTGCTGTGGGAGGGTCGCACGCGCACGGTGGCGCTGCAGAGTGCAGGCCTCGCACCTCGCGCCTCGCACCTCGCGCCTCGCACCTCGCGCCTCGCCCGTGTGTCGCGCCGTGCACGCGCTTAACGAGCTGCTTGTGTCGCGGCCGGAATGTGACTTGTTTGCGGATGGATGGAAGAAGATTGAAAGAGAATGTATGGAATTTTGTGAGAGATTTTAAGTTAAGTCGTTTTTATTTGTTTAAAATTTTGATTGTTTTGTATCTAATATTTTTATTGTTTCGAGTAGCTATTTTGTAAGTAAGTAATGTGTATAACGCTTAGCATATTTTGCTGTAATGTTATTCATGTATTCATTTAATAAATAAATAAAATAAAAAAAAAATAGACCTACGAATAAAGAAATAAATATGGAACGATAACTCCGAACAAAATCTCCTTAATTGTTGGCACCATGAGTTTTGGCGGCAAACGCCGTAATTGGAGTCGCCATAATGATTGAGTCTTGCGCGCTTGCGTGGTGTACGCCAAAGTTCGTGGGGTCATTTTTTGACGTTAATTATATTTCCATATTTATTTCTTTATTCGTAGAAATCATAGACGAAAAATGTTTCGCTTACGCTAGTAGACCGAATATCAGTGTAACCGGGTATGAGATAGCAAATTATATGAAGTGACATCTCGGAGTCAGGTGGTTGTCCCATACAATTTATATGAAGTGACATTTTGGAGTCAGATGGCCGAAGTACAAAAAAGTGGATACGTCGATAAGGACAGCAATAAGTAGCGGTCTCCTTTTTTAACTAGAGCGAATTTGCTATGTGCATCTCTTAATGAGTGATATGACAAGACACGTGCTTCCTTCTAGTGCCTTCTCTTTCTACGGTAGAAATAGACGCTTAAAAACTATACGTAGCCCACAGACCAGACAAATGTCAAAGATAAATCCAACCCGTATAATTAAATAGCATTTACTCACGTGGCTATAAAGCCAGCGAAGAATCCGAGGCAGTAGAAAATTGTGAAGATAGGCTGCCTATTGTGGGATGCCCTTGGCCCGATTGTTCCCGAGAGAGTGCTTGGGTGTCCGATGCATCTCACTAATAGGATGGAATAGAAGGGTGTATTCTTACTTATTATAAGGTTAGTCTTTGATCACTACATAATTATTAATTTGGCTGGTGAAGATAAGATCAAATCGTCAAGCCAGTGGCGTAGCGTGCCTTGGCCCCGTATAAAAATTTGTTTGGGGGCCCTTATTTCTCACAAAAGAAAAAAAATGTTGCTTAAAATTAAAAGAAATATTTTTTCATCGTAATTAGATATCTATCTGTCACTTTTTCCACAATATTTACAAACAATCGAATTAAATATACACTCACCTTGCCTTTTTTTCGGCAAACTGATTTATTAAATTATTTATAGCTGATGAAGAAATTTGGGAAGTTTTTATAAATTTTTACATACGCATGTCGGGGGCCCGTATAATTGATACGGCAGATACGGCGGTAGCTACGCCCGGCCCCTGCGTCAAGCTGAATGGGAGCAATATCGAAATCGCGAAAAAGAAATCAGCTTGTGATCAACACTTTCTTGGCTAAGTTCATAATTAAGAACATTATAATTATTATTAAAAATTGTATTTTAATGCAGGTATTGTATTGCCTGAGAATAAGAATATTTAATGAGTCACGTTGCAGGGTTTGCCCCGAAAACTTGTATTTCGCGTGGTTCGCGTTTCAGCCTGCCACGAGGCTCCGCAGTTGTGTTCTTATTCAAAAACAAAACCACTTGACAGTGGCGGAAATGTGGTGCTAAAAAGCAAGAAGTCCATTAATTATGAATTAAAAAAAAAAATATTTATGAGTTATTAATGTAGGTAACTCAAATAAAATATAAACGATAGGTAGTACTAGAATACTGTGACGATGCCTATTAGTGAAATAACCTTGAATAAGCGTAGATTTTGCCTTACCAAAAAGATACAAAGACGCCTTTATGACGACGTGTATATTATATCTTTGCCATTATTTTCTCTTGCATTTTCATTGGCCCAACAGGAAATCAAATTCTTGCGAATTGCGAGACAGAAATATAAAATTCAAGGTTATCCTTCTGAATAAAATAAGTCACTGCATTTCCTGAAATATTTAACAATGTTATGAGACTTATTATGTTGTTGACGACCCGGTTGGTGTAATGGTTACCACGCCGGACTGTCAAACCAGGGTCCTGGGTTCGAATCGCGGTTGTTGTATGGTTTCCATAATAAAAAGCCTTTAGTGCTTGCTTGGGATCATTACAATGTATGTGCCTATGAGCGTTATCAAAATTATCATTATTATCATTTATCATATTATGAGTTTGACAGGAAAATTCCGTTCAGGGGAAGTAATTCCCGGAGTAAGTAGGTACTGGAACTTAGTTTAAACTTTCACTACTGAGCCAACATCAAAATTGAGACAAAAATTATCTGCTGTTTCATAGAAATCTTCAACGGTTACAGGCAGCAAGCTAGTATGGAAAACCTGATTGTTTTGGATCAGACATCAAACTGTCTATGAGACCAAATTCTAAATCGCGAAAAAAATAAATCGCTGTCCCATAGGTTAATTTTAGTCGAGTAGGATTGCAGATAATAGTTTTATATGGAACAGCAGATTATTTTTCCTCCAATAGTGAAAGTTGTTCAGTTTGATGGTTTGATCATCCTTCAGTAAACTAAGAAGGAACCTGTATAGCTTATCCATGAAGCTATTTGACGATACTTGCTTGTTGGTCGAGCAATACATGTTACAATCAAGCACGAATCCAGGGGGGGGGGAGGGGGGGGGATATGTGGGATTTATCCCACCCCGAAATCCAAGTAACTCCTATTGAAAAGTGAATACTTACTTTTACATTGTTTTTCTATGAATATCCCCCCCCCCCCCGAAAATTAAATGTCCCCCCCCCCGAAACAAAAGTCTGGATACGTGCTTGGTTACAATACCATATACTCCATTCCAAATAGCAACGAAAATTTAGGACTATTTTCTATTACAGAAACAGAGATTTGAAACACTTACTCTCACTTATTCTTAGAACAGCTTTAGCAAAGCAACGTCCAAGATATGTCGGATACTAAGTACCTACATGTTTGTGATAAATAATAGTAAAGTTATTTGTTATGCTAAGCATCAAAGTTGTTTTTTGGCGCGAGTAGGGGAGACTGGGGCTTGTTGTAACGGGGGTAAGAAGTAACAGTCAATTTTCAATGCGAATTTTTAACATTTTTGATTCATGTGTAGGGTGAAAGTTAATCGTATAACATGAGGCATTGTGTAAGTAATGATAGTGGTCTATAGGACAGCGCAATGAGAGGTGGTGAACCCATTGTCAATTTCGGGCAGGTATTATAAAAAAAATGGCACAAGTAAATTTTGATTTTCATATTCTAGATTTAATAAATATTTGATTGTTTTTTACCTAATAGAATAAGAATGTATCTAGCTTTTAATTTATGCTTTCTTTTTCTTCCATAGGTTAGTAGTTTTTGAGAAATTTTGACATTATGAAAATATGAGTCAGCGGGGTATGTAGTAACAAATTTTCGGGGCAAGTTGTAACATAACGAAATAGGTCCTCGCTATCTCAATAATCATCCAAATTCGACAGAAACAAACGAAATCATAAATGATTTGGCATTACGTCTTAAAAACTCGAAATTGCTCAAAATAACCCTCAAAACTATATAATTGAGTCTTTAACTTTTAATAAGTGCACAATTAAAGCTACTGAATCCTCCTCCTGGTCCTTCAAACACCCAAATAAAGTCAACATAGAATCTACCTGCCTTCTAAATCCAAAGATAACCATTCAAACGATTTTTTCATCCTCTATGATAAGAAAAACGCTATCTTGTGTTAACTGACATACCGAAAAAAATATTTTGTGGAGAAAAACCAGAAAAAAGAGAAAAGAAAGTAAAAGAGAAGGTAAGTATAGCAATGAAGCAAAGGCTTTAATCAAAATTTGGTGTTTTCTATTCACAATAATAATAATTTAGCTATTTAATTCAGGTATGTTACAAGAAGAAATGCAGTTGTTGATTATTAGAAGTACACTTATAGACACGTGGATTAAACTGTTTAAATCTATCTACTATCAAAAATGTTTGTTCGTACTGTTTAGTTAATAAATATAAACGTACATTTTATCGAAAATAATGAAGGTTTCTCATTGTTACATACTGCCCCGAGCCTGTTACAACTTACCCCAAAGAAGGGGCAAATTGTAACACCTCCCATTTTTTGTTAAATGGTCTCTCATGGAGGATAGGAAAGGATTTTAAATGGTTTGTTATCGGAATATAGTGCTCAAATAGTTACTCAACACACACACTAATTAAAAATTCTAAAAAAGTTCATGAATTTGAAAATACAAACTTTTTCCCAAAAACAGTTACAACAAGCCCCAGTCTCCCCTACTTGTATTGAAACCTGAGCAAGCGAAGGATTCTAGGATTGAACCTAAGGATTGAACCACAAGCGAAGCGAGTGGAGAAAGAGAACAACATTTTAAAACGTTTTTTTTCGTGCTGGCCAGTGACATGAAATAGTTATTCATGCATTTTCAGTGGACTGGCGCTATAGAAAAATATTGAATAGACAGATTCGAATTTCAAAAACTCTTTCCACGCTAGCGGATAAAATTCACTTTTGCACTCAGATTTCGAATGATAAACAGAATCTTTCCGAGCTTGTGAGGTGAAAATTATATTTGCTCATTAGAATTGGCCAGAAAGATAAATAGGAATCGGAAAATCTCGTCGTCCTTATTTGGAATGAAGTATACCTAGTTATTAGCTACCTATCTTTTTTCTATTTTTACCCATACCAACATTGTAATTGGATGTTCTTAATAATAGAAAATATCGACAAACGACGTTGCCTTTGTGCTTAATCCGACCCCTGGATAGCAAAAATAATTCAATTGGTAAACATAATATAAAAATAATGAGTGCTTCATTATTTTCATTTTGTTCTTCATGTTAAATAAGCAGAAGAATTTAATTTTCCTTTTGCCTTATGGAGGACAGGATGTGGTCTCTACTTATTGAATTTGATGTGTGTTTTTCAGAAACAATCTAGAAACTTATTTCTATGCTTGTATATTGTCAGATCTTTGTTAAAACGTATACAGGGTGAAATTGATATCGTTGGCATCATCCCTTTAAACTAAGAGTCTACCCATCAAACTGAACAACTTTTACTATGGGAGCAAACCAATCGGAGCAAAAAAAATATTATGCTACTGTCCCAATGCATTTGAATCATGTAGGCAGCTGCGGCAGGTGCAGTTTAATATGGGACAGCAGATTTTTTTTTTGCTTCAATTGGTTTGCTCCCATAGTAAAAGTTGTTCAGTTTGATGGGTAGACCTCTTAGTTTAAAAGGATGCTAATGATATCAATTTCACCCTGTAGTTTTAAAGTTAGGTACAGTGCGTCAAAGATTTCCATACAAATCTTAAATTAATCCTAGCATTGAAAGTGTATATTTACCGTAAATGTGACAACATACAAGCATACAAATTTGTTTCTAGATTGTTTCTGACTTATTACTGTAATTGAGCAGGCATATAGCAGCATAGCATAGGCATAGCTGTAAACTGCACCAGCCCAGGTGGGTGTCGTGAATGTCTGTTAACCTCAGAGCAGATACCTAATGGGTGTCAATATGGTCACCTCATTGTAGCTTGTTAGTACATGAATAAATAACAACCTCAGAATGAAATCTTTCATACAAGCCAGTTGGTGCGCGTTAGCGTATGTACGAAGTACGAACAGGTGCACACACTCAGCCGGGGTATCGCACCTGTTCTTATGTCATCTAACGCGTGGTATGTGTGATCGCACCAACGGCAGCAAATTGTATCAAGCTTTCGTTCTGTAGTGATATTTATTAATGCGTTGGAAATGACGTACCCCCTTTAAGGGTATATTATTCGGAGCGCGCTCCATACAAACGTACTATGGTGATATTTTCAATACTAACCAATTAAAGTCAATGAAATTTTGCAGAAACAATCTAGAAACAAATTTCTATGCTTGTATGGAGTCAGATTTTCGTTAAAATATATAGTTTTCAAGTTATAGTGCCTCAAAGATTTCCATACAAATCTTAAATTAATCCTAGCATTGAAACTGTATATTTTAACGAAAATCTGACTCTATAGAAGCATAGAGATTTGTTTCTAGATTGTTTCTGGAAAATTTCATTGACTTTAATTGGTTAGTATTGAAAATATCACCATAGTACGTTTGTATGGAGCGCGCTCCGTGCTACAGACGTTGAGACAGTCTTTATCCTTCAAAAACGGGCAATTCGAGCCATTTATAATCTGCGTTGTCGAGATTCATTACGAGATCTTTTTAAAGATATCAGTATTTTGACTTTCTACAGTCAATATATTTACGAAAATATTTTATACGTTCGCAAAAATTTGTCTCTCTTTCCCAAAAACAGTGACGTTCATAATTACAATACAAGAAATAAAAATAAATTAGTGTTCCCACATTTTCGACTCAGTAAGGTCAACACATCTTTCATGGGGCACTGTATACGCTATTATAATAAGATACCAGAGGATATTCTAAACTTGCCAGACAAAAAGTTTAAATCCCATGTTAAACAAGTCCTCTGTAAAAAAGGTTACTATAAACTCGATGATTATTTGAATGACCAAAATGTCTGGTCTTGACAATGTTACACTATGTAATTCAATATTTGTACTTTGTATATTTTGTTTTGTTTAAAAGAAGTGTGTTGTAGAGTTTCTGGCCGCATCTTCTCTACAACGGAACACCTTCCGAAGCGGTGGTAGAATCAAAAATGACGTCAAAAAGTTATCTATGTGATATTATTTTGAATAAAAATTTTGACTTTGACTTTGACTTTGAATATCACCATAGTACGTTTGTATGCAGCGCGCATTTTCGCTCTCGGAATAATATTCTCTTAACCCGAGCTCCCCGCACCATTGACTAAATAGCAAGCGAAGACACCAAATTGATCTACAAATAAAACACAATTATGTTTCTGTTTAAAATGTTTTATTAAATTTCATCGTAATTTGTGTACACACATAAACAATTATTAAGTATTAAGTTAACATTAAAACAACACAACTAAATGATTGGTAGGTAATATAAAATTGCATGATATTTACATAACAATATTAGAAGTAATATTAATTTAAATTCTACTATTAGAAGTTGAGCGAACGCACGGAGAATTGACTCAACGTGAAAATGAGCAATGATTGTAATTAATTGTAAACAATTTGTAAGCAAGCGGTTAGTAATTTCACATGAGTAAATACTCCATAGGGACACTTCTACAAAGCCCGGCGATGTTACAGATTACTAGTTACTAACGTAACAGATACGTGATGTCAGTAACGTTATGACAATGTTGTGCGCTTCTTAGAAGCTTTGTCTGTGCGAGATTATTTACTCATGTGGTAATTTAAGAAAAAGTTTAAATAATTAAAAAACTACATTGTACAGTCTCATTTCTGTTAGCGAGATGAACAAATAGTACCGTTATCAGATATTTAGTATGACTTTTAAATTTGCCATTTTGTATTTTATTTGGTAGTTTTTTATTTGTGATGGAAGATTATTTAAATAGGTACCTGTAATGTCTGCCATCGATGTCATTCTATTTTGATTTTAATAGATAAATACAAGGAAATAAAAAAATCACACTAACGAATTGACCAATTCTTGTAATAAAACGTTTGCTAGCCTTTAAAAATAAACTCTAAGTACAATAACAATAACGTTTCTATTCGTAAGAAAACAATTCAGCATTCCAAGAATAACAATGAATCCGTTCTTGCGTTTATTCTAGATGTATTTTTTCTTTCAGTCGGTTCTGAAATAAGGTCAACGACAACCAGCCTCTACTTGCCCGGAATCTATTTGTGGAAAGCAAATACTTAACACCAGGAAACGAATTCTTTTGTTAAATTAGGAAAACTAGCTTTAAATTTAAAGATTCTAAATTTGCTGCGGATACCACACTGATAATCACAAAAGATGTTTAGGGTTCCGTAGTGAAACCCTTATACTTTCGTCCATTCTGTCTGTGTCTGTCTGTCTGTATGCCCTGCCTCAATAACTCGCTCATTTTTGCACCTATTAGATCAAAATATGGCATGAAGACAGAACGCAGTAACCCAAAAACAGAAATCATGTAACCATATTTTTCGCTACTCCCATACAATGAAAGAGGGGCTGGAAAAAGTTAGATTCAATAAATCTCGTGATTCTCGATTCTTCTAATAAATCGAGTGAGGTGTAACTTCTAAAATACTGTGGTATAAAATCTGAAAATGTTATAAAATATAGCTTTCGGTAAGTACTCTCAATGAAAATTATGACGGATGCTGTAACCAAAACCAACCAAAAAAAAAAACCTGGTAAAATAAATATATTTTCGAATTTCAAACTATCTTTGGCGTTGCAGAAAATCAAATCGCGCTATCATTAGATTTAAAATTTTTCTTTTTGGTAAGATAATCGACTTCTACTTATGCAATGGCTACGGAACCCTATCATGGGTGAATCCGACACGCTCTTGATTCTGAATATGGTTGTTCCCGTCTAATGGGAGAAGGTATCGCTTGAAGCCCACGTAGGTCATCCACTATACGTCATTCCAGCTATACCTGGGGCGACCCTAAGGATGTCTACCTGTAGGTAGACCCAGACTTTCCTGCTTTTATGATTTTCTCCCATTCTTTTTATGTGGCTATGCCAGGGAGGCCATGTTCTTTCCTCTTGCCAATAAAATTTGGGAACGCCGCGAGTTCTTCAATTTTGGAATGTTTCCGGATCCTTTAGCTACCATTCTTTGTACCTACTATTGAGTAAGCCATTGCATGATTGCAACGATATAAAAGCTAAATAATAGTAGGTACGTTGAGCCAACATAATACAGGTACCTCGGAGACAAAGCGCATTTTTCGTCCATGCAATCAGTTATCGTTAATAGAACACATTCCAGGAAAAAAAAACTATTTTTTTTGTGGATTTTTTTGTGTGTTTTCGTCTTCGGATTCCTATGAATCTCGGCCGTGATTTAACAATCGGATTTCTTTCTCTATAATCAGACGGTCCAAAGCGCCATGAATGTCAACCCCACCCCTCATAACTGTAGTAAGACCCTTCTGTTATCTAAATACGTGTCTTTTTATGTAAGTTTTTATTTTTAATGACCTTCATATACTTACGTCAAATTTGAGCACTGTCTCCGTGGTAACCCTGTATATTAAAAAATAGTTACGATGCCTGCTATACGATAACGAGATGCTGGTAAACTCTTACTTGAGCTAAGTTACATTGCTTTGAGAAACTCTCAAGAGTGAAATCTGTTTTATTTCGAACGCCGTATTTTAAAAGCTCTTTAAATTGGATTCATTTACATGAATCAGACTTTCAGATCGAAAGCACGAGTTATCTTGATCGTCTTTCATCTATTACAGGAAATTGGTAAGTACGAGAAATCATGAAATTACTGAATATACCTTAACAAAAATACAGGTAGGTATAATTAAAAATTGGGTAAGGGTAAAATACGGCATCGTTATGATTTACACAGGTTAATTTAAACCAAAGGCTGATTTTACATTTGTTGTTGTTTCCTAGTTGTATGTGAATAAAGGTATATTTAATAATATTACGATGAAAGCGCTCACTCTCTTCGATAAGTAATTAGGGACCCCGTCTAAATACCCAGGATAGAAATTGATAGGATGAAAGCTCTAATATTAGGCATTCTTCCCCGGTTGAGCATTAGGTGGGAATTGGGATGCTCCTCAGTAGGCCTCGCATGCCAGAAATTTACGTATGCCAGAAAGAGCGAACATGACGTATTTCTCGTTTAAACGCTTTGTCGTGGGTGGCATGCTAGCCGTGCAGCGCCCGCGGCATGATACATCGATAAACGTTTTATCGCGCCTGCTAATTCATTCGTTCGCGCGCAAAAAGAAAGGGAGCTAGGGCGCGATAGCGTTTTATCGCGCGATCATGCCGCGGGCGCAGGACCGGCTAAAATTCCCCCCATGACAACGGTATAGCCCTCAACATCGGCTGGGATGCCACCCAACCCAGTCGCCTCAGACTAGTGCCTCCTCGCGCTGTTTCAAATGCAAACGACCCTACCAGTATGGCTAACTATAGTTACACCCCTAATTGAAATGCATACAGTCAGAATGCAAGAGCTCTTGAGATCTAAAATTCAATTTGGTAAAATCTTTTCATTTATATTTTAAAACAAATGATAATCAGTCCGACTTCGGACGGAATAGAAAGATCTTTTGGAGCACAACACTTTAGGTTTAAAGTTATATTAATCTTTCCAGACAAGAATGGTCGACCCGGCTTAACATGAATAAAGGTACTTATTTATATTTATAAAAATTCGAGTAAAACTTAGGATTTAGTTCTAAGACGTTTATAACATATTTTATATTTTTTTATGTTAGATAATTCCATTTAGTCTAGGCACGATTGATTTGTGTGTGAATATAGTTATTTCATAAAGGATTCGAGGGTAAAACCGTATCATAAAATATACATTTACATTGGTCTTATTTGAGCTAGCGTGAAATATGGTGGAAAGGGCCTACCTCAACCTTGCTTTTAATATTTCATCGTCAAAATTACAGACAATGGTCGTGAATATCTACGACATAAATTGAGGTTCTAAAGATAGATTTTTATATCGATTCTGTTATGAATAGTGTTGCAAAGAACTCGAGTCCTTGTGACGTAATTGTGTAAGACTCAACTATAATAAAGACTGTGTGTGTGCTACGCTTGGAATCTAAAGAGTCGAATAAAAGTATTCTTTGAATTGACTCCAGCCTTGGAAGGGACTTGAGGCCCAATAAAGTACTCGGTCTTTAAGAAAAGCCCCAAGCACACATTTTTAGACTATGTTTTTAGACGTTTTCTTCTGTTGTTGCCGTGTACAAGTCGAAAAGTAACTCTTCTAAGACACTTTTTTTTCCAATCAAGTCAGGCTTTAGGGTTGAACTACACATGGCCGCACGCAATCGCATGCCGTCTATCTTATATATGCTCTAGCAAATGACGTTCCTAAGTGACAGAAAAGGATGGAGCGACGGAAAAGTGCGATCGCGTGCGGCCATGTGTTGTTAAACCCTTAACTTCCATACACTAACACAAAAGATCCCACTGGGTAGAAGTGTTTTGCTGGCTTGTCAGCCCCCACCACAAGATAACATCCATACACTAAAAGGACGTAGGTACAATACTCTGTGACGTAGGCGCAATTTGCCGTAAACAAAGAAAAAAGCACATAAAGATTCGTACTCTAATGTAATTATTTTATTTTTGATGTGTAGCCCCAAAGACCTGTTTGAGCTAAGGCCTTGGGAGATTTCCTTTTAGTAAGTCGAGTCTTGTAACATATACTACATATCATATCATACGAGTCCTACTAAATAAGAATAACGAGACTCGAGTCCTTTGCAACCCTAGTTATGAAACCCCTACCACGTAACTATACTCGCAAACATGGCAAAAACCTTTGATAAAGTATATGTCAAGATTGACAGTCGAAGAAACGAAAACGTCGAAAAAAATAGGAACCAGTACTGGTTCCAAAACCCTATACATATACACGTACACATACATAATTTGTATGGCGCCTCACGCACACCAACCTATGAAACTTGGCCCCTTTTGTTTTATACGGTAAAACAGTGAGGCTCATTCTAGACATATACTTTTTCTAAGGCAAAAACCTTATTCCTCAAGCAGATGTGCGTCAGAACTCAGGATTAGTCAGAAAGCGTAGCTTTAGCTGTCTGCTGTGTAAAGTACTTACACTTACTGGTTTTAAGAATTTTTTAATTTGTATTATACTCAGTTATACCTTTTAATATATCGGAAGAGAACTGAGTTATGAAGAAGACACGATCTAAGTATCAGGAAAAAGTTACAGGTTGTTCCAAATAAAATAGCTAGACTTTCAATACCTAACCAATAGTTTCGGATATATTGAAAAAGAAAATGAATTAGCTATTTTTATTGTAGACAAACTTGTCTGTTAACGCACCAGTAGTATGTTATCAAAGGAGTAGTTACAATGGTAGGGGCTTCATAATACAGTATTCAAGACTAGTTAAATAGAAATAATTTCGATGAGGTGGACTGTCTAGTCAAATAATAAATAGCCCCTTATTATCTTAACCTAGTTTAAGTTCTAAACGAATGAAAATAACCTTAAATTAATGCTCTCTATTTACATATATAAGTAAGTAGATACTTTTTTTAATTATTTGGCCATATAATAAATGCTACTTTTAAGGATAGATTAAGAATTAAGAAAGATTAGATCTAGGTTTAATTGAAATTATATTAGAAAAGGACGTTTTTGACAGGGCAAAACTATAGTAAACCTTCTCAACGAAATGCGTTTTAAACTGCATGCGGCAAATGCCCCGGGCGGTACTTTAAAAGGGGCGGAAAATTCGGGATAAATATCGATTGAGCTCCGTCTATAACCAATTCGTAGAACAGAATAAGTCGAGCTCGCTTCGCTCGCTCTCAATTTCTGTTTTGATTACTGTGCCTATACACCATAATCCTAAAGGGTTCTTTCTGACCACAGCTAAGACGTGGTGCTAAAAATTTCGAGCATGTTTCGCTCAATCCATAGCTATTACTAAGGTTACTTTGCACGTCATGTTTTGTACGTAAAAAGCTCTAGCTCAAACCGATTCGTATTGAGGAGAAAAGGCGAGCTCGCTCTAAGTTTCTATTTCTGCAAGCATAAACTAAAAGATGTCTGACCACAACCAGTATAGATGTGCACAACGCCACTGACTGAATGTCAACAAATTACCGATGAGATCTCCCCAATCACGTTAGGCGATCTTCTATCTTCACTCATCTTATCTTTTTCACACAATTTATGACACGCATTGAAACCATCCATGCTACGGCACGGACAACTGGTAACTTTGATTAAATTAAAACAGCGGAAGATAGGTGACGTTCTTGCATCACGTACTTGAACAATGGATCTGCTTTTCATGTACTTACGAGTGAAAAGTAATGCCTTGTGATGTGTTTCTTTCTTTTTGAATGATTTGTATAACGAGTAAAAGCACACAAAGGCATTCTAGGTACAAGTATGTTAATCGCAATAACGCAATGCCGCTCGTATTGCGACTAAGTAAATTAGGCGACGGGGGCTCAATTTATGCGGTCCATGTGCGATGCCGATGGGCTGGTTACCTATCTTCCGCTATTTTAACTCAAAGACTGGTAACCATTTGGTCACAAACTGTGTCCAAATAATTATAATTTTTTACCACATTTCGTTCATAAGGTTTAGAAATATTTAAATTCGACGGCAAATGACATATTTTACAGCCTGTAGGAAACTTTTCAGTTTTCTATCGTATTGAATTATAGCAGAATTACTTTGACGAATTCGATGCACTAGAAAACTAATGAGTGAGAGAATTGTACTTTTATATTGATACATTTAAATATAGACTTTAAAATGTACAATTTAAATCTTAAAGTAGCACCACACGTCTAAAGTTAGCGTCGGACGCCCTATACAAATCTACTTTTAAGTTCATAACTTATCGTATAGAGTAGATATGACGAAGAGAAAGAGAGATAAGGATACTAAACTACTGGAAATATCGAAAGGTTATAGCTTAGCTTTAGAATAAATAGTTACATTAATTGGTACCATTCTGTTTACTCTTCAAAACTTAAGATAGTGGTGATTTTAAACCAATGATTCATAGAACCTTAACCCAGGACTTAGAGAGCGTTCAAATCCTCATAATTTCTAGCTGAGTAGGTTATAAGAAGTAAATCCACAAGTTAAAAAATTCCTGAATACCCTATATAAGTTTCTTATGTTGAGGTTAAACTAATCTTTGGGTATCAGATGTCCTTCCGTACTGTACGGTAAGGTTGAGATAGGTAGGTTAAGTTAATTTGGCAGATAAGTATACCTAACAAAGTAATCGAAACGTTAAGGAAAAAATGGCAAGCTAATCTGAACAACCATAATTTTAAATTGGATAGCTTCTCAACAGCCTGAAGCATATAGAGACACAAACCAGTTTGAAATTTACTTTAAATATTCCGGTGAATTCAATTAAGATTTTGCTAAAAGTAAACCTTGCTACATTGATTGGAGTTACAAAGTTTCTGATCATCCTGAATTGACACAAGGTCAAATGATTACAAGATCGGTTTGTGTAAAAAAAGATTGTTCATTGATATGTGGATTTTAATCCATTCAACCGCAAGAAGATAGAAACATTAATTAAGAATCACCACATCACACTAATTTCCACAACGACTTCAATACAAAAAACTAAATTCTAAGCACAAAACAAAACTTGGTCCACCACTTCACACGTTAGTAATAGTAAGTCTCCTAGGACTTCTTGGTCTATTCAAATTACCGCCCGACCCTCTCACATGAACCTGTACGGAACCAGGTGGCATATCTACTGCTGAATGAAGACTTGCAGCTCTCGAAGTTCTCGGTGAAGGCACGCATAATCTAAGGTCTACTGCGCTGTGAAGACTGGCTGCTCTGGAGGAGCGGGAGGTGTGGGAGCGATCTGAGGGAGGGATGAGGGCGGGGAGGTCAGCTGCGGAGCGGGAGCGGCGAGGGGGACTCTCTGGTATGAGCGCCATGCCGCAGACGCTTCCTACGAAGACCGAGTTCTGGAAAGATGAAACATGCGTAAATTTTCTTAATTATGATTATGAACTTTACGAGGTTGGAGCTTAGCAATTCATTCGGTATCTACGTATCTGAATAAGTTTGTGTAAGTCTGTATAAGTTCATAGAATGGCTCATGGATATGATTAGAATAGCTAACCCTAATCGTCTCGACACCCAAGCCACGGCGGCGCTGCTCAAATAAAACTTAACACTTGTTCCGAAAGATTTATTGGTCGTGATTCTAATCAATTCTACCTGACCCGAACGGGGTATTAGATTAGATTAGATTATATGCCTGATTTAGCCTATAAAGTATGTAAGCAATCTAGTTGCTAAACAGACTGATATTGTTAGATGTAAAACTACAAGATTTGCTTTAGTTACAAGGCTCTATTCACAGAACCAGGAGATTATTATAATATGGTACATCAAGAAAATTTATCCATCCAAGCTCTCTAATCATCATCACTATCATCAGCCCGTATCTATCCACTGCAGAGCATAAAACCTCCTTTCCATTGTGCCATCTTTCTCGGTCCTGCGCCAATCGCATCCAGGCTCTCACCTGGCTGCCGGACGACTCACTGTTCTTTAATCTAGTCCCGGCCACCGTTCTGGCAAGGCTTTACTCCACCTGTCATCATTTCGCCTAGTTCCCTGACGTCCTGAACCTTTAGTTCGACGATGACGTCGGATCTCGACGTTTGTGCCGTGGTCAAGAAGGATGATTCTTAGCATTGCGCGCTCCATGGCTCTATGTGCTACTCTTATTTTCCAAGCTTTTATTTGACGAGCTCTCTAATGGTCTCCTAAATAAAGTTATCGTATTTTTCCGTCGCTCCATCCTTTTCTGTCACTCAGGAACGTCATTTGTTAGAGCATATAAGATAAACGGAATGCGATCGCTCGCGGCGTGCTGTTTCGTTCCGTCTATCTTATATTGTTCCTGATTGACAGAAAAGGATGGAGCGACGGAATAATGCGATGCCATGCTTCCTGATGTAGTTCAACCGTTTGGTAACCCAAATAAATAAATAAATAAACCCTTAAACTTTTTAATTTGCATAAAGGTTATACTCGTATTTAGAACATTCGCACGAAGCCTGCTTTACGTAATGTTTGCCTTCATAACCATCTTTACTTAGCAGCGCGCTGTCGGTTTCGTAATCTCCATTTCCTTCTTTAGGTCAATCTTATTTTTAAGGCTTCAAGGACTATATTAGCTTATCAACCTTTGAAGAAAATTTCTAAAGTAATCCAGTAAGGCATAGCAGTGGCTATAAAATTTGCACAAGTCGGGCGAGCTTGTCGGCACGCAAACAAGACAGAAAGTCTATTTGAGTGGTTTTATTTGCTAACTCAGCTTTCTGTAAGCTTGAATAAGTATTCATTCTTTTTAGTAAATTACCTACTAAAGCAATTTTACACGTATCGCGACTGATCATTAAGTACACTTGAAAGGATAGCAAAAAAGTGTACTTATTCGGGTCTTGAATGGTTCACATCAAACACATCACATAAGACAGTACTTGCATCGATTCATTAATTTATTATATCAGTTTCTTATTTTGATCAGTGTCGAACGGGGCAATTTCGTCAGCGGGGTAAATAAGTCAAATGGCTATAACTTTTGTGCTACAAGCTCTTATTCAGTAGCGGCGACTAGCGCAGGTAGGTTTTCATCGAAGAAATATGCTTTATAGCACAAAAGTTATAGCCATTTGACTTAATTAGCCCTTTCACACACGATGACGCATTGATGGAGCGGCAGACGTCTGTCCGTCACTTGTGAAGCAAGGAGTGGTATGAAACCGCACGTAGAAGCACACACGGTGCGTCACTCTGTGCTTCTACGTGTGTGCTCCTTGCTTCACAAATGACGCTGCCGCTCCGTCAATGCGTCATCGTTTGTGTTCCCACTTACCCCGGTGACGGAATTGCCCCGCTCGACTATACCTACTTATATTCTCTCAAGTGTACGAGTTGAGGTGAGTCTAGTTAAAGTCCTAGGACTACTTGCAATCGACTTGGTACTTGAATTGACAGGTAACCTTTCCTCGCTTCATTATCACTTTGACTCATTGCAATTTGGACGAGAATAATTGTCCTTCTATCATGATCACAAATAATGGGATCAGCGCTATTTATCACTCTAGTTCTTTTACATCTTCTTCTAATAGTGTGAGCATGCCCTGGTGTCAGATTTTTCAAACCGCATTATGGCATCTGACATTGATGGGAATCGAAACCACGACCTCCGTTTAAAGAGCCCAATTTCCCTAACCATTAGACCACGGAGGCAATATAAACCACGGAGGCAGTTTTGACATCGATTATCATCTTTCACCCCTTACTCCTGTATTAAACATTCTCACAATCCATTCATGTTTTCTTGGGTCTTCCTGTTAACTAGGACTCTATTAGGGTTGTCACAATATCAGGTTAGGTAATTACCTGCCGCGGTCGATGAGAGAGGTAGCCGCAGGGTTGGTACGCCGGGAAGGTCGTTCCGCAGTCGTACGACATGTAGCCGCGTGATAACGACGCTCGATGCTGTGTGAAACAGAGAAAAGAGATAATTAAGTAAACAGTAGATGTAGCAGAAGACGATGGTTCTTTAAACTGAAAGAGATTGCAAGGTTTTGTGGCCTAGCAAAAAGTGCAACGGAAGCATATTGCCTCTGCCTCTTTACAGACAGGTCGCTTTGATTCGACCGCCCGCTATCACCTTTGATTCGAAATACCTAGATAGTCCAATCAAATACCAATTTATACATACTTAAGGTACAGAAATATTTCGAGAGAGATTTTGATGAGTTTGCAGTGGCCTTAATAAACTCTAAGTATTTGAAATTCATGAAACATTATTTAATGAAAACACTGAAGTCTGCTTCAAAGGTATTTCGCATTGCAATATTTTGGTTCTTTATTGACAAACTTATAGGTGAGGAAAAGACTAAGAAATTAGGAGTTGTTGTGGAACTATAACATTTAAAAAAAAAACATGAATGTGTAGCACAAAAAGTGCAGTGGCAACAAGTAGGAATCTACAATAGTTTTAACGAACATCCATTTGTACAGCCGAGCTCTGAAATGGAGCTTACATTGAGGCTACGAATGGAGACGCGCGTCACGTCCAAGGTAAAAAGCATGAAGCGCCAGTTCACCAAATTGGGGCTTTAGTCTTTTTACCTTGGATGATACCCCTTTACTTACATGAGGTGGTACCGACACAGAGTTCTCAGCAAGAGCACAACTCTGTCGATGCTGCTGCTGGAACTTCGGCTGATATGGCTCCAGCATTCTGACACAAAAACATACACATTTATATTTTTATACAGACTGTAGGGAAACTAAAATGCGTCGGACCGCCAAACTGAACCACTTTTACCACTGGACCAACTTTCAAATCTCGAAAAAAAACTGTTGTTCTATAGAAAATGTCAATAGCATACTCGACCGAAATGTGTGAAACAGCAGATTTTTTTCACGTTTTTGATCTTGGTTCCATAGTGAAAGTTGATCAGTTTTATAGTTTGAAGCGCCCCAAGTATGTAACGCACTTAAGTTAACACCACGTATACTTATACATTTTTTTACGATAAGCCCCACCTACAGCCTCTTTTAAGTCGGTGATGGAGATCTGGACTGGAGTTTTTGATTAGATTGAGAAAGGAAATTCCAAGTATAGAATTCTCTCGTTACGAGTAATAAAAAATATTGATTGGCGACCTCGAAACCTTTGATCAAATCGTTGCCTCGAACCGAAAAAATGTTCTATAAAATGCCCCCGTAGAAAGACTTTTAGTACAGTGTAAAGGTCATTGAAAGCCAGCTGCATGAAATCGATTCCTGTGGAAATAATTGGGAAGCCGAAGCAGAAATGGACTGGTTTCGATTGATACTAATAGTCATCATCAATATTCAGTAGGTATCAGTGTAACGGGGAGTGAGCCCGTCGCCACTTGTAATGGACAGTGGGTACAATAAAGCCTCGAAACTGAAGCTTGCAGGTTTCCTTACGATGTTTTCGTTCACCGGAAAGCCAGTGAACACGAGCGTTAGGGGGGCGCCGGATTTAGGCCCAAATGAGTGTACATCAAATTTGATAAAAATGTTCAGTAAATAATAATCATTCAGTATATAATAATTTCTCGCACTATTTATTAATATTAATACCATTAGAACTTCGCATTTGTTTTAGTATCGAAGATAAATACATTGTTTTTGTATGATTTCTTTCTTAAAAAGAAGTAGGTATCTACCTACTAAACTACTTTCTTCTGAAGTATAAAAAGCCTCCCAACCGATCCCGGGATCATTATGAAACAGCAAACTACTCAATATTTATTATATCACGGATCCCGAAAACAGGTAAAACTACAAATAAAATATAGATAATTATGCATTGTATAGAATTGCAAACGACGAACTTTCTATAAACATTTTCCTTTGACATTATGATTGCCAATAATTGGCATTACAGCTATTATTTCCATAAAGTTTCATCTGTATACACTGGTGGCCTAAGTTTCTTTGGAAACCTGGCATTTGAAATTCGCCTTAGGTTAAATCCATAAACCACATAAGAGGCCGTAAGGCGGTCTGAAAAACTATGACACCAAGGTTTGCTTGCTGCCCACACAAACAAATATGAAACGAATTCTCGATGAGGTACCTAGATATAATCCAAAAACATTCTTTCGCTATATTGTACGAAAGTTCTGTTTTACTTTAACTTTTATTAACAACAGACATCACCAATATCTAATATCATTCTTTATCCATCTCTAAACTAAAGAAATTACATTTTGATCCAGAAAAGTTTACGAATTCTCCAACAATGAAACGTTTCTTTTCTTGTATTTGTAAAGCGTATTATAGGTTTTGATAAGGTTCATAAATCATAGTAGGTACTTCCACTATGCGTGCCAAGATACTCATTCATGCCATACAACATTTATGGACGAATTTCATTGAGGTCTATTGATTTACTGCTCATTCGTGTTTTTTGTTCACATTTCTGTTCCGTAGATTTTTTTAATAATGTAGTTTTGGTCTTGTTATAAATGTATGTCGAGTAGAGATATACTGTTGAAACGCGCCTTAGGTGTTAACTAGCTCAGGTATAGCATTTATAATTATGATTATGATATTACTGACAACAGAAGCGTAAATAAAAGAAACTTGAACTCGAAGTGATTGTTAGGTATGGTATATGAAGATACCCGGTAGACCCTAGTGCCTTCATTAAATAATACCTAAACTAGATTTAGATCATCTTTATATCGTTACGATCACCGATTTTCGCATTCGCGTGCATTTTGAGTTAAGCAAAATATTGGATTCACATAATCGTTTGTTGTTTGTTGTCTTCGTATCGACTCGACAGACGAAGAAGATAGAGAACGGCTAGCTGCATGTATAGTGGAAGAGCGGTAGATTAAAAAATCGATTGTTTCGGAACCGGTCAAACCTACTCCGATTTTACTGGTTTTTTTAAATGTCTGTCATTAAATATAATCAACAACCTTTACAGTTAAAAAATTTACGCTCTAGTCATGTAAAAAGATGTAACACAAAATATTAAAATTTTAAAGAAAAAATGCTCTATAACTAAGCGAATTAATGTAAAACAGGACATGCTCTTTACATGAGATATTTAATTGAGATTCCGTTATATTATATAAGTAGTTTCAAAGTAACAATGGCTCAAATACCTACGAAAAAAAGCGTTATTTTAAATAACGGACATTTAAAAAAAAAACAAATCGGAGCAGTTTTAGCCGGTTCCGAAACAAATACCTTCAGTTACTGGACTAGAAAAAGCTTCTTAAATCTGCAACTCCCGTCAGTAGTGCCTTCTAGTAATCGAAGACGAAAGAATCTCTCACTTTCATAGATATCTTGGAACCTATCGTGCAACTAGTGTGCAGTGAAATATAACAATGTTACTACGTACAGCTTATAGACGCACCTGATCTTGCCCCAACGGTTGAAGAAGAGGGCTATCGCTGCCACCCAGAGGAGAAGCACGAAGGCCACTATGAGAGCCTCTTCTGCTCTCACTACTACACCGCTGCCATCTGTTGGACGAAAATGTTATCATTTATCAATCACGCTATTTCAACAATGGACCTATTTCTTCTCGAGAAAGATTTATATCCAAGTTTATCACGACGAGAATGAAACTTAGCGTGCATTTACTTAGTTCTTCTTGACAAGAATAAACAGATTGTGTGTTTATTTCTTTGAATTGTGCCTCACTTTGTAAACTTTCTCTAGATCATGGGTCTGCTGGAAGAAATCTCTTTAGAGATAAGCTCGCCCTTTGTGTGTGTACAAAGCTGGCCGCGTGACGTTATACGATACTCGATTTACGCGCGGCCAGCTTATTTTGGTTTTGTATAGCTTGATGTGTCGCCGTGTGTATTTGTCTATGGTGCTGTACCTATTCATTTCCGTGTGTACAATAAACTGTTAAATAAAAAATTAAAAAAACCAAAAATAAAGAATTCACGTGAAAAATTGTCTTGACAAATTATGATAAATTATTCAAACTTTGCTGTGAAAATAGATGTAACTAGTGTCAGTATAGTACGAGTTTTTCTATGGCAACTACATAGAAATCAGGAAAAGAATCTGCTGTTCCATTATTTGGGTCGAGCAGATCTGTATTTTGTGTAGAATAGCTGTTCTTTCGAGAAAGAAAGTTGTGTAGTTTGATGATCTGATAATCCCCGTGGAAAACCGACTTAGCATTATTATTGAGAACCCTGGAGGCAAAAGCTTGAAAACTGATAGCATTAAACTTTACAAACTGAAGAAAAGCAATTATAAAACTATAAATGACTACAATTTGTTAAGAGCAGAGCAAAGTTTTAAAACTGATTTTGCAATGCAGCAGCCTATTCAGGTCGGAGGAGACCAATTAAAGAACGTAGCAGTTTTAATTTGTTTGTATTTTCTCTAACCAAATCCTGATGGCCAGTGCTACCGTGGCAGTGCAACATAGTAAAGTCGCGCCTCATCATCATCAGCCTATCATCGTCCACTGCTGAACATACTCTCCCAAGGCACGCCACAAAAGTCTGTCCTCGGCCTTCCTCATCCAGTCCACGCATAGTGTGGGACGCCCTGCTGCCCGCTGGACAGACGACCTAAATAAAACGCGTACCTAGGAGAAAAAAGGCGCGGCAGAACATTGCCGTGTGAATCATGCTATGCCCGCAGCATCTCTAGTATGATTTCTCTACTAGCGTGCAACTCAAATTTTTTCTGTGCTGTGCTGATCTGATCCAATGCGAACCCGTCACCCTCTGTGTTATCAGACCAACCTGCTGTTCTGCCTACTGATACTACCTCAATCCACCGACAGTCTTCCCGTCTAGTCAAAGTGTCCTGCCCATCTCCAATTCAACGTTGTGATCCGATTACCTACGCATGTTTCCGAACCTGGTCATTCGTTTAATTTCTACGTTAGGTAGGTACTCGGTCTCCTAATGATCTGCCTAACATGGTATGCTGCATGATGATGTCAAACTCACCGATGTCAACTAGGGAGACGTTGCCGCGCATGGTGGAGTAGTTGGAGGGAGGGTGGAGCCTCAGCACCACCTCCGCCGGTGGGCCTCCCGTCGCGCCGCTCCATTCTGTGAGAAGACGTACCGATTTGTTAGTCGCTGTCAATGCCATTCAATATTTGTTAGTATAAACTAAGTCACTATAAGTTACCCGTTTGAGCTCATAAGCAAGACGACTAAGGTACGTGTCTACAAAACTGTCATTAGACCGATATTAACGTACGGATGCAAATGGGCACTGAATTTGAAGGAGATAAACAAGCTAGTAGTGGGTAAAGGAAAATCTCCAGAACCGACTAAAAGAGAGATTGGAATTTTGGCACGTAAGGAAGAATAGGGACATAGAAGAAGGCCAAATCTCTAATCGACTCTTCCAACATCTTAGGAGAAAAATCTCATCTCGGACACAGAACTGATGGGGGAAGACCGTGCCATCAAAAGAGCGTATCTGGGGCGACCCTCTGGACGTCGTCCGATGGGCAGATCCAAGTATCGCTGGATAGATCAGATCACCAACGAAGAGCTGGAGTTGCCCAACTAGACTGAGACGACGTATAAACTTGGTAACGGATCTATTTAATATTATAGATTGCAAACTAAATACGAAGGAAAAGAATATAAAGGACTAACAAAAAACTCCTATCCATTGGGTATCAATCTTCATCGGCATGTTACACAATACAGAACCCCAGTTTTTAGAATAACGAAAAGAAACCCGAGTTAATTTAAAACTACCGCAGTTAATTATTGAACAAGCTCCAAGACACGGCCCGAGGGAAATAAGAAATCACTTTGCCAAGAACTTTTAATAAGAATATAACTAGCTTACGAGAGGGAAGGATTTATGGAATATGGAATAACCCGATCCCTGATGAGTGAGTGAGATGACTTACCTGTAAAATTATCATGTTTAGATGAAAATTTTTGTTATCCACAATTTGTTCGTTTATCTATCAGAATGATGAGTGCCTATCCTACAAATGTATGGTAAACTAGGTTATTGTATGATATGAACATAATACAGAGTAGGTTATTTAGGTCTCTAAGCTCCACTTGCGTCAACCTGGTTAGTAATTATCTCGGGGTAAAATAGTTAACCTTACATTGAAGATATTAAAAAAAAATTTCACGTACGATACGGTAGGTAAGATTGTCCCTCAATCCAAATCACAGATTTTTTATTTTTTCTCCGTTTTTTCGAGGATCGCGCATAAACTACTGGATAGAATTTGATGAAGCTTATGATAAGACTTAAAAACTAGTAAGTATATTATATTTTATCTCGCTACAATAGGGGACTGCGCGAACTGCATAACATATATTTTAGTTTTACTTATCTTTTGAATAAAAAAACACGTTTGAAAATAACGCAAAACTCTCATTTTCTGTAATTCTTTAGCTTGAATACTATTTTTTTAATAATAGGATGAAGTGTAAAAAGTAATGAAATTTTGTTGACGTCACTTACGGGTCTCTAACTATCTAGTAAAACTTTTCAAACAAAGCTCACGTTTTGACATTCGATTAAGAGTTGCTAATTTGACTAGTTTTGGCATTGGTATTGGTGGAGCGGGCTCGTTTTCCGCAACTCGACGTCCGGTCCGAGTCGGCGCCTAATATCGGAAGCCAGTGCTTACGAAGTCGAGGTCAAAATCTAGTAAATAATAAATGTTTTCCCGCGACTTCGTCCGCACAAATTAAATAATAAATTCCTAGAACGATGATGTGATTGTGAAAATACAAAATAGTACGAAGTCCATAAACAGATTTTTGCCAAAATTATGAAATAACAACAAAACCAGCATGTTTCCTACTGCATAGTTTGTAAAAATCCTCAAGCCTCACCCCTTGCTGCTGCAAGCATACAATAATTATATGAAGTTCGCTTTGCAAGAGCTTAGTTAGTCACGTAATAAGAAACTCTGCTAGGATCATAGGAAATTTAATAACGATACAGGTAATGAAGTTCTTATACCTACTAGTTCAAACTGGGAAGTTCGAGGGGTGAAATAAAATTGAGTCGATCATTGCAAATATACATTAGAGCTTAAAACTGATAGCACTTTATAGATTCATCATCAGCCTATATAAGACAATACGACCCACTGCAGGGCACAAGCCTACCCTCAAAGAGGGTATAGTCCTATACAGGGTGAAATTGATATCATTAGCATACTTGTAAAGTAAGAGTCTACCCATCAAACTGAACAACTTTTACTATGGGAGCAAACCAATCGGAGCAACAAAAAAATTAGCTGTCCCATACATTTGAGTCGTGTAGGCAGCGGCGGCGGGTGCAATTTAGTATGGGACAGCTGATTATTTTTTGCTCCGGTCGGTTTGCTCCCATAGTAAAAGTTGTTCAGTTTGATGGGTAGACTCTTAGTTTAAAATGATGCTAATGATATCAATTTCACCCTGTATATGGGTGTTAGTCCATTCGCGAGCACAATTCTGATTAATAGACTTCACATATTTACGCATGAGAATTTCTTTTTTCAGCGTATGCATGTCTCCTCACGATATTTTCCATCGCCGTTTAAGAGCAGTCGGTCTTAGGTACATAAGTTAGTAATAGTAATTGTAATTGTTAATGCATGCCACAATAATATAAGCTTTACCACTCTCACCGGCGGAGATACGCGAAGGAAGAGCAGGTGACTGACTCCCTGTAGACGCCTTCTCCGTTGATTCTGGAACCTCGGTCCCACTTGTTATTGCATCTGTGAAATAAAGGTTAATATTAATAAAAAAATTATCGTTTGCCTTGGGGTCTGACAAAATGAAACACCTTATTTCTTTTTCACAAGGTAAAGTCTTCGTAATCTTTTCGTATGCGAAAGGCTAGCCTTAGCAGCATATTATTATTTGAGACATAATTCCATACATTCCATTTTTAGGGTTCTTTATACTTTCGTCCATTCTGTCTGCATGCCCCTCAATTATTATATCATTTGTGAAGTTAACAATTTGGCATACTAAGAGTAACAGAAAATCTAAGTAACAAAAAGTAACTTTTTTTGACTCCATTGAATAGTATCAGGTGAAGGTATGGAACCGCAAGTAGAAGCACACACGGTGCGTCAATCCGTCATCGAGTGAGCTTCTACGCTTCGATCAAAATAAAATTTTATTTTGATCGAAGCTTCTACGTGCGGTTTCATACAACACCTTGCTTCACAAATGACGGACTAACGTCTGCCGCTCCGTCAATGCGTGTTCGTGTTTAATTCCACTTAGTAGTACTTTCAATAAGTACAACCAGAATCAGAAAATACACAATGGCTACGAAACCCTATCATGGGCGTGTCTGACACTCTCTTGGCCGGTTTTTAAATTATGCTTAAGAACCTTATTACAATTGCACGCTGTGTCGCTTTGAAAGTCTTCAGTAATTTAATCTGAAGAATTGCCAGTCAATTAAAGTAAAGTTCTTCGGTTACTTAAAAGACTCAATGGGTTTCCCTTGTCCCTATCCGATCTCATTTATAGGTCAACGCTGTTGATCTTGGCTGCAACGAAGCGGTGGTGGATTAGAAGCTCTATTGGAATTCTCACAATTGAAGTACGTTATTTGAAAGGTTAATTTTACTATTTATGTCATTATGTTCTGACCACGGACCTGAAAGAAATACGGACCGAGTATTTCACTAAAAAGATGTGAAGCATGCAAGGTAATACAATCTCGTTTGTTCTACAAGGGACCTACACTCACACAGATGCACTAGCTCTAGGCGCAGGTCCGACAACCCGTCACTTTATGTACCGCGTGACAGCACGCACACAAAAGAAATGGGTGCTTCACTCAGATTAGATGACATTACGTCTGGTTCTTCTTTTAAGTCTGTGGTTCTGACTACAAAGATGTGGGCAAGACGTTTGGAATCCTCTATAGTGGAGCACAGACTGCCTAACAAGAGGGAAAACATGATAATACTCCTTGATGGTCGGTAATGATCGTTCTTCTCCGTAGTGGTTTTTAGTGACGTTAACTTTGTCCCTTTGGCATGACGTCACTCAATTGTCGTTCATGTAATTGTGACGTCATTGGAATAGAAAGGGACGCACGTAAAATTGGAAATATCGACGATGGAGACGAACGTCAAATTTTCTTGTATCAATGCTTGTAAGGAGGAGTGCTATCCTTTATGATTTAGATCCATGGATGTGGGTTAGAAAGTCATCACCAAGAAGTTTGGAATCCGCTGTACGCACGATGTTCCTATTCTTAGCGATTCTCTTTACATAGCTTCGTAAACTACATAGCAAGGTTCGAGGCAATGGCCAGGTTGTGTTTGCCGAAGAACTGACAATAGACGGAGAGTCCGAGATCTCTAGAATCGAGCTTCCTGGTTTGTTCGCCTGGTTTTAATAATTAGTCAACAGGTATATCCGTAAAAATTATAAATTTGTTAATTTATGTTCCTATAGTTAAAGTCAGAAAGTTATAGCCTATAAAATCCCACTGCAGGGCAAAGGCCTCCTCTCACGAATAAGGGTGAGAGGGAGTGGGCCATACTCCACCACGCGGGCCCAGTGCGTGTTGGTGGAGGCAAGTTAGTGGTCACCTTGCTGTCAGAGAATTTTCAAGCCGCCTCAATACGCCTCTGACCTGGCTTAACGAATAGTTACAACACCATCTGACGGAACTATCCGAGACCAACTGCTTAACGTGCCTTCTGAAGCACGGAAACGCTCGAGCTGAAATACCACTAAACGGTCACCCATCCAAAGACTGACCGGACCTGACGTTGCTTAACATCGGTGATCGTTTCCAATACCGAAGCTCCACTACGCCAACGAGCGCTTCTATAGTTAGATGTGCAATTAAAGCAATTGCTGTCATTGGCTTAGGACAAAACCCTTAATATCAATGTAAGCTGACAAAGACACTCTCATCAATACCAAGAAGCAATATTCTGATTGGAATTTCAAGTATCCCTACCAAAGACCACATCAATTGGTGTAATAAACTTAGGTAGGCTCAGTTTAATTAATTACTCAAAATTTTACCACGCAAGTGCGGTTTTGGCTTGGAGGCTCCCAAGGTCTTGTATCACTCGTAAGTCGTACGTCCCTGGTTGTGTACCGACAAACTATGACAAGGCGATGTTAAGAGTGCCGCAAAGTGTTAGAATTGGCGATTTCCTTTTTCTTCCAATGTTTCAAGTTTTTGTGATTAAGGAAACAACTTAGCAAGGAATAATTAGTTCAGATGATAATAATCTCACTTCTCACTAATATTATAAATGCGAAAGTATGTGACGATGTTTGGATGTTTGTATGTTTGTGAGTTTGTGAGTTTGTTTGTTTGTGGAGCAATCACGCATAAACGGCTGAACGGATTTGGTTGAATTTTGGCATGCAGATAGAATGTGATCTTGATTAACACATAGGATACTTTTTATCCCAGTATTGGGTTCCTGTGGGATAAGTGGGGATAATTTACAATGATTTACCACGCTGACTTGTGCTGACAGATGTATTTGGGATGTGTTTTGTTTTTTCTAGTGGTAAATATTAGTCACTTTTTTCGTCGCTTCTCTTAAAAGCCGTGTAGCGCATTCGGTAAATGGTTAGATGTTCACATAGTAATGAGGTGAAGGTTCGAGGTTCGATTCTTGGTCGAGATGAAACTTAACTTTTTATAACATTACCTACAACTACATCAATTTTCCATTTTTTTTTTGCTTACTTCTATTAAAACAAGATGTTATCCACAAAAAAAGGTGAATATTAAAAACCAAAATAGGAAACCAATCTAAGTGATCGGTAAACCAACTTCTTTTACAGATAACTGCAGAACCCTGTCAAATATCAATGGCGGTAAACTGGACGGATCTTCTTATCGTTTGGGCAGCAAACCCTGGTGTCAGAGTTTATTTAAACGGCCTTACGGCCTATGACGAGGTTTTTATGTAACGACTAGTACCAGCAGAGATAGTAGCCGGGACCAACGGCTTAACGTTCCATCCGAAGCACGGAATCATCTTTCTTTTCAGACAATCAGGCGATTCAGCCTGCAATGTCCTAGCCAACTGGGGGAAACTACACAAAGTGACATATCACTAGGTGTCCCCGCCGTGGGAATCGAACCCACCACCCCGGATGGACGGAGCAACTGGACGGATGCCCAGGATACTCTTTGGATCGTGACGCGTTTCCGTTATCTTATTATAATTTTAAACTAAATTATAGTATCGTCTTCTTTTGAATAGATGGCGTTATTAGTTTTAAAATTAAACTATAGTACCGTCTTCTTTTAAGTAGATGGCGTTAACTGTATTTTTAAAGCAAGTTTGCAACATTAATTTATTCCAACGCGTCATAATGGAAAAAAAAAATGGATGCTACTATCACAGCAACATAGTTGTAATTCGTAGATCTTAGTTTAGGTATATTGGTTGTTTGAGTCCAATCTGAGCCAACGTTACTATAACATTAAAGATGTACAGTAAGTCAAATTTCGTTGCAGAACTTTTTGATGAATAGTTGTTTTGTTTGATCTTCAGTCTCCGTTATGATATTATGAAGGCTTGGTGGTTTGTGTATGTTGATTAACTGTATGAACATAACCGTTAAAATAGGTTAGAGATATAAAGAGATTGAAAATACTTTCTTCTTCTTATCGTGTCGACTTCAAATTTTGAACAAAGTCGCTAAATAGTACCTTGCCAGAAGTGGGCAACCGATACTGCACGTCGCTAGCGGTCATGAGCTCCTCCTGCATGCTCGGTGTTAGGGCACGCAGGGCAGGATGTGAGATGGGCCATCGTTTGTGGAGCTCCACACAAGCAACTCTCATTTTGCGCATTCGAGAATCCCCACCTGACCATGTTGTCCTTACTGCGACCGACCTGGGTTCGAAGTCGGTTAAACAACTTCCAGGTCGCCCAAGGCAAGTCATGTCCAGGCGGCTCTCAGACGGCGGCACAAATGGAGTTGGGAGGGACACTTTTTTTCGCCAAAGATTACAAATATCAATGGCGCTCCTCGCTCGCTCCACCTCGCTTGCGCTGGGCCAGTATTCAGTGGGTCGACACACTTCATAAAGCTGCGTCTGCTTGCCAGCCTTTGCGGCGCAGGAATGAAGCCGTGCATAGGATGTCGTGTGTCGTCCACCATTTTGGCTCTTTCTGAGGAACCTCCCACAGCCCTGCGGACATCCGGGGGCGCTATGCCAGCCAGTGGATAGAGCAACTGTACCGGAGTCTGTTTAAAGCAACCAGTTAGAATCCGGCACGTTTCATTTAGTGCCGTATCCACCAGCTAATACACCAGAAAATACTTAAACAGCAAGCTAGACACTAGCTTGCTAGAATATATTCGATCCAGCTCTTGCCTCCACCGATCTGCACTTGCTCGCGTGGTGGAGTATCCTCTATCTTCTCACGCTTATTCGTGAATGAAGGTCTGTGATCAGGAGTGAGTAGTAAGATGATGATTATGCTGCTCGACATACGTTTAAAAAATTTACGATTAATAGTAGAGTTTAAGTGATGGATAAGTAAAATACCTACATACATAGGTACTTACTGATTTATTTATTTTATTGGAAAACCAACAGCAATACAATACAGTAGTCACAAGAGTATAAAGTAGAAAGCCAATGATGTTGATTTTACTTCTCTCTATGAAAGTTTATGACCTTTTAGACGAGCCACGACAAACAATCACATGTCCACGCAGACGAAGTCGCGGGCAACAGCTAGTAATATTAATAAGCCCGCAGGGCAGCTTGTGGCGAGCTGTTGGTGATTGGCGACACCACGGACCCGATTCTCCAGAGGGCCCGGATTGATTTGGCCCTCACCTCCTGTCTTGCCTTAATCGGCCGGCCTGGAGTGGAGTCGCAAGAGCGGAACCTATGCTCCAGGTTGGAAGTGTAAAATGTCATAACGCCGGGACCTGCTGACTGGTGCGCTTAGCACCGGGAACCGGCGCCCGCAGACTCACCTCTCTACAACCTTAGCCGCTCACTAGATGTTGCTGCCTTGTCGCTCCTTGCGAGCGGTCGTTTTGGGGGGCCCATCAAATGAGTTGGCAAGTCACCGTCTGCCATTTTTGACAAACTTAGAGACATTTGTTACGGCAGGCGTCCCGAGTCTCTCCGCAATAACCCAGATTTCCCAGTCCACCCAGTTCACCCCCATAACCCGAGTAGTTTTTGTCCTTTCTACAATAGTCTCTGCACCGAACGTGGTATGTCTTCTGGTGCATTTGCATAATGCATTCAGAGATAGACCACGGTTGGTGCATCCCATTGCATTCAGATAAAAGTGTCTCAAAGGGGCCTCTACGTGTTGGACCTGTGTCCCCATGCAAGCCTTCCAAAGGTCCGGGCTACGGCCCGTGAAATACCGTAAGAGATATAATAATAAGAATAAGTTATTACATTATTAGGTTACATGAAATCTTTAAAATAATTATAATGCAGTACATACATCAACCCTGTAACGGCACAAAAATATCTTAAAACTAATTAAAAATAAAACATAAAAATCGGAATAATCAAATAAAAATCAAAACTATTAAATTATTCTACACCTTTTTACACCCTCACGTTTTTAAAATGCAAGCCAGCAAAGAAAACAATAATTCAGTGCCAGTTTTCTAGTTTGTAGATGTCTGGAAATTTCGTGATGTGTCCGTCAGCAAGTTTAGTTATTCGCGTTTTTATTGTATTGTTAAGATCCATGAAGGCAAAGTTAGTAGTGAGATGCCTGTAAAGTGTGCGGGTTCGAATCTCGTAAGGGGCAAAAAAGCAATGATAGCCCGTACGGAAGAGAGCTTGCGCCTCAATCATGAGGCGGCGGCGGTTCGATTCCTGGCCTGTACCACTAAGTTTTTTGGAATTTATGTACGGTTGTATGTATCATTTACTAGCTCAATCGGCGGTGAAGGAAAACATCGTGAGGATACCTGCATTCCCTAGAATGAAAAGAAAATACCACAAGTTCGGAGGTATGCATAAAATATGGGTGAGTTTGGGGCGAATACAAAGAACCAGCAATGGTCTAAGTCATAACGACCCTTGCTTGCAATAGCCCAACCACAAATAATAATAATAAGGGGTAATTATTTGTATGGTGAACACGAGCATCAGTATCTAAGTCATGGATGTTTATATCTGTTTAATCAGTAGTCTAGCCACCACAACACAAGTTTTGTCTAGATTCAGACGATCTATGGGTTCCACGAAGATAATATTTATGTTTCCATCCCCGCTTCCGCTTGTGCTCCATCCCACTCATAGTGGCGACTGTCGTGTCCATTTAATGACAGTGTAACTGGCCTATATCGATTGGACGTCGCCGTCGTCAGTGACCCCACTGCTTCGATTAGCTGAGAGTTTAATGTTGTTTATAGAACAATCTTTACCCATTTCCAACGTCGTTTTTGAATTGCCTTCGGGTTACACTGTCGGTAGCTGCCTCCTTTTGGCTCAGATTATTCAATAGTTCTTTTGGCGTCACCTACATACATAATATTAACATCCTAGAGTAAAATGTATAGGAAGCTAAAAGTAAACCTTGTTACCACCGCACGCTTAAAAATGTCAGTGGTGCCTAGTTGCAGTAAAGTTTTTAACCACCGAAAAGACAATTATGGTCGTAGGTTTATGTAGGGTCACTGCCGTTTGAACGACACTTGTTTAGCAATTTTTAAAAAAATACACAACGTTCTAAAAATGAGTCGTTTCACAAATCATCATTTAGTAGGAATAGGTTTCACAAACCATTTATTTAATTTTGTGATCAGTTGTCAAATTGTCACATTGCAACATTTCATTCTCAAGACACTTCGATACGAAACTGTGTTATTTAAACATTCATCTTTTGTTAAAAACTCGTTTTATATTTTATCGTTTGATCAGAAAATTACTAAAAATAACAACGTTTTACAAATATCGATGATCACATTATTTCATTTCACAAAACCCGAACCAGAGCACCCTCTTCCACGCAGTCTTGTCTGTACATGCATGTGCATGCTTGCTTGCATGTTGCATGCTTGCTTGCTTGCTGCATGCCTGTGTGCATGCTTGCTTGCATCTTTGCATGTGTGCTTGCATGCTTTTTTGCTTGTCTGCATGTTAGGGGGTGCAGGGGGGCTGCGCCCCCCGCTCGGGGGGTGCGGGGGGCGGAAGCCCCCTGCCTGATTAAAACATATTGGAGCTTGTCAAATTCTAGGTTAGGTTAGGTTAGAACATGTATAACACTTAGCGGAGCGAGCGAAGCGAGCGGAGCATCAACATGCTTGCTTGCATGTGCCTGCCTGCTTGCATGCAGCATGCTTGCTTGCTTGTTGCATGCTTGTGTGTCTGCATGCTTGTGTGCATGCTTGCTTGCATCATTGCTTGAGTGCATGCTTATTTGCTTGTTGCTTAGGGGGCAGAAAGGTAACATCAAAAGTTCAAAACTGTAGGATATGGTTAGACTAGGTTAGGTTAGTTAGTATGTCATGCTGCATTTTTGCGTATATGTATGCTTGGTTTAGCGTGCATGTTTGTTTTATGCATGAAGCACCATGAAAGACGGGTGTTACACGCTCATTCTCGCGTCAGTCTGGTCCATCAATCTAGTCACGTCAGACCTAGAACGATCGTCAGACTGACTAACATTATTAAAATATTTGAAATTAAAGTTTAAAATGAAGTTGCAGCAAGTTAAGTAGATGAATTTGAAAAATGGCAAATAACGTATTGTGATATAAAAAAATTATTTATCGTTGTTTGCTTAAATAATTCATTTGGTAAATAAGATTGTTGTCGCATAACTGATGTTGAAATGTTGTTTTAACTATAAACATAATATAATTCAATGCATTTGCTAAATGACTACTTTCGATAAGTAAATATGTGTATTAACACCTTTGTTAAATCACTAGTTTGTGAAATGAAACATTGTTAAACGTTGCTTGAGAAGTGATATTTTACTTATTGATTTTGTGTTAAACATTAGTGAACCGTTTATGTATGTACCTATGGATGTTCAAGATACCCGGATTGTAAAAAAACTGACGCTGAGAAACCGACACGATATTTTACTAAGATCGCCTGATCTGCCAGTTATTACCCTGACATTTTATCGAGTTTTACCCTTCGGTTTTACCAAACAAAACCGGCAACACCTAAGATTTCTCTACATGCGCACGACGCTCTTTCGCTGCAAAGACTTCGGCCTCTTCTCACGCTTTTTAGTGAGTGAACATCGTTCTTGCGGCGACAAGTAGTGCCGAAGCCGAGCAAAAGCCAAGTTGCGCGCAAGTAGAGAAATTATACTAGAGGAGCAACAAACTTTAGCTATGGAACAACAATTTTTTTGAAAATTCAAAGTCTTCCTACATACAGGGTGTAAGTGACAGCCTAGCAATACTGAAACGGTGAACTCAGACTATCAAACTGAACAACTTTCACTATGGAGCCTACATCAGGAAACGCGAAAAAAAATCAGCTGTCCCATACAAAACTACTGTACCTACCCGAAACCGCGAGCCGTGGTACCGAGCTGTACCTGTCCTAAAATGTATGGGACAGCTGATTTTTTATCGCGTTTCCTGAGGTAGGCTCCATTGTTAAAGTTGTCCAGTTTGATGGTCTGAGTTCACCGTTTCAGTATTTAGACATATATTTTTTATTAATAATAATTTAATAATTAATAATTTTTATTACAAGTCATTTTATTGTACCTTATGCGTAGGTAAACATTTCATTTTAAAACAAAGAATAATAATAACAATAATTATAATGTGCATCTGAAGAGAATGTCTTTAATAAATTGTTTTTAATGTCCGAACAATTAATAAATTATTCAATCTTGCATGCAAGCAAGAACTCGTTATATGAGTAGAATGCTTGCTGGACAAGCCATAGGCGCAGTCTTTTTTTAAAAATAGGCAAGCTCTGTGCATCAGTGACATCCCGCGGCAGACGATTGTATACCGACGGACCCATGACCCTTATAGTCATTGAGGACTTTGTAAGCTTGTGAGTAACCGAGCAGAGCCTGTGGGTGTGCCGGACACTGTACGAATGCCCGTCACCGAGTCGCCCATACTCACTCAGGTTCTCCCTCGTATAAACAGCCACCTGGTATATTAGAATACTCGGCAGCGTCATAATGCCTAGGGCTATGAAGTGGTCTTTAGCAGGCTCATCACGAGGCACGCGAGCCACCACCCGTACAGCACGCTTTTGCATTCTAAAGACACGCTCCCACTCATTTGCTAGGTGGTCACTTACCCTGTATAATGTAGTGTGAAAAAACTTTCTTTTATCTGCAAATTTTCTTGAAAATTCTCAACCCTTTGTAAACAACGAAGACAGACATATTTTAGGCTCGAAATGAACAACAATAAAGGCTGCCAGCTAGGCTGCGAGTCGTAAAGAGTTTTACGAACTATGTTTAGAGTTTAAGTGGGTTGCAAAAACCGGCTTTTTAAGACGAACGTAATAAGAAAAGCGCCAACAATGAAAGGGCGTCGATAAAAGGGTCGTTATTGCTTTATGTAAGAAAGTTTGGAAACTCGTTACCTATTGATATTATAATAGATAGGTACATAACTCTTCTCAACATAGTACATATACCGTTGTGGAGCTACATCATCTAGCGTATATGGATAAGCTACTTCAATACGTACCCACAGGCTAAGATGTACTGAGTTAGCATTTCTTAAGAGAATTTTATTCCGGGAGCGAAAATGCGCGCTGCATACAAACGTACTATGGTGATATTTTCAATACTAACCAAATAAAGTCAATGAAATTTTGCAGAAACAATCTAGAAAAAAAATCTCTATGCTTCTATGAAGTCAGATTTTTGTTAAAATATACAGTTTCAATGCTAGGATTAATTTAAGATTTGTATGGAAATCTTTGAGGCACTGTAACTTGAAAACTATACATTTGAACGAAAATCTGACTCCATACAAGCATAGATATTTGTTTGTAGATTGTTTCTGAAAAATTTCATTGACTTTAATTGGTTAGTATTGAAAATATCACCATAATACGTTTGTATGGAGCGCGCTGCGAATAATATACCCTTAACGTTAACTGTAAACACGTGTAAATACTCCTTCAATAGCACGCTGCTTCATGAAGCACTGCAGTAGGATTTCTAAGTTAATACGCTTTTAGATTTTCTAGAAACCCTCACCCTATTCGTCAAGCTCGTATCAGCGTAAGATTGCTAGTGGTACCTACTTAACGCCAACACATTTTTAGAAAAGCTGATGATATACAGAGTGTAAGGAAAAGTATCATTAACCTTTAAATCTCTACCGATCAAACTGAACAACTTTTGGAAGCAAACCTGTGAGGAAAAAAAATCTGCTGTTCCATACGTTTGAGTCGAGTAGGCATTGCGGTTTAGTATGGAACACCGGTTTTTTTGATCTGACAGGTTTGCTCCCATAATAAAAGTTGTTCAGTTTGATGGGTGGAGTATGTGGTTCAAAGGTTAATGATACTTTTCCTTACACCCTGTATAGGGAGTATACTTAAATGCGTCATTTACTTAAGGGGAATTTCAAAACATCAAATTGAACAACGTTTACTACGAGACCAAAATTAAATAAAAAATAAATTAAATTTTTCCATAAAATATCAAATTATTTAAGTTTACTGCTACCTATACATATACTTCACTAGTTTTGAACTTCAAATCAGCAGTAGAAAGATGCATATCTCCATTGTAATTTTGACATTTTCAACTGCTAAGCTCAGCGAATTAGATTCAAAAATCGCACTCCTGATCGTTATTCTCCTATAGTAAAAGTTGTTCAGTTTGATGGGTAGAGTCTGTGGCTTAAAGGTTAATGATTTTTCCCTACACCCTGTATACCTAGCCTGTACGTCCAGTCAGCACTGCAAAGCACACGCCACTTAAATTTCTCACATCAGGATGAGATCATTCTCCACCAAACATTCCACAGCCATTCCAATGTGACGCTCTTTTAATTAAAATATGGACTGTTTTCTCGGTAAGTATGAAACTAATCCACACCTCCACGATAATAGTGAAATCGTGCTATATGTAATTTAACTTTATAATTACTTTTAGCGCGAGTTTGAGTTTTTAGATATTATAAGTAGTCCTAATAACACGACACGCCATGACTTGGCGCCCTGATTTGCAGTAATTTGAACAAAAGAAATGTTAAAAGTTTCGGAGTTGTGCTGTGGTAAGGAAATTCAAACGATTCTATTTCAACTTCAGCCATAAAGGGCCTTTCATGTCAGGGGAAGGAGTAGGTGGTTGGGGGAGGGGGGAGTTTTCAGTATGTTTTGTGTACTTACGTTCATCAGTCAACTTTTTACTTATCCAGTGAGATCTTTTCGTCACTCGCATAACTAAGTCCCCTATCAAATTTTTGAGTTTTCAACTGGCTGGAAGCCTCGTAAGACCGCTGCGCTGGTCTCTTTAAAAGGGCCGATTTTTTTTAGTCTTTAAGTTATTTAGACACCGGTAAGTTTGATTTGAGCCGAAAGGCTCCTTTAAACGTTTAAAATTCTTACTGAAGTAGTCGGCCTTTTCAGAGACACCTCCGCTCGGTAATAATTTTCTCCCACCTATTTATGTCTCGGTCTTACGGGGATTGAGATAAGACTCGGAAAACAATTTTTCTTCAAAAATTACAAACAAAAGAGCCTCTTTCGGGTCGTGCTGGGTCATATCTGGCCCAACGCATATCAATAGCGATTCAACGCGGAAACGCGGCCAGTATAATGGGCACCTTCGGGCCAGGTATGACCAGAGGCGGGCTTTTCAATTAAGGAACCTAGCCCTGGCGTAGTGGCTCTGTCTAGAATTATTTAAGTTTAGGTTAAGTTTTGTTTGCTGTAGTGTTTTTTTTTTTACCTTTTTATTCCATTCCTATTTAATAAAAAGAGCCTCTTTTGTTTGACATTTTTCATCTCGGATTCGATTCCAGAGTATATATATCTTTAGTAGGGGTACTTATCAACACTTGAGTTAGTTGAAAACAGAACGGTGTCAAGAAACGGTGGTCCTAACACAAATCAGATAAAAACTGAGATAGGAGCCTTAACTAGTCATGCTAGAGACGTTCTGAGATATCAAATAAAATCTAGTTTTAATTGGACATCCAGAGATGCAATAAGGTCAACATTTTAGGGGCCTTTGAGCCGAGGATGAGCAGGACAGGGACTTTCGTTGGTTAGTTATTGTTTTACCCAGTTTCACTAAGTTTACATGCGGATTATATTTGGGGTTTCCATTAACGAAGTTTGTAGTGGATTTAAAAGGGGTTTGAACCTATAACTATAGAAGGCCTGGCATAGAGGTCATCCGCCATTATTATTTTGTTTTCAAAATTGCAGGCACGCATGAAACTTACGTCAAACAAAAGCTTATATCTGGAGTGCGATTTTTGAAACTCATACGTTGAACTCAGCAGTTTAAAATGTCAAAATTAGTATGGAGATATGCATCTTTCTATTGATGATTTAACTTTCGAAAATCACAATCCACGCGTGCGATTTTTGTCATTCACTCCTGAACTGAACGTGATGCCAGCAGTAGGTACACTAACGCAATACTAAAGTAGTTTGTTTAGAACCTAGAGCAGAATCGAATTATCATGGTTTCAACACAGTTAATTAAAAAAAAATTTAATTGTATAATTTAAAATTTACTGAACTCGATCTCAACCCACCGCATGGGCACACTCACCCTACTTACTACCAAAACAAGAGATACCTAATTAAAATGTATGCATTAGCACGTTAGCGGTTTCATTCATTGCTGAAATGTTAACAAATAATTTTTGCCTCAAAACATTAAATGCGAATAACTTTAACTTTTAAGTATAAAAATAATGAATTATAAAATTTTTTACGTGTATTCATATACCTTTCGATTAAAATAAGTTTCATGCATAGATGCAATTTAAAAACAAATTGCGAATGACTTTTATTGAAAGTTGAGATATGAAGTAATTATTGAATAATTGCTATCATTTTCAGCTCATGCTAGGCTTATTAGGCCCCTCCTAATCTTCAGATACCTATCTATCATTTATGCGAATAATACAAAACCGAAAACATTTGTGTACGTACGTACAATACTGGAAAACTCAACACATCCCTATTCCCTACCGCTACGTTGCGGGCGATGGCAAATTGGATAGGTGCTGTCTCTTCAGCAGCACGAGACAGCACCTATCCAATTTGCCGTCGCCCGCAACGTAGCCAAGTTGCCACGTTCTTTAACCAAGTTGGTATTCTTTGACCAAATGTTCAAGAGAACATTGTTGTACTAATTACACTGCCTATGCGGTGAAGTAATTACAGTAAACAACAGTTAATCTCCCCAGCAGTTTTCAAAATGAATTAAAGTTGTTCCTAATAAATTTTGCCTAACAGTTTAAAGGCTTATTCACAAAGGAGAATAGTAATTTGCTGCTTTGCACGCAACGCTGCGGCTTCGCTGCAAGTTATAGTTGAAAACTACCACCACGCCATAGCGTTTTTGAGACGTAATATTATTGTAAACCATTGATTTTTAACAGGTCTAGCATACTTCTCCATATAAAGGATATGTATGTAGTCAGTGCTCTTGCACAATCTAAACTATTATAGAACATATACTACCTATCTAAATAAAATATATGATCTCCAACTAAGGCTACTTAAGAACATTGTACCATCTAACATTAAAAATAAATTAAAAAACAATGAATCTAAGCTATTTGAATATTGTAAAACCATAAATGTATATAATAAAATCAAACAGGCAATTATCTGTGAACACTATTCTAAAATAAACACGCTTGTAAACAGAACCCGTCCGGGGAACCTTCGCTCAATACCTAATCTACCTACCTACAATCTACCGCGATACAACAACACTTATGGAATGCGGACGTGGGAATATTTACTTCCTCAGATATTGAACGAACTTCCCGAACGAGTCTTGTATGATCTCTGTCAAATAAAGAAACATAAAAAAATTAAGTCAATAGTTAAAAAATACTACCTAACAAATGTCAATGTATCGAGTTAACGTGACCTCGCCACACCTCATATAAACCATATGTGGTTTTCGTAGGGTGGCCACAGAGGATTGGGGTGGCTATGTATGATAAGATGTATTATTTTTGTTTTAGTTAAATAAATTAAAAAAAAAAAAAACTGTAACTGCAGTTTGTCTGTACATTGAAGATATTTACAAGAAAAAGATTACGATATGGTTTTTTGTCTGTCTGTTTGTTTGTTTGTTCGCGCATCACGCAAAACTGGACCGAATTTGATTAAACTTTTTTTGTTTGATAGCTTATGATCTGACTTAAAATCTGGTATATAATTTATGCGGAAGAAGTCGCGGGAAAACACTAGTTACAAATAAAACTGTTCCGTGACTGACAGACAACGCACAGCCTAAACAGCTGAAGATGTAATAGGTACTTACATGGAGAAAAGAATCGAGATCTAAAAATTGCTAAACTAAACTAACTAGAACTAAAGTCTGCTGATATAAATAGGTGTCACCTACCTATTCGATATTTTTCTCAGTGTAGAAACGTATAAAATTTTACAGAAGAAGTAGAAAGGGTTTTTTGACACCTACGGGACTCCGTTCATTCCCAGTAGTTCCACTGAACAGTTCTACCACAGAGGATAATCCTCTGTGTTTCTACCGTAGAACTAATGGGACTTTTTTTTCCCACTGTGAAATGGGGTTTGAATTGAAAGCAAAATCGTATATGTCAAAGTTCGTATTCGAAAACGACTACTTGGATGACATCGCGGACAAAATAAGCTACCTATTAACCGTATTGGTGAGGTTTTTACATCACTGATATCCATTCCGCGGGGCTACTGGTTAAATTCACTGCAGTCGCAATCCGATATGAGAATATAATTCGGAGCGCGCTCCATACAAACGTACTATGGTGATATTTTCAATACTAACTTATTAAACTCAATGAATTTTTTCAGAATCAACCTATAAACAAATTTATATGCTTGTATAGAGTCAGATTTTCGTTAAAATTTATAGTTTTTAAAGTTACAGTGCCTCAGAGATTTCCATAAAAAATCTTAAATTGATCCTAGCATTGAAACTGTATATTTGAACGAAAATCGACTCCATACAAGCATAGAGATTTGTTTCTAGATTGTTTCTGAAAAATTTCATTGACTTTAATTGTTTAGTATTGATTGATGTATGCTCATGTGACAGGTTAAATTCGACAAGAATCGTATTGTTATGCCCTTAAGTGCAGTAAATGGTCGTGGTGGTGGTGGAATGAACTGGATGCTTTCGATGAAAAGTGACCAGAGCTTGCCCTGTAAAGAGATAGTCTGAGGATTAAAGGCCCTTTGCCCAGCAGTGGTTTGATATTGGCTAAATAAAACTAATCATATTGACGCCGTTTTAATATCGTTTATCATGTTTATCTATGCAATAGACCATTAGGTCTTTTGTCATTAGACAAAAGCACTTACCAAATTTTTCTCGTTCTGCCGGCTGGTCGTGTGCTTGGGGTCTATTTTATATTTTTCCGTGACCTTTCGTGCCTTTTTTTATGATCCAGATTCCGCTGTAAACGAAAAAGGTCAAGGAATTCCAAAAAAAGAAATATGTTGGGCCGAAATATTTAGCTAAATTATAGAATAAAAGTCGACGAAGAAAAATTAGGATGATTGACATTTAAACACGAATTCCTTCCGTTGCTTTTAAAAAGAATGTTGAGGAATTTGTAGACAGAAATGTTTTTAATATAGTAGTACCACATTTGCCCTCGTCTACTTGTGAATCTACATTGGCCGCACCCACGTACCTAATCCTGTCTACAAAATTATAGTGTAAAGTATAATATTTACCATATCATCGTATTTATAATAACCTCGTTATACCTTCCAGCCATAATTAGGATACCCGTGCTTAAATACGGTTATTTCCAACACAATCTTCCACTACTATTTTCAAACCATAATTTAGAAAAAAGTATTTCTCCACCCCTCTGTACTTTCGTGTCAAAGTTCAGTTCTGTTAATTATAGTTATTTGCGATTCCGTAATGAGTTCCAGTTGGTATGGTATACGGGGTGTAACAGCCCTCAGCAGACTGAAACTCTGGCCATCAAACTGAACAACTTAGAAATGCGAAAAAAAATCTGCAGTCTCATACAAAACTGCTATAGCTACCCGACTCATATGTATGGGACAGCTGATATTTTTTTGCGTATCCTGTATAGATGCAGATATACAGGGTTACCTAAAATAAATCAATCAAAGAATCCGAAGACGAAAACAAAACAAAAAAACCCAAAAAATTAATAGTTTTTTTTTCCTGGAATGTGTTCTGGAAGGAAAATGCGCACTATCTCCGAGGTAACCCTGTTTTTGAGTGTACACAGCTAAAACCAGGGTCTCAGTCTCAGTTACATCTGACATGACCCTTTTTGATAACGTCACCAATTTGATCAGTGTGTGTCTACGTTCCAACATTCCCTAATAACCGGCTTATAAATAATGATGATATATTTGTAAGTGCGGTTGAACCAACATCGTTATTTTTAGGGTTCCGTGCCCAAAGCGTGGAAACGGGACCCTATTCAAAAGCCTAAGTTGTCCGTCCGTCCGTCCGTCCGTCCTAGCTTCAGAGGGCTATATATTCAGAACCGTAATAAGTAATAGGTACCCAATTTTTTACAGAATATGTATCACTGTATTTAATTTGATGACAAATGATAAATTTATTTATTACAAGTAAAAATCGTAAAAAAGTTAACTAATATCTTGGTGTGATTATAGTGCAAACTCTACATTATAACAACAAATAATGAAAACTGGCCAAGTGTATTATAATTATTTGTGTTGTGCTATTGCAAGCAAGGGTCGTTAATGTAACACTTGAACCATCGCTGGTCGCTGGTGCTTTGTGTTCGGCCCAAGCTCACCCATATTTTACGCATACCTCCGAACTTGTGGTATTTTCTTTTCATTCTCGGGAATGCAGGTTTCCTTACGATATTTTCCTTCACCACCGAGCTAATTATAAATACAACCGTACATAATTTCCGAGGAACTTAGTGGTACAGGCCAGGAATGGAACCGCCGCCTCATGATTGAGGCGCAAGCACTCTTCCGTATGGGCTGTAGCTCTCGCCAAGTGTAAGTCAGTCTGGCGCTGAGGGTCCCGGATTTTTTTGGTAAGTTAATTATATTGTGTGGTGGTACGAAACTCTCCATGCACGAGTCTAACTCGCACTTAGCCGGTTTTTTTATTTCGTTCCATTTTTAGATAACACCCACATGTGCTTTTCAGCTCCATAAGCAAAGGTACCTACAAATTAGTTTCTAATGTCCCATCCTACGGAGACGAAAGAAGCCACAATCACTTATAATTTCACACCTCACGCCTCCGTAATCTTATCGCCCTCTCCTGTCTGATTTATTACACTTTATTCTCAAGGTGATAATGTCTCATTTCAGCGACATTTTTATTCAGCAATTTAGTTCATAAACTGAAAATATGAAACCTACTTTAGTATTCTTGACTTCAGGGATATCTTTTTATTATGCTTTTAATAAAAGTTAGAAATTGGAAATTAACCTTCAGAAGTTGCTATGCGTATAATACTCCAAAAAAATTGACTGTAATTTAGGCTAGACTTTTTGTGTGACTTACGTAGGTAACAAGTAATCTTAACTATTATAAAACCGTAAAATCATGAGGAAACAAAAAAGTAGCGGTTCACTTCATATAAAGTCAAATAACACTCAATAGCGCGATTTAAAAACGTGCAGCGCCATCTATTGACAAAATTGTTAGTTTGTTTGTTTGTTCGCGCATCACGCAAAAACTACTGAACTGATTTTGATGAAACTTTTTTTGTTTGATAGCTTATGATCTGACTTAAAATCTGGTATATAATTTGTGGGGACGAAGTCGCGGGAAAACACTAGTAGTTTAATAATATTGTTGATTATTACATGTTAGAGGCCATTCTACAAATACCAAGAATTTTCGCTTAGATCTCAGTGATTGAAAGGTAGACAAGCACTTGTCGATACTTTTTTTCTGTGGCGTAGGTACAGCTTTTTAAGACTAGTAATTTCTTTTATTTGATACAATGGTCATTATTATAAGAGTAGGTACAAGTAACTACAGGGTGTTAGAGTTAACAGTGGCATTACTTTCCCTAAGAATCCTATAGGAAATTAGCAAAAATTTTGTACTTTCCACACTAAATGCAATCAGCTCAAATAGAAATAAATCGGTAAGTAGATAAAATATAACAAATTTATAAATATGTAAATGTACCTAATAATTGTATGTACTTAAATAAATATAATAATTCTAGTAGATACCTTACTAATAAAAAAATACTATAAATGTATAATACTTAAATGATAATAATCTTGGATAACTTGTGCCTATTCAAGTCCTCCTCTCTTCCAAAGTTGCTGTGCCCTAACAGTGTTCATATTAATTCAAAAACTCAAAAAACTCACCACCTATTTCATACCATTGTGAAACGCAATAAAGTATTAAGTATTGAGCTGATGGTACGTTCTTTTTACAACAAGTTTTTTTTTTTTTGCGAATTTCCCTTTGTTCCTTTGGGAAAGTTGTTCAGTATCATGAGTACAATCACCCCTTTAAGTAATGCAACTGTTCACCCTAACATCCTACATAATGATATGGGCATTTCGGACATAATGAGATACTAGACTAGAGATATTATAGCCTGAAGGAAGTAAGTAAGTTATAGCCTATCCCACTGCAGGGCAAAGGACTCCTCTCACGAATAAGGGTGAGAGGGAGTGGGCCATACTCCACCACGCGGGCCCAGTGCGTGTTGGTGGAGACAAGGTAGTGGTCAACTATTGCTGTCAGAGAATTTTCAAGCCGCCTCAATAGGCCTCTGACCTGGCTTACCGAATAGTTACAACGCCATCTGGCGGAACTATCCGGGACCAACTGCTTAACGTGCCTTCTGAAGCACGGAAACGCTCGAGATGAAATACCACTAAACGGTGACCCATCCAAAGACTTACCGGACCTGACATTGCTTAACTTCGGTGATCGTTTCCAATACCGAAGCTCCACTACGCCAACGAGCGAGCGAGCGAACAACGAGCCTGGAGGAAAATCAATGAAAATACTGAGTGTAAAATTTAGTCTGTGTGTTATTCGAACAAATAAATTGTGATAAAGACCAACTCATTTCATTGCATATTCACCGTACGTTCACATCAGTTTTCTCATCACAAAGTCTCACGAATCAAACTATTTTCACACTTATTTCCTAAGCGTACATGTTACGTAGTGGGACTTACGCCAGCTTCATTGAAAACTTTGCGCCTCAAAGTTTGTTATGACTGTTTAGTAGTTAAATTGCAGGTAGTTTGTATAAGTTTCTTTAGGTACGAATAAATTTTCTTTCATTTGCAACATGTTCGTTAGTTCTAACTAGGTTCTAACTTCTAACAGTAATTTATGTTTAAGCAACAAAATGTGTGCTATAAATTATAATTATAGTAAAATATGTACCTAGTGAAAAAGATAAAGAAATGTATGTTGAGATTGACAAAGGTCTCAGTCAGGTATGATCGTATTTAAAGAATGGAATGAATGAGAGCAAATTGACGAGTACAATCTATAAGGCAAGCGAAAGTGGAAATGTTGGAAGGGGACGGCCTAGAATAATATGCTGACACTTTTTTAAGGGGATGATCAGACGGTCAAAATTAACAACTTTCTTTATGGCACCAACATCGAAATAGCGAAAAAAAAATCTGCTGTCCCATACATTTGGCTCAAGTAACTACCTATACTCCATTCCAAATAGCAACGAAAATTTAAGGCCATTTTTAATAACAGAAACAGATATTTGAAACACTTCCTGACAACACTTAACTCTTACTTATTTTAATAACAGCTTTAGTTATAAATAACGTCCAAGATATGTCGGATAGTACAAATTTCTGATAAATAAATTATATTTTCTTATCAGAATGGGCCAGAAAGCTAAATAGGAATCGGAAAATCTCGTCGTCCTTATTTGGAATGAAGTATAGGTCTGAAATTATCTACAGAACAGCAGATTTTTTTTTTCGCGATTTCGATGCTAGTGCTGGAGAAAGTTGTTCAGTTTGTCGTTTAAGAAGCAAAGCGAGCGAGCAAAGCGAGCTCGAATTTTCGAAATACATTCAGAAGAAGTACATTTACTTTTCAAGCAAGTGGACACGAGAATCGAAACACAATAAAATAATATTGTGATTAATACGAGTATTGTAGACGTCTCTTAATTTAGTAAGTATGATTCATTTGATTCCTGGGGTGGGTCAGAAGGATTCTGGGGTGGGCCGCCAGGCCCTATTAGGCATACGTGGTGGACTAACGCCCATTTCTTGAGGGTAGGCCAGTGTGGGATGTTTAAGGGCTGATAAATTCCGATGAGTGCAATTAGTGCGCATGATCAAACTTTTTTGGTTAATTTATTTGTAGGGCTCAAACTCTTTATGTGGTGTAATGTGGACGAAATGGACGTGAAAAAAAAGGACCTGTTGTTGTGGACCTTAGAAAAAGTATATGTCTAGAATGAGCCTCACTGTTTTACCGTATAAAACAAAAGGGGCTAAGTTTCATAGGTTGGTGTGCGTGAGGCGCCATACAAATTCTGTATGTGTGCGTGTATATGTATAGGGTTTAGGAACCAGTACTGGTTCCAATTTTTTTCGACGCTTTCGTATCTTCGACTGTCAATCTTGACATATACTTTATCAAAGGTTATTACCAACTCATTTAACAGCGGCCGATACAAAAACATCTAGTTTAATTAAAAACCATCTTTTTTCCGCAACAATTTCGTTATTTCGTTTCAGCTTCCCTATGGGATAATCTGTGGCACTATTTGTCGAGAACTCACGCTATTGTCGCCTTAGATATAGTCTTACATTCAGTCTGAGACATGTTGACTCAAGATGTTAAAGGTCGCCCTCATCGTAAGAAAGAACGACTCGCACCTCTCAATCGAAAATACAATTTTTTCATCGAAATGTGTAAATCAAAATGGTGACATAGATACTTATAGGTACCGATCTGCATAGGTAGCACGATACCGTGATAAAGCGCTATCACACCTCGCTCTCTTTCTATTTGCACGAGAACGAACGAGATAAAAGGCATGATAAAGCAGTATTACGTGTACTACGGCTTCTGGTTTCAAATCGATAATAATAACTTTAGAACTTATGATTGGATATAGCCAGTAGCCAGCAACTAAACTCTACGGATTTAAAAGATATATTTGAGTATAGATTGCGATAAAAGGTGCGATAGAGGTTTGTAGCGCCTCATTATGAGAGATGCCGCCCCGCGATAAACCGTTTTATCGCGCCTCGCGATAAAATACGATAAACGACGCGATAACAAATGTTCATCGCGCTGCCTTGCGTCTCGTGCTGGATTTTACCTCAATAAAATCTACAGTGAGAATTAGATGAGTTATCTTAGTAACTAATTTGTGTTACTGTTTGTGTTGTGCGCTAATTAACCGATGTTGTGGGTTATTTTAAGCTGTTATAAATTTAATTAATTTTAAGTGCGGGTTGGATTTCCAGGAATTGTTGAAAAATATTTAATTTTGTTCCATTAATATTCTTACAACGGCTTCATTGGGTAGAGTTTATTTGCATCATTTTGTATTGTTCTCTCGTTTACAATAAATTTGTATTTGAAAAATGTATTTAGCGTTGGAATTTTGTACACAAAACTATTCAGACTCTAACACTTTAAGGTAGTCGGGAAGGAATAGCCTTCTAGCGATAAGACCGCCTCTTAGTGTTGTGTTATGTGTTGGGTAGAAGGCACTAAATGAAAGCCCCGGTTTGGCAGGCAAGGATGCAGGTTCAAATTTTTCAATCTTTAATTTGATCTTGGATATTGTCACACAGACTATCTCTCTCATATATTCCCATAGTAGAATCACGGATTACATGTAGAATCCAGTCCAGTCTTATACAGGGTGTAAACTTAAATCCGTTACATAGGTAAGGGACCACCAGGGCCCTATTCAACAAACGTTACAATTGTAATTTACAATTACAATTCTGGGTACATTGCTGAGAATGTTAGGCATATGTTACCTACTGCAAGTTTAGCGTCATAAGTAACCAACAATGTACCCAGAATTGTAATTGTAAATTACAATTGTAACGTTTGTTGAATAGGGCCCAGACCACCAAACCAGATAAAAACAAAGAGTAGGTAACAGTAATAATGTAGATATAGATTACACACCGAGGGCAGGAAAGTAAGAAAGATCTCAGATCTCATGCATGTCATCTGAGGCTTTCTTACCTGAGGTTAGTATACTATTTTTCTCCTTGGCGGAGGTGGAAAGCGGCAACTTCGTTTAGCGCAGCGGGTCGAAAATTTACGCTTTTCGTCTGGAGGAGAGAAAAAGCATATTTCATTCATTCATTCATTCATAAGACCGAACAACTTTTACAATAGGATCAACGATCCCGATTTCAAAGTTGGTCCCATACTAAAAGTTGTTCAGTTTTATCTTCTGAAGCACCCCTTTGAGCATAGAGGTAAGTATCCTACTATAGAGCCCGCGTATCGCACAAAATGCTTGGTACGCATCGTAGGCAAATGAGCTATAGATTTTATAGTGATGTGTATATGACAGATAGGGATGTACCAATTACATGCCGATCGGCAACGAGCTATCGATTAATTATCTAAATAAATATCTTTGTTAGGTACTTTTTATTTCAATATGTAATTTTCTAAACTATTAAACGAGAAATGTTTGTAAAATATTTATTTGCACACGAAAAACGTACCTACAGCAACAAAACAGAATAAAAAGAACGTAAGTGTACAAATGGCGGTCTTATTATTCAAAGGGGTGGTTTAGACCATCAAACTGAAGAACTCACTATGGGACCAATAACGAAATCACGAAAAAAAAATCTGATGTTCCATACTAAACTACAAATCTACTTGATTTCGATGTTGGTCCCATTGTGAAATTATTTACATTATTTATATTAATATCAGTATGTACCTACCAAACATTAAAAAAATATAAATATCGACTACAGCGTCGGTCGCGTCACATCACTACGGTCTCGTGTGAGGCTCGAGGTACGCGGGCGAACCCGTGCGTGCCCGCCTCCCACGTCTCCTTCACCCCCGCGATGCGTGATTTGTTTTCATCAAAATAGGTATAAAAATCGACTTACCGATGAAATGTGATACTGGATTTAAATTTCGTGTGTTTCCTAGTATCGTTTTTGCAAGATCGAATCGCACATTTAACCATTCTGATTCGTAAATATTTAAAAAATCTCTAGAGGCACGCACAGTGCTAGCACTCAACCACGACTACAAGCGCTCGCGGCGGGAACGTCGATTTGTTCTCACCCGTGCCTACTGTTCCCACTTCGTTGCGCGAGCTCTATACTAATACTTACCTCTATGCCTTTGAGTATGTAGGTAACACAGTTAAGTCTACGCCCTGTATTAATGATCAATGGGTCGAAATCTATCCAGTGGGTCTACCATGAGTTTTCACCGTTCTTTACTACTGTAGTTACGTCGCTAATTCGTATGACAGAAATTAGTTCTCAACGTAACCACTATGAGCTCTGTACGAAATTCAATACAAAATTGGTAACGTAACTACAGTAGTAAAGTACGGTAAAAACTCATGGTAGACCTACAGGTCGAAGTTATAGCCTATAGAATCCCACTGCAGGGCAAAGGCCTCCTCTCACGAATAAGGGTGAGAGGGAGTGGGCCATACTCCACCACGCGGGCCCAGTGCGTGTTGGTGGAGGCAAGTTAGTGGTCAACTTGCTGTCAGAGAATTTTCAAGCCGCCTTAATAGGCCTCTGACCTGGCTTAACGAATAGTTACAACGCCATCTGACTGAACTATCCGAGACCAACTGCTTAACGTGCCTTCTGAAGCACGGAAACGCTCGAGATGAAATACCACTAAACGGTCACCCATCCAAAGACTGACCGGACCTGATGTTGCTTAACTTCGGTGATCGTTTCCAATACCGAAGCTCCACTACGCCAACGAGCGCTTCTCTGAATGCTATATATATGACCTACAGGTCATATTTACTTAATCGTGTTTTAAACGTTGACTAAAACATCCGTTTTCAATCTAGTTACAAAATACGTAATAGTTAAAAGGTTACCGTGAACCGTAACTACAGCAAATATCCATTTAGAATTCTAGACAAATGACGATTAGGTTGGAGCCAAGGCTCTGCAATTAGCGTTGAAATTGTTTAGTGAACGTAACGTTTATTGGTTATGGCGTCAGTCTGGACTTATATTATTTTATCTATTATCGACCGAAGGTGATCAGACTTTTAGTCATCAGGTAATGTACAGGTCTGTTAACTAAAAATCGAACCACGCGAGCCCAAATGCTGTTTGGACTCCACATATAGGGTCCTACTTGATATGCTGACATTTTTTAAAGGGAAGATCAGACCATCAAACTGAACAACTTTCTCTGTGGGACCAACATCGAAATCGCCAAAAAAAAAATCTGCTGTTCCATACTAAACTACTCCAGCCTAATGTATGGGACAGCTGAAATTTTTTTTGCGAGTTCCATGTTGGTCCCATATAGAAAGTTGTTCAGTTTGATGGTCTGATCATCCCCTTAAAAAGTGTCAGCATGTTAAGTTAGAAAAGCAAAAATAAACATTTAAAAACTTTTAAGGCGGGTTGTTCAGAATTCAGATCATCAAACTGAACAACTTTCACTATGAGACCAACATCGAAATTGAGAAAAAAAAAATCGTCTGTCCCATACATTTAGCTTAGTATGGAGCTTCGGAGCATCCGATTTTTTTTTCACGTTGTTGTTTCGATTTCGATGTTGGTCCCACGATACTGAAAGTTGTTCAGTTTGATGGTCTAAACCATTAAATGTTTATTTACTTGTATTTTTTAACACCTTGTTTTTTCAAGATGTTTTCTTCACCGTTTGAGAGCAGTCAGTTTTACATTATTGCCTGTGTTCTTCGATCAACAATATCCAACTAGATAACGCGTCAGCGCTCAAAACATGTCCCGGCAAATAACGCCTCACTATTGGAGTGAGGTCTTATTTTGAATTAGTTGCGTTCGAACAAAGCCAACGTAAGCACGTCTCGCAATGCCGCAGAGTTCCTTTTTTAAATTACTAGGAATTATGGTTGCTTTGAGGTCGAAATTATAATGTATTCGGACTGTTTTCTCGGTTCGTTAACAAAAAAATGTTGTATATTCACGAGGACAGAATTTCTCTTTGATTTTGTATGCGACCCGTTATCTAGTTGTATATTGTTGATCGAAGCCTGTGTTAGCAACAAACAAGTCAGTGTTATAATTATTATAAACTGAGCAGTAACGCCGCTCTAAGTTTTGACATGACAAGGTCGATATTTGTCCTATTACGTCAACCTTGTCCCACCACGGGGATGCATTAATAATGGGCACATAATCAATTACTTTTACACTTCTACTGCCACAAAACACATATTGTCACGCGATTTGTAGCAAATGTGTGTAATGGGTGAGCAAGGAAGTGGAAAACTTAGCGGGATCCATTGAGTAATTATGTATAGAGCAGACATCGCGAACAAAATCTGTGCACCATGATCAGCAGTGTGGGGCGCGTGCTGGGCGACGAGCGCCTGACACAGGCTAAGTGAGTTAGAGCGCGTGCACCCTAACGCGTGTTACAAAATATTACTTCTCGGTAGCTTCTCTAGTTAACATAGTACCTCAATGGCGGGATCACACACGATGAAGCATTGACGGAGCGGCAGACGTCATTTCGTCATTCGTGAAGCAAGGAGTTGTAAAAAACCGCCATAGAGATATGAAGTACTTGGAAACCGCAGGTAGAAGCACACACGGTGACGGATTGACGCACCGTTGCATGCTTCTGCTTCTACGTGCGGTTTCATACAACTCCTTGCTTCACAAATGACGGACTGACGTCTGCCGCTCCGTCATCCGTCATCGTGTGTGATCCCAGTAACCTGCATAATCTGGTAAGGAGTAGAAAAAAGCTGCAAAAACTAGTAGGTATGTCTCGTACAATACGACACCCACAGGAAGATGTGGTAAGTCGGGGATCACACGAAATTAACCGCGCCGCAATTTTAGCAACTTTGACCTTCTAGCGAATGTAGCGGTTACATTCCTGACCTACCAAGCTCCTACCTTACTTTTTCTTTACATTCCCAAATCGCAATATACACTAGGTTTAATATTGTGAAACACTAAAAAAACATTACCTTTTACGCATGACTAAACCACGAGATATACACATACATCAACAGCTTTTTATAAATACTCGTAGATGATTTAGTTTTAGATTATATAAACTTTATGTTGTTTTGCTATGAAGATTGACAATAATCGCTGAACATAAAGCAGAAGACATTTTAACATAAAAATGGTCGATCATTCCGATTTCATATCGACAAGATTGATCGTATTTTTTCCTAATTAAAAGCTTAGTAGAATGCGTCAAAGACGCGCTATTTACTTGTGCGTAATACCGCAGCGCAGTAAAGGAAAACATGTTGATGAAACCTGCATAATTATTGTTGAAGAAGAAATTCTGATGCGTATGTGATGGTAGTCTTGTCTACCAATGCCTTCACTGTGTTACGTACGTAATATCTATGAAGTTCAAAAAGCTAAGCGTAGATGCGATAGAAAATCAATTTTGTGAACTAGCGAGCAACAAAATTCTACCGAGGAGAACAAACCACTAGGTACCGGGCGATTTAATCACATTCTACAATGTGTAAGACCAGTGCTTAAAAAATTATAACTAAGACTCACTAACTCATCTGTTAAGATCCGATAACTGTCGAAAACAATCACTTTAGTATTCAGCGACACAGCACAACAGTTACTTTATTATTACACCCTTCGATAAATGTAACAGAACATTATACCACTGAAACGATACGTTTTGGCAGACTGACATAGATTGGACGTAAATAAAACAAGAGCATAGGTACTTGCTACCTACGAATAAGAATAACTATAGAAGAGTAACTCTAAAATGACATGTTGTATGAGTTTTGGCGGCTAGGTACAGTTTTTAAAGAACAAATTTAGAACACGGTACTTACACTTGTTTTGGTGCCACTTTTTAAGCTTCATTTACACTTCTATACATTCTTAAGGCCTCCGCTCATTGCAGCGATTTTATCGAGCGATAATATCGCTGCGATTTTGCGATAATTATTTCCAGTACATTTTGTATGGGGACGCGAGCGATCCTACACACTGCCGCGATATTATCGAGCGATAATATCGTTGCGATTTTGCGATAATTGTTCTCAGTACATTTTGTATGGGGACGCGCTCGATCCCACACACTGCCGCGATATTATCGCAACTCTTTCGACTACATTCAGTAGTGGGGCGCATGCGTGACGCGAATCGCGGAATCGCTGCAGTGTGTAAGGTGTCGCGATATCGCTGTCGATAATATCGCTCGATAAAATCGCTCGATAATATCGCTGCAATGTGCGGAGGCCTTTATTCATAGCTTGCTACATATGATTCTCGTATCGTCAAACAGCTGTCAATCCAATGCTGAACCATTAATACAAGTCAGTCAGACGCGAATGATAATGAATCTTCTGCTATCGATTGATGGTTTAAATTGGCGGGTGGTAATCAGTGATCAATTCCTGTTTGTTTATATGGGTTAGAATGAAACACAAGCAGTTGATGACAATTGTATGTTTTGAGTGCATATTATTACTAAAAATGGCCCACTCAATTAGAACAATCGGTTTTTATTGTGATCTTATACAAGGTGTTACAAAAATACAAATAAACCTTTATGGGGGCGGTGTAGACCATCAAACTGAAAAACTTTCACTATGGAACTAATATCGAAATCGCGAAAAAAAAATTGATCTCTACAAATCGACTAGAGCTAAAATATGTATGGGATAACAAATTTTTTTTTTTGCGATTTCGATGTTGGTCCCATAGAGAAAGTTGTTCAGTTTGACGGTATAAATAACCCCCTTAAGAGTTTTAAATATTTATTGTTACTTATGAAACACCCTGAATATTTGTCGGTACACAAGGTCCTTCTTAATATGCTTACTGTTTTTTAAGCGGAGGCTCAGACCATCAAACTGAACAACTTTCTCTATGGGACCAACATCGAAATCGCGAAAAAAAAATCGGTTGTCCTATACATTTGGCTCGAATAGGTTTGCAGTTTTGTATGGAACAGCAGATTTTTTTCGCGATTTAGATTTTGGTGCCATAGAGAAAGTTGTTCAGTTTGACGGTCTGATCATCCCCAGAAGGGCCCTTATACAGGATGTTAGGAAAAGTATCATTAACCTTTAAACCACACACTCTACCCATCAAACTGAACAACTTTTACTATAGGAGCAAAACGAACAGAGCAAAAAAAAAAGTCGAATCTGCTGTCCCATACTAAACTGCAATACCTACTCGACGCAATCGTATGTGACAGCAAATTTTTGCTGTGATTGTTTTGCTTCCATAGTAAAAGTTGTTCAGTTTGATGGGTAGAGTCTGTGGTTTAAAGGTTAATGATACTTTTCCTTACACCCTGTATAAGCTTGTTTTATCTGTTAAACCCAATCATTAAACGTATCGATCGCATATGATATGCGTATAACATTGTGATACACTGGGTTTAGTGTTATTTTATTATTAACTGTTTTATCTTCCTCCGTATTTCATCTTACATGAAATTCTAAGCCCATTTATCAATTTCAATCTTTGTCAGCATTATTATTGAAGTCAGTTTTGTGAGTTGCGATGATGACAGAGTACATTATCATGTTCCATTAAAGTACATTAAAACCAGAGAGTACTAACTATTCAAACCAACGCGGTATACGGTGCAGTACTGTAACGGGGTGTAGCTCAGTGGTGGCAGTGTAATTATATTAAAATGTATTAAATTTAAAAGATATACAAGGTGTTTCATAAGAAACAATAAATTTTTGAAACTCTTAAGGGGGTTGTTAAGACCATCAAACTAAACAACTTTCTCTATGGGACCAACATCGAAATCGCGAAAAAAATAATTTCATATCCCATACATATTTTAGCTCTAGTCCATTTGTAGAGCATAGAACATAATTTTTTTTTTTCCCGATTTCGATATTGGTCCCATAGTGAAAGTTGTTCAGTTTGATGGTCTACACCACCCCCTTAAAGGTTTATTTGTAGTTTTGTAACACCTTGTATATATATATATAGGTATATTTATTTTTTTATTTTACTTAATCCTAATAATTTCTTCTTCTGTTGCTGTTGAGTCAATAATGGCGTGTCATAGAGTTGGGATTAACGTCAGCGTTAGATGCTTGCTTCTTCTTCTTATCGTGTGGGCAAGCCCAGCTGTCAGAGTTTTTTCAGACCGCCGTTCGGTCTCTGACTTGGTTTTTATGTAACGACTACTACCACCAGAGATAGTAGCCGGGATCAACGGCCTAACATGCCATCGTCCCAACGTGCTAAGCAAGGAATCATCTTTATTTTCAGACAATTAGGTGATTTAGCCTGCAATGTCCTAACCGACTGGGGAAAAACGCACAAATTAGCATATCACTAGGTGTCCTCCGTGAGAATCGAATCGAACCTACGACCTCCGTGTCAAGAGCCCAATGCTCTTAACCATTAGACAACGAAGGCAATTACACTGTGATGCTGCTGATTGTTCAGAATCCGCTATACTTTACTCGTCCCAATGATGTTTTAGAAACTTATGTACGTACGGTTTGTAACGTCACCTGGCTTTTCACTGAAAGAAAACATTGCGAGGAAAATTACAACTATTGTGTTTTAATTTCCATGTCCAAAAATTTGCACACACTTGACTGTCAAACGGCCGCCGGTACCACTTTGGTGTGAAATTGACCCTTATGCTACGAATAAAGAAATAAATATGGAAATATAATTCACGTCAAAAAATGACCCCACGAACTTTGGTGTACACCACGCAAGCGCGCAAGACTCAATCATTATGGCGACTCCAATTACGGCGTTTGCCGCCAAAACTCATGGTGCCAAAAATTAAGGAGATTTTGTTCGGAGTTATCGTTCCATATTTATTTCTTTATTCGTAGCCCTTATGCCTGTTTCCAATACTCTTTATTTGCGCATCAAAAACAAAAATAACAATATAAGCAAACAAAGAGAGTAAAAATTGCTGTTTAATGTAAATACCACCTGTTTTATTCTTGTGCGAACCGCGATCGCAGTCCGCAGGCGGAAATATCTTAGCCGTACTTTAAATATGCTGAGTCTGTGCAAAATTATTATGATTTATGATATTTATAACAGTTCAGTTTCGCTGAACTGAAGCTGGGAGAGGTCTTCACTTTTCAAAGTAAGTATTAAATAAGTATGGTATGACCTGCTAATTTCTTCGGATATTCAGCACAACAAAGTTTGGTAATTAATCATAATTATTTGTAGCGTAGACTGTCTCCTGATTTAATGATAATTAAGGAAGCACAAATACCATAGAGGAGAAACAATTAGATCGTCGTAGCGTCATTGTATCGAATATACATACTCACGACCCTGTTTCCTTTCGGAACGGTCACAATCTTTGCAACAGCTACACCCTTTAATGTCGTTATTTCATGTGAGTTTTGAGAAAACAAAGTGCTCAAAAAACGTTTTGCAAACACTAATACGGTACGTTTCTATTAGACATTTTTTTTCATATATTCATTCACGTTCGGAAATTTACATTACAGTAAAAATCATTTTAAAAAGTGTTATACACTACTAATTTTAAATTAGTAACGAGACTTTAAGAGTGTATTCAGACCGTGAATCTGAACAACTTTCCCTATGAAAATGGGTCGAAAAACGAGAATTTTTTTTGGACCTCCCATAGAAAATAGATCGGCCGATCCGCTTTTGTATGGGAGGTCCAAAAATTTTCATCGTTTTTCGACCCATGTTCCTTAGGGAAAGTTGTTCGGATTCACGATCTGACTGAATACACCCTTAAAGTCTCGTTACTAATAAAAACTTAGTGGTGTATTTCTATCTGTATGCCGCATTTGATTCAAATCCGTACAAACGTTATACCACGTTATTCAGTATCCACATCTTCACAAATTTCATATATGTAAAGTTATAGGTATACTAATAGTAGGAAACCATGTAGGCATGGAAAAAAAATGAGTATCGGGTTGGACACAGCATGAAAAAAAGAGTCGTGGAGGAATTTGGGGGTAGTACTTATTCAAGAGGTTACGAACCCCAAAGCTATGTAAAAATTATTCCGAATGCAGCGATAAAACACGTAATATAAAGAGTTGAAAGAACTAGGTCGATGTAGGTCCATTAATTCATGCTCAAAGCTAACGGTATCGGCTTTTCCCTTTGACTATGCATTTACAATTTATACTGTACATCTACGTAGTTCACGTTCCCATAAGGAATTTTAAATAAGCTAGAGTTAAAAGCCTTAAAGCATTTTAATATACAAAAAGTCAAGTGTATTCCCGTGGGATGTAGTCATAGACTTTGCTGTATACTGACATAGCATCAAATATTTTAACTCTGGGTCTTTTTTTTTAAATCACGTGATTTGCGATTTCTATGCTATTCCCATAGAGAATTGTTGAGTATGATAGTTTGATGGTGTGATCATCCCCTTAAAATAGTTTCACCTAATTTTGTCTTTCAGGCGCTTTAAAAGGTCTTTAAGAGGATAGACGAGTACAGTTTTCTCCATACAAACGTATTTCCCTGTTTTCTCCCTGGATAATAACACTATAGAAAATATTTGTTTACCATACAATCTATGTCACCTCTGCCATGTCCGTATGTTTTGCTTTTTTGCATTAATTAATTACTGTATGAACTAGGGACCTTCGAAAATGACCAATTTTACCGCCCATTTTCAGACTTCCAGCAAACAAAATTGACGAATATAAACAAAAAAAGCAAAACGTACAGACATGGCCAAAGTCTTTCTCATATTATTCTTGAAAGAATTATAAAATCGGTTTAGTTTTGGAGGAGAAAACAGGGGAATACGAAATGCTGTTTTCGACAATTTTATGTAGATAAAATCGGTTCGAGCTGCAGTTGTCTCTTTCGCACTCTAGTCGGTGGGGTGTATGGGTGGGGCGGATAGGACAAATTTGTAAATAGTCGGAAAAGTGACCTATTCTCCAAATTAGCATTTCAGACCGTCTATCCTCTTAAAACAAGCTTCTTTTAGGACTATAAAAAGATGTAATATCTGCCTAATCCACTTACCAATTTGTCGCCTACTCCTAATCTTGTTCTGACTGCGTCGAGCTCGCTGGGCAGCTTTCCTCCTCACCCAGTGTTCACCTCCTGTCACATAAAACATTTATTAGTTTTTAACCTACATTTTCGAATTGGCTACTTTGTCAACGATTGAGAGAGAGAGAGAGAGTTATGTTATACAGGGTGTACATTTAAAAGCTTTATATACAGGGTGTAAGTGACAGCCTGGCAAATAATGAAAAGGTGAATTCAGAACATCAAACTTAAGACGCTATATCCCGTCGAGGCCGTTTTTTGAACACGAACGAAACCATTAAAAACAGTGTTTTAAAGTCTGAAATGAAATTATGTCTTATTTAAGGATCTGGTGGATAGGCGATAGCTCTCAATAACACGATTAGATTAAGTTTATTCGATAGAAAAAAAAAAAAAGTTACCCCTTTTTGTTATGTTTTTTCAATACTATGATTAAACCGCTGATATTTAACTATTTATTCTTGTAGTTAACTAAATACATTATATATTTCTAGTGAAATTAGCTAAATATGGAGATTAAAAAAACACACATTGATGAAAAACACGTTTTTTTGCGATCCTGCTTTCAATTGGAGCGGGATGGCTCCATAGCAAACTTATGCTTGCAAGAAAGAGACGCTTGCACTCGGACAAGAGGGCCTTAACAACTATCAATGTTGAGCCACCCTCAGAAACGTCAAATAAGTTAGCCGTTTCATACATTTGAGTCGAGTAGATACAGCAGTTTTGTATTGAGCAGCAGATTTTTTTTTTTGGTTTCCTGAGGGTGGCTCCATAGTGAAAGTTGTTCAGTTTGATGGATAGTGTGGTTTAATGGTTAATGAGAATTTTCCTTACACACTGTATAGTAAGCTTACTCTAACAACTCGTAGGGCAACATAGAAATTAACATCAATTTTAATCTCAGTAGAGTTCACACAGTTATTTTCTCCAATAAGTTTTATCCACTAGAAACAGTAGGATTTCATGCAATATTACAAATGCTAGACATGTCCGCTCCCGTACCCGAACGAATCCAAACTCATTGGGCAGTTGTGGAACAATTTTCTGACTAGTTCGAGTTTTCTCTGGACCCAAAGTCATTGACTCCGGTCATTGAAATCCGGACCGTCCGGAAATTCAGTCGTTGAAAGTTACTTTCTGCCAGAGGATGGTTACTGAATTCGAAGTGCCTCCGCATTAGTTTTATTTGGTCCAAGTTCTTATAGCCCAGTCATTTTACGAAGTTTTTTAAGGAGGGGTGGGGAGTAATTATTAATGGTACTTTTAAAATGTAACCGGTACTATTTAGTGACAAAAAGACTATCTGAAGACCTATAAAAAAAATTACTACGCAACGTAGAAATCCAAATTGTAGCCCCCAGAAGGCTTTTTATTAATGCCAATGCACTCATTTTAGTTAGATTCAATAATATAAATTACTTTAAAGGGGTTGCAGAGGGCAAGACACTAAACTAAATGGCGGTCGGGAGCATTATTCCAGATTTTGTCACATTTTATTTTATATCTTCTTATAAATTGCAAATGTTATTTGAGAAGCGCAATCTAGATTTTCTAAACTATTTTTCCATATATAAAATATTACTTTTGTTAATACCGTCTACGAATGTTCAACGTCAAAGTTTTGTATGAAATTGATCAAAATTAAAATGTATATCAAATTCGTATGAACAATAAAATTACTTTAACTTGTAGCTAGATCAGTAAAACATAAACAAGTGCGCGCTTAATTGAAAATTTTGATTGAAATCATCACAATTACGAGATATAAAATAGAGCGCCATCTAGTTTAGTGTCTTGCCCTGGCAGTAAAATTGCCATTGAAATTCAAAAAATCAAGTAGGTATTTATTAGAAAATACAAATGTATTTTTCAAAGCTTTCTAAGTACTTACTAGGTACTTACAAAAAATTACTTCATGTTTGAAGGGTGTATACCTGTAAAGCTTTAAGAAAGTGCAAAAAAATTACACCGTCAGATATTTTTGAACGAGGTCAACGAGATAAATGTAATATTTTAAATTTAGGACTGTTGCAACGTGATTTTTTAATTTTGTGATATTTCTAGGTCACATCTGGCTCTTAAATTATACACAGAAAAAAATATAAATTCTTATTTAGTCCCGGCTCAAACCATAAATGACTAGGCTATTAGCAACAGTGTTGAAGTATGCTCATTCCCACCCCTATGTGGAGGCCTGTAAGGACGTTTTGTAGGCATATTGTCAGATTTGTCAGTAAGTAGATAAGAATGTAACACGATATTGCAATTTCCAACTAAAAGCTTTAATTTAATCAACGTTGTGGCATACGGAGAATTTCGAGTTAATTATGTCTAATTTTCCACTCCCCTAGTTGTAAATTTTAGTTGAACCATCAAGTGATAGCGGCCTAATATGTAACGTGTACATAACTAAAGTAATTAGTCCGTAAGTTTTCCTAAAATTAAATTAAATTACGTTTGTTTTTACGTTGTCAAGAAGACAGATAACCCAAAAACAGAAATGTATCCCGAGTACAGAGTACTGCCGAGATATCTGCGCGCTCAAAGTCAAAAATAGGACGGATTTATTGTGTTTTGTTATGTTAAGTTGCGTTATAGTAGATTAGTGCGTTCACACACGATGACGCACTGACGGAGCGGCAGATGTCAGCCTATAGAACCACACCCGGTGCGTCAATGCGTCACCGTGTGTGCTTCTACGTGCGGTTTCATACAACTCCTTGCTTCTGAAATGACGGACTGACGTTTGCTGCTGCGTCAGTGCGTTATCCTGTGTGAACGCATTTACACACCGGGGGCAGGAATGTAAGAAAGGTCTTAGATCTCATGTAATCTGCGGTGAAAACTTGTGATCTGAGGTTTTCTTATTTACCCGAGGTTAAGTATACTATTTTTCTCCTCGAAGGGGGTGGAATGAAAAGCGACAACTTCGTTTAGCGCAGTGGGACGAAAATTTAAGCTCCGGAGGGGAGAAATAGTTTATTTTTATAATAAAAAAATGTCAATGTCAATTCTAGCTCTGAACCAAGTTAAAACTTTTAAACACCCACTCAAATTACAGCCTAACATGTAAAATTTACACTGTTATAATGGGAGCAACGACCTCGACCGTTACAATTATGTGACCTCCAATTAAGGTACGAGTAAACTGATTAAAATTTAAAGGGTTTGTAATTTATGGTGTACTTTTAGATTTTAATGAACTACCCGTAAAATGATTCACAAAATTTAAAATGAAAAATGAAAACAACGATGGATCGATGCGGCCATTGCTGGCTGGCTACGAATAAGAGAATGTATAGAAGTATAAATGAAGCCCAAAAAAATTGTAACGCGTTCTAAATTTGTTCTTTAAAAATTGTAACTCGCCGCCAAAACTCATACAAAATGTCATTTTTCATGGGGTGCCAAAAATGATTTCGATTTTGTTTGGAGTTACTCTTCCATATTTATTCTCTTATTCGTAGCTGGCTGGCTAATCTTTACACAGAAATACAGTATGTTTCAGCATTGTCATACGAATCGATATACGAGTAGCTCATGCTGTCACGAAAGAGGAAGAAGTAGGGCCGCTACATGAAAAATTTTGATAGAAGCATAAGATTCTTTATAAATCTCAATAAGAACAGAACATTGAAAACCCTAGCAACTAGTCTAGATGCCTGAACCCTAGGAGCTGGTGCCTTCCCAAACAATGACTGCTGACGGTTTTTGAACGGGATGATCAGTCCATCATACTGAACATCTTTCTCTATGGGATCAGGACGTTGGTCCCATAGAAAAAGTTGTTAAGAATAATGATCTGATCGCTCCCTTAAAAACCTCACCATTATAAGAAGGACTCTATGGATGGTTAGTAGGTACTAGAAGGATTTTAAGATGTGGAGGTAAGTCTGATTTGATCTCTTAGGCAAATGAGAGGTGCTTTGAAGAAAAATCAGAAACTAAATGGCGGCCGACGAATGTCACATTATGTGCCAAACTAGGTGTCAACCCTTTCCTTCAATCAATTAGCACGTATCCAACTTACACCCATCCCCCCCCCCTGGATACGTGCCTGATTGGTTTGAACGTAAGGAACTTTTGATAGCTAGAGTATAATTCGCATGGGATTTTATGATAGTAGAGAATTCAACTGAAATGGCGTTCTTTTACTACTCAATGAAAACATGAATTAATTTGGTGCTAAACTTCCTCCAACTACCCTATAAAGTAAAACGTTAGTAAGTAATTTATGTATCATGACGTAATTACAATAATACGAGTAGGTAGTTATTATTAACATAACATAACATAATTATTATATTATGATAAGAATTGTTCTTACATTTAAAATTGTGAAAAAACTTACTTAAATGTGGAAGAGGAAATTCTAGTCAGACATTTTTTCAATACTTGGAAAAATGCTACCATGCACCGAACTATCAGATGTAGCAGCAAATTTTTTACTACTACTACAACAATTTTCACAATGTTAAAACTGTCAAACTTCGAATTTTTATCGTATTTCCCCTGAACAGTTTAAGTGTAGCGTCACACTTGCTGAACGTTCCGCGGCTGAACCTTCAGCGGCTGAAGTATCGGTCGTAGTATTCGGTTGGTATGACACACTTGGCTTCGCGTTTAGTTCGGTCGGTATTGCAATCATGGAGTTGTCTCCTGTTTTCGGCTTGACGTTGAGTTTTGGGACACCCTGTATACAGGGTCTAAGGGACAACCTGGCAAATACTGAAACGGTGCATTCAGATCGTCAAACCCATAAAGGTATTACCTTACAGGAATAGAGCAACTGACACGAGTTGTCCAATGAAACCGTTTTTGGATGTTTTCAGGAGACTATTCGCAGGCAAAAATTCGAAAACTGTCTATAAATCTGAGTATAACGTGAAATCATGGATAAATTAATAAAGTAGTGTCAGTATATTTCACAAAATTATCTACGGTTTTACTTTAGATTCGCAATTAATCACGGAAACCGAATTGTAAAAATTGGTAAGAGATTAGAAAACGGTTCTATTGCCTCGCGTCACGTATCTCTTTCTAGTATACAGTGGTGCCGCTAGGTACATCTCGCTCTCTCAGCTGTCAGTTCCTCTATTCCTGGTATAGTACCTTTATGGTCAAACCACAGAGTACCATAGTCAAACTAAACCACTTTAATTTTACTTCTTTAGGACATAACTTCGCTTGCATGCAGCGCGCTTGGGCGCCCTGGTGAATCCGCAATTTCCGTTTTAATGAAAAACAAATGTTCGTCCAATCTGTGGTCCATCCCGACTTGGTAATAAAATGCAGTTTCAAAAGTTCAACAGCCATTAAGTTCGACATCAATTAAATTCCTTGCAAACAAATTGCCGAGTTACCGCATTTATTTCACAATCAATTCCAGATTTCATTTTATTATGTAATTGTAGCTAACAGCGTATTGCCCGAAACCAGGCTAAATATGTGTCATCAATGCGTCATGACGCATTGATCTTTAGCCTGGTTTCGGGCATTGTTCTTTCCATTTAATTCTAACTTAGTTCCGCGGAACTACGAGTAATGGGGAAAAATCTCAAAAATTCTGCCACGAATAGTATACTGGGATAAGCCGAGGAATAAATTGAGAATTTCTCACTGTGTTTTGTTGCTTCGGAACGCTCATTCGCGTTATGGCAGATTCGCGTTATGGCAGATTCGCGTTACGGCAGATTCGCGTTATGGCAGATTCGCGTTAGGGCAGAAGTAAAACCATGAAGAAAAGTTGGTTGCATATCAGAATAGGATGTTTATCTATTAAACAAATTACCAAAATTACAAAAAATACAGTAGGTAGCTGTCAAATGACAGGATCTGACAAAAGTGACAGGATCTGTCAAAAGTGCTGGCCGCAATAGTGCACAAGTGATATTTTTGAAGTCTAGTTTTTTTTTTTTTTTTTAATATTTAATTAATTTTAATAATTTAATTAATTAAATTATATTAATTATTTTTATATTTTAATTTCTATTTATAATTAATTTATTTGTATTTTATTTTATTTATTATTGACACGCGTGTCACTTTTGACAGCTAATATCACGTTTGACAGCTCCTGTCACTTTTGACAGATCCTGTCACCATCTTCTGTCACTTTTGACAGCTACTGTCACCATCTCCTTGTTACTTTTGACAGCTCCTGTCACTTTTGTCGGCTACTGTCACTTTTTGAATTGTTTTAATTTAATGTAATGTAATGTAACGTAACGTAACGTAACGTAATTTAATTCAATTAAATTAAATTTAATGTAATTTAATTTTGATAGCTTCCGTCACTTTTGACAGGTGCTGTCACTTTTTAAATTGTTTTAATTTAATGTAATGTAACGTAACGTAATTTAATTCAATTCAATTCAATTTAATTTAATGTTGATAGCTTCTGTCACGTTTGACAGGTGCTGTCACTTTTGACAGGTGCTGTCACTTTTGACACTTTTTGACTTTTTGATCACTTTTGATAGCTCCTGTCACGTAGATTTTTTGCAACTGTAGACGTTTCGTGAAAAACTGACATTATGAAAAAGAGTCATTTGGGGAAGTAGTCATTTTGGTAAAGTAAACACCTGATGTACCTGATCGATTGTGAATTTTATTGTTGACGACTATTGACTATTACTTCGCTATGACTATTGTTCACGACTGTCCTACTTCTGCTAACTTCTGCCCTAACGCGAATCTGCCGTAACGCGAATCTGCCATAACGCGAATCTGCCATAACGCGAATAAGCGCTTCGGAATACCATTTTTGAATTTCACACAGTGAATAATGCATAAATCCCGCACAGTTTATCTATGAGTTAGTATTTATGTGTGAAACAAAAAGCAACACTCCAAGCTGTACGGCTATGACGCTAAAAATATGCATAATTCTTGAAATACTTATTTTAATTTATTAGTAGTTAGGTACTTTGTAATTTCTGCTAGTGCAAACTTGTAATTGGCTCAGATCGTACTAACAGAACTATTATTGTGATTGTAAACTGTAAGTTTTCAGAATAAAAAAAAGTAGTAAAGCTAAGTGCGTTCACACACGATGACGCACTGACGGAGCAGCAAACTCAGTCCGTCATTTGTGAAGCAAGGAGTTGTATGAAACCGCACTTAGAAGCACACACGGTGACGCATTGACGCACCGGGTGTGGTTCTATGGACTGACATCTGCCGCTCCGTCAGTGCGTCATCGTGTGTGAACGCACTAAGTGGGATCACACACGATGACGCAATGACGGAGCGGCAGACGTCAATCCGCACCTTGCGCGTGCATAGCATCTACAGCTTGGCAAAAAAGACGTGATAAAAAATGAGAGCGCTGCCTCCACGCAAGAACGTCAAAATCACGCATAACCTGGCAACACCACCATACTAAAATTTTAGTTCCACCTGTCACCACGATCATAACTTTTTTGACAAGCTATACATGCGATTTCATACAACTCCTTGCTTCACAAATGACGGACTAACGTCTGTCTCTCTGTGAGTGCGTCATCGTGTGTGACAGCTCTAATGTAATTTGATCAACCAATAATTATGTAACTAAGTTAGGTGTATCGCCTGCCGACCTGCATATGAAATCTTGGTAGTTTCAAGTTGATGCGAAGTTCCTAATCGAGCTGATCGCTCACGGCATAAGAATAACTAACACACTAGGAGAAATGAAACTCCCGCGCCAGAAGGCCAGAAGCGTTCAGGAGTGCGATTTTGAACATCATACGATCAACTCGGCAGTAGAAAGATACATAATCTCCATAGTAATTTTGTCATTTTCTACTGCCGAGTTGATCGTATGATGTTCAAAAATCCTTCGATCAAAATAAAATGAATGGATAGGCCTAAAGCGCGGTAAGTTGAAGCAAACTACTGGTGCACTTGGTACATACAAACTAGCGCCATTATCTGTCAAATCTAGGGCACTTTCATACAAGTGACAAGTAAAAATTTCATTTGTGTTGCCTCATTTTTCTGGTTTGAAATGTTCGCTTAAGGCCTATCCATTCATTTTATTTTGATCGAAGCAAAAATCGCACTCCAGGATCCAATTCCTACCAATAAACTGTTTTAGCGAATAATGCCAGCTTCGTAAAAATGCCAACGGCGCGCAAAACGCAAACTTCTCATAATACTTTTTTAAAATCCAGCTTCTTATAATGCCAACATCTCTAAACACGTGGATGGTGGCGTGGTGTCTTTCTCGTGGATGTTCTGAGGTTTCAGGATATCTCTGACTACCCCCTCGGGGAATATAGTCGTGGGCATATGCTATGCTTATGCCAACATCTCTAAATGCCATCTTGTCATAAGGTCATCTTCTCGAATGCCAGCTTCTCCTAATGACAATTTCACCAAATATCAGCTTCTTATAATGCCAGTGGCTGTCATTAAGTAGGTGAACAAAATATAATGCCAACATCTCTAAATGCCAACTGCTCATAAGGTCATCTTCTCGAAATGCCTGCTTCTCCTAATGACGAGATCTCTAAATGCATGACAACTTCTCGCAATGACAACTTCTCGAGCCAACCGTGAGTTCATTAGTTCAGTCGACTGAATCAACGAGAAAAAAATCTCTCCAGTTCAAAAACTGGACAACTGAACTAGTGGGAATAAACTCGGTATAACATGGTAGGCACTTATTTCCAGCGGCGCGTAACTTTCACTTTTATAGTGTCCTTATATGCCGATGGATATTCGAGTGAGTTTATGATTGTAATTACTTATGTTACTTCAATTGAATTAAGGTGGGAATGTCATATTTAAGTTCATCGGATGCAGTTCCAGCTACATTGTTTTATTTAGTTTACCCACCCAGTGAAATTTACATATTACCGTATCAATGTAACTCGAATCGAATCCGATTTAAGTGTCTTCTCATAAAAGTGTTTATGACAAGACGATATGCAATACTTGTGTGGAAACAACAATGCCTGGCTACCTAGATATGATATTGTAAGCTTCTGAAAGGATGTATCTCTATAAAATATGGAATTTACTGCTGGATCCTAAATTCATATCATCAAAGTACCTACTTATAGGTATACAAGGTGTTACAAAACTACAAATAAACATTTAAGGGGGTGGTGTAGACCATCAAACTGAACAACTTTCACTATGGGACCAATATCGAAATCGCGAAAAAAAATTATTATGTTCTATACTCTACAAATCGACTAGAGCTAAAATATGTATGGGATTTAAAAAACAAAATTTCTCGATTTCGATGTTGGTCCCATAGAGAAAGTTGTTCAGTTTGACGGTCTAAACAACCCCTTTATGAGTTTTAAAAATTTATTGTTACTTATGAAACACCCTGTATAAGGTGTTACAAAAATACAAATAAACATTTAACTAGACCAGGTGGACCAGGTGGTTAAGACCATCAAACTGAGCAACTTTCACTATATGGGACCAATATCGAAATCGCGAAAAAAAAATGATGTTCCATACTCTACATATCGATGTATGGGATATCAGATTTTTTTTTCGCGATTTCGATGTTGGTCCCATAGAGAAAGTTGTTCAGTTTGACGGTCTGAACCACCCCCTTAAGAGTTTTAAATATTTATTTTTACTTATGAAACAGCTTGTATACTAATTTCAAACAGTAATAAAAAGGAAGAGCAAAATTTTATTTACGATGCCTTAATAATAAACCCCTTCGTTATTTACATAAAACAATAAACGCCATGAAAGCTTTTAGGAGCAAAACATTTTATGAAATACCAACATTAAATCCAATTACATCCACTTTGTACCTAAAATCACAAAATATTTTTGGAAAAAAATTACGAAGCTTTTACTAAGTCATGTTTTGTAGACTTATGTGGTTTAGTTTTATGTTCAGAACCTTTTATTCGCTATATTATTATAGTATTTGTAACTATTATTACCTATTATTAGCTACACCTTACGACCTTTGGGATCGCTTGAGAAAGTAAGTATCCAGAATACTTGCGAAATGTGGCGTTAATTTATCTTTCTCTAAATGGCCTCTACAGAACCCACCAGAGGGTGATAAAAGACATAAACACAAGACTGTTTATTAGAAGATTCCGTAAGCAGTGGACAGTTGTGTGTTATTCGCTACAAATTGAGATGCATGCAGCTCATAAAAGGTCAAGCTCAGAGACGAGAGCGTCTCTTTCATTTTGATTACCCTAATATAGGAATCTGAATCTTGTCTATTTGGAATGACAGGATGATTTTGTTTGTTTCATTTGTCAATTGCTCTTGCTTGCAACTTCTGCGTTCACTTCAAAAAGTATCCTATTGTTTATCTAGAATGTATTCTATGTGTGCCAAAAATCATCCTAATCCGTTCATATCAGACGTTTATGCGTGATTGAGCCACAAACATCCAAACATCGTCACAAACTTTATTTGATGATAACAAAAAGTACGTCTATCTCACTAATACGAAACTACCCACTAATAGTCGCGTATCGGGATCAAAAACGTACATAATCTAGAGTCGCGTTGCAAGTCTGTAAGGGTGCGACCACATTTGGCGAACGCGCGGCGAATGCGCACCTCGCGGGCAGCTCGCGATCTGCGCGGGAACATTTTATGCTCGTGCGTAGCTACTGCACATTCGCGGCGCATTTTGCCAGATGTGGACGCACCCTTAGGTTAGTTAACAGATTTGCAACGTGATACTAGATATTACGATTTTTTTAATATTCGTTTATTTTTGGGCCTTATATCACGGCTACGGCTATTTCAGCTACATATAAGTTAAGTTGAAACCACCAGAAAACAAAGAGCTTTTCTCACCAAAGTGAACTATACTCCACAATGCCAAGTGGGTGTTGGTGATTGTTGAAGCTAGTTAGAGATAGCTCTTATCTGACCGCGTAGGTAACTGTATTCCATCAGCACCATGTCGATGGTAATTGGCCCATCTACATGTTGATAGCATCGATCAAACAACTCATCGAGCTGATCGACTGTGTCGACTCGAGATCCATTAGTCGAATGAGATCTCGATGGTACTCGACATTTGTTTGATCACAGTCAAGTGGCCTAGCTGATATGATATTAGCTTTATATTTTATCAGTTTTGTAATAGAGAAATGTTGTTTACTATTTGGATTGGAGATTTAGATTTTTTGAATAATTTAGTACGGAGTGTAGGCGAAGTTTCATTCATTCATTCTTATATTAGGTATAATAGTAACGGCTAGTAGGTAAGCGAATGCGGAATTTAACTGCCAAACCATGGGCCCAGGAACATGGGTTTTGCGAGATTGGCTACGAGATGTAACCCTTGCGAATCTCGTAAGAGACCAATAGGGGAACCCAGACAGTGATGGTCCACTTAAGGATTAATTGCACTTAAAGTATGTGTATTTTTTTTATTATTAATGTGATCGTAATCAAAGTACATATTTTTGCAACATTAGACATTCTTAAATACTACATAGTGTTGTTTTACCCTTAAATCTCACAAACTTGAACAATGTTAGGAACTTTAAAAAAAAACTCTCAAATATATAGTGATTGTCCATAAAAGACAATGATTGTCCGCCTTTGGTTTAGTGATTGACCACTATTAATCAACATTAATAGAATTATAACGAGGCGTTTTCCAAGACTAGTAAATCGAAATATCACTAGATGGCAATGTTAAAATTACTCATAAACCTGTCACATTGACAGTAAGAAGTCCATTTTGTCTATGGTTTGCATCAAGTCCGACAGGTGGTATTGCTAATGGATAAATTGTTCACTACCAATAAATACGCAATAGCAACGAAAATGTTAAGTAGTTTGTTATGCGTAAATGGGCGCTGGACCAAGAGAAGTTTTATGAACAGGATTTTTTATGTATCTAGTGAAGTAAACATGACCTCGATACTGCATATTTTTCAGAATTATTAACAGAATTATTAACATTATTATGAACTTCCTCGATAGAATTTTTAAACTGGCTTTGGAGTAATCTTTTTTCGGTGCTTTAGGCATTATTCTGCAAACTCTCTTCTTCTTTGCCTAGCCTTATCCCATTTCAATTGGGGTCGGCTCTCCTCGTCATTCTTCGCCAGGTGTGTCTGTTCTGGGTTGTCGAGACGTCTACTTGGGTTTTCTTCAGGTCATTGTTGATTACAGACATCCATGTTAAGGGGGGTCTTCCTCGCTTTCTCGGGCCGGTGTCTTGCCGCAGGACTTGTCTGGTCATATGGTCTTCTGGCCTTCTCATTACATGGCCGTACCACCTCAAACGTGCTTCGGAAAGTTTATCTTCAATTGGACGGATCTTAAAGCTTCCACGGATATACTCGTTTCTCACTCTGTCGAGCAGAGTGACACCTCCTGCCCACCTCAACATCCTCATTTCTGTCGTGTGCACTTTTGTGGTATGGGCCTTTTTCATAGGCCAGCATTCGGCACCATAGATGAGAGCAGGGCGGACCGCGGTTTTATATGCCTTCCCTTTCACTCGTACGGGCATCCGGCTATCGCATAACACGCCTGAGAGTTCACGCCACTTCATCCACCCTGTATTGATGCGGTGGGTTATGTCGGCGTCGATCGTGCCATCATTGGCAATAACAGAGCCCAGGTACTTGAAATTATCGACTTTCTTCAGCTGGTGATTCAGTAGTTTAACTGGGTGATGTTGACTAGATGCCGAGTAGCAGCATTCCATGTACTCTGTCTTTTGCCGGCTAATCCTTAGTCCAGCGTTCTCTAGAGCTGATCTCCAAGCTTCGAGAGACGCTTCCAGGTCTCCAGGGCTATCTCGGATGAGGACGATATCATCCGCGTAAAGTAGATCCCAAGGCGGCTTTTTTTGTATTTTTGCTGTGAGATGTTCCATCACAAGGTTAAAAAGTAGTGGACTCAAAGCCGAACCTTGGTGTACACCTACTCCTACCTGGAATGCTTCGCTTATTCCTGCTGGGCTCCTTACTCTTGTAGACACGTCATTGTACATGTCGATTATTATTTCAATATAGCCTTCCGGTACCTTTTGTGACCGCAGTGATTGCCAGATTAGCTGTCGTGGTACTCGGTCGAATGCCTTTTCAAGGTCTATAAACGCCAGATGTAGGTCCATTTTCAACTCCTTGTGTTTTTCCAATAAAAGACTTCAAATAATGCCTTTCGTTATTAATTCTGAAAAATATGCAGTATCGAGGTCATGTTTACTTCACTAGATACATAAAAAATCCTGTTCATAAAACTTCTCTTGGTCCAGCGCCCATTTACGCATAACAAACTACTTAACATTTTCGTTGCTATTGCGTATTTATTGGTAGTGAACAATTTATCCATTAGCAATACCACCTGTCGGACTTGATGCAAACCATAGACAAAATGGACTTCTTACTGAATGATATGATAATACAATTTTACGTTGTACTGAAAAAATTTATAATTCTAACAACATGTTACGATTTTAATGTGACAAAGTTCAAAAGTAATTTTTTCGTAAGTACTCGACACCGCTGTTTTCAGCAGACTGTTAAGCCCAGAGAGCCCTAGGACTTTAGAAGTTTTAGAACTGTTTTGGGACCCATAATGTAGAAAAAGAGAAAAATTAAACTTCTACCTTACGTCAATGACCTAAGAATGACCAAACTTTAAAGTTTCTTAGAATTGTAATCCCACTTCAGTTTCATTCAACGAGGACAAAATCAGACTCCAAAAGAACAAACTCTTGTTTTGAAGTAAAGTGTAGAACTAAATTATGTTTTCATGAGGCCGAAAATTTTAAACGAGATGCCTTCCTAAAGTAGCGGAATCGATGTAACAAACTTTCCTCGTTAGGGAACTAAATATTCTTTCATGTGCATTTTATAGACGTCGTAATGATCTGACCTTATTTGCAAATACTCACGTTTTACGGCCTTAGAAAACGATTAATTGGCTAGTTTTATTTTACTCATGACTCGAATAAAATTAGTATGGTTTCTGACATATTTTAAATAGGCAAAAACCTGTATTTTATTCACTTCTTGGGCAGCTTTTGGAAAGTTGCACAATATCATCATGTCTTAAATACCGCAGTGTCTCCAGACGAGAGACTTTGACCGGTGATGGATAACATTCTGAACTGAGACGTGGTCGCTCACTAAAGACCTAGTAAAAGGCTGAAAGTCACCCAAAGGGCAAAGGGGAGGTCCTTGGAATTTCCCTACGGAATCGAATCAGAAATGAATAGATCCGCAGGAAAACCGACCAGGGTAGCAGATATAGCCCGCTTACTAAACTAAAGTGGCAAGGGCTGGGCACATTGCTCTCAGAACAAGTGGCTGATGTGACCAAATAATTCTCGAGTGGCGACCGCGTATATACCGGAGAACGCAGCGTGGTTAGGACCTCATGGTGGACCGATGACGAGGATGAGAGTAGCGCAGGACCGGTCGTATTAAGGCCTCCGCTCATTGCAGCGATATAATCGAGCGATATTATCGCTGCGATTTTGCGATAATTGTTCTCAGTACATTTTGAATGGGGACGCGCGCGATCCTACACACTGCCGCGATATTATCGAGCGATAATATCGCTGCGGTTTTGCGATAATTGTTCTCAGTAGATAAATAAATAAATAATAAATAAATAAATAAATAACGCTCACAGGCACATACATTGTAATGATCCCAAACTAGCACTAAAGGCTTTTATTATGGAAACCATACAACAACGGCACGAACATATAACATCCATGACCGAACCGGGATTCGAACCCAGGACCCTGGTTTGGCAGTCCGGCGTGGTAACCATTACACCAACCGGGTCGTCAAGATACATTTTGTATGGGGACGCGCTCGATCCCACACACTGCCGCGATATTATCGCAACCTGACGCAATCTCTTTCTACTACATTCAGTGAAGGGCGCATGCGTGACGCGAATCGCGGAATCGCTGCAGTGTGTAAGGTGTCGCGATATCGCTGTCGATAATATCGCTCGATAAAATCGCTCGATAATATCGCTGCAATGTGCGGAAGCCTTTATGATGACTAGAGAAAGCAACGATATAAAATACAAATTAAATAGCACAGAATACTATAATTATAATAGATGTTTGTATCCACGACTCGAGGTTTTCATATAGCTATTCATGATACAAATATTTGCCCCCGGCGGGATTCGGTCCCGCGGCTTCGTTACCGACTGAGCTACTGGAACGTTCTGAAAACATTTTGTAAATAATTTGAACAAGATAATCTCGAAAGTAAAGAAACATGGGACCAATATCGAAATCGCGAAAAAAAATATTTATGTTCTATACCTACTCTACAAATAGACTAGAGCTAAAATATGTATGGGATATGAGATTTTTTTTTTCGCGATTTCGATATTGGTCCCATAGAGAAAGTTGTTCAGTTTGACGGTCTAAACAATTAAGAGTTTTAAAAATTTATTGTTACTTATGAAACACCTTGTACAGAGATTCAGATATATTAGGGTAATCAAAATGAAAGAGACGAGAGGACCTTTTATGAGCTGCATGCATCTCAATTTGTAGAGCAATAACACACAACTGTCCACTGCTTACGGAATCCTCTAATAAACAGTCTTGTGTTTATGCCTTTTATCACCCTCTGGTGGGTTCTGTAGAGGCCATTTAGAGAAATAAATTAACGCCACATTTCGCAAGTATTCTGGATACTTACTTTCTCAAGCGATCCCGAAGGTCGTAAGGTGTAGCTAATAATAGGTAATAATAGTTACAAATATAATAATATGGAGAACTAGTGTTTTCCCGCGACTTCGTCCGCACAAATTATATACCAAATTTTAAGTCAGATCATAAGCTATCAAACAGAAAAAGTTTCATCAAAATCGGTTCAGTCGTTTTTGCGTGATGCGCGAACAAACAAACAAACTAACAATGTTGTCAATAGATGGCACTGCACGTCATTTAAATCGCGCTATCGAGTGTTATTTGAGTTTATATGAAGTGAATCGCTACTTTTTTATTCCTCATGATTTTACGGTTTTATAATAGTAGTTATTAATTATTAATATTAATTATTATTATTAATTATTATAATTATTAATTATTATTAATTATTAATTATTAATATTAATTATTAAGATAAGAGGATCAGATCAGAAATGAAAGAGGGTTCTGAACATGAAACTAAACCACATAAGTCTACAAAACATGACATGACTTAGTAAAAACTTAGTATATTTTTTCCAAAATTGGTAATGATAGGTATGTTAATAATACAATTTTACGTTGTACTGAATAAATGGATCATTCTAAAATAACAAGTTACGATTTTAATGTGACAAAGTTCAAAAGTTATTTTTTCGTAAGTACCTACTCGACACCGCTGTTTTCAGCCTTTAGAAGTTTTAGAACTGTTTTGGGACTCATAATGTAGAAAAAGAGAAAAATTAAACTTCTACCTTACGTCAATGACCTAAGAATGACCAAACTTTAAAGTTTCTAAGAATTGTAATCCCACTTCAGTTTCAACGAGGACAAATCAGACTCCAAAAGAACAAACTCTTGTCTTGAAGTAAAACGTAGAACTAAATTATGTTTTCATGAGGCCGAAAATTTTAAACGAGATGCCTTCCTAAAGTAGCGGAATCGATGTAACAAACTTCCCTCGTTAGGGAACTAAATATTCTTTCATGTGCATTTTATAGACGTCGTAATGATCTGACCAACGATATCAACGTCTATGGATCTGACCTTATTTGCAAATACTCACGTTTTACGGCCTTAGAAAACGATTGGCTAGTTTTATTTTACTCATGACTCGAATAAAATTAGTATGGTTTCTGACATATTTTAAATAGGCAAAAACCTGTATTTTATTCACTTCTTGGGCAGCTTTTGGAAAGTTGCACAATATCATCATGTCTTAAATACCGCAGTGTCTCCAGACGAGAGACTTTGACCGGTGATGGATAACATTCTGAACTGAGACGTGGTCGCTCACTAAAGACCTAGTAAAAGGCTGAAAGTCACCCAAAGGGCAAAGGGGAGGTCCTTGGAATTTCCCTACGGAATCGAATCAGAAATGAATAGATCCGCAAGAGAACCGACCAGGGTAGCAGATATAGCCCGCTTACTAAACTAAAGTGGCAAGGGCTGGGCACATTGCTCTCAGAGCAAGTGGCTGATGTGGCCAAATAATTCTCGAGTGGCGACCGCGTATATAGCGGAGAACGCAGCGTGGTTAGGACCTCAAGATGGACCGATAACGAGGATGAGAGTAGCGCAGGACCGGTCGTATTATGATGACTAGAGAAAGCAACGATATAAAATACAAAATAGCACAGAATACTATAATTATAATAGATGTTTGTATCCACGACTTGAGGTTTTCATATAGCTATTCATGATACAAATATTTGCCCCCGGCGGGATTCGGTCCCGCGGCTTCGTTACCGACTGAGCTACTGGAACGTTCTGAAAACATTTTGTAAATAATTTGAACAAGATAATCTCGAAAGTAAAGAAACATTGTATTAAATCTGTTAGGATTTTTTCTTTACCTTCGAGATGATAAAATTCGAGAAGCCGGATGCGCCAAGTGGATCTTCACACCCTAGCGTCAAACCAACTTAAGTCAACAATCTGCTAATCTTGGATCAATCTTAAGACTCCACTTTATTTCTAAGCTGGCTTCTGATTAACTAAAGTGTTACTAAGGGTCAAATACTGACAAACAAAATTTAAAACAGAAACTTCTTGAGACAATGTTCTGAAAGTTTATTATTTTATTAGGTCGGACCAGTGGACACGTCCGTGACTTTCAGCTTTTAGGGATTTTTTGCATTAATTATGTCAGCCTCGAACATCCTCAGCTTTCTGCCTACAGATCGCTTCCAACGACCGCCAGCCATTCTGTCACTGCTTTAATACCTTCTGCAACCTGCTATCATCCAGCCTGCCGGTGATTCATCAGTAAACATGTATATATTTTTTACAAAGTCAAAGTCAACATAATTTAATCAATTTGTATTAGGTATACAAATTTGAGCTTTGGAGCTTGAAGCACACTAGTAGGTAAACGTCAAATCTTTTTTTGAACTACCACCGCGTTGGAACGTTTTGTGAGTTGTCGCTGTAGAGAAGATGCGGCCAAGTACACAACGCGGATGCGGACAAGTAGGTATCTACCTATACCCACGGACCTGAAAAAAAGACGGACGACGTAATCTCGTCTAATCACGAGTGAAGCACTCATTTATCGCGCAGTACATAATGGTAGCGAGTTGTAGGACCTGCGCCTGGAGTTGGTGCATCTGTTGAGTGTAGGTTCCTTGTAGAACAAACAGAAATGTAGGACCTTGCATGCTTCACATCTTTTAAGTGTCACATTACGTCCGTCTTTTTTTCAGGTCCGTGCCTATACCTATGATATAGGTCCTATATGATAGGTAGGTATTATTGAAGAATCTATATAGCACTTGTGTTGTAAGTGCAGCGGAGTGGAGCAGAGCTGAGCGAATCCCAATAACTTACTCCCACTTCCATTTCTGAGTCGAAATCCGTTTGCAGATTTCGTTCAACTTTTTGTTGAACAAAAATATTTCACAGCACGAAAGCTGTGTGTGAAATTCTGTTTTATTTATCCACTGACATCACGTTTGCATAGGGTTGCCATGCCAGGTGATTTTTTAGCAAGGCCGGACATAGCCAGTTAAATTACCGGACATTTAGGTTCCAAAGCCGGACAGATGGAGAACCATAGTCGAATATGAGTGTGGTCTTCGCCAAATATTCCTTCTGGAGTAAAACTCTTACATATGTACCCTCTTCGATAAAGTTATAATATGTCAAGATAGATTGACAGTCGAAGGTACGAAAGCGTCGAAAAAAATTGGAACCAGCTCTGGCCTCTAAACCCTATCCATATACACGCACACATACGTAATTTGTATGGCGCCTCACGCACACCAACCTATGAAAGTTGGCCCCTTTTGTTTTATAGGTACCGTAGAACCGTGAGGCTCATTCTAGACATATGCTTTTTCTAAGAGTACCCTATAAAAATCAAAATAGATGAAGCCGCGTGATTTGCTACATTCAACCTTGCCTACCTCGCTCTCGTTGCGTGATTGCGGGTGAATATACAGAGATAGTTTCAACAATGTCAATGACAAAAAAAGCCCGTCTTACAAAATATTTGGCCGGACAAGACCGTAAAAAGCCAAACAATATGTCCTGCTAAAGCCGGACGCCTGGCAACACTACAAGGGATCGCAAAATTTATATTATTCTTTTTAAAATGTATACTGTCGCGTCGCATGCGTGCCTCACAAAGCGCAGTTTTATTTTTAGGTACACAAATGTACGAATTCCACGTGCAAATTCCAGCTATTCTGAGCGACACGTATACTCTTACTTGCCTTTAGCTGAATAGAAAGGACGAGTTTAGTAACGTCACAGTATCCAATTCCACAATAAAATTTGCATAATTATGACTATTAGACAGCACTTGGGTAGTAATGGAATTGCAAGTTATTTAATATGCTTATTTCAAAGGTCCGACGCAAGCTCAACGCTTAAAGAAAGATATTAAAGGGTGATTGCACCACTAATTTTTAATTAGTAACGAAACTTTAAGGGTTTATTCAAACCGTGATTCTGAACAACTTTCCCTAAAGAACATGGGTCGAAAATCAAAGAAAAGTTTTGGACCTCCCATACAAAAGTGCGAATCGGCCGATCGATTTTCTATGGGAGGTCCAAAAAAAATTCTCGTTTTTCGACCCATGTTCCTTAGGCAAAATTGTTCAGATTCACGGTCTGAATACACTCTTAAAGTTTCGTTACTAATTAAAAACTAGTAAACTAAGAGTCTACCCATCAAACTGAACAACTTTTACTATGGGAGCAAACCAATCGAAACAAGAAAAAAATCCGCTGTCCCATACTACACTGCTTCCGCTGCCGCTGCCTACACGATTTAAATGTATGGGACACCGGTTTTTTTTTGCTCCGATTGTTTTGCTCCCATAGTAAAAGTTGTTCAGTTTTATGGGTAGACTCTTAGTTTAAAAGGATGCAAATGATATCAATTTAACCCTGTATAAACCTACACCTACTACTGAATAAATTACCCCAAGGAAACTAAGAAAAAGTTGCAAAAAATTGTCATCTTTTCATACACATTCGAATAGCTGATTGTATTTTAATATATCAAGATCATTTTTTATCATTTCCTATTAGGTGTTACGGGGAAAGCTGTTAGATATCATACTTTAGTTCCTACAATCAAAGATAATGCAACTCTTTTGATAAATTAACGCGACAAGAGAAGTCATTTGACTACAAAACAAAGTTTCTTTCGATTTGCGTTAACGACAGTAGAAAACATAAAATTGTATGGACTTGACGTATGGTGACGAAAGCAAACGTCAAAATGTTTCGATCGCCAATGTCAAATCCATACACTCTCTCATTTTCTACTAGCGTCAACGCCAATAGAATGTCACTCTGTCTAGCGCCCCTGGTGTTAAAATTTTTGTTCTGTGCCATAAATAACTTTCGTCTCAAATAAAAACGTCAAAGAAATATTATTTCAATGTCAAATCCAAACGCCCGCTTCACACGACGAACAAGAAGTAATTCTCATTCAACTTTAGCTAAAGTTTCGTGAGCGAAAGAAATAAAACTGTGATTATTGTCACCATTTACGACGATGTGGCGACTACTCACGTATATTGCTATAACTTACGAAAGTTCCAAGTTTTGGGTAATGATAAGGCTTTAGTTACTAGGTAGTCAGTAAGTGATCGATTATTATGGGTCTGTAGGTACGATCGGCAAGGAATATTAATAAACACCAACTTAGAAATAAAGAGGAAAAGTTTATCAATTATCAGTATTCTTTGCCAGCTGTAGAAGTTGACAAAATCGGATTCTGTTGAGTGTTAGCAACACTTAACATAAATTAATATAATCTGTGATAAAAGTGATGTATTTGATTGACCTAAAAAGCCGCCGTTTTAATTAGTAAACAGTCCACTGCAGTAATACGAAAGCGCTGCGTACAGATTAAAAAAAAATTACTTTTCAAATTCATATATTAACCCACGGCCACGTCCTTTTCGGGGAATAGAAGTCAGAAACCTTTAATACCAGTGTACCTACCAGTAATAGGTATATGTGTCGATAAATATACAGGGTGTAAGAAACACCCTGATAATACTTAAGGGGTGCTTCAGACCATTAAACCGAACAACTTTCTGCAAACTGCAGCACCGACTCGACTCAAATGTATAGAACAGCTGAGTTTTTTTTGCGATTTCAAAGTTGGTAGTTGTACAGTTTAAAAAATACGATTGACTCAGGTACTGGGCTGACATAACCCAAACCCAAAGGTTGAAAGCCCCAATATAAAGAAAATAGAATTAAAAAAAAATACTTAGGTACTAGTCCGGGTGCCCAGAAGGTTTGAACGCTGTCATATTCAGAGCGTAAATTGAATAGTTGAGGGGCTAGGGGGTCATGAGAGATTACCGAAAAAGTATCTGTATGCCTTCCGGCGGAACACAAAGGAACCAAAAATTTTGTAACATCTTTATAACCTGTGATTCACAAATAAATAAATTGAAATTGAAATTCAGATAGTACACAGAATCTGAAGCTTCTTAGATATTTTTTCGGTAATCTCTCATGACCTCCTAGCCCTCAGTTATTCAATTTACGCCCTGAATATGACAGCGTTCGTAGTATGAAATTTGTCTGAAAATGTCCCCCTGTGCACGGGGCTCCTATCTGAGACTTCTCAGATACTTTTTCGGTAATCTCTCATGACCCTCTAGCCCCCCAGTTATTCAATGTACGCCCTGAATATGACAGCGTTCAAACCTTCTGGGCACCCGGTCCATACCGATCCAAAGAAATAGATATAGAAATAGATATAGACAATCAAAAGTCTATTATACTAAACGCAATTTAAACTTTAAATCGATATGATGCGACCTACAAAAGCTAATAACAGTTTCATGTTCTGAATATCATTCTGTGAAATCAAATTCAAAGCTAGATATTATCTAGATAACACTGTCATATTATTTTAGGGTAGGCGTCCACTGCATCCGCACCGCAGCGAACGGAGCGGACGGATTTATTGCTGTGTATGAATTTCTATGGAACTGCGTCCACTGCATCCGCAATATTCAGTGAATCCGTGGGGGGTGTCGGTATTTTTGAGCAAGAAATGCGGAAGACGCAGCAAAAAAAATCAGCTGTTTCATACAGTTGGGTCGAACAAAAATTGCAGTTTAGTATTGAACAGCAGATTTTTTTTGTTGGCATGATCGGTTTGCTCCCGTGGTAAAACTTGTTCAGTTTGATGGGTAGACTCTTAGTTTAAAAGGATGCCAATGACATCAATTTCACCCTGTATACGGATTGACCATACTTGTTTACTCTTGCTCTTCCGAATAATGAGATATTACAACATACATACATATGTTCACGCCTATGTCCCACTACTGGGGTAGGTAGAGACAACAGATCGCCACAAGCTACGATTCTGACACAAATCTCTCGTCTCCTCAACATCCATAAGTCTCTTCATGCAAGCTCGTCGCTTCCGTTGGCCCTTCTTCAGTACGCGCTCGATTTGGTCAGCGTACGTGCGCCTAGGGCGACCACTTTCAACCATTCCATTCAGACTTGCCTTGTAAATTTCCTTCATTCAAGATAGAATATAATATAGATATTACAATAAGAATATTACATACAATATAGATATTACAATAAGGATCAAATTTCATAATTATAGAGGCTCCTCACAAGCATTCCGAAAAATATGTGGCTACTTCAAAACTCAACCCCGCCAAATAATACTGCAGTCTTGATGAGCATACGGCAAACATACTGCCGCACAAATTTATACCGCATTATGTCGAAGTGCCAAATCTGATACGATTCTGTAAAAACAAAAAAACTTTGAATCGCGTTACTTTTATGGGGAAACCCCTTTAATTTTGTACTTTTTGTTTGTTTTATGAGTATTACGTATTATTATTTGTTGGTGAATTTGCGAATTCGCCATAATAAAGCATAATCTTAAAAACCAACCAACTATCAACCATCAACCAAAGAAGAAGTTTTACGTGGTAAACACCGGGCTCTCGCCAAATTATCTTAAAATAAACCTAACCCCAGGAGTGCGATTTTTGAATCTCATTCGGTGAATTCAGCAGTTGAAAATGACAAAATACTATGGAGATGTGCATCTTTATACTGCTGATTTGACTTTCAAAAATCGCACTCCTGAAGTATGATTTTTGAAAGTCAAATCAGCAGTAGAAAGATGCACATCTCCAGAGTAATTTTGACATTTTCAACTACTGAGCTCACCGAATGAGATTCAAAAATCGCACTCCTGTACAACTCTCACGGGATGAAAAGGGTTAATCTATTTCGAGTCGGAAATCAAGACAAATTGGCAGACAATTCAAAATATACGTATACAAATAGTCTTTGCTCGAGACTTCAGTCCAATATAGTTCTAGTTCTAGGTCATACAGGCTGCCGACACTTTCAGACCATCCAAATAAACAACTTTCACTAATTGATCCAATATTGGGTGTCCAAATACGGAATCGCGAAAAAAATCAGATGTTCCATGCATTTGAGTCGAGTCGGTACTTCAGTTTTCTATGAAACAGGAGATTTTTTTCGATATTTCGATGTTGGCTCCATAGTGAAAGTTGTTCAGTTTGATGGTCTGAAGCACCCCCTTAAGTATTAGAAGGGTGTTTTGTTACAGCCTGTATACCTACAGTATGTAAACTAACTTAAGGCAAACCTTTAAACCCATTCGTTTAAGCCTTCCTGAAGGAAGGGAGACTTATACAGGGTGTTTCATAAGTAACAATAAATATTTAAAACTCTTAAGGGGGTTGTTTAGACCGTCAAACTGAACAACTTTCTCTATGAGACCAACATTGAAATCGCAAAAAAAAAAAATGCATATCCCATACATATTTTAGTTCTAGTCGATTTGTAGAGTACGGAACATCATTGTTTTTTTTCGCTATTTCGATATTGGTCCCATAGTGAAAGTTGTTCAGTTTGATGGTCTATGTCCGATAGTATACAAGGTGTTACAAAAATACAAATAAGCCTTTTAAGGGGGTGGCCTTAAAGGTTTATTTGTATTTTTGTAACACCTTGTATACTATCGGATCAGACAATCGGATGGTAAATCGGATGTGTATTCCCATCAGGCTTAGTCGTGTAGGCATTGCAGTTTAGTACGGAACAGCCGATTTTTTTTTGAGCTGTCATGTTTGCTCCCATAGTAAAAGTTGTTCAGTTTGATGGGTAGAGTACGTGGTTTAAAGGTTTGCTTTTAGTTAGTTCTACATTTCACTAGCGGGGCCCAAACTCTGTCCTAAGACAGTTCTACCATGACAAAACGCTCATGTAAAATCATGACGATGTAACTATCATAGAGGTATTATACCAGGAATAGAGGAACATACAGCTGAGAGAGCGAGATGTACCTAGCGGCACCACTGTATAATAGAAACAGATACGTGACGCGAGGCAATAGAACCGTTTTTTAGTCACAAATCAATTTTTACAATTCGGTTTCCGTGAATAATTAGGAATCTAAAGTGAAATCGTAGATAATTTTGTGAAATATACTGACACTACTTCATTAATTTATCCACGATTTCACGTTAAACTCATAATTATAGACAGTATTAGAATTTTTGCCTGCGAATAGTCTCCTGAAAACATCCAAAAATGGTTTCATTTGACAACTCATGTCACTGCCTCTATTCCTATAAGGTCTACGAATAAGAATAAATATGGAAGAGTAACTCCAAACAAAATCGAAATCATTTTTGGCACCCCATGAAAAATGACTTTTTGTATGAGTTTTGGCGGCGAGTTACAATTTTTAAAGAACAAATTTAGAACGCGTTACAATTTTTTTGGTGCCACTTTTTGAGCTTCATTTATACTTCTATACATTCTCTTATTCGTAGTATAAGGTATAATAAATTGATGGTAACTACGCTTAAAATCTCGTACCGGAGCCACAAAACCGATCGTCCCACGGTTATTGTATCGATCGAACTGAATAAAACATCGCGCTGTGAGCCCCGAGGCGTCGGCATGACTTATGGCCTAATGCCTGTCACTTATGGTAAAGAAAATTTATGGTATTATTGGTGTGGCAGCCATGGCAGGAACAGTTGAGGTACAATTACGACTGTTTCTTTTTCTTGTGATGAATGAATGAAGTTTAAATAAAAAAAACCCCAACTAGCCCCCAACTCCGAAAACCAGTAAAAAATAATTCGATCACCTATTATTTTTATGTACAAAATTGACCGACACATTAATTGACCTAAAATAATATCTGAAAGAGAGTTAAAAAGTAAAACATGCATTTGCTTACATCAAAAATAATAGGTGTTCAAATTATTTTTTACTTTTTCATGTTTGTTTACGGCGTTAAGGGTTTTTTAAATTTGTAATTTAATGTTATTTCATAATTTTTAAAGTTAAATGCAAACTACTTGATCTATTTTCTCAGCTTGAGAACACTCTCGCAAAAATTAGCTTTAAGTGCTTATATTAAAAAAAACGCATCTAAATCAGTCCACCTGTTCGGTTGCTACGATGCCACAGACCGACTGTGTCAAACTTATAACACCCTCTTTTTGCGTCGGGGGTTAAAAACAGTACGAAGAGTTTTATGTTCCAAATTTGGTTTTCTTTTTTTTTTACCAAATTGGTAAAATTATACACTGAATTCTTCGCAATTTTTATTCAGAAAGTAAAATGAGTTTGTTTGCATGATATCCCAAACAAACAAGGGTATAATATGAGATCCAAAACTCATGTATGTTTGATTAATTATGAAAACATACTAAAAATTTTAATTAATTTCGGTTTGTACTTACATAATATGCTTACTCATGGGAGTAAGCAGAGACTACATCGCACGCCACAAGCTACGATTCTAACACACTTCATCATCATCATCAGCCTATACAGGGTGTAAGGGAATTGCTTCCGAAAACACAAAGGGGTGAAGGTACCCATCAATATAAACAACTTTTATTATGGGACCAACTATGAGATCTCAAAAATCCCCGTAAAAACAAATTACTTTGTTTTGTGATGATCATGATGATGATATCTAATTTTTATTTATCTACATACAAAACTCACGACCGTAATTCCTTTTTAAGGGTCTCAGAAACATTGCTACAACTACAAACTTTCTGTTTTAGAATGTAGTATAATTTATTTATTTATAATGCTGACATTTAGGCATAAGCATATGCTCACGACTATATTCCCCGAGGGGGTAGTCAGAGATATTCTGAAGCCTCAGAATATCCACGTTTCACCAGTAGGTAGCATCAACAACTTTATAAATTAAATAAAGGGTGCGCTTTAAATTGGATGCTTACTGCAATGAATGGTGGAATATATCTCACTGGATAAAGCCCCAAGCTGCACAACAATATCTAATAAGAGGATATAGGATAACTACTAGAATTTACTTCCGTTGTCTACCATAAGAGCAAATGTCCGTGTAGACCTCTCCTAGAGCTCATATAGACACAGTTACCGAAAAATGGGCAACGTTTATAGTGCGAAACCAGGATAGTCATAAGACAACGAGTTTCGGAGCCAACTCTTAAGAGTAACCTTTACCGGAATACGTTTAAACAGTTTCTAGAGCACAAGTTTAGTGTAGTAGATAGTCTTATGATAATATTAGGATAGTAAAACAGACGTTCTTTAAACCATTTTATAACCGATCGGCTAAAAATTTATAATCACAAGAATCCTACAAGAATAAACAACTTAAAATTATTTTATTTCCTAATGGCGTACGTTTGACACTTATGATATTTATTTCAACATGGCGTTTACATTTTATTAACATTAACATCATATTTATCACGCGTTGGTATTTCGTATAGACATCGCGAATGAGAGTGCGGATTTAATTGTATCGTGGGAAATATGGAGATGATTGTATAAAACTAAAGCGCTCGCTGTATTATAACATTTAAGCTAAAAGAAATTATATTTAACATTTTCATAAATCATAATACATTTTAGTTTTTCATTTAATTTCAACAAAAATTATATTTTTATGATGCTTCCTCATAAAAAGTATCCATTTCAAGTAATTTATAGTTTTTAGTGGTCAAAACAAGTGTTTAAAGCTACATCAAATATGTATAACTCTTTTTAGGTTCCATTTTAATTTTTAAAATGGCGACGCTTTTCGCCTTGAACCGTGACAAGAGTTTTTATCCTATAGAGAAAGCTATAGAACACAATATGACTTTCACTAGATTAAAATACTAGTCACTGACATTTCATTCCGTTAAATAGTAAATTACTCCTATGAAGCTTGTATGGTGGTCTATAAAATGCAATGTTTATATACTGTAATTTCTTGTCATAGTCGTACCAAACGTTTACAAGGCTCTGAGATGTGAAGTGCAAGTGTGAAGGATTCATACAATATTTAAAATTAAACAAGAAAACAGGTAGGTAGGAAAGTTAAAGCCTTTTTATTTATTACTTAAGTTATGTGAACATGAGCAAAAAATCTTGATAGTAGTCCAAAATAATAATGATTTTTCAATCATATAAGAACATCAGTCATCTTGTTAGAAAGGAAAATAAAATATTAATCCACTATCACCTTTATGAGGCATGGTCAGCCCTTGTTTGTGATGTTCATTGACTTTGCGATGTCAGACTTAGCATATCCTCATGACAATATTCCCCATGGGTATGTCAGATATAATATTCTGAAAACTCATAACATCCCCGTTTCTATAGTACCTAAACTCTACCCAGTGTGACGGGTAGTGAGCCAGTGTATGTTAGACTTTATTGTTTGATTTAAATGGGAGTGCTTGGAGGGTTATTACTGATGTAAGTGTCCGATTAAATTGTTCACAAAATCGATAACGTGGGTGTCTATTATGACCCCTAGGCATATTACACTGGCTCACAACCCGCCACACTACCTATTAGGCAATTATTAAGTAAACTTTACGCCCCTAGTGTGGCTGACCGGAAAAAAATTCTCACTGTCCCCGCATGTCCCGCAGGTCAATGTCCCGGGTTATTCCCGTTGTCCCCCAACGCTACGCCCCCAGTAAGGGGGTCGGGATGTCGCAAAGAGGGTCCCATACAAAATTAGGACTCAGAAAACTTTCAACAAAACACAATCGCCAAATATAACATTCGGGATCCGGGGGATGACCCCACCCCCCTCACCCTTTTTTTTAGTCCAATTTTTTTTTTGAGTAGACTACCTAAACAGTAGCAATTCGGTTCTGGTGGTCGCAAGAAACCTAACATGCTCGTCGCTAAATTTTTGAATCCCTGGGGTACACGGAAACCCACCCTTCCGCATGCAAAAATAAAAAAAAAAATTTTTTTTTAATTTTACAAGTCCAGCCCCCATACTAATTTCACCCGAAAGTCGATGGTTCATACAATTTCGATCAAAATTGTTTAAGTCCCAGCTCCATATAAAATTATCATAAAATTTTTCTAAGTGTGCGACCCTCTTTGCGGCACCCTAATAGCCGAAGAGCGGACAGTTGGCAACCCTACCTGATCGAGTAACAAGATGCGACCTACCTAGGGTGAATCACATCAGAAGGGTACGTCTTAAAGTACAGGGTTGCCTGGGCGTAACCTGGAGGGTTTTGTACAGTGAGCAAAAAAGTGGTCATTTTTTTTGGTGTAAATTACTTCATTGAGTAACAAGTTGGCATATAGTACAGTCGATAGAGCTCATCGAGAAGTGCCAAATTATATAGGGTTGCCTCGCCTAGTCCTGGGACTTTCCTAAGTCGGCCTGATTTTATAGTGGCTAAAAATTCAAAAAATTACCTCATAGAGTAACAAAATGAGACTTATGCCATTTGATAGCTCTAGTCGTCCTATTAATTATTAACATAGGTTGCCGGCCTGGAACTTATCTTAGTCGGCCGAGTTTTATATTCGAATGTAAAAAGTGATTGATGCAACAACGTCGTGGAAATGTGTCCATGGATGGTTGAGAGATTGGGGGCATGTAGTAATCAATTATAGGTATTAATTTGGAGGGACACAAACTTAAAAATTGAATGAATGAATGAATGAATGAAATGAATGAAATATACTTTATTTACACCAAACATAAAATACATTGCACAGGAAAATAAACAAATTGTGCACCGTTAGCGAAAAATATCCAAAAAGTGGCGACACAATCAGTATGCAACCAAACCTATGAAAGGCGTGTAAATACTGTATATTTTATTATAATTGTTACGGTCAGTGTAATAAATCTGGTCAGTCAGTAGTAAGAGGAAAAGTACATGAAATTTGAAGAATTGGTATTTCAGAGTCTTATTACTGTCGGGGTGTAAGGGGTAAACGCAGTACACTATGGCGACAACCTAACTGCCAACCTCATCTGCTCGTGGTGCACCCTGCCGACTAACCAACGAGGCTCTGGCAACCGACTGTGATTCCGGTATATCCATCCAAAGCAGGCTATACCAAAATTCCTCGACCTATGATGGGCAGCAGCATCACCGGTGCAACTAGTATATCCCTGCGATCACCAACCCGCTATGCCAAGCGTGGTGATTATGGCATTTTTACCTCCCAAATATGGAATTTAGTCCCACATGGCCCCGGCCCTTAGTTCACGGCAGCTCTACTATTCCAGGCTACGGCAGTGGTCTAGCTAACGGTAGGGCGGGGGTGCTAAAAATACCCGGGTTACTAGAGGCTGCCTACGACAACGACTGTTATTGGCAACGTTAACGTATAACGGACGAACACTGATGGAGGACGAAAAGTTCACGAAACTCGAGATAGAAACAAAAAAGATTGAGAGGCATATTCTTGGGTTGTCAGAGGTCCGAAGACAGGGGGAGGATACGATGACCCTAGAATCTGGCCACTTGTTCTACTTCCGAGAAGGCGAAAGGCTGTCCCAGGGTGGCGTAGGATTTCTCGTCAACAAAACCCTCATCCACAATGTAATGGAGATAAAGATAAAGATGTATTTATTTGTATGACATGCGTAGTTTTACAAGCAGGTGTTACAATAATTATTAGGTCCTCCATGTCTTACCTTACGGCTTACAAATTATTATTGTGATAATGTCAGAGATGCTAATTCGTGTATTAAATTAACTCATTACAATATCTTATAAACTAATTATAAATTCATGGCCAAGCTTTGAACAGATCAGCAGTGTGTCGAATCGGGTAGAATACCGCGTGCTAAAATTCTCCAAAAGGTGCAGCTTGAAGGTTGTACTGGTATACGCCTACTACGACGGACTCTGACGAAGAAGTCGAATCGGTATACGAGGATATCTCTAGAGCTATCAACGATACTGCAAAGACTCATTTCACGGTTGTGATGGGGGATTTCAATACCAAAGTGGGTACAGGAGAAAGAAGAGTCGAAGGTGGGTCAGCACGGTATTGGTAACAGAAACCAGAGAGGGCATATGCTGCTTGGCTTCCTAGAGAGGCAAGGGCTATACTTGATGAACTCATTCTTCAAGAAGCAGCCCCAAAGGAGCTGGACCTGGCGAAGCACTGACAGCCGGACATATTCAGAGACGTATCAGTAATCAATAGGTTTAACAACGGAAGTGATCACCGACTTGTCCGAGGCACTCTGAATAAATTACAAGCTCGAAAGAAGACGTCTGATGAAATCAACTCTCCGTCCCACACTTCCACACGCAGCACCAAACTGTAGTTGGAAGTGACAGCTTCCAACTTGACCTTCATAACATAATTGATTCGTTGGAAACCACCGAGGACGCGGACGTTGGCGAGGCTACAAACCAACTAGTAAAAGCTCTCCATGAAGTGGGCTACAGGCATTTCCGCATGCAGCGTGTGGCAAAAGCTTCCAAGCTCTCAAGCGAGACTCTGGAGCTTATGAGGCATAAACGTGAAATCCTGTCTGAACAAGAGTTTTCGGCAGAACATCGGGCTCTCAATAAACAAATAAAAAAGCTGATAAACAGGGGCGAAAGTGTTCGCTCAGCAGTTTGGGAGATGCCAAGATTGTTTCCTCTAAGCCGGAGCTCCTCGCTGAAGTTGAGAAGTTCTATGGAAGTCTGTATGCATCACACGCTCCAAAGCCTGTAGCTCGCAACACTGACCCCAGGTTCCCAATAATAAGCCACTACACAGACGATATCCCGGACGTTGACTCGAGTGAGATTAGGAAAGCCCTGAAACAACTGAAAAATAACAGAGCTCCGGGTGAAGACGGAATACAACAATGCTTCTGAAGGCGGGAGTTACTCTGGTACCTGAGGTGTCCTGAAAGTCCTAGGAAGGCGCTTTAATTTCGGTACTCACAATGGTATAACACCGGAGGTATGGAGCGGAAGTGTTGTGGTCTTGTTCTTCAAGAAAGGAGATAAAACACTCCTCAAGAACTACAGACCAATCTCACTTCTGTTCTGAGCCATGTCTATAAGTTTTCGAATTTTTATTACGAAACGTCACGCTCGAAAATTCGACGAGTTTCAGTCCCCAGAGCAGGCCGGGTTTCAAAAAGGCTACAGTAGTAGGTACCATAGACCACATCTGAACTGTAAGGCAGATTATACAGAAAACTGAAGAGTATAAGCCGTGGTGGTCTAGTGGCGAGTAACGAGTAACCTTGCATGCCGTGCAGGCGATGCAGGCGATAGGCGATGGTTCGATCCCCGTCCAGGCCGACTCGTACCAATGAGTTTTTCGGAATTTATGAACGATTTGTAAGACCACTGGCTTTTCGGTGACGAAAAACATCGTAAGCAAACCGGCGGCATGCTTCAATTTCGAGGCATGTATTGTACCCATTGTCCATTATAAGTGTCGATGGGCTCACACCCCGTTACACTGGACAGAGTTCCGGTACTACTCTTGAAACGTGGATGTTCTGAGGTTTCAGAATATCTAATCTCTGACTACCCGTCGGGGAATACAGTCGTGAGCATTATGCTTATGCTTATGCTACGCTTATTCGAGATTAAGATATGTATTCTATGGGTCTGTTACAATATTGTACTGATAAATAAAAATAAAAAAATCCAGCCTATTTCATCCCACTGCTGGGCAAAGGCCTTCCCTTTAATCCTCCAACCATCTCTGTCCTGCGCATGCTCTGGCCACGCGTCATCGAAAGCATCCAGATCGTACCGCCGCCTCTTCCTAGGACGACCTGGAAGCCGATGACCGTTTTCTGGGATCCAGGGCGTGACAATTCTTGCCCACCTCTCCTGATGCATCCGACAGACATGGCCGGCCCAAAAAAATAGCTCGCTGAGGGACCTGGAATTTATGAACTAGGTAGTCCTATCGTCAGGGTCCATGTTTTCGCACCATAGGCCATTAGGTACTGGCAGGACGCACTGATTGAATACCTTCGTTTTAAGGCGTTGTTGTAGAGCCGAGGCAAATAATATGATGGAGTTTCCCGAAAGCAGCCCATCCTAGATGGATGCGCCTAACGGCCTCCTTGTCGAAGTTGTTTCTTCCTAGTCTTATAGTCTGTCCAAGGTAGACGTAGTCTTTTACAACAAGACCACAGTACTTCCGCTCCACGACTCCGGTGTTATGTCATTGTGAATAACGGAATTAAAGAGCCTGTTCTGAGTACCTCCAGCCTTCAGAAGCATTGTTGTTATTCCTTCTTCACCCGGAGCTTTGTAATTTTGTTGTTGTATGAGGGTTTTCCTAATCTCACTCGAGTCAACTTGCGGGATATCGTCCGTGTAGTGGCTTATTATTGGGGAGCTGGGGCAGGGACTGAAAGCGGTTACGGCACTCGGTACCAGTACTGTAAAAATGTAACGGTACCGTAATGGTATAAAGGTTAGGCATAACGGTACCGTTATCTTACACTTTGACCGTACCGTAAAAACGTAACGGTACCGTAATGCTATAAAGGTACCGTACCGTTATCTTATAAAGGAATACGTACGTAATGAAAAACGCGGCTGGCCATTGTTGCTTCCACGTAGCGAATGAAACGAATTGAAGCATGGTAGAAGCGCGGCATGGCAATTTATCAAAGAAAACCTTTATTCATAAAGATTAGTTAGGTGCTGGTATTTAAGAATACCGTTTATTTTCCGGTACCGTAATTTATTTCGGTATTGAAATTTTTCTTTAACCAGAATTTATCGGTATGACGTCATACCGATAAATAAATATACCTTAATATTTCGGTAATTCAGTCCCTGATCTGGGGTCGGTGTTGCGAGCTACAGGCTTTGGAGCGGGTGTTGCGAGCTACAGGCTTTGGAGCGTGTGTTGCATACAGACTTCCATAGAACTTCTTAATTTCAGCGAGGAGCTCCGGCTTAGAGGCAACGATCTTCCCATCCGCTGTTTTGAGTTTAGACAGGTGGCATCTCCCGAGCTGCTGAGCGAACACTTTCAACCCCTGGTTCTGCTCAATCGCCTCTATGGAGCGTGTGTGTTCAGAGGTTTCGCCGTATCAGCTTTTTTATTTGTTTATTGAGAGCCCGATGTTCTGCCGAAAACTCTTGCTCAGACAGGATTTTACGTCTATGCCTTATAAACTCCAGAGTCTCGCTTGAGAGCTTGGAATCTTTTGCTGCATGCGAAAATCGACGACGATGTTCGAAGACCTCCTAACTAGCAAAAAGCAAATTTTACAGGAGGCTAAAAAAACGTTTTATTTCTTTTTGTACATTTTTTATGAAAATGTGTTCTAAAGCAAGTTGTTATTAAATGGGGCTGCGAAATTGATGCTAACATTGATTTTACGTACTGACAAGTGGTTTTCGTTAGTGTTAGTTAGGAGTTATTAGTTTCACTAATGTACATGTCAAACTTATTTTGATGAAGTTAAGAGGTATTACTTAATAAAAGTTTTAGGAAATAATATTAACAAACACACTCTAAAATAAATCTAAAATAAAACCTAACTTAAAAATTATACTAAAAACATAAAAAAAAAGGAATAAAAACAAACGGAGAGCGAAAATGAGTCTCCGTCGAGCACATCTTCTACTCGGCTCATGCTAAATAGAAGATGTGCTCGAGGCTGCCGTATTGCGGGAGAGTGCCGACGACGCTGGCGGCATTACCTCTCTGGATGGCAATCTCTGCAGCAGCCGCTGCCGAGCCAGCTCTTCGAGAAGTGGCAGAGAGGTGTGAGGGTGCAACGGTGTCGACGCAAGTAGCGACCCACACCAGGGTTCTGCCATTCCTCCAAGGGATGAGAGTCATTCCGTCGGGCCTCCTGCCGTCATCTCGCGCAACGCCATTTGGTGCGCGTATGGCCGGCACGTTGACGCTGACAATGGCCCGACGGATGACGTCGTTTAAGCTGGCGTGGTGGGCGTGGCGGCCAGCACTGCGCCGACAGGAGAGGCCGTGGTGGCCAAGTGGATCAACGCTCGCGCCACAGGCACCGGTGGGGCTCATTTGTCGAAAAAGAGGTTAACGAAAAAGAGGTCCTGTCAAGGAGTGTTCCCACGTGCGATGACAGCAACGCGTTTAGCCAGTAGCCAGACTCTGGCTCGCTTGAGGCCAGCTCTCTGCAAGATTAATAGCGTTGTCTCTGAGGATTTGTTGACTCTGGATGCAGAGTGGCTGGTCCCTGACCTCTGAGAAGCCGGGTTTATAGGGAAATTGCAGTTCGGACCGGCAGCACTTGTCCAGGAGTTTCTGGCTTCAGTTAAGCACGTGACCTCTGCACCGCCAAGTGATGGGATTATATTTCTACCGAAGAGGTCAAGCGTGCTGTGAACTGAAGACAGAAACGCCGGAAGCCCTACATCAGACACTTTTCGGATGCCAAGACCACCAAACCTAATAGGCAGGGTGACTTGGTGCTTGGCACCAACTACGGTCATTATCGGATAGGGGGCAATTTAAGATTTCTGATAGGGTTATTTTGATAGCGTTCTTAAAAAGAAGCAAAAGCGAAGTGTTTTTCCAGAGGGTTGAACAGCGTAACACATACGTTAATTTAGGTACGAACAAACGAAATTTGATAAAGCAGTATGCCATATGGGGACTGATTGTGGGTAAATGAATTTCTCTATTCTTCAACTTCCTATGGACTGAATCGCATTCCATTTGTATCAAAAACTTTTGAGTTATTGTTACTCCATGCAGTTTGCGTTAGCAAGATTTACGTTTCGGTTTTGGTATGTACATCCGTCAGAAAAAATTATAATAGGAAGTTTGAGAGGCAAGCAGTGTCTTGCTAGGTAATCCAATAAGAATGAGACGAACGTATTCGCTGTTAAATCTGCTGCAGTTTCGTTGAACCAGTAACAGTAGAATGTAAAATGGTTAATAGACAAACAAATCTAAATAGATTGAAAAAAAAAACATTTAAGTAGGTACTTAACGTTTTGTATCAAGAGCACTAATATTATCTGACGGTAAATTTTAACGCACGAAACATTTTACGTGCTCGTAGTCCTTCCGTCAGTCTCGCCCTCGACGACATTTCGGCTAAAACAATCAAATCTATCAAGTAGGTATGTTCATGATACGAGTAAAAATAAGCTAATAACTTCTGTATCAAACAAACAATTATAATATTTAGTTCTAAAAATAAAACGAATAAGTTCTATCTGCTAGTTAGAAATCAAAACGTATTTGAAAATACATGATAATTTTTAGAACTAATAGCTCCTATCTTCTAGATAGGTAATAGTAGGTTCTAAGTAAACTCGGAATAATCAAACTAATAGCTCCTATCTACTTGATAGGTAATATAGTAGGTTCTGTAAACTTGGAATAATCAAACTAATAGCTCCAATCTACTCCTAACTACTTGTTTTTACATAAATATTGACACTAAATAAAAAACCTGTTGTCCCTTTACAAAAAACAACGACAATGGCCGCCGCACGCGCCTCCCGTGACGTCGTACCACCTCACGCCACTCGATAGTTCGATCTCTTTCGCACACTGTAGCTAATTCGTCAGTTCTCCAGCAGTTTGATGGTAGATAGGAGGTATTGGCAGCAAAATTAGTTCGGAAGTAACTTAGGAGATATTCGTTTTGGTAAGTTAGAATATATTAGCAGCATTTCAGGCTAACACGCTCAAAGCGTGATATTAGGAGGTATTCTCATTAAGAATTTGTGGCGTTATTTATTACAAAATCACTTAGGAGTCTTTGCCAGTCGGTGCGAAATTGAACTCTAAGTACAGTGGCATAGATAACTCATTTTTGCCCCGGGTGTCAGGAGGTATTCGAACATCGTCGTCGAAATGCCTGTAGCCCACTTCACGGAGAGCGTTTACTAGTTGGTTTGTAGCTTCGCCAACGTCCGCGTCCTCGGTGGTTTCCAACGAATCAAATCTGTTTTGGAGGTCAAGCTGGAAGCTATCACTTCCAAGTTCCAACTACAGTTTGGTGCTGTGTGGAAGTGTGGGACGGAGAGTCGATTTCATCAGACGTCTTCTTTCGAGCTTGTAATTTTATTCAGAGTGCCTCGGACAAGTCGGTGATCACTTCCGTTGTTAAACCTATTGATCACTGATACGTCTCTGAATATGTCCGGCTGTCAGGGCTTCGCCAGGTCCAGCTCCTTTGGAGCTGCTTCTTGAAGAATGAGTTCATCAAGTATAGCCCTTGCCTCTCTAGGAAGCCAAGCAGCATATGCCCTCTCTGGTTTCTGTTACCAATACCGTGCTGACCCACCTTCGACTCTTCGTTCTCCTGTACCCACTTTGGTATTGAAATCCCCCATCACAACCGTGAAATGAGTCTTTGCAGTATCGTTGATAGCTCTAGAGATATCCTCGTATACCGATTCGACTTCTTCGTCAGAGCCCGTCGTAGTAGGCGTATACCAGTACAACCTTCAAGCTGCACCTTTTGGAGAATTTTAGCACGCGGTATTCTACCCGATTCGACACACTGCTGATCTCCATTACATTGTTGATGAGGGTTTTGTTGACGAGGAATCCTACGCCACCCTGGGACAGGCTTTCGCCTTCTCGGAAGTAGAACAAGTGGCCAGATTCTAGGATCATCGTATCCTTCCCCTGTCTTCGGACCTCTGACAACCCAAGAATATGCCTCTCAATCTTTTTTAGTTATGGGCTTGTCCGCACAGCGATTTTTTTTCGCGCGATTTTTTTTTCGCAATTCTGTAACATACGCATAGGATGACTTCTGACAGGACTCTTATGTCAAGGCACTAAGTACGAAAATTGCTTGTTTCACGCGTCTTCCCATGTTGAACAGATTATAGATGTATTCGCACATACGGAAAAAAATCCGGAGGTATGCTGCAAAACTGCGATTTTTTTCCGGAGCAAAATTCTGTAAGCTTAGCGATAAAAATTCCGAGCCGTGAGAGGGGTGGGGGCATCAGTCGCCTGCCACTAGTCTAATGAAGATGTTGCGTGCGGGCGAGGATCTGATGAAGAAGACGATAGGTGGCATAGAGATCTCCTCGATTTATGGTAGCAGAAAATTTGTGTTTGGGCTCATTTTATTCGTCTCGATGAGCACTTTTCAGTTCTGGATAGTTCGAGGATCTGATGTTGAATGATGGAGACGGAAGGTGGTGTAAGGCATCTCCTCGATTAATAGTAGCAGATTACTCGTGTTTGGCCTTCATTAATTCGTCTCGATGAGAACTTTTTAGCTCTGGATAGTTCGAGGGTCCCTTGATGGATGATGTAGATGGAGGAAGGTCAAGGGATCTCCTCGCGTAATTGTCGCAGAACATTTGTGCTTGACTCATTTAATTCATCTCGATGAATACTTTATAGGGTTCGAACCTCCCTGGGAGTAAATATCTGAAAAGTTAATTTTGATTAAAATTAAAAATAATTAACTATTTTAATCTAAAAAGTTTATTAAAAATGAACTAATCTTACACTCAGTTGCAGAAACGCTCATTAAAGTTAATCCTCAATTAAATCTCTTGCTAGCTTTTACTACGTCCACAAGACAATATTACAGCAAGAGATTTAATGGAGGATTAACTTTAATGACTGTTCCTGCAACTAACATTCAGTTGCAGAAACGCTCATTAAAGTTAATCCTCAAATAAATTAACTTTAATGACCGTTCCTGAAACTAACACTAAGTTGCAGAAACGCTCATTAAAGTTAATCCTCAATTAAATCTCTTGCTAGCTTTTACTACGTCCACAAGACAATATTACAGCAAGAGATTTAATGGAGGATTAACTTTAATGACTGTTCCTGCAACTAACACTCAGTTGCAGAAACGCTAATTAAAGTTAATCCTCAATTAAATCTCTTGCTAGCTTTTACTACGTCCACAAGACAATATTACAGCAAGAGATTTAATGGAGGATTAACTTTAATGACTGTTCCTGCAACTAACATTCAGTTGCAGAAACGCTCATTAAAGTTAATCCTCAAATAAATTAACTTTAATGACCGTTCCTGAAACTAACACTAAGTTGCAGAAACGCTCATTAAAGTTAATCCTCAATTAAATCTCTTGCTAGCTTTTACTACGTCCACAAGACAATATTACAGCAAGAGATTTAATGGAGGATTAACTTTAATGACTGTTCCTGCAACTAACTCAGTTGCAGAAACGCTCATTAAAGTTAATCCTCAATTAAATTAACTTTAATGACCGTTCCTGCAACTAACACTAAGTTGCAGAAACGCTCATTAAAGTTAATCCTCAATTAAATCTCTTGCTAGCTTTTACTACGTCCACAAGACAATATTACAGCAAGAGATTTAATGGAGGATTAACTTTAATGACTGTTCCTGCAACTAACACTCAGTTGCAGAAACGCTCATTAAAGTTAATCCTCAATTAAATCTCTTGCTAGCTTTTACTACGTCCACAAGACAATATTACAGCAAGAGATTTAATGGAGGATTAACTTTTATGTTCCTGCAAATAACACTCAGTTGCAGAAACGCTAATTAAAGTTGATCCTCAATTAAATCTCTTGCTAGTTTTTACTACGTCCACAAGACAATATTACAGCAAGAGATTTAATGGAGGATTAACTTTAATGACCGTTCCTGCAACTAACTCAGTTGCAGAAACGCTCATTAAAGTTAATCCTCCGTTAAATCTATTGCTAGGTTTGACTACGTCCACAAGACAATATTACAGCAAGAGATTTAATGGAGGATTAACTTTAATGACTGTTCCTGCAACTAACACTCAGTTGCAGAAACGCTAATTAAAGTTAATCCTCAATTAAATCTCTTGCTAGATTTTACTACGTCCACAAGACAATATTACAGCAAGAGATTTAATGGAGGATTAACTTTAATGACTGTTCCTGCAACTAACATTCAGTTGCAGAAACGCTCATTAAAGTTAATCCTCAAATAAATTTACTTTAATGACCGTTCCTGAAACTAACACTAAGTTGCAGAAACGCTCATTAAAGTTAATCCTCAATTAAATATCTTGCTAGCTTTTACTACGTCCACAAGACAATATTACAGCAAGAGATTTAATGGAGGATTAACTTTAATGACTGTTCCTGCAACTAACACTCAGTTGCAGAAACGCTCATTAAAGTTAATCCTCAAATAAATTAACTTTAATGACCGTTCCTGAAACTAACACTAAGTTGCAGAAACGCTCATTAAAGTTAATCCTCAATTAAATCTCTTGCTAGCTTTTACTACGTCCACAAGACAATATTACAGCAAGAGATTTAATGGAGGATTAACTTTAATGACTGTTCCTGCAACTAACACTCAGTTGCAGAAACGCTAATTAAAGTTAATCCTCAATTAAATCTCTTGCTAGCTTTTACTACGTCCACAAGACAATATTACAGCAAGAGATTTAATGGAGGATTAACTTTAATGACTGTTCCTGCAACTAACATTCAGTTGCAGAAACGCTCATTAAAGTTAATCCTCAAATAAATTAACTTTAATGACCGTTCCTGAAACTAATACTAAGTTGCAGAAACGCTCATTAAAGTTAATCCTCAATTAAATCTCTTGCTAGCTTTTACTACGTCCACAAGACAATATTACAGCAAGAGATTTAATGGAGGATTAACTTTAATGACTGTTCCTGCAACTAACTCAGTTGCAGAAACGCTCATTAAAGTTAATCCTCAATTAAATTAACTTTAATGACCGTTCCTGCAACTAACACTAAGTTGCAGAAACGCTCATTAAAGTTAATCCTCAATTAAATCTCTTGCTAGCTTTTACTACGTCCACAAGACAATATTACAGCAAGAGATTTAATGGAGGATTAACTTTAATGACTGTTCCTGCAACTAACACTCAGTTGCAGAAACGCTCATTAAAGTTAATCCTCAATTAAATCTCTTGCTAGCTTTTACTACGTCCACAAGACAATATTACAGCAAGAGATTTAATGGAGGATTAACTTTTATGTTCCTGCAAATAAAACTCAGTTGCAGAAACGCTAATTAAAGTTGATCCTCAATTAAATCTCTTGCTAGTTTTTACTACGTCCACAAGACAATATTACAGCAAGAGATTTAATGGAGGATTAACTTTAATGACCGTTCCTGCAACTAACTCAGTTGCAGAAACGCTCATTAAAGTTAATCCTCCGTTAAATCTATTGCTAGGTTTGACTACGTCCACAAGACAATATTACAGCAAGAGATTTAATGGAGGATTAACTTTAATGACTGTTCCTGCAACTAACACTCAGTTGCAGAAACGCTAATTAAAGTTAATCCTCAATTAAATCTCTTGCTAGATTTTACTACGTCCACAAGACAATATTACAGCAAGAGATTTAATGGAGGATTAACTTTAATGACTGTTCCTGCAACTAACATTCAGTTGCAGAAACGCTCATTAAAGTTAATCCTCAAATAAATTTACTTTAATGACCGTTCCTGAAACTAACACTAAGTTGCAGAAACGCTCATTAAAGTTAATCCTCAATTAAATATCTTGCTAGCTTTTACTACGTCCACAAGACAATATTACAGCAAGAGATTTAATGGAGGATTAACTTTAATGACTGTTCCTGCAACTAACACTCAGTTGCAGAAACGCTAATTAAAGTTAATCCTCAATTAAATCTCTTGCTAGCTTTTACTACGTCCACAAGACAATATTACAGCAAGAGATTTAATGGAGGATTAACTTTAATGACCGTTCCTGCAACTAACTCAGTTGCAGAAACGCTCATTAAAGTTAATCCTCCGTTAAATCTATTGCTAGGTTTGACTACGTCCACAAGACAAAAAATTACAGAAGAGATTTAATGGATGATTAACTTTAATGACCGTTCCTGCAACTAAAACTCAGTTGCAGAAAGGCTCATTAAAGTTAATCCTCCATTAATTCTCTTGCTGTCACTTTTTTCTTGTTGACGTAGTAAAAGCTAGCAAGAGATTTAATGGAGGATTAACTTTAACGAGCGTTTCTGCATTTTCATTTCGATTAAAAATGCAAAAAACTTAACATAGGCGTAGCAGGGGGGGGGGGGGGGGGGTATATCTATAAATCTAGTCAGACGGAAGTCGCGGGAAATAAATAAACTACTTTTGTATCATTTATAATACAATTCCTGACCACCCCGCAAGGGATTATGGTCGTGAGTTTAAATTATGTGACTAGAAAATTAATAAGAATAGGTATGACGTCAACAAACTTAGGTAAAAACATTCCTGCAAGCGAGACACGTGTGCTCTCATCGACAGTTGACGGGGAACTACTAGCTAGAGAGTGCGGACTGCGGTCAGAGGTGAGTGACCGAGTTTGCGATTTTTTTCCGGCAGTGCGGCTAGGCTATATTCTGGCTCCGGAAAAAAATTCGCGCGAATTTATTTCGCGCGATTAAAAATCGCTGTGCGGACAAGCCCTATATCTCGAGTTTCGTGAACTTTTCGTCCTCCATCAGTGTTCGTCCGTTATACGTTAACGTCGCCAATAACAGTCGTTGATGTTGGCAGCCTCTGGTAACCCGGGTATTCTTAGCATTCCCCGCCCTACCGTTAGCTAGACCACTGCCGTAGCCTGGAATAGTAGAGCTGCCGGGAACTAGGGGCCGGGGCCATGTGGGACTTAATTACATATTTGGGAGGTAAAAATGCTATAATCACCACGCTTGGCAGAGCGGGTTGGTGGTCGCAGGGATATACCAGTTGTACCGGTGATGCTGCTGCCCATCATAGGTCAAGGGATTTTGGTATAGCCTGCTTTGGATGGATATACCGGAATCACAGTCGGTCGCCAGAGCCTCGTTGGTTAGTCGGCAGGGTGCACCACGAGCAGATGAGGTTGGCAGTTAGGTTGTCGCCATAGTGTACTGCGTTTACCCCTTACCCCGACAGTAATAGATCTCTGAAATACCAATTCTTCAAATTTCATGTACTTTTCCTCTTAATACTGACTGACCAGATTTATTACACTGACCGTAACAATTATAATAAAATATACAGTATTTCACGCGTTTCATAGGTTTGGTTGCATAATGATTGTGTCACAACTTTTTGTATATTTTTTGCTAACGGTACACAATTTTTAAGTTTGGGTCCCTCCAAATAAATACCTATAATTGATTACTACATGCGACCAATCTCTCAACCATCCATGGACACATTTCCACGACGTAGTTGCATCAATCAGTTTTTACATTCGAACATAAAACTCGGCCGACTAAGAAAAGTTCCAGGTTTAGGGCCGGCAACCTATGTTAATAATTAATAGGACGACTACAGCTATCAAATGGCAAAGTCTCATTTTGTTACTCGATGAGGTAATTTTTTGAATTTTTAGCCACTATAAAATCAGGCCGACTCAGGAAAGTCCCGGGACTAGGCGAGGCAACCCTATATAATTTGGCACTTCTCGATGAGCTCTATCGACTGTACTATATGCCAACTTGTTACTCGATTAGATAATTTTACACCAAAAAAAATGACCACTTTTTTGCTCACTGTACAAAACCCTCCAGTCAACCCTGTACTTTTAGACGTAGGTACCTTTCTGATGTGCTACACCCTAGGTAGGTCACATCTTGCTACTCGATCAGGTAGGGTTGCCAACTGTCCGCTCTTCGGCTATAACTATATAAGGTCTAACAAAATAAGGTGAAACTATTTTAAGGGGATGATCAGACCATCAAACTGAACAACTTTCTCTATGGGACCAATGTCGAAATCAAATTTTTTATAAATAATATTTACACTGATCTACTAAATATTTTGCTATCATCCCTGAATAGGGACCTGTGTTTTGTTTACTTTGCACGCCGCACGCACGCGGCGGCTTCCTTTGAACTCAACGCGCCCGGCCCCTACTCCCGCCCTTGCTTGCGTTGCGTTGCGACCTTTCACCTTGCTTTGACGTCTTCAGTAACGAGCGAGCGCTCGCGCACGCCGACCGGTCGATACGTTTTGCGCGCGCCTCACTCAACCTCTTGCAAGGTTACGTCATTACGTGATATGCTTTACCATCATGAACGTGACAAATAGTGACAAGTGTACGGACCTAGCTACTTGGACGATACATACGGATTTCGGTGAATAGGCAGAGGTATTGAGTGACCTGGAGAGCGATTTTTGAATCTCATTCGGTGAGCTCTGCAGTTGAAAATGTCATGCGCCGGGGCCCCGCGAGCTGGGTTGACTATGCAGTTGGGGACGTGAGACGTCTAAGTTCAGATGTTTAGGTAGATAATGAACGTAGAATTTTGCTTAAAAAATGTTATCCAAATGGTATGGTAAGTAGGTACTTTTACTTACATTCAATTTTGTACATATCCTACACCTTTCTCAATGAACTTTATTGCACGTCTTTGGATGTGTCTTTGCACTTATTGATTAAAACGTCTCAATCGTATTAATAACATCACGTGTGCGGTCACTATCCGTTGTCGGAGCTCACTGGTGGTTCTGTTTTGGCATACATGGAAATCAAGTGGCGTAAGGTCAGGTCTGGAGAGCGATTTTTCAATCTCATTCGGTGAGCTCAGCAGTTGAAAATGTCAAAATAACTATGGAGATACGCATCTTTCTGCTGCTGATTTGATTTTAAAAAATCTCACTCCTGAAGTATGATTTTTGAAAGTCAAATCAGCAGTAGAAAGATGCGTATCTCCATAGTTATTTTGACATTTTCAACTGCTGAGCTCACCGAATGAGATTGAAAAATCGCTCTCCAGACCTGACCTTACGCCACTTGATTTCCATGTATGCCAAAACAGAACCACCAGTGAGCTCCGACAACGGATAGTGACCGCACACGTGATGTTATTAATACGATTGAGACGTTTTAATCAATAAGTGCAAAGACACATCCAAAGACGTGCAATAAAGTTCATTGAGAAAGGTGTGGGATATGTACAAAATTGAATGTAAGTAAAAGTACCTACTTACCATACCATTTGGATTACATTTTTTAAGCAAAATGCTACGTTCATTATCTACCTAAACATCTGAACTTAGACGTCTCACGTCCCCAACTGCATAGTCAACCCAGCTCGCGGGGCCCCGGCGCGTAGGTTCAGTGACCTCGCCTCGCACGCCCGCTTCGCCACACTCGTTCACAGCAGAACAGGGCCAAATCCAGTGGTAGATATTATTATTTTTTATTTTTAAACAGCAGATTTTTTTTCTGTTGATTTCGATATTGGTCCCATAGAGAAAGTTGTTCAGTTTGATGGTCCGATCATCCCCTTAAAATAGTTTCACCTTATTTTGTTAGACCTTATATAAATAATTAACAAGTGTTGTATTCGAATTTATGACATTACTATTTTATTATTAATGTATAAAGCACACTATTTTACTGCAAAAACGAAAAGTTGATTTTGCGATAACACCATTTACATTGTTTCCATTAAAATCCATTGATACTATTATAGTGGGGGACAACGATAACATATTTTCCCGGTCGGCTCTAGTGGGGGACAGCTAGCTATTTTTTTCCTGAGACAAATCCACTATTGTATCTTGTTCTAACTAATATCTCCTTATTTTCCATGTATTTACGAACATTTTGCCGAAATCCCCCGGAATATTTGTTTTTTTTACTTTTTCCATTGCTGGATAGTTGAACACCGTCCAGCAGTAGAATAAAAACACTTATTAACGTATCTTTTCAAAACTATCCTCTATAAACACATTTAAGCGGGAAGCCTTCAGATTTTACTCTGTAGAATAGATATAAACTGTGTCCGTCTAGAACATTCTAATAAACATTTATTTATAGACCAGTATTAAACCACATTGATCACGTCTAAAATAAATTAGCTTATGATAGTCAAATCACCCTACAGAAAGTCATAAAATATGTCCCGTTCAGAATTATTACTCTAAACAAACACTTTTTCCAAACTAAGTGTAGATAGCAACTAGTTTATTTACACTAGATTAATCTTTTAGTTTAAAGGAGGTTCTAAAACGTGGATCTGAGACACTATACTCTATTAGAATGTTTCATCTTATTATAAATCACCTTTAGAACACTGTTGTCTATATATTAACCACTTATAGGCAATTTATAGTGTATAAAGGTTTAAAGCAACTTGCTGGTGTTACTTGGGAGAGGTGGTTGAATGTTTAGGAGAGACCTTTACCCAGCAGTGGGGCGAAGGGATAAAATAATAATGACCAAAAAAGAGATTTCAGTGAAATTTTGTGAAGTACAGAGCAATTTGAGCATTCCAAGTTGACGTAAATAAACTTGAACGTGATTAGATGTTCTGGGGAGTGACGTGGCTGAGGGGGTGGCAAGAGGACGTCTCGTGCGTCGGCTTGCGATTTTGACAGCCACGTGGCTCCGCCGTTTTATGGCGGTTTCTAGTGTGTTTTTGTTTAAAAACGGGGCTTTGAGATCGCCATATCCTATTGTACCGTACAATATCTAATGAGTATATCCTCAACACTTGACACTGGCGAAATCTAACAAGGAAACGCCATTAATTAAGAATAGAATAGAATAGAATAGATGTTCTGATGAGATACTGAGGCAATTTGACGAAGCAGGAAGTCACTACACAGTATTAACGAACATTAATTTGGGCTTGGTAAATAAATGAAAAAATCGGTCAAGTGCGAGTCGGGCTCCTCGCGCACCGAGGGCTCCGTACCACACCAACACACAACAAAATGTGTATTAACTAAGAAAAGTAAGTTAAGTTAAGTTATAGCCTGTAGAATCCCACTGCAGGGCAAAGGCCTCCTCTCACGAATAAGGGTGAGAGGGAGTGGGCCATACTCCACCACGGGAGCCCAGTGCGTGTTGGTGGAGGCAAGCTAGTGGTCACCTTGCTGTCAGAGAATTTTCAAGCCGCCAATAGGCCTCTGACCTGGCTTAACGAATAGTTACAACGCCATCTGACGGAACTATCCGAGACCAACTGCTTAACGTGCCTTCCGAAGCACGGAAACGCTCGAGATGAAATACCACTAAACGGTCACCCATCCAAAGACTGACCGGACCTGACGTTGCTTAACTTCGGTAATCGTTTCCAATACCGAAGCTCCACTACGCCAACGTGCGCTTCAACTAAGAAAAGAGTTTTGTTTTCTCCGGGACCTTCAGCGCAAGACCAACTCACGCTTGGCCGGTTTTTATTATTTTTTGTTATACTGTAAAGTTTGTTCTATAATCACACCAAGTTTGACGCTTGTATGTATTACCATTTTTACGATAAAGCGAGAAGAAAAAACATTTATAAAAACTGGTTTCTTGTATTGGGTTGTCATTTTCATTATTTGTTAGCTAAGTCATAATAACGCACATTTCAGCTGTCTAGCTATTACAGTTCAAAAGTTACAGCCCAAAATAGGTAGGACAGATGGACGGACGGACGGATGGAAAACGTAGGCTTTAGGTACGGAACCCTAAAAAAGAAGGAAATCCGTAGGACCAAGGCCTCCTAAATTACTTTCTTAAATAATACATGCATAGTATGCTCACTTCTTTATTCCCCGAGTTTCAGAAATATTCTCTAAACTGGAGGTTTATTTTAGTGATTTTTACACCAGGGCTAGTTACATGGAAGGGCGGAAACGGAAATACAACTTTTTTAATTACTACATTTAATTTTTATGTTAGTGTTGCCAACATGGTAAAAAGAATAAAAAAGAAGGTTTAAAAGTAGGTATCTAAGTAGCAAGATCACTCAGAAAATTCGACCCATGTAAGGAACATGGGTCGAATTTTCTGGGGAAAAGAAATTTTTTTTTTCTCAAAACTCAGAACATCCACGTTTCACTTGTAGTACCGAAAGTTGGTCCAGTGTGACGGGGAGTGAGCCCGTTGCCACTTAGTGCGTTCACACACGATGACGCACTGACGGAGCAGCAGATGTTAGTCCATAGAACCACACCCGGTGCGTCAATGCGTCACCGTGTGTGCTTCTACGTGCGGTTTCATACAACTCCTTGCTTCACAAATGACGGACTGACGTTTGCTGCTCCGTCAATGCGTCATCGTGTTTGAACGCACTTATAATAAATAAAAAACTAAGAGTCTACCCATCAAACTGAACAACTTTTACAATGGGAGCAAACCTATTGGAACAAAAAAAATTCTGCTGTCCCATACATTAAGAACTAAGAGTCTTCCCATCAAACTGAACAACTTTTACAATGGGAGCAAACCAATCGGAACAAAAAAAATCTGCTGTCCCATACATTTGAGTCGTGTAGGCAGCGGCGGCGGGTGCATTTCAGTATGAGACAGCAGATTTTTTTTGCTCCGAATGGTTTGCTCCCATAGTAAAAGTTGTTCAGTTTGATGGATAGACTCTTAGTTTAAAAGGATGCTAATGAAGTCAATTTCACCCTGTATAAGTAAAAAATAAATTTAGATAATATGGACAATTGAAATCTGAAATCTGACAGAAATAATGTTTTTTTTTCTATACCGTCGAAATTCGATATTGAAGAATTATATTGAAGTCTGAAATAAAGTTTGTTTTTTCTTAAACGATGGCAGAAATTTTTTAGTATCCTTCTTATCTATGACGAATGATTATTGTATGACGAATATGAATATTTGTACCCGAGTCATATGTTTGTATCTATATATGTATTCTATATCGTTGTCTATGTTATCATAAATACAAGTCCAGGCTAGATTCTGGAACTTTAAATGTGACTAGATAATTTGTGTGACACTGTCCAAGATATTTAAGTATATTTAAGTATATTTATTTATCTTATCTTCGGAACGATCGAATTTTAATTTCCTTTAAAAAGTTACTCACTTTTCGTATCGGATGCAACGTTCGCTTCATGTTTAAATAAGTTCAATAATTCTACACTCATTTTAGTTCCAAACCATTTATTTTGTTCAACTTCACAATAATTATTAGTTAATCAAACAAAACTGTTTATTAAACTCCACTTTTTATTCAAACTAAAATAAACTTTATGTTTTTCTTATCTTGATTTAATTTTGAATGGTTTTTAATGTAATTTATTATAACATTCACAGTTTTACGATCGAATTCTCGTGTTTGATATCGCAGTTCGCGACCACCGCAAATGGCGTGCGGCTACGCCGGCCTACGTCGTAGCACTGAACCGTAGTAGATTCGTAGCGGTCTTTGGTTTCCATGGTAGATAATTCTATATGCGCTGGTTCTCGTATACTTTGTTCTTAGAAAAAGTATATGTCTAGAATGAGCCTCACACTTGTTCCGTATAAAACAAAAGGGGCTAACTTTCTTAGGTTGGTGTGCGTGAGGCGCCATACAAAATATGTATGTGTGCGTGTATATGTATAGGGTTTTGGAACCAGTACTTGTTCCTATTTTTTTCGACGCTTTCGTAGCTTTGACTGTCTATCTTGATAATCTAAGACTTTGTTTTTTGCTTTTAATGACCGGCGCTAAGTATCTGAATGAAGTACTTTATTACGTACCCTTCATACGAAAAAAAAAACATACGAATAATCATTTGGGTCCTGTACCTAAAGGGTACCAACACGGGACCGTATTACTAAGCCTACGCTGTCGGTCCGTCCGTCCGTCCGTCCTTATTCTAAAGGACTATTATTTTTTTAACCGTAATAGGTAGCGAGTTTAAATTTTTAAAGAACTAGTGTTTACTCGCGACTTCGTCCGCATAAATTATATACCAGATTTTAATTCAGATCGTAAGCTATCAAACAAAAAAAGTTCATTAAAATCGGTTCAGTAGTTTTTGCGTGATGTGCGAATAACAAACAAACAAACAAACAAACAAACACACAAACAAACAGACAAACAGACAGACAAAATTTCTAAAAAAGGTTGATTTCGAGTCAGGGATACCTAAAAACCATATCTTAATCTTTTTTTGTAAATATCTTCAATGTACAGACACACTTCAGTTACAGTTTTATAATAGTTTAGATTAGATATGTTGTGTTATTTATTTTGAATTTGCTAATAAAAATAAATCATGGGATGCAGTCGTAACGTAAGCTTATATGTGCGTTTTATAAACCATTTTTACTGCAGCAAAATATAAACTTGAGAGAGCAGGAAAAAGTAAAGTCCTCGCAAATCATCTCCTATTCAATCTAAACGCTTTAACGCCAGAGTACTTAATATTTCAGAGGCAATCAACTTTAATGTTTACATAGACAACTGAAACTAACAGACTTCTAACGTGGGGCGTACTTTATCAGAAAAATATAAGAACTGGAAAGGACTATACCAACTTATACTTCTGCTTGTTTTTATTTTTGCGGCTCAACCATGTACATAATAGTACTGTAGCCGGGGGACATTTTAATTACCTAAAAGATTACCGATTGCCGTTCAGCGATGGTTGTAAGGTACTAAATGACTAATATAAAATCCTAGGTCTTATATCAGAACCCGGCGAAGAAAAAAAAAATTTTTAAAATTTTCTGAAATTTTCAAATTTCGAGGTTACCGGTTTTTATCTATACTGTCGTGTTCTTCATCTTAGATCAATACCCATACATAATAGTTAGACTGTCTAAAGTTGCCATACAAAGCTATAAGAACAGATGAAAAAGGATTTGGATAAGGGAGAATCCCTTTGAATATTACCTCTTCTGTTACACCCTGTAGGCATAAAGGCTTCCGCACATTGCAGCGATATTATCGAGCGATATTATCGACAGCGATATCGCGACACCTTACACTCTGCAGCGTTTCCGCGATTCGCGTCACGCATGCGCCCTTCACTGAGTGTAGTAGAAAGATATCGCGTCAGGTTGCGATAATATCGCGGCAGTGTGTGGGATCGAGCGCGTCCCCATACAAAATGTACTGAGAACAATTATCGCAAAATCGCAGCGATATTATCGCTCGATAATATCGCGGCAATGTGTAGAATCGCGCGTGTCCCCATACAAAATGTACTGAGAACAATTATCGCAAAATCGCAGCGATAATATCGCTCGATAATATCGCTGCAATGAGCGGAGGCCTTAATAGATATCCACATTTCACTACAAGTAAATAGTGCCCAGTTGTATAGCACTACTTCTGGTGTCTTTATGGCTAGTCGGTCTTTGAATGTTTAGCGCCAGTCGAGACGTGGGAATATTTCGCAAACTCAACTGAAGCGTCAGTAAAAATAAATCTTGAAAATTAGCTGAATCTTGTCTCGTGGTAGTCGTTTAAGTTTGAAAGAAAATGTATAAAATTTCATATTTAATCTCTGGTATCGTTGTAAAGTTTAACAAAGAAATGCTATAAAATTATTATTTGTTACGTTTTTGAGTCTCAGCGGAATATAAATAAAATAGGAACTTGTTATACCCACGGACCTGAAAAAAAGACGGACGTAATGTGACACTAAAAAGATGTGAAGCATGCAAGGTCCTCCATTTTCGTTTGTTCTACAAGGGACCTACATTCACACAGATGCACTAGCTCTAGGCGCAGGTCCGACACCCGTCACCATTATATACCGCGTGACAGCACGCACACAAAAGAAATGAGTGCTTCACTCGTGATTAGACGAGATTACGTCCGTCTTTTTTTCAGGTCCGTGGTTATACCATAGAGTTTAAAAATTAAATTACAACTCCTTTTCTACCAATTCGAATCTAGAAGTGAAGTTCCGTTTGTATTTGTACTATGTATGTCATAGGCCAAGTATTTCGCTTACGCTGATAGACGGAACATCAGTGTAACCGCGTATGAGACAGCGATAGTCATAAAATCCTATACAATTTGTATGAAAATAGATGTCTGACTCCGGAGTCAGACAGCCGTCGTAGAACAAAAAAGTGGCTACGTCGATAAGGACAGCAATAAGTAGCGATCTCCTTTTTTAACTAGAGCTAATTTGCTATGTGCATCTCTTACTGAGTGATATGACAAGACATGTGCTTCGTTCTAGTTCCTTCTCTTTCTACGATGTATGTACTATGTGCAATGACATTTGATTGTTGGTTTGATTGTTTGAATGGTTAAGTGATTGAATTTTATTTTGAATCTTTCTCGTTTTTCGTCCCATGTTCCTTAGGGAAAGTTGTTTCGTTTCATTTAATGGAAAAATGTACTGTAAAATGGGGGTGCACGAAAGGAGCCTCCCCGAGTGACGTATCTACTGTACCTTATACGTCCGGCGCACCCTGGGCAGTCAGCGAGCCCCCTACGCTGACTGGCTAATCCTTTCACCACGACGACAAATCCTAGTCCAGCTCTAGTGCCGGCTCTGAGGGTAGTCACTATTAATATCGAAGGTTTCTCTGCAAACAAGTCAGACATCCTCGCTGACCTACACCGCACAACGCAGTGCGATGTGATGTGTGTACAGGAAACAGACGAGAATCAGAGTCGGCCACACATTCCTGGACTTCAGCTTATCGCCGAGACTTGCCACCCGAAACACGGCAACGCAGTGTTTGTTACTCTCGGCATAAGCACAAGGTCAGCTGAATGTACGACCCAGAACGGCATAGAGGTCATCACCATCGACCTTGGATACTGCACCGTTACGTCGGTATACAAGCCTCCTGGGACACCGTTCCAGCTCAACCCCCCGAAAAACTTTAGTGACCACCCAGTGAAAGTAGTTGTTGGCGACTTTAACAGCCACAGCACAAGCTGGGGCTACGGCGCTACTGACGCTTCCGGACAGGCTGTCGAGGAATGGGCTGAGACTAACAACCTGACACTGATACACAGTCCGAAGCTCCCATCTTCCTTTAACAGTGGTCGATGGAGACGCGGGTACAATCCGGACCTTATCTTTGTCAGTGAATGTATCAGCTCACAGTGCATTAAGACCGTCTGCACTCCTATTCCTCGCAGTCAGCACAGACCCATCATGTGCACAGTCCAACCTGTAGTCCGTCCCCTGAATATGCCCTTAAGACGCCGCTTCAACTACTCCAAGGGAAACTGGGATCAGTTCGCGCGAATGATAGACGATGGCCTACGTGAAGTTCCTCCAGATCCGAAAAACTATAACCAGTTTGTGAAGATAGTTTCATGCACATCTCGCAGATGTATCCCTCGGGGCTGCCGTACTTCCTACATCCCTGGGCTATCGAAAGACTCTGCCGAACTGCTCAAAGAGTACGAGGATACAGTTGCGGCAGGCGAGGAGCTACTACAAAGGATTAGCGAAACCCGACAGGAGAAGTGGATCACTACGGTCACCAGCATCGACCTCACTCATAACAGCAAGAAAGCATGGCACACCATCCGAATGCTTACAAGTGACCCACCCCCACCAACATCTCCTTACCGAGTTGCCGCTAACCAGGTAGCCCATCAGCTCCTCCTCAATGGCAAGTCACCTGGTCGGCTTAAGAAAGTCCCTAAACTAAACAGTGTTAGTTCCTGCGACAGTATAAGCAAGCCGTTTCACCAGAGTGATATTGTCATGGCTATCCAACACCTTCAACGCGGTAAAGCCTCTGGAGTGGACAACATCTCTGTTGAGCAATTACAGCACCTCGGCCCAGTTGCTGTGTCATGGCTGCTTCAGCTTTTTAACAACTGCATGGAGTCCGCCCAGGTCCCCAGTCTCTGGAGAAAGTCGAAGGTCATAGCCATCCCCAAGCTGGGAAAATCAACAGATAATCCCAAGCACTTTAGGCCTATCTCCCTTCTGTGCCACACCTATAAGCTCTTTGAGAGATTACTGTTAACCCGGCTCACGGGAATTGTTGACCCGAAACTCATCCCAGAGCAGGCAGGATTCCGACCAGCCAAGTCCTGTTGCAGCCAGACACTGAAGCTCACGCAACACATCGAAGATGGTTTTGAGCTGGGGAACGTGACTGGCACTGTGTTTGTAGACCTGTCCGCAGCCTACGACACAGTGAACCTAAGGCGACTATTGTGGAAAGTGGAAACTATGACCGGAGATCACAGCTTCGTCATGGTACTCCGTGAACTTCTCCACAATCGTCGCTTTCAAGTCAACCTTCTCTCAGACCAAAGTCGTTGGAGAGCCCAAAAGAACGGGCTGCCGCAAGGTAGCGTTCTAGCCCCGCTCCTCTTTAACATCTACACCAACGACCAACCATCGAGCCCACATACGTCCCGCTTTCTTTATGCAGACGACCTTGCATTAACTTCGCAACACACTAACTTTACCGAAGTTGAGGCTGACCTCACCGTGGCACTCAATTCTTTGAGTAACTACTACGAGGAAAACTCTCTCAAGCCTAACCCGTCAAAAACGGAATCTTGCGCTTTTCACCTTCGCAATAGACAAGCGGGACGTAAACTGAACATCACGTGGCAAGGGGTGCCGATTGCTCACAACAGTTTCCCTAAGTACCTGGGAATCACTCTAGACAGGTCGCTCACTTTTCGCAAGAACTGTGAAAATATCAAAAAGAAGATACACTCTCGCAATAACATCTTACAGCGCCTTACTACTACCAAGTGGGGAGCTTCACCGCGGGTCTTGAGGACGTCTGGACTAGCGCTCGCGTTTTCTGTCGGAGAATACGCGTGCCCGGTGTGGGGCCGATCTGCCCACGCCAAGCTGGTGGATACGGCACTAAATGAAACGTGCCGGATTATAACTGGTTGCTTGAAACCGACTCCGGTACAGTTGCTCTATCCACTGGCTGGCATAGCGCCCCCAGATGTCCGCAGAGCTGTGGCAGGTTCCTCAGAGAGAGCCAAAATGATGGACGACACACGACATCCCATGCACGGCTTCATTCCTGCGCCGCAAAGGTTGCCAAGCCGACGCAGCTTTATGAAGTGTGTCCACCCACTGAATACTGGCCCAGCGCAAGCGAGGTGTACTCTTTGGCGACAAAAAGTGTCCCTCCCAACTCCATTTGTGCCGCCGTCTGAGAGCCTCCCGCCTGGACATGACTTGCCTTGGGCGACCTGGAAGTCGTTAAACCGACTTCGAACCCAGGTCGGTCGCAGTAAGGACAACATGTTCAGGTGGGGATTCTCGGATGCGCAAAATGTGAGTTGCTTGTGTGGAGCTCCACAAACGATGGCCCATCTCACATCGTGCCCTGCGTGCCTTAACACCTGTACGCAGGAGGAGCTCATGACCGCTAGCGACGGTGCAGTATCGGTTGCCCACTTCTGGCAAGGTACTATTTAGCGACTTTGTTCAAAATTTGAAGTCGACACGATAAGAAGATGGAAAAATGATCTCCAGTGTGAATGCGGTGTTGCCCCACAGACTATGACCCACCTCATCCTGCCCTTCCTGCCCTGATACTTGCACGCGAACGGAGCTTATGGACGCTGCCGACAGTGCTATCCGTGTGGCGAAATACTGGGCTGGAAAGATTTAAAAGGACTTGTCATCGACTCGATAGAAGAAGAATGGAAAAATAGGGGTGTAGTTTGATTTGTAAGTACGTGACGTGGTATTGGTTGTATTATTGTGTTGGTAATGGAGTGGCGCTTGGTGTTGTTGTGTTTTTGTGACTTCTAACCATAGAAAAAATTTCTAACAGAAACGATATCAAAAGAGACGGTGCTCGCCTCACAACCAGTAAGAAGGACTACTTTACGTGACACTGCGACATCGCCGCGATGCATGGTGGTTTCAGAGTAGTCAATTTCATACAAAACTTTGACGCAGAACACGCGTTGACGGCATTAATAAAAGTAATATTATATATATGGAAAAATAGTTTAGAAAATCTAGATTGTGCGTCTTAAATAACATTTACATTTTATAATAAATATAAAGGTACCTACCTATATATATTTTTTTTACTTTTTTTTTTAATTATTTTTACGTATAATAAATTTTTTAAAAGTTATTTGAGACGCGCAATCTAGATTTTCTAAACTATTTTTTCATATACAGGGTGTAAGTGACAGCCTAGCAAATACTGAAACGGTGAACTCAGACCATCCAACTGAACAACTTTCACTATGGAACCTACCTCAGCAAACGCGGAAATAAATCAGCTGTTCCATACAAAACTGCTGTACCTTCCCGACTAAAATGTATGGGACAGCTGATTTTTTTTTTCGCGTTTCCTGAGGTAGGCTCCATATAAGTTGTTCAGTTTGATGGTCTGAGTTCACCGTTTCAGTATTTGCTAGGCTGTCACTTACATCCTGTATAAAATATTACTTTTATTAATACCGTCTACGCGTGTTCTGCGTCAAAGTTTTGTATGAACTGAAACCACCTGGCACAGATCAATAATTACACGCTCTTACTCGATGATTAAGGTGGTTGGAGAGCTGTCAATTTTATACAAAACTTTGTCGTAGAACACACGTAGGTTAATAAAAATAATAGCTTAGAAAATCTAGATTACGCGTATCAAATAACATTTATAATTTATAATATAATTACGAAGATTTTTGGAAAGGCTTTGAAATTTTGTATGAATAATTTCAACGCTTGATATCTTCGAAATTATATTATAAATTGTAAATATTATTTGATACGCGCAATCTAGATTTTCGCAAACTATTTGCGCAAGCTATTTATCCATAGGTATATGAAACATTACTTTTATTAACACAGTCTACGAGTGTTCTACGACAAAGTTTTGTATGAAATTGACAGCTCTCCAACCACCTTAAAGGATTAAAGGTCTTTCTATTTTTTTTTTGCCTTGCGACCATAAGTGAATTACCTTTCGCCCTAGCTTTTGCCTGACGCGGTGTGCTAAAGTCATCCTTATAATATGACATAAGCTATCTGATTATATGCAACTACTCTATGTCCCTAAGTCGGCCTGCAGTAACAACTTTTATTTCTTTCACTAGACGCACTACACCAGCTGCCTCTCTTGGAAATCTATTACGGCGATCTAATGGATGTCCTCATATTTTATTGCGAAAAAGGTTAGCTGAAATTAAAATCTGTGAAACAAAATAGTCCAGTCATTTTACGGAGTTTTGTTAAGAGGAGTTGGGAGTAATTATGAATTGTACTTTTAAACTGTTACCGGTACCATTTAGTGAAAAAAAGACAAACTAAAAACATATTTAAAAAAAACACTACGCGACATAGAAATCTAAATAGTCCCTCCCAGAAGGTTATAAACTTAATAATTTGAATACCAATGCACTCATTTTATTAAGTGCGTTCACACACGATGACGCATTGACGCAGCGGCAGACGTCAGTCCGACATTTGTGAAGCAAGGAGTTGTATGAAACCGCACGTAGCACACGCATTGACGCATTCGTGTGTGGTTCTATGGACTGACATCTGCCGCTCCGTCAGTGCGTCATTGTGTGGGAAACGCACTTAGATTCAACAATATAAATGACTTTTGTTTGAGCAATAAAATAGCCATAGACATTTAAACAGTTACTTAATTATTCATTAGAAAATACAAATGTATTTTTCAAACCTTTCTAAGTAGACAAAAACATTTATTCCTTGTTTGAAGGGTGTAGGGTAAAAACGTGTAAAAAAAAATGTTACCCTCAGTTTTTTTTAGAACGAGATAAATGCTTAGTTATAAATTTGGGGCAGTAGCGAACTTCTTTTTTTTTATTTTGGTATATTTCTAGGCCGAAATTGGCTCTTAAATGGTAGGTACACAGAAAAAAAATCAATTTTTAATTAGTCCTGGTTCAAACCGTAAAATGACTGGGCTAGAAGCCCTGATGGTCTAGTGGCTGCTAGCACGCCTTGCACCGCCACCCACGGTAAATCTATATTATATGCATACACTCACGACCGTAATCCTTTTATTAGTTAGTACTGTTAGTAGTGATTATTATTATTATATGTCTTACGTTCCGTAATCACGGGCAATTAAGTCCCGGTTAACAAGTTAATCTAAATGTAAGGGATACACATGGCGGATACCATCTCCGAGCGCACAACATGATACACACGGGGATGGTCCCCGCCAGGTGCAATTACTATTGGAGTCCAGCGCTATGGCCGCGATGGAAAATGCTTGGGCTATGGAGGTGAAAGTTGTTATTATTATTATTATTTAAAACATTATGTCATCCACACAACAATTAAGATTTCCGTATTCTTCAGGCCTTATGCGTACTTCGATTCAACCCCGATCTCAACTAGCCACTTTTCCAATACTTTCATCCCCTACCTTACAAAATGCTCTCGAGGGATAAAACAAACAAATTACCCTAAAACCTCGTGGGGATTGCGCACGTAAAAGAGTTTTTAAGAATCGTCAATATTTTATGCTATTGGCTTCGATTATCAAATCAAATCACATAATATATTTTTTTCAAAGGAGAAATTTATTTTCCCTTTAGATAAAATATAATGTGTAAAGTACTGGAGCGCTCTGTGCGTGCGTCGATTCGAGCGCTTGGATGAAGCTGGTTACTATTAAATCTCTTTTCTGTGGCCCGGAAGATTTCACCTACACACCGCCCGTGGAAAAATCGGCTCGGCCAGTGGACAATCTACAGGGTGTAAGGAAAAGTATCATGAACCTTTAAACCACATACTCTACCCATCAAACTGATCAACTTTTACTATTGGAGCAAAACTGTCAGAGAAAAAAAAATATCTGCTGGGTATGCCCTTTATACTAAAGCTTAATTTTAGTATTAGTGATTTCATTTTTCATTGCTCTGACAGGTTTGCTCCCATAGTAAAATTTGTTCAGTTTAATGGGTAGAGTATGTGGTTAAAAAGTAAATGATAGGTACTTTTCCTTACACCCTGTGCCCTGTACAGGGTGTTTCACAAGTTACAATAATTTTTTAAAACTCATAAGGGGGTTGTTTAGACCGTCAAACTGAACAACTTTCTCTATGGGACCAACATCGAAATCGAGAAAAAAATAATTCTCAATCCCATACATATTTTAGCTCTAGTCGATTTGTAGAGTATAGAACATATTTTTTTTTTTCGTGTTTTGATATTGGTCCCATAGTGAAAGTTGTTCAGTTTGATGGTCTACACCACCCCCTTAAATGTTTATTTGTAGTTTTGTCACACCTTGTATAGGCGAGCATGTCACGTCATCATGTTCCCTCAATAGAAACTTTGCCTTTGTGGGATAATAACTAATGTGTCCTTAATCACCAGGGAAGGCCTGTGCCCAGTAGTAAAATGTTCCACGTTAATTTGTTTACTTATCTATCGGTTTACAAATAGGACCCTCGGGGATCATACAGGAAGAGCTGAAAGTTCTCAAGTGTTTTATGAAAATGATAACTTTTATATTTTATTTAGGACTTCTTCTTTCTTACAAAGAATTACAAAACAATGTTTAGACCATGACATTTATTGATTTTTTCTCTATGTTGGTTATAATGGTGAAAAGTTGGTTGTTCAGTTTGATGGCTAAACCACCCCGTTAAATATTACTAGGTTTTGTTACACCTTGTATAATGTGGTGAAACATATTTCGTATTTTAATTTCAATTGTAATTTTAACTTTAACCTACATAAACAACTCCAACGAACCCAATAATAATAATCTAAACTTCAAAAACGTATCCGTGCGAAGTGTTAAGACGCTCCCCATAGGCTTCGATCAAAATAAAATTAATGGATAGGCCTTACGCGAACATTTCAAACCAGAAAAATGAGGCAAAAAAATTGAAAGGTTTACTTGTCACTTGTATGCAAGTGCCCTAGATTTGACAGATAATGGCGCTAGTTTGTATGGACCAAGTGCACCAGTAGTGTGCTTCAACTTACCGCACTTCAGGCCTATCCATTCATTTTATTTTGATCTAAGCCCATAGGCACAGAGGATTATATATTGTACAGAGTGACAGCTTCATACAAGCTCGCAAAAGCGGCGCATCACTACATGCGCAGCGCGTTTGTGTGCGCGCATTCACCTACGAGGTTCACCAACGAGACCGAGGGTGACTTCGGGCGAAACGAAGGTGTGACTGTGAGGGGTGACACATCGTTGATTTTACCCGCGCGCCCGTCACCGCTCCGTGTTGTACGCTCGATATTTTTATTTTATTAGTTTATAGGTAGTAGAAGTCGAATAAAAAATGGTAAATTATTTTGCACTGTGTGCATGAACTATTGGAAGAGTAATGTAAACATTTATAAAGAAATACTACATTGAAATAAAACTTGGCATCATTTTAACAATGTTTTCATTATTTTTTATTTGAATTTTAATGAAATACATAGTTTTAACTACAACTAAATATGTCTAAGAACTACAAAAGATAAGAAAATTGTTTTAATATTTTCATGCCTAAAATGAATTGATAACAAATAATAACTAACAAAATAAACAAAAACAATTTACAATTCAGTCATAAAACATTTACCTACCTTCATACTTACTCCAATTAAATTTATTTCCTTTAAGGCAGCCCTACAAGAATAGGCTAATAAAATGGACTCTCCTTAGAAGCTATTACTCTGTACAATCCTCTGTGGCCCGGCCCTGCGTTTACCTATGGCACAGAGGATTGTACAGAGTAACAGCTTCTAAGGAGAGTCCATTTTATTAGCCTATTCTTGTAGGGCTGCCTTAAAGGAAATAAATTTAATTGGAGTAAGTATGAAGGTAGGTAAATGTTTTATGACTGAATTGTAGATTGTTTTTGTTTATTTTGTTAGTTATTATTTGTTGTCAATTCATTTTAGGCATGAAATTATTAAAACAATTTACTTATCTTTTGTAGTTCTTAGACATATTTAGTTGTAGTTAAAACTATGTATTTCATTAAAATTCAAATAAAAAATAATGAAAACATTGTTAAAATGATGCCAAGTTTTATTTCAATGTAGTATTTCTTTATAAATGTTTATATTACTCTTCCAATAGTTCATGCACACAGTGCAAAATAATTTACCATTTTTTATTCGACTTCTACTACCTATAAACTAATAAAATAAAAATATCGAGCGTACAATACGGAGCGGTGACGGGCGCGCGGGTAAAATCAACGATGTGTCACCCCTCACAGTCACACCTTCGTTTCGCCCGAAGTCACCCTCGGTCTCGTTGGTGAACCTCGTAGGTGAATGCGCGCACACAAACGCGCTGCGCCGCGATGCGCCGCTTTTGCGAGCTTGTATGAAGCTGTCACTCTGTACAATATAATCCTCTGTGGCCGGGCCATATTTTGCTGGTTTTTAGAAGCTATCTTCTTGTTATTTGAAAGACATACAAAATAATGAAAAATAAAACAATAGTCTTCAGCATCTCGGCTTTATTTGCTATAAAGTATATTCCTTATTTTTCCATAAAATACGTCATGTGAAATCTGTGTTCAAAGGAAAGCATAAATATTGGAAAAAATAGTAGATTATACACACCGAGGCGAAGCCGATGTGGAAAGCGGCAACTTCGTTTAGCGCAGCGGGACGAAAATTTACGCTTTCCGGCCGGAGGGGAGAAATATAAAATATTATGTGCAACTACTTTATAAGTTGAACTTACTTAACTGCGAAACTAGCTAACTTACTTGCGAAAAACACAATTGTGTAGACAGACAATAAGTATTAAGATCTAAAATTTAAACCTCATAAAAATTTCATAATTTAAGAAAAGTGCAATGGAGTAAATTTTTCAATATTATTTAATGAGTTTAATTAGATTATTGTAAAAGGTGCGAACTCTTGTGAAATTTGATTTCCTTGGAGTAGAAGGCACCACAGGGACATAATAAAGGACAAGCCCGTCAAAAATAGGTAAACCTACTAAAATGACGTAGTTTAGTAGAGGTGAGTTGGCTCTGAAAGGGTCAAGGTCTTACGGTCAGGGAAACCTGTTAATATAATAGGTAGCAGTAACAAAGTACACAATCTCAACGTAGTTAACTAATACAATAACAATAAACTATACAATCCAGCCCTTACGTAAACCCCACGAAGAAGTTTACCCAAATTATGTTAGGTCGTTGTATGCTAAGAAGTTATGTGGTATCGAGAATAGGTACGACAGCTGCTGTACAAACATTAAGAGGGCACCGAGCCTCCAGTCCACCGATGATTTAATAATTTATAGAACGGTTAAAAATATCCATGACTGTACGCTTCTTCAACTAGATCTCTTCTCTTTCAATAACTTCTGCTCGATCAATAAACTACAATTGAGCCTGTCTAAGTTTCAGATTAAATCATTTACAATACAAGGAACATTAATAAAATAACTCATGATTATACAATAGATGGTAGATAATATGAGTAAGACTTTGGATATGTCTGTATGTTTTTCTGTTACGCCCATGGACAGAGGGGCTCCGAGACTTGCATTGCGGGACTCTGCATGGCTTAATCCGGCCCTGAGCACACGTGATACTTCAATGGTGACAGGCGGTGTCAAAATGACAGATGTCAAAGGTGACAGGCGTATCTATGGTGGTTTCAGATCAGAGTAATTTAATTGCATACAAAACTTTGACGCAGAACACGCGTTGACGGTTATTTGAGACGCGCAATCTAGATTTTATAAACTATTTTTCCATATATAAAATATTACTTATATTAATACTTTCTATGCGTGTTCTGCGTCAAAGTTTTGTATGGACTGAAACCACCTTAAACAGGGTTAATAAAATCAGTGATCCTGGCGTCTTCCTAGACTCTAAACCTCTTCAGCTTTTAAGTCATAGAAACGCGAATTATACAGCACATGTAATATAAAACCAGCTTATTCTGCATTTTAGTTACCCAGCATTACAGTCATAATATTATGATAAACGTTTAGTAGTTTAGTTTTAGTTCAGCATTTCAGTCATATAAGATTTTTTTACTCGGCATCCTTATATGACTATATACCATATAAAAGCTGCTAAATAGTTCACGTCTATACGACGCGTGATGACTATTTCGTACAGCAATGCGTCCTAAAACTTTTTTACGACATTCCAGACGCAGTCGAGTAAAAGCAACATCGTTGCTATTATATACTAACTATTTCATTTCACTGGCCAGCACGAAAAAAAAACTTTTTAAAATGTTGTTCTCTTTAGCAATTCACTTTTTTTCCTCGCTGTTGTTGGAGAAAAAAGTTGTTTGTTTCGCTCGGCTGCAAAGTTATTCTGCGTCTCGTACCTTTGAAACCTTCGCTATAAGCTCTAGGATTCGCGAGTGGTTCAATCCTAGACTCCTTCGCTTGCTCAGGTTTCAATACAAGTACTCGCGCCAATAAACAACTTTGCAGCCTACCATAACAAATAACTATCTTTATGATATAATTTATAGATATTATACGAGTACCATTTGTTAAAATTAGAAATTCATGTTACAGTTTTGTTCTGATGAACATTTTATTGCAATTTTCATTTATTATATTTCATGTAGACATGCAATTCGGAAGCCATTAAGTAATAGAGTTGTTGATGGTTAATTTAGATTTCTTAATTCATGGTCATTCCAAGAGAAACTGTTGCATTCTTTCATTTACATCTTTGGCAAATTTAATATGAAAGAAGTGCTTGCCCTCCGGGTACACGTAGACTCTGAAACATATAGACAATAGCCTGTTACCAGCAAATTTTTATGCCTATGTCCTTCCTTAGGGTTCAAGCTATGTTTTACAGAATTTCATCAAAATCGGTTCAGCAGTGAAAACATTGACATATCTAGAGTTTTTTTCAGTGGGGACCTAGGCCCCATAGAGGCGTATCTCAGCTAAATTTTTCGCCGCCCGGAGCAGAAGATGAGATAAGATAAATATGCTTATTTGCACACCAAAATACAATAAAATAACAACAAGCTGAATGCCCTTGGCAAAACTATGGTGCGAGCGAAGCGAGCTTGAAATTTTTAGCATAACTAGCTACTCGGTTGTGGTCAGATCGCTCTTGGTTTAACTATGCAGCACAATTGGTCAAACAAATATATACCTACAGGGTGTGTCATATGTAACAATAAATATTTAAAACTCTTAAGGGGGTTGTTTAGACCGTCAAACTGAACAACTTTCTCTATGGGACCAACATCGAAATCGCAAAAAAAAAAAATTATATTCCATACATATTTTAGCTCTAGTCGATTTGTAGTGGAACATCAATTTTTTTTCGCGATTTTGATACTTATTGGTCCCATAGAGAAAGTTGTTCAGTTTGCTGGTCTACACCACCTTAAAGGTTTATTTGTATTTTATGAAACGACTTATGACTGTGGAAGAGGCAAAAGAGGTATGTCAGGATCGTAGCCGATGGCGATCAATTGTCTCTGCCTACCCCAATGGGACACAGGCGTGAGTATATGTATGTATGTATGTATTTGTAACACCTTGTACAAAGCGCAAAGTGAGTGCGACTTTTCTTCGTTATCGTTATACGAATAGATTGTAGCTTTCGGTACCAAATATGTGCACTAAGTATGGAGCGAGCGAAGTGAACATTTTTGCACCACCATATTCAGAACCAGGACTAAATATTTAAGTGTCCACCCTAAAATTTTTAGTTGGTAACCCAGCATCCGCCCGCCAACCAAATAAATGAGCAGAATAAATAGATAAGGAGAAAATAGTTAGTTGCAGAATACGCACATTTTTGAAAAGCGGTTAACTAAAAACGTCAAAACTATTATACAGGGTGTAACCAAACACCCTAGTAATACTTAAGGGGGTGCTTCAGACCATCAAACTGAACTACTTTCACTATGGAGCCAACTTCGAAATCGCGAAAATAAAATCACCGGTTCCATACAAAACTGCAATACCTACCTAACAACTCGTCTAAAATGTATGGGACGGCAGATTTTTTTACTTTTTCTCGATAATGGCTCCATAGTGAAAGTTGTTCAGCATGGTCTAAAACACCCCCTTAAGTATTACTAGGGTGTTTTGTTACACCCTGTATAAATGCCGTTACCTTGTGTTTTTAATCTTGCTGTTTAAATGATTGACATGTAATTGATCCACAGTCTCGTCTTTAGCACCGGCCATAATCAATGTTTTACACTGAATTGTTTCAAGGATTTCATCGGAAACTATAACACCGTTTCTCTTCTCTTTTAAACTGGCCATAGTGGCACACACAGACCTAAAAACTGTCTCAAAATCTTCTCCATTATGACGGATTAATAGGACTTTGAATTTCTCCGTCCAGTCTATAACTTCAGGAAGAACTGGAAATTAAAGCAGAAGCACTGATTACATAAGAGTACAAGCAGAAGACAAATTGGGTATGTCAAGTTTTTTTTTGGTCTTCATTTTTATATTTTTTACTGATAGAAGACATAATTTTAATACACCTATTTCATTTTTATTGCGATTCATCGAGTTTATCAATATAAATTTAATTTTTAAATTATTTTGATCTTTAACATGGAGCCTACATGACAGAGGGGCAAAAATGGTGGAGAAAAAATAATTCGAACTCCATGGAGCAAAACTACCTTCTACTATATTTAAAAAAATTAAAAACCTGCCTTCTCTTTCTAACTCTATGCTGGAAACAGAAACGGCAACATCAAATGTCAAATTCTGACATTGTGAATGTATTTTTTTTCTTAATGGCCGGTTATTTTAAGTTGATTTTATGTTTACCAAGGAGTTCACAGGTATTCCAGTGACGTCACTGGACGGACCGATAAACGACGTTATTTTATTAAAAATATCTGTAATCCTTTCATTTTAAAAGCTCTGACATAGAAAATATGATTATTGAGACAATTATCTCGAAATGGTTTTCGATTCAGCCCTCCAAAAAAAAACTTGACATATCGAATTGATAATTTCGAGTTTGATCACATAAACTGTTGTACGATACAAACACATCAGTGATACATACTTGTCCATTGCCATTCATGAGGGTAAAGAAACGAAGAGCTGTTGAGAAGTATGAGGCTTTCCACTTGATCGGGATATTTGGCCGCCATGATCATACCCACCATGCCTCCCGCGCATAATCCCAAAATGGAATAACTCGGGATGTTTAATGCCTTTAACAAAACAATTAAACACTCAAAATTGCAGATAATTTATTTAATGGGGATACAGAATATAATTATTATAGTATACCTAAACAAAGAACAAAAGAAAAATAAAACTAATGCCTACTATTAAATAAAAAACATCTTCTAAATTGCCGTCACTTGGCGACGGGGTGCCCAGGAGGCTGGCAGCATTGCCCCTTTGTATGGTCAGACTGATTCGCTGGCCAAGGTAGCTGCCAGCCCCCTGGTCACCCGAGGCCTCGATTAGGCGCGCTGATAAATCTTTAAGGGTATATTATTCGGAGCGTGCTCCATACAAACGTACTATGGTGATATTTTCAATACTAACCAATTAAAGTCAATGAAATTTTGCAGAAACAATCTCGAAACAAATTGCTATGCTTGTATGGAGTCAGATTTTCGATAAAATGTATAGTTTTCAAGTTACAGTGCCTCAAAGATTTCCATACAAATCTTATATTAATCCTAGCATTGAAACTGTATATTTTAACGAAAATCGGACTCCATAGAAGCATAGAGATTTGTTTCTAGATTGTTTCTACAAAATTTCATTGACTTTAATCGGTTAGTATTGAAAATATCACCATAGTACGTTGTATGCAGCGCGCATTTTCGCTCTTGGAATAAAATTCTCTTACATAAAAGTCGCGCCTCTGGCCCCCACGGACCCAATGTCTCAACCCCAAACGGTGCAAATATATAATAATAATACCTCAAAATCGGATACTGTATTTTTATTTTTTTGGGAGGGCTTTTTGCAAGCTGAGGCTACATTATCTGCGACCATTGCTGGTCTTTTGTGTCACCCCATGCCCTCTCTGGTCAACGCCATCTATCGCCAGTATGTTGAACTACGTTTGACTAGCTGTCAGGAAACTCGTCACTGGGCTTTAACTAGCTCGATACACTAGAACCAATAGATTTACCCACCATCATAAACTCGTAAGCGTAAACAGCATCTTCGTCAAACAAATTCTCATTTAAGACACGATGGGGTGGTCTACTTTTTCCAAATCCCGGTGCGTCCCATGCTATGACAGTAAACTTATCTGGATCAAATCCTTCCAGCACAGTTTTAAATATCATACCGTAACTCAAACCACCAGAGAAACAGGTCAGGTACTTGGGTCCATGGCCAGATATTGTGTAGTGCACGTTCCAATCCCCGACTTTAATTTTTCTCCCCTGGAAAAGAAAGAAAGACTCAAGTGAGCGGTTAGATGGCACATCTGTAAGTCCGGTGTCTTACAACATAAACTGTATTCAGTTTGATTAGTGATTAGTGCAGGTGCGTAATGATTACGGATGGTGCGTGATGATAGTGGTGGCGATGGTTCAATACACGTCCAAGCTGACTCGTACCAATGAGTTTTTCAGAATTTATGTACGATTTTGTAACACCACTGGCTTTCCGGTGAAGGAAAACATCGTGAGGAAACCTGCATGCTTCAATTTCGAGGCGTGTATTGTACCCACTGTCCATTATAAGTGGCGACGGGCTCACCCCCCGCCACACTGGACAGAGTTTCGGTACTACTGGTGAAACGTGGATGTTTTGAGTTTTCAGAATATCTCTGACTACCTACGAATATAGTCGTGAGCATATGCTTATGCTTATGCTATGCTTATGCATGCATGCATGCGTAATGATTAGGAGTAAACACGTGTGGACAGCGATTGATTAATTCGAGTGATTAGTAACCTGCGTTGTAAAGTGATTAGAAAAGTGTTCTATTTTTTGCGAGTTGGACTGCGAGAAGCCCCGTCCCGCACGGAGTGGAGGTGGCGTCGAGGCGCGGGGGCGCGCCTTTGCTACCTTGATATACGGTCAGTAATTGTATATCATATCAAACCGAGCGGCGCGCCACTCGGATTCTTTGTATACAATTATCGACCGTATGTCAAAGGTCGCCAAGGCGCGCCCGACGCCGCCTCGACTTCGCCTCGACTTCTTCTGTATGCGATGTGCTTTACCCCTCAGTCGCAGCGTGCCTGCCACTAAACACGTCTGGACAGCAAGTGTTTATTGTTTAGCGTCTGACGCTCGATACTTGCTGGTCGACGGCTTTTACTAAACACAGCCACTAAACAGATTTGGACACTGCTCGCACTACACACCTGCACTCGCACTAATCAAAGCGAATACTTACTACGTACCTCTCGGTAGAGAGTAGTAGGTATATTCCTTGCTACATTAAGTATGGAAACTCCCTTCCTCCCACCAACTTTTTACGTCACCCCCTCTATTGCCCTCTGACTACCTATGCAGTTACATATACAAGACAAGGTGTCCGGTAAATAATGGATAACCCGGTAACTGTTGATAGGGGACCTCAAACCTGTCCACAAAATGGACTTTCATGTCCAGTAAAAGCGCCATGGTTTTTCCGAGATATTAAGGGCCTGTTTCACCACTTCTGAGAGCTTATCCGACAGATAGTTTGACGTATTTTGTATGAAAATATGTCAAAATATCTGTCGGATAAGCTAACAAGAACTTACTCATAAGTGGTGAAACAGGCCCTTAGACTACTAATTTTTTTCTTGAAGTTTAGATCTTTGTCACTCTTTTGACCGTCATGGCCAAAAAGCAGCCGACTTTAAGGGTTTCGTAATCAAACAAGGAACCATAATACTTTTATTCGCTATTTCGATGTTGCGGCTCAATAGTGAAAGTTGTTCCGTTTGATGGTCAGAGGGCCTACCTGAGTTTTCCCTGTCCTTACGTATGACAGAAATTATGTACTCGTATACGCGTTTGTTTTTTCACTCTGTATAATAACTTATCTTATGATTTTATTTAGCTGTTTTATTCATATTATACTATAACATAACATAACATAAATATTCTTTATTTGCACACCAAAAACTACACTACTACTACCACACCACCAACTAGGTACTATAGACTTCGGTCTTCGGACTTTGGTCTATTTTTATAGACTTTGGTACAAATAAAGCGGTCTACATAGGTAAAAATCTTCTGTTCTGATTGATTGATTTGATATTTCTAAGTATCAGCTGTTTGCGATGAAAAATTCGTTTTTTTTTATTAGTTGATGTTTTTAAACAGTTAATGATCTTACCTCCATTGTCGTTGCGTTGCTTATTCAATACTAAGTTTAATGGCGTAATTACTATTTCAGTCTTCACATAATTTGTACACCAATATTTGCTAGTTAAGGCACCTGTGACCTTCATATCCAACGTGTTCTTCATAAGGCTGGGCGCACACATGCCGTTTTCACCCGGTCCGATAAAAACGGAAGGTCTAACGGCCATGAAAATGGTATGTGTGCGGCCAGCCTTATCCAACTAATACACACACACACAGTCACACACCCCCACACAAAAACCGGCCAAGATAATGTCGAACTCGCCCATGAAACGGTTTCGTAGCCATGTAGGTAGAATAAGAAAATAGTCATAATGTCGATTCTTTTTCGCTCGATTTAATTTCGTGCAACGCCATCTAGTTTATCAGAAAATATATTTATGGGTACGCTCTATTTTTTTACTTTGAGCGCAGATATCTGATACAGAAGCATTATAACGATTTAGTTTCTATTGGAGTTTTCTTCCATTGAACGAGACATACATATCCAACGACACCTCACTCCATTTATTTCCAACCCCCTTGTATGCCCCTTCCATACAACGAATGAGGTGTCAAAAAACAATTGTTTCTTCACACTTTTACAGTTCTGTTTTAAGGTTAGGTACTGTTATCTGTCTCTGCACGCGGCACGGTGTAGCGCGAGTGTGTCCATACAAAATATATGTAATATTAGTTGACCGTGCTACGGCCGACGCTCGGCTCGGACCCGGCACGGTGTAGCGCGAGCGCATCCATACAAAATATATGTAATATTAGTTGACCGTGGTACGGCCGACGCTCGGCTCGGACCCGGCACGGTGTAGCGCGAGTGTGTGCATACAAAATATATGTAATATTAGTTGACCGTGCTACGGCTGACGCTCGGCTCGGTTTCAGCACGGTGTAGCTTGAGTCATCCTTAATTCGTTTAATGTCAATAATTTGTACACAAATTATCTGTCAGCTGTTTAAACAATGATGGTGCTAGGGAAAAAACACTTTTATTGCGTGTGATATACGGTTGTCAGCCAATTACCTTGCTTGGCCTCGTATTGCTTGTATAACAACAAATAATTAAAACCAGCCAAGTGTGTGTCGGGCTCACGCTAAGGGTCCCGGAGAAAACATTAGGTATTTTTTCTTAATAATGTATGGTGGTACGAAGCCTTCCGTGCGTGAGTCCGACTCGCACTTGGCCGTTTTTTTTTATTAATGGTCTTTAGTCTTTACACTTTCTTTCTACCTTGTCCAAAAAGTCTGTGCACGCTCCTGATGCCAGCAGACTGCTTAACCAGGATTCTGGTTTCGAATCCAGAAATCCAAATACCCAGATGATATATTTCAAAAACCTCCAAACGCTAATTACTAGCTGAGATCTCTACGAAATTATTGTCGCTAGAATTTATTTATTAATGGAGCTAGTCATTACCAAACTCTATAGATATAATAATGATCGATCGATCGATTTTCTCCAAAATTATAATTATAATGAATGACGAAATATAAAGTTGAAAAACGCAAAGAGTTTAAGGCTGCACCGAGCCTATTGTGCTGCCCCCAATCGTTTTTTTTTTATTTCTTAACAATTAAACAATATTTCCAAAAAACAAGAATGTCACATTGTAGTCATTGCTGATTTCCAATTTATCGGGTCACTGCGGATTCTTCGGAACTTCTCATTTCACACAATTTTTCTTTAATTTCCTCTATCTTCATTTACTATCAGTTCTTTTTACAATACTAATGACTGGATTGACTGGTGTATGGGTATTTAGCAGTGTCCCTTGGGAGGGACATTGACTGGTGTATGAGTATTTGGCAGTGTCCCTTGGGAGGGACATTCATTTTTCCAAAAATACAAAGTACTATAATTTTTTTTCCATTTTTTAGAAATCATTTATGATATCTGAAAACCATTTCTTGAATGAAAAATATCATTTAAACATTTTCTTATCTCTGCCAAATTAAGGGTTAATAACAATTTCATGTCACTGGACAGCACAAAAAAATAACTTTTTAAAATGTTGTTCTCTTTAGCAATTCAGTTTTTTTCCTCGCTGTTGTGCGGTGAAAAGTTGTGTGTTTCGCTCGGCTGCAATAGTAGATTGTTAACCAAGGGATGAAAGTCACCCATTTCACACGAGATGTTTGGCGCCCCGAACGGAACGTGAGGGGCGCCATAATTCGAGTGTGAAATGGGTGACTTTCTCCCGAGTTAAACACTCTGCTTTTCATTTCGAATACGAGGAAAGTTAACAAAAATTAGATAATGCGAAATCAATTTCTGAATCGCTCGATGAATTCATTTTAGGCTACGTTTCAAAACGTTTGGAAATCACTCTGGTTGCCAACACGAAGGAGAAAAAATATACGAAGATTGTGTATGCTAGAGTGAGACAGATAGAAATCCCGGGTGATTTTTACACGTTTTGAAACGGATCCGAAAAAATTGAAACATTTCCCTTTCCCTCCTTTTTTTTAAGTCAGCCCGCCATTTTTTTTTTGACTCTGTTTAGAGGTTTTAATCGGGATCACGTCTTTTTTCTTTCTGCTTATAATTTTTACAAAAGTCTCCAAATGACAAAAAATATTGTTATTTAAATTAACATCTATTATAATTCAAATTTATTGATATTTATCATTATAAAGAAATAAGACTTAATATAATTTTATCGAAGTGTGGCTGTATAGATTTCTGCCTTTGCCCAGTATAGACGTAGTTCTTTTTTTTAAATTACTTTTCATCCCTAGGGATGAAATGTATCACTTTCAACCCGCTTCTTAGATAAACAATGACCTACTTTCAGAGTATGAGAGATGAAAAGTTATTTTGCGTCTCGTACCTTTGAAACCTACGCTATAAGCTCAGGATTCAATACAAGTACTCGCGCCAAAAAACAACTTTGCAGCCTAGCATAACAAATAACTATTTCAATCTCATTGTATTATCAAATTCATATTCATAACCATAGATTAATTAAAACATAAAATTTCATTAGGTACTTAATTACTTATATTGCATGTTTGCTTTGAATTTCTATGTCATGTTCATTCCATGAGAAACTGCTGCATTCTTTTATTTATATCTTCGGCAAAATGTATATGCATAAAGTGCCCTCCCTCCGGGTACACGTAGATTCTGCAACATACAGGGTCCAACTTAACACTTTTTTAAGAGGATGATCAGGAGAGCGATTTTGTGTATTTCCATAGTAATTTTGACATTTTCAACTGCTGAGCTCACCGAATGAGATTCAAATATCGCACTCCAGACCATCAAACTGAACAACTTTCTCTATGGGACCAACATAGAAAACGCGAAAAAAAATCAGCTGTCCCATACATTTGGCTCGCGCGACAGCACGCCGCGTGCGATCGCGTTCCGTCTATCTCTTATATGCTCTAGCAAAAGACGTTCCTGAGTGACACAAAGGATAGAGCGACGGAAAAATGCGATGCTGTGCTGTGTGGCGTAGGTCAACCCTCAGTTCAACCCTAATTGTCTAAATAACAATATTATCTATGTCAGATATTTTTAAAATAAAGGATTACAGATATTTTTAATAAAATAACGTAGTTTTTCGGTCCAACGAGTGACGTCAATCGTCAACTCCTTGGTAAACTAAAAATCAAAAGGGGGTTGCAGACATTGAGTAATTATGTATAGAGCAGACAACGCGAACAAAATCTGTGCACCATGATCAGCAGTGTGGGGCGCGTGCTGGGCGACGAGCGCCTGACACAGGCTAAGTGAGTTAGAGCGCGTGCACCCTAACGCGCGTGTTACAAAACATTACTTCTCGGTAGCTTCTCTAGTTAACATTGTACCTCTGTATGGTTGCAGAAGACGTTCACAGGCAAAAAATATTACCTGGTATTTTTTATTTTGCTTTTTAAATAATTGCTATGATGATCCACACCATCGTCTTTAGCTCCGGCCAGAATCAATGTATTACATTGAATAGTTTGAAGCACTTCATCAGAAACTGCAACACCCTGCCTCTTTTGATTAACTCTGGATATAGCAACAACCCAAGCGCTCCAATCCCTGTTAATATCTTCTCCAGAATACTTTATCACAATGTTTCTGTATTTCTCCGGCCATTCTGCAGGATCTGAAAGCAGAAGAATTTAGAATAGAATGGAATACCTACATTTAGTTGCAAGAATAATAACAAGACAAAAAGGCATTTGATACCTTATCGTTTTTGTCCACTTGTATTGTACATACATACATACTAAGCTCACGCCATTGTCCCATGGGGGTAGGCAGAGACAACGGACCGCCACACGCTACGACTCTGACACACCTCTTTAGCCTCATTCACTTCATACATCTCTTCATGCACTTCCGTCGATTGAGGGTGCTACGCACTTGTCCTTTTCGGAATAGATCATTGATTTGATCATGGTATGTTTTCCTCGGACGGCCTCTCCCAACACTTCCGCTCACCTTTGCTTGATAAATTTCATTCGTTAGTCTTCCTCCATTTATTCTCTCTACGTGACCGAACCATATAAGCATACCCCTTTCAATCCTTGTTACTATATTATCATCCTTCAACTTACACCAATCCCTTATCACACAGTTCTTGATTCGATCACCCAAAGTAATACCACACATACTTCGTAAGGAGCGCATTTCAACTGCATTCACTCGACTTTCATTCCTTTTATTCCATACCCAACATTCACTCCCATACATCAGGGTAGGCACCAACACACCGTTGTGAATAGCCAGACGTGCCCTTTTTGATACAGACTGGCTACTCACCACGGCGTGCAGGGCACCATTCACCTTATTTCCCGCAGTCACTCTTCGCTCTACATCCCCATCACACTTTCCATCTCTTGTAAACAATGCAACAAACAACTTGTATTATAGCTAGGAATTATAGTTATGACTAGCTGTTGCCCGCGACTTCGTCTGTGAGAACCTTAAAAAGTATCCTAGGTGTTAATCCAGAACACCTTCTATCTGTGTGCCAAATTTCATCCAAATCCATTCAGCCGTTTATGCGTGATTGAGTCACAAACATCCAAACATCTAAACATCGTCACAAACTTTCGCATTTATAATATTAGTGAGATGAGATGAGATGAGATAATTGATAATATTCAAAGCAAAGATTTTTATATACAGGATCCAACTTAATATGCTGATACTTTTTCAAGGGGATGTTCAGACCATCAAACTGAACAACTTTCTTATCAAAATAATGAAATTATTGTTTCAATTTAATTATTTTGTTATTATATCAGTTGGGGTGTATGAGGTTATGCGCTTATTCATTAACACGTTGTATACTCAAAGGTACAGAGTGTAACAAAAGACCCTAAATATTTATTGGGGTTTCAGACTATCACACTGAACAGCTTGAAACATCGAAATGAAATAAAATAAAATCGGTCAAGAGCGAGTCGGGCTACTCGCGCATCGGGGGTTCCGTACCACACCACCACCACGGTTTTTATTATTTGTTATTATACTGTAGAGTTTGCTCTATAATCACACCAAGTTTGACGCTTGTATGAATTACCGTTTTTACATTAGAGCGAGAAGAAAACACGTCGATAAAAATTAGTTTCTTGTTGAAAACTCCCCTTAAATTTTATCCTTTTGTCATTTTTATTATTTGTTAACAAATACGCCGTAATAACACAAATTCAAAATCAACTTCAACTATTATTTCAGCTATTACGGTTCAAAAGTTACAGCCCTAAATAGGTAGGACGGACGGACGGACGGACGGACAACGTAGTACTAGGCTCCCGATTTCACCCTCTGGGTACGGAACCCTAAAAATATACTGTTCAGTTAGTGCATAGGTAGTTTTATTTTATATTTTACACGTTTCAAGCACATTGAATATTTACTTACCTATCCGTTTTGACTCAACAGCATCATGTAATGATCGAACGTTGATAAGTATGAGGCTCTCCACTTGATCTGGATATTTGGCCGCCATGATCATAGCCGCCCTGCCTCCCCCGCAGAATCCCAACACTGAATAACTCGGGATTTTTAATGCCTTTAATAAAACAGTAATGTTTGCTTCAATTTCGAGGCATGTATTGTGTACCCACTGTCCATTGTAAGTGGCGACGGGCTCACCTCCCGTCACACTGGACAGAGTTTCGGTACTACTGGTGAAACGTGGATGTTCTGAGGTTTTAGAATATCTCTGACTACCCCCTTGGGGAATATAGTCGTGAGCATATGCTTATGCTTATTCTAATAAAATAGTTAAATACTCAAATATATCATTGAAAAGAAACACCTTATAAAACAATACATGGTGTAAGAGGCAGCCCTCCACAGACCAAAACGGTGAACAAGAAAAAAAAACTGCTGTACCTACCCAAACGTATGGGACAGCCGATTTTTCGCGTCACCTTGAGGCAAGCCCCATAGTGAAAGTTGTTGTTGATGGTTCACCGTGTCAGCCTGCAGAGAGCTGCACTTTTGCATGCGTGAGTGCACGACACCTTAGTTTTCGTCTCTACTCTACAAGGTGTTAAAAAAATTCAAATAACCATTTAAGGGGGTGGTTAAGACCATCAAACTGAACAACTTTCACTATGGCACCAACATCGAAAGCGCGAAAGAAAAATCAGCTGTCCCACACAAAATTGCAAAAATACTCGAGCCAAATTTTTCGCGATTTCGATGTTGGTCCCATAGAGAAAGTTGTTCAGTTTGATGGTCTGATCATCCTCTTAAAAAACTGTCATCATATTAAGAAGGACCCTATCAAGTGATGTTAAATCAGCTGTTAGCTTTTTCGATAAACAACAAAACCAATACATTTACTCACCATCATAAACTCATAAGAGTAAACGGCATCATCTTCATACAAATTCTCATTTAAGACGCGATTGGGTGGTCTACTTTTGGCATATCCCGGTGTGTCCCATGCTATGACAGTAAACTTATCTGGATCGAATCCTTCCAGTACAGATTTAAATATCATACCAAAGCCAAAACCACCAGAGAGACAGGTCAGGTACTTGGGTCCATGGCCAGATATTGCGTAGTGCACGTTCCAATCCCTGACTTTAATTTTTCTCTCCTGAAACAGAAAGATGAACGGTCAGATGTTGTCTCTGATCTGATATTGAGCTGAAGTCTTGCTCTCTGTAAAAGGCATAAGCAAAGCATAAAGCATAATATGCTCACGACTATATTCCCCAAGGGGGTAGTCAGAGACATTCTGAAACTCAGAACATCAGTGTTTCACTAGTACTACGCAAACTTTGTCCAGTGTGAAGGGGAGTGAGCTCGTGGGGGGTAATAAAAACGGTAACTACGATATTATACCTGTGGCGTATCTAGGGTTGTGGTTTTACAGGGTGTGCTGTCCCCCGGAGGCGGAGCGCATGTTTCTGCCTCTCGAAGCAGACTGACTACCTATCTATGATGAGATGACGGAGCGAGTAAAAGCGAGCTTGACATTTTATACCTAAACTTCCAACTCGGTTGTGGTCAGAAGACCTTAGTTTATCCATGCAGTGCCACAATTAAAACAAACTTAAAGTGAGCGAAGCAAGCTCGTAATTTTTAGCACCACGAGTACATAGGCTGTGTAGCCAGCCAGACCTCTTTTGGAACAAAACATATTAAGTAAAAACTGTGACAATCGTTAGCTTAGCATCACGGCTCAGCCACACCCCGGACACTACCTACAAAAACAGAAATTGACAAGATGACGTCAGCAAATACAAAACGGAGTCTAGGGCTGCAATAAGTCGGAATAAGGCGGAAGTCGGATAAAACGCATTGACAAATTGACAACACTAGAATTTTCTGACGTCTAACTTTATGACGTCACAGTTTCTACCCCCAGAGTCTGAGTGCTTGTCATCTCATATATTTGTAATGATGATTCAGGGGGTCATACTGAAGCCATTGATACCAGATAACACTATAAAAGAGATGACTTGAACGGAAAGTTCCGAAACATCCTTTTACCAACCCTCTAGAAACCCAACATCATTGGATGGGCACCAATCAATTCTAGAGCCAATGATTACCTCCATTCCAGTGATTTATCAAATATTCCGATTAAAATTGTAATAGCAAATATTAAGATACTTGTATTTTAGGATCTGAAAGTGTACTGATCGTTATAAGTTGCAAATAAATAGTTTTATTTGTAAAATTTTACAACATTCTATAAATAAAATCGTGAGTCAGGCAGTATCGAACTACCGCGTATCGCATGGACAGGAGTCACGAACTAGTAGCTCGTGTCACATGATGACCTTGAAAGATAAAAGGACATCACCCTTGCCATGTGTTGTTGTCCTAAAGGTACCGCGATTAGGCCTCGTGAGTAGAGTAGCCGCCACCTCTCCTTGTCAAAGGCCGTCGTTAATGGGGTCCGGTTTTGTTTTTTCTTTGAAGTTTTCCTAATCAGATTTGTTTAAAAATGTGCAGGTGGTTAGCCCAAAGCACTTCGATCACGATTACGGGGCTGCCATTCTTACAACCGTGCTCGCAGTGACGTTCTTTTTGGGAGGATTCCCAAGGCTTCTGATAGCCTGAACAGCACTATAGTTTTTACAGATTGGTGGTTCTCCCTCTCGAACCCTCCTCCTTTCACATCCGGGCTTGGGACCGGCTACGGCGGGTTTAAATTCACCCTTGCCATAGTGTAATAAAACTAGTGGTTGCGCTCGGCGGTCGCGACAGGTCAATCGTGCGCGGTGAGCGAGGGTTTTGGGGAAGGGACATTTTGAGGAAGGGACATTTTGAGGAAGGGACATTTTGGGAAAGGGACATTATGGACTTGAACGCCAGTACGTGCCACCCCTGAATTTTTTCATCATTATAAAATTCGGTATGTCAAGTTTTTTTTTGCAGGGCTGAATCGAAAACCATTTCGAGATAATTGTCTCAATAATCATATTTTCTATGTTAGAGATTTTGAAATGAAAGGATTACAGATATTTTTATAAAATAACGTCGTATTTCGTTCCGTCCAGTGACGTCACTGGCCGACCTGTAACCTCCTTGGTAAACATAAAATCAACTTAAAATAACCAGCCATTAAGAAAAAAATAAAACTCACAATGTCATAATTTGACACTTGATGTTGCCGTTTCTGTTTCCAGCATGGAGTTAGAAAGAGGAGGCAGGTGATTTTAATCTTTTTTAATATAGCAGTCGTTTTTCTCCATGGAGTTCGAATTATTTTCTCTCCACCATTTTTGCACTTCGAGATTACCGATCAAAATTATTAAAAAATTAATTTTATATTGATAAACTCGACGAATCGCAATAAAAATGAAATAGGTGTCTTAAAATTATGTCTTCTATCCGTAAAAAATATAAAAAGAAGCCAAAAAAAATACTTGACATACCGAATTGGACAGTTCAAATTCATGTTGCTTCAAAAGTAGTACCTATATTCCTTGCTACAGTATCACTTAAAAAAATAACTAAGTGCGTTCACACACGATGACGCATTGACGCAGCGGCAGACGTCAGTCCGTTATTTGTGAAGCAAGGAGTTGTATGAAACCGCACGTAGAAGCACACACGGTGACGCATTGACGCGCCGGGTGTTGTTCTATGGACTGACATCTGCCGCTCCGTCAGTGCGTCTCGTGTGTGAACGCACTAAATTAACAAATTCAAAATAATGAGTTATAGTTGCTGGCGTAGGAGTCAAAAAAAGTCAATATACGGCTTTTGATGAACCAAAGACGGTGACGGTAGTAGCGGTGACATCGTCGTAGCAATGACCTTACGACTAAAACGTTGTGATTCTATTCTCTTTGATACGATGTATGAGGACTCTCTACTCCGCTGAGACGTGGTGCTTATATCGCAGGCATATTTGGACATTGGATAGGTTCCACCTCAAATGCCTTATCAACATCTTAAACATAAAGTGGACAGACCGCATTCGTAACATAGAGGTGCTGCGCCGTGCCAATGTTAGTGGAATCGAAGCCTATCTTATGAGACGGCAACTACGTTGGTGCGGCCACGTTTTCCGCACGTCCGACAAAAGGATGGCGAAGCATGTCTTGTACTCGGATCTGAGAGATGGCAAGCGCAAAAGGGGTCAGTTTATTCGCTACAAGGACGTGCTGAAGAGGCACATGAAGAGCTGTGCTGTAGACCCGGAGATTTGGGAGGAACGCGCACCTAAGCGCCCAAAATGGAGGCATCTTGTCCAGGCAAACGTTTCCACTTTTGAGGCAAAAAGAAGAGAGGATCTCGATACCAAACGGGACCAACGTAAAGCCCGACGCTATACAGTACAATTATGAGAATGGCACGCACGCTCAAGTGCATTACATGCGGACATACTTTCACCGCAAAGATTGGCTAAATTAGCCACATCTGGGCACATCAGCGAAGCCCATCGTACCAGCAGCAGTCGCCGTAGCTGTGTCGGCGATGGAAGACATCATCATCAGCATCTACAGTGCCATTTAGGCGTTGAACTACCAGGCAGTCAGTAAAATTGCGCTTCAACGATGACTACCCAACATACAATAAGAGATTTATTATCGTGTCATAAGACTCAAATTGCAAGCAATGCATTTCAAGGCGGATAAGACGCGGGTGCCGATGCGAGTGGCGGGCGCGGGGCGGGCGCGGGTCGTCTGAACGCAGCCTTGGGCTCAATTTACATAGCGGCGGAACGGAATGTACATGTCATAATGAACTTTATGTAAACTGTGTAAGGTGCGAACGGTAGCTGCAGGAATTCCCGGGAATGCGCGTATTCCGTGAAAGACGCGCGATATTATTTTTTAGCTCGTATCTATTTTTTATACAATTGACACAAAGTCCATTATTACATATAGGTACATTCCGTTCGCTTACATTCCGTTCCGCCGCTATGTAAATTGAGCCTTTATGTTAGTAGGTACACATCAAGGCCGCGTTCAGTAGACTTAATATTCTTAGGGTTCCGTACACGAAGGGTGCCAACGGGACCCTATTCTTAAGCCGGAAGAAATAAAACATTTTGGTTACCTACTAAATATATTATTAAAATATGTATGGGATATCAGATTTTTTTTTCGCGATGTCGATGTTGGTCCCATAGAGAAAGTTGTTCAGTTTGACGGTCTAAACAACCCCCTTAAGAGTTTTAAATATTAATTCTTACTTATGAAACACCTTGTATATTGCCCCAAACACCCCCCCTCCCCCCCACACCCCGTCACACTGGACAGAGTTTCAGTACTACTGGTGAAATGTGGATGTTCTGAGATTTCAGAATATCTCTGACTACCCCCTCGGGGAATATAGTCGTGATGAGCATATTCTTATGCTGATGGTACGAAACCCATGGTACGTCAGTAGTCCGACTCGCAATTGGCGATTTTTTGTGTGTTGATTCTGTCGTCATGAAGAACGTTATTCGATACAAAGGTCACAGGTGCCTCAACTCGATACTTTATTTGTATAATTATGTAAAGACTGAAAGAGCAATTAGCCATTCAACTTAGTATTGAAGCAACGGCAATGGAGGTAAGAATATACATATTTTTAAACTAGGTACAACTTGGGCAAAAAAAATGGTCCAGACAGACAACCTGTCAGATTTACTGAACCCTGAACCACTTTTTTTTTTAATTATTTTTTTACCCGACTGCGCGACGCAACGGAAGGGTGATGTGATTGTGGCACACCAAACGCGTTGCCCGATTTTGATAATTCTTACGTCAATCGATTTGTCTTAAATCTATTTATTCTCTTCTCTTATCTCTATCTTATTTTGATCAATGACAATGTAAATAATGTACTTAGTTTTTAAGATTATTGTACACCTTTAAAGGTAGACTATATGGCACAATAATGTAAATTCTCGCAACACCTTGTTAATAATTACCTATAGTTTTTCAATAAAATACTTTGACTTTGACTTTGACTTTATTAAATCTCTTGCTGTCACTTTTTCAAGAGATTTAATGGGGGATTAACTGTAATGAGCGTTTCTGCAACTGAGTGTTAATCTTGCGAGTGTCACTAACTAAATACATGACAATGACAGTAATAAAAATGCAATATGTCGACAACCAGACGGCATATAAGGGTCCTTCTCAATAATATGCTGACACTTTTTAAGGGGATGATCAGACCGTCAAACTGAACAACTTCCTCTATAGGACCAACACCACATCGAAATCGCATCGAAAATGGGTCCCGATTGTGAAAGTCTCTTCAAAATTACATAAGTAACAGAATTCCAGACTAATGGACATTATTAAGCAATTGTTAAGTTTCGCCAACTAATTAATTTTAACCTTATAATGTACCAGTAGCAATTAGGTACTAAATTGTCATGTAAAAATAAAAAAGCTAGGAGGACTACACAACTAGGTAAAAAAACCGGCCAAGAGTGTGTCGGACTCGCCCATAATAGGGTTCCTTACGCCCTATATTTGATTTTGAGCTCGATATCTCGAGACAAAATCATTATAACGATTTAGTTTAACTATGAGAATTTTGTTCCATTGGACAAGACAAGACCTACCCAAAGAACTCACCCGATTTATTAAAAAAAAAAAATCTAACCCCTATTTCGTGGTTCGAAAAAAACGTGTTTCTTCATAACTTTCGCCTTAACGCCAAATTTCGATTTAATAGGTGTAAAAATGAGCGAGTTATTGAGGCGGGGCATACAGAGTGACAGACAGACAGAATTGATGTTTGACTACGAAACCCTAAAACATGGTCCCACAACCCATAGCCACAACCTGACCGTCAGGATTGTCTATAGGTACTTAACATTTATTTATCACTGTAATTATTTAAATATCGCTCACTCTGTCCTAAAATTGTAATTATTGCCTGATAAATCGTAAAGGATTCCCGAGATTCTGGCTTGCCGCATGCGGGGTCCATTGTATCATGTGTACTGATTTGTTCTTTTTGTTAATAAAGATATTTGTATTTGTATTTGTATTTGTAGGATCACTGGACCACTGTTTTTCTATTTTTCTCCGTTTGTAGCGAGGTAGGTACTAAATATTTGATAATAGGTACTAAATCATGTATAGCCTAAGACACGGATTATATAAGAGTCTACAACTAAGAATAGAATTTCCAGCTTGGTCCAGAATCCAGATCCAGACATTCTGACGCTCACCTCAACTTGAGTCTTTTTCATTTCTACAAAACTGCAGTAGGTACTCAGTAACTATTCGACTCAAATGTATGGGGCGCTATTTTTTTTTTGTGATTTCGATGTTGGCTCCATAGTGAATGTTGTTCAGTTTGATGAGTAGAATACATGCTGAAGTTATCCGCAGAGATATAAAATTTACCCTGTATAATTTGTGCAGGCGAAGTTGCGGGTAAACTCTAGTTCATAGACATATTACTCTAGCGATAGACAAGCTCGTTCAAACAAACAACATGTCGCACAAAACAACACAAAATGACACATTGCGGTCTGTCATTGCCATAGTGACGAAGTGAACTCGGGAACATCAATCAGGTGCGTACACCTCATTCATAAGTGGAACATGTTGCTTCTATGGAAGGGCAAGTCTATCACTAGAGTTTAAGTCTATGCTCTAGTTACTGAATAAAACTACGACCAGACACCGGACTTCCGACGTGCCATCTAACCGCTCACTTGAGTCTTTCTTTCTTTTCCAGGAGAGGAACATTAAAGTTGGGGATTGGAACGTGCACTACAGAGTCTCGGAACTACTGGTGAAATGTGGATGTTTTGAGATTTCAGAATATCTCTGACTACCCCCTCGGGGAATATAGTCGTGAGCATATGCTTATGCTTATGGTACGAAACCCCTGGTACGTCAGTAGTCCGACACGCACTTGGCGATGTTTTGTGTGTTGATTCTGTCGTCATGAAGAACGTTATTCGATACAAAGGTCACAGGTGCCTCAACTCGCTACTTTATTTGTATAATTATGTAAAGACTGAAAGAGCAATTAGCCATTCAACTTAGTATTGAAGCAACGGCAATGGAGGTAAGGATATACATATTTTTAATTTTTTTTAAAAGGTAGGAAAACTACAAGTTTATCAAAAAAAATGGTCCAGACAGACAACCTGTCAGATTTTCTGAACCACAGTGTTAATTATTTTTTTACCCGACTGCGCGAAGCAACGGAAGGGTGATGTGATTGTCAGCCATGTATGTAAGTTAGTTTGTTCCTTTGTGGCACACTAGAGGCCAAACGCGTTGCCCGATTTTGATGATTCTTACGTCAATCGATTTGTCTTAAGGGGGTTGCAGAGGGAGTTGCACTACACTAGATGGCACTCGGGAGCATTATTCCTGATTTTATCACATTTTATTTTATATTTCGTTATTGTGATGATTTCAATCAAAATTTTCAATTATGCGGGCACTTGTGTTTATGTTTATTGATCTAGCTACAATATACATTTTAATTTTAATCAATTTCAAACAAAACTTTGACGTATAACATTCTTAGACGGTATTAACAAAAGTAATTTTTTATATATTATATGGAAAAATAGTTAAGAAAATCAAGATTACGCATCTCAAATAACATTTGCAATTTATAACATAATTACGAAGATATAAAATAAAATGTGATAAAATCTGGAATGATACTCCCGAGCGCCATCTAGTTGCCTGTGAACGTCTCTGCAACCCCCTTAAATCTATTAAATCTCTTGCTGTCACTTTTTCAAGAGATTTAATGGGGTATTAACTTTAATGAGCGTTTCTGCAACTGAGTGTTAATCTTGCGAGTGTCACTAACTAAATATGTACATGACAGTAATAAAAATGCAATATGTCGACAACCAGACGGCATATAAGGGTCCTTCTTAATAATATGCTGACACTTTTTAAGGGGATGATCAGACCGTCAAACTGAACAACTTCCGCTATGGGACCAACATAACATCGAAATCGCATCGAAAATGGGTCGCTTCAAAATTACATAAGTAACAGAATGACTAATGGACATTATAAAGCAATTGTTATGTTTCGCCAACTAATTAATTTTAACCTTATAATGTACCAGTAGCAATTAGGTACTAAATTATCATGTAAAAATGAAAAAGCTAGGAGGACTACAACTAGGTAAAAAAAAACCGGCCAAGGGTGTGTCGGACTCGCCCATAATAGGGTTCCTTACAGATATTTGACTTTGAGCTCGATATCTCGAGACAAAATCATTATAACGATTTAGTTTAACTATGAGAATTTTGTTCCATTGGACAAGACAAGACCTACCCAAAGAACTCACCCGATTTATTAAAAAAAAAAAAATCTAACCCCTATTTCGTGGTTCGAAAAAAACGTGTTTCTTCATAACTTTCGCCTTAACGCCAAATTTCGATTCAATATGTGTAAAAATGAGCGAGTTATTGAGGCGGGGCATACAGAGTGACAGACAGACAGAATTGATGTTTGACTACGAAACCCTAAAAAATGGTCCCACAACCCTTAGCCACAACCTGACCGTCAGGATCACTGGACCACTGTTTTTCTATTTTTTTCCGTTTGTAGCGAGGTAGGTACCTACTTAATATTTGATAATAGGTACTAAAGCGTGTATAGCCTAAGAATATAATTTCCAGCTTGGTCCAGATCCAGACATCCTGACGCTCACCTCAAATTGAGTCTTTTTCTTTTCTACAAAAACTGCAGTACTCACTAACTATTCGACTCAAATGTATGGGACGCTGTTTTTTTTTTGCGATTTCGATGTTGGCTCCATAGTGAATGTTGTTCAGTTTGATGAGTAGAATACATGCTGAAGTTATCCGCAGAGATATAAAATTTACCCTGTATAATTTGTGCAGGCGAAGTTGCGGGTAAACTCTAGTTCATAGACATATTACTCTAGCGATAGACAAGCTCGTTCAAACAAACAACATGTCGCACAAAACAACACAAAATAACACATTGCGGTCTGTCATTGCCATAGTGACGAAGTGAACTCGGGAACATCAATCAGGTGCGTACACCTCATTCAAGTGGAACATGTTGCTTCTATGGAAGGGCAAGTCTATCGCTAGAGTTTAAGTCTATGCTCTAGTTACTGAATAAAACTACGACCAGACACCGGACTTCAGTCGTGCCATCTAACCGCTCACTTGAGTCTTTCTTTCTTTTCCAGGAGAGGAACATTAAAGTTGGGGATTGGAACGTGCACTACGCAATATCTGGCCATGGACCCAAGTACGTGACCTGTCTCTCTGGTGGTTTTGGCTATGGTATGATATTTAAATCTGTACTGGAAGGATTTGATCCAGAAAAGTTTACTGTCATAGCATGGGATACACCGGGATATGCTAAAAGTAGACCACCCAATCGCGTCTTGACTGAAAATTTGTATGACGAAGACGCCGTTTACGCTTATGAGTTCATGAAGGTGGGTATTTCTATTACCTAGAGGCAAGTTAACTTAGCTCAATAAGTGTGTAAAACCCGAGGTGTCGCCCAAAGTTTTTGATTGAAACCTCTGTTGGCGCGCCTTGGCAGTCGAACCGACTCGTGCCTATCCAAAAGCAAAAAAAAAAGATAGTCTCTAATTTCTCGGTAGATGGCGTTGACCAGAGAGGGTTTCAATTATCTAAACTATTATAAAACTGTAACTGAAGTGTGTCTGTATATTGAAGATATTTACAAAAAAAAATATTATAATATGGTTTTTATGGTACATTTTTTAGAAAGTTTAGTCTGTCTGTTTGTTTGTTTATTTGTTCGCGCATCACGCAAAAACTACTGAACCCATTTTGATGAAACTTTTTTTTGATAGCTTATGATCTGACTTAAAGTCTGCTAAGTACCTACATAATTTGTGCGGACGAAGTTGCGGGTAAACACTAGTTAATTAATATTTATAATAAAAAGACACACTAGGTACACACCAAGAAGTTTGGATGATTCTAAATCCATGTTGCATTAAGCTCCTGAGAGATGCTCTAATGCGAATTGCGATGCTTACGGTTTCCTCTATTCTAAGGCGTGAAACAAACACAAAAGTCATAAGGCGAAGGTATGGCACAGGCTAAGGGCACAGGCACGTCGGAAATGCAGCAGCGCCGCTTGGTATATAATTAACAATGCATCGCTTTCATTAATTTCGTCTGAAAAAGTTTTGAAGCGGTGTCGATGTCTGCGCCGCCGCGTCTGTCCCGCGCCTTCGCCTTACGCCTCTTCTGTATGCTTCATGCCTTAGGTTGGTCGACGGGATCGTGTCGTGTACGCACTGTTTCTTTATTAAGATATTATTCGGTGCGCGCTCCATACAAACGTACTATGGTGATATTTTCAATACTAACCAATTAAAGTCGATGAAACTTTGCAGAAACAATTTAGAGACAAATTTCTATGCTTGTATGGAGTCAAATTTTCGTTAAAATGTATAGTTTTCAAGTTACAGTGCCTCAAAGATTTCCATACAAATCTTAAATTAATCCTAGCATTGAAACTGTATATTTTAACGAAAATCTGACTCCATAGAAGCATAGAGATTTGTTTCTAGATTGTTTATGCAAAATTTAATTGACTTTAATTGGTTAGTATTGAAAATATCACTTTAGTACGTTTGTATGCAACCCGAATTTTCGCTCTCGAAATAAAATTCTCTTAAGAGTGTTCAATTGTTTTGTTAAAGGCATTAAAAATCTCGAGTTATTCAGTCTTGGCATTATGCGCGGGAGGCATGGTTGCTATGATCATGGCGGCCAAATATCCCGCTCAAGTGGAAAGCCTCATACTTATCAACAGCTTTTCGTTTGTTTACCCTCATGAATGGAAATGGGCAGGTATGTATCACTAATGTGTTTGTATGTGTTTGTCTTAGTTTATTATTCTTAATTATTAACATTAGGTGTTAATAACATTTTAAGCGTTTTCAAATTTGTTAAGTAGAAACCTATATGTGGAAGCTTGTAATTGGCCTTTATAGGCCGACTATATTTGTGAACTATTTGTTTTATAGCAGTTATCCCCCAAATATAATAAAATAAAATAAATAATTTGTTTTTATTAATTTTGTGTTGTTTTGAGTTTCGGTAGGTCGCTACTAGTGAAACTTGGATGAGGTTTCAGAATATCTCTGACTACCCCCTTGGGGAATATAGTCGTGAGCATATGCTAATTTTGTGTTTTTGGTTAGAAAATAAATAATTTTTGTGTTTGTATTTGTATAGTACCTACAACAAAATCGAAATACCTAATCAGCTCTCTTCTGCTTTAATTTCCAGTTACTGCTGATATTACAAACTGGACGGAGAAATTCAGAAACAGCGTAATCCGTTATACTGGAGACGATTATGAGAAAATTTTTAGATCTGTTTGTGCCGCTTTGGTCAATTTAAAAGAGAGGAGAAACGGTGTTATAGTTTCCGATGAAATCCTCCAAAGAATTCAATGTAACACGTTGATTTTGGGCGGAGCTAAAGACGAAATAGTGGATCAATCACATATGAATAATTTAAACAGCAAGATTAAAAACTCAAGGTAACAGCGTTTATACATACAGGGTGAAATTGATATCATTAGCATCCTTTTAAACTAATAAGAGTCTATCCATCAAACTGAACAACTTTTACTATCCACTTATATGCCCTCGGTCATTAAAAACTCCCTAAAAAAATATGTTATTTGTGACCGCCATCTTGAAAAATCTAGTCAATCTTGACCAGCTCCAGCTGTTCCAGCGGCACACACACTTAGAGTCGAAAAAACGACGAAAACAACCATTAAAATGGTTGAAGCACTTCAAATGTTGATAAAATTTGCAGATAATATTATCTATTTTCGTAATCCACTTAGTTCATTCCAAAATATCAAGTGGTGTCGTATTACGATAAGTCTAAACAATTAGGACGGAAAACATGAGTCACAAACGGCTTCGGCATCAAATAAACATGATTATTTATAAATGAGAACAAAAGACTCACGTATGTTTTGGTTTTCGGCATCCAGAATGGTTTATTTATCCATAGACATGATTAGCACTGCCACTTTAAACAAGTAAACACAATAAATCACTTCACAAAACACCCACTTGAAACATGAAACCGACCGATACGTGAGACGCGCGGATTCAAACTGATATTCCGACAAAACTATCGAACTGGGGGTCTGAACTTCTATAAAAGACGTCGGGGTAATTTTGTAAGTTAGAGACAGAAATATAGAGCTTATGGATTATTCTGTAGGAAAAACAAGGACAGATAAATATTAAAGAGCAGGGCTGTTGGGAAACAAATATACCCCGGGCAAACAACGGTTTTTTTTTCCGGTATGAAAACATGCCCGGGTGCACAAAAGGAAGTCAAGGTCAAAAAACCGGTCAGATGAGTGGCTATGGGAGAAAACCGACCGGAGCAAAAAAAAATCTGCTGTCCCATACTAAACTGCAATGCCTACAAGACTCAAATGTAATGTAACAGTTAATTTTTTTTTTGCTCCTATCGGTTTGCTCCCATAGAAAAAGTTGTTCAGATTGATGGGTATAACTAGGTATGTAAATTTTTATATTTTGTTTTTATTAGTTTGTAAGATGTTGCTGTGCCCTTACAGGGTTTATGTGTGTGCTTTAACTGTATTCATAAGATCTCATGTAACCATATAATGCAATAAATTATTCACCATCATCATCATCATCAGCCTATCATCGTCCACTGCTGGACATAGGCCTCTCCCAAGGCGCGCCACAAAACTCTGTCCTCGGCCTTCCTCATCCAGTCGCTCCCGTAAATTATTATGAATTATGAATTCAAAAATCGCACCCCTGGCCCACTAACTACTACTACTACACTACTTTGAGTTTGACATGCCTGGTTTATAATTTGTTTCAGAGTCTTCGTGTACCCGGAGGGCAAGCACTTCGTGCATATTAAATTTGCGGAAGATGTAAATGAAAGAATGCAGCAGTTTCTCTTGGAATGACTTCTTGACTTGGAATATGTAAACCAGCAACAACTCTAAAATTGAACAAAATTTCATGGCATTACATTTTGTTTACATTACCTACCTAATTTGGCTTTATTTTAGTGGAAGTGGTAAATGATTGAGTTTAAAAATTTACCGAATACGTTAATATCGTACTATATTTTGACCAAATGTAGGTATAGCTACAGTGCATACTACAATAATATCTTACGATCGGCCTTGCAGCTGATCGTTAATTTTTTACTGACCTTTAAACGTCTGTAACTCCTAAACCGACTGAAGTTTGGTCCATCCCCATCACAGAGATGCTCTACACCCCATAAACACTAAATCAGCCTTGCTGCTGATGGTTGCAAAAAGTACACTTATCTCTTATACTTACTATCAGGAAAATAAGTCCGCTCGTCGATCTTCGTTTGCACAGAGCAGGCCCGAGTCCCCGACAAAACCCGAAGCTATTTAGTACCTAGTCAAAGAGTACAAAGTCGGATAACAGCGAAAAGGGCGCGAAAACAAATTAGCCAATAGCGTAAACGTATTGAATTGAAGGTGGCACATCCTGATTGATCAATATAATTTCGCACCTGCACTGGTAGCATGCAGCAAGTGATACGGCTGTATCACGTCTTTTATCTCGTTCGTTCGCACGCAAATAGAAAGAGAGCGAAGGTGTGATAGCGCTGTATCACTGCGGCATGCTAGCTATGCAGGTCAACGAATAAAGGCCTCCGCACATTGCAGCGATATTATCGAGCGATTTTATCGAGCGATATTATCGACAGCGATATCGCGACACCTTATACATACTGCAGCGATTCCGCGATTCGCGTCACGTATGTAGCTGCTCTGAATGTAGTCGAAAGAGTTGCGATAATATCGCGGCAGTGTGTGGGATCGAGCGCGTCCCCATACAAAATGTACGGAGAACAATTATCGCAAAATCGCAGCGATAATATCGCTCGATATTATCGCTGCAATGAGCAGAGGCCTTAAAGCTTTATTCGTAGGCGCAGGTACATCGGTAAGACTTATAAACCTGGTACTACTGTAGGTATTTAACCTACATTTTTCTTCCCGTTTGTTCACAAGAGATTAACGTTATGCTAGAGACATATGAAAGGCATGCAGCTGCTGTCTTGACTTATTACTTCACTAGGAAGCTAAGCAGAGTTAGCTCATGATACAAAGTTCCCTGAATCACGGCATTTCAATCCTTATCACGTTAAAATAAGAGTTCTATCAGGGGAGTTCTTATGTGAACTGAACAGTAAGTGGCAGCAAAATGTGAGATCATTTACTTCACTTTCCTAATTTAACGTCGGAAACTGTAAAACTGAGTTTCATCAAGATTAAATGAGAGTGGTTTACGTATAGTTTACTAAATTTTGCCCGCAAATTCGTCCACAATTTTTCTCTCTACGAACCGGTGAATAAAGTCTAATTACAAGCTTTGTGATGCTTGAAAAAACAAACAAAGAGACAGACAAAAAATTCGGTGATTTGAGTGAGAGAGACAGGGACACCTAACCTTAATATTTGAAAAATATCGTCAATTTACAGACATTCTATTCAGCTTCTATTAGTTTTTTTAATAGGCAGTCATGCCATTTCATCTTGAAAAATCGAAACATTGCAATTGCTTGGAAAGGGAGTTCGTAATCGTAGCAAAGTTTATGACCTTACCCAACCCGAAATCCGATTTTTAAATCAGTCGTAAGTTTGTCTGATACACTGTTAAGGCTTCCGCACATTGCCGCGATATTATCGAGCGTTATTATCGAGCAATATGTCACGCATGCGCAGCACCACTAAATCGATTGCGCCGGAACAAAATAGCAGCGATATTATCGCTCGATGATAACGCGGCAGTGTGTAGGATCGCGCGCGTCCCCATACAAAATGTACTGAGAACAATTATCGCAAAATCGCAGCGATAATATCGCTCGATATTATCGCTGCAATGAGCGGAGGCCTTTATTAGGGTAGATCAACTATTTTTTGTCCTCACGGTAAAGTTTAAAAAAAATTTTTTTATATTTTTTTTCTAAACATTCATTAATTTTGAAAGATGGATATTGTATCTAATGATTATGATTCTTCTACACACATGCGCATTGCACCATCTGTGTTGAACTACTAGAAGTTTTTAGCGGTTGTCCGATAGACCAAAAAGCGTGGGGACAACGAAATAAAGCGTCCATCAGACAACCGCCAAAATTCAAGTAAAATTCAAGTAATTTTGAAAAACCGTGTATGTATTTAATAAATGCAATACTTAGTTATTCAACAAACATAAATTTTAGGGGAGAGCAAAACCTGAGCTAGAGCCTGAGCCTGAACATTAAGAAAATTTTATGCAGATGACAGGTTGGACAAAAAATAGTAGATTGACCCATTAGTGTAGGTATTATGTTTTATTTTATAAATGAGGAAGCTCAATGCCGACGACGAAGCCATCCGGTATATGTACATACCGTTTATGTAATTGGGTACCATTACACCTTTTTATTATGCCTGTGTCCTATAAATATTATAATATAAATATTTAAACAAGTACAAGCCTTATTTCGTTATACCTAAGAGTCAGACCATTTCATCCCTATGAGGAAATTCTCTCGTCACAAAAAACAAATTCTTTGTTTTCATTTGCAGATGTTACGGAGCATTGTTTCAATTTAAGAATGTTTCCCTTTTTCTTTTGATTATTTTTTTCAAGAATGAGAAGGGTCTTATTATAATAGGGTAGGTACGTACACTACCTACCGAGCCTGCATCGTATTTTTTTATTATTATTTTTTTTTTTTTATTTCTTCACACATTCCCTAAAATCAAGAATCTCACATTGTACCTATAATCATTACTGATTGTCAATTTATCGGGACATCACGTTTTTTAAATGTTTATATCTACTTACATACGCATAAACCACAAACATAAAACATAATAGCTCTACAGTTTTTGAGAGTTACACGGTTATTAATTAAGCTAAAGTTAATCATTATAACGGGTTCTTACCGCGTTTTCATTTATTTGGAGTTCCCGATATTTCGGCAGTGTTACAACTGCTAAACATAGGCATAATATTTTTATGTTATGTTATGTTGGGGTTTTGTAGCCCAAGGAGTGTTACAGAATTCTATCCTCGGCCTTCCTCATCCAGCCGCTTCCCTCTACCTTTTTAAGGCCGTTGGTTCAGCGGACGTCCAACATTACTCCAGTTCGTGGTCTCCACTCTAGAACTCTGACTCGGCCTCTAGAACTCGTGACACGGTTATTCGGTCTTCGGCAGATTTGACCAGCAGATTGCCAATTCAACTGCCTCCGTGGTCTAATGGTTAGAGCATTGGGCTCTTGGCACGGAGGTCGTGGGTTCGATTCCCACGGGGGGCACCTAGTGAAAAACAAAAATACAAAAAAAAATACAAAAATATTTATTTCAATGAGCACTTTAACTTAAATGTCACTTTGTGCGTTTTTCCCCAGTTGGTTAGGACATTGCAGGCTGAGTCACCTGATTGTCTGTAAAGAAAGATGATTCCGTGCTTCGGATGGCACGTTAAGCTGTTGGTCCCGGCTACTATCACTGGTGGTAGTAGTCGTTACATAAAAACCACGTCAGAGGCCGTAAGGCGGTTTGAATAAACTCTGACACCAGGGCTTTGCAGCCAACTCGATAAGAAGAAGAATTCAACTCGCAATGTTTCGATAAATTAGAAAGCAGCTATGATCACAGCAAACTCTTCTTAATGCGAGTAAGGGATAAGGTTTCTTTTCCAGTGTTTATGAAGGCTCGTGATACTGGTAAAACTAAGACCAAACCACCCGAAACCGACGAGCATGCATGAAAGGACTAATGAATGTGGAGGAAGCTAGGGAGGTTTGTCAGGATCGTAGCAAGTGGCGTTCCGTTGTTTCTGCCTACCCCAGTGGGAGACAGGCGTGAGAATATGTATGTATGTATGTATGTACTAAGACCAAAGTATTATCTTTTTGATTCGACTTCGTAAATAAATTAAAACTCGTGCTTGAGCTACAAAGAGCACGAATCGTGTCGAATGAAATATGTAGCATATATTGATTCGCCTGACAACAGGCCAACCTTACTTACATTATTACATGTTGGTAGGTAGTAACCACATGGCAACATGTAACCCTAGCAAGCCACCACCGAGAAAACGTGAAAAATTTTGAGAATGCAAGCATGGCGGTTTTATCGTTTCGTCGCTTTGTCGTGCGTGGCATGCATCATGGCATAGCATGTGGCATCTTTTTATGCGTCCAGTTGTAGCCTTGCTCTCCATTTCCATTTTCAAGGATTTAGAATTGAATGATGACGTGTCAACTCATGGTAGGCCTACAGAGAGCGAAAACCGCACTTGCCGCGACATGATACATGGTATGGAAAAAGTCGAGTCATGGGCGAGCAGCGAACAGAGCAGCGAGCCGTATCACACTAGCTATTTTTGAGCGAAATCACGGATTACAAAGCGATATCAAGCGATGCTAGATACACCGGGGTTTAGCCATTTTAACATTTTGTCCCAATAATATTTTACGTTCCCATCACCACATGTTTAAAAATATTATTATTATTTTTGAAGGTAATACGAGGTCACTTAATGAATTTTAGGTAAGCGAAATTTCGTTTGCAGACTCCTAGGTAGATATCAGAAAATTAAAAAAAATCATGGACTACCGACCAATAGGTTGTTAGAAATCGTTGAAACACACTTGAGAATTCATGGTCAATTCACGCTAATGTTTCATTTTACATTATCAAGCCAGCTTGTCAGTACATTAGGTACATGTAATGCATGGACATAGTATGTTTGAAATCGCAAACCTAAGTGCGTTCACACACGATGACGCACTGACGGAGCAGCAGATGTCAGTCCATAGAACCACACCCGGTGCGTCAATACGTCACCGTGTGTGCTTCTACGTGCGGTTTCATACAACTCCTTGCTTCACAAATGACGGACTGACGTTTGCTGCTCCGTCAGTGCGTCATCGTGTGTGAACGCACTATGTCTAAAAAAATATTTTTCCCTGATACTGTTCCAAAACGAGGTCAAATGTAACCAAAACAGAGCAACCTTTTCAAAGCCCAATCCTCACGTTCCGGCACACGACCCGATGCGATGTGAGAGCGTGTTCGAAACTATGAGGCAAATGAACACATTTGTTCCGGAGCCTGCTTTTACATTGCACCATTCTCGGTGTGTCCTTTCTTACACTGTTCCACACATTTCCTCTAAAAACAACTTTGGATTCAGTACCTTTTAAATTTTGCTGTAATTTATTCATTAAGCCTTTTTAACAAAGCTGATTTTAGAAACAAAAAGTTATACAAAGTTTTTCTCATTCTAATACCATTCAATGATGACTTACTGTGGTGTCCGGGTAACCAAAACAGACGGGTTTCGTTGTAAGTCAATGGTTTTCAGTGCGTTCACACACGATGACGCACTGACGGAGCAGCAAACGTCAGTCCGTCATTTATGAAGCAAGGAGTTTTATGAAACCGCACGTAGAAGCACACACGGTGACGCATTGACGCACCGAGTGTGGTTCTATGGACTGACATCTGCCGCTCCGTCAGTGCGTCATCGTGTGTGAACGTACTAGTCTATCTCACCGATTCCCGCTACCCAATCCGCCGCGTAGCCCCAGCTACGTCCTATGCCTAGGCATAGGCATAGGTATAGGCATAGGTAATAGGTAGGCATAGGTACGGACCTAGGTCCGTACCCATTTTGGGTGACCAGGTTGTTTAAGTGCATTCGCTGGGTCGGTAGACCCTTTGTGGTCATTCCTAGTAGTCCGCAGTAATAAACAGAAACAGAAACAGCTCCCTGAGCAATGCTGTAATTTGTCGATATAAATTTAAAAAATAGTCGACAAAATGTTTTCAGGGTTTAGGTACATTCATTAGTTAGGTGGCTCTATTTGATTAAATTAATTAGGTTACTAGCAAAAATGTTGAATGTTCTTGGTAACTAGTACAAAGAAATGTATGATCGTTTATATTGTGGGAATTCTTTTGTTTTTGAATAGTGTTCAGTTGAATCTTTAAGTTTAAACGTTTTTTACCTTATGTTACGGTGTCACATACTGTCAAGTACCGTATCGTGTACTCTCCCTTCTTCCAGTTCCTTTTCAGCTGGATGTGAAAATTGTATCTAGACATGAACTCTTGCGAGGAAAAGCGTAGTAGTAGCACAAACTATATACAATATTAAGTAAGTAGTAGTTACAGTTGTTGACATAGGTCAAGGAAAAGATTTGTCTTGCTATTCGCATCAAAAGGTCAGCTGTTGAGTGCAAAAGGAACAATTTAGAGTAGGTAGGTAGCGTTCTTCAAACAGAGCGACCATACTTCGACGGTCCCTACGTACATATTCCTAAGTGGTAGATACGTGATTTGCCTTTTATTGTTCCATGTCCTTCAGGTCACTCTATACTATCGATTAGTCAAAAAAAAATTAACATTTTATGCAAATTGAACCTTAAATCCACACACACATTTCCCGTAACTACAAAATTAAGAAAAAATTCCGAAGTAAACTAACATCAGTGGTAGTTCAGTGATTCTACATTGGAACGCAATCCACGCCTGCCGCGTAACTGCAACGCACTATGTTAGTTACGTTGTTTTACGTGAACAACTTTACATGCCTAAGCCAGGCCATGCCACGCAAGTGGTAGATAAGTTTTCTTACGTCGGAAAATAAAAGTACTTTTTATCAATAACTACCATTTAAGGCTTTTTATGTCGGAAATATTTTGTAAATATGATAAGAAAGTTGTATTTATGTTATTAAACTTCTGTAACTTCGTCAGGTTTTGGAAAAAAATATTGATTAGCCAGCTAAATTTACATCTTACATCCATCATGCCAATTCCAAATTGACATATTAGGTGAAAGTTGTTTATGACCAGGAAGCTGGCATACGTTTATGACTGTGCGCGTTTGTCATAATTTATAATAATTATAATGCTTTATGCAGAAAATAGTTTAAAAAAATTATGCGATGTAAAGAGGTCTATCAAAACCTCTTTATTTATTTATTTCATTAATTGTAGAAATTAAAACCATTTACCATGAGTTAACTAACGTGGCAATGTTTTTTAAGGCAATATGAACTAGAAAATTGGTGACGCCGATCACATGAGCGCTGATGTTTGTCGTAAAGAGAGTAACAGTAGCTATAAGTAATATATGGGATGTTCAGATGGGAAGATGAATACCCCTCCATAATAGCCCTCTCCATTGCCCTTTGTGTGACTTTCAGGCTTTTTATGAGGCCAGGAGTGAGCTACTACGTCTCAATTTCGTATGTCAAGTACTTAATATTCTATCCTATTCTGTGTCGTCACTGGCAACACACACTGGTCAATGACTTTCGTTTTGAGACACTGCAGTGTTTGGCCGAGAAGATACTACGCAGTCCATACGTCCTGAATGATGTCCAGCCCAGTTAGATTCGTCTATTGACCTCTATCTCGAAGTGGGACCATCCTAACTGGATGGTTTGTCCCTGGTTAACATAATCGTAGTAACTTCGAACTCAGAGTCTACGATCTTTACAGGAGTGGGTAGAACATGGACATTTGACATGATCTTCGTCTTGTCCATGGTAATTTTCAAAACAACTCGTTCGAAGGCTCTGCTAAGGTCATCAAACATTCTACTGAGGTCCTCCATGCTCACCGTCATAATGAATTTAATTCTTATGACTGTCTTCGGCAAACTAAAAGAGACTCGGCCCTTTCCAATCCAAAACCTTGAAAACATCTTCCAGTGCCACGGTGAACAGTTTCAGAGAAATTACGTCTCCATGTCTCACACCTCGCTGCGGTAGGATAGGTTTCTATCGGACTGACATAGTGGCAGTAGCATTTGAGCACTTCCAAGTACCAGTAGTCAACTTTTCATCGCTGGAGAGACTGCAGTACAGCCCATGTCCCATTCAAATCAAAAGCTTTTTCGTAGTCCACGAACGCCAAGCAAAGAGGCAGAGCGTATGTATGTGGTACGCGGTGCTAAAGTTTTTTCGGAACCCAGGTTACTCGGGATGTTGGAATTCGTCAGAATGAGCGCGACACGGTTCGTTTCAACTCTCAAAAACAGCTTATAGACATGACTAAGAAGTGAGATGGGCTTATAGTTCTTCAGTAGGGCATTATCGTCCTTTTTAAATAAGATAACCATCAAATTTCGGTTCCATGTCTGCGGCGTTTTCCCCTCAAGTATGACGAAGTCAAACAGCTTCTCTTCAGAAACCCTTCGGCTTAAGGACCGGTTTCAATAGTGACACCCACCACACCAATTACTCGTTTTGAATTAGGTTGGTACTCATATCGTATGGTTTAACAAGTCGCCATATAATATTGTCAGTTTATCAAAATAGTAAAGTCTACTACTAGAGCACCGCCATAACATTTATCACTCTATTCCATCAAATTAATTTCTGGAAAATAGCTTAACGAGATAAGGCCGCCTTTGATACCCTTCTCGTCTATGTTGTAAATTGGATTTGTCTGTTTCTGACGTGTAAATATAGTACATGATTTTATGTTATCAATATTGTTAAGTTTCAAATTACTTAATAATTAACAACTGATAATAAAGTATGTAATTTCTTAAACCTTTGTAGGTCAACGTTTCACTAGCAGTACCGAAACTCTGTCCAGTGTGACAGGTACACACGAGGTATGAGGGACGGGGTTAAAATTTATTAATAATACTAAAAAAAGTTTACTTTTTGTTGTAACAATACACTTCGCCCTTACCTACAAACCCCGTATCTCCATAATGTTTCCCATGTACAATGATCTATGTGACAGTTAAGATTTTGATCTTTCGTGAGACTACCGCGTAATAATCAATATGTACCACATACGTTATTTGTAAGTGGAGCGTTTCCGATGTAGAACTAAGTAAGTGACTAATAACACACTTCCAATGAACTTTTTGAGTTTTTTCTTTATGTTTCATATAGTTTACCGTATATTAAACCTATATTCCAAATTTCGTAACTGTGCTACAAATAGGACGTGAAATACACATGTTTGAAACTTAAAAATGCTCTCCTGTAAAATTTTACTTTTGCACTTACGGGAATGTACGTAGGGACCGTCGACTTGACTTCCATGTTTCTTGACCTACGAATAACGTAGTTGTTGACGCATATATAAGTCAAATCAGCCCACATGAACCCACTGCAAGGGCATAGAACCATCCTTTTATTGTGCCTTTCCTCACGGTCCTGTTAATATCTGATATCTTATACGAACCCATCACGTCCCCCTCACATCAGACCAACGTGCTGGGGTCTGCCTAGATTTAGAATTAGTTTTGGAAATTGGGATTGAAGTATACGTATGGAACAATGGAATGGACAATGTGGAGTAAATAAGTTCTTGAACAATATATAAATCGGAACCTACCACCATCACCGAAATGACTGTTAAGAGAGATGAGTGCAAGAAGATCTAGCGATTTGCTTCAACCTCAGAGCAGAAAAATTGTGATTCGAATCGGCGATTGTATTATTACCAACGCTCTCAAATCGCTGTTCCGAAAAGGCTATGATCTTGCTTATTTTAGATACATACCAATTTGCTTTTACCAATTTCTTTCTTTTTAAATATATTCGGTAACAGCTACGACACTGCGTATTAGTTTTTTCCAATTACATTGAAGCAAACAACTTTATTATAGGATCTGTCTAGACAAAGATTGAAAGCCTTATATCGACACCTTATAGTACAAAGGCTCTATATTAGCCACGTATCTCTAAAAAGCGATCAATCGTCGTTACGTACATACCTACTGTCAGATGGGATTCGATTAATCTTATGCCTTCTTTACGACGAACAAAGTAGGTAGGTAGGTAGTACACTGACTATACTATCGAAGCACTTTTTTGGCAAAGAAACCATAAAATATTGCTGCACTTTATTAACTGACTATGACTGCAGTGACACTTTTTCCAGCTTCCTGAGTGTTTTGTCTTATTTTATTATTTGTTAGCAAATCCAAAATAACACGAATTCTGGAGTGGGGAAATCCTTACGAAATCCTATTCGAAATTCGGAGTTCCGTACGGACGAACGGAACAACAGCGGACGGATCGCGTAGTATTAGTTAGTAGTTATAGGGTCCCGCTGGAACCTTTTAGGTAGGTACGCAACCCTAAAAATTTATGCGCAAATCGCATCAGAGACCAATAATTAAATCTGAAAATTTAGACAATACCCCTTTTGTCTCACAAGTTTTTTATTACTCAGAAAATTTAATGAAATGTACATAATTATTTGTGGTATTAATTTTATGTGGGTTTATTTGCTGTGCCCTCACAGGGTTCATGTCAGGAACTTGTAAAATATTTTTAAGAACATCTTGTAAACCACATGAAAAAGCAATAAATATTGATGTGATTTGATAAATTATTTCGAACAGATTGCTTTTATTTAACTGGGGACTTCGAAGTCACATTTTGACGATATTGGACACATAATATCATATCATAAAGTGCTCGTAAATTCGGAGTACCTAAATCCTGCAATAGGCACTCGTTCCGTATTTTATGGATCTTGTAAAAATCGGAATCGACGATCGAGGTCACGATTTCACGAATGACGATTTGAAAATTTAACGTGGAAAAAGATGTTTTTATTAGATGCTGGTATTCGTTTTGAATATTAAACTACATTTTATGTATATACTGCAGTGGTTTCTATAACAGATTCATGAACTGCCCACTCTAATATGTCTATCGGTAGAGAGTAGGTAATGTGAACTATCTCTCTTCTATCCGCAAAAAAATATTAAATAAAGACAAAAGACAAAACAAACGTTCAGAATTGCTGATAATGTTACTACTACATGTTTAGCATCATTAGTAACCAGCAATGCAAAATTGTCACGTTTATTAAATGGGGCCCCGAAGTGCGATTTTTGAAACCCATTCGGTGAGCTCAGCAGTTGAAAATGTCAAAATTACTATATGGAGATTATATATGCATCTTTCTACTGCTGATTTGACTTTCGAAAATCGCACTCCTGAAGTATGATTTTTGAAAGTCAAATCAGCAGTAGAAAGATGTCTACCTCCATAATAATTTTGACATTTGCTACCGCTGATTTAACGTATGGGTTTCAAAAATTGCACTCCAGGACTACTATAGGTAATCTAGATGATATTTTCTAGGTTTCGCCAACGTCCATCGTTTATGAACTACAAACAGTGGAATCGATCCATCTGAAACACAGACTGTGTTTATCTGAAACTATAAATAAGTATATGACGTCAGAACTATCAAACACAGACATCCCTGTAATATAACAATAATGACGAGGGTCGCCAATAATAACTGTAAGTGTAGAGATACACCAAGACTAAAAATACGCTTCAGAGGCTAGACGAAAATAGTTTCATAAAAATTGGTTCAGTAAATTTAGCGTGAGGATCAAACAAACACAATGCCGTGGTGGTCCAGTGGCGAGTAACCTTGCCTGCCGTGCAGGAGGCGATGGTTCGATCCCCGTCCAAGCCGACTCGTACCAATGAGTTTTTCAGAATTTATGTAGTTACGATTTGTTACACCACTGGCTTTTCGGTGAAGGAAAACATCGTGAGGAAACTTGCATGCTTCAATTTCGAGGCATGTATTATACCCACTGTCCATTATAAGTGGCGACAGGCTGGACAGAGTTTCGGTACTACCTACTGGTGAAACGTGGATGTTCTGAGGTTTCAGAATATCTCTGTAACTCTGTAACTACCCCCTCGGGTAATATAGTCGTAAGAATATGCTATGCTATCAAAGAAACACACAAATAGAGAAATAAAAATCTGTGCCTTGGAGTCAAGGACACTTAAACATCACAACCTTTTTTTTTTTTAATATTGTCAATGTACACACACAATTACAGTTTATAACAATAATTGTAGAAGAAGATACTTGTTAACAGTTTAGGACGTATTAAACGATGATGATAGTTGACAAGTTATGTATGATAGTACCTACCTAGATGTTTCTTAAAAGACAATGCGGGATTTTCTATGGAAGGTCGCGCCTTATTTTACGCCAAATTTTTTTGCGTGGCCAGCAATCAAAATTGCATATTTTCGATCAGAATAAAGTAACAAACAAAACTTGTTATTACATGTATCTCGAAACTCATAGTCCGAACAGAGATATCAAAACTTGAAGTTGAAAATTTATTCATTACGTTTACTTCAAACCTTTATATCTCCGTTCGGACTGAGTTTAGTGATACATGTAAAAAGTTTGTTTGCTGGCCGCGCCAAAAAAATAGGCAAAAATAACAAAAGGCGCCATTTCTAAGCATTGGCTTTTGTACTTCCAATCCAATGTAGCTAAATTTCAGAACTTTTAGGATCAAGTAAAAAAGACAATAGTAAATGTCAAGAAAACGTATCGCAATGATGACGGGTTGCAGTTTTCCTTTTTGCGACCGTCCCTTGCGACCCGAGAGACCCGGAACCTCTCTTGTTATCAGAAATGTTTTTTTTGTAGAAAAGGTTTCTCATTGAGCCTCTAAGATACACGCTGATAAAGGTCGTTTGGACAAATGTAGAGGAAAGCGGTGTTATCTCAGAGAAAACCGGTAAGTGTACGGTGTACGGTAACCCTAAAAAAAGATGTATAATTTTGTTCTACAAACGGATTTAGGCCCATCACATACATACGGAATTGCAATTCGGAATTCCGAATGCAAACCGGTTTTTGTATAGGCTTGAAATCCCGTTCGCAAATGTGGAGGGGGAACCTCCATACGAAAAACCTGTTTTCATTCGGAATTCCGAATCGCAATTCCGCATGTATGTGATGGGCCTTACTCATATATCTGATAAGCGATAGATATATTCCCTATCTGGGAATAAAGTTTAGGGTAATGTCATGGGCAAACCCTCGGGGAATATAATCGTGAGCATATGCTTATGCTGTAATGTCCTAGGCTGGCTGAATTTTATTGTAGTGTCAGGACATAGTACAAAAATGAGTATGTCGTATAGGTAGTATGGATACCGGATTCGAACTCACTCTGTTTAGTTACTGGTGTTCGCGAGGTTACCGACACTAAACAGTTGTACAGCCCTCTCTTACTCCCACTCGTTTGTACGAAGTGTCTAGGATGTAGTCAGAGTGAAAGAGAATGGAGAAACTTTAAACAAAATTCACTTACTACAAGCATTAGTCGGTGTGACTGCCTATGAGCGGCACGCGCTTCCCTTCCCCGCTACACTACCCACCCCCCGCTAACATCTATAGTACCTCGCCTCCCCTAACGTCTGTGCCCCCAGGACGATTGCGCACGAACTTGTTTGACTATAGGTCTTACACTTAGAGTATACATTACTACCGTAATTTTCTTCCTACTGCCACCAAAACCGCGCTTGCCCAGACTCTCTTGTTGCCGGTCCTCGACTATGCTGATGTTGCTTTTATTGATCTCAATGAGGAGCAACTAAACAAACTAGAGCGTCTCCAAAATTTCGCTATCAGATTCATATTTGGTCTCCGAAAATACGATCATGTTTCCGAATTTCGTATCAAGCTCAAGTGGTTGCCGATTCGTTCTCGTAGAAATTTCCACATACTTTCTCTTCTCTACTCTGTACTATTCCTTCCCTTAACCCCATCATATCTCAAGGACCGGTTCACTTTTCTCCACGCCACCCATGATCGGGTATTGCGATCAGCCCAGAATCTACAACTAGCTATGCCTTCACACACATCTTCCTTCTATGACAAGTCCTTTACAGTTCAGTCTGTACGCTTATGGAGTGAACTACCTCTGTCTATTAGAAAAGCTCCTTCCCTACCTGTATTTAAAAGATTGCTCAAAGAACACTATCTCTCTCTTTGACAAGAATTTGTCCTTTTGACTATGATATTCTTATTTTTATATTAACAGCATAATTATATTTGTATGTATATATTTATGTATTTATATATGTATTTATGTATGTATACATTATATTTACTCTATATATGTAGATGGGTATATAGATACCTACTAGTGCACCGCCGCAGCATTTGTCTCTGTAAACAGTTCTTCCATTCAATGGTTGTCTGGAAGAAATCGCTTTTAGTGATAAGACCGCCCTTTGTACCCTTCTTATTCTTGTTTTAAATTGTATTTTTTTTCTATTCTTGGTGTGCAAATAAAGAATATTTATCTTATCTTATCTTACTACTGGATACTCTAAGGTCCTACATTATCAACACCAGTGAACATAAAATCAACACACATAACTTTTCGGGAGTGTTCTTTAAAGTAAGTATCTCCACTCTAGTTTACCCTGGTAGTCCAGTGAATGTTCACCGCTGTTGATCCTGGTTGTATAGTGGACCATTTACTAATTTATTTGATAAGGGTTGACAGACCGTGAAAATGACGACAACATTGTCCTTTTCAATTAGGTCACAAATTTATCTAATTAAGAAGTCCCAAGTTTCAGACATCTTGGACTGTCGAAACTTTTTTACGATGTTTCATTGCTCGATGAACCGAAAGAATCATAAGTTAATGAAGTAACTTTTTCGTGATTTCGCAAAATGTGTTTGAAACTTTTTAATAAGGTGTTTGTCGTGCTTCTGATAATTTACACAAGGCTAAACTTGACGAAATTGTAAGATGCTTTCGACGTTTTTATTAGATTCTTCCATATTAATTTCTTCCTGTAAGTGTAATATGATGCGACTAAGGGATAAGATTTCTATATTTCTATTTTCTATTAGCTATATTTCCGTTTTTGTGGTAGCCCACTCGAACAACATGAACAACTCGAACAACTCAGACAACTTGGTCAACTCGAACAACTAGGTCAACTGAAGTGCGGAATCCATATTGTGTTGAATCTCGATTAGGCGGAAAAGCGTTTGTGCAGAACTCGGATCAAACCCCTGTCTCCACTTAACATATAATTACATCTTTAAACCTACAATATGATTAAAGTGAGCATTGTCTATAATTTGTACTACATCAAAATACATCATGGGCTTGAGTTGAGTTTATGTATAATAGTCCAACTTAATATGTTGACTGTTTTTAAGGAGATGATCACAGACCAACAAACAGAACAACTGTCAATAGGACCAACATTTAAAATCTCGAGAAAAAACAACAGCTGTCCCATACATTCGGGTCGTGTCACCATTGACGTTTTCTATGGTGCAGATTTTTTTAGCGATTTCAATGTTGGTCCCATAGTGAAAGTTTGTTCAGTTTAATGGTCTGAAGCACCCCCCTTACTTATGTAAAATGTTACTGTCATCTAAGATTTAAATTTACAGTCACTACTCACAAATTCGAGAAACCTTCTAAACTAAAATCATAACAATGCCATATTTGATAATACCTAACGAACACTCTCGAATAATAATAACCCTAGCCTAGACAATATTAAATGTTATCCTTATCATAGAATCCTGTCACGTCACATGCGCAGATGATACGACCTCAGGGTACAGGCGCAGACTTGACGTTATTAGAATAACAATTCAACCTTTATGTCCTTGAAATACTCTTTTTTTTTTAAATAATGTTTAAAAAGCCAGCGAGTAAAAACTAGAGACGTTTTCATTGATAAGATGATAATAGAAAAAATAATAGCGTGCAAGAACACACACACGTCACAGGGATATTGTACGTTGGTAAACGCATTGCTTGTCAGTACTGTCAGTGTAGCAACTGGCACTGTAATGTTTTGCATAATGTGTTCGCCTTACATTCGATGTCTATTATGTTAGATAGTCTATGTTATGCCCATCACCGACTGGAGAAGACAAGAATGGCGGAAACCCTACTTGCCAAATGCAAGCTATTAATCAAGCGCGAGGGGCGAGAAAGTGGCTGCCATCGGCCACGAGATGAGCGACAAAAACTTACTTATTATGTAGTTAGCGTAAGTGGGTCAAGTGTATTGCGTCGAAAGGGAACAAGAGAGCTTCATAAAAGTTCATAAAGCGATGCAGATAACTTCGTACCTACTTTCTACTCCACTGTGGTTGAATTGAGTCCAAACTTTGGTAGGTAAGTACTTTTCTTTACAAGGTTACAGAAAACAATGTGAATGTTTATTTTGATTGTCTCTATATACTAATCCTTTTAGAAAGTCTTCAAGTTTACAGCGTTTAATGAATATTTGCATAGTTAATAAAATGTTGTATCTACTTATTTTGCCTTTTTGCCATTGTAACCAACAGCATTGTAGATTCTTCATTTTATAGGTAAAAGTATTTTTGACGGGGCATACCTACGTTGTGAAAAACGACTGAAGTTTAAGGGTGTTCTCATTCTAACTCGCATGGCGTTCCGTTCTGTCGCAGACGCGAGCCTATGCCGTTACGCGTCAACCCCCCATACGATGGTATGAAAATCACTGGCGCTGATCATCTCGTATCATTGGAATTCTTTGAACTCTGCAATTTGTCTGAAAACGCCCCCTATGTTCGATCCATTCTCAAACTTTTTAGATAGTTTTTCGGTATTCTCTCATCCACCACCGCCCCCCTCAGCTATTTAATTTTCGCCCGGAATATGACAGCAGCATTCAAACCTGGGCTCCCCTACTAACTGGTTTGTAAGAACAAATACAAATACAAATCATTTATTGCAACCATAGGTTTAGAATATGTTACATAGTGTTCCAGTACCTACACATGGACCCTGCTAGGGTACCATGACAAGTTTAGGGGCCCAACGGAACCTTTCTCCTAAGCGCTGCAACTGACACTGTCGAATATATTTATCATGCTGGCACTTAAGAAAAACTCTTCTAATCTTCCGAAAGAGATAGCAAAGCTTTATAGCTGGATTATTCGTTTTCTCTGTCGCCTTTCGCTGGGATGCAATTGTTGAAACGCATAATATGTAAATGTGGTTGAACGAAAGTGAGTTTGAACACTTGATTCTGTAGACTTAAGTACCTACGATAACATTGTCTGTCCTGAGACAATGCACTGCTTTAGAAGTTTCTAAAACCTTTTTGAAAATTTCTTGCATTTTCATGTAAAATGCTCGCAAGATTCACTGTAATCTTGAACAAAGACGCGTCCTGCATAGTGCATATCGTCCCCTTAGAGGGAAAAGTCACTAACTGACATGTGCATAGTTTTGAGATATTGAGGTTTTAAGTTTAAAACGTCATAACAACGTCAAATTTTGATATATTTAATTTTATGTAAGTACAAATTAATCGTTGAATTAATCCCCATTTTGTAAAGTAAAGTGTAGATCTCTAATTATCACACGAGAGACGAAAAATAGGATAGTTAGTTTTCCATCCAACACATTTTTGCCAAATAAATCGTTAGTGACTTTTGTCATGTTGTTGGTGACTTTATGCAATTTGGAAATGCAGGTTTATGACTGTCCAATTTAACTAACACTATTATTTTGTGTCTTTAATATTACTAAAAGTTATATTTTAAGCATAGCATAAGCATATGTTCATGACTATATTCCCCGAAGGGGTAGTCAGAGATATTCTATAACCTCAGAACATCCACGATTCACCAGTTTTACCGAAACTCTGTCCAGTGTGACGGGGGGTGAGCCCGTCGCCACTTATAATGGACAGTGAAGCACGCAGGTGGCCTCGAAATTTAAGCACGTAGGTTTCCTCACGATGTTTTCCTTCACCGAAAAGCCAGTGGTGTTACAAATCGTACATAAATTCCGAAAAACTCATTGGTACGAATCGGCCTAGACGGGGATTGAACCATCGCCTCCTGCACGGCAGGCAAGGTTACTCGCCACTAGAAAAACAAACTTTCATGTTAAGATCACCTTCAGTCAGGTATCAGGAACCTTTGTGTGAAGGTCAGGAATTTTTGTTCCTTGTTTTTGTTCCTGGTGTGACAGCGCGGTGTGAAGGTTCAGGGCTTAACTTCCTCTTGTTCATCAAAATCTCTTTAAATAATGATGTCACATGAAATAATGTATAAATCACGCTAAACACAATGCAACGGTGTTCATCGACCGGCTAGCTCAATCGATCTGAAGTGAAGGCAGTGTTGCCAACAGTTAAATTAGCTCTCCCCCAGATTCAAATCCACAGGAAAAGCGCTAACAGAAGGCCTCTCATAATCACAAAATTTTGCACTAAACAAGAAAACATTGGGTAGTTATTTTATTGGTAGTTTGCTACCTTTATTATACATATTGTGCAACATTTACTTGTAAGTGCCGTAAGTGCCGTGTCGTGCGTGGTGGTCCAGTGGCGAGTAACCTTGCCTGCCATGTAGTAGGCGATGGTTCGATCCATGTCCATGCCGACTCGTACCAATGACTTTTTCTGAATTTATGTACGATTGTAACACCACTGGCTTTTCGGTGAAGGAAAACATCCTGAGGAAACCTGCATGCTTTAATTTTGGCATGTATTGTACCCACTGTCCATAACAAGTGGCGACGGGCTCACCCCCGTCACACTGGAGAGAATTTCAGTACTATAATAGTGAAACATGGATGTTTTGAGGTTTTAGAATAACTCTGTGTACCCCCTCGGGAAATAGTTGTGAGCCCTTTTTCTTACGATTTATTTTTAAGTCCAAAAATATAACTAAACTAAACAAAGTATTGAAATTACACAAAGAAAAACTTATTTGCTTCTGGCCGTCCGTACATGTATAGACCAAAAGTGACAATTATGCTGGCGGCATTTCTCCACTGCACAGCTAAGGACAGAGGAGGTCACAACCTTTATCTTATCTTTATCGTTAAGGACATCCCAGGTCCCTAAAGAAAGGTTTGGCTTCGAATGCCCATGGCCCTGGTGTCTCGACAGCAAACAGTTGTATGACAACATATTTTTCTAGTTATGTAAATAATCAGTAAATCAGCTTAGTGGTTGAGTAATAGTCTGTCTACTAATTGGAATGCTGTTTTTAAATCGTACAATTTCAAAAACATGATCGAATAATGCATTTATTAACTTAAATAAAAGTTTAAGACATTTTTGAGAACGAATCAAGCCTTATGAAATTCAAAAATACCTCTCTTGTAACTCAATTTTAGTCTATTGAACCACTCGCAAAACCACTAACTAAAAGAAAAATTTCTACGCTAAAAGGGGGTCAAAACCACCATTTTTAGTAGTTTTTAGTAGAAGTTTGCAACACTGATCGGTGGGCGCACGCAGGGTGCAGGTGAAGTGGGCGGCGGGTGCGGGAGGTGTGTTTTAATACAATACTTTCAACGGTTTCTCAGGAGAAATAATCACTAACGGCCCTTACGGAAATAGGGCTTAGGCAAAAAGTCACTAAATGCGGTTAGTTCATTTTTAAAATGAAATAAAGTTCCGAAGAAAAAATAACTAATTGCACTTAGTTATTATTTTTGTCAGGGAAAAGTCACCAAGTACCGTTAGTGATTTTTATTCACGTTGGAAAAGTCACTAACTGCTCGTAGCTATATTGGATGATAATGCAGCTGGAGTTAGTTATTATTTCCGGTTTGAAGTCACACAAAAGCTGTACTTAGTGACTTTTCCACCTTTTTATCTTGGAAAGTATGGCAGATATCGAAACGTGAGTAAGACGGGAACGTAGAACAGGTTATTCTGAGTACGGTGGTGTTAATAACTCATTTTGGCCAAATGTGTCAGTTGGTGACTTTTCCCTCTAAGGGGACGATATTTAGCCAAAAGATTTGCTTCAAAGCATTTTAAGCGTTACAAGTTTTACTAAAGGATTAATTTTGATTATCAAGATTTTCAGACTTAAACCAAAGACAATTTGAAGAGGTCACGAAACTATAATTAGAGCCAGGTTTTTTCTAAGACAAAACAGATGACCGTCGTTTCTAATCAGCGAGAGTGGATCAGGGATAATCAGAGGTACTGGTTTTTTTCACGTCGACATGGATTGTGTTCATTGTGGGTAGGTAATAAATAACAAGTGACAGCCTTAATGAAACTAATAATCCAAGATCCCAGAAGAGCCATTTTCTACATTGACTAGTCTAGGCTGATAAATGATAATCTAATCTCTTCTCTCTTCTCTTTCTTTCTTATCTCTTCTGATCTAATATCTTTGATTTTTTTTTTTTTTTTTTTCTCTTTATTTTTAATTTGAGGGGGTTTTTTCTTACAAGAAAATGTCACCCCCATAATATCTATATCTATAGCACTTACAACTACTACAGACAATTTGTAAACGTACTCGTATAGGTATTATTGGTCAGCTAAAGTTCTTCGCCTTATCCCCAACTGAACCATTTTGTAAAGTTGTCTGGCTATGCCCGATGTGGGCTCAGCCAGGACACTATTACAGTGACCTACCTCTGAGTTAAAGTTGCTACAATATAGAACCTGTGACCTCTCTGCTCCGTTCCGGACACACTCCATGAGAATGTGGTAAACATCTTCAAGGACTCCGCACTCGCTACATTCTGGTGACGCTACCTTGCCCATTAAGTAGCCAAAACTATTCAGAGGGATGTGCCCCGAACGAAGCCTAAAAGCCGTGATAATATCGTTCCTGCTCATATCGGCTCCACATATCCAAGGGACACTAGGTAGGTCAGGTTGAATGGTCTTATACCAAATACCTTTGCTGAGCGATCTTTCATCAAAGGACTCCTTCCAAAGTTTGGAGCAACGATTTTTCACAATATGGAGGAGGTCAGTGAAATACGGTACACACTCAAAGAAATCTCCTTCTACCGATGCCTGTTTTGCAAACAGGTCTACTAGCTCATTTCCCGCTAAGCCGATATGGGCAGGAATCCACTGTAAAACAACATTTTTATTTTTTAATGACAGTTTGATAAATAATACTTGATAATGGTTCATATTTCAGTGGAAATGTAAAAGTCAAAGGTCATAATCATAAGGTTTTAGAATGTTGATACATAATAGATTGGTTGGAGGTTGCGAGGGTATCATCTCTAGTTTTTAAAATACCTAAACTATGACCATTCCACTGGAATACTTCTTATTGTCATTATCATGGCATTTGCGAACGGTGTTGAAAACTTGCAATGAGATCTTTGTCTATAGGTAGGTATGTAAAATTTTTGGCATCGCATTGTTAAGCCATACTTTAACAGGGTCCTTCTTAGGCTGACGATTTTACACAGTTACTCCTTAAAATAACTTGCCATTTGGCTATTCTTCTGCCATAACGCGAATAAGCGGGAAAATGGCCCTACATATTTGGTACCATACTAAAAAATTCTGAGACGGACAAAGTTATCAGAATAAAGCCTTAGCTAATTTAATCGAAAATGTATGAAAAGGCCGATTTTTCGAACCCAAATAAAACCAAGGACGATGGACCTATAGCTGTGGTGACATAACAATAAAAGTTTAGATGGACAATTCCTAACAAAATATAGTTTTTTTTTTGGTCGGCACTTTCACATTTTGGACCAAATCGGATGATGTCTTTTGTGGTAAAATTGTGCGGTGGTACTCGTAGGGAACCCTCGTTGCGCGACTCGCACTTGACCAGTTTTTAGGGTTCCGTAGTCAAACAAGGAACCCTTATACTTTACGTCGATTCTGTCTGTCTGTCTGTCTGTATGCCCCGCCTCAATAACTCGCTCATTTTTGCACCCATTGAATCGAAATTTGGCATGAAGACACATAAAAGTAGGTACCTAACCTAAAAACAGAAATGTAAAAGTATGAAAAAACAATTTTTTTTATACTCCCCTTCCATACAACGAAAGAGGGGTTGGAAATAAATCGAGTGTGATGAGATATGTATGTCTTGTTCAATGAAACAAAACTACAATAGAAACTAAATCGTCATAATGCTTCTGTTTTAGATATCTGCGCTATCAAAAATAGTCGTACCCTAGGTCGTACCCCATAAATATATTATCTAATAAACTAGATGGCGTTGCACGAAATTAAATCGCGCTATTGTTAGGTTCCAAATTTTCTTTTAGGGAAAAGAATCGACATTACGAGTAATTTACGACTAGTTTTAAGAAAAAAAAAAAAAAAAAAAAAAAACATACGGGTCGAATTGAGAACCTCCTCCTTTTGTTGAAGTCGGTTAAAAATTAAGAAACCAGTAGAATAAGTTCTGCTTATGCAATGGCATGGCTACGAAACCCTATCATGGCATGGGCGAGTCCGACATGCTCTTGGCCGGTTTTTGTATGTGTGCGTATGTTAGTTGCATAAGGCTTGCCGCACACATACCGTTTTCATGGCCGTTGGACCTTCCGTTTTTATCGGACCGGGTGAAAACGGCATGTGTGCGCAGCCTTATGAAGAACACGTTGGATATGAAGGTCACAGGTGCCTTATAACTAGCAAATATTGGTTTACAAATTATGTGAAGACTGATTATATTAATTACGCCATTAAACTTAGTATTGAATAAGCAACGCAACGGCAATGGAGGTAAGATCATTAACTGTTTAAAAACATCAAATTTCCTAATTAAAAAAAATTTTGCTGATACTTTTACTCCATTCCAAATAGCAACGAATATTTAAGGCAATTTTTAATTACAGAAACATAGATTAGAACATCTTTAGTAACGTCCAAGATAATATGTCGGATAGTACCTAATATCTTTCTGTTATATAGATTATATTTGCTTATCAGAGTTGGCCAGAAAGCAAAATAGGATTCGGAAAATCTCATCGTCCTTATTTGGAATGCAGTATAGAAATATCAAATCAGAACAGAAGATTTTTACCTTTATAAGACCGCTTTATTTGATTACCGACTATAATATGATTAAAACAGATAAATGAAATCATAAGATAAATTATTAATATTATACACCCTAGTGATACTTAATGGGGTGCTTCAGCCCATCAAACTGAACAAAAACAAACCGAAATCGGGGCAAAATTCCTCCTGAGATTATAATTATCTTCGTTACGAAAACATAAATTCTAGCGTACCTATCAATTGTGGTGTCAGTCTATCTAGGCTATTATGTAACTGCCGAGGTAGCCAGATGGCAATAGAGGGGGTGACGTAAAAAGTTGGGGGGGAAGGGAGTGTCCATACCATAATGTATGTAGTAAGTATTCACTTTGATTAGTGCGAGTGCAGGTGATTAGTAATTGCGAGTGATTAGTGCAGGTGTGTAGTGCGAGCCGTGTCCAAGTCTGTTTAGTGGCTGTGTTTAGTAAATTCAGTGTATCGACGCTAAACGCTAAACACTTAACACTCCATGTCCAGACGTGTTTAGTGGCAGCACGCTGCGAGTGAGGGGGAAGAGGGCGCGCGGGACGGGGCTACTCGCAGTCCAACTCGCAAAAAATAGAACACGTTTCTAATCACTTTACTACGCGGTGGGCCTCGCATGCCACCCCCGAGAAAACGAAAAAAATCGAGAAGTGCCTCCATCCTTATTATTTTACGTATGTCAGAAAGAGCGCGCATGACGTTTTTCTCGTTTAAACCCTTTGTCGTGGGTGGCATGCTAGCCGTGCAGGTTACTAATCACTCGCACTAATCAATCGCCGTCCACACGAGTTTACTCCTAATCATTACGCACCTGCACTAATCACTAATCAAAGTGAATACAGGCCTTTATTATCAGGGTGGTCTGAAAAACAGCGCTGTACAATCAGACCTGGTGTCTATTGTCAGCATATGCTGAGATCCATCCTATTGCCTAGTGTTAATTGTATGGCTAGTTCTTAGGGTGAAGGAATTTTGGTGCGCTCAACTCATAGCTCCTCAGTTTATTAATATTTCTGATTTATTTTAAATTTAGAATAAGTAACTAATTGACTTCTATTTGGGCACTGAAATTCAGCGAGGTCAGAATCTTTTTGGAGAAAAATGGCTTAACGTGAGCAAAATTGTCACTTTCCTGTGGGGCGATTTTCCAAAACGGAAGCTTTCTACCGAAATAATACGTAAAGTTAATAAATAAATCAAAGAGATTGTATCTTATCACAGTAACAATCAATACAACTTTACTAAAACCTAAAAAGAAATTAAGTGTCTCCTTATTTTTATTCGAATATCCATCATAGAATAGAGGCGACACGAATTGTGTATCACATTCCTGTCAGCTAAAAAAATGTTAAAATCACCTGCAAATTAAATAATGAGCTCTGTTGGTACATTTTCGATACAAAGTACATAGTGAAATGAACTCACTGCCACTTTAACTGCTGCCATTTAGCCAAACAGACAGTCGCGTCGAAAATTTTATATATCGCAGACGCGTTCGGGTCAGACAACTTCTCACTTGTATGGTAAGTAGTTACGTTAACAATATTTGGATTTCTTAAAGTTTTTTAATTGTTTTAGTTAATAGACCAGATGTAAATATCCGTAAAGCAATAACACTGTATTCAAATGCATCGTTTTTGTTTTATTAATGAAAAACCTCAAAATTATCACTTTCCTGTGTATCACTTGTCTGGATCCACCTAGACAGGAAAGTAAGTAAGATAAGTAAGATTCCTAATTTCTTACTAATATTGTATGGCTAATATTATTAACGTGTTGAGGACTTATTTCCACAGAAAACAAAATGACACAACCTAATAAAAAGAAGCCTAGAGAAGAAGTAGTAGCAAAAAAGCGAGAAAGTAAAAGATAACCTTATGAACGAATGAAACAAATGAAAATGTATCCAGAAAAGTTAGTTGGTTTAAAAGAAAAGAAAAAAACAGTATTGTTTGAAGTTGAGAACTACAAAAAAAATAAAAAAATATCTGAAATTAATGACCATCCGTGAAAAAATTCACTGTAGGAAGTCGTGGCAGGCTAGATGATTATATACAAGCACATGTTAGGAACTGTGATGATTCCTAGTGCCTTACTATTAAACATTTTTAATGATTTATTTCTAAATAAACAATTAATATGGGAAATGTGTGTAAAAATCTCACTTTCCTGGCTGTTTCTCACTATCCTGGCAGTAAAAAAACGTTCATATAATAATATTTCCTAACAATTTTCAGTCGATGTATAAAATATCGATTGTCAAGTATATACTAGTCACTTATTGCGCATTTTTATACATGTTTAAAGTTTATTTTCATTTTCCTGCGCCATATATCACTTGCCTGTCCTCAATGAAAAAATTGAAAGGGCCACAATTTAAATGTTTACCTATATTTTGTCTGACCCACAAAACAGTAGCTTATTTACGCCAAAACCTTGACCTCTGGCTACTTTCCATACCAAATCTAGTAAATAAAAGTGAAGAACTAAAAATGTTCCATTTTATTCCTTCATAACAAGAACTAGCCGTAGGTATATGTTACGATATTTTTTTTTTTTTAATAATAATTAATACTTAATGTTAATTCTTAGTTTATTAGATTAAGAAATGTTGTAAAATTTATACTGGCAATAAAATATTTTTCTATTCTATTCTATTCTATTCTTTTCTTTTCTATTCTATTCTTTATGCTGTGACCAGACACCGGACTTACCTACAGATGTGCCATCTAACCGCTCACTTGAGTCTTTCTTTCTTTTCCAGGAGAGAAAAATTAAAGTAGGAGAATGGAACGTGCACTACGCAATATCTGGCCATGGACCCAAGTTCCTGACCTGTCTCTCTGGTGGTTTTGCCTTTGGTATGATATTTAAAGCTGTACTTGAAGGATTTGATCCAGATAAGTTTACTGTCATAGCATGGGACGCACCGGGATATGCCAAAAGTAGACCACCCAATCGCGTCTTAAATGAGAATTTGTATGAAGATGATGCCGTTTACTCTTATGAGTTTATGATGGTGAGTAAATGTATTGGTTTTGTTGTTTATCAAAAAAGCTAACAGCTGATTTAACATCACTTTTGTTCCAAACGAGGTCTGGCTGGCTACACAGCCTAGGTACAGCTTGGCAAAAAAGTCGTGATAAAAAATAAGGGCGCTGGCTCCACGCAAGAACGTCAATATCACGCATAACCTGGCAACACCACCATACTACAATTTTAGTTCCACCTGTCACCACGATCATGACTTTTTTGCCAAGCTATAGGTACTCGTGTCACAAATATAGGGTCCAACTTAGCGTAAGCGAAAATACTTAGCCTATGGGTCCAACTTAATATGCTGACACTTTTTTAAGAGGATGATCAGACCGTCAAACTGAACAACATTCTCTATGGTACCAACATCGAAATCGCGAAAAAAAAATCTGCTCTTCCATACAAAACTGCAAACCTACTCGAGAAAAATGTATGGGACACGTGATTTTTTTTTCGTGATTTCGATGTTGGTCCCATAGAGAAAGTTGTTCAGTTTGATGGTCTGAACATCCCTTTAAAAAAGTGTCAGCATATTAAGAAGGACCCTGTATATAGGTACGGTGCTAAAAATTACGTCCTTCTTAATATGCTGACAGTTTTTTAAGCAGAATTTGTTTGACGAAGATGCTGTTTACGCTTACGAGTTTATGATGATGGGTAGGTAAATCAATTGGTTCTAGTGCATCGAGCTATTTAGAGCCTAGTGAGGAGTTTTCCGACAGCTAGTAAAACGTATTTCAACGTAGTGGCGATAGATGGCGTTGACCAGAGAGGGGTCCGAAAATGAAAATTTTATACTAACAGTTTTACAAGAATGCATGTCACTTAGTCAGACGCCTCCGTTGACGAAATATTATATTATATTCATATTATATTCATATTTTGCTGCTTACTTAAAAACACAAATTCTTACTATTTTATTTGTATTTTATTATCTGCAAAGTCGCTCACCCCTGTCTGGTCAACGCCTTCTATTGAGCCATTTGGAACTACTTTTTCTTTTTTAATGGATTTCGGAAAATCCCTGAATATAAATTACTTACTCACAATTTTATAATAAGACCTGAGTTTGTCGTATGAATTTTTTATACTGCAGCGTCTCTTTGTTACACAGGGTGTAAAAAACACACTAGTGATATTTAAAGGGGTGGTTAAGACCACCAAACTGAACAACTTTCATGATGGACTTTACTGCGAAATCGCAATAGGTTCGTTAGGTACTCAACTCAAATGTACGGTACAGCTGATTTTTTAATTATTTTTTCGACCTTATCTCCATAGCAGAAGTTGTTCAGTTTGGTTGTGGTCTAAAGTACAGACATGTTCAGACTCTAAACCACCTCTTTCTTACTTACTAGGGTTTTTTGTTACACTGTATATCGAAATAAGGAATGGCGGGGTTCCCCTAAATTGCTCCACGCTCTTCTTTTTCATGCTGTGGGTAGCATGAAAAAGAAGAGCGTGGAGCAATTTAGGGGATCTGATTCAAGAGGTTGCGAACCCCAAAGTGTATGTGAAAATTATTCCGAATAGAGAGCTAGCGACTCAATCATGAGGCGGCCGGCGGAACCAGTCCTGGCCTGTACCACTAGTTCTACGGAATTTATTCACGTTTGTATTTGTCATTATCATTGGCTCGGTGGTGAAGGAAAACCATCGTGAAAAACCTACAAACCTACCCGAGAACGAAAAGAAAATACCATATGTTCGGAGGTACCCTATGTGTAAAATATGAGGGAGCATGGGGTGAACACAAAAGACCAGCAATGGTCGCAGATAATGTAGCAGCTTGCAAAAAAAACCTCCCAAAAAAATAAAAACACAGTATTCGATTTTGAGTGTTTAATTGTTTTGTTACAGGCATTAAACATCCCGAGTTATTCCATTTTGGGATTATGCGCAGGAGGCATTGTGGGTATGATCATGGCGGCCAAATATCCCGCTCAAGTGGAAAGCCTCATACTTCTCAACAGCTATTCATTTGTTTACCCTCATGAATGGCATTGGACAAGTATGTATCACTGATGTGTTTGCAGTTTATGCGATCAAAATCGAAATTATCAGCTGTCTTCTGCTTTAATTTCCAGTTCTTCCTGAAGTTATAGACTGGACGGAGAAATCCAAAGACATATTAATCCGTTATAGTGGAGAAGATTACGAGACAGTTTTTAGGTCTGTGTGTGCCGCTATGGCCAGTTTAAAAGAGAAGAGAAACGGAGTTATAGTTTCCGATGAAATCCTTCAAACACTTCAGTGTAAAACATTGATTATGGCCGGTGCTAAAGACGAGGGTGTGGATCAATCACATGTCAATCATTTAAACAGCAAGATTAAAAATTCAAGGTAACTAACGGCATTTATATAATATTTTTGACGTTTTTAATTAACCGCTTTTCGAAAATGTCTATTGTTCCCATAAAGTTACTATACCAGGAATAGAGGAACTGACGGGCTGAGAGAGCGAGATGTACCTACCTAGCGGCACCACTGTATAATAGAAAGAGATACGTGACGCGAGGCAATAGAACCATTTTTGCAACTGTTTGACAGCTTGTCGGCATGGTGAAAATTCGAGCTCTGTGAATTATTTTGTCAATCTAGCGTAAAATCGTGGATAATTTTGTGTGAAAGTGTTAACATAATTTCCAAAAAAATATCCATGATTATACGTTAGATTGATAAAATATTCACAGAGCTCGAATTTTCACAATGCCGACAAGCTGTCAAACAGTTCCCAAAAACGGTTTCATTTGGCAACTCGTGTCGTTCCTCTATTCCGTAAGGTATAATAAAATAACATTATGATTGTTCCCAAAATAGTTCTCTGGCTACATGTGATTCATATTAGTTAGGTATGAAGGAAAGTTGCGCTTGCTTCGTTTGCTCAAAATTTCTGTTTTAAATACTGCATAAGTACATCAATCATAATCACAGCTCAGTAGTGGTGCTAAAAATTTCGATCTCGCTTCGCTCGCTCCATACTTGAGTGCACATACCTATTTGGTACCGAAAGCTACAATCTATTCGTACCTACGAGTATAACGGAGAAAAGTCGCGCTTACTTTGCGCTTTATGTTTGTTTACTAATTGTGGTACCTACTGCATGGATAAACCAAGAGCGATCTGACCACAACCGAGTAGATAGCTACTAGTTATGCTAAAAATTTCAAACTCGCTTCGCTCGCTTCTTAGTTTTCCCAAGGGTATTCAGCCTCTGCTCCGGGCGGTGCAAAATTGAGCTTACGCTTCTGGGGGACCCACTGGAAAAAAGTCTAGATAATAATAAATAATATGATCTAGATAATATGTCAATGTTTTCACGGCTGAACCGATTTTGATGAAATTCCGTATAAACATAGCTTGAATCCTGAGGAAGGACATATAGGCATAAAAATTAGCTGGTAACAGGCTTTTGTATACCTACATCAGGCATGTCAAACTCAAAGTCAGTGGTGGGCCACATGCATAATGATAGTAGAATCAGTGAGCCGCAAAGAACATAAAGAAATAAAACTCATTGCATCGATCATAGAACACGACTGTAATAGTTTATTTTAATAGTAAAAACAAATAAAAAACAGAGCGAGCGAAGCGAGCTCGACTTTTTTCACACCATGACATGAAACTTTCACCACCATTTTGACCACCGTACATAATTATGCTTACTTCTAAAAGTCAGGATGCTCGCGGGCCGCGAAAGGAAGCTTTTCTTAAAATTTGACCGGGCCGCAAGACATTGCGGTGCGGGCGGGCCGCATATTTGACATGCCTGGTCTATATGTTTCAGAGTCTACGTGTACCCGGAGGGCAGGCACTACTTTCATATTAAATTTGCCGAAGATGTAAATGAAAGAATGCAGCGGTTTCTCTTGGAATGATCATGAATAATAAATGTAAAAAACCATCAACAACTCTATTAAGTTATGGCTTCCGAATTGCATGAAATCTAAACTATTATAAAACTGTATCTGAAGTGTGTTTGTACATTGAAGATATTTACAAAAAAAAAATTACGATATGGTTTTTAGGTATCCGTGACTCGAAATCAACCTTTTTTAGAAATGTTGTGTATCTGTTTGTTCGTTCACGCATTACGCAAAAACGACTGAACCGATTTTGATGAAACTTTTTTTCTTATGATCTGACTTAAAATCTGGTAAGTATACAGGGTGAAATTGATATCACTAGCATCCTTTTAAACTAAGAGTCTACCCATCAAACTGAACAACTTTTACTATGGGAGCAAACCAATCGGAGCAAAAAAAAACTGCTGTCCCATACTAAACTCCATCCGCCGCCGCTGCCTACACGACTCAAATGTATGGGACAGCTGATTTTTTTTGCTCCGATTGGTTTGCTCCCGGTTCAGTTTGATGGTAGACTCTTAGTTTAAAAGGATGCTAATGATATCAATTTCACGCTGTATAATTTGTGCGGATGAAGTCGCGGGTAAACACTGTATGATTTATAAATGAAAACTGCATATGCAAAACTTTTGTTCAGAGTAGCTTGATTTCATTTTTAGGATATAAAATTAGATTCAAGAAAATCTTTTATCATGTTTTATACCTATAGGTAAATGTTCATCAGAGCAGAAGTCTTACATGCATTTCAAATATTAACAAATGGTACTGTTACTTTTACTTGCGAAAAACACTATTGTGTAGACAGACAATAAGTATTAAGATCTACAATTTTAAGGGCCTGTTTCACCACTTCCGAATAAGTTCTTGTTAGCTTATCCGACAGATATTTTGACATAATTTCATACAAAATATGTCAAACTATCTGTCGGATAAGCTAACAAGAACTTACCCAGAAGTGGTGAAACAGGCCCTAAACCTCATAAAAATTTCATCATCAAAAAAAAGTGCTATGGAGTAAATTTTTTAAGACCTATATTATTTAATGAGTTAATTAGATAATTGTAAAAGGTGCGAACTCTTGTGATTTTCGAAATTGATTTCCTTGGATTGGAAGGCACCACAGGAACATAATGAAGCACAAGTCAAAAATAGGTATACCTACTAAAATGACGTAGTTTAGTAGAGGCCGAACGGCGAGGTCGTTCGGCCAGAGAAACCTCTTAATAGGTAGCAATAACAAAGTTCACAATCTCAACGTAGTTAACTAGTACAATAACAATAAACTATACAATCCGGCTCTTATGTAAACCACACGTTTAAGTTTACCCAAATTAGGTTAGGTCGTTGTATGCTGAGATGTTATGTGGTATCGAGGTACGATAGCTGCTGTACAAATAGTAGGGTTTAGTACATCACACCGAAAGTTAAATACTTAGTCGAAGGTCGAGAACGAATTATCTTAGAAAAAGTATAAAGTATGTCTAGAATGAGCCTCACTGTTTTACCGTATAAAACAAAAGGGGCCAGGTTTCATAGGTTGGTGTGCGTGTGGTGCCATACAAATTATGTATGTGTGCGTGTATATGTATAGGGTTTAGGAACCAGTACTGGTTCCAATTTTTTTCGACGCTTTCGTATTTTCGACTGTCAATCTTGACATATAACTTTATCTAAGCGAATTATAAATGATCAAAATGTGAACAAAACAATTGCTATTGACTATGTATTATTGTATACATAACAGTAGCTAGACTATGTATTATTGTATACATAACAGTAGCTTAAGAATTTATATTGTAATAGTTTTAAGTCGTGTTATGTTGTAGAGTTTCTGGCCGCATCTTCTCTACAGCGACAACACGTTCCGACGCGGTGGTAGCTTAAAAAAGATTTGACGTTTAATAAGTGTGCTTCAAGCTCCTATATTGAATAAATTATATTGACTTTGACTTTGACTTTGCTCAAAGTATTAATACGTAGACATGGGCGTACCCAGGGGGGGGCAGGGGGGGGCAGCTGCCCCCCCCCCCTGGAATCGGCCTAACCTGCCTTCCGTACGTGAGAATTCTGGTCAAAGCGACGTCATGTCACTGAAAAATTTTGAGCTCGCTTCGCTCGCTCTGATTTCTGTTCATTATGGCACTGTTATGTCGGCCAAATTCTGGTCCAGTTACGTTGTATTATTCATAAATTTCGAACTCATTTCGCTCGCTCTTTTTTCTATTCTACTATAGCAGCATTGCTTGCTATAGACGGTAGTCTGTGATGAGAAATTTTGAGATCTCTTCGCTCACTTTGCTCGCTCCAGAATTGGGTGAAAACTCGCTTCGCTCGCTCTAGGTTTTGGATCGTATATCTTTTCATAGTGTAGTTAAATCTTGAGCTTGCTTTTAGGTCGTAAAAAACTCGAGCTCGCTTCGCTCGCTCCAGGATTTAAAACTTATAATACTGATCTCACTATATTGCAGTAAAATCTCGAGCTCGCTTCGCTCGCTCCTGGCTACGATTGTATCACATTGCAGTAAAATCTCGAGCTCACTTAGCTTCGCTCGCTCTAGAATTCAGCGAAATTTCGAACTCGCTTCGCTCGCTCTAGGTTTTGGATCCTATATGTTTTTATGGTGAAGTAAATTCTCGAGTTTGCTTTGCTCGTTCGAGCTTTTAGGTCGTAAAAAACTCGAGCTCGCTTCGCTCGCTCCAGGATTTAAAACTTATTTCACTGATCTCACTATATTGCAGTAAAATTTCGAGCTTGCTTCGCTCGCTCCAGTATTTAAAACTTATTACACTGATCTCACTATATTGCCTTAAAATCTCGAGCTCGCTTCTGGCTAGACACATTGCAGTAAAATCTCGAGCTCACTTTGCTCGCTCCAGAATTTTGTTAATTATCGAGCTCGCTTCGCTCGCTCCTGGCTACGATTGTACCACAAAGACCTAGATGCATTGCAGTAAAATCTCGAGCTCACTTAGCTTCGCACACTCCAGAATTCAGTGAAATTTCGAGCTCGCTTCGCTCGCTCTAGGTTTTGGTTCCTATATGTTTTTATGGTGAAGTAAATTCTCGAGTTTGCTTTGCTCGTTCCAGATTTTAGGTCGTCAAAAACTGGAGCTCGCCCAGACTTGCCCCCCCCCCCAAGACCAAAAGCTGGGTACGCCCATGTACGTAGATAACACAATTCGTCGGTATACCGTGACAGCACGCACACAAAAGAAATGGGTGCTTCGCTTCACTCATGATTAGACGAGATTACGTCTGGTTCTTCTTTTAAGTCTTGTGTGAGCATTGCTACTACTATAAGTACATTCTAAAACAGAAAGTTTGTTATGGAACAATGTTTCTGAATACCCCGAAAAGCATTACGGTTGTGAGTGTATGTACATAATAATACAGGGTGTCAGGGTAAACAGTTAGGGTTGAACTACACCAGGCAGCACAGCATCGCATCTTATATGCTCTAGCAAATGACGTTCCTGAGTGACAGAAAAGGATGGAGCGACGGAAAAATGCGATGCGGTGCTGCCTGGTGTAGTTCAACCCTTACAATATTTTAAGGTATGGTTGTTCCCATGATACTGAACAACTTTCCCAAAGAAAAATAGAAAATTCCCCCAAAAAAAAGTTTTTTTTTGCGAATTTCCTATAGGTTTCTCAGGGAACGTTGTTCAGTATCATGGGTACAACCACCCCTTCAAACAATGCAATTGTTAACCCAAACACCCTGTAGATTTACCGCCGGTGGCAGTTTAAGAGAATTTTATTCCGAGAGCGAAAATGCGCGCTGCATACAAACGTACTATGGTGATATTTTCAATACTAACCAATTTAAGTCAATAAAATGTTGCAGGAACGATCTAGAAACAAATCTCTATGCTTGTATGGAGTTCGATTTTCGTTAAAATATACAGTTTTAATTCTAGGATTAATTTAAGATTTGTATGGAAATCTTTGAAGCACTGTAACTTTAAAACTATACATTTTAACGAAAATCGAACTCCATACAAGCATAGAGATTTGTTTCTAGATCGTTCCTGCAAACTTTCATTGACTTTAATTGGTTAGTATTGAAAATATCACCATAGTACGTTTGTATGGAGCGCGCCAACGGTAATATACCAGCTACCGGTAATATAAGGTGCCATACCAGCCAGTATGACTAGACCATCAGGGCTTCTGTTTCACAGATTTTAAATTCAGCTAATTTTTTTCGCAATAAAATACGAGGACATCCATTAGATCGCCGTAATAGATTTCCAAGAGAGGCAGCTGGTGTAGTGCGTCTAGTGAAAGAAATAGTTACTGCAGGCCTACGAACAAATAATAACTTATTATTTGTTCGTAGCTGCAGGCCGACTTAGGGACATAGAGTAGTTGAATAATCAGATAGCTATCATATTATATAAGGTTGACTTTAGAACACTGCGTCAGGCGAAAGGTAATGCACTATGGTCGCGAGGCAAAAAACATTAGAGATTCAACCTTAAATGATCGAGTAAGACCATGTTATTGATATGTGCCTTAAGGGGCTACAGCCCGGTTTTACCGTGATATTGGGTAACATTGTAACCATTTTATACGGTTCCGCGTCGTGCAGTATGACCTACTTGTAATTACTATTTTTCGAATTAATACTAGGTACTCTTCTTATTATAGTTTATTCTTCTTCAGTTTATTCTTGTGCCCTGCAGTAGTATTCTTGTGCCCTACTGTAGGTAGTGATGAACAAAATGTTGATGATGATGATGGTGACTATGGTGCGTATTAGAAGTCTGCATGGTATAGTCCCGATGAAGGATGAGGAACATCTATGAATGGGTAAGTAACGATTTCTTAAGTCACGCCTTAGTGCGAGAGTCGAGTTTAATTTCATACATTATTCATGAGAAAGTTCGCGAAGTGAGAACTATAACCAAGTGTCGACGCGACGCGACGGTATAAGATGCTAGAAATCTTTTGAGATAGAAATTCAATTTAAATTCGTTCACACTGTGCAGTTATTTAAGGCGGCTACAGCAACACCACTTCGAATTTTTGTTTACTTCGTAGTAACATAAATACATCTAATCTTCAGCATGCTTCAACTTCGAAGCGTACATTGTGTCTACAGGCTACACCACCCACGTGCCACCCACGCACTACATGACGGAGCACACTGCACAGATTTCGGGAACTGCTAGTAAAATGAGGATATTCTAAATAAGGATAATACAGCATGTGCAATTTACTTTGAGATTAACTACCCTTCAATCATTCTCAAATCGACATGTTTTTTTGGCATTTCGTAGCGATTCTGCGATGGGACGTACCCGTGCGTGAGTATTAGGTAAGTAGACTATACGATACGAGATATCGTAAATGTGGAACAATATAAATACAGGGTGTAAGTGACAGCCTGGCAAATACTGAAACGGTGAATTCAGACCATCAAACTGAACAACTTTCACTACGAAGTCACCCTCAGGAAACGCGAAAAAAATCTACTGCTCCGTACAAAACAGTTCTACCTACTCAACTCAAATGTAATGAAACAGGTGATTTTTTTTCACGTTTCCTGAGGGTGGCTTCATAGTGAAAGTTGTCCAATTTGATGGTCTGAACTCACCTTTTCAGTATTTGCCAGGCTGTCACTTACACCCTGTATTAATGTTTATAAGAAATTCAATGAAAGTTCGAAGTCACCTATCACTGCGATTAGCACCTTAACCTGGCAACTGATCGTCTACTTGGCGGTGAACGACATGGAGATTTGCATTGAGATTGTGTCGCATTATCTGCAATTCTATTGTTCGCCTTAAATGAAGCCATTAGCAAATGCTCCACCTTATTGTATGAAACCGATGATACCGGGTTTTTTTATTTTTTTATCTTAACTATTATAAAACCGTAAAATCATGAGGTACAAAAAAGTAGCGGTTTACTTCATATAAAATCAAATAACATTCGATAGCGCGATTTAAATGACGTGCAGCGCCATCTATTGACAAAATTGTTAGTTTGTTTGTTTGTTCGCACATCACGCAAAAACTACTGAACCGATTTTGATGAAACTTTTTTTGTTCGATAGCTTATGATCTGACTTAAGAGAATATTATTCCTAGAGCGAAAATGCGCGCTGCATACAAACGTACTATGGTGATATTTTCAATACTAACCAATTAAAGTCAATGAAACAATCTAGAAACAAATCTCTATGCATCTATTGAGTCAGATTTTCGTTAAAATATACAGTTTCAATGCTAGGATTAATTTAAGATTTGTATGGAAATCTTTGAGGCACTGTAACTTGAAAACTATATATTTTAACGAAAATCTGACTCCATACAAGCATAGAAATTTGTTTCTAGATTGTTTCTGCAAAATTTCATTGACTTTAATTGCTTAGTATTGAAAATATCACCATAGTACGTTTTTATGGAGCGCGCTCCGAATAATATACCCTTAAAATCTGGTATATAATTTGTGCGGACGAAGTCGCGGGAAAACACTAGATTTTTATATAGCTGGTAGACTTTCATGGTATAAGGAACATAATAAATCAAACCGAGAAATTATACTGACTGCGGGTATTATTGACAGATTGTACAAATTGATAAATCTTGCTAAGTGGCGACGGGCTCACCCCCCGTCACACTGGACACACTTACGGTACTGCTGGTGTAACGTGGATATTCTGAGTTTTCAGAATATCTCTGACTACCCCCTCGGGGAATATAGTCGTGAGCATATGCTATGCTATGCTTAATCTTGTCATCAAAATTAGTACGAACTGAGTATTTGTACAAACTGAGAAATTGTACCAACTGCTCGTAATTCATCAGCTGGAATGTGCCATACAAAAACTGCATACCTACTTGAGCCAAATGTACGGGACACCTTTTTTTTTGAGATTTCGATGTTGGTCCCATAGAGAAAGTTGTTCAGTTTGACGATCTGATCATCCCCTTAAAAAGTGTTAGCGTAAGAAGGACCCTTGTATTTAGACTAGGTGATTTGTGAGCACTTTCCAAATTTTCAGGGGTGGCTCAGATCATACTGTACTGGTCCAGGTCTACACCAGTAATAAACTACTCTCTAACCATCAGACACATCTTAATATATTGCTTCAAACAAAAGGAATCATAATTATAAAGTAACTATCGTTAAAACAGCAAACTTCAAAGTTAGAAGTTGCAAAGCACAGACAATTATGTTAACTAGTATTTTGAGGGAGGGAATTTAGTTCATTCAAATTATCATGTAAATAAAGGGAGATTAGCAATATCTCAGTCGAAATTGACTAATATTTCATTAGAAAATTAAAATTCATCAAATATTGTAATAATGCAAAAATGGCGGAAAATTGAGTTAGCAGAAAACAGCTGATACATCAGTGATGCTTTGTGCGGGGAAAATAGTTTAAAATTTATTCGCTAGGAGGCGCGGAGCAACTTCATCAAGCATAAATAGGCGTTATGATAGGGTATTAGAGTCTTATGAGCGTGATTAGTCCATAAGTAATTGACACTTTTGACACATGCGCTGTAGGTAATTATTTTGGTTAGGCGGGTTTTGAATAGCGTACCCAAGCTGCGCAAAAAAGTTCTAAAAGTTGATATGTGAAGTTGGCGCGAGGTGAATTTCCTCTAGCAAAAATGAATCTTATGTCCGGGGAAGATAGCTTAATTCACTAAGTTTGGGCCTTAGATAGTTCGCGCATCAGGCTGTTTGCCTATTTAATTAAGAAGCTAAAATTAAGCATAGAAGTTCATGCAATTTCCATCTTTAATTGGAAGTAAATAAAGATTGATGAGGGAAAATGTAAATAGTTTTTCAAATTGGTACGGGTTATTGGGAAGACAAGATTACCATATAAGGAGACGTTTTCTTGTATGAATTAGAGGGAGGATTAGTTGGTTGAAAGAAAGTCTTATAATTATGAAGTTAAGGATCAATTTTGATTATTCGCAAAGTGAACGAAGCAAACCAAGTAAACCAAGTAAACCAACTAGACCAACTGGACCAAGTGAACCAAGTGGACGATGATGACGTCATAGTAAAGCTTGTATAAATAGGCTCGGTTTGGCGGGGGCGGGGGCTTTTCCGAGAAACCAGCTACGAGTGAACATCTCTTTGTACCAACTTGTGATTTTATTCAGAATTTATTTATTTACTTGAGTTTTGATTGGAGTTTAATTTAATTTGTAGAAATCTAGTAGCTCGTAGCTGAATTTACATGACGAAGTAGTTCATGGGCTGGCTCGGCAGTTTCAAAAGATATTTACTAATATCTTAACCTGGTTGACTGAGACAATATCAGGCGCCATTCTTTACCAACAGGCAAAGTCTCCTAGGTCAAGAGAAGTCCGCCTTGTGAGTCGATTGGGAACTTGTCGAAGAGGGATCATGCCGTTCTAGGCGCCAAAAGACTCATAAGGAAGTCCTTGACTTAGTCCCAAAACCTTATATATATATTTCACTCACCTTTATATTACTCACCTGGAGACTCTCACGATCTATAGGCTTCGGCTGTGTGAGAGAATTCAAACACACATGGAATAGGCTTAGACACACTTAGAGGGCTCCACCCTCGAATCTCTTAGTTCGCTTAGTTCGAAGATTTCCATTGCACCACGGAAATCTTACATCACACACCTACACGATTACATGTAAATGTGAGGCCTACCTCTAGTCTTGCGGAATTTCCTTACACCGGGGAGTTTCAAACCTTAGGGCACTTCTTTAGAATAGGAAAATATTTAGACAATGGTTAGATTTACTAGGGTTTTGTTAGAATAATATAGGATAGGGTAGGTATTTAACTTTGACTAGAATTTTAGTAGGAATGGAAAGGTTTAGATGTTCAGGTTTACAAATTGGTATAATAGGTAAATTCAGTAGGATTTAATTAATTATTCCATAGACTTGAGTTACTTATATGATTTTTCAGTAGATGTTTGAATGAAATTCAGGGAATTCGAAGCAAATTAAATTTCATGATAAATCTTGGTTCTAAAAAAGTAAATGACATTATAAATAGAAAACAGTGATTAGGTGACAATATCAAAGTTATAATTCAATATAATATTGTCCAAACAAAATAAGTTCAATCTAAATTTATCGTTTCCTTATAATAATGGGAAATTAGAGTTTCTTATCATACCTATTACTTTGTTATGAGTTGGTGGAACTTTGGGATATAGTGCCTAGTGCCCTCTAGTCAGAAAAATAAATGATTATGGTACATAATAAGTTTTACAGATTTATATCAGAGTCAAGTAAATAAAAGTTTATCCTACTACATATTCACATGAAAGAGAGAACTTACTTTCAATGGACCAATGTTCTATTCATACAGTTAAATTAAATGTTATACTGTTTCTATAAGCTAAAGTTTCTGCTTATATTGTCATGCTAGTTTTATGTATACATACTTGCCTACTAAATGATAATGATGTAGATTCTCAGAATAGGAACTTTACTTTGATTAAACTGTTAACATAGTTGAGCTTTTGAACTGGTTTATAAAAGAAAAGATATTAAAAGGGAAATTTCACTAATTAGGGTTCCTTAAAGTCACGACTAATATAGAAATTAAGTCTAAGAATTACTAATATAGCTCAACTCAAACTAGAGTCTAAATTAAATAGAAACCAGTCTATTTGAAAAATACCTCTTGTCCATTGTATGACAAGTTACTGACACACTGACAAAAAATTGACTTTAAAATTTACAAGTCTCAACCATCCTTTATTAAACTTGACATACCTGACTAAGACACAATATCTCGGGAAAAGTTTGGAGGAGGGCTGACCAGTTTGGAGACGAGGCCCACTGAAGCTAGAAATATTCTAGCAGGAGGAAATACCAAATAAAATAACTCCTGAGAGCGGAATGGCGGGGCTCTCTTCTATACCAAACGAAACAATTATTCTTCTATACCAAACGAAACAATAATTCTTTTATACTTTGTTGCATTCCCAAGGAAAAAACAAAACATAGAAATAAATTTATATTTTAATAGGTTAGGAAATCTAACACCCTGTATAAGTAAATTAGTAGAGAAATCTAAGTTAACTATTTAACACTGAAAAATAAGAAAAGGTCTTTAGCTATAGAGGTATTTCATTAGATTGACTTCAGCGCTTACTGACGGAGGGTTGTAGGCTACATTTTCTGATAATAACTTCATAATCATAGTCAAAAATAGTATTGTAGGCTAGGAAGCTAAGTACTACTTTCTGATTTACGTTATTATTAAGTTTAGGTAATTCTAGGTCTCTGTTTGTTAGAATACAAGATAAATCTCAAGTCTGTCGCACCTAGGTTACTATTATACGGTTCACAACGTAGTCTCCTGATTTCACTAGACGATCGATACTGGCCAAGTTAACGTCTTCAGCTCAAAAATGGGATCATAAATAAGTTTAGGTATAGTTCATAAGTTAGGCTAAGTTAAGTTAAGTTAATAGGTAGGGATTTTCTATACACTGTTGGCAGCGACCAGTTAGTTAATTAGTTTAGGTAGATAGGCATTTTCGGTACGTAGGTGCCGAATGCCCAGGATTATTAAAATAAGATTAAATTAGTTTCTAATAGGTTCATAGTTAGCATAGGTAGTATAGGATTGTGTAAAGTAGGGGTCTATTACATTAGGTGCCGAATACCAGGATTTTTAAATTAGGTTCAGTTCGGTTCCATAGTTAGCATAGGTAGTATAGGATAAGTAGGGGTAGCTATTACATTGGTGGCCGCCACCAGGATAAGATAGGGGTATCTATTACATAGCTGGCCGCGACCAGGATAAGTTATTTTAGGATAGATAGGGGTATCTATTACATTGAAATGCCGTGACAAGGATAATAGACTTTGTAGACTAGGTCAAGTTTTATTTTATATTTTATAAACAAAAGATAGGTTTTGAATTATAAACGTATGATCCATTTTTAGTTGAAAATAATAGCCTTTTTAGGCTTTACATTGTTGCCGTGAGAGCGGATAGCAGATTTCGAGATTTAGGTATTCTGTTAAGAGAGATTTAGAAAAAGGTTTGGTTAGAAATGCAGGTTAAATAATTAGTTTATTTAGTTAGATAATTTATGCTTTAATTTTTAATCACATAGAATAGTTGTTTACATGAGGTTATATTGGCATATGATTGGGAATTTCACTTTATGTTTTTCACTGGTCACTAGATATAAGAGCACTTTGTTTTTACGTTACGCACTGTTATTTTGCTACACCAGGGTTATTTGCACTAGATGAAGCGACGTTTTGTAGAGATTTCTGCTTCCGAGTGGATAGTTGCTGGAACGAGGACAGTTTGGAGTATTGTCAATATCTTCTTTTCTTCCTTTTAGTAGCGTAGTTTGAAATGAAGTTCAGGAGTTTGAGACGCCTTGGTGTGTCTTGAGGAAAGCAGCACTCAGCAGCAGATAGTGTGTTGAAATGCGTTAGGAGGTTCTTTCGAGTAGCGATTACAGGAACTTCGGTTCGAGAGTTTTTAGGTTGTAATGTTCTTAAATGTCTTGTATACTTCTTCTTTGATACCGTAGCGAAGGAAGTATAGAAAATCTGAGTTTAGACGCCCGCTCTGACGCTTTCTTCAATAACAAGTCAGGTTAGGTAGTCAGTCATATTTCTTCTTTTCAATTTCGATTTGTTCTTGATGTTTTCTTTTCCTTTTTCGTGATAACGTAGCAAAGATGTAAATGGGTTCTTCGTTAGCGTTTGGAAAAATTTTCTGCAAATCGGCCATGTTGTGTAGAATTTGTAGAAAAAAATAACTGACGGAAGTAGTAGGTAAATTTTGACAGGTATGACGTGATCTTATTGGTTGATTGCACAGAAGTTAGAGAGAAGCATATACGTTCATTGGCTAATATAGGCTAGCGACATTTTTCTATGATTAGGAAGTTTATCATGTTACATATTTTTAAAGCTAAAACTAGAATTTAGGTAATTAAATTATTATTTGGATTATGCCTAAATTTAAATTAAATCAAATCGTTATTTTTAATAAGAAATCTAACATCCAAATGTCTCAAAATGATTTTTAATAAAGTAAGTTGATCACCGGAGTAAAAATCAGTGTTGCCGTTTCTTGAAAAATAAGTCGCTAGACATAGGCGAAGTATTTTTCGCTTACGCTGATAGACGAAACATCAGTGTAACCGCGTATGAGACAGCGATAGTCATAAAATCCTATACAATTTGTATGAAAATAGATGTCTGACTCCGGAGTCAGACAGCCGTCGTAGAACAAAAAAGTGGCTACGTCGATAAGGACAGCAATAAGAAGCGATCTCCTTTTTTAACTAGAGCGAATTTGCTATGTGCATCTCTTACCGAGTGATATGACAACACACGTGCTTACTTCTAGTTCCTTCTCTTTCTACGTCGCTAGATTTTAAGGATAGGGTACGTTAAAAATCCGATAGGGGTCGCCAAACGTTTGAATTAGATTTATAGGAAAGTGCGAGGTAAACAAAATATGGCTTTATTACAGAATTAAATGAACGATTAACTAATTTTAACTTTATAATAAATTGTGATTTTGATTTTCATGATTAGGATTGACTTATATTAATACTATTTCGATTATATTTATTTAGGAGCTCCAGCAGTGGATACATTATACATAAAAGCAAAATTTGACAATACCTACCTACTAGCGAGATTTAGAAGTACCTATATCATACAAGTAAAATTTTGTAAAATTAGTACTAATAACCTTAGATAGGGAACAATATAAAGCATAACATATGAATTTATTAATGAGAAACAATGTCGTTAAAAGCGTTAGATATAGCTAATTTTATTTTGTGTACGTAATTTATAAAAAAAAGGGGTAACTAAGCCGCAAATAAATCCCTCACTAAAATGGTAACACTAGAGAATTCGGTATGTCAAGTTTTTTTTTGTCTTCATTTTTATATTTTTTACGGACAGACGATATAATTTTAAGCCACCTATTTCATTCTTATTGCGATTCATCGAGTTTATCAATATAAATTTAATTTTTAAATTATTTTGATCTGTAATCTCTAAGTGCAAAAATGGTGGAGAGAAAATAATTCGAACTCCATGGAGAAAAACTACATACAGCTGTATTTAAAAAAAATAAAACCTGCCTCCTCTTTCTAACTCTATGCTGGAAAAAGATACGGCAACATCAAATGTCAAATTCTGACATTGTGAAAGTATTTTTTTTTCTTAATGGCCGGTTATTTTAAGTTGATTTTATGTTTACCAAGGAGTTCAGAGGTACGCCAGTGACGTCACTGCACGGACCGAAAAACGACGTTATTTTATTAAAAATATCTGTAATCCTTTCATTTTAAAATCTCTGACATAGAAAATGTTATTATTGAGACAATTATCTCGAAATGGTTTTCAATTCAGCCCTCCAAAAAAAAAACTTGACATAGCGAATTGATTTTGGTTTCAAGTTAGAAGGTTAGAGAACTAGATGGAGCTACGTGTCTCAAATCTAATTCTTTCGATTATTTTAAAATCAAATTTACATAGATTGCATTTGTTTGAATAAGTTAATATTTATGCTAGATAGATAAAATAGGTAGTTCACTTATTTTATAATGGGAATAGAGAGTAAAAAGGGCAAATTTAAGTATTTCTTTCGCTAGTACATATAGATCGTTTCGCAAATAAGGTCGGTAGATGGCGTCAGTAGGTTCAATCGGTAATTAGGTGTGTGTAAAGATTCGTAAAATCGAGTTTGTAATACCTATTTGGGTTTCCTAGAACAAGTCTATATCTTGCTAGTTAATAGTAGTATTAGTGTTTTTCTTATTAAGGCAATAGTTCTAATAGTGTAAAATTTGCCATTCACCTAGTATGATTTAAATTATTGCCGGGAAACGAATAGGAAAATGATTTTTGATCTTATTTTATTTAAATTATAGTTTAGACGGAGTAGAATTATACATAATTAATCTTTACTATAGTAAAGTATTTTAGAACGATAAAATGGAATCAGATTTTATGTTTACATAATTTTGGAAAGAAAATGGACACAAAATTTGTGTTTACCAACTTGAAATAAAGCCAAGTTAGACAACATTGTAGGATGAATGCGATTTTAGTTCAGTACAGTGGACCTACGAGACAAAGTGGAACTCGATGTTCTCACTTAAAAGTCGTGTTGAAATATTAGCATCAAAGTAATGTCAAATCATAGGAATACATAATTATTGAAAATTATATAAGTGAGAATTATTTTAAAATAGTAAGATGACTAAGGGATAAAGTCTCAAATGAATTAAACTCGGGGGGAAGGGTGTTTTTTATGTTTTATTTTATAATATATTAGGTAGATTTAATAAATAGCATTGTTTAGATAAATTAATTAACAGTAGGAAAGTTATTTTGCAAAACATTTAATTATAAATACCTACTTTAGTTATAACATTTTAGTTAATTTAAGAAATGAGCTAAATTAAAATTATGTTGATGCTTCTCTTGTTTTTTGTAATTTGTCTTAATACCTATTTCAAAAAGTAAATGCAGTAGAGAAGTGGGAAATTGCATAATAGGCAAATAGCAAATAATTTAGAAATTATGGTTAGGTACAATCTAAAACAAAAGTGGTAGGTACCTAAATTGCGGTAACATCAAGAGCGTTATAAATTAAATCTTTATTTAGTCAGATAACTAATAATAATGCTAGTGAGATCAGGTTATATAAATAAAAGAGAGGCACAAACAATGTAAGTAGGTATATAGGTATATTAGATACATTCAAACCATAGAAAAGTATATGTCTAGAATGAACATCACGCTTCTACCGTATAGGACGGAACGAGCCAACTTTCTTGGGTTGGTGTGCTTGAGGCGTCGTGCAGGTTATGTATGTGTGCGTGTGTAAAAATATTCACTTTGCTAGAATTTCTTTATAAGGTGGAAAGCATGTATCTAATTGATAGTTATTACAGGTTTTAGTTATTGTTAGTTTAAATTAATTATAGTGTAAGAAGGAGATGTAGGAACTTAGTCCCTTTCTATCCAACTCGAAGCTAGTAGGTACCCGAGAATAGCGTAGAATATCAATCGTATGAAAGCGGAAGAGCGTTAGATATAGAATCTACAACACAATAAATGAAGAATATTATTTAGAGATAGAAATGTATAATATAGCAATAAGAAAAACTAAAAAACTATAACATTTAATTAAATAAGCGCGAGTAGTTGTCAAGCGAAAGATAGGTAGAATTCGTCCGCAGGTAGTAACCGTGCGTTCGAGCGGCTGGATGTCCGCGGGACGAAGCTCGAGGAGGGGGACGCCTCGACCGGTAGAAACTTCGATGGATTGGTGTATGGTCCAAGTTGCTAGCGAGCGACTACTTTTGTATAAGTTAGGGCTTGGTCCAAGTAGTAGCGGATTGTCGATACACTACTAATATAGGGTTGTCTAGACTAAAGTTTTGGTTTAGTGTTCTAACACTCTAGGTTGTTGACTGCAATAGGGGTCTGTAGCATCATGTATCTCGTGTCTTGAATCCCTAATAATACTAGTCAGGTTTTTACTCACTATAGTGTTTGTACATTTCCGGTAGTAGACAGCTTAGAATAAAATTTATTTAGGTGGATAAATATTAATATTAAAAAAAAAAAAAAAAAATTATTTGTCTAGTACTTTCACACATTTGAGGTAATGATATACTTTATAATAATTATACTTTGATATGTTAATGATTCAGTGGTTAAGTAGGGATGTCCAATGGTCAATCATGCGTAAGGAGTCGAAAATGGAGGGGGAAGCAGGTTTCGGACTTCTCTGTCAGCACGTCATAACATCTAGGCAGAGGAAATTGTGGAGATGTTTTATAGGGTTGTCAATAAGTAATAAGAGTCAAAGTCGGATCTGAGAGTGGTAAAATGCAGGAGAATTGAGGTGACATTTAAATTATAAAAAAAAAAGAGATTAAGAGTAGGGGGGAAGTGCGTCTGCCAGGATGTACGTTCTTTGGTGAAGGGAACGTATTCAGCGAGAATTGTCTAATATAATGATTTATAGGTTATCGGTTAATTTTATCATCTGTTATAGTAGATTTTAACTGTAATAGTTGATAGAAGAAGAAAACAAAAATTACTAAGTGGGTCAATTATGCAAGGGGTGACGCGCTTGCCTCTGATGTCTGTTTTGGTCATCTTAAAATTTAATTAGGTATTGAAAAAAAAAATCTAGTTTTCTGATTTAACTTTGAGTTAAAAGCGTGGTTATTCTTTCATTATATAACTGTCATTTTGTTGAGTCATTGGGTTGTTGCGAGAAATTTTGGGAACTTCCCTATCAATAGATTTATTTTCACTATGGTTAAATTAGGACAGGACCAGTCGTCGTGGCGATTCTTGGGGAGGCCTTGGACTGGCAGTGGACGCAAGTTGTCTGAGGCGATGATGATGATGATGTTTAAGATAAAAATAAGCATTAATTAAAATAGATTAAAAAATACTAGGGGGTCGCGATTTCATTATCTTTTGAAATAAAAACAGTAATAATAAAAACCTAGAACTTAGAACTAACAAAATAAATTTAAAATAAATATCAAACCATAAGTAAACAGGAAATCGCGGAAGATTTGATTGTTTAGGCTTATTTCATTTACCTTTTAGGAAAACTAAAGTTCAACTGTCAAAGTCAGACTAAAAAGGTTAGATTCAAGTAAAGAATTTTATTAGTAAATAATAGTAAATAAAATGTGGCTTAATTTAGAGTTTTTGAATGATAAAATTTAAGTAACATGTGAGTGATGGTGACAAGAGTTATTCGGTTTTGGAATATTCGAGAATGGGGGAAGGAAATGTTCGAATTTCAAAAGGTATTTAATCGTTATTATAACTTGATTTAGAACTTCTTTTACGCGGTTGTGGTAATTTATAATTTTATCTTTTCGTGTCATTGATCTGTTGATTTTATTTTGGATTTGAATTGGTGAGTGAACAAAATGAAAGTGTGTGTTGGCAAGCAGAATGTTTAAGCGACATATTGATAAAACCTTTTTACAATATTATATATTTTATAATTTATATTATGACAAAAAAAGTATGAGGAAAGAGGGCCATTTGGAATTAACAGAAGTCAAGGTCATGGAAATTAGGTTATTGATATTCAAACTTGGAGACACTACACTATACAAAAAGATTTCTTGTGTAGATCTAATAGGAGGGTCTTAGTTGTCGCGACAGTTGTTTTCAATGGCTGGGACGATGATTAAGATTAGTAGTCGATTTCAGTAGAGAATACTGTCCACAAGGAAGCTTTTACTCCACTGGTAGGATATGCAAATACGAGAACACTCTACACTCTCCAAACTATTAATGATTACAGTGGTTGATGGAAAGTGTCAGATAGGGTATTTAATATTCAAACGATGGTTTTCAGTCTAACGACGATGATGATCTGAATGGTGGTAGATTGTATTATGGAGTTCTATTAAATTGAAAAATAGAATCTGATGGATTGACATAGTACACAATTCATTCTGAGTGACTAGCCTCACAAACTAGTTTCTACACATGAACCAGATTTTCTAGTGAAAGCTGCTAATTGATCCTGAATGTTATGTTATGATTTGAAACTTTTCTCACTGATGGAATTGTTTCTCGGCTTGGTATTTTAAATACACACCACACTGAGAACATTTCAAGGAAGAATATTAATAAACTATTTTATAGCTAGTTAATATATGTATTAAGTTAAAATTGACTCCGGTTGAAATTTGAATTTTAAATACATACCTGCGTAAATTTTGGGGGAAGAATGTACTGGTCCAGGTCTACACCAGTAATAAACTACTCTCTAACCATCAGACACATCTTAATATATTGCTTCAAACAAAAGGAATCATAATTATAAAGTAACTATCGTTAAAACATAGCAAACTTCAAAGTTAGAAGTTGCAAAGCACAGACAATTATGTTAACTAGTATTTTGAGGGAGGGAATTTAGTTCATTCAAATTATCATGTAAATAAAGGGAGATTAGCAATATCTCAGTCGAAATTGACTAATATTTCATTAGAAAATTAAAATTCATCAAATATTGTAATAATGCAAAAATGGCGGAAAATTGAGTTAGCAGAAAACAGCTGATACATCAGTGATGCTTTGTGCGGGGAAAATAGTTTAAAATTTATTCGCTAGGAGGCGCGGAGCAACTTCATCAAGCATAAATAGGCGTTATGATAGGGTATTAGAGTCTTATGAGCGTGATTAGTCCATAAGTAATTGACACTTTTGACACATGCGCTGTAGGTAATTATTTTGGTTAGGCGGGTTTTGAATAGCGTACCCAAGCTGCGCAAAAAAGTTCTAAAAGTTGATATGTGAAGTTGGCGCGAGGTGAATTTCCTCTAGCAAAAATGAATCTTATGTCCGGGGAAGATAGCTTAATTCACTAAGTTTGGGCCTTAGATAGTTCGCGCATCAGGCTGTTTGCCTATTTAATTAAGAAGCTAAAATTAAGCATAGAAGTTCATGCAATTTCCATCTTTAATTGGAAGTAAATAAAGATTGATGAGGGAAAATGTAAATAGTTTTTCAAATTGGTACGGGTTATTGGGAAGACAAGATTACCATATAAGGAGACGTTTTCTTGTATGAATTAGAGGGAGGATTAGTTGGTTGAAAGAAAGTCTTATAATTATGAAGTTAAGGATCAATTTTGATTATTCGCAAAGTGAACGAAGCAAACCAAGTAAACCAAGTAAACCAACTAGACCAACTGGACCAAGTGAACCAAGTGGACGATGATGACGTCATAGTAAAGCTTGTATAAATAGGCTCGGTTTGGCGGGGGCGGGGGCTTTTCCGAGAAACCAGCTACGAGTGAACATCTCTTTGTACCAACTTGTGATTTTATTCAGAATTTATTTATTTACTTGAGTTTTGATTGGAGTTTAATTTAATTTGTAGAAATCTAGTAGCTCGTAGCTGAATTTACATGACGAAGTAGTTCATGGGCTGGCTCGGCAGTTTCAAAAGATATTTACTAATATCTTAACCTGGTTGACTGAGACAATATCAGGCGCCATTCTTTACCAACAGGCAAAGTCTCCTAGGTCAAGAGAAGTCCGCCTTGTGAGTCGATTGGGAACTTGTCGAAGAGGGATCATGCCGTTCTAGGCGCCAAAAGACTCATAAGGAAGTCCTTGACTTAGTCCCAAAACCTTATATATATATTTCACTCACCTTTATATTACTCACCTGGAGACTCTCACGATCTATAGGCTTCGGCTGTGTGAGAGAATTCAAACACACATGGAATAGGCTTAGACACACTTAGAGGGCTCCACCCTCGAATCTCTTAGTTCGCTTAGTTCGAAGATTTCCATTGCACCACGGAAATCTTACATCACACACCTACACGATTACATGTAAATGTGAGGCCTACCTCTAGTCTTGCGGAATTTCCTTACACCGGGGAGTTTCAAACCTTAGGGCACTTCTTTAGAATAGGAAAATATTTAGACAATGGTTAGATTTACTAGGGTTTTGTTAGAATAATATAGGATAGGGTAGGTATTTAACTTTGACTAGAATTTTAGTAGGAATGGAAAGGTTTAGATGTTCAGGTTTACAAATTGGTATAATAGGTAAATTCAGTAGGATTTAATTAATTATTCCATAGACTTGAGTTACTTATATGATTTTTCAGTAGATGTTTGAATGAAATTCAGGGAATTCGAAGCAAATTAAATTTCATGATAAATCTTGGTTCTAAAAAAGTAAATGACATTATAAATAGAAAACAGTGATTAGGTGACAATATCAAAGTTATAATTCAATATAATATTGTCCAAACAAAATAAGTTCAATCTAAATTTATCGTTTCCTTATAATAATGGGAAATTAGAGTTTCTTATCATACCTATTACTTTGTTATGAGTTGGTGGAACTTTGGGATATAGTGCCTAGTGCCCTCTAGTCAGAAAAATAAATGATTATGGTACATAATAAGTTTTACAGATTTATATCAGAGTCAAGTAAATAAAAGTTTATCCTACTACATATTCACATGAAAGAGAGAACTTACTTTCAATGGACCAAGGTTCTATTCATACAGTTAAATTAAATGTTATACTGTTTCTATAAGCTAAAGTTTCTGCTTATATTGTCATGCTAGTTTTATGTATACATACTTGCCTACTAAATGATAATGATGTAGATTCTCAGAATAGGAACTTTACTTTGATTAAACTGTTAACATAGTTGAGCTTTTGAACTGGTTTATAAAAGAAAAGATATTAAAAGGGAAATTTCACTAATTAGGGTTCCTTAAAGTCACGACTAATATAGAAATTAAGTCTAAGAATTACTAATATAGCTCAACTCAAACTAGAGTCTAAATTAAATAGAAACCAGTCTATTTGAAAAATACCTCTTGTCCATTGTATGACAAGTTACTGACACACTGACAAAAAATTGACTTTAAAATTTACAAGTCTCAACCATCCTTTATTAAACTTGACATACCTGACTAAGACACAATATCTCGGGAAAAGTTTGGAGGAGGGCTGACCAGTTTGGAGACGAGGCCCACTGAAGCTAGAAATATTCTAGCAGGAGGAAATACCAAATAAAATAACTCCTGAGAGCGGAATGGCGGGGCTCTCTTCTATACCAAACGAAACAATTATTCTTCTATACCAAACGAAACAATAATTCTTTTATACTTTGTTGCATTCCCAAGGAAAAAACAAAACATAGAAATAAATTTATATTTTAATAGGTTAGGAAATCTAACACCCTGTATAAGTAAATTAGTAGAGAAATCTAAGTTAACTATTTAACACTGAAAAATAAGAAAAGGTCTTTAGCTATAGAGGTATTTCATTAGATTGACTTCAGCGCTTACTGACGGAGGGTTGTAGGCTACATTTTCTGATAATAACTTCATAATCATAGTCAAAAATAGTATTGTAGGCTAGGAAGCTAGGTACTACTTTCTGATTTACGTTATTATTAAGTTTAGGTAATTCTAGGTCTCTGTTTGTTAGAATACAAGATAAATCTCAAGTCTGTCGCACCTAGGTTACTATTATACGGTTCACAACGTAGTCTCCTGATTTCACTAGACGATCGATACTGGCCAAGTTAACGTCTTCAGCTCAAAAATGGGATCATAAATAAGTTTAGGTATAGTTCATAAGTTAGGCTAAGTTAAGTTAAGTTAATAGGTAGGGATTTTCTATACACTGTTGGCAGCGACCAGTTAGTTAATTAGTTTAGGTAGATAGGCATTTTCGGTACGTAGGTGCCGAATGCCCAGGATTATTAAAATAAGATTAAATTAGTTTCTAATAGGTTCATAGTTAGCATAGGTAGTATAGGATTGTGTAAAGTAGGGGTCTATTACATTAGGTGCCGAATACCAGGATTTTTAAATTAGGTTCAGTTCGGTTCCATAGTTAGCATAGGTAGTATAGGATAAGTAGGGGTAGCTATTACATTGGTGGCCGCCACCAGGATAAGATAGGGGTATCTATTACAATACCATCAAACTAAACACCTTTTTAATATGGAGGCAAAAATGAAATCACAAAGAAAAAATCCGCTGTTGCATACATTTGAGCCGAGTATAATTGCAGTTTAGTATGGAACTGATTATCAAGCACGTATCCAGACTTTTGTTTCGGGGGGGGGGGGGGACATTTAAATTTCGGGGGGGGGGGTATTCATAGAAAAACAATGAAAAATTAAGTGCTGTAGCCACTTTTCCATACAAATATTCAGATTTCGGGATATTCGGGGGGATAAATCCCACCTATCCCCCCCCCCCTAGTTACGTGCCTGCTGATTATTGAGGATTAGTATGGAGCTGTTTTTTTTTGCGTTTTCAGATTTCCGTACTCAATTTCCACGCGGAAACCCACCGTGGATCTGATACAGTGGATCAAAATGTTGATACTTAATCCATTGGCTATCGATGGTCTTAGATCAAAATAAAATTAATGGATAGGCCTAAAGCGCGGTAAGTTGAAGCAAACTACTGGTGCACTTGGTCCATACAAACTAGCGCCATTATCTGTCAAATCTAGGGCACTTGCATACAAGTGACAAGTAAACATTTCATTTGTTTTGCCTCATTTTTCTGGTTTGAAATGTTCGCGTAAGGCCTATCCATTCATTTTATTTTGATCGAAGTCGATGGTGGCCACGCACTTATAAATCTAAACACCTTCTGTGTGTAATGTCTTCATGTTTGAACTTCGTAGGGCTCTGTCGAAGACAAAGGGTATTTTCGTATTTTCACTTTTTTTAAGTAAAAAAAGGCGAATTTTTGGGACCTCTAAGAAATATGGACGCGGCGGTGGGCGGTAAGAAAACGTTTATGAATTTAACACATTATGCAATATTTTAGTCAAATTGTAACGTAAGTAATCGTGTAACTTTCAAAGATTACCTACAAGATGTAACAAATACCTTTAGAGGAACAAATCCTGGACCCTGTGAGTTAATTATTAAAGTTCAGAAGTGAGCGTTGATTTATGTGAACCAGTAAGCGCAGGGGTGCGGGGGGCGAGGGCGAGGTTCCTCAGGAAGCATGTTGAAATGTAACGATCATTTATTTACTACTTTGTATCAAGTCGTAAGAGCTTAGGGGTTTACTTACCAACAAAGAAAGTAAATTTAAAAGAAGCAATGTTATAGCACAGCATACCTATATTAGTTCTTACAGTATGGCAACGCTCCTAATACGCCGCGCCCCGCCGCCGCACCGGTACTTACTTAGTTAGTCATGCGCAGTCGATCCCAAAATCTTCATACAGATCGTGGGAAAATCCGCGCCGCCCGCTTCCCCGCAAGCCCCCCACCGTTGCTCTGCGCAAGTACATCCGTTGCCGTACTGTGAGGACTAACGTATAGTTATAGCCTTTAGGATCCCACTGCAGGGCAAAGGCCTCTTCTCACGAATAAGTGTCACAGGTCAGAGGTCGATGACGTTTCCTAATGCATGTGCTATTGAAGAAGATCAATAAAATGTATTGTTTATTGTTATACTGTAGAGTTTGCTCTATAATCACACCAAGTTTGACGCTTGTATGTAGTACCGTTTTTAAGATAGAGCGAGAAGAAAAATCGTTCATAAAAATTAGTTACTTGTAGTTTTTTTTGACATTTTATTTGTTAGCAAATCCGCCATAATAACGCATATTTTGTAAAAATTTCAACTGTCAAGCTATTACGGTTCAAAAGTTACAGCCCTAAATAGTTAGGACAGACAGACGGACGGACGGATGGATGGACCGACGGGACAACACGTAGGCTTAGTAATAGGGTCCCGTTTTCACCCTTTGGATACGGAACCCTAAAAAATAGATCGAAAATTGTGTCTAATATTATGTGGCAGATAGATTTTTAAAAGTAATATCTTCTGACTATCAGGAGTGCGATTTTTGAATCTCATTCGCTGAATTCAGCACTTGAAAATGTCAAAATTACTACGGAGATACGCATCTTTTTGCTGCTAATTTGACTCTCAAAAATCATACTTCAGGAGTACGATTTTTGAGAGTCAAATCAGCAGTAGAAAGATGCGTATCTCCATTGTAATTTTGACATTTTCAACTGCTGAGCTCACCGAATGAGATTCAAAAATCGCACTCCAGGGTGGACAAATTTTTCATCGTAATGAATTTTCTAAATACCTCAACGACCTCATAAATAGGCATAGTTGTGGAGATATTAAATACTTGTAAATTTTATCCCCTGCATACTTAATGAGAAAAGAAATAGGCCCTTGAGAAGACTTATTAAAAGTACTGCAGAATAATTTTTTTACCTGGTTTTGCAGGGCCTTTTGGTTGTGAATATTCATAATATGGTATAATTTTTTATATCTAAGAATAACCATAATATGGAGAACATAGTCATAATTTTATATAAAACTAGTGTTTGCTTCGTCCGCACAAATTATATACTTACCTACCAGATTGTAAGTCAGATCATAAGCTATCAAACAAAAAAAAGTTTCATCAAAATAGGTTTAAGTAGTAGTTTTTGCGTGATGCGCGAACAAACAAACAAACAAACAGACGAAATTTCTAAAAACGGTTGATTTCGAGTCAGGGTATACCTAAAAACTATATCGTAATCTTTTTTTTGTTAATATTTTCAATGTACAGACCACGTACAGACAACTTCAGTTACAGTTTTATAATTGTTTATTTGATGGACAGTTTTTTTCGGGATTTGACAGCGCGGGTGTCGAGTGTTTTTTCGGTGTTTTTTCTGTCCTTAGTTTGAAAGTTGGAAAGTTTGATGGTCTGAAGCACCCTGTGTCAAATATAAAGCATTTAAGGCTAGGTTATCCAAGTGCAAGCGTCTATTTCTTGCAAGCATAAGTTTGCAATTAGCCATCCCTCTCCAATTGAAAGCAGGATCGCAAAAAAACGTGTTTTTCATCAATATCTTTGCTCATGGGTGTTTCTAAGCTCAAAATTCTACGGAGTTCACTAGAAAGATTTAATGTATTTAATACACTAGGCTCTAGCTGAAAAGAGACAGGATTTGCGAATACGCCTTGAGAGCGTAGGTATTATGAAATTTATGAAACATACCAGGAGTGCGATTTTTGAATTTCATTTTGTGAGCTCAGCAGTTGAAAATGTCAAAATTACTATGGAGATACGCATCTTTCTACTAAAGACTTGACTCTCAAAAATCTCTCTCCTGTAGTATGATTTTTGAATTTCAAATCAGCAGCAGAAATATGAGTAGGTATCTCCATAGTAATTTAGACACTTTCAACTGCTGAGCTCACCGAATGAGATTCAAAAATCGCATCCCTGAGCGTGAAATATTTGTGTGGTGCTATCTACCTATAAAATGAAATCGTCCACGCAAGCGTCCCAAAATCAAAATTCCACAACAGTCGCCAATTTTAATGTAATTCCGTGTAGAGCACAGAGATAATTTCTGACAACGGCCCGGGAGAGAACCTGGTACACTGCCGACTACTAATGAGCTTGGTACTTTATGCCGAGAAACCATACAGCATCTAAATTCTACTTACAAGATACATTCATGTAAAGCCTGGCCAGGAAAATAAAAACTACTTTTTGTACTGGGAACAGTAACATTTAAGGTGACAGTCGATTGCAGCGCCCCCAATCCAGGTTTTTTTATATTCCTGGTCAGGCTTTACTAACGCGGACTTTTCCGCCTGATCATGATAACTTAATTTGTTTTTTCGCATAATTTATTATCTATAAATTATTGGTCTATTCATCAATAGGGTGGGGCTAGACAGAGCTTTTATTTTTTAGTCAAGCAATACCTACCTATAGAAAAAAAGTCATAATTTTATATGTAGAAATATTTTACGGTGATATCTGATATCAATTATAATTTATAGTTCCGTTCCTTAGTTAGCTGCAAAAAAACATGTAATTTTATGAGCAGTATCACAGACGTTCAAACCTTGTCACGTCTCAAATTGTTGTACGTAAGACAAACCAAAAAAAATACGTAAGTACCTAGGAAATTGCTGAAAATCAAGAAAAATGTGTTTCTTGATCTGACACCTTTCTGTGCAAGACATAAGGCTTAAAATGAAATGTCACGTCGTATTACTATACAATGTTTCAGACGCAAGTGTAGTGTTTGCTCAATGTCCATCCTAGTAAGCAATCTGTATGTACCTTATTCTTAGTGTAAGATGAAAATAAAAGACTTTATTTTTTATTTTAATGGGATAAAATATTACTTTTATTAATACCGTCTACGAGTGTTCTACGTCAAAGTTTTGTAAGACTGAAACCGTTTTTGGGTTACAGTCTTCGATCAAAATAAAATTAATGGATAGGCCTTACGCGAACATTTCAAACCAGAAAAATGAGGCAAAACAAATGAAAGGTTTACTTGTCACTTGTATGCAAGTGCCCTAGATTTGACAGATAATGGCGCTAGTTTGTATGGACCAAGTGCACCAGTAGTGTGCTTCAACTTACCACACTTCAGGCCTATCCATTCATTTTATTTTGATCTAAGGTTACAGTTATAATAATATGTCTTCGTTTCAAATTTCGATTCAATAGGTGAAAAATGAGCGAGTTATTAAAGCGGGGCATACAGACAGATAGAATGGACGCAAGTATATTTGACTACGGAACCCTAGAAAATGGAAACTAACTCTTCAATCAGTGAAGAGGTTAATCGGCATACGCAATCGACTAGTGTTCAAAAGAAACTTTTGGAATCACTTAAAGTTTCAGGATTGAGGACGCGTCAAGTGGTGAATTGGAGGTGAGCTTTTTGATCACAAACACACTGAAAATGCAACCTTATCCGTTAGTCACCTTATTCAACGCCGCAGGAAGAAATGACAACTTATAAGAGCCCAGCAACACAAGACGGTACATTATACGAATATGAATGTAAAATCTTGAAAAACTAAATAAAACAATCACGGCAAGTCTTCCCTATTCATACAATTTCAACCTATAAACAAAGTTAGGAACAAAATTGAAGGCTGCGTCACTTCTCACGGGTCCCTTCAGAGGCCCTATCACTTATCTCAGCTTCCTTTTGTTTGTATTTGTTCTATACAATCGGCAACCAAAGGACGTAAACCACTGTTCCTTCGTGTAAGTCCTCTAGAACAAGTATTTTTCGTCTTTATGGTAAATACAATAAGGTTTTTGAGAAAGGAATTCTTCTAGTATAATTTGTATTGTTTTAGGGTGCGAACGTTGGTGGTTGATTGTACCATGTACAGAACAAACTTGGTAGGTTTGATGAGCACTGATTTTCAGCCAGTTGTTCAAGTAGGCTATATTCAATATTTGTCGTGTCCAAGAAAACATATGAAACACACAAGATTTTCAGTGCAGTAAGGCATAAGGAATTGTGATTGTATGAAACGCGTAATGACGCCAAATATAGGGTCCTTCTTAACATGCTGTTGGTTTTTAAGGGGATGCTCAGACCATCAAACTGAACAACTTTCACTATAGCACCAACAACGAAATCGCAAAAAAGAATCACCCCATTCACTTGTCTACACAAAACTGCAAACCTACCCGGCGAGCCAAACCTGATATGTTTTTCGCTATTTAGATGTTGGTACCATAGAGAAAGTTGATCAGTTTGATGGTCTGATTGTCCCCTTAAAAAAACATCAGCATATTAAGGACCCTGTATAACTCTTGTGCCCATAAAATAAGAACGAAAATTACTTAATCCGCAGAACGTTGCAACTTACTAGAGACTTAATTAATTCGTGATCCTAATTACGTGACAACGTTGAGCGATGGTATCTCACGGACGGACGGACGGATGAATTAATATCTTATCTACGAGCAAGGATCCGTCCCTAGGGTCGAAGTGATTAAGGGTTTGTTGAATTAGGATCAAACTGTGTTTACTAGGTATCACTTATGGATATGGATGGATTATTAAAACAATCGGCCTTTTGTATGAATATCATCATCATCATCAGCCTCTACAGGGTGTTTCATAAGTAACAATAAATATTTCAAACTCTTAAGGGCGTTGTTTAGACCGTCAAACTTAACAACTTTCTCTATGGGACCAACATCGAAATCGCGAAAAACAAAATTTGATATCCCATACATATTTTAGCTCTAGTCGATTTGTAGAGTATGGAACATCAATTTTTTTTTCGCGATTTCGATTTTGGTCCCATAGTGAAAGTTCTTCAGTTTGATGGTCTACACCAACCCCTTAAAGGTTTATTTGTATTTTTGTAACACCTTGTATACGTCCGTCGTCCCACTGCAAGACACAGGCCTACCCTCAGGGAGCGTCATGGGTGACAGTCCACCACACGTTCTCAATGCGTTGGTAGACTTGGACTTAACATACGATTTTTTTCTTCAGCTTATGCAGGTTTCCTCTATACAGGATGTAACAAAACACCATAGTAATACTAATGGGAGTGCTTCAGAACATGAAACTGAACAACTTTCACTTTGCTACATCGAGACAAAATAAATAAAAATCTGTGTGTCACGGACCTGAAAAAAAGACGGACGTAATCTCGTCTAATCACGAGTGAAGCACCCATTTCTTTTGTGTGCGTGCTGTCACACGCGGTACATAATGGTGACGGGTGTCGGACCTGCGCCTAGAGCTAGTGCATCTATGTGAGTGTAGGTCCCTTGTAGAACAAACGAAAATACGTGCTTCACATCTTTTTAGTGTCATATTACGTCCGTCTTTTTTTCAGGTCCGTGATTAGAGTCGAGTACTGCAGTTTTGTAATGAATTTTGGAATAGCCCTTTAATATTTGAAAGAACTTTGTACAATTTTATTAACTATAGGGAACGAGAAAACGCCGGGAATTATACTGAAAGTCTGGTCATTTATAAAGGGGGTCACACAGGGCCGTAGCTAGGACTGGATTCAAGGTAGGGCATAGGAGGTTTAAGGTAGGGCGGAATCAAAGAGCAGTTTTTTTGGATGAGATGAGAAAAAAACATACCAAGTCTCAAAACGATGGTGATACTGAGTTCCATTAGCCTACCTATCCCCTTCAACACCACTCAAAGGCTGGAGCGAGCGAAGCGAGCTCGAAATTTCACACTCCAAGACTCAAAACGGTGTTGGTATGCGTTCCATTAGTCTACCTACGCTCGTAATATCATAGGCTGGAGCGAGCGAAGCGAGCTCGAAATTTCACACTCAAAAACTCAAAACTATTTTGGTATGCGTTCTATTAGTCTACCTACGCTCGTAATATCATAGGCTGGAGCGAGCGAAGCGAGCTCGAAATTTCACACTCAAAAACTCATAACTATTTTGGTATGCGTTCCATTAGTCTACCTACGCTCGTAAGATCATAGGCTGGAGCGAGCGAAGCGAGCTCGAAATTTCACACACAAAAACTCAAAACGGTGTTGGTATGCGTTCCATTAGTCTACCTACGCTCGTAATATCATAGGCTGGAGCGAGCGAAGCGAGCTCGAAATTTCACACTCAAAAACTCAAAACGGCGTTGGTATGCGTTCCATTAGCCTAACTACGCTCATAATATTATAGGCTGGAGCGAGCGAAGCGAGCTCGAAATTTCACACTCCTAAACTCAAAACTATTTTGGTATGCGTTCTATTAGTCTACCTACGCTCGTAATATCATAGGCTGGAGCGAGCGAAGCGAGCTCGAAATTTCACACTCAAAAACTCATAACTATTTTGGTATGCGTTCCATTAGTCTACCTACGCTCGTAAGATCATAGGCTGGAGCGAGCGAAGCGAGCTCGAAATTTCACACACAAAAACTCAAAACGGTGTTGGTATGCGTTCCATTAGTCTACCTACGCTCGTAATATCATAGGCTGGAGCGAGCGAAGCGAGCTCGAAGTTTCACACTCCAAGGCTCAAAACGGTGTTGGTATGAGTTCTATTAGCCTAACTACGCTCATAATATTATAGGCTGGAGCGAGCGAAGCGAGCTCGAAATTTCACACTCCTAAACTCAAAACGGTGTTGGTATGATTTCCATTAGCCTAAACTACGCTCATAATATGATAAGCTGGAGCGAGCGAAGCGATCTCGAAATTTCACAGTCCAAGACTCAAAACGGTGTTGACATTTGTGTTCCATTAGCCTACCTACGCTCATAATAATCATAGGCTGGAGCGAGTGAAGCGAGCTTAAAATTTCACACTCCAAGACTTAAAACGTTGTTGGTAACTCATACGGCATTCCGAAGCGGTGGTAGCTTAAAAAGAATTGACGTTTAATATGTGTGCTTCAGGCTCCTATATTGAATAAATTATTTTGATTTGATTTGCACAATATCATAGGCTGGAGCGAGCTCAACATTTCAAACTCCAAGGCTCAAAACGGTGATGGTATGAGTTCCATTAACCTACCCACGCTCATAATATCATAGGCTGGAGCGAGCGAAGCGAGCTCGAAATTTCACACACCAAGTCTAAAAACAGTGTCAGTCCGAGTTCACTTAAAAAAACAATTTAAAGGCTGGAGCGAGCGAAGCGATCCCGAAATTTCACAGCAATGGAACTTTGTTGTGACCAGAATTCTGACAGTTTTGTAAGGGAATTTGCCCTACTTGCCCATATAGTAAAGACGTTGCCCATGTAGGAAAGAAGTAATGGTTGGGTGATTTTTAAGGTAGGGCATTGGGATTTTAAGGTAGGGCATTGCCCCACGATGCCCCCCCCTAGCTACGGCCCTGGGGTCACATCATGCCGTCGTTCGTTTTGCGCACAGATTTTGCGCTGTACTTTTTACCCGACTGCGCCAGAAGGGGGTAATGTAATGTTTTAAAAGTCATCTACCCACATATTTTCAGAACTAGGTATAAATTAGGTTCTGAGGCCTAGCATGATAAAACAACGCTATACCGCGCCTTTTCTTTCTGTTACGCTTCAAATGAAAGAGAGATATGGCGTGACTTTAGTTTGTCGTGCTGTCCTGCTAATACCACTGTGGGCCTAGTATGCCACCCTAGAGAAAATGAAAAAAATGGAGACGTATCTGTCTTTCTTACTTTGCGTATGCGAAAGCGAGACGGTTTTGTCGTTTTGTTTTGTCACCTTGTCGTGCATGGCATGCTAGCCGTGGTCTGGTAAACATACACTGAGCTTATAAAGCTCGGATATCAAAATTTTGAAATAATTCACGAAGCTCAAGTTTTGTTTCGCATTACTCGGAGATCTGTCACACAATACTTCAAGCAGTAGCTATACCAATACCAGCCGGGAGAGATTTTAAATCTGTCAGACTAAAACAAAAGTCTCTGCTTGATAGCCAGTATGCTAATTTAAATTAAAAGGAGTGGTATTTTTGAAAGTCATTTACGTTGAACTCAGCAGTACAAAATGTCAAAATTAATTTGGAGATAAGCAACATCCTACTGCTGATTTAACTTTCAAAAATCGCACTCCTGGAGCATGATTTTGGAAAGTAGGTATAATCAGCAGTAGAAATATGCATATCTCCATAGTAATTTTGAAATTGTCAACTGCTGAGCTCAACGTATGAGTTTCAAAAATACCACTCCAGGAGTGCGATTTTTGAATCTCATTCGCATTTAAAAAATCGCTCTCCTGAAGTATGATTTTTGAAAGTCAAATCAGCAGTAGAAAGATGTGTATCTCCATAGTAATTTTGACATTTTAAACTGCTGAATCAGAGAATGAGATTCAAAAATCGCACTCCTGATCCCTAAGTCTCACGGTTTTGACACACTCAGCCGGGGTATGTGTGCACCTGTTCATAAACGTACCGCAACGCGCCACACTCGAACTCGCAACTATTTTTGGATTTAAGAATGGAGTTATTTGTCAAATCGGTACTCTCGGTACTGCTAGTTTACTGTATTGCGTTTGTAGAGTACAATTGAAGCTAAAACAAAACAAATCTCTTGTAAACTCGAAGAGCCTTATCTCTGAAGCTTTTATACAAGTTTCAAGGAATGTTTGTATTTTTACTTCGCCTTTGATATTGATATCTCTGTTCTGTTCTATAAGTTTTGTTTTGTTTGTTTTCTTGTTATTATATTCTATTTTATATTCACACGACGCCAATAACGGAGTTGAAACTGTCGTCGTGGCCGAAATTGGACAGGAGCAATACATAAACGTAAATACTTACTTACATATCAATTATAAAGGTACTCTATCTACTCTATTATAAAACTGTAACATAGTAGTAGTAGTAATGATATTGCAGAAATACTAAACTTTTTACACGATAGCGAAAAGGGAGGTACCTAGTTACCGAAATTACCAGCCGTCCTGTAAGAAATACCTTTTTTTAGCAATAAGACAAACTAATGTGTGTCCGGATGTGTGTCGGGGTGTATGTGGGTGTGGTTGTGTGTAAGTAGGGGCAGAGCACTATCTATTTTTAGCAAAGTTTACTAGAAAATATTGAAAATTACTAGAAAATTTATTGCTAATCGACTTAAAGGTAATATACAATTTTCTAAGTCTGCTAATGTAAATAGTTTTCATATATTACATTAATGTTTTTCTCCGTGCGTCTTCGTCTCGATAGGGACATGTCTCGGGCAAAAGCTAGCATACAAAATAATTCCTACATAGCAATGCGTATGATAACTACATACAATGGTAAATGTTTTCAGGGTAAAAATTAGCTGATATCCATTAGTAGCCTACATTACCTCTGCCAACTCATTTTCCATATTCTATTTTATTTGCATTATCAAAATTATAATATTAGCATGCGGTATATTTTCTCGGTATATTTTCCTTACCAAACAGACAGATGTACTTTTGGATCTGTAATCACAGACGTGAAAGAAATACGGACCGAGTATTGCACTAAAAAGTTGTGAAGCATGCAAGGTAATACAATCTCGTTTGTTCTACAAGGGACCTACACTCACACAGATGCACTAGCTCTAGGCGCAGGTCCGACAACCCTTCACCTTATGCACCGCGTGACAGCACGCACACAAAAGAAATGGGTGCTTCCCTCATGATTAGATGACATTACGTCTGGTTCTTCTTTTAAGTCTGTGTCTGTAATATAATATTTAGGGTAGATGGAGCAATTTTTTTGGTCCAGAGCGTAATTAACGAACATCTTCCCGGATATCCGGCAAGAGCTACGTACCAAAGAGCACCACTTAACCAAAAGGCTGCTTTTCCAACTCCGAATCTACGCTTACTTCCGCATTTGAAGCAGAAAATATGGCTACAGAAGTATCACTCCATTATACAAAGTGATATTAACTTCAGATATGAAGCATACACGGAAAAAAATTGCAAGTGGTATACTAGGTATGTCACAACTATTTATTTTAGCTGACTTTATTTAAAAAAAAGGTTATTAATAGAATTTTAGTAACTACCTACTTTTTAGTCAGTTATTCTAGTGGTTTAGAAAAAGACAACATTATATAGGGTCATTTCAGTGCGTGGCCGGCGTGCGAACATTGACCTCAGAATCATATGATCGAGCGGGGGGTCATTACCACGCAATTGTATATAGTAACAGATACCGAATGTGTTTCTTAAGTTTAGCCAACTAATTAAAAAAAAAAAATTAAAAAGTCATTTATTGCCTCAATTAAATTTAACCTTATACAAGGTGTTTCATAAGTAACAATAAATTTTTGAAACTCTTAAGGGGGTTGTTAAGACCGTCAAACTGAACAACTTTCTCTATGGGACAAACATCGAAATCGCGAAAAAAAAAAATTTCATATCCCATACATATTTTAGCTCTAGTCGATTTGTAGAGTATGGAACATAAATTTTTTTTTTCGCGATTTCTATATTGGTCCCATAGTGAAAGTTGTTCAGTTTGATGGTCTACACCACCCCCTTAAAGGTTTATTTGTAGTTTTGTAACACCTTGTACAATGACGTGCATAGAAAAAGACATAGTTCGCGCAAATGGTTTCTTTCTGCCTATGATTGAACCTTCGGCGTCGTCAGCTTTGGCCGAAGGTTATGGCATAAGTCGGCTTCGGCCAAAAACGGACATTCAGGTGGACACTACTGTAACCCAGAATCAACAGCGACAACTAACTCACAACACAAGACGATGAAGTCTTTTGGGGTGATTGGGGATCTACCTCCTAGCGGTCCACCCCGGGCAACGGCATCACAAGCTACCGAGTTTGTGGTGGCGGCTGAACGATCCCCACAGCGGTGTGGTAGGCTCCGCAAGGAGCCGCCTGGCTCGCGACCAGCCGGAGTCTGGCGCCAAGCAGCTTGCTGCGTTCCGTCAGTGTGCAGGAGTGCCAGTGCACTTCTGAGTAAGCTCGCTACATATTCGACCCCATCTTTGTCCTGAGGACTAGATAGAGGTAAAGAGTAAACCCATCAATAATAATAAAAAAAAAGCCCAATGAGCCCAGGGGGGATAACTCTGATAGTTTGGGACCCAAGAATGAAGTAGACCTTCTGCCTTATACGTCGTGTTTCGACTTCGAACCCTGTCTCCCTAATCCCTAATTAATGTTCCTAAAAACATCCAATCTCCTTGAAAACTTTTCAACGGATAAAAGTAGACGATAAAAAGTGCCATCTGCGACCGACTTACGATTGTCGAGACATTATTATTTTATTTTACGATGATTTTGCCCTAGAATAGCCTCATTCTTTGTTCGATGCATTATTTTTTATGATCGATGTAATAAAACGTGAATTAGATCTCAAAGTGGGTCGTCGTGTAGCGCGTAGCAGCTACAATGAAACTGCTACGATCCGTAGCTCGTAGCTATTTATGTGTGTCTGTGTGTGTGTGTGTGGTTTGTGGGTTTTCACTTTTCTCGAAGGAAAGCATCGTGAGGAAACCTGCATACCCTGAAAAAGAAATTCTGATGCGTATGTGAAGTCTAACAATCCGCATTGGGCACGCGTGGTGGACTAACACCTATACAATACACCCTGAGGATATAGGCCTGTGCCCTGCAATGGGACTTATAGAGGGTGTAAAAGAACACCCTATACTCCATTCCAAATAGCAACGAAAATTTAAGGCTATTTTAAATTACAGAAACAGATATTTGAAACGCTTAGGGCCTGTTTCTCCAATTCTGAATAAGTTCTTGTTAGCTTATCCGACAGATATTTTGACATAATTTCATACAAAACAAAATATGTCAAACTATCTGTCGGATAAGCTAACAAGAACTTACCCAGAAGTGTTGAAACAGGCCCTTACTCTCATTTATTCTTAGAACAGCTTTAATAACGTCCAAGATATGTCGGATAGTTTATCTTTCTGACACAGACTTAAAAGAAGAACCAGACGGAATGTCATCTAATCATGAGTGAAGCAACCATTTCTTTTGTGTGCGTGCTGTCATGTTGTCGGACCTGCGCCTAGAGCTAGTGCATCTGTGTGAGTGTAGGTCCCTTGTAGAACAAACGAGATTGTATTACCTTGCATGCTTCACATCTTTTTAGTGCAATACTCGGTCCGTATTTCTTTCAGGTCCGTGCTTTCTGATAAATAAATTATATTTGCTTAACAGAGTTGGACTATATCGTCGCTTGAGAGTGAAAACCTCGTAAGTACAAAATTTTACAGCGTAACCAAAAAACAGATTTCCGAGCATGCAAAATTTATTTTAAATAAGAAAGAAAATTTCGGAAGTTTTTCTTTCTTATTTAAAATAAAATTTTCACTAGAATTGATCCTTACGAGGTTTTCACTCTCAAGCGACGATATAGGAATCGGAAAATCTCGTCGTCCTTATTTGGAATGCATTTTAGTGTTTTGTTTCACCTGTATATCCTGGAAACATTATAAATCAACATAAAGCTAATAAGGCGGAGACTATACACGCATCGCCTATTCATCACAAAAGAAATATGACATCCAGCTCAACTTGGCAACGAACGGCTTAGCTTCAATTTATTCCCGTTTTGTCCCATTACTGTGCCAAAAAATGTATTTCATGGAACATTTCCTTCTTTTATATGTACATTTGTGATATTTATGCTTAGTATAGAAAATGGAGTGGAAATATAGTCAGTACCAACAGTACCGCTAGCACAAGTTTACATGGGTATAGTACGTAAGAGATCCTAAAATGTAATTCGTGTGTCGTTTTTATTTCATTTTATTTTCATAAACTTTTTTTTTTTTTTTATTTATAATTAATGGCTTTTTGCTTGTGCGTAGCACCGCATTTCCGCCAGTGTCAAGTGTAATTTATGGGAGTATCTATCCCAATCTCAGGGATTGTTTTTGTTCAAGAACAAGAAGAGATTAAGGATTGCGGAGCCTCGTGGCAGGCAAAAACGCGACGCGCGAAAACCACGCGAGACGTGTGCTCGGGTCAATTCCTGCAACGTGACTCCATAAACTTTTTGAAGTTTGAACTGAAACTTTTTATGGGAGGGCTTTGAAATTCTGATCCACTTGACTGCTGCGATTTAGTTTTCGAAAAAAGCGCGCGAAATCGGGAGATAATAAGACTTTATTTAAAGACCATCTCAAAGAAGACTTTATTTAAAGATTCTCGCAGGAAGAAGTTTCACATCTCCCGTGACGGCCAACTTTCTTTTTCCTTTGTTATATTAACTTTGTTTTTCTTTTTTTCATTCTCACGAAAAATGACACGTCATAACATCGCATCGTGAACATTCCAGGAGAAACACAGTACCTGGTCACGGTTGTGTAGTGGTACTTACTCCAATATACAGGGTGTAACACTTAAAGGGGTGCTTCAGACAATGAAACTGAACAACTTACACAATGGAGCGAACTTCGAAATAGCGAAAAAAAAAATCTGCTGTCCCATACAAAACTGCAGTAGGTACCGTCTCGACTACAATGTAAGGGACATCCAACTTTTTTTTGCGATTTCGATATTGGCTCCATAGTGAAAGTTGTTCAGTTTCATGGTCTGAAGCTCCCCCTTCAGTATTACTAGGGTGTTTTGTTACACCCTGGAGTGCGATTTTTGAATCTCATTCGGTGAGCTCAGCAGTTGAAAATGTCAAAATTACTATGGAGATACGCATCTTCCTACTGCGGATTTGACTCTCAAAAATATCTCCCCTGTAGTATGATTTTTGAATGTGAAATCAGCAGTAGAAAGATGCATATCTCCGTAGTAATTTTGACATAGGTATTCAACTGCTGAGCTCAGCGAATGAGATTCAAAAATCGCACTCCTGTACTACAAACAATACTTTATATTTTATGTATGGATTGAACCCCTTCGTACAAAAATGTTTGCTATCAGCAGAAAATATTTTTGTTAGAAATATCTAACGGCTCTAATACAATCATGTATTTTCGGGATCGCGAGTCGTTAGGGATTTCAATGTATTGTTCGGTCTTTTCTTCTCCTTTTTCCCCACGGTATCGCCAGCTGATTGGCTGTGTTTTTTAGTCGATGCGCTCTGTAAATTACATTACGTGTCGAGTGTCGACGATCTAGACGTACCTAAACCCATTTATAAACATATACATAATTTTATTTAGCAAAATCATTGTTACCAGTTCGAGTTAGAAGACGTGCCCTGACTCCAAAAGAATGTTAATGAACTTCAGGAGTCAGTGCCTTTCCATCTTTAAGTGCTAAACCGACAATAATCTGTCTGTTATTGTAGACCAACAAACTGAATAACTTTTACTATGGGAGCAGACCTAAAAAAACTGCTAATATTTTGTGGCTAGTAGTCATTGCAGTTTAGTATGCAACAGCACTCTTTTATTTTTACGATATCAAATTTGTTCCCGTCACAGTAAAAGTTGTTCAATTTGATGGTCTGAAAGGCTGAACCACCCCTGAAAATTTTGAAAGTTTTTACAAATCACCTTAGTACAAAACACTATCATTTTCCCATACTTGATGTTGTTCAGTTTGATGGTCCACCCCCCCGTGAAAAAAAAAGCTACGATGATTTATTACACTTTTAGCCCAGTCATTTGACGGTTTGAGCCGGGACGGGACTAACAAAGAATTGATATTTTTTTCGGTACATCATTTAAGAGCCAATTTGAGCATAGAAATATACAAAAATTCAAAATAAAAACCCCACGCGACATAGACATCCAAATTGTACATCCCAGAAGGCTTTTAATTTAATAATATTTATACCGATGCACTCATTTTAATTAGACTCAACAATATAAATTTGTTTTGAGCAATAAAAGGGTAATTTAATTATAAAAAACCGGTTACAGATTAAAAGTACCATTCTTAATTACGCCCAACCCCTTCTAAAAAAACTCCGAAAAATTAGACACTCAATGGAAAAATTACTGGGCTGCTTGTAGTATCGATTATCGACAATCCTCTGTCGGTCTTATAACAGAAAACTTATCGTAAAACATTTTTCGTTCAAAGATCAAAATGTTCCTAACCAAAGCTCTTCTAAAAAGAAAATTAAAAGCTGTCAAAATGTCTATAAAGACTTCCCTAAGTTGAAGAGATTGCCCACTTTATTGTAAGTTCGAAGGCCGAAAGTAATCATGAAAGCTTTGTCGTGTCGAAGGAACCTCCAAACTCGACGGTTGTTCTAGTGCACAATGCTATTGTGTTTACTTTTACAGCGTTTTGCTTTCTCAATCAAATCTAGACGAAACACTAAGTTTCGATATTTCTGACTGTAGGTAACCGAGAATTACCTATCCATTACCACAACCACGACACTCCATGACGCTTCATACCTACAAGAATACAAATGAAACATATTTTTATTGCCTTCGCCTTATATCTATGACATTATACACTTACATAGGTGTATGGCTACGTTTATGGTGAAATTCAGTATGTCAAGTTTTTTTTTGGAGGGCTGAATTGAAAACCATTTCGAGATAATTGTCTCAATAATCATATTTTCTATGTCAGAGATTTTAAAATGAAAGGATTACAGATAATTTAAATAAAATAACGTCGTTTTTCGGTCCGTGCAGTGACGTCACTGGCATACCTCTGAACTCCTTGGTAAACATAAAATCAACTTAAAATAACCGGCCATTAAGAAAAAAAAATACTTTCACAATGTCAGAATTTGACATTTGATGTTGCCGTATCTTTTTCCAGCATAGAGTTAGAAAGAGGAGGCAGGTTTTAATTTTTTTAAATACAGCTGTATGTAGTTTTTCTCCATGGAGTTCAAATTATTTTCTCTCCACCATTTTTGCACTTAGAGATTACAGATCAAAATAATTTAAAAATAAAATTTATATTGATAAACTCGATGAATCGCAATAAGAATGAAATAGGTATCTTAAAATTATGTCTTCTGTCCGTAAAAAATATAAAAATGAAGACAAAAAAAAACTTGACATACCGAATTGAAAGCATCAGTCTAACAACCATCAAACTGAATAACTTTTTCGATAGGAGCAAACCGATCGTAGCAAAAAAATGTGCTGTTCCATACTGAATGACGATAATCGAGAATTGGCTGTCGCCAATCGAGTCAAATAAAATCTGTCAAGTGCGAGTAGGGCTACTCGCGCATCGAGGGTTCCGTACCACACCACAGAACACAACATATTAACTTGGAAAAAAAAATTTTTTCTTCAGGCTCTTAAGCGTGAGACCGACTCGCACTTGGCCGGTTTTTATTATAATGTCGTTATACTGTAGTTTGTTCTATAATCACACCAAGTTTGACGCTTGTATGTATTACCGTTTTTACTATAGAGCGAGAAGAAAAAACGTCGATAAAAACTAGTTTCTTGTTGAGAACCCCCCTTAATTTTTATCTTTTTGACATTTTTATTATTTGTCAACAAATCCGCCGTAATGACGCATATTTTGTGAAAATTTTAACTATCTAGCTATTACGGTTCAAAAGTGACAGCCCTGGGCATTGCGTTACTATGTTTGATAACTCAACGGCCCTGAGGCCCATCACATACATGCGGAATCGTGAAACGGAAACCAGGGGGTCAATCGCCCTATTTTATAAGGTTTTACCGTTCGGACGGAACGTTTTTGGTTTTGGTTTAGCTGATGTAAAAAATGCTATCGCGCTATTTTTTTCTGAACGGTTAAATCGTTGACGTTACCAAAGCAAACCAAACTCAAAACGTTTAGGGCTTACCACGAGTATTAAAAATACTAGGTGTCATTTTTGTAATCGATGATCGATTGTGTGGGTGGACAGCACTATTTTAAACGTGAAACTTACAGGAGTTACAGCGGTGGAAATGTGTGGTGGGCCTATGCCCGATAAAAAAAAACTCGGTCAACTCGGACAACATGGTCAACTCGGACAACGTCAACAATTTGAAAACTTGGTCAACTCTGACAACATGATAAATTTGATAGCATGGTCAACACGGCCAACATGGTCTACTCGGTCAACATGAACTATGGTGGATTTTGTCACAGTTGATGGGTTGTCAAGAGTTGTTTGTGTTGTCCAAGTTGTTCATGTTTTCCTAGTTGTTCATGTTGTCCAAGTTATCACAGTTGTTCACTGTCCAAGTTGACCGAGTTACGGCCCGGACCCGCAATGAGTCGTTCTGCCTGCGGGTCGGAGCACTTTCTAACATATCTAAATAAAGCCCGAACATTTTTTGCTTTTCTATATCACTAACGACTCACAATAGACGAAAAGTTACTCGACAGCAACTAAATCAAAAACGTTCGTTTGACAGCGGTAAATACGTTCTCAACGGAACGCTTTTGGTTTCGAACGCTGTCAAAAAATAGCGCAATACAGAAAATTCGATCGAACGTTACGCCAACGTATCTTCCGAAAAAAAGCCAAATCGTTACCGTTGATGTAATTAGCGCGATACGAATTGTGCATAACGTAACGTTTTTGGTTGTGGTTTTGTTTTGGTAACATCGTTCGAAGTAGCGCGATTGAGGCCCTGATTTGGAATTCCTGTTCGGAATTCCTGATGTCATCCACACACATACGTTTTTTTCATCCGGAATAACGTGTGGCAGCAGTATTGCCAACTATGGTTACAAAAATACTAGAGAGCCGTTTAGGGTTGAACTAAGTACATCAGGAAGCACGGCATCGCATTTTTCCATCGCTCCATCCTTTTCTGTCACTCAGGAACGTCATTGAAGATAGACGGAACGGAACAGAACAGCACGCCGCGTGCGATCGCGTTCCGTCTATCTTATATGCTCTAACAAATGACGTTCCTGAGTGACAGAAAAGGATGGAACGACGGAAAAATGCGATGCTGTGCTACGTGGTGTAGTTCAACCCTCAAAATATACCTAAAATTGTTTGTCTTTGTTGACATCATTGTCATCTCGAGCGTTTCCGTGCTTCAGAAGGCACGTTAAGCAGTTGGTCTCGGATAGTTCCGTCAGATGGCGTTGTAACTATTCGTTAAACCAGGTCAGAGGCCTATTGAGGCGGCTTGTAAATTCTCTGACAGCAAGTTGACCACTAACTTGCCTCCACCAACACGCACTGTGCCCGCGTGGTGGAGTATGGTATTGGTATGGCCCACTCCCTCTCACCCTTATTCGTGAGAGGAGGCCTTTGCCCTGCAGTGGGCTTCTATAGGCTATAACTTACTTACTTACTACATATTATACTACCCTACAGAATCAAGCTTTTCAATCAAATAAGTTAACAAGCGATTTTCATCCCTGCACTGGTAGCATGCAACACGTGATACGGCTTTATCTCGTTCGTTCGCACGCAAATAGAAAGAGAGCGAAGGTGTGATAGCGCTGTATCACTGCGGCATGCTACCTATGCTGGACCACGACTCTCCATACTAATCGATGCGAACGAGCGCGTGGCTCCCTGGACAGAATTTAGCTGTTTACTTTGAAAAATTAGATGATTTTTTATAGCATGCATAGCATAGCATATGCTCACGACTATATTCCCTGAGGACTAGTCAGAGATATTCTGAAACCTCAGAACATCCACGTTTCACCAGTAGTACCGAAACTCTGTCCGATGTTTTTTTATTAATTTCAAAAAGTAAGAAAACCACATCATTCTAAATTGTGTTTCGAACAATTAATATTGTAAATTTTCATTTTCTTCCGATTAAAAATGTAAGAGTAAAATGGTTACATCGGAAAAAAAAGGGGTGACTTTAGAGTCCCTTTTCTTCGGTTTTATTCATTAAAATCTATTTCTAGAAAATCCAAATCACTTCTCATATCGTGTAGATGGATTTTTCAGCTCAAAAAGTGCCATAGGTAATGAATAAAATGGTTACAAAGTTACCCAAAACCCCTAATACAATGTAGAGCGGTCGATATAAATGTGTCAGTCTCACAGAGGCACGGTACCTCTTCTGTCAATGATCCCATTACAATTTGCGACTATAACATCCTTGAGGGCAATTGATCAGAACCGAATAAACGTAAACAGAGATGAGGTCCAAAGTCTACTAGCTAGTGATGGGCAGACCGAATACCGGTTTGTTTACATATCGAATATCGATATTTTGCTTAGGTACTGTGTATTTTGGAATTTTGAATATAACGTATCTTCTACAACTTAATGGTAATAGAAAATTCGGTATGTCAAGTTATTTTTTGGAGGTCTAAATCGAAAACCATTTCGAGATAATTGTCTCAATAATCATATTTTCTATGTCAGAGATTTTAAAATGAAAGTATTACAGATATTTTTAATACAATAACGTCGTTTTTCGGTCCACGGGTCACTCGCTGCCCCTGCAAACTCCTTGGTAAACATAAAATCAACTTAAAGTAACTTGGCCATTAAGAAAAAAAATACTTTCACAATGATAAAATTTGAAATTTTGATGTTGCCGTATCTGTTTCCAGCATAGAGTTAGAAAGAGGAGGCATGTAATTTTTTTTTTTAATATACCTAGCAGTAGTTTTTCTCTATGGAGTTCGAATTATTTTCTTTCCACCAATTTTGCACTTGGAGATTACAGATCAAAATAATTTAAAAATTAAATTTATATTGATAAACTCGATGAATCGCAATAAAAATAAAATAGGTGTCTTAAAATTATGTCTTCTATCCGTAAAAAATATAAAATGAAGACAAAAAAAAAACTTGGCATACCGAATTGTTTAATCATATACGTACTTACAAAAACTCACGACCAAAACTATGAGCGTGGTTAGAAACTTTGTAACAACTACCCACCAAATATTGTTTTCGGCTATTGTCTTTTACAAGAATCGAATTTGCAGTTTAAAGGAGTAGGTAATACAATACAATCATAAAGTAGCGTGGTCGCATAAATAATGCACGTTATGCACTGTAAAATAACAACTTGTCATCCTAATCATTAATCAAATTATTAGAAATAGTATAATAATATGTTGTGCAATCAATCTAGGTACTGAAAGGTTACAAAACGTACAAATCAGCCTTTGTACATTATTTTTAAGTGTTACGCTAGCTCTAAGAATATTCTTAAGTACGTAGATTGATTGACAACGTGTACAAATTTTAGTTCAATAAAAGTATAATTGTAAGATTATTATACATGACCAAGAAACTATAAAATCCACTGCTTTAATCACATATTAAAGATCATAAAAAAAAAATTATCGACTAATAAATGTTAGAGTTTATCGATGTTTCTCACAGGGACATCCCTACTGGTACGAGACTCTACTCTACCTATACATTGAGAATACTATGTTAGTATGCATTACTGACCGGTGCGAGCAGCAGGCAGCACTTGCCGTTCTATTAATAAAATAAAAAAGTTTGTAAAACTTTAGAATTGAAAGTTTTTAATTTATACCTAATAAAACTCGTAAAAGTTGTATTTATGAAGACAATAAATTGTGACTAAAACAATGTGTAGTGTTGAGTGAAAAAATAATAGTTTTATTATAAAACTAATTAATTCGAACGAATAAAAAAAGTGGTACAAAATATGGCGAAATCTACTATTTTAATACGCCAATGCATGTAAGTTATTTTTGTTTTCGTAATAAAATATTCGATAGGACGGATAAGACCAATAAGACACAAAAAAAATCTTTTTATTCATGTTTTCAATGAAATAAAGCTATACCTACCAACATACTGACAGGCATTAAAACATAATTAACTTACCTATAGGTAAGTACCTACTTAACTAAGTATGACTAAATAGACTGCCAAATTGAAATAACTAAGTAGATAAATAAGCAAATAAATAATAGATAAGTAAACATCTGACAACAAAAGAAACTTAAACAAAGAAACCAAAAACTATTTCGTCATTTCATTACACACGAACAAATGCTTCCTTACTCAACATAACTTTGCATGTTTCAAATCAATTTGTACCTCAAAAATAACTTGTACCTATTCACAACTTTGAACATCATTGAAGCTTGCCAACTATTCTTCAAGTATCAATCACAAATAATGCGCGCAATCTATACCATCTACTGTTACATCACCGTATGCTAAATTTTTTAATTGTTTGCCCTTGCACTTGGTACCTGGTTGTGAGCTGCGTATAAAAATCAACTTCGCATACTGTTAGTTATGTACATTCTATTCCAATATAATAGTCTTAAAATTAAAACTAACCTCAAAACAGTTGTATCAAGCTAGTAGCATGTGTTTATCGGTTAATTTTGTGCTTGCCTGCCCCAAATAAGCCTGTATATTTAACAGAACTGGTGATAAAGTATTATGTATCTAATATAGTGGCACACTACCGGTGGGACTATGCATAATATTATGATAAGTGATTTTGAGGTTAAACCCTATAACCTGCTACGTATAACTTAGTAGTAGGTGGTGATAGTGCCAGTGCCCAACCTACAGGTAGTAGGTGCCTTATTGACTATTATATACCTAATTACTATTGTTAATTATATTATACAGGGTCCAACTTAATACCTATGCTGACAGTTTTTGAGAGGATGATCAGACCATCAGACTGAACAACTTTCTCTATGGGACTAACTTGGAAATCGCGAAATAAAATCTGCTACTCCAGACAAAACAATGATCCGATGGACAGCTGATTTTTTTTCGCGATTTCGACCTTTGTCCCAGAGAAAGTTGTTCAGTTTCATGATCTGATTATCCCCAAAACTGTCAGCATATTAAGAAAGACTCTATAGCGTAATACATTATACTTACTTCGTTTGATTTCGAAATAAGTCTTTGTTTACGTCTCAAGCATGTTCTACTGGAATATAATGTATTCGACCACATTCTTAAAACGCAGATGGGTTTCGTTAAATAACATAAAGGTCCTAAGGGACAAACAGTGCTCGCTAAAATAGTCCTTAGCGTCCAGTCATAGGGTCGAAATGTGAATTGTGTTGATTCGACAACATGTGTTTGTTTACAATGAGATTAAGAAACTGGTTCTCTAAATAAAAACAAAAGGCAGACATGCGATCTGCCCACGAGTCTAGACTACTAACATACATTTTCGTTTCGATTCTGAACTGACAACTTATACTTACTTTACAAGATATGATTTACTCAAAGTCGATTTCTGCAGCACATTTCTGTTACAAAAGCAATGAGGTACGCAGGATAATTATTTTGAAGAGTAAAGTTAAGATGCCCGCAGGGGTAAGATTTTTGCAATGTAATGAGGCGTTTAGTAAGGGCAGTTGGTAGAAATAAAAATCTGCAGATGGTCGTCGGTCCACCTTTGCCCATGCGGTTACCTATGCTGCGCTTTGGGGTACGCGGTTGCCAATCAAGATCTCTTCAGCCCCATCCGCAATCGGTTCCGCAAGCAATGTATCCCGCTCATTGCAACTTTAGCAATTCTTCGGCTACTCTTGTTTCTTCTGCGGATCTCTACATTTCTGATTTAATCTCTCAGGGAAACTCCGTATTGTAATACGATGAAAGTTTATTTCAAGCAATAATATTAAACTGAATACCTGACCAAATCCATTGTTTGTGTAATGTCTCACGAAAGCATTACTTTCAGGCAAGCAGTGGGGGTAGAGCGTAATTGTAGCAAAGTTCACAAAAAATCTAAAAGAAAAGCATCATCTTAATAAGAGATAAATATACTTTTTATTATCATCAGCTGCAAGGCTGACTCTGATAGGGATGGACCAGGTCTGACTGCATAACGCCAGTAATGAACATGCATGAATATGCAGGCATACATGGGTCATCCCCATCACAGACATGCTCTTCACCCTGTGAATACTGAATCAGCCTTGCAGCTGACGATGACAAAAAGTACCTCCAATAACATAAAGTCTTCCTCCCAGCCTCCCGCGCCAGTCCCGTCGCCACATCGCGGGCTCATCGGGCAACAGGACCTCGACGTCTCCACAGCGCAAACTCGCTACTCCCGCGCCATCTATCAAACCCTTCACCGACATACCTGGCCCTCTGGCGCTGCCGATGTTGAGGCATTCAGCCCATGTGCTACCGAGGATTGGTAAGTCTCAACAAGTTGTTCCCCATAACTGGTGATTGTTGGTGTATAGGTACATAAAACAATAGCTCTGCTATGCCCTTCAAGACTGCAGTAAAGATTTTCTTGGCGGGGTTGAGCTGTCTGTTCCCGGAATCCTTGTGACGAGCTCTAATCACGAAATGTTGATCCTTATTATAGGTAATACCTAATTTGGAAGCATTTCGGGAAATGTAGAAATGGTAAGCAAGAGTGCAGTAGTATGGTCGATCCTTAGGTTATAGAGCTCGTCACAAGTATAAGAAAATCACGGAGCTTAATTTTGCGAAAAAAATATTTATTGCAGTCTGTATAAGCAGGGCAGAGCTTGGATGCAAATGATTTGCTGGCATCTTTTGAGGACTTGTATTGTCTATGTCCGAAGCGCTTCACCAGAGCTTTACCAATGAATGAGACCAACTTTGCAGGCTTTCAAACAAACAATAATAAAACAAATGACATAGAAACTGCGCGGGTAAGGTAGGTATACCTAAGTACATAAAAACGAATGACGCATTGAATACTCCGTATATTATAAAGTTCGTATCGTAATACTACCCCAAATAGGTATGCAGACACATACATTATAGATTATACAGCTGATATATCTAGACTATTATAAAACTGTAACTGAAGTGTGTCTGTACATTGAAGATATTTACAAAAAAAAGATTACGATATGGTTTTTAGGTATGCCTGACTCGAAATCAACCTGTTTTAGAAATTTTGTCTGTCTGTTTGTCTGTTTGATTGTGTGTTTGTTTGTTTGTTTGTTTGTTTGTTCGCGCATCACGCAAAAACTACTGAACCGATTTTGATGAAACTTTTTTTGTTTGATAGCTTATGATCTGACTTAAAATCTGGTACTTATATAATTTGTGCGGACGAAGTCGCGGGTAAACACTAGTTTCCTATATTTTTAACCTGATTAGTCGAAAATCCAATCTCGCAGGCCTGTCTTTTCCGCTTGCAATTAGTATATGCAATTCTATTAGATGAGGTCATACTTAATCAAATGCCATACAAAGAAACGTTCCACTATATCGCTGAATGTATAATTAACTTGTTTACTATGTGATTCTTGTTATATAATATACCTAGGTTATTATGAAATGCCTAACATGGTTCGTACGTTTAATAAATGTTGTTTACTATTTTCATTGGGATTTGTTATATTGCGAGTATAGTGTCGGTCGCACAATTATGCTCGTAACTATAAAGAGATATTCAGAATAACCATTAATCATAAGCATAGTAGTGCCCAAACTAATACCTACCTGTGGTTTTGAAATATCTACGTATATTCAATGACGCTTGGAGGAAATATACCTTTCGCATCGAAGGACATTTAAGAAAAATTTCCTACACATCAAAATTACCTTAGCAAATGGACCTAAAAGCAAAACGACCTCTAATTAAAATATCCAATTTGCAAGTGGTAGACAGGAATAAAAAAAATTTACTTATACAATTTGTTAGGCAACGAAACTGTCCTGAAGCGATCTCACTTACGTCAACCTGTGAGGTACAAACCGGTGTTTACTGAAAATCAACAAAGATAAGGTTCCGTCACTACACTATTAATAGCAAACTTTCATAGCGATTCTAAATATAGACCAGACTTAGGCAGCTTTCATAATAGGCCGGTTTCCTACCTGCATCGTATGTCTAGACAGTATACCTAGTTATGGTTCTTGTTTCGATTTCTACTTACATAATGTTGAACTTTAAGATATCAGGTCAGTTGATCTGCTGTATTTGATGTAGGGGCTTAAAACCAAAAAAATTTTGCTCCGTTTTTTTTCCTTAAAACGGTTTATATACAGGGTGTAAAGGACAGCCAGGAAAATACTGAAAAGGTAAATTCTTCGTGAAGCTTTGCTACTGAAACTACAAAATAAAACTATTACCTGGAAATAAAAACCATCACCTTTTAATTAAAGCGGTAACGATGCATTCAAAACCACAAATGCGAGTAAATTCTATCGAAATTGTACTGCCAATGCGACAGTTTGTCTCAATAGAGAAAATGCCGTAGAATTCTCTCGACAGATGCAATTTACTCGCTCATGTTACAGACAAAGGGAATTCGGTTAATTTCTCACTAATGGACGTTGTACGTTGTATGGTATCCTGATTTCGATTAGCCAAGTTGTATGGTGTCTCAATCTCAATACTGTGGTAGTAGTGTTGCGTTCTTTGCTAAACAAAACATTTCTCATTTCTAGTCTGATTAGAGATTGGAGACTTTAAATTATGAATTAGTATTATGAGTGTTACCCATGATACTGAACAACTTCCAATAGGAAATACGAAAAAAATATTTGGACTTTCCATACTAAATGCCATCAGCTGACCGAACGTTCGTATGAAAAGTAGCCATTCTTATTTGCGAATTTCCCTTCGTTCCTATGGGAAAGTTGTTCAGGATCATGGGTAAAATCACCCTTAAAGTAATATAACTATTGCCCCTAACACTCACACAGTAGAATAGCTAACTAAACCACTCACTGAAGATCAATACTAATATCTGATAAATCAACTGCTGATATATTCGTATTTCCCATTGCAGGGCTCAGGCCTTATCTCAAAGAGGAGCTAGGTCATGTAGGTACATAACAGTTAGATACTGCACTAATAAAAAGGCCCGGTGCTATACTTAGTAGGTGCGCCGCAAAAAAAATGCATCATCTCTTAAAACGAAGAGCTTCTGAAGACGCCATCTTTAACGACCTAACCAAGGAACCTCTGTCACAGGTAGTTTCCACCACACCGTAGGACTCGGACTGCTGGAGGGGCTTCGTGACAGGTACGGAGACCTGGTGCGGCTGGCCAAGGCTTCCAGGACCCGCCCAGTGTTATACGTCTTCGATCCTGAGATGATGAGAGAGGTGAGAGACCTTTATTCATCACTAGACACTTAACACTGCAAAAGTTGTTAATAGCAGATTTGACTGATATACTGGGGATTTATTGGTGATTGTATGTGAATGCTGCTGATTAACTTGTTAATCTCTTATAGGACTTGCGTCAACCTAGGTTAGCAATAATCTCCTGGTTAAATTAGTAACCCATGTTTTTTTTTTAAAACAACTTAGCCATATTGCTTACCGTACCTAAAACAAAACGCTATCGTCATCGGCTCGGCGTAGGGAGACAAAAGCGACAGTCGATGTTCAGAGACTCACTGTTGGGAGACTCGACGTACGGAGACGATCGAGTAAAGGGAATGATTCAGCCCCACTTGTGTCAACCTGGGCTGGATTAGCAATAAACTCCAGGTTATATTGGTATTCCTTGTTTTTTTTGCACAGAAAAACAGCTAAGTGAGCTTTTTTACCCAGAGTTGACGTAAGGGCCTTATGAAACTTTAAAATGATTGGCTGAGTAAACCATTGTACTTTTTTCTTCTTCTACGTGTCAAGCGCCAAGCACGTATCCAGAGAGGGGGATAGGTGGGAATTATTTCCCCCTTCCGAAATCCGAATATTTGTATGGAAGGTTTTTTTTTTTTTTTTTTTTGGAACGGTGATTACAGCTATCGTTTTTTCATCGTTTTTCAATGAATCAGAAACGAACGTTGATTTCGTCAAGGCTTCGTTGCACCTTACTATTTATATTTTAATTTTAACTAAAGGTAACATCAATAATTGCAGGTAGGTAGTATCTCGCATTAATATTCAGAGGTCAGACGTGCTGTTTTTGAATCGTGAGATACAAAATCGTGGGCGAATGATGCATTATGTTATAAGAGATAAGTGTACTTTTTGCAACCATCAGCAGCAAGGCTGGTTCAGTGTTTATGGGGTGTAGACCATCTCTGTGATGGGGATGGACCAGGTCTGCCTACATAACTTCAGTCCGTTTAGGAGTTACAGACGTTTAAAGGTCAGTAAAAAATTAACGATCAGCTGCAAGGTGCAATTTTTTTTCGCGATTTCGATGTTGGTCCCATAGAGAAAGTTGTTCAGTTTGACGGTCTGATCATCCTCTTAAAAAAGTGTCAGCTTATTAAGTTGGACCCTATATTAAAATATGTAATTAAAAATTAGAAAGCCGGCATTCTCGTTACGTTGAAATGCTAATATGATAATAAAATAGTGTGGATTTCAGGTCAGTTACTTTTGGCAACCAACTGTATAAACCACTTTCTAAACTACCGTCACTTTAGCTATGAATTGTACGCCTAGGTTATCAAGTATTATCTAGTCATGCTGCAAGACGTAGGTACCTTTTCTATCTATACTCAAGAAGAGATCTCCACTTAAGTGTCGTTCTGTAATACCCACCCCTCCCCTTAGAGCTCGGTTATTTGCGATCCTCGGGAGTTTATGAAAGATGTGAGTTGAGCTAACTTATTTAGGGTTGTAAGTAATTGACCAAAATTAAAGGGAAACCTAGCGTACCCTAATAATGCCCAAAATAATATGAACAGTTTAAAAAAAATCCATAGGGTAGCAAGATTTTAATATTTAATTTATTTCGGGTTTTGTCTTTTCCTCAACCAGGAATCTGATTTTTTTACTGCTGTCGCTAAATGATACAATTTTAAAGAATTTATCTTTGTAAATCAATTCGGAATAGTTTACCAATACGCTCTGGTAGAATTTTTTTAATACTAGCTTTGCTTGCTTTTTGACATGGATAAAATTTCTAATTGAATTGTACTCCATTGTGTACAATGACAATGTGTGTGTATTGGGGTGTGTGTGTGTGTGTGTGTGCCTTGGATGACTGACAAATTATGGGTCCAAAGGGGGTCTAAATTGGGATGTCGAAAAATTACAAAAACCTACAACGCAAACCGAACAGCTGCGCAGGACCGCAGAAAGCTACTTGAACTAAGCACAGCATTGTTTACAAACCACTCAAATCTAAAAAAAATATACCCAAATATACCTATTTAAAAAAAATAAAAAAATAATAATAATATAATTATAAAAATTAATTTAGTTTTTTCAGTTTATAGAAGTATCTAGCCATAATAAAAACATATTTACAGATAACACAAAGATACATCCAAGACAAAGAGACAGCTACAGGTATAATCATTGACTTTTACACTCTAGATGTCAGTGGGTATAATTAATATAAACAATAATGAATGAATGTCACCAAGCCAATATTATGTTTATTGTTTTCTATAGAAAAACATGCATAGTTACGGTAAAATTATTGTAAATAAAATGTAGCTGTAGGTTATCAAACTCTGACGCATGCGTTGGGTCATGTTTACGTTATTAATCTTAGTTTTAATATTGGTTTGTCAATCATGCGATATCCATATGTTATGCAAATAACGCAAGATTTATCAGTTACTTACTAATACTATAGACCACGGATTCACTGCATGATTTCATTGAAATCGATTCGTCAGACAGATAGCCCAGTTATTTTACGGAGTTTTGTTAGAAGGGGTTAATCTGTAACCGGTACCATTTAGTGACAAAAAGACTATCTGAAAACTTATTTAAAAAAATCAGTAGGTACGCAACATAGAAATCCAAATTGTACCTCCCCCAGAAGGCTTTTAATTTAATAATATTTCTACCGATGCACTCATTTTAATTAGACTCAACAATATATAAATGAGTTTTGAGCAATAAAAAAGTCATTTAATTATAAAAATGAATTCATTAGAAAATACAAATGTATTTTTCAAAGCTTTCTAAGTAGACGAATTGTAAAGCCTTTTAAAATGTGAATAAAATGTTCCTTCAATTTTTTTTAGAACGTGATAAATATATTTTTTTTTATTTTGGGTTGTCGCGTTTTTTTTTTATTTTTATATTTTTATGCTCAAATTGGGTCATAAATGATATACGGAAGAAAATATCAATTCTTAATTAGTCCCGGCTCAAACCGTAAATGACTGAGCTAAGACATTAAGGTGATGAAGTAGAAGGTAAAAAACATAATATACATACTTACTTTTAGATAGATTAGATATATAAACATGAAATTACAGTAATAACATATCGATAGACATGGACACTATATTAAATGGAGGAAGTATATAATACTTCCTAGAATGAATAAGTCCTAACAGCAAAATAATCTTTTGCATTAATTGGACTTAATAAGTTGGCTGAACTTTAACCCTTTTATCGCAATTCTGCTATTTGAGTGACGCTTTTATGCTTCTATCTAAATGCGATCCTATTCTATAAATAGAACAGTTATCTATTTTTTTTAAGAGTGAACATGTTAGGTAGTAAAATGGACGTAAAAACTTATTGCATTCTATTCTAAAAAGGGCTATAAGAGCCTTTTCCATGTGGGTATTCTGTGTTTTGTGTAGGTATTTATTACTTAGTACACAATGATTGAATGAATTTAGATGGTGCTTCAAACCATCATACTGAACAACTTTCATTGCGGAACCAACATTACAATCGCGACAAAAATATCAGCTGTTCCATAAAGTTGAGTCGAGAAGCCATTTATTCTACCGTAGAAAGAGAAGGCACTAGAAGGAAGCACGTGTCTTGTCATATGTCATATTATGTCATATCATCAGTAAGAGATGCACATAGCAAATTCGCTCTAGTTAAAAAAGGAGACCGCTACTTATTGCTGTCCTTATCGAAGTATCCACTTTTTTGTACTACGGCCATCTGACTCCAAAATGTCACTTCATATAAATTGTATGGGACAACCACCTGACTCCGAGATGTCACTTCATGTAATTCGCTATCTCATACCCGGTTACACTGATATTCGGTGATTTCGGTGGTCTTGACAATGTTACACTATGTAATTCAATATTTGTACTTTGTATATTTTGTTTTGTTTAAAAGAAGTGTGTTGTAAAGTTTCTGGCCGCATCTTCTCTACAACGGAACACCTTCCGAAGCGGTGGTAGAATCAAAAATGACGTCAAAAAGTTATCTATGTGATATTATTTTGAATAAAAATTTTGACTTGACTTGACTTGACTTGACTTCGGTCTACTAGCGTAAGCGAAAAAATGTTCGTCTATGTAGGTATTCTACGGAACTTCCAATTTTTCTTTCGTGTTTTCAATATTGGTTGTGTACTTATGTGTTGTTCAGTTCGATGGTTTGAATACAACCCCTAGTTTTTAATTACCCAACAACATTTTAATATAAGAATGTATTCATGTAATGAAACTAAACCCCAAGAAACGTTAGGTCGAAAAACGATATTATTTTTAGAGCTCGCATAATCGATCGATCTGCACAAGATCCAAAAAGCCAACGCATTGATGGAAGTGCTGAAATGGCTATAAGTAGGTAAGTATCTATTAGATACTCGGTATTTGTATTTAGTGGAGTTACTGGAGAATGGATTAATCGCAACTTATATGTATGTCTTGGATGTGCTAAACAGAATCTAGATCTTTATGTACCAGACCTAAAGATTTCATTCGTCGCATGCTATTTGTATTCTATCATTATTTAAAGACAAGTTCCAATAATAACTTAATTTCTGTGACAGTTTATTTATACTTAGTAGGTACCTACATAATCAGTTTGTTGACTTTCAAATAACCGCACATCACACAGTCGTGTCGTGATTTTATTACTTTGGCGCTTAATTTAATTCATTTATCAGAGGCCAATTAATTTGCTGTTAACCTTTTCTGTAGTACCTTTGGATATATAAAGTTTACTACTTTATTTTATATCTTTTTTTTTTTATTTATAATTAATGGACTTCTTGCTTGTGCGTTAGCGTTAGCACCGCATTTCCGCCAATGTCAAGTGGTTTAAGGGAGAGTCTATCCAATCTCGAGGATTGTTTTTGATTAAGAACAACTGAGAAGGATTGTGGGCAGCAGCATCACCGGTACAACTGGTATAGCCCTGCGATCACCAACCCGCTCTGCCAAGCGTGGTGATTATGGCATTTTACCTCCCAAATATGGAGGAAGGCCAAGGACAGAGTTTTGTGGCGCGCCTTGGGAGAGGCCTATGTTCAGCAGTGGACCATAATAGGCTGATGATGATGATGATGAGAAGGATTGTGGAGCCTCGTGGCAGGCTGAAACGCGAACCGCGCGAACACCACGTGAGAGACAAGTGTTCGGGGCAAACCCCTGCAACGTGACTCCTATATCATTTTTATTAGCTTTGTTTCTTGTGTAGAGTTTTCGATTGTACAGGGTGTAACAAAATAAATGAACCCTAGTAATATTTCAAGAGGTGGTTTAGAGTCTGAACTTTAGACCATAAAACTGAACAACTTTCACGATGAAGCCGATTGAAGCAGAGCCTACTCGACACAAATGTTTGAGACAGCAGATATATTTTTTGTTTCTTGTGTTGTTCTTTTGGTTAGGGGACATAGGCAGAATAGGATAAGAGTGTACAGTTCTACATACCTATACGTTTTGTATTGTATTACCTATTGTACAGTAAATAGCCTTTAGTTAGGTCAAGCTAGAATAGAGGCTTCCGCACATTGCAGCGATATTATCGAGCGATTTTATTGAGCGATATCGCGACACCTTACACACTGCAGCGATTCCGCGATTCGCGTCACGCATGCGCCCCACCACTGAATGTAGTCGAAAGAGTTGCAATAATATCGCGGCAGTGTGTGGGATCGAGCGCGTCCCCATACAAAATGTACTGACAACAATTATCGCAAAATCGCAGCGATATTATCGCTCGATAATATCGCGGCAGTGTGTAGGATCGCGCGCGTCCCCATACAAAATGTACTGGAAACAATTATCGCAAAATCGCAGCGATATTATCGCTCGATAAAATCGCTGCAATGAGCGGAGGCCTTAGATCTTACTAGGTCGCAATAGCTATTGTCAATGCGTAACGGTAAAACCTACCAACCAAATAATAATTAGTTATGTGTCTACGGATTATACAAGCTAGAAAATTTGTGTACCCTTTGTGCCCATAGTAAATGAAAAGAAATACAAAATGTCTGGTACCAATAACAAATATACCTACCTTGTTGCTACAGTTTACACCTTTGCAAAAGAAATGTCAAATTGTATCAATTTATTTCAATTCAATTCAATACTTTATTGCATTCATGTTGTAGGCATAAGGTCTTAAACAACATACATAATAGCATAGCATATTTCTTTTGTTTGCTCTATGCGGTGTTTATCTCTTATTGTGACAAATCGAATGCATTGAGACCTGTATAAAAATTATGTTAATCTACCATAACAAATAATCGAACTACAATTTACCTACACCTTTGCAAATAATAATGAATGTACGTGAGAGTGTGTGTTTGTATGCTAGTGTTAGGTTTTCTTTTCTTTGTTGTGTAGAGTCTTAAGGTTAAGGTACGACGGGGCTGACATAACCTCAGAGTTAAAAGCCCCAATATAAATAAAAAGAATAAAAAAAAAAAAAAAAGTTTATTTCTTTTGTTCGCTCAACGCACCTTTAAGCATAGAGACTGTAGGTAGGTGGTACTACACCACGTTTTTAATTAGGTACGAGCATAACATTAAGGGTGATTCAGACATTATAACTAAACAACTTTTCCTACGGAACATGGTTACGTTACGTGGGACGAAAAACGTCAATTTTTTTTCGACCTTCCATACAAAAGTGCGGATCAGCCGGTCGACTTTCTACGGGAGTACAAAAAAATTCTCGTTTTTCGACCCGTTCCATAGCGAAATTTTATTAGTTAGTTTCATTGTCTAAATACACCATTAGGGTTGTTTGTTACCGACGCGACGGCGACCGACGGCGGGCCCATACAAAAATGTCATTTAAAGAGTTCACAAAATGGCCGAGCCGCGTGGCCAGAAAAATCACGAGCCGACGCAAACGTCCTCTCGGTAGACCTCTAGCCACGCGACTCCTAATTAGAAACTAGTAGTGTACCTAGGACAATAATTGTCATGCTCTTTGATCGCGACAGTGTGACGCACGGCCAGCCGGTAGCCAGTGCAGCACGCACCACGCGCCCACCACGTGCCGTAATTATTAACTTATCTCTTTAATTTATGTGACGGTGTTCCGTTATGACACCGAAAAGTATTTTTACTAGGTAACTACTTTTGCGCGGCATTTTGATATCTATTTTAAGAATGTTGTATAAATTGTGAGTTCTTGGAGTTAAAGGTACATATCGATCGTAGGCAGGTAAGATAATTAATTAGGTAAGACCTATATTATATGTAGGTACTGTCTTCTCAAATTCTTTAGGTGCAGAATGTCCAATTTGCAAAATGTCCAAAATAGGGAATGTCAAAAACTCAAAATCGCGAAATGATGAATGTTCAAAGACCATGATTGATCCTGCCGAACGGGTCGATTGTTTGAATAAAACTTTTAAAAAAAGAAGCAAACCATGTTACAAACTACTTATAATATTATAGCCATTGACACTTTTCCTTTCTAAATATTTTTTCAAAATATACAGGGTGTAAGGAAAAGTATCATTAACCTTTAAACCACAGACTCAACTCATCAAACTGAACAACTTTTACTATGGGAGGAAAACATACCTACATACTATCTCATAGTCTCACATATGACATTATCAATGTTCAGTTCTAAAAATATGTTTTTATTTCGTTGTCAATCAGGTCTACGAGAGCAGTGTCACAGAACCGCCCCGCTGGGAGCGCTCGCCTCTGTGCCAGCACAGGAAGAATGCCGCCCAGACCTGTCCAGTTCACGGGTAAGTCAGTCCCACTGCACGGCACACTCACCCTACTTACTACCAAAACAAGATTCTTAGGGTATATTATTCGGAGCGCGCTCCATACAAACGTACTATGGTGATATTTTCAATACTTAAAATTTAAAGTTATTCTCATTTTAAGTTTTGAAACAAAAATGATTTGTTATCATTTCAGCAATGAATGAAAGCGCTGACATGCTCATAGATTCATTTTAAGAGAATATTATTCCGAGAGCGAAAATGCGTGCTGCATACAAACGTACTATGGTGATATTTTCAATACTAACCAATTAAGGTCAATGAAATTTTGCAGAAACGATCTAAAAACAAATTTCTATGCTCGTATGGAGTCAGATTTTCGTTAAAATGTATAGTTTTCAAGTTACAGTGCCTCAAAGATTTCCATACAAATCTTAAATTAATCCTAGCATTGAAACTGTATATTTTAACGAAAATCTGACTCTATAGAACGAACGAGGAATGAACGATTTTTGAATGTATTTTATGTTATTATATTTGTTTTTGTAATTTTGTAATTTAAATTGTAATTTGATGTTACTAACATAGTTGATAAGACCTACTAACACAAATGGATTCACTATGGTCTGAAATAAATGAGTATTATTATTATTATTATAGAAGCATAGAAATTTGTTTCTAGATTGTTTCTGCAAAATTTCATTGACTTTAATTGGTTAGTATTGAAAATATCACCATAGTACGTTTGTATGCAGCGCGCATTTTCGCTCTCGGAATAATATTCTCTTAAAATGTATCTATCTATGAGCATGTCAGCGCTTTCATTCATTGCTGAAATGATAACAAATCATTTTTGTTTCAAAACTTAAAATGAGAATAACTTAAAATTTTAAGTATCAAAATAATGAAATTATTGTTTCAATTTATTTTGTTATAAATCAGTTGGGGTGTATGAGGTTTTGCACTTATTCATTAACACGTTGTATATACAAAGTGTTTCATAAGTAACAATAAATTTTTAAAACTCATAAGGGGGTTGTTTAGACCGTCAAACTGAACAACTTTCTCTATGGGACCAACATCGAAATAGAGAAAAAAAAAATTTAAAATCCCATACATATTTTAGCTCTAGTCGATTTGTAGAGTATAGAACATAAATTTTTTTTTCGCGATTTCGATATTGGTCCCATAGTGAAAGTTGTTCAGTTTGATGGTCTACACCTTCGATCAAAATAAAATGAATGGATAGGCCTAAAGCGCGGTAAGTTGAAGCAAACTACTGGTGCACTTGGTACATACAAACTAGCGCCATTATCTGTCAAATCTAGGGCACTTTCATACAAGTGACAAGTAAAAATTTCATTTGTTTTGCCTCATTTTTCTGGTTTGAAATGTTCGCTTAAGGCCTATCCATTCATTTTATTTTGATCGAAGGTCTACACCACCCCCTTAAATGTTTATTTGTAATTTTGTAACACCTTGTATGTACCTACCTACTTTATATAATTAATAAATAACTCAAAATATGACTAACCTTTTCAGAGACGAAAACAAAGCAATATGGACAGCGATTCGTGCTCTTCTACAAGACGGCTCGCTTATTAACAACTACGACAAAGTTTTCGATGACATCGCCACTGAAGCTACAAGGAGGTACGTTCATTTGGCTACAGTGATGGCCCTTCATCGAAGTAAGATAAGTCCACCCACAAGCACGTATCCAGGGGGGGGGGGATAGGTGGGATTTATCCCACCCCCGAAATCCGAATATTTGTATGGAACAGTGGTTACAGCTATACGTTTTTCATCGTTTTTCAGTGAAAATCCCCACCGAAATTAATTATCCCCCCCCCCCCCCCCCCGAATCCAAAGTCTGGATACGTGCTTGTCCACCCAAGTAGCACAGACAAGTGCAATAGCAGCCATATAGCTAATTCTCATAAAGGCTGTTATGTAAAGCTCTATCCTTCTATTCTGTACCTACCTTAGATGTAACACCAAAAAGGAGCCCGAACACTAAACAAATTCTTAATACAATGTAACACCAAACACTGCAAAACAAAAACAACCTAACGACTTGAGTGGGACAAATAAACGCGGAAGCTACACAATTGGTATCAAATTCCTTGCAATTCATCAGTTGGCGTAGATTGTTTGACCTAGTGGTACTCAACTGTGTCATGTTTCAAATATAGCTTGATTACATAGGCACGTGCAGTCAGGTACATCTACCTACATTTTTACCGTATGCATGAATGTGTTGGTCTTAAACCAACATGTGCCGAGGGTCGCGGGTTCGAATCCCATACGGGACTAATATTTTTATGATGAATATGAATATTTGTACCCGAGTCATGGATGTTTGTATCTATATGTATTCTATATCGTTGTCTAGTTATCATAATACAAGTCCAGGCTAGATTCTGGAACTTTAAATGTGACTAGATAAATTGTGTGATAATGTCCAAGATATTTTTTAACATTCTTGTCGATTGTCGATGGAAGACTATGGTACACTATCTCTATGGGATAAACAATATATATACTCGTAGAACAGATTATAGGAACGAACGATATAGGATGTACAGGTTGTTGGGGACCAGCCGTGGTCCAAGGGTTGTTAGTTAGAACTTGTACTTACAGTAAACATTAGATCCGTTTTTGAAACCAGTTTCAAGCTGTCTTAATAGAAGATGTGCAGCCATGCAGTAGGATCCTACAACCTAAAAATAACTTTTAACTGACTTATCTCCAGGCTAGGAGATTTGCGGCATGCAGAGAACGCCCTGAACGAGGAGATGGAGACAGAAGTGTACCGGTGGGCTCTGGAGACGATGGGAGTCATGATCTTCGGCTTGAGGCTTGGCTGTCTGGATGGCCCCGTTCATGTTCCTACTATTGAGAACAGGTGAGTGAAATGAACTGTTCGAATTAGCATGCATTTAGCGTGGTGATTTCCCATAGCCTATATCGACTACAGCGACTGCTAATTTACAAACTTTCCACCAGAGCTGTGCGTGGTAGCGAGGCTATGAGCGTAGGAAAATTGCACAAATTGCTCGCTCGCTCGATCGCGTCATATGTAAATCGAAGCATTTCTATAGGTGGATTTTTCCTCGTCCTTCCTAGGAGAACCTGAAATCGCCACGATAAGAGATGACCGAAACTTGTAACGTAGTGACTCTAACCGATTGCCAGATTGCTACACGATGTGGACATCAGATTTTTGGAAGATTCCTTAAAGGGATTAGCTCAATTTTTCCATTTAGATAATTTATTTTTAGACCAGTTTCGGATGTTAGCAAAATCAGTCGAGAAAATGAGACATACTTACCTTTTTTCCAGAAACCCAGAAAAGACTTCATTGGATGACGAGGTGCCAGACCGTTGTTCTCTGTCTAAACGATGCATTGAGGAGTTGACTCCGGCAGAACGGCTGGTCAGATGCACCAGAGAAATAGCTGACGGAAACTACTTGGTGCGGAGCGAGAGCACCTTGAAGACCGACTCACAGACTTTTAACAGTGCACTGAAAGCTTTCGACCAACATATTAGGTGAGTCATAATTATACACAACACGTTTAGACGCGACACGACGAGAGCTTTTTCTAATAATGCCTCCCTCAAGAGTCTAACAAACAATACCCGACGGTACTAGTAGCGAACACAAATTGAGGTGAGTCTATACAACAACACGAGACTTCACGAGAGCTTTAAAAAGCTGGTGTTCGAAACACTAAAGGATAGACTCTCGGGGTCCTCGCCCGTCCTAAAAAAGCAATAGTACAGAAGCAAATGTCAGTTTCCACTTTTTACTCCCAAGATCCTTTTCCACTTGACTCTAATCCATTGCACAAATCCATTTCACTCTTATCCAGAGGAGAGGCTTCTTAACTTTTCAGATTCCACATACATAGTTAAATTGAATCAAATACAACATTGAAAAATTTGTCTCGGGCGGGACTTAAATCCGTACTCTTTCAAACCGGGTAAGTGCGGTATCCAATGTCGCTAAAGAGCCCACTACGCAGAGAACGAAATTTTCAATCTTAAGGGTATGCATAGCGAAATTGGATAACGCACTTCGCCGGTTTGGAAGGGTGCGGGTTCAAGTCCCGCCCGAGTCACATTTTTCAATCTTTAATTTGATTATCGAAATAGCGCAACATGCCTGTAACATGTTTATAATCATAATCAATAATAGTTAAAGTTAAATTGAAGTTAAAGATTTGAGTTTTTAAAACGTAATGTGTTTTTTATTTTCAGCATAACCGAACATTTCCTGGTACAAGCTCTTCAAGAACTAAAGAACAATAAGCCAAGGCCTGAACATGTGCTACTGGACAAGCTGAGGCCCTTGGACAGGCGGATTCTACCACTCGCTGCTGACGCTTTACTGGCTGGTGTAGATCCTGTAAGTTGTCTTCAATGAACATGAAGAACTGTTACTTTCATTTCTGGTCCCTCATAAAAAGAAGGAACATCACAATTATGACAAGGGTCCGTATTCAATATAATGGAAAGCAATATCCCGAACATACATGCATCATCTAATGTTTTATGGTGGAACAATTGAGATTTCTATAGGTGATATATGATAAGCAGAGCCAGAACGTAGACAATGTCCCACTCTTACGCAACCAACATATAGGTAAAGGGAAAATCTAGAAAAATAAAAGTCCTCAACTAATTAATAAACATTTTCTATTTCCAGCTAGCGCAAACAGCTCTGAGCATGTTGTACCAGATGTCCCTCCACGCAGCACAACAACAGCGAGCTCACGACGAGGTCCACTGGGCAGCTGCATCCATAGATGCTGGTGCGGGGTGTCCGGAGATGCCTTACATAGCCGCCTGTGCTAAAGAGGCGATGCGGCTTCATCCTGCTACCGGTGGAGTGGTCAGAAGGAGTAGGGAGCCGCTGGTGGTCGCTGGTTACGCAGTCCCTGCTGAGGTGGGTCCTATTGGCATTCTATTAGCTCTTATTGATTTAAGCATGTTATAATATGTGGTGAATATCTTTTTTTCATCATGTTTCGGAATATCTCTGACTACCCCTCGGAGAAAATAGCCCATATGCTGTGCTATGCTAAGCCAGAAGCATAAAGTCTAAACCAGTGGTTCCCAATTAGTGGTACGCATACCCTCAGGGGTTGGTAATTTTTAAACAGTTATGCAAACATAACAATCGCCAAAGTAAACGTGATGTAATTTTCATTCTTATTATAATATTCCATTAATAAATGCTTCCTTCTTTACAGGTGGACATAGTCCTTGCTCACGGGGTCTCAAGCAAATGTGAGAAGCAGTGGGGTCGAGCGAAAGCCTTCATCCCAGAGCGTTGGTGCAACGAAGGTTGGGAACCTCTGAAGGCAGCACGAGCTCATCCCCTCGCTTCCATGCCTTTCGGGGAGTCTTGCCCAGCGACGGGCATCGTGGGGAAAATGTTGGGAGCTTTAGCTACCAGGGTTCTGGATAAATACAGGTTGGAATGGCACGGACCAGCGCCTAATTTGATGACCACTGGAGTTAATAGACTGCAACCGCCTTATTATTTCGTTTTGCAGAACGCTGCTTAATTTGTTGTGATATTTTTAGGGTAAAGAAAGATATTATGCTAAGATTTTTTTATCTATTATCATTATCAATGTTTATAATAAACTTTGATAGGATTGGTTAACAGTTATTATAAGTTTAACTTTCGTATGAGTTTTTTCATTTAAGTATTCCTTTTTTTTTAGATTTATATTGATACAAGCGTGTCAACTTTAATGTGTTACATACTGGAGGTGCTTCAGGCTATCAAACCGAACAACTTTCGCTATGGGGCGAATACCGAAATCGCAATCTGCTGTTCCATACCTTTGGGTCGAGCTCGAGCAGCAATTGACATTTTCTATGGAATAGCTGTTTTCTTTTTCGTGATTTTGTGACACGCAAACTGGGAAGAGCTCGCGGAAAATAGAGAACGATGGAGAGGGAAAATAAGAGTCGGACTACGCATGACGAAGCCTGGTTCGCACAACTGGCAGAGAAACGAGACAAGAGGCATAACGCTGTCACAATCCCGTCGTCATCCACCGGCGTACAGTTCTGTTGTGGAGGCTGCGGACGTGTATGCGGCTCACGTATAGGGCTGTACAGCCATGAGAAAAAGTGCTTCTCTAAAAACACTGCTTTAATCATCTGCCACAGATGAAAAGGCCTATGATGATGATGATGATGATTTCGATGTTGACTCTATAGTGAAAGTTGTTCAGTTGTTGTGTCTGAAACACCACCATGATATGCAGGGCATTATATTTTACACTCTGCATAAAAATGTGAGTAGGTACCTAAGTAAGAATATTTATTAGTATTATAATTCCCAATGTAAAACATTCCATCATAGTAATGAAATGTGACTTGAAAGACAAATAAATGTTTTTGTAACCGAACACTGTTTTCATTTATTCTTCCGATCAATAAACGATTGTTGGAATGGCGGGAACAACTGTTTACTTTGTGAAAGACCAACAAAACGGTTTAATGCAATTCTATTTGTATTTCAAATTGGTACGATTATGTCGCAAATATACTACTTATTACCCAAGTCTGTGCAAATTACAGAGAAAAATCAGAACCATTGGCAGTTTGCAAATTCTTATGAAAATAAATGATTTTGTATGAAATGGCACCGAATTCCTTATGAGTCTATATCTTTTCGTGATGCGGAACGATTGTTTGTCTTGCACTGTTTTGTTGGCGAAAAGCTAGATACAGTTGATGACATGCTTGTCAAGACTGCAGTAAGTATGTGTTGGCAAAATTGAGCCATTTGACGAATGATTTGACGAAAGACGAATTTGAAGAATGTCGTGCCCTATTTTCAGAACCCTTGTGACGAGCAACCGTTACATTGTTATTTCCCCGCCGGACCAGACATTTTTACGTCTTCCGAATAAGATATTACAATAAGGTTCAAACATTCATTGTAGAGCTCGTCACAATGATTCCGGAAACGTGTAGGTACAGCTCAGAGCAACCCCGCTAAAAAAAATCTTATTAGGTCTTGATCAGCACGGCAGCCTGTACCTGTATCTCACTCATTTTAACACTTCATTTAGGTTTCAGGATTCCTGAAAACCTATGAGCTAAAAGTTGAACCTTGCTACCTATGGGGGGGGCAAAATGTTTTTCTTTGGTTTTTATCCGAGATCGCCGAACGTGCGTGCACTTGTTTCGCTAAGCCTCTTTTCTATAAGTACCCAGTCTCTGTGTGCCCGATGATAAGATAAAGCCATCCAGAGTGAACGTTTTTGTTCGAATGTCAACTCTATTACAATTAAATTCTGTGTATTATAATAAAGTCAGACTACAGGATGTTAGGGTAAACAGTTGCATTACTTTAATGGGTGATTGTACCCATGATACTGAACAACTTTACCTAACTACTTATAGGAAATTCGCAAAAAAATTTTTCCCAATCAAAACTGAAAGTAGCTAGGTACCTAAGTAGGGTGCGTAGTTGAACAGTGAACCAACCAGATACACTGAGCCACCGCCATATTTCTTAATATGCGACATTGCCAGTTTTACCTCACTAACTAATACTTGCCTCGTGGGCACCCTTCCCCTCTCCCGTAGTGAGCCGGCAGCCGCGGCGTGAGCGTTATGTGCTACAGCGATTTGTTTGTTTTCCGCCAAAAATGATTGTTTTCTAGCGTAACTGTCTCGATTTTTGTACATTTTGTTATTTATACTAAGAATAAAACTTGTGTGGTGTCAGAATTGTTGTAGTTTTAGTCGTTTTATGAGCATATTGTTTTGTGACAATTAAGCGTCTAACCTATATTTTTGGGTAATTATAAGTGGAATAGTGTGTGTATTGAACAGTGAACCAGGTTTGCATAGTAGACAGTGAACCGGTTCACTACCTTACTTTAAAAAAGCTAAATTTTTAATTGAAGTTGTTCATGTTAATTTTGATTATTTTTTATTTTTCTGTTTCTTTGAATGAAGACTGTTTATTATACCATCAAAAAGGTTTGTTGTTAATTACCTAAAAAGGTTTATATGAAAAGTTTAAGTAGTTTTTGTTAGAAAAAGTTATTTTGTATGGTAAAAATAAAAGGAGGTTCTTCAAAATTATGTGGTTTCTTTTCAGAAATAAGCATTTTTACTAGAAATTAAATGTATGGTTCACTGTTGAAACTCGGGTGGTTCAGTGTAAGCTACCCATAGTACACAGTGAGCCAAATTTCATTTTTGATAAAAACTTTCTTTACGGGTTTAGTTTGTTTTTTGGGCTTTATATAACTTAAAACTAAGAAACCTTATGAAATTACCTAACCGATGACACCAAAACGAAAGTATTAGCTTTATTTTTCAGCACGCTACGTATCTTGGAAAAAAGGGTGGTTCACTGTTCAACTACGCAGCTACGCACCCTACACATTTTTTTTGCGAATTTGTTATTTGTTTCTTAGGGAAAGTTGTTCAGTAAAATGGGTACAATCACAAATTATTGAAACTGTTTATGCAAACACTCTGTAGGGTAGGGCCAGGTGTTGTTGTTGACCATCGAGTTGCGCCGCGTTCCCTTCTCATACAAAAAGCTCTTGAAACCAAAAGGTACCTATATAAAAAACCTTACTTTATTACGTGCTTACAATTCCATTTTGTTTAACGGCTTGACGCACACGTAAATGTCGGCAAGAAATATTCTCGCCCTGCAATAAATATTATGTGACAGTTTACCCCATTCTCAAATAACCTACTCGTAAAATGTTTATGTGAAAGAAAATGCATAACAAAAGGTAACACGTACGTAGCCCGTAGCAGCATCATAGTGCGTCAAAAAATGGTGAAAACATAAAAAATTACGGCGTACAATAACGTCACAAAAAATTTCCTTTGCATGCAGAACGTTTGCATATACTCGTACCTAACTCGTACCTACGTTAGTACGTTAAATCCTAATGGCTACGTCATTGCGCCACAACGTGTCTAACATAGAAAGAGAAGGCACTAGAAGGAAGCACGTGTCTTGTCATATCACTCAGTAAGAGATGCACATAGCAAATTCGCTCTGTTAAAAAAGGAGACCGCTACTTATTGCTGTCCTTATCGACGTATCCACTTTTTTGTACTTCGGCCATCTGACTCCAAAATGTCACTTCATATATATTGTATGGGACAACCACCTGACTCCGAGATGTCACTTCATATAATTCGCTATCTCATACCCGGTTACACTGATATTCGGTCTACTAGCGTAAGCGAAAAAATTTTCGTCTATGTGTCTAACACTCGGTTAAACGCTCAATAATGTTAATCCTCCATTAAATCTCAAGCTGTCACTTTTTATCTTGTTGAAGTAGTAAAAGCTAGCAAGAGATTTAGTTCAGGATTAACTTTAATGATCGTTTCTGCAACTGAGTATACATTCCAAAAATTCGTGGATCCCACTTTTAGGCTGGCTTGCGCCAAAAATGTAATAAACGTTCCGTTCTTCACACTGCTCATAGTAATGATAGAGACAGCATTAGGTATATTTAGGTAAACTTGTTTAAGCCTAAACAAGGTATGATTATAAGGAAGCTGGAATAGGTTGGTATTGTTTTATAAATCCATAGTCCTTGCTGGTTCTTGGTTCTAAGGCCAAGGTATTTTAAACTTCTCGGTTCTTATCGGCTCTGGATGGATCCCCCTAAAAAAGAACCTGCCGCCCCCCATCTTTCGGACACTAAAATTGTGTTTGCTCCTATAAATATGTGGATTCAATTGCCCGTTTTTTTTTTTGTTATTAACGGAAGTTCTTTTTTAGAAAGTCTTTGTGGTTGACGCAGATAATTGAGTTACGTACTTACCCGCTTTCTTTTGATCGTCAATATAAGTTTTTTCTGTAATACAAATAGAAATTCAATTTGCTTGCATCCGTTTTTTTTCAAACATTGTTTTTCTGAATATATTTGTTTCTAAAGAACAGCAGATTTTTTTTGCGATATCGTTGTTCGGTCCATAGTAATATTTGTTTAGTTTGATGGTCTGAAGCCTGACCAGGAAAATAAAAAACCTGGATTGGGGACGCTGCAATCGACTGTCACCTTTAAGGCTGCACCGAGCCTATTGTGCCCCCAATCGTATTTTTTTTATTTCTTAACAATTAAACAATATTTCCAATAAACCAGAATGTCACATGTAGTCATTGCTTATTTTCAATTTATCGGGTTATTGCTGATTTGTTTTTATAATGCTTGTAGTTATTATCTTTAAAACCGCCAAAAATGGCCACTTTTGGCGGTTTTAACGATAATAGCTACAAGCATAAAACTTAATATTCCGTAATGTTTCGATAAACTGAAAACCAATCAGGACCACAATGTGACATTCCTGTTTTTTGGAAATATTGTTTAATTGTTAAGAAATACAAAAAATACGATTGGGGGCAGCACAATAGGCTCGGTAGGCTCTTAATGTTAGTGTTCCAAGTACAAAAATGTGTTCCAATGATTTTCAACATGCAACATGGCGAGGTTTTTTATTTTCCTCAATGGAGTCGAAAAAAGCTTTTCTTAGGGATTGACATAATTTATGTTATTGAGCGCGTATACCTATGTGCGAAACCACTTCACTCTCAATAACTTTTGCGAGAGGACATAAATTCCTCAATGTCAGAGGACAGATTGGATGACGTCACCGAGACGACGTGAAACGCGTGTCCTAATGCGAGAGAAGGTATAGCCAGCAAAAAATTACGATAGAGGGCCAGGAAATAGCAAAAAATGTTTTTGTGATTTTTCTAACATAACATCTATTGCTCGACTTACTTCGCTATAGGTACTTAACTACGAAGTTACGGTTCCTATCAAGGATATTCCTTGGTCGCTATTTTATCATATAAGTACTAAAATATGGGGAAATGTTATATCTGTGACAAAAAATGGTAAATTTAAAATTTTTGGTCTGCGATAGAATTGACGCATTTGTATTTATGTATTTTAATTAAGTCAAACAAATAAAAACTAAAAATGTTATCTATTAATTTAAGAAGTATTAAATAGTCTAATGAAATACTTTTTAAGTGAATAAGCTATCATTCTTACTTTCCGAGATATTAAGTATGTTGGTGACCCGTTTTTATTGTTGTCGAGTGTATAACACATTAGTATTAGATATGAGAAACGAGTATGAAACATTAGTTAGACCTTAATGTTCTGTGAGTAGTCCCAAATACTTTAATGTGTCTATTCATATCAAGAAGAAACGATGCAATGACAATGGAGAGAGCAAATGAGAGAAAATGCCACTCTCTGCTGCGTCTGAAACCAGCTTTATCATCGTGAGGCATTCATTTATCAAACACTGCGTTCCAGGACACGCTATATAATGCTAAAACGTTTAACGAAGATGACAAATCGATTAGGATTTATATTTGAGAGGATGAGAAATCCATTCTATATCGTTAGGAAACATTAACTTTGATGGTGAAACATTTGTTTTTATTAGGGTTCCGTACCTAAAGATTGTTCATCCATCTGTCCGTATGTCTGCCTGTCTATCCTATTTAGGGCTGTAACTGTGAAGAAATTTTCACAGAATGTGCGTTATTATGGCGGATTTGCTAACAAATAATAAAAATATCAAAAAGTCAAAAATTAAGGCTTAAGCCTGATTATTGATTAAGCTGATACAAGAAACTAGTTTTTAACAACATTTTTTCTTCTCGCTCTATCGTAAAAACGGTAATAGGTACATACAAATCAAACTTGTTGTGAATATAGTATAGAGCAAACTCTACACCGTAGTCTACTGTATAACGACAAATAATATAAAACCAGCCAAATGAGAGTCGATCTCGCGCTAAAACTCCCGGAGAAAACAAAACTTTTTTGTAAGTTAATAATGTTGTGTGGTGGTGTGGTACGGACATGGAGTAAGAGGAGATGGCATATCGAGATCGACTTGTTTCTATAAAAAATTATGTCGCCGACAAAGGGGGTGAGGGACGGGTGAGGGGAGACAAAAAGCATTAGGAGCGTGTAATTTCTCTATGGTATAACTACAACAATCGCAGTACAAACTAGATGACGTTATGCCCAGTTGGTGGTTTCAGTGCTAACTTTGATACACCATTCTCTACCAAGAGGAGCGTGTAATTTCTCTATGGGTACGGATCTCTCGCTGCGCGAATATTCCGACTCGCACTTGACCGGTTTTATTTTATTTTATAGTTTGGTAGCTATGTGCTTACTAGGTTTGGTTGGTTGTTGGTTTCACATAGGCGTGATAGGCGGAAGTTGATTATTCAGTATAATTTGTAGAATAGTTTACTTATACTTTTTTCCAAACAAGCTAACACTGTTGCAGAAACGCGAATTAGAGTTAATCCTCCATTAAATCTCTTGCTGTCACTTGTTAAAAGCTATCAAGATATTTAATGGAGGATTAACTCTAATGATGGTTTCTGCAACTGAGTGTAAATATTGAAAACATTAAGTATGATGAAAATTATGTTTGTTTTGCTGTATGTACCTACCTAGATATAAGTAGGAAAGTACCTATACTTAAAAATATTTGAGAGTCCTTTTGAAATCCTGGGTCTGCCTATAGGTAACACCTACTTAGATAGGAAAAAATTCTAATTTAAACTACACAATTTCTAAAAGTGTCAATACATAACAAAAATATAAATTAAATCTGCAAGCAAGCAATTAATGTAGGTACGTAATTCACATGGTAAGTACGTAGGTATAGGTTTTTGAGAAAGCCTTTATCTGTCTAAAAACAACACCAAGATAATTAAACCCGTTGCTCACTCAAATAATTTGAATACGTAGGAACTTTGTTAACATCTTTTTAATCTGATTTTACCTTTTTGTTAAAAAAAAGATTTATATTCACGAACCAGGAGTGCAATTTTTGAATCTCACTCGGTGAGCTCAGCAGTTGAAAATGTCAAAATTACTATGGAGATATGCGTCTTTCTACTGCTGATTTGACTTTCAAAAATAGAACTCCTGAAGTATGATTTTTGAGAGTACAATCAGCAGTAGAAAGATGCATAGATCCATAATAATTTTTACATTTTCAACTGCTGAGCTCACCGAATGAGGTTCAAAAATCGCACTCCAGGGGGAGTTTTTAATCATCATAACTCCCTTATCTATTTACATTGTCCCAGAGCTGAATAGATAATAATTTAATAACAAAAAAAGCTTTTTATACAACAATCAAACGGATTACTTTTGTGTTGTAGTAAAGTTGTAGGAATGTTGACCACCCCAAAAGATAACGTGGTACCTAACGTAAGTTCAATAAGTAGGTAGTAGGTAGGTACTAGGTATAATCCTGCGTACCTTCCTGACTGCTTTTCTCATCATAAAACAATCGCTGCAGTCAAATTGGTATGTATAGGCAGTTAAAATCACTTAGACAGCAGCTGTGGAGTTAAATAAAATCGATTAACAAGACTTCAGAGTTTCAAAACGTGACATAAAGTGTCTTTGTTACAGCTAGGTACCTAAGTTCGTAGCTATTGAAAACTTATGGCGAACGAACGACAATTTTAAAGTTAATTTACTTAATATTCTTACACGTAGGTAGGTATTTGAAATTTGGAATTAGAATTAGATTGAATTTATAACAGCGTGCCCTTTCGTTAGAATCAAACTGGAAACTTTGTGTGTCAGTCTGTCTATCTATCTCTCTAAGCCCCACTTGCGCCAACCACGGGTTAGCAATTAACTCCGGATAAAATAGCTCTTTCAGTTGTTTTTCTGTACAAAAAATCATGGGTTACCAACTTAACCTAGAGTTTATTGCTAACCCAGGTTGGCGCAAGTGGGGCTAAGTATATCAACGTTGAATTTTGCGTCACTGGGGGCACTCTATCTATGAAGGATAAAGTGATAGAATGTTATAATTATGTGTGATTAGTAGGTATTGTCGTTTGCTTGTTATCGTGCGTGCACGATTTACAGGGTATAAAATCAAAAGAGCTAGTTGGTGAAAAACATACGATAAATTACTGTAATAAGTACCTACATACGTACTTGTTAACTTCCTACTCCTACTCAGTCAGCCTGTATATGTGAACGTATACAGGTAGAATAATCAGATACAATAAACAGACCCCTTTTTATACACTTTGTACTCAATCATTCATTTGTATACGGGCGTAAACAGCCTGCCTATGTGATGAAGTAATTTTGCCTAGGTAGGTGCATATTAAATTCGTACAATTACAAATCACAGTGTGCAGTTTTTATATTTGCCAATGCATAAAACGGCTTCCAGCCTCATCCCATTTCGCGCATAAAACCAGCCATCAAGCTGTTTCAATCAGGCGCTACATCATGTAAAGTATAACCAGAGCTACACAGCAGCTATAATCTGAAATTGCTGCGAGATAAACGGCCTCGGTGGCCTCCATCCTCCAACTGATTTTACCCCACATTTTTTGTTGCGATAGGTACCTTTGATGGAACCAAAACGGAGAAGATGCCAAATGTGGACTATAATTATGTACTTTCTTAGGCTGGCTTGCACCAAAAAGTATTTAGGCTTAAACATGTTTAAATATGATGCTGTCACTGTCATTTGTATGAGCAGTGTGAGTGACAGAACTATCACTAAATACGTTTAAGTGCGTTTACACACGATGACGCACTGACGGAGCGGAAGATGTCAATCCATAGAACCACACCCGGTGCGTCAATGCGTCACCGTGTGTGCTTCTACGTGCGGTTTCATACAACTCCTTGCTTCACAAATGACGGACTGACGTCTGCCGATGCGTCAATGCGTCATCGTGTGTGAACGCACTAAGCCTAAAAACTTGTTGGTGCAAGCCGGGCTTAGTCATTTACTGATTTGAGATTTACCTACTCGTTTCACGAAAATGTATTTTGAGATTGTAAGGAACTTGACAGAATGAAGATAAAGAGTGGGCATGAGCACAGAATAGGTTTGGTATAGCATCGGAAGGCAGCCAGTGCGATCCATTGACCACGGCTCTTGCAATTTGCAAGCCCGACCAGAAAAATAAAAAACCTCGCCATGTTGCGGAAAATCAATAGAACTAATTTTTGTACTTGGAACTCTGACATTAAAGGTAAGGCGCCCCCAAACCAGGTTTTTTATATTTCTGGTCAGGCTTTACCAAGATTGCTTGCAAGAATTACTAAAATGGTAGGCCGTTGCATTACACTTTAATGGGTGATTGTATTCATGATACTGAGCAACTTTCCCAGAAGAACTTAAAGGAGATTCAACCTTCATACAAACGCTCGATCAGCTGATTGCATTTAGTAAGTAGGTGCGGAAAGTCCACATTAGATTTTTATTTTCGCTTTCTTAGGGAAGCCTGACCAGGAATATAAAAAACCTGGTTTGGGGGCGCTGCAATCGATTGTCACCTTTAATGTCAGTGTTCCAAGTACAAAAATTAGTTCCAATGATTTTCCGCAACATGGCGAGGTTTTTTATATTTCTGGTCAGGCTTTTACAATCACCCCTTAAAGAAAAGCAACTTTTTATCCTAACATCCTGTATTTGGGTATTTCTTATGAAATTTAAAAATTTGAGATATTTCCTAATTTTTTTTTTTATTTATAAACTTAGTTGTTTTTTTTGCAGAGATCAAAAAAGTTGCTTTATGAGATCTATTTAGGAGTATTGGTCTTCCATATTCAGTATTATTTTTAATTTTTCTCGCCTTTTTCTTCCATACACTTTTTTTTTAAATTTTTTTTTGCACTCACTCAAATTTGGTCGTGCCATGATTATTCCACATACATTTACCTGTTTTAAAGTAAATACCATGAAATGCAAGTTGCAAGAATTAAAAAAGTATATATAAGAACCGTAGAATACTATATAAATCATTCCCTCATACAGCTGTCATTCCCTCACTCCTATATGGAGCGAGGGAATGACTGTGAGGGAATGACGATTTTTAACTAAAGCTAAAAAAACACCGGCACATAACCTCAATTTGCTTGTTACATTTTGAATATGCATTTTACTCCCAAAAACGCATAAAATAAACGAATTATATACATATATACTAAAATGCTTAATACATAAATGTAACGTGTGGTAATGATCGCCATAAATGTAACTCTTAATATTTTTTTACATAATATGTTTTTGCTCAAACTCATCTACGGTTGAGAAGAAATCGCCATCTTGAATCATTTGAGAGTGTTGCCAGGTACTAAAAACATAAGGTTGCGTTCCTAAATATCGTTCGACACGTTCAGAAATCGAATATTCGTAATATGGTGAGGGAATGATTTTATTTGGCGGGACATATTTAAAATCCAATTATCGTTTTTATAAATTCGTCGTTGTAAGATGGAAGCTTTTATAGACAATAACAAACATCTTTCTGATATATTAGCATAATTTCATTATTAAAAATATTGCTATATTTGAGATGAATAGGCATTTTAGTAATGTTTTTGAACTAAGGGACAAGGTGAGGGAATGACTTTCACGTTCATAAAGTAGCCATATCTTTTTTTTCCTTAGAGGTAATACGTTTTCTTTTTAAACAATAGTGGTATAGACAGCGTGCATCGAAATAAAAAAAAGACTTACGTAGTTAATGCATATGACTCGGCACTAATGGCTCGGGAATCAAATTTCGAAATTTGATGAGAAATACCCATTTATACTTACCCACACTACAAGTATTTTATTCTGTGGAAAGCGATACGAGTTAGCCAGCATCACGAAAACGTTTTCCGTAAGTTCGTGTCTATAGAGCTTGTTTTTCAGCACACATTACACAAAAACATGAAACAAAATGGCGTCGCCTCATATAATTTCATTTAAAAACAAGATGGCGGATGACAAGAAGTGAAGTCATGTTTTGTTTTCTTCATGAAAAACATGTGCTATAGACGCGCCTTTAGAGTGACACTTATTTGTTTTAGTAATCTTAGTATCGACCATATAGGTAGGAATAGAGGAACATACAGCTGAGATAGCGAGATGTACCTAGCGGCACCACTGTATAATAGAAAGAGATACGTGACGCGAATAAACAGAACCGTTTTTAGTCACTAATAATCAATTTTTACAATTCGGTTTTCGTGAATAATTGGGAATCTAAAGTGAATTCGTAGATAATTTGGTGAAATATACTGACACTACTTCATTAATTTATCCACGATTTTACGTTAGACTCAGAATTATAGACAGTAGGTATTAGAATTTTTGCCTGTGAATAGTCTCCAAAAAACATCCAAAAACTGTTTCATTTGACAACTCATGTCACTGACTCTATTCCTGTAAGGTATAATAACTTTATGGTATCGACACAATAAATGATCGAAACTCGTGGAAAGTTCTGCATCTCCCTTTGGTTTGTTTAATCTAAGAGTAAATCCCTTGCAATAGGCGCCGTAATCCCGTTAGTAAGTATAGAATTGAACATTTTGTAATTTGTTCAAGGGGCGGATTCGTTATTGCAGCACCACTCGGGTCTGACGAATAAACAGTTTATTCATGTTCAAGATGCAATTCAATTAGTCAGGGAGATGTGGCAGACTTTATTTAGGCACCTACATCTTCAAACTATCTTAGTACCTACCTACGTACTTTTACAGGGACTTAGTTAGATTAGAAGCGTTCCTTCTACGGTGATGGTCAGACCTTGCTGAAGACATGAAGAACCGAGGTTCTAGTCGATACTAGTGTTGCAGTGGAAGCCCGAGATCAATTACACCGTTGAGAGACATGGTATCCCTCTGCAGCGTTGATCGTCTTCTTGATATGCAAATGGAAAGGCTTCACGCTTTATTTGTTAAAAGTACCTAGCTAGTAACTATACTAGCTAGGTACTTTTAACTCCATTTGCATATCAAGAAGACGATCAACGCTGCAGAGGGATACCACGTCTCTCAACGGTGTAATTGATCTCGGGCTTCCACTGCAACACTAGTATCGACTAGAACCTCGGTTCTTCATGTCTTCAGCAAGCCAGTGTGCTACTGGGGCTAGCATGCCTAGCTCGACAAAGGGAAAACAGCAAACACCAGGAAACGTGCATACGCGCTCGCTTTAGCATACATACGCAAAAAACAAAGACTTGACTTGAGGCACGTCTCAATTTTTGTCGTTTTCTCGGGGGTGGCATGCTAGAACTAGATAGGTACCTACTCTTTCATACTGTGCCCCTGATCTTCTACGTTGACTGTTGAACTGTTGGCGCGGAATTTGGGGAAAATGATTATGAAACTCAATACATTCTTTACGCCACGTGTAGGCATTAGTTGGCTCGAAAGTTCTACTTTCATCTAATTCCACGCCTATTTTCATCAGAAGGCAAACCGAAAATGTAAGTTAAAGAAAAATTCGAGTGATCGTATCTGGGCCGACCCTCTGGGCGTAGCCCGGTGGAAGGCCGAGATATCGCTGGATAGACCAGATCACCAAGGATCTCGAGGAGCTGGAGGTGCCCAACTGGACTGAGATGGCACAGAAAAGAGATGAATGGCGTGTTTTGTTGTCGGAGGCCAAGACCCACTTCGGGTCCCTGAGCCGGCATAGTAAGTAAGTAAGTACCTAGATAGGTTTTTCTTTTTTAATTTCTTTTATCTAAGAATCTTACATCTAGGTCTACAAATTGTAATATCGCCAAACTGCTGAGCAGTCAGCAGTTTGTAGGCGTTACAAATGTACGTGCGAGGTACTTTGCGGATATCCAAGTTCCACTTCAAATAGTTTTTATTGGAATATAAAACTGGGTCGCATAGCTATCAATCCAACAGAAACTGAAAGGATATTGTTAGAGGGCGGGGGGCACTTCGATTCATTTCATTCGGCCTCAGCGGTTCCATCGCAAGGTTCCCCGGGGAACCATTTGTAAAGGCGCTATCTTATTTTCGCGGCCTGGTTTATGGGATAAATAATGAGTTTTACCCATCGTTGGTTAAACATTTGATTTCTCAATTAAGTACTTCGAACCCAGGCAGGACTTTTCAAGGTATACACCTGGAGAGCGATTTTTGAATCTCATTCGGTGAGCTCAGCAGTTGAAAATGTCCAAATTAAGATGGAGATACGCATCTTTCTATTGCTGAAATGACTTTAAAAAAATCGCACTCCTGAACCTTGATTTGAAAGTCAAATCAGCAGAAGAAAGATGCGTATCTCCATAGTCATTTTGATATAGGACGAACATAAAATCGCAAAAAAAATAGCTGTCCCATAATTTGGCTCGAGTCTGTTTGCAGTTTTGTATGGGATAGCTGAATTTTTTTTCGCGATTTTGATGTCGGTCCCATAGAGAAAGTTGTTCAGTTTGATGGTCTGATCATCCCCTTAAAAAGTGTCGGCATATTAAGAAGGACCCTGTATATTTAGGGTTCAGTTTAGATTAGACCACTAAGGCCGGATTCGACCAAACTTAGATTTATAGAAGAGTAACTATACAAGGAACAATTCTACTTTTGGTGTTTACACACCCCGTACTAAAAGAACGAATGTATAATTCACCTAAAGAAAGAGGTCGTTGTATCCGTACTTATTGCAATGTGAGGTTATAGAAGTTTAATTTGTTAGGTTTATTTTTATTATAATTGTTTTAATTATGTGACATTTTGAAATGTCAATGTAAAACGCAAAATCAGTTTACTCTATAGTAACCGGCGACTTAATCTAAGAATAAAATTTACTCGCGTTTGGTCGAATCGGGTCTTAATTGAACATATTTCACTGGAGACAAAGTTGAAAAAAAATCTGCTACAGCTGCCTTATATATTTGAGTCCAGTAGGTAGGTACTGCATTTATATGAACTCTTCATAATTTTGTAAGTATTCAACAGTACCTACTTTACTAAATTAAGAGCTTATCCTGAACGAGAAAAAAATTCCACCTGGCCAGACTAGTCTGACCATCATCTGACCACTGCACTGGGAACAACTCGCAGTTTTGTATGAAACAGCAGATTTTTTTCTCGTTGTTCACGTTGTTGGCTTCTTAGTAAAAGTTGTTCAGTTTGGTGGTCTTATCTAGACCATCCCTTTAAATATGACTACGTGGTTTTGTTACACCCTGTGTTTTTAGATTAGAACATCCACATAGCAGTGCCGAACTCTCTCCAGTGTGAGAGACAGTGAGTTATTAAATAATAAACCCAAATGATTATAGTTATGTATATTTCGTTTAATAAAAAATTATATTTACTATAATATTTACATGTAAGTAAATGGCAAACAATGTCAAGACTCAACGAAATAATTACGAACATAATATGATAAACATGTATTGATGAAACAAAATCTGCTCTCAATTGTTTCTATAATAACTTCTAAAAATTAATACTGTCCATATAAGGTACCCATTTAGTGAAATATGGTTTTATATTTTTCATTAGGAAGCACAAAGGCGGAGTTATTATCATTTTGAATTACATTTTCATTATAATATCCTCTTCGATCACTAATAAAAACTAGATGCACAAACTTCTGTTAAATCTTAGCAGCACAGAAGAGAACCAATAGAAACTGCATCATCATCATCAGCCTATATACGTCCCACTGCAGGGCACAGGCGTAGGCGCATTGGGCATGTGTGGTGGCCTAACGCCCCAAAAATACCCTCCGTATTTTTGGGCATTAGTCTACCACGCTTGCCCAATGCGGATTGGTAGACTTTACATATGCATCAGAATTTCTTCTGCATATGCAGTTTCCTCACGATGTTTTCCTTCATCGTTTGAGCGCCAGTCGGTAATACGTACATAAGTTAGAAAAACTCATTGGTACGTGGCATGTTGTCCGTGCGGATTCGAACCCGGACCTCTTGATTGAGAGTCCATACCTCTCCGCGACGCGCCACCGAGGTCTCCATTCTGCATGAGTACTATTATTTATTTAGAAAACGAATGTGACCCAAAAACTAATCAATTAAATTCAACCTTATTTTCAGAAGTCTTATGACAGAACTTTCATAAAATTTGACCGTTTCTGGACGATAGAAAGGAACAGAATAGATATGGGGAGCCACCCATATCAGTGGCACGCGGGCTTTAGCTATGCTACTTCTATCAGGGCGAAGCCGTTGTTGTTTACTGTTAGACCATTAGATGATCGAGTGCACTTTCGGCTCAGAGATTATGAATTTGCAGTGAATTTTAGTTTATCTTAAGTGCCAGCGTACGATCAATTTTGACGTAGTTTATAAATTTCGACGTAATTATGAATAGATCCATTCATAAGGCACGTGAAAATTTGTCACCGAATTATAAATCTAAGGTTGGCTAGTTTTTACCCGACTGCGTCAGAAGGTGATGTTTTTTTATTAGTGATCGAAGAATATCCTTCATAAAATGTATCGGTGATGTTTCCATAGATTTTATAATTTATCCCATACATTTTATAAGGCATATTGATTTTAAAATCTAATTTCATAATGGAATGGTAAGAACTCCAATGAAATTACAACACAATGTTAACTTTTCGGGACAGCTGTTAGGCAGACAGACGTTTCCTATCACAGACTAGATACACAAAACCAGAAGACATCGACACCTACTTGTTTTAAATTGAGCCTCCAATCTAGTTTGAAGTATTTTGAGATGCTACATAATATAATTAACTTACATTGCTTAATTTTAACTTCAATTTTAAGCTAAAATTATTCCGGCAGTGAGATAGATTAAGAAAACTAGTATTCGTTCCAAAAAACGACAAAATAGACTTAAGACCCAAGTGACTACGTTTTAATAGAAAATTAAAATTCAGATCTAAAAACTTTCAAAATCTTGAATTTTGATTGCACGATACTCATCCAAAAACCTGCCATTTCTTTACAGAAAAAGAAAAACAATGTACTTAATTTGAGGCTTAATCAAAGAGGCGACTAAATTATGACGTAACTTAAATGCGTACCTATAGAGAGATTGTACAGTTGTATAGTTACAAAAAACCGCATTCCGGTGCCATTACAAAACTTGTTTGATATGTACATGAGAAATTTATAGCTACATCTACAAGTACTCTTAGAAACTACACAAATTTACACCCAGAATTAACATGTTATGTCTTTTTACATCGCACTCGCCCAAACACGCGTATGTCCTAAATTTTAGAACATATTTTAAATCTAAGTATATTTACAAACTCGTCCGATACATAAAATTTTTATTGCCATAATATTAAGTAGTTCAATTTAATATATTACGCTATATCGTAAAAGAAAACTAATCAAATAAAAGGCGTCTATTGTAAGGCTGTCAAAGTATATTTATTAAATAAAGCTTTCTGATCTATTGGTATAATTTGAATATAATTTAAGCTTAGCAATAAAATCGTACGTGGTACAAATGGGTCACTCAATATGTTGGACTGTGTTGTCATAATCTAGAGTTTCATTAGCAGATAGACCCGTCTATCTACTTAGGATGGTCGCGCACTTTATAGGCCATGATCAAGACTTCAAAGTCCAGACATTACAACTTGTTTAATTTTCAACGCGCACGAGACCCAAAGACCTTTGTAACTGGAGGGCTAGCGCGCATGACAAAAGCGATAAAACAAGAAACCCGTCATGCTAGCTTATTTTGGCATACGCGAAATAAGAAACACAGAGGCACATTTCGAATTCCGTGGTTTTCTCGGGGTCAGCATGCTAGGCCAACAGTGGTCTTGGACGTGTGGCTACACTCAGCGGGACCCTATGTCTACGTACGCCCTAGAACGATGGAGTATGTCTGGGATCTAGTTCCGAATTTGTTCTATCGAATCCAATCAGAATTAAAATTTGTTCCGTTAAAATGGAAGAACGGCGTTGGTTTGAAAAAAAACCTCCAGCCAGCGGGACACTTTTTATTTACAAGCCACAGGAACTCCAAATGGGTGTCAAGATTTAGTTCTACTTTCCTTTATCACGTTTTAAGTGAAAACAGTGTTCTAGCTTATTTCATTTCAAAAATAACAGGGTCCGAAAAAACCTCCACTCAGCGGGACCCTTCTTTACTAAGGTACTTAGCCCAGTCATTTTACGGCGTTTTGTTAGAAGGGGTGGGGAGTAATTAGGAATGGTACTTTTAATCTGTAACCGGTATCATTTAGTGACAAGAACAATCTGAAAACTTTTTAGAACGAGATTAATGCAAATTTTTAAATTTTGGGATCTTGCTGACGCGATTTGATGTGCGACTTATCAAAAGGTGTCTACACACCCAAGTCACCAACCCACCGACTGTCGGCGGGCTCAGTGTGGATATGCCTTGTCGGCAACTTTGGTGTGTGGACACCACTATCGACTGTGATAACAGAAAAGATACGACAGTGAAAAAAGAAAAAGAGTTAAAGATTCCAAAGTCATTAATTAAACTTGGCCGTTGCACACAACACTTGACATTGGCATGGACTTACAACTTGTATCTTCCAAATCTCAAGAAAATCATTACCAATTAAGGATTAGAACTAAAGCTTATGTGGTACCCAGGGGTAAAACACTGAACTTGTCATTCCTTTCGACTGTAGCTCTCAAAAGTCCTATGACAAAAGTACATACAACTAGTTTTGTAGTATATTGTCAGATTTAATTTCTATAAACAGGCAATTTACTATAAGTTAATAGTATCCGAGTTTTAAGCAAAATTCCGAAAAAAAACAGAAATTTGTGAAATTTGAAAATTGACGATTTTGTCAATTTTGCGTCACAAAATGTTGTTAGCAAACCTCAGATTCGGATTCAGCATCCCAAAATACATAAATAATGGAAGAAATTAGAACTACCCCAAAAATTTCCCACTTTTGAGTACAAATTGACTGAATTATAAGTGAATTAGGCAACAGGGGCTCAATTTATGCGATCCATGCGCTATAGGCTAGTCACTTCCGCTATTGACATTTAATCAAAGGGTGGAACAAATCATTTTACTGCAAGTCAGTACGACTTTTTCCTTCACTTCTATTATCACTTCCTCTGCAATTGTATTAAAACGATGTTGAAATTCCAAAGCGCTCAATAAAGTCTCCAATGCGACTTTCAGGGAAAATCTCATCCCATCAAGCAAGTCACCTTCGGGACAAGACACTTGTCCTGTCTCCCAAATGTTAATTAAAGCCACTGTGAGAACTACGTAATGTTTCACTTTTTAACCCAAACGAGCATAGGCTCGTCAGGTTCACTCTTCACTCAATCCAGCTGCTGCACTTGAACCACTGAGGTCGGCGGGGGGATCGAGATCTCGTACTTGATGAGACCGGTGCCTCGGCCTGCCGATAGAACTAGCCCGCCTACTTCTTTCACGTCCCCACTGGAAGAGAAAGAAATTTTAAAACTTCTATTAGACTTTGTACAAGATAACACTAATTTTTTTATTCACATAGGGGTTTGTAGATTCTTATATAAAAATTGGCCTGTGCCCAGCTGCCAACATGTTTCTTTTTTTTTAAATACGGTTGTGCACCATTATTAATCGCTAGAGGACACTCGGATGACAACAAAATTAAGTCCCAGTTTCAGAGTTATTTCACGTCAAAGATTTATTTATCCGAATTTAGATCACAAAAATCAATTCTATTTTTATACAGGGTGTAAGGGACAGCCCTCCGCAAACTGAAACGGTGAACTCAGACCATCAAACTGAACAACTTTCACTATGAAGCCTACCTCAGGAAACGCGAAAAAAAAGAAGATGTCCCATACATTTTAGTCGGGTAGGTACGGCAGTTTTGTATGGGACACCTGAATTTTTTTCGCGTGTCCTGAGGTAGGCTCCATAGTGAAAGTTGTTCAGTTTAATGATCTGAGTTCACCGTTTCAGTTTGTGGATTTGTGGAGGGCTGTCCCTTACACCCTGTATATTATCCAGCGATATTACGATATAGTATATTATGCATAGGCATTTAAGCATAATACGACTCACGACTATATTCCTCGAAGGGTAGTCAGAGATATTCTGAAACCTACGTCTATATTACGACATAATTATTATATTTTTATTACCTAGGTATCCTCTATCGATAGGTATATCGATAGAGGATACCTACATTTGTTACCCTTCATCGTTCTTTTGATGTCTCAAATTGGTAAATTTGACAACAGTTTACCTGGTGGTGTGATGCCGCGCGTGCTTGTGGGTGGGCAGCTGTGTGATCGGCTTGCCGTCGCGCCCCACGATGTGCAGCTGCGACCCGATCAGCGTCCGGCGACCACCCACCGTGCCAACGACTATCTGGTTACCGATCACCTGCCCCGACCTATTCGTTACCTGCAATGACAATTAAAATCGTTAGCAGACCAGACTTCTAAAAACCTGGATAAATACAGAATATCGTTGTATTGATGCTTCTTCGGTTCAGCGCCGGAGCATTCCACACCTACGCCTGCCTGTACCTGGTATCCACTCTAAAACTCGGACTCCCCATCGGTTGTCAGTTCTGCGGTAGATATGACGACCCTATTGCTACTTCAGCTTGCTAATTTTCATAGCTATGTCAACCACTTGTTAGGCTGCGTCTCCACCAGAGATGTACGGCCAATGAGATTGCTTCAATTTCCTAATGACGTGATCGAGCGAGCGCGCTATTAGCGGATTGTTTCCTCGCTGACCGCCTCGCTACCTCGCACATCTCTGGTGGAAACGCAGCCTAACCCGACTGCGCCAGAAGGAGGGTTATGTATTTTGTCGACGTATCACGGAATAAAATGGTGTAATCTAAACCGGTAAGGATATATTCAATTCAATTCAATTCAAAATCATTTATTCAATATAGGAGCCTGAAGCACACTTATTAAACGTCAATTCTTTTTTAAGCTACCACCGCGTCGGAACGTGTTGTCGCTGTAGAGAAGATGCGGCCAGAAACTCTACAGCATAACAAGACTTAATGACTATTACAATATAAATTCTTATGCTAAGGTTATGTATACAGTAATACATAGTCTATTTAATTAAATAATTGATACTATACAGTAAACTATATGTTAGCGACACTCAGACCCAAGCATTTTGATCATTTAAATATTTATTTATACTAACATAAAAATTGTCGAAAAGATGTTTGTGCATTAGACATACAACCCACTGGGACTAATGTCCCGTTCCTTGTTTTTTCGAGCATCATGGGAAAAGGGAAATACTTTTTATCAGACAGCAAAGAATAATCGATAATCTTAGAAAAAGTATACGTCTAGAATGAGCCTCACACTTGTTCCGTATAAAACAAAAGGGGCTAACTTTCTTAGGTTGGTGTGCGTGAGGCGCCATACTACTAATAGCCCCGCGGGGGCAGCTTGCGCCACAAGCTGACGATGAGTGGCGACACCTCGGACCCCTATCCAGGGGGACCATACAGACATGCGCTCACACACACACCCACACAGACAGTAACATCCCCCCCCCCCCCCCCCTACATCTGGCTTGCCTACATTAGCCGTCCAGAGTGGAATCGCAAGAGCAGAACCTATGCTCCAGGTTGGAAGTGTATTGCACGTAATGGCGTAATAACGGGGAAACCCGCTCACGGGGGTAAACCCCGCGATGGTGAAACCGGTGCCGCACCTCTCGACAACCTTTAGCTGCTCAATGGGATGTTGCCCCATTGTCGCACCATGTGCGTGCGGCTTATGGGGCCCACTCGACGAGTCGGCGAGTGACCGCCTGCCCTATTTACAATTTTGAGACTAGTTGTCATGGCAGGCGTCCGTTAGTCTCCTCCCTCCATAGCCCAAGACCTTATTTTCCCATCGCGGCCATAGCGCTGGACTCCAATAGTAATTGCACCTGGCGGGGATTATCCCCGTGTGTATCATGTTGTGCGCTCGGAGATGGTATCCGCCATGTGTATCCCTTACATTTAGATTAACTTGTCTTTTGAACGGGCCTCTACATGTTGGCTTCGGCTCCATGCACGCCTTCCAAAGGTCCGGGACTTAATTGCCCGTGATTACGGAACGTAAGACATATAATAATAATCGATTCCACGCGGACGAAGTCTGAGCCAATAGCTAGTAAATATTACAATGACGTAGACACTGTAAAACAGTTTATATTTCGACACATATTGCGCCAACACTTACCACTTGTATATGCGTGGGTTGTTGATGATCCTGCTCCATCTCCATGCTGTTCTGATGCTGCACTTGATGTTGTTGCACTTGTTGTTGGACCTGTTGTTGCACTTGCTGTTGGACCTGTTGTTGGACTTGCTGTTGGACTTGTTGTTGAACTTGTTGCGCGGCTTGTTGCGCCTGTTGTTGCGCTTGCTGCTGGGCTTGTTGGTTGGCTTGCTGTTGCGCTTGAGTCTGGAAAAATATTGTCACGTTTGTCTCGATGGCGAGTAAAAGACTGAGAGTTTTGTATGCAGAAAGCTACCAATGCAATAAAATGTGACGATAGCAATAAAATTTATTCATGATTGTAAATAGATGTTATTTTTTAATGGTATTACATTTTAAAGAAACATTGTTTGGTTTACAAATGTTACAATGTTACAGTTAATAAAACCAATCTTTCATAATACAAAATTTAACGAAGTTTCATAATTATATTATCCTCAAAGGACAGGCCTACCGTGAGAAGTGTCTACACTTACGGTCAGTGCCGGATACTCCCTCACTAGACCCAAGCGAGAACAACGCGAACGCCGAACAAAATGTTGCAGCGAGATAGAGAGGTAAATAAAGCGTGGGGATTTATCGTTTACTAAGGGAATGTTTCTGTTACGTAAGAGTTACTCTTTAATCTTTGCTATACCGCGAAGGCCTCCTCTCATGAATAGGAGTGACGGAGTGAACCATACATCACCACACGGCCTAGTGGGATAGGAGGAGGCAAGTTGGAAATAGACTTTAATATCAGAAAATATTCAACCCGCTTTGTAAAGCTTCTGACCCGGGCTTAATGAATAATTAATTGTACTGCCATCTGACGTAATTATCCGGGACCAACTACTTAACGTGCCTTCCAGGACGGAGACGCTCGAGATGAAATACCACAAAACGGCCGACCATCTAAATACAGACCGGACTTGACGTTGAACTTCGGTGATGGTTTCCAAAACACTACGTCAACGAGCGTATTTTTCTCAAATGTGTGAAATTATACTAAACTAGTGTTTTCCCGCGACTTCGTCCGCACAAATTATATACCAAATTTTAAGTCAGATCATAAGTTATCAAACAAAAAAAGTTTCATCAAAATCGGTTCAGTAGTTTTTGCGTGATGCGCGAACAAACAAACAAACTAACAATTTTGTCAATAGATGGCGCTGCACGTTTTTAAATCGCGCTATCGAATGTTATTTGAATTTATATGAAGAGAACCGCTATTTTTTTATTCCTTATGAATTTACTGTTTTATAATAGTTAAGATATGTGAAAGGTACAAACATTTCTAGGCGGTAAATCCATGTGTTGCCGCTGATGCAGCATGAGGTGGTTCTTCTGGAAGAAGGCCTTGCCGCACTGGTCGCATATGTGCGTGCGCAGCGTACAGCTACCGTCTGGATGTCTGCAATTAATACACCGATAAATACTTCGATCAACAATATACAACTAGATAACGGGTCGCATACAAAATCAAAGAGAAATTCTGTCCTCGTGAATATACAACATTTTTTGTTAACGAACCGAGAAAACAGTCCGAATACATTATAATTTCGACCTCAAAGCAACCATAATTCCTAGTAATTTAAAAAAGGAACACTGCGGCATTGCGAGACGTGCTTACGTTGGCTTTGTTCGAACGCAACTAATTCAAAATAAGACCTCACTCCAATAGTGAGGCGTTATTTGCCGGGACATGTTTTGAGCGCTGACGCGTTATCTAGTTGGATATTGTTGATCGAAGGATAAATAGTTAATTTTATTCATTTGGTAATCGTACAAATGAAGAGATGTTGAGAATGGTTAAAGCAATGGATAACCAGAGAGGAAAAATGATCGGACATTTAACACCATAGACTTTTTGATACGATAATTTCTTATAAGAGTATGTTGGAAGGGAAAATTGAAGGGAAGAGAGGCAGAGGGCTTAGACAGAGTTCGTCTTATAGCGCCAACAGAAATACATCTGTGAGAATTATAACTGTCTAACTACCACGGTTCATGAGATACAGTCTGGTGACAGAGTGACGGACAGCGGAGTCTTAGTAAATTGTACCCACGATAAGGTAAACCGAGGCAAGTGTGACGTTGGCTTTGACTACTTATATGAGGACTGGTAACGCGTGTAATTCCACTAACAAACATTTCTGCCACTTTTTGCGGGGGGCGAGGTAACATGCAAACCACAACTTTGGATTTTATTCCCCATAACTTTAGATTCTAATTATGAATGTTAAAAATCATGAAAAGTAGTCTCGTGTGAACCCCAAACGTTCTAAGTTCGAAATTATTGTTTCGCAATTATAGGCTGTCTTGTTTAGTGATAAGGTATAAAATTTTATGTAAATGCAAATGATCAATTGATCTTATACCGTGGCAGAGGGGAGCATTTCCCATTTCAAAGGCGAGTCCTTACAATAAATAGTTAAGGGGGTTGCAGAGGGCAAGACACTAAACTAGATGGCGCTCGGGAGCATTATCCATGATTTTATCACATTTTATTTTATATCTCGTAATTGTGATGATTTCAATCAAAATTTTCAATTAAGCGCGCACTTGTGTTTATGTTTTACTGATCTAGCTACAAGTTAAAGTAATTTTATTGTTCATACGAATTTGATATACATTTTAATTTTGATCAATTTCATACAAAACTTTGACGTTGAACATTCGTAGACGGTATTAACAAAAGTAATATTTTATATATGGAAAAATAGTTTAGAAAATCTAGATTGCGCTTCTCAAATAACATTTGCAATTTATCACATAATTACGAAGATATAAAATAAAATGTGATTAAATCATGAATAATGCTCCCGAGCGCCATCTAGTTTAGTGTCTTGCCCTCTGCAACCCCCTTAAAGGACGTGGGGGTAAGTGTGACTCTTGCGAATTAACACCTCTCAACGTTATTATACCTTAAATCGTCATCTATCAAACGTTGCACGAACAATTCGTGAGTCACACTTACCCCCGCGACACACTTGCCTCGGTTCACCTTATACTGAACAATCTAAATGAATTGAAGCAATATCTTACCTCCTATGATGCGCTAGTAGGCCGTGTTTGGCAGCGAACCCTTTACCGCAGTCCACACAGAAGTGTATCTTAGGCCGCGGCGGCGTTATGTGGTGATTCTGTAATGTTACACATCATTTTTAGTTACTTACTATCTTAAAGTAGCAAGCTATAGGGCGCGCCTAACCGAGTAAGAACCGTGAGCATGGGCACGGATTAATTAAGAGTACAACAGATGCCTCACTATCTAAGAACGCTCGCTCCAAGCACGACTGACACGCACACATTGACTCTCTGTACGTGAATGTGACGCACACATGGATTCTGGTGCAAGGGATGTCAGTAGTGCGTGCAAAGAGACCGGCCGGCCGTGCTGGCGGGGGCGGTACGTCTTCTATCTATGTTACACCAATATGTTTACATTTCGGTTCATCTAGGTCATTCGAATAATTCCAAAGAATGAAAAATACATAAAATTCGTTTTAAAAAATAAATTTTTTTACAATCTTTCGTAATATTACTTTATACATCCGACGATGTATATGATACTAATTTAATTTTCGAAACGAAAAGACAAATATCAAGGTCGTTCGGTGCGATGCAATGAGCGTGTGTGTGACACTCGACTGAGTTAGGCCGCGACGTCGCGGCGCAACTGCGTAGGTACATTTTTATACCTAACGTGCGGAGTGAGACAGGCCTGGCATGGGGTCTGAATAACAAAACTTGTCAATTGCACGTTCAATTCGTACCAAAATAAATCGCATCCTGATTGTCAGTGAGAATATTCAAGAGTCGTACGTATTTAACCACCATATATGTTTGCATTAAGTCTGCCTATAGTGGAAATTTTAAGGAAAATTATTAACCAGCCTTATTAAAACACTACGAAATTTGAAAATAATCAGCTCAAACTCGTCGCAAAATGCCGTGGCAGATACTCGCGCTCATAGATATTATATCTAAGGTTAATATGCTATACGTTGTTTATGAATTATGATATACCAAGCTTATAAGTTTGTTAAGAAACTTATTAGTACCTAATAAATAAGGTGTAGCTTACCGTTGCTATAACTTGCGTGTGAACAACATTGTTGGGGTTTGAAGATATTATTTGAATTGGTTGATCTGAAACGAAAATTGTTTTAAATTAATCACCGTGTTACGCGATTATAAATCAGTCATTTTGTTTAACGATGTAAGGTTTAACATAAAACCTACTAGACAGGTTTTAATTATTAGTAATATTTATTTGCCATGCAAACATACATTGCATAGTACTACATGGATCACAATTCATTCAATACGTTATATTATTCTTGTAAGCGGTGACTGCCTCACTACCTATCACACTGGATAGAGTTCGGGTGTGAATATTAGGAATATGGTAACACTTTTTCGAAACAGGTCCGTCACGCACGTGCGGTCCTGTGCCTGTGCCTGTGCCTGTACGTGACGCCATGAAGTACTATTGTATACAGTGTACTAACGTTGTTGCTGGGCGGCGGCGACCAGACCGGGCTGCAGCGCGGCGGTGAGCGCACACAGGTCCGTCACGCACGTGCGGTCACCCGCATGCAGTCGCACGTGCAGAGATAACGCCTCCTGCGACAAACAAACAATAAGCAACGCTAATAATAAGTATACAATAAGGAATGTTTACTGTTTTTTACTTTAATAAAAGCTGTAAAACTCAAGTATCGCCTGCAGGATCTCCACTGCAACGCAAAGGCCTCTCGCGAATAAGGATGGGAGCAAGTGGGCCTAGAGCAGATTGATGGAGGCAAGTTAGTGAATTGACAAAAAACACAGCGCAATTATTCTAGCCACTGGCTGCTTAAAGAGTCCGCGAACGCAAAAGTTATAAAAATCAACTGAGACAATGGTGTTCCAAATATGCGACAGGCGGACAACTGGTCATGTACAATGTACATGTACGTCGACGATTGCCCAGACTATTGGAGAGCCAGGACTAGGTAGCTCAAACCAGACTTGAGCCTTTAGATATAAGCAAAAACTTTTAGATATTAGTGTTGGTCGACAATATCTTAGCTATTAATTTTATTTACCTTAGTATTGAAACAGGAACCGCATTCAGGACACGCGTACCCCGGCGTCGCTTTTTCTGAGAGTATTTGACCATCTGCGCCTATTACCTGAAAATTATACCGTAAAATCAGTACCAAACCTATATTATGAGTATTATATTATGCCGTGGTGTCCTAGGGCGAATTTTATTTATTTATAAAAGTGACAATAGTAATTTATGATGACAGTTCAGGTTACATTGCTGGTTAGTCTTAAAATTATCTGTAACGTATCTCAAATTGTCATTGTAGCGTAGTCATGTAGTGTAGCTTCAAATAACACCAACCTATATTGGACAACTAACGACACCAGTTTTTTTCTCTGATTGGTGCTATTCGATGCTGGACACCACACGGCATACATAACTAATACAAAATGCCAAGATAATACTACCACATACTATCAGTTCAAAATAATGTGAATCGAATCACCTTGAAATGACCGACTGATTCCACTTTGTTGAGTAGGATCTGCATCAATATTTATTTAATAACTAGACTAGTTTGCCCGCGACTTCGTCCGCACAAATAAATACCAGATTTTAAGTCAAATCATAAGCTATCAAACAAAAAAGTTTCATCAAAATCTGGCAAGTAGTTTTTGCGTGATGCGGTTACAAACAAACAAACATTTACAGTTTTGTAGTAGTATAGAAGATAGACTTTTTCGTGAATAATGTACAGCAATAAATTTTACTGTGTATTTTTGACGCAATACTCTAACCAAGTGAAGTTAAAGGAGTTGCTGACAAATTTTCATGATTCACTCATTCACATCTCATTCTTATAACAAGACAAGTGTGAATGGAATGGTTAAAAGGAGTCGCTCTAGACCATGTAGGCTGACCAAATCGGATGCGTACTGAAGAAGGGCCAAATAAAATGCACCCGAAATCGACGAGAATGTATGAAAAGACTAATGGATACTGAAGAGGCGAGAGGTGCGTCAGAATCGTAGCATGTGGCGACCTATTGGCTCTGCCAACCCCAGTGGGACATAGTCGTCAACATATGTATTTTTTTTTATATTATTAGGGATGCTACCAGCCTCTTTTACAAAATAATGTACTTAAAATAACAAACCATTAGCCATTTACAAGCGTATGTATGTGCACATTCGTATTTTGAACTGATATTTCCGTCAGCATCTTATATACCAAGATCCGACGGTAAAATTATGCACCTATTTGTTTGGCGAACGAAATGTGATTCAAGTTAAAGTTTACACAGGGGATCATACAATGTCGCCGGGTTGCCTAGCAAAATCTTGCCACATGTACTCGTACCTTCACCATTATTATTTTAGATATAATTTTTTTCACCTGCCTGTTGGGGAAGTAAATGCAATATAGAACTGGAAAAACTACTACTCTGCCGCAACAGTACCGTTGCCCGGTTCAAAAATTACTTCTTTAAATTGTACCCCGGTATGGTTGAATGAACCCCTGAGTAAACTTTCACTTAAATTACATTTCGTTCACCAAACAAAAAGGTGCATTATTTTACGGTCCGATCTCGGACCATTAAGCAAGTAAGCAAGTTTGTATTGTGCATAGATTAAGGATTAACATACAATTACCTGTACAATTTGAGGTTTAAATTCATCCGTCTTTATAACAGTCTGTTGAACTTGTTGGGCTTGTTGTTGCGCTTGTTGTTGGGCCTGTTGTTGCGCTTGCTGTTGGGCCTGTTGTTGTGCTTGCTGCTGCGCCTGCTGCTGTTGTTGTTGTTGTTGGACTTGTTGCTGCTGCTGTTGTTGGGTCTGTTGTTGAGGCATACAGTGCCGTGTTATTTTGCAGTGTTGCTGTAACTCCGCTTTGCATTTGAATGCTTCGCCGCATTCTAAACATGCGACCACGCCTTCTCCCGTGTGAATTCTGTAAATATAAGCGTTATTTTTAAGTTCCGACTTATTTTTAAGGTACACTAGAAGTAAACCTGTCTCACTTAACATTTATTCAATTATCGTTCGCTAGGGTTCTCGTAAAGTTGAGGTGGCCTACACCAGTTCGGTGTGACATTTGACTTTCGCAATTCGATTCAATTAGATTCACATGATATTATATTTCTTATGTGTATTTTATCAACATCCGTGTGTGTTGTATGGAGGTGATAGATACTACAGTACTTAGAGATCATTCAGCGCGGCAGAATAGTGATGTTGTGGAGATAACGCTCAGAAAAAAATCGCGGCGATTACGTTCCGATATCACACCTATGCTCAAAAATCGCTTGTGCGATATGGCTTTTAGGATACATTTAATTTGATGAGTGTTAATTGTTTGGTTAAACTAGTTTTTCGAACTAGCTAGTCCTTATGCGATTTCTTCTGGTTCTCATTTCTATGTGAGTGACTAACTTCATGTGAGCGACGAGGGTGCGCTTCTGCAGGAACTCCTTGCCGCAGACGGGGCAGGCGTGCGGGACGCGGCCGTGCACTCGGCCGTGGTTGACGAGCTGGAACTTGCGCGCGAACGCCACCCCGCAGTCGGGGCACACGAACGGCGACAGCGACCCGTGGAACCTGCTGTGCATCACCAGGTGCTCCTGCGGGTATAATAACACACAATTACCTCATCATAAACAAGCTCAATTAAGCCGGCAGGCATTAAACTCTAGCGAGAACTTCTCGGTGAGAGTTTTTTTGGTATTTATTTAATATTTTTTACGGATGGTACTGATGGTAGACATAATTTTTAGAAACAGTAAGCACAGTAAATAATTTAACACTTTAAACCAGTACGCAGAAGGTAGATTATAGCTATCAACGTTTTCGAGTATCATCGAAAACGTTTTGCCCCATTTACGAGGATGAATATTGAAACACCAAATAACAATGGTCGTACTGTGCAATCGATTTCTGGCAAAAATAACTTCTATTACGAAACACCAAACGAAAAATAATCTCTTAGGTCACAAAGATGTCAGCCAAAAAATTTAACAACAAATATCTTACCTTCTGAGCGAAACTCTCCCCGCAGTCGCTACACACGTAGGGCCGCTCGCCCGCGTGGTACTTGCTGTGCGTCACCAGGTGTCGCTTCAGTGGGAACCCGCGCCCACACTCTCCACATACAAACGGACGGTCGCGACTGTGCACCTATGGAAAATATTAACTTTATTAAAGTGTCTTTTAGATCGTTTTTAAGATTACTGTAATAGATTACCTTTTAAATAATAAATAGCTTCAAATTAAGAATCTTTTCCTATTGCTTGAACGCTTCTGATAGATAAGAATAAAAGAGTTTTATTCAACAACAAAATAATTATCTGCAGTTAGTCCAAAAGAGTGACTTCCGTGAACCATTATGGTCGGTCGGCCGATTTCAGCAATAGATGCGTGTTGAGGCAATGCCTGAATGCCGTACCATCATACATTGCGTGTCTGTCTTAAATCGAAGAATACTCAAAGGATACTAACTCCGAGATGGTGCTTCATTCTGTGAAGGCCATTTTTTACAGCCGTGGCAGCGGTAGGGTCGTTAGACTGAACGCAGCAGTTGTTGGCAACACCAACATAAAATGTAGTAATTAAAAATGGTGTATTTCCGCTTCCTTCTTCCACATTGGTACGGTGCTTGTGCGTGTAACTAAGCTTGGTGTAAAATTCACTAAAAATAAACCTCCAGTGCCTCAAACAAGACTTTCCATTATATCCAACACTCCTGCCATCAGAGGAAACCTACAGTCCACTGAAGTCTCTCCAGCGAAGCCATATAAAACCTGTAGGCCAAGTTGTCTACAGCAGTAGATGCGTGTTGAGGCAAAAGGCAATGCTTGAATGCCTGAACATCATACAGCCTGTCTTACGTCTATGAATATTCCAAGAATACTAACTCTAGAATGTATGACGAGATGGTCCTTCAGTGTGAAGGCCATCTTACACTCGTGGCAGCGGTAGGGTCGGTCGGCCGAGTGCAGCAGTAGATGTGTGTTGAGGCAATGCAATCATACATTGCGTGTGTCTTACATCAAACATCACTCAAAGGATACTAACTCTAGAATGTGTGACGAGATGGTGCTTCAGTGTGAAGGCCATCTTACACTCGTGGCAGCGGTAGGGTCGGCCGGCCGAGTGCAGCAGTAGATGCGTGTTGAGGCAATGCAATCATACATCGCGTGTGTCTTACTTACATCAAAGATTATTCAAAGGATACTAACTCTAGAATGTGTGACGAGATGGTGCTTCAGTGTGAAGGCCATCTTACACTCGTGGCAGCGGTCGGTCGGCCGAGTGCAGCAGTAGATGCGTGTTGAGGCAATACAATCATACATTGCGTGTGTCTTACATCAAAGATAACTCAAAGGATACTAACTCTAGAATGTGTGACGAGATGGTGCTTCAGTGTGAAGGCCATCTTACACTCGTGGCAGCGGTAGGGTCGGTCGGCCGAGTGCAGCAGTAGATGCGTGTTGAGGCATTGCAATCATACATCGCGTGTCTTACTTACATCAAAGATTACTCAAAGGATACTAACTTTAGAATGTTTGACGAGATGGTGCTTCAACGTGAAGGCCATCTTACACTCGTGGCAGCGGTAGGGTCGGTCGGCCGAGTGCAGCAGTAGATGCGTGTTGAGGCAATGCAATCATACATCGCGTGTCTTACTTACATCAAAGATTACTCAAAGGATACTAACTTTAGAATGTTTGACGAGATGGTGCTTCAACGTGAAGGCCATCTTACACTCGTGGCAGCGGTAGGGTCGGTCGGCCGAGTGCAGCAGTAGATGTGTGTTGAGGCAATGCAATCATATACATCGCGTGTGTCTTACTTACATCAAAGATTATTCAAAGGATACTAACTCTAGAATGTGTGACGAGATGGTGCTTCAGTGTGAAGGCCATCTTACACTCGTGGCAGCGGTAGGGTCGGTCGGCCGAGTGCAGCAGTAGATGTGTGTTGAGGCAATACAATGATACCTTGCGTGTGTCTTACATCAAAGATTACTCAAAGGATACTAACTCTAGAATGTGTGACGAGATGGTGCTTCAGTGTGAAGGCCATCTTACACTCGTGGCAGCGGTAGGGTCGGTCGGCCGAGTGCAGCAGTAGATGCGTGTTGAGGCAATGCTTGCGAGCGAACGCCTTGCCACAGTGCGCGCATACGTGCGGCCGCTCTCCTGTTAAGTTTGTTGAGTTTCGGTTGGCTTGCAGCGCGACGATAGTGAGCGGTTCGATCACACGTTAAGTTGAATTGGTAACGGTTTTTTTATGGTTCATTTCGTTTAGTTAACGATTAATAAAGTCTTGTCCTGTTTCGAAGACGCTACCTCCTTAAAACTTTTATGACTACAAAATTGTTTTCGTTATTGAATTCTAATTAGAATAACATTTTTCTCCTCTTCTGCGGATAGATTACGACTAAGATTACCACTATATTTGTGCGCTACCGAGTTAATTAAAAATTCACACCTATCAAATCGGCAATCAACACAAAAGCAAGCTTTCCCAGGAAAACATTTCTGAGTGTAATCCTATTGGTAATACTTCGGTTACTAAGAGATTGGACTACTATTATTTTCGTACGAGGCACCTAAGATTACCGAGGAATGGGCACCAGCATTATCTCCATCTAACAGCGGTCGCTAAACAAGCGTGGCATTTAAAAAGCCCCTCTTTATGAGGACCATGTCCAGCGGTAGACCAAGAAGGGTGACAATTACCCGCGAGTGCGTGAGAAGATGGTGTTCGAGCGTGAAGGACTTGCCGCAGTCCGCGCACCGGTGGGGTCGGTCAGAGCTGTGCAGCAGCAGGTGGGTCGTGAGGCAGTGCTTGTGAGCGAGCGTCTCATACGTGAGTCTATATAGAGCATCCATCGCGTGACAATTACCCGCGAGTGCGTGAGTAGATGGTGTTTGAGCGTGAAGGACTTGCCGCAGTCCGCGCACCGGTGGGGTCGGTCAGAGCTGTGCAGCAGCAGGTGGGTCGTGAGGCAGTGCTTGTGAGCGAACGTCTCATACGTGAGTCTATATAGAGCGTCCATCGCCAGACAATTACCCGCGAGTGCGTGAGTAGATGGTGTTTGAGCGTGAAGGACTTGCCGCAGTCCGCGCACCGGTGGGGTCGGTCAGAGCTGTGCAGCAGCAGGTGGGTCGTGAGGCAGTGCTTGTGAGCGAACGTCTTGCCGCAGTGAGGGCACGCGTGCGGTCGCTCGCCTGAAACAGAGCGCCGCACGCTTACCTCACTGTGACAAGGGTTCTTGGTTTCCACTCGAAACTTTGCTACAACTTGCAACTAGCTCGCAGTTGTAGCAAGGCTCACCTCTAAGATTCAGGATGGAATTACGAGGGTGAGGGTTTTACGTAGTTGTCAAATAATAAACTCACGACCCTAATCATTTACGGTTTAGACAGAAACTTTGCCAAAAAAAAACTACCAACTACCTAGCAGTTGTACAAGCAACAAGGCTCACATTTAGCTGTATCTTTAGCATATTTAGGACCCAGGATGGAATAACAAGGTTCAAAGGGTAATAGGTAATAAATAACCTTTCGCACATAAAAGCACAGCATATGAAACCCTGTCGCTTAGTCACCTCGTACGACAACCACGTTACGAAATTTTAAGTCGAAACCGGAAGGTCAGTGGGACTAGCATGCCACCCCCGACAAATTGAGAAAAATCGAGATGTGCCTCTGTTTTGTTACTTTACACGTGCCAAAACGAGCGCGCATGGCGGTTTTCTCGCTTTGTCGTAGGTGGTATGTTAGTCCTACAGGACAATTAAGATACAGCTATGTTCTTGGAAGACAAACTGAAGAATTTAACTCTTTCTTATTAGTATGCTTTATGTATATAATACAGTTTTATTGACTCCTTAGTGACAGTCAATAAACGTAACGAATAACTAAACGCAGAGAGCGTTAGACAAGTTTCATTCACGTGCCGTCCACGGTTATAAACTCAAATTAACGTCACGCGTGATCGAACCGCTAAATTATCGTGCAAGCCGCAAACTTATACATTCAACTACACCATTAAAATAAATATTAGAAAATAATAAAACATTCCTTTTAACATATTTGTGACCACTGACGCAAATGCGCGTTTTTGGACTTCACAGGGGTGCCGAGACCCCATAAATGAGTCCATCCATGTAAGGGCGCTTTGAGAATGGGCACAGAGTGTAAATCTCAAATGGGTCACGAACGTGTTAAAGAGGGTTTACAATCTGGTATTTTCTGACCAACATGGCCAGGTCTTGATGGCAATATTGTCTCAAAATCTTGAGGCAATTGATCTTGATCTAGTACAATGATAATAGTAAAAACTCTAAATCCGTTCAGAACTTCTCAATTTTAAGCACATACACGATATTTTCCTTCACCGTTAAGCAAGTGGTGATACAAATCGTACATAAGTTCGTAAAAACCTTGTACGAGTAGGTGGTGGCTCTATCTGTCGCTCCCACAAAAGAAAAAATATGTGAGCACATAAAGTAGGTCACAGCATGCAGTCCCACTGCTGGGCAAAGACCTCCTATCTAAGGGCCGTGAAGTCACAATATTTTCACCGCAGTGGATTGCCCACGGGTGGTGCGATGTCGCAGCGGCGTGTCTCTTGGTTTTTCTTCTAACTTTGTTCCCCCTCCCCGCCTCATCTCGTGGGTTGCAAGTCCGGTGTGCGCACCGTGTACATGCCACAGATTTTTGTATGTAGAACGCCAAACCGGCGCTGCAACGCATCATGTGGCTTGACTTTAAATTAGTGGTCAACTGGCTATCGAAATATTCGGATGCCACCTTAATAAGACCAACACCACTTCGAGTCTTTCCTAGTGGTATAAACTACACAAAACACGGGTCAAAGCGCTGCAAAAATCACTACTAAAACTATGCTTAAAAAACAGTTTTGCATTTACATGGGGTCCTAGGTTCGAATCCTGTTTTCGAATTCCCGTTTTTAGCTTAGTTTTGGGATAATTGCCTGTGAGCGTTATTTACTAATTATTTGTTACATACCAGTATGTACCCTGGCGTGCGTAGTGAGATGGTGCTTGAGTAGGAACGATTTGCCGCACTCGTCGCACGAGTAGGGCCTCTCTTTCACGGCGGCGGGGGGCGCTGTCGTCATCACCGTGTTTGTGTTGAGGAGCTCAGTTTGAGAGTATACCGTCTGGAGGACAATGTTTGGTTTTAGTCATGTGAGTTTGATGAATCATAGAAGAATCAAAGAGAGTAGATGATAAGACAGATGACATGTTCCTTTTCGATTGTACGAGAATACGATTCAAATAAGAGTGTAATCTGAAGAAAAGAAACAAAGTTGTAAAATAAATAATTGATGAAAAAATCTAGTTTGAATGTCCAAAATGTTATTTACTAAAAATACAGTATTTTTTATTACATTTCGACAGTTTTTTAAGGCGGTGATCAGTCCATCAAATTCCGAAGGGCTAACATTGAAGAAGCGAAAAAAGAATCTGCATGGGGTGAGTAGGTTCACAGTTTTGTATGAAACGAAAGATTTTTTTTACCTATTCTTCAAATGAAAAGTTCCAGTTATTCAATGAAGAGATGACATCATCATGATTAATAACTAAACAATGGTCTACTCGAGTTTTTGGGTAAATTTTGTGTAAACAACAACATTGGTCACGTTTCGTACATTTAGGATAAAAAAGAAAAGAGATATAGCACCCGGCCGTAAATATTGCACATCGTCGACGACAGACAAGAGCGACAAAACATAACATAATGTACTGAGTGACAGAGACGACGCTCTACGAAGCCGAAACTAGCCGATGTGCAATATTTACCGCCGGATACTGTACGCCATTGATGGTCGAGGTTCGTGCGTCCAAGAAAAAACAAAATAGGTGTCATCCATCAGATAGTTGTCAAATTCTAAAATTACTATTATTTATCTAAATTAGAATCTCACCTTAGGCGAGTTATTAGCTGTCCCAGGCTCCTGCTTAGCGTGCAACAACTGATGATGCTGCTGATGTCCTGCAGTGGTCTGTATGGTCTCCACCTGGGTCTGCTGCGTAGCCTCCGCAAGACTCTTCAGACTGCCATTCAGCAACGTGTGGTTGAGCTGAGATGCGTCTATGACTGGTGTGGCGATCCCTTGAGCCTGCAGCGCTCGCTTCATGAGAATCTCATTGCATTCTTCAGCAGTTAGCTGGATGGGACCGATTGGCGTCATAAACGGCTTTGATGCTAGGTTCGCAGCTGTAAATAAATGAATTGTATTTAAAATGTTGTTGATATAGGTGGACCAGAATCTGATGGCAAATAGGGATATCAAATCAATCAATATGTGATTCGATTTACACACAGCGATTTTTGGCAGCGCAAAAGTGCTGGATCGATTGAGTCGCGATGCAGCATCAATGCAAACACGATATAGATGCAAATGCGATACAGCTACGATGCAAAACTTTCGTAACATTTGATCAGTTGTTCGTCGACAGACTTTTCTGATCAACCTATAGCAGGGTTCGAAGTGATAATTACATACATACATACATATTCTCACGCCTGTCTCCCACTGGGGTAGGCAGAAACAACGGAACGCCACTTGCTACGATCCTGACAAACCTCCCTAGCTTCCTCCACATTCATTAGTCCTTTCATGCATGCTCGTCGGTTTCGGGTAGATCTGACCTGGCCCTTCTTAAGCACGTCGCCAATTTGGTCCGAATATGTACGTCTAGGCCGTCCCCTTCCAACATTTCCACTTACGCTTGCCTTATAGGTTGCACTCGTCAATCACTCATCCATTCTTTCCATATGACCAAACCATCTCAACATACCTTTCTCTATCTTTGTCACTACATCCTCTTTCAGACCACAACGTTCTCTGATAACACTATTTTTCAATTTGTCCATAACAGTCACACCACACATACTTCTCAATGAGCGCATTTCCACAGCGTTAATCCTACTTTCGTGCGTCTTCTGCCATACCCAAGATTCACTTCCATGCATCAATGTTGGGACTAACACTCCGTTATGAACTGCCATCCGTGCCTTTTTGGACACGTGTTGACTTTTCACAAGAGTGTTCTTATCCATACACTTGTATTATAATATCTGTGTCCATACCAAACAGCACCTAGTCTTTAGCATAATCAAGATAATTATCAAGATAATTATCACTTTTAACGGGGCATATTAACGGGGCATACACTGACTGGTTCGGTATCTCTCGTGGTGTCCGACAGGGATGTGTAGCGTCCCCGTGGCTATTTAATTTATTCATGGACAGTTGTTTAGTAGAGCTGAAAGAGAGTGAATGTGGATTAAGAATGAATGAGTTGCTGGTCAAATGTCTGTTGTACGCCGACGATCAAGTTCTACTTGCATCGTCGGCGAATGACTTGCAGGCGATGGTGACCATCATCATGATAATTATCGGATAATTATCCAAGCTAATTCTTAGTTTTGAGAGAAATTTCTAAGTGAAGTTCTAAAATTGCTTTTTTTGCTTTAATGTGTATTAAAGCAAAAAAAGCAATTTTAGAACTTCACTTAGAAATTTCTCTCAAAACTAAGAATTAGCTTGGTATTTTATTAATGTGTATTAAAGCAAAAAAAGCAATTTTAGAACTTCACTTAGAAATTTCTCTCAAAACTAAGAATTAGCTTGGATAATTATCCGATAATTATCATGATGATGGTTGTTTCAAAGAAAATAATTATCTTGATAATTTCGAACCCTGACCTATAGCAAGTTTGTATAAAATCTAAAAAACACGATCGCATCGGAACTTTTAACGACTCGGCGCCAGCTGTGTTAATTTTCACGGCAAGGCGCCGCCGCCGCCGTGGACATGTGGCCGGGCTTGTGGCGGCGATTCTATGCCTGGGTTCTATATGTAATGGGGAAACAACTGTTCTAAGAGTATCTGCTGATTAGGGTACCTTATGATGCACATTGAGATCCATGGCGGCGGCGTTATTAGGACAAATTAGGGACAAATATTCCAAATCAATGCATAACGATACATAAGTTAGAGAGAGCCCAACTTGGCCCCGGGAGGATGCGGCCACCGTCCCCTCTATCCTCGTCCTTACATTAACCTGAATACGATAGAACTCACACATACTGGGCGAATACACGGAATAAACTCATCTAGTTTCAGCAACAAAGTGAGGCCAGACTCCTCGCTAGACTTCTCCTGTTCTCCACCTTTTGTCCATTTAAAAGTACCTACATTCTAATTCTCGCGCCTATGACACTTACCTTCAGTGTTACCATAATCATGAATTATGTTTCTACTAATTCCTAAGAGGGTTAATTGCCAAGTTAAAGCCCGACTAGAAATGTAAAAATCCTCGCCATGTTGCGGAAAATCATTGGAACTAAGTTTTGTACTTGAAACACTGACATTAAAGGTTATAGTCGATTGCAGCGCCCCCAAACCAGGTTTTTTATATTTCTGGTCAGGCTTTACTTATTCACACCTAAATAAATGTTTGAGATCGCGGAACTCCGCGACACTGTTAGACCATAGACTTACAGTGTACCACACCTTTCCTATGCTCTACAACCTGTTTGCCAGACCAAAACAATATCTAATTTGGTATGTCAAGTTTTGGATTTATTTGATGTTTTACAGATACTAGACATAATTTTAAGAAACTAATATTATATTTGTGTTGATTAATAGAGTTTATCAATAAAATGAAATTTTTCATGATATCTCTAATTGCAAATGGCCAGGAAAAAAATCTTAGCACAGCACAGCACAGCTTCGAATGGGTTAAAAAAAAAGCACCAGTCTTCTCACCTAACTCTATGCTGGAAATAGAAATGCCTAATATCAAATGTCAAATATTCTGCTATTGTAAATGTGTTTTTTTCTTAATGTCGACTTATTTTTTGTTTACCATGGAGTTTACAAGTCGACGAGTGACGTCACACATTTTATTGAAAAACTACATTATTTTATTATCAGTATCTAGGTATAATCCTTTCTTTGTATAATTTCAAACGTAGAGAATATTGTTAATTGAGACATTTATCTCGAAATGGTTTCAAAAAAAGAACTTGACATACCAAATTGCATTAGTAGATAAAGATAGATTTGTATACTCACTATTTATCGTAGCAGTCTGGTTTTGCTGCATGACTCTGTTCAGCGTGTGAGGTGAATCGTTCAGCACGAACATGGCTCTCCGTCCCTGGACCGGGGTCCCCGTGGTCACTACTCGTGTCACCTGGGCTGTACCAACACTGTTCGACACAGCTACTACGGTACCAACTTTTTCTTGCACCTGAGGTGACTTGTGGGACATAACCGTTAAGGTTGTTTCCGGGGAAACCTGGAAATTTATGGGGTTGTTTAATTTCTGAAGGTGTAAATTATATAACAAATGAGTGAAATGATTCATTGACGAAGCCATCAGTGAAAAGCATTTACAAACAGAGTAGTAGGTTCTATTCTATTCTATTTTAAAAAAAATGGCTGCCATCTTGGGTATTTGATGATTTTGCCAATGTCTAGTTTATGTAGCAAAAGTGCTTGACGTTGTACGGTAATTTATGTAGGTATTTGGTGACTTCAAGGATTGTTTTTTGAAAAGAACACTATCTTGAGCCACCAATGGAGCCCCGTTGTAGACCTGGGAGGGGGCAACCAACGATCGACGGGCGACGCGACCGCCCAATAGCAGATCCACAACGTGACTCCAGAGTAGTAGGTTATATTTTCGTTGTTAATGGTTGAAGTTGGCTGTGCTGGATTGCCTACAGCTGAAGCTGGGATTTATAAACGACACAGGTCAGTCATCTATAAGAAACCTTATTGGTAATAAGGCTCGACACAAATGAGTCACTGGCCACAGCCACCAGTGGCCAGCCACAAGCAGTCCACGCGCTTTTTCATACATTTTGTAGGGACTTGGCATGCAAGAGTGGCCTGTAGCCACCACTGCACTACAGCAGTGCCTATGACCGTGACAGCCACCGGTGGCTGTGGCTAGTGGCTAGTTTGCATCAAGCATAAGAATAAAGCTACTTAACGCTACATCTATATAGTTTTATCATTTAATTTTGTGCTGTACACATTAAGTCTGCCTCACACTTTAGAACTGTCTCTGTTGCGGGTCTGCTGGAAGAAATCTCTTTAGAGATAAGCTCACCCTTTGTACATGTCTACTATAATTGTTATTTCTGTATTATTGTGTGTACAATAAAGTGTTAAATAAAGCTAATTTGATTCTCATAAGAAAGTATGATCCATTAATTATTAGCAGATTTAGGGCGACAACAGATTGTATTTATGAATTAAGGTCTGCTGGGGTAAATGAAGCTATGTGGCAGTTGAAACTATGGAGCAATTGCACTTAAAAATTGCCAAACTGAAAAACATAATTTGACAAACATTGTTGACGCAACTTATGAATTAACAGGAAGAACTATGAATGGATTTTTTCATAAGTCATGTAAAAATTTGTCTTTAAATTATGATTCCAGGTAGAAACACTCCAAAACTTGGCACTGATAAGAATACTGTTGATTAAAATGTTTATAAACATGAGAGCTTCATGAGAACTTCTAAAACACAGGTTACATTTCATACAAATCAATATAATTAAAATGCTTTTGGTGGAGTCGCGACTGGACACTTCAATCCCAGCCCAATTTTCAACCACTTCATCCAATAAGTCATCACACAAAAATTTAAGATTTTGCTATTTGAATTTTCACATTTTCATGCCTTGTGGGGCAGACACCCTTGGTCCATGGGGACCACAAGCAAAGCAGCTCATTTATGAGCTTTCCGTACGCCGGTTAGAGAGCACAGGCGACAAGAGAGCTGGCAGCTTCCTCCGGCACCAAATACGCTTAGCAATCCAAAGGGGAAATGCTGCCAGCCTCCTGGGTACAGCGCCCCATTTTCTTTGTTTTTCTTTTACCTATTTTAATATTATGTACAGCTAGTTATAATGTTTTGACAAAAAGTTTTTATTGCTTTTTACATGTAGTATTCAAATTACATACCAAATGTTCATGTTAAAGACCAAAAGATGTTTGTTTATATTTTTCAATGTCTTAAAACACCAATACAATAAAGCGGTCTGCTTATAGAAAATTGGATTCATTCAACAAAGGTCTTGTTCAACATATTGTACACCATGCAAGAAATAAATGTAAAGGAAAAGGCTTGTCCACTTACAGTGTTCCCGAGGGTGTAGCTGAGGCTGCTTGGCACTTCCACCTCGCCCTTCGTGAGGTCCCCGCTCGTGAACCACGAGTACCCGAACCCCGACACATTGTTCGGCGTCGGCATACACATCTTTACCACTAACTCTACACTACATACAATAACTAACCGACTAATCCACTATTTTGATAGTAAACACTTGTCATGACAGTTTTACCATTGTGAACATGTATGTATGCTTTCACAACCACTAACACACGACGCACCCATCGACCAAGTCGCCGACTAAACCGTATTAACTCTGTAAATCGATTGAATTTTGGTGTCTCGCGCTTATGGAAACCAATTTCGTACAGATTTATCCTCGTAAATTGGACTAATCAAGTCAATATAAAAGGCGGCATACCACAACGACGCTACAGGGCACATAGACACGCTCAAAATTTCCAGCTTGATGTACGTTTTTTTGCCTATTTAACTCGCTCTTAAGCTTCATAATGTTCTAAAAATAGTATACGATAGCCAATTATCATCAAAACTTCATTAGATTTACCAGTTTTAGGAAAACAATAATTTTATCGCACACACAAAAAACCGGACGCCATTTTATTGTTTATGGTTAAAAAGTTTTTTCGAATAAATTAATTACCACGGCATTGGATACTAAGTGACAATTGGTACATTTTTAAAACCCACAATTTTGAAATAAAATGTGATAAGGACCGTATTATTCTTTAGAAATAACGAAAGCAAACCATTTTATTACATAATCATCACATTTTAGCTGTATTTTCCTTATCTTACGTTCCACTACAAAACCGGTAAAACCGGTAAATCAGCTGACATCGCACATCACTATTATCATAACTCTGTTCTCTATGGATTTTGCGTTTAGTTAATTAGTTTAGTATTTGCAAAGTGATTGATAGTTTGTTTTGTGTTTATCATAGGTGGTTTCATTTTCGATTTTTCGATGCAAAAACTAAACGTGAATTTTGTCAAATCAGTGAAATCGCATCACATACCTATTTATTTTATCTAAAAAATTGTGAATACTTTGTGTTTGCAGCTGTAACTAGCTTGATCTGCTCAATTTCGACCCCTGTGTAGCCATAAATTCTCCACTGCAACCATGAATCCCATGTCAATGGACAAAGACGAACCATCCTCATTATTATCATTTTCTACGAACCATCCCTTGGAGCAGTTCGTGCTTCTAGCAAAGGGTGCCAAGGGTTCCGCATGTGCTGAACTCATAAAGCAAGTCCTGGAGGCACCTGGAGTCCATGTCTTTGGAGAACTTCTTGAAATGCCGAACATAAAAGAGGTTAGAATATTTTCTATGGATATTAGAGAAGTCAAGCAGCATTATGGCACTGTTGTTCACAACGATATCAATGTACTAAAGTACCTACGTCTATGGTTGTTCATAATTTCTGGATTTAGAAATTTAGAATAATTATCATCATTGGTTTACTAATAATTTAATGATTGTGTATGAATAAAACATTAAAAATTGTAGTCAAAAGTAGGTAAGTACCTTATTTATTGTTTTCTTGACTACCTACAGTATAAACAGCTTCATTATAGCAAAAAAACATTGCCATCCTTTTGGGTCAGTCTGGTAAAAACAACAGCTTTGCTTTGGAGTTGCTCTGTGGCTCTGCTATTGGGTGGTCGTGTCGGTTGCCCCATCCCCGGTCCACAGTGGAACTCCAGAGGTGGCTCAGGATATTGTTCTTTTATAAGAACAACCCTTGAAGTCACCAAAATATCAATATAACCGTACAACGTCAAGCACTTTTGCTATAAAAACTCGACATTGGCAAAATCATCACATACCCAAGATGGCAGCCATTTTTTAAAATATAGAATAGCTTTGCTTTGTAATTGGTGGTTATGGCCAGGGTTCGAAGTGAAGTTAATTATACTTTAATTATCATGATAATTATATGTTGATAATTATCGTAATAATTATAAATTTTTTCGGAAACACAAAGCGCTTGCGCTAGCAATGTCACACCATGTTTTTCCGATCTCGATTCGCGAAGAAAGAAGCTCACAAGCAAGAAATCATTTTTTTTAATGTTTTCTGTAGTTTTTCTCTATTATTTGTTTGGTCTGCATAAGACTGTACCTATTAGAGAAAAAAAGCAATTTTATAACTTTTAGTTAAAAACAATTCTCAAAACTAAGAATCAGCTTCGATAATTATCTGATAATAAAATAAAAATAAAAAAGCCTTTATTTAAATTCCATGTCATGTCCAGTAAGTACTGTTAGTATGATCACGAGTCACGTTGCAGGGTTTGCCGCGAACACTTGTCTCTCGCGTGGTGTTCGCGCGGTTCGCGTCTCAGCCTGCCACGAGGTTCCTAAATCCTTCTCAGTTGTTCTTACTCAAAAACAATCTTCGAGATTGGATAGACACTCCCTCAAATAACTTGACACTGGCGAAATCTAACAAGGAAACGCCATTAAATAAAAATAGGATAGAATAGTATGATCACTTTTTAGGTTGTTAGTATGATTAGTTTTCTTCTTTATTTGAGATATGGACCCCACTTTGGGTGAAGGCCTCCTACATCCTCTTCCACAACTCTGTCTTTGCCCGTGCTCATCCAGTTTCTTTCAATTATTGAAGAAAATAATAATCATGATAATTTCGAACCCTGGCTATGGCAGAACAACCATGGACTTACAAACAGAAAACAAATATACAGTTGTGCATGTTGAAAATGTATCAGGTTGTTTTCCATTTTGTATTAGTTCTAATGTGTTTTTATAGGTACATAAAAAGTCCTTCAGATTACGATAATCCCAATACTCACACTCCATATTGAAAGAAATGCAGTGAGAAAAGAAAAATCCCACTATATTTTTTTCTCTCAATTTATTTCTCTCCCGATTTCTCACAATCGGCCACCGATCACTCCATTGAGATTCACTATTGTTTCTGAGTTTTTACTATAATGGGTGATTTTCCACTAAGATTCGAGATTCAGAATATGCCACCTGTTTAGTTGTCTTCTTATTGAAATTGCACAGATTTCCGGTCAATTTGTTAGTGTGTCCTTTGAGCCTTATCTTGTATCTTATACAAAACTTTTTGATTTTCTTGATATTTTGGAATGCCACTAATTTATACATTAAAAAATCCTAAATGTGCCAAGATTGTATGAATAGAGGAGAAATTGTTATAAAATGTTTTAATGAATGTAAAATTTCCCTAATATTTCCAGCTAGAAGAAGGCACATACGCAGCTCACTTCAAGACGCTCAACCTCTTCGCGTACGGCACATACAAAGATTACCTCGAGAACAAATCAGATTACCTAGAACTCACTCCGGTCCAATGCAAGAAGTTACAGCACCTGACCATCGCGACGCTGGCCACACAGGAGAAATGTATCCCTTACAGTGTGCTGCTGAAGGAGCTAGATATTAAGAATGTTAGAGATTTAGAAGATCTTATTATTGAAGCTATTTATGCAGGTGAGAACATTTATATACAGGTCTAGTAGTGGTAGCAGAGTGGTGCCGGAGGGGGTGAAACATAACAACTGCCATGCTATAGCACGAAAGTGCATTACATCACTCAGTAATTTTTACCCCCTCGCACCACTTTAGTATTATTTCTTAGGACTTAGGGTGGGAGAATAAAGTGCTGGTTTGTACAAAAATCAAAGAATAAGATTTTATGTCAAACATCTTTTTATTTTATTTCAATCTATTCAATAATTGGTCCAAGAAGAACGGTAATTTGGTTTGTAATAAAAAAATAAGATTTAAAATGTTTCGATAAATTTTTGAAGGAAATTTTCTGGCACTGTTATGTAGGGCAGAGGGCTCAAATGCAGTAAAAATTTTGAATACTAAGCAAAACACATAGATAAAAGAAAAAAAATCGTCTTATTAGACACAAAGTCCCATTCCAGATTTTGTGTCCAAATTAGACAATTTTGTTTCATTATTCTCTGTTTCCTTTCTTTCCTCAGTGTGGTGTGTGACTTAACGTTTTATAAAAGTTCCCTTTAGTAAAATTTCTACAAGTTCTCTCATTGCTACAAAGTTTAAAGAGATTTAAACATAAAAATAATGCCAATTAATTTGCACAAAAACATTACAAAATACCTGCGTCACTTACGTACCGATAAACATTTTAATTCCAAAAAGATTCTAATCAGAATGTCTCCCAAACATTCCAGACATAATCCACGGCAAATTAGATCAAGAATGCAAGAGGATCGAAGTGGACGTCGCTCTGGGGCGGGACGCGCGTCTCGAAGACGCGGCGGCCATCTCCGACGTGCTGGCCGACTGGTGCAACGCCTGTGAGGCCGTCCTGAACTCCGTAGACTGCCACATACAGCGGGCTAACCATCACAAACAAAGGGCTACTAGGCATCATCAGGCTATTGATCAAGAGGTAATTATCTACACTTATAAAACAGTTCTGTGATCAAGATTGCAAGAGGATCGAAGTGGACGTCGCTCTGGGGCGCGACGAGCGTCTCGAAGACGCGGCGGCCATCTCCGACGTGTTGGCCGACTGGTGCAACGCCTGTGAGGCCGTCCTGAACTCCGTAGACTGCCACATACAGCGGGCTAACCATCACAAACAAAGGGCTACTAGGCATCATCAGGCTATTGATCAAGAGGTAATCAAGTATAAGTGCATTAAGATATTGTTTGGGAATAGGTTTCCAGATCAGAGGCCTATTGAGGAGGCTTGTAATACTGTAACTAAAAGTTGACTAACTTGTCACTGGGCTAGGCCTGCATGGTGAAGTATGGCGCTTCTTCTCACATTATGATGGCTGATGATGATGACAAAATAGATGGTGTGGCATATCTAGCATGTAAGTAAGAAAGTAATAGCCAAGAGATATACGCTGTGATGTGTGTTCGCGTTATCTCTTGCACGTTTTTTTTTTTCAAATCTACTTCCATCATTGTCATTGAGTTCATTGTCAATTGATTAACCCTTATCCGGGTACAGGCCGCCACATTTACATTCTTTAATGAACCCTATTGATAAAGTTCGTATCGATAAAATCCGCGAGTTTCCAACTAGTCAAATTAACAACTCTTTATCAAACGTCGAACCGCGTGCTTTGTATGAAATATTGTACTAAAAATTGAATAGTGACGTCATTGTTTCTCGCTGTCGTGTTCATACTTTTTATAGGTTACCCAGTTATTAAAAATAGTATTCAAGCAACAGAATTACTGAAAATGTGAGTTTAGCGTTAATTTCAAACGGTCTATTTACTGAGCAGTTAAAACTAAAATATATTTTATGTAGTCAACTCAACTCAACTCTGTTATTATGTCAGCTATTTTTATGTGGTCGATAAAAAGCTTCTGGGAGTCACGTTGCAGGAATTGACCCGAGCACACGTCTCGCGTGGTTTTCGCGCGTCGCGTTTTTGCCTGCCACGAGGCTCCGTAATCCTCAATCTCTTCTTGTTCTTGAACAAAAACAATCCCTGAGATTGGATAGATACTCCCATAAATTACACTTGACACTGGCGGAAATGCGGTACTACGCACAAGCAAAAAGCCATTAATTATAAATCATAAAAAAAAGCTTCTGCCCCGGATAAGGGTTAATGCAAACTGTTCGAGCAGTTCTTCACTAGATGTGCCCTACTCTTTGACTACTTATATGAGGACCAGTGACGCGTGTAATTCTACTTACAAACATTTCTGCCACTTTTTGCGGGGGGCGAGGTAACCTGAAATCCAACTTAGGACTTTATTCCCCATAACTTTAGATTCTAATTTTGAATGTTAATAACTTCGATCAACAATATACAACTAGATAACGGGTCGCATACAAAATCAAAGAGAAATTCTGTCCTCCTCCACAAATATACAACATTTTTTGTTAACGAACCGAGAAAACAGTCCGAATACATTATAATTTCGACCTCAAAGCAACCATAATTCCTAGTAATTTTTGAAGGAACACTGCGGCATTGCGAGACGTGCTTACGTTGGCTTTGTTCGAACGCAACTAATTCAGAATAAGACCTCACTCCAATAGTGAGGCGTTATTTACCGGGACATGTTTTGAGCGCTGACGCGTTATCTAGTTGGATATTGTTGATCGAAGGTTAAAAATCATGAAAGTAGTCTCGTGTGAACCCCAAACGTTCTAAGTTCGAATTTATTGTTTCGCAATTATAGGCTGTCTCGTTTATTTAGTGATAAGGTATAAAATTGAATGTAAATGCACAAGATCAATTGTTCTTATACGGTGGCAGAGGGGAAATGCTACCGCAAGGCATTCAGGTACTATGTTAACTAGAGAAGCTACCGAGAAGTAATGTTTTGTAACACGCGTTAGGGTGCACGCGCTCTAACTCACTTAGCCTGTGCCAGGCGCTCGTCGCAGCCATACGCTCCAAGCACGCGCCCCACACTGCTGATCATGGTGCACAGATTTTGTTCGCGTTGTCTGCTCTATACATAATTACTCAATGCCGCAAGGCTAGTCCTTATAATAAATAGTCAAAGGCGCTACCCTTACAATCCGTAAACATGTGTTTTATTCTATTCCAGATAATGTTCATAAAGAAAACACTGAAGACGAAGCCTGAAAATGAAGATTCAGCTTCTGGTGGTGGGACAGAAACCCATTCGGCGCCAAAGAAAAACTCCGGCAAAGGCAAGACCCCGCGGAACGCAGCCAAGTTCTGGCAGAAAAACACATAATTTTGATAGACTGTTGTTGTTTTATTGTGATACTGATAAATAAACGTTTTAGGTACTGCCGCTCTAATTATGTGTTTATTCTTTTTTTCTTAACTATTAAAAACTGTAACTGATCTGTGTCTGTACATTGAAGATATTTACAAAAAAAAAGATTACGATATGGTTTTTAGGTATCCCTGACTCGAAATCAACCTTTTTTAGAAATTTTGTCTGTCTATTTGTTTGTTTGTTCGCGCATCACGCAAAAACTACTGAACCGATTTTGATGAAACTTTTTTTGTTTGATAGCTTATTATCTGACTTAAAATCTGGTATATAATTTGTGCGGACGAAGTCGCGGGAAAACACTAGTTTTAAATATATTTTTATTAAGGTATGCCCAAGAAGTTTAAAATGCCTACAGAGATGGATTGCATTACAAACAACTTGTTGAAGCCGGAATCTATGACCTTTATGACGTCACTGATGTTTCGCATCTCATTTCCTCAGATGACATGACTTTAGAATGACCTTGAGATTGACAACTCCATGTAAAGAGGAAATGAGATGGGAGACATCAGTGACGTCATAAAGGTCATAGATTCTGGCTTCAACAAGTTGTTTGTAATGCAATCTCCATCTCTGTAGGTATTTTAAACTTCCTGGGTATGCCCAAGTCTATTTACCGACAGAGAGATTCAAACTCCTATAGAATAGGTATACAGACAAGAAATGAGATTTTTATTTGTAATACTACGAATAAGAATAACTCTTAGATTATCAAGATAGACAGTCAAAGCTACGAAAGCGTCGAAAAAAATAGGAACCAGTACTGGTTCCAAAACCCTATACATATACACGCACACATACATATTTTGTATGGCGCCTCACGCACACCAACCTAAGAAAGTTAGCCCGTTTTGTTTTATACGGAACAAGTGTGAGGCTCATTCTAGACATATACTTTTTCTAAGGAATAACTATAGAAGAGTAACTCTAAACAAAATCTAAATAATTTTTGGCACCCAATGAAAAATGACTTGTATGAGTTTTGGCGGCCAGGTACAGTTTTTAAAGAAAAAACCACTTTTTGAGCTTCATTTACACTTCTATACATTCTTATTCTGTATTATATATGGTGTTAATACACATCAAACCAAAGAGTATAGTAATTATACCAAAACATCAAACTGAACAACTAGGCAGGTAAGTACTAGGTAATTGCACCCTGAAAAATATGAAGTGTATAATTATTAAAGGTAGGTATAATAGTTAGTTCTTATATTTGTCTGTACTTAATGTAAACAAAAGCATAGCAAGTACCTATTAAACGTCAATGCATTTAAATCAATACTTAACGACTGCATTACAAATTATTATTGTACTGTACTATTACTTTTACTATCTAGTCATATTTATAGTTGGTTTGTTTTGAAGATGTTTCCTTCGCAGGGCACTTAATTAACTTGCTACCACAAGAATTGTTACCAAAAAGGTAGAATTTAAATAATATTCCGAACTCTAGCAATATTTTTTTCCAAGGTAGCTGAGCGTCCGTCCGATTCCAAAGTAAAGCAGCGATTTAAATTACCCAACATTTAGGGCCGATTTAGGCATAAAGGCTTATTATAACACTTGGCTAAATTTAGACGTCTGAATTTAGAAAGCAGTTAGAAACCTATTTAGAAGCTTCTAATCACACTTTCCTAAATTTAGTTACTGAATCACTTTTGTTTCTAACGCGAAGTAGTCAGACGTGTCGAGTAGGTACAAGGATCAATATATTATTATAGTAAAGTTACGTACTATGGCCCCGTTTAATATATCACGTATAATAAATCACGTATAAACTGACCTTTTTCAATTCTTTCGCATAATTTGATTTCAAACTGTCAATTTTTTTTTAACGTTTTAACAGTAGCATTTTCGTCTATATTTTTATAAATACTGAGTAGAACTTCAAACCCTTCATTTCTTACACTTTTATTCATAAAATTTTTATCGTTTTTATCCCAAAGATAGGGCATTTCTTTATATACTTACTTAGTTCTAAGATATTCATTAAAGCTTCTTTCTCTTTCGACATTTTGTACACAGCGTACCTACGCATACAAAATAACACACGTCCGCTCGCACGGCAAGAGCGCGACGACTGAAATCGGAGGCTAAATGCGATTACATTTTCCTAAATTCGTTTCTAATTAGGCTTCTAAATGATTTAGTCAGTCAGCAACCATACTTTTTTCTAAATTTAGAATCCTAACTGACTAAATGCGATTACACCTTTCTGAATTTAGTAACTTCTAAATTCAGACGTCTAAATTTAGCCAAGTGTAATAACACCTATACCTACATTGCTTGCTTAGATCGCTACGCTTTATAATGCTAATAGTAGATTACACACCGAGCGAGGGCAGGAAAGTATAAGAATGGTCGGGAAGGGTTGTGATCTGAGGCTTTCTTATTTACTGCCCGAGGTTGGTATACTATTTTTCTCCTCGACGGAGGCGCACTGGTGGACTAAGGGAGGTGACGTTATCGGTCAATAAAAATATCTTTTCTCCCCTCCAGGCGGAAAGCGTCAACTTTCGTACCATGGCGCTAAACGAAGTTGCTGCTTTCCGCCTCCGTCGAGGAGAAAAATAGTGTACCTATTTCCCTTTGGCAGGAAATAAGAAAGCCTCAGATCACATGTTTATTGAACAATTGCATGAGATCCGAGACCTTTCTTACTTGCCTGCCCTCGGTCACGGACCTGAAAAAAAGACGGACGTAATGTGACACTAAAAAAATGTAAAGCATGCAAGGTCCTACATTTTCGTTTGTTCTACAAGGGACCTACACTCGCACAGATGCACTAGCTCTAGGCGCAGGTCCGACACACGTCACCATTAGGTATGTACCGCGTGACAGCACGCACACAAAAGAAATGGGTGCTTCACTCGTGATTAGACGAGATTACGTCCGTCTTTTTTTCAGGTCCTTGCCCTCGGTGTGTAAACTACTATTGCTCCCTGCCTGATGGTCTAAGCTCCTGACAAATTTTTAGGATTATGGCTATCGGAGCGCATTACAATTTTGCTATTATTATTTGGTAGGAGAATCTTAGTGGAATGGAAAATGTGTGGAAACGTTTAGCTTAGCCTACTAGATAAACTTTTTAAACAGTATTAATAAAATAAAGTTGCTTGTGCGGCCATTGTGCGGCTTGTGCCTTTTGTAGTTAGGTGAGTTTAGTAGAACTTCACCAGACATGGTAGATTCACCATAGAAAAGCGGCAACCCCATAGGCGAAACGTCAAACGAGCGAGTAGGACCCCAACAGCTGATTTCTAGGCTAGCGACCGAGAGGGAGAACTGGCACGACTCTACGACGAATTTCCCCGTCCTCGGCCGAATGTTTTGTTGACGCAGAAGCGCAAATAAAGTGCGCAGGCAGTGCAACGATTATCACGTTCGCAGGCCACTGAAAAGTGATGTAAATAACGCATAAAACACAGAACGTTGTAAACAAAGACTTCATTCCGTACTTACAAATCAATTCGCCTTGAAAACAGACAAATTTTCGTGTCGGAGCCCGTGGTCGGAGCACCATAGCAACCGCTCAGTGAAAAAACTACGACACAAGTGACGAACGTCCAGTAAAATGACTCCGTGATAATTATCTTGATTTAAAGGACTTTAAAGTTGAGTAGGAGACTTTTGTTCCCCGGAGTGCCACATCTCGAGGGCCTTCGTGTATTGGATGAACAGAAAGGCAAGTACATAGCGCCCTTTGTTCACATTCGGTCATAGATGAATTCGCCTTTTACGTAGGACGGATTCATGGTCAACAATGTTTACTCGATATTTTATTCAGAGAGTTGCATTCAATCACTGCAATCACGCGATAAATGTCTGGATTTATAAGCGCTGAGCTTAGGTATATGACTTCAATGATCTAATAATAAACTTTACAATGGTTAAAACAGAGCGTTTTAATTATGTATCTTGTTTGATTAATTTGATTATGCATTGCATGTTCTATGCAAGTTTACCGTTGTCGATAAAGGGTTACAATCAAATAAGAGCATGAGGATAAAATGATTGTGATTGTTGTGCGTGTGTGGGTCGGGTTGATGTTCTTTGTTGTGCGAGCAGTCAGCTGTTCGAGGGAAGGAGAGCGAGGGGGGAGGGGAGCAACTGGTCGAACCAGTCGCGCCCCGTCTCGCCTCGTATTATTTATACCATGTCGATGTGTCGGCACGGGGCAAAACTGAGACGCTTTATTTCATGATGTCCTGGTACTTTATCCTTTGGCGTGTGCCAGCAATCCCCCCTTTTTTTAGGCACGTAACAAAGAAAAGTTTTGTTGTTTGTTTTCTTTGTGTTAAAATGCAGCTGACACGCGTCCTGTTTTTTGTCTTCCGACTATAAATAAGTGATATGTCGAAAAAACGCCAAGTTCTTTTAAGCAACGCACAAAAAATGCAGACTGGTTCCAATTGATCACTTTTTGTTGGTCTCGGATCTCGATTCGCACCTGCCTATCTAATTTACCTACCTAGGCGTACTGGTTGCGAGATTAGTCTTGCTGCCTTTATCTGCCTCTTTGGTAGGTACTATGAATCATTGGCAATCGCCATAAATAAACACTAGATTCAACCTATCTACATCTACTGCTACATTTGTTTTGTCTTACCTAGCTCCTCCGTCCCATATCCAGCATCACGTAATCCGGAATCGAACCCCTGAATCCACTATTTTAAACTGCATCGTTTATCGTTTATCCCTTGTTCCTTCGGTTACGACGTAGGTACTATCGCGGACTTTTCCGCCTGACTACCACTAGGGTCATTAATTTTGCTTAGGTAAGTACCTACTTACATAACAAAAAATAAAATCGCTGTCTAGCCGCGCCCTATTGATGAATAGACCAATGAATTTCCAAACAAAAAATTATGCGCGAAATTATACGAAAAAAAATTAAGTTATCAGGCGGAAAAGTCTGCGATAGACCAAGGTACGATTGACAGAAATAGAAAACACCAACTAAGATATGTACTTACTGCAAGGCCAACCAACTTATTTTACCTACGTAATAAGTTTAGGTTTTTGAGCGCCGATTTTCCTTGCAAAATACCTATATTCGATGTGGTAGAGCTAAAACTTCGCTGACGTCCTCTGCGGTGGAATATTTCTCATGGCAACAAAATAAGTTAGCCCACAAACTTATTTTGACTAGTTTTCATTTGTTCTGTGGTTTTTGCAGCGAAACTTATTTTCTACACTCCGCAGAATCAGCAACGCCTTCTCTTGGTGCTTCAGAAAACAGCCTAGCTGGATTATTTGTTTGGAACGCGAAAGTATAATCTTTATAACTATGAGTACAAAAGTTTTCCAATGCCCTACTTGCAGACAATGACTCACAGCTTCCCTTTATTTGATCTTTCCCTTTTGTAAACTAGGTTTTACTGTAAGGCTTCCACAGTTCCACTTCATAATGCGATAGTGCAGGCCAGCGTAGATGTGGGTGAAGCTATTATGCTCCTTGCCCGTCGGCAATAAGGGATTAACCCATTCTACTGCAAATGTAACCTAGTTCAAACTTAGGCATATGTGAAAGAATGGTGAAAGAGATATTTAAGAGAAACAAAGGAAGGTCGGATATGCTGGGTTTTCAGAAATCTCAAAATTTTACAAGATAAATGCGCGTTTGCTTTCAATGATAGAGTTACCTTCTCTAGAATCTTAGGAATTCTACAATTAGTTTCTATAAAAGAATTTCTAGTCTAGAGGCATAAACTTTAAAGCTCAAGCAAGCAAGATGTAATGAAATTTTACAATAAACCACGAAATTTCTTTGAGTGTCTTTCGTAAATAAGAGGCGAGTAGTAGGGATTCGCCGGTTCTGGACCACTTGCTCTAGGCCAATCAGAGGGCTCCATTGGGTCGGCCGTTTTTGCACCACGCGAATTAAAAGCGCGAATTAAATTAATTGGACCGCTATAAAGTTTATCCGCGGTTGATATCAAAGTAATTCGTGGTATCGATTCAGTTGATCCGCGTTTTCAATTAAATTTCTCGATTAATGTAGTAGTAGGGATTCGCCGGTTCTGGACCAATGTCTGGGCCAATCGGAGGTGGTTATTTCGATGAAATTAATACTTTGTGGTTTTTATATCACATTTATTAGAGAAACAAATTCAGGGTGGTCCTCGTGATGTTACCTGCGTCAGATTTTTGGAAAGCGGCAAAAGACAAAGAGGTGATCTATTGTTAAATGGTACTTTAAGACCGTCCCTTACAAACTTTCACAAAAAACCGACTCATGAAAGAGGCTGGGTACTATTGTATATTGATAATAAAAGCGTGGTGTTTACAACGTTTATTGTTTAATGGTGTTTTAAGACCATCTTGGGCAATAACGTACAAGTTTTAACAAGAAATCTACTTATTAAGTGTCTAAATAAAATGCATGTTTGTGCAGGTTATTTATTGTTCAATCCTGCAGATTGCGAATAATGTTATTTTTAAAATGAAACTGGTTTTTTAGATATAAAAATTTATTTAAAAAATATAGTTTTCAACATTTCAGATATCAGTAAATCATTATACAAAGTGTCATCATCTGAAAACATTTTAAGAAAGTTAGACATCGAGATACCCTTATATCTAAAGTGAATGTATACTAAACAATATAAACCACAAACTGAACTTAAATAGTTTTGTATTACTTTACTATTGTAAATACTTCTTTTCGTATTTCTCTCCAAAAACGTAGCATGATAACCAGTTGGCTTTCGACCAAAAGAATCAAAATATTCGCCAACACCGTCCACATTTATAAAAATAGCGATCCAATGAGAACCAGGTTTTGTATCAGGATCCAAATTACTTATCAGATAACATGGTAAATGAACCCGTACTGGTATTCGATTGGCTGCAAAAACATTAAATTCCAGGCGTGAATCAACTTTTTTCATACATTTTTGAATATCTTGTGTATTCATTGTACCCATTCAAAACAAATTATTAACATTTATTTACTAAATATTCGAAGCTTACATCAGTGATGATAAACGCTAATTAAAAAATATATAGTGGTGTTTGGCATTTATATTTATTTTACACTTAACTATTGTAGTCTATAATAACATCACGGTTTTTATTTATTTCAATAACACTGTCAAATTCAGCGTATATCATACAGTTTACAGTTGTTGCAAGAGATTTATCAAATCGAACTTCCAATCGAACGCTACCACGTTTTATTATATTCCAATGTGAATGTGCGTTTGCACATAAATCAGGAGTCATATCAAAAGCCATTAAACAATATCCATTTGCAAAACTTTCTTTCGAGATTGAATTTCCCTCATTCAGGAAATGAATACCTGTTCCTGAGAATAAAGTGTGATATGCACTTGTAAACACATCAGTACTAAAAGATGTTTGTAATGTTTTTGATGGTATTTGATGGCCGTCTACATATAAGCTAAATAAATTAACACCGTGATTACTAAAGTTAAAGGGATTTGTATTAAGGCTACCATTGAATGCTCCATTATTTACGAACCCAACTACACATCGCTTAGGTACTTGACCCAGGAATATATTGTCTATAGCTTTTCCTTGAATTCCTGCTGGAATTGTTAATACTTTTACTTCTGCACGTGTAATGGGATATTTTGCAGTTGTGGTGGCTAATACTTTTTCATGAGCAAGTAATATTGATGGGTTTATTCTAGCTTTGCGCATTATGAGAGAAGCAGTAGAAATGTGAACGTTGAATTTAGTATCTACCGATGCACACATGAGATTGAAAGTTTCTTTAGTACGTACTAATTTCACACGCAATTCCACACCGTTAATTAAAAACTTTTCTTGATTAAATATATCTGCATGTAAATGTCCAATCATTTCAATTGTGTTACTTTCCTTTGCAATGTTTTGTCTTTTCGTAAATCCTTTGTTTGTAGCGTCACATGAATCCATGTTCCCCGCTGTATCTTCATACCACAACCCGCAAGTAAGATGAGACTCTTTAGCAGCTGGACCATAATTAAGTAAAGTCTCTATGTATGCACGATATGCGTAAGTATTATTCGGTGGAGACACAAGTTTTTGGTTCATGTAAATATCCACCTGATTAAAAAGTGAATGTAACCAATTATTTACAGGTGCTACTGCGGTTGCTGCAGCAATGGAGGTTGAATCTTGGTTTACTATTTTAGCTTTTATATGAAGAAGAGTATGAGACAAATCGATGTAATCATCACCAGAGCCTGGTACCAAAAATTCAATGGGTCCATCATCACTTAATGATGATATAGGGCTATAATGAAGCCACTGTCCACTTTCAATGCTGGTTTGCGTTGATGGTAGTGCAAATAGGTCTAGCTCTGATTTGATACACTCACAAGAGTGGTTGTGTAAAAACGACATAATATTTTATTTTATTTTAGTAAAAATATCGGTAACGTTCTTCCTTCGTATTTTTTGAACACCTCTTCGCTGTGATGCTTTCGATAGAGTGATAAGCTTCTTACTTGGTCTGACAATTTTATAACCTGAACCAGACATGAGTGAATCAATTTTTTCATCTGCCTTTCTTTTTAAGTTTGAACTAACAGTTTTCAAACGCGATTTGATAGATTCATCTAAAGGGCGTGCGCTGACCATATCTGATAATAGACCCATGCCAGCGTTTAATGCTTCTTTTCCAACAAATTTAGCACCACTTTGTAAAAGTGGAAACACTGATCTGAATAGTCCACCTAGGAAACTTCCAATACCATGACCACGTTGATGAGGTGCGCCTTTATATATAATTCCAACTCCTGAACCAGCTTGATGAGTATAATAACTTTCATATGGACAAGTCATTATAATATAGTTTTTATTCACTTTACTCGTTTAAAATGTAGTTTAATTGATGAAGTTCCAAATTGAAATGGTACCCTTTCACCTATACATGTTCTTATATCTATTTCTATGATATCAAACTCTCTGCGCATTACAGGTACATAATGAGCAGGGGAGAATGTGTTCATTTTATATGCACCATATGTGTATTTGGAAGGATCTAATGGAATTATTCTTAATAAGAATGCCATGACATCTCCAACTATTTGTGGTTGAATTATATCAGAATAAATAAAAAGTTGCGATGGCAAACCTAGATACAAATTTACAGGATATTTTCCAATACCACTGTGAATAAGATTTGTGTTTGGTTCAAAGCCGAGTTGTAAGCTAAGTCGAGAGGTAAGTATGATGCTACTTATATTTTTTTTCAATGCTGTTACCTTTACAAGTTTTGATATTTCATCATATTGAAATGTTACTTTATCTTTGATTAAGCTATTCTCATTGAAAGCACTTAAAAAATTGTCGATGCTATCATAGTTTGTAGCAGGTATATGGGATTTGTAGTCCACTGTGCTCCGAAGATCTTCATTAGATTCGTTTGGTGCACGTTCCTTTTTCTTAACGTATATGACATTCTCGTGATCTTGAACGTTTAAAATTGTGCATGGATAGTGACATTCCACCAGCCCAACCACCCATTCTCCCTCTAATTTGATTGTTTTAGGTAATTTTGTAAAAAAATTTGCCGTTACGTTATCAGGAAAATATGACATTGAACTATTACTTAACAAAGTTATGTAGAAACTATCTTCAATCATATTTTTCTAATGCTGATGCGCGTATCCAACTATTAAACTTGTCAGGATAACCTTTCCACTTAACTAACAATTCCTTTCTGTTGCCTGAATAGCGAGTGCGCAGGATTTTATCAATTTTGTATGCAATGGTGGGGTCATATGATACTTTTTGCAATTCTTTTTCATAAAAAGTTCCTATGATAGGCTCATTTTGCAGGTCTTTCAGGGTATATACTACCTTAGGTTTTCTATTAATTATGGAAGATACTACAAATAGTTCATCACTCCAGTTTGTTTCGTATCCTTTCTGAAAAATATGTTTATATTTAGTAATTCTAACATGATCACCGACACCTAATTTTGGAGATTCCATGATATTATTTCGATTTTTTGGTCTATCATACAAGTTGCACCAGACGGTCATAATATTGCTAGAATTAACATCACATGGACTCATTTTTATGCTTGAATGATAACTGTGATTATATGAATTAAGTAAATCTTGCAAGATATTCACATATCGATACGTATTTTTATGACTAAAATAGCGCCACATTTTCATTTTTAGGGTTCTTTGGAATCTTTCTACAATACTGGCCTTTATATCAGGATTGTTCGTAGTGTAGTAATTAATATTATGACTTTTAAAATATTGTTTTACGTCTTTTGAAACAAACTCAGTGCCTTTATCTGATTGTATATGTCTAGGAGTAGCTTTTGCTTCAGCAAATATACTTTCGAAGCATGTTTTAATTGTTTCTGAATTCTTTTTCTTCAGTGGCCTTGCGAAAGCATATTTACTGAAGACATCAATAACACACAGAATATATTTAAAACCATCATTATATTGACAATATGTTCGCATGTCACTCAGATCAGCTTGCCAAAGTTCATTAAAATTAGACAAAATATATTTATTCCTAGGAAATTTTCTATGCACTGGTTTATGCAATGTATATGTTTCTTGCGATCGAAGCCAATCTTGTACTTGCTTTTTGTTCATTTTACCTTTCATAGATTCAGTAAGTTTGTTAACGCTGCTGTACCCCGCTGGGTGAGCAACATCATAATAAATATCTTCTATATTCAATAGGGTGTCCATCTTTCCCAATCGATTCTTCTTTTTTCTTTAGCTCTAGACGATGTTGGTGTACGTGTTGGAGTCTCCTTTAAGTTCTCTATAGTATAGTTTTTAAGGTATTCTTGGGTCTCACGATTACCAATACATGACAAGGGAACCCCAATATCAATCAAAGTTTTCGCAAATTCTTCCCACGCTAAAGGTTTTGGTCTTTTTAATTGTCTTAATATGTCGTTAATTAAATCGACAATATTACTGTTAGGAATAGTTTTATTGTTAATAGCAATTGTACCTTTATCATCCCATTTGATTTTATCTGGATTTTTTAAAATGCAATCTAATAAAAATTGACCCTTTTGCTTGAATGTTTTCGGTATTAATCTTAGCAAATAAGCATGATTGTATACGTGCAACACATCTTCTTCTGAAGAAACCTCTTTTTCTACTGGTTCGGTTTGTGTTTGTGCATCAACTTTCTCGTGTTTTATTTCATTGACAACATCATTAACTATCGATAATTTTAATGGTAATTTGTTTTGATCACTAAAGTGAAAATATCTTTGAAGTGTTTGATAGTATAAAGACCATTTTTCACGATCATCCAATTTACTACTTATAATTTTATCCATTTCCTGATCCAACCGTGAAAGAGTGTCATCACTAGAATTCTCCTTTTTTTTCAGATTTTCTATTACACTTGGATCAACAAGTATCATTTTCTTTGTATTCTCCATTTTACTTGGTTATTGTATTTATTAATGTAGAAAGAACTGCTCCTAATATGATAGGCAGAAACGCACCACCCTTCTGAACTATTAAACGTTTCCTAGTTTTGTTTTCACCTTTGGATATTAACTTTCTAAGAACGTTCTTGTGTTTCTTCAGTATAGATTTATCTTTATCTTTTAACGGTACTTTGCCCTTTAAAACGTTAAATATACACTCACTTATGCAGTTTATTTCGTCTTCTCCTAAAATTTTTAATAATGCGTCTCGATATTTGGGTTTGAGATTAAGAAGTGCTTTTAATAGTCCATGATGCGTCTTTACTCTTCCAATCATTATTTTATACTGTTCTTTTATGATTGATTTCTATTTAATATCACTTGAGAAAAAACAGTTCAGTTTACAGATACTAATAATAGATTCCTTGGTCTCCTTTATATTAATTTTATTTTCAAATGTTTTCAAAATGCATTCACAAAAATATTTTATTTCTTCATCGCTACAAACTTCTAACAATGCTTCGCGGTATTCTGACTTTAACGTATTTAATGCTTTCAGAAAATTGTGATTAGTTGTTTCCTGTTCTGACATTATTTAGAACTGAATGAAATATGTCGATGAACATCATATTTATACCCCCTCTTTGGAATATAAACTATACAGTAGTTATCAAATGGAAAGATTTTAGTTTTAAAACGATACATATCATCAGTATTTTGTTTCAGATCGATCATCATATACCCGTGAGCTTCCGTATCGGTAGATACTAAATTCAACGTTCACATTTCTACTGCTTCTCTCATAATGCGCAAAGCTAGAATAAACCCATCAATATTACTTGCTCATGAAAAAGTATTAGCCACCACAACTGCAAAATATCCCATTACACGTGCAGAAGTAAAAGTATTAACAATTCCAGCAGGAATTCAAGGAAAAGCTATAGACAATATATTCCTGGGTCAAGTACCTAAGCGATGTGTAGTTGGGTTCGTAAATAATGGAGCATTCAATGGTAGCCTTAATACAAATCCCTTTAACTTTAGTAATCACGGTGTTAATTTATTTAGCTTATATGTAGACGGCCATCAAATACCATCAAAAACATTACAAACATCTTTTAGTACTGATGTGTTTACAAGTGCATATCACACTTTATTCTCAGGAACAGGTATTCATTTCCTGAATGAGGGAAATTCAATCTCGAAAGAAAGTTTTGCAAATGGATATTGTTTAATGGCTTTTGATATGACTCCTGATTTATGTGCAAACGCACATTCACATTGGAATATAATAAAACGTGGTAGCGTTCGATTGGAAGTTCGATTTGATAAATCTCTTGCAACAACTGTAAACTGTATGATATACGCTGAATTTGACAGTGTTATTGAAATAAATAAAAACCGTGATGTTATTATAGACTACAATAGTTAAGTGTAAAATAAATATAAATGCCAAACACCACTATATATTTTTTAATTAGCGTTTATCATCACTGATGTAAGCTTCGAATATTTAGTAAATAAATGTTAATAATTTGTTTTGAATGGGTACAATGAATACACAAGATATTCAAAAATGTATGAAAAAAGTTGATTCACGCCTGGAATTTAATGTTTTTGCAGCCAATCGAATACCAGTACGGGTTCATTTACCATGTTATCTGATAAGTAATTTGGATCCTGATACAAAACCTGGTTCTCATTGGATCGCTATTTTTATAAATGTGGACGGTGTTGGCGAATATTTTGATTCTTTTGGTCGAAAGCCAACTGGTTATCATGCTACGTTTTTGGAGAGAAATACGAAAAGAAGTATTTACAATAGTAAAGTAATACAAAACTATTTAAGTTCAGTTTGTGGTTTATATTGTTTAGTATACATTCACTTTAGATATAAGGGTATCTCGATGTCTAACTTTCTTAAAATGTTTTCAGATGATGACACTTTGTATAATGATTTACTGATATCTGAAATGTTGAAAACTATATTTTTTAAATAAATTTTTATATCTAAAAAACCAGTTTCATTTTAAAAATAACATTATTCGCAATCTGCAGGATTGAACAATAAATAACCTGCACAAACATGCATTTTATTTAGACACTTAATAAGTAGATTTCTTGTTAAAACTTGTACGTTATTGCCCAAGATGGTCTTAAAACACCATTAAACAATAAACGTTGTAAACACCACGCTTTTATTATCAATATACAATAGTACCCAGCCTCTTTCATGAGTCGGTTTTTTGTGAAAGTTTGTAAGGGACGGTCTTAAAGTACCATTTAACAATAGATCACCTCTTTGTCTTTTGCCGCTTTCCAAAAATCTGACGCAGGTAACATCACGAGGACCACCCTGAGGAACGTAAATGCACCGCAAAATGTTTTCAGTTTTACAATGAATGTTGTGGTTCTCTCTGGGTATGACCGCCGCTGCTATAGGCGTCGCGTCTCCTGAGAGAACTCTTTGGACCAAGGAATAAAAGTGAAAATAGCTTGATTTCTGGAGTTTCATGGCACGTGGAAAGACTTAAGCACGAACCTGAAATGCTACTCACACTTACCTTATGATTCGATACTATCGTAGTTTTAATTGCGAAGTTAACAATTTACGTAACAATTAATTAGCTTCCATGACTTCCATCAGAAATTATAAAAGGTCACGCCCCGGACCAGTACAGATTGGTAGTTCCCCCAATCTGTACAGCATAGATAGATAGATAGATAGATAGATAACTCATTTATTTCATCAGAACAATACAGGACAAACTGTGACAGACAAAGGCAGTAGGTAACATTATACAATAGAATCCGCATAAGGAGGTCCGTGCAAAGCCGCATCAACAACAGGGAGCTCCCATGACGGATCAATCAATAAAACAATATATTTTAGGTATAGTTGTTGGAATATGACACCGTGCGACCCGTATTGCGCCAATGAAAAATGTTCTGACTCAGCATTTATGCTGAAGCAAATGCTACAGCGCTGTTAATTCTGCCAGAACACTATGGTTCGAGCGTGCGTTCGCGCAGCGCGAAACAAACTGTTAAATAAAATTAGTTAGGTAAGGTATACAAGTGCTAAAATACAGCTACAAATAATATATATTTACCCATAAATTAATTGTACTGTTGTTAATTGTACTGTAATAAATATGTTTATAAGTAATTTTTGTGAAAAGTAGATTATAAATAACTAATAATAATAGGTAGCATGTCACCGTGATACAGCGCTATAACACCTTCGCTCTCGTTCTATTTGCGCGCGAACGAACGAGACACAAGACGTGATACTGCCGTATCACGTAGCATGCTACGAGTGCTGGAGTGCAATTCTCTAAGCGCAAACATTTGTTGAAATTTGAAACATCGCATCGGTGAGCTGTCAATTCGCTATGCGTTGTGTCAAACTTAATAGGTATGACATCTACGACGATCGACGACGACGATGTAGGATGCAATAAGGATGATACCTTAAAAAATTGCACTCCTGGTCCAAGCATACATACATGTTCGAGCTGCAAACATTTGGGCTCTGACTTGGCTCAACGAATGCTACCTGAATTGGGAAGTTTAAACACACGAAGCTGAACGAAATGCGGAGGCGTTCAAATACAATACCACGACTTCAAATGGACAGCCCAATCCAAAAACGTGTGCCGATTGACGTTACATCGGAAATATACTTCTCGAGTGCGATTTTTTTAAAGTCACACGTTCACATATACTTTTGCATCATTCGATCATGATTTTGAAATGTGAGTTTGAAAAATCGCTCCTCCTGTTCTGTGTGAGATTTTGTAGGAAAGCGACCGATCCCAAGATTATCGTAAGTCAACTCTCAGTAGACCCTGTGATCTCAAGTTACGGCCCGTATTGTTATCCACACCTGCTATTATTCCACCTCGACCAACGAACCCAAGAGCCTTTCTCCTCAATGCAATGCTACAATGACAGTATTTCTAACAATTGTTCTCCTTTTTTCTAAGCTCTATGGGAAGCCATTGTTAAAAATAATGAATGAATTGTAACTAAATATACCCTTTTATGAAACCTCTCAGTTTTATCATTAAAAGCAATCTTTATTGCTGTACAGGTTTCTGTACGTAAATTGGGTTCATTTATTCCTTTGAGGCCGACAAAGGCGTAACAATTAGTGCCTTTTCTTACCTCGAGATGTTTTATTTAGTGTCTATAAAAGTAAACAGTTTCCAACCCACGCAATGATGAGCTTTTAAAACGCGTAAGCCTGCGAGTTTAGTTGACCGATCAGGGGTCCTATTTTGTGTACTACCCGATCCAATCGGTATCAAACGGGCATGTTTTTTTTTGGCAGTTCTTAGCTGCTGTCGATTCTGCTTTTTAACATTGAGTTAATTAATTTCAGACATGCATTACCGATCTTGTAAACAATATGATCGGAAACTTACACAGCCTTTACAGGTTTTTCCGAAAGTAACGTAGATTTTTTCCTTTTGTGAATCACTTGTACTTGTAACCAGTGGCGTAGCTAGGTCACCAAAGGCCCTGGGGCAAAAAAGCAATTGGGGCCCTATCTGAACTCGTTTTTTTATATCAAGTGAAAAACATTGGCGTACCTATCTAGGTTTATTTTCCTGGCTCCCAAGTGGCGTAGCGTAGGTTTCTGCCGCTCGGGGCTGACTGAATTTGTCGCCCCCGTCCCTTATACATAGAATAGCTACCTATGACAAAATTACGGAGCGAGCGAAGCGAGCGAGAATTTTTTGAGCTCATCTTCTCGATTGTGATCAGGAATCGTGGCTAAACAATCTGCTAAACATTTGGCTCGAGTAGTTTTGCAGTTTTGTATGGAGCGGCAGATTTTTTTTTTTGCCATTACATGTTGGTTCCATAAAGAAAGTTGTACAGTTTGCTGATCATCCTCTTAAATAGTTTCAGCATTATTAAGTAGGACCCTACAAAGAGTGTAAGGAAAACAATCATTAACCTTTATTTATACCTACTCTAACTATCAAACTAAACAACTTTTACTATGGGAGAACCTTCGGGGAGAACTTACTCAAATGTATGAGACAGCAGATTTTTTTTTAATCTGACAGGTTTGCTCCCATAGTAGAAGTTGTTCGTTTGATGGGTAGAGTGTGTGGTTTAAAGGTTACGATACTCTTCTTTATACCCTGTCCCTGTACAGGGTGTCACAGAAGTTATGGTTCAAAATGGACGATGGAAATGATTTGCAATAATTTTCATTCCATACACATAGGTCCGGAGTCCAGAAATGAACGGTTCAAAAGTTACATTGAGTTAATTCTCAACTTTTTGTGAAAAACTCGACAAAAACTCGACTTGTGACTCCAAAAATAAAACATATAAGTAGCTAAACACAACACAATCAATGCCATAACTATAACAGAAACAGACCGAAAGTAGAGTAGGTACGTCAAAATGAAGGTCGTGAGGTCTGAACTGAATGAATCTCGGCTAAAAACTCTGGGCCTCTACCTGTACATTCGAACTTCGCAATTGCGTGAACGTTTTCGTTCCAATGTCAGCTCTATTACAATGAAGTTTAGACCGAAACGGTCGCGATGTATCGAAAATCTAAAGTCGGTACAGGGCCTGGATGCGGGGGTACGCGGTGCGAACAAAAAAAAGGGCTTAATTGTCTACAGATGGTCAACAGACCCGGCCACAGTCATTGATTGTGTTTCCTTCGTGAAAGTTCGGTCATTGTTTAATAATTTAGGTAAGTAAGTAGGTTGTTTAGGTTCTGAAGATGACAGAAATTTTTGCGAGGTTGGTTCGAGGTTTGCGCGCCAGGGCCCCCTGAGTCTGGGGGCCCCGGTCCGCTGCCCCGCCTAGCCCGTACGTAGCTACGCCACTGCTTGTAACAGTCCAGGGCCTATTGTTGGTTCTTCCTTGTAACTCTGACAAAAAATTGTTACCATCTATTACGGTCTTTTGTGTATAAACCTTTGTCTGATAAAAGATAGAAGGCAAGGTCGTACTTAATTATGATGTTCCTTAGCAAAGAACTTCAAACAATGAACAGAATATTAGAATTCTCGTTTTATATCGTTCATTCACAGTCTAATCAGTTTGAGATAAGTCTATAGGTACAGGGTAAAGTTTATTTTATTATTAAATAAACGTTTGCAAATATTTTAATTTGCTTTATTTTCTACCTTTTTCCACCTTTCATACGCGTTGCGTTCATACGCGTGCCGCGCAGCCCGGCAAGCTTAAGCAATTCGCTGTACATTGAGGCTTCTATAAAGTAAAATAGTAACAATCACTTTACAGACGAGTTGATGTACAGCGAATTGCCAAAGCTTGCCGGGCTGCCCGGCGTGCATGTAAACCCAGCAAAATATTGCAATATTAAAAGGAATAGAGGGGAAGAGAGCGAGAGGAAGACCTAGACAGAGTTATCTAGCATTGAAGAAAAAAGCGAAAAGATTGATGCCGTGTCGTACCTTTCAGAAACTCAAGACACTAACGGAAAAGAGTCTGAATTGGCGAATACTCCACCGACAAGAGCGTAACTCTTCTTCTTCTAAAATATAATCTAACCTTGAATGATATTGAAAGAATATATAGAATGATCTTATTCAGTTTGGTCTGAAAGATTCACAAAAATACTTCTATTTTTGTGGGTTGAATCTCTTTTTTCAGAAATTGTCTTGACTATCCCTTCGGGGAATATAGTCGGAAGCATTTGCTTATGCAATCCCAAGATATAATAATCTATATGATGACTTGTCAAAACAATGTACCTCTACCTATATGACTAAACATTGCGGTTTTCTTTAATCCAGCAATGTAACAATTTACCTTCTCATCACGTCCGATGTCTTTTGTACCTTTGACTATTTATAAAGGTACTTAGCCAGCCTTGAGGCTTCAAGTGCTTCAAGTGACCAAGTTGAATGAACTGCGCTTCGTTTCATCTTGAAGGTTTATTTTCCCAGTGCCGGATTTAGTTTTGTGTTCTTTATTTATGGAGTAGCTTACTTGTTCGAGGGATTACTTTAAACCGCGAAATCCGCAACAAATTGAACGGAAGAACGTCATGGAGAAGGGAAAATTATTACACCAGTCCTGTGGGAAAGAATGGTGGCATTTCCGGATGAACAGACCTACAAAATAAATAGCATAATCGTTTATTCGTTGAACATAGTTTACATTAGATGTTACAAAGGATTTATTGACCCTTAGGAAGAACTTAAGTTAAACATTTTCACCCCTCCGGGGCGGAAAGCGTCAACTTTCGTCCCGCTGCGCTAAATGAAGTTGCCGCTTTCCGTCTCCGTCGAGGAGAAAAATAGTATACCTACTAACCTCGGGCAGTAAATAAGAAAGCCTTAAATCACGACATGAGATCTGAGACCTTTCTTACTTTCCTTCCCTCGGTGTGTAATCTACTATTAAAGTCTCGTCATAACCTAGTAGCTTTTCTCTGTGTTTTTACTTTCAGAAATAAAATTAAGAGGCTTAAAAATAATGATCAATATTTTTTTTCGAAAGAAGAAGCAAATTCAAATCTGGCCGAAGGTCAATTGTTCGGCTAATGGGCCGAAGCGAAGGCTTTCATACACTAATTGAGTTTTGGTGTTATTTCTTTACGACTTAGAAACTTGAACTTATGAAGTTTACGATTCTTATGTGCGTAAAAAGGTCAAAATAATGGAGCAGTTTTGAGTACCTACTTAGTCTTCTTTAAATAAGTAATTAGGTCTTTGTGAATTCTTGAGTTCTTGACCAACTTGGCAATGCTCAAAATTGTGGCAGAAAGTGGTGTCAAACTAAGGTCAGTCTATATTGCGGCGGTGACGGTAAATATGTGAGCAGATGGTTTCAGAATCCTTAGATGAAACGAAATGAAAGTTCTTGCCATATAATACATTACTTGTAGGTATTTCAGAAAGGCCACGACCTTGTCCGTTCTAGCTTTGGAAGGTCTAGTAGAACATTCTTGGAATTTTCACCCCAATTAATTAATTTTTCATGAAGCGCTTTGAAATGTCAATCCTACCACCAAGCTAATATTATACGAGTACTACTAATAGGTATGCTCGGTGTTTCTCTGAGGGATCACATCAGAAATGAAGTGATTCGTCACAGAGCTAAAGTGGCTGACATAGCTCAGAAAATTAGCATGCTGAAGTGGCAATGGGCTGGTCATATCTGCCGAAGAACTGACAACCGATGGGGTGTCAGAGTTCTAGAGTGGAGACCGCGAACTGGTAGGCGTAGTGTGGGACGCCCTGCTGCCCGCTGGACAGACGACCTAAAAAAAGTAGCGGGGAGCGACTGGATGAGGAAGGCCAAGGACAGAGTTTTGAGGCGCGCCTTGGGAGAGGCCTATGTTCAGATGTCCGTATGCCCAGCGGGGCCCTCGGCCCTAGGGCTTTGAAACCTAGCTAATCATTTAGTGCTCATTTAGTGCTCTCTGAATATGTATTGCTTATATTTAGTGCTTCAAAGATAACGGAGTTATATCAAATCTAAGCTAGCGTCCGCCCAGCGGGGCCCTCCTTTATTATGGACAAAAATGATTAAAATTTTACATCAATATTTAGTGCTCTGAATTCCTATTAAAACTGTATCAAAAGATTTGATCTAGCTGGTTTGGTTTAAAAGTTATTGCATTTTTAAGTTTTTAATTTCCAGCGGGGCCCTCTCTTGTTTGACTATATAAGTCGCTGAGATTAATGTCGCCATTTAGTGCTTGATGCCAGGTATCTGTCTGTATGGTTAATTTACACATTCTGCTTCTAATAAACCTGGAAAATGCAATAATATCTCGCAACATTGATTCATATTAAATGACATTTCGTGGACAGTCGGCATCAGAAGTAGATGAGAGCTTTACATGTCCGTGGTATCCTAGGTGATCGCTAGAGTGCGCTACGGTCTAAGCTTTCAGACACAAAGTTTTATTATTAAAAATAGGTCCGGTAGTTACACACCAGCGGAACGTTCCGTGCCGAACATTCGGTTGAATACGTGTCTACAAGTAAATATGGTGCGTACTGGTGTGTCGCAGGTATAGGGAAAAGCGTTGCGCGCGTATTCAACCGAACGTTCGGCGCCGGACGTTCCGCAGGTGTGTCCATACACTTACATTTAGACATAGTGTGATACGCCAACAATAAGACAAACCTTTGTAGTAGGTATTATATTATAATAATAGATAGATAATAAGTACTTACCTACACACACGCGCACTTTCATGAACGTTTTGGTACTAGTAGAAGTCATACGGCGGCGAATAATTGATAATATCACATGGAGAGTCACCAGGACTAAAATACGACGAAGATGTAGACAATGTACCAGAAATACGGGTGCACAAGTTTAGGCGGACTAGTAAAAATAGTAAAGCTCTCGTATACTTCTGATGCCGACTGTCCACGAAATGTCAATTAATATGAATCAAAATTGCGATATATTATTGCATTTTCCAGGTTTATTAGAAGCAGAATGTGTAAATTAACCATACAGACAGATACCTGGCATCAAGCACTAAATGGCGACGTTAATTACAGCGACTTATATAGTCAAACAAGAGAGGGCCCCGCTGGAAATTAAAAACTTAAAAATGCAATAACTTTTAAACCAAACCAGCTAGATCAAATCTTTTGATACAGTTTTAATAGGAATTCAGAGCACTAAATATTGATGTAAAATTTTAATCATTTTTGTCCATAATAAAGGAGGGCCCCGCTGGGCGGACGCTAGCTTAGATTTGATATAACTCCGTTATCTTTGAAGCACTAAATATAAGCAATATATATTCAGAGAGCACTAAATGAGCACTAAATGATTAGCTAGGTTTCAAAGCCCTAGGGCCGAGGGCCCCGCTGGGCATACGGACATTATGTTCAGCAGTGGACGATGATAGGCTGATGATGATGATGATGACCTACTAATAGGTAGGTAACTATCGGCTTTCAATTATCTCTACTACTTACATGAACACACTGATATAATATGTTACCTACTCATGAATCATGATTCATGAACATTACGGAGTAATTTAGGTACATTTTAATACCCAATGAAAAATGGCATGTTGTATGAGTTTTGGTGGCACGGTACAGTTTATAAAGAACAAATTTAGAACACGGTACACTTTTTAGGTGCCACTTTTTGAGCTGGATTTACATTTCTATACATTCTTATTCGTAGGGTGCTTCGTTTTAAATAATACCTAACCGAACAAGGGGCATTTTAAATAAAAGGGTAGGTGCAGCTAAATGAAGATACGTTTTATTATCATTGACAAGATTATTATATTTATAAATAAAAAAATAACACTCAGAAAACATTGAATTAAGTACCTAGAAATAACGTAACGTTGCGTTGTCAATAACACGCATACCTATTGGTCATTCAATAGGTAAATCTATAAGCAACAATGTTTTCTTTTAACTCTGCTTCTGAAACTAAATTCCAATAAAAGTGAGCCTTGATACAACTATACGCTAAAAAAGATGTTGGTAATTTTAGCTATGTTTCTGACCGCTTCGAAAACGGTAATGGTCGTGAGGTACCGTATATGTACATTTATCCACAGTCTGTCTATTTAATAGCCGCACAATCTTAATTTTCACAGAAGCACGGAGAAAATTCCATGTGAGTTTAAATTTTCCATGCGCTATTGATAATTTACTTTCAGCACAATAAAGCGGGACGGACTGAATTGACTTTCTCTGTCGGTGCATCCGCACTACGTGACGTCACTGCCCTACATTCCGGGCCATGTCAGAATGCAACTGAAATTAGGTTAGGTTGAATTTTCTGCCAAATCTGCTCGCTATCATTCATGTAATGAGGAAAGTTTTGCGATAGCACTCTATTCAAATATGCGCTAGCTTTTGTTGATTGCGTTGTGCCTTTAAAGGGCTTGTATGGTCCACAACGAAGGAATTGTAGTAATGAAATGTAATAATGAGCCGTGGTGGTCCAGTGGCGAGTAACCTTGCCTGCCGTGCAGGAGGCGATGGTTCGATCCCCGTCCAGGCCGACTCGCACCAATGAGTTGTTTGGAATTTATGTACGATTTGCAACACCACTGGCTTTTCGGTGAAGGAAAAAATCGTGAGGAAACCTGCATGCCTCAATTTCGAGGTATGTATAATACCCACTGTCCATTATAAGTGGCTACGGGCCTACGGGCTCACCCCCCGTCACACTGGACAGAGTTTCGGTACTACTCGTGAAACGTGGTTGATCTAAGGTTTCAGGATATCTCTGACTACCCCCTCGGGAAATATAGTCGTGAGCATATGCTATGTTAAATGTAATAATGAATACCTAACTATTAGGGGTGCCAGGAAAGAGCCATTGTCTGGCGCACCCTGGCCAGTCAACTTCGATCGCTGACTGGCTAATTTACACTTCAACATGCGTGATTATGATTAGGTATCATGCGATATACAGGGTCCTTCTTAATATGCTGACACTTTTTTAAGGACACGATCAGACCATCGAGCTGAACAACTTTCTCTATCTATGGGACAAATCGCGAAAAAATAATCTGCTGTCCCATAAATTTGGCTCAAGTAGGTTTGCAGTTTTATATCAGCTGTTATTTTTCAAGCCGGTTTTCAAGTTTTGTAGCAAATCTCACTTTTAGCATATTGTAGGTTCTCTGACTCTAGTTCTTTTGATAAATCTGTTTCTGTACTAATTGTTGACGGGTTTTTTAAGGACCATCAAACTAAACAACTTTCTCTAAATAATGTGTCAATGGTCTGCTCGTATCTGCTAATTTTATTTTTTATGAATAAAAATTAAAATAAAATTTGAATAAAAATCTTTCATTCGCGAAGACCTTAACCAATTTTATCGAAATTATGCTAAGCTTTATTTTCATTGCCTTAGCGCTTATTTTGTAAAAGGAGAACAAATCTTCGCGGCGGGTCCTGCTTGTGACATTCGATACTCAACCCTTTTATGGTCAGAGGAAATGCTGGTATTCTTCGTGGTTCATATTTCTATCGTGTATTCAGACAGTCTATTATGTCAGTTGGCTAGACTGAGGTAACGTGAGTCTTGTCTCTTTGTTAGAAGTTAGAACCAGATCCATTCCAACTATGTAATATCGCGGGCAAAAGCGTATCACCAATACTTTGAAAGCTATGGTATTTTATCACACTTCTATCAGATGCAGGGCAAGACCGTTCTAGGCAAGGCCTTTTGATGTGGGATGAATTTCAGGGCCCTTTGTGAGTGGTCCTTTTGGTTGCAGTTAAAGGCTTATTTATTACACCTTCCTAAATTCAGATTCTAATTAGAAGGACAGAGCTATAGGTTCTAACCTATAGATATGGCGCCGAACGTTGGGTTGAATACACGTGTGCAATGCTTTTCCCTATACCAGCGACACAAGCGCCATTTTTCCTAGTAGACGCGTATTTAACCGAATGTTCGGCGCCGTACGTTCCGCAGATATGTCGTAACGTAACACTCAGGCGCGTCGCCCTCGTCGCCCACGCCACGCCTTACCCCGCGTCTGAAACAAATGCATAGGTAAACATGAGAGCAATGAGTAATAAAGGCAGTCACAGAATGGCGACTGAGATAAACCCTTATCTTGTTGATCTGTAGGCTTCCACCACTCAGATCGGACGACAAACAAAGGTGAGCTGGTGATGCTGACTAGCCAGGATCATTGTAGAGTGAAGAGAAAGAAAGAACAGGCATATTGTATACCCAGCACTGGCATTTCTGACGTGCAAATGATAATGATACGTATGCGAAACAACACTCAGTTTGATCCTGTATGCTGCCTGTATGCCTTAATTTTAAAGCATAAAGCATATGCTCACGACTATATTCCCCGAGGGGGTAGTCAGAGATATTCTGAAACCTCAGAACATCCACGTTTCACCAGTAGTACCGAAACTCTGTCCAGTGTGACGGGGGGTGAGCCCGTCGCCACTTATAATGGACAGTGGGTACAATACACGCCTCAAAATTGAAGCATGCAGGTTTCCTCACGATGTTTTCCTTCACCGAAAAGCCAGTGGTGTAACAAATCGTACATAAATTCTGAAAAACTCATTGGTACGAGTCGCCTTGGACGGGGATCGAACCATCGCCTCCTGCACGGATGACAAGGTTACTCGCCACTGGACCACCACTGCTTGTAAAGCACCACTGTTGCTTGATTTTAAAGGTTTACCCAATTCACTTTTCTTCGTGACAGTGCCTCTGCCTACCTCAACATAATCCCTAAATTCATTTTTTAAACAAATAGACGTAAACAATTATTACTCGAGCAATAAATTCAACATGAAACGTTTTATAACGGTTGAATTATTTTTTAGAAAAAAATTGTTGACCATATTTCTAGGCATGTAAATGTTGACTGGGTTACATAAGTGTTTGTTTTATGTGTAAGTAGGATATTCGATGGTAACTCATTGGCAAGTCATGAGCTGCCCTTCTCAGAACCCGCAGTCGCGGCGACGCGGCGTTTGATACCCTAGTATAATTTTAGGGTTGACAACAACCTATCTATAATGTATATAGGTAGGTATAATGTTTATTTATTTCTTTCTTTGGCTTGTTCAAGTCATGTTCCAGAATAGAACGGACAAATCCAGCAATATAACTTTTAAGGGTATGGAAAATGTTATACCGCGGTAAGTCAAAAAAGTAAAACCAGGATTGGAGCCTGGACTTTTGAAGGATATAATGACATGCCAGAGACCCAAAATAATTTGTATTGAGAGATTTGCTAACCAGAAACAACTCAATGAAAAGTCATTGATTTGACTAAAGAAAAGAAGATTGTTTTTTGCACTGATTCTTCGTGACAAACTCACTAGACTTTAGACTAGGTTGAACGAGAACTGTTGACAGAAAATGTACCGGAATATCTGTCACTTTGTTTCACTTGTTTGTGGCAACCATTTTTTCCTGAGTATTTCCTATAGCATCTGCTATACCTATCTGACATTTCAGCGCTAAGTGTTTCGTAGAATATTTCTCAAATAGGTCACAAACCCTCAAATGCCCGTCTCAAGATAAAAGGCGATAAAATTGTACCCTTGCTTTTTGCGAATTCTTAGAATTGCTATCCCTAGTTTATATAGATAGGGTACCTTCTACTACAGATTTGAATCAGACGCCGCCGGAAGCTGTCCGCTGCGATATTGTTATTAATTTTCTACGGAACATTAGTAAATCGATCTAAAATGTTTCCTATCTAGAGTCAAGTAGCTAAAGATATTCTAAATAAAGCATCTTTATTCTAACATTTCATTAGCAATGCCCGAACTTTGTCCAGAGTAGAGAGAAGAGAACCTTGTTTATGAAACCAACAAGATCGAGACAGGATCCCATAGCATACTTACCGTTTTTTCTCATCACTTCCTTAGTAGAGTTGTCTAGTTTGATTCCCTTAAAAAAAATCACCACTGTCCAAAAAATTGCCCTATTTTCTTCTTATCTTGTTGTGGGGGCTGGCAGGCCAGCAACACTTCGACCCAGTGGGATCTTTTGTGTTAGCCCCAATGCTTTTTTTTTCCTCACCCTATTTTGGAAATCGACAAGTTATTTACGTTGATCCCCTTTCGCGCTCTAGCGCTCGATTATGTCGGCTTAGCCTTACTACTGCTTGATTAGGTAATAGGTAGGTAGTATGGGTAGTATTATTATTTTAAATACAGGTCACGATTTTCACGATTTACGTTACACGCCTTTTTTAACCCATCATTTTTCATACTTAATTTTATTATTCCTCTTCCATTAGCAAGTATTTTAGCAATTTTTCTCACAAAAGTCACCAGCACCAAGGTTAACGGGCCTTACGGTTGTCTTTTTAATTAACTGAGCTGTCAAACCAGTTCGCTAACAGTTTTGGTGTAATAATGGCGTAATTAGAAACTATAATTTGCTCAGTTAGTTAACAGATAATGTTTTTATTAAGATCAATGCCCTTACTAATAAGGTTACGCCACAATGTCGTTGCACCGAGAGCAACTTTTCTTTTAAATAATTTTTGTCTTTGTGTCGATCAAATCTTATCGTGAACAAGATATAAAAAAAGCTCTTTAATGAGACATCAAATGTAAAGTTAGACGTGGGTCGAAAGGTGTTGAAAAAGCAATAAAATCCATTATAAGAAGGTACCCTGGGTCTTCGTCACTGTTTCTCGCCGGAGTTCTCGCTCCTTGTAGGATATGTATGATTGACAAGCGTGTTTCTATCTCTCTTTTCGTCACGGACAGAGAAAGATCATACTATATGCATCAGGAAACTAAATCAACGTCAGCCTCAAACATAGGAAGGTACTCATCGCCGTACCTTTTAGCAGTCCTTTCCAGTGTTGCCAGTTCAGTAACAAGTAACAACTGATGTAATCTGTGGTTCAGCCACCTATCAGTTTTTTGCTCCGTCTGAACTTTTAATCAGCTTATTGTGTTATTATTCCACGCAAAATGTTTCTTATACAATGTTCATTGGGAGCACGAACCTTTTTTTTCCGCCTTCTAATTAAATAGATTGTTCAGATCGGTATCTACCATACGTTTTAAATTAATTAGGTACTTGCTTAGCAAAAAAAACGTATTAATAGTCAGACATACCTAATCTACGCGGGCGAAGCCGCTGGCTAAAAGCTAAAAGTCAATAGCAATTAAGTATTATAGATACATAAATAAACTTACATAGTAAGTTATTTTGACCGAGTGACGTCACGGTCAGTAGGTATAATAGGGCAATGTGGAGAGTACAGACGCGGAAGGCTGATCCCTCTCCCATATGGGATTAACAAGCCAGGAAGAGAGAGAGAGATGCATACCAATACAAATCATTTATTTGCCAATAAATAGGGTGGTACAGTAAATGGTTATTTATTAAAAAAAATGATAGATGTTAATAAGATGCAACCAACACAAATTACAACAATACTATCTTTCGGGGTGGTTAGAAACCAGCAGTCTACCTCACACCATATCTTAAGATCCCAACTGACTATAGCCAATTTGTGTCGATCAAAATATAACATTTGAAGCTCATTTGACGTGCAGCCGTGCAAGATGCCAGGTCGCCCGTCAAAAAGGTTATTTACTATTCATTCACGTTTATTCAGCTTAATGTCGACTCTGACGTAATAACCAACCTAATAGAAGTTATCGATATATCACAGTTCCGACACAGTGCATAAAATTTGCTTATAATTCCAGATCACACTGTAATCGCTTCAAATTTCACCGATATAATTCCAGAATACACTGTAATCACTGGAATCATTCAAATTTCCGATCACCGCTATCAAATCCACCACGTAGCCACAGCAACGCCATGCCGAGGTCCCATTCTGGGTGCCCCCAGGTCGGTTCCTTCAGTTCATTCACTGGCTCGGTAAACCCTCGGAGTGGCTGCTCCCAGAGCAATGCTGTAATTTTGTCAATATAAAAATTTTGTTCAAGCCCTCCTTTACGGTTCGCTAGCTCTTCAGCGCACCAGCAGGACAAACCTGCAGCCTCTTCAATCATACGTGATCTTGGCCTTTTTTTTTTTTATAATTAATGGCTTTTTGCTTGTGCGTAGCACCGCATTTCCGCCAGTGTCAAGTGTAATTTATGGGAGTATCTATCCCAATCTCAGGGATTGTTTTTGTTCAAGAACCAAGAAGAGATTGAGGATTGCGGAGCCTCGTGGCAGGCAAAAACGCGACGCGCGAAAACCACGCGAGACGTGTGCTCGGGTCAATTCCTGCAACTTGACTCCGATCTTGGCCTTCATAATTAACCAAGAACTTTCGCTTACTTACCCTAGTAGACATTCGGTCAGCGTAACCGTGTATATACGATATACGATTAAAGCTTCTTGGATGAGCACATGAGGCCATCCATAGTATATAAAAATATAGTTCCGTCTATAAAAACAGTAATAAGGGTGCGATATCCTGTTTCAACTAGAGCAAATGCATCTCTTGTTGAAGGACAAAACACGAATTCATATATGCCTTCTACGGCTTCCATACAGTCAAGGATCTTCTTTCATCTTGTAGATGTATCATTGGTCTTGTCTCATCGGTTGTATATGTATGTAGCCTTATCTAACCACTGTCATCAATCTTTTCAGGTCCATTGCGAATTGACTAAAGTTGTGAGATCTTGGAAAAGTTCGACGCCCCCTATATTGCTAACTTTATTAGGTTGTTACTTGGACCTTTGAAGAATCCTTGAAAAAAAGGTTAACGACTTTTTAGACACGTCCTTTGAAATCCTTTTTGTGCTCACTCGCCTACGTTTGTGTACTTTTCAAACCAGCAATATTTACATTTGTGTTTTCGATTAGCAAGAACCATTTTCCAGCAGGCCGAATCTTTACTCCTTTATCTTTTAAATCCAGGCTTTCATTTCTTTTAAATTCACGCTTCTTCTGGACATAGGGCCTCTCTTTTATTGCGCTATAATATCACGCGCCAAAGGGCTAATTGGATCTAGTGCAGTCCCAATATTCTCACAATGTCGATTTCGTCGGTCGGTCGAAAGTGCTGGTGGTCTTCCTATTAACTCCTCTTCGATACTGCTTTGGTGTACAGGGCAGCATTGTTTAGCCAACTTTGGCTAAACAATCACTACCTAATGGCTAAAAGGTGCGCAGTATTATCTTGAAGCATCAGGCCTAGGTTATCAATTTTTTGCATTGTTTTTGGACCTAAATGCTTATGCTCAATTTCAAGAAAACGGATAACAGGTTTAACCTATGTTAGTTATATATCTATAGAGGAAAGAGTGAAGCTACTGGAACAATGGCCACTTTTGTTTCACGGTTCAGCAGTTTTTAACGGTGTTTCCAGTGATATGAACTTTAAATCTCCTTTTTTTTCAGGTTCCCAAATTTTAATACAGAACGCTTTTTGCCGTTAAGTTTAATAGCCCGTGTGTGGACGAACGATAATGTGCACTGAAACTTTAGTCTGTTTCTACTTCGCACTCAACATACCTAATATTTTTATATAGGTACGCCTTTTTTGTTAGGTCGCATGCTATCAAAAAAAATACTTCTAATAAGTTTAGATAAAACCAAAAACCAAGAAACCGAAAAGAGTCGTATATGTGGTTCAGTGCTACATTAAATGTACCATGGACCAATTTGATTCATTACCCACCGTAGAACCTTTTCACAGCGAACTATTTGCAGTAACTTTTAAGAGAAGCTGACGTCAATACACGTGACCGTGGCAAGGTTCTACGATGGGTCATGCTTGAAATTGGTGGATGGTACATAGGTATAGTCTTTTTCTGTGTCGTGTCGACGGCATGTCATCTAGTATGACTTGCCCATTGAAGTGCCACAATACCTTCTAATCTTCTTGGCCATTGCCGTATCGTTGTGGATAGACTTGTTATCTTGTTAAACACCATTAGTTTTCAGGTTGCCCAGGGTTCGCCTGCTCCGGACGGACGGACGTATCAGCAAATTATGTTGAAGTAGAGAGACAGTTTGGTAACTATAGTGCCAGCTTAGATGGCAACTCGCGCGCGCTTCATTGTAGGCGTCATGTGTTTTATGCACACACAACTGCATGGGTAGCATGTCACCGTTATACAGTGCTATCACACCTTCGCTCTCTTTTTATTTGCGCGTGAACGAACGAGTTAAAAGACGTGCTACAGCCGTATCACGTGTAGCATGCTACGGTTTCTGAAATATAATGCAGCTAATCAACGCAAGTCTGCAGATCTCAATTGAGGGTGTAATTACACTGCCGATTCGTCAGGCCTGATTTCGGCATACATTGCCTGATTTATTTATTTCTAAAGCGTAAAGTGAGCTTTTATAGCTTTACCTAAGCTCTACGTCACACTTTGTTTTAAAATGGTGACCCACTGAATTTTTCACTATCAGTTAATTATTATCATATTTTATGCAATAAACAATTATTTAATTAACTACATTTTAACTAAACTGGGTTATTTGCTTATCTTTACGACCTACTTTTGTGATTATAAATTTCAACTCCGAAATATTATGCTAAACGGCAATTTGATTAACATAAATTATATTAAAGACTTCCGAAAAAACACTTAAGGTGGTTTCATTCCATACAAAAGTTAGACGCGTATTACGCGTAAACGGAATTAATAAAAGTAATATTTTATATACTAATGGAAAAATTGTTTAGAGAATCTAGATGCCGCGTATTAAAAAATAATAATCTCGACAAAATAAACTTAAATCCCAGCGGTGATGCTCCAGTGAAAATTAAAATTTATGTACTTACCAAAGTAACCGAAAGAAAATTTAATAAGCGGCTGTGTATTTTATTTTATCAAGAGCAGATGACAGTTTGTTTAATTTATCACCTTATTTAGTGTCTGCTTTTTCTCAGATCTGAAAATTATTATTGTTTAGTTTAGTTCTTTTAAAGCTTACATTAACCACACTCTGAAAAAATTCAACACTTGAAAAATAATTATATTAATGATGATCCCAGTGCAGTACAAATACCTTTCACGCTTTTTATGCTTTACAAATTAATTTTGTACCTAAGTAAAGCAAAAATTCTTCGAAAATTATTGATGAAAACCCGGCTTAGACCTAGTGGGGCCATTACAATAGATAGATAGATAGATAGATAGATAAATCATTTATTTGCACAAGTAACACACACATAAATAATACAGTTCACAAGTTTACAAAATAACAAAACAAGGAAACATCAACAGAACAAACATGTAATTTATTGTATGCTACAGCCGCAAATAGGTCCCATCTCAACATAGACCTTGCCCGAAAGCAGGGTGTTGATTTTCTGATGAAACCTCTGGTAGTAGTCAGACGCAGCAACCAATGAGAGATACATAAAATAAGTAAAGTTTAGATGAAATGATGAAGATGATGATGATGAAGTTTACAATGGTAGCCACGACATTCGTCAAATTCTTGTTTCGTCAAATTCTTATTTCGTCAAATACTACATTCGTCAAGTCCTTGTTTCGTCAAATTCGCTTTTCGTCACTTCCGCTTGAGTTAAGCTTATGGACAATCAATGACAAAAAGTAACAAAAACTAAACATTATTTAGAAAATATTCTTTATAATCGACTTAAAAAAAACATACCTATTAAAAAAAAAGATAATCAGATAGGTATTTTGTTTTATTTACAAAAAAATTGTGCGGCCTTGCCATTGCCACACACTGAAAAATTATATAGAACAGACAACGCAAACAAAATCGATGCACCACGATCAGGGGATCGTGCGGGGCGCATGATGGAAGCGTCGTGGTGCAACGAGCGCCTGGCACAGGCCAAGTAAGCATACGCCATTTGGCCTGTACGAATGTTATAAATAAAAACAAATCCGTCTGGGTGTCGCCTCTAGTACCTCGTTTAACGGAACTGTGTATGTTGAACTTGAGAGGAAAAGTGGCGTGACCTTTCTGAGATGAAAGCTATGATTAAAATAGGTAATGATATGCCTAATTACTTTATACTCAACTCGTATTATAAGTAGGTATTCAGTCAGTCAGTGCCTTGTCCTTTTTTATTCTTAAATTTTAGGTAAAACTAAAAATATAAACAACAATAATATAAACAACAATAATAGAAACTAGGTAAAGCTGCAGGTTATGACAGGGTGAATGTCGAAATGCTAAGAAGTGGCAAAAGTGTAGTGACAAGCTTGCTGTGGAAACTTTTTAATATATGCTGGAGAGACGGTCGAGTACCAGATGACTGGTGCAAAGCCGTCATCGTCCCATTATACAAAGGCAAAGGTTCACAGCAAGAATGCAAGAACTACCGCGGCATCAGCCTTCTTAGTGTAGTTGGCAAACTGTATGCGAAAGTTTTGATTGAGAGAGTGATGAATGTTACTGAGGAAAAAATGTGGGACGTACAAGCGGGATTCAGAAGAGGTATGGGTTGCATGGATCAAGTCTTTTCTTTAAGGTGCATCTCAGAGAAATACTTAGAAAAACACCAAAAAGTATTCTGCGCCTTTGTAGATCTTGAAAAGGCATATGATCGAGTGAACAGGAGTAAAATGTGGTCGACACTGTCAGCATATGGGGTTGACGATCGCTTAGTGCAGGCTTTGAAGTCTCTCTATGAGGGCTCTAAAGCCTGTATCAGAGTTAATGGGGCGTACACAGACTGGTTTAACATCTCGAGAGGTGTTAGACAGGGATGTGTTGCGTCGCCATGGCTCTTCAATCTTTATATGGACAGTTGTCTGACTGATTTGAAAGAGATGGATTGCGGTCTGAGAATGAATGAGCTTAGTGTCAAGTGCCTCTTGTACGCTGACGACCAAGTCATACTTGCGCCGTCGGTGACGGAGTTACAAGGAATGTTGAATGTGATGAATGAGTCGTTGAAGAAGAAAGAAATGAAAGTCAATGTATGCAAGACGAAGGTAATGGTTTTTGAACGCGAAAACGATGATGTTACAGAATGTAAAATTGTTATGGAAGGAGACAGAGTGGAACAGGTAAATGAATTTGTATATTTGGGAAGTTTGTTTACGAGAGATGGAAAGTGTGATGGGGATGTAGAGCGAAGAGTGACTGCGGGAAATAAGGTGAATGGTGCCCTGCACGCCGTGGTGAGTAGCCAGTCTGTATCAAAAAGGGCACGTCTGGCTATTCACAACGGTGTGTTGGTGCCTACCCTGATGTATGGGAGTGAATGTTGGGTATGGAATAAAAGGAATGAAAGTCGAGTGAATGCAGTTGAAATGCGCTCCTTACGAAGTATGTGTGGTATTACTTTGGTTGATCGAATCAAGAACTGTGTGATAAGGGATTGGTGTAAGTTGAAGGATGATATAGTAACAAGGATTGAAAGGGGTATGCTTAGATGGTTCGGTCACGTAGAGAGAATGAATGAAAGAAGACTAACGAATGAAATTTATCAAGCAAAGGTGAGCGGAAGTGTTGGGAGAGGCCGTCCGAGGAAAACATACCATGATCAAATCAATGATCTTTTCCGAAAAGGACAAGTGCGTAGCACCCTCAATCGACGGAAGTGCATGAAGAGATGTATGAATGTGAATGAGGCTAAAGAGGTGTGTCAAAGTCGTAGCGTGTGGCGGTCCGTGGTCTCTGCCTACCCCCATGGGACAATGGCGTGAGCTTATGTATGTATGTATGTATGTACAATAATGTAAAATTGTGTAGGTACGTCGAAGGACAAAACGTGAAACTAGAACGTGGAAAATCTCTTACTTTATTTCTATAAACAGTGATATAAAATTTACCCTGTTTACAGGGTCATCATCAGCCCGGTAAACCCCACTGCTGGGTATAGGCCTCTTCATTTTCACGCCAACTAGAACGGTCCCCCGCTAGTCTCATCCACTGTTACAAGGTAATCGCGAAAAATAACAGCTATCCCATACATTTGAGTCGAATAGGTAGGTACTGCAGTTTTGTATGGGACAGCTGTTTTTTTTCCGATTTCACTTACACTTCGAAGTTGGCTCCATAGTGAAAGTTGATCAGTTTGATGAGCTGAAAACATGCTGAAGTTATCCACAGTGTTAAAAAATTTACCCTGTATTGTGTACCTACTTACTTACCTACCTTTGTTTACAAAATATAAATTGATTGATGATTGGTCTAGTAGTTGCACAATTTTTTAAGCAGCTTTCAAAACGATCAATGACGAGTTCGAAGTACGAATTTATTTATCATTCAATCCAGCCATATAACTAACTTATTATACGCAAGACTAAAACAAAAAGAACAATGAGTGCATTACAAAAACAGCAGGTGAACTGCACCATTGGTTACGTGAAACGTTGTGCAATGCTATTTACATTATATTACACAAAGTACGACTGAGTTTTAAATTGCATTACACACACCTGCTTCGCGTGGAATTCTCGCTTATCATAAAGGGCAAATGGAAACGGAACTTGAATTTAAAACGGAAACACGCTAATGGGGATAGAAGGGGAAGCTATCAAATTGTAGTTGGTTATTGAAGAGTCGGTATCTTGTTCTCCCGATAAACTTTCCGGTCCCATGTGAAGTCATGTCATGCGAAGGTCGTATGATTACATCGTCAAATAATGCCTATCCATTGAACCAAGTAATAAAAGAGGTAGAGGAAGACCGGTAACCTCGTGGTTGGCAACTATCCCCAGAACAAGACGCTCAAAAAAATAGAGCTGCCTGGACTATACTATATGGAAAGTCGTACCCGTTTGACGGGGGAAAGGCAAGAAGAAAAAAGAAGAATGTATCTTGTTCTCCAATAGACTGCCTCCTCCAAAGTGGACAGACAACATGGGCAGCGAATGGATGGCCAACGGCATGGATCGCTTGTCATGGTATGTCACTAGATTCCCACTACCATCAACTGCCCCAGTCCCAGCAACGCCCTAATACCATGGTCCTTACCACATCTGAGTGCCCTTAGGCCGGTTGATTAAGTTTTTTCTTGCAAAGGTTGACCTACCAGAACGCTTCTTCGTCATTGGTGTCTCCCAATCCCAATAGCCCGCAATATTATGCAGTTTCCTGTATTTGCAGCAGTTCGGGAAAAAAAAGGCTCATGTACCACCACTATCCAGAAATGGACCCCAACAGGCTAGAAATTATCAATCTAAGCCATCATCTTCCCAAGTTAGTCCATAATTCCAGAATAGGTATAGGCCTCTCCCAATCAGCTCATTTTCCGCTTGATCATCGACTCTATGCATCCTGTCACTGGCATTTTATCGCGATCCGAAAAAGAAAGCCTCGTTTTTTTTGGGTGAGGTTTTTTGAGGTACTGGCATAAGAATAGTTAATAACTCTGGACTACGGTTAATGATCCAACAAGCAAAGGTTATTGAGCGAACATAATTTGAAATACCTACGATTGGCATTTGAACTTTCGTAGGGAGCCTAACTTACATGGCTTCCAACTCAAGTAGGTATGTGCTAAGTTCAATAAAACTTTAATGAAGGGAATTTAAAACTCGAGTCTAATCCTTTGAAGGGTAGAAAGCAGTCATCCAATATCGCGCAGTTGATTCCAGTAATCCCCTCGCTGAATCCTTATGTGTACGAAATAAGTTTCAAAAAGGCTTGATTTGTGTGACTTAGTATTTTGAACATACTATTGAGTCGGTAATACCAAGACATTAAAGCTTGTTTCAACTGCGATTAAACGAATGGCTTCTGAACTGAAACCTTAGCTGAACTCGTGACGGCTTATCTAGAGCGATCAATGTATTATTGATTTAAAGGGATTATAAAATTGCAATTATACTCCAGTAAAGTTACGGGTCGCTTGTATGGCGAATGTAAATAATTTATAATAGCCGGTTTTTTTCTTTCATATTTTAGATTATAATTCTAGTTATCATTTAGATTGAAAATCCCCCTAAAATTTTTATTAAATAATGAAACAAATAAAAAAAAATTATGTAAAATTGGAAAAAAATTGTATATGCAATTTTTTTATTCCATTTGCTAAATTTATTTGTATTCTTTTATATTAGAAGTAAATCCAACGAAAAATCACCACGGAACCTTTGTTTTTAAATAAGTAGAAATTTCGAAAAAATCAATTTTAGTACAAAATTTACACAATGTATGTAAACTCATAACCTAAAACAAACAATAAAAATGAAAAAAGTAAGAAATCTGACACTATAAATAAAAAAAATACATTTTTGTACTAAAAACTAAAAATACGAAATTTAGTGGGATTCATTAATAAAGTATCTTAATATCATTTGTATGAACGATCTAGCAAAAAAAATTGCTTATTATAAATTATTTCCTTTCGACGCGTATTTTTACTGGACTATTAGAAGTCTGTTTAGTTTGCTCGAAGACGAAGATTCTCTGACAGCGAATGACCTTACTAAAACGCGGTAGCCAGCTTTTCTTTTATAGGAGGCATGTTGTATTCTGCAGTGTACTAATAAGACTGATGATCATACAATTGTACGTATTATGAACCCCCCCCCCCCCCCTCCCCCGTCTTTGAACTATTAAATATAGTTGTTGCTTTAAATACTTAAGTATCCGGCATAAATTTGTTTTAAGTATCCCAAAAGCTATGATCAATTTATAAATAAATAAACGTTTATTTCCAAAAAAATTGCGGGAAAAGGTATAATAGATTTAGGGCCTGTTTTACCACTTCTGGGTAAGTTCTTGTTAGCTTATCCGACAGATAGTTTGACATATTTTGTATGAAATTATGTCAAAATATCTGTCGGATAAGCTAACAAGAACTTATTCAGAACAGGTGAAACAGGCCCCTTAGTATATTTTTAAACATGTATTGTCCAATACGTAGGTACTTACCTTCTTCAGTCACTATATTGTATTATGTACAGTCCATCGTTCCACGTTGAATTATACATTCTATATCGCAGAAAATGTTGAGGAAATATGTGGAAATTCACCGAACGTCCCGCTGGAGAGGTACCTACCAATATTTTACTCCTCCAATAATATTAGCTTGCAACGTTTTGAGTTCTTAAGTCATCTTCTATTGAATTTTTAACCCTTCTAGGTATATAGTCTTCTTTGGTCTCTTCCTTTTCGCTTGTATAGAGTCAAATGCTTCATCATCATTATGATTTATGATGATAGAGCCTTTGTCTTACGAAGGCTTACGAAGCATTATAAGATAGTTCCTCATCAGGCAGTTGTTAGGCTGCGTTTCCATATGTGCGAGGTAGCGAGGCGGTGAGCGAGGAAACAATCCGCCAATAGCGCGCTCGCTCGACCACGTCATTGGGAAATTGAAGCACTCTTATTGGCTGATTTTTTCCTCGCTCACCGCCTCTCTACCTCGCACATCTCTGGTGGAATAGCAGCCACCTGTTGAATATACTCTGTTGAAATGTGGGTAAGTATAGTAATACCATGTTTATTGGTTGATCATTTAAACTGCACGGATATCAATTTCTCACTCCAACCTAGTAAACATTAGGTTGATTATGAATAGTTCCAAGAATCATCCCTTACGGACTGTTGATCCTACCGAGTAGTTCGCCTAGTAGGTCCAGTAGGATTTTCAAATCCTCATGGTCCCACTGCTTGACGTGGGGATTTGTCTGTCTGCGCGAACGACGATTGACGACACGTCAAATAAACGTCGTATTGTAACACAATTTAGGTACCTTCTCACAAAAACTCTTCCGCAAGATTACTCCCTAAATCAACGACCTATATCATATCATTTTATCTTTCATCAAAATCTGGGGGCACAGGAGTCCCTTCGCCAAGACGAACGAAACGAAGCGAAGGGGCACTACCTTTTCTCGTAGCTTTTCGGCGCATTAGTAGGTACTAGGCTTAGATTAATATAAAATGAATGGATAGGCTTTACGCGAACATTTCAAACTAGAAAAATGAGGCAAAACAAATGAAAGGTTTACTTCAAATTTGTATGCAAGTGCCCTAGATTTGACAGATAATGGCGCTAGTTTGTATGTACCAAGTGCACCAGTAGTTTGCTTCAACTTACCGCGCTTTAGGCCTATCCATTCATTTTATTTTGATCTAAGGTACTAGGTACCTAATTCACTAGATCATCTAATTCGGGATGTATGTAGGTGACACGTGAATGCGGTTACATGTTGGCTGGTTGACATGTTCCACGCTGTTCTTGCATCACTAAACATAGGTACATTATCAACATCATTACCTCTAAAGTTAGCGCTGGAAACATTAGTAACCGATGTATTAGAAACTTTCATGCTACAATCATAATGGACGTCAATGTAGTTTGACGCAGAAGGTAGGAATACTAGGAATCTACGTTTTGTATAATTTTGTGGCTCTTTTTGATCTCGTTACTTGGCAATATGATTTCAACATACCGATGCACATCAGTGTTGCATTTAGATGGACATAGTGCAAATTTTGTGGATGAAATGTATTTGGCTTTATTTTTCTTCAAAATATCGTTCAAGTTAAGTCAGTGAATTATTTTGACTTTTTCTCAATCTTCTTTAATGAATGACGTTCGTGATAAGAGAATATGAAGACATTTCTCTTTGGAACTCGACACGAATGAGAATATCAATCACATATCTATCAGATCAAAAGATCCCTTCCATTCACGATTTCAGTTAATGAGTTCAAATATCCGAAGAACAGTTATAAATATAAACTCCACAAACTAAGCCATAAAGTTTAATGTTAGAAAATGCCCCGTAACCCAATTCGGAAGACGTCCATTGAGAAACATTTCAAAATATCCTAACCTCTATTTATTTAGTTCTCAGATAAACATGCCACGACGTAGATACAGTGAAACTGGGACATCTAATCTGTGAGTTTCCTCTTGCAACACTGCATTATGGGTTACTTCATAGTAGATCGTAAATTTTGAGCCTCTTAGGTACCTACTTGATACGAGCGTGTGGGTGTGGTGTGAAGTGATTTGTCTTTAGAGTCATCAATAATAATAATCTCTATTATTAATTTATTATTGATACCTACATTTTGCAGTCGTAGGTATTACTGTGAAATCTTTATGAACCGGCAAACCTACCTTTTTTTTTAAATAGAGTAGGTCGATCTGTAACTTGTTTTTGTCTTTATTAAATTGCAATGGAAAACTAAACCTACCTACCCATAAACCAGCCGATATAGCATAATCTACTTAAAAGTTATATTCTGGTGCTGGAGCTTTTGAAACCAGGGTTTGAAAATAGGGTTGCCAGGTGATTTTTCATCAAGCCCGGATATAACGATTGCCGAACATTTGGGTTCCTAGGCCGGACAAATGGAGAACATTAGACGGACATGACATGAGTGCTATCTTTGCCGAATATTCCGTCTGCGGTAAAACTCTTACATACTCCCTATGAATTCCATCAAAATCGATGGAGCCGCGCGATTTGTTACCTTCGACATGGCCTGCCTTCCCCTCGCTGCGTGATTGCGTGTGGATCTAGTAAGATAGTTCCTGCAATTCAAATGATAAACAGCCGGACTTGTAAGTATTAAGAGGCCGTACAAAACCAAACATGTCCTGTTAAAGCCGGACGCCTGGCAACGCTACTTGGGTAAATTTTGGGAAAGAGAAGACTATTAACAAAGTAATGAAACATTTAGGTAGGTATAGTTGTTGTAAGGTTCACATGAATAAATTAACTATATATCTATATTCAGCCCACATCCACCCACACTGTTGTACCTAGGCGTCCTTTTTACTGCGTCATTTATCTTTATCATCCTGTGTGCTAGTCTGATCCATTGCTCCTTAACCTTCACAACGTCATCTGACCAACGTTCTGGTTATCTATTTACTGGTCTCTGTTCATCCCTGGCCACCATTTTAATACTGCTTTAATTCACCGTCATCCCTTCTAGCTAAATGCCAAGCACACGTTAATTTTAAGAGAGAGTAGCTCAAAAGGGATGAGAGAGACTTAACTCCCGATACGTCCGGCGCATCCTGCTACTAATGCTGGTTGAAAAATCTCTTCACAACAATAGCGAAGTTAAACAATGACATCATATCGTTATCGACTGACAGCTGCTGGCAGTGAGCTTATAAATACGTTGTAAGTTGTAACATTAATATCATTGGCTACTGGAATGACTTGGATGAGACTGCGACTATAGCACAAGACAGGAAAAATATACTCTAACGCCTACTGTCGTTTGCTTCCGTCTGCTGAGAGGATGTGAGGTAAAAAACTGCTTATACCCTGCAGTGGGTGGACAAAAGCTGATGATGATAATCCCATAATCCCATCGACTCTACAGAAGATCTCAACTTTAACTTTGTGATCCCTTTGAACGGACTTAAAGGCAATTATTTTCTGTTTTATGTATTAAAAAGAAGAAAACAAGTAAACAATTGCACTCAATAGCAATACAATGGTTATTGCCACTTCATTGGCAAATTGATAGCAGTCAATAGGCATGAACGTTATTTATCGGCACAATATTGGCCGGATGACGTCGATAGATGCATTTGGTTGGTACACGCCGCCCGCCGCCATTACATTACGTAGAAAAGCGCATTCCTATTGATCTATGCAGATAGATAACTACTATCTGTTGCAGTTCATTATAACTTTATTTTATAGCCAGTATACTCTGGTATTTTTGCGACATTAACGACTATGAAGGTAATCTATATATATAAAAACGTTTGTCCTGACTGATTCATCATCGCCAAGCCCAAACCGCTAAAGCTATAACTATGAAATTTTGATAGAAGTTGCGTATTATGGCGTAGGCACCCACTAAGAAGGGATTTTTGGTAATTCAACCCCTAAGGTGGTAAAACGGGGGGTAACAGTGAGTATGGGAAAATTTTTTTTTAATCCTATCTTTTTGAAACTTTGTACGCATATTTAAAAGCAAAAATAAAAAATACCCCTGTTTCAGCATTTTTCAAGTAAGCACGCGGATGAAGTCGCGCGGGTAAAGCTAGTCTATTATAATCTTCGATCAAAAAAGATTATAATTATAAAACAGTTCCGTGACTGACTGACAGACAACGCACAGACAAAACCGCTAAAGACTTAAAACTTGGAATATAGATTCTACGGAGGATGTAGGGGAGCATTAAGGAAGGATTTTTCGATATTATCATTACACGCGGACGAAGTCACGGGCAAAAGCCAGTTTAATTATAGTTTCTTACACAGAACATTATAAAAGCGGTTAGAAATGCAAAGTAGCGCTTTTGCTTTGACTTCGGCCTCATGCCCTCTCGCTCGCACCACGCCGCGCGCCTTATGGTGTTATGCAAATCATTGCATAACCTGTGGCGACACGTTTCACGCCTACTTTGCACTTCTACCCCTTCTTATAATGTTCTGTGGTTTCTTGAATGCAGCATTCCGAGTGGTTTTCGGCTTAGAATGGGCGAGGGTATAATAGACGACTAAGAAGTAAGATATTTGTGTTTTCTTGGGTGGAAGGTGGAAGACTGGCCACCTATCAACTCATACTTCATATAACTTCATTCATACAATGACCTTGTGTCTAAAAGTTCATTGTTTACCCAACCCCCTAAAAACCTTTCCTCCAAAACCCTTTGGAGGAACAGGGGAAAACTGCGAGCTTAAAACTTAGTTACTTGGTTGATGGTTCCTAGACTTAGCTGTTGCAATGTTTCTAACCACCCCGAAAGGGATTGGAATCCTGAGTGTCGTACGTATTTAATATGTATGAAATGCAGCAGTTTTTTATGCTCGAGTTTGGTATTTGATTAATGTAATTATGAACAGGTGTCGTCGTGTACAAAGTTGCGCTATCGGCTTGCCCGTTAAGTATAAAATAATAGCAATCATTGTGTGGCCTTGTCTAGTGACTAGACTAAAGGCCATACAACATGACTATAGGCTCTGGTCATTTATTTATTAATGATCCGATATCTACAGTCAGATCAGAAAGAGCGGCCACCGTTAAACCTTTTTGTTCCCTTTGGGTGAATTTTCTAGAAAGAAATGTAGCATTCCATTCACAGTTGTTTCATTTCATTTATCATGTATTTTAGAATTACCTTTCGGGATAATCAAGAAGATTGTTCCAACAATCAACTACGTTTACTTCCTTTACATTGCAAAATTATGTTTCGAATTGCATTGGCACCGTTGGACCTCCTAAACCTAAAGCGTTTACCTGCATACTATTATGGCCAATTTGGGAACAAGACTCAATTTGAGTATCACGAAAATTTTCGAAAATGTCTAACCTTCCCTTCTTACTTAGTTTCAAAAGCAAATTGCTACTTTCAATATTCAATAGTTTCCGGGATATAGAAAAGTAAGCTGATTGAACTGAACAACATTCTAGGTATGGGATCAATATTGAAACCGCAAGGAAATCCGGCTATTCCATACAATTTGGGAGTACCCATCGTCATTTTTATCATCAGCTTATTTAAGAGATTGTCGGTGGAGTATTCGCCAATGATGTCTCTTCCGCTAGTGTATTGAGTCCTTGATACGAGACGACATCAACCTTTTCCTTCACTTGGGCTAGATAACTCTGCCCGTCATTTATCGGACGACCAAAATTTTTCCATCCCATAGTGACCAGTTGTTCAGTTTACTGATGGTCTGACCCCTGAAGTATGTAACGCATTTATGTACAGTACTTGTGTCATCAAATAGCTTCTAAATGCTATCTTAATAATAATAGACTGATGTAAATAAACATAAAAGGTTTGTACGATTACAAAATGTTTGCAGACCAAATGCTTACTTTTTGATAAGAGCATCCTTATCTTTTATTATGATAAAAACACGTGTAATTGTTGATATACATACTGTTTTCTTCAATAATGGTATTATTATACCTCTATTTACTTATTATATCATTGATGGATTTCTTGTAATTTGTATTACAACAAGCCTTTGAGCTTTGTCTGCTCGCGACTTCTTTCGCGTTAAGTCTGATGATTTGATGCAACTGAAGTGTGATTCCAAGAAACTTAGAATTATTGATCTTTTCGCAGTTCAGGCAAGTTTTCCTATTTATATCCTACTAAGTACTTAAGTGCAACTTACAATGACGTAATGAGTTACTTAGTACATTTATAGCTTATATTACTGGCAAATTGTAATGCATGGCAAAAACCCTTTCAATTTGTGTGGGATTGGTCTCACTCTCACTATTGCTTCATGGTCTCACTCCATCACGACAACAGCATGTTAGCTATCTTTGACAGCAGAGTGTATGTTGGTCGAAGCAGGTTCCTGATCTATTTTTAGCATAGCATTTAATATCCCATAAGAAGGCAGCTGAGATATCACTATCTTTAATTCCAAGATCTTTATCTTCTCTATTCAGTTTTAATACCACTGTTTGGCGTATAGGTACTGAAATGCTTTTCCTTATTTCTCATGTCGTCACTCTAGTCATTTTCACAGGATTCCCTGGAATCAAGCCATTTTCGTTCGTATGATAGTCTAACAAAGGCTTTCTCAGGTGATTTCTTATCTTGAATGGACTGTATATTTGTTGACAGACGCCATATTGTCTTGCATGAGCTGAGCGAATAGAAGGATTATCTGATAAGCAGACATGTTTTTGTGCCCGACTTGTCTGCTCTTTATCGATATAATTTCCATTCTATCTTGTGACGTCATTTGTTTACAGAAACAATAACCTCTTTCTGGCTAAATTGTAAGGCGCTTTTCCATCACCTATCACTTTAAAATAATAAACAAGATCAAGAAGGATACTTTAAAATTGAAAATAACATTTCAAAATATTGACTTTGATGTTTGTGAAAAATGATTTTCAATATTTCACGTTGCATTGTTTACATTTAGTTTCGATGCGTAAACAAACAAGTTGATGTAGGTACCTATACTTTCTCATTTATTCTGACACTATAGGTAAGCTACATTTTGGTTACCTATTATAATTTTAAACCCGTAACCTTTCGGATTCAAATAACCTGATTTGAAGGTACTAGACGTGATTCTGATCACAGATTACCCTCAAGCTTATGTTCAGTGGATATCTGATCTAGTATGAACTAATAATAACAGTCTCCAAGCAAATAACAAGCAGTATCCACATCAACAAGAATGATGGATAATGAAGACCGAACAGGATATTATTGCTCTGGCCATCATTATCGTTAGTGTCGTGGAATTCGCATCATTGTGTGCTCAGTTCGCTGGCGATCGTTTCTCGTCTCTTCCTCGAGTTATTTATAGGGGTTTGTGACGCAAATTGCACGTAAGCACGATCTCGCTGTTGCAGGTATAATGCGAGAAATTATTTACTCAACACAATATACTACGCTGCATCGTTGGATGCATACTCTTTTGAGCGAGATGTAGATTGTAGAGTATAGGCACTAGTACTAATACGACATCTGCATGAGGACCTATTATATCTACATGTATAGGGTCCTTCTTAGATATGCTGACGGATAGATATTAAGGTATTTTATTTTAATTTATGATCCTCTTAAAATCGGCCAGCATACTACAAGAACCCTAAGAACCCTATACATACATGTAGATATAATAGGTCCTTATGCAGAAAACTACGATTCAAATGGTTTCGTAAAATGAAGAGATTTAACGGTGACATGAAAAACTCAATGGCATCAAACATGCCATCGACTCGAAAGAAGAAGGTGATGGTATAGACTCCATACGAAGGGAACTTTCCTCCAATTAGGAGGGAACTTTCTGAAAATCTGCATCAATCAACTATTATTGGTGACCACTTTCTTGCCTCTCTTCCTGTTACGTGTCTAACTTACAAAAGCCTATACTTGGAAGCTAGGAAAAGTATCAGAACAACGTCCCTGCTTGGAAGTGACTAGGTACTCAAACAAGTTAACCACTTTTGGGATGATTAATAGAAATAATGTTCTTTGTTTCGTAACTTATAAACTTATAAGGGTTCTTAGTCATTGTGATTGTGTAAGCCCTAGCTATTTGTTTAGCGCATTATGGAAACTGCTCCATAGGTTCGAGTTATTGACTCGACGTAGTGCATTCAGCGTTAATATGTAATGTGAAAATTACAGCCTAGCTTGCATACGACAAGGATTGAAGAATCAAAAGAAACAGTTTCATTGGAACGGAGACTAAGCTGTTTGTACCTTACCTTACTTACAATACATTTTGCGCTGACAGGTTGCACCCATAGTAAAAGTTGAGAGAGTAGGTATGTGGTTTAAAGTTTTTCAAGGGGTTTATCAGTCCATCAAACTAAACAACTTTCTCTATGGGACCAACGTAGAAATCGTAAATAAACAATCTGCGGTTCCTTACAGAACTGTACCTATATTTTTCTCCACACTCGTTTGCGAAAGAGGGAACAATTTTACGCCTGCTACCTACCTTAAAGCACTCTTAAGGATAGAAAGAGTTTAGTAGGTACTTAGTAGTACTCACTTTGTGCCAGACCTAAAGCATTACATAAGTGTAGCAGCCCTTTTTAGCGCGCAAATAATCACGGAAGTGAGAGGCGGGTGTGGGTCACGAACTCGAGGTTACCTCTAAGTGGGTCGCACACGCTGGCTCTGCACAAAGCCGTAGCAATCGGGGTGTAGATGTACCCATAGAACCGTACAGACGACGATCTTCATGCAACTGTCACCGTCGACGAACTATCATCTTTAATAAGCTAAGATTTACCGTCCATTGTCAATTATCAAGATTGCGGGATCGTTCATTGAGCAATCTAGCTTGCTGCTGGCCAGTTCTGAATCCAACTGGAAACAATCTCAGCTATAACTACGCTGCGCTGACATAAAGCATTTATACTCCATTGTTATGTAGGTCACCGGTTATTTTGCAATGGTACTTTACTATGGCCCAGTTACAGAATCCTGGAACTGTTTGTAAGCTTTTGGAAATAGAATAACGAGCAAACGGGCAACTTTTAGCTTTAGCACGGGGCTTGCAGCTACTAGGGTAACAAGAACGTATAAGAATTCACCCCAAAGCAGATAAGTCTGAATGTGAGCGGCGGGAGAGATGCGGGCGTCGGCGACCTAGGCCGAGAGGTCAACTGGGGTCATGTTCCAGCTTTAACTAGGTCACAGATTATTGCTACACCTGCACCAAATAGGAGCCAAAATAAACTGCTTTTGATTTATAAATGATTCTCACGAATAACACGAATTAAGTATTATGAGGGAAGCTGATTTCTGGCTTTAAATTTGTGTTAAAATAGTAGGTAGTTGCTTTTCATCTAATAGAATAATGAGGTACCTAACTAATAGTCCGATCATTTTAGGGTTTGACCCTGACAGTAATTCATCTATCGCTGAAACTTTGCAGTGTGATAAAGTGAAGTATAAAGATTACGGTTGACAAAATATCTAGGATTTTTTTTTGTTGGAAGTTAGGTTTTTGTACGTAAACATAAAAATCACTTATAGCTCTCGGCGGAAAACTGTTCCATCCGAAATTCCTTTGGTATATGCCAGTATATACTATTTAGCATAGATATGTAACGGTATCTATGAATATTTCGATTTAAGGAAGGGAGAATCAAAAAAATACAGTTTTTAATCCATAACTTTTTCAGGAATATTAGTCCATCTATTTTTGACTTTTTGTCAGTATTAATATCTTTACTTATATCGTCTTGCACAATTATCTAGAATATTTTCGTTTTCGATCATAGTTTTATGATTTTTGGGCAAATAAATTACTTCGGAAAACTGTTCCATCCGTGTTTATTAATTTACAAGTTACAGTACACTCTAATAAAACTGGGCTCATAAGAATCTAGAAAAATTTCGCCCTTATTATTATTTTTTTCAATAATTTTCGTCCCGCCCGTGCAAGGCCGCCATTTACGAACGCCATTTACGATATTATTTGACTACGAGACAGATTGTGTGAAGACCTTTAAAACGAGCCCAAACTCGGGTATATTCGACCAAAAACCGGGCATGAAAGACCATTTTAAAGATTTAGTCGACATTTTGTCCGCCATCTTGAAAAACGTAAACATTTCGTATCTTTTGAACGAAAGCTCCGATCGGGACGGGGTTTTCTGCATTCGGTGAAGCGCGAATGGGCCTCTCTGATAGAAAACGTAAAATGTGAAAGAATCTATAAAATGTACGATATTATTTGACCACAAGACAGATTGTGCGAAGACCTTTAAAACGAGCCCAAACTCGGGTATAATCGACCAAAAACTGGGCATGTAAGACCATTTTAAAGATTTAGTCGACATTTTGACCGACATCTTGAAAAAACGTAAACATTTCGTATCTTTTGAACGAAAACTCCGATCATGACGGGGTTTTTTGCGTTAGGTGAAGCGCGAATGGGTGTCTCTGATAGAGAGGTAGAATTTGGTAGTTTTTGGAATGTTTTGGTTCTTTTGGTAGTTTTTGGTTCTCTTGTTAGTTTTTTGGTAGTTTTTGGTAGATTTTGGTAGTTGTTGGTTCTTTTGGTACAATTTCGTAGTTTTTGGTATTTTTTGGTTCTTTTGGTAGAATTTCGTAGTTTTTGGTTCTTTTGGTAGATTTTGGTAGTCTTTGGATCTTTTGGTAGGTTTTGGTAGAATTTCGTAGGTTTTGGTAGAATTTCGTAGTTTTTGGTAGTTTTTGGAAGATTTTGGTAGTTTTTCATTCTTTTGGTAGAATTTGCTAGTTGCTGGTTCTTTTGGTGATTTTTGGTTGATTTTGATACTTTTTGGTTCCTTTGGTAGTTTTTGGTAGAATTTGGTATTATTTTATCAAATTCTACCAAAAGAATCAAAAACTACCACATTCTACCAAAGAACAAAAACTACCAAAATCTACCAAAAACTACCGAAATCAACCAAAATTTACCAAATTCTAGCAAAAGAACGAAATACTACCAATAGAACCAAAAACTAACAAAATCTAGCAAAACCACAAAAAGAACCAAAAATTACCAAAATCCACCAAAAACTACCAAAAGAACCAAAACCTACCAAAAACTACCAAATTCTACCAAAAAACAAAAACTACCAAAGTCTTTCTACCAAAAGAACCAAAAACTATCAAGAGAACCAAAAACTACCAAAAGAACCAAAACATTCCAAAAACTACCAAATTCTACCTCTCTATCAGAGACACCCATTCGCGCTTCACCTAACGCAAAAAACCCCGTCATGATCGGAGTTTTCGTTCAAAAGATACGAAATGTTTACGTTTTTTCAAGATGGCGGTCAAAATGTCGACTAAATCTTTAAAATGGTCTTACATGCCCAGTTTTTGGTCTATTATACCCGAGTTTGGGCTCGTTTTAAAGGTCTTCGCACAATCTGTCCTGTGGTCAAATAATATCGTATTATACATGAAATGTATGTAGGGAAAGGAAACACGGATAGCTTCTTCACTCGTATAATGGCAACTGACAGACGCGTTGACAAATAGGTTCGAAGCTTAACCAAAGAGTTACATATAACACTATATATAACACCCCCACCCTTATTTTAGCCCCCACTACAGCTCTCAACCTTACTCTACTTCAACACTTCCAAACTAAGCAAAGTAACAAACCAGGTTCCTATTGTATAAACCAAAACTATAGTTACACACATAATAAATCAATCACATTAGAGGGACAATGTAGGGAAATGCTCAAAACCTGTATCGCGGTGGATTATTTAGGCGACATTGCCGAACCGGACGAGACTGGGGCGGTCCATCGGGCAGCAAGGGTGGTTGTTCTGTGGCCGGCACTGTGCTTATCGTTTCCAGACCGTCATGCCAATTGTCATCTTCCACTCTTGACGAATAACGTCCCTCTGCCTCGTCGGAACTACTCGGGCTGGACCCTCCATCGAACCTTTCTTCCTCCGTATCGTGTCTCGCTGGGCTGGAAGGACAGATTAGTAAACCCCGTTGTCTATGCTGTAGCTGATCAATATGTTTATGCCTCTCTCTGCCAGACGTATCGACAACCCGGTAATCAGTCGTACCTAACCTTTCCGTTACTTTTCCTGGAACCCATCTTTCCCCCCTACTATACTGGCGAAGCCAAACATCATCTCCAGTCTGTACTTCGCGCATTCCGCTCGGACCGTTTTCTTGTTGACGTCTTTGACAATTCCTGACCTTAGCATCTCTGTCTGGTCTTAGGGCGTCCAGCTTAGTACGAAGCCTACGACCTAGCATTAGCGATGCCGGTGTCTCGCCGGTAGTGCAGTGTTCCGTGTTTCTATAGTGCATTAGGAAATTGTTCAAGAACAAGTTTATATTAAAATTTTGACGAATTGCTTTCTTAATCACCCTTTTTACTGTTCGCACTGCATTCTCGGCGGCACCATTTGATGAGGGATGATATGGTGCAGAAAATAATTGCTGCACACCATTAGATGTTAAGAAATCGGAAAACTCCTTGCTCGTAAAAGGTGGGCCATTATCTGATACTACTTGCTTGGGTAAACCCCATCGAGCGAAAAGTTCGCTTAATATATGAATGGAGTGACTAGCGGCCGTGCTGGGTACCTGACTTACTTCCAACCATTTTGTCCTCGCGTCAATTATAACTAAATATATCTTGCCGTTAATCGGTCCTAGGAAATCCGCGTGTATACGAGCCCACGGTCTGGCCGGCCACGCCCACGGGGTCGGCGCGTGTCGCGGCGGCGCATCTGCCTCCGCTGCGCACACCTCACAACCGCGGCACATCGCCTCGATTGCCTCGTCAACGCCCGGCCACCAAACGTAGCTCCTAGCGATAGCCTTAGTCTTTACAATGCCCATATGTGCTTCATGTAACTCTTGCAGAACCCTATTCTTACATGCTTCTGGCACGACCACCCTGTGACCCCACATCACACACCCCAGCTCCTCATACAGTTCTTTCTTACGATTAAAATAAGGTTGTAAGGCTTTGATCTCATTCGCTAACGGCCATTCATCTCTCAGGTAGGCTAACACCCTGCCTAAAACCAGATCTCTATTAGTTTGTTTCTTAATTTCGGTATGATCCAATAACAATGCGTTCTGTGCGAAATGCATAAAAGTTTGTTCTGGTATTTGTTTGTTATGGTTTTCTGAACTGCATAACGGTAAACGCGATAACCCGTCTGCGCCGTTCTGTTTCGATTGGATATACTCAATATCATATGTATATGCTGTTAATTTAATCGCCCAACGTTGCAAGCGGCTTGCCGCCATGGCGGGGATGCCTTGTTTCGGCCCAAAAATAGTCACTAACGGTTTGTGATCGGTTCGTAACGTAAACTTTCTTCCATACAAGTACTGGTGCAATTTTTCCAAACAAAAAACAATTGCTAAGGCCTCTCGCTCGATCTGTGAATAATGTTTCTCCGCACTAGTGAGTGAACGTGAGACGTATACAACTGGTCGCTCTACTACGCCTCCCGCACCTCCACCGGCCTTACCTGGCTGCGTCAGAACTCCCCCTATACCCCGCGAACTTGCATCACACGTTAGGATCAAAGATTTGCTCGAGTCGTAATGTGCTAAAACCTCTGCGCTCGTTAGAATTGATTTAACTTCCCTAAATGCCAATTCGCACTCTTGGTCCCACTTCCAACTTACTTCTTTCTTCAGTAATTCGTACAAGGGCGCTAGTTTAGTGCTCATGTTCTCAACAAACTTCGCATAAAAGTTAACTAACCCTAGGAATGACCTAAGTTCCGTGACGTCACTGGGTCGTGGTATTTTGGTTATTGCTTCTACTTTTTCTTTGTCTACTTTTATACCCTCCTTAGAAATTATGTAGCCTAAATACTTGACCTCATCTGTCATAAATAAACATTTTTTTTTATTGACTTTCATTCCGCTGCTACATAAACGGTCTAAAACCTCTGATAAAGTCCTCAGATGTTCAGCTTTACTTGGGGAGCCGATTATGACGTCATCAAGAAACACTTCCACGTTAGGAATGCCGTTAAACAAGTTCGACATTATACGTTGAAATATCCCTGGGCTAGAAGACAGCCCAAATACTAATCTTTTATACTTAAAGAGACCCCTATGCGTGTTGATAACTGTCAAATTTTCTGGATCTTCGAGCTCTACCTGATTATAGGCTTGCGACAGATCAATTTTCGAAAAAATCTGGGATCCATTTAAGCCTATCAACAGGTCATCAATACGTGGCAGAGGGTATCTATCAATTAGCAAAACAGGGTTTAAAGTGATCTTATAATCAGCACATAAACGAAGTCCACCATCAGCCTTACGCACCGGAACGAGTGGAGTGGCCCAGTCCGCGCTGTCAACAGGCTCGATGACACCGTCTCGCAGCATGGCGTCGAGCTCCTTGTCAACGCGCTCGCGTAGCGCGTACGGCAGGGGTCGCGCTCGACAGTACACCGGCGCCGCGCCCTCACGCACCTGCAGCCTCGCCTTGCCACCCTTGAACCGTCCCAGTCCCTCCGTAAATAGCTGCTCATATCTGGAAAGTAGTGTCGTTAACTCACTAATTGTCTCGACTTCATTTGTCGTTGTCCTAGTGTGGCACATAGGGACCTGTATTTGCAATTCAGAAAGCCATTGTCGGCCTAATAGTGAAGTTGTGCCACCCTCGACTACAAAAAGTTCTAAACATTTTGACTTCCCTCCATGTTTTACATTAGGTCTCATTACCCCTACTGGCCTTATTTTAGTACCGTCGTAAAATGTCAACACCAGGTTCGCCTTCTCCAAAGGTTTGTCTTTAAAATATTTTTCATAGGTAATTCTACTTATGCATGAAACCACTGAGCCTGTATCTATTTCCATGGGTATTTTAACGCCATCTATCAGCAATACTAAACTTACCGGCTTGTAGCCGTTCAAACATAATTGATGCAAAACTTCCTCGACCTCCGAATTGGAATCGTCCGAGAGTGGAGGCTCGTCCTCTTCCGATAGCTCCGAGCTGTCCGAAGGTTGCCACCTTCGGGACCCTGCTGAGCCCGCCTCCACGTGGGCCACCCCGGCCTTCTTTGGTTCCCTGTCTGTCGATTGCGATCGGCCTGACCGCATCTTACATACTCGTCGGAGGTGCCCTCGTTGTCGACACTTCCCACAAATATATGTGCGGTACATACACTCATCGGCTCGATGACCTGATCCTCCGCACACTTTGCAATCATATTTTGAGTTGCCACCGCCGCTATTCTGTTCGCGCATCGTGTTCGGCACCCGCGCTCCCCCACGCCGTGTGGGACCGCGCCCCGTGGCGAGCGCGTGCATCGCGCCTCCGCCGCCGGCCTCGCCAGGCCTCTCTGGGTCTACCGCGGCTGCATCCCGCTCCGCCGCGCCGTCTCCATAGCACACGATATTTTTACGGCACTAGCGTATTTTAATTCATCTTCCGCGAACAAGCGTTGCCTGATTACATCATTCCTCAGCCCGCAAACCAGCTGATCACGCAGGTTGTCCTCCAATGTCTCCTTAAATTCACAATATTTCGCTAACTTCTTCAGCTCCGTTAAATATTGTGATATGCTTTCACCCGAAAGCTGCCTTCTCTGTCGGAATTTATACCTCTCCATCATACTAGAAGGTTTCGGTTGCAAATGGTCACGTAGAATTTTAACAATGTCTGCATACGTTTTCTCGCTCGGTTTTGATGGGCTAGTTAAATTACTTAGCAGTTCGTACGCTTCATCCCCCATCGCTGCGATTAACGTCTGTAGCCATTTTTCTTTACCAACGTCATTCACCGAAAAATACATCTCTGCACGTTCTACGTATAATGTCCAATTGCCGGTTTTAACGTTGAACTCGGCTATTTTTCCGACCGACATGTTTAATCAAAATTTTTTTTCCGCACGCGAATATTTAATTTACCTCGTAAGCCACTGAAATGTATGTAGGGAAAGGAAACACGGATAGCTTCTTCACTCGTATAATGGCAACTGACAGACGCGTTGACAAATAGGTTCGAAGCTTAACCAAAGAGTTACATATAACACTATATATAACAATACATTCTTTCACATTTTACGTTCTCTATCAGAGAGGCCCATTCGCGCTTCACCTAATGCAAAAAACCCCGTCCCGATCGGAGCTTTCGTTCAAAAGATACGAAATGTTTACGTTTTTCAAGATGGCGGACAAAATGTCGGCTAAATCTTTAAAATTGTCTTTCATGCCGAGTTTTTGGTCGATTATACCCGAGTTTGGGCTCGTTTTAAAGGTCTTCGCACAATCTGTCTTGTGGTCAAATAATGTCGTACATTTTATTACATTCTTTCACATTTTACGTTCTCTATCAGAGAGGCCCATTCGCGCTTCACCTAATGCAAAAAACCCCGTCCCGATCGGAGCTTTCGTTCAAAAGATACGAAATGTTTACGTTTTTCAAGATGGCGGACAAAATGTCGGCTAAATCTTTAAAATTGTCTTTCATGCCGAGTTTTTGGTCGAATATACCCGAGTTTGGGCTCGTTTTAAAGGTCTTCACACAATCTGTCTTGTAGTCAAATAATATCGTAAATGGCGCTCGTAAATGGCGGCCTTGCACGGGCGGGACGAAAATTATTGAAAAAAAAATTAATAAGGGCGAAATTTTTCTAGATTCTTATGAGCCCTGTTTTATTAGAGTGTACTGTAACTTGTAAATTAATAAAAACGGATGGAACAGTTTTCCGAAGTAATTTATTTGCCCAAAAATCATAAAACTATGATCGAAAACGAAAATATTCTAGATAATTGTGCAAGACGATATAAGTAAAGATATTAATACTGACAAAAAGTCAAAAATAGATGGACTAATATTCCTGAAAAAGTTATGGATTAAAAACTGTATTTTTTTGATACTCCCTTCCTTAAATCGAAATATTCATAGATACCGTTACATATCTATGCTAAATAGTATATACTGGCATATACCAAAGGAATTTCGGATGGAACAGTTTTCCGCCGAGAGCTATAAGTGATTTTTATGTTTACGTACAAAAACCTAACTTCCAACAAAAAAAAATCCTAGATTTTTTGTCAACCGTATTCTTTATACTTCACTTTATCACACTGCAAAGTTTCAGCGATGGAAGAATTATTGTTAGGGTGTCCATACAAGGATACGCTAAAATGATCGGACTATAAACAAATTACTAGAGGTAATGTAACAAAACACTAGGGACCAATAGAAATGAAGATGTGAATAGAACTAGGTTAGGATGTAGGTACAACCTTAGAACAAAGGAATTGTGGATCGATATGGACGAGTACCAGGAGAGCATGGATCGATAGAAGCTATTTGTTCATTGTTTCGCAAGATGCAGGTGAATCTGAGGCCAGGTCAAGCGGCGGCGCGGCCTCCCAGTCACTAAATATAGGTCGCATCAGTTTTTGTTTTCCGATGAAAGCGTGTTGGTAAACAAAGTGGTCGTCGTGGTATTAATATAACAAACTAGAGTTCACCCACGACATCGTCCGCATGGGTTCCCTTTATCGTAGAGAGATCAATGATATACAAGATTTTAAGTCTAACCATAAGTTTTCAGACAAAAAATTTCATCGAAATTGGTCTAGAAGTTTTCGCGCGTAATAAACAGACAAAAATCAACAAATTGTTGAAAATTGCAATATCTTCCATAAGACACACTTCTGTTAATAATAGTAGAGATCATAGAAAACCATTTCCAGCTTCCTGGTAGAGATTCTATAGGTTGCAGTTTTTTATATAAGAGTGTAAAATTAATAGGTCTGCTCATGTTCAGAAATGTGATCAAGTCACTTTATTTAATTAAGCGTTTTATGTTCTGTCACCAACCGAATCAATTATTTATCATCTGACATTTTGATTTAATTAATAATTTGATGAAAATGTTATGTTTCAGGGTTGACAACATAATTTATATTTATTTTTTTTTAATTTTCTTCATACTCATATCCTTGATGTTATAATTAAAAAAAAATAAGATTCAAAAGAATTCTAATTTAGAGTTCTGTCTTTGTGTGGTTTTTAATCATCATCATCATCATCTCAGCATACATACGTGTCACTACTGCAGGGCATACGCCTACCCTCAGGTAGGGTGTAATGGGCGTTAGTCCACCACGCGTGCCTGATTGTTAGTGCGTGATATGTAGACTTCACATACGCATCAGAATTTCTTCTTCAGCGTAAGCAGGTTTTTCACACCATTTTTTCCTCCACCGTTTTAAAGCAGTCGGTGTACGTACTTAGGTATGTTAGAAAAAATCATTAGTACAGCGGATTCGAACCTGGACCACAAGATTGAGTTTCCATAGCTCTCCGCAATGTGCCAACGACCGACGCTCAAAAGTGGCTTATAGACAATCTTTAGTGAAACTAAATAAAAGTAAAAGAGTTGCTACAACTTTTGAGTCTCAAAATACAAATTGCGGTGAACTTTAAATGTAATTTGAAGCCTAAAAGACTTTGCGGTCGTCACTAATTTTCTCATGAAAAAGGTCGTCCAGGGTTCATTAACCTTTCACAGCAAAAACATTAATTTATTTCGGACGTCGGAAATTTTATTTTCGAATCGCGAATTTGTTTATTTGTGATATCGAATCGATGTTGTGAAAAGAAAGTGTAAATAAATCACGAATCCAACTTCGAAGTTCCGGTCTAGAATTTTCGTTACAAATTGCCTTTGTAAAATGAATTTGATTTAAAAATAACTGGATGCTGGTCGTTTCACTTTTGTAGCGATATTATATATCTTGCATAGCTTGCATTACACTGAAATATATCGGTATTGGAAAACTGTTAAAGTTCAATTCAAAAAGTTTCCAGATCAAGTTCGTACCTATATCAGGTTTGAAGAACGGTTTTGCGTTCATTTTTAACATCTTATACATTACGGCTATCCACTTTCGTAACAGATATTCAACTGTACTCGGACTTTCGGTTTTCGATATATCGTGACCGTTTCTGTCCAAACCGAACAGAGTTTTGGAACGACATTGCGAAAATCTAATTCATACATCTCTTTTAGCCGTCTCATTTCAACGTTCATACGTTTTCTACACATGTCATCTTTGTGATTCTTTTCTTTGGTCGTCCTCTCTTCATGCCACATTCATATTTAACACTCGTATTTTATTTTATTTAGGTATTATTATTTTATTGGTAAAAATAATGTTTATTTTATTTATTAGGCACATATACCTACAGATCACAGTCGTAAAGATAATAAAATAGGTACAGGAAAAGGCTTAAATTCTAGACGTGACCCACCCAAAACAAAGTGCACATCACGATCGGTTACATTTATAGAAGAAACGATACGATTTAGAGGTTCTAATGCGAAACCTATAAATTTTAAAAACAAATGTCATCGGCATTACATCATCAGCTTGCTACCTAAATCCCACTGCTGGATATTAGGGAATGAAATAATCTCGCAATTACCTAACGATATTGGCATCGAAAATCTCGCGATCTCAGCCTGACTTAAGGGGCCATGGGTTCCGACGAAGATATTCTATGAGAAACGCGATGGCCCGGCCCTCCGAAAATGCGTGCGTGTGCCGTATTTTCGATTAAAAAGAATGAACAAAAGCAGTTTTTAAAGATTTTTTTTTATGATTTCACTAAATAAACTAATGGTGAATATCTGAGTATAAATACTACCAATCGGAAACTATTTTAAGTTCTTCTAAAACGAGAAAAATGTTTAAAAATGCATGAAAATACGTCATCAATCCTAAACCTATCAAATTTAAAAACAAATGTCATCGGCACTACATCATCAGCTTGCTACCTAAATCCCACTGCTGGATATTAGGGAATGAAATAATCTCGCAATTACCTAACGATATTGGCATAGAAAATCTCGCGAGATCTCAGCCTGACTTAAATCTCGATGATCTCTTGATCATCTACATTCAAGTTCAAGATCTTCAAACATATTAATTTCAGATAGTTCTACTGTTCTACTCCTGTAACACCCTTCAGTCATGTATTTGCTATTTTTGTAACTATAGCTAATTTCCGCTTCAGGAGTGCGATTTTTGAATCTCATTCGATGAATTCAGCAGTTGAAAATGTCAAAATTACTATGGAGATATGCATCTTTCTACTGCTGATTTGACTTTGAAAAATCATACTGCAGGAGAGCGATTTTTAAAAGTCAAATCAGCAGAAGAAAGATGCGTATCTCCACAGAAATTTTTATAGTTTCAACTGCTGAGCTCACCGAATGAGATTCAAAAATCGCACTCCTGATCAGACTTTCGATCTGATCATGAAAAAATGTATTTTCAGTTCCGTTCAGCATGAAATGCAAACATTTGATTCAGTTATTGTTTGGTTTATTTCAACACTTGGCGTGGCGTGCAGCGTTAACATTTCATATGCAATGCATTTCATTGAGCGTTGACCTCGTACAAAACGTATTACCATTTGCTGTATCCAGGGCTTCTTCTTCAATAAAAGTTTTATGTTCTAGCATCAGTGGTGTAGTTAGGTGACCAAGGGACCTGGGGGAAAAAACGGGGGCCCTTAAGGGTATATTATTCGGAGCGCGCTCCATACAAACGTACTATGGTGATATTTTCAATACTAACCAATTAAAGTCAATGAAATTTTGCAGAAACAATCTAGAAACAAATTTCTATGCTTGTATGGAGTCAGATTTTCGTTAAAATGTATAGTTTTAAAGTTACAGTGTCTCAAAGATTTCCATACAAATCTTAAATTAATCCTAGCATTGTAACTGTATATTTTGACGAAATCTGACTCCATAAAAGCATAGAGATTTGTTTCTAGATTGTTTCTGCAAAATTTCATTGACTTTAATTCGTTAGTATTGAAAATATCCCCATAGTACGTTTGTATGGAGCGCGCTCCGAATAATATCCCCTTAACAAATTTTGTTTAAAAATCTTTTATACTTGCATAAAAATTTACTTCTGTTCGTTGATAAGCGCATCGCTTGAGAAAGGTTAGACCGATTTGGCTAATTTTGTCCGAATATTTCCTTTCTAAGTTAGCCCATGTCGCCCCTTCATCCTTAGGGGTGGTCAAGGGCCCCCTGAGCTATAGGGCCCCGTGGTAGTGCCCCACTTTGGCTCTACGGTGTACACCTCTGTCTCGGATACTCCATTCTATTGGATTTTTAACCGACTTCAAAAAAGGAGCGCAAATAATTTTTGGTGCAAGCCACCCTAAAGACCAGACAAGAAGAAAGGTGTTGCCAGATTTGTCAAGAACTGCCGGAAAAGGTAATCAATCACATATCGATTCGATATTCAATCGATCATCGGATAACTTCCCTCCCTCTCGGGGGAAAAAAACGAATATACAGCAGACTTGAATTAAATTGTCTCATCGCATCAGTCTCGTCCAGTATGAGTATAGATCACGATCGCGGGATACTATATAATGCAACTATTCTGTGAGATCCGCTTTCCTGGGAAAGTAAATAGTGTCGTGATCTCAAGCTCGGCCTGTAATAATTGATACGGCAAAGGACGTCGGATAGAATACGTATACTGTTAATAAATTATGTAACTGAGACGTGATTTTGTGGCTGTTTCGGACAGAAGATTTCGTTACTTGTTGTTGTTGGTATAAAATTGATTAGTAACCAGCTTTCAATATCATAAACGTAAGTTTTTCTAGTAAGTGTACCTATCGATAACTGATGAACCGATTTCATACAAATCGGTCAGTATTTTAATTTGACCGAAAATGACAAAACATTGCGAATCAATTTTCAATTCTGTAAGGATTATGCCCAAAAAAAAAGTTTAGTTGGGTGATCGTTGATTTAACCACACTAGTCCAGTCATTTTAGAGTTTCCTTGTATGGACACCCTAACAATAATTCATCTATCGCTGAAACTTTGCAGTGTGATAAAATAAAGTATACAGATTACGGTTGACAAATAATCTAGGACCGGAAAAAATTTAACCTAGATTATTAGTCAACCGTAATCTGTATACTTTATTTTATCACACCGCAAAGTTTCAGCGATAGATGAATTATTGTTAGGGTCAAACCCTAAAATGATTGGACTACACTCCTGACTCCTGGCCCCACTTGCGTCAACCAGGGTTCGCAAACACCAGGTAAAAGAGCTCTCTTTTGTTTTTCAATACAAAAATCATGGGTTAGGTACCAACTTAACCTGGGAGTTTATTGCTAGCCCAAATAGTATATTCACAAAGGTCAATACAAACAATAGATTTAAATATCGATTGTATTGTAATACACGCACTCATTTAACGTAAAATGGGACGTCTGCATTTTATTGCCCTTGCTCTGATTGCATTGAAACAATAGCCAGATAACAAGGTCTCCCATACATTTTGTTCATAAAATACTTTACGTTATTGCGTGTGTTTTCTAAAGTGGTTGCTTCGACCCAGACCTATACAATAACATGTTAATATTGTCAAGTACCAATCTGATTGTAAAGTCACAGAATAACGAATAAAGTGCTAAATTATCCATAGTAAAATTATAAGTTGATTCCCCTAAACAGGATGTTTTCTATGGAACAGTTAATTATTTTTTCGCGATGTCACAGTTGATTCCAAACTTCAAAGACTTTATTGCGACAGGTAATATTATAAAGGTGGTGAACAGTATTTTAGATAGAGCTCTGTGATCTGCAACATTAAATTTGAGAAGGGCATTGAGAATAGTTGTTCCATAGAGATCGTTGTTCAATTTGATGATCTGACCCTGAAGGTAACCCCTTAAGTATGTGATGCATTTAATTTTACTTCCTGTATTTCATGTTACGAGGGTGTCGAAGTATTAACTATCAAGTTAAGAAAGAGTTAATTAGGTATCAAATTATATGACATTTTTCATTTTGTGTTTTTTACCCCCCGTCACACTGGACAGAGTCTCGGTACTACTGGTGAAACGTGGATTTTCTGAGGTTTCAGAATATCTCTGACTACCCCCTCGGGGAATATAGTCGTGAGCATATGCTTATGCTATGCTTTATTAAGATATCCAGTGGAACATTACGGATATTAATATGTTTTGACGACGTTTGCTGCAGGTCTTAAGTGTGTTCTATAGGTATTATTAGGAATAGGTACCACAGAGTACTACTTATAATTACATACCTTCGTCTTTTCATGAAGGTAATAGAATGGTAAACAAACAAAAAACAACCGAAAACAAACCATTTGCAACATGAATTCCTTCAGGACCTTAACAGCAGTTAGCTTTTAAGTAATCGCATGTCCGGAGCTCATTGTAATTACCGTCGTGTTTTGTTTTGCAGGTAATGGAGCCGGTTAGCGCTATGTAGACGGTGGAGTCGCTTCGTGTCGAGGAGGTAAGAGAGAGAAATAACATGCTATTGGAGTTAGAACATGCTGTATGAACTCGTGTTTGACATGCATGCCCCTGTAGGGCTAACAAAGCGACAAAATGAGAAAACTGTCATGCGTGCTCACTTTTGCATACGCAAAGTAACAAAGACAGAGGCACGTCTCGATTTTTGTCGTTTTCTCAGGTGTGGCGTGCTAGGCCTCCTAGAGGGGTTCGCCAGTTAAAAAACTTCCAGTGTTCAGGTTTTGCTTGGTAGAGAACAAGAAAACACATAGATCACCGTGATATTTTATTTTACTACCTATACAGGGTGTAAACTTAAATGCATTACACAATGAACAGGGTGCTTGAGACCATAAATCTGAACAACTTTCACTAAAGAACCAACATGAAATCGCGAAAAAAGTCAGCCGTTTCATACATTAGGATCCAGTTGATATTTACGTTTTCTATGGAACAGCGATTTTGATGCTCCATGGTGAAAGTTGTTCAGTTTTTTGTTCTGAAGCACCTCCATAAGTATATGACGCATTTAATTTCACACACTGTATAAGACTGTACCTATAGGTAAATTAAATACAGGGTGAAATTGATATCATTAGCATCCTTTTTAACCCCCGACGCAAAAACAGGGGTGTTATAAGTTTGACGCCTATGTCGGTCTGTCTCTCTGTCTGTCTGTCTGTCGGTCTGTCTGTCTGTGGCATCGTAGCTCCCAAACGGGTGGACCGATTTCGATGCGGTTTTTTCAAGTAGAAAGCAAATTTTTGCGAGAGTGTTCTAAGCTTTGTTTCATGAAAATCGGTTCAGCAGTTTTGAAGTAACTTTCAAAATTGCGACAAAAGAAAAGAGGGGTGTTAAAAGTATCTGTCTGTCTGTGGCATAGTAGCTCCCAAACGCGTAGACCGATTTCGATGCGGTTTTTTTAAATAGAAAGCTTATTTATGCGAGAGTGTTCTTAGCTTTGTTTCATGAAAATATGTTTAGCAGTTTTGAAGTAACTTTAAAAATTGCGACAAAATAAGACGGGTGTTATAAGTTTCTGTCCGTTCGTGGTTTCGTAGCTCCCAAACGGGTGGACCGATTTCGATGCGGTTTTTTTTAAGTAGAAAGTTAATTTATGCGAGAGTGTTCTTAGCTTTGTTTTATGAAAATCGGTTCAGTAGTTTTCATGTAACTTTAAAAATTATGAAATACTTAACATTAAATTACAAATTTAAAAACCCCCCAACGCCAAAAACTAACATTTAAAAAGTAAAAAATAATGCGGTCACCTATTATTTTTGATGTAAGCAATGTATGTTTTACTTCTTTACTCTCTTTAAGATATTTTAGGTTAATTAATGTGTCGGGGACCGCAAGTGATTGTAAAAAAAAAACAATGGTCATTTCATAGCGGTCACCTAAAATATCTTAAAGAGAGTAAAGAAGTAAAACATACATTTGCTTACATCAAAAATAATAGGTGACCGCATTATTTTTTACTTTTTAAATGTTAGTTGTTGGCGTTGGGGGTTTTTTAAATTTGTAATAAACTAAGAGTCTACCCATCAAACTGAACAACTTTTACTATGGGAGCAAGAAAAAAATCTGCTGTTTCACACAGTTTAGTCGATTCGACTTTGCTGTTTATTATGGAACAGCAGATTTTTATAGTAAAAGCTTTTCAGTTTAATGGGTAGGCTCTTAGTTTAAAAGGATGCTAATGAAATCAATTTCACCCTGTATATCGGGATACGAATAACCACAGCGATTAAACCATAGACAACTATATAAATATGGAATATTAAAATAGATAAGAATATCTGCTCTAGTTTCTTCTTTTCTCTTCTCTCTCCCCTTCACAGCTTTGTCGGATAAAACTTTAGTCACATATTGAAAAACAATTCTTAAAATAAATATGTACTAACTTAAATTCCGTCAATTTTATTTAACTCCCTCATCAATTTATCAGCATTTCACTTGAACCCAAAATTCTCGTCCAAAACCGTTCGTCGGCCTCGTGTAAATCAGCCTTTATTGAGGTCAAAGCTTTTGTTTGTACCTACTCCAAATAAGAATATACTCGTAATAATACAATTTTATACAGTACTAGTGTTTTCCCGCGACTTCGTCCGCACAAATTATATACCAGATTTTAAGTCAGATCATAAGCTATCAAACATAAAAAGTTTCATCAAAATCGGTTCAGTAGTTTTTGCGTGATGCGAGAACAAACAAACAAATAAACAAACTAACACACAAACAAACAGACAGACAAAATTTCTAAAAAAGGTTGATTTCGAGTCGGGGATGCCTCTAAAAACCATATCTTAATCTTTTTTTTGTAAATATCTTCAATGTGCAGACACACTTCAGTTACAGTTTTATAATAGTTTAGAAGTAAATCACTGTAATTTGTCTCTGATTTTGCTGTTAGTACCTCACTTTCTCATTAAGCTGAAACAAGTCTAGCAATTCTAATGAACCTATACGATTTGGTGTTTTTGGGTACATACAATATTTATTCTTGATCATACTCAGGAATATTTAACTGATATTAAAATACATAAGGAAACGTATCATTAACCTTTAAACCAAATAATCTACCCATCAAACTGAACAACTTTTACAATGGGAGCAAGACTATCAGCGCAAAAAATAAATCTGCTGTTCTAAAGGTAATAAACTGCAATGCCTACTCGACTAAATTTTTTAGATTTTGGTCCCATAGAGAAAGTTGTTCTGTTTGACGGTCTGATCATCTCCTTTAAAAAGTGTCAGCATATTAAGAAGGCCCCTGTAAAAGTACTTTATTCATGAAGTTTACTATAAGATCCTACAAAACCGTTTCCACGGTTTCAGGATCGAGGGTCTCAATAATATTGATAAAGGAGATATCAAAAGTATTTCAAAATGTAGCAGCTACGAGCTGAGCTAACCAAAAGAACGAACTACCCAAACACGGAAAAAGTAGTAAGTTAGTCAACAATATTAAAATGTACACTCATTTTGTAGGAAACGGGAGATACATTGTGTTGTATTAGCCGTTAATGCCTTCCTTGTTAACGGTTCCATGATTTCATTTGATTCGCTCTGCTCTGCCATAAGTACTTGTCTCCGGCTTCATTGTCTCCGACGAACTGATTGGTTTTGAGTTTCATAACAAGAAATCTTGCATATTGTCTCGTTCAATGGCTCCTCTTTTATATGTAGAAACTCTTCTGCATGAGCCATACATATCGCATTACACACAATTTCTCATGCAGCAGTGGAAAGATTAGCCAGTCGGCAATTGTGGTATCGAGGCTGCCTGCCCAGGGTACCTACGCCTGGTGTTTCTGCAATAATCCATTCTGTGTGCTTCACCCGAGGGATGACTCCGATAATCATTCTTGAAAAAAGGTAGCAGGAGTAGGAAAGACAGGTAATATAAACTGTCTTCAAAAATATTTAAATGTGTCAATCCTTATTACAAAGGATGATCTTCTAGGGACCCAAGGTAGATCTGTCTGTATCTAAATGACCTATTAGCAAAATGGTCTAGGTATTACGTAGGTAAAAATTGCTTACCTACGTCGTTCTAAACTAAATAATGTAAATACGGTAAGAAACTGATTCTGGACACTAAGGGGGGTATTACAGAACGACACTCAAGTGGAGATCTCTTCTTAAGTAAAGACAGACAAGGATGCATGTATACGTTGTATGTATTTGCATCGTTTTCTATCTATACTCAAGAAGAGATCTCCACTTGAGTGTCGTTCTGTAATACCCCCCTTAGGTTACTAGTTCAAGAATCAGGGCTCCACTAAACTACATTTTAGTAACTCAATAAAGATTATTTGATTTAATTTATCGTAATTGCATTATTGGGGGACCTGGGAAAGCGCCTGCGATGGGATATCTAGGGATTCTGTGATAAGTGTTCTATTTATTTTCAAATTTGTTTTTTACTCGAAAAGATATGAATCCGAATGAGGATGAAACAAATGTTTCGCTTTAGGTTCTATTATTTATCACTTACCTATCCACATCCATTTAAAGTACCTATCCTATACTCCCATGTTTACGTAAGGAGCCACCTCCGGGCTCTCCATACAATTTCCCTGTTAAGCTCCGTCTGGCGTCTGCACTTTCAGGATTCCTTTGTTGTCTGCAGCGGAACGGGAGACGGGAGCCGGGAGCAGCCTTGGCTTCCAATAACGGCTATTTTAGTACGTAACGAGCTTTGTACCTAAATGCAGATAAAACAGGGTTTAAATTATAAAATGTAAAGTGAAAAGGGAATACATTGTTTTAAACACAGACGGTTTTAAATTATATTACATTTTCTAGCGTAACTTTTGTTTAAATTCTATTCCAGTAGGAATGTCGAAGTTGTAAAAACTCAAACTGAACATTTTATTTTCTTTGCATTCGTTGCATTCTAATATGCACAAAACACAGTCTAAAATTGAGAAAACTACAGAAAATTTTATTTACGTTGAGGTACTACCTACTATTTTTTATAAAGAGTTAGTTATAAAGAGTTGCGGAGAGGTATGGACTCTCAATCATGTGGTCTGGGTTCGAATCCGCACGGACAATGTACGTATTACCGACTGCTCTCAAACGGTGAATGAAAACATCGTGAGGAAACCTGCATATGCAGAAGATGAAATTCTGATGCATAATGTGAAGTCTACCAATCTGCATTGGGAACGCGTGGTGGACTAACGCCCAAACACCATCCTTTAGGGTAGGCCTGTGCCCTGCAGTGGGACGTATATAGGCTGATGACTAGTTTTTGAAGAATTTCTATGTATACATCGGAGTCAATCTGGCTGACTCTTAGCAACTCCTATGCTGGTTATATGATGGGTTCCTTTGAGCCAGATTTCGTTATCAGTATTGACGAAGCTTGTGGTGGATTTTAGTTTAGTACGTTGACGAAGCATGTTGCTGATCTCTTACTTTTTATTAAAGGTTTTGACGGAGCATGTTGCTGATTGCTGGCTGTTAACTCCAGTTTGTATTTTTTTACTACATGGAAAGTGTTGTTGTAGAGTAGAGTTTCTGGCCGTATTTCCTCTTCAGCCATACAACCTTCCGTGGTGGTAGATTCATAAAACCCAATTTGATTATTTGAAAATGTTTCCGTGTCTAATTGTTTAGGCTATTCTCTATGAGCTATGGGACCAACATCGAAAAAAAATCTTTTGTCCCATACATTTGGCTTAAGTAAGTTTGCAGTTTTGTACGGAACAACTGATTTTATTTTCGCGATTTCAATGTTGGTCCCATAGAGAAAGTTGTTCAGTTTGTCGGTCTGATCATCCCCTTAAAAAAGTGTCAGCATATTAAGAAGGACCCTATTTATGTTTTGCGTCGCGACGCTTCGGAAGAGACAATTATGTCCGCACCCCGTCTCTGCGTCTTACGTCTTTTCTGTGTGTCCTGCGCCTTAGGTTTCAATTTCTTTAATGTTCTGTAGGTTCTTTCTTGAAGTCTTTATTAAAAACTGCAATTACGCTTTCGTCATTTAAACAATTTTATTAATTTAAGGGTCGTTATGTTATTTGTGTGAAGCAATAAACGTCAATGTGATAAAACCCTCACCTTCAAAGGAGTGTTGTTACGGTGAGCCAATGATAATTAATTAAATTACTTACCTATGACTAATGAAATGAGTGAATACTTAGGTACACTAACTTTATTACTTAACTAAGTCAGTTTGTGTTTATTTATTTTATCATTTAATTCAGCAATAGTACAAACTTAATTAGGTACTTATAATGCGATAGGAACGCAACAATCAATTGATTAGAAACTCATAGAGGGCAAACATGCAAACATTCATTCTTTTTATTTATATACTGGGTCCTTTTATATGCTGATACTTTTTTTAGGGGATGATCAGACCGTCAAACTTAACAACTTTCTTTATGGCACGCGAAAAATAAATCAGCTGTTCCATACAAAACTGCAAACCTACTCAAGCCAAATGTTTGGGACAGCTGATTTTCAGCAAAAAACAATATTCATAAAGTCATAATACTGGATATTCGGTGAACATGTCAAATTATGCGCAAAATTTTAATGAACTTCAGAGTGTAAAACCAACCATTTAGATTTTACCCGCGACTTCGTTCGCACCGATTCCCGTCATCTCGTAGTAAGATAAAATTATATATAAGTTTTTAAGTCAAATCATAAGCTTTTAATCACAAAAAGTTTCATGAAAATAGTTCAAGTAGGTACTTAGTTTTTAAATTAAAATTAGCACTTTTATAATTCATTTCAATACTAATTTAATTTATTTTTATTTTAGTATGTAAAAGTACTAGAATGTTTACTCTTCCTAGCAAATAATTACTTTTTTTAGTAGCTTGTATCGTCCCACCACTGCTGGGCCACCACCTTCCATATTCTTCTACTTGTTCCTGTTTTGAGTAGCCTCTGGTCATTCATCATCATCATCATCGTATTTAAGAGCAACGAACGCTCTTGTCGGTGGAGTGGAGTTATCGCCAATCCCACCCTTCTCTGCTAGTGTCTTGAGTTCTTGATACGACACGACACCAACCTTTTCCTTAACTTGGGCTAGATAACTCTGGTCATTGGTCGTCTGTGCAAGACATCCCGCCATCTCTTCCATTTACCCATTACTATTTATCATCAACAACTTTAGTACTACCTATACCTACACAAAGTTTACCAACTCGCAAACCTTGCATATTTGAAGCTTAGCAGTAGGTAATAAATAGATAGGAAACTTTGGCAGTAATTCATACGATCGAGAAGTTCAACAGCCTGCAATGCAAGCCTACAAGTGCATCTAATAAAGAGCTAATTGAACGGGTGTGGGTTTGAACCCGGCAGCTGCGCTTGTACCAATATACTAAACGTGCAGTACCGACACTAAACCCACGCCATATCAAGACTCATTAATAATTCACAAACGACTATTCCCTTTAGAAACATGTCTATAACTAACTTCAATTGTAAAGCAAAATAAAAATCAGCTGTTCCAAACTAAACTGCAGCCTACACTGATATTTGTTTTGTTCTGACTGGTAGTAAAAGTTGTTCAGGTTGGTTGGTAGGTATTGGTATGTGGTTTATAGGTTAATTATATTTTTCCTTACACTCTGTAAGTATACCATCTAATTGTAAAATTACAGAAAAATTATCAGTCAATCTATTATTTGTAATATGTATTATAATTTTGCTGCTGAGGTCAATAGAATAAAAGCTTCAGTTAGAAAACAGCTTCGGTGCACTTATAATTGAAATTCCCCAAGATAGCGTGTGCGTCTCTTTTAATGGGCATAATTATACCCGAGCACATATTATACGGAATTACGGATATGTATTATCGCTACTGCTCGATTAGTGTCTTGGGCTCGTGGTGCCTATGCTGTTGCTAATTTGCTATTATAACCTTGCACTGTAATGCGAGTTACTTTGTTGCAAAGCTTTTGTTCCTGGCTCTGCTTTGCAGCGGAATCTAATCTTTGTTCTCTTGTGTTAAAGTACTTATCGTCTTTGCATGTTAAATGCACTCTGTGTTTAGTTTCTGCAGTGTTGGATAATACAGATTATTGTTATTCGAACAAAAAAGCATTTTGTTTTAAAAGTGTTTTTTTTTATGTTTCCCAATAATTATTACCTATACCTAAATATTGTAGTGCCCTCACAGGGTTCATGTTGATCATGTAACTAGCCTATAAGACCTTTTGTAACAACATGAGTGCAATAAATATATTGAGTATTGAAAGTAATGAGGACTATTTCATTAAAAATTATAAGGACAAACACTTTATGCTTATAATATCGAGTGCCACCGTGAAATTTATTTGCCTATGTCCTTCTCCTAATCTCTTTACCAAACATAGCAATTAACAAACCACAGGCACAGAGATTTTATTAATTAATGTTATTCACTTTTATTGGTTAGTATTGAGTATAGGATCTAACTTGGGAGATTTCATAATTGAACATTTATAAGTATTTTATTGAACTGCATATTTTATATACAGGATGTTACAAATGTAAAAATCAAAATTCAAAACTTTTAAGGGGTTTGTTTAGACCATCAGACTGAACAACTTTCACTATAGTACCGACGTCGAAATCGCGAAAAAAATATCAGCTATCCCACCCATGCATTTAGCTCGAGTAGATTTTGTAGTTTATTATAGTACCTACTTATGGAACATCCGATTTTTTTTCTCGATTTTGATTTTGGTCCCATAGTGAAAGTTGTTTAGTTTGATGGTATAACTAAACCACCCCCTTAAATGTTTATTTGTATTTTTGTAACACCTTGTAGAACTGTTATTTAAGTAACTCCATCCCGAAACCACATGATTATTTAGTATTTACTCATGTGCAGAAACTACATAACTTCGGAAAGTTCTGCACTCTCAAAAAGGCATCAAAGTAACCACGAGAAAATTTCTATGTTTGAACAGGAAATTTTTAGATTTATAGCGAAAGTTTTTCTTTTACACATTTTGAAACAGAAACTTGTTACTTGTAGCAATGTTTCTGACCACACAGAAATATTACGGTCCTGAGTTTTTTCTTTTAAATTCCTTATATCTACTAATGTTCCTTTAACTTCAAAGACCATCTAACTAATATAGGGCCCTATTCAACAAACGATACAATTGTAATTTACAATTACAATTCTGGGTACATTGCTGGTTACTTATGATGATAAACTTGCAGTAGGTAACATATGCCTAACAGTCTCAGCAATGTACCCAGAAGTGTAATTGTAAATTACAATTGTAATGTTTGTTGAATAGGGCCCGCAGGAGTGCGATTTTTGAAACTCATTCGCTGATTCACGCAGTTGAAAATGACAAAATTACTATGGAGATACGCATCTTTCTACTGCTGATTTGACTTTAAAAAATCATACTGCAGGAGTGCGATTTTTTAAAGTCAAATGAGCAGTAAGTCTGCTGAATTTTGACATTTTGTACTGCTGATTTCAACGTGTGAGTTTAAAAAATCTCACTCCTGGGCTCCTAGACAATGTATCTTTCGATTTAGCGCTAACGACAGCAAAAAACATAAAATTGTATGGACTTGACGTATGGTGACGAAAGCAAGCGTCAAATTGTTTCGACCGCCAATGTCAAATCCATACAATCTGTCATTTTCAACTAGCATCAACGCCAATAGAATGTCATTTTGTCTAGGGCCCCTGAGATGTTATGGCCTTTGTTATACTTCGTAGATCTTTGTTTACATTTCAAGCTTCATCCTACAATCAAAACAAACTATTTTTTTCGCGGGAAAACCCCAAATATGGCGAACGGCGGAGCGAGGCGCCATTACAGTCCATAAATCCGGTGAGATTTAGTACAGAATCCGGCAGAATTTATATTTATCCTAGAGCTCAGTGGCTCTCGGTACAGCGGTTAGAGATTTGCTTTGTCTGGTTAAGCTGTTCCACCGGCGATCCTTTGTCCACTGTTCAACTCGACTCTGCATCTAATTCTTTCTTTGCTTGGTTTTAAATATTGTTTAAGATCCCATAGTTAGATATCTACGCTCATTATTTCTTTTTCATTCATCACTCATCAGTCAATCAATTATACTTCATTGCACACCATAACAAAACATACATTTGAAATTAGATAGTTTCAAGTAGGTAGGTACACATTATTTTCAATGTTAAGAAAAACAAAGGGGGTACAAGCTTAGAGTACCTACCTATCTATTACAGGGTACAAGTTATTTTTAATTTCGCGCAACTGCACTACAGGATGTTATAGATGAGCTAACATACTCAGGGGTCATGTTTTTCTAACAAAATCTTTCCTCATATTCGATCAACTAAATTTATTATTTCATTTTATTTTATTTATTTGCTTAAAGGATCAAATAGTATCTTTATTTAAAAATTTTAGTTTACAAATGCTATCAACAAATCTTCACATACAGGCATTTTGTGATACACAAAGTACCTACCTTGTCAGTCTTTGTCTCTGCTTATAGTTTTAAATCACATAATATTTGACATCGGGGCTTCCTCTTAAACAGTATTTAAAAAAATATAGGGCTGCGTGATGTCATGCATGACATGATATGATGATGATGGCGTTTTAATTTAAAAATAGCATCTTGATGAAATAAGAGCGGTACGACGAGATCTTACACTAATCAGTTATACATTTTCACGGCTAGGTTCTTCAGACCTTCAACGAAACTGACTCAATTTTCGACCTTCTGTAACAAAGGACTCTTTCCATTGAATCAAAAGATTCAGTCCTATTCTATATCTCAAACAATCCTATCTGATAATTGCACATACATTTGTTATAGGTATTTGGTACCTTATGTTCTATGTAATAGAGTTCAACATGCGAGAGTGACCTCTTCATAAGCTTGATTACGTCTCCGAGTCATCAACTCATCACTTGAGTTTATCGATTCTAATCTCTATTCTCAAGGGTGTAAGGTCTTTGCCTTCAGGATACTTAAGCTACTGGCTTAACAAAGATAATATCTTATATGTGAATCATACATGAAATAGAACTCTGTAAATAATTACTGAGAAATCATAGACTTCTTTGTTTCAAAGGTTATCTTTGTGTATCTTTTAGTTTTCTTATACGATTCAATCTTGAGATAAGAATTTGAAGTTATTAACTTGGACTTTTTTATTGTTTTTTACTCTCCTAAGATCCTAAGTAAACTTTTTGCGTTGTTTTTATGTTTCGTAATGTTTCTCAGACGTCATTATAAGGTAAGAATCTTTCTACTTGTGCCAGACAAAATTGATGATTTCATACGCGAGCACAAAACATTAATCATTATTTGATGTTTATTTTAAAATTATTCAGGTTTAAATAGGTAATAAATTTTTCAGTTCTGCGTTGTTTTGGTTTTGCCCTGTGAATCTAGTGTGACCAACACCAAATTTCTTTACTCGGCGGGTGGCTAAAGAAAAATTGGTTTTGATATTATTAAAGTCTGCAAATTTTAAATATATTATTAGGTAGGTATATGATGTAGAGTTACTCCAAAAAATATAAAAAACTAGAACTTGCTTTAGATAATAGTTCGTAACCTGGTTCGCCAATATCTAACATTTATAACAACTGTATAATATGAAGCTAACAACACAATATAATTACAGTTGAAACCAGAATATTAGAATAAAGTATATTTGATTGATTGATTGAATATTCAATTTTAGATCAATATGAATTTATGAGATAATGAGAATACCTAAAGTATACCTACCATAAGTTCGAAAGTGTTATTATAGTGTTATAAAGTGTTATATAAACTATTATAAAACTGTAACTGAAGTATGTCTGTACATTGAAGATATTTACAAAAAAAGATTTCGATATGGTTTTTAGGTATCCCTGAACGAAATCAACCTTATTTAGAAATTTTGTCTGTCTGTTTGTTTGTTTGTTTGTTCGCGCATCACGCAAAAACTACTGAACCGACTTTGATGAAACTTTTTTTGTTTGATAGCTTATGATCTGACTTACAATCTGGTATATAATTTGCCGACGAAGTCGCGGGTAAATACTAGTATTTTATAAATATCTATATTAACATATACCCGATACATATTTTTGACACATCATCAACTCTAATATTATTATAAAGTGGTTATTTAACGTCTTCTACGCCCTACTTGCTGCAATATTTCTGTTCAACCCTAATGCGGCTGTAAGTAAATGTTAAGTAATGATATTAATTTATTTCATAATCTTACTATTTTGGACGACCTTTACTTTGAATTAATGGAGAAAAAACAATGTTTTTGTACAAAACTCATTTCGTTTTTTAATGTTTTTTAACGTTATCATTAAAGAAACATGGTACTTACTTGTTTTATAGTCACGATCAATTTAATTTTAAACACTCCAGTTTAACGACTTTAGTACCTCGAATATGCAGTGAATTTTACATTTGCAGTTGGTAAAATGCTATTCTTGGAAATTCGTTTGATTTTACTTTAAGCGTAAACGATTTTCAGCTGAAAATTTAATTTTGTGAATTGTTTTGATTAAGGGGCCGAGGAATGACAGCAACTTGAGTACCTACCTACCTACCTATTATAATACACAGAGTCCGGAATATTGGTAGCACTTTTTATATGTCAAAGGGATTGTAGCCCAGTCATTTTACGGTTTGAGCCGGGACTAAATTAATAATTGATTTTTTTTCGGTGTATCATTTAAGTGGCAATTTGGGCCTAGAAATAAACAAAAATAAAACACGTCAGCAACAGCCCCAAATTTAAAATTTAACATTTATCTCGTTCTAAAAAAACCTTAAGGTACATTTTTTTTCACATTTTTAAGGCTTTATACACACTTTAAACACGAAATAAACATTTTTGTCTACTTAGAAAGCTTTGAAAAATACATTTGTATTTTCTAATGAATAATAATTTTTTTAAATTTCAATGTCTATTTTATTGCTTAAAAATAATTAGAATTAGTGCATTGGTATTCAAATTATTAAGTTTATTCCTTCTGGAAGGTACAATAATTTAGATGTATATGTTGCGGATTGCATTTTTTAAAATATGTTTTCAGGTAGTCTTTTTGCCACTAAATGGTACCTGTAACAGTTTAAAAGTACAATTTATAATTACTCCCTACTCTTCCTTACAAAACTCCGTAAAATGACTGGCCTATTGCACGTTTATCGACTTCCGATTGTGTCGATATACGGGTAAATTTTATATCACTGCGGATAACTTCAGCATGACGTATTCTACTCATCAAACTGAATAACTTTCACTATGGAGCCAACTTCGAAATAGCGAAGAAAAAATCTGCTGTCCCATACCTACATTTGAGTCGAATATTTTATGTAGGTGCAGTTTTGTATGGGACAGCAAATTTTTTTCCCGGTTTCATAGTTGAGTGAAAGTGATTCAGTTTGACGAGTAGAATACATGCTGAAGTTATCCGCAGTGATATAAAATTTAGCCTGTAAGTATATCGAAGTATCGACACAATTGGCAGTCGATAAACGTGCAATCCCTTTGACATATTAAAAGGTATATAACCTATCCAAGGACTACCACCTCACCCGCATCATAGAAGAGCTCATGCGCAACCGCAGGTTCTATGTATCCTTCCAAGGAAAGACCAGCAGGTGGAGACGGCAGAGAAACGGCCTGCCACAGGGCAGTGTCTTGGCTCCCTTCCTATTCAACATCTACACGAATGACCAACCAGTATCTCTACTCCCAAACATGCGTCACGTTCTCTTCGCGGATGACCTCGCCCTGGGATGCCAACTCCGGCATCCCAGGGCCATACCAACTCCGGCCTAACCCTGCCAAAACGCAGCTCTGCGCCTTTCACCTCAAGAATCACGAGGCCAAACGGTGCCTTAACGTCGCCTGGGAGGGCCACCCCCTGGAAAACACAGTGTCACCCAAATACCTCGGAATAACCTTGGATAGAGCGCTCACCTTCAGGCATCACTGTAGCAATACAAAAATGAAGGTCAGCGCCAGAAACAATCTGCTGCGCAAGTTGACGGGAAGCTCATGGGGTGCCCACCCACATGTCCTGCGTACTACGGCCTTGTCTCTGAGCTACTCCGCTGCAGAATACGCCTGCCCAGTGTGGAAAAACTCAGCGCACACAAGCCAAGTGGACACTGCACTGAACGAGACCTGCCGTTTGATAACGGGGTGCTTGAAACCTACCCCGGTCGAAAAACTGTACCTTCTGTCCGGAATAGCGCCCCCTCGAATTCGCAGGGAAGCTGCTACAGCCAAGGAACGCTGGAAACAGGAAAACGATGGCCGCCACCCGATGCACAACCATGCCCCAGTTAAACCTCGACTTAAGTCTCGCAAAAGCTTCGCCACAAACAGGACCTTAGACGGAACAACAGCGGAAGAGTTTCGAATGCGACACTGGAGGGAACAAACAACACACCTCCCCAATTTCGTAAAACCAGCTGAAACATTACCCCCCGGTGGGAAGGAGGAATGGACTGTGTGGAAAGCTTTAAACCGCCTGCGGGTGGGAGTGGGCAGGACCAAGGACAATCTTATAAAATGGGGAATTATCCCCCAAAACAGCAACCCTTTATGTCAATGCGGACTACAACAAACCACCCCGCACCTAACAGTCTGTACAGGTGGACCACAGTGTGGAGAAGGGGATCTAATGAGCGCATCAGCCAGTGCGACAGAGGTGGCAAGATACTGGAGATTGACGATTTGAAGAAGACGTGACAATTCCACACGAGAAGAAGAAGAAGACATATTAAAAGTGCGACCAAAATTCCTTACCTAGCCCCCCCTAGTATTCCTAGATTGTAAATAATTGTTATGAAAAGTTATTACCGTAAAACCATACACTATAGTCCTAGAGTGCAAGTATTCCTGCCATACTAATTTGCTACACAATGGTTTGATTAGTGGTTTGGTTTATGGTTTTATTTATTTATTGACCTTCACGACCCGCTTTCTTCTGTCTTTACTTTCTTAACCTTAAAATTGTCCTGGTTTATACCAATATCAGCTAATTGTTTACCCGTTTTACACACGACAGAAAGGAGAAGGTGCGTTTAGTTCATTGTAATTTTATTCTATTCTATTCTATTCAATAAAACATGCGTCAAACTTCACCACGTTAGCAAACTCCCTTTGTCTTTGACAATCTCGTCGCCTTATTGCAACGCATTAGTTCAGTAATTTTAGCTTGAAAATTGGCAAAATTAATTGAGTCATTTTATCTATCGGGATATGTACGTTATAGAGCGAAGGTAAAATCTACCTACTCTCCCCCCCCCCCCCCTCCCGGGTGAGCTTCACCCCCCCGCGCCCCCGAATGTGTCCCGAAGCGCGGTTTTTTCCAGTTTTAAAGAAAACCGTACACGATACATGAAAAGAGTGTAAGAATGAAATGATCCTTGATAAATTTACTAACAATCTCTCATACATACAAAATCTATATCACTTATAGTTACCGCGCAATCTGCCACGTAATATGAACATTTTTGATTATTATCGATTTTTACCCGACTGCGACTGCGACAGAAGGAGGGTTATGTTTTTCGAGCGTATGTATGTATGTATGTAAGTATGTATGTGTGTATGTATGTATGTATGTCTGTTTGTATGTCTATTTCTTTGGCACGCCCTACAGCTTAAACGGCTTGATGGATTTTAGCGTATGGTATGAGGTATCATTAGATTCGTAAAAATCGTGAGAGTGACATAGGGTATATTATTTTAATCTTTTGTGAACGCCCTTTCTACAATTCCCTATTAATCCCTACAGCAGTTAGAAATCGCAGTAGGTTTTTCACAGGGAGGTTTTGTATCTCATCTGGAGTCAGTACCTGTCTGCCAAGATGAATACTTCGTTTGTGCATTAGTGGACCACAATCGCAGAGAATGTGAAGGGGAGTTTCCATTTCTTCCATGCAAAACCTGCAGCAGGTGGAGTCGCTTAGTTTTAAGGTGTGCATTTGTGTTTATTAAGTTTGCAGTGACCTGTCAGAGATCTCACTATTGCACATAGATTATCTTTTTTAAGGGCTAATAGGCTGTTCGCATGTTTGCGATTATACCCATTGATAAATGCTTTGGAGTGATTTAGACCTGGAGCATTTCTACATGTCTCAATCGCCTCCTTGAAGCTGTACTTATTCAAAGCTTCCCGTTTTAGACTTTTAGGGATGCCGAAAAAGGGTTCGGGGCCTATGAAGTGGTTTTCTGTCCCCCTTCTGGCCAATTCATCCGCATTTTCGTTCTCTTCTATGTCTGAGTGTCCTGGTACCCATTGTAGCATCAGCCGATTGTGGTTGCCCACAGCATTGAGCTTAGCTACGCAGTTAATACAATTTGAATGTTATTACTTATAAGATAGGTATCGCAAACGGGGACAAAGAAAAATTACGTATGGTTGGTTATGGTATGTCACTCTCACGATTTTTACGAATCTAATGATACCTCATACCATACGTTAAAATCCATCAAGCCGTTTAAGCTGTAGGGTGTGCCAAAGAAATAGACATACAAACAGACATACATACATACATACACACATACATACTTACATACATACGCTCGAAAAACATAACCCTCCTTCTGTCGCAGTCGCAGTCGGGTAAAAATCGATAATAATCAAAAATGTTCATATTACGTGGCAGATTGCGCGGTAACTATAAGTGATATAGATTTTGTATGTATGAGAGATTGTTAGTAAATTTATCAAGGATCATTTCATTCTTACACACTTTTCATGTATCGTGTACGGTTTTCTTTAAAACTGGAAAAAACCGCGCTTCGGGACACTTTCGGGGGCGCGGGGGGGTGAAGCTCACCCGGGAGGGGGGGGGGGGAGAGTAAGTAGATTTTAACTTCGCTTCATAACGTACATATCCCAATAGATAAAACTACTCAATTAATTTTGCCAATTTTTCCATACATTGTTATCTAGAATGCTTGAACTACATTACAGAGCGATTGATTCGAAGGTTTGAGATTGAGTGCGAAATAACATTTGAACATACTTTATGTTGAAGATCGAAGTGGCCTAAATAAATATCGGTTCTGCAATGCAAATATTTATTTTTAGCTGACTTGTTCATCTCCTCTGCTCTGGTAAACATCAGGAGTCACTGGTCTTGCGTTACAATTACAACATATAATATCTATATCATTTTGCTACTCCCCCGTATCTTCTAAATTCGTTGATGGTTCAAGACAAATTATAGTCATCCCCCTCGCACTTTGGACTTCAGTTTGTGAGTGGTCGATGCTGTTGATCCTGATTTACAGTTACATGGCGTAATGAGTGGTGAGCCTATTTATATTGAAAACAATATTATAGCTATTATAGCAAAATAATAGATAGCTATTTTGTTCACTGCCAAAAAAAATGTAAGTATAATTCTGATAATGAAACAATATGACTTTTCCTGAGGAACATTGGTTGAAAAAAGAGAGTTTTTTTTCGATCTTCATCGAAAATCCGCACTTTTGTATGGACGGTCCAAACATTTTTCTTGTGTTTCGACATCGGGAACATCCTAATCAATTCTGAGCGCGCTCCATACAAACGTACTATGGTTATATTTTTAATACTAACCAATTAAACTCAATGATTTTTTTTGGAATCAATCTAGATACAAATTTCTATGCTTGTATAGAGTCAGATTTTCGTTAAAATGTTTAGTTTTAAAGTTACAGTGCCTCAAAGATTTCCATACAAATCTTTAATTAATCCTAGCATTGAAACTGTATATTTTAACGAAAATCTGACTTATCTATATCACCATAGTACGTTTGTATGCAGCGCGCGATTGCGCTCTCGGAATAAACTTCTCTTAAAGTTGTTTTGTTTTATTATCTGAAAATACACCTTTAAACTTTTTATGGTAAGGTAATTAATAAATATTGGTGTAAGTACGTATATTGGCCGGTCCGGTACCATTTTAGCATGACGGTTTCATCCCCGACCCCAACGTCAAAAACTTGGTAAATTATGTTGTCATAAAGATAAAGTTCGGAAATATTATCAAACTCATTTACCTACTACGGTTCAAAACCTAAATTAGTGTCATGGTGACTTAAAGCATGAATGTAAAAACCACGTTTGATCAAGTGTAACTTACACCTGTACCTACAAATGAATTAATTTAATACATTACGTATAGGTATCTACTTGTAGGTTCAGTTATTCTATATCGGTGTCAGGGCAGTATTCGCACATACGCGTACAATATTTGTGTTTATATCGAAGTTTGGAATTATATCAAGGTTGTGAGACTGTTCAAAGTCGTATTTTTGTTTATTTTATTTTTAACACTGCGCTTCGTACAATCTGCGGGACTTCCATAGTTTATTTATACCATCTTTACACGATCAAAGCCTGTCCTGCCGAAAGGGTATGCAAAAAATAAATAATGGACATTGTGTGTTTTACTATTAACAATATAATTATGTAGGTAGGTACCTAATTAATTACTGACATGATTCAATAATTTAATAATAGGTATGCAAGCAGTGTGCAAGTATTTTGGACATAACATAATATAAAAAAATCGGTCAAGTGCGAGTCGGGCTACTCGCGCATCGAGGGTTCCGTACCACACCACCACAGACGGAACACAACATATTAACTTGGGAACATTTTTTTTTTCTTCGGGACCTTAAGCGTAAGACCAACTCACACTTGGCCGGTTTTTATTATTTGTTGTTATACTGTAGAGTTTGCTCTATAATCACACCAAGTTTGACGATTGTATGTATTACCCTTTTTACTATAGAGCGAGAAGAAAAAACGTCGATAAAAACTAGTTTCTTGTTGAGAACCCCCCTTAATTTTTAACTTTTAGACATTTTTATAATTTGTCAACAAATCCGCCGTAATTTTTGTGAAAATTTCAACCATCTAGCTATTGCGGTTCAAAAGTTACAGCCCTAAATAGGTAGGACGGACGGACGGACAATAGTAATAGGGTCCCGTTTTCACCCATTGGGTACGGAACCCTAAAAATTGACAACATTGTCTTTATTTTCGGAACTTGGTTTACATAATAAGGTGTTTTTCTATACCAACAATGAAAATACCTACAATTCAAATCTTTTTAATAATACAGACCTTAACATTTGTGGCTGTCTAAATTTGGAATTAAAAGCTCTTATTCTCATACCTTCTCGTAAATGCAACCGTTAGATCTCCAGCAGGTTCCAAAGTGTCAAATATACGACCGCCGAATTATTTGTGTAATAATTTGCGATCGGAATTTCTGATAATAATAATTTCTGGGTTCGTTCTACTTTGAATACGGATGTATTTTTCATTGAATACCTTTGGTTTAGTGTGGTTTACTGCTGTTCTATGCTATTATGTTAGTTTCGGTGGCACTCTGATATTACGTTACTACGATTCGGGTTCCATTCACGAATTTCCCTGAATACCTACTTATTAAAACTCATCTTCTGAAAAAGACGTACATAAGTAGTACATAATAATCATCATGCAAACAAACAACATTCCCAATGAAATCTAGGAACAAAATTGTTATCAGCTACCCTATTCCCCATACAAATTATATCGATTAGTTGTTCAATTTGTGGGGTGAAATATTTTTTTCACCTCACAAGCTCGGAAAGATTCTGTTTATCGTTCGAAATCTGAGTGCAAAAGTGTATTTTATCCGCTAGCGTGCAAAGAGTTTTTGAAATTCGAATTTGTCTATTAAATATTTGTGTATACCGCCAATGCACTGAAAATGCTTAATAACTATTTCATGACACTGGCCAGCACGAAAATAAAAACTTTTTGAAATGTTCTTTTTAGCAATTCACTTTTTTTCCTCGCTGTTGTGAGGTGAAAAATTGTGTGTTTCGCTCGGCGGCAAAGTTATTCTGCGTCTCGTACCTTTGAAACCTTCGCTAAACGCTCAGGATTCTATTATTTGAACCACTCGCTAGCTCGTGGTTCAATTCTAGAATCCTTCGAGTGCTCAGGTTTCAATAAAAGTACTCGCGCCAAAAAGCAACTTTGCAGCCTAGCATAACAAATAACTATTTAAGGGGCTACCTGCCGGTTTTGGGTAATTTTGTAACCATTTTATTCATTAACTATGGCACTTTTTGAGCTGAAATTTAAACTGAACCATCTACAGGATATGAGAAGTGATGTGGTTTTTCTAGAAATCGATTTTAATGAACAAAACCGAAGAAAAGGGACTCTAAAGTCACCCCTTTTTTTCCAGTTGTAACCATTTTACTCTTACATTTTTAATCGGAACAAAATGAAAATTTACTATATTGTTCACAATACAATTTAGAATGATGTGGTTTTTTTACTTTTTCGAAATTAATAAAAAATCATAGAATTTTTCAAAGAAAACAGCAAAATTCTGACCGGAGCCACGCGCTCTTTCTCATCGATTAGTATGGAGTGTGAGTGAGAGGAGAGTGGTCCACGGCTGATACGCCTTAATTTTTCGGCCTCTGCTCTTGTCATTAAAAAGTTAATTACTTAGTATGTTTTTAGCGCGCTCGTTGGCGTAGTGGAGCTTCGGTATTGGAAACTATTACCGAAGTTAAGCAACGTCAGGTCCGGTCAGTCTTTGGATGGGTGACCGTTTAGTGGTATTTCATCTCGAGCGTTTCCGTGCTTCAGAAGGCACGTTAAGCAGTTGGTCTCGGATAGTTCCGTCAGATGGCGCTGTAACTATTCGTTAAGCCAGGTCAGAGGCCTATTGGCGGCTTGAAAATTCTCTGACAGCAAGTTGATCACTACCTTGCCTCCACCAACACGCACTGGGCCGGCGTGGTGGAGTATGGCCCGCTCCCTCTCACCCTTATTCGTGAGAGGAGGCCTTTGCCCTGCAGTGGGATTCTACAGGCTATAACTTACTTACTTACTTTTATGTTTTAAGTAATACCTACCACTTTAAGACCTGCACGTTTTGCATAAACTCTTTATAATTCGAGAGATGCAAACGGTATCAGATCCGTGGAATCCGGAATGCATAAAATCCGGCATGAACCCTTGAACCGCGGCATTTCCTACAGCGGTCCGGTCGTTCACCGGTTGTTTACGGGCTTCTCTCGTGATGTCCTCAGTCAACCAGATCAACTCGGCGGGTGGTGAATTTTGTGCTTTTTAGAAGGTCTCCGTAAAACTGACACTTTATTATCCTTCGAGGCGAGAGGCTGAAGACATAAGAACAGTAAATTATATTACAAACTACAACACTCACACCAACTACGTCTCGGGCAGGACTTGAACCCGCTTTGGGGAATCTTTAATTTGATTCGAAATAGCACAACATGGCTGTAACTTAAACAAACTTTTTTTTAAACGGTCAAGTGCGATTCGGGCTACTCGCGCACTGAGGGTTCCGTACCACACCACAACACAACATAAAAATCACTAACAACAACAAAAAAACTTCGTGACCTTTACGTGAGACCGACTCACACATGGCCGATTTTTATTATTTGTTGTTATACTGAAGAGTTTGCTCTATAATCGAACCAAGTTTGAGGCTTGTATGGATTACTGTTTTTACGATAGAGCGAGAAGAAAAAATGTTGATAAAAACCAGTTTCTTGTTGAGAACGCCCTTTTGACATTGTTATTATTTGTTCGTCCGTCACACTGGACAGAATTTCGGTACTACTGGTGAAACGTGGATGTTCTGAGATTTCAGAATATCTCTGACTACCCCTCGGGGAATATAGTCGTGAGCATAAGCTTAAGCTAAGCTTATTATTTGTTAGCAAATCCGCCATAATAACGCAAATTCTGTGAAAATTTCAACTATCTAGATATTACGATTCAAAAGTTACAGCTCTAAATAGGTAGGACGGACGGACAACGTACGCTTAGTAATGGGGTCCCGTTTTCGCCCTTTGGGTACGGAATCCTAAAAAGGGTAAGTATCTAATCCAGCCAATCAGTTAGCGACGCTATCATCCTAAAACTATGCTGATCACTTACAAGTAGGTATACCATCCATAAGGATGTATTATTATCCACTATCATGTGGATTGACGCTTTACTAGGCTATTACTATTGATGACTCAGTACGTGACATGAAGTCCACACGACAGAATGCACACTCTTGTTCCACCAGTCCACAATGGGTGGCTTTATTGACCGTTAGCTCTACTACCTTCCCACTTGCATTCGAAAGACAGTGCCGGTCGTTATCCGCGTATGAAGTCACCTGACGTAACCTTTATGCTTTGGTCATAAGTATTGAAATGGCTTGGTTCTGGTCGCTTCTTATCTGTAGTCAGTCGGGACGTTGACATCGCTTTGTCTCTGTACGATCGAATGCACCCTGTCTGGACATAGATGTAGGCAACAGAACTGACAGGACATGGATGCGGCACTTTTTTCAGTACGTGAGAAAACTTTCAACAAAAGTTGTGCGACTGACTACTCAACGGTAACACAGAATTTAGGTCGGCAACGAAGTTTGATAGATAGATAGATATCTCATTTATTTCATCATAACAATACAGGATAAACAGTGACGACAAAGTTAACACTCTGTAGTCCGTATAAGGAGGTCCATGTAAATTCGCAACAAAAACAGGGCATCGCACGACTGACCAGTCAATAACAAACACGATATTGTAGGTATGGTGTTTGTGGTTTGGTACGATACTATAGTCATTTTTATCCTTGCAATTATAATCTAACTGCGTTTTGATGAATTGCAATTGAGTTGATTTGTCATTTTAATTAGCATCCTAAATTTGCTAAAAGTGAACCATGCTGCATGTTTAAAAGGTAAACGTGGTAAAGATTCTGATCACTCGAAAAGAACGATAAAGCAATCGTGAATTCATTTATGTAGATACTTTGACAATATCTTGCTTCCATTGATCTGTGTTTCCAGAACACAGACGATTGAATTTAATATTATTTGCACAATAAAGAAACCCTCTACATTTCATGGAAACACTCTGAATCCAATATCCTTACCACAACTCCGTCTAGACAGGATATCAAAATTGGCAGTCACGTCGTGAGTCAGATCCATTGTCTCCATGTTTTTATTGTGTCTGCTCCAAACCGTCTGCCACTTCGCCGACGTAGTTACCTCGATGCACAAATTCTTGCACTTGTGCAATGGGCAACGTGCCGCCAGTAGTAGTCGAGCACGGGCCGCGAACCGTTGTACGTTGTACCTCGATACAGTGACGTCATAGATCTCGCTTTCGCGGCTTATCCAAAAGTTTGTTTTCCTAGTTCCGTGGAGTTTCGAAAGGATTGCGCGCAGTTTCTATTAATAGAAGGTTTGTAGATTTTTGTTGTGATTTGTTTTGTTGTAATATTGTGGCAGTGAAATGGAGCAACATTCTGTGTTTGGTAAATTCTTAGTAGCTTTACAGATTAAGCATGTCGTGTCATCATTCCGGCCCTTAATTTCATTATGATACTTGAGATCTGCTCAATACCTACGCATAAGTAATAATATCGTAGAGTTTTCGTCAATGCTACTTGAACTATTACATCTTGTGACCAACTTGTTCTGCTGTCGAGTTCCATGACATGCCAATTGGCAACCCATTATTTATTTATTGAGCTCATTTCTCTTACTCTGCCATACGGACAGGCTGGTGTGCAGACCAGCGGCGTCTGCAGCTCTGTTGGCGTGCAAGTGTCCGGGCAGGTAATGAGCAGGGCCATAGTCTGAGGAGTAACACACATTCACAACTGAATATACAAGGTGTTACAAAAATACAAATAAACCTTTAAGGGGGTGGTGTAGACCATCAAACTGAACAACTTTCACTATGGGACCAATATCGAAATCGCGAAAAAAATAAATTATGTTCTATACTCTACAAATCGACTAGAGCTAAAATATGTATGGGATATGAAATTATTTTTTTCGCGATTTCGATGTTGGTCCCATAGAGAAAGTTGTTCAGTTTGACGGTCTTAACAACCCCCTTAAGAGTTTCAAAAATTTATTCTTACTTATGAAACACCTTGTATACAAGGTCCAAATATGCTGATGGTTTCTTCAGGGGATGATTAGACCAACAAACTTATCTATGGGAACTTCAATCAACTTCAAATCGTTTGGGGTAGGTTTGCAGTTTTGTATGGAACAGCATTTTTTTTTTCGCTATTTCGATGCTGGTCCCATTGAGTAAGTTGTTCTGTTCGGTTTGTCAGCATTTTAAGGGGATATAATTGGGAGCGCGCTCCATACAAACGTACTATGGTGATATTTTCAATACTAACCAATTAAAGTCAATGAAATTTTGCACAAACAATCTAGAAACAAATCTCTATGCTTGTATGGAGTCAGATTTTCGTTAAAATATACAGTTTCAATGCTAGGATTAATTTAAGATTTCTATGGAAATCTTTGAGGCACTGTAACTTTAAAATTGGCAAAAGGGCATGTTTTTAGTATGATTCTGAAAATTTTCATCGAGTTTAATTGGTTACTATTGAAAATATCACCATAGTACGTTTGTATGGAGCACGCTCCGAAATATCCTCTTAAGAAGGACGTTACCCTTATACATGGTCTTTATGGGGTACTTCAGATTCTGATCATCAATCTGAACAACTTTTACTATTACACCAACTTACGAAACGCGAGATAAAAATTTGCCGTTTCATACATTTTGGTCGAGCAGCTTTAGATTTTCTTTCGCGATTTCCATGTTGGCTGGCACCATATTAGTCAAAGAAAATATACACTATCCATAGTGAAAGTTGTTCAGTCTGATGGTCTGAAGTACTTTCCCTTTTGTACATTGTAGGTAACGCATTAAATTATACCTATATATATTATACTTATATTTTTGATAAGATGATGTATTTACTGTGACTTAAACAAAATCCGAGACCAACCGTCCTTCCGTCCGCTATTTAAATGAAAATGATAAATGAAGTGAAAGAAATCATTCGTCATTCCATTCTTCATGTTCCAGATGTGAATGTAAACCCGGGGCAGGTTGGTTGTGTGATGAATGACCTGTTTTGTTTACATTACGTCGTTTCAGAAAAATTTTGTCTTATTTACGAAAATACAAATGCTCTATGAATTGGGATGAATGGAAATATTTAGCAGTTACGTGTTTTGGTATTTTTCAATCGAGATTCCTAGATGTTTAATAATAATTTAATACACGAAGTCTAACTTAAATAATCGTTACCTATTGTATTGTTCATATCAATGGATTTATTCATAAAGGCCACAGCATTCATGAGTTTTTGGACGCACAAACCGTCTGACAGCGCATGAACCGGGATTAACACAGGGTCTTTTTTAAGGGGATGATCAGACCGTCAAAGTGAACAACTTTCTCTGGCACCAACATCAGCAAAATCAGCATTCTCATAGAAAACTGCAAACCTACTTGAGCCAAATATGTATGGGACAGCTGTTTTTTTTTCGCGATTTCGATGTTGGTCCCATAGAGAAAGTTGTTCAGATTGATGGCATGATCATCCTTTTAAAAAACTGTCAGCATATTAAGTATATCACCCTGTATATCATCCCCTTAAAAAGGGTCAGCATATTAAGAAGGTCCCTTTACTGTATACATTTCTACAACATAACAGTTCTTTCTAAATTTAGTGCAGATATTCTGAATATACTATAATATTTGGAATATTTTTGATTACTTCCTAGGGAAAACACTTTAGAGCATTAATAATATGATATAGTACCTACATACATACTCGTCTGCAATAGGTAGGTAGCTATATCGATTTTTAACCCAAGTTAAATGTGTACTGTAGGTAGGTATATAAATACAGTGTAACCATGAATTTGTCATTGATTGTCATGGACTACCTGCACACATAGACTTCGAATGCGATGCGAGAAAATAACTGCCCTGCGTCATTTTAAAAACATTTATTTACCGGTTAACCCAAGTAGCCTTATAATAATTATGTATATACCCGATGATATTGTTTCAGCCAACCTAGCATCTTGTAGTTTTCCACATGAAAATCTTTTTACATATGGTATGGTACAATCTGTTTCATACATTTTAGCAGAGCTCTATTCACATTTTGTATGAAAAAGCCGATTATTGCGATTTCGATGTCGGCTCTATTGCAAGTTCTTCAGTTTAACTGAAGTGTTCGATATGAAACGCATTTCATTTTACAACCTGTAAAGGAACAGCGAAAGGTGGAAAGTTGAGAGGAAACCAACCCTTGCCAACGAAAGGGTTGTATTATGTTAAAAAAAACTGGTCAAGAGCGAGGTGTGTACTCGCACATAGAGGGTTCCGAACCTAATGATACCGTAAGAAAAGATGAGAACAGTGATACAATATTATTATGTTATTAGCAGTGATCGGAATCTCGGGGCATTTTTTGAGCATACAAGTATGGATACGCCTTGAATTTCCCGGAAATATCCGGATTTAATAAATTTGGATAAAAATTTCACGGGATTTACTGGGATTACCTATTTAGATGTCAAGAGACGTTTTTTTTTAATCAAGAGTATTAGCAGCGCATACTAGAGACCGCGCCTTTGAAACACGCCGCCTGGTACTTCTGACATGTACCGCGCTTAGGTAAATATGTTGACCGTTATTAAACAATGATATTAAGTAACTAGATTAGAAGTTAGGGCACCAAAGCGTTGCCACTTCGAAGATGTCTGCAGGCTTCTTTGACTTCAGTTCAGGCGATTATCTATAGTGAGCGGACATATCCGTGACGTATAAATTAAGCTACCAAAATGGGGAAATGCGCCGTAAAAATTTGTAAATCACAGTCGGAAAAGAATAATAAAGGAAGTGGTGTTACTTTTCACAAGTAAGTTTACTATATATTTTGTCAAAATAAAATTAAAAAACTAAACAAATTTTTCACGCATTGTTTTTGCCATCAGTGTTGCAAGTAAATACGATTTTGATTTACAAACTTTTACGGCGCATTTCCCCATTTTGGTAGCTTAATTTATACGTCACGGATATGTCCGCTCACTATAGATAAACGCCTGAACTGAAGTAAAAGAAGCCTGCAGACATCTTCGAAGTGGCAACGCTTTGGTGCCCTAACCACTAATCTAGTTACTTAATATCATTGTTTAATAACGGTCAACATATTTACCTAAGCGCGGTACATGTCAAAAGTACCAGGCGGCGTGTTTCAAAGTCGCGGCCTCTAGTATGCGCTGCTAATACTCTTGATTTAAAAAAACGTCTCTTGACATCTAAATAGGTAATCCCAATAAATCCCGGGAAATTTTTATCCATATTTATTAAATCCGGATACTTCCGGGAAATTCAGGCGTATCCAAACTTGTATGCTCAAAAAATGCCCCCACATTCCGATCACTGGTTATTAGCTTTGAAATACGAAAACCGCCGCTGTTCGGAAGGTACAAAGTGGTATCGCGAGCACAACATAAAAAAGTGCAACGATATTTAGAGAAATTATGTCATTATAGTTCGATAGCTTACAGCTGTTTAAATATTGTCATATTAAGATGATGTACCATGCTCAAAGAAGTGGCAACGGGCTCGCTACATGAACACTTACATCGGACAAGTTTGAGTACCTACTGCACGAACAATTTAAAGTGATATTTAGAATTCAATATTACTACGAGTACCTACTAAGAAAATCCCTGAATATCCCAATTAGAGAATAGGTAGGTAGTCTTAATGTAAATGTAGGTAAGACATCAATTTTCTTTAAGATATTTATTTTTCAAGCGTCTGCGTGCGTGGGTCATGAATTGTTTCCAGTGAAAGAAAGTGGATGGATAATAGCCAAGTATTTTTGTTAGATAACAAATGGGTGGGTACACCTAACACCCTCTAATGACTACCACCTGTATTTTAAGTTCACCAAGAAGTTTATGCGTTGCAATGCCATTCAATCATTATGCAATCTTTTTGAACCATGATTCTAGAACATGGATATAAACCATGGATTTAGAACGTAGAAAGAGAAGGTATAGAAGGAAGCACGTGTCTTGTATATTTACTCAAAAAGAGATGCAAATAGCAAATTAGCGCTATTAAAAAAAGGAGATCGCTACTTATGACTGTCCTTCTCCTTATCGACGTAACCACTTTTTGTACTACAACGGCTGTCTGACTCAGAAGGAGTCAGTCATCTAGCTTCATATAAATTGAATAGGATTTTATGACTATCGCTGTCTCATACGTGGTAACGTTGTGGTTCAGTCTATCAGCGTAAGGGAAAAAAAATATTTATGATTTAGAATGATAATGGATCCATCATAACCTCCTTACAAGTACGGAAACACGAAAATTGGCCATGGCGGTCGGTAACGTTCAACCTTATTTCGTACGTCGATGTTTCAAAGTTTACGTAAACACCTTTCTATCAGAACGAAAATGTAATAGTACCTATACTTAACTCTTTTTTTTTTTCGTCGTTGGATTGGAAGGGACCAACCAACAACGACGATGAAGACGTACGAAAGAACTTTTAACGAAGTTTAGAGAATTTTTTCAGCGCTTGTACGGCAGTCTGTAGTCTGTACTCCAGGTATAGACAATACTTATTTCCAGCAACCTGATATAAACCAATGGATACAATCCTCCTTACAAGCATGGAAATACAATAATTGGTCATGGCGGTCGGTAATGTTCCACCTATTTCGTACGTTTCCATCGTCAATATTTCCAACTTTAGGTTTGTCACTTTCTATCAGAACAAAACTTTTTTTTATTTTCGTCTTTAGATTAGAAAGGGATAAACCTATAGTTGGAAAATCGACAATGGAAACTTACGAAAGAAGGTCGAACAGTACCGACCTCCATGAGTATTTTCATGTTTCACCGCTTGTTTGTAATGAGGCGGGTTATTGACGAACAGAAGAACTAGGTATGTCTTTTTCTCACATTAGTAACTAGCACCCGAGTTGGCTAGAAATACAAGACTCCAGTTTGTCTTCTCTTCTGTCTTGCCTAAAACCAAGAATTTTGATAATTCAATCTTCTTGCCTAAAACACTAAATGGTGATAAGGAACATCAGCTAGCGTAAGCGAAAGTTCATGATCAAGAAGGTTGTAATGTACTGTCTCTAATTTCATTGCATGTTGATGATCAAGAAGCTTGGAAAGCGTTGATTGAGTATTTTTTAGATTCGTTGACCGCATATACTGGAGGGACAGAGATATGACAAAAATGTATGAAATCTCGTACCTTAACCCGACTAAGTTGCATGATTTTGTTAGCAATTTCAACTTCATCAGCATCAGCATAGCGTATACGCGTGTCTCGTTTCCGCGATTACTATTATTTTAATGCCTTTTTGAGTCATTCTATTTCTACATTGGAATGGTATTGTCCATGATCAGTAAGGTGGCATAGGTATTTTCTATACATTGGTTTATATCCAAGTCTCACAGGAAGGATCTCCTAATTCTAAAGCATAAAGTCCGCATCAATTTAAGATTGTAGTTAGTCTCTTTTCTCTTATGAAATACCTTTAATAGTAGAAAGAAATGGAACTATAGATATTTGTTGATGCGGCTGTCCACTTTCCACGTTTTTTGACACTTTTTGATATGCTAGTGTATGTAAAGTTATGTAAAGTAGTAACTTTTTGTGCCTTTTGTCCTACCACAAGACACAAAACATAAAAAAACAAACTTCAAAAAAAGTGGACGGCCTTGCAAACGGTATGGCTCCCTCTATGCCTTTAGGTATAATCTCTTTGATCCATGTCCATGATTAACAATTGACGTATGATTGACGTGCAAAGATTTTATTCCGATTTGTCCTAATCATTATGATGAAAAATATTACATTTGAGAAAATAATTATTTCAATCCATCTTAATAACGTAGATGTTGATATGGCATAATATAATGTTACTTTCCGTAATTCCCTTATATTATGTTAGGATTTTTTCAATAATGAAATACGGTTTGCTGTAAAGTAATAATTTTTTAGTTTGCTTCATTGTGAATCGGACCTCACATCCTGTCATTCAAGCAAAGTTCAAATGTTCAAAATACTTTTACTGTCTCGAAATTATTTAAATATTAACTAGTATATTAAATTTCCCAATGAAATAGTGATTTTTCACAGAAATCTAAAGCACCTACCTTTTATGCTATCTCTGGATGTAGATAGGTACTACTAGCTGTTTACCAAGTTTCGCCGATACCGGTAAGTAGGTACACCCGTTCTTACATGAATCCATACAAATCCTACATCAAAATATCGAAACAATTATTCAATTATTATTATAGTTTTTTTTATCTTTGTTCATTTTCATGACTTAAACTGGTGTTAATTTATTGGATTTTATTTAAAATGTAATATAAAAAGTTTGTGTCTATGCTCATCAACGAAAACCATCAACTGGCACCTTAAGTTTGTTTGTACTGTATTTTTTCAATTTTCTCAAAAACTATTATCAATACAGACACTGCTATAATTTTCCTACAAAATTCAATAGTACATCGACATGTCAGAATTATTTCAGATTTTTTGGCTTTATAAGTTCGGAGATCAGGGGGGGGGAACCAAAATTTTTCGTGCAGTCGGGCTTATAAATGAATAACTACGCATCATTTAGGAAAACGAACTACCAATACGAAATCTACGTTCAAAGCCCTTTCAAATGATACCAAACTCGGCTAGATTGGAAAACTTTTTTTTTTAAAGTCGTCAGTTTTCGGACCCTAAAAATTAGTAGAAAAATTATTTTCTCAATATTTAGCCTCGCTTTACGTTTGGGTTAGCATGATTGACCACTATGCCGAATTTCAAGTCGCTAGCTTCTATAGTTACTGAGAAAAGTGGCTGTGACAGACGGACGGACGGACACGAGAGTGATCTTATAAGGGTTCCGTTTTTCCTCTTTGAGGTTCGGAACCCTAATTAGAAGGCTATAGGGTAGGGTAGTCTATGCTGGTCAAACATTAAATGATATAACAAACGACCTGTCAGTTGGACGGTAAAAGTGGTCTGTAATTTTGCTTGTGTTTTCTTTTTGTGCAGCTTTACCTGTTTGTGATTATTGACAGGTTAAATGTGGTAGAACTAACGAAATCAAAGTTCTGTACACTCGATTACACGCTTAGTTTTTCAATTGGCAATTGCTTTTTTCTTGTAAATCAAATTTAAGAAACGTGAATAACCAAGTCCTGGTAGAATAACATTGAATATTGTGTAAGAAGAAAAACATCAGGTATCTTTGTCACTGCATTTCGAAATAATGTAATTTACTCAAATTAGTAACGTAAAGTGGTGAAGCCATGTCAAAGGACTCAGTGCCCTAAGAGTACCCTTAAACTCAGTTGACCCTTATTTTTCTCCAATAATACGTTTTTTTATGGCTTTATAATAAGTTAAATTTGACCTCCTGATCCTCATCACCTCATTAGTTAGGATCTTGCTCTGCATTCGGATCTTGATAGACTTTTTAGGTCCTGTAGTCCTAGTTCTTCCTCACCTCTATCCGGTACAAATCTTGCGTCTGTTTAGTGACTCTTGATCTCAGGTTTTCCCAACCAGTAGAGCGCGCCTCCCTTGGGAGGCATCTGATATCGTAGGTCTAGGGAGGGCCAAGGTGATTGTTTTAGGTGAATGTTAAGAAACTGAGGGTTTCGTACAGTCAAGAGCAAGTGGAGTTTGACATCACCAGGATAAGCTGAGCTCTGATTTGTATATACGCGTCATACAGTACGCGGCCGGTCCAAAGTGCAAAGTGTAAAGCTCGATGTGCTCTTGACTGTACCACACCACCACACATATTAACTTTTTACTAGTTTTGTTTCCTCTGGGACCTTTAGCGCGAGACCGACTCGCACTTGGCCAGTTTTTATTATTTGTTGTTATACTGTTGAGTTTGCTCTATAATCACACCAAATCTGACGCTTGTGTGTCAAATAAAATTACATGTTAAAGAATAAATCTGATCTGCCTATGCTCACGACTATATTCCCCGAGGATAGTCAGAGATATTCTGAAACCTCAGAACATCCACGTTTCACCAGTAGTACCGAAACTCTGTCCAGTGTGACAGGGGGTGAGCCCGTCGCCACTTATAATGGACAGTGGGTACAATACATGCCTCGAAATTGAAACATGCAGGTTTCCTCACGATGTTTTCCTTCACCGAAAAGCCAGTGGTGTTACAATCTGATCTGGGTGGCATGAAAATAATTACTTATCTTAGATCTTTACTTATATCGCATGGACAACAATGGCTAGCTATACCTACTCAATTTTGATGGATAGCATGATAATACACTCCCAGTAATAGCAAAAGTTTCGACAGGGCGTGTTTGTGATTATCCCTGAGACTGACATCCTCTCATCATTTCACCAAATCGATAGGTATTCTTAGCAATGGCTTCATGAAATCGTTTTCAGAAATATGTGTTTTGACGATCGGAATACGGCAGCTTCCCTTTTTTGTGAATAATTTTTTTTTTTATTTTTTTTTTTTATATAAATAAATAACGCTCACAGGCACATACATTGTAATGATCCCAAACTAAGCACTAAAGGCATTTTTATTATGGAAACCATACAACAACGGCACGAACATATAACATCCATGACCGAACCGGGATTCGAACCCAGGACCCTGGTTTGGCAGTCCGGCGTGGTAACCATTACACCAACCGGGTCGCCAATTAAATGTTGCCAAGAAAAGATATGTAATAGGTACTGGGAAAATTGATTAACTTTGGATTTTTGTTATATAGTTAGCGTTTAGTGTTATGATTGTTAATTGTTTGTAAATGTTATCAAGAGCTCATTGCATGCCGACAAACTGTTATGCAGTTTGGCATATGATGTATTGTGTAATGTACTGTGTTTTTTGAGAAAATAAATAATTAAATTAAAAAATTAAAAATTAAATCGGAGTTTTCCTTGGATAAGGTCCAAACCCCTTAAACAATCATGGAATTGTTTAGGGGAGACCTTTGTCCAGCAGTGGAACAAAACAGGTTAAAAAAAACGGAGTTTTCCTCAAAACTGAATAATGTAAATTACAGCCTTAATGATCCCACTGAATAGAGTGAGAGGGAAGATGATCATTGATAATGACTCATTATAGTCCATCACGCAGACCCGACATAGCAACTCTAAATATTTAGTAAAATATGAGTGGTTATAAATGGAACGTTTAGTAAAGGCAAATCGTAACATAAGTCACGCAATACAATTCAATTTGACTGTATCGCGGCTGAAATAGTACGTCCAAGTGTGTATCAATCAAATATTAATGCTTGTTTCAAGTGCTTAATGTGGAAAATACTTCATACAATGAAAGACGCTTTGGCATTGAGGAAAGGCACAGCGGCTGCGTAGATACCGTTTCGGTGATTTTTTGGTGGCCTATTTCCCATAACTGCAGATATTGACTCCTTTGACACTGCTAGATATTCTGAATGAAGATTTAAAATACCCACCTCTGTCTGCATTAAATAGCTATCTCTTTTCACATTAATCACATTTCAAAAATGCATTACTGTGTGAAGTAGGTATCCATTTTCTTCACTAAAGACAGATGTACATTAACCACAATGCTAAATTTCCCAGCAATCTAATCCATTAGGCTCCAAAGGCATCGAATTACAAAAATGTTGCGATGAAAATGCAAAACAAAATTTAGGGCAGTTTCACAATAACCGTTGACCGATATGAATGTGGCAGTGGCACTTGACCTGGCCTAGTTTTTACACATACATCTGGTAAACTGATTGTTTTGGAGCTAGGGTTGCGTTAGTGTCAGAAATACAGGGCCTTCAGGTGGTTTCGGTCCATGCAAAACTTTGTCGTAGAACACTCATAGACGGTATTAATAAAAGTACTGTTTTAAATATTATGGAAAAATAGCTTAGAAAATCTAGATTGCGCGTATCAAATAACATTTACAATTTATAATATACAGGGCGTCCCACGGCGATGCCACACGGAGGGAAAGTACCTTAAATATTAAAGATAGGATATTTTACTGAAAGAAGACATCGTTTAATTTTTAATAGTAAGTAGAACTGCATTCACCGATTTTTTAAAAATCGCCTACCTCAACCGGTATCGAACCCGCCAAATGTGAAAGTAAAATTACATGTATTTTATAATAGCGTTTGAAAGGGCTACTCATAAGCATTATTTTTTCCTAAATAACCTAGCTTATTAAATGAAACTAAGATCATAAAATTTTACATTTTATTTAAAATTTTGTTCAGAGAAAGTTTGAATATTATGCTGACCCTTTTTAAGAGGATGATCAGACCATTTTCGCGATTTCGATGTTGGTCCCATAGAGAAAGTTGTTCAGTTTGACGGTCTAAACAACCCCCTTAAGAGTTTTAAAAATTTATTCTTACTTATGAAACACCCTGTATACAGGGTCCAACTTAATATGCTGGCACTTTTTTAAGGGGATGATCAGACCATCAAACTGAACAACTTTCTCTATGGGATCAACATCAAAACCGCGAATAAAAAATCTACTGTCCCATACATTTGGCTCGAGTAGATTTGCAGTTTTGTATGGAACAGCATATTTTTTTTCGCGATTTCGATGTTTGTGTCATAGAGAAAGTTGTTCAGTTTAACTGTCTGATCGTCCCCTTAAAAAAGTGTCAGCATATTAAGAAGGATCCTGTATAAAGTGGTATAACCACGAATGTAAAGGTGGCATCCCTATTAACAGCCTGTTTTTGCAGTGCGAAGTGTAAACACACGAGGCCTTTCAATGCCGCCCCATTGTGGACCGTCTTCGTGCCAACCTATTGAGGTCCCAGCCTTTGTTTTACAGTTTTTGTTTCTCTGGAAAACGTTCGCTTTCTTGTCTATACATTTTATTTTTTATCAAACTTTAACAATTTTATAAAAAGCTTCTCTATTCTTTAAACGCTAGGTAGTGTATAAAGTAGATTGCAATGCAATTCAAAGGCTCTATCTTGAAAGTTTTGCTTATTTCCATTTATACAATCAATTTCTTTAATGAAAACCTCATAAATAGTTATCCGACCTCAAATAAAGGGATAAAGAACGAACTCAAGTGGAGATATCTTCTTGAGTGTAGATAGAAAAGGATGCAAATACATACAAAGTATACATGCATCCTTGTCTATCTTTACTTAAGAAGAGATCTCCACTTGAGTGTCGTTCTGTAATGATAATGAAGTTTGATAAAGAAGACAAAAAGATTACATAATTTTAGTATATTTTTTACATTTGAATGTAGGTATTATTTTGTTTGCTAACAGTGATAGCCAATGTTACAATTTACTTTTCGATATTGTAATTCATTCATGCAATATACGAAACATACTCCCTGTATCAGCTGCCAATTCCAACATAACTTAAAACTTAGTACTATAACCGAAGCGAGGACTTGTCTATCGATTCCTCTACGTCAGGCTTTGCGGGAGTTTGACACCTCCACCCATATCTGTGCACAAACAACCGCCGACCTTTACTTGATTATTGCTTTCCATTTATTTATAAAATGGAGTTTCGGTCCGGCCGTATAAAACGTAAAAAATAATCAGAACCCCGAACGGATTTCATCCAAATTCTATTGCACTGAGAAAAAAATCTCGTAGTATACTTGTGAGATTTTACTAGATGATTTTAGTTAAATCTACTAGAATTCGATAATTTTCCAAAATAGTAAATTCTGCCAATATAAAAACACGTTACATATATATACTTAGATATTTTTCTACGTGTGAAATTAGTACATTCCATTAGAACTGGAATTATTTAGATCCCCTTATAAAACAAAAATGTTTAGCTTTTTATCTGGAGATTATCCCAGCCCTATATCTATTCCGAAAAGTAGTCTTCCTTTTGTCTAAATGTAAGCTTAGTTCACTGTACATCCGGACCTACCAGGTCGTAGATTTCTAACAACACAAAGCTTTTACACAAGCCCCTATAAACCAAACGATGTATTGAAGAGACTCGAGATAAGACCAACACATTGACACTTCGTCCAACCATCTCGTCGTTCTTCGTACATCCGCTGTTGGTCCATAAACCAGGCTATAGTTTGCGTGTTAAGCACGAGATCTGACCAACAGATTGGTGCTGGGTCAAGGCACCGTCTATACAAGGATTGTGGCCTTCGGATTGATATCTTAGGCTCCACTTCTTGTTTTTACCGTGCTAAAGGGTTTAAGTTTTTTACGCTTCAATGTTAAAATGTAATAATTGTTGTTTTCGATTTTGTGTGCGTGCTCTGTTTGAAGTTTAAGATGTCAATTAGTTCTTCAAATCATTGTTATTATTTTGTGTTTTGACAATTTATATGATTCATGGATATATAAGTTTTTTGTAAATGTTTCCCAGTTTGAAAGAAACGTGGTTTTCCAGAAACATCGCACGAACATTGCTTTTAGTTTTAACTGGTGTCATAATGTCATTGCATTCGCCATCCATCCCTAGAGCTAGGGCGGATTCTGTTTTCGGGGAAAATTTTGTGATTTCATTGATTGCTTCCAAAAAGGTGGATTAATGTCGATAATCTTACAGTTTGCACGATTCGGGTACTTTGATAGATTCAGTTTAGAAAAAATTTAATGAATGAAATATACTAAAATTATTGTGTGAAATATAAGGTTCTTGTCTCGTCTCTTATCATTTATATAAAAAAAAAAAAAAAAAAGTATTTACGTATTTTAAATTAGTTCGCCGAAATCTGTAATATTCCACCCAATTTGACTAAAACCTGTTGACTGCATTTGGTGTTGGAGCTTGCTACTAATCATTGGCGTATTTGTCTTGTACAGTTTATTATTAATCGGTGGTACGTATAGTAATAAAATTATACGTAATTGAAAACCTGTTTAAAAAAAAAGAATAGTATAAGATTTCGATTTATCATTAAAAAAAAAACATATTACTTTTGAATTAAAATTAGGTACTTAGGTTGTATTCAGCTTTTTTGATTTAAGAAACTGGACTGGAAAGTGGAAACAAGTTCAATAACTTAAATCTGCAAATAAAGAACATTAGCAGTTATCATAATGTTCTTGTAGATAAAGATGTGATTATACTAATGTGGTTCTATTCAAATGTTTGAATATTAAATGCTTTTCAAAACCAGGAAGCAAAACTGGCATGCTAAATTTGTCATCAGGACTTATTATTATGACTGTTTGCGTAACCAATTCACAGCTAACAAACCGCGTGTTAAATTAAATCAAATTTGCGTCCACAATCGTCTAAAGTAGTACCAGAAGCCATTTCGAATGTTCCCCCTATAATTTCTATAAATATATTCCGTTCATTATATTATAATTGCCTATTGATTTTACAATCATGCTAATGAGCGTTTTTCTTTTTGTTTTCTAGGGGATCGATAGATGGCGCTACGGTCTGTACGAAGAAACGTCAACATTTCAAAAAGTGTTTCTTTCAAATAGTAAAGAGTGAAAAGATGATCAAGAAGATGCCAACGCATCTTTTAATGACATATTTCATTATTTACTAATCATTTTAATCGAAAATTATAAACTTTTACGCCTGACATGGCTGAATGGGCTTGATCCCATGGCATTAAAAAAAAAGGCAGGCACAGACTTGACCAGATTTTGACAGGATCTCGCTTACGGCTCTATGGGGCGATAAACATGTCATCTGTCGAGTTTTTTAGGAACTAAATTTAAAAAAGAAAAGAAAAACGCTCATTAACTCAAACTGGGACTTGCGGCCGCAAACGGCGTGTATTTATCCGATAGCACACTGAATTCTGACATAATAAGTATTCCTACAATTTTTTGGTACATTTCCTACCAATAAAATGTTTCCAGATGACTGGAGGAGACTTGTAAACATCGCAGTAAAATCCTTTTTCGATATAATCTTCAGTATTGAATAGGGAACTTTATTCTAGTAATCTTCTTTCACCTTATTTCGTTATCGTATAAAAAGATGGCGAAAATTCAATATTTGCTACTGTATTTTGTATTGTGAAACATTTTAGACGTGCTTTCAAACTGTTTACTATTCCTCCTCCATAGACACTTGAACAGTAGCAATAAAACTGTATTTATTACCCTCTTCACTAGCTTAACCTACTGATATTGTAACGTGTCAATGACACGCCTAGTTGTTTTGTTTATGTGGATGTTCTCCCAGTTGTCAGTTGCGGCTACGCCCCCGCGTATTGGACCGAATTTCTTTCATACGCATTTTCAGGTTCATGGCTACTTAGTTATTTATGTTTCGCGTGCCATTGCCAACATTTCTACGGAGAAACGTGACCTTTCACGACTTCTAACTCTTAGTGGAACATGGTAATTGTAGTTGCCGCATAGTCAATCAGCTGTCGAAGGGTCTAGCCGCTATTAAGTGTTCGTGATAGTGATAAGAGGGCGATAAGACTGTTATTGTTATGATTGCGCGTGTTCGTGACGTATTCGCCGCGTTCTGCGCCGTGTCCTTCCTTGACATGCTTGCAGCCGATGCCTTGCGACGTAGTTTTCTTTCAGTGTGAATAGTTCGCAATAAGTATTGTCGAGTATAGCGAACTCTCGTATGTTTACGTGTTCATTCACACGCGTTGTCTTGTGTTGTGTGTGGTGTGGGTATGGCGTCGTTGCGCCTGCGGCTGCCTGCGCCGCGTCGACCCCTCTTTGTTTGTTGACAAGCGCACTCGTCGAGCGGCTCTGTTCGCGTGCAGACGTCGTGTGCGCCGCTCGCGTTGCAACTCTACTTCGTCTGACATCTCGAGTGTTATCGCGTTCGTTTCCTAAATTTAGTGCAGTTTTATACAAAATATCTTCTTCTTAGCAATAATTTAGTGCACAGTGGGATTTGTTGCGATTCCTGTCCAGTCGTTGATTGTTCACGACGATATCTTCAGCTTCTAAAATTATTCGTTCACCGCCGTGCCAGAAGGTATTGTTTTTGTTGTGTTTCCAATATTTGTTACATCATTATTATGGTACAGAAACAACTCTATTTGAGTGTATTTATAAATCTAACGTAACTTTTTTATTATCTTTGACGTGAATTCAATCATATTTATGTAAAATCTTTATTCCTGATGCATGTTCTCGAGCACCGCGATAAAATGCATCATATACCTAGGTATCTACTTAATAAACAGCTCCGTATCGAACGGTCGAGTGCATGTCGATATCACTTTAGATGCATGCAATGCAGTATAGCACGTGGTTAATAAGTGATAAGTTTTATTTTGATTCTTAAAAGCGTAGAGTTAGAGGCGAAAGTTAAAGTGGGGCAAGAAAGGACTCGGGGTCATTAGGCGGTGTCACCGCGATTTCTCCGGCATCTCTAATGAGATACTTAAACACTGGGAAAGACAAAATTACTTAGCTTCTGTTGCTAGATACAGTTATAATTTGGTCGGTTGCCGTAGAAGGCGGTTAGCGGTACCTCTTATAGCCGTCTGCTGGCCTGGTAAATCGTCTCGGTAACGGTACATGCACAGGGTATGGCACGTTCGCAGGTCGTCACTTGCATGACACGATGATTCAACTTCTTGCGGTTATAAGTCTAACAGTAATAGCAATAAAGAGCAAATAAAAGTGATAGGCAATCTCGACGATGACTTAGATGGCGATAGCACCAACCTTTATGTCGTACGATGTCGCTAAAATGAATAATGCCATTAGGATAAGCTTCTTTTTAAGTGCCAATGAAAGTTTTCGGTTCGTGGTAAATTAATGTTTACAAGCAATCTAATAAAATCTCTGAAAGTTTGTTTTTAGTTTGGAATTTTAATAGAAATACCACGCAAACATTGTAGTGAGCTATTTTACGCTAAAACTTGCAATGCCCTTTCAGAGTCCATGAACTGTATTCAAATAGTGCAACTACTTAATGTAAAAGTAAATGTGTGTGATCACAATTTTGCTTACATTGTCCCATACAACGAATTGAAAACCATCCAATCAGACAGATTTGAAACATAAAAGGTTCTTGACTCGTCTCTTATCTTATATCTTTTAAAATGAGAAGTAAAGTATTACGTATTTTAAATTAGTTCGCCGAAATCTGTAATATTCCACTCAATTTCACTAAATTGTTTGACTGCATTTGGTGTTGGTATTCTCGTCGGCTTCTTAGCTTACATTATTATTATGTCCATTGTACTATACTTATCTGTACCATTATCGTGTTTCTTTGTTTAAAGTTTTGTAAAAGAAAGTATTTTTACTATCTTCTAAGGCTGATCCTATAAGTACTTAGTACTTACTTACTGTTTCAAATTCTGAAGATTTGGAATCTTTAGTGTTGTGTAAGCATCCTTTAAAACTGTTGTATTGTTAAAGACTTATTTTGTTGTTTTTTTACTAATATAGTTAACAGACAATGGATAAAGATAGAGAAAGGTTCGTTATCGTCGATATCTTGCTTGATAATGTTGCCATCCTTTATAAAGAAAGCTATGGATAAATCCATTGATTATGTATCTTAAGAAATAGGATAGAAATTATTATATTTTATTAGTTTTGAGTTATTATTTTGCGTGGAGTGAGCGGGTTTTTGGTATGATAGAGATATTCTGACATGCTATTATTGTTATATTTTGTGCCTATTGTATTTTTAATCATAATCATAATCATTTATTGCTTTGGTATTTTTTTTGTTTTGGTGTAAAGTCTATTTGATTGATTGATTAATATGACGGTACATCATTGTGAATATGTTACACTTATTTAGAGTATATTTTCGGGAAAATATAATCACATGACTATACATACTATATCATGATTATGTTCCCCATCTCCCATATAGCATCTTTACGACTTCGAAATTGGCAATAGATGGCAGTTAACATGAATTATTAAATGGATTGATACCTACATAAATACTGAAATACTTCATTGCTATTGTTTAGGAATTAAGTCCACATAACATTAAAGTTTGATAAAGGAATGTTCATTAAACGTTGTTTTGTTCTCTAACTCGGTCAACTTTGTTGCTTGACTAGTTTTAAAAAATCAATTCACAAGTGGCGGTGCAATCGCGTAACAAACATACAAAAAAAAAAAAAAAAACATACGGGTCGAATTGAGAACCTCCTCTTTTTGTTGAAGTCGGTTAAAAATAGTCAAGTGAAAGTCGAATGTCTAATGAGCCTAGTGAATCCTTTCGCTTGTCGTATTTATTTTGCAAAGTGTTGCATTTAGTCGAGACCAGTTTTTTCGTTTTGTTGACTTTCCAATTAAAGCTCATTTGGTTCCTCTTCGGTCCCTCATTGCTTGTGTATTCGAAATAAATGTTAAATGAACTTTATATCCATTTACGTAGGTACCTTTATTCGAGTGTAAAGGTACTTTCTTTGTCATATTTAGTTCTAAGATAAAACCGTAACAAAAAAAGCCACATTCATCAAATGTTAATTTATTTTCAAACAATTTTCCGTTTTCGTAATGTAGAGTATTTTTACTTAATTTATACTAACCAGGTGCCAAATTGTGACTCACTTTTAGGGTAAATTTAGTAAAACGTATTACTTACCTTACCAGTTTGACGGACACGTTTTCAGGTTCTGCGCATCGAGTAATTTTCTCGCGATAAACTTCTTTGTTCACATTGTGATATCAACATGGTCTCGTGATTCAGAGAAAGTTCCTATTCGGGTACCGAACCGATTGTTCTTGGCGTCCATCCAATGTTCCTTTATACACGTAATGTTACAACATTTCACGGTAATTCGCTGCCAATTAACTTGGGTAACTAATAACCTAGTTTATGATGTCTCATCAACAGCTAATATTGTCAGTCTTCACCGCTGGGGCATAGACTTATCCTCATTGTGAGAGTATATGGGCGTTAGTCACACGCCCTCAGTGCATCAGTAGAGTTCATGTCATCATCACCCGATCATTAACCTTTAAACCACATACAGTGAAACCTGGATAACTGGGACATTAAGGGACCTGCAAATTTGTCTCACTTAAAGAGGTATTCCACTTACCCAGTGTCTCAGATATCCAGGTATAAATAAATATCTGTCTCATTTACAGAGGGTTCCACTAATAGAGGTAAGAGTAGAGGTTATATCAGTTATAGAGGTGCGATTATTAAATAAAAATAACGTATTATGTAAACAAAAGACAACATAGGTACCCATGTTAGCAAACACTGTTCTATAATAAACGTACACGTTTTAGTTTTCCTTGTCATTCAGAACACTGCGACTGAATTTTATCTTTATCTTGAATGATTCGGCAAAGAGTAAATTTTGGCACATTAAATTCGACACAAACATCATCGCGTGTTTTCCCACTTTCATAAACGGATATTAACTTTAAGTTTTTCACGTAATGATAAAGATTTGACCCTTCATTTCGGAACAATTTTTCAAATAAACATCCGGATGATAGCAAAATAAAAAACCTGGAGATCATTGAGGCACAAAATAAGCCAAGTGCGGAATAAGCGGTTAGACTAAAAATTAGGAAACAAATAGTGTGAGTTAGAGAGGTGATAGATTGGTGTTATCTCAGTTACAGAGTTAAGAGGTAGAAAAGTATTCTTTAAAATAAAGTCTCAGTAAAAGAGGTAAAATACACTCGCTGTCTCAATTATAGAGGTAACTAAGAGGTCAGAGGCAGAAGGAAAGTATCCTTTAAAATATAGTCTCAGTAAAAGAGGTAAAATATACTCGCTGTCTCAATTATAGAGGTAACTATGACGATAAAATCGAAAGAACGAATCTCAGTTATAGAGGTTTGCTTTATCCCACTAACAGAGGTAATTCAGGGCTAAAGTGATGGGACCTCAGCATGAGTTCCAGCTATGGAGGTTTCTCACTTATCCAGGTCCCACTTAACCAAGTTTCACTGTAGTAGGTACTCTACCCGTCAAACTGAACAACTTTTAGCATGGGGGCAAAAACGTCAGAACAAAAAAAAATCTGCTATTCCATACTAAACTGCAATGCCTTCTCGACTCAAACGTAGATATGGCACAGCAGTTTTTTTTGCTCTATCAGGTTTGCTCCCATAGTAAAAGTTGTTCAGTTTGAAGGGTAGAGTATGTGGTTTAAAGTTTAATGATACTTTTCCTTACACCCTGTACAAGGTGTTACAAAACTACAAATAAACATTTAAGGGGGTGGTGTAGACCATCAAACTGAACAACTTTCACTATGGGACCAATACCGAAATCGCGAAAAAAAAAATTTATGTTCTATACTCTACAAATCGACTAGAGCTAAAATATATATGGGATTTAAAATTATTTTTTTTGCGATTTCGATGTTGGTCCCATAGAGAAAGTTGTTCAGTTTGACGGTCTAAACAACCCCATTATGAGTTTCAAAAATTTATTGTTACTTATGAAACACCCTGTATACAAACATTCTCCTCAGTCCAAATGTCTTAAAGTCTTCTTACGTTTATTCTGAGTATAGGAGATGTGTCGAAACCGCATGGCCGTTGAATATGTTACCATGTTGCTTGTTCTATAGAGCGTCTAGTAAGGAAGGTTGTATGTAGATTGCATTGGTTAATACAGAATGTACTGAGAAAGTCTCTTTCGCACCATTCATTATATGCACTTCATATGCACTATTCATTCCTATACAAATATATTCCATCATTCATTATCTAATACAGGGCTAATTGTTTATAAGCTGCTCTATCAAATGAAAACTGAATTTTCCTTTAATTTAAGATTTGTTTTTCTGAAAACTACACCGAAATTAGGCCATTATTTATGTGATACATACAAACAAACAGACACAAATTCGAAAAAAAAAATAGAATGAATTCTATCGTCATTTATTCTACATCACATCACAATACCTACTTGTATATTTCCTGCTACGTACAGCTAAAGACACTCTAGTTACCTATACATGTATATGTACAGTTAAGTCTTATCTTACACAAGTTACATAACCTATACTTAATATGTTTCATACATTTTCTATAGCCAGTATAGCCAGTAGCTAACTGTCATTTTCTATGGAACAGCAGATTTCTTTTTGCGATTTCGTTGTTCAGTTTGATTTCTGAAGATGTCGATTTTCTGTTCGATCACCCTGTATAACAAGTACAGAATTTTTTTTTTGCAATTTCGTTGTTGGCTCCTTTGTGAAGGTTGTTCAATTTGATGTTCTGAAGCACCCTGTAAGATATGTAACGCATTAAATTTTTAACCTACTGCGCCAGAAGGAGGGTTATGCAACTTATATGTAAGTACAGAGACGGAACAAAAATATGCATTCTTATATTAGACATACAGACCAAAACATTGTAAAGTTTGCCATTGTCACTTTCATAACTCGTTACATATATTTACAAACTGTTAAATTTGTTTAATCCATCCACACTGCATACCGTGCACCACGCGAGCTGGCGTGGCATTTTCGAGGCCGAAATCGCGAACATTTCCTGTAGCGCTGTGTTAACTTGTCGATCATCGTTCGATATTTTGTCTGCTTGTTTTTTCCTACTGCTGGTCAAAGGTTTCCCCTAATCTCTTCTAATAGGGCTAGAATGCCACGTACGACAGAGTGACTAATTTTGGCAATGCCTCAGGTAACAGGCAAATCTCTTTTTCTCGTTTTGTCGGGATGACGTGCTACAGGCTGGATTCAAATATGTGTGCAGTAAAAAAATTACTCGCCTCAAGCCTTTGAAGAGGCTTTGTCAGCAGTCTACAATGACAGGCTGGTGATGATTGATGATTGACACGAAATGGTGCTAGTGCCTTTGAATCGTTGTTTCTGCGAACCCCGGAAAAGAATACGTCGGTGACGGTTGTATGCCATAAGGTCTAACAAAAGTAGCTGAATCTGTTTTAATGGGATGATCAGATCATCATATTGAACAATTTTCTTCATAGGGCCAAGGTCGAAATCGTATAAAATATCTTCTTGTGACCTTTGGATACATTTTGTTTCACATAAAATATTGTTGAAGGAACAAAAATTTTCCTACGGAACATGGTTCAAAAAACGAGGAAATTTTGTGGATTCCTGACACAAGTACTGCGGATCAGATCTGTTTTCTATGTAAGGTCCAAACAAATTTTCTCGTTTTTCGACCCATGTCTATTAAATAATCTGTGCCCATGTTCCTTAGGGAAAGTTGTTTAATTTCGGTGTCTGAATACACTTTTTTCTACTTACTAAAAAATATTAAAATAAGGCTAAGGCTAATGGTTTCAGAATGTCTCTGACTACCGCCTCGGGGAATATAGTCGTAAGCATTATGCTATGCTATGCTAAATGGGCAAACAATCAACAGCCACTCATAGCATTTTGCCAGCTTTAGTCTTCCGCGGTATACTAGGTGAGTGAACTTGCAATTCCACAGGGAGGTTCCAGTGTGAGCTACTCAGTACTGAGCACGAAGGGTCGACGACTCTTAGATATTATAAAGAGCTTTATGATTCAGAGCTCTCGCTCGATCCCAGCTGCCAGCTCCCAGTGGTAGCGCCATCTTGCAACAACTACTTTGCGAGTTGCGACTAACTCGAATATGTACGTGAATAATATACGTGAATTCTACAGTGAAGGAAAAGCATAATTAACCTTTAAACCACATACTCTACCCATTAAACAACTTTTACTATGGCAAACCTGTGAGATCAACAGAAAAATCAGCTGTCTCATACATTTGAGTCATGTAGGCATCGCAGTTTAATATGGAACAGCAGATGTTTTTTGCACTGACGGGTTTGCCCCCATAGTAAAAGTTGTTTAGTTTAGTTAATGATGGTTAATGATACTTTTCCTTACACCCTGTATAGTATTACAATCCGCGAGTTCCCAACTAGTAGAATCAGCAACTCTTTATCGGACGTCAAAATGCGCGATTTGTATGAAAAATTGCTTGTATACTATGGAGCCAATGCAGTCAACTCCACAACCAAGTATGAATTGAAGGATTCCATTATAAGGAAGTGGTCAAATCCAGAAATGGTCTTACCTAGAAGTGGTCGAATCCAGAACTGGTCATATCTAGAAGAAGGCATTTTAAGAAATGGACACTGAACGCCTGAACGTTTAGACCTATATCCGAGGATTTCCCCAATTTAGTTCCCAAAGGGATATCACTAGCCTTGTCCTTTACTAAATTATAACAACATTCAGTAGTTCTTCGTTTCAAAGAGTTTTCTGATTATCTTGGTCTTTAGAAGGGGAGTTATCCCCCTGGACTTCATTGTCTACATCTCGATTCAGAAGGTCCACTTCCCAAAATATCAAAATCCCTAAACGTCTATTACTAACTAAAATGCCTTTTTTAGTATTTTCCGCTGTTGATCTTTGTTTACAGCCAGTGAAAATGCGTTGAGGGCCTAATGACCGACAAAAAAAGGTAAGTAAATAGTTTGATAGTTTTTCATAAAGAAGCCGCTAGGTCAGCCGGCTAAGTTGTATGTATACTAATCGACTTGTCCTCAGAGCGTGGCACGCATGTATGGATTTTTCTAGCACACACATTTCTTGCCGCAATCAATCTTTTAATGTCCACACACGATCCGACACGTCTTGGGTCTCCAACATGTACATTATCATGTCATTATTACGAAGCATGTTTGTTAAACTTTCTGTTCTTTCGCAATAAATCTCAGTGTTTCATTTCTTTTCAAACTAGTAAGGGGGAACGAAATTTTAGAGAAATTAAGAATATTATTATTACACCTAATTCTTTGACTAGAAGAGACAAAAATGGTCTTAAGACATTAATTAATGTTTTTGGTGATATACGCTCAGTTGCAGAAACGTTCATTACAGTTAATCCTCCATTAAATATCTTGCTGTCACTTTTTATCTTGTTGACGTAATAAAAGTTAGCAAGAGATTTAATGGAGGATTAACTTTAATAAGCGTTTCTGCACCTGAGTGATAATGTTTTAGACTTGACTTAATTTCTTACAAATAAATACAAAACATTCCCTAAACCATTAGTTATTGTTTATTAAACAAATCATTACTTATTATTATTAAAATATTATAGATAAGTTCATATCAAATAAATATAAAATATTGCAATAATGTATTACAATAAATAATTTACAATCGACATAACTCCAGGTTGCTATAAATTATAACAAATAATACCTACCTACGTCATTTATTAGCTAAAGATAATTTTGAAATTATGAAAATTACCTACTTCTAAAATAAGTACGCTATTTCTAAGGAACTGCGCGTCAATATTTGAGTTAAAGATTTTGCTAAAAAATTGTCTTAGTTTTTTACAATAAAAACCCCATCACAACAAGTTCTGTATTTTAGAGTAATGCTGGCAGAAGAGATACCAGAACAAACTGATAAATCAGATGTGTTTGGAGACGCCCTCATTTGTAGATGTGTACACATACATATTTTCGAGAAACAAGTGTACTCAAATAAACGCTATAAGAAACCGTTACAATGTCTTATTTTAGTTTAAATACTAGTGACCATGTAACTCTCAGCAATAACGACAAAACAAAATTAGTTGCAATTGCTAAACATGTCGGACATGTTCGCCGAATTACTGCGGCGAAGTGTTATGTTATGAGACATTCATTAAACTGTATTCATCATTAAGTTTGTAAACCCGTTGCACTGGATTTCAAAAGTAACTGCTCTTTCATTGTCTTTTGTTTTAACGGTACTTTAATGATAGGGGTGTACAAAACTTTCAGGGTTGTAAGTGTAAAAAATGTAAGTAGATAAGATTTTTTATGGATATATATGTCTCTTTGTCTATAAATGTTAGTTTAAAAATCCATGTCCACACAAAAAACAACTCAAACTGAATTTCTCAGGAGAGTGAAACACTATCCCGATTAACTTGGAAAGTAAAACATTATCTAAGTAACTAAATAGGTACAAAATTACATGATATCGTTAAAACCGTTTTCGAAACCAATTAATTACAGTATACTTCTAATGTTATCGACTTTATATTTAACAAAGATGTAGAAAATGCTCTCTCGAATTATTTTTATTTTAAGCTGTTATTTCTAGATTGATTCTAAAATGTTTCAGCTACATGCAGCTAGCATGTGATACCTACTATTTATTATTCTGTGGTTGAATGTGGATATAATTTTTCACTGCATTGATGAATATATTCGCCCGCAATTTATTTTAGCCGTGGTGGTCCAGTGGCGAGTAACCATGCCTGCGATGCGAGGCGATGATAGTTCGATCCCTGTCCAGAAGTGTGTCATTTTTTGAATCGTGAGAATGATGCATCATCAATCTCCATAGTAATTTTGTCATTTTCTACTGCTGATATTGAACGTGTGATTTTGAAAAATCGCTCTCCAGGTCGACTCGTACCAATGAGTTTTTCAGAATTTATATACGATTTGTAGCACCACTTGGTTTTCGCCTTTTCGGTGAAGGAAAACATGGTGTGGAAACCTGCATGCTTAAATTTCGAGGCATGTATAAGATGTATTGTACCCACTGTCCAATACAAGTGGCAACGGGCTCAACCCCGTCACACTGGAGAGAGTTTCGGTATTACTAGTGAAACATGGATGTTCTGAGTTATCAAAATATCTCTGACTTCCTCGGGGAATAAGTTGGTGTGCATGTGCATCGCCCATTCAAAGGGTAAAGGTAGAGCCAATACCCCAGTTTGGACGTATATAGCTGATGATGATCAAATCAATTAAACAGGGTGCAGCAAAGTGTCACAAGCCTTAGGTGTAATTTAAAGGAGTCAGCTCGCCTCAAGTTGGCCGTGTTCCAAACACATTAAGGACGATATTTACGTGGCAAACACTTAGAAGCCTTTGTCTTTCTTGCTACGTGCTTCTTGCCAGAGTTGGGGACTTTCATAAAGGATACAAATTATGTACTTTGTTTAGTAATATTGCGATGAAAATGTTGGAGAACTCTGAGGTCAAGCGGTTTAACAAAAACAATATGTTTTGTAAGACCAGAGAAAGTGAACATTTGTATACAATTTGTAGCGTTAGTTTTGATCTTAAAGCAACACGGCTCCTGTCACGTTTTGTTGATGTAAAATAAATTAGACAAGAGTGTTTTATATTATTTTGTTTCTACAGGGTTTAAACTTAAATGCGTCACAACTTTTGGGGCACTTCTGAACATTAAACTGAACAACTTTCCTACTATTAGGACCTTTGAAATTGCGACAAAATTATTCATAATTTTTTTCTGGTCCAGTAATTGTTGTCATTTACTGCCGAACAGAAATTTTTTACACACAATACTTATTTTATTTCTATGTATATTCAAACGAATATTTAATTGAGTTTGTGATTATTGAACTATACTGCATGGCAAACTTATATTTAATCCACTATACTTCGTCGCAACGTGTGTTCTATCAAATAATTCTACACTGCACAATATCAGCTGATCTCCCCCGACACACCGTAATTTATGGATGACCCATCAAAAGTTGGAGCCAAAATAAAACGAGTAGAATTTGCAATGCAGAGAGGAAATTCTCTTTAGTCAACAAATTCATCAGAGAAGAACAAGAAAGCACAAATTAAACTTTAAACCCATCGGTTAAAGTCCCTTGCTGCTTGCAAAATGAATCTGACCAGAATTTCAGCTACACTTTAGTAGATGAATTTAAAAGTGTAAAATGGGTATTCTTTTAGAATACTCACTTGAGCTTTTTAAATAATGACGCTTTTTCGTAATGGCGTAGAAATTACCGAAATCGACCTGTCAAATGCATACAGTGTTTTTTTTAATGGAGTTTATAAATTACTAGCTGTTTCCCGCGACTTTGTCTTTTATGCCTATGTTCTTCCACGAGGTTCATGCTATCTCTATACCAAATTTCATCAATATTGGTTTAGTTGTTTAATTATCAATGTATTTCAAAACTTATTATTAAATAAATAAATAATTATCAAGATAATGGCCCGGTCGTAACAATTTAAGACTGCAATTTTAAGTATATTTGAGACCATATTTGGTTTTCTAAAATGACTACAATTTTATAATAAATGTTGCATCTGAGGATGCACTTGCTAATATTGATGATGTGACACTACGAATGCCATCTATTGAGTTTTTTTATACCAACCTTGGAATATACCTCATTTCAATACATCTGCTCTCAAACGGTGAAGGAAAACATCGAATCGGTAGGAAACCTGCATACGCTGAAGAAATTAAGATGCGTAAGTGAAGTCTACCGAACCACATTGGGCTCGAGTGGTGGACTAACTCCCATACTAACCTGGCCTGTGCCCTGCAGTAGGACGTAGGTATACAAGATCCAATACAGACCAACAAACTAAGCAACTTTCTCTATGAGACCAACATCAACATCGCGAAAAATAAATCTGCTGTCCCATACATTTTGGTCGATTGCAGTTTTATATGGAACAAAAAATTTTTTTTTTTTACATTTTCTACCATGGTCCTATAGAGAATGTTTAGTTTGATGTTTTGATCATCCCCTTAAAGCACTCTGTCAGCTTATTAAGAAAGAAGGGTGATGATGATGATAATAGTTATGTGTCTGTATGGTTCAATGTACAGTATAGGAATAATTTGTAAAGAATTTGTCTCCGGTCACGACCGTTTCCTCACGTCTAAAGAATTTCATGAAATTCACTGAAGATGATTCACTAATCGTGATTCAGTTACTTTTTAGAATCCACGAAGTAAACAACAAAACTGCGTTGTTACTCATATTATTAGTTTTTCCTTGTTTTTCAGTGTAATCTGCCAAATCTTTAAAAAGATAATTTATTACAAAACATAACAATAGTACATAAATATTCTTATTAACACGCAGAAAACCAAAATAACCTAACGATTTGGAAGAATATTTTTATATAGAGACCATCGTAAGGGTTACGTGACAAAAAGTTGTTTGTATTAATAAAATCTCAATCTTCTGAAACTCTCCTTTTGAAATGATTGGATTAAAATGGTTGTTTAACACGCTAACAATTCTTCTTCTTGCTTTTTCCGCCCGAAAAAGCCAAACTTGCGTTTTAAAATAATTCTGTTTTTTTCTTTCCAAAGTCATTGACTAAAAATCGAAATTATCAACACAGCCTGTAGTACAGTAATTCTATGTACCTATTCAATGTATGGGGAAAACAAACAAATTAATAAAGTTTTGAAACTTATGTGACATGATACCTTTGGGTGTGGTGTTCAAAAGTCACAACTCTCCCTCCCCCTCCCTCTGACGCTTCACCCCCCCTCGCCGTGAAGTTTGTCCCCGTTAACAGTTTTTTATATTTTTTGCAAAAACTATAATAGATACAAAAAAAAATTTAAAGGCACAAATTATCCTAATTAAATTATACACAAAATAAGTGATATGCACTTTCTTAATAGGACTTAACCTTTGAGGGCTAGACGGACGAGAAAGTAACAACATTTCAAAAGTTATGAAATTTGTATGGCGACCCTCGTAAAAGTTGAAGATAAAAATGAAATGATTCCATATTCTTAATAAGCGACCCTGAATACCCTCGGATACACATTTTCAGTCGGATCGGTGAACCTTTAAAAGCTGCTTTGGCGTTTGAAATTTCCATGGCCGCCATCATAATCTATCATAGTTTCCGCAGGCCGTTGACCTCATCCTTCAGGATTCAAACTTCTGAGGAAGTCAGTTTTCCCTGTCAGCTTTCACTTATGCCCATAAGTGAACCTAGAGAGCTTATTACTAAGTTTTTTAATATGTGCTTTCCAGTTTACATGTGTGTCAATATCTAAACCAAGCAGTGTAAAAGTTTGCACGCATTCTATTTTGATGTTATTTAGGCTGTAGTTAATAATAAGTGGGGGTCTTTGGTGAGGTCTAAACTGCATTATTTTTGTCTTATTGAAATTTATTTCTATGTTATGGTCATCCAACCAGTGTATTATTTCATTTAAAGTTACATTCAATTTAGAATCAAGCTCAACATTATTTTGGCATGGGAGAAGGATGGATATGTCGTCCGCAAATAAAACGCATAGTTCGTTTACTATTTTAGGCAGATCATTAATATATATTAAAAATAATATACACCCAAGAACACTTCCCTGAGGTATTGAATTTTTTTGAAATTGCTTGTCTGATCTTATATTTTGAATTACTCCTGTCTCTTTACTATAGTTTTCTATTTCTACATATTGTTCACGGTTACTTAGATATGAAGTAAACCAATCATGAGCGACTCGACGAGCGAAGTGAGGCTAAATGCATGTTCTGTTGGCAATCTTCTCTCTTTAAGCGTGTTCTTCCTTTTCACCCTACTATATGAATAAAAAATCAGCCATCCCATACATTTGGCTCGAGTAGGTTAGCAGTTTTGTATGGAAGAGCTGATTTTTTTTCGCGATTTTAATGTTGGTCCCATAGAGAAAGTGGTACAGTTTGACGGTCTCATCAGCAGCAAAGGACCCTGTATGTGGAACTAGAAGGTAATGTTTTTGCATTTTATAATGTGAGAATTGTCGTATTATGTAAACAAATGCGAAGTAAACACGACATCGAATGCTCGGTCATCCAGACAGGGCAGTAATGCAACAGTAATAAATGGCGGCGCACCCAGGCCGTTCCCGGCTCCGTCTAGACACCGGCATTAAACTTGAAACTGCTAGTGCTAGACCAGACTCCTCCCGTCTGCATCTAAATTGCTCCCCTCGTTTCCTGGAACCTTGCCTTTATGTCTGAACTGCGTCTGGAAAACAAGACAAGGTTTTTATAGGATGTATTCAGTACCTATACCTACCCTAGACTGTTAGAGGTAGATTGTGCTTCACTGTATGTCTCTACTCGTCGATGAGCTAAATTTTATAGTGTGAACGAAATTATATTACAACTTTGTTTGTTTTGTCTGGCTTTTCGGTGAAGGGAAACATCGTGAGGAAACCTGCATGCTTCAATTTCGAGGCATGTATTGTACCCACTGTCCATTACAAGTGGCGACGGGCTCACCCCCCGTCACACTGGACAGCGTTTCGGTACTACTGGTGAAACGTGGATGTTCTGAGGTTTCAGAATATCTCTGACTACCCCCTCGGGGAATATAGTCGTGAGCATATGCTTATGCTTGTTTGTATTTTCGATTCATCGAATTCAAAAATATTAAAGTTCTAATATAATTTCGTTCACACTATAAAATTTAGCTCATCGAAAAAGCTCTCAAATAAGCTCGAAAAGAAGAAATTTAGCTCTTTAGAAAATATTTTGAATAAAAATGTTTGTATTTTCGATTCAATTCAAAAATATTATTTTTATTCAAAATATTTTCACATAAATACCTTTTTACCGTTATTTTTTTTAATTGTAAACCATACAAGTATGTCTCAAATATCGATGTTAGAATTTTTCTGTGAACTAGTTGCGATTTAACTCTACCTCTGCGTTAGAGAATTTCTGATACAAATTCATATCGGACTGGAATACACGATGCTGGATATACACTTGAGTTGATTACAAAATACACGTTCCACTTTTACTAATAAAAATAAGATTGGATTCTGTATGCAAATGCAATAAACAAGGTATCAAAAATTTCGAACTTTAGGAAGTGTTATCACAAAACCAGATTTTCCACTTCTTGTGAACACGATTAAAATTATATAAAAACGAAATGAGTTTTCCGTTTTTAACAAGGCAAGTTAATAGTAAACTTTACTACAGAGTAATACAACGTGTTAATAATAGAAAATTGTTTTTGTAGAATCGAGAGCAGAATCGAAATAGGTAACATTTTACAAAATTTTAAATAACTTAATTTTTTAGTTATAAATTAAAATTTTAAAACTCGATGTCAATCCACCGCACTCACCTCACCCTACTTACTACCAAAATCCATGATCCAATCCATTTCATTCATTGCTGAAAGTTTAAATTGTAATGAATAAAATAATTAAATTATTGTTTCATCATAGCATAGCATATGCTCACGACTATATTCCCCGAGGGGGTAGTCAGAGATATTCTGAAATCTCAGAACACCCACGTTTCACCAGTAGTACCGAAACTCTGTCCAGTGTGACGGGGGGTGAGTTATTGTTTCAATGCAATTATTTCGTTAAAATCAGTTGGGGTGTATGAGGTTTTGCGATAAAATAACTTTGCCTTTGATGTGGTGAATCAGAAATCATCGTTATGCTCAGGAATAACGACATTAAGTATAAATTACTTTAATTTAAAGTGTAAAAAGTGTAAATTACTTTTATTTAAAAATTAACTCTAATGAAGTTTGTTTCTTTTAAAAGAAATACGAAATAAAATCGGAGCTGCTTCTTCTGAATATCAATTTTAAAACTAATTGGAAGTTTAGTTAGCTCTATTATTTTTAACAAAGCTTGGTTAAAAGACAAAGGATGGTCGGATGCTGTCAAATATAGGTACCTTATATTAAGGGTCGGCACTACCCTGATCGGGCCAAACAGGGTTCGGCGTTCCGACTTTTGAGGATAGTAAATAGCTATATTTCGAAACAAAATTAATACCATCGCTTCTTTAAAAGATGAAGTACAAGATGAACAAAAAAAATTTCAGCAAAATTTTATAGTTACATCAGAAAGTAATCGAGAATTTCATGAAAAACTCTAGAATAGCACTGCCGCGTTCCGAGTCCTGTGATTTAGTTAAACAAAATAAAACAACAAAATATATTTCAAATCAATGGCAAAGCATCAAAGAACACTTTACACAAATCAGTTTTTCGATACGACTTCTAGTTTTTTTGCAATTTGTTACCAAAAATCACATATTTTTTTGGACGTTTTCTTCATACAAATTACTATGGGCCGTCAATCGTTCGAAATCATTGCGAATAGACCGGTGACCGGCAACACCCAACCCTGTCTTAGAAGATTAATGAACAGATCCATTTTGTACCCATTATTATTATAAAAAACCGGGCAAGTGGGTGTCGGGCCACACGCAGTGTAAGGTTCCGTAGTTGCCCGTCACGATATGTGGACTTAGAAGTACATTTTATAAATTGGTCGACTATTACTCGTAAATTTTTGTCCCCATTATTATAACAGAATAATTATAAGTTTATTATTATTGGTAGGTACTAGCAAACTTCGATTGATAATCTGTTATCATCATCATCATCGTCAGATATGTTATACAGGGTGAATTTGATATCATTACCATCCTTTTAAACTAAGAGTCTACCCATCAAACTGAACAACTTTTAATATGGGAGCAAACCGATCGGAGCAATAAAAAAATGATGTTCCATAGAAAACTTAATGGCTAAATAAAATGTGTTTCTACAATTTAAAGGAATATGTCGATCATGACATTAGATTCTAATAATTAAGGTAATGTAAATTGTAAGAGTTCCTAATGATAATAATTATAAATTAGCGTGATCATTTTAGTATTATGTAAGGGTAAATTCACAACAAGCTATAACATAATTTGCACATCTGTACGACAGATCAAATACAGATACTTACCTACTAATGCTGAACAACTTTCTGAACCTGTATTTATGCAAATAAAACATTTCATTTTCACTGCAGTGCCTACTTGATTCAAATGTATGCAACAGCAGATTTTTTTTGATCCGATCGGTTTGCTCCCGTAGTAAAAGTTGTTCAGTTTGATGGGTAGACTTTTACTTTAAAAGGATGCTAATAATATCAATTTCACCCTGTACATAAGTATGGAATAAGAGTGAATTCTGTGCCGTAGCAGTAACTCAAACGATTGCCTTCAAAAGACATTTGCACGACAGAATTTAGCGCGACACAAGACAACACAAAGGAATTTCATAAAAGTTACTTTCCGGGCACAGTTTGGTAGTTTTTGGTTATTATGGTAGTTTTGGTAATTAATGGTAGTTTTTGGTTCTTTCATTAATTTTTGGTAATTTTCATAGTTTTTGGTTATTTTGGTAGATTTTCGTACTTTTTGGTAGATTATTGTTATTTCGGTAATTTTTCGTATTTTTGGTAGTTTATGGTTATTTTGGTACTTTTTCGTACTTTTTGGTAGATTATTGTTATTTCGGTAATTTTTCGTATTTTTGGTAGTTTATGCTTATTTTGGTACTTTTTCGTACTTTTTGGTAGTTTATGGTTATTTCGGTACTTTTTGTTTTGGTTCATTTCATTTCATTTATTTACCTTAAATTGTAGGTAGTTACTTACATAAGTTTCAGATGGTAAGTACAGAGTATTAGTCACACTACAATATAATTTATAAACATAAAGAAAAAAAACAGATTTAAACAATAGGTGCCAGACCTCTCACTACTACAATCAAATTAAATGTCGCATAAAATCAGTTTAATGTTATTAAAACACTGTTCGATTAATTATACCTTCTTCTGAAATCTCTTGTCGGGTAGGGCTTTAATGTCATCTGATATTTTATTATACACAAAAACAGCATTCCACTTTGTAGTTCTTTGCATCGATGCTAGTCGGTAATTTGGTACCAGTAGCTCATTTTTGCGAGTTAAATTTAGTCTTTTGCTACGGAATGGGGGTTTACTTGGGAATTTGTCGGGGTATCGTCTCACGATTTTGCACAGCTCGAGGATATACAAAGCTGTCACAGTGAGCAATTTAAAGTCGGTGAACAAGGATCGGCATGACACCCTGTTGCCAACAGGCTGTTGGACTGAATTCCGCTTTCGATTCGAATGCACCTCTTTTGCAAAACAAATATTTTATATTTTATGTCAACAGACTCACCCCGTAGCCAAGCCATAAAGAACTCTTTTATTTATTATGTTAGTTTTTGGTAATTTTCATACTTCTATCAAATAATAACAAAAAGTATAAAAATCTACCAAAATAACCAGAAACAACGAAAAAGTACCAAAATCTACCAATAGTACTAAAACCTACCAAAAGAACCAACAACTACCAAAATCTACCACAAGAACCTAACTGTTGACATAACATAACATAAATATTCTTTATTTGCACACCAAAAACATACAGCAACAAAAACATAATTAAAAGAACGTTAGACATTGTTGACATTGTAATAATTCAGATAGGCAGGTCGTGGGTTCGAATCCCGCCGCCCGACTTTTTCAATCTTTAATTTGATTAAGCTAACATGGCATACATGTGAAATAATAAAATTCTATTGTAATAATTATTTTCTTATCTTTGAAATACTTCTTGTTAATATTGCTGTGCCCTTTCAGGGTTCATGGTTACATGACTTTAGCTAGTAGTAGTAGTAACACCTATGCTGTAACTGTACATGAATGCGAATAAATTAATATGAAGATGAACCAAAAACTACCAAACAGTGCCCTTTGTAAATAACATTTTAGTTTTTAAAATAACTTTGTGCAATTCTTTTGTCGCGCAATGTCCTTCAGCTTGACCACTTTTTTCAGATAGTCTACCAAAATCTACCAAGTCCTGTTTCAAATTCTACCAAATAATATTTATGTCGTTCCAGATGGTTAAAATTTAATATTAAACACGTTTTTGAACAACATTTATTATAAATTTTATTGAAGGCTCATCATGTTATTTCCGCATTTTTGTATAATTTTTATTGGTTTTCATCACTTTGTAACATGGAATCAAAGGTTAAAGTCCTATGACAAAAGTGCATAGAACTTGTTTTGTAGAAAATTTTATCTGATTTAATTTGTCTTTACAAAACTTTTCGATACAACGTAAAAAACTGAAAAAGTCACCTTTAGAGCCCTCCTTCCTTGAACTCGCAAAATCGGGAGTTCCAACATCGAAATTCGTGTTCAGCAGGTCCGAATTAGTAAAAAAAACACATTTGGCTAAGTGTTACCCAAAATGCGTCTAGAATTTAAATCCGTCAAAAAGTGAACCAGTCATTAAAGCTTTACTAGAAGTTCCGGAAAACTTCCGGAAAACCGTGCAATGGATGGTTTTTTTTTGTTTAATTGTTTTACAGCCATTTGTATTGCCAGCTTAGATTTTTTTTAGACTGAATTCCTTCCAAAGATCCTTGCATTTTTGATAAAATTTTCGAATACCGAATTTCTATTCTGCTAAAGAATTTACCACTACTAAATTATCGTTCTCTTTGCCCTAAATCCACCAATAAAGTAGAAATCTACTAAAAGTGGTCACACTGATGTCCTTTTGCGCAAATGTTTTTGAAGGCAATCGCTCCAGTTACTGCTGCAAAATTAACTTTTATTCCGTGCTAAAAACATATCTGACGATGATGATAAAAGATTACAAACCCTTAGTTTGCTAATACCAATAATATTAAACTTAGGCCCGATTCGACCAAACAGGAGTAAATTTAATTCTTAGATTAAGTCACTTTGTTACTATAGAGTAAACTGATTTTGCGTTTTGCCAACCCTAATCTAAATGAAATGTCAATGTCAAATAATTAAAAAAAATCGAATAAAAAGAAACCTACCAAATTAAAACTGTATAACCTCACATTGCAATAATTACGGATAAAACGACCTCTTTCCTTAGGTGAATTATACATTCGTTCTTTTAGTACGGGGTGTGTAAACAACAAAAGTAAAATTGCTCCTTGTATAGTTACTCTTCTATAAATCTAAGTTTGGTCGAATCCGGCCTTATAATAATAAAATTATTATGTTATAAGTTTTAGTTTGCTCTGTTATAATAATTTTAAGTTTTTTTAAGCCTTAGTAATACTGTATATATCGATACCAGAAGTATCAATTAGTGTAAGGGACAAAACTCAGTTTTTCAGTAGAGCGAAAATAAGATATTATTTTTAGAAAGCTGCCCATATCTTTTTATCTTGTTGTCCTTTTTTTATGGCTCCTAGAGCAAAGTAACTTAGAATAATTGCGTTTTTCACACTAAATAGGCAAAACTATGATAATCGTAGTCATTCCAGAGATAGCATGTCCCTTACATTAAAGAAAACAGTTAAGTTGTACGTTACGCTGCACAATTCATAAACAAAGGCAAACTGTCGATGATGTAAGTTACATGTAGAAAATGGAAATTACGGGTCATTTTAATGTAAGGGTCATTACTGGTGTTGCCATTGTTGTATCTGTACCTAAAAGTATAGCATTCACAACCTTAATGCTATCATATTAGGGTTCATGACTTGTACCACTTTAAACAGAATTCTGTCCAGAATCATTCAACGTGAGCCTTGCTACAACTAAAAATATTGTTGGTGTTGTAGTAAAACTGTGGGATATAATATTAAACCCCGAGTGGGATTATTATCGTGTGTTTTTTTATGTATAAGTGTGTACGTTTTCTAAAAATGTATATGTACCATACCTGACACGTCACTCAGCTAAACTATCTCCTTCTATACATATAAATCAGTTCGAAGTCTGACTGATTGATTGATATACTAACAGTGACAGACAACTCATAGTCTTGACCGCTAAAGACCAGATCTATAATAAGTACCTAAATAACACATAATAATAACAAGATCTAAGCATAAATAATTCTGAAGAAGATTAAGGGCGCATTAAGGATTTTTCCAAAACCAACCCTTGCAATGGGGTGAAATAGGGTGGAATAAATTCGAATGGAAAATCGTACTTAGACAATTCATTTTGAATTTTCTTTCAATTAGGGGTGCGGTTTAATCAAACATAGTTTGTATTCGATATGGATCTCGGGCTAAAGCTGTTTTACCATAATACATACATACATACATACATATGCTCACGCCTATGTCCCACTACTGGGGTAGGCAGAGACAATAGATCGCCACATGCTACGATTCTGACACACATCTTTCGCCTCCTCAACATTCATAAGTCTCTTCATACATGCTCGTCGGTTCCGGGTACATTTTATTTGGCCCTTCTTCAGTACGCATCCTATTTGGTCAGCGTACGTGCGCCTAGGGCGACCCCTTTCAACCATTCCATTCACACTTTCCTTGTAGATTTCATACGTCAGCCTACTTTGGCTCATTCTTTCCACATGGCCAAACCACCTCAACATTCCTTTTTCAATCCTTGTCACTACATCTTCTTTCAGACCACATCTTTCTCTAATCACACTATTCCGTAACCGGTCCTTTAAAGTCACACCACACATACTACGCAGGGAGCGCATTTCAACAGCATTTATTCTAGATTCATGCTTCTTCTGCCATACCCAACTCTCACTTCCATACATTAAAGTTGGTGCCAACACACCCTCGTGAACCGCCAAACGGGCCTTTTTAGAAATAGTTTGACTCTTCACGAAGGTGTGCAAGGCTCCATTAATCCTATTTCCTGCTTTCACTCTTCTCTCTATATCTTCGTCGTACTTTCCGTCTCTTGTGAACATACACCCCAAGTACACAAACTCACTGACTTGCTCTAGCCTTTCATCACCTATCATAATCTTACATTCAGTCACTGTTTCATCGCACTCGATAACCATTACTTTCGTCTTATTTACATTAACATTCATTTTACCATAATTTGACAACGAAATGAAAAATGTTTGCAAGAGACTCAGAATTTTAAAATTTAGTTTGATATGGTGCTTGGAAATGGAAAAGCGGGAATCATCCATTCCCGCTTTATATGGAAAATCTTCCCCCTTTTGGCTGGCGATGATGTTGTAACAAGCATGCGTGGTGGGATTTGCTGCGCTAGGTTTTTATGCCAAGAAGGTTTGTGCTTGAATTGTAACGTGCGTGGTATTCGTTGCGATATCCCTTCAATATCGTGTAGATTGTGATGTCATGCTGGAGCATAGGCATGCATTAGGTTACAGGACGAGATAACTTAGGTTAGCTTATGCTTGGTCGCTGTTGCGTCGCTGATGGTTGCATCGCTGGGTCCGCTGGAGTCCTCATTTTTTATAAATTCGAAGGACACTAGCTACGGTGCCCTTTCAACACGTTCGTTCTTGAAGTGACAGTGGTGGTTAGGGCAGAGAAGTAAAAGCTTTTCATTTTGAGCCTTTGTTAGTAGTCACTGATTCATTTGGGCATTTGACCAATGTTACAATATAGAGTCCTTCTTAATATGCTGACACTTTTTCAAGGGGATGATCAGACCATCAAACTGAACAATTTTCTCTATGGGTCCAATATCGAAATCGCGAAAAAAAAATCAGCTGTCCCATACAAAATTGCAAACCTACTCGAGTCAAATGTAAATAAAGAAATAAAAATAAATAAACAAAATAAATACATCATGACATCATGGCACATGACAATGGATCTAGATAAAAATGACCTTTAATGTATGTATAATGCTAAAAATACTAAAAAGAAAAAGAAGTAAAACTAAAATGTACTAAAATACTTTATTGGCATTTTAAATAGACTTTTAAGCCCTTTTTCTGTGTTTTCAGTTCATCATTCCCTTGCCCATTTGCCATTACTCGTATTTGGGGTGTTTTCAGATATAGAACTAAAAATATACCTACTAAAGTCGTTATAATTATGCTAAGATTATACTGAAACTTGATTTTGGACCAAAGAAAATATTAAATTTGTTTTTAGAGCCTCAAATTGACTTATTTAGTACAGAAAATAATAAAAGTGGTCACACTGATCTAGAACATAATACTGTATACTTTGTAAGCAGTTCTAAATAAGTAAAATAAAATAAAACTCGTTTAATGTAAGGGACAGCATGCAAAAACGATCAAGGTTTATAATAACGTAAGGTACATTTTTGTAAAAAATGCTCAAATTGGTATGACGTAAGGGACAAAATGTTCAAGCACTGAGACATACGTTAAATAACAGTACAATTTTAATTTAACTGTCTCTTACGTTAACATTTTTGGAAAATAATGTTCTAAACTTGTTGAAAATGTGTGACGTAAGGGACATTTTTTTCAAGATTTCGATATTTTGAATACACCAATCGATAGAGCAGAAAATTTGGAATCCAGTAATATAAAAAAGTCATTTTCGACCAAATGTCCCTTACGTTACTTGATACTTCTGGTATCGATATGGTTGGGACTACTTGGGACCCACCAGGGGTGATCTTTGATCAGTCACATTTTGGGTCCATCACGGTACTGTACTGTTACTGTAAATGTCAATTTCGACCTACGGCCCTCAAATCCAGATGCTGCAGGTGCAGGAGTATTGCCACGTACGACCAAACATTCAACATCAATTTAATGAGGTAAAATCTGCCTTCCGGGCAGTAGGTACCCTAAATTCGGTCAGACTTATGAACCTGCCAGGATAGGGTGCGGCCTACCAGACTTTTTAGGCCTTACTAATTGGCCTCTAGACCAACAGACTAGTCCGTCCTTTAATTCAACGAGGTAAAATGTTGTGTCACCAGGGTTCACTTTTTCCTTCACACCAGTAAACGTGCCATGCCAGCCAAGCTGCGCCGCGGCCAACCAAGTTTTTTGCAAGTAACTTATTGCCAAATTTAGCTATAAAATTTATTTGTTCATTAATCTTATAAGATAGGGTTGAGTGTTGTCGGCCACCGGTCTTTTTCTTTTGACAGATATGTCAAACGGGCCGTAGGTAGTGCCGACCCTTAAAATACTTCACCCGTATTCTTAGTTGTTTTCTTGAGGCTTCCTCACTCGAGTCGATGACGTTTTTCACATTTTTGTCATACAAATAATGTCAAAAAAGTCTCGAGTGAGGAAATGTCAAGAAAAGGACTAAGAAGACGGGTGTTAGAATCTAATCTAATAATAATAATCTAGTACTAATTTAATTAGTACTAAGTCTAATACTAACTATTAATAAGTATATACTAAGCCTTAGATCATACTTAGACAAAATGTTACAAAAATAAAAATATAAATTTTAGGGGGTGGTTTAGACCATCAAACTGAGCAACGTTCATAATAGGACCAAGATCGAAATCGCGAAAAAAATAGTTATTTGTTATGCTAGGCTGCAAAGTTGCTTTTTGGCGCGAGTACTTTTATTGAAACCTGAGCAAGCGAAGGATTCTAGAATTGAACCACGAGCAAAGCGAGTGGTTCAAATAATAGAATCCTGAGCGCTCAGCGAAGGTTTCAAAGGTATGAGACGCAGAATAACTTTGCAGCCGAGCGAAACACACAATTTTTCACCTCACAACAGCGAGGAAAAAAAGTGAATTGCTAAAAAGAACATTTCAAAAAGTTTTTATTTTCGTGCTGGCCAGTGTCATGAAATAGTAATTAAGCATTTTCTGTGGATTGGCGGTATATAAAAATATTGAATAGACAGATTCGAATTTCAAAAACTCTTTCCACGCTAGCGGATAAAATACACTTTTGCACTCAGATTTCGAATGATAAACAGAATCTTTCCGAGCTTGTGAGGTGAAAAAGATATTATATACCTACTGTACAAATCGACTAGAGCTAAAATATACAATGTATGGGATATCAGATATATTTTTTTCGCGGATTCGATGTTGGTCCCATAGAGAAAGTTGTTCAGTTTGACGGTTTAAACAACCCCTTTAAGAGTTTAAAATATTTATTTTTACTTATGAAACACCTTGTATAGTAATAGTCATCTCTATGTATACAAATATATAATAACGACAACGACAGTAAGTATATAATACTGTCAGCAGATGTCCAAAGCAGACTTATTTTTATTTTTCAATACGTTTCAAACCCGACTGGCAGACTAACTTAAACGTAATTTCTCAATTTCGCTTCATTACTTTTTAAGAGACTTTGTAAAACTAAGTACTTACATGTATTTCTTGACTCTGTCTTTAAAATATTCTACATTTTATTTGAAGATTGGACTATAGAGTAGTATACTAGAATATTATACTAGTATTCGATTCATCATCATCATCATATCAGCCGATAAACGTCCACTGCTGGACATAGGCCTCCCCAAAAAATGGGGGGATTTGCCATAATCGCCACGCTTGGCAGGCGGGTTGGCGATCGCAGTTGGATTGAATGTGTGTACTCAGAGGATGCTGCTGCCCATCCTCCGGTAGATCCCTTAGTCGCCTTTTACGACACCCACGGGAGGAAATGGGATGGTGCTACTCTTAGCCGACACCACACGGACAAGTATTCGATTGAAATTCTTAATTCACGATTATTGTATATTAGTAGCCGTGGTGGTCCAGTGGCGAGTAACCTTGCCTGCCGTGCAGGAGGCGAAGGTTCAATCCCCGTCCAGGCCGACTCGTACCAATGAGTTTATCGGAATTTATGTACGTTTTGTAACACCACTGGCTTTTCGGTGAAGGAAAACGTCGTGGGGAAATCTGCTTGCTTCAATTTCGAGGCATGTATTGTACCTACTGTCTGTTATAAGTGGCGACGGGCTCACCCCCCGTCACACTGGACAGAGTTTCGGTACTACTGGTGAAACGTGGATGTTCTGAGGTTTCAGAATATCTCTGACTACCCCCTCGGGGAATATAGTCGTGAGCATATGCTATGCTATGTATAATTAGTACGAGTAAATTGTAGAGTCGATAAATGATGATTGATGATGTTGTTGTTGAGTTGAACTTGGATGTTCAGAGGTTTCAGAATATCTCTGACTACCTCCTCGGGGAATATAGTCGTGAGCTTATATCGTAAGTAGAGTTTGGTATTCAATTGAATTTTCGTTGAAAAACAACGTTAAGGCTATATTTTCGTTTGTGACGTCATCACTTGCTGTCAATTTTCAATAAAAAATGTTAATAATGTTTTGTAAGTTTTCCGTGACCTTTTGTTTGAGCTCCCACCATCGATAAGAAAAGTGTTAAGTATTTTTTGTGAAGAATACCTAGTTAGTAGGTAATATTTTTTTTCACACAATAAGAAATTCATTACTTAACTAAAACATTTTAAATTAACCAAAGTGGGAAGTTTCGGTTAATTTAAAGTGTAACCTACATACATACCACTTTTTTCAAACTTAATACGATCATCACTGTGGGCAAAAAAATTGTGTATAGACATACAAAAATTATGATTTCACAATATGTAGAGTAACGGAATATGCCTACATAACTAATTCAATTTATTTAATAAACACTTATTTTTTTAAATATTTTTATAGTTTCAAAATTACACATGTGATATTTTTAACTAACCGACAAGGAGGAGATTCTATGATATAAATACCGCCGGTATTCTAATTTTGAAAATACTGAAAAAAAAACACCGTCAATTCGGTATGTCAAGTTTTTTTTGGGAGAACAAAATGGAAAACCATTTCGAGATAATTGTCTCAATAACAATATTTTATATGTCAGAGAATTTAAAATGAAAGGATTAAACTAAATATCAACTTAAAATAACTGGTCATTCAGAAAAAATATGTTCAATGTGTCAGAATTTGACATTTTCATGTTGCCGTTTCTGTTTCCAACATGGAGTAAGAAAGAGAAGGCAGGTAATTTTTATTTTTTAAATTAAATTTTTACCAACAACATTAACAACGTGGAGTTCGAATAATTTTTTCGAGCCCACTTTTGCCATTTACAGATAAACTTCATGAATTGAAAAAAAATGTTTCTTAAAATGATATCTTCTATCCGTAAAAAATATAAAATAAAGACAAAAAAAGGTGAGCTCAGCAGTTGAAAATGTCAAAATTACTATGGAGATTTGCATCTTCCTACTGCTGATTCGACTTTCAAAAATCATACATCAGCAGAGCTATTTTTGAAAGTCAAATCAGCAGTAGGAAGATGCATATCTCCATAGTAATTTCCATAGTAATGTTGACATTTTCAACTGCTGAGCTCAGCGAATGAGATTCAAAAATCGCACTCCAGGGCCCTATTCAATAAACGCGACAATTACAGGTGAAAGGCGACAGGCGAAAATTCGACAATTATTTACAGTTCAATAAAAATGTACATTGACAAAATTGTCAAGAGCATTGAGTTCTGCTTACGTAGGTTGTGGGTTCGATTCCCACGGGGGACACCTAGTGACTTGTCACTTTGTGCATTTTTCCCCAGTTTGTTAGGATATTACAGGCTGAATCACATGATTGTCTGAAAAGAAAGATGATTCCATGCTTCGGATGGCACGTTAGGCCGTTGATCCCAGCTACTATCTTTGGTTAGGTACATAAAAACCATGTCAGAGGCCCGTAAGGTGGTCTGAAAAAAACTCTGATACCAGGGCTTGCTGCCCACACGATAAGAAGAAGTGTTTAATAAAACAAATATGTCAAGTTTTTCAGGACAAATTGTCATTATGTCTATTCTATTTTTATTAAATGGCGTTTCCTTTGTTAGATTTCGCCAGTGTCAAGTGTTGAAGATATATTTATTAGATATTGTACGGTAATAGGATATGGCGATCTCAAAACCCCGTTTTTAAACAAAAACACACACATGAAACCACCATAAAACGGCGGAGCCACGTGGGCAATCAAATCGCAAGCCGACGACACGTCTACTTGTTACCCCCTTAGCCACGCGACTCCTCTGTCACATGTCACCTGTCAGGAGAAAAATTATTGAGCAGAAATATGTCAAATTGTCGCTACAATCCGACCAATTTCTTTACTCAAACATGCTTGGAAATTTGAGCATTATGTTGACAACCTTCTTTGAAATAAATCGAAATTGCTGTACTATGCGAGCAGTGGCCGGCAATATTTGTATGAAAATCTATATCTGTCGTAGTTAAATTACATAGTAAACTTATATTATGTCGTGTAATTTAAAAATGGAACGATCTTTTACTCCGAAACATGGCAACCAAGGAGGTAACTTATCAAAGGTTTGGTTTAAATTTTGAACTGGCTTGCAAATAAAAAGCTTTATTTATAATGACAAAAAAACGAATGGACACTTTAACCACAGATAAATTATAAGTTACTAGCTTTATCGCAAAAATTATTGTTGTTCGTCATTGATTTTGAAAAGTTGATTAATTTTCATTTCCGCGCATTCATAATTCATAATATTTATTGCATAATCATAATAATAACATAATAGCATTGTTTGAGAAAAGCACTATACAAGCCTTGGCCACAACTAGGCATTGATGGACTTACGTATGTGTGCCTTGGCTTCGCCTCGGCCCACATTTAGACGTTCGTCCATCGATGCGTATTTTGCTGGCTACTGCAGTAATGTACTATAATTTTCCACCATGACATTTTGAAGAAATTATCAGATTTTCCACCTGTAATTGTCACGCTTATGGTCACGTTTATTAAACCGGGCCCTGTAAACTCCTCGGTAAACTTGAAAAGTACATAAAATAACTGGCCGATAAGAAAAACAAAATTATAATGTCAGAATTTGACATTTTATGTTGCCGTTTCTGTTTCCAGCATCGAAGTAGAAAAAGAAGGAAGGTGTCTTTTTTAGATTAGCAAAGTTTTTTTTTACATGAGTACGAATGATTTTCTTGTGAAAACTTTTGCATTTAGAGATTACCGTTCAAATTCATTTAAAAAATGTATTTGTATTGATAAACTAGCTAGCTTTTACGGTTCGCTTTCATTGCAACAAACTATCTTTCATAAAACATACTTATATTATAACTATCTCCCATAATCTGTATATTCTTCTGTCTAGCCCCACACCACGAAATGGTGGTTGGGCAAAAAATCTCGAGAGAAATATATCTCAAGACAATAATATATTACTACTATTGTATTGTATGGTATAGTCAAAGTGAATTTACGCTATGGTATGGTGCTAAGGGACCCTCCGTACGTGAGTCCGACTTACATTTGGCCGGTTTTCTTTAAATATAGTAGTTTACTTAATAAAATTTTAAAAATAATATAGCTTTTATGACTAGTGGAGAAAAATTAGCCGTGGAATTTAAATATTCCCATTGTTTTGGCAGACGTGCCTAAACCACTGAACCGATTTTGATGGTTGAGATGCCATTCGACTGCAATTTAAGTCTGTGTAGTCATAATTGCAAACATGACGTGGATGTACATTGAAGATATTTATAAAAATGTTAATTCGGTATGTCAAGTTTTTTTTTTGGAGGGCTGAATCGAAAACCATTTCGAGATAATTGTCTCAATAATCATATTTTTTATGTCTGAGATTTTAAAATGAAAGGATTACAAATATTTTTAATAATATAACGTCGTTTTCGGTACGTGCAGTGACGTCACTGGAATACCTGTGAACTCCTTGGTAAACATAAAATCAACTTAAAATAACCGGCCATTAAGAAAAGAAAATACATTCGCAATGTCAGAATTTGACACTTGATGTTGCCGTATCTGTCTCCACCATAGAGTTAGAAAGAGGAGGCAGGTTTTAATTTTTTTAAATATAGCATTAGATAGTTTTTCTCCATGGAGTTCGAATTATTTTTTCTTCACCATTTTTGCACTTGGAGATTACAGATCAAAATAATTTAAAAATTAAATGTATATTGATCAACTCGATAAATCGCAATAAAAATGAAATAGGTGTCTTAAAATTATGTCTTCTATCCGTAAAAAATATAAAAATGAAGACCAAAAAATTTGACATACCGAATTGGCGGTGTTTGGAATAGGTAATGGAATGGAATACATTGTACATACGTAATGGAATACATTGAGACCATTTTTAGAATTTTTGTCTATTTGTTTGTGCACACGTTATTTTAAAACTACTGAACAGATTTGGATTTCACGAAAGCATAGGGCTTAGTTTGGATTGGCATCAAACTAGTACCTACCTAAGTAATAAAATCTTTTCTGTTCAATTATTCATTGAAATTGGTAGGAAGCAAGTTTTTAGTTGTTTTGGTATTATTTGCAGTGATTTAATTTCAGAAGTAAATAAAAATTGCATGATTTTCTTATCAAGAATTTTATACTACGTAGGTAATTTAATCTTCTTGCTTAGAATTTATTTGAAACTGTGCGCGACTGTATTGGCAATTGTATATTGAAAAGCCGACCAAAGAGAATGGTAATAGATTTGGTATACTCTACTGTCATAATTGAAGTCATTTCAATTTGATTGAACAATATGACATATATTATCCTAGAATTCGTAAATTTTTTTTGGAATATAACATAATTTTAGCTTTAGAAAAACACAAATAATGAATTATTCCATTCAATTACCTTTGTGTTTCAGTCATCCACAGACGGATCGAGAAAAAAATTGTCGCAAATTATTTTAAAAACATTTGACGCGGACGTGCTCCAGTAACGGCATTTCGCCGTACAATGAAAAAAATCAGAAACAAGGATAGTTTTGCAGTTGTCACAGGATGTCAAAATATTGAATTTGTTCGCCATTTTGTATGGTAATCACAATGTTTGATTTTAACTAAAATGTTTTCAAAAATATGAGTGTTTCAGACTAGTATTTCAAAAAATCGATTCATTATGTTTTTTAAATTTATATAAACTTTCTTTTTACGTAAACTGTAAATTCAACCGTGTAACGTAACCCTTCTAAAAATGTTCCTAAAGTAACCCCATTTTTAGCCATATTTCGACAAACAGTGTCCGGATTTTATGCGATTACTAAAATAAATTATATGAAACATACAAAAAAACGATTCATTACATTTTTAAGTAAAGGCAGTTCTTTCATAATAAATATAATACACTGGATATGCAATAGCATATCACTGAAAACAATGTTCCTGAAAATAGGGGTTTTAGAAAATATACCCTTAAAGTAATAGTTGCAATCACTTTTCCATACAAAATTTATAATTTTTTGGGGGGTAACCCCACCTATCCACCCCCCTGGATACGTGCTTGATTCACGAATGAACCTTGAAAAGAAGAGCCCTGAATTACCTAGATCTCAAAAAAAAATGTTTTATAAAAAAACTGTCTTCATATTTAATTCTGAAAGATAATCAACAAACTTCATTACTAATACGATTTTCCGTAACTCCTTAAATCTATTTAAGCAAAGTGACACGTTTTCATTAGAGTTTCAGCAAAATTGTGCAATTGCGTTCGCTCATTCACTTCCAAAAGTTCAGACGAATCCAAGATATATTTACTTTAAAGCTCTATCTCTCTCCTTCCATTACAGTTCTCTGAAAGTGCAATAAAGATGTCGAATTTGTTTTTACTGCAAAACTTCAGCTTTGAAGCTTTCCGAGAAATTAAACCTTTTAGTCTAAAACTTATATAAATGCTATTGTAAACACATTTTCACGATTCTTTCGAAGACATAATTGTTCTATTGGTGTATTTTATTTCAATAGCGACTCGACCCAAATGTGATAATTTGAATGTGAACAGATGATTTTTTTTCGCTATTTCAATGTTGGTCCCATAGTAAAAGTGGTTTGGTTTGATGGTCTACCTGTATTACATATATTGTCATTATAAATAGTTTAATGCAAAAGGTTAATGACACAAGACGGACACAAAACGACCTTCAATGAAGCTACGCTCCACTAATATTGCGTAACATGAACGTAACTACGAGATTTATAATTAACAGACAATGTCATAGCAAAAACAAACAAAACTGTTGAATCATAGAGTTTAATATTCGATAACGTAAAAGATGACTGAGAAAAATGTCTAGTAGTATACATAGGTGACAACTATTTACTTTTCTGTCAATTTACTTGAAGATGTGAAATCTACCAGAATTAGATACAATTTTTTTGTAGTTATGTCTGCTAAAATTGGTAGTACCTACCTCCGCGAAATCGGAGAAATTATTAAAAACCCAAAACCTTGCTGTATTCGGAAGGCACGAAGAGAGGAGGAAAAATAAACAAGCAGTAAGATATTATAGCAAGCCAATTTGAAGCGAATTCCTGTTTGTTTGTCCGCGACATACCTAATTACCTACCTATAAATCTTGTGATTCACTCTTATTAGCCGGGTAGTCCGACGAGATGCGGACTTGTGGATGTGATTGTGGAGGCCAGTAACCGAGTAATGAAAAGCGGAATACTGTTTACTGAACGAAAACCTGATTTCGTCGCGTTGCACAATTTATTGTCCTTTATTTAGGAATGAACGCGATTTCTGATTTAACCGAATAAATCTTTTGGGCATGGCACAGACGCCCCCGTCTGTTATTTTTTAATTCCACATATAGATCTGAACTATTATAAAACTGTAACTGAAGTATGTCTGTACATTGAAGATATTTAAAAAAAAAGATTACGATATGATTTTTAGGATGTTTTTAGCTGACTCGAAATCAACCTTTTTTAGAAATTTTTTCTTTCTGTGTGTTTGTTTGTTTGTTTGTTCGCGCATCACGCAAAAACTACTGAACCGATTTTGATGAAACGGTGATGATTGATGAGGATGAGGATGATTTTTTATCTGATAGCTTATGATCTGACTTAAAATCTGGTATATAATTTGTGCGGTCGCGGGTAAACTCTTGTACATACTTAAACTCACAACCATAAACCCTTAATTTTGGGGTGGTAAAAAACATTGCTACTACTACCAGTGTTCGCCATTTTATAGTTTTTTTTTCGGTCATAGGTCCACCGCACATTCCGACCGCTGTAACTCCTGTGAACCAGGAACAGGATCAACAGCGGCGACCATTAACAACACTAGACAATGAAGGCCAGCGAGCCCGGGGGATGACTCTTATCTGTCTTAGAACCCGCAATGAATTAATCCAAGAAGATAGGAGGAGTAGGAAAATTTCTCCTTAGAACTTTGTCTCGATCACCTGTGTCAACGTCATTCAACTTTTGTGAAACATAATTTGCAAAATATAGTATGTTATGTTATGACAAGGTTCTTATTATTAGGTGAACTGCAATTCAAATGCAATAAAAGATATCGCTATTAGTTTCTCAGTACCTATCTAATAAAATATATTTATTTTAGGAAATAAATACGACGGGCGGCGACGGGTTCACCCCCCGTCACACTGGACACAGTTTCGGTACTACTGGTGAAACGTGGATGTTCTGAGGTTTCAGAATATCTCTGAGTCTCTGACTACCCCCTCGGTTAATATAGTCGTGAGCATATGCTATGCTATGCTATTTTAGGAAATTTTATAGTTGGCATAAGTATATGCTCATGACTATATTCCCCAAGGGGGTAGTCGCAGATTGGAGCGAATATGGGGTCCGAGGGGATTTTATAGTTGGTCCCATACTAAAAGTTGTATCAGTTTGATTGTCTGAAGCACCCCTTTAATTACCTATTGTAACACATTTATTTCTAGGTGCACCCTGTATAATTTATATCCCATGTTTATTTCACTTGCTTTGCTGTCGGTGCCAGACCTCAATATGCCCAACAACTTTTGTATTATGCATCGAAAATCATCAAACACGTATGTTACAAACAATATTGTGCATATATTGATCAACTTGACATTTTGATCGCGGAACAAAAGGCAACGTGAATAAATTTAAATTTTTTATTATTTTCGGATCATTGTCTTTTTATTTTGGTGCAATATGTAGATTTTTTATATTCACTCTGCTTATAAAACTCCTTTATTATGCCATTTTTATTCTTTAAAGATTTTATGTCGTGTTAAATTAAAGGGAAAAACCAGGTACTTTTTTAAATACGTCATTAATCGAGGACAATGGCGGCAGATCAACCTACCCATTGTTGAACTCTACCTATTTATAAATACTTAAAAACAATGTTTTCCAGTCTATTTTCCCTTTCAACAGAGGACGTTTATTTAATTACAAAATGTGTTAAGTTGTAATCTTATCTTGTATATTAGTTTTTGTCTAAATCCATATCAACAGTTGAACGTCCATCGAATTCATTGACCCGTCGACGATTTTCATTAATCGATACATACCCTACTTGGAATTCATTCACCCCCTCCGCGTCGCATCCTTGATGATACCGTCTGTAGGTGCAATGACTTCAGGTTTCCTTTAGTACGGTTGACAAGTACGTCCTTGTCGTTTTTAGGGTTCCATACCCAAAGGGTTCCAATGGGGCCCTATTACTAAGCGCCGTCCGTCCGTCCGTCCGTCCATTCTAACTCTATACTATAAGTCTGTCTATAGCAGTAACAGGCAGCGAGTTGACATTTCGCAGAATAGGTAGTACCTTTGCTAACAAATGATTCTATTCTATTTTTAAAAATATGGCTGCCATCTTGGGTATTTGATGATTTTGCCAATGTCGAGTTTTTATAGCAAAAGTGCTTGACGTTGTACGGTTATATTGATATTTTGGTGACTTCAAGGGTTGTTCTTATAAAAGAACAATATCCTGAGCCACCACTGTAGGCCGGGAATGGGGCAACCGACGCGCATGTGACCGCCCAATAGCAGACCCACAAAGCAACTCCTAACAAATGATAAAAAGGTCCCATACAAGAAACGTGTTTCTTCAAAAAAAAATTATTTTTGCTCTAATAAGTATATTATACACTAGAATCTAGTCACATCTAGTGACTAGATGATCGCGGCGAACTTCGTATTGACTTACAATCTTCCCGACACAAACTTGACCGCTTTTTTAGCCTTAGTTCATCACGGATAATGTAGCATTCTAATGGTGAAAGAATTATTCAGATTGGTTCAGTAGTTTCGGAGCCTTTCATTACAAACAAACAAAAAATTCAAATTTTTTTTCTTAAAAATAAATTTTTATAAATATAGATAAAAGCGTCAAACTTGGTGTGATTATATAGTGCATACTCTAAACTAAAGTAAAAGAAGAAATAGTAAAAACCCATCAAGTCGTAGTATGTCGGGCTTGCGCTATAATATCCCGGAGAAAACTTTTTTTGGTAAATATTGTTGATGGTACGGAGTTACGGAACCCTGCTTGCGCGAGTCCGACTTGACCAGTTTTTATTATTTAATTTCATTGTCAACTTCGTGACTTCATTATGTTTGAATACTAGTGTGAATCAGTTTTAACGGTTGTCTTAACTTATGTTTGTATTAACTTTGTTGTTGTCAATCATTTTGTTTAAAAACGCCTTCGTCTGGTATAATTCTGTTAATTTATTTTTAAATCGTTAGCAATTATTTGGACAAGGTTAACGAGTTTTTAACTAGTGACATTAAAAGCTCCTATCGTAATCTCGAAATATCTTTGGACATTAGCTTATCTAGGCCTAATCTAAAGTTCTAGAATCTAGTCGAAACTTGTATTGCGACTTCATATCAATATTAATTCAATCAATCAATTATACTTTATTTTATACCAAAAAAAATATAATATACAGAGAGATGAACCAATAAAATAAATAAATAAGAAAACAAACAGGAAATACAGAAGGTACAAAAATAGGCGGTCTTATCGCTAAGAAGCTATTTCTTCCAGACAACCTTAGGGTAGAGGAGAAGGTAAAAGACGATTAATATTGGGTATTTCTTAATATGCTGAGGGTTTTTTAAGGGGATGATAAGACCTAGTACCTACTCTGTAATAAGACCATCGAACTATACAGGGTGAAATTGATATCCTTAGCATCCTTTCAAACTAAGAGTCTACCCATCAAACTGAACTTTTACTATGGGAGAATCCCGAGCGGAGCAAAAAAAAAATTTGCTGTTGCATAGGTACATTTGAGTCGTATTCGTTTTCAAAATAAATATTTCACTCTTTCGAGATTCAAACCCGCTACTTTTGGCTTCACAGGCAGATTAATTAAGAACTAAGAGGCAATTCTGATTAGTTGCTAGAGTAACAAACAATAAATCCTTTATACCAATCAAAGGTGATTGTCTCTACAGTTACAATGGAACAATCAGCGATGGTAAAAAAATGATTGGCTCAGCGACAAGCGTGGGAGTCGTGGGACTGAGACCGAACGATGCATGTCAGCGTTCTGTGCAGTGTTTTGTTCTACTTTTTATTATGCAACTCTTTTCTTGACAACACATACCTGAGCATTTTTTTTCAAACAGCTACCTTGTTCAAAATGTTAACTTTTTTAAAAATATCATTAAATGAATGATTTAAAGCTATAATATGTTTCGTAATATAATTAGGTATCTAATATTAGCACTCAAATGGTAAAATATTAGCTATTTTCGCTTACAGATCGATTTTAACGAGACCTGGCGGAGATTTTCTTTCCCTTCCGTTACCATAGAATTTAGTAAATAAATCCTAAAAGAAGCATTATAGAAGGATAAAAAACCGTTTAGTATGATATTTTATACATGACGTATTGGAAAACGACACCGTTTTTACCGAAAAAATTACAATTTTTTAGTTTTAGGCATTTCTTTGTACTATCCGTTACCACATGGTCAAGATGGCAGTGTATTTTTCTCTTTAACGATCAGATCGGTAGGAATATCTATGAGTTTTGTATATGAAATGGAAGTCCTCTTTTGATTTTATATTATTATTCACTAAAATAATAGAATAATCGAATAATTATGTACTTTTTCACATAATTTATAGTGTTTCAAAAACGGACAGTAACGGAAAAGACGGTAACGGAATCATAAGGCTGGTGGCATAAAGGTACGAAAATATAGAATAATTAAAAATTAATTCAAATTCATAATAAAGAAAAAGGGAAGAATACGAAATCAAAATACAAGAACAAACTCGTTCAGACCATCAAACTAATCAACTTTCTCTATGGGACCACTGTCGAAATCGCGAAAAACAAAATAAACTGTTCCATACAAAACAGCAATCCTACTCAACCCATATGTATGGGACAGATAAGAAAACACGTTTCTTGTATGGTGACCCCTCGTAAATTGTAACCTTTTGTTTTTTTTTATTATTTATTAAAAGATCTGCTACACTAACTTCTGTGTATAATAAATATATAATCAATTCAGTGAAAATTTCAACCATCTACCCATTACGGTTCAAAAGATACAGGTATCATACATAATAACGAAGCGCTTCCAACTCTTCGCGCTCTATCTCAAGAACGGTCAGTTATACAAAATATTACAAAAGATCGCATTTATAGACAATTTTAAGCTCTAACATTTTTACTTAACCTTAATAAATAAGTTGATGTCATTTAAAGCATAGGAAAGAGGATATTTTCAAAAAACCTGTTTTTTGACATTAGTCCTTGAATATCTTGATTTGAGTAGTCGATATTTATTGTGCCTTTTGACATAACATAAAAATTGTCATAACAATTATTTTTACAAGTTTGTAGCTTATTATCTCTCATAATTAAATTGAATTAAAAAAAAATATTAATAAAATTATTATTGTAATGTTCTCATTGTGCCCAATACTTTATGCTTATCTTCCGTTACTTTTCGGGGTCCCCATAATACATTACCGCCAAGATGGCAACGGAGGGGAAGTAACGGTCCTAAAGCTAGAAAATCTTTAAAAAAATAATTTAAATGTTTTCGCTATCAATTAAGGTTATATTTTGCTCAATAAGTCTTGGTTATGAACCAATAAACATTTAAAATGTAATTTCAAAGCAAAAAAGTAGCAACTTAGTCGAAAATTTACCTTGATTTGTCCTGGTAACGTATCTGGGGGACAATTTACGGACCCGACGTAAACCACGCGCCCGGTTCACTTTACTGGCAATTTCTGCCAAAACTGAAGAATGTAGGGCAAGTTTTGAGGTTTCCATATAAAATTAAATGTTGCGTGATGTAAAAAAACACCTTATTTGTTCGAAATTTTAATCGGATCAGGGTAAAATCGTGGTAACGGAATATGGGATGTCCCTTTTTTCAAATTTCTCGGACACAATTCAAACATGTTTATTTCTTATTTTTTGTACTACGCAGTGCCTGATAACGATATTTTATACAAGTTAATGCATATATTGATCTAGAACAAGTGTTTCCAATTCAGAAAAACATATATAATAACATGAAAAAGACCAATGTTTTTTCATTTTCTTGCCTGGACGCTAGGAAATGTGGGTATCCCGCATGACAAAAGTTAGCTTTCTGATTGATTTTACTATTAATCAATATACTTTTAAAAATTATTTTATATAAAATATAAAATTTGTCACCACCTCAATACATTAAAACGATGTTTGCTGAGTAATTAATTGAGATATGAATTTTTAAAGTGTCCGGACATGCCAAAAACACAAGGTAGCTGTTTGAAAAAAAATGCTCACCTACTTATATTACAAGGTGTTTCAAGTAAAAATTAATATTTAAAACTCTTACCGTCGTACGTCCGTACCGTCAAACTGAACAACTTTCTCTATGGGACCAACATCGAAATCGCGAAAAAAAATATCTGATATCCCATACTTTAGCGTTTCGGTACTACTGGTGAAACGTGGATGTTCTGAGGTTTCAGAATATCTCTGACTACCCCCTCGGGGAATATAGTCGTGAGCATGTGTGTGTGTGTGCCATACTTTAGCTCTAGGCGATTTGTAAAGTATGGAAAATCATTTTTTTTTCGCGATTTCGATATTGGTCCCATAGTGAAAGTTGTTCAGTTTAATGGTCTAAACCACCCCCTTAAATGTTTATTTGTATTTTTGTAACACCATGTATAAAGGGTGTTAGGAAAAGTATCATTCACCTTTAAACCACAGACTCTACCCATCAAACTGAACAACTTTTACTATGGGAGCAGAACGATCAGAGCAAAGTCGAGTAGGTAGGTATTGCAGTTTAGTATGGGACAGCTGACTTTTTTTTTGCGCTGACAGGTAAAAGTTGTTCAGTTTGATGAGTAGAGTACGTGGTTTAAAGGTTACTGATACTTTTCCTAACACCCTGTATAAACCAAGAGGGAAAAGATGGTTGTCCAAATATCATCATTCATGACCACGCGCCACGGTCAATTTAAGAAGGAAAAGTAAATATTTTCGGAAGACTCCCGTTGGTATGTATTTGTATACGTTATCTGTAATGTATTTAAGATAAGTGTGTTTTGTCTCCGAGTTCAACGACTCACTATTATTTGCTATTCAAATCATTCTACTCTACTCTAGCTAAACCGATGTAATTGAAAGACTGTATATAAATGTGTTTTTATGTTACGTTAATTTTGTCTAGATACAGAGATAACAGATATTTCAACTTCGGTGATACATTTGGGTCTACTGAGTAGACCATGCGGTTTTCATTTGCAATGACAAGATATCAGATTCATTGCAAAATTTTCCCAGAATACGGAGATCCCATAAGAAATGTGTAAAAATCGTTAAAATCGGTGCAGAAAAACATCTGCACAGAAGTTTTTAGTTACTCCCTTCGTAGATCAGCCTCTTAGGCAATGCTCGAGCATATTGCCGCCTGATATTTCTAGTCAGACCTTTGATAAGAAGGTACTTGGATTATTTCCTCGCACGCCGCCGCCTGCGCGCCAGCCTAGCCGCCATGCACATCTTTGGTAGAAGCCTGCCTTAAACGACTCAAAAAAAAAAACAATCAAAGTTACACAATAATATTTGATCTTACCGTTGTTATTTGAGTGTAAAACATTTGTACTAATAAGTACAAACTCCAGAACTTCGATAACCGAATAGAAAATCTATTGCTAAATTAAACAAACTTTGCTCCACAAACATTTACTTACTTTGGATCTTTGTAAAACTTATAACAATGATTACGAAGTGGCCGAACTTCGATAATTCAACAATAACTTGTTCAATAATGTTATTCGATTTCATTGACTCGCTTATTCTTTAAGATAATGACGTCATTGTAACGTTCAATCAAAAGTTATCTTTCTTATCATAATATAGGTAGTTTATGAATAATCTTCTCACGAAAAAAAAAACAATAACAAAGGGTTCATCGACATTGTCCCATAATCTCTTAGTAGCGGTCTTGACGTGTTTAGGTTCAGGTCATACATACCAATCTTGGAAGTCAAGCAATGGCGAGCAGGGTGCGCCACTGGATAGGTGACCGTGACCGTCGCAGGTCGTTAGTGATTTTTCATTCACCTTGAGCGCCACTTTATATCGGAAGATAGGTACCTAAGTTCTGTTCTCGGATAAGGGCATTTGATGGTGTTATTTCAAGAATACTTGCAGAATGCAGAGGCCACACAAGGTGGGCGACGACCTGGCGAAACCGGCGGGAAACCGTTGGATGAGGGCAGCGCAGGATCGGTAATAGTGGCGATTCTTGTGGGAGGCCTATGTACAGTTGTGGACCTCCATCGGCTGAGATGATAAAAAAGCTTTTACTCCAAGACTTTCCTACGAAGACCGCAAAGGAACACCTCTCAGACGGAACCCTAAGGTCTGAGGAACAATCATGATAATGCCTTGATTGGCGGTGCCATACTTTCTAGAATTATAGAGCCATCTAGCCAGTGCCAATATTGTCCATGGCATCAGTTCTAATCTAGCCATTTGCTTCTTAATAACATGGAATTAAGAGCTTTCACAATTGATTTCTTACGTTGAACAGACATAATTGCTTCGTACTACCCGGAAGACTTGGAGACCTACAAACCGACCAGTCGTGCAACCGGTCGGGAAACCCGTAGTGGCGACTAGACCTGTCGAGCCTCTCGATCGATAATAATCTTTACTGTTGGTCTCGTGCTTTATTTAATGGCTTTACAAATGTGTGTCCCGTTAAAGGTGGCGCTAGTGGCCTGTTATTTGAAAATGGTTAGATTTCAATGTGGTTTTGTTATTTAACACCGAAGCCGTAATAATGTAACGTGTTAACGATTTAAGTGACTAAAGTCTTTAGTCTCTATCAATATTAGGTAAGGTATTGGGTTCAAATCGTTTCGTATTTTTAGTCAAGTGTTTTTTGACAAATTCTTGGCGATTCTGCTTTTTAAAGGTTCCGATTATATCGATTACAAGATCGATAACGTATTATGAATGTGCTAGGCAATTTTAAGTAGGTATGATTTTGTTTCTGTGATCGATCATTTCATGATGCTGCCAAGGAACACCATATCGATTTGATACCGATTGAATCTGGTAGATGCACAATAAGGCCCCTGATCTGGTGGATTTTGTGTACTTTTTTGTGTTTGGTGTGAATAAAGTATCATCATCATCATCATCATCATGAAAAACTGTTTTACTGTTTTGCTTTCATTTGTTAGACCATACCAGTATTTTCAACAATGCCTCTCATAGGATATCATATAGTTCTAACAAATGTGGCATGGAACTGCTATCATTCCACGCTACATTTTTCATTTCGTTTTTCAAACAAGTTTTCTCCAAATTATCTCAAACAACCGTATACTTTGGACAACATAAACAGCTTCTATAATGAAAGAGTAGAGTTGATATTTACCCAATATTCGTGGGTTCACGGTCGATGTACCGTCGCCGTTCGCCCACGCATCTAATTATACCGTCTGATAGAAACATGCTATGATAACATTACGCCAAGGAGGGCTTTTCGGGTTTTTACTTTTGATTTCTTATTTTCATGCGATCCTGGTATGCGTGGTTAAATCGGATCAGGTCAGTTACGTCCTTTTCCCTGAACGTCCATCGCCCGAATTCCTTGTACGACCACTTTCCTGAACGGCCATTTCTCTTTACGCGCATTTCCTCAAATGTCTATTTCCTTTTACGGACATTTCCCCTTACGTCCATTTCGTTGCACGGACATTTTAAATGGTAGGACTGTTTTCAGGGTTAGTAGATGATGATTAAAGTACCCAACTATCACGAAATAATCGTTTTAGTGGTATGCCCATTCAACATTGCCCTCAAGCCATCTTTGGTCTGAAAACACTCAAGCGCTTGCACGTTCGTTCGGATATATCATACAAACGAATTTTAATTAAATTCTATGTTTTTAGAGTACGATTAACGAATATCTGTGTTTGTGGTTTATCATATTTTCGTTAAAATGTATAAGTAGTTTCAAAGTTAGAGTATGGAGTCCGGTTTTCGGTAAAATGTATATAGTTTTAAAGTTACAGTGCCTCAAAGATTTCCATACAAATCTTAAGTTAATCCTAGCATTAAAACTTTATATTTTAATTTTAACGTAGGTAAATCACAAACGAAGAGATTCGTTTCTAAACCGTGTTAAAAAAATTGACATTTATTTGTTAATATTGAAAATAGGATCAAACTTCGCTTGTGTGCATCGCGCCTGGTCTGTAGACTGGCATGTAGGTACGCTGTCAGAGAATCTTCAAGCCTTCTCCACTCCAATAGAGACTTTTATAGATAAGGAATAAAACAGAAATTCATTATAAAATAATACTTACACTTAAAAAACGTCTATTAGATGATCTCACTCAGCTCAGTACTAAAAGCCACATTGAAAGAAACCCGTTGTTTTTTTTTTAAATCAAATCTCATCCCATGATCCCACATCTAACCACGTTGGTGGCTGTTGGATCGAACTACGTTCTATCTATCCCACGCCATTCTTTTCGATCTTACTGTGTCGGTTGTGTCCAGTCACAGCCAGTGTTTGCAAGACCAATACTAGGTCATTCTATGGCCAATGACATTAAGTAGGTACAAACGTAATGACTGTGGTAACTAACCTGATATTTTGAATCAAAATCTTGCCTTAACCGCTTAAGAATATTGCATCCAACTTTGAAGCACAGCCGCAGTCTAATTTAAAAAAGTTAGGACTAAACCACAGAACACCAAACAAACCTACCGAAGGCGTTCCTATTGCGTGGATCACTTTTAAATTGCTAATGAAATAACCCTTTCCAAATTGATGTAAAAGGTAGGGTGAATAAAATTGATATCATAAGTCTCCACTATCCTTTTGAGTGTCTACCCATCAAACTGAACAAATTTTACTATGGGAGCAAACCGATCGGAGCAAAAAATAATCTACTGTTGCCATATATACATTAGAGTCGAGTAGGCATTGCAGTTTAGTATGGAACACAAATTTTTTTTTGTGCTGATCAGTTTGCTCCCATAGTAGTAGTGTAGTTGTTTAGTTTGATGGGCAGAGTATTTGGTGTAAAGGTTAATGATACTTTTCCTTACACATTGTATAGGGTGTAAGGCTGCGTTTCCACCAGAGAAAATTGAGCCAGAAAACGATGCGCCAATAGCGCGCTCGCTCGATCACGTCATTGGGAAATTGAAGCACTCTCATTGGCAGATTTTTTCTTCACTCACCACCTCACTATCTCGCTCTTGTGGAAAAGCAGCCTTAGGCAGATGGTTGGATAAAAAAAAAAACAGTCGAATTGAGAACATCCTCCTTTTTTGAAGTCGACTTTAAAGAAATGGCGGGTACGAGAGATCAGCGGTTAGTACAATAGGTAAGATAAGATCCCTGAGCTCTTCGACACAACGATCATCGGCAAAACGATCAATGGCCGAAGCCGGCTGACCGGTTGTTATTACGACTGTGTCCGGCGCTGGATTGATCTTAATTCTCCTTCCTCCAGATTAATTGATTTGTTTGTCAGGTCCCATTGAGAGCTTTATAAAGAGAGTTGATTGATTTACTGTCATACCGATGAGATACGGTATTATTGATAGCCGTTCATAGCGGAATACCTAATCTACACAAGCACAAGCGCCATACTTATTTACATTTTACCTAGCGCGCTCTATACAAACGAAGTATTATTAAACACAAAAACAAACACATAAAATACAGAACACCAGAAAAACAAAAAAATCTTAAAAACAACAAATACAAAATACCCTCCAAAGCGCCGACCCGAGGCAGAGTAGGTACTAAAGCCTAGTTCGGACTATGCCAGTATTTTAGTCGAGTGCAATTGATTTAGTAAAAAAACTAAAGCACTCGCTAAACTACTCGACTAAATTATTGTGGTTTAGACATGTTTAACTACTCAAACACTCCCTACTCGACTAAAATACTGGCATAGTCCGAACTTGGCTTTAGGGAGAATCGCCGCGTTGGATTATATTTTGGATATTAATTAACCAATTGAAGGCAAATAATAGCCATATAGTACATATTGATTTTGATCTTTACGCTAAATACTAATAAGTATATTTTTCTTGTTTCAGGTAAGACTTCGCAAGCTCTCAACAAGTCAGAAAACATTACCTTCTTCTGCGTCTTGCAGTCGGGTGAAAACATGGGCATATCCAAACATTGGTAACTATACTAAACCCAACTCAACTAGCTACATATTCAAAACGTCATCATCACTTCATGCTTCATACTCACTTTTCTGTCGTCCTGTCTGTCTCTCAGAAACTACTTTAGGGGTTTTCACTAACGGATAGAATTTTAACGGAACAGTTTGTGTACCTACCTGATCGAAGCTGATCGCTAGTAGATAATAAACAGAATTAACCTTTGTAGCTGTTATTGCCATAACAATGTATAAGTTGATTTAACAGCTGAGTTACATAAGGAACGTCATCGACATTGGACCCCCCTCCAGATCGATCCCTCCCAGAGAGTCTTATTATAGGCCAATCGTCTGGAAAAGAACGTCATTTGCACCACTTGTTACTTTGTCACTGTGCTGGAACTTTATTTTGTCTGGGTTTAGTTCAGAGAAAGTTTAGGTAACTTTTGATTTTGAACTTCAGTGAACTTTTTCGTCTACCTACACGTAAACTCACGATCGTACTCGGGTTTCGGGATGTTCAGGAACTTGGTTAAGGGTACATTTTATGTTATTACCTATTCTTATAGGCGAAACCATAAAGTTATAATAACTTTATGGTTTACAGGAATAGAGTCAGTGACATGAGTTGTCAAATGAAACAGTTTTTTGATGTTTTTTGGAGACTAATCGCAGGCAAAAATTCTAATACTGTCTATAATTCTGAGTCTAACGTAAAATCGTGGATAAATTAATGAAGTAGTGTCAGTATATTTCACAAAATTATCTACGATTTCCCTTTAGATTCCCAATTATTCACGAAAACCGAATTGTAAAAATTTATTGGTGACTAAAAAACGGTTCTATTGATTCGCGTCACGTATCTCTTTCTATTATACAGTGGTGCCGCTAGGTACATCTCGCTCTCTCAGCTGTATGTTCCTCTATTCCTACCTCTATGGGCGAAACATTAGTTTTGTTTATGAAAATGGGCACTTCTTTGAGTTTTAATAAAAACATGAACCTTTTTAGGGAATTGACGATGACAATTTCACAAAAACATTCTTTGTAAAAAAGCTAAGGAATAGAAAAAGCGGTATAATACCTTTATGGAAAAAACACAGTTTCCAAAACAAGGTTGTCAGCTGTTTGGGACTGACACAAATAGGTCAGCGCGTTCACAAAGTTCGATGAACTATAATCGAGAAAGGCTTAGAATAATCTTATCGATACGATAGTGCTATCAAATGGGACCTAATGACTTTACTTTATTATAGTGTCGGACCTAATACAAGGATTTGGATGTAATTGGGACATTTTGTTTAGTAGTGGTAAAGTGGCTTTTATTTCAACTAATAAAAAACACTACAAATTAATAAAGAAAGTATCCTCGTTATCTCTAAGGCCTTAAACGTCATAAATGTCAGAAAAGGTAAAAATTGTAGGCGATGTCAAAAATGTCAGAAAATTACAAAAATTACATGCGGTGTCAAACATTTTTGTGATTTGATGTTTTTAATTTTTTCCCGGACTTTGGGGGAAATGGGCGTTCAGGGAACGCACACCGCGTGTCTATAAAATTGTCAATTTGGGGAAAAAGACGTAACCGACCGAATCCTGACTTGGTTTACTTGTCTTGGACAAGATTTAAATTTCCGAAGATAACTCGCTAGAACTTATTTGTAAATCACACATTTAGATACACAACTTTTTAAATTTGCAACACAGGTTTTTATCAGCATAAAGTTACTTTTTAAATAAATGACGATATATTTTATGAGTGTTAGGTAGACACCTTAATTATTAAAATTCTGCTTCGCTGGTCATGCCTCACGCTCGATTAGGACCAAATTGAGCGAAAGTTAAGAGCTTGAAGCGTTTCATCTCCAGCTTTGTTTCAGCATAACTTTGCTGTAAACCGGATAATATTCGGGTGACGTAGCGGCCTTTGTCCATTTATACGTGGCCCAAACCAACCGTTAGGTTTATAAAGGATTATTTAAACATTAGCACAGGCTTTAAAAATTGTATTGTGTTGGGCGTGGATAATGGATATTTATTATATAAGTACCTACGTAGCTCTTTAGTGACGTGACGTTTCGTTTTTCTAACGAAACACACAATCATGGTTCTTTTTGTGTGTTTTTTCCTGCTGAATGCTCATGTGTGCTCGCTACAGTTCAAAAAAGGAGATAGACTAACGCTTTGATATGGATGGAACGAAAATCCAAGCTTCTAATCAAGCGTGTTTTAATCACAGACTTAAAAGAAGAACAGACGGAATGTCATCTAATCATGAGTGAAGCACCCATTTCTTTTGTGTGCGTGCTGTCACGCGGTACATAAGATGACGGGTTGTCGGACCTGCGCCTAGAGCTAGTGCATCTGTGTGAGTGTAGGTCCCTTGTAGAAGAAACGAGATTGTATTACCTTGCATGCTTCACATCTTTTTAGTGCAATACTCGGTCCGTATTTCTTTCAGGTCCGTGGTTGTAATGAGGAGTTTTTCAAGACTAGTAAAACGAAAATTCTGTAGAAGTCAACATTAAAAGTCGAGAAAAACCTGTCACATTGACAGTAAAAAGTGCAATTTGTCTATGGTTTGCATCTAATGACTTGATGGTGCAGCCAATGGATAAATTTTCACTACTAAGGAATACGCAATAACATAGATAATGTCAGTTAGTTATACATGAATGAACATTCACTGAAGTACAAAAAATCTATGAATTATCAAAACATAATATACAGGGTCCTTCTTAATTTGCTGACACTTTTTTACGGGGATGTTCAGACCATCAAAATGAACAACTTTCTCTATGGGACCAACATCGAAATCGCGAAAAAAAAATCAGCTGTCCGATACATTTGGCTCGAGTAGGTTTGCAGTTGTGTATGGAGGGGCTGATTTTTTTTTCGCGATTTTGATGGTGGTGCCATAGAAAAAGTGGTTCAGGATGATGGTCTGATCATCCTTTTAAAAAAGTGTCAGCATTTTAAGTTGGACCCTATATTTCACATAATTAAAACCATCATAATGTTTTTAACTGACCAACAAAAGAAAAACACGGAACACATAGTTCTCTGAAAGATAAGTTTTCACGATCGTAACGCCATCCTTCCTATCCAGTGTCTTTGAAAGTTTGAACAATTAGTTTTTATAATGGAAAAGCCTCATATAATTAAGTTCAGTTTAATTAATTTCGTTTTAACAAACAGTTACTCTATTCACAAACGAAACAATAGGGCCATTAATAACGTTACACGCGAAATGTCAAAGTAGGTCCTGTCTTGTCTATGTGTATTGTATGTAATGAGCATGCGTGAGTGCAGGAATGTTTCGCTATTCGAAGCCCACGCGTTTGCTGATCTTTGTTGTGATATTGTAGCACTATCTTAATTGACAATCGCTTTTAGAAACTGCGTTTTGCTACTTATAAAGTCGACAGCAAATCAGACTTATTGCTCTGGATTTTGCCCCCTTCTTATTGCCCCCTTCTTATATCGTTGGCTTAGTGTTGACCCGGACCAACTCAAAGCCCCGACCACCTGCGGCAATTTAATCATGATCAATTGATCATCATCAGCCTATATACGTCCCAGTGCAGGGCACAGGCCTACCCTCTAGGAGGGTGTTTGGGCGTTAGTCCACCACGCTTGCCCAATGCGGATTGGTAGACTCCACTTCACATAAGCATCAGAATTTCTTCTTCTGCAGGTTTCCTCACGATGTTTCCTTCACCGTTTGAGAGCAGTCGGTAATACGTACATAAGTTAGAAAAACTCATTGGTACGTGGCATGTTGTACGTGCGGATTCGAACCCGGACCTCATGATTGAAAGTCCATACCTCCCCGCAACGCACCACCGAGCTCGTTTTTTATACAATGAAGAAATTATAATTATCATCAGCCTGCATACGTCCCACTGCAGAGCACACACACCTCTACCCCCAGTGAGGGCGTTTGTCAACCACGCACAATGCGGATTGGTAGACTTCACATACTCATCAGAATTTATTCTTCAGCGTAATATGCAGGTTTCCTCATTCAGAATGTCACTCTCTAATATGCCATAAACATACTTTCACCACAAAGATTATCTACATTAGCCACATCCGGGCACATCAGCGACGCCATGGATGATATCATCATCATCATCATCATCATCATTAGAGTTTAAATCACGAAGGTGGCATAGATATATGGTTGAAATTGAACTTATAAGGACTAATGTTGAGCTTGGCGAGCTGGTGTGTGTGTCAACTATTTTGACTTGTAGGCCACCATAAAACCTCTTTTTTTCGGGGATATGCCTACCATACATTCCCATTACCGTAACTCGTGTGCACCTGGATCAACAGCGAGGCGAGGTGACCATTCATCATCATATCAGACATAGACAGCGAGCCCGGGCGGGGGATCATCGAATCTGTCTTGGGACCCGCAATTAATTTAAAGAAGATAGGAGTAGTAGGAAAAATTATCCTTAGAACTTTGTCTCAATCATCAACGTCATTCAATTTTTGTGAAACATCATTGCAAAATATAGTAATATGTTGTGTTGTTGTGACAAGGTTATTATCTTCGGTGGCTTGCAATTGAAATGCAATAAAAGAGATCGCTTTTATAAAGTTTCTCAGTAATAAAATATAGAGATCAATACACCAAATAAAATTGTGGTAGGTATGTAGTTTGTATGCACGGAAGTGTTATCGTGTGTGTGTATGTGTTTTGTACGATAAATCTCCAGTAGGTCATCAGTATCTTTTAGAAAAGCAGGAAAACTTTTTTCCAATTTCTCTATGGCTTAAAATGCTGAAATGGATATGGCCGACGAGATAAGGTGTGCAAGCTCAAAGAATCTGCATGACCTAATTATTAAAGTAAAATCTAGCATTCATAGGATTTATGAAAAATAAGAAACTAATGTATTTTAGTTGTCTCTTATTTTTCATAATAGCGAAGCGAGCTGGAGATTTCACTGCAATAATTGCAGTAAAACTCGAGCTGGCTTTGCTCGCTCCAAAGGTTTAGATCGCATTGTGTCTTGTAATGATCTCATCAGTAGGACCCGCGGCTCGGGAGAAAAATAAGTGAAAACTCAAAGATTTAAGCCCACCCCAGACTTAAAAGGAATATGAAAAATAAGGACAACTGCATTTCAGTTCTCTCTCATTTTTCATAAATAAAGAAGCAAGCTGGAGATTTTACTGCAATTATTGCAGTATAATCTCGAGCTCGCTTCGCTCGTTCCAGGATTTAGATCGCATTACGAAACGTGACTTCATAATATTGAAGCCAATTTGCCAATTTCTCATATTGGCAGTAACGTAAATTCGACTTGACCGCTCTGTTTGTTTGTAAACACAGTCATGGTGAGTGCAACGCTTTTAAACTCAGATACAAGAGTCTCTCACAAGGTAAAATAAATGTACAAGATGTCCCTATAGTACCTACCTACCTACGTACATGATTGATTACATTAATCCGCCCTGGTAAAGAATCCAGGGTAACACCTACCACCTACCTATTTAATAAACGAACTATTAAGATGCAATCAAAACTGAAATTTTGTTGCAAATCAATGACAACATTTACAAAACATGCAATGCATTTCATTCCTAGAACATTCGATAATTATTGGCGAAATTGTAGAATGGAAATGTTATTAAAAAGTAATGTTATTTTTACACTCACGTTGTAGGTAGAGTAGTGTTAGTGAAGATGGAAACTTTATTACAGTTATAGTAAAGTTGGAAACTTTATAACTACCAACTTTCTATTTTTTTAAACGTAACCTATATTTTGTAGCAAGGTAATTTTTTTGCCCGTTGAAACTTTCTGAGTCGCTACTCGCTATGCTAAAGCTAGCCCTTCTAAAGCATTGCAAGAATCCTTATCATTTATTCACCTTATACAGGGTGTAAGGAAAAGTATAATTAACCTTTAAACCACATACTCTACCCATCAAACTGAACAACTTTTACTATGGGATCAGTCAGACAGGTTTGATCCCATAGTAAAAGTTGTTCAGTTCGATGGCTAAAGTATGTGATTTAAAGATTAATGATACTTTTCCTTACATCCTGTATACGACAAAACAACACAAGGAAATTTCCCAGTAGTACAAATTAACTTACTAGCATAATGAGCAGGTACCAACACGTTGTCTTCTCTTACGTTAAACACATGGAAGTCGACATCTAACTGCTTTCCTAGAAATCGATGTGGTCTGACGAACTCCGCCGTATGAGATTTTCCATCTAGCGTGCAACAAATCTCAGTGCAATCTACGTAAGCAATAATCATGGAGAAACTCAACCACACATTCAATCACTAAGTCCATGGAATAAGGTACAGTTTTGTAACTCAAAAAGTCACGGAAGTAAATGGGAAACGAAAACAAAATGAAAATGCCTTCGACATTTATCCCTGTAGACCTTAGAATGTTTTCGATTGGATCGAGCTACGGAGTTGGTTTCGCTTCTACGATGTTATGTAAATGACACAGCTGTTAGTCCTGTTTCTATGTTTCGAAATATACATAATTATTATAGTGGGTATATTTGCAACTGTACTTATACAGAACAGTTTTTACTCCCGAGGGATAGAAAGTATTACCCACCCAGCGGGTTTTACTTTTAAGTTTTTAAGTTTTAAGTACTGTCAATCACGTATTTAAGGGGATGGATAGGTGGGATTTATTTCCCGAATATGTGTATAGAAAGATTGCAGCGATATCTTTTTCATTGTTTTTCAATTAATCCACATACTAAACAAAGCGAACAGCTGTTCATAGTACGGATCACGTAGTGCGCAGTACAACGCGCAGGCGTTTGTTATCTGCTTGCATAAGAGCAGAGCAGCCATTGTGTTTATCAGTTATTGTACCCGCCTTTATATCTGACGCAATTGCGCTTTTTACTTCCACTCACGTGAGAAGCCACCTGATTCAAGCCATTTTCGTCTTTAAATCCAAGATATAAGAGTTTGTATACGAGCCTCATTTGGTACAGATTCGACCCACAAGTCAGCTGTTTCAAATCATTTTACAGAAATCCCTAACACAACTCTTATGTCGTCGACACAAATAAAAATATAGCTTGAATTCCGGGACTTCGTATGTGATGCGGGCATTTGGAAATCTTTGAACCATGTTTGAACCTAGAAGTAAATAAAGTTATAATTGACTTGATTATTCAACGAATTTGCACATTATGGTGATTAGTATTAGTTCCTAGTTTTTTCTGCTAGACAGCCTTGGCGACAATCGTATCACAACATGTTTTAGCATATATATCCACCTTGAAAAGGTGAGACTAGTATCTACAACACGTAGGTACCTTAAAACAGTTTGCCTACCTGTAGAATTGATCCTACATTCGATATTTATCTTTATTACCCAGCAAAACTACAAATTGGTTACGTGATGCGTGCTACCAAAGGAAGGTATACCCACGGTGACACATCGAGCTCTACAAAACCAACATAAACTGGCCGCGCGACGTTATATGTTATATATTATGTAACTCGAAATTACGCGCGGCCAGTTAATTTTGGTTTTGTATAGCTTGATATCATGTGTCACCGTGAGTCTAAACCGGCTGGCATGTATGAAAACATAGACTTAAACTCTAGCGATAGACTTGCCCTTCCATAGAAGCAACATGTTCCACTTGAATGAGGTGTACGCACCTGATTGATGTTCCCGAGTTCACTTCTTCACTATGGCAATGACAGACCGCAATGTGTCATTTTGTTTTGTTTTGTGTGACATGTTGTTTGTTTGAACGAGCTTGTCTATCGCTAGAGTAATATGTCTATGTATGAAAACGTATTCATGGGTGTTAAGTATGCAAAAAAGTATGTAAGGATCGTGGAAAATGGCGCGCCCTTATCTCTGCCTACCTGGGGAGGCGTGACGTTAGATATAATATATCGTATAAAATGTATAACTTTAGCGGCTGTTGCGCATTTGAAAAAGTTTACCTTTTAAGCTATCATATCAATTAAAAAATATTTTCAGGTTTCCCATATCATGTAACCAAACAATAATTATTTATTGATAAATAATCCGCACGAATCAAAACAATAACATTTATTCAGGTATCCTACTTAAGAGGAAGTTTATTTCAATATTAACTAATTTAGTTCAATTTAATTTTGTAAACACGATTTAAAAAAACTAATCTCTGTGTCTGTTGGTTTACAATGGTTTACAGTTTTTTTTTAAATGTACCATGTACCTATAATTAGTTTCAAAGTAACAGCGCTGTAGTGGTCTAAAGATTTCCATACAAATCTTAATTTAATTCTATTCTATTCTATTTTTATTTAATGGCGTTTCCTTGTTAGATTTCGCCAGTGTCAAGTGTTGAGGATATATTTATTAGATATTGTACGGTAATAGGATAATATGGCGATCTCAAAGCCCCGTTTTTAAACAAAAACACACACTCGAAATCGCCATAAAACGGCGGAGCCACGTGGCTGTCAAAACTGTTAATTGAAACAAAAATCTGACAAACCACAGACACAAATAGGTACCTAATTAGTTTATTGGTGTTTAATAAATTCCATTGACTTTAATTGGTTAAAATTTAAAATAGGATCAAACTTCGTTTGTATGCAGACGGGTATATCCCATACATAAATAATTCCGTCTGATAAAATCATCGTTTTCTACTTTTAGCTTATTTTAGCTATGTTCACAGTTTATTTAGGTTTCTAGATGAAAATACCGTATCAAGAGGTATTCTATCAGTATCAGGCTATCTATAACGTATGCTTCAGATGCATTAAAGCGAATCTGCCGTTTTAAGAGGATAGGCGGGCTGAAATGCTAATTTGGAATATAGGTCACTTTTCCACCATCCCACCTACTAGAGTGCGAAAGAGACAACTGCAGCTCGGACCAATTTTATCTACATAAAATCGACGAAAACAGCATTTCGTATTCCCCTGTTTCCTCCTCCACTTAATCGATTTTAATCATTCTTTCAAGAATAATATGAGAAAGACTTTGGGTCTGTATGTTTTTGCTTTTTTTGTTCATATTCGTCAAATTTGTTTGCTGGATGTCATACAGTAATTAATTAATGCAAAAAAGCAAAACATAGGGACATAGCAGAGGTAAAATAGATTGTATGGTAATAAAATTTTTGCTCTAGTGTCTTTATCCAAGGAGGAAACAGGGGAATACGTTTGTATGGAAAAAATGGTACTCGCCTATCCTCTTAATGTGAAACATCTATAATTAGACGCAAGATCATCGGCACTCAACTCAACCTTGCATCTAATACAGTTCTATGCAGATCACTACCTAGGTAGGTAGTGCAGTTTAAACTAATACAAATATGGTATGTTTCCAGCCAACTGCATGGAAATACAATAACGACATACCATGGATGTTTGCACGATGGGGCTGGCAAAAGCCCCTTAAAAAAAGAATTAAAAAAGACGGGGCATAGTATTTTAAAATTGAAGAGTCTCTTTTTAGATTATATTCGCTTAAGACCGATTCGCGTATCCTACCTAATACTAACTTGCCTTTATCAAAACCTTAGACCTGAAAATATTCAACCGTATAGTGAAAATTACAGCAGATGCTATTAGCTAGCCGTTGGTCCCGGCTACTATCTCTGGTAGTAGTAGTCGTTACTAAAAAAACCACGTCAGAGGCCGAAAGGTGGTTTGAATAAACTCTGACACCAGGGCTTGCCCACACGATAAGAAGAAGCAGATAATCTCACTGTGCCTGAAAAATTTATATGGACAAAGATAGTTTTGCAAAGGCTACGGAACCCTATCATGGACGCGTGTCCGAAACGCAAGAGCGTTTAACGCGTTTCTCGTCGATTTTTTTAGTAAACATCAAAGTCTAATAAAGTAAAGTAATCTAATAATCTTTGCAAACAATCTGAAATGTTACAATAAAGTACTCAAGAAACATTATCATGTAAATACTGATTCATATCATCCATGACAAAGAGCACAGAGCAATTTGCGCGTCATTCCGTAAATTATAACTTCTGTACCGATGGAAGTTTTTAGCCGCCGTAAAATAAAAAGCCAAGCGTAAAGTAAAACAAGTGTGATTTTAGTCACTGGTTCAATACATTTTTGTAAAGGGTTGGAAGGGTCGAGATTGTAACATAATAATAATACAGGGTACATAAGGAAAAGTATAATTAACCTTTAAACCACATACTCTACCCATCAAACAGAACAACTTTTACTATGGGAACAAACCTGTCAGGAGTGCGATTGTTGAATCTCATTCGGTGAGCTTAGCTGTTCAAAATGTCAAAATTACTACGGAGATACGCATCTTTTTACTGCTGATTTGACTTTAAAAAATCGCTCTCCTGTAGTATGATTATTGAATGTCAACTCAGCAGTAGAAAGATGCATATCTTCATAGTTATTTTGACATTTTCAACTGCTGAGCTCACCGAATGAGATTCAAAAAGCGCACTCCAGAGCATAAAAAAAATCTACGGTTCCATACTAAACTCCAATACCTACTCGATTCGACTCAACATATTTTATGCAACAGTAGATTTTTTTTATGCTCTGACATGTTTGCTCACATAGCAAAAGTTTATCAGTTTGATGGGTAGAATATGTGGTTTAATGATACTTTTCCTTATACCCTGTATAGGGTCCTAGGGTCCATAGTAAGCTGAAGGTTTTTTAAAAAGATGAGCAGACCATCAAATTGAACAACTTTTTCTAATTGACGAACATCGAAATCGCGAAAAAATTATCAGCTGTCCCATCATTTGAGTCCAGGTAGATTTGCATTTTATATCAAACATAGCTTATTTTTTCTCGCTATTTCGATATTGGTACCATAGAGAAAGTTGTTCAGTTTGATGGTCTGAAGCACCCTGTTTTGGCTTCAAAACGACCCCGATTCCACGGTGTATTATAACTGAAATCGCACGACGAAAATTGGATGTCGTCGCACCACAACGATCAATCCATCAATCAAATCAACCCATTGCTACAAATGATAGGTCTCCTTTTTTTAGCGCCATTAATAAAGGTCCTAATCTGATCCATTGCTGACCCCGACCCTTTCAATGTCAACCATTTGGAGTTAGTCTGCGTACTGACCTCCGACCTGATTAGCAGATCTTTTTTTTTAAAAGCTGTTTTCCCATAGATAGTAGAGAAGAGATCCAGTTTGATTAAAGAATGTCGTACGCGCAGACCACTGACTTTAAATACTAATAATTTTTGATTGAATAAACAGATTGCGATGAAATAAATAAAGCCTAAATGTTATTGCAAACTAAGCCCTATGCTTTTTTGAAAATCCCATCCAAATCGGTTCACACACACCACAAACAGACAAAAATTGTAATAACTTTCTCATTGCGTTCCATTAGGTGTATCCTTGTATCCTTAACGCACCCAATTAATATGTTTGCTAAAATCTACAATGTACCTATACCTTATTTATAAAAGATTTCAAAGACCGAGAACGCTGTATAATTTTCTTTACCAAGTCTTTGGTCATTTCATTACATTAGTGTGACATAATCAATGGACATAATAAACATTCCTTGTGATGTTATGTTATGTTATGATGATAGTTTAATCTAGGTAGTTAACTATTTAATTATGACAGTTAGATAATAAATGAATAAATGACAGCTTAATCAAAAACGGCCGCCATATGTAAACATTATTACATTAATGGAAATGGAACAAAACATAATCGGAACTAACTAAATTGACATAATTTCGTTTCGGCACGGGCCACATGTGACAGCCACAATATACGTCCTCTGTTGGAGAAATCGCTGTTCCATACATTTTGGTCGAGAAGTTTTATTCATTTAACGATTTAATGACTTACAGCTTAGTAACAATTTGTTTTAAAGATAGTCGAATGTTTTCAATGAAACAATAAATTCTTCTTTGCCGATTCGATGTTGACTTAATAGTGAAAATTGTTCATGCAAGGGATGCATGGATGAAGGGGGAGGCCTTTGCCCATCAGTGGAATGAAATAGACTAAGGGGGGAACATTATTAGAACATATCGCACATATTTCGTGTCGTCGAAGTCGGCCACTTGTGGCCGTCGCCGGTGGCCCGTGTGTGAGAAGCCTAGTGTAATGTAATGTAGTGACACTTGAAGCTCAATTGAAGCGATCTAATTTCATTAACTTTATCTCTACCGTTTTGTTTGTTTTGAACTCAATTTCTGTGACACTAATTATTTTATCTTGTTATTTGAAGTGAACGGCGTAAAAGCTTATTTTAGACTATAATATGATAAAATGTAGGTAAGTACCTATTGTAATTTGTCAAAGGATGATAAATATAGTTAGTAAGCATATATTATTATTTGTATAAAAGTACCTAAATAAAGTTATTCCTAGTGATCAAGGGATTTCGTAAATTTTCACTAGAACTTTTATTGTTTACTTGGTTGGTACAGGCCACTAACAAACATTCTCTCTGAAAATGAAGACTTTAAGCGAAAGCGAAACGAATGGCTCAGAGAGCAGAGCAAAGTCACTGACGTCATCAAGCGTATCGCGAAGCTCAAGTGGCAATGGGCTGGTCATATTGCCAGAAAAGAAGGCTCGTGGGGCAAGGCACTGTTGGAGTGGAGACCCTGGGGAGAAAAACGCCCAAGAGGAAGACCGCAAATGCGTTGGTATGACGATATCAAAAGAACAGCTTGAGTGAAATGGATAGAGAGGGCACAAGATCGAGAGGAATGGCATAGACTGAAGGAGGCCTACACCATTACGGTTGAAAACGGCTAAGAAGAAGAAAGAAGATGAATCATTTTAACGGGTTCTTACCGCGTTTTTATTAATTTTGTAGGTCCCAATATTTCGGCACTGTTACAACTGTCATGATCACGGGATGACTGCCGAAATATCGGGATGTCCAAAGACCATAAAAACGCTGTAAGAATCCGTTAAAATTGATTAACATTAGCTTAATTAATAACTCTAAAAAACAAGTGATAATAATTATCACTAAACTAGTCATTTATATGATATGTACATAGGTACATTATCTTTAAATACCTACCAATGGAGGTCGGACAAAGATATCTAAAGACAGATTCAGAATCGAGGATTAAATTAAAACCAAGTAGCAACCCACAACTTGTGGATTTTAGGGCCCAGTGTGACTTTATCCTTTTTAAGTATCGTACGATTCGTACGTTACGTGAATTCGGTATGTCAAGTTTTTTTTTGGTGGGCTGAATCGAAAACCATTTCGAGATAATAGTCTCAATAATCATATTTTCTATGTCAGAGATTTTAAAATGAAGGGATTACGGATATTTTTAATAAAATAACGTCGTTTTTCGGTACGTCCAGTGACGTCACTGGCATACCTGTGAACTCCTTGTTAAACATAAAATCAACTTAAAATAACCGGCCATTAAGAAAAAACAAAACATTCACAATGTCAGATTTTGACATTTGATGTTGCCGTATCTGTTTTCAGCATAGAGTTAGAAAGAGGAGGCACGTTTTACTTTTTTTAAATATAGCAGTAGGTAGTGTTTCTCCATGGAGTTCGAATTATTTTTTCTTCTCCATTTTTGCACTTAGAGATTACAGATCAAAATAATTTAAAAATTAAATTTATATAGATAAACTCGATGAATCGCAATAAAAATGAAATTGGTGTCTTAAAATTATGTCTTCTATCCGTAAAAAATATAAAAATGACGACCAAAAAAAACTTGACATACCGAATTCATAAAAATATTTCAGCATCTCATTTTCCGTACACAACAATATCGTCCTGTAACCTGTTATATATTCGCATACTTTCCCCTCATTTTAATGTGAAATGGGACAACTCAACTGTCAAGCCTTTATGAATTATTACGGTTTCATAAGTACCATAGGCCAAGTATTTCGCTTACTTGCTCTTTCTACGATAAGTACAATCCGCATAATATCATACACAGCTGTTATAGTAATTGCTTATACCGTTTGTTGTCAACAAACGAGAGGTAATCATTTTGTATGACAGGTTAATGGGAAACCAATTTGGGGAAACAGTTATAAGTTGACGAATTTTATACGGAAGTAGGTATGTGTGTTAAAGAATGTAGGTTAGTTAGGTAGGGTACGTACAGCCTGACCAAGAGTATAAAAAACCTCGCCATGTTGCGGAAAATCATTGGAACTAATTTTTGTACTTGGAACACTAAAGGAACACACTTGGAACACTGTCTCATTAAAGGTGACAGTCGATTGCAGCCAATCCAGGTTTTTTATATTCCTGGTCAGGCTTTAATATTATTATGATCGAGGCGTTTGGCTTCTTCATTTATCTGCATCATTTCGGAACTGTAAGTCCGATGTTATTTTGTCTCGAACGTATAAGGGAATGTCTGCAGAGTCCATACATTCAACATTATCTTTCCAGACAAATTACTCAGGCCCACCCCCTAATTCTACGATTCCAAAAGTATTCAACAAACCTCTTTATTATATTAGTCATTTCTATTCCTATAAAACAACAGTACCTAACTAATTTGTGTAAATATAATTACCATGATAATTAAACCACAAACAGTAAACAAGCTTAGGCAAATTACTTTCTTCAGCAGAAATCACAGGCTGGTTCTAGGAATTTACTGTTCATTCTACTTACACTTGCGTCAATATTTTAATAAATAAATATACATGCATTAATTCACAGGACTTGTTCAAAGCAGAAGCCCCCAAACATAACCCTTGTGTTTACAACGTATGTATGAATATGGTTTAAATGGTGGGACTTTGTGAAACCAGTTAGTAGGTACCTAAACTAATCAAACCGTCTAGACACTGCTTTGAGCCTCATTGTTGTGTTCATAGAAACGTTGCGTGAGTGGAAGTCTTCGAACCTTAGCCTTGAGATGGGTACTGGGCTTTGCTTAGCAACGACTGGTAACGAGATCAATATATGGAATGAAGAGATAAATGAGTCGTTTCGAAAGCGCGTTTTCTTCTATTTCATCCTGTGCTGAAGAGATGAGACGAGGAAGTCCCTTAACCCTGAATATTCATTCTTTTCTTAACGTTTCCACTGTTCTTTTGAGTCAAGTAAGATCTATTATCGTTGCCTCTGCCATTCCTTGAGGTCCTGCTATCAAATCGCGTCTATTTGTAGCACCTTAAAGGTGCCGTGGTGGTCGAGTGGCGAGTAACCTTGCCTGCCGTGCTGGAGGCGATGGTTCGATCCCCGTCCAGGCCGACTCGTACCAATGAGTTTTCGGAATTTATGTACGATTTGTAACACCACTGGCTTTTCGGTGAAGGAAAATATCGTGAGGAAACCTGCAAGCTTCAATTTCGAGGCATGTATTGTACCCACTCTCCATTATAAGTGGCGACGGGCTCACCCCCGTCACACTGGACAGAGTTTCGGTACTACTGGTGAAACGTGGATGTTCTGAGGTTTCAGAATATCTCTGACTACCCCCTCGGGGAATATAGTCGTGAGCATATGCTTAAAGGATGTGTCATCAAAATGGACGACAAACAAGAGTCGCATCAAGTACTTACGTACATTTTAGTAACTTTTAAGACCGACCGTCTTTTTGAAAGTAGCAGTATTGATGAAAAAGTCAGATCAAATACCAATGGTAAGAGGGCATGGAGGAGGAGATGGACATTTTGGGAAGCTTCCGCTGACCGCTGCTGAGTCTTGGCCCATTTAAAAAAGCATTAAAGTAGGTACTGTGGTCTACAAAGACTGTTGACGCGCGAGTTTATTTTTCTTTCCTGTAATTTACATTTTAGATGCCAATCTAACACATTGGTTCATTATTTACTTAGTAGACTAATGATACCGTGTAGGTATTTCTACACATATTCTAAAAGAGCCAATTGTAAATCTGTCACTGACAAACAGCCGCGACAAGTAGACCACAATTTTAGTTCGTTAACCTCTGCGCCTTTCAATTGAATCACACACACACTTTTTGTTTCATTAATCACTATTAGTATAGTCATACGTCACAATCGGTACGGCGACGGGAGTAATTTCTCAACTCGTTTGAATACAAAATAAAAGGTATTGTCTGGTACAGCTGGCTGCATGTTGCTGCAACGTAGACAATGCACAGCATTGACCCGCTCCTGGATTGTACCGGTCTTTCGCAATACACTGAGAAAAATGCCCTATAGGCTTAATTATAAAATATCATTACATCGATCTTAAATACCGTGATTTTGATTAAAATAAGGTTATAATAGGCAATTATTATGCAATCCTCAATTGTTTTAGGTAATTACGCGAATATTACGATGACTCATCACCGTAAGAATTTGTCGCATAAAATAAGATTACAGTTTTAATATTTTATGGTGCCTTCCTGGTAATATAACAATATGTAACCTAAAATGATCTTCTTCCTAATGAAATACGATGATACCAAGAAATAAGGTTATAATTATATAACACGAGGAAAGCGTCACCATAAAATATGAAGAATTACCCAATAAAAATTAAGAAGTAACAAAGCAATAAGGTGAAGTCACCGTAATGTCGTAAGCATAAATTAATATGCCCCGTCATGTTATTTTTGTAGTAAGCATCAATTTATTTGAAGATTGGTTTTATTAAAATTTTATGAAATCCTAATAAAATATGATGATAGACACACAGAAATACGGTGAAATTAATACGATTACAAGCATATAAAAATATGATGACCGGCACACAGAATGTGAGTAACCGTATTCAAAAATACCGTTCCTGCTTCTAATATTCTGATTACGGCATTCAAAAATAAGATGACGGCGCAAACGGCGCCTAAGAACCCCGTCAGTTATATTTCCGCCGCCATTCAGTATGGACGTGACGCGGACGATGTGCGTATTATTCACTTTGTAGTAAAGTTCTTGCAACCATTTTTTTGTTGCAAATATAACACATATCATGTTTTGTTAAGAAAATATAGGGTAATTTTGGCCATTTGCTTTCTTTTTTGTTCGAAAAACATGTTAGGTACCCTAGGTATTGTATTTTTAACAAAAATGGTTGCAACGTGTAATGTCAGTGCAGTGAAGCAATAATTATGGATCAAGCTCAGTGTTAGCAAATCGCACGATTTGCTGACACGATGGAATCTTGGGCAGTACATCAATAAATTTACCGGTAAGTAAAACGACCATAATGTAGTCCTACCCGACCCTAAAACGGCAGACTCGCTACCTATTTACACATGGACAAACAGTCGCTTGCATTTTGAATCAGGTAGTGGCTTGTATTCACCATAAAATGTTTGCGTCGTACCGGGATTCGAACCCGCGACCCTTAGATCAACAGGCAGGTTCACTATCAGTGAGCTATCGAGTTATGCTTAGAACGGAACAACTCGGCACGCAAGTTCTACTTGACTGGTTTTTAAACTGCCAAATTATCCTCTTTATATAAGAAAGATATTGTTTTAATATTGTTTTTATAGAAATAAATTCACAAAGGTTTCAAGTTGTCATGGATGTTAGTTATCATCATCATCACAGCCTATATACGTCCCACTGCAGGGCATATGCCTACCCTCAGGGAGGGTGTATGGGCGTTAGTCCACTAAGCGTGCCCAATGCGAATTGGAAAACTTCACATACACATCGGAATTACTTCTTCAGCGTATACAGGTTTCCTCACGATGTTTTTCTTCACCGTTTGAGAGCAGTCGGTATTACGTACATAAGTTAGAAAAAGTCATTGGTATGGCATGTGATCCGTGCGGATTCGAACCCGGACCTCAAGGTTGAGTATCCATAGCTGTCCACAACGCGCCACCGATGCAATATACTAAAGTTTACAGTAAAGTATAGTCTGATGTTAGTGATACTAAAACAATTTTTATTTCAGGTGCCTGGGTGCGTGTAATATTGGAGTCATCGGTTGAGGGGCGGCAAATATTAGATATGGACTAAAATAGCATACCTGCTTGCTGACGCCTACCAAACAGAAAGAAATACCTTCGGCTGGTTAGTGAATGCTAGAAGGGCTCGGCGTCATCATATTTCATTAGGCCTTCTGGAGAGGCCTAAATCCCGCTCCCGTTCTAAGTCCAGTGGCAAAACCGACGTCGCATCTTCTCCTGGGAGTGACTTACAAGGACTTGAAGACGGTAACTTTTCTTTCAAGACTTATACTTGCTATTTTATGATTTCATTTGAGATTTGTAGGACTTTATTAGTGAAAACCCCATGTAAATTTGTTCAGCTGTTCTCGAGTTACTTATGAAAGAATACGTGCATAAGCTTCTAAATTAATTTAACTCATTTGCTCGCTGTATTCGAATGAGTTTGACAATTAACAACAAAAGAATCTGAGAATAATTCGATTTAGTGTGGTTTGTATATTCCGTTTTATTTAATTTGTTATTTATTGTGTACAGATGATGCTGATAAAAAGGAATCGGCGCCGGAGCAGCTTCCAAGTTCCTCAGCTAGTCCGTGGCAGGAGGTCAGCGGCCTCTGGCGCGAGACATTTGTGCCCAACATACTTAACATAATATTTATTTGTAGTAACTCCTAAATGTACCAGTAACAACTAATTTTTATCTTGAGTACCGCTAATTTATAACATATCCCACTGTGAACTTCTGTGACATCTAATAAACCATTTTTATTTGTTCCATTTCTATATTTTTTCTTTAAAACATGTGTTTCCCCAAATCTGCTCTTATCTTATGTGCTCTATTCCATTTACATGTATCTTGTTTCTATTCGTATCCGATTATTTCCTATTATTTCTTCTTTCTATTCATCTGCGCTCTCCTCTTATTTTAAGACTGGTTCCTTCCTCTTAGGGTCTGTCCACCCACACAGATCAGCAAAGGATAGAATTTTTTTCATATTCTATCCCTTTCTATCGCTCAGAGTCACCATTTGCTAGAGCTGTGCTGCCGCGCGCGTTAGCAGTCACGCTATCTTTCTCGCTCTAGCAAATGACGATCATGATCCATAGAAACCGACAGAGCATGAAAAAAATAGATTCCGTGCTGACAGCTATGGGTAGACCCTAAGAGGAAGGAACCAGAGTCTTAAAATAAGAGGAGAGCGCAGATAAATAGAAGGAAGAAATAATCGGAAATATCTGGAAAGCACATACACAAACAGTAGTAGGAAATCATACAAATATACAGGGTCCTTCTTAATATGCTGACATGTTTTTAAGGGGATGATCAGACCATCAAACTGAATAACTTTCTCTATGGGACCAACATCGAAATCGCGAAAAAAAACAGCTGTCCCATACATTTGTTTTTTTTTTTCGTGATTTCGATGTTGGTCCCATAGAGAAAGTTGTTCAGTTTAATGGTCTGATCATCCCCTTAAAAAGTGTCAGCATATTAAGAAGGACCCTATAATATAAGGAAAGCATTGATAAATAGTAGGAAGAAAGAACTAAAATAAGAGGAAAGCACACAACTGTTGTAGGAAAGTCATACAAAAATATGAGGAAAGCATTGATAAATAAGAGGAAAGGACACATACAGTAGTAGGAAAGCACATTAAATATGAGGACAGCATTGATAAATTAGAGGAAAGCACACATACAGTAGTAGGAAAGCATGTAAATATATAAGGAAAGCATACAAAAATAGTAGGACAGCATAAAAAGTTATGGTGACGGTCATGTTGAGCGTTGTCCTTTCACCAAAACTCATGAGTTCGTCACACTACGGTACGATTACCGTCACCATAAGTTTGTGTTACGGGCGCTTGATTGTATCTAAGTCATGGTGATAGGTCATCATATTATATAATGAGCAGCAGCAACAGTAGTTTCATCGTATTATTTGATGATATCCGTATGCTCTCTACTTTACGTGAATTCATCATCCTTTTAACTGAATTCACCTTATTTATTGATGATCAGTTTTCTCAGTGTAGGTAGCCGACTTGTCGATAACAATCCTTCGAATCACAAATTATTTTCAACTAGCTGTTTGTTGCAGCCGCGACTCCATTTCCGTGGACTCCGTGGAGCTTAAAAAAGTATCTTAAATTTTTACATGCTTTCAACCGTTTATGCGTGATTGAGTGACTGACATCCAAACATTTAAAAACCCAAACTTGACATTTATAATATCAGTGACATTTAGATAGAAAATTCTACTGAAGGCCTCCGCACATTGCAGCGATATTATCGAGCGATTTTATCGAGCGATATTATCCACAGCGATATCGCGACACCTTACACACTGCAGCGATTCCGCGATTCGCGTCACGCATGCGCCCCACCACTGAATGTAGTCGAAAGAGTTGCGATAATATCGCGGCAGTGTGTGGGATCGAGCGCGTCCCCATACAAAATGTACTGACAACATTTCATTTTAAGAAAGGTACCAAAATAAGAAAACTATTTGGAGATTATGTGATTCAAAGCTTATATCAAAATTATAAGATTTTTCTGTCCATTATTTCTCGAGCTATTTAAAAAATACTGAAAAATATAATATAGGTTGAATGAGATTTTATTCCTTTGCCTGCTTGGCTTTTTTCTATTGTATTTGACAGTTTTTATTTTTAATTTCATTGAGGCCAAGGTATCTTGGCCATAAAGCCTATGTTTTTCATAAAATTCAAAAGTAAATTAAAAATAGAAATATCAGTAAAAAATTAAATCGAGTACTGGAAACAATTATCGCAAAATCGCAGCGATATTATATCGATAAAATCGCTGCAACGAGCGGAGGCCTTTACACTCATGTTTTCGAGTGCATTTTAGTTTACATCTCACGACTTGTCTTTCGGAATATAAGTAGGTACCTACTTAAGTAATATATAGAAATAATGTAGGTCAGGTGTCGGTTTGGCAGTTAGCGGGTTCAAATACCGCCCAAGACAAAATTATGTACCTACTTATTCAATCTTACATGTTGCTACGCTCTTTACGGTTATCAAGTTTGTAGGTATAAAGAAGTAGAAATGTATGTAAACTTTAGTCAGAGATGTGGGTCAAACGAATAATTCCTAGTTGTTTTCGAGTTTAAAATCTGTTTGTTTGGTCCAATTTGGCTTCTATCTTGAATTTGTAAGTATTTGAAGAATAATGTGATTGTATAAGCTTGGAAACAGATACAACTGTTATGCCTACAAAATGGTAGAAGGAAAGTGACATCAGTCTCTTTTTGGGCATAAGTCCAACTCACATCACCACCACTGTAACTCATGTGAACGGCGGGATTTATCAACGGCGCCGACCACACACAGCGTAAATTTTGGCTATAATGCGTAAAGTCAGCAGGTATATCCGTCTAGATTACTCGACCCAAATGTATGGAACGGCTAGTAATGAAAGTGGTTCAGTTTGATGGTCTGATGCACCCCCTAAGCAATGTATTATGTAACGTATTTAATTTTACATACATACATATCACGCCATTGTCCCATGGGGGTAGGCAGAGACCACGGACCGCCAAACGCTACGACTCTGACACACCTCTTTAGTCTCATTCACATTCATACATCTCTTCATGCACTTCCGTCGATTGAGGGTGCTACGCACTTGTCCTTTTCGGAAAAGATCATTGATTTGATCATGGTATGTTTTCCTCGGACGGCCTCTCCCAACACTTCCGCTCACCTTTGCTTGATAAATTTCATTCGTTAGTCTTCTTTCATTCATTCTCTCTACGTGACCGAACCATCTAAGCATACCCCTTTCAATCCTTGTTACTATATCATCCTTCAACTTACACCAATCCCTTATCACACAGTTCTTGATTCGATCAACCAAAGTAATACCACACATACTTCGTAAGGAGCGCATTTCAACTGCATTCACTCTACTTTCATTCCTTTTATTCCATACCCAACATTCACTCCCATACATCAGGGTAGGCACCAACACACCGTTGTGAATAGCCAGACGTGCCCTTTTTGATACAGCCTGGCTACTCACCATGGCGTGAAGGGCACCATTCACCTTATTTCCCGCAGTCACTCTTCGCTCTACATCCCCATCACACTTTCCATCTCTCGTAAACAAACTTCCCAAATATACAAATTCATTTACCTGTTCCACTCTGTCTCCTTCCATAACAATGTTACATTCTGTAACATCATCGTTTTCACGTTCAAAAACCATTACCTTCGTCTTGCATACATTGACTTTCATTTCTTTCTTCTTCAACGACTCATTCATCACATTCAACATGTCTTGTTGAATGTGATGTTTAATTTTACACCCTGTATAATTAATTATGTACTATAAATATCCACTTATTTTCAATACTAATTACGTAATTACCAAATCTACCTACTTTTCATACTAAATTACAGCATTACGTAAATTATAATTTAAAAATGTTTTCCAGAAAACTCGAAAAACACAAAATTAAATGTTGAGATACGTAGGTAGAGTGATCTATTTCGTACACAGTTTTACGTTTTGTATAAACAAGTTAGCTAATCATCATCAGCTCTTCCAAAAGTGTAAATGAATTGGTGTGATTGGGGATATACCTCCTAGCGGTCCACCCCGGGCAACGGTATCACAAGCTACCAAGTTTTTTGTGGCGGCTGAACAATCCCCCACAGCGGTGTGGTAGGCTCCGCAAGGGTCCTGCCGGAGTCTGGCGCCAAGCAGCTTGCTGCGTTCCGTCAGCGTGCAGGGCTGCGTTCAGAACCTTTGGGTGCGGTTGTTCTTCTCACTCGCTCTTATGGGTAGAACGCTTTTCACTGAGCCTCGGAAGGGCGTTAGTGCGAAAAGTTGCACTCGAGGTGCACTCTGGGCGCACTCTGGGCGTAGGTTCTGAACGCACCCCAGTAGTGCCAGTGCACTTCTGGGTAAGCACGCTACATCTTCGACCCCATCTTTGTCCTGAGGACAAGATAGAGGTCAATAGCAAACCCATCAATAATAAAAAAAAGAATCTAGGAATTCTAGAAGATGATTAACACAGTTAAACACACGAATCATCAAATCCGGTGCTGAAATAATCGTAATCGCTATTATCCTCGCATGTTTAAAGACCAAGTGGTAAGTAAATACCTCGTAAATGGTAAAACACGTTGTTGTTTCGATTTAAGCTGCTATTTACCGTTATTATGTATCAGAGTCTGTAATCGGATTGCGGTTGCCGCAACAGTGTCAGTCGACAATAACAAGCCGAGGCGCGGCCGGCGCAGGCGCACGTGCATGTGTCAGTGTTGCCAACAAAACCATAAAATAATTATTTCTGAAAAAAAAACTTTGAATTAGAGCGGCGCAAGACCGTGGGACGCCTATGCTATGGCCAGCAGTGGACGTCTGAAATTAATGATGAAGGAGATGAATATACACGGAAAATCTTTTCAGTTTACGATATTACAAAATGTCAGGATTAAAATAAAAATGGTTCTGTGACGATAATTTCGTACATGGAAATAAAAATATCGTAGCAAAAATTATCAATATTTTGTAATCGATATACAATTATATTTTTGTATAGTGTGTATATTTATAATTACAATACAATTTAGTAATATTTGCAAGACCAAACAGATGGTGCCACAAGTAGGTACTTTAGGTACACCTAAGATCAGGAGTGCGATCTTTGAATCTCATTCGCTGAGCTCAGCAGTTGAAAATGTCAAAATTACTCTGGAGCTACGCATCTTTCTACTGCTGATTTGACTTTCAAAAATCGCACTCCTGAAGTATAATTTTTGAAAGTCAAATCAGCAGCAGAAAGATGCATTTCTCCAGAGTAATTTTTACATTTGCTACTGCTGAGTTCGACGTATGACATTCAAAAATCGCACTCCAGATATTGTAATGTGACTACTACAATTCATATTTAATTATGTAGCGTTTACATGCTATTTGTAGTAAATAAAAATATGTAACGTGAACTAGAATCAAGTTACACATACCGTTATAATTTTTCAATATTATAATCTGTAGGTAGGTACCTATATTAATCTCTTGTCATATTTTCCAACGAAATTAAAAAAAAAAAGTCGAAACGTTGGTATTGGTAGAGTTGGCAACGTAACTTTACGCAAGAACATTGTCTCTATTCCAGAGAACGCTTTCATAATGCCAATCACAACCTATATACCCACAGGCGGAGGGTGAATCATTTGTGCCTTTACCTACTAATCAAACTGTATACAAAACAATTGAATATTCATAGCGCGCCATTACAATCAGTGCGCTGAATTAGAATGGTGACGACAGCAGGGCTGCCACCTCAAAAATTGATTGGGCGCTAAAACTGAAAAAAAAGCTAGATTCTAACATTTTCGCGGGTAGAAGCGCTAAATTCAGTCGCTCTGAAACCCATGTCTAAGTCCATGGGCGCTAAAACTGAAAAAAGCGCTAGATTCTAACATTTTCGCTGGTAGAAGAGCTAAATTCAGTCGCTCCGAAACCCATGTCTAAGTCCATTTAAGTTAGTTAATTCTTAGGTCCCTAGTAAAATTAATGATAGCACTTCAGATAAGCATTTGTATTTGAATCTCCCGTACACTGCGCTCTATTGACATATTTTGACAATATCAATATAAATGCATTGAGGTACAATGTTAACTAGAGAAGCTACCGAGAAGTAATGTTTTGTAACACGCGTTAGGGTGCACGCGCTCTAACTCACTTAGCCTGTGTCAGGCGCTCGTCGCCCAGCACACGCCCCACACTGCTGATCATGGTGCACAGATTTTGTTCGCGTTGTCTGCTCTATACATAATTACTCAATGTGTAAATGTCATATTTCAATCACAAAACACAGAATACAGAATATTCAAACACGAATACTGTTGCTTCATTAAAAGCCAAAAAAGCGCTAGATTCTCCCTAGGCTAGGCACTAATTTCGCGATACGGCGCTACAAATACCAAAAAAGCGCTAGATCTAGCGCGGAAAGCGCTAAGGTGGCAGTACTGGTGACGATGGTGACAAAACATTGGATTATTTCGGAGGTGAACGAACTACAAGGACGGTTGTGTGAAAATAAAAATTCAGGCCAATGTTTTTGTTGATAAACGCTTCAGAGAATAGAATACGGTTGTAAGACATAAGAATATAAGTTGGTCTTTCATAATTATGTTGACCGTTTTCAAGGGGATGATGAGTCCCAACTTTCTCTATGGGACATCGAAATCGAAATCGCAAAAAGACCCATTTTCTTCGCGATTTCGATGTTTTTTTTGACATGTTTGATTTGGCTTTTTGTTACATTATTGTGATTTTAATTTAAGTCATAAAGCATAAGTACACATAGCTACACAGCTACATAAATATTAATAGCAATCAATGACGTTTTACAAATAGACGCGTCATACGCTAACATCACTGTACTTTAAAATGGCGCGAGATAGTGAGGTGTAGCCCGAACACTAGACGGCGGGCAATTACCTTTCTTTTTTGTTTGTTGCCATTTTGGAGCCCGGTCAACGCATCTACATATAAAAACATCTTAGATAGCAATCAATAAAACGTATTACTCACCTACATGGTTGCCCATAAAGTTGCTTCATCACATACACACAGAGTTCCTTTTAGTATTAATATCTGTGCACCATGCAACGTCGTGACCGATGGCTTTACGCTTTACACTGACATAATACCATAGCTAACTTCGTAACGTGCTTCAAGCCGTGGAGAATTAATAAATGTTGCAATTACGTCTTCATTTGTCGAGTGTTCTTTAATTTTTAATTGACCAGCAGTGTATCTATTTTTTTGCTTTATATGTTTCCACTTTTGTAAGAACTCTTTTATGGTTTAAAGCCCATATCTAATGACACTAGGTATACTAGTGGTTTTCAAGCGAGGACGTACCGCTTGTAGTGCAGGTAAAGTAAACTAAATAATGTTTTGGAGGCAAAATTTGTACATCAATGAAACTTTGTTTTTTAACTTTATCCAGGCACTAGAAATGCAGATGTTCCGAGTCCACCCAAAATTTAGGGGTCCTACCCCCTTCCAGGGGGTATGGGTAGGGGATAATACTTTTCCTTTCACCCTGTATAATAGGGGATGATAATTGGATAAAAAACCTACACACAAAATATTACAAACTGGCAAAGCTGCATTCTGCATTGCTTCATCAGGAAACACAATTGACGACCTAATTATGGGTGTGTGTGTGACCCACTTCGCCCTACAATATGAGGTCAACTGGATGTATTCCAAGTAAACCGCTTTCGACTAATATCAGATCATTTGAAGATGATTGAAGCCACTGGTGTTAGATATATACAGGGTGTAAGGGACAGCCCTCCGCGAACTGAAACGGTGAACTCAGACCATCAAACTGAACAACTTTCACTATGGAGCCTAACTCAGGAAACGCGAAAAAAACATTTGAGTAGGGTAGGTACGGCAGTTTTGTATGGGACAGCTGATTTTTTTTCGCGTTTCCTGAGGTAGGCTCCATAGTGAAAGTTGTTCACTTTGATGGTCTGAGTTCACCGTTTCAGTTTGCGGAGGGCTGTCCCTTACACCCTGTATATGTTATCATCTTACTTTTTTTTGTACAACTTTAGACGCGACTTTGAGGAAAATTACGGACGGGTTTTAATTTATTTTGTGGTTTTTTTGACGCCCGTTTAAATGTCAATTGGATTCAAAGGTTTACCCAATTAATTATCTTCGTCGTTTAAAAATATACTAAATAAAATATCGCATTCTGGCCGCATCTTCTCTACAGCGACAACACGTTCCGACGCGGTTGTAGCTGTAAAAAAGATTTGACGTTTAATAAGTGTGCTTCAAGTTCCTATATTTAATAAATGACATTGACTTTGACTTTCCTATGTCGAAGGATTATTGTAGTCAAAGCCGTAAAATTATAATCTTCCTAGAATCTTCCTATAATAACATTATAATTGTCCGGATTATTGTCAATCGACTCAAGTTCGTCTTGAGCTATGTCCAGCAGTGGATGTCTGCGGAAGCCAGGGGATCTACCCAAACATTCGAAATTTTTTGTTCCAATTTCAACTCTATTACAAATTTACAATGAAGCTCGGACTGAAACGGTCGCGATATATCGAAAATCGAAACTCCGGGTACAGGACCAGTTCCCACATTATTACGGACTATTTCCCCTTCAACACCCTACTACTACTACTACGATTATTCTGATTTTACTGATTGCTCCTAGTATTTATAAAACTAGTATATTTATTTATCATACCGTATATATTTTTATGTATGTACTCGTATGTAAGTATATATGTACCTACCTGTACCTTTATATTACATGTCTTTACTAGTTTTAAATACTGTTTTATTAGTTAAATGTGCACACTATGCCTGCCTCACTTTGTATGCTCTCTCTCTGTCACGGGTTTGCTGGAACAAATCTCTTTAGAGATAAGCTCGCCCTTTGTAATTGTATATTATGTTGTTTTCATGTATATTTCCGTGTGTACAATAAAGTGTTAAAATAAAATAACTAGTCCGTTATTATTATATTGTCATTGAAAATAGACGATAATAATTTTACGACTTTGACAAAAGTCCTCCGACAAATACATGGAAATCAGGTTTTTAAAGCAGGTCTGTAAGGCAAGGCATGAGTGATTGAACATAGACGTAGAGTACTTACTGTCATACATATTAATGAGTCATACAAATATTCTCCACACGTTAACAACTTGTAATATATCCATCATCTAGTTATATCTGATTGACAATCTGTCTGACGTTTTAACAGCTGTATCTTTAAAGAATATTAAAGTTATAGCTGCGCAGTTTGACGTGAGTAAGCTACCGAAGATATACAAATCTAAAATATATGTACAAGGATATATAGATTCGTTGTTATAAATATTAAGTGATCGTGACCAAATGCTGTACCTACAATAATAAAACAGACTGCGTCTTAAATGAAACTAATAGAGATAACTACGCATATGCATTATTAAACTAAAAATATATCGTAGCGAAAATAAATAATGCTCGGGAATAGATTTTATACGGAGGTCATTTATTTGATCTGAAAGTTCTGAGACAACTTCATTAGGGGGTGTATAATTTGTACAATGTTGTTATTCTTACGTATGTCCAATGACATTCTATACTCCGTTCAGGAATTAGAGCGACAAAATGTAAACAAAGAAACGTCACTGTCAAAGTGACGTTATGTGGTCAGAAACCATTGGTACATTTTTTAAGAATACAATTATGTTGGCACGGCATTTAATAAATTGCGTAAGCATTAAAAAATTATCGTATATCTATAAATAATAAGAACAATCGTGACAATTTGAATGAAATTTTTAAATTATGTTATGTAGCCCGCTACTCTGTTTGTGTGGGCTTTTTGTGCTATGCGTAGCATCCGCGCATAGCGTACCGACTCAGACGAAGGTATTAAACAATCAAGAGATGCGTTTACAAAATAAAAAATCTTTTTCTTTAAGTACTTTTTTAAAACGAACCATAGGTCTCAAATATCTGATTGTTGCCAGACCACGAAATAAAATATTTACAGTCACGCTTTCTTTTAATCTAAAATAAATTATAGCTTGCATATTTTTTAATTATATTCCATACAAAATTAACATATCATTTGCCGTAATCCTTGGCGAGTAGAGTAGATAATTTACTGTTATTCATTCCGGAGATAAGTTTTCTTCCATCTCGAGAAGGTATTTTCTACACTGGTATCACCTTTGTTTACATTTTGTCGCTCTAATTCCTGAATGGAGTATATACACAAGGACTTCGCTTCAGTGCGCGAATAACGGGTGTGGGTTCTAGCCATAAAGTTATTATACCTTACAGGAATAGAGTCAGTGACATGAGTTGTCAAATGACACAATTTTTGGATGTTTTTTGGAGACTATTCGCAGGCAAAAATTCTAATACTGTCTATAATTCTGAGTCTAACGTAAAATCGTGGATAAATTAATGAAGTAGTGTCAGTATATTCACAAAATTATCTACGATTTCACTTTAGATTCCCAATTATTCACGAAAACCGAATTGTAAAAATTTATTGGTGACTAAAAAACGGTTCTATTGATTCGCGTCACGTATCTCTTTCAATTATACAGTGGTGCCGCTAGGTACATCTCGCTCTCTCAGCTGTATGTTCCTCTATTCCTACCTCTATGGTTCTAGCAGAGCATAGAAAGGTGACATTAGAGACATGTGACATTTTTTGGTTCTGTTATTGCAGGGTGTTATTGTATGACATGGTGAGTCTTATGTATACAAGGTGTTACAAAACTACAAATAAACATTTAAGGGGGTGGTGTAGACCATCAAACTGAACAACTTTCACTATGGGACCAATATCGAAATCGCGAAAAAAAAAATTATGTTCTATACTCTACAAATCGACTAGAGCTAAAATATGTATGGGATTTAAAATTATTTTTTTCGCGATTTCGATGTTGGTCCCATAGAGAAAGTTGTTCAGTTTGACGGTCTAAACAACCCCCTTATGAATTTCAAAAATTTATTGTTACTTATGAAACACCTTGTAGAATGTCATTGCGTCTGTCCATCGAATCGATCGAATTCTAGGTACATTTTTTATTTATTCTTGATCCACATGTTTTCACAGTTTATATCAAATGTTATTTGATCATGCATTTAACTAAATGCAACCCAAAAAACAAGACATAATACCTATATTTCTGTAATGTTTTCGGGTCGCTGCTTCTTTAGAAAAAAAAGATAAAAAATCAGATAGTGTTGTTGAATGTCAGTGGAACTGGTTCATTGAATGACATTGCGATGCCGATGGCTATAAAGGTGGGTACGTCGGCTTATTAAATATTGATTTTGGTCGATTCATTAGCATGTTTGGCAGTAATTCGTCATATTCTACCTGCATGTTTAATTAGGTACTTGGGTAGGGTACTGACCTCTTCGAGCTGATGTTTAGATTGATAACGTGAGGATAAAGTATACGATCTGCAGTTATTAAGACAATCTCTCTTGCTTTGTTCATTTGAGTAACTATGACGCGTATTAATTCTATTTCTGGTTTTAGCGTTTTTTGTGAACTAGTCAAAAATTCTAAAATTATTCTATTAGAAGATGATTAGAAGATAGTTACTTATTATCTAGGTTTTTTTTTTTTTTAGTAACTTATTAGATCATTGCTCTTAAAAGACAATGCCAGTTTTACAAAGAAACTTAGGCCACCAGTGTACACATATGAAACTATATGGAAATAATAGTATGTAATGCCAATTATTAAAATGGCAGAGGAAAAGGTTTATAGAAGGTTCGTGGTTTTCAATTCTACTATGCGAAATTACTTACATTTATTTGTAGTTTTACCTGTTTTCGGGATCCGTAATATAATAATAAATATAGACCGCCTTATTTGTACCTACTTGTAATTCTTTATATTTATTCAAATGTATGTACAATAAAGTATAATTGTTTGATTGATTGATTAAGTAGTTTGCAATTTCATAACTATCCCGGAATCGGTTGAGAGGCTTTTTATACTTAGAGAAAGAAAGAAATCATACAAAAACAAAGTTTTTTTCTTTTATAATAAAACAATTGTGAAGTTCTAGTAATTCATAAATAGTGCGAGATATTATGGATGAATATTTAATCAATTCTTACTCAATCTAATTTGATGTACTTACCTACTCTACTTTGGGCCTAAATCCTTATGCTATAATTGTGTTATGCTATAAGTATATAATTTTTGCAAACACTTGCACATTGTGCATCACCGACCGCCTGCAAAAAAAACGCCTAGCGTGTAATTTTCCAAGAAGAAAAACGCAATTTTCAAATCTTCGCAGTGAATGGATTTATCTTTACTTTACTAGCTTAGCTAAACTGTCCTAATGTAACTAACTTATACACATTTTTAATGATATCAAAATCATAACAAATTCTGTGATTTTACTGTCGCTGTATTAAAAAAGAGATATTTAATTACAGCAGAACTTAACAACGCAGGCATCGGAATGTTCCATAGCTACAGTTTGAAAGTATCAAATCGATGAACTATCATGGCACGACGGTTATTATGTCGCTGTACGTTATCTACCTTACCTACCCGTATAATATACTTATTCAAGGTCACAGATACCTACATTATTATGAAAATGCAATAGGTACAAGGCATTTTGATGTGAAACATCTTTTATTTTGATCAGTACGGGGTCGCTTGCTTGGATATTAGGGTCCAACTTAATATGCTGACACTTTTTTAAGAGGATGATTCTGATCATCATTCTGACGGTCTGCCGTCAAACTGAATGAACTTTCCCTATGGGACCAAAATCGAAATCGCAAAAAAAAATAACAGCTCTTCCATAAAAAACTGCAAACCTACTCGAGGTCTCGAGCCAAATGTATGGGACAGCTGTTTTTTTTCGCGATTTCTATGTTGGTCCCATAGAGAATATTGTTCAGTTTGATGGTCTGATCGTCCCCTTAAAAAAGTGTCAGCATATTAAGAAGGACCCTGTATGTACCGAAATATGTTACGATAAGATCGCTTATTACTTTGGAAGCACAGACGGTCTGTGTTTGGAAGTAAAGCACCTAATGGCATTATTTTAGAAGCCATTACTCGGTACAAGACGTTTCACGTACTCCACTTCAGCTGCATTCCTGATACCGCTTACCCGATATTTTGCTACTCTAATTATTAGTCGTTTACCAGGAAGCTTGTAAGAAAGACTTGCTTCAGACTATTTTAGGTATTCTATTGAGATGCAAAAATGGTTTTCTAGTCTAATTCTTAGATCAAGGCCAATTCGGTGACAGTCAGGGAAGTGATAAAGACAACACTTTCTAAGGCCGTTTAAATGTTAGTATCGTACTCCGTCACATCATGGTGCGGTGGTCACCAAGTTGTTCAACCCGATGGTCAACGGACGACAAACCGAGCGAAGCAAGGCCTTGCCGCTCCGGTGGTTGGAAGGTTCATAGACTTAGGTAGGTAGGGATACCACCTACAGCTGCATGATACAGCTCTACGCTAAATTTCACCGAAGCGTTTGACTTCGTCATATAAGTTTTATAAGACTGGAGTCTGGACCTTACTTAAGATTTATTCTTTATTGTTTCGGCTCAATGATGTCTACAGTCCACTGCCACCCACCTGGACTGGACATAGGCTAGTCTTTCCCCAATGTTAAACTTTTGAAAGTTACAGGGACTCGATGGATGCATTGTTTTTTGTGCACAGAAATGACGAAAATAATTCCTGTCTTTTCATTGCTCCATTAATCTATCATGTGAGGCGTGCTGACAGTGAATCACACTGGCCGCTCGGCTCTTGCCAAAACGTACGCATAAAGACATTTCCGAAACATTTGTTGTGCCCACCCACGGACAAATTGAAACACGTGCGCAATCCGATTTTCGTTTTTGAGCTGTGATCGAATCATTTTCGACCGCGAGCTTTCTCGTCAATGGATTGCCCCCTCATAATGTGTGGGTAATGGGAGTGGTAGGGCTCATACGTAGTAAAACAAGTGGTTTTATCGCGACAGTACGAGTATGTCTAACGTTTTATAATGTTTTGTTTCCAGAGGGTGGCGGGTGCAGCGAGCCAGGGCGCGGCGCGAGGCGGCGGCGCGCGCGGCAGGTGACCGACGGAGCGCGCGGCTCATGTGGGCGGCGGGCGTGTGCTGCTCGCGCCAGGCAGGTCCGCATCACTTATACTATAGTCTCTACTCATTGCACAGTTCACGGAATTGTGGAACACACAAGCGCGCTGATCCTGACTGCATGAACATAGCTTCCCCAAGAGTCGTCTAGTCGTGGTTAACCACTGATATGTCAGGTACACCCTGATAATTCGGGCAAGTCTCTTACTGGATGGCCAGTCAAACTCATTGGCGCGTGCCATCGATTGGAAAGAAGACAATATATTAGCAAATGCAGAAGTAGTAGCGACTCCGGCAGTACTAAATATCGCGTCATTTTTTCTGTGTGCTAATTAATGTAGGTACTTAAGTAGCTGGAGGTGAACTGCGCACTTGTGTGCGTGCATTGCGGAACGATCTTGTTCGAAGCTTTCACAGTCTCGTGCATTCTGCATTAGTTAATTCCTAGGTTAATTCACTTCGAACAAACTTATCTCCAGTGCTAGCGCGCACTTGCGCACAAACTTACTAAACGTTAGAGTGAGCTTTAGAACAAGCTATACAGGGTGTTACATAAGTAGAAATAAATATTTAAAACTGTTAAGTTGGTTGTTTAGACCATCAAACTGAACACATTTCACTATGGGACCAACATCGAAATTGCGAAAAAAAAATCCAATATCCCATACATATTTTAGCTAGAGTCGATTTGTAGAGTATGGAACATCAAATTTTTTTTTCGTGATTTCGATATTGATCCCATAGTGAAAGTTGTTCAGTTTGATGGTCTAAACCACCCCCTTAAATTTTTATTTGTATTTTTGTAACACCTTGTATACGAGCCATATATATGGTATCACTTTCTTGAATTACTTAGTAGGTACCCGATATCTATGTACATTGGTAGCTATTTTAGTGTTAGCAAATGAACGCAAAACTAAGAACTGTTTAGAAGTTGCAGAGAGTCCGAGTTTAGACTCGGAGAATGTTAGCATTGTGATTATACATAATATATGCATGCCAATGACTTCAATTTGGGTTCGACTTTTTTTTTCTTCACATTTTGTAATCAAAAATTCTTCCTCTCACTCTTTTGAGGGAAAAGGAGAGAGTCAGCAATTAGGTACACGGAGGTAGGACTCTAGGTCGTTTTGCTACACTAGGCTTTACGTAATCGTTGTTTACAAAAAAGAAAAGTAAATGTCATTTCTGCACACCTGGTAATGACGGACGCATAAAATAACGACCGTCTTATCTAAGGGCACTACACTACGTCTTTACAAGGAGTTCTTAGCGTCATTCTGACGTCGGTGGAGAAAATGTTATATAGGGAAAAGGAAAATGTAAACACAGATCAGCTAGGCATACCTAACCTACCTATTGTCCGTATCGAGAACGATTCGCCTATCGCTTACACTTTTAATTTAACTAGGATTAAATTCTTAATGACCTAATAATTAACCTAGTACCTACCATCTCCTTATTATTTAAATTTATAAAATAATGACCTTCTGTTTCGATAATGGATTGGTTTTAGGACTATCATAATGTGAAGGGTTGTTTTGTGTAATAAACCTATTAAATAGGTAAGTACTTGTTATATCTATAGAACATGGATGACGTAATGGTTTTATGACAAGAAAAATAGGTAGGTTAGGTACCTATCGAAGTTTGGTTGACAAATGATTAATTCAACAGAAAATTACAAGATTTCTATGCAGGCTAGTCTAGGCTTCACATTTACCTAGGTTTTAGCTAGGGTATTCGATGTTCTGATCCAATTCCTAATGCTGCTAATAAATGAAAAAACTAATCACTTACGGTAGGTAATTATTGTAGAATTGGCAAAGCAGTTCGATTACGGTAACATAGAGTTCAAAAATGAGTCGCTATGATTCAGCAGTTTGTATCGACCAGGTGCCATTGGCTTCCGCCCAATGTTATTTTAGGGCTTCCACATCTTCGCAATAAACGGAGTCTTATTTTCACAATTTCAATGTCTTTCCAGTAATCGAATGTCAAAGAAATCTTTCTGAATATCTCATTCTTGACTCTACAACTAGAATTGTTCTAACATCACACAGTAGAATATAGACTGTAGGGATACTACAAAGCAGGGTTCGAAGTGATAATTATAATTGATAATTATCATGATAATTATCTTGATAATTATACGTTGATAATTATACGTTGATAATTATCTTAATAATTATACGTTGATAATTATCGTGATAATTATAAAATTGATTATAAACACAAAAAGCTTGTGCTAGCAATGTCACGTCACGCCATGTATTTCCGATCATGGTTTGCGAAAAAAGAAGCTCACAAACATGAAATCAATTTACTCACTGTTTTCTGTCGTTTATCTCAATTATTTGTTATTTATTGTGATGAGAAACAATCATCTCAAAGACTAGGTGCTGTTTGGTCCGAATGAGAGTGCATTAAAGCAAAAACGGCAATTTTATTTTTGCTAGAAATTTCTCTCAAAACTAAGAATCAGCTTGGATAATTATCGGATAATTATCGCATATTTATCCGATAATTATCATAAGTATCAAAGAAAATAATTCTTGATAATTTCAAACCCTGCTACAAAGTGCTCGAATGTTTGTGACAACCCTGCTAGTTGGACAACACTATCCAAATTAGCGTAGTCTTTTATTTTTACTAACTTGCCTTTATGTAATGTTTAATTTTGTAACATCGCATGAGTGCTGTTACTGTACGCCCCACGTGCACTATTTTTAGTAAAACCGCGATTGGGATTTATACAGGTTCCAACTTAAACTTAATATGCTGACAGTATTTTAAGAGGACGATCTGACCATCAAACTGAATAACTTTCTCTATGGGACCACCATCGAAATCGCGAAAAAAACAGCTGTCCCATACATTTGGCTAGAGTAAGTTTGCAGTAGGTTTTTTTTCGCGATTTCGATGTTGGTGCCATGGAGAAAGTTGTTCAGTTCAATGGTCTGATCATCCCCTTTAAAAATTGTCAGCATATTAAGAAGAACCCTATATTTTGCTAAAAAATTTAATTAAATTTTAATTAAAAAAAACTTAAGATTTACCAGCTATGAAGGTTGTTTCATTATGAAAATCTCCATGGCGGTTGTAACGTAGCGCAGTAAAAAGAGAAAAGTAGGTTCTCGTAGAAACGCCACACTTACACCTAATGTGCGACGTGCGTGCACTATTCATACGCACAATTAAGTACACATGTTTTCACACCATGTTTACCGTGCGAGCTATGCGCAACTTTTCTCTTTTAACATTGCAAATAGTGGACTTAGGGCGTCGCCGTCAGCCAGTCAGCTCGAAGCTGATGGCATAAGAATATTAAATAATACTACCGTATAGTAATGAAATTAGCTCTCGAACGCACTTAATGTCACGACAATTAGCCTAAACTTGTTCATCGATTTAACTAGTTTTGTTTCTACACGGTAGTATTAGTTTGTAATTCTTATGCTGACGTCTGACGGCGGTGTTTGTTAGCTAGCAGGCACTCATGCGTGAGAATAACCGTGGCGCGGTGGCAGGGGAGGCCGGGGCGGCCCGCACGCCCGTCAAGACGTTCCAGGCGTACCTGCCGCCGGCGCACCGCACCTACAGCTGTATACACTGCCGCGCGCACCTAGCCAGCCATGACGAACTTATATCTAAGGTGAGAATACCTACTGCTCTTTTTATACTACCTATTCTATAATATGAACGCTAAACCTGAAATCAGTTTGTAGAATAGATAACTGAATGAGATTTCTTTGAACTTAATACTTTAATATTCAAGATGAATTGTTTGACCAATTATGTACAAAAGGTTTTAAGATTTTCCGTTAATTTGGTGGTAACTCTTTGTACAACGAAAATGTAAATAGTTCAAGATGTTTTAGAGCCAAACTATTAAAAGTAAAATTTGAATATCATATTATCTTGGATAATTATATCCTTTTCAGAGGTCATACTAATCATAGTCGGAATGTTTTAAAGAAAAAAGTTATAATTCCACCATTTTGAAGCGATTTACTATTCAAGAAGTGGGTTTCACTTTTAAAATGATTCTTATTTTAATTGTTTTTCAGTCGTTCCAAGGCAGCCAGGGGCGCGCATATCTCTTCAACTCTGTGTAAGTTTTATGTACCTGTTTATAACTATGTTAATGAGACTAACGTAACGTTCAGACGTTTTCATATATTTTTTATGCTGACCCGACTTAATATTAGTTACCTACCTATTATGTTGTACCTACTAACGACAAAGTATTAATTATTTCCTTTTATATAAACACATATTGTAATATGAGTAAAACGATTGACGGCAAAGCAAAACATTGAATTATTATCAACAGTCTCTGTTATGTAGCCACCACTATAATAAACAGCAATAAACACAGATTTAAGATCTTACTAATTGAACATCAATTTAGAAAAGTCTTAAGCATACCATGTCCCTGCATCCCTCTCTATGTCCCGTCTCTACATTCTAACATTAAAAAAATCGGATATCATATACTTACCTAACCTTTAAACTGCCTCCGTGGTCTAATGGTTAGAGCATTGGGCTCTTGACACGGAGGTCGTGGGTTCGATTCCCACGGGGGGCACCTAGTGAAATGTCACTTTGTGTGTTTTTCCCCAGTTGGTTAGGACATTGCAGGCTGAGTCACCTGATTGTCTGAAAAGAAAGATGATTCCGTGCTTCGGATGGCACGTTAAGCTGTTGGTCCCGGCTACTATCACTGGTGGTTAGTAGTCGTTACATAAAAACCACGTCAGAGGCCGTAAGGCGGTTTGAATAAACTCTGACACCAGGGCTTTGCAGCCCACTCGATAAGAAGAAGAAGAAGACCTTTAAATAAATAAATTAAAGATAAGTTCTGTGACTGACTGACAACGCAGAGCCTAAACCGCTGAAGATAGAAACATGAAAGGAATATAGATTTTTCGAAAATCGACCCATCATAAAGGGGTATTCCAAACTCAACGCAAAAGAGACGTCCAGGACAAAAGTTTATAAATAAAGCGTAGGTACTGTAACGGTAGTAGTGTGAACCTGAATTCACTAGTTCCATGCAGACAATATTAAACCTTAAGTCGATATAAATAGAGTATATTATAACGCTAGCAGTGTGAACATAAATTCACTAGTTCCATGCAGACAATATTAACCCTTACTTGGATATAAATAGAGTGTATAATAACGGTTGCAGTGTGAACGTGGGCTGCGGGCCGGCCGAGGAGCGCGTGCTGCTGACGGGTCTGCACGCCGTGGCCGACATATACTGCGAGTGCTGCAAGACCATGCTCGGGTGGAAATATGTAAGATTTTACTACCTTCGTATAGGGTCCTTCTTAATATGCGACACTTTTTTAAGGGGATGATCCATCAAACTGAACAACTTTCTCTATGACAACAACATCGAAATCGCGAAAAAACAACAGCTGTTTTTTTTCGCGATTTAGATAATAGTCCGTTCGAGAAAGTTGCTCTATTTGATGGTCTGATCATCCCCTTAAAATAGTTTCAGCTAATTTTGTTAGTTGTTATACAGGTTGAAATTGATATCATTAGCATCCTTTGAAACTAAGAGTCTACCCATCAAACTGAACAACTTTTACTATGGGAGCAAAACGATCGGAGCAAAAAAATCTGCTGTCCCATACTAAAATGCAACGCCTACTCCACTCAAATATGTATACAACTGCAGATTTTTATTTAGCTCCGATTTGTTTGCTGCCATAGTAAAGGGTGTTCAGTTTGATGGGTAGACTCTTAGTTTAAAAGGATGCTAATGATATCAATTTCACCCTGTATATGTTTGACTTTATAATTACAAGCTGCCTAGCTTTATTGTTCATTACATAATATCAGAGGTGACCCAATTTACCGCCCGTAGTCCACGCGAGCGCTGATAACTCGCTGTAATCACCAGTCTATCGTACCATCACACTCACATGACCCCTTGAACTGGGACCTTTATACTTAGCTTACTTACAAATTAATATCATATGAACACTTAATTTCGACGCAATATTTAATTATCTGGTTGATACTGTTATCTTATTATTGAATACAAGTTTAGGTCGGTGTTGTCGTAAATAATTAACTTAATTACTTTAACAATAAAGATATTGCCCATTAGGGAAATTTGCGTCAGCTTGTGTGCAAAGAGATACTTTGACTGTGCGAATATCTCTCTCTCTCTCTCTCTTCCTGGCTTTTAATCCCATATGGTGGTGGGGTCAGCCTTCCGTGTCTGTTCTCTCCACCTTGCCCTATTTCTGACGTCGTCTTCGGAGACATTGCACTCGGTCATATCACTGCGAACTGTGTTCATCCATCTAGTTTTCGGACGTCCCCTTGGTCTCTGTCCTGGAATCGACAGTTGCAGTGCCATATTTCCTACGTAATCGGGTGGCTTCTGTTTGACTGTGCGAATATAATAGGTATTATTTTTTACTTCATTCCAAATAAGGACGATGAGATTTTCCGATTCCTATACAGCTTTCTGGCCAATTCTGATTAGCAAATGTATTTTATTTATCAGAAAGATATAGGACTATCCGACATATCTTGGACGTTCGAAAAGCTGTCCTAAGAATAAGTTAGAGGAAGTGTTTCAAATCTCTGTTTCTGTAATTTAAGGGTTGAACTACACATGGCTGCACGCGATCGTACTTTTCCGTCGCTCCATCCTTTTGTGTCTTAAATAGCCTTAAAATTTCGTTGCTATTTGGAATGGAGTATAGTTTAGGTTCAATTATAAAGAAAAAATATTTAATATTTTATCTGGTTCTACATGTGTTATACACGAGCGTAACATTTAGGTAAAGGGGTGGTTCAGACTAACAAACTGAACAACTTTCACTATGGAGACAACATTGATATCCCCTTAAAATATTACATTTTTCTGCGACACCTGTAGAGCAGTTGACATGTAGGTAAATCGACATTTGTATGCGTATCAATGTATGTTACACCGAAGTATTCGATGGATGAGATCCATATAAATCTTCACAACCAGCATTAGAGTATATACTAATGTTGCGTGGGAGTTACACTGTACATCTATACTATCTATACTAATATTATAAAGAAGAAAGATTTGATTTTTTTGTTTGTTTGTATTGAATAGGCTCCGAAACTACTGGACCGATCTGAATAATTCTTTCACCATTAGAATGCTACATTATCCTTGATGAACATACCTATAGGCTAAAAAAAGTTTTGGTGTTAAGTGTAAATAACCGATTAATTTAATTTCCAGGAGCACGCGTTCGAATCAAGTCAAAAATACAAAGAGGGCAAGTTCATAATAGAACTAGCTCACATGGTGAAGGAGAATGGGTGGGACTAGGCGCGCGGCCCGGGCTCTGGGCCGCGCGCCGTGCCATGTGATACTGCGGAGCGGGCGCGGGGGGTGAGGGGCTGCTGCGGCCCCGGCGTCAATTACACGGGGCGGAGCCAGCGGGCCTAGAGCAGGCGACATGGACCGCCGCCGGCTCGAGCCCTCGTGATGAAGTGCCAGGCGAGTTGCATCCTAAAGCTCGCCTATGTGACACCCACGAACTGTTTAACAGTCTTTTCTAAAGGTGGCCAGTTAACAAAGAGTGCTCGTGAGGAAGATTATTGGTCGACTGAATGTGGTGATAAATAAAGTCTATAGTTAAACCGGCCGTGATTTTCTCATATTCATTTAGAATGTTCTTTGTTAATTTGCCGGCTTACGGCAGCGTTGAATAAATCGGTCAATTTCGATGGTAAACTAAAGTATTTTTGTCAATGTAATTTTATTATTGGGAGGTCGGAAGTGACCGATTTGTGAACGGCCGGGTCGTTCAGTGTAACGTGCGAGCGTGTACACGGTGAGGACAACGCCTTATGTGCTCTTTTCGTAAGTACTTTAGCCGGCTTCAGCGCTTGAGCACCGTCAGTCAACGTAATGTTATAATGTTATACATAAGTTATCGATCTCAACCGCCCTCGGGGGCAATGGGCTTAGAATTTATACTAATTTTAATTTGAAACGATTTAATGTTGGCCGTCTCGACGCCGAGCGACGCGTTCGTACATCGTAAGTTGTCTTAGTTTTTATATTTACTGCATCGTACTGTATTAAGAGAACACTAATACTTTCTCTTGTCCCCTTAACCTGTGATAAGTATGTTAGTATAGAATTTTGAATTTCTTGAAAGATCATTTCAAGGAGTTGCTCAGAAATGTCAGATGTATGTTCCTAATGATTTCTTCAGCTGTACAATTTGCTTTTGTTTTGTTTTTACGAGGAAACTAGTCGAATCGGGAGAAATGATTTTCATATTAATTTTGTTTGCGCCTAATTTCGTGATTTTTAGTTTTAATTTGATTGACGAGTTTCGACTGTTCCTCAATTATGATTTTTTTACATTTTTGTTGCAATAAACAATGTTTTCGATAAAAAATTTATTTTATCATAAAATTACCCAATCAAACCATTAGTGAATAGTCGGAGGAGAATGGTCGCATTCTGAGAACGTTTATATTAGAAGGATAGGTAGGAGTATTGGACGGTTTTATTATTCATTTATTGTTTCCATTAAAGTGTTATAGTTAGTGGAACATTTACCCGTATACTTTATCTTAACCTCAAGGTACTTCATTTATATTGTATCGTAAACTTATCTTTGTAAGAAATTGCATGAGCTTCACGTATATGACTATCGAATAACTATCGATTATTTACTTTCGAAAAACGATACGCACTGATTTGAAATCCCGAAACCTTTTGTGGAATCTTTCGTCCGACTTATTACAGATTGTATGTTTTTTATTGTATTCTTTCATAATGTAACTTCTGCCGTCGCATACAGTAATATCAGAGCGTTGGTAACTGCCACTAGTATATATACGTTTGTAATATACATAATGTAACAAATTCAACGTAAGAGACGCTCGTTTGATGTTCAAAATGTTTATTTTTACAGCGACTAATAAAACTTAGATTGCTACATTAGAGTTTCGGATTTGTATAGAATTTAAGACATGTCTTATTGTAATTATTTGGATAAAACAAAAGACGTATCTGTGACGGCACTGTGGACGTAATTAATGACCGGAGAAACTAGGAACATAACACCAAACTTATCATAACTACATAGTTATGTTGAATATGGACATGAATAAAAATATGTGTAAAAAGCAGCGTTTTTTAGGGTTGCTGCACATGTATTAACGTTCTGGATCGCCTTGTCTCACCCAGTCAAACAAAACAGTTTGCCATCAATTAATCAAATATCAGGCATCAGAAGCATTTAATAGCATGACATCCCATCTGCTCTGTGACAATTTATATCCCTTCCACTACAGTAATTTCACGGTGTTACAGCCCAAAGCTCGCACGAAATTGGTTTTAAATCTAGACCCCGTATTTACTTACAAATTTTGAAGGAAGGAGATTTTTGCAATTTCGTGCGAGCTGTCGAATTGAATACTTTGTAACCAGATACGTCTTTTCCGAAATGAACATATTCAGTGTAAATGATAAGGTTAAACGATAAAAGCATTGCAAGTTCACTCGTCTAAATGTAATCGTATAACTGTTATCATAGGGTTAAAATTACAATGTTAAGAGTTCTGTTGTATAATGTTACAATGAAAATACTTGCTTGATCTCCAACCACTTAATTAACATTGTTTTCTTCCTCTAGAGTCAATCCCTCCATAAAAAGTTCAGTATCAAGAATTTACTGATGATGATATCTAATCGTAATAAGTAGTTACTGAAGATTTTTATTTGAACCTTGCCTGATCCAACATATTTAAGCACCTTAATCTGCTTAAATATATTGGACGAGCAAATGTATCTTTCATGTGAAGAAACCGCTTTGGCTCCGCTTTGGTGGGACCGGGCCTTTGGGTGAATGTTCAGAGCGTTTGAACGCCCAAATTTATCGGATCGAACATTTTCAGAAAAGGCATACAATTTGCAAACCTGCAATTTGCATTTGGAAACCTGCATGCTTCAATTTCGAGGCATGTATTGTACCCACTGTCCATTATAAGTGGCGACGGGCTCACCCCCTGTCACACTGGACAGAGTTTTCGGTACTACTGGTGAAACGTGGATGTTCTGAGGTTTCAGAATATCTCTGACTACCCCCTCGGGGAATATAGTCGTGAGCATATGCTTATGCATACAATTTTACAGCACTGTTATAAACTTCCAGGAGCTTTTCTCATAAACAAAATGAAAATGTTAGGCCAGTTAAAAGAGACTGGGCAACTTTGTATGGAGAGTGGCCTATGAACCAATAGAGATGGGAGTGTGGTATATTTGTTGAGAGACCTTTCCTCATGACTCACTAAAAGGCGCATTAAAATCGGCACCGAGGATTTTGAAAAAATCATGATTCAAGTTACTATGAGATTTTAGTTACCCTCAGTGTATTTTTTGAAAAGAGACTGCATGTACTCGACCACGGAGATGCTTCATCTCCATGGTCTCCTCGCAAGCCGTCAAAAACTTCACACTATACGTTTGTCATGACATGACATGACATGACAGTTGTCATAACAACTGTGTGGTGTGACGTGTGCGACGGTTAGCGACGGGGCCATGGAGATGAAGAATCTCCGTGGTCTAGTTAATGCAGTCTCTTCACAAAAAATACACTGAGGGTAACTAAAATCTCATAGTAACTTGAATCATGATTTTCTCAAAATCCTCGGTGCCGATTTTGATACGCCTTTCAGTGAGTCATGAGGAAAGGTCTCCCAACAAATCTACCTTACTCCCATCTCTATTGACTCATAGGCCACTTGCGCCCCGTCTCTTTTGAGCGTTCAAACACTCTGAATATTCACCCCAAGGCCCGGTATCCACCAAAGCGGAACGGAGTTGTGTAAATTCGAGCAATCGAATTTCTCAATTTTCCTCGCTTGTTAGAATCAAGATGGAATCAAGCTATTTTATTGGTTGTAACCCTTAGTGAAAAAACTCGACAGTGGCGGAGTAGCAAGTGCAATTCATTGTAAACATTGTATAACACATTAATCGAAACTTTGAGATTGTCACAGTAGAATAGATTAACACTCTTAGACCCTATTTACCTATCTTTGACGCCCGTTCGACACTAAAGGATGGAATGAAAAAAGATTAAAATATAGAGTAAAAAATTAAAAAAGAAGCTAGAATTCTGTGAGGCATAAAGTATTTTTCTACTTGATCGTTTAGGGAAGCTATTAGATATTTTTGGACCATTGTTAAGATAAAAATGATCAGTATTCGTGGAATGAAAGATTAATTGTTAGAATTTGTGGATGTTGGTTAAAGCGATTGTTGTCGAGATTAGTAAAACGCTTTTCCTAGATCTAAAAATAATGCACCCATTCACATTTTCAAAAACACCGTCTTTGGAATGTCTAAAATAAGTTTTTAAACACTTTTGTTTTATAATTTTAATTTTTCTTTTACCGTTTAATCTCGATTTCTTATTTGAAATCTATACTGTATTTATGAATACGTGTTTTATATTTTTTTATATTTTGTCTGCAAATTTTCTCATTAGACAGAAAGTTTCAAATGAATTATGTGCTCTTTTTTTAATTACATAAAATGAGCTTATTTTAGACATTTCAAGTTCAAACCCGGTCTTGGAGTGTTAACCTGATGACCAAGATGTAAGGTTAAACAAGGACAGCTTATAATAAATGGTGCATTTCATAAGTACGTGTATGTTTCGCATATTTTAAACAAAAATGGTATCCCGATAGGTGTTTACCAAAAAACCGCTTAATATTTTTGTATTTTCCTAGTAAGTAACGGAGCATTATAACATTTGTGGTGTCTTCTAAAGGCGTGTGCATACATGCGAAGCAGCCCGGCTCAGAGGGTTCTACAACCATAGTTGTAAAATAAATCAAGTGGATGCCGTACTTTATGTACGAATTTACTGGCGTATAATCTGCATAAAAAGTCATTAAACCCGACCTGTATGATAAATTTTAAGCAGCTCATTTGACATCCATTACTTGCTTTGAGCGCTAAGAGAGTGGATCAGGAAATGGATGCCAATCAAGCTGACTGCTTGAAACATTAAAAAGGTTTGCGATTTCGGATGTCACTTTGATCCTTTTACCACGATACTTATAAAAGATCGCATAACGACATAACGCGTACGTTCAGACGATACTCGTATCCGATCAAACGAGAACATGGTACAGAGAGGGTAATGACTCTTCATGCAGATTTATGCGACACCCACTACAGCACGTCCAGTATGATTTTTCTACACGCGCGAGGCGCCCACAAAGTACTTATGGACGCGCTTTCGCTGCATAGAAAATAACCTGTTCCCGCACTTTTCGGAGAGCAAAAGTCGCGCTTGCCTCGACATGTATGGAAAAAAGCGGGACGCGTGCAAGTAGACAAATCATGCTAGAGGGTCAGGATCAGGAGTGTCCCTCAGCCTTACGATCGATTCCTACCAAGAAAGCAGTGAAGCGCATTTGCTCGCAGCGGCAATCTTATCGCTAGTGAATAAAGGTTAAACTTATTTGCGCGGCGCCGCGCTGCCCGTATCGATCCAAATAAATTTGACCTTTATTCACTAGTGATAAGATTGCCGCTGTGAGCAAATGCGCTTCACTGCTCTTTTGGTGAGAATTGACCCTTACTGAGAAGAGTTCCTTCGTGATATCTGTACACGCCTTACCGATTGTGTATGCATTATGCTATAGATGAGTATTTCGTAAACATTTGGTTGAAATAATAAGTGCGTAATAAAACACTTTTTCGTATTAATATTGTTGTATTATTTAAAAAAACCACTTAACTAAAATTTTATTTTAAAGACAATGTGTTTCAGCCACAAAATTCATTTTTTCAGCACAGAATAGTACATTATGGTACAAGTGTGTAATGTTGGTGATTACCGCTGAGGCGCCATTGAGGGAGGGAGCTTTAGGGAGCCGAGGACGGTTATCATCAATACACATGTGTATCATACGACGTTTTTCAACACACTTGTGAAAAAAATAATACTAAAAAATCATTTTTTTAGTAGATAAAAAGTTTTTTTGTACTATTGTTATCTTTATCTTTTTTTTATCGGAACCTTTTTAAGAACAAAGCAACTCGACCAATAAAAACAAACCTAACTCACTTGTGAATAATAGTAATGAAAAAGTGACAGTTTGATTACAGGTGTCATTATGTGCCTAATTGGGCTGAAATTAGAGCCATTTTATGAGCAAGTGTGTTGAAAAATATATTTCCTAACATTATAGGTTATTGACATTATAGATATAGTAGTGTTGTGCTTTTTCAATTCAAATAAAAGAATTCTTTTTTTTTAGTATTGGGCGGGACTTGAACATGTTCATTAAAGACGCAAGAGATAGAAGATTTTAGGAACTCTCTATCAGTATAGTACCGGTAGCTAAGATGAAGACAGCCCCGGATCGGCAGGTTGCCGGTCAAGTCCCGTTCGATACTAACATTATTCAATCTTTGAACAGAAAATATATTAAATATTAAAAACATACATATAAATAACGGAGGCCTTAGTTCACGACTATATTCCCCGAGTGTATTCTAAATATACCTATTCAGAGGCTTGCATAAGGCAATAATACATTTAAAGCCCGACCAGAAATATAAAAAAGCTCGCCATGTTGCGGAAAATCATTGGAACTAATTTTTGTACTTGGAACACTAACATTAAAGGTGACAGTCGATTGCAGCGCCCCCAAACCAGGTTTTTTTATATTCCTGGTCAGGCTTTAATACAATTCAATAGCCAGACTATCTATTAAGAGCGAGTTTACACTTTTGCGAAGCAGAGCAGAGCGGATATAGAATAAAATAAAAAATAGATTTGTAAAATCAACCAATAAAATAACGTAATTCTGTCAAGCGAGGAAAATTGAGCGATTCGATTGATTAATTTCCGCTCCGCTTCAGTGAAAACGCACCTTTATAACGATAAATCTGAACTGAATATCTTTGGCTTTTAAAAATAGTTGTTGCGAAAAAACACAGAGAAAAAACATCTGAAAAAATGTGACTGATTCACACAAATATCCCATTCAAACAAACAAAAAAAAGATCAAAAAAATTCTAATTTTATTCAATAATTGATGGATCGTTCACATTTGAGATTTTTACTCGATGCCCACTCTGAATTCGTTTGTGATGCGCCTTCACATAGATGGACGCATATACAGGGTCCAACATAATATCCTGACGGTTTTTATGGGGATACAGACCATCAAACTGAACAATGGGACTAACATCGAAATCGGGAAAAAAACATCGACATTTGGGTCGTGTGGTGTCGGCTAAGTGTAGCACCATCCCATTTCCTCCCGTGGGTGTCGTAAAAGGCGACTAAGGGATCTACCGGAGGATGGGCAGCAGCATCCTCTGAGTACATACATTCAATCCAACTGCGATCGCCAACCCGCCTGCCAAGCGTGGCGATTATGGCAAATCCCCCATTTTTGGGGAGGCCTATGTCCAGCAGTGGACGTTTATCGGCTGATATGATGATGATGATGATTTGGGTCGAGTAGGACTGCGGATTTGTATTGAAATGATGTTTTTCGCGATTTCAATATCTTTGGTCCCATAGTGAAAGTTGTTCAGTTTGATGGTCGGATCATCTCAGCTATTATAAAGACCCTGTAACGTAAGCGAAATGTGCATATTATGCGTCAGGGGGCACGAATGTTTTTCATTAATAAATTTGCATACACCATAAGGCTTGTCATCTGGCAGCAAGGAATCACATTTTTTCACGCTCTATCCTTTTCTGTCGCTCAGGAACGTCATTAGCTAGAGCGAGAAAGGTCGCAGCACTGCCGGTGCTGCCGCGTGCCATCGCATTCCCGCTATCTTTCTCGCTTTAGCAAATGACGTTCCCGAGTGACAGAAAAGGATGGAGCGTCAAAAAATGCGACTCCGTTCTGCCAGATGAGGTTCAACCCTAACTTAAGCACTCGGGAAACCCCAGTACGTCTAGTATGATTTCTCTACTCGCGCGCGACTCTGCTTTATTCCAAACGACTTGTCGCGGCAAGCGCGGCTTTTGCTCTCTGAAAAGCGCGGTAAGAGGTAATTTTCTATGCAGCAAAAGTGGTCGCGCGCGTGTATATAAATCATACTAGACGTGCTGAAAAATGTATTAGATGTAAGCGTTTGAAAGGAAACTTACCGCTACAATTAATAATAATTTGAAAGTAACTTAATCTCTCGAAAGTAACTTTTCGAGTCGTGCGACCGCGTACCGGAAACTGCAGCGTGGGTAGGCACCCACAAGGTGGACTGACGACCTGGTGAAGGCGGTGGGATCCGTTGGATGAGGGCAGCGCAGGACTGGTCGTTGTGGCGATCCTTGGGGGAGGCCTATTTCCAGCAGTGGAACAGTCTATCGGCTAAGATAATGTGTTGATGACTTCGATCAACAATATACAACTAGATAACGGGTCGCATACAAAATCAAAGAGAAATTCTGTCCTCGTGAATATACAACATTTTTTGTTAACGAACCGAGAAAACAGTCCGAATACATTATCGAAAGATGTGTGTCAGAATCGTAGCATGTGGCGATCTATTGTCTCTGCCTACCCCAGTAGTGGGACATAGGCGTGAGCATATGTATGTATGTATGTACATTATAATTTCGACCTCAAAGCAACCATAATTCCTAGTAATTTAAAAAAGGAACACTGCAGCATTGCGAGACGTGCTTACGTTGGCTTTGTTCGAACGCAACTAATTCAAAATAAGACCTCACTCCAATAGTGAGGCGTTATTTGCCGGGACATGTTTTGAGCGCTGACGCGTTATCTAGTTGGATATTGTTGATCGAAGGTTGATGAACTTCTAAATTCCCTTAACTTCCCTTAGTACTTAACGCCTGTTTATTTCTACACATTCAGCTTTTTACGCCTTCCGTTCTAGGCTTAGGCTTATGTATGTTGGAAAAATATATCTTTTTGGGCGTCTCATTAGTTTTGTATTTACGTTTGGGCCCCTCGTTGAGTGTCACTACGTCGTCCATGGGTTGAATAGCAAAGAATTTTATAACATCTCGCTCATTGATTTTCTTCTCTTTTTTCTGTTTAATTTTTTTGACCACAACATCTTTACTTAGATTCTTTATAATGGTCTTTGGATTATTGTCACCTTCTGGTTTTTCAATCTCTCCCTTTTTCGCCGTATGATTATTTTCACCTTGTGGTTTTTCAATCTCTCCCTTTTTCGCCTTTTGATTATTTTCACCTTCTGGTTTTTTAATCTCTCCCTTTTTCGCCTATGGAGGAAAAATAAAGAATTGATACTCGTTTTTAATAAGGCTTCATTATTATTATTTATTATACTTAGGTGTAGCAAAACACCTTAGTAATATTTAAAGGGGAGGTTTAGAACCATAGACTTAAACTCTAGCGATAGACTTGCCCTTTCATAGAAGCCACATGTTCCACTTGAATGAGGTGTCCGCACCTGATTGATGTTCCCGAGTTCACTTCGTCACTATGGCAATGACAGACCGCAATGTTTCATTTTGTGTTGTTTTGTGTGACATGTTGTTTGTTTGAACGAGCTTGTCTATCGCTAGAGTAATATGTCTATGTTTAGAACATCAAACTGAACAACTGTTACTATGGAAGCAAACGCCGATCGGAGCAGAAAAAAATCTTTTGTTCCATACTAAACTGCAGTGCCTTCTCGACTCATAATTAAATGTATGCAACAACAGAGGGCCTACCATGAGTTTTTACTGTACTTTACTACTGTAGTTACGTCGCCAATTCGTATAGCAGAAATTAGTTCTCAACGTAACCACTAGGAGCGCTGTGCGAAATTCAATACAAAATTGGTGACGTAACTACAGTAGTAAAGTACGCCAAAAACTCATGGTAGGCAGTCAGGAGTGCGATTTTTGAATGTCATGTGTCGAACTCAGCAGTAGCAAATGTCAAAATTACTCTGAAGATATGCATCTTTCTACCGCTGATTTGACTTTCAAAAATTATACTACAGGAGAGCGATTTTTGAGAGTCAAATCCGCAGTAGAAAGATGCTTATCTCCATAGTAATTTTGACGTTTTCAACAGCCGAGCTCACCGAATGAGATTCAAAAATCGCACTCCTGATTTCTTTTTTGCTCCGATCTGTTTGCTCCCATAGTAAAAGTTGTTAAGTTTGATGGGTAGACTCTTAGTTTAAAAGTATGCTAATGATATCAATTTCCCCCTGTATTGTTTTACCTTCTTCTTCTTCTCATTGTCTCCGTTCTCCGCCTTCCTCTTCCGTGTAACTTGTTTCTTCTTCTCCGGGGGCGGATTCACCACAACACCGCCTTCAGGCAGCAGGACGGTGTCATTTATATTAGTGAAGTCTGAATCGTAGATCAGTTTGGCTTCGTTCAACTCTGCTTCGGTAAGCGTCGGCAGCTTTTTTATGAACATCTGTGAAGAAAATATACAATTTAGCATAGCACAATACAATACAATTTAGCGTAGATATTTAAATTAAATTAAATTGGATTGAATTGAATTGATTTAAATTATGTAATAAAATTGTGTATTAAAAAAATTTTTTGTTAAATGATGTGTACTAACTAACATAGTGTTTAAGTCATTCATAATTCATAATTCATTTATTCATTGTTGATTGCACACGTTACATAAGATGGTATAATTAATTTGTGGTACAGCAATCTGCCTCTTCAAGGCATTCAATGTCATATATTAATTTTTATTAAATATTTTATAATGTCAATACTGTATTTAGGATAGGGTACATAAATTAATAACTTTAAGTCTTATAACATTACATGATACATTATACATTATTAATAACAAGATATTTATGCATGCTGAATAGATAACAATTTGTCATCCAGATATTCTTTCACATTGTAGTAGCTTTTGTCAAGTAGTAATTTTTTCAGACAATTAACAAACTCATTACCCTGAAGGTCTTTTATTGTATTTGGCAAGTGGTTATAAATTTTCATAGCCATATATTGCGGTCCGTCTTGATACATGGAGAGGCGCGGGGTGGTAGGGAGAAGTATGTCATTGTTTTGTCTTGTCTTGTAGCGTCGGTCAATGTCGCTTGTACGTGGGAAGTAGCTCGGATGCTTCCTTACTAGTATGCAAAGTTCTAAAATGTACATGGATGTAACCGTGAGTATCTTGTATTTCTTAAACAGAGTTCTGCACGTTTCTCTGGGTCGAGTCAACGTTATGATTCTGAGGCATCTTTTTTGCAAGACAAAAACAGCCTGAACGTCAGTTGAGTTGCCCCAGAATACAACGCCGTATCGAATCCATGCTGCTGCATAGCTGTGATATGCAGAAAGCGAGCAAGCCTCGTCGGTGCATTTACGCAGTTCGCGCAACGCATATGAGAACCGACTAAGCTTGTTCACTACTGTCTCTACGTGTGGTTTCCATGTCATGCCTGGGTCCATTGTGATGCCCAGCAAAGAGTAAGATGTAGTTTTCTTCAGCGTGTTGCCTTTGTACGAAATATGTAGTGATAGAGGTGTTCTTTGATGAGGGTGAAATTGCATAATTTTGGTTTTGTCATAGTTTAATATTAGTCCAATTCTATCTAAATATTCTACTATTTTCCCAAATGATTCTACAATTGTTTTTTGTAAAGTGTCAACTTCATTGTAATCTCCTGTGAACACAATAGTTGCATCATCTGCGAAGAGTATCATCTTTTGAGGAATTACAGAGGATAACTCGTTGATGTAGGCCAAAAATAACAGACAACCGATTACGCTGCCTTGGGGTATAGACCCGTTTAACGTTTTATGTGTGGAATTTATCTGGGTTAGTTCCGATCTTTTTTCCTCAAAATGTGACACTTGTACGAATTGTTTCCGATTTTTTAGGTATGACTTAAGCCACGCCTTTGATTGTCCTCGTATTCCCATGGTCTCTAGCTTTTGGAGCAGGATTGAATGTGAAACACGATCATAAGCTTTGGACATGTCTATGAAAATAGCTATTGCACATTTGTTATCATTTAATCCATTCAAAATTTCAGAGCAACATTCAAAAACGGCTAGTGACGTAGAGTGGTTCTTACGGAATCCGTGTTGGCTTGGGCTAAATACATCATATTTCTCAAAAAAATTGTAAATACGTTGACAGATTATTTTTTCAAAAACTTTTGACAAGACTGGTAATAATGCTATTGGGCGATAATTTGCATTAATGTATCTACTAACAAAACTATGGACATTTGTCTGAAATAAATTGATTTTATTTTATTATTTTATTTATTTATAGCAAATGCTCACGACTATATTCCCCGGGGGGGTAGTCAGAGATATTCTGAAACCTCAGAACATCTACGTTTCACCAGTAGTACCGAAAACTCTGTCCAGTGTGACGGGGGGTGAGCCCGTCGCCACTTATAATGGACAGTGGGTACAATACACACCTCGAAATTGAAGCATGCAGGTTTCCTCACGATGTTTTCCTTCACTGAAAAGCCAGTGGTGTTACAAATCGTACATAAATTCCGAAATACTCATTGGTACGAGTCGGCCTGGACGGGGATCGAAACATCGCCTCCTGCACGGCAGGCAAGGTTACTCGCCACTGGACCTCCGCGGCTTTTTTTTAGCGGCAATATACAATTAATTTTTCAAATAATCCGTAGAAATAACTCTTACACCTTCGTTTTAAGATAATGCTTCGGAAACGCATGTTTCTGAAGTGACTGAACAACTTTTACTATGGGAACAAACCGGACGAAGCAAAAAAAAATCTGCAGTTACATACTAAACTGCAAGACTCAAATTTATCAAACAGCCGATTTATTTTTTGCTATTTCAGGTTTGCTCAGTAAAAGTTGCCAGTTTGAGTTGGAAAGTGTTTGTTACTAGGGTGATTTTGTTATTTCCCTACTAAATGTATGGAAAATTAATTATGCGTTTTCTGAGTTTATTTCCTCCCCTCCGGACGGAAAGCGTCAATTTTCGTCCCGCTGCGCTTAACGAAATTGTCGCTTTCCACCTCCGTCGAGGAGAAACATAGTATACCTACTAACCTCGGCCAGTAAATAAAAAAGCCTCACATCAGATGTTTATTGACCTCGGCTTCGCCTCGATCAACAATTACATGAGATCTGAGACCTTTCTTACTTTCCTTTCCTAGGTGTGTAATCTACTATATTATTGCTGTTAGAAACTTACAGTACGTGTTACGAGGGTCGATTCGTGCTCCCTTTGCATATGCATCTTTAATGTTGAATTTTTCCAGTATCTGAAAATACAAAGTAGAGTAGTAAAAACTATGAAGGTTGTGTGGAAGAATTCGCCTCATTAGTAACTTTTAATTGTTATTCGATTGCATGTTTTGTTGTGAGTACAAATTATTTAAAACTAAAAAAAAAAAAAAAATGGGGGATTTTCTGATTGATTACTGTATTGAAAGCGTATAACGTAGACGTAACTTTTGTCACATATGTGGCACAGGAAGGTAGGCGACAACTTGAGATGCTTCCTGTTCACATGCTGAGTCAAGCTCATCTTCTGAGCGTAGTTACTGTATTGAGCGTATAACACGTAGACGTACCTTTTGTCACATATGTGGCACAGGAAGGTAGGCGTCAACTTGAGATGCTTCCTGTTCACATGCTGAGTCAAGCTCATCTTCTGAGCGTAGTTACTGTATTGAGCGTATAACACGTAGACGTACCTTTTGTCACATATGTGGCACAGGAAGGTAGGCGTCAACTTGAGATGCTTCCTGTTCACATGTTGAGTCAAGCTCATCTTCTGAGCGTAGTTACTGTATTGAGCGTATAACACGTAGACGTACCTTTTATCACATATGTGGCACAGGAAGGTAGGCGTCAACTTAAGATGCTTCCTGTTGACATGCTGAGTCAAGCTCATCTTCTGAATGTAGTTACGGCCGCAGTACTCGCAAATATGGGAACTAACCGCTGGAAAGTTTACATCTTACGTCCATGAAACGTTCACAGTATAAGAAAGAATAAAAAAAAAAAAAAAATTAAGAAACAGAATATCGGGCATAGGCCCACCACACATTCCGACCACTGTAACTCCTGTGAACCAGGATCAACAGCGGCGATCACTCACAACACTAGACAATGAAGTCCAGCGAGCCCGGGGGATGACTCTTATCTGTCTTGGAACCCGCAATTAATTAATCAAAGAAGATAGGAGGAGTAGGAAAAAGAAATATCCGACTTCCCTCCATTGCAAACGGGAGACAGCAATAAGAAAAAGCATGGCTAGTAGAGAGCCAATTCCATAGATCATTATGGCAGAGTTGAAGACCCTACCGCAAAAGCACCAAAAAATAAAAATATAACATTACAAAAAACAAAGGAACCTAACATTGTACTCAACGATATTTTTTTGGTAAATGCTCGCATTTAAACAGAATGTTCTCAACAATGTTTTTGAATTAACCCATTGAATGTCTTAGCTCTGCCAAAAAAAAAATCGCACTCGCGTCGCTGTGATTGATGGCATGAAATTTTTTTTTTTACGGTCGTTTCCCGACTACACGTGTGTCCGGCTGACATTTGACGGGTTAAAGCCGGACCAGAAATATAAAAAACCTGGTTTGGAGGCGCTGCAATCGACTATAACCTTTAAGTACAAAAATTTGTTCCAATGATTTTCCGCAATATGGCGAGGTTTTTTATATTTCTGGTCGAGCTTTACATAATTGACCCGTGTGAAGTTCGTAGTAGCTAATGTAACCTGACCAAATTGTCTAAGAATTTGTTGAGGGAATTGACGACTCCTCAATTTGGTCAGGTAGAAGTTAGGTAGAAATTAGGTAGGTACAATTTGGCTACTAACTTTACAGTATAAAAATTAAACATCTTACATACAAATGCGCGACGCGCATTGCGTGTGTGAGAGTACTATGTTGCCTTAACTCTCACTGCTTTACCTATACCTATGGAACTTCATACAAAGTTTTGGTACTGACAAGATCACGTCTGCACAATTGCACACACAGTTTGTGCAAATTGTGCATGACATGTGTAGGACTGACCGCGCTTTGTATGCTCAATTATCATCAAAATGTTTATAGTTTATCCAGTCAACTATTTATCATGCCACCCCCGAAAAAAGAAAAGAAAAATCGATACGTTCTGTCTTTGTTACTTTATTTATTCATGCCAAAGTGACCGCGAATGACGATTTTCTCTAAAACGAAATGTTTCCCTTTCCACGATATCGGACCACGACATCACTACATAGTAAAAAACAAAGCCGCTCCTCGCTATCTGTCTGTCCCTATGTATGCTTAGATCTTTAAAACTACGAAACGGATTTTGATGCGTTTTTTTAATAGATAGAGTGATTCAAGAGGAAGGTTTATATGTGCATTCCACCCGTGCGAAGCCGGGGCGAGTCGTTAGTAATAATATAAATAAATGAAAGAGCTCACGGTAATGAGTCGCCATATGCACGACTAATGTCTTCTTCCGCTTGAAGGAGCGCGTGCAATGATCGCAGATGAACTCCACGTCCGTGTGGTTCGCCTTGTGATGCTGCAATAACACTAAACGTAAGCGCATATCATATAACAACGGGCCGCATCGGCATATGCATAGATAATAGAAGTCAAGGTTCTTAAAGCGCGCGCAACGGCGCTAGACTCGCCAAAAAAGTTGTAATCCATTGTTTTATGGATCAAAATAGCGTGTTTACGAGTCTAGCGGCGTTCTCCGGCGCGACGGGATTGTATGAAGCTTCCGATCTGTTCGGATATTTAATTATGTGGCATCGGGTCGGGCCGCAGCGTAAAAATCCACCCAAATCGCTTCTACAGGGAGAAATTGAAATCATTGGCATCCTTTTAAACTAAGAGCCTACCCATTAAACTGAATAACTTTAATGTAATTTAATTAACTACGGGAGCAAACCGATCGTAGCAAAAAAAAATCTGCTGCTTCATATAATTTAATCGAGTAGACATTGCTGTAATGAATGGAACATCAGTTTTTTTTTTGCTACAGTGGGTTTGTTCCCATATTAAAAGATGTTCAGTTTGATGGGCCTTATCCACCCCTTTAAATATTACTAGGGTGTTTTGTTACACACTGTATTACTCTTACACCTCCACCCGTACCGTAAACCTTAGTATTTGATATTAATTTCAACTTGCTACCTCTACCCCTTCCTGGAAAAAAGGGTCCTAACGGACAGACGGACAGCAAAGTGATGGTTCCAACTAAAAACGAATTAGTAATGTGATAAATAACTTACATTGAGTGCTATTTTAGAGGTATATGCGGTGGGACAGTAGCGACACACGTAGGGCCGCACGGCGTTGTGAAGGTGTTGGTGGGACTCCAGCGCAGCGCTGCTGGTAAAATTGGTCGAGCACATGTCGCATTTATATCTATCCGGCGACTTGACGTACCTGTTGTGTTTGTTTTATATTAATCATCACTAGTTAAATCTATGGTTAAATTTAAAATCAACGCACAATGGCATCGACCTAGAACTCTATGGACACAGGGTCTAGTACAAAATTCTCGATAAAAGTGTCCCAAACTAACCTTATAAAAAATATTGGTATGCATAGTAATGTAAACAAACTGAAAACATTGCAATTGAAATCGTATGAAGCTAGTCACAAGGGTTAATTTTGCTTACACCTACTTAACACCATATGCAGCTTCGACTGGAGGTGAAAATGAACATCAAACATGACAGACGTAATGGCGGACGCGATGACAGATAATCAATAAATAAAATAAAAATTAAATATTATGTTCGTAAACAAAACGATACTTCTAAATGCTTCTAAATGATAAAATAATAGTTTGCTTACTGAAAATGGGATACACCATCACATTTTTTCACTTTTCTTTGGTAGTTTTTACATGTTTTTACAACACAATACGCCATCATGAACTCGCGCGTGCTTAGACGATCAAACAAAGACTGGCAAGAGACTACAGTGCCTTTTTGAATTGCACACTTCTTTTGGTTCGGACACTTTTGAGCGTGGACCCATCTTCCATAGTGTTCTAATTCAATGCACAATGGTATTGCCTCCCACATTTACCCTTAGATCAAAATAAAATTAATGGATAGGCCTAAAGCGCGGTAAGTTGAAGCACACTACTGGTGCACTTGGTCCATACAAACTAGCGCCATTATCTGTCAAATCTAGGGCACTTGCATACAAATTTGAAGTAAACCTTTCATTTGTTTTGCCTCATTTTTCTGGTTTGAAATGTTCGCGTAAGGCCTATCCATTAATTTTATTTTGATCTAAGCATTTACCACGTTTTTGAAGGGTGAAGACAATTAATATGTATGGGCCAACACAAAAGATCCTATTGGGTCGAAGTCAGTCCTTATAATAAGATAAGATGGCCCGGTTTTTTTATGCTTCTACTTCGTGACCCACTAAAAGATTTCTAAACTATCATGGGTGTTTGGAAATCTAATCTAAATATAAATAAAGCATAAAAAAACCGGGCCATATTATCTTATTATGAGGGCTGACTTCGACCAATGGTCATTTGGACCTATGGTCCAATAGGACCAGTTAACTGCCACAACAGGCAGCTCAACTGCTGGTTGGCTGTCCCTCTGTCAAGAAGAGCAGTGAGCCTATACCCGTTCGAGGGGCAGTCCATTGCCCTAGGTTAATTTAAGGCTGGCATTCTAACCATGGGAGGGTTCATGGGTTCACAGCATTGGCGTACATAGAGGGGAGAGGTGTCCGCCGGGATTCACAACTGTATGGTCTCATGAATAAGGTTGAAAGGTAGTGTCAGGATGTGCCACCATCAATCCTTTGCCGCTATTGGCTAATTGATTTCGCACCCTATTCGCTGCTATCCGACTTAGCACCCTTTGATTACTAAATGACTTCAAGTTTTGTCGGGGACTCGGGCAAAGTGAATATAATAATAATAGTGAGGGCGCTCTCGGGTCGCGACAGGCCTATCGTGCGGGGGGAGCGGGTGGCGGGGGGAGCGGTCCCAGTACCCCATCTCCTGCGCGCTGTACCCCAACGGTGTACACCCGGTGCCTCACCCCTCCGCACTCCGCGCGAGCATAGACTCGCCGCGACCACTAAGCGCACCCACTTTATTATATTTACGCTATGACTCGAGTCTGCTCTGCGCAAGCGAAGATTGTCGAGCGGAATTACTTTCCTGGTCGCACTGTACTGACTGACCTGCGCCTAACCCTCTTCACATGGCTGCTCGACATCCTGAACTTGTGCTCCGTGAGGAAGGGCCTGTTGCGTCCCCTGGGGCCGAGGAAACCAGCGCGCGCCTTCAGCATTAGCTTAGCGTCCGGCGCCCAGCAACGTTTCTCATGCTTGTACAGCTCCGTGGTACTGAAATACCAGATATTCTTAATATGCAGGGTGAAATTGGCAATGGCATCCATTTAAACAAATAGTCTACCCATCAAACTGAAGAACTTGTGCTATAGGAGCAAACCGATGGTAGCTAAATAAATCTTATAATAACTATTATAAAACTGTAACTGAAGTGTGTCTGTACATTAAAGATATTTACAAAAAAAAGATTACGATATGGTTTTTAGGTATCCCTGACTCGAAATCAACCTTTTTTAGAAATGTTGTCCGTCTGTTTGTCTGTTTGTTTGTGTTTGTTTGTTTGTTTGTTTGTTTGTTCGTGTTTCACGCAAAAACTACTGAACCGATTTTGATGAAACTTTTTTTGTTTGATAGTTTATGATCCGACTTAAAATCTGGCATATAATTTGTGCGGACGAAGTCGCGGGAAAACACTAGTATTGAATATTTGTACAGTCAGCATCAAAAGTATCTAAGCATCTCCGGTGTTCAAAAACATCTGAACAATTACACGAAAATAAACCCTATTTCCTACTAGATACCATTTGTTTTTAACTTAACAAATAATAACATGACAGATAAATTTATTTGATTTCTTTGTTAGTTGAAATAAGGTTTGCTATCGTAAAGTTGTCCAGATATTTATGAACACTTAACATGCCTAGATACTTTTGATGCTGACTGTACCAGAGTCATAGATGTTATATCTAATGTATTCTATATCGTTGTCTAGTTATCATAATACAAGTCCAGGCTAGATTCTGGAACTTTAAATGTGACTAGATAATTTGTGTGACAATGTCCAAGATATTTTTTATTATTATTATTAAACATATGCTGTTTGATACAGGTGAGTTGAGTAGACATTGCAGTTTAGTATGTAAAAGCAGTTTTTTTTTTAAAGTCAGCAGATAATACAAGTTGTTCAGTTTGACCATCAAACATTTGACAATGATTTCAATTTTACCCTGTAGATTAGAATATATTCAGAGTGTAACAAAACACCCCCACACCAACCCCCAAAAAAGTGAGCAACTTTCAGTAAAGAGAAAGTCGAAGAAAATAATCTGCTGTCCCATCCATAGGAACAAAATTCAGTACCTTACCCACTCGACTCAAATGTATGGAACAGCAGATTTTCTGATTTCGAAGTTGACGCGATAGAGAAAGTTGTTCAATTTAACGAGTAGAGTGCTGAACAGATTTTGATGAAATATATTTATCTAGAGCAGGGGTGGCCAAACTTCATACATTGCGCGGTCTACATAAAAATTTTAGATATACCTGGCAGTCTACCTGCAACCGCAACAGGTTAAGCAATGAATGCGAGACGAGACTATGACAAAAGTCGACCGCGAGCGACCGGGTAGACCGCGGTCGACATCTTGGCCACTACTGATCTAGAGTTCTGCATTAGCACATAGGATACGAGTTAAATAAGAGGATATGGAGTGCGATTTTTGAAGGTCACATGTTCAAAATCCACTCCTGGAGTGCGATTTTTGAAACTCATTCGGTGAGCTCATCAGTTGGAAATATCAATATTACTATGGAGATATGCATCTTTCTACTGCTGATTTGACTTTCAAAATTCATACTTCAGGAATGCGATTTTTAAAAGTCAAATCAGCAGAAGAAAGATGCTTATCGCTATAGTAAAAAGTTATAGCCTGTAGAATCCCACTGCAGGGCACAGGCCTCCTCTCACGAATAAGGAAGAGAGGAAGTGGGCCATACTCCACCACGCGGGCCCAGTGCGTGTCCATCTCCATAGTAATTAAGACATTTTCAACTGCTGAGCTCACCGAATTTGATTCAAAAATCGCACCCCTGCTCGTAATTTTAAGTACAACCTCATGAAATCAACGCCGCACGCAAAGCAGACCAGGTAGCGCGTGCCGTGCTTGTGCTGGAAGTGACGCGCGGCCGCCGCCAATGTGTTCGTTTCCACTCCGCAGAATGTGCATCTGTAAATAGAAAGAACGCATATTTGTGCTACTTCCAAATTTTTTGGATTTTCATTCAAATGTCTGCATTACTCATTGTATTTGCGTAGATAGTGTAAAAGTAAACTTACAAGTATTGTATCGTATTGTATTGTATTTGCCTACCTCAATGTACGAAATAGTAGTTAGTTTAGAATTTAAGAACAACAGTGATGTCCTTCGTCTGCCGTTAAACTGTTCTCACAGTTTGGCAGACCGTATTGTAACCAAAATTATTTGTACTATTTTTGCCTAAATAAATAAATAAAAAAAAAATAAAAAAATGACACCCACCTATTACTCTGCGATTGACTTAGGGTTGAACTACACCAGACGGAACCGCATTATTCCGTCGCTCCATCCTTTTCTGTCACTCAGGAACATCATTTGCTAGAGCATATAAAGATAGACGGAACGCGATCGCACGCGGCCGTGCTATCGCGCGCGGTCGCGTTCCGTCTATCAGATGTAGTTCGACCCTTATAGCTCACTAATTTTGCTCTAGGCATTGAATGACGTTCCTGAGCGACAGAAGTATTAATAAAAGTAATGTTTTATGTATGGAAAAATAGCTTAGAAAATCTAGATTGCGCGTATCAAATAATATTTATAATTTATAATATAATTACGAATTTTGTTTGAATAATTTCAAAGCATAATATCTTCGTGGTGGTGGTGTTTTTTACTTTTTATTGTATCATACAGTCTATAAAATAAGATAAAAGTCATCGAAAGAATTACTTCGATACGATAAGTAGTTTTCGAGATATTAATTTTATAAAGTAGGCTAGAAACGCTCGATCGCACTCGCTTGTGTGACGTCACGAGACATGAATCGCTTCGCGCCGCAACGCCTGCCCCCGAGGCAAGCGCGCGAGGCACCGCGAGGTGCAGGTGGACGGGACCCAAGCGGAGCGTGTAATTCCTCTATGGCGGGACCAGTCCAGCTACGTCACACGAAAATCGCGCGCTTTCACGGACAATGTCTATAACTTTAAAACCATTTCGAATTTTTGAATGAAACAAAAACAGATGTATTTCGTAACACTTAGGCGCCATTCTTACGAAGTTTCAAGTGACATTACTTTTATTAATACCGTCTACGAGTGTTCTACGACAAAGTTTTGTATGAAATTGACAACTCTGCAACCACCTTAAGAAGGACCCTTTACAGGGTGTAAGGAAAAGTATCATAAACCTTTAAACCACATACTTTTACTATAGGGTGTAAGGAAAAATATCATTAACCTTTAAACAACATCCTCCCATCCAAACTGAGCAACTATTACTATGGGAGCAAAGCCCAGAACAAAAAAAAAGCAACTCAAACATATGGAACAGAACTTTTTTTTGTTCTGATCAGTTTACTCCCATAGATGCCCATAGTAAAGGTTGTTCAGTTTGATGGGTAGCATATGTGGTTTAACCTGTGGTATGCCGGGAAATACAGACACAATAGAAATAAATTGTTTTCATCGCGGACCCGCGTTCCGGCAGCCGAGAGGTTAAAGTTTAATGATACCTTTCCTTACACCCTGTATAAATACCCTATTATGCAGTTTTCACTTAGTAAAAGTCATGGTAAATACTCACTCAAACATGACACCGTTCATGATGAAGTAATCCTGAGCAGGAGGCGGCGGCTTCACTGTCCGCATGATCCCGGTCAACGTATCTATCAACAGTTCCTTATCCGCTCGTAGCTCCGGGTACTGCTGTCTCAACTCCTCGATGTATGACCGCATTATATGACCACGACGAGCTTTTCTTCTGTCATACTTTGGAATTTCTATCGTTATTTTATTATCTGATTCAGATTCCTCTTGATTGTCCGAATCGAGAAATTCCTCTTCTGTATTGATGCTATCACCTTCTTCGTGAGCTGGCTCTGACATGGGAAATTCTTCTTCTTCTGTATTGATGCTAGGATCATCTTTTTCGAAAGTTGGCTCCGACTTGGGAAATTCCTCATATTCTGGGTCGATGTTTGGTGTCTCTTCTTCAAAAGCCGGCTCCGACTTGAGTATTTCCTCTTCTTCTGTTTTGATATTATGTGTTTCTTCTTTAACAGTCAATTCAGACTCGGGTACGCAGGTTTTAACGCGTTTGAGTAACAGATTGCGAGCTTTGAGCAAGATTGGTGCATCCTTTGCTTTGCACAATATTTCATGTCCATAAAGATATGGTTTTCTGAAAATAAAATTAATTTCAAAGTTGCATATAAGCATATGCTCACGACTATATTCCCCGAGGGGTAGTCAGAGATATTCTGAAACCTCAGAACATCCACGTTTCACCAGTAGTACCGAAACTCTGTCCAGTGTGACGGGGGCTGAGCCCGTCGCCACTTATAATGGACAGTGGGTACAATACATGCCTCGAAATTGAAGCATGCAGGTTTCCTCACGATGTTTTCCTTCAGCAAAAAGCCAGTTCAAAGTTGATTTTGCTTTATCATCAGCCTATAGGATCCCTCTTAATATGCTGATACTTTTTTAAGGGGATGATCAGACCGTCAAATTGAACAACTTTCTCTATGGGACCAACATCCAAATCGCGAGAAAAATATAAGCTGTTCCATACAAAACTGCAAACCTACTCGAGCCAAATGTATGGGACAACTAATATTTTTTCGCGATATCGATGTCGGTTCCATAGAGAAAGTTGTTGAGGGTTGCGTTAAGTTTACCCTCTATACACGTCACTGCGGGGACAGGCCTACCCTCAGGGACGTTAGTCCACCACTCATGCACAATGCGAATAGGTAGACTACACATACAAAATCAGAATTTCTTCTTCAGCTTATGTAGGTTTCCTTACACCTCTCTTTTGGGTCGCAGCATAAATGCCACTTTATGTATGACGAAGATAATTGATAAAACTTCTTCAATGTTTTTCTCAAAAATGAAGGATTTTCTCTTCCACAAAAAATGTTGAATTTGCTGACATGAAAGAAGACAATATATAAAAATTTTACCGTCTATAACTGTTACCGCAAGCAAAGCAGAACAGGTAGGTTGGGCCATGCACTTCTTGGTAGTGAACCTCGGCCATTCGCGCCGTACATGTGTTGGCGTTACAAAATAAGCATCTGCAATAACAAACAAACTTTGTAAACAATACATACCAAAGAAGCGGTAGTGTGCGTGATCCACGTGATACGGCTATTATATCGTTCCAGATACCCGGTTCCGAAATACCCGGGTATACCCTCGTCTCCTATGTGCCACAGACTGTACGAAGTAGGGCATGCAGAAACGGTCTCGGTTCCAGATTATCGATACCCGGTTCTGGGGTTCGGAACCGAATACCCAGTTTTGATTGAAAAATACTGTAAATTGTTTATTATCAAGGGTATTTCAAGGTATCTGGAAAACCGGTTCCGAATGAAGTTAACCCGGTTCACCTAATTCTTTAAAAAAAATATTTAATTTGTTTAATTTTGCATTCAGTTAGTTTTAGTAGTAGTTTTGCATTCAATTAAAGTTCAGTGAGTTCCGAAAACCTCTTTACGTAGCTTTTGTTGACTACTCTAAAGCCTTCGATAGTATCACCCACTCTTCCATTTTCACAGCCCTCCACAATCAAGATATAGACCAAACCTATATCGATCTGATCCGAAATATTTATCAAAGTAGTACGGCAGATATAAAATTGCAAAAATCCGGTCCCATCTTTAACATTAAAAAAGGAGTCAAACAGGGCGATCCTCTTTCTCCCAAATTATTCACAAGTACCCTGGAGGAGATATTTAAAAACCTGGGGTCATCTTGGGAGACAAAAGGAATTGATGTTGGTGGTGGCAAGAGGTTAACGAATCTCCGATTTGCTGACGACATAGTGCTGTTCGCGCCATCAGCAACAGAACTCAAACTGATGCTCCAAGACCTGAGCACGGCAAGCCTGGAGGTTGGACTTAAGATGAACCGTACAAAGACCCAGTTGATGACTAACAGCACGAAACGTAGGGTAGAGGTAGATGGGCAAGTCATACAGTATGTCGATGAGTACATTTACTTAGGCCAAGTAGTCTCCTTCGAAAACAGGCAGGACAAATAAGTCGCACGTCGCATCGACAACGCCTGGAAGAGCTACTGGTCCATGAAGGAACTAATGAAGGGCGACCTTCCACTCTCACTCAAGAGCAAACTTATCGACATGTGTATTCTGCCCATCCTAACCTACGGTGCCCAAACCTGGTCGTTAACAAAGGTTCAAAAGTCCAAACTGCAGGTTTGTCAGAGAGCTATGGAGCGTAGTATACTAGGTGTGAAAAGGACGGACCGTATCCGGAACACAACACTGCGCTCCAAAACCCATATAGCTGATGTAGTTGAGAAATCTGCGACACTATGTTTGCCGAATGCACGCCGAGCGGTGGGCATCGATCAGCACGCAATGGGTGCCTAAAGATGGTAGTCGAGGTCGAGGCAGACCCCGGAAAAGGTGGCGCGACGAGTTGGATGCCTATTGCAGCGAATGGAGGGATGCCGCGTTGGATAGAGATAAGTGGAAGAGTTCAGGGGAGACCTTTGCCCAGGAGTGGGACATAATAGGTTAAAAAAAAAAAAAAAAAAATTTTGCATTAATTGCATCCCATAATTAAAATAACACGGACTTGTTGTAGTCATTTTGAGAATGTAAAGATTTTTACAAAAGGTAATTAACTACCTTAATTTGTTCTTCTGGATGAGTCGAACCACACTGCTGTGTCTAGTCTGATTTGTTTTAGTTTATAAATATTCTTTATTAATCTCTCTCTCTCTCTCTTTCTCTTTTTTTTCATTTATTTAATTATAATTTAATAATGTTCCTCTAATCTTCCTGTCATTTAATAATTATTATTATTATTATTTAGCAATACAGAAGAGCAGAAATGGGCAAATAAATGATGCCTTGACTTTACTTGATTTTACCAATTATTTATTCAGATATCATGTATTTATGAATGAATGAATGAAATATTCTTTATTTACACCAAACACATAAATACAGTACAGAGCAGGATACAAAAATAGTTATGGTACAAATAAGGTGGTTTATATTTATACTCTGTCTGTAAAGTCGTGGCATGAATGTTTGAGGAACTAATCATTTTAGTATGGTGGTGTTAGAAATAGAAATAGAAACTTTATTTGCTATAAGTATTGCCAGGTGTTGTTCTTGATTTTGACGTTCTTGCGTGAAGACAGCGCCCTCATTTTTTGCCACGACATTATAGAAATACTGTTTGTCTTGAGCTGTTTGTCTTACTGTTGATAATAAACAATTTACAGTTTTTTTTTCTATCGGAACTGGGTAGAACCGGGTACCCGGTTCCGACTGAATCCCAGAACCGGGTATAAAAAAATCTGGAACCTGGGAAGCAGTTCTGCATGCCCTAGTTCGCAGCAGCGTGCACACAGGGTAGGCACAAATACAGTAAAACCCAAATAATTTCTAAACTTAAAGCATTTTGTTTACTAAATGACTTTTAATTGCTTAACTACCTGTATTTAAACATATAAAAGTCATTTAGTAAACAAAATGATTTTTAGTTTAGTAATTATTAGGGTTTTACTGTTTTTTTCCTACCCAGAGAGCAAAACACTAATAATTTCTAAACTAAAAAGCATTTTGTTTACCTAATGACTTTTATATGTTTAAATACAGGTAATTAAACAATTAAAAGTAATATAGTAAACAAAATGCTTTTAGTTTAGTAATTATTTAGGTTTTACTGTAATTGTGCCTACCCTGAGTGCACGCCACTGCTAGAGTTCGTACAGCCTGCGGCGCATACGAGACGAGGGTACCCAACTTCTAATTATATTTTATTTTTTAGGGTTCTATACCTAAATGGTGAAACGGGACTCTATTACGAAGCCTACATTGTCTGTCCATCCGTCCGTCTGCCTGTCTGTCTGTCTTACCTATTTAGGGCAGTAACTTTTGAACCGTAATAGCTAGACAGTTAGAATTTTCGCAAGATGTGTATTATTACTGCAGATTTGCTAAAAATTAACCGAAATTGCCCGTGACTTCGTCCGCACAAATTATATACCAGATTTTAAGTCAGATAATAGTAGTTTTTGCGTGATGCACAAACAAACACACAAACAAACAGACACACAGACAGACAAAATTTCTAAAAAAAGATTGATTTCGAGTCAGGGATACCTAAAAACCATATTGTAATATTTTTTTTGTAAATATCTTCAATGTACAGACACACTTCAGTTACAGTTTTATAATAGTTTAGATTTAATAAGCACTCAAGCACAAAATACTCACTCATACATGGTGTCGTTCATGATAAAGTACTCTTTGGGGGGCGGTGGTGCCTTCACTTCGCCCAAGATGCCACGCAACGTCTCCACCAAAAGATCTTCATCCTTCAGCTCCGGAAACTGCTGCCTCAACTCCTCGATGTAAGACCTACATTCCTCCTGCTTTAACGGTCTCCGTTTTTTCTTATCGGTAGGAATTTCAACCATGATGTTCTCCTTTATAGTCCTTTTATTCGGTTTTAACCCCCGTTTTCTTTTCTTATTGGTTGAAACTGGTACCTTCTTCTTTTTGGTCCTTTTATTCGGTTTTAACCCCCGTTTTCTTTTCTTATTGGTTGAAATTGGTACCTTCTCCTTTTTGGTGGTTTTATTCGGTTTTAACCCCCGTTTTCTTTTCTTATTGGTTGAAATTGGTACCTTCTCCTTTTTGGTGGTTTTATTCGGTCTTAACACCCGTTTAATTTTCGTATCCGTTGGAATTTCTACCAGAAGGTTATCATCTGTTGAACTTTCAAATTTCTCATCTGTTTGAAGGTTGAATTCGTCTTCTTGAGCGTCTTCTGGTTCTGATTTGATGGACAGACATTCGCCTTCCTCGAGCGAGTAGAGCGTCTCCACGGTCTCCACAGGCTCCGTTTTAACTTCCACATGCTGATTAGCGTTGTCAATGAGATCGAGAGCACTCGTAAAATTAGCTTTTTCGTTTATTTCTTCCGTATTATTTCGTGTTGATTGAAGCTTACTTTTCTTGTCTTCTTTGCTTTTCTGTTTCTGTTTATCTTCATCACCGATAATAACCACGAAGAAGTCATCATCATCAACTTCCATGTTTGTTGTGACTGGGATGGATTGCTGATGCTCCTACGCACTTATCTCATGCTCTGGGTGCTCCGCACAGACATTTATTTAAAAAAGGATATTTTTATATTAGTAGCAAGGTGCTTCACAAAACGTAGTTTTTGGCGCTTTTCTTTTCATTGGCATGTTGATGATGAATGAAATAGTGAAAAAACATGGATGCCCAGTGTTGCCATGCCAGATAAAATTTTTAGAAATCCGTTGAAAAATCCGGAGAATGAGCGTTTTTCTTTTTTTTTTTTTTAATGCCGTTTTCTTATAACTCAATAGATGGCAGTAGTGTCTGTACGACAAACTGTCAAGCAAAAACTTCCTCTGCAATGTCACCTATAGACTAAAAAACGTAGAGATTTCATTCTCTTTGGTTCGGATTTGGAAGACGTCATCAAAAAAAAATTGAAATTATTTTCGATTTCTTTCTTAGCCAAAAATACAGTCCTTTTTCGTTGTTTTTCAGAAAAGCAGTTTGAAGTAAACTATTCTATTCTATTTTTATTTATTGGCGTTTCCTTGTTAGATTTCGCCAGTGTCAAGTAGTTTGAGGGAGTGTCTATCCAATCTCGAGGATTGTTTTTGAGTAAGAACAACTGAGAAGGACTTTGGAGCCTCGTGGCAGGCTGAGGCTGAGACGCGAACCGCGCGAACACCACGCGAGAGACAAGTGTTCAAGGCAAACCCTGCAACGTGACTCTCTGAAGTAAACTAACAAACACGACAAAGTAAATGCTACGATATGATACGAGTTTGATTAACAATGACATTTGACAGCTCAAGTTTTCTTATTGCCAGTTCAATTTCAGATTTTGCCTTATGATCAAAGAGTTTTTATATTTATTTTAGTCAAATTGTAGTCTTGTATCACCTTAAAGAGTAAATTAGCATAAGAAATATAGTTAAATATAATAAAAAAAATATATTCCAAAAGATTTTTGTTTTTTTTTCACTTCACTTTTACCCTCATTTCGGGGAAAGATAATTTTTCAGTGTTTGACATAGATTCGTATAGACCGTAGCGTCATCTATCGATCTACTATGAAACGAAAAAAAAAACGCTCATTCCGTAGATGACCTTCTAGAGATGACCTCTTGAAAAATACGTAGATCTACAGACTTGTTCAATGCTTTATCTGACTATTTTGAAGTGGACTGACCACTAAAAATCACTCTAATTTGGCGAAGAAAATAAAAACTTAGACAAGTTTAAAGGAGCCCATTCACAGTAGTCCGTCTTGCAGTACTACAGCAATATTGGATCGTGATTGGTGTTGTAGTCCTACAAGGCGTCCGACGACCTTGAGCATTATGTATGGGTAGTCCTACTTGCAGGATAGTGAATGGGCTCGTAGTCCTACACCTACATGTAGTAGGACTATTGGTAGCATGCAACACGTGATACGGCTGTATCACGTCTTTTATCTCGTTCTTTCGCACGCAAATAGAAAGAGAGCGAAGGTGTGATAGCGCTGTATCACTACGGCATGCTAGCTATGCAGCCATAGAGCCATAGTGTTACAAGCGAGCGTTTTCCTTTTCTTTTTTAAATTTAGTTCCTAAAAAACTCGACAGATGGCATACTTATCGCCCCATAGAGCCGTTCGCGAGATCCTGTCAAAATCTTGTCAAGACTGTGCCTGCCTTTTCTTTGGAATGCCAAGGGATCGAGCCCATACAGTCATTTCAGGCGTAAAAGTTTAGAATTTTCTATAAAATTTTTATATAATGAAATGAAATATGTCATTAAAAGATGCGTTGGCATCTTCTTGATCATTTTTTCACTCTTTATTATTTTAAAGAAACACTTTTTGAAATGTTGACGTTTATTCGCACAGACCGTAGCGCCATCTATCGATCCCCTAGAAAACCAAAAGAAAAACACTCATTGGTAAAATATCTGTCCAAAAAAATCCTCAATTTGTCCCACCTCACCTTAATTGCCCCGTTTTACGTATTTTATTTGTATTTTATTATTTGCAAGGTCACTGGCCCTGTCTCGTCAACGCCATCTATCGAGCCATTAGGTACTACTTTTTCTTTTTTAATGGCTTTCTGAAAATCCCTCATTCGGGACGCACCGTGATAGAACATAGCTAGCATGCCGCAGTGATACAGCGCTATCACACCTTCGCTCTCTTTCTATTTGCGTGCGAACGAACGAGATAAAAGACGTGATACGGCCGTATCACGTGCTGCATGCTACCGGTAGACACAATTATGAATCTATGACACAAACTAATAAGAGAACTACCGTTTTGGTAGATTAGATCACGATTAGAGATGGCAACACGGAAAAAAAATTATTGTCAGGCAAAGGAAATAACATTTTACAGCAAGGAATATACTACTCTCTACCGAGAGAAGAAGTGTAACGTAGTACCAAAAAGATTTGAAATACACTGATTCTCCGATACTACTAGAGCGTCACTCTCCACACGGAATTATAAGGAACTAACAGTGGCAGGATATGCGAAAATGGACCTTATGTAACGTCTTGTCAATAAGGGTCAATTCACACCAAAAGAGCAGTGAAGATCATTTGCTAGCAGCGGAAATCTTATCACTAGTGAATAAAGGTTACATTTATTTGCACGTCCGCGGCCGCGCGGCCCGTAAATTTGACCTTTATTTACTAGTGATAAGATTGCTTTCCACTGCTAGCAAATGCTCTTCACTGCTCTTCTGGTGGGAATCAACCCTAAGGTTGATCGATACCATGCTGTCCGCCAATACTTCAAAATTTTCAACTGCAATAAAACATATTTTTACGGAAGTTTCAAGACTAATTCTAAAAACACAGAATTACAAGCGAAAAGAACGAAACGATCAACCTTAATTTAAAGTTTAACGATGGATTAAAGATGTTGTTTGGTACCTATTACCATCGTATATTGAAGTGAAAGCCTGCTTTGAATTTCAATTAAGGCTGATATTCAGAGACGATTTTTTAGTCTTAGTTCGAGCTAAGTAGGGTAGAAATGTATGGATTTTGACATACCTACGGGAGTTCGAACTATGACTTACAAATCGTTTCTGAATCTCGTCCTAAGAGTAATCTGAAGATAAGTATTTTGTTATGTAGGTACTTAAATTAATAATCTAAAAATAAAAATAATACTAAGTACATCAAAATCTAATCAAAATCAGTTTATTAAAACTCAAACTTAAAGATAGTTTACTCCCTAAAGATATTTCTTAACTTATTAAGTAGGTATTTAACAGCTGTTGTTCATGTTATACACACAGCCTATCTGCAGCGTTCATTGTGCGACTTCAGCCTTCTTGAGATGGTGGGTGACTTAGGAGTCAATTAACTTCCTTTCAGAGACAAATTTTCTCATATCCCAAAATAGCTCTGCATTCAAAGCGTCGAATAATTGGTCAAATCTATTGAACAGCGCTGTAGCATGCGCATCGGCAGTCATCTAAAATTAAAATGTTAGGTCATGTTAAAAGGTTAAAAATCCACAATATTAGGTCGATATCCCACTGAAACTTAAATGAGGGATTTTTCGAAAGCCATTAAATAAAACCGGTCAAGTGCGAGTCGGGCTACTCGCACACCGAGGGTTCCGTACCACACCACCACATAACATAATACAAATTTACAAAAAAGTTTTGTTTTCTGCGGGACCTTTAGCGCGAGACCGACTCACATAAAATGTCCGGTTTTTAGGGTTCCGTAGTCAAACAACTTATGGTGCGTTCACACGCGTGCCGGGCAGCCGCGGCGGCATGCAGCTCGGCACGCAGCCTGTCGAGCGGCGGGCGAAGCAGACTGAGCAGACTCGGCGGACGGGCTCCAGTGTGACCACTTTTAGTAGATTTCTACTTTTTGGTAGATTCAGGGCAAAGAGAACTACGATTTAGTAGAAAATTGTTTAGAAGATTTTGGTAGAAATTCGGTATTCAAAAATTTGATGAAAAATGCAATTATTTAGTAGGCAAAAAAAATCACATTTGAAACAGGATTTAGTAGATTCTCTAAAAAAATGGTCACGGTAAGCAATGCAACCATGGCGGACGTCAATCTCGTTGGTGAAATAATTATTTATTCCAGATTATTCAAATTAAATTACAACACTATTAGGTAGGTAGGTACAGATGTGAAGTTTGATCTATTTGTATTGTTTAAAAACGAATCGAAAGGAGACGATTTTTGACGGCTCGCTAGCCCAGTGGGTAGTAAACCTGCCTGCTTTGCCGAGGGTCGCGGGTTCGAATCCCATAAGGGACAAATATTTGTATGATAAATATGAATAACCTGGCTTCAGCACCAGATCTTGGTTAAATATGTGTTTTGCTATCAAAACTGAACGTGTACGAAAAATTGCAAGCCAATGCTTAGCCATTGAGGAGATCCCTCGTACGAAGACCTTCCTGGCTTCAGCATCAGATTCTGGTGAAATATGAGTCTTACAGTAGGTAAGGCTACATGTAGGTATACAAACAAATTCAAGTCAATGCTGTTAATCGTTGAGGAGATCCCTCGTACGGAGACATTCCTGGCTTCAGCACCAGATTCTGATTAAATGTGTGTTTTGCTATCATAACTGAACTTATATTTTAAAAATTCAAATCAATGCTGTTAACCGTTGAGGATATCCCTCGTGCGGACATATTCCTGGCTTCAGCACTAGATCTATCTTGGTTAAAATCGTTGTTATGTCCGTTCTCCACGAAGTTGCATGCCAAAGAAAATTCTTTACCGCGCTCGCTTGCCTGTGAACAGGTACACAAGCACATTCATCCTTTGACATGACGTGTCGAAAAACCGACACTCGTTCGGATCGAAGCATTCACCAAGCAAAGCACCAAGCCAAGCACCGAGCGCACTGTTCACATGCCGGCGCTCGTGTATGCGCCCGTGAATTTCGCTTCGCTTTGAACGCGAAACATTCACCGAGCCAAGCACCGAGACCACTGTTCACATGTCGGTGCACGTGCACGAGCTCGTTGAATGTCGCTTTGAACGCCAGCATGTGAACCCGGCATTATACTTTCCTCCATTCTGCCTGTCTGTCTGTCTGTGTGTCTGTATGCCCCCCCTCAATACCTAACTCGCTCATTTTTGCACCGATTGAATCGAAATTTGGCATGAAGACAGATAACAGTAACCCAAAAACAGAAATGTATGTAGTAGTTATGAACAAAATATTTTTTTTCGGCCGGGACGGGGTCTCTCTCATACAACAATTAAAAAATAGTTTTTTTTTTAAATCAAGTTATGTGTTGTTGGATAGGTCTTGTCCAATGTCCAATGGAACAAAACTACCATAGAAACTAAATCGATTTAGGTAGGTAATGCTTCTGTCTCGAGATATCTGCGCCCAAAAACAAAAATAGGGCGTACCCCCTGAAATAGTTATAAATATTATAGCTTAAGGTGATTGGAGAGCTGTCAATTTCATACAAAACGTTGTCGTAGAACACTCGTAGACGGTGTTAATAAAAGTAAGATTTTATACCTACATGGAAAAATAGCTTAGAAATTATATACTTAAATACATCCTACCACAATTGACATCAACCTTCCAACCCGTGCAGCTCGGTTTCGGTTCGAGAGGAAGCTGTGAGGCCACCGTGCATGCGACCCGCACCCTCCTCCTGAACAACGGAGCCGAGGTGCTGTTGAAGGTTGATGTTAAGAATGCATTCAACTCCGTAGACTGAGGCACGCTACTCAGAGAAATTCAAACCAATGTCCCACAGATTTACCCCTACCTTTGGCAATGCTACAGCACCCCTTCTACCCTGATACACAAACAACACCTTTTATATTCCGCTGTCGGCTGCCAACAGGGGGACCCCCTCGGACCTGAAATTTTTAGTCTCGCCATCCATCCGATTATATCCAAACTAAATTCAAAATTTAATGTCTGGTATCTCGATGACGGAACCATTGGAGGCGATGTGTCATCAGTGCTGACCGATTTAGAGACCTTGATCACAGAGTTCGCCTCCATTGGCCTCGAGCTAAATTTTTCTAAATGCGAAATTTTTATTCCCCACTCAATTGACCCAACGAAAAAATCCGAAATCATATCTAAATTCAACGTTTTGGCCCCCAATATAAGCACGGTCGATGAACATTGTCTTAGACTTTTGGGAGCCCCTATCTTTGATCCTATCTATGATATATCTTCTTTGATAGCGCTGTTCCAACCTTTTTAACGGACCAAATTTCTAAATTCAACCATTCATCGAAACGTCTCCACCAAATTAACTCACACATGGCACTATTTATCATCCGCTTTTGCCTTTTCGTACCAAAATTTACATACATCCTCAGGTGCTCTCCTATCTGGCAACACAATGACGTACTAATTTCTTTAGACAAAATGATTCAAACTTGCCTCACCGAAATTCTAAATTGCGATATCAAAGAGAGAGCCTGGACCCAGGCGTCACTTCCGATCCGCCTAGGCGGGCGGCCTGGGCGTCCGCAAAATTTCAAGTGTTTCTCTACCAGCGTTTTTGTCATCGGCCCACAGCACGCTCAGCCTCTTTGGGAGAGTCGTTAACCTCGAATTAGTCTGGCCATACAAAGAGGCAACGCTGCCAGCCTCCTGGGCACCTTGCCGTCAAGCGGCGGTAATTTAGAAGATATTTTTTATTTGTAGTATAACTGTGGTATAAGTTTTGTTTCTCTTTTTCTTTTTTTCCTTTTTTCTTATTCTTTAGATTAAGGCTTATGTATATTTTTACCTTGTTTGCTGTAAATAAATAAAATGTTATAAGCTCAAAAAAAAAGCTTAGAAAATCTAGTTTGCGCGTATCAAATAATATTTACAATTTGTAATATAATTACGAAGATATAAGGGTTTGAAATTTTGTATGAATAATTTCAAAGCGTGATATCTTCGTAATAATACTATAAATTGTAAATATTATTTGATTCGTGCAAACTAGATTTTCTAAGCTATTTTTCCATATATCACTTGTACTCTACTGAAAAACTTTGCGTTGCACGAAAATAAATCGCGCTATAGTTAGGTTGCAAATAAAGTAAAAGAATCGAAATTACAACTATTTTCTTCTTTTTCTTATGCAATGGCTACGGAACCCTATCATGGGCGAGTCCGACACGCTCTTGGCCGGTTTTATTATTTGTTGTTATTCTGTAGACTTTGTTCTATAATCATTAATCACACCAAGTTTGACGCTTGTATGAATTACCGTTTTTACGATAGAGCGAGAAAAAAAAGTTTGTTAGAACCTAGTCTCTTGTATGAGGATTGAGGATCCCCCTTAATTTTTAACTATTTGACATTTGTTAGCAAATGCGCCATAATAACGCACATTCTGTGAAAATTTCATCTGTCTAGCTAACTACTACGCTCTACGGTTCAAAAGTTACTGCCCTCAATAGTTAGGACAGACAGACGGACGGACGGACGGACGGACGGACGGACGGATGGACTGACGGACGGACGGATGGACGGACGGACAACGTAGGCTTAGTAATAGGGTCCCGTTTTCACCATTTGGGTACGGAACCCTAAAAAGAAAGCCCGTATAAATAATAATCATTTAAAAATTAATAAATAAAATCATGTCATGAATATATCTCTTAGACTATATTCAGTGAATTTCAGTGGTGACGCGAATCGCAAAATCCCACCTGTACGTAAGGACACGTGTCACAAAGTCGCTCGCGATATTCGCACCAGTGTCGTCGTCCCCCCCCCCCCCCATACTGCCTAAATTGCTGGATCCGGGGGATGTGGGAGTATTAGGGTGGGGGAACATTACCTCTGGTGACCCTTGACCTTGACCTTAAACATGAAATGGTTGCTTTTGTTTACAGGTTTCAATTGTCACCACGCGTGACCTCTGGTGATCTTCAAAAACTAAATAAATTCCTAAAATTATTAAAAAACATAGTAAATTAAATATCTCGATAACGGTGCATCCTAGCGAAAAAATTGCTAATTTTTCGAACCCCTGGGGTACCCACAAACCTACCCTTCCGCATGCAAAAACTAAAAAAAAATTCATTTTGAAAAATTTTACAAGTCCAGTCCCCATACAAATTTCACCCGAAAATTCGTCTAAGTTGATGGCTCATACAATTTCGATCCAAATTTTTCTAAGTCCCAGCTCCATATAAAATTAGCGTAAAATTTTTCTAAGTGTGGGACCCTCTTTACGACACCCTAACCCTGGTGGGATGAAGTAGGTCTTCAGTGACCTCATATGATAGACCCTAAAGCCAGTTCGTGCCGGGAACAATCCGTAATTTACGCTTTTCTTGACAATATTTTTGGAGAGTTCGTGAGTGTTTAGTATAGGCATGTACGATGCAATCTTTTCTAGGTATAGAAATGAACAAGTAAAGCAAAAGACCTTCATGGGCAACTCATCCCACACACGACTCATCCCGCGGGCTCAGTTGACACCTTTTATTTTGTCGGGGTTGACTCGGCCCATTCATTTCCCAAGGGGTCTACTCATCCCGCGGTGGATGGGGGCGGGAGTGAATGGGGAAACCCCCTTTTCCAACTCAGACGGTTAGGTTAGCGAGGAGCGAAGCGACGAGCATGTTAGGTTTCTTGTGACCACAGCGCACGAGCCGAGCGAGCGGAGCGAGCGGTGCCGCGGTAGCGGCCGGCGAGTGCCAGAACCGAATTGCTACTATTTACCTAATCCACCGCGGGATGAGTTGACCGAGTGGTCCGAGTCGCCCCCAACATAAAAAGTAGCGGTCAACTGAGCCCGCGGGATGAGTCGTGTGTGGGATGAGTTGCCCATGAAGGGAGCAAAAGTTGACGAATAGGTTCTGAAAATATTTATGAACATAATTATTGGAAATATACCTACCGTTCAACCGTAGTTTTTCCTGCCCTGGGAAATCTAAAAGATAGGTATTTGTATGAGGTCATCTTGGATCGGTGTTGATCTGCATTTAGTAAATTTTTTGTAGGAGTCTGTAGACATTTTGTTGATAAGTAGGATTACGCTTTCTTAAATATTTCTTATTTTCACGTAGAGGGTAAGTATTTTAAGTTTCTAAACATTATTAAAATACAACATTTTGAAAGTAAAAAACGGTTTTCCTTTGTTACAAGAGGTGACAAGTGACGTGCGTGTTGCTAGAGCAATTTATAAAATGTCCAACGTTAAATACTTGTTTGTTAGCAAAACTAGACAAATACAACTTTTAATAGCAATATGATCAATTTAAAAACATTGAAATATCGCGAGGGCTACTTTTTAAATTAAAGAGTGTGCTTTGAAATTTATGTTCAACATTTTAGTCTCCCCACAAATGTTGTTATTTCATTGCTGTGACATCACCACAAATTGCATAACCCACACATAAACCTTTTCTGCATGTGTGCACCGGCAAAAGTGAATGTATACAGGACGGAACCCGTTGTTTTACAGTAAATAATTTTTCGTTTATGGATTTAATCCTAAAGTTATATTTATGTTATTGTTAAATTAATGTTTCGGTTTTAAAATATAAGTATAAACAACAATTAGTGCGTAAAAAAAATATTTTTATTTTATGTCTGCTGATGGTGGATCTAGTGGTGGATCCTTGCCAATTATGATAGACCGTAGGTTTCTTTTTTTGATCGGATTGTGATTGGCGGTCAAATTTGGATTTTTACTTGGACAAGTTGGAATAACTTTGAACCATCTCATAAATTAATATTCTGAATGAAACAAATATGGAAATTGATGAAGACATGTTTGTGGTGATAGTTGGTGACGAAACTGCCGAAGAAAAGAACAATGAGCTTCAGTCTAAAATTAAAATTTTAGGTGTTGAAGAACTTATTGAAACTGCGGAGAAGCATGGAGAAATATTACCAATTGAATTGAATATAGATGAAGAGTATAATGAAGAAGAAACGCTTGAAGATTTTCCTGTAGAATATAGGGATATTCCAAAACAGCATAGGCGTGCAATGATGAAACCGTACCAGCATAGGTCATTCATCAATGAACTGAGAGAGAATTATCAGGAGCTGAGTGAGGATGTGGACTTGTTGATATATGTACTGTGTGACATGATGCGGTCAGTGAAGCCACCGCCTCCACCGCAGGATTACTTCATCATGAATGGTATAATGTTCGAGTGAGTTACAATTTACACTTGTTTTTATAAATAAACAAGATGCTTTTTGCTTTATTAGCCTATGTTCTTCATGGATAACGTAGCATTCTAATGGTGGAAGAATTATTCACAGTAGTTTCGCTATATCTTAAATTAAGCTATCAAACAAAAAATGTTTCATCAAAATCGGTTCAGTAGTTTTTGCGTGATGCGCGAACAAACAAACAAACACACAAACAAATAGACAGACAAAATTTCTAAAAAGGTTGATTTCGAGTCAGGGATACCTAAAAACCGTATCGTAATCTTTTTTTTTGTAAATATCTTCAATGTACAGACACACTTCAGTTACAGTTTTATAATAGTTTAGATTAGATAGAATTAAATATCCCTTACAAGAGTATTTCTGAAAACATAAAATATAAATTTTTTGCCAATTTTGATGGCAGGACACTAAATGTTTATTTAAACACTTTAATTGCTCACAACCCACATGCATAATCCGCAATGCCTGATCCACTGTGCGCACAGCACAACTCACCTGGTGAGTCAGGGTTGTATCCACAAATAATTTTGTATCACATTCCGCGGTGTTCAAAACTCAATTCAAGTAATTTCTTGCATGATATATGAATTCGCTAATAAAGCAACGGAGTCACGTTGCAGGGTTTGCCTCGAACTCTTGTCTCTCGCGTGGTGTTCGCGCGGTTCGCGTCTCAGCCTGCCACGAGGCTCCTAAATCCTTCTCAGTTGTTCTTACTCAAAAACAATCCTCGAGTTTGGATAGACACTCCCTCAAATAACTTGACACTGGTGAAATCTAACAAGGAAACGCCATTAAATAAAAATAGAATAATAAAGCAACACAGTAAATTTTGCAGACCTATGAGGTAGGTCGTCACCAGGGCCCTGTCTAATATAAATGTGACAATTGAAAATGACAATTCAGATTACATTGCTGGTTACTAATGACGCTAAACTTGATGTGTCCTAGCATTCTCAGCAATGTACTCTGAATTGTCCATTGTCACTTGTCGCGTTTATTAAACACTAAACAGGGCACATCAAAATGTGTTAAACCCCACAATTTTATTATGTTCACTAGTGTTTTCCCGCGACTTCGTCCGCACAAATTATATACCAGATTTTAAGTCAGATCATAAGCTATCAAACAAAGAAAGTTTCATCAAAATCGGTTCAGTAGTTTTTGCGTGATGCGCGAACAAACAATCAAGCTAACAATTTTGTCAATAGATGGCGCTGCACGTTTTTAAATCGCGCTATCGAATGTTGAATCGAAATTTGAATTTATATGAAGAGAACCGCTACTTTTTTATTCCTTATGAATTTACGGTTTTATAATAGTCAAGATTAAGATTATAATTCATCATCATCATCACATGTATAGTCCACAATGCCTGGTCCATGGATAAATATGGTTACAGATGTATAGAGTGTGGAGTGATTAGGGAGACGATGCCGGCAGCCGCACGGCACTACCAGGAGAAGCACGGCACTCGATACTTGACCTGCTACGCGTGTGGAGTTGACTTCAAGAGGTACTCACTCTCTCTTCCTGGCTCTATATCGCATAATAGACGATGCCGGCAGCCGCACGGCACTACCAGGAGAAGCACGGCAATCGATACTTGACCTGCTACGCGTGTGGAGTTGACTTCAAGAGGTACTCACTCTCTCTTCCTGGCTCTATATCGCATAATAGACGATGCCGGCAGCCGCACGGCACTACCAGGAGAAGCACGTCACGCGATACTTGACCTGCAACGCGTGTGGAGTTGACTTCAAGAGGTACTCACTCTCTCTTCCTGGCTCTATATCGCATAATAGACGATGCCGGCAGCCGCACGGCACTACCAGGAGAAGCACGGCAATCGATACTTGACCTGCTACACGTGTGGAGTTGACTTCAAGAGGTACTCACTCAATCACTCGCAGGAATGTATCCTGAATTGTGTTTGTAAATTACAATTGTCATATTCATTAAATGGGGCTCTAGGACCTATTTCATAAACAATGACATATCTCAAGTTATGGGGAATGTTAGGACACATGTTTAACGCCATAAGTAACTAGCAATGTACCCTGAATTGTCTTTGTAAATTACAATTGTCATGTTCATTAAATGGGGCTCTAGGACCTATTTCATAAACAATGACATATGTCACGTTACAGGGAATGTTAGGACATATTTTTAACGCCATAAGTAACTAGCAATGTACCCTGAATTGTCATTGTAAATTACAAATCCCATGTTTATGAAATAGGCCCCAGTGGGGCTAGAGGCCAACCCGCGATAGCGTGATGTAGCGCGTAATAACGCTCCGCTCTCTTTCTATTTGCGCGCGAACGAACGAGATAAAAGACTAAATTTGACAGATGGATGTGTTAAATGTCGCTATCGCGTGACTCCCTCACGGGTCGGCGTACTAGCCCCGCTGTTTTTCTAAATGAATGTTTTACCTCTTAGCACAACAACCCTGTACAAGCACGAGAAACGTTGCCGAGCTCCGGACGCTACGGTGATGCTGAAGGCGCGCGCCCTGTACCTCGGCCGCAAGGGACGCAGCAGACCCTACCTTACAAAGACCCATTCTATGCGCAAGTGAGTCTTAAAGTGTATTCACAAAAAGAGACAAGTAGACCCTACTTAAAAAAAAACATTCTATGCGCAAGTGAGTTTAAAGTGAGGTCGGTCGGATTATGCGGTAGATTCCTGGGCCGCACTGTTGTTATGTTGACATAGACCCTATTTAAAAAAAAATGTGAATGCGAGAAATCATGAAAACCTCACAATATGCTAGTAAATGTTTCACGTAATTAAAGCAATCTTGGAAATGATTTGCCGTAAATTGGGATGTCAACCGGACATAGTATTTTTTACATCTCTCTCTCATAAATTAATTGCGAATAAGATTGATGGTTTATTTTGTTAAAGGGGTCGCTTATTTGCTAGTTTTCATAGAGATTTCATGCCGAAGAGACCAGTTTTCTGTCTTTCGTTCATTGTCACATTATAATTTCTAAAAGAGGGTCCATATTAATATTTCAATACGGCCCTGGAATGACCGGCAGAATCCGACCTCTGATTATAACTGCAGGTGCCTGGAAGCGGCGTCCAAGTCGTTCGCGTGCCGGCAGTGCTCGGCCGTGTTCGCCAACAAGAGCTCGCTGCAGTCGCACCTGCACCTGCACAGCGGCCGGCGCCCCTACCGCTGCCGGCTCTGCGTCGCAGCCTACACCTCCAGCTCTGCACTCTCTGTATGTTACGTTCCTACTATGATCAGTTATCACTGTTCTTCTTTTCCTCTTGCTTGTGCGTCAGCACTGCATTTCCGCCAGTGTCAAGTAGTTTATGGGAGTATCTATTCCAATCTCAGGGATTGTTTTTGGTCAAGAACAAGAAGAGATTGAGGATTGCGGAGCCTCGTGGCAGCCAAAAACGAACCATGCGCGAAAACCGCTTTACGGCCTCCGACGTGGTTTTTTTATGTAATGACTACTACCACCAGCACCAACGGCTTAACGTGCCATCCGAAGCACGGAACCATCTTTTTTTTTCAGACAATCAGGTAGTTCAGCCTGCAATGTCCTAACCGACTGGGGAAAAACGCACAAAATAACATTTCACAAGGTGAATACCCCCGTGGAAATCGAACCCATGTTTATGCATCTTTATAGTCTGTCACTTTGACGTATGCTCTCTAATCAAATTGGTACCTAATATTTAAAAAATGAGTCTCCCAACTTTTGTTTATTCACCCATACCTTTATTTTACACCAAAACGTAAACAGTTAAAATGAATGAATGTGTTTCCGCAGAGGCACAGTCAGAAGCACCTGGACGCGGAGTACGTGTGTGACCACTGCAGCCGCTCCTTCAAGGCGAAGCAGGCTCTGGTCGCGCACATGGACACTCACAAACGTTTGTTTTATTATTTCAATATAATATGGACGCGGAGTACGTGTGTGACCACTGCAGCCGCTCCTTCAAGGCGAAGCAGGCTCTGGTCGCGCACATGGACACTCACAAACGTTTGTTTTATTATTTCAATATAATATGGACGCGGAGTACGTGTGTGACCACTGCAGCCGCTCCTTCAAGGCGAAGCAGGCTCTGGTCGCGCACATGGACACTCACAAACGTTTGTTTTATTATTTCAATATAATATGGACGCAGAGTACGTGTGTGACCACTGCAGCCGCTCCTTCAAGGCGAAGCAGGCTCTGGTCGCGCACATGGACACTCACAAACGTTTGTTTTATTATTTCAATATAATATGGACGCGGAGTACGTGTGTGACCACTGCAGCCGCTCCTTCAAGGCGAAGCAGGCTCTGGTCGCGCACATGGACACTCACAAACGTTTGTTTTATTATTTCAATATAAGGTCTAACAAAATTAGCTGAAACTACGTTAAGAGGGTTATCGGACCATCAAACTTCTTATCTTGTGGGCAAGCCCTTGTGTCAGAGTTTATTCAAACCGCCTAAATGCCTCTGACGTGGTTTTTTATGTAACGTCTACTACCACCAGAGATAGTAGCCGGGACCAACGGCTTAACGTGTCATCCGAAGCACGGAATCATTTTCCTTTTCAGACAATCAGGCGATTCAGCCTGCAATGTCCTAACCAACTGGGGAAAAACGCACAAAGTGATATACGAGTATCACTAGATAGCTGTCCCCCGTGGGAATTGAACCTACGACCTCCGTGTCAAGAGCCCTATGCTCTTAACCATTAGACCACGGAGGCATCAAACTGAACAACTTTCTCTATGGGGCCAATATTGAAATCGCGAGAAAAGGTCTTCTGTCCAATACAAAACTGCCAACCTAACTCGACCCGAATATGTATGGGACAGCAGATTTTTTTTCGCGATTTCGATATGTGTCCCATAGAGAAAGTTGTTCAGTTTCATGGTTTAATAGTTTCAGCTAATTTTGTTAGACCTTATAATATTAAAAAGAACCCTGGGCCCAGTGAACTAGAAATAGTTCGCTACCTCGGCCGGGCCCCACTTATTAAGACGACGTGCGGCGCCGCTCTTTAGGTATTTGAGGGGGTGAAGCAGAGGAAGTGACGGGAGAGTAGTCCCGCCCATCGGCGGGTGGCACCCCGCGTCAACTTTTTTTTTGGAAAGAGTTTTACGGCTCTGGGTTCATATTCTGTTGCCAACCGTATTGACCACCGATTCCGGGATTTTTCCGGAAATTTAAATAAATCATTTTTTTTACTAACTATGTGAAATTTAATATCATACTATACTCCATTACAAATAGGGGCGAAAAGAAGGAAAAAAAGGTTCTTTATAGTACACACTTTAAAGAAATATGAAAATTTGTATCAAACAACAATGTTGCAAAGCGATTGGCGATGTTGAAAGACCTAAAGAAGCAGTGGTGCACACATGTGGTTCGTCTTCCTTTCAATGAAGCTTTTTTAAAGATAGTTATGAAAAATATCCGCCAGGTGGAGCTAGTAGTAGCCATATGGATACTTAATATTTTTAAAAATTCTAAAAAATGTACTAAGATTAGTAGAACTTCTTTCAAATCGTTATTGAGCATCGTTGTATTTATTTATGAATAGATTTGTCTCTAATCTAAATCTGAAAATCTAGAAAAAATGTGTTTGCAAGTTATTGAGGTAGGTACTAGAGTAGGCGCAGAGACTTGCCTGGCAGACAGCTGCCTCGGCGATTTGTTTGGGTACCTTATGAAGGCTAAAGATTTCTCACAAAAGAAAAAAAATGTTTTCATAAAAATTTAAAGAAATATTTATTCATCATAATTATCTAAGTATCAAATGGAATATTACACTCTCCTTACCTTTTTTCGGCAAACTGATTTATTAAATCATTTATAGCTGATGAAGAAATTTGGGAAGTATTTATTAATTTTTGCTTACGCACGTCGGGGGCCCCATATAATTGATACGGCAGATACGGTGGTAGCTACACCTCTGATGACAAGTTTCCTAGTGCTAAGTTCGTAGCCTCGAAAAATATGCCTTCTTGTGTCCTGAGGTACTGTGGCAACTACTAAACAAAAATAAAAAACCGGCCAAGAGCTGCATGTCAGAATCGTCCAAGGTAGGGTTCCGTAATAAATATGAAAATGTTTTCTTAACATAGCTTAAATAACTTAAAAAATCCTCAAGAAGCAAACAATAGTGCGATTTAATTTCGTTCAGCGCCATCTATTGATAGACGCCGACACAGCGGTCGACGGTCGATAGGTATTTTATTTGATTTCTCCTAAACTAGTTGGGCTAAAGCTTCCGTTATAATTTTCTTTGAAAGTACTTACAGAGAGCTAGCTATATTGTGTCACATTTTCAGTTTTTTTACTCTTGTATTTTAGAAGTTAGAGGGGGGTACGCCCTATTTTTGACTTTGAGCGCAAATATCTCGAGACACAAGCATTGTAATGATTTAGTTTCTATAGGAGTTTTCTTCCATTGGACAAAACCTATCCAACGACACCACACTCGATTTATTAAAAAAATATTTTTTTTAACGACCTTTTCGTTGTATCCCATACGACGAAAAGGTGGTTGGAAAAAAATTCTGTTCAAAAAAAATTACTTGCTTCATGATTATGACTACCTCATTTCTGTTTGGGTTAGGTACTGTTATCTGTATTCATACCAAATTTCGATTCAATAGGTGCAAAATGAGCGTGTTATTGAGGTAGGGCAACAGACAGACAGACAGACAGAATAGACGAAAGTATAAGGGTTCCTTGTTGGACTACGGAACCCTAAAAACGAACAAGGAGTTACATTTTTGTGTGGTTCCAGCCTATAATGGACCACCCGAATTCTTCCCGTGGGTGTAGTACGAGGCAACTAAGGGATTAAAGGTTTCTCATACAGTGTTTATAGGTGAAGGGTTAGCCACCTCTCACCACTTGACACGTCATTCCATCCTGAAACTTAAATTGCTAAAATGTGAGCATTGCTACGAGTATAACTACACTCTTAAACAGAAAGTACGTAGGAGTAGCAATATTTCTGACCACCCATAAAGGGATTACGGTCGTGAGTTTATGTATGTTTATGATTCTGTATGTAATTTATCAACTGTCACTCGTGACTTAGACGTCATCACGCTGCTGGCGGCCAAGATAGGTAAAATTCGCAGTCGCGTGGCTAAGGGGTTAACAAGTAGACGTTTCGTCGGCTTGCGATTTGATTGGCCACGTGGCTCCGCCGTTTTATGGCGATTTCGAGTGTGTGTTTTTGTCTAAAAACGGGGCTTTGAGATCGCCATATCCTATTACCGTACAATATCTAATTAATATATCTTCAATACTTGACACTGGCGAAATCTAACAAGAATAGAATAGGTAAAATTCACAGAGTAACTTGACATTTTCTACGCAATGTGACATTATTGGTGTTAATAGGTACCTACTGAAAAAGAAAAAAATAATCCGTACTTGGGAGTCTATGGTATCATTATTTTTGAAATAAAAAAAAAGCAAGAGATAGCCTGTAGAATCCCACTGCAGGGCAAAGGCCGTCTCTCACGAATAGGTGTGAGAGGGAGTGGGCCATACTCTACCACACGGGATACTACAAACTGCTCAGCAGTTTGGCGATATTATAATTTGTTAATTTAGATGTGAGAATCTGAAATAAAAAAAAATGTGCGTGTTAGTGGAGGCAAGTTAGTGATCAGCTGGCTGTCAGAGAATTTTCAAGCCACCTAAATAGGCCTCTGACCTGGCTCAACGAATAGTTACAACGACATCTGACGGAACTATCCGAGACCAACTGCTAAACGTGCCTTCCGAAGCACGGAAACGCTCGAGATGAAATTATGACGAATTATGAGGTCATAAATTTTTGTTCTGAAACCTATCGTGTGGGGTATTAAATAAAAGGGCTTCATGAGTCGGTCTTAAAAATATACTATACCATTAACTTTCAGCCATAATGTTTTAAAAAATCCAAAAAATATTTTCAAAACATACCAAGCGTGGGCTCTTCCAGGTAGGAAACGACTGAGTAAATTTTTGGAAAGCATACGCCAAATGTGTCGTAATATCGTCATTCGTCATATCTAACGTCAATAATGCAAATTCAAAAATATTTATTGATGAATGCGGATTGGTAGACTTCATTATAACGCATCCGAATTTTTCTTCAGCGTAAGTAGGTTTCCTCACGAATTCACGATGTTTGCTTCATCGCTTGCTCTTCATCCTTGTCACTTGTTGGGGACAAAAAACCTATCCTTGATGGTATTCCATCTACTGACACCTGCACAATATTGGAGACGCTTACTTGAGTTTATTTTAAGTTGTATTATTGTGTCTTGTGTTTTTACTGTTTTACAAATAAATAAATAAAATATTTATTTTTACTGCTCTTGGAGAACGCATTATTGTCAGCACTTATTTTGATTAGAAATTGTTATATTATGATGAGATACACGAGAATTACCTACTCTGAATTAGCGTTACAATAAAAAGTTGATTTTGTTTTTCACGGTGTTATGTATACAGGGTCCTTCTTAATATGCTGACACTTTTTTAAGGGGATGTTCAGACCATCAAACTGAACAACTTTCTCTATGGGACCAACATCGAAATCGCGAAAAAAAAATCAGCTGTCCCATACATTTTTCTCGAGTAGGTTTGCAGTTTTGTATGGAAGAGCAGATTTTTTTTTCGCGATTTCGATGTTGGTCCCATAGAGAAAGTTGTTCAGTTTGACGGTCTGATCATCCTCTTAAAAAAGTGTCAGCATATTAAGTTGGACCCTATATGTATTGAGGAATGCAGGATTGAAGTCTTCCAACTTTTTTAGTATTTTTTATGGAGTAACGAAGCTATGGTATCTTGTCTTGGATAAATACCCTGCAACCATGACTAAGGTGTAGTTATTCCATTAACATTCAAGGGGGCTACTCGTTTCTAAGGGCAGGTTTAGACGCGAACACCTTCCGGTAGTACCTACTTGAAGACTATTCCGGCGATGAAGGCTGACCACGGTTGGTAAGCGATGGTCTTTGGTGAATTTCGATAAATTGTAGGCCAATCAGTAGGCCTCGCATGCCACCCCCGAGAAAATGATAAAAATAGAGATGTGCCTACATCCTTATTATATTTACGTATGCCAGAAAGAGCGCGCATGACGTTTTTCTCGTTAAAATGCTTTGTAATGATAAAAATCTATGCTAGCCATGCATGAATGCTTTCTTGTTTTTTGGAAATGTTTTTTAACTGTTTAGAAATAGAAAAATACGATTTTGGGCAGCACAATAAGCTCGATCCCCTTTAAAAAAATCCTTGTCATTTCATTAGAAGGATAAAAATACTTAATAAAGATCTTACGTACGTCTACATTACTATTATATGTACATACAATGTGGCAAGGAAAAACATTGTTGAATTTGAATTTAAGGTGGTGTTGCAATCTTTTGTTAGATTAATTATAGTGTTTCGTGTTTTTATCGATTCCGTAACTTTAGGGAGATTTTTTTTAATGCATTAGTAAGATTTAGGTAGTTACAAACAATGTGAAGGACGTATAAATACTTGGATTGATGTTATTCATCTTTGAATAAAGTGTATTTGATTGATTGATTGATTACAGATGTCGTTCAAGGCTTTAGAAAACTTGTTTAATTCGCCCTCAAAATCGATTTTCAGTCCGGTTTAATCATACGGAATTACGGACCTAGTGAGCACAAAACTGATTTTTTCTTTCGTTTCCATCAACACCGAACGAGTGAAATGTTAAAATTAACATGCACTTGTTTTTAATTTAGACGACATTCTTTTTAATTTAAGATAATGTTCCTATAATTATTTGGAATTTATATAACATTCTTCTATCGAACACTGCCAATCGGTATTTTGATTTTTTATAAAACGATCACGGTTTGAAAAGGTTTCGTAGCCCTGCTGCTGTCATCTTCTTATTTTCGTCTTTATTTGACATATAGTTTTATAGTTTAATAATGTGCCATTAATGGAGAACAATATTACAGTTAAAGTGAGAAATAAAGATAGGCGCTTCCGTTTGATTTGGATTAATCCTCGTGTAAAACTCATCTAATTGGAATGTTTGAACCACCCTTGCATTTCAAGAGTTAGCTAGGTTAGGTTAAGAACAAAGAAAAATATAACTAAAGACCAGGCTTTAAGGGCTAGTTCCATTGCCTTTCCGAAAGGATAAATTCTTAACAAAAAAAAAAAAAATTGTTTACCACTTTATTGTATTTCAAACCATCGTCAAAAATCAATATTTAGTGTGAAAAGTGTTCATCTTTTTTTATTGTAAATATTAATGTGAGATTAAGTATATCAATTTAATCACGTAAGTAATTGTTTAGATTGATTTTTGACACGTGATTTTTCATTTTGGGTAAGAGGATTGGCGGATACCGTTTTGGCCATACAAACGTATTCCCCTGTTGAGTTTAAAAAATCCAAAATCTAGCTCAAAATAAGCTAAGGTGGCAACTCTAAACGTCAGCATTTAGCGAACGTGACACAATATGTCTAGCTCATGCAACCCTAGACGGGGGCCGCTGTACATCGACGTTTTTGTGGGCAGAACTAGTAACAACCACTTACTAGACGAGTCAATGTACTCCAAAGTCAAAAAATAAAAAATTGGCGAGCGTCCGTCTCCGACCGTGGCTAAAAGCCGTCTGAGCGCGCCCCGCTAAGACCCGCTCCGAGAATATTTGGTACGCCATTCGTATTTTTGAGGATAAATAAATAATGGAATTACTTTTTATAACTTTTGTTGATGAATTCACTAGAAGAATCAATGGTGAATATGTGAGTATAAATTAAAAAGAATGAAACCTACTTTAAGTTCTTCTAAAGCGAAAAAAATCGTTTAAAATGTTAAAAAATACGACATCTTTGTGACGATTTTCTATCGAGTGAAGTAATTCCAATCGTGTATTTAATTGATGATTTCACTAGATAAACTATCCAAGAATACTGAGGTATGACTTATAATTCGGTAATTTGTATAAATCTAGTCGAAACATGAAAAATAAAAGATGCCTCCAACGTATTTCCTTCTACTATGTCACCTTATTTGTTTTATTTACAATGACAATTCAGGTTACATGCTGAGAATGTTAAGACACATGTTACCTACTGCATGTGTAGCGTCATGTAACTAGCAATGTACCCTGAATTGTCATGTTTATTAAATGGGGCACGTATTTCATTACAAAATTTTACTAATAATTCTAAATAATAATTTTTCAGCGCTCCGAAAATTTCCCTGTGAAATGTGTGATCGTCGCTTCGTACAGAAGATGGCGCTAAAACTGCACATCGATAGAAAACACCTCAACCTGCCACCGCCCTGCGCTTGCAAATTGTGTCCTAAAAGGTTAACATTTTCAATACCTTTCTCCTTTTCATACATAGGTTTCCTACCTACTAGAAAACGATGCAGACAATTTATGAGATTTTTTTTAAATATAAAAGCTTAATACCTCCCGTTACTTTTGTCATTGGTTTTGTAAAAACTATTTTTAGGCTTGGGGCTAATTAAAGGGTGACAAGAAAAATAAACCTGGCCATGTTGCTGTTGTAAATGTATGATTGCATTATGTTTTAAGTAACAGCTATGTAATTATGCTAATTTGCAGGTTCGCCAAAATGTCGATACTACGGGAGCATATGCAAAACTCGCACGGAATGTCTTTGATAACGCGCAATGTAAGTTTTGCTCTCTTACCTATCGCTACTGTAATGTTTCGGAACTTGATAAGCATAGGTAGCATGACACCGTGATATAGCGCTATCACACCTTCGCTCTCTTTCTATTTGCGTGCGTACGAACGAGATAAAAGACGTGATACAGCCGTGTCACGTGTAGCATGCTACGAGTGAAGGTTTTCCCCACTAAGTTTCACTTTGCATTCTAGTATGATTTCTCAACTTGCGCTCTACTCTGCTTCTTTCCATACTAAACGCGACGTTTGCTCTTTTAAAAACGGACGGAAAATGGTCAGTTTATACGCAGCGAAGCCCATCGCGGGCGATTAGAGAAATCATATTAGACTAGAGGGACAGAATGGCGTGTCGTTCGTTAGTTGTTTGTTTGTGTGTGTGTGCATAACGATTGGTCCCATTTATCTCCAAAACGGCTAGAACAATATTGCCACGCTGCTATACTACGGCTGCTAAAGAAGAAACCATATTCCTTAGTCTTCTTTTATTCCCCTTTCGATGAACACACACAACATACAAAAAATGCATTATCTCTTTTTGCAGATGTTCTTCAAAATGCTACCAACACTGACAGAGGCCGAACTGAATGAGGCTAACTTAGGGTTAAAGTCAGACTTGGCAACAATAAACAAGATAGTTCTAAAGACAGATAACAATGTGCATAACACACCCGACGATTTTAACAAACAACTAGAGTTGATGCGGAATTATAAAGAGACAGAAAAAGATGTGAAGCTAGTCGTTATACAAAACGGTGAAATAGTTAGCACTGATGATGTTCAAATAAAAGAAGAGTTGTTCCTCGATGTAAGAGATGTAAGTAGCAATTTTTGTAACTTTTACCAATATAAACTGTAACAGAAGTATGTACTTTGGAGATATTTACAAGAAAAAGATTACGATATGGTTTTTCGGTATCCCTGACGCCAAATCAACCTTTTTTTTTCATGTTTATCTGTCTGTTTACCAATATAAACTGTAACAGAAGTATGTACTTTGGAGATATTTACAAGAAAAAGATTACGATATGGTTTTTCGGTATCCCTGACGCCAAATCAACCTTTTTTTTTCATGTTTATCTGTCTGATTACCTAAGGGTCTGTACAAAAATGCTCGAGCACCTGTTTTGACTGATAAATTGATCATGAACTCAATACTAATTGAAATAGAATTGAAAATAGCTTGAAAGAGATTTCCCTGTGACGCGGACGTGGTCATGTCATCTCCTGCACGCAATTTTTAACTCTATTTCGATTGCGATTAAGTTTATTATCAATATGTCAATCAAAAATTCTCGAGCAGTTTGTCATTATTATTTTAACCTCGTAGTTAAGTCCCGATACTAGGGGCCTGTTTCACCACTTCTGAATAAGTTCTTGTTAGCTTATCCGACAGATATTTTGACTCAAAATATGTCGGATAAGCTAACAAGAACTTACTCACAGGTGATGAAACAGGCCCTAGGTCTTTATTTATTTCTTTATTAGGTACAGGTACCGTACAGGTACCATAGATTTATATTGCCTTGCATTTTATTTAGCACATTTTTTTGTATGGTACCTATTGGTTGAGCGGGCTCATTTTCCGCAACTCGACGACTTAGGCCTCGTTCAAGGAGACGCGAGGCGGACGCGGGGCGGGGTGCGGAGCGGGCTGCTGGAAACACAAACATACGGCGATGTATAAGATCGTTCACAGAGAAGCGTTGGCTCACGCGTCAAATTGTCATATATTTATTGCCCGCCTAACGCGCCGCGCGACGCCCCGCGTCTCCTTGAACGAGGCCTAAGGCGCCTATTTTGTGTGAGGTGGGAATAACTACTCCTGCCATCCCAACTCATCCAGCGGGGCTAGTACGCCAACCACATTTAACACATTCATCTGTCAAATTTAGTCTTCTGTCTCGTTCTGTCGCGTGCAAATAGAAAGAGAGCGGAAGCGTGATAGCGCTATATCACGCTATCGCGGGTTGGCGTACTAGCCCCGCAGGAAGTCCACCTGCTTGCCCCAATGCTTCTGCTTCTTTTTTAGCACATAACAGGGGTCTAAAATTAGATATCAGTCTAGTATAAAATTATCAATAACATGCCCTTCCGCCACTCTTCGTTCCGTAGATACCTATCATTATTATAATCCACATTGCAAGTCATGACTTGTAACACTGCGACCAATGTTGTACTATAATGCTCGCCATATGGGAATTGTGTATGGTTAATCTCATTGTAGTGTGATAAGGGTTGAACTACATCAGGAAGCACGGCATCGCATTTTTCCGTCGCTCCATCCTTTTCTGTCACTCAGGAACGTCATTTGCTAGAGCATATAAGATAGACGGAACGGAACAGCACGCCGCGTGCGACAAATGACGTTCCTGAGTGACAGAAAAGGATGGAGCGACGGAAAAATGCGATGCTATGCTACGTGGTGTCGTTCAACCCTAATGAGGTAATGTGACACTATGACTGACCGTTTCCCCCTTTACTCCCACGCACACCGTAACTACTTAAACTGAATGGAAACTGTGCTTCATCATCATCTCAGCCGATGAACGTCCACTGCTGGACATAAGCCTCCTCAAGGATCGCCACAACGACTGGTCCTGCACTGCCCTCATCCAAAGAGTTCCCACCGCCTTCACCAGGTCATCGTTGCACCTTGTAGGGGGCCTACCCAGTCTACCCACGCTGCGCTTTCCGGTACGCGGTCGCCACTGCTGTGCTTCGAATCACTTTAGATACCCTTTTGATAATTATTGCGAGGATTGATAGTTAACAAGGAGCAAAATTATAATTATCGTTTTTTATTCCCACAGATAGAACATGAGGGCATGATAGAAGAATTCCAGTAGGATGAAAATCCATTATCAATAATCTCAACTCATCACCGATTGTTGATCAGGGATGCGATTTTTGAATCTCATTCGGTGAGCTCAGCAGTTGAAAATGTCAAAATTACTCTGGAGATACGCATCTTTCTACTGCTGATTTGACTTTCAAAAATCGCACTCCTGAAGCATGATTTTTGAGAGTCAAATCAGCAGTAGAAAGATGCATATCTCCATAGTAATTTTGACATTTACAACTGCTGAGCTCACCGAATGAGATTCAAAAATCGCACTCCTGCAGTGCGACTCCACTGTTGATTGATAGTTAACAAGGAGCAAAATTATAATGATCGTTTTTTATTCCCACAGATAGAACAGGAGGGCATGATAGAAGAATTCCAGTAGGATGAAAATCCATTATCAATAATCTCAACTCATCACTGATTGTTGATCAGGGATGCAATTTTTGAATCTCATTCGGTGAGCTCAGCAGTTGAAAATGTCAAAATTACTCTGGAGATAGGTACGCATCTTTCTACTGCTGATTTGACTTTCAAAAATCGCACTCCTGAAGCATGATTTTTGAGAGTCAACTCAGCAGTAGAAAGATATCTCCCAAGAAGTTTGGAATCCTCTATAGTGGAGTGCAGACCAAAAATTTTGTATACTAGCTAGATTGCGCACTACGGTGCTGGCAACGGGACAAGTGAGATTACCGAAACCCTCGTGTGTCCCTTTCTAACTAGGGTGTCCATTCATTCTCAAATTTGACGGGATACCTAATATGCATTTATTCAAGCCTGTTTCTTACCATCTTGTTGAGGGTTTAATATTATCTTTTTATCCTGGAAAATGTTTTTGGGGGTAAACTCAGAATAAAAACAAATATATATAAATAAATATCTTGACATTGTATCAAAAATTATCTATTCACATTTAAAGTTCCAGAATCTAGCCTGGACTTGTATTATGATAACTAGTCAACGATATAGAATACATTATATAGATACAAACATCCATGACTCGGGTACAAATATTCATATAAGATAAGATAAGATAAGATAAGATAATGTTTATTTTAAACTTTTGATTACAACTATTACATTTAAACGGTAGACCAAAAACGAGGCAAGCCTGATACGCGTGGTCTATTCATGATATATAAATATTTGTCCCTTACGGGATTCGAACCCGCGACCCTCGGTACAGCAGACAGGTTCACTATCGACTGAGCTACCGGGCCGTCTAAACGTACGCCGTATAAAAGTAATTAGAGTTTACCGCGACTTCTTCCGCACGAATTATACAGGGAATATTTTACAGAAATTATACAGACATGTAAGGAAAAGTATCATTAACCTTTAAACTACATACATACTCTACCCATAAAACTGAACAACTTTTACTATGGGAGCAAACCTGTCGGAAGAAAAAAAAAATCTGCTGTCCCATATTAAACTGCAATACAGTATACTCGATTCAAACGTATGGGATACCTGATATTATTTTTAGTTCTGACATATTTGCTCCCATAGTAAAAGTTGTTCAGTTTGATAGGTAGAGTAGTAGTAGTTTAAAGGTTAACATTTTTACTGTCCATGCATCATATAATAATGCACTGACAAGCTGGCTTGGTACGTAAAATGAACCATTAGCGTGAATTGACCATTATTTCTCGAGTGTGTTTCAACATTTTTAAACAAACTATTGGTCGGTAGTCCAAGCTCAGACGTCCGTGCATTATATGATTTTTTTTATTTTCTTATAGCTACCTAGGAGTCTGCAGACGAAATTTATCTTACCAAAAATATTTCGCATACCTACTTACCGTATATACCGCAATTCTTCAATTACTATCAAAATATAATAATATTTTTGGACATGTGGTGATGGTAACGTAAAATATCATTGGGACAGTTAAAGTGTTAATGATACTTTTCCTTACACCCTGTATACCAAATTTTAAGACGAATCATAAGCTATCAAACAACAAAACTTCATTAAAATCGGTTCTATAGTTTTTGCATGATGCTGTTCAAACAAACAGACTGACAAAAATTCTAAAAAAGGTTGATTTGGAGCCAGGGATACCTAAAAACCATATCGTAATCTTTTTAATATAAGTAAATATCTTCAATAAGTACAGAACTAAAGACACTTCTGTTAGGTACAGTTTTATAAATAGTTCAGATTTTAATTTAAATATGTATGCTGTTCCAACCTGTGTAAATTAATGTAATCTAAGGCCGAGATTCAGAGACGATTTTTTTAGTCTTAGTTTGAGCTAAGTAGGGTAGAAATGCATGGATTTTGACATACGGGAGTTCGAACTATGACTTACAAATCGTCTCTGAATCTCGGCCTAAGTCCACGCTAACAAAGTCACGGGCACAGCTAGTAAAGGTATTAATATGTAATATGAAACATCTCGTCTGACAATGATAATTCATTTTGCGTTAATACATACGCGAAAGGCTGACCCCACCACCATATGGGATTAAAAGCCAGGAAGAGAGAGAAACATAGGTCGCTAGAATGGTCTATTGGTCACCCTAGTTAAGAAATGTTTTACGAAACAATAACATACCTAACTTGTAGAAAAAAAAGCCACAGCCGGGGTAGTATTCATTTTTGCATCCAACTACACAGCAAAAGTTCACCATTTCGACAGTTTCCAATTTTATTACAACAATTTTGAATTTGTAATTTTATGACTTTTGAATTATGACCGCCATATTTTTTCATAAGACCATATAGTTGCCAATAAAAAGTTTTGAAATAATACACTACCTCCTTACCTTATTTGTTTTGTGATAAACTGAATAAACATAGAGTAAAACTAACTACAAATCAATTAATAAAATAAATATTTTGCACAAAATAATTAAAATTATACATTTTCAAAAACAAAAATATTTTTTAATTTACATCTTTTGTATTTACAGTAAATTCTAAAGTGGTAGTTTAATAAGTTGGCAACATGTTAGAAAGGGACACACGAGGGTTTCGGTTATCTCACAGTGGCTTGGTTGTCAGCTAGCAACAACATTGAAGGAAAATAATTCTTGTTGCATAGAATTAGCGTTTATTTTGCATTCTCGAAGAAATTCGAGTCTTCTATCCACCTATGGAATATATAATATTCTTGGTGCAGACTGCCTAACAAGACGGGAAACATGATAATACTCCTTTGTGGTCGGTAAGGATCGTTCTTCTCCGTAGTTTTTTTTAGTGACGTTTTTTACGAACTTTGTCCCAGCTCTGTCCCTTTCTAATCGAACGTCAAAAATTGACGTCATTCAATTTTCGTTGTGACGTCATTGGATAGAAAGGGACACACGTAAAATTGGAAATATCGACGACGGAGTCGAACGTAAATTCTCTTGTATCAATGCTTCTAAGGAAGAGTGGGATCCTTTATGATTCTAGATCCATGATATCTCCATAGTTATTTTGAAATTTTCAACTGCTGAGCTCACCGAATGAGATTAAAAATCGCACTCCTGACTGAAAAAAAAAACTGTGTTATGTTACTTTATTTATTTAAATAAAAAAGAATTTATTAATAAAATTATAAAATAAAATTTAATTAAGTACAAAACAATCTACTTTGTTTTGCGCATTGTATATAAGCTATTTATTCTGGATTTATTCAAATTCGGTTTGTATTACGATTCCACATAATTTACTTTGATACCTGTGACAGCAGGATGGAGCTATGCCCGAGAAATAAGAGCGACAGAGATAGACGTAACTCATCATCATCATCATCACAGCCTATATACGCCCACTGCAGGGCACAGGACTGCCCTCATGGAGGGTGTATGGGCTTTAGTCCACCACTCACCACGCGTGCCTAATGCGGATTGGTAGACTTTACATCTTACCGGAATTTCTTCTTCAGCGTATGCAGGTTTCCTCACGATGTTTTCCTTCACCGTTTGAGAGCAGTCGGTCATGTCATGTTCAATAGAAATATCTCCTAAAATTGCTTCATTCGCGCGATAGAATTACGCCTGTGCGAACGAGGGCTTTCTACGACGAGAGTTTAGAACATGATTGACCTCGTCCGTGGTCAAATGGTTAAGAGCATCGGGCTCTTGACAGAGGTCGTGGGTTCGATTCCCACGGGGGACACCTGATGTCAGTGATATGCCATTTTATGCGTGTTTCCCTAGATGGTTAGGACTATTAATTTATTAGTTAGGACATTGTAGGCTGAATCACCTGCATATGTATAGCATGCCACCGTGATGCAGCGCTATCACACCTTCGCTCTCTTTCTATTTGCGCGCGAACGAACGAAATAAAAGACGTGATACAGCCGTATCACGTGTAGCATGCTACGGGTTTCTGATTGTCTTAAGTGCGCAACACACGGCCGCTATAATATGTTGCTGTACTCTTCTAACGCATGCAAGTTGCTAATCGCTTCCTCTCACTCGCACGCAGGAAAGAGACGTGCTTATGTAATTTTGCTTGCGTAAGAAGAGTACAGCAACATATTATAGCGCGTGTCTGTGACGGGCCTTAAGCCTCAGATCGGGTCGATTTTCGCCGTGCGGCTATGTGAGATTTGAAGTACATTGCTGCGTGAGCTTATTAAATGTTTGAAGTTTGTCAAACCAACCAGTCGGTGTACCCACTTTAAATCTCATTTAGCCGCACGCGGTGAAAATCGAGCCGTGTAAATAAAGGCCTCCGCTCATTGCAGCGATTTTATCGAGCGATAATATCGCTGCGATTTTGCGATAATTGTTTCCAGTGCATTTTGTATGGGGACGCGCGCGATCCTACACACTGCCGCGATATTATCGAGCGATAATATCCCAGGGCTTGCAGCCCACTCGATAAGAAGAAGATCGCTGCGATTTTGCGATAATTGTTCTCAGTACATTTTTCCTGCGCCTTTCGATTGTCTCCAAAAACTCCAAAGAACCATCAAAACGTCGAATACCAACGTTTTAATGTGAAAACAGAAGAACATTAAAAATAAAAAAAGATTTAGCCAAAAGGTCTAGTAACCAGGCTAGTAAATAAATAGAAAAAAAAAAACTTTCAAACTGTCAACTTGACGTAACAACAAATGGTCTGAAATATTAGCGGCAAAGTTATTTTGTGAATTCTCAAGGATATTTAGCGAAATATTGAAAGAATGAGTTTACAATATCTATTAACGTCAAAGCTACCTCTCAGTCCAAAAGCTACGGCATTGGAATCTACGCTACAACAATGCTTAACAAACTTCAAAGGTAAATGTTACACTGGTTGAGCTTTTTGGCTGTTGTCGTGCTATCTAATGTCCTATAACAATTATTTAAAATACTAAAACTTCCCTGAAACTATCTCAAGGCAACTACGTTTGTAGCCACGCTTAGGACGCCGGCTTCGGGCAGGAAGGTAGAGTGTTAGGTAGGCAAGCAGGCAGGAAGGGAAGAGGAACAGCAGTTGATATTAAGCGTAGGTTTAATAGGAATAGTTAAAGCACAGCACTGAATGAAAGAATACAAGATAATAAAATTTGGAAACTGATTTGCAGAGATAAAAATAAGAAAACAAAAGACGACGCTTTTACGAAATTTGCTAGAGATCTTCGTGCGTCTCGCCTCGAATTCATTAGTACACTGCAGTTTGACTGCAGCTGTCGGGAATCGTTCTAGAAGGCCGAGCGTCGCGCCCGAAGCTTCCCGATGGGTGGCGGAAACGCCGATGCACTCCACACGCTGCACCACGGTGCGCGCGGGCCATACGCGCGATTGAGGTGCGATACTTCTTCCGCCACACGTTAACTGCTATAAGATAAAATCATCGGTTTTAGAGTTATAGGTTGTTAAACAAAGGTTTTTTTTTTGTTAGATTTGACTTCATATTTAAACTGAGGACTATAATCTATGTCTGGGTGGTGAGAAACATTGCTATAACTACTAGGCCAGCGTTAGTAGTATTTGTACATAGTTTCAAGCTTTGATGAATGTATGTAGAACTATATACTTCTATATTCTGTGATGAAAGTAACATAAACTTCAAGATTTTTAAAGAGAACTTGTCCAAACTAGAACCAACATGATTGCCTACAAGAATATCTGAATATGGCCAGGTCTAGTAGCTGGTTTTTGTTTTTTGGGATCAGCTTTATAATATTGAAGTTTGAAGTTATAATTAGCAAAAAAGTTTTGTTTTTCCTGTTAGTCCTGAAGACCCTGCATTGTCACCTCCAGAAAGCAAACTTGCTGTGGCTTGTATTAGTATGAAAAAAAGCAGTCATGCACGTTTCAAATATTTGTGATTTCAAATTTCAAACACATACACTTGGAAGTAGGACAACATGTTTATAATAACCATCACCAGAGTCTGGAATTTTGGTAGCACTTTTAATATATCAAAGGGATCACACGTTTATTGACTTCCAATTTGGTATGTCAAGTTTTTTTTTGGAGGTCTAAATCGAAAACCATTTCGAGATACTTAATTGTCTCAATAATCATATTTTCTATATAAGAGATTTTAAAATGAAAGGATTACAGATATTTTTAATAAAATAACGTCGTTTTTCGGTCCACGAGTGACGTCACTCGCTGCCCCTGCAAACTCCTTGGTAAACATAAAATGAACTTAAAGTAACGGCTCTGAAAGAGTCAAGGTCGTTCGGTCAGGGAAACCTCTTAATTTGATTTGAATTCATGCACAGTTAGTGAAACCACGGAGGACCTGCAGGATTCATCAATATGTTGTACATTTTTTTGTAGGTTCTATTTCATAATACTTTCATACTTTTGTTATATTTCCTCTACCCTAAGGTTGTCTGGAAGAAATCGCTTATTAGCGATAAGACAGCCTTATTTGTACCACAATCAGTTGTTTCCTATTGTGTACTTATTGTATTTTGCTTTTGGTGTAAATAAAGTATATTTCATTTCATTCATTCATTTATAACTATTATACCATTGCATTGTTGTTGCAGAACTGCTATCAGAATACCAGGAGTTGTATGTTGAGGTGGAGAAATACAAAACTGAACTTTTAACGCTAAAAGAAGAATGTGGAAGGTTGGTACAGTCTTGTTTCTTATTTCGTTATTTATTATTAGCCTTATCAGACTATCGCGCAGTCGGCAGCGAACCTGCCTGCTGTGCAAAGGGCGTGGGTTTGATTCCCGTAAGGGACAAATGATTTGTATGATGAATATGAATATTTGTACCCAAGAAATGGATGTGTGGATCTATCTATCATTGTCTAGTCATCATAATACAATTCCAGGCTAGATTTTAGTACTTTAAATGTGACTAGATAATTTGTGTGACAATGTTCAAGATGTTTATTTACTTATTGTTTATAATTAATTTAAGAGAATAATTATAATTCATATAATATAAGTTAAATCAAGAAATAATAGGATGCATAGTATTCTATTCTATTTTTATTTAATGGCGTTTCCTTGTTAGATTTCGCCAGTGTCAAGTGTTGAAGATATATTTATTAGATATTGTACGGTAATAGGATATGGCGATCTCAAAGCCCCGTTTTTAACAAAAACACACACTCGAAACCGCCATAAAACGGCGGAGCCACGTGGCTGTCAAAATCGCAAGTCGACGAAACGTCTACTTGTTACCCCCTCAGCCACGCGACTCCCGATGCATTGTATGGTTACCTAATGTAATAGAATAAATTCACTAGTATCAAAATTTCATGCTTTTTGCCTTTTTCTATCAGTAAAAATAACTTGTTCTATAAGGGCCTGTTTCACCACATTTCCATACATATCTTTCATACAAATTATGTCAAACAATCTATTAGATAAGCTAACAAGAACTTTTATAAAGTTGTGGTTATGATGTTTACACTTGATTTTAACACCAATTATATTATTTCAGTCAAAATTGCAGCAGTTCAGAGTTACTGAAAAAGGATATTGAATCTAAAGATAACAAAATCCAATTAGTTGGTAAGTATCATTATTCATTATAAATAGATTAAAGCCTGACCAGAAAAATAAAAAACCTCGCCATGCTGCGGGAAATCATTAGAACTAAATTTTGTACTTGGAACACTGTCATTAAAGGTTATAGTCGATTGCAGCGCCCCCAAACCAGGTTTTTTATATTTCTGGTCAGGCTTTATAGATATAAAATATATACAGTTCACATGTAGCTTATCATTAATTAGGTAACTAAACTTCCAAAATATTTTTTTTGGGTAGGGATCTATCTCACTCTATCATATGTATATATCTTCATATGCCTTTTCTCGTTCATATTTGCACCCTGAGTGATTTTCAAACGTTTTGAATAGTAGCCTAGACAGAAAAGAAATATTTTCAATGACCACATTATTGACATTTCTTCATGGATATAAAAATGGTCTTTACAGACAGACAGACAACAAACTGATCCTATAAGGGTTTCCTATTTTACCTTTTTAGGTACGTGGAACCCTAAAAAGTTGCATAATTAACTGCTAATACAATTACTATATTTCAGCCTCAATTTTAACCAAACTGAACGAAACAAAGAACTTTTCACTCCTAACTGAAGCATTAAAAATACTGTGCGGTGAGTCAAAACTAACCATTCCTGAGGACAGCCAGGAATCTTTCAAGATTAAGGAAACAATAACACCGAACGTCAAGAAGAAAAGTCCTAATAAAGATCTGTCTACGTCCTTAGAAGATGTTTCAATGAAGGATGAGTCCGTTTCTGAGATAGACGGCACTCCGGGACGAGTTAGTCCAATAATACAGTCAAAGAAGCTACGTAGCAGCAGCAATCTGAGTGGGAGCTCTGTGGAGTTGAGAGACAAGAAGAAATGTCCTAATAATTGGTAAATATTTTGGTTTCTTGTCTTATTGGTAGAGATCGGATAATCGGATGCATATTTACCTACAGTTCAGGTGTTGGCTATAATGGAACGCACGGAGTTGCTTTGTGGGTCTGCTATTGGGCGGTCACGTGCGCGTCGGTTGCCCCATCCCCGGCCTACAGTGGAACTCCAGTGGTGGCTCAGGATCAACGATATCAATGTACTTACCAGGATATTGTTCTTTTATAAGAACAACCCTTGAAGTCACCAAAATATCTATATAACCGTACAACGTCAAGCACTTTTGCTATAAAAACTCGACATTGGCAAAATCATCATAAACCAAAGATGGCAGCCATATTTTTAAAAATAGAATAGAATAGAATATGGAACGCACTTCTACATCGAATTTTTTTTAATTTTCAAATTAACTAATTTTAAGAAGTTGCTTCCATACTATGCATCCGATTATTCTTGCATTTACTCTGGATTTCCCTGCATTCCGGCGGCTCCTAAGAAGCGGAATATCCAATGTCTGCTTATTATTCATCTTACCGCTTTCATCCCATTGTGTTAATTATATTAGTTATGGCACAGAATATCTAAGAGTACAACAGAAGGTTCACTATTTAAGAACGCTCGCTCTAAGCGCGTGACACTCGTACATTGACTCTCTGTGGGTGAATGTCACGCACACATGGACTCAATGTGCATGAATTGTAATTTGTCAGCAACGCAAGATTGGAACGAGCGTAAGTACCTACAATCTACATCTATACTAAGGTCACGCGTGCGATGCAATGAGCGCGTGGCACTCGACTGAATTAGGCCGCGACGTCGCGGCGCTACCGCGTAGGTACATTTTTATTCCTACAGTGCGGAGTGAGACAGGCCTGGTTATGGCCTGTTTCACAACCTATGGACACGTTCTTCATAGCTTATCTGACAGATCGTTTGGCCTTTCCTATATTTAACATGTCAAAAGTGAGTCATGTTGCCAGTCTGTTATTGGGCGGTTGCGTGTCGGTTGCCTGCTCCCCGGCTTGCAGCGAAACTTCACCAACCAATCACCCAAGATGGTATTTTGTGCATAAAACAATTCTTGAAGTATGGACTCTGGCTTGTGCATTAGCACGGCATTTCCGCCAGTGTCACGTAGTTTGTGGCTGTATCCATCTCCATCTCAATCTCAATCAAGGATTGTTTTTGACCAAAAACACAGCTGAGAAGAATTGCAGAGCCTTGTGGCAAAAAAACAGCGATCACCTCAAAAAGACGTAAAGCAAAACATGTTTTCGAGGATTCAAAGAATATAGAAAAGAAAGGGGAATTACTTATTATGTACATAAGTTCCGCTCTAGAGTCTTAAAATCCTATTTTGATCGACAGGTTGACGCCAGAGCCTAAAGCAATAAAGTTACTGATACCAACATCGGGTCGAAGTAAGCTTGGCAGTGGACGGATGAAACAACAACGCTTGATGTTCGCAACGGAGAAGCCTTCCACTTTTGTGGACCTCACCAGCTCTCCAGAGTTCTCCGGTGGGGCCCGGGAGACTTGCAGTGCTTTTGATGTACAGGTAAAAAAATATTTTACGTAGGCGATTTATTTCGGTGAAGGAAAACATCGTGAGGAAACCTGCATGCTTCAATTTCGAGGCATGTATTGTACCCATGTCCATTATAAGTGGCGACGGGCTCACCCCCCGTCACACTGAACAGAGTTTCGGTACTACTGGTGAAACGTGGATGTTCTGAGGGTTCAGTACATCTCTGACTACCCCCTCGGGGAATATAGTCGTGAGCATATGCTATGCTATGCTATGCTATGCTATGCGATTTATATAGGGACCCGCCTTGCGTTAGCATTTCCCCTCTGCTAACGTACAAAATCAACTAATGATGTGCATTTACATACAATTTTATACCTACCTCGCCATCCGCAAAAAGTGGCAGTATAATTATACGCGTAACTTGTCCGTATACAGGGTGAAATTGATATAATTAGCATCCTTTTAAACTAAGAGTCTACCCATCAAACTGAACAACTTTTACTCGTAATGTTATTTGGTACATGCAATTTATGTTTCAGAAAATAGTAAAGAAGGAATCAAGTGAGAATGATGACACCATACTACCGTCACCTACAAGTGGCCCTTCCAATTTTCTTCTGTAAGTCACCATTCAATGATATACCACTAAAGGCCCAATGTAGTGTGTTTCGAGGCATGTAGTGTACCCACTCTCCATTATAAGTGGCGACGGGCTCACCCCCCGTCACACTGGACAGTTTTGGTACTACTGGTGAAACGTGAATGGTCGGAGGTTTCAGAATACTTCTGACTACCCCCTCGGGGAATATAGTCGTGAGCATATGCTTATGCTAAGGCCCAATAATTGAGCTATTTTTAGATAGGATTTGAAGTAAAAACCGTAAAATGAGAAGTTCTGTTCAACAGGCACGTATCCAGACTTTGGTTTCGGGGGGGGGGGGGGGGATAAATCCCACCTATCCCCCCCCCCCTCCTGGATACGAGCCTGCTGTTCAAGTCAAAAAGTTAATTAAGTATAATATTTTTTTTTATTTACAGATCCCGACCTACCTCTAAAGAAAATAAATTTAAGAAACCTCTTTCACTCTCGAGAGTGAAGCACGAAGAAATAAACAGTCCTAACTTACAAAACGTGAAAACTGATCCGACCAAAGCCGAAATGGAAGATTCTATTAATATTTTAAATCCTAACAGGTAATTTCAAATACATTTTAATTACTAAGTATACGAAACTAAAAATTCCCAAATTATCATTACTTTTTAAAATTTATCTTGTTATTATACTAGTATTCAAGCAAAAACTTAATGAAAATGGGAGTTTAGCTTTATTTTCTAACCTTTTTTTTATTGAGAAGATAAAAATAAAATATACAGGGTCCATCTTAATATGCTGATCAGACCATCAAACTGAACAAATTTCTCTGCGACCAACATCGAAATCATGAAAAAAAAAACAGCTTTCCCATACATTTGGCTCGAGTAGGTTTGCAGTTTTGTATGGAACCGCAGATTTTTTTTCGCGATTTCGATGTTGTACCCATAAAAAAATTTGATCAGTTCGATGGTCAAATGTTTTCCTTCACCGTTTGACAGCAGTCTGTACATACATAAGTTAGAAAAACGTATTGGTACGTGGAATGTCGCCCGTGCGGATTCGAACCCCGACCTCATGATTTAAAGTCCATACCTCTCCGCAACGCGCCACCGAGCTCTATAAGCTAATATTATTTCAGATTCCCATCAACAGTAAAAGCAAGTCCTCAGAAAGTGCAGTGCAAACAGGAGGGAGATATAACGCACTGTGAGTCACAGGCCAGCATGTCACTGTTGGAACAAGTTAATAAATTAGAACACCCGCTTCAAGAGCCTAATAGCGTGATACTTAATTACTGCTGGTGAGAAACTTTATAAAGAGTCACGTTGCAGGGTTTGCCCCGAACGCTTCAGTGTTCGCGCGGTTCGCGTTTCAGCCTGCCACGAGGCTACGCAATCCTTCTCAGTTGTGTTCTTGCTCAAAAACAATCATCGAGATTGGATAGATACTCCCTCAAACTACTTGACACTGGCGGTAATGCGATGCTAACGCAAAAGCAAGAAGTACGTTTTTATAAACTTTTTTGTTGCATCCGCCGCTTGGCTTGAATCATGCGAAACCATCTTTCCGTGGACGCACTTCAGACCATCAAACTGAACAACTTTGCAAATGAAGCAAACATCGAAATCCGGAAAAAACTAATTGTGGCCACTCGACCCGAACATGGTATGGAATCGCGGATTTTTCTCGATTTTAATGTCATTGGGAAAGTTGTTCAGTTTGATGGTATGAAGCTTAAAGTAAGTAAGTAACACATTTAAGTTTACACCTTATACAGTAACAAACACCTAGTAATACTTAGGGGATGCTTGAGTTGAGTTGAGACCATCAAACTGACCAACTTTCACTATGGGCACAAAGTCGAAAAAAAAAAATGCTTTCCCATACATTTGAGTCGAGTAAGTGTGTTTTGTTAACCCGGTATATTATTATCTATTCTATATTCTATGCCACGGGTGTCGTACGAGGCTACTTTGCATGGGTGTGACCTTTGCCCAGTATTGGGATGAAATGGGATAAAGAAAAGAAAAAAGTTACTTCTACCAGCTTCTGTAGACCTGAGTATAGTCTCCTTAGTTAACCATTTATGTACACAAGATATATTTAATTATAGAAGAAAATGGTAAAAACACTAGAAAACACGGTAACTTACCCAAAACTTAAATCATTCTAAACAGCATAAGCTTATGCTCACGACTATATTCCCCGAGGGGGTAGTCAGAGATATTCTGAAACCTCAGAACATCCACGTTTCACCAGTAGTACCGAAACTCTGTCCAGTGTGACGGGGGGTGAGCCCGTCGCCATTCTAAACAGAGCAACTATTAATTCTACCGACAGGGCTAAGGTCCTTAATTAAACAGCCCGCCCCTGGTCATATCTGGCCCGAAGATGTCCATAATGCTGGCCGCGTTTTCGCGTTAAAACGAGCTTCAAATGTTATAAGTAATCAATTTATTATTATTGTAATTTATAGCAGTCCAACTAAGCGACCTCTAGCGGAGAACATAAACATCGCGAACGTGCCCGCGGCGCAGGACGGTGCCGGTGATTCAAGCATGTCCCTGCTCAGTCGCGAAGTGAATATCAACAACTTGGATGCCATTGAAGATAACGCTAAAAGGTAATACACAATTATCTTAAGATACATGATAATAACATTGTGAACTAGGCGTGGCCGCTGTCTGTCTGTCTGTACAATGAAGATACTAGCAAAAAATGTCAATGAAAGTAAAATAAATAAAAACCCATTTGTTTCTCGTCTTATGGTAAATATTGGTAACATGCATTGATTTTGATTGCACTTTAGCATTCTTCGTGAATTGAGTCAAACTTAAAATAATACAATACAATTAAAACAATAGTATAGGCACAGAATAGGTTTGGTATACAAGGTGTTACAAAAATACAAATAAACCTTTAAGGGGGTGGACCATCAAACTGAACAACTTTCACTATGGGACCAATATCAAAATCGCGAAAAAAAAAATTATGTTCTATACTCTACAAATCGACTAGATTTTTTTTCGCGATTTCGATGTTGGTCCCATAGAGAAAGTTGTTCAGTTTGACGGTCTAAACAACCCCCTTAAGAGTTTTAAAAATTTATTGTTACTTATGAAACACCCTGTCTATAATTATAGTATAGGTAAAGACATTGTACATAAGAATCAGTATTGATTTTATGATGTTTGTTATTGATTTTATTTTTATTTAATATTGTTATAAAATAATGCGATGCTTGAAAAAAAGAATTACATTTTAACTATTTGGGAATTAAATTACATTTTCACAATAAAAGGTTATAAATTAAGCATTGAATGAATTTAAATGCATGTCACCAAGTCAGACGCATCCGTTGACGAAGTATACAGGGGGAGTCACGTTGCAGGAATTGACCCGAGCACACGTCTCGCGTGGTTTTCGCGCGTCGCGTTTTTGCCTGCCACGAGGCTCCGCAATCCTCAATCTCTTCTTGTTCTTGAACAAAAACAATCCCTGAGATTGGGATAGATACTCCCATAAATTACACTTGACACTGGCGGAAATGCGGTGCTACGCACAAGCAAAAAGCCACTAATTAATAAATAAAAAAAAAAAAGTATACAGGGTCTAAGGAAATGTATCACTAACCTAAACCACATACTCTACCCATCAAACTGAAGAACTTTTACTATAGAAGCAAACCGATCGGAGCAACAACAAAAAATCTGCTGTATCGTAGCGTACGTTTGCGTTGAATAGGTATTATTATAAGAGATAAGTGTACTTTTTGCAACCATCAGCAGCAAGGCTGATTCAGTGTTTATGTGGTGTAGAGCATCTCTGTGATGGGGATGGACCAGGTCTGCCTGCATAACTTCAGTCGGTTTAGGAGTTACAGACGTTTAAAGGTCTGGAAAAAAATTACGAACAGCTGTAGGGCTGATCGTATGATATTATTGTAGTATGCACTGTAGCCATGTGAACACTACAAAAACTGACATGGTTCATCAGTCGGTTTCGGAGTTACTGACGTTCAAAGGTCTGACCTTTGAACGGCTGTATATCCTAAACCGACTGGCAGTTCATGTCAGTTTTTGTACTTTTTGCATAGCTACAGTGCATACTACAATAATATCATACGATCAGCCTTGCTGTGGATCGTAATTTTTTTCCAGACCTTTAAACGTCTGTAACTCCTAAACCGACTGAAGTTATGCAGGCAGACCTGGTCCATCCCCATCACAGAGATGCTCTACACCACATAAACACTGAATCAGCCTTGCTGCTGATGGTTGCAAAAAGTACACTTATCTCTTAGTCTATATTGGAATTTAGCATGGAACAACAGATTTTTGTTTATACTCTGACAGATTTGCTCCCATAGTAAAAGTTGTTCAGTTTGTTGGGTAGAGTATGTGGTTTAAAGGTTAATGATACTTTTCCTTACAACCTGTATGTTCATATATTTCTGCTTACTTAAAAACACAAATTTTTACTATTTTATTATCTACACCTACAAAGCTCATCCATGCTTCGTCAACGCCATCTATCGAGCCATTTAAAACAACTTTTTCTATTTAATGGCTTTCGTAAAATCCCTCATTAAGGTGGTTGGAGTTCAATTTCAATTTCATACAAAACGTTGTCGTATAACACTCTTTTTACACTATTTTTACAATGTTTATCTGTTTGTTTGTTCATGCATAACTTAATCGGAATGGGCGTTTCACAAAATAGTACTGTACCGATTGCAGTTTTGATATTATTGTAAGGTAAGACATGGACCTCATCTGCCAGCACCGCATCGTATTTGCCGTCGCTCCATCCTTTTCTGTCACTCAGGAACGTAATTTGCTAGAGTAAATAAGATGGCGGGAACGCGACCGCACCGCCATACAGTGCTGCGTACTTTCACTCTCTAGCAAATGACGTTCCTGAGCGACGGAAAAGGATAGACCGTGAAAAAATGAGATGCGCAGCTGCCAGATAAGGCTTAAGGCGTATCTGCCCTGGACCACGACTCTCCATACTAATAGATGCGGACGAGCGCGTGGCTCCGGTCAGAATTTAGCTGTTTTCTTTGTAAAATTAGATGATTTTTTATTAATTTCTAAAAAGTAAGAAAACCACATCATTCTAAATTGTATTGTGAACAATATTGTAATTTTCATTTTCTTCCGATTCAAAATGTAAGAGTAAAATGGTTACAACTGGAAAAAAGGGGTGAATTTAGAGCCCCTTTTCTTCGGTTTTATTAATTAAAATCGATTTCTAGAAAAATCACATCACTTCTCATATCCTGTAGATGGTTCAGTTTATTTTTCAGCTCAAAAAGTTCCATAGTTAATGTATAAAATGGTTACAAAGTTACCCAAAACCAGCAGGTAGCCCCTTAACCGTTACCGTTATAAAAACCTTAGTCTCAAAAGTCACAACCCGCCGTATCCATATTGATTTCACCCCTTTCAAGGGTTGATTTTCGAAAAATTCATTCTTATTGTACCCCGACATTCTCTGAATACCTAATATAACAAATTTCAACTTGGAAACAAGTAGGTAGAACAAAGCGTGAGCTAATGCTAAAAATAAATATATTTACAATTGCGTTTCAATTATTTCAACGTAAACAAGTCCACAAACAACAAGATTACGGTCTACGTTTATAGTAAACAAATTGTTTTGTAGGAAAACGCCAGAGCCGGTGTACAAGGAGGCGACGGTGAGGAAGAAAGCGGAGAAACGCGCCCTCCCCGCGTGGTGCTGCGCGGAATGTGAGTCTGTGAGTATATCTTCTTCTTTTTTTAAATATTATAAAATCGTAAAAATCTCAAGGAATAAAAAAGTATAGGTTCACTTCATATAAACTCAAATAACACTCGATAGCGCGTTTTAAATGACGTGGGGCGCCATCTATTGACAAGTTTGTTTGTTTGTTCGCGCATCACGCAAAAACTACTGAACCGATTTTGATAAAACTTTTTTTGTTTGATAGCTTATGATCTGACTTAAAATCTGGTATATAAGTTGTGCGGACGAAGTCGCGGGAAAACACTAGTTGTTTATAAACATGTTACAGCCATGTTGCGCTATTTCGAATCAAATTAAAGATTGAAAAAGTAAGACACAACAGATTGAAAATTTCGTTCTCTGGTTAGTGGACTCGGTAGCGAAATTGGATAACGCACTTCCCCAGATTGGAAGAGTGTGGTTTAATTCCCGCCCAAGACAAAATTTTCAATCTTTAATTTGTTTTTATCTTCTTCTTATCGTGTCGACTTCAAATTCTGAACAAAGTCCCTAAATAGTACCTTGCCAGAATTGGGCAACCGATATTGCACCGTCGCTAGCGGTCACGAGCTCCTCCTGCGTACAGGTGTTAGGGCACGCAGGGCACGATATGAGATGGGCCATCGTTTGTGGAGCTCCACACAAGCAACTCACATTTTGCGCATCCGAGAAGCCTCACCTGACCATGTTATCCTTACTGCGACCGACCTGGGTTCGAAGTCGGCTCAAAATTATAAACCTTTGTTCATACAGTATTGTAATTCGGTATGTCAAGTTTTTTTTTGTCTTCATTTTTATATTTTTTACGGACAGAAGACATAATTTTAAGATACCTATTTCATCCTTATTGCGATTCATCGAGTTTATCAATATAAATTTTATTTTTAAATTATTTTGATCTGTAATCTCTAAGTGCAAAAATGGTGGAGAGAAAATAATTCGAACTCCATGGAGAAAAACTACCTACAGCTGTATTTAAATACTAATCAATTTTGCTCATTTTGGTTTTAGAAAAGTACCTAAATACATATTCAGAATCTTTCTTGAAAACATATAAATAATTAGTAAGTGTTGTATTCAACATTTATAACATTATAAGTTAATTATTGATGTATAAAGCACACTATTTTATTGCAAAAACATAATACAGTTGATAACAAAACTATTTACAGTGTTTTCATTAAAAATCCATTGATTTTATTTTAGTGGGGGACAATGATAACATATTTTCCCGATGGCCCCCAGTGGTGGAGGCCGGGGGACAGCGAGCATTTTTTTCCCGTTGTCCCCCACTGGGGCCGGGACCGTGGGGGATACCGGGAATAACCCCTCATTTTGGCATACGTAAAATAAAAAAAAGATGGAGACGCATTTCGATTTTTAACGTTTTCTCTGAGGTGGCATACTAGATCTGGTGCCCCTTTAGTATGATTTCTCTACTTTCGATGGGCTCAGGTTTTTCCCATACTACATTTTGCGGCAAGCGCGGCTTTCGCTCTCTGAAAACCGCGGGTTGGCATTTTCTATGTAGCGAAAATGCATCGCGTGTCCGTATGCGGTCTCCATACAGAATCTAACGTATTACTCTGAGCTATTAAATATATTTCTCCTTCCAGTTCTTCGGCACTCTCTACGGGAACGACCCGGAGAAAAGGAAGAAGCAGATAGCAATTTGTTCGAAGCACCGCGGCCGAAATAACCCCGTGCGACCGAAGACTCCGCCCGGCTTCTGGGAACCGAGGTGGGACGTACCACAGGACACTGAGGAGTTTAATAAGAGGAATAATGCTGTTTGATTGTTAAATATGTACAGAGAAGGAGAAGCATCGTTCCCGAAGCAAACATACGTTCCACAAAAGACTCCATCCGGCTTCTGGGACCCGGATCGGGACGTACCGGAGTATACCTAGTAGTTTAATGAGAGGAATAATGCTGTTTGATTGTTAAATATGTACAGAGTACAACATTACAGTAATCATATGTTCCACAAAAGACTCCGTCCGGCTTCTGGGACCCGGATCGGGACGTACCGGAGTATACCTAGTAGTTTAATGAGAGGAATAATGCTGTTTGATTGTTAAATATGTACAGAGTACAACATTACAGTAATCATATGTTCCACAAAAGACTCCGTCCGGCTTCTGGGACCCGGATCGGGACGTACCGGAGTATACCTAGTAGTTTAATGAGAGGAATAATGCTGTTTGATTGTTAAATATGTACAGAGTACAACATTACAGTAATCATATGTTCCACAAAAGACTCCGTCCGGCTTCTGGGACCCGAATCGGGAATACCGGAGTATACCTAGTAGTTTAATGAGAGGAATAATGCTGTTTGATTGTTAAATATGTACAGAGAAGCAGAAGAATCGTCTCCGAAGCAAATATGTGCGACCGATTACGCCGCCATGTTTTTCTGAGGGGCGTACCAGAGAATACAGAGGAGTTTAATAAGAGGAATAATTGGAGTCACGTTGCAGGAATTGACCCGAGCACACGTCTCGCGTGGTTTTCGCGCGTCGCGTTTTTGCCTGCCACGAGGCTCCGCAATCCTCAATCTCTTGTTCTTGAACAAAAACAATCCCCGAGATTGGGATAGATAATCCCATAAATTACACTTGACACTGGCGGAAATGCGGTGCTACGCACAAGCAAAAAGCCATTAATTATAAAAATAAAAAAAAGACGAATAATGCTGTTTGATTGTTAAGTATGTATAGAAAAGCAGAAGCAAACTGATGCAAGACTGAGCATTGTGCCCGAAGCAACCATGTGTGACGGAGGACTCCGCCCAGTTTCTGGGACCAATAATGATGTTTGATTCTTACTTCCTTTACAATAAAAAAAGCACAAGTATCGTGATTGAAGCAATAATGTGTAACCGAAGATGCCGCCCGCAGCAACCATGTGTGACCAAAGACATCGCCCGAAGTAACGACAGACAGATAGAAATAAAGTTCATTCGTATATGGCATGTCGTCGGTACGGATTCGAACCCGGGTCGCGGACGTTCTTGTGTTCTGTGGGACTTCCATGAGTTTACACTATAGTCATCACATCAGCCTATCATCGTCCACTGCTGAACATAGGCCTCTCCCAAGGCGCGCCACAAAACTCTGTCCTCGGCCTTCCTCATCCAGTCGCTCCCCGCTACTTTTTTTACGTCTGGTCGTCTGTCCAGCGGGCAGCAGGGCGTCCCACACTACGCCTACCAGTTCGCGGTCTCCACTCTAGAACTCTGACACCCCATCGGTTGTCAGTTCTTCGGCAGATATGACCAGCCCATTGCCACACTACACTTAACACTGTAGTAAACTACAGTAAAACTACTGTGGTAAACTACAGTTTTTGTATTGATTTACGTACAGCGCTCCTAGTGGTTACGTTGAGAACTAATTCTGCCATTGGCGCCGCACTACAGTAGTAGTAACAGTAACGTACAGTTAAAACTCATGGTATGCCTACAGTGTGTATGATAGTAACTATCAATTGTGTGCCTTAACTCTGTTTTTGTAAAAGGAGCTTTGTTCCTTAGTTATTGTTTATTAATAAGAATGATTAATATTGCTTAGAAATATTAAAACAAGTAGGTACTATTTTGATATTTAATTGATATACGCTAGTGGTTGATTCAGAATAGACAAACTTTGTGTGATAACATTTTAGCATATTGATAAGTGTTATCAGTGTTTTCTGTAGTGGTTACTGGCAATATTACGTTACATAGTTATGTATCTGCGACGTAGCCTTTATGACTTTTAATAGTAATTTTCCTGTTTACCAAGACACACTGGTCCTGTGTTGTTAGGGTGTTTCTCCTGTATTTGTAGTTGGGTAGACTCTTTAAACGGATCTTAATTATATCAATTTCACCCTGTATAATGGCAGAACTTAGCAGTTAGCATAATCTTAGAAGAGCATAATAAATCCTAAAGATAAGGCCAATGACTTCATCAGATGACGTCATATAACGGGACCACCATACCATTCTTACAACTTTCTGTGATACAATCTAAGATAAGTACAATAGTTAAAAGACAATAAATGAACATTTGATTTTAAAGTTAATTTTGTAATGTTGTGTGTTATAAAAAAGTTTAATAAATGATTTAAGTAATTATTACAATATCATGTGATTTTATTTAAAAAGCACCAGCTGAGCACCTATTTATTTAAACTTACTGATTGAGCTCTAGTAAATAAACAAAAACTTATGTGAATTTTTCTTCTATTTCATGTAGGTAGGTATAAAACCATATTCGGAAAAGTATAAATCATGGACATAAACCAATGGTAAAATCGATTGAAATCATGTGTTATACTCACGCATATCTCCCACTGGGGTAGACAGACAAACAACTTTAATGTTGACATTTTAATGATAATATAAGGGCAGCACATGCCGCGGCATACTTCGAAACTAGTTGTATGCTGACACTTTTGAGGGGATAATCAGACCGTCAAAAGTGTCAGCATACAGGGTCCAACATAATATGCTGACACTTTTGAGGGGATAATCAGACCGTCAAACTGAACAACTTTCTTTATGGCACCACCATCGAAATCGCAAAAAAAACATCATCTGACCCATACATTTGGCTCGAGTAGGTTGGCAGTTTTGTACACCGCTTCCACTAAGTTCAACTCAAAGTTCAACCAGTTGAAATAATTTGATTTTTTTTCCGATTATTTCAACTTTGAATCCTTTTTATAATAGTTGAAAAAAAGGAATAATTTTCTTAGGGAACAGCAGAGTTTTTTTCCGCGATTTCGATGTTGGTGCAATAGAGAAAGTAATAAGTAATTTGATTTTCAGCATTTTGGTTATTTACTTTTTTTATTAGGGTTCTTTTCTATCTAGACCTTAGACTAAAGTAACAGTAATGGACGGGCCTATAAATTAATTAATCACAGATTCACGGTAGATAGATAGGTTTCTGTTAAAATGTTCCATAAAAGGTAACATTATTAGCAGTCCAGTCAACAGTGTCAATGCCCTTTTACAGTCCATTCAATGCAAACAGGCAGTAATAAGGCCAACTAATGTTAGAACCCATACCTGCAATGTTTAATTATACATCTGTATTACAAACACTCTTGCCAACAGTTTAAATAAGATGACTTGCAGTCCTACACATAGTATATAACTACATATAGTCATATAGTTACGTGGGTGGTAAGGTAAAACAAAAATTTTCGGAGAACACCTCATTTATTTTTATCAATAAAACAGAATATTATAATTTTTCACTAGTTTAAGTTAAAAAAAAGTATGTAAAATGAAATTTAGGATTAGTAAATACATATTGGAAACTGCAGTGTGATACAAGATCAATCCACACCCACATTATAAGCTTCATGAAAATATAATTGAGGAAATATTCTAATTCACAACTCTATTTTTACTTCAACATTAGAAAACATTAGGAGTGAATAAGGGAATTTTGCTTTCAAAAAATAGTTTCATTTACAATAATCATTTTGAACTGAAAATTTATGGTTAATTTGATATTAGTATATTGTATATTTTTTTAACGCTACAACAAATTTACACGAGTCTATGAGAGTTTCTTCGCTTTCTGGTACAGGGTATCTACAACCTTGCTCATGTGGTGGATGGTTTCCAGAACAGTCTCGTAAGTCTTCTCCAGGGGTGATTCATCAAACACAATCAGTACTCCTTCCCCTTGGTCCAGTATACCGTTCAGCTTTTTGTCCAAAATCATCTGTGACAGTTTCTTCTCTACTTGTACGACGGGGAGGCGGATGGTACGGGCGACGTGTTCAACCTGCACGCGCATGTACGGCTCCACGATGCGACATAAATTCTGTTCCAGCATAGTATCGTATAAAGCACCGAGGTGAGCTCTCACAACGGCATCCTCTTCCAATTCAGGTTTATATGTTTTCAATGCCGCTTGGAAATCTGCAAGTGATCTTTTGTGGGAAGCCGTAGCTACAGCACGCATCGCTTCCAGCTCCTTCCCAGCATATTTGAGGGCTGTTTTGCTTCCGCACACGTTGGCGACTTCCTCGGCCTGGTTGAGCATGATTTTAGACAGCAACATGTATTTCAATGCTGTTAGTGCCTTGGGACTGTCGGCTCCATCGTAACCTTCAAAGGCTTCGTAAAAGTATGAGTAAGCGGTTTTGAAATCACGCTCGTCTGCCGCGTGCAAGATGCCAGACTGCAGGTCTAAGGCCGCCTGCATCTTCGGGGGACAGTAGATAGCGTTTGCTGTGGTCCTAGCGGATGTTAAGGAGGCTCGTGCTTTAGGCAAGTTACTAAGCGCATGATAAGTTTTGCTCTCTAAAAGAAGTACTTCAACTAGTAAGTTTTTGTCGTCTAACTTCTTGAGCTCCTTGAGGAGTGCGGTGGCGAGGTCGAGAGCCTCTGTGTACATACCGGTGTCGAAGTACAAAGCGATGAGTCTCGCTTCGAGCGACTGCCTCAGGAAGGTGCGCCGCTCCTCCTTGGCCCATTCTATGCACTCTTTACACAGCTGGACTTCTATTCCGATGCCTGCCTCCAAGTCCAGGAAGAAGTCGACGAGGGAACGAACGAGTTTTGCAGCCTTAGCCTTACTGATAAGGCTGAGGAAAGGCCTGGTCGCTTTGATGAGTTCCGCGAGCTCCTTCGCCTTGCCCTCCTTCTTGTACTTCTCGCCGAGGTTCAGGATGCCCTGCTCCTTCTTACGTATGTTTTCTTCGTCGTCTTCAGGCAACTCTCCCGTGCTAACCATCTTGTCGGTCATGCGGACGCCTTCGTCTCTGTTCGTAGAAGCGCGTGACCTTTCGAATAACATTGCACCGGCCATGTTGTGTATATTTATATGCTTAAACTAAAAAAAACGTATTAGATAAACAGCAAAATCGCAGTACAACGGCTACACTTTTTCTTTGTAATTTTGTATAATCGCAAAGTCATCGACGTACTCTTCGGAAACAAATCGTTTTTTTTTTTTTTTTTTAATATATTTACTAGCCTGGTTACTAGACCTTTTGGCTAAATCTTATTTTATTTTTAACTTTCTTCTGTTTTCACATTAAAACGTTGGTATTCGACGTTTTGATGGTTCTTTGGAGTTTTTGGAGGCAATCGAAAGACGCAGGAAAAGCAGAGAAGTCCACAGGAAAGAGGTGAACCGACCGCTTTGCCGCGCTAAAATCACGGAACACTTTTCCTGTTTTCGACCCATGCACCATCATATTTCACTGAACTATATATTGTTCACTTGCACGACACTTTGTTACGCAAAACAACACCAATTTTACGAACCAAAACTCACTATAAACAATAAAAATTCGTTGAAATATGAGGACTCCAAACGTCAGCTACCAAAGCCCGCCAAAAACTCGGAAACAAATCGTAGACGCGGACAGGGTTACCGCTATTCAAGCCGTTATTACTACTACTTGGTAGAAAATATATTTTCAAATGCTAGTAGGATTGCGAGACAGACAGCATTCTTGGGAACTGTGCTTGGGAACAACGGACGTGGTGGAACGTGGATCGCAGCAGGTGTCAAACGTGTGGCGTGACGGGGCGTCATGCCATCATATTGACCATTGACCAAGATTTTTTTTCGCTTACGCGCTCTTTTTTCGTCACGGCATACTAGTCGGTCAAAACGTCATCGCTTTCTCACTCCTGCAGTGCTAGCATGATTAGTCGCTTGACGCGCGCCTGCGGGTTTGAAAATCAAACTCGCACCTGTCATTTATCCCGCGATGGTGAGCATGATTTGACAGCTCGTCAGCCACTCTACCGAGAGAAAGCAGAGTCGCGGCGCGGGTTCGCTGGGATACCATACGGTTAAAACGATCATTTTTAAATATGGTATCACCGAATCGGTAATTAGAGCTGCCCCAATATCATTCGTTCTTTTGCCTATTTCGTTGCGTGCTTTGAGTACTTATGTTTCGAGTAAAGAGTAAGGAGATACTGTTGGTATAGCGACGTCTCGCTTACACGTTATGTTTTATTCTTAAATTAAAGCTATTGGTTTTTTTTACTTGACATATGTTTGACATTTGAAAACTAAAATTTAATTTTGGAAAAATCAAGAATAAACAGTTTTACACAACTAAAATAGCGAAATAAAGCTGTTTTTCAGTAAATAATCGTCACGTCAGCATGTTTGCTAAAGAAAACAATGTTATGTAAGTATTATTGGATGTCAAATATACATTTTTCTTCCGACTTTCTACCTACTTGTATTTCACGTTATAACGTAATTTTACATTTAATTTTCAGAAATCTAAGCACAGTGAGAGCAAATAAACTTTCTGACAATTTGAAGACTTCACCATTGGCGGATATACGGGATTACTTGTCTTTAACTGAAGGCACGAGAAGATACTGATACAGTTATAAAAAGCTTTTCGTGTATCCATGTTCCAACAACGATAAACCAGTGGAAGAATCAGAATTACCTTAAGTCATACAATCTAGGAGTAACCATGTAAGTATGTCATCTTAGTCTTTTGAACAAAGTTTAGGAGATACTAAATGAAGGTATAATGTGTTAAATCCTTTATATACAACATAATAAACAAAACCATTCCTCTCCCTAAGTCTTATGCCCGATTTCAGGCTCCCCACACTCCTGTGACCGGAACAAACAGATATTGGTGCTTCAAGTCTTGAGTACCAGACTCTCTGCAGCTGCTCCAGGGGTCCGTGAGGTGCGGCTAAGGTAGCTGGCGGCGATGATGCTGATGCATGTAGCATCCCACGGGAGGCGCTTGCCCTTCTGCCAGGGCGTCAAAGTTAGGCCGTCAAGCCTGTTACTTTTGGTGCGGCTGAGGCCTGAAGGCAAGCTATTGGAAGATGTCGTTAAGGGCATGGTCGCGCGCTGAGGATGCAATATGACAGAACTGCTACAGCAGTCGAGACTGTTGTCAGAGAATTTCTTCTGAAATATTTATGTGTATAGTAGGTATCATCATCATCATCAGCCTATATACGTCCCACTGCAGGCACAGGCCTGCCCTCTAGGAGGGTGTTTGGGCGTTAGTCCACCACGCGTGTCCAATGCGGATTGGTAGACTTCACATACGCATCAGAATTTCTTCTTCTGCATATGTAGGTTTCCTCACGATGTTTTCCTTCACCGTTTGAGACCAGTCAGTAATACGATCATAAGTTAGAAAAACTCATTGGTACGTGGCATGTTGTCCGTGCGGATTCGAATCCGGACCTCATGATTGAGAGTCCATACCTGTCCGCAACGGGCCACTGAGCTCTCATAGTAGGTATATTTACTTACATTATTTACCCCCAACCGGGCAAAGCTGGGGCCGGGTCACTAGGACACAATTTTGATGTTGTAGCCATTGATATAATTTGTACCAAATTATCTCCCATGGGAGTCATAGTGATGACTCTAAACCATACCTAAAACTACCTTATTATTTTTAGGTAATACCTTATAAGTTATATTCTTGTATTTATTTGTAATAATTATAATCTTTCATTTGTTGCAATGTTGTTGATCATCATTGTTCATCAGTGCATTTAGTTATTAATTATTGTAATGTAGTAACTAGTTGTTCATCATTTATAAGTGGTTATACCTATTGTTTTCTTTGTGAGTAATGTAAGTTAATTTTTGGAAGTTTATTATTGAAATTGATATCATTAGCTTAAACTGAACAACTTTTACTATGGAAACAAACCGATCGGAGCAAAATAAAAATCTGCTGTTGCATACATTTGAGTCGAGTAGGCATTTTAGCAGTTTCAGTTTAGTATGGGACAGCAGATTTTTTTTGCTCCAATCGGTTTGCTCCCATAGTAAAAGTTGTTCAGTGTGATGGGTAGACTCTTAGTTTAATAGTATGCTACTATCAATTTCACCCTGTAGTTGTAAGTAATTAATTTACTTTATTGACTTAAGGATATCAACTAAATTGTACTTATTAGATTTATTGAATGTATTTAATGTTCTTTATTGTAAAATTTCTAGCTGTCGTACGTGACAATGAAACTGCATAGATTTTTCAAAGTATATTATGTACCTATCTGTACCTAACTTAGCAATAAAGATACCAATTTGAAGTTTTATTTTTTTTGGGTCCGGGATATTAAAAATTTTAATAAAATCTGTTGCTTTAATAAAATATGAGTTTTTCTTTGACAATAGTAATCACTTTATTATTGTACTACCGTGAAGAACCAACACCTTCTCTGTCACTTGTCTACTGATGAGGGAGTAGAACAACATTGTGAGGAATTCTCTGGAGGCAAATAGCTAGTTAACTGTGCTTGGGCTCTTTTGATAGTGTTCGGTGAGACGGTGAATAGCTTCTGTACATGAACTGCTGAGGGCCTTCTGATGGAGCAGGACAACATGAACTCTGCGAAGGCACATAGCTAGTTAACCGTGCTTGGGCTCTTTTGATAGTGTTCGGTGAGACGATGAGTAGCTTCTGTACATGACCTGCTGAGGGCCCGATGATGGAGCAGAACAACATGAACTCTGCGAAGGCACATAGCTAGTTAACCATGCTTGGGCTCTTTTGATAGTGTTCGGTGAGACGGTGAGTAGCTTCTGTACATGAACTGCTGCGGGCCTGATGTTGGAGCAGATCAACATCGTGGGGAACTCTGCGAAAGCACATAGCTAGTTAACCGTGCTTGGGCTCTTTTGATAGTGTTCGGTGAGATGGTGAATAGCTTCTGTACATGACCTGCTGAGGGCCTGATGATGGAGCAGAACAATATCGTGGGGAACTCTGCGCACATAGCTAGTTAACCGTGCTTGGGCTCTTTTGATAGTGTTAGGTGAGACGGTGAGTAGCTTCTGTACATGAACTGCTGCGGGCCTGATGTTGGAGCAGAACAACATAGTGGGGAACTCTGCGAAAGCACATAGCTAGTTAACCGTGCTTGGGCTCTTTTGATAGTGTCCGGTGAGACGGTGAATAGCTTCTGTACATGACCTGCTGAGGGCCTGATGATGGAGCAGAACAACATGAGCTCTGCGAAGGCACATAGCTAGTTAACCGTGCTTGGGCTCTTTTGATAGTGTTCGGTGAGACGGTGAGTAGCTTCTGTACATGAACTGCTGAGGTTCTCATGATGGAGCAGAACAACATTTTGGGGAACTCTGCGAAGGCACATAGCTAGTTGACCGTGCTTGGGCTCTTTTGATAGTGTTCGGTGAGACGGTGAGTAGCTTCTGTACAGGGACTGCTGAGGGCCTGTTGTTGGAGCAGAACAATATTGTGGGGAACTCTGCGAAGGCACATAGCTAGTTGACCGTGCTTGGGCTCTTTTGATAGTGTTTGGTGAGACGGTGAGTAGCTTCTGTACATGGACTGCTGAGGACCTGTTGTTGGAGCAGAACAATATTGTGGGGAACTCTGCGAAGGCACATAGCTAGTTGACCGTGCTTGGGCTCTTTTGATAGTGTTCGGTGAGACAGTGGGTAACTTCATACATGCGTTCTGTACATGAACTGCTGAGGGCCTGATGTTGGAGCAGAACAAAATCGTGGGGAACTCTGCGAAGGCACATGGCTAGTAAAACATGCTTGGGTTTCTTTTTTCACGACGGAATGGAGTAATACGCTTTGAGGGTGAGATGTTGTTTGTTTGTGTGTGTTCATTTCAAAACTTAGGTTTACTTGCGGATTTTATCATTGTTTTAATTAATGCAATCTTTTATATTTAATGTGTTTTTCAAGTCATTTGAGCCGCCACAGTGAATGAATACCATAAAAATATTATTTTCACTGACAAATTTCATGAATTATTACTGAAAAGTCCACTTAAAACAACAGTCGCGGACCCCATCGGTGCAAGACATATATCTCTAAAGATAAACGTCAAACGTAGAGCCACAAACTCTACCGAACGGTGATCATGCTCGCATTTGTAGACTAGAGTCTACGAATGACAGTTGGGCGCTCGCGTCATCGTAAGTCGCGCGCATCATGTTAGCTACTGTAGAGACAGAGGCGAAGCCGCGCCAAAATAGAGATATGGTATAGAGAGACTCGAAGTCGCGGGGTATCATGCTAGCCCTGCTGATATCCAAGAAGTTTGGAATCCTCTGATATCAATCTAGAATTAAACATTTTAACGGGTTCTTACCGCGTTTTGGTATATTTTTAGTTCCCGTTTGTCGGTTTTCGTGAAATAGCCAAATATGCAATGCAACCAAAACATTTCAGTTTTGTTCCAAGCCGCCTGGCACAGTGGTAGTAAGGACTTCACATGGCGAATTTGGCAAATATCACGCATGACTAACTAATACGCGTAAAACATAAAACTGAAATGTTTTGGTTGCATTACATATTTGGCTATTTCACGAAAACCGACAAACGGGAACTCAAATATACCAAAACGCGGTAAGAACTCGTTAAAATGTTTAATTCTAGATTGATATCAGCGAGGATTCCAAACTTCTTGGATATCAGGAGTGAGAAAGCGATGACGTTTTGCGAAAGCGACGTTTCGCGAAAGCGACATTGTGCGAAGTGGACCTTTTGCGAACGGTTGACATTTTGCGAAGTGGTCATTTTGCGCCTAAGCCAATCCATGTGCGAAATTAAACAAATACGCCATGTGAAGTGCCACCATTAGAATGAAGACTACGAATAAGAGAATAAATATGGAAGAATAACTCCAAACAAAATCGAAATCATTTTTGGCACCCCATGAAAAATGACATTTTGTATGAGTTTTGGCGGCGAGTTACAATTTTTAAAGAACAAATTTAGAACGCGTTACAATTTTTTTGGTGCCACTTTTTGAGCTTCATTTATACTTCTATTCTCTTATTCGTAGAATGAAGACGAAAAAAGAGATGATGTCATCTTCATGGTTGCGTATCAAATCAAATCCGCGTTATTGTGGTTTATTGTCAATGGTTGTTTCAGAGTGGCGTTGGAATATTATCTGAATTATGTCATAATTTATATTCATTGTCATTCATTGTTTTGAAATTAGTCTCTAGAAAACATTTTTGTTAAGTTTCAAATTATTGAAACTTTCCGGCTATATCGCAATTTTTATTTTTAAATTCAATAAGCAATGGAAAACAATGAGAGCAAAGTGCTTTTATTCGATATATGCAAGGAAGTAAAACATTTTTATGAGACTCCTGTTATATTTTTGAACAACAAAGATTATTCCGATATCATTTTCAATACAATGTGTAATATACGAGCTATCTTTTCTCAAGGATATAACACAAAAAATAGTCATAACGAAATGATAGACTGCATTGTAGACTACCACATAGAATGGCTTCGAGCAGTCCGTGACATTGAAGTTTACCAAAAACATATAAATGAAGACGAAATTGATAGAGAGGAAGTCTACGCGTCTGTAAGTTACACAATCGATGCCTTGGCCTCTCGGGTAAAACACTTTAAAAGATACATGGAGAAAAACCTTCCTCTGCTTACCAATGCTGAAAATGTAAATGTGCATGCTGAATTGGAAATAGTTGAGGATATGCACAAGGAAGTTACTCAAATACTTCAGGAGAAACTGATATGCTTCCGGGATTTCGTGGATGATACTGAATTTAAATTGAAAGTTATGAATGCTTCTGATGAACTACTTCAGTGGGTTGACAAAATAAACGATGGTGTTTCTATGGCTTTAACAAAATATGTAAGCCTCAATATTCCACATTTCACGGGGGATCTCACAAAAACTTTGCAGCAAATAGTAGATGATTTGCAGTCCTCACAAAATCCTACATCTCGAAAAATGTTAGACGATTTGAAGCAGAGAGGTAAAGAGCTGAGTACTATGATACGCTGTACTGTAACCAGAGATCTCGAAATAAGCAAAGTTTTAGAGAAAATAAACGTACTAGAAGATCGTATAACGCGCTTGGAAAGCGAGCCTACTTCTGCAGCAGTAATGGCTTTGCAACACAAAAAAGATTTTTTGGAAAGAAGGCTCGCTTCACTTGAGAACTTGAAAACCACTATAAAGAGTCTTCACGAATCAGCTGATATCCCGTACGATGACGTGCCTGACGAGGAGCTGTGTATATGTGAAGACTTTTTCCAACTCAGGATTTTTAATCATGCCCTTCCTCCTGAAGACCGTGAGCGTTTGGTTACAGAGTTGTGCTATTTATGGGATTTAGCTGTCTTTGGTGAGAAGAGCCACAAGTCCATAATATCTATTCTAAGTGCCGCTGAAATGAAAGAAGAGTTTGAGGATGATCTTGGTATTTTTTTCGTTGACGATAACAACAGGAAAATTTACAAACTACCCGATGTTGAAACACTTTACCAGCCAAATGAGAAAAACGAACTTGTGCCTTTAAGCGACGATAAAGAACATATATTCTACTACGACGAGTGCGGGCGTTATTATATTAGTCCAAAAACTAGACAGAGAGTGTATAAAGCTCATGCAACAGCGAGTGAATATATGATGGACACCTCAGGTGTTCTATTAAAGGTTATGGAAGTGCGTGACGGTGTCACGTATCATTATGATAGCTTTGGTCGCTATTACGTTAATGATGAAGGTAAACACATTTATCGTGACGCTGATGCAACATCTGAATACGAAAACGATGGATTGGGAAATCTTGTACGTATTCGTAGTCACCTTGACTTATTTGAAACGTGTCCGGATGACGCGCATGTAACTGAGGACTTTAAGTATTTGAAACAAACTGTTGGTCCAGCCTTGCGGGAAAGTATCGCTGCCGTGATAATGAATCAGCCTGTTGATCCAATAAAGTACTTGTCTACCCGTCTCATAAAGTTTAGAGAAAATATTGAACTAAAAGAAAAAAGATTACAGGAGAAAGAACATTTGGAAATTGAAAGAGAGTTTAAAGTTGCCGAAGAGCGTGCTGCCGCGGAACGAGCAGCGATGGAAGCGGCTCTCCTTGCCCAAGGTGGTAGCGAAACTAGTTATGATTCTAATTTATTTAACTACGAATCCCTTCGTGAAGATAACATTTCTGCTAGTTCAAAGTAAAACGTAGGTATTCTACAATTTTTGTAGAAATGTTTTAAAAATATTATGAAACGAATCTATTCATTGTCTAAAAAGAATTTAAGCAAGTCGTTTGTTTGCACTAGGATAGTGTTGTTTGGTGATTTATTTAAAAAAAATGGTGATTGTTTATTAATTATTAAGTAGTCAAGTAATACATACTTACATTTATGTTTATTTGGTTTTGTTATGTTAGGTTTCCATATTTTAATAAAAGATTATGATGTAGGTAGTTGTAGTAGTAGTTACCTATTTTGATATATTATTGTGCTCAAATAATGTTCACGGACGATACTTATTTATTATACTCCACTTCTTCGTACGCGAGACCATATACAAGGTGTTTCATAAGTAACAATAAATTTTTGAAACTCTTAAGGGGGTTGTTAAGACCATGGAGTAAGAGGAGATGGCATATCGGCTTGTTTCTATAGAAAATTATGTCGCCGACAAAGGGGGTGAGGGACGGGTGAGGGGAGACAAAAAGCTTAGGGGAGCGTGTAATTTCTCTATGGTCGCCGTACAAACTAGTGCTCAGTTGGTGGTTACTGTGCACACTTTGTTACACCATCTCTACCAAGGGGAGCGTGTAATTTCTCTATGGTTAAGACCGTCAAACTGAACAACTTTCTCTATGGGACCAACATCGAAATCGCGAAAAAAATAATTACATATCCCATACATATTTTAGCTCTAGTCGATTTGTAGAGTATAGAACATAATTTTTTTTTTTCGCGATTTCGATATTGGTCCCATAGTGAAAGTTGTTCAGTTTGATGGTCTACACCACCCCCTTAAATGTTTATTTGTAGTTTTGTAACACCTTGTAAATACTTGAAAACTTTAAGGTTTAAACACTCTTAACTTTACTATTGATTGAGTGAACATACATAGTACATACATATTGTCACGCCTGTTTCCCACTGGGGTAGGCAGAGACAACGGAACGCCACCTGCTACGATCCTGACAAACCTCTCTAGCTTCCTCCTCATTCATAAGTCTTTTCATACATGCTCGTCGGTTGGGTGAATGCAACGAAATTAAGTCAAAAAGTTAATCCATTTGCCTTAACCTTTCGTATGCGCAACCGTGCCCCTTCTTCGAACATACGTGCGGGAGAGCAAATTTTTGAGAGCATGGTGGATCGAGATAGTGGAGCCTACAGGACAGAGGGAAATTTTCTTATTTTTTTCTATGGAGAGTGATTGGTTCTTCGATTCTCTATGGTTCATTCATTCATTAGGTGTACAAAAAACACAACTTTACACCTTATTACCATGTATTTGGGTCTAAATTTCAATGATTATCGAACAAATCCCATAGGTGCAGATCTGCTCCCTAGCAGTTAGCGTACATCGAGCGAAAAGGTTAAATGCATTATTTTAAGTATCTACATACAATACAACATACTAGATTTTGCTCGCGACTTCGTCGGCACAGGCTCCCATCATTTGACGGCCCGGTAGCAGTGCAGCCATTGTATTGTACGTAGCTTAAGTAGCCCATTCACAGTAGTCCTACACTACACGTAGGACTACAACACCATTCACTATCCTGCAAGTAGGACTACTCATACATTTTGCTCAAGGTCGTCGGACGCGTTGTAGGACTACAACACCATTCACTATATAGGTGTAATATAGGTGTAGGACTGCAAGATGGACTACTGTGAATGGGGTCCTTTAGCTTTTGTTGTTAAATCTACCATTGTAATTAGTATTTTTAGCTGTAGTAACCCTGAGGTTGACAGAATTTGACAGCTGTCTGGCTGTCTGTGTCGGCCATGTTCGTGAATTTGACGAATTCTCTCGTCTCGTCTCGAGTATAGTTCATTCATTAATTCATTATTCGCTTTCGAAGTGGTCATGCGAAAGTTATTTCGTTAATTTATTTAGATCTTAGTTTCTGTAGCTTACAACTCAAATAACAAACGAAAAATACGTGTCCCATCATTACAGGCAGAGGTAACAAAGTATAATGAGGTGACTAAAGTAAAAACATTTTCTCGTGCCTACGTACTTCCTATGATTATTAATCTTTTGGGGCAAGGTTCTTCAGTGTTTTATGTAAATTAGTATGGGTCGGAGTGGACTGACGTATCGAGAGTTGAGTGTTTTTATCACGTGCCAGTGCGAGCGTGCGGGCTTGTTGTGAATGCGAAATCGCGGGTTGTGTAAAGGCGTAGTTTCGGTTCCTGGCTCGTTGATGGCCAGTGGTAGTGCAGTGAGGAGTTAATCAGAGAGCAGACATGCCGCCGCCGCCGCCGCCTGGCCCCCCGCCCCCGCCTGGGCCGCCTCCGCCTCCTATCTTCGGTGGCGCCTCCAAAAGTGGTGGTCCTGATGATAGAAATGCTTTACTAAGCTCAATAAGACAGGGCGCGAAGCTAAAAAAGACAGTTACTGTGGACAAAAGTGCACCAATAATTCCAGGCAAAGTGTCAAGTGTGTCAAGTAGTGCTTCTCCTGTCGGGAATGGGGTTAAAAGTGGTTCAGCACCGATTCAGAACGGCGGCGGGCCCCCGGGGCTCGGTGGGTTGTTTGCTGGGGGAATGCCAAAGTTGCGGCCTACGGGGAAACTTGCAGGTTAGTTGTGAAGAGAAATTTGCAATGAGTCATAAATCAACTGCCTTTATGTGGCTGGCATATGGAGGCTTGCAAGAAAGTTAGTTGAATACATATTTATAATTGTTTGTTTGTTATTGATTTAGTTGTAAACAATAATGAGTAATCTATGCTGTAGTCTGCGTGTATTGTGTAGTAAATATTGTTGACTAACAGTTCTTAAAGTTAAACCCTTGCATTTTCATCAATAGTATCAATTATTAAATATACTTTATGTATTATTGTATACTAACCTTAGCTTAAAAATTTATAAGTAATAGTATTAAGTCTAGCTATGTTATAGAGTTTCTGGCTGCATCTTCTCTATAGTGACAACACATTCCACTGCAGTGGTATCTTAAAAAAAAAAACGAAATAGCTTAAATCGGGCCTAGTTTTAAATAAAACCAAAATCTATCTCCTTGGCACCCCACAGTACGCTTTTATAACTGGTTGTTTTCTTTCAATTAATTTTAATATCATTTAATTGATTTCAATTTCTTTATTAGGCTCACCAACAGGTTACATATTACAACAATCAATTTCACATCATCAGTTAGGTATCAAGAGAAGAAGAGAAGAATTGTATAATGTTCACTTTTAAAATTAAAATAGCACAACAACTCTCTAACACCTACTTCATTACTTCAACAAATAAGTTTGCTGAGTGAATCACTGATAAATGGATATGCTATTATCAAGCCTTTTACCTACTAAAGTACCTACAAAATCATTCACAATGTTGACTTTTTATTTACAGTTAATAGTGTTTTGCTTGGGTCTAGCACTGTATTTCTACCAATTTCAAGAGTTTTGGGAGTATCATGAATGCATAAACTCACGACCATAATCCCTATCGGGGTGGTCAGAAACATACCTACCAACTTTCTGGTTAAGAATGTAGTAGTAGCAATGCTCACATTTAGCAATTTAAGTTTCACACTATGAAATGATGTGTCAAGCATCTAACTAAGATTGTTTTATGTACAAAAACACATTTGAGCTTCAAAATGGTCCAGTTACATGCAAGTCGGAGAGAACCGGATAAGCGATCACCCCCTAACAGACTTACAATGTGAATCAAATTACCAGCTCTGAGACCTGCAAGTTGGACACACATGTAATTCTATTAACAAACTGTTCTGACCATTTTTGTAGGGGACGAGGTACTTTTGGTTTTTAATCTTTAACTTTAGATTCAAATTTTGATTGTTAAAAATCATGATGTTTGAAGCTATTGTTCCTCAATTTTACTCTCGTTTAGTGATAAGATAAAAAAATGTATGCGAATGCACTTGAACAGATGATCTTGTACCTTGCTTGGCAGAGGCTTGCTAACGCGAGGCTGGTCCCAAGTTGGTAAATGGTCTAAGTTGGGATTAGTTTATAAATACTGGACGAACTATACCACTCAATGATTTTCAGGGTTCAAAATTATCAAGATAATTATTCTTTGATAATTATTAATAATAATAATAATAATAGCCATTTATTTCCGAAAGATTTGTTTACATAATTTTCTTACAACCTAATTTTAATTAATCTAATTTTACGTAATATCTAGCACTAGTAAGAGTTTAAAGAAAATTTTATCATGCATTTATAAAATGTCTCTCAGTTCGGTGTGCCTTTCGGCATAGGCCTCCTCCAACTGTTTCCACTGAACTCTGTCAGCTGCAACCCTTGTCCAATACGGCCCCAGGGTCAGACGAATATCGTCTTCCCATCGTCTTATTGGGCGTCCCTGTCTTCTGGTGCTATCCCTTGGGTACCATAGTGTGACTTGCTTGCTCCATTTATTTTCCGTGCAACGTAGCATGTGTCCTGTCCAGCCCCATTTTTGGTGGTCGATTCGAGTAAGTATGTCTGCGACTTTGGTTTTATTTCTTATATCAACATTTCTAATTTTATCACTTAGTTTGACTCCAAGCATACTTCTCTCCATTGCCCGTTGACATCTGGCCAGTTTCTCTCTATGATCTTCGGTGAGGGACCAGGTCTCACAGCCATATGTCATACAGGGGAGGATGCAGGTATTAAACACCTTCTTTTTGATATGGATCCTTAGTTCTTTACTCTTCATAATTTCCTTGAGTGACCAGTATTTTTTCCATCCGCTTGCTATTCTTTTGTCGACTTCTTTGGACATCGAGTCAATGGGAGAGATAATTTGACCCAAATAAACATACTCCTGTACATATTCGAACCTATTCCCGTTTATTACCATATCAACCTCAGTGGAATTTGTCATCAATTTTGTTTTGCTTGCATTCATTTCTAGTCCGACTTCTCTGCTTTTGACAGCTAAAGTTTGTATCATGGCTTGTAATTTATAAGGATCTTCCTCCAGCAAGATTAGGTCGTCTGCAAATCTCAAATGATTTAAGCGGCTCCCATTAATGTTGAGGCCGTAGTCGTCCCAGTATATTTTTCTGAATATATTTTCCAGCACAGCACTAAACAGTTTGGGAGATAGCGGGTCTCCTTGTCTGACTCCTCTGTGTATGGGAAATGGGTTTCCTTTCGATTCAAGTTTTATGCAGCTTTTACTCTTACTGTAGACATTTTTCATTATGTTGATATAGGTATTTTCCACTCCTTGTTGTCTTAGGCTTGTCCAGATATAGTTATGGTTCAAACTGTCGAAAGCCTTGGAGTAATCGATAAAAGCAATGTATACTGGTTTTTGATATTCATTGTACTTTTCCAAAATTTGTTTTATGGTGTGGATGTGGTCAATTGTACTGTAGTTCTTTCTGAATCCTGCTTGTTCTACAGGTTGATTTTCATCTAATATTTTTGATATTCTTTCCAGGATTACTTTAGCAAAGACTTTATATATATTTGATATGAGGCTTATAGGTCTGTAGTTGCCAATGTCGTCTTTTGCACCTTTTTTGTGCAGGAGAACAATGTGCGATTCTCCCCATTGGCTTGGAATTGTACCTGTGTTTAGTATATCATTGAATATCTTTGTTAGAATTGGGCTTAGTTCTTCAATGGTGCCCCTCAGTAGCTCATTTGTTACATTGTCTGGCCCTGGGGACCTTTCTAATTTTTGTGAATTGATGGCTTTCTGTACTTCTTCCGTAAGCAATGGTGGTACATCATCATACCTGTTAGTTGGCTTGCTAGTGGTATCCATTTCTTGTAGCGCATTTATGTTAGAGTACAGAGTTCTGTAATAGTCGGTAGCTAGTCTCTGAATTTCTGTGCGTTTTGTCATTTGATTGGACTGGTTACATTTTAATCTGGAGATCCATTCTTTTCCATATTCTCTAAGTTCCTTGTAAGCTTTTTTAGTTCCTCCTGTTTTTTGTATTACTTCTTCCAGTTTTTTTATTCTTTTTGTTTTCCTGTCTTTTCTCATGCTATCCCGTATTTTTTTGCTGAGATTAGAGATTCGGTTCTGGTTCTCTTTGCTATTTCTCTTATCGGATATAAGTATTTTTCTATCTTCTAGCATCTCTAATGTTTTTTTGCTAAATTTGTTTGTCTGTTTGTCAGAGGTAATATTCTTCATTTGTGATAGTCTCTTATCTAGGTGCTCGTATTTGTCTAGTACACTTATGTCTGATTGGACTATTTCTAGCAGCGGCTTGATAGTCGATAAGTCCTTGTTTCTTACATGTTGATCTGATGTCAAGACAGTGGTGTTTGATATTATTTTTCTGGATCTTTTTGGTTGAAGCTTCTCTAAGTGACAGCGTACCATTCGGTGGTCGGTGTTGAAGTTTAGATTCTGTATAACTTGTGTGTCAGTGAAGTACTTTGTTCTATTTGTTATGATATAATCTATTTCGTTTTTGTACTTTCCATCTGGAGATATCCAAGTCCATTTGGTTTAGGATTTTTCTTAAAGGTTGAATTGAGCAGTGTTAAATTATTTTGCATTAGAAATTCTATTAATTTGTGCCCATTGTCGCTTCTCTTTCCGTGGGAGTACTTTCCTACTATAAGTTCTTCACCGATTTCTCTGATGCCAACCTGGGCGTTGAAGTCCCCCATAACTATCAGATTGTTGTTGTGGTATTTCTTTACAATATCTGAAAGGTTGTTGTAGAAGCAGTCAGTGACAACTTTTTTAGCTTTTTCGGTGGGTGCATATGCCTGTACAATCGTCCATGGTTTCTTGTAGCCTGGTAGATTAATGTTAAGTATTGCTAGTCGGTCAGAAATTCCTATCAACTCTTGTATATAACGTTTCAGGTGTTGTTTTATCAGGAATCCTACTCCTCTTATTCTATATATATTATTCTTTCATGTCAGGGAGTCACGATGCGGATCTGCCGGAGGACGGTCGTGTGTGCACAGCACGTATCGTCGCGTTGGGTCCGCACGTGGCTCCACCATTTTGTGAACTCTCTTTTGTGTTTTAACCTTAAAACAATCACTTGAGACTCTAAACTACTTACATTGGCAAAACTGCCACTCTAGACTTAATTAATACTACTGATCATTTTCCTACGTATAATCTTCACATAACGAGACGTTGGCTGAATTGTGATAACGCATCGGATGCCATTAAACAAAAATTGAATTGAATTCATGTCAGCATGAGCTATATCGCATGACAATTATTCATGCTGTAGTGTAAAGTTTAGCCTGTCAGCAATGGTCGTATCGAGGCTGATTGCCCAGGCACCAACTATACAGGGTGAAATTGAAACCTTTTAAACTAAGAGTCTACCCATTAAAAAGAACAGCCTTTACTATGGGAGCAAACCAATCTGAACAAAACAAAAATCTGCTGTCCCATACATTTGAGCAGCGGCGGCGGGTGCAGTTTAGTATGGGACAGCAGATTTTTTTTTGCTCCGATTGGTTTGCTCCCATAGTAAAAGTTGTTCAGTTTGATGGGTAGACTCTAATGGACTCGAAGGATGCTAATGATATCGATTTCACCCTGTATACTGTTTAGGGTCTAAACTATTGATCATCTTCATCTCGGCCTATAGATGTCCAACGCTGAACATAAGCCTTTACCGCAGATCTCCACAAAGACCGGCCCTTCGTTGCCCCAACAGGTTCCCGTCACCAGGTCGACGGTCCACCTAAACAATCTGTTGGTTCTAATTCTAAACACCTTTAAATACTTCCCAGGTTCAACGCCAACACACAACGGTCAAATCAGAACGGAAGCACCTCGGTATCCACCGCCGCAGCCCCAGAAAGTATCGCCAGAAAGAAAACAGGCCCCGGGCAATGTCAGTGCGCTTTCAGCGGCGCTGTCTGAAGCCCTGGCCGGGAGGGACAGGGAGACGAGAGAGGCCCCTCGGGACCCCCCCGCCAGGCCTGCAGTAAGAAGGCAGCCTAGTGAGGCGAGGGCCCGGGGCCCACCGCCGCAGCCCCCTGTACAGAAACCTGCTATGCCTTTGGTGAGTTCAGTCACAGATTACTAGTTACTTCCTAACAGATTCCACTTCCTTAGAAAACTATAAATTCTCACGCTTTAACTAACTACAACCAGACGCGCAAATATGTACCTAGTGAACCTTGCCACAGCGTTGTTATTACTTCGTACAGCGCGCGACGTATGGCAGAAATGAAGCAAGCGCACCGCTTTCGATACACCAAAGTGTACTTAACTTATCTCGGGACCTACGGCCGAGTGACGGAGCCTGTGCTGGTAGCATGCAAACCGTGATACGGCTGTATCACGTCTTTTATTTCGTTCGTGCGCACGTAAATAGAAAGAGAGCGAAGGTGTGATAGCGCTGTATCACTGCGGCATGCTACCTATGCTGGTTCAGTTAAGTTATAGCATGTAAGATCCCACTGCAGGGGAAAGGATTATAAGAGTGAGAAGGACTGGGCCATAATAGACTCCACATGCGCATTCTTCGTATGCAGTTTTCGTCAATATGTTTCCCTTCAACGTTTGAGAGCAGTCGGTGTCGGTACATAAGTTAGACAAATTCATTGATACATGACATGTAGTTCGTGCGGATTCGAATCCCAACCTCGTGATTGCCTTCGTCAACGCCCGAAGCGCCCGTAGTGCGCGAAATTATCAGTCAGGATGTGCCACCTTCGCGCGCCTGAAATCCCTTGCCGCTTTCTCGGGTCTGCTCTGCGCAAGCGAAGATTAACGATCGGAATTATTTTCCTGATCTTAGGTACTGTAATTAGACGAATTCCTATTACAAACTTACAAACGCATGTGCTTTATATTCCTCAGGTCTTTGTAACATTAACACTTCATAAAGGATAAAAAAGAATCTCTGCCTAAACACATTTGCTGGTAAAGGTAAAAATATCCTTAGCGGGGATGTAACCGGCGCGCGCGTCGCGTCGGCCCCAAATATCGGTCGTGGGTGGGAGTCCCGGTTTGGTAACACGTCGTCGTTTATTTTGATTGCGTTAACCTTGCAGTCTTGCACCGCAATACTGTTATGAAAGTTTACTTTTTCAGTTAACTTTGTTTTTTAGTGGCAATTTAGATTAATTTGGAGATACTTCAAAGCGTAATAATTAGAAACTCGCAAGGAAATCGTATGTCAGAAGGCCTAGAATAATGCGAGATACAACGTTAGCACCTAGGCTACGTCGCACTGCTATGCTACTATGCTACAAATTGCATTTCTTTAGAGACCTAGATGGCTTTGGTCAAGCAAAGTACGATACCTATTAATGAGGTTTGAATATCCGATCTCAAGTTGTGCCGTGGAATGTTCTAACTCCGGTGGCTCAGCGACCTAAAGTGGATTTTGGCCTCCGAAACTACTTGCGCGACCTCTCGCCAGTAGCTGGGCTTGAAGCTCACGTAGGTACCTAGTTCAGCCTCCACCACGTAGTTCCAACTGTGGGAACACTCACCCTTATTTATTAGAGGTGCCTTGGAGATCGTGCAGTTGATGATGATAAAGGCACTATTGCAATAATTTCATCGACTCCCTTTCCAACAGGTTAACCTTTAAATTTGCCAGCGAAAAAGGATCGTAACCCTGAAACGTGGTACTTTATGCGCACAAATGTTGATTTCACTGTTTTCTTTATATCAAGAGCGATATCTTTATAACTCTTTGCTAATAATTATGATGGTTAATTACGTAGCTCGTTTTATCTTCCCAATGCACATTTAACACCCATTTCAAATTTACAAATCAATCGACATTTAAATCTGAAGCGGTTTACTGTCCTAATTATTTTAATCTTTGTATTGCATTTCTTGTAGTGGTCTCGTAGATTTTCGTCAGTTATGTCAACGGAAGTGACGCAATTATATTTGGATAAATTAAAAAATAATTCTACATAACCGGTTGGTCTTGGTCGTGGTGGTAGCGAACGGTCGAATGTTTTGTGCATTTCGGCGATAAAATGAATAAATTACGCGGTAACTTTACTAATAAGGCATTATGGACGTGATGTCACTATCAAATGTAGTATAATCCTGTATAATTTTTCTTTTATGCTAACGCATATCGATGAGATCACGAAGTATTGGATTGTCTTATAAAAAGTATCTCTGTTTGACCTATAAGTAATGTATCTATGTTCGCGATTTTCTAGAAAACTACTGCATAATTTTTTTATGATTCTTTCACATGTGGCATCTTCATCGTTTCTGGGAAACATAATACTTGATAATAAACTAGTAATAACCTTCTGCGTTGCTTGCAAAATAGTTATTTTCGAACAACATGTATCTCTTGAAATAGCATTCTATTGTTCTTTATCACTTCTTAATTTATCTAAAATACTTTGATTTGCAGTTATAATAATAAATATAGCAGACTATGTATTTAAATTCTACAGTGTAAATGTATTTATTTGCAGTTAATGATGAATAACGTTTATTCTGGGTAGTTTGGTTTCGAGGAAAAACACCATGGAATATGAATACTACCTACTGACAAGCAATTAAATGATCATGGTGACTCAAATTAATTAGTCGAATGATATTCAACGCGCATGCTACTAATGGGAGAATGGTCTCTCATAGAGCGTAGTGCAGACGCGCAGGCGCATTGCGTTGCTTCTCAGGACACGTTTTTAATCGAAACGACTTCTGTCAAGACGATGGCATGTCATTGAGTTATGCTCGTTACATTATCGCCGAGAACAGACTAGAAAGGCCGAGAACGAGAGTGTGGATGCTCTTCATTGTTCTCGCCGCTCCGCCGGCGTCCTGAGCCGTAGTAATTATCCTTGGAGGTCCTTGCCGTGAATTCTATTCATGCATGTATCGAAATATCCAGATCAATTACCACCAGCCTATATTATATGTCCCGCTATAAGGCACTGCGTGGCACAGCCTCCAGTTACAAATAAGGAACTAAACGAATAAATAAATCTGTATTCTGGAAATTCCCAGTCATAAATAAAATTAACCTGAATAATTGCAATAGGAAATTAATAAACAATTACATTAGTTTCAGCGTCATTCATAATTATGTTGTTTAAATATTCCCGTTGCTAACGATCTGGTTTTCCTTCTATATTATGTAAAAAACAAAAATACTGTTATCCCCATTGTGGTAAAGGTCTATTATGAACTTATTCGTAGGGTAAGATCACAAGTCTAAAACAAGTACAGATATTTTTTCCTTTATAACTGACAATAGCAGATAAATGACAGCTCATCACGTCCACAATTGGCAGGTTTACCCCACTTTCTATGAAATGTGCAGTACAGTCCGCCATTATTGACTACTTATAGTAATTACCACACATAAGTACAATGGTATTCGTTTTAAAAGGGAGTGAATGTATTTTCTATAGAAAGCTATTCATACATGGCTGTCCTCCTACTAATAATATGATTCTTACGGGTCAACGTTCTACTAGCGACAGGTTCACTATTTGTCACGCTGGACAGAGTTTGGACATTGCTTTTTCGGGCATAGACCCACCACACATTGTCACCGCTTGCTGTAACTCGTGTAAGCCAGGATCAACAGCGGCGAAATCATAACACAAGACAAATGAAGTCCTGCGAGCTCAAGGGATGACTATAGTCTGGGCCCAGTCGCGCTGCAGGTCTATACGTTACTGTTGCGTGTCAGGTGCCTGCAATCCGGCCTGCCACGAAACAGGGCAATAATTCCCACCTATCCTACGCCTGGAATCGTTCTTGCCCTGGATGTAATACTATCGCGATACGATGTGAGGCCTCTAAGAATTTTCTTAGCATCATTCACATGTGGACTTCCTCTTACTGCGATCGCCAATTCGCCTGCAAGTGTAGCGATTATGACTTATCCCCTTATGTGAGTGATGTCCCTGTCCTGCACAGCTAGCATGCCACCCACGACAAAGCGTTTAAACGAGAAAAACGTCATGCGCGCTCTTTCTGGCATACGTAAAATAATAAGGATGGAGGCACATCTCGATTTTTATCGTTTTCTCGGGGGTGGCATACGAGCCCTACAGCTGTTGACTTCGTACGGCTGTTGATGGTTTAAAATATAAAAAAATCTGGCTATAACATTTTAAACATACCTACAGTTAAGTCGTAAATCCAAACATAATATATTTTAGGTGTTGTATCTATAACTGCTGCTATCCTTATCTCGATAGCTTATCTGTCACAAGTTTAGTTTGAAGCATAACAATTATCTCAAGATAATTGTTTTACGCGAATTCGATGTTTCTCCTAAATGTTGTGATTGTGATAGTTTTATTTTGATCCGTCGAAATGGAGTGGACGTCATACAGCGGGGGGCTGATCCGGGTATGTTTATAATAATTGTTCTCTGAACATTCTTAAAGGAAAGCTTCTTGATTCGGGGCTATAGTGACTGACTGATGATACTGTTAGTGGGATGGGATGGTAATACTGGACTGTCAAATCAGTTCTTGGGTTCTCATCTCAGTTCGACCGTGAACTTTTTGTTGTGCTTTAAAGGCTTATTACACCTTCCTAAATTTAGATTCTAATAAGAGGGACAGAGATATAAGGTTAAAAAAGGACGTACTTACAACGTCCCGTTCTAACCTATAGCTCTGTCCCTCTTATTAGAATCCGAATTTAGGAAGGTGTAATAAGCCTTTTAGTCAGTTTGTGCGGAGAGACGTACTGTGACAAACTGAAACTCCGATACGTCCGGCATAAGACGTTGGCCGCCAACGAGATTTGATAACCGTTATAATTTGTATATGATGTATCACAGAACGGTTTCAGAATTTACATGGCTTGTATGACAAGGCGCGGTATTAACCAAAGTGGAGCTGTGTCGAATCAACCAATCGAAATGCAAAATTTTCATCGTTTTGCAGAAACAAGCTATTCTATTGGTCGATTTTACACATCTTCACACCGCTTCTGTTCGGTGGATTATCCGTGCCTTATGATTTACTTCTCCTCTCTCTCTTTTTCTTTATCTGAATTATCAACGGACGTTTTAAAACGTATCTACCTATTAATTTAAAAAGAGCGTGTACATTGTGCGTGGATTGCATCAACAAAATATCCTAATCACTTTTCAGGATGTCACTCTTTGACCCAGTTACACAATAAAGCGCGGGTCTCATGTCTGTGGAAACAATCATGTAATCAAATAACCAGGGAGGTATTTAGGGAATGTCACTCTTCATCACTTGCCCCAAAAATTGACAGACTGAAAGAGTTGTTAGCACATACGCGGAGTGAGCTTTTGATGGCAAGTATACTGGTAATAGCTTATTTTGAGCGTTTGTGGCGCTGGCTACATTAATTAGCCCACATACAGCTGATCTAGCGGCTGCTGGATAGGAATCCCTTTTGTTGCGCCATTTGTCACGGTCCTGTACTAATCTGATCCAATGCGAACCCGTCACTCTCACAATGTCGTCAGACCAACATGCTGGTGGTCTACCTACTGACCTCTGTCCCTTTCCTGGCCACCATTCTGATACTATTTTGATTTATCAACAGTTCTTTTCTGGCCAAGTATCCCACCACTTCATCTTTGAAATCTGCTTACGCACGTCTTCGACCGAATTTCGACGACAGATACGCGGTCCACTAGTGAAAGTGAGTGTATTTATTTAATACGCATAATCACTTTGTATGGAAAGATAAATACAAATTTAACACCTTCGCTCCGCAACAGAAATACTTCATAACTAGGTCAACCTCCTGCCCTTTTTCCATTATCTGGGGTCGGCGTAATATGTATTGTTTTACCTTCATAACTATGTTCAGTCTAAAATATGTAAACATGCATTTTTTAGGATCTACAAGCACCCACGTAGCTCATAAAGGTTAACCCTTTTACAAAACTAGAATACTTAAGAATGGAATGAAAATTATAAAGCTTGGCTTTGTACATTACGATTTATTTGTAGGATAGATAGGCGGGCTGAAATGCAAATTTGGAGAATAGGTCACTTTTCCAACCGTTTACATATTTGTCCGATCCGACCCACCCATACACCCCACCGACAAGAGTGCGAAAGAGACAACTGCAGCTAGGACCGATTTTATCTACATAAAATCGACGAAAACAGCATTTCGTATTCCCCTGTTTTCTCCTCCAAAACTAAACCGATTTAAATAATTCTTTCAAGAATAATATGAGAAAGACTTTGGCTATGTCTGTACGTTTTGCTTTTTTTGTTTATATTCGTCCAATTTGTTTGCTGGATGTCTGAAAACGGGCGGTAAAATTGGTCATTTTCGAAGGTCCCTAGTTCTTACAGTAATTATTTAATGCAAAAAAGCAAAACATAGGGACATGGCAGAGGTGACAGATTGTATGGTAAAAAAATATTTGCTCTAGTGTTATTATCCAGGGAGAAAACAGGGGAATACGTTTGTATGAAGAAAACTGTACTCGTCTATCCCCTTAAGTACTTATATCAACTATCTTTGGCCCTAGATCTCGAAATTTAAAATACGATACAATATAGTTTTTTTTAGCATAAGACCAAATCCTTCATCTAAACTTTTGCATTGTAAGTATTTTAGTGGAATAATGGATAACTTGGTGAGTAAGTGTCTAAGTGACGAGAATAAGATAAACAAGTAAGAAATCAACTTTCGTCAATTCGCTTTTTCTTCAAACCAACACACTTGTGTTTAGTCTCTGGGGTAAACTAGAGACAGTCGCTTATTGCTCTGAACTTTATTAATGACATAAGATTGATCTTAACTACTTATGACTTGCTACTACTTACTTACCTATAAACGAACGCTTACATTTCCCATGTTTTCATAACTGTTCGAGTACTGAATGTCTTTTCATGGTGGATTTCCTCGTAAGTCAAGTCAAATAAAACTATTATAAAACTGAAAGACTTTTTACAAGTGTCTATCTTTTCTACCATAAGGGAAGGACCATTGGATAAAGTTATTCGTATTTGACGATTAGTTTTTTTATAACTTTGCTTTTCTTAGCCTATTTATTGTTTGTGTCCTCTTTCACGTGACTTTAAACCCAAAGTTCAATTACTTTCAGTACCAAACCTGCCTCCGTGGTCTATTAGTTAAGAGCACTGGGCTTTTGATACGGAGGTCGTGGGTTCGATTCCCACGGGGGACACCCAGTAGTGATATGTCACTTTGTGCGTTTTTCCCCAGTTGGTTAGGACAATGCAGGCTGAATCGAAAAGAAAGATTATTCCGTGCTTCGGATGGCACGTTAAGCCGTTGTTCCCGGCTATATCTCTGGTGGTAGTAGTCGTTACATAAAAAAACCACGCCAGAGGCCGTAAGGCGGTCTGAAAAAACTATGACACCAGGGCTCTTGCCCACACGATAAGAAGTACCAAAACGGTGTTCTTCATTTTCACCATCATTTTTTGTCCATCCGCTTAGTTCTACTTCATCTCGCCAAAGAGAAATCCACCAGTCGCCTTGTATGAATAGCCTACATTGCTTTAACAAAATGATTTTCTTCCGCCGAATTGGCGTCAACTCGTCCATTAGTCCCATTACACCTCATACCGTTGACAGAAAACACCTACCAAAAGCATCTACCAATTTATACTTGAGTGTAAAAGTGGACACTTCGTTTTATGGCACTTTTGGAACCCAAAAACGCCTCTGGCTAATTGGACAAAGGATATAAAATGCCCCTAACAGGATTGTTTTGATTCTCAAGTATTTTGGCGACTTGGTTTGAAAACTTAATGTTGTATCCTCATTTTTATCATCAGAATTTGCAAGATAAATAAAGATAAGATTTAAAACATAATGTCCGTGATAAATTCAATGGCGTGTTACACAGTTTTATCTCTTTACTATGGTTGAGTAAGATCAAAAGTGAGATTTACAAATGATAATTGAGTTAGTTTTGTTAATTTTGTATTGTTTCTTGTATTTACTTTCGAGAATGAAGCATGTAAGTTTTAAAAGTATAATTATTTGAAAATATATCGGCGGAATTGCGGCTATAGCGTTCAGTAAAAATCGCGGCGATACAGGTGCGACGTCGCGGCGGTGCAGTTGCGAACAATTGCTTGTGTGATCAACTGATCATGATCAAATATGGCTCCGATTATTTTTTCCTAGGCTCTATATTCAAATGTTATGCAGACTAACGCTTAGTTGCAGAAACGCTCATGAGAGTTAATCCTCCATTAAATCTCTTGCTGTCACTTTTTGTCTTGTTGGCGTAGTAAAAGCTAGCAAGAGATTTAATGGAGGATTAACTCTAATCAGCGTTTTTGCAACTGAGCCTGAAACGTGTAATTAATAGATAAATAATTTGTTTGTAGAACTTATTTTCATTAATTTCCTTATAGTTATTTTTGTTTGCGAACTATAATGAAAAAGAAAGTGGTTTTTGTAGAGAGAACGAAAATATTTTAAAAGTTGAATTCTCTGAATATTGAATAACATGTTTGTTTAAGTATTTTGAGCATGAATGTACAAATTATTTTTTTGCGGTCCAGTTATTTCATTAACTACAACATTCTAATTATCATGTTAATTTTGACGCAGAGAATGTGAATATTTTAACACATTTTCTGTTAGAATTTTTATACTTAACAATTATTATGCTCGCGACTATATTCCTGCCGCCGCGGCATGATCGCGCTATAAAGCCCTATCGCGCCCTAGCTCCCTTTCTTTTTGCGCGCGAACGAACGAGTTAGCAGGCGCGATAAAACGTTTATCGAGGCACCATGCCGCGAGCGCTGGAGATTCAGAGATACTTTTGTATACAGGGTCCTTCTTAATATGCTGATACTTTTAAGGGGATTATCAGGTCATCAAACTGAACAACTTTCTCTATGGCACCAAATTAGTGTTAGCATATTTACTTAAATGTAGTATTTATTTATATATTTTTTTTAATTGAGAACTTTGAATAATGTACATACGCAATATTATTACTATAAACATTGGGCGCGAGAGTTCGAAGGTGACTTATGAACGTCAAGGGCCATTCGAGCACCCGCCTCAGGAGAGGAAACAGTTTTATAAAGTTTTGTCTGTGATCTAATTTATTTAAATATTATGTTGTAATAATGTGAAAGCTGTAGAGTTTCTGGCCGCATCTTCTCTACAGTGAACTTCCGAAGCGGTGGTAGAGTCAAAAATAAATGATCTGAGTTTTATCAAAATATAAAAGTTTGTATTTTACTTTATCACAAAAGATATGGGTAAGTTAATATTTCAGAAGTGCTGGATAACTGATACGTCCACTGGTATGTAATTTTTGTTGAGTATATTTACTATCAAAACATTATATATAAGTATATAATAATACTATTATTTTTGATTTCACATTCATATAAGTTGATTACGTCATCAACTGAAATTGATTATTTTGTTCACATACAAAACAAGCAATAACAAATAATTAAAATAATAAATGTTTCGTAATAAAGTAGAAATCAATGTAGAAAAAATAGAACTGTAAAATATTTTTGTGAAATGTTGTATGAACCTTGTATAAATCCCTGTATGAAGGGAAACTGGCAGAGCGAAGTTCTCTTAACAGTTTTCAACAATTGTTCTCTAATATTAAATCGAAAGATTATTAACTAGCCATAGGTATGTGCATTCATACTCACTAACGCTATTTAAAGATAAACAAGCGGACCCCAATATCAGATTGAATAACGTAAACATTGACGCATTGGTGGTATGGTTTATTTAACAAAAGCTTCTTTGTTAATGAGTTGATAAGACTAATAATTTCCTCAGTCCTACTATTGTGACTTAATTGAGCTCCTAATACTGTTACTGTAAATCAAAAGTGTGAATCTTAAAGCAAAACAATAAAACGTTAAATGTTGTTAAAGTTTAAAATCAAGCATTTGCATTGGTATTATTTTGCAAAATAGTAATAGATAGAACAGATGCTAATTATTAATATTATTGGCGACAATGTTGTCAATTAACAACACATACTTACCCTATGCAGGGTTTGTGTGTTATATCATTATTAATATTTTTATGTTGGTATCACGGTTATATTAAGATTTAAGTACTTAACTAAATTATAAATTAAAACTGTTGTCATTACGAACGACAAGAAGATTGATGAGAATATTTTACGATTAAGTAGGTACAGAGGTACTTATTCTTGCTTTTATTTGAATTTATGATTTACGCACGGTATACCTACTCTTTTTCGCTTTGTGTGGCTAGTATAGTAAATGTGTACTACATAAATAATAATAAAAAAAAAAAGATTATAGTTACCTATCTAGTATCTCATGGAGGTACCTAAATGTGTATAGCAACGGCCGTGTCTGGAATAGCTACCTACGACACCAAAAGATTTTGACTGACATAATTAGTGTCTGAATATTAAAGATTCGCACTGGATACATCAGATTTAAATACAAAATGAAACAAAATAAACCTATACCTATGAATAAGCCAAATAGCATAATGGTATAAACAAAACGATTTAATCGTTAAGAAGGTCTTAGATACCCATTGACTACGATTTCAGTCTTTTTTTTGGACGATTGGATGCAGTAGTTGCAGACAACTATGCAAACCATTTATTGTTGTCGTAATGACTATGTATTGTAACATTATGATGCTTAGTATGGTACAAGTAAATATTCAAAGTTACGTTGTTAAATCTTTTTATTATGAATGATACTAAAAATATTGGTTTAATCATCTTAAAAGAGATAAAAACACCCTGAATCCTATACACTATTCAGTACCTATACACATCTCTGTTGATTTCTATTAATCTTCTTGTATGAGTTTCTACTACAACTCACCTACTCGTAAACGAAGGCACCTATCAAGAAAAACTAAAATAACAGGATAACCCCAAGAGACGTTACAAGATCTCAGTTGGATTTAAAGAAGATATAACTATCTCTGTTTTCAACTATTCTAAACTACAAAAATCGTAATGACAGTTAAATAATAATTTTGAACTGGAAAATGTTTAATCAGAAGGAGATAATGAGCGAAAATGTTAATCAAACGTTCAAAGGCGTTCACAACAAAAATTTAATGAAAATATAAATGCCGCGAGTGTAACGCACACTCTTCTGTAAACTATTTAAATAGCCTCAAAGTAAGCCCATAGCAAAAACATAAGTTTAAAGTAATTTAAGGTTTACTTACATATTTTGTACCTACTGATACAAAATATGTAATATATGAAAATATGTATGCGGTTTAATGGTTTAACCAGTTTCATGAAAGTTGAACACAATTGAGCATACCTAACGTTGTAGCATATGCTCACGACTGCGTTTCCCGAGGGGGTGTTCGGAGATATTCCGGAATCTCAGAACATCCACGTTTCCGTTTGCTTACGCAAATCAAATTACAAGGTCAAGTTCAAGATTAAATTAATATTATTTGATACATTGATAGATTAATAGAGAGATATTTATTATAAACTTGTTGACTATAGAATTTAAAAATAAAGTTATGCTTATGGAATATAATAAACAAACGAGAAGGTAACTCGACTAAGAGAATGTTAACTTCCATTTAAATGAGGAACGATGATATTGTTTTCAAGACAATTTGGTAGAATGATGGACCAATTCAATTTTAGTTAAAAGTATCGAAAACTCAGAAGCGATATCTGACCCCCGGAAATATCTTTTGAACTTATTATTTTACGAGCAATAGTGCAATGCAGATTCAAATTATCATAAAAATAATATAATTTGCGAAAATGAAGACTTACTATGTAATGAAGGAGCACAATAGATAACTACAATGAGAAAACTCTAGAAAGTGGCACTGTTACCTAAACATATTCGAAAATTAAGAGTCGGTTGGAATTAAGATGTCCTGTTAACATTTTTTGCTTTTACCTTAGTGTGTTGCACAAATCCTATGACGTAGCTCTATTGAAGATGGTACACACATACATAATATCACAATAATCCCTGGATTCCATAAAAAGGGTGTTCAGAAACTTTGCATTAACTACCAACTGGATTCAAATGTTTGTCACACCCAAGGTGAATTCAAACAAAAAGATCATAAATTACTTACACGAATGATGAACAAAGAAATACAGAAAAATGGTTGTGTAGCGCTGTTCGAGATAAATGTGCAACAAATAAGTTTAAGCATGAAACAAAGGTACTTAGTTCAAATTGGCACGATCATAATTTGCCAGCTTTTGTTGGGAGTGTTATAACGCAAAATTTGTAGGAACTTAAGAAAGATTCCAACTCCGCCAGACTAATGTTATTATATCCTACGGCAAAATTATATCTTAACCAATGTATATTTTGTGTGATTCAGTTTTTCCAATGTACCTGCCCTATGACTATTTAGTCATGATATATTTTGAAAAGCCAAGCAGTAATGCAGAGGATGCAGAGTTCCCCTATGTTCATGGGATGACAGCATGAAAACATACCCTTTAATTTGATGGATGACATTATGAAGACCCGATAGCTCAATGGAAGAGAGCGCTAAAATCCAAAAGCAAATTTAGAGAAGAAGAAAACCAATTTAGAGACCACTGAAGGTCATGAGAATAATTCTATATCCTTTTCAAAATAGAAACTATTTATTTATTATAATTAACTATAATTACATTTTTACATTTAAAAAAAAGTATTAAATTGCATGCATGCAAATTAATAAGCTCATGTGAGCAGTCACATGTACTTTTTGGATATTGCTCATGCAAGCATATTATGTATGTGCATTCATTCGCTATAATAATGATATAAATACTGGTATTTGTTGAAATTAAAATAAGCAACCAGGTATCTATCTATTGTTGGACTTTAAATTATATGTCTGATCATGCTCATGCGAGCTTTTATATTATGAGGAGAAGAGTGTGGAATCTCGTAATAAGAACTTTACCACGATGCTTTCACTGATGCGCGACATAAATCGGCAACATACATTTAAATGCATGGGTCATTATTTTATTTAAGTTTGGTAGGTACCGTAATTCCGGCCCCTTCAACGGCAACGGAACAAAGGCGATTTTGTTAGTAAAATAGGTAAATTCCAAAATAAAAATTGTTATCGGTAGCTACCGAATAAGAAACCAGTCTTAGAAAACCGCAGGAATTAAAGTAAAATATTATACTTATTAAACCAATTACGGTAACATAGTTGTTTTTTTAAGCAACGCAATATTATAATTTTGAGGGACAGTAACCCAGTGGCTATTTTGTTGAATAAACATCAATAAATGTAGCAGAAGCAATAAAACATCGCTGCAAATGTCTTTAATGATTAATATAAACAATAATGAACAAAAATCGGCATAAAACGGAAAAATAATAACACTTACAGAATTTATACAACAAAATAAAATAAAATCGTATCCAAATTGTACCTTGAATAAAATAATGGCCCGACTACAAGCACACTAAAGCAATATTAATATTTTTATGTAATTTTAATATCGATGACATGTATAATTTATCTTTGTATATAATGTTGACCTGTAATGCTAATAAAAGTAGCATTACTGGCACTATGTTCATGTGAACAACTTTTGAGTCATCTGGTACTTATAGAACCAACACAGTTTGGGGCACTAGCTGATGCTGATGAGAGAAATAATTATAATATAAGCACTGTATAATGTTGCTTTTGACTGAAAAACTACTTAGTAGTAGTGCTCATGAGAGCTAATATATATCATCGAATACCTTATAGTTGTAATAAAATAATTAATGGCTATAAATCTTAGACCATATAACTAGGGACCAGCCTTGCAGCAGCATTTCGCCTCTGCCATGTTACAAGATCAATTAATCATATACATTTACTTACAATTTTATACCTTACCAATAAACGAGACAGCCTATAATTGCGGAACAATAACTTCACACTAATCGCATCTGGGGTTCACACGACACTATTCTTATCAACCAAAATTTGAATCTAAAATAATGGAATAAAATCCAAAGTTTCAGATTTCATGCTAGTTACACTGTTCCCCGCAAAAAGTTTATTCGTAGAATTACGCATGTAACTCGTCCATAGTTATATTGTCTAAGCCACAGATAATGCTCATAAACGCAATCATGTTCGCAAATGTTCAAGACCAACCATACTTTTAGAAAAGCTTATGAGAGCAACTATAATATGACTACCGCTCATGGCAGCACATACAAAATGCTTACTTATACTCATGGGAGTATCTGTATGACCCTACTGCTCATGGGAGCACGTATAAAATGTCTACTTATGCTCATGGGAGTATCTGTATGACCATAACGCTCATGGGAGCAAATACAAAATGTCTGCTTATACTCATGGTAGTATCTGTATGACCTTGACGCTCATGGGAGCAAATACAAAAAGTCTACATAAATGCTCATGGGAGTACCTATATGTATGACCACAACTGCTCATGGGAGCAATGAACAATGTCTCGGATGTTCATGAGAGCATCAGTATAAACACTTGATGCAAGTGCATAACTATTAATTTTCAGGGAAGTAATTTGTACTGTTGTATTCTATTTAAATAATTGTTGCATTGGAAATATGTAGTTGTAATGTAAATGTAATGTTTTGTTTAATTTTTGTGATTCAGAGACCCCTGTGACGAAAGAGATATTCAACAACAAAAGTTTAAAGTACTTCTCGAAATACCAAACAAATGATCTGACGCGCCATGTTCTAGTACACATGGATGGATTTGTAGACTTCAGATAATTCAGAACACACGATGAAGTTATTTAATATAATATGGAAATCTTTCGAAGAATTACCTTTTAACCCAATTATGTAGGTACCTAAATGTAAAGGAAATAAATAGGTAAAGGAGTAAAATAATATTGTCTTTAAGAATGTGAATGAAAATGTGCTAGTGTACTTTATTGACTAGGTAATTTCAATGTATTGTAAAAAAAAACATATTTCATATTAAGTATTATAATAATTCATGTAACTCTTGACCGAATACCTACTTAATGTTTTATAACTTAAAAACAACTAGGAAATATCAATTTATGTTTATATTTACAATTAATTTATGTTTTATTCAAGTTCAAACTTAAATAATATGGTATTAAAATTGAGCGGATATGACACAATTGTTGTACTTATAAGATAAGTGACTCGAAAACTGTATAAGTAGTTATATTTTGTTTATGTTGAGACACATTAATTTGTTACCTACAATTTTATTGAACTTTTCTTATTCTGTAATTGATTAAAACTGAATATTTGATGATTACTTAGTAAAGATGATTTAATAATATGTAACAAATTGTTTAGGTTTCAATTTTTGTATGAGGTCATACAAACTGCTCGAATGGCCGAATCGGAATAGGGACATTCCGTTTACAGGACGGCCGTCTGTTAGCATATTTACTTAAATGTAGTATTTATTTATATATTTTTTTTAATTGAGAACTTTGAATAATGTACATACGCAATATTATTACTATAAACATTGGGCGCGAGAGTTCGAAGGTGACTTATGAACGTCAAGGGCCATTCGAGCACCCGCCTCAGGAGAGGAAACAGTTTTATAAAGTTTTGTCTGTGATCTAATTTATTTAAATATTATGTTGTAATAATGTGAAAGCTGTAGAGTTTCTGGCCGCATCTTCTCTACAGTGAACTTCCGAAGCGGTGGTAGAGTCAAAAATAAATGATCTGAGTTTTATCAAAATATAAAAGTTTGTATTTTACTTTATCACAAAAGATATGGGTAAGTTAATATTAGAAATCGCGAAAAATAAAATCTGCTGTCCCATACAAAACTGCAAATCTACTTGAGCCGAATTATCTAACGAGGAAGATTTTAACGTTTATACATACAGAGTCCTTCTTAATATGCTGACATTTTTTTAAGGGGATGATCAGACCATCAAACTGCCTATTCACAATAAAAATATTTGCTCTTTTTCTCTAAACTTCGTTCAAATGCGACTAGTGAGTCTAAGTCTAGTCTTATTATTAATCTGTGGTCTAGTACGCTAACAACTGAGCCATCGCGCCGTATTTTCTTGGCATTTCAGAAGCCCAACGGGGTGCAAAAGGGCTACCAACCTATATTAGTTCATTATATTTATGGACAGACCCACTGGTGGTTTTATATAGAATAGGAACATGGATGTTTTAATAATAACGTTAGTCACAATGTCGCGGCCATGAATGTTAACGTAGATGACTCATTCACAAGATTGTTGCATTTTATTGTCTACTCTGCAACTATAGTTATCGCCGAGACTAGTTCAAGAGGTTGATAATTAATTGTTCGAATGGAATTGTAGTCTGATTAAAAATTGAAGGCCGATTATCTAATTTCATTTAGTCTACTGGCAGCGGTTCGTAAACTTTATAGTAGATTACACACCGAGGGCAGGAAAGTAAGAAAGGTCTCAGATCAGATCTCAGCGAAGCAGAATTCAACAAACATGTGATTCAGGCTTTTTTAATTTTATTTAATTTAATTCTTATTTACTGCCCGAGGTTAGTATACTATTTTTCACCTCGACGGAGGTGGAAAGCGGCAACTTCGTTTAGCGCAGCGGGACAAAAATTGACGCTTTCCGTCCGGAGGGGAGAAAAAAAATTAGATTTATTTGATTGCAACTCCCTGATCAAATGATACTGCAATTTGAAATAATACTTTCGTGACAATACTAATTTGGACGCATACAGGGTCAAACTTAATATGCTGACAGTTTTTTTAATGACCAGACCATCAAATGAACAACTTTTTTTATAAGATAGTTGTTTAGTTTGATGGTCTGATCATCCTCTTAAAAAACTGTCAGCATATTAAGAAGGACCCTTATATCGACAAAATTTTACTAATTTGCGAAACCCTGCTGATTTTTCCACTATTTATTTTCATCTGTAAATCAACACCCTGCTTTCGGGCAAGGTCTTGAGCTCGGACCTATTTGCTGCTGTAGCATACAGTTGGTTCTTTTGATGTTTCGTTGTATTGTAAACTGTATTATTATGTGTGTGTTACATGTGTGTTGTCATCTATCTATCTATTTAGGAAAAATATTTATATTGTCAGAGGAGTTAATTATAAACATGACAACACGACTCGTTACAATAGTAGAATATTTTAACGAGCGATTAACTAACAGCTACGCTGATGACTAAGATTAAAATGTGTCACACTGACAAGCCTTAGAAATTGTTGTCAATGTTAATTTATAGAGGAACTGAGGTGGAAGGTTCCTTCATAGAAAAGTGAAGTACTTCCGCCAGGCTAGGTGTGATGCCAGGGAACCGGCCGTGGTCCTACTGATGTTTTGTCGGAACCTTGTATACAGGGTGTTTCATAAGTAACAATAAATATTTAAAACTCTTAAGGGGGTTGTTTAGACCGTCCAACTGAACAACTTTCTCTATAGGACCAACATCAAAATCGCGAAAAAAAAGAAGATATCCCATACATATTTTAACTCTAGTCGATTTGTAGAGTAAGGAACATAATTTTTTTTTTCGCGATTACGATATTGGTCCCATAGTGAAAGTTGTTCAGTTTGATGGCCTAACCCACCTTTAAATATTAATTAATAAGCTATTTTGTTTCACCTTGTATATCATAAGTATCATATTCATAATCATAACATACTCGTAACATAAAAAGTGAACACAAAACCTGTTAACCTTTTATCCTTTTAAATCAATAACATCAACTTTAATTTGGAAAAAAGAAAAGAAATATTATGTTCTAAAATGTTTTTTTCCACCTATAAACAAACTTAAAATCTGACTCAAAGGTTAAATAATTAAAAAAAAACTGAAATAAATGATATTATACAATACAATTAACATGTTACAGCCATGTAATGGCTCGTTAGCTTAATTAGACGAAAACACAGCCCCGGTTTAGGAGGTCGCGGGTTCAAGTTCCCTCCGAGACTACCAACACTTTAACGACGTTAAGCTGCCGACACACTTCTATAGGAGTCACTGGATTTGGAATTGTTTCGTCTTTACGGCTTTCTGTCTACTCTTCCTTTATGCAGACCTTCCTTTTTGCGTTTATGGTAATTAAGGCGAATGAAACGAATTTCTGACGATTCGTCCGATTCGCCGCGGATAAGTGTGCAAGTTGTCATAGAATTTCATACAAAGAATTCTAAAATTCGATTCTTTCGCCTCCTTCGGCTCGTTCGCCGTGGATAAACAATCTAATCCAACAAAACGGCTCATTTATAAAAAAAAACTGTTAGTTATTCTTATCTTGTCAACTGTCTATTTACTTTTCTTTAAGTACCATTAGGTGTCATGTTCATAGGTGTGGTTAAGTGTTACTTAATGTCACCAATTGACTGACGAGTCGGTAACACCAGCCCTGCCCTTCCTTACCGAGGTATATCCTCAAATGATTCACTTCCATTAACATATAATGCAGCATTAACTTTTCCTTAGCAGCCTTCAATTCTGAGTCATCACTGATTCGTCATCTTTAAGACTGACTGATGACCCAAGATTGAGTTCTAGGTTCTATTTCAAGGAAAACGATACCTTGTTGAAACGCAATTAGAGTTGAAGGAAACGTAAAAGGAATTAGTTTGAGTACTAATGAAGAGATAAACTAATGTAAACAAAACGTGTAGTAATATTGAACGTAGGCTAGTGACCTACTTATCTAATAGGTTAGTTTGGCAAGCGATGATTGTCACACGTGCCAACTAGTAAATCTTAAGTATCTATTTGATGGATATGATGTTTCATAGATTTCTGATTATTTTTTGGCAGGAATATTCTTTAATGGGTCATTAGAATGTGACATGTGATAAAATGTAGCTCATGATACGAAATGAAATTAAGAGGATAGGCGGGCTGAAATGCTAATTTGGAGAATAGGCCACTTTTTCGACTGTACACCTATTTATCGGATCCGCCCCACCCATACTAGAGTGCGAAAGAGACAACTGCAGCTCGGACCGATTTTATATACAAAAAATCGACGAAATCAGCATTTCGTATTCCCCTGTTTCCTCCTCCAAAACTAAAACGATTTTAATAATTCTTTCAAAAATAATATGAAAAAGACTTTGGTTATGTCCGAATGTTTTGCTTTTTTTGTTTACATTCGTCAAATTTGTTTAATAACCTATGCACGATTGAATTGATGTATTTTATGTATGTGTAATTATCTAGTCTTAAACATCCGCGACAATTGTTACAGAGCTCGTCGGACTCGGTCCTAACAACGGGCTCGATATCAGACCGCATCCAGAACTTGCAGCAGACTTCAGAGCAGAGCCTGCCGCCTCGCGTCGCCACCACGCTGCAGAGGAACAAGAGCTCGCTGCACTCTACAGGACAAGGCGCGCTCGGTAACTATACACTTACTGTCAGAGCACCCACAGCTCGCAGTAGACTTCAGAGCAGAGCCTGCCGCCTCGCGTCGCCACCACGCTGCAGAGGAACAAGAGCTCGCTGCACTCTACAGGACAAGGCGCGCTCGGTAACTATACACTTACTGTCAGAGCACCCACAGCTCGCAGTAGACTTCAGAGCAGAGCCTGCCGCCTCGCGTCGCCACCACGCTGCAGAGGAACAAGAGCTCGCTGCACTCTACAGGACAAGGCGCGCTCGGTAACTATACACTTACTGTCAGAGCACCCACAGCTCGCAGTAGACTTCAGAGCAGAGCCTGCCGCCTCGCGTCGCCACCACGCTGCAGAGGAACAAGAGCTCGCTGCACTCTACAGGACAAGGCGCGCTCGGTAACTATACACTTACTGTCAGAGCACCCACAGCTCGCAGTAGACTTCAGAGCAGAGCCTGCCGCCTCGCGTCGCCACCACGCTGCAGAGGAACAAGAGCTCGCTGCACTCTACAGGACAGGGCGCGCTCGGTAACTATACACTTACTGTCAGTGCACCCACAGCTCGCAGCAGACTTCAGAGCAGAGCCTACCGCCTCGCGTCGCCACCACGCTGCAGAGGAACAAGAGCTCGCTGCACTCTACAGGACAGAGCGCGCTCGGTAACTATACACTTACTGTCAGATCACCCACAGCTCGCAGTAGACTTCAGAGCAGAGCCTGCCACCTCGCGTCGCCACCACGCTGCAGAGGAACAAGAGCTCGCTGCACTCTACAGGACAGGGCGCGCTCGGTAACTATACACTTACTGTCAGAGCACCCACAGCTAACAGTAGACTTCAGAGCAGAGCCTGCCGCTTCGCGTCGCCACCACGCTGCAGAGGAACAAGAGCTCGCTGCACTCTACAGGACAGGGCGCACTCGGTAACTATACACTTACTGTCAGAGCACCCACAGCTCGCAGTAGACTTCAGAGCAGAGCCTGCCGCTTCGCGTCGCCACCACGCTGCAGAGGAACAAGAGCTCGCTGCACTCTACAGGACAGGGCGCACTCGGTAACTATACACTTACTGTCAGAGCACCCACAGCTCGCAGTAGACTTCAGAGCAGAGCCTGCCGCTTCGCGTCGCCACCACGCTGCAGAGGAACAAGAGCTCGCTGCACTCTACAGGACAGGGCGCGCTCGGTAACTATACACTTACTGTCAGAGCACCCACAGCTCGCAGTAGACTTCAGAGCAGAGCCTGCCGCCTGGCCTTGTCACCACCAGGTTAAATGAATTCCCTACAATTAGGGACATTATACCATGAATTTTACTGGAAATACCACAGGCCTACCATGAGTGTTCACCGTGCTTTACTATTGTAGTTACGTCACCAATTTTTTATTGAATTTCGTACAGCGCTCCTAGTGGTTACGTTGTGAACTAATTTGTGCCATACGAAATTGGCGACGTAACTACAGTAATAAAGTACAGGGAAAAACTCATGGTAGGCCCTCAGAATACACTAACGTTCTGATTCTGGTAATGACACATGTTAATAACTCATAAAGATAGCAACAAACAACAACAACTCATTTTATAATTAGTTATACACCACTTTTATCATCTTATATTCTTCCAATGAGCGACTGCCGCTAGACTCGTAAATACGCCATTTTGATCCATAAACCAATTTAAGAAGCTTGACTTGACTATTCATATGCCAACGACGCCGGCAATAACATATTTATATCTTATTCTTTATCCTCATTCCAGGTGGTAGTATGACATCGCTGACGTCCGCACCCCCCACCCCGTCTCCCTCCTCCTCCCTCTCAACATCAGACCTGTCCGAAAGGGAGAGGCCCCGCGTGTCGCACGGCAAGCCGAACCTGGCCCCGAAGCCGCCGACGTTGGCCGCAGCACCGACTGTCGACACAAGGCCGTCGCCGCCGCCTAAGAAACTGATTGTGAACGGGAAGATAGCGTCGAGGACACAGAGTATGAGGATGCCGAGGTGAGGATAATGGTTTAGATAGAGCAGGGTTAACCTGGGGTCCATTACATGAGTCTTTGGCTACACAATGTCAAGGGACCGGGACGCGTAATTACAATACAAATCTTAACTATTATAAAACCGTAAAATCATGAGGAATAAAAAAGTAGCGGTTCTCTTCATATAAATTCAAATAACATTCGATAGCGCGATTTAAAAACGTGCAGCGCCATCTATTGACCAAATTGTTAGTTTGTTGTTTGTTCGCGCATCACGCAAAAACTACTGAACCGATTTTGATGAAACTTTTTTTGTTTGATAGCTTATGATCTGACTTAAAATCTGTTATATAATTTGTGCGGACGAAGTCGCGGGAAAACACTAGTGTTCTATAATACTCTACAAATCGACTCGAGATATGTATGGGATATCAATTTTTTTTTCGCGATTTCGATGTTGGTCCCATAGAGAAAGTTGTTCAGTTTGACGGTCTAAACAACCCCCTTAAGAGTTTTAAAAATTTATTCTTACTTATGTAACATCTTGTATAGGGTCCTTCTTAATATGTGGACAGTTTTTTAAGAGGATGATCAGATCATCAAACTGAACAACTTTCTCTATGGGACCAAAATCGTAATCGCGAAAAAAAAATCTGAGATGGTTTGCAGTTTTGTATGGAACAGCAGATATATTTTTCGCGATTTCGAAGTTGGTGCCCTAGAGAAAGTTGTTCAGTTTGATGGTCTGATCATCCTTTTCATGAAGTGTCAGCATATTAAGAAGTATCTTGTATGTATTCCATATCGTTGTCTTGTCATCATTAGGCTGGCCGCACACGTACAGATTCCGTATTTCCGAATTTGTTTTCCGGATTCGGATATCCGAATGCAGGCAATTAATACAAACAGATCTACATGGCGCACACGTTCGGAAATTTTCCTTTCGCAAAAAATTCCTTACGTTCGTTTCGAAAGCCAACAAATGGAAAAAAAAAAAAAAACATGTGCGCTAAGTTCACGGAATTTCAAGTCTGGATTCTCAAAAGACCGGGCTAGATTTTGGTTCTTGAGTGACAATGTCCAAGGTATTTATCTAAACTATTATAAAACTGTAACTGAAGTGTGTCTGTACATTGAATTTAGGTCACCGCCGGTGTCGCCGCCCTCCCCGAGCGGCAGTTCCCGGCCGCTGCATCTGCCGCCCGCGCCCGTCATCCCTCCTATCGGCACAAAGAACCCCGCCTCACATTTCGGTAAGCTTTTTATTCTTATCATTATGTCATACACGTGCCGTACGCGTTAGCGCTCGTACAGACGATGGACGTACGAAGAAGACGGACGAAGGACGTACACTTTGCGGTCACAGAGAGTCGCGCGACCGTAAAGTCTATGAGCGCGACCATCTGCGACCCACGGCGACCGCAAAGTGTCGCTCGTCTGTAAGAGCCCTTATTGTGTGCTGGCGCCTGTGTCGCTCATTGTATGGAGCCAGCCTTCTGGTACAGAACAGAACTGCTGTGAAAAAACCGTCAACTAATTAAGAAGAATCAGCACAGGCATCATGATGGGGCGATAAACGTCTTGTCGCGTCTTTTATCTCACTTGCCATAAATACTACTTTGACGATATCGAGGAAAATGCGATAAATCGTTCATCGCGTTGCTATGCTGCTCGTTCAGTGGCCGTAGAATGATACGCGCGATAAGTTCGTTCGTTCGCGCGAAAATATAAGGAACTAGCTATCACGCCCCGCTGCCATGCTACAGCCGGTAGTTGATATATAAAATTGATATACTGATTGTGTCCCGGCAGGCACGCTGCGCGCGCCTCGAGGCCTGCGCCCCCCGGGCGTGTGTCCGCCGCCGCCCCCCGGCGCTCCCCCGCCGCCCCCCGCGCGGCACGTCTCCCTCAGCCTCACGCCCGCGGCGCCCCCGCCCGTGCCGCCCCCGCACCACCACCATCACCGGCATCACGTAAGTACCTTGTTCATACCGCTACTACGCAATTCGGTATGTCAAGTTTTAAAAACGGAGCAACATAAAATCTACGTTGTTTGTCTCTTTCTGCGTATGTGGTATTTATGATTGGTATTTATTTGAAATTGCTTACAAATATTGCAACTTAGACAAAAGCATGAATTTTGATAAATTTTTCGGTCGTCTGTCCAGCGGGAGGCATGGCCTGTCAGTTCGTGGTCTCCACTCTAGAACTCTGAAACCCCATCGGTTGTCAGTTCTTCGGCAGATACGACCAGCCCATTGCTGCCAGCTTGCTAATTTTCTCAGCTCTATGTCAACTACTTTTACGTTCTCTGACGTATCACTTCATTTCTGATGTGATCTCTCAGAGAAACACCGAGCATAGCTCTCTCTATGGCTCGCTGAGCGACCTTGAATTGATGAACTAGTTCAGGGTCCCCTTTTATTTAAGCTTATCTTGATAATATTATTTGTACGGCTACAGATAACGAACGGCGAGGAGGCGGCAGCGCCGGCGCCGCCCGTGCGCGGCTCGTCTATGCGCTCGCCGGACCTGGACGTGCGCTTCGCGGACCACTTCCAGCCCCCCTCCCGCTTCCCCCACCCCGACCCCTTCCAGCGCATCGCCAAGGGCTACAGCAGCGCCACCGTCGGCGGTAAGTACTCGTGAACTGAGGATTCACTTACACGTAGCCTCTAGTAGCGTAGTCTATGTAGCTTTCGTCGTTCTGAGAGCGGTACATGCAACGCAGCGAGAGTTGACGCGAATAATTCACGCAAAGGTTTTTTCAGCCCGCTTTCGTCCCGCTGCGCTAGACGAAGTTGTCACTTTCCGCCTCCTTCGAGGAGAAAAACAGTAGACACACCTTGGGGAGTAAATAAGAAAGCCTGACCTTTCTTACTTTCCTGCTCTCGGTGTGTAATATACTATTATTGTGACATTTAAAAGCAACGTAATGTGCTACATTTAGATTTCAACCAAATAAGAACAAAATTAAACACCTGTATGCAAAAATGCATCTGTGAGACCTCTGTGTTCAGTGTTTCATCTCAATTCTCGCTGCATTACCTGTACATCTTCACTTTCTGATCAAGTCAAATGTTAGCCCAACGTTTGAGGATAGAACATAAAAAATGAATTATCTTTTTGTTTTAAATGCTTAAAAAGACAAAAAAACTAATTGGTTACAAAAAGATATTGTGAAAAGTAGAAAAGACATTCAACTGGATTAGTCATTGATTTCTTATACAGAACGGATTAGTTTGTGAATGATATTAACTTGTTGAGTTGTGGTTATCCCCTTCCACATAACTTTTTAAAGGAAATTTATCAGTATTTACTTCCGTCAATCACGAAGATAATATATTTAAGAAATTCATTTTTTCTCCTTTGTCTTAGCAAAGAATCAAAGTGATATAAAATTAGTGAGTCAATTAAACGTGTATTTAACAAGGAACGAGGCTTTTTGATAATTTTAGAGAAGGATTTTTAGCTACATTTTAATGTAGATATTGAATTCAGAACTAATAATAGAAGAAATAATAGTAGAAACGTTTAGGATGCGTATTTTCGTCAGATATGGGATTGGGAGACATGTGGGAATCAAACGTAGGAACAAAATATCGAAGAAAAGTGCACTTATTAAAAATATTTAAATCAATCATTGATTGTTGTCGATTGACTATTGTAGAAATAGTTAGAACGACGTATAGTATTATTGCGAAAAATATAGCAGTATTGCTTAACGAAGTACCATTTTGACTGACTCCGACTAGAAAAGCTTTTTAAATACAATATTAAATGAATATGAATATTTCTTGATATATCTAGGGCAATACGCACAACTGTGCTATGCGTAGTCATATAAACAATACAATATAGTATTCTGTACTTTGTACATATAGATTATCATTATTATATAAGTGCAATAGGTACAAGTCATATGAATGTCGACATAACACATAATATTAGGTCCTTAATTTAATAGTAAGAGTCATTATTGAAACCAAATTAATTTTTGGGGTGTTATTACTATACTGAAGAAGTAATGTATTATTTTTTGTTTATAAAAGTTTATAATTGTTTCGGTGCATGACTCCGTGCATGTGAAATGTCTTCGTACCTTTCAATAAGTGTCCTTACTCTGCCCGTAGATGTTGGATAGTTTGTAAGATTGGTTACAAAATGTCTGATGACTATTTTTAATAGCTACAAACTCTATTATCAACCATAGATTTAACTTTTGATTTAATCCTATTGTTTAAAGTATTTTTTTTCTCTATTGCTCATTTACTTTTAATTGTATACTTTATTTTTAATATTACTAAGTTCAGTTAAAACAATTTTAATTGCAATTTGAGATGAGGGACTCCCAAATTTTTTAAACGTTTGCATTTATTCAATCATTCCAATAAATTTATGATTTTCGTAACTTTTTCAACAAATAGTTAAAGCAAAGTGTTTTCATTAACACCATAATCGGCTGATTTTGGGAGACGGTTCTCATTAAACACTCATTCCATTTCCAAAACAATCATGGGAGTCGGTGTTCAAAATTAACCAAATTAATCGAAATTATCATTGGCATTAAATCATTTGTCAGTCATCTTAAACCAAAATTATCTAAGTAATGTTAAGTATTCCATTTCGACAAAATTTTGTTTACTTTATCTAGTTAATAATATTGATGTTTAGAAATTCTAACATAGAATTTTAATGTTGAGTCACTATTATAATAGTATCTATGTAGTTTAGCTTACATTACATTAATTTTATTGTATTTCAATGGTTCAGGCGCATAGTGCACGCATCAATCAAACACCAGATATACATTTTACCTATATATTAAATAAAAATTAATGCAATTGGTTGATGAGTGCAGTATTTGCTTAGAACCTGCACGAGTAACAGATATGTTCTATTATTGGTTATGTATGTAGATGGAAAATCTTGTTGTGATTTTTTTTATAATAGTGAGGTGCCATTTACTGCGAATTGTAATGTACGTACTATATTGTAACTGTGACGGCTTAATATTCACATAATTCACTTTTTAGTTTAGAGCGCGCCGTTCATTGAACTTCTTAACTGACAGACGGAAAACAAATTGAACTTAATTGTTCGTTACTAAAGTACATTTTTCTATTTGCGGTTATGAAGCTTAGTGAACGGAAAATATACGCTTTTTGTATGGAGAAGCAACCGGTATTGTGATACAGTGATGTATGATGCTTATTATTTATAATTATATTATTATTTTTGGATAATAAAAGATAAATAATTATTGAAGAATTGTCGAGTATTTCATTGTTTTAACATGATGTTGTTCGGATGCTTAATTGTGATCGTTTTCATGCTTTTTATTACGGCATACTCCTTTCCGTTCACATTAGTTACTTAATAGTCTCTAATATACAGGGCCCTTCTTAGTATGATGACACATTTTTAAGGGGATGATCAGACCGTCAAACTGTATGATCAGACCATCAAACTGCAATGAAGCTCGAGTTGGTTTGCAGTCGATTTATTTTCGCGATTTCGATGTTGGTCCCATAGATAAAGTTGTTCAGTTTGATGGTCTGATCGTGCCCTTAAAAAAGTGTCAGCATATTAAGAGACCCTGGATTAGTTTAGTGCATTCGACTTCTAAAGCGTCGCTTTAGTTTCTTGAAACCTAAGCCACGTTTTATACAGAAGAGACGTGTGGCGGTGGCGGTGGCGGATAATCTAAGTAACGCTATATAAACGTTATTGTACGTAGCATAGCGTCGTTTTTGTCTTAACGCCCGCGCCTCCAGGTGACGTCGCCTAGAGGCGCGGGCTTATTTTCTACAAACGACGCTATGCTACGTACTATAAGGTTTATATTTGTGTTACTTTGACTATCCGCCACCGCCACACGTCTCTTCTGTATAAACCGCGCCTAAGATATATTACAGCGCACTTTAGATTGCAGATGCGATACTAGACTGCACATGAATAAATATCCCCACAGAACGAAAGCTTCATACAACTTAAAGACAGTGAAAAAATGTTCAATGTTATGGGAATTCAACATTTCGAAAATTAAACATTTTGCAAAACCAACGTTGTGCAAAATGAAAAAAAAACATCATTGTGGGAATACAGCATTTTGAAAATTCAACATTATAGGAAGTGGACGATACGTTCCTAAATGTTCATACAAGCGGCTGCTGTCGTCGGTGAAGTCACACAGCGCGCGTTGGACCGGACGTACGAACTGGTGCCGCATACCTCGATTGAGTGTGTCTACCTGTCCGTACGTCCTCTAATGCACGCTATGTGTGTACCGACCGCTTGTATGAAGCTTTTGTTCTGTAGGGATATTTATTCATGTGCTAGAAGTTCGAATGTACCATTCTGTTGAATACATATCCGGATTAAATAGAATGTTCCTGCATCAGAAATTAACAGATCAGAGCTATTTCAAAGTATGAGATCCTTTGTCAGGTTTTTTAGTTCAGTACCATTTTATACAGGGTGAAACAACCGTGTTGGAGCCTTTAGGGGGTGCTTCAGACCATCAAACTGAACAACTTTCACGATGGCGCCAACTTCGAAATCGCAAAAAAAAAAAACCAGCTGTCCGTTTCTGGCCGCATCTTCTCTACAGCGACAACACGTTCCGACGCGGTGGTAGCTTAAAAAAGAATTGACGTTTAATAAGTGTGCTTCAGAGCTTCTTGAATAAATTATTTTGATTTGATTTTGATTTGACATACCTACATTTGGAGTCGAGTTGGTAGTTACTGCAGTTTTGTATGAAACTGGTGTTTTTTTCGAGATTTCGATGTTGGCTCCATCGTAAAAGTTTTTCAGTTTGATGGTCTGAAGCACCCCCTAAAGGCTTCAACAGGGTTTTTTTACATAATGTATTGAAGATGCTAAAAACGTTCATTGATGAAAATTTAATTTATTCAATGGGACTCATATTAGGAAATAAGAATATGGAGCGTAAGAAACTCAGTGTTTGTGATCTACCAATTGTAAGAACTGCATGCGAAAATGGGTAAGTTTCTCTTGACGTTACTTTAGCATGACAATAGTATTGTAGACCCTATTGTGTAGTTGTTAGTGTCTAACCTCGCATGAACGCACATATTCATCGCACGATCACTCCATCTGCGTTTATGTAGTCTGCATGAAAACACTTTAGCATGCTAGGGTTTTCTTATTTTTATAGATTTACAAGTTATTGAGTGCGAGTTAAAACTTTGTAGGATCATGGATTTATAACTAATGGATCCACCTCCTTTCAAGCATGGGACACGAAAACAATACCGACCGCCATGGCGGTCGGTATTGTTCAACCTTCTTTCGTACGTCGAAGTTTCAAACTTTAGGTTCTATTCTATTTTTATTTAATGGCGTTTCTTTGTTAGATTTCGCCAGTGTCAAGTAATTTGAGGGAGTGTCTATCCAATCTCGAGGATTGTTTTTGAGTAAGAACAACTGAGAAGGATTTTGGAGCCTCGTGGCAGGCTGAGACGCGAACCGCGCGAACAACACGCGAGAGAAAAGTGTTCGAGGCAAACCCTGCAACGTGACTCTCAAACTTTAGGTTTGTCCTTTTCTATCAGAACAAAAATAAAAATATTTTTTTTTCATTTTCGTCTTGAATTAGACAAACCAACGACGATGAAAACGTACGAAAGAAGGTTGTACATTACCGACTGCCAAGAAGTATTTTCATGTTTCACCGCTGGTCCGCAGTCTGTACTCCGTATTGTGAAGGGATTGTTTAAATAAAATCTGGATCTTCGATAATTTGTTTATATTTAGTATTACAATAATTTCACTAGCACGTGTCGCCGTGCGCGTACAAAAACAGGCTACCCTCGGGTCGGGCTAAGGACCCGCCCGCTAGAATGCTTCTCGAGATATTTAAAATACAACTATACTTATAACTTTGTTACTTTACGTTATACAGAAATAGATGGATAGATGTGAGTAGGTATAATATTCTAGACGTGTAGTGGTTGTGGATGAAGCGCTTGTAACACTATAGACAATACCTGTTTCCAGCTTCCTGGTAGGGATTTATTAATATATTGCGTGAGAGGTACCATAACAAAACATTTAATAAAACAATAACATCTCTGTATAATACACAATGCCAGCTGAATGTTCTAATACAGGGTGCATCAAAACACCCTAGTAATATTTAAAGGGGTTGTTTAGACCATCAAACAGAACAACTTTCACTATGGACGTCGAAAAAAAATCTGATGTCCCATACATTTGAGTAGAGTTAGTAGGTACTGCAGTTTTGTATGAAACAGCAGATTTTTTTCGCGATTTCGCTGTTTCCTCCAAAGATAATGTTGTTCAGTTTGATCTTCTAACCTTACATCCTATATACGTTTACATGACGTGTAAATTTATGAGTGAACTGTATTGTTTTGGTTTTTATTATGACTTCGAAATGAGTGGACATGACCTTTAAGTTCGTCACTGCAGTCCAATCTTCAAATCAACATTATCTAGGAATAACATTGTAACTGACTTTCTAGCAAGGTATAGGCCAAATCAACGTATTTCAAAGTTAAATAGAGCCATAATTATTATGAGGATCAACTTAGTGCTCTATGGGATCACCCAATGATAATATTCAATCAATCAATCAAATGCTTTCAATGTGGGAACGATACTTACGGTGTTATTCCTAAAGCAGGCACTACATTCTCGCGAGAACTTCCAAAGGAAAACTAATAGGGCTTAGGATGCCGCGAGAACAATGAAAGGCATCTATATCTATACTCTCGTTCTCGGCCTTTCTCGTCTGTTATGGGCGAGAATGTAGTGCCTGCTTAAGAAATATTAGTTACAAAGCTATCGTCATTCAGTCAAAATGTCCACTCACAGCAAGTCTCGAATAAATCGTATTTATGTGTAACGTATGATCATGACGGCAGGTGGCAAGGCGCAGGCGCCGCCGCCGCCGCTGCAGGTGCCGCTGGAGGGCTGGACGGGCACTTCGAGCGCCTGCTAGCGCGCGCGGGGGGCGGCGCCCTGCCCCCCCGCCCCCGGACACACTCACCCTCACCCTCACACCCACACGCACTCCGCCTCCACCGCGCACCTCGCGCCGCACGCGCACCCCGCCCACGCGCTGCTCTCCGTCGCGCACGCGCTGCTCTGCCCCGCCAACACCCTCGGCAACCCCAGCCCCAGCCTCGCCCCGGACAGGACCGACCTCCTCCCCATAGACGAGGTCGTCATGCCCGAGGACGACGTCAGCGACCTAAGGGACGTCGTCGACGCCATCAATAAACTCTGCGACACTATGAAGACTTCGACTTACGACGAACCTTACGAGGACTGCTCCCCGAGCGAATCTAGTGTGATCTCGCAGATGGATTTCAGCAGCGAAACTATAGTTTCAAATATAACTGAGGAGATCGATGTACAATACGTGGAGTATAGAGATGTCGAGTTAGTTAGCCCCGCGGAGGTGACGGTTCAGAAGGTGGAGGTTTACAGCGCGGAGAGGTGGAGCGATTCAACCTCGCAGGTCTCGCTCCCCGGCCAGGTGGACGATTTGGAGACGGTCACGTCCGACACCGAGCCAGTGCTGGCTCTGTGCGAGCCCACCAGCGAGATGTACTACACGGCTTCCTCCGAAGTATCCCTTCTATCTGATACAGAATTACCGGAGAAAGGATTGAATGAGGACGAAACTAAGGACGATCGGAAGGAGTGCGTTATAGCCGGCCACGTCGCCGCGATGAGGGAAAGGTTCGAGAGCATGACACGCACGAACACGCCGTGCCCGGATCTGATAAGATCTTTGTCTCCATCGTTAGAAGTGTTTAGGAATGCTTCGCCGTCACCTGATCGTTTGGCGTGAGAATAATCTATCTCGGCTACTTAACATCGATTTCATGAGTGAGGTGTTTATTTTACGCAATAAGTAAAGATCGATTTGGTGAAGTTTAAAAAAAGAAAGACGGTTTCCTTCATCAATACTAGAGCGTGTTTAACTCCATTCTTAGTTTTATCTCGAAAAAGGAACTAATAAAGATGTTTGCATATTTTTGCTGGATGTATTCTGGTCGAACAGGCTCTAGAGTGTTGAAGTTAACCGACTTCGATATGTGCAATGTGTTCGATAATGGTACTTTAGATTTAATGTGTGATTATGTAAAGGAGAGTATTTTTAGAGTATTCAGTATAAAGGTAGTAAATTATCATCAATTCAGTGGCGTACCGTGGCGTGGGCGGCATGCCTTGCGGACTGGGCCCACCACGGAACCCCAATTAGGTATCGTATCGTAACAAAGCGATTTATCTTTTATATTTATAGGTCCAGAGGGCCTACCATGAGTTTTCCCTGTACTTTACTACTATAGTAACGTCGCCAATTCGTATGACAGAAATTAGTTCTCAACGTAACCACTAGGAGCGCTGTACGAAATTCAATACAAAATTGGTGACGTAACTACAGTAGTAAAGTACGGCGAAAACTCATGGTAGACCTACAGAAGTATTTACTTAATCTTACGAGTTGAGGACGTCTAAAAATATACCCTCAAAGTAATTAAAAACGTATTTGTATTGTAACGAGGGAATTACTGATCAATTAAGCATTTATTACAATTATAAATACGAAGTTTAGCACAATAAAGTACATCTTAGAACGTGCCAAGTGTGTACGCATAGTTTCAGGTTGTGATTATTTTCCGTGGCCACATTTAGGTGAACTAACAAGTACTAACATATCGTGAACGATTGGTTGTTTAGTAGTAACATATGAATAAATACGACTAGAAGTCCAGCTTCTTAAAGCGCGCGCAACGGTGCTAGACTTGCGAAAAAAGTTTTAATCCAGTGTTTTATGGATCTAAATGGCGTGTTTACGAGTCTAGCGGCGTCCCGCTTATATGAAGCTTCCGATCAGGAGTGCGATTTTTGAAAGTCATTCGGTGAGCTCAGCAGTTGAAAATGTCAAAATTACTATGGAGATATGTATCTTTCTACTGCTGATTTTACTCTCAAAAATCATGCTCCAGGAGTGCGATTTTTGAAAGTCAAATCAGCAGTAGATAGATGCGTATCTCAATAGTAATTTTGACATTTTCAACAGCTGAGCTCACCGAATGAGATTCAAAAATCGCACTCCTGTTCGGATATTTAATCATGTGGTAGTAATTATCACGTAGGAAAGCGCTCGGTTCTGATAAAAGAATAATGGTTCTCTGACACTCAGTTGCAGAAACGCTTATTATAGTTAATCCTCCATTAAATCTCTTGCTAGCTTTTACTACCAACAAAACAAAAAGTGACAGCAAGAGATTTAATTGAGGATTAACTTTAATGATCGTATCTGCAACTGACACTCAACCAATCGCGTGCCTTGACGACTCAATTGGTTATAGAGATGATAAGGCTCTCAAAAACAAAGGAGAAAAAAATTAAGGCGCAATAGCATCACAATAGAAACAAACAATGTATCTTTGTAACTTCATTATTCTGAGAAAGCTCAAATTTTGTAGTTTTGTATCTAAATTATGAACTAGCCACGAATTGTAACATTTGTAACGACTATTTATCTTCAGACCAAGTAGCTTGTATGCTATGACTGTTATAGCCTAGCTAAGTCGTTTATCGAAAATACTTATTCCACATAAATGTCTACGACACGTGTATAATGAAATATCGCATTTTAGCAGTAAAGTTGCCATAATTAGCTGGTAAGTGTAAAGTTAAGAGTTTGTTGTCAAATTAATTTAATAGCATCATTTGTTTTATGAAATTATCTGTTGTGAATTATTTAGCAAAAGGTTTAGTTGGGTTGAAGTTTATTTGTTCAATGGTGATACTAGTTGAATATAATGATTATAATTTATAAGCCTGTTGTAATTTGTAATCCATGTACTTTTAGGGTTTGGTAACTCTAGCGATAGTAGTCGTGTATTATAAACGTGTTATGTGTACAGAGGAAACCTTTTATTATTATGTAATCTAATTCAATATACGGCTTTATTAATTATCTGTATTTCCTTCTATGCAGTTCTATGCACAGTCCACCACTATTCTAAAAGGATTGTATAAATAAAATCAATTTGTCAATAGTCCAGAGCATTTATTTATTATTGAATAAAATAGTCAAAATTCTACAAGAGTAGGCAAACGTCACAACTTCATGTGGAAATAATGCTTAAGAAAAATTCCAAGGCAGATAACATTTAACAATTCATGATAATTCTTAAACACATGTCTCGTCACCAGAAATTTAAGAACGGAGTTACTACAGAAATCAGTGTGTGTGAGAGCTCTTGTATAATATAATATAGGTAGGTTAACTTATCGCTAAGGGACAGGGGGCCGCCAATCCAACAACACAGTTGTGACAGCGCGGGTCGCCTGCGGCCGTCCGCAGGGAACTGTCGGCCCAGCCCGGCCGGGCCGGGCGATCGCGTCACCTGTCCCGCTCCGTGCACTTAGCTGCGACACGTGTGCGAGCGAGAGGGCACAGCACACCCCGCGGCAGTCAGCGCGCAGCCTCCGCTTCCAATCAACATAACCCCTATCGTCTACGAGCCTAGTCTAGTCCACATCGTCAAGTGATTCAAACTGTACGTGTCACGTCGATCGGAACGTCTAGGGCCTTACCTTGCGTCGCGTTAGTATCCCGTCACCGCATAATTTAGCAAAGAGCGGACACACAACCGTTCAAGCGACGTATATGATACTATAATCGAGCGCCTACCTTCGCTCTCGGCCGGCGGGGGACAGGTCGGTCGACCGGGCCGGCCTCTGTCAACAGTAAGCAGCGAGTTATATAACGTGGATAGTGAAGTGTCGCGGACACGAGCGGGGGTCGGGGCGGCTCGGCGGGGGTGGAGTGGAGTGGACTGGACTGGAGCACGTACCGGCGGCTATCGGTATCGCGGCTGCATCATTTGCAGGCCGGGCATGCCGCCCGGGAACATGGCGCCCATCGGCATCATCCCGCCCGGCAGCAGCATCCCTGCACACACAAGGCACGGTTACAGGCTGGCCCCGGCGCCGCGGGTGAAGCAACAGGGGACCGCGGAGGGTCCAACACACGGCGGAGCCGTTGTGACTGCTGAACAATCGCCTGTCACCCGGACACACCCGCGCCGGCACGCGCCGCGCCGCGTCACGACGCACGGGGCACGAGGCGGCGTGCAGGCGCGGAGTGCGGCGACTGATTTAAGGTGCAGTATAAAGCAAAGGAACACAGGTAGGTAGGATAAATAATTCACATGAAAAATCACACTTCCAAAATACTCGGCGATATAATAATCGTATCCGTAGTTCATGCATGTTTCAGTGTGATCCGAGATGGTTGCTCGCAGAATCCAGCCAACGACTATTAACTCTTCGTTTCATGCACATTGTAAAGCGACAAACTACTTTACGTAAATATAATATTAGTGTACCCACCCGTTAACCGACAAAAAGTCACATTTTATATGACACTACGAGAAAATCGAGACAGTAATAAGATAGAGCTACTACAATAAGCAAATCCATTAAGGAATGTGAATAAAATTACCGCTCATTTTTCATTCCGATCCTCCGATAGTGCGGATGGCACATCAAAATCACAGAGTTACTCTCGGCAGTGTTTGCCTACGGGCATCGGGCAGGTGGAACGTTAGGGTGGTCGTGTGGGCCGGCCGCGTGTTAGTGGCTAGGACGTGTGAGTATCGGACAAGCTGTTAAGTGTTTACTATCTGAGTGTCCGGAGAGGCAGAGCTCAGCTGCGGCAGCCTCGCCGCGCCTGCGCGCCGCCGACCTCGACACACTAACCGACTACGTGCACGGCACAGCGATCTGCGCCGAACATCAACAATCCATTGAGACAGGGGACATCGATTCAATAGTCATGGATTCAGATATGTTACAGTGGAAAATAGAAAAATATCAAGCAAAAACAACTTTATTTAAGTAATAAAAAAAAAGAACATAATTCACTCGATTTTCCTCTCCGATATGTTGCAATATTAAATACTAAACCTAAAACGATTTAGCTTTAAAAAACATAATGATTCGGTGTAATTTAGTTTAATACTATCGGTACTTCATCGACTTAAGCAGTTAATACCTATAATATAATGAAAAATCATCCCCACTATGCTAAATTATGCTAACAATCGATAAATGCAAAAGTATGCTGTCATTGCTGTGTATGCTAAATTCACGATCACTGTGATGTGTAAAAATATGCATGACTATTTTGGACAACAATTATATTTATCAAGGAATGTGTGAAATTCCAGTCTTTTAAGTTTTTGTTACCATCTTTGGCCTTTAAATACAAAATTCGACCAACGATTCGATATATTCTTAACTTTTGACAAAGTTTAACATCAAAAATACAAACATTTTTGCTACATTTCAGTACAGTGCCGGCTTTCAATGCGTAACATTCAAATAACTTATAATTAATTCCTAACCTAACGTTTTAGCTTTTATCCTAACAGATTGTTTTGCCACATTAACATTGCCCTTTGTATTTTGACAAAAGAAGATTCTAGAAACATGATAACAACCTGTTACACAATGTAATAGGGTTTATAATTGTGAAATCTGATATAATAATTTAATATGAATTTCTGACAAATAGGTCCCAAACATGTATATTAATATCAAAGTTCACAAAAGTTTTATTACAAGTTACAGTCGGCCTTCTATAGGAGTAAAAAGGTCGTCATAAGAATATTTTGTATGTATGATTTTTATGTTTTGTGGTTTGTTATGTTTTTTGTGTAATTAATGATACTGATTTCATTTGGTGGATAAAGCGTACATTGCGAGTGCAACTAAATTGACATTCTAATGAATTAAATGACATTGTGATTCGACAGTGAAATGCAATTTTAATTTCTATCTATAACTACTTTATGTGACAGAATAGACAACATTTAAGTCTAGAACTAATAACCCATTGTTTTAATGAATGATAATTGTTCATGCCTGCCATATTGTGTAGTGTATGCGACGCACTATAGTAAAGAAATCATATCTGTCGTAATTTCGCGACAGCGACTAGTATAAATATTTGAACAGCTTCCAAAATAATCACTGAATCATCAAGTATTGTAACTAGTTTCGATCGCATCACGTCACAACCCGATACCTTTACAAAGTGCGTCGAAACGACCGTGAAACTCGTATAGAGGTGAACGACTGCAACCTGTAACGTCCTAGCGGTACTCGTAATAGTTAGCGCATTGGTACTGACCGGGCTGGAGGGGGCGCATGAGGTTGAACTGTGGCATGACGGGCAGCATGCCCATGACGGGCTGCATGGAGACGGGCACGCCGACGCGCATGGGCTGCGGCAGCACGCCGACCATCTGCTGCATCATGGGGCGGCGCATCGCCGCCGCGGCCTGCTGCTGCCGCGCCGCCGCCACGGCCGCCGACATGTGCGCCGCCACCTGAGCATACCCATAGCCCTACGTGCAAGACATGTTTATCATTTGTTTTGTATTTAAAGCGACATTGTGTCGGTACTAATCGAGAGTTACTTTAAGGCGGCCGTGAGTTTAAGGGCCTGTTTCCACCACTTCTGAATATGTTCTTGTTAGCTTATCCGACAGATATTTTGACATAATTTCATACAAAATATGTCAAACTATCTGTCGGATAAGCTAACAAGAACTTACCCAGAAGTGGTGAAACAGGCCCTAAGCGTTTTTAAAGCTTCTGTACAGTGCGACATAAAAGAGTAGAAAACGGTGACAGCAGGAACTAAATATTTTAGTACAAATTGCAGGTCGGTCTTGCTTGCTTATGCGTGATTTTGACGTTCTTGCGTGGAGGCAGCGCCCTCATTTATTTTCTACTCTTTTATATCGCACTGTATTTAGAGTCACTTAAATAAAAACGTTTTTAAATCAAGAACACCTTCAAGTCGCTTTAGATTTGGACCGACACATACTCATTGCCAACTACGAAAATAATGAGGGGTTACTATGATAACTTCGAGGGTCATGGGGGTTTAATAGATGGATCACCACTGGATCTTGAGATAGTTTTGAAACTAATTACATTAAAAACATAATTCTCTCCACATATCTTTTTCGTGACAACATTTAGTCGTAATTGATAACCCTTATTATCCCATGCTGAATTTCAGTAAATTAAGGTCTTTAAGATTCCAATGTAATAGAAATGGGCAGATGTTCTTTTTGTCTCACTGGATATCATGATTTTCTTTTAAAATTATGATATTTTTCTTGATTAAAGAATAACATACTATCGATGAAAAACGCAAGTTCAAGTCAGAAAGTTTGCTGCTTATATCTTTCGAAACATTAACGATTATTCTTAGAGCAATAAATCTAAACACGGATGAAAATACACATTAGAAAAGAAAATAATAAATCGTATATCAGACATCAAAGAACACACTACTGCACAAATTATGTAATTGTGAAGTAACATTACAATATTGTATTAAAAATAAATACATATACAAATAACATTGGGAGGAAGCCAACTTTATAATGATATACACTTCATCATCTATGTTTCATTGAGAAATATAATATGTTTGACAGGAATCTAAGGTGGCTTACATTTTAAATTAGTTGATTATAATTATGACCTTTTTTTATGAAGTCACCTATTAAGCAAAGGGGATTTAGCAGTATCCTATTAATCTGAACTTATTTCTCCTCTACATCCTCTCCCTATCATCTATTACACACATCGGCGAGACAGCCGATGCTGGTGGTACTTATACTCCATTTCAAATAGCAACGAAAAGTTAAGGCCATTTTTATTAATTACGGAAACAGATATTTGATACACTTACTCTCACTTATTCTTAGAACAGCTTTAGTAACGTCCAAGATATGTCAGATAGTACATCATTCTGATAAATAAATTATATTTGCTTATCAGAATTGGCCAGAAAGCTACATAGGATTCGGAAAATCTCGTCATCCTTATTTGGAATGTAGTATAGGTGCACGCATCATAATATGTTCCTTAATGCCATATAAAGTGCCGTCAGCATAACAGTCTCACATAAAATAACAAAAGCCGGTCTTGCCGCGCCGATGTCTACAGATTTGTATAACGGTCGCCATACAAATCTGCATAAAGAGTCATTGACCTTGACCTGTTTGTCACAAACGTTTTTATCCTTTTACCAGTCTTGCTACTTCTCAAAGGCCGTATAGCGACATGAACATACAAACTAAACACTACTAGTTTCCGATCAAAGTAGATCACAGTACAGAGAGAGCAATGACTTTCTATGTAGACTTGTATGGCACTAACTATAGATCACTTGTGATAAGTCATAGACAATTAAGCCACAAAGACTCCGCTTTCAACTGTACGAAAATAAAAGCTTCAAAAGGGTGGGGTATTGTTAGCATAGTTGCAAATTGTTAAGATGTTCAGCCACAAGGAAACACAATGATTAATAGATATCATTTATTAGCCAACTAGGTTATGAATATGAGTACACGAGACGAGTGCGGCCAGTGACAAGACTGACATTGCAGGCCGGACCCGGAAGTCCCGGCTGTCACCGTGACAGTTATAGCGTTTGGATACATGCATCATTGTTACTTATAACATCTTCCTTTTCTTATTGAAATGGTAAATTGAGAAAGTTACTTACTTCACCTAGTACGAGGCCTAGGCATAAAGTGTTAATTAATTTAAATCTAATAAATTATTATCTTATTTACATAACAACATTTACGGTATAATGTTTTATGTTTTAATACAAATAATGGAGACAGTTCCATAATTATGTTACTAACAACAAAGATACGTAATAAAGAATATAGAACCAAATAAACCTGCATGACTTACTGATTTAGTATGCAAGATGTTATTTAATCAAACTGGTATCTTATAGGTGGCCTAATCTGTCTACCCCGCAGTGTTCTTCTCACCATCTCCAGTACACCATCAGACCTCTCCTCAGTATTGGATGCCGATGCCTGTTGTGGTGTGGCAACACTTTCACCCGTTGTTTCCCCTTTCTCCTTTTCATTATTCTCCTGTTTTTTGTTTACTGAACCTTGAGATTCCTCTCTCTGCTCTACCTTTTTTTGCAACTCATAGGTAGGTTGTGCTGGATGTTTGATCAGATGTTGCCGGTTTCTTCGGTACATAACACCGTCTGGAGATTCTACGATGAATGACCTTGGTTCAGGACACTTTTTTATCACTTTCCCTGGCATCCATTTTGCATCAGAGTTCTTCTTGTATAGTATATCATCACCTTCTTGTACAACAGGTAAGTCTCTTGATTTTTTGTCGTAATATAATTTTTGTTTCTCTTTATTTTGTGTTTTATTTTTTATGTATTCTTCGTAATTTACAATGTTTGGCATGAGGTGTTCCAGCGTTGTAGGCATTTGAGTTCGCAGTGACCGTGACATAAGCAATTGTGATGGTGATGGTAAGTTTCCTCTTGATGTGGTCCTGTATTGAAGCAATGCTAAATATGGATCTGTACCCGCATCATAGCTTTTGCTCAAGATTCGCTTGACTATCTTCACTCCTGACTCGACCAAACCATTAGACCGTGGCAGATATGGGCTGGAAGTGGTATGTGTAATTCCCCATTCTTGCATAAATTCCTCAAATTCTTTGGAAGTGTATGGAGGCCCATTGTCACTTATAATCTCTACTGGTATGCCATGTCTGCTGAAAATTGGCTTTAGTGCATTTATCAGTGCCCTCGCACTTGTAGTGCTCACATTTGCCATTTCTATGTAATTCGAGAAATAGTCCTCAATTACCACTATTGTTTGCTTCTGAAATTGCAGAAAATCAATGCCAACCTTTTCCCATGGAAAAGTGGCTACTTTGTGCGGCATTAACGGCTCAGGTCGATTGGCACTTTGATGTGATAGGCATACTTGGCAGTTTTCCACTAAACTTTGAATGTCATGGTTCATCAATGGCCAATATACTACTCCTCTGGCAAAATTCTTGGACTTCTCTACTCCTTGGTGACCGCTGTGTATGATCTTAAGTATTTGTGGCCTCAATTTAGTGGGTATTATTATGCTGTTACCTTTTAGTACAAGATCTTCTATCACATGAATATCATGCCGACAGTTCCAATATGGCAGAACTAGTTGGTTGACATTTGACCTGTTTGTAGGCCATCCACTCTTGTAATAGTTATTGAGAAGTTTCATCGATTCATCGGTTTTTGTAGCCTCTGTTAACCACTGGACTCGTTCTGCTGAAATTGGTAAGTTTTTTAGAAGTAAGTTGACATGAATGATTATGTCTTCGTCTAGCTGATCTTCCAGTGTTTCTGGCAATGCTGCTCGTGATAATGAATCAGCAATGTACATTTTGGACCCTGGCCTGTACTCTACGCGCAGATCATAAGCTTGGATTCTCAGCATAAGTCGTTGAAGACGTGTGGGAACTTCTGCTAAAGGTTTTTTAAATAATGATATCAAGGGATTGTGATCTGTTTCGACCTGAACCACTTGTCCATAAATGTATTGATGGAATTTTGTACATCCATAGACAATAGCATAGAGTTCCTTCTCTATCTGTGCCATTCGTTCCTGTGTGCTAGTTAATGTTTTCGATGCATAGCATATAGGATGATTGTCTTGTAGCAAGACTGCCCCAACTGCTGACTTGCTTGCATCTACTGACAAAACCACTGTCTGTTTGACATTAAAGTGACTCAAGACGGGTGCTTCACATAAAATTTCCTTTAGACGGCAAAACGCAGCCTCATGACAGGTATTCCATTGCCACGTACTCGACTTTTTAAGAAGATCTCGTAAAGTTTCAGTTTCCGATGCCATGTTCTTTATAAATCCTCCCAAATAATTTAGTATGCCCAAAAAACGTTGCAGATCCTTCAGACACGTTGGTGATGGCATGCCTATGATAGCACGAACTTTTTCTGGATCTGGGGCGACTCCATTCTTTGAGAAGATATGTCCCAAATACTTCACTTGGCTTTTTCCAAAGGAACACTTACTTTTGTTAAATTTCAAGTTCACCTCTTCTGCCTTCTGTAGCACATATACAAGAATATCATCGGCATAGACAATAACGCCTGGCAGCCTAAAGGTTTCGGTCATAATTCTATGAAAAAATTCTGGTGCACAGTTGATCCCGTATGGTAACCGTTTAAACCTGTACCTTCCAAAAGGTGTGTTAAAAGTACACAGCAGTGAACTTGGTAAATCGAGGCAGATCGCCCAGAATCCACTGCTGGCATCCAAAGTTGAGAAATATGCAGCTCCATGGAGCTTAGAACGTACTGTATCAATGGTAGGTATTGGATAGTGTGATCTGTAAATGGCTTGGTTCAAGTTTCTCGGGTCAAGACAGACTCTTAGTTGACCACTCTTTTTTTTCAACAAGTAATAGAGAACTCACCCATGGTGTTGGTTCCGTTACCGGTGTGATTACATCCATTTTCTCCATGGCATCCAGCTCCTTCTTCAATCTGTCATGCAGGGCAAAGGGAATTTTGCGAGGTGCATCAATCTTCGGAGAGACATCTGGATTGACAGTGATGTGACACTCACCGGGTAGACAGCCCAAGCCGACAAACGCAGATTCATTTAAAGTTAATAAATCACTTAGATTTATATTTTTGACATTTGACTGACTGTTCATTAGACTATTTTTATTATTTGACTGACTGACGTACTTGACATAGGTTTTATTTACATTGTTGCTATGAGACTTTTGAACATCGGACAATTTTTCTGACAACTCTTCAGTATTTATGTTATAGACACGTTTGACAAGACCTAACTCTGAACATGAATACCTTCCAAGAACAGTTGGTGCGGGCACATCAGCAATGATAAAATCAATTGTTTTTGTCTGCTTTTTACTTTGTATTTCAAAGACACATTCTATTTTAGTTTGACCAATAGTTTTGACTTTATCACCACTATAGTTAGTGACTATTACTTGACAAGATGACAGTGCATTAGGTAGATTTAGACATTTATACATTTCAAGTGGCATGACATTTGCCTGTGCTCCTGTGTCAATAATACATTCTACATCAATGTTATTTATTTGTATTTTAATTGTCCATTCAGGCTCATTTGATGCACTTGACTTTAAATGTCCTATAAATAAATGTTCATAATCATTACCTTGATACTCCTGTTCAGATGAGTCATCATCTGAATCATCGTCAACTTTCACAAAACGAACCTTTCTTGAACGACACATTGCTTCATAATGTCCAACTACGTTACACTTACGACACCTGGCATTCAAAGCTGGACACTTGCTGCGATGTATTTGTCCACACCGACCACACACTGCGGTCGCTGATTGAGACCCCGACTTGTATTTCGACTCGTTGGATGTCGGCTTCTGGTTATGTCTGGCATTATAGTATACATTTGTTGCCGCTTGACCCTTTAATTCAGACGCTTGTGACTGCGACTGGACTAGCGTCTTTGACATAGAGATTGCCTTCTCCAGTGTCAAATTTTCTTCATATAGAAGTTTTTCTCTTACGTAGTGGCACTCTTCATGCATATTTAATATAAAAATATCCTTCACTAGACGGTCATTCAATTTTCCAAAATCGCATGATTTGCTTCTACTCCGTAGATCTGTAAGGTAATCTTCTATACTTTCTCCACTCTTCTGTTTTCTCGTAAAAAACTTATGACTTTCATAGGTTATGTTTGTCTTTGGCACGAAATGATTGTCAAATTTCTTGATTAAATCTTCAAATGCTACGGTATCAATGTCTAACTCAAACGTATTGAATATATCAACTGCTTTTTCTCCAATGAGGTGTAAAAATACGGCGACTTTCCTGTCATTTGATTCTTCATACATTCCGCTTGCCTTCAGAAAAATTTTGAATCCCTGCAGCCACTTTTTCCAATTCATGCTTAAGTTACCATCCCATGACAATGGTTGCATACTGCTTGTTAACTGTAACTTCTTTCGTGGTGCTTCCGATTCATTTTTTTCCATTTTGGATTTCTCGTCGGACCTGATGGCGACGAACGACGCGTCAGCGTAGAAACAAACGACCTCTCTATAGGTTAGTGATGGCTTGACCAGTGACCAGACGATGACTGATTTAGACTGTTGCGGTTTTCACTTCTGACACCATGTTAAGATGTTCAGCCACAAGGAAACACAATGATTAATAGATATCATTTATTAGCCAACTAGGTTATGAATATGAGTACACGAGACGAGTGCGGCCAGTGACAAGACTGACATTGCAGGCCGGACCCGGAAGTCCCGGCTGTCACCGTGACAGTTATAGCGTTTAGATACATGCATCATTGTTACTTATAACACAAATGACAGGTTGTTTTAATTGACTTTCATATAAGATATTCATGCAGTAGTAATGCAAAAGCTAGGAGACCGAGAGTTCTCGCTTAAGCGGCGTATTGTGGCTAAATTGACTGTGCTACAAGAACAAAAAAAGCGTTATCTCACCTCGGCTTGGCTGGTGCTGGGTGTGATCATGGCGGGCGCGGGCGCCGGCGCTACGGGGGCGTCGGGCTTGGGCTTGGGTCGGTAGCGCAGGCTCCGCGCGCGGATCTCCTCGAGCGAGACATCCTCGGGCGGGTGTATGATCTTGGAGCCGGCGCCGGTGGCGGTGACCAGCGGGCACGCGTTCAGCAGCGGCGGCTTCACGTCCCCGTTCTCTTTGTGCTCGGCGCTGCTCGACGTTGACGTCGTGGGTGGCGCGCTTATTGTCGCGTTGCTGGCGGTTAGAAAGATTTGGTGAGATATATTATTTCGTAATTAGGTTACTTAGTCTTATACTAAGGTCCGACCGCATTTGTATCGTGAACGCCGCCGGGTTACGTAGCAAAATCTTTCCGCAAGTGACTTTACCATGATGATTAATGGTGTCATTTTTTCCACTTATCTGTTTGGGAAGTAAATGAGGTGCCATCTGAAGGAGACCGATGTACTACATAAGTACAGAGACGTGCCTGCCACCTATGAATTTTACCCCACCACCTCGTGGAAGACGACGGTAGGCAATGGTCTATTCCTTTCTCACCCCCATGTTGATTGCAATTGTTCAGTTAGCAATACGTACCTATACGCAGGGAAGGTGGGCTTGTTCGGCTGCGACGTGGGCACGCTCGCCGCCGGGAACAGTGGCCTCATGCCTTGCATCATCATTCTGAAACAAAAAGTTGCAGGACTTAGTCTCTTTAGAGCCTAACTGTGACGTCATCAAACGCTGGATTGTTATTAATGAATTTTTGTACTGAATTATACTGATTTCATCATCACCACTACTGCAGGCATTAGTCCACCTTGTGTGTCCAATGCGGATCGGTAGATTTCACATATTGGGTCCGACTTAAGGGTCTATTCATTTAGGTCAAGTAGAATTGCAGTTTTGTATGGAACATAATTTTTTTTCGACTTTGGTCCCATATTAAAAGTTGTTCGGTTTGATGGTCTGATCCTCTTTGAAAACCATCGGCATATTAAGTTCCCAATAAGTCATCAGAATTTCTTCTTTAGTATATGCAGGTTTCATTTACTTCACATAACATAACATAAATATTCTTTATTTTGCACACCAAGATTCACAATTTGAGAGCAGTCGGTATTACGTACCATAAGTTACAAAAACTCTTTGGTACATGTGGTCCATGATGCGAAATCGATCCCGAACCCTTATGATTGAGTGCCCATATCTTTCCGCAACGCACCACCTACGCTCTATATCCTGATGTGTCTCGGTAAAATTAGATATTATTGAACCCATATTTTGTTTAGCAAAGCAATGAGTCATTACTTATTTTCGAAATTGTAGAATAAGCTTTTAGCGCGAATTGAGTCTATTTTGGAGAGTGTCGGTGGCTCGTTGCAGAGAGGTATGGATACTAAATCACGAGGGAGGGTTTAAATTCGCACGGACAACATGCGATCCAATGAGTTTTCAAACTTATGCACGTAATACAGACTGCTCTCAAACGGTTGAAGGAAAACGTCGTTAGGAAATGTGCATAAGCTGAAGAAAAAACTCTGATGTGTATGTGAGCTAATGTGAAGTCTACTAATCCGCATTGTGTACGCACGGTGGACGATAGTCCATGTGTGGGCGATAGCCCATACAGGATTTAGGCCTGTGCCCTGCAGTGGGCCTTATGCAGGCTGATGAGTCTAATTTGGGGGAGTATTATACTTTTACAACATTATTTAATCTTAGAATAAAATTAGTGTAATTTAATAAGTTGCAGAAACGCCCATTAAAGTTAATCATCCATTAAGAGGCTCCCCATAGGTAAAAGCACGGCCGGGCCATATATTGCTGGTTTTTAGAAGCTATCTTCTCGTAATTTGAAAGACATACAAATGATTGAAAAGTGTAGCAATGATCTTCAACATCTCGGCTTTATTTGCTATCGATTTCTTATTTTTCTATAAAATACATATGAAACCTGTGTTTAAAGGAAAGCCTAAATATTGTAAAAAATCTGTATTATGTGCATCTACTTTTTAAGTTGACGTCACTTTTACTTGAGACACACACCTTTGTGTAGACAACATCAAGATCTAAAATTGCTATAAAGCAATTTTTTTAAGACCCATATTTAATGAGTTAATTAGAAAATTGTTAGATTTGGTGCGAATTCTTATGATTTTAGAATGTGATTTCCTTGGATTAGAAGGCACCACAGTGACATAATGAAGGACAGGCAAGTCAAAAATAGGTATACCTACTAAAATGATGTAGTTTAGTAGAGGTGAAGCGGTTCTGAAAGAGTCAAGGTCGTTCGGTCAGGGAAACCTCTTAAATCTCTTGCTAGCTTTTACTACGTCAACAAGACAAAAAGTGACATCAAGATATTTAATGGAGGATTAACTTTAATGAGTGTTTCTGCAACTGAGTGTGTATGTAGTAAACCCTAGAGTCAACCAAATCAAACAATGTTGTCTAAATAAACTGCTTAATTGTTTTCGTAAGCGATTTCCGATAGAATATCAGTGCATGCTACAATGGAGCGATATGGATAGAGAAATATTTATTTGAAAAAATAACACCAATATCCCTGTCGGGTTGGTAAGAAGCTTGCTACAAATACCAACTTCTTTGAGCATGTTGAAGGCTAGAATGATGTGTAAAATGCTGAGTCTAGCTAACCTTACGCCCACAGAAACAACTTCACAAGAAATCTTGCAACGCAATAGAGAATCAAGAAGCAGAGCAGCATCTCTAGCATGTTCTCTCTACTCGCGCGCGACTCTGCTCTTTTCCATAGTCGTAGGAAGCGCGGCTTTCAAACCAAAGCAAATACAGACAGGGTGATAGGGTAAACAGTTGCATTAGGGGTGATTGATACTAAACAACTTCCCTAAGAAACCTATAGGAAGTTAGAAAAAAAAAAGGATTTTCCCTACTAAATGCAATCAGCTGATATTTGTTGTCAAACTAAATGGTTGTAATCACTGTTTCAAACAAGGGGGGATAAAACCTACAAATTCCCCTGACTCCTAAGTTCTCTTTTAAAAGTAGTGATGTCGCGTCGCCCGCGAGAAGAGAAACCATAATAAAGGGGCAGGAGTCTGTGTAATAATAATAAAGTATGGGTAAATTAACAATGGTCGGTCTGTCCATGAAGGAGACTAATTACATGATTAACTTAATAATCATTTCAGTAAACAAAGGAGCATCACTAATCATGTTTGCAACACAATGGTTAGCATTTAATTACTGTAGCAAAAGCAATGTTTTATTTTATCATCCTTATTATCATGACCTTAAAGTAAATTTTATTTAAATTATTGTTCTTTGTCTCAATTAATTACAATATTATCATAAAAATATGATAATCGACATAAAGGGACAAGGGTTGTGCAACAATTATATCAATATAATCTACACCCTTCATGGGCAACTCATCCCACACACGACTCATCCCGCGGGCTCAGTTGACCGCTACTTTTTATGTTGGGGGCGACTCGGACCACTCGGTCAACTCATCCCGCGGTGGATTAGGTAAATAGTAGCAATTCGGTTCTGGCACTCGCCGGCCGCTACCGCGGCACCGCTCGCTCCGCTCGCTCGGCTCGTGCGCTGTGGTCACAAGAAACCTAACATGCTCGTCGCTTCGCTCCTCGCTAACCTAACCGTCTGAGTTGGAAAAGGGGGTTTCCCCATTCACTCCCGCCCCCATCCACCGCGGGATGAGTAGACCCCTTGGGAAATGAATGGGCCGAGTCACCCCCGACAAAATAAAAGGTGTCAACTGAGCCCGCGGGATGAGTCGTGTGTGGAATGAGTTGCCCATGAAGGTAATCTACATGGTAATCAGAAAGTATTTCGAAACTGTGAAACCAATGAAATACCATGAGACCAAATATTTTCCAAAAACAAAAATAATTCTAGACAAAGGATGATCGACTATGATCAATTCAAAGTAGCAATATGCCTTTTTGCATTATCTTAACTATTATAAAACTGTAACTGAAGTGTGTCTGTACATTGAAGATTTTAACAAAAAAAAGATTACTATATGGTTTTTAGGTATCCCTGACTCGAAATCAACCTTTTTTAGAAATTTTGTCTGTCTGTTTGTTTGTGTGTTTGTTTGTTTATTTGTTTGTTTGTTCGCGCATCACGCAAAAACTACTGAACCGATTTTGATGAAACTTTTTTTGTTTGATAGCTTATGATCTGACTTAAAATCTGGTATATAATTTGTGCGGACGAAGTCGCGGGAAAACACTAGTAACCAATATAATCCTACTTATGATTCAACAAATCGCTCCCTAAGATTAGGGAATCTAGAAAAACACAGAAATCTTTTGATCTGACTTGTAAGTTTCTAAGATTTTAACACTTACCAGTCTTTGAATAATTTAACTTTTAATGTAAACATTTCACTTCCTGCAAAGTACAGTCAGCATCAAAAGTATCTAAGCATCTCTGGCGTTCAAAAATATCTGAACAATTGCACGAAAATAAACCCTATTTCCTACTAGATACCTTTTGTTTTGAAGTTAACAAATAATAACATGACAGATAAATTAATTTGATTTCTTTGCGAGTTGAAATAAGGTTTGCTATCATAAAGTTGTTCAAATATTTATGAACACTTAACAGGCTTAGATACTTTTGATGCTGACTGCACAACTTGACTATTTTTAACACTAACTGTCCCAATGATTTTTTACGTTCCCATCGCCACATGTCCAAAAATATTATTATATTTTGAAGGTAATACGAGGTCACATAATGAATTTTAGGTAAGCGAAATGTAGTCTGCAGACTCCAAGGTAGCAATAACAAAAAAAAAGTCATTCAAGTAATGTAATGCACGGACATCTGAGCATGGACTACCGACCGACCAATAGTTTGTTCAAAAAAACATTGAAACACTCGAGAAATCATGGTCAATTCACGCTAATATTTCATTTTACATATCAAGCCCTTAGATCAAAATAAAATGAATGGATAGGCCTAAAGCGCGGTAAGTTGAAGCAAACTACTGGTGCACTTGGTACATACAAACTAGCGCCATTACCTGTCAAATCTAGGGCACTTGCATACAAATTTAAAGTAAACCCTTCATTTGTTTTGCCTCATTTTTCTGGTTTGAAATGTTCGCTTAAGGCCTATCCATTCATTTTATTTTGATCGAAGATCAAGCCAGCTTTTCAGTGCATTACAGGTAATGTATGGACAGATATCAATCTACTAGAATTATTTATCCCTGAAATGTCAAATAAATATGAAAATTTGAAGATGCATGAACTTACCTATGTTGCATAAAAGGAGGCATCATGGGGTTCATGGGCATTGGCCCAGGGTACATCCCAGGAGGCACTGGGCCCATGGGTGTGGGCAATATCCCGGGAGTGACAGTCGATGGCCCAGGGCCCAACTGTGAGAGAAAAAAACAATTATTTTGTTTTATTTTCTTTACTTGGTGTAATTTAACTATTGATTAAAGGGCCATTATTTTATTCAAGATACAATTCGGATAACATTTTATTTTACTGTAGAAATTCTATAAGGATAATTTTTCCGTTTCAAGCAGATTTTTTTTATATTAGTAAGCATTATAGACATTTACAGGTATGTTTTCATGCTTCTTCTTATTATTGATGTTTATTTAACAAAATAACAACTGTCCCTCAAAGTCAAAATCAAGTTGCATTGCTTAAAAAAACAACAGAGTTACCGTAATTTGCAAATAAGTATAGTATTTTACTTTAATTCCTATGTTTTTTGGAATTTATTTACTAACAAAATCACCTTTGTTTCGTTGCCTTAGAAGGGGACCGGATTATGGTACCCTAAATAAAATAATGGCCCTAAAACATTTATTAGTGATGGCAAGTGATATATATTTATTTCAACCAGACAAAACAAAGTTCCATGATAAACAGAAAGCTGACATTTATAGATAATGAAAAAAAAACAATGTTTCGACTTACTGAATCAACTTTAACATCCTGAAATTTAAATCACACACCATTTAGAGCTTTAGTGTGGTTTTTTTTAGATTTCAAATTGATAGATATCCTTACCAATGCTGAGGTAGCTTTCTTCTTTGCTGCCGGTTCATCTTCTTCACTGTCCGATCCTTTCCCTCCACCTAGAGGATTACATTATGGTAATAAAAGAGATAAAATATCGACACTACCCGGCAAACAACTTGACCAATGGGGCGGGGTACGGGTTGGTTGTGCGCAGTAGCATTTATTAAATCTACTGCGCACATTACAATAACTATGACGAGTTACATGTGTAATTCTTCTGACACTTTTAGCGGTGGACGAGGTAGTATGAGATCCGCAACTTTGAATTTATTATTCCACTAGTGTTTTCCCGCGACTTCGTCCGCACAAATTATATACCAGATTTTAAGTCAGATCATAAGCTATCAAACAAAAAAAGTTTCATCAAAATCGGTTCAGTCGTTTTTGCGTGATGTGCGAACAAACAAACAAACTAACAATTTTGTCAATAGATGGCGCTGCAAGTCATTTAAATCCAAAAATTTTATATAATATTCTTGTTTAAATCGCGCTATCAACTGTTATTTGACTTTATATGAAGTAAACCGCTACTTTTTTGTTCCTCATGATTTTACAGTTTTATAATAGTTAAGATTACTTTAGATTCTAATTTTGACTGTTAAAATAGTCTTGTAAGAAACCCGGGCACGACTAGTTTTAAGTTATTGTTCCACAATTATAGGCTGTCATATTTAGTGATAAGGTATAAAGAGTTGCGTGGCTGAGGGGGTGACAAGTGAACGTGTCGTCGGCTTGCAATTTTGACAGCCACGTGGCTCCGCCGTTTTATGGCGGTTTCGAGTGTGTGTTTTTGTTAAAAACGGGGCTTTGAGATCGCCATATCCTATTACCGTACAATATCTAATGAGTATATCCTCAACACTTGACACTGGCGAAATCTAACAAGGAAACGCCATTAATTAAGAATAGAATAGATAAGGTATAAAATTGTATGCAAATGAACATGATCAATTGATCTTGTACCGTGGCAGAGGGGAAATGCTATCGCTAGTTACCTAGTTATATTGTCAACATTCAATTTTGTTCTACGCAGTCAAGGTTTTTGGCCAAATTGCTCGCCGGCTATTATAACTGGACTATACCTTCTCCGGAACACTAATAAAAACTACACACCAATGTACAACCTAAGACTACAGTGTCCCGAGCATAGAAAAATTAAAAATTTGTACATACAGTAAGATCCAAAGATTAACGGACGAACAAAAAGAAATGTTTTTATACCTGATTTATGCTTCTCATGTTCCCTCACATCGTCCGGTGGAATACCTTCCATACCATAGATTTCTATTTCTATATTTGACCTATTTGGTAGTGAGTTTGGTACTTTGTCTATGGCTTCCTTGTGAACCTGAAATTTTGGTGATTTTATTATTTGCAATCACAAATAAGATGTCGGTTATTTATGTAGTACTATTATGGGAGGGGAATTCGGCAAGTACGCCGCGCCAAAATATCTATGAGAGTTAAAAAGGACGCGCGCATTGGCCGTGGGCGGTTGGCACGGCGCCAACGCGTAGGGCTGTGCTGACGTACCTGCATGCAGTGTATTGACAAGCCCGGACCAGTGTACAGCTTCTTGTGACAAATGTGACATTTGAAATGCTTCGCCTTTTGATGTTGGATCAAAATCTTTTCGTCGTCGAATTCCCTGTTGCAATACCTGAACCATGCGCTAAGGAAAATACTAACACAACGTCAATATTATCGTTACACATGACCTACTTACGAAGGCCTCACAATCTAATTTCATTTATAATCTAATTACACTATTTGAAAAGGATACCAGCACCATGGTTTAGATGCCTTCTTCTTCTTCCTGCCCATTATAACGCGGAACACAAGAAAACTTGAAAAATAAGTTTGATTAATGAACAAATATATTTATACTAAATTGTATTACTAACTATATGGAATTGTTGCGAGTAGAGAACAAATAATTCACTCGAATCTAAAATTTTAGCAACGCACTAATCAACAACGAAATTGCAAAGCAAAATGGCGGCCAACAGAACAGATGGATGAATGACGCCATCCGACAGACACGGCGCGTTAACGTGCTTATGTGGCAAGATTTTTAACATATCAGTATAGTGGGAAAGAAATAACTATACGATTTCGCCTTCTAACTGTTTCTCTTTCTTATTAATTGTAGCTTGAAACCTGCGAGAAAAACGCAAAGTTCTGATTACCATAGACAAACAACCTGACAATGACAAAGTAGTGATGGGCAACTTAAACAAAACATCGGTTTTTTAGGTCCGGTTTTTGATGACTTTGAATCTAAGCCGGTAACTGCTGCGGGGCTAGTACGCCAACCACATTTAACACATCCATCTGTCAAATTTAGTCTTCTGTCTCGTTCTGTCGCGTGCAAATAGAAAGAGAGCGGAAGTGTGATAGCGCTATATCACGCTATCGCGGGTTGGCGTACTAGCCCCGCTGGTTACGTTCTATCGTTTAAATTTTTTTAAATTTGGCGGCCTGTAGTTCTAGGCTTTTTGCCAATGATTATTTTAAATTTTACCCCTCAGATCGGTAACCGGACCTGTCGTCGTGTGTGAGCATTTTTTTTCAAACAGCTACCTTGTGTTTTTGGCATGTCCGGACACTTTAAAAATTCATATCTCAATTAATTACTCAGCAAACATCGTTTTAATGTATTGAGGTGGTGACAAATTTAATATTTTATATAAAATAATTTTTAAAAGTATATTGATTGATAGTAAAATCAATCAGAAAGCTAACTTTTGTCATGCGGGATACCCACATTTTCTAGCGTCCAGGCAAGAAAATGAAAAAACATTGGTCTTTTTCATGTTATTATATATGTTTTTCTGAATTGGAAACACTTGTTCTAGATCAATATATGCATTAACTTGTATAAAATATCCTTATCAGGCACTGTGTAGTACAAAAAATAAGAAATAAACATGTTTTAATTGTGTCCGAGAAATTTGAAAAAAGGGACATCCCATATTCCGTTACCACGATTTAACCCTGATCCGATTAAAATTTCGAACAAATAAGGTGTTTTTTTACATCAAGCAACATTTAATTTTATATGGAAACCTCAAAACTTGCCCTATATTCTTCAGTTTTGGCAGAAATTGCCAGTAAAGTGAACCGGGCGCGTGGTTTACGTCGGGTCCGTAAATTGTCCCCCAGATACGTTACCAGGACAAATCAAGATAAATTTTCGACTAAGTTGCTACTTTTTTGCTTTGAAATTACATTTTAAATGTTTATTGGTTCATAACCAAGACTCATTGAGTAAAATATAACCTTAATTGATAGCGAAAACATTTAAATTTTTTTTTTAAAGATTTTCTAGCGTTAGGACCGTTACTTCCCCTCCGTTGCCATCTTGGCGGTAATGTATTATGGGGACCCCGAAAAGTAACGGAAGATAAGCATAAAGTATTGGGCACAATGAGAATATTACAATAATATTTTTTTTTTTTTTTTTTAATTCAATTTAATTATGAGAGATACACACTTGTAAAAATAATCGTTATGACAATTTATATGTTATGTCAAAAGGCACATTAAATATCGACTACGCAAATCAAGATATTCAAGGACTAATGTTAAAAAACAGGTTTTTTGAAAATATCTTCTTTCCTATGCTTTAAATGACATTTAAGGTTAAGTAAAAATTTTAGAGCTTAAAATTGTCTAAAAATGCGATCTTTTGTAATATTTTGTATAATTGACCGTTCTTGAGATATAGCGCGAAGAGTTGGAAGCGCTTCGTTATTATGTATGATACCTGTATCTTTTGAACCGTAATGGGTAGATGGTTGACATTTTCACTGAATTGATTATATATTTATTATACACAGAAGTTAGTGTAGCAGATCTTTTAATAAATAATTTAAAAAAAACGAAAGGTTACAATTTATGAGGGGTCACCATATAAGAAACGTGTTTTCTTATCTGTCCCATAAATATGGGTTGAGTAGGATTGCTGTTTTGTATGGAACAGTTTATTTTGTTTTTCGCGATTTCGACAGTGGTCCTATAGAGAAAGTTGATTAGTTTGATGGTCTGAACGAGTTTGATCTTGTATTTTGATTTCATATCCTTCCTTTTTCTTTATTATGAATTTGAATTAATTTTTAATTATTCGATATTTTCGTACCTTTATGCCACCTGCCTTATGATTCCGGTACCGTCTTTTCCGTTACTGTCCGTTTTTGAAACACTATAAATTATGTGAAAAAGTACATAATTATTCGATTATTCTATTATTTTAGTGAATAATAATATAAAATCAAAAGAGGACTTCCATTTCATATACGAAACTCATAGATATTCCTACCGATCTGATCGTTAAAGAGAAAAATACACTGCCATCTTGACCATGTGGTAACGGATAGTACAAAGAAATGCCTAAAACTAAACAATTGTAATGTTTTCGTTAAAAACGGTGTCGTTTTCCAATACGTCATGTATAAAATATCATACTAAACGGTTTTTTATTCTTCTATAATGCTTCTTTTAGGATTTATTCACTAAATTCTATGGTAACGGAAGGGAAAGAAAATCTCCGCCAGGTCTCGTTAAAATCGATCTGTAAGCGAAAATAGCGAATATTTTACCATTTGAGTGCTAATATTAGATACCTAATTATATTACGAAACATATTATAGCTTAAAATCATCAATTTAAAGATATTTTTAAAAAAGTTAACATTTTGAACAAGGTTTGAAAAAAAATGCTCGTGTACTATCCGACATAATATTGTCTTGGACGCTACGAATAAGAATAACTTGGACGTTACTAAAGCTGTTCTAAGAATAAGTGAGAAAGGAAGTGTTTCAAATCTCTGTTTCTGTAATTTAAAATAGCATTTGAAATGGACCCCTAGTTACTATAACGACCAGTGCTGGTAGCATGCAACACGTGATACGGCTGTATCACGTCTTTTACCTCGTTCGTTCGCACGCAAATAGAAAGAGAGCTAAGGTGTGATAGAGCTTTATCACTGCGGCATGCTAGCTATGCCGGTTGGTGTAATGGTTACCACGCCGGACTGGGCTGCGTTCAGAACCTTTGGGTGCAGTTGTTCTTCTCGCTCGCTCTTATGGGTAGAACGCTTTTCACCGAGCCTCTGAACGGCGTTAGGGCGAAAAGTTGCACTCGGAGTGCACTCTGGGCGCACTCTGGGCGTAGGTTCTGAACGATGGATGGATATGGATATGGATGGATGGATATGGATGTTATATGTGTGTGCCGTTGTTGTATGATTCCCATAATTGTCTGTCACAGTTTGTCCTGTATTGTTCTGATGAAATAAATGAGTTATCTATCTTATCTATCTATCTATAACAAAAAGCTTGAGGCTTACTTGGGATCATTACAGCAGTGTAAGTATGTAATATGTGCCTGTGAGCGTTATGACCGCTCCACATTCATGCGTTCGCGCGCGAAAATCACGCGCGAACGCGCGAAAACGTGAATGTGGAGCCGATTCGCATATTTTTCGCGGGTTCGCGCCTTGTTAACCACTTTTTGGCGGTTTTTGGCACGCAAGCCTGCGACGAGCGCGCGAAACCTGCGTAGTGATAACACTGCGAATGTGGAGCCAAGAAGAGTTCACGCTTAGTTCGCGTCGCGATTTGAGCAGCGATTCGCACTGCGAATGTGGAGCGGCCTTTATAGCCAGTGGGACTAGCATGACACCCCCGAGAAAACTACAAAAGTCGAGTCATGCGCATTGATGATTTTCTCGTTTCGTCGCTTTGTCGTGTTTGGCATGTTTTTTTTCCGATTATTTATTTCAGATTGTTAGTTATAACGTAGTGATTATGTACTTGCTCAGTGAGTTGATTGTTGGTTTGTTGCTGTTTGCTGCTTGTTTGTTTCCTATTTTGGTTTTTTTGTATTATAACGAAGAACACTATTAAATATTCAAACAACATTCAAGTACCTACCTAACAAACAAACAGTGGCATAAGAATAATAAATAATAATATGTTATTAAGTATTTATACAGGGTGAAATTTATATCATTAGCATCATTTTAAACTATGAGCCCACCCATCAAACTGAACAACTTTTACTTAGGTAGGTAGTTATAAATATATAAAAATATACAGGTTGTAACAATACTGCCTAGTAATACTTAAGGGGATGCTTCAGTCAGATCATCAAACTGAACAACTTTCACTATACTTACTTGGAAATCGCGAAAAAAAATCAGCTGTCCCATACAAAACTGCTGTACCGACTCGACTAAAATGTATGGGTACAGCACGGACCTGAAAAAAAGACGGACGTAATCTCGTCTAATCACGAGTGAAGCACCCATTTCTTTTGTGTGCGTGCTGTCACGCGGTACATTATGGGGACGGATGTAGGACCTGCGCCTAGAGCCAGTGTATCTGAGTGAGTGTAGGTCCCTTGTAGAACAAACGAAAATGTTGGACCTTGCATGCTTCACATATTTTTTGTGTCACATTACGTCCGTCTTTTTTTCAGGTCCGTGGGGTAGGTACAGGTGATTTTTTTTCGCGAAGTTGGTTCCATAGTGAAAGTTGTTCAGTTTCATAGGCTGAAGCACCCCCTCAAGTATTACTAGGTTGTTTTGTTACACCCTGTATAAAACGATTGGAGCAACAAAAAAGTTTTATTCCCTGGTAGATCTTCCCGCACTGATTCAGAATATATATTAAACTCATTTTTGAAAAAAAGTGCCCCACTGCGTTTATGATTTGGAGGGCAGTATTCTCGACTCAAATGTATGCAACAGCTGTTTTTTTTTTAGCTCCGATCGGTTTGCATAGTAAAAGTTGTTCACTTTGATGGTCGTAGTTTAAAAAGATGCTAATGATATCAATTTCACCCTGTATATTATTCTTATAGATATATTTAGTACGTATCTAGTGTCGGCACAAAAGGATTTACAACATTTACGCAGTACTTAACGAGATCTGTTTATCAGACTTATCTGGCTGGTATCTGACGGGACCGAGAGGCATGGCACGCAGCACGCTCATGAGTGCATGCATGACACTCATGAAGTGGGGGCGTGCTTCAATACTCGCTCCTGATTGGTGGAAACTCGAGGTCTTGAAGTCAAGTGACGATGCCAGACTATCATGCAGTGTTGCCGAAGTATCGATAGGATTATTGACACTATCAGAGGGCCTACCATGAGTTTTCCCTGTACTTGACTACTGTAGTTACGTCGCCAATTCGTCTGACAGAAATTAGTTATCAACGTAACCACCATGAGCACTATACGAAATTCAATACAAAATTGGTGACGTAAGAAATCAACTAAACTGCAATGCCTACTCGACTGAAATGTATGCAACCGCAGATTAGTTTTTTTTTGCTCCGATCGTATTGCTCCCGTAGTAAAAGTTATTCAAAAGCGCGATTTTTGAAAGTCATAGGTACGTCAGCAGTTGAAAATATCTTAATTACATGGAGATTGAAATTTAAAAAAGAAAAGAAAAACGCTCATATCGTGTGGAATTGTCACGTCTTCTTCAAATCATCAATCTACAGTATCTTGCTACCTCTGTCGCACTGGCTGATGCGCTCATAGGTCCTCCTCTCCACATTGTGGTCATAGGCGTAGCAATGATTTTTTCCCAGGGTGGGCCAGGCCCAGGCGAGGTTGATGTAAATAAACATTAAAACATAGAGCGAGCGAAGCGAGCTCGAGATTTCACCGAATTCTGGAGCGAGCGAAGCTTAGTGGGCTCGAGCTTTTGATGCAATGCACTTAGGTTATTGCGATACAATCGTAGTCAGGAGCGAGCGAAGCGAGCTCGACATTTCACCGAATTCTGGAGCGAGCGAAGTGAGCTCGACATTTCACCGAACTCTGGAGCAAGCGAAGTGAGCTCGAGATTTTACTGCAATATAGTGAGATCAGTGTAATACGATTTAAAACCTGGAGCAAGCGAAGCGAGCTCGAGTTATTTACGACCGAAAAGCTGGAACGAGCAAAGCAAACTTAAGATTTAACTACTCTATAAAAAGATACGAGCCGCAGCCTAGAGCGAGCGAAGCGAGCTCGACATTTCACCCAATTCTGGATCGGGCGAAGTGAGCTCGAGATTTTACTGTAATGTGTCTAGCCAGGAGCGAGCGAAGCGAGCGCGAGATTTTACAGCAATATAAATAAGATCAGAGCAGTATGTTCTAAAAACAGGAGCGAGCGAAGCGAGCTCAAAATTTATCTTCAAGATTTGCATAATGTTGCGAAAGTACATTCTGACCACATTGACTTTTCAAGAAAGTGGACATGAGAAACGAAACAAGACAATAATATCGTGTTTTATCATTACCTATTGATATGTCTTATTTTTAGTAAGTGATTCATTTTATTTCTGGGGTGGGCCAGAAGGATTCTGGGGTGGGCCGGGCCCACCCGGCCCCCCCCCTTGCTACGCCTATGATTGTGGTCCGCCTGTACAGACTGATAGGTGCGGGGTGATTTGTTGTAGTCCACATTGACATAAAGTGTTGCTGTTTTGGATGATAATTCCCCACTTTATAAGATGATCCCGCCTATTCCCAGCCGCAGGCGGTTTAAGGCTTTCCACACATGCCATTCCTCCTTCCCTCTGGAGGTAATATTTCAGCTGGTTTGACGAAATTGGGAAGATGTGTTGTTTGTTCCCTCCAGTGTCGCATTCGAAATTCTTCCGCTGTTGTTCCGTCCAAGGTTTTGTTTGTGGCGAAGCTTGGACGTGTTTGTTAGGCAGGCTATAATTGAGGTTTATCTAAATTCTAGCCTGTCGATCGTGGCGAGTCCAAAACGACTGCATGGGACAAGCATTTGCAGCGTTGTCGAGTATGGTATGATCCACTTTCATGTGCAATTCGATATATATGCATTTTAAATGTATAAACACGTATAGAACCAAGATATTGTTCACACGTAAACGATTTACCGTGATAACCGATTATAATACAAGCGTGACGCTGCAGAAGCGTGAATAATTGAAGATATACAATTTGCCGCAAACGTACAAGTGCAAATATTAACTCAGCCTGAAAAACTGACGATTTTAGTCAATATACCTAGGTTAGGTACCGATTGTCGTAAATGTTTCTTTATACCTAAATCTTTGTACTGAATAATATTTTCTATTCTACAAGCGATGTGATGTGATGTGCAGTTGCACGGTAAAGTCGCAGTATAAGAAAGGTATCTATGTAAAGTATTAGTATAAATTGTAACTCTATTGTGCCTTCTGCTAATAGAACCAGTGACAGCAATTAGTAGGAATAAACTTGTGGCAAATTAATATCAAACTTTCTAGATAGGTACCGTCCGACAACCTACCTAATGTTTGCAAATTCAAAGTTGTGTAATCTCTGCCATCATTACAGTCCTGTATGGAAGAAGTGTTCTGCTGTAGACGTAAGCAAGCCTGCTAAACCCAAATTGGTTTAATAACTCGTTCCATACTTGACTGAAATGGGAGTGTGATTAGCAAACATAAAGCAAACATTAAGTTTGTCGGAGGGTAACAAAAAAGTTTTATATAAACTTGCCACAAGTTCTACAAGGGGAGGGATTGGAGAAACACCCACCCCCGCGATCAGGTGTTTCACCGTAAGCCTTGAGATCTCACAAGGAGAAATCACCGACAAAAGCCCAGGATGCAACTGGTCACGCCACTGCCGTTCCCTCCGGCTGTACTCATCCAAAGAGACCAGATAAAGGGCAGGAAGGCGGGCACACGTGGAGGTAGCCTGACCCAGCAGTCCAACATTATTATTTTGATACAATCCTTATTTATTTAATGATAAACCTATAACGACTTAAAAACAAGAGGCCATGAATGCTATGAAGTCAGAGCACAGATTAATATAGGTATAGTAAAGTTTGTATTAGGCCTTTCAAAAAGGTGCAATCGGTGGGTGCAATACGTGACGGACCCACCATACCCCTGGCCATACCCCTGGGGGTAGGGTGGGTGGTGGGACTCAACCATACCTGTACCTATAGCCTATAGGCTTCGATCCCTATAGGTAGGTATAGTACCAAGAAGTTTGGAATGATTCTAGATCCATGTATAGTACTCTGTGCTATTGAGCTGTTTTCATAAAAAAAGAAAAATGTCATATTTTGCAAACTATCCTTCCGTCAAGAAGTGACACGACCAAAGAACACTTATAACATAGGCCAAGTATTTCGCTTACGCTGAGTTCCTGACATGAGTCATGTCATATGACATACATATTTGGAAGTGACTAGGGAAATGATGATCAAGTGATGATAATATTATCTAATAGTGGTAATGATGGTATGAAGAGTGATAGGTAGTTAATTAGTAAAAGTACTTACCTAATGAAGTGAAATACTTATTTTAAGAGTTCAGTGGCGTAGCGTGGGTGGAGGCCGCCTTCTTTTCTGGTGTTACCAAAACAACAAAAATATTTGATGAGGTGGTCTAAGATAGAGCTCGATCGATATTCAAATTTGCCGCCCGGGACACTTGCCCCCCCTTCCCCCTCCATGCTACGCTACTGTCAGGAGTGATATGCACGAGAGTGGTGAACAAGCTGAAAGCGAAGGAACTTCCAGGGACCATCACAAATCTTATTGTAAGTCTTAGAATAATAGTGTTTCACAACACATGGATATCTAAGTACCTACTCAACTCTAAACGATACCTTCATCTGTTCTGGTTCTGGTTCTGGACTCCAGAACCTTGAAAACCTGGTTTGGTTGGAACGTGGTTTCAGTCCATACAAAACGTTGTCGTAGAACACGCGTAGACGGTATTAATAAAAGTAGGGTAATGTTTTATATATGAAAAAATTGCTTAGAAAATCTAGATTGCACTTATCAATCAAATAATATTTACTATTTATAATAAGTAGATATAATTACGAAGAGGAACGAACGAACGTGGATGTTCTGAGGTTTCAGAATATCTCTGACTACCCCCTCGGGGAATATAGTCGTGAGCATATGCTATGCTATGCTAATTACGAAGAATATCAAGCTTTGAAATTATTCATACAATCGTAATTATATCATAAATTGTAAATGTTATTTGATACGCGCAAGCTAGATTTTCTAAGCTAAGTATATTTCCATATATAAAACATTACTTTCATTAATACCATCTACGAGTGTTCTACGACAAAGTTTTGTATGGACTGAAACCACCTTAAGTGTTAATCTATTTCTGTAATTCAAATAATTTCGTTGCTATTTAGAATCATCATCATCTCAGTTGTATTTGGAATGTAGTAATAAAAACACGTTCCAAGGTAACTACTTAGTTTGTTCCTTTTTTTTGCAAAAAATGATATGAAAAAACGTACTGAACTGTAGGTACCTACTGATACAATGTTTGGTTAGGAAATTCCTTATATCCAAATACAACAGGAAAAATTCTCTGAGCAGGTTTTGTTGCGCGTCCAAACTTAAAAGATACCTACATAAAAACTAAACTTGTTGCATGTTTGATATTTTTAAACATTATAATGGGTTTTTATAGCAGATGTGCACGATTATATAATCACTATTTATCACTAATTCAAAAATCACTAATTTAAAAACCAGTGGTAGAAATACATTTTCGAAACCCCGTTCTCGAATTACAGAGACGTTTCCCTTTGCCGAAATCATTACAAAAAATCTTTCTCCTCACTAAGTTCCAAGAATTATTTCAGTTTATTCCAATGATATTTAAAGTACATTAGATAAGTATGTAGCTACTTCGGAAAAGTAAGAAAACCACATTATTATAAATTGTGTTGTGAGCAATATTGTAAATTTTCATTTTCTTCCGATTAAAAATGTAAGAGTAAAATGGTTACAACTGGAAAAAAAGTTTAGAGTCGCTTTTCTTCGGTTTTATTCATTAAAATCAATTTCTAGAAAAACCACATCACTTCTCATATCGTGTAGACGGTTCAGTTTATTTTTCAGCTCAAAAAATGCCATAGTTAATTAATAAAATGGTTACAAAGTTACCCAAAAACCAGGAGGTAGCCCCTTAACAAATTGCTCCCTAAAATTAGGGAATCCCTAAAACTAAAAACATGTTACACTTTCGATCTGACAGCTAAATTGGCACGATTGTAATTGTGTTGTACATTCTTCCAGTGTCTTTGAACCATTTTTTAACTGAAAATGCCTCATTAACAAGCTACATACTCAATGATTTTATAGCACTCTAGAATACGAACAAATAATAAGTACTCTAGATAACTTCACTATGAAGTAGGTAGGTACCTAAATACGAGGAATCCTAAAGTATGATCTCAGATCTTGTCATTTCCTTCTACAATAATCATATCAGTACATCTAAGTAAACCAACAAACACGGAATGCAATTACTAACGTGTCGTTTTATTAGATAATCCCTCGAGTAAATACAGCTAGGTACCTACTGGGTGTTAGATATGTTTCAGATTACCCACTGAAAAGCTGATTTTACAGCTGACTGTTACTGCCTGACTAAGAAGTTGTGGCCAAACTTTTCCAGCAGGCGGTCTACATTGAAACTCTAGATAGGTGATACCTGGCTGTCTACTTTCAAAAACTGTGTTTCAGATATTATCTATTCAATCAAACATTTATGTGGTTGGCATTAAAGTTAAATGCTCGTCTGTAAACTGAGATCAATGTTGTATTCATAGTAGAAAATACAAGAAAATACCAGAATTAAATACTATAATAATAGGATTATATAGAGCCGATCGTCATATTAATATTTTTTACGAACAACTAACCAAACTTCTTGAAAAATTAATGTATAAATCAACAAGAATGTTGGAAACAAGTAGTTATAAGTTAAAGTTAATTTTATTATTGGAATACTTACTGTCCTCTTTCCTTAACTCCCTTGACTCTTTTGCAATACCTTAAAAGGTGGCTAAGTTGTAAGTGCACTGTAACATAATTTAAGAACTTACTATGCAAAATAAACATTTGATTGATTGATTGATACAAAGCTACTTTTCGTAATGGAAACACGCGATAGTTTCACTTATCTTTAAAAAAATATGTAGGTTTCTCTGTCTGACTCTGACTCTGACTAAATAGGTACTTACCTACTTATTTCCTCATGACTGGTCGACCGAGGTCTACGTCTTGGCCACCCCTGGACTAAATAGTCGCGCAATAGAGTGAGATATTATATTCTTATCGTTATCGCTAAGGGCTCGTACAGACGAGCGACACTTTGTTTGCGAAAGCGGTCGCAAAGGGTCGCGCGATTGTTAGCGACAGCTTGCGACCGCTGTCGCAAACAAAGTGTCACTCGTCTGTAAGAGTCCTAAAGTCAACACTTTATACGTTCTGACAATCAAATTTTTTTAACAGGAACAGATTTAGCGGGACTATATCATATTTATGAAACGTAAGTTACAATGTTACGTAAGTTAGGTAATTCAATATTGTATTCGTAATATTGTACTTTGAACTCTCTAGTTTTGTTTAAAATATGTGTGTAAGTACAGTACCTAGTAGAGTTTCTGGCCTCATCTTCTTTACACCGAAACACCTTCAGACGCGGTGGTAGAGTCAAAAAAAATACCTCAGAAAGCAATACCGTGAAATTATTAAATGTGAGTTCAGTTTAGAGTTAGCCTATTAAAACTAGAATAAAACTATCGCGATGTCAATAAATAATTTTAGATTCCAGAAGTGCGATTTATGAATCGGGTAAAATTACTATTGAGATTGATTTTATGAAAGGGCCTGTCTATCGCTAGAGTGTAAGTCAATGATCTTTCTACTGCTGATTTATACAAATCATTATCTCACTCCTGCACAGCTAGCATGCCAGCCACGACAAAGCGTTTAAACGTCGTGCGCGCTCTTTCTGGCATACGTAAAATAATAAGGATGGAGGCACATCTCGATTTTTATCGTTTTCTCGGGGGTGGCATGCGAGCCCTACTGGAGTATGGTTTTTGAAAGCCAAATCAGCAGCAGAAAGATGCATACCTATCTCCAGAGTAATTTTGACCTTTTCAACCATAGACTTAAACTTTAGCGATAGACTTGACCTTGCATAGAAGCAACATGTTCCACTTGAATGAGGTGTACGCACCTGATTGATGTTCCCGAGTTCACTTCGTCACTATGGCAATTATGGCAATGACAGACCGCAATGTGTCATTTTGTGTTGTTTTGTGTGACATGTTGTTTGTTTGAACGAGCTTGTCTATCGCTAGAGTAATATATCTATGTTTTCAACTGCTGATTTCTACTGTGACTTTCAAAAACCGCACTCATGGACGAGGAAAAACCGGGTAAGTCCGGTCTAGACGCGGTAAAGGTTACATTAATTAACATGTCGATTATAGACTGGGAGGCGATGAATATAAATTAAAAGCAAGTGATTTAGTAGGTAATGAAAATATTATGATTCTTCGTATTCTAAATCTAGTTTCAGTTACTAATGTCAAAGATTGGCAAGCGACAGCGGTTGCGTTTACTTAGAGGGGGTCCAGTTAGTACCCAAAAACCAAGGGGTAAATTTATACGTGTTAATGACATGGGAATTTAAGGTTTTATATTCGTAATCATGAGGTAATGTTGCCAGATCAGTATATAGTTGCTAGACCCTATTTGAAGTCGAAAAAAGGGGGACCTCATTCACATGATACAGACATTAGACAAGGCTGATTCTTTTATATGTTACTGTACATTCACCAAATATACGGCATTTGAACCTACACGTTGCTTTCATGCCGCCAGACTATACAGGGTCCAACTTAATATGCTGACACTTTTTTAAGGGCAGGATCTTCCAAATCGCCTGTTTTTGGTTGAGTTTTAAGGCATGAAATAGTCGTTGTTTTAATCCAGAAAAAATATATGTTGTTGTTCATGAACTGCTCTCGATTATTCTGTGCCTCAAAACACGATAGTTATTACTTCTCTCGATCATAAAAGCATGCAAAGATAGGTAGTTTAATACTATTTTTCAAGTTTTACTTAAAGATTATTAACAATACAAATAAAAAAAATACACTGAAAAATAGGAAATGACATTGTCTAAATTATTCTCAGGCTAGTTTTTTCCCCCACCACCAGAGAGAAAAGATATTGATGAAAAATACGTTTTTTTGCGGACCTGCCTTCAATTGAAGCGGGATGGCTAATTGCAAACTTATGCTTGTAAGAAAGAGACGCTTGCACTCGAATAACCGGGCCTTAAGGGGATGATCAGACCATCAAACTGAACAACTTTCTCTATGGGACCAACATGGAAATCGGGAAAAAAAATCGCTGTCCCATACATTTGGCTCGAGTAGGTTTGTAGTTTTGTAGGGGCTGATATTTTTTTCGCGATTTCGATGTTGGTGCCATAGAGAAAGATGTTCCGTTTGATGGTCTGAGCATCCCCTAAAAATACCGTCAGCATATTAAGAAGACCTTCTTAATATGCTGACGGTATTTTTGTTACAGTTTGTATTTTGTAATTTAGCGCAATTTCTAAAATATAGGGGACCCCCTATATTTTAGAAATTGCGCTAAATTACAAAATACAAACTTAAAGTTTAGAAATCAGAAATGGCCCTTTCCACAGCCTTTCTCCGCCCATTCATCCTCACCCCGTCATTTAGAGAAAATGATCAAAAGTGAATTTGCTTTGAGTTCAGCAAACAATATCTTGTGTCGACCGACGCACATTGGGTATTTTGCCAATTTAGGCGGCCATTAACCGAACTCCTAAAACTTGTCCCAGGTAGAAACACAGACTGGTTTACCATCGAGAGGGATGTGTTGTAGCTATAGTAATTATGAAAAAAAAGCTGCCCTTTATGATGGAAGCAAGCCGCTTTGCATAGTGATAGAAGGGACCAAAATAAGCGATTTGACCCGCAGCAGCGCAACTTTCATCCCTTGGGAACACAGATGGCGCCACTTCTTTACCTAAAACTTCAAAAAATTCTTCAAGGCTAACGGCTTCACCGATTTCATTGATAAAGGTGTCAATCGAAAGAACATTTATTAATATATAATAAAAAAAATAAAAAGTAAAAAAATCTATAGTGGCTGCAAAAAGCCATGCATTTTTGTAAATTTTTAAATGCTTATTTTCAGTTATTCCTTAATAACATTTTAAAAATGTATGAATTGGGTATACTTTTAATTATTCACATTATTAATAAATCAATAACACGTTTAATAAAAGAAATTGCATGGCAATATCTTTAGTAGTTAGGAAAATATTTAAGATTTAATAAGCAGGCACGGCGCGTCCCTGTCATAGTAATTATGAAAAAAATACTGAATTTTGTGATGAAAGCCAGCCGCTTTGCACAGTGATAGAACGGACCAAAATAAGCAATTTTAACCGCGTCAGTGAATCATTTATCCTTTAGGATCACAGATGGCGCCACATGTTTTAACAAACTTCAAAAAGTTCTAGAAACTAAACGGCTACACCGATTTTAATTATTTAAGTGTCAAACGGTTCGTCTTCTTAAGTTTCAATTTGCAAAAAATAAAAAGTCAAATGTTTACAGAAATTGAAAGTGAAAAATAAAAAAAAAATTACAACAAATAAAAAATTACATGTGTTCACTAAACTACGTTGAACAATGTCTGAAGTGAGTATTTTTTTATTTTAGACATCTAATTCGAATCTAAAAATGAAAACTGCATCGAAATCGGTTTAGTCATTTTGTAGATATTTGTAATTTCTGCCGATAAACGTCCGCTGCCTAGACATAGGCCTCCCGCAAGGATCGCTACAACAGTGCCAGTCCTGCACTACCCTCATCCAACGAGTGTCCGCTACCTTCACCGGATCGTCTGTCCACCTTGTGGAGGCCTACCCACGATACGTTTTCCAGTACGCGGCTGCGCGGTCGCCACTCGTGAACTTTTCAGCCCCATCGCCCATCCGTACTGCGAGCAATGTGTCCAGCCCATTGCTACTTTAGTTAGCAATTCTCCGGGTTGTGTCGGGCTGTCGGCTACCCGGGTTCCCTTGCGTATTGGCTCTTCATTTCTTATTCGATCTCGCAGGGACAATCTAGCCCTCTGAGTGACTTACAGCATTTTTACTTGGCCTTAATTTAGTTAGCGACCACGTAACAGCATAATTTATTATATTAGTATAGCATTTCAAAACATATCTATTTACTTACGTACATATGATTCCCACAGCCACCTTTGCAGGATTTTGTTTACACCACAGGGCGCAAGCTAGGTCGACGCTTTGGCAACCACAGCATTGTGTCCATCACAGCCTGATTTATAAGCGCCTTGGTTGAAGAACATTTTCTATTTAATAGTTCCCATCCCATTCCATCTTTTTATTTTAGGGATGTAATAAGACCTGTTAAGGTGGATGGACTCCACAATAGTCAAAATATACAATGGTCAGCGCATCGTGCGCGTCGCAACCTGATTTACCTACAATCGTATTAGTCAAAGAGGGATAATTCTGACCAAATCGCAGTTACTTTTGAGCATTGTGGAGTCCATCCACCTTAGGAAGTCTTCTCACATCATCATAAAAAGATAGACATGGGATGGGAACTATTATATTGAAAAGATTCTTCGACCAATACGCTTATAAATCAGACTGCGGCACACAATGCGCTGTAGTTGCCGAAATGTCGACCTACCTTGCACCCTGCAGTTTAAAATATTCAGCAAAAGCTGCTGTGGGAATCAAACGTAAGTAATCTATATTTTGAAATGCTATACCTACTAATATATTACAATAAATTATGCTGTTTCGTAGTCACTCACTAAATGAAGGCCTAGTTTAAAGGATGAAAGTCAACCAAAGGGCAATGGAGAGGGAAGCTCGGAGTGTCCCTCCGAAATCTAATAAGAAATGAAGTCGACAGAACCCGAAGAATTGCTACCTAGAGTGGCAATGGGCTGGGCATATTGCTCGGCTTGCCGATGATGCCGAAGAGTTCGTGAGTGGCGACCGCGCAGCCGCGTACCGGAAAGCGTATCCAAAAGGTGGACCGACGATCCGGTGAAGGTAGCGGACACTCGTTGGATGAGGGTAGTGCAGGACCGGCTGTGTTGTGGCGATCCTTGCGGGAGGCCTATGTCTAGGCAGCGGACGTTTATCGGCAGAAATTACAAATAGGTATCTACAAAACTACTAAACTGATTTCGATGCAGTTTTCATTTTTAGATTCGAAATAGATGTCTAAAATAAAAATACACATTTCATACATTGTTCAACGTAGTTTAGTGAACACCATATAATTTTTTATTTGTTGTACCTTAGATTTTTTTTATTTTTCACATTCAATTTCTTAAAATATTTGACTTTTCATTTTTTGTAAATTGAAACTTAAGAAGACAAACCGTTTGACACTAAAATAATTAAAATCGGTGTAGCCGTTTAGTTTCTGGTACTTTTTGAAGTTTGCTAAAACATGTGGCGCCATCTGTGATCCTAAAGGATGAATGTTTCACTGACGCGGTTAAAATTGCTTATTTTGGTCCGTTCTATCACTGTGCAAAGCGGCTGGCTTTCATCACAAAATTCAGTATTTTTTTCATAATTACTATGACTGGGGTGCGCCCGCCTGCTTATGAAATCTTAAATATTTTCCTAACTACTAAAGATATTGACATGCAATTTCTTTTATTAAACGTGTTATTGATTAATTAATAATGTGAATAATTAAAAGTATATCCAATTCATACATTTTTGAAATTTTATTAACGAAAAACTGAAAAATAACATAAAAAAATTTAGAAAAATGCATGGCTTTTTACAGCCATTATAGATTTTTTTACTTTTTATTTTTTTTATTATGCATTAATAAATGTTCTTTCGATTGACACCTTTATCAATGAAATCGGTGAAGCCGTTAGCCTTGTAGAATTTTTTGAAGTTTTAGGTAAAGAAGTGGCGCCATCTGTGTTCCTAAGGGATGAAAGTTGCGCTGCTGCGGGTCAAATAGCTTATTTTGGTCCCTTCTATCACTATGCAAAGCGGCTTGCTTCCATCACAAAGTGCAGCTTTTCCTTAAAATATCTCCATAACGACTAGGACTATTGCATCGCCACAGCTCTTCAATATTTATATGGACAGTTGTTTGACTGATTTGAAAGAGATGGAATGGATGAGCTTAGTGTCAAGTGCCTCTTGTACGCTGACGACCAAGTCATACTTGCGCCTTCGGTGACGGCGAGTTACAAGACATGTTGAATGTGATGAATGACTCGTTGAAGAAAAAAGAAATGAAAGTCATGTATGCAAGACGAAGGTAATGGTTTTGGAACGAGAAGGCGATGATGTTTCAGAATGTAACATTGTTATGGAAGGAGACAGAATGGAACAGGTGAATGATTTTGTATATTTGGGAAGTTTGTTTAAGAGAGATGGAAATAGTGAGCGAAGAGTGACTGCGGGAAATAATAGACCGGTGGCCAGCTACAGTCAACTATACCTTATACAATTAACGAACTCACTCATTATGCACCTAAAGTAGACTAAAAATAAGTCATAAAAAACTTGGTTTGCCAGGGCGCAGCTTGGCACGTTTTCCGGTGTGATGAAAAACGTGGACCCCAAAAACACCCCATTTTACCTCATCGAATTAAAGGATGGAACTTGTCTGTTGGTCTAGAGGCCGATTAGTAAAGCCTAAAAAACCTGGTCTGCCGCCGCCTATCCTGGCACGTTCATGGGTCCGACTGAATTTAGGGTGCCCCTCGGAGGGTGGATTTTACCTCATCGAATTAATGCATGAAATCAACGCCACTTTATAGTCCTATTAACTATGTTTACATATGCCTTGGTTTGCCTAGGCTCAGCCTGGCAGGTTTCCGGGTCCGACTGATTTTACTTTCAAAAAATTGTTTAGCCAAACTTTAAAAACCGGTATAAATCTACAGAATCTGCGGAAAATTTTACTGAAATTCGCTTGTATAAATTAACCAAGATATATGTTACTCATACAAATATCCCTGAAGGTGGAATTTTAATAGAAAAGGTCAACGGCCCGCGGAAACTAAAAGAGATAGGTATGTGGTCCCGAAGGAAAAAATGTCAAAAACCCTGGGCAATTTGACGTCCCGATGAAAAAATCCAAAATGGGAGATCCAAGATGGTCGTCTTACATTTTCAAAGTCCTCATAACTTTGTAACCATTGACGGTCGGCGCGCTGTGTGTGTACAAATCAAATTAGTAGCAAAGCCCGGCTTACGACGTTTACCTTTCGGTTCTATCAGAAGGCATATTTTAGTATCGTCGAAGATAATGGTGGCGCAGAATAGTTAATCTATGTAACAAATAAATTGATAGATAACTCATTTATTATTTCACCTGAACAATACAGGAAAAAACAGTGACTGACAAAGGTATGTTTTTGTTAATTAAACAATCCTGGAGATTGAGATTTCGATACATCCAGTCATCAGAATTGCAGTGTAAAACATCAGGAATGAGCCCTTAGTAAAAAAAATACCTACGATGTCCGAATATCCTAATTAGGCATTTTAATTTATCGTGTAGGTAGGTAATTTTCTACCTTTGTCAGTCACTGTTTTTTCCTGTATTGTTCAGGTGAAATAATAAATGAGTTATCTATCTATCTATCAATTTATTTGTTACATAGATTAACAATTCAGCGCCACCATTTTTTTCGACACTAAAATATGCCTTCTGATAGAACCGAAAGGTAAACATCGTAAGCAGGGCTTTGCTACTAATTTGATTTGTATACACATAGCGTGCCGACCGTCAATGGTTACAAAGTTATGAGGACTTTGAAAATATAAGACGACCATCTTGGATTTTTTCATCGGGACGTCAAATTGCCCAGGGTTTTTGACATTTTTTCCTTCGGGACCACATACCTATCTCTTTTAGTTTCCGCGGGCCGTTGACCTTTTCTATTAAAATTCCACCTTCAGGGATATTTGTATGAGTACATATATCTTGGTTAATTTATACAAGCGAATTTCAGTAATTTTTCTGCAGATTCTGTAGATTTATCCCGGTTTTTATAGTTTGGCTAGACAATTTTTTGAAAGTAAAATCAGTCGGACCCGGAAACCTGCCAGGCTGAGCCTAGGCAAACCAAGGCATATGTAAACATAGTTAATAGGACTATAAATTGGCATTGATTTCATGCATTAATTCGATGAGGTAAAATCCACCCTCCGAGGGGCACTCTAAATTCAGTCGGACCCATGAACGTGCCAGGATAGGCGGCGGCAGACCAGGTTTTTTAGGCTTTACTAATCGGCCTCTAGACCAACAGACAAGTTCCATCCTTTAATTCGATGAGGTAAAATGGGGTGTTTTTGGGGTCCACGTTTTTCATCACACCGGAAAACGTGCCAAGCTGCGCCCTGGCAAACCAAGTTTTTTATGACTTATTTTTAGTCTACTTTAGGTGCATAATGCGTGAGTTCGTTAATTTTATAAGGTATAGTTGACTGTAGCTGGCCACCGGTCTATAAGGTAAATAGTGCCCTGCACGCCGTGGTGAGTAGACGGTCTGTGTCAAAAAGGGCACGTCTGGCTATTCACAACGGTGTGTTGGTGCCTACCCTGATGTATTGGGAGTGAATGTTGGGTATAGAATAAAAGGAATGAAAGTAGAGTGAATGCAGTTAAAATGCGCTCCTTACGAAGTTTGTGTGGTATAACTTTGGTTGATAGAATCAAGAACAGTGTGATAAGGGATTGGCGTAAGTTGAAGGTTGATGGATTGAAAGTGGTATGCTTAGATGGTTCGGTCACATAGAGATAATGAATGAAAGAAGACTAACGAATGAAATTTTTATGCAAAGGTGAGCGGAAGTGTTGGGAGAGGCCGTCCGAGGAAAACACACCATCAATGATCTTTTCCGAAAAGGACAAGTGCGTAGCACCCTCAATCGACGGATGTTCATAAAGAGATGTATGAATGTAAATGAGGCTAAAGAGGTTTGTCAGAATCGTAGTGCGTGGCGGTCCGCTGGCCTGTGCCTACCCCCGTGGGACAATGGCAATGGCGTGAGCTTATGTATGTATATGTATGTCCCAGGAAGAAAAAAAGTGCTACTGGACAATGTTGAATAGACAGGACAATTAGCCAACCCTTCCTGATACCAATTTGTATATGCACGCATCGGTATCTCGGTCGGAATTCGGTCGCTGCTCCAAATAGGTACAAATTGTGAAAAATCATAAGTTTTATTCAAGAGTTGTTATTATAAAAACTGTAATGGATTCGAATACCTACACCAGGCAAGATCACATTATAATACCTACATTGATTTGGCTTAGCGTAAATACTTACCGTCATAAAAAGTAAAAAAAAATAATTTTGCCCGCCAAAAATCGCAAAATGTGCGACGCCATCCATGACGCTCTGCGTGTAGACAAAAGGAAACCTGTTTTGTATGACATGATGTCCCAAATTCATCAGGCCATCAGTAGCATTGCGTTTCTTCACCTTTTAATAGGGTTGTCATTTTTGATATCTTGGAAATTTAATTAAAAAGGACACTTTCCTGTAATTTTTACATACGGACGATCAGCATCAGAGAATTCGAACCCCTTTGCGCTTATAAAAATTAGGATAGAGGGGTCAAGTTTATCTGAAGCTGTCTATACGTAAACACACGAAAATATCTTTCGGGCTTTTGGGTGATCTAAAAATTTGTTTCAACCAGGTATGTTTATCTTAGAAAAAGTATATGCATAGAATGATCCTCACTGTTTTACCGTATAAACCAAAAGGGGCCAAGTTTCATAGGTTGGTGTGCGTGAGGCGCCATACAAATTATGTATGTGTGCGTGTATATGTATACGGTTTAGGAGCCAGTACTGGTTCCAATTTTTTTCGACGCTTTCGTATCTTCGACTGTCAATCTTGACAGATAACTTTATCAAAGATTTTTATTTTGCCACTTTCTAATTACCTAAGAACGCAATAATAAAGTACATACATAAACATTGTAGCAGACAGATTATGCCGCGTTACCATCACCAGCAACACCTCTGAGAGTCTTCAGAGGGCCTAGCTAGACAAAGTACCACCTCACCTTTCGATGAGCGTTTAACGACAGTAGAAAACATAAAAAATGTATGGGACTGAAGAAAAGAACAACACGAATAGAAAATGCCTAGACAATATGACATTTTTGACATTGCTTTCAGAGCAGATTTAGCCTTTTTTCCCTGATAAGCGATCGTCAATTACCTAATTTGTGACATTATCTAACATTATGTCAATTTTTTATCGTCGATAAAGGCTTCCGCACATTGCAGCGATATTATCGAGCGATATTATCGACAGCGATATCGCGACACCGTACACACTGCAGCGATTCCACGATTCGCGTCACGCATGCGCCCCACCACTGAATGTAGTCGAAAGAGATTGCGTCAGGTTGCGATAATATCGCGGCAGTGTGTGGGATCGAGCGCGGGGACGCGCACAAAATGTACTGAGAACTAATATCGCAAAATCGCAGCGATATTATCGCTCGATAATATCGCGGCAGTGTGTAGGATCGCGCGCGTCCCCATATAAAATGTACTAGAAATAAATATCGCAAAATCGCAGCGATAATATCGCTCGATAAAATCGCTGCAATGTGCGGAGGCCTTAACGCTGCGGCGTTGAATGTAGTTTGTAGAATAAGAAGCTTGTGCACTTTGTCTAGGCCCACAAGTCAGCTTAATTTTCTTGTGAGATCGGTTGACACTGGACGCTTCATCGATTCTTCACCTTCACGATCATAATTCCTTTCTGTTTTTGTTGCCATCAATTTGCAATCAGCTATGAAAACTGTGTTTTTGGCAGCCCTATGAAGCTTGGAGCCTTTTGACTTATGAAACGTGACTTGAATATGAACCGCTTTTGTTACTTTTCAACATTTTGGAGTTCCATGTTCGTACATGTAGTATCGAACAACCGAGTTTTGCGGCGACAGGTTTCTGTGCAATTTTTTTACTTTCAAAGATAAACTCTGCATCGAATACAAATTACAATGTGTTGTCAAAATATGCTGATCTATAAGCATTTCCATTGTAGGCAAGCTTTGGGTCAGTTTTAATAAACGAGTACCTACATTGCTGAGAATGCTAGGAGTTAGGGCACATGAAGCACCGCAAGTTTAGCTTAACCAGCAATGTACTCTGGATTGTCAATTGTCACGTTTATTAACCCTTTCGGTCCATAAGGACAACTTCTCATAAGGACCACTTCCCAAAAGGACCACTCCCAAAAGAACCATTTCCCAAAAGGACCTCTCCCAAAAGAACCATTTCCCAAAAGGACCACTTCCCAAAAGGACCACTCCACAAGGACCACTTTCCATAAGGACCACAAAAGGTAAATATATCGAGAACTGGCACTGTCTTTGTTACTTTGCGTATGCGAAAGCGAACGCGCGTGACGGTATATTCACGTTTTGTCCCTTTGTCATGTGTGGACTATGACGCGCTCCGGTGAATTTTGCCCTTTTGATCAAATACTACATAAACTTTTTACCAGAGGGGTAGGCAGAGACTGGATCTCCACACTTTGGGCGGTCCTGTATACCTTTCAGTGGTCCTCTAGTATCCGTATGTACCATTATATATCCTCGTCGATTCCCGCTTCTTTCAACTTGGCAATTGCTTGGCACATTCAAAAGACATCCTCAATCTGCTGGAGATTGAAGTGTCGTATGAAAAGCATAACATTCCATACACAAGGACTTCGCATTTTCGCATCAGCCAGCAGTCAGCAGTGCACTGTTAAAGGGACATTGTTTTACATTTGTTTTACATTACTGCTTAGTGACCGAGGACATTTGAAAGGACTGGAAAGTCAGTGGCAATGTATGACAGCAGAGCACAATTGATACTAAGGGTAAATAAGGTGACATTAGAGACATGTATCATTTTTTGGGTTTTGTTATTGTATGACGTGGTGAGTCCATGTGTATAGAAGGTCATTGATGAAAAGGTATAAAAACATTGTTTCCTCTGCCTAGATAAACCTGCCTCTAATATTATTTAACAAGCAGCTATAGACATAGCAAAAAAAAAACAAAATAACCACTAGATTGTTACACTCAGATTCGTAAGTGGGTCATTGTCATATAGTGACAAAAAATTGTTCAAGACACGTAAATTCTTAAATAATGCTTTAATTTAATTTCTTTTTGCAAAAAGAATCAACAATTATATTATACTTTTTACCCAAGAAAATCTTTTTAATGAATTAATTCGATAAACTGAATTTTTGCTGTTTTTTATACTCAAAAGTCCGTTTCGGTGGTCCGTTCAAAACAGATGTATGCAAGTTTGCAATGCAAAAAGTAAATGTAAACTGCACTTAATGTTCGCCCTGTTCAGCTTAATTAGTTCTCTCAATCCTCAAAAATCATGTGCTATTGATATGAATCCTAAAAGTGGGTCGGTTTTTTATTTAAATACGATTGTCACATGTTACACAAGTTGTATGTCTTTTCGGTGGTCCATATTTTTATCCAAACATTTCAACATTTTTATGCTTAAACGTTCCCAAAAACAAATAGTTCCTTTCTAAGGAAAGTCATCAATATCCCTTGATGCATCCCTGATCCACATTTCATCAAAAAAGAGGAAAATCTTTTTCGTTTACCCAAAAATACTTTTTTGTCAAACTTCATAGCGTCTTTCCGGTTACTACATTAAATTTGTAAGTATTATTGAATAAGTGAAATTTTCGTTATAGCGCAGTACATACTAATGTCTAGTTTACAAACGCATCATATTTGGCTAGCCAGCCCGCTATAGTTTCAGGATAGCTGAATTTGAATGTGAAATTTCCGTTCGGTGGTCATCTTTTTGGTGGTCATTGGTGACCACTGACCAACAAATCGACTTCAGGAACAACGTTATTTTAACTTTTCTCCACCAATATGAACTGAGCCCGCTTAGGTGGTATATGGTCCACTCGCTGCCACCCTTATTTATGAGAGGATGCCTAATAAACAACCGAAACTTAGAGAAGAAGCAGGGACGAGAGATACTAAAAAAGTCGAAACGCATTAGTCAAAAAAATAAGGTCGTAGTAGAAGTCCACCAACTTCTCCGGCTTCTTCAATTGTTTCACACACATATCTCAACCGGTGAAGTACAAAATTGTGAGGATGCAGGTTGCAGAGTTGAAGGTTGAGATGAAATTCTGATTGGATTCTACCAATCAGCATGTGGTAAATAGAACTGGCGAACAATCCCATACACCCTTCCTAAGGATAGGCCCTGAACCCTCTGCCGTGAAATTTACGAAAACTGATGATAATGATGGATGATAGGCATAATCTTCCCCTAAATCCTCCTCCTTCATCTGCTTCGAGACACACTTTAAGAGCTTTGAAAGGGAATTTGAAAACAGAAAGGTTTATTTATTATTAATGGAGTTAGAATCAAAATTAAGTTAGCATAAATAGAAGAGAATGAAAGATTAATAAACCGGATGAAAATTATCAAGAAACGTTAACTGAAACCACGGAAGATACTCATATTGTCAAATGAAAAAAACGAGAACCGAAAAGATGTCGTTTTGGTGGTCCATATTTTACTATATTTTTATGGTAAAAATTCGTAACAATTCCCTATATCTGACAAAGTATAATAAAATGTAACAACAGAGAAATTTTAATTGAGATTAATGTATGTTGAATTTTGTTTTATTTTATGAATAAAGCGCAATTGATGTCTTCTTGGTGGTCATCTGCACCTTTTCGGTGGTCAGAAAAAAACGTTTTTTGGTAATTATTTGATAAAGGAAGAAAAACGACCTAAATTTTTAATTTATTTATGTTATATTTACTATTTTACTTCGGTTAATAATGAAAAAGTGGTAAAAATTAACATCTTTTCACATTCCTTTCTTTGCACCCCTTATATGACAATGACCCAAGTATTAAAATCGTTCATCCATGAACATCTCTAACTCCAGCTTCCAATAAATATCCCTTTTATGTTTGAAGTCAGTTAAAAACCGCTACTATTCTAGAGAATAAAGAAAAGATAAGTGAGCAGATACGAACCTATATTCGATATCAAATTCATTAAATGACAATATGTACCTAATCAAATACGAGCCGGTACGTTTTGAAAAATTAGATAGTGTCCCTGTGATGCTCTGATGCCGAAGTGTCAATACGTCAATTTCACCGATCAAGCTATGTACTGCTGGGTGTAAATTGCTGATACCTACTCGGCATGTCAAGTCGCGTGCACCTTAAAAACAAGCCCTGCCCATAATTCCGTGACAGTCATCTACTAACCTTTGCAGCCGTCGCGGCGCGGCTCGCTCGCGTCCCACTCGACACAGCGCGCGCGATCTTACACACGCAAGAAAAATAAATCAAATGTACAAAATAACACCAATTAAAAATATAGGACAAAAATAATAATTTGTGCCAGTGACATCCCTGCCGGTTCGAAATTTTAAGTGCGCGCTTTTTAGAAATTTTTTTATTTTTTATTTATCGGACTGTTGCAGTGAAAATGGGTTTGAAGCCGGAAGAAGACAAGCGGCCTAGCAAGCTGGCGATTATGGATGAGGAGGACAATTCAGATATACCACGTAAGTTTTTTTGTGTTTACGAAATGATTCTGGGAGAAGGTACCTATATTTAAAAAAAAGCGTGACAGTTAAAAAAAATTCTAACTAACTCTAACTAATGAACTTTTTTAAGCGAACAATCGAAGTCCGGCTAAAAATTAGCAAAATACTAGCCTATCGGCAAGTAATTTTTAACTTACTATTCACCTGATTTAAAAAAAAACGTCGGAATCGACCTATTAGGTAATTATAGGAAAATTACGAACCCTAAATAATTTACTTACGCACAATTAGGATAATTGCATTAATTACCTATTTTTAAAACGCGTAATTTTGTGTAAATATCCGTACCTTGGATACCTACCAGTTATTTTATTACATTAGATTTTTACTTATGTAACTAGTATTTACCTATTCAAATGTAAAGTAAGCAATCGAGATCGATGTATGGTAGTAGTAATAATAGGTAATCATCCTTGGTCCACGGTTGCAAATGATTTATTCAAATAACCACATGACATATTTAATATTGTTATGAAGCAAAACAGCAAGAAATGTAAATTATCACCCTTTAAGACCTATTAAAAATGAACGTACCAAAAACGTAGTAGGTTGATTCTTGTACGGTTTTTAGGATTTGCGTTTATTTTGTAGGTACCACAGTTTGTAGGTACGCGTACCTTAAAGGACACTGGGCAAAAATGTAGGCCACTGGTCCAAGAGCATGTAGTGACAGTTAGAGGATACCCAAACGTACATGTTACACAAGGGGCATTAAAATATTTTCGAGAAAAAAAAGATGACGGGTGTTTCATTTTTACGTGATCGTTTTTGGAAGAAATCATTTTTACTTACATTATGTCCCAAAAGGTGTAATCTCTTTCAGGGAGAATCAGATACTTATTACTTAGCTACAACAACTAAAAGTAATTTTTAAGCGTACAGTCGCCATCAGATATATCGTAGCATACAAGGTGTTCAAATATTTCTGAGCAGGACTAATTTTCATTTAATTCTTTAAGTACATTAAATGTAACCAATTATATCTAAACATGTATTTAGTCATAAATATCTGAACATCAAATTTTCAATAATATATTTAAAATCTTTTTTAAAATTTAAATGTAAAACAACGGAGTAAGGTCTTTTTTCCTAAACTGTTCAGATGTAGGTATATGACCACTCTGACTGTGTAGAATATATTTGATGTTCTAGGCGTTACAATATTTTTGATTGGTTATGCGTAAAGAAATTATTGAAAATTAGAACTGCTTAGAAATGTTTGACCACCTTGTTTGCTACGATATATCTGATGGTGACTGTACATAAGTAGGAATTCTCACGTGTACTATAGTGACAATTTCAGGATAGAATCACGATTTTCTCGATTGGAGTTTACGAGATACTAAGGACTATAAAGATTCTTTCGTATTCATAATACTAAAAAATCAATAATACTATCCATAATATGCAGACCAAATTGGCAGCATACTTAAGAAGGGCCAGATCAAATGTACCCGAAACCGACGAGCGTGTATGAAACGACTTATGACTGTGGAAGAGGCAAAAGAGGTATGTCAGGATCGTAACCGATGGCGATCAATTGTCTCTGCCTACCCCAATGGGACACAGGCGTGAGTATATGTATGTATGTATGTGACGGAGTAGGTGATCTGTCGCTGATGCGTCGGTCATCAGGATTGTCTCTTGGTGAGGGGTCCATGGGGGCGGGTACTCGGCAACAAGATAGTCTTATTGGTTTACAATCACGATCACACGGTTTAGCTAATTTAATGTCTACTAATGCACTTGTTGATAGGGCTGATTTACACCATAGGTACGTGAACTGACAGGTTCGATGTGCAGGAGAGCGTCCTTGGTTAGGGCTCGGTTAGCACTGCCGGCCACGATCGACTCCCAAGCATCCCGACTCTGCCCACGTGACATTTGACATAATTACGTCACGGCGTTCACTATACTAATTACTAAGTTGATACTTATTCTAATAACGATAGGGCTCTCTATCGCTTGCTACGACATATGTATAATTGAAACAAGGAATTAAAGCAGCAGATAAAATAGCTCAGAGGTGAAATGTTAGTATGAAAAGCCACTAAACAAAACAGCCTGTATCTTTTTTCTCTCGAAAAAATATTGGTGCCGCATATAAAAAATGTTCTATATTAAACCCTCTTTCGAACTTAGTATGCCACTAATTAGGGCTCTTAGACCAATATGAAAACATTTTCAAAAAGTTAAAAAACATTCTGTTTTTATAATACTTAGTGGTTTTTAATACGAATCGATTTTTAGGTTTCGCGTTTATTTTAATAAAACGTTTGTAAACAAAATAATTCAGGATGTTAACGAATCAGGTATTTTTTAATCGAATGCAGGTACACTGCTGATAATATAAAAATTCTGCTGGGTATAATAACTATAGGTACATTTATATAGGGTCCAACTTAATATGCTGACACTTTTTTAAGAGAATGATCAGACCGTCAAACTGAAAAACTTTCTCTATAGGACCAACATCAAAAATCGCGAAAAAAAATCAGCTCTTCCATACAAAACTGCAAACCTACTCGAGCCAAATATCCATTGGGACAGCAGATTTTTTTTTCGCGATTTCGATGTTGGTCCCATAGAGAAAGTTGTTCAGTTTGATGGAGGAGCCGCCTGGCTCGCGACCACCCTCCTGCCGGAGTCTGGCGCCAAGCAGCTTGCTGCGTTCCGTCAGTGTGCAGGAGTGCCAGTGCACTTCTGGGTAACCAATTTTCTCGTTTTTCGACCCACGTTCCTTAGGGAAAATTGTCTTAATTTTATTATCCTCTGGTTTATAAAACATTTCTTTCTTGTAGGGTAACAAGTTAACAACCAGTAAATCTGCGAAGCAGATTAGAAAAACAATAATATCACGACTTAAAAATTGTCACATGAAGAAAAACTACGCAGTATTTTTGAATGTAACCTATTAAAACGTAAATTGTCAGAGCATCGCCTATGTCACCATTTAAAATTTTCATTCATACGTTAATGCTGCTGAATACCATTTGTATCAACTCATTGAGCAATGCCGATTCGGATGAAATCAATCAATAGGTACTGCAAACTAAACCAGTGGTTCTCAAACTACGGTACGCGTACCACATTTTTATCAGTTGCGTACCAAATTAGCAATGCATTGACTATTAGAACAGAATTGATCACGAGGCGGTAATTAATGTTTTAAGTACTTTTCAAGTTAATCTAGATAGAACAGGTAGCTTCCATTCCTGAGAAAACTCGTTTTCACACACACAAGGTGTTTAAAACACACTAGTATACTTACAGCCTATTGCAATCACAATATTGGTGGCGCTGGAAAAATAATTGAACGAAACAGGTAGGTAAGTGTGAAAATGAATTTTCTCTGGAATGAAACTTGGAAGACGCTGGGCAAACAAAGCTAACAATAATACCTACAAGTAGTACCCGTCTAATTACTCAAACCCTAGAGTACCTTCTTATTAATTTATGATGTCAGCCTGTTTTGTTTTATTCGGTACCTATTGTTTTATACGATGATATTAACTTCTCAACTAAATAATAACAAAAAGTCAGCGATTGGTTCGTGAGAAATCAATTATTATTAACAGTTTAATTGAAGCAAAAAACAAAATCTTATTATCTTGTGTAGAGACGGTTCAAAATGAATAATCATAGCAGTAGTACATTCTGCCTAAGTGTTCTAATAATAGCAAGGTGTCAATTATTTTAATGTTTCGTTCTAATATTATTCTAAAGTGTGTTTATAATTAAAATAACAAGATTTGATTAGACTCTTAATCAATTTCAGACAATGGATATCTGCACACCTACTTACTTTGAAAGTGTATGAAAAGACATTGTATGTAAGTATTTTATTTAACTGTAAAATACCAGTATGATAATTTACGTACTCTAAGATTTATGTACTTAAACATGTGTTTTTATTAGTAGGTACTCGTGTTTTGAAGTATTTCTCTTTATTATGTAGGCACTACATAATATAAAATGGAAGCATTATTTTACTACGCAATTGCCATTTGAAACAAATTTATTGACAATCTTATTCTAACATACACAGTTACATAATGCTACTTAGGTATGATATTTTGTTATTGGTTTACTACGTTTTTTATTTTTGACTAACACGAGTTGAGTTTTATTCAGTGAATTGTTGCGAGTTTAGATGGATATAAAAAGCAAATGTTTTTGATATTAATGTAAGTAGATAGTAGGTATTAATTTTCAAAATTTCTTAGCAAATAATTTTCAAAATATAGAGTTTTCAGGCGCCTAGCGTGGTCTATCTACTTCAAAAATTGCCAATTTCTCATTTTGTCTTCCAGATTTCTAATTTTAACTAATTCTCGAAGTGACTACTTTCCTTTTGACTTAGTTACTTCTCATACTAACTACTGCGCAAACGGCCAATCCTTTCACAGGAAAATTCCTGTTGGAGGTTACTCTAATCTAAACCCGTGTAACCAAGCCCTTTATCGCGGCCAAGTTTTCTAAATTGAAAACATGAAACACGCAACTACACCACGTACCTACGCTACGTTCGATTTACGAAACATTTCATGTAAAACCTTATCGATATGTATCTACGTAATTGATAAGTGTTGAAATGTAACCATGATTGAATATTAGATTCATTATTTGTAAATACATGTCAAGGATTCGTTTAATAATAGGTTTTATTATGTGGAAAGTAGTGCAATTGTAATCTGCAATATTATGCATTTTACGTGCAAATTTTTTGTCAAGGTTTTTGCTCATTAAAGTACTTAATGCTTATTCGATCAGCATTCTTGTTCGTTGGAAATAAGAAAGGACCTGAAAGGTGCTACTTACAATAAAATTATACTTATTATTTGCGTCACAATGGCTGCCGGGTAGGTACCTAATACCTATACAAAACAAGGCTTTATAAATTGCAACGTCAGTAACATAAAGGGGGAAACCCTTTCGTTACTTCTTTACCGCATTCATTAAAGAATGAACCTATCAAGTAGTACCGATATTTACTACTAACATTAAATTTTTAAATGAATCTGTCAAAAACCAGTAGTACGCATCTATCTAACTAATAATTTTTACATACTTTTTGGGTTGCTTCAAATTCAAAACTACCAAACTGCACCTGCACCAACTTTTACTATTGTAACAAATTTGAAATCGCGAAAAGAAAATCATCATTTACTATGGAACGACTGATTTTATTTTCGCGATGTTGGCTCCATAGTGAAAGTGGTTCATTTTGACGGTCTGTTCGATATGAAACCGATGAAACGCATTTAAGAGGATAGACCAGTACAGTTTTTTCCATACAAACGTATTCCCCTGTTTTCTCCCTGGATAATAATACTAGAGCAAATATTTTTTTACCATACAATCTTTGTCACCTCTGCCATGTCCCTATGTTTTGCTTTTTTACATTAATTAATTACTGTAGGAACTAGGGACCTTCGAAATTGACCAATTTTACCGCCCGTTTTCAGACATCCAGTAAACAATTTTGACGAATATAAACAAAAAAAGCAAAACCTACAGACATAGCCAAAGTCTTTCTCATATACCTATTATTCTTGAAAGAATTATTAAAATCGGTTTAGTTTTGGAGGAGAAAACAGGGGAATACGAAATGCTGTTTTCGTCGATTTTATGTAAATAAAATCGGTCCTAGCTGCAGTTGTATCTTTCGCACTCTAGTCAGTGGGGTGTAGGTATGGGTGGGGCGGATCGGACAAATTTGTATACGGTTGGAAAAGTGACCTATTCTCCAAATTAGCATTTCAGCCCGCCTATCCTCTTAAGCTTACACCCTGTACAGTACTTGCCTATAATCATTATAAGAACTACAGTCTATCTGCATATAATTATTATACGGTAGAGATTACATTGTTGAAGCATTGTTGCATGTTTTTCGCAACACTACCGTAGGCTGGGCCCATCAGTCATCGCATCAGTGGTTACGGTACGCTAAACAGTTTTGCAATAAGTGTTGGTGCTCAAATTATCAACTTCCTCTACAAGTCTTTAGTACTTTAAATTGGTGTAATGATCATTTTGTCATCTGTCGGATTGGAGCTCTGTTATTTATGATTTTGAACTTCTAAAACAGGTTTTATAGACGAGTTTCAAAAATTATGTATGATATTAATAACAATTTGGGTTAGTGTTTCGAATTACTGTATTTATTAGTCATAAATAGTCATAATAATAATAAGTCTTTTGGGAAGTAGCTACGTCACGCATCATTGATTGATAATAACAAAAAAGTTGGTAATGTGGTGCTTGAAAATAAGTATTACTTATATAGGTACCTACATTCCGTGTTTAAATTTTTATTTTTAACAACTTGAATAAACATACCTACAAGCAGGTATGTTTTATAATCGCGATAACATTAGGTATTTTCATTAAAAAAAAATATTTCCTATTAATTTCGATTATGTAGGTATCAAAACAAAAAACCAAAAACACGTATAAATCTATTATTATTATTATTATATATCAGGCAGGCAGTTGATGCAACTGATAATGCCTGTATCCTGTTCCAGTGAGAAATTTTCAAAAAACTGCGAAATCCAGGCGAAGTCACGGGATTCTACTGTAATGTTTGTTTGTTTGTTCGCGCTTCCCGATCATCGCGTTCGAAAGAACCCGTTTGGACGAAGTCACGGGACATTTTCAGGGGTTAATTGCATATTTGACCTCTATTTTTATAGCCTACACGTTAGGAAATTCTGTAGGTCATTGACTGTTTCATGAAATGACGTCTGTTAATTTCATTTAGATGCAGCGATCAGTTGTTACTGCCTGTCAATTTTATTTTGTCTAGAATTCTATTCCATGATATAACTTAAAGGTAAGCTTAGATTATCAAGATAGACAGTCAAAGCTACGAAAGCGTCGAAAAAAATAGGAACCAGTACTGGTTCCAAAACCCTATACATATACACGCACACATACATAATTAGTATGGCGCCTCACGCACACCAACCTAAGAAAGTTAGCCCCTTTTGTTTTATACGGAACAAGTGTGAGGCTCATTCTAGACATATACTTTTTCTAAGAAGGTAAGATAGATCTGCAAGATAGCGTGAAGACGGCGATAGCAATCAGCGATATCTTAGCACATATTCAATTCAATTAATCAACAAGGTTATACCGACAGCTCAGTCTAGTAGGTAGTACCTATTAGGTAGGTATTGTTGTAGGCATCGACTATTTATTGCTAATACCTACATCTAAGTACAGCGCAAAGCCTTCAGGAGTGCGATTTTTGAATCTCATTCGATGAATTCAACAGTTAAAAATGTCAAAATTACTTTGGACATAAATGCATCTTTCTACTGCTGATTTGACTGTCAAAAATATCACTCCTGAAGTATGATTTTTGGAAGTCAAACCAGCAGTAGAAAGATGCATATCTCTACAGTAATTTTGATTTTTTCAACTGCTGTGCTCAGCGATTGAGTTTCAAAAATTATTTAGTTCAAATAAAAATCGTTATTATATTTTCAATAACTCTAATAAACGTAACTATAAAACCATAGGTACCTAATAATTGGAACGACCTTTATTATAGTCCCCAAGCTGCACAACAATATCTAATAAGAGGATATAGGATAACTACTAGAATTTACTGCCGTTGTCTACCATAAGAGCATATCGTCCGTGTAGACATCTCCTAGAGCTCGTATAGACACAGTTACCGAAAAATGGGCAACGTTTATAGTGCAAAACCAGGATAGTCATAAGACAACGAGTTTCGGAGCCAACTCTAAAGAGTAACCTTTACCGGAATACGTTTAAACAGTTTCTAGAGCACAAGTTTAGTGTAGTAGATAGTCTTATGATAATATTAGGATAGTAAAACAGACGTTCTTTAAACCATTTTATAACCGATCGGCTAAAAATTTATAATCACAAGAATCATACAAGAATAAACCGCTTAAAATTATTTTATTTCCTAATGGCGTACGTTTGACACTTATGATATTTATTTCAACATGGCGTTTACATTTTATTAACATTAACATCATATTTATCACGCGTTGGTATTTCGTATAGACAGCGCGAATGAGAGTGCGGATTTAATTGTATCGTGGGAAATATGGAGATGATTGTATAAAACTAAAGCGCTCGCTGTATTATAACATTTAAGCTAAAAGAAATTATTTTTAACATATTCATAAATCATAATTCATTTTAGTTTTTCATTTAATTTCAACAAAAATTATATTTTTATGATGCTTCCTCATAAAAAGTATCCATTTCAAGTAATTTATAGTTTTTAGTGGTCAAAACAAGTGTTTAAAGCTACATCAAATATGTATAACTCTTTTTAGGTTCCATTTTAATTTTTAAAATGGCGACGCTTTGCGCCTTGAACCGTGACAAGAGTTTTTATCCTATAGAGAAAGCTATAGAACACAATATGACTTTCACTAGATTAAAATACTATTCACTGACATTTCACTCCGTTAAATAGTAAATTACTCCTATGAAGCTTGTATGGTGGTCTATAAAATGCAATGTTTATATACTGTAATTTCTTGTCATAGTCGTACCAAACGTTTACAAGGCTCTGAGATGTGAAGTGCAAGTGTGAAGGATTCATACAATATTTAAAATTAAACAAGAAAAAAACAGGTAGGTAGGAAAGTTAAAGCCTTTTTATTTATTACTTAAGTATTATGTGAACATGAGCAAAAAATCTTGATAGTAGTCCAAAATAATAATGATTTTTCAATCATATAAGAACATCAGTCATTTTGTTAGAGTTTAAGGAAAATAAAATCACTAAATCCACTAAATCCACTATCACCTTTATGAGGCATGGTCAGCCCTTGTTAGCGATGTTCATTGACTTTGCGATGTCAGACTTAGCATATCCACAATATTCCCCATGGGTATGTCAGATATAATATTCTGAAAACTCATAACATCCCCGTTTCTATAGTACCTAAACTCTGCCCAGTGTGACGGATAGTGAGCCAGTGTATGTTAGATTTTATTGTTTGATTTAAATGGGAGTGCTTGGAGGGTTATTACTGATGTAAGTGTCCGATTAAATCGTTCACAAGATCGATAACGTGGGTGTCTATTATGACCCCTAGGCATATTACACTGGCTCACAACCCGCCACACTACCTATTAGGCAATTATTAAGTAAACTTTACGCCCCTAGTGTGGCTGACAGGAAAAAAATTCTCACTGTCCCCGCATGTCCCGCAGGTCAATGTCCCGGGTTATTCCCGTTGTCCCCCAACGCTACGTCCCCAGTGAGGGGGTCGGGATGTCGCAAAGAGGGTCCCATACAAAATAAGGACTCAGAAAATTTTCAACAAAACACAATCGCCAAATATAACATTCGGGATCTGGGGGATGAACCCACCCGGGGGGGTTGGGTCACCATTTTTTTTAGTCCAATTTTTTTTTGAGTAGACTAGCTAAACAGTAGCAATTTGGTTCTGGTGGTCGCAAGAAACCTAACATGCTCGTCGCTTCGCTCCTCGCTAACCTAACCGACTGAGTTAGATCGCGCCCCCTTCCCTTTATAAAAACATAATTTATAAAATATCGGTGAATCCTAGCGAAAAAATTGCAAAATTTTTGAATCCTTGGGATACACGGAAACCCACCCTTCCGCATGCAAAAATAAAAAAAAATCATTTTTTTAAATTTTACAAGTCCAGCCCCCATACTAATTTCACTCGAAAGTCGATGGTTCATACAATTTCGATCAAAATTTAAGTCCCAGCTCCATATAAAATTATCATAAAAATTTTTTAAGTGTGCGACCCTCTTTGCGGCACCCTAATAGCCGAAGAGCGGACAGTTGGCAACCCTACCTGATCGAGTAACAAGATGCGACCTACCTAGGGTGTAGCACATCAGAAAGGGTTGCCTGGGCGTAGCCTGGAGGGTTTTGTACAGTGAGCAAAAAAGTGGTAATTTTTTTTGGTGTAAATTACCTCATTGAGTAACAATAGTTGGCATATAGTACAGTCGATAGAGCTCATCGAGAAGTGCCAAATTATATAGGGTTGCCTCGCCTAGTCCTGGGACTTTCCTGAGACGGCCTGATTTTATAGTGGCTAAAAATTCAAAAAATTACCTCATCGAGTAACAAAATGAGACTTTGCCATTTGATAGCTCTAGTCGTCCTATTAATTATTAACGTAGGTTGCCGGCCCTAAACCTGGAAATTTTCTTAGTCGGCCGAATTTTATGTTCGAATTTAAAAACTGATTGATGCAACAACGTCGTGGAAATGTGTCCATGGATGGTTGAGAGATTGGTGGCATGTATTAATCAATTATAGGTATTAATTGGGAGGGACACAAACTTAAAAATTGTGCACCGTTAGCAAAAAATATCCAAAAAGTGGCGACACAGTCAGTATGCAAGCAAACATATGAAAGGCGTGTAAATACTGTATATTTTATTATAATTGTTACGGTCAGTGTAATAAATCTGGTCAGTCAGTATTAAGAGGAAAAGTACATGAAATTTGAAGAATTGGTATTTCAGAGATCAATTACTGTCGGGGTGTAAGGGGTAAACGCAGTACACTATGGCGACAACCTAACTGCCAACCTCATCTGCTCGTGGTGCACCCTGCCGACTAACCAACGAGGCTCTGGCGACCGACTGTGATTCCAGTATATCCATCCAAAGCAGGCTATACCAAAATCCCTCGACCTATGATGGGCAGCAGCATCACCGGTGCAACTAGTATATCCCTGCGATCACCAACCCGCTATACCAAGCGTGGTGATTATGGCATTTTTACCTCCCAAATATGGAATTTAGTCCCACATGGCCCCGGCCCCTAGTTCCCGGCAGCTCTACTATTCCAGGCTACGGCAGTGGTCTAGCTAACGGTAGGACGGTGGGTGCTAAGAATACCCGGGTTACTAGAGGCTGCCAACATCAACGACATTTATTGGCAACGTTAACGTATAACGGACGAACACTGATGGAGGACGAAAAGTTCACGAAACTCGAGATAGAACTAAAAAAGATTGAGAGGCATATTCTTGGGTTGTCAGAGGTCCGAAGACAGGGGGAGGATACGATGACCCTAGAATCTGGCCACTTGTTCTACTTCCGAGAAGGCGAAAGGCTGTCCCAGGGTGGCGTAGGATTTCTCGTCAACAAAACCCTCATCCACAATGTAATGGAGATAAAGATAAAGATGCATTTATTTGTACGACATGCGTAGTTTTACAAGCAGGTGTTACAATAATTATTAGGTCCTCCATGTCTTACCTTACGGCTTACAAATTATTATTTTGATAATTTCAGAGATGCTAATTCGTGTATTAAATTAACTCATTACAATATCATCATCATCATCAGCCTATCATCGTCCACTGCTGGACATAGGCCTCTCCCAAGGCGCGCCACAAAACTCTGTCCTCGGCCTTCCTCATCCAGTCGCTCCCCGCTACTTTTTTTAGGTCGTCTGTCCAGCGGGCAGCAGGGCGTCCCACACTACGCCTACCAGTTGCGGTCTCCACTCTAGAACTCTGACACCCCATCGGTTGTCAGTTCTTCGGCAGATATGACCAGCCCATTGCCACTTCAGCTTGCTAATTTTCTGAGCTATGTCAGCCACTTTAGTTCTGTGACGAATCACTTCATTTCTGATGTGGTCCCTCAGAGAAACACCGAGCATAGCTCTCTCCATAGCTCGCTGAGCGACCTTGAATTTATGAACTAGCCCTACCGTCAGAGTCCACGTTTCCGCACCATAGGTCATCACTGGCAGAACGCACTGATTGAACCCCTTCGTTTTGAGGCATTGTGGTAGGGCCGAGGAGAATATATGACGTAGTTTCCCGAAAGCAGCCCATCCTAGCTGGATACGCCTAGCCTTGTCGAAGTTGTTTCTACCTAGTCTTATAGTCTGTCCAAGGTAGACATAGTCTTGCACAATTTCTATCGCCGCCTCACCGACGTATACCGCCTCTGGCTCGACATGAGAATTAAGCATGACTTTCGTCTTGTCTAAGTTCATGCCGAGACCGACCCGTCGGGAAGCGGCATTAAGGTCGCTAAGCATCCCACTGAGGTCATGCAGCGATTCCGCCATGATGACAAAGTCGTCGGCAAAACGCAGGTGTGAGATGTACTCGCCGTTCACACATATGCCTCGTCCTTTCCAATTGAGCATCTTGAAGACGTCTTCCATCGCATTAGTGAACAGTTTCGGGGAAATAACATCCCCTGTCTCACTCCTCTTAGCAGTTGGATCGGCTTCATCTTGTACTTGTACGGACATAGTGGCGGCGTCATACAGACATCTAAGCACCTCAATGTATCGCCAGTCGATCTGGCATCGCTGCAAGGACTCCAGAACAGCCCAGGTCTCGATCGAGTTGAAGGCTTTCTCATAGTCCACAAAGGCTAGACACAAAGGTTGATTATACTCCTCGGTTTTCTGTATAATCTGCCTTACCGTGTGGATGTGGTCTATGGTACTGTAGCCTTTTCGAAACCCGGCCTGCTCCGGGGGCTGAAACTCGTCGAATTTTCGAGCGAGACGGTTCGTAATGACCCTCGAGAACAACTTATAGACGTGGCTCAGAAGTGAGATCGGTCTGTAGTTCTTGAGGAGGGTTTTATCTCCTTTCTTGAAGAACAGGACCACAACACTTCCGCTCCACGTCTCCGGTGTTATGCCATTGTGAATGACGGAATTGAAGAGCTTTCCTAGGGCCTTCAGAAGCTCTGTTGTTTGTTATTCCGTCTTCACCCGGAGCTTTGTTATTTTTAAGTTATTTGAGGGCTTTTCTAATCTCGCTCGAGTCAACGACCGGGATATCGTCCGTGTAGTGGCGTACTAGTGGGGCTCTGGGGTCGGTGTTGCGAGCTACAGGCTTTGGGGCGTGTGTTGCATACAAACTTCCATAGAACTTCGAAACTTCAGTGAGGAGGTCCGGCTTAGAGGCAACGATCTTCCCATCCGCGGATTTGAGTTTTGACAGGTGGCTTCTCCCGAGCTGCTGAACGAATACTTTCGACCCCCGGTTCTGCTCAATCGCCGCCTCTATGGAGCGCGTGTTGAAGCGCCGGAGGTCGCGCCGTATCAGCTTTTTTATTTTTTTGTTGAGAACCCGATGTTCTGCTGAAGACTCTTGCGCAGATAAAACTTCACGTCTATGCCTCATGAGCTCCAGAGTCTCGCTTGAGAGCTTGGATTCTTTTGCCACACGCTGCGTGCGGAAATGCCTGTAGCCCACTTCACGGAGAGCTTTTACTAGTTGGTTTGTAGCCTCGCCAACGTCCTCGGTGGTTTCCAACGAATCAAATCGATTTTTGAGGTCGAGTTGGAAGCTGTTACTTCCAACGACAGTTTGGTGCAGTGTGGGACGGAGGGTCGATTTCATCAGACGTCTTCTTTCAAGCTTGACATTTATATTCAGAGCACCTCGGACCAGTCGGTGATCACTTCCGGTGTTAAACCTGTTGATCACTCATACATCTCTGAATATGTGCCGTTTATCAGTCATGATGAAATCGATGTCATTTTTCGTCCGGCCGTCAGGGCTTCGCCAGGTCCACCTCCTTTGGGGCTGCTTCTTGAAGAATGAGTTCATCAAGCATAGCCCTTGCCTCTCTAGGAAGCCGACCAGCGTATGCCCTCGCTCATTCCTGGTACAAATACCGTGTGGACCTACCTTCGACTCATCGCCCTCCTGTTCCCACTTTGGCATTGAAATCCCCCATCACAACCGTGAAATGAGTCTTTGCGGTATCGTTGATAGCTCTAGAGATATCCTCGTATATAGCCAGGCATCCCTACCCATCCGTCATGGGGGCTTTGAGCCTGCCGGCTTTTCTCGCATCGGCGCAAGGGTTTAAATTCTGTCACTTAACGGAGACGAGGCTTGCGTACCTTTTGCAGCTGATGGATTGACGAGTTGGACGGCTCTCTTCTCGACCGCGTCCGCACACAGAACTCCAGGAGTACAGCGTGCCTGGGACGACGTGGGAGCTAAAGCGGCTATTTACCAACTGATAGGCGCGGCTACTGGCTCAAATTTGCCCAGACTTAGGGCGATATCAAGGGCAGCATCGGGAGCGTGGTTGCAGGCACTCCCTTCACCACATATGGGAACCCTGCTCGACGGCGACTCGCTGCGGGTGGTGGTAGCTCTCCGCCTGGGCTGCGATGTTTGTCAACCACATGAATGCATCTGCGGGTCCACGGTGGAAGCCAATGGCCATCAGGCATTGAGCTGCCGTCGGTGCTCGGGGAGACACCCACGTCACTCAATGACATCGTCCGTAGGGCACTGATTTCGGCCAACATACCGTGCATGTTGGAACTGCGAGGCCTTAGTCGCTCGGATGGGAAAAGTCCTGACGGTTTGGTCTAACGCTGGTGCCATGGCAGAGAGGAATGTGTGCTATGGTACGCCACGTGCGTCAGAACTCTCGCTGCCTCGTATCTCAGCCGCACGGTTCGCTCTGCAAGGGCCCGCGCACGCACGCACGTGGTTTTCTTCTCGGGGCCGCGGGGAGACAGCATCGAGGCGTTGGCCTCCCGACTGTGGTTGCAAAGCGCCGGCCGTTTAGACGGCCGGGTCCTTCGGGTTAGCGCAGAGCGCTTGTTGGCTTCTTTTGTTCTTGCTTCCTGTGCGGTCGGACCCACCAGGTGAGACCCCGTTGGGGGAGGCCTAGTGAGTCGCCTGCTACAGGAAGCGTGTTGTAATTTCCGGGGGAGAGGGTGTCAGTCATGGGGGGGGGGAGTCAGTCAGGTGGTGAGGGGGGGCTCGACTGCCTCAGTGACTAAGTCACGAGGCAGGAGCTTCCGATCCGGTGGGCGCGCGTGGTGCGGAGCTATCTCCCGTATGTGCAAACATCCTTATGGCTAGGCGACCGATGAACTCGTCCAGTGTCTCGGTCTTTAGGTCCCTCTGGATAGTGGCGTTTCTTACGAACCGTGGGGCGTCTACAATTGTACGGAGGACCAGCGACTGCTGGGCCCTCAGCCGGACTCGGTTTGTTTCAGCGGCTAGTGCGTACCAAGCTGGGGCGGCGTACGTGAGTTGCGGTCTGATGTACGTCTTGTAGACGCCGATCTTCACGCGCAGAGGGAGCCGGGACGAGAGGACTGGACGAAGTAGGGCGCGAACAGCGCGCACCTGGCCAGTTACCTCCTTTATGTGGTGCAGCATTTTTAGGCGGCGGTCGATGGTCACCCCCAGGTATTTAACTTGGGGGGACCACGCGACATGTTGCCCGTAGAGCTGCAGGGGAGGAGGCAGGAGGGATGAGTGGAGTCCGACGACAATCGCCTGTGTCTTTGCCACGTTGATTGTGAGTCTCCATTTAGCCAGCCAGGCTGGGAGGGCGTCAAGTGTGGTCTGCATCTTTTTTGCTGCGTGGGCTCTGTGTACTGACGACGTGTAATACGCAGCGTCGTCAGCGTATAGGGCAAGCTGGGCTCCGCCCTCCACTGGGATGTCATCTGTGTACCTGGCATAGCATACTGGAGACAAACAGCTACCTTGGGGAACTCCGGCATCAATGGGGCGCTCGTCTGAGGCGGCATCTTCCACTGCCACTTGGAATCTGCGCTCTGCCAAGAAGGAGGCCACGGTCTTAACGACTCGACGTGGAGTCGTAGAGGTGGCCAGCTTGTAGACGAGTCCTGGATGCCAGACACGATCAAAGGCCTTTTCCATGTCGAGGAGCACGGCGACTGTGTATTCCCCATTATTTGAAGCCACAGTCATGTTATGTAGGACCCTCGACAGTTGGAGCGTCGTGGAGTGTTCGGCTCTGAAGCCAAACTGCTCGTTCCAAGGCGTGATGTGGGGCGTTAGGTGACGCAGCAGCATTTTCTCAAACACCTTGGAGATGGTTGGGAGCAAGGTGATGGGCCGATAGCTTTCAGGTTTCAGGATATTCTTCCCGGGTTTCGGCAGCATAATGACGCAGCCCAGCTTCCACTGCTGTGGGAAGTGGCCCGTCCTCATGATCCCATTGAACAGGCGCGTTATGGTCATGATGGCTCGCTGCGGTAGGTGTCGCAGGGCTTCGTTCGTGATGTTGTCGGGGCCTGGGGCCTTTTTTAGCTTGGTGCGCTTCACCATGCGCTGAACTTAGTTTGGGGAGAAGACGACGGGGTCCTCGTCGGAAGCTATCGGCCTGGCGAAGTAGTCATCCATGTGCCTTTGAATGACTACTGCGTGGTCGGTGTCGTCGGACGGGTTTGGCTTGAACTGCCGCTCTAGGCTCTCCGCGAAGATCTCGGCGCGGACTTCAGCTCGGTAGCGGAGGGTTCCGTCGCCGGCTAGAAGGGGGCGGGTGGGCTCAGGTTTCCCGGAGAATTGGCGGCCGAGTTTGTGAACGGATGTCCAGTCATCTCCAGCCGACTCGATGGTGCATTGCCAGGATTCGGTTCTCTCTGCTTGTAGAGCGTCCGAAACCTTTAGGGCCAACGCGTCCAGCTGGGATTTCAGGGTGGGGCTGCGTGAGCGTTGCCACTGCTTCCTGAGACGCCTTTTGCTGGTTAGCATCTCTTTGATGAACGCTGGTAGGTTGTGGTCCGATGCTCTTTTCGGAGCATCCCTGGAGGCGTGGGATAAGGCGTCCCGTATGCAGCGGCAGAGATCTTCCGCCAGCTGGTCGACATCCGATGCTGAAGAGACTGGGCGGTTAATGAGGTGCTGTGCCACATACCCCCCGAACTCTTCCCAGTCAGTGTGTTTCCTGGGTTTTAAAGGAGGTATCGAGGTCAATGGGTCCGTTAGGATTACGAGCACTGGCTGGTGGTCGGAAATCATGTGGTCCTCCAGCACCTCAATCGTGGGTCTTGCGTGGAGGCCGTGGACGAGGGTCAGGTCGATGGTGTCCGGCATGTAGGCTGAAGAGTATGGGTAGTGTGTCGGGGCCTCCGTGCCCAGTACCTCGTACCCTTTCCTCTCCCCGTCGTCGAAGAAGCGGCGCCCGTTGAAGCAGATTTCGTGTGAGTACTGAGTACCAACCTGTGTGTTTGCAATTGAAGTCTCCGGCGATGATGGTGGGGTGTGGCGAGTCCAGCAGGGTGTGAACATCGGCCACCGCCAAGGAGACTTTGGGAGGCTTGTAGAAAGCAAACACACAGTGGGGTCTGCCGTCGAGACACAGTTCCACACCTAAGGCGTAGGCAGACTGCAGCTGCGGGGTCGGTAGAGCTTGATGGACGAGTCTCCTCCTCACCAGGACGGCTAGGCCTCTGTAGGCCTGGCCGGAGGTGTCGGATATCTCGTCCTTCCGGTAAATGTGAAAGTTGGGGCACCTCAGTCTGTCGTTGCTCCTCAGGTGTGTTTCCGAGACGAGCACCACGTCAGCATTTTGCTCCGATGCGAGTGCACGCAGCAGGTTGATCTTTCGGGGGGACAGTCCGTCGGCATTCCAATGAATGATCCTGCAGTTGCTAGCGATCATTGCGGCGTTTGGAGGCTCTGATCCTTGCCAGGATCGATTCGAGGGGGTCAGTGCCGCTGAGCATCAGCAGGACTAACCCGATCAGGAAGTCTGTGAATTCCCGATCGTGTAGCTTGTACAGGTGTGAGTCGTAGTCTATCACCTGCTGCGTGTGCGGTTGGCGCGTTCGCTGCCTTGGCTGCCTTGGTGGTGCATCAGTCTCAGTCTGAGCCTTGGGCGCCTCCTGCTGCGCGGTCTCGTCAGTGGAGGGGAAGGTCTCCTCCTTCCTTCCCTTTTTTTTCTTCTTACTCCCCTTCTTTCTCCCTGGTTCGGCTCGTGCCTGCGCCTGGGTGGGATGGCCTCGCTGCGTGGGCCCGTTTGCGGCCGCCCTTACCTCTAGTTGGGCGCTCGGGTCGGCCTCCTTTGTCCTCTTTATTTTTGGGTTGGACTGGGTTAACGGGACTGTACCGGCCTTCTTGTTCCTGGCCTCCTTCTTGAAGACCGGGCACCGGCGCCGGCAGCCGTCGGCGGCTGACAAAAACGAAAAAAGCTTTTACTAGTTGGTTTGTAGCTTCGCCAACGTCCGCGTCCTCGGTGGTTTCCAACGAATCAAATCTGTTTTGGAGGTCAAGCTGGAAGCTGTCACTTCCAACTACAGTTTAATGCTGTGTGGAAGTGTGGGACGGAGAGTCGATTTCATCAGACGTCTTCTTTCGAGCTTGTAATTTTATTCAGAGTGCCTCGGACAAGTCGGTGATCACTTCCGTTGTTAAACCTATTGATCACTGATACGTCTCTGAATATGTCCGGCTGTCAGAGCTTCGCCAGGTCCAGCTCCTTTGGGGCTGCTTCTTGAAGAATAAGTTCATCAAGTATAGCCCTTGCCTCTCTAGGAAGCCAAGCAGCATAATTATGCCCTCTCTGGTTTCTGTTACCAATACCGTGCTGACCCACCTTCGACTCATCGTTCTCCTATACCCACTTTGGTATTGAAATCCCCCATCACAACCGTGAAATGAGTCTTTGCAGTATCGTTGATAGCTCTAGAGATATCCTCGTATACCGATTCGACTTCTTCGTCAGAGCCCGTCGTAGTAGGCGTATACCAGTACAACCTTCAAGCTGCACCTTTTGGAGAATTTTAGCACGCGGTATTCTACCCGATTCGACACACTGCTGATCTCCATTACATTGTTGATGAGGGTTTTGTTGACGAGAAATCCTACGCCACCCTGGGACAGGCTTTCGCCTTCTCAGAAGTAGAACAAGTGGCCAGATTCTAGGGTCATCGTATCCTCCCCCTGTCTTCGGACCTCTGACAACCCAAGAATATGCCTCTCAATCTTTTTTAGTTCTATCTCGAGTTTCGTGAACTTTTCGTCCTCCATCAGTGTTCGTCCGTTATACGTTAACGTCGTAACAATAACAATCGTTGATGTTGGCAGCCTCTGGTAACCCGGGTATTCTTAGCATTCCCCGCCCTACCGTTAGCTAGACCACTGCCGTAGCCTGGAATAGTAGAGCTGCCGGGAACTAGAGGCCGGGGCCATGTGGGACTAAATTCCATATTTGGGAGGTAAAAATGCCATAATCACCACGCTTGGCAGAGCGGGTTGGTGATCGCAGGGATATACCAGTTGTACCGGTGATGCTGCTGCCCATCATAGGTCGAGGGATTTTGGTATAGCCTGCTTTGGATGGATATACCGGAATCACAGTTGGTCGCCAGAGCCTCGTTGGTTAGTCGGCAGGGTGCACCACAAGCGGATGAGGTTGGCAGTTAGGTTGTCGCCATAGTGTACTGCGTTTACCCCTTACACCCCGACAGTAATTGATCTCTGAAATACCAATTCTTCAAATTTCATGTACTTTTCCTCTTCTAATCTATTCTATTTTTAAAAAAATGGCTGCCATCTTGGGTATTTGATGATTTTGCCAATGTCTAGTTTATGTAGCAAAAGTGCTACAGGTTTAGGGCCGGCAACCTATGTTAATAATTAATGGGACGACTAGAGCTATCAAATGGCAAAGTCTCATTTTGTTACTCGATGAGGTAATTTTTTGAATTTTTAGCCACTATAAAATCAGGCTGACTCATAAAGTCCCAGGACTAGGCGAGGCAACCCTATATAATTTGGCACTTCTCGATGAGCTCTATCGACTGTACTATATGCCAACTTGTTACTCGATTAGATAATTTACACCAAAAAAATGACCACTTTTTTGCTCACTGTACAAAACCCTCCAGTCAACCCTGTACTTTTAGACGTAGGTACCTTTCTGATGTGCTACACCCTAGGTAGGTCACATCTTGCTACTCGATCAGGTAGGGTTGCCAACTGTCCGCTCTTCGGCTATAACCATATAAATAATTAATAAGTTTTGTATTCGAATTTATGACATTATTATTTTATTATTATTGTATAAAGCACACTATTTTACTGCAAAAACAAAACGTTGATTTTGCGATAACACCATTTACAGTGTTTCCATTAAAATCCATTGATACTATTATAGTGGGGGACAACGATAACATATTTTCCCGGTCGGCTCCAGTAGGGGACAGCTAGCTATTTTTTTCCTGAGACAAATCCACTATTGTATCTTGTTCTAATATCTCTTTATTTTCCATGTATTTACGAACATTTCGCCGAAATCCCCCGGAATATTTGTTTTTTTTACTTTTTCCATTGCTGGATAGTTGAACACCGTCCAGCAGTAGAATAAAAACACTTATTAACGTATCTTTTCAAAACTATCCTCTATAAACACATTTAAGCGGGAAGCCTTCAGATTTTACTCTGTAGAATAGATATAAACTGTGTCCGTCTAGAACATTCTAATAAACATTTATTTATAGACCAGTATTAAACCACATTGATCACGTCTAAAACAAATTAGCTTATGATAGTCAAATCACCCTACAGAAAGTCATAAAATATGTCCCGTTCAGAATTATTACTCTAAACAAACACTTTTTCCAAACTAAGTGTAGATAGCAACTAGTTTATTTACACTAGATTAATCTTTTAGTTTAAAGGAGGTTCTAAAACGTGGATCTGAGACACTATACTCTATTAGAATGTTTCATCTTATTATAAATCACCTTTAGAACACTGTTGTCTATATATTAACCACTAATAGGCAATTTATAGTGTATAAAGGTTTAAAGCAACTTGCTGGTGTTACTTGGGTCCTGTTGTATAGCATACCTGCCTATGTATTTATTTATAAACGATACCTACAAAACGATGACTATAATTATATTGTGTACGGACGTACTAGTTTCACATGTATTTTTGCATTACTGCGATCCTGCGATCTATTTTATTTAGAAATCAATAGGTAGTCTAAAAACCGATTTCTTACCAAACCAAAACCAAACGGGACCAAATACGAAAACCAAAGCAAACCAAAATAAACCATAATACAGGGTGAAATTGATATCATTAAAGTCGGGCCAATTTAATAGATCACATTTGACATCTATTGATATTTCATTAAACGTAACCTTGTAACGGCCGGCATAGAATATTGTTTATTTTATCGAAGTTAGAACTGCACAATTGCTTTACTTTTTTGAATTAAGATTATATATTTATTCTAATAATGACCCAAGAAGGTAATTTTACGATTTACTTTCACTAATAAACCATTTTAAACATAATAAACAAGTTCAGGAGTGCGATTTTTGAATCTCATTTGCTGAATTCAGCAGTTGAAAATGTCAAAATTACTATGGAGATATGCATCTTTCTACTGCTAATTTGACTTACAAAAATCATACTACAGGAGAGAGATTTTTGAGAGTCAAATTCGCTGTAGAAAGTTGCGTATCTCCATAGTAATTTTGACATTTTCAACTGCTGAGCTCACCGAATGAGATTCAAAAATCGCACTCCTGTTCTAAAGAACTGAACATTGCGTCAGTGAATCCTTTTTCTTTTTTAACAGTAGTGATGTTATCTATTTATAGAATTGCTAAATCAAAGTGTTAATAAAATCACAACAATGCAATCAGCTGATCGAACGCTTGTATGAAAATACATTTTTTTGCGAATTTCCTGGTTTCCTGGAGAAAGTGGATTAGTGTCATAGGTACAATCACCCCTTAAAGTAATGCAACTGTTTACCCTAACATCCTGTAAACCTTTCCTAGCTGGTTAGGTACATTTCTCCAGAATCTACAGGGTACTTTAAGGGGTGATAGTACCCACGATACTCAACGACTTTCCCTAAGAAACCTATAGGAAATTATCAAAAAAATGTTTGCACTTTCCATACTAAATAACATCAGCTGATCGAACGTTTGTATGAAAAATCTAAAATTTTCCTTGCGAATTTCCTACAGGATTCTTAGGGAAAGTGGTTCAGTATCATGGGTATAGTCACCCCTTACAGTAATGCAACACCCTGTATATTTGAACATTGTTTTTGCATTCAAACAAATTGTATTTGGAAAACGTTTGGTATTCTAGATTCTTCAGAAATATTTCACACATATTTTCTTTGTTTTCTTCCATATAGGTACCTATACCTACTTAAACAAAACACGATCCGTCTTTCCTCTGAGACATTGAGATTGCCATAATAAGGCGACGTGATTGCATTAGTCACGACACGAGGTATGCAAGTTTTAGTTGCATAATGATGAAAGTAACCTTCTGCCAGTAAAAGTGATTGCACTTTATTTTTAAACGCATAATGTGGGTAAGTAGTTCGAACGGAAGTAGAACGATGGTTGTAAACAAACTTAATTCAATAGGTGTGTGTGTTGCATTCTAGGTCAGAGGCTCTCCAACTGTGGTACGCGTACCTGGCGGTACGCAAAGATTATAAATAAAAGGGATCGGATGGTTTTATTCAATTAAGGCAACGTTTAAAAAAAAGGTGTTAAACAATAATATCGTAAAAAATACTTAGTAAGTAATTAATTGTGCCAACATCGAAATCGCGAAAAAAAACTTCTGTCTCAGATTTTTTTTCAGGTTTTCTATGTCGGTCTCTAGAGAAAGTTGTTCAGTTTGATGGTGTGATCATCTACTTAAAAAACCGTCAGCATATTTAGAAAGACCCTATATTTTGTGAATTTATGGCGAGTTAAATAAAACACATTTTTGTAATGTCAATAATTGTTATGTTTCTGCAGCAACATCAAGAGTGTCTAGAAGTTCGGGAACTACGACATGACTTCGTTCTCTTGTAGCAGTGAGACAACAAATTATCTGATGAATAATATTGTCTTTCACGCGTGCAAGCGAGATGGTACTACGTACTACCCAATAAAGATGATTTGAGAGCCACTGATCACTGATCTAGGTGATTATGTCATGCAACTTTTTATTACCTTTCGGTGGAATGAACGAGGTCAGTCAATGACTGCTTTATATTTTTTTCCAAGTATAAATATTATTTAATTGGAATGTGTTGCTAAAGTTAGCTAAGATATGTCTACCTGTCTTGTAGATTATTTGCTTTAAAAGTATATTATTTCGGTCAGGAGATAGCTCTACGTATTATTTATCGTTTTCAGTGTCTGATAAAGAAAAACCTCTTACACTGAGATTCAGAAACGAAATTCGAGTTTGACTTCGAACTACCGTATGAATTTTTTATATAAGGATCAAAGGCATTTTAAGATTAAATATCTTAGTTATTCAAGTGCTAAGATATCTAATGTGACCAAGTTAAATATTCCACTTCAGGATTCAGCCTATAAGATTATCTTTAGATTGACACGTCAAGGCTGATAGATATATCGAAGCCACTTAAGATACCTACGATGGATAAGATTTCATCTCGGGACGGTACTGAAAACATTTCCTACGGGTGTGATCTGAGTATGATACCTATGTCAGAAAATATTGTTTGGTCATGTTAACGTCACCAACGTGATACACAGGGCCGTCTGTACCCGTACATACCATGCGTATTCTGCTAGTTTTGAAAATTACTTATCAAATATTCATTGTAAGGCACAAATTTTATTAACAAATAGGGTTCATGCAGCTTACGGCACATTTGGCTTGCTTAGTTGCGACTAGCGATGTCTCAGTCAATTTCGATCTTAGGTACTTCATGAATTAATTTGATGTTCTAACAAACATGTGCGACAGTGAGCGTGTGGCGCAAAATAGAATTTAAACATTCACTTTGGTTTATTTATTGTTTGTGACGAGGGCGCAATATAATTTTCGCACCCGGCGCCCAATACGGTTAAGGCGTGAAACCCACTCAAGAGGTACGCGGAAGGGATAAGGAAGCGTTGTGGAATGGATACGTCACGCAAGAGGCATCGACGCGTCATCGAAGAGTAGGCGATGCGGTGGAGTTCTAGTCTGGGAATAATTACGGTTTGAGATTGCATCAAAGACACTTTAGTAAGTTGTGTTTGAACTAATATTACTGTTAGGAGGTCTGGCTTACTCCGCCTTTAGGTATAAAAATGTACCTACGCGGCCGGGTCCGGTACCGTAACGACGCGTCGTTACGACAGGAATATCCTCTTAAACCTGAAAATTGCTGTTGATAAGATCTTCGATTATTTAATACTTTTAAAATAGGAACAAACTTCGTTTGTATGCAGCGCGCTCGGGCGCGCTGGCAGGAATATCCTCTTAAATTCAAAAATAGCTGTTTATAAGTTGTTCGATCAATTTAATTAATAGAAAATAGGATTAAACTTCGTTTGTATGCAGCGCGCTCGGGCACGCTGACAGGAATATCCTCTTAAACTCAAAAATAGCTGTTATATGAAAATAGATAAAAATGATATTCAATAATAGACAATAAAAAAAACGGGGATTGTTGAGAATTTATGTTTTTCAGTTTATGTTTTTTCAATTTACCTATGTTTTTCAATTTATGTATCTACTATATCCCAAATTACCACCTAAAGTGCAATTAATTCAACCTACTCCATACAAAAATCCGTAGATTTCCCCGACTATTTCGTGAGGTATGGGGTAAGCAAGCGTAGCGTAAGCGGTGAGGAAGGGATACGCATCGGGCATCGAAGCGGCGTGGAAGCGGCGCCGCGTCGATGCCCGATGCTTATCCCTTCCTCACCGCTTACGCTACGCGTGCCTCCTGCGGCATGCGTTATAGTCGGGGAAATTTACGGAGCCTAGCATAGCATAGCATATGATCACGACTATATTCCTCGAAGGGGTAGTCAGAGATAATCTGAAAACTCAGTTAGAACATCCACAGGTAAAAGAATAAAATAAAATGTCTTGAATAATTAAGACATTAACAAAACATTACATTTAGGTATGAAAAAAACATGGAAAACTTGGTGATTTTCTGCACGATGGCTTCGTTTAAGAGAAGTTTATTCCGAGAGCGCAAATCCGCGCTGCATACAAACGTAGTTTTGTGATATTTTCAATACTATCCAATTAAAGTCAATGACATTTTTCAGAAACAATCTAGAAACTAATCTCTATGTTCGTATGAAGTCAGATTTTCGTTTAAATATACAGTTTTAATGCTGGGATTAATTATAGATTTGTATGGAAATCTTTTAGGCACTGTAACTTTAAAACTATGATACATTTTATCGAAAATCTGACTTCATACGACGAACTCGACTGAAGAAGAAATCGTGGTAGCTACGACCGACACACAGTGGGTCGAAACTGCAATTGGAGGGACTTAGGATATTTTTTCACTGTACCTATTTTTAACTGTGTCAATCGGTAGATCTTACGATCCTAGTGAAACATTTTCCTAAAGCCTAAATCAAAAATCGAGTAGTTTAGGTGAAAATATTTTATTTTTATTTTTGTTGTATGGGACGACACTTATCTTAGCTCATTTCTGCTTCACTAATAGCCGGTCCACCACCGGAGTGTAACCACCACGTATTTTGCGTGAACGTTTTCGGTCCAATTTCAACACTATTACAATGGAGTTAGGTCCGAAACTGTCGCGTTAAACTTCAACTGAAATAATATTTTGGTCGAAGATGATAAATTGAAAATCGAAACTCCGAGTACAGAGGGTCTACCATGAGTTTTCACTGTACCTACTTTACTACTGTAGTAGTTACGTCACCAATTCGTATGACAGAAATTAGTTCTCAACGCCACAAGGAGCGCTGTACGAAATTCAATACAAAATTGGTGACGTTACTACAGTAGTAAAGTTATTATACCTACAGTGCGGAGCGAGCCAGACCTCCTAACAGTAATATTAGTTCAAACACAATTTACTAAAGTGTCTTTGATGCAATCTCAAACCGTTATTATTTCTAGACTAGCACTTCACCGCATCGCCTACTCTTCGATGACGCGTCGATGCCTCTTGCGTGCCGCATCCTTTCCTCACCGTTTCCATATCCCTTCCGCTTACCTCTTGAGTGGGTTTCACGCTTAAGACAGCCCTGGTGATACATACTATGCAATGTGTTATAAATGAAAGCAAGTCTTCAAATCCGTTTGTCCGGCTTCAAAATCGGTATCTCCTGGATAGATTTGCGGATTCTCCGTAGTTTGTACAGGCAAGGGCCTTAGGCAAAGTTGTGAAATAACCCCGCCTTATGGTGGTACTTCACTTCCCGGGGCATTTTTATGCAATATTGGTTTTAAATAGATGACAGAATTTCCGGAAATATGGTGTTTGGTATTATTGATAGGGAAAAAAAATTGTTTAAAATAACACGCAAAGGCAGAGCTGGAGAACCAGTCGGACATCCTGCTAAAAGTTACATCATTGTATAATAGAAAATCGGCTTTTAGAGGTGTTTATGTTGGTTATAAACCGCGTCACGTAAAAATGATTGTGTTTCTGCGAACCGACAAGGTCTTTTTGAAACGAAATGCGGAAAAAAAGACGAAAATAAAGAGTTTGACTTTACCAGCATACATTCATGCAATAATTAAAGGATTATAGATGTGTGAGTAGGTACATTTATTCAAAGTCAAAGTCAACATCATTTAATTCAATATATTCAATATACTTAGGAGCTTGAAGCCCACTTATTAAACGTCAAATCTTTTAGAAGCTACCACCGGCACCGCGTCGTAAGGTAACAATACGTGTTATCGCTGTAAAGAAGATGCGGCCAGAAATTCTACAACTTGAACTAAGGTTATAAATAGGTACTTACAGTAACACAGTACTTTTACTAAATCTAACAGTGATCACCAATACGCCTGGAAAGCGTGGAAAATATGCTAAATACCGTCTCATTAACTAATATGAATAATAATTAATACTCTATTATTCTATGCCTGCAAGCGAAGACTACGTCCATCAGCCATAATAGTTTAATGCCATCAGTGGTCTTCTTGTGGCTACTCACGTCTTAGTGTCAATGTAGGTATGGAACGCTTTGCCAGGTGTGTTCATGATGTGACGTTATGTGAATAAAAATATTTACTTATCCTTAAAAGTAAGGCAGTTAAACAATGAAGGTCGGAAGTACATTTTTCCCTATATTGTCCAAGTTCACGTATCCTCATTAGGTACAATGTGATGTTCAAGGACAGTTCCGTGTGCTGACACTATCTTTATTGCGGGCCGACGATCTCACAATGCTTTAATTCTTATTTGCACTTTGTCTTTGCGAGTAAATAGATGTTAAGTAGGTATTTAGTTATTGCGTAAAAATTGAGCTTTGTAGAAACAAAGTCATGCTTACTGTAAGACTTTTATTTGCATAGTTAAAAGTATTAATTTTTATACGTTTCTAATTTATATTTATTACTAACGTCACCCATGACTTCGTACGCGCAAACCACTAATTTTAAATTAAATACTCATAACTTATGACTAAATGATCTGAATGCGTTGAAATAAAGACTAAATGTTAATATAAACTAAGGGCCTGTTTCACCACTTCTTGGTAAATTCTTGTTAGCTTATCCGACAGATATTTTGACACATCTTTCATACAAAATATGTAAAAATATCTGTTGGATATGCTAACGAGAACTTACTCAGAAGTGGTGAAACAGGCCCTAACTCTTTCAAATCGGTTCAGAAGTTTCAATAGTCATGATTTCAGAGCCAGCCCTCTTTACCCACGCGCATGACAGATGACTTTACACGTGCAACAATAATTTATCACTGAAAATGTGATAGGTACCTACTTAGGTTCTGTAACTGATTAGGTACTTCACGATTCTTATACTAAGTATTATAAATAATATGTGATGCATACATAGAATTGATAATGAATGTGAGGGTTTGACTTCTCAAAGTTTGCATGCAGATAGCCAATTAATGCAGTGGGGAAAATGTTCAGCTATCGGTAAATATAATAAGGCCCACTTGCGCCAACCACGGGTTAGCAATTAACTCCGGATAAAACAGCTCTTTCAGTTGTTTTTCTATACAAAAAATCATGGTTTACCAACTTAACCTGGAGTTTATTGCTAACCCAGGTTGGCGCAAGTGGGGCTAAGTATAATATTATGAAAATTTTTATCCAACAGAACGAATTCGACGCGGGTGTAATCGCGGATAAGGGCTAGTGTCGTGTTAGGTATAAGCATTGGAGCACGTCAATCAAACACGGTGTACGAGTTAAGACTGTTTATTATATACTTACAAGTTACATCCATCCTTATAATATCGACATCTTCCTTCTTTAACAAACATAAGAAACTTTGCAATATTTAACATAGCTAATTTGATATTATGATACATTTAATTAGATAAAAAATAATGGAAACATCAGAGGATGTTTATTACTTCCCATGACACTTGTAAGCCAATAACGTAAGCATAGTAGGTAATTATTCCAGTCTCAAGATACTCATTAATTATAAGTTATAAAGTACAAGTAACGTGCGTCAATTGTGCTGCCCGTCTGTCACCTTTGCAATTTATCTGTCATTATTGATTCGGACACCTGAGTAGGTAGGTACAGGTACTTTATTAACTTATACAGGGTGTTAGGTTGAACAGTTATACGACCTATTTGAACAACTTTACCTAAGAAACCAATAAAAAATTCACAATATTTTTTTTTGAGTTTACGTACTAAATGCAATCAGTTGATCGAAAGTTTGTATGAAAAGTCGAATTTTTTTTTGCGAATTCCTATAGGTTTCTTAGGGATAGTTGTTCGTATCATGGGTCAATAACCCCCCCTTAAAGTAATGCAACTGTTAACCCTAAATCCCCTGTTTTAGCATATGACTACGGTTTGGTTCTCGTAGGTTTAATTTGTTAATGTTTTAGCCTTACTTTTCAAACTTTCTCTCTCTATAACGGATCTTTTGGAAAAAGTCTCTTCAGAGAAAAGTTCGCTCTTTGTACCTACTATGGCTGTATTCATCTGTATTTCCGTGTGTACAATATTATAATGAACGAAAAAAGACAAACAGTGCTTTATATACTTGTTAATGAATTAACGCAAAACTAGAAAGTAGTTTGTTTAGAATAGAGAGCAGAATCAAATTATCAACATAGGTAAGTAATTTCATTCATTGCTGAAATGATAACAAATCATTTTTGCCTCAAAACTTAAAATGCGAATAACTTTAAATTTTGAGTATCAAAATAATTAAATTATTGTTTCAATCAAATTATTTTATTATCAATCAGTTGGGGTTTATGAGGTTTTGCGCTTATTTATTAACATGTTGTATATTATTATAAAGTTAGCAACCTTTGATACTTGATTGGTGAAGGATTCTAGTAACGATATTAATATAGGTACTTTATCAACAAGTAGCAGCTACTAACACACTATTAAAACGTGTAACTGTATCCGATACGCTACCTGTTGCGTTGAGATTAGGGAATCCAATCCCGCATAAGCGGGATCCCGCATTTGCGGGATCCCGCACCTTTTTTGCGGGATCACAAATGCGGGATTACTCATGCGGGATCCCGCTCGTTTGCGGGATTGCATTTTTTTAAAGAAAAATCGGCCTAGAGCATGTCGGACTCGCCCATGATAGGGTCCCGTAGCCATTGCATGATTAAAATAAGAAGAAAAGTATTAATCTTTTAATTTTTATCATACCTTATAGACAATTTTGATTTTGAGCGCAGATATTTCGAGACAGAATCGTAACAGCGATTTAGTTTTTATGAGTTTTGTTCCATTCGACAAGATTTACCCAAAGACACCTCACTCGATGTATGAAAAAAGATTTTTTTTCAACCCCCTTTTTTTTGTTCGGGATCGATGCGTCGAAAAAAATGGGTTACTGTATCTATCTTCATGGCAAATTTCGAGTCAATATCAATAGCTGCTAAAATGAGCGAGTAAATGAGGTGGGGCATACAGACAGACAGACGGATAGAATTGATGAAAGTAGAAGGGTTCCTTGTTTGACTATGGAACCCTAAAAATGGGCCCAGACCACGTTCTACTTTTTTGTTAGACCCCCAGCACAACACCCTCGTTAATAAGTTATTTAACAACTTTACTATATAATTTGAATGGAATTTTTTTTTCAGTTTTTAGTTTACAGCTACCTTGAATTTATATTTTGTGTTGTTGAATCCTGTATTGGAATTCGGAACAATGTCAGTTCAAGTATTACCAATCATTTCTTTAAAAGTATTATCAGAAAAAACATAACCCTCCTTCTGTCGCATTCGGGTAAAAATAAGCTGATTTTACGTTTATAGAATGACGCGTTTTAATTAAAAAAAAAAAAAATGGTTCAAAGACACTGGAAGGATGGCGTTACAATCGTACCAATTTATACGATTGTAACGCCATCCTTCCAGTGTCATTGAACCATTTTTTTTTTAGCTGTCAGATCGAAAGTGTTCAGTGTTTTTTTTTGTTCCCTGATTTTAGGGAGCAACTTGTTACTTCGTTAATAGGATTATGAAGGTTATCATGTGAAAGACGTTTTGATACTTCTAATTAATCGAATTTTTGTGCAGTTAATGTTCATTTTACATATAACAAACTAAAATTTTCATTGCTATGGCGTATTTATTGGTAGTGAACAATTTATCCATTGGCAACACCATCTGTCAGACTTGATGCGAACCATAGACAAACGGCACTTTTACTGTCAATATGACAGGATTAGGACTAATTTTAAGGAGTGACGTGGCTGAGGGGGTGGCAAGAGGACGTTTCGTGCGTCGGCTTGCGATTTTGACAGCCACGTGGCTCCGCCGTTTTATGGCGGTTTCTAGTGTGTTTTTGTTTAAAAACGGGGCTTTGAGATCGCCATATCCTATTGTACCGTACAATATCTAATGAGTATATCCTCAACACTTGACACTGGCGAAATCTAACAAGGAAACGCCATTAATTAAGAATAGAATAGAATAGACTAATTTTAACATAGCCGTCTAATAATAATTTTTCGATTTACTAGTCTTGGAAAACGCCTCATTGACTAATAGTAATGAGTAATAAAACTACTTAGTAATTATATTTAAATTTACTTCTCCTAATTTCATTTTTACTACTTAAAACAAAAAAAAAGTTAAAAAAAACTCAATCCCGCAAGTCCCGCGGGATCCGCGGGATTATTGACCTCAATCCCGCAGGCATGCGGGATCGCGTTTTTAGTGCGGGATTGGATTCCCTAGTTGAGATGAATACGATACTCGATGTAATACCAAGATGATTATACTGACTATAGTATCATATCATATTATTATAGTGAGGCAATCGTTGAGTTTGATCGTCACAGTACAGATTTTGTCGCTTGTAAGTTTGTAGGTTCCCAATGATACATTACACTTTTTGGTTATAATTTAGGTATATATCATTGTCGGTACCCCATTCCACCCCTCGTCCTGAGAGGGGATAATGAGACTGAGGTATAAAACGAGCCTAAATAAATAATACCTAATTATTTCGAAGTGATGCTTATCTGTATTGTACTTTGGTACAGAGTATATACAATACATTCATAAAATTTAATGTCATCGAGTTTATACAGGGTGAAAGGCAAAGTATCCTTTAACCTTTGAAACACATACTCTACCCATCAAACTTTACAACGTTTAATATGGCAGCAAATCGTCAACGCAAAAAAAAACCAGCTGTTCCATATTAAACTGCAATGCCTAGTACTCGACTCAAACGTATGAAAAATAGCAGATTTTTTTGTTCTGACAATTTTGCTCCCATAGTAAAAGTTGTTCAGTTTGATGAGTAGAGTAGGTTCCTATGTGGTTGAAAGGATAATGATACTTTTCATTACACCCTGTATAGTAAAAAAACAGCTGATTGTTTGGAGTGTTTTCAGAGTTGAAAGCTCCGTTGCAGGACTTGCAGATGCTTAGTAATATTTAAATATTATCCGCAAATTACCTCGCAACTGTAGGTTATGGAGCGTGTATAAATAAATAGCAAATAATGATCGAGGTCGCCCTGATTATTTAAAATATATTTAAGAAGTTATTTATAGGATCAGATATTGGAATCATAACATGTTTGTTGTTTTGCAAAACAAATTGACATAAAACGAAAACATTACTTATTTTTTTAATTCTTAGATAACAAATTAGATTTTGTCTGCCAGTTCCAATCGATGAAGAAACTATACTAAATGTTTTGTGTCAAATTAGCGGGTAAGTATAATTATTAATTATAGTCGATAAGGTACTATTTTGTTTTACACGCTGACGTCATGTCAGTGGCAAAGCTTAAAATTGTTCAGACCGAATAATAGTTATAATTTATTTTAAGATCTTGTTGGTATGCCGATTTCCATTTTATTTTTATATTAATATTCATCATAAAGCAAATGAATCATTTGTTTTAAGTTCTAGTAGCCTACTTATTAATTTGACCTCTCTACTTCGTTATTATAAATTTATTTTAGGTTGAGAAACAGTAGAGTAGAGACTTAAGAAAAATAGCAATGAATGGGAAAAACAGAACTGTAATGTTAATGAATAAGAAATAATTGAACAAATCTTTGCGTACCACTAATGGTACGCGCCTACACGCTTACAGTTTGAGAACTACTGGTTAGTTGGTCATAGTCACATTCAAAATTGGGAAAAAGGAACTTTATTTATGAACCTTACCTAAGTATATTATTTTATGGTTTTTGTGTACGTACACATTTTATTAACAGGTAGGTAGGTACAGTGTAATAAAGAATACCTATCGCGATTCGCGAGGTTATAGTAAGTACTTTTATGTTATTTTGTTTCGTTGTTCATACTTGAGTGGTTACTACAAAAAGTCGTGAGGTTTCATCCAATGTCGTTTCGCATTCTTTGGAATTGCAATTACTTAATTACGGTTCATTATATAATTTGAATTTGTAATGGGAGACAATATTAACAAAAGGTTATCTACCTGGTAAGGTGTAGTAGGTAGATACCTTACTGTGAAAATATTTTAAGATTAAGGTGGTTGCAGAGTGGTCAATTTCATACAAAATTTTGTCGTAGAACACTCGTAGACGGTAGTAATAAAAGTCATGTTTTATATTTGGAAAAATAGCTTAGAAAATCTAGATTGCGCGTATCAACTAACATTTACAATTTATAATATAATTACGAAGATATCAAGCTTTGAAATTATTCATACAAAATTTCAAAGCATAAGGCTTTCTTCTTCTTCGTAATTATAATTATTAATTGTAAATGTTATTTGATACGCGATCTAGATTTTCTAAGCTATTTTTCCATAATTAAAATTATATACTTAAAGCATTTCTTTTATTAATACCGTCTACGAGTGTTCTACGACAAAGTTTTGTATGAAATCGACAACTCTGCAACCACCTTAAGTACCTACTTAAGTAGGTGCGGAAACGTTCACCCTGCCGATATACAGGGTGTAACGGATGTTTGCTCCCATAATAAAAGTTGTTCAGTTTGATGTTTAGTTTAAAAGGATGTTAATAATATCAATTTCACCCTGTATATGCCTTAGAAGTTTTATCTATGTGGGGCATTTACTCATGTGGCCTCTTGGTATTTTGTAAAATGAACAAAAAATTATTTGGTACTTAGGTATATAACATGTAGGTAGGTATACCTTAAATAATTTTTGGGCCGAAATGTGAAAATGTGGTCCCGTAATTAAGTAATTTATGCCACGGTGTGGCCACGGTATCAGAGTCAAACAACATTGCTTAAATTTTTTACCAGAAAACCTGTCTGAATATTTTAGGGTCGTTCACCTCTGCAATTTGCACATTTCAATAATGCGTTTTGGAAATTGATGTCGCAGTCGCATATTTCATTATTTTATCTGTCTATAAAAAATGATGCTGCCACTGGCAGCATGCCTGCCAGTAGAATTAAAATTACATTTGGTAGGTACTTATAGGTACATTAACATATCTACCGGCTACCTACTAACTATACAGGGTGTAAAATTTAATTTGTTACATATTATCCAACAGCGTGCTTCAGACTCAGACCAACTGAACAACTTTACACTATGAAGCCAAAATATAAATTGCAAAAAACCTGCTTATAATAATAATAAATAATTGCTATGGGAGCAAACCAATCGGAGCAAAAAAATAATCATTTTAAGGGGATGGTCAGACCGTCAAACTGGACAACTTTCTCTAAGGCACCAACATCGAAATCGAGAAAAAAATATCGTATCGGCTGTTCCATAAAAATATGTAAACCAACTACCAAACCAAACCAACCTACCTACCTACCAAACCTACCTACTTGAGCCAAATGTATGGGACAGCTGATTTTTTTTCGCGATTTCGATGTTGGTCCCATAGAGAAAGTTGTTCAGTTTGATCAGGCATGTATTTACAAATATTGCGCGCCTGGGCGAAACTTTTTCGAAATTTTTTCATGTCTGGCTAGCAGGAACTGCAATTTTTTTGGGCAAATATTTCCTCCCCATGTGTATGGTATGGCCCTACGGGCCGCCCCCTAGAGCCGGCCGCTCTTATCACTTGCCCATTTTGTCCTTAGGAGAAGTCGCCCCTGAGTTAGATGGTCTGATCATCCTCTTAAAAAAGAGCATATTAAGAAGGACCCTATAATGAACTCTGTGGGACTACCTATAAAAATAAATGTGAATGATCGTTTATACTTAGATGAGACTTATTTATTTGATCATAATTTTATTTATTGCCTTTTATGGCGATGACCTCGTCTAAAATTAGCGTTATTTATTCCGTGCTTTAGCGGTATTTACATTTTGTCGTCGTTTTTCTTTAGGTAATTTGGAATAAGAATAAGAATAACTTTGGATGTTGTTTGTTTATTTACAGTATCTTATTTAAAGAAAAAAAAATTACTGGTACTCATATAATAAGTAGGTATTTTGTTATACAGGGTGAAATTGATATCATTGGCACCCTTTTAAATTAAACTAACGGGCATTTTAGATAAAGCTAAGGGCGGGCGACGTAAAAGAAAAAAAAGTAAATCTATTTTTGTTGTGCAAATGTTCCTTCGGACCATAGAAGTTATACAATTCAATTCAAAATCATTTATTCAATATAGGAGCCTGAAGCACACTTATTAAACGTCAATGCGTCGGAACGTGTTGTCGCTGTAGAGAAGATGCGGCCAGAAACTCTACAGCATAACACGATTTAATGACTATTACAATATAAATTCTTATGCTAAGGTTATGTATACAGTAATACATAACATAGTCTATTTAATGAAATAATTGATACTATACAGTAAACTATTATGTTAGTGACACTCAGACCCAAGCATTTTGATCATTTAAATAATCATCCAGTTTATAGTATGCTTTTTTACAGAGGACTTTTTTGATCTGAGTTTTAAACATGTTTTCGGAAAGATTCAAAATGGTCTCGGGGATTTTATTATAACTGCGTATACAGTGACCCATGAAAGACGTGATACCCTTAAAATTCCTGACTCCTAGGGTGTCGCCTTCCCCTCTCACCCGGGGTCAACTGTCCAGTGATGCTCCTACGATGTGCGCCGTATTTTACCCTCCCTTACAGCCCGTTTTTCTTCTCTCTGGCAACGTTTGCAAGGCCGCAGACCAAGCCGATGGCGAGGCCAGAAGCTGAGCTCTACACAGTTGACCCCGGGGACCAGGTCCACCAGGATTGCAGTCATTACGGCCAGCCCAAACTGTAAACGATTGAGGGGTAGCAGAGTTCTTGGTCACTTTTTCGACAGCCCCTTTTTCAGCAAAATTCAAACTCTGGGGTTAGCCATACGCAGAAACTGCAGGATGCCCTTCCCTTTTTGGATCGATACCCAGATTGAAAGACAACCGTGCAAAAAATATGTAGGGTCGCAATGTTTTACCAATAGTGGGTATAAATCAGGGGGAAATTGATATCATTAGCATCCTTTTGAACTAAGAATCTACCCATCAAACTGAACAACTTTTAGTACGGGAGCAAACCGATCGGAGCAAAAAAAAAATTGCTGTTCTATACTAAACTTCAATGCCTACTCGAATCAAATGTAGGTATGCAACAACTGTTTTTTTTTATCCGATCGGTTTGATGGGCAGAGGATGCTGGCTAATGATATCAATTTCACCCTGTATTATACATCCATTTATAGAAATTAGAATAATGTATACTGTATATTATACAGGTTGTCTTAGAATGTACAGAAGTGGTAGTCCAAAATGGGCGATCGGGCAGTGGAGATCATTTCTAATAATTTTGATCCTTAGACCATATATGTAATGGACTGGCCAATGCAATGCGTTTGCATCCATGTACAAACTTACTAAACAGGTTTAGCAGTTTAGTGCGCGCTAATTTTGTTTTGTTAGTGTATTTCTGGGTGAAAAGACAATGAGGAGTTTTCTGACAGCTAGTCAAACGTGGTTCAACATACCGGCTATAGATGGCGTTGACCAGAGAGGGGTCCGAAGACGAAAATTTTAGGCTAAAAAGTAAACAAAAATGCATGTCACGTCAGACGCATCCGTTGACGAAATATATGTTCCTATTTTACTGCTTACTTAAAAACACAAATTCTTAAGGTGGTTTCCGTCCATACAAAACGTTGTCGTATAACACTCGTAGACGGTGTTAATAAAAGTAATGTTTTATATATGGAAAAATAGCTTAGAAAATCTAGTAAACATTACTTTTATTAACACCGTCTACGATTGTTATACGACAACGTTTTTTATGAAATTGACAGCTCTCCAACCACCTACGTGTACTTAAGGTGGTTGGAGAGCTGTCAAAATAAAATAAAATAAAATGGTGTACCATTTTATTTGTATTTTATTATTTGCATGGTCGCTCACCCCTTTCTCGTCAACGCCATCTATCGAGCCATTACTTTTTCTTTTTAATGGCTTTCGGAAAATCCCTCATTTATTTAGCAAACATTTTAGAGGTAGGTACCTACATGAGATTGTACATGTAGGTAGATCTTTTTTTTATAATCTATGACAATTACGTGCTTACCTAAAAAAAAGTAAATAAATATTGTGTAAATGTTTATATTAGTTAACAAATTGCTGTTTCCCATGATTGCTACTAATAATCGGCTCTTGCGAAGCAGTTCTAAAAATACAAAATAATGGTTTCAACCTTGACCGTTACTCACACGCACTTGCTGATGCCGCCTAACGTCTAGTGAGGTAGACAGACAGTGACGTCTAGTGAGGTAGGCAGACAGAGATTTATTATATGGTGAAAAGAGGAATGCCAAATGCACAGATGATATGGCCATTAATGGAATATATGGAATGGAAAGAATGAGTGTTATTATTATTTGCAGTTATTACTTATATGCAATGCTGTATTAAGGCCCATTAATGCTTGGATAATAATAAAGCCTCTCCGTAAAAAAGACGATTTTTTTTTATCGTTTTGTAAACTGGTAGCTAATTCACGTAGTATGCTGACAAATAGAAAGATAGCCAAATATCCATAGTCCGAAGGAGGTATTTGGCTTGCACAGGCTTTCACTTTTTTGTGGTGGAAAGCGGTGGTCGAGAGGGCGGGTCCCTTCGCATTCGCTACCATGTTTCCTTAATAAAGCCCATGGAATCTACCCCCAGAGGGTCTCCAGTCTTAAAAGTGACTTAAACAAAATCATGCTGCTCATTTTTTGATCTATGTATTTATTACTTTGTTTTTGTATTAACTCGAGCCAAATTTATGGGATAGCTGTTTTTTTTCCCGATTTCGATGTTGGTCCCATAGACACGCCAAAACAAGTTAGTACAAATTATCATGGCCATACCCGATCTGATAAAACAAACATTAGATCGTACCTTTAAATGGTAGGTAGGTACAATCAAACAGTAGGTAAAGAATCGCTGGTCAAAAAACAATATGTCTACCCAATCATTACAGTTTGCGTCGGCTACGTTTGTCCCAAGCAATATAGATACTTTTCTGATAATCCATAAAATAGGTACGTTTTTATTACATTCCTGTGTTTATGATCAGATCAACCACCAAGCTCTCAAACAAACAAGAGTTGCTCATGTGCTCATTGTTTGTCCCCTGATTCACGAGCATTGTCTGTTTGTGTGTTTGTTTGTAAAACAACCTGCATGCTCATAGCAGCTGTGGAAAACAAACATGAGGTCATATTTCAGAGGAAAATTTACTTAGTAAAATATTCGCATGATGATTTAACTGATTTTAGCAAGGGAAGATTCTTTGATTAACCCGTATTTTTAACCCCAGACGCAAAAAGAGGGGTGTTATAAGTTTGACGCCAATGTCTGTGTGTCTGTCTGCCTATCGTAGCTCTCGAACGGATGGACCGATTTCATTTAATAGAAAGATAATTTTTGCGAGAGTGTTCTTAATTTCTTATGTTCGTAATAAATAAGGTACTTATACTAAAGTCTCGGTAGGTACTACGGTGAAACGTGGATGTTCTGTGGTTACAGAATATCTCTGGCTACCCCCTCGGGGAATATAGTCGTGAGCATATGCTATGCTATGCTAGTAAATTTTAAATATTGCCTGAAAAATAAAAATGAACCTAATAAAACCACAACTTCTTGTGTAACATTTAATGTATTTCTTATCGTTATCGTGAAACACATGTAATAATGACCATAACGATAAATACTGGGTAAAAAATAACTGTTACTATTTCGAAACGTACCTAGTATTTGTAATACTATGTTTTACCTAGATAGATAACAGTAACCCCAGACGTGTTAATAGACACGTTTAGTTTGTATTAATTACTTAATAAGTTCTATTGCCCTAATAACTGTCTGCCTGCCCGCCTGCCCTAATAATTGTTTACTGTAAAACTTTATCTCGAGATGGATTTTAAGTATTTGCAACTGTTTGTTATTATCAATCCGTTTGGTTCCAGCTTATTATACAGGGTGAAATTGATATAATTAGCATCCTTTTAAACCATCAAACAGAACAACTTTTACTAAAATCTGCTGTTGCATACATTTCAGTTGAGCGGGTACTGTAGTTTAGTATGGAACAGCAGATTTTTTTGTTGCTGCATTCTGCCTGCTCCCTTAGTAAAAGTTGTTCAGTTTGACGGGTAGACTCTTAGTTTAAACGGATGCTAATGACATCAATTTCGCCTTGTAGATTAGTCATATTTATTCCTGTGGGTCGTAACGTAAGAGGCGATTAAGGGATTTAAGGTTTTTTAAGCAGTGGTTTTGTGTATGAAAGGCAGCTGTCACTCTCGACACGTCATTCCATCCTGACCTTCAATATGCAAAAAGTTAACCTTGCCACAACTGCAAACTTAAAAAAAGAAAGTGGAGTAGTAAAGTGTCTGGTCACCTTAAACTAGAGTAAAGTCTTGGATTTATGAACCTAATACGGGATGAAATTGATATCATTAGCATCCTTTGAAACTAAGAGTCTACCCATCAAACTGAACAACTTTTAGGTAGTCCCATAGTACCTACTATGGGAGCAAACCGATCGGAGCAAAAAAGAAATCGGCTGTTGCATACATTTGAGTCGAGTAGGCGATGCAGTTTAGTATGGAACAGCTGATTTTATTTTTGCTCCGATCAGTTTGCTTCCATAGTAAAAGTTGTTCAGTTTGATAGGCAGACTCTTAGTTTAAAAGGATGCTAATGATATCAAATTCACCCAAATTTTCAAAGTTTATTGGGTGCAACGTTTGCCAAAATAAATTTGTGGATAGGAGATGTAGGTATTTTGCTATTTCGCCACGCCATACGACAAAAAAGAAATCGACATCACGGAGTTTTTGCTTGATTTTGAAAACTACAACTATTACCTACCTAATAAATAGGAACTAGTGAATTTAAACTCAAAAGAAACTCGATCGTGATCTTCCATTTACCATGCGTTTGACACTGTATTACTGAACTTTAGCGAAGTCATGCGATGCATTGGCGCGTGCGTGTTAGGCTGCGTTTCCACCAGAGATGTGCGAGTTAGCGAGGCGGTGAGCGAGGAAACAATCCGCCAATAGCGCGCTCGCTCGATCACGTCATTGGGAATTGAAGCACTCTCATTGGCCGATTTTTCCTCGCTCACCGCCTCGCTACCTCGCACATCTCTGGTGGAAACGCAGCCTTATTCTTATAATATAGCCGAATGCTCCCATACAATCATGTCAGTCGACATGTAGTAATGTATGTTATGATGAACCCAAGTGTAAGTAGTAACATTACTACACGTCGACCGAAATGGTTGCATGAGTTGAAGCTAGTGTTACTCCAAGTTATCATTACCTTCTTTCAAATTCTCGTCCACTGCTTTCCCTCCTTTCTCAAGTCACAATGCTTTATTTTCACTACGACGTAGTAAAAGTGCATAGGTACTTACATCTTTTTGCTGCTGACTGTACCTAGTCACCACTAAAGCTCAGGCCACACAGAGGCGGTCCTGCGGGAAAGCGGGCCGGTGGCGTTTCTGCGGGAAGCGAAAGCGTTCCGGGGCCTGCCACACAGGGTTCGCGCGGTGCGGTGGCGGCGCGGTAGCGGCGCGGAGGCGGCCGGTGTGACATCAAAAGCGGCCATCCATAAAATACAAAATGACAGCGCGGTAAATACCGCCTCCGGACCGCGACGCGCTGCCACCGCTCTGTGTGACACCTCGCATTGACTACAATGGAATACAGCGGCCGCCGCCGCTTCCGCGACGCCCCCGGCATGCCACCGCGCCGCCTCCGGCCCGCGTCGCCGCCGCCTGGTTGTCATAGCGTTCTGACCGGTACGGCGCCGCGCCGCACCGCTACCGGCCCGGATTTCTGTGTGGCAGGGTCCATATAAAGTCGTACATTACAAAAAATCCCGCCTCCGGACCGCCTCCGGAGGCGGCTGTGTTTGAATTGAGCTTAAGACAAGAATATAATTAAAAACAGAAGGGCAAGCATTGATGACAGTAAATTAAGGAACTAGGAAGCAAGTAATCCAATGAACCGAATGTCGGTCTGCAAAATAAATCGTCCAAATCCAAATTAAATGAAATTAAGCTTGATTTCTTTTTATATTAAAATGCACACACATAAACATGCAAATCGTCGTTGCTATTCGTCGTGTGTGACACTTTTTTAGAAATTCACTTTTTTATGTTAATGCATAATTTATTCCTCCATAGAATGCAAAAACTCTTAAGTCAAAATAACAACAATTTCACGGGTATTCTACAGTTAGAAAAATACTCAATTTCCCAACAGTTTTACATTTTGCACATATGACATAGGAGACCTTAAAGTCGCAACGAAGAAATGCCGGTTTCCTGGAGGGATAGGCAGAAGGTACGTTATTTTATTATCATTAGGTACCGTACCTAATAAAAATGGCTTGGAAGTTACCATTTAGTTAAACACACATAAAATAACCACAAAGTCAGTCAATACACGCCACACAATAGATAATTTAAAAACGTTAACTTTTAGTCGGCAACATTTAGTCATCAAGTCACCTTCCTTACTCGTTCATTTATTTAGTACAGGGTTTCTCAAAGTGGGGTACGCCCTTTTGGTCGTACGGGTAGGCGGAAAGATTTACATTACAATAATTTTACCTAAAATTGTCTCAATTTGCGAGAAAATAATAAAAGGCCCAGCCAATAAACACACATTACAAGTGTCAAACTTGGTAACCTAGTTGTAAAACTAAAAAATATTAAAAACTCTAAAGTAAAACAAAAAAATAATAAAAACCGGCACGCTAAGGTTCCTAAACTGAATGAAAGATTTTAATAATTATGATTTAATATTTTAATGATTTGAATAATTCAATAACTAAATAATAATAATAATATTTCAATAATTATGTGTGTGTTAAATACAATTAATACACACATAATATTATTGTGTGATGGTAGGGAACCTCGTTGCGCGAATCCGACTCGTACCTACTTGACCGGTTTTTCTTATTTTCGTAAGGGGTACGGCAGTACTGGGTAATTTAATTATAAGTTTGAGAAACCCTGGTTTAGTAGATAAGTTGTTTACACTAGATATAATTTGTAATCATTGGTTGGTGAAGGTTCATTTCTTTGATTGTTTTTTTAGGCAAAGGCGTGTCCGACAAGGTTACGATTTGCCGTGCGTTTAAAAATATAAACTACTTACTTACCTAGGTAGGTAAACGTTTCGTTTTTAGTGTTCCGTCCGTATCAAAACTGGCAAAACGGAACACTTATTGAATCACCTCGGTGTCTGTCCGTCTTTCAGTCACAGGACCGTAAGACACAGGAAGATGAAACTTTTACAGTTATGGTCCGATGACATAAATTAAGTCGTAATGTTTATATTGAATGCTACTTTAAACATAATTTTTTCCAATTTTTGTTTGAAACTTTGTTGAACAAATTTTTCAAACTAGTGTACTAGTACTAGTGTATTAGAGACAGAATGTCCGAATATTTTTGGATCCAATTGAAATTGAAACAGCTGCTTAAATATTCGTTCAGTTTCATGATAATCATAGGCCTTGTGAAAATGTGTTAAGTAATACATATTCACAATATATTCACAATTACGTAAAGGTTGACAAAAGACAGATAGTCATTATAATTCTTACTTCGGTATTTTTCCTACTCCTATCTTCTTGGATCCGATACACGTTCGAAGATAGATTTATTTACATCCCGCCTCTCTGAAACAGGCCTCGCCTGATTTCAGCGAGGCGGGATCTTCTGATTGTTGTGATCCTGGTTTACAGGAGTTCCATTGCGAATGCAATGGGAATGGCCACGACCTACATACTACTGGTTTTTGACTTACACTATTGTTGTTCTTACCGCGTTTGTAATTTACTTCATACAGGGTCAAACTGAATATGCTGACAGCGTTTTAAGGAAATGATCGAACCATCAAACTGAACAACTTCCTTTACTGAAAAAAGAACGAAATCGCGAAATAAAACTAAATCATAGAAAACTATACGGACCTTTTTGATGGATATAATATAGGTAATAATAATAACATGGGACAGGTTTTTTTTTCCGCAATTTCGATGTTAGTCCTATGTAGAAAGTTGTTCAGTTTCATATAGGTAAGTATTATTTATTACATTGGATAGTGGTAAGAGCTGCTTGTCCACACCCGTGGACAAACGCCCACCACCCGCGTGGATAGTGACCCCATCCAACTATGTCAGGATCATAGCAACGATATCTTATAATTTCTGCCTTCCCTATTAGATGATTGGTGTGGTTGTATGAAGTATATGTTTACTAACTCGAATTTAGTACTTAATAATAGTTAGGAAAGTTCCACACTACCGCGGCCGGATTCCCTGATCAGATCATTGTACAACAAATTCGACATGATAAGTCCCGTAATAGGCTACTTATTCTCAGGCAGTAAGTACAGAAATGGCTTGGTTGTCGTGACTTTGATCTGCGACGGCAGGATGGCACTCCAGTGAATAACTCGGGAAGTGGCCACTTCAGATTGTTGTTCGCAAAATCGTAGTGTTATGATAACTATATCGTTTGTTGATCTCTGATCGTGAGATCTGATGGGTTGGCTACTAGGTTGACTACAATACTTATTTGACGTGAAGAAGACTTTTAACTTAGACAATTTAATGACAGATTTCAATAACTTACAAAACCTTTTCTCACCTCCGCCTCCGGACGGAAAGCGTCAATTGTCGTCGTCCCGCTGCGCTAAACGATGTTACTTTCTGGCTCCGTCGAGGAGAAAAATAATATACGGACAGTAAATAAGAAAGCCTAAGATCACATGAGATCTGAGACCTTTCTTACTTTCCTGTCCTCGGTGTGTAATCTACTACAGATTTCATAATTTCTATTCTCAAGCTATTCTCGTAGTAGGTACAATAAGATCTAAAATTAGCAGCTCTTTTTTTACCTGCCTAGGTATTGTTTTTATAATTCTAATATATTTGTTTGTTTGATTCACAGGTAAGTCGCCTATTGTTTGATGCGGACAATGGATAATACCTTTCAGATAAGGTAACAAACATCAAATAATTATGTGCTATCTCTTGAGTATGTTGGTGCTCTCTCTGTTGACAATCTTACGAGGCTTACTTTGATCCTGAAGGGGAAGTCCGATAGGACCTAAAGCTGCAACTACAGATCTAGTGCTTCTTTAACTGAGAAGGTTCCTGCGGTAGCGGAGCGGCGCGGGAGGGGGTGAAATATGACGTCAGTTGACTGTGGCTCTATAGCGCGAAAGTGCTGTTGCGTCATAATTTCACAAAACGCACGTCTCACCGCTCCTCTACCGTATAGGATCCTGCTAGACCTAATTTAACAATGCGTGTTTGTCTAACACAGACTGCCTCGCTCGATCTCGAGACACGCGGGTCCCAAATGGAGGAATATAAATGGAGGAGGCGTATGTCCGAAGACGGACTGATCAAGGGCCGTTATGGCTGAAAGGCCAAAACTAAGATTAGCTACCGAGATTTTGTAGGAAACAAAACCATGCACTTGTAACGTGCTACTAACATTATGTCAGCCAATGTTCACTTAATTTACATACCCGCTTCTAGGATCATTTATATCTATATACATCTACTAGATTTACATTGATAGTAAATATAAATAAGTAGTAGATAGACTTCTTTTGAATCTTTTGATGTTGGTAGTACCGGTCATGCAAAATTATAATCATTATTTCGAAAAGAATACTTACCATTTCTTTCAAGTTTTCATATAAAGCATCCAGTCCGATGTCATGACTTTCATGCAATACTTAATAATATAAGTATATTTTTTTTTCTATAATGGGACTTTTATTTTATAAAGTTATAATTATCATAGGTACCTACAGTATTTTGTTTGTGAAGCTCGAATATTATGAAAGTCTTCAGATTGAATGTTCCAGAGGTCAGACAGTTCTTTCCTTCCGTACCACTAAATTGATTGAAAATGGTAGCACAGAATAGGTCCTATAATAGTATATTAGTTCTACATAATGATAGGTAGTTAACTGCATGCAATCCGTCAGAAGGCAAATGGCACACGATGAAGATCTGCGACTTTTTATCAGTCTTGCTAATTTTGCTATTGATTCTTATTGGGGCCATGGTTCATTGGGGCAGTTGCAACTGGGTTCAATAGCTATTTCTTTACACTCATTAGAGTTGATTAGCTATCATCCGAACTCCGAATTTAAAGTTTGTAGTAGGTACCTACTAAATTAATTTCCCTTTGGTAAAAATTGCGACCCTATGCCTTGTCTTTCTTTTTCCGACAAAATATAGGTACCTACCTAGATCCCTTTTCAGTAGTCTGCGGTCTGACTTATTAATAAACTACATTTTAATTTAGTTTTCTATTTATTAAATGGCCAACGCTATTATAAAGTTTACAATGTAATTGTAAAATAATTAATATTTGACGATTAAAGTTATTAGTAGTAATCCATCAATTTTAGGCCATGCCACGGTATTTGTTTTAAAGAGATTACCTATATAAGTACCTACTTATACCTACATACTTATTTCATTTTGGGGGAAATAGCATAGCATATGCTCACGACTATATTCCCCGAGGGGGGGTAGTCAGAGATATTCTGAAACCTCAGAAAATCCACGTTTCACCAGTAGTTCCGATACCGGTACCGTAGTATTTTGGGGGAAATAATGAGCGTTTTTTTTTTCGTTTCATAGTAGATCGATAGATGACGCTACGGTCTATACGAATCTATGTCAAACACTGAAAAATTATCTTTCCCCGAAATGAGGGTAAAAGTGAAGTAAAAAAAAAAAAAAATCTTTTGGAACATAATGAAACATATTTTTTATGATATTTAACTATATTTCTTATGCTAATTTACTCTTTAAGGTGATACAAGACTACAATTTGACTAAAATAAATATAAAAACTCTTTGATCATAAGGCAAAATCTGAAATTGAACTGGCAATAAGAAAACTTGAGCTGTCAAATGTCATTGTCAATCAAACTCGTATCGTAGCATTTACTTTGTCGTGTTTGTTAGTTTACTTCAAACTGCTTTTCTGAAAAACAACGAAAAAGGACTGTATTTTTGGCTAAGAAAGAAATCGAAAATAATTTAAATTTTTTTTTTATATCGTCTTCCAAATCCGAACCAAAGAGAATGAAATCTCTACGTTTTTAAGTCTATAGGAGACATTGCAGAGGAAGTTTTTGCTTGACAGTTTGTCGTACAGACACTACTGCCATCTATTGAGTTATAAGAAAACGGCATTTAAAAAAAAAAAGAAAAACGCTCATTGTATTAAATTTAATTAAATTAAGCATAACAATCAATTTCATATTTTTCCCATGAAAAGGGAAATGTTATGAACATAATCCTCAACATTTTCCTGTGGGAGAAAATAATTCTTCGACCACAAGTTAATAAGTAAGAAAATTAAGTATTTCATTCAATCATATAAAAGTTTATGTTGGCTTGCGGTTTTGTGGTACACAGTGCAGGAGCTGGAGTTATCACGTTGTCTTGGGGGGCACCAATACAACGCTTCGCGAATTCGCAGTATGAGTTTATGAGTCAAAAAAAATAAAGTTAAAAATTATAAAAGAATCCTAAAGATGATTTTCAAATACCTATTCAATGATACCCCACTTGACATAGTTCGTCTGTAACTTAATTGTGACTTAACGTAGTTTCACTAAGTTGCTCTGGGGGTCGTCGCTTTCGCAATAAAATCAAAAAGCAAGGGTTGTAATTGAAAGTTCTACATTACATCACAGAATAATAAGAGTAGGTACAAGTTTATTTTATGTACGATTTGTAACACCACTGGCTTTTCGGTGAAGGTAAACATCGTGAGAAAACCTGCATGCTTCAATTTCGAGGCTTGTATTGTACCCACTGTCCATTACAAGTGGCGACGGGCTCACTCCCAGTCACACAGGACAGAGTTTCGGTACTACTAGTGAAACGTTTCACAATCTCTCTGACTTCCCCCTCGGGGAATATAGTCGTAAGCATATGCTAAATAACCGATCATTTTCAAATTTGAGTATTAATTTTCTTGTTAGTTTTTATGTACACTTTTAGGGTAGAAACCGTAGGAAATTAATGTCTTGGCCTTACCCCAGAAATTTTTACTTGGAAAGGGATCGCGTATTCAAGAATTTTGAAAAATACCGGATTCGGTGCCCGTGCCCACACGAGGAAGGGCAACCAACCCTTAATCCATATCTGGCGAGAGACTTATTCAATAGTTACGTTATAAGTTGAGTTACGACATGACATTTTGTTCGTGGTTTGTTAAAAACGTTTTCACTTTATGTACTACTCTTACGAGTTATGTTATGTATGTGTATGACCATACACTTAGTTTGACGAATAAAGTACTTACCTAACTACTTACTTCACAATTTTGAATAGTAACATATTACAATAAATAAATCATTAGTTACCTACGTTAACTTTATATTCCACTATAGTATAAGTAATTTTTTAATCACTTTTCCAGCACTTATAATAAAACAACCTAGTGATATCGATTTATGTAGGTAACTACTTTGGTTCCTTAGTCACCCTTATACCATACAAAGGTACCTACATAACCTCAAAATCATAATCGGGGTGGCCAGTTACATTGCAACAACTATACCAACTATCTTGCCCTGCTTCAACTGCCCGCAGTCGTAGCAGAGAGGTATGTCACATACTCAGAATAAACCAGAAACCGTCAACGCGCTTGAAAGTGAGGCAATCACAACAACTCCAAATTGGAGTGGCTCGATATCTAGTCAGTCAGTCGATGGCCGACGCGCGCATCGGTTACTGAATAAAATCCGAATTAAATAGATAAATTAAAGTAATTAATTTATTAAGTTATTAAGAGTAATTCATTAATGTGTGAAGAGCGGGCGGGGCGGTGTTGTGACATTGTTTTGGACACAGCGCCTGCGTACAAATGTAATCGAACACTCCTTCAGCATAGCTAGCATGCCGCAGTGATACAGCGCTATCACACCTTGGCTCTCTTTCTATTTGCGTGCGAACGAACGAGATAAAAGACGTGATACAGCCGTATCACGTGTAGCATACTACGAGTGCTGGTTTATTCTGTATTCTGAGGTCGCATATCGTCGTTGATCTCCTATGTGCAAAATCTAATTGTGTTGGGAAATTGAGATTTTAAATTGCCAACTTCTCATGACTACCTACGTAAGAGTATTTTTCGAACTGTAGAATAGCCGTGAAATTGTTGTTATTTTGACTTGGGAGTTTTTGCATTCTATGGAGGACATCATCAATTATGATGCATTTAACATAAAAAAGTGAATTTCGAAAAAAGTGTCACATAGGAGATCTTAAAGTCGCAACGACGATATAGACAAATAAGAAGAATATTTGTGGGTGTTCCTACCTAAATTTTGACCTAGAACGATTTAAAATCTTTCTAGATTTTGACCCTATTTTATAAGCAGTGGACACAATGCTGTCATCGTGATGTTGATGAGAAAAATCTGATGCCGTTTAATGAAGAGCAGCTACAATGTTGGTGTACAAAATTAACTAATTTAAACTGCCCTATAGATGCAATTTCCCCAGGTGCATTTGCATTTTTCAGCACGTGTCATAGAAACTTAATTTATCTAGTCACGTGTAGGTAGGTATGTAAAAATACTTATAATCTGATCGTAAAACCACTTCTAGACAATAAACCTGTCAATCAAGGGGAACAATAAAATTTGTATTGTTATCTATTATTCAGAGGCTAATAGCACTCTAGAATCGCCACAGCGAATTCAAAAATTTTCAATTAATTTCAATTGCAATATTTCTGTTGAAACGATCCAACGAAACACGAAAAAGTGCCTTAGCCTGACCATAAATATAAAAAACCTGGTTTGGGGGCGCTGCAATCGACTATAACCTTTAATTTAATGTCAGTGTTCCAAGTACAAACAATAGTTCCAATGATTTTCCGCAACATGGCGAGGTTTTTTATTTTTCTGGTCTGGCTTTACCTTATTTGCTTATGCACGGGCATGTTACTTCGGTCACAGATTATATAATAGGGGAGAGTGGGGTAATTGCGAACACCTAAGGGAGAACTGTAATAAAACAAAAACAAATAAAGTTACAAATGTCATTTATTGATAAATGTGAACTTAAACTAATCATTCTTTTGCTCTCATAATTAACTTTGATAAATATTAAGTATAAAATCGAAATTTTAAGAAAAAACAAAACCGTTGGTGTCCGGTATTACCCGAAGCATGTGGGGTAATTGCGGACGGCGTATGGGGTAATCACGAACATAGCTTAATTGGCACAGAAATCACAGATAAATCCTCTTGACGTGCTTTCACCACTGGTACAATTTTCGTGGGGTCAACCTTTACATTTCTAACATATTATCCAGTCTTCCATTATTGGAGTTTCATATTTTTCATTACAAATCTAACAATAATATTCTTCTTCGTCCTTCGTAGCTTTTTTTAGTGAATTTCTTTTCCTTACACAAAACATGGTCATCTTCGAAACCTTTTAAGTTCTTAACACCTTTCTTTCTTTTGTTACTATCAGTCTTATTTTCTTCTTTTTCCTCTTTTTTCTTCTTCTTTTTCCTCTGTTTTCTTCTTCTTTTGTTCTGTTTTAAGATTTATTACAGCTTTCTTTTTATTTATTTTGATTTTCAGTCTTAACATTTTCTTTTTTTTCGGCTTTCTTCTTCTTTTTTTCTTCTTTTTCTTCTAAAGCATCTTTCATTGGGATACTAGTTATTATAATTGAATGTCTCTTTCTGGAATTTTGTTTATCCTTTGGTTTTGGTAGTTGTGTAATAGGTACTGATAGTAATACAATGAATACTGGTCTTCTAATTAATATTTGGTCTCCGTCTTCCTTTGGTATTTACGCGGCATCTGAAATATGTATGAGGATTTTAAAATCGTCAAACCTGTACCTATGCGAACCTATAACGGGGTAATTACGGACGTCCGAGATTGCCCCACTCAAATCGTCCGCCATTACCCGAAACACAATAATTCGTAAAACTAGTTAATTTTTTGATGTTAGAAACTGACAATGCACGTGGTGATTATTCAAATAATTTACATATTTAATCGTTACTTCACAAAAAAAAAGACAAATTACTGTGCTTTACATGGAGCGTTATACATGTATACAATTTACCAAAAAAAATAGATGAAATTACACGAAAAACAATAAATTAACTTACCTTGAACACCGAGCGCAGCCGCACCTCACCAGTTAGCGTTCGGTACTAAGTTTGGGACCGACTCGCGATTGCGTCATTCGAGATATCTACCATCTCTTTCTAACATACGAATACCTTAGTGTTCGCCATTACCCGCCGTCCGTGATTCCCCCACTCTCCCCTACTATACAGTACAGATGCCCAACGTCAAACAATGGAACGCGACTGCCGTAACGCGGGCAGTCTTCGGGCAAAGTAAATTGCTTGATTTTCCGAGGCGCATGAGATTTTTTTGTAGTCAGATCATGTATTTTTAGTAACAATTTACACTTTTACGTAAACATTAATTACAAATCGATACCATAACGCCATATATTGCCATTTTTTTTAACAATAATTGCATTTGTATGGGATAGGACACCATGCTTCGGTATTACGAAAGATGATGTAATTTACCTATAAAGATAATGACTAGCTAGCGTGAGACTAGAAATAAAATAAAATCGGTCAAGTGCGAGTCGGGCTACTCGCGCACCGAGGGTTCCGTACCACACCACCACACAACATAATTATTAACGTACAAAAAAGTTCGTTTCCTCCGGGACCTTTAGCGCAAGACCGACTCACACTTGGCAGGTTTTTATTATTTGTTGTTATACTGTAGACTCTACAGTGTAGAGTTTCCTCTATAATCACACCAAGTTTGACGCTGGCATTTATTACACGTTTTTACGATAGAGCGAGACGAAAAACGTTGACAAAAACATACATCATAGCAAATAAAGCCGAGATGTTGAAGATTATTGCTATATTTTTATAAAGTATGTCTTTCAAATAACGAGAAGATCTTAAAAACCAGTAAAATATGGTCCGGCCCTGCGTTTACCAATATGAATATACAGGGTCCTTCTTAATATGCTGACACTTTTTTAAGGGGATGTTCAGACCATCAAACTGAACAACTTTCTCTTTGGGACCAACATTGAAATCGGGAAAAAAAAATCAGCGGCCCCATACATTTGGCTCGAGTAGGTTTGCAGTTTTGTATGGAAGAGCAGATTTTTTTTTCGCGATTTCGATTTTGGTCCCATAGAGAAAGTTGTTCAGTTTGACGGTCTGATCACCCTCTCAAAAAAGTGTCAGCATATTAAGTTGGACCCTGTATTATGGGGAGGTGGTGCCGCCGACGCGAAAGTGCTAAAAGACATATTACAAATTTACAATATGTCTGGTAAGTTTCACACTTTCACGGTGACATTATACTTGCACGTGTCCAACGATTCATTGTACGAACTGTCTGTTTGTTCAACAGACGCTTTTCGTGCGAACCTCTCAGCAAATATTATACTTTTTGATTATTTGCTTCCAAGTTTAAATATTACCAAGTTTGTCGCATTCTTGATAAGATTGGAAAATAATTATCGTTTCTGGTTTTACATAATAGTTCTACGTGGTTCTTCATATTAACGCATGCACACTACTATAGGTAGTATATGGTAGTATAAGGCCTTTCAAAATAAAAATTATATAATATAGGTACCTAATAATAAATAATACTTACTTAATCGCTCGAAGAAGAAAAAAGCGTAAAAAGCTCTAAAGAAGCGCTCGTTGGCGTAGTGGAGCTTCGGTATTGGAAACGATCACCGAAGTTAAGCAACGTCAGGTCCGGTCAGTCTTTGGATGGGTGACCGTTTAGTGGTATTTCATCTCGAGCGTTTCCGTGCTTCGGAAGGCACGTTAAGCAGTTGGTCTCCGATAGTTCCGTCAGATGGCGTTGTAACTATTCGTTAAGCCAAGTCAGAGGCCTATTGGCGGCTTGAAAATTCTCTGACAGCAAGGTGACCACTAACTTGCCTCCACCAACACGCACTGGGCCCGCGTGGTGGAGTATGGCCCACTCCCTCTCACCCTTATTCGTGAGAGGAGGCCTTTGCCCTGCAGTGGGATTCGACAGGCTATAACTTACTTACTACTTACTTAATATAAATAAAATCGACTTCCTGGATTTTCTTACATACCTACTTATTTAGTTGATTTTAGTTAGTTACATACAGGCGAAGCTAATATAAGCGTGTTAATAAATATAAATAAATAAATATAAATAAATAAAATATATAATATGTACTTAGATTTTAGCTACTTGGCGTCATTTTTTTGCCTCTATTCCACGACTCTAAATATACTTTTATAAAAATAAGAGATAAGTGTACTTTTTGCAACCATCAAATGCAAGGCTGATTCAGTGTTTAAGGTGTGTAGAGCATCTCTGTGATGGGGATGGACCAGGTCTGCCTGCATAACTCCAGTCGGTTTAGGAGTTACAGACGTTTAAAGGTCTGTAAAAAATTTACGATCAGCAGCAAGGCTGATCGTATGATATTATTATAAGTAGTATACACTGTACCTATGTGAACAGTATAAAAACTGACATGGTTCATCAGTCGGTTTAGGAGTTACAGCCGTTCAAAGATCGGACCTTTGAACGGCTGTATCTCCTAAACCGGCTGGCAGTTCATGACAGTTTTTGTATTGTTCACATAGCTACAGTGCATAGGTACTACAATAATATCATAAGATCAGCCTTCCAGCTGATCGTTAATTTTTACAGACCTTTAAACGTCTGTATCTCCTAAACCGACTGAAGTAATGCAGGCAGACCTGGTCCATTCCCATCACAGAAATGCTCTACATCCCATAAACACTGAATCAGCCTTGCTGCTGATGGTTGCAAAAAGTACACTTATCTCTTATACTATACCGGGTTGGAAGGTGTTCCTAAGAACCTATAGGTACTAACCTTGTAAGTACTTGTATTGTGCTGTGTCAATTTGCTAATTTCTTAAAATCGTAAATCTTTCTTCCACGCTAACTGGGGGTAGCTCTCAGTTTGAATAACACTGGCCTAGACAATCGCGTGTGTCAATCGCATGATGAATCCGCTAAAACCTGATTTTCTATGGCTAAAACAATCTAGGCATTATGATGTCTATAGATATGTTTTTAACACGCTAACGGCTGGAACTGACATTAGACTTAAATTGTATGAAATGGCGAGAAGTGAATCATGTAATAATTGTATAATAGTCGGTTATTTAGGTACTAGATGAACACATGCGTTTTCTGTTCGCAAGCGCAAATGTAGGTCTAGAAGTGGGTTAAATCGTTCTAGATGTAGGTACATCATTATCGATGCAGTAAAAACAACGTAGGTACCTACTTTTACCGGTTTTGCGACTTTTATTTTATTTTAACTCACAGAGAAGCTTACTAAAACGATTTCGAACATTGATTCGTTCAAAATCAATATTTCAGACCATCAAAATGACTGAAAAATTACCTACTACGTTTACGATTGCGTCTACGTAGGTAATTACTACAGACGAGAAATCTAGATTGTCTATTATACCTACACGTAAATAGTACACAATATGGCGCTTAGGGTAAACAGGGTGATTGTACAAATGATACTGAACAACTATCCCTAAGAAACCTATAAGAAATACGCAAAAAATATTTGACTCACACAATCCTCCATTAAATCTCCTGCTAGCTTTTACTACATCAACAAGACAATAAGTGACTGCAAGATTTAATGGAGGGTTAAATTTTATGAGCGTTTCGGAAACTGAGTGTGAGTGTGAAACTTTCGATTTCCACCGCCGTCGAGGAGAAAACTAGTATACTCGTACTTACCTACTAACCTCGTAAATAAGTAGTAAGTAGGTAAATAAGATTACATGAGATCTGAAGTGCGATTTTTGAACATCATACGATCAACTCGGCAGTACAAAGAATTTGCATAATAATAAAAAAAAGTAAGTAGTCATTTTTACATTTTTTTTTTATTATTATTGATGGGTTTGCTCTTGACCTCCATCTAGTCCTCAGGACAAAGATGGGGTCGAAGATGTAGCGAGCTTACCCAGAAGTGCTCTACTATGCCGTATCGCAAAATTCACAAATAAATTTGCCTATAACATAAATCATGCCCACTCATAGCTACCTATTTATTTATAGGTTCCTATTTATGTTGATATTTATTGTCTCCAGTGACCAAGTGCAGTTATTTTATTTTTATGGCGACTTCAACATTGGCCTTTGGTGCTGGCCTTGTGTTATTGGCTGGGCTTTATTTTTTCTGATAGTTTCCCTGTATAATAATACTGTGGAAGGTAAAATGACACTATCATGTAGGTACTTAGGTACTCTAAATGAGAGTTTACCTAAAGCATCTAAACAGCTAGTTACCTACTTATTCGGACAAAGAAAATGTTTAAACACAGTTTCAATACTAGGATTATAATTTTTTACTTTAAATACTAAAATGTTCAAACTAGGACGGAACTTCTTTTTGTATGGAGCGTCGCCGTCGTACGTATTATATCCTCTATTGTTTGAACCTACCTATTGCGATGAAATAAAGCCTAAATGTTGAGCCATACCTATGGCCTATGGTTCTGTGAAAACCCCGTCCAAAACGGGTTAGTACCTACAGTAGTTTTAAAGCGATGCGGTTGTGTGCACAAGACAAAAATTCTTAAATAAAAAATGGTCTCAATCATTCCATTACCTACGTATCCTAAATGCACCCAATTACTATTTTTACGAATATCTTCAATGTGCATCAAGTTCACAATTTTATTATTATTATTAGAATAGATGTACCTATAAGATATACCTACCTAGATAAATAGATTATGGTATTACACGATTTTTAACTAAGCATAATTTTTATTAGTTCGCGTTTGTTCAATTTCAGGCTGTACTTCAGGAGAAAGTCAAATCAAAACACACTCTGTTGTGTTAATTTAAATGCATTTTGTAGTTTTTTAGACATGATGAATAATTTATGATTACATGGAGAAAAATATGCCTAGTACCCTTCGATCAAAGTAAAAAAAAAAAAAAAAAAATATATCTTGGACAGTGTCACACAAATTATCTAGTCTCATTTAAAATTCCAGAATCTAGCCTGGACTTGTATTATGATAACTATACAACGATATAGAATACATAATAATTATATAGATACAAACATCCATGACTCGGGTACAAATATTCATATTCGTCATACAAATAAAAAAAAAATAAAAAAAAATTAATGGACGCGAACGCGAATGATTACGCGAACATTTCAAATTGTTCGTATATTTCAAACCAGAAAAATAAGGCAAAACAAAACGACAGGTGTACTTCAAATACTTATGTAGGTACCGAGATGACAGACAAGTGTGCCAGTTTGTATGGACCAAGTGCACCAGTAGTGTGCTTCAACTTAACGCGCTTTGGGCCTATCCAGCTAGTACCTTAGGTATATAATATCTAGTAGGTACTTACCTTGTAAGTATATGTGACTGATTACTATTAAATACTTACTAAAATAAATTTTATTTTAGAAGACTTTACTAGAAAGTAGATTTTAGTCAAATCTACCAGAATTAGATTTATAAGTAATTTTTTTTCAAGTAAAGTTACAAGATATATTTCTCCTATAATGACGAATTATTGTTTTGTGAATTGTAACGGCATTTTTTACTGCAAATATCAACGACCTTTCATTTCTGTTCGGTGGACAATGTCAAGGTAGGTAGGTAATGAAATGACTAATAGATTAGATGTAGGTACCTAATGTAATACAACGTGTTAACGAATGAACGCCGTGTTCGTGTTTGAAATTAAAAAAAAAATTTACGTACCTAATAATTAAACAACTTCCGATCCTGAAATTGGTTTAATATAAACATGATTTAGGTATAGGTAAACAAATAATCATAATCATTTATTCCTTGCTTGATTGTGTACAGTGAGTAAAGTAAGTAAATAAGTAGTGTAGATAAACCAACAAATAAGTAGTTAAGATTTCATACAAAACTTTGTCGTAGAACACTCGTAAAGTACCTAATGTTTTATAATATGGAAAAATGGCTTAGAAAATCTAGATTGCGCGTATCAAATAATATTACAATTCATAATATAATAACGAAGGTTTTGAAATTTTGTATGAATAATTTCAAAGCTTGATATTATATTGTCATTTGGACAAAAATGCTTAGTAGTTACCTAGATAGGAAGCGGGATTAGCAAGTACAAGTAGGTCGGTAGGTACCTAGTATAGTAGTATCAATCTACAATTTTTAAGAGGCCCAGTATTATGTTGCTGACATTACTTAGATACAATACCTACCAGTTTCTTGAGTTAAAAAATCGGTAACCCAAAAAAGACAGACTCTGATTCGACTTCAAGTTTCACAAATGTAAAATAAATTGCAAAACAACTTTTACGAGGATCTTGCTGACCGGTTGTACCTTATAGGGATCGAATTTTGGCTTTCGAAAACACTTTGCAAGAGGTCGAGGCCCTCGCATAAAGTTGATAAGTAACAAGAGATGCTTGTACTTAGTCATTTACGTACCGAATATATATACATATATGTAATCTGCACTTGGGCCGAAATAAGGAATCTGAAATTTTGGCCTCGATATTGGGGTCATATACATTTTTATTTTTGATAGGTCTCCAGTCTCCATATAGTCTTAAGACGTATCAGAAATCACAAGAAGAGTTTTAAGTGAGAATGTGGGTGGCATGAGAAGAGAAAAACCAATGAAACAACTTGTAACTAGAGGTAGGTAAAGCAATTTTCAATCATGACATTAAGAGGATATAATTCGGAGCGCGCTCCATACAAACGTACTATGGTGATATTTTCAATACTAACCAATTAAAGACAATGAAATTTTGCAGAAAAAATCTAGAAACAAATTTCTATGCTTGTATAGAGTCAGATTTTTGTTAATATGTAGGTATAGTTTTAAAGTTACAGCACCTCAACGATTTCCATACAAATTTTAAATTAATACTAGCATTGAAACTGTATATTTTAACGAAAATCTGACTCCATACAAGCATAGAGATTTGTTTCTACATTCTTTCTGCAAAATTTCATTGACTTTATTTGGTTATTATTGAAAATATCACCATAGTATGTTTGTATGCAGCGCACATTTTCGCTCTCGGGATAAAATTCTCTTAATGATGTCACACGCTTAATAATAAAGAGAAATAACTTTAAAATTGGGAATGGTAATTGCTATACCAAATTAATTGTGTCATTGTCAAGCTCGAACGGAGTGCTGAAGATGATTAGTGACAGAATGGACTCCCCCCTGCTTGGCAAATTTACTGAATTACATGTCGTGGGCATGCGGTAGATTTGCCAAGTGGGGTGTAGTTAGCCTTCTCTGCCCACTCTTGTTGTTTTTATTTTCATTTATTTATTTAATTACATAGACGTAGAATTGATATCGTTGTTTAATTAGGTAATGTTGTACTCTACTAACATAGTTTATAAGTTCTCCAATGCCTACTAACATTTTTGTATGAACTAATGTTGTCTGAAATAAATGATTTTTATTTATTTATTTCTCTTTAGGTACCTACCTGGGTTTGAATCAGCACATAAGTTACAAATATGAGCTTAATCGGCGGAAACTTACACATTGAGCCTACAGGCTTACTGCATTCTTACAATGTTTTCTATAGAAATCAGGATTACCTACTTATTCGTAATAACCAGTGATCGGAATCTCGGGGCATTTTTTGAGCATACAAGTTTGGATACGCCTTGATTTCCCGGAAATATCCGGATTTAATAAATATGGATAAAAATTTCACGGGATTTATTGGGATTACCTATTTAGATGTCAAGAGACGTTTTTTTAAATCAAGAGTATTAGCAGTGCATAATGGAGGCCGCGACTTTGAAACACGCCGCCTGGTACCTTTGACATGTACCGCACTTAGGTAAATATGTTGACCGTTATTAAACAATGATATTAAGTAACTAGATTAGTAGTTAGGGCACCAAAGCGTTGCCACTTCGAAGATGTCTGCAGGCTTCTTTGACTTCAGTTCAGGCGTTTATCTATGGTGAGCGGACATATCCGTGACGTTTAAATTAAGCTACCAAAATGGGGAAATGCGCCGTAAAAATTTGTAAATCACAGTCGGAAAAGAATAATAAAGGAAGTGGTGTTACTTTTCACAAGTAAGTTTACTATATTTTGTCAAAATAACATTAAAAAACTAAATAAATTTTTCACGCATTGTTTTTGCCATCAGTGTTGCAAGTATATACGATTTTGATTTTCCCACACAGTAGGGAGTTTCGGTACCCTCTTCGTTATTTCATACAGGGTTAAGTTTTAATCAGTCCGGATAACTTCACCATTCATTCCCCTAATCAAACTGAACAACTTTCAATATTGAGCCTACATCGAAATCGTGAAAACAAAATCACCTGTTTCATACAAAACTGCAGTACCGACCGACTCGACTCAAATGTATTGGACAGCTGATTTCTTTTTTCGTGATTTCGAAGTTGACACCATAAATAAAATAAATAAATACCTAAATAATAAAAATCTTTATTTGCATAGTGAAAGTGAAGAAATTACAATATGGTGACGTTATCCGATCTGGGCTGATTAAACATCAACCCTGTATAATATGATATACAGGGTGTTTGGAAGCAGGGTGCAAATATTTAAGGGGATGATAGTTGACACCATTTAGAAAATTTTGAGCTATACATGTCTTAGACGAAGTCTGATTGTTGATTTTTAAATGCAATTTTTATTTTATTTTTGAAAAAACGCGATTTCTGACAGTTAATTGCCAACAGTTTATGTTGTTATGTTAATTGTTTTATTTTATTAGGGTTTTCAGATGTGTATTAATCTAATGAACTAAGTTTCAGGCGCCTGTCTTATTGGAAAAAAAATCTAGACGCTTTCGAAAGTCGTAAAAATTTTAACAATACTGCGAAGTTTATGGCAATTATAAAAATAAATAAAATAGCCTTGATCGTTCAAACCTTTTTAAAAACATGCTCGGCTATTGGCCTTTCTTTCAAGGTATCATTTAAGCGGATATCTTAGCAATTCTCAGAATTAGAGGTTAAAAACCAAATTGAAAGAGATTAAATTCGATTTTTAAATGGACAAACAACAAATGAAACAACATTTTTGGTAAAAATAATTGATGATTCATTTTAAAAATGTGTAGGTACCTCGATTTCCTACACACTTTTTTTACTTCGATCGTTGTTATTTTGTAAAAGAGATCCTTGGCTACTCCATCCCGAGATGTGAAAACCACAGGGTCAGGTCCGGGGAGCGTGCGGGTCAAGAGATGGGTCCCCGGATTATTAGATTAGAAATACACATCTGACAACCTCAAAAAAAAAACAATTAACATACCAACATAAACAGGGGCACTGTTGGCAATTAACTGTCAGAAATCGGGTTTTTTCAAAAATAAAATAAAAATTGCATTTAAAAATCAACAATCAGACTTCGTCTAAGACATGTATGGCTCAAAATGTTTTAAATGGTGTCAACTATCATCCCCTTAAATATTTGCACACCGCTTCCAAACTCCCTGTATTACTTAAAGTTTAATTATACCTAAACCTGGTCAGAACACACAGAGCCTATAATCATTATGCTGACACTTTTTCAGAGGATGATCAGGAGTGCGATTTTTGAATCTCATTCGATGAATTCAACTGTTGAAAATGTCAACATTTCTATGGAGATATGCATCTTTCAACTGCTGATTTGACTTTCAAAAATCATACTTCAGGAGTGCGATTTTTTAAAGTCGAATCAGCAGTTGAAAGATGCGTATCTTCATAGTAATTTTGACATTTTCAACTGCTGAGCTCTGCGAATGAGATTCAAAAATCGCACTCCAGACCATCAAATTAAACAACTTTCTCTATGGGACCAACATCGAAATCGCGAAAAAAAAACAGCTGTACCATACATTTGGCTCGAGTCGGTTTGCAGTTTTGTATGGGACAGCTGATTTTTTTTTCTCGATTTCGATGGTGGTCCCATAGAGAAAGTTGTTAAGTTTCATGGTCTGATCATCCCCTTAAAAAAGTGTCAGCATATTAAGTTGGACCCTGTATATTCAAGTTCAATTCAGGTAATAAATTCATTAAATTAACTAATTAATTCTGGGGAAATTATTTCTAACCACTGGCAACTGTAGCCGTATTTACTAACGTTATTAAACTAATAACGTCTTTCTCATTTCGTCGTAATTTTTTTGACGGCAGAAGAAACGAGACAAACATAGTTTACTTTGGCGTATGTATCGATTTCCAAGCTACATCTTTGAAACTCTGCTGAAGTGGTTTTACGCTTTTTTGAGTATTGTTTGTAAGAAGCTATCCCTAGCTATCGCTAGTATTGTATAAAGCTCACTGTTATTAAATCACCCAGGACAAAATCTCAATGAAATCAGTCGGTTAACCAATTTCAATGTTATTATTGGATCCCAAATTACTTTTTCGAGATTTCATTACCATATAAAATAATGTTTTGTTGCCGTTGTAGTTTGCCGTCTAATTAAAATTATCTGAAAATGTTTAAAATGTTGTTACTTGGGAGTAAAATATAACGATAATTTCATTAAAATTTAAGTTTGTGGCATCGTTGGCCAAATTGAATTGCTGGATAGAAGAGGTCTCCCCACGCCCCAAAAAAAATTATGCATCACGCAATTTTTCGGTGATTTTTTTTTAGTGTTTTTCTCAAAAAAAAAATCGAAAGTCAGCGTTTAAGCTGGAATAAAAAGAAAAGGTTGTGTGTATAACACCCATTTTTTTTAATTTGAATGTTTGATGTTGTACGGTTCTATCAACATAAATTAGTTTTTAAAAAATCAGAAGATCTCGAGCGCTTTTAGATTATTTTTAATTGTAACTCAAAGTTGTTCTGTTAATTTTATTTTTCTTCTTCCAAATAAAATTAAGGTCAATAAAAAAAATTTGAGGTCGCATCCATGTAATTTGAATGTGTATAGAACCGTACAACATCAGACATTCAAATAAAAATAAAAAAATGTGTGTTGTACACACAACTTTTCTTTTTATTCCAGCTTAAATGCTGACTTTGATTGAAACTTTTTTGAGAAAAACACTAAAAAAATCACCAAAAAATTGCGTGATGCATTATTTTTTTGGGGCGTGGGGAAACCTCTTCTATCCAGCAATTCAATTTGGCCAACGATGCCACAAACTTAAATTTTAATGAAATTATCGTTATATTTTACTCCCAAGTCCCAACATTTTAAACATTTTTAGAGAATTTTAATTAGACGGCCAACTACAACGGCAACAAAACATTATTTTATATGGTAATGAAATCTCGAAAAAGTAATTTGGGATCCAATAATAACATTGAAATTGGTTAAACGACTGATTTTATTGAGGTTTTGCCCTGGGTGATTTAATAACAGTGAGCTTATACAATACTAGAGGGATAGCTTCTAGAAAACAATACTCAAAAATGCGCAACTTCAGAGTTTCAAAGATGTAGCTTGGAAATCGATACATACGCCAAAGTAAACTATATTTGTCTCGTTTCTTCTGCCGTCAAAAAAATTACGACGAAATGAGAAAGACGTTATTATTTTAAAAACGTTAGTAAATACGGCCACAGTTGTCAGTGGTTAGAAATAATTTCCCCAGAATTAATTACTGAATTTAATGAATTTATTACCTGAATTATAAACTTGAATATGTAGGCTCTGTGTGTTCTGAACAGATTTAGGTATAAATAAACTTTAAGTAATATATCATATTTTACAGGGTTGATGTTTAATCAGCCCAGATCGGATAACGTCACCAATGTCACCATATTGTAATCTCTTCACTTTCACTATGCAAATAAAGATTTTTATTATTTAGGTATTTATTTATTTTATTTATGGTGTCAACTTCGAAATCACGAAAAAAGAAATCAGCTGTCCAATACATTTGAGTCGAGTCGGTCGGTACTGCAGTTTTGTATGAAACAGGTGATTTTGTTTTCACGATTTCGATGAAGGCTCAATATTGAAAGTTGTTCAGTTTGATTAGGGGAATGAATGGTGAAGTTATCCGGACTGATTAAAACTTAACCCTGTATGAAATAACGAAGAGGGTACCGAAACTCCCTACAGTGTGGAAAAATCAAAATCGTATATACTTGCAACACTGATGGCAAAAACAATGCGTGAAAAATTTATTTAGTTTTTTAATGTTATTTTGACAAAATATAGTAAACTTACTTGTGAAAAGTAACATCACTTCCTTTATTATTCTTTTCCGACTGTGATTTACAAATTTTTACGGCGCATTTCCCCATTTTGGTAGCTTAATTTAAACGTCACGGATATGTCCGCTCACCATAGATAAACGCCTGAACTGAAGTCAAAGAAGCCTGCAGACATCTTCGAAGTGGCAACGCTTTGGTCCCCTAACTACTAATCTAGTTACTTAATATCATTGTTTAATAACAGTCAACATATTTACCTAAGTGCGGTACATGTCAAAGGTGCCAGGCGGCGTGTTTCAAAGTCGCGGCCTCTAGTATGCGCTGCTAATACTCTTGATTTAAAAAAACGTCTCTTGACATCTAAATAGGTAATCCCAATAAATCCCGTGAAATTTTTATCCATATTTATTAAATCCGGATATTTCCGGGAAATCAAGGCGTATCCAAACTTGTATGCTCAAAAAATGCCCCGAGATTCCGATCATTGGTAATAACTAACTAACTAGGTCGGTACTTGTTTTTTCCGGCAATATTGACAATGTTGTCTCAATTTAATTTCTTACCTTATTGTCTGTTTTAAATAGAAAATAGCATAAGCATAAGCATGTGCTCGTGCATGAAAATAAGTTGGTTAAAATAGGGATGTGAAGTAGAAATGTTGTTGGTTGGTCACGTCACATACCTAACAAAATATGGAAACCTTGAACGTTTATGGAAATTCTTTGATCTGTCGCCAGGGCTTGAAATACCGGTAACCACCACAGTCTTCTTACCTGTGCTTTTGGTACCACCGGTACCAGACATACCTAGTGCCTACCTGTGTACTTAATACTTTCTAATCAGTACCATCGGTATTACAGGGTGAAATTGATTTCAATAGCATCCTTTTAAACTTAGAGTCTACCCATCAAACTGAGCAACTTTCAAACAAACCGATCGTAGCAAAAAAACTGCTGTTGCATACATACCTATGAGTCAAGGAGGCATTGCAGTTGATTTTTTTGTTGCTCCGATTGGCTTGCTCCCATAGTAAAAGTTGATCAGAGATGCTAAGTACCGGTATGCGTCTGGAACCGGTACGCAGGTACCGAAACGGCAAGAACCGCTAAGTACCGTTCCAGAACCAGTACTTTTGGTACACCAGATTTTGCGTTAACGTGTTAACACGGTGTATATTTCCTAAGTTTGTGCCATAGTTTGTGAGTGGAACACAACACAACACAACACACACCCATCATTGTGATTCCGAACGGTACTGTCGTCCTAGAATGTATCGAATGACATTATTGTTTCATTCATGCCGCGCCTGCGATACGTTTGACGATAATTATTTGTGTAGGTATAAGTTCCTCATATTATATGTAGTATAACTATTAAGAGAAGTTTACTCCGAGGGTGAAAATTCGCGCTGCATACAAACGTACTATGGTGATATTTTCAATACTAACCAATAAAAGTCAATGAAATTTTGCAGAAACAATCTAGAAACAAATCTCTATGCTTGTATGGAGCCAGATTTTCGTTTGAATATACAGTTTCAATGATAAGATTAATTTAATATGTGTATGGAAATCTTTGAGGCACTGTAACTTTTGAACTACTTATACACTTTAACGAAAATCAGACTCCATACAAGCATAGAAATTGGTTCCCCTTAAGGGTATATTATTCGGAGCGCGCTCCATACAAACGTACTATGGTGATATTTTCAATACTAACCAATTAAAGTCAATGACAGTTTGCAGAAACAATCTAGAAACAAATTTCTATGCTTGTATGGAGTCAGATTTTCGTTAAAATGCATAGTTTTTTTCAAGTTACAGTGCCTCAAAGATTTCCATACAAATCTTAAATTAATCCTAGCATTGAAATTGTATATTTTAACGAAAATCGGATTCCATAGAAGCATAGAGATTTGTTTCTAGATTATTTCTGCAAAATTTCATTGACTTTAATTGGTTAGTATTGAAAATATCACCATAGTACCTACGTTTGTTTGTATGCAGCGCGCATTTTCGCTCTCGGAAGTAGACCTAACTGGGATATTCAATTATTCATAGTAGATTGGATAGTAGTGGATACGTGCCTAATTTCAAGTTTTTGTAAAATCTGCTAAAATATAAGGAGGTCTAACAAAATAAGGTAAAACTATTTTAAGGTGATGATCAGACCATCAAACTGAACAACTTTCTCTATGGGACCAATATCGAAATCGCGAAAAAAAATCAGCTGTTCCATACAAACCTAATCGACCTAAATGTATGGGACAGCTGATTTTTTTTTCGGGATTTCGATGTTGGTCCCATAGAGAAAGTTGTTCAGTTTGACGATCAGCATAGCTAGCATGCCGCAGTGATACAGCGCTATCACACCTTCGCTCTCTTTCTATTTGCCTGCGAACGAACGAGATAAAAGACGTGATACAGCCGTATCACGTGTAGCATACTACGAGGGCTGATCATGCTTTTAAAATAGTTTCTCCTAATTTTGTTAGACCTTATATAAAATACTTGTCACAATTGGTAACTAGATATCTTTCTCCATGCGTTGTGGCCAGTTTGATCTTCTTTCAGTTGATTCTACGAGTACCTACCTATTTATTTTTTAATTCTCATTTTTAGCATTTCCTATTTCATTTAGGATTATGGAATAATGTAGTGTTTTTCCTTTTCTTCTCTCAAAGAAACCCTTTTCCATACTTGTTTTGTACCTACCCCACTGGGACGAAAGGGCAACATTTAGGTACAAAGCAGAAAAAAGTTACACAATATTAACTACCAAGGTGATAAACATTAAATATGGTAATGACCTTCTAGGGAGTTATATCTCGTCTAGAATAGAACTATAACCGGTCATTAATTTAGATGATCTATTTAAATCATAGTCATAATCAGGCCAATTATCAGTTTTCCTTAAGAGATCATGGGTACTTTCCCACACATAGGTAAAAATTGTGTTGTTGTGGAAGGATTATCCTTACCACAGAGTAGGTACTATACTGACCATTACAGGAGATCGCAGATCAAGTTAAAAAAATAAGTAAATGTGTGCAGTTCACACGCGGTAGAAGTGAGACCTTCCTAGTCCAGAAACTATTTAGTGGCGCTTTTTCGTTTTTTGCCGGTAACAATGTTTTGTAGGGATAGCAGAAAAGAGTTCTTGTTGATTTCACATATTTAATTAATTCACTTAATCGGAGTTACATTGGACTTAGCGCGTTGGTGGTGTGGGAACGACTGGCGAACGCTCCAGTCGAAAGGTTGCGTGTTCACATCACGTCGGGGTCACCACTTTGCCGGTAACAATGTTTTGTAGGGATAGCAGAAAAGAGTTCTTGTTGATTTCACATATTTAATTAATTCACTTAATCGGAGTTACATAGGACTTAGCGCGTTGGTGGTGTGGGAACGACTGGCGAACGCTCCAGTCGCTCTTACGTACCACGTACTTAACATAAACAATAAACAATGGTATTCCTACAGTTTCATCGAGTTTCAAATCACAACGGTGCTAAAGAAGTTTTCACTCAAAAATACACTACCTACTACAGCTAGGTACTAAGGTCATACATTTTGAAACGGATAAGAAGCCATTTGTCCCATTCGTCACGGACTCGCTTATGGGCTCATTGGCATAATAATACCTATTCCCGTTCGAATATAGGTATATGGCCCCATTCTACTATGGTCCCATTCACATAAAATGGTCCCAATCGTCCAGTTTGATTAAGAAAATCACGCTCATAAGGAGAAAAATGTTCGGACTAATAATAAAAAAAGACATACCTACCTAAGTACCTAGCTAGTTTTACTAACATAACTTTTTTTAAATTATTTAGTGGAAACAATGCAGTTTGTTTTCAAAGGACGCAGGTGGCGTGAGGCCTTTTGTATACAATCTGGCACAAACTCTTACCTACTTACTAAACGTTACGTTTTCTAATCATCTACTTACCCTTTTTGTCAAGCAGTAGTAGTGCAAAAGGTAGTGGATAGGTAGGTACGTATATAAGCAAGAAGGCGTTATTTGATTCTGTACAAAGACTATGACACAGGAATGCGATTTTTGAATCTCATTCGGTGAGCTCAGCAGTTGAAAATGTCAAAATTGCTACGGAGATATACATCTTTCTACTACTGATTTGACTCTCAAAAATCATGCATCAGGCGTGCGATTTTTTAAAGTCAAATCAGCATTACTAAGATGCGTATCTCCATAGTAATTTTGTCATTTTCAACTGCTGAGCTCACTGAATGAGATTCAAAAATCGCACTCCTGGTTGAAATTGATATCATTAGCATCCTTTTAATTTAAACTAAGAATCTACCCATCAAACTGAACAACTTTCACTATGGGAGCAAACCATTCGGAGAAACAAAAAAAACAGCTGTGCTGCCGTACTAAACTGCAGTGCCTTCTCGATTCAAATGTACCTATGCAACAGCTGATTTTTTTTGCTCCTGTCGTGTCGGTTTGCTTTCATAGTAAAAGTTGTTCAGTTTGATGGGTAGACTCTTAGTTTAAAAGGATGCTGGTGATGTGATACCCAAAATTAATCGATATCAATCAATAATCATATCTTTTATCAATTTCACCCTGTATTAATTTTTGACAATGGATATGAAAATATTAAAAATTCCTAGTACAGTTATAATACGTTTACGATCTTGTAAACGATTATAATCGGATACTTTACTCATTAATCCAACAGGATTACCGACAGATTTATCAATAAGTAATTATAAATATAAGTAATTAACTACTTAACTACGTATATTTAAATATAAACAATGTTTTCGTCCATAAAAACATAAGCTACGGCTTTACAATTAAAGTTTATTCAAAACTAAACCGTGATTAATTCTTCTGCACACAAATAAGATAAGCGTTAAATTTAAATAGGCGTAATAATTACGTTAGTCTTCGTCAGCTGAATGTTTTGAAGTGCATTCGTATACAATGTTTTCTATAGAAATTAGGATTACTTATTCGAAATACCTACCTACCTAACCTAACTAACTTACTTACTTGTTTTTTCCGGCGATATTGACAATGTGGTCTCAAAGTCATGTCTTATCTTATTGTCTGATTTAAATAGAAAATAAGTAGTTAAAATAGGGATGTGAAACAAGTAGAAAAGTTTGTTGTGTCACATGCCTGCCAAAATATGGAAAGATTAACGTTTATGGAAATTCTTTGATCTGTTACCGCAGGGGCTTGAAATACCCGGTACCTACCAGACTAGTGCCTACTTTTACTTTAATCGAAGCTTAAATACATACTTTCTAATCAGAATAATCGGTATTACAGGGTAAATTGATATCATTAGCATCCTAAACTAAAAAAAAACTGTTGTTGCATAGTCGTTGTTGCATAGTAGTTTGAGTCAAGTAGGCATTGCAGTTGATTTTTTTGTTGCTCCGATCGGTTTGCTCCCATAGTAAAAGTTGTTCAGTTTGATGGGTAGACTCTTAGTTTAAAAGGATGATAATGATATCAATTTCATCCTGTATATTGGTACCAAACAAATACAACTTAAAAAGATGCTTTCTCATACTCGGCACTTTTTTTTTGACATTGACATCGCGACAATTTTGACATTTTCAACTGCTGAGCTCAGCAAAGATTCAAAAATCGCACTCCAGGTAGGTACTTACTTACCTGAATTAGGTACCGGTATACTTGTAAGGCGAAGTACCGGTACCCGTCTGGAAGTACCCAGGTACCGAAATGACAAGAACAGCTAAGTACAGAATCAGTAGGCACCTACATTTGGTAGGTACACCAGCCCTGTCTGTCACGGCTATATTTTCAAAGCTTTCGTGACAAAAACGTCCTCGTTTCGAGTAATTAAAAATATTGCTTCAACTGCCAGTGCAATTATTATCTGCAGCATTTTCCGAGTGACAAATTATGTTTCGCTAAATGAAGATTTACCGGTAACATTATTTTCTAAATTAGTAGCAATTGGTGCATAAGTAAGAACTTATACGAAATAGGTATACATGAGTGCGATTTTTGAAACTCATTCGTTGAACTAAGCAGCAGCAAATGTCAAAATTACTATGAAGATATGCATCTTTCTACTGCATATTTGACTTTAAAAAATCATATTTCAATGAGTGTGATTTTTGAAAGTCAAATCTGTAGGCCTCGCATGCCACCCCCGAGAATACGATAAAAATCGAGATGTGCCTCCATCCTTATTATTTTACGTAGAATGCCATAAAGAACGCGCATGACGTTTTTCTCGTTTAAACGCTTTGTGGTGTCATGCTAGCCGTGCAGCAGTAGAAAGATGCTTATCTCCATAGTAATATTGACATTTTCAACTGCTGATTTGAACGTGTGGCTTAAAAAATCGCAGTCCTGGTCAGGTCTCCCATTATTCGCAAAGGTGTGGGCAGTGCGGATATACTCGACCAAAGCGTTTGTTTCCGGTTGCGTCAAAGACACTCATCGTGTTCAGTTATTATCCAATCAGAGGCGTGTAATGCCACGTCACCATTGTTGTCCTGCTATAGATACCATCTGTGGCAACAGAATAGGCTTTGGACACAAATAAACAGTTGTAAAAGTAATGAACATATGGAGAAAGGTCCTCCACATAAGTACATAGGTACGGAATTCCGAATCAGGATTACGATTTCGTATGGATTTTCCTCCTCCATATTTCCGATCGGAATTGTTATCAAATCTTATATAAAATCACAATTCTGATTCGGAATTCCAGGAATTCCGTTTGTGTGTGGTGGACTTTAAATTCGTAGTTAGAATAGTAGAGCAGAAAGTAAGAAAGGTCTCAGATCTCATGTAATTGTTGACCGAGGCGAAGCAGAGTTCAACAAATATGTGATCTGAGGCTTTCTTATTTACTGCCCGAGGTTAGTGTACTATTTTACTCCTCAACTGAGGCGAAAAGCGGCAACTTCTAGCGGGACGAAAGTTGACGCTTTCCGCCCGGAGGGGAGAAAACTTCATTACCTACAGGGTGTAATTGTAGAAAGATGCCTGCATTAGTTTAATTAAAGGTGCAGTGATTGTACCTAGAACGATTCTAGGATTGTACGCGTGATACCTACTGAACAAACCAATTCAACTGAAGGTACCAAAAAGGGAAATTACAGAGTAGACGTTCGATCAGCAGTTCTCCATCTCCTATCGGAGGTTGTCTAATAAGTCGGAATTTCAGACCTTGTTTTTTGGCATTTAGTAGGTATGGAAGTCCTCTAACTATTTGTTGTTTTATAATACCTATACCTAATGTAGATTTTAGTCAAATCTACCAGAATTTGATCTATAAACAATTACATTTTATGGTAGGTCTGTCTGCTAAAATAAATAGGTAATTGTCACAACTGACAACTCTGAAACAACTCAACTCAACTCTGTCTGATTGACTGTTGTTGTTGCTGTAGTGTGTGTTATTTATTATTGTTGTAATACATAGGTACTTACTACTACACAGATATTTTTCTCCGTGCGCATACAAAGTCAGTCTAGACCACAGACTTTTGTATTACAGACAGGATTGCGATTTTTGAATCTCATTCGGTGAGCTTAGCAGTTGAAAATTTCAAAATTACTATGGAGATACGCATCTTTCTACTACTGATTTGACTCTCAAAAATCATACTTCAGGAGTGCGATTTTTACAAGTCAAATCAGCAGTAGAAAGATGCGCACTCCAGGAGTGCGATTTTTGTATGTCATACGTTGAACTCAGCAGTAACAAATGTCAAAATTACTATGGAGATATGCATCTTTCTACTGCTGATTTGACTTACAAAAATCATACTTCACGAGAGCGATTTTTGAAAGTCAAATCAGCAGTAGAAAGATGCATATCTCCATAGTAATTTTGGCATTTTCTATTGCTGAGCTCACCGAATGACATTCAAAAATCGCATCCCAGTACAGTATAGTAGGTCAAGACACTCTAACTAAAACACACAAAAATAAGTATTCTAAAAGTTGACAAAAATATGGTTTAGACAATAATAAATTAGCTTCGCCATTAAAAACGGTGGTTTATCACGCAAAGGACACAATAGATAATTATCTGTGTAATTTTGAGTAACGTTCTACTGAAATGAAACAATAGGTTCTTCCACTCATACTTATAGGTGAGTCAGTTCATTTGAGTTTTCCTTTAGAATAACTTTTGAAGTTGCTTCTTGATGAGATATTGATGAGCGTTAGTTGGTCTTTCACGTTTACAAGCTGTTGTTTGTCGTATTATTATCGAAGCATGGGAACATTTCTTTTATAAGTACCTAGAGTCGCGTTGTAGGTCTGCTATAGGGTAGTCGCATCGCGAGTCGATTGTTGGTTGCCCCCTCCCCGGCCTACAACGAAGCTACAGTGGTGGCACAGAGGATTATATTGTACAGAGTTACAGCTTCAAACAAGCTCGCAAAAGCGGCGCATCACTACATGCGCAGTATGATTGTGTGCGCGTTCACCTACGGGGCTCACGAACGAGGCCGAGAGGACACTTTGGCTATGCTTCGGGTGGTTACGGCGTAACGAGGGTGTGAATTTAATGTGTGAGATATTGTCCATTCTTCCTTTCACAACAACAATAAAGAAAAACAATATACCTACTACATATTGTAAAACATTATCCTTCATACTTCAATTAAATTTATTTCCTTTTAGACAGCCCTACAAGAATAGGCTAATGTAATCGAAGCTCCTATGAAGCTGTTACTCTGTACAATCCTCTGTGGTGGTGGCTCAAGATAGTGTTCTTTTCGAAAAACAATCCTTGAAGTCACCATAATACATAAGTTACCTTACAACGTCAAGCACTCTTGCTACAAAAACTAGACATTGGCAAAATCATCACATACCCAAGATGGCAGCCATGTTTTTTAAATATAGAATAAAATAGAATATAAGTACTTACCTACCTAACTACCGGAATATTTTTTTACCGTTCCGAAACTTTCATGGGTGATTCAGAAAGCTGTTCAGTTTGACGGTCTCTGATCATCCTCTTAAAAAAGTGTCAGCATATTAAGTTGGACCCATTATGTAGGTAATAGTTATGTAGGTACGTACTTTATACAATTTTACAACTTTATAATTAGACTAGTGTTTTCCCGCGACTTCGTCCGCACAAATTATATACCAGATTTTAAGTCGGATCATAAGCTATCAAACAAAAAAAGTTTCATCAAAATCGGTTCAGTAGTTTAGGCGTGATGCGCGAACAAACAAACAAACTAACAATTTTGTCAATAGATGGCGCTGCACGTTTTTAAATCGCGCTATCGAATGTTATTTGAATTTATATGAAGAGAAGAGAACCGCTACTTTTTTATACCTCATGATTTTACGGTTTTATAATAGTTATAAGATACTGTAAGATCCAATAACCTACGAATAAAGAAATTTCTTTATTCGTAGCCAATAACAGCATCTAGGTAGGATAGGCAAAATGTTCAGCTTTATTAATTTGTTTGGTATGAAAAAAACAGGCTTCTTTCAAACTTGCGCTACCAAGTGTCCTCTGTTGAACAACACTGAAAACTTTTCATGTTGTTAGGTAGGTCTACGTAAAAATTTTACTCGATACCTACATCGGTTTGTCGTGGTTTCCTGATATATCCAGAGATGGCGCTGGTTTGAATGTTTAGTTCTCTAGATCATCACAAGATGGCGCAACTGGTAATGATTTCTTTATTAGCAGTTTAGTGAAAGAGGACGAAAAGTGGTAAGGTACCTAGGTGTAACTGTAAATACTGTAATGATAATGAATGAATAGGAAGAAGATGACATCATCATTGCGCCGACCCCAAATACCGAATTTGATAAGATAAGCGATTTTAATTTTTTTGTGTTGGAACTAGAATTTGAATAATAGGTAAGGCATGAAAATGAATCACAGATCTACGTATATCTAAGAATATTGCAAACGAAAATGAACCTAAAGCATATTTGTAGGAAAGACGAAAGTGGGTGTGTCGCTTCGCTAGTATCGTAACTATGTTACCTAGGGTAGGTGTAGGTATAAGTATACTTGAGATTTTTATCTTATAAACGTGTTGTGAGAATAATCAGCAGACATTTAGCAAAAAAAATTAATAGCGACTAGCGCGAGATAGATGAGTCAATGAACTTAAATTTAGTTTTTGCTGACAAAATAAATAGTTGAGATTCGTTTTTAGGATCCAGACTTCAAACAAGGAACCCTTTACGTCTTTTAGCTCCATTATCTACGTCATTGATTTGATGAAACATGAATTCAACGAGGTCATTCATTACATGATTGAGTCATAGGCTTCTCTAGTCACAGGTAGGTGAGGTAGGTATATCAAATATACCAGCGCAGCAATTGGTGGTAACAAACATGCAACCAACAACATGCAATGCAATATAAATTTACGTTTAAGATACTTAATAATCAATGAGAAAAACCTGAGGTACCTACCTACCTATACGAGTATATACTTAGGAGGCCGGTTTCTTTCTTCTACTTCTTGGTCGTAACCTCATGGCTGAGGGACGTGACCATCGTGGGCCGCTTGTGCCACCACAGCTCTCCAGGCCGCTTGATCTTGATCTTCTTTAGTGATGTGCAATTTGATTAGTAAAACTCGGAGCCGTCGAAACCTCTTTAGGGTGCTGGTGCTGCGGTAGGGTAGGTACCTACTTAAATTAGTAAGTTTCTGCTAATTACACCCATATTTTTTAAATTACCTTATAAATTCCAGGGGTGCAGAAACATGGGTCGAAAAATGAGAATTTTTTTGGACCTCCTTTAGAAAATCGATCGACTGATTTGCACTTTTGTATGTAAATGTCCACAAATTTTTCTCGTTTTTGGACACATATGTTTTTTTTATTTAGTTAATTTCTAAAGACTAAAACATCATTACTTACAGGTGGTGGTATAAACCCAATACGATAACATTGCATTGTATTAATATTGCTATTTAACTTAGGTGTTTTATTATGTTTATATGTTCCTTGGGGATTGAAAGTACATAGCGAAAGTTGTTCAGTTTGATAGTCTGAGTTTACCGTTTCAGTCTGCGGAGGGCTGTACTTTACACCCTGCATAGGAAATTCGCAAAAAATTTCGACTTTTCGTACCTACAAACCTTTGTCTAAGCTACAAACGTTCGATCAGTTGATTGCATTTAGTATGAAAAGTTCAATTTTTTTTTGCCAATTTCCTCTAGGTACCTAGGTACCGTGAAACTATGTTTCTTAGTGAAACTTGATCAGTATCATGGGATGGGAACAATTACTGTTATCCCTATTAGCCGCTGTAGCGTATAAGTAAATTACATAATTGTATAGGTAAGTAGGTAGGTACAATTTTCATGATCTACGGTTTAACACCTAAAGTTTAAGAGTGCTAACGAAACAGATTATCAGTTTTAAACAAATTCAAATCACATCGCATCACCATCAAGTCCGTCGTCTCGTCTGTCCACGGAAGCATAACGATAGACCATTGCTTTCAGCGTTCAGCAAAAAATGTATCGCTGATGACGTCATAGCATGCAGGGAGCGCGTGCGCCGTGCCCCTCCCCGCCTTCCCTCACACCTCTATATTTACCGCCGTCGTCCCGCCGGCCGACAGAGCGTCCCCAGTCCGCTCTGAACCCTCATCCAGTTCATCAACTAACCCTCGATATGTCCCAGTCTGTCCTATTAACCATGGGCTCGCTCTCAAATGTCACATAGTTTAGGTCTTTATTTAATTTGTAAGTAAGTTATTATTGGGATTCTTTGGTCTTTTCTCTTTCGAAAATGGTTTCGCGGTCTCGCGGTGCTCATGTGCTTGTGTGGGAGCAGTCAGGGTTGGAAGACCAGAGGCCTGTTTACAATGGTGAGTCCTTTATAGACAAGCTTATTCAGTTTTAGGACTTTTGGTACTTTAGGATACAATAGAATTTCGATTCTGAATAATTTGAGGCTTTTCCGCAAAATAATCTGGATTTTTAGCCAAGTTCCTTTACTTACTTATTGCGAATCAAAAATCCACAGCATAAATAATAGTACCTACTTACCTATAGGTAAACAAGTTAGGTACAACATTTCAGAAGGGACCGATTCAGTACAATGAAAGACTTTTGGGCGTCCTTCTTATCTATAAACTTTTTTATCGAAGACATTTTGTACTATTTTCCTTTGGCTTTTCATTACCTTAATCAGCACATCGCTTTTTGCACATTGTTGTGTAGTACTGAAGAAATCTATTAAACTTTTCCGTAGCTAAGATTAAGCATCACTAGTAGATATTGTATAGTTTCTGGCCGCATCTTCTCTACAACGGAACACCTTCCGACGCGGTGGTAGATTTAAAAAAAAATGATGTCATAAAGATTTCTATGTGATATTATTTCGAATAAACAATGTTGACTTGATTTTGATTTGATTTGGTAAGTTTACTGTTAACTATGTACTATCCCAAGGTACCTAAACATAATAAGTAGGTACCTATAGTATACCTAAGTAGATACAGACGTCCAACCCACTTAGAAATGACGTCACGGGTAAGGCCGTTCGGTATTTACCAGGGTGTAGTTTATCGTGCTATGGATGCGAAAGGTTCAATTTTGAACCATATTATCGTACGGTTGCGTCGAAAATAGATTGACATGCTAATGAAAATGGTCAATGTAATTTTGTAGCTGAATCTTCCCTAATTGTATCGAGTTGAATAAAATGAATAAATAATGGTATTGATTAGTTAGTTGGTAGCATATTATCTGTAGGTAGGTACAGACACTTGTTGCTATGGTTTGTTGTGTTACAAACAAAGCCGTCGGCGTGTCGTCTCGTAGTATAAATTGACACCTGTTGAAGAGGGTTTCGGACTGTTAGTTCCACTGCTTGGTACTTAGGTACTAGTGCTTTTAGGTCCCTGTCATGAAACACATTAATTGCTCTAACTACCTATAAGATAGGTTTCCACAATACAGGGGGATGATCAGACCATCAAACTGAACAACTTTCTCTATGGGACCAACATCGATATCACGAAAAAAAATCTGCTCTTCCATACAAAGCTGCAAACCTACTAGATATCTGATTTTTTTTCGCGATTTCGATGTTGGTCCCATTGAGAAAGTTTTGAGTTTGATGGTCTGATCATCCTCTTAAAAACTGACAGAATTTTAAGTTGGAACCTGTATACTTATTTATATGCCTTTTAAAAGACAACAGTAAGACTAATTCAATTTACCTACTATATATGGAGGTAGGTATACAGGATAGAAAGACATTCATTAGTAAAAAAACTCTACTTCGTAACAAATACATCACCCCATAATTGAGTGTAAGTATTTACTTTAACCGTGAAGATAACAGAATATCAACGAAATTGCCAGTTATCCATGTCACAGTAATTGCACCCTACACAAAACAAGTTTATCGGTGATATGAAACATATTATCAATGTATCTTATTGCGTACGAAATAAAGATGACATTCTGTTTTGATGGCGTCTCTAACGACTTTCAGAATGAGTGGTTTGTTTCAGTTTTAAAGGAATATTCAATAGTCATTAGGTAGATTGTTATTAGCTTGGAGATCAGTGAAAAATATGGGATTGATCTTGTTGAAGATTTTACGTTTCTAAATCCTAATTGACTGACTCAAGATCTTGAATCTAGAAACTGTGTATGCATTTTGTTTACGTAGAAGCATCCGCTAAGTAGTGTCGATTACTAAAGCTCAAACGAAAAATTCCAGAAAGTGTTATAACAGTGGAAGGAAACATTGGTAGAGGCAGACCTAGGACGACGTACCTAGACCAGATCAGGGACTTCATTAAAAAATTCCAGGTTAAAAGTACCTAGCCGAAATCGAAGGGAATGTATGACAAGATGTATCCATGAACTATAGACCCAAAGGAGGCACATATCCAGGATATTAGGTGGGATTTATAAAAGTTGTAAAAACTCAAAATGTTTCAGGAAATTACATAAGTTTTATTATTTTATATCACTATTGCCAAGGTCAATCAACAATGGCCTTTGTTCCCATTGTCATAGACTCTGACCACGGACCAGTTTTTTGTTAAACTGGCGAATTAGCTAGAATTACGATTTCATTTCGAAATGCGATCCGTTTCTTACATTCCGTGAATCAAACGTCAGTGTTTGAATGAGATTTTCTATACCTACCTACCTTTTAAAAGACAACAGTAAGACATCATCGTCTACATAGGTTATTAAAAATTATCTAATTGGTCATTCTGCATGTTAGTTACTTTTTTTTTATTCTGTTTTATTTATATTGGGGCTTTTAACACTGAGGTTATGTCAGCCCCATCGTGCCTTAACCTTAAGACTCTACACAACAAGTTAGTTACTATTATTGTGTCGAAAATCGAGAAAATTTTTTGGACCTCCCATAGAAAATCGATCGGCCGATCCGCACTTATGTATGGAAGGCCCAAAAAGTTTTATCGTTTTTCGACCCATGTTCCTTGGGGAACGTTTCAGATTCACGGTCTGAATACACCCTTAAAGTTTCGTTCTAATCATTTACTAATGAAAAGTTTGTGGTGTATTATTATAAGAAAATCGATGACCTCTATGAACAAATAGTTTTCTAGATAAACTAGGTACTCTACTCACTAAACATGACTTGGTTTACAAAAATCAAAATCAAACATAGGCTAAAATATATATAAGTACCTAACGTAATTATAATATAATCTCTACCTATACTTATCTCTAAAATATAATTAAAACAAAGTCTCTATATCATATCAGCGGCTGTCCTCACATTTCTGTTTCTCCGCTTTCCGACTTTTTCTAAACCACGCAATAGATAATTTTTTCCTGTAGGGTGTAATATATTTACTTATACATAATAGGGTTACATATCAGAAAGCCAAAAATTCATTGATCAAATTTTAAAAGAACTACGAACGAAATGCCAAAAGTACCTAGGTACGAAAGGCCTAAAGTTGAAACATCAAAATTTAAAAGGTCAAAAAGACGATTGGCCGAATCGTTCAAAGGCCAAATGGACGAAAGATCAAAAGTTTGAAACATCAATAGTTTTATTTCATCAAAAATTTACGAAAAGGCAGATTTTTCAAACCTTAATAAAAGCAAAGAAAATGGCCCTACAGTAGTTTTAGACTCAGTCGGTTAGGTTAGCGAGGAGCGAAGCGATTTATGGAAGTCAAATCAGCAGTAGAAAGATGCATATCTCCATAGTAATTTTAACATATTCAACTGCTGAGCTCACCGAATGACATTCAAAAATCGCACTCCAGGTTAGGTCCTAGGTTAGGAACCTTTGGATTATCATTACTTACCTACTTATATAAGTATAGGTGTTAGCATAAGCAATTCAACCACAAAATATCTATACCTATCTATTCCCCACTTTTGCGATAGAATTGCTGTAAATTTCATTCTAAGTGCCTACCTAAGTAGATACCTACTTACCTACAATATTTTTTCCTTTTAACATATTCCTTACTTTTGCGGTAGAATTTCTGTGGTTCATGGTTACTACAATTCCATTCAAGGATATTATATATTTCCTTCCTTCCAATAAAGTTCACAACTTAGGCGACAAAAACTTGGATTTTCCTAAACTGAGATTTAATTGTAGCAAGCAATGTTCCTGACCGATTATGATCATGTATGTGTGTACTATGAACTAGATATTATCATCACAGCCTAAAAGTGTCAGCATATTAAGGTCCAACTTAATATGCTGACACTTTTTTAAGGGGATGATCAGACCATCAAACTGAACAACTTTCTCTATGGGACCAAAAAAAAATCTGCTGTCCCACACAAAACTGCCAAGCCAACCTATCTCGACCCGAATATAAACTAAGTACATAATCGAATTTGAGTAACATTTTCTTCCCGAAAAGGCTCGCTTTGCTGATTGTGAAATTTTTCTACTACAACATTACAGCACTAGCAGTAATTTAGCCTCGAACGTAACTAACTAGATGATTTATTTTATTTCAAATCTCTGTTGTTTTGATGTCACCATAAAGACAATACGAACGTTTTACTGCTTCGGATAGGTGCCTTGATGAAACGAGCTTTATAACGATGATTCTTTGACTTTTTGGCAACCCATAGTTTAATTATTCTTATATTCTGTTTCTCGCTAAACCGGCGGCGAACAAATAAAACTGTCATACCGTCTGACTGAACACGATTGTCTTATTCAAAAGTTTGGTTTTGTTTTTCATGCGAAGTATTTAGCAGGCTTGTAGAGGCAAGAGTAAACCCTTTTTTTTTTTTGTAGCTGTAACATCCTACGTAGGTATCCAGGAGGGAGATAAGTGGGATTTATCCCCTCCCCCGAAATCCGAAAATTTGTATGATTTTTGTAAGTCAAATCAGCAGTAGAAAGATGCGTATCTCCATAGTAATTCTGACATTTTCAACTGCTGAGCTCAGCGAATGAGATTCAAAAATCGCACTCCAGGAAATGAATGTCCAAACCCAGTCTAGAAGACTTATAAATAGGAAAGCAAAGACAGACAAAAAGTAGTTAACCTACCTACCGACAAACTCTTAAACAAGATGACTTCCCAAATTGATTTTATTTGCATCACATCAATCAATTCTTAACAAGTAGACATCATCCAGACAACGGAATTTTACCGTAGATACCTACAACATAGTGCTACAGCATTTCTAGGCACATCGTAAAACATACAGGGTGAAAGGAAAAGTACCTATCATTAACCACATATACTCTATTTCCCATAAAACTGAACAACTTTTACTATGGGAGTAAACCTGTCAGAATAAAACAAAAATCTGCTGTTCCATATTATGTCGAGTCGAGTAGGTATTGCAGTTTAGTATGGAACATCAGATTTTTTTTTTGAGCTGACACGTTTGTTCTTCTAGTAAAAGTTGTTCGTGGATGGGTAGAGTAAGTGGTTTAAAGGTTAATGTCATACTTTTCCTAACATCCTGTATATTACATATTACCGCCCACTGAGCTCGCCTCATTTCTTAGAAAGGACTCTGTATGAGGCATTTTACAAGTTGTACCTACTTATTATAACAGGATCTGCGGCTGTAGCATGATGCGTGAAATAAGGCTATAAGTACCATACGCCTTTTATCTCGTTCGTCATCGCTCAAATAGAAAGAGAGCTAAGGCGCGACATAGTGCTATATTAAGCTGCCATGCTTTGGCCGCTGGTTGAGATGGTAAATCGGACTTCCGTTACGGACACGTCAGCGGGCGTAGTATGGCAGCGTGATATCGCGCCTTCGCTCTCTTTCTATTTGCGCACGAACGAGATAAAATACTTGACACAGCCGTATTCACGTGTAGCATGCTACGGCTTCTGGTTGCTCAATGTTTCTAAATGACATATATTTACCTCTTTGTGTGATTGTGGTTAGAGCGGAGATACCTTACAAAGTCTCAATTATTAGGTACCTACCTACCTACTCACATGATTGCATTTGAAATGCTTCGGTCATCCATCACAAGATATGACACATATTGTTATAATAATATTGGTGTTGTATCTATCTATTGTAAAAAATGAGAACATAATATCTTTTATTGTTCCAATAGAAAATGCTTAGGCACTCCAGTGGCCGTAGCATGATGTGTGCGATTCGGCTATATCACACCTTTTTCACGTTTTTTGCACGCAAATAGAAAGTGACCTAAGGAACGACAGCGCTAAATCGCGCTGTAATGCTACGGCCGCAGCGGCCGCGTACAAAAGAGATGAAAGGCGTGATACCTATAGCCTTATCGTGAGCATCATTCTAAGGCCGCGCGCGCGACACCGTCTAGTACACTGCGCATATGTTTTTTTTTCTTACCTACCATTTCCATCGTAACCCTAGTTAGCGTTATTCGCTTGCTGTAATAAAACTTCTAACCACTCCAAGAGTACCTACACAAGTTATCTGATAAAAATCTCAATTAGGTACCTACTTACTTAGGTACAGTTTACAGCCCAAGCGGCAAAATCTTTCCTTAAGTCTGAATTGTAGATATCTCTCATTCAATAACCAAATTCTCGGTTATTGACTTAGGTAATACCATCCGTCCCTCAAGATATCTTGTAGATACACTAGAAGGCAGAGTTAGGCAAAAGTGGGCATATGGAGTACTGAATGAGTTAAGATAGACTTCATACTACTTTACAGATAAACTAAGATAAACTTAGGTACGACTTAAGGAAAGTTGACTTCTCGTAGATAAACTTAAGTAAAAAATTTTGGTTTGAAATTTCATCCTACCTTCATAATATATTATTATACTTTACGTAGATACAGTAAAGATAAATTATGTTGGTAACATTTTCCAACTTAATATTCTATGATGAATGATAAACAAAATGGCTCTGATAGTTATTATTATTTTATAATGCATTATTTCGTCGACAAGTAAAGTAAAAATTCAAACGCACATTCGTTTATCGTGTGAAATGGACAAATATTCTTAGAAAACAGGCGGGCTTCAAAAATTACAAAGTAATTGTATTTAAAATTCAAAAAATTCAACCACGAAAACTGTTTTTTTTTCTTTTTTCTTCGAAATTTAATTAAATATTAAATATCAATGTTGATTTCGTTACGCAAAACTATGTGAAATTGTGTAAAATTAAGAGAGTGCCTATAATAACAAAGATAGAACTTAATAAAAACATGTTCAAATTTGCAGATCATTCAAAATGGCGTTAAATCTATATTGCATGTGCTAAGTACGAGTAAAAGCAATACAGTATTGGTAAATCATAGTAAAGGATCAGTTAAATGTGTTTATAATTATTGCTTACTTACTCAAGTAATGTTATACTTAACTTATACCGAAGTGTGACTTCAAATAATACAAGTAAATACCGTGTCGATTTAAGTCATCCTTAACTCGTACTTGATAAATACTGATTCGACGGATATTTTATTTTCTTCTCATCTGTCATTGTTGTTGTGATTTCTGCAAACAAAAGGCCAATGCAAGATTGAACAATTCGTTTTTGTGTTTAAAGAAAAACAAGTGATTCAAAGTAAGTAAGTACTACTTATGTATTACTTATGGACAATGATAATTATAATTTGACATTTATGTACATAAATAATTGTAAACTGAGGTAACCTCAGGTCTACACTCTAAATCTTGAATCTTTTGACGTAACGCGTCGTATTTGTATCTACTTTATGTATCTCAGTCACAACATAAACATGTAAAGAGTTGTATTTTTTAGGGTTCCGTACGCAAAGGTTCCGTTCCGGTTACGGCTTTCCTACTTTTGAAGAAATGTGTCTTTTGAACCGTAACAGGAAACAGTTGATATTTTTAGACAGTTGAACAGTTGACTGGTTGTCTGGAAGAAATCACTTTTAGTGATAAGGCCGCCTTTTTTACCCTTCTTGTTCGTGTATATTGTTGTTGTTTTTTTGTATTTTTGGTGTGCAAATAAAGAATATTTATCTTATCTTACCTTATCTTTTATACAGAATATGAATCTACTATTTTGCGTATTATTCTGTTGGTTTTTTTTGTGATTATTTTTGTTTCATATTCCTGATGAGTACGTTGTGGTATATTATGGGAGATAGACCACACTTTAAAATAAAATCTATAATTAGAATCACGCTCTTCTTTTGTTGAAGTTACGTATTCAAGTTCGCTGTTCGTGTCTTCTATGATTTCATCAACCGATGCAGGCCTGGTGGATGTGCTGGCCAACATGATACAGTCTGTCTAAAAAGTCTTGACAAAAATGTGGGCGCTGTCTCCACGCAAGAACGTCAAAATCAAGCTACTACAATTATTAGGTCACGACTTTATAGACAGAATGTAAACTTTGAACGTTGTTAACAAGGATCTAACAAGGAGTCACTGGCTCCGGCTGTACGCGGACTACTCGGATTAACATTCACTGCACAATCTTTGGCATGAATAGAATTTGCGGTCACATATTTTCTTACACGACGTAGAAAATTTCCTGCTATCTTAATTTTCTTAATTTAATTATGCTCATGTTACTTCTATAAACACAAATTGTAGCACTAACTTGTTACTTTTTATTAAAAACGTCCCTTTAAGGCTGATAGTACTGACACAAGCATTAGCTAAGTAAACAACCACTTAAATTGCAATATCAAAGGAACGACTTAAAGCAACCGTTTGACCTGGATAACCTTAGGAAGACTAAAGGCAAACTTTAGGTAATTTTGCCTTAAGTAGAACTTAAGTAATACTTCTAAACACTATTAAATTTAACAATATCTCCGTTAATTCTGTTTTCAGTAACTTTATGCTTAAGTTTGCATTTCGCGAGGACATACTTAAGGCAAAGTTAATACTACTTAACTTAACTAATCCTTAAGTCGGTATTTCTGAAAACTAAGACAACTTGAATTTATTAATACAGACTTCAGCAAAGCTTGCCTTGGTTAATGCGAAGTTTAGGTATATTTAAGGCAAAATTGATTTAGTCACGATCTGTTTTGCTGCTTGGGAGACGATGTACCTAGACCTACCTAACCTACTTATACTTAGGTACTTACTTATTATTATGAACTTAACTTTTTAGTATTAGGAGGAACTTTACTAGAAATAACTAACTAGTAAGTATGTAATTAAATAAAAGCTTGTAAAAAATAATAAATAACTTTTTCAGAATTTTACTGTTTTCTTCAACGTGTGCGACATAACGAAATGAGGTCATATATTAGGTATTTGGGTGGTAATTATTTGATGAGTTTAGGCAATGAATCATTATTGAAACAGTTTTATGGGACTACAAATATTGCTACAAAGATAAGTTCTGTTTTACTTTACTCACTCAATGTGTGAATGCGAGGACAAACAACCGTTTTTGCGAACTTATTACCTACTTATGCGGTTATAGGTAATTATGTGGAAGTGTCATAAATTGTCATAACATAGGTAATTCATACTTTCATAAGAACAATGGATTTACCTACCTACGTAGGATAGGAACCTATATGACGTAGGTAAGTAAGGTATCTACCTGACCTACATAAATGCCCTAGTGAAGAGTTATTTAGCATAGGTAAAGGAAAATATTAAAATCGATTATTAGAGAATATCAAGGTACTGGCAGAGCGGGGACAGAATTGGCGAATACTCCAAGACAAGAGCGAGCTCTTGAAACAAGATGATGCTTCGAAGCAATACTTCTGTACCTACTTCTATGTTGTATAATATACCTATACGAGCATGTTACGTAGAGGTAACTATGTGCTTCGAGACGAGAATAATATTCATCACTCTTTTTACAGTTCCCAAAAATAGCTACTTCTAACTCGAAGACTTTTGGCCTTCTTTGCATGGAAATAGAGTTCATATTCATAACGCTTTGAACAATATTTTTAGTTGACCGTAAACTATTTTGGCAAGAAATGTGTCTTGACAAGAGGTTTTCTTTTATCTCTCACTCATAATCGTAACACTAATAATCTAGTTGCAAGTGGAGACATGACGAAAACACTTTTTTTTTCATAGGTAAATATTCAAATTGAAGATTCATTGTCTTTACTTCAACAATATCGTTTTTTTTTGAAAATGAGCTCAATGTATAATATAATCTCTCTGTTCTATGAGAGCGATAAAATAGTGTCTTTTGGAAGTTCGCCGGAGCTTCTGGTGGCGTTAATCCCTCTATTGGACTGTATTGTATAATCCTTGTGTGTGGATAAATACATAGCATTCTATTTATCCCTGTCTATTTAAATTTTCGTGGCTGCACTGCAAGGTCCGTAACTTGGGTGTCCTTAGAATCTTTCCACTGAAGCGGAGCGGAGACGATAAATCTATTGACCAATTAGATCAAGCATCTGATTGGTATATTGAACGTCTCCCTCCGCTCTGCTTTAGTGAAAATGCCTTTCTCCTTAGCGTGGACTGCAAAGACTATTGCACCTTCAGAGCATTCTCTGAATCCATTCATCAATAATGTCCATCCAATAGACCGCAGTAACAAGCAGGCGATGGTCCCTAAGCAGGCACGTTACAAGTCAAAAACTCTTTGATTATGTTTACCAATTTCAAGGAATTACTTAAATGTTCTATTTATGTCTTCAAAAACCTTGAGAATTTCCCTTGAAAATTTGTGTACCGCCTAAAGAACGCTGAATTACTTTACATTTCTATGATGAATGGCATTACCATCTGTCATTGGTTATACAGGATGCTAGCATAACCGTTCAACAAATCATTAGGACAGAAGAGGTTGATGGCTGATGTGATGACTTGATGAGTGATGACCCGAAAATATAAATAGACTCTATCACTTCACTTCCGAATCAGAAACATTTTTTATGAATATTTCTCAGGTTTTTATTACTCTGCTTTGACGTTATAGAATCAACAACAAGTACTTAGGCAGTTAGGCATTCTATACTTAAGGCTTGGTTATTCCAGTGCAAGCGTCTCTTCCTTGCAAGCATAAGTTTACAATTAGCCATCCCGCTCCAATTGAAAGCAGGATCGCAAAAAAACGTGATTTTCGTCAATATCTTTGCTCATGGGAGTTTCTTAGCTAAAACTTCTCCTGAGTTCACTAGAAATATTTAATGTATTTAGTTAAGTACAAGAATAAATAGTTAAATATCAGCAGTTTAATCATAGTATTGAAAAAACATAACAAAAAGGGGTAACTTTGGGATTTTTTTCTATCTAGTAAACTTAATCTAATCGTGTAATTGAGAACAGTCGCCCATCCGCCCGATCCTTAAATAAGACATAATTTAATTTCAGACTTTAAAACACAGTTTAAAACACTTTCGTTCTTGTTCAAAAAACGGCCTCGACGGTATAACAGCGTCTTAAGTAAGTACCTAATATTTTTTTTAAAGAAAGTAGGTAGGTATAACACGTATAACACTTTCTATAGCCAAATGGAAACCTGTGATCTCCTTACCGGAGCAAACACTTTTTCGACTTTTCGTACCTATTTCTTTTTTTTAAAAAGCCTACCTACAATTAACTGAGTAACCATAGATTTCTCTTATTTTTATTTGCAAAACTGAGATATTGTTGAACACTCTGTATAAGCGTCTAATTTAGCAGTGGTCTTGTAAATTAATGTTTTTATCAGTGAAGCGTGGTAATTGACGTTTTGGCGACATTAATAAATCTGATTGCCAAGTTCGAGGCTGATATTTGATTCTACCCTTTCGGCCGCGTACGTGAGTTTCGTTATCTACTGGTTTCAAAAGAAACGAGATACCAGACCAGAGACCAGATATTTTTATTCTTTTTTCTATTATACCTACATGGTGTAACAAAACACCCTTGTAATATTTAAAGGAGTGGTTAAAAAAACATCAAAAGAACAACTCTCACTACAGCGAAAAATAAAGCTATGGCGAGATAGATCAAGACGTAAACGCCGTATGGATGAAATGGCGACAGGTTATGGGAATTTCCTGTGACTCTAGAATCCCCCTTAAACTGAAGGGAAAAACATTATTAGACCTACTGTCGTCATATTGTATGGTTCGGAGTGTTGGGCCGCTAAAGTGACGGATGAAAAACGAATGAATACAGCTGAGATTCGAATGTTGAGATAGATGTGTGGTGTTACTAGAATGGACAAGATTAGGAATGAGTAGGTGTTTCATAAGTAAGAATAAATTTTTAAAACTCTTAAGGGGGTTGTTTAGACCGTCAAACTAAACAACTTTCTCTATGGGACCAACATCGAAATCGCGAAAAAAATAATTTTAAATCCCATACATATTTTAGCTCTAGTAGATTTGTAGAGTATTAGTATAGAACATAATTTTTTTTTTCGCGATTTCGATATTGGTCCCATAGTGAAAGTTGTTCAGTTCGATGGTCTACACCACCCCCTTAAATGTTTATTTGTAGTTTTGTAACACCTTGTATAAGAGGATTAAGAGGAAGCTTGAAAGTAGCGCCAGTAACTGAAAAACTGCGCAGTAATAGATTATCGTGGTATAAACCGCGTCAACGCCATTTTGATAGTACTTTTTTATTTTTAACGGCTTTCGGAAAATCCTTTACAGCAAAGAGACATTTCTGTGTTGGGATCCTATTGCAGTAGGATCCTTGCCAGACAAATGGTCACTAAAGATGGGAGGGAAGAATGTGAGAGGACTTTATACCTCACCACACAGGCCCACTTAGTACGGATAGTTTTATTTTCTAACAAAGAATACTGTAATCTTGGCTGAATTTCTTTTTACTTTTTCCAGGGTGTCAACTTGTCCAAACTTTACGCCCTGGAAAAAGCAGGTTAAACTATTGGATATTTAAATCTCATAAAAAAGTTAAAATAATTAATATCTTCGCTAGATAATATCATCATTCTCTCAGTGCACGCATTAAAATACGAACTACATTGCACGTAATGTCGGCTAATAATTCCTGACTAAAATACCGGACTTCGAATTTTATATTTTAAAAATCCGCAAGTACGTAAGACTTATCCTATGACGGAAGAGAAATCAACACTGTATTTTCTTTTATAAATAAGTATATTATTGTTTGTTTATTAAAGAAATTACGAAAATATCTCAGTTTCGCCTGACGCACGGTCTACGGATTCAGTTCCCGTTTTTATTACAAACAGGCGATGGATCGTAAAACTCAATGATTGGTCAGTTCGGTTTCGTATCAAAGTGGTTCTTAATTTAAATTGATTTCAAGTTTACGGCTTCATAATACACCAATGAAACGGTACCGACAATCGACAAAAGTCATAGAAGGTTTACATTATGCAACTAGCAGTAATATTTATTTATTATTATTAGTAGACTTTAGGTACTAGAAAATTTTGGTACTAGGTACTAGAACTTTAGGTACCTACTAGAAAATATGTTGTTACAAATACAGGATGTAACAAAACACCCTAGCCCATCAAACTGAACTAGCCGGCGTCGAAACCGCGTAAAAAAATCTGCTGTCCCATAAAAAAGTGCTGTACCTACAGTCTCGACTAAAATGTATGGGACAGCAGATTTTTTTGGCTCCATAGAAAAAGTTGTTCAGTTTGATGGTCTGAAGCACCCCAAGAATCACTAGGGTGTTTTTTTACATCCTGTACCTATATCTGTAGATTTAACTAAAATCTAGGTAACTAGGTAGGTAGGTACTTATAAAACAACTAGTAGGTAACTACTAACTACCTAAGTACTAGATATACTTATTTCTCCATGCAGACATGTTGATCAATAACAGACACAACACAATCTACAATTGCTTAATAGCCTCAGATTAAGCTGCTTATAAAACTACATTGTCTCAACTAGGATTAGAACATAATTAAGATTTTATCTTATCTCAAGAATGGTAATGGTTTATTTGATTTGGTCATACCTACCTAGTCATTATTCATCATACTTAATGAATAATCATGTGACCTACTTATAGATCCTTCTTGAAACTTATCTTGACGATTTTTTTACTCAGTATACCTATAGCTCTTTAGCTACCTACCTACTTAGATACAGTCAAGCAAGTCAGTCAGGGAAATTTCCCCCCCCAACGAAATTTTTTCGTACAACTTAAAGCAAGCGAAGCGAGCTTGACTTTTCTCCTCAACACGAATCGGTTAGAGCCAGAACTTTTAAAAAAGCTATGGATTAAGCGAAGCACGCTTGAAATTTTTAGCACCACGTCTTAGCTGTTGCCAGAATTCTTTAGGATTATGGTATAGGCACAGACCAGTAAGAACAGTTACTGGTCTGTGGGTATAGGTATAGGCACAGTAATTAAAACAAAAACTTAGAGAAAGCGAAGCGAGTTAAAGTACCGCCCGAGGCATTTGCCTCCCCTGCTTCCCCCCTACCTCCTCCACATCATAAGACACAACTTTAAATTATCTGCGGTTGCTATTCTAAAGTAAATTTGTTTTTCGTTTGTCTCCAGGCGGCCTCGGCACGCGGCATTGGGTGACATTCATGCTGTTCCTCGGGATGGCGAACGCCTACATCATGAGGACGAACATGTCAGTCGCCATCGTCGCTATGGTCAACCACACAGCTCTGCCGGTGATCTCCGAGCATGTGGACACAGAGTGCGGCAATGTCGACGCTAATAGAACACACGTAAGTTTTAGTTTTCTGTGAAGTTGTGGTGGAACCAGAGTGGTGCCATTGAGATTGACTTGTCATCTATTGAAGAGAGTCAATAAGCATTTAGATGCTTTCCAGACGAGAGTTTATTATTACTTAGCTGATTTGGCAAACACCACTTTTGTGAAAATTCTAAATGGCTTGAAGGACCATAGGCCATTAATCATCAAACTCCCTTTTAAGTTTATTCGTGTTATTAACTATAGTTTAAAATGAAATCGTTTTTGTTTGCAGGACCCGTCACAGGATGGCTCCTTCGTTTGGACTTCCACACTGCAAGGTTACATCCTGTCGTCTTTCTTCTATGGATACGTGATCACACAGATACCCTTCGGAATTTTATCCAAAAGGTTTGTATTTTATAAGGACTGCTTCCTTGTTGTGCGTACGTAGGTACTTTTAGGCACACCTCGTCGTAAATGTGTGGACTACTGCAAGAGGTGTAAACTATTCATTTAACCGTTATTCTCTTCGTACTAACAAACTCGAAAACTGACGCATCTAATTAGATGCAATTGCAATAAAGTCCTTGTTTTGCGAATTCCAAATCGAAACGGTTTACAGGTTTTTAACTATCACTTTGTATACTATCGTCTGGTAGATCTAATATTAGGTCATGCGCAGTTTTGAGAAGCAAAAAAATGTAGCGTGAAACCGCGTTAAGAGTATATTTTATTTGCTATATAAACTAATGGCTATTAATTTAACTTTATCATTGGTAAGGTAGGTAAGTAAGTAGGTATAGTTACTACATTATTTTTATGCGATCTCGATCTCATATTGTGATCTAGAATGTGATGCTGAATAGTTATAATTCTGATGGACACACAAAAGGTGATTTATCTAGTGTCTGACTGACACATAAATTGATAAAACTACCTACTTCTGAATAGAAATAATCAAAGGGCAACAATGCAATAAAGAACTGGCATGACGTCATTCTGCCCGATGAAGGTAGCGAACCAGCGAATGGATGAGGAAGGCCATAGATAGTTTTATTTTGTTCCTCTGGCAAATATACTTTCGTTTACAGGTATGGAGCACGTATGTTCCTCGGTGTTGGGATGTTGATCAACTCAGTCTTCGGGCTGTTGGTGCCCATGGCTGCTGAGGCCGGCTACGGATGGTTGATCGTCGTGCGGTTTATTCAGGGTTTGGGCGAGGTTAGTAGACTTCTGGATATTTTATAAGTACATAAACTCTTAACCGTAGTCCCTGCCCATACAGCATGAGTGATTGTCATGCGATAAAGCTCATACTGAAACGAAAGAAGAAGTAGTCCCTTTCGTGGTGGACAAAATCGTTTCGAAAGAAATTAAATTGCTTTCGCGATTTCAATTTTGATCCCATGATAATGATGGTCGTTTGTGGTTTGATCTGAAGAATTAGAACAGCATTTATTAAAAATATATGTAGTGTCCTTCTTAATTTGCTGACCTGACACTTTTTTAAGGGGATGATCATACTCAAACTGAACAACTTTCTCTATGACACTAAGATCGAAATCGCGAAAAAAAAATCTGTTCTTCCATACAAAACTACAAACCTACTCGAGCCAAATGTGGGGGACTGTAGATTTTTTCCTGCTTCGATTTCGATATTGGTTCCATAGAGAAATTTGTTCAGTTTGATGGTCTGATCATCCTCTTAAAAAAGTGTCAGTTTATTAAGACGAACCATGTATATCTAAGTATTGATTTTATCTAACATTTCTCATTTTACAGGGACCTATAGTGCCATGCTCTCACGCTATGCTCGCAAAATGGATCCCACCCAACGAGAGGAGTAGGATGGGTGCAGCTGTTTACGCAGGTTAGCATGTTTAAATTTAGTTTTGCCCTGAATGACACCTGCCTGACTTTTATTGTGGCAATATTTACATCTTTACTTCCATCTGGACTTCCACATCACAAATATCCATTCCTGCTTCTGGTGACTACAGATAAGCCAACAGAGCTGGAAATCTCCGTTCTGGTTGCCTGTAGGATTTATAAATGGATGCTCCTTAAGCAAAAGTATTCCATGCAGAACAAGAATAAGATATAAGAGTATGACTATATTCTCCATACCATTTTGGACAGTGGACGGTTCGTTCCCCATTCATAGTGTAGTATTGTGGACGTTCCTATCTACCGCTTCACAGCTCACCAAAGCATAAAATGAGATATCGATGCAGATAAACCAATATGACATTACTTTAGTAGATACGAACAATAGATAAGTGTTGATATCTCTTCAGAGCGTTATCTTTGCTGTGATTTGTATGACAGGTTTGATGACCTATCAGTATTATGCAGCTTGATCAAAAATATTGAAAGGATGTACCTTCTATCAATCAATCAATCAAATCAGCCCACACCAACTCACTGCTGGGCATAAGCCTCCTTTTTATTTCGCCACTCCTTACGGTCCTGTGCCAATATTATCCATGTCTGACCCGAAACCCCATCTATATTAAGTATTTACAAAGCGAAGGTGCATTTTGCATGTAATATGCTTCAGAGGGATTTTGGCACCTGCACCACAATTAACCAGTAGGACGTAAAAAGTTACTAGGCAGGCACAATGCTCTTGTAAAGAAATGAATTTCACCATTCAAATCTCCACCTCATTTGACCTCTGGGTACCCCCTCAGTTTGCTTTGGTAGACTCTTTATAAAAATCTTTTTTTTTATAAATTATTTCAGGTGCACAATTCGGTACGGTGATCTCCATGCCGCTATCAGGTCTCCTGTCAGCATACGGCTTCTCCGGCGGCTGGCCTTCCATCTTCTACGTGTTCGGTCTCGTCGGGACAATCTGGTCTCTTGCCTTCCTATTCCTTGTGTCTGAAGACCCTGAACAGTGCCCCAGTATAAAAGAACCTGAGAAGAAGTACATCTTGAGCTCTTTGTGGGGCGCTGCTGGTTCCAGTGTAAGTATTTTGTAACGGTTATGTTCTACGAGTGTGTTTTCTGGCATTGGGTCTATTATTGGCATTGCCATGGTGATTGCCTTCCGTACAGAGGTCGGTGGTTCTATTCTGGAGTGGTATTTTGGAAGTCACAAGATCAAATCAGTAGTTGAAAATGTCAAAATTACTATGGAGGTTATGCATGTGTTTATGAGCGAGTTTCAAATTCTGGCCTGTATGAGACCAATGCGTTTTTGTTTGGTACACTACGTGATGTTCGATTTGTAAAGCCACTTGCTCTTAGGTGAAAGAAAACATCTTGAGAAAACCTGCATAATGTCGAGTTTTAATTAAATTATTATTTTTCAGTCGCCACCTATTCCATGGACCAAGATCCTGACCTCGATGCCGTTCTGGGCTATCATGTTGGCTCACATGGGCCAAAACTACGGTTACGAGACCCTCATGACGGAGCTGCCAACGTTCATGAGACAAGTGTTGCATTTCTCCATCAAAGACGTAAGTGAAGACATTGATTTTGAATGAATTTATTTATTTAAACCATTTATTGTACACACGGAAATACAGATGAATACAGCATAATAGACAAGTACAAAGGGCGAGCTTATCTCTGAAGAGATTTCTTCCAGCAGACCCATAATAAAGAGAAAGATTACAAAGTGAGGCAGGCAAGGTGTACACAATTCAAAGAAATAAACAAACTAACACACACAATCTGAACAATAACTTATTATATGATAAACTACAAAATAATAAACAAATACCTAAATATTATATTACAAACATACCAATACATAATATACAATACATAAGTATAATAAATACATAATCTTAATTTAAGGCAGAGAAAGATAGTGATCTTTAACTTTCTTTTTAAAAGAACTAATTGTTGGACAGTCCCTTATACTTGCGGGAAGAGAGTTCCACAGGCGGGCAGCATGGACAGTGAAGGAGTAGGAATAGAAGTCAGTGGTGTGGGACGGGATATTAAGGAGAGTACGGAGGTGGGATCTACAGGGTCTGTCAGGAGGACGGAAGGAGGAAAAACGTTCGCGGAGGTAAGTAGGAGCAGAAGGATTGTGGAGGGTGTTGTACAGGAGACAGAGGATATGAGAGTTCCTGCGACCACGAATAGGAAGCCATTTCAACTGCTTCCTGCAGTCTGATACATGATCGTATTTGCGCAATCCAAAAATGAAACGGATGCACAAATTTTGGAGTCTCTCTAATTTATTGACAAGTTCCTCTGTGGCATCAAGATAACACACATCGGCATAGTCAATGATAGGAAGGATGAGGGATTGGGCTAAGGAGACTTTGGTTTTGAAGGGAAGGAAATTTTGGAGATGTTTTAGGGAATGGAAGGAGTAATGCACTTTTTGGCTAACCTGATTTATGTGAGAGGACCAAGATAAGTTGGGATCAAACGTAACACCAAGATTTTTTGCAGATTTACTCAAAGGGATTATGACACCATTGTAAACGACCGGAGGAATGGCAGACGCCTGGAGACGGTTGCACATGTATCTACTGCCAAGAATCATGGACTGTGATTTGGCAGGGTTGACCACTATGAACACTATTTACAGTTCATAATAAAATTATGTAGTAGTTACCCGCGACAAAAACGTTTCTTAGTGCAATATAGGGGACATTCTCCGTAGAATCTAGATTCCAAATTTCATGTGTCTATCATCAGCGATTTGCGTTGTCTGTTAGTCAGTCACGGAACTGTTTTATAGGTATAGATGAATGGAAATTACATGTTGCGAAAACGCCAATTACTTATTATTGGAGGATCACAATTATTACGGAGGAGCATGGTAGCAATAGCAAGCGAGGCTAAAAATTCCTCCTTATTAAGAACTTAGCCTTATCTACTTGGCAATGGGGAGGGATATGTTTAAGGATCATGATTCAAGATTTGCTAGAACGATTTAGAAGATTTGGCTCTGGTTTCTATGACCTTCTTTTATAATTTCTGCCTCACTGACGAGATGAGGCCAACTTCATCATCAATCATCATACAGTATCGTATATAAAATGTTTGACGCTATGTACCTACTTTAAACTGGATAATTAACTATACTAGGTAGGTACTATAAAATCGCAGACTCGCCCATGTCATCCGTGATTAAGCCTTTATCCGTTTGATTTATTTATAGACAAAAAACCTAGTTATGTAGTTACTCGTAGAGTTCATAAATCATTAGTCGCACGAGCGTGGGCCCAGGTCAGGTCGGGTCAATTGGTCGGATGACATAGCGCGACCAACTGAATTGCTAAACGAGACCGAAATTCATGGAGCCCGCAATAAATCGTCCTGACTAGGTTTCCGGTGATTTTGTCAAGTACTTGACCGTGATTTTTATTTTGATGTGACAGATTTATTTTAGCCTACGATACATAAAGATTAGTTAGTAGGTATCAGATTTATTTAGGTACTTAAGGTCAGTTTGGCTAAGTGAAACACCGGGGCAAGTGGGACACATTCAAATATCTTCAATAATTTGAGCTTTTACTTAGTTCTGTAGGTGTTGGTAAGGTGTTTTTGTTATTATAGTTCCGGGTATAAAACAGAGATATCGCTACTATGCTTGAGTGAAGAGATAAAGCATTGCAAAATATCAGTCAGTGTAAAAAACAATATTTGCGAGTGCGAGTGAGTAACGGAAAATATTCATAATTCTTTTAAAAACCGATGTATCGTCTTTGTAAAATGAAAGTTACATATATTATTAATTTGTCTTCCCCCTACGAATATTTATTTTACGTAAATGTAACAGGTTTCGTCATAATTTGATGATGAAAAACGTAACTTCAAAATTACGTAGTGGGGCAAGAGAAACAGTGCAGTATGGGGTAAGTGAAACGTATGTTTCACTTACCTCAGATCAGAGGTTCTAAACCTTTTTAATAACCTAATATTTTTAGAAACTTGATTTGCTCATTCAGTGTTTTTGAAGTGAACACTATTTATGGGAGGGCCTTGAAATTTGAATCCGCTACCTTTTCATGTAACGGAAGTTGCAAATTTTAATTTGACAGCTGCGGAATTTCTATAAAAATCTATGAGTCTTTACTTATACGGAAACGGATAACATTCATTGTTTTGTTATGATTCCAATTAATTAAATTGATACTTTTTCTAAGAAATTGCTTATAGTTTTATTCACAGTCAGCTACAAGTTTTCAAATTAAAAGAATGTTGAGAACCTCTGATTTCTGATATATGTTTCACTTGCCCCAAATAACTTTTTTTGCTTTTCCAAGCCAAAATAAATATTATTTCCATGTGGAAAGGACTAAAATAGCTTGAATCGCTATTGCATATACTACCCTTTGTATCAAAAGCTCACTTATTGCTAGTTATGAACAAAAAACATAGACTGTTTCACTTGCCTCTTGCAAGAGGCAAGTGAAACAGTTTCTGTGCGTGGACTTTATTTTGGATTTTTTATCTATTTTTAATGCACCTATGGTAATAGTTTATTAAATTTTTAAATCTCAATACTTTTTATGACGTAAGTGACATATTGCCACTGTTATAAGACTAATAGTTTAGTCAGGCCAATCGATTTTCCTTAGAAAAAAATAAAGTATGATTCACTTACCCAACCTGACCTTATGTCAATTTTGTTGAATTGATAATTTATTTATAATATGTTCTACGTGACGCATGTAGGTACCTGTTTTTGGTACTGATTTGTCTGTTTTGTATTCAGGGTGTTAAATTAAATGCGTTGCATATTATATCGAATTGGGTGCTTCAGACCATCAAACTGAACAACTTTCACTATGCAGCCAACATAGAAATAGTGAAAAAAAGGTTCTTCCATACAAAATGTCAACGGCTACTCGACCCAAATGTATGGAACAGATGATTTTATTTTCGCAATTTAATGTTGTTCCCGTTTATGTAAAGCATTTAAGTTTACACTCTGTATATTCAATGTACAGACACACATATATTGCAGTTTAATAATAGTACCTAGTCTAAGAGATAAGAGGCATTTCATTTGGTCCATCCCCATCACAGAGATGCTCTACACCCTATGCATACTGAATCAGCCTTGGAGCTAATGGTTACCAAAATTCCTCTTATCTCTTATAGGTAGGTATACCTAGTGTAGATTCATTTTTATTACCCATGAGACATGACGTTTCTTTTCTTTTCAGAACGGTTTCGTTTCCGCGCTGCCGTACCTCTGTATGTGGCTGTTCTCAATGTTCATCGCTGTCGTCGCTGATTGGATGCTGTCCAGCGGCCGCTTCAATCACACGCAAGTCAGGAAAATCATCAACAGTATTGGTGAGTTTCCATCTAAAATCAACTGTGTTTCTAATATGCTTGGGTTCCAAATCGAATCCTTTGCTTTGCATTTTGCAGTTACGAGTTTTCTGTTTCTGTATACTTAGGGCCTGTTTCACCACTTTTGAATAAGTTCTTGTTGGCTTATCCGGCAGCTCAGACATATTTTGTATGAATGATAATTATGTCGAATGAGCTGTCGGATAAGCTAACAAGAACGTAGAAAGAGAATGCACTAGAAGGAAGCACGTGTCTTGTCATATCACTCAGTAAGAGATGCACATAGCAAATTCGCTCTAGTTAAAAAAGGAGACCGCTACTTATTGCAGTCCTTATCGACGTATCCACTTTTTTGTACTTCTGCCATCTGACTCCAAAATGTCGCTTCATATAAATTGTATGGGACAACCACCTGACTCCGAGATGTCACTTCATATAGTTCGCTATCGCATACCCGGTTACACTGATATTCGGTCTACTAGCGTAAGCGAAAAAGTTTTCATCTATGAACAAGAACTTATTCGGAAGTCGTGAAACAGGCCCTTAATCTATAAAATTAACTTATAAAATTAATTAATTACGTAGTAAATAAGTGCAATGGCAAACGTTGTTCCATAAAAGAACTTAAGAAAATAATTATTGGCTGGTTAAGTGGTCTAGACTATGAGGAGACGGAGGAGGTAATTTTGGCATACACAGTATAGCACTTTGCTTAACATCCACACACCCAACATCAACGCACCACACACACAAACACACACATCAAGTTTAGGTTTAGGCACCACTTGTTTCTCGTAATTTTTATTTTGTGCATATTTATTGTTTCTTTCAAGAAATTTCTATAAAATTGTTACCCAAATACTGGCTTTTTTGGCCAAATTGGCCAAATAACCAAATAACAGTTATTTGGTTCCTCAGGTTTCAGGCCTGCCTGCCGAGGACCCCTGGTAATCTATAACTGATTGTTTGAAATATTTTAGAGATTAAGCTTAACTGTGTCCTATTATGTAATAACTTTTCAGTGGTTAAATAAACTATTATTATTATTATTTATTATTAAACTGTTTCTTCTAAATAGCCTTACATCGGTTTTATCAACATACTCGTATATTTATCCGTTATTTCTTTAACTTTTCAACACTCGCTGGGAAAAGCTTATCTCTGAAATTATTTCAAGGCAATCGACTTTGTAGATTAACGACCTTTAATTTTGCGCTAATTTCTGAACATGATGATCTTTAGAGCCAGTTTAAAGTAAATTTTGCTTTATTTCCAGGTGAATACGGTCCAGCGATAGGTCTCTTCATAGCTGCTAACACGGGTTGCAATCCCGCGGCTACAGTCGCTATTCTAGCCATTGGCGTTGGTTTCAACGGTGGTATCTACTCCGGTTTTAAGGTAATTTTAACATCTGCCAGCAGCCGGCATTTGCCAGCAGCCAGCGCCGAATCGCATTTTTCCGTCCCTTCATCCTTTTCTATCGTTCGGGAACGTAATTTGCTAGGGCGAGAAAGATAGTGGGAATGCGATCGCATTCAGCAGCACCGGCATTGCTGCGACCTTTCTCGATTCAGCTAATGACGTTCCAGGAGTGGTATTTTTGAAAGTTACACGTTGAACTCAGCAGTTGAAAATGTCAAAATTACTATGAAGATACGCATCTTTCTATATACCGCATATATGACTTTCAAAAATCGCACTCATGAATTATGGTTTTTGAAAGTCAAATCAGCAGTAGAAGATGCATATCTACATAGTAATTTTGACATTTTGAACTGCTGAAATCAGCGAATGAGATTCAAAAATCGCACTCCTGAGCGACAGAAAGGATAGAGCGTGGAAAAATGTGATTCGGTGCTGGCAGGTGAGGCTCAACCCTTAATCTTAATAATACAATTGTCAGCTCAAATTCAATACTATAGTGACACTTATATCCCCAAATAAGGTAATAATGTTTCCAATTATGATCACCAGGTGAACCACTTGGATCTCTCGCCCCGGTTTGCTGGTATCTTGATGTCGTTCACCAACTGCCTCGCTAACTTGACTGGTCTTCTCGCTCCCATCGTAGCTGGCTACATTATTGAGGGCAGGGTGAGTAAATTCTTATTTCTTCTAGCCCATTTCTTCCTTTAAATCTTTGATAAAGTTATATGTCGAAGATACGAAAGAGTCGAAAAAAATTGGAACGAGTACTGGCCCCAAAACCCCATCCATATACACGCACACATACATAATTTGTATGGCGCCTCACGCACACCAACCTATGAAAGTTGGCCCCTTTTGTTTTAAATACGGTATAACTCATTCTAGACATATACTTTTTCTAAGCTTTACATATTGATTTGAAGTTATTATATATTTCTTCTTATAAGTGACTGTTAAAAGAGCGTGCGCGTCCTTAAATATTTTCTTAAACTAATGTTTAAAATAACAAAGAATATGAACAGTGTTTCTATTATTTCTACAGCCCACACAAGCGCAATGGAGGATAGTATTCTACATTGCTGGCGGTGTTTACATCTTCTGCGCTACTTTCTACAACATTTTCGGTTCGGGCAGAAGGCAGGACTGGGACAACCCAGCCGACGATGAAGCGAACGCCAAGAAAGCTGCCGCAAAGAAGGCAGACAAGAAAGATAAGAAGGCTGCAAAGAATCCTATCCAAGCGGAAACCGTGCAATAACAAGTTTAAAAAGTTAAGAAGGCCAAACAAACTGTCACGATAACTTTGCATAATGTGAATGAAAAAAAAAAGTTTAAAGATTTGAATTATTTCGCGAGCTTTCGACCCGATGCAATTTCGAATGTTATTGAGACGATATTTTTGCAATTATAGTTAATTAATAAAGTCATTTAACTTTCTTATCACTTGATTCGACTTTCGCGATACCGGGTAGGTCGTATCTTGACTCCTTGATATTTTTGCATGCATTTTTCTTCTGTATTTAGACTTGAGAAATGTAAAGAGACGCACATCAACAGGGCTGTGATATTATCGTGTGTGCAACACACATTACGCGTCGGGTCAACTTTTTAACTTGTTATTAATTATAATGATTATTTATTTATTTTTTTGAACAACCATAAAAGTATTGTTAACGTATAATTGAAGTTTAATAGAGACGTGTGAAAGATGAAGTAAAATAGGGTCCAAGAATTTTCAAAGAAAATAAATTGTGTCGTCCGTCCTAATAATAGTCCAGTGACATTTTGTAACCATTAAATACAATTTTCAATTTAACGGTGCCATTAAGACAAAGCATTTTTGAGAATTTATAGTACCTATTGAAGTATTCGAATAAAAATACAAAAAACTACAACACTGCTTTCGCTAAATCTCGTCATAGACTAAGGGACATTATTTTGTATCGATTAAAATCGAACTTATTTCCAAAGGACCTAGAATAAAAATTGGTTGAAACTGAGTTCGTCCTAGAACAAACATAGCTTCAGCCAGAACACCTAGGTGATTGAAGTACCTCACCTCGTTAGTCTATGTCCTAGAATTAGTGCCAAACGGTAATTTAATTTAAAAATCCATTCATTCTGTTCGCTCAAAGCGGACGTTGTTGCGTAAGTTAAGTGTATAACTCTAGATAAGATAATGTATTTATGTACCGTAGGGCCTGGTCCCTACTTTAGTTATAGTTTGTGACGTCTATCGACGCCGCGCGCCCAGAGCTAATGTGATCATTCTGTTATTAATTAGTTTAAGCTATTCTTTATATATCACGCATTCTTTAGTTACCAACTTAAACTAATTGATATGTGATGTAATATACAATTTGAACGTAGATATTAACACTGTATAACAATAAAAAGTTGTCGATAGTTTACCTATTTGTACTTGTCTGTGACAAAGTTTGAGCGTGCCTTGTAGGAGTACAAAAAAATGTGTTGAACACATTCTTGTTATTTACATCAACGCTATTAAAAATGTAGATTGATTTGTTTTATGTAAGCTCTACTATTTGAATGTCAGAGTAATACAAAATTTCCACATGATTTCTGTAGTTTTATTTCTGCTTCACAATAAATCCAACAACAATTAAGTCTTAGTACTAAAGTAAATCAATTCATAAATGTATAGTTTTACTTAACTGATAATTTCTGTGTAGTGCTGCAAACTAAACGATCCAGTGCCACTGCGGCATGGCTGACCCAGCATCAAACAGCTCGAAGCAGATCTAATAGTATCCGTCTTCGAATTCAGAACAGCTTCCTTCAGGAATATCAAAGATGATTCAAACGACATCTGCTGCAAAGGCGACGTCGAAGACTCCATACCTTTTCTGCTCATTGGCTCGAAAATTCCGTTGTATGTCATGTAATCAGCGACAAGGCTTAAATGCCTAGGATCCACTATAATTCCGTAAACGTTGAACACATTTTGAATCTCTTTAATTATCACTTTATTTGCTGCTTCAATTCCGTAAGTGTTGGCTATCGCGTGAATATCATTACTGTACAAATTGTTCAAATCTAACAGATGATTGTATTTGAACATTTGTACAATGTTTATCCCTTCAGTTTTGAGGTAAAGAACATTTTTCTCTTTGTTCGTAATAGCTCGTTTTATGTTCTTCACTTCATGGATGACCGATTTCATAGCAGCATCACGAAGTGCTTGCGAAAGATCGACTCTGAGAAAAGAGATCGGGAAGAGCACTGTCAATTCGCACCACTGATGATTTTTGGTGTCGAAAATGTAGTTTGTAGCGTTGTGTAAGCTGTCTACAACGTTAGACATGATCCTGCTGTGCTCTTCCGTTATTTCGTCTTTAGTTACTTCGATGACATCCTCTGATTCTTTGGGATCGTCTAGTTCTGCTTCGTCATCAGATTTATCTTCCTCTCCCGATTCAGGATCCTCGTATTCTTGTTCTTCTGCTCTTTTCTTGCGAATTCTCACCTGAAAGTAAATAAGAACAATTAGTGACCTTCCTACTAACAAATCAACTTCATGAAAGCTAACGCAAAAATGAGATGCTCTTTATTAAAATTGTAAACATAAAATAGATGTGCATGATTCTTACGTCAGTATTGTCGTCGTCATCATTAGGCGCCTCGTCATCTGAACTGTCTCCATCCACATTAGCTGCCACTTCCTTGACCTCGGGAGCATCTTCTCCATCTTCATCTTCGCTGTCTTTACCAGCACGTCGTTTCTTGTCTTTCTCCGCCGACCATAAAACCCCACAAGATGCTTTAGCCTGTCTGCGAACAGTCGCAAACATTTCATCAAAGAATTTCCTCTGCATATGCTTTATTATCTGAGCAGGTTTAACAGCATACTGGGTCTTGTACTGAGAGTGAGGCAGAAATACAAAACGCATTGTTGTCTTTAATTGCCTGTCTGGAGAAGTCACTATTTCGCATTGCACGTCTATCTTCTCCAAAACATCTCCAACAGTCACCCGATTAAGTTTTTGTCGCAGTTTTTCTGAACTTTTGTTTATATTAGGTATGTCGTCTCTGAACGGAATGTCCATGTTGGGCGTTTTTAGCTTGGCTGAAGCCGTCATGAGGATTTCCCGTAGACGTGGAATACCGAGTGTGACGTTCATGTCACCACGACCAGCGAAATGGAAAGTGTTCAGTGTCATCTGAGTCGAAGGCTCTCCTATTGATTGGGCTGCCAATAAACCTACGGGTTCACCTGGCACTGCCATAGACTCCAGATACTTCGCATTCATCACTTCTACAAATTTGTCTTTCTCCGCATATTCCGAATAAATGCTTTCTTGTCGATTTTTCAAATAGTTTTGGATTATCCCGTCTAATTGCTCGTTGATTACGCCGAATTTGTATTCTGGGGACATTTTACTTGGAATAGGGTCAGGGCAAGCTTTTCTTGAAAATTCCTTCCTTTGTCCTTCACCTAGATTGCGCCACATTTTCTCTAGCTCCCAGTAATACGGATCTCTTGTCTCATCAGTAGGTTTCTCTTCGAGTATGATATCGTTTTTAGCAATAGCAGAGAACTGGGTGAAAGCACTAAATCGTATTTTTTGAAATGGATTCCCGTGTTTTTTCTTCCATTTCTTTAAAGACTTTTGTGATTTTGCAATTTCTTTCGAATTTCCCTCTTCTTTTAGTTTCTTTATAATTGATGTGTTTACGACAGCGGTAGAATTTTCATCGAGAAACTGAAATTGTTCTTTCTTGAGGAACTGACATTTTAGGACGTCAAGGCCGTCTTCTCCATAAGCAAACTGAATAACGCTACTGTCAGCATCTCTCACAGTATGGTCGTAGGCGACACTGATTCCTTCTAAGTGTTTGATCAAGCATCTTTGCAAATAACCTGAACGACTGGTTTTAACAGCTGTATCGATAAGACCTTCACGACCAGCCATACAATGGAAGAAAAATTCTTGTGGCTGAATTCCTGTCATAAATCGCCCGTCGATAAAACCTCCAGCTCTGGGGGAAATATCGTATGGCGGGAAACTCGGTAGCGATCGTCCCGATATCATAAGTGGCGGCCTTTTACCTTCTAATTCAATTTGACCAAGTAAACAGGAAATCTGCATAGTGTTGACAGTGGATCCTTTAGCACCAGATTGAACCATCAGTTGCAAGTTGTTGTAAGGGAATTTTTCCAGCAAACCCTCTGATAAACAGACTTTGTTTATGTTATTTGTGTGTGAATCAAGCATAGTTTTGTACTGCCTGTCCAAATTGGCCCGGAATTTTGGGTCTTTGATAAGCATTTCTCCAATTGTATGCTTAAGTTTGTTCTCATCAACATCCAATGGCAATTCAGTAGCTTTTGCTGCTGCAAGTTTCCCAGCCTGCCTAACCAAGCAAATGTAACTGTCTCGTTTAGTGTTGGCCTCTTCTACAACCAGAATGTCTTTGACACCAAGAGTGAATCCAATCCATTGCAAATAGAACGTAAACACCTTTGAAAATGAGCTCAATAAGGCACTTGAACTGTCTCCTCCATACAACTCATACATGCAATGGACCAAACCATATGGAGTGGCACCGTAATGAGTCTTGTCCAACACTCCAGATAAAAGCTCTCCTTTTCTAATAACCACTTCCGCTTCTGACATTGTGTTTGAATTTGAAAATGGAGTGCCTCCGGCTTTCCAAGGACGTTCCTGTTGTTTTTGCCAAGCCTTAGTGCTGATCTTGGCTTTGCCAGTCAAAGAGAGATATGGCTTCCCTTTTGGAATGCTGTTGATAATAATAGTAGACAAGATTTGTTTGCCAGACCAAAGAATGATGGGTTTTAGTATAGTAGGAGGTAAGAGCTTGATTTCTCCTTTGTGATTGGATAAAGCCTGAAAAACTAACTGTTGATAGTCTGTTTTAGTGAAAAACGCTCCTCTCAAAGACATTTTCACTCCTGATATGACATGATCTTGAATCAATCCACTCAAAGGAGTGCCATCTTTCGGAACAAGGTATTGTTTTGTCACAGACATAATGTTGTAGGCTTCGCTTCTGGCTATTTCGTTTTGTGGAAAATGGGCATTCATTTCGTCGCCGTCAAAATCAGCATTGTAAGATTTACAGTTGGCATAGTGAAGTCGAAGGGTTTTTTCACCTTTGAGGATTCTAGCCCGATGTGCCATCATACTGGGCTTGTGAAGGGAAGGCTGACGGTTCAAGATAAGAACATCACCATTTACCAAGTGCCTGTGTACTATCTTCAATCCTGAAGACTTGTACTCATCAGGCGTCAGCAACCTTTTGGCAAGACTTTTCCTTTTCTGTATTGAATTTGGGGGGATCCTGATAATCCTACCATTTTCTATTTCCAGTTTTTCAGCACCAGGATGTTTGTTGGGACCATTTATAACCATTTTCCTAAGTTCATCAACATTCCATTCTGTGACAGGAACTGGGTATGTCAATTTTAAGGCAAAGGCATCAGGGATGCCTATTTCATCAATATCTACATTTGGATCAGGAGTGATGACGGACCGAGCTGCAAAGTTAACTCTTTTCCCCATCATATGCATTCTAATAACTCCAGTCTTTTTCTCAAGAATTTGTTTAAGTCCCTGACTGCTCAGACCTTGACCTTCGCAGCTTTGAAGTTGGTTTATGTGTTTTTGTAGTTCTTGCCATACTGAATGAAGTTTTTCTGGAGGACTTTTGCCCATGACACTTTCGTAAGCTTGTCTCGGTTGTTGTTCAAGACTGTCTATGGCTCTCTGGGGGTTTGAAGCTGATAATACTTGCAAGACAGCACGAGCAGCATACGCTGAGCCAAGAATAGTTTTGTAAACATTTGTCTGCGGGTGCTCTATTAATTCTCCCTGCAGAAAATTACATGGTCTGACGCATGGAGGCAGAACTGGAACTATTTCCAAAAAGAAAATGTTTGAAACTGGTTTTACGCTTGCATTTTTTAAGACTGGTAAGCAGTGCACTAAAATGTCCTCATCATTTTCGATTATAGATGTACAGTACCGTTTTATCTCATCTGGCATAAGAATTTTGACTCCTTTGCCTCCCCCGTCTGCAGTGATGTTGTACATGATTTTATTGTCAGATGTCGTAACTTTAATAAGCTTGCTCCTACAATAGCGGCAAGTTTTTGCAACGTTGATAGCTTTAAAATAAGTATTTATTGCTTTGGATCGTAACTTGTCAACATTTTTATTTTGGAAAGTTTCCGTTACACAATCCCTGTTTTTTAATAATTTTTGGCATTTCCTGATTACTTTGTTTGGTTTTTCCGGAGACCTTTCACTTTTGTAATCTTTTATGTCTCCAATGAAGTTTTCCAAGTCTAAAGCAGCAGTGACATGGCCAGCGTCGAGTAGCTGCAGTTGAAGTTTGAGAAGGAACTTCATTTTGTCGTCCATTTGAATTTTGCAGCATTTCAAGCAGCTTATTCTGAACAATGTGTAAATTGTTTTCATGAATAACGGATTTACAACGACGAGCGGTAGTTCTATATGTCCAAAATGTCCAGGACAGTGCAGCATGGTGTTGTGACATGTTGCACAGGTGTCAAATTTGTCCCGAGCTGGACCTAAAGCAGAGTCATACAGACCGCCTTTCGTTGGATTGCCCATCGCATCGAAGGACATCATGTTTGTTATTTTGGTAACACTGAGTTTTCTGATGTCCTCATCACTGAACATCAGGAACTGAACGGAGTCTGGATCCACTGATGTCAGCCCTGCTAGGGCCGACGTAAGAGACGACTTGAAGGCCATTTTCAATGTCTGTAACATAGGAAAACGATATTCGGCATGAATCTATCCATAACCTATAAAAACAAACAATTTTGCAGTATAAAAGAGTTAAGGATAACATTATAAACTTTACATGGAATTCAGCTGCAACTTACCTTTATTTCTAGCGATTTTTATTAAATAACGGCCACATTATTATAAATATTTTAGTGTTATAAGATTCTCACACCAATCACAAAAAATTAACAACGACCATAGACAACGCACGATGAATTAATGAAACGTCAAAACAAAGCCACATGGTCGTAGTGATGTCAAAAACCGGTAAACAGCTTGAATGAAAAATCACCATACATAGAAAAACGTTACGTTCTACGTCAACTTAATTTTCCACCATGGCAACAATTTGCAATCAGTCAGTCAACATGGCGGCCCAAGATGAAGTTGACGTATGTGAAAGTTGGGAGGATATGGACGAAATTGGCGTAAGTGCGACAGCTAGAGCTATTCCCGTGTGCCCCTAGCTTCGGACTTTGCCGCCTACAAGTCCTTCACAAGCACATTTCTGTTTCAGTTCGCAGAACAGATCAAGCTGTCTAGTGAACCTCCGCCAGTGAACAGTCCCGCGCTAAAAGGTTGCAAGGTTAACGTAATTGTGGAAGAAAGCGCGTGTATCGGGTCTCAGTGCGTGATGCCGGAGCCAGCTATTCGTATTTTGAAGCGGCCGTCGTCTTCGGCGAGCGGCCAGCTAAACGGAGAGAGCCGTGCTCGCCCGGTCAAAACTCTTGAGCAAAGGCAGAAGGAGTACGAAGAAGCAAGACTCAGGATATTGGGCGAAGCGCGGAGCCCCGAAGACGTCATAGACGATAAGTAAGATGAATTTCTAATACGTTAGCTGCATACTACAGGGTCGTGGCTTTACATAACACGTGAAAAATTCCACTTATATCTATTTGTATAGAAAACTAGCTTGCGTTCGCGACTTTATACGTAAAATGTGTCAAAACATTCCTTAATTTTGATTGTCTCTCTCACTTAAGATATAGTCAGGTTTGATATGTTGTTCTTTTTCAGTTTTTCGAGATATATTTTGTAAAAATCTGATCTGTTATTGAATTGACAGGAAAAACGATTTTTTTTATTTTTTAGTATTTGTTTATAAATCCCAAAGTTACTATTAAATAATCTATATTCTTGTCCTAACCAACCTGGACCAACGCTTGACATGGAAAGACCATATCAAGGCAAAGAGAGACGTGATCAACAATCGGTTCAGAAATCTCCTTTGGTTACTGGGCCGCCAATCAACCTTAAGTCTAAACAACAAACTACTGGTAGGTATATTGTTCCATCCTCAAACCAATCTGGCTCTATGACATCCAACTGTTGTCAACTGCAAGCAAATCCAATGTCCAATGCCTGCAAAGGGTTCAGAAAAACATACTCAGGACCATTTCAAATGCTCCCTGGTTCTCTCGCAACTCTGAAATCCATGAATACCTGGAAATACCTACCGTTCTCCAAGAAATAGAGCGGCACAAACAAAAATACAAAGAGTGGTTAAGAAGTCACCCAAACAAGCTCGCCAACTCGCTGCTGACAGCCAGCAGCACTAAAAGACTAAAGAGGAGTCATGTGCTCTCGAACTAAAAGAGGGTAGGGCGCTGGCCCTGTCACTCTTAAAAGCATTCTCAAATCAACTCATCTGATTATAGTCTTTCGACTGATGGCAGATCAAAACACACACAAAAAAAACAAAAAAAAATCTTGTCCTAATCACTTCCTAATCTCCTAATAACTTGATTCAGCGTTATGACTTCATACAGTGTGTGATGTATGCGAAGTTGCTGTCTAGTGCGAGTGGCAGAATTTGATGCACCAAAGTGTAGTACATATCTTGGTTCCTACGGCCGAGTGACGGCTGGCTATGTGTTCAGCTATTGTTGAATTATATTTTCTTCATACAGACTGATTGATTTGGTATATTCTCCAACGTCAACATCAAACTAAAATTTATCAAATCTTCTTGTCAGTAAAGTAATCATTATGCCTAATTTAATAAAAATCTAATTAATTTCAGCCTATCCCGTTTACAAGATAAACTCCAAGCCAACAATCTCAATGACACTCAGAATGTAAAAAAGAACTGCAATGACAATAATACCAAAGGGAAAGAAAAGAAAGTTCTAGCCCGGCTACCACCGGGGGCCACCGCAGCGGGAATATTCCCTTCCCCACCACCCCGAGGAGTCCTCGTAATACGCACTCCACGAGGTCCTGACGGCACCAAAGGCTTCTTACGGAGGTAGCATCGCCGTCATGCGTAAGCAACTAATATAAAATTCACTCACAAATCGTAATAAGTTCCATCCAAGCGACTTTTAAGACATTTAGTCGGAATTTTAAGCGAAAAGAAGTTTGTTACGTAACTTCTGATTATATCGTTTCATGATTACTAATTATGGGTATCGGTATAGATTGTTTGAGGAAATATGTGACATAACCATATAAGTTATGGAAAAACATAATTTTTATGACATAAGCAAATTTTCCTGCAACAGGGAAGTTTATCAATAAATGTGTAATGCAATAAAAATGCACATTCATTATTACCTCACAGTGTGCTGAATGTTGAGTTTAAATCACACTTTTCCTACATAGGAGAGCATTTTTTTATGTCTGTATCAACAGATACTTAAACCAGGAAGATCACATTTAATATAGATTGGTTTAGAGATACATTGGTCTTGGCATCAGAAACCGGCGAGTTCTTGAGTGCAGGAGTGCAACCTAGTAGATCTTAAAAGCTTGACAAAGACTGCATAGGATGCAAAAAAATACAAGACAAGCAATCAGACATAGTAGCAAAATAATGTTGTCATCAGATTAATTGACGACCCGGTTGGTGTAATGGTTACCACGCCGGACTGCCAAACCAGGGTCCTGGGTTCGAATCCTGGTTCGGTCATAGATGTTATATGTTCGTGCCGTTGTTGTATGGTTTCCACAATAAAAGCCTTTAGTGCTAGTTTGGGATCATTACAATGTATGTGCCTGTGAGCGTTTATAATGTTATTATCATCTAATTAAAAAAATGTTTTTCATACTGGGAACACTCAGTTGCAGAAATGCTCATTAGATTTAATCCTCCATTAAATCTCTTTTTGTCACATTTTGTCTTGTTGACATAGTAAAAGGAAGCAAGAGATTTAATGGAGGATTAACTCTAATGAGCATTTCTGCAACTGAGCATAAGTGTGATTATAGGTGTGCTACACACATGCTTGATTCGGCACATTTGGTTCGGCTTTTCTCTAGCAAAATGACCCGAATGTGTATGTAGCAAGCTGAAGATGCCGACCAAATATGTAGCACGCTTTTCTCTTGAATGTGAGATCCCTAATTTAGTAATCACGAAACTAATCCTAGACAAAAAGTAAGAGTGCTCAGTTCAGGGAACAATGATATTTATTGTAATCTAATTATGATTCATAATTGTAGACCTAGACATTGTTTTACAATCTAGGTATGGTGAGATTTATTGAAATGGACACTCTTTGACAAATTGATTGTATGCATGAATTGTTAATTATTTTGCTCGTGTATTAAAGACATTTAAATTCTTATGATGAGAAGGACAAAACAGTATGAACAAATCTTTATTTAGATTTGTAATTACTTTTGGTCCTGTAATCTATGAACAAATAAACAAGGGTGGTACAAGTCAAAACAGTGTTCCATCTATTAGAACATCTTTGAAAAATTTCTGATTATTTCGGTATTTTGTATGAAAGCTGGATCTTTAATGCCTTTTCACATGTCCCAGTAGCCAGCAACGGGTACCTGACAGCCAATTATATGTGCATGACGACTATATTTACCAGCATAGCTAGCATGCCGCAGTGATACAGCGCTATCACACCTTCGCTCTGTTTCTATTTGCACGCGAACGAACAAGATAAAAGACGTGATACAGCCGTATCACGAGTCGCATGCTACCAGTGCTGTTCATACCGGTTGCACCATGAAAGATTTAATCCACGCGCATACGTGTTCCAGCCATGTGAAAAGGCACATAGTCTTCCCAAAAGTTGAAGAACTAACAAAGTTCTTAAGGTTTATTTGTGGAATTCCAGAACAATAAACTATTCTTAATTTGTTCAATAACTTTTGGACAAATAATGGAAAATCTTTCTGAAAGCTGTAGTAAAAGTCAATTATTTTAACACTATACATCTGTACATCACACTTTTGGAACTTGTACCATTGTTTATATGAATTGCACTTATTCATAATATTTTGCAACACCAAAATGTTATCAAATGCATACAATTGATAGAAATTGAAAGTAAAAAAAGTCAAAATTGTAACATATTAAATGTAACGTTTTTATATCCAGTTTTCTACATAGTATATTTTTAGGTTAAGGTAGGTACTTGCTACATGTATATTTTTAGCATATTATTTTCTTATGTTAAGTTTTTCTTGCTCTTTTGAATGTTTGTGTTGACTGTACCTTGTGTGGACACGAGTTGACATCAGGTCATTTTTGTAAGTATTGGTTTTAGAACTGTGCTCTTAAGGCTGCACCGAACCTATTGTGCTGCCCTCAATCGTATTTTTTTTATTTCTTAAAAATTAAACAATATTTCCAAAAAACAAGAATGTCGTATTGTAGTCATTGCTGATTTTCAATTTATCGTGTCACTGCGGATTTGTTTTTATAATATTTGTAGTTATTATCTTTAAAACTGCCAAAAGTGGCCACATAATAGCTACAAGCATATAACATAATAATCCGTAATGTTTCGATAAATTGAAAGCCAATCGGGACTATAATGTGACATGATTGGTTTTTGGAAATGTTGTTTAATTGTATAGAAATAAAAAAAATACGATTGAGGGCAGCACAAAGAAACCTATCACACAAGCTATTTTTGAGCGGTGACGTCGCAACTACATCACGCCACGATTTTTAAGCACAGGCGTTGACAGTTTACTTAACGTGTATGTCGATTGCGATTTTGAGTGTAGGATAGACTGAACGTTATAGCCATTATATTGATTGGTCTCAGAAATATCGCGGCGATATCTTTTCGTCAACGCCCGCTTAAAAATCACTTGTATAATACGGCCCTCACAGGAACATTGAAAACTGACTTTGACAACAAAATGCATGCAAGATTGGTTACTGCACTCACCAGGCCTACAGTAGTGTCAACTTGTGGTAGGCCTGCTGAGGGCAGTAACCAATCTTGGTCTCTAGTATTCAGTTATAGATTGAGCAATCTCTCCGCCTTCCACTGGTGTGCAACGCCTCTAGTATTATTTTTCAATTTGCAGGCGACTTTACTACTTATATTCCATACTACCTGTCGAGGCTTTCGCTCTCTGAAAAGTGCGGGAAGAGGTTGTGTATGCAGCGAAGGCACATCGCGCGCGAATAGAGAAATCATACTAGGCAGTTCTGTTGCCGAATCTGCGGGCGTCTATGCCACTCGCATAGGAGTTTACGGTATTACCAAGTTTATAATACTTACGGATGTACCTGCGCAGTTGGCTATTATTTAAAACAGCGCGAACCAATCATGATACTCTACAGTCGCGCCAAAAATGGTCTGCTTCTATTGGTTGACTGTTTTCGCGACTGACGCATGAGCGACGCGATATACGTTCGATGAAATGACCGCACGGCAATAAATTTCCTCCTTAACAGCGTAGCCTAAGGTTGATTTTATTATCAAATGGCTTGAGTACCGTCGGGAAATGTTAGTCCCTGTCAGCGCGAACAATGATTGACGAGCGGAATTATTTTCCTGGTCGTACTGCACATGTTATATCTGACGCGTGGCATATCAATGACTGCCAGGAGTGCGATTTTTGAATCTCATTCGGTGAGCGGTGATTCGGCAGTTGAAAATGTCAAAATTACTACGGAGATATGCATCTTTCTACTGCTGATTTGACTTTCAAAAATCATACTACAAGAGAGCAATTTTTAAGAGTCAAATCCGCAGTAGAAAGATGCTTCGCTCCATAGTAATTTTGACATTTTCAACAGCCGAGCTCACCTAATGAGATTCAAAAATCGCACTCCTGGTAGAAGAGTTACGAGACTCACCTTTTCACACTTTCACTTAAGGTGGTTGCAGAGTTGTCAATTTCATACAAAACTTTGTCGTAGAGCACTCGTAGACGGTATTAAAGTAATGTTTTATATATGGAAGAAAATCTAAATTGCGCGTATCAAATAATATTTACAATTTATAATAATTAGGTACCGAAGATATCAAGCTTTGAAATTATTCATACAAAATTTCTTCTTCGTAATTATATTATACATTGTAAATATTATTTGATACGCGCAATCTAGATTTTCTAAGCAATTTTTCCATATATAAAACATTACTTTTATTAATACCGTCAACGAGTGTTCTACGACAAAGTTTTGTATGGACGGAAACCACCTTAAAAGCCAAAATGATGTCGCACGCTGTTGAGTAGATTAATCAGGGTTAAATTAATTTGCTTTGCAACTTGCTTCCACCAATCCCGCACTGGGTCTGTTTATTGCCCGCTCCATCGCAATCTTATTCGTGAGATACCCGTGTCCTGCATTGTGATGATAATGTACAGTCTGTCTATAAAGTCGTGACATTAATGTTTGAGGAACTACAGCTTGCCCAAAAAGAATAGAAATTAAATGAGGGCGCTACCTCCACGCAAGAACGTCAAAATCACGCATAACCTGGCAACACCACCATACTCAAATTTTAGTTTCACCTGTCACCACGGTCATGACTTTATGGCCAAGCTATACAGCGTTTTAGTATGGTGGTATTGCCAGGTTATGCGTGATTTTTACGTTCTTGCGTGGAGACAGCCCCTCATTTTTTGTCAAGACTTTTTAGACAGACTGTAATGAAATTGGTCACCAATATGATAGAAGTCAATACAAATATTCCAAAGTAGCTCATTAAGAGTGACTGAGTGAATGTAAGAATCAGCCAGGATTCCATTTTGATTATAATTCTTGCACCTTTTACCATTACCAGTAAGTGTAGATAAATTAACATTATTAATTTATTACTAAATCACCTACCGTTTTATTACCTAGTTTTTTTTACACCGAATATCAATGGGGATCGTTCGTTTTGTTTTTATTTCCAATCTTTTTCAACTTAAACTATATATAATCGAAAGGTAACGAGAAATGGTGAAGTTTTATAAATCAAATAATAATCCAGGCTATGTTATACCAATACTAGCATAAGTTTACATAAAGTAACTCTTTGTATTGTGATATAGAATAATCATCTTATTGCAAGCCTTAACATCTGTTGAAAATATGTATAGAACTCTGATAAACTATCATTTTATTAAGGCTTCCGCACATTGCAGCGATATTATCGAGCGATTTTATCGAGCGATATTATCGACAGCGATATCGCGACACCTTACACACTGCAGCGATTCCGCGATTCGCGTCACGCATGCGCACGCATGCGCATGCTTCACTGAATGTAGTAGAAAGAGATTGCGTCAGGTTGTGATAATATCGCGGCACTGTGTGGGTTCGAGCGCGTCCCCATACAAGATGTACTGAGAACAATTATCGCAAAATCGCAGCGATAATATCGCTGCAATGAGCGGAGGCCTTTAAACAGTCGAATGTATGGTATATTCCAATGGAACAGTTCTAATATGTAAACAAAACGCGTTTGCGTTCAAATCTCAAAACAATTTGATTTTGAACAATAACTGCTCTTTCCCACGAATAAGAAATGTTCTATTGGCATATTAGATAAGTAGGCGATTGAAATAATAGTGATTGTACCTAAAATTTACCTAGTTGGTAACCAAAAATTTACTTTGTCTAAATCCGCCTAAGAATTATGACAAGCTACTAGGGATTGTCTTTTGCGCCCTATATGGTTTTCGTATAGTGCAATATCTGCCAAGGGCTTAAATACAAATCAGGCACTACAAAATGTCTCCCAAGAAAGCATACGATAACATTGCTATTAAGAGTCAATACACACTAGCGGTTTTCCAGCGAGGCGAGATCGCAAGAATCAAGCGATTGCGAAGTAATAAAAGAATCTCTGAAAAATCGCTAGTGTAAAAGCTATAAGTTCACTCTAAGAGTCGCTTCCCACTCGCTGGAAAGAGCACTGGCCGGCAGCGCGCGGCATTTTACCGCATATTGAACTTATTCTACAGTGAGATACTATATAATTACTAGATAGAATGACAGTTCATAAACTAAGAGTCTACCCATCAAACTGAACAACTCTTACTATGGGAGCAAACCGAACAGACCAAAAAAATATATAAGCTGTTGCATACATTTGCGTCGAGTAAGCATTGCAGTTGAGTATGGAACAGATGATTTTTTTTCTCCGATCGGTTTGTTTCCGTAGTAAAAGTTGTTCAGTCTGATGGGTACTTGACTCTTAGTTAAAAGGATGCTAATGATATAAATTTCACCCCGTGTATGCAATGTTTACCATACGCGGTCTCTAGATGTAGGTAGGAGGTAAACTTTGTAAAAAATGAAATGTTTCGTTAGGTTAGCGACTGGACAATAAGACTGAAACATTTTAGTTACCTATTACCTTGTTCTCACCGTCAGTTGTAGAACCAACAAGGGAATGATTCGTAGCTTATAAAATGAAGAGAATTCAAAGCTACTACGGTCACATTATCTATGCCCATGCCCCTCTAGTGTGATTTCTCTACTTGCGCGTGTCTCTACTTTTTTCCATACTACATGTCGCGGCAAGCGCGACGTTCGCTCTCTGAGTACCGCTGAAAGAAGTCATTTTCTATGCAGCGAAAGCGCGCGACGTTTAGAGAAATACTGCATAACTAGCATGCCGCAGTGATACAGTGCTATCACACCTTAGCTCTCTTTCTATTTGCGTGCGAACGAACGAGATAAAAGACGTGATACAGCCGTATCACGTGTAGCATACTACGAGTGCTGCATAGCTAGCATGCCGCAGTGATACAGCGCTATCACATCTTAGCTCTCTTTCTATTTGCACGCGACAGAACGAGACAGAAGACTAAATTTGACAGATGGATGTGTTAAATGTGGTTTGCGTACTAGCCCCGCTGGACGGACTGGCGTCGTCGATACGTTTTATCGCACGTACTACAGTGCAAAACCATGACTGTGCACCAAATTATCCAGACGCGTATCGAAGATGCTAACCGTACTGATGCGATTATTAAGTCCGAACTGACAAAGCATCGCATTCCAGCGAGGTGCAGAGATAATGTAACCGTGTCATAAATCGAAGCGTAAAAAATCGCCGAGAAGTCGCTAGGTGTGAAGATGCTGTTAGGTAACATTTCACAGTAACTAGTTATTATATTGTCGTTTCTTCCTTTCTTGGTTTTTCTGCGCACTTAACAAATCAGTTTCGACTGAATTTCGATCTTCTAAGTCTACATTGGGTAGTAAAATATGTATTATACCGTTCTATTAATTTGAAATGGTTGTGTGAAAACTAACAAAGTCTTACAGAATTTAGAATACTATATGCTCGAAGTAACTAAATGGTCAGTGTGTGAAATGATAGCGGCGAAGCGACCTTTTCGTTGCCGTGTGACTTCGATCAAAGTAAAATTAATGGATAGGCCTAAAGCGCGTTAAGTTGAAGCACACAACTAGGGCAATTGTCTGTCATCTCGGTACTTTGAAGTATTCATTTGTTTTTCTGGTTTGAAATGTTCGCGTATGGCCAGCCTATTCATTAATTTTACTTTGATCCAGGCCGTGTGACATTAGTACCTAATAAAGGTGCAAATTAATTTGTCGAATAGATCACTTCGCCTCCATACATTTGCACTGCCTTATCAGAGCTTGAATAGAAGAGCTAGATTGAATGAAACCCCTATTTTTATAGTTGTAAAAATAATTATAGGATATTTTTAACTGTATGACGACTAACTATTTTATACATTACGACCGAAAAACCCCACGGTTTAATTTTACTGTACCATATTGTATCTTTAAGTTATTTATTCGGCTTGTTCTAAAATTCGAGTTGTATTTAAAACAAAACATTTTTTTTTCTTAAATCGTAATCGTGCTAATATTTACAAAATTGTAAATAAAGTTTCGTTCATTATTTTTGTATTTAGTGAACAAATTTTTAGTGCCAATTTAAACTTATTTATTGCTTGAGCTAATGAAATGTATTGGCCAAGACATAGCAATAGATTAAAGGGATAGTTATAAAAATATACAATTAAGTTGTGTTTGGATTGAGAATGGGCGATGAAATGTCGATGTGGCACAACCGAATTTAACCGAATACCCGATTCGGTCAAATTCGGTTTTGTATATTCCTATCGCATGTTAGTCATAATAACATAATACAAAAAAAAAAATATAAGAGCTTTGATAAGTTTATATGTCAAGATAGACAGTCGAGGGTGATATGCAAGCACACAGACACGCCTCACGCACACCAACATAAAAAGTTGGCCCTTTTGTTTTAGTACGTTAGAAGCGTGAGGCTCCATCTTGACATATAATTAATCAAAGTGTTAGAGCTGTTTTTATAAACCGATGTCCAGTAAGCATCGTATGCCACCCCCGAGAAAACGATAAAAATCGAGATTTGCCTCCATCCTTATTATTTTACGTAAGCCGTGGTGGTCCAGTGGCGAGTAACCTTGCCTGCCGTGCAGGAGGCGATGGTTCGATCCCCGTCCAAGCCGACTCGTACCAATGAGTTTTTCGGAATTTATGTACGATTTGTAACACCACTGGCTTTTCGGTGAAGGAAAACATCGTAAGGAAACCTGCATGCTTCTATTTCGAGGCATGTATTGTACCCACAGTCCGTTACAAGTGGCGACGGGCTCACCCCCCGTCACACTGGACAGAGTTTCTCTGACTACCCCCTCGGGGAATATAGTCGTGAGCATATGTATGTGTATGTATGCCAGAAAGAGTGCGCATGACGTTTTTCTCGTTTAAACGCTTTGTCGTGGGTGGCATGCTAGCCGTGCTGTACCCAATCCCATGTGGCATATTAATGTTCGGGAATTGTATTGTTAAAGCCTCGTAACCGCTAGGCAACAATTGACGGACACACGTGAAAACAATGCGCGACGTTGCTTCTTTTACAAAAAGAAGAAACTTTGAAAGAAGCAACGTCGCGTGTTGTTTTGCAACGTTGCCGAACATGTTGAGCGTCACGTCACGTGTTGAGGGTCAATGAGCGTTTTTCTTTTGGTTTTCTAGGGGATCGATAGATGGCGCTACGGTCTGTGCGAATAAACGTCAAAATTATAAAAAGTGTTTCTTTAAAATAGTAAAGAGGGAAAAGATGACAAAGACGATGCCGACGCATCTTTTGATGGCATATTTCATTGTTTACTAATCATTTTAATCGAAAATTCGAATCTTTTACGCTTGACTTGGTTGTATAGGATCGATCCCTTGGCCTTCCAAAAAAAGAGGCAGGCACAGTCTTGACAAGATTTTGACAGGATCTCGCCGGCGTCTCTATGGAGCGATAAACATGCCATCTGTCGAGTTTTTTAGGAACTAAATTTAAAAAATAAAAGAAAAACGCTCATTGTCGCCTAGCGGATACAAACTTAACTAAGTACATTGATTTGTCAAGAACACCAATGTTTTGTTGTTAGTGCCACGCTCGATAAAACACAAAAATTAAGCATGCTAGGCCTATTGGTAGGTATAGGTAGGACAACAAATTGTGACTGATAGACACCATTAATATTATCCTCCAGCGATGAACAATGGTCAGTAGTAGTGGTAAAGCTGCATCCGACCGAAGTATCAAATAAGTATAGAACATTATCCCTTTTTCCTATTTCTAACAAAAAAATCTGGCCTTATAAAAATTGTACGTGCGATTTTTTTGACCAGCTACCTAGGTAGGTACTCTCTTCGTTATCTTTAAGGAAATAGGTATTTTTAGTTTTTAAATTTATATTTTAACCGAAAAAATTATTAAAATTGTTAAAAAATGTTATTTTGTTTTATTTTGGTCGTCGAAAATGTAACATTAAATAAAACCGGTCAAGTTCAGTCGGGCTACTCGCGCAACGATTCCGTACCACACCACCACACAACATATTAACTTAGAAAACTGTTTTGTTTTCTCCGGGACCTTTAGCACGAGACCGACTCACACTTAGCCGGTTTTTATTATTTTTTGTTATACTGTAGTTTCCTCTATAATCTAATCACACCTAGTTTGAAGTTTGTATGTATTAGGTACCGTTTTTACGATAGAGCGAGAAGAAAAAACGTTGATAAAAACTAGTTTGTTATATGACACAATTTAGCCCCCTTAATTTTAAACTCTGGGATTTTTATTATTTGTTAACAAATCCGCCGTAATAGCGCATATTCTGCGAAATTCAACCATCTAGCTATTCCGGTTCAAAAGTTACAGTCCTAAATATGTAGGACAGACGAACAACGTAGGCTTATGAATAGCGTCCTATTTTCACCTTTTGGGTACGGAACCCTAAAAAGCATAAAAATTGCGAATCGAGCGGTCGTTAGCCCCGACAATGCTGTGTACTACAGTGTGTAGTTTTAGGGTCAGCGCACATCTAGCGGAAGGATGGTCAAACAGTTGTTACCTATCCTAGTTATTACCTATTACCTATTGATAATAAAATCGATAACTTCAATTTCAAATATTATCTAAACTATTATAAAATCGTAAAAATCGTGAGGAATAAAAAAGTAGCGGTTCACTTCATATAAACTCAAATAACACTCGATAGCGCGATTTAAATTATGTGTGGCGCCATCTATTGACAAGTTTGTTTGTTTGTTCGCGCATCGCGCAAAAACTACTGAACCGATTTTGATGAACCTTTTTTTGTTTGATAGCTTATGATCTGACTTAAAATCTGGTATATAATTTATGTGGACCAAGTCGCAGGAAAACACTAGTTGATTATAAACATGTTACAGCCGTGATGTGCTATTTCAAAACAAATTAAAGATTTAACAATTTTGTCTCGGGCTGGGACTTCCCTTAAGACGCAATAAGTAAGTAGAATAATTTCGTTCTCTGGCGTAGTGGCTCAGTGGCTAAATTGGAAAAAGCAAGATAGGACGATTACATTATAATTTTACCTAGAGCGGTCGGCGGTGGCGGTTTTTGCTGGCGCACGCTATTTACAACTCTATTTAAATTAAATTAAATTAAAAAGTATTTATTTGTCTCTTAAAACTGTTACAAAACATAATTAATATAGCACTGTTTTAAAAATAGCATGGAGACAAAAAGGTAAAGGACTCAGTTTAACAGTCGGGGTTGCCGTCTGCCACTGCTATTCTGTCCCTCCCTTAAACATAAATAGATAAATAATAATATAATAAATTCTTAATAACTATAAACAAACATTCATTATTGGCACTATAGACGTAAAGTATTTTATAATATCATATACAACTTTTATAACAATTTTAGCCTACTATTATGATGTAAATAAACCGGATAAGGTCGACATTTCATTGAGCACTGGGAGATATACGAACAGTTCTCCGCTAGATGACGGCGCTGACCCTAACCACGAATTATATAAGAGTACAACCGCTGTATTGTATGGTTCATATAGTTGTGCTGTGGTATTGGTCATTTCGAAAAAAAAAATTGTTATACGGTGGCTTACATTCCAAATTGGTTGACTGTCCTTAAATAGAAGAACCAGAGTAACAGACATGGCCCAAAGAATTGCTAAAGTGGCAGTGTTAACAGAACCGATGGCCAACGGGGCCGAAGAGTTCTCGAGTGGCGACCGTGTACCGGAAAGCGCAGCGTGGGTAGGCCCCCCAAGGTGGACCGATGACCTGGCGAAGGCGGCGGCAACCCGTTGGACGAGGGCAGCGCAGAACCGGTCGTTGTGGCGATCCTTGGGGGACCCCTATGTCCAGCAGTGGACGTCCATCGGCTGAGGTGATGATGATGGCCTAAATAGACCACTAAAACCATAATGCAAGTTGTCAACTTTGCTGTTCCGCAAAATCCTTTATTGTAATCAAACGAAAACAAATTTGAGAATTTAACGAAAAAACAAAAATTGCCTCAGATAGGTATTCAATAACATTTAGTTTCTAAATTTTAATTAGTTACCTGTATTTTTATTGGATTGCTTTATATATTTTTTACATAAGACATCAAGATTGTCGGTTTGATTATCAGCTTATTTGTAACTTCATAACGGCGTAACTGTTCGTTTTAAACGACTTGTTAACCAGTTTATTAATTTACGCATTTTGTCAAACATTTGCACTCAATATAAAAAGGTAAGTATTATATTGTAGACAATAGGTAGTAGTAGGTAAGTATATTATTATATTCTAGCTAGAGCAGCGCTTCGAGAAACCATTGAAGGTGCTCACGGTGACAAGAGCGGTTGGCTCGAAACAGGATGGGCGTTCCGAAAGGCCCCCCCCCCCCCCCCCCCCAATAAAATTCCCTTTTATATTTTTCAAATTAAGCTTTACACTGTTTTTTTTATTTTGTCACTGAAGAGGCTCCCCATCGGTAAACGCAGGGCCGGGATTTATTTTACCTACTGGTTTTTAGAAGCTAATCTTCTCGTTATTTGAAATACATACAAATTATTGAAAATTGTAGCAATGATTTTCAATATCTCGGCTTTATTTGCTATAGATCATAATTATTTCTTATTTTTCTATAAAATACATATGAAACGTGTGCACAAAGGAAAGCCAAAATATTGGAAAAAATCTGTATTATTCAGAAAAGAAAGATAGTTTTTCAGTTATTAAAACAGCAATAAATGAAATACATTTTGCGTTGATTTAGAGCGTGGTAAATGAACTTTCCAAAACAATTATTTTAATTACTTAGCTTAAATTTTTTGTTGTTTTAATAACTGAAAGGCGAGGCCGCGGATTTCGGCACAAATGACGCAGTAGTGACGCAACAGTTTGCGCGACAGTGACGCAAAAATAGCGCAACAATTTGCGCCACGGTAACGCAATAGTAACGCAATATAGTAGCGCAAAATTATAAGGGTTGTTGTATACTGGACTGCAATTCTCTAAGGTAACATCCTTCAGATCGTCGATGTTTTCATATTAAGTTTCACACAATGCATACCGAATTGACAGCTCGCCGATGTTACAACCGATGTTTGCGCTTAGAGAATTGCACTCCTGAGCTTGTTAAACTAAAATATATTTTTTTAAATAGGTAGTTAGGTATATTGAAGATATTTTTTTCTAAAGGGTAGATAAATTGAACAAAATATAAAAATAAAAAAATAATAAAACACTAAATGCATGGAACTTTAATCTGAAATCTGAAACTAGTGTACCACTACCCTTTTTTTGGTAACGCAGTAGAAGTAACGCAGTAATTGCGCCACTGGTCCCGCAACAGTAACGCGACGTAACGCAACTGTGGGAGTAACGCAACAATAAACACTCGTTACTCAACAATTATGCTATATTTTCTAACAAGATAGGCACTACAAGACTTCCCACCCTTTCAAGAATAATGCGCAGTAAAAATATTTGCTGAAATCTCAATTTTACCTTGCAAAAAGTCCAAAAACGTGATCAAAAAAACCGTGACCATTTGACTTCACCACAAGTATGTCACGATATCTCATTCATTATGGCACCTATTAAGCTAACTTTCATAGAAATAGATTGCGTTTGGTATTGCCATTCAAAAGAATATAAATCTACATAACGTGACTAACAAACTGTGGTGAATATTGGTAACGCAATAGAAGTAACGCAATAACATGATTTTGTAAAAAAATATTTAAATATTAAATTTACTTATCAAATAGCCTTTATTTTACTTATAGCATTACTTAAAGTTCGATGATTTATATGCTTATTCCATAGGAATTAATAATTGAATAGTAACTAACACAGGTTTTTTAAAAATTATCTTCGAAGTGCACTCGGTAAAAATGACACGGCGGTTTTACTTGAATTTTCTCCATTTTTTATGGAAAAATTTCAATTTACTCGACTGCATGCCATAATTTTGAAATTTTGACCTTTGGCCATGCTGGATAATAACATTATAGTTTGATACAAATATATACAAAATCTCTATGTTTGCAAGTTTTTAAGAAAAACATCGGTTAATTTTGAGGTCATGGTAATGTGCACAAATCCGCGGCCTCACCCGAAAAACAATCTTTCTTTTCTGATCATTTTTTTTAGACCAATATTTCATGAGTTAATAAGATAATTGTTAAATTTGGTGTGAATTCTTATGATTTTAGAATGTGATTTCCTTGGAATAGAAGGCGCCACAGTGACATAATGAAGGACAATCTAGTCAAAAATAGATATTAGGTACCTACTAAAATGACGTAGTTTAGTAGAGGTGAGGCGGCTCTGAATGAGTCAAGGTCGTTCGGTCAGGGAAACCTCTGAAGAAGCTGATTTACTCAGTTGTTGTTGTTGCTGTCGCCTTCAACATTTGTCATTGTTGCTGGTGTCGATGTCTTTGAACGCCTTAATTCCACTAATTCAACTCTTAGTTTTTCCAATGCGTCTTCGAGAAGAACTACGTTTTGAATTGCTTGGCGAATCTCTAAAGGTTTTTCTAATTCTGTCACTGGAATTATATCTGTACTGTTTTCTTTTTTAAAGGATTCAAGGGGTACAGCATAAACTTCTATATGAAAATGATATCCTTCGAACATCGAAGGAGTTTTGAGTTCGAGAGTAACATGTTGCTGTCCTTCTCCACCGCTTACAATTCTTGCAATTCCATCTTTCTTCGGGCTCAAGTCGGTAACTACGATGTGACTGATTATTTCACTGATGTTTGCAACTGTGTAATTATGCGTCAATGCTGGATGTGCTTGTAGATTTTCGTCAAAAATCTTTCTGCCGATATTATCGTCGTGACCTATATTAATGTCACCACTTTGGACTATGGTTATTAAAACAAAAATTCCTACAATTCTAATATCCATGTTGAATCGTTTAATTGAACTGATGGATTTTATTAATATCACAGCCTTTATATAGTGTTCATTACAAGGAAAACATTATTTAAATAAAATGTTTTCCTTATTCCTGACATTTAGCATACCTACCTAAGTTTTTACAATAAATAAGGATGGGTGGACCAGTTCCAAACCAGTTAGGGCTCGTCCGCACAGCGATTTTTATTCGCGCGAATGATGTGAATGTGATAACATTGGATGATTTCCGACTCTTATGTCAAGAAACTAAGTAGGTACAAAAATTGTTTGTTTCACGCGTCTTCCTATCCTGTTTACCGCTAAAACGACCTCCTTGCACAAAGGAAGACGCGTGTGTTAGCAAATATATTAAAGAATTTGAATATATTGTTAGGGTAGTAGAACAATCCCTACTAGAATATTAGTACTGGCAACACTGACTAACAACCATTGTTGGTACTGGAGTTTTGCGCGGGAAACATGACGGAACGGACGGGCTTTGTTTCTTAATTTTCTAAATTAGTTTTTTCGTGGCTATTATTGTGTTAATGTGGTGGAGTTAGTGTAATAATGTGCTATTAATGGAGAACAATATAGTAAAAGTGAGAAATAAAGAAAGGCGCTCCCGTTTGATTCAGATTGTATCCCCGTGTAAAACTCTATTGAACATTGGAATGCGTCCATCCTCGCATTTCAATGTGTTAGGCTAAGGTGTTAGGGTTAGGTTAAGTTAGGGGAGTTTTGCATGGGAACCGTGAAGAAAAGGACGGGCTTTGTTTCTAAATTTTCTAAATTACTTTTTCGTGGCTATTATTGTGTTAATGTGGTGGAATTAGTTTAATAATGTGTCATTAATGGAGAACGATATAGTAAAAGTGAGAAATAAAGAAGGCGCTCCCGTTTGATTCGGATTGATCCTCGCGTAAAACTCCCTTGAACATTGGAATGCGTGTTCCACCCGCGCATTTCAAGAGTTAGGTATTAAGGTTAGGTTTAAGTACAAAGAAAAAAGACACTAATGACCAGGCAGTAAGGGCTAGTTCCCATAGCCTTTCCGAAAGGATAAACTGATAAAAAAAAAAAAAAAAAAAAAAAATTGTTGGTACTAATTATTTAGTGATTCATTGTTTTGAATATTGCTTAAATTCCATACTAATTATTCATAATATTGCTTACAATAATTGTTTGCTGGTAATAGTTATTTACAACCTATTAATCATGTGAATATTTGAAGCAATGCAATTCCCTGATTGGTCTGCCAATAATACTGTTATTGGCGGGAAAACAGGTAAGTATATAAAATGGCTGTCGAGTCATTATCTGGGATTCATTCCTGCCGTTACGCTGCCCAAGTAAGTGTTAAACTAATTACTGTAAACTTAATTTATGTGAACTGTTATTATATCTTGAAAATGATTTTGTTTGTATGTGTGTAGTTTCTCATTTCTTCTTTGTGGTTTTATTAACGAAACAGTGTTAAATATCGAGTCAAAGTAATGAAATATAATGGTTATACTAATTATCACCTTTTATTATTTTAATATCATTCAGAATACCCTCCTATATTCTATCACGTGCAACAAGCAATTTTCGTAGGTATTTTGTCTTGACATGTGTCCTGTCAGAAGTCATCCTATTTTATCCAATTCACATCATTCGCGCGAATAAAAATCGCTGTGCGGACGAGCCCTTAAGAATAAAATATTGACTTTGAAATGCTCTGCTCTGAACTGGTATTGTGTAGTTATTTTTAACGAAGAAATGTAGGTAAGTTGTTTGTTATTTAGGTACTAATGCTGCAATATTGATAAATTATTTGAATCCATAATGGTATTTTAACTAAAAAAGCTAAAATTATTGAAAAATACGATAACAATAAATGTATGTATAAATATTAAGAAAAATAAAAAAAAAAAATGTTTTTTTTTAAATCGTATTTCATACATATATTTTACTCAGAATACAGAATAAACCAGAAACCGTCAACGCGCTTGAAAGTGAGGCACTCACAACAACTCCAAATTGGAGTGGCTCGATATCTAATCAGTCAGTAGATGGCCGACGCGCGCATCGGTAATTACTGAATAAAATCCTAATTAAATCGATAAATGCTCGAAGTAACTAAATGGTCAGTGTGTGAAATGATAGCGGCGAAGCGACCTTTTCGTTGCCGTGTGACTTCGATCAAAGTAAAATTAATGGATAGGCCTAAAGCGCGTTAAGTTGAAGCACACAACTAGGGCAATTGTCTGTCATCTCGGTACTTTGAAGTATTCATTTGTTTTTCTGGTTTGAAATGTTCGCGTATGGCCGGCCTATTCATTAATTTTACTTTGATCCAGGCCGTGTGACATTAGTACCTAATTAAGGTGCAAATTAATTTGTCGAATAGATCACTTCGCCTCCATACATTTGCACTGCCTTATCAGAGCTTGAATAGAAGAGCTAGATTGAATGAAACCCCTATTTTTATAGTTGTAAAAATAATTATAGGATATTTTTAACTGTATGACGACTAACTATTTTATACATTACGACCGAAAAACCCCACGGTTTAATTTTAGTGTACCCATATTGTATCTTTAAGTTATTTATTCGGCTTGTTCTAAAATTCGAGTTGTATTTAAAACAAAACATTTTTTTTTCTTAAATCGTAATCGTGCTAATATTTACAAAATTGTAAATAAAGTTTCGTTCATTATTTTTGTATTTAGTGAACAAATTTTTAGTGCCAATTTAAACTTATTTATTGCTTGAGCTAATGAAATGTATTGGCCAAGACATAGCAATAGATTATAGGGATAGTTATAAAAATATACAATTAAGTTGTGTTTGGATTGAGAATGGGCGATGAAATGTCGATGTGGCACAACCGAATTTAACCGAATAGCCGATTCGGTCAAATTCGGTTTTGTATATTCCTATCGCATGTTAGTCATAATAACATAATACAAAAAAAAATATATATATAAGAGCTTTGATAAGTTTATATGTCAAGATAGACAGTCGAGGGTGATATGCACGCACACAGACACGCCTCACGCACACCAACATAAAAAGTTAGCCCTTTTGTTTTAGTACGTTAGAAGCGTGAGGCTCCATCTTGACATATTATTAATCAAAGTGTTAGAACTGTTTTTATAAACCGATGTCCAGTAAGCATCGTATGCCACCCCCGAGAAAACGATAAAAATCGAGATTTGCCTCCATCCTTATTATTTTACGTAAGCCGTGGTGGTCCAGTGGCGAGTAACCTTGCCTGCCGTGCAGGAGGCGATGGTTCGATCCCCGTCCAAGCCGACTCGTACCTATGAGTTTTTCGGAATTTATGTACGATTTGTAACACCACTGGCTTTTCGGTGAAGGAAAACATCGTGAGGAAACCTGCATGCTTCTATTTCGAGGCATGTATTGTACCCACTGTCCGTTACAAGTGGCGACGGGCTCACCCCCCGTCACACTGGACAGAGTTTCTCTGACTACCCCCTCGGGGAATATAGTCGTGAGCATATGTATGTGTATGTATGCCAGAAAGAGTGCGCATGACGTTTTTCTCGTTTAAACGCTTTGTCGTGGGTGGCATGCTAGCCGTGCTGTACCCTATCCCATGTGGCATATTAATGTTCGGGAATTGTATTGTTCGATCGATCAACAATATCCAACTAGATGACGCGTCAGCGCTCAAAACATGTCCCGGCAAATAACGCCTCACTATAGGAGTGAGGTCTTATTTTGAATTAGTTGCGTTCGAACAAAGCCAACGTAAGCACGTCTCGCAATGCCGCAGTGTTCCTTTTTTAAATTACTAGGAATTATGGTTGCTTTGAGGTCGAAATTATAATGTATTCGGACTGTTTTCTCGGTTCGTTAACAAAAAATGTTGTATATTCACGAGGACAGAATTTCTCTTTGATTTTGTATGCGACTGGGAGATATGCGACGTTGTCTAGTTGTATATTGTTGATCGAAGCCGCTAGGCAACAATTGACGGGCACACGTGAAAACAATGCGCGACGTTGCTTCTTTTACAAAAAGAAGAAACTTTGAAAGAAGCAACGTCGCGTGTTGTTTTGCAACGTTGCCGAACATGTTGAGCGTCACGTCACGTGTTGAGGGTCAATGAGCGTTTTTCTTTTGGTTTTCTAGGGGATCGATAGATGGCGCTACGGTCTGTGCGAATAAACGTCAAAATTATAAAAAGTGTTTCTTTAAAATAGTAAAGAGGGAAAAGATGACAAAGACGATGCCGACGCATCTTTTGATGGCATATTTCATTGTTTACTAATAATTTTTATCGAAAATTCGAATCTTTTACGCTTGACTTGGTTGTATAGGATCGATCCCTTGGCCTTCCAAAAAAAGAGGCAGGCACAGTCTTGACAAGATTTTGACAGGATCTCGCCGGCGTCTCTATGGAGCGATAAACATGCCATCTGTCGAGTTTTTTAGGAACTAAATTTAAAAAATAAAAGAAAAACGCTCAGCGGCTACGTGGCTTAACTAAGTACATTGATTTGTCAAGAACACCAATGTTTTGTTGTTAGTGCCACGCTCGATAAAACAAACAAAAATTAAGCATGCTAGGCCTATTGGTAGGTATAGGTACGACAACAAATTGTGACTGATAGACACCATTAATATTATCCTCCAGCGATGAACAAAGGTCAGTAGAGTAGTAGTGGTAAAGCTGCATCCGACCGAAGTATCAAATAAGTATAGAACATTATCCCTTTTTCCTATTTCTAACAAAAAAATCTGGCCTTATAAAAATTGTACGTGCGATTTTTTTGACCAGCTACCTAGGTAGGTACTCTCTTCGTTATCTTTAAGGAAATAGGTATTTTTAGTTTTTAAATTTATATTTTAACCGAAGAAATTATTAAAATTGTTAAAAAATGTTATTTTGTTTTATTTTGGTCGTCGAAAATGTAACATTAAATAAAACCGGTCAAGTTCAGTCGGGCTACTCGCGCAACGATTCCGTACCACACCACCACACAACATATTAACTTAGAAAACTGTTTTGTTTTCTCCGGGACCTTTAGCACGAGACCGACTCACACTTAGCCGGTTTTTATTATTTTTTGTTATACTGTAGTTTCCTCTATAATCTAATCACACCTAGTTTGAAGTTTGTATGTATTAGGTACCGTTTTTACGATAGAGCGAGAAGAAAAAACGTTGATAAAAACTAGTTTGTTATATGACACAATTTAGCCCCCTTAATTTTAAACTCTGGGATTTTTATTATTTGTTAACAAATCCGCCGTAATAGCGCATATTCTGCGAAACTCAACCATCTAGCTATTCCGGTTCAAAAGTTACAACCCTAAATAGGTAGGACAGACGAACAACGTAGGCTTATGAATAGCGTCCTATTTTCACCTTTTGGGTACGGAACCCTAAAAAGCATAAAAATTGCGAATCGAGCGGTCGTTAGCCCCGACAATGCTGTGTAGTTTTAGGGTCAGCGCACATCTAGCGGAAGGATGGTCAAACAGTTGTTATTGACAATTGATAAATTGATAATAAACCCGAGAACTTCAATTTCAAATATTATCTTAACTATTATATCTTATCTTCTTATCTTAACTATTATAAAATCGTAAAATTCGTGAGGAATAAAAAAATAGTGGTTCACTTCATATAAACTCAAATAACACTCGATAGCGCGATTAAAATGATGTGTGGCGCCAACTATTGACAAGTTACTTTGTTTGTTCGCGCATCACGCAAAAACTACTGAACCGATTTTGATGAAACTTTTTTATTTGATAGCTTATGATCTGACTTAAAATCTGGTATATAATTTATGTGGACGAAGTCGCAGGAAAACACTAGTTGATTATAAACATGTTACAGCCGTAATGTGCTATTTCAAAACAAATTAAAGATTTAACAATTTTGTCTCGGGCTGGGACTTCCCTTAAGAGACGTTCACAGGCAACTAGATGGCGCTCGGGAGCATCACTCCAGATTTTATCACATTTTATTTTATATCTTCGTAATTATGTTATAAATTGCAAATGTTATTTGAGATGCGTAATCTAGATTTCCTTAACTATTTTTCCATATATAAAATATTACTTTTGTTAATACCGTCTACGAATGTTATACTTACGTCAAAGTTTTGTATGAAATTGATCAAAATTAAAATGTATAACAAATTCGTATGAACAATAAAATTACTATAACTTGTAGCTAGATCAGTAAAACATAAACACAAGTGCCCGCATAATTGAAAATTTTGATTGAAATCATCACAATTACGAGATATAAAATAAAATGTGACAAAATCAGGAATAGTGCTCCCGAGCGCCATCTAGTTTAGTGTATTGCCCTCTGCAACCCCCTTAAAACGCAATAAGTAATACTCCAGTAAAGTTACGGGTCGCTTGTATGGCGAATGTAAATAATTTATAATAGCCGGTTTTTTTCTTTCATATTTTAGATTATAATTCTAGTTATCATTTAGATTGAAAATCCCCCTAAAAATTTTATTAAATAATTAAACAAAGTGAAAAAAAATCATGTAAAATTGGAAAAAAATAGTATATATTTTTTTATGGCATTTGTTAAATTTATTTGTATTGTTTTATATTAGAAGTAAATCCAACGAAAAATCACCACGGAACCTTCGTTTTTAAATAAGTAGAAATTTAAAAAAAATCTATTTTTGTACAAAATTTACACAGTGTATGTAAACTCATAACCTAAAACAAACTATAAAAATGAAAAAAGTAAGAAATCTAACACTATAAATAAAAAAATTACATTTTAGTAATAAAAAATAAAAATTCGAAATTTAGTGGGATTCCTTAATAAAGTATCTTAATATCATTTGTATAAACGATCTAGCAAAAAAAATTGCTTATTATAAAATATTTCCTTTCGACACGTATTTTTACTGGACTATAAGTAGAATAATTTCGTTCTCTGGCGTAGTCTCAGTGGCTAAATTGGGAAAAGAAAGATAGGACGATTGCATTGTAATTTTACCTAGAGCGGTCGGCGGTGGCGGTGTTTGCTGGCACACGCTATTTACAACTATTTAAATCGGATAAGGTCGACATTTCATTGAGCACTGGGAGATATACGAACAGTTCTCCGCTAGATGACGGCGCTGACCCTAACCACGAATTATATAAGAGTACAACCGCTGTATTGTATGGTTCATATAGTTGTGCTGTGGTATTGGTCATTTCGAAAGTCTGGATACATGCTTGACATGGCCCAAAGAATTGCTAAACTAAAGTGGCAGTGCTAGCAGAACCGATGGCCAATGGGGCCGAAGAGTTCTCGAGTGGCGACCGTGTACCGGAAAGCGCAGCGTGGGTAGGCCCCCCAAGGTGGACCGATGACCTGGCGAAGGCGGCGGCAACCCGTTGGATGAGGGCAGCGCAGAACCGGTCGTGGCGATCCTTGGGGGACGCATAGGCGTCATACACATATATACGTCATATGTCATAGGTGGACATAGGTCCAGCAGTGGACGTTCATCGGCTGAGATGATGGCCTAAATAGACCACTAAAACCATAATGCAAGTTGTCAACTTTGCTGTTCCGAAAAAGCCTTTATTGTAATCAAACGAATAGGTACCTACCTACCTACTAGGTATTTGAGAATTTAACGAAAAAACAAATATTGCCTCAGATAGGTATTCAATAACATTTTCTAAATATTAATTAAGTACCACGGACCTGAAAAAAAGACGGACGTAATCTCGTCTAATCACGAGTGAAGCACCCATTTCTTTTGTGTGCGTGCTGTCACGAGAGCTAGTGCATCTGTATGAGTGTAGGTCCCGTGTAGAACAAACGAAAATGTAGGACCTTGCATGCTTCACATCTTTTTAGTGTCACATTACGTCCGTCTTTTTTTCAGGTCCGTGCTTATTCAATAACATTTTCTAAATACTTATTAATTACCTGTATTTTTATTGGATTGCTTTATTTATCCATACATAAGACTTGATTATCAGCTTAGTAACTGTTCATTTTAAACGACTTGTTAACCAGTTTATTAATTTACGCATTTTGTCAAACATTTGCACTCAATATAAATTTATTGCCGTTGCGAAATATTTTTAAACACCTTGATTATAATATCTAAACACTGTAGGCACAGATACCTAGGTATTATATTGTAGACAATAGGTAGTAAGTAGGTATATTATATTCCGCTTCGAGAAACCGTTGGTTGCCCCATCCCCGGCCTACAGTGGAACTCCAGTGGTGGCTCAGGATATTGTTCTTTTATAAGAACAACCCTTGAAGTCACCAAAATATCAATATAACCGTACAACGTCAAGCACTTTTGCTATAAAAACTCGACATTGGCAAAATCATCATCAACCAAAAATGACAGCCATATTTTTAAAAATAGAATAGAATAAGAATACCTCATTATGTCGGCACGGCATTTAATAAAATGGCGTTGACATTAAACATTTACTGTCTATCCACAAATAATGAAAACAATCGTGACAATTATAATGAAATTTTTAAATTATGTTATGTAGCCCGTTACTCGGTCTGTGTGGGCCTTTTGTGCTATGCGTAGCATCCGCGCATAGCGTACGGACTCAGACGACGGCATTTAACAATCAACAGACGCGTTTACGTTATTGTATGCAATAAAAAATCTTTTACTTTAAGCACTTTGTTAAAACGAACCAAAGGTCTAAAATATGTTGCCAGACCACGAAATAAAATATTTACAGTCCCGCTTTCTTTTAATCTAAAAAAAATTAACATATCATCTGTCGTAATACTTTGCGAGTAAAATAGATATTTACTGTTATTCATTCCGGAGATAAGTTTTCTACAGTCTCGAGATGATATTTTCTACACTGGTATCACCGTTGTTTACATTTTGTCGCTCTAATTCCTGAATGGAGTTATACTCCGTGTGAGCAACGTGCCATCTCGACAGACAAGTGATTTTCGCGCATTTTTGGATGATTCGCAATAACCCCAACACTTTTTTCTCGGAACCCAAGTAAGTTATTAAAACAATTGTTTTTTAGTATTATAGGTTATTGTTTTTTACTATTGATTGAAGGGAACACGAAGTCTACGTTTTGTTTTTTATTTTGTTTCGGAATTACCCCTCTGGGTTTATTACGATACATATTCATCATAAGTTCTTCAAAATAAGAATACTCAAGTGACATGGTAAGCAATGCCATTTCTATTACGTTTAAGCTTTTGTAAAACAATAAAGTTATTTCTTAGTTAAATGCGTTTTTTTACTGCTTAAAATAATGCGTACCTGTCTGAAATGTTGAGAACCACTTCCTCTTACCGGGGTAAATGCGAAGTAATCAATCCGAAATGACCGTAAAAGCGAAACTATTAACAAAGTTTACAATATTAAAAGTAAGGGGCAATTAGGAATTAAAAATAAATATAAACCATCATAGAGAGTAGTAAGATCTACTTTTCAATTATTTCAGAATTAGTTACCCGGGCATATTTCGTATTTCCCCCTAATGTCCATAAAAGTGAGACATGACAATAAATATGCATAAAAAAAGAAACGACAGCGTGTTTTCGTATGTAATGTCCACTAAATCATAAGTCTATTCATCATTTTCAAGAGATACGAAGATACAGGCAGTACAATTTAAAAATAAAATTATTTTTTAACTGAAATGCTGTCGTTTACTCGTCAAAATTTAATTGGTGCGAATTCTAATGATTTTAGAATGTGATTTCCTTGGAATAGAAGGCGCCACAGTGACATAATGAAGGACAAGCTAGTCAAAAATAGATATACCTACTAAAATGACGTAGTTTAGTAGAGGTGAGGCTGCTCTGAATGAGTCAAGGTCGTTCGGTCAGGGAAACCTCTGAAGAAGCTGATTTACTCAGTTGTTGTTGTTGCTGTCGCCTTCAACATTTGTCATTGTTGCTGGTGTCGGTGTCTTTGAAAGCCTTAATGCCACTAATTGAACTCTTAGTTCTTCTATTGCTTCTTCGAGAAGGACTACGTGTTCAATTGCTTGGCGAATTTCTAAAGATTTTTCTGATTCTGTCACTGGAATTATATCTGTACTGTTTTCTTTTTTAAAGGATTCAAGGGGTACAGCATAAACTTCTATATGAAAATGATACCCTTCGAGCATCGAAGGAGTTTTGAGTTCGAGAGTAACATGTTGCTGTCCTTCTCCACCGCTTATAATTCTTGCAATTCCATCTTTCTTCGGGCTCAAGTCGGTAACTACGATGTGACTGATTATTTCACTGATGTTTGCAACTGTGTAATTTTGCGTCAATGCTGGATGTGCTTGTAGATTTTCGTCAAAAATCTTTCTGCCGATATTATCGTCGTGACCTATATTAATGTCACCACTTTGGACTATGGTTATTAAAACAAAAATTCCTACAATTCTAATATCCATGTTGAATCGTTTAATGGAACTGATGGATTTTATTAATATCACAGCCTTTATATAGTGTTCATTACAAGGAAAACATTATTAAATAAAATGTTTTCCTTATTTCTGACATTTAGCATACCTACCTAAGTTTTTACAATAAATAAGGATGGGTGGACCAGTCCCAAACCAGTTAGGGCTCGTCCGCACAGCGATTTTTATTCGCGCGAATGATGTGAATGTGATAACATTGGATGATTTCCGACTCTTATGTCAAGAAACTAAGTACAAAAATGGTTTGTTTCACGCCTCTTCCTATGCTGTTTACCGCTAAAACGACCTCCTTGCACATAGGAAGACGCGTGCAACAAGCAATTTTCGTAGGTAGGTATTTTGTCTTGACATAAGTGTCCTGTCAGAAGTCATCCTATTTTATCCAATTCACATCATTCGCGCGAATAAAAATCGCTGTGCGGACGAGCCCTTAAGAATAAATTCTGACTTTGAAATGCTCTGCTCTGAACTGGTATTGTGTAGTTAGTTTTAACGAAGAAATGTAGGTAAGTTGTTTATTATTTAGGTACTAATGCTGCAATATTGATAAATTATTTGAATCCATAATGGTATTTTAACTAAAAAAGCTAAAATTATTGAAAAATACGATAACAATAAAATAATTAATGTATGTATAAGTATTAAGAAAAATTTAAAAAAATATACTTATGTTTTTTTTTTAAATCGTTTTTCACACTTATATATTTTACTCAGAATACAGAATAAACCAGAAACCGTCAACGCGCTTGAAAGTGAGGCACTCACAACACCTCCAAATTGGAGTGGCTCGATATCTAATCAGTCAGTGGATGGCCGACGCGCGCATCGGTAATTACTGAATAAAATCTTAATTAAATCGATAAATTAATCCTATCTATTAAATAGATAAGAATTATTTTTTTGAGTCGGTAATTAATTAATGTTTGAAGAGCGGGACTGAATCAGCCTTGCAGCTGACGGTTACCAAAAAGTATACCTACTTTGGGCCTGTTTCACCACTTCTTAGTAAGTTCTAGTTAGCTTATCCGATGGATATTTTGACACATCTTTCATACAAAATATGTCAAATTATGTGTCGGATAAGCTAACAAGAACTTACTCACAAGTGGTGAAACAGGCCGTTGATCTCTTAAACTATAATTTGTGTACCAGATTTATCCTTAGGATAATAGGTAGTTAGGTATGTTGTGACATAGTATTGGTCATCGTTGGACGCAATTATAATCTTGATCTTGGAACTAGTTGAGATAAATTGAATAAATTATTCGAGAAAACAAGTTTGACAACAAATTCCTGTATCAGTTCACAACAAAACATCACTGGCGAGCGTAGCGAGTCGTTGACCAAAGAGAAATTTAAAGTTTTTTTTAAAGTAATTATTTGCCTAGAAATGGCGGGATTAGAGAACCTATGTGAAAGGGATAGGGCTGTTCTCAGAAGTATTTTCGATCCGACTGCGACTATAGCTGACGTAGTGGACGATGGAGACACTTTTCCTGATGAACTAGAAGGTGAGTTAAATAAAAGAATAAAAGTTGCATTCTGTAAAATTATAAGATTTATTTCATGGTAAGTAATTAATTAAGTACCTATGTTATTGTATCAGTTACCTACTGACTTTTGGCACTAAATTTTTTTAAAATCTACTCAAATAACTATCTTTAAGTATATTGGATTATTTAAATTTGTTGTACCTACGTAGACATATTAAAAAAAATTCTAACTACCTAAAGTGGTAGTGGGCGGGCTTGTATAATAGTGGGCGAGGCACATTGCTAACTAACAGAACCGATGGCCGATGGGGCCGAGGAGTTCTCGAGTGGCAACCGCGTACCGGAAAGCGCAGCGTGGGTTTGCGTTAGCGTATATTTTCTTCGGCGTGGATGGCCTACCCCACAAGGTAGACCGAGGACTTGGTGAAGGCGGCAGAAAACCCGTTGGATGAGGGCGCCCGAGCAGCACGTTTGCGGTTTCATTCATTGCTGAAATGGTAAAAAATCATTTTTGCCCTTTTGAATTTTAAGTATCAAAATACTTACTGAAATTATTGTTTCAATCTAATTATTTTGTTATACCTACCTAAATCAGTTGGGGTGTACCTACCTATGTAGAACAGTGGAAATAATTGTATTCTCATTTGAGATGGTACCTATAGATGACGCATAGAATGCTTACAATAAGAGTTTGTATATCCATGTTACCTACCATGATACATAATATGATAAACTTTTAATTTTAACGTGTAGAATGTTCAAAGGCTTTGGATATGGATATCCATAGGTAAACGGAGTTGCTCATCTCCTTTTACCCTACCGAATCGTTCTTATCGATGTGATGGTGGATTAACGTGGATTTATTTCACTTCATTACATCATCACCCTCTTGAACCTGCTTATTATGCCTTTCCAATGTTCATCCAGAACCTTCATCGGATGCAGAAAAAGAATCTGCGTTGCTCTGCCTGCAAGGGGTGAAGCTAGCCGATGCAGGGAAGCTGGAGGATGCGCTGGATGTACTGGACAGAGGCGTGGCAGCGGCTGAGCGACCCGAGGCGTACAATGACAGGGCACAGCTGTTGAGGCTCATGTTGAGAGATGATGGTAAGTCATCACATAACAAGACGAGAAGCTGAAGGATGCGCTGGGAGTGGTGAACAGAGGCGTGGCAGCGGCTGAGCGACCCGAGGCGTACAATGACAGGGCACAGCTGTTGAGGCTCATGTTGAGAGATGATGGTAAGTCATCACATAACAAGACGTGAAGCTGAAGGAAGCTCTGAGAGTGCTGAACACAGGCGTGGCAGCGGCTGAGCGACCCGAGGCGTAATGACAGAGCACAGCTGTTGAGGCTCATGTTGAGAGATGATGGTAAGTCATCACATAACAAGACGTGAAGCTGAAGAAAGCTCTGGGAGTGGTGAACAGAGGCGTGGCAGCGGCTGAGCGACCCGAGGCGTACTATGACAGAGCACAGCTGTTGAGGCTCATGTTGAGAGATGATGGTAAGTCATCACATAACAAGACGTGAAGCTAAAGGACGCGCTGTGAGTGGTGAACAGAGGCGTGGCAGCGGCTGAGCGACCCGAGGCGTACAATGGCATAGCACAGCTGTTGAGGCTCATGTTGAGAGATGATGGTAAGTCATCACATAACAAGATGTGAAGCTGAAGGAAGCGCTGTGAGTGGTGAACAGAGGCGTGGCAGCGGCTGAGCGACCCAAGGCGTACAATGACAGAGCACAGCTGTTGAGGCTCATGTTGAGAGATGATGGTAAGTCATCACATAACAAGACGTGAAGCTGAAGGAAGCGCTGGGAGTGGTGAACAGAGGCGTGGCAGCGGCTGAGCGACCCGAGGCGTACAATGACAGAGCACAGCTGTTGAGGCTCATGTTGAGAGATGATGGTAAGTCATCACATAACAAGACGTGAAGCTGAAGGAAGCGCTGGGAGTGGTGAACAGAGGCGTGGCAGCGGCTGAGCGACCCAAGGCGTACAATGACAGAGCACAGCTGTTGAGGCTCATGTTGAGAGTTGATGGTAAGTCATAGTAGGTATGGCAGTAGTATTATGGTAGTAGTGGTGGTATGCTGACAGTTTTTTAAGAGGACGGACGGACGGACCTGTCCATCAAACTAAACAACTTTCTCTATGGGACGAACAACAAAATCGCAAAAATACATTTGGTGACAGCTTTTTTTCTATTTCAATGTTGTTCACTTTGATGGTCTGATCCCCTTAAAAACCGACAACATTAATTTGGACACTGTACAGGTCTATTAACTAAAGCTGGCGCGTGCCACACATTTACGCAATGCCCTTGTCTCGATGCACGCAAAGTTTCTCTATCTCTATCAAGCACGGACACAGTGACAGAAAAAAATCATTTGTGTGAGTCTGTGAACGCGCCAGCTTTAGTTAACCAACCTGTATAGGCTGTGATGATGATCTAACTGTATTCCTTTCCAGACGCAATGGCGGACCTAGACCGCGCGCTACAACTGACAGCCGGCAAGAAGTGCCGCGCGCGCGCCCAAGCTCTCTGCCAGCGCGGAGTACTGCAGCGCAAGCGCGGCGCCGACGATGAGGCGAGGGCTTCCTTCGCTGAGGCTGCTAAACTGGGTAGCGGGTTCGCTAAGAAACAGGTTGGTTTTAATTCTCGGCATGAAACCCCAAACAAATTACGACGCTGCCGCGAGTCACTGCAATGAAGCACACTCGTTCTCGGCTGTTTTCGCAGTGGGCGCTGCCAGCGCAGAGTGCTTTCGCTGAGGCTGCTAAACTCGGCAGCGGGTTCGCTAAGAAACAGGTTGGTTTTAATTCTCGGCAAAAAACCCTAAAAAAATCACATAGGTACCTATAGACACTTAACCTAAATTCTCGCCGAATATTATCGGCAAGAAACCCCGAAGAAATCACTAGGTACACGTGTTCCCGAGAATTAGAAAATAGTTATTTGTTATGCTAGGCTGCAAAGTTGCTTTTTGGTGCGAGTACTTGTATTGAAACCTGAGCAAGCGAAGGATTCTAAGATTGAACCACGAGCGAAGCGAGTGGTTCAAATAATAGAATCCTGAGCTTAGCGAAGGTTTCAAATGTACTAGACGCAGAATAACTTTGCAGCCGAGCGAAACACACAACTTTTCACCTCACAACACAGCGAGGCAAAAGAGTGAATTGCTAAAAAGAACATTTCAAAAAGTTTTTTTTTCGTGCTGGCCAGTGTCATGAAATAGTTATTAAGCATTTTCAGTGGATTGGTGGTATAGAAAAATATTGAATAGACATAAGTATTCGAATTTCAAAAACTCTTTCCACGCTAGCGGATATAATGCACTTTTGCACTCAGGTTTCGAATGATAAACAGAATCTTTCCGAGCTTGTGAGGTGAAAAATTATTTTTAAATTATATTTTCGCGATAACAATGAAGCACACTCTCGCTCTCGTCTGTCCTCTGTAGCGGCTATTTGACAACTAGATATACATACTAATCTATGACAACTAGAATTTCTACAACCTTTTAGTGGCACCATTAACACCAATAAACGTAACAAACTTTTTAATTTTTAAGGTTTTCTTGATTGAGAAATTTAAAAAAACAACTTTGCCAATGGCCCGGGGTAAGAAGCAAGTAAGGAGTGTGAGCAGTACCTAACCTACCTATCGCTTTCGCCTGCTTATGTTCTGCGCAGTTTATAGGTTTTTGTCAAGTTGTGAAATTAAATGGACAGCTATTATAATATTGAAGTTTACATAATTTCTAGGTCGTGGAACTGAATCCGTATGCAGCCCTTTGCAACCAGATGCTGAGCCAAGTGATGAAAGGAGAAAAAGAAATAAAACTTTAAGTACTTAAATAAAACAACGGAATCTAATGGATTAGAAATTTATATTGTTGAGTACAATCGACATTCATCTCCAGAAATTTCCTTACATCAGACCTACGATCAATAAGATCTTCCTTTCTACACATTCCGAAAACCTTGAAAATGACAATTTTACATTTTGAAAATGACGAATGTATTTCTACAAATCGAAATGCTTGTTACTACGCTATAGATATTAATTATAGAATATGCAATAAAATATTTAAAGTAAGTAATTAAGATTGTGTGCAGAAATTTTGGTGTTTTTGGTGTTCTCGTTAGAAGCTATTTTTTTATTTAAAAATTTCTACACAAAACCTGTAATTGTTTAATGTGGTTAATTAATTCAAAATTTGATAATTTTTTTAATAGTATCTAAGTAAGAGGCGACGACGGCAGATATATTAACTTAAATATGAAAGTGCACTTTTAATATTAAATTTATAAAATGCTACGTAGAAAAATTACACAAGCTATGGAAAAAAAGCAAAATTAGTGTTGCCCGCTACTTTATCGATTTAGTCAAATATTTGGCACATTTTTTTTAAACATTTTAAGAAAAGAAAAGAATATGAATAAAAATGTCATCATATTTTTAGACTAAACTGCAGTAAAATTATTCTACGTAGCGTGTGAGAGGATGATTATCACAGAGACAAGAAATTACACAACAATATAACATTAACAAGCATTAAATATATACATAGGTACAGTTTAAAATACATATTTCTAAATGTGTAGGTACCTAACCTAGGTACTTCGAAAATAAACTTTTGAAATACAAAATAAATTGTTTTTAAATGAAGCTACATCATAGACAATACAATTAGATCTAGAAAGGAGTGAATTAAGTCATTATCAATTTAACGTGCAATAATTTTATTTTTAAAACAGTGTGGATTATTTTTCTGTATTTTACTAGTGATTCGATCTAAAAATATGTTTTCTTAAAAACTTACAAGCAGTAACCCTGTTGTGTTATAATTACGGTAACTTGATATTTGAACTAAAATACTTCTACACCTGTTTCATTTTGTTTATTCTACCAGTAGTAACTTACAGAAAAATTATTTGGTAACTACATAAAAAATTCTGATTATAATATTCAATAGAATACGACTAATTAATGGAAAAAATATTTACAAATACATTTTTGGCACAGGTGATGGTGCAAATCCGCCGACAACATCGTCACAAATTTAAATTTTTTAATTTAAAATTGTAATATTAAAATATTTCAATAAAAGTATACTTATGTCCTGTATCAACTACGGGCTTATTCTATGTGAAGGTGATATTTAGGCCTATTTTTTTTATAAAATCTGAGAATCTAGAATCAATTATAATATTTTGCACAAAATTCGCGCCATGTCTTTACTTCTCTTAAGGTATCTTTAGTGCTGCGCAATAGCGAGTAGGTATTTAGTGAGGTATATATCCCATAACATTAAATGTCAACAAAAATGGACAACATACATTTTTTTTACCACTTGTTTTTATTGCAAAATTAAAAAAATAGGCTAGAAAATAAGAGATACTTAGGTCGATATTAATTTCTACTAACCGATAAAAAAAAACTAGGTTTCATGGTTGCATAACGCATTGGTCCTTTGGCTTGTAGAAATAAAATAAAAACTGTCAGTCAATAGAAAAGGCAGCCAGGCAAAGGAATCCATCCATTTAGCTTAGCTTTTCAGTATTTTTCAAATAATTTGAAAAATAATGGATAGAAGGAAAATAATTAAGTATGATAATTTTTTAGATAATATAGTCTAGGAAATCTACGGATTTTCGAATCTTTGAATTAATTATTCTGCGGATGATAATTAGGAATAATTAGTATAGTAGATAGGCCTGAAAAACATAAATTCTCAAAAATTTATGGTTTTTAATTGTGTATTATTGAATAATTAAGATATTTACAGAACATTAAATTTAAGTAGGTAAGTACGAACAAAAAATGGAAAACTGGTGATTTTGTACAGGACGGCTTCGTTCAATACGTTTTACTTATAACAACAATAAACCACGGTTGATATCGTAAATTTGGATAGGTATTTAATATTATGTACTTACCTAAGTATAAAAAATATTAACGTCAAAAGTAAATTACTTATAATATACTGTTTGTTTGTATAAATTAAATTTGCCTTGTGATGATTACCTGTCTCTTTTTCGGGTATGCTGGAAGGAATATCTTTAGAAATAAGCTTACCCTTTGTACATTTATATAGATTTTAAGATTATTTCTCAGGGTCCTCAGCCTATATAACCATGAAATCTCGACAAAAGTGTTATGAACTAACAGTACCAAATATTAGTTCGAACACAATTTACTAATGTGTCTTTAATGCAATCTCAAACCGTATTTTTCCTAGACTAATAATCTCCAAATGGGTTTCGAATTTTGGCATAGGTCTTAACATGAAATGTTGTCCATTTATGGTTAATCTTTTTTGCAACAATGTAGAGTAACATTTAAAAATTCATATCTTCACAAAACACAAAATGGCACAATTATTTATGAAATTCTATTTTACAGCCTTGTAGGTATATTTTAATCTTACTTATCGATGGAATAAGGGAATAAAATACTTATTAGTACTGCGCAGTTTTTCAGATAGCTTTAGAGTGTTAAAGATATTATTAATAGATGATAAATTGAACAGACAGGTACCTAACTCAAACAAACAACTTTCTCATTTGCCAGCAACTTTGTCGAAGTATAACAATACGAATTAGAAAACATTGACTTAGGAAGAGCAACCTATTTAACGCTATTTTAATAATATCTTGAATTAAATCTAATTTCTCACTGAACACATATTATAATATATTTTATAAATAAAACTAAAAGTCAAATCATTCGGTATTTGAGGAAAAAATACGTAACCTGCAATGTTGCAAAAAGTAAAGATTTATTTTTCTTAATCTGGCAGTGGACCAGCTAATATAAAGAAAAATTTCAAAGCCTTTTTAAGCAATTAAGCAGACTTAAAAGCGTAGCATTTGTGAAATTTAAAACACGCAAATTAACGTTCAAATTATAAGCAACTAGATTTGTTTTACCTTGAGTTAATACGAATTTTATTGATTTCTATTAATATCTCATCCAAGGGCAACACGGAAAAAAAAGCTATGTAACCTTCACACGCTGCGCTAACTTACAGGAGCCGGCTGTAAATCGAATCTTCTATAAGTATAAGGTTAAATTTAATTAGTTGGCGAAACTTAAGAAACGCATTTGGTATCTGTTACTAAGTACAATTGCGCGGTAGTGACCCTCCGCTCTATCGTATGATTCTGAGGTCAATTTCCGCCCGCGCCCGCATACTGTATGCACTGCGCGTACCTTACGCACGATAATAATAATTTTGTTAATCATCAATACCAATTATAAACATTGATAATGCAATCTGTTATCTTTAACAAGTGCAGACAACGGGACCGCGGGTGTTCACGGGCTAAAATGTCCCTCGTCAGCGCAGTCACGTGGCCTCTCTATTTTTATTTTATTTATTGTAGGCATAGACAGGGTTGCCATTCAGCGTAACATATCAAGCTAGATATCAAGTAATTATACTCTGTGGTATCAATCTAGTCACTTATAAAATGGAAAAGAAAAAAAAACTTCTTTTTAAAATGCTTATTAGTAAATGACCAGTAATAAACGTGTAATTAACGTCTATGCTTATTTACAAGTGAGATCTTATAGTATGATATTGTTACGGTTAAATACATTACGTAGCTATAAGTTTTATAAACTTTTAACTATTTTCATCTAATACTGACCAAGTCAGAGTAAAAGTAAGGGAAAAGGCATAAGCTAGCAAACACTACATTACAAGTTTTGTTACTTAAATAAATAAAAAATTTAATGCTATAGATGTAGATGTTTCTTAAGGCGACACAAGAATGTTTCGGGAATTAATATTGAGTTATTTTTAATAACATTACACAAAGGAGATTGTTCGTTCTACTGCAAAATCAAATTACGACACCATTTTTAGCTTTGAGAATATAATACTTTTTAAGTATTGTAGTTATCATTTCCATTTATATTTTCAAGGTATAATTTTCAATAACCATTAAAAATTTACTCAGAAATAGAAAATTATATATCGTATAAATTGGTAACGCACGATAACATAAGCAGGCAACATTTATTTTAATTATGATGTTAATGTCGGTTGGTAGGTCAAATAAGGATATGCCTTGTGTCGCCACATGAAATTACGATTGATTACAAAAGCAAAAGTTTTTGAAGTTAAGCAAAAAGAGCTTGGTGGAGGGAAAGTTATTGTAAACACTGTAATTATGTTCTATGGATAAGAAAACATATTTTTTTGAATCATTAGTTACATTTTTTTACCCGTTAGACTGTTGATTTTGACAACGATCAATTTCGTGCAGTTTGCATCCATCGACTCTCTACGACGATTACAAGGTTGCCGGTGATCCATGTTCAAAGTTAAAATTGCAATGCCGACTGGTAATTTGTATCAAAAGCCTATTTTAGGCTTTATCTAGGTGTTAGCCCTGTTTCTTAAAATTCTGCCAGTCGTTTTAGGGTTGAACTACACCACGTAGCACTGCATCGCATTTTTCCGTCGCTCCATCCTTTTCTGTCACTCAGGAACGACATTTGCTAGAACATATAAGATAGACGGAACGGAACAGCACGGAACAGCACGCCGCGTGCGATCGCGTTCCGTCTATCTTATATGCTGACGTTCCTGAGTGACAAAAAAGGATGGAGCGACGGAAAAATGCGATGTTGTGCTGCCTGGTGTAGTTCAACCCTTAGTGAGATGAAGTAAATACAAGGTGAAAGGACAACCCTCCGCAAACTGAAGCGGTGGTGAACTCAGACCATCAAACTGAACCACTTTCACTATGGAGTCTACTTCAGGAAACGCGAAAAAAAAATCAGCTGTCCCATACATTTGAGTCGGGTAGGTACGACATTTTTGTATGGGACAGTTATTTTTTTTCGCTATTCCTGAGGTAGGCTCTATAATGAAAGGGGTTCAGATTGATCATCTATGTTCACCGTTTCAGTTTGCGGAGGGCTGTCCCTTACACCCTGTATTATGTAGGTGCCCAATATATCAAAATATAAACCCTCCACATTATTATTAGAATGTTAAACTTTTTTAAAAGAAAACCCGCATGTTAAATACAGTGTTTACAATAAACGGATAATACTTTGGGATTTGGCGCAAAAACAAGTGCAGGAGTGCGATTTTTGAATCTCATTCAGTGAGCTCAGGAGTTTAAAATGACAAAATTACTATGGAGATACGCATCTTTCTGCTGCTGATTTGACTCTCAAAAATCGCACTCCTGAAGTATGATTTTTGAAAGTCGAATCACCAGTTGAAAGATGCATACCTCCATAGTAAATTTGACATTTACAACTGCTGAGCTCACCGAATGAGATTCAAAAATCGCACTCCAGATCATTTTAAGTTGCCAATTCTAACTAAGTTTTATTGAATTCCGATAGAGGTCTCTCATCATGGGTAGCCTACAGCAGGGAACATGCCTCTTCTCACCAATAAGAGTGAGAATGGGTAGGAAATATTGCAAGATGTTTCCTGATCCGCTATTTCGTGAGTGACATTTTAGAAATCTAAAATCTTCTGAACTTGTCTTTGAAATAGCCTACCTAAAAATGTTTTTGGAAAATGCCTTTTCAAATTGAGTGTTTGTCTATTACGGGAGCAGGTAGGCTTGGGAAGCGCATCAGCGCCCTCTACTTTGTCTCCCTCACCAGCTGTAATTAATCTATAAATGCCGGCCCATTTTCTAACAAAACAATAATTTTAGGTTAGTTAACGAAATTAAGGTAATAACGGTTTTACATTAAGTTAAACGTGATTAAACGAGCGTCGCTTTAACCCGTCAAATGTCAGCCGGACACCATGTGTCCGGGAGTTTTTTTGTCTAACGCGTCTGCTGGACACACGTGTAGTCGGGCGACGGCCGATTTTTTTTGGCAGAGCTAAGACATTCAATGGGTTAACGTTAACTGAATATCTATAATAATTTGTCAGAAGTGTTATTCATTACCATGTTACGTTCCGCAGTATACCGCAACCTGCATAGGTAGTATGACACCGTGATAAAACGCTATCTTGCCTTTGCTCTTTTTCTATATGCACGTGAACGAACGAGATAAAAGACGTGATACAGCCGTATCACGTGTAGCATGCTACCAGTGCTGGCCTATATTTTGGTCAGTCAATTAAAAAAAAACGATAATGTTAGTAGGTATGAAGTATGAAACTGATTAATAACTAGTATAAAATATAACTACGTTATTTGGCAAATTATTGCTGAGTGTAGATTCATTTTAAAATTAAAATAGTTTTTAAATCCTAAAATTAAATTATGAATAACTAATATGACTTACTTACATCAATTGCAATGAAAATGAGCCAGCGTGCTTATACTTAAATTAATACTTAAGCCTAAAAAGAATTCAAATTAATTCCTACTAACGCCTAGTTTAAATATTACAATGCCGTGTTTCTGAACTTTAGTAATTCAAGAATTAATACACGGTGTACATAATAGAGAAATATTATTGAAAATAAATAGTACTTACTTGAAACTAGTTTATTTTCAACATTATTTCCAAAAACAAAAATTACGTTAGACTTATAAAATTAAAACACCTAAAATGTCATTTTAATACAATTTAGAATCAAATGCTTTTTCTCTTTTTTTTAAATTCACATTCATTTAATCTAGCAAGAGTGTTAAATACAATTTTATTAAATTTATTTTTATTCAAGTATTATTTTTAAGTTAGTAAGGCTATTTAGTAGATGATTATGACAGCTATAACTGCTATTTTGTGGTGTAATTAGTGTATTGAATTAAACATGGCTATAAAGTAGCTGCATTATATGAAGTCATTTACTCATCACAAATAATAGGCGCTAAAACATTCTCAAGTCTGGACACTGTACAGCTTTACGCTGAAAAATGGGTCAAATAATATTTAAAAAGGCACTTCATAAATTGCAGCTACTTAAAAGCTATTTAAGAAACGTTAATCTATTTTAAAAGTACTAGAAAAGTGTATAGGTACTAAATATTACTTCATTCTTCATATGACGTAGAAAGCTATCTTTCTATCTAATTACACCACAAACTATAGTCAAACCAAAATAGAATACACACACACAACAAAACATACAATCATGTACAAAAAAAATATTAATTAGATTTATATCTTACAATCACAAAAATGCAATCACGGTTGGTAATACGAACTTAATAAGTGTTACAATTAAAATAGACAATGAAAACTTAATTTTACAGCCGATTTAGAGCCGTACATTAAAATTAGAAAATTAAAATCAATACAATAACAATGATTTACTTAATGACATTCATCAACATGGCCGAAGTCAACATTAAAAATAATTTGACTTTATAAAACTATAATAAGTTACTAGAAAAATTAAAGAGATTCACTTGAAATGAGCTCTAATAATTAATGGCTTCCGTTTCCATTCAAATAAAATGTCTTCAATGACACGATACATGATTTCACAATATGCAGTATTTTATTTCTAAAATTACATCGATAATCATTATTAGTCATCGATTTCACTCGGCCGAATTCGCTAGCAACAGCTAGATGCTATATAATGTCAATGTGAGATCCATTAATAAGGTAGCGCCCATGTAGCGCCTTAAAAAAACATGGTCAGGTTATGTTACTGATTTTAAAGGTAGTTATTACTTTGACTACTTATATATGGGGTCGCCCTAGGCGCACGTACGCTGACCAAATAGGATGCGTACTGAAGAAGGGAAAAATAAAATGTACCCGGAACCGCCGAGCATCTATGAAGAGACTTATGTTGAGGAGGCGAAAGATGTGAATCGTAGCATGTGGCGATCTATTGTCTCTGCCTACCCCAGTAGTGGGACATAGGCGTGAGCATATGTATGTATGTATGTACTTATATGAGGACTGGTAACGCGTGTAATTCTACTAACAAACATTTCTGCCACTTTTTGCGGGGGGCGAGCTAACATGCTATCCGCAACTTTGGATTTTATTCCCCATAACTTTAGATTCTAATTTTGAATGTTAAAAATCATGAAAAGTAGTCTCGTGTGAAACCCAAACGTTTTAAGTTCGAAATTATTGTTTCGCAATTATAGGCTGTCTCGTTTAGTGATAAGGTATAAAATTTAATGTAAATGCACATGATCAATTAATCTTATCAAATTGGCAGAGGGGAAATGCTGCCGCAAGGGGAGTCCTTATAATAAATAGTCAAAGAGTTATTACAATATTAAAACATTAATAAATAATTCTCATTTTTTTTCGTTTTTTACTGCTTCCGAATACTAGCTGTGTATCGTGTCAAAAAGACGAGAAGATCACTTAGCTAACAACAAAGAGCCATCCAATCCGCACGACACGACAAAAAATATCCTATTCACTATCAAATAACACACAAACATTGATATGTGACGTATGTGAAATTATACTTGTGACTATATTGTAGCACGTCTAAAATATTTCAGTAATTTTTACAGTTCCCGACTATTTTATGGCATGTCGGGGGCAAGAAAGTTATGTTCGGCGAAGATAGGCTAACTTCGGTTTTGCATTTGATATGTCAGCTATAGACAAAGACGGCGCTATGCAAAACCGAATCTCTCTCTAGCACTTACGTCATATCAACAGCCGGGTAGGTATTATGAGTAAATTTCCCAAAGACTTAAAGTTTCTAAGGAGATCACAAAATGATCACGTGACGCGTTTGCCCTTAGCCACTGACCGAGGCGGTTTGTCCACGTGCGGTGTGTAGTGTAGGTGATCTCATCGGTGAAAGGTCTCGCACACACCGTCGCGCCTGGCAGTAGTGTACACACCGCGACACATCATGTTACGCACCCTATATGTTACGTACAAAACACAAAATAGTGCGGTAGAGAGCCTGAATAGACGCGGCTGCCGGCCCGGGCGCAGCGTGCCGTGAGACGAAACAAGAACAACATACCGCACCCTCTCGCACGATTAGCAGAATTCAACTTCTAATAGTTCAAAGTCCAAACAGGGTAACCGGACCTGTCACCGTGTGTACTATCGTAGCGCGATTGAATGAAGCTTTGTGTCTGTGGATCATTTACTCATGTAATATAAAGAAGTTATCAGAAGAACGCTTATAAAATACACAAGCATTTACAATACCGAGTGGCCCCAAGATCACGATATATTCCGATTTTATGTCACGAGATTCTAATGAGAATAAAATAAAATACTGAGATTGACAAGCTCGCCTTAATATATCTACATCGACAGTGAAATTAGAGAGCGAAATAGCGAAGAATGATTGTTAATTTCAATTGATATTGCTTTGACAAATTCGTTGAGATATTATGAATTAGAATTGCAATTTATTATTGCATAGTTACAATTAATTTAATTGCATTCAAATAAATATTATTGCGTATTACACTTTTCGAATTAACATAAGTCTTGAGTTACTAATTTTCTAAGTCATGTCGTATTGGATGGAGAACAAATACTCAAGTGGTTTTTCTTTCTTAAAAAAACGATATAACAAAAAAGGGAATGAGCAAATTTTAACACTCCTAAGTCTCTCAATAACAACACCAAGAAAAAATGGTGCGAAAATTATCTTTCCCGAATAATGCCTTACAACGAGATATAATTCTTTTAAATTACAGATAGATCTAACAAACTTAACATAATGTACAGTCAAGAATGAACGAGACAGCAAACGACGTGTGTCGAATGAGTGACAAAGACAGGCGACAGAGGAATAGCTTTGGCTCGCGTTTCGAAAACGATGCGACGAGAAATGCTGAATCAGCTTCAATGTGAGAAGAATCAAACCTGTGGAAGACATACTTAAATTTAGATTTCTAGATGTATTTAAAGGTTTTTAAGTGGGGGTTTTAGGATTCTGACCATCCCGAAACTTATGGCCGTGACCAGTAGCGTAGCGAGGGGGGGCAGAGGGGGCAAATGCCCGGGGCGGCACTTTACTAGGGGCGGCAAATTCGGGAAAAATATAGCTGTTATTATATTGATTGAGCTCTGTCTGTAACTAATTCGTAGAGCAGAGAAAAGTCGAGCTCGCTTCGCTCGCTCTAAGTTTCTATTTTAATTACTGTGTCTACACAAAATCCTAAAGAGATCTGACCACAGCTAAGACGTGGTGCTAAAAATTTCTAGCTTGCTTCGCTCGATTCATAGCTTTTGCTTAAGCTACTTTGCACATGTATTGTACGGAAAAAGCTCTGGCTCTAACCGATACGTATTGAGGAGAAAAGTCGAGTTCGCTACAATCGCTCTAAGTTTATATTTTTGCATAGATAAACTAAAAGTTGTCTGAACACATCTTGAATCGATGTGCAAATAAATTTCGTACCTGCTTCGCTCCCTTCGTTATTTTTTGTGTACGTAAGATAAGGGGGCGGCAAAATCGACTTTGCCCCGGGCGGCAGAAACCCACGCTACGCCACTGTTCGTTTTCTATGGAACTAATTTATTTTTTGAAATTTCTTTATTGGTCCCATACTGAAAGTTGATGGTCTGACTGAAGCACCCTCTTTAATAAATTCAATATGTCAAGTTTCATTATTATAAAGTCAGTTCTAGATTGTATTCTTTTTCTATGTGTCTACTTTATGTTACCAATATACGAATATACAAAAAAAACTTGACAGCACATTGCATACGAGAAAGTATACAAAGTTACTCATGTCACCTACCTGTGTCATTCACACATGCTGCACGTACTCGGGGTTGAGGAAGGAGAAGCCCTGGAACTCTGTCTGGTCGAGGTTCATCATGAACAACTTGTCCGTGGGGGTCAGCTCGGTCTTCTCCTGCGTGAACTGCTTGTCGAAGTTCGACACGTCTTTGCGATGTTTCTGTTCGGAAACAAACAATGTTAAGTGTTGTTGATTTTGATATGAGAGACTGGGACATCATCATTATTAGGACATCCGCTGCTGGACATAGCCTCCTCCAATGTTCGTCACTACGACCAGTTCTGCGCTGCCTTCCTCCAACGGGTGCCCACTTCCTTCACCAGGACGTCGTCCCACGCTGCGCTTTCCGATACGAGGTTTCCGCTTGTAAACGCTTGACAGAAGCGAAAGGGCTGGGTAAATTTTAGTAATTTTGAAGACATGATTTGCAGACGAATAATAAACTAAATTATTAAGAAAAACAAAAATTAGGTAGGTATTGCAGGCGGGGACAAACCAATAACCAACAAATACTTAGTTAATTTTTCTTTGTCCCCGTTTGCGATACCTACCTAATAAGTAGGTAATAACATTCAAATAATTTGCTCAAACAAAGTTACTATAGCTGATTTACGAGTAAGGAGCTTGTTTTTATCTTTTCAGTTAATAGTTTTTTATGCAGTCGGGTTTTTTGTTTTTCTTAATAATTTAGTTTATTTCATACTTTTTAGTCTTGTGTCAAAATGGTAGCATAAAAGTACTATAATATATATATTTTTGGAATCTGCTCTTCACCAGCTTTGTAATTTTTTACAAAGTGTAATTTTTTACAAATACCCATATTGTAATTTTTTACGAAAAAAAATTGATTCTCCCCCCTCTCTTTTTTAATTCGCAGACGCCATATTTAAATAATGTACCGCCATGTTTAACGTAAAAATACAGGGTGTAATAAAACCCTGTTGCAGCCTTCGAGGGTGCTTCAGACCATCAAACTGAACAACTTTCAATATGGAGCCAACTATGAAATCGCTAAAAAAATACATTTGAATCGAGTTGGTAGTTAAATCATAAATCATTACTGCAGTTTTGTACGAAACTGGTGTTTCTTTCGAGATTTCGATGTTGGCTCCATAGTGAAAGTTGTTCAGTTTGATGGTTTGAAGCACCCCCTAAAGGCTCCCAACAGGGACGTTACACCCTGTAGATTAATATTGTACGTACGATCTTGGGCTTGAAGGGTGGTTGCACGTCGCGCGCCTCGATTCGCGCCCAGTCGATGCGCCTGAAGAACGGGTGCGTGCGCACGTCCTCCTCGCCCCGCGCGCTGCACCCCAGCCGCTTCGTAGGGTTCTTCATTAGGAACGCCTTACACGCGTCCTTCGCCTCCTGAAATATACATTACACACTTCGTTTAAGTTAGAGATCCGCAACATGCATCCACCACACGCTTCATCAGTAACAAAATAAAAGTAACTTTTCTCCCCTACGGACGGAAAGCGTCAATTGTCGTCCCGCTGCGCTAAACGAAGTTGCCGCTTTCCACCTCTGTCGAGGAGAAAAATAGTATACCTACCTACTAACCTCGGACAGTAAATAAGAAAGCCTCAGATCACATGTTTGTTGACCTCGACTTCGCCTCGGTCGACAATTGAGACCTTTCTTACTTTCCTGTCCTCAGTGTGTAATCTACTATAAACGCCCTCCGCAACACGGAACGCACCTGGCTCAAAGGAATCCATCACACTAGCAGCATTTCCAGCGTTTGGCTAGAGAAATCCTTTGGACCAGATACGAACCCGAGCGAGGATCGTCCATCTCTCTCCTCACCCAGTTCTCGCACAAAAGCCTTGGCCTCACATCCCCAAGCACCAGACGTTTCCACCGCTAACGGAACACGCACATATCATCATCAGCCCTTGTCGTCCCCACTATACTATAGGACACCCTGGAAACTTCATTCCAACGGACTCGCACTGATAAGAGGCTAGGCATGTGCGTGATAAGTAATTGCGAGTGAGAGATGAATATCCGCTGCTTAATGTCTTCCACCTCCCGTACCACGGGGTGGGGGTAAGGTCATTGGTCAACAACTTTCATTATTGACTTTACTTACAAGGTGTAACAAAATACTCTAGCACTTTAATTTTTAAAGTGGTGGTTTGAGCCATAAAACTGAACAAACACACGGATGATGGAATGAAAAGCAGATTTTTGCTCCATAGTGAACGTTATTCAGTTTGATGATTTTTTGGATGGACCTTTAAATCTTAGATTATCAAGATAGACAGTCAAAGCTACGAAAGCGTCGAAAAAAATAGGAACCAGTACTGGTTCCAAAACCCTATACATATACACGCACACATACATAATTAGTATGGCGCCTCACGCATACCAACCTAAGAAAGTTAGCCCATTTTGTTTTATACGGAACAAGTGTGAGGCTCATTCTAGACATATACTTTTTCTAAGCTTTAAATATTTGAATTTTGTTACAGCCTGTCACAAAAGGGCCTCATGCAAGCCTTCCAACGGTTTTTCGCCCGTAAGTACCTGTACTTAAGGTACATAATAAAACAAATTACCTACCTTACTCAACATCTTCGGATACGAAACACTATTATCCGTGATAGCAGCAAACAATTCCTCCTCATCTTCCCCATCAAACGGCGGCTGACCAATCAGCATCTCGTATAACAACACCCCATACGCCCACCAATCAACGCTCTTCCCATACGGCTGGTATAAAATGATCTCCGGTGCGATATAATCTGGTGTGCCGCAGAAGGTCTTTGTAGTTTTGTCGCCTGTTATGCCTTCTTTGCACATGCCGAAGTCAGCGATCTTGATGTGGCCGTCTTGATCAAGAAGAACGTTGTCGAGTTTTAAGTCTCGGTATACGATGCCACGGGAGTGCAGGAAGAATAGACCGATCGCTATTTCTGACGCGTAGAAGCTGGAAAATTAAAAATATTTCGTCTAACATTTGAATAGATATATAGGATCCTTCTTAATATTATGGGATGATCAGAACATCAAACTGAACAACTTTCTCTATGGCACCAACATCTCAGCTGTTCCATACAAAACTGCAAACCTACTGAAGCCAAATGTATGGGACATTCGACTCGAATAGGTTTGCAGTTTTGTATGGAACAGCAGATTTTTTTAGTCCCATAGTGAGAGTTGTTCAGTTTAACGGTAAGTGCAGTGCGACATAAAAGAGTAGAAAACGGTGACAACAGGAACTAAATATTTTAGTACAAATTTGTAGGTCGGTCTTGCCAGCTTATGCGTGATTTCGACGTTCTTGCGTGGAGGCAGCGGCCTAATTAATTTTCTACTCTTTTATGTCGCACTGTAACAATGTAAACATATTTTTAACACAACAAACACAACACCCACCACATAAATTGAACGGTCAGTTGAAACTTACCAGGCGACGGGTTCTTTGAACTTGCCGCACTGCTGGATCTGGAACATCAGATCTCCGCCGTTCACGTACTCCATCACGAAGTACAACCGGTCCTGGAAGTTGCATAAAGTATGATGATGATAATGTGGTCCTTAAATTATAAGGGCCATAGCGTGGCCATCATAATTATGATAGTCCACCGCAACTTTTGCATAATAGTAGCAACGCTTTCGATACTACACCATCGCAGCAAAAATTCGCCCGATACAGATCTAACGCACATATTTGCATCGATACAGTAGTGCTGCAGTAGTAGCATTGATACCTTCACGATGTAGCTTTGACAGAGTCGCGATGCAGCATTGATACAATCGCGAATCGCGCGTTACAAATACGCGGTGCGCGTTTCTGAAGCGATCTAGACGCGCGTTTACGAAACACGCTACTTGTATCGCTGCAAAAAAGTCGAGGAACAATGTTTCAACTGTACTGGTAGCACCAGCTATCGTTCTGCTGTTAGTGCCTTATGCATGTCATTTTATTAATACGTCATTCAAATACGGTAGGAATCCAATGGTATCAATTCAATATCCTAAAGGTAAACCTTTGTACAGATACACGCTTAAAAAGTGGCACATATTTGAAGAGACGTTTTCGACCACCCCGACAATATGGCCGTGATAGGTTTATTTAGCAGATGTAATCCTCACCATGGTCTGGAAGCAGGAATGCAGCTGCACGAGGAAGGGGGGCTTGGTGCTGAGAGCGAGAACCCTCTTCTCCACCATGGTGCACTCGACGTCGTCGTCCTGGATGATGATGTCCTTCTTCAGGATCTTGATGGCGTACAGCTCGTCTGTACCTCGCCGCTCCGCCAGCATCACCTGCAATTTTATGTACAAGCTGTTATTGGTATGTCCTACAGTAGATTTTTGTTGTTTTAAAATATCATTGGCAAGAGAAATGCTGCGAATTTGTTGGGTTCAACGAGTCACCTATCAATGTGGAAGTTCTATGACGAGTCAGGAAGTCTGGAGCTTTTGCAAACCATTAAAAGGAGGAAAGTCGCCTACCTTGCTCATATTTTGAGCAATACCAACTGCTCCAGACTATAATCATGTGGAAAGTGGAGGGCAAAAGAAGCGTCAATAGCTGCACGAATTTCGTAGCCCGCAGCTTCCGCTGGCATGGCCACATAGCAAGAATGGGTGCTTGCAAATACCGTCCAAAACCCGGATACCTATACGGCTTAACGTGCCATCCGAATCATGGAATCATCTTCCACATAAAAAAAAATAAAGCACTCAAACATACCTTTCCAAACGACCCTTTCCCAAGCACCATAATAAAGTTGAAATCCGATGCTCTGATAACATCAGCCGCCGCCATATTATGGGGGACCTCTCTGTCAGGTGGCGGGGGAGGCCTGCGAGCTCCAACACTCGTGGCCCTCATCTGGTTCTTCAACTGGGCCAGATCTGCCCCTTCCTCAGGTACCGGCACGTTGTAGAATTCACCTTCTTCTTGAGTGAGGAGCTTGAACCAGCCGACGGCGGTCGCCTTCATCAGCTCCGAGATACCGAACGATAGGGATCCCATGAAGTCGTTGCGGGATGTTCTGTCCCAGTCCCAGATCTGGAATATTTAAAAGTGATTTAGTATTAGTAAAGTAAAGCGTTATCCACATTACAACGGCAGTCGACGGGCGGGCGCAGCGAGAGCAAATTTAAAATGGATTCTATTAAAATGTTGGTAGAGAATATAAAACGTTGACAGTTAAAGCTCCGTCCAACAGTGAGACAAAGACGGAGGAGTCGCGTGGCTAAGGGGGTAACAAGTGGACGTGTCGGCTTGCGATTTAATTGGCCACGTGGCTCCGCCGTTTTATGGCGGTTTCGAGTGTGTGTTTTTGTTTAAAAACGGGGCTTTGAGATCGCCATATCCTATTACCGTACCATATCTAATAAAAATATCTTCAACACTTGACATTGGCGAAATCTAACAAGGAAACGCCATTAAACAAAAATAGAATAGATTATAGACAAGGACGGAGTTTCTTTGTTCTCTTCAACTCTATTGCTATTAAAATAGGTATTATTTTACATTGGTGCGCTGCTACTGCTGCGCTCGCCCATCCTAATATGGATAGACATTAGTGAGTAAGTTTGAGTCTGTTTTAGTTGAATAGGGAAGAATTAGAGAGGCGTCGTCTCTAGTGTAGACACCTTATCACATAAATATCGAACGACGTTTGAACGACGGCGGGTCTACACAAAAAAGCACGTTTAAACGACGCGGCAATATACTATACTAATCGTGGTTTTTTGTATGGGCCTGCCGTTCGTTCGCCGTCGGTCAATGTCACAAACTCTCAATCCTAAGGCAACATGGGCCTTTGTAAGTTCCCGATTATATCGTTTACAACTTTACACGATCGGTTACGTATTAGGCTTAGAAAAAGTATATGTCTAGAATGAGCCTCACTGTTTTACCGTATAAAACAAAAGGGGCTAAGTTTCATAGGTTGGTGTGCGTGAGGCGCCATACAAATTCTGTATGTGTGCGTGTATATTATGTATAGGGTTTAGGAACCAGTCCTGGTTCCAATTTTTTTCGACGCTTTCGTATCTTCGACTGTCAATCTTGACATATACTTTATCAAAGGTATTAGGCTATTTTAAGTAATATTTTGTTTCTGCGTTTTACCCACCCATTTCTTCTTTCCAGTTCTTAAATCGTTAAGAACTGCCAAAAACATCACGTCTATTTGATAGCGATTGAATCGGGTATTACACATAAGATGAATAAGACCCCAGATTCTCATAAAATTTTATGGCCAATCAGAACTTTCGGATTAGTTTTCGGCCATTTAAATTCTCCCAACGCTTCCTTCAAAGTTAATTTAGATAAAATAAACCGAATCGATTTGAGCTTAATTCAAATGGTAACCACACGGAATAAATTTACAGATTACAGCAGAATTTTAGAATTTCATTTGAATACCATTGGGTGCCGAAAAGATTAAACGCATGACCGAGGCATAACTGCTAAAAAACATTTAAAAATCTACTGCAAACTGTTGATTCTATTGAATGGAAAAACGTTTTGAGAAGGCTTTTACGTGTCTCAGATAACGTATTGAGTTGGCACTTGATTGATAAGCATGAACAAAAACCTTACGAACGCAACGTAGAGCTTTAAAGTTTATAATTCTATGCAAAAATAATTATGTAAAAAAGAATTTGTCTTTTTTAAAATTGTTCGATTAAACTGGCCATTTTGGTGCGAAAAAAAGTTTCAAAAGCTGTATAAGTTATAAAAAGCATTCCGATTTTTCTTTATTTTTAATGTCATTTGTAATTTTTTTCACATGTTTACGGCCGGTATCATAAAAAAAAAGAAGGAAGGCATACGATCGATTTTGACCTTTATAGTTTCAAGCAAGAAAATTATTTACCAAGAAGTTTAAAATACCTACAGAGATGGATTGCATTAACATTTTCATCATAGATTCCAAACTTCTTGAATTTAATGGCGTCAGTGGCGTTTCTTATAACATTTTTTTGTTTGAGAGTTGAGCGAGTCTAGCCCATTCGGTGCGGCGGCATGCCGGATCAACACGAGGATGGACCCACAAAGGCCACAAACTATTCCGATGGACCTGTACCCTAGCTCACGCAAGTAACGCCGATGAATCGAAAAGGTATATAATTTACCTCAATAAGCAGCCTCCGATCCTTGTCCTCGGCTTTAAGGTCGAAGGTCAGGATCTCATTCCACACGGGGTTCAGTGTGGCCTTGATGGTCTTCGTTTTTCTCTTCACGTTGTCGGAGTCCGGGATCAGCTTCATCTTGACGTAGGGGTCCGAGAGACCGTTGGGGTCCATTGGGATCAGGTTGCGCCCTTGTATCACTGTAATCGAGATTTAAAGATCTTGTTAAAAGGAAGAACACATGAATAGATATTTCGGTGAGACAAGACCAGAAAACAAGCTTCATACAAGCTAGTCGCCGCATAGCATAGCTATGCCGCATAGCATAGCATATGCTCACGACTATATTCCCCGAGGGGATAGTCAGAGATATTCCGAAACCGAGTTAATCTCGCACTGCCGCCGCTAGACTTTGATCCTTTCCGTATACTTCTTCGCAGGTCTACTGCATGTGCGCGCGCTTTAAGAAGCTTGTCTGCTAGTTGATATCTAATCATATAGTTCGACGATAGAGACCTATGTTACACCTGGGAGTCCTAGGACACTCCATATAAGAGGGCTCACTAGAAGTACACGACAAGAAGAAAATTGCACATGCGAACTGACCATCGAGGTGAGATCAAAATAGGTCGGAGGCAGGGAGTGTCCATATACTATGCCTGCATTCTGCAATTTCGAGGCGTCTATTCTGTCAACTCTCCATTTAAAGTAGCCTGCCGCTGATCGGTTTAACTGTTTCTATAATTTCATCATCATTCACATCACGTTCATTTGTTGATGTTCAGGGCAACTGAGGCAGAGCACAGACAGAGGGTGGCATAAAGAAATGGAGGTCTTTCAAAGTCAAAGTCAATATAATTTATTCAATATAGGAGCTTGAAGCACACTTATTAAACGTCAAATCTTTTTTAGGCTACCACCGCGTCGGAACGTGTTGTCGCTGTAGAGAAGATGCGGCCAGAAACTCTACAACATAACACGACTTAAAACTATTACAATATAAATTATTAAGCTACGGTTATGTATACAATAATACATAGGTAGTCTATCTAATAAAATAGTTGATACTATACTATACAGTAATGTAAATAAACTATAAGTTAGTGACCCAAGCATTTTGATCATTTAAATAATCATCCAGTTTATAATACGCTTTCTTACAGATAACATTTTTGATCTTAGTTTTAAACATGTTTTCAGAAAGATTCAAAATGGTCTCGGGGATTTTATTATAACAACGTATACAGTGACCCATGAAAGACGTGTTGACCCTACTAAGCCGAAAGTGCGGAGATATCAGTTTATTTTTGTTTCGAGTGTTGTAATTATGGACATCACAATTTTTTGGAAACAAAGACATATTTTTTCTTACATATAAAATGTTTTCATAAATAAACTGTCCATAAACTGTTAAAATATTAATTTCCTTAAAAAGGTCGCGGTCCACCCACTGCTGTGTATAGACCTCCATTTCTTTATGCCACCCTCTGTCTGTGCTCTTCCTCAGGTGCCCTGAACGTCTCGCATCCAGGTAGCTCACGCGTCTCTCTAGTCGTCCCAATGCGCCGCCGGACGACCCACATTTCGCTTTCCATCCCTTGAACAACACTCGGACAGAGCTTTACTCTATCTAGCATGCCGCGCCTCCACCTCCCCTTGCCATTTAAGTTTGTGCTAAAGTCCACAAAAGCTATTTAAGTGATAAAAAACATTTCAAAGTTTTTCAAGAGTTCAAGTTAGTTAAGTGACATTATCGGCGATTTCACGGCAGGGTAAAACCGCGGGCGTGCAATCTGTATGAAATCGCCGAGAAATCGTGGGAGGGCTTATTTTATCTTACCCCCATATCAAAAGTAGCGGCTGGATCACTCTCCATCACGCTGCACAGAGTTTGGCTACGGCTAATGAAATGTACATACATACATATTTTCACGTCTGTCTCCCACTGGGGTAGGTACAGCGGGACGCCACCTGCTAAGATCCTGACAAACCTCTCTAAATTCCTCCACATTCATTAGTCCTTTCATGCATGCTCGTCGGTTTCGGGTCGAACTGACCTGGCCCTTTTTAAGCACGTCGCCAATTTGGTCCGTATATGTAGGTACGTCTAGGCCATTCCCTTCCAACATTTCCACTTACGCTTGCCTTATAGATTGCACTCGTCAATCTGCTCTCAACCATTCTTTCCATATGACCAAACCATCTCAACATACATAATGAAATGTGGACATTATAAATATGCTAACAAAGAATATATTCGGTTGCATACATACATACCTTCAACCGTAAGCTTGTTTTGGATGCACGATATGGAGAGCTGGATGCGCCCGCGCCGCTCCGTGTGGTCGCAGCCGCAGAGATTCGGCACCGACTCCTCGCATCGTTTGTGAACGTTCATGTCGCACGCTGTATACATACGTTTATATATTAGACTATTTAATATAAATGGTCGGTCAGAAGTAGTCGCACGACTTGACTTACGTGGTCAACGTTTAGGGCGCGTTTCCACTGAACGGGGTTGAGATGTGTAAAACCAACAAATAAATAGCTTTAATATTATTGTTATAAACGTTGCACGTTAAGACGCAATAGATTGAAAATTTCGTGCTCTGGTTAGTGGACTCGGTAGCGAAATTGGATAACGCACTTCCCCGGATTGGAAGTGTGCGGATTCAAGTCCCGCCCGAGACAAAATTTTCAATCTTTAATTTGATTAAATAGCTTGATTCTGACAAGAGAGGTTGATATATTTGATTGATTGATTTTACACACATCACCGCTCCACTTCGCTTCAGTTGAAACGTGGAAATAAACCATGAAATTAATCAATGTCTTCCTATAGGTATGGGACCAACCGAAATCTTAGAAAAACTCCTTACCTGCTTTTAAGATATAATTCAGCAGTATTCAGAAAAATAGAAAGAATAGAAAGCATAAAATACGTATCATTAAATACGATAGACGGCGACAGCAAACCCATTTTTCTATCCAGCAATAAATAATAAATTAATTGCGAGATTTCTAGACCACATTTTTTTTTAAACATTCTCTTCGACTGTTTGCTTTTAAATACTAAATACCATGCAACATTCATATAGAGCGTGTTAATACAACAGAAATATAAAAGGAATCTACATTTAAGGTATTAAAAACAATATAATAGCCTTAAAAACATGTAAAGTGAAGCACAAGTTTACTAAAGTATTGAATTCTGACAATTTGAGTTTCCGCAAGAGACAAGCAATGCGGTACGTTGCGTTGACGCACGACGCACAACTTTGCGGCATTCTGCATTCAAAAATCTGTCACGGTGATGTCGCTGCAACGTTCTACAAATTGCTACGACGTCAAAGCAGCGCCGCTGCGTTGCTTTATGCACAAAAATCCACCACTGCAACGTCACCGCGTCGAGGCTGCGACGTTCTACATAAAGTGAGCTACCACTGCGTTGCCGCTGCGTCGCCGCAACGCATCGTGTGGCTTTGCTCTAAATTTAACTGTTACCACTATATTACATATAAATATGCCTAGTTCCGCCACTACATTGCCGTAAAAACATCTTAGTCCTTACGATAGACCAGTCCGGCTTTCTTAAACTTTTTCTGAAAAAAAAAGTGTGTCTTGCAACCATAACTATTAATCGATTTATTAATTAATTAAATAAATACATTTTATAAACCTTTAGCCTTTAACTACATTAGTAGATATCATTTAACGCATTCAATACGTTTTGTCTCTCTCTACTCTATAACATTCGTACAGTATACAGGGTGTTTCATATCAATATTTAAAACTCTTAAGGGGGTTGTTTAGACCGTCGAACTGAACAACTTTCTCTAGGGGACCAACATCGAAATCGCAAAAAAACATTTTTGATATCCCATACTTACATATTTTAGCACTAGTCGATTTGTAGAGTATGGAACATCAATTCTTTTTTTCGCGATTTCGATATTGGTCTCATAGTGAAAGTTGTTCAGTTTGATGGTCTACACCACCCCCTTAAAGGTTTATTTGTATTTTTGTAACACCTTGTATACTACTCTGTGTTCGTACTCTAGCTACAGTCTGTCTATAAAGTCTTGGCAAAAAATGAGGGCGCTGTCTCCACGCAAGATGGACAAAATCAAGCATAACCTGTCAACACCACCATACTAAAATGATTAGGTAGTTCCTCAAACATTCATGCCACGACTTTATAGACAGACTATACATGAACATTATTGTATAAAGTAATTTGATAGTCCATTATCATTAAAATTAAAATATTCCAATAAAAGCAGCATCAGAATTTCTGAAACCTTGTATTCAAAATTTTACAAGAAAAGAACAAAAACGCGAAACAAAAGCTTTCACATTTCGTCTAATTATGAATTCTGAGAAAATAACAGTTCAAATTTGAACTCTGCGACCTTTAAGGTAAAGGTCAAAGTTGGAATGATTCCACCACTATGATAATTAAGGATGTGGGCGATTTTGCAACGCATTTCAAACACTAGCCACCTACGGATGCTTTCAAATTATTAACGTAATTTTGTTTTAAAATTCACAAAGCTAATTGTGAAGTTGGTAAAGGAAATTGAAGCTAATTGAAAACTACAAGGAGAGCTATTTTGAAACGCTATATTGTACAGTAAATATGGATCTTGTATTACGAATACCTACATCACAGTAAATAATGAACGGTCTGACAGATCTAATTGTTGTTTTGCCTTTTTCATCAACATTTTGTTGATAATATCAATTATTTATTGAAATAACCAATGTACATTTAAAATCACAATAAACCTCGCATGAAATAGTCTGGGTCGTGAGGGTTATCGTTGTTGTTGGAAGACAAAAGTTCTTCTTCAAGTTGCTCATCAACATTCTTGAAGCTTAATTTAAAAAAAAGTTTAAATCGTCTTTGTCTCTTTTTTTAATTCTAATTTTGAACCAAGAGGCGGTGCATCTCAAAGAGACCTCAGCAGCAACTTTGGTCAACGAATTTGCATTTCTTTTCAAAGAGAAAACGCTGCAATGCTTGGGTTCGTGTTGGGGGCGCACCGGATGACCTTTTATATCTGTACAGGGTGTAACAAAACACCCTAATAATACTAACATGGGTGCTTCAGACCATCAAACTGAACAACTTTCTCTATGGACCCAACATATAAATCGCGAAAAAATCTGCTGTCCCATAAATTTGAGTAGAGTCGGTACTGCATGTACTGTTTTGTATGAAACCGCAGATTTTTTTTCCGATTTCGAAGTTGGCTCCATACTGAATGTTGTTCAGTTTGATTTTTTTTAATTAAGTAAGTACCTAAGTAAATTCTAAGTTTCAAAAATATGTGTAAGTATTTCTGACGATGGGATCTTATCATGTAAGAGTACAGCTGAAATTGACTCTTCTACAAATTTGAACAGTAAAAACCAAGAATTGAAAACCCTAATGGAAGTGCATTGTCAGGTATCGATTGACCATTAATATTGCAGCGAGCGCACTGAGTGGCGACACGACCACTAACTACCAATTCTGAATTTAAAGCGATACCTAATTACGTACTTGATTACTATCGTCATTGTTTATTAATGAGTCCGTTTTACATGGCAATTTGAACAGCTTCTTTATTCAGGTTCGTTCCTTCTATCTTTCAATCAATCTTTGAACTTGGTCAAAAATTATTCCATATCGCACAAAAGATTTTTGAGCGTAGGTGAATTCGAACCTGCATCGCTGCGACATCGCAACTCAATCGCCGCGATTACTAAAGAGCGTTATCGCTGTGATACCGCCGCGATATTGCCGCGATACTGATTGATCTTAGAAATATCGCGGCGATCGATACGGTGTGGTGATATAGTTCCGTCAACGTCTACGCTCAAAAACTACTTTTAATGAAAAACACAATGCTGTTTTCTAGTCACAATATCGCCGCTCAGTTCGCCGAGAAAAGTTTCATTTCAAATACTTCTAATTAAAATAAAAGCAATTCTTCCAAAACTTTAATGCAAATATAACTCTTTTTCTTTAAAGTCGATACTTTCAATTCAACTACAATACAAGTTCTAACAAAATTAGCTGAAACTATTCTAAGGGGAGTATCAGACCATGAAACTGAACAACTTTCTCTATGGGACCAATATCGAAATCGCGAAAAAAGAATCAGCTGTCTCATACATTCTGGTCGAGTCGGGTTGGATAGTTTTGTATGAGACAGCTGTTATTTTTTTCGCGATTTCGATATTGGTCCTATTCAGAAAGTTGTTCAGTTTGATGGGCTGATACTCCCCTTAGAATAGTTCAGCTAATTTTGTTAGACCTTATATAATAATAATGGTTTAAAAATACAATTTGACCGAAAAAATTAAATTCATAATATACCTCACCGTCACAGGGTTTTATTAGACTGAATGGTTACAACCCATTTCCTTAGCCCTCTAAATAGTTTGCTTTCTAATGATGCTCAAATTATACTTATAATTTACAAAATAGCATCTCCATTCTCAATACAGAAACCGTAGATGATTTGCTACAGGATCCTATACTATAACATTTAAATCAAACTTAGAAATAAGATAAACTTCAAACCATGGTACCTTTAAAGCTCAATTCAAACCATAATAGCTTCGAACTACGTTTAAACTAGAAACGTGCTTTGTCAAGGCATGCACCATTTACGTAGACTTCTACCAGTTCGTTCCAAGAAGTCCCCTGATATCTCTCTTAAGCTTAGGTCTTAAGTGTCAAAATTACTTGAATCTGGAGACTTAGTGGAAGGAACAGGTTGCAGCTGTAAGTAAACAATAGTCAACTTGAGCCGAGGAGTTAGTTTTCTAATTAAATAGCTACAAACGTGCGAGGAAGTTTACAAGCTATTAGAGTATGCTATGAGCGACGTTGTTGTACCTATTTGAGGGATTCATCATTCACTCTTATTTGATTCAATGATAGTCCATTAGAATGCAATTACATAAAATTAATAGATGTTCATAAGCCTCGGGAACGACTGTTAAGAAAATAAGTAATTCAATTTAATGTTTTTTCAATTTATTTTTGCATTTGTATTAAAACATGTTGCCACAAAAATATAAAGGGCGTGTAATTGTAGACAGTATTAATACTTTAAAGGGTGATTGTTTCTTATTGTTTCTGGTTGGACCAGGCACAACTTTCCCCAAGGAACCGATTCTTTTTTTGTTCGCTTTTTTCTGAATATTGGCAAATAATTTTTCAATTTTCAAACAAAACCTTCGACCTGCTGATTTAGTTTTATTTTGCCTTTTTGTTCCTTTAAAAAAGTCGTTCGATAGCGGACAACTAGTCAAATTAGCAACTCTTAATCTAATGTCAAAACGTGCCCTTTAATGGATACCCACTAGTGACTTCATCAACATTTCATTACTTTTTATACTTCATCCTATTATTAAGTGGCGACGGGCTCACCCCCCGTCACACTGGACAGAGTTTCGGTACTACTGGTGAAACGTGGATGTTCTGAGGTTTCAGAATATCTCTGACTACCCCCTCGGGGAATATAGTCGTGAGCTTATGCTTATGCCTATTATTAAAAATAGTATTCAAGCTAAAGAATTACAGAAAATGAGAGTTTAGCGTTATTTTCAAACGTTTTTATTATGAAGAAGATAAAAATAAAATATTTTTATGCAGTCTGCTCCCTATTCATGACTACAATCACTTTTTAAAGTAGGTATGACAACTGTACTTACAATCTGTATAGAGCATCAAAATTGGCAGAAAAAAATCCTTATCCTTAACTTTGAAAAAATAATAGCGACAAAAAAAATCTTTGAATTTGTTTCTCTTTCCGCAAAATGGAATATTCATCCCAATTTAATAGAAAGTGAATGATGAATTCAGTTGTACATAACGTTACACATAGAAGGAACACACTACAACTACTATAATACACAAAAAATGTCAAAAGGATTCAAACAGCTAAACTAAAAGAAAGCGAAGCGTGAACAGAACAAAAGCTAATAGAATTATTTCAATAAAATGCCAACTTCGAAAGGCAAAAGGTTTAATTTCATATTAAAATAGGATTTAGCTAGAACGCCTTTCAATCAATTTATTCGGCAGACGTTTCGTGCAAAGGGAATTCAATATTTTCATCTAATTTAACTGTTTTGTGAAAGGGACTATTGAATTTAAGGGGTTCGAAGACAAGTTTGATTAACTATTTCCAACTAAGTGCAAAGGATGTTCCGCTCCATTTTCAACACACCCAGGCATCATATTTATCATATCAAAGGTACAGTTGACCTATTACAACATTATCCATAATTAAAACCTTGCGACGACTGAAAAAAATACTGTTTGGTATTTCTTAACAGAATGTTTCAATTCTGATAAAGGTTTTCATAAGTCAACTGTACACACTAAAGGACATTTGTGTTTCATAAGACATCTAAAGCACGTTCTTCCGTTGACCGCTACAGGGATGCCACGGAACTAATTTCCTTGTTTCCTCATAAATTCAGGAGTAATATTATACCTCCACATTTATATCCCTGGTGTGCGAGACCATGTAGCATCGTACCACAATGATCGCAAAACGTAGGAGCAATGAACGTCCAGTTATTCCATTTGTGTGGAGCGTAGGCGGCCTTAAGAATAAATCATTGTTAAAAAGGATTATCTGCTTCAGTACATGTGAAGTTAATCTTTAGGTCAAAAGACTTCCGAAGAAGGAAAGACGAAAGCTTACTAAAGAAGAAAAACTCTACAAGATAAAAAAGCATTAGCATAAAACCACCACCGAGATCTGTAAGACAAAGCTAGAAGACATATAAAGCGCGTTAGTTGACAAAGCGAAAATGTATCGACAGGTCGCCTTGGACCGTTAGAGGTCCAGTACCTTGACACTTCAGGCCTTGGTGGATGAGCCCGTAGAGCAGGGACCCGCAGTGGTCGCAGAACGTTGGTGATGAGTATGTGTAATTGCGGAAGTTGTGCCGCGTTCGAGTATCCTGTTAAATTTATTTGGATTGTCATTCTTTTTATTGGTGGAACATATTTTGATGATTTTGTATTTGACTTCAATCTTTATTTTATTGTTTAGTCATTCGATTTTAAGGGCTATGTTTTGTTACAAAAAAATTACACTCCTGGAATCACGTTAGAGTTTGACCGTCCGATTTTGAATTCGTTTTTAGATTTTTTTCGTGGTTTGTTATGTCGAGTTTTTTGTCCACAAACACATTGTCCGAAACAAATAGACAGTATGAAACTCAAACCTTTTTTGTCCGTATAAATTGAATACTGAACGTGAAGGTAATTTCTATACGCGGACAAAAATATCGTTGTTTGGTCAGCACCTTTATGTAAACTTACTTAATCTGCCAAACGAATTAAATTAATTTAGTAACGTGATGAAGCTGTATTATTCCACGGAGGTTAATTAAATATTAATTTATGATCACAATTTGAAACGAGTGTTTGTTGTGGGTTTACTCAGTCTGGTTACAAATATTTGCTCGAGATTTATTCGAGGAAACACCAGAATTTGCTCGGCAAAAGAGGGAATTTGAAATAAGCCTGTTTGGGAACTGCCTGCGTGTTTGTTTTGTGGAAAATTGTTATGAGAGTTTTATTAAACCTGCGTTAAGATGTATTATAACGTTTTTATTTTATTGTTTTACAGAAGGTGACGTTTTTGGAAAATTTGGTGTATCTTATATATTAAACTGTTATTTTAAACATTTTGATGTTTTGCAGATTATACGCTCAGTTGCAGAAACGCTCATTAAAGTTAATCCTCCATTAAATATCTTGCTGTCAGTTTTTGACTTGTTGACATAGTAAAAGCTAGCTAGACATTTTTTTGGAGGACTCACTTTAATAAGCGTTTCTGCAACTGAGTGTAACTAGAAAAGAAAATAAAATAAATGAGACAGCCGAGATCGTTCAAGTAACAATATTCTTTGGTTTTTTACATACATCAAGATATGTAGGTAGGTACTGGAATATTTTGATTTCCATACAAATCAAACATTTTGAAGGCACTATGAAATTGAAAATCGCTAGTAGGTATAATTTTAGTGGAATCTTTTCTAAAAAATACTTATCCACGTTCGTATTTCTTGGAAAGAAACTTTGCCTTCTAAAAAATCATTACAGTTATAACAAGTAGATAAAATACAAAACTGTTTTTATTATAATTAATTAACTAAAACACTTTAAGTACCAATAGAAAGAACATTACTACTTAACATAATAATTATTTTTCGACATACATAAATATTTTTCAGCTCAATATTACTTAAAACTCAATAGACCTGACATTTCAAAAGGAGAATGAAAAATTCTAAGCTGAAAAGGAAAGAATTTCAAAAGACTAGAGCTGGTGTAATTGACTGCCCTTTGCGTCGTGGCGTGGGCGAATGGGGTAAGAAACCCGGTAATGGACATCTTAAAGATAAGTATTTTTTGTTCAGAAAATTGTTTAAGTATATTAATTTAGCACTATAGAAGGATTATTTCAAACAGGTAGTCCAGTGATTCCAATCGTCGAATGTGATGTGGAGTGGATTTTCTGACAGCCAGTAGACGTAGTTCAACGTGCTTCGATAAATAGCTTTGACGTAAAATGACCGAATGGCTCCGAAGATGGAAAAGTAAAAAAAAATGTATGCCGCTGATTTTGAAACATCCGTTGACGAAGCATCTTCTCATGTTTGCCTTGTTAAAAAAACTACTGCCATTGAGAACTGTTGTAGATACTGTTTGTATTAATCTCTTGTTGTGTATACTCTTTATAAGTAATTTTCTTTTTAGGAATAATCTACTTGACATATTCTTTTACAGCTCTTTCTTCTACATATTTTTTTTCTTTTTTTTTTCTTTTTTTTTTTTCCTATTTTAAAGCTTATTACTTGCTTAGTTACTTCACTTCAATATAGACACTTGTGTCAGTAACATCTTTTTTACTAATTTATACAATTCCTTTACATCTTCGATCCAATAATACAACAAGAACGATTTTTTCTTTTTAATTGGCTGTCAGAAAGTCGCCCTTTTTAGAAATAATTTCGATAAAGCAATGACGCGATGTGAAATTAAAAAGAAAAAATAAGTTTTCATGAAACTCAGTTATTTTATCACCCTTCATTTAATCATCGTTGATAAGCTAAACTCAACACGTCATTTCATCGTGAAATCTTCAATATTCTACACACTTCAATTCTGCGAGCATTGCGGCTAATTGTAGCATTTCTACCCCGAAATGGATGCTGCTTGTCAGTTTATGTATGTAAATCAGATCACGAAATTCCAAAAGACAGTTCATATTTTTGGATTCATTGTTTTATTGTATTTACATGTGCATATTCTTGCGTCCTTATTAAAGTCGTATTATTATTTATATACGAAACTTTATTGTACCTTTCCACTTTCAAAAATTATATTCTTCAGAAAGTCGTGTAGCTAACCAAGCACGAAGTAATTTAATGTTCATGAAGTGCCATTAGATGCACTCAACGGGGCTGCATTTACGAGACACGTGCACTACATCCTTACATTTCTACATTGTCTCTCAAAAGAATCCTTTTTCAAAATTTTCTTTTTGATACAAAATCTCAGTGTGTCGCAAACTGGACTGCTCACCCTTTTTTCAATTCGCCTCTTAAAAACAATCAATTAGAGATTATATTTATTACTCAGCTCTCCTATTATGTATCATCCTCAAACATTCAATAGGTAGGTACGCTGAATGTGAGCATTGCTACGACTGTATGCTGATGATTGTAGACAAGGTTCTGTTCCCTCCGAAAAGTATTATGGTAGCAAGTTTATTATATTTATACTCTCTTTATGTCACAGGGCAATAATACTTACCTATTATTATGGAATCCTTCCTTAATAAATAATCAAGGTATGACATTTTACACCACATTTTTTGAAGTGAAACTTCTCTACGCGTGTTCTACGACAACGTTTTTTATAAATTAACAACTCTGCAACCACCTTAAGTTTAGGGTAAGTTTTGTTTGCTCTAGAGTTTTACTATTTAATTCTTTCAATAAATGAACCACCTTATAGAGATTACGAACATATTGTATTTTTTACATACAGGGTCCTTTTTATGACACTTTTTTAAAGGGATGTTCAGACCATCAAACTGAACAACTTTCTCTATGGGACCAACATCGAAATCGCGAAAAAAAAAATCTGCCGTCCCATACATTTGGCTCGAGTAGGTTTGCAATTTTGTATGGAAGAGCAGATTTTTTTTTTGCTATTTCGATAGTGGTTCCATAGAGAAAGTTGTTCAGTTTGACGGTCTGATCATCCTCTTAAAAAAGTGTCAGCATATTAAGTTGGACCCTATATATAAAAATTAATTTACAATTTAATAGCAGTAAACGAAAACCTAATTTTAAAAGCCACAGTAAAATTCAATCGATGTTTCGTAAAATTAATTCAATTCACAGCAAATGTGAATTTAATTTTGTAGAATGAAGTCCAATTTAAATTTTAAATTGGCTGTAACGTTGAATTCGTAATGCTGTTACAGATTCAGATCATCTTTTGATGATAAAATAACGTGTCGGCCGCCATGTTGGTCTAATTACTGGCAATAAAATGTGGAGTTTCGGAAATGCTAGTGAAATGTTAAAATACAGGTGTAACAAATAAATGATGATTCTGTAGACGCCATTCGATTTATTCTTTTTGATCTTAAAATTAGTAAGAGCAGGTAAAATTCTTTACTTCCAAAGTCGACAAAAAAATGCTTTTTGATACATTTTAGTCGAACACAAATGGTCGAGCAGTTACTGCAATTTTGTTTTCACCTCACAAGCTCGGAAAGAATCTGTTTATCATGCGAAATCTGATTGCAACAGTGCATTTTATCCGCTTGCGTGAAAAGAGTATTTAAAACTCGAATATCTCTATTCAATATTTTTTCTCTATTCAAAAGTTGTGTGTTGCGCTCGGCAGCAAAGTTATTATGTGTCTCGTACCTTTGTAACCTTCGCTACGCTCAGGATTCTATATTTGAACCCTTAGATCAAAATAAAATTAATGGATAGGCCTAAAGCGCGGTAAGTTGAAGCACACTACTGGTGCACTTGGTCCATACAAACTAGCGCCATTATCTGTCAAATCTAGGGCACTTGCATACAAATTTTAAGTAAACCTTTCATTTGTTTTGCCTCATTTCTGGTTTGAAATGTTCGCGTAAGGCCTATCCAATCATATTATTTTGATCTAAGTTTGAACCCACTCGCTTCGCTCGTGGTTCAATCTTAGGGACCTTCGCTTGCTCAGGTTTGAATACAAGTACTCGCGCCAAAAAACAACTTTGCAGCCTTGCATAACAAATAACTATTGTTACACCTTGTAGTTGCGAGCATGTTCTATGCAATAAAATTAGGTAGGACTATATGAATACATAATTTAGTAATTCATTATGGTAGGACCAAGTAGGACTTATATTACACGTAGGTATATTTATTTTTTTCATTCCGGAGTTATTTATGGGAGCTGAAATTTTGCTACCATCGATTTTAAGTGTTTCTTTCAGTTTATATTTTTTGTTCAAAATTGATAATTTGTGTTAGTGTCCATATCTGTTATCATTTGGGAAAATTTTTGTAAATTTTTAATTGTCTGTAGATTAGGTCAAACACACATTTTTTTTTCAGGTTTTTCGCTCATTGTTTTATAAAAAATTCTGTCTGGTTTTTGTAAACGGGTTTTATTTGATTTTATTTGGTACACATGACATTAAACCTAAACATAAAAAGTAAATATAAGGCGAGCTTTATCTCTAAAGATATTTCTTCCAGCAGACCCATACTTCATTTTATACTTACCTATTTATATTTAGTATCACTCCATATACAAGATGTAAAAAAACACCATAGTAATATTTAAAATGGTGGTTTAGTTCAGACCATCAAAACAACGATGTAGCGTGCCTTGGCGGGGCCCCACATAAAAAATTGTTTGGGGGCCCTTGTGAAGGGTAAAGATTTCTCACAAAAGGAAAAAAAAATGTTTGCATAAAAATAAAAGAAATATTTATTCATCATAATTATCTATCTGTCACATTTTCCAAAATGTTTATAAACAATTCAAATTAAATAATACACTCTCCTTGCCTTTTTTCGGCAAACTGATTGATTAATCATTTGTAGCTGATAAAGAAATTTGAGAAGGTTATATTAATTTTTGCTTACGCACGTTGGGGGCCCCCGTGGTCTGGGGGCCCCGTATAATTGATACGGCTGATACGGCGGTAGCTACGCCCCTGTGTGCCATACATTTGAATCGAGACGTTACTGTTCTGTAGTTTTGTTTGAAACAGCCGATGTTATAGATTTATTCTCTATGTTTACCCCACAGTGAAAGTTGTTCAATTTGATGGTGTAACCCAACGCTTTAAATATTACTAAGGTGTTTTGTTACACCCTGTATTTGTATTATTTAAGTATTTATTCATTAAAACAACCCATATTCTAACCACATTCTCCCAAAACCCTACACAAAATTGTTTACAATTAAGAACTAGTAGAATAGAAATAAATATAAAATGTAAAAATAAATACATACGTCTGAATCCGCCCCCTTGTCGGCCCCGGGACACGTGAAGGTGACATATTCGTGACATCTCTTGTGCACCACGAAGCTGCATACTGGGGGGAAAGAGAGAGACATATTGTGCGATTTTAAAAGGCTGTTGAATAACCTATGACATTATATTAAATGTTAGAGTTGAAGACTTTATATTTTTCAGTTTCATTTGTTTTTTTCTTTGTTTCTTTCACGAAAGAAAAGAAACACACATCAGCTTCGATCAAAATAAAATGAATGGATAGGCCTAAAGCGCGGTAAGTTGAAGCAAACTACTGGTGCACTTGGTACATACAAACTAGCGCCATTATCTGTCAAATCTAGGGCACTTGCATACAAGTGACAAGTAAAAATTTCATTTGTTTTGCCTCATTTTTCTGGTTTGAAATGTTCGCTTAAGGCCTATCCATTCATTTTATTTTGATCGAAGCACATCAGTGGTACCATGTAAACTTCAAGACGGGTACCGGTCAATTTCATCATCATCATCTCAGCCGATGGACGTCCACTGCTGGACATAGGCCTCCCCCAAGGATCGCCACAACCCTCATCCAACGGATTCCTGCCGCCTTCACCAGGTCATCGGTCCACCTTGTAGAATCGCGAATAGGAAGAAACGCGTTTGTGTCAAATTGAAGACTGCGTGGAATAGAGAATGTGTTCAATGTCAGTTGTGCGGAATCCATAATGCGTAGAATATCGAATAGGCGGAAAAGCGTTTGGCAAGAACTCAGATCAATTCTGGGGGACCTACCCACGCTGCGCTTTCCGGTACGCGGTCGCCACTCGAGAACTTTTCGGCCCCATCGGCCATCAGTTCTGCGAGCAATATGCCCCGCCCACTGCCAATTTAGGTTAGCAATTCTTTGGGCTATGTCAGCTACTCTGGTTCTTCTGCGGATCTTTTCATTTCTGATTCGATCTCGTATGGAGCATAGCCGAGGGTACCGGTACTTCGCTTTAAAAGTACCGGTACCTAATTCAGGTTCCCGCCGCATAAGATAATGCCTACCCTTTTTATTAATACCTACATCTGTTTTCTCACTCTAACTAACGTAAATATTTGTTGACACTGATTAGACGCACGTGAAGTTCCGCCCGGTACCAAATATATGCCGGTACTGGTATCGGTACCTATAGTACCTATATCATCACACCAAGGTCAATTGTACCTGTCTCTACTTGTGCCATTCCGGGGGGTAGTTATAAATAAATAAATAAAATAAATAACGCTCACAGGCACATACATTGTAATGATCCCAAACTAAGCACTAAAGGCTTTTATTATGGAAACCATACAACAACGGCACGAACATATAACATCCATGACCGAACCGGGATTCGAACCCAGGACCCTGGTTTGGCAGTCCGGCGTGGTAACCATTACACCAACCGGGTCGTCAAAGTTGGACCAGTGGCCATAAATTTTTGGCCAGTGTCCTTTGTTATACAAAAAGTTATAGTATTTATTACACACCGAGGAGGGCAGGAAAGTAAGTAAGGTCTCAGACCTCATTTCGCCTCGGTCAACAAACATGTGATCTAAGGCTGTCTTATTTACTGCCCGAAGTTAGTGTACTATTTTTCTCCTCGACGGAGGTGGAAAGCGACAACTTCGTTTAGCGCAGCGGGACGACAATTGACGCTTTCCGTCCGGAGGGGAGAAAATTGTATTAAACTTACCTTGACACTGGAATCCCTGTTTTCCAAAGCCCCTGTAACAAAAAGAAAATAAATTCAATGTCAATTTAGAAAAAAAAAACGCATTTGTCACACGAAGTAAATTTATGAAGCCTACGCCGTAGCACGTGTGTGCTACGTGCGCTACGGCGTAGAGCTTTATCGTAGCTAATCTTAGGTTCAATATTAATATTACATTTACTATGGAATGTTGCTCAAACGGTTTGAAATTTTCTCATTTCATATTATGATTATTTAACGTTGCTAATCTTATATATTATTTATGGAATGTACCTAGCTCAAACGGTTTGAAATTTTCTTATTTCATGTACGGCCCACAGCACAGTCTGTAGTGAACCTGCCTGCTGTGCCGGGGGTCACGGGTTCGAATCCCGTAATTGACAAATATTTGTATGACGAATATGAATATTTGTACCCGAGTCATGGATGTTTGTATCTATATATGTATACTATATCGTTGTCTAGTTATCATAATACAAGTCCAGGCTAGATTCTGGTACTTTAAATGTGACTAGATAATTTGTGTGACACTGACCAAGATATTTATTTATTTATTTATTACTTACGGGGTGTTAGGGTAAACAGTTACATTACTTTATGGGGTGATTGTACACATGAGACTGAACAACTTTCCATACGAAACCTATAGGAAATTAACATAAAAGAATTGGATTTCCCATAAAGTTGTTCAGTTTGATGGTCTTAACCACCCCCTTAAGTATTAATAGGTTGTTTAGTTACACCCTGTATACTGATTCACGAGGAAGGTTTATTTACCCGTGCGAAGCCGGGACACGTATATTTTACACTGAATTTTGAACCTCAACTCTATGGATTTAAATTTAAATGCAAAACTGTCGGTAACGCAAACCGACCGACTTACACGGAATACGTTAAGGTGGTTTCCGTCCATACAAAACGTTGTCGTATAACACTCGTAGACGGTGTTAATAAAAGTAATGTTTTATACATGGAAAAATAGCTTAGAAAATCTAGTTTGCGCATATCAAATAATATCTACAATTTATAATATTATTACGAAGATATCACGCTTTGAAATTATTCATACAAAATTTCAAACCCTTATATCTTCGTAATTATATTACAAATTGTAAATATTATTTGATATGCGCAAACTAGATTTTCTAAGCTATTTTTCCATCAATAAAACATTACTTTTATTAACACCGTCTACGAGTGTTAAACGACAACGTTTTGTATGAAATTGACAGATCTCCAACCACCTTAAGATATTTCGCGCAGCCGGCGGCGGCATGACGTGGAATTAGTCTTCCTAGATGTAGGAAAACATCCATGTAAACAAAAGACAATACGGGATTTTGTAATTCGTATGAAAGGTTACAGCGGCAGCGCCTTAGTACAATATAATCCTCTGTGGCCTTAGCTCAGTCGGTAGTGAACCTGCCTGCTGTGCCGAGGGTCAGGGGTTCGAGTCCCGCAAGGGACAAATATTTGTAAGATGAATATGAATAAGCTAAAGTTAATCATTATAACGGGTTCTTACCGCGTTTTTTTATTTCGGAGTTCCCGATATTTCGGCAGTGTTACAACTGCCATGATCACGGGATGACTGTAGAACTGCAGGTAGATTTTTAAGAGCAGACAAATCTGTCTACCCTCATTCTTCTTCGATTGCTCCGACCACTATCGGAACTCACTCGAAAGTCATCATCACTTTGTCTGCTCTTAAAAATCTACCTGCAGTTCTACAGTCATGGCAGTTGTAACACTGCCGAAATATCGGGAACTCCAAAATAAATAAAAACGCGGTAAGAACCCGTTATAATGATTAACTTTAGCTTAATTAATAACCGCGTAACTCTCAAAAATTATGAATATGAATATTTGTACCAGAGTCATGGATGTTTGTATCTATATTATGTATTCCATATCGTTGTCTGGTCATTATGATACAAGTCCAGGCTAGATTCTGGAACTTTAAATGTGACTAGATAATTTGTGAGATAATGCCCAAGATATTTATTTATATATTTTTCGCCAAAATTTTTGGCGCGGCCAACAACCATTCAAGTATTACTTGAATATTTTAGTTAAGACTAAAGTTAAAAACAAAACTTGTCATTACAAGTGTCTCTAAACTGAGTCCGAACAGAGATATAAAAGCTTGAAATTGAAAATTTATTCATTACGTTTACTTCAAGCCTTTATATCTCCGTTTGGACTGAGTTTAGAAATATACTTGTCGTAACAAGTTTTGTTTGTAACTTTATTCTGAACTAAAAAAATGAAGTTTGGGTGATGGCCACGCCAAAAAAATTGGCAATATATCAAAAGGCGTCATTTTTAGGCATTGCCTTTTAACAATTTTTATGGCATTCTATTTCTATTTATGATATTCTGTATAGAAATAACTTCAACTCTGAGAACGAGCATGCATAAAAGCAGACTAAGTAGCGGCTAGAAGCTAAGTTCAAAACAAGCCGGTCATGGTTACTCACAGGTCCACACACAAAGAAACATAAAAGTTATACCTGTTCACGACGGTGCGTAATTTAAAAAAAAGGAATCACTAAGCCCCATCCAGTCCATTTAAGCCAGCGCCCTTCTAAATCGGATGCGAATCGAAATTGCATCTCTCCTGCAGCGTACCTCCAACGATATTACTTCAATTAGTGCTTCCCGGCAATGCACCTGCATTCCGGAAAATTACTCGCTTTGTCCACATTTCTAAGCATTTCCCACAACACTATCGTCCGGGTAATTTTGCTTTAAGCTTGAATAGGAAATGTACTGTTAATTAGTGTTTAATTTGTGTTGACGATTACATAAGCGTTTATGTTGCCGGCCAAATCAAAAGGGACTTTATGTTGCTGTCAATAGCGACGACTGTTTTAATAAACATGATAATCTCACACAGAGACCGCGAAAAACTACGCCCGCTTCCCTCTCGGTTTGATATAATACATACGAGTATCTAGGTGGAGACAGAACCAACATTTTTGAAACAACGATAGCGCGATTTATTTTCGGTTTTTTTCGAAACTGGTTGCAGCTACAGCTTCCGTTATAATTTTCACTGAAAGTACTTAGTTTAAGCTATATTTGATAACTATTGAACAAGACCTATCCAATGACACCTCACTCGATTTAAAAAACTTTTTTTCAACCCTTCTGTCGTTGTAATGGAAGTCCAACTACTACATTTCTGTGTTTGGGTTACTGTTATCTGTCTTCATGCCAAAATTTCGATTCAATAGATGCAAAAATTTATTGAGGCGCGGCATACAGACAGAATGAACGAGGTTTGACTAAGGAACCCTAAAAACAAAAAAGTGGGGAATGTCAGGGGTAGCGGCGGGTAGGTCGAGCGCGGTGTGCAGTGGACGGGACATCACGCTTTGTCGGTACTGCGCGCAGGCAAGTCGGTACGCGCTACCTCCGTCTCCGTACATCGCACTCGATTGACCTGTAGCGACCGCTGACCTCCCCACGTCATTGTTTTTTCGCTATCACAGAACCTACGATATCAAAAGGCTCTGTTGTACCTATAAGGTAAGTAACATTATAAGGTCTATATGGCCTTTTGCCCACGATAAACACTGCATAAGCAGTAAACTTTATCCCTTAGTCGCCCCGTACAAGGGAAGAAACTTGTGTAGACTATACTAAGCCGGAACCACATGGCTTTTACGGCAATTATTACAACACTTTCGATTAACACTTTAACTGCTGACGACCTACGCCGTAGGTCAGCGACAAATGGGCAGTGCGCATGACTCACACCTTGAGTCAGATTTGTATAGGATTCTACAGTGTTAGCACTGCGCGAGGGTCATCTGAGCTTAGCAGCGAAAGTGTTAAAAGATGAGGACTTGATGACCTAAGAATACTTGTAGTAGTGCAACACTAAACTTCATAGAACGATCTCACCAGGATTGAGTATAGCCACTGCTACAGACACAAGATGGCGTCGGCAGCAGCACACGCGCCGTCTCGTCAGCACATCCGCGTTTGCTGTATGATGTGATTCTTGCACGGCACCTCTAAAATCACCCCTGAACTGCAGGGTGAGTTACGGTTTCTGAAGTAAAGAAGGGGTAGGGCACTAGGCAGCCATTCTGTATGTAGACTATGTAGTACTAGTAGTAGAACTATTACATATTCTGTGGCTTGAGTGGCTACAGTAATTGGGCCAGGCAGATGGTAAACCCGAAGTTGAGGTTTATACTAGTATTAGTCGGATGGTGTATTTATGCAAATTCTTGATGAAACTTTGATAGCGCGATTCAGGATTCATAATCTGATTGGTCGAAACCTCAGTTGAGACTTGCGGTGACTTTGATATCTACCGTGGTAGTGTGAATTGTTAATCCTATGAAATACGTTACATATATCCCCTAAGAATGATGTAAAGGGGATGCAAGTTTATAATATGGGAATTTCGTAGCGAAGAACGGGTATTCCAGCTAGCAGATATTTTAATATTTGTTCAATATAAGTACTGGGGTTGAAGATGTATAAATATGTAATCTATAAAGATGAAGGTACCACATGTTGAAAGCAAGGAAGGCGGATTGCGGGAAGTCATATATTTCCTGCTCATCATATCGTTGTTGGTCCCGCTACAGATTATAGTCATCCCCGAGCTAGCTGGACTCATTCTGCTGCATAGCTGGTCCATTGTCTAGTTTTGTATGTTGTCACTGCTGCCGCTGTTGACCCTGGTTTCAGTGGTTGGAATGTGTGGTGGGCCGAAAGCCCGAAAAAAACACTTTATTACCAGCAAAGACTTTTTCCATTTTAATAAACTCACGTAAGTTGGCCAAAATGAGTGTAAGGCTGGATTTAGTGCACGACCGACGGTCAGCGCTGACGGCGGATTAACCAATTAGCGGCGTGCAATTCGTCAGCGCCGCTCTAAACCGAGTCCCTTGATTGGTTAATCCGCCGTCAGCGCTGACCGTCGGACGTGCACTAAATCCAGCCTAACGGTTAAAACTATGGAGTGTTTAAAATCCAAGAGATATTAATCAAGGAAGCGTTCAAATCTGCTCATTAATAAATTAATTGTAGGCAACCCTACCGGCGGAGACCCAATTAAATTAAGGTGTTTCCTTAATCAACCCGCCAACTCATCGATTAGTAATGTTCATTAATTTAAAGCCCCATTTAACTGAAACTACAGTTCGTAACTTTGATTTATCTTACGTTATTAGTATTGCGTACTGGTGCGTTGTACAGCGCACTACTATATTCCCCGGGGGGCAGTTAGGGATATTTTAATTAGGTCATATTCATAATATCCACATATATAAACCAATATTTTTGAAGTAAAACTTCTTTACGTACGCTTGACTTGGGGAGTAAGCTGGTGAATTCGTGACGAGAGCGTTACGAAAAGTGTTCGGGCGAGGCGAACGGAAGTGACGTAGTGATATGTATTAGTACCTCCTTGCAATAGCATAGAGTTTTCGAGTGACGATGTATACATGACTGTATGTGTATCGCTGTCATGTGATTAGCAACATCCGTTGGCGAACGGTTCTTTCGACGAACAGTGCTCTCGGCAAAGAGTTATTTCGTCAAAGAGACCGTTGGCGAACGGTTCTTTCGACGAACAGTGCTCTCGGCAAAGAGTTATTTCGTCAAAGAGACCGTTGGCGAACGGTTCTTTCGACGAACAGTGCTATCGGTAAAGAGTTATTTCGTCAAAGAGACCGTTAGCGAACGGTGCTTTCGACGAACCGTGCTATCGTTGAACAGTGCTTTCGTCAAACGAATCGGTTGAGAACCGTGATTTCGATGAAGGGTATTTCGTAAAACAGTTATGGAATCTCATATTTAATAAGAATTCTAATTTTAGTATTATTTTCTTAAAATTTAACCTCAAGCGTTTTAAATCTCGTGGCACAAAATTATTCCGATGGGAAAAAAATGGAAAAAATTGTGCCTGAAAAACGAGCGTGTTTTAGACCACCTAAAGTCGGGCCAAAAGTTAATAGGTCACATTTGACATCTATTGACGTTTCATCAAATGTGTAACGGCGGGCATAGAATATAGATGTACTTTTTGCTATCATCAGCTGCAAGACTGATTCAGTATTATTATTATTCTTAGGGTGTAGAGAGTATTATCTGTGATGGGAATGTACCAAGTCTGCCTGCATAACTCCAGTCGGTTTAGGAATTTCAGCCGTTCAAAGGGGTTCTACACCTTATGACTACTGAATCAGCCTTGCAGCTAATGATAACAAAAAGTACTTACGTCTATCTCTCAAACTATAACATGACTTTAGGTGCGTATTCCTTCGATCAACAATATCCAACTAGATAACGCGTCAGAGCGCTCAAAACATGTCCCGGCAAATAACGCCTCACTATTGGAGTGAGGTCTTATTTTGAATTAGTTGCGTTCGATCAAACCCAACGTAAGCACGTCTCGCAATGCCGCAGTGTTCCTTTTTTAAATTACTAGGAATTATGGTTGCTTTGAGGTCGAAATTATAATGTATTCGGACTGTTTTCTCGGTTCGTTAACAAAAAATGTTGTATATTCACGAGGACAGAATTTCTCTTTGATTTTGTATGCGACCCGTTATCTAGTTGTATATTGTTGATCGAAGGCGTATTCAGACAATAATACTAAACAATTTTCCCTGAGAAACATGGGTCAAAAAACGAGAAAATTATTTAGACCTCCCATAGAAAATAGATCGGCTGATTATTTTTACGTCCAAAAATAATTCTCGTCTTTCGACCCATGTTCCTTAGGGAAAATGGTTTAGTTTCACTGTCTGAATACATCCTTAAAAGTTATGTAACAATTAAAAGTGTGAGGTGTGTAGATCGGTGAATTTGGTCCAAATAATTAGTTGTTTTTTTTTATATTATACTAATACTAGTGTTTTCCCGCGACTTCGTCCGCACAAATTATATACCAGATTTTAAGTCAGATCATAAGCTATCAAAAAAAAAAGTTCCATCAAAATCGGTTCAGTAGTTTTTGCATGATGCGCGAACAAACAAACAAACAAATAAACAAACAAACAAACACACAAACAAACAGACAAACAGACAGACAAAGGCCATTGAACCTCTTTGTATGGGAGGCTGGCATAGTGATGACCATAAATTTTCAGGAATTTCAAAAACGTGGCGCACCCTGAAACCTATGTATATCGATAGAGGATCTATAGACGAACATAAAATGTCAAATAACATATAGTCCTAAAGTGCAACGTTTTCGAGATAATCCATGTTAAGGATCTTGTATAGATAAAAATCCTAACACATTTTCCTCCAATACCAATCTCCGTGGTCCAATGGTTATAAGACTTGGGATCTTGACACGGAGGTCGTAGGTTCGATTCCCATGGAGGACACCTAGTGATATGTCACTTTATGCGTTTTTCCCCAGTTGGTTAGGGTAATGCAGGCTGAATCACCTGATTGTCTGAAAAGAAAGATGATTCCGTGCTTCAGATGGCACGATAAGCCGTTGGTCCCAGTTACTATCTCTGGTGGTTATTATTCGTTATATAAAAACTACGTCAGAGGCCGTAAGGCGGTCTGAAAAAACTCTGACACCAGGGCTTGCCCACACGATAAGAAGAAGAAGATGTATGGAATAGAAAATGTTTTTGGCATAAACAAGTTCTATGACACCTTTCTGTAATACCCAGTATGAGAAATATACCGAGGTAGGTAGGTACTTATTGATGATAATTTATTTTCTAAAAAAGTTCCTGTATTAATGGCAAACATTTATTTCATCTGTGCAGGTATACACGTACACACGGTGACACATCAACCTATACAAAACCAAAATAATAAGCTGGCCGCGCGACGACTCATACGTCATGCAACCTAAACCTACTCGCGGCCAGCTTATTTTGGTTATGAACAGCTTGATGTGTCGCTGTGTGTAAGTACAAATACGCCTCACGACGCGCTGCATACTTCGCAGTCAACTTATACTGGCAGTGTAAGAAGCAAAAAAAATAAAAAATAAATACTGGCAGTGTGTAGTGCGTCGTCGTGCAGGTTGTATTTGCTATTGTACCTCAACAGATGAAATAAATGTTTGTCTGGGCTATGTCCACATGTAATATATTTTAATCATGTGCTATGTCTATGTTTTTCTTAATTGCAATTACAATTTAATTGAAATAACAAAAAATCGAGTGAGAACTTTTTTCGAAATAAAGTACCTACCGCTGTATTTTTTCACCAAAAAGAGAAAGGTGTAATAGAAAACGTTTATACCTAAGCACGGACTTGAAAAAAAGGCGGACGTAATGTGACACTAAAAAGATGTGAAGCATGAGCATGCAAGGTCCTACATATTCGTTTGTTCTACAAGGGACCTACACTCACACAGATGCACCAGTTCTAGGCTTAGGACCTACAACCCGCCACCATTTTGTACCGCGTCAGCACACACACAAAAATAAATGGGTGCTTCACTCGTGATTAGACAAGATTACGTCAGGTTTTTTTTCAGGTCCGTGTACCTAGGTAGGTATCATAAACATCAACCAAGAAGGGGTGGTATCCCGCGGTGCGTCTGGAAGTCCGATGATAGTAGAAAGGGGAAGGCGGGATGAGCTCATGCAGCTCTGGTGCACACTCACCGAAGTACAATCTGTAGAAGACCGACAAGCAGGCTACTCTGCGGCGGTGGGCTAGGCTATGAAGCTTGGTTTCCACCAACCAGATTACTGTCGCCAATGAGCCTCTAGTTAATAATTAGCTGAGCCATCTCACATGTGGCAGCAATACTTCATACACGATCGGACCTGAGCTTTATGCAACATTAAGAGCTGTCCAGGAGTGAAGTACCTTGTTTAAGATGCCCAGCTTTTTGGCTGCACTTTGAGCCTTAGACTCGATGTCAGCGCCGAAGTTGAGTTTCGTAGTCAACCCATGCTCAGAAGCTCAAGACTGTCGGAAACAGGGACAGATTTATCTTCCCCGGAAAGTAGGAACCAGAATAAACGAACTCCTTTTGGCGTTGAACAGACAAGCCTGTGTTTTGGTGGCGTTAAAGTTGACTAGATTATTGTCACCCCATTGGGAGACAAGACTTAAGTCAAGTTTGTCCGCTCCACCATGGCTTCCCTCTGCGAACGTATTTCATCCCCACCCCAAGCGCCGGATAGATATCTCTCTGTGACAGTACTGTCATCTGCATACCCAATAATACCTGACACAAAGAGGTCAGTGATGTGTAGCAGGAAAAGTCTCGCAGAGAGAACAGACCCCTGAAGAACCCCAGCATCAATTGCCATGAGGTCTTTCGACCTCTGAGCAGCTGTCAATGACAACTCTAATCGACCGTTCACTCAAGAAATCAGATATCCAGCTGCAGAGATCAGCAGGGATGCCATAAGCAGGAAGCTTGCTCAGCAATCTAGCGTGCCATACCCTGACAAAGGCCTTCGAGATGTCAAATTACACAACTAGTGCTTCGCTGTGTTTCTCGATGGCCTCGCCCCACACCAGTGCGTGACATACATCAATTATTAATTTAATTAAATAGACTATGTATTACTGTTTAAATAACCTTAGCGTAAGAATTTATATTGCAATAGTATTAAGTCGTGTTATGCTGTAGAGTTTCTGGCCGCATCTTCTCTACAGCGACAACACGTTCCGAAGCGGTGGTAACTTAAAAAAGAATTAACGTTTAATAAGTGTGCTTCAGGCTCCTATATTGAATAAATTATTTTGAGTTTGAGTTTGACATAAGAAGATCCCCAGTCGATCGCCCCCGGCGAAAGCCATATTGACGATCACTGTGTAGATCATTATCTTCTAGGTATGTCCGCAACTTACTGTTAAGTACTCTTTCCATGACTTTACAGAGAATGGAAGTGATGGCTATAGGTCGGTAGTTGCAGGGGTCGGAACGAATGCCCTTCTTGGGAATCGTTCTTGTTCTGAGAGAGAGGCGACACAGGCGTGTTAAAACAGGAGGCAACTCAGGCGCATTATATCTCAGCACTCTTGCAGGTATTCCATCAGGACCTGGCCTCACATGCAGACTACGCAATGCTCTGCGGACCTCTTTCGTGTGTATTGTCATCTCCGGCATGTGTGGCTGTTTGGCACGAGCGTCCAGACGTGAATTGCTCCTAAACAGAGAAGCATATAAATTCGCTTTATCAGTCAGTGACCCACCAGGTTTCTGCATGGGAGGCAAAGGGGGACGGTAGAAATTGGATTCGACCGATTTTGAAAGGGACCAGAACTGTTTACTACCAGAAGGGTAGGATGCCAGTCTGTGCAAAGACCGATACTGAGTGCTTGTCTGGATCTGATGTCAGCAGAAAGTCTAAACGATTGGGCGTATGGCCATCGACATCCGTTACCCGCGTTGCTTGATTCACCAGCTGGGTGATATCTAGCGATAACGCAAACTTACGCGTCTCTCTGCCAGCATGGTTAGTTTTCTGGAACAGGAGCAGCCACTCGCTGTGGTGGGCATTTAAGTCCCCCAGAAAAACAAGCTCCGCTCCGTCGAGATACGCTCCTCAGTTACCCTGATGGACCTCTTGGGCTCGACTGACTGATGGGAAACTCACTTGTAGACTGCGGAGACGCCCGATCCCCCCTGCAATGGCCACCGGGACCTTCCTTCCAGTCGCCAAGGCTGCAGTGGGGCAGCCTTTCACTCGTGGTGAGCGCACTACTTGGGCCCCCTACTAACTGCGGTACCGACCCACGACTGTCACCGTGCTTCGGATTCCGCTACCCTCCAGAATGAGTTTCCCGGTACAGTGTTGCTCAGAGGCCAAGACCGGTTCCGAACAGCACAGCTGATTTTCTCCCATTCCCCAATAGCACTGGCACTCCTGCACACCGACGGAATGTAGCAAGCTGCTTGGCGCAAGACTCCAGCAGGAGGGTGAGCGCAAGCCAGGCGGCTCCTTGCGGAGCCTAGTACCGCTGTGGGGGGATCGTTCGGCCGTCACCACAAACTTGGTAGTCTGTGGTGGCGGCGTTGTCCGGGGTGGAGGAGGTAGATCCTTAACCACCCCAAACGTCCACCACCTACGTCCCACTGCAGGGCACAGGCCTACCCTCATGGAGGGTGAATGTACGTTAGTCCACCACGCGTGCACAATGCGGTGCGGTAGACCTCATATACGCATCGGAATTTCTTTTTCATCGTATGCAGGTTTCCTCAAAATGTTTTCCTATGCCGTTTGAGAGCAGTTGGTACTACGTAGGTACATAAGTCAGAAAAAACTCATTGGTACATGGCATATGTCATCCGCGCGGATTCAGACCTGGACCTCAAGATTGAATTCCATAGCTCTCTGCAACTCGCTACCGACGGAGCGCTGCGATTCTATTGATATATTATGATCAACCTAGCAAATACTGAAACGGTAAACTCAGACCATCAAACTGAACAACTTTCACTATGGAGCCTACCTCAGGAAACGCAAGAAAAAAATCTGGTGTCCCATACATATTAGTCAGGTAGGTATAACAGTTTTGTATGGGACCGCAGATTTTTTTTCGCGTTTCCTGAGGTAGCCTCCATAGTGAAAATTGTTCTATTTGATGGTTTGCGTTCACCGTTTCAGTATTTGCTACTTACTTGCAGTATTTTGTACAAGGTGTTACAAAAATACAAATAAACATTCAAGGGGGTGGTTTAGACCATCGTACTGAACAACTTTCACTATGGGACCAATATCGAAATCGGGAAAAAAAATTAATATATTGTATGAGATATCAGTTTTTTTTTTCGCGATTTCGATGTTGGTCCCATGGTGAAAGTTGTTCAGTTTCATGGTCTAAACAACCCCCTTAAGAGTTTTAAGTATTTATTTTTACCCTGTATACACAACATCTTTAACATGCATTATCTCGAAAACGCTGCACTTTAGGACTATAGTTTATAGGACATTTTTTGTTCGTCTATACATACTCTATCGATATACATAGGTTTCAGGATGCGCCGCATTTTTGAAAAATTTCCGAAATTCCTGCAAAATTATGGTTACCACTATGCCAAAAAGTTCAAAGCCCTTTCTAAAAAAGGTTGATTTCGAGTCAGGGATACCTAAAAACCATATCGTATTCTTTTTTTTGTAAATATCTTCAATGTACAGACACACTTTAGTTACAGTTTTATAATAGTTTAGATTAGATTAGATGTAAGCTTGTGCTACTAACAAAGTATGGAAAATTGTTAATCTGAAATAAAATTTTTTTTTAGTAAAATCTCATATTCTACACGCTACGTTACAATGTGAATGAGCTAACTATCGCTAGGTCTCTATTCTATTGCACGAGATCGTATCGTGCTGTCTCGCCTTCCGGCATCTGTCGTCTGTCTTTGAATGGACATCACGACAGGCTATGCAATGATTTTTAATTTAGTTAAAATATACTTTAATGTTCAGTAAATAGAGTTGGTTTTACGGTAGCGTGCCTTGGATTAGCAAAGTTGTTGATGCAGTTTTTGTGGACTCTATTGTGTAAGTAAGGGTTGATTTTTCGCCATCATCAGCCTATCATCGTCCACTGCTGAACATAGGCCTCTCCCAAGGCGCGCCACAAAGCTCTATCCTCGGCCTTCCTCATCCAGTCGGTCCCCGCTACTTTTTTTAGGTCGTCTGTCCAGCGGGCAGCAGGGCGTCCCACACTACGCCTACTAGTTCGCGGTCTCCACTCTAGAACTCTGACACCCCATCGGTTGTCAGTTCTTCGGCAGATATGACCAGCCCATTGCCACTTCAGCTTGCTAATTTTCTGAGCTATGTCAGCCACTTTAGTTCTGTGACGAATCACTTCATTTCTGATGTGATTCCTCGCTGAGCGACCTTGAATTGATGAACTAGTCCGTCAGGGTCCTCGTCATTATTTTAGTTATTGTGCTTGTGTAATTGTTTCAATGTTACAACTGAAACGATGTTATAGATCTTGTAATAAGGATGAAAGACATTATTTTTCGTACAAATTGATCTAGTCAATTTTTGTCATCCACTACCATTGACCAACAACAAACTGAACAACTTTCACTATAGAGACAACATCGAGACCGAAAAATCAGTACAGACTTGACTCAAATGAATGGGACGACAGTTTTATTTTTTTGACTTTGTATCCATAGTAAAAGTTGTTCAGTTTGATGGGGCAAACCACCCCTTTAAAAACTACTACGGTGTTTGTTACACCTTGTAGTTATTTTTGCGCGTTGAATTTATATTTTTGTAAGGAAGTTAAGAATATGTTACCTATTTAGTTTTAAAAATTAAAATCGCTTTTGTAGAAAGTAGAAGCAGCACTTTTTAAATTTAGGTTTTCTTGATTGAAAAATCTTGAATATTACGATGAACTGTAAAATGAAAATGACTCAAAAAATTATTAAGCTTTGAACTTTAATTTTTTACTTAGGTACCTACATCATAAATGTTTAAAATTAAATTGTACACATAAACATACAATGTTTGAATTACCCGAAGCGAATTTGATTTCCCTTTCCGCATTGAGAGAAAATGGAAAATACTGAATGTTGATACATTTCCAATACCCACGAGCACATCAAACGTTTTTTGATCGATTTTGATCACACAGGCTTTGCGTTAATTCATTGACACGTTCAATTTCTAATTATTTTTCAGCCTTGTGTTTTGATTATTGAACCTTAAAAAAATCTGTAGGAACGCAATTCAATTGATGAAAGGGAAAAAACGTTGTCTAATTTTAGATTTTTTGGTTGGTGTCTCGTAAACTACGAATAAAGTAAAGTTAATCATCCACAGCAACATCCATACAACGTGTTAAGAGGATATGTGAAAAAAATAGGATTCTTCAAAGCGTCATATATCATGAAGTCCTTACAGTAGGAGTATGATTTGTGGATATGTGTAAATTGAACATATAATTGAAGTTTTGATTGGAGCCAAAACACGATTAACACACATTTTCTCGATAGAAAAATAAGCCAAAGTAGCCTCCGTCTTTATTTTTAAACGCTTGGAACTGCTAAACGGTGAATAGTAGAAACACAAGACTTGATTTATAAAAAAGAGAATGATATTTTATAAAGTTTGATTGGAGCAGAATTGAACTTACATAAATAGTACAAGGCCATTAAGACGTAATAGTAGGTGGAAATACCTCGGAGGCATCTTTTATTTTTCATTTTACGACTAGATTTATACCATTTACCGAAACTAAAGTCATACCTCAGTATTTTTGGATAGTTCATCTAGTGAAATCATCAACTGAATACACGATTGGAATTACTTCACTCGATAGAAAATCGTCACAAAGATGACGTATTTTCATGCATTTTTAAAAAAAATTTCTCGATTTAGAAGAACTTAAAATAGTTTCCGATTGTTGGTATTTATACGCACATATTCACCATTAGTTTAACTCTACGAATAAGAGAATGTATAGAAGTATAAATGAAGCTCAAAAAGTGGCACCAAAAAAATTGTAACGCGTTCTAAATTTGTTCTTTAAAAATTGTAACTCGCCGCCAAAACTCATACAAAATGTCATTTTTCATGGGGTGCCAAAAATGATTTCGATTTTGTTTGGAGTTACTCTTCCATATTTATTCTCTTATTCGTAGGTTTAACTAGTGCAATCATAAATAAAATCTAGAAAAAGTACTTTGGTTAGTTGTTTTTAATCGAAAATACGGCTCACGCACACACTTTTCGGAGCGCTCGGCAATCGCGTTTCTCATACAAAATATTCGTCGGGACCTATGGCCCCTTAATGAATTAACGCAAAACTAGAAAGTATGTAGTTTGTTTAGAATCGAGGGTACTGGTGTGTGGTACGGAACCCTCGATGCGCAAGTAGCCCGACTCGCACTTGACCAGTTTTTAATCAGAGTTTCGTCACGATGTTAGATGTTCTATACGTCAAAATACTACGCGTATCTTTTACGCCACAATTTTTTAATTACCATAAAAATTTTAAGAATGTACCTACTTACATATTCAAACAATGAAGCTATCCGTAAGGGACATGATGGGTCGAAAATAGAGCAATTTTTTGGACTTCCCATAAAAAATCAATCGGCTGGCCCGCACTTTCCACGAAATGGAACGTCCACAACGTCCACATGGAAAGTCCACAAAATTTACGACCTATAGGGAAAGATGAAAGTTTAGTTTCATAATCTGAATCATTATCTTCACAGCTTATTTTATACGTGAGAGGGTGCATGGGCGTTAGTCCACCACGCATGGCCAATGTGGATTGGTAGACTTAACATATTAATAATTACAATAAAAGCTTACTGTTTCGTATTAATAGTATAATCAGCGGCACGCGATGTTTAAAAGAACCTATATAGTGCATTGGGGTAATTGCGAACCTGGGTATATTCCGAAAGTTTATTAAAACTACCTGACTTGTCTGTCGAGACGGCACGTTGCTCTGACACTTACGCTAGCAGCGACGAACGGCGGCATGAGCGTCAAAGCCGATAAAAATGGCGTCTAAAGTCAGGTAGTTTTAATAAACTTTCGGAATATACCCAGGTTCGCAATTACCCCAATGCACCCTACTGCATTCCAAATAAGGACGAAAATATATTCCGATTCCCAATTCTGATTAGCTAATATGATTTATTTATGAGAAAGATACTCTCCAACGTATCTTGGACGTTCCTAAAGCTGTTCTAAGAAAAAGTGAGAGGAAGTGTTTCAAATCTCTGTTTCTGATATTCAAAATGGCCTTAAATTTTCGTTGCTATTTGGAATGGAGTATAGATGAGTTAAAATACAAAACATAAACTCCAAGAATTTAAGCAACAATTTCTCTTCCAAGATAAAACAGCGCACTCTGTTTCATCGAAGAACGTTTAATCATTCCCCCATAGTCATCAGTGCTTTCCAATCGGCTCTCTCGGCTCAGCGGGCCGTAAAATTGGCACCCCTGCTCTTGCGGCCCTCATTGGCGCTTCGGGATTTTTTAAATTGATAACTCTAGAAGGGGTAAATGACTTGAAGGTTTTTAGTCGTTTAGATGTTGTATTAAAGTTGTTTTTGAAGCAAAACTAGTGGGATTGGAAAAAAGGACTAGTGGGAAGAAAGTGTTCCGCGGAACAGGTGAAGAGTGAATAAAGAATAACTTATCTCTTTTTTTTCCATGGAACTGCTAAACAGAACGATAAGTAATGCGGTCTAGTTCTTACCTATCTATTAAGTACTATTATTTATTTTGTGCTATTTATTAATATTTATCAATAAACATAAACTAATGAACAAAATGCCTTTTGGTGTGATCGGGAAACGTCCAACTAGCAGTAAGGTGGTGGTGTAAGGAAAAGTATCATTAACCTCCAAACCACATACTCTGCTCATCAAACTGAACAACTTTTACTATGGGGGCAAACGTGTCAGCGCAGCTTTTCCTTACACCCTGTATAGTAAAGCTCACTTTTGGAAAATCAAATTGACGTGTTAACCTGTGTGTTAATCTCTAGATCAAATTCGCCGATATTCATCCATTTATAATCTGTAGTAACTTTTAGTTGGCAATGTTGTTTTATTAAAACCCATCCGTTAGTTAGTTCGTAATTTTTCATAAAATTTATGAAATAAAAATATAATAAAATGTATGCCCACCAATACATTGCCCAAGGGGGTAGTCAGTCAGTAGCAGATAGTGAGTCCGTCACCACTTTTTAATGCATGTACAGTACTTCAAGGAAAATAATGGGCATCGGAAAACATTGGAAATAATCGTAAAAGCAGCTTTACAGGGTGAAATTGATATCATTAGCATCCTTTTTAACTAAGAGTCTACCCATCAAACTGAACAACTTTTACTATGGGAGCAAACCAATCGGAGCAAAAAAAAAAATGCTGTCCCACACTAAACTGCACCCGCCGCCGCTGCCTACACGACTCAAATGTATGGGACAGCATTTTTTTTTTTGCCCCGATTGGTTTGCTCCCATAGTAAAAGTTGTTCAGTTTGATGGGTAGACTCTTAGTTTAAAAGGATGCTAATGATATCAATTTCATCCTGTATATAAAATTATACAACACTGCGTAGTTTCGGTCTGTCATCTTCGGGAACACGAAGTTAGTCCATCGATGCCCATTATTTTCCTTGAAGTACTGTAATCTCGTGGTTTTCCTTCACCGAAAAGCCAATGGTGTTACAAAGTTATTTCACAAGTGTTGAAAAATCCACCGAGGAAAATGTTGTATCAGTAAGTAAAGCACAAAGAGTTGCACAGTGGTACATAAGCTGTAATACCGGCCACTATTCAGCTCAGACCGTTGCAAGTAAAGGCGATTTGCCACGTATTTTCACTTTTGAGAACCTTCTATAGAAACAGATCAGGCACGGCTTTCAAATTACTCTACAGAATATTATACATTATGTTACATTTATGTGCATAAACTCACGATCATATTCCCTTTTGGGGTGGTCAAGAGTTTTCCTACAACTACCAAACCTATAGGGGCTGTTCATTTATTACGTAAGACAATTTTAAGCACTTTGAACAGCCCTAGGTTGTGATTGTAACATGATTCTGTTTAAGCACTTTGTTTATTATGTGTGGCATAGTTGGGGTAGGATAGACCTATGTTCAGTAGGTAGTTGATCAAGACAGGCTGATTATGATGCATAGAGGGAAATTTAAGAAAGATTATATTTTTATTTGCATACACAACAAAACACACTGATACATTTGGCTCGAGTAGGTTTGCAGTTTTGTATGGGGCAGCAAATTTTTTTTCCGCGATTAACCAATATTGGTTCCATAGAGAAAGTTGTTCAGTTTAGTGGTCTGATCATCCCCTTAAAAAGGTGTCAGCATATTAAGAAGGACCCTGTATAGAAAAACTAAAATACACAATTAAGACAGCTGCAGCAGCAAACAGAATTACGACTCAGCATTATGATGGGCTCAACGAGCTCAGCGCTGATTTTCTGTCAGCAAATTTAAGTCTGAATAAAACTAAACAAAGTGTAGTGTCAGGTGAAATGGATGAAAACTAACAGCCGAATCTCATGACATCTCACCAAAGGGGGAGGAGTCAATAATTGCCAATAACACCTCACGTAATTACTGGATGCCCCCTAAGCGCTTTCACACACGATGACGCATTGACGGAGCAGCAGACATCAGTCCGTCATTTGTGAAGCAAGGAGTTGTATGAAACCGAACGTAGAAGCACACCCGATACCGAAACTCTGTCCAGTGTGACAGGGGGTGAGCCCACCCCCACGCCACTTATAATGGACAGTGGCCGTACAATACACGCCTCGAAATTGAAGCTTGCAGGTTTCCTCTCGATGTTTTCCATCACCGAAAAGCCAGTGGTGTTACAAATCGTACATAAATTCCGAAAAACTCATTGGTACGAGTCGACCAGGACGGGGATCGAACCATCGGCTCCTGCACGGCAGGCAAGGTTTCTCGCCACTGGACCACCACGGCTTATACACATATCATACGTGATTTTTATAATTGAATAGGTATGGATTTTAAAAAATCGCAAACTAAATCTACACAAAACAAAACATCACGTACAAACAAAACAAAAATAATAAAAGAACATGATATATGTGAACACATAACTTGAGCGTGCCCCACTTCTTATATCCAGCCTCCAGACTCCGGTAGGTAACAATACGAATGATTGATCAACAAACAGCACGTGATTGAAAAACTTTACGCGAGGGAGGGAGATGAACGATCGTTTACAGAACAAGCACCGTAGTAATAAGACACACTAGCTTTAACTTTGTTTCTAACTCAATCATGAGGAGGGTTCGACGACCAATGAGTTTAGGTTTACCAATGAAATGAGTTTTTAAAATATATTTTTTTTTATCTTGAGAAATTATAGGTACTCGTCAAGGCGCCCGAACGAGCTACATACAAACAAGTTTCGTCCTATTTTCAATATGGACCAATATGTTTTTTTTTATTGTTATTGCTGTGTTTGCTTGATGTTGGGTTGTTAAAACAATCTAGAAACCAATCTTAATTATGTGCTGACCTTGTCACATTTCCGTTAAAATATTTAGTTTCAATACTAAGATTAATTTAAGATTTGTATTGAATGGAAATCTTTGAGCCACGGTAACTTTGAAACTGAATATTCGATACAAATTATTGCTTTCTAGATTGTTGGTATTTAAATTTTTGAAGTGATACTTTTTATGGGAGGGCTTTGAAGTTTCGATCCGCAACTTTTTCGTGTTACAGAAGTTCGACATTGAAGGTTCACTTCCGATGCCTGCGGCCGATGCGACTGACGCGTGGTTCTGTCATGTTTTCAGTAGTTTCATAGTAATATCGGTCGTCGGCCGCGAGCGCTCGCGGACATAGGCATCGGAAGTGAACCTTTAGACAGCTGCGGTAGTTTCACTTCTATCCATTGCCTCTTCTATCATGTCTTTACGACAGTTTACTTTTTTGTACTTCCATTACTAAATATTCAAACTAGAACGTAACTTCGTTTTGTATGGAGCGCTTAATCTTTTCATTAAATTAAAATAGCGGAGAAATCCCTCTTCAAACGAGCTAAAACCATCGCATATTTTAATAAATCCTTCTACTTATCTTATGAGGTAGTATAATAAACCATGTACAAATAGCTGAAATTACTGGAAGGGTATCATTAAATACACGGTAACGTTATATTTCACGTAGCAGATTATCTGCTATGCCGTATTAATAGTAAATCTGGCTTACAGCCAACTTTGCCCGTACCATGGAATCTGATACTGTGGGAATCCCTAAAGTTTCTATAACATTTTAGGCGACTTGGGTTGAATGACTTTGTTGTTCATGAAATGTGTTTAATTGGATGTGCATTAAATTAAAGATTGAAAAATTTGTCTCGGGCGGGACTTGAACCCACGCTCTTCCAAACCGGGGAAACGTGCTAACCAATTACACCACCGAGCCGATTGTATGAATTCAAGTTGTAATATTTGACTTGCAAGTTGGTTGGTTGTAATACTGCCAGTAGATGGCGCGCACGTCCCCTTAAGACGCAACAGATTGAAAATTTCGTTCTCTGGGTTGTGGGCTCGGTGGTGTAATTGGTTAGCACGTTTCCCCGGTTCGGAAGAGCGTGGGTTCAAGTCCCGCCCGAGACAAATTTTTCAATCTTTAATTTGATTCGAAATAGCACAACATGGCTGTAACATGTTTATAATCAATAATATTGGATGTGCATTGTTATTTACGTAAGAACGAAGACAGCAATGACAAAATTATTGACAAGAAAAGGATATGTGCGTTGCACCCTCAATCGACGGAAGTGCATGAAGAGATGTATGAATGTGATTGAGGCTAAAGAGGTGTGTCAGAGTCGTAGCGTGTGGCGGTCCGTGGTCTCTGCCTACCCCCATGGTACAATGGCGTGAGCTTATGTACCTAAACCAACAAATACTATTTTTAATTAATGTGGAAACTTCAATGCAAGGCATCTTGCTTAGTGACCTCACAAATAGACAGTAAACACCAATGGTTAACATCTAACAACCAAGTTAACATTGATTGGGGAGGTGCACTCTATTTTTTTTGGCTTTAAGCTCAAATATCTCGAGTCACGAGCATTCAAAAGACTTTAGTCCAGTTTGGTTCCATTTTGCAAGACCTATCCAACGACACCTCACTCCATGAGGTAGGTAAGCTTTTTTATCCCTCGTTTTGTTGCATGGGAGGGAAAAGGAAAATATGAATGGGTCAAAAAACTATGTTTTTCCTTTTGATCGCATTTCTGTTTTTAGGTTACTATTACCAGCTTACATCCAAATTATGATGTAATTATGTAAAGCCAGTGTTGCCAGTGATGACCTATGGAACAGAGACGTGGTCGCTCATTTAAGGCCTCATAAAAAGGCTAAAAGTCACCCTAAGGGCAATGGAGAGCGCTACTCGGAGTTTCCTTGCGAAATCGAATCAGAAATTAAGAGATCCGCAGAAGAACCACACTTACTGACGTAGCCCAAAGAATTGTTAACCTAAAGTGAACACAGAACCGATGGCCGATGGGGCCGCAGAGTTCTTGAGTGGCGACCGCGTACCGGGAAGCGCAGCGTGGATAAGCACAAGGTGGACCGACGACCTGGTGAAGGCGGCTGGAACCCGTTGGACGAGGGCAGCGCTGTACCGGTCGTTGTGGCGATCCTTGGGGGACCTAGCCTTCCAGCAGAGGACGTCTATCGGCTGAGATGATGATGATGAGGTGTACAAATGGGAGAGTAGGGCGGGATAGACAGAAACGCAGAATGGACGAAAGTGTAAACAACGGTTTCTTGTTTGACTACGGAACTATGACAAAAAGAAAATTAAGTTGACATGCTCCGAATATGCGGAATGGTCAGTTATATTGCTAATAACCAGCGATTTACAATCGAGAACTTGTGTTAGCCATAGGTTTTCACAGGGCACTTAAGTGGGGTTTTCCGCAATATATTAAGGCGGGCGACTGTTTCGGCGTCAAGAGTTTCCTTTTAACATTCGTCGTGTGCTGTAATGTTGTCTAGTTTACTTCTGTTTATTCTAATACCGAATTGTTGGCTTTGATATTCCAGTCATTAAAATTCCTACGAATTAAGCATGGATTAGGTACAAACTAATTTGTTTAGAGTACGGCTTTGCGATTCCATTTGTTTGTGTCAACAGTAGTAGCGATGAAATTAGCATCTGAATTTTCTCCGAATGTAAAAGCACAGATTATTTAATACTAGATGACCGGGGCGAACTTCGTATCGCCTTAGAATCTTCCCGACACACACTTGGCCATTTTTTTAGCATAATATGTCCGTCACGGAGAATGTAACATTTTAATGGTGAAATAATTTTTCAGATCGATCCAGTAGTTTCGAAACCTATTCAATACAAACAAAGGAAAAATCTAATCATTTCTCTTTAAAATTTTAATATATTATTAGTATAGGTTACTATTGTAAGTAAAAGTCGAGAAACTAGCGGAGAAGAGACTGGATTGGCGAATACTCCACCGACAAGAATCGACTTTTAGAACACTATTGTAACAATAATTTTAAGAATTTACGATTATTAATAATTAAACAGTTCAATAATTAGCAGACCATCTTTAATTGCCTACATTACAGTAGTGGTCATTCTCTATTTAGTCCTAAGGCCGAGATTCAGAGACGATTTGTAAGTCATAGTTCGAACTCCCGTATGTCAAAATCCATACATTTCGACCCTACTTAGCTCGAGCTAAGACTGAAAAAATCGTCTCTGAATCTCGGCCTAAGTATACAGCCTGTAAACATTAAAGCGTTACATTCTATGGTGTTACATATATTTTTAGCGATAAAGGTACAAAATTTCAAACTCATATGCAACATTTTTAATCGGAGATTTGACCTCTTGATGTTCATATTTGGGTCAAAACACATTTGACATTTTCAAGGGACCAACCATTTTTATCAGTCCCATATTAAAAGTTGTTCGGTTTGATGGTTTGCAGCACCCTCTGAAGTATGAAACGCATAATAAGTTCACAGCCTGTACATGGTCAATTTTATATCACTGCGGATAACTTCAGCATGTATTCTACTCATCAAACTAAACAACTTTTACTATGGAGCCAACATCGCATCGAAATCGCGAAAAAAAAATCATCTGTCCTATAATTTGAGTCGAAAAGGCACTGTACAGTTTTATATGGGAAAGCTGATTTTTTTTCGCGATTTCGAATTTGGCTCCACAGTGAAAGTTGTTCAGTTTGATGAGTAGAATATATGCTGAAGTTATCCGCAGTGATATAACATTTACACTGTATACATATTATACATTATCTAGTACCGTGTAAATTTTGAAGTCTCTAAATATACCTGGTTGTCTGGACGAAATCGCTTTTAGTGATAAGACCGCCATTTGTGCCCTTTTGTTTGCTTATAATATTGTTATTTTATGTTTTTGGTGTGCAAATAAAGAGTATAGTATTGTATTGTATTGTATTGTATACCTATTATAGACATAAAACTGGACTATTCAATATTTGCACCATGATTTTCGTTTCGTTCCTCTTTTCAGCTAGTTACACAAAACCTAAACGAAACTAAATATTGATAAATCAATTGGAGAGCTCTCCAGTCCAGTCTACACTAAACAAGCAAGCGTATTATAAAGCGATCAGACAACTCAGCTATTTTGTACCTCCATAATTGGCTTTAGTGAAGCTTGTAGTTATGGCCAATTAGCGCCTCTTGTTAGGTAAACAATTGTTTGGATGAAACTGTTAAATATTGTGCTAATTAGAAAACAATCCTTACCTACTCTTGAAAGTCACAGGGCCTACCCTACCTAACTCTTCTGTTAAGATGTTTCCCTGACCGAACGACCTTGACTCTTTAAGAGCCGCCTCACATCTGGTAAACTACGTCATTTTAGTAGGTAAATTCATATTTTTGACTGATTTGTCCTTCATAAAGTCACCGTGGTACCTTCTAATGTGGTATCTTCTAATAAACATAATATTAAAAGAATTCGCTCAAAATAATCATTAAATATTGGTCTTAAAAAAAATTTGCTTCAAAGTAATTTTATATCTTAATATTGTCCACACAATGGTGTATGTCGCAAGTAAAAGTGACTTCAACTTATAAAGTAGATGCAAATAATACAGATGTTTTCCAATATTAAATAAAAAATAAATAAATTTATAAATTTTTAATAATATATATATATATATATATTTTTTTTTTTTTTTTTTTTTTTTTAAGGCATTCCTTTGAACATAGGTATCATTTGTATTTAATAAAATAATAAGAAATATAATATACTTCATATCAAATAAAGCCGAGATGTTGAAGATCATTCCTATATTATTCCTATATTCATAAATTTGCATGTCTTTCCAATAACGAGAACTAGCTTCTAAAAACCAGCAAAATATGGCCCGGCCCTGCTTTTACCGATGGGGAGCGTCTTAAGACGGCGACCACGATTATGACAATTCCTATTCACAAGATTAAAAAAGGAAACAGCGAACGAGCGTTACATATTTTTCTTCCCTCCGGACGGAAAGCGTCAATTTTCGTCCCGCTGCGCTACACGAAGTTGTCGCTTTCCACCTCCGTCGAGAAGAAAAATAGTATACTAACCTCGGACAGTAAATAAGAAAGCCTCAGATCAAATTTTCTAACATAATACCATAAAATGAGATCTGAGGCCTTTCTTACTTTCCTGTCCTCGGTGTGTAATCTACTATTAGTGGGCGGCCAACATTCTCAAGTATAGAGCCAAAATTGAACTAACGCCATCCCTCCAAAGTCTTAGATTTTTGTTTAAACGTAAACCCCTCATAGTAATGTAATAGAGATGGGTCATTTGTTGTTGTCGAGATGAAATTATGTTTACACAGACTTAAAGAATATTGAATAAAGATATTCTTATAACAAGATAAACTGTAATCGTACCGTACTACATTATAATCTACAAAATCTTTGTTTTTTCAGCGTCCGTTTTGTAGAAAATACAAGTATTTGTTATTATTTTAGTGGCAGTATAAAATATCATCAAGACTAGCATTATTAGGTATCATTATAGATTGACCAATAAATGTTGGCACTTTCAAACAAAAATTAGTTATAATTGTCTTAAATTAACAAAGAGCAAGTTACTACGATAAGAGTTTTTGCTCTATCTTTAAAATGGAAATACATACGAGGGTCAAACTTCGTGTGATTATGCATAGGTACTTCAATGTAAAACAACAAATAATAAAAACTGGCCAAGTGTGTGTCGGGCTCGCGCTAAATTGTATGAAAAATTATTTTATTACATTTGACATGCTGTCCCGATTTTTTACTTCCTATCCAATACAATGATCCGTACATGTATGTAAAGAAATAGATAAAACATTTCTTTGGTTTGAATTTTGCCGCGACTCGCTCTGTCAGTAAAGCAGCGCGTGGTGCGCGTGGTCGGTCGGTAAAGCAGTTCTGTCACTGTCTATCCGAATTGCTTTTTGAGGTTATAAATAGATTGAAGAAAGATGATATAGCGGTTAAATACTAAACCTTATTTTAATTTGTTTAGATTGTTAAAAAGGATTAATAAGAAAGTGACACTGTGAATAATAAACGTTAAATGTCGTTTCTTTGTTTACAGGTGAGTTTACTTAAGTTTAGAGCGTAATAGTGTGTAAGTTTCTTGTAGAACATAACTCATGCAAATAAAACTTTGTTTACAGAGCAACACATCGTTTAATTCATTGTCAATAAGAAAATAACATTATAAAACGACATTCTTGTTTATTGAAGTCAGTTGAAAATGGAGAAGTTACGTTTTGAATTTACGGTGCTGCCGGGGAGTGATGGGAAATCTAATATACTGGCCATAACCACAATAACAACAAGCGATGGGAAGGTGTATGCTATACCAGAAACCCTACAAACAGCTGTTCATCACAAGGAGATATTAAAAACATCGGCCTACAGTAAAGTGAAAAACACTTTAATAAAAAGATTTCAAACTCGAAGAGTCTGGATTACACTGACAGAAGAACTGAAAAAAATTTACATGGACGAAGATGGTAACTTGCAATTCGGGGATCAGTTTTTAGAAGAAATAAACCCAGAACAACCTACTGCTGTGAGTGCAAAAGGAATTGATTCAGTGGAAAAGTTGTTTGAAAAATTATTGGAAAACACACAGGAACCGAAACAGCAAAACCTAAAATATATTGCAGAAAAGTTTGTAATAGAAAAGTTTACAAGTAAGAATCCAAACGCAAAACAATGGATTGATATTTTTGAAAAAGAGTGCGTCCGCTTTGATGTTACAACAGACGAGAAGAAGATTGAATTCTGTGGGTCCGGTGAATAACGGTCTAACTCAACTTAGATCCAAAATGAGTTTTTAATGCCATAATACTCAATTTTTTTTTCTCTACAAAATGGTGTTACTGGAATATTCATACCTTTAATAATTCCAGAGATAGACTTATTACAAAACGATTTAAGTCCATTTTTTTATCGTGCACAATGGTTGAAATAGAGTTAGATCATAAAACCAATATAAAATTAGGTGAACATGGATTTACTTCGACTTAAATCCTTCGACACAATTTATTTTGTTTTGTGAAATATGATTTATCTGAGTTAAACCAAATTTCAAAAACCTTAATAGTTAATACCTACATAAAAAATCAAGTGTAGCTCATGAATATGATGCGCGTTTGATAGCGGGCTAAGTACGGAAACTGACATCATCTTGGACTGGGGAGAACGCTATACGTCTCACCAAAAATGTATGTCGAATAAGTGAGTTAAACCGTCAATCACCAAATATTTTCTTTTATGTAGTGAGAATAAGAATCACTTAGTATGAATACAATCTGGCGATTTTTTTTAAGGGTGGTACTGTTATATTGAACTAAGTGATAATGTCAGGCCTTGTTTTAGTTAGGGATTGCCGAACCGCACTTCAAGCATAGGCTTGTACATAGAGTGGTAAAGAAAGAATCTGTTGTTTATTCTTTGAAATTAAACTATTTTTTTCCTAAAATATCTTGTATTTTGTTTAATAACAACACTGCAAAGCGAACCGGATATCAAACGTGTATTTAAGAATGACAATACATCAGACTGGTCATACAATTTTGTGGCACAGAATCGTGAGTTCTAACTTGATAAGTTTTTAAGCATGCGTCGCTTTAGAATTTGTTTTTGTATTGTTTTTATATTGGTTTGTTGTTTAATATTTCACTTTCCAGCATTACTGATACCACGTGGCGTTACCCACGTCACAAAATTTGCATATAAGCTAGTGTTACCCATCAAAAAAATATACCTATATATGATAAAACTACTTACCTACTTAATAACGAAATGAATATTTTTTCTAGAAAATATCTAATTTTTGTGTCACTTAAGTTTAATGCTGAATATGGTGGATATTAAAAGCTTAAACAGTGAGCTTAGAAAGTACATTTTGCAAGTGTTTGTTATATTTTTCCTTAAAAATAATATTAAATATTAGATTTAAATCCATACGCACAAAATGTTACCTTTGTGAAAAAGAATTTAACTCAAAAAACACTTTGTAATTTTGTGATGAGCTTGTTTTACCTAAATAAAACTACTTTTATCAATTCGTTTTGATTCAGTTTACAAAGTAAGTTTTCCCGTGGTGTGTATTTAAGAAAGGGATGGAATAAAAATGAAATTAAAATATGACATAAACCATTTTATACCAAGGTTATTGTGAAGTGTAAAAGGCCCTAACTCAATTTAAATCATAATGTAACGTATTTTTATTAGTGTCAAAAGGTTTAATTCAACTTCTGAACGAAATATCTCCAGCACGGTAAGTATTTCATAGACTAAACCATATAATAATAAAAGACCATAAAAATATCTAGAAGACACAGTGATTTGCTTGAAAAAATATGAAACGGTTTTCGAGAAAATATTTTTTTTTACCAAAAAATTATGTTTTTAGGCTCTCCTGTAAAGTTGCATTTTTTGAGTTGGACCGTTATTCACCGGACACACAGAATTACTTCGACTGTTTATGGACAAGAGTTGTGTAGATTGGTACAGTTCCATGATCATTAAATTGACTAACAACAAGGAGTGGTCAACATGGAAGAACAAATTCTGTGAGTCATTTGCAAACAAAGGCTGGAGCCCGGTAACATATGCACTCTTATTTAAATATAAAGATGGATCATTGTTAGATTATGCCATACGAAAAGAAAGACTGCTGTTGGATATGAGGAGATCGATTGATACAGGTACTTTGATAGATCTCATTGCGGCTGGTTTACCCGAATTCATTCAGAATAAAATTGATCGAGAAACACTCAAAGATACTGTGGATTTGTTTAACGAGGTAAGCAAGTATGAACATATGGTAAATAAGAAAAACTTACTGCCAAAAAGGAAATTCGGAGATGGAAATTTAATAAGGACGAATGATAAAAATGAAGGAAAAAATCCATGTAAAATTTGTGAGAAATTAAACAAAGCCGGTCGTTACCACCCTGAAGCTACATGTTGGTTTAGACCAAAGGAAGGGGATAACACAAAGAAAAATGTCATTAAACATGTCAACAACTCGGTGATTGAAACGGAGTTAAATGATGCCGATCAAAAAAACGAGTAGTCACACCATTAATAAAAGTCAAACTACTAGTAAATGATATATTAGAAATAAAAGGAGTTTACGATTCAGGCTCCAATGTTTCCTTAATTAATTCAAGATTTTTGAAAATAAAAGGACAAGGAAAAAATTTGAATGAAGCAAATTTAGTAACAATTAATGGTGTGAAAAAGACAAGTGGTTTGACCAATTTGAAAATAAAAATCATGGACTTGGAGAAAAATGTGGATGTGTATATTATTGAAGCACAAAACTTCCAGTATGATTTTTTAATAGGACTTGACTTAATACAAACTTTCAGGTTGACACAGGATGAGAGCTTGAGAATAACCCAGAAACTAAACTTGAACTGTGAGAATACAAACAAACTCGAAAAAGTTGGTACCGGAGAAAAGATGGATTTCAAAACCGAAATTATAAATGAGCATAATATTAAAACTCGAGAAAACTGCACAATTAATTTCAACGAACACGTGGAAGAAGACGACTTTGAAATGAAAATAAACCATTTAGATGAAAGACAAAAATATGAAATAAACGATTTAGTAAACACATACAAATCAGTTTTTGCGAAAAACAAATACGATGTAGGCACTGTCAACGGATATGAAGCAAGAATAGACCTTTTAATAGATAAATACTGCAGCAAGAGACCTTACAGATGTACTTTAGATGATAAAAAAGAGATAGAAGAGCAAATTGCTAAATTGTTAGATAGTAAGCTAATAGAGGAATCTTACAGTCCATTTGCAGCACCGGTTACTCTAGCATTCAAGAAAGAAGAAAACAGAAAATCCAGGCTATGTATAGACTTCAGAGATTTAAATAAAATAATAACACCTCAAGCTCAACCGTTTCCCTTAATTGAAGACTTAATGATGAAGACCAGAAATTGTAATTTTTATACAACATTAGACATCAACTCTGCATTTTGGTCCATACCTCTGCGAATTGAAGACAGGAAAAAAACAGGATTTGTAACACAGGAGGGACATTTCCAGTGGACTTGTCTACCGTTTGGACTTAAGACTTCGCCTGCGATTTTCCAAAGGATTTTAAGTAATATACTCAGAAAATACAAGCTTACTGATTTCGCCGTCAATTACATAGATGACATTCTCATATTTTCAAAAACTTTTGCTGAGCATATGAATCATCTGACGCAACTACTTGAAGCCATCAAAACAGAAGGTTTCAGGCTAAAATTTACGAAGTGTACATTTGCCTCAGACTCGGTAAAATATCTAGGTCATATTATACAGAACAACTCGGTGAAACCAGTGAAGGACAACTTGATTTCAATAAAGAACTTTCCGGTTCCAAAAACGCAAAAGAACATAAGACAATTTTTAGGTAAAATTAATTTTTACCACGAATATATACCTAAGAGTGCAATCATATTAGATCCATTGCATAATTTACTGCGAAAAAATCAAAAATTCGTTTGGTCGGAAGAATGTCAGAAGGCATTCGACACCATAAAGAACTTACTATGTACTCAACCAGTACTGGAGATTTTTGACCAAGAATTACCTATAAATATTTATACTGATGCTTCATTAGAAGGCGTTGGAGCAATCTTAAAACAAATACAGCCTGACGGAAAGGAAAAACCAGTAGCATACTTTTCGAAAAAACTTAATGAAGCACAGAAAAAGAAGAAAGCAATATATTTGGAATGCCTAGCTATTAAAGAAGCGGTCAAGTACTGGCAATACTGGTTAATAGGAAAATCATTCACGGTTTATTCAGATCATAAACCGCTAGAAAACATGAATTTGAAAGCAAGAACGGATGAAGAACTGGGTGACTTGACCTATTATTTATCACAATATGAATTTAAAATAAAATATGCACCAGGAAGACTAAATTTGGAAGCGGACTGCCTTAGCAGGAATCCCGTATTAGAATCAAATGAAAACGCAGATGAGCAACTCAAAGTTGTAAACTTTATGAAACTGGACGATATTATAACAGATCAATATAAAAATGAAGAAATTAAAAATAATAAAAGCAAGTTAATTATAAAAGACAAGATCTACTACAAAAAGGCAAAGAAAAAAGAGAAAATAGTTATATCGGAAGAATTTAGCATAAAACTTTTAAAAACGATACATAAAGACTTAGGTCATATCGGAATTGGACAGATGCAGAAGACAATGAGCCCATTATTTGCAACCAAAAACTTGGCAAAAAACATAAGAACAGTTTGCAGGACCTGTGAAATATGCATTAAGAACAAATCAAGGGGACATGAAAAGTTTGGCTTTATGTCACATCTAGGTCCGGCCACGAAGCCATTTGAAATAATGTCTATAGACACAATTGGAGGCTTCGGTGGTTCAAGATCTACAAAGAAATATCTACATCTCTTGGTAGATCACTTTACTCGGTATGCATTCATCTTAACATCGAAAACTCAGAGTGCCAATGATTTTGTAAAACTTGTCATGAGCATAGTAGACGTAGAGGACATTGGTATGATTTTAACCGACCAATATCCAGGAATAAATTCAAAAGAATTTAAGAATTTTTTAAAGGACAACCAAATACCTATGGTTTTTACAGCAGTGAATGCTCCGTTTTCCAATGGTCTAAATGAAAGGTTGAACCAGACATTGGTCAATAAAATGAGATGCAGAATAAATGAAGAAATAAAAAAAAAAACTTGGACAACCATTGCTCATGAATGTGTTAAGAAATACAATGAAACCAGTCACTCAGTTACCGGCTTTTCACCTACCTATCTTTTACATGGTACAGATGTCACAATATTACCAACGGAATTAAGGAAAAATAAGTCGCACAGTGATTGGATTAGAGACAGAGAAATTGCCCTTGAAAATACCATTAAATCGCATTATTACAACAAAACAATGTTTGATAAAAACCGAAAATACTATGAATTTAATGTAGGAGACATGGTATATGTGGAAAATGGCAATAAGCTAAATAGGAAGAAATTGGATGAACTAAGAATCGGACCGTATACAATAGTAGAAAAAATTTCTAATTCTATATACAGAATAAATACAAGCCACAAAAAAATGGAGTCAAATCTTTTCCATATCACAAAATTAATACCAGTTTCTACAATTAGATGTCAAGAAGACGAAGAATATAGTAGCCAATGATGTTCTCGAAAATTATACTGACAATTTTCTTCCTTTGCCGGGGAGATGTAAAGAAATAGATAAAACATTTCTTTGGTTTGAATTTTGCCGCGACTCGCTCTGTCAGTAAAGCAGCGCGTGGTGCGCGTGGTCGGTCGGTAAAGCAGTTCTGTCACTGTCTATCCGAATTGCTTTTTGAGGTTATAAATAGATTGAAGAAAGATGATATAGCGGTTAAATACTAAACCTTATTTTAATTTGTTTAGATTGTTAAAAAGGATTAATAAGAAAGTGACACTGTGAATAATAAACGTTAAATGTCGTTTCTTTGTTTACAGGTGAGTTTACTTAAGTTTAGAGCGTAATAGTGTGTAAGTTTCTTGTAGAACATAACTCATGCAAATAAAACTTTGTTTACAGAGCAACACATCGTTTAATTCATTGTCAATAAGAAAATAACATTATATGTATAAAACACGTACGTGCGTGTGTATGTGTTAAAACTGAGTCGAACAAAAAAAAAAGAAGTAGGTACCTACTTACATTTTTTTGCATTTTTTATTTTATTTTAACACTTTAATGTACACACGGAAATACAGATGAATACAGCATAATAGACAAGTACAAAGGGCGTAAATCTTTAAAACATTTTTTTAAACAGGGCTCTTCATAATATGATGATGGTTTTGTAGGATGATGACCAGACTATCAATCTGAACAACTAGTCGGGGAATTTTAGCGTTTGAGATTGCATTAAATACACTTTAGGAAATTGTTTTTAAAAAAATAATACTAATATTTAAATACGCATTTATCCAATTTTTTTGGTCAAAGGGGCGTCGGCTCCTGAGAAATACCTAAAGTTGTGTTTTTACTGTTTTACGCTAAACAAAAAATACACTTTAGGTGAAAATTAAGATTTATATCTACTGACATCTTATAATTTCGGTACATAAGTAATCCCTTGTTTATGGTGAAAAATGTTAAAAATACGATGATTTTTCTTTCTTGTTGGAATTTTTGAGACTTAAAAAATAGCACTTACAGGGATTTTTCTATTTTTACCCTTTAAATGTAGGCCTCGAAACTTTGTAAAGTTTTCACCTAGGTGACTCTTCAAGAACGCAGTTAAAATTAGTTTTATTTAGTTTTACCCCTTGCACATTTAAGACACTCTAAGTATTTTCTTGGATTTACAAGAAAATTTGCATTCTTTATTATTAATGATCATAATCTCTTATGTAAGGGATCAGGATTTTTCAAATAATTTATAAAACGTAAGTTACGTAAACAATAAAATCGTTCATCCAAGTGCGCACCAGCTAGTAGCAGTGCTGCAACGCGGAGTCGGTGTGCGACAGGGACGGAGCTATCTGATGAATGAGGGACGAACTGATGAACGCTGCCTCGCTGCATACTAACGAAGTTAGATCCTTAATTTGAATTAAAGTCAATAAAATGTGCGCTACAAGGTATTATATTATTATCCACAACGGTTTTTGGAGAAGATTGTAACTGTGACAAAATAGTTTGCCTATAGAACTATAAGTGCATATAGTTCAGAATAAGATAACGTTTATCTACCGTTTTTAGGGTACCGTACCCAATAGGTGAAAACGGGACCCTATTACTAAGCCTAGGTTGTCTGTTCGTCCGTCCGTCCGTCCGTCCTACCTATTAAGGGCTGTAAATTTTGAACCGTAATAGCTAGATAGTAGTTGAAATTTTCAGAGAATATACGTTATTGTGACGGATTTTTTTATAAAAAAAAGGAAAAAAGTCAAAAATGAAGGGGAGTTCTCGAAGAAACTAGTTTTTATCAACGTTTTTTCTTCTCGTTCTATCGTTAAAACGGTAATACACACAAGCCTCAAACTTAGTGTGACTATAGAGCAAACAACACGTAGTATAAAAACAAATAATAAAAACCGGCCAAGTGTGAGTCGGTCTCGTGTTAAGGGTCCCGGAGAAAAACGTTTTTTTTAAATTAATATTTGTGTTGTGTGGTGGTGTGGTACGTAACCCTCGCGAGTAGCCCGTTTTGCACTTGACCGGTTTTTATTTTTTTGCTTTACCGTCGTAGAACAGTTATACAATATTTTGACCTGGCACGTGTTCAAAGTGCAATTTATTTTTGCAAATACAAAATAAAATGACACTCTCGGACAAAGATGTGAACAACGGTCTTATGTTGCTTACACTGTGTAAAAACTCGGTCAACTCAGTCAACATGGACAACATGAACAACTCTTGACAACTCAATTAACTGTGACAAAATCCACCGTTGATCATGTTGACTGAGCTGACCATGCTATCAACATTATTCATGTTGTTCAAGTTAACCATGTTGACCAAGTTTGCCATGTTGTCAAAGTTGACCATGTTGACCATGGTGTCCGAGTTGACAATGTTGTCCGAGTTGACCATGTTGTCCGAGTAGATCATCTTGTCCGAGTTGACCATGTTGTTCGAGTTGACCATGTTATCAGATTTGTTCATGTTGTCCGAGTTTACCATGCTATCAGAGTTGTTCTACTTTTTTTCTGTTCTGACAGGTTAAAGTTGTTCAGTTTGATGAGTAGAGTAGGTATGTGGTTTAAAGCAGTGTGGGCCCAAAGATAATTTAATTTTGATTAAAATTTAAAATTAACTATTATTAACTATTTTAATCAAAAAAGCACAGACTTAAAAGAAGAACCAGACGTCATCTCGTCTAATCTTGAGTGAAGCACCCATTTCTTTTGTGTGCGTGCTGTCACGCGGTACATAAGGTGACGGGTTGTAGGACCTGCGCCTAGAGATAGTGCATCTGTGTGAGTGTAGGTCGCTTGTAGAACAAACGAGATTGTATTACCTTGCATGCTTCACATCTTTTTGTGCAATATTCGGTCCGTATTTTTTTCAAGTCCGTGCTAAAAAGTTGATTAAAAATTAACTAGTCTTACACTCAGTTGCAGAAACGCTCCTTAAAGTTAACCCTCGATTAAATCTCTTGCTAGCTTTTACTTCGTCCACAAGACAAAAAATTACAGCAAGAGATTTAATGGAAGATTAACTTTAATGACCGTTTCTGCAACTAATACTCAGTTGCAGAAAAGCTCATTAAAGTTAATCCTCCATTAATTCTCTTGCTACTTTTTACTACGTCAAAAAGACAAAAAGTGACAGCATGAGAATTAATGGAGGATTAACTTTAATGACCGTTCCTGCAACTAACACTCAGTTGCAGAAACGCTCATTAAAGTTGAATTAATCCTCAATTAAATCTCTTGCTAGCTTTTACTACGTCAACAAGACAAAAAGTGACAGCAAGAGAATTAATAGAGGATTAACTTTAATGAGCGTTTCTTCAACTAAGTGTGAGTTGTAGAAACGGTCATTAAAGTTAATTCTCCATTAAATCTCTTGCTGTAATTTTTTGTCTTGTGGACGTAGTAAAAGCTAGCAAGAGATTTAATTGAGGATTAATTCAACTTTAATGAGCGTTTCTGCAACTGAGTGTTAGTTGCAGGAACGGTCATTAAAGTTAATCCTCCATTAATTCTCTTGCTGTCACTTTTTGTCTTTTTGACGTAGTAAAAAGTAGCAAGAGAATTAATGGTGGATTAACTTTAATGAGCGTTTCTGCAACTGAGTATTAGTTGCAGAAACGGTTATTAAAGTTAATCTTCCATTAAATCTCTTGCTGTAATTTTTTGTCTTGTGGACGAAGTAAAAAGTAGCAAGAGAATTAATGGAGGATTAACTTTAATGAGCGTTTCTTCAACTAAGTGTGAGTTGCAGAAACGGTCATTAAAGTTAATTCTCCATTAAATCTCTTGCTGTAATTTTTTGTCTTGTGGACGTAGTAAAAGCTAGTAGTGTCCGACCGAAACTAGTTTTTACAGCCGAAACCGAAACCGAATTTCGGTTTCTGTTCTAGTTTCGGCCGAATCCGAAACCGAAACTGAAACTTCATAATTGACATAATTCTTCCCTACTTTTTAGGTTTTGTTCAATTTAGCTAGTTGCCAATATATTGCCAATATGTGTTTTATGTTCACATAAGCAGTTAATTTGATAAATTTCTCATTAGTTTTGTTGTTTTGAACGCAATTATGTCTAATGTAAATGTATATAGGTAGGTAGGTACAGCAGGTGTGTACATATCTACCTAAAGGGTGAGGTGAGGTATGTTTAACTCAGAAAAATAATCAGTGAAATCAGTCTTTAAAACATCAAATAACGTAGGTAATTATGTATGATGTATTATCTATGTGATATTATTTTGAATAAAAAAATTTGAGTTGAGTTGAGTTGAGTTGACCATCAGTCTATTTGATATTTAAAATAATTTTTAGCAAGAATTTGAGTAAACTGCTATTAATTTCTGAACATTTATAGACATGAACAAAAACACTACTTGCTGGGTGTACATTTAAAGGCATTACCTACCTATTAAAGTGGGTGCTTCAGTCCAACAACTTTAGTATGGGGCCATCACTGAAAACCCGAAAAAAATCTGCTGTTCCATTGAAAACGTCAACGGCCACTCAGCCAAAATGTATGGAACGACAGATTTTTTTCGCCATTTCAATGTTGGTCCCACAGTGAAAGTTGTTGGTACAGTTTGATAGTCTAAAGACCCCATAAAGTAACGAACGAATTTAAGTACTGCACTTGAATAATATAATGTTTACCTAAAAGTAACTGATTGCAATTTTATTTATTTGTACATACACACATAATTTTTACGGATGTCTTCAATTGGAGTAATAGAACAGCCAGACCAAAATCAGTGTGTAAAAACCTTTGATAAAGTTAGGTATAGACAAGATTGATAGTCGAAGATAAGAAAGCGTCGAAAAAAATATGAACCTGTACTGGCTCCTAAACCCTCTATACAGGGTGTAAGGGACAGCCCTCCGCAAACTGAAACGGTGAACTCAGACCATCAAACTGAACAACTTACACTATGGAGCATACCTCAGGAAACGCGAAAAAAAACAGCTGTCCCATACAAAAATGCAGTACCTACCCGACTCAAATGTATGGGACAGCTGATTTTTTTTGCGTTTCCTGAGGTAGGCTCCACAGTGAAAGTTGATCAGTGTGATGGTCTGAGTTCACCATTTCAGTTTGCGCAGGGCTGTCCCTTACACCCTATACATAATACACGCACACATATAAAATTTGTATGGCGCCTCACGCACACCAACCTAAGAAACTTGCCCCTTTTTGTTTTATACGGTAAAACAGTGAGGCTCATTCTAGTCATATACTTTTCCTAAGGTAAAAAAGTTATTTTAATCGAAAACAAAGTTTAGGTACATACTAGGCAGAACATGGTACTAAAACTTTTTAAAAATACCAAACACGGATAAATATACAATAATTGAAATGAAATTGATTATTTATCAAAAAGATAGCTTAATAAATATTACCTGATGTAAAACAAATTGAACATAACCTCCAAATTCACGCCACAAAACAAACAGCGCAAGAAATAAACAGGGGCGCGGGGAGTGAATTTGACGCTCCCCACTACGCCGATCGCCACCGAAGACCAGGCGGTAACTCACGAACGTAGTTTCGGTTTCGGCCGTAGTTTCGGCCATTTTTCTGCCGAAACCGAAACCAAACCGAAACTCCAAATTTGGGCCGAAACTGGCCGAATCCGAAACCGAAAACGAAACTTCGGTCGGACACTAAAAGCTAGCAAGAGATTTAATTGAGGATTAACATTAATGAGCGTTTCTGCAACCGAGTGTTAGTTGCAGGAACGGTCATTAAAGTTAATCCTCCATTAATTCTCTTGCTGTCACTTTTTGTCTTGTTGACGTAGTAAAAGCTAGCAAGAGAATTAATGGACGATTAACTTTAATGAGCGTTTCTGCAACTGAATGTTGTTTGCAGAAACGGTCATTAAAGTTAATCTTCCATTAAATCTCTTGCTGTAATTTTTTGTCTTGTGGACGTAGTAAAAGCTAGCAAGAGATTTAATTGAGGATTAACATTAATGAGCGTTTCTGCAACCGAGTGTTAGTTGCAGGAACGGTCATTAAAGTTAATCCTCCATTAATTCTCTTGCTGTCACTTTTTGTCTTGTTGACGTAGAAAAAGCTAGCAAGAGAATTAATGGAGAATTAACTTTAATGACCGTTTCTGCAACTCACCACTTAGTTGAAGAAACGCTCATTAAAGTTAATTCTCCATTAATTCTCTTGCTGTCACTTTTTGTCTTGTTGACGTAGTAAAAGGTAGCAAAAAAAAGGAGTCACGTTGCAGGAATTGACCCGAGCACACGTCTCGCGTGGTTTTCGCGCGTCGCATTTCTATAAATATCTATAAATCTAGTCATAGTTTTAACCTTGACCCTGACACTGATAGGGTAGTACTGTAGCCGGGGGACTTTTTAATTACAAAAAAGATTATCTTCACACTGATGGAAACTTCAGACAGTTACATATGGGTATTGAAATTGAACTAAGGTGAAGAACATGTCAGTATAGAAAATAGCCTCGAAATTTGAAACGTTTCAGACTATAATCTGATCTGAGATCTGTAAGACTTAGGTTTTTAAATTAGTCATTTAGTACCTTACAACAATTTCTAAACGGCAATCGGTAATCTTTTTGGTAATTAATAAGTCCCCCGGCTACAGTACTATGACAACGGCTCGGCAATCCACGCGCTTCCACAGGCGGCGACAGGCGCCCCTTTGAAGTTACCGACAGCGATCCGGACACAATACACACCACAGGCGTCCACAGGCGTCTACAGGCCAAGACAGGCGAGACCGTTCCCACAGAGTGTGGCTTGGCGCGATTTACGTATATACAGGCCGTGGGACCCGAGCCTTAGGTAATAGTCATCCGCATGTCCGATCTCTAATTGTTAACTATAACGTTAATAGTTTTATTGATTTTGCTTTACCAACTGATCCTCATTGAGGGCACTCTCATACATAAAACATTAAAATTTCAATTTATGTTAAAAGCGAAGTTTTTAAAAGATGCTTTGTGTCGATGCTAACTGCGCCGCGCGCGGCGACCGCTACCTTATGCCGCTACACTGTCAACAGCCGGCTGCCTCACCTCAACGCGCGATCTCCGCGTCTAACATTTTAGTAAATTAATAAAAATCCTTTACAGATTTTTAAGGGATTCTTTTTGATTAGAGTAAACAAAAATTTGCGCTATTAGTTTCCGAAAGAAACATCAAAGTGTCTTTAATGTACGCGGGCTAAAATCAAATAAAACTTTATTTAAAAAAAAGTATCGCAGTCACATTGGTGATAATTCTTACAGTTAATAGTTGTAACTATCTACATATTGTGACAAAATATCATTATCTAAAAATATCTCGTCTTGAAGTTACAATGTGTTTTATACAAAATGTTTAATATCTTCTCGAAAAAACGATATTAATCGGGGATTATTATTGTCATCATTAAAACGCATGGAAAGAAGCCGTCCTGTAAAAAATCACCAGTTGTCCATTTTATGTTCACACTTAAATAATTTTTTTTTGCTTTAAGGTTTAATTACTCAATATTACACAATTATAAATCGGGGATTATTGTGATTTTATGTTTTTCTGATATTTATCTATCATTATTCCAAATTATCCCCCAAAGTGCAATTAATGCAATCTGCTCCATACAAAGCTCGCTAGATTTCCCCGACTAAACTTTCACAAGAGGACTAACATCGAAATCTCTAAATAAAATCTGCTGTCCCATACAACCTACTCGGTCCAAACTGTATGAGACAGAGACCGCTGTTTTCGTTTTTCGATTTCAATTTTGGTCCCATAACGCTAAAGTTGTTCAGTTTGATGGCCTGATCATCCTGTTAAAAAATCATCATATTAAGAAGGACCCTGTATAACGATTGTCAAAACCAAAACGAGTAACTGTAAAAACTGTAAAATTATTGTACGATTAACATAAAATATCAGCGTAACACTTGCGTGACACTTAACCAGCCGTAAGCCCCAAGTAACAAAGTTTATTTTAAAATGAACTTCTGCCTTTAAATGTAAACCAAAGACTACACTTACACTCGAGGTTTGGCTTTGAGAGTATTTCGCTTTAATTATCACCGTCTCTTTTGATCTCGCAGAGACGACTGCTTCAAAGTGAGAAGCGTATAGTACAGTACAATATTATCATTTTAATATTTCATTACACTGTTACACGAACAAGTTCCAATAGCGAAATATGATAAGTACATTACATTATATGATTTAGGCGACTAAGGCTGGATTCAACCAAACTTAGATTTATAGAAGAGTAACTATACTAGGAACAATTTTAGTCTTAGCGTTTATTCCGAAATTAACTTCACTTGTCTTCTACCACACTAAACCCATACTAAAAGAACGAATGTATAATCCACCTAAAGAGAGAGGTCGTTGTATCCGTACTTATTGCAATTTGTATTTATACAGTTTTAATTTGTTGGGTTTCTTTTTATTAATTTTTTTTTAGTTTCGTGACATTGACATTTCCTTAGTCTCGGTATAAGTTTAACACCGTCAAAATTGGCCGTGTAAAATTTATTCATAGATTAGGGTTGGTAAAACGCAAAATCAGTTTACTCTATAGTAACCGGCGACTTAATCTAAGAATAAAATTTACTCGCGTTTGGTCGTATCGGGCCTAAGGTATATAACTTCATGGAATAATCTAGTTGTGTTGTTATATGGTATCACGGAACTTTTTCTTCTGAAAACCCAAGTATATGACACTGGCTCAAAACATATAGGTTTATAAGGTTATTGTTTTATTTGTATATTTTTTTAAAATGAATAATGATTAGGAATAAAAAGTATCTCCTAGTACAAAAATGCCGAAAATGAAAATTGTGAAAAATGTGATGGGTACCTATCAATTTAAAATTTTAAACTAATCAACATAAAATACTATCAAGGAAGCAAACTAGAAGTACCAAAAAAGAATGTTTTTCCTTAGAAAACATAATGGCCATTCGACTCAAGTATTTTCCATATTAAATTACGTAATTAAAATTATTTATTTCACATAGCTGATTTGTTTTTTTCTGTTGTCTTAGTTTAAATTAATGCTAAAGACTAACTTTTACCCTAAATGGTTTTTATTTAAATAGTATATTTCTGACTACCCATTTTAACAGACACATTCATAAAAACTTCTTCAAACATTTTTGACTCTATCTATTAAGTGCCAAAACATACTGTTCGGTGTATACCTCATTCCAGTGCGGTGCCAACTGGTGAGGTGAGTTGGCGTCCGTCCAAAACTGTTATTCAATATATCTTGCAGAATTCAAAGACACCTACTCAATTATATTACGATAGAGTGTGAATGACGAACTTTGAAATGTTTTGGAACAGAGTAATTGGACACTGTTATAAGTTAACGATGATATTTAACGAGCTCACGTTTTAGCGGAGTAATAATTGATATCATCATCATCATCAGACTATAAACGTGCCACTGCAGGGCATAGGCCTCAAGGATGTATGGGCGTTAGTCCACCACGCGTGAATTAAGAATGATACGCAGACTTACGGGAGTATATATTTATTAGTGGATCGGAGATCGTCCGCCAAGAGTAAGAGGTCTAATCCTAAGTTACAATTGCTTATATACTAATTAGGTACTACTTTAATGTTGACTAAGCATCGGACGCTGGCCCAGATTAAAGGCAAAGGTGCAAAGTGCGTCTTGTGCATCAGCAGTTCCGTAGTGTTCTACTTTACGTAAACTGGATGTCGGATGCTGGGTCAGCATCCATAACTCGTGCCCAATGCGGATTGGTAGACTTAGATAGGCATCCGAATTTCTTCTGAAGTGTATGCAGGTTTCTTCACGATGTTTTTCTTCACCGTTTGTGAGCAGTCGGTATTACGTACATAAGTTATTCGAACCCGGACCCTCGAGAATCATGATTGAAAAGTGGTAAGAGCGCGCTCCGTACGAAATTTGATACAATTTTTTTGGATATCTTTTCCAAAAACTTCGGTTAGAATCTATAGCGCATTAGATTTGACATCATCATCTCAGCCGATGGACGTCCACTGCTGGACATAGGCATCCCCCAAGGATCGCCATAACGACCGGTCCTGCGCTGCCCTCATCCAACGGTTTCCCGCCGCCTTCACCAGGTCGTCGGTCCACCGTGTGGGGGGCCTACCCACGCTGCGCTTTCCGGTACGCGGCCGCCACTCGAGAACCTTCCGGCCCCATCGAGAGGAGGCATAAAAACAAACCTAAAAATTTTGGTAAAATCTACTAAAAAGTTTCCAACTCGAAATATTCATGGTTCAAAGTCATAAGTTCGGGATGCTTTGGTTTATCTCGGTTTTTTGACGTTGTAGACATTTCTTTATTCGTAGTTGTAGACTGTGTTACGTTAACTTTTTCCTTTATTTTGACTACCTCTCTCATCTACTCATAATTGTTTTTTATTTACTATTTTATTTTTAAAGTAGCGGGGAGCGACTGGATGAGGAAGGCCGAGGACAGAGTTTTGTGGCGCGCCTTGGGAGAGGCCTATGTTCAGCAGGACGATGATAGGCTGATGATGATGATAATTTATAATTAATGTACTTCTTGCTTGTGCGTTAGCACAGCATTTCCGCCAATGTCAAGTGGATTGAGGGAGTATCTATCCAATCTCGAGGATTGTTTTTGAGTAAGAACAACTGAGAAGGATTGTGGAGCCTCGTGGCAGGCTGAAACGCGAACCGCGCGAACACCACGCGAGAGACAAGTGTTCGGGGCAAACCCTGCAACGTGACTCTCATTGAAATATATTAATATACTAATATTATGTTTGAGTGTATAATATATTTTAAGGACCTGTTTCACCACTTCTGAATAAGTTCCTAACAGTTCGTTTAACACATTTTTCATGCAAAATATGTTAAACGAGCTGTCAGATAAGCTAACAAGAACTTATCCAAAAGTGGTGAAACAGGCCCTAAGTGTTAAATAAATTTACCTCTCACTGAACTGTGAACAAAATGTGAAAAAACATTATGTTCACTTGAGACAATTAATGTAATCACAAAATATTGAAACCAACATCGAATTCAAATAATACATCGCACAATATGATTTCTTATTTCCCACAGCTATTTCGGTTTCTAAGAACCATTAATATAACACAAAAGAATAGCTTATAAATTAACAAGTCGACGCATACTAAACACAATGTGTAAATTCAATTTTATTATTGTTGTAAAAACGGCATGATTTAGAGTGGCACCGTTGCCAAGAAACATAGAATTAGGACACGATAAAATAATTTGTAGCAATAAACGTTTGAACTACAATGAACTGTGACAGCTCAGATAGATGGAAGCCCATTTCACAATCGCGAGGACCTTGGACGAAGTTCCAAATTATCGACTGCCTTACCGCAAACTGATAGCATAGCATGTGCTCACGACTATATTCCCCGAGGGGGTAGTCAGAGATATTCTGAAGCCTCAGAACATCCACGATTCACCAGTAGTACCGAAACTCTGTCCAGTGTGACGGGGGGTGAGCCCGTAAACTCTGTCCAGTGTGACGGGGGTGAGCCCGTCGCCACTTATAATGGACAAGGGTACATTACATGCCTCGAAATTGAAGCATGCAGGTTTCCTCACGATGTTTTCCTTCAGCGTAAAGCCAGTGGTGTTGCAAACCGATAGAAAGATAGATAACTCTAAACATTTGAACAATACATGAAAAACAGTGACAGACAACTAAGGAGTCCGTATAAGGAGGTCCGTGTGAAGCCGCAACAGTTAAAAGGGAGCTCCCACGGCGGACCAGTTCATAACAAACACGATATAGTAGTACCTATAGCTGGAATATGACACCGCGTGACCCGTATTCCGCCGATGAAAAAGGTTCTGAGCATCTCATCTCTGAATGGTTTTCATCTAGTCGGAAGAAGAAGTCAAGTTTCCTTCCGATATGTCAGTTCTTGGAGGCACTCCGCGTGGTACTCAGAAGCGAAAGCAGGCACTGATCTGGTCTCCGATCCCACAAAATAGCTTCCTGGCTTTCAACTAAGCCGAAAATCTTGGGCTAGACTGAACAGAATAAGAACAGGAGTCGCTCGGTGTAAGTAAGTGTGATGTTCTTTATAAACCGTTGCGAAATTGTGGTGCTACGATTACTGTGTTACTAATACAATAAATTGTAGTTCTAAGTAGGGTCGAGCCAATGAAGGTGGATCAACACGGTAAACGTGTGGTGAGTAAACTAAGTAATTGTGATTTACTACACCGTCTTCAGAGGTAAGAGAAAAAGGGCACATTGTTGCTATTATATTATGTTAATAGATCCTGTTTCCTGCTTCATCATCATCCTATAAACGGTGTTACAAAAGTATAAATACAAATTTTAAAGAAGAACAGTCATTTTGGGCCATAATGGTACGTATTGTTAGAACTATGTAAGTTGTAGGTTTATTCTGAACAAAGTTATACTGGTTCGAAGAATCGACATTTTCATACATTCCGTTTTTTTTTTTCTTAGCCTGTTTCATCCCACTGCTGGGCAAAGGCATCCCCCCTTATCCTCCACGCATCCCTGTCCTGAGCCAGTTCCACCCACTTACATACATTCCGAATGTTCTGGAAAAAAATTATTGTTTCGCGAAAGCTGTAGACTCATACTCGATAGGGTATTCTAAGAAATATTCTCATTTCATACATTTATTCGACGAAGCGCAGCGCGATTGTATGAAACTTTGTTTCTGTGGGGTATTTACTCAAGTGCCAATAGTAAGCAATGAAGTTGTCTAGCTCCCCATGTACTATATATGACTTCACTTATTGCTAAGGTTGTTAGTGTTTGCTCCCCGTATCCAATAAATGCCGTATTTCCCCCCTCGTGCTCTTTTCATCGGTGTAATAAACTTCTTTCAATTACGTAATCGATTGAACACGGTCCCTACACAAACGTTATGACTTTTTTCTTCTTTACTAAACGAAGGGTTTGGAAATGAAATGGCTACCTACTATGTTATAACTATACAGGGTGTAAGGAAAAGTATCATTAACCTTTAAACCACATACTCTACCCATCAAAATAAATAAAGAAATAATAGTTATTTGTTATGCTAGGCTGCAAAGCTGTTTTTTGGCGCGAGTACTTGTATTGAAACCTGAGCAAGCGAAGGATTCTAAGATTGAACCACAGCGAAGCGAGTGGGTTCAAATATAGAATCCTGAGCGCGACGAAGGTTTCAAAGGTACGAGACGCAGAAAACTTTGCTGCCGAGCGCAACACACAACTTTTCACGTCACAACGGCGAGGAAAATGCTGGCTGGATGAAAGAAAAAAAAAGAAAAAAAAAACATTTCTGCGATGTTTTGGCGCAATAAGGCGGCATAGACAAATATTGAATAGAGAGATTCGAATTTTAAAAACTCTTTCCACTCTAGCGGATAAAAAGCACTTTTGCACTCAGATTTCGAATGATAAACAGATTCTTTCCGAGCTTGTGAGGTGAAAAATATATAAATAAAGCAAGACCAGCCCCTGTGGGACACCTGTTGAAACAACAGCAAAACTATACATTGAATTTTCCAATAGGAAAGGGAATTTCACAGACATGATTGTAACAGAATTTTTCCACACAGTATGGAAGTGGAACTAAAAGAATGGCAATCTTCTTCCTGCGTTTATATCTACAGGGTGTTAGGGTAGATAGTTTCGTTACAATGGGTGATTGTACTCATGATACTGAACAACTTTCCCAAAGGAAAATAAAGGAAATTAATAAAAAGTGAACTTTAAATAAAAAACGAAAAGAAAAAAACAAGTCCAATAGTCTAGAATGCTGTTAAGTAATATTGATGCGACTTTCACAGTCGGGACCCATTATTTTCAGTTTTTATTTAAAGTTCACTTTTTACTCAGACAGGTTTTTGATTTTGTAAAGTCACTTTTTAGTTTTTCCAACTTTAAATCGTTATAAATCCTAAACGGTCATTCGAAATGAGAAATGGTGAAATAAACATAATGATAATTTTCAAATACCTATTCAATGATATCCCACTCGACAAAGTTTGTCAACTTTTCTTTTTTTCTTTTTCACAATATGGTGTCTGGTAGTCGCCATTTTGATTACTGTCATGTCTTTAGTGACACTCGCAAGATTAAGACAAATCGATTGACGTACGAATCATCAAAATCAGCCTATGCATTTGGTCTCTAGTGTGCCACAAAGGTGCAAACATACATACATACATACATAGGCTGTTAAACATTACCCTTCCTTACCTTGCTTTGCGTCGCGCAGTCGGGTAAAAAAAAATGTCGGCTTTTCAAACGTGTAATCAGCTGATTGCATTTAGTATGGAAAGAACAAGATTTTTTTGAGAATTTCCTGTATGTTTCTTAGGGAATGTTTTTCAGTATGATGGGTACAATCACCCCTTAAAGTAATGCAACTGTTTACCCTAACACCCTGTATAGTGTGTACAAACTTAAATACGTTACATAATGTTTAGTGGGTTCTAGTGGAGTAAGTAAGTACTGCAGTTTTCTATGGAACAGCCTTATTATTTGTTCGTAGGGAACAGCAGATTTTTTTTCGAGATTTTTACGTTTCCTTCATAGTGAACCTTTTAAAGTATGACGAGTGGAACCAGAGAAATTGAACCTAATAGGTTCTTGTTCTTACAGTAGAACGCATGCTTGAAGTTGCCACACTGACTAAAAATTTGTCGTGAACGCACAAATTACCCTGTATTCTAAAACCACAGTTTCGCTTCAGCTATTCTAGGGTTGACACTACTGTAAAATGCGGTTGCAACTCGACCACATTTTACAGTCAATTCAACTACATGCGGTTCCTCGGAGCGCATCCCTAAATGTGGTCTGTGCAATTATTTAGCCGCTGGATAAAGTATTGAATATAATGTTTACTTTACCATTCGTTCTAATAGCAATTAAAAAACAATAGTTATTTGTTATGCTAGGCTGCAAAGTTGCTTTTTGGCGCGAGTACTTGTATTAAATCCTGAGCTTAGCAAAGGTTTCAAAGGTACGAGACGCAGAATAACTTTGCAGCCGAGCGAAACACACAACTTTTCACTTCACAACAGCGAGGAAAAAAAGTTAATTGCTAAAAAGAACATTTTAAAGTTTTTTTTTTCGTGCTGGCCAGTGACATGAAATATTTATTAATGCCTTTTTAGTGGACTGGCGGTATAGAACAATATTGAATAGACAGATTCGAATTTCAAAAATTTTTTCCACGCTAGCGGATAAAATTCACTTTTGCACTCAGATTTCGAATGATAAACAGAATCTTTCCGAGCTTGTGAGGTGAAAAAATATTTGTTGCTTTAAAAAGCCGTGGTGGGCCAGTGGCGAGTAACCTGCCGTGCAGGAGGCGATGGTTCGATCCCCGTCCATGCCAAATTTTTGTAGGATTTGTAACACCACTGGCTTTTCGGTGAAGGAAAACATCGTGAGAAAACGTGCATTCTTCAATTTCGAGGCATGTATTGTTATTGTACCACTGTCCAATGTCCATTACAAGTGGCGACGGGCTCACTCCCCGTCACACTGGGCAGAGTAATGGTACTACTAGTGAAATGTGGATGTTCTGAGGTTTCACAGAATCTCTCTGCTCTGACCACCCCCTCGGGGAATATAGTCGTGAGCATATGCATAGCTACGCTAGTTACTTTGCTTTAACAAAAAGTGTTCTGTGTTTTTTCTGGACAGGTGTTTTATTGTATGTTTCTGACAGTATTATAAATGTCAGATTAATTATGATATTGAACAACTTTCACTAATGGGATCAAATTGAAAGCGCCAATAAAAATATGCCTTTACCTCTAAGGTATTCATTACCTATTCATTCATATAATCACCTATTCATATAATACCTATTCATTCAATCTTTAATACAACATTTAGTCAACATTTTTGGGATTTAGGTATTTCTTATGGGACCGTATTGCCGGTTGGGAATATGCTGAGCTAACCCACTAAACAAGAGCTATGTAACTAACACCATGTTCTAACACATAAATCTCATTTTATTATAAGTCTATGATTCTACACCGAAAAAACATCATGAAACGTATTGCCGTCTCGTAACAAAACGAAATACTTCACTCAAGCCAGTCATTTCAAGAAGTGCCTACACGGAGCAGCTTTCCGAATAGCTTATTACGCTAAGTAGCTATTATACTAAGTAGCTGACGTTTGCTATAATGTGTACTTTTATCGTAACATTCACGAAAGGTCTAGGACATACGGTAAAATTGTTTTTTTTTTGTTATTAAGAACCTATATGAACCTTCTTATCGTGTGGGCAGCAAGCCCTGGTGTTCGAGTTTATTCAGACTGCCTTACGGCCTTTGAAGTGGGTTTTCATGACTACTACGACTACGACTACTACCACCAGAGATAGTAGTCGCGGAGCGCGCTCCATACAAACGTAGGTACTATGGTGATATTTTCAATACTAACCAATTAAAGTTAATGAAATTTTGCAGAAATAATCTAGAAACAAATCTCTATGCTTGTATGGAATCAGATTTTTGTTAAAATATACAGTTTCAAGGCTAGGATTAATTTAAGATTTGTATGGAAATCTTTGAGGCACTGTAACTTTAAAACTATACATTTTAATGAAAATCGGACTCCATACAAGCATAGAAATTTGTTTCTAGATTGATTCTGAAAAATTTCATTGAGTTTAATTGGTTAGTATTGAAAATATGACCATAGTACGTTTGTATGGAGCGCGCTCCGAATTATATCCTCTTAATCATGTTTCTTTTCAGACTTCAGGTGATTCAATGTTCCTGCAATGTTCTAAAGTCCTAACCAACTGGAAATAACGCACAAAGTGACATATCACTAGGTGCCCCCGTGAGGATCGAACCCACGACCTCCGTGTCAAGAGCCCAATGCTCATAAGCATAAGACCGCGGAGGTATATCCCCAATATAAAAGGTAGGACGCCCAATATAAAAGGTGGTGTGGCGGTGGTAGTTTTTACTGGCTAGGTAAGTAGGTATTTCGATAACTTCAAAACTATAAAAAAAATTCAGTCAAAACACTACTTCAACTACTTTTCGGTATATTCGGTACTAAGAAACCTCATAAAAGAATTAAAAAAAAGAAAATGAAAACATCTGTAGTAAAGTAACAAAAAACTTTTTTTTTAGTATTTAAGAGTGGAGTTTTCGCATAAGAATGCGAAAGTTTGATTGGCCCGTCAAAGTTTAATAAGTACCGAGAGACGTTTATCTGCTGATGACAGACTCGACTCTCGAGTACACTCCTACAGATATCACATCATTCAAATAACATTTACACCTGCTTACTATGTTTATATGTATACCTGCGCAGTTGAAACGCTCGCGAAATTATATTTTCTCCCCTCCGGACGGAAAGCGTCAATTTTCGTCCCGCTGCGCTAAACGAAGCGTTCCGGGACATGTTGCCGCTTTCTACCTCCGTCGAGGAGAAAAATAGTATACCAGCCTCGGGCAGTAAATAAGAAAGCTTCAGATCACATGTTTGTTGTTCTCGGCTTTGCCTCGGTCAATTACATGAGATCTGAGACCTTTCTTACTTTCCTGCCCTCGGTGTGTAATCTACTATAACCACATGTCCGTCCAGCGGGCCTGAGGACGTTCCACTCTAAACCTGCCAGCACACTTTAACTTTAAGAGAATATTATTCCGAGAGCGAAAATGCGCGCTGCATAAAAACGTACTATGGTGATATTTTCAATACTAACCAATTAAAGTCAATGAAATTTTTCAGAAACAATCTAGAAAAAAATTTCTATGCTTCTATAGAGTCAGATTTTCGTTAAAATATACAGTTTCAATACTAGGATTAATTTAAGATTTGTATGGAAATCTTTGAGGCACTGTAACTTGAAAACTATACATTTTAACGAAAATCTGACTCCATACAAGCATAGAAATTTGTTTCTAGACTGTTTCTGCAAAATTTCATTGACTTTAATTGGTTAGTATTGAAAATATCACCATAGTACGTTTGTATGGAGCGCGCTCCGAATAATATACCCTCAACTGAAAAATATCTGGACTTTCGTAGCATTCGCTTTTGAGCAGCACAATCATTTTGGATTGTGATAGCACTGCATACTTCAATTATGACTATTGGTTAAAATTGGTAATTTGGTTGGTGAAAGTGACCTTTGAGAATGTCGAATCTGCCAACAATGTCGTCATAATTAGAGAACCTGAAGCCACAACGAATCCATGTCTACTAAGAACATGCACAACCAACCAGGGTCAAAGAGCTGTTTCATTTGGCGATAGATAGGCAGGGATATGCGGAGCCGGAGAGGGCAACGATCATGATTACACGTCAATTTTTCGGGATCGAATCAGAAATAAAGGGAGAACCAGGGTAGTTGACATAGCCTGAAAAATTGCTAAACTAGTAACAATGGGCTGGGCACTTTTCTCGCAGGACCGATGGCCGATGGGGCCAAAGAGTTCTCGAGGGGTGACCGCGTAAGGTACCGGAAAGCGCAGCGAGGGTGGGCCAACACAAGGACAAGACCGACGACCTGGTGAACCAACCTTGGGGGAGGCTTATGTCTAACAGTGGTGGTTTATCGGCTGAGGTGATTATGATGATGATGCGGAGTAAACTATCAACCTACAGCAATGGAGAGGAATCCAAAGAATAATCCTGTTCGAGAACATTTTTTATAGCTTAACCTTATGTCTATCCTTATCCCCTAAATTATTCACCTCAACACTACAGGAGGTGTTCAGAACACTCAACTCATCGTGGAAAGACAAGGGAATCGACATCGGCAATAAAAAACTTACGAACCTTCGGTTTGCGGATGATATTGTCCTGTTCTCCACTTCATCAGCAGAGCTCGAAATCATGCTACGAGAACTTAGTGCGGCGAGTCTTGAGGTTGGGTTGAAGATGAACATGTCGAAGACACAAGTTATGACCAACAGCACAAAACGTAAGATTGAGGTAGATGGGCGGGTGTTACAGTATGTCGACGAATATATCTACTTGGGCCAGATAGTCTCTTTTGAGAACAGACAAGATAAAGAAGTCGAAAGACGGATTCAAAATGCCTGGAAGAGCTACTGGTCCATGAAAGAGCTTATGAAGGGTGACCTTCCTCTGACACTCAAGCGAAAACTCGTCGATATGTGCATCCTGCCCATCTTAACTTACGGTGCTCAGACTTGGTCTTTGACCGAACATCAGAAATCCAGTCTCAAGATTTGCCAACGAGCTATGGAGCGCAGCATTTTAGGTGTAAAATTAACCGATCGGGTGCGAAACACAGATCTGCGCTCCAAAACTGGTATAGCGGACGTAGGCCTAAAAACAGCTCTGCTAAAGTGGGATTGGGCTGGACATATCTGCCGAATGCACCCGGAGAGGTGGACCAAGATGGCCACAGAATGGGTTCCACAAGACGGTTGCCGACGTCGAGGAAGACCCAAGAGAAGATGGAGCGACGACTTGAATACCTTCCTGAATGGTTGGCCTGATTTCGCGTTGCATAGGGAAGATTGGAGGAAAAGAGGGGAGGCCTTTGCCCAGCAGTGGGACACAAAATAGGCTATATAAAAAAAAAAAAAAAAAAAAAACCTTATGTCTGTTATTCCAGAGTTTCCTTACCTTTACCAAAAGTAACGTTAAATTTTGATGTAGACTGTACACTTACCGCAGAGGGTTTATTTTACTTTGAGTGATGAAATTAGTTGAACAACTTTTGTCAGAAGTTAGGAACATGTTAAAAGATTTAATCAGGTTGGTTCTTAGACAAAACTAAGGGAGGAAGACTCCTTTTCCTTTATTAGTTGTGCCGCACCGCGCTACAAAATAGGGGCTCAATGATTTATGTGTAAACCTAGCAAATACATGTAACTTAATTTTTTTGTGAACAATTATACAAAGAGAACGCAGAAGGTAGAAAAGGTAAAGAAGTGTAGGTAAGTAGCTATGAATTAAAATTTTAATTTGCAAAGCTAAAATGTATTTGTATTAGAAAGTGCCTCCGTGGTCTAATGGTTAAGAGCATTGGGGCTCTTGACACGGAGGTCGTGGGGGACACCTAGTGATATGATATTATGACACTTTGTGCGTTTTTCCCCAGTTGGGTAGGACATTGCAGGCTGAATCACCTGATTGTCCGAAAAGAAAGATGATTCCGTGCTTTGGATGGCACGTTAAGCTGTTGGTCCCGGCTATTACTATATCTGATGGCAGTAGTAGTCGTTACATAAAAACCACGTCAGAGGCCGTAAGGCGGTCTGAAAAAACTCTGACACCAGGGCTTGCCCACACGATAAGAAGAAGATTAGAAAGTGAAGAAACTATAGAAATAAATTTCGTTTTCAGGTTCTTAAGGCAGTTGCATCTTCCTTTTTTATTTTATCTAAATGGATTTTAAAGTTTTTTAAGAGCATAAAAGACATTTAACCGTTGGAAAAGCTTTCAAAGAAAACATCACATTTATGTAAGATGTTGCCAAAATACATAATTAAAAAGTTAAAAGTTAACTTAGGTAAATTGGTCCCTTTTAGGGATTGACAGAGACTCTACTAAAACTGCTAACCCTGCTAACCAATATTTTTAACAAGGTTCACTTTAGTCTATTTCGTTTTCAGCATAAAATCGTTAGTTATTAATAGATGGGTAAACCTTTTACCCACAATTATTTATCCCTTAATCGTCTTAATCCGCCTCCAATGACAGCTACGGAAAGACATGAAGTTATCTATTCTAACCCGGCATCAAGTTCGGCCATCGATTTTGGCGAAAGGGCTTTTAGTTTCCATTCGTTATTTCAACTAGAAATTGATAGCTTAGCTTATTACGTGCTAAAATTTAGGTGCTATCCAAAATCGATGCTCTTTGTGACCTTATACTAGCCTTACACGGACGAATGATCCTAAAACAGTGAATATGTTATAAATAGAACGTTAGTATTCATCGGTTAGGTAAATTGAATACTGAACGGGCTACAGCATAATGTGAAGGGCAAAATGTATGCGTATGGTCGACTGAATTCTATTGAACGGTTTTGGACGACATTTTGATCACCTGGGTACCGATCTCAGTGTATTGTACAGGGTCCTTTTAAAATGCTGGCGGTTTTTTAAGGGGATTATCAGACCATGTATGGGACAAAGGACTAAATAGCAAAAAAAAAATGTATGGGACAGCAGATTTTTCTTTTCGCGATTTCTTTGTAGCCGTGGTGGTCCAGTGGCGAGTAACCTTGTCTGCCGTGCAGGAGGCGATGGTTCGGTCCCCGTCCAAGCCGACTCGTACCAATGAGTTTCTCGGAATTTATGTACGCTTTGTTACATCACTGGCTTTTCGGTGAAGTTTCCTTCAACCGTGAGGAAACCTGCATGCTTCAATTTCGAGGCGTGTATTGTACCCACTGTCGATTATAAGAGGCGACGGGCTCAACCCCCGTCACACTGGACAGAGTTTCGGTACTACTGATGAAAAGTGGATGATCTGAGATTTCAGAATATCTCTGACTACCCCCGCGGGGAATATAGTCGTGAGCATATGCTGCATGCTGATTTCTTTGTTTGTCCTATATAGAAAGTAGTTCAGTTTATTGGATTGATTAACCTCTTAAAAACGTCAGCATATTAAGTTGGACCCTGTATATTTCACCATCGTTGGTATCTTAGGGCTGAGCATCATCTGGCAGCACCGCATCGCATTTTTTAATATTCTATTCTTTTCTAGAGCGAGAAAGGTCGCAGCACTGCCGGTGCTGCCGCGTGGGGCCCGTTCTCGCTATCTTATTTGCTCTAGCATTATGACGTTCCTGAGTGACAGATAAGGGTGGAGCGACGGAAAAATGCGATGCGGTGCTGGCAGATGAGGTTCAACCCTTAAGTTATACATAGAGCAAACACTTACCAATATATTTATAAGGATCAGGTTGACATTTCTTTAAAAACGTACCTGAAAAAAAGTAAAAGATAACTTTTATCAAAATTCACGGATGCGAAGCTCAAATTATGATACCCACCCAGCTTAACCAGTACAAATTTACGATAGAACTGTGTTACAGGAAAGGTGAGAGTCGAACACGAATGATGAGGGTTCAGGAAAAAAAAAGGAAATTAAAAAAAATATGAAAATAAGAAATTCAAAAAATTACAGATGTCAAAAATGAACAGCTGATACTACACTAACTACATTTAGTCACTTTTTTCAGCGGCTGTTAGTTTTGACATCGCCAATGTCAAGTGGTTTGAGGGAGTGTCTATCCAATCTCGAGGATTGTTTTTAAATAAGAACATCTGAGAAGAATTGTGGAGCCTCGTGGCAGGCTGAAAAGCGAACCGCGCGAACACCACGCGAGAGGCAAGTGTTCTGGGCAAACCCTGCAACGTGACTCTCGCCTACAATTTTTGTATTGCCTCGCGAGTCACTTTTGACAGCTCGGCTCCTGTCACTTTTGACAGCTCCTGCCACTTTTGACATCGTCTGTATTTTTTTGTAATTTGGTACCGCATGTCATTATTCATTTTCTATCAATATAGTCAGAATTTCCTGGGAGCAATCCCTAATGCATGAATGTAATGGGTCAACCCACCGGCACAGACTTAAAAGAAGAACCAGACGTAATGTCATCTAATCATGAGTGAAGCACCCATTTCTTTTGTGTGAATGCTGTCACGCGGTACATAAGGTGACGGTGACCTGCGCCTAGAGCTAGTGCATCTGTGTGAGTGTAGGTCCCTTGTAGAACAAACGAGATTGTATTACCTTGCATGCTTCACATCTTTTTAGTGCAATACTGGGTCCGTATTTCTTTCAGGTCCGTGCCCACCGGGTCCACGGGTAACGACTCAAAAATTAAAATAAACACATTCGGTTGTTTTAGTTTCGTGAGATTCCGATACCCTTAAGTATATAACTTTTATAAACCAAATATACAATTCCACCCAGACAGCACGAGGAACCGTCCTTCCTTGGCAAGATTTAATAGGGTTCATCCCAACCCTATTGCGAACGGAATCCTAAAATGGTCCCAATCAGCACCCGGTAGCTTACTCAATTTGAATTCTACCCTCAGCAAGAAACAAAATAAAATACAAATAAATCTGAACATTTCTGCTCACACCCACGCATTCGCGCAGCGTGAAAAAGGGTCGTCTAAATCTAAAAGGATTTGCACAAAATTGGTTTGCCTCAATCTGTCGGTAGGAAAAAGTTCGCAGATCGTATCGAGTGCGTTAATTTTTAACTAACTTTAAAATATAAAGGTTCTCTGTTTGATTCATAATACCCACGTTCATTTGTCGTCAATTTTTTTTCGTGCAGACAGGGATATACAATTCGGTATGTCAAGTTTTTTTTGGTCATCATTTTTATATTTTTTACGGATAGAAGACATAATTTTAAGACACCTATTTCATTCTTATTGCGATTCATCGAGTTTATCAATATAAATTTAATTTTTAAATTATTTTGATCTGTAATCTCCAAGTGCAAAATTGGTGGAGAGAAAATAATTCGAACTCCATGGAGAAAAACTACCTACTGCTATATTAAAAAAAAAAAAACCTGCCTCCTCTTTCTAACTCTATGCTGGAAACAGATACGGCAACATCAAATGTCAAATTCTGACATTGTGAATGTATTTTTTTTTCTTAATGGTCAGTTATTGTAAGTTAATTTTATGTTTACCAAGGAGTTCACAGGTATGCCAGTGACGTCACTGGACGGACCGAAAAACGACGTTATTTTATTAAAAATATCTGTAATCCTTTCATTTTAAAATCTCTCACATAGAAAAATATGATTATTGAGACAATTATCTCGAAATGGTTTTCGATTCAGCCCTCCAAAAAAAAACTTGACATACCGAATTCCCGATGATACTTCATTTCATATCACTGCGGATAACTTCAGCATGTATTCTGCTCATCAAACTGAACAACTTTTACTATGGAGCCAACTTCGAAAACGCGAAAAAAAAGTCTGTCCCATTCATTTGAATCGAATAGTTTTGTATGGGACAGCAGATTTTTTTTCGCGATTTAGAAGTTGGCTCCATAGTGAAAGTTGTTCAGTTTGATGAGTAGAATACATTCTGAAGTGATTTACCCTGTATGTAGATCGTCGACTAGCAGAACAAGGTAACCTATTTTACTAGCCTCGTGTTGTGTTAAGTTAATTTAAATTTTCTGATTCAATATTAATTCACATAAAACTTCTTCAAAGTAATAATAATCAAGCTCGTTAGTTTTCTATCAAACATTAATCTGTAGCATGGCTACATAATTGTTATTTAATAGTATGGCTTAAAATTGGCGCAGTCGGTAGTTTTATTCTAATCGAAATCTTCCAAGTTAATCCAGGGTATTTTATAACCATGCCGATGATAGATCGATGTCGTATACTGTTGTATGATTCTGGTTTTTTTTTTTTGCCTATTTCTGACGACGGAGATGTTCTGGAAAATACTAAAACCTACATAAATAAGATGGTAGAAATTAGTGGGGACAGTCTGTACTATATTTAGTGCCATAACACTTTCTTATACTGTGCCGTTGACCTATATTCGGCTCTATAGATATGCGACGAATAATAAAATATTGCGAACACAAACAGGCCGCCTACCTACATTGTTTGCTTTACATTGCCTTTTGTTTGTTGCCCGGAGGCTACTGCTGCTGTTCAGCCGACTGGGAGCCAAAAAATATGGGTTGTGTGTTTGTTTATTATTGCATCAATTCTCTGTATTGAGTAAGAGTTGATATTCGATTCTTAAAAGTTTATTTAGTACTAAGTAAGGTGAATAGGACGTATCCATAACTAATATTTAGGTATGTAAAGTGTATTTGTCTTTCTGTTACTTTTTCACGGCTTTTTCACTGTTTGAAAGCCTACATAAGTGGAAAATTTGCTTTCAGATAATCATAGAATGGAAATAACACTTCTTTAAATAATATATTTAATATGTACCATTTATGCTTTATTGCTTTTTAAATCACTTTATAAATAAAATAAAGTACTACAAGTGGGTACAAATAAGGATTTAAAGCATTAATGCCCATTGTTCTCCAAAAAGGACAAAACTGTCTACAAACAAGTCATAATCAACGCTCACATTATTAAAAAACTATGATATCATTATATAGGGTCCTCACTTTTTTAAAGGGATGATCAGACCGTCAAACTACACAACCTTCTCTATGGTACCAACAACGAAATCGCGAAAGAAAAATTAGCCGTTCCATACAAAACTGCCAACCTACTAGAGCCGATGATTTTTTTTTCGCGATTTCTATGTTGGTACCATAGTGAAAGTTGTTCAGTTTCATAGCCGCTCATCACCTTAAAAACGTGTTAGAATATTAAGGAGGATCCTGTATTACAATATTTTCCATAAAAACCCCGTTTCGTTACTTTTCAGTACTGAACCCAACAAACGACAGAAATCTATTTATTGCTACTTGATCCTGTTTAGACAAATACAGAGTGTTCACGATCAATGTAGAAGGGATCCATCCCATCACAAGGGATCAACATTCAACCCTACCGACGCGATGCGGGGCAAGGTCACGAAACGCTAGGGTTGCCGTTACGCTATTTAAAGGACGAGCTAGGAATGCTAAGATGTGCTCGGAATTTATCCTTTTGAACATCTTTATTTTTTTTTATTTACTTACTTACCTACTATTTTTTTATTTGGTATTTCTTGAATAATAATTTTTTTTCTTAAAAATGCAATAATATTTTTAAGTACGTCAAGTGCGAGTAATTAATAACCAGCTTTGATAAAGGTTTCGCTTGCACTAGATTTGTGTCTTTTTTGGGGTATAGACAGCTCAAACCACTAGGCTACCTTATTAGTAGGCTGTACCGTATATAGACCATAGACTAATGTCTATCCGGTACAGCCTATGGCTGTCTCTGGTTTTAGCGTGACAGGGACAAAAACCACAAACATTCGCTTCAACAATATCGGTAGGATATACGAAAGAGGAGATATTAAAGTTAAGATTAGCAAGAAGCAATTTAATAAATATAGGTAAATATTGTTATTGTATATTACATTCTAGTACTTAGTTGGAAAATATGACGAGAAATTAAGCAAAAATAACTCTCTGCCATATTTTGAAAAAAAAAACTGAAGGAAAATGCAAATCTTTTTTTCAATCTACTGTTTTCAGACTATTCACACTATTCAGTTGTGAAACACGACACGTTCATAATTTTCGGGACATGTTCACATATTCCGGGACAACCATTCAGCTGGACGACCGGCGCACATTCCGCCACGGGGTACACACAAATAGTAGAGATACTTAGTATATTCCATCAGAATTCAGATGACAGTGTGCATTAGACAACAAGTTGCAGACTGAAACACTAGCTTGTCGTTGCCATATTGTGAAGGCAACACAATCCACTAGACTAGACGTTGAACAGACAAGCTTGCGGCGAGGATCTGTGACATACCGATTGTTAGTAAAACAATTATGGAACAAGATGAACCATTCCTGGAGTGGAATGAAAACTATTCACAAATCGTTATTTTTATTCCATTACGAGTTTAACCTGCACGAAGAAGATAAGGAATAAAATAGAATAAGAATAATATTTATTAATTCCACAAAAGCAGTTGTACAAAATTAAATATACAATTTATCCTTTATAGTCCACAATAAATATATTTTCATTTCATTTTCTTTAAACATAGAATGTAATTAAAATTTTCAATAAGTTTTAACAATAATTTTCTCATATTTCCATAACAGCTCAACCAGCTTTGAACACAATTCTAGAACTCGCAAAATATGTCCGTGTGTATATAATACAACAGACTGTAAAAAGACATCAAAGTGGTCAACCCAAGTATTCGGGACATGTGCCCAGACACGGGACAACCTGTGTCCCGGGCCACTAGCGACGAACGACCCACATTCCACCAGCAGGTTAACAGACCACCGCCGTGCAGGCCGGCGCGGATCGATGTGCGCACGCCGCAACAGGTGTACGCCAGAAACTAAGATATAGCTGTTATGGAAACCGTTTGAAATTAGAATGGGCTTCTATTGTTTTCTTTACTTTTTTTATCGGCGGCCGGCGGGGACGAAAGAGTTTTTAGTTTTCACTAACGATGGAGTTGTATGTTTCGAATTAATTTGTTTTTGTAGGTAGGTAAGTTAATAAACAGATCTATTATAATCTGTCATTGAAGCAAGTAGTAAGTATATGATTTTTTTTCCTGTTTTCTTGCTATTTCCACAAAAAATTACTTACTTAAGTATATTAAAATAAAAAGATTTTCTTTTTTCCCAAGAAAATCAAGATCAGTCAATCAATCAGAAAGTGTTGGTAGCTTTCAAATAAAAAAAAAACAAACATCTCGTGATTTGCATTTGCAGCAGCAGCTGTTTTCATGTACACACCGCGACACATCAAGCTACGCAAAACAAACATAAGCTGGGCGCGCGTCGTTATACATTACTCTTCCCATGCGCGGCCAGCTTATTGTGGTTTGGTATAGCTTGATGTGACTACTTATAGAAAAGTTAATTTATAAAAAAACAAAAATTAAAAGTGGTATTTATTGTTCTTTTGCGATATCATTGGCGATACATTCGACGAGTTTATCAAACTTCTGCTTAGTTAAAAAAATAAAAATCACCTCGTTCTCTATTTAACTCTATGCTGGAAACAGAAAAGGCACCATCAAATTCTGAGATTGTGCATAATTATACCTATTAGTTTATCATGTTTGAACGAAAAACGACATTATTTTGTTAAAAACATTTGTAATCGTTTCATTTTATAAACTCTTAACTTATACCTACTTATGCAGAAAATATTGTTATTGAGACAATCATCTCGAAATAGTTTTCGATTCAGCCCTACAAAAAACACTTGACATACCGAATTGTGCAACGAATAACGATCGAATTGGTGGACACGGACCTGAAAAAAAGACGGACGTAATGTGACACTAAAAAGATGTGAAGCATGAAAGGTCCAACATTTTCGTTTGTTCTACAAAGGACCTACACACACACAGATGCACTAGCTCTAGGCGCAGGTCCTACATCCGTCACCATTATGTACCGCGTGACAGCACGCACCCAAAAGATTTGGGTGCTTCACTCGTGATTAGACGAGATTACGTCCGTCTTTTTTTCAGGTCCGTGTTGGTGGATTACAAAAAAATTCTAAAATTTTACTTAAGATTTGATTTATTTGCACTTATTTGTAGGGAATTTACAGCGCGTGGTTTTGTGGCTTTTCCTTATCTAAGAAGAATCCTAATAGCATTCTGTCCCCGCCATAAAATAAAAAACACAATCATCTTTCCCTTAGAAAACGATTAAAATTTTCAAACGTAACAATTCAACCTTCCTGCCCTTGTAATACGGTTCATAACACAAAGACCTATGATACGACGTAGCAACATTGTGAAAATAATAAATATTGAATGTATCATGACAATGAAAGCGACCATGCGAAGTTCACGCATGTGCAGATACGAAAAGAAACACTCTCGTGTTACTTTTAAGGTCTATTGTTGGATGTTTTTATTATTTTGAAGCTGGTTCAAATCGTTTTGAGCCTTTGGGCGGTGCTTCAGACCATCAAACTGAACTATGTACTTTCACTATGGAGCCACAACTTCGAAATCGCGGAAAAAAATCAGCTGTCCCATACATTTGAATCGAGCTTTGACTACTTATATGAGGACTGGTAACGCGTGTAATTCCACTAACAAATATTTCTGCTACTTTTTGCGGGGGGCGAGGTAACATGGAATCCACAACTTTGGATTTTATTCCCCATAAATTTAGATTCCAATTTTAAATGTTAAAAATCATGAAAAGTTGTCTCGTGTGAACCCCAAACGTTCTAAGTTCGAAATTATTGTTTCGCAATTATAGGCTGTGTCGTTTAGTGATAAGGTATAAAATTTAATGTAAATGCACATGATCAATTGATCTTATACCGTGGCAGAGGGGAAATGCTACCGCAAGGCGAGTCCTTATAATAAATAGTCAAAGGAATCGAGTTGGTAGGTAGGTAGTTTTGTGTGAAACTGGTGTTTTTTTTCCCGAGATTTCGATGTTGGCTCCATAGTGAAAGTTGTTCAGTTTGATGGTCTGAAGCACCCCCTAAATGCTCCAACAGGGTTTTTTACACCCTGTAGATACACACGGCGACACATCAAGCTATACAAAACCAACATAAGCTGGCCGCGCGACGTTATACCTTACTGTACCACGGAATATGACTGTACCTACTGCTTATTTTGGTTTTGTATAGCTGGATGTGTGGCCGCGTGTACGTAAAAAACTTTATGGTAATACCACAAAAGTTATAATTTAAAAGCTTTATTATAAACGCTAAAATATACAAAAGCTATGAATATTGACCACTGATAGTAACATAAAATCCTATTTTTACGGTTCCGTAGTCAACAAGGAACCCTTATAGTTTCGCCATGTAAATCTTGAAAAAGTGTGGGAAAACATTTTTCCGTTAGTGATTGAGTTATATTAGAGTCATTGCCATGCCCTGCCATTAAAAAAAAGGAAACTATCACCGCTAAGTAGGCTTTACAAGTTAACAACAAAAGTAATAGTCGACCAACTTGCAAACACGGACCCGAAAAAAAGACGGACGGAATGTGACACTAAAAAGATGTGAAGCATGCAAGGTCCTACATTTTCGTTTGTTCTACAAGGGACCTACACTCACACAGATGCACTAGCTCTAGGCGCAGGTCGTACAACCCGTCACGATTATGTACCGCGTGAGAGCACGCACACAAAAGAAATGGGTGCTTCACTCGTGATTAGACGAGATTACGTCCGTCTTTTTTTTTTCATTTCCTTGCTTGCAAAATGTACTTTTTAGACTTTAAGAGCCGTTAATTAACCGTAGTATAAATCCAAAAGCCCACTTCTAAGTCCGTATATTGAGACGGGCAACTACCGAATCCTAGCCTGCACGTGGCCCGACACGCACTTGGCCGGCTTTATTTTATAAAAATTTATGTAATTATCCTAAGACAAAAACATAACAAGGAAGATGCGAAATTTTACATGTAGGTATTGTACAAAGTAAAATCTGTGCCGTAATAAATTTCCATCATATTTTTTTTTCAATACTCAATACTCAATATTTTATTGCATTTCATAATGTACAACAAGGTGTTAACTTATAAGCTATTCTTTTATGGTAAAGAGTAAATGCACGATTTATGAAGTATACCCAAACATTTATGTTTTCGAATAAATATGATTTACTTTTTTCCACAATTTGTGTTATCATTTTCTGGTAAGGGTTTCCTAAACCCCAACCCCCAAAGTATTCAGCTGTTTTAAAAAACAATCCATCTATCACGGACCTGAAAAAAAGACGGACGTAATGTGACACTAAAAAGATGTGAAGCATGCAAGGTCCAACATTTTCGTTTGTTCTACAAGGGACCTACACTCACACAGATGCACTAGCTCTAGGCGCAGGTCCTACATCCGTCACCATTATGTACCGCGTGAAAGCACGCACACAAAAGAAATGGGTGCTTCACTCGTGATTAGACGAGATTACGTCCGTCTTTTTTCAGGTCCGTGCCATCTAATGAAGACTTACTGAGATGTGTTCTGATTCGAATACGAAAAAAATAAATAAATTGAACGGTTTCTCGACATTTTCGTACGTAATTAGATTGTGTGGATCTTATAAAGGCGCTTGTTTTGGCATGCAAGCATTGATATCTTAACAACTTATTAGTGCCACCCAACAGCAGGCATAGGTACTTGATTTGGTTATTGTGTCAATTTTGATATAAATTTGCGAAGATTTTATAAGAAACTGGGGTCTAGTAAGGTCTAGTATAAGAAATCAATGCAATATCATACCATATGCTCACCACTACCATATTGGGGTCCCGATGGGTAGTCAGAGATATTCTGAAACCTCAAAACATCCACGTTTCACAAGTAGTACCGAAACTGTCCAGTGTGACGGAGGGTGAGCCCGTCGCCACTTAAAACGACAGTGGGTATAATACATGCCTCGAAATTGAAGCATGCAGGTTTCCTCACGATGTTTTCGTTCACCGAAAAGCCGAAAAACTCATTGGTACGAGTCAATATCAAAGACAGTCATAATCATATATCGCACTTTAGAGGCAAATGACGGTCAAATGTCTCTGTCAGTTTTTTTAAAGGCTCTAAAAATTCAGCTTCTAGAAAAAACAAATCTAAAGAAAAAAAGTTCGCTAATGAATCTGCCGTCCTAAAAAGTTGCACAACTTGGCAACACTATTTGTCTGTCACGACCCTCGGCCTCAACGTACTTTGCCCTCGAAGTTTATTCACGTCCTTGAGAAAGTTTTTCACTTCTCTTCGGACGGAGTCGCTTAAACTGCCGCTTCCATTCGTCCGTAAGGATCAGGAATTTGTAAGTTTGATTTAAAAATTGGATTGCGGGTTTCACATCGTTGATGACACTACAAATACAAACTCACAACCATAATACCTATCATCATCATCAGACTAAACATCGGAGTTGCGTTGTGGGTCTGCTATTGGGCGGTAGCTTGTCGGTTGTCCCATCCCCGGCCTACAGCGGAATTCCAGTGGTGGCTCAGGATATTGTTCTTTTATAAGAACAACCCTTGAAGTCACCAAAATATCTATATAACCGTACCTACAACGTCAAGCACTTTTGCTACAGAAACTCGACATTCGCAAAATCATCTACACCAAGATGGATGCCATAACCTTAAAAATAGAATAGAATAGAATAGACTAAACAACGTTCTTCTTAATATGCTGAAGTTTTTTAAGGGAATGAACAGACCATCAAACTCAACTACGTTTGCTATGGGAAATCGAGAAAACAAAAGCTGCGGCGCCTAAAAAAGCACCGTATAAACACTTTTCGCACAAATTTTTACGGCATGCGAACGTTAGTACGGAATAGAGCACGCGTCTATTTTTCGGTGCTAAGAGCTCGGTGACGCTTTGCGGAGAGGTACGGACTCTCAATCATTAGGTCCGGGTTCGAATCCGCCGGACAACATGCCACGTACCAATGAGTTTTTCTAACTTATGTACGTATTAACGACTGCTCTAAAACGGTGAAGGAAAACATCGTTAAGAAACCTGCATATGCGGAAGAAGAAATTCTGATGCATATGAGAAGTCCAATCCGCATTGGGCACGCGTGGTGGACTAACGCCAACACACCCTCCTAGAGGGTAGGCCTGTGCCCTGCAGTGGGACGTATATAGGCTGATGATGATGACCTTCGCCCGCGTCTCTCGCATCCCCCTGCGCCAATTTTACTACTAGTGTAAACACGTCGTGCTAATCGCAGGCACGGTTTTCTCAAGCAAATCCATACGCATGCGAGCAAGATTGGCGCTGAAAATTAGCACCGTGTAAACGAGCGCGTGCCGTGCTTTTTTTTCGTTCGCAAAAATTTGCGACGCAAAATAAACAATGAAAGCCTAATAGACTAAATTAGTATATACGATAAGTGAGAGCGTATTCCGCTTTTCGTTTAATCTAAGCCGCAGGTTCTAACACCGCTTTTGCCTTCTTCCAAATTCAAAATGTTTTCTTAAAATAACCGTGTGCCAAGCGTGTTACATTTTGTACACGTGAAATCCGTGAAATCTAATATAATCAGATTGTCTGTGATCCCATCACAATTACGCCCCGTACACACTGTCGTGTCGGTTGTTGTGCTAACGTTCAGTACACACTCGACGCTGAATTAACTGCTATTTAATTAACGAGAAACATGGCTGTCGACTTGTACAGTCTGCTACGAATGTTGTATTTATTTACATAATTAAAAACATGAACATTTGTGTGATCTGAATTCACGAATCACGGTTTTATAGGTTTACTGCGAAACAACAATAACTAAAAAATAATTATTTGTTAATATAAACATCGTCTCCATATAATTATGCGTCACAATGTGGTACCTACAGACAAACAGATTTGCATTTTTTTTTCATTTTAATAAAGATATGCGTGCTAAATGTTGATTCACGTACCTACTTATAAATACCTCTATCGAAATAAAAAAAAAATCAGGAGAAAAATACAAAGGAGGTGCACATAAAACCAGTGAAAACCTGTAATTGGCTTTCTGCTTATACTCTTGTAACTAATGATTATTATACTATACTGCTGTTGGTTTTCCAATAAAATAAATAAAAAAGATGCCGATGATAATATATTAGTTCTATCGTTTCGCACTACAAATAATATATCACCTAATTAGTGTGAACGATAGCGATACAACTAACATATTATAACAGAGGCACAACCTCGGTAAAAAAATTATCCCCTGAACAGTCATTGGAACGCATGCGATTTCACACATTCGGTACCGCGGTACCGGTACCTACCACGCTAATAATTTTTGCGATTTGGATGTTTGATTCCACAGAGAAAGTTATTCAGTTTGATGGTCTGAGCATCCCCTTAAAAACTGACAGCATATTAAGTTGGACCCTATTTATCTGTAGAGTGTTACTTGCTGATATTGCACAGGCTTACGTAGCTGACTGTACGTATACAATGTTAGAGAGATACACTTAGAGCTTGAAGGCAAAAAGATTAGGTTCGAAGTAATTGCCAACGACAGCCGGGAACTCGGCGAGTATTTATAGTTACACGTGTTGTTTAACGTCGCTTTATACAGGGTGTAATAGCCAAGTCACTTTACGGAGTTTTGTTAGAAGGGGTGGGGAGTAATTAAGAATGGTAGTTTTAATCGTGACAAAAAGACTATCTGAACACTTATTTAAAAAAAACACTACGCAACATAGAAATCCAAATTGTACCTCCCAGAAGGCTTTTAATTTAATAATATTCATACCGATACACTCATTTTAATTAGACTCAACAATATAAATGAGTTTTGAGCAATAAAAAAGTCATTTAATTGTAAAAAATATTCAATAGAAAATACAAATGCATTTTTCAAAACTTTCCAAGTACCTAGACGAAAATATTTACACGGTGTTTGAAGTGTGTAATGTGTATAATGGTAAAGCCTTTAAAATGCGAAAAAAATATTGACAGTTTTTTTAGAACGAGATGAATACAAATTTTTAAATTTGGGATTGTTGCAAACGCAATTTTTTTGAAATTTTGTATATTGCTATGCTTAAATGATATACCGAAAAAAATATCAATTCTTTATTAGCCCCGGCTCAAACCGTAAAATGACTGGGCTATAAGCGCAGACGTTTCATTGAGGGTGATCTACTCGAGATAATGAACGGCTTTCCCTAAGGAACAAATACGAAACTAGCAAAAAGAAAATTTAGACTCTTCAACTTCATACAAAATGCAATAAGATTTCTTATTGTTTTTATCAATCCTCATCATCTTATATCGAGCTATTTTTGGTGAAGTAGGTATTCGCCAATCCAGCGGGCGGGTACTACGACATTCGAACTTCGCAATTGCGTAAACGTTTTCTCAGCGTACTGTTTTGTGTGGAACAGCAGATTTTTTTTGCCATTTCTCTTTTAATCGCATAGGTTCGGTTTGATAGTCTGCCCATCTTCTTTAAAATCCGTCAGCAAATATCCTGTATGTAGGGTACTTAAGGGCATATAATTCGGAGCGCGCTCCATACCAACTTACTATGGTGATATTTTCAATACTAACCAATTAAAGTCAATGAAATTTTGTAGACACAATCTAGTAACAAATTTCTATGCTTTTATGGAGTAGTTTTAAAGTTGCAGTGCCTAAAAGATTTCCATACAAAACTTAAATTAATCCTAGCATTGAAACTGTATATTTTAACGAAAATCTGACTCCATACAAGCATAGAGATTTGTTTATAGATTCTTTCTGCAATGTTTCATTGACTTTAATTGGTTAGTATTGAAAATATCACCATAGTACGTTTGTAGGTATGCAGCACGCATTTTCGCCCTCGGAATAAAATTTTCTTGAGATAAGCCCTTCTACAGGGTGTAACAAAACACCCTAGTAATAGTTAAGGGAGGTGGCTCCATAGTGAAAGTTGTTCAGTTTGATGGTCTGAAGCACCCCTTTGAATATTACTATGGTGTTTTGTTACACCCTGTATATTATGTCACAACAAATCCTTATTTTATAAATACCTAATTAATGTTACCAACATGATTATTTAAATCTCTATAGACCTTATAAAGGATACCAAATGATCATACTTAGTTCTAAAGGAGTTCAAAACGCTACAGGGGTTTCACCTTGACTTGTGCCAGTAGCTAAAACTGCCTATTAAGTCAAAAGACCCTACTACTATCCGCCTTGTCTACCTAATGTGGTGTCCCAAATTTAGACAGGTAGACAAGGCGGATAGTTTCGTATAGCCCGCTTTTTGCGGTTCCGTAGTCATAAAAAAAACTATTTATTTCAGACAATGTCCATAATGTTGTTAGTAAATATACATTAATGACTTAAAAACTATGTTAGTATAGTACAAATCATTCAACAAGGTTTTTATATATAATTTAATTTAATTTACATAATTTCAATCCAATCACTTTAATTAATAAATTTAATTCAATTCAATCCTTTTAAATTCAATTATTATTATAGGTTCGTCTATCCCGTTAATATTTTCCACTTCAATTACTCTCTCATTTTTGCACAGAAATAAAAGGAATACAATAAGCGAAAATAAAAAAATAAAAAATCTTTTAGTCGCCCCATCGAGGAGTCGTTTGATGTCTTGATCTTTTTTTTTTCTTTTTTTTTTATATTGAGGCTTTTAAAACTGAGGTTATTATTATCATATTATGTTATGTCTTGATCTTGAAATGGAAGAAAACCATTCTCTTAGCCATCATTTCAGCACTCGCTCCAAAACACACATAATTTTTCACATATTCCATCCAACTTTTCTTCGGCCTTCCTCTCCTACCACAGTCATTCACCCTGAACAAAACAAATCCTACACGCCCGGGTTCAATTTACAGGGTGGTTAGCCCACAATAAGAAAGGCCATAATAAAAAAAAAAAATAGGGTGGTTAGAAATCTTATGTTTATTTTTACCATTTTTAAGGTTCCAGATTGGTATGACGTGTCACATGGTGATATGAGGCTATCCTTTTGCCCACTAAAACACTGCATACGATACCTTATACCTTAGTTGTCTTGTAGGACATCCGCGAAAACAAATTGTAAACCGGAAACCTTATTTCTTAATAAAAATTACTTTAATACAAATTATGAAGACAAATGTTACGTCGGAAAAGACAATTTATTAAAATTTATTAACTGAGAGACTACTTTACTTTTATTTCATTCCTCCGTCTAGTACTTGAAGTTTTAATTTTAATTTATATTCTACTCTAACAGGTCAGTCGAAAGACGTAAACAATAGTGTAACCATGTTTAGACACCTCACGATATGCTTCATTGATAAATCTTTCAGAAAAAAAAAAGAAACACCCAAAACGGTCAAGAAAAATCGGTCCGCAAAATGTGTGGATAAATTCTGTTTCTTTTTCTTTCTGTTTCTTTTTATTTTTTAGAAATATCGAAGTTATCGTGTAACATACAGATGAATTGAGTACCTCTTTTTAATTCGGTTAATGAGAGCGTGGGTTTTTAATAAAATGATGGACTAGGCCCGATTCGACCAAACGTGAGTTAATTTTATTCTTAGAATAAGTTGCCGGTTACTATAGAGTAAACTGATTTTGCGTTTTACCAACCCTAATCTAAATGAAATGTCAATGTCACATAATTAAAAAAAATATTATAAAAAGAAACCTACCAAATTAAAACTGTATAACATCACATTGCAATAAGTACGGATACAACGACCTCTTTCTTTAGGTGAATTATACATTCGTTCTTTTAGTACGGGGTGCGTAAACACCAAGAGTAAAATTGTTCCTTGTATAGTTACTCTTCTATAAATCTAAGTTTGGTCGAATCGGGCCATAGAGTTGGCCAGTGTGGAAGTAATTAAATCGGCTTGAGGCTCAAGTTGGCCGTTGCAGACGACTTAGGGGGTACATGGATCCTGGCCTAACGCAGTGTGATTGTTGGTAACCTATCCATAATACACCTGCTGAAATGTACGAACACCTGCACCATACAAAACTGCAGTAGGTACCTATTCAAATCAAATGTATGGGCCAGCTGTTTTTTTTTATCGCGAATTCGAAGTTGGCTCTATAGCAGATGATGAGAATACATGCTGAAGTTATCCGCAGTGATATAAAATTTACCCTGTACAAGGTGTTACAAAAATACAAATAAACCTTTAAGTGGGTGGTGTAGACCATCAAACTGAACAACTTTCACTATGGGACCAATATCGAAATCGCGAAAAAAAAAATTGATGTTCCATACTCTACAAATCGACTAGAGCTAAAATATGTATGGGATATAAATTTATTTTTTTCGCGATTTCGGTGTTGGTCCCATAGAGAAAGTTGATCAGTTTGACGGTCTAAACAACCCCCTTAAGAGTTGTAAAAATTTATTCTTACTTATGAAACACCCTGTATAACATATACCCTGTATAAGCCCATAAGAATCAGAATTGAATGACCCGTCGCCACTGTGGTGCCTACAATTTTTTTTGTTCAAGTAGTTTGTCTTGCTCACTGAAATTGACATGTAGACAGACATTGATTTGACAGTAAATGCTTACCAAAAATGGATAAACAAGATATTTTTTTGTTGCTTCTACTATTCGTTAGATATACACACAAGGTGTTTAGACCATCAACTGGTAGTTTGAAAAGGCGGATTTTAAACTTATACGGTTTGGACACAGTGGATCTTCTGTATAGGCTACTCCAAAATAACCACAGAATGAAAAATTTTGCCCTTTTTTACACAACTGGTTACGAATCGCAGCTCTACGAAAATGGCCGAAGGGGAGGGTTATGTTTTTTACAAATTGATGTTAATCGTGTACAGTAAGTAATGAATAAAAAATAAATTCATGAAAGTTGCTATGGTTATGATTATGATTATGGTGTAAATATAAGTGGCGTATTCACACTTACACTCAGTTGCGGAAACGCTCATTCAAGTTAATCCGCCATTAAATCTAACTTTTACTAGGTCAACAAGTCAAAAATTGACAGCAAGAGATTTAATGGAGGATTAAATCTAATGAGCGTTTCTGCAAATGAGTGTTAGTTGCATAAACGGTCATTAAAGTGAATCCTCCATTAAATCTCTTGCTGGCATTACCTACTACATCAACAAGACAAAAAGTGACAGCAACAGCTTTAATGGAAGATTAACTTTAATGAGCGGTTCTGCAACTGAGTGCAAGTCTTTTATTTTGGAGCAGCCGTAGGTACTTGAAACGATTATAGTATTTTGAGCCTGCGAATATTCATTCGACCGTGATAATTTTGTTTTCGAGCGGACGACCGATCGATATTATGATATGAGTCTCGAAACCAAGAGGTTCTTTGACACTGATTATCGAAGTAAAGCAGCGAGCGTCAACAAGTGGTCGTCTTTGGGTGGGGGATTTTCCCTGTGATAATTCCACTTGATCGTCTCCATGTTTCTAAGGAGTTAAACAATAATGCTAAGCAGTTCAGTAAGAAGTGGTCCTTCCAAATATCCTGACCGCTATGCCTCTAAACTGCACAGAACGCTTGAGGTTGAAGTGGTGACAGTGACACTTATTGAGTCGAGTAGGTTCTGCAGCATGTATGCATGTAGCAATGTATCCTGTATAAGTTTAGGAAAGAGAAATGAAGCTAAAAATAAGGCAACCTTCTCAATGTAGGTAACCCACTAACATTATAATTTCCATTGTGTCAACGTAATGACGTCAAAAACACCTTTAAATGCATTAATTCAAATTGCTCATCGAAGCTCACACGTTATACTCAGCCTACGTCCCACACGTCCTGTCAAAAAATCAGGACCTATTAGTGCATCTTAACGCTTCTCACATCACAATTTGAATATTCATAATTTCTTCCGACTATAAAAGGTGTTACATTCAAGATTTCAGCACATTCCACCGACAGACATAAACAGCATCACAATGAAGGTGCAGACAGTTCTCATTCTTGCCATCCTTGTTACCCTTGCTAACATGGTGCAATCTCAAGAGACTCCACAAGTGTACTGCGGGAGGCGACTTGCCATGACATTGGCTCTTTTGTGTGACAATGGCATGCTGATAAAGCGGTCTCAGCCGTCGATGTATGGGTACAGAAGCGAGAAGATGGCGTGGCCGTGGATGGCTCCTCATATGGCAAGAAGTCTGGACAGGGGAAAGAGGCAGGTGGTGTCGGAATGCTGTGATAAGCCTTGCACCTTGGATGAGCTACTGAGCTACTGCGCTAACTGAAGATTTGAAGACCATCCCGCAAGTCAACTGTCAACTCGGTAACTAATTTTGTTTTGTGATAAATGCAGTTATTTAATGTTCAGAATAGATCGTTCTATAGTGTGCAATGCAAGCAATTGGAATTGATTTCTCAAGCTTTTGGACACTTTTGATTGAACTTTATGAGCCAACGATGAGTATTTTTTTGTGTAAAAGTAGATTGCTTTCAGAAGACATACCTAGTTTAGAGCATTGTAGATAACTTTCTTTTAAATTTTCTTGTACTTGAATATTATTCCAGAATATAAATTTTCTATTAATAATGTAACGTGTAGAGAAACGATTAGAATAAGAAAAACTCTCTCACAATGTAGAGTTGTGCTATGTGGAACGGAGACATTTAATTACCACACTGCCGTTACTTCGATGTATCGATCTTAGAAAAAGTATATGTCTAGAATGAGCCTCACTAATATCCCGTATAAAACAAAAGGGGCTAAGTTTCATAGGTTGGTGTGCGTGAGGCGCCATACAAATCATGTATGTGTGCGTGTATATGTATAGGGTTTAGGAACCAGTACTGGTTCCAATTTTTTTCGACGCTTTCGTATCTTTGACTGTCAATCTTGACATATACTTTATCAAAGGTATCGATAATGTCAGTTCGATAACTATCACTTCGATAAGGTTATTTCAAATGTGGCGCTATTTTAGTTTTATAACATTGTTATTTGTTTTTCTGTCATAAATTTTTCTTTTAAAATCTGTATCTAATTAAAATTTAATCTGTGAATTAAATTTTTTTTTAATTAATGTGTCGTTCTTAGTAGAGTAGTATTTATTATTGTGACACGTAGTGACAAATAATTGATTAACATTGTTACCAAAGATTTATTTAGTTCTTTATTTTATATAGTTTTAAATTTTGAAATTATAGTCATTTCTTTTCATGCTTTAGATTAGATTTTAGTATTTCATGTTCCTACTTAAAATGATGTCGATAATAAAGTTAGTAGACATTCATTTGATTTGTATATTTTTAACATTATTGACACTATTCATCAAAATATAGCTGTGATGTGGCCCTATACCTATGTCTTTCAATTATACAAGTAAACTCCATACATTACCAAAAAATAAGAAACTGAGCAAAAATACCGAAGTAACATAATTAAATATAGGGTCCTTCTTATTATGCTGACAGTTTGTAAGAGGATGATGGTCAGGCCATCAAATTGAACAACTCTCTATTCTTCTTATGAACTCTCTCTATGGGACCAACATCCATATAAAACAGTAAATCTATTCGATCGAAATATACAGGGTCCAACTTAATATGCTGTCACTTTTTTAAGGGGATGACCAGACCATCAAACTGAATAACTTTCTCTATGGGACCAACATCGAAATCGCAAAAAAAAAAATCAGCTGTCCCATACATTTGGCTCGAGTAGGTTTGCAGTTTTGTATGTAACAGATTTTTTTTTTCGCGATTTCGACGTTGGTGCCATAGAGAAAGTTGTTCAGTTTGACGGTCTGATCATCCCCTTAAAAAAGTGTCAGCATATTAAGATATATGGGACAGCTGCATTTTTATTCGCGATTTCAATATTGGTTTTATACAGAAAGTTGTTCAGTTTGATGGTCTGATTATCCCCTTAAAATACCGTATATTTCGGCGTTATACCACATAATTTGGTGTATTAGGTAAGTCAACATGGATTTCGGACATTCACAGTAACAGAATAAATTTTTACCTAGATCCCTGAGCCTAGAATCTAGATCAAAGAATTCTTTGAAAGTTATTCCTCGAATTCCATTAACCGTTTTACATAAAAATAACACGAGGAGAAAAATAACATTAAAACAAGGTTAGATGTTATCTAAATATTTATGAACTTTACTAAAGTTTACATTAAGAAAAAAATTAAATACTTACTCATTTTTGTTTTCATACATAAATCATAAACATCTTTCTCTTTAACAACAAGATTTCATAGAAATTAAGAAGAAACTCATTTCGTATAATTTAAATTTTTAATTCATATCATACATAGTCATAACTAAGTAACGTATAGATATTATAAAATTTATAAATGACTGTGTTGGCACAAATTATACTTATGGAACTACTAGATAAGTAATTAATAAAAAATAAAAACTTGGTTTTATCATATTTCCTCAAGCGACAAAGCTCATTCCTCTATACACAAAGAATGTAGAAAACTTATGTACATTCAACAAAAAGTTTTCACAAAATTAATGGTTCTATATTTTAATAAATATACAGGGTGTTAAATTAAATGCGTTACATACTATCGTAGCACAGCCTCACAGGGTACTTCACACCACCAAACTGAACCACTTTAAATAAGTCGCGAAAATAAAAAACTGTTCCGTAGAAAATGTAAATTGCTATTCGACCAAAATGTATGAAACAGCAGTTTTTGTTTTCGGAGTTCTAAGTCGATCCCATAGTAAAAGTTTTTCGTTAGATGGTTTGAAGCTTCGATCAAAATAAAATGAATGGATTACGCGAACATTTCAAACCAGAAAAATGAGGCAAAACAAATGAATGATTTACTTCAAATTTGTATGCAAGTGCCCTAGATTTGACAGATAATGGCGCTAGTTTGTATGTACCAAGTGCACCAGTAGTTTGCTTCAACTTTCCGCGCTTTAGGCCTATCCATTAATTTTATTTTGATCTAAGGTTTGAAGCGCTTGTTTGATATGGAAAGCAACCTGTAAATGTATAGGCAAGCATTCACCCCTTTTCGAAGAAGATAAAAGCACTTTTTTTTTACTAGCCTATTTCATCCCACTGCTGGGCAAAGGCCTCCCATTCAATCCTCCAACCATCTCTGTCCTGGGCATGCTCTGGCCACGCGTCATCGAAAGCATCCAGATCGTCCCGCCACCTCTTCCTAGGACGACCTGGACGCCGATGACCGTTTTCTGGGATCCAGGGCGTTACAATTCTTGCCCACCTTTCCTGATGCATCCGACAGACATGGCCGGCCCAATCCCACTTTAATCTGACGGTTTTTCCCCCATATCGGCTATTTGTGTTTTGGAGCGCAGTGTAGTGTTTCTGACACGATCCGTTCTTTTAACACCCAGTATACTACGCTCCAAGTACTTAACTGATTTAGAAGAGATTATTTTAGGAGAGGCTTGTGCCCAGCAGTGGGATGAAATAGGCTAGTAAAAAAAGAAACTAATTTCAAATACCTCAAATGATTTCATATAAAAAAACACTAATCTTTCTATCTAAAACGTTAAAGCAATAAAAATTCTATATCCATGTACGATTGTGTCAAGTACATTTTATTGGGCGCCATATTTGTAAGGTAAACGCGCCATTAGTGGACCCATAAATGTAGAACATCGTGAGAAACGATCGGACTAATTATTTGTAATGATTTCTATTCGCCTTTTAAAACGATAGCAAAAAATTAAAGACTAGGTAATTAGCAAGTTAGATGTAATGAGATCGGTAGATGTTTAAAAGGAGTTTACAGTTTAGGATTGATAGATTAAAAGCCTTATCATTACTGACATAAACAGGTATAAGAAAATAGCATTAATATACCAAGATCCAACCGCAAAATTATGCACCTATTTGTTTTGTAAACGAAATGTGATTTAAGTGAAAGTTTATACAGTGGCTTATACAACGCCGCCGGATCTATTTGGGAAGTAAATGAGATGCCATCTGAAGGAGACCAATCTAAAGAACTGGGAAAACTGGGGTTGCCACCTCTCAGTGTGATGTGAAATGACTTCTTTGAACCTGGCAACCCTAGAGTTGCGGCAGACTGATAGGTGGCAACCATAGTTTTTTTAGTTCTTTACATCGGTCTCCTTCAGATGGCACGTCAATTAATCATCATGATTAAGGTACTTGCGTCAAGATTTTGCTAGGCAACCCGGCGGCGTTGTATAAACCCCTGTATAAACTCCAAACAAACAGGTGCATAATTTTACCGTCGTATCTTGGGCTATAAGGAGTGATTGATTTTCTAAAATTAACATGAGTCGCGTGTATACTGGATCCACGGACCGACACGCGCGGTTTGGCTGGCCACGTGGCTTCGGCATTTTGTAAACCTCTGATATACTTATTTTTGGTCATAAAACAATCCTTATAAGCTCCTTATGAGCTAGATAAATACATCAAAAAGCGCTACCATGTTAACAAGAATTGCATCCGATTTGGAATTACACCAAATACGTAATTAAAAACTGAATCTATAACGTCACGCCTCATTCCCAGTGGGGTAGGCAGAGACCAGGGCGCACCAGCTACTACGATCCATGCATACCTTTTTTGCCTCATTCACATCCATACATCTCTTCATACCTACATGCTAAATATAAATAAAAACTGAAACCTTTCCTAATTTACCTGTTATATAGAAACAATAAACAATATTAAAACTTAATAGACAATCTTGTATAAATATTAAAGTAAGATAAGTACGGTTTTTTAATAATTAAGTTTTCAATGTTTAGACATACAACACGTCGTAAAAGTGGAATCCAACGTAATGAAAAATTCCTCTAGATTTCGTGTACATCAGGTAAATGTTACCCAGCCGGTCTCCTCTCACAAAAAATAACTACCAAATTTTGATATAGCGACGAAAACTTAGAGATTCAGTTGAAAAGACAATGCCCAAAACCAGGCTGAAGATGTGTCATCAACATTCATTTATCGAATCTGAATTTTGTAATTTATTATATGAAGTGGCACTCACTACCACTAGTCCCTATGTTATTAGCATGCTTTATAACAAGACAACGTACCTTATTCGTATCTTCACACAATTGGGCCTATGCGATCCACCTGTATTCTATTGAAGCATACCCACAAGAGTTAAGCTGGTATGATGGAATTCAATATGAAGAAACCTTTATGAAATCGCTTGCTATTGTGATGCCATTGTGTAAACTGCTGCTTTCTTGTCCGAGTGCCTATATGTATAGGTAATAGACTAATATCCCGTTACAAGTTTTCTACGCCTATAACACATAATAGATAGGCCCAGAAGGCCGGCTTCATACTACGAGCTGTAAGAGCTATAGCTAGGAGTTGCGTTGTGGGTCTGCTATTGGGCGGTCGCTTGTCGGTTGTCCCATCCCCGGCCTACAGCGGAATTCCAGTGGTGGCTCAGGATATTGTTCTTTTATAAGAACAACCCTTGAAGTCACCAAAATATCTATGTAACCGTACAACGTCAAGCACTTCTGCTACAAAAACTCGACATTGGCAAAATCATCTACCAAGATGGATGCCATAACCTTAAAAATAGAATAGAATAAGAGCTAAAGCTATACAGGAACACATTGACGCGAACGTACGGCCACAAAATCGCCGAACGTACCTACGTAACTTAGAAGTGCTAATTTTGAATCGAGAGATTCAAAATTATGATCGAATGATGCATAATCTCAGCATTTTGAATCATATTCCAAACAACTCTCGTAATTTCTCTCTCTCACTACACCGACATAAAATACCAAAATTAATAAACTTTAAAGTCAAAAATATAAAGCCTCCCGAATCATTCCATTCTAACACTTAATTCCCCAGCTATAAGGGCTATAGTCAAAGAATTCCTAACTGGAACGAACGGTTCCATTAGCACCTTCAAAGTTTTCTATTTAAACCAGAGACAAGTTTATGCTGCGTACCTACTTACTGAAGGCATTAGCGTAATTAGAAACATCTAACAACTACCATATAGCAGCGCAAGTATACTTTGAAAATGTTAGTTTCGTTCGTTTTGAAATTACATAATGAGTCAGCATGTTTGTGTAAGTTACTCGGTGCCTGTACAGGAGTGCGATTTTTGAATCTCATTCGGTGAGCTCAGCAGTTGAAAATGTCAAAATTACTATGGAGATGTACATCTTTCTACTGCTGATTTGACTTTCAAAAATCGCACTCCTGAAGTATGATTCTTGAAAGTCAAATCAGCAGTAGAAAGATGTACATCTCCATAGTAATTTTGACATTTTCAACTGCTGAGCTTCAAAAATCGCACTCCTGGATGTAACATTAAAGTGTGTTTTTGAACATCTTTCACAAAGCTACCAACATTGAAATCCCGAAAAAAAAAACAGTTATTCCGTTGAAAACGACAATAACTAGCTACTCGACCAAAATGTATGAAAAAGCCATTTTTTTCCGATTTCAAAATTGGTCTCATAGTCAAATTTTTGAGTCTGATGGTCTGAAGAACCCCCCTTTAGAACACGTACTCACCATCGGTGAAAAATCGAACGAGTGCAATAAACATAATCATCTTAGGCCCGATTCGACCAAACGCGAGTAAATTTTATTCTTAGATTAAATCGCCGGTTACTATAGAGTAAACTGATTTTGCGTTTTACCAACCCTAATCTAATGAAATGTCAGTGTCACATAATTAAAAAAAATATAATAAAAAGAAACCTACCAAATTAAAACTGTATAACCTTACATTACAATAAGTACGGATACAACGACCTCTTTCTTTAGGTGAATTATACATTCGTTCTTTTAGTACGGGATGTATTAACACCAAAAGTAAAATTTTTCCTTGTATAGACTACTTTTTTATAAATCTAATTTTGGTCGAATTCGGCCTTAATATTATACTTTAAACTATGTAGATGAAAGTTCGGCAAATTCTCAGGTCCTAATTCCCTTACAGAAAATTCGGGGTAAAAGACAACCTCTTAAAACTTACAGGTAGAGCCGACCGCGGCCAAAACTTTATTCTGATGCGTACTTCGATATCTTCTAACTTTCATAAACTTGGTCTAACTCCTCAAATGGAACTGGCGAAAGGTGGTTATTTTATATTGAACTCTTTTAAAGAGTACCAGAATTACACGTAAGTTATTTCACGTTGACGACCAGGATTTGAGCTCAATGTGGAATTGGGATGATGACTGATCATGGAAATTCATATTTAAAAAAAAAAAAATAAAAAAAAAAAAAATTATTAACATAATATTCAATCGAATAGAAAACAATAAAGTTACAAGCGATTGAAAAACGTTTTTATCATCTTCTATCTCTTCCATGCAAAACAGGTGTTTGTATGACACGTCGTATGCAAATACGGTAGTTCTCCCTTCGTGCAGCCATCCACATTCATATTTATCACTCGTCTTGTACTATGACACTCATCTCTCCGCATCACATGCCCATCCCACGATAATCAATCACTGTGCAGTGCAGAAAAACAGTTTTTCGGTTTATGCAAAACAGTTTTTCAGTTTAACTAAAAACAGTTTTTAGATTTAACGACGTTCCCGAAATAAACACTAAAAAAGTAGCGTAAATTCGTCTCTAGCTAAACTCGTGAAAGGTTAAAGTGGAACAAACGATATTTTATTTTACAACAAAAATAAGCAGCAAAAATACAGAGAGAAAATACAAGCGGCAAAATAACTCGCATTAACCAACAAAAAATCTTCTTCCCTTTGTTATATCTAAGGCTTACGTTGTAAGTGTAATTGGTTGTTGGTTGCTAAGTCCTTCCCGCGGCTATTTCATAAAGACTGGAGTCTTAGCTGTTTCTAATTTGAATACAAAGTTTATTCAAAGAATTCTTTATTATTCTTTCTTCTATAAAGAATTTCTACCTATAACCTAAATGAGCATTTCGATAGGAGAACATTCTACATAATTATACTCATAATTTATACAGGATGAAATTAATATCATTAGCATCCTTTTAAACTAAGAGTCTACCCATCTAACTGAACAACTTTTACAATGGGAGCAAACCGATCAGAGCAAAAAAAATCTGCTGTTCCATAGTATCCATACTAAACTGCAGTGCATACTCCGCCTACTCGACTCAAATGTATGCAACAGCTGATTTTATTTTTGCTCCGATCGGTTTGCTCCCATACTAATTTTTTTTCAGTTTGATGGGTATTAGTTTAAAAGGATGCTAATGATATCAATTTCACCCTGTAGAACTTATGGAAGGTGCCGGTAGTACTAATCGTATCCATGTGGCAATGTGCTGGGCAAGAAGAAATATAGAATGACATGCCTTCGACACAACAGAAGAAGCGGTGATGTTGCGTCTCATTTTTAGGGTTTTGTACCCAAAGGGTGAAAACGGGTCCCTATTCATAGGTTTACGTTGTCCGTCCGTCCGTCTGTCCTACCTATTTTAGGGTTGTAAATTTTAAACGGCAATAGCTAGAATATTATAAAAATTACAAAAAGTTAAAAATTAAGGGCGGTCCTCATACAAGCAACTAGTTTCTATCAACGTTTTTTCTTCTCGCTCTATCGTAAAAACGATAATACATACAAGCGTCAATCTTGGTGTGATTACAAAGCATGCTCTACAGTATAACAAAAAATATTAAAAACCGGCCAAGTGTGAGTCGGTGCTAAAAGTCCCGGAGAAAACAACACTTTTGTAAGTTTATATTTTGTGTTATATATGGTTGGTACGGAAACCTCAGTGCGCGAGTACCCGACTCACACTTGACCGATTTTATTCGGGTTAGTGCCATCTCTCCCCGTTCCCAGCTCCACCCGTCCCAACTGAACCCGATTTTATTGCCCTACTATAAATGTAATTAAATACCATATCAAAGACAAATTCCCAACTGCACCCGACTTTAAATGTTTTAATAATAAACTGGTACACTGAAGAAGAAAAATGCTGAGGTGTTTTCTTAATCGTGTTTATTATTTATCTACTCGTAAATCACAGATTTCGTTATCACAATTACAATATAGGGTCCAACTTAATATGCTGACACTTTTTTAAGAGGATGATCAGACCATCAAACTGAACAACTTTCTCTATGGGACCACTATCGAAATCGCGAAAAAAAAATCAGGTCTTCCATACAAAACTGCAAACCTACTCGAGCCAAATGTATGGGGCGGCTGATTTTTTTTTCGCGATTTCGATAGTGGTCCCATAGAGAAAGTTGTTCAGTTTGATGGTCTGGACATCCCCTTAAAAAAGTGTCAGCATATTAAGAAGGACCCTGTATACATAAATCAAATAATTAGGGCAACTATTGGTGTAAGTAACAAGTTTTATTTACACCAATATAGGGTCCTTCTTAATATGCTGACACTTTTTTAAGGAGATGATCAGACCGTCAAACTGAACAACTTTCTCTATGGCACCAACATCGAAATCGAGACAAAAAATCCTGCTGTTCTATACAAAACTGCAAACCTACTCGAGCCAAATGTATGGGACAGCTGATTTTTTTTTGGCGATTTCTTTGTTGGAGTCATAGAGAAAGTTGTTCACTTTGACGGTCTGATCATCCCCTTAAGTAAGTGTCAGCATATTAAGAAGGACCCTGTATATGCCCAAGTGAAAGAAAGTACGTACTTAAAAATCATTAAGATAAAAACGATCGTTTAGTCTAAATTGTCAAAGAATACAATGCAAAAATACGAGAACCATATAATAGTACCATGTAATGTTTAAATTTTTTTCTGACTAATCTCGAAACAACGAAAAAAAATATTTTTAATTAAAAAATAAACATTATAAAACGGTAAAAACAAAAATCAACATTAGGAAATGAGAAATAGTAACTTTCTAAAATTATTAAAAATCAACAAAAATAAAAAGGAAATAAAAAAGGAAAAATGTTAACTATATTTTCAAATATTTTTTCAATGTAATAAAGAATTGAGCTAATTGTGTGTAAAAATCTGTGGATTGGTAATTGTTTTTACTTATATTGTGCAGCTAATGTGGCAATAGCTTGATCGGAATGTTTATATTTTTTCAGATTAATCGCGAAAAAACGAAAAAATATTTTAAATTAAAAAATTTGCAACGCTACTATGTCTATATCTTTTCTTCACCGACAGCGCTTAAGACAATAGGGTTAGGTATAGCAGATAAAAAACAATCTGAATGCAACCCTACAAACTGAACGACAAATTAGATGTGTAGAAAGGTTTAATACACAAGGACAGATATTTTAACTGCAACAACTAAATTACTTACTTAACTTTAACTATATCGATAAAAGCACAAATCAACATTAAGAAATTTCCGTAAATATGTCCTTAATTAACTCTTTTTAAAAATGATTTAACCGAAACACTTTTTGACTTTGACTGTACTAAAATGAAACCAATTAAAATTATGGATATATCGTAAAATTATATTTTAATAAAATTAATCGAGTGTAAATAAAATCGGGTTCAGTTGGGACGGGTGGAGCTGGGAACGGGGAGAGATGGCACTAACCACCACCACCTTATTCTAAATTATGTTGTGATTGTGAACAATATTAAAAATGTAAGAGTAAAATGGTTACAACTGGAAAAAAAGTGGTGACTTTAGATTCCCTTTTCTTCGGTTTTATTAATAAAAAACGATTTATCGAAAAACCACATCACTTCTCATATCGTGTAGATGGTTCAGTTTATTTTTTAGCTCAAAAAGTGTTATAGTTAATGAATAAAATGGTTACAAAGTTACCCAAAACCAGGAGGTAGCCCCTTAATGGGTGATTCTACCCTTCTTACTGAACAACTTTCCCTAGGAAACCTATAGGAAATTGGAGAAAAAAAATCTACTTTTCATACAAACGTTCGATCAGCTGATTGCATTTAGTGCATTATGGAAATTACAATATTTTTTTTGCGAATTTCCTACACTCACCCCGTTCACACACGATGACGCACTGACGCAGCGGCTGATGTCAGTCCATAAAACCACACCCGGTGCGTCAATGCGTCACCGTGTGTGCTTCTACGTGCGGTTTCATACAACTCCTTGCTTCACAAAACACGGACTGACGTTTGCTGCTCCGTCAGTGCGTCATCGTGTGTAAACGCACTTAAAGTAATGCAACTGTTTACCCTAACCACAGCTGAAACTTTTAATAGTTTTAGTAACGGTAGTTCTTTCTAATTAAACTGGTTTTAACCTTATTTTGCAAAAATTTCAAAACTTGGCCTTAACTCTAAACGGTTGTCAGCTCACACCAGTTTAGAGAACCTAACATTACCGTTTTTGGTGGGGATTACATCTACGAAATTAAGTATTACTACCGAAATTAGCTAAACATTATTTAAACAATAATGAGGACGACGATACAACGGCAATGGAAAAGTAATCCCAAAGCCTGAGGCTTAGTCTTAGATATAATCAAAAGAAGAAGACGCGGCGCTGACTTTTAAAAGTAGCTGTAATTCGTTCACGTATCTTTTAATTAGGACCTCGCGCACTAGACGGCCACGACCCGACCAAACTATAGAAAGCGCCACGAATACGACCAGTTTCTATAGTTTATTTGGTCGCCGCGGTCACGGATCGTGGTTGTCTAGGTTTCTATAGTTTATTTGGTCGCCGCGGTCACGGGTCGTGGTTGTCTAGTGCGCGATAGATTTGAATATGGCTCGCCTTTAAAAAATTTTGTTTTTTGTATTAAATTACGTTAACACATTATATCTATGTGACAAAAGCTGTCTTAAAAACAATTCGAAAAATAATGAGGTATACGATAGGTACTGCGCCAAATGGAAAGAGGAAGTAATCGCAATCCAAACAACAAGCTTTATTTAGGCTAAGTCTTGGATGAAACCAGGAAATTTATAAAGGAAGAAAGTAAATAAAAAAAATTGCTGTGTGATAGTAAAGTCTCATTACTCATCCGCTCTTTACGCACGTTTTAACGGTCCATAGCGCGAGTAAGAAACTATTTAGCGCATGAAACCATTATAATTATCTATCCATAGCATACTTTTGTAAAATTACAAGAGACTTGTGAGGATTGCCAACAAGATCAATTATTTTGTGTTATCTGCATCCAAAAGATTATATTTTTCTTTTATCTGCGCATCTACAAAAGATAGGCTGCCATCAGAACTATCTTCGAAGACATTTCTTCAATCACTAAGAAACATTTGTCATCTTCGACTTTTTTGTTTTATCTAAGGGTAAAGTTAAGTTAATTAAATCTGTTGGCTGTTGGTGGGACTCGCCCCATTTGCAGCGCAAGGTTTTTGCCTACAAAGAGTTTTTCCAAATTGTTTACAAGTTGTTAGAGGTAAGCGAGTTCATTTACAAATCTAATCGTTACTGTCTGCCGTAACTGGTTTCTTAAAATTAGCACTATGATGTAAAAACTAAGTTGGTTTGTTGTTTGTTGTTTGTCCTACAAAAGGGAACATTTTGCCATGAAGGCTCGAATGTTAAAGTGTAGGGGAACTACAAAAGAGGGCGACAAAAAGCCTTAATCACGCTATCAATGTTTGTAAGAGCCTGCATAAGCCAACGACGAGTGTAGTCAGTTATTTCAATAATAATCGGGATATCCAAATTTCAACAGCATTCGTTTCATTTCAACATCCTCATTTGTGTTTTACGGTGTCTATTAAAAAACTGTAACAAAAGTGTAAGTGTATTGTATATACTTTGAATGTATTTACAATAAAAAGGATACGATTAAGGTAATGTCCCTGACTTAAAATCATTGATTTCACTTTTTTGTTTGTCCGAGCATCACTCAAAAACTTCATGACCTATTTTGATGAAATCTAGTTAATAGAATACAAAGGCTTGTCTCTCATTGGAAGGTAGGGAGAAAAAATCTCATGCTGCTAGGATCTCTAAACACAACCTTCACATTTTCATTGTTCATTAGTGCCCTCATGCATTATCTTAAATTTCAGGTATAATAAAAGTACATACCTAACCGCTTCCGTCAATCACTTGAACCACAAAACCCAATATTGTAGAATTTGCAGCTCGCAAAGTTGCCTATAGAACATTTTCAGACCCTGTCGGTTTCGCTTACCTGAAAAATAATACAAAATAGGTTAAAACAATGTAATATTAATCGAATTTATAATTGCATGCTGCTAACGTAACATACAAGGTTTTAAGAGTTATTTTACTGTCCAATGGCGCACTTATCACAATATTTAAGATTTCTCAATTAAACATTGAAAAAGTGCTACTCCAACTTAGTACCAAAGCACAGATTACTTAATAGTTACTACCGTAATAGATACTGGGGGTCTACCATGAGTTTTCCCTGTACTTTACTACTGTAGTTACGTCGCCAATTCGTATGACAGAAATTAGTTCTCAACCACTAGGAGCGCTGTACGAAATTTAATACAAAATTGTTGACGTAACTACAGTAGTAACGTACGGTGAAAACTCATGGTAGTGGTATGCACTCAACCCGGTTTCGCGCGCTTTTTCGAATTTCGAACTTTGCGCTTCAGGAACGAAAACTAAAATGCGCCTTATGTCAATGAGCGACAGCCTGCATCTTGGAAGATGCACGTGACGTCACGACTTTTTCGCAGCTGTCAAACGGGAGTGACGAGGCATTGACCAAAGCCTAAAAGCTATTTTTATACAGGGTGTAAACTTAGTTGCGTTACACTTTATGGGATGCTTCAGACAATCAGACCATGAGCAAACCCAACCCAATCCGACCAGGAGTGCGATTTTTGAACATCACACGTTGATATCAGCCGTAGAAAATGTCAAAATTATGCATCTTACTACTCCTGATTTGAACGTGTGATGTTCAAAAATCGCACTCCAGGCTCTGATAGCTCTACCACAAGCGGTAATAGAGCGCGGTGGCCTCCACATGCAAAAAGAGCGTCGAAAAACTGTCACGATCGCTCAAAAATGTCATCTGGGTTGGGCCCAATGGAAAAACCTTGCCACCACGCAATATATTAACGAATTGAATAAAAAAAACCTGTTTTTCCAGGACCCTTAGCATGAGACCGACACCTATTATACCTACTGTAGAGTTTGCTCTATAAAACAAACTTTGACGCTTTGTATGTTTTACCGTTTTTACGATAAAGTGCGAAGAATAAAAGTTTATAAATTTTTTTAAAGCCTGACCAGGAATATAAAAAAACCTGATTTGGGGGCGCTGCAATCGACTGTCACCTTTAATGTTAGTGTTCCAAGCACAAAAATTAGTTCCAATGATTTTCCGCAATATGGCGAGGTTTTTTATATTTCTGGTCAGGCTTTACTCCCCTTATTTTTACCCGACTGCGACAGAAGGAGGGTTATGTTTTTTACTTTATTTTTTTATGATTGGTCATAAAATCGAAAATAATGACATATTATATTTTGTGAAAAATTCAACTGGCTACCTATAACGGTTTAGGAGATACGGCCCTCTGAAGCTAAGACGGACGGATGGACAGCGTAGGCTTATGAACAGAGGCCCATACCCTTACAAAAGGGGAATGATGGACTAAATCGTAGACGGTCCGCTAGTGGGTAAAGTTAACGTGAATGGAGGGTAAAAACCGTCAGTTGCCCGGGGCAAGGGATTAAGCTTTGCAATCGAACGAGGTTGCCAACTTTGTGCTTTTGGGCGCCCGCTCTTTATTCGTTATTACTGGGGCTTTTGAATAAAACTGTGTGGCACATTATGTCATTAGGAATTTTAATACAAAATGTAAAACGAAGCCTGAAAAATTAATTATGATGTAGGAAGCAGTTTTCGTCCATACATAAACACGTATATAGTAAACGTACTATATAGGTGTTTATGTATGTATATGTATGCAGTGTTATGTGGATCCTTGAATGTAATGTGTGTTTAATAATTTTAAAACAAACGTTAAAAACCACGAATTTGAACCACAATTTTATTTAAACCTACGTTTGTCACTCAAATGTTTCATGGACGAAAACTGCTTCCTACATCATAATTAATTTTTCAGGCATCTCGGAAAGAGAGTATTTTTGCTCTTCGATATCTGAGTGCAAAAGCCGTTTTTATCCGCTAGAGGATACAATAAATTGAATTTAGAACATCTTGTGCACTGAACTGAGTTTGTGAAGTTTTTACTTCTCCCTCCAGGTTTATCATAAAACCTTTTTTTTTGCATTTAGTCATTTCCTCATTGAGGTGGGATGAAAAGTTACGTGTTGCACTCGAGTGCAAAGATTTTTCACCTCGTGCTCTTTTGATTCCCTCGCTAACGCTCAGGATTAATTTTAGGATCCTTCGCTTGCTCAGTCATCAAAATTCGGCACGCGGTTAAAAAGCAACTTCGCACTTTACTATAACAAATAACCAGTAATAAATAGTTTTACCTACTTTTTGTTATAGAGTTATACCCCCTCGAGAAATATAGCCATGAGCATATACAGAGTACGGAATTACACAAAGTTACAACATACTTAAAGTAAAGGGGGCATGATCAGACCATCAAACTAAACAAGTTTCTCTATGGGACCAACATGGTAATAAATCGCGAAAAAAAAACTGCTGTCTTATACAAAATTGCATACCTAACTCGACCCGAATTTATAGGACAGCAGATTTCTTTTCGGTTTTTAAATTCAACATTGGTGGTCTGGAGAAAGTTGTTCAGTTTGATGGATCATCCTCTTAAAATAGTTTCAGCTAATTTTGTTAGACCTTACTTCACGAAGAGTTAAAACATGTCACTATTTGAAATAGTAGAATCAAGTAGAATGCTTATTTACGGGTTTTATTTCACTCCAAAATGTCCATACAAAAATGTCTTTCGAATTTGTCTTGTAGACCTTTATTTCAAATGCTCCAAAGACTTTGAAACCACTTGAATTTAAATAGGTATTGAATCAAAACTTCGTTCTCTAACAATAAGTTAGTAGATAAGTTAAACAAACTGTTTGACAACAACTTAGGACAAAACTTTGTGCTATTAAGTAACTTTGGACACTTAGATGACTTATAAACAGATTCTTAGAACTGGGTGTGAGTAGAAATGCCATAAGTATTATTTAGTCTGATCACATGGGCTGTACCGCTCATTGATCGGGCTTTTTTATCTCATGTGCGTATGACAGAATGACGATGACGTAAGTTTAGTCGCGCAAGACGCAACAGATTGAAAATTTCGTTCTCTGGGTTGTGGGCTCGGTAGCGAAATTGGACAACGCACTTCCCCGGATTGGAAGAGTGCGCGTTCAAGTCCCGCCCGAGACAATTTTTTCAATCTTTAATTTAATTCGAAATAGCACAACATGGATGTAACATGTTTAAAATAAAAAATATTTAAAAAAGATGACGGAAGTCTCAAATAAACAGAGTAGTCGCCACGAAATTTTACGACGGAATGGCATAGCGAAGCAGGCTTCTATGTTCCCGTATCTACAGCCCTTATGCACAGCTAGCATGCCACTTAGGTCTTGGGTTTAAATCCCGCAAACGGGAAATTTAATTTAATTCTCTGATAATTAAATGAGATTTCCGCTATAGCCACGGTCCTTCCTTATGGCGCAACCATACTTCGTTATGTGTTATTTTGTTATGCGGCTACGCTGTATTCACCCAAATAATTGAACAAAAAACATGTCATCCACACGTGCGTGCGAATAGAGCAAATATATAGACGAATGAGCCCTCCATACTTCGTCGTATGCGAACGCGCATAACAAATAACACATAACGAAGTGTGGTTCCACCATTCCACCAGATACTAGAAGGCAGTCATTTTAGAGCTTGTGTGTGTGCTAAACACATTAATATATGCTATGCATTCTCTCGTTTTTACTCTCATTTATTAGTCGCGTCTTAAGAGTCTTGTTGGAGTCTGAATTGGAGCTATTCAAAGAAGGACACCGTACTGCAACCAAATTGTATACAGCTGAAATTATACTCGATAACACTTCCTTGTCTTGTTGTTCTCAAACAAAAATAAACACAAACTTCGGAACTCCCGAAAACAAAAAGTTGTTTCGTAACTTTAACACTCTCCGGAGATTAAAATACCCTTCCGTATTTAAGTGCCTAAACACAACCTACTAACCCCTGCTATACCTTATTATGAAACCTTTTTGAGACAAAATAAGAAAAGACAGAATTTAAATTTATGCAGACGCATGTTTGAGGAACAAAGCTGACAATTATACTTTTTTTTAAATCAAAACATAATAAATAGAGAAAAAGTTAAGTGATTGCCTGTATGTTACCCAAATTAGACAAAGGCGTCCTCCTAGGACCTAGGACCTAGGTCCTCTCACGAATACGGGTGAGAGGTAGGTAAGTAGGAAAAAACTGACACGCGTGCCCAATGCGAATCTCTGAACTATACATACGCATCAGAATTTCTTCTTTAGCGTGTATATGAACGTTTCCTTACGATGTTTTCCTTCTTAGTTACAGAGTAATCGGGCATGGGCCCACCACACATTCAAACCGATGTAACTCCTGTAAGCCGGGATCAACAGCGGCGACCATTCACAACACTAGACAATGCAGTCCAGCGAGCCCGGGGGATGACTCTAATCTGTCTTGGAACCAGCAATGCTAAATGCAAGAAGATAGGAGGAGTGGGAAAAATAAATATCCGACTTCCCTCTATTATGCAATAGACTCTATTGCATAGTAACAGAGTAGTAGATTTAAGTACATAAGTATAATGTATTTTTAATGTACCTATTATAGTTACCTTTATTTGTAAATAAAAATACGTATCCAGTATAATGTAAGTATACTGTAATGTTAATTAGTACACACGACGACACATCAAGCTTTGCAAAACCAAAATAAGCGGGCCGCGCAACGTTATACGCCCTACGCGCGGCCAGTTTTTGGTTTTGCGTAGCTTGATGTGTCTCCGTGTGTACTTGGTATGTCGTCCGTGTGGATTTGAACCTGGTCCCTCATGATTGAGTATCCGTACATCTCCGCAACGCGCCACCAACACTCACGCTCGCTTTTATAATAGTGTACAAACTCGCCCAAAGTTAGCAGTCTATTAGGTTAATTGTCTATGGTGAGCCGTGATGGATATGAAATTATTTCTGTAAACATAGTTTCTACCAGTTTACTGGGAACTATGACAGTTTGATTGAAAGTTATGCAAGGGCCCTGTCAGGCCCGGAAATGAATGGATGGAAGTTCAACCCTTAATAGCGGAAATACTAGACAAAGTTAACAATATCTTCCTTTGCATTCCCATAAGAAATAGTAGATTACATACCGAGGGCAGGAAAGTAAGAAAGGTTTCAGATTTCATGTAATTGTTGACCGAGGTGACGCCGAGGTCAACAAACATGTGATCTGAGGCTTTCTTATTTACTGCCCGAGGTTAGTATACTATTTTTCTCCTGGACGGAGGTGGAAAGCGAAAACTTCGATTAGCGCAGCGGGACGAGAATTGACGCTTTCCGTCCGGAGGGGAGAATAGGATATAAATGTTATTCTCTAAGAAATGATACAAAGTGAGAAGTAAATGTATACCGGCTCAAAATACATAACTGGTCTATTCACAATCATAAAAGTTTTATTTTAATTAGCAATTAATTTCGTCCTTATTTCCTTCCAGTGCTGCTACCTCAGGGTATTTTAGATAGTTATGGGAGATTTTTTCATATCTAGGTAATTTTAAGAGAATAATTTGGGGAAAGGCATTTCTGGGATAAATGTACAATAGACTAAAGGGAAATTTCTGAAAGATCTAGGGAAAAATCTAAATTTAAAGGTGGTCACACTGATAGCCTCTTTCAACACCCATTACAAGAAATGAGGTGGGAGGAGCCAAAATTAATTTACTTACATAGTTTCAGAAAGTTCTTTCAAATCATATTTGACACTCTTGGACCTTAAATTACCCACTCTACATCACGAAAAGCAAACCTGTTACTGTCAACAGTAAACAGAACTCTAAATTATCAAGGATAAAGTATAATTTCCATAGAACGTCGAAGTGGGCCAATATCTAAAAGCATGACAGTTTTATTACTTCCCTCCTATGAACGGAAAGTATTGATATTGAATGCTTGTACGTGACCCTACTCAACTCACTCATGAAGTACCTAATAATGTTTTTTGTTGAAAAGGATCTACGTTCTTTAAAAACTGTCATAAATCCTAATGATTCTATAAGCATTAAGCATAAGCATTTCAAATTAGTTGGCGAAACTGATAACAGATTGCGTTATCAATGTTTATAAATAGTATTGATGATTAACACAATTATGATTAGACCCGGTGGCGGGTCATTATCACGCAATTGTACTTAGTAACAGATACCAAATGCGTTTTATAAGTTTCGCCAGCTAATTAGATTGAACCTTAAACACCCTGTAAGGAAAAGTATCTTAAGCTTTAAACCACTCTACGCATCAAACTGAACAACTTTTACTATGGGAACAAAAGTGTAATAGCAAAAAAAAATCTGCTGTTCCATACTAAACTGCAATGCCTACTCGACTAAAATGTATGAGACTTACTTTAGACTTACTTAGACTTAGTTACTTAGATTTGGTTTTTGTTCTGACAAGCTTGCTCTTAAACTAAAATTTGTTCAGTTTCATGTGTAGAGTACGTGGTTAATTCAAAAGTTTAAAGGTTAATGATACTTTTACTTACACCCTGTAACCTGTATATGGGACCAACACCGAAATTAAGAAACAAAAATCGTGTTGGCTGCATCAGGGACACAGCCACAGAGGATTGTACAGAGTAACAGCTTCATAGGAGCTTCGATTACATTAGCCTATTCTTGTAGGGCTGTCTAAAAGGAAATAAATTTAATTGAAGTATGAAGGATAATGTTTTACAATATGTAGTAGGTATGTATATTGTTTTTCTTTTTTGTTGTTGTTGTTTGTTGTGTTATTTATTATTTGTTATTTAGTTGAATAAAATGAGTTTAAATTAAAAAACCGTTGCCGCCCGATCCGTCGCTTTACGCGGTTGACTCAAAAATTGTATGTACTTACCTGTCACGATCTTTGGGGAAGGTATATGATGAAGGAGATGTTTGTGTTCCTCCTCGTATTATTAAAGCACACAGTGCAATAATTAACCATTTCGTTTAATATTATTAAACTACTTTTAAACGTGCTCGAGTAAAATGAACGATAGGAATCTCACACATTAAATTCACTTGACGTTCTACAATGACAGTGACGATCAAACAGAAAATAGTCCATTTCACACCCTCGTTACGCCGTAACCACCCGAAGCACAGCCAAAGTGTCCCCTCGGCCTCGTTCGTGAGCCCCGTTGGTGAACGCGCACACAATCATACTGCGCATGTAGTGATGCGCCGCTTTTGCGAGCTTGTTTGAAGCTGTAACTCTGTACAATATAATCCTCTGTGACACAGCCGCAGTAATACTTGAAACGTTTTGGTATAAGGTAATGGCTTATATCCTCTAAAATTCTAAATAATGGTAATAAAATAATGTCGGTATTTTTTTTAATTTTTTTTATTACCCTATTTCGTCCCATTGTTGGGCAAAGGTTTTCCCCCAAGCTTTTCCAGCCTTCTCTATCCCGTGCCATCAGTTACCATTCTGCTTCTTGGCATCCAGGTCGTCGCGCCATCTTTTTCTTGGTCTACCCCGGCCCCGGCTTCCATCATCGGGTTCCCATTGTGTCGCGATCGTTGCCCACCGCTCTATATGCATGCGACAAACATGTCCAGCCCAGTCCCACTTCAGTGTTGCGGCCTTAAGAGAATATTATTCTGAGATCGAAAATACGCGCTGCATACAAACGTACTATGGTGATATTTTCAATACTAACCAATTAAAGTCAATGAAATTTTGCAGGAACGATCTAGAAATAAATCTCTATGCCTCTATAGAGTCAGATTTTCGTTAAAATATACAGTTTCAATGCTAGGATTAATTTAAGATTTGTATGGAAATCTTTGAGTCACTTTAACTTGAAAACTATACATTTTAACGAAAATCTGACTCCATACAAGCATAGAAATTTGTTTCTAGACTGTTTCTGCAAAATTTCATTGACTTTAATTGGTTAGTATTGAAAATATCACCATAGTACGTTTGTATGGAGCGCGCTCCGAATAATATACCCTTAACGCCTGCGTCAGTGATGCGGGTCTTGGAGCGCAGAGTGGTGTTCCTGATACGGTCGATCCTTCTGACACCTAATGCTGCGTTCCATTACTCTTTGGCAAACCTAGATGTCGGTAATATTTCGTTACATTATGGTTTTTGAAAGTGACCTCCTACTGACCAAAATAAAAGATGTTTCAAAACTGTACCATACAAAACTACAAACCTACTCAGCTCCAATGTATGAGACAGTCTTAGATATCAACTAATTTCAGATTTGCTTTAAAACATTATAGTTACCTACCACGGACCTGAAAAAAAGACGGACGTAATCTCGTCTAATCACGAGTGAAGCACCAATTGTGTGCGTGCTGTCACGCGGTACATAATGGTGACGGATGTAGGACCTGCGCCTAGAGCTAGTGCATCTGTGTGAGTGTAGGTCCCTTGTAGAACAAACGAAAATGTTGGACCTTGCATGCTTCACATCTTTTTAGTGTCACATAACGTCCGTCTTTTTTTCAGGTCCGTGTTACCTACCTAATTATTTTAAGGCTTCAGTAAGTTTACATCATTACTAAGTTCTCAAAATAGTCCCAAAGGTCACAATGGGGGTTGTAAGGAGCAAAGGTCCTTCCTTGTCCCCTTTTCCTTTGCTCCATCTTCACTAACAAGGGTGTTGTGTTAACTTCTAGGAATACATCCTTCAGAGAAGATAGTAACGAGGTTAATGATGTCAAAATTACAAAGTGTTTATTTATATTTGAAAATACAGGGTGTCAGGGAAAACAGTTGCATATTATGATACTAAATATCTTATTAAAATTTTGGACTTTCCATACTAAAAGCAATCAGAATGATGAAAAGCCGATTTTTTTTTCGATTTTCCCTTTTGCTCCTATGGGTAAGTTGTTCAGTCATCATCATCATCACAACCTTTAATATAGGGTCTTAATATGCTGACACTTTCTAAAGGGGATGGTCAAACTGAACAACTCTCTCTATGGCACCAACATTGAAAAAACGAAAAAAAAAAACCGAGGTTCCATACAAAATTGCGAACATTATCTAACGCTGCGGTATGCGTCTGATGAGGAACCGAGAGAGGTAAGAAATTAATGCATCGGGAGCTTAATCTACTTACTTATTTAATTTACGTACTTATTAAAGCAGAAATTAATGAATTTTTCAATTCATTGCCTTCAAAGCGCGTCACTTCGAAAAATTGAATATAAGTAATCGGTAGGTATTTGGCTTCCGAAAACTTTGACATTTTGCAGAGAAAGTTTCAAATTAACTTTATAAACAAACTTAATTTAATAGGAGTAACTTTTGTATGGGGAGTTGTTTCAAATTTTAACAGTTTGGGAGAAATTAGGTCGATCAAATCAGCCCGCAACTTCCCACTGCTGGGCTGGAAAGGGATGGAGATATATGTCAGAAATGTATGAAAAATCTTGCCTTTGTCCAACTAAGTTGCAAGATTTTGAAAGCAATTCTAACTTAGTCAGCAATATTAGTCAAAGAAAATACCGTATACGCAGAAAGGAACAAACAACATAGATTTTCTCTCGCATTATCCTGTCTCGTTTCCGCGATTATTATATGATATATTTCATTTTGTTTAAAGGTATATCTGGTATTTTTTCCACTGAAAACAACCAGGATTAAGTTATCAGATTACAACTTTTTATAAAGATCGTCAATGATTGTGTTTATTGGTTCGTTTAAAAGAGCAGGGATCTAGTTTCTAGTAAATATAATACTAGCTGTGTTCCGGCGTATCGTCCCAGTAGGGCTCGCATGCCACCCCCGAGAAAACGATAAAAATGGAGATGTGCCTCCATCCTTATTATTTTACGTATGCCAGAAAGAGCGCGCACGACGTTTTTCTCGTTTAAACGCTTTGTCGTGGCTGGCATGCTAGCTGTGCTGGACCACGACTCTTCATACTAATCGATGCGAACGAGCGCGTGGCTCCAGCCAGAATTTAGCTGTTTTCTTTGAAAAATTAGATTATTTTTTATAAATTTCGAAAAAGTAAGAAAACCACATAATTCTAAATTGTGTTGTGAACAATATCGTAAATTTTAATTTTCTTCCGATTAAAAATGTAAGAGTAAAATGGTTACAATTGGAAAAAACGGTGTGACTTTAGATTCCGATTTCTAGAAAAACCACATCACTTCTCATATCGTTTAGATGGTTCAGTTTATTTTTCAGCTCAAAAAGTGCCATAGTTAAGGAATAAAATGGTTACAAAGTTACCCAAAACCAGGAGGTAGCCCCTTAAACAATAAAGAATAAATTATTAAAAAGCTAAATAAATGACATCTTATTCATATTCATTCATATTCATTTATTCATGCAGAATCATATGGTACAATGTAGGTCTTAAGTAGTAACATCATCTTTAACGCATCTTGATTATTTTTACGTGAAAATGGTCAGTGTTTCTTATTTCTATTAGAATAAAATCTCCATACAATGTACGAAAGAAATATATGGTGCTAATGTGAGTGGAAGTGTCGGCAGAGGGCGCCCTCGTAGGACGAATTCTGATCAAATCCGTTGCGTCCTACAAAAAGGGGTGGTGCTGAGTACTCGAAACCGAGGGGCAGTAATGAAGAAATGTAATGGATGTGAATGAGGCAAAAAAGGTAGGTATGTAAGGATCGTAATTCGTAGTAGATGGCGCGCCCTGGTCTCTGCCTAACCTACTGGGAAAGAGGCATGAAGTTATAATATACAGGGTGAAATTGATATCAGTAGCACCCTTTTAAACTAAGAGTCTACCCATCAAACTGAACAACTTTTACTATGGGAGCAAACCGATCGGAGCAAAAAAACTGACGTATACAACAGATTGGACTCAAATGTATACAACAGCTAATGATATCAATTTCACTCTGTAGAATAATACCACAGATTTTTTAGTAAATCACTTTATTCTTATTATGTCGCTGATAAAACGATCACAATTTCATCACAAGAACATAGCAACCTACCGTCCTAATATTCAGATAAATTCAATAAGTAAATCTTCATCGTAAACTATTTCGCCAACCCTAAAATCGAAAGAACATGCAATACAAAGCTAATGGAAGTGCGAAGCTTTTGAATTTACATCTGAATAACGAATTCCTACTGAATCGGGAACACTAATAGCACGCGCAAGTCCCTCCTGCCAAACTTTATTCATCCTTATTTACTGCTCCATAAGAACTCTACCAGGGGACGTAAAAATCTATTGTAAGTCGCACCAAAGTCCCGTCAATCAAGATGTTCTCATTCTTATTCCGTAGCTGTAAAGCTTATGTCAGGGGACAGCTTATTTGGAATATACTGTGTACGGTAAACGAAGCATTCATAGCGCTAGAGAATTTCGTCACTTACAAAATACCCCTAGAGCTCGAATGAGAAGACTTTTTGGAATCAATTTGTATTGAAAGCTTTACGTCTTTTGAATAGTATATTGAATAGTTGTCGAGGAATTCGTTCGAATGAGGCGTTTTTCAAGCGCAGCAAAATAAAAATTTTCAGATGGCGGTAGTAAATTTGGCAAAAAAACCTGAATTTAAGACTGTTCTCCGAACGCCGTTTCGCCGTGGGACGGTTCGCCGACAGAACGATTCGTTTTTGGAAGTTTCACCTAAACGATGTTTCGCCATGGGCCGGTTCGCCGACAGAACGATTCGTGAATTTAAGACTGTTCTCCGAATGTTCTGTCGGCGAACCGTCCCACGGCGAAACGGCGTTCGGAGAACGGTCTTAAATTCAAAAAACCTGTCAATTTGAAGTTTATAACGATTGATCAAACCATAGCAGGTTTGATTATTGATTGATTGTAGAATGTTGCTACGTCTTTTACATACCATCAGTATATTATTAATGAAGGAACAAAATTCTCCCTTAAATAAGGAAATGGAGAAAACACGGAAAACTATCGATCTGACAGCTAAATTTGCCATCTATGTAGTGTCATTGGCACGGACCTGACAGAAATACGGACCGAGTATTGCACTAAAAAGATGTGAAGCATGCAAGGTAATACAATCTCGTTTGTTCTACAAGGGACCTACACTCACACAGATGCACTAGCTCTAGGCGCAGGTCCGACAACCCGTCACCTTATGTACCGCGTGACAGCACGCACACAAAAGAAATGGGTGCTTCACTCATGATAGATGACATTCCGTCTGGTTCTTCTTTTAAGTCTGTGGTCATTGGACTATTTTTTTTAAATCAAAACGCCATTAATAATTAGGTACTACGTAGTATTGAGTCTTTAATATGTAGACCGTTTTTTAGGTGGATGATCAGACCATCGAAATGAACAACTGTTTTCTGGGACGAAAGTCGAAATCGCTATAAAAATCTGGTGGGAAGGACTGTACAATGAGTACCGTCGAATTTGGGGTCGGGGATCGGAGGGGGGATAGGGGGGTTCCCCACATTCCCCCCCTAGAGGGAAAAAGTACGGAAACCCCCCCCCCCCTTTTTTGCCCCCCTTCAGTCCAAAAATAGCTGGTAGAAGGCGTGGGATGGGACCCCAGATCTTGTTGGTTAGGTTAGGTTAGGTTAGCTATCCCCCCCACCCATCCCCAACCCCAAATTCGACGGTACTCATTGTACAGTTCAGCCATCTGGTGTTTCATACAAAAGTGAATCTTACTGTCGAGTAAGATTTCACACAAATGTATGGGACAGCTAAATGTTTTATAGAGACTAACCACGTTCTTCAGAGATTGTTTAACTCATCGGAAACTTTCTTTATGCACGAATTTACAACACAACACTTGACGGAACAATAAAGCCAGTCACAAAAACTCCTTCCGAAATGCCTAGAGATATTAACTTTAAAATACGAATTAATTTCAATCTCAAACAAAAGTTATTAAAATAAAGACGGTTCTTCAAAAGAGCGAGATCTCGATCAATCTCAGTGTAAATGACAATCGGGACCATTTGTCTTTTAAACTTGACAAACTCTTTCAAACTTGACTGCCGTTTCTTGAAAAGGTAGCTCGACCGAAGATCGAATACAGTTTTTAAGATAAACTTAATATTACTAATGAGATTAGAAAGCCTACGCTCAGTGACGAAAAACTAAAACATTCGAACTAGAACATCATCGGCTATACAACACTTGTTGCCGCTTTAGTTTGCAGATTACCGACTTATCGATCCGCCATTTATTTCAGAAGAAGGAAACAATATCTAAACGAATACAATGTCATACCTACCATAGATAACTTATCTATGCCACAACAACACTAGCTTTTAATTAGTAACGAAACAGACCGTGAATATGAACAACTTTCCCTAAAGAACATGGGTACCTCCCTATACGAGGTCTAAAAAAAATTCTCGTTTTTCGACCTATACACATATTAGACCATCGAACCAAGATATCGGATAAAACATCTCGTTCTCCATAGTGAAAATTGTTTAGTTTGGTGGTCTAAACCATCCCTTTAAATATCACATAATTTCACTCGACAAATCGAACTAAAGGACTAAAGTCCAGCGCAGTAAGTGTCATCAGAAGGAAGGTAAGTTGTAGCCTGTAGAATCCCACTGCAGGGCAAAGGAGAGGAGGTCTCACGAATAAGGGTGAGAGGGAGTGGGCCATACTCCACCACGTGAGCCCAGTGCGTGTTGGTGGAGGCAATTTAGTGGTCACAGAGTCCCGCTGTCAGAGAATTTTGAAGCTGCCAATAGGCCTCTGACCTTGCTTAACGAATAGTTACACCGCCATCTGACGGAACTATCCGAAACCAACTGCTTAAAGTGCCTTCCGAAGCACGGAAACGCTCAAGATGAAATACCACTAAACGGTCACCCATCCTGACTGACCGGACCTGACGTTGCTTAACTTCGGTGATCGTTTTCAATACCGAAGCTCCACTACGCCAACGAGCGCTTCAGAAGGAAATGAAAAAAATAAATTTCAGCCGATGGACTGCCACTGCCACACAGCCACTGCTGGACTTTGGCCTTCCCCAAGGAGCGCCAAAACCACCGGTCCTGCGCTGCCCTCAGCCAACGGATTCCTGCCGCGCCGTAAGTAGGTATAACATTTACAAATTATACAAGGCAAGACCGTAAAATACAAACTACGTAAAATAAATGCAAATTTCCTTTCCCCCAAGGTGTCGTGGATACACAACGCAGCCGTAAATCCTATATATCTAATGGTTATTTACTATATACTGTATTTCATCGTACATTTTTATTCAGCGTAGACATTTACAGACATATTTTGTGATGAACAAAATTTGTAAAGAAAGATTGCGAATGTGTTTTTGGCCTGCGTAGTAACTAATAAGTCTTACTTATAACTTATAACGTAATGCGCAACAAGGTGTAAAATTCCCTGCTAAATTCTGTGAATCTCGAAATAAACAACCTTATATACAAGGTATTTAGGGCCGGAATAAATGAGCTTTAACTGACAGACGCGGTCAACCTTTGACCACAATTATACCTTTTTTTCCATCAGGTGACACAAGGGGCTGCCTAGTACGGAATAAAAATAAAAAAATCTTTTCACACAGCTATCAAAAACTAAGTTTGCTCCGATTGTAAAAGTTGTTCAGTATGATATCAATTTCACCCTGTATGTATCATTGCCTAAACAAATATCGCAGAAAACTTTTAGTTGGATCTTATTATATTCTTATGAAAATTCTCTGACAGCCGGACCACTAACTTGCCTCCACCAACACGCACTGGGCCCGCGTGGTGGAGTATGGCCCAACTCCCTCTCGCCATTATTCGTGAGAGGAGGCCTTTGCCCTGCAGTGGGATTCTATAGGCTATAACTAACTAACTAACTTATTATATTTATCTCACTTTTAACGTGTTAATTCGAACGAATGCTTGTAAAGATAACAAAGACATACGTGATCGTTTAAAACTTCTTCACCGCCTAGATAATCGAACACCCTTACAGGAATACTTTCTACATAGATCAAACGAAAGTTCAAACTATCTAACTCGGTACTAATCCCAAAGGGAGTAAGTTGAAACTGTCTTAAAGTTCTGCACACGCACGTAGAAGGAGTTAAGTGAAAATAGTCACGTTCGGATACAGTGGCCGGGCGATAAATCAGGAGTGAGTAAACGGGCAAGAAAATGTGTCTTGAAATTTGAAAGCTCTGAATTTTACGTAATGCTAGCGCGGTGGCGCCTTAGATCAAAGTAAAATTAATGGACAGGCCTACTAAAGCGCGTTAAGTTGAAGCACACTTCTAGGGAAATTCGTCCATACAAACTAGCAAAATTGTCTGTCAAAAAGAACTAGGGCAATTGGATACAAATTTCAAGTATACCATTCATTTGTTTTGCCTCATTTTTTGGTTTGAAATGTTCGCGTAAGGCCTCATCATATCAGCCGACAAACGTCCACTGCTGGACATAGGCCTCCCCAAAAAAGGAGGGGATTTGCCATAATCGCCACGCTTGGCAGGCCGGTTGGCGATCGCAGTTGGATTGAATGTGTGTACTCAGAGGATGCTGCTGCCCATCCTCCGGTAGATCCCTTAGTCGCCTTTTACGACACCCACGGGAGGAAATGGGATGGTCATAGGCGTAGCAAGGGGGGGGCCGGGTGGGCCCGGCCCACCCCAGAATCCTTCTGGCCCACCCCAGAAATCAAATGAATCACTTACTAAAAATAAGAGACTGAATCGCCTCGATCTCGGCATGAGCTGGAGAAATCGAGTTACAATGAAGCAAAATCTCGAGCTCGCTTTGCTCGCTCCTATCTTTAGAACCTACAGCACTGATCTAATTTATATTGCTGCAAAATCACGAGCTCGCTTCGCTCGCTCCTGGCTAGACACATTGCAGTAAAATCTCGAGCTTACTTCGCGCGCTCCAGAATTTGGTGAAATCTCGAGCTCGATTCGCTCGCTCTAGGATTTGGATCGTATATCTTTTCATAGTATATCTAGAGCAATCTTGAGCTTGCTTTTCTCGTTCCAGATTTTAGGTCGTAAAAAACTCGAGCTCGCTTCGCTCGCTCCATGATTTAAGTCTAATTACACTTATCTCACTATATTACAGTAAAATCTCGAGCTCGCTTCGCTCGCTCCTGGCTACGATTGTATTACAAGGACCTACAGCTAGACACAATGCAGTAAAATTTCGAGCTCACTTAGGTTCGCTCGCTCCAGAATTCAGTGAAATCTCGAGCTCGCTTCCCTCGCTCTAGGTTTTGGATCCTATATGTTTTCTAAGTGAAGCAAAATCTCGAGCTTGCTTTGCTCATTCTAGATTTTCGGTCGTAAGAGCTCGCTACACTCGCTCCAGGATTTAAGTCTTATAACACTGATATCACAATATTGCAGTAAAAATTTCGAGGTCACTTAGCTTTGCTCGCTCCAGAATTCAGTGAAATCTCGAGTTCGCTTCGCTCGCTCTAGGTTTTGGCTCCTTTTTCCATAGTGAAGAAAAATCTCGAGCTTGCTTTGCTCGTTCCAGATTTTAGGTCGTAAAAAACTCGAGCTCGCTTCGCTCGCTCCAGGTTTTACATTTTATTGCAACGACCTAACCTGGGCCTGGCCCACCCTGGGGAAAAATCATTGCTACGCCCATGGGGATGGTGCTACTCTTAGCCGACGCTAAAGGGTGGCGCCCGCTACTTCGTACGCGCAAACCACTGACTTTAAAATAAGCATTACTTTAGATAAAATGAACGATTGCAATGAAATAAAGCCTTAATGTTAATCCAAACTAAGCCCTACGATCTACTGAAAACCCCATTAAAATCGGTAAAGTAGTGTTTAAGTGATGCGTGCACAGCAAACAGACAAAAATTCTAAAAGTCTCAATGCATTCCATTAGGCGCCCGTTAGGCTAAACGCCCGACCCCAATTAATAGTTTAACAAATACCTTGAAGGTAACTCCAAGCCAAGCTTACAATATTATTACAGAAACATAGAAATAGATGGAATAGAAGAAAGAATATATAAAGAGAAATAATCACAGAGATTCGATATTATATACAGGGTGTTTCATAAGTAAGAATAAATTTTTAAAACTCTTAAGGGGGTTGTTTAGACCGTCAAACTGAACAACTTTCTCTATGGGACCAACATCGAAATCGCGAAAAAAAAATTTTGATATCCCATACATATTTTAGCTCTAGTCGATTTGTAGAGTATGGAACATCATTTTTTTTTTTCGCGATTTCGATATTGGTCCCATAGTGAAAGTTGTTCAGTTTGATGGTCTTCACCACCCTCTTAAAGGTTTATTTGTATTTTTGTAACACCTTGTAGAAGGTCCAACTAAGAACTGTTGGACCACGGCCGGTCCCCAGGCTTCACACTAAGCCTGGTGGAAGATCTTCCCTTTTCAATGGAGGAACATTCCCAAGTAGCACCTCCATAAATTTTTCCTTTAGGGCATTTCCGAAGTAAAAACTGAAGTCGGAAACTATCATATCCATCAATCTCCCTTGTTTTATTCAGTAACCAAGATACTACTTTATCTACAAATAGGTATAAGATACTCATCCGACCGCTCGTAGGGATGTTCTGAGGAGCTATGACATCTTTAGAGGACTCCACAAGATGAAAATGTAGCATAGCATATGCTCACGACTATATTCCCCGAGGGAGTAGTCAGAGATATTCTGGAAACAGAACATCCACGTTTCATTAATACCGAAAATCTGTCCAGTGTGACGGGGAGTTAGCCCGTCGCCACTTGTAGTGGACAGTGGGTAATACATGCCTCGAAATTGAAGCATGCAGATTTCCTTACGATGTTTTTTTCTTCACCGAAAAGCCAGTGGTGTTAAAAATCGTAAATTAATTCCGAAAAACTCCTTGGTTCGAACCATCGCCTACTGCACGACAGGCAAGGTTACTCGCGACTGGACCACCACGGCTGTTTATGAAAATATTTTAGATGAAAAGGTATTATTTTTGGCACCTTCTTGTTCTTGCCTCTCTGAAAAAGCATAATGAGCAAAAATAGTGTTGGACTACATCCCACAATGTTCTTACAGTTTGGCATAAGCCTACTATGTCCCAGTAGTGGACGAATGAAGGTTGATGCATTTTGAACAAGTAAAAAATGTTTTGTCTTCCTACTTGTATCCAAGGAGAGCTAAATTTCGAAGTCAAGGTATTTCAACCAATCTGGGGTTGATCTATGAAGTTCTTCAAATCCACTGGGGAAACGGCGTAGAGTGCACCCATTTACCATAGTTATGACATGTGTAAGGGGTTTGGTGAGTAAGTACTGGATGTAGTCAGAAAAGTCAAAGCATACACTCTAGTAAAAGTCTTTATAAAACCTCAATTTCTCTTCCAAATCTAAAAGCGATATTCGCTAACGACAGAACACCTGTAAAATCTCAGTTCGCTTTCTCCAACAGGGTTGTCCCAACATCCACACTCCTAGGGTTACCGCGTAATATTGTGTCGGTAACAAACAACAATTTCTTCATCTCGTTGGAACCCTGCGTCTGGCCAGAAGGACGAGATTTATTGCTAGTTGCTTGGGACAAACGTAGCGACGCAAACTGTAATGATTGGGTAGACATATTGTTTTTTGACCAGCGATTCTTTACCTACTGTTTGATTGTACCTACCTACCATTTAAAGGTACGATTTAATGTTTGTTTTATCAGATCGGGTATGGCCATGATAATTTGTACTAACTTGTTTTTGGCGTGTCTATGGGACCAACATCGAAATCGAAAAAAAAAACAGCTATCCCATAAATTTGGCTCGAGTTTGCAGTTTTATATGGAACAACAGATTTTTTTTCGTGATTTCGATGTTGGTCCCATAGAGAAAGTTGTTCAGTTTGATGGTCTGATCATCCTCTTAAAAACTGTCAGCATATCGTCGGACCCTGTATATGTATAGCCTAGAGAAATATAATGTCCGCGCTCAAAAGTCGTCATAGCTTATGATTTTTTTTTTCTCAAGACTTTCTTTTTTAATAAAGATAAATTTTACGTTTTTAATAAAGTCCTATCACGATTTAGGTTTTGGTTTTCATAACGCGCCACATAAAAGAGCTATAAATAACAGTATAACCCACAACGTGAATTGAAGTCGAACCATATGGTACAGTCTACTTCAGCGCAATGTACCTGATTTATTAACACAATCATTTACAAATGTTGCCGTTAGAGGTTATTACTTGTTACGTAACTAAGGGGCTCTATACAATTGTATTTAGCCTTTAAATGGCGGATAGGCAAGATGGACCGGCGACCTGGTGAAGGCGGCGGGAACCCATTGGATGAGGGCAGCGCAGGACCGGTCGTTGTGGCGATCCTTGGGGAGGCCTATGTCCAGCAATGGACATCCATCGGCTGAGATGATGATGATGATGATTGGCGATAAGACCGGTTTCACCGATAAGATTCAGATATCTGACAGATACTTACTGGGTGATTTTTAAAACACTTTACGTTTCAACTAATTGCGTGCACACACGATGACGCACTGACGGAGCGGCAGATGTCAGTCCATAGAACCACACCCGGTGCGTCAATGCGTCACCGTGTGTGCTTCTACGTGCGGTTTCAAACAACTCCTTGCTTCACAAATGACGGACTGACGTCTGCCGCTGCGTCAATGCGTCATCGTGTGTGAACGCATTAATTCTCATCAGACCGTCAAACGGAGTCAACATTGAAATCGCGAAAAAAGAACATGACTTATAAAAATCATAAAAATCTGTTCTTCCGTACATTTGGTTCGAGTAGCCATTGACATTTCTATTTCTTTGCGCGAGAAGTCAGTATAGATAATAGGTAATTATAGTATTCTGAGCTTAGCTTGTGAGTATGGGATGTGACGCGAATTTTCTGAAAATTTAAATCCAAAAAAAGACTTATAATTTTATCAAATACGAGCAGAATTTTACACGGAAGAAGCCGCGATAAAACGATGGTGATATATTATTAAGAAGTAGGACGTTAAATTAAAAAGAAAAAAAGCAAAGCTTTTCGCTAAGTCTCCCTAAGACTATGGGACATGATTTCTCCATTAATGCATGGGGCGTAAGAATTCCAAGTTGATATTATTGAACATTTTTAACTTCATGTCGCTGAGATCTCGTCCGATCCTTGGTATACTGCTATTATGTATACAGGGTGTAAAATTAAAGGCGTTAAATACTTAAGGGGTGCTTCAAACCATCAAACTGAACAACTTTTACTATGTGTCCAAATATGAAATTGCGAACAAATATCTGTTTCATAGAAAGTGTCAATAGCTATTCGATAAAAATGTATGAACCAGCAGATTAGTTTTTTCGTCTTCTCGATTATGGTCCCGTAGAAGTTGTTCAGTTTGATGGTCTGATCATCCCTTTGAAGAACGTCAGCATATTAATAGGGATCGAATATCCTACGGACAATGTAGGGGTGCACTAAGAAACGATTTTTCGATATTCTAATTTTACGTGCACGAAATCGCGGGCAAAAGTTATACTAAGACACAGGTCCGGCACTTCTAACAACATTTTGGATTTGACATGATGTCGTTCGCACATGCGCACTTGGTGCAAATTGTCCTTGACATATGTGTAGGGTTGACTTACCACGCATTGTATAAACATCATCTACATTTCATTACTTTTTATGGTTCGTTCAGTTATTAAAAATAGTATTTGAGCTAAAGAATTAATGAAAATGTGAATTAGGCGTTATTTTTCAACGTTTTTATGCACTGAAAAGACTCAATGTTATGTAGTCAAATCTAACGGGTGCGCGCGCCTGACTGCATTCCCTTGCTCGAGTTCCCTCAAGTGTGAGGGGGGGGGGGGGGGTATCTGAAGTCAGAGGGGGGCGGGGAGTGGCCGTTCTGTATATAAAACTTTAATCCCTTCCCATAAAGCACTACAATATCGATACTATAAATAAACAGAAAAGCGGACACAATTCGCAAAGTTTTCTTTTGAATCCAACTGCGAACTTGGCAAAAATTTATCCTCTCAAACCTTCGATTAAAAGGAGAGAAGAAGACGCGAATTAACATCACACATTTACCGCGTGTGTACAGCTATAAAATGGTACCCGCGATTGGTAATATACACCAACTTAAATTTGAACAAATACCGAACTGAAAACTTTATTTTCTTCCCAAACTACTTATGATCACAAAACTTTACTTTGAAATGTCTTACCGTATGAAGTAATTGTCAATATAACCTTCGATCAAAGTAAACATTTTACTTTACAGACAATACTAATCGTTAATCAATTATCAGAAAGAGTCTTGAGCTTTTTTTTATAAAGCAGTCCTAAATTAAAATGCACTGATATATTTGTGGTTGTGTCTTGTTTTCTTTTTTTTTAGGGTTGGATATAATGAGGTTTAAGAATGTCAGAGACATTACGCCCTTGGGGGAAAAGTCGTGAGCATATGCTATGCTTATGCTGATTTATTTGTCGCATCGCAGTCTTGTGACAGTGACTAACCTGCATAATTGTATTATATTGTATATCATTTATTTCAGATTTTTTGAAGGTATGTTTGCATAACATGAAGGTGACGATTATTATCCTTAACTTAATTATTACCTAGAATCTAATCTAACAATTATGGATAGTAGTGAGTATTTGCCGGTTCTGGCTCATTGACGACACACATTATGACGTCACTGAGCTAGAACCGGCAAATACTCACTACTATGGATTTATTTATAAATTCGTAACATTTTCAACGCGGGGTCAAGTCCCACCCGAGACAAATTTTTCAATCTTTAATTTGATTCGTAACATTTTCTTTCACACCACGAATGAACTAAATGAACAATGCAGCTTCTTCCTCTCTTTGGTTTCATCTGAACCTCCAACTTTTCCTCCATCATTTGTCACAAGAACGAGGGTCCTTGAAATAAGTTTCATTCTCCGCGATTTTGCGCATAAAAGGGATTTTGGAGCCTTATTGAGAGGTTTTTAGAATATTTCGACACCGTGTTCAGAGTCGGATTTGAGATAGGTACCTAATAAGTACCTAAGCCATGACATAAACTCACGGTCCTTGGATAAGCAATTTTTTTATTACTAACATAACTTAATGGGTGTGTTCAGACCATGAATCTTAACAACTTTGCCCAAGGAACGTGGGTCGAAAACCGAGATTTTTATTCAATCTGTTAAATAAACTAACAAGAATCCAGAAGTGGTGAAACAGGCCCTAAATAATACACGCAGGTAAAGAGAAATGACAAAACTTGGTAGGTATATGTGACAGTCGGTGACCTATAAAATTTTATATTTGGAGTGCAAATCCGGTCCTGTCCCCATTCCCGTCCGGAATCCGGATAACAACGCCCTTTTCAACACACGATCCGGTACAAGTTATTTATGCGTTGATAACGGCAATTTATAGCTTTATTACGCAAATCAGAGGAACTATTTCTCTGCTGATTATAGACCGAGATTACCTACAAACATTACCTATCTACATAAATTCACAACATTTCGGACACTTCAATAATTTTTTTATCATTATGGAAATAGAAATATTCTTTATCCGACTGTGAAATTCACCTATTTGTATGGTAAAAATATGATTTAAGTGAACTGAGGGTTGCCACCTCTCAGTCTGCCGCAACTCTAGGGTTAAAAATGACTTCTTTGATCCTGGCAACCCTATAGTTTTTCCAGTTCCATAGTACCAATCTCAAGATTGGTCTCCTTCAGATGGCACCTCATTTACTTCCCTAACAGATACGTGGAAAAATTTTTAAAATTAAAATAAATGAAATAAAAATATATCGTATGGTTCACCAAGCAAATAGGTGAATAATTTTGCGGTCGGATCTTAGTATAAAAGCAACATTTTTTTCTTTACATCGCGTAACATTAAACCGACTATTAGAGCGACGCGGACGCTTTAACACATTTACGCAGGTCCCTGAATATCTCGCACATCATAAAGTTTGCTGAAATGTTCGCGCCGAAATACCTTTGCTTATTGCGTATAAGCTTGGACAATGGGCTGTGGCAAAATTCCGTAGATGTTGAGCTTGTGTCGATGACACTGAACATTTTATTATATTCTAAGTTGCCTTATAATAAAATTTAACCCTCTACACACACAAACAAATGTTAATTTTATTTACCTACATTCGTTTTTAGATTTTGTTTTAATTTTTGTAACGCCACAAAGAAACTTAAGAGGATAGGCGGGTACTGTTTAGTCCATACCAACGTATTCCCCTGTTTCCTCCCTGGATAATGACTACCATACAATCTACGTCTCCTCTGCCATGTATTTATGTCTTTCCTTCGAAAATGACGAAAAATTGCTCAATTTTACCGCTGAGTTCAGTGCCCGTAGCGCGAAGTAGCCGTAGCGCGAATTCCTCGTTCAGACATCCGATCCAACAAACAAATTTGACGAATATCTATAAAAAGCCGTGGTGGTCCAGTGGCGAGTAACCTTGCCTGCCGTGCAGGAGGCGATGGTTCGATCCCCGTCCAAGCCGACCCGTAACAATGAGTTTTTCGGAATTAATGTACGATTTGTTACACCACTGGCTTTTCGGTGAAGGAAAACATCGTGAGGAAACCTGCATGCTTCAATTTCGAGGCGTGTATTGTACACACTGTCCATTATAAGTGGCGACGGGCTCACCCCCCGTCACACTGGACAGAGTTTCGGTACTACTGGTGAAACGTGGATGTTCTGAGGTTTCAGAATATCTCCGACTACCCCCTCGGGGAATATAGTCGTGAGCATATGCTATGCTATGCTATGCTATCTATAAAAAAAAGGAAAACATACAGATACAGCAAAATTATTTCTCATATGATTCTTGAAAGAATTATTAATGTCGGTTTAGCTTTGGAGGAGGAAACATTCATCCATTTTAGTATGCAGGTAAAATCTGTCCGCGCTGCAGTTGTTACTTTCGCACTGGTAGCTCGGTTGCTCGGGAACAGCGCGACAGCAATAGATCTGTCAAATACTCTCTAATATCTTGCAGACCGTATATCTTCTAAAGAACCAAAACCCTTCCAAATAAAAAATTGCGACGTTCCGCCAAGAAAGGAGGTAATCGATCACTTTGCAATGAAATTAGTGCCCCGACAGGCAGAAGCGTCGCTTATTAGGGCCCCATTCACGTAACTTACGTAAGACGTAATTTATCTCTACAAAACACGATAACCTACTCTCATTATTACACTTTAAGGCTCATTATTGAAAATTGCTGTTACACTACAAGCGCCAGATAGAATGAAAAATTATTTATAGAGCCTTTGGCATGGAACAAAAAGGAAAGGGAGGTCTGTGGTGATTTTGACACGAGGCTTGAAAATAAAGATGAGGAAAGTACATTATACACCCACGGACCTGAAAAAAATACGGACGTAATGTGACACTAAAAAGATGTGAAGCATGCAAGGTCCAACATTTTCGTTTGTTCTACAAGGGACCTACACTCAGACAGATGCACTAGCTCTAGGCGCAGGTCCTACATCCGTCACCATTATGTACCGCGTGACAGCACGCACACAAAAGAAATGGGTGCTTCACTCGTGATTAGACGAGATTACGTCCGTCTTTTTTTCAGGTCCGTGTATACACCACTATTTTTATAGTGATGACGAAGAAAATAATTTCTGGGCCGCTTACTGAAAATCGATCGGCAGATCAGAAATAGGAGTTGCAAAAATTTTTCTCGTTTTTCTAATTTAGATACCATGTTCTGTAGGGAAAGTTGTTACGTTTCATTGTCTGAATACACTCTTTAAATGTTTTGGTATATATAAAAATACGAAAGTGGTCAGAACAGAATCTTTTCTTCAACTATTCAGCTAATTCTTGTTCGTAAATTGTGATTGCCTATATTCAGACTAACGGCAAGTGATGTTTTTTTACGAAGATACAAGAAAACGCGGAAGAGTTATTTGGTCTAAGAATTGTCTTTACACTCCTGTATGATATAGGCATGAATGTACAAATTTTGACGGGGAAATGTTTAAAAATTAAAACGTAATAGGTTCGCCCAAAATCTCACAACCGGAATCCTGTTCAGATAGTTCAGAAACGCTTCTACAACTACTCTGGGGTCTGGGGTGTTAATTGTTCACTACGAAACCAAGTAAAGCGAATTAGGGAAGTTCATGCGATAATCAAGTAGTATTTAAGTCGTTAATGTTTGTGAAGTAACCATCAGAGGTCCGCAGAGGCGGGCTTCGAACATCAGCCTTCAGATGGTGCAAACTATAAACGAAGAGCGATTACATTTGATTTTGGAGAGGCCAATTTGAGCTTCTAATAGCGATGGTTCGATCCCCATCCAAGCCGACTCGTACAGTCAGCATCAGAGAAACCTGACCCCTCTATCTTAAGACGCTGTTATCCCGTCGAGGCCGTTTTTTGAACACGAACGAAAGTGTTTTAAACTGTGTTTTAAAGTCTGAAATTAAATTATGTCTTATCTAAGGATCGGGCGGATGGGCGACTGTTCTCAATTACACGATTAGATTACTTACTTACTTACTTACTTACTTATTACTTTTTATTCTTGTACTTAACTAAATACATTAAATATTTCTAGTAAACTCAGAAGAATTTTTAGCTTAGAAACTGCCATGAGCAAAGATATTGACGAAAAACACGTTTTTTTGCGATCCCGCTTTCAATTGGAGCGGGATGGCTAATTGTAAACTTATGCTTGCAAGAAAGAGACGCTTGCACTGGGATAACCTAGCCTTAATCTGTATAAGCGCAGGGGGGTCCGATTTCTCTGATGCTGTCCGCACCAATGAGTATTTCGGAATTTATGTACGATTTGTAACGCTTTTCGGTGAAGGAAAACATCGTGAGGAAACCTGCATGCTTCAATTTTGAAGCATGTGTTGTACTCACTGTCCAATACAAGTGGCGACGGGCTCACTCTCCATCACACTGGATAGAGTTTCGGTACTACTAGTGAAACGTGGATGTTCTGAGTTTTCAGAACATCTCATCCCCCTCGGGGAATATAGTCGAGAGCATAATATGCTTATGATTACGCCAATCATCGCATTTTAATTAGATTCAACTATATAAATAAAAATAAAATGACTTTTGAGAAATAAAAGTTCTCGACGAATAAGCCATTGAAATTTAAAAATTATTTATTCGTTAGAATATACTCTAATGTATTTTTCAAAGCTTTCTAAGTAGACAAAAATACTTACTTGGTGTTTGAAATGTGTGTATTGACGTAGAATACTAGTAATGACCTTATAAATGAGCATACAAAATATGTTTACAATCATGTTTTTTACAAAGGGATAAATAGGTTTGCATCCTGTATTCGCCACGTATAATTTAGCTTAATTTTAGTAACAGAAGCTCACGTCACGATCACTTCCACCACCACGAACCACTTCAGGATCAGAAAGTACCTAACTATGAATCTACTAAAGGTGCTTTATCTGTGTTTTGCTTTGTAAGAATAAAAAACGAGGATAAACAAAAGTATTTTTTTTCAGATAAAGTCAAAGTCAAAATAATTTATTCAATACAGGAGCTTGAAGCCACGGACCTGAAAAAAAGACGGACGTAATGTGACACTTAAAAGATGTGAAGCATGCAAGGTCCAACATTTTCGTTTGTTCTACAAGGGACCTACACTCACACAGATGCGCTAGCTCTAGGCGCAGATCCTTCATCCGTCACCATTATGTACCGCGTGACAGCACGCACACAAAAGAAATGGGTGCTTCACTCGTGATTAGACGAGATTACGTCCGTCTTTTTTTCAGGTCCGTGTATACACCACTATTTTTATAGTGATGACGAAGAAAATAATTTCTGGACCGCTTATTGAAAATCGATCGGCAGATCAGAAATAGGAGGTGCACAAATTTTTCTCGTTTTTCTAATTTAGATACCATGTTCTGTAGGGAAAGTTGTTACGTCCGTCTTTTTTTCAGGTCCGTGCTTGAAGCACACTCTTTTTTTGAAGCTACCATTGCGTTGGAACGCATTGTCGCTGTAGAGAAGATGCGGCCAGAAACTCTACAACATAAGCCTGTGACTTGGACGTAAGCTTAACAGAATTACGTCCTGATCCCTCAAAGGGCTGAACAATAGAGTTTAATGCCACGAACAAGTGGACTCGCTAAATAATGACGCCATTGTCTCGTTTCCGACCATATCGACTAAATTAGATGACCAGAGTAAATTACGGAACCCGGTTTAGAAGACTAAACTTGGATACAGTTTCCTGGACTGAAATTAAGCTTTTATCAGAACAATAAAGATTCTTGCACAAACATATTAATTAATTTTCCTTTTAAAAATTGTATGAAGTCTGCTCTACCCACGGCTGCCACTGCCCACGGCTGGTCTTAGGCGTTCTCTACCTCTTATTCTCCCCATGTAAAACTGGCAAAACATTTCTCAAGGGAAATTATAGGGCAGGTAATGGGTTGAGATCGCGGTTTAGAACTTTATTTTTCAATATTGGTCTATTATTGTAACATATTATTATCTATTACAGTGAAACCTCGATAACTGGGACATTAAGGGACCTGCAAATTTGTCTCACTTAAAGAGGTATTCCACTTACCCAGTGTCTCAGATATCCAGGTATAAATAAATATCTGTCTCATTTAGAGAGGGTTCCACTAATAGAGGTGAGAGTAGAGGTTATTTCAGTTATAGAGGTGCGATTATTAAAAAAAATACGTATTACTTATGTGAACATAAGACAACATACCCATGTTAGCAAACACTGTTCAAGCTCAAGATTTTAGTTTTTCTTGTCATTCAAAACACTGCGACTGAATTTTATCTTTATTTTGAATGATTCGGCAAAGAATAGATTTTGGCACATTAAATTCGACACAAACTTCATCACGTGTCTTACCATTTTCAGAAACGGATATTAACGTTAAGTTTTACACTTAATGATAAAGATTTAAGTCTTCATTTCGTAACTTTTTTTCAAATAAACATCTGGATAATAATTAAAAAAACTAAAATTGGAGATCATTGAGGCACAAAATTAACCAAGTGCGGAATAAGCGGGTAGACTAAGAATTAGTAAACAAATAGTGCTAGTTAGAGAGGTGATAAATTGGTGTTATCTCAGTTACAGAGTTCAGAGGTAGAAAAGTATTCTTTAAAATAAAGTCTCAGTAAAAGAGGTAAAATACAATCGCTGTCTCAATTATAGAGGTAACTAAGAGGTCAGAAGTAGAAGGAAAGTATTCTTTAAAATATAGTATCAGTAAAAGAGGTAAAATACACTCTCTGTCTCAATTATAGAGGTAACTATGACGATAAAATCGAAAGAACGAATCTCAGTTATAGAGGTTTGCTTTATCCCACTAACAGAGGTAATTCAGTGCTAAAGTGTCGGGACCTCAGCATGAGTTCCAGCTATGGAGGTTTCTCACTTATCCAGGTCCCACTTAACCAAGTTTCACTGTAATATGCTATCGTGTACGTTAAAGAACGAAATTCTTCAACCTATTTTAAGGGACGTGGCGCCATCTACTGGCGTTTCTGGCGTGGTTTTCATGTTGTTTTGTTATTGATAGTATCGAATAGTTTCCAACAATTTGCATTTAGTTGATCGATAGCTTATGTCTTGACCGGTTATACCCATGAAATGAACAGCGATGCAAACAACGGCGAGAGATACAATGTAAACATAAGATGAACATGCTAACACATGACGTCACACGATGTCAACCCAATTAGTTGAAACTACGTGACATTTGTGTTAGGACCACTGTCATTACTAACCAGTTTCCATTTGATTAAAGTCGTGATGGTACAATATGTCAAACGGATATCAGTGTTGCACGTGCTTACCTCTTCTTGTAAGTGCGAATCCATTTGTATGAAGTAGCCAGGAATTAAAGTGATTGTGTGAGAGCGGATTGTGTACCAAACAGTTGCGTAAAGCGACCGACGTACCAGGAATCTCAAATAAATACGATAACAGAACATCAGTTTTGGTTCAAGTTAACTCGTTCTTGGTCATTTTGGCGGCAACGCAAGAGCTTACGAAATCGACCACAGATTTATCTTCATCTATCATCCCATCATCAAAATAAAGAATACAAAGAAAAAAATAACGAATGGCTCAAAAGGACTAGTATCCAGAGCCGTTAAAGACATTACAAAAAAAATGCGTATGTGAAATCTACTAATCCGCATTGGGCACGCGTGGTGAACTAATCTCCATACCCCCTGAGGTTAGGCATGTGCCCTGCAGTAGGACGTATATCTAGGCTAGGCCAGGCTGTACACACGGCAACACATGAAGCTATACAAAACAAAACCAAAAGTAGCGCGTAGGTTGAGTAACGTATAACGACACGCAGCCAAATTTCCTAGAGGTTTCTTAGGAAAAGTTGTTCAGTATCATGTGTACAATCACCCCTTAAAGTAATGCAACTGTTTATCCCTTTCCCGACGAAAGTGGTAAATTATTTTTCACCTCACAAGCTTGGAAAGATTCAATTCAATTCAATTATACTTTATTGCACACCAAAACAGAACATACATTTGATCACAGATAAAGAATTACAAGTAGGTACAAATAAGGCGGTCTTATCGCTAAAAAGCGAGATTCTGTTTATCATTCGAAATCTGAGTGCAAAAGTGCATTTTATCCGCTAGCGTGGAAAGAGTTTTTGAAATTCGAATCTGTCTATTCAATATTTTTCTATACCGCCAAGCCAGCACGAAAAAAAAAACTTTTTGAAACGTTCTTTTTAGCAATTCACTTTTTTCCCTCGCTGTTGTAAGGTGAAAAATTGTGTGTTTCGCTCGGCTGCAAAGTTATTCTGCGTCTCGTACCTTTGAAACCTTCGCTAAGCGCTCAGGATTCTATTATTTGAACCACTCGCGTTGATCTCCTTAGCAATTCACTTTTTTTCCTCGCTGTTGTGAGGTGAAAAGTTGTGTGTTTCGCTCGGCTGCAAAGTTATTCTGCGTCTCGTACCTTTGAAACCTTCGCTATAAGCTCAATCCTAGAATCCTTCGCTTGCTCAGGTTTCAATACAAGTACTCGCGTCAAAAAACAACTTTGCAGCCTAACAAATAACTATTACTTTTACTTTTGTTTTTGTAATTTGACATTTATTTTGTCATTTTGTTTCGCTAATAAATATCTTATAGGTGCTGAAGTTGATTGGATTCACATTTTTTTTCATTGACGTTGGGCTAGTTAGTGAAAGGTGGATATTCTGAGTTGTGCTATATTTATTATTAGAATATGCTGTTATAATATAAGAATCCCACAACATCCTCAAGGGTTATTATATTCGTAAGCATATTTATGCTTTTGACAAAAACTTTTAGATTAGCCCGTGACCGCACCGCCATTGTTGGAGTTTTGATCTGTTTTGATCAATTCTAAAATTAATTTAAGTTATTAACCCTGGCTTTTACCAAAAAGTATTTGGGCTTAATTGGATTTAGACTTTTCCAGTTTCTCACAATAGTGAAGAGAAGATAAAGTGGAAGAGAGGCAGAGGAAGACCTAGACAGAGTTATCTAGCCCAAGTGAAGAAAAAGGTTGATGTCGTGTCGTATCAAGAACTTAAGACACTAGCGGAGAAGAGACAGGATTGGCGAATACTCCACCGACATGAGCGTAGCTCTTGAATAAGATGATGATGATGATGAGAAAAAATTGCTGTTTCGAATATTTCTCCACTGATCTTTCATTCCTAAGAATTTCTACGTCTGAAATGTGCTCTTCCCTTTAAATAATTCACAAGCGCCGCAATTTGTCCCACTAATTGGACATTAAGGGAGGAAATTAATTTTTATTATTCACTCTTTATACCAATTTTCTTTACAAGTGAAATGATGGGGCAATTAAAATAGGAACAGCGGTTAAAATTTAAGTAAACGGATCCTTTGGGAAACGGTTTCTACATAAAATAGTAGAGATGGGCCGAACGTTCGTTTTACATTCGGTATTCGGGACATTCGGCATGTTTACCGAACATTCGAATTCGGCCGAAGTTCGGCTAAAAAGTCAAATGTTCGGCACATTCACACTCAAAGATTTGATTGTAATATGATGTGTGCTATTGAGCTTGAATGCCTACTAAAGTATCTTGCAAATTGTTGCGTGTTATTGTTATACCCGGGCATTATTGTATATTAAATAATATACTTTTTCCAATCAGGTCTTTACTGGAAAAATTTAAGACATATTTTTATGTTTATTAATAGAAACTTATTGAATTACATACTAGAGTTACCAGTTAAGTATAGTTAACCAGGCATTAAATTAAATTAAAAAAAATAGGTATCTTGAAATATAATTTCTCTAATGAGATCTAAATGTTAACATTAAATTTGAGTAAGTAAGTTATTTTGACATTTTCAACTGTTGAGAATGTTGTTCTCACCGAATGAGTTTCAAAAATCGCACTCGTGAATTGCCCGAGACATGGGGACAAATTTTGCCGAATGTTCGGCCGAAGTTCGGCTTCGGTAAAAAAAATACCGAACATTCGGCCGAATGTTCGTATTCGGTGAAACCCACGTTCGGCCCATCTCTATAAAATAGGGACGTAATGGGCCATGATTGCAGTTAGTACGGGGGAAGATCGTAGGATAGTATTTTAACCCACTTCGAAAAAGGGAGATTCTCTATTTGACCCTGGCTGGGTCTGTAGGTATGTGTTTTCGAACACGCGCACTCAATGTGTGTGTGACATTGAAAATGACATTTTGCGAGTGACAGTTTGAGAACGCAACTTTTTAGAATGTGACATTTTGCGAAAAAGTAGTGAGAATTTTAAGAGTGTGACATTTCTTTCTTGATCCTTTTCTTTATTTACCTACTCAAATAATGACAAATTTGAGATCTTTATATTTTTGAGGTTTTAGTTTACACGTTTACAGGGTGTAATAATTACTTACACCCTACACTGTAATTAAACTGAACTGTAGATATTTTAACGAAAATATGATAAACCACAGGGGAGTTGCTCTGTGGCTCTGCTATTGGGTGGTCGTGTCGGTTGCCCCATCCCCGGTCCACAGTGGAACTCCAGTGGTGGCTCAGGATATTGTTCTTTTATAAGAACAACCTTTGAAGTCACCAAAATATCAATATAACCGTACAACGTCAAGCACTTTTGCTATAAAAACTCGACATTGGCAAAATCATCACATACCCAAGATGGCAGCCATATTTTTTTAAATATAGAATAGAATAGATAAACCACAGATACGGATAATAAATTATACAGTCGATTCAAAAAAAAAAAGGAAAATAGTATAAAAACTTCGTTTGTTACATAGAGAAACACGTGACTCCAACGCCCGGAGAGGAGTGGGCTATCGCGTACTTTCCCATGCTTCACACTCTGCCAAAGTCAAATCCCCGCGACGGCTCCGACCATTTTTCCGCCATTTTTTGCGGGGGGGAGGAACTGTAAACGACAATGTCCGAAAAACGCATTGAATTAATCTGGAGCGGTAGACCGTCGGGGCTAGGTCGGACCGACCTAGTTTTTCTGACATTGCCGTTTACAGTTCCTCCCCCCCCGCAAAAAAAGGCAGAAAAATGTTCTATGGAGATATAAACAATACTTACTCCTCTCCGGGCGTTGGAGTCACGTGTTTCTCTATGGTATGTAGTATGCTTCTGGGAAACTCTTCTTAAGTTAGTGTCTGGACGCTTCAATACGCATGTGAATAAGGAATACTAAACCACCAAAAACAATAACTTAGTGAAACAATTTGTGAAGGTGATTCAGCGCGTCAGGCTGTCTCTTTTTATTAGACCTCCTTTATGTTTTATTGTCATTACGTTTCTAGTGTCCCTCGGGGATTCCCGGGAGCGAAGGAGAAAGACTCTGTTTTATTTATAGCCTTTTATTTACTAAAATAAACTTGGCACATCATTTTATCTTGAATCCTTCTGTTAGAACTGTACTTCTATTCAATAGGGTATGTTTGACAGCATGTAAAATATAGGATCTATTGATGGCATCCGTATTCAATCATTGAGGTACTAGAAACATAGCAAGTACCTCAATGTATTCAATATTAGTTTTGGACACTAACTATTTAGTCAGTTAAGAAAAATACTAGATATTATAAGAGAAAATCGACAACGAAAATAATTGTCTTGTCTACTTTAGTCACGTGATCGTAAACGACTGTGATTGGCCGAATGGTTGATGACGTCAATTGCTGGTAAACAGTTGCGTGTAGAGTGCGAGTGTCGTACCAAGGTGACGTCATCGTACGTAACGTCACCTGCTTGTTGCCACGTATATTGTCAAGAAAAGCGTTTTCGCTGGATATTTAAATAATATATTGTGATTTCGTTTTTTCTTGCACTATCTGTAATCGAACGAAAAATATTCATTTTCACACCACCCGCTCGAAAATGGCAAATTATATGTCATGTATATTGAACCTAAAGCAAGTCATTATAGACCTACGCTGCGCCGGGTCATAATGTTGTACTGAATCTCATTATAACCCGCCGGTCAATAAAGTGATTTGAATTTGGAACCGCATCCACAGATTATTTAATAGTTACTACGTCCGCAACTTAAAATTCTTATGAAAACTTATCATGGAGACCTGCACCAAAAAGAACTTAATTCGAAAATAGAACTGACCACCACGAGTATAGAAAACAAAAAAAGAAAAAAGGCGCTAATTTTGCAAATCACAGTATTGTATTAAAGAACGATTTTTCTAGCAAGAAATAAATACTTTATTGTTATTTATACTCACATTCAAATTATTGGCATTTTTAAAGAGGAAATCGGGAAGGTCATTGAGCAAAGAAATAAAAGTATTTACAGCTCAAAATGTAGAAACTATTCTAAATGAAGCACCTGACCACAGTTTTCTTGCCGTAAAAGTAAGTACCTACCTACATACCTACTGATTGAATTTTAGGTTCCTAAAATAGCTACATAATATAAAGTATGTTAGTAGTACTAACATAACATATTATAGGTACATATCTTACCGATCAGTCGTCAATCAAATTTAAGAAAGTTTATATACTTACCTACATACAATAATTATTGATATACTTAGTACTTAACCTACCTTACTTACCTGTCTATTATTTGTTACAGAGGTGGCATTGATTTTTTGGATAAATGGCGCATGTCGTGGAAATGAACTCTTAAAATATAAAATAAAAAGCGAAGATATCGAAAAACTTTCAGATGAGTTACTGCTGGTAAACTTGCCAACTTACAAATAATGTATTCTAAATACTATACTACAATAATAACTCGAATACTTTGTTATAACTCTAATAAAATAATTTGTTTCTAATAGTGTTGCTTTTAATTTTCTCGCGGAAGGTGTGAAAAGTAGAGTATGCTCCTCGGGGATAAACGTGTTTCCGTCTTGGGCAAGCTTGAACCCCTCGCTTTACTCGGGATTCTAGTCTTAACTCCCTCGCTACGCTCGGGAGTTAACTCTAAACTCCCTCGCTATGCTCGGGAGTTAACCCTAGCATCCCTCTTATCGCTCGGGATTCAATATAGCGCCCGTGACGAAAAGCACTACTTTATCCCCTTGGTGCATAATCTACTATTTCTATACAGTCCATAGAAATCCGTGATTAACGTAGAACTTGTGTAGAACAGTTTTTAAAAACCAGTCAAATACCCTATTCTAATTTTAAAATTGTGGTGTACAGCTTGGTGTTAATGATTTTGCCAAGAGCAGGATCTGCACGAAGCATAGTGTATTTTCTATTGTGACTGGAATTGCCGCATACGAGGGGGTAAATAGCAATTTAAGTGCTTGGCGTTGTACGGTTATAAATAAACTGACTGCAAGGGTTGTTTTTCAGAAAAAAACAATCCTGTCCCACCATACAATTTGAGCTACGTTGTAGGCCGGGGAGTCAACCGACACACGACCACCCTGTAACAGACATAGCTTGGCAAAAAAGTCATGATCGTGGTGACAGGTGGAACTAAAATTTTAGTATGGTAGTGTTGCCAGGTTATGCGTGATTTTGACGTTCTTGTGTGGAGGCAGCGCCCTCATTTCTTATCACGTCTTTTTTGCCAAGCTTGTACAACGCAACTCTATAGAACTGTATCTGTAAACGCGGAACACTTTAATTCAAGCATACTTTGTAAATGCGTTGACAGCTGTCGAGTTGTCGAGACAGTTGAGCGTAGAAAGAGAAGGAACTAGAAGGAAGCACGTGTCTTGTCATATCACTCAGTAAGAGATGCACATAGCAAATTCGCTCTAGTTAAAAAAGGAGATCGCTACTTATTGCTGTCCTTATCGACGTAGCCACTTTTTTGTTCTACGACGGCTGTCTGACTCCGGAGTCAGACATCTATTTTCATACAAATTGTATAGGATTTTATGACTATCGCTGTCTCATACGCGGTTACACTGATGTTCCGTCTATCAGCGTAAGCGAAAAATACTTCGCCTATGCAGTTGAGTAACCGTTGTCAACCCTTTTCTCTATGCATCTGTCACTGATGCTGTATGGCTAGTCAAAGCTTAGACTCATATTATCAAGACAAGCTGAGCACGTCTCTACTGGAAAGGGATGACAAAAATGTACGAAAATTGGTTTCTTAATACAAACTTAAACTCTGCTAATTATCGGAATCTTTCATTTTGAAAACTAAACCTTCACCCATTTATTTTGTTACACCTTCAATATTCTAGAAGGAAGCCTTACTCCAACTACATATAGGTACTTATACAATATTCTCACACCTGTCTCCCTATGGTAGGCAGAGACAACTGAACGCCACCTGCTACGATCCTGACGACCTCTTCCGCTTCCCCCACATTAATTAGTCTCTTCATGCATGCTCGTCAGTTTCGGGTACATCTGACCTGGCCCTTTTTGATCACGTCACCAATTAGGTCAGTGTATGTACGTCTAGGCCATCCTCATCCAACATTTCCACTTACGCTTTCCTTATAAATTGCTTTCGTCAATCTGCTCTCATCCATTCTCTCTATACAAGGTGTTACAAAAATACAAATAAACATTTAAGGGGGTTTAGTTTAGACCATCAAACTGAACAACTTTGACTATGGAACCAATATCGAAATCGCGAAAAAAAAAATTTATGTTCTATACTCTACAAATCGACTAGAGTTAAAATATGTATGGGATATCAATTTTTTTTTTCGCGATTTCGATGTTGGTCCCATAGAGAAAGTTGTTCAGTTTGACGGTCTAAACAACCCCCTTAAGAGTTTTAAATATTTATTTTTACTTATGAAACACCTTGTATAGGGTCCTTCTTAATATGCTGACACTTTTTTAAGGGGATGATCAGACCATCAAACTGAACAACTTTCTCTATGGGAACAACATCAATATCGCGAAAAAAAAATCTGCTGTCCCATACAAAAGTGCAAACCTACTCCAGCCAAATGTATGGGACAGCAGATTTTTTTTTCGCGTTTTCGATGTTGGTCCCATAGATAAAGTTGTTCAGTTTGATGGTCTGATCATCCTCTTAAAAAAGTGTCAGCATATTAAGTTGGACCCTGTATACAGGGTGTTTCATAAGTAACAATAAATATTTAAAACTCTGAAGGGGGTTGTTTAGACCGTAAAACTGAACAACTTTCTCTATGGGACCAACATCGAAATCGCGAAAAAAAATATTTGATATCCCATACATATTTTAGCTCTAGTCGATTTGTAGAGTATAGAACATAATTTTTATTTCGCGATTTCGATATTGGTCCCATAGTGAAAGTTGTTCAGTTTGATGGTCTACACCACCCCCTTAAAGGTTTATTTGTATTTTTGTAACACCTTGTATAATAACACCATCTCAACATTACCGTAGCGTACGCAAAAAACGTATTATCGTAAAACTCTCATCAACAAATATTTTAAAAATTAAAACAATAACTGTCCGGAATTTTCAGACGGATATCCGGTTTACACGCTTTCGATGAGAACTCTGGCAACCCTGCCGTGTTTAATATTAAACGAGAGAAGTTTGAAACACTGAGGTTGTTAGGGAAAAAAATGTGAAACTATAGTGAAAAAGCTTGCTTGTTCAAGCCCGACGGCATTTTATAATTTTTAATGATCTGGGTTTGTAACTAGGCGTTTTATTAATAATGAATTTTATTAACTTATACAGAGTGTACTTAAAGCTTATTTAAAGCATTGTATTCATGTAAAGCCCGACCAGAAATATAAAAAACCTCGCCATGTTGCGGAAAACCATTGGAACTAATTTTTGTACTTGGAACACTAACATTACAGATGACAGTCGATTGCAGCGCCCCCAAATCAGGTTTTTTATATTCCTGGTCAGGCTTTTAGAGGGTAGGTTAGTTCGACAGACCACTGAAAAGAATACGCTAGCACATGAGTTCACACGACGTACGCTAAGTGCGAGTGAGAGAGGATAACACAACTGATTACTGTCGTTTACTTCCCGTACCACCGAGGAGAGGGACAAAATTGGTGGGGGGTAAGGAGTGTCCGTTTTCTGCATCGGTACATTGAAAACTGTCGTTCAGTGGCATTTAATTTTAATATTTTTCCAGCTCAGTTTTGTTGACAGCTTCCATTAGCGGAAAGAGCATGGCCAAGAAGCTGTCCCACTCTAAAGATTTTTTTTCCTATGTTATACTTACTATTAAATCGCCTGCCTCCGTGGTCTAATGGTAAAGAGCATTGAGCTCTTAACACGGAGGTCGTGGGTTCAATACCCACGGGGCGGACGGACACCTAGTGATATGTCACTTTGTGCGTTTATCCCCAATTGATCAGGACATTTCGGGCTGAATTACCAGATTGTCTAAAAGGAAAGATGATTCCATGCTTCGGGTGGCACGTTAAGCCGTTGGACCCGGCTACTATCTCTGGTGGTTAGAAGTCGTTACATAAAAACCACGTCAGAGACCGTAAGGCGGTGTAAAAAAACTCTGACACCAGGGCTTGCCCACACGATAAGACGAAGAATAGACTATTAAACCTTTAAGAATCGTGTTTATTGTACCTAGAAATTATATTGCACCCATCCTATATCGCCCATCGACGCCCTTGATAAGCGGTCAACCAATAAAATATTGACCACACTAAACTTTAACCCAAGCAATTTATTTACGCCCACTATATCTTCTCAAGTATCCCATTTGACCTGTTAAATTACACCGTTTGTACTAAGATCAGTTTAGTACCTCGCTTTATTTTATGTTACATCACAGGGCTGTAACATTTATTATGTACGAACCCTTCGCGCGACAGGGTTGACAGCAGGGTTGTTTTGGTAATTAGCCTTTCAGATATTTCCTGTCACAACAAAACTCCGACGCTAGACAGTCATCTAGTCATAGAGAAACGACTGCCTTTGAGCGGCGTGCTTCCCTTCCCCTATACACTACCCGCTCCCCGCAGACATCTAGCGTAACTTGCCTCCCCCAACACCTGTACCCCGCGGGAAGGTCGCGCACTAAATTGTCAGACTATAACTAATGAATAGAAGAAACTTTAACAACATAAAGCATCTAACAACTCTCTTCTATCTGTGGCATATGCACAATGCTCACGACCATATTCCCCCAAAGGGTAGGCAAATGTATGTAGGTATTCTGAAAAATCAGAACATCCACGTTTCACTAATAGTACCTACTGAACTCTGTCCAGTTTGACGAGGAATGATTCCTTCACCGAAAAGCCAGTGATGTTACAAATCGTACATGATATCTTAATTTATCTATTCTAACCACTGACATATACTCTAGCGATGGACAAGCTCGTTCAAAAACCACACAAAATGACACATTGCGGTCTGTTATATGCCATAGTGACGAAGTGAACTCGGGAACATCAATGCGATGCGGTGCGGGCACCGCATTCAAGTGGAACATGTTGCTTCTATGAAAGGGACGGTCTATCGCTAGAGTGTAAGTCAATGATTCTAACAGTAGAACCGCGCTTCCAGGCATTCCAACACCCCGTGGAAGAGCATTACTTTTTTCTACAAAACAATGGCCTCCTCATTAGCATGACTACATAAAACCCTAATTCATAACCTGCTTTTGTTAACTAGTACCAAAGCACCCCTACAAAGTGTTCAAAAGGTGTGGTATATTCAGAGAGAGAGGTATTATTCAGTGTTCACGAAGGCCTCTCGAGTTTGCGCTGTGAAATAATAATGTAGCGTGTCACTGGCACAGAATTGAGGCTAACACTCATTCTACAGTTCATGTAACAGCTATTATACGTACATCGTTTTAAGAAGAAATGAAACTGACATGAATTTCTCAGTTAAACCTCACCCAGGTCACTTTGTACAAGTGAATGGGTTTGCAGTTTTGCACTGATAAGAAGAGGCTTACACATTTATGCTAAGCGAGTGCGAGAGAGAGAGGAATACACCACTACTGTCGTCCCCCGTACCACCGAGAGTTAAGGTCGAGTTACATTTGAAGTTAGTTTTGAGACAATCCTATTGGAAGATAATACTCGTATATAGAAAGGTAAGTACATAATTTATAGCGATGGGCAGACGCAAGGGCGCAAGCCGCAACGTAAACCTAGTTTGTAATAGAAAATTCCTGTGCCCTAAGGTTCTCTGGAAGAAATCGCTTTCTAGCGATAAGAACGTCTAATTTTGTACCTTCAGTATTTCCTGTCTGTTTACTCTCTGTACCTATACTATTTTTTGGTATAAAATAAAGTCGAATTGATTGATTGATTGATAGACTAAGTAAGACACGTCTCGAAATTTTGTAGTTTTCAGAGACCCGTGTTGGTAAACTGATGAAGAACTTATTCCTACGGACTCCACGTATATTTTTTTTATTTCTAAATAATTAAGTATACAACATTTCCAAAAAACAAGACTTTCGTATTGTAGACATTGCTTTCAATGTATCGAGTCACTACGGATTTTTATAATGTTTGCAGTTACTATCTTTAAAACCGTCAAAAGTGGCAATGATGACAATATGACAGACTTGTGTTTTTTAATGTTTGTATATTTGTTAAGAAATAAAAAAATACTATTGAGGGCAGCATTTGACATTGAATTTCTTTGAAGAACAAGGATTTTTTTATCTTCGCTGTTGTTGAAGAAGTATGAGGCCGAGATTCAGAGACGATTTGTAAGTCATAGTTCGAACTCCCGTATGTTAGCCAAAAAAAATCGTCTCTGAATCTCGGCCTTAGAGTACCTTAAGGTAGTCAAAAAAAAATACAAAATACAAAATATTTATTAAACCAACGTGTGATACAGGTTTTCAGGACTCGTAATGATTATGACTAACAACCTTAGATTACCTATACCTAGCACATTGTATAGATAATACAATAAAAGTTTTAAGCTGTAATCCCGCACTAGACTCAGGGCGTGGTCGGAGAGGATCAGCATTAGTATTAACATTTAGATACAAAATGAGCGGCAGTTATTTATAATAATTATATAGTCATGTCTTTACATCTAAGTAGTTTAAGTATGGTTAGGGGCATAATAATGTACTACCTGGCTTTGTTATAGTCTTTGAGATAGACAGTCGAAGCTACGAACGCGTCGAAAAAAAATCGCCTAACTCTGGGTTATAAACCGTGTCGCTATACACGCACACAGAGATAATTTGTATGACGCCTCATAACCAACCTAAGAAAATTTCCCACTTTTGTTTTATACGGTGAGGCTCAATCTAGACATATACCTACTGAAAACCTATTCGAGCAAAATGTGTGAGACAGATTTATTTTTCGCGATTTCGATGTTGGTCCCATAGATAAAGTTGTTCAATTTCATGGTCTGAAAAAAAAGTGTCAGCATATTAAGTTGGACCTTGTATACTTTATCCAAGGCGAGCACTTGAGAAACATCCACTGTTTGCAACGGACCTTGGAATGAGCACTATTTCGCACTGGATTTCACATAGGTATATTTTAAAAAACATACATTACCTACGGAATTCCTAATTTAACTGTTTGTCACGTGAATATAAAATGTGTTTCTTTTTCAATCTTCGCGCTCCACAATCCCCCATAAAATTGTATGCCGTCGACGCTCTTAAGCTGTGTTTACATTGGCACAAGGGTAAAATGGGGGTAAAATCGTAAAACGATGGGTAACAAGGGTAAAGCTAATAATTAGCATAGGACGTATTTGATGCTGATGTCACGATGGTGACATGACATTACGTGAAGATTAAAATACAGTCCTTCTGAATACATTTGGGTCGAGTAGGTATTTCAATTTTTGTCTTAGATTTAATAATAGTACTACGTATAGAAGTTTCACTTCCATACAACGCGTTACAGTTTTAAATCTTTCTATAAACAAAATACAATACGCGCCTAATATCCTACTGTACTAATATACTTGTTTAGGTACTTCCACTAGGAGGTAGGCCATCTTTATGCGACGACCAAAAGTTTGGTGCGAAATGTATTATTGACTGGGTCGCTTTGCGCAACTCTGCACTATAGCATAGCAAATATAGTGCCTGCCATGCCTGGTTTGGTTTAGAACAGCCGATTTTTTTTCGGTGTCGATTGCTGTCCTATGCTTGAAGTTTTTCAGTTAGATGGTCTAATTATTCCCTTAAAATGTTAGTTTTCGGAAAACATTAGATATGAGCTTACTGTTTAGTATTCGTATATATGTGTCTCCTACAAAATTTTATTATTCAAGGACATTCTCAAAGATACAATTTAACTGACATCGCCAATCTTTGTCCCCTTTCCCCCCTTCATCATGACATAACAGTTAACTACAGTTTATTACTATCATATTTTGGCATTTATAATGTTATAATAACATTCTCACCATACCATAACCCAAATAAATCAAAATATTTTATATTTATAACAAGAAAAGCGAGAAGAACCCGTTTCAATGTTTGTTTTAAGCGTTGTCTTATTATTCCAACCGAGATTAATGACTGTGGTATGAATGTTACCCCACGAGCAATATGTCACGGAGGTAAAATAAAAGAAAGCGCTCGCTCGTGTAAACACAGCTTTGCCCGCCGCTGACGTATTTATTTGTTCAATTTTTATTTTCGTTCCGCGTCGTGTCTCGTGAATTTATGTACGTCTGAAAAACAGCGGATTTTAACCATCTGTGCGAGACCTCTCTTTTAGAAAAGAGGTTGAGGTGCTAGCAACACGAACAGTCATTGATTTCTCTGCCATCATCATCTCTTATCAGCTTCATCTGTTCAATGACTTAAAATCCGAAAACGGAATCGATAACTGAACAACATTTTGATCTTTGCATATTATACTTAACTCCCGCTTTTCCCAGGGGACGGCAGAAACTGTCGATCTGCCTCCACGTGGTTGAAAAACCCTGACAGCTACTTTCAAAACAACGAATTTTCAAATTTCGTCCCCAATCAGTTCGGTTTCATTTGGAGTTAGTAAAAAATGTCCCACTGCAGGGCTTAGTCCTCTTTTCACGTAAAGTGTGACAACAGGAGAACTCCATCATGCTGAGGCTGCATGATGGAGTGCGGATAATCTCTACACCATGGCTTGCTGCCCACAAGATAAGAAGAAAAATTGCGGATTGGGTTGTCACAAAGAACCTCTTTTTCTACAGGTAATAATTACCTACGTACAAAGATATTATAATATGTAAGTTTATGAGAATGTATACCTTCATACGTACCTGTAATTTACGAGCACACCTGTATTATAATCAAACTTATCGCATGTAGACGAACGATCTAACAAACGCGATCTGCGGTTGCGGTAACTATTTTATATTTATTATATTTTGATATTTTCTCTAGCGTAGCATTGTCAGCAGTGTCCTAAAACGAAAGTCTTTGACCAGTGTCTACTGCCAGGTATGTATGCCATACGAAACTGAGACATGGCCGCTCACTCAAGGCCTCATAAAAAGGCTGAAAGTCACCGGAAAAAGGCAATGGAGAGGGCTATGCTCGGAGTTTACCTGCGAGATGGAATCAGAAATTAAGAGATTTCCAGAAGAACCAGATAAGCCGACATAGCCCAAAGAAATGCTAAACTAATGTCGCAATGTTGTACACAAGAAATGAAGATATACTTACATCATCATAGACAAAGGGCGCACTTATTTAAATTTTGTTCAGTTTGAATCGTTTTCACTCTCAGATAAATTAACAGGAATGGATGCGATATTACGCGCATACCCCTCTGCCAAAGGCGCTACTTTGAGGCCAGTAATAATTAATGGAACGTTGATTCTAGAACTTAAATTGCTTTTTCTCCCCTCCGGACGGAAAGCGTCAATTGTCGTCCCACTGCGCTAAACGAAGTTGCCGCTTTCCACCTCCGTCGAGGAGAAAAATAGTATACTAACCTCTGGTAGTAAATAAGAAAGCCTCAGATCACATGTTTGTTGACCTCGGCTTCGCATCGCTCAACAATTACATGAGATCTGAGACCTTTCTTACTTTCCTGCCCTCGGAGTGTTATTCTACTATACACGTAATTACTTAGTGTTAGAACGCTCACATCGTGACCGGTGATCGCTGACCGCATTGCTTTAACCTTAACTTAAAAGTAAAAGATCAAGTAAGATTGGTTGGCAGAAAGGCTCAACAAATTATTTTCTACTGGGATGAGACGAGAATTCTCGTATTTTCACGTAAAATACACGTAATTTGAAGCTTGAAGGTCTCATAAATATTGTTATCTCAAATAGAATTTGTTTATTATACTTACTTGAGGTTAGTTATTTTGTTATTCTGACTTAAAAAGTTGTTTCAGTAAATAAACACTTGTATCTTCCAATAAAGAAAATCTATTGTTGTTTATTGATTTAGGGCCTGTTTCACCACTTCTGAATAAGTTCTTCTTAGCTTATCTGACAGATATTTTGACATAATTTCATACAAAATATGTCAAACTATCTGTCGGATAAGCTAACAAGGACTTACCCAGAAGTGGTGAAACAGGCCCTTAGACTAAAAGATTATAGAAGGATATTAGAAGGTCGGTGGCGCGTGTTGCGGAGAGGTATGGTCACTGAATCACGAGGGTTCGGGTTCAAATCCGGACGGAAAACATGTCATGTAAGTACCAATGAGTTTTTCTAACGTATGTACGCTCAAAAAAAGCCTTGGTGGTCCAGCGGCGAGTAACCTTGACTGCGGTGCAGGAGGCGATGGTTCGATCCCCGTCCAAGCCGACTCGTACCAATGAGTTTTTCGGAATTAATGTACTACATATTTGTAACATCACGAAGGAAAACATCGTGAGGAAACCTGCATGCCTCAATTACGACAGTGCACTGTCCATTATAAGTGGCGACGGGCTCAACCCCGTCACACTGGACAGAGTTTCGGTACTACTGGTGAAACGTGGATGTTCTGATGTTTCAGAATATCTCTGACTACCCCCTCGGGGAATATAGTCGTGAGCATAATGTTGTACGCTCAAACGGTAAAGGAAAACATCATGACGAAATGTGCATCGCTGAAGAAGATATTTTGTTATTGTATGTGTGAAGTTCCAATTGGCATTGGACATGAGTGGGGGACAAACTAACGCCTATACACTATCAGAGGGTAGGCATGAGCCCTACAGTGGGTCCTATACTAAGCTGATGATGATGAAAATCTGTTGTTTCATACGTTTGGGTCGAGTCACTGATGATGTTTTATATCGAACAGCAAATTTTTTAGGCGATTTCAATGTTGGTCCCATAGTAAAATTTGATCAGTTTTACGTTCTATGAATTTTAAAATAGTCTGATCATACCCTTAAAAAACGTCTTCATATTAAAAAGAACCATATAAAGGCTAATCTCATCTTAATTTATTTAATTTAACTATTATAAAACCGTAAAATCATGAGGAACAAAAAAGTAGCGGTTCACTTCATATAAAATCAAATAACACTCGATAGCGCGATTTAAATGACGTGCAGCGCCATATTGACACAATTGTTAGTTTGTTTGTTTGTTCGCGCATCACGCAAAAACTACTGAACCGATTTTGATGAAACTTTTTTTGTTTGATAGCTTATGATCTGACTTAAAATCTGGTATATAATTTGTGCGGAAGAAGTCGCGGGAAAACACTAGTGATAATATAATTATTAAGGTTTTACCTCGTATGTATGTACAGTCAGCAGCCAAAAGATGTATGCCTCCTCATGCAAAAGATGTATACACTTTAGTACTACGCGTAGCACTAAAGTGTGTACATCTTTATACTACGACGTAGTAAAAGTGCATACATCTCTTTGCTGCTGACTGTACTGCACTGTATAAAAATTGCGCAAATATTCAAACTTCCCTACAAAGCCGAACAAAATGATAGCGTGTTCATTTGATGACATTTCCTGTAATGCTAGCATTAAGTCCATATATGAAACGTAACGATATCTGATTACCGTTAAGTCCGGATATCCACAAAATAGGGTAAATCCGACAGATAAACGGATAAATATCGGACAGCTCCGATATTAATACGGTAAAAGCTCGGTGTATGATGGAGCAAAATAAAGACAAATTATTTGTTTTTCTATTTATTATTTGTACACGAATGGATGGATCCTTGTTGTTGTTTGTAGCTATTATATTATGATCTCCTCTAGTAACTATCACATTTTTGTTTTTGGATTAGTACCTATTGTTGTCTTAATACACGGACTTGAAAGAAATACGGACCGAATATTACACTAAAAAGACGTGAAGCATGCAAGGATTGCAAGGTAATACAATCTCGTTTGTTCTACAAGGGACCTACACTCACACAGATGCACTAGCTCTAGGCGCAGGTCCTACAACCCATCACCTTATGTACCGCGTGACAGCACGCACACAAAAGAAATGGGTGCTTCACTCATGATTAGACGAGATTACGTCTGGTTCTTCTTTTAAGTCTGTGTCTTCATAGCGAATTTTATTTCAAAAGGAGTACAATGAATGAGTGAGTAATTTGGCAGGGCATACAAAGGAACTGACTACGGAACCCTAAATATAGTCTCAGTATAGTTTGGTCGTTAGTTAGGTACCTACTGAACTTTCGAGACATTTTTGTCTACCGAGCGACTAGACGAAAAAAATGCACCCATGCTATGGGCAAATGATACCAAGCGAAGGTAAGTCATCAGTTTCATAACAATTTTGAGGAACACAGAATATTATAATTGTTTTTAAGATTTCGTTCGTTGCAAAAGAAAAGGCAAGCTTTCTAATTGAAATGAACCCCTTTCTACCATTACTTACTCCGCAATTGAATCGATTTTCTATTCAATGTTCCAGAAAGAATTCTTTGTCCATTTTCCTTGACAGTGTCACTTCATATTAATGAACAATTTTAAGGTTCCGTGCTAAAAAACTAACGAAGGAAAACGGTCCGTTGAAAGAAGGAATATGTTATAGACGGAGTTTCCCTGCGACATCGAATCTGGAATTAAGTATTTCGCAGAAGAACCAGTTTAGCCGACATTAGCCCGGCATTAGGTTTTTATTTTTTTTCTATTCTTGGTGTGCAAATAAAGAATATTTATCTTATCTTATCTAATTAGCCCAAATAATTCCTGAACGAAAGTAGCAAAGGGTGGGCAAATTGCTCGCAGAACCGATGGCCGATGGGACCGAATAGTTCTCGAGTGGCGATCGCGTACCGGAAAGCGCACAAGGTGGACCGAAGTGTGAAGGCGGCGGGAACCTGTTAGATGATGGCAGCGCAGGACCGGTCGTTGTGGCGATCCTTAGGGGGGCCTATGTCCAGTAGTGGACGTCGTCGATCGGCTGATTATTATTATTATGATCGTTCAGAAACATACCCGTAGTGGCCAGTACTCTTCAGACGTCAAAACGCAAGCTTTGTATGAAAAAGCTGAGAAAAGAGGCGCGGTTCTCATGGTATGATATTGATTTTGATTTCATGTTTGGTAGGGGCCACAAACAGTGATCTAACAAAGGATTTTTTTTAGATTTTTCTAGTTTCTGAAATAAAGGTTGTGTGGAAGAAATAGCTTTTTAGCGATAAGTTAGTACCGCCTAGTTTTGTACCTTCTGTATTTTGGTGTAAAATAAAGTTATAAAGTTAATATAAGATTAATTAAAGGTTTCAAAGTTTGGGGTCAACACAACACATTTATTAACAACAATTAATTTATTATGTACCGCAAGAGTATTTTGCATCATAAGAATGAAAAAAATATTTCGTTTTTAAAAGAATCCAACTATCAACTTTTACCTTCGGGAAAACTTCTTCCGACAACATTAAAATTAATTGGGACGTACGGAACCCTAAGTAAACTAACCAGACTCGCTCTACTCAGTTTTCCCATCCACTTGTTTCAATGGACGAGACATTTTATAAAAGATTCAAGATGGTAACGTTAATATTCTTCATCTTACGGCGGAGCGTTGAACATTTTAAATTTATTTCTCCTGTCATCGTACAATCCATCAGAAACGTTAGACTTGAGGAAAACTGTTAATATTATGCAAAAGCGGCCAGCTCTAGATACCAAGAGAGTTTTTATTATTACAAAACTCAGGTCGGCCGGAGTAAAGACCGGCAGGTTGTTCAAGCAGGGTTACATAGACGGGTCTGATCACCAGTGTGAATGCGGTGTTGCCCCACAGACTATGTCCATCCTGCCCCCCCTGCCCTGACACCTGCAAGCGAACGGAGCTTATGGACGCTGCCGGCAGTGCTATCCGTGTGGCGAAATACTGGGCTGGAAAGTTTTAAAATGACTTGTCATCGACTCGATAGCAGAATATTATTACAAAGATATTGTATTTTACTCTACTATATTTAAATCTAGCTTCTGCCCGCGACTTGTTCGCATGAAACACAGCTTAGAAAAACTAAAAAGATGGATAGGTACGTAGATAGATAGATTATTTATTTGCTAAAAAAAATAAAAATATATATTTATTAAAAAGCTAGATATATCATGTCGTTGACTTTTATTTAGATCTATTGGGGACAAATCGTACCCACATGCTAGGTACATTATTTTCACACGTACACACGGCGACATATCAAGCTACGCAAAACCTCTGGCCGCGCTTAGGGCGAACAGCGTACTTATTTTGGTTTTGCGTAGCTTGTTGTATCGCCGTGTGTACCAGATTTTTTTTTTATTAATTTTTATTTATATGGGGGCCTTTATGTCAGCCCGTGTACCTGATTGATGTCTCGAGTTCACTTCGTCACTATGGCAATGACAGACCGCAATGTGTCATTTTGTGTGACATGTTGTTTGTTTGAACGAGCTTGTCTATCGCTAGAGTGTATGTCAGTGCATCCAACCATGAGATCAACGCAAATAAACCAACGCAACCGGCGCTTTTTTTGTACGACTTGATTTACAAACGGGCTCACCCCCGTCACACTGGACAGAGTTTCGGTACAACTGGTGAAACGTGGATGTTCTGAGGTTTCAGAATATCTCTGACTACGAGGACGGGGAATATAGTCATGAGCATATGCTTATGTTTTGATTTACAAATATTGAGAATTCGCATTCAGAAATAGTGTTGCTTTCTATTACTGAAACAGTTTTTACAATCGATTTTGTAGTTCCAGAGATTACCACAACAAATCGCAAATTATAATATCTTTAAAACAGTAAAAGTTTTTGTCACCTGTGTAGAACCAAAAAGGTTCATTTAATATTAGTGTAGATGTAGACAAACTAAAACAAAAGGTAAAACTATTCTAGATTAAATATAATAAAGGCGGAGCATTGTTAACTTTGCTTAGAGTATTTTGTTCTGAATATTCTATACAAATACAAACGTAAATTAATTACAGAATTATGTAAAAACATTGTGGTTCCAGCTTCGAATCCATTCTTCTTTGTCCATTCTAATGGACAAGCCCATTTCTTTACGTGGATGAAGAAGACGACAGTAATAAGGTATTTAATGCACCTATACAAAACTAAAGAGTAGAAAATAATAACACAAACATAGTGTTTTAAATTCGCATTTATATATTTTTAGCCTATTTTCATGACGGATAATGTAGCGTTCTAATGGTGAAAGAATGACGTACCCATGCCAAGTTACAGCTTTCTAGTACTAAGCGTCTAGCATTCGCTTCGGGACATGGCTGTTCACATGTCTGAACGTCCAAAGGGTTCAATTGTGTAAGTGTCAAAATGTAAAAAATTTTATGGTTAAAATGTTGCAGTGACAAAATTACAAAAGTTCACATTGTATTAGGTACCTACGCTAACGTTTTCATCATCGATACTTCTGAACGAATTTGGATGAATTAAACAATTTTTTTTCCTGGAGTGCGATTTTTAAAACTCATTCGCTGAGCTCAGTAGTTGAAAATATCAAAATTACTATGGAGACACGCATCTTTCTACTGCTGATTTGACTGTCAAAAATCATAATTCAAGAGTGCGACTTTTGAAAGTCAAATCAGCAGTAGAAAAATGCCTATCTCCATAGTAATTTTTACATTTTCAACGGCTGAGCTCGGCGAATGAGTTTCATAAATCGCACTCCAGAATTTATAACGAAAGAAAAAGAAACGGGTTTGTATTTTTTAATTTCTTAGATTCAAGATCTAGGTAAACGTTGAAGTCAGATAGTAAAATCTTACGTGGAAAATACAAAAATGACGAGTCCATTGCCGACGAGTGCGGCGGCCGTGAAGAATATGTAGAGGAGTGCGAGGGCGGTATGTGCGCTCGCGGGGGGCGCGGGGAAGGCGAACCAGTGCTCCGGCACCATGGCCAGGTCCTCGCCCGTCAGCCCCGCGCCCAGCATCTCCACCGCAAGAGCTAAGCCGCGGATAGACGGACAGGCGGACAGACATGGCGAAACTATAAGGGTTCCTTGTTGACTACGGAACCCTAAAAAAGATAAAATAAGTATTACGGCCTACTTTTTATTAAACTTTTCACTAACATTTTACAAACGTGGCTCAAACACTTGAGAAATTACAGCGATAATAATCGGTGCTAAAGCTGAAAATTGTACTTCAATAGCTGTAATAAATAATAACACAATAATGACAAAAGCTCAAAGCTATTATAACGTTACCATGTTCGACCGCCCTGTTAATAAAATATGCATTATGCTAATAGAGCTATTGTTGAACGAATGGTGTTATTATGGCTTGGTTTTTGTTACGAGCGTCGAGCGGAAACATTTTTAAAAATAAAAATTCAATATAAATACGATCCACTTCCACATGCTATGCGTGCACTTGATTGAGTAAAAAAAACAAATTTTCTCCAATACGGTTTTCGTTGTATGGGGGGTTGAAAAAAATAATCATCTTTTCATCTTAATTAGGTACCATATTTCTGATTTTTGGGTTACTACTATTGTCTTCATGCCAAATGATTTAGTATTTTTTTTTATAGATCATGAGTCAATGAGTAACACAAGTCTACGTTCTAGAAGTTCATTCTTGTACCTTCTTACATACATACAGGGTGTTCGTGTAGAATGTTACATTTCTTTAAAGGGTGATTGCACTCATGACACTTAACAACTTTCCCCAAAGAACCTAATGGAAATGCAACTTTTTGTACAAGCTGATTGCATTTAGTAATGGCCAGTCCAAATTCTTATTTTGCTTTCTTGGGGAAAATTGTTCAGTATTATGATTTCAATCAACCTTTAAAGTTATGCAACTTTCTACACTAACAGCCTGTATAGCCTCACGTCCGGGTCATTTAGGGTTGAACCTCATCTGCCAGCACATCATTGCATTTTTACGTTGCTCCATCCTTTTCTGTTACTCGGGAACGTCATTTGCTAGAGTAAATAAGAAAGCGGGAACGCGACCGCACGCGGCAGCACCGGCAGTGCTGCGACCTTTCTCGCTCTAGAAAATGACCTTCCTGAACGACAGAAAAGGAAAGAGCGTGAAAAAATGCGATGCGGTATTGCCAGGTGTTTGCCAGATGAGGCTCAACTTTCGGGGTTATCAGAGCTTTACGTTACTACTACTCGTACTATCTTTTTAAGTATTTCATTAGGTATATAAGAACTTGTTTTTAGGATCGAAATACAAAATAAAGACAGTTTGCTGCGACTCGATTTCAGCCTCAAAAACACAGCAAAATAAATCTTATTACAAAGAAAAAACGCTTTACGCTTTTAAATCAAACCAATCACGAAAATTGGTCTATTGGGAACTGACTTTTGTCATGCGGAATTAATGTAATTGAGAACCAACCATGTGACTTCAGAATGTATATCATCAAGTTAGAAGATTTTTTATTGGTGCAATAAAATCCTGAGTGATTGTTTGTGAGTGCTTGTCTTTTTTTATCCACACATTGAAGGCAATTTAACAAAACAAGGTCTCATCAACAAACAGGCGCAAAGCAGAAAATCGTATCATCTATAACGGAAAAACAATACATTTTGTATTTTTATTAATTCTCGAAATATTACCGACTTTTTAACCGACTTCTAGGAAACCTGTGTGCGTCAATTTCGAGGCATTATCACGGGCTTATACTTCCCGTCACACACACTGGAAACTCTGTTTCGGTACTACTAGTGAAACGTGGATGTTCTGAGGTTTCAGAATATCTCCGACACCCCCTCGGGGAATATAGTCGTGAGCATATACAGGATGAAATTAATAGGTATATTTTTTTTGTACTCCGATCGGCTTGCTAACATAGTAAAAGTTGTTAGGATTACCACAACGACTACTAGTCCTGCGCTGCTCTCATCCAACGGGTTCCCACCGCCTTCACCAGGTCGTCTTACTCTTTTATTTACAGGAGGTCCTATCCTAACGATCAAATGAAGACCACGAAATGGCAGACCTAGTTCTCTGGACCGACGAGCTGAGACCGATAGCTGGCAGCGGCTGGATGAGGAAGGCCTAGGACCATTGAGGTACTATATGTTAACTAGAGAAGCTACCGAGAAGTAATGTTTTGTAACACGCGTTAGGGTGCACGCGCTCTAACTCACTTAGCCTGTACCAGGCGCTCGTCGCAGCCTGACGCTCCCAGCACGCGCCCCACACTGCTGATCATGGTGCACAGATTTTGTTCGCGTTGTGTGCTCTATACATAATTACTCAATGCCTAGGACAGAGCTTTGAGGTGCGTCTTTGTAGAGACGAATACTTAGCAGTTGACGACAGGCTTTTGATAAGGCTACATATTCGTGACATTTACGTGTAGTAGTAATTTATAATAATGCGACAGTGTCTTGTAGGTAGCGCCTAGCGTGCCACTTCGCAAAATCCCGGCGGAATAGCGTGACGACGACATTTTAAATGAATTGATAATGCAAAGTACACGCACTGTAAATAAGCTTTACCTACTAGTAATGCAGTAGAAGCACGTAAGTTTGGTTAGTTTCATGTTTAATATTTTACAAATTGTGACAATTTTTGACCCCGTAGAAAAGTGATAATGATAACTGGTCTTATCAAGATAAATTGTACCCTGTCCATTAATAGGGTAGGTACCACCAGAGCACCGCAGGCTCTGTGCCCCCTTAAGAGTACGGAGGGCTCACTGACATCTCTTACACATTATATTATCCTTTTCTTAATTGAATGTAAATGTAGATAGACCTTTATAAAAACAAACAAAATTGCTGCTGCCAATTTATTAGTCATCTTAATGGAATCTCTCTTCTATCACTTTACGAAAATCCAAGAAAAATATACTTTACTTATCTAAAATCCTACTTAAAAAAAAAAAATTTAAACGCAAAAAAATACAGGGTGCGTTGAAAAAAAAACTGGAGCCTCCCTAAGGCGATGGCATGAATAATGAATGGAACCCTTGTTAATATTCCATGCCAATTACGGGGCTTCGGCGGGGCCCCTGCTTAGGGGTCATTGGGTTAATGGAAGAAAAACCCCTGTGGTCTTAATTGATTATGATGAAACAAAAGATGGGACTGCGAGGCAAAACTGAAACAAACATCGTAAATAATTATGCAAACATTAAAATAAGGGATACTATATTTATGCGGCAGATTTATTTTATCGTGACTTGGCCGCATTTTATATGTGAAAGGGTGGGTAATCTACCAAAATAAAATAAAAACTGAAAAGTAAGGAAACGTATCATTAACCCATCAAACTGAACAACTTTTACCATGGAAGCGAACCTGTCAGAACAAATCTGCTGTTCCATACGTTTGAGTAGAGTTTGTTGATTGCAGTTTAGTATGGAACAGCAGATTTTTTTTTGCGCTGTCAGTTTTGCTCCCATAGTAAAAGTTGTTCAGTTTGATGGATAGAGTATGCGGTTTAAAGGATAATGATACTTTTCCTTCACCCTGTATAGGCTGACGATGATAACTATTTGATTGTTTGATTAAATAAATAAATATAAATAAACTTTTTTTTATCTAAAATAATTAAAGAACCATTGAGACACATCCGACTCGACCTTGCCTGAAAAGAATTCTTCTTAAAAAGCGAACAGCGTATTAGGGTTCTATACTTATTTGGAATACACCAATTTGGCTTTAATTTTCTTTTCAATTTCGTTACAAGTTAAAACACGTCGAACCAATAGACGTTTTGAAATTATAAATTAGCACTAATTTAGTTGCGTTTTACATCATAAAGAGTTTACACGAGTTTTATTAGAATTCCACTTTTAAGAATACTGAAATAAATGTATGTAAAAGTGGTCATTTTAGGGTTCCAAAGTCAACAAGGAAACCCTTATAGTTTCGTCATGTCCGACCGCCGTCAGTCTGTCCGCGGCTTATATTCCAATCATTTTAGGGTTTGACCCTAACAATAATTCATCTATCGCTGAAACTTTGCAGTGTGATAAAGTAAAGTATACAGATTACGGTTGACAAATAATCTAGGTTTACATTTTTCCGGTCCTAGATTATTTGTCAACCATAATCGGTATACTTTACTGTATCACACTGCAAAGTTTCAGCGATACATGAATTATTGTTAGGGTGTCCATACAAGGAAACTCTAAAATGATTGGACTATTAGCTCAGAGACGCTTAGTACTAGAAAGCTGTTATTTGGCATGGGGTATACAGCCGACAAAGTCGTAGGATAAAATCTTGAAAAACATTGCGGGTGTGGGAATACCATTTTTCGATTCAGGGATCCATTAGCGAAATAGTGAAAAATTTTGAGTCGAGCCCTTTTTTTAAAATTCTTTAAGATTGTGATGAGGGTGCCACTGGACGGTAAAAGGACTCTTAATTCGACCCTGCACAGACCCGGGGGCAGAGTTAGTGTAGAAATAATTTTAACGACCCAACTTGTTCTCAAACCGGGTTGGAAGGAATCACGTCTAAAAGTTTCTTCGTTCCAGTACCACTTCATCTAAAGCAATTAAAAGTTGTCCGGATGTCATCATTATACTAAAAGGCTGGGAACTGTTATAATATTATAAATAGAGTTTACCGGCGACTTCGTCCGCACTAATTATATATGTCGGAGATAGTCATAAGAACGGACGGTCTTACGAGGTACGCAGGTGCGCGCAGGTGCGCGCACGTGCACTGAAGTTGCCGAGCGCGTTCACGTGGCCCCTACCATCGGTCGTGCACTATAAATAGCAGGGTCGAGCGAGGCACTGGACAGTCTGCTCGGGAACGTCGCCGGGTGCACACGCTCTCGGACCTAACTCAATACTAAGTCATATTCTAGGACACTATGGAGTTTCTTGCCGTTTCTTCTCCATGGTGTTTACTTGTGAAACGGTGGTAAATGTAGAGTCAGTGAAAGTTATAAAAGATGATGATCATGATGGAAATAAAAGATAATGATAATCCGATTCTTACCTTTCATTTGAAATCATTACCACGTATCATACCTGTTGCCTATATCAGAAGTGGCCAAGGATTCACGGAACCACCTTTTGTTTCATTACCAGGTAGAAATTCGAGTGATACGATACAGAAGTGATGTTCAAGCTACATCCGGATTTGGTAACGTCACTTTATCTATTCTTGTCTTATGTCATTGTGATTTCATAGCCTCTACCAATACCAATGTAGAGTCATATCGAATGTAGAGTCATATCGAATGTAGAGTCATATCGAATGTAGAGTCATATAGAATGTAGTCATGTCGAATGTAGAGTCATTTCGAATGTAGAGTCATTTCGAATGTAGAGTCATTTCGAATGTAGAGTCATTTCGAATGTAGAGTCATTTCGAATGTAGTCATTTCGAATGTAGAGTCATATCGAATGTAGAGTTACATCGAATACCTATAGTCATTTCTAATTTTGAGTATTTTAGAATGTAGAATCGTTTCGATTATGATTCATGAACGAACAACTCGCCCCAATTCGATGGTAATCGATTCATGTCCTATGAGGTACTGGATCGTGACCAAGCCAGCGCAATGCCAATGCTGGATGATGCAGCCTGGCATAGATGTAAAACTGCTGAGCAAAATCTGAGCTTCCATCATGTGACTATGCTCGGTGAGTCGTAGCTAGTTTAGTTGATTACAATTTGTGATATTGATTATGAATTTATAGTGGAGATTAGTGGTCAAGTCTATCCAACTTATATCTTGCTTTTGTTTTCGGTTGTAAACTGTGTATCTCATACTCCAATGGTGATGATAACAATGATGACTGAATGCTTATGGACTCTTTAAGCTCAAACAAATAGAGAAAAACCCGCCCATTCTCACATAGAATATCCGCCCACCCACCCGGAATAAAACGTGACATTAAGAAACTCGCCACACACCAACACGCACTGGGCTCGCGTGGTTGAGTATGGCCCAAACCCTCTCACCATTATTTGTGAGAGGAGGCCTTTGCCCTGCGGTGGGATTCTGCAGGCTATAACTAACTTTTTTTTTTATGAAGAAACTGATTTAATTAACCAACTTCATCCGTTAAGGACTGGAGTTTAAAAGAGCTGAACTTGCTGGTGGCTTTGAACAATGCTCTGACAAGTCTGGCTTGCTGCTCACATTAAAGAGGTGATTGTAATTAAAAATTATAGAACCCAGTGGATATGTACCGTTTTGAAAAGATTATTAGGTTTCGGTTCATGAAGGAAGAAAATACAACTTTAGTAACTTGGCGCTTCTACCAGCTGATGGCAGGGATCCCAAATACCCAGTTGAGGGAGGTTTTTCTTTTTGACTGTTTTTGTTAGCCGTGCTCCGTGCTGTTGTGCCGCACTGCAGTGCAAGCCTTTGTCACTCGGCTTTGGGTGCCGAGATGGAAACCTGAACTTTATGCGCTCACCAGATGGTTGCCAGCCGCGCGTACGGTACGTTATTAAGCTAATTTTTATTTTATTCAATGCAATGATGCGTACTGCAGAGACACACCATACATAAACAAAGGACACCGTTTTTCGAGAAGGTGCGCTGCAGAAAGGTGACAATGATGAGACGGTGAAACTTTTGGGTTTCGACAGGACTTTGGCTGAATGATGTGGCGTCATCCAGGTGTTCTCTGTGAGTGGTTTCCTTTATATTCCGTAGAATGAGGATTTAAACCCGCCTTCCCCCCCCCCCCCTTTTAACCCGCTCTCCCGCCGCGGAAAGTGCTCGACATGACCGAGTAAACATTCAGCTCTGATTCAGGTGAATGTGACTACCAATGATTTTTCATGATTTCTTGCACCACAATATTTCTTGTATTATTAGTATATTGTACTGTAATGAAATAATAATTATTTTGTTTCATATTATATGAATGGTGTTTCCTCCAGTCTAGTATAACAAGCTACAGGGAGATGAGTCCAGACTAGTTTTCATAAACTACAGGGACAAAGTCCAGTCTAGTCTTAGTAACTACAGGGACATACGGGGTCATCCCCGTTCCTCCAGTCTAGTGTAACAACAGCTACAGGGAGATGAGTCCAGACTAGTTTTCATAAACTACAGGGACAGAGTCCAGTCTAGTCTTAGTAACTAAAGGGACGTACGGGGCTATCCCCGCTCCTCCAGTCTAGCGAAACAAGCTACAGGGAGATGAGTCTAGTCTAGTCTTAGTAACTACAGGGACATACGGTCAGTCCAGTATGGTAACTGAAGGACCAAGTAAATCCAGGCCAGATTTAATCTGAAGGGATGAAAAAAAAAAAAAAAAATACGATGAAAAAAAAAGAGAAAAAAAAGAAAGAAAAAAATGAGAATTAAAAAAAAAAAAAAAAAAGAAAGAAGAGAAAAAGAATGAAAAAAAAAGAAAAAAAAAAGTAAAAAGAATGGAAAGAAAAAAGAGTCTGAAGGACCACAACTATAATTATTATTTACAGATCCAACATTGTAAAGCTGCTCCATGCAATGAAGACTGCTATACATGTGCGTCGAAGACTGCTCTTTGTGGCAGAACAGAGGTAGCTCCATGCAGCAGAGGTAGTCCTAAGCAGCAAAGACACCTATCAGGTCTGGCCGAACGGTAATATAAACTTATATTTCAATATTCACAGATGAAGACCCAAAAACATCCATCACACGAGGACGTGTTCGACGTCAGGTAGGCCGAGGAATGCACGACGACATTACACAGCATTTCAGTCATTAAAATGTAAAAATGGCGACGCGTGTTACTTTCTATCGAGTTGCACCTGCAACGAACATTAGTATTAATTTGTGCATCAGGCTAAGTCTAACATAAACGGCTTGGGTGAGGATCGTCGCTGTCGTCGTACTGTATAAAACGACTGGCATTATATTGACCCTTTTGGTTTTTGGCTTATCCATGAAAAGGACCTGATACTCGCCGATCCGTTTTCAGCTTGCCACTGAAACGCTTTCTGCTGTTGTAATTAATCTGTTGCCTAAACAAGTCATAATTTGATGCGTTATTACTGTAAAGATCCCTAACATGTAACATTCCATTCATAGTCACACACTGACTATAAAAATACAGTAGTGTCACAGAGTACTATATTATACTACGTAGTGTGTAGCAGAAAATCATTTTCTGAGTATTGAAGTAGACAGGATAGACCGAACGATGTACTTTGCTTTGTTTTCATTGTTCCAGAGCTACACACGAGGACGTGTGTCTTGCAGGATGGCCGTGTCGGAGATAGTCATAAGAACGGACGGTCTTACGAGGTACGCAGGTGCGCGCAGGTGCGCGCACGTGCACTGAAGTTGCCGAGCGCGTTCACGTGGCCCCTACCATCGGTCGTGCACTATAAATAGCAGGGTCGAGCGAGGCACTGGACAGTCTGCTCGGGAACGTCGCCGGGTGCACACGCTCTCGGACCTAACTCAATACTAAGTCATATTCTAGGACACTATGGAGTTTCTTGCCGTTTCTTCTCCATGGTGTTTACTTGTGAAACGGTGGTAAATGTAGAGTCAGTGAAAGTTATAAAAGATGATGATCATGATGGAAATAAAAGATAATGATAATCCGATTCTTACCTTTCATTTGAAATCATTACCACGTATCATACCTGTTGCCTATATATACAAAGTCATATCATAAACTATTTTTGCTTGATGCTGTTTCAAACAAACAAACAAACAGACAGATACACAGACGGATAAAAATTCTAAAAAAGGTTGATTTGGGGTCACGGATACCTAAAAACCATATCGTAATCTTTTTTTTATAAAAATCTTCAATGTACAGACACACTTCTGTTACAGCTTTATAATAGTTTAGATTAGGATCTTGATAAAATAGATACTAGTAAATTACAGTAGTGCTAGACTTCTGATTTTAATACTAACTTTGTTAGAAAAAAAAACTAAATCAAAACTATACAAGGTGTTTCATAAGTAACAATAAATTTTTGACACTCTTAAGGGGGTTGTTAATAATAAGGGGGGGGGGGGGGGGGAAATAATTTCATATCCCATACATATTTTAGCTCTAGTCGATTTGTAGAGTATAGAACATAATTTTTTTTTCGCGATTTCGATATTGGTCCATAGTGAAAGTTGTTCAGTTTGATGGTCTACACCACCCCTTTAAAGGTTTATTTGTAGTTTTGTAACACCTTGTATAATATCAATAAGTAAATTAAATAATTTGATCCAAATGTAAATTTTAAAATGTGCAAACCAAATTCTGACGTTTAATTAAAAATTAAAACCATACGAGTATAATATACGATTTCTATGTAACCTTATTTTAAACTTTTGTTGAATACATTATTTTACATTTTTTCCTTTCCAGGTTGCATACAAAAAACAATATTTTATCATATTCGTGGATACTTTCGGGAGGTTTTTTCAAACACAATTTGCAGATTTTTCAATGAAAACGACAACGTTTAGTATATAGGGTCCTTCTTAATATGCTGACACTTTTTTAAGGGGATGATCAGACCATCAAACTGAACAACTTTCTCTATGGGACCAACATCGAAATAGCGAAAAAAAAATATCCTGCTCCATACAACACTGCAAACCTACTCGAGCAAAATGTATGGGACAGCAGATTTTTTTTTTGCGATTTCGATATTGGTCCCATAGAGAAAGTTGTTCAGTTTGATGGTCTGATCATCCCCTTAAAAAAGTGTCAGCATATTAAGTTGGACCCTGTATATAGGTACTCGAAAAGGTACTTAAACATTATTTTTCTTCTTTTTGTATCTATTTTAAACAACCATTTTGAAGTCCAATTCCTTGAATGAGTACGAACTCATTCAAGCGAAAAACTCAAACGAATTTTATCAAATCAAAAGTTTAGACCGTTTGAAAACTTTTAAGAGGGACCGTTTCAATTCGTGAAATGTCTTCGAAAAACTTTCAGATATTCAAACTTTTGTTATCAAGTTCATAGATAAATTTTTTTAAATAAAGTAGATACAAAATAACCATAAAGTCAGTTCTCGGAGTGTATAGAGATTTTGTTATAAATAACCATGTGGTCCGAATGAACGCTTAAGGGGACATAGGTCCCGACGAATATTTTCTATGAGAACCGCGATTGGCCAGCGCTCCGAAAAGTGTGTGCGTGAGCCGTATTTTTGATTAAAAAGAACTAACCTAAGTACTTTTTCTACATTTTGTTTATGATATCACTAGTTAAACTAATGGTGAATATGTGAGTATAAATGGAAAATCTGAAACTATTTTATGTTCTTCTAAAACGAGAAAAATGTTTAAAAATGCATGAAAATAAGTCATCTTTGTGACGATTTTCTATCGAGTGAAGTAATTCCAATCGTGTATTCAGTTTATGTTTTCACTAGATAAACTATCCAAAAATAATGAGGTATGACTTCAGTTTCGGTAAATGGTATAAATCTAGTAGTAAAATGAAAAATAAAAGATGCCTCCAAGGTATTTCCACCTACTATTACGCCTTAAAGACTATCATGTTCATGTTGAGGATGGAAAACTCAAATAAATTTTAACCAATGATTAGATCGTTGTTTTCAATCCCAAAGGAAAAAGAAGGGTCTTATTTCAGGGGGAAATTTCAGCTCGTACTTTGTATTTTTTTTAAACTTACCATTAGACATCAGCTATACAATTCTTTTAACACATACCTGAAAAAGAAAACAGAAATTATTAAGTACCTTTTTACTTAATCTGTAGGTACAATCGACCAATTTGAATCATGGCCCAGGGTCTAGAGGGGCTACTTCCTGGTTTTGGGTAACTTTGTAACCATTTTATTCATTAACTATGTCACTTTTACAGCTGAAAAATAAACCACGATATGAGAAGTGATGTGGTTTTTCTAGAAATCGATTTTAATTAATAAAACCGAAGAAAGGGGAATCTAAAGTCACCCCTTTTTTCCAGTTGTAACCATTTTACTCTTATATTATGTTTAATCGGAAGAAAATGAAAATTTACAATATTGTTCACAACACAATTTAAAATGATGTGGTTTTTTTACTTATTCGAAATTGACAACATTTCATTTTTTAACCACCAGTTTTTAATGAAAAATATAAAAAAAGTAAAAAAATAAGAGAAACGTATTTTTTCGATTTAAATTTTAACCGATACTTCTATTTATAATTTACCTTTGAATTTTCTGAAAAACGTAGGCTTTATGGCCAAGATACCTTGGCCTCAATGACATTAAAAATAAAAACTGTCAAATACAATAGAAAACCCAAGCAGGCAAAGGAATAAAATCTCATTCAACCTATATTATATTTTTCAGTATTTTTCAAATAACTCGAGAAATAATGGATAGAAAAATCTTATAATTTTGATATAAGCTTTGAATCACATAATCTCCAAATGGTACATCGCAAGCCATAAGAAAATAGTTACTACCTAGTTATTATCTACCTATATAAGCATTTCATTTTGAGTCTTATCTTCATCTGTACAAATTTCCTAATCTGTCGAATGATTCTTAAAACATATCTGATCATTATTATTCAAAGGACAATAAATCAACTACCTATTAAGATAGAGTTCTCCTGTAATTTTCTAACAGCAGTAAATATTTTCCTTATTAATGAGGGGCTCGTATTCAATCTGGAGATCTCGTTGAGATCCAGTAAGACAAATTATTTGAACGTGCAGGCAATTGTTTACTTTCCTGCGTATTTGAATTCAATATAATTTAAGATAGGTACAAAAGAAATAGCGTGAATCAAAGGAGAACATCATCATCATCATCTTTGAAGCAATTTTAAGTTAGAAATTAAAATTATTGATTATGAGTTATACTAATAGAGAGTCACGTTGGAGAGTTTGCCCCGAACACTCGTCGTTTGCGTGGTGTTCGCGCGGTTCGTGTTTCAGCCTGCCACGAGGCTCCGCAATCCTTCTCAGTTGTTCTTACTCAAAAACAATCCTCGAGATTGGATAGACACTCCCTCAAACCACTTGACATTGGCGGAAATGCGGTGCTAACAGACAAGAAAGAAGTCTATCGTTCTAGCAAGAAGTCCATTAATTATAAATAAAAAAAAAATTACGAATATATACCTACATAGGGAAGAGTCTACAGGATGTTAGGGAAAACAGTTGCATTACTTTTTTTTTCATCTTCTTTGAAGCAATTTTTAAATTAGAAAATAAAATTATTGAATGAGTAATACTTATATACCTACATATGGAAGAGTCTACAGGGTGTAGGGTAAACAGTTGCGTAAAATTTTTTTTTTTTTTTAGTTTTCCTTTTTTGAATTCCATAAAAAAGTTTGATCAGCTGATTGCATTTAGTAGGTATAATTTTTTTTTTTAATTTCCTATCGGTTTCTAAGGGAAAGTTGTTCAGTATCATGGGTACAACCACCCCTTAAAGTAATGAAACTGTTTACCCTAACACCCTGTAAGTATAGTTAATTAGTTTCAGTACGGTAACAAAATATTACCCTACCTACCTATCCTACCTATCCTATCCTTATGTTACCAATTTTCTTTGACGAAGCCTGTTGTGGATGTGAGTGAGCCTGTCGTATATTATTATACAGAACAATAAATACAGTCAACATCCTAGTCGTTACCAATCTTTTGAACGGTAAATCGGAAACTTAAACAATCGCCCTACCGGTTATTTATCATACCAATAGCATATTTAAAAAATCATACAAATATTTTAAGATTTAGGTGTGAAAATGAAAGGTTTGTAAGAAAAACATCGCTAGGAAACCTGCTTCAATTTCGAGGCATGTATTGTATAATTAAGTGGCGACGAGCTCACTCCCCGTCACACTGATCGACTTACACTCTTATTCTTAGTTGTTTCCTTGAGGCATCCTCACTCGAGTCGAGGATGTTTTTGACATGTTTGTCCTACAAACTATGTCAAAAACGGCCTCCACTCGAGTGAGGAAATTTCAAGAAAATAACTAAGAATACGGGTGTTAGTTTCGATATGTACATTCGGCGACACATCAAGCTACGAAAAACCAAAATAAGCTGGTCGCGCGACGTTATACGTTATTCACCCTACGCGTGGCCAGGTATATTGGTTTTGGGTAGCTTGATGTGTCGCCGTGTGTACTACTAGTAAAATATATGTTTTGAGGTTTCAGAATACGACTCCCTCGGGGAATATAGTCGTGAGCATATGCTTATGCTTATATAAACGTTTTTTTTTATGGAAACTACCAGTTTCAAACCACAATGCTCTTAACTTTGCACTGATAAGAAAACATTCCATTTCTAAGACCAAAAAATTTTAATTCTAACTGAATAATTTAACGTAAGTATAATAGACTTTTAACTTCACAAAGTGTACGAACCACGAACACCTATTCAGATGAAGGTTATGCTTATGGGCCAAGTTACCGCCATTTTTGTCCAACTTTGTCTTACGCAGTATAAAATAAGTAATAAACGTAAAAATCCAGCTTGAAGTTGAGCTAATTCTTAACTAATGGCTATTCTCATGAGTTAAGGGTATATTATTCGGAGCGCGCTCCATACAAACGTACTATGGTGATATTTTCAATACTAACCAATTAAAGTCAATGAAATTTTGCAGAAACAATCTAGAAACAAATTTCTATGCTTGTATGGAGTCAGATTTTCGTTAAAATGTATAGTTTTCAAGTTACAGTGCCTCAAAGATTTCCATACAAATCTTAAATTAATCCTAGCATTGAAACTGTATATTTTAACGAAAATCTGACTCTATAGAAGCATAGAGATTTGTTTCTAGATTGTTTCTGCAAAATTTAATTGACTTTAATTGGTTAGTATTGAAAATATCACCATAGTACGTTTGTATGCAGCGCGCATTTTCGCTCTCGGAATAATATTCTCATAGTCCCGGTTCGTGCTCCATACAACAGTAAAAAAATGAAAATTGGTTAATTAAATTTTACTTAGAATAACAGTTATAAAGTAAATGAGCATAATATCCTAAAATTTAAATATCCTAAAACTAAAAAAAAACAAGTTTACTTTTATGAAAGTTATACTTATCATCTTAATTTTTATGATAACTTCTTTTTTAACTAATATTTGGACAATATTTTTACTACTGGAAACATTTTCTGAAATTTATATTTTGAGGAATGCAAAAAATGTCGTTATTTTTTATTTTATTTATTTATTTTTGGCTTCGTAACCCACCTAATGATTTTTTTTGCATGTAATTTTGAATTACATCCAAGCCGAGTCAATAGTGATACATCAAGTTAACACAAAACCAATATGACCTGACCGCGCGATGTTATACATTACTCTACCAACGCGCGGCCAGCTTATTATTTTGGTTTTGCGTACTTTGATTTGTGGCCGTGTGTACTTAAAGATTATTAGTAGGTATATAAACTAGCTATCAACATTATATCGTGTATTTAATGAGCGTAGACACGCCCTCACTCAATCAACTAGTTATGTTATCTTTGTTGAAACACTTCAAAATAAATTAAGACCTATGAAATATTCAAATAAAGCCCCAAATGACCGCAGACACGCAAAAAGCAGCTTTAATACAAAAGGTTAAAGCTCTATTTTTAAACGTAAACAGTCTAAACTCAATCCACTCTAAGATCTAATCTCGCCCTTACAAAACTTTCACCGGTAACAATAAAAATTAATTTATTAGCCCGAAGCGAGAGGCGAACGTTTTTCCTTCACTTTCAAAAACTGTAATTAAATCTAGGGCTGTTACGAGAATTTTCGGAAGTCAAATTAAGTTGGAAGAAGTTATCCAACAAAATGTTTCTGAAAAACATTATACAGGGTGTAAGGAAAAGTATCATTAACCTTTAAACCATGTAATCTACCCATCAAACTTACCAACTTTTACTATGGGATTAATCATGTCAGGACAAAAAAAATATCTGTCATCTCCTACATTTTGAGTCGAGTAGGGGCCCAGCCCAGCCCCTTTTTTTACTCTGACTGATACTTTTCCTTACACAACTATAAAACACATACATACAGGGTCCTTCTTAATATGCTGACACTTTTTTAAGGGGATGATCAGACCATCAAACTGTACAACTTTCTCTATGGGACCAACATCGAAATCGCGACAAAAACCATACATATGACTCGAGTAGGTTTGCAGTTTTGTATGGATGAGTTTTTTTTCGCGATTTCGATATTGCTGCTATAGAGAAAGTTGTTCAGTTTGACGGTCTGATCATCCCCTGAAAAAGTGTCAGCATATTAAGGACCTTAAAATCAATCAACTTTTCAAAATCAATGAAAAACAACAATAATTTTTCCGGCGTTAAAGCTAGTAACTTATTATTAATCTGTGGTGTTCATTCGTTTTTTTTTCATACCCTTTTTGTTTGCTTTTGGTATTGTTAATTTATGTTTTTAGTGTGCAAATAAAGAGTATTGTATTGTATTGTATTGTAATGGACCGGCTAATTTCTTGTTTTTCGTTCTACGTTCCTCAGGGAAAGATGTTTAGTTTCACTATCTGAATATACCCTTGACATTTTTCTAGTATAATTAAAAAATATTGTTGGCAGTCCATTACAAGTGGCGACGAGCGTGAGCCACGTCACGCTGGACAGTTTCGGTACTACTAGTGAAACGTGGATGTTCTGAGTTTTCATCGAGAGTTCATCTCTGAATACCCCTCGGTGAATATTGTCGAGAGCATATACTTATGGTGTATATTTTCGCGCAAATAATACAACAGTTCACTACATTTTGTTGCTACACGTTTGTGCATAACCCGAGAAAATCCAGCTTAAATTCAAGCATTTGTAAAAGTGCTATAAATTTGTAAAAGTAACTTTTACACCCCTAATCTTGATCGAAATACAACGAATTAAAATATTTGATCGGCCATGGAAAGATCCGAAATGAACCAATTCATCTAAAACCGAAGAACGAACAGACGTTTACACAGAACGGGATTTATATAATGGCGACATTATTATAATAATCATACTGATTGAATCCTATCCAACTTCGTATTCAAATCACCGCCATTTCGGGAGATTTACAGTTTACATAAAAGCCGGTTTTAAGGGTTCCGTTTTATATATTACTAGAGGACCGCGGCGAACTTCGTACCGCCTTAAAATCTGACTCCATACAAGCATAGAAATTTGTTTCTAGATTGTTTCTGCAAAATTTCATTGACTTTAATTGGTTAGTATTGAAAATATCACCATAGTACGTTTGTATGGAGCGCGCTCCGAATAATATACCCCGAATCTTCGCCTATGAGTGCAACAACTAGTCTACTTCACTTCAAAACAGTATGTGTTCAACAAGTGAACACATTTCAATTAGCAACATAGTTAACGTTGGTTACAACTCGTAATAACGTTACATAAATTTTGCGATTACGATCTACATTGGAATTGGTACTATAACAATTTAGTTAACGAATCGACGGAGCGAATAATTTCTAAATTAATATTACGAGCTTAGGAGTAAAAGTATACTTTACAGTTTAATTGCTTTTAGAGTAGATATTCGAGAATCGTCAGATTGTTAAAATTCTTTGCAATCAAATTAAAGATTGAAAAATTCTTTGCAATCTTTAAAATTGATTCTAATTGTTATTGTGCATAGAATATCTACCTACTTTTGTCCGCGACTTCGTCCGCGTGGAATTTATGATTTCACCCATAAAAAAGTCAAGTTGTAGCCTGTAGGATCCCACTGCTGGGCAAAGGCTACCTCTCACGAATAAGGGTGAGGGAGTGGGCCATACTGCAGTGCGGGTAGTGGTCAACCTGCAGTCAAAACAGCCATCTAATGTTGTTGGCTTGGCAATTCAACATTAAATATTTACCTATGTAAACACCACTGATCTGTCAGTGTCAAATGTCAAGGGCTGCGTCCCTCTCTCTCTTCAACCCTCGCCTCACGACTGCTATGGTGTGTCTATCGTACCTAATTAAAATTAATATAACTGAAGATCCGGCCGTTTCCTTTCTACCGCATCCAGCTACCAGTAAAAACAGTCCACTAGCCCAAGATCCAGATCGAAACAGATGTAATGGTAGCTATACCACTAAATGGTCACTCACCCAAAGACATTTAGTTACAGACATAAATCTTGAATGTAAAAACAGCTCTTTTACGCTTATAAAAGCAATTTACTTTTAATTGAAAATAGATGAGAAATCAGTTTAACATTAACATTGAAATTATAATCAGTTTTCAATTATCAGCTAGTAAGTACTGATAGTAACTTATTATTAATCTGTGGTGCTGACGTCTTGTGGATGCAATATGTTTAACATGTTAAAGAATGTTGGATTTCTTTGAAGCAATCGGGTACCTAGCGACATTAAAAACACTTACATTTCATTTTATGAGGCCAACAAATTGGCTATTTCGACGCTCGATTTAGATTTAAACACCGATTTTCAGGGATAATGTTTAAATTAGCTATTTAAATAAGAAACTTTTAAGATTGGATGGTTCAAGAAATTCTGTGAAAATGCCGATTGGATTTTTTGCTTCAAAAAAGTAAAATGTCTTAATTGACTTTTTAAGTGATTGGATATATTCGACTATCTTATTCGGATTAGATGGCTAAAAAGGTTGAGATTAGTTGAGATTCAGATACGTATTTTGAGCGTGAGTGGAGTCTGAGTAGGGGTATGGATTTTGACACAACACGGGAGTTTAAGACGCTGTTATACCGCCGAGGCCGTTTTTTGAACAAGAAGGAAAGTGTTTTAAACTGTGTTTTAAAGTCTGAAATTAAATTATGTCTTATTTAAGGATCGGGCGGATGGGCGACTGTTCTTAATTACACGATTAGATTAAGTTTACTAGATAGAAAAAAATCCCAAAGTTACCCCTTTTTGTTATGTTTTTTCAATACTATGATTAAACTGCTGATATTTAACTTTTTATTCTTGTACTTAACTAAATACATTAAATATTTCTAGTGAACTCAGGAGAAGTTTTAGCTTAGAAACTCCTATGAGCAAAGTCGTCGTATCCTACGAATAAAGGCACTCTTGCCGTTGTGCCTTTTTATTTTTATTGCTTATTTAAAATCAGCTACCCTTTTTATATCAACTTCATTCAATAAATCACCTAAAAATCAAATTTATTAACAAGAAAATCAAGGTTTAAAAAAAGCCACTATTGCTGTCTCTGGAATTATCCGACGAAAATGGCCACAACAGTGCTAGTGACTTTTTTCTTCCCGGGAGCATGACGACGTGCGGAGGGCGGGGCGGACGCACGTGCCACTCCGCCATTTCTCCGCGCACTCACTCCCTGGCTGGTTTCCCGCGCGTTTGCGTTGTCGTCGCTGTTGTTTTGTAACAATAATTACTTCGCGATGCCTAAATGACAACCGAAACATTTTAAGGGTATTAGGTTGTATAGTGATTTATTTTGAGCTCGCTTGATGTTAAGAAATGTATTCATCGTTTTCAATGTAATTTTAGGAACTCCGTAGAAAAAAGGCGCTATTGCATCAGTGGTTTTATTCCACGGAATTGTCTAATAAAGTGGTAAAATAATTAGTATGAAGAGTTTTCAGCCCTAATCGCTTTTGTGGCCTTATTCTACGTACTAATTTTATTTTGTATGTTTTTTGCACATTATGCAGTTTGTATGTATGAAATTACTAGTTTAACTAACATTTTACAATTGAAAATAATGAAAATCAGATAACACATATTTTATAGCTTTGTTAATGATTTTTTTGAGAAGCCTTTGTGGTGGTTGGGGCTTTTTACCATTAGGAATAGTGTGTGCTGCAAATTTTTCTTTTAGCTTTACTAACAAATTCGAATGCATTTTTTTTGATTTTAGATACTCGCATGCGAAAAAAGTCCCCGGTACCAAAGGTATAATCGGTTCGGTCCATAATCATATTCAGAATTACCCTTGACCGATATAATTTTAAATAGAAATCATTGATCATCTATTATCGGTAGAACTAAAAATTTCTTAACCGATACATTTTTATATAGACAGCACGGTTCGCCGAAAGATCTTTAGAAATTGTACATTCTTGACCGATACTATTATGTATAGATAATTTAGTTCGCCGAAAGTTTGGTTAATCAAATTAGCCTTTCAGCGAAAGGTGGTATCGCAGATAGGGGTGCGTGCACAACTCATATGACAAAGAAGCTAAAGTAAATTGCCGCTAGACTACAGTTGCGAAATTAGGCTGTACTATCTTGGTAAACATAAAAATACTAACTACCTACCTCATGAGTCATGACACAACATTCATTTTATAATTTGAAAATATCTGCTATACATACAGGGTGTAAGTGCCTAGCAAATACTGAAACGGTGAACTCAAACCATCAAACTGAACAACTTTCACTATGGAGCCTACTTCGAGAAACGCGAAAAAAAATCTACTGTCCCATACAAAGCTGCTGTACCTACCCGACTCAAATGTATGGGACAGCTGATTTTTTTCGCGTCTCAACCAAATCAACCAAATTGTATTGACTCTCGAAGTGTTTAGGTATTATCTTATTAAGATATCATTACAAAATTACAAAAATAAAGGTTTTTAGAAGCAAGCTGCTTGCCTTCATTAACGACTTAAAACTCCTGCAACTATAATCAGCGTCTTTCATAATTTTTATTTTTACTATTATTATATGTAGGTATAGCAGATATTTTCAAAGTATAAAATGAATGTTGTGTCAGGTAGGTAGTTAGTATTTTTATGTTTACCAAGATAGTACAGCCTAATTTCGCAACTGTAGTCTAGCGGCAATTTATTTTAGCTTCTTTATCATATGAGTTGTGCACGCACCCCTATCTGCGATACCACCTTTCGCTGAAAGGCTAATTTGATTAACCAAACTTTCAGCGAACTAAATTATCTATACATAATAGTATCGGTCAAGTATGTACAATTTCTAAAGATCTTTCGGCGAACCGTGGTGTCTATATAAAAATGTATCGGTTAAGAAATTTTTAGTTCTACCGATAATAGATGAACAATGATTTCTATTTAAAATTATATCAGTCAAGGGTAATTCTGAATATGATTATGGATTCTAGTTGTTTTAGTTTAAGGTATTGTACTAATTTATAATAATATGTCTGTGATTTAATTGATATTAAAGTGCTTTTTATTTTTTTCTTCACTGTTTTTCATTTCTTGACTAATTGCCATGTGGTTGTAGATACGCAAAAAATAAAGATTCATTAACATATTTTTCAGATGAAAACGATAAATAGCCCCTAATGCTCTTACGACCTGGCATATTCCGGAGAAGAAAGGCATAACGTTACTTATGTCTAAGAGAACACATTTTACTCCAGCGAATAAGGACATAAGGGACAAATTTACCAGAAATCATGAAATAATAGTCTTAGTTACAGTTTCGTTAGAATCCCAGAGTAGTTTAACATTGTTTTAAAAGCTAACATCTCAAAAATATCTGTTAGTATTGAAATAAAATACAAAAAACTTCCTCCTGAAAAGTTGTCAGTTTGCAGTTGCGCCTTTATTCTTAGGATACGACGAGATATTGACGAAAAACACGTTTTATTGCGATCCTGCTTTCAATTGGAGCGGGATGGCTAATTGTAAACTTATGCTTGCAAGAAAGAGACGCTTGCATTGGGATAACCTAGCCTTAAACTCAAACTTACATTTCGTTGCTGAATCTGGGACTGATTTTTCGTTTTTTCTAAAGTTACGGAAAGTCACGAATTTATCTAGTGACATCATAAATTGAATAAACGATTGAAATTACTTCACACGATAGAATTTCTTTTCGAAAAGTTAATAAAGTTTTTCGAATAGTTAAGTTTTTTCGAAGCATTTTAACATTATTTTCATACTAAACGTTCGACCGCATTTAGTATCGAAAGTCCAAAAATATTTATGCGAATTTCTTATAGTTTTAAATGTTGACAACCTGTATAGGTACCTATTTGACTAGAAGACCTGATTTCGAAATAATTTCAACTACGATACGAATATATTAATATTAACTAAGTACCTCCAAAATAACATTGTATTTGATTAAAGGCAACATAAACATGACACAGAACAAAGCAAAGGAATAGCCTAGGGGCTTTACTAAATACAAGGATTAAACATTTATACATATACTAGATTAGTCTATACAGCAGTCGTGAATCACGTTGTATATAGACTTGTATTGTAAGTAAATTATACAGGGCTGTTCGGCAGATGGTTGAACATACGAAAATGGGGTGTAGGTGGGGTCATGTGCTACCTACTAAGCCCCAAAGATTTAGGCCCTAAACTTTTTTTTAAGCGAATGATTTTTTGAATTTTTTGGAAATTCGTCACTTGCACACATTTAAACTCCAGTTTAATATGTTATTTGTTCAATTTTCACATATCCGGAAATCATACTCCAGAAGTAATCACTGTTAGTACCTACTTCATGATATAATAATAATATGATGCTTTGAAGAATCCTATTTTTTTTCACATATCCTCTTAAATCCATGGTCACAACCTTAAATTCGTCGTTGTCGTTGAAACATCGGCGAGGTTTAGAAATAGATAGGTATAGAAATAATTAAAAAAAAAATATAGTCCCATACAAATATACCGACCGACTTGACTAAAATCAGATTTTTTTTTCGCGATGTCAAAGTTGACTCCATAGTGAAAGTTGTTCAATTTGATGGGCTGAAGCACCCCCTAAAGTATTACTAGGGTGTTTAGTTACACCCTGTATAAGCTGTGATGATGATTCATGCTGGTATGGTGTCAGTATATTATAGATATATATTTTTTTGTTAATATATATCTATTATAGATATATATTTTTTTGTTCAATTTCATGTGTAAACTAATATAAAACCTCCGACGATCGTCGATGTTTTTGACAGCGATGTGACCAATGATATTAATGACTAGATTAGTAGTATAGGGCACTAAAGCGTTGCCACTTCGTCGAAGTCCGCAGACTTCTTTGACTTCAGTCCGTCGCTTATCTATGGTGAGTACAGACATATCCGTGACGTTTAAATTAAGCTACCAAAATGTGGAAATGCGCCGTAAAAATTTGTAAATCACGGTCGGAAAAGAATAATAAAGGAAGTGGTGTTACTTTTCACAAGTAAGTTTACTATATTTTGTTAAGATTATTCAAGATAACATTGAAAAACTAAATAAAATTTTCACGCATTGTTTTTGCCATCAGTGTTGCAAGTAAATACGATTTTGATTTTCCCACATTGTTGGGAGTTTCGGTACCCTCTTCGTTATTTCATAGGTACATGGTTAAGTTTTAATCAGTCCGGATAACTTCACCATTCATTCCCCTAACCAAACTGTACAACTTTCACTAAAGAGCCAACATAGAAATCGCGAAAACCAAATCAGCTGTTTCATACAAAACTGCAGTACCGACTCGACTCAAATGTATGGGACAGCTGATTCCTTTCTTCGCGACTTCGAAGCCGGCACCATAGTAAATAAAATAAATAAATAAATAATAAAAATCTTTATTTGCATAGTGAAAGTGAAGAGAATAAATGGTGACGTTATCCGATCTGGGCTGATTAAATATCAACCCTGTATAATACGATATATTTAGGGCCTGTTTCACAACTTCCGAATAAGTTCTTGTTACTTGTTGCTTATCCGACAGCTCATTTGACATATTCTTCATAAAAAATATGTCAAATGAGCTGTCCGATAAGCTAACAAGAACTTATTCGGAAGTGTTGAAACAGGCCCTTAAAGTTTAATTATAAATCTGATCAGAAAACACAGACTATATATTCAAGTTTAGAATTCAGGTAATAAATTAATTAAATTCAGTAATTAATTCTGGGGAAATTATTTCTAACCACTGGCAACAGTGGCCGTTTGTACTGACGTTTTTAAAATAATAACGTCTTTCTTATTTCATCGTAATTTTTTTGACGGCAGAAGGAACGAGACAAACATAGTTTACTTTGGCGTATGTATCGATTTCCAAGCTACGTCTTTGAAACTCTGAAGTGGTTACGCATTTTTGAGAATTGTTTGTAGGAAGCTATCCCTCTAGTTGTATAAGCTCATTGGATGTGACGATTAGAGAATTACACTCCAGATCATGGCAGTCGGTCGTAACACTGACACCATACCAGCATGAATCATCATCACAGCTTATACAGGCTGTAGCTAAACACCCTAGTAATACTTTAGGGGGTGCTTCAGCCATCAAATTGAACAACTTTCATTATGGAGTCAACTTTGATATCGGGAAAAAAATTCTGATTTTAGTCGAGTCGGTCGGTAGTTTTGTATGGGACAGCAGATTTTTTTTCGCGGTAATACAGGGTGTATTACTCGTATGTATGGATTTTATTGACTACCCAATAAGTTTCTAGTTTCTAGTTTTCGTGTACACAGGCCACCTTGGACGCAACTTGAGTGTTCTTGTCGGAACAATGGACTTTCAACCCCAACGGTTAAATATTAAACATTGTTCGCATTGAACCCGTAGAACAATACTTTATCTAACGTAATTTATCAGCTGAATTGCGAATATTCGATGTTTTGTTGAAGAAAATTTATAACATGAAAACGCTTTTAGCGCTGGGCTGCCTTAATTTTGGGATTTTCCTGTAAATGTATTGAAAAAGATGTTAGAATTAGGGATTGCAATCCGGATAATCCGTTATCCGAAATATCCGGATATCCGTGCATTTTAGTTGAGTTTTAAAATCCGGGTTTAAAAATGAAATCCGGGTTTTACGAACATTTTCTTGGTAGTATAATTCATTGATGTTCAGGCTTCGGAACCGATCGGGTTTTGTTCCCATTCCTCAATATCCACAAAAATTTTTGTTTCTCTATTTTGGATCTCGTATTCACTGAATTACGCGCAGCTATTTATTTTATCAAAATAAACCTAGGAAGTTTTCAAATAACAAAATAACCCGAACGGTTTGATGAGCAGTTCTGCACCTACTTCATTCTTAATTTAAACTCCTACTCATGGACATAGCAAAGGGTGGGCTCGGCCCAGGCCTTCACAGATTTAAAATAAATCCAGGGTGGTTTCTTGAAAAGTCAGTGAATCTCGATGAGGTCAGGGCAAATCAAAAATAGAGTCTAAATGTTAGAGCTCGCTTAGCTCTATCTATTTTGTTTTATTTGTACCCTGACAAAGGGCTCTCTCTACAACCGAATTATTTTCCTGGGAATTTTAGAGCACACTTCGCTCGTTGAATTTTTAATTGCATAAACAAATCAAACATACAAATAGAAAATCATGAGCTCGGTCTAGCTTTTGCTTCATACATAAATTGCCTAGACTTCAGCATGAACTGGAAATCTCGAGCTAGCATCTTGCTCGTCCAGGTTTTAGATTGCATTGTAACCTAATCCTACTTTCGAAATTTGTCGCAAATTCTGGTTTGTGATTATGCTATAGCATTGACCTCATCATATTGCTGTAAAATATGTCGCTCACTCTAGATTTCTATTTAACGATTGCACTGCATTCATGCCTGTAGTATTGGCCACAAACTGAGTCACTGTGCTGAGAAATGTCGAGCTCATTTCGCTCGCTCCATTTAGGTTTCTATTATTAACTTTAAAAAAAAACTATATGAACACTGTCAAGAATATATACTTAGTGCTAAAAAATAATTTCAAACTTGCTTCACACTTTCCAAAGTTAAAACATTTTTTTAAACATATTTTAACCGACATAGCTCTGTAATAACTGATTCATAGTCCTGAGAATTGTCGAGCTCGCTTTGCTCCATGGTTGATTTAAGGTACTGCACAATACAAAATATTGTGGATTTTGATACCTAGAAGTGGTTTTTTAATAAATGCGTTGATTTATCATAGTAGGATGCAAAATAATAACAAAAATATTAAATCAACCAATGACTGTTCTCAAAATTCGAAATATCCGGATTATCCGGATTGGTCCCAAATCCGTTACCTAAAATCCGGATATCAAAATATTAACGGATTTGCAATCCCTAGTTAGAATGTTATTGTGTGATATGTTCTATTCTATTCTATTCTATTTTTTAAAATATGGCTTCCATCTTTGGTTTATGATGATTTTGCCAATGTCGAGTTTTTATAGCAAAAGTGCTTGACGTTGTACGGTTATATTGATATTTTGGTGACTTCAAGGGTTGTTCTTATAAAAGAACAATATCCTGAGCCACCACTGGAGTTCCACTGTAGGCCGGGGATGGGGCAACCGACGCGAACGTGACTGCCCATTTTAGCGTATTTGTTAAATGACAAAAATTTAAAAATTATGGGGGGTCCACATACAAGAAACTAGTTTTTTCTTCGTTTTTTCTTCTCGCACTATCGTAAAAACGGTAATAAATACAAGCGTCAAACTTGGTGTTATTATAGAGCAAACTCTATAGTACAACAACAAATAATAAAAAATCGAACCACGCGTTTGGTCTCTAGTGTGCCACAAAGGTATAAACTTACATACATACATACATACATAGGCTGTTAAACACATTACCCTTCCTTTGCGTCGCGCAGTCGGGTAAAAACCGGCCAAATGTGAGTCGGTCTGGCGCTAAAGGTATCGGAGAAAAACAATTTTTTTTTGTATGTTAATATGTTATGTGATGGCACGGAACCCTCGGTGCGCGAGTAGCCCGACTCGCACTTGACCAGTTTTTACTATTTTTTGCCTATTTAGTTCGAGCATCACGCAAAAACTACGAGACGGATTTTGATGAAACTATTTATCTTAAAAAGCTTATGATAAGATTTTTTTAATATTTTTTAAATACAATCCAATCTCGCACAACTTTTTCGTATAAAACTTCTCTCGTAAAACATTATGAATAATGTAAATGTAATGTTATGAATTAATTATTAAATAAAGAATCGTCTTTGAATAATGTAAAAAGAATAATTATTTCTTTGAAGTCAAAGAAATGTAAAATCTTAAATTGAAATAAAGTTAATTAGTAATAGACGGCAAAAGGAATAAATTAAACTTTGCTCCATACAAACGTACTATGGTGATATTTTCAATACTAACCAATTAAAGTAAATTACATTTTGTAGAAACAATCTAGAAACAAATCTCTATGCTTGTATGGAGTCAGATTTTCGTTAGTTTCAATGCTAGGATTAATTTAAGATTTGTCTGGAATTCTTTGAGGCACTGTAAGATTAAAACTATACATTTTAACGAAAATCTAACTCCATACAAGCATAGAAATTTGTTTTTAGATTGTTTCTGCAAAATTTCAGTGTCTTTGATTGGTTATCATTGAAAATATCAACATAGTACGTTTGTATGGAGCGCGCCAACGGTAATATACCCTTAAAGTAATGCAACTGTTTTCCCTGACACCCCCCTGAATGTCAGTCGTTCAGTACACAGGTAGACGTAGCAACAGGCACGGGTACAACGAGGTTAAGAGAAGTTTATTCCGAGAGCGAAAATGCGCGCTGCATACAAACGTACTATGGTGATATTTTCAATACTAACCAATTAAAGTAAATGACATTTTGTAGAAACAATCTAGAAACAAATGCTTGTATGGAGTCAGATTTTCGTTAAAATATACAGTTTCAATGCTAGGATTAATTTAAGATTTGTATGGAAATCTTTGAGGCACTGTAACTTGAAAACTATACATTTTAACTAAAATCTGACTCCATACAAGCATAAAAATTTGTTTCTAGATAGATCCTGCAAAATTTCATTGACTTTAATTGGTTAGTATTGAAAATATCACCATAGTACGTTTGTATGGAGCGCATGCAACTGTTTGCCCTGACACCCCGTATGGAAGAGATTTAACCCTGAATGTCAGTCGTTCAGTAAACAGGTAGACGTAGCAACGGGCACGGGTACAACGAGGTTAACACCAGTAAGTGGATAACGCAGGCTTCCGAAGCCTCACATGGACTCGTTCTAATAAGTACTTAACAATGTGTTACGTGTCGCTGTTCTAGTTGTGATGATATGTTGACGACCAGCGGTGGTGGGTACTATTATACAGGGTGTCCCGGAAGTGGAGGTCCAAAATGGACGAGGGGGTAGTGGAGATCCTTTAAGGTGGTTGCAGAATTGTCAATTTCATACAAAACTTTGTCGTAGAATACTCGTAGACGGTATTAATAAAAGTTATGTTTTATATATGGAAAAATAGGTTAGAAAATCTAGATTGCGCGTATCAAATAACATTTACAATTTATAATAATATAATTACGAAGATATGGCTTTGAAATTTTGTATGAATAATTTCATAGCTTGATATCTTCGTAATTATATTATAAATTGTAAATATCTAGATTTTCTAAGCTATTTTTCCATATATAAAACATAACTTTTATTAATACCGTCTACGAGTATTCTACGACAAAGTTTTGTATGAAATTGACAACTCTGCAACTACCTTAAGGAACATGAAATTTAAAAAAAACTGTTTTTATGAAATTCGTATTTTTGTAGTAACAAGTCGAATTTCTTTCTAAAAGATGAAATTTCAGAATAGGTTTTGAACCGTTCATTTCCGGTATATGTTTGGGACCAAAATTGTTGGAAATGATCTCCTCTCGTCCATTTTGGACCACCACTTCTGGGACACTTCTTCTTCTAGATAATTTGTGTGACAACGTCCAAGATATTTATTTTTCTTTATTTATTGTAGAAACTTCCCCATATTTGGAATCTGTTAAGACTTATGAGTCTTTGTCTCATAAATAAATAAAATAAATATCTTGGACGTTGTCACACAAATTATCTAGTCACATTTAAAGTTCCAGAATCTAGCCTAGACTTGTATTATGATAACTAGACAACGATATACATATGTAGATACAAACATCCATGACTCGGGTACAAATATTCATATTCATCATACAAATATTTGTCCCATACGGGATTCGAATCCGCGACCCTCGGCACTGTGCTGTCGGGCCGTCAATGGGGAGCTTTCATTTAAAAAAAATGTTAACGACATTTGCTGGATATCAAAATGGCAAAAAATGTTGGTGTCAGAAGGTACAGTCAGCATCAAAAGTATCTAAGCATCTCCGGTGTTCAAAAACATCTGAACAATTACACGAAAATAAACCGTATTTCCTACTAGATACCATTTGTTTTTATCTTAACAAATAATAACATGACAGATGAATTAATTTGATATCTTTGTGAGTTGAAATAAGGTTTGATATCGTAAAGTTGTCCAGATATTTATGAACACTTAACATGCCTAGATACTTTTGATGCTGACTGTACGTCAGACGTATTTTTATGCAGTTGATGTTCTTTTATGTATTTTCGGAGTTATTTATAGTAAAGAGCAGTTTATGACAACACTTAAGTCCTTATGCCAAAATACAACGAAGTAAATTTAAAAACCCCATCTATTCCACACCGAACAGGGTACGTTCCGGACCAGCGAACAGCATCAAAGCACGACTGATATAGATCATCTATAAACGTTTACTATGGCATCGCGTCGCGGCGGATCGCTCCACACTTGTCATAAGTTTATTGAGAAAAATAACAATCGGAAGTCTTTCATTATTTTTAGTGATCTAAATTTATCTGTGACTATTATTGGCTGTCATAGTAGTCGCTTGTGGTGTTATTAATAATATTTTCGAAGGTGTTATTTCCATGAAGCGTTATTCAATCTATGAAAACTAACAAGCATATGCTCACGACTATATTCCCCGAGGGGGTAGTCAGAGATATTTTGAAACCTCAGAACATCCACGTTTCACCAGTAGTACCGAAACTCTGTCCAGTGTGACGGGGGTGAGCCCGTCGCCACTTATAATGGACTGTGGGTACAATACATGCCTTGACTACAAATTGAAGCATGCAGGTTTCCTCACGATGTTTTCCTTGACCGAAAAGCCAGTGGTGTTACAAACCGTACATAAATTCCGAAGATGGATGACAGACAAGTGTGCTGTATGGACCAAGTGTATGCTTACATGCGACGAGAATTACTAGTTGTATGCTTCAACATAACGCGCTTTGGGCATATCCATTAATTTGACTTTGATCGAATCTTAAACATACTACTATTCTCGTCAACCCTTAAGGGCCTATGTCGAAAAATAATTGAAGCGAAATGGGCATGTGATAGCTTATATTACTGCCTGATGCGAGAGAAAGAGATGGGGCGGCGCGGCGCGTGATAATGGACCGACGCAAGCGTAAAACAGACTTTTTCAAAATTGTGATTGTACTATTTATGTAAGTTCAATTCTGCTCCAATCAAACTTTATAAAATATCATTCTCTTTTTTATAAATCAAGTCTTGTGTTTCTACTATTCACCGTTTAGCAGTTCCAAGCGTTTAAAAATAAAGACGGAGGCTACTTTGGCTTATTTTTCTATCGAGAAAATGTGAGTTAATCGTGTTTTGGCTCCAATCAAAACTTCAATTATATATGTTCAATTTACACATATCCGCAAATCATACTACTACTGTTAGGACTTCATGATATTTGACGCTTTGAAGAATCCTATTTTTTTCACATATCCTCTTAAAACGCAATACAAAGCTACTTACTATTACATCTAATGTAAACTATTATAAAACTGTAACTGAAGTGTGTCTGTACATTGAAGATATTTACAAAAAAAAGATTACGATATGGTTTTTAGGTATCCCTGACTCGACATCAACCTTTTTTAGAAATTTGTCGGTCTGTTTGTTTGTGTGTTTGTTTGTTTGTTCGCGCATCACGCAAAAACTACTGAACCGATTTTGATGAAACTTTTTTTGTTTGTTAGTTTATGATCTGACTTAAAATCTGGTAAGTATAGAATTTGTGCGGACGAAGTCGCGGAAAAACACTAGTATTATGTAGAACTATATACCACTGTCATCTACGAGAAAACTAAATTCGAGAGTCATTAAAACGCAAAGTTGGCTCGAAACGTACAGTTCCAACATTTAACGTTCTTCAAGTGAAACCGTACGAGCTTTGTGTAATTTTCACTTGCAGCTTTATACTATGTTCATTTCTTCATGCAATTTTGGTTTTAAGTTTTTGAGAGAAAAGGCATTTTACATGTTATTGGATGGCATCCAGGATAATTACATCAAGCTGAATGACATGCCAACGAATAGACGGAAGAATAATAGTCGATAAGTGATCATCGATGAAGTTTGGTCAAAATCGTCAATTGTATGAAATCAGGCCTACCTTCAAGGCTATGGGCGTTAGTCTACCATGCGTACCCTATGCGGATTGGTGGACTACACACAAATAGGTACGCATCAGAATCTTCAGCAATCTCTTCGTGTGCACCTGCATACGAAACCTTTCCTCATCGAAAAATCGTCAGAAGAATTAAAAGGAAATTCGTTTCGTTCGCCTCCTTCGCCGTGGATAGATATGTTACCCCAACACCCTGTATTTCAAGGCGTAGTAGTTTCTCGATACGACATACAGAAATCCAGGCAAACACACAACACAATCAGGCTAAACCCGACAAAGCTCTTAACCGTGTCAAGCCCGCAGCAATCGCTACAAATGCAGACCAATCGACAAACGAAGCCAAATGCAGTTCTGTGTACGATTCGATTTCGCCGGCCCAGCAGTGTTACTACATGTTACTAACTCAACTCATTACTTTGTCACCTGGGCTGCAGTCGTGGTAAATATTCGGTAATTGAACCGTGATTGGACTACGTACGAACCATAACTGTTGACACATTTGGTATTGAGCTAATCGCGGTACTGATTTTGACAGCCGTTAGAGCCGTTTTGACAGATCGCTCAGACGTTAAGAGGCCGGCCGGCCGGCTGTCAGTTAGATAGAGTTTAGCGCGATGCGGAATTCAGCACAGTTGAATAGTAATTGGATTGCAATGTGATTAGAACTGAAATTGGATAAGAATAGAATTTTACTGATTTAACTTAGCGCAATCGGGCTCCTGTACCTAAGTCCACCATGAGTTTACAGCTTACACTACAGTATTTTACAGCTTACAGCCGTTACTACTGTATCTATTCTTACTATTTGATTTATGGTGTCAGACTTCGAATATAAGTTTAAATTCCAGGTGGATGTCGTAAGGTGCCGTATTAAGGCCTCCGCTCATTGCAGCGATTTTATCGAGCGATAATATCGCTGCGATTTTGCGATAATTGTTTCCAGTACATTTTGTATGGGGACGCGCGCGATCCTACACACTGCCGCGATATTATCGAGCGATAATATCGCTGCGATTTTGCTTTAATTGTTCTCAGTACATTTTGTATGGGGACGCGCTCGATCCCACACACTGACGCGATATTATCGCAACTCTTTCGACTACATTCAGTGGTGGGGCGCATGCGTGACGCGAATCGCGGAATCTCTGCAGTGTGTAAGGTGTCGCGATATCGCTGTCGATAATATTGCTCGATAAAATCGCTCGATAATATCGCTGCAATGTGCGGAGGCCTTTATTCAATCGGGGACCGTCAATATCTCTAATATTACCGTATGGATAAACGAGTGCTTTCAAATCTTTAAAACGTACTAAGGAGACTATCCTGTTTTGTATGTATTTATTGTATTTGTTAGGTACAAATAGTAGTCTCCTTAGTATTTGAAAATATTTTGGCAAGAAAATATAAAATTGTCATCTTTTCGCCGAATAAAGAGAACCGATCCAGTTTCTATAGCCGTGGTGGTCCAGTGGCGAGTAACCTTGCCTGCCGTGCAGAAGGCGATGGTTCGATCCCCGTCCAAGCCGACTCGTACCAATGAGTTTTTCGGAATTTATGTACGATTTGTTACACCACTGGCTTTTCGGTGAAGGAAAACATCGTGAGGAAACCTGCATGCTTCAATTTCGAGGCGTGTATTGTACCCACTGTCCATTATAAGTGGCGACGGGCTCACCCCCCGTCACACTGGACAGAGTTTCGGTACTTCTGGTGAAACGTGGATGTTCTGAGGTTTCAGAATATCTCTGACTACCCCCTCGGGGAATATAGTCGTGAGCATATGCTATGCTATGATCCAGTTTCTCTTAAAGATCATAAAGTTTATAGGACCAATTGAAGTTAGAGCACTGGAAATGTCAGAAATCGTCAATAACTTTCCATATTCCGAACAGAATACCAAAACGTTGTTTATCAACCGATTTTGGAACCAGGATATTCAGATTGTGTGTTCATAACTTGTAATATAAAAAAGACAATACTCAAGTCACATAAATTACTTAACTATCTACTTAGAATTCTCTGAGAGATGAGAAATAAAGTGGTCGATATAGCTCAGAAAATTAGCAAGCTGAAGTAGCAATGGGCTGGTCAAATCTGCCGAAGAACTGACAACCGATGGGGAGTCAGAGTTCTGGAGTGGAGACCACGAACTGGCAGGCGTAGTGTGGGACGCACTGTGGCCCGCTGCCACAGAATAGATATCCTACCCGAAAAAACAGTTTCATACCAACTCACGGTGGCCAGTACACTCCTACTTGCGTAGCGTTTTTTAAGGTTCCGTACCCATAGGGTGTCAGTCCGTCCGTCCGACCGTCCTATCTATATACCGGCTGTAACTTTTGGACCGTAATAGCTGAACAGTTGAATATGAGTTATTACGGCGAATTTGTTAAATAACAAATTATAACATTTTATTGTTTGTTTGTTTAACAAATAATAAAAATGTCAAAAAGTTAAAAATGAAGGAATTCTACTCGCTCTATCGTAAAAACGGTAATACATACAAGCGTCAAACTTGGCGTGATTATAGAACAAACTCTACAGTATAACAACAAATAATAAAAACTGGCCAAGTGTGAGTAGGTCTCGCGTCAAAGGTTCCAGAGGAAACAAAACTTTTTTCTACATTAATATGTTAAGGTGATGTGGTACGGAACCCTCGGAGCGCGAGTAGCCCGATTCGCACTTGACCGGTTTTATTCTAACAAATTGCCGCTCATTACCCGACTGCGATAGAAGGAGGGTTATTTTCGTACATGAATACGTTCACCTATTGCCGCACGCTATTCGTTGTCGCTGGACCGAAAGCCTAAAAAAGGTAGTTAACTATTTAGCAAAAATCTAATTTACTTAGAAACAAAACTAAGTTTACCCATTAGGCCACAACTCACATAAATAACTTATCTAGGTGCTGAAAGGTATTCCCACGGTGAAATAAAATTGCGAGTTACGAAACTTGCGAAAGCGTCGAAAGAGCTCTCCAACTTACGTTTAGAAGACGTTATTTTTAAACTCTAACTTAGCTCTAATCAGTTTGTCTGTCTCGCCTTAACTAACAACTTTATAAGTGGGAAAGCTACGACTGTTTCGGTCAGTCTTTGGATGGGTGACCGTTTTTGAGGTATTTCTAATTTGTATAGGTTAGATTCGGCATCTAGATCAGTCACATGATCATAATATGGAATAATAAAAAAGGGGGGTTAATATGCCGACCACTGGACCCTTCTTGCGTGGACGCCCACATATGTGAAATGAACATTTAACTGCACAAAAAGTAGATTAATTCAAAGTATCAAAATGTTTTTCACATTATAACCTTCATAATCCTATTAACGAATTAACAAATTGCTCCCTAAAGTTAGGGAATTAAAAAAAAACAAGTAACACTTTCGATCTGACAGCTAAATTCGCCATCCTTCCAGTGTCTGAACCTTTTTTTTTTAAAATGAAAACGCCTCATTGACATATTAGGGAGGAATTCAGAAGATTTCTAAAAATCCGTAGATTTGCCATTGAAATCCGTAGATCCGTTATAGGCCAGGCCAAAAATCCGTAGATTTCTCTCATTCGGTTAGACCTCATTCGAGCGAGTTACGAACGTCAAAACACGTAGTAATCGTATCGTCAAATAACACATTTATAAAAGCCTTTGGGACCGAACAATATTTGGTATTTGTGAGGGAACGCAAATCGCTCAATTGTTCTGGACCTCACAAAGTACTCGGGTATGCTGTTCGTGTTGTGGAGTTCGGATCTAAACGAGTTTGTGATGTGAATTTATGTTTGATTCGAGCTTTTGTGCAATGCATAGTGATTTTCATCATAAGTATACAATAAATTTGAAATTTTAGCGGATACATGTAGCACATGAATAAATATACCTACAGAACGATTGATACAAGCTGTCGGTGCATTCATACATAGCGTGCGTCAGAGGAAATACGAATAAGTGTACAGGGTGTAAACATATATCTAAGTATTAGGGTGTGCTTCAGACTATCAAACTGAACAACTTTCACCATACGGTGCATCGAAATCGCGAAAAAAATCTTCTTTTCCATAAATTTACTCCATTAGCTTTTTCAATAGAACAGCAGTTTTTTTTTCAATTTCCACCATGTTTACACCATGTATAATATAAACTCATCACGTCACAACTCGCACATCAAATAAAATAAAACGCTTGACCGAAACAAATAGGGGTACATTATTGTTTGGCAACATTCTGTCCACAGGACTCAACCGTCGACCGTTCAACAATATGACCGTAATTTATAAAGTGTCGACAGATTGAACTATGACAGAATTCGTCTGATGTACCCCGGTTGAAACTAATCCGTCACTTTTATATGGTTACTATTGGCACAGATTATACAAGGTGTTACAAAAATACAAATAAACCTTTAAGGGGCCACCCCCTTCGTGTCTAGTAAACGTCTATCTAGTAAACTTAATCTAATCGTGTAATTGAGAACAGTCGCCCATCCGCCCGATCCTTAAATAAGACATAATTTAATTTCAGACTTTAAAACACAGTTTAAAACACTTTCGTTCGTGTTCAAAAAACGGCCTCGACGGGATAACAGCGTCTTAAAGCTAGGACAGACGGACGGACGAATGGACGGACGGTGTAGGCTTAGTAATTGGACCCTGTGGCAGTGTTGGGCGAAATGTAAGTAATTATTAATAACAAATTTAATTGTTCATTGCAAATAATTATCGAATTACTTGTTTGGTAACGATTATAAATAAAATCTAAAGTAAAGAATGATTACATTAGACATATTGTTAATAATATAGTAAAACATGGCTACTGCAATCATTCTTTACTTTCCAAAAGCACACATTTATAATCGTTACCAAAAAAAAAAATTTAGTAAGTAATTGCAATTAACAATTTCAATTTGTTAGTTTGGTTGTTATTCGTTTTTTTTCAGTTTCGGTACTACTAGTGAAACGTGGATGCTCTGAGATTTCAGAATATCTCTGACTTCCCCGAGGGGGTAGTCAATTATTTTTTTTGGTAACGATTATAAATGTGTGCTTTTGGAAAGTAAAGAATGATTGCAGTAGCCATGTTTTACTATATTATTAACAATATGTCTAATGTAATCATTCTTTACTTTAGATTTTATTTATAATCATTACCAAACAAGTAATTCGATAATTATTTGCAATGAACAATTAAATTTGTTATTAATAATTACTTACATTTCGCCCAACACTGCCACAGGGTCCAATTACTAAGCCTACACCGTCCGTCCATTCGTCCGTCCGTCTGTCCTAGCTTTAAGACGCTGTTATCCCGTCGAGGCCGTTTTTTGAACACGAACGAAAGTGTTTTAAACTGTGTTTTAAAGTCTGAAATTAAATTATGTCTTATTTAAGGATCGGGCGGATGGGCGACTGTTCTCAATTACACGATTAGATTAAGTTTACTAGATAGAAAAACATCCCAAATTTACCCCTTTTTGTTATGTTTTTTCAATACTATGATTAAACTGCTGATATTTAACTTTTTATTCTTGAACTTAACTAAATACATTAAATATTTCTAGTGAACTCAGAAGAATTTTTAGCTTAGAAACTCCCATGAGCAAAGATATTGACGAAAAACACGTTTTTTTGCGATCCTGCTTTCAATTGGAGCGGGATGGGTAATTGTAAACTTATGCTTGCAAGAAAGAGACGCTTGCACTGGGATAACCTAGCCTTAAGGGCTGTATCTTTTGAACCGAAATAGGTAGCCAGTTGAAAGTTTTCACTGAGTACTTATGTGTTATTAATGTTATTATAGTCGGGGAAAAATACGGTTTGAGATTGCATTAAAGACACTTTAGTAAATTGTGTTTGAACGTATATCTGTATTAGTTTACAACACTTTTTTCCAGATTTCATGGTTATACAGGCTCAGGAACCTGAGAAATACCTAAAAATCGATATAAATGTACAAAGAGCAAGCTTATTTCTAAAGATATTTCTTCCAGCATACCAGCAAAAGAGACAGTTAATTATCACAAGGTAAATTTAATGTGTACAAACTAACAGTAAAAAATGAAGTTTTGAGGTTAGAATTTTTTAAGTCTTACAAAATGTTAAATATCTACTCAAATTTACGATATTAACCGGGGATTATTATTGTTATAAGTAAAACGTATTGAGCGAAGCCGTCCTGTATAAAATCACAGATTTTCCATTTTTTGTTCATACCTAAATTTCATGTTTTGTAAATGTCTTAATTATTCAACAATACACAATAAAAAATCGGGGATTATTGATAATTTATGTTTTCCAGGTATGTAGGTATCTACTATATTCCAAAAGAATCCCCTAAAGTGCAATTAATGCAACCTACTCCATACAAAAATCATTAGATTTCCTAGAGTATTATGGCGGATTTGCTAGCGAGATCTGAAGTCAATAAGCGGTGACCATCCTTCCAAAACCAGGGAGTTATTGGTGCCGAATTTATCATACAACCTTTTTTTTATAGGGTGGGATGAAAAGTAACGTGTTGCAATCGAGTGCAAAGATTTTTCACCTCGTGCTCTTTTGATTCCCTCGCTAACGCTCAGGACTCTAATTTTTAGCACGCGGTTAAAAAGCAACTTTGCACTCTTGTATAACAAATAACATTTTTTTTGTTTCGTTAGAATTGTACAACATAGGTAAGTAACAGCGCATCAGAAATAATCTTATCCCATAATAACCTCTAAAAACGACAAACTATTCAAATACAGAAACAATAGAGAAAATTACCCAATTTCCACCACCATCACTCACGGCCCAGTGGGCTGGAAACATGCCTCTAATGCGATATCTGCCGTCCACCCGTATGCCCGTATTCCATAGGGGCCTAATATTACTTACATATTCAGTATAGTAGGTAGTAGCTGGACATTAGTTTTATAAGGGTCAATTCCCACTGAAAGAGCAACGGCCGGCAGCGACACAGATTACAAACTTCTTAACAGATACATCGCTTCCTTAGAAAACGTTAAATTCCCACGATTTAGTTACCTACTGCCAGACGGTACGCGCAAAAATGTACCTAGTGAAGCTTCCTACAGCGTTCTTATTACTATGCGACGTATAGGAGTGTGTGGCAGATATCAAGCAAGCGCATCGCTTACAATGCCCAATAAAGTCGGGTTATGGAGGCCTGGCAGCCAGCGGCATTTTGCCTAGCAAATTGAACTGAGCTTTATCTACAGTGAGTTAAGATAAACTTCCAATTGACGGGATATAACGACAGTTCAACCGCAGCGGCGTGGCTACCCGTTCTGTCACCTCATCTGAATTTTCATCTTATGTCAGAATAGATAAAGTTCAATATGCTAGGTAGGAAATACCGAGCGCTGCTGGCCGCTGCTCTTTCTGTAGGAATTTACCTAAGGGTAGTTAACATATCGCCCCAAAACAAAAAACTGAGTATACAGTATTTTATAAGGGGATGATCAGACCATCAAACTGAACAAATTTTCGAATCGAGAAAAAAATTGGCGGTTCCGTACATTTTGGATCAAGTAGGTTTCCTGTTTTGCTACTCGCTGAGCCTCCGGAGTTAATAAAATGAAAAGTAAACAAGAAAGGTCGACCAAGAACATTTTATACCACATTTTTGGAGGCCGACAATGATACAGTGTGATATATTTAAACATGCCATGTTTCAGCATAAATGCGTTTAATATTATATGGCATTGTGAAAGTCGACCTAAAGCTCAAGATATCTTCAATTAACGTGTTTTCAATTAAATTCTTATTCATTATCAGATCAGTGAATGGTATTCAATTATATACCGTCTAATTGCCTTCCTTTGACGACGTTTAATGAAATTCTTAACGAGTCTCAAACGGTCCTTTAATACCTATGTATAGTCAACCAATTTGAAAAGCACTCCACCTTAGATCAATGTCACAATCACCTGTATTAAGAGAAGTTTATTCCGAGAGCGCAAATGCGCGCTGCATACAAACGTACTAAGGTGATACAATCAATAAAAGCCAATGAAATTTTTCAGAAACAATCTAGAAACGAATCTCTATGCTTGTAAGAAGGCAGATTTTCGTTAAAATTATACAGTTTTAATTCTAGGAATAATTTAAGATTACTGCTCTATGGCACCACACCAACATTGAAATCGCGAAATAAATATCCGCTGTTCCATACAAAACTGCAAACCTACTCGAGCCAAATGTGTGGGGCAACTGTTTTTTTTTTCGTGATTTCGATGTTGGTCCCATAGAGAAAGTTGTTCAGTTTTATGGCCATATCATCAATCATCCCCTTAAAAAGTGTCATATTAAGTTGGACCCTGTATATTACCCGTGCAGTAGTGGAAAGATTAGCTTATTATTAGAGTCTGAAGATAGTCAGGGGCAGGGAGTGGCCATTCTGTATGTAATACTATTATATATTCTGTAACAATACCCTTAAACAACCGGGCTCGTAGCATAAAGGATCGATTTCTTCCTTTGTGAGGTATCGTCCCATAAAATGTTAGTGCACGCCCGACTCCCGTGTCACTCATAAAATTTAACGCGAAATACGAACGTGGAAAAATTACATTTATTCACCAAATAAAGGTGTGTCTGTTCAACATTCATTCTACTACAGGGTGTAACAAAACACCCTAGAAATACTCAACTCATCAAACTGAACAACTTTCACTATGGAGCCAACATCGTAATCGCGCGTAAAACATAATTTATTTGGCGCGCTCCATATACAAACCAAGTCTGGATAAACATATTTTCCAAAATAATCAATCAATGAAAAATTTTAGATACGATCTAGAAACCAACATCTGTGCTTTAAATTTAATTTGTCAGATTTCCGTTAATGCTAGGATTAATTTAAAAGAGAGCCACGATAACTTTGAAACTATATATTTTAAAGGAAAACTGACAAACGAGCACATATTGGTTTCTAGATCGATCGATTATCTAAAATGCACGGACCTGAAAGAAATACGGACCGAGTATTGCACTAAAAACAAGTGAAGCATGCAAGGTAATACAATCTCGTTTGTTCTACAAGCGACCTACACTCACACAGATGCACTAGCTCTAGGCGCAGGTCCGACAACCCGTCACCTTATGTACCGCGTGACAGCACGCACACAAAAGAAATGGGTGCTTCACTCATGATTAGATGACTTTACGTCTGGTTCTTCTTTTTAGTCTGTGCTAAAATGTTAATTGACTTTAATAGGTTAGTATTGAAAATATAACCAGATTACGTTTGTATGGAGCGCCTCAACGGTTATATCACAGACTTCCTTTTTACATAAATTCCACAACCAGCATTATTTCATCTTGTTTACCGTCCCCACATTGGAAACATATCTCCTTTTATATTGCTACAGAAATATTCCGACCAAACTACTGCTAGGGTAATCTCAATTTAGTTTTTCATCAAAAAGGTAACATATTATTTGAGGTATCAAAGGAATTTTGGGTTCGATTCTTATTTTATACATGTAATAAATATTTTTAGGTGTATCAAATATTGTTTTTTTGCTCTGTTTGTTTATAAATGGCGTATTCAATCTATCAAATGTATTTTATGGCTTATTTTTTATGAAACAGTAGCTCAAGGGTTTTCTTTGTTAAGTCTTGTTATGTTGTAGAGTTTCTGGCCGCATTTTTTCTACAGCGACAACACGTTCCGATGCGGTTGTAGCTTCAAAAAAGATTTCTTCAAGCTCTTATATTGAACTAGTATTTTCCCGCGACGTCGTCCGCACAAATTATATAGGTACCAGATTTTAAGGCTAGGTTATCCCAGTGCAAGCGTCTCTTTCTTGCAAGCATAAGTTTACAATTAGCCATCCCGCTCCAATTGAAAGCAGGATCGCAAAAAAACGTGTTTTTCGTCAATATCTTTGCTCATGGGAGTTTCTAAGCTAAAACTTCTCCCTGAGTTCACTAGAAATATTTAATGTATTTAGTTAAGTACAAGAATAAAAAGTTAAGTATCAGCAGTTTAATCATAGTATTGAAAAAACATAACAAAAAGGGGTAACTTTGGGATTTTTTTCTATCTAGTAAACTTACTCTAATCGTGTAATTGACAACAGTCGCCCATCCGCCCGATCCTTAAATAAGACATAATTTAATTTCAGACTTTAAAACACAGTTTAAAACACTTTCGTTCTTGTTCAAAAAACGGCCTCGACGGTATAAGAGCGTCTTAAGTCAGATAATAAGCTATCAACAAAAAAAGTTTCATCAAAACAGGTTCAGTCGTTTTTGCGTGATGCACGAACAAACAAAAAAACAAACAATTTTGTCAATAGATGGCGCTGCACGTCATTTAAATCGCGCTATCGAGTGTTATTTGACTTTATATGAAGTGAACCGCTACTTTTTTGTTCCTCATGATTTTACGGTTTTATAATACTTAGTTAAGATTCGTTAAGTTAAGATAAGATAAGATAAGATAAATTATTTCGACGTTGACTTTTAAATTGATGTTATAGTAACAAATAAAGAGGCACTTCTCGATTTTTGTCGGTTTCTCGGGGGGCATGCTAGGCGCCCAGGAGGACAATCGCGCTAACTGAAATTATCGAAGTTCAATCCTTATTCAATTTCAGTCGTAACCAAATTGCATGTCAGTTACCTACTATTTAACTGTGTTCAATTCTGTATCGCGCTTGACCATAGACGAATTTTTTTTCGCTTACGCTAGTAGACCGAATATCAGTGTAACCGGGTATGAGATAGCGAATTATATGAAGTGACATCTCGGAGTCAGGCATAGGCGAAGTATTTTTCGCTTACGCTGATAGACGAAACATCAGTGTAACCGCGTATGAGACAGCGATAGTCATAAAATCCTATACAATTTGTATGAAAATAGATGTCTGACTCCGGAGTCAGACAGCCGTCGTAGAACAAAAAAGTGGCTACGTCGATAAGGACAGCAATAAGTAGCGATCTCCTTTTTTAACAAGACCTAATTTGCTATGTGCATCTCTTACTGAGTTATATGACAAGACACGTGCTTGCTTCTAGTTCCTTCTCTTTCTACGGAGTCAGGTGTTTGTCCCATACAATTTATATGAAGTGACATTTTGGAGTCAGATGGCCGAAGTACAAAAAAGTGGATAAGTCGATAAGGACAGCAATAAGTAGCGGTCTCCTTTTTTAACTAGAGCGAATTTGCTATGTGCATCTCTTACTGAGTGATATGACAAGACACGTGCTTCCTTCTAGTGCCTTCTCTTTCTACGCGCTTGACTTATTTATGGGATTGACAGCTAGAAACATCAGATCAATCTGTCAAACAGCTATCATGAGCTGTCAAATTATTACCGTGATACCGAATGTCGGATGCGGTCCAATGACGTTTCAGTGGAGATTTATTTACTGTGATCTAGCCCCAGGCTTTAGATTTAACATTCTAACGCTCAGTTGCACAAACGCTCATTAGAGTTAATACTCCATTAAATCTCTTGGTGGAGTCACGTTGCAGGAATTGACCCGAGCACACGTCTCGCGTGGTTTTCGCGCGTCGCGTTTTTGCCTGCCACGAGGCTCCGCAATCCTCAATCTCTTCTTGTTCTTGAACAAAAACAATCCCTGAGATTGGGATAGATACTCCCATAAAATACACTTGACACTGGCGGAAATGCGGTGCTACGCACAAGCAAAAAGCCATTAATTATAAATAAAAAAAATAAAAAATCTCTTGGTGTCACATTTTGTCTTGTTGACGTAGGTAGTAAAAGGTGGTAAAAGCTAGCAAGAGATTTAATGGAGGATTAACTATAATGAGCTTTTCTTCAACGAGTGTAAATGTAAAACAAACACATTCGAAGGCCAAGCTCCAAAATTTACCTACGGCTATAACAACAGAGGTTTGTTTTAGTGAATGCTCCACCAAGATGGTAGCCGCTTCCGGGGCGGGAAATTAACCGGAACAAAGGCTGTCGCGGCGGTGACGTCACGCTGACGTAATGGAAATGTTGTTTAAATCTGGGACCTTGTGAAGCTAGGGTCCGATAGAGCTGGACCGCGTTAATAGATTGTTTTGTGGTGGAGTTTCACCGTAACACCTTCCGACGCGGTGGTAGAGTCAACAAAATTTCGTCAAAAAGCTGTGTGATATTTTTTAAATATATATTTTTTATTGAATTGACTGTCTCCCTGGTCTAATGGTTCATTGGGCTCTTGACACGGAGGTCGTGGGTTCGATTCCCACGGGGGATATTTTCACTTTGTGCGTTTTTCCCCAGTTGGTTAGAACATTGCAGGCTAAATCAACTGATTGTCTGAAAAGAAAGATGATTGCGTTAAGCCGTCGCTCCCGGCTACTATCTCTGGTGGTAGTAGTCGTTACATAAAAACCACATCAGAGGCCGTAAGGCTGCCCACACGATCAGAAGAATTTAATTTTTGAATCATATCATCAGCCTACACATGGTTACAATGAAATGTTTAGCAAAATTTTCAGGGGTGGCTCAGACAATTAAACTGAACAAGTTTTACTATGGGAGCCAACCTGCATTTTTTCATCTTAACTATTATAAAACTGTAACTGAACTGTGTCTGTACATTGAAGATATTTACAAAAAAAAGATTACGATATGGTTTTTAAATATCCCCGACTCGAAATCAACCTTTTTTAGAAATTTTGTCTGTCTGTTTGTCTGTTTGTTTGTGTGTTTGTTTGTGTGTTTGTTTGTTTGTTTGTTTGTTTGTTTGATCGCGCATCACGCAAAAACTACTGAACCGATTTTGATGAAACTTTTTTTGTTTGATAGCTTATGATCTGACTTAAAATCTGGTATATAATTTGTGCGGACGAAGTCGCGGGAAAACACTAGTTATCTATAAAAACGATGCTCTAAAGCGTAACTGGATAAAATGACCAACTTTTTTAAACGAAGAAAACATTGAATACGCTAATCTATTCATGGAGGGAGTTTGCCCCTTATTGATCTCGTAAATAAGGTTCTTAATGCCTTCAAAAGGAAATTGATTTCGTTTAGAAGGAAATGCAAAATAGGAGGGGATAAGATACCGAATACGAATGACCGTTTACAGTTTGAACCTTGTGACGATCGGTTATAGGATCAATATTGCTTGAATATGGCTGGCACTTTATCGAATCGAGATGGGGCAGTATTGAAAACATTGTTGATGCAAACTGCACTACCTAATAATGATAAAATTGATTAATTTTCTGATACTGGTGCATTCCTTTATCTACAGGGTGAAATTGATATCATTAGCATCATTCCTAAACTGAATAACTTATACTATGGGAGCAAACCGATCGGAGCTTAAAAAAAAACGCTGTTACAAACTAAACTGCAATGCCCACTCAACTCAAATGTATGCAACAGCAGATTTTTTTTGCTCCGATCGGTTTGTAGTAAAAGTTGTTCAGTTTGATGGGTAGACTCTTAGATTAAAAGGATGCTAATGATATCAATTTCACCCTGTATGCGAGTACATACGAAAGATCCGTGACTGACTGTCAGGCAACACACAGCCTACACCGCTGAAAATAGAAACATGAAAGGATTTTTTATGCAATTTAGTGATTTTTTTTCGTATTTCATGATTATTGGTAAAACATGAGTCATGACAAACGGCAAAGGGTAAGTCGATACGAAGCAACTTTTTCAATCGCAATTGTATAGCTCCGACTCCATCCGTAGCGCGTCATCGAATCTTCACAAATTTAAATGTGTCAAACAAAAAAAGTTTTTTTTTTAATTTGTTCCACAATTGACGAAAATATCGATGAATATAACACGGACCTGAAAAAAGACGGACGTAATGTGAAACTAAAAAGATGTGAAGCATTCAAGGTCCTACATTTTCGTTTTTTCTACAAGGGACTTACACTCACACAGATGTACTAGGTCTAGACGCAGGTCCTACAACCCGCCACCATTATGTACCGCGTGACAGTTCGTTAGCACGCACACGAGTAAAAATGGGTGCTAACTCGTGACCAGATTACGTCCGTCTTTTTTTCAGGTCCGTGGAATATAAATAAAAAAATAAATCCTCTAAAAACACCAGTTGTAGCAAGTGTAGACCTTACTTTTAGCATATTTAGGGTCTCGAAAACGATCTGTCAAGTGCTGATAAGTGCCTTTAACCCAGAAAAAACGTAAGAGAAATTTTATCCTTGAGTCGCCTCGAACGGCACCCATGGGACGAAAAGGGATGGCCTATCTATCTATTCACTTGTTTAGACGGTTTAACAGGTTCTTATAAATGTGTAAAATATAAGCGTTTTTTATTTATTTATAATTAACATAGACCTATACTCTAGCGATAGACTTGCTCGTTCATACAAACAACATGTTCCAAAACTCTTCGGGAACATTAGTGCCATCTAGTTTATATAAACAGAAACTACTATAATTTGGTCAAAGACCATGACCGACCAACACAGATGCGACAGTTCATATTTATGTTAGGTATTATACCTATTATCTGAGAAAACAAGAATGTGTGTATGAATATGTGCAATGTTGTTTAAATACTAGTGGTGCCCTCGACTACCTACGCGCAGAACACTGAAATACTGTACGTATTTACGTACGGCGACACATCAAGCCACGCAAAACCAATATTAAGCTGGCCGCGCGACGTTATACAATACTCTACCTACGCGCGGCCAGCTTATCCTGGCCCCGCGCAACTTGATTTGTCGCCATAACTTTTGATTGTGTGAACTGTGAACAGATTGCTATGAAACAAACATTAAAATGTTTCCCAAGCAAAGCCTTATACAGGGTGTAAAATTAAATGCGACACATACTTAAACTGGTGTATACATTTGAGTCAAGTTATGTTTGCAGTTTTGTATGGGACAGCAGACTCTTTTTTCGCGCCTCGATATTGTGGCCCCTTGGTAGAGTAGTAGTAGTAGTTGTTCAGATTGATGGTCTGACTGAAGCACCCCTTTAAACTAAGTGTCGCATTTAATTTTACACCCTGTATACCTTCTTAATATGCTGACACTTTTTTAAGCGGATGATCAGACCGTCAAACTGAACTACTTTCTCTATGGCACCAACATCGAAATCGCGAAAAAAAATCGGCTGTCCCATACATTTGGCTCGAGTAGGCTTGCTTGTATGGAACAGCTGATTTTTTCATCTTGTTCATCTCGAGGTAAAAAATAGATGTTTTCTCATAATTTCTATCCCGTAAACAAGTGGTATAAAAATATAATCTCAAGTATCAACGATCTTAGCGTCATTTTCAATGTTCGTCCGGCAACCGCGATAAGTTCAATAAATTGTGCCTATTTTGTGCCCTCTGATTTAAGTCTCTTGATTCATCTATGATCATTATACCTTGTCTCTTTTTCTTATATATCACTTTTTGGGTGCCGAAATGAGACAAAATGTAATGGACTTACCCAATCTTGAGGAAATTAATAGACTTTCCTATTTTCGCAAATTTAAATTAATAATTACATTTCCTTATAATTTTACATACTGACCTTATATTAGAATAGTAGTTTACCTTACAAAAGATTACAGGTGGTTTTTATTTATTAAAAATATTTAAATAAATTGTTATAAATTATTGTAAAAAATGACAGATTGTCAAACAGATGGTCTGCCATTCTCATTAGTGCAAAGGAGACTAACATGAATCAGGTGCATACACCCCATTTAAGAGTAACATGCAGTTCCTACTGATCACCGTATCTAGTACTTTAGTACATTGATATCGTTGATAATTAATGGCTTTTTGCTTGTGCGTAGCACCGCATTTCCGCCAGTGTCAAGTGTAATTTATGGGAGTATCTATCCCAATCTCAGGGATTGTTTTTGTTCAAGAACAAGAAGAGATTGAGGATTGCGGAGCCTCGTGGCAGGCAAAAACGCGACGCGCGAAAACCACGCGAGACGTGTGCTCGGGTCAATTCCTGCAACGTGACTCCAATATAAGCGTTTCTCCGAGAGCACACCCGGGACAGTCCGCTGTCACAACTTCATACAAATGGGCTGCAACTGACAAGAAGAGGTAAGTACGTACGATGCTAAGTGATTGCGAGTGAGAGGGGATTACAAAACCGTACAAAGCGTGTAACGTCTTCTACAAGGAGGTGTGGTGAAATTCTGTGGTGAGACTGGTGAGTGTCCGTAATTGGTGGCATGGAGTGTTCATACTGTACGTAGTACCATACTCTTTCTTAAACTGTGACACAAGTGTGTGCGCAAACCATCTGAGTACTTTTCGTATAATATGAATGAAAACTGTATAATGAGCATGTGAGTGAAGTCAACAAGTCGCCTATCCTCCTCATTGAGCACGCGTTGTAGGCAGAAGCCTGAAGCCTATAAACATACGAGATCCCTGACGCAGATATGCCCTATGCCCCATTTCCGTTACACTCTGTATACGTCCTATATAAGGTCTACATAGGACTACACCCTGTATAAGGTCTAACAAAATTAGCTGAAACTATTTTAAGGGGAGTATAATACCATCAAACTAAACAACTTTCACTACGGGACCAACATAGAAATCGCGAAAAAAACAGCTGTCCCATACAAAACTGACAACCTATCTCGACACGAATGTATGGGACAGCCGATTTTTTTTTCGCGATTTCGATATAGGTCCCATTAAGAAAGTTGTTCAGTTTGATGGTCTGATACTCCCCTTAAAACAGTTTCAGCTAATTTTGTTAGACCTTATACAGGGTGTAGTGTAACAGAAAGTAGAAATGGAAGTAATATTAAAAGGTGTGGTTTAGATTACACCACCAAACAGAACAGCCTTCACTATGGAGCCAACATAGAAAACACAAAAGAAGATGCTGGTTGAGTAGATACTGCAGTATTGTATCTGCCGATATATTTCGCCCCTTTAAATATTAGGTAGTTACAAGGGTGTAACACAAAAGGGGTGTACCGAGCAGTGCAACCCCTTTCTGTTACACCCTGTATAGCCTGATGGTGATGATGATAACTATGATAATGAATTATGCTTCTAGCATGGTAACCTATCTTACTTTCGAAATTTCACTGACCGAATTTCAATTGTTCGAAAACGGTTTATAGAAGTTTCTAGTGACAGATATTTTGTTACACATACATTTGTTACTCCTTATAAAGACTTGACAGAAGTATCATTTTCCAGAAAATTTAAAATCAGAATTTCATAATCATTTTTTTTCTTTTGACAACGGTCTTATGGGTTCGAAGTTTTAAAATGTAGAAGCAACTTCTTCCATTGTATGACTAGGACACAACACAGTAAAGTTTTCTGTAATAATTACCTAGTAGATACATGATACCAGGATTATAGCACCAACATGCTTGCTAGCATGCATGCATGCATGTTGGGGGGTGCGGGGTGCGGAAACCCCCTGCCTGAGAAATACAAACTGGTGGTTTTGGTGGTAAAACACTTAGCGGGCGAAGCGAGCAGAGCATCAAAATGCTTGCTGCATGCTTGCTTGCTTGCTGCATGTTTGCTTGCTCGCTGCATGCTTGCTTGCTTGCTGCATGCTACCTTGCTTGCTGCATGCTTGCTTGTTTGCTTATATGTATGTTGAAGGTGCAGTGGGGTGGACGCCCTCTGCCTGAGAAAAATAATCTGGTTTTTTTAAAATTCTAGGAAAGGTTAGGTTAAATATTTCTGCGGAAAAGTGACTGTACGGAAAAACCAATATTCGAAAAAGTAAATTATCTGACTTACATTACTTTGGAAAACTGTGTCACAGAATTTTGATTCATTGGTTAAAAGAAAAAAAGGACAATAAAAAATCTGGCTCCTCAAAATATGGCGAATAATATTTCGGGGAAACAAAAAAAAAGGGAAACAATAAAAAGTGTAACGATTTCGGAGAACTGAAATTCGGAAAACTCTTTTTCGAAAGTACGATAGGTAACCTTCTAGCATAGCATATGCTCACGACTATATTCCCCGAGGAGCTCACGACTATATATCCGTCAGAGATATTCTGAAACCTCAGAACATCCACGTTTCACCAGTAGTACCGAAACTCTGTCCAGTGTTACGGGGGGTATTGTGCCCGTCGCCACTTATAATAGACTGTGGGTACAATACATTCCTCGAAATTGAAGCATGCCGGTTTTCTCACGATGTTTTCCTTCACCGAAATGCCAGTGGTGTTACAAATCGTACATAAATTCCGAAAAACTCATTGGTACGAGTCGGCCTGGACGGGGATCGAACCATCGCCTCCTGCACGGCAGGCAAGGTTACTCGCCACTGGACCACCACGGCTTAACTATTTATGCATGTAAGGTCTTACAATATTAGCTGAAACTATTTTAAGGGGAGTATCAGACCATCAAACTGAAGAACTTTCTCAATGGGAGCAATGATACTTTTAATCAGCCGTCCCATATATTCGGGTAGAGCTAGGTTGGCAGTTTTGTATGGGACAGCTGTTTTTTTTTTCGCGATTTCAATGTTGGTCCCGTTCAGTCAGAACAATTCTATTTTATCTTACTTACAACAAGAGGTTGATGTCGTGGTTGTTTGTCGAAGATCACACTATTTATTCCTCTGTACATACCTGAAAAAGAAATTCCAATAAGTAATTCATTTAACATGTACAGTCAACTAAATAGATAAACTTATAGAGATAATTTAAAAAAAGGTAGGATTTTCTTATTTTTTACAAGAAAGTTGACTGAATGCTTAAATATTTATGAAGAACTGAAGTTTTTTTAATGGAAAAACTGTTTTTTTTTTGGGAAGTCGCGAACCACACTCGCATTGCCGCAAAAGTGTTTAAGTTTGATTTAAGTTACCACCCTGTATATCCTAAAACCACAACCATTTTAGTGATGAACTGTTTTCATTATTGATTCGCCCATTTCCTATCGTAATGGCCGCTTCCCTTTGGACCGGAATTAAGAGCGAGTCCTTTATATAAGGTGTTACAAAAATACAAATAAACCTTTCCGTTCCGCGTTCCGACGCGGTGGTAGCTTAAAAAAGATTTGACGTTTAATAAGTGTGCTTCAAGCTCCTATATTGAATAAATTATATTGACTTTGACTTTGAAGGGGGTGGTGTAGACCATCAAACTGAACAACTTTCACTATGGGACTGATATCGAAATCGCGAAAAAAATAATTGATGATCCATACTCTACAAATCGACTCGAGCTAAAATTTGTTTGGGATATAAATTTTTTTTTTCGCGATTTCGATTTTGGTCCCATAGAGAAAGTTGTTCAGTTTGGCGGTCAAAACAACCCCCTTAAGAGTTTTAAATATTTATTGTTACTTATGAAACACCCTGTATAGATGAATCCATTATGGAATGATCGGTCAGCAGAAAATGGAACTATACAGGGTGTAACGTTATGCAGGATGTAAGGAAAAGTATAATTAACCTTTAAACATTATACTCTACCCATTGACTTCTACTGGACGAAGGGTCAGCGCTCAAAAGTGTTCGAACCAAAAGAGACTAAAAAAGTAAAAAGAGACCTAATTACGCGACAGTATTTGTTTGAACGGTCGACGACGCGCACGCAAGCGCGCGCGGTGCACGCCTTGCCGCGATGGGGTAAATACTACGGAAGCAAAATGAAAAAGAATTTCAGCATTTTCATTGATTATATTACTATACCTATACGTAGGTATTTAGGTTTGTGTAGGTTAATCTCGGACACTTTTTTCGAGAATTTTGTACTAAACCCAGCGTCCATAGTATTCTACGTCAATGACTCTACCCATCAAACTGAACAACTTTTACTATGGGAGCACACCAGACAGCGCAAAAAAAACTGCTGTTCCATACGTTTGAGTCACTCGACTACGGTATTGCAGTTTAATAAGGAACAGCAAACATTATTTTTGCTCGTATCGGTTTGCTGTCATAGTAAAATTTGATCAGTTTGATGGGTAGAGTATGTGGTTTAAAGGTTAATGATACTTTTCCTTACACCCTGTAAACGGTGTTAGCATAGGAACGCAAAATATGAAAACTTTGTACAGAATAAATATTAGCAACTGTAACTTTGTGATATGCGCCGAAATTTGACAGTTTTATACGTAAATAGCGAAATCTTATACATTTTATATTTGTTTGAATGAAATATATTAAAATCATCATCATCATCATCAGCCTATCATCGTCCACTGCTGAACATAGGCCTCTCCCAAAGCGCGCCACAAAACTCTGTCCTTGGCCTTCCTCATCCAGTCGCAAACATATTAAAATAGGTTTTGCTAATTTCCAAAGCTTGCATAATAAAAAATGTTGTTTTGTTATAGGTTTGACGACTACGAAATAGACTTTGGTATTGCAGCAAAGTCCGTGATGAAATTTAAATTATTCCTCCGACAGACTTGGCTGTATAGTCTGTGTCTCTTTACCTTTCCGTAAGGATAAAAAAACAACATACTCGTAACTATTATTGTACCAGGTATTAGTAGCAGTTCCGGCCAATGATAGTGACTCACGTCACAATTATCCGGTATCTAGGATAACGACAGGATACGGGGGTCTGACGCCCATTTATAAATAGAAATCTCCTTATAGAACTCTTAGGCCTTTGGCAGAAGGTTCAGAATAGCTTGTTTTGTGAGAGTTTGCAATACAGAGGAGACCATAAACATTTATTTTTATAGGAACAGTCTGGTGCAGTTATGTCTGAACTTCTGAAGTACTCTAAAATGTCGTGTTTGTAGTTTTAACGAAGGTAATATTATTATTTGGAAGTTTGATTCCCGACCTAGAATAGATTCCCGTGGGTGTCGTACAAAGTGACTAAGGGATACAATTTATTTTTATTTTCATTTTACCCTCACCTGAGCCTAATTACAGTATTACTCCCTTTAGGGGCACGGCTATGTCCAACTCTCCCCTACTTTAAGGGGTGATTGTAAACTTATAGGAAATTCGCAGACATTTTGGACTACATACATACATGCAATCAGCAAATATATCTAATCTAACGTTTGTATGAAAAGTCTTAATATATTTTTGCGAATTTCCCTTATGTCCCTTTGGGAAAGTTGTACAGTATCATGAGTACAATCGCCCATTAAAGTAATGCAACTGTCAAGTGTCAACCCTAGTAGAAAAGCCCTAGTAGAACAAAAGCTTTATCACAGACATAGTGGACTTCTGTCTCCAGCTGTCTTCTTTAAAAGCATTTTCTTGTCTATATTTACCGTTCAATACAGATTCCTTGCACTTTAATTAACGGCCACAATTGGTCTCTCACTTCCAAATCAGGCGATTCAATCGGCAGGCAGCTAATTCCAGTAATTACCGGATAAAAGCGGCTGGACCCCGCTAATGGCTTCAGTCCGCTTCGAACCGGTTCGCACTGGATCTAACGGCATCGATCTTGATTTTCTGTACATTAACGCGGGTGTTTTAGGGTTGTTTATAGAGATAAGGATTTAGTGTGTTGGATTCTGTATGTTTGCGATTTTGCCATTATTTGTCACATCGTAGCCTACTCCTACTAGTACTAATATTATAAATGTGAAAGTTTGTGACAATGTTTGTTACTTAATTATACATGAACGACTGAACTGTGGTTCGAACCGTGACGTGAAACGCCTAACGACCCACCTCTCCACAATAATACAAGCTAATAAAAAGGGAAAAATTATTCGGTCACCTATTATTTTTTATGTAAGCAAATGTTTGTTTTACTTTTTAACTCTTTAAGATATTTTAGTTCAATTAATGCGTAGCTACCGCTATGAACTGGTCTTCATTGTCTAGTGTTGTGAATGGTCGCCGCTGTTGATCCTGGGTTCACAGGTGTTACAGCGGTGGGAATGTGTGGTGGGCATATGCCCGATAAGAAGCCCACTCGGTAATATTGACGCGGATTTAATAAAGAAAACTTAATCCGTTAAGTAACCATTCAAGTGAACCGAAAGAAAGCATCGACAAAAGTCTACGTAAGCTTCTTTAGAGATTCTTTAAAGAATTTCAGTGATATGAGTGAATTCTCTACTTTAGAGTTTAATAATATCGGGTTCTTTTTAACCGACTTCAAATAAAGGAGGTTATTAATTCGTCGCGTATGATTCGACATGGGGCTTTTCTGAGCAGATTTGAATGATTATTTTTCTTTTCGAAAGGTGTTACCGCCGAGTTGGTATCACTTTTATTTGGTAATGATTCTTAGAAACACATTAGAGACTGACAATGGATCTCCTCAAAAGATGGTACCAACATCATCGGCGATAAAAACTGATATTATGCACTGAATTAAAAAACTAAAAGGGTTTAGAGAAGAATCTTGCTATGTTATAGTGTAACAAAACTCCCTAAAAAACTTTCACTATCGAGACAATGTCGAAAAAAATCTGATGTAATACATTTGAGTCTTAGGTACCAACTGCAGTTTTCTATAAAACCACTGATTTTTGTTTGGGATTTCTAAATTGCCTCCATAATGAAAGTGGTTCAGTTTGATGGTATAAATCAACCTTTAAATATTTATAGGGTATTTTATTAACCCCATATAGGTATTTTCTTGGGATTTGTACAAATATTTTACAAGAAAGGTAAAAGTGTACCTACTAAAGTAAATAGTCCAGAAATGAAATAATAGCAGTCTTTACATATACGTGTACATAAATATAGTATAATAAATAAAGGAATCCACTGGATAGTTATGACAACGGGTAACTATTTAGATATAAGACATCTTCCTCTTGTACGCTCGGGAACAAAAATTTGAACCTCATGACAAAGTAACTGTTTTCTTTTTAACCTATTTCGTCCCATATTTGGGCAAAGGTCTCCCCCAAAGTACCTATATTGAAATATTTCAGAACATATCTGTTTTGTTTTTTATTATTTACTTAGGGTTACCAACGAATCACATTACAAACTTTAAAGTCTACATAAAATTAGGCAAATATGTATTCGCCTACTTACAGGCTACCACTAACAGCTAATATAAAACACAAGGACAAGACACAATAAAATAACACTAATTTTAGAAAAACATTTTTATGCAAAACATTACAAAATTTAGATTCACAAAACAATTTCAACAAAAACCAGTTATGTCAACCAATAAAATAAACCGATATTATGTTGTATTTTTTTTTAAAGCTTTGCACAAACTGACAGTAAAAACTCGACAATGTTACATTGCTGAAAATGCCGCTCTACGGACTTTGCACGTAACATTTTAATACAATATAAGATGTGAATAAAAAATATATCGTCAGTCATCTCAGGTAAAGAAATAGAAAGACTTTGCGAACATAAAACTATTATTTTTCTTTCCCCCTCGTTTAAAAGGTACTTCTGCAGTTACCTGTACCTTTTTGCCGTCCCAAAGCAAATGTTAGTTTTGCCTGTTTCGCTTGTTTGAATTCGGAATATTTTTAATGCTAGATATATTATTTTTTGTTACGTAAATATTACTATCTTTCACAAAAACAGGAGCTGTATTATTTTGATGTATTGCCAAGCATTCTGAAAGAAAGAGAACTTTTTTAAATCTGATATTCCGGTCCAAAATGTAATTTTATGTTTAGTTTAGTTTTTAGACCATCAAACTGAACAACTTCAAAAAAAAATTGATGTTCCATTTTCTTTTCGCTTTATAATTTTTTTTTCGCGATTTCGATTTTTGTCCCATAGAGAAAGTTGTTCAGTTTGACGGTCTTAACGACCCCCTTAAGAGTTTAAGATATTTATTGTTACTTATGAAACAACCTGTATACTCCATTCCAAATAGCAACGAAATTTTAAGGTGATCATGAATTTCAGAAAAAGATATTTGAAACATTTACTCTTATTCTTAGAACATTTTTAGTGACGTCCAAGATATGTTGGATACTATACTATATATTTCTGATAATACATTTAGCCCCACTTGCGCCAACCTGGGTTAGCAATAAACTCTAGGTTAAGTTGGTAACCCATGATTTTTTGTATAGAAAAACAACTGAAAGAGCTATTTTATCCGGAGTTAATTGCTAACCCGTGGTTGGCGCAAGTGGGGCTAACTATGCTAATCACTAGCTAATCAGAATTGGCCAGAAAGCTAAATAGGAATCTAATGGTTAAGAGCATTGGGCTCTTGACACGGAGGTCGTGGGTTCGATTCCCACGGGGGGCACTAAGTGAAATGTCACTTTGTGCGTTTTTCCCCAGTTGGTTAGGACATTGCAGGCTGAGTCACCTGATTGTCTGAAAAGAAAGATGATTCCGTGCTTCGGATGGCACGTTGAGCTGTTGGTCCCGGCTACTATCTCTGGTGGTAGTAGTCGTTACATAAAAACCACGTCAGAGGCCGTAAGGCGGTTTGAATAAACTCTGACACCAGGGCTTGCAGCCCACTCGATAAGAAGAAGAAGAAGATTAAATCATTCTTATATGGAATGCAGTATAGAGTTCCCGATACTTTCATAAACTATTCATCAAGATACCAATTTAAACCGTTAAAAAAAGTAGCTGTAGTTAAAAAAGTTGTAAAGTCTGCGCAAAAACACGTTACAAGAACGTAGCCCAACGTAAAGTAAGTAATATGGAAGTAATTACCGTCATTCTGGTAGCAACCCTCGTTTTGTTCATAATGTTTCCTTCTTCAATATCGTATTCACTTTACATAATGCGGTGGGTTGTTTTCTAAAAATAACCATTCTTATACTTAATACTTTGGGGGGATATTTGCAATATGTTTATGGTTTGGGTCGCTTTGGGATGAGTACATAATACATGTAATGTAGTGTGTATTATGTTGACTGGCTTCGCGGTGCGTGGGGGTTGAAGATTCTTTTCAGGGTTTCGTGTTGATGATCGGCTCAAAATAGATTTCGACTACAATGATTTCTTTAACACAGAAGGTTAGTTCCCATTTGTTCTATCGAACGTGACGTCATTGAACAAAAAGACTATTTTTTCCATAAACTTAGTACTTATTATTTTTTCTTATCTTGTTCCATAGAACTATACAGGGTTAAATTGATATCATTAGCATCCTTTTAAACTAAGAGTCTAACCATCAAACTGAACAATTTTTACTATGGGAGCAAACCTAAAACCAATCGGAGCAAAAAATTAATCAGCTGTCCCATACATTTGAGTCGTTTAGGCAGCGGCGGCGGGTGCAGTTTAATATGGGACAGCTGTTTTTTTTTTGCTATTAGTTTGCTCCCATACTAAAAGTTGTTCAGTTTGATGGGTAGACTCTTAGTTTAAAAGGATGCTAATGATATTAATTTCACCCTGTATAACTACAATTTAACCCGAGCTCACTTCTCAGTTACGTCATTTTCCCCCAAATTATGAATGGGGTGGCGTAAAAAGTCTTGATATCTTTGTCCCATTATAAAACAATTTGAGAAAATGAAATATTATTTTTTCTATGGAATAAATAAGAAAAAAGTTTCTCATTTTGTCCGATGACCGCATGTTCCATTGTACAGATGGGGACTACCCTGTTAGGTACACAGTATAAAGTCCTATGGGTTGTACAGGGTCCTTCTTAATATGCTGTTTTAACGGGATGATCAGACCATCAAACTGAACAACTTTCTCTAAGGGACCAACATACCAGGCTTTATTTCAACAATATTTTGAGATATTTATGTAGGAACGCAAGACCACCAAATTACGGGTCCTGGGATTTGAGTACCGCACTTTATCAAATCGCTAGTGATTTCGAAGCACGGGATCCCGTGTCCCGGGATCCTTTGAAGTGCCCTTCACTAAGTTCTCGATTGTCCCGATTGATATATGTGACACGCATGTTATTCACAGTCGGGTAAAGAGGGGTTGTGTGTGACAGTTTTATTATTCATTAGGATAGTTGGACGTGTTCTAAATAAATTAAGTTAGTGAGGACTTTGTTTTAGAGTGTCCCTTCTGATTATGCATGGAAAATATATTATTAGGTAAGTGGTACATTAAAATACTATAGACACAATTAACGCTTTTTCTATTATATTCTAATTTTGAAATTGTGTCATCCATCTTCGTGTTGATTATAAGTCACGATACAATTGGAGCTTCGTTGTAGGCCGGGGAGAGGGCAACCGACGGGACTCGCGACCATGCAAAAGCAGACCCACAACGCGACTCCAATCAACGCCTCAAAAATGAAATCAAAAGTGCATTCCAACGAATATCCGATCTATTCTAAGTAAACATGTTCGGATAAAAATTTTCAAGTTTATTGATGCATTTTGTTTTTAATCGAGGATCGAAGGAAATTACAAACTCGAAGAAGATAAGGATTTTAGCTTTTCTTGGCGTTTGGGACTACGAGAAAGCCTTTGATTCGATCGTGACATGGGCTGTTACTGCAGTCTCTCCAGCGATGCCACATTGGTTACCGGTACATCGAAGTACTGAAATGCTTCTACAAAACGGCTGATACGTTGATGATATGGATTGTAGGATCCCACTGTAGGGCAAACCACCAACTACCAACTTTGAGCGTTTACACACGATGACGCACTGACAGAGCGGCAGATGTCAGACCCGGTGCGTCAATGCGTCACCGTGTGTGCTTCTACGTGCGGTTTCATACGACTCCTTGCTTCACAAATGACGTACAGACGTCTGCCGCTGCGTCAATGCGTCATCGTGTGTGAACGCACTAAGTCTTTTTGTCAGAGTATATTCAAGCTGCCTCAAATGGTTCTTTGTCTAAGAGAAACCTTTTCAAAATAACTCAAAAAGCTTAGAAAGGTATTGTCTACAACCCATTATCAGACAGATAAAAAAGAAAGCGGTTTAAGTCAAACAGAAAGAGTCTATAAACGTAAAAAAAAGGTCAAACAACACCTCAGGGAGTAATTTCAGAGGATTTTGTCGAAATAATTTGAGAAGCCTAGACGGTCTGGAATCGTAATAAAGGAATCTTCAAATTGCGCGAGATAAATGCCTAAGTAGAAAAAAATGGAGATCATTATCTCTATTTAAAATGTACTTTAGCCGTGTGGTTCCTAAGAATAAACCATGCTATTTGTAGGGGGTAGCAGATGTTGTTGTTGTGGGGATAAAAACGGTCTTCTTGATTTTGAACATAATTTAATAAAGTGCACTTGTTTCCGAATTACATTTGACCTAGCGGTACGGTGGTATGGGAACGACTGGCGAATGCTCCAGTCGCTCCGTCAGACTGAGACAAAATTGCTTATTCAGCTAAATAATTAAAATACTAATACAGTGTGTCCCCACACTATTTCTTCTTGTGGGTGTCATATAACCGCTTTCACACACGACACGGAGCGGCAGACGTCAGTCCGTCAGTTGTGAAGCAAGGAGTTATATGAAACCGCACGTAGAGGCACACACGGTGCGTCAGTCCCGCACAATAGACACTTAAAAATGTTTAAAACCCTCAGAAGTGTCAAAGAAAGAAAGCTAAATTAATTTTAAGACCACCATGTTTCCAATATCAACAATGAATGACATGACAACGACATTCCCTTGGGGACCTGGAAGTCGTTAAACCGACTTCGAACCCAGGTCGGTCACAGTAAGGACAACTGATTCTCGGATGCGCAAAATGTGAGTTGCTATAGTTCGGCCGTTCAGAGAATGCGTTCCTGACACGTCGCGATTGAACTGACGACGTACTTTGTAATGGCGTTGCAGTTACGATACAAATATGTTTGCTGGTTGTTTACCGTTTTAACAATTGATGAGCATTAAAACAACATTATTATATCAATAATCAATGAATTCCATCACTAGTCGTGACTGTTGCCCAATTCTGGCAAGGTACTATTTAGCGACCTTGTTCAAAATGTGAAGTCGACACGATAAGAAGAAGCAGAATGAATCTTACTTTCGAAACAACGACATTTTTATTCCTTAAAATCTGAAGAAATTAACCGAAATTAAACGAAATTTTTATTCCTTAAAATCTTGTCCGTGTGGTGTCGGCTAAGAGTAGCACCATCCCATTTCCTCCCGTGGGTGTCGTAAAAGGCGACGAAGGGATCTACCGGAGGATGGGCAGCAGCATCCTCTGAATACACACATTCAATCCAACTGCGATCGCCAACCGGCCTGCCAAGCGTGGCGATTATGGCAAATCCCCCCATTTTTTGTGGAGGCCTATGTCCAGCAGTGGACGTTTATCGGCTGATATGATGATGATGATGAAAATCTGAAGAAACCTAAAATAACACCGGAGAAAACCCCAAGACCTATAAACCAAGAGACGTAACAAAAACAAAGTGCTTGTAAAGTGAGAACAATTGTTGTAAGGAATATTTCGCAACCTGTTCCGCAGGTGTTGCAGCGAGCGACCTAAATGTCATAAATGTGTTGACCTGGATACTTCAGACTATAGAATCTTAGCACTTTCTAGAAGAAGAAAAGAAACTAATCAACGCAACGTGTTAAACGATAGTGAGGTTTTTTAGGGTTCCGTACCCAGTGTGAAAATGGGGAAAGGTGAAAAGACGAAAACAGAAAAAAAAAAACTTTTCATACAAACAAACGTTCGCTCAGGTGATTGCATTTAGTATGGAAAGTCTAAACATTTTTTTGCTAATTTCCTATAGGTTTCCTAGGAAAATTTGTTCAGTATCATGGGTACAATCACCCCTTAAACTAATGAAACTGTTTACCCTAACACCCTGTATAATCATAGAAAGTTTAACGCTTGTATGTTTAACCGTTTTTACGAAAAGAAAGCTAGAAGAAAAAATAACTAGTTTTTGTATCCCTCAACATTTTTTTGTTTTTTTGTTTACCCTAAAGAAAAGTATAGTGAAAGTTGTTCAGTTTGATGGTATAACTAAACCATATTACTAGGGTATTTTGTTACATCCTGTATAATTCCACTGTTTCCAAACTATTTTGAAAATGAAGGAAGAATCTCAAAAATTATGTAAACGATTCTACAGAATTCAGACTGAAATGTACACTTTAAAAATAAAGGACTTTAAAAGCATAAAACAAAATTTATAACCCTTTTAGAACTAAGTTCTTAATTAGACATTCACTAAATTTACGTTAAGAGTTTTAATTAAGTTTGTTTTTAAAATTGCCTCAGAAAGAGAGCTTCGTAGCAAAAGTGCTACGAAATCGACGCTACGCCGCTACGAGCGTAGTAAGAGGGCTACGAAGTGCATAATTTAAAGCGATGGCAATCGATACTATTTCACTTTAGGTTTTTCCATGAATACTTTTTCTTTTTCTCTTAGAAGTGGAATTAGTTCAAAAAGTAATATTCTACTATTCTACTCTGTAGATTCAAGAAACATTGACTTTATAACTTATACTTTTATAGGTTCGATACATTTCACTTTTAGGAAAATCTATAAATATATTTATTCACATTCTTATTTTTTAGAAAATTAATATTGTACAAAATTCTCCGATTTTTTTACTCCAGTATTTTAGAAGTTAGAGGCAGATATCTGCGCTCAAGGTCAAAAATAGGGCATACCCCCAAAGTCATAAATATTTGTCAATTTTCCGATCATACGCTCAGTTGCAGAAACGCTCATTAGAGTTAAGACGCTGTTATCCCGTCGAGGCCGTTTTTTGAACACGAACGAAAGTGTTTTAAACTGTGTTTTAAAGTCTGAAAAGCAATTATGTCTTATTTAAGGATCTGGCTGATAGGCGACCGTTCTCAATTACACGATTAGATTAAGTTTAATAGATAGAAAAAAATCCCAAAGTTACCCCTTTTTGTTATGTTTTTTTCAATACTATGATTAAACTGCTGATATTTAACTTTTTATTCTTGTACTTAACTAAAACATTAAATATTTCTAGTGAACTCAGAAGAATTTTTAGCTTAGAAACTCCCATGAGCAAAGATATTGACGAAAAACACGTTTTTTTGCGATCCTGCTTTCAATTGGAGCGGGATGGTTAATTGTAAACTTATGCTTGCAAGAAAGAGACGCTTGCACTGGGATAACCTAGCCTTAATCCTCCATTAAATCTCTTGCTGTCACTTTCTGTTTTGTTGACATAGTAAAAACTGTCAAGAGATTTAATGGACGATTAACTCTAATGAGCGTTTCTGGAACTGAGCGTCAGTCTATTTATTTTTTCTGTTTTTATAAAACTGGCAGTAGAAAACAAACTCTCTGAATCAACCAATGATGGTTAGAGGCGTGAGACCTTTTTGACGATTTTATGAAGTGCGGTATTAATTCACTTAAATTCGGGAAAAATTTATAACTAATATAGTAATTGTTAAAAATCTCAAAGATAATCGTCGATTTCGATTAATCGCTTAAAGCCGATGATCGCCGATTACGATTAATCAAAATCGTAATCGTTTCACCACTAAGTAAGCTTATGATTCGATATAAAAACTGTCGTATATTTTATCTCGGTGTGGAAGAAATCGCAGGAATAAGCTCTTCAATCATAGAAGTATGTATATTGAAAAGGAAAACGGTGCGATGAAACAGAAAGCAATCAAATCAATACATACAACGATGCACGACTGCACGTACCTACATCTACAGTGTAGACCGCACGAATCTAGAATTAGTTTTGAATATTTGAAACGTACTCGGTCGATTGGCAACGAACGAACGAACGAACGAGAGCGGTGAACCGAATCGTCACGAGGACTCTCTGTTACTACAGCTTCCGAGATTATAATTATATCGCTTGTGTACCTATAAGGTATGAATTATAAATATCGTGGAGAACCTTTGACTATTTATTATAAGGACTAGCTTTGCGGTAGCATTTCCCCTCTGCAACGGTATTAGAACAAATTGATCATGTGCATTTACATTCAATTTTATTCCTTATCACTAAACGAGACAGCCTGTAATTTCGAAACAATAACTTCGAACTTAGAACGTTTGGGGTTCACACGAGACTACTTTTCAAATAACAGTCGAAATTAGAATCTAAAGTTATGAAGAATAAAATCCAAAGTTGCGGATTTCATGTTACCCGCAAAAAGTGGCAGAAATGTTTGTTAGTGGAATTACACGCGTAACTAGTCCATATACAGGGTGTTTCATAAGTAACAATAAATTTTTAAAACTCATAAGGGGGTTGTTTAGACCGTCAAATTGAACAACTTTCAACTCAACATCGAAATCGCGAAAAAAAAAAATTTTATATCCCATACATATTTTAGCTCTAGTCGATTTGTAGAGTATAGAACATAATTTTTTTTTCGCGATTTCGATATTGGTCCCGTAGTGAAAGTTGTTCAGTTTGATGGTCTACACCACCCCTTAAATGTTTATTTGTAGTTTTGTAACACCTTGTATAAGTAGTCAAAGTCACACGGATTTGGGGACACCGCCAAGACGAGCCAAAAAAAGAAGCGGCGCACTACCGTACCTTTTCTCGAAGAGATTCGGCGTATTTTTGAGCGCTCATAACTTCGTCCCTGTGAGCTCAAATTAAGATAGCATGCGGTCATCACGCTTATAAAATGTACCGAATTTCATATTTATAGCCCTGCTACTTTTGATTTTATTAATACGCAAATTTAGCTGATTTCGTCACTCACTCATTCATTGTTGATCATCAAAACCTAACAGGTACTTCCCGAAGAGGGCAAGTAAAGAATAGGTAGGATTGGTAGATACCAGGAAAACAATAAACCTTGTTAGAATAAAAGCTTTCTAACAGGACAATTACAGTTCCCTTTGTCTCGATTGTACAAACAACTCTTAGCGCATTTATTATGTTATTGTATACAAAACTAAAAATTACGCGCGTTTCAAATATTTACATTACAAAGAGAAATCAGACAAAGAACGTAGTAATTTCATATTTATGAACTAAATTACTCTAGATTCTTAGATACAGCATAAGAGAGAGTATCTAATATCATAGAATATTACTACCGTAACCTTCGATCAACAATATACAACTAGATAACGGGTCGCATACAAAATCAAAGAGAAATTCTGTCCTCGTGAATATACAACATTTTTTGTTAACGAACCGAGAAAACAGTCCGAATACATTATAATTTCGACCTCAAAGCAACCATAATTCCTAGTAATTTAAAAAAGGAACACTGCGGCATTGCGAGACGTGCTTACGTTGGCTTGCTTTGTTCGAACGCAACTAATTCAAAATAAGACCTCACTCCAATAGTGAGGCGTTATTTGCCGGGACATGTTTTGAGCGCTGACGCGTTATCTAGTTAGATATTGTTGATCGAAGACCGTAACAGATAGTTCATTCAACCCGATTTTTCGAATTACGTACTTTGCGTTTCAGGAACGAAAAATAAATGTTTTATGTCAATGAGCGACGATTCACCCCCTCGGTGGGGATCGGCCGTCAAGCGTACAGTAGCATATGAATAAATACGACTATACTCTGTATAGGTCTACCATGAGTTTTCACCGTACTTTATTACTGTAGTTATGTCACCAATTTTGTATTGAATTTCGTAAAGCGCTACTAGTGGTTACGTTGAGAACTAATTTCTGTCATACGAATTGGCAAGGTAACTACAGTAGTAAAGTACAGGGAAAACTCATGGTAGGCCCTCTGGTACTACATACAAGCGGGACGCCGCGCCGGAGACCGCCGCTAGACTAGTAACTACGCCATTTTGAACCATAAAGCAATGGATTACAAGTCTAGCGCCGTTGCGCGCGTTTTAAGAAGCTTGACTTCTATACTCTGAAATGGAATCCGAGATCAAAAATTTCAAACAAAAGAGCCTCTTTTAGCACTATAGGAGCAAACCGATAGGAGCAAAAAAAAGTGTTGCATACCTACATTTGAGTCGAGTAGGCATAACAGTTTAGTATGGAACAGCAGATTTTGTGTTGTTGCTCTGATCGGTTTGATCCCATAGTAAAAGTTGTTCAGTTTGAGTGACTGACTCTTAGTTTGAAAGGATGCTAATGATATCAATTTCACCCTGTCTATGTTCTATCTAAAAAACGAATCTACGTTATATAACTATCTCACATGAAGCATTCTATAATCTAGAAACAATAAACGTGAAAGGAAGAAAATAATTAAAACAGTTGTTTGCACTATCTATTTCACCCTCGCGAGATGGCCAAGCTTGGCAAACTGATTGTTTACTCATCATACACGGGGGTAATGGAAAGCAAACTATAGCTTGCTACTACCACAGGTCCTTCTAGTCTACAGAACGTTTTTGAATTTCGAAATAAATGGCGTCTACACATGCGCACTTTGTGCAAACTGTCCATGACATTGCGTGTAGGCTTGAACTACACCACGTAGCACAGCATCTTATTTTTCCGTCGCTCCATCCTTTTCTGTCACTCAGGAACGTCATTTGCTAGATCGTATAAGATAGACGGAACAGAGCAGCTCGGAAAAGCACGCCGCCATCGATCGCGTTCCGTCTCTCTTATATGCTCTAGCAAATGACGTTCCTGAGTGACAGAAAAGGATGGAGCGACGGAAGAATGCGATGCTGTGCTACGTGGTGTAGTTCAACCCTATACGCAATGTCATGGACAGTTTGCACAAAGTGCGCATGTGTAGACGCCATTTATTTCAGCAGGAAAATTCACTACTGACTGAGCTATCAGTCAAGCATACCTATGCCACACCCTGGACACTTTACAAACAGGCCAGGTCAACTTGACAAGAGGCCAGTACAAGCTGAGTGAGTGTGAGTGAGAGGAATACACCTCTGCTTAGTATCATCCATCTCCCGTACCACCAGAGGGGGTGAGATCAAAATTGGTGGGGGGCGGGTAAAGTCTGTACTGTATGTAAGTATTAGTACTATTTCTTACACTGTATTTTATGCTGTGTTCATAAAGCTACAGCTAAAAAAAACGAAGGAAATATTGACCGAATGTTGTCATTAAAAAATATACCGCATTCCTTCACGATAAAACCTACATTTCAGCGCCCGCGGCATGGCATGGCGACTCGATAAACGTTTAATCGCGCCTGCTAACTCGTTCGTTCGCGCGCAAAAAGAAAGAGAGCCCAGAGCACGATAGCGCTTTATCGCGCTACCATGCTGCGGGCGCAGGATTGTACTAGGAGTTTTAAAGGAGATGCGGGAGAATTGTGTCTCTGTCACACAGTATTACAGTCAAAGCAGCATCCTAGTTAGAAAGAGATAACACTTGTTGGTTTGTCTTCCCGCTATGAAAGCATTCGAAACATAACCAAGTCCCTTTTTAATGATTCATTGTGCTACATCCTATTTCGTTTCCATTTATTTTCCTTTCCAAATCTCATTTTTATTTTACACATTTCCCAAATTCCCAATCGACTAAAAAAACATAGAGTCTACTTACGTTCATTCGAATCACTGTTCCAAATATCAAATTCAATAACAGCGAAAAAATACTGGACGTCAATTTTCCCCTGCGAAATACGGAACGCCAAAAAAAACATGTTGGCCTGTATTTAATTAAGGTACGTTCAGGATAACAGTTGATATACCCGTGGAATATATAGAATACAGAAGGGAGATTAAATAAATTCAATTTAATTATACCTAATTAGAGGGTGACAGGTCAAAACTCTGTCACAAATATGCATGCATTTGCTGATTTTATATTTTCAACTTGATATTTCTTGTTTTCAAAAATATAGATTGACGAGGGACCAGTGTACCAGAATACTTAATAACTGTTTTTGGTATTTAAGTTTTTTGGTCTATTTGTTTGAGGTCGTAAAAACTTTTGACCCGATTCGGTCTAGCAGTTTTCTGAAAACAGGGATTTAACATGGAGTAACATTGAGATTGTATGTCAATTCTAATATTAAAATTGTGGCATTTATTTGTATTGATGACACCTCGATAAACGTCTTATCGCTCCTGCTAACTCGTTCGTTCGCGCGCATAAAGAAAGAGAGCTAGGGCGCGATAACGCTAGGCGCAGGATTGTAACACCTTGCAATATGTATGGCTCCGTCTATGCCTTTTATTTAGCTACAATCTCTTTGGACGAAATGGACCAAACGCGACCATTTTACACAAATTTACAAACACTAGCACGTCAAAAAAAAGTTGACATTCGCATAAACAAATATTCTCCAACTACTCTTACCGAACATATTAAAGTTTTTCGCGTGGTGAAGCCCTAACACCTTCCAACTCCGTAGGCATTGTTAATCCGGTAGGCGCTTCTGTTCTCTCTATATTATTTGATATAAGGAAGTTAATTAAGAGAGTAACTGATAAGGTGAGAGTGATATGAAATACAGGTCAAATTGTATGTATACATGCGAGCGTGTGTCTGTGTTTTGTCTGTCCGTTTGAGCATCACGCAAAAACAAACGAACCGATTTCGATGAAACTTTTTTTTGTTTGATAGCTTATGTTTTGACTTAATAAATGGTATACCTACACATAATTTGTGCAGACGAAGTCGCGGGTAAAAGGTCGTAATGAATACAATCGTTAGAGTGAGTAAAGTGACCACAAAGGGCAGGCAACCTTCACGCTTCACTGAGCCGAATGTTCAGCTGATTTGACGGACGAGCGGGCTGCAGACTATGCCGAATTACGACGCTAAATATTTAGATTCTACTGACATAACCACTAAACGGTCACCCATGCAAAGACTGACCGGACCTGACGTTGCTTAACTTCGGTGATCGTTTCCAATACCGAAGCGTTTCCGTGCTTCGGAAGGCACGTTAAGCAGTTGGTCTCGGATAGTTCCGCCAGATGGCGTTGTAACTATTCGTTAAGCCAGGTCAGAGGCCTTATTGGCGGCTTGAAAATTCTCTGACAGCAAGGTGACCACTAACTTGCCTCCACCAACACGCACTGGGCCCGCGTGGTGGAGTATGGCCCACTCCCTCTCACCCTTATTCGTGAGAGGAGGCCTTTGCCCTGCAGTGGGATTCTACAGGCTATAACTTACTGACATAACATCATCTTCATCAGCCTATACAGTGTGTTTCATAAGTAAGAATAAATTTTTAAAACTCTAAAGGTTGTTGTTTAGACCGTCAAACTGAACAACTTTCTCTATGGGACCAACATCGAAATCGCGAAAAAAAATATTGTATATCCCATACATATTTTAGCTCTTGTCGATTTGTAGAGTATGGAACATCAATTTTTTTTTCGCGATTTCGATATTGGTCCCATAGTGAAAGTTGTTCAGTTTGATGGTCTACTCCACCCCCTTAAAGGTTTATTTGTATTTTTGTAACACCTTGTATACGTCCCACTGCAGGGCACATGCCTACCCTCTAGGAGGGTGTTTGGGCGTTAGTCCACCACGTGTGCGCAATGCGGATTGGTAGACTTCACATATGAATCAGAATTTCTTCTTCTGCAAATGCAGGTTTCCTCACGATGTTTTCCTTCACCGTTTGAGAGCAGTCAGTAATACGTACGTAAGTTTGAAAAACTCATTGGTACGTGGCATGTTGTCCGTGCGGATTCGAACCCGGATCTCATGATTGAGAGTCCATACCTCTCCGCAACGCGCCACCGAGCTCTTAACATAAATTTTAATAATACCTATAGGTACTTATCGGAATTAGATAGATTCGTATACAGGGTGTAAGGAAAAGTATCATTAACCTTTAAACCACATACTCTATCAAACTGAACAAATTTTACAATTGGAGTAAACCCAGAGGAAACGCATCATCAGAAATTACTTTCGACTTTAAGGATGTATTCAGTCAGACCGAAAATCTGAACACCTTCCCCTAAGGAACATATGTCGAAAAACGATTAAAATTTTTGGACCTGCCATGCAAAACTGTGGATAGGCCGAACGATTTTCTGTGAGAGGTCCAAAAATTTTTCTTTTTTTTTCCACCCATGTTCCTTAGGTAAAGTTGTTCAGATTCACGGTCTGAAAACACCCTTAAAGTTTCGTTACTTATAAAAAGATAGTGGTGTATTATCGAAGGGTAGGTATTTGCCCTACAGTGGGGTCCAGACTTAAATTAGCAAACAAAAGAATCTGAACTTCGGAATGTCTAAAAACATTACCCTCCTTCTGGCGCAATCGGTTAAAACGACAATATTTTTCCCCAACAAAGCATTGTACACTACAGGACAACAACACCTAAAGCAATACAAATATAGTACAACTGGACGGCTTCAGTGATACAGATACAATGGAGATCGGTAGCGGGTGGAGCTTTCTAGTAAATTGTGTTTTAAATGAAAACTGTTTTGAATATTTCCGTTTCTGATTGTCTAGTATTTGCTTTTGAATCTATATATTAGAAGCACGGATACTGAAATGAAATACACAGAACAGAAACATGTATGAAGGCTTCCGCACATTGCAGCGATATTATCGAGCGATTTTATCGAGCGATATTATCGACAGCGATATCGCGACACCTTACACACTGCAGCGATTCCGCGATTCGCGTCACGCATGCGCCCTTCACTGAATGTAGTAGAAAGAGATTGCGTCAGGTTGCAATAATATCGCGGCAGTGTGTGGGATCGAGCGCGTCCCCATACAAAATGTACTGAGAACAATTATCGCAAAATCGCAGCGATATTATCGCTCGATAATATCGCGGCAGTGTGTAGGATCGCGCGCGTCCCCATAAAAATGTACTGAGAACAATTATCGCAAAATCGCAGCGATAATATCGCTGCAATGAGCGGAGGCTATTCATACTGGCCGATTTTTAGGGTTCCGTCAGTCAAACAACTTTTATACATTCGTTCATTTTTTCTGTCTGTAAGCCTCGCCTCAATTAATCCCTCGATTTTGCTCCTATTATCATCCCGGGACCACGACTCTCCATACTAATCGATGCGAACGAGCGCGTGGCTCCGGTCAGAATTCAGCCGTTTTCTTTGAAAAATGAGATGATTTTTTATTAAATTCGAAAAAGTAAGAAAACCACATCATTTTAAATTGTGTTGTGAACAATATTTCATTTTCTACCGATTAAAAAAGTAAGAGAAAAAGGGTTACAACTGGGAAAAAAGGGTGACTTTAGATTCCCTTTTCTTCGGTTTTATTCATTAAAATCGATTTCTAGAAAAACCACATCACTTCTCATATATCGTGTAGATGGTTCAGGTTATTTTTCAGCTCAAAAAGTGCAATAGATAATGAATAAAATGGTTACAAGGTTACCCAATTTCATGGTAAAACCAGGAGGTAGCCCCGCCCCTTAAATTCCTTTGTTATAAAACATCCATATTAAAAAAACACAATATCGCAGAACAGAAAGATAAAAAGCCCTTACCTCTATTTCTCCTATAATTATGCAATATATGGCGCTCGTCGGCGTAGTGAAGCTTCGGTATTGGAAACGATCACCGAAGTTAAGCAACGTCAGGTCCGGTCAGTCTTTGGATGGGTGACCGTTTAGTGGTATTTCATCTCGAGCGTCTCCGTGCTTCGGAAGGCACGTTAAACTGTTGGTCCCGGATATTTCCCTCAGATGGAGGTGTAACTATTCGTTAAGCCAGGTCAGAGGCCTATTGAAAATTCTCTGACAGCAAGTTGACCACTAACTTGCCTCCACCAACACGCACTGGGCCCGCGTGGTGGGGTATGGCCCGCTCCCTCTCACCCTTATTCGTGAGAGGAGGTCTTTGCCCTGCAGTGGGATTCTACAGGCTATAACTATGAAATATAATCCATTAGTAATATCACAGAGTACTATAATTACTACTACTATTATAATCACGAAAGGTAACCTGTTTATGAAAAGGACATGGGCATTAAAATGCCACAATGTAACAGCTAGTGTAGGCGTGTAGGTATAATCAACAACAAAATAAAGTGAAATCACAATCAACTGTTTTATATAGTCTACGAGTTCTGCTACGAGCTACGCGCTACGAGGCTACGCGACTACGAGAAAATAACTGGTTGTTTTGATTCATATCTTTGACTGCTTATATGAGGACTAGTTAAGCGTGTAATTTTAAAACTTTTCTGCCACTTTTTGCGGGGAGCGAGGTAACATGAAATCCGCAACTTTGGATTTTATTCCCCATAACTTTAGATTCTAATTTTGAATGTTAAAAATCATGAAAGTAGTCTCATGTGAACCCCAAACGTTCTAAGTTCGAGTTTCGCAATTATAGGCTGTCTCGTTTAGTGATAAGGTATAAAATTGAATCTATATGCACATGATCAATTTGTTCTTATACCGTGGCAGAGGGGAAATGCTACCGCAAGGCTAGTCCTTATAATATCCAGTCAAAGCTCTTGTATCATGTAAATATCAGAACGTATGAACTGTATCGAACGTGACAGAAAATGTATTAAGGCGCTACCACATTAGAATTCGGTACGTATCGGAAAAAAATCCACGTTTTTATTAAAGCAACGAGTTTTGGTTATATATCACCTGCCAGTTGTACTTATTTTCAAATGAACAGTTTTCCTTTACATTACGCAAACGTTACACATTACGTTGGTAGTATCAGACTTCGGACTTCTCTAAATTCTCTAGCTTGCTTTAGATTTATTCACCTTGTCATACTTTGAGTTGGTATTTGCTACATCATCATCATCAGCGTATCATCGTCCACTGCTGAACATAGGCCTCTCCCAAGGCGCGCCACAAAACTCTGTCCTCGGTCTTCCTCATCCAGTCGCTCCCCGCTACTTTTTTAGGTCGTCTGTCCAGCGGGCAGCAGGGCGTCCCACACTACGCCTACCAGTTCGCGGTCTCCACTCTAGAAATCTGACGACCCATCGGTTGTCAGTTCCTCGGCAGATATGACCAGACCATTGCCACTTCAGCTTGCTAATTTTCTGATCTATGTCAGACACTTTAGTTCTGTGAATGAATGGATCACTTCATTTCTGATGTGATCCCTCAGAGAAACACCGAGCATAGCTCTCTCCATAGCTATGCTCGGCATTTGCTAAGGACACCTCTAATTTGTTGATGATGAAATCCTTCTAGATCTGTCCTTACCAACACTTCAATTCAAACTTTCCTAAAAACTGTTTCGTAATTAGATTTCATTTTATCCTTTAATTTCAATATGTCCGAACCATTGAAGCATTGTATTGTACCCACTGACCATTATAAGTGGCGACGGGCTCACCCCCCGTCACACTGGAAAGTTTCGGTACTACTGGTGAAACGTGGATGTTCTGAGGTTTTTAGAATATCTCTGACTACCCCCTCGGGGAATATAGTTGTGACCATATGCTATGCATTGAAGCATTAGTTTTTTCCACTTTTTCAACTACAGGTGTAAGTAAACGGTTTCATAACTTTTAAGGGTGATTGTACACATAATACTGACCAACTTTCCTCAAGGAACGTAAAGTAAATTCGCAAAAACTACTTTTTGTACAAACGTTTAATCGGCTGATAGCGTTTAGTATCAACAAGTCTAAGGGCTGACCACTTTTGGATAAGTTCTTGTTAGCTTATCCGACAGCTCATTTGACATATAATGTATGAAGAATATGTCGGGCTGACATAACCTCAGTGTTAAAAGCCCCAATATAAAAAAAAAATGTCAAATGAGCTGTCGGATAAGCTAACAAGAACTTATTCGGACGTAGTGAAACAGGACCTAAATGTTGTACTTACAATCACCCTTTAAATTCATGAAACTGCCTACACTAACACCCTGTAATATCTTTTCTATTTCACAAAACACAAAGTAACATTCTAAATGCAACACATTATAAACAACATGAAACTGTTCCCTCACAAAGCGAAAGCTATTTAATTTGTTAAATTAAATCTGTTGTGTACCCTCCTCTATGCGGTTTAGCAAATCTCTGGTACGTTGGATGTTATTCGAAATACTAGGGATGGTACGAGGTTTCGGATATGGATTTTTTTTTGGTCATATGCCCCTTAAAACATTTCCACCATTTTAACTCTTGTAAGCGAAGATCAGAACAGCAGCGCTCACTCACAATACTAGACAATTAAATCGAGATTTAAAAGAGGAGTAAAAAAGATTGGATACGTATGGATATAATGTATTTAATTTTGTTATCTGTTTCGTCCCATTATTGGGCAAAGGTCTCCTCTAAGCTCTTGCTGCTTAGTGAGAATCTAGATCGTTGCACCATCTTTTGGTCTGCCTCGGCACCGACAGTTATCCTCGGGCTCTTTTTGGGTTACAGTCATTGCCCACCGCTCTGTACGCATATGACAAACATGTCCCGCCCAGTCCCACATCAATTTTGCGGTCTGATGACTTGCATCAATTATGCGGGTCTTGGAGCACAGCGTTTCTGACACGTTCGACCCGTTTGACACTTAATATTCTGCAATTTTGACAAACCTGGGGGTGTGGATATCTGCGACTTAAGAACTGAGCGCTTAATAGTTTATTTCTATAAGATGACTGACCACCCCCAAAATGAACCGAATACAGTTGGGAGTTTTTGTAATTATTTTTAATACTGTTTTTACCTATGCTTAAATGATTAGAGTGTAACTAGGTATCAAAGTAAATTAATTTATTATTGGTTAACTAAAGCTGGCGCGTTCACAGACACACACAATGCGTTTTTCCTGTCACTGCGCCCATGCTTGATTGAGATAGAGTAACTTTTCATTATGTGTGCAGTGAGACAAAGGTATTACGTAAATGTGTGGCACGCGCAAGTTTTAGTTAACCGAAAAGTAGTGTCGGTCATTTTTATTTTTCGGATATCCATTAGTTTCAGTGATGGATGTCTTACATCCCTACCGTGGACTGCATTTGGCTGCACACTCCAAACTTTCTCAATGGGAGGCCGAAACTGCAAAACTGCAGATATTGCCGCTGTCTGTGGAACTACACATTTCTGCACATTTCGTCTGAAAACCCCGACGACCTGCTTTGTCTGAACCAGCTCTGAACACACAATGCATTAGGTTTTAGTGCTGCTTTTAATTTCTTTTTAAAGGAGTAGTGTTAAAAGCACTAAAGTCTCTGTGTCGTTCAAGAAAAAATATCCTACTTTAGTTACAGGGTGTAAATTTGAATACGTTACATAACCACATCAGACCGTAAAACTGACGGAGTTGCTAACATAGAAATCGCGTAATTAAAACATCAGACATCAACATTGAGGTCGAGTAGCCATTGACATTTTCTATGGAACAATAAAATAATACACCCGTGTAATTTTAGCGAGGCGTAGGAGTGAAGCTCCGAAGCGACCCTCCCTGGAACCTGGTGTCCGGGGTCAATCTGCCGCCAATCGAGCCGCAGGCCGAGCGTCCTATATTTATGATTTTGCACAATTTAACAAAAATTTAATCAACAAAAAGTCAAGAACGACTAAAAAAAATAATTGACTAATTTAAAATGGGCAGAAGCTAGTATTAAATATTAGTATTTCGACAGTAGGTATATATAACCAACTAGTTAAAATTAAAGAAAATTAATTTAAGAAATCTAAAATCTCTTTTGGAATTAAAATTTAATTTCTCATTTCAATGCGCTGGCGTTCTTACGTAATTAGTTGAAAACTTTATGTTAGTCCTGATGAAGATTTGTTTCCAGAGTCTTATACAGGGTGTTTAAAAAGTTCGTTAAACTGATTGGTGAAAGATTCAATACATATAGGGTCCTTCGTAATATGCTGCCACTTTTTTAACAGGATGATCAGACCGTCAAACTGAACAACTATCTCTATGGCACCAATATCAAAATCGCGAAAAAAAATCAGCTGTTCCATACAAAACTGCAAACCTACTCGAGCCAAATAAATAGGACAATAGATTTTTTTTCGTGATTTTTTGATTTGAGAAAGTTGTTCAGTTTGATGGATCATCTCCTTAAAAAAGTGTCAGCAGCACCAGCTGTCCCCCGTGGGAATCAAACCCACGACCTCCGTCGAATGAATCGGTTACGTTTTGAAGGAGGAAACAGGGGAATACAAAATAGTGATTTCGTCTATTTTTATTTGTAGGTAAAATCGGTCCGAGCTGCAGTTGTCACTTTCGTACTGGTAGCTCGGTTGCTCGGAACAACGCGACGGCAACAGTCTTTAAATTTCTTGCAGACCGCCTTTCCTCTTAATTTCGTTCATAAAGCTGTAGACAAATTCCCAATCCCATACAACCCGCATAAAGGTAGGACGTATTATAGGCTGACGATGATAATAATGCAGAAACTGAATTTGCTGCCAAATATTTTTGTATAATACTATCGATATTGAATCAAACCGCAAAATATTTGATGTTCTCTTTGAACACCCTGTATATACTTTTCATGTGAAAATTATGCCGGGGGCAACTTTTAAATTAGATGTTATGTTTGACTACAGTTGGTCGGGTCAAGTTACTATACAGGGTGTTTTAAACACGTTACATATCTTACGGGGTACTTTAGACACTCAAACTGAACAACTTTCACGATCCAATATCGAAATTGCGAAAAAAAACCGCTGTTCCATACATTTGGGTTGAGTAGCCAGTAGTGTTCGAACCACCAGAAGAAACAGCAGACATTCTTTTACACGATTTTAATTTTGGCCCCACTAAAGTTGTTCAGTGTTTGATGGTCTGAACCTCCACGTCTTGTATACATTTACTGGTCCATACGTTTATACATTACTAGTGTTTTCCCGCGACTTCTCGTCCGCACAAATTATATACCAGATTTTAAGTCAGATCATATATAAGCTATCAAACAAAAAAAGGCTCATCAAAATCGGTTCAGTAGTTTTTGCGTGATGCGCGAACAAACAAACAAACTAACAATTTTGTCAATAGATGGCGCTGCACGTTATTTAAATCGCGCTATCGAGTGTTATTTGAGTTTATATGAAGTGAACCGCTACTTTTTTATTCCTCATGATTTTACAGTTTTATAATAGTTAAGATATCATAATTATCACAATCGTTTGTTGAAACTATTTAATGAATTGTGAAGTCTTTATTGTGATAATTAAATTTTTAATTCCTTTGTTCCTTTGGCATTGTTTGCGTAATTTTATGATGTAATATTATTCATTGTTATTGATTGATATTGTGATTGTTAACAATGGACTTTATTTAGACGTTTTCTAAATGGCTTAATTTTCTGAGCTATTTTGTTTATTATTATTGAACTAGCTTTTGCCCGCGACTTCGTCTGCAAATTAACGTGTGCGAAATTTAATTGAAAAACTTTGAAGCTCTGCACTCGTTATATACAACAGGGTGTAAAATTAAATGCGTTAAATATCAAACAGGGTGCTTTAAAAATTCTAACTAATCAACTTTCACTATAGAACGACTTCGAAATATCGGAAAAAAAATCTGTCAATAGAAAATGCCATTACTCGACCAACATGTCTGAGACAGCAGATTTTTTTTTCTCGACTTTAATGTTGGTCCCGTAGTCGAAGTGTGTGACGCATTTATGTTTACACTCTGTACCTATAATATGAAATGTATCACGTAACTCAAGGGCGAAGGATTTAATATCGTTTGACACGTGAAAGGATACAGGCTGGCATAAAGGAACCTAATTTGTATGCGGGACCAACTGAGACCAAACAGAAAATAGAGATGAAAATTGAAAAGGGCTTACGTCAAAACTGAAAAGCGGAAAGGAATACCTATCATAATTCATTGTTTGGTTTCCTACATGTGATGTAAAGCCTGACCAGGAAAATAAAAAACCTCGCCATGTTGCGGAAAATCATTGGAACTAATTTTTGTACTGGGAACACTAACACTAAAGGTGACAGTCGATTGCAGCGCCCCCAATCCAGGTTTTTTATATTCCTGGTCAGGCTTTAATCATAACGTTCCTTAACCATAGACCTAGGATTTTCGCTTTCACTAGTGGACCTAACCTCAGCCACAGCCTTTGACTACTTATATGAGGACTGGTAACGCGTGTAATTCTACTATCAAACATTTCTGACACTTTTTGCGGGGGGCGAGGTAACATGCAATCCGCAACTATGGATTTTATTCTTCATAACTTTAGATTCTAATTTTGAATGTTAAAAATCGTGTAAAGTAGTCTCGTGTGAACCCCAAACGTTCTAAGTTCGAAATTATTGTTTCGCAATTATATGCTGTCTCGTTTAGTGATAGTGGCAGAGGGGAAATGCTACCACAAGGAGAGTCCTTATAGTAAATAGTCAAAGGCCACAGTATACGAAAAAACCGGGAAAGCTCGAGTCAGACTAGCGCACCGAGGGTTCCGTAACATGATATTTAAATAAAAATTTTACTCTAGTATACTTAGCGCGAGACCGACTCACACTTGGCCAGTTTATTATTTATTATTATTTACAGTTTATTATTTGTTATAATGTAGAGTTTGCACAATAATCACGCTTGCATGTATTTCCGTTTTAAAGATAGACGTAAAAGAAAAAAAACGTTGATAAAAACTTGTTACTTGGGCCCATTTCCCATTTTTAGGGTTCCGAAGTCAACAAGGAACCCTTATAGTTTCGCCATGTCCGTCCGTCCGTCCGTCCGTCCGTCCGTCTGTCCGCGGCTTAGCTCAGAGACGCTTAGTACTAGAAAGCTGTAATTTAGCATGGGTACACATATTATTTATTAATCACGCCGAGAAAGTGGTAAAATAAAATTTTGAAAAATATTTTTTTTTAGGGTACCTCCCCTACCCGTGAAGTGGGGATACAATTTTTTTTTTCTCGTCTGTCCCATGGTGTGGGGTATCGTTGGATAGGTCTTTTAAAAATACGGTGGGTGTGGGAAAGCCATTTTTCGATTTAGGGATCCGTTATCGAAATATTAAGCTTTAGGGTGAAAATTTTTGTTAGAGTCGAGTGTCCCCCCCCTCTGCCAGCTAAACGGTTGTTTCTGGATATGTGAAAAAAATCATGGCAGTAGTATATATAATGAAATTAAAAGGAAAACTATCACCGCTAAGTTAGCTTTACAAGTTAACGAGTAATAGTCGACCAACTTAAAAAATGTACTTTTTAGACTTTATTAGCCGTCAAACCGTAGTATAAAACAAAAAGCCCCCTTCTAAGTTCGTATATTGTGACGGGCAACTACGGAACCCTACCCTGCGCGTGGCCCGACACGCACTTGGCCAGTTTTTTTTTATTATTTGTCAGCAAATCCGCTACAATAACATTCTGTGAAAATGTCAAACGTATAGATAGGATAGTTCAAAAGATACAGCCCTTTATAAGTAGGACAGACAGACGGACAGCGCAGGCTTATGAATGGCTCTCGTTGGCATCAGTAATAGAATGATAAAGTCTTTTGGGCACTATATCATTCTATTACTAGGTACCATTTTATGGCACTAAATACATACATAAACATAAAGTCACAAAATCAATTCATTTTTTTTTTTTTTTTTTATTTAATGGCGTTTCCTTGTTAGATTTCGCCAGTGTCAAGTAGTTTGAGGGCGGGAGTGTCTATCCAATCTCGAGGATTGTTTTTGAGTAAGAACATCTGAGAAGGATTTTGGAGCCTCGTGGCAGGCTGAGACGCGAACACCACGCGAGGGACAAGTGTTCGAGGCAAACCCTGCAACGTGACTCCTCACAAAATCAAAGAAAGATAATCCGTTCATTCATAGAAAAGTAACTCAGAAGTGAATAGGATTTGCACACAAATCGAGTTAGAGATATAAATTGACAGTTGCGTGAGCCGAAGGCAGTCGACAGGCAGAAGTTTCGCTAAGTTTACTGCGGGATAGGGTTGACTTGACACCGGTGATTCGATTCACTGAGTCGACTCGGAGTCCATTGAGATGAGTTCGCTAAATTAGTTACACTGTAAGTTTTAATTGAGTGGTAATAGAAGGTGTTTAACGTTCACAAGGCGACTTAGAGCTGGCATGGCGGCGCATACAGAGTATTTTTCACTATCAAATCATTATCTACTTTGCTTAGAAGTTGTATACAATACAACTTTCCCCTCACGTCGCTTCGATGCTCTCGGTGCAAAAATGAGGGAGTAATTAAGGCGGAGCATACAGACAGACAGAATGGACAAAAGAATGAGGATTCTTTATTTGACCACGGAACCTTAAAATGATATAAATCATTAATATAAATAATTCTGTGCCAGTCGCATCCAGGTGAGAAGAATGGCAAAATATGGAAGAGGCTTATGCCCTGCAGTGGGTAGATACAGGCTGAAAATGATGATGATGATAAATAATTCACAGACATTTTTAAAACTAGTACAAATGTGCAAATCAAAAATGAAAAATAATAACTACAAGAGATTGACTGTAAATTGAATGTGTTCTCGTGTGTAAAAAGTAGGTACTAAAATAAAGAAATTAACTGTCTTTCATTCTTTATGTATCAAATGAATCAATTATTAAAGGAACAATTACCTCATCTCTATCTCAGAATACGATTTGCGACGAATCGAGCATTTAATACCATATTGTACCCTTGGATAAAGTATATGTCTATATTGAGCCTCACGCTTCTACCGTATAATACAAAAGTGGCCAACATTCTTAGGTTAGTGTGCGTGAGGCGTTCTATGTGTGCGTGTATAACTAGAGCTGGGTCTCAGAATATAGAATAAACCAGAAACCGTCACGGCGCTTGAAAGTGAGGCACTCACAACAACTCCAAATTGGAGTGGCTCGATATCTATTCAGTCAGTAGATGGCCGACGCGCGCATCGGTAATTACTGAATAAAATCCTAATTAAATAGATTAATTAATCCTTACTATTAAATAGATTAGGATATATTTTTTTGAGTAATTATGTAATTAATGTTTGAAGAGCAGGCGGGGTGGTGTTGCGACATTGTTTTGGACACAGCGCGCTGCGTACAAATGTAATCTAACACTCCTTCTGGTTTAATATGTATTTTGAGAGCTGGGTGATTTTTTTTTTGACGCGTTCATAGCTTCGACTGTCTATCTTGAGTCTTGACATATAACTTATCAAACATTGTACCTACCTATATTTATGAATTTCGTGAACTAGTTCCATTTTGCGGTTCCATTCACAAAAATTGTATGTCTATTATGAATAGAGTGATTGATCGGAAATTCTGTTATCTGCAAAATACGGGAACGAAAATATTTTTCTCTGCTATCGAAAAACACCTTATTCGTCGAATAGATGAGTCTTTATGAATTGATGATGTGTCTAGCGAAACGCCGCACCGTTCTCCTGAAGGTAGAACTAGACCAGCAAAGAGAGTTGGGTATAAAAAATGTACACATCCAAAATAAGCTGGCCGCGCGTAGATAAAGTAGATAAACTATTGTTTTCTCCGAGACCATTAGCGCAAGACCGACTCACACTTGGCCGGTTTTTATTATTTGTTGTTATACAGTAGAGTTTGCTCTATAATCACACCAAGTTTGACGCTTGTATGTGTTACCGTTTTTACAATAGAGAGAGAAGAAAAAACGTCGATAAAAACCAGTTCTTCTCCTCTCCTCGTCCTGACCTGTCCTGTCTGTCTGTCTGTCTGATATTGATAAATACTGACTAAAATCCATTTACTTTACACATTGCCGGTGGACCAGGTAGGCATTGTATACAATTGTAATGTAATAGACAATAATATTCATAATATTTCATACATTGCTGGGCGCCTCAGGCATTCTATACATTGCCTAGGTATTGTATAGAATACATGATTATACAGATTGCCGGTAACATAGCCAAAGAATACAAAAAACTACTTAACAATGTTGGTAAGAACACTATGTCAGTGTTGGCAGGCAAAAAGAAATCATTTTCTAATTCTGATATTCTGACTATCCATCCATGCAGACATAAACTCACGACACGTCAGAAACATTTCGAAAACGTAGTTGTAGCAATGCTCACATATAGCAATTTGTTTCAGGATGGAATGACGTGTCAATTGGTGAAAGGTGGCAGTCGCCCACATATAGGGTCCTTCTTAATATGCTGACACTTTTTTAAGGGGATGATTAGACCATCAAACTGAACAACTTTCTCTATAGATCTCTTTCTCTCTCCTGTATACACTGCTTATGAATCATTTAATCCCTAAGTAGCCTCGTACGACACCCACTATACCTACATCATAATATAGCAAAATAATATCAAAACTGATAAACTACTTTCTTGGCCGATTGTCTGTATCGCCCATTTCTACCGATTACGTAATAACGTTTTATTATCGACGAGTAGGTACGTTGGAGTATACAATAGAATTTTATTACGGCCGCCACGTGGCCTCACGTTTGTTATTGCTTTTGGCTGGCAACACCGTCTCGCTGTCTCGACTGCTTGATGACTATGTTAGTATAGCGCTTTCTGTTTGGTATATTGAGAGGGAAATCTGGTTGCCGTATTGTTTTTATAATCTTTAATAGCCCATTCGGTAAATGTTTAAATTTTTATTACCAATCGATGTTTTATTTAAATTCGGAAATTACAGTACCTCGTTATGAGAAGTGACAAATACCAACTTCTCCAGATTATTCTGCAGGGCAAAATTTTGGAAACACGAATGCCTGGAGTGAAGGACTTCCTGGCTTAAAAACCTATATGAATGGTTCGATATGAACACCACGTCTCTGTTCAGGGCTGCAGTCTCCAGGGACCGAATAGTTCTAATGATAGCCAACCTCCAATAGGAGGTGGCAACACAAGAAGACAGGGTTTAAACATAAATGTGTTACATACTTTATGATAAGGATACGCAAATAGCCGATGTTGGTGAGAAAACTGCCAAGTTGAAATGGGATTGGGCCCGCCATGTCTGTCGATTACACCCGGAAAGATGGCCAATTGTAGTTGCATTGTTTGCAATTGGATTGTTTTGCTAATATCTCCAATGCTATGCAGAGTGAAATTGATATTATTAGCATCCTTTTAATTAAACTAAAGAGTCTACCCATCAAACTGAACAACTTTTACTACGGCAGCAAACCGATCGGAGCAAAAATCTGCTGTTTGAATACATTTAAGGCGTATCTGCCCTGGACCACGACTCTCCATACTAATCGATGCGAACGATCGCGTGGCTCCGGTCAGAATTTAGCTGTTTTCTTTGAAAAATTAGATGATTTTTTATCAATTTCTAAAAAGTAAGAAAACCACATCATTCTAAATTGTATTGTGAACAATATTGTAAATTTTCATTTTCTTCCGATTCAAAATGTAAGAGTAAAATGGTTACAACTGGAAAAAAAGGGGTGACTTTAGAGTCAATTTGCTTCGGTTTTATTCATTAAAATCGATTTCTAGAAAAACCACATCACTTCTCAAATCCTGTAGATGGTTCAGTTTATTTTTCAGCTCAAAAAGTGCCATAGTTAATGAATAAAATGGTTACAAAGTAACCCAAAACCGGCAGGTAGCCCCTTAAATCGAGTGGGCACTGCAGTTGAGTATGGAACAGCAGATGTTTTTGCTCCGATCGGTTTGCTCCCAACCCTTTACCCGACACTGGGAACCTACTTACAGCCTACCTCTTTTTTTTTAAATATATTTACTAGCCTGGTTACTAGACCTTTTGGCTAAATCTTATTTTATTTTTAATTTTCTTCTGTTTTCACATTAAAACGTTGGTATTCGACGTTTTGATGGTTCTTTGGAGTTTTTGGAGGCAATCGAAAGACTTAGGAAAAGCAGAGAAGTCTACAGGAAAGAGGTGAACCGACCGCTTTGCCGCGCTAAAATCACGGAACACTTTTCCTGTTTACGACCCATGCACCATCATATTTCACTGAACTATATATTGTTTACTTGCACGACACTTTGTTACGCAAAACAACACCAATTTTACGAACCGAAACTCACTATAAACAATAAAAATTCGATGAAATATGAGGACTCCAAACGTCAGCTACCAAAGCCCGCCAAAAACTCCCAGACTACCTCTGAATTCTTTATAGTAAGGCCAGATCATTTGACATCATTACAACCCTAAAACCTACATAAAAATCCACCACTGTCGTTGTCATTGAAAATTCTACCCTAAAAGTCAAAATGAAGGTCCGAAAAAGCTTCAAATGTTGCCCAGTTATCAATTATGAGGGTAAAAGCACAAACAGGCAAGGTCGGAACCCGTCGTAACTGACTAATCAAGGTGGGTTAATGACTTGTTGCGTTTGTTACAGGAATATATACCGTGAAACGTTAATTTTAGAGACTAATTTTGGATGGAGTAAAAATATATTTTCAATTTGGCGTGTGTTACTTCTCTGGGGTAACAAAAGGGTTTTTATTAAGGTTATTGGTTTGGTCTGTGTAAGTGTTTTGATATGATAATCGTGGTTACCTGCGGGAATGGTCTGTCAGGATAATAGATATGAATGTATAACCAACTAAACTGAAATGTTTTTTTTTTAATTAAAAAATGGGTTTCCCTTGACCTCAATCCAGTCCTGAGGACAAAGATGGGGTTGAAGATGTAGAGAGCTTACCCAGAAGAAGCCTTAGCCTGTAGCTTGTATTTAGCTTGGTTGCCCTGCGGACCCACCATAGGCTAGGGCCATGCCCCTGGTGGTAGGGTGGGACTCAACCATATTGATACCTGTGGCATCACATCTGTCACATACGTAAATTTTTAAGGTAAGTCTTTGTCGCTCTTATTTCTTACGCATCGCTCCTTCCTGCTGTCACATGGTATCATTCAAAGTTTACAAACTATAGGTCATCCTTAGATGAAGCATATTATGTCTAGATAGAGCCTCATGAGTCTTGACATAATAGAGGTCACCTTAGCACCTTGTCACAACAAGCTATTTCCCGGTTAGTCCATCTTTGCTCCCGAAAAATTTCCCCCAGGGGTACTTTATATCCATATATTTCGTCCACATCCTCTGAATATCCTTATTACCGGCGTTATAAAGCATGTTGTGTTATAGTAGGAGTAAAGTATTACCCCTAAAATGGTTTTGGGGGTAATAAGTAGAATAAGAATTTTATTGAAAAATAATAACAAAACTTAGCCAAACTGTACAATAGAACAGTACCTAACAACAAACAGTTATGTGTTACAGAACTACAGAGCTAAAGGTTAAGTTTAACTTATACATAACATATTGAGCCCCTGTGCCTAAACAAAGTAAAATTAATTAAAAGGCACCTTTAATTCAGGCTTCAGGATCCTTCCCTCGTAGGTACTTGAACTTACTTCTTGCATAATAATGTGGTGTTAAACACGGTGTAGAGTAGAAATTATTTGGTGAGCAGGTTAGATTGCATAACGTATTACAACTTTGTCTACTATAGGTATTTAGAAGCGGAGGTCTCGATACAACCGTGTCATCTACCTATTAGTCATGGATTTCAACGCCTTGATTCAATTAATTTTTTTCGCTACTACTAACTGTTATACTTAGCAACAGTAGGATAGAATCACTCCTGACCCCCTCAGGGGGTCGCGGACTAAAACACCTAAGATGAATCAGTAAAAATACAATTTTACATCTGTTCTACTTTTACACGAACGTCAAATGAGGCTTCATTAGTCGACGGAACTCCCGTCACGTTCCAAATACACGTGTAAACTATAGACTCCGTAATAGACTAGCGGCCAGGACCAGAGAAAAAAAATCTCGTATGTAAGTTCTGTATATACCTACAACAGGTATGGGTGTGTTCAGGGTACTCTCTGGATCACGAAACTGCTTGTTGTATAATTCTAAAGTGGTGGAGAGGGTAGCAGTGACGTCATAAAGATGGCCGCCGACGGTTTTAGTTTTTCTTCAATTGTAGCGCACCTATGAGATCAATCTGGTTGTGCAAGGTGTCATTTGAAAGCTTATTTAATTTACTTTAACCATTTCATAGACACCTAACGTGAAAAATTTGTATTTACTGAAATATTCTCAATTTATTGCATATTTCGTTACCTACCAGCAATCATTCCTCCAGTTTTCTCGGAAACGGGTAACTTTATTGTGATTATAGCCATTACATAAAACATAGAGAATTTTATTAGCTATCTTACAACATCAATTGTATAAGAATACAACTTCAAACGACTGAGCTGTGTCAAATTTTCTGGTGCACTGTTACTATGAGTCCAAGCGTGCGGCGGTGTGCGGGCGGGGCGGACGGACTGCAAATAACATTATGATTTATAGATTATATAAAATTAAGGTTTCCATTGTAATATTGATTCGAAAAACATACATTTTTATATTATTTGCACATGCGTTTACATAAATTGTAGATGTACAGGGTGTAATATTAAATGCGTTACATACTTAAGGGATGCTTTAGACCATAAAACTGAACAACTTTTATAATGGGACCAACTTTGAAATCACGAGAAAAATTAGCTGCTGTTTCATACATTTTGGTCCAGAAGAGACATGTTCCACGGAAAATCTGATTTAATTCGCTATATTTATATTGGCTCCAAGGTGAAAGTGGTTCAGCTTGATGGTCTGATGTAGGTACCCCCATTCGATATAATATGTACCTACTTAACGCATTACATTTTACACTATGTAAGAATGAGGCTGCCTTGGAAAAGTAAATAAAAGAATGAGAAATCCAAAACAATTTAGTTAACAGGTTTATAAATATTTATTATTGTTATAAAAAAAACACTTGTTAGTTGCAAGCATGCAATGTCTAGAGTGATTCATCAACATCACCAAAATTATACCTACTGATTTAAGCATACCTCCTCACTGATATTTTATGGCAAACACCCTGCATGCATTTTTGAATTTTACTAACAAATCTGCATCTCGCACTACGGCAGCCTGTTTTGCATTGGCAAGACATTAATTTCAAATCTTTTACGAAATAGGTAGGTACATGGTTTTAACGTTGTTATCGGTGACAACTTTTCGTTTTCCAATGTTCAACCATGGTTTTGTAGGTAGTGGTAAATTATGAAATGCCACATATGTAGTAGCCCAAACGTACATTTGGTAATTTGCTCTTTTTAGATGTTGTATCAGAGCTTCTTGAGACGGTAGAAGTTTATCCACTTTACTAATACTATGACAGTAAATAGCCATATCAAACTTCTCACCTTTTTGCTTTAGATCTTCTGTTAGGTCAACGACCGTTCCAAATCCTTCCAAAAGACCGTAATTTTCTATGAAGACTGCTTCTGCTTTTCTATGAAAAACTTGACAATGAGCTTGTGCTAGCGCATACTGTAAGAGCGTGGAACGTCAATAAACAGTGTATTTCTGGTCGATTATTTCAAGAGCAAGCAACACAACTTGAGGGAGGCATAGAATTATTAACCACTGGTGGATTAGAAAATCCACTTACTGTAGCAACAAATAAAAACAGACCTGTCGATCACTTAAAAAGCAATCACGAACAAGCTGACACCCGTTTTGTTTTACATGTAATTGATGCTGCCCAAAGTGGGTTTGAGACCCTAATGGTAAACAGACACTGAAGTTTTACTGTTGCTCATTCATTTCTTCTAGGTTAACAGCGAAGGTCTGGATTCAATGAGGAATGAGCGCGAGTAAATCAAAATACGTTTTAGTCAATAAAATTGTTCAAGCACTTGGACCAGAAATAAAATGTTTATTGACGTTCCACGCTCTTACAGTATGCGCTAGCACAAGCTCATTGTCAAGTTTTTCATAGAAAAGCAGAAGCAGTCTTCACAGAAAATTACGATCTTCTGGAAGGATTTGGAACGGTCGTTGACCTAACAGAAGATCTAAAGCAAAAAGGTGAGAAGTTTAATATGGCTATTTACTGTTATAATATTGGTAACGTGGATAAACTTCTACCGTCACAAGAAGCTCTGAAACAACATATAAAAAGAGCAAATTACCAAATGTACGATTGGGCCACTGTAGATGTGGCATGTCATAATTTACCACCACCTAGAAACCATGGTTGAACATTGGAAAACGAAAAATTGTCACCGAAACTCGTAACAACGTTAAAACCATGTATTTCGTAAAAGATTTGGAATTAATGTCTTGCCAATGCAAAACAGGCTGCCGTAGTGCGAGATGCAGATTTGTTAGTAAAATTCAAAAATGCATGCAGGGTGTTTGCCATAAAATATCAGTGAGGAGGTATGCTTAAATCAGTAGGTATAATTTTGGTGATGTTGATGAATCACTCTAGACATTGCATGCTTGCAACTAAGAATTGTTTTTTTATAATAATAATAAATATTTATCAACCTGTTAACTAATTTGTTTTGGATTTCTCATTCTTTTATTTACTTTTCCAAGGCAGCCTCATTCTTACATAGTGTAAAATGTAATGCGTTAAGTAGGTACATATTATATCGAATGGGGGTACCTACATCAGACCATCAAGCTGAACCACTTTCACCTTGGAGCCAATATAAATATAGCGAATTAAATCAGATTTTCCGTGGAACATGTCTCTTCTGGACCAAAATGTATGAAACAGCAGCTAATTTTTCTCGTGATTTCAAAGTTGGTCCCATTATAAAAGTTGTTCAGTTTTATGGTCTAAAGCATCCCTTAAGTATGTAACGCATTTAATATTACACCCTGTACATCTACAATTTATGTAAACGCATGTGCAAATAATATAAAAATGTATGTTTTTCGAATCAATATTACAATGGAAACCTTAATTTTATATAATCTATAAATCATAATGTTATTTGCAGTCCGTCCGCCCCGCCCGCACACCGCCGCACGCTTGGACTCATAGTTACAGTGCACCAGAAAATTTGACACAGCTCAGTCGTTTGAAGTTGTATTTTTATACAATTGATGTTGTAAGATAGCTAATAAAATTCTCTATGTTTTATGTAATGGCTATAATCACAATAAAGTTACCCGTTTCCGAGAAAACTGGAGGAATGATTGCTGGTAGGTAACGAAAAATGCAATAAATTGAGAATATTTCAGTAAATACAAATTTTTCACGTTAGGTGTCTATGAAATGTTTAAAGTAAATTGAATAAGCTTTCAAATGACACCTTGCACAACCAGATTGACCTCATAGGTGCGCTACAATTGAAGAAAAACTAAAACCGTCGGCGGCCATCTTTATGACGTCACTGCTACCCCCTCCACCACTTTAGAATTATACAACAAGCAGTTTCGTGATCCAGAGAGTACTCTGAATACACTTATACCTGTTGTAGGTATATACAGAACTTACATACGAGATTTGGTTTAGAGACGACTTTTCCCCGCGTGGCCGCTACACTATAATTAATGCGTCGCAACTTTGACGGGACACTTCGCGATCGTTTCTAGGCCGCTTTTACGTCTAAATATTCGTTTTGAAACAGCTTATACATTATCGTTTCGAGGCCGTTTATAAGACTAAATCATCGTTTTGAGGCCGCTTATACGACTAAATCATAGTGTCGAGGCTGCTTATACAACTAAACCCAGCTCATACGACTAACTCGCCGTTTTGAGGCAGCATATACGACAAAATCATCGTTTTGAGGCACCTTATACGACTAAATCAACGTTTTGAGGCACATCCTACGACTAAATCATTTTTCGGCTAATGCAAGTTAACTGTCATAATATATTACTCATAACTTAAATAATGTAAAAAACAAAGCTGAAATTATTTCACTGTCGCTTGCGAAATTGCGAAAAAACTCAGCTATTCCACACATTTGGGTTGACAATTTTTTTGTCATTTGCGATGTCGGCTCCATTAGTGAAGGTTGTTTTATTTAATACGATGGTCTGAAGAATCAATCAAATCTAATCAAAATCATTTATTGCGCTAATTATAGGTAAAACACACCAACAACAACAACAACAACTATTAAAACATGTAGGCTATTTCACGCTATAAAATATCTCCGTAAATTTTATTAAAAATTCTACTAGTTTCTTACTTCTATACGAAGATTTAATACCTAAGGAAAATGATTAGGTAATAAACTTGTAGGCCTTCTCCAAATTAGCCCTTACAGAGTGAGGAGTACCTTGGGGTACCTTGTTTGGGTCCTCAGAAGTGACATGTTAAAGTAGTCGAGTAGTACCATTGCTATTAGTTATTCAACGCTATGTTTGTGTCTTGAATATGTTAACACTGATTGTTGCTATCTAAGGGGCTAATTACTAATTAGCCTTGTAATTAGATAGTATGAGTAGGCTAGTTCTTACTTTTTGCGCGTATCATCCATTATCATTAGCCTAAATTTATTCATCAGCAAGTGAATAAGTACATATTCGTTCCACACTGCAGGGTACGGGATACAAAAGAAACACGACGACATAGACTTAAACTCTAGCGATAGACTTGCCCTTCCATAGAAGCAACATGTTCCACTTGAATGAGGTGTACGCACCTGATTGATGTTCCCGAGTTCACTTCGTCATTATGGCAATGACAGACCGCAATGTGTCATTTTGTGTTGTTTTGTGTGACATGTTGTTTGTTTGAACGAGCTTGTCTATCGCTAGAGTAATATGTCTATGCACGACGATGTATAAATGACTTTCGCTGTCTGTGATTAACAAAATATTTTAAAAGAATTCTAATTTTAGTATTATTATATTTTTAGACCACCTAAGATGTTGCCAGTCATATCAATAAACCATTCTTCGCCCGATAGCACAGTCTGCAGTGAACCTGCCTGCTGTGCCGAGGGTCGCGGGTTCGAATCCCGTAAGGGACAAATATTTGTATGATACAAATAGGAGTTTTACTTCAGTCGTTTTTTTATCTCACGGAATTCTATCAGCTCAATTCAATTCAAAAAATTCAAAATCATTTATTCAATATAGGAGCCTGAAGCACACTTATTAAACGTCAATTCTTTTTTAAGCTACCACCGCGTCGGAACGTGTTGTCGCTGTAGAGAAGATGCGGCCAGAAACTCTACAGCATAATACGACTTAATGACTATTACAATATAAATTCTTATGCTAAGGTTATTTATACAGTAATACATAGTCTATTTAATTAAATAATTGATACTATACAGTAAACTATATGTTAGTGACACTCAGACCCAAGCATTTTGATCATTTAAATAATCATCCAGTGCTGATTGCACTTTTGCATAGGAGGTCCAAATTCCGTAATAAGGACATCAGGAAAGTTATTACTTTCATTGTCTGAATACAGCCTTACATTTTTTTTGTAATTAAAAATAGTGGTGTATATCCCTTCACCAGTGTACAAGGACAATTAGCATAGCATAAGCATATGCTCACGACTATATTCCCCAGGGGGGTAGTCAGAGATATTCTGAAACCTGAGAACATCCACGTCGGACTATTAGTATATAATTAATTAATTATATATCCCTTTACTTATGTAAAAAAAAAAATTAGCATTAATTATTATTGTTACCTAACAATTGGAATATAATAATATGTATTAGGTAAGGTAGGTCTCACAAAGCTTTTATCGAAAAAGCGCTAAGACCGTCATTAATTAAATAATGCCAATAAACAGGTCAAGGCCGACCCCTGGCCGTGATCTAGAGGGTTCTCGACATTGACAGCTTCTCTGCAATCGAGAGGAACCCTTTATTCGATTTTAGGGAACATTATTTGTGCTGTCAAGGCGAATACCTAGACTACTGGTGGAATACTGGTGCTTATTCATTATTTACTAGCGACCGGCCCCCGCTTCGCTTGACGGCCGGACGGCTAAATTACTTGAAAACCTCATTGTAATTTTAACTACATACAGGGTGTAAGTAGGCGATTAACAATTGCATGACTTTAAGGGGTGATTAAGGGGGACACAGGGACACATGATACTGAACAACTTTTAAAAAAAAGGTTGATTTCGAGTCAGGGATACCTAAAAATCATATCGTAATCTTTTTTTTGTAAATATCTTCAATGTACAGACACGATTCAGTTACAGTTTTATAATAGTTTAGATTAGATTAGATTATGTGGTTACTAATATTGTGACGGACTACAGAAGAAAGAATAAGAAGTATACTTTGTAAATTCATATACTCGTACCTACTTTTTAGCGTCGAATATGTATCTCTTGTTCTAGGAATGTCTGGAAGCTTACCTGGAAAAATAAATAAATTATTGTTAATATCCTGCCTGAAAAAAACAGTAGGTCAAAATACGAAATCGACAAAAAGAGATTTAAAATGCCGTTTGAAGCGAAAACATGGCTTCGACATTAACATGTAGGTACAAATCAAACAAAAATATTTGAAATTCCTCGTTCATTCGTAACGAAATCTAGTTACGTACTCGGCCGAAAGGGAATTGAATCAACGTACGTATTGTCATACAATTGACTATTTTTATGATTTTATCACTGACAAAATTCCGGTGAGAAGCAAAATTTATTGTAGCGCGAACTCTCTACCACGGGTTACCTACGTAACATCTAAACATGTTTGGACGAAACATGTTTCACCGAACACCTTTGATCTAATGCACTATTCAACGAAGTAATGTTTCATCTATGTAACGTTTCCGCTATAGCACGTTTCATCTAATGTAACGTTTCATCTAATTTTCAATTTCTAGTTGTTTTGGATGGTAGGGGGGGTAGGGGGGTGGGGGATGTAAGCAGGTACGTGTGTATGTATATTATGTATGTATGTATATGTGTATGTATGTATGTATTTGCGTATGTGTGTACCTAACGTACGTAGGTGGGCAGGTGATAGGTAGATAGGTAGATACGTATGTATGTATGTATGTATGTAGGTAGGTATGTATGTAGGTATACTGTATTTGTGTATGTTTGTATGTATGTATGTATTTGCGTATGTGCGTACGTACGTAGGTAGGCAGGTGGTTGGTAGATAGGTATGTGTGTATCTATGTATGTATGTATGTTTGTATGTATGTATGTGTGTAAGCAATTATTAAGTAAGTAACAAAATAAATTATTTGTTGTTGTAAAATGCTATTTTTATACAATACTTTTATTGATTTCTTGATTTAGAAATGTTAAATTTGGTGATAAGGGCGCCATTGAACGGGGCGTTTAACATCAGTACAATCAGTACAATAATATAAGTATACTAACTTCTTTGATTCTAATTAAAATAATGTATTTTCTGTTGTGGGACCACACTTTTTTTTCATTTTATGTTATTTTGGTTAATTTTGCGAAGTTACAATATTTGTTAAGTACAATCAGTACAAAAGGTACTTTATACCTTTATGATTCCAATAATAAACAAAAAATGTTTATAATATTAGGCTTCCTATTTTTTTAGTATTAAGCTTATGACAATACTTTTTTATTTTTATTACAAATTTTGTTGTTCTGTTCTCGTAGATACCTACTTACCTATATACGTACATACGTACATACGTACATACGTACATACGTACATACGTACATACGTACATACTTACATACGTAAATACGAACATACGTACATACGTACATACGTACATACGTACATACGCACATACGTACATACGCACATACGCACATACGCACATACGTACATACGCACATACGCACATACGTACATACATATATACGTGCATACGTACATACGTACAGACGTACATACGTACATACGTACCTGCCTACCTACGTATGTACGCACGTATGCAAATACATACATACACATATACATACATACATATATACATACATACATACATACATACATTACATGCATATATACATACATATATACATACATACATACATACATACATACATACATACATACATACATACATACATACATACATACATACATACGTACCTACCTATCTACCTACCACCTGCCCACCTACGTACGTAGGTACGCACATACGCAAATACATACATACATACACATATACCCATCCACACCCACACTACCCGATGTACCCACACTAACAAACTGTACAATATTCTTAAATATGTAAGGTGTAAATTTAAAACATATTGTATGTGTATATTGTTAAATAAATTTATTTATCATTTTTTCATTTTTTTTCATACATACATACATAATATACATACACACGTACCTGCTTACATCCCCACCCCCCCCACCCCCCCACCATCCAAAACAACTAGAAATTGAAAATTAGATGAAACGTTACATTAGATGAAACGTGCTATAGCGGAAACGTTACATAGATGAAACATTACTTCGTTGAATAGTGCATTAGATCAAAGGTGTTCGGTGAAACATGTTTCGTCCAAACATGTTTAGATGTTACGTAGGTAACCCCTCTACCACAGCCCACACTGGAAATATTTCTTAATATAAAGTAAGTATGCAGTAGTGCGTTTCAACGTCATCATCAACCTGTCATCGTCCACTGCTGAACATAGGCCTTTCCCAACGCACGTCATAAAACTCTAACCTCGGCCTACCTAATCCAGTCGCTCTCTGCTGCCTTAGTGGGATCACAAACGATGACGCATTGACGGAGCGGCAGGCGTCAGTGAAACAAGGAAGCATGGTGACGGATTGACGAACCGTGTGTGCTTCAACGTGCGGTTTCATACGACTCTTTGCTTCACAAGTGACGGACTGATGTCTGCCGCTCCGTTAAGACGCTGTTATACCGTCGAGGCCGTTTTTTGAACGGAAACGAAAGTGTTTTAAACTGTGTTTTAAAGTCTGAAATTAAATTATGTCTTATTTAAGGATCGGGCGGATGGGCGACTGTTCTCAATAACACGATTAGATTAAGTTTACTCGATAGAAAAAAATCCCAAAGTTACCCCTTTTTGTTATTGTTATGTTTTTTCAATACTATGATTAAACTGCTGATATTTAACTTTTTATTCTTGTACTTAACTAAATACATTAAATATTTCTAGTGAACTCAGAAGAAGTTTTAGCTTAGAAACTCCCATGAGCAAAGATATTGACGAAAAACACGTTTTTTTGCGATCCTGCTTTCAATTGGAGCGGGATGGCTAATTGTAAACTTATGCTTGCAAGAAAGAGACGCTTGCAGTGGGATAACCTAGCCTTAATGCGTCATCGTGTGTGGTCCCTTTCAATCAGTCGTCAATCCAGCGGGCCGCGGGGCGTCTCACACTACTCCTGCCAGTTCGTGGTCTCCAGTTTAGAACTCCAGACTCTAAAACTGTTTCAATTCTTCTGCAGATATGACCAGACCGTTGTCACTTCAGCTTCCTAATTTTCAGAACTGTCATCACTTTATTTCTCTTACGTACAACCTCCGTCCTGATGTTATCTCTCAGAGAAACACAGAGCATAGCTCTCTCCATAGCTCGAATTGATAAACTAGTCTCATCGTCAGGGTCCACGTTTCATCATTTCTGGCAGGACGCACTGATTTGCGTAGTGCGTTCAATTAAAGTCATATAAATAAACTGTAACTGATCAACCAGCAAAATAATGTGCCTCTTCTTCTGTCTAGTCGACGGTACGTCACAGTTTTTGATTTGCCATCTCTTAGCTACGTACGAGCATTTGGCTCTTGACACGGAGGTCTTGGGTTCGATTCCTAGTGATAAGTCACTTTGTTCGTTTTTCCCCAGTTGGCTAGGACATTGCAGGCTGAATCACCTGATTCTCTGAAAAGAAAAATGATACCGTGCTTCGGAAGCTGAGTCGTTGGTCCCGGCTACTATCCCTGGTGGTAGTAGTCGTTACATAAAAATCACGTCAGAGGCCGAAAGTTGGTCTGACACCAGCGCCCGCGGCATGATCGCGCTCTAGCTCCCTTTCTTTTTGCGCGCGAACGAACGAGTTAGCAGGCGCGATAAAACGTTTATCGAGGCACCATGCCGCGGGCGCAGGGCTTGCCCGCTTGCCCACACGATAAGAAGAAGAGGCAATGCCCACACCAACCGTAACTGCATTTAGTAAGAACGTAGATAGTTATTCTGAGCACCCGCATAGGAATTCATTTGTTTTATGTTTGTGTAGGTACACCCGTGTCATTCAATTTTCATTTTCTTAGTCATTCATTTCACAACATTTCTTTTCTAATCCTAACCTAAAATAAATCACAGCCCGAACCATTAAAACAGAAGCGACGCAAAAATGCTGAATCATCAAGTGGAAATAAAAAATGAATTCTCCCTATTCCCTTCCAAGGTCAGGCACCTGAGGGACCACTTAAAATCCCATTAAGCAAATACTTACACCGACCTTTGAATATTCTGCCAAAAGTACACAAAATGTTATGATACCTTGGTGACGAAGGTACTCATTATTATTTATTTTAACAGAAATAAGTAATGACTACACCGTCACACCACAGCGAAGACTTTATATTTTTTAATCTTCGTCACACTCACCGGACTGACCGTTACACTGCTCAATCTCATATGATATCAAAGAGTTACCCTTGGTCCTCGCTCGCGCGAAAGCTGCAGCGGTCGTATCACACCGATCCGTCGCGTTTTTCAATACAACTATACACGCACCGGTCGTACGAACTTTCGATCAAATACCAAAACTCCATTGAATATCCTAATAGTGGCTATCGCGCGATCAAGCGTGCCTACTTCAGGGTTTAAACTTAAACTGTATGTTGTATGTATTGCTCCTGACCGATTTCGGCCACGGCGACTGCTTCAACTCCGATATTGGCATTGATGGGCCCTCATGTGGCTAACATAGCCAATCTTCAAACTGTATATTACAGAGGCGCCGAAAAACGTATCTTAAATTGTAAGTTATTCTCGCTTCAAGGACCTATTTGTCTGGGACTTCCATGACTCGGGTTAATAAAATAGCAAACTGGAACGGGACACAAAAAACAATATTTGTCGTAGGAAAATCTAACATATTTCTGAAGGAGAGGCACTTGTATTGTACGAAGATTCCTTCGATCGTTTCCACGAAACATGAGGAGACGGAATTGAAGGCATTCGGGCTAGGGCTGCCACTGACTGACATTGGTTTCCCCGGATATCCGGGGAGGATCGGACGAAGTTTTAAAGTCAAATAAAATAGTTTTTACTAGCGCGCCCGCGCCTCCTCTAATGATGCACTGTAAGTGCACTTGTTGCACTGCACAAGTGCACTTACAGAGAAGTAACGGTCCGTCAAAACATGTATGGATTTTGATATTCCAAATTACGGATGTGAAAGTCAAATCCATACATTCTCGGATTCAAATCCATAAATTCCGTACAGTGCACAATCGACCTAACACCTTTTTTCTTTTAATAATTAAAAAGAACGAAACATAATTTTGTATGACTTACAATTTTTTTTTTTTTTTTTTTTTTTTAAGTTAGTAAAATGAACTTAGTAAGATGAACCAACGCTACGTCATATTTACAAGCTTTTAAGTTTTAAGGTTTCAAAATGTTATGCTGTTACTGTCAATAGTACGAGTGCGTAAAAACCCAGTGTGAGAAAGTCAATAAATACGTAAAACAATATGGTATGGCGCAAATCGACTTTAGAGGGAACTTAGTTTCAAAGGCATGGCAATACATTTTGTTCAGCAAAAATTGAGACAGCCCGATAGTAATTATGGTCTTAACGTCATGTGTTTATTGACAACGCACACACGGCAACAGATCAACGTACCCATAGTTGAACTCTATGTTCATGGACATAAGGTCCAACTATGGGTTGATCTGTCGCCGTCTAGAACGATTAAATCGTTCTAGGTCGCCGTGCTTACACCGCGACTTATTTCCATTTGTAAGCTTTAACAAAAAAATATCCGGCTATCCACTCGAAAAAATAATGTTCCTGGCAGCCCTATTGCGTCGAAGTGGCCATTCAAAGGCCCTCCCATTCCTCAAACATCCAGCCGTTTTATGAGGGACCCTGCAATATGTGACCACTCTATCTACCGCCGGAGAGAGCTTAATATATAACTACCTAACCCTTGTTGACTTTGGTCTCGTACGACCCGTTAATGAATAGTTAAACATCAATTTACTTAGGTAGGTCTATTGATATAGATCAGATATACTCGTACAAATGAACATACGTAGTGACATTTTTATTTTCATGGCAAAAAACTTCGCTTCTTATCGTGTGGGCAGCAAGCCCTGCATAGGTAGCATGCCGCTGTGATACAGCGCTATCACACCATTCACACCTTCGCTCTCTTTCTATTTGCGCCCGAATCGTACGTTCGATAAAAGACGGGATACAACCGTATCACGTGTGGCATTATATTCTATTCTATTTTTATTTAATGGCGTTTCCTTGTTAGATTTCGCCAGTGTCAAGTAATTTGAGGGAGTGTCTATCCAATCTTGAGGATTGTTTTTGAGTAAGAACAACTGAGAAGGATTTTAGAGCCTCGTGGCAGGCTGAGACGCGAACACCACGCGAGAGACAAGTGTTCGAGGCAAACCCTGCAACGTGACTCCTGTGGCATTCTACCTATGCTGGTGTCAGAGTTTTTTCAGACTGCCTTACCAACAGAGATAGTAGCCGGGACCAACGGCTTAAGGGGCTACCTGCCGGTTTTGGGTAATTTTGTAACCATTTTATTTATTAACTATGGCATTTTTTGAGCTGAAAAATAAACCGAACCATCTACAGGATATGAGAAGTGATGTGGTTTTTCTAGAAATTTATTTTAATGAATAAAACCGAAGAAAAGGGACTCTAAAGTCACCCCTTTTTTTCCAGTTGTAACCATTTTACTCTTACATTTTGAATCGGAAGAAAACGAAAATTTACAATATTGTTCACAATACAATTTAGAATGATGTGGTTTTCTTACTTTTTAGAAATTTATAAAAAAAATTATCTAATTTTTCAAAGAAAACAGCTACGTTCTGACCGGAGCCACGCGCTCTTTTGCATCGATTAGTATGGAGAGTCGTGGCCCAGGGCAGATAAATACGCCTTAACGTGCCATCGCGAAAAAAAAAACGATGTTCCGTACAAAACTGAAAACTCGAGTAAGTTTGCAGTTTTGTACGGAACAGCTGATTTTTTCATTCGCAATTTCGATGTTGGTCCCATAAAGAAAGTTTTTCACTTTGGCGGTCTGATCATCTCCTTAAAAATCTGTCAGCATATTAAGTTGGACCCTGTATACTTAATCATAAACCATTAAAGGTCATAACGCTTCATAAATGCAATGGCGCCATTGTAAATAGGTAATAAACTGTTATTTTAGACCCTTTGCGATCCCCGCGAACTGTGTGCTTACGCCAAAGGGAGTAATTTACATTTTTATGAGGCTGCCAGGTGATTTCAAAAGCGTTTACGGAGTCCGGCTGCGGTGGCTGATGAAATTAAAAAAAAACGCTTGTTCGGGTTGGTTGGGGGGGAAATATAATTCTGGGTGGAATATTGTTTGTTCTTTTTAAGGTCAGGGTCATGGAGGATAGAATGAAGCGGAGGTGTCACAAAGCAATATTTCTATCGAAGTAAGTTTCACTAAAATTAGAGACGGGGAAAAGACGGGTCCGCCGGTTCCGAACCGAATCCAGGAACAGTGCACTTCATCGTTTAAGATGTATTTTATTGACAAAAGTTTGAGTAAAAAGAATGGCGGTCCGCTTCGATCGAACTGAGCATCATAGGCAATTCCCGTCATGACCTAATATTTCCATGTATAGGGTCCATCTTAATATATCAGCTGTCCGATACATTTGGCTCGAGTAGGTTTGCAGTTTTCAAAAATCTGCCCCTCTATACAAAACTGCAAACCTACTCGAGCCAAATGTATGGGACAGCAGATTTTTTTTCGCGTTTTCGATTTTGGTCCAATAGAGAAAGTTGTTCAGTTTGATGGTCTGATCATCCTCTTAAAAAAGTGTCAGCATATTAAGTTGGACCCTGTATACACACGTGCGCTACGCTACGGGCACACTATAAAATATAATAGTACTTGCTTGTACGACTATACAGGGTTTAAACTTAAATGCGATACATAATTAAGGGGGTGCTTTAGACCATCAAGAACAACTTCCAAGATGAGAAGAGTCACTTTAACTCTGTCATCGTGACAGAGATAAACGACTTTACGAGCATTGTTGCAAGAAAATAAGTGATTTCGCCCAAAATAAACATACAAACAGAGAAAACTTTAATTGGCTTCTAGTTCAAGCTCTTCAAAGTTCCTGAGGAGAAAAGAGAAAATGTTAACGATAATTTCATTCTTCTTAACTTGAAACTGTCTTAATATAAATCAAAACAAACATCCATCTAAGGATTTTCTTTAAGAAAATAAGCAACTTTCACCCGAAGCAATCCATTACGCCACAACATCGCGTTCAATTTGAGGTTCATTAAGAAAATAGGTAATTCGAATAAAATGGAAGTATAGTTTTGGTCTGGCTTTCATAAGCATAGTTTTAAAGGGTAATAATAGGCCCTAATAATTAATATCTTGTGCATTGTCACACAGAGTGACCGCTTACCGAAAAGAGCAGAGTGATAGGCCCCCCACAAGGTGGACCGACGCCCTGATGAAGGCGGCGGGAACCGTCGGATGAGAGCAGCGCTGGACCAGTTGTTGTGACAGTCCTTGGGGGAGGCCATGTCCAGCAGTGGACTTTTCTTTAGCTAGTTTAGCTGAGATGACAATGATTGTCACACGGATCATTTAGACCCATTTAAAATACCAGAATATTGCTCGCTTGTATTATGATGAGTATGATGACTATTAGGTAACGATACATACTAATATCCATGACCCGTAATCCCGATGTACCCGAATATCTATTCGTATTCTTCATACACTTTTTTACTTCTTACATGATTCTAACCCGCGACCCTCGGATCAGCAAGCAGATTGACTGCCAACTGAGGTCTAACTGGCTGCTACTAAAACTAGCTGCTACTAAACGAGGTAAAACTGAGGTGAAAATGCTCCACAAATTCGACAAGAAATTACTTTTAATATTCAACAAGCTAACACAAAACTTAATAATAAGATTAAACATTGAAGAGTTATACCTTTGAAGTAGACGTACCTAACCAGATTAACGAGAAATTCAACAAGAAATAAGGTCAAACTGTCATTATATTTATAAAGTCAACTCTAACCTCAAGGAAGGCTGAAACCGCAGAAATGCTCGCAAGTTTGTAATGAAATTATACTTGGGTGACCCCGCCCGCAATACTATTGTTTAAATCGCTCAAACTTTCAAGGGTTCCTTAAAGGTAAGCGCATATTACGACGGGCCGCAGCGCAAAAAACCGCCCGAATCGCTTCTACACACATATAATATAAACTAACGCATAGACTGCGCTAGAGCGAAGCGGGTCGTATTTTTGCGCAGCGTATTTATGTACGAGCTATACGGCCTATCATAGTGTGCTATATCAAGCGGAACTTTTGGCAACGTCTGCCAGTAAAAAATCAAACTAAAAATCCGTCAATCCGTTGCGACCTGGCCCGCTCAAGTGTGCGGACTACGCATTTTCCGCTGCGATACGGCCCGCCCTAGTATGCGCTTACCTAATAAGTTATGCATGCATATTACGATGGGCCGTATTGAGTCGGGTCGCAGGCCTAAAATCCGGCCCAAATCGCCGGCGATGCGGTGCTTCCGATTAAGATAAGCGCATATTATGAAGGGCCGTGTCGAGTCGGGCCGCAGCGCCAAAATCCGCTTCTATCCAATTTATATTATATCGCATAATACGCCGAAGCGGAGTGGGTCGCATTTTTGCGCGGCGGATTTTCCGCTGCGTTGCGGCCCGCCCTAATATACGCTTACCTTTAGATAGCTGAACCAGACGTCTAGGCTTTGTGTGGTGACCTTGTGGGGGTACCTGAGATAGTACTTGATTCATTTGGGACTCCTATTGTGTCCTAGGCCGAGTGGGTTCGGTTTGAGAGAGGAATGGGATAGTTTAAATGGACTTCTTATCGAGTTTAATTATTTTGGAATATTCAGATTTTGATTTCAGTTTTCATGTGAGTGTGAGCTCGAGGACCCTAGCCGAATTGAATTTAGACATTTAGAGCAGATTTTAGAGTGTATACAAGGTGTTTCATAAGTAAGAATAAATTTTTGAAACTCTTAAGGGGGTTGTTAAGACCGTCAAACTGAACAACTTTCTCTATGGGACCAACATCGAAATCGATAAAAAAATAATTTCATATCCCATACATATTTTAGCTCTAGTCGATTTGTAGAGTATAGAACATAAATTTTTTTTTTCGCGATTTCGATATTGGTCCCATAGTGAAAGTTGTTCAGTTTGACGGTCTTAACAACCCCCTTAAAGGTTTATTTGTATTTTTGTAACACCTTGTAGAAATCAGAAATATTTATAGTGATACAAAAAAAAATTTAAGCCGATTTTTTTGTTCTTATAAGTACCGTACAGCAGTCATTGTTATTGAATTTACCTACTCGACTTCACTCCACTTCACTTCATATTATATTGTGTAATTTCAATATGTATCATCTTGTTTTAATTAAATATTATCCACTTCATCCTTCACACACATCTATGTACCTAATGCTATAAATAGACACCTCTATAAGTCCACTCAATTGTTTAACACCCGGAACATTGTTCAAACGTTATACGACCTAATGTGTGTGCTTGATGCACTTATGACGTCATAGCACGTCATACAAGGTCACTAAAGCAAATGTAATGGCAGCATCAAACTGGGAACAATAGGGACTTTACTACAAAAGAAATCCTTTACAGTTTAGTTCCGACAACATATTTGACGTAATATTATCGTATTACATCCGAAAGCGAAAGAGAGAGAGTTCCGAGTTTCGGTACTACTAGTGAAACGTGGATGTTTTGAAGTTTCAGAATATTATCTCTGACTACCTCTTCTTCTAGAATCTATGGGAATATAGTCCGCGACAGTACGCGCAGACCACCGACTTTAAATACTCATAACGTTTGATTGAATGAACCGATTGCGAAGAAATAAAGCACTGTGGTATTGTAAAAACTCCATACAAACGCGTGCTTAACCAGACAAACAGATAAACAAACAAAAATTAAAATACTACTTCAGGATTCAGGAGTCAAGCCTCAAGGTTTGTCAAAGAGCTATTCGCAGCCACGGACCTGAAAAAAAGACGGACGTAATCTCGTCTAATCACGAGTGAAGCACCCATTTCTTTTGTGTGCGTGCTGTCACGCAGTACATAATGGTGACGGGTGTAGGGCCTGCGCCTAGAGCTAGTGCATCTGTGTGAGTGTAGATCCCTTGTAGAACAAACGAAAATGTAGGACCTTGCATGCTTCACATCTTTTTAGTGTCACAATTACGTCCGTCTTTTTTTCAGGTCCGTGTTCGCAGCATGACCGATGCGGAAATGATATCATTCGCCCCAGAACCAAAGTGACAGATCTCGCCACCACAGCTGCTAATCTAAAGTGGTATTGGAACATTCCTTTAAAACGGGCCCTATAAGTACCTACAGGGTCCAACTTAAATTAATATGATACTTTTTTAAGGGAATGATCAGACCATCAAACTGAACAACTTTCTCTATCAACATCGAAATCGCGAAAAAACAACCAGCTGTCCCATACATTTGGCTCGAGTAGGTTTGCAGTTTTGTATAGAGGGGCAGATTTTTGGGGCCATACAAAACTGCAAACCTACTCGAGCCAAATGTATCGGACAGCTGATATATTAAGAAGGACCCCATACAAATCTGCTACAGAGAAATTGATTACTATAGTTTCTTGTTCTTAGGTCTGCTACGATAAAATTGACGCACATTTCAGAGTCTATGTTTTGACCATAAAGTTATTGACGTATACCCAAGAAATTTGGAATCCTCTATAGTGGAGTGCAGACTGCCTAACAAGACGTGAAACATGATAATACTCCTTTGTGGTCGGTAATGATCGTTCTTTTCCGTCGCGTCGTTGTTTTTTGTGACGTTAACTTTGTCCCTTTCTAATCCAAGGTACAAAATTGTAGCTCCTCTCCAGTCATTTTCGTAACTACGTCGTTAGATAGAAAGGGACACACCTAAAATTGGAAATATCGTCGACGCCATTGCCAATTTTCTTGTATCAATGCTTATAAGGAGGAGTGGTATCCTCGTATACCTACCTATGTCATTTCATACAGTATCTAGTGCGAGCGTCATAGTTTAGGCGCATCCGCATCGTACTACAACTAACAGATGCTAATCATTCAATCAATCAGTAACGATAAACAAACTCTAGACTAGACAGATTTTCGCTCTTAGAACCATATTTACCATCATCTCATTTATGAGCTCTTGACGGTGGAGTATTCGCCAAAGCTGTATCTTTTCCGCAAATGCCTTGATCTCTTAATACGAGATGACATCACAATTTGATTTCACCTGTGTAAGAGTACGGAAAAGAGACTGGCGAATAGGTACTCCACCAACAAGAGCGTAGCTCTTAAAATGGTGATGAAGATGTGCAAGAACTGGTGAAGGAAAAGGTAGATGTCTTGTCAAGAGCACACCACCCCAAAAGGGATATGGGCGTGAGTTCAAGTAGGTACGGTAGGTATGTCAAGCTAGATTGTTCAAAAAACAGTCTCAATTCTCGGAATTTCGGAATGTTTAAACAGGGTGTAAAATTATATAAGTACGTTACAATAATCTTAGGGGTTCAGACCATTAAACTGAACCACTTTCATTATGGAAACAACGCCAAGATAATGTATACAGGGTCCAACTTAATATACTGACACTTTTTAAGGGGATGATCAGACCATCAAACTAAACAACTTTCTCTATGGGACCAACATTAAAATCACGAAAAAAAATCGGCCATACATTTGGCTCGAGTAGGTTTGCAGTTTTGTATGGAGCAAAATATATTTTTTTCGCGATTTCGATGTTGGTCCCGTAGAGAAAGTTATTCAGTTTGACGGTCTGATCATCCCCTTAAAAAACTGTCAACAATTAAGAAGGACCCTAATACCCTTCTGGCCTCAAAGGTCGTAAACGCCACTTTTGGCCAAAATGAGTTAAAAATGCAGTTTTGTTTATTTTTTTTCGCTCTATCGATTGGTGTATTCCCCTGTAAAAAGTCATTTTTGGCGTTTACGACAATTGAGGCCAGAGGGGTCGCTATATTATATACATTATCTTGGCTTGTTCCATACATTTTCGTCGAGTAGCAATTGACATTTTCTATGGAACAGCTCATTTTTATTTCGTAATTTCTTTGAATGAATGAATGAAATATAGGTAATTTTATTTACACCAAACACACAGATACAGCATAAAACAGCCTGGGTTTAAAAATCTATGAGAAATAAGCAAAAACTAATGTGGACTTGCCCAATACCCATTTCAATAAGCTGATCCAAAGTGTGAACGTTGAACGTTGATTTTTTAGGTTTTGTTCAATATCATGAATGCGATCACCCTTTAAGAGGATATGTGAAAAAAATAGGATTCTTCAAAGCGTCATATATCATGAAGTCCTAACAGTAGGAGTATGATTTGCGGATATGTGTAAATTGAACATATTATTGAAGTTTTGATTGGAGCCAAAACACGATTAACACACATTTTCTTGATAGAAAAATAAGCCAAAGTAGCCTCCGTCTTTATTTTTAAACGCTTGGAACTGCTAAACGGTGAATAGTAGAAACACAAGACTTGATTTATAAAAAAGAGAATGATATTTTATAAAGTTTGATTGGAGCAGAATTGAACGTACAATCACAATTTTTAAAATGTCTGTTTTACGCTTGCGTCGGTCCAGTTTCACGCGCCGCCCCTTCTCTTTCTCTCGCATCAGGCAGTAATATAAGCTATCACATGCCCATTTCGCTTCAATTATTTTTCGACATAGGCCCTTAAACTCTTTAAAGTAATGTAAGTACTTATAAAGTCTTACGCCCTGTTGTAGATGACGTAAAAAAAAGTTGTTTCGTATTGGATAGGTACATTGAAACTTGGGTAGCTACTGAGAATTTTGTAAGTCGTCATTCTTACAAGATTGCTCGGGGACTAGGGACTCTGGCTTATTGTAGCAACAGTCAAAATTAATGTTTGCTATAAATTTTGATTGTTCCCCGAGTTTGGATATTGGATTTCCAGCGTTTGCTCAGAAATCTGTTTTAGACTTATAGAATTATGGCAGCAGCAGAATAGATACCTAATTCTATTTTAGGTAATTACTTACTTTTGTTAGTAGAATTTCAAAATTGTGTAAGTATAAAAACGAATAAAAAAATATGAATAAATCCTAATAACTCTATAAAAGAGTATCTTTGGACTTATTTACTTTAGCTAATAACCAAAATGCTGGTCTGCAGTTGTAATTTGTACCTACATTTTGTTTTGTTTAAAAGATATCTGTTGTAAAGTTTCTGGCCGCATCTTCTCTACAAAGGAAGGAACACCTTCACACTCGATACCTATACGATGTAAAGTCTAAAGGCTACCAGTGAGATATTATTTTTTGAATTTTGAATATGGAATTAAATACGTTACATATTTTACAGTGTGCTTCAGACAATCAAACTGAACAACTTTAACAATGGTAAACATTATAATCGCGAAAAAAAAATCTGCACTGAATTTCTGAATTTTGAGAAAAAAAAACACAGTTGAAACCATAGACGTAGACTCTAGCGATAGACTTGCTCGTTCAAACAAACAACATGTTCAAAAACTCTTCGGGAACATTAGTGCCATCTAGTTTATATAAACAGAAACTACTATAATTTGGTCAAAGAGCATCACTGACCAAGACAGATGCGACAGTTCATATGTATGTTAGGTATTATACCTACTATCTGTGAAACAATAATGTGTGTATGAATTTGTACAAAGTTGTTTATATACTAGTGGTGCCCTCGACTACCTACGCGCAGACTACTGAAATACGTACACACGGCGACACATCAAGCTACGCAAAACCAATATTAAGCTGGCCGCGCGACGTTATACATTACTCTACCTACGCGCGGCCAGCTTATTTTGGCTTTGCGTAACATGATGTGACGCCGTGTGTACCTGAAACTTTAGAATTAAATACTTACTCATAACTTTTGATTGTGTGAACTGTGAACAGATTGCTATGAAACAAACATTAAAATGTTTCCCAAGCAAAGCCTTATACAGGGTGTAAAATTAAATGCGACACATACTTAAACTGGTGTATACATTTTAGTCAAGTTATGTTTGCAGTTTTGTATGGGACAGCAGATTTTTTTTTCGCTTTTCGATATTGTGGTCCCTTAGTAGAGTAGTAGTAGTAGTTGTTCAGTTTGATGGTCTGACTGAAGAACCCCTTTAACTAAGTGTCGCATTTAATTTTACACCCTGTATACCTTCTTAATATGCTGACACTTTTTTAAGCGGATGATCAGACCGTCAAACTGAACTACTTTCTTTATGGCACCAACATCGAAATCGCGAAAAAATAAATCGGCTGTCCCATACATTTGGCTCGAGTAGGCTTGCTTGTATGGAACAGCCGATTTTTTCATCTTGTTCATCTCAAGGTAAAAAATATATGTTTTCTCATAATTTCTATCCCGTAAACAAGTGGTATAAAAATATAATCTCAAGTATCAACGATCTTAGCGTCATTTTCAATGTTCGTCCGGCAACCGCGATAAGTTCAATAAATTGTGCCTATTTTGTGCCCTCTGATTTAAGTCTCTTGATTCATCTATGATCATTATACCTTGTCTCTTTTTCTTATATATCACTTTTTGGGTGCCGAAATGAGACAAAATGTAATGGACTTACCCAATCTTGAGGAAATTAATAGACTTTCCTATTTTCGCAAATTTAAATTAATAATTACATTTCCTTATAATTTTACATACTGACCTTATATTAGAATAGTAGTTTACCTTACAAAAGATTACAGGTGGTTTTTATTTATTAAAAATATTTAAATAAATTGTTATAAATTATTGTAGAAAATGACAGATTGTCAAACAGATGGTCTGCCATTCTCATTAGTGCAAAGGAGACTAACATGAATCAGGTGCATACACCCCATTTAAGAGTAACATGCAGTTCCTACTGATCACCGTATCTAGTACTTTAGTACATTGATATCGTTGGTTGAAACAAGCTCAAACGCGAGCCGCGCGAACACCACGCGAATGAAACAACCGCTCGCGGCCAAACTTGTAACGTGACTTTTAATTAAAACGTGTCCAGGTTAAATGTCAAAATAATTTAGATTTGACTTCACACCTAGCTATTGTTATATCTCCATTGTTGAATAATTTAACTTTACTAACGTTAAAACAACAGAAGTAGTTTATAGTATCTTTAGGATTCCTCTAACCATTATATTCTAGCTCGGACACCTGTTTAAACACACTGGATATCACATCGCGTCATCGTTTAGTTTTACTATTATTTCATTTTGAATCTTATGCAGACTACCTATGATTTACATTTTACTAATTCCCGCTCCCTCTCACCCTTATTCGTGAGAGGAGGCCTTTGCCCTGCAGTGGGATTCTACAGGCTATAACTTACTTACTAATTCATGGTAATGCCTAGTGCACATTAGTTCAGGTTGGGAAAACCCTAAGAAAGATCGAGATCGTCGCTTACGCTAGACCTCGGAAGGCCCAGGTATCGCTGGATAGACCAGAAAGCGTAGCATGCTACACGTGATACGGCTGTATACCTATATACTATATGGGCCTGGGCCACGCGGGCCCATTGCGTGTTGGTGGAGGCAATTTAGTGGTCAATTTGCTGTCAGAGAACTTTCAAGCCGCCTCAATAGGCCTCTGACCTGGCTTAACGAATAGTTACAACGCCATCTGACGAAACTATCCGAGACCAACTGCTTAACGTGCCTTCTGAAGCACGGAAACGCTCGAGATGAAATACCACTAAACGGTTACCCATCCAAAGACTGACCGGACCTGACGTTGCTTAACTTCGTACTTACCTAAGTAATTTATTTAACTATATTATACATACTCAATTATAAAGTTATTTGACAATAAATTAGCATTTGTCAACTTTATTAAGAGAACAAACAATAAATCCGTTTACACAAATTAGATAATTAATGAATTGAGTCAAACCGTATTCGATTCTAAACACAATTCCTTTGTTTAGACAAGGTAATAAGGCACAAAGACGTAATTCGGTATGTCAAGTTTTTTTTTGGAGGGCTGAATCGAAAACCATTTCGAGATAATTGTCTCAATAATCATATTTTATATGTCAGAGATTTTAAAATGAAAGGATTACAGATATTTTTAATAAAATAACGTCGTTTTTCGGTCCGTTCAGTGACGTCACTGGCATACCTGTGAACTCCTTGGTAAACATAAAATCAACTTAAAATAACCGGCCATTAAGAAAAAAAATACATTCACAATGTCAGAATTTGACATTTGATGTTGCCGTATCTGTTTCCAGCATAGAGTTAGAAAGAGGAGGCAGGTTTAATTTTTTTTAAATATAGCAGTAGATAGTTTTTCTCCATGGAGTTCCAATTATTTTCTCTCCACCATTTTTGCACTTAGAGATTACAGATCAAAATAATTTAAAAATTTAATTTATATTGATAAACTCGATTAATCGCAATAAGAATGAAATAGGTGTCTTAAAATTATGTCTTCTATCTATAAAAAATATAAAAATGAAGACCAAAAAAAACTTGACATACCGAATTAGTATCGGAGCTAATGTTTTTACGTAAATTGTTTATCCCTGTAAAAATACCTTTTATTTTTCTTTAAACGACTCCACCGGACTCTGCGTCGTAGGCCCGGAATCCACAAAGCGGAGCGGAGAATGTGTAAAATCAACCAATAAAATAAAAATAGCTTAATTCTGTCTAGCGAAGAAAATTGAGAAATTCCTTTGGTTGATTTTACACTTGTACTCTTCAGTCGGTGTTTTCACTGAAGAGGAGTGGCAATCTTTGTTGATCGAAGGCGGGAATGATAAAATCAACCAATAATATGGCTTTATTTCGGTCAAGCGGGGTCAAAAGAGAAAATAGTACATTATGATACAAGTGAGCAAAGCTGGTCATTACAGCCGAGGCGGGATTGCAACACGAGCCGCCAGGCGAGTGATGCTAGTTAGCAGAGGCTGTAATGACCAATGCTCACGCGTTTCATACGACGTTCTTCAACATACTTGCGAGGAAAAAGATATAAAATTTCGTTAAAAACAACAATTTTAGACCAATATTTGTGGAAAATGGCGAGCGGCGGGGCTTTTTTTTGCCAGTGGTGTTATAAATCTTAACTATTATAAAACCGTAAAACATTAAGGAACAAAAAAGTAGCGGTTCAGTTCATATTTAAAATTGAAATGACACTCGATAGCGCGATTTAAATGACGTGCAGCGCCTTCTATTGACAAAATAGTGTGTTTGTTTGTTTGTTCGCGCATCACGCAAAAACTCCTGAACCGATTTAGATGAAACTTTTTTTGTTTGATAGTTTATGATCTGACTTAAAATCTGGTATATAATTTGTGCGGACGAAGTCGCGGGAAAACACTAGTCGTATATAAATTCCGAAAAACTAATACACTTTACTAAATATTTCTTTGTTTAATAGGGTAGGTATTTGTTAGAGTACCTACCGCTATAAGTGTCAACAGGTCACCACTGTCCATTTCTAAGCCGGAACCACATAGCTACATCAAATTATTAGTAATAACAAATCAATGCCGCAGTAAACAGGTACATATACCTACTTTAAAATACACAATACAGACGTTATTTTGGTCAAGTATTCATAGTTGACAATGATGGATCGGACATCGGCATCGGAGCGAGATCGTGAAGGGAACATTAACGGACAATCAAATAGTCGGACATCGACACTTAGGTATGTATCGTTGATCTATTTGACATGCCATTATTTAACAAATGTTTTACAAGGCAGTTATTTGGTACGATGAATTAATTAGAACTAGATATTTTGAATGTTGATCTTATGAATGTTGATCTAGAGTATCAATCCCAGACAATACAATGTCTTTGATTTGAACGACAGTTTATAAGTATGTAGGTAGTATAAGTAAGTAAGTACCTGGTTGTATTTTTTGTATTAATTTTCCCTTCATCGTAGCAAGAAAAATGATATAACAGTTACATGCCTTGAAATTGAAGCATGCTGGTTTCCTCATAATGTGTTCCTTTACCGCCTGCCTGACCTATAGTGTTTAGTTGTATTTTCGTTGGGAAGTGTTAGGTTTTCATTTCATTGTTGTGTAGAGTCTCAAGGTTAAGGGTGGTTAAGGCACGATGGGGCTGACATAACCACAGGGTTAAAACGCCCCAATATAAAAAAAAGAATGAATATTCTTCTTCTTAATATGCTGACACAGACCGTCAAACTGAACAATTTTCTCTATTGGACCAATATCGAAATCGCAAAAAAAATATCTGCTGTCAAATACATTTGGCTCAAATAGGTTTGCAGTTTTGTATGGAACAGCTGTTTTTTTTACGATTTCGATGTTGGTGCCAGTTAATGTACAATACCTCCTAGAATTTTGCTACAAACGTAAATAAGTGGTTGTATTGTATTACGTTAAATTGTATTTTCTTTGTTGTAGTCGACATTGTTTTAAACAGAGCCTGTGTCATTATAAATCTAAGGGAATAATAACAACGTTATTATTTCAACTATACAAGCGTACGTGAATCTAATTTACCATAATGATAGCGGAAACCATTATGTCGCTAAAATTAAACATGTCTAGATCGTTCACAAGGGTTGTCTACACTAATATATCTTGTTTTGTGTTTGTTTCATCTTCACAATACAGGCACATGAATAAATATAACTACAGAACGAAAGCTTCATACAAAAACGGCCGCTGTGTCGGTGCAGTGCACTCACACAGAGGTACGAACAGGTGAGCACATACCCCGGTCGAGTGTGTGCACCTGTTCGAATGGTGTTATGTGTGAGTTCACCGACAGCGGCGCTTTTACGAAGCTTTTGTTCTGTAGGGATATTATTTATTCCTTTGATGCTGGACCGACGTTAATTTCTCCGCAGCATCTGGACATATCCTCAACTGGACTTATTCGCAAGTGCACAGATTCTCAAGACGGACAGATTCTCACATTGGACAGATTCTCAAGACGGACAGATTCTGACAGATTCGCATCTGGAAGTGCATCTGGACTACAAGTAGGTAAATGTAGGTTGGGACACAAAAATGACAAAAAAACAGACGTTGGCATGGAGTCTGCATTTCTTATAGGAATTCGAACGTGTGGAATTTTAAAAGAAGCACTTTAAAAAATAATAAAACTTTTATGTAAGAGGAAAGGACAGCACATAGACTTACACACACATTTACTCACGCCAGCGTCAGAGACGCAATATTTTGTTTATACCTGCATATTTAAGTACCTAGTTCCCCTTCTCATAAGTCCTAGGCCTTATAGGACAACGTACTTGATGGTTTATAGTTTACAAATGTCGTGTTCTTTCGTAGTTGTTGATCTAACAAGATAAGGCATCATTTTTATCAGCAAAATGCGTTAAAAAATTAGTCACGTCCTCATAGCAGTTACGAAGCGATTATTGCAAACTGATATCAAAAATTAATTGCTCTGTCAAGGTTGATATATTTTAAGACTCTTGTTTGCAAACAAAATGCAGATAATTTTATTTGCGACGTGCGCCATTTTCTTTTTTGAAAACATTAATAAAGCAGTTAATGTTTTTTTACTTTCCGTATAAATTCTCGAAATAAACAAATTTAATGGGCATGGCATGCGAGATTTTAAATCTGAGATACTGGCTGGATTAAAAACATTCCGTTTTATTTTTTTGTTTAAATGGCTTGTGAATGTGTTTTCTTGACAAAAATGGCCAGTTCCATTGATTAAAATCTCTTTACTTTATTAACATCTTCTTTCAAATAAATATTGCTTAATTAAAAAAACAGTACCTACACAGACTTCCGTATTACTGTGAGTACCTCTAAGTACTTACAGCTTGGCAAAAAAGTAGTGATAAAAAATGAGGGCGCTGCCTCCACGCAAGAACGTCAAAATCACGCATAACCTGGCAACACCACCATACTAAAATTTTAGTTCCACGTGTCTCTATACGATCATGACGTTTTTGCCAAGCTATACTTAAAATAATTTGTATACTTAATTTAAAATTATAAGTAACTTCTTGGTCAATTATTTCTCCTTTTTCTACAACTCGTTATTGAGCTCCCAAATCAATAAAATGATAAAGATCGCGTGAGTACCTATAGCTTCTGAAAAATCTGCTGACTCAGTCTTTTACCATTAGATAGAACGACGGATTTCCCGTACCTTCTCTTTTAAAAGTAACGTATCACCCTACGATACAAGGCCATTAGCGAGCGGAGTGAGTTGAAATGTTTTTTTTTGCTAGTTTGGATCGAGTTTGTTTCCTCAAATGAGCAAAGCAATACCGTGCTTTGCGAATTCTGTGCAGTTTTGTCTGTAAAAGCTTTGATAAAGTATATGTCAAGATTGACAGTCGAAGATACGAAAGCAGCGTCGAAAAAATTGGAACCAGTACTGGTTCCTAAACCCTATACATATACACGCACACATACATAATTTGTAGGGCGCCTCACGCACACCAACCTATGAAACTTAGCCCCTTTTGTTTTATACGGGATATTCTTGGAATATTAGTGAGGCTCATTCTAGACATATACTTTTTCTAAGTGTAAAAGATTCTATTTAGTGTCCCCTAAACAAAGTGTGCGAACAGAAAGAAAAGAAAACTGCTAAAATAAATAAGTACCTAAACAGATCATCATCATCATCATCTCAGCCGATGGACGTCCACTGCTGGACATAGGCCTCCCTCCCCCAAGGATCGCCATAACGACCGGTCCTGCGCCGCCCTCATCCAACGGTTTCCCGCCGCCTTCACCAGGTCGTCGGTCCACCGTGTGGGGGGCCTACCCACGCTGCGCTTTCCGGTACGCGGCCGCCACTCGAGAACCTTCCGGCCCCATCGGCGATCGGTTCTGCGAGCGACCTAAACAGATATAAGTACTTAACTAAAAAATAAATAAATATCCAAACGGACACCACATCTAGTGCTGTCAGCATGATATATTTATTAGATCATTAACATGATTATGACAAACTGCCAACAGTCTCGACTGGCGTGCGAACTTATTAAAACCGGTTTCAATTCAGCACTTTGTCTTAACAAGACGGTATTTCCCTTGATTCGTAACTAATAGGTATTTTTACCTATAAATGTGTGACTCAATCAAGCTCTAACAAATCATAGTAGGTAAACAGGTTCGACGAAGAAGAAAGTCATTAAACGTAGGGAGAGCGACTACATAAATAGGTCTTAAATAGGGAATAGGCAAAACTACAACTGAACATTGTTTATTCAAAATAATATCACATAACTTAGATAACTTTCTGACGTAATTTTTCGACCCTACCACCACCGCGTCGGAAGGTGTTCCGCTCCGTTATAGACATGCGGCCAGAAACTCTACAAGACACATCTTTTAAACAAAGTACAATTACAAAATAAAATAAGTATAAGACCAGACATTTTGTTCATTCATATAAGCACTCAAAAGGTTATGTATACAAGGTGTTACATAAGTAAGAATAAATTTTTAAAACTCTTAAGAGGGTTGTTTAGACCGTCAAACTGAACCACTTTCTCTATGGGGCCAACATCGAAATCGCGAAAAAAAAATCTGATATCCCATAAGTAGGTACATATTTAAGCTCGAGTTATTTTGTAGAGTATAGAAGCGTACAAGCGTTAAACTTGGTGAGATTATAGAGCAAACTCTACAGTATAAAAAAAATAATAAAAACCGGCCAAGTGTGAGTCGGTCTCGCGCTAATGGTCCCGGAGAAAATAAAACTTTTTTTCTAAGTTAATCTGTTGTGTGATGCTGTGGTACGGAGCCTTCGGTGCGCAAGTAGACCAACTTGCAATTGACCGGTTTTACTTATTGTGTGGCAAGTTTAGAATAATACGCGAGCAGCGAACAGAAATCACCCGATCTGGCGTAATACCCTACTCTAATAGACTGTAGCTACTTCTTGACTAGTGTCCGACGCTTAAGGCCAGTTTATACCAGTGCAAGCATCTCTTTCTTGCAAGCATAAGTTTTCAATTAGCCATCCCGCTCCAATTGAAAGCAGAATCGCAAAAAAACGTGTTTTTCATCAATATCTTTGCTCACTGGTGTTTCTAAGCTCAATATTCTACGGAGTTCACTAGAAATATTTAATGTATTTAGTTAAGTACAAGAATAAAAAGATAAATATCAGCAGTTTAATCATAGTGTTGAAAAAACATAACAAAAAGGGGCAACTTTGGGATTTTTTTCTATCTATTAAACTTAATCTAATCGTGTCATTGAGCACGGTCGCCTATCAGCCAGATCCTTAAATAAGACATAATTGGTTTTCAGACTTTAAAACACAGTTTAAAACACTTTCGTTCGTGTTCAAAAAACGGCCTCGACCGGATAACAGCGTCTTAACACTTTCACTGCTGACGACCTACGTCGTAGGTCGGCGACAAATGGGCCGAAGTGCTGAAGAACCCACTTAGCGAGCCGGTTCAATTGCATTTCGACAGTGCTCATGACCTACCGCGCGAGTCACCGATAACCTTACGCCTGCGCGGGTGTCCCACTAGACGAGCCAGTTTATCGTTTCACCGTTACGACTGTGCTCATGACCTACGAGGGGGGTCAAGTTTCGCCTGTGCTGATGACCTACAGCGCGAGTCACCCAAACCTTACGCCTGTGCGGGCCGACCCACGAGGTGAGCCGCTTTGGTCATTTTACGTTACGACTGTGCGCGCGACCTACGAGGGGCGTCAGTTTTAGCACTGCGCGAATGATTTTGAGCTTAGCAGCGAAAGTGTTAAGTTTAGTGTTATAATGATGATGTAGCGAAAACATCGCTAAACACCGGTATGCAATATTTAGAACACATGAATACGTGACCGGCAGGCGTGTGGGCGTCGTTTAACTCAGTAGGTATGTCTTTATCACCGGGAACTATCGTGTTTCTGTCTGTTACCACTTTGACAAGCTCACTTACATAGCCTACCTGTTCTCAGTTGTCTTGCAAGGAGCTGAATAAAATATGATGTCATGTGACATTCCATTCTGAAAACCTTAACGTGTTTAAAGCGAGTCTTGCAATAACTGCACTGTGCACGCATATAAGTGGAAGTGCTGTAGAAAGTTGATTTTTATCATAAATTCAGGGAGTGTTCTTACTGTAAGTAGTAGGTACTACTCTCGTAGATAATCCTTCTTATATGGGGCGTTTACTAGTGTGCTTCAAGCTCCTATATTGAATCAATTATTTTTCTCCCCTCCGGACGGAAAGCGTCAATTTTCGTCCCGCTGCGGTAAAGGAAGTTGCCGCTTTCCTCCCGGCCGAGGAGAGTACTTTAGTACATTGATATCGTTGCCTTGGACAGTAAATAAGAAAGCCTTAGATCACATGTTTTTACATGAGATCTGAGTGAAACCTTTCTTACTTTCCTGTCCTCGGTGTGTAATATACTATTGACTTTGGTATAGGCACAGATTATTTATTAGTTATTACTACCGTAACAGATAGTTCACTCAACCCGATTTTTCGAATTTCGTAGGTTGCGCCCCACCGAGGGGTGAATCGTCGCTCATTGACATAAGGCGGTTCGGCCATCAAGCGTACCCGCGCTGTGGGTGAGACAGGCCTGGTAAGGTAATCCATTTGTTTATAAGCCACAACTCTAATCCACGTAACATCCGCGACTGTACGATAGTTGAATTCGAAATTATTTGCATCGCAGCACCGCATCGCAGTGATACGCAGAAGCGATAAACGTTGACGCGCCATATTTTTAGCAGACCAATAAAGATAATTTATTTGTCTAGCAAATATAAGCAGTCAGACTTTAATTAAATCAGTTTATGCTCCAATTGTAAAGCCGTTGCTTCATCATATTATCTGGGAGTGTCAGCTTTGGCCTTAGGCTCGGCAAGCGCCAGACCATGCTTGATTCAATAAAATCGATTTCTGGGCCCTGTTTAATAAACGCGACAGGTGACAATTGACAATTCAGAGTACATTGCTAGTTCTTAATGACGCTCAACTTGCAGTGTCTTAGCATTCTCAGCAATGTACTTTGAATTGTCACTTGGCGCGTTTATTAAACGGGGCCCTGCAAAGCTAGCATGCTGCAGTGATACAGTGCTATCACACCTCGCTCTCTTTCTATTTGCGTGCAAACGAACGAGATAAAAGACGTGATACAGCCGTATCACGTGTTGCATGCTACCAGTGCTGGTGTTATTAGCAACTAGGATAACTTCCATGCGTTCAGATGTTTTTGCCATACTACATACTTACTTATTACTGGAAGCAAACTAGGCCATAGTTTCAGTACAATAGTATTAGCTTAGGTTCCCCTTTTGTTTTCGTATTGCTATTTAATTGGTGTTTTGTCGGGTCTTTAACTTAACTATTGTTTAAATTATTTCTGTAGTTCCATTTTAATTAAAAGTATCCTCACTGTAGTTATTCGCCGATACTAGACCAGAAAGGTATACATTACGACTCACGACTATATTTGATTCTAAATAGGCTTACTTACTTATAGCATATTCAGAACATCAATTTTTTTATAACAATGCCGAAACTCTACCCACAGTGACAAGTAGTGTTTTTAATGGGCAGTGGACACTAAACAAACATCGAAATTGCTGAATTGATAGATATTGATAAAAATAGGGTAAACGCCAAAATAATATCTACTTTCTACTCGCCGTTGTCACTATAGCTATGTTAACATAAGTAGGTATATATAAGTATTTGAAAGTATAGTAATCTATTCTGTGTTATAGCAGTGAGTGCCTGACTCGCCTCGGGCCGCTGTCATCGGAACGAGATTGAGGCAAGATAACATAAGTGAAATCAATTTATTTTAATTATCTAAAGTACCATGGTAAAAAAAGACGACAATAAGTTTATAAAGGTATGTTATCATTTAGTTCGGTCGCCTTCTTCCTTTACCCAGGGTCTACGATCAGGAGAGGAGTAACAGCAGGATTTCGGAAGGATTCAGGATCATGGAGGAGTTCAGGGAAATCTGGAATGATAAAAGCATAAAAAGAATAAGACGGAATAAGAATGGGTTTTTTAAGTTTTTGTTTTATTTTTTCGTCAAGCGTCAAATTTGGTTTGGTTATAGATCATAGTTACTTTAAACTAAAAGTAAAGTTTGTGTCGAGCTCGCGCTAACGATCGCGGAGAAACGTTGGTGCCTTTAATTAAATTATAATAGCGGAAGATAGGTGACTAGCCTATAGCGCATGGACCTCATAAATTGAGTAATAAGTATAAAGTGATGCAAGAACGTCACCAATCTTCCGTTATTTTAATTTACTTAATCAAATTGTTTGTACGGAACCCTCGGTGCGCGAGATCAACTCGTACTTGGCCGGTTTTATAGGAATCCGAGGAATAAATAACATGGCAGGCAAGCGGCTCGCGTATCTACGAAGGGTAAGGGATACATGTCTTCAACTCGTATTCAGTTCGGCAGACACTGCTGGATTTTACTGCAGAGGCATAGCATAGCATAATGCTCACGACTATATTCCCTGAGGGGTAGTCAGAGATATTCTGAAACCTCAGAACATCCACGTTTCACCAGTAGTACCGAAACTCTGTCCAGTGTGACGGGGGTGAGCCCGTCGCCACTTATAATGGACAGTGGGCACAATACATGCCTCGAAATTGAAGCATGCAGGTTTCCTCACGATGTTTTCCTTCACCGAAAAGGCAGTGGTGTTACAAATCGTACATAAATTCCGAAAAACTCATTGGTACGAGTTGGCCTGAACGGGGATCGAACCATCGCCTCCTGCATCATGGCAGGCAAATTTTTTTTTTTTTATTACTGATGGGTTTACTCTTGACCTCTAAGGTTACTCGCCATTGGACCACCACGGTTTTTACTGAAGAAGTAAACTCAATAAGTCTCTTCAGTAAAATGCACGTGTTTTCGACGCGATGCAAAGCAATGCCGGACCGAATCCTACTTTACGAATGAAACCTGAATGCCTGTCCACATACCCTAGGCCTAGTTGAAAGCCGTCAATTTCCATGAGCTTACCAAATAACATGGATAATAAAGAAGGATGCCAATCCTCCTCCAAGAATGCAAACACGAAAATTGGCCATGGCAGCCGGAATGTTCAACCTTCTTTCGTAAGTCGATGTTTAAAATTTTAGGTTTGTCCCTTTCTATCAGAACAGAAAACTCTTTTTTTTATTTTCGTCGTTTCATTAGAAAGCGACAAACCAACAACGACGATGAAAACGTACAAAAGAAGATTGAAACACCACCGACCGCCAAGGAGTATTTTTATGTTTCACCGCTTGTAAGGCAGTGTGCTCTCCAGCATGGGTAGCATGGCAGCGTGATATAGCGCTATCACGCCTTCGCTCTCTTTCTATTTGCGCGCGAACGAACGAGATAAAAGACGTGATACAGCTCCCATATCACGTGTAACATGCTACGGCTTCTAGACAATACCTATGCCACCTTCCTGCCAAATAACAATGTTTACCAAGTGCACACTCAAATCGACTCAACTTGCCTCGATTCTTGGGTGCTCGATATAGGTTGAGGATGGCTGCTTATGTCGCCCTAGCATACCGTTTTAAAGGTAAACTAAGCTTTCGTTATCAAGTATGTGCAAATACTAAGTCTTTGTCTGTGGTCTTTGTCATCAAAAAGGGGCAGACTTGGGGGAATACTTTTTATTGAAACTTTGTTTGCCCTCAAAGTGCCAGCAAAACGCCGATGAGGTAAAATATAAAGCTATTCTATCTTGATTTCGTTTCTTCATCATCATAAGCTTCTAATCAGCCCCACAGCTGGGTATCGCGAGTGGGCGTTCGTCCACCACGCATGCCCAATGCGTATTGGCGTACTTCGCATACGCACTAGAATTTTTTTTGTTTTGTTACTAATACAGCATTACTCAGGGAGCATTTACTGCTTTTTACTGCGGAGTATTGGCGGGACCTCGAATGGTCTACCGAGCCAAATGCAAGAGCTTAAGCAACCTGCCCAAGGGGCACCCAGAATGGGTACGGACCTCGGCAATGGGCGTTGCTGGGACTTGTGTCTTTGCTGGCGCGAATTCAAAAGAAATATATCCATCAGCCTATTCTGTCTACACTCTCAATTGAGACAGAGTTTAAAAAACTAGGCATCTAAATATGAATACAAACACTAAAACCGAATAATATTTTGTCTTGGGGCCAAGAACTTGTCAAACAAGCCGTGATTGCAACAGACAATATTTTATTCTACCGTTCGCGCCATTATAAAAATAGCTTCATAAATAATACACCTAGCGCCAGTTCAACGAATTCCTAGATACGATTTAAAAATATCTTGATATCATTATTTCTAAAGTTCTTTCGTAAAGCAAAGCTGGGCATTGTTAGTTCTTATAAAATTAAAAAATATAAGTTTGATATTGCAGTCAATCCTTAAAATTAGCATAGGTTCGCAAACATTCAATAAAAGGAATATTTTATAATTGTAAAAACGAGGCAAAACATATAAAACTTGAAATACTGTTTTCATGGCTGTCTAAAACCCACAAACATTTCTCATCTCGAATTCTATAAACAATATAATTTACACAAGACAATGTTATGGCATTTCTAATATAACATTCAATAAAAGGAAAATTTTATAATTGTAAAAACGAGGCAAAACATATAAAACTTATGATGAAAAAATTGAAATAAAATTAGATTTTTTACACCTCTCAAAATTGAAATCAATATTTCTGTAAGTAGGTAGTATTTTATTTATTTAAAAAAAAATTAGAATACAACAACTAGATCTTATTTACTTCTTAATCTTCCTAGTCCGTCTTTACTCAAAATTGTTTAAACCATAAACCATTAACTTAAAAATTTCATTTATCTTTCCCACCACATTTTTAGTCTGTTTTCATGGCTGTCTTAAAACCCACAAACATTTCTCATCTCGAATTCTATAAACAATATAATTTACACTAGACAATGTTATGGCATTTCTAATAGCAAAATGTCAGTCATAAGTAAATTTTTTATCATTTAAGATAAGGCAGTCTGTAGACTCTGTAGAGACTTTCAGTCCTCTGCAACAAGTAAATAACCTGATATAATTTTTAGGTGACATTGGCAATTGACTGTGTTACATTATATTTGAGTATCATGTCATCCAATCAAGAAGAATTAGATGATAGGCAAAATGTTGTAACACAATGGATGTTACACAACACATAATAAGACATAATTACCTGTTAGATTCCGAAAATAGTCTCAAAAAGTTAGTGATAAACATAAAGCAGAAAATGATATAATGTTTTCATTCATAGATGAAGGTTTAAAACCTGTCACATGAAATGAACAACATAATAATAATATATGCTTCATTTCCTTACATATTAATAGTTCAATATTGTTTGATTTTAGGGCTGCATCTCTGTCTACTTAATGAAGAAAGTGATTTAGCTCTAAGTTGGCTAGGACAGAATAACAGCGGTAGCCGGCATCCCCGTCTGCCATGCTGAGTCCTTGGCCTTTTTGTCATCATTGTGCAATATTAGTTTTACTAATAAATTTTCATGTTGTACCTAACGCCTATGAGACAAATAAACAATTTTTAATTTAATTTTTATATTTAGATTTGTATGGATGTGAATGAGGCAAAAGAGGAATGTAAGGTCCTGGTCTCTGCCTACCCCACTGGGAAAGAGGCGTGACGTTATAGTAAATATAATAGAGGCAGCCAAAAAATTGGCTCGACGCTTAGTGAAGAATCACCCATAGCAAAAACTCACAAACAATAGCAAACCTTTTTGATTATAGCCTTCGTTGGCCGATTTCAGATTAATATTACCAACATAGTCATCTATCGAGCTATATAGAACTATTTTACTTAAACAAAAGTAATTCATTGATGTGATTTCATCAAGGATTTTTAGATTATATTGTTTTCACCGTTAAGAATAATTTATAGATCTTATAAAAGTTCAAACTCAAACGTAAAATGTGGGATTGTTTATTTGTTACGGACATAAAAATAAGTTTTAGAATCTATTAAGTCAACTCTCAATTTATCTATCTGTAATTTACTTTTTCTATTCTATTTGACTGTTAGAAGCAATTTAAAATAATTTTTATTATTCAAGTTCGACGTAAAAATGATTATGTACCTACTAATACATCGAATATAAAGGTATCTCGGTATAAATAAATCTAGATTGTAATTGATTTATACCGAGGAATTATATTATAGTCAACTTCAAATGTAATAAAATGTTACAAAGTTATTCAAAAAAATATTTCTGTCAGATTTTTTAAATTCTTAGGCAAGATATAGGTATTATAGATTCTTAGATCAAAGCGAAAATGTATAAAACGATTACCCAATTATTAGTGAACAAGCATTATTGTAGGAAACATACTGTGCAATGTTACTACTCTTTATGTGCTTTATTCTAATCTAAATGAAAAATATAAAATGCTTACCTTATTTTTTGAACTATTTTTAGCAACAGTAAAAATAAACATATTTACAAGTTTCAATGTGGAACAGAATAAAGCGCAAAAGAATAACACTGCAAATTATTTTTCCTGGTTTGAGTAAATACCAACTGTAGATTTCATACCTAAATATCAAATTAGGATTTGCTTCGTTAATTAGCAGGAAAATTGTTTGGTACCTAGGTATCTATTGTATGGGATGTGTCCTAAATAAGAAACCAATAAGAATCTTATTAGAATTTCATACATATAAAAATAACGTGGTACCAAGTGAAAAAAGACGTTCAAAATTATCTGTTATCACAAAGCCTATAATTAAATCCGCACATTGTAAACAAACGATTTATTTTTAATTTTCTCCGGACACCGGTTGTACTATCATTCTGCCGCGTCAAAAAATGTATTCGCTAAATTGGCACTTACCATATGAAATCCTTGCAGTGGGAACAGAAGGTGGGCTGCTTGAAGAATCTCGGCATGAACTTGTGGTCCTTGATGAGGTAAACATTCTTTTTCTTCAATGCACCCTTGCGGCCCCGCAGGCGCATCGCCTGCCCCATTTTCATTTCACCATCACCATCACAATTATTCTCCTCGTCCGCCATGGCTACGCGCGTTGGCTACGCCGGTGGGTTAGGATACAATTATTTTATTATTCACAAATTATTCGCTAGGCTAAACCGCACGACCGAGACCACCGTTCTAGCCGCACGTCATTGCGCTCTGTCAAGAGACCGACCAATGAGCAGCGAGCAGATCTGGGTTGCCAGACGATGAAACAAGGAATCTCGTACAAATCGTGTAAAATATTATTATCTTAAGCAGGCGGCAGGCACTACATTCTCGCCGAAAACGGACGAGAACGAGAGTGTGGATGCCGTTCATTGTTCTCGCGGCGATATAATTAAGGGTATATTTTCTAAAACCCCTACTTTTAGGAACATTGTTTTCAGTGATATGCTATTGCATATCCAGTGTTTTATATTTATTATGAAAGAACTGCCTTTACTTAAAAATGTAATGAATAGTTTTTTTGTATGTTTCATATAATTTATTTTAGTAATCGCATAAAATCCGGACACTGTTCGTCGAAATATTACTAAAAATGGGGTTACTTTAGGAACATTTTTAGAAGGGTTACGTTACACGGCTGAATTTACAGTTTACGTAAAAAGAAAGTTTATATAAATTAAAAAAACATAATGAATCGATTTTTTTAAATACCTGTCTGAAACACTAATATTTTTGAAAACATATTATTTAAAATCAAATATTGTGATTACCATACAAAATGGCGAACAAATTCAAGCTTTTGACATCCTATGACAACTGCAAAATTATCCCTGTTTCTGATTTTTTTCATTGTACGGCGAAATGCCGTTACTGGAGCACGTCCGCGTCAAATGTTTTAAAAATAATTTGCGACAATTTTTTTCTCGATCCGTCTGTGGATGACTGAAACACAAATAGCCCAGTCATTTTACGCAGTTTTGTTAGAAGGGGTAGGGAGTAATTAAGAATGGTACTTTTAATCTGTAACCGGTACCATTTAGTGACAAAAAGACTATCTGAAAACTTATTTAAAAAAAATTCACTACGCAACATAGAAATCCAAATTGTGCCTCCCAGAAGGTTTTTAATTTAATTAAATTAATACCTCATTATAATTAGACTCAACAATGTAAATGAGTTTTGAGCAATAAAAAAGTCATTTAATAATAAAAAATGAGTTATTCCTTAGAAAATACAAATGTATTTTTCAAAACTTTCCAAGTAGACGAAAATAATTACACGGTGTTTTAAGTGTGTATAATGTAAAGCCTTTAAAATGTGAAAAAAATATTTACCGTCTGTTTTTTTTTAGAACGAGATAAACACAAATTTTTAAATTTTGGGTTGTTGCTGACGCGATTTTTTTTTAATTTTTGCATATTTCTATGCTCAAATTGGCTCTTAAAAGATATACAGAAAAAAATATCAATTCTTAATTAGTCCCGGCTCAAACCGTAAAATGACTGGGCTAAAAGGTAATTGAATGGAATAATTCATTATTTGTATTTTTCTAAAGCTAAAATTATGTTGTATTCCAAAAAAAATTAACGAATTCTAGGATAATTTTTGTCATATTGTTCAATCAAATTGAAATGACTTCAATTATGTCAGTGTCGTCTAAGTAGCGTATACCAAATCTATGACCATTCTCTTTGGTCGGCTTTTCAATATACAATTACCAATACAGTCGCGCACAGTTTCAAATAAATTCTAAGCAAGAAGATTAAATTACCTACGTAGTATAAAATTCTTGATAAGAAAATCATGCAATTTTTATTTACTTCTGAAATTAAATCACTGCAAATAATATTAAAACAACTAAAAACTTGCTTCCTACCAATTTCAATGAATAATTGAACAGAAAAGATTTTATTACTTAGGTAGGTACTAGTTTGATGCCAATCCAAACTAAGCCCTATGCTTTCATGAAATCCAAATCTGTTCAGTAGTTTTAAAATAACGTGTGCACAAACAAACAGACAAAAATTCTAAAAATGGTCTCAATGTATTCCATTACGTAGGTACCTATTCCAAACACCGCCAATTAACATTTTTATAAATATCTTCAATGTACATCCACGTCATGTTTGCAATTATGACTCAATCACAGACTTAAATTGCAGTCGAATGACATCTCAACCATCAAAATCAGTTCAGTGGTTTAGGCACGTCTGCCAAAACAATGGGAATATTTAAATTCCACTGCAAATTTTTCTCCACTAGTCATAAAAGCAATATTTTTAAAATTTTGTTAAGTAAACTACTATATTTAAAGAAAACCGGCCAAATGTGAGTCGGACTCACGTACGGAGGGTCCCTTAGCACCATACCATAGCGTAAATTCACTTTGACTATACCATACAATACAATAGTAGTAATATAATTATTGTCTTGAGACATATTTCTCTCGAGATTTTTTGCCCAACTACCATTTCTTGGTGTGGGGCTAGACAGAAGAATATACAGATTATGGGAGATAGTTATAAAATAAGTATTTTTTATGAAAGATAGTTTGTTGCAATGAAAGCGAACCGTAAAAGCTAGCTAGTTTATCAATACATTTTTAAATGAATTTGAACGGTAATCTCTAAATGCAAAAGTGGTCACAAAAAAATCATTCGAACTCATGTAGAAAAAACTTTGCTAATCTAAAAAAGACACCTTCCTTCTTTTTCTACTTCGATGCTGGAAACAGAAACGGCAACATAAAATGTCAAATTCTGACATTATAATTTTGTTTTTCTTATCGGCCAGTTATTTTATGTACTTTTCAAATTTACCGAGGAGTTTACAGGGCCCGGTTTAATAAACGTGACGATAAGCGTGACAATTACAGGTGGAAAATCTGATAATTTCGTCAAAATGTAATGGTGGAAAATTATAGTGCATTACTGCAGTGGCCAGCAAAAGACGCATCGATGGACGAACGTGTAAATGTGGGCCGAGGCGAAGCCAAGGCACACATACGTAAGTCCATCAATGCCTAGTTGTGGCCAAGGCTTGTATAGTGCTTTTCTCAAACAATGCTATTATGTTATTATTATGATTATGCAATAAATATTATGAATTATGAATTATGAATGCGCGGAAATGAAAATTAATCAACTTTTCAAAATCAATGACGAACAACAATAATTTTTCCTGCGATAAAGCTAGTAACTTATAACTTATCTGTGGTTAAAGTGTCCATTCGTTTTTTTTTTTCATTATAAAGCTTTTTATTTGCAAGCCAGTTCAAAATTTAAACCAAACCTTTGATAAGTTACCTCCTTGGTTGCCATGTTTCGGAGTAAAAGATCGTTCCATTTTTAAATTACACGACATAATATAAGTTTGCTATGTAATTTATTTGGCCGCTAAACTACGACAGATATAGATTTTCATACAACTATTGCCGACCACTGCTCGCATAGTACAGCAATTTCGATTTATTTCAAAGAAGGTTGTCAACATAATGCTCAAATTTCCAAGCATGTTTGAGAAAAGAAATTTGTCGGATTGTAGCGACAATTTGACATATTTCTGTTCAATAATTTTTCTCCTGACAGGTGACATGTGACAGAGGAGTCGCGTGGCTAAGGAGGTAACAAGTAGACATGTCGTCGGCTTGCGATTTGATTGCCCAAGTGGCTCCGCCGTTTTATGGTGGTTTCAAGTGTGTGTTTTTGTTTAAAAACGGGGTTTTGAGATCGCCATATCCTACTACCGTACAATATCTAATAAATATATCTTCAACACTTGACACTGGCGAAATCTAACAAGGAAACGCCATTTAATAAAAATAATGACAATTTGTCCTGAAAAACTTGACATAAGTATTTGTTTTATTAAACACTTCTTCTTATCGTGTGGGCAGCAAGCCCTGGTATCAGAGTTTTTTTCAGACCGCCTTACGGGCTTCTGACGTGGTTTTTATGTACCTAACCAAAGATAGTAGCCGGGATCAACGGCCTAACGTGCCATCCGAAGCATGGAATCATGTGATGGATCAGCCTGTAATATCCTAACAAACTGGGGAAAAATGCACAAAGTGACATGTCACTAGGTGTCCCCCGTGGGAATCGAACCCACGACCTACGTAAGCAGAACTCAATGCTCTTGACAATTTTGTCAATGTACATTTTTATTGAACTGTAAATAATTGTCGAATTTTCGCCTGTCGCCTTTCACCTGTAATTGTCGCGTTTATTGAATAGGGCCCTGGAGTGCGATTTTTAAATCTCATTCGCTGAGCTCAGCAGTTGAAAATGTCAAAATTACTATGAAGATTACTATGGAGATATGCATCTTCCTACTGCTGATTTGACTTTCAAAAATAGCACTGCTGAAGTATGATTTTTGAAAGTCGCATCAGCAGTAGGAAGATGCAAATCTCCATAGTAATTTTGACATTTTCAACTGCTGAGCTCACCGAATGAGATTCAAAAATCGCTCTCCTGGTCGAAAACGAACTTATATTTTTTTTAAAATATCCGTAATCCTTTCATTTTAAAATCTCGAACATAGAAAATGTTGTTTTCTCCCCTCCGGACGAAAAGCGTAAATTTTCTTCCCGCTGCGCTAAACGAAGTTGCCGCTTTCCACCTCCGTCGAGGAGAAAAATAGTAAACTAACCTCGGGCAGTAAATAAGAAAGCCTCAGATCACATGTTTGTTGACCTCGGCTTCACCTCGGTCAGCAATCAAATGACATCTGAGACCTTTCTTACTTTCCTGCCCTCGGTGTGTAATCTACTATATTATTCACAATTATTCGGTATGTCAAGCATTTTTTTATCTTTAAGTTATTTTATATTTTTTACGGATAGAAGATATCATTATAAGAAACATTTTTTTTTTCAATTCATGAAGTTTATCTGTAAATGGCAAAAGTGGGCTCGAAAAAATTATTCGAACTCCACGTTGTTAATTTTGTTGTTTAAAAATTTAATTTAAAAAATAAAAATTACCTGCCTTCTGTTTCTTACTCCATGTTGGAAACAGAAACGGCAACATGAAATGTCAAATTCTGACACATTGAACATTTTTTTTCTGAATGACCAGTTATTTTAAGTTGATATTTAGTTTAATCCTTTCATTTTAAATATTCTGACATATAAAATATTGTTATTGAGACAATTATCTCGAAATGGTTTTCCATTTTGTCCTCCCAAAAAAAAACTTGACATACCGAATTGACGAAAACGTCGGTGATTTTTTTTCAGTATGTTCAAAATTAGAATACCGGCGGTATATATATCATAGAATCTCCTCCTTGTCGGTTAGTAAAAAATATCACATGTGTAATTTTGAAACTATAAATATATTTAAAAAAATAAGTGTTTAATAAATTTAATTAGTTATGTAGGTAGGCATATTCCGTTACTCTACATATTGTGAAATCATAATTTTTGTATCTCTATAGGTACACAATTTTTTTGCCCACAGTGATGATCGTATTTAGTTTGAAAAAAGTGGTATGTATGTAGGTTACACTTTAAATTAACCGAAACTTCCCACTTTGGTTAATTTAAATTGTTTTAGTTAAGTAATGAATTTCTTATTGTGTGAAAAAAAACCTACCTACTAACTAGGTATTCTTCACAAAAAATACTTAACACTTTTCTTATCGATGGTGGGAGCTCAAACAAAAGGTCACGGAAAACTTACAAAACATTATCAACATTTTTTATTGAAAATTGACAGCAAGTGATGACGTCACAAACGAAAATATACCCTTAATATATATTAGCAATTTTTCTTTGGAAGTTCTTGCCGAGAAGTTCTCGCGAGAGTGAAGTGCCTGCTTTAAAAAAATAAATCTCGTACGCACACACGGCGACACATCAAGCTACGTAAAACTGATATACGCTGGCTGTGCGTAGGACAAATAATGAAAGTTAAAATCACAGGTACCTAAATAGCCCAGTTAGCAAAATATGAAAGCTAAGCATCAAATGTCGTAAGTTTTTCAATACACTGTGGGGCTAACAAGGCAGCGTGACATTGCAAAGTGGCGCCTTATATTTTTTTTGTGAAGGATTGAGAGAAAAGGCGCGAGATAACGTTGTCACGCGCATCGTGCTAGGCTGACTGCATTTTTTATTTTTGGTTGAACACGGTTGAGTCGTAGTCATGTAGGACTCTTCATTATTATTTTGAGTTGGCGTAAACTGATTTTATTCACATTACTTATTCTTTGAAACCTCGACATTATGCTTTTCCTCTTAGTGAAGATTTTTTATGTCACATTACAAGTTGAAATTCTCAAGCTTTTTCTTACGAGAATAAAGATTTTAACGACATCATACACGAGCAGAAATTCGTGGACATGTACGGTAATTTTCGTACGTCTGGCAATACTTCATCAGAAATTAAACTGTCAATGTCAGATATACTTTTAATAATTTAGCGGCATTGGAATCTTACATTTTCCGTAATATTTTTATCAACAATTATTCGATCTTTACACGAGATTTTAGAAGAAAAGTCAAGAGAAGCTGCTATGCACCGGCCTTGGTATGGCAGCGTGATAAAACACTATCAACACATAAAAGGCGTGATTTAGCCGTATGAAGCTCAACATAAGGCTTCATGCTGGGTTCACATGCACGCCGTGCAGCCCGGCAAGCTTAGGTAATTCGCTGTACATCGACTCGTCTGTAAAGTGATTGTTACTATTTGCCTAAGCTTGCCGGGCTGCACGGCGGCGTGCATGTGAACCCAGCATCAGAGGTAATGAAATGGACAAGAATTCAGAGCCGTAAAATTTTAAAAAGAAAACAGTTTGTTTGACAGGTGGCAGCACGGGCGGCCGTTATTTTTCAAGTGTTTGTGCGGTACGTTAGCAAAAGTAAATTCATTCTCAAAAATTGCCTTTGGAAATGTGAATATTCATACAAAAATTACTACATTTGTGTTGTTTTAAGACTATCGTACAAAAGTGAAGCAAAGATGAGTTCGGAAAATTCAGATTTCGGTCCAAGCATAGCCTTGTCGTTGGTCGCCCAGTTCGATGATATAAATCGTCTGAACGGTGTCCTCAACGAAGGTAGTGCTGAAGAATGTGAGTAAAACTACTTTATTAGTCTACTACCTTCTATTTACATAGTTTATATCATTATTTGACTAAGGAATGTCCTTAGGCGAAGTTTGTAGTTTCTTGATAAACCAGTGGTTTGTGACCTTGGATGAGAAAGGCATTCCAGTTTTAAAAACTACTAGTGACTCACAATATTTATTATGTTAGGACGGAGCTTGTTCAGATTACAAACAACTTAGGCATAAAGTGAACAAAATTAACTTGACACCACATTCTGGTCAAAGTGTAGTTGAGGGGATGCAATGAAATTAAGGTCTTTGAATTAATATTTATAAACTGTAGTGTTTTGCAGCTCGACAGCTGTCCTTCGCTCAATCGGCTTTTGTGGTCAAAAGAAATCTAACACGCGTATCACTCGCTTCGGTAGCTTTTCACTTACCTAACCGACTGAGTTGAATGTGCCCTTATAGGCCTTTAGTTCACCGCTCCAGTGGACAACCTTAACACTTTCGATGCTGAGCTCAATACAATGAACCTCGCGCAGTGCTGACACTGTGGAATGCTATACAATTCTGACTCAACGTTTGAGTCATGCACACTGCGGCCCATTGGTTGCTGACCTACGACGTAGGTCGTCAGCAGTTAAAGTGTTAGAAAAAATGATATTTTTATACAGAACCTATTCCCTTAAGTACCTCTGTCCCTGTGACCTCAAAATATGGGGCTCATGTACGGCTAATTCTATACCAATATCTTTAAATTGTGGCGCCATCAATGGGTGTCAATGATTTTCCAGTATGAATTGAAATTGTTCGGTAATAAATATTTTTGGGTGACACCAAGGATCATTTTTATACAAAACCACCAATAGAGGAGCCTCATGGTCGGCTGGAGAGCTGGCACTCTACACATGCGACATCCCAGTAACAGACCTAAAATGCTACTCGTAAGGTTAATGCAATGACACTCTATACAAAAGGACTTCTCATGAACGGGACCGCTAAAATGTGCTTAATTGGTTTAAATTACTGTTTTGGGATAGAGGATATTTGAAAGGACTGGAATGTCTACGGCAATGTATGACAGCTGAGCATAATGGAAGCATACTCTAGGGTGACTTTAGAGATAAGTTAAATTTTTTATTTTGTTATTGTATGATGCGGTGAGTCCATGTGAATAGAATGTCATTGGGGTTAATGTACGTTTTTTGAAGATTAAATATAAACAATCTTTTTCCAATCCCAGGTTTCTTAGCCTTTGTAAAGCAGATGGAATGGGTCCGCGGCCAGTGGGCGGCTGCCGAGGCGGAAGCAAACAGATTGCAGACGGAGCTGGAGGAAGCTCTCCGGGCCCTCGCCAAGTGGGAGTCCAAGTTCGCACACGTTAGGAAACTGCTCGACGGAGAGAAGAGGGAGCGGAATATTGTCTTGAAGAAGTACAATGAGTTGGTGAGATAACTGTTTTAGATACTATTCTTTGTCGAATATTCATCAAAATACAAGTTTGGACTAGATTCTGGTAGTTTATTTGGGGCTAGATAATCTGTGTGATAATCAGAGGTCGGATTCTGCGGGTGATTCCAGGGCTGCATTGTTGTTATGTTAACAAGGACCCATGGATAAAAAAATGTGAATGCCAGAAATCATGAAAAACTATGCTGTTAAATGTTTCACATAATAAAAGCAATGTTAGAAATGAATTGCTGTAAATTGTGATGTCAATCAGGCATAATATTTCTTTACCATAAGTCATATGGGTATTTCTCATCAAATTTCGAAATTTGATTCCCGAGCCATTAGTGCCGAGTCATATGCATTAACTACGTAAGTCTTTTTTTTATTTCGATGCACGCTGTCTATACCACTATTGTTTAAAAAGAAAACGTATTACCTCTAAGGAAAAAAAAAATATGGCTACTTTATGACCGTGAAAGTCATTCCCTCACCTTGTCCCTTAGTTCAAAAACATTACTAAAATGCCTATTCATCTCAAATATAGCAATATTCTTAATAATGAAATTATGCTAATATATTAGAAAGATGTTTGTTATTGTCTATAAAAGCTTCCATCTTACATCGACGAATTTATAAAAACGATAATTGGATTTTAAATATGTCCCGCCAAATAAAATCATTCCCTCACCATATTACGAATATTCGATTTCTGAACGTGTCGAACGATATTTAGGAACGCAACCTTATGTTTTTAGTACCTGGCAACACTCTCAAATGATTCAAGATGGCGATTTCTTCTCAACCGTAGATGAGTTTGAGCAAAAACATATTATGTAAAAAAATATTAAGAGTTACATTTATGGCGATCATTACCTCACGTTACATTTATGGCGATCATTACCTCACGTTACATTTATGTATTAAGCATTTTAGTATATATGTATATAATTTGTTTTTTTTATGCGTTTTTGGGAGTAAAATGCATATTCAAAATGTAACAAGCAAATTGAGGTTATGTGCCGGTGTTTTTGTAGCTTTAGTTAAAAATCGTCATTCCCTCACAGTCATTCCCTCGCTCCATATAGGAGTGAGGGAATGACAGCTGTATGAGGGAATGATTTATATAGTATTCTACGGTTCTTATATATATTTTTTTAATTCTTGCAACTTGCATTTCATGGTATTTACTTTAAAACAGGTAATGTATGTGGAATAATCATGGCACGACCAAATTTGAGTGAATGCTAAAAAAAATTAAAAAAAAAAGTGTATGGAAGAAAAAGGCGAGAAAAATTAAAAATAATACTGAATATGGAAGACCAATACTCCTAAATAGATCTCATAAAGCAACTTTTTTGATCTCTGCAAAAAAAACAACTAAGTTTATAAATAAAAAAAAATTTGAAGAAATATCTCAAATTTTGAAATTTCATAAGAAATACCCATATATTAATTGTGAATGAGGTTGAAGGTTTCTTTTGTTAAAGAGTATGCTTATTTGCTATGTTTTTTTAAATTTGCTTTCATGCCAAAGAGAACAGTTTTCTGTTTCATCTATTGTCACATTATAATTTCTAAAAGAGGGGGTCCATATTAACATTTCAATACGGCCCTGGAATGACAGACAGAATCAGAGACAAAAAAAAAGAAAAACTAAAAGAAATCATCAAGTTTATAAACTAGACATTTTTTTCCATTACAGAGCAAACTACTAGACATGGCACGAGATCTTCTCTTCAATGACAATCGGGCCAAGCTGAACAATGAGACATTGCAGAAGCTGGCCTTCCTGAATGGCACCACACAGGACCACAACGCTAAACTGAGCAATGTTCCAGAACTTAACTCTACTGGTATGGTTTACATGCATGCATTTTTTGTCAACTGCCAATTAGGGGGGAGGGGGGGCAAAATGGGTAGCTGAATAGGAAATAGAATAGGTGATTTCAGAATCAATATACAGGGTCCTACTTAATATGCTGACACATTTTTAAGGGGAAGATCAGATCAGACGTCAAACTGAACAACTTTCACTAAGGCACCAACAACGAAACCGCGAAAAAGGAATAAGCTGCTTGTTCCATACAAAACTGCAAATCAACTCGAGCCTAATGTATAAGACAAATGCACACGATTTCTCTACACGCGCGACTCAACATTGCTCCATAGGAAACAACCTATTCCCGCGCTTTTCGGAGAGCGAAAGCCGAGCTTGTTGCGAAGTAGTATGGAATAAAGCCGAGTCACGCGCAAGAAGTGAAATCATGCTAGACGTGCTGATTATTTTCCGCGATTTTGCTATTGGTCCCATAGAGAAAGTTGCTCAGTTTGATGGTCTGATCATCCCCTTAAAAAAGTGTCAGCATATTAAGAAGGACCCTGTACTCTATCGTCTTGGTCTAGGCGAGTGGCTGACGATACCCTTGACAAGATGTGAATAATTGATACGGATTTCAGAAGTCTATTGCGGTAGAATGCCTCAAAATATTTAGAAGGAATACCCTATCATTATAGTATTTTCCTAGGCACCCTGCTCTCAGAGATGTCGTACTCGCGCTCGGAGGACGACCTGGACCTCTCGCTGGCCTCGACGCGGAGGTCATGGGTGCAGCGCGGCGGGTGGTCCGCCAGGGAGAACGCGCCCGCCTCCAAGAAACGACGCTCCTCCACTTCTTCTGCTACCAAGGTACTGTACATACTGTAGAACAATCGAAGGCAAAACCTGAGAACATTTTTACACAATCACAAACAACACACAGGTAATATGGACAATGCAGACAAACACACAACTACCTCTATTAATGTTATTGTTAATAATGTGTTTGGGGAGTTACATAAATGTTGATACGAGAGACTAATAAAGTATTAAGTGCTTACAATTTGATGTCATACATTTTAATCCTCCTTGTTAAATTGTGATTAGTGTAGTTACACCATACCAAAATCACGCGACCGAACGCAACGTCATTACGTCTGCAATGCCTTTTCAATTACCGATATACCAGGCTGGATTTTCCGCACCATTTTATCAAGCAACTTATTTCTAGCTGAAGTTCTAAGATCTAGATTCAGAGCCGTATTTAGTAGTTTGAACTCCCGTATGTAAAAATCCATACATTTTCAACCTTACAACGACAACGACCTCTTTCTTTAGGTGGATTATACATTCGTTCTTTTAGTACCGGTTAGTATGGTAGAAGACCAATGAAGTTATTTCGGAGTAAACACCAAGACTAAAATTCGGTATGTCAAGTTTTTTTTTGGAGGGCTGAATCGAAAACCATTTCGAGATAATTGTCTCAATAATCATATTTTCTATGTCAGAGATTTTAAAATGAAAGGATTACAGATATTTTTAATAAAATAACGTCGCGTTTCGGTCCGTCCAGTGACGTCACTGGAATACCTGTGAACTCCTTGGTAAACATAAAATGAACTTTATATAACCGGCCATTAAGAAAAAAAATACATTCACAATGTCAGAATTTGACATTTGATGTTGCCGTATCTGTTTCCAGCATAGAGTTAGAAAGAGAAGGCAGGTTTTAATTTTTTTTAATATGCCTTTAACCTGCCTTCTCTTTCTAACTCTATGCTGGAAACAGATACGGCAACATCAAATGTCAAATTCTGACATTGTGAATGTATTTTTTTTCTTAATGGCTGTCCGTAAGGATCAAAATAATTTAAAAATTAAATTTATATTGATTAACTCGATGAATCGCAATAAGAATGAAATAGGTGTCTTATAATTATGTCTACTATCCGTAAAAAATATAAAAATGAAGACAAAAAAAAACTTGACATACCGAATTGTTGCTTGTGTAGTTACTCTTCTATAAATGTAAGTTTGGTCGAATCCGGCCTTACTTAGAAGAATATTCCGAGACGCGTGAGCTAATCACGCTCAAAATAACGTCTCGGAAGCTAGTTTCATTTAAAAATAAAATAATACATATTAACAGGTTCTATGGGTAATCATCATTTTCAGCCTGTATCCACTGCAGGGCATAAGCCTCCTCCATATTTTGGCATTCTTCTCGGTCCTGTGCCAGTCGCATCCAGGTCTTGATGATACTTTTCCAGATGTCGTCAACCCACCTGGCTGCCGGACGACCCACTTCTCTTTTGCCTAATCTCGGCCACCACTCTGTTAAGGCTTTGCTCCACATGTCATATCTATGGGTAATAGATGGTTAATTTGAGTGATTGTTTAAAGTAGACCCGTAATGTGGTTGCAGACAGTAGAGCTGCAGGGCGGCAAGGTGCTGGCCACCGCGACCACCACGCTCACGCTGGAGCGACAGCCCACCAACCACGACCTGAGACCACCGCAGAACTTCGTAAGTCATCACTCTATGGAGAATGTTTTTTCCAGAAGAAAAAGAGGAGACAATGGTCTTCCACATTGGGATTTTGTGACAAACTTCTCTTGCTTCCTCTCTAATAGATATATTACATCCATTATATCTTATAACACATTTTTGTTAGTTGCGGATATATACAAGGTGTTACAAAAATACAAATAAACCTTTAAGGGGGTGGTGTAGACCATCAAACTGAACAACTTTCACTGTGGGACCAATATCGAAATCGCGAAAAAAAATATTTATGTTCTATACTCTACAAATCGACTAGAGCTAAAATATGTATGGGATATGAAATTATTTTTTTCGCGATTTCGATGTTGGTCCCATAGAGAAAGTTGTTCAGTTTGACGGTCTTAACAACCTCCTTAAGAGGTTGAAAAATTTATTCTTACTTATGAAACACCTTGTATATTATTCTTAATTTAAAGTTTAAGTTGTAGTCAACCAAAATATGACAAAAAATTCTTCTTCACACTTTTCCGTTACATAAGTGAAGTGAGAACAACAGGAAATTTATTTCCTAACTTTCACACTAAAGATATGATTTAGGAAGTCACATTCTAATTTCTAACTAATTTCTAAACGGCAATTTGATTAAAGTAGATGATTGACGTGGCGACCTTGACAGGTTACCTTAAAGAGGATATTCCAGAGTGCGCGCTACTAGTGTAGTACTACTAGTACTACTAGTGAAACATGGGTGCTCTGAGTTCTCAGAATATCTCTGTCTTCTCCCTCGGCGACTGTAGTCGTTAGCATCATTATCATATTAGCCGATGGACGTCCAATGCTGGATACAGGCCTCCCCAATTATTATTATTTGAAGGTGTTGGGCCTTGACAGGCTCGCTGAGCCTGTGCCACGTAGACCATCGCTGGTCCTTTGTGAACGCCCTTTCTAAAGTTCCTTACCAATCCCCACTGCGGCCAGAAATCGCAGTAGATTCTTGATCGGGACAGTTTGTAGTAGGCCTCCCCAAAGGATCGCTACTACGACCGAACCTGTGCTGCCCTCATAAAACGGGTTCCCGACGCCTTCACCAGGTCGTCGGTCCACCTTGCCTATCCACGTTGCGCTTTCCGACACGCGATCGCCACTCGAGATCTTTTCGTTAGTCGTCAGCATATTCAATGATATACAAACGTATGTGTAGCTACCAATATCGGAGAGCAGCGACGAGGCGGCTGCACCAACGCTGCGGCGGTCGTCGGGGCGGCTGTCGGGGCGACACGTCATCAAGGAGGAGATACCACCGCCCTCCGCTCCACCACGCACGGGTAACTATGTATAGCTACCTATATCGTCGGGGCGACACGTCATCAAGGAGGAGATACCACCGCCCTCCGCTCCACCACGCACCGGTAACTATGTATCTATATCGTCGGGGCGGCTGTCCGGGCGACACGTCATCAAGGAGGAGATACCACCGCCCTCCGCTCCACCATGCACCGGTAACTATGTATAGCTACCTATATCGTCGGGGCGGCTGTCGGGGCGACACGTCATCAAGGAGGAGATACCACCGCCCTCCGCTCCACCATGCACCGGTAACTATGTATCGCTACCTATATCGTCGGGGCGGCTGTCGGGGCGACACGTCATCAAGGAGGAGATACCTCCGCCCTCCGCTCCACCATGCACCGGTAACTATGTATAGCTACCTATATCGTCGGGGCGGCTGTCGGGGCGACACGTCATCAAGGAGGAGATACCTCCGCCCTCCGCTCCACCATGCACCGGTAACTATGTATAGCTACCTATATCGTCGGGGCGGCTGTCGGGGCGACACGTCATCAAGGAGGAGATACCTCCGCCCTCCGCTCCACCATGCACCGGTAACTATGTATAGCTACCTATATCGTCGGGGCGGCTGTCGGGGCGACACGTCATCAAGGAGGAGATACCTCCGCCCTCCGCTCCACCATGCACCGGTAACTATGTATAGCTACCTATATCGTCGGGGCGGCTGTCGGGGCGACACGTCATCAAGGAGGAGATACCACCGCCCTCCGTTCCACCACGCACCGGTAACTGTTTATAGCTACCTATATCGTCGGGGCGGCTGTCGGGGCGACACGTCATCAAGGAGGAGATACCTCCGCCCTCCGCTCCACCATGCACCGGTAACTATGTATAGCTACCTATATCGTCGGGGCGGCTGTCGGGGCGACACGTCATCAAGGAGGAGATACCTCCGCCCTCCGCTCCACCATGCACCGGTAACTATGTATAGCTACCTATATCGTCGGGGCGGCTGTCGGGGCGACACGTCATCAAGGAGGAGATACCTCCGCCCTCCGCTCCACCATGCACCGGTAACTATGTATAGCTACCTATATCGTCGGGGCGGCTGTCGGGGCGACACGTCATCAAGGAGGAGATACCTCCGCCCTCCGCTCCACCATGCACCGGTAACTATGTATAGCTACCTATATCGTCGGGGCGGCTGTCGGGGCGACACGTCATCAAGGAGGAGATACCACCGCCCTCCGCTCCACCATGCACCGGTAACTATGTATAGCTACCTATATCGTCGGGGCGGCTGTCGGGGCGACACGTCATCAAGGAGGAGATACCACCGCCCTCCGCTCCACCACGCACCGGTAACTTGGCTTATTTCTAAATAAATTATTGTATGGGATGCTTGCGATTTCGATATTGGTCCCTTAGAGAAAGTTGTTCAGTTTGATGGTCTGATCATCCACTTTAAAAAGTGTCGGCATAATATTAAGAAGGACCCTGTATAATTTCGAATCCAGGCATAAATTAAGATGTTGTTTTCAGACACTGAGAGTGGTTCAGACACGCCTCGGATGGCCCCGCAGCGCACCCCGTCTGTCATCTCAGCCGCTTACGGGGGTTCGCCGCGCGCGCGACCGAGACAACACAACTTCATCGCCAAGAACTTCTACAAGCGAGAGACATGCGGCCCATGTGGAAAGACGTGAGATTTAAAAAAAATTTACTAGCTTAAGATGGTGGTAGCTTCGGCTACTATTTAGAAATTCCCATACAATCTTTTACCTCTTTTTTCCTCTCTGGCAGGTCTACCAGATATTTTCTTATCAATAGGCCTAGCTGGCTAATAGACAAACATGTTCGTTAAACCAGGTCAGAGGCATATTATGGCAGGTTGAAAATTTTAATCACTAACTTGCCTCCGCTAATTTGCATGGGGCCTGTGTAGTGGAGTATGGTTCACTCCTCACCCAACTTTGCCCTTTACTTTGCACACAACATTTATTTTATGAATGGATCTGAATTCTGCCCCTGCCTTTTTTACAGGCCAAGGGATCGAGCCCATACAACCATGTAAGACGTAAACTCAAATTATCGATTAAATGATTCGTAAAAATAGTAACAAATTTCCATCAAAAGATGCGTGGGCATATTTTTGTTCATCTTTTGCATCTTTATTATTTAAAAAAAGACACAGAAATGTTTACCTTTATACGCGCAGACCGTAACGACATCTATCGATTCCCTAGGAAACCAGAAGAAAATTTTTATCGGAGAACAAAAAGACTTGGACGTTTCCGTAGCATGAATTGCAATGAATAGTTTTGTATCAGGTTGAACAACTCTTTATAAGTACCGCATTTACACGCTCGTGCGAACCTATGTAAAGCCTGACCAGGAAAATAAAAAACCTGGTTTGGGGGCGCTGCAATCGACTATAGCCTTTAATGACAGAGTTCCAAGTACAAAAATTAGTTCCAATTATTTTCCGCAACATGGCGAGGTTTTTTTATATTTCTGGTCGGGCTTTACAATGACGTTTTTGTAATCAGAACTATATAAGGTCTAACAAAATTAGCTGAAACTATTTTAAGGGGATGATCAGACCATCAAACTGAACTCTATCGGACCAATATCGAAATCGCGAAAAAAAAATCAGCTGTTTCATACAAACCTACTCGACCTACGTGTATGGGACCGCAGATAATTTTTTCGCGATTTCGATATTGGTCCCATAGAGAAAGTTGTTCAGTTTGATGGTCTGATCATCCCCTTAAAATAGTTTCACCTAATTTTGATAGACCTTATATAGTCACAATAACTTTATGGTCGAGCCGATCTACATCGGTCTAGCGTAAGCTCGCTCGAGCGTGTAAATATGGTACAATACGTGGTGTGTCGGTTGCAGTATAAAGTTCGCGAAGGTGGGCGTCAAGTGTGAGACGTGTCGTGCGCAGGCGCATCCCGAGTGCCGCGCGCTGCTGCCGCTGCCCTGCGTGCCGCCCGGACCCGCCCGCCGACAGAACGCGCAACAGGTACTAACACTTTGAACTCACGGCTATAAACCCATTCGGGGTGGTCGGGAACTTTGCTTTAACTATAGGTGTACCAGAATCTGATGGCGAAAAGGGAAATCAAAGTTCTAGAGTAAGCGACACTGCGGTAATTGGTAAAATCTGGTATATAACTTGTGCGGATGAATCCGCGGGTTAAGACGCTGTTATCCCGTCAAGGCCGTTTTTTGAACACGAACGAACGTTTTTTAAACTGTGTTTTAAAGTCTGAAATTAAATTATATCTTATTTAAGGATCGGGCGGATGGGCGACTGTTCTCAATTACACGATTAGATTAAGTTTACTAGATAGAAAAACATCCCAAAGTTACCCCTTTTTGTTATGTTTTTTCAATACTATGATTAAACTGCTGATATTTAACTTTTTATTCTTGTACTTAACTAATTACATTAAATATTTCTAGTGAACTCAGAAGAATTTTTAGCTTAGAAACTCCCATGAGCAAAGATATTGACGAAAAACAAGTTTTTTGCGATCCTGCTTTCAATTGGAGCGGGGTGGCTAATTGTAAACTTATGCTTGCAAGAAAGAGACGCTTGCACTGGGATAACCTAGCCTTAACTCTAAAACTGAACCTGTTCTAACCTATTGAACCTCTGACTTCAGGAGGGGAGTATAGCAGACTACTCGCCGAGCACTCCCCCCATGGTCCCCGCGCTGCTGGTGCACTGCGTCAACGAGGTGGAGAAGAGAGGCCTGTCCGAGAGAGGCATATACCGCATCAGCGCCATAGACAAGGACGTCAAGAGACTCAAGGTAATCATTCCTTCCCTCATAATGTTTTCCTTCACCGTTTGAGAGCAGTTTGTATTACGTGCATAAGTTTGATAAACTCATTGGTACATGAGTAGGATAACTATGAACATGTCGTCGCCTATTTGAACCCGGACCCCTCAGGATTGAGAGTCCATGCTTCCGCAAAGCGCCATCAACTACATTTTATAATGCGATTTATCTATACTTTTTTATCTCAGGAACGATTCCTCCGCGGCTGTGGCTCGCCCCAGCTCGCGAACGAAGACATCCACGTGCTCTGCGGCTGCATCAAAGACTTCCTGCGCTCCCTGCGCGAGCCGCTCGTCTCCAGCGCCCTCTGGACGGACTTCATGGACGCCGCCAAGCTGCCCGAGCCGGCCGACGCGACGGCGGCCATCGTGCAGGCCGTCAGCCAACTGCCGCAGCCAAATAGAGATACTCTAGCCTTCCTGATACTGCATCTACAGAAGTAAGTTACTCATCAGTATCAGCTTGAAGCGGCTGACGCGACGGCGGCCATCTTCCAGGCCGTCAGTCAACTGCCGCAGCCTAATAGAAATACTCTAGCCTTCCTTATACTGCATCTACAGAAGTAAGTTTTGTCAGAGAATGACAGTCGTCCGTGAAGTATTCATGGAAGCCGCCAGGCTCTTATACCCAGCCAGCTCATTAATATGTATTAGAAATGGAGTGGGCCCAAGGATGATTTTAAGTATAATCATAAAGCTTTCAAACACAAAAAGTTTTATCAAAATCGGCCCGTAGTTTTCGCGTGATGCCCGAACGAACAGCCAAGTAAACAAACAGACAGACAAAAAATCCTTAAGTCTGTGATTTGGAGTCAGGGATAAAAACTGTATCGTATCTTTTTTGGTTTGTAAATATCTTCAATGTACACTCTTGTGTTACAGTCTTATAATAGTAGAGATACCAACAGCCTTAGAGCTGATAAAAAACTAGAGGAGAGCTAAAATATGTATTGTTGTGCTATACACTTCTAAATAAATGTTGTACCTTATACAGAGTGGCGGAGAGTGCAGAATGCGAGATGGGCATAGAGAACTTGGCGAAGATATTCGGCCCCACCATAGTCGGCTACGGAATGATGACGCAAGCGGCTGAGATGTACACTGCCACGGCTCAGATGTTCCAAGTTAGTATAATATACCTTAGGTTATGAATTCTACTCATGCTCGTTGTGGATTTTTCAGAATTTCTCTGACTATCCCCTCGGGGAATAATCATGAGCATATGCATGCATTCTACTTTTCAAACCAAACAACTTTCATAATGGATTGTTCAAAGGTATACATTTTGTGTATGTTTTCAATGTTTTCCAACTGTAAGAGTAGTTCAATACGTAAAATTTTCTGTTTGGAACATTGACCTCTTATAAAAGATAATGGTTTGAAACCCAAGTATTACAGAATTCACTGACCATTTAGGCTACATCATCTCTCATCGCTTTTTGAGCATAGGCGATGTAGCAATTGCATCGACGTTGCAACTGAATCGCCGCAAAAGCACAGGCGTTATTTGATAGATTTCTTAGCCATTCCAACCGCCAAAACCTTTCTCTAAGACCTTAAAACATGTTGATCACAGGTGATGCAACTCCTCCTGCGGCTGCCATCAGACTACTGGGCGCAATGGGCCTGTCCCACCAACGAACTCTCCTCTCCGCTCTCCACTCTGCCCAAGCCTAGAGGGTTCTTCTTCTCTCCAGCCGACACCGGGTATGTTTGTCATTGTAGTTTGTTGCCTACTGACTACTGCTCGGGTACCAACAAGCTCTCCACGCTGCCCAAGCCGAGAGGGTCTTCTCTCCAGCCGTCACCGGGTATTTTTGTCTGTCTGTTTGTTTGTTTGTTGGAGCATCATGCAAAAACTACTGAACCGATTTTGATGGAACTTGTTTTGTTTGATAGCTTCTATTCAAATCTGATACATAATTTGTGCGGACGACGTAGCGGGTGAACTCTAGTAACATATAAAATATATAGCTTACAATACATAAGCGTACAAGCAAGCAAGTAATACATAAGTATACAATACATAAGAGATACTGACGTAATAATATTGTTTCTGATCAAATAATTCTTTACAGGATATCAAGGAAGAAGAGGAACTACTTCCAGTGACGTATTTAACTTTAAATCTTAATTTAATCTTCATCCACCTTTACATAAAGTTAATTATAGTTTGTTCGGGTAAGTGAACCATTATGTTAACCAGTTATTACTTTACTTCTTAATTATCATGGTTAGATTCAATGTCATAGCCAAGTGGGGGACAAAGTATCAGTGTTGCGCAACCAAATGGGAAAAATTAAGCTAATGTTAAGTAGCCTAAACACAGAGTAAATACTAATACTAAAGTATAGAAGTTTCACTTCCACACAACGCATACCTACTGAAGCACAGTATAAGAAAGAGTACTTTATCTAACTAAAGTTTATAAAAACATTGATAAACGTCTCTGTAATCCTTTCATTTTAAAATCTCTAAGACACAAAATATTGTTATTGAGACAATTATTATCTCGAAATGGTTTTCGAATTAGCACTCTTCTTTTCCCAGTTGACCGGCAATACTGCTATTTTTGAATTGTTCGATTCTAAATCGTGTTCGAATGATGCACAATATCTATTGTAATTTTGACATCTTCTACTGCTGATTTGAACTTGTGACTTTCAAAAATCGCACTCCGGGTCGGCCCGCGTAGGAAAATTCCCATACGCTTCGCACTACTTGTATTTTTAGGGTTGTGAAACATTAAACGGCGGCTAACGGCGCCGAACGCGTTCCCATGTTAATCGTGGTTTTTTGTATGGGCCCGCCGTCGTCGGTCAATGTATCCTGACCCTTAACCTACTAAATCCTTCGTATTAACTTGTATGCTTCTTTTTGCAACTAACTATTATTAGGTGACATTCGTTATTTTATTTAATAAATTGTTTATTAATTTAGTTGTTAGCTATTTAGTATTAGTTTAGTTAGATCGATTCAATTAAAACTTTATATCACATTTAGATTATTGAGTGAACGCGAATATGTGAAGGTTAGTAGTAATATCTCACCGTATTGCGGAAGTAATAAGGACTAATTTTGATTGTACTATTCACGTACAGTTACACGTTTGTTCTATTTTGTACACGTTGGTTTAAACCTAGATACTCTAACATTGTGTGTGAGCGAGAAGACGGTCTTTTATGACACAATACTTAAGTGCCAAAGAGACAGCAATATAAAATGCCTCACAATTACATTATACAGTATGTAAAAAATTCAATACCGTACCGCATAAATAGATAAATGTTTGAATATAAAATGCCTCACAATTACATAATACAGTATGTAAAAAATTCAATACCGTACCGCATAAATAGATAAATGTTTGAAAGGGCAATCAGCACTTTTGTATGGAACTTTGCATACTTTTCGCCACCTGAACATCAACTAGGTAAATTAAAATTAAAATAACCAAGATAAAAATGTTGTGGCCTCAATTTCTAAATGTGATATAAAATCTTGTAAAATAGTTTTTGAGGAATCTCCTAGTTTCTTACTACTTTGTACTTAATTCGTTTAAAATTATCTAGTAAGAAATATGACTGTATTTATGTTTATTTATAGAGTCGACGATATCAATCAATATCCCATTATAAGATAACTTTTTTCCGCTACTTTGTCAGCGTGGGAGTTTTATACCTAACCCTTACGCGGGGTTCAAGTTCTATACATCATTTTATCAAAATCGGTTTAGCCTTGGGAACATCACAGGCAGAGACGCTTTCTAATTTATAATGAATAATATTGGATAAGCAATAAGATGCAAACAGTAAATACAAGAGAAAACTATTGACAATCTCACTAATATTATAAGTGTCAAAGTTGAGATGTTTGCCACTCAACCCCGCATAAACGGTTGAACGGATTAGGATGAAATTTGGCACGCAGATAGAATATTTTCTGGATTAACACATAGGATACTTTTTTAAGGTCCACGCATACGATTATTGATATTGTTGACACTTGTTTAGTGCAGCGTTTAATATTTAAAAACAAAAACTTATAATTTCTACTTTAGAAATGGTCATCCAATCTTTGTGTTTTATCATAGTTGATTAAAATAGCCGAACTAAAATGTGATTTTTAAATGTTTCTGTAAAAAAGGTTTTGGTCCTTACCATATAAGTAATTTGTATTTGGACAAGAAGCTTGAAATACCTACAGAGGTGGAGTTTGCGTTACAAACATTTTTTTTAAGCCAGAATGGAACCTTGGATGACGTCACTGAGTTTTCCCATCTCATTTGCTCGTTACACGGAGTTATCATTCTAAAGATGACATGAATTTAGAATGATAAGAGGAAATGAGATGGGAAAACTTTGTGACGTCATCAAGGTCATAGGTTTTGGCTTCAAAAAATTGTTGTAAAGCAAACTTCACCCCTGTAGGCACTTAATCTTCTTGTAAACAGATGATATTCAGCTTTAAACTTTATTTCCTCGTGTCAAGAATTAAATCTTCAAAGTCACATTTTAGTATAACCCTTCATGCAACTAGTTAAGTTGTTACTTATTTAAGTTATATTTCCGTTATATCGTGACGTCACGCCACCGCCTACAACGATCGGTTTTTTAAAGGCATTGGACATAGACAAAATAACCTAAAAGACTCCTAATAACGCAAATAAATAACTGTCATAGGCACACATTGTTAGGATCCAAAATAAAAGGCTTTATAAAAATCTAGACAACAACGACACAAATACAGGGTGTTAGGGTAAACAGTTGCATTACTTCAAGGGGTGATTGTACCCATGAACCTATAGGAAATTAGCAAAAAAAATTTCGGACTTTCCATACTAAATGCAATCGGCTGATAGAAAGTTTGTATAAAAAGTCGAATATTTTTTTACCTGAATTTCCTATAGGTTTCTTAGGAAAAGTTTTTCAGTATTATGGGTAGAATCACCCGTTAAAGTAATGCAACTGTTTAACCTAACACACTGTATATAATATCCATGACCTCAAATGTGAAAAGATTTAACAACAACTGGAGGCACACCTGAGATGCACATTCGCTCTTCCCGCGCTTTTCAGTGAGCGAAAGTCGCGCTTGCCGCGACATGCAGTATAGGAAAAACTCTTATCGCGCGCCAGTAGAGAAATCATACTACAGGCAGGGGGAAGGCGTACCATGGGTGCGATAAGAATGGATCAATTGCCTGAATCTATTTGTATAAATTTTAAATTGGAAATCAGTTTTTATGTCTCTGAATATGTTCGCCCTGCGTTGTCTATTAGGTTAATTTGTCTATGGCTTTGGTATAAATATTCACCTATGCTGGTAGCATGCAACAAGTGATACGGCTGTATCACGTCTTTTATCTGGTTCGTTCGCACGCAAATAGAAGTAGAGCGAAGGTGTGATAGCGCTGTATCACTGCGGCATGCTACCTATGCTGATTTCTTTCGCTCTGAAGATTGCCTTTGTTACATAACGACCCTTGCTTGCAATAGCCCAACCACAAATCAATCGTCTATGCTTTCCCTATTTTATTCAAGTATAATTTATAAGGCTGGCCCTTTAGCCGCTGAGCAAACGACCGATATTTGAACATAATCCTTGAAAATAGGCAGTATATAATTCTAGGAGGCAACGCACAGAGAACCTAGCATGACACCCCCGTGAAAACGACAATATTCGAGACGTGCCTGTCTTTATTATTTTGCGTTTACGGTTGTCTTGTTTTGTCGCCCTTTCGCGTGTGGAATGCTAGCCCTGCAGGTCATTTCTTTCCAGTGGACCGCTGTCTGCTCATAGCCTATAAATAACCCTTTAATTCTTTGTGTCAACGGTATATGGTTGATTACTAGACCCCGTTAACGCGACCACGATAAAGGTAGCTACAAAATGGCATACCTTGGCATTTCTGCTGTTTTGGAATCGAAATATATCTAATATTTTCATAAAATCGTCACTCCAGTGCAACAAGATTACAACTAGTGATTACTAAACGACGTAATACTTACGAACGACCTAATAACTGTTTAAACAACATAACCCATAACTTTTCTAGACCAAGATTAGCTGACTTCAGAGCGGTTAAGAATTGTGTTTTACATACCTCTTGCTTTGTTTAATGTTAAAGTGTCAATCAATTTATGTACATATATTTTTGTAGTTTATTTTTTATATTGTTTCTACAGGATGTTAGGGTAAATAGTTGCGTTACTTTAAGCCTTAAAGTTTAAGGGGTGGTTGTACCGCCATGATACTCAACAACGCTCCTTAAGAAACCCAGAGAAATAAAAAATAAAATTCAACTTTCCATACAATGTTCGATCAGTAAATTGCATTTAGTATGGAAAGTCCATTTTTTTTGTGTATTTCCGTTTCTTAGGGAAAGTTGTTCAGTATTATGGGAACAAGAACCCCTTAAAGTAGTGCAACAGTTTATCCTAACAAACATCCTGTATATCACTGAAACGAAGTCTATACTATCAGTTTAAAATAACAATGTGCATGACCTCGCTCGCAAAAGTGACGTCATTCGGTCACACCAACTTCACTCGAGTCATTCTAATGATTGTTTCCTTTACATAGAGTCTATGTTGCTTTACAACCGAGTGAAGTTATCCAACGGCCCTTCAAGGTCATGCACATTGTTATTTTAAACTGATAGTACACGTATTAGCCGTGCTGTACACATATTTTGTTGAGGTAATTATAACCATACACCCTCCTTGAGGATAGGCCGGTGCCCTGCAGTGAGACTCATATTATAGGCTGATGCTAATCATCATTGGGCCTTGGGCATTGGTATAGCACGCTTTATTTTATTATTATCGTATAGTGTAGGCCATGTTTAGATTCATAATATATAATTATTTTGTAGGTATTTTTAATTTAGTAATAAATGCGAAGCATTGTAAATATTTGAGTTTATTGCTTTTCGTACGGAATGTTTAACCATAGTTAAACATAGTCTTTCGCAGTATTTTGTCGAAAGTTTACAAGTAGTTGGTTAAAATTAAAGTACAAAGCAACTAACATTTTCTATTTCGGTGTCCAAAATTGGATGTAACTTTTATCGCAATAAATGTTTGTAAGGGGTATTTATTACTATGGGGGCTAGTGTAACTAATTAAGATTTCTATTAGTTTTGAATAAAAGCGCTGTTTTTATAAGAAAAAACTATAAGCTCTATGTGTGCGGGGTAATAAATGACGCTTTTAATCTTCTTTCGTGAAAGATTAGCTAATCAGCATTGGTCGTATCGAGACTGACTGCCCAGGGTGCGTGAGACGAACTCAGGTTTCGTCACTCGGGAATGCTATTTCCTTGCACCTTTATTTTAAACTAGTGTTTTCCCGCGACTTCGTCCGCACGAATTATATACCAGATTTTAAGTCAGATCATAAGCTATCAAATAAAAAAAGTTTCATCAAAATCGGTTCAGTAGTTTTTGCGTGATGCGCGAACAAACAAACAAACAAACACACAAACAAACAGACAAACAGACAGACAAAATTTCTAAAAAAGGTTGATTTCGAGTCAGGGATACCTAAAAACCATATCGTAATCTTTTTTTTGTAAATATCTTCAATGTACAGACACACTTCAGTTACAGTTTTATAATAGTTTAGAAGAAGTAACACAATTAATTGCATTAGCCCCCATTGTAACATTCGCCCCAGGTGACCTTAATGCAAAATTATTGAGTTGCGGTATTCAATCTAGTAAGTATACATATAATCTTTATTTTGATCTAAGCATATAATCACTCAATGATTACAGCTGTAGTAAGCTTATACATGATGACTGTTTTATTTATTGCATTTGTGCAACCCAGCCTTTGTAACACAAGCTGTGCAATAGCTGTATAAGGGTGATTCACCCCTATACTGCTACTATACACCTGTAGAGCCTGTGTGCTACTTGGGAGTGACCTTTACGTCACTTATTTTGTTCTTTTCATTTTATTGGACTTTATAAATACATTTAAGTGTTTTTTTTTCTTTTCACATCACGTTTTCCTAGTCATCGACTAGTAGTTAGGATTTATGTAACATTGTTTATACTCAGCAATGAGACAAGTATTTTGTACCTATTTTTAGTTTAGCGATTTGTCATTGACTTATAATTTAATGAAATAAAAATCATGTAGATTATTTATTGTTTCTTTATTAGGCATTTCCTGTTTGTTGGACAATGGTGCGATCTTAGAGTAGTATCTTCCATGAGATATGCCAGCACCGCATCGTATTTTTCCGACGCTCCATCCTTTTCTGTCAGTCGGGAACGCCATTTGCTAGAGCAAATAAGTTAGCGGGAACGCGACCGCACGCGGCAGCGCCGGCAGTGCTGCGACCTTTCTCGCTCTAGCAAATGACGTTCCTGAGCGACAGAAAAGGATAGAGCGTGAAAAATGCGATGCGGTGCCCAACCCTTAACCAGGCAGGCACTACACTCTCGCGAGTACTTCTCGGCGAGAACTTTCAAGGAAAATTCCTAGGCCTCACGGCGCCACGAGAACAATGAAGGGCATCCACACTCTCTTTCTCGGCCCTTCTCGTCCGTTATAGGCGAGAATGTAGTGCCTGCTTTAGGTGGCGTCGTCCTAATTGATCATCGCTCGCGATCGCACTGCACCTTTTCAGTCACCGATCGCACAATGTCGCGATCTATAATACCAATCTCCATCGAGTGTCCCAATTGATCACAGCGTGGTCACTTGTACTTAGATTTGTATGCGGGTTATTGCTTGCGGGTTCGTGCGTAGATTTCAACGTTTGTTCGCATCACGCGAAATCTACTGGATTGATTTTGATAAAACTTTTGGGGTCTAAAAGCTTATATACAAGGTGTTACAAAACTACAAATAAACCTTTATGGGGGTGGTGTAGACCATCAAACTGAACAACTTTCACTATGGGACCAATATCGAAATCGGGAAAAAAAAAATTATGTTCTATAATACTCTACAAATCGACTAGAGCTAAAATATGTATGGGATATGAAATTATTTTTTTCGCGATTTCGATGTTGGTCCCATAGAGAAAGTTGTTCAGTTTGACGGTCTTAACAACCCCCTTAAGAGTTTCAAAAATTTATTGTTACTTATGAAACACCTTGTAGATAGGGTCTTTCTTAATCTGCTGACACTTTTTTAAGAGGATGATAAGACCGTTAAACTGAACAACTTTCTCTAAGGCACCAAAATCGATATCGCAAGAAAAAAATTTGCTGCTCCATACAAAACTGCAAACATACCTACTCGAGCAAGTGTATGGGACAGCAGATTTTCATTTCGCGATTTCGATTTTGGTCCCATAGAGAAAGTTGTTCAGTTTTATGGTTTAGTCATCCCCTTAAAAAACTATTAGTAGATTAAGAAGGACCTGTATAAGCGAAAAACGGAATAAAGTCACATTTAGAGAGCTCCCGTTCCTTGAGCTGCAGTGCATTTATCTCATTGATTTACTACCTCGTTTGTTTAGAAAACGGTCCATTGTAATATGTCATCGGTTATGTCATCCACAAACTAGAACGAAGAAAATTGTTTCTATAAACACCTTTTTTACAGTCAGCATCAAAAGTATCTAGGCATGTTAAGTGTTCATAAATATCTGGACAACTTTACGATAGCAAACCATATTTCAACTCACAAAGAAATCTAATTAATTTATCTGTCATGTTATTATTTGTTAAGTTAAAAACAAATGGTATCTAGTAGGAAATAGGGTTTATTTTCGTGTAATTGTTCATATGTTTTTGAACACCGGAGATGCTTATGCTTAGATCATAAAGTTATTATACCTTACAGGAATAGAGTCAGTGACATGAGTTGTCAAATGACACAGTTTTTGGATTTTTTTTTGAGACTATTCGCAGGCAAACATTCTAATGCTGTCTATAATTCTGAGTCTAACGTAAAATCGTGGATAAATTAATGAAGTAGTGTCAGTATATTTCACAAAATTATCTACGATTTCACTTGAGATTCCCAATTATTCACGAAAACCGAATTGTAAAAATTTATTGGTGACTAAAAAACGGTCCTATTGATTCGCGTCACGTATCTCTTTCTATTATACAGTGGTGCCGCTAGGTACATCTCGCTCTCTCAGCTGTATGTTCCTCTATTCCTACCTCTATGGCTTAGATACTTTTGATGCTGACTGTACATCTTTCATTACCTACCTGCGATATCATCTTTAAACCGTTCAGATTTATCATTTAAGTTGAATTGATTCGAGAGTGGTTGTCTTCTCAAAATAAAAATGTATTAGAAAATAATTAGAAAGTAAAATAAGAAATTATTTGTTACTGTAACAAGATCTTGAAATAGAAGAATAACATAACAAACAATATTTGAATAGACTTGTGTTGTGCATAATGATATCCAGAGGATATTTGTGTGTTAATACTTTGTTGTGTGCATCTATATTGTACGAATCATTGACATTTGTATCTGCTGGATTTCTCGGAAATAGAATTAACACTTTACACAACATTCAACATGGTGGATATAGATTTAAACCGAAAACCCAAAGCAGTATATCAATCATTGGACCCGCTAACATGTGGCTAACGCAAAAAGAACGATACAAGAAGAACAAAATGGGTCCAGAATACTTCAGAAATAAAATTAATTCAAGCAAGAATAAAGACAACGTCATCAATGCCATTAGAGAAATGGGGAACGACACTAAAGTAAGGATTAAAAAAGAAAAATGGCATAAAGAAATTGATATGGATAACGAAAATTACGAAGACACCATTATTGTAGGTCAAAATTCAGGAGAGAAATGGCAGGAAACACATGACAATATCACAGATTTGCAACATATACAAAATTCCATAGAACGTCACGGAAAAAAAGACACATTTGATAACATATTGTCTAGCATTAGTTTAGATAGTAGGACTTACGAAGATGAGAAAAAAATTACGCGTTTAAATGAGTGGAGAGGAACTTACGAAAATATTAATCTAAATAAAACATCAGAAGAAAAGCAAATAAGAAAAATTGCACAAAACCGTAGAAAAGAAAAACTGGAAAGTGAAATGAAATTACTCGATATTTGGAGTGATATTCGAGGTAAAGTCGGCAAACCAGAATACAAAATAAGAACAGTAATGCGCAAAATGAAAAATAACGGTGAAAACATGTTAGAAAGAAATGGGCACAACACAAGGGATAACTTAGAAGATTTACTGCAAATTTGGAACAAAGGAGATCAAACAAAATCACGAGAAAAACTCATAACCACCAGAGGCAGCAGTGGTACATTCGATCCAGATTACTTTAATTCAGTTAAGGAAACAGGACCAATAACAATGTGGCAAAGAAACGGCAAGAAAAGATACGAAAATGTAATGTTTGGTCAATATAGTCCTTTAGCATTATGGAAAGTTAAAGAAAGGAAAAGTGGTAATATTGATAGAGCTAATGACAATAGCTTCCATGGAATATATTATTTAAAGAATAGCTTAAATCTGATGAATATGTGGAGCACAAGAGACATGAGAAAGAAAAGTCTACAAGATAAGAAGATAATGGGATTTATTGACAGGTGGGATAACAAACAACATAATATTGGAAGTATCTTATAATAAGCTGGGCTTCTCAACTGAAGAATGGCAATATCAGTTAAGGCTCTTTTTACTATTCAGAGGCGCCCTCCCTCATCACAATATTATAGATTTCTCAGTAACTAAAGTCTAAATTAAAAAAGTGCTACCTACTCCAATATAAATTATCTAGTTAGGTACTTATACATTTTTTATTGACTTTAACCCTTTATCAGGCCTTGGCCACCATATTTAAATTCAATAATGAACCTTATTGTAAGTTTTTAGTAGGTACATTGTCAGTTACTTTTATGTGGTCGATAAATCGTACTATGCCTGATTAAGGGTTAAACACAATTATTCCCTCTGTCCAGTAGGATCCACTATCTCGATCCACAAGTGGATTTAATGGTTTAGCCACGCATTCTTTTAATAATTATGTGTATTGCTAAACTGATCCAGCAAAGTAGTTGCGTGAAAATACTTGTGTCGTCGCGAAGACTTCATTTTTCTAATTTGTATTTTAGATCTACAAATGCTTAAAATAAGTATTATGATGAGGGCGCCACTGAACGGTAAAAGGAGCCTTAAGTTAGAAACTTCAAAAAGGCACCTTGTTTAACATGTAATAAAACAAAATATAACTTTCAACCATATTATGGCGTTTTCTTTATTCGAGTCACAAATTTTTAACAAAATAAACATTGAGCAAAATAACACGTACAAATTAGGGTCACCATAAACTAGACACTACACTCGGGAGTGTCTGCGTCAACATCGTATCTGCTTACAGTTAAGGGGGCACCGACGTTATTATGCTGCCCTATATAGTATTTTTTTTATTTCTGTGTCCGTGTGTTCCATTATGGTCATTGTATGGTAATGTTTCGATAAGTTGAAAGCCAATCAGGACTACAATGTGACATTCTTGTTTTTTTGGAAATGTTGTTTAATTGCTTAGAAATAAAAAAAATACGATTGAGGGCAGCACAATAGGCTCGGTACCCTCTTAATAACAATTTTAATCCCTCCGTTATTTGTTTTGAAATAGAAAGAAGTTTATACATTAGTGACCTTTGGTCTTGTACCATTAATGGTCTTTCAAGCCATCTTGAATTTTCACAAAAGTTGTGTCGCTGTCTGAAACCTGTTTTATATACAGGGTGTCCCTGGAAGTATGGATCAAATCAAACAGGGACATAGCTGAGGTCATTTCCAAACTTTTAGCGTCTATGAATGACGGTTCCATTCTCAACGGTTCAAAAGTTATGGCAACTTGTTATTTTTTTCATTAAATCGCATAGTGCTCTAATATCAAGGAACTCCGCATCAATTTAGTTGTGTAGTTAGTGTCTTTTGTCTTATAACATGCCAAGGAAGGTAGCATAGGTATGGCGGAACCTCGCATAGCATGTCAAAAAGTGGAAATCATTGCAAAGGGCGTGTCTCCCTCTATGCCTTTAGTTATAATTTCTTTGACTCCAGTGTCACTAAACTATTTTATTAACGAAAACACCTCATTCCTTCGCGCTTCGCCCATATATGGATGGGCTCACATAAAATATGCAGTTTGGGCACCGCTATAAAATGAGTATGCGTGTGTTAAAGAATAAAAAAAACTCATAAAAATGTATTACAAAACTAGCGAACCGCCCCGGCTTCGCAAGGGTGCAATGCTGACACTAAAACCTGCCTCTTGAATCACTCTATCTGTTAAAAAACGCATCAAAATCCGTTGCGTAGTTTTAAAGATCTAAGCATACATAGGGACAGACAGACAGCGGGAAGCGACTTTGTTTTATACTATGTAGTGAAGCTAACAATGTCTTAAATTATATTTCACTAAGCACTACCGTTTGTCAAAAAGTTAATAACTTAATAAATGTTTTTTTCTTTGGTAATGCGGTGAAAAGTCTATTAATAAAAAAAATATCTTAATAACATTCATTATTAGAGACTAGTTGTCACAAAATTGTATTCTTAATTTTAATTATTTACACTTTTTTAAATACAGAATGCACCAAAAGCATCTTTAATTTAGCACACCCTATATAATAAATTATTACATAAAAGATTTCTCTAAATCACTGGTAAATAATGTAAAATAAATGCTACAAACCCTGATGATTGATTTTCTACATAAAATAATAAATTTATATTTAATAATATATTATGCTTTTTCCTTAAATAAAACATGATTGTTTTAGCATCATAATGAGGCATTATATACAATACAGTTATACAGTGTGTAAAACCTTACAAAAAATATAAAAAACCTGGTTTGGGGGCGCTGCAATCGACTATAACCTTTAATGTCAGTGTTCCAAGTACAAAAATTAGTTCCAATGATTTTCCGCAACATGGCGAGGTTTTTTATATTCCCGGTCGCTCTTTAACTTTGTAGATTCTAAGGCTGGCTTGCACCATAAAGTGTTTAGGCTTAAACGTATTTAGTAATCGCTCTGTCTTTTACACTGCTCATACTTATGACAGTGACAACAATATATTTAAACATGTTTAAGCCTAAATATTTTTTGGTGCAAGCCAGCCTAATGACTTAGGCTGGCTTGCACAACACGTTAACCACTGTCTAAGGTTGAGACACATTTACCGACGGCGACCGACGCGGACGGCGGGCTCATACAAAAATGTCATTTTGCATGGGCCCGCCCGACGTCAGTGAATGTGTCTTAACCCTAAACCTGCATAGCATAAAATCCTGTAAATGTATTTATGTAATTGACTATAAAAATAATTCGCAAAAAACAAAGTTCTGCTTATGAGCATAAAATCTTATAATAACGTCTTTAAAACTCGTCAGATCTCAAATATACAAATACATCTGATATTGGAGAAGGGTTATTTTCGTTCATAATTATTTTATAAATTTTGTCTAAATGTGTTTTATTACGTTTATTATTAAATAACTATCTAGTCCTTTTTCACACGTCCCGGTGTAAAAGTATATTGTCTATTTACATTTAATAAATGTTCTGCCCAATTATCTGAAACTCAACTGGTATCGTAATATTAATTGTAAATGCATTCGCCAAAAATGTTCTACATCATCATCATCATCGGCTTATACTAGACCACTGCTGGACACAGCTAGGCCTCTCTTAAATAGATGGGGCGACGCAACGATCTGCGCAAGATTGCTGGATGGTATTGGATGCAAAAAGCACAAGATCGAGTAAAGTGTCATAGAGAGACCTATAACCAGCAGATCGATATCAATGTGTCCAAATTATTACAAGACAGAAAATATGCTAATCACTTTATTCCCAGATGACTCTTTTTCTCGATGACTTTATTAACAAAACACCCTAGTAATATTTAATGGGGTGGTAATGGGGTTTTGTCCATCAAACTGAACAACTTCATTACCGAGAAAAAAAAACCTGCTGTTACATACAAAACTGCAGTACCTACTCTACTCAAGTGACACAGGACAGCATATTTTTAAAATTTTGTTTTCGTCTTTGCATTATCGTGTAGATTATCGTATTATCTCCATAGTGAAAGTTCCCCCCCCCCCCCCCCCAACCCCTTTCAATATGACTAGCACTAGGGTGTTTTGTCACACCTTGTTTATTCAGATTCAGAAAATCCATATTTTACTAGTTCTGCCCAAACTTAGTCCAACATGACAAGTAGGTGCCCGTCGCCATTTGTAATGGCAGTCAACACAATACACGCCTAAAAATAAGACATTATTAATTTATTATACTATATTTTTGGTAGACATAATGGCATTATATTGGCTTATAAATAATTAACTAGTTGTCTTTCTTTGGAGTCAGATCTTGTATTAATAATAAATTGATTTGTTTCATAAATTAATGGAATCTCGGAACCAGAATCACACGATTAATTTAAACAAACACGGAGAGAAATATCTAGTACGTGCATAGACTTAAACTCTCGCGATAGACTTGCCCTTCCATAGAAGCAACATGTTCCACTTGAATGAGGTGTCCGCACCTGATTGATGTTCCCGAGTTCACTTCGTCACTATGGCAATGACAGACCGCAATTAGTTGTTTTGTGTGACATGTTGTTTGTTTGAACGAGCTTGTCTATCGCTAGAGTAATTATGTCTATGAGTACGTGCCAACTATTTATATTATAGTACAGTAATTCTATGTATTCAATGTATGGGGATAACAAACAAATTAATAAAGTTTTGAAACTTATGTGGCATGAAACCTTTGTGTGTGGTGTTCAAAACTCACAACTCTCCCTCCCCCTCCCCCTGACGCTTCACCCCCCCTCGCCTTGAAGTTTGTCCCCGTTAACAGTTTTTTATCTTTTTTGTAAAAACTATAATAGATACAAAAAAAATTTCAAAGGTACAAATTATCCTCATTAAATTATACACAAAATAAATAATATGCACTTTCTTCATAGGACATAACCTTTGAGGGCTAGAGGGACGAGAAAGTAACAACATTTCAAAAGTTATGAAATTTGTATGGCGACCCTCGTGAAAGTTGAAGATAAAAATGAAATGTTTCCATATTCTTAATAAGCGACCCCGAATACCCTCGGATACAAATTTTCAGTCGGATCGGTGAACCTTTAAAAGCTGCTTTGGCGTTTGAAATTTCCATTGCAGCCATACATATCTATCATAGTTTCCGCAGGCCGTTGACCTCATCCTTCATGATTCGACCTTCTGAGGAAGTAGAAATATTCATTTTAACACCAAGACATCCTAATGATGATCCCCAAAATAATTTTACTATACGTTGGTTGAGGGAAACCCGGTGAACAATCCGAGTAGGTATCTATGTACTCTCTATGGAAAGTGGTGGGGATCAACCAGATACCTCCAATTGATCTCCCGGTTCCCCTTTCGGTACAAGGATGAAATTTAGGGATCATCACATGGATGCTTTGGTGATACAGGGAAAACTGACTTCCTCAGAAGGTCGAATCCTGAAGGATGAGGTCAACGGCCCGCGGAAACTATGATAGATATGATGGCTGCGATGGAAATTTCAAACGCCGAAGCAGCTTTTAAAGGTTCACCGATCCGACTGAAAATTTGTATCCGAGGGTATTGGGGGTCGCTTATTAAGAATACGGAATCATTTAATTTTTATCTTCAACTTTCACGAGGGTCGCCATACAAATTTCATAACTTTTGAAATGTTGTTACTTTCTCGTCCCTCTAGCCCTCAAAGGTTAAGTCCTATGAAGAAAGTGCATATCACTTATTTTGTGTAAAATTTAATGAGGATAATTTGTACTTTTGTCATTTTTTTTGTATCTATTATAGTTTGTGCAAAAAAGATAAAAAACTGTTAACGGGGACAAACTTCAAGGCGAGGGGGGGTGAAGCGTCAGGTGGAGGGGGAGGGAGGGTTGTGAGTTTTGAACACCACACCCAAAGGTATCATGCCACATAAGTTTCAAAACTTTATTAATTTGTTGGTCTGTAAAACACAGAATTACCGAACTATTAGTAGACTTTTGTTATTCAACGAATTCAGCAAGTGCGATGTCGACGCGATAAATGATTTATCGCGCCTTTTATCATATTTTCCGCAATACAGCCAAGGCGGTAGTACAGTACTACCAGTTTTAACACAATTTAATTAAATTGTCCATTGACGAAATTATATTGATCAATCAGGATGTGCCACCTTCACCGTGAAAAGGCCATGTCGGTGATGTCGGCGAGAACGTAGGCGAAAATGTTGCGCGACCAGTTGTGGCGGCATTCACTAACTACCGAGAAAACATTTCACATTTTCCGACTTGTACCGAGATGAAGTCGCCGACAATGTCGCCAATATTTTTCGGCAACATTGTCGGCGACTTTAGTGTGTAGATACTGAAATAGACTTAAGACGCTGTTATACCGTCGAGGCCGTTTTTTGAACACAAACGAAAGTGTTTTAAACTGTGTTTTAAAGTCTGAAATTAAATTATGTCTTATTTAAGGATCGGGCGGATGGGCGACTGTTCTCAATAACACGATTAGATTCAGTTTACTCGATAGAAAAAAATCCGAAAGTTACCCCTTTTTGTTATGTTTTTTCAATACTATGATTAAACTGCTGATATTTAACTTTTTATTCTTGTACTTAACTAAATACATTAAATATTTCTAGTGAACTCAGAAGAATTTTTAGCTTAGAAACTCCCATGAGCAAAGATATTGACGAAAAACACGTTTTTTTGCGATTCTGCTTTCAATTGGAGCGGGATGGCTAAGTGTAAACTTATGCTTGCAAGAAAGAGACGCTTGCAGTGGGATAACCTAGCCTTAAAACACAAAATTTTCAAGTAAAGTCTGCTAGTATAAAGTTGTCTCAAATTAATATAATATTCCTCTCCGTGAACTCCGAACCAATCGAAACAAATGGTCATGTCCTTATCCATCCCATTATTTGGGTTCAGCGCAAAATGTCATCTTCAATTAAACTTGTACATTCATAAACATTCTATTTAGTTTATTACCTTGTAAAAGGTACCTATAACCTTAGATCAAAATAAAATGAATAGGCCTTACACGAACATTTCAAACCAGAAATGAGGCAAAACAAATGAAAGGTTTACTTCAAATTTATATGCAAGTGCCCTAGATTTGACAGATGGCAGTTTGACAGAATGGCGCTAGTTTGTATGGACCAAGTGCACCAGTAGTTTGCTTCAACTTACCGCACTTTAGGACTATTCATTAATTTTATTTGGATCTAAGCCTATAACCCGTTTTAACAACAGGTAAATATATAAATACAAAACAATAAACTTTAATATATTGGTTAACTAAATGAAATGCAAAATCTAAATCCGGAATGGACAATGGACGTTACCGTCATATTAAATTAATGCTTAACATTAATTTAGCATTAACATTACAGTTATCTCTGAAATTCTGTCATAAAAACATGATTTTCAAAGTGACTTTTCGCTAGGTACCTACATTATTCTTCTCTATATACATATATAAACTCTCGCTTCTTTCACAGAGGGGTAAACAATTGCTTCCTCTAGATCCATACATCATATCTACATCCTCATCGCCTTAAGGGTACGCTACTGTCCAGTAGCATCTATTTCATTAGCACTATCATTGCCAGGTAACGTTTTGGTGGCAGGTTTTATCCGCGGAGGATCCCCACTCCCAAACTTAATGCCGTAAGGTCGCAAATGGTATATCAGGTAGTCCAATACGTACATTTCTTCTGGTTTCACGTAGTGGAAGGACACGGCGTGGTCTGAACAACAGTCTAGGCCCTGGAAAAGAGTAAATGTTTGTTTTGTTAAAATAAAATATATTTTACTTTTAGATAAAACTAAAATAACTGCCTCCGTGGTCTAATGGTTAGAGCATTGGGCTCTTGACACGGAGGTCGTGGGTTCGATTCCCACGGGGGGCACCTAGTGAAATGTCACTTTGTGCGTTTTTCCCCAGTTGGTTAGGACATGGCAAGCTGAGTCACCTGATTGTCTGAAAAGAAAGATGATTCCGTGCTTCGGATGGCACGTTAAGCTGTTGGTCCCGGCTACTATCACTGGTGGTAGTAGTCGTTACATAAAAACCACGTCAAAGGCCGTAAGGCGGTTTGAATAAACTCTGACACGAGGGCTTTGCAGCCCACTCGATAAGAAGAAGAAGACTTAGATATTTTTTTTTAAGAAGCCGTGGTGGTCCAGTCAGTGGCGAGTAACCTTGCCTGCCGTGCAGGAGGCGATGGCTCGATCCCCGTCCATGCCGACTAGTACCAATGAGTTTTTCGGAATTTATGAACGATTTGTAACACCACTGGCTTTTCGGTGAAGGAAAACATCGTGAGGAAACCTGCATGCTTCAATTTTGAGTCTTTTATTGTTCCTACTGTCCATTACGAGTGGCGGCGGGCTCACTCCCCGTCACACTGGACAGAGTTTCAGTACTACTAGTGAAACGTGGATGTTCTGAGGTTTCGAAATATCTCTGACTACCCCCTCGGGGAATATAATCGTGAGCATAATTGCTTATTAATTTTATTTATTATGAACTGTCATAAATTAAAAAAAAACACTGATAAAAGAATAAAGATTCAAATATGCACTGCAGATACACTATAATTTCGTTATTCCGTTTGAGAGTAATCGGTATTACGTTTCATTTTATTTTGATCTAAGATTACGTACATAAGTTAGAAAAACTCATTGGTTGTCGTTAGTGCGGATTCCAATCCGAACGCCCATGATTGAGTGTCCATATCTCTCCGCAACGCGCCACTACTATCTTTCTATTGTCTATCTAGTTAATTATTATTGATCGAAGATTAATCTATGAAATTAACTCACCTCATCCGAAGGATAGTATATGTACGACCAGTACCAGTACCCCTTGTCCTTGTTGGGGAACAAATGGTCGCGAGGGACGAAGGGGAAGAACCTTCCTCTTCTGAGGGAATCCCGAGAGTCCATCGCTTTCACGCCTATCCGGTCCAGGCATATACCTGATGATAAATACAGTGTTATCATTGAGTTCTTTCACGCCTACTCGGTTCAGGCATATACCTGATGATAAATACAGTGTTATCATTGAGTTCTTTCACGCCTGTTCGGTTCAGGCATATACCTGATGATAAATACAGTGTTATCATTGAGTTCTTTCACGCCTACTCGGTTCAGGCATATATCTGCATAGCTAGCATGCCGCAGTGATACAGCGCTATCACACCTTAGCTCTCTTTCTATTTGCGTGCGAACGAACGAGATAAAAGACGTGATACAGCCGTATCACGTGCAGCATACTACGAGTGCAGATGACAAATACAATGTTATCATTGAGTTCTTTCACGCTTTCCGGTTCAAGCATATACCTGATGTCAAATACAGTGTTATCATTGAGTTCTTTCACGCTTGTTCGGTTCAGGCATATACCTGATGTCAAATACAGTGTTATCATTGAGTTCTTTCACGCCTGTTCGGTTCAGGCATATACCCGATGACAAATACAGTGTTATCTTTGAGTTCTTTCACGCCTGTTTGGTTCAGGCATATATACCTGATGACAAATACAGTGTTATCATTGAGTTCTTTCACGCCTACTCGGTTCAGTCAGGCATATATCTGATGACAAATACAGTGTTATCATTGAGTTCTTTCACGCCTACTCGGTTCAGTCAGGCATATATCTGATGACAAATACAGTGTTATCATTGAGTTCTTTCACGCCTATCCGGTCCAGGCATATACCTGATGACAAATACCGTGTTATCATTAAGTTCTTTCACGCCTATCCGGTCCAGGCATATACCTGATGACAAATACCGTGTTATCATTAAGTTCTTTCACGCCTGTTCGGTTCAGGCATATATACCTGATGACAAATACAGTGTTATCATTGAGTTCTTTCACGCCTACTCGGTTCAGTCAGGCATATATCTGATGACAAATACAGTGTTATCATTGAGTTCTTTCACGCCTACTCGGTTCAGTCAGGCATATATCTGATGACAAATACAGTGTTATCATTGAGTTCTTTCACGCCTATCCGGTCCAGGCATATACCTGATGACAAATACCGTGTTATCATTAAGTTCTTTCACGCCTATCCGGTCCAGGCATATACCTGATGACAAATACCGTGTTATCATTAAGTTCTTTCACGCCTGTTCGGTTCAGGCATATATACCTGATGACAAATACAGTGTTATCATTAAGTTTTTTCACGCCTGTCCTTGTCTCAAAAGCCTTCGCTCAAGGAGGATATGATTTACTATACACATAACATCCATATATCCATATAATCAGCCTTTCATCCCCACTGCAGGGCACAAGCCTTCTCTCAAGGAGGATGTACAAGTGTAAGTTCACTACGCTTGCTCAATGTTGACTTGTGTTGTGGGCTACACGTACCGACTGCTTAATTGGATGAAAATACTGCCCCGGATTGGCAGTTTGCGGGTTCAAGTCCCGTCCGATACTAAAATGTTAACATAAATATCCTTTAATTTTCTTTGATTTTAATTGAAACCGCACAACATGAATAACAATTTTAACAACAAATTAATTACATTTCCAATTACGTACATGCCAATAATACGCAATTTGTATTGTTATTGTAAAATTCCGTTTCCAACTGTGTAAATAAATGTAGTAAATGTTCTTACGCACTATGATGTTAACAATAAAAAGTCAACAGTAATTAATTTCACCATCAGCCAATATACATGCCATTCATGGAGGACAGAAAGGAGCGGAGGTGTCGCAAAGTAATATTTCTATCTTAGTGTCGCCAAAATGCAGGGGAGAAATTACTGACAAAACTCCTGTCATAGGCCACGCCCACAGTGACGTCGTGACCTAATATAATGGCGACAGACCTAATTGCCTTGCGACACCTCCGCTCCTTCCTTTCTTCCGTGGTCCCAATGCACGACACAGGCCTACCCTCAAGGTTGTATAGGCTTCTGTCCACCACGCTTGCCCAATGTGACTTAACATAAGCATCAGAACTTCTTCAGGGTATGCAGGTTTCCTCACGATGTTTTCCTTCACTGTTTGAGATCAGTCTGTATTACTTACGTACATAAGTTAGAAAAGCAAGCAGTACGGAGAACCCTTGTCCACGAACTTGTCTAATCAACTTTGAGCTTTAAAATTATACTATTAAGTCTTACCCATCTCAGCGTCCTCGGCGCCGTGGTCGCTAGCTTTGCAGAGATGCGGCGAGGGAAGACCCTTGTTCACGAACTTGTCTAAAGCTTTCCTGCTCAGTACGTAGCCAGCGCCACCACTCATGTAGCCCTGCAATAAAATTGCATAGTGAAACAGAGAAACTTTAGTATACACCGTGAAATTTTAGTGGTTTTAGTTTGACGGCGGGAGAGGTGATTGGCCTTCAGTAGTACTTTAAAAGGTGTAACAAAACACCCTAGGTATCATATTTAAAGGGTGGTTATTTAGATCATGAAACTGAATAACATTCACTATGGAAAGAACGTAAAAAAATATCAACAAAATCTGCTGCCTGCTGCATTTGAGTCAAGAAGGTACTGCAGTTTTGTATGGGACAGCAGATAGTTATTACTCGATTTGAATTGAATTAAAAGAGATTATAGTATTCAGTTTATGATGTATGTATCATCATTATCATCATCCACTGAACATAGGCCTCTCCCAAGGCGCGCCACAAACTTTATCCTCGGCCTTCCTCATCCAGTCGCTCCCCGCTACGTTTTTAGGTCGTCTGTCCAGCGGGCAGCAGGGCGTCCCACACTAAGCCTGCCAGTTCGTGGTCTCCACTCTAGAACTCTGACACTCCATCGGTTATCAGTTCTTCGGCAGATATGACCAGCTCTATGCCAATTTAGCTTGCAAATTTTATATGTTATGTCAAGCACTTCAGTTCTCTGACGTATCACTTCATTTCTGATGTGATCTATCAGAGAAACACCGAACATTGCTCTCTCCATAGCTCGCTGAGCGACCTTGAATTGATGAACTAGTCCTATCGTCAAGGTCGAGTTTCCGCACCATAGGTCATTACTGGCAGGAACCACTGATTGAACACCATCGTTTTGAGGCATTGTGGTAGAGCCGAGGTAAATATATGACGGAGTTACCCGAAAGTAGCCCATCCTTGTTGGATACGCCTAGCGGCCTCCTTGTCAAGGTAGACATAGTCTTGCACAACATTTACCGCCGCCTCACCGACGTATAATTCGGTATGTCAAGTTTTTTTTGGTCTCGATTTTTATATTTTTTACGGATAGAAGACATAATTTTAAGACTCCTATTTCATTCTTATTGCGATTCATTGAGTTTATCAATATAAATTTAATTTTTAAATTATTTTGATCTGAAATCTCTAAGTGCAAAAATGGTGGAGAGAAAATAATTCGAACTCCATGGAGAAAAACTACCTACTGCTATATTTTAAAAAATTAAACCTGCCTCCTCTTTCTAACTCTATGCTGGAAACAGCTACGGCAACATCAAATGTCAAATTCTGACATTGTGAATGTTTTTTTTTTCTTATGTGCCGGTTATTTTATGTTGATTTTATGTTTACCAAGGAGTTCACAGGTATTCCAGTGACGTCACTGGACGGACCGAAAAACGACGATATTGTATTAAAAATATCTGTAATCCTTTCATTTTAAAATCTCTGACATAGAAAATATGATTATTGAGACAATTATCTCGAAATGGTTTTCGATTCAGCCCTCCAAAAAAAAACTTGACATACCGAATTAAGCATGACTTTCGTCTTGTCTAAGTTCACGCCGAGACCGACCGGGGAAATAATACCCCCTATCAAACTCCTCTTTGCAGTTGGATCGGCTTCGTCTGCTGATCGTGTACTTGAACGGACATAGTGGCGGCGTCATACAGACATCTGAGCACCACAATGTATCGCCAGTCGATCTGGCATCGCTGCAAGGATTCCAGTACAGCCCAGGTCTTGATCGAGTCGAAGGCTTTCTCATAGTCCATGAAGGCTAGACACAGAGGCCGAATATTATACCCTTTGTTTTTTCTGTATTATCTGCCTTACCGTGTGGATGTGGTCTATGGTGCTGTAACCTTTTCGAAACCCGGCCTGCTCTGGGGGCTAAAATTCGTCGAATTTTCGAGCGAGACGGTTCGTAATGACCCTCCAGAACAACTTATAGACGTGGCTCAGAAGTGAGATCGGTCTGTAGTTCTTGAGGAGGGTTTTATCTCCTTTCTTGAAAATTATGATCACAACACATCCGCTCTACGAATCTCGATGTAAGTATGTATATTTATTTAAAAATACCTTAGTGAATATACCTATTCATGAGCATGTGCTTATTTTTACCCGGGCGCCTGATATAGCCGTAAAAATGTGTTCAATAGGTATGTAGCTGACTTTATTCTCGTCTATAGAAAGGGATAGATCATACTTAATTTGAAGACAGCTTTGCGGCTGTCTGGTGCACGACTAATATAATATACTACCGTTTACGCGCGACTTGGTTCGCACAAATTATATACCTGATTTTAAGTCAGATCATAAGCTAAGTATCACACAAAAAAAGTTTCATCAAAATCGGTTCAGTAGTTTTTGCGTGATGCGCGAACAAATAAACAGACGGACAACATTTCTAATAAAAAAAAAGGTTGATTTCGAGTCAGGGATACCTAAAAACCATATCGTAATCTTTTTTTTGTAAATATCTTCAATGCAAAAACAGACACACTTCAGTTAGAGTTTTATATTAGTTTAGATGTACATAACAAGTAGTGTAGCTGTAGTGTGTTGAATCAATTTTATACTTTCCTGAGTAAAGAATTATAATTGGTATTTTTAGGAGAGATTGTTATCTTAATTAGACCAATACTTCAGTTATTTTGCTTCCATTGTATTGTATTTTTTTTTAATTAGGAACGCTCGTAATGTTGCCTTGTTAAAACATAAGAAATCTAATTTTAACGCCAAATATGTCATAAAAATGTCATCATCATCACCTTACATACGTCCCACTACAGGGCACAGACCTCCTTTCAAGAATATGCGTGAGATAGCGGGTCATAAAATAAGATAAAGATAAAGATAAATATTCTTTATTTGCACACCAAAATACACAAAAAACAACAAAAATACTCATACTACACTACCACTTTTTTTTTTAAATTATTTGTCAGAAAATCAGCCGTAATATAATAATAGCACATATAAGGTCCTTCTTAATATGCTGATCAGATCGTCAAACTGAAAGACATTCTCTATGGGACTAAAATCGAAATCGCGAAAAAAAAAAATTCAAAACTGCAAACCTACTCGAGCCAAATGTATGGGACAGCTGTTTTTTTTCGCGATTTCGATGTTGGTCTCATAGAGATAGTTGTTTAGTTTGATGGTTCATTATGAAGTTTCAGCATACAGGGTGTATTCTGTGAAAATTTCAAGCGGCTACCTATTTTAAAAATATACAGCCCTTTAAAGGTAGGACAGATAGACAGACGGACGGCACAGGCTTAGTAATAGTGTCCCGTAGGCATGCTATGCTTTCGGTATGGAACCCTAAGAAAACATACCTGCGCTGTGAAGGGTTTGAACCGACATCCGAAATATATGGGGTCATTGCTGTTGTACTCTGCCAACATGTACCTCAGGTTCTCTACTACCACGTAACTGAAACAGAAAGATACATGGTGTAAAGTGTAGGGTTGCATCACTAGGGTGATTGTACACAAGGCGACACATCAAGCTACGCAAAACCAAAATAAGCCGGCTGCACGACGTTATACGTTATGCAACATCCGCGCGGCCAGCTTATGATGGTTTGTGTAGCTTAATATGTCGCCGTGTGTACTCATACAATCCAACATTCCCCAAGGAACCTATACAAAATTAGCAAAAACTATGTATTTGTCAAACTAAATGAATGAAATACAAAATACATTGCACAACAGGAAACAAAACTAATTGTGGTACAAATAAGACGGTTTTATCGCTATAAAGCGATTTCTTCCATACAACTTTAAGGCAAATGCAATCAGCTGGTCGAACGGTTTTTTTGTACGAATTACTCTTATGTTCCTTCGTGAAAGGTGGTCAGTGTCATGAATAACCCTTTAAAGTCATACAACCATCATACAACTGTCTATAATGAATTCATATAAATTATAAAATATCCAAAACAAACAAGAATGTCACATTGTAGTCATCATCACCATCACATAGCTGATTTTAGAGTGATTTTAAAGTGGTAAAAAAAACCAAAACGAGTAACTTTTTATGAGATTTGTAAGAAATTTTTTTAAAACTTTGAACCTAAATATCTCCGAAACGTTACACCGTAAGATATATTTTTTTGCATAATAATGTAAGGTAATATTAGCCCTAAAATACCCACCACATTTGGTAACTGGCCGCTTAAAAAAAAAGACGCCAATATGACCCATACCCCTAAGAAATATGATTGACCGATTTGATACGATGATACTCGGTAACCTCTAAACAAAAAACGACTTTTAAACGATGTGACCTATAATTCCAAGAACGTAAAACACTTGATTAAATACACTCGTGTTCTTCAAATACATAAAAAGTCAACTTCAGCTGATAAAACCAAGTGAAGAACAATAATTACTAGAATTATATGCGAAATCAACTAATTATTCACTACAATTTGTCGCTTTTTAACGATAAGCCTTTTTGTCTTTCTAATAAAGGTTATTTTTTATCCTTTTTCCTGTAGCTAACGGCTTGTTTATCTGGGTATAGCCAACGGCTTGCAGTAATTAAACAAAGCATAGCGAATATAAAGTGCCTAGCAATGACCTAACCTAGCATAGCATTGGGTATGCATATTTTTTTAGTTTTAGCGCAAATATTTCGTAATAGACTAGATGTTTTGAATCAATATAAGACGACGACGGGCTCACCCCCGTCACACTGGACAGAGTTTCGGTACTACTGGTGAAACGTGGATGTTCTGAGGTTTCAGAATATCTCTGACTCGGGGAATATAGTCGTGAGCATATATTATGCTTATGCTATATAAGACGACCTATCATTTGATGGGGTTGGTAAAAAAAAATCTACTGTTACATACATTGCTGTTTAGTATGGACAGCAATATTTTTTTTGCTCCAATCGATTTGCTCTCATAGTAAAAGTTGTTCAGTTTGATGGGTAGACTCGTTTAAAAGGATGCTAATGATATCAATTTCACCCTGTAGAAAGATTCCCTGTTTGACTACGGTATTCTAAAAACGTAATATTTCGCAAAATATCTTATTAGATTATCGGAAGGGACATTTCCGCAAAAGAGTCATGCCGCGAAATAGACATTTAGCACAACATTTTGCATCTTTTACAAAGAGAACTTACGTATCGTCGTCAGCTTTAAGGAACCAGTCCGCCTCTCTCCTATGGTGCTCGTAAACGTATCTGAAAGCTGCTTTCGTCTTCGCCCACAAATAGTCTCGCCCTTCCGACACTGGCAGCTTGATGGTGGGTAAAGATGGGTCTGAAATTGGTAAATTTGATTTTAATTTTATAAAAAACACTTGGCCAGGCGGAATGATGGCAGATGGACGAGGGAAAAGACAGAATTGCGGCCGTGGGAGGGGGGAACGGTCAGTGAGCAGACCAGCAGCCAAGTGCTCTGATGACATTTGTAAAGTAGCCGGCAAACAGTGGATGAGACTAGCGTGGGACGATTCTGGTTGGCGTGAAAATGAAGAGGCCTATACCCAGCAGTGGGGTTTATGAACAAACCCACAACCGTTGAGTGCTATTTTGTGTGTTGCCGACCACCGGTTGATACCGATAGATGTGTTTACCCGGATCAACATTTACAGCGTGACAAAGATCTACAATAAAATATCAAGAACTATCAAGACAAGACCTACAAGTCCACCACTGACAATGCAGTGGTTTATCACCAGTAGAACGTGCTTCTCTAAAAACTACTAGGTATACAAGGTAAACAAAACACACTTGGAATATTTAAAGTGTTGGTTCATATCATCAAACTGAACAACATTCACTATGGAGAAAAGACAAACTTTTCCTTACACCCTGTATAGGTACTGCAGTTTTGTAAACAGGGTCCAACTTAATATGCTGACACTTTTTTAAGGGGATTATCAGACCATCAAACTGAACAACTTTATCTAATGAACCAACAATGAAATCGCGAAAACAAAATCAGCTGTCCCATACATTCTGCTCTAGTAGGTTTGCAGTTTTTTTTTCGCGATTTCGTTGTTGGTGCCATAGAGAAAGTTGTTCAGTTTGATGGTCTGATCATCCCCTTAAAAAAGTGTCAGCATATTAAGAAGGACCCTATACAAGGTGTTACAAAACTACAAATAAACATTTAAGGGGGTGGTGTAAACCATCAAACTGAACAACTTTCACTATGGGACCAATACCGAAATCGCGCAAAAAAAATATTTATGTTCTATACTCTACAAATCGACTAGAGCTAAAATATGTATGGGATTTAAAATAATTTTTTTCGCGATTTCGATGTTGGTCCCATAGAGAAAGTTGTTCAGTTTGACGGTCTAAACAACCCCCTTATAGTTTCAAAAATTTATTGTTACTTATGAAACACCTTGTATAACAACCGAGTGATATTTTCTCTATGGTGAAATTTTTTCACTTTGATGATCTTAACCACCCCATTAAATATTCCCAGAATCTGGACACCTCATTCTAGGTCAAACAATATCACGTTTCCTTACATAAGTCAACCATCAAATTACCTTCTGAAGTACTCATAAAAAGCAGCTTATTACACCTCTTCCCCCAGGTAGCCTTCACATGAGCAGCTTTGCTCTTGTGGTTGTTCGGCTGCGTCATTATCCAGCACAGAACCCTCACTTTCTTTGATAACTCGTCGGCGACGGACGTGTCCTCGTCTCTGTGCGCCGGCTCATCAGATCTATGACCTTGGAAGCTTCCAATTGGGTGCTGTTCGAGGTCTCTCATTAGAGAATTGTGTGGTTGCTCTCTGGAATTTGATTGGTTGGTTGAAAAGTTATAAAAAGTATGGAGGGTGATTATTAAGACGTAATTTCGGATAAACATTTACTGCATGCAATGTTTATTTTTTATTATAAAACAGCGACACATTATTTAAAAAAATAAATCTTGGAAATCACTGTCTACTGTAAGAAGGTTTTATTAGAATAAGGGTGCCTTTCTATTGACGCGGAGCCGGAGATAGGCGGCGGAGCGGAGAAACTGAGTTTTATCAACCAATAAGATTGTATGAAATCTCGAAGCTGAGATTTTTTTGTTCATAAATTTCCGTTTCTCCGCTCCGCCGCCTATCTCCGCGTCAATGGACAGGCACCAAAATAGACCAGTTGTAGAGTGTCCAAGACAAAGAAAAAAATAGGATTTAATTAAAATAAAATAAAGAAACAGTTCCTACTAATAAACAAGGCAAGAATTAACAGGAAACTGTACTTTTAAAGGGGCGATACAGAAATCATTGTTACGCATTACGTCTTAAAAGTCACACTAAGTTTATAACAATTTATGGATGGTGAAAGGCCTAGGCACGATGAGCATACAAAAATCCATGAAAAAGCTCACCATCGGATATAGACCGGTGGCCAGCTACAGTCAACTATACCTTATAAAATTAACGAACTAACGCATTATGCACCTAAAGTAGACTAAAAATAAGTCCTAAAAAACTTGGTCTGCCAGGGCGCAGCTTGGCACGTTTTCCGGTGTGATGAAAAACGTGGACCCCAAAAACACCCCATTTTACCTCATCGAATTAAAGGATGGAACTTGTCTGTTGGTCTGGAGGCCGATTAGTAAAGCCTAAAAAACCTGGTCTGCCGCCGCCTATCCTGGCACGTTCATGGGTCCGACTGAATTTAGGGTGCCCCTCGGAGGGTGGATTTTACCTCATCGAATTAATGAATGAAATCAATGCCAATTTATAGTCCTATCAAGTATGTTTACATATGCCTTGGTTTGCCTAGGCTCAGCCTGGCAGGTTTCCGGGTCCGACTGATTTTACTTTCAAAAAATTGTTTAGCCAAACTTTAAAAACCGGTATTAATCTACAGAATCTGCTGAAAATTTTACTGAAATTCGCTTGTATAAATTAACCAAGATATATGTACTCATACAAATATCCCTGAAGGTGGAATTTTAATAGAAAAGGTCAACGGCCCGCGGAAACTAAAAGAGATAGGTATGTGGTCCCGAAGGAAAAAATGTCAAAGACCCTGGGCAATTTGACGTCCCGATGAAAAATCCAAAATAGGAGATCCAAGATGGTCGTCTTAAATTTTCAAAGTCCTCATAACTTTGTAACCATTGACGGTCGGCGCGCTGTGTGTGTACAAATCAAATTAGTAGCAAAGCCCAGCTTACGATGTTTACCTTTCGGTTCTATCAGAAGGCATATTTTAGTGTCGAAAAAAATGGTGGCCCAGATTCGTTAATCTATGTAACAAATAAATTGATAGATAGATAGATAACACATTTATTTCACTTGAACAATACAGGAAAAACAGTGTCTGACAAAGGTAGACAATTACCTACCTACACGATAAATTAAAATGCTTTATTAAGATATTCGGACATCGTAGGTATTTTTTTTTTATTAAGGGCTCATTCCTGATGTTTTACACTGCAATTCTGCCAATATCATGATGACTGGAAGTATTGAAATCTCAATCTCCTTATTTTATTTTTCATGACACATTTGAGGACACCAAATAGCGGAACTGCGTGGCAAGTCCAGAGACACCAACCGAGACGACCGCCCGTCAATAGACTCGCCACGCGACTTAAACTTAAAGCGACACGTAAAAAACAAGTAAAACACTAAGTTCAACATGTCTCGATATAATATATTATAACGCCATATATGGCATTGACAAGACATGGCTTCGAAACCGGTGATTAGGCCAAAATAGTAAAAATACGTGTTTAATCAAGCTACCGTACACATGACGGGAATCAAGATTAATCATTTAGTGCCATTAAATAAGTAGTTCCTAAATAGTGCATCTGTAGTTTGCGAAACATATAAGTGTATATTTTTCCCTGTTAGTGCTTTTGTGTTTATTACTCTCTGAAATTCAAAATGTCATAATTCCAGAGTCTCTGTTTCAGGAACAATTTATTTTGATACTAGAGTTTTGAACTATCGTGTGAATTCGTGTATACGCCTACACTCTAGCTCAATATTCTAATATATTAAAGACGAAAAAAACTTGTTTATTTCTATGTCATATTCTCGAAGGCCTGTCATTATGAGATATTGGATGTCAGAGAGTAAACACAAAAGCACTAACAGGGAAAAATATGTATAAATATTTAGCAAACTACAGAGGCACTATTATTAAATGGCACTAAATGATTAATCTTGATTCCCGTCATGTGTACGCTAGCTTGATGGACACGTATTTTTTTACTATTTTGGCCTAATCACCGGTTTCGAAGCCATTTCATGTCAACGCCATACTATATCGAGACATGTTGAACTAATTGTTTTACTCGTTTTTTACTATTTAAACTAGCTTAGTCGCTTGGCGAGTCTATTGACGGGCGGTCGTCTCGGTTGGTGTCTCTGGACTTGCCACGCAGTTCCGCTATTTGGTGTCCTTAAATATGTTTTTGTTAATAAAACAATCCTGGAGATTGAGATTTCGATACTTCCAGTCATCATGATATTGGCAGAATTGCAGTGTAAAACATCAGGGTTGGTTAGCAATAGTCAAAGTGAATGTGATGATGTAATAAGTATGGACGAGATTATGAAAGCAATGAAAAGTATGAAAGTTGGTAAGGCTGCAGGATATGATAGGGTGTCGGTTGAAATGCTGAGGAGCGGAGGGGGAGTCGTAGCAAGCATATTGTTCCTGCTGTTTAATAAGTGCCTGAGATGTGGACGAGTACCAGATGACTGGTGCAAAGCGGTCATCGTTCCACTGTACAAGGGCAAAGGGTCAAAGCAGGAATGTAAAAACTACCGAGGTATCATCCTCCTCAGTGTTGTTGGCAAATTATATGCAAAAGTTTTGATAAAAAGAGTGTTGTGTAAAACGGAGGAAAGAATCTGGGACGTGCAAGCAGGATTCCGACAGGGAATGGGGTGTACGGACCAAGTCTTCTCTCTACGGGGCATAGCCGAAAAGTTTTTGGCTAAAAACCAAAAAGTTTTCTGCGCTTTTGTAGATTTAGAGAAGGCTTATGATCGAGTGATGAGGAACGAATTATGGTCTACGTTGACCATGTATGGGGTGGACAGCTACTTGGTGCAGGCACTAAAATCTTTGTATGAGGGTTCTAGTGCCTGCATTAGGATAAACGGGGCATACACAAACTGGTTCGACATCTCCATGGGTGTCAGACAAGGATGTGTAGCATCACCGTGGTTGTTCAACTTATTCATGGACAGCTGTTTGAGTGAACTGAAAGAAAGAGAGTGTGGTTTAAGGATGAATGGGTTGCTCGTCAAATGTTTGTTATACAGGGTGTTACATAATTAACCAAAAAAAATCAAATCCCTCGTCAAAGCCAATTATGAAATAATCCCAACTCTAGTGATCAGCTGTTAAGGTCTTTCACTCTAAAGTTGTAGTCCGAAACATAGACTTATTTTTTTCAGAAGGGTATTGATTGTAAGTAATTTGTACCTACATTTCAGTAAGAGATGAAGATACTTTCTCTGGCGAAAAAAACAAATTGTAAGATGCCTAAATTATCTAACATAATGACAAATATGAATATTTTTGAAATTTTTTATTATTTTTTATTGTTGTAACAATAATTTAACTTTTTTGTCAATCTGTAATTTTTTTTAACAATAAACAATAAGACCTATTTATTGTTAAAAAAAATTACAGATTGACAAAAAAGTTAAATTATTGTTAAAAAAATTTTTTTGTCAATCTGTTTTTTTTAACAATAAATAGGTCTTAATATTCAAGTTAGCTTAGTAATAACTAATAAAAGTAAAAGTAACTCAGAGAATAATCATCTTTTAAATTTTGCACTTATTAAAAGGCAGTGGTGACGGCACAGTGACTTAACGACGTATCTACTGCCGTTTAGTCTTTGAACTACCAGGCACCCAGAATTTTGGCGCCATTTGAAAAACATAATTCCGCGGGTTCCGCATGTGTATTTTTTTTAATTAAAATTATGCGTAGGTACGTTGTCGAGCTTCTTCATAGAATACAGTGGCCGGCAAACAATGGATGAGCAACATTAAAATAAACATTAATTTTACAGCTGAGATCCCCATGATCTTCGAATCGGCTGACATCTTCATAAAAAGCAAAATCATTTCTTCTTCTTTCTTCTTGCTTCATTAACATTTTTTTTAAACTCACGACGGATAAACGTTGTAATCGAAATGGCAGCCCTCGACGAATTTTCTAGGGTTTGGTTTATTATCTGTCGTTACACCTACTTTGTTTTAGTCGAGGATTTTTAAAAAATTTTGTTAAATCTTTTTCGATTACAACGTTTGCATCTTGCACTTTACAAAAACCGGATCAGCGCCCCCTGGTGGTTTGTCACAATCAAACCTGTCTAAGAAACCTCAAGCGGTAAGAACGGGTTCGATTCTTACGCTACGCATTTCAAGAGAAAAAAAAGATCTGGTTTAGGTAAAGTGAAACTAAGTTAGTAGTGTGTAAACTATTAGGAGACTAGATGAGAGGAGAGATACAGGGATTTCAAGCTTCATATTCGTTTGTGACGGGACCCTAAAGGCCCGTGACTGACACGCGCTGACACGTTGCTGTACTCTTCTTACGCACGCAAAATTACATTAGCACGTCTCTTTTCTGCTTGCGAGTAAGAGGAAGCGATTAGCAACTCGCGAGCTTTAGAAGAGTACAGCAACTTAACACTTTCACTGCCAAGCTCAAAATCATGATTCTCGCGCAGTGCTAAAACTGACGCCTCTCGTAGGTCGTGCGCACAGTTGTAACGTAAAAAAAAACGACCAATGCGGCTCACCTCGTGTGTCACCGGCGTAAGGCGTAAGGTTTGGGTGACTCACGCTGTAGGTCATGAGCACAGGCTAAATGCAATAGCACTCAACCCCCCTCGTAGGTCGTGCGCACAGTCGTAACGGTGAAACGTTAAACTGGCTCGTTTCGTGGGTCACCCGCGCAGGCGTAAGGATGTCAGTGACTCGCGCGGTAAGTCATAAGCACAGCTGAAATGCAATTTAACTGACTCGTTACGTGGGTTATTTAGCACTGCACTGCGGCCCATTTGTCGCCGACCTACGCCATAGGTCTTCGTAGCAGCGAAAGTGTTAAGCGGCCGTGTGTTGTGCCTTTGATTGTGGCATTGATCCGCAACATTTTTTGAAAATGTTCCAAAAAACCGGCACAGGATGACAGCAAGATTACCACTAAGTATCTAATAATTATTCTTAAAGTCTTGCAAGTACCTACATAAAAGACAATAATCAGTTATTATTTGTGAAATGCCTCCGCGCATGAAATGCCTAATTTAGTTGCCGGCGCTGGTTATCCATATCTGATCAGTGCGAGCTAGCTCCGGCGCTGGCTGCCGTTTTGGATGCCGGCGGTGGCGAGCTTGCTGCCGTCAGCGGCCGCCATTTTTGGTGCCGGTGGTGGCAGCCGTTGTTTTAAATATTGGATTCCGGCAGGAGTACTACCGCTAGTTCTCAATGGCATTATTTTTGGTTCCCAGCGCCCCAGCAGCGGAGAACTGATGCACTATGCAATCTATGATGTAGGTATTTACCGACTGATTTGCCGAATATGTGAATAATGTATTGAACAAAATTAAGAAAGCGCCTGCGCCGACTCGACACAGGGTGAAATGGTTGACGACCCCGGGACTAGGATGGTAGTTTCTTTAGCGCGCAAACCGCGGGCGCTTCCTACGCTCTTATTGGCTGATTGATGACCAATATGGCTACCGTTACCGAGTTTTGATATTGCCGCGCCCGCCTTGTCGGCTTTTCTTTGAAATGTGCACTCAGTGTTGTCAGATTGGTTTTTTTTTCACAAGTTTGGGGAATAATTCCGTTCTATGAATAAAATCATTGGGAAAATTTAAATCACAATGGGTAAATTTTGAGACATAATTTGGACAAATACAACATAATTTGGATTCGTACTGAACCAGGGAGTGTCATAGGGTACATTACGTCACGATAAATCATCATCATCATCGTCACATTTTGTGTAACATTAAATTAGGGTTTTAATTTTTTCATTTATCTATTTATTTCTGAATTTTCGTTAAATAAACCTTGGGGTACACTTTTAACAAACGTATCATTTTGGGGGAAAATAAAATATGAGGAAATGTAAAAAATAGTATTGGCAACTCTGTTTGCACTTGCAAATCAGTCGATCATTAAGTTTTCGCTTGATTGGTTTGTATTGATTTGATTTTATGCTTTATCGTAATTTCGGAAACTGTCTCAGTATTTTAAATTGGAATATTACGATATGAGACTAAGTGTAAGCCATGAGGATAGTAATTTAAATCGGGCAGTGAACTGTATCGTCTTTCCCCACTTAGTTAGGACATTGCAAACTGAATGACCTGATTGTCTGAAAAGAAAGATGATTCCGTACTTCGGACGGCACGTTAAACCGTTGGTCCCGGCTGAAATATCTGGTGGTGGTTGTCGTTACATTAAAACCACGTCAGATGCCGTAAGACGTAGGCGGTTTGAAAAAAACTGACACCAGGGATTGCTGCCCACACGATAAGAAGAAGAACTACTAGGTTGTGTGAACTGTGAAGTTGTGTGTGTGTTGAATTGGGATCGCCGGAGTTTGAGTCCCGGATATCAGGTGTTCTCCACGAAAGAATAAGCGGTAGGTAAGTAGATTGGTGTTAGTATGTTACCCATTTGATTGAAATTCACGTAAACAATAATGTCAGTAAGGTTATCAAAAAACAACTTGTAGGTACCTATCTTAAATTGTGTATTTTTTTAAATACTTTATTATTTAAAATTAATTAAAGAAAAATAGCTTAGTTTAATACAAAATGGCTATTTAGTTTAATACAAAATAGCTATTTAGTTAAAAAACATTTTAGTTAGCTCCTGGTACTAACTACCAGGAGGTAGGAAAAGGAGGTAAAATTTTTAGTAGGAGGTAGTGGGTAATTTCTCCTGGTAAGGGTAATGAACTTAAAATAGTGCTGCGCTTCTACGATGCCTATTTTATTTTTTTAGTATCGATAGTTAATTTTTCGATAAAAAATTATCTTACACAACGGTTGTCATACATTGTCAATAGACTCTTTACATGGGACCCTTTAACACCCTTTTTTCTTTAGGGGTAATTTTGTAACACCCTGTATGCTGATGATCAAGTTTTACTTGCATCATCGGCAGACGACTTACAGGAGATGGTAACATGCATGAATGTGTCATTTATGAAGAAAGGAATGAAAGTGAATGTAAATAAGACGAAAGTTATGGTTCTCGAACGGGATGAAATAGTGACTGAATGTAAAATTATGATAGGAGATGAGAAAGTGGAGCAGGTAGAAGAATTTGTATATTTGGGAAGTATGTTTACCAGAGATGGTACGTGTGATGGAGACATAGAGAGGAAAGTGAAAGCGGGAAATAGGATTAATGGAGCGATGCACACATTCATGAAAAGTCATAATGTGTCCAAAAAGTCACGTTTGGCAGTTCACGACGGTGTGCTGGCACCAACTTTGATGTATGGCAGCGAATGTTGGGTATGGCAGAAGAGGAATGAATCAAGGATAAATGCTGTCGAAATGCGTTCTTTGCGCAGTATGTGTGGTTTGACTTTGAATGATAGAATACGAAACAGTGTAATTAGAGAAAAATGTGGACTGAAAGAGGATATAGTGACAAGGATTGAAAAGGGAATGCTGAGATGGTTTGGTCATGTGGAAAGGATGAGTGATAGTAGACTGGCGTATGAAATATATAAAGCAAGTGTGAATGGAAAAGTCGAAAGGGGTCGCCCTAGACGTACGTATGCAGACCAAATTGGCAGCATACTTAAGAAGGGCCAGATCAAATGTACCCGAAACCGACGAGCGTGTATGAAACGACTTATGACTGTGGAAGAGGCAAAAGAGGTGTGTCAGGATCGTAGCCGATGGCGATCAATTGTCTCTGCCTACCCCAATGGGACACAGGCTTGAGTATATGTATGTATGTATGTATGTAACATCAGGAAAGAGCCCTTAATAAAAAAAAATACCTACGATGTCCGAATATCCTAATTAGGCATTTTAATTTATCGTGTAGGTAGGTAGGTAATTGTCTACCTTTGTCAGTCACTGTTTTTTCCTGTATTGTTCAGGTGAAATAATAAATGAGTTATCTATCTATCTATCAATTTATTTCTTACATAGATTAACAATTCTGCGCCACCATTTTTTTCGATACTAAAATATGCCTTCTGATAGAACCGAAAGGTAAACATCGTAAGCCGGGCTTTGCTACTAATTTGATTTGTACACACACAGCGCGCCGACCGTCAATGGTTACAAAGTTATGAGGACTTTGAAAATGTAAGACGACCATCTTGGATCTCCAATTTTCGATTTTTTCATCGGGACGTCAAATTGCCCAGAGTTTTTGACATTTTTTCCTTCGGGACCACATACCTATCTCTTTTAGTTTCCGCGGGCCGTTGACCTTTTCTATTAAAATTCCACCTTCAGGGATATTTGTATGAGTACATATATCTTGGTTAATTTATACAAGCGAATTTCAGTAAAATTTTCAGCAGATTCTGTAGATTAATACCGGTTTTTAAAGTTTGGCTAAACAATTTTTTGAAAGTAAAATCAGTCGGACCCGGAAACCTGCCAGGCTGAGCCTAGGCAAACCAAGGCATATGTAAACATACTTGATAGGACTATAAATTGGCATTGATTTCATTCATTAATTCGATGAGGTAAAATCCACCCTCCGAGGGGCACCCTAAATTCAGTCGGACCCATGAACGTGCCAGGATAGGCGGCGGCAGACCAGGTTTTTTAGGCTTTACTAATCGGCCTCCAGACCAACAGACAAGTTCCATCCTTTAATTCGATGAGGTAAAATGGGGTGTTTTTGGGGTCCACGTTTTTCATCACACCGGAAAACGTGCCAAGCTGCGCCCTGGCAGACCAAGTTTTTTAGGACTTATTTTTAGTCTACTTTAGGTGCAAAATGCGTTAGTTCGTTAATTTTATAAGGTATAGTTGACTGTAGCTGGCCACCGGTCTAATACCATCGCTACGCTAAAAGGCGCTACAAAATGTATGCAGTAAGCTTAGCTCCTAAAACATGTACATATATGAAAATAACCGTAAGTGGTACCCTTTGTGATGTGATGTAACGATAATAGTAAGTACAGAATACGATAAAAAAAAACCGCGTAAGTACAAGATTTTCTCAAACTGTCGGATTTCAATATTTTTGAAAGCCCAAGTAGATTTTTGAGGTGATTTTTGATGTGAAACTTCTTGATGATTGATGTGAGTAAGCTTTGACGGAAGTTCGAAATTTAATTCGGGAGAAGTTTCACATCTGTCGTGACGGCCAACCTTTTTTTTAATTAATTCTTTCAAACAATTACTTTTAATTAAATTAGCTTGATAAAATTTGACGTTATCTCAAGAACAATAATAACAACCAAACATCTTATTGCTCATTCCATGAAAAATGTTTGTCCTTTTACTTACGCGGTATGAAGAATAATTACTAGCTATATCACTACCAAATAAATTTCAATTTTAAACATTACAAACGAAATCATCATTACGTCGAGCCAGAGGCTTGAGTCCAACTCCATGATTCTTTCCCTTTATTATTTGTAGGAACGACAACGTTTTTCCCCGATGGACTTTTTCTATACATCCATGCCAGTCGTGATATCGACAAACGTTCTTTCAAGTGAAATACGTCCAACTGATTATCACGGCTTAACACGGCCGTCACTGTAAATGCATGTAGTACGATTGCATACAACACTTCGCGAAACATGGAAAAAGCACTGGCACTAAATAGAGAAAAAGTTGCATCAATTAACAAAGAAAAATAAAAACATTTTTGGTGTTTAAAATCGGATTGAGGTTTACAACTACATTTTCCGTCGTATAGAAAAAAAAAACGTTTCACACGTCAAAGAATCACGCTCGAAAAAATAGCCGCAAACATAGCTATTGTACCAATATCTTTATTTGTCTTCTCTTTAATAAATGCAATTTTTTTCCAAATCAACTCTCACGCACTACCTATTCAAAGCGTTGAAATGACAATACAGATTTTAGCCCAAATAATACAGAATTGTATTTATAAAAAAACAAAGCATGCATTGTACTTTATGCCGTAGATAATAATTGATGTCATGACTTGGCTTTTGACAATCAATATTTACGTTAAGTGGGTATAGAATTATAGATGTACAATTCGCAGTATTGTAAAAAACCTGAAAACACACCACAACATGAAACTTGTGTTGATTTTATGTTTTCTACTTCACTAAAACTCTGGCCATACAGAGCGGGCCAATGCACTACTTAGCTCAATAGAGCCAAGGCGTATCCTATATAAGACCCATTATGACCCATAGTATTTTACTGTTTATTATTGTATAATTTTATTACATTTATACCAACGACGTATGATAAATTAAATACAAAATGTTTTAGGCCTGAATATGATTGATAGTCACTTCAGGATGTTAGGGTAAACAGTTGCATTATTTTAAGAGGTGATTGTCCCCATGATAATGAACAACTTTCCCAAAGATGACGACGTGATGATTCACGATTTTTTTTAGACTTCATACAAACGTTCGCTCCTCTGACTGCTTTTAGTATGGAAATTCCTAATTTTTTTTTTGCAAATTTCTCATAGGTTTCTTAGGGAAAGTTGTTCAATATCATGTTCATGGGTACATTTTCCGATTCCTATTTAGCTTTCTGGCTAATTCTGATTCGCAAATATAATTTTATTTATCAGAGATCGTGGATGTTACTAAAGTTGTTCTATGAATAAGTAAGAGCACGTGTTTCAAATCTATGTTTCTGTCATTCAAACAACATAGCCTAAAAATTTCGTTGCTATTAGGAATGGAGTATTCTTAATCCTAATTAATAAAGTAAAGCCTGACCAGGAATATAAAAAACCTGGATTAGGGGCGCTGCAATCGACTGTCACCTTTAATGTTAGTGTTCCCAGTACAAAAATTAGTTCTAATGATTTTCCGCAACATGGCGAAGTTTTTTATTTTCCTGGTCAGGCTTTACATAGATGAGCGAGCGATTATTGGCTATCTACGAAGTGGGTGTTGAGAACTGTCAAGTCGATCGGAGCGCACGCTGTGGCAGAGATTTGTACTTTTCAGGGCGAAGCTGTGTCAGATTTGCTTGCATCTAAGCAAACCAGCACACTCACTAAACACGAAATCTCCAAAACTACAAAGACTACCAACTTAAAATTTAGCAGGAATGTTTCTATTGCCATCTAGGTGCTCACTAAAAAAGGATATTTACAATTCAACCTTGAAAGGTGTGAAAACGGGGGTGAAACTTTGTATGAGAATTTCGTAACAAAGAATGGGAATTCCAGCTTCATTTTATGTACAAATAATTCACGGGATCGGATTGCGCTAGATGGCGCTAATGTCGTGCACATAGCCCATAGGAGCAATCTCGAATTGCATTGAGGAAAGACCTCACATTCAAATTAAATGTAATAAATAAGTATTGAGTGAAGTAAATTATTATTTTTATTATTCTTGACAAATATGACTCATCGTATCGACACGATCACAGTGTAACATAAATAGAAATAGTACCTACTTAAAAAAATTAGAGCGCCACTTTCCTTGTAAAAACGTCAAAATCGCGCATAACTTGGCAAGACTAAAATATTTAGTTCCTGCTTTCATCGCTTTCTACTCTCTTTTGTCAGTCGTTAGCTTGTGTAGCTTTTAAATCCCGGAAAATTTTAAAATAAATGGACACTCTAGTTAGAAAGGGATACACTACTTTTCGAAGAAACTTGCTCGACCCGCGATCATTTAAAAAAGTGTTAAGAAATAACATGAATCTTTAGGTACCTATTAACTACAATTCAGTTAAAAAATTATAATCTTCGAGTTTTGTTTTCGTTTTCCGATGACCTTTGTTTCGGTATTAATGATACAATATAAGTAAGTCAAAAGCAATTCGTATATTTAAAAAGTAAAAAAATAGTACAAACATAGTGACAAATATTAAATACATCTCATGCACTAATCAGCATAGGTAGCATGACACCGTAAGCGCTATCACACCTTCGCTCTCTTTCTATTTGCGCGCGAACGAACGAGATAAAAGACGTGATACAGCATGCTACCAGTGCAGTTAAACATAGGACTTCCAAAATTCAATCTATGAAATTCGAAAAGAATTTTTTTTTTAATGTTCAATTAGCATTCATTAGCATTTTGAATGTTCAGATAATTGATTGAATTTGTAAGCCCTAATTACAAACACATTTTAAAAAGTTAATAAGGTGCCATGCAAAAAGACAGCATGCGATATAGCTGATAGTTACCTGTACGAAGCTACATCTCGGGAGAATCCTGTCGATGTTAATAGTATGTATGCAAAACTAAATCCAGCAGATATCCCAATCACCAATGTTAGCACAAATCGGCGTCCCAACACCCTGCCCTCCGCCTGCACAAGGTTTTGCATTACGAAATTTTTCCTTTTCCCGCTCAAAAAAAAAGATGGTCGATTTATCTGATATTTTTTTAACGTCTTCGCGACGCAAATGTGTTCTCGCAACGACTTAACCACGCATTGTGTCTCAATATTTGTTTAATAATAATATAAATGGTTTACTTTTCAATGAGCTGTAGTATTTAGAGATAGTAAACGCGATGAGTCAAAGATTATTTTAGTCGAGAAATAGCACAGGAATGACGGGAAACATTTTGATGCTAGCCTCGCATCCACTAGGCAACAATTGACGCGCAACACGTGACGCTCGACATGTTCGGCAACGTTGTCAAACAACGCGCGACGTTGCTTCTGTCAAAGTTTCTTCTTTTTGCAAAAGAAGCAACGTCGCGCGTTGTTTTGCAACGTTGCCGAACATGTTGAGCGTCACGTGTTGCGCGTCAATTGTTGCCTAGTGGATATAAATGGGGAATTTACATTTTTGGATCTAAAACAATAAGCTATCTTATCTAGTACGTACCTAAAGTAAATCAAATTAAAGATAGTAAAATTTGGAATTGAACCAGCAATCCGGGGCTTTTCTTTTATTTCATTTTAAAGCGTCGTACCAAAGTTTTTAGTAAAACGCACATTTATGGCATTTTCTTAACTATTATAAATAAAACCGTAAAATCATGAGGAATAAAAAAGTAGCGGTTCACTTCATATAAATTCAAATAACACTCGATAGCGCGATTTAAAAACGTGCAGCGCCATCTATTGACAAAATTGTTAGTTTGTTTGTTTGTTCGCGCATCACGCAAAAACTACTGAACCGATTTTGATGAAACTTTTTTTGTTTGATAGCTTATGATCTGACTTAAAATCTGGTATATAATTTGTGCCGACGAAGTGGCGGGAAAACACTAGTATTTGATAAAAACATTGCCTCTACCCTTCAAATAGATAGAGCGATATATTTATCGATTCAAGTGCCAGATAAATCAAGTGTTTGACACTTGAATTAACCCTTTTTGTTCTGTTTGTAGACTTGTGAAAAGATAACATTGTACTTAAACAAGTACATGTTACTCACATAGAAAACTTTTCATGCATTATTAATCTTATTATTTATCGTGGTTTATTGGTCTATTTATGGAGGTTTGCAATCGGTTTCGAGTGCCTAATAAAAGGACGGCTTAGACCTGATGTATTTAGAATAGGACTTAGGTATTTATTTATTCTCTTTGTCTAATGTTTTGTTTGTCGTATCACCTCTCGTACGTAGTATAATAGCCCAATGGAGCTTCCCTCACAGCATGACAATCATATAAGTTACCCTGTATCAACTCATGACCGTATTCCTTTCAGGACGGCATACTTAACATGTTTGAAGGTTTCAAGATCTAATGTGTCATGATGGGTGGCTTCATTAGAAATCCCTTAGTACGTGTCAAGAGCCCCATTCCTTGTCACCAGGAGGGACGTTGTTTTACGTCCCTGCTTGTCACTAACTAAACACAATTTACTCAGGTATGTTTGAATTTCAAACAATTGACGTTATTTAATAACATAAAAGGCAATGAAAACAAATTGCTATTCATTGATCATTTTATTTATGATCGCCACTATGTTTCAGATCACTTGTTATTGATTCCTTTGTCGTATTTAGTGGAATGTGAAATTTTTAAAGATCTTTGTATTTTGAATTATAAGATTTAAACTTCTCCCTTTATTTAGATATTCTTAAAAGTGGAATGTTTAAGTAGGTACCTACTTTAAAAAAATAGGCTTATGAATAGGGTCCCGTTTTCATCCTTAGGGTACTGTACGGAACCCTTATTAATAGAAAAATGTCACAAACAGGTACGATACAACCTATACGAAATATACGAGTATTAGGAATTGGAGGAATTATTTTGTACCAATCAACCAATCATTGAATTGCATAAAAAGTAGATCAAAACAACGTCTTTCACAGTGTTACCATCATAATCCTAAACGCCTCCCTAAAATTAAGCATAAGCATAAGCATATGCTCACGACTATATTCCCCGAAGGGGTAGTCAGAAATATTCTGAAACTTCAGAACATCCACGTTTCACCAGTAGTACCGAAACTCTGTCCAGTGTGACGGGGGGTGAGCCCGTCGCCACTTATAATGGACAGTGGGTACAATACCTACATGCCTCTGAATTGAAGCATGCAGGTTTCCTCACGATGTTTTCCTTCACCGAGAAGCCAGTGGTGTTACAAATCGTACATAAATTCCGAAAAACTCATTGGTACGAGTCGGCCTGGACGGGGATCGAACCATCGCCTCCTGCACGACAGGCAAGGTTACTCGCCACTGGACCACCACGGCTAAATTTAAAATTAAGGAATCAAGAAAAACGGATCTGACACTGATCTATTCAGTGTCCTTGAATGTATACATTTTTAATGAAAACGCTTCATTTAAAAGTTGGCCTCTGTCCGCAGACAGGACATTACGTCGGGAACAGTCGGAATGACGAATAACTGACACTGTTTTATCAGCACGTGCTCTGTTACCTACTACTACCAAAAGTAGAGTACTAAATCGCAAAACAGAATCGTCACCATCCGGTTTCCCTTGAACACATTCTAATACTGTATAAAATGTATCCCTATATTTCACAGTTATTTTTATAATTTCCGTATCGGTTGGCAACAAACCAAGTTATAAGCTGATTCGTGATTCAGTTCTTAATAAAATCCTGAAGATTTAAAGATTGAACTTAAAATTAGACGGGCATAAATTATCAGATGATAATGTCCCTGTTCTAACAGACTGAAACTTGTCAACCTTCTAATATAATCTTACACACCCATAGCCAGTAATCGAATTCTAATTATTAACCAACTTGATTCATTCAAAGAAAAACATTTAAAAAAATACATTCTTAACATTCAGTAAGAATTATATTTTAAAAAGTCTTTTTCTGAAAGGCACGGACCTGAAAAAAAAGACGGAGGTAATCTCGTGTAATCACGAGTGAAGCACCCATTTATATAAGGTCTAACACAATTCGGTGAAACTATTTTAAGGGGCGAAACTATTTTTATATCGAAATAGCGAAAAAAAATCAGCAGTTCCATACAAAACTGCAAATTGCAGTTGATTTTTTTGTCGCTATTTCGATATTGGCCCCATAGAGAAAGTTGTTCAGTTTGATGGTCTGATCATCCCCTTAAAATAGTTTCACCTAATTTTGTTAAACCTTATACATATTTGCATGCGTGCTGACGAACTGTCACGCAGAACATAATGGTGACGGGTTGTTGACCTACGCCTAGAGCTAGTGCATCTGTGCGAGTGTAGGTCCCTTGTAGAACAAACGAAAATATAGGACCTGCAAGGTCATGCTTCACATCTTTTTAGTGTCACATTACGTCCTTCTTTTTTTCAGATCCGTGTTGAAAGGACTGAAAACCAAATTGAGGGACGGAAAGAAGAGATATTAACCATTTAAACTGGTGTGACCTGATAACGAATGTCACAATACCGTTTGTCATTACATGAGACACAATGCGTAAAACGTATGTTCTGTTTTGGTGTGCAATAAAGTATAGTTGAATTTAATTGATTGCCAGCTGGCAAAATACTAGGCTAGTAAAAATGTAGAATGGCAAAGTTCAAATAGCTTTCTTAAATACGTACATGTGACTACAGGTGTCTTATAAAATTTATTACTTTTCCGATTGACCTCGAAACACACAGCACTTAAAGCTCAAATATTTAATTAGCTGTATCCATAGCTTTCTTGTTAAACTCGACCTAATATATAAAACAAATAAATCGACGCGGGAACACACTTACGAAATAGTATAACTTGAACATTCGAATAAATTGATGCAATTAAAAAAAAAACTAAGTATAAATAGATTAAAAATACCCAACACAACTTACAAATCTAACAAAACTGTCTATCAATTTCATTTTAAATCAAAAACTTTCACGAGTTGAAATATCTGACATTAGATTGCATATTTATTTTTTAAATTAGAGCAACACAAGGGCGCAAACGCAACTGTGCTCGAACCGCCAACACCACTGGAAACGAACGTTATCAAGGAAACATTTACAAAGATACATGTTGTGTACATACAGTGTTATTTGGTACATTATGATTGGACCAGGGCCAGTGTTCCCAGACATGCGATAATTATCCTAGATCCACGATATTTTTGAGTGCCATGCGATAGAAAATAAAAATCTGGTATCGCACGATAATTTGTAAAAATTCCACCATAATCTACGATAATCCACGATAATTTTTAAAAGTAATGGAATCAGTGTACCCAATCACTATTTTTAACCATATTTTGCATTAAATTCCAACAATACATCATACTCACGTTTAGTATTGTGGGTACAGTGTTCAAATATTACTAAAATGTTCTTATGAGAAAAGTTGAGATAGAAATAAGTATTTACTCATTGTGTCGTTTCAATCAAAAGTTGTACTAAGATTCCCTAAACCTACCTTTAAATATAAAACAATAAATACTAGCACGTAATGTAGGTAAGAATGATTGAATTTCGTACACCATTTGGTTCTCTCTCTCTCTTTTAGACTCATAAGAGACATCCCAAATTCCCAAAACTATCATAAGTTTTGGGAATTTGAGATGCGATAAAAACACGATAATTTTGAGGCCAATCTGGGATAATTCTTAATCATGGATCTGGTAACACTGACCAGGGCTGTATTTGCATCGACTCGATTAGGGGCACTTAGCATACTAATTTGTTAATTATTGCACTTTATTTAAGTAAGTATATCGGAGCAGAATCCATGAATTTGTAGTGTTAAAACGTCGAAAATTAGGCTTGTTGAAAACGTCACATGTTACCTACCTATAATTTTTGTTAACTTCATTTACCGTATTGTGCTAGTGTACAAACAAGGAAAATGAATGTTGTAATATAGCTCATTGGAGTTTAGAATTGAGCTGATATCTTTATCCATAAAGGGCCACTAAAATAATGATCGTTAGCACTCTTGAATTCGATTCTATGTATTTTTTTGCTTGTACTTAAATTAAAAACCAATGACTAATAACAAAATGGCGCCTTCTTTCTATTCGCTTCTTTTTTTAGGGCGGCCATCAATCAAACTTTAATATTATAGTTCAGAATAAAGTTACAAACAAAACTTTATGTTCTGACAAGTATATCTGTACACTCAGTCCGAACGGAGATATAAAGGCTTGAAGTCATAGACATATTACTCTAGCGATAGACAAGCTCGTTCAAACAAACAACATGTCACACAAAACAACACAAAATGACACATTGCGGTCTGTCATTGCCATAGTGACGAAGTGAACTCGGGAACATCAATCAGGTGCGTACACCTCATTCAAGTGGAACATGTTGCTTCTATGCAAGGGCAAGTCTATCGCTTGAGTAATATGTCTATGCTTGAAGTGAACGTAATGAATATATTTTCAACTTCAAGCTTTTATAAGTACATATTTCCGTTCAGGCTGAGTCATGGGGATACGTGTAAGTTATAACAAGTTTTTTTTGTTACTTTATTCTTAACTAAAATATTCAATTTTGGATGATGGCCGCGCTAAAAACAACGTCGAAAAATAAGGCACCAACCTCTCATACAAAACCCGCATTGTCTTTGAATACGCTGGGCCCAAAAGCCCCCATCCTATAGGTAAAAATTTAAATTTAAATACAGCCCTGGTTTAGTTAAGCGATTTGTTTGTTGGTAAACGTGCATTGCGAGATTTTTGCACGTGCAACACGCATCTCAATGTGTCATTGCAGGATTTTGTTTGTAAACTTTCAGATTCATATTATGATAAATGAATTATTGTCTTATTTTACAGCTTATTTTTGAGTTTGAAAAACCAGTTCTGAGTACATCTAGATTAAAGTTTAGGTAAATTTCAAATTGGTTTTTATTAAGGATGCAAATGTTGCTATGTCGCCAATTAATTAAATGAATGTATTCCTATCACTATTAAGTACATTTTTTTCATACTGTATTGCAAACAACACAACTGTACTATAAGAACATTGTAATTGACTAATAAGTCCGAAATTTTATTTATTATAATTTGGAAGGCAGCTTTTGCTAAGGTTGATATTTACAATGCAGAAAATACAAGAAGTTTTAACATACAGCATTTTTGCCATCATCAGAATCCAATAGAATTTCATAATGAAATGCACACATTGTGTCACTGAAGAAAATTTACTGACTTCCGAGAGTTAAGACGTTGTGTAGGTAAGCAATTAAAAATTCAAAAGTTTATTACTCATAAAAATTATATGCCTACTTACTACATAAGATTGAAAACTACTAAACTGTAGTCAACATTTTGCCTTTTGCACTTTGTATTAGTTTTCTTGAACGGTACCTACAGTTTTTATTTTTACAAAATTATTTTTTTGAAGAAAAAAAATGATTTGTTGTCATTTCAGCAATGAATGAAAGCGCTAACGTGCTCATGGATACATTTTAAGGATCTTGTTTTGGTAGTAAGTAGGGTGAGTGTGCCCGTGCGGTGGGTTGAGATCGAATTCAGTAAATTTTAAATTTTACAAACAAATTATTTAATATTTAAAAAAAAAATACCTATGTTGAAACCATGATAATTTGATTCTGCTCTCGATTCTAAACAAACTACTTTCTAGTTTTGCGTTAATTCATTAACACGTTGTATTTCCTTCCCTTCTATTTTCTTCCCTTCCCTTTCTATTTCCTATTATATTTCCGAAGGATATTATATTCTATTCAGGGATATACCATATTCAGAATAGTTTTAATTGACAACATTTCATTTTAGGAAAGGTACCAAAATAAGAAAACCATTTGGAGATTATGTGATTCAAAGCTTATATCAAAATTATCAGATTTTTCTATCCATTATTTCTCGAGTTATTTGAAAAATACTGAAAAATATAATAGAGGTTGAATGAGATTTTATTCCTTTGCCCGCTTGGCTTTTCTATTGTATTTCACAGTTTTTATTTTTAATGTCATTGAGGCCAAGGTATCTTAGCCATAAAGCCTACGTTTTTCAGAAAATTCAAAAGTAAATTAAAAATAGAAATATCAATCAAAAATAAAATCGAAAAAATATGTATCTCTTATTTTTTAACCAATTTTTATATTTTTCATTAAAAACAGGTGGTTAAAAAAATTAAATGTTGTCAATTGTTTTTCACGGTTGGACGAAATAAGACTTGGACTATTTAGTACCGTGACCCAACTAGCAATGTCCGAACCCAGTCCAGTGCTACTTTTTAGGCGGTAAGCAGACTAATAATAATCTCTTATTTTCTGTAAATTAATTTTTGACCACGAGTAAAATGTCTGTCGTCTGCGTACCGCCTCCGTGGATAGTGGTCACCAATATACCTATGAGTCGAAATTAAATAATTATGTCCGCTTGTTTCGCCTCCCGATGTTTTCTATACAGGGTCCTTCTTAATATGCGAACACTTTTTAAGGGAATGATCAGACCGTCAAACTGAACAACTTTCTCATTGGGAACAAAATCAAAATCGCGAAAGAAAAATCAGATGTCCCACACATTTGGCCAGAGTAGGTTTGCAGTTTTGTATGGAACTGCAGATTTTTTTTCCCGATTTCGATGTTGGTGCCATAGAGAAAGTTGTTCAATTTGACGGACTGATCATCCCCTGTATACTACTCGAAATTGAAGATTTATTTCCGCATGTAGGTTACCTCCCTTTGTTTTCTATATACGTCTGGCCAGCGGGTAAAAAAAATCCCTTTGGCCAGACTTGTCTGACCATCAATATGACCAGGGCCCTATTCAACAAACAATTTACTGGGTACATTGCTGAGAATGTTAGGCATATGTTACCTACTGCAAGTTTAGCGTATAAGTAACCAGCAATGTACCCAGAATTGTAATTGTAAATTACAATTTTAACGTTTGTTGAATAGGGCCCTGACCACTGGGAAAAACCCCGTGGCACTCTAGATGTTAGCGGGGGAGGGTGGTGTAGCGGGGAAGGGAAGCGCGCGCCGCTCACCGGCAACACAAGACAAGTTCTACCTCCCCCACCCCGCGAGACGGTCGCTTGTCTACTTGTCTAACTATAGACATTTTATTTTAAAGTTAAGTGATGTTAAAGTTATAGCCTGGGAAATCCCACTGCAGGGCAAAGCCCTTTCACAAACAAGGGTGAGCGGGAGTGGGCCATATTAGTCCATGCACGCGGGCCCAGTGCCGATTGGTGGAGGCAAGTTAGTGGTCATCTTGCTGTCAGATAATTTACAGACCGCCTTAATAGGCCTCTGACCTGGCTTAACGAATAGTTACACCGCCATCTGACGGAAATAACCGAGACCAACTACTTAACGAGCCTTCTGAAGCACGGAAACGACGGATGAAATACCACTAAACGGTCACCCATCCAAAGACTGACCGGAACAGACGTTGCTTAACATCGGTGATCGTTTCGGATACCGAATCTCCAACGAGCCTCTTTACTAACTTTATTTTACTTTTAAAATCAGTGCAATTAATATTGACACTACACAGAAGTAAAGCCAACCGTAAAGCGTTATCAGTATATCCAATTAAATGTGAAACATATGCTGCTACTTAATTGAGTCATAAAAATTCGATACAGCCATTTTATTGTGCATGTTTCATGTTAGTTAAATGCAAGTTAAAATTGTGCACAATGTATGAGACTTGTACCAGGTATAATTGCCATCAAACTACTTGAGGAAGACCTTGACTGCGCAGAAACAAAATATGTAGGCGAAAGAGCTACTGCGCAGGTTGTTGCCTGTTTAATATGTAATTCATTAAATTTTACACCCTGTATCAGGTCTAACAAATGTTGATCCCAAAGAAAAAGTGTAAAACCCAATTATCCAACATTCGGATCGAGTCAGGTTTGCAGTTTTGTGGGGAACAGCTGAGTTTTTCGCCATTTCGATGTTTGTCCCATAAGAAAAGTTGATAAGTTTGATGGTCTAGGGATTATGCTAACAAAATTAGACCAACCACCCATAATCCCTTTCAGATCAATCAATCAAAATGTTTATTCAAAATAATATGACATGGATAGCTTTCTGACGTCATTTTTTTTTACTCTACCACCGCGTCGGAAGGTGTTCCGAAACTTTTGTTGAATCTTATATTATTTTCAATGCATTTAGACTTATAAACATTCTTAATTCGCAACTGGTTACGAATCGCAGCTACGAAAACGGCCGAAGGGGACATGTTTAGGGAGCATCGGTGGCACGTTGCGGAGACCTATGGAAACTCAATCTTGAGGTCCAGGTTCGAATCCGCACGGACCACACGCCATGTACCTATAAGTTTTTCCAACGTATGTTACGTACGTTTTTTTACGTATTACGTACGTAATACCGACTGCTGTCGAACGGTGAAGGAAAACATCGCGAGGAAACCTGCATACGCTGAAGAAGAAATTCTGATGCGTATGTGAAGTCTACCAATCCGCATTGGGCACGCGTGGTGGACTAAGGCCCATACACCCATATATACAGGGTGTCCCGTAAATCGACGTCAAGCCGGAATCCGGTGATAGGCCCAATCATAATGGCTACCAGAAAAATAATAAAATAAATCTAAGTCATAATTTTTTTTTAATTACAGGCATTTTTTTTCGTGAAAATATAAACCCTGAGAATTCAAAGCAACAGGTTAGATTAGCACTATTCCGGATTAAATAAGAAAAAAAAAAGTTAAGATTTGTAGCAGTAGGAGCTAAAAAACTATCACAGGACGTGTTAAAAATCCAAATTAAATTCGTTTGTCTTATCATTTGACGAGATGCCCTCACTGATCCCAGTTTTTTATAACATACTTCTGAGTAGGTATTCCTGAATATGAATAAAAATTATGCTATCTGGGAAAATGGTTCCTATGGTCATTCTCTCCTCCTTTAAACTATTGCAAATAACAATTTACTTTCTTGAATAAAGGGACTTTTACCGCCCAGTGGCGCCCTATAAAAAAAGTTAAGATTTCTCAATCAAGAAAATCTTAAATAAAAATTCCAACACACACTTACTACAAAAACCTAAAATCTAATTTTATAAAGCCGACCAGAAATATAAAGAACCTCGCCATGTTGCGGAAAATCATTGGAACTAATTTTTGTACTTGGAACACTGACATTAAAGGTTATAGTCGATTGCAGCGCCCCCAAATCAGGTTTTTTATATTTCTGGTCAGGCTTTACAATAATTTTGTAGGTTTAAATTAGGGATGCAACGATTCGGCCATTAAGATTGTAACGACCTGACCTAGCCTCGCTAATAAACTACCTACTTAACCTATTGCAATGCATTACGATACTATTAGTTATTTATTACGATAACCGATGCATTATGATTATTTACAAATAAAAGTGTATACAAGCCTCAAAGAGTTTATTTTCATAGCATAAAAAGAGGCTTTTGTAGTAAGTTCCAATAGCACTTTTCTATTTAAGATTTTCTGGAATGAGAAATATTTACATTTGTGATGATGATGCACCACTAAAAGGTAACAGGCCCTCAATGTTGCAAATATTGTGTATTTTCAAGCAGTGAATAATTCATATAACATTATTTAAGTACACTATGTAATTAGAGCAATAACTAATTAATGATCTATAATATATAGATCTTATCATTGAATCTAGATTATTGATTACCTAGTTATTGTACTAATAAAACATTTTAGTATTTGTTTATTTGTTGACTAGCTTTTCCCATTACTTTGTTCACCTTGATTTCAGATACAAACATTGATTTTAAACAGTAGGTGATTATTTTATGGTTTGTAGAGCATGAATCCCAAGTTTCAAGTTGATACATGCAGGCTATTCAATAATACACACCATTTCAGCCCTTTACGAGTTTATTTTTGAGAAAAAAATCATATAATATTCCTCCTATTTTCTTGATCTTTATCTTTATCTCACATTAATTTCTCCAGTGGTCTGCGAGTGTGGTCATGGAACTGTTCTATATTGCATAGAATAGAATAAAGATACTGTTTTATATTATATAGAATATACAGATAGTTACAGGACGGTTAACTAAAGCTGGCACATTCATAGACACACACAGATGTGAAAACAGACTTTCAATGTTGTATTTGATGGGTAGAGTCTGTGGTTTAAAGGTTAATGATACTGTTCCTTACACCCTGTTTACTTCTATGTATTCTACGTATATTTATATAATACCTATTAAAGAGTAAATTTTCACCTGGCTTTCACAGTCATTTAAGTAAAATTTAAGTAAAATTTTAAATGTATAATATTGTAGCATTTTAAATTTTTTATACTTAAACCTTGTACTTGTAGAGTGATTATTCAATAATCTTTGTTATGATGAGACAGAAGATACAAATTAAATCTTTAGACTAAAAAAATACACAAAAGATAAGTTAAGCCACCTATTTTCTCTTCTACCAGCTATTTTTGGACTGCAGGGGGGCAAAAAAAAGGGGGGGTTTCCGAACTTTTTCCCTTTAGGGGGGGCATGTGGGGACCCCCCCCCCCTATCCGCCCCACCCATCCCCACCCCCAAATTCGACGGTTCATATTGTACAGTTGAGCCATAATGTCTGACAGCTAGCTAATTTCCAGCTATACAGGGTGTAAGGAAAAGTATAAATAAATAATAAATAAATAGGACAAAAAAAAATCTGCTGTTCCATACGAAACTGCAATTCCTACTTGACTAAACATATAGAACAGCTGACTTTTTTTTGGGTTCTGACAGGTTTGCTCCCATAGTAAAAGTTGTTCAGTTTGATGGTTAGAGTAAGTGGTTTAAAGGTTAATGATACTTTTCCTTACACTCTGTATACTATCGGATTAAACAATCGGATGGAAAATCGGATGTGTATTGCCTGGCTAAATGTTCATTTGACTATGATATCATACTAAAATTTTATGATAAAACCAAAAATCTATGACCCTACATTTTCATTTATGAATATGATACTCAACAGTTCGCTTACATTGTTAGAATAAAAACCCGACTATTATAACTAACTAGAGGAAGGGAAGTAGGTATAACCCGTAAACTGTAGAAAAGAGATAATAATGTGTGGGTACACAGTAATGTTTAGATAAAGTGATGATAACATTGTATGGATAACTTGATTACTTACAGTCATCCTGGCGATTTATCTTGGGGTTTGTAGTCGTATCAGATTCATAAGGATCCGAACCAATTTATTTCATCACTTCATTTTATTAAATAAGCGTAGAAAGCTTTTAAAAATCAATGCAAAAGCTCAACAAAACATCATCGCTGCCCGAAATTCGATTTCGCAAGTGCCTATTCGTTACATTTATGGAAAAAAAAATACAAATGTCACCGATTATTTTTGTGCAATATTTTCAGGAAAACTTATAGAAACGACATTCGTGTGGTTTTATTTAATTATGAAGTTGCAAATTGTGCTTTAATTTTTTGGGCATTATATTATAGATCATCATTATAGTATACTCTGAAATCTAAATTAAGTGTAAAATCTCACCATCTTTTGAATTTGAAACGAACAACCCATTATAATTCGGATACATGCACAGAACGAGTTGTCTTGTAGTGTACGGCACACGGCATGCAAAATTGTTTGACCATGAAGATATTATACCTCTTGGATTTTACAAGGAAGAATCAAGAAACGTTGCATGAAACATGGCATGAAACTAATCATCATTGGGAAGAATATTCTTACTTGGTCCTAGCTTCTTTTTGTGGCTATGTGGATGAGAGAGAAGTCTATGCTATATGTATCCGAACAGCTCAGTGTTGTCATTTTATTGCTTTTGGCGCTAGATCAAGCGCTTTTTTGTATTTGTATAATCGTCATCAGGAACCCGATCGCGCTAGTTTCAAATAGGGATGAAAAACGGTAAATTCAACATTTTACAAAATTTTCGGTAAAATTTTGAATATTTTATTTTATATTATTGATTAAAAACATTGTTACAGCCATGTTGTGCTATTTTGAATCAAATTAATGATTGAACAATTTTTCACGTCCCCTTAAGACGTAACAGATTGAAAATTTCGTTCTCTGAGTAGTGGGCTCGGTGGTGTAATTGGTTAGCACGTTTCCCCGGTTTGGAAGAGCGTGGGTTCAAGTCCCGCCCGAGACAAATTTTTCAATCTTTAATTTGATTTTATTTTATTTTCAGAAAAAAATGTTTTTTTTTTCGTTATGTCCGGTGGTTATGTGCTCAGCTCTGCTCGTTTATTTTACTTTTTGTAACCATAGAATAAACTCATAATGACATCGACATCTAGCGAAATAGAATATATTAAATTCCAGTGGGGTGGATGTATGAAGATTAACACTCTTCTTTTCTATTATTCTATGTTGTAACTATAAGTACCTACTTACATTACGTTAAATTACTATTAGAATTCAGGTGTCAGAAGGGATGAGACCAAAGGGAAGGGGAGAGGAACGTAGTGTTTTGTGTTCGTTTAGTTTTACTATAATGGACAGACTTTATTAGGTGGACGCCATGGTGGTCCAGTGGCGAGTAACCTTGCCTGTCGTGCAGGAGACGATGATTCGATCCCCATCCAGGTCTACTCGTACCAATGAGTTTTTCGGAATTTATGTACGATTTGTAACACCACTGGGTTTCTGGTGAAAGAAAACGACATGCTTCTATTTCGAGGCATGTATTGTACCCACTCCAGTGTCCATTATAAGTGGTAACGGGATCCCCCCTGTCACACTGGGCAGAATTTCGGTACTACTAGTGAAACGTGGATGTTCTGAGGTTTAAAATTATCTCTGACTACCCCTCGGGGAATATAGTCGTGAGCATATGTTTATATGCTTTATTAGGTAGGTAGGTTACAAAAGTAATAATCAAATTAATGTGTGTAAAATGGTAGGTAGATAAAGATAGTGTACCTATTTTATTTAGCATGACAAATCTCTCAAAATGATTTGACAATCTGGAATACTTGCAATCTATTTGTTTTAAGAAAGAAAGAGAAACACTTACCGCCCAAGTCCACCTGTAATTTTACCGTAATCGAAGTAAAATAAATTACCAAAAACTTTTCGTTAAAAATTACGTACTATCGTTTCCTACAACACTAAAATTACGTACGTCTATCATTTCGTTTCGTTCGCTTCTGCTTTTTGATTGTATTGCAGTGACTTCCCTTCCGATACGTGATACGCCCATGAATGTCCTATGATTTATTGAATTATGATTAGGTAGGTACCTACTAACTGATATCGTATCTTTCAAAAGATTAATGTGCAGTGTATTGACTGGGGTGAAAAAAGATAAGTTATTATTTTTCAAAAGACCACTTGATCTGACTTGACCATACTCCGAACTGAATAATTTATTTATAAGACTATTTACAGTTACAGTGCGACATAAAAAAGTAGCAAACGGTGACAGCAGGAACTTAATATTTTAGTAAAAATTGTAGGTTCGTCTTGCCAGATAATGTGTGATTTTGACGTTCTTGCGTGGAGGCAGCGCTCTCTTTTAATTTCTACTCTTTTATGTCGCACTGTAGAGGACTTCAGAGAAGAAGCATAAGAATCAACACTATAATTTGACCATAATCGTGAGTAAAAAAACCTAGCGGTTTTTCAGTCTTAAAGGCTTATTACACCTTCCTAAATTCCGATTCTAATTGAGGGACAGAGCTATAGGATAAAAAAGGACGCACTTACAACATCTCGTTCTAACCTTAAGCTCTGTCCCTCAATTATTAGAATCTGAATTGACAACATTACATTTTAAGAAAGGTACCACAATAAGAAAACCATTTGGAGATTATGTGATTCAAAGCATAAATCAAAATTATAAGATTTTTCTATCCATTATTTCTCTAGTTATTTGAAAAATACTAAAAAATATAATATAGGTTGAATGAGATTTTATTCCTTTGCCTGCTTGGCTTTTCTATTGTATTTGACAGTTTTTATTTTTAATGTCATTGAGGCCAAGGTATCTTGGCCATTAATCCTACGGTTTTCGGAAAATTCAAAAGTAAATTAAAAATAGAAATATCAGTCAAACATTAAATCGAAAAAATACGTATCTCTTATTTTTTTTACCTATTTTTATATTTTTCATTAAAAACTGGTGGTTAAAAAATTAAATGTTGTCAATTTAGTAAGGCGTAATAGCCCTATGGAATATATAATATTCTTGGTAATAGCCTTTTGGCTTTGGCGATGGCGCTCAATAGATTCTTTGATCTGGCAACACCGAAACAGCCATGGGCGTTTTCACTTTTTTGTCCACCCCCCTGTTTTTGCGTGTCCCTCGCATTCATCACTACTTTTTTCAACCTACAGAGCGTTTTGAATATTAATTATTGAAAGGAATACAAAAAGCATATTCTTAACTTACTTTCTATATAAACATATTTAGCGTAAATCTGCTGAAGATTAAAAAACACATTTTTTAATCTCAAAAATACCCTGTTTTTCCTATGTCCCCACCGCATATTGACAACTTTAAGTTGATCTTGCTCATTTTTCTACTATAGAAACCTATTGTTATTTAATATTCAATAATTAGGGAATGTGTTAAAGTATTCGTGCTAATGAAGTATATTTATTAAATAACTACAGAATTAACAAAAAACAATAAATAAGACAAAGACGTAATTTGATCCTTTTCCGTGAGTCCTTGATGTTACCACTATTAATCAGCCAATAAATCTACTATTTTGTTTCTATTATTTAATAATGGCAACACAGCATCATATTTTTTGAGCCAGGCAAGTTTTACCCTGTCTTGTCACAGTGACATCGATGCTATTCACGAGATTGCACGCTCCTCTCCATTAGGAACCAAAACCAGTCTAGGTATGTTACCAATTTTTCTAATAACCTAGTGGTGTTCGATTATATTTAAGTTAGTTAATTAATTTGCATGGCATAATGCATGCATTTTGTATGGTCATTTTGTGCTTCAGCTCAATAGCAAATTTTTAATCAATTATTTTAGTTTTGAAAGTAACTGTCCGTCGCGTCCCTTTCGATACTTTTATAAAGTAACTTATAGGCCGGACTCAAAAAGTAACGAAAAGGACGCGTAAAGCAAAGGGCACACCAGGGAACTTTGTAAATTTGATTCATTGTATTTTTTAATTAAAAATAATAAAAAATTCTGGTGGAAGTTCATATAAAATTAAAAAAGCCTTTTATTCCATACAAAATGCTAATTTCATTTACAAATATAAAAAATATATAATTAAAATAATATTTGGTAGGTTCATGCAATTTGATAAAGATTATAATTTCACATTTATACAAAGAACTAGTCTTTTGCTCGGTGCCGCGGGCTTGCAGCCCGCGGAGGTCTGAGTCGCCGCGAATGGGGGGGTGCTGGCCTCTATAGTTTCAGTTGTCTGATTAACCTTTCGGTCGGGAAAAGGAAAAGAGGGGGAGGGGAGAGGAGTTGCAGTTTGCTCATGGCGTAGGGATTTGGAGTTTTAAATTTTGCTGAAAAAAGGGGAAGGGAAGGGAGAGAAAGTGACAGAGGATGTTGACGTTTGGGGGGTGGAAGCGCCACCCCTCAATAAGTTGGGGGTGGGGCGGGCCGTACCGCCTGGAAGCCTGGTGGACCTGGTCTCCGGGGTCAATCTGCCTGCCAAACGAGGCCGCAGGCCGAGCGTGCCGCTCGTCCTGCGGCTCGCTTGGCGGCAGATTGACCCCGGAGACCAGGTCCACCAGGTTCCAGGTGGGCCGCTTCGGAGCTTCGCTCCTACGCGTAGCTCGGCCTTCGGCCTCGCGCTCGGCTCGGCCTGCGGCCTCGCAAAAATTACACGGGAGAAGGGAGACGGATCGTTACGGCGGTGTCCAGGCAGTATAACTAACCCTTGGACGCTTCGGCGCACGCGCCTACGCGGAGCTCGGCCTTCGGCCTCGCCTTTTTTCGCTTAGCTCGGCCTTCGGCCTCGCTAACTTGGCTCGGCCTGCGGCCTCGCGTTTAGTTAGTTGGGCGAAGTAAAACGGGTGGGAATCACTTTGGACGCTTCGGCGCACGCGCCTACGCGGAGCTCGGCCTTCGGCCTCGCCATCGATCGCTTAGCTCGGCCTTGCGGCCTCGCTAACTTGGCTCGGCCTTCGGCCTCGCGTTTAGGTACTTGCACACCTCGGCCTTCGGCCTCGGTCACCTGGCTCGCCCTTCGGGCTCGCCCAAGATGAACATTCGTATGGCCCTATTGAAAGTTTAAAAAAAAAAAACGATTTCATATTTGAAGTCAGCGACCCCTAAAACCCCCGGATACAAATTTTCAGTCGATTCGGAGAAAGTTGAAAAAATACCATAATTTTTTTTTTTTTTTTAATTTTTTTTTTGTGTCTCTAAAATCTGCTCATAATTCTCTATGACATTTGTTTGGGGCCCATACCCCTGTCTGTCGTGGTTTCCGCTGGCCGTTGACCACATCGAAGAGGAGTCGACCTTCGAAGGAAGTCGAAGTTTTCCCTGGGCCTCCGGGGTGTCCCCTATATATCCCCCGAATGGCGTCCCCCTACTTTGGGGGGAACATGGAGAACATGATCTGTCACTGGGTAAATCATGGGTAAGTCTTTAGTCAGTGAGTGGGGTTTGAGCTTTATAGTATTATAATAGTGTTAGAACTGTATGTCATGTATGTATGTCATATAAAAATAGTCTGATTAAAAATATAATAAATAGCACTAAGTGTGACCCCAGCCTAGTGAAATGTTACTGGTCCACTTCGTTACTGTCCCCTTAATAAAATGTTTAATTTAATTTATTTTGGACAAATCTTAACGAATTACTTCATGGAATAAATATCATAAGATCATATTATCAAAATGATTTCAAATTTGTTAAGTCAATACGTAAAATCCCTATTAGTATAAAAAAAAAAAAAAAAAACGAAAAATTCCAGTACTCTTTGGCTCACATAGTAACGAAACCTTTTTTATAACGTTACACTGTTTTATTTTTTGCTTTTTTGTCTCCGAATCCTTTTTTATTGTGAAGTTCTTACTGTAAGATACCTAAATAAAATAAAAAATAAAATATTAAGTAAGCAGTTAATATTATATTAGTATCACAAACTAATAAGAGAACTACCGTTCAGACCGCCATGTCAAGTACATTGTTTTTGGACCGTATAGGACCGTGTTCGAAATTTGAGAAATTGAAATAGACATACCATTTCTGCTGTTGTTGTTCGATTTTTTCATTTTTACAGCGTGCAGGGAAGGCAATGGAACGAAAGCCATAAAGCCAAAAAAAAATTTTTTATTGCGTTCATTACAGTCCTTTTATTAAGGGCCGATTTTTCAAATCGCCAGATAAATTTACCCATAGGAATAAACTATTCATATAACAAGTGAAACCAATATTTAGTAAAATTTGTATTTTTAATAATAGTTTATCCATAGAAAGACATTTTTTCTGGTGATTGAAAAATGGACCCTTCCTCGTTTTAATTTTGATTTTAATGATGATTTTTAATTAATTAATTAATAGGTAGGTAGGTATTAAAACAACTTTGTTGTTATTTATTCACGTTTTTATTTTATTCTTATATTTTTCAAGAACATGCATTTCGAGGGATGTAGGTAAGGTATTGTACCACTGTCCATTGTAAGTGGCGACACGGGCTCACCCCCCGTCACACTGGACAGAGTTTCGGTAGGTACTACTGGTGAAACGTGGATGTTCTGAGGTTTCAGAATATCTTTGACTACCCCCTCGGGGAATATAGACGTGAGCATATGCTAAGAAGAGCCGTTTTTTGCATTATTGACTGCAGGTTACATTTCTCGGCCCTCATGATGTCAGTCCCATATAGGTAGTAGTTTGTTGATAATGCGGTGTTTTCCAGGTCCACGTCTTTCATCCACACCGGAAAACGTGCCAAGCGGCGCCCTGGCAGACAAAATTTTTATGAGTTACTTTTAGTCACGGACCTGAAAAAAGACGGTCGTAATGTGACACAAAAAAGATGTGAAGCATGCAAGGTCCTGCATTTTCGTTTGTTCTACAAGGGACCTACACTCACACAGATGCACTAGCTCTAGGCGCAGGTCCTACAACCCACCACCATTAGATAATCGGCAATCTAATAATCTATATTACTAATTAATAATACGACTAGAGCTATCAAATGACATAAGTTTCATTTTGTTACTAGAAAGGTAATTTTTTTAATTTTTAGCCACTATAAAATCAGGCCGACTCAAGAAAGTCACATAGGACTAGGCGGTCACGGTACCAAATAGTCCAAGTCTCATTGCGTCCAACCGTGAAAAACAATTAAACTTGCATTCTGTCCAAGTGCAATTGGGTCCAAGTATCATTCCGTCAAGTGAAATTTAGTCCAAGTATCATTCTGTCCAAGTATCATTCAGTCCAAGTATCATTCGGTCCAAGTATCATGATTCTGACACATTTCTCCGACAGTCGATTCTCCGTCGCATGGTTTGCCTAAAGTACGATTCGCTATCGAATGTTTCAACAACAGAATCTTTCGCCTGTGAACGATTCGCCGACAGAACGGTTCGCTTCTGAATGTTTCGACGGCAGAACCTTTCGACAACGAACGATTCGTCGACAGATATAGTAGGTACTTCAAGCTATAATAACGTTTATTTCTAAATACAGATTGGATATGCCTATGTCCTACCACAGGGTTCAAGCTAAGTAATCACCATACACAATTTCGACAAAATCAAGAACAATAAATAATTACCAAAAATTTATATTTATCTGTATAACCTTCACTGTATCATCATCATCAGCCTATCATAGTCCACTGCTGAACATAGGCCTCTCCCAAGGCGCGCCACAAAACTCTGTCCTTGGCCTTCCTCATCCAGTCGCTCCCCGCTACTTTTTTTAGGTCGTCTGTCCAGCGGGCAGCAGGGCGTCTCACGCTACGCCTACCAGTTCGCGGTCTCCACTCTAGAACTCTGACACCCCGCCGGTTGTCAGTTCTTCGGCAGATATGACCAGCCCATTGCCACTTCAGCTTGCTAATTTTCTGAGCTATATCAGCCACTTTAGTTCTCTGACGTATCACTTCATTTCTGATGTGATCCCTCAGAGAAACACCGAGCATAACTTTCTCCATAGTTCGCTGATCGACCTTGAATTGATGAACTAGTCCTATCGTCAGGGTCCACGTTTCCGCACCATAGGTCATCACTGGCAGAACGCACTGATTGAACACCTTCGTTTTGAGGCATTGTGGTAGGGCCGAGGAACCTCACTGTATACAATGCAAATAATCAAAAGTAGGAACTTAAATATATATTTACATATAGATTAATGAAAAAAAAAATAGTATAGGTACCTAAGTATCAAAATTGGTTCAGCGGTTTAGCCGTGATAGTAAGTCGGAAAAGAAATTGCTAAGATTTTATATCTTGAACCCCTGTGGTAGGACCATAGTAACTCAATGGGTAGGACATAGGCATATCCAATCTGTATTTAGAAATAAACGTTATTATAGCTTGAAGTAGGTACCTACTCATATATCTGTCGACGAATCGTTCGTTGTCGAAAGGTTCTGCCGTCGAAACATTCAGAAGCGAACCGTTCTGTCGGCGAATCGTTCACAGGCGAAAGATTCTGTTGTTGAAACATTCGATAGCGAAACGTACTTTAGGCAAACCATGCGACGGAGAATCGACTGTCGGAGAAATGTGTCAGAATCAAGTATCATACGGTCCAAGTATCATTCGGTCCAAGTATCATACGGTCCAGTTTTACTTTGCCTAAATAAAAAAACCTGCCAAGTGCTAGTCAGACTTGTGCCTTGAGGGTTCCGTACATACTTGAGTCCCGGACGATTTTCACTGTGTTTTCAACGGATTTCATTGAATTTGTGCTCTTTTTGTTAGAAAACACGGTTGGGTTTCACGTAAGGGCGAGTCCCCATCTGGCGAATTCGCGGCGAATGCACTTACCTTTTAAGAAAGACCCTAAACTATCCTACTAGCGGCGCCCGCGACTTTGTATGCGCTGCGTATTTATGAATATTATATTACTGGTAACACCACTGGCTTTTCGGTGAAGGAAACCTGCATGCATCAATTTCGAAGCATGTATTGTACCCACTGTGCATTATAAGTGGCGACGGGCTCACCCCCCGTCACACTGGACAGAGTTTCGGTACTACTGATGAAACGAATTACGAATTTAGGTACGATTTGTAACACCACTGGCTTTTCGGTGAAGGAAAACATCGTGAGGAAACCTGCATACTTCACGTGCAAATCATTTTGAGGCATGTATGTATCCACTGCCCATTATAAGCGGCGACGGGCTCACCCCCCGTCACACTGGACAGAGTTTCGGTACTACTGATGAAACGAATTACGAATTTAGGTACGATTTGTAACACCACTGGCTTTTCGGTGAAGGAAAACATCGTGAGGAAACCTGCATACTTCACGTGCAAATCATTTTGAGGCATGTATGTATCCACTGCCCATTATAAGCGGCGACGGGCTCACCCCCCGTCACACTGGACAGAGTTTTGGTACTACCTACTGGTGAAACGTGGATGTTCTTAGGTTTCAGAATATCTGACTACCCCCTCGGGGAATATAGTCGTGAGCATATGCTTATGCTTATACTTGGTCGAAGTTGGCACAGGGAGCAGAGTTAAGTCCGCATTTGCAATGTGGCCCTAGCGTAGCGAGGCCCGAAGTGACCGGTCCTAATATGCGCTTACCTTTAATATGCTGACAGTTTTTATAGGGTACTGTGTTTTCTAACAAAAAGAGCACAAATTCAATGAATCCTATATGCTATGCTATGCTATGCTATGCATGCTACACAGAGAAAATCGTCCGGGACTCAAGTATGTACGGAACCCTCAGGGCACAAGTCTGACTAGCACTTGGCAGGTTTTTTTTAGTCAAAGTAAAACTGGACCTTATGATACTTGGACCGAATGATACTTGGACCGTATGATACTTGGACCGAATGATACTTGGACCGAATGATACTTGGACTAAATTTCACTTGGACGGAATGATAATTGGACCAAATTGCACTTGGACAGAATGCAAGTTTAATTGTTTTTCACGGTTGGACGCAATGAGACTTGGACTATTTGGTACCGTGACCGACTAGGCTAGGCAACTTTATATATTATGGCACTTCTTGATGAGCTCTATCGACTATACTACATACCGCCTTATTACTCGATGAGGTAATTTACACCACACTTGTACTTGCTCACTGTACAAAACCCTCCAGGTTACACCCAGGCAACCCTGTTCTTTTAGACTTACCTTTCTCATGTGCTACACCCTAGGTCGGTAGGTCGCATCATTTACTCGATGAGGTAGGATTGCCAATGGTCCGATCTTCGGCTATAATGAACAAACTCATTATGCACCTAAATTTATCTGACTGTCGGCGGCCACCGGTCTTATAGTGTACCTAATAAAAACTAAGAGTGATAGGTACGCGCGTCAGCGGTCGCGACAGGTCAATCGAGCGCGGTGTGCGGAAGCCGGGAGGAGCGCGTCCTGGACGGGGGACGGGACGGGGAACAGGCGTACCCTTCGCGCGCAGAGGGCCCGTCTCCCGTACACCGCGTGAACATAGATCCGCTACGAATGCTGAGCTTCGCCACTATTTGTTTTTACTACACGATGCTATTGTAAAACCATGGTAACTACCTATAGTCTACCAGTTTCAAGAATCCTGTTGGACGGGTTTCCTGAAGGAATCTCCAAGTCGGTAAATAAACTTGGATAGGCATCACACTTTAGACGATTCGACTTTTGGTTTACAAATTTTGTGGCATACAAACATGTGCGTGGTCATGAACCTCATGTGCGTGGTGAATGAACTCACAAAAATTTTCATATCCCAAGCGTAGGTATCTATGCATTTTAACCACCGGGATCTATTTTCTTCAGCTGCGGGTAATTTATGCAATTTAGAATCCCGTCGTAAACTACTGCACAGGGCACACAACACTTTCGAAACATTGTTAAAATGTTAAAATGTTAAAGTCTCACACGATGTTTGAAAAATTTCGCAAACACTTTTAAGGTACTAGTTATACAAAGCGTCCGAGGCGCGCGCAATGGGCGCTGCATATCGGACGCGCGCCTAGAGCGCCTTGGCCGCTGGTCATAGAGATAATTGTTTCATGCAAAATGTAGCTACTCACCTACTTAGTTCAATGTTTAGATAAATTAGCTTTAGCAAAACAATATATTTTCTTATAACTTTTATCCAAAAATCAACTGCAATATTTGGTTTGCTCCCATAGTAAAAGTGTTCAGTATGATGGGTAGAGTATGTGGTCTAAAGGTTAATGATATTTTTCCTAGCACCCTGTATAGACATTCATTGAATTTCACAGAGCGTCCGATAAGCAGTGCCCCGCACGCGCGTCTCGGACGCCTTCTATAACTAGTCCCTTATTGTGTTTATTTTTTCAATGACACAATGACATAAAATAAACGTTTTCTAAAAATTAAAAGGCTTTTAAGCCGGGTCTTCTGCTACCAAAAAAACAAGCAGCTTGCAAAAAATATGAGCAGTAGACCCGGTTTTATTCTGACGACAGAATGTCAAAATACAATTTAACAATTCTTGCAAAAGAGATAGTTCGTATAGCACTGTCATTCTATACGGACCATCTCTTTTGTTCGCACACTACCAGCACTGGTAGCATGCAACACGTGATACGGCTGTATCACGTCTTTTATATCGTTCGTTCGCACGCAAATAGAAAGAGAGCGAAGGTGTGATAGCGCTGTATCACTGCGGCATGCTAGCTGTGCAGCAGTGATTAGTATTTAAAAAAGTAACGAAACAGACGTCAAATATTGCGACATGCGTCTTGTTTTATCATTTTTAGAGCATAATTAATCCGATTTTGATGGTTCCTTTGATTTAAAAATAATCTTGACTAAATTCTTAATCTTGTCATAAATCAAAACATGCAAAAAATTTAAATTTATAAAAATTGGCATTTAAGAAAATGGGGTGGACAAAAAAGTGAAAACGCCCCCATATTGTTGTTTTGCAGGCGATTGTTGCGTCGTTCACAATTTGTTTTTCAATAATTTATTTTGATTTTTAACTCCACAAAAACAATTAATACGAAATGTTACCGTAACATTCGTTTATAGATATGGTAGAGTCCAATAAACTGTGCCCTTAAAACCTGTGGTGTGTAAAAATGTGGCGGATGGTGATTTTCTTTATTTTTACTTGTATGCTGCAGTATGGAACTGCATACAGCTATCGTCAGTCTCCCCTGTGCGATAATACAACACGCATCTTACAAAGTTGCACTACGCAGGTAAATATTTACAGTCTGTAATCGATTTGTGTCAATATGTTTGCTATTGATTTGCTGTCATATTCGAGGACTCCGAAGGTCTTGCAAATGGCATGTTTTCACTGGGTACCTTAAACTTGCCTGACTTGCATGTCGCAACCATTTTCCGTTTTCATTATTTTCTCCACAATACCTGTGAGGGAAGGACTGTACAATGAGTACCGTCGAATTTGGGGTCGGGGATGGGTGGGGGGGATAGGGGGGGGGTCCCCACACGCAGTCTACCCTATCGCCACATAGTGACATATCACCAGCAGTGACTTGGTATATAAACACCTTCGCATTGGGTATATGATATATTTTGTTAATAATGTCACATAGTCGGTTTTTAACCCATCAAGCCCTTGTATACCAGATATAATACATAAGCAATTGTTATCTGGCTAAACATACAACTAAGATCTGACTAGCTATGCTATTTTGCATTCTATTTTAAGAGGCATTAAGATTAATAATGTCTTCTGTTACAGATAAATGGCAACACGAACAGAAGTCTCGATCCATGCGAAGTGAAATTTTATCCAGCAAACAGCGACAACTGTAAAGCTCTGAACTTTGGTCCAATAGAGTCGAACACTTACATCGGCGGTGTCAGTCTAAAACCATACATTTTGCCGCTGGATAATGACATTTATATGATCAACTATGCAGTCCTTAATATTACATTTAGTAATATCAAATGGAAAAGTAAGTACAGCACATGGAAAATAATTCCGCTCATCATTCTTAGTTTGCACAGAGCTGACTAGAGTCAAAGTCAAAATCCGAAGTCATAATTAAAAATAAATCATGTGCAAAGGGTGCAAAATTGGGTGCTACTAAATCTTTTTCTATCTAGCTCCTAGTCTAATAGCAGAGTATATGTATGCTTGCCGATGATTTACAATCTAAACTATTATAAAACTGTAACTGAAGTGTATCTTTACAATGAAGATATTTACAAAAAAAAGATTACGATATGGTTTTTAGGTATCCCTGACTCGAAATCAACCTTGTTAGAAATTTTGTCTGTCTGTTTGTTTGTTTGTTCGCGCATCACGCTAAAACTACTGAACCGATTTTGATGAAACTTTTTTTGTTTGATAGCTTATGATCTGACTTAAAATCTGGTAAGTAGGTATATAATTTGTGCGGACGAAGTCGCGGGTAAACACTATAAAGTATATTTCTATTTCTATTGGACGAAAAATTACTGGCTTTTAAGAGTGACAGGGCCAGCGCCCTATCCTCTTTTAGAGTTGCTGGCTGACAGCAGCGAGTTGGCGATTTTGTTTCGGTGACCTCTTCACTGCTCTTTGTATTTCAATTTGGGGAAAATTAATTAATTTTTCTTTGTTACAGCCATGAGATTCCGATTCCAAACAAGCAAACAGAAGCCTTTTGAAAATCACTGCAGGGATATAACACTGAATGACACCACGATAAACGACCAGTCCGTATTATACTATGATTGCTACTGGCCACCCATGGATCGTAACTATAATGGACAGAGCCATATCCTGGACTTTGAGGCGAAGGGAACTAATGGGGTCGTAAACAGAGGACAGTACTATTTTAACGTACCATCCGTTCAGATGTTGAGTGAGTATTATTATAAATGAATCTATTTTGTACAATGAACCCTTTGATTAAATTAAAATAGCGGAAGATAGGTGACGTTCTTGCATAATTTACTCGGATCTGGTACTACCACAGATACATTTAATCACAAAAGCTAAGGTTAATGTTACACATTAACACTGAAAGAGACTGAATGACGCAAACAGGTGGCGCGCGAGCAAGACGAAGTATCGTCGTTCGTATTATTTCGTTAGTACTTTTGTATTCATTCGGCTTTTTTCGTCAATTCAAAAGTCGCACCATTGATGCATACCAATATTATCAATGATGTTGGATTCTTTTGTCGATTTTGATTTTTACTAGTTCATTCCACTAGTCATGTATCAGTTGTGTTAAAATTTAGGAAACTAATGACTTCAGTTTTGAGTTTGCTGTGTTGATACATACAACAACAAAATACAAATGTACATTAGACAAAAATCTATAACTTTTAGAATCAATATCATTTTAGCATTTAGTTCGGTTTTTTTTTTATAATTCAACATGATGTCTGACTTACTATACTCAGGTATTTAGTTTTTACACTTAATTTAATGATTCAATAATTTATTCTTTTTAATATATCTAAATAGATTTAGTATCTGGATATTATAAAATGTTTTTACACTTCAACAAACTATGTTGTCGCCAATTGAAATAGTTCAAAGTTTATCACAAAAAGTCAGACATGATGCATATTAAACTAAACAAAATTATCCTCCACAGGTCCAACCGTAACAGAAAAAGAATGGCTTCCGTTCCTCTACATCGAAATCCTTACAGTTACGATGAAACTTCGCATACTGCCGCCACCATCCCACCTAAACATAACTGGATACGAAATAAAGATCATGAAAGAAGCCGACAAAGGCACCGAGATAGAAAAGACTGCTGTAGTAAAGTTGGAAAACAATACGCATGAAGTGACATATGATTATAGTTTACTGAATAATGGATCATTTTATTTTGTGGTAACACCGTTACACGCTGGCTGCAGGATTGGTGTTGAGATGTGTCCGAGTATTGAAAGCCCCCGGATTACTATAAGTAAGTTTTATTGTATAGCACTTTCATGACGTGTGGTTCCAGCTTAGGATGGACCATGGTTCGAAATTATCATGATAATTATTTTCTTTGATTATTGTCATGCATGACAATTATCCAAGCTGATTCTTAGTTTTAATTTTTAATATCTTTATTTAAAGAGCTTGGTCTAAGTCGCTCCATGAGGGAAATCGATGTGTGACAATAATAAAAGGACTATATCTTAAACTATATCTTAAAGGACTGTATCTTAAACCGTCAAAGGTAGCCGGTAGATAAAAAAATAAAAAAAAGATATTTGTTTTGCTCTATCGTAAAAACGGCAATCCATACAAGCGTCATACTTGGTGTGATTAAAGTAAAACAACAAATAATAAAAACTGGCCAAGTGTAAGTCGTTCTCACGCTAAGGAGAACATAACATATTTATTTCTTTGTAATTGCAACTAAATAAATAACGATTGTTATTCAATATCAAATGTGACGTCTTTAATCCATAAAGATAAAGCATGTCTTATAAGTCCTTTTGTCTTCTTAGTCATTGGATTTGTCATTAAACATTCTTATATAATTATTCATTTTATTAACTAACTTATTGTGATACGAACGAATACGATGTAATATGAATGAACAAAGACAGTAGATGGGTAAATCTACTGCAAAGATAGAGGGTAGAGTAATGTTTTAAAGGCAGTGCAGGTGTAATATCACTTCACTGGGAGTCGCGTTGTGGATCTGCTAGTGGGTGGTCGCGTGTCGCGTGTCGCTCGTCGGTTGCCCCCTCCCAGCTCGACAGCGGGGCTCCAGTGGTGGCTCAAGATAGTGTTCTTTTGTAAGAACAACCCTTGAAGTCACCAAAATATCTTCATAACCGTACAACGTCAAGCACTTTTGCTACTAAAACTCGACATTGGCAAAATCATCACAAACCAAGATGGCAGCCATATTTTAAAAATAGAATAGAATAGAATCACTTCACTGAAGAAATTCTGATATATACAGGGTCCTTCTTAATATGCTGACACTTTTTTAAGGGGATGTTCAGACCATCAAACTGAACAACTTTCTCTATGGGACCAACATCGAAATCGCGAAAAAAAAATCTGCCGCCCCATACATTTGGCTCGAGTAGGTTTGTTGTTTTGTATGGAAGAGCAGATTTTTTTTCGCGATTTCGATAGTGGTCCCATAGAGAACGTTGTTCAGTTTGACGGTCTGATCATCCTCTTAAAAAAGTGTCAGCATATTAAGTTGGACCCTATATGTGGACTTCACATGTATTGGGCATTCGTCGTGGTCTAACATCACCAAACCAAACCACACCACACCTTAGACCAAAGAGATGTTACACAGATTATCTAGCCCCAAGCTAATAAACAAAATCTAACCTGCAGGGCTATTGAGTAAAGATCATTGGGCGAAATCTGACCTAGCTAACTAAATTTTTCCTACAAAAACCAAATTGGTTTTAAAATGTTTAGTATTAACCTACATTAAATATAATGTAGTTAGGTAGGTAGGCAGCGGCGGCGGGTGCAGTTTAGTATGGGACAGCAGATTTGTTTTTGCTCCGATTGGTTTGCTCCTAGTAAAAGTTGTTCAGTTTGATGGGTAGACTCTTAGTTTAAAAGGATGCTAATGATATCAATTTCACCCTGTATAGAATATGTTCTGAATTAACACATAGGATACATTTTTAAGGTCTACGCAGACGGAGTCGCGGGGAACAGCTAGTTTCTTATACTTATGTTTCTAAATATTATTCCAGGTAGCAACGTTCAGAACCTGAACATCTGCATAGCAAGCATAACGGCCTTGATCGTGGCAGCATTATTTGCTTACTACATCGCTCTGAGGGTCATACGGAGATACTGGTGTAAGGATTACAGTCTTGCTTTGGGTAAGTACGAATAGCATCCTGTTTTTCTTAAGGTTTCATACCCAAAGGGTGCCGGACGGGACCCTATTTCTAAGCCTACGCCTTACTTTAAAGGGCAGTATCTTTTGGATAGTAATATGGTACCGGTTGAAATTTTCACTGAATATGTGTTAATGTGGCGGTATTTCTAATAAATAATTAAAATTAAGGGTCCCCATAAATAATTGTGTCTTTTCAACGATTCTTGTTTTTGCTTTAACGTAAATACGGCAATACAGTACAAATGTCAAACTTGCTCAAATTTCGGTTCTAAAACTTTTCCTGCTCGAAATACCGGTTAATATCGCTCGCTTATATGTTCGACAATGACAATGCGGTGCGTGCCGCGTCGCTCGTATGGTGCGCTAAACAGAGATAGAACATATTACTCCACTAGTAACGCTCGCAAATACTCAGAAAAACCTGGTTTAAATCATACCGGTTTCCAGCCCTGGTATTCATTCATGTAAAATTGACAATCCTGCCTGATTTCTAACTATAACAACCTTTATTCCAGGCAACGAAATACCACCTCCAACGAAAGTCCTAGTAATCTATTCATCGGCCAACCGTCTCCACGCCGAATGCGTTGCCTCCTTCGTCACCTACCTTCGATCGGAATACGGCTTTGACGTCATGTACGACGGAGATATATCCAGTACCGTCCACAGGAACCCTCTCATATGGGCAGAGGAAGCCTTCAATCTCGCAAGCCATGTTATGTACATCGTTGGACCAAAAGAGGCTAATTTATACAACAATATCTACGACCGACCCATTACAACTCCCCACAAAGACGTCGACAAACTTCTTCTGATGCGCATAAAGCCTAATAGCATTACTAAATGCCACAAGGAAGTTATGAACGTTTTCTTCGAACATTCCGACGGTCCCGTTCCAGTAGAAACTCGTCACGAGAAAGTGTTTTTCTTACTAAAAGATTGGCAGAAACTAATAGCTTATCTATCGAAGAATTTGTTGCCTAAAAAGATGATTATAAGGACGGAGAAAGGTAGGTGCTTTATCGATGATTTGACTAGGGCGAAGAAATTGTTGAGTGGTAAGACAGATGATGTTATTGTACGTTGTGATAAGGTGAATTTTTGTGACAAGAAAATACTGATTTAAATCAGTTGTTTATTTTCTAATGCTGATATTTCATATGGCCTATTTGACAAATAGCACAGATGACAAATACGCGTTTCTGCGTGAAAATAGGCAATGCTACTATAAAAATGTGAATCCCAGTCGCAGTTTTGCCTATTTCACTCCTTTTATGTGCGTCGAAAACCAACGGACGCCGGGAAACGCGTATTTGTCATATAATGTGTGATATTTGTCAAATACGTCATTAGAAGTGTCAGCTTTATGGAGCGTATTTGGCATAAGACTTTCCCACAGGGAAACAGAAATTTAAAGCGGGACTTTTTATCTGTGACCTTCAGAAATAATTGGGTTTTTTAATAGGCTTAGGTCTATAAATACGTGTTCTCCAATGTACGATAACATTTTAATGATAAAACATATTTTTGTGGTTATTTATCATTGTTGTCAATATTTCTCTATCCCAGTCTTCGATCTGCGATGTTAATGTTTTATTTTATACATGGTGTAAGGGACAGCCCTCCGCAAACTTAAACGGTGAACTCAGACCATCAAACTGAACAACTTTCACTATGGAGCCTACCTCAGGAAACGCGAAAAAAAATCAGCTGTCCCATACAAAACTGCTGTACCTACCCGACTCAAATGTATGGGAGAGCTGATTTTTTTTCGCGTTTCCTGAGGTAGGCTCCATAGTGAAAGTTGTTCAGTTTGATGGTCTGAGTTCACCGTTTCAGTTTGCGGAGGGCTGTCCCTTACACCCTGTATATTTATAGTTTTTTTTTAATTCTATATTTGTAGTTATATGCAATACTAATAAAATTATCATATCGCTCGCGTAATTTTAAATTAAATACTTGGTAATGAGCTTGGAAAGTCCTTATTAAATTATAAGTTAACTTATTAGTATTGTTTTCTTCAACTAGTAAATATTATTCTTTTAATTAAGTAATGAATTTTCCTCCTACAGAATTCATGATATTTTGATCTCGCAACAGGAAAATTATAGTCTTGGCTAAGTGCTTATCAATTTGAGCAAAAACATACTTAATTATAGCAATACCTTATCGGCACCTATTTAATATGTGTATTTTATTTACAAGTTTCTGCGATTTCTGTTGTTTTTGGAGAACTGTAATTTCTGGGTATCAAAATTGCTGCTATTTTTTGCAGACTTTTTCCACTATCCAGCATCTCCTCTCCAGTATGCTTTCTCTACTCGCGCGCAACTCGGTTTTTCTATACAAATTGTCGCGGCAAGCATGACTTTCCTCTACTAATAAATAGCACATGATTAAATATCCGAAAAGGAGTGCGATTTTTGAATCTCATTTGCTGAGCTCAGCATGCAGTTGAAAATGTCAAAATTACTACGGAGATAAGCATCTTACTACTGCTGATTTGACTTTCAAAAATCGCACTTCTGAAGTATGATTTTTGAAAGTAAAATCAGCAGTGGAAACATGCATATCTCCATAGTAATTTTGACGTTTTCAACTGCTGAGCTCACCGAATGAGATTCAAAAATTGCACTCCTGATCGGAAGCTTCATACAAGCGGGACGCCGCTCCGGAGACCGCTGCTAGACTCGTAAACACGCCATTTTGATCCATAAAACACTGGATTACAACTTTTTTTTGGCGAGTAGGCCGTTGCGCGCGCTTTAAGAAGCTTGAATTGTAGTCGTATTTATTCATATGCTAATAGCGCTGGCAAAGGTCTTTTCCTTTGTGGCGATGCGAAGTGGTATCGCGCAGTAGAAAAACCATATTCAAGGGCAGGTATCAATAAGGACTTGCGTAATTTTGTAGTAAAATTTTGTGATTTCCAAGCTCATTTTGAATATAATTATACTTCTTTAACAATATAATTAATCAATAACCAGGTTGTTTTCGCTGTCTAAATCTTCTCTCAACATATTCAAAGTGTTTTCTTTCTTCTAAATATGTGTCTTTTCTATAAAACTGCACAATTTATGTACTTGACACTCTTATGAATTCGGCAATACTATATTTCTTACTTCAACATTCCTAAGGTCGAGATTCAGAGATTTTTGAGCGTGGGTTGAACATGTATGGATTTTGACATACTAGTTCGAACTAAGACTACTTTTTACAATAATGGCCGTTGCTTATGCACTGCAATTCTGCAAATGTCAAGTAGTTTGTGGGAGAATCCCAAGGATTGTTTTAATAATACAACAAAATGGCGACGCTTCGTTGCAAGCTGGATCAAGAACGACCGTTCGTGACTAAACTTGCAAATCGACTCCGAATAAGGATTTAAAAAACTCTGAATTTCTACCTAAAGGCCTCAGGTGACGCGAAGACATTTTGAATTCGGATTGCCTTAAAATGAGATTATAAGATTGTGTTAAAATGATATTTATAAATTGATAAGGAATTCAAGAAGTCTTCAAGGCTGAGACCAAACAACTTGACCAATTAAAGCCCGACGGAAATTTGTAACGGCCATTTTGCGGGTTAAATTGGAACTAATAAAAACTGTATCCGATATTGTATTTGATGGCATTGCGCTGAGAATTCTTGTAGTTCATTCAATTATTTTTTGACTTTGTTTCTTTTTTTGTCGTTTGTTTTAATACTCGCAAATATGGGATGGCCATGTTTTAATCAATCAGAATATTTGATTATAAGCTAACAAAGGGCAGAGCGGCGATAACCCATACGGAAGAGAGCGAGCAACTCAATCACGATGCGGCGCGGCGGTTCGATTCCTGGCCTGTACCACTTAAGTTCTACAAAATTAATTTACGGTTGTATTTGTCATATCACTGGCTCGGCGGTGAAGGAAAACATTGTGAGGAAACCTGCATACCCGAGAATGAAAACAGAATGCCATAAGTTCGGAGGTATGTGTGAAAATATGGGTATATACCCATCATAAGTAGATCTCAATGTTTAATGTTTTTAACTTTATATTGTATATTTTGTTCTGAAATTCAATAAACTAATTACTCTTACTTATGGGTGAGCTTGGGGTGAACACAATATACCAGCAATGGTGGCAGATACGAACATTGCAAAAGCCCAGTCAACAATAATAACAAAGGACAAAGATATCTACAATCCGCCTATTTTATGTTGTAGTTATTATATTTGGCAGAGATGAAGTATGCCTTCTATATACTATACTATTGAAAGATCCTTTCCTTACCTGATACTTATCCAGAACATGTAGGGAGGAAACTATGTCAAACAATCGTAACAACAATGTAACGAAAATCGCTGCGATCACTTTACTATAAAAATAACCGGTCAAATAATAAATTCTTCAAGTCTTATTGGCTTGTCATGATAACTTGGTTGGTTAGCATAAGCTTTTAAAAAAAAACGGTCTATAATTTTAGGCAGACCTATTTTTCTAGTCGGGCTTTAATTGGAATCCTTGCTATTGATAGGTAACTAAACATGTCTATTGCAATCTTATTGGATGTGCCATAAAATAAAATGTTATTTCTATAGCTAATTTTCATACTAAACGATATACAGATATACACGTGTGAACTCAAATACGTAATATACTTTGGGGGTGCGTCAGACCATCAAATTGTTCAACTTTTAATAAGTATGGGACGAACTTTGAAATTGCGAAAAAATAATTGATGTTTCATACATTTTGGTCGAGTTAGTTATTGACATTTTATATGGAACACTTTTTTTTTTCGCGATTTCATAGGTGGTCGTTTTGATGGTCTGCAGCACCCCTTAAATGTATGTAACGAATTTAAGTTTACACCCTGTGTTTGTCGTCATCATCTACGTGTTCTAGTATAACATTAAAAACTGGCCAAGTGGGAGTCGCTCGCGCACTGAAGGTCCCGTAGCACCACAATGCATTTGCGTTAAAATGTGGTTTATTTCATTCAGTTCGGGATCCTTAGCGCATGCCCGAATTTGGCCAGTTTTTATTATTTGTTGTTTTACTTTAGAGTTCGCACTATGATCAAACCAAGTTTAGAGATTGTATGTATCACTATAGATTAAAAATGAAAGAAAAGAATAAAGGTGATATATTTCAAGCTAAAAACCGAATGTAAAGATATGTGTGAAAACGACTGCAAGTAGAATATGACTTTCAAACAATTATAACTACAGAGTGCAGCCACGAAAGTTTTCTTGCGAATCAAGCCATTGTCGACTTTATGACGTAGTCATACGGGTTCCAAAAACTGTATTTTTTTCGTGGCGTACACTCGACGTTTTTTGTAGCACATTATACTATTCACATCTGACGCTAATTAATGTTATTTTGAATCTTAATCTGTGCAAAATAAAGTTCGCATTTTAGGCACCAGAGAACGAATTTTGGTACTAATTTGAAACTGCCTAAAGTTAAGTTTCATATACTTTTTGCGTTGCGTCTGGTGTAAATAGTAAATTTATTGTATTAAACTAGCGACACAGAGCGATTCCTTTATGGCGTTTAAAACTGACAAGCAAAATAGTTCCTTCGGTCCTGCCTGCACTAATGGCGTCCAGGTCTTGCCGACGCTTCTATTGATGCCGTCAACTCATGCACCTGGCTACCGGATGACCCACTTCTCTTTTGCCTAATATCGGCCACCAATTTGTTAGGGCTTCAATTCACCTGCCAATCGCCACTGCGACCCCTGACATTTTTTAGTTCGACGTCGGATTTCAATAAGGGTGATGCCCATAGAGTAAGGAGAACTAAACCCGTTATTTAGTACATTCTAGTTAGCTAGACGAGTTTTTCTGAATTTATATACGACTAGAGTTAACCCGCGACTTCGCCCGCATAAATTATATATCAGATTTTAAGCCAGATCATAAGCTATAAAACAAAAAAAGTTTCATAGTTTTTGCGTGATGCACGAACAAACAAACAAACTTGTCAATAGATGGCGCCACACGTCATTTAAATCGCGCTATCGAATGTTATTTGAGTTTATATGAAGTGAACCGCAACTTTTTTATTCCTCACGATTTTTACGATTTTATAATAGTTAAGATAATTATATAGTTATAACCCCACTGGCTTTTCGGTGAAGGAAAACATCGTGAGGAAACCGGCATGCTTCAAATTGTACCAACTGTCACAGTATAAAAGTATCTATTACTACATACAGTATGAACACTCCCTGCCTCCCCAACTTTTCCTCACCTAAAATTTTATCGTCAGTTTTAAGCTACTGTGTTGCTGGTTTATATTTCAGTGATTGGTGTATGCAGTTTATTTGTAAGTGTTAAGATTGTGCTCGTGTATTTATCAAACGGCACAGTAATCTTTGTTGATAATTGTATCTTGATGACTTGATCTCGATTCCACTGTTGGAGTTACGTGTTCTATAGTACAGGACCTTCAATTAAGCTCAATATTATATCTTGTGATGTATTTTTATAAATAAATTCGTAACTATTATAAAATAGCGTTTTTTCCCCGTATTTTCATGTTTTCATGCTCATTGCGAAGTGCCATCAGATTATAATGTAAAAAAGTAATAGAGGTGAAGCTCAGCGGTCGCGGCGGCGGGTCCATGGCGATGACATGCGCTCAATTGACCTGCCGCGACCGCTGTGCTTCCCCACTATTACTATTTTTACACTATAATCAGATATTAGTGTTTCAGGGCACTTTTGAATCACGCATTCTTGGAGCGCTGCAGATTGTGTATCTAGATTTTGGAAACGCGAAAAAAATAGCTTTCATGTGAACACAGCCTTAGAAATTAAAAAACACTTCAAAACTATTTTTAAACGTAGACAACACGCGCACCACAACATTATAACGCGTGACACAGGATATGCAATGATTTGCATAACACCATAAGGCGCTCAACGTGGTGCGAGTGAGAGGGCATGATCAGTTGTAGCAGCGTGAGCGGGAAGGCATGTGGCTCCAGTCGTCTCCGAAGCAAAAGCGCTACTATGCATTTATAACCCTTCTAAAGGTTGAGCCTCATCTGGCAGCACCGCAACGCATTTTTTCACGCTCAATCCGTCGACGGTGCTGCCGCGTGCGATCGCTTTCCTGCTATCTTATTTGCTCTAGCATATTTATGACGTTAGTGAGAGTGACAGAAAACGATGGAGCGACGGCAAAATGCCATGCGGTGCAGGCAGATTATGTTGAACCCTTAAACTCATTACACACAAAAAAAAAATACGCACACATCCAGTGTGACATTTTGAGTCAAGATGGCCTAGTCCCTTTAAGGCTTGAATCTCATCTGGCAGCACGGAATCGAATTTTTTGACGCTCCATCCTTTTCTGTCGCTCAGGAACGTCATTTGCTAGAGCGAGAAAGATAGAGAATACGACCGCACGCGGCAGTGCTGCGACCTTTCTCGCTCCAGCCAATGACGATCCTGAGCGACAGAAAAAGATAGAGCATGAAAAAAAGGAAGCGATTCTGTGCTGCCGGATGAGAAGTACTCTGTGCAGGTGAGGTTCAACCTTTAGTTTGGCCATGTGAATGAGCCTTAGAGTTTGGGGAATCCAGATAAACTGATGAGGTTCACTGGGATCCCCTGGCCCCTGGGGGATCGGGCTAGGGGATCCTGGTGGCCAAACGCCTCCGTCAATCACGTATCCAAGGGCGTCGCCAAGGGGAGGGGGGTGGGGGGCTGCCCCCCTTTTTCATCGACCATTGGGTTAATCGTCAATTGATTGATGAAAACTGTTCGCACAGTTCTCCGCTAGGTGTGCGCTGACCCTAACAGTAAAAAAACAACTTAATTCAACATATTATTTTATTATACACAATACTGTTAAAATTAGATAATCCATTAGTCAATTTAAAAAATAAAGAAGTATTCACAAAAGCTTACAATACAAATACATATAATTTAAATAAAGGAACAAAATTAATGAAAATAAAAAAGAAATAACATTTATTTCATTATAATTATTATTAATAATACATCACATCCACAACCCTACAGGATTTTAGCTCTAATTAAGATTTAAAACAAAACTAAAATATTTAGATACTTTGGTTTGTACCAAAAATAATAATGGTCTACTAGAACTACTCCACTCATTTTGGGAAGCTGATTGGCACTTTATCATCGTCATGACTCGGTCTACATCGATCTCAGAAAACTGTAGATCCCCCAAGCGTATTCATAGAAACCTGAGAACCAATTCAATTTTTGTTTAATGGCATCCGATGTGTTATCACAATTCAGCCAACGTCTCGTTATATGAATATTATAAGTAGGAAGATGATCAGTAGTTTTAATTAAGTCTAGAGTGGCAACACAAAAGAGTTCACAAAAAAGCCGAGGCGCATGGCCAGAAAAATCACGAGCCGACGCAGACGTCCTCTCGGTAGACCTTTAGCCACGCGACCCCAACCTGAGAACCTTAGGGAAGTAAAGCAGTTCTTTACCTAAAGATTAGACCCTTGTAATAATTGTTTACTTACAATAGTCATTTAGGTGTTGATTTTTTATGCATGTGCATGTACCATTAGAAATGACCGTTGTAATCTAGGTTACTTTTTCGTGAAACATCGTGAAATCTGCGTGCTTCAATTTCGAGGCATGTATAACCCACTGTCTATTCTTAGTGGCGGCAGGCTCACTTCCCATCACACTGGACAGAATTTCACGTGAGACGTGGATAGTCTGAGGTTTCGGAATATCTCTGACCTCTGGGAATATAGACGTGAGCATATGCTTATACAATTTAAAAACCTATTCTGACCCGTATTGCAAAGGAACAAGGTTAACATTTTTTAAATGTTGCGATTGTAATCTATAATTAAGTAGCGCTACTCTCTCCTGGAATGTACATGCCTAATAATCTTTTAGATACAACAGAACTTCCCCTGCCAGGCTAATTTTTCAGACAAATCTCCTGTTTTCTGAGATCGATGTTCGTTTAATATAAAAGTATGAGTATTTAATTATGATTTGTGCAGAGATCTCCTTCCTCAGTGAAAGGTATCTGGGACCCTAAGATCTATTACATATTATGGTGGACAAAAAACAGCGATGGTAAGAAATGCCAAACGTCCCCATTATTCAGCCCTAGTTTTTAATTATAGTAACAAAATTTGAAACTTAACAACATTCCTGAAGGAACAACGTAAAAATGTTGTGGACCTCCCATGCAAGAGCGGATTTATAACTCGATTTTATAAGAGAGGTGCACAAAATGTTTTTTTTTTTTTTTCGACACATATTCCTTAGGGAAAGTCTGAATACACCCTTAAAATTTTGTTAAATCAATTAAAAACTAGTGATGTATACCTATATTATAAAAGCTTTGTACATTAATGGCCTTATTCTCCTACCTATTATGTCACCATTACACACATATTTTTTTTACTACAATTAAAAAAAAAAACATATAATTTGGCAAATTAGGTCCGATATAACTAAGCTTCGATCAAAATAAAATGAATGGATAGGCCTAAAGCGCGGTGAGTTGAAGCAAACTACTGGTGCACTTGGTACATACAAACTAGCGCCATTATCTGTCAAATCTAGGGCACTTTCATACAAGTGACAAGTAAAAATTTCATTTGTTTTGCCTCATTTTTCTGGTTTGAAATGTTCGCTTAAGGGTCGGCACTACCTACGGCCCGTTTGACATATCTGTCAAAAGAAAAAGACCGGTGGCCGACAACACTCAACCCTATCTTATAAGATTAATGAACAAATAAATTTGATAGCTTTTGGTAATACTTTTCTTGCAAAAAACTTGGTCGGCTGCAGCGCGCGGCGCAGCTTGGCTGGCATGTTTACTGGTGTGAAGGAAAAAGTGAACCCTACCTGGTGACACAACATTTTACCTCGTTGAATTAAAGGACGTAACTAGTCTGTTGGTCTAGAGTCCAATTCGTAAGGACTAAAAAGTCTGGTCGGCCGACCCTATCCTGGCAGGGTCGTAGGTCCGACCGAATTTAGGGTACCTACTACTCGGAAGGCAGATTTTACCACATTAAATTAATGTTGAATGTTTGGTTGTGCGTGGCAATCATCCTGCAGCATCTGGATTTGAGAGCCGTAGGTCGAAATTGACATTTACAGCAACAGTACAGTACCGTGATGGACCTATAATGTGACTGATCAAAGATCACCCCTGGTGGTAGGATAGGATGGGTTCTAGCTAATTAGATCACAGTATTACTAAGGCTTAAAAAAACTTAAAATTATTTTAACAGAACAAATTAAAACTTTTAACAGAATAATGAAATTATTATAAGTTTAATATTATTGGTATTAGCAAACTAAGGGTTTGTAATCTTTTATCATCATAATCATCGTCAGATATAATATTTTAAGCACGGAATAAAAGTTAATTTTGCAGTAACTGGAACGATTGCCTTCAAAAACATTTGCGCAAAAGGACATCATCAGTGTGACGACTTTTAGTAGATTTCTTCTTTATTGGTATATTTAGGGCAAAATTGTTTAGTAGATTTTAGTAGAAATTGGGTATTCGAAAATGTTAATGTATTTAAAAATGCAAGGATTCAGGCTAATAAAATCTAAGCTGGCAATACTCTAACTGGCTGAGAAAACGATTGCAGGGTTTGCAAGTTTTCCGGAACTTCTAGTACATCATCATCATAATCATCAGCCTATGCAAGATGTTACAAAAATACAAATAAACATTTAAGGGGGTGGTTAAGACCATCAAACTCAACAACTTTCACTATGGGACCAATATCGAAATCGCGAAAAATATAATTTATGTTCTATACTCTACAAATCGACTCGAGCTAAAAATCTATGGGATATCAGATTTTTTTTCGCGATTTCGATGTTGGTCCCATAGAGAAAGTTGTTCAGTTTGACGGTCTAAACAACCCCCTTAAGAGTTTTAAAAATTTATTCTTACTTTTGTAACACCCTGTATACGTCCCACTGCAGGGCACAGGGCACCTTCTAGGAGGGTGTTTGGGCGTAAGTCCACCACGCATGCCCAAAGCGGATTGGTAGACTTCACATATACATCAGAATTTCTTCGTCTGCATTATGCAGGTTTCCTCGCGATGTTTTCGTTCACCCTTTGAGAGCAGTCGGTAATACGTACATAAGTTAGAAAAACTCATTGGTTCGTGGCATGTTGTCCGTGCGGATTCGAACGCGGACCTCTTGATTGAGAGTCCATACCTCTCCGCAATGCGCCACCGAACTCACTTCTAGTACAGCAAATATTAATCATATCGCCTAATGTTATTTTTTTTACAAAAGAGGGCTTCTAAACAGAGTTGGAATTTTGGTACCTAGCACTTTTAATATGTCAAAGAGATTACATGTTTATCGACTTCCAATAATGTCGATATACGGGTATATTTTATATCACTGCGGATAACTTCAGCATGTATCGAACTTCAAAATAGCGAAAATAAATCAGCTGTTCCATACATTTGAGTCGAATATGTAGGTACTGCAGTTTTGTATAGGACAGCTGATTTTTTTTTCGCTCTTTTGTAGTTGGCTCCATAGTGAAAGTTGTTCAGTTTGATGAGTAGAATACATGCTGGTGTTATCCGCAGTGATAAAAAATTACCCGTATATGGACACAATCGGAAGTCGATAAACGTGCAATCCCTTTGACATAATTAAAAGTGCTACCAAAATTTCTGACTCTGCTTATGAGACACAGAAAACTGTACTAAATTTAAACTTGCGTAGGGACGACCAAATTTAATATTTATTTGAAAATTGGAGCATCCATGTTACAAAGTGATGAAAACCAATAAAAATTATACAAAAATGCGAAAATAACATGTGTAATGATCAGCGTTTAGATAAAATTGATAATATTTTGTTCAAAAACGTGTTTTATATTAAATTTTAACCATCTGTAACGACGTTAATATTATTTGGTAGAATTTAAGTAGAATTTGAAACAGGGCTGGTAGATTATGGTAAATTTCAGCAGTAATTTTCGTCACGCTGAAGGACATTGTGCGACACAAGAACATATAAGTAGGTGTTACTTTGTAGCTAAAGTGGGTACATGAATCCTGAAAGGGCACAGCAATATTAACAAGAAGTAATTTTAAAGAAAAAAATTAGTATACTGTCAATAGTTCTTTTGGTAGTTTTTGGTTCTTTTGGTAATTTTTGGTAGTTTAGTAATTATTTTTTTGTTGTTTCTGGTTTTTTGGTAGTTTTTGGTTAGTTTGGTAGTTTTTCGTTGTTTCTGGTTATTTTGGTAGATTTTCGTAGTTTTTGGTTATTTTGGTAGATTTTTATACTTTTTGGAAATATTTGATAGAAGAATGAAAATTACCAAAAACTACCATAAAAACAAAAGAGTTCTTGACGGCTTGGCTACGGGGTGGGTTTGTTGACATAAATAAAATATATGTTTTGCAAAAGAGGTACCTACATTCGAATCGTAAGCGGAATTCAGTCAATAAGGGTGTCATGCCGATCCTTGTTTACCGACTTTAAATTACTCACTGTGACAGCTTCGTATATCCTCGATCTGTGCGAAATCGTGAGACGATACCCCGTAGTATTCCGTAGCAAGAGATTAAATTTAACTCGCAAAAATGAGCTACTGGTACCAAATTACCGACTAGCATCGATGCTAAGGACTACAAAATAAAGTCGAATACTGTTCTTGTGTATAGTAAAATACCAGATGACATTAAAGCCGACAAGAAATTTCTGAAGTAGGTTAAAGAATTATTAATCGAACAGTGTCCCTATGACTTTAATTAGTTTCTTCAGTATAAGTAAACAAACAGGCATCAATCTGAGTAGAAAAAAATGTGTTACAGACCGATTATTTGTACCTCAATAGGTTATTATAATATTTAACTAATCACATTTAACTGATTTTATAACATTTAACTAATTTAATTGTAGTAAGTGAAAGGTGGTAGTTAAGTTATTGTCTGGCGCCTATTGTTTAAATCTGTTTTTTTCTTAATGTTTATAAATTATATTGTAGTGTGACTAATAGGTACTCTGTACTTACCATCTGTAACTTATGTACCTACCTACAATTTAAGGTAAATAAATGAAATGAAATGAGATGAACCAAAAGTAACAAATTAACCATAAACTACCAAAAAGTACGAAAAATTACCAAAATAACAATAATCTACCAAAAAGTACGAAAATCTACCAAAAAAAACAGAAACTACCAAAATAACCAAAAACTACTACCGAAAAGTACGAAAATCTACCAAAATAACTTTTTGGTTACTTTTGTACGAAAATTTACCAAAAACTACCGAAAGACTCAAAACTACCATAAATTACCAAAATAACCAAAAACTACCAAACAGTGCCCGGAAAGTAACTTTTGTGAAATTCCTTTGTGTTGTCTTGTGTCGCGCAATGTCTTTTCGCGCAAAATTCTGTCGTGCAAATGACTTACAAAGTCAATCGTTTGAGTTACCTACTGCGGTACAGAATTCACTCTTATTCCATTCTTATTTAAAACATATCTGACGATGATGATGATGATTTCAGATTATCAATCCTTAGTTTGCTAGTAACAATAGTAATAAACTTACAGTTATTCTGTTATAATAACGAGTAATAGTCGACCAATTTATAAAATGTACTTCTAAGTCCACATACGTGACGGGCAACTACGGAACCCTACACTGCATGTGGCCCGACACCCACTTGCCCGGTTTTTTATAAGTTACTTTGCCTTTTTTAGCTAAAAATGGATTTGTTCATTAATCTTCTAAGACAGGGTTGGGTGTTGCCGGTCACCGGTCTATTTGCAATGATTTCGAACGATTGACGGCCCATAGTAATTTGTATGAAGAAAACGTCCAAACAAATATGTGATTTTTGGTAACAAATTGCAAAAAAACTAGAAGTCGTATCGAAAAACTGATTTGTTTAAAGTGTTCTTTGATGTTTTGCCATTGATTAGAAATATATTTTGTTGTTTTATTTTGTTTCACTAAATCACAGGACTCGGAACGCGGCAGTGCTATTCTGGAGTTTTTCATGAAATTCTCGATTACTTTCTGATGTAACTACACAATTTTACTGAAATTTTTTTTGTTCATCTTGTACTTCATCTTTTAAAGAAGCGATGGTATTAATTTTGTTTCTAAATATAGCTATTTACTATCCTCAAAAGTCGGAACGCCGAACCCTGTTTTGCCCGATTAGGGTAGTGCCGACCCTTAAGGCCTATCCATTCATTTTATTTTGATCGAAGACTATAGTCGTACAAGTTAGTGCGCGACCGTCCCGTGGGCCACAGGCGTTGGGGGAGGCGAGGTAACACATGTGACTACCTTGTGTATTATACAGAGTGATTTAGACCGTTTCGAAGTTTTCAGGGGTGGTTCAGACCCTAGGGGAGTGTGTAATTTATCTGTGGTTCAGACTATCAAACTGAACAACTAACTATGGAAGCAAATCTGAATTCGTTGCTGTTTAGTATGGAACAGCATCTACAGTATGCCCCGCGTTACGGTCGCCGCGCGAACTTCTCGAACTATAACATTTAGGGTTGAACTACACCAGACAGCACGATACCGCATTTTTCCGTCGATCCATCCTTTTCTGTCACTCAGGAACGTCATTTGCTAGAGCATAGACGGAACGCGATCGCACGTGGCGTGCTGTGCTACGTGATTTAGTTCAACCCTAATCGTACGCCAATAATGTTAAATATTAATTTTAAAGTCTAATAAGTCATTGTACTCGATGGATCTTTCGTTACGCGTAAATGTAGGAAATAAAAGTCAAATAGAGGGTTTTTGAAGTCAATTGCAAAATATGACGTGCCGAGATTGTACATAATCAAAGTTATTATGTACCGAACTCTAGATGTGCAAAAGGTACTAGCACTTGGCACCTACCTTGTTTTTTCCCTCAACTGTCCCAGAAGAAGGCTTATGTTGTTTTAGTTATTATTTTCTTTTAAAAAATCAAAAGATCAAGACATTAAAAAATGCGCGGCGTCTTATATGCTTCGATGTTTATGCTCTGTGAACCATTATTATTATTATTTCATTTATAATTTAAGTACAATGACTTAAGGAGACTATAGTTGCTGTATTTTATTAAATCAGGTGGTTTTTAGATTAGTTCATAAAATACAGCAACTTGTACATTTAATTTTACCCAGCATTAAAACCTACACTGGAATTTGGAAATTCATCGTTTGAGCTAAACTGAGCCAGATCAAATATACAGGGTGAAATTGATATCATTAGCATCCTTTTAAACTAAGAGTCACCCATCAAACTGAACAACTTTTACTATGGGAGCAAACCGATCGGAGCAAAAAAATTATCAGCTGCAGCTGCTGCATACATTTGAGTCGAGTGGGCACTGCTGTTTAGTATGGGACAGCAGATTTTTTTGCTCTGATCGGTTTGCTCCCATAGTCAAAGTGGTTCAGTTTGATGGGTAGACTCTTAGTTTAAAAGGATGCTAATGATATCAATTTCACCCTGTATTTTTAGATTTACTAATAAAATTACTTTTAATGAACATTTATAAAAAAAAATAAACATGTCTGAGGACTTACTGGGTTTTGACAAAAAACATCACCATATTCATATTATTATTATGAAAAGTTGTGAGAACTAATTTCATATATAGGTATTAAAATGTACCTACCCATTAAAAATTCCACCACAATAAACCCAATACAACAGTTCTTATCTATTATCAGAACAATATTATTAGTAAAGCTAAAATTCTATGAACTTTCGGCCACATGGAAATGTATTGTGAATCTTACGCTAAAGTAACAAAACACAACATCATATACCAAAGCGAGAAGTCTGGTAACCTACTTAAAACTCGTTAGAACGTAGATTATGGAATTCATGTGCTGAAAACAAAGAGAGAAATAAATTAGGTAGGTATTGCAAAAAAAATATACGGGAGTACGCCATTGAGTAATTATGTATAGAGCAGACATCGCGAACAAAATCTGTGCACCATGATCAGCAGTGTGGGGCGCGTGCTGCTGGTGGGAGCGTCAGGCTGCGACGAGCGCCTGGCACAGGCTAAGTGGGTTAGAGCGCGTGCACCCTAACGCGTGTTACAAAACATTACTTCTCGGTAGCTTCTCTAGTTAACATAGTACCTCAATGGAGTACGCATAAAATTAGAATATTTTTTTATAGTTTTTGAGAGTTATGTGGTTGTTAGTTACACACACATTTACACAGATACAGTAAATGCATTTTTTCGGTCTGGACAAAGTAATAAAAGTGACTTGCGAGTGAGTTCCGGAACAAGCGAAGAAGTATGGAGGTAGATAGATTTGTCAGCTCTTTAGAAGATGACAATTTTGCGGCGGAAAGTTTTTTTACGGTCCTTTTTAGGGTTCCGTACCCAAAGGATGGGACCCTATTCATACGCCTACGCTGTAACTTTTGAACCGTAATAGCTAGGCAGTCGAAATTTTCACAGAATGTGCGTTATTATGGCGGATTTGCTAAAAAATAGAATGTTATAAATTAAGGGGGGTCCTCATACAAGAAACTAGTTTTTATCAACGTTTTTTCTTCTCGCTCTATTGTAAAAACGGTAATACATACAAGTGTCAAACTTTGTGTGATTATAGAGCAAGCTCTACAATATAACAACAAATAATAAAAACCGGCCAAGTGTGAGTCGTTCTCGCGGTTAAAGGTCGCGGAGGAAACAACACTTTTATTTCCTTGGTAGCGCTGGCGTCTGTATTTTGGTGCCGCAAAATTGTCATCGAGTAAATTTGCCTTCACAAAATTTTCTATACCAAAATACTTACATAATCTCCAAACTGCTGTCACTATTCTTCGTGGCCTGTTCCCCCTCGCTGGAGTTGGAGCCGCCGGACTCGGACCGCTGGCTGCGACTCCTGTGCGACTTCTTCTTCTCCTCGGAGGGCGCTTCCGTGGACGTCGCCTCTTCGGACTGCCGCTGCCATGCCGGTATCGACGGCGGTTCCGACCGCGTCTTTATTGAGGGGAATTGATTTCTGGAAAAAGCAAGAGAGGTGTGTCAGAACCACTCAAAGTGTAGATCCATAGTCTCTGTCTACCCCTCTGGAAAAAAGGCATGAGTTTAGTATGTATTCCGGAATACATACAAGTGGTCCAGTGGCGAGTAACCTTGCCTGCTGTGCAGGAGGCGATGGTTCGATCCCCGTCCAGGCCGACTCGTACCAATGAGTTTTTCGGAATTTATGTACGATTTGTGGCTTTTCGGTGATGGAAGACATCGTGAGGAAACCTTCAATTTCGAGGCATGTACCCACTGTCCATTATAAGTGGCGACGGGTTCACCCCCCGTCACACTGGACAGAGTTTCGGTACTACTGGTGAAACGTGGATGTTCTGGTGTTTCAGAATATCGTGTCGTGAGTATATGCGTATGCTCCCTGCATGCATATGCATAACCCCTACCAATTCGAAAGAGTGGCAACTTGAGGCGAGATTTTTTACTGGCGAGATGTCACCTAATTCTTTTTTTTCGCTATTTCGGTGTTGGTCCCAAAGAGAAAGTTGTTCAGTTTGATGGTCTGATCATCCCTTTAAAAAAGTGAGAGCATGTTAAGAAGGACCCTGTATACATTTTCACTCATGTGTTTATGACTCTAATTTACACTTACCTATTGAGCAAAATTCCTTTAACAGAAGCTATGTCGGACTTGATATTGTCTAGCTGCGATCTCATGGCGCTGTGCTGGGCGCTCGCCTGCATCTCACCGCGCAGTGACGTCACGCTCGCGTTCAGAATGTCCAGAGACTTGCGCAGGTCGTCGATACATTCCGATGTCGACTTTTTCTTAGGCTCTTCTACGAATAGTAGGTGTCGGATGTAATTCTGTAATTATAAAAAGGTAGTTTTTGAAATTTCGTATTCGGATGGATGTTTAAAGGCTGTGATGAAATTCTACATTTGTAAACAAAACCAAGATCGGACTGGACTTTATGTATATCAACACTCACCTTATAAAGCCAATAGGCACCCAATGCGAGTCCCCCGTAAACAATCCACGGCACCACATGATCTTTTAACCGAGACTGTCTGAAATATAGCAGTTCTGACGTCATAGTAGGCAGGTCCATCGTCTCGACGCATTTCTCTATAGCCTTCTGTATCTCCGGGTCCGTCAGACCTTTGCTCCGCAGGAAACGTTCTTTGCTTTCTATCGTACATCTTTGTACGTTTGAGTTCTGTAGGAATTTCACTGCTGTTGTTACCTGTAATGTTAAATTTTACATGTAAGTAGTTTTGATAGATGAATGATCTTATCTTATCTTGTTGTGGGGGCTGGCAGGCCAGCAATACTTCGACCCAGTGGGATCTTTTGTGTTAGCCCCAATACTTTTTGCTTTCCTCACCCTTCAAATACATGGTCAATGAAGGAGGCAATACCATTGAGGGGAAGAAACCTAAGATCTCCCGGTTTTGGGTATCCATCTCCGAGGAGGCACATGCGTTTTGCCGCCAAGACATCACAGTCACAAAGAATATGTTCCATGGTCTCTTCATCCTCTCCGCATGCTCGGCAGCTGGGATCTAGAGTGAGTTTCATTTTGTGCATCATCGCGCCTGTGGCGTAGTGCCCAGTGAGGGCTCCGACGATGGCACGAGCCTTGCTCCTGCTGTTGTTCAATATGAACTTTGAGACACGATTTGTCACATTGCTGATAAATTTCTTGGAGTGTTGTAGATGAACGATGCTCATAGTCTATTTCGAATACAGCAAATAAAAAGTCTACTTAAAAATAAAACCGGTAAAGTGCGAGTTGAGCTACTCGCGAACGCAGGTTCCATACAACACCAACACACAACACATTAACTTTCAAAAAAGTGTTGTTTTCTCCGGGATCTTTATCACGAGATCCACTCACACTTGGACGGTTTTTATTATTTGTTGTTATATTACTGTAGAGATTGCTCTATAATCAATTAATCACACAAAGTTTACCCTTGTATGTATTACCGTTTTTAGGATAAAGTGGACAGGCACCCTTATAGTTAGGTTTGTAACATGGGAGGAAGCATTTTCCCTACAGTGGGCAGCATTTTCCTTAATTTATAGGCTTGAATTCTTTAATTTATCACTCATCAGTCTCCTGTTCTTATCCTAATATAAAAGGTCTGGGGTCGGCACAAAATGTCATCTCAACTCATCTCTATGAACTTATAACCTCTGAACTGATTGTGAATTATAATAATATTAATAGTAAAACCGGGTTCGTATCGGAATGACCTAAAAGCAAATTGACCTACGTATCATAACGACCTAAAAGCAAAACGTCCTATTATCAAATCGACCTAAAAGCAAAACGACCTATTATCAAATCGACCTAAAAGCAAAACGACCTGAAATCAGATTGACCTAAAAGCAAAAGGACCTAAAAGTAATACGGCCTTAAATTAAAACGACCTGTTTACAGATTGAAGGTAAAGTACAGTACTCGAAAATTAAAATAGAGTGATACCCACCACTAATTTTTAATTAGTAACGAAACTTTAAGGGTGTATTCAGACCGAGAATCTGAACAACTTTCCCTAAACAACATGGGTCGAAAAAAGATAAAATTTTTCTATCTTAATGCCTATCACAAAGCCATCAAATGCATTGCATATATCACAATTTAGCCGGACGGCCCATACATGGATGCATACTGACATTTTCACCTAAAATGCAATTAATGCAACCTACTCCATAAAAAAATCCGTAGATTTCCCCGATTAAAAGGAAAATACTTCATTCAAAACTTTTTTAATCCACCTGTCAGTGACTAGCCACTTTCGAAAATTATTTCTAAAATCAAATTAATTGTCAAAGAAGCTGTTTCGAACTTGTTTCATTTTCTATAAAACTATTCAGTCCGGAAAATATTGGTAAAGTTTTTATAAAATGGATAATGGAGAACCAAGCGACGAAAACTATTCAAAAAATGAATTTGTTTTCATTAAATCTCAAAAGGGTGGTGCTGTTTTACTCCATGAAGGGTATCGGTACAATTATAAGGTACGCAATAAAAAAGGTTCCACAAACTGGCGTTGTGCGAGTCGTGAGATTTGTAATGCTAGTATGACGCTTAATAGCGAGAAAACTGGAGTTTTAAGATTGACGCTGCACACTTGTAGACCTAATTTCTTAAAAAACAGAACAGATAGTATCATGGATAAGTGTAAACAAAAAGTGTGCCAAAAGTATAACTCGATCCAAAACATTTTTGAAAGTGAGTTTTCAAATTTGAACAACATTGATATGATACCGCCGTATACATCAAAAAAAGATAGTCTGTATCGAGCTCGCCGGAAATTTCTTCAAGTCCAAAAAACTGAATTTAAAAGTTTAAACGAAGTGATAGTTCCCGAAATTTTGGCAGACAAATTTCTTATTTGCAATGACGGAGAAGACAATGATAGAATTTTATTATTTGCATCTCAACTTAGCAAGAAGTACCTGAAAAATGTATCCTCATCTGTGCAATTTTTTGGGGATGGAACTTTTCACGTCCCACACCCGTTTTATCAATTGTATACGTTGCATGTAGATATTGACAGCTGTGACGAAACTACAAATATTGTACCTGTAATATATGCACTGTTACCAAATAAAACGCAAGGAACATATGAAAGGCTCTTTAACCTAGTAAAACATGAACTTGGGACTGAAATTCATAATTTTACTTGTGATTATGAAAAAGCACAAATGAACGCGTTTAAATCTGTGTTTGAAAACTCAAAAGTAACGGGATGCTACTATCATTTCAACAAGGCAGTTTGGCGTAAAGCAGAAAAAATTAAGGAAAAAAATCCTGAAAACGGAAAAGAAGTCAAGCTAGCACAAACTCATACAGGCAGAGAAATAACAAGACTGAGTGCGAATTTACCTTTAGTACCACCGGAATATACAAATGAATGCTGGGACATCATTAAGCATAAAGCAGAACATTCAACTGAATATTCGAAACCATTATTAAAGTTCGTCGATTACTTCGAAAAGCAATGGATGACCCTGCCCGCGGATGTCATAAGCTGTGCAATGGAGCGCCATCGGACTAATAATGGGCTAGAAGGTTGGAATAGGCGCTTTAATTCTCAGATAAGACCAAAGCCTACATTTCTGTCTTTTGTTAACGCTCTCAGGAAAGAGGCAAAATGGCAAGATCACAGAATAACCCGTTCAATACTTAAACGAGAGACACGACGCAAAAATCAAATATTATTTGAGTCAAAATATAAAAAAGAGCTACGAAAGCTTAAGAAACAAGAAATTACGCCATTCGAATTTTTGAAAAAAATATCACATATTAAAAGATTGTTTATCGACAATTATTAATAAGTTATTCAATGTGAAGTAATAAATAAACCTTGTTGTTATCATAATTATGTGAAGTAATAAATAAACCTTGTTGTTGCACGCACGTTTTTTTTTTTTAATAGCCTATTTCATCCCACTGCTGAGCAAAGGACTCTTCTTAGGCTCCCCGTCCACATACCGTTAACCGTTTTCACCCGGTATGTTTCATTCTTAGATCAGGGATGCCAGATTGGGGTTTTTTCCGCGATTTTTTCCGAAATTTTGGGGAAATGGATGGGGGAAAAATTATCAAAGTGGGGAATTGTGGGGGTTTTTTAAAATACATTTTAGAATAATAAAAGAAAAAAAGAAAAAATAGAATAGAATAATAGATATAGAATAGAATAATATTCTATTTTATTGGCACAGGAAAAGATACCGTATATCATAGGGTATATTATATTCGACTATCATCATAATTTTCATAGAAGTTACTTATTTTCTACAATCAGTGTCTGTCATAACTCAAATCCGTTGTGGATCTCATCAATTATTGATTTTTAGGGCGATAGTTTAATATCTAAAAAGTTCATGATGGCGGCAAGTTTTCTCAAATCTGACATCGGATCAGATTCATGTTCAGACTCTATGCGGACCTTCAGATATCGATTTGGAAGCAATCGGTTTAGCAACTAAAAAGTTCAAGATAATAGCCACTTTTCGTGATTCTGACGATTCTAAGTCTTAATAAATGGCGTAATGTGTGCGCTTATGAGTGAAATTATGTATTTGACTGTACTATATAAAAATGGGACGATTTGATAATAGGTCGTTTTAATTTAAGGCCGTATTACTTTTAGGTCCTTTTGCTTTTAGGTCAATCTGATTTCAGGTCTTTTGCTTTTAGGTCGATTTGATAATAGGTCGTTTTGCTTTTAGGTCGATTTGATAATAGGACGTTTTGCTTTTAGGTCGATTTGATAATAGGACGTTTTGCTTTTAGGTCGTTATGATACGTAGGTCAATTTGCTTTTAGGTCATTCCGATACGAACCCGTAAAACCATTATCTAGGCCAGTGATTAGAATTCAGGGTAATAGCCAGTAAAAGGGACGATTGACTTTAGCAGATTTGATAGCAATGTAGGTCGACATTGAATTAAAATCGGACAATGTTTAGATTGTCATCTTAGTAAATATTCCACTTTTGGGCATAGGGCCTCTCATACAAAGAAGTGTGACGAATTAAATAACAAGATATTTTTGGTATATTTGGTTTGAATACATTGTACATGCAGATGTCAATTTAGCAAGTGCCGTCTGGTTCACCTTCAATTAACTTTCAACTTTTTGCTTTGTTTGTATACTACCACTGTTCCACTTGACTTTTTTAGTATCTGAACAAAGCTTCTGATTCAAACTAAAATAGTTGCTGTGACTTTGCCAAATCTTTAGTCTAAAGAAAACTTTTTAATATGATATTTTTAGTTAGACAATTTTTACCAAAAAAAGGCAGAACATAATTATGAAGTTAAATTGTTGAAACTTTACATCTTCTTTACTATGGCCTATTAGCTAATACGATTTTCAAAAAGTTAAAAATTAAGGGGGTTGAAATTTTCCAGAGCGTTTAGGTCGAAAACTATTGGGAAATAGGAAAAAGTGTATAGAATAATAGGTGTAGAGAATTTTATAAAGTGTAATTTATTGAAAGAACACTTTTCTCTACAAAGCACTGTTTTGGAGATATTCACGAAAAACTCAAAAATGAGAACTTTAACCCCCTCCCCCCTCTCCGGCTCGACTCCTAGACGAGGGGATTATGTTTAATCCCTAAGAACCCTGAACAACTTTCAGAAGAAATCACTTAGGTCCCAGCTCATGCACTCTACACCCCCTTATGAGCCATTCATTGAGTGGATTATGTGTGGAGATCCTCACTATTGGATCAGACAATTGGATGGAATGTCTGACGCATAGAGAAATAACACGCTCCTCTTGGTAGAGATGGTGTAACAAAGTGTGCACAGTAACCACCAACTGGGCATGACGTCATCTAGTTTGTACTACAATTGTTGTATACCATAGAGAAATTACACGCTCCCCTAATGCTTTTTATCTCCCCTCACACGTCCCTCACCCCCTTTGTCGGCGACATAATTTTCTATAGAAACATGCCGATCGATATGCCATCTCCTCTTACTCCATGGTCTGACGTCTATTGCCAGCCATATAATTTCTTGATAATTTTCTTGTCACATATCAATTAGACATTAGATCTGACACATTTTCAATAAAATATTCAACAAATGTAACTGAACTCTGATGTGATGAAATAAGGTTAAAAAACAATTAACAATTCTCACATACTGAGCTAAGTAAATGAATCTATTGTGATTTATTCATGTTGTAAAAATGATTGTAAATCGAAAGTATACTGGTGGACCCAGTTGTTCAACAAATTGGCTAAGTTCTATAACTATAGGTATAAAGTTCATAATCGTCTAACTGGATTTCTAGTTAGCTATAGGAAATGCTTGGTAAAAAATAACAATAAGATCATGCATTCAAAGTACGAAGGTCAATTTAGATCAAATCAAATTTTGTTACCGATAAATTTTAAAACCGCTGTGTCTGCGGAACTGATAGCATTTTTTAACACAGCAACTAAGGTGTACAGATAAGCGATATCTGCAATATAACAATCAAAAGTTAGAACTATCGATAATTACCAGATTTTCGCGGATTTCAGACCCTGCGTTCGCCAAGACATCGGACGTCATTTCTGAAGATTTTCCCCAAAGTATTCGTATTTTACGTATCACTTATTATTTAACAGTATTTATTTGACAATGGAAGCAATATTATTAGCATAGATTATGAGAAGAAACAGAATAATCTAAAACAGTAAAATTACAAGATGCAATGAACACCAAAAATTGGTTTGCTTGTCAATCGAATCGAAACGAAAAACGTCAAGTAAATTTTTGTTGTTGTGGTTTCATTTTTCCTTTCGGAAAAGCAAAGGGTACATAGCCCATGCAGCCAAGCCTGATTTTGTATTTTCTTATAAATCCATTAGGCACATTCGCAACTGGCGTAAACAGAATAAAAATTCTTAATTTCGAATCGCAGCTATGAAAACGGCCGAAGGGGAAACGGACGGACTTTGTTTCATAATTTTCTAAATAAGTTTTTCGTGGCTATTAAATAATTATTCCGAGAGATAAGTGTACTTTTTGCAACCATAAGCTGCAAGGCTGATTCAGTGTTTATGGGGTGTAGAACATCTCTGTGATGGGGTTGACCTTGGTCTGCCTGCATATCGTCAGTCGGTTAAGTAGATACAGTCGTTCAAAGGTCAGTTATGGTTGCAAAAAACGGACGATCAGCTGCAAGGCTGATCGTATGGTACAACTGTAATATGCACTATAGCTATGTGAACAGTACAAAAACTGACGTGGTTCATCAGTCGGTTTAGGAGATACAGCCGTTCAAAGGTCGGTTATGGTTGCAAAAAACGGACAATCAGCTGCAAGGCTGATCTTAGGATATTATTGTAATATGCACTGAAGCTATGTGAACAGTACAAAAACTGACGTGATCCGTCAGTCGGTTTAGTAGGTACAGCCGTTCAAAGTTCCAAAAATTAATGGTTACAAAAAAATAATGATCTCCCGAAAGTATGATCATAGGATATTATTGTAATATGCACTGCAGGCATGTGAACAGTACAAAAACTGAGATGATCTGTCAGTCGGTTTAGTAGGTACAGCCGTTCAAAGTTGTAAAAATTCATGACTACAAAAAAATAATCATCTCGCGAAGGGATTATCATTGGATACTATTGTAATATACACTGTAGTTATGTGAACAGTACAAGAACTGAGATGATCCGTCACTCGGTTTAGTAGGTACAGCCGTTCAAAGTTGCACAAATTAATGGTGATAAAGCTATTATGGCTACCGGTAAGCCTGACTAAGAAGAAAGTATTGTAATATACGCAGTAAGTATGTGGACACTATTAAAACTGACATAATTATATCTGTCAGTTCACGTATAAACGCTAAAATGAAAAATAATCATGTTAAACATTATCAGAAGTGGTTAAGTTTCCTCCTAGTAAAGCCTCATAGTAAAGAATTATCATCCTACATTCACCACACCACTAGCCCCTTGATACGTTATGCCTTCCTGAACCCTTGAGGTGTACGCACATTTATCATAGGCGAATGAGCCGAGATGCGAACTAATCGAATTTAAAATTGGTTGTATGAAATTCGATGACACCTCGCACACTTATCCGAGGCAAATAAGACGAATCGTCAGTAGAAATAAAAGGAAATTCGTCTCGTTCACCTCCTTCGGCTCCTTCGCCGCGGATAGATATGAGGTCACCCTTAAAATGCAAAGAGAAAAGCATAAAGTAAAACCAACGTTTTGTTCTCATAAAATGATCAAAAGTAAAGACTATCAATTTCTTTGATAAAAACTAGAAATCACATGAGTGAGACTATGGAAATATTCGGAAGCTCTCCTTAGTTTAATATTTATTTATTTCCTTTTTGGAGAACTTACAGCTTCTTATTCTATTGAGGTTCTCCAGGATCTCTGCCATGACTGATATATCCCCGCGAAACCGTGTGCCTGATGTATTTTTGCCATTTATATTGCCTTTTCAGGTTATATTTGATGAAATACCCTTTCCAATCTGGAACCTTCAAAACATCTTCCAGTACAGGCAGCTGTGACTAGTTTTGGAGAAATAGCACCACCCTTCCTCAAACCTCGCTGCAGAATGATATGTTTCGAGTTTTGGCTCTGTATTCGGACTGACATAGTGGCGCTTTTTTACAAGCATTTCATTCAGCACTTCTATGTATCGAGATTCAACATGGATACAGCTTATACTCTTCTGTATATTATGCTGAATCGTGTGTTTGTGCACAGGTATGCAGCCTATGGTGCTGAAGCCTTTTCGGAACCCGGCTCGTTCAGGAGGAGAGATGTGTGAGATGGTTCGTAATGACTCTTGCAGCAAAAACCCAGTTTCCTGATACTTATACTATCAGGAAACTGGGTAAAAAATCTTCTCTTTCATACAAAACTGCTGTACCTACCCGACTCAAATGTATGGGACAACTGATTTTTTTTTTTCGTTTCCTGAGATAGGCTCTATTGTGAATATTGTTCAGTTTGGTGATCTGAGCTCACCGTTTCAGTTTGCGGAGGGCTGTCCCTTATGAGTGTTATTTATGAGTCTTTTGACAAATGTGTAAAAATATTTTCACAATCTTTTAAAAATAAGTGTTTTTGGACTCGCACTCTCATACGCTATCAATTGATACCCAAGACGATATTGCAGAAAAAAATGTATAATCTTTCTACTCCACAAAACTGCCTCCAATATAAAAATTAAGCGTTTTTTACAAACATTAATTTATGTGATTTGGTCATTAATTAAAATAAGTGTGCCGAATTTCAGCCCTCAGAACCTTTCAGAACCTTTAAAAGAAGCGAGATCGCTTACAATGAGATGTCTATAAGCTGTTTTTGCTGCAAGAGTCATTACGAACCATCTCACACATCTCTCCTCCTGAACGAGCCGGGTTCCGAAAAGGCTTCAGCACCATAGGCTGCATACCTGTGCACAAACACACGATTCAGCATAATATACAGAAGAGTATAAGCTGTATCCATGTTGAATCTCGATACATAGAAGTGCTGAATGAAATGCTTGTAAAAAAGCGCCACTATGTCAGTCCGAATACAGAGCCAAAACTCGAAACATATCATTCTGCAGCGAGGTTTGAGGAAGGGTGGTGCTATTTCTCCAAAACTAGTCACAGCTGCCTGTACTGGAAGATGTTTTGAAGGTTCCAGATTGGAAAGGGTATTTCATCAAATATAACCTGAAAAGGCAATATAAATGGCAAAAATACATCAGGCACACGGTTTCGCGGGGATATATCAGTCATGGCAGAGATCCTGGAGAACCTCAATAGAATAAGAAGCTGTAAGTTCTCCAAAAAGGAAATAAATAAATATTAAACTAAGGAGAGCTTCCGAATATTTCCATAGTCTCACTCATGTGATTTCTAGTTTTTATCAAAGAAATTGATAGTCTTTACTTTTGATCATTTTATGAGAACAAAACGTTGGTTTTACTTTATGCTTTTCTCTTTGCATTTTAAGGGTGACCTCATATCTATCCGCGGCGAAGGAGCCGAAGGAGGTGAACGAGACAAATTTCCTTTTGATATAGTAAAGTCGAAAATGCCAAAATGACAGATTGGCTAGTTTACTATTGGACCGACGATATCTACTGCGTATATTACAATACTTTCTTGCAGTCAGGCTTTCCGGTAGTCATAATTATCATTATCACCATTAATTGGTGCAACTTTGAACGGCTGTAGGTACCTACTAAACCGAGTGACGGATCATCGCAGTTCTTGTACTGTTCACATAACTACAGTTTATGTTACAATAGTGTCCAATGATAATCTCTTCGCGAGATGATTATTTTTTTAAAGTCATGAATTTTTGCAACTTTGAACGGTTGTACCTACTAAACCGACTGACGGATCTTCTCAGTTTTTGTACTGTTTACATGTCTGCAGTGCATATTACAATAATATCTTATGATCATCCTTTCGGGAGATGATTATTTTTTTGTAGTCATGAATTTTTGCAACTTTGAACGGCTGTACCTACTAAACCGACTGACGGATCACGTCAGTTTTTATACTGTTCACATAGCTTCAGTGCATATTACAATAATATCCTATGATCAGCCTTGCAGCTGATCGTCCGTTTTTTGCAACCATAACCGACCTTTGAAAGGCTGTATCTCCTAAACCGACTGATGAACCACGTCAGTTTTTATACTGTTCACATAGCTATAGTGCATATTACAGTAGTACCATACGATCAGCCTTGCAGCTGATCGTCCGTTTTTTGCAACCATAACTGACCTTTGAACGACTGTACCTACTTAACCGACTGACGATATGCAGGCAGACCAAGGTCAACCCCATCACAGAGATGCTCTACACCCCATAAACACTGAATCAGCCTTGCAGCTTATGGTTGCAAAAAGTACACTTATCTCTTATACTAAATGTGCCTTAAATGGAGAACATCATAGTAAAAGTGAGAAATAAAGTAAGGCGCAACCGTTCGGTTCGGATTGATATCCCCGCGTAAAACTCCCTTAAACATTGCAATGTGTGAACCACCCTCGCATTTCAATTAGTTGATCTTGGAAATGACGAAAACCTCATAAATGACATTATTACAGTAATAGAACAATTTACTTGGAATTTGAAGATTTGGAAAAATCTTAATTTTAACATAGTGCCTTATAAAATGAATTTATAAGAAAAATCAAACTTGGCTGCATGGGCTATGTAACCTTTGCCTTTCCGTAAGGAAAAATAAAACCACAACAACATAAAAAAAAATGGGTTTTTGCGCGGGAAACAAGACGAAACGGGCGGACTTTGTTTCTTAATTTTCTAAATTAGTTTTTCGTGGCTATTGTTGTGATAATGTGGTGGAATTAGTATAATAATGTGCCTTTAATGGAGAACAATAAAGTAAAAGTGAGAAATAAAGTAAGGCGCGACCGTTCGATTCGGATTGATATCCCCGCGTAAAACTTCCTTAAACATTGCAATGTGTGACCACCCTCGCATTTCAATGAGTTAGGTTTAAGTTACGAAAAAACGAAAATCTTCTAATACGGATTCCTGTCAATATTGAAAACTTATTGAAGACATCGGCAATTCGGCAAATAGAAACTTGATCTCGGAAATGACACAAGAAAATGACGAAAACCACAGAAATGACATTATTACGGAAAAACGAAAATTAACTTGGAATATGAAGACTTGGAAAAATTATAATTTTAACACAGATCGCTCAGCACATGGAGCCTTTTATAATGAATTTATAAAAAAAGACAAATCATACTTGGCTGCATGGGCTTTGTTCCCTTTGCCTTTCCGCAAGGATAAATGTAACATCAACAACATTAAAAAAAAACTGCAAAAATGGGGTTTGGCTTCCCGCCATTAAATTTGTTCGGTCAAAGTTGTATTTGATATTCGTGAAAAATTGGTTTTAGTGATATTTGTGACATAATTTCGTGCGGATTGTGTGCCAAAAAGTTGCGTTAATCGACCAACATAACAGGAATCTCAAATACATACGAAGAAAGAACAAAAGTTTTGGTGCAAGTTAAATCGTACTGGTGATTTTGGCGGCAACGCGCGTGCTTACAAAATCGACCAAAATTTCATCCTCATCGTTCATCTATCATCCCATCGTCATCAGGAGAGTTTTGCACAGGAATTGTGAAGAAACAGACGGGCTTTGTTTCTTAATTTTCTAAATTCGTTTTTCGTGGCTATTATTGTGTTAATGTGGTGGAATTAGTTTGATAATGTGCCATTAATGGAGAGCAATATAGTAAGAGTGAGAAATAAAGAAGGCGCTCCCGTTTGATTCGGGTTGATTCTTGCGTGAAACTCCCCTGACCATTGGAATGTGTGTACCACCCTCGCATTTCAAGAGTTAGGTATTAAGGTTAGGTTAGGTTAGGTTTAAGTACAAAGAAAAAAAGACACTAATGACCAGGCAGTAAGGGCTAGTTCCCATAGCCTATCCGAAAGGATAAACATAAAAAAAAAAAAAAAAAAATGTCATTATGTCAATGTCATCTGCGAGCGATCGCCGTGCAACAGCAACCGCGAATGACCGCGATGTTTTTTTCACAATTTCTCACAAATTAATACAACAAAATGAATGACTTCACCAACGCTACGGAGGCGGCGTCCCTTGCCGTCAGGTTCGACCAGATGGGGGACGTGGACAAAGCCGTCGAATGCTATAGAACGGCCGCGAGATTGTTGGACAGAATCCGTGACCAGATTCCTACGGAGAAACGATTAGGAATCCGGGATAAAGTGCATGAATACCTGGAGAGAGCTACTTTATTACTGGAACAAAAAGGTACCCTACACACCTTGTAATAAAGATACATTTTCGATTACTATCGTGCACTTTTTAGACTAAGTTTTCTTGAGAGGATGAGTCACTGTAGCAATTAAACTAGATTACAATGATTAAGCTATAAATTATGCAGTCATTCAATCAGATCTATGCCGTTTCTTTGATGAAAAGAGAAATCATAAACTTTTTACAAAAGGTATTTTATTTATCAATTAAGGTCAGGTTGGGTAAGTGAAACATACTTTATTATTTTCTAAGGAAAATCGATTGGCCTGACTAAACTATTAGTCTTATAACAGTAACAATATGTCACTTACGTCATGAAAAGTATTGAGATTTAAAAATTTAATAAACTATTACCATAGGTGCATTAAAAATAGATAAAAAATCCAAAATAAAGTCCACAGACAGAAACTGTTTCACTTGCCTCTTGCAAGAGGCAAGTGAAACAGTCTATGTTTTTTGTTCATAACTAGCAATAAATGAGCTTTTGATACAAAGGGTAGTATATGCAATAGCGATTCAAGCAATTTTAGTCATTTCCACATGGAAATAATGTTTATTTTGGCTTGGAAAAGCAAAAAAAGTAATTTGGGGCAAGTAAAACATATATCAGAAATCAGAGGTTCTCAACATTCTTTTAATTTGAAAACTTGTAGCTGACTATGAATAAAACTATAAGCAATTTCTTAGAAAAAGTATCAATTTAATAAATTGGAATCATAACAACACAATGAATATTATCCGTTTCCGTAAGTAAAGACTCATAGATTTTTATAGAAATTCCGCAGCTGTCAAATTAAAATTTCGAACTTCCGTTACATGAAAACGTTGCGGATTCAAATTTCAAGGCCCTCCCATAAATAGTGTTTCACTTCAAAAACACAGAATGAGCAAATCAAGTTTCTAAAAATATTAGGTTATTAAAAAGGTTTAGAACCTCTGATCTGAGGTAAGTGAAACGTACGTTTCACTTACCCCATACTGCACTGTTTCTCTTGCCCCACTACGTAATTTTTAAGTTACGTTTTTCATCATCAAATTATGACGAAACCTGTTACATTTACGTAATATGAATATTCGTAGGGGGAAGACAAATTAATTTTACATGTAACTTTCATTTTACAAAGACGATACGTCGGTTTTTAAAAGAATTATCAATATTTTCCGTTACTCACTCGCACTCGCAAATATTGTTTTTTACAGACTGATATTTTGCAATGCTTTATCTCTTCACTCAAGCATAGTAGCGACATCTCTGTTTTATACCCGGAACTATAATAACAAAAACACCTTACCGACACCTACAGAACTAAGTAAAAGCTCTAATTATTGAAGATATTTGAATGTGTCCCACTTGCCCCGGTGTTTCACTTACCCAAACTGACCTTAATTGAAATAAACATTAAATACAACAAACACAGAACCAACAAATTACAAAACAACACACGATACGATTTTTTTACAAAATAGTTGTTTTTAGTCTATGCCATCTTTTTAAAATTATTTATCATCTATTCTATTCTTAATTAATGGCGTTTCCTTGTTAGATTTCGCCAGTGTCAAGTGTTGAGGATATACTCATTAGATATTGTACGGTAATAGGATATGGCGATCTCAAAGCCCCGTTTTTAAACAAAAACACACTCGAAACTGCCATAAAACGGCGGAGCCACGTGGCTGTCAAAATTGCAAGCCAACGACACGTCTACTTGTTACCCCCTCAGCCACGCGACTCCTTATTTATTATCCCGGACTTCGATAAGTTATATGTGGGAGTCACGTTGCAGGGTTTGCCCCGAACACTCGTCTTTCGCGTGGTGTTCGCGCGGTTCACGTTTCAGCCTGCCACGAGGCTCCGCAATCCATCTCAGTTGTGTTCTTACCTTAAGGTTCTTACTCAAAAACAATCCTCGAGATTAGATAGATACTCCCTCAAACCACTTGACATTGGCGCAAATGCGGTGCTAACCCACAAGCAAGAAGTCCATTAATTATAAATAAATAAAAAAAAGTTATATGTCGAAGAGTCGCGTTGTAGGTCTGCTATTGGGTAGTCGCGTCGCTCGTCGGTTGTTGGTTGACCCCTCCCGGGTCTACAACGAAGCCCCAGTGGTGGCTCAAGATAGTGTTCTTTTCGAGAACCTTGTCGCTTTACATGCATAGAGATAAGTTACATGACGCCTTACGCACACCAACCTAAGAAAGTTGGCCACTGTTGTTTTATACGGTAGAAGCATGAGGCTCTATCTAGACATATACTTTACTTATACTCCGTTTGATGATACTCCTAGTTACACAGGATCAGTTTTAGTATCCTGCGGCATGAATTTAAGGGGGGGGGGGGGGGGGGGGTTAGGAGGTATAAAATTATGGCAGCTTGAAAATTCTCTGGCACTAAGTTGACCACTAGCCTCCACCAATCGGCACTGGGTCTGGTGGACTATAGCCCACTAACTTTCACCTTCATTGCAGTGCCTGCATGATGTGTGAAAAAACTATGTCAAAAATAGAAATAGAACCCTTAGCTCTCTTTCTCTATTTGTATCATGTTGCCACTGCCGTGTTCTCATTACACACTATAGAGTGAAATCAGGGTATGCTTTTTGAGATTTTTTTTTCCAGAAACGTAATAATACAAAAATACCAAGATTTCATTCCTGAGGTCTTAACTCTAAGGCGACGATGAGTAAATGCGGTGGAGTATGGTCCACTCCTTCCTACTCTTTCTCATGAGAAGAGACATTTTCACTTTCAGTTTCCTACAGGCAGGGCCGGATTAAGCCATGCAGAGGCCCCTAGGCAATGCAAGTTTCGAGGCCCCCCTCTGCCCATGGGCGTAACAATGATTCTTTCCCAGTGTGTTCCAGATTCACACAATAAAATAAAACAACAGGGCTGCGTTCAGAACCTTTGGGTGCGGTTGTTCTTCTCGCTCGCTCTTATGGGTAATACGCTTTTCACCGAGCCTCTGAACGGCGTTAGGGCGAAAAGTTGCACTCGGAGTGCACTCTGGGCGCACTCTGGGCGTAGGTTCTGAACGCACCCCAGATATCAACTAAAATCGAGCTTCTACTACAATCTACAATATATGAATTTGAATGGGATGTTGCAACACTATCCAAAACCTATCGTATTCAAGTCATATTACGACCTAGACTAGATGTCATATTTCTAGGTCGTCTCGTCGCCACATGAATTTCGCAACTGAACAAAATGAAATTCTATATTGTTTATGATTCAACGTATTCGAGTGAAATCTGCCCTCGTAGTATGCTGCACGTGATACGGCTGTCTCACATCTTTTATCTCGTCCGTTCGCACGCAAATAGAAAGAGAGCTAAGGTGTGATAGCGCTGTATCACTGCGGCATGCTAGCTATGCTGGGAATCCCCCAGTGTTCTTTTTCAAGCGAAATAAACAGTAATTTGAAATTCGTTCGGAAATGAGCGTTTTTCTCTCTTTTATTTAAATTGACTTCGCTTAAAGTCAACTGAACAGATTGCATTGTTCGTAGCTATGAACAATGCCATCTGTTGAGCTGTTCGAGAAAAACATCGTTTTTTTTTTAATTCAAGGCAAGGGGTTCTAGCCCATACAGACAGCCGATGTCTTTAGTTTTTATTTTTTTTTCTCACGAGCCGCGGGGCCCCTAGGGGGTGGTGGGCCCATAGGCTGGAGCCTACCTTGCCTGTATGGTTAATTCGGCACTGCCTACAGGAAAATGGAAGAAATTCATGAGTATATCCCCACAGTGAAAGATGAAGTGAACTGCTCTACCAAGACCTACAGAGATAGGATCACTCATCATGTAAATAGGCTGGCTTTGCCGTTAAGTCAACCTCTCAGCATAAGACGGCTAAAACGACGACACATTTGGGATAACCGGTAGTGACCAAATGAAGGCGGCCTGACAGTAGGAAGGCATGCCTGCAACCATTGATAAATGAATAATAACTGCTCATGGTCCTTAGACCAAGATGATGATGTTATAACTTAACAAAAAAAAAAACAGTTTCCTACAGGGTATAATTATAGGGTCCTTCTTAATATGCTGACACTTTTTTAAGAGGATGATCAGACCATCAAACTGAACCACTTTCTCTATGGCTCCAACATCGAAATCGTGAAAAAAAAATCCACTGCTCCATACAAAACTGCAAACCTACTCTAGCCAAAATGTATGGGACAGCTGATTTTTTTTTCGCGATTTCGATGTTGGTCCCATAGAGAAAGTTGTTCAGTTTGATGGTCTGACCATCCCCTTAAAAAAGTGTGAGCATATTAAGTTGGACCCTGTATATTTTTGTTTATCATCAGATATGGAACAACAAGGAGAAAGTGTGAGAAGCATGGAGCAATGTTACTTCTTAATGCAGCAAGCTTTGGACGCCGACGAGGCTGATTTGAAGGATCTGGCTTTACAACTGTATACACAGGCTGTCGAGCTTGCCGTCAGTGTGGTAAGTGCTTTATACTGGATTGTATGAGCATAAACATGCTTGTGCTATGTGCATGCTTGCCTATGTTACCCATGGGTGAAGTCAGAACTCTTTTTATAGTGTTTAGGATTTCTACTCTCTGGTTCATCCTCTGCAGGAGCACTTCTTTGCTAATTCTCTCCGTCCATGATATCTTCAACATCCTCATATCTCCAACTTACCACAAAAGCCTAATAGCAATTTTTTTTAAATAGTTTCTTTATAGGTTCCAAACATTTCACTCGACTCACTCTTGACCGGTTTTATTTCAAAATTACAGAAAACAAGTGATCCAGAAATAAGAGGGAAAATAAAGAGTGTAGCAGAGCAGGCGCTGGACAGAGCGGAGGATATAAAAGGCATTAAGAAGATTGGTGCTTTGTCTATACAGGGCAATAAGGGACCTGGTGAGTTCAAACTAACCTAGTAGATACCAACTAAAACAAATAAAACATTTAAAGAGTCACGTTGTGGATCTGCTATTGGGCGGTCGCGTCGCTCGTCGATCGTTGTTTGCCCCCTCCCAGGTCTACAACGGGGCTCCAGTGGTGGCTCAAGATAGTGTTCTTTTCGAAAAACAATCCTTGAAGTCACCAAATACATAAATTACCGTACAACGTCAAGCACTTTTGCTACATAAACTAGACATTGGCAAAATCATCAAATACCCAAGATGGCAGCCATTTTTTAGAAAATAGAATAGAATAGAATAGAAAACATTTAAAAATTTTGTGGATGGATTTCAAATCCACAATCTTTTTAAATTAATGGGACATGCTATACCAATTCAGCTACCAGCGCATTTGCCTGGACTAGACAGGGTCAAAGTTAATATGCTGATCTACGAATAATTTATTCGTAGATGCTGATGGTTTTTTAAGAGAATGTCAGATGATGAATAATTTGTGTCAGGATTGGAACCTGCAACCCTTAGCACAGCAGGCAGGTTGAATACCTACTGAGCTGTAAATGATCATAATGTGCTTGTGAGTTTTATTTATACAGGGTCTTAATATGCTGACACTTTTTAAGGAGATGATCAGATCATCAAACTGAACAACTTTCTCTATGGGACCAACTCCGAAATCACGAAAAAAAAACAGCTGTTCTGTACAAAACTGCAAATGTATGGGACAGCTGATTTCTTTTTATTTCGACGTTGGTCCCATAGAGAAAGTTGTTCAGTTTCATGGTCTGATCATCTCCTTAAAAAGTGTCAGCATATTAAGATCGACCCTGTATGTCGGGCGTGTCTAGGCGTCCACGCAAAAGGGGTCGCATTTTAACCTAGCTTTTTTATCATTTCATATGACTGATCTAGATGCCGAATCTAAAACTCAAAAACCCGACCACTGGACCCTTTTTGTGTGGAAGCCCACATATATTGAATTATTTCTTTATTCACAAACAAAATTTATTCAACAGCTATATCACCTCGAGCCCAACTACAACGAGAGCAAAGCGTTCACCTAAAAGTAAGCGGTAAACCAGCGTACACAGAAGAAGAAAAAGAAGTTCTACGTCAGACGTCCAATATAAACAATAACTGTTTCCTCCCGTTCATGGACGTTGACCTATCAGAGAAGTTCCAATACGCTATACCGTTTGAGGATCGGGCTAGTGAACTGAAGTTGTCTTCGAAGCAAGAGAGGGAGTTCGACAGATGGGTTCGGCCTCATGAGATATGTAGTGACCCGAAAATGATTGTCGGGAGCCATGTTGATTGTTTTAGTATTAAACAGACTGTAAGTATGAGCACTTTTTACAAACTATACAGGGTGAAATTGATATCATTAGCGTCCTTTTAAACTAAAAGTCTACCCATCAAACTGAACAACTTTTACTATGAGAGCAAACAAATCGGAGCACAAAAAAAATCTGCTGTTGCATACATTTGAGTCACCCAGGTCGGTTGCAGTAAGGACAACATGTTCAGGTGGGGATTCTCGGATGCGCAAAATGTGAGTTGCTTGTGTGGAGCTCCACAAACGATGGCCCATCTCACATCGTGCCCTGCGTGCACTAACACCTGTACGCAGGAGGAGCTCATGACCGCTAGCGACGGTGCAGTATCGGTTGCCCACTTCTGGCAAGGTACTATTTAGCGACTTTGTTCAAAATTTGAAGTCGACACGATAAGAAGAAGAAGCCAAGTAGGCATTGCAGTTTATAGTCATTTGTAGACTCTGAGTTTAAGGGTCGGCACTACCCTAATCGGGCAAAACAGGGTTCGGCGTTCCGACTTTTGAGGATAGTAAATAGCTATATTTAGAAACAAAATTAATACCATCGCTTCTTTAAAAGATGAAGTACAAGATGAACAAAAAAAAATTGAGTAAAATTGTGTAGTTACATCAGAAAGTAATCGAGAATTTCATGAAAAACTCTAGAATAGCACTGCCGCGTTCCGAGTCCTGTGATTTAGTGAAACAAAATAAAGCAACAAAATATATTTCTAATCAATGGCAAAACATCAAAGAACACTTTAAACAAATCAGTTTTTCGATACGACTTCTAGTTTTTTTGCAATTTGTTACCAAAAATCACATATTTTTTTGGACGTTTTCTTCATACAAATTACTATGGGCCGTCAATCGTTCGAAATCATTGCGAATAGACCGGTGACCGGCAACACCCAACCCTGTCTTAGAAGATTAATGAACAAATCCATTTTTAGCTAAAGTAGGCAAAGTAACTTATAAAAAACCGGGCAAGTGGGTGTCGGGCCACATGCAGTGTAGGGTTCCGTAGTTGCCCGTCATGATAATGTGGACTTAGAAGTACATTTTATAAATTGGTCGACTATTACTCGTTAATTTTTGTCCCCATTATTATAACGGAGTTATGTTGGTGTGGTTGTTATGAGTTTCGGTACTACTGGTGAAACGCGGATGTTCTAAGGTTTCAGAATATCTCTGACTACCCCCTCGGGGAATATAGTCGTGAGCATATGCTATGATATGCCATTATTATAACAGAATAACTGTAAGTTTATTACTATTGTTACTAGCAAACTAAGGATTGATAATCTGAAATCATCATCATCATCGTCAGATATGTTTTAAATAAGAATGGAATAAGAGTGAATTCTGTACTGTAGTAGGTAACTCAAACGATTGACTTCGAAAGTCATTTGCACGACAGAATTTTGCGAAAAAGACATTGCGCGACACAAGACAACACAAAGGAATTTCACAAAAGTTACTTTCCGTGCACTGTTTGGTAGTTTTTGGTTATTTTGGTAATTTATGGTAATTTTTGAGTCTTTCGGTAGTTTTTGGTAAATTTTCGTACAAAAGTAACCAAAAAGTTATTTTGGAAGATTTTCGTACTTTTCGGTAGGTAGATTTTTTGGTTATTTTGGTAGTATCTAGTTTTTTTTTGGTAGATTTTCGTACCTTTTGGTAGATTATTGTTATTTTGGTAATTTTTCGTACTTTTTGGTAGTTTATGGTTAACTTGGTACTTTTTGGTTCATCTCATTAATTCATTTCATTTATTTACCTTAAATTGTAGGTAGGTACATAAGTTACAGATGGTAAGTACAGAGTACCAATTAGTCACACTACAATATAATTTATAAACATTAAGAAAAAAACAGATTTAAACAATAGGTGCCGGACAATAACTTAACTGCCACCTTTCACTACTACAATTAAATTAGTTAAATGTTATAAAATCAGTTCAATGTGATTAGTTAAAAATTATAATAACCTATTGAGGTACAAATAATCGGTCTGCAACACATTTTTTTCTACTCAGATTGATGCCTGTTTGTTTACTTACGAGTGTATACTCGTAAGTGAAGAAACTAATTAAAGTCATAGGGACACTGTTCGATTAATATTTCTTTAACCTTCTATTCTATTTTTAAAATATGGCTGCCATCTTGGTTTGATTTTGCCAATGTCGAGTTTTTGTAGCAAAAGCGCTTGACGTTGTACGGTTATGAAGATATTTTGGTGACTTCAAGGGTTGCTCTTACAAAAGAACACTATCTTGAGCCACCACTGGAGCCCCGCTGTCGAGCTGGGAGGGGGCAACCGACGAGCGACACGCGACCGCGACCACCCACTAGCAGATCCGCAACGCCACTCCCTTTAACCTTCTTCAGAAATTTCTTGTCGGCTTTAATGTCATTTCTGGTATTTTATCATACACAAGAACAGTATTCGACTTTATTTTGTAGTCCTTTGCATCGATGCTAGTTGGTAATTTGGTACCAGTAGCTCATTTTTGCGAGTTAAATTTAATCTCTTGCTACGGGAATACTACGGGGTATCGTCTCACGATTTTGCACAGATCGAGGATATACAAAGCTGTCACAGTGAGTAATTTAAAGTCGGTAAACAAGGATCGGCATGACACCCTTACTGACTGAATGCCTCTTTTGTAAACAAATGTTTTATTTATGTCAACAGACCCACCCCGTAGCCAAGCCACGCTTACGATTCGAATGCCTCTTTTGTAAACAAATGTTTTATTTATGTCAACAGACCCACCCCGTAGCCAAGCCGTCAAGAACTCTTTTGTTTTTTATGGTAGTTTTTGGTAATTTTCATTCTTTTATCAAATATTACCAAAAAATATAAAATCTACCAAAATAACCAAAAACTAAGAAAATCTACCAAAATAACCAAAAACAACGAAAAACTACCAAAGTAACCAAAAACTACCAAAAAACCAGAAACTACAAAAAATAATTACTAAACTCTACCAAAAACTACCAAAATACCAAAAACTAAAAAAAAACTAAACTCTACCAAAAACTACCAAATGAACCAAAAACTACCAAAAGAACCTAAAGAACTATTGACATTGTACAAATTTTTTTTTTCTTTAAAATTACTTATTGTTCATATTAAGTGCCCTTTCAGGGTTCATGTACCCACTTTAGCTACTAAGTAACACCTATATGTTCTTGTGTCGCACAATGTCCTTCAGCGTGACCAAAATTACTGCTGAAATCTACCAAAATCTACCAGTCCTGTTTCAAATTCTACTTGAATTCTACCAAATAATATTTATGTCGTTACAGATGATTAAAATTTAATATAAAACACGTTTTTGTACAAAATGTTATCAATTTTATCTAAACGCTCATCATTACACATGTTATTTTCGCATTTTCGTATAATTTTTATTGGTTTTCATCATTTTGTAACATGGATGCTTCAATTTTCAAATAAATATTAAATTAAGTCGTCTCTATGCAAGTTTAAATTTAGTACAGTTTTCTGTGTCTCATGCTTATGAGACAAAAAAAAAATGCAAAAAAAAAAAAAAAAACAAAAAAAAAAGACTGCTTAGAGTCCGAAATTTTGGTAGCACTTTTAATATGTCAAAGGGATTGCACGTTTATCGACTTCCGATTGTGTCGATATATCTACGAGTAATTATTTATCACTGCGGATAACTCCAGCATGACGTATTCTACTCATCAAACTGAACAACTTTCACTATGGGGCCAACTTCAAGGCCGATAAAAAAATAAAGAAGCGAAAAAAGAGCGATAAAAAAATCAGCTGTCGTATACAAAACTGCAGTAGGTACATATTCGACTCAAATGTATGGAAGAGCTGATTTATTTTCGCTATTTTGAAGTTCGATACATGCTGAAGTTATCCGCAGTGATATAAAATATACCCGTATATCGACATTATTGGAAGTCGATAAACATGCAATCCCTTTGACATATTAAAAGTGCTAGGTACCAAAATTCCAACTCTGCTCAGAAGCCCTCTTTTGTAAAAAAACAACATTAGGCGATATGATTCATATTTGCTATACTAGAAGTGAGTCCGGTGGCGCGTTGCGGAGAGGTATGGACTCTCAATCAAGAGGTCCGAGTTCGAATCCGCACGGACAACATGCCACCTACCAATGAGTTTTTCTAACTTGGAGGAGACCCTATTACCGACTGCTCTCTAATGGTGAACGAAAATATCGTGAGGAAACCTGCATATGCAGACGAAGAAATTCTGATGTATATGTGAAGTCTATCAATCCGCATTGGGCACGCGTGGTGGACTAACTCCCAAACACCCTCCTAGAAGGTAGGCATGTGCCCTGCAGTGGGACGTAATTATAGGCTGTTGATTATTTATGATCATGGTGTACTAGAAGTTCCGGAAAACTTGCAAACCCTGCAATCGTTTTCTCAGCCATTTCTATTGCCAGTTTAGATTTTATTAGCCTGAATCCTTGCATTTTTAAATATATTAAAATTTTCGAATACCCAATTTCTACTAAAATCTACTAAACAATTTTGCCCAAAATCTACCAATAAAGAAGAAATCTACTAAAAGTGGTAACACTGATGTTCTTTTGCGCAAATGTTTTTGAAGGCAATCGTTCCAGTTACTGCAAAATAAACTTTGATTCCGTGCTTAAAATATTATATCTGACGATGATTATGATGATAAAAGATTACAAACCCTTAGTTTGCTAATAACAATAATATTAAACTTATAATAATGTAATTATTCTGTTATAAGTTTTAATTTGTTCTGCTCTTAAACTTAAAATTATTATAATTTTAAGTTTTTTTTAAGCCTTAGTAATACTGTGATCTAATTAGTTGGGACCCATCCTATCCTACCACCAGAGGTGATCTTTGATCAGTCACATTAGAGGTCCATCACGGTACTGTACTGTTGCTGTAAATATCAATTTCGACCTACGGCTCTCAAATCCAGATGCTGCAGGAGCATTTCCACGCACTACCAAACATTCAACATTAATTTAATGTAGTAAAATCTGCCTTCCGGGTAGTAGGTACCCTAAATTCGGTCGGACCTACGAACCTGCCAGGATAGGGTCGGTCGGCCGACCAGACTTTTTAGGCCTTACTAATTGGCCTCTAGACCAACAGACTAGTTACTTACGTCCTTTAATTCAACTAATAAAATTTTATTAAACTAGTAAAATGTTGTGTCACCAGGTAGGGTTCACTTTTTCCTTCACACGAGTAAACGTGCCAGCCAATCTGCACCGCGCGCTTCAACCGACCAAGTTTTTTGCAAGAAATTTATTACCAAAAGCTATCAAATTGATTTGTTCATTAATCTTATAACATAGGGTTGAGTGTTGTTGGCCACCGGTCTATTTCTTTTGACAGATATGTCAAACGGGCCGTAGGTAGTGCCGACCCTTAAAAGGATGCTAATGACATAAATTTCACCCTGTATTTATATAGCACAGCGTATGCTCACGACTATATTCCCCGAGGAATTCAGGGATATTCTGAAACCTCAGAACATCCATGTTTCACTAATAGTACAGAAGCTCTGTCCAGTGTTATGGGAAGTGAGCTCGTCGCCACTTATAATGGACAGTGGGTAAATACATGGCTCGAAATTGAAGCATGCAGGTTTTTACAAACTAATGAATAGAAAATTCTCGGTTCATGTTTGTAGTTTTGTCAGGCCCCCGTCACTCGGCGGTAGGTACCGAGATAAACACCTACACTTTGGCTCATCGAAAGCAATTCGCTTGCTTGATTTCTGCCACTCGCGTCAGACGGCGTCACTTACAACGCACCCTGTACGTAGTAATAACAACGCTGAGCCAAGCTTCATTACATTAGACACAAGTCGCTTCAATGCTATCGGGAACTAGTAGTTGTGCTAATCGATTCTCGATGTTAATTCAACCCAAGCAAAGTCGGAAATGGTTTGGCTGTGAAAAATGTTCTGTGCTGCGCTTTGCCTGGTGTGCGAAGGCTCTAGGTTTCCGTGTTTGTATGAATAGTAATGAGTCATGAAATTAAAAAAGCTGCTCATCCAATATTGTTCAGTTTTCGATTTTTACATGGGTTCAAATCCTCTCTTTTTTTCATTTTGAATAGTATTTTTCAATCTTTGTCTACTTTTTTACTTATTTTCAGATAGTCTCAGACTGTTCATTCGTAGCGTCACTAGCAGTCAGTGCTCTATACGAGAAGAGATTCAATAAGAAAATTATTACTTCCATCATTTACCCTAAGAATAGGAACAAGGATCCCGTGTGTAATCCCTTTGGGAAATACATGGTCAAACTGCACCTTAATGGAGTTAGAAGAAAGGTTAGTTTTCTCTGTTAGTTGGATTTTATTGTTCACTTCTAAAGAATCTTGTACAGTATGAACAGAAGAGGTGCGATTTTTGAACATCATACGAGCGAATCGGCAGTAGAAAGTGTCAAAATTACTATGGAGATTATGCTTCTTTCTACTGCCGAATCGCTCGTATGATGTTCAAAAATCGCACTTCAGGAAAATGAAGGCCTCCGCTCATTGCAGCGATTTTATCGAGCGATAATATCGCAGCGATTTTGCGATAATTGTTTCCAGTACATTTTGTATGGGGACGCGCGCGATCCTACACACTGCCGCGATATTATCGAGCGATAATATCGCTGCGATTTTGCGACAATTGTTCTCAGTACATTTTGTATGGGGACGCGCTCGATCCCACACACTGCCGCGATATTATCGCAACTCTTTCGACTACATTCAGTGGTGCGGCGCATGCGTGACGCGAATCGCGGAATCGCTGCAGTGTGTAAGGTGTCGCGATATCGCTGTCGATAATATCGCTCAATAAAATCGCTCGATAATATCGCTGCAATGTGCGGAGGCCTTAATTCCGCTCGTCAATCTTCGTTTGCGCAGAGCAGACCCAAGTCCCCGTCAAAACCAGAAGTCATTTAGTAATTAAAGGGTGCAAACTCGGATACCAGCGAAAAGGGCGTGAAAACAATTAGCCAATAGCACAATAGCGGTAAAAGATTGAAGGTGGCATATATTTATTGGTCAATACATATAATTTCGGGCGCTATTAGAATTTGTCAACTGCGCAGGTAAATCGGTAAAACTTATTAAACTGGTACTACTGTAAAGATTGGAAAGTTACATAATCAGTGGTATAAAATATGAAACCCTTGCTTGCGGTGATTACGTCAGAGATGCACGACGGTCAATGTGATATCGACTTTCGCTGCATTGACATAAGACATTAATCGCGGTGACAAGTCGGAAGACTCGGTTGGCCGTAAAAGCGCGCGGGCGCGCGTAAGAAAAGATTCTTAGGGAGCAGCTCACGAGCGGATCGCAAACGTTTCGCGAGCTGCGCATTCGCGCGCGTTCGTCAGATGTGGTGGCGCGTTCGTCAGACCCTTAGACTGCAGTATCTGTTGCGTAATAACTATTAGATTACTGCGAAACAGTGAGGCGGCTTGTTTGCGTATGATAGCTCTGCAAAGATATCCACTCACACTCGCTATTTAGTGATTATTAGTACTCTAAGGCATTTTGTTAGACTTTTATGTATGTAATATTATATTAAAACAAATTGCAGGTTATAATAGACGATAGACTGCCGTTCAGCAAGTACGGTCGTCTGTTGTGTTCGTACTCAAGCAACAAGAACGAGTTCTGGGTCTCCATGCTCGAGAAGGCTTACATGAAAGTCATGGGCGGCTATGACTTCCCAGGCTCTAATAGCGTAAGTAAACTCATAATTAGCCTCTGTCGACACCACTACTGGGACACAGGCCCAAGCCATAGTAAGGTAACACACTGGACACTTCTTACAAACGGGCTCGCATTGACAAGAAGGGGTTAGCACATGTATGCTGCTCGATTTTGGTCCGATAGTGAAAGTTGTTTAGTATGATGATCTGATCATCCCCTTAAAAAAGTGTCAGCATATTATGAAGGACCCTGTATAATATCTGATTGATACCTTACCATATCAATCAGTCAATTTCAAAGTATCATTTTTACAGAATATAGATCTCCACGCACTAACCGGCTGGATACCGGAACGCTGCGCCATCCGCAACAACGAGGCAGACTTCAACGCAGACGCTCTGTTCGACAAACTACGGACTCGACTTGATCGCGGGGACGTTCTAGTGACCGTAGCGACCGGGTCGCTATCAGACGAAGAGGCAGAACGGACTGGGCTGGTCGCTACTCACGCGTATGCCGTGCTAGATGTCACATCTGTCAGTGTAAGTATGATATGTGTGATAGCATGAGTGAGAATCGACCGGGTCGCTATCAGTGATTTTACTGGAATCGACCGCTATCAGACGAAGAGGCCCTCAGAACTATTCTCAAATAAACTCTCAACTGTGATCCAAACACCACCGCGCAGAGCGACAACGGAGTGTTCTGGATCAATTACGCCAGTATACTGACCTTCTTAGATGTTCTTCAATAAATAAAATTTACTTTATTTTACACCAAAATATAAACAGTAAAATACAGAGAAAAAAGTTATTCAGTGTAAATTGACGAAAGCAGACATACCATGCGTATACTCTACTCAAGAATCTAGTATCGATTGACATACAAAATGTGTCACAGAGGGGTTGAAACTTATCTGTTTTTCAGGGTTACAAAATTTAGACATGTCAGCGAATCTTGAATGAGACTTTTATTTTTCGTTTCCAGGGCGTAAAACTGCTAAAACTAAAGAACCCGTGGTCCCACCTGCGCTGGCGCGGCAACTACTCAGAACTGGACACTGTGCATTGGACGCCGACCCTTAGATCCACTCTCCACTATGATCCAGACTCCGCCGCGCAGTACGACAACGGAGTGTTCTGGATCGATTACGCCAGTATACTGAACTTCTTTGATGTTTTCTATTTGAATTGGAACCCGGAGATGTTTAAATTCACGTATTGTATACATCAGTAAGTATCTATCTTTCTGCTGAAAAAACTATACAGGCTGTAGGATCCCACTGCCAGGCAATTTGCTTCCACCAATCCAAACTGGGCCCGGCCGCGTGGTGGAGAGTTCCTTATCCCTTTTACACTTATTCATTAAAAAAAACTGAGTTCTGCACCGGGACGTACAGAACCAATTTGAAATGTAAGCAAACGTTGAACCTTCATATATCAAACTTTGTGTAGTTATTTTTGACAGAGACTAATTAAAATTAATAAACGTAATTGTGACACAACCATGGATCTAGAATCATAAAGGATCCCACTCTTCCTTAGAAGCATTGATACAAGAAAATTGACGTTCGACTCCGTCGTCGATATTTCCAATTTTACGTGTGTCCCTTTCTATCCAATGACGTCACAACGAAAATTGAATGACGTCAATTTTTGACGTTGGATTAGAAAGGGACAGAGCTGGGACAAAGTTCGTAAAAAACGTCACTAAAAAAAACTACGGAGAAGAACGATCCTTACCGACCACAAAGGAGTATTATCATGTTTCCCGTCTTGTTAGGCAGTCTGCACTCCACTATAGAGGATTCCAAACTTCTTGGACACAACTAAAGAGATTCTTCCTCTGAGGTTCGTACCCAAAGAAATTGAACCTAAAGGTTCTTGTTCATAGGTCGTACCGTACGCTTGTGTCTATGTGTGCGTGCGTCTGTATAGCTCATTGTATAAAGCTGGCATTCTGTACCCATTTTTTCTGTGATTCTAGGGTGGCCTACATTTCAAATTGGTTGACTATATTGTGATGTATATTTTTGGACGAAGAATATTTACAGCGATACCATCTAATCAATCAATTTTCAACACAAATCCAACAATGTTTTGATTGTGTTTTTTCTTGTACACAGAAAATGGGGCGCCGGCAACGGACCAATAAAAGACGCGTACAATATAAGCGAGAACCCCCAGTTCTCTCTCCACGTGAGAGGTACCGGCGCCATCTGGCTCCTACTGACGCGCCATATCACGCGCATTGAGGACTTTAGGGACAACCAGGAGTACATCACCCTGCTCGTCTACAAGAACGACGGCAAGAGAGTGTACTACCCCTGTGAGTATGTTTGTTTGATTAGGCAGTTTGGGCACTAGTGAAACGTGGTTGCAATACAAGCGAAAACCCCCAGTTCTCTCCCCACGAGAGCAGGAGACCACGGCAAGAGAGTGTACTAACCCTGTGAATATGTTTGTTTAATTATTAGCCAGTTTGGGCACTCGTGAAAAGTGGTGTCAATATAAGCGAGAACACTCAGTTCGCTCTGCACGAGAGCAGGAGACCACGGCAAGAGAGTGTATTACCCTGTGAGTATGTTTGATTGATTAGACAGTTTGGGCTCTAGTGAAACGTAGTGTCAATATAAGCGAGAACCCTCAGTTCTCTCTCAGCGAGAACAAGAGACGACGGCAAGAGGTTAGGGGGCGCGACAATCATGACCTATACTGTAACGGGCAAAAATTACTTGCATACTTCTTTCACTGATTCGACATTTATTACAGTTTCGCTAGTACTATGGAGAAGAAACGGCGAGAAACTAGCTAGAACCATAATTATGGTTCTTGATTCAGGTGACGTATGTCATCAACAACCTTCTCTAACAGACTGAACAGTGCCCCACCCATACATGTACGTATGTATGTGGTACATGCATGCATGTATGTATGTAATGTACCAAAGACTCCAAGCAAAAATTTGTTTCTATTCCGTAGACGACCCCGCCCCATTCATAGATGGCATCAGAATCAACAGCCCACACTACCTCTGCAAAGTCATAGTGGGTGATTCGAGCGCAGACAAATATACGCTCGTCGTGTCGCAGTACGAGAAGAGTAGGACCATCCTGTACACGCTGCGGGCGTACGCCACCTGCCCGTTCTCGCTGAACAAGATTGAACGTTATCCGTTTACTAAGACAGTAAGTATTTCTTTGCTTTTCAATTAAGATTTATCTTGAGCAAAAAATTTACAATTTAACCTTAAAGACGTATGTACTAGGAAATTGACGTTCGGGGAAATGTCAATCAATCAATCAAATATACTTAAATGTCCTTTTATGGATATGGACATTCGGGGAAAAGTCCTTAAATGGAAATGGACATTCGTGGTTATGGACGTTCGGGGAAATGGTCGTACAAGGCCCTACTACCTACTTTTCTTTGTAAGAAAATATTCAGACTTATGTATTTGTGTCAAATTGAAAATACATGATTTTGTAGTCAGTGCAGAAACTTAAACAAGAGTTTGTCAAATTGAACTACTCTCACCAATGGAGCCAAGCCAACATCAAATACGCGAAAACAAATCAGCTGTCTCATACATTTGGGTCGAGTAGGTTTATATGAAACAGCAGATTTTTTCGCGATTTTATTGTTAATCCCGTTAGTAGTTTTATTTGATCTGATTCTTTTTTTACGCGAATTAAATTTTGGTCCCATATTGAAAGTTGTTCAATTTTATGGTCTGAAGCATCTACTAAAATGTGTAACGCATTTAATTTTACATTCTGTTCCAGGTCCTTTTTAATAATGCTGATTTTGAGAGCATGAATCAGATCATCAAATTAAACTACTTTCTCTAAGGGACTAACAACGATCTTAAACAGTTAAACACTCCTTGAATATGTAACGCATTTAATTTTACACCCTGTCTGTGTACCATATGAAACTAAACCAATTTATTCCCCAAACAGATCCGAGGAGACTGGTCGGGCCGCACCGCGGGCGGTTGCGAGAACCACCGACAAACATACCCGAACAATCCCAAGTTCATCATCACCGTGCCCTCGTCTAGGGCCCCCTGCAACATGGCGGTGCAGTTGAAGGGCCCCAAGGAGTACCAGATAGGGATCGACGCGAGAGTCGAGTCTATGGAGGACCCTAGTCAGACCGCGCCTTTCTTGAGGGAAAGTTCTGGTGCTTATAGGTGAGCAAGATGTTGCCATGTCCTGTAATTAGTTCGTAAGTTTTCCCAAAATGAATAAAATAAATAATAGTAGGTTATGCACCAAGGGAATAAGGCAGTGTCTTTCGTCACGGGGGCAATATAGAATCCCGACCGTAACGAAGGATTCTAGGGTTAACTCACGAGCGAAGCGAGTCTAATAAATAGAGTACACACCAACACACAAACACAAATTTACTCTCGCGCATGCTACCTACTAGGGTAGAGACTATGGAACGAGAACGTCTCCTGCTACGATCCAAATAGACATCTTCTTGTCACCTGCAGAAGTTGGAGAAAGTCTTCGTCTTATTTTTCCTTCTTGCTAACCTTTCTCATTAGTCCACTCGAATGCTCTAATAATTCTACGTAAGGGCGAGCTTCAGATCGCCCAAGCAATAGAGATTGGTTTGACAATACCGGCCTAACAACTAACTTTCTCCCCAGATCCGGCTTCGTATACCTCGAGCTACCAAACCTGCCAGCTGGGCGATACATAATCACAGTGTCTACCTACAACCCGGGGCAAGAGGGACCATTCATACTGGAACTGAAGTCCTCGTGCGAACTGACGTGTGAGGCGCGCAACTAGCGAGCGAGGGGGAGAAGGGAAGTGGCCTGTCTCTTGAGAGGCTGTTGAAGAATTATCTGCCAATTGTTATGCTCTTAGACCTTTATTTATAAAACCTCATTTAAAAAAATTTTGCGTTCTGAAGCTGTAAAATGATAGCAAGATGAACTGCCACAATTCCAGATACAATAGAAATTCTATCGCGTAGATCTGCTCTTCCGGCAGGTTAAGAGTCGGCACGGGCTTGGGATTCGATTGTTAATTCGGCCCTTAATCTCTATACGTGGTTTCAATCAAGGACATTTTTGCAACGCAACGTATGGATATGGACGAAACAATCTTCAGGAATCGACGAGTTGCAAAGTGTGATACCAGACTTAAGTAATCGTAGTTACGGAAACTTTTAAGAATCAGGAAGGGATTAGCTTTCAGCGTTTGGTCAAAAAGAAGATCGGCTTTCGGCGTCAGAGTTATACGACAATCTCAGCAGAAAAAAAACCGAATGGTTCATTATTTCACCAGCAAAGGTCGCAAGAAAGGTCGAAAGGACCAAGGTCGCTGGTTCAAATCCGGCTCGAAGGACCAACAAATATGTTAACACTAAGGTTCAAATAGCCCGGCGACTTATCCTGGATAGATTCTGGCAGCGGAGCGGCGCAGAACAGTCCGTAGATATGGGTAACGAGGAGCACTGAAATCCTTAAGGTATCAACCTTCACCATAGGTCGCTGATCCAACCCCGGGGTATATTGTCTTTTCCACCAGCTCTTCCTAGCCTCCACAGGGTCGTCCGACCACTTTCTGTGGGTGGCCAGTTAAATTCTTAAGACTGCCAAGATACAAGAAGGGCGTATCCCTTGAAGACTCGGCGCTGTGTCGAAAGAAGAAATGACATGACACCAAGACAAGTATGACAATTAAGGGGTCCTTTAGTACAGGAACTGATGTGCGAGCTGAAGTGTGAGAAATGCAACTAGCAAGGGAGGAAGAAAGTTAGCCTGTCGCTCGAGAGAATGTTGATAAACATTTGGTTCATTATCTGCCATTAAAAATGCTCTCTTTATAATAGACACAAACTAGATGATTATGCCAAGAATCAACTTATCAATGCAACGGTCAACTTCGGCGCTTGGCTAAAAAGAAGCTCGGCCTTGATACCAAGAAAAGAATGAGAACGCGGAATTGGTTGTAATGAAATGCTGGCTCTATGCTAGGACTCGGAAACAGGAGTGACTTCGGCGCTTGGTGGTTTATTTTAAGAACGATATAATTAGCGCACGATATAATAAAAGTTGCCTACATGCCAAAAAGGGACGGTACTACTAAATTCACGCACGGTTTCTTTTAGAATCTCTAGAGTTTATTGAGTTTCATTGATTACCTACTCATTCAAATAATTATGTAACTCCACTATTGCAATTTATAAACAGATTAAACTAGTCGAAATTAAAGTAACGTTTTTAAGTTCACATAATTTTTCTTTAAACTTTCTTTTACTTGAAATTTTGTTCATTTTGTTACTGAAATTTAAAGTGTGCCTTAGACAGAAATTAAATGTCCACCATTCTTATATTACAAGATTAACTTTGTAGCTTTTTATGATAAGTTGGACAAAAAGTTAGATCACAGGAAAGATTACGGTCACTCCTTACATCTCGGTGGCACGGGAGGTAGACGACAGCTAGCCTTAGATCAGCTAGCAGTGGTATATTCCTCTCATTCGCACTCACTCGGCAAACATTGGCTACAACATCTTTTTGTCAGTGCCAGCTCTTTTGTACGAAGGCACGGCCTTCGTCTTGTAAAACGCCCTTTCTTTAAACTTTATATTGCTACGCCTCAGAATCATGTTATGTGATTTGCCGACGTCCAAATAATTAAGTCCATTACGTTTGTCCACCTAGGCACAACTCTTTTTATACGGTGCCCAGTCTTAGGCTGCTTTTCCACCAGAGATGTGCGAGGTAGCGAGGCGGTGAGCGAGGAAAAAATCGGCCAATGGGAGTGCTTCAATTTCCCAATGACATGATCGAGCGAGCGCGCTATTGGCGGATTGTTTCCTCGCTCACCGCCTCGCTACCTCGCACATCTCTGGTGGAAAAGCAGCCTTAGGGTGGACTCACGGACATACGTTTCCGCGTTTCCTTAGGGTCTTTTTTATGTTGATGAACGAAATATCTTCTTCTTTTTTCACCGTTCGCTATCTTTAGTTGCGTCTTTACATTTGTTTGAACTTTTTGCATTTACTGTGATATGTCTTAGTTTAGTAGGTAAGGAAATGATGATTGATCACAGATTATTAAAATTAAGTTGAATGATCTAATGTAATGTATTTTATAGACAAATAATATATACGTTTTGATAAATATGAATTATGTTTTACTTACAGATTACCACCAAAAGATACCGCATGATGAAAATTTCGTATAGGCCCGTATATTTGATGCACTATTCCGATCTCGCTCTATCCCGTTGCTTATATCAGTGCAAAATCATAGATGTGTGGTGCGCGTCGGCGGCCCTGTATGCGGTATCTATTGGGGGTGATCTGTGGTTTTACTTCTCATTTTTTTAGGTACGGCCAGCATATTAAGTTGAGGAACATTTTTCACCTCGGTTTAAATGAGAATTATGTTTAGAAGTGTTCATCATTATGTTGATGCTGACCGGTACCTACACAAGCTTTTGTCTAGCTAGGTATTCGTTTAAAGCAAGCGAAGCGAGCTCGAAATTTTTCACCTCACGCTTCCTTAACCCTTTATCAGGCCTTGGCCACCATATTTAAATTCAATAATGAACCTTATTGTAAGTTTTTAGTAGGTACATTGTCAGTTACTTTTATGTGGTCGATAAATCGTACTATGCCTGATTAAGGGTTAAATCATCCGAACGTAGTAATATGTTGTACCAAAGTGTAAAGTTATATTTTGACCCAAGATCAACTATTGCTATCACAGCATTTTAAAAACGTCTTATCTTGATAAGCCTAACGCAGCTCGTATTGAATAAAAAGAATTGCATTTTTAATCTGGAAGCCGCGATATTGAACTTGAAGGACAAAATAGGCGCCTACTTGTATATGTGCATTGGAATAGAACATCAAATACTCGTTAGTTGTTTCTGACGTTTGATTCTGAACCTTATTGCTGGGGAGTAAAGTATGCATCGGCTTTGTCGTTTATTTTCGTCCTGTGATGTTGTTTGGTACAAGTATCAAACGTTTCGACTTTGTTTAAGATCTTTTTGCCTTTCTTTCCTTTTGCCAGGTGCTTTGATGGTCGATCGGGATTAAAAATGTGTAAGTACTGATATGATATTCAATTTGATGAAGTTTGTCGCCTACAATTGTTGGCAGGCATATCTACATGCTCCAGGCACGTATCCAGGGGGGGGGGGGATCGGTGGGATTTATCCCCCCCACCCCCGGAATCCGAAAATTTGAATGGAAAAGTGATTACAGCACTTTCTTTTTCATGGATTTTCTATGAAAATCCCCCCCCCCCCCCCCCCCCCGAAAATGTATGTCCCCCCTCGAAACAAAAGTCTGGATACGTGCTTGACATGCTAGTTGGTTAAGCGTGCGCAAGCTTGGGATCCAATGATTATGCTCTGGACTAACACCCATACACTCTTCTTTAGTGTAGACCATAGTGCCCTGCCTAAATAGGCCCATAATGGCCATCTTGCCAAGTGGGTTGCTCAGTTTAATTTCAATATCGACTAGGCACAATTTTTAAGTAATTATTCATTCTTCTTATCGTGTGGGCAAGCCCTGGTGTCAGAGTTTTTTCAGACTGCCTTACGGCCTCTGACGTGGTATTCATGTAACGACTAAACCAGAGATAGTAGCCGGGACCAACGGCTTAACGTGCCATCCGAAGCACGGAATCATCTTTCTTTTCAGACAATCAGGTGATTCAGCCTGCAATGTCCTAACCAACTGGGGAAAAACGCACAAAGTGACATATCACTAGGTGTCCCCCGTGGGAATCGAACCCACGACCTCCGTGTCAAGAGCCCAAGCTCTTAACCATTAGACCACGGAGGCAGTCATAGAGTTCATTAATAATTTATCAATGGAAACTGCTAGAGCATTTTAACGCTAGATGTACCTAGATACTGACCCTTATGATGTACCTACAGGGGTCCCCTGATTTCAATATTCGGGAAACGACTCCAAGGTATTAAATCTGATATCTCTCGTCGCTTACAGCTTACAGCCCTCCCCATAAATGTTTTATAAGGATGTGCTTCAAAATTTAATTTTGCTCGCGATGTGAGCGATCGCTCTCATTGTTTTTGTAAGTCCTAATTTCGTCGCAATCTTTGTCAAGGATTCGAGGTTTCGTATTGCTTATCTCGTCTTGACTTTTTGTCCTTCAAGTCTAAAAAGGTTGGAGGCAGTGAATAATGTAAAGATCGTTTCATTTTGCGATATATCTATCTAGCCCTTGGCGTTAATTTGATAACAGTCAACACGTAGTTAGGTAACTATCTAAGTTACTAAGTACTTTAGAGAATTTTATTCCGAGAGCGAAAATGCGCGCTACATACAAACGTACTATGGTGATATTTCCAATACTAACCAATTAAAGTCAATGAAATTTTGCAGAAACAATCTAGAAACAAATCTCTATGCTTCTATGGAGTCAGATTTTCGTTAAAATATACAGTTTCAATGCTAGGATTATTTTAAGATTTGTATGGATATCTTTGAGGCACTGTAACTTGAAAACTATACATTTTAACGAAAATCTGACTCTGTACAAGCATAGAGATTTGTTTCTAGATTGTTTCTGCAAAATTTCATTAACTTTAATTGGTTAGTATTGAAAATATCACCATAGTACGTTTGTATGGAGCGCGCTCCGAATAATATACCCTTAACTCTATAACTCTTAACCACATATCACACACATCTTACTACGCAAACTGTACTAAGCAAAAGCATGTAATAATTACAAACCACGGTACGCTGCGATGAAACGAGGCAATTACACGGCAATTAACTTGTTTTACAGCTCGATTTATAGTCGGAGAGACAAACGCTGCCGCCACGCCGTGCAGTGGGAGTCTTACTCAATCTCCTGCTACAGCTACAGGTGTAAAAAATGCTGAACATATTCATCAAACTGAACAACTTTCACTAGAGGACAAACATTTAAATTGCGAAAAAAAAACAGCTGTTCAATAGAAAACGTTGCTGACTAACTACGCTGCCCAATGTATGGAGAAAAAAACAATATTACTTGAAAATTGACCAGCACTCGTAGTATGCTACACGTGATACGGCTGTATCACGTCTTTTATCTCGTTCGTTCGCACGCAAATAGAAAGAGGGCTAATGTGTGATAGCGCTGTATCACTGCGGCATGCTAGCTATGCTGGAGTGCGATTTTTGAATCTAATTCGCTGAGCTCAGCAGTTAAAAATGTCAAAATGACTATGGAGATATGCATCTTTCTACTGCTGATTTGACTTTCAAAAATCTTAACTTCTGGAGCGCGATTTTAGAAAGTTCAATCAGTAGTTTGCGTAACTAACGTATGAGTATAATCAAAGAACAATTTATACCTACAAAGAGTATGATAGCTAAAATTATACATAAAACAAGAAGAATATCATACTTCCCAATGAAATGGAAATTATCCTTTTCTGCAGTGGGATTTCTTATAAAATTCAAAATTTACCAGTTTTGTATGCGAAACGGGATTGGGCAATACAACCGTACGTAACCACAGTGCAGTTCTATAATGTAATCTCCAGTTTAATTTAAAAGAAAGAGATCCAGTAGCTAGACCAAGTTGTTGGTATTCAATTGATTTATGACATAACAAACACAGTCTCTCTCTCTATATTTGATAGAGATCGAGCGTGATGGATCGTCGATCGTACCCACCCTCACAGAGAAATGACACGCTCCCTTAGGATCGTTCCTATACGCCGTTATTTCTTGTTCAATTAAAATTTGTTTACCATTTAACGTTCTCTCCCATGGCCAGAAAATAATTGATTGTGCTTGGACTGTGGGGAAAAATTGAGTAACGAATTAATTAAAATTAATTGAATATGAGGGCTTTATACCGCCTTATACTATTAGGAGGAAAATGGTTTTGATAAGTTTAGAAAAAGCTTTTTTAGTATTTAATTCAAACTTTGCTTTTTTACCCTATTACCAAACTGTAACATAAGTGAACATTGAAGATCTAGGGGGAGTCCGGGATACTTGAACAACCTTTTGCTTAAACGCATAGGTAAGTACAACTTTTTATTGAAAAGATGCAGTCACGTCACTTTAGTGAAATTAGTACGGTTTTCTACTTAGGTAATATGATACTAAAAAGAAAACATTTTAGAGTCAAATTTAGCATTATAGAACATTATTATAATACACACTAAGCAAGATCTAATAATATAATCAAATTGTTAAACTAAAAAATGGCAAAACACAAAAAAGCTGGTACCTATATGGCCTTGGAAACCTTGAAAGTCAATGTACTAATTTCTGCTTTTAGATTTCCTTTCTTGGGGCTGAAGCCTGTGCTGTGCTTAGTTTTGGACTGGAACTGCATTTGAAGCTGCAAGACGATGAAAAATATTATTATTCACTATGGTATGGAGGGGTGGTTCAACCATCCTTTATCGAATCGACCCGTTCCTGCTTTTGTTTAGATTTTCGAAAAACTCTTAATAAACAGGTCAAATTGGCTTTGCATTCAACAAACTACACTACTTTGACAATATAATAATAAATCAACATAATACGTACCTTTTCATTTAACGCAGTAACGAACAAATGAATAAAACGCATTTTTTTCACTTTTTACTATAAGAAACACATAAACTCAGCTCGAAGTCAAACTACTCTGCCGACAGTCTACATGGCACTTGTGATGTTAGATATGGTTCGCGGGCATGCAATGGCCTGACAACCGAATCGTTATCACGAAATTTTCAATCGAAAAATGGAGGTGGCTCATCTATCCCACCTGTTCAAGCATCCCGGTTTACCCTACCTACCTACTTATGTAATCTGCATAACACAATGTAAGCTTACGGGATTCGATAAAAACAAATTAATCACCTACCTTCCTTTATCGGTCTGAAAGGGGATCGCTTTCAATAATAGGAACATTGATTTATCTTTATTTTCCTACCCTGATTTTAAGATTATCCGGGTTTCGGTCGATTGCGCTTGTAATTAAAAGCCGGAACTAGGTTGTTTAAGATAAATGCATAGATTAATAATTATGTATTGTAGTGAATGCACACTTTAGAGATTTTGCACGCAATACAAATGCTCACGACTATTCTACAGTGCGAAACAAAACACCCTAGTAATACCACCATCAAAACCATATTCAGTCACCATAAGGACCATCAAACTGAACAACTTTTTACCAAACATTAGAAGTGGAATGGGTGAGGTGTCAATAATACAGGGTCCTTTCTTATTATGCTTATTTTTAAGTGGCTGATCAGACCGTCAAACTGAACAACTTTCTCTATGGGACCTGCATCGAAATCGCGGAAAAAAAATCTGCTGGCCCATACATTCGGCTCGAATAGGCTTCCATTCTCATATGGAACAGCAGATATTTTTTCGCGATTTCGATGTTGGTGCCATAGAGAAAGTTGTTCAGTTTGGCGGTCTGATCATCCCCTTCAAAAGTGTCAGCATATTAAGACCCTGTACCTAGCCCTGTACAGACAAAATCCCACTTCTGATATCTTAAAGAAATTTCTCCATTACTTACATTAGTTACCGACTTCGATACCAAATAAAATATCTAAACTTTTCATCTAGTCACAATGTCAAGAAACAAACATTATTAGAGTAAATTTGTTGTAGCTCTTTTTTTAGGCTGAAAAAGAATATAAATTTAAATGTAATTTGATCAGAATGGAGTACCTACGTTCAACAGAGGCAATAAAGTGCGGTAGAATGTAACGGCTGTTTTTTACCGCCAACCTAATATCTGAACGGCTCCTCCTTCCCGTTTCTGTTCTAAGGGTCCGTGGGCGGAATACATTAACGCAATAATTTAGATCTGTTTGAAAGCTAAAAATTAAATACTTTATGGTAATTTTATGGTGTTATGAAATAAACCCAAAGCCGACAACTGTTTCTTCCGAATCGATAAGAAATATCTATCTTCTATCTTCTTCCACTCATTTTTTATTAGTAACGAAACAAACCCAAACCCAAATACACCCGTATTCAGACCGTGAATATGAACAACTTTCCCTAAAAATTTGTTGGACCTCCCATAGAAAATCGATCGGCCGATCGGCACTTTTGTATAAACGCTCACAGGCACATACATTGTAATGATCCCAAACTAGCACTAAAGGCTTTTTTATTATAGAAACCATACAACAACGGCACGAACATATAACATCCATGACCGAACCGGGATTCGAACCCAGGACCCTGGTTTGGCAGTCCGGCATGGTAACCATTACACCAACCGGGTCGTCTGAATGGGAGGTCCAAACATTTTTTTCGTTTTGCGACCCATGTTCCTTGGGGACAGTTGTTCAGATTCGCGGTCTGAATACACCCTTAAAGTTTCGTTACTAATTAAAAACGTTTTTAGGGATGATCAGACCATCAAATGATCAGACCGAGTAGTGCAATTTCTCTTCGCGTTTCGATTTTGGTCCCATAGAGAAAGATGTTCAGTTTGATGGTCTCCGATGTATCAACCACTTAGAAAACCATCAGTAAATTAAGAAGGATGTCTTTCCGTCGAGTAGTTCATCCAAGTTTTCCATGAAGTAGGAACTGTTTTTTAGGAATTTCAGAGTGGTAAAGTTGTTTAGAATCTTGGACCAAGTTATCAAGTCAAGTCAAGTCAAGTCAAAATTTTTATCCAAAATAATATCCCATAGATAACTTTCTGACGTCATTTTTGATTCTACCACCGCTTCGGAAGGTGTTCCGTTGTAGAGAAGATGCGGCCAGAAACTCTACAACACACTTCTTTTAAACAAAACAAAATATACAAAGTACAAATATTGAATTACATAGTGTAACATTGTCAAGACCAGACATTTATCTCTTCAAAAATTGAATGTTGAGCTTCGTCTAATACGGAACCAAGACGAGAACTCTAAAGCTTCAACTCACCCGACATGCAAAAGGGGGAGGGATTAAATCCCTCCTAAGACCCGACCTTCTTCCACATAAGTTGGCAGCTCGTTTGGTGCTACATTCCTATAAATCTAAATCTAGCTGTCACTAAATCAGTGCCTGACTGCAAATAACTTACCTGTCTACTCTAACTTGAACTTATTAAACACATTTTTATGACGATAGAATAGGTCATTTTACGTGCCCACCATACATCCCCCCCCCCCCTGACAGGTGTTATGCGGTTCCGGGCCTGTAGAATATAATCCTCTGTGCCTGTAGGTACCACTAATTTCTAAGGAATTTATGTACGGTTGTATTTATTACTCTCCAATCTCTTTTTACGGTACGTCATCATAAGACAAAAGAGACTAACTACACAAGTAAATTGATGCAGAAATATGCTTTAGAGTTAAGTCACAACTTTACATACACACAAAAGTAAAAAAAGTGGGCACTTGGGTAGCCTTGCAATAGGTATTGCTCCCTCTATCTATGCCTTTAAGGGGATCATGTCAGTTACGTCCTTTTCCCCGAACGTCCACTTTAGCCCCGAACGTCCATTCCCGGTTTCGTCCTTTTCCCCGAACGGCCATTTAGAATAGAGTAGAATTTCTTTATTTGTCTTTAAAAAAACGCATACAAAAACAATATATTGTGGGGACTTGCCATAGATGTCAACACCCACAAGTTATAGCAAAGAAGCCAACAGATGGCGATACCGTCGCTCACGGAAACATGCTCCATACAAAGACAACGTTCACCGTAAATACGTAACTCGTAACCTACTACAAATAAGGTTCACAATCGAATGCGAGACATAAATCGCGCAAGAGAAATAAACACAGAGATTCGATATATATACTAGGTCCAACTAAGAACTGTTGGACCACGGCCGGTCCCCAGGCTTCACACTAAGCCTGGTGGAAGATCTTCCCTTTTCAATGGAGGAACATTCCCAAGTACCACCTCCATATTGGTGACCATCGACAAAGAACATCGCAACCTGAATACCGCAGAGCAGCATCAACACAGAGCAGCAACCAGTTCAACCTACACCCTTCACACCCCTCGATCAGGTCAAACAAGCAGCAGTCACACGCCGTCAACCCGAAGCCGACCAGGTCCATCGCAGCTGTCTTCACACCGCTTCCTGGGCCTGCAGCTTCCTCAACGACAGTCAGCGTCTGCACAGAAGGATCTCCCGCAGCCCACGTGTCTGAGCTCACCTCCACGTGGCAGTTCTGCTCGCCTTCTCCACGCCTGTCACTCACCCGCATCACATCAGGACTGGACTCCCTGACAGATGCACACACCCGCAGCACATCGCTCGTCAGACTCACTTGACTGGAGCCCTGCACCTACATGGATACAGACTGCACACTTCAAACAACTCAACGACCTCCGGTCTGAGGGGGGAGTACTGTGGGGACTTGCCATAGATGTCAACACCCACAAGTTATAGCAAAGAAGCCAACAGATGGCGATACCGTCGCTCACGGAAACATGCTCCATACAAAGACAACGTTCACCGTAAATACGTAACTCGTAACCTACTACAAATAAGGTTCTCAGGTCCAACTAAGAACTGTTGGACCACGGCCGGTCCCCAGGCTTCACACTAAGCCTGGCGGAAGATCTTCCCTTTTCAATGGAGGAACATTCCCAAGTACCACCTCCATAATATCAAACAGTCAGCACTTACAAATACATAAAAAAACACAACAAAAATAAACATATTCAAGACAAAACGGGCTGTGACATCATCATACGGTAGTTGGTCAGACCAACAACCACTGCTATTACCCAAACGGCCATTTCCCTGAATGGACATTTACCCGATAAGGTATAGTATAATTTTTTTTTGTATTTCAGAGTAGGTACCTAAGGATCAAGATCTAACTCGACGATAGTAATAATTCAGTTAGAAAGCTAACGCTGCACAATTGTGTGTGGCAAAGTAAATTTGTTCGGCATTACAGGCAACCTCGGTGGTGAGTACACAAAACCGCGTTAATTTTATACGATGTAGATTTATACTACTGAAAAGAGGAACTTGGAGAGTATGGCCCGGTTATGATTTTTATTTATTTATTTTTATTTATAAGCCCATAGTCCTGGAACTTCCTATCTTTGCATCCCCTATGACCCAATAATGTTATAAGTTCAATCAATAAGTATAAGCCCATATATAGGGAGGAAACCTACATGCTTCAATTTCGAGGCATGTATTGTACCCACTGTCCATTACAAGTGGCGACGGACTCACCCCCCGTCACACTGGACAGCGTTTCGGTACTACTGGTGAAACGTGGATGTTCTGAGGTTTCAGAATATCTCTGACTACCCCCTCGGGGAATATAGTCGTGAGCATATGCTGCTATGCCATATATAGGGTCCTTCTTAATATGCTGACACTTTATTAGGGGGATGATCAGACCATCAAACTGAACAGCTTTCTCTATGGCACGAACATCGAAATCGCGAAAAAAAAAAATCTGCTGCTGCTGCTAGAGAAAGTTGTTCAATTTGATGGTCTGATCATCCCCTTAAAAAATTGTCAGCATTATAAGTTGAACCCTGTATGTGTATGTGTATGGGGTCAAAATTGGTGGAAATCATACCCTTTCATTTTGGACCACCATTTCTAGGACACCCTGCATTTTTCACACATTAATAACGGAATCTTACCATACATGAAATTTACAAAAACAATCGTTAAAATAAAACAAACTCGTCAAGTCCACATATTCAGTGATTGTTCTGGATCTTGGCATAGACTTGCAGTACCTATTGAATATTTGATCAGAGGCGCTTCTACTGCAGTCGGGGGACGCGTCAGTTTTCATCTACTAATATCACATTTGTTCGCCTTGAAAGCTTGCTGTTTATTACCAAATTGCCTCCGTGGTCTAATGGTTGAGCATTGGGCTCTTGGTCTTGACACGGCACAAAATTAGTTATTTTAGGCATAAGTATTTAGTAATAAGATTTTTTGGTTTTGGGTAAATTGAACGTTCGGTATTATAATACTTTTGGTATTTTGTAGTCTTGGTCTTTCAATTTTCATTTCGGTATTTTAAATTACGACATTATGATTTTTGGTATTCTGATATGGAGGTACCCATTTTGTTTTATATTCGATTGCTTTCGTTTGAACATTTTGTTATTAAATTTTTTTGCAGGTTTTATAGTTCGTTGACAGTTTTATTAATGTTGTAGAATGTTAAACATAAAATAATTACTAGAAATCGAAGAGTTATTTCCACTTCGCCAGCAAAGGCGAAATTAAAAATATATATTTTCCCGATTCTTTTGCGAAAAGTCACCAATTATAAATAACGATCAGGAGTGCGATTTTTGAATCTCATTCGGTGAGCTCAGCTGTTGAAAATGTCAAAATTACTATGGAGATATGCATCTTTTTACTGCTGATTTGACTTTCAAAAATCGCTCTCCTGTAGAATGATTTTTGAAAGTCAACTCAGCAGTAGAAAGATGATGATGATGATGATGATGATTTTGACATTTTCAGCAGCTGAGCTCACCGAATGAGATTCAAAAATCGCACTCCTGGGGTGCGATTTTTGAATGTCATCGGTGAGTTTGACCGGATTTTAAATCTCATACAAAAGCCTTCTCATGCATCTTCCCACTGCTGATTTGACTTCCAAAAATCGTAATTCAGGAGAGCGATTTTTTAAAGCCAAATAAGCATTAGAAAGATGCATGAGAACGTTTTTGTATGAGATTTAAAAACCGTTCAAACTCACCGATGACATTCAAAAATCGCACCCCTGCAAATAAGCATAGTTATTTTACAAGTTTACCTACAGTTGTACCTATCTACAAAGTTTTAAAAAACAAAATATGTTGGCTTTAAGCAAACATTTTTGTTTTTAAATAATATTCATAAATCAAAGTACGTAATCCTTTCATTTTAAAATCTCTGACATAGAAAATATGATTATTGAGACAATTATCTCGAAATGGTTTTCGATTCAGCCCTCCAAAAAAAAACTTGACATACCGAATTGATAGAGAAAAGTGTTCACTCTTAAAAACCGTGATTATATTTAAAAGGCACTACTTATTAAAAAAAAAAATACAAAAATATGTATTGGGGTGGATAAAGGATAACGAACAGGAGTGCGATTTTTGAATCTCATTCGGTGAGCTCAGCAGTTGAAAATGTCAAAATGTCTATGGAGACATGCATCTTTCTACTGCTGATTTGACTTCCAAAAATCATATTCAGGAGTGCGATTTTTTAAAGTCAAATCAGCAGTAGAAAGATGCGTATCTCCATAGTAATTTTGACATTTTCAACTGCTGAGCTCACTGAATGAGATTCAAAAATCGCACTCCAGGTCTAACTTCGTAATATAATGCACTAGAGTTAATCCGCATAAATTATATAAGTACCAGATTCTAAGTGATCTAAGTCAGATCTTAAGCTATCAAACAAAAAAAGTTTCATCAAAATCGGTTTAGTAGTTTTTGCGTGATGCGCGAACAAACAAACAAACTTGTCAATAGATGGCACCACACGTCATTTAAATCGCGCTATCGAGTGTTATTTGAGTTTATATGGAGTGACCCGCAACTTTTTTATTCCTCACGATTTTTACGATCTTATAATAGTTAAGATAAAGATAGTTTTTGAAAAGCTTGTTTGTGTACGCATCACTTAAAAACAACTAAACATCACGCATCATCGTCATCATTTGGAATATTACCTACTTTGTTCACTGCAGTGTAACCCTCTTACCGAAAATCACAAAACGATAGAACAGTTTTTAAACCAATTTCTTTTCAATGTATTACGTAAAAATGCAAAACATTTTAACGAGGTACATTTTTCCACGAAATTCCAACGAGCCTTGTCCCAAAAAGGGTGTTTATTTTTAAAGTGCTAATTATAGCGTGCAAAAATGTGACGGAAAAAATAGTTATTTCGCTAACCCAGCCGAATAAAGTGGTATTATCAAAATTCACATTTTACAGAAAAAATTAAAAACGTTCAAATCGCATTTATGTCGGATCTGCTAGCCCGATTTCAGAGATCTAGGTATCAAAAAAAGCGGCAAAAAATTTATTAATAACTGGTATAATTTGTATTTACTTAATTTCCTCGAAACAAGAAATATATTTAAAAAACCTATTACATTTTTATTCTTTTTAAATTGATATGCTTCTCATAAGTGTAAACAACTATTACGACTTTATTCGTCGGAAATTCATAGAATTTTTGTAAAGTAATGCGAGTTTACGTACGTTTTTATCAACACTTCCTGTGAGATGTAGCTGTTGCAATGCGTTTTTACCACCTTATTCGGTTATTTCATTGTTTCAAACGTTTAAGTATCTAGATTATACGTATTTAAGGTAATAAGTAATTTTTTGTATGCAGATATAGCAAAACAGGTAAAATTTATGTAATTTATATGATTTTTGTCACAAAACTCGTAAATAAATAAATATTTCACAGAAAAACTGAAAATTTTAGCAAAAACAATCACCAGTACCATCAATCAACATGTTAAATAACATTTATAATACGATTTTTGACTAATAACTCGGATTAAATGACTGATTTCCACGCCGATACAGCTCGAGCGACTGCTGGCGGGTATGATAGGCTTCGTTGGTGTTCCTAGATGTGGTTGACGTAGCTAATCTTTGCAGTGATAGTATTATACACATTTTAGTGTATCCAACGTCGATGTCATTGTCACAGTAAATGTGGCCGCGATATACTTAAACGCCACTTTCGGCTAAGTACAGAAGGTCGGGCACGATCTGAGTTGGCTTTTGGATGTCGGGTGATCAGAAAAGCTTCAGCTGCAGCTTCCCGAAGACTGCGGAAGTAGCGCCAATTATATCGTTGCTCTCAACATCTAGATCCCTTTATCTGTTCGGTTAGGGTAGTTCCTATAAAATGTGTTTAAACTTTTCAACATCTGAGCGCATATTTAGTCTGCAGTTGTCCAAGAAAATTATCTCGGTTTTCTTGTCACTAATTTTCAGTCCGTACCCAGAGAAGCCGCAACAAAACAAAGTATAGCTACGTATATTGTCTCTGTGATAATGTCATGAAAGATTTTGATCTGGGCCATGATGCTGGTCGAGTTGAAAGCCTTCCATCAGTCCTAAAGCGCATGTTAAAATGTGCTATATGGTTACTCGAACTACCACGGGAAAGTACAGGGCGAACAGAGTGGTGTGGCCAAAACATTTGTTAGAGTTAGCTCCACAGGTGACAAACTAAAACGAAACTGTGTCTGCTTGCCTTTCACTATCACAAAACATGTTATCATTATTGTCGTGCAGAAGGAGCATTAGCCTTATAAACTTTTCTAGGAGCAACCATAGGGCATCGCGAGAGATGAAGCAGTTAGCTTTGCTTCTTACTCTTCACTGTAGTTGAGTTGCCACAGACTGAACATTGCTGCACAAATTCCTCTTTCAGGCCTGAAGACAAATTGGCGTTCTGGCTTCAAAAGCGGATATAAGTTGATTCAGAGGAACTTTAGTGACGAAATTGCCAGGAATGCAATACAGCCAGATGCCCTGTAGGAATTGCGGTTGGGACAGACGGTCTCCCGTGTTCGTATACAAGTAGCGAAAGCGAGAGATATTAAAATCGCCTAGTAGGTTGGTACATCATCCTAGTTCTACATTCCACAAAACAATGTCCACGGGGTGTTATGCAGCCTCTTTCCTCCATACTTCAAGAACTCTCTCGATATGTCGTCAATACCGACTATTTTGTTGTTTGGTTGCCGTTTTAGTGCCGTGATAATCTCTCCAAGCATTGGCGTGAGTGGCTTAGTACTCAATACTTTATTGAATTCCATTAAATTTTTCATTGGCTAGCAGAAGTCAGATACTTCAGAAATCTTTAAACTTCAGGTCTCTGACGTGTTGTAGTTCAGCTAGTCGATCAACAATAAGTAGGTATCCGGTTGAAGCCCTATATTGAAACAATGATTCACCATGTCTTCTTTTGAAGTTAGTCAGTGCGTATCGTCCAGAGGTTTAAGTGGTACTTTAACAAATGGCTGCATGCCACCGATTAGATTTCCTTCGTCAACCTAAAGTAAACCAAATCGGTTCGACTGTGAAAGAATGTAATCTGCCTTGGCTTTCCACCTCCTTACTTCCAGATCCTTAACTTTTCGTGTAAGAGTCCGCTGCGTGCGAGGCATTGCTTTTCTTTATCTCTAACTACATGTTCCTCTTGGGAGTATCTGCGTCGACGACGCAGGCGTCCCAATAGGGCTCGGTGTTTTGAGATCGCTTCTGTCAATGATCTATCGTTATCATCAAACCAGTCTTCGCCTTCGAACTTGGGTCAGTTTCCCTATCCTTTGTTTGGCTGAATTGATTACTTACGAATAGAGAAGATTCCATGTCGCTTGCAATTCAGTGACCAAAATCAAATTGCGCTACCTATTACACTTGGGTTTACAATAACTCTTTATCTACACAAATTAAGTTAAAATACGTTTCTTGAAATTTTAAAACTTTTAAGTAATAAAACATTGCATAATAGCTATTTAATAAAATAATGACTAAGAAAGGCTCAATAAAGTTTGCTTCTAGCGAAATCAAACATTTCCGGCGAATAAAGTGGTAATAGCTCTGTACGTAAACATCGATTCTGTTAGCTTGGCGTAAACTATCATAGCAGCCATCTTCTTCGGAATCATCTTACAAATCTTTTACGTACAAAAATACCTTTTTTAAAATAACTTTGCATTATACATTACAGAATTTAATAAAATAAATCTGTGTGATGAAGTAGGATGTAAGGAAGCTAAAAATGAAATAAAAATAAAATAGTGGTAATCGCACTTTACCACTTTATTCGGCCGGGGTAGCGATTTGTTATGCTAGGCTGCAAAGTTGTTTTTTGCCGCGAGTACTTATATTGAAACCTGAGCAAGCGAAGGATTCTAGGATTGAACCACGAGCGAAGCGAGTGGTTCAAATATAGAATCCGGAGCGTAGCGAAGGTTTCAAAGGTACGAGACGCGGAATAATTTTGCAGCCGAGCGAAACACACAACTTTTCACCTCACAACAGCGAGGAAAATGTTAGGTGCAAGCACTGAGTTTAGACACTGTTTAGATGTATAGAGCGAACATCGCGCTTTATGACGTTGTCCCATTCTATTGCGGCTATATATTACTCTTGCATTTAGTCACTGTCTCACTGCGGTCACGTGTAGCAGTTTGATTGAAAACCAATTGATCAGCATAAAAAATGTCCTGGTGTGTAGTGTGTACTGAGACACTGCGCAAATAATTCAGGAAATGTAACGGAATAACTTCTCATAGGTAAACAAGATGAATTAATTATTAAAATGCATTTTAAATAAGTATTATTTTAAATAATGTTTTTATCCCACACTGGAAAAATAATTATATGCAAATGCAAATAAGGACAAATCTATACGTGAAAAAGAGAAGACAAGAGATATTGCTACTCAAAGGGATTATATTTAGTTATAATCTCTTTGTTGACACTCAAATAAATTATAGTGAAGGACAAACTTATACGCGAAAAAGAGAAGACAATAATACCACAGGGAAGTGTACTAGGTTGTCTATTGTTCCTAATATACATAAATGATCTACCTAAAGTTATAGATAAGCCAAGTATCCTGTTTGCAGACGATGTTTCGGTGGTTATGCCCTGCCGAAGTAACCAAAATGTAGATTCACTGTTAAACAATACTTTGACAAGTATAGAGGGGTGGTTACAAGAACATAACTTACAACTAAATTACACAAAGACAAAAATTATGCAATTCAGGCCGCATCAAAAACAACCGCTAACCATAAATTTCTCTTTTCATAACATACGCTTGGAATGCATCGACACATACTCGCTATTAGGCGTACACATTGATAGTAACATACACTGGAAATATCATATCAAAGTTATAGCTACAAAGTTGAATAGGTTCACTTACGCACTTAATGAATTGAAAAAGTCGACTGATTTAAAAACATCTACAACAGCTTACTTTGCCTATGCCCAAGCATGGCTCCAATATGGGTTAGTGCTATGGGGAAACAGTACAGACGCGCCGACGTTGTTTCTCATTCAAAAAAGATGCATTAGGATATTGGCAAATATAGACAACATGATAAGCTGCAGATCATATTTTACAAAATTTAAGATACTAACGCTAGCATCACTTTACATTTTCGAAATTTCTAAGTTTGTCAAAAATCATTTTCATATATTCCCACTACATTCCCGTCCCAAAAATTTGCGCCATCAGAACAAACTCGCTTTGCCATTCTCGAGCATGCAAATGATCCACAATGGACCCTATGCCATGGCAGTAAAGATATATAATCATATTCCCAGCATTATACAAAACTACGATCTTCTAAAGTTTAAAAAGAAGTTAAAAGAACACCTTATAAATAAATGTTATTACACGCTGCAAGAGTTTTTTGACGATAGCGATGGCTCATGAGATGATTTTCTTTTATTTCTGTTATTATTTCCAATTGTATTATATACTTTTTTAATTTAATTGAAAGATTGTGTGTTATTAATCTAATTTTATTTGCCCCAGTTTGATTTTGTAATTTGAAAAATGAGAATGTATTTCATTTTATTTTCGTTTTAATTTAATTTGTGTTTGTTTATTTGATGAAATTGCCAATATTTTCTAAATCGAATATAATTAGCCTGATTTGATTTTGTAATAAGTGTACCAGTATTGAATTTTGTTTGTTTATTTCTATGATATTGCCTTAAATTCTATGTTAAAAATCGTATGTAAGTGGCCTCAATCGTATTGAATTTGCAATGTGAATAAATAATAATAATAATGTGAATGTTATGCTTAATTTTTAACTACGTTTGTTTAATTTTATTATGGTTGTTAAATTTTTAAATTTTTTATTTAACTTGATATTGATACCTAAATGTTGCTGTGCCCTTACAGGGTTCATGTTTGATTCTTACTAACCTAGCATTAAGATCAAATGTTACAACATGAGTGCAATAAATGATTCTATTCTATTCTATTCTATTCTAATATGCACGAATATATGCATAGTTCGTTATGTTAGCAACATAATCTTTTTGTCTTTCTCGCACGTATGGTTTTACTATCTTTTTATCTGGACTCGAATGGATTCGAATTTTAAAAACTCTTTGCACGCTAGCGGATAAAATGCACTTTTGCACTCAGATTTCGAATGATAAACAGAATCTTTCCGAGCTTGTGAGGTGAAAATAAATATACACGATCAAACAAGTGCTTGAGTCCTTCTTGAGTCTGGATAACGAAAGTAGTCTTTTATTTCAGTTGATTTTTAGGCTTTTTGCTTTGAAAGCCTTAGTTATCCCTGCTTAATACAAGGGTGTTTCATAAGTAAGAATAAATTTTTAAAACTATTAAGGGGGTTGTTTAGACCTTCAAACTGAACAACTTTCTCTATGGGACCAACATCGAAATCGCCAAAAAAAAAATTGATATCCCATACAAATTTTAGCTCTAATCGATTTGTAGAGTATGGAACATCTTTTTTTTTTCGCGTTGTCGATATTGGTCCCATAGTGAAAGTTGTTCAGTTTGATGGTCTACACCACCCCCTTAAAGGTTTATTTGTATTTTTGTAACACCTTGTAGATATAATAAATGTGAATGTGTGCCTGTGTGTTTGGTAGCTTTTCACGGGTAAACCGTGCATCCGATTTTGGTGAAATTTGGTATAGATAGGTACACCACTAATTTTTAATTAGTAACGAAACTTTAAGGGTGTATTCAGACCGTGAATCTTTGAAAAATTGTTGTACCTCCCATAGAAAATTGATCGGCCGATCCGCACTTTTGTGTGGGAGGTCCAAATTTTTGTTTGTTTTTCGACCCATGTTCCTAAGGGAAAGTTGTTCTGGAGTGCGATTTTTGAATCTCATTCGGTGAGCTCAGCAGTTGAATATGTCAAAATTTCTATGGAGATATGCATCATTCTACTGCAGATTTGACTTTCAAAAATCATACTTCAGGAGTGCTATGTTTGGAAGATAAATCAGCAGTAGGAAGATGCATATCTCCATAGTAATTTTGACATTTTCAACTGCTGAGCTCACCGAATGAGATTCAAAAATCGCACTCCAGATTCACGGTCTGAATACACCCTTAAGTTTCGTTACTAATTAAAAACTAGTGGTGTAGAGATAGCTTAAAACCTGAATAAGGCTAAACATCAGAATCAGTTTTGATGTTTGGCAGAAAGACTCTGAACTCGTGGTTAACCATCAAGTTAACGACGCATGAGTAAAGTTTAACTAATTTACAAAAGGTGCTAAGTCATTTTTGTTTTAATATATTTTTAGTTTTTGGTTTACATTATATAAAATCCAATTTTCCCCGAGGGATGGGCAGAGTCTACTGATCTTCAATTTAGGCGATCGTCTGACACGTTACACCTTTCTCGCTTCCTCTAGAATCAAGAAGCTATAACACATATATAGAGGAGCCTAGAATCAAGATCCTAGAGGGGCTGATATAACCTCAGGGTTAAATGTCCCAAAGTAAAAAAAAAAAAAAGTTCCTAGAGATGATTTTAGATCTAGTGTCTAGATCCTTTTTGTAATAACCAAATTCTCAATATCAGCCACTTTTGACTTCGCACTTCAAACTCAAACAAATGATAAAGTGTATCTTGAAAATGATAGGAAAATACAATAGTCAACAAGAAGGGTTCTTTAGATTGCAATTTAGCTATTCTGTTAAGAGACCAGCCGCTGATTACATCAGTTTCAAACGGAACGGAAACGATGTCGCTAATGAGCCTTATGAATAACACCATCCATCATTCAAGTGGTATCCGTATCTAGGGTTGGGACACATTGATTAGCTCAATTGATTTTGAGTTAGTTGAAAACTTGTTAAATATTACAGGAAGTTCAAAAATAGCTGTGAAATTGTGATGCTGAAATTATAATGGTATGGATGTTGCGGAAGGATGAGCGGTAAAAATGAAGTGTTAAGAATTAATGTAAAAGCCGTAGTAGTCTAGTGGTAAGTGTAACCTATCCTTCAGTGCAATGGCAAAGGTCGGCGATTCGATCCCAGCTTGGATCAGTCTCGTACCAATGAGCTATTAGGAACTTGTACAATCTGTAACAAAACACCCTAGTATAACACCCTAGGGGTGATTTAGACCATGAAACTGCACAACTTTCCATACATTTAAGTCGCGTCGATAAGCAGTTTTGTGTGAAACAGCAGATATTTTTATGTTTTTTCTTCGTCGACGTAGTACCTATATCTATAGTAAAAATTGTTCAGGTTGTTCGTTTAAACCACCTCTTTAAGTATTAATAGGGTGTTGTTACAGGGATATATACGCCATTCCGAAACACTTTTTATAGAAGCTCGTTTCCCGGATGACGTTTAACCGATAGATTGATTGAGCGATTATTCATTTCCTTGAAGTACATTTCCCCGATGGTTCGTTTCACCGAAAACTCATTTCCCAGATGACGTTTAACCGATGGATTGATTTCGCGAGCATTAGTTCGTGGGTTTGGGAGGTTGGTTTATTGGTGGCTTGGTCGGTAGTTTGTTGGGTGTTTTGATCGTGGGTGTTTTGGTCGTGGGTTTTCTGGTCGTGGGTGTTTTAATCGTGGTTGTTTTGATCGAGTGTGTTTTGATCGTGGGTGGTCAGGGGTGCGATTTTTGACTGTCATCGGTGAGCTTGAACGCTTTTTAAATCTTTTACAAAAGCGTTCTCATGCATCTTTCTACTGCTTATTTGACTTTAAGAAAATCGCACTCCTTAATTATGATTTTTGGAAGTCAAATCATCAGTAAGATATATATCTCCATAGAAATTTTGACATTATCAACTGCTGAGCTCTCCGAATGAGATTCAAAATCGCACTCCTGGTCGTGTGTTAGTCGTGGTTGTTTTGATTGAGTGTGTTTTGATAGTGGGTGTTTTGGTCGTAGGTTTTCTGGTCGTGGGTGTTTTAATCGTCACAACACGGATCCTAAGTCGAAATTCAGAAAAGTGGCCGCCATCTTGAACTTTTTTGTTTTTCAACCGATTGCTTCCAAAATCGATATCTGTGAGTTTCTGTGGTCACTGAACACGGATCCGAAGTCAAAATTCAGGAAAGTGGCCGCCATCTTGAACTTTTTTGTTTTTCAACCGATTGCTTCCAAAATCGATATCTGTGAGTTTCTGTGGTCACTGAACACGGATCCGAAGTCAAAATTCAGGAAAGTGGCCGCCATCTTGAACTTTTTTGTTTTTCAACCGATTGCTTCCAAAATCGCAAATGCAATTGGTTGAAGGACAAAAAAGTCCAAGATGGCGGCCACTTTTCTGAATTTTGACTTCAGATCCGTGTTCAGTGACCACAGAAACTCCCAGATATCGATTTTGGAAGCAATCGGTTGAAAAACAAAAAAGTTCAAGATGGCTGGTACTTTTCTGAATTCTGACGTCAGATTCGTGTTAAGAGATCGCAGAAACGCCTAGGTATCGACTTTGGAAGCAATTGGTTGAAGAGCAAAAAAGTTCAAGATGGCGGCCATTTTTCTAAATTCTGACTTCGGATCCGTGTTCAGTAACCACAGAAACAGCAAGATACAGATTTTGGAAGCAATCGGTTGAAGAACAATAAAGTTCAAAATTGCGGCCACTTTTTTGAATAATGACATACATACATACGTACTTATTATACATACTATTACATACATACGTACGTACGTATTATACATTTTATTACATTCATATGTACGTAGGTACGTATTATACATACTACCTATTACATGCTTACATACATACGTACATAAATACATACATACATACATACTACATACCTACATACAAACGTACCAAACTACCCTCCTTCTGGCGCAATCGGGAAAAACAATGCATCAGTCAAAGCATTCATCTAGGAAACGACTTTCGGTGAAACGAACCATCGGTGTAATGACCATCGGTAAAACAAATAGTCAAGGAAATGAATAATCGCTAAATCAATCTATCGGTTAAACGTCATCCGGGAAACGAGTTTCTATAAAAAGTGTTTCGGAATGGCGTATGTATCCCGTTGTTACATCCTGTATAATTTTAATCAATACAGCATAAGCATATGCTCACGACTATATTCCCCGAGGGGGAATTCAGAGATATTCTGAAACCTCAGAACATCCACGTTTCACCAGTAGTTCCGAAACTCTGTCCAGTGTGGTGATCAATACAGAAATGCAGATGTCAAACATTTGTTTCATCCAATATTTCTCTTAAAACAAGCTTCAACAGCCCGAAAACCAAAATTTTATACAAAATTTAAAGTGAGTCAATTCAAAAGAGCAAATAAAATGTTTGGACAACCCTACAATTTAGTAAGTATCGTTTCGGAGGCTCGTTCTACTTGGAATTTGATTACGTTTTAATTGCCTCTTTCTTGTTTGTGTTACAATCTTGGGGTGGGGGTAGAACGGTATCGCGTGTCGTAGTCGTATAATCCTACTAATTTATGGATGTGAATTGATTTATAGGCATTCTAGTTAGGACGATGATAATGTTTTTCCGTTAAAAGTATTACTTGTTTACTTTGCACCTGGATTATCGGTACTAACATACACATAAACATACATACATACAAAAAAACATACAACACGTACATACATTTAAAAAAAAAAACAGAAATTTTCAAATTTCGAGGTTACCGTTTTTTTTTCTGTACTGTCATGTTCTTCACCTTAGTTCAATACCCATACGTAATAGTTAGACTGTCTAAAGTTGTCATACAAAGCTATAAGACCGGATGAAAAAGTCAACTTTGATTGGTCTTATAGCTTTGTATGGCAACTTTAGATTGTGTTACTATTACTAATGGGTATTGAACTAAGGTGAAGAACATGACAGTATAGAAAAAAACGGTAACCTCGAAATTTTAAAATTTTAGTCAATTTATTTTTTATTTTTTCTATGGCTGGTTGTGATCTGTGAGACTTAGGTTTTTATATTAGTCATTTATTACCTTACAACAATTTCTAAACGGCAATCGGTAATCTTTTTGGTAATTAAAAAGTCCTCCGGCTACAGTACTATAAGTAGTAACTATTGAATAATCTGTGCCCTAGTTTTCTGTGTCAGAGATAAAAAATAAAACACTGCTGGGTTGATAGTAATTATGAGAGATTATACACAACTCTACCCTAACAACTTCAGATAAAACAAAAACCAGAAGAAGCCCCGACAAGCGTAAAATGATGATGATCTCCTTACAGCGACGTTAGCCGTTATATAGGTATAACTATTAATTCTAGCAGACTTTTAAAGAATGTTTTTTAATTCTTGTTATGAATCGAATACTGGTAGAATGAATTAAAATTGACTACAAATCAATAATAAAATAAAATAAAATCGATTTATTTCAGACAAAGTCCATAATGTTGTTAGTAAATACATTAATAACTTAAAAACTATGTTAGTATAGTACACATCATTCAACAAGGCTTTTATACATACACAATTTAATTTAATTTACATAATTTCAATCCAATCACTTTAATAAATGAATTTAATTCAATCCAATCCAATCAAATTCAATTCAATTCAATTCAATCCAACTTAATTCAATTCAATTTTTATTTAAGTATCTGCCACTCTCTGGGACACCTGTCACACACACGTGTGTTCGTACCCAGTGTCACAGTATAGGGCAGTCAGGCTTTTCACTGATGACCTTCAGGATGGTGTTGGCGCGTTGGTAGTCTGCTTCTTCTCAGTGTTTTGGAAATGACTAATACAGCGTTGCTCAGGGAGCAGTTACTGCTTTTTACTGCGGACTATTGGAGGGACCACGAAGGGTCTACCGACCTGGGGGGTACGGACCTCGGCATAGGACGTTGCTGGGGCTAAGCGACGGATTGGGTAGCGGGGATCGGTGAGAAGTGTGTTTTTTAGGAAATAGTATTAAAGTTATAAGTTACAGTTTGACCGGGCTACTTTTATTACAAGGACTTTTTGGTTTGATCTAAGTCAACTATAGCTACCTTTACGAGGCCAAGCTCAGAGCAGGAGCGGATACGGAAACGCCGCTTCGTTACCACTATGAATTGCAAATGCGGTTTAGCGCCACTTTTCCACCAGAATTATTGTCTAATTTATGTTAACTCCCGACACTGGACCTTGTTATAGTTTAATCTTATCTACTGGTACGTTTCATTATTTGGGAGCATGTTTCATCATCATCAGCTTCTATCATTCCCACTACTGGGGCACATGTGACCAGTGAACCACCCACCAGCACCCTCATGTGAGAGAAGAGGAAAATTTCTTCTTTAGTGAATACTGTTTTTTTTGACGATGTTTTTCTGTAAAATAAAAGGTTTATTCACATTTCACACATACGCAACGCATACAGCGTGTCAGGGAAACGCTTCTGAAACGAGTTCAAATACCCATCAATATGAACAACTTTTACTATGGGACCATGTATAAGATCTCAAAAAAACACAGCTTCTCCATACATTTTGCGCGATAGGAATTTAATTTTTTAAGTGAATATGAGAGAAGTAGCTGTTTTTTTCATTTTTTCATCCCATAGTAAAAGTTGTTCATATTGATGGGTACATTCACCCCTTTGAGTTTTTGGAAGCGCTTCCCTTACACTCTGTATAACAGGGTGTAACAAAACACCCTTGTAATATTTATAGGTGTGGTTTCAGTAAAGAAGTAAGTATTAAAATAATCTACCATTTGTACGAAGTAACAGCAAAGTGTTAGAAGTGTGGTTTTATACTTTAGTACAATTTTGTGACAAAACTCATTAGATTAGGGCATGCTTGCATGGGTCTGAGTGTCACTAACTTATAGTAAAAATTATTTAATTAAATAGACTATGTATTACTGTATACATAACCATAGCTTAAGAATTTATATTGTAATAGTCATTAAAGCCCTCTTATCCAAGTGCAAGCGTCTCTTTCTTGCAAGCAGAAGTTTGCAATTAGCCATCCCGCTCCAATTGAAAGCAGGATCGCAAAAAAACGTGTTTTTCATCAATATCTTTGCTCATGGGTGTTTCTAAGCTAAAAATTCTACGAATATAACTAGAAATATTTAATGTATTTAGTTAAGCACAAGAATAAAAAGTTAAATATCAGCAGTTTAATCATAGTATTGAAAAAAACATAACAAAAAGGGGTAACTATGGGATGTTTTTCTATCTAGTAAACTAAATCTAATCGTGTAATTGAGACCGATCGCCCATCCGCCCGATCCTTAAATAAGACATAATTTCATTTCAGACTTTAAAACACGTTTTAAAACATTTTCGTTCGTGTTCAAAAAATGGCCTCGACCGGATAACAGCGTCTTAAGTCGTGTTATGCTGTACCTAGAGTTTCTGGCCGCATCTTCTCTACAGCGACAACACGTTCTGACGCGGTGGTAGCTTAAAAAAGAATTGACGTTTAATAAGTGTGCTTCAGGCTCCTATATTGAATAAATTATTTTGATTTGATTTGATTTGCATGCACAACGTGTGGATCAGAAAACCTGAATCCTCAAGCCTGAAAGTTCACGCCCCATTCTGCATCACGGCGACTAAAAATGTTATTTGTACAATAAACGTAGCAAAAATACAATCAAATTACTAAAAGCAAATTAACAAACACGCGATATATTCATCAATAGTTAAAAATGCCTAAATAATTGGTCGCCTAATATTTACAGAAAACAAAATGCGTTCACAGCGTCAACTTGAAATTGACCGTTTTGTGCGGTTTATTTACTTTGTTGTTTCAATAATCAGGCCATAAAACTAGCGGTTAACAAATCGTCATATTCTTTATCATCATCGACCTTTTTATCTGTAAAAGATGATTCAAGCAGCGTCTTGCCGGCACTTCATGACTATAAAGCCCTATATGAGAGCATTTTGTACGGCCATGTACGGCAAGTAAGTGCGTTCACACACGATGACGCACTGACGGAGCAGCAAACGTCAGTCCGTCATTTGTGAAGCAAGGAATTGTATGAAACCGCACGTAGAAGCACACACGGTGACGCATTGACGCACCGGGTGTGGTTCTATGGACTGACATGACATCTGCCGCTCCGTGAGTGCGTCATCGTGTTTGAACGCACTAAGTCCTTTTCTATTTTGGATTTCTATCTTAACTTTCTTCAACTTCTACTACGAGACAGAGATTAACCGTTGAATTGAACTTGGATGGGTAAGCGTTTGGGAAGCTACGTAGTATCTGCACGTCCCAAATACAGCAGAGTCTTAAGACGAAAGTCTTTGACCAAATGACCATTGTGGCCATATATGGAACTGAGACGTGGTCGCTTACTCAAAGCCTCATAAAAAGGCAGGAAGTCACCCAAAGGGTAATGGAGAGGGCTATGCTCGGAGTTTCCCTACGAGATCGAATCAGAAATAAAGAGATCCGCCGAAGAACCAGAGTAGCTGACATAGCCCAAAGAATTGCTAAACTAAAGTGGCAATGAGCGGGGCACATTGCTCGCAGAACCGATGGCCGATGGGGCCGAAGAGTTCTCGAGTGGCTACCGCGTACCAGAAGGCGCAGCGTGGGTAGGCCCGCACAAGGTTAACCGACGACCTTGTGAAAGCGGCAGCAACCCGTTGGATGAGGTATAAGAATCTGTTGTTCAATACAAAACTGAAATTCTACTCGACCCAAATGTATGGGACAGCTGATTTTATTTCGCGATTTCGATGTTGGTCCCACAGAGAAAGTTGTTCAGTTTGATGGCCTGATAATCCTCATAAAAACCATCAGCATTTTAAGTTGGACCCTGTATAAACTAGTGACTATAAAACGCTATGGCCCAACCCCACCATTACCATTCAACACTTCCCGGTGAATATAAAAATTGGTTTTAACATTTAGCACGCTACTTTCCAATTCGCTGGAGCCGTAAAGGGTTTCTGGGCTATTACAACTTTATTACCTTACCCCCTAACTATAAGGGTAGGGCTACAATGATAACATCGTTTTTATTGTTAGGACCTTTTTAGTGTTCCGTACATTGACGTCTTATATCTGTTATAAGAGGTCAATGGTTCCGTACCAAAATTGGCAAAACGGAACACTTATTGGAGTCAGCTCGGTGTCTTTCCGTCCGTCCATCCGTCTGTCCGTCCGTTCGTCTGTCACATACATTTTTCTCAGAGACCGTAAGACATAGACAGCTGAAAGTACAGATATAGCAATTAATATTGTCCTATGTCCTCCTATGTCCTCCTTTTACAACCCTATTTCTAGAATGTGTCGTCTGTACAATGACCTCAGCTCCGAACATATGGAACTCGACATCTTTGATAAAAAAGATGCATCATTGCTGTTCTCAACCCACCACCAGTTAGCGGTTAAGTTGTGCATGCTATTTATTTATTTTAACAACTACTAACAACAAAGTCTAATAATTATATTTTGTAATTTGAATTTTAATCTGAATTAGGTAGTAAGTACCTAATTTAATTGTATTACTTAATTATGTAAGTTAACGATTTCATTTCATTTTTCAATTTCATTAATTACTTTGGTTTAATACTATATACATTTTTGGATTGCAACAATTGCTAAACTAACTTATTGAATTTGAACGTTTATCGAAATTTGGGTGCCTATTGTATACTTTTAAATGTATCTGTTTTGTTTCGATGTTTTACGAATTAATTATGATTTTAATTTATGTAACAAACTCACTCCTCCATGTTTACATGTGTAATTGGATTACAATCTAGTTCTAACATATCTTATTGCAATGTAAAATGGTTTCTTCTTGACTGTGATCTGTACGTGTACCTATACAATAAAATAAAAAATAAAAATAAAATATGTCATAAATGAACTCAAAAATGCTAAGGGTTTACAAAAAACATTTTTTTTCTGTAAAATCGAAAGGGGTATCAATTGAAAACTTATGAAAAATGCGAGTTTTTTTTAACAAATTCAAGGAAAAACTGCTGTCTCGAAACTCTATTTAAAAAAAGAGCCTTGTTAAATCTGAAAAATCAAGAACATTAGAAATAATGTGCAGATGGCGGAAAAATTATCAGGCTGGATAGTTTTATTTCTATACCCAATAAACCACCAACAGTATTAAATGATCTTCATGGTACTTACAATGTGGTTGAAATCAACCATGTTAAACAACTGAACACTAATTGCCTGACCTCCGACACGCACTTGGCCAGTTTTTGTTACTTATTATGTTGAGATGGTTTGGTAATGATGGTGTGGGGTCTGTATAAATGTAGTACTATATTATTATACCACTATCATTCATACTGAAATATGTCGAGCGATCTATCGGATGGGCTGCTGTTGAGAGCTTGTTCGGAGATGGTGAAATGGGCCCTCAGTTTACGGTAGTAACTATTGAATAATCTTTGCCTCAGTCAAACACGCCTATGCAGAAATATGGTAGAAAAACAATAGTAATATGTTCCTACCATATTCCCTGCTCTGGAAAGAATGGATGAGAACAGAAATGTTTAAGGCCTCCGCTCATTGCAGCGATTTTATCGAGCGATAATATCGCTGCGATTTTGCGATAATTGTTTCCAGTACATTTTGTATGGGGACGCGCGCGATCCTACACACTGCCTCGATATTATCGAGCGATAATATCGCTGCTATTTTGTTCCGACGCAATCGATTTAGTGGTGCAGCGCATGCGTGACATATCGCTCGATAATATCGCGGCAATGTGCGGAAGCCTTAATCCGCTCATTGCAGCGATTTTATCGAGCGATAATATCGCTGCGATTTTGCGATAATTGTTTCCAGTACATTTTGTATGGGGACGCGCGCGATCCTACACACTGCCGCGATATTATCGAGCGATAATATCGCTGCTATTTTGTTCCGACGCAATCGATTTAGTGGTGCTGCGCATGCGTGACATATCGCTCGATAATATCGCGGCAATGTGCGGAAGCCTTTTAGATTGACGCAGTAGTTCGCTGATGGTGAGGCTTGCTTGGGCATAATATTTAGTCATATACTTAGGTACATTATGTACAATCCTTCAGTTCCTCAACAAAATGGTAGGGTAACTAAACAAATAGTCCCATAAATAATAATTTACGTTTCAACATTTGCGGTCGCTTCGGTTTTTGCGGTTTTCACCGTTTTCCCTTTATCGGTTGTATAGGAATTTAAACTGTTCTGCATTTTATTTGTTTTGTTTATTATATAATTATGATATTTTTACTACATGATACTTACTACGAGTACGTCCTATAAAAGGGACTTCTATTCATATTTCTACTGATACTTCCCATAGATACCTAATCGTATAGTGAATAAATACTTCCATACATTTTTCTATGATAGTAGAATATGAAAACATTACGAAACAAAACGAAAAGAAACGAAAGATGAAACGTTTTCTAGTGAAACGTGGATATATTGTTGTTTCAGCATACATCTGACTGACGACCCTTGGGGAATATAGTCGTGAGCATATGCTTTTGCTTATTAGAACATATTGTTAATGAGTGATTCGCCCATGCTCGAATTTTTCATGTCCACGCTGAGAATCCTAGTGTAACGTGAACTTATGCATATCATTTATTTTTTTTGTAGTAAAGGGCTATGTGTTTCACTTGTGTACATGAATTTTATTATGTATATACATACACATAAATAAATAAAAACAATTATGTGTCGAAATTCAGCATTCGGTGGCGTGTCCACAATCCATTTTTTTCCATAAATATGCTCGCCAAGCAAATGTTTCCAAATAAAATCCAAATAAGTTATGCCCTATATGATCTTCATTAAGCAGACTATCTTAAATCAGCTGAACAATGGTTCTGTATACATAGTGGACCTTTGGACACTCGACCAAAATTTGTCCACGCATCAGCATAAGTTTCGGTGGCAAATATTCAAGACTATTTTTCTTACTGTAAAAGCATTAAATATGAGCTGTTTTCTAATTAAACGTACCATATCGATTGCGTCCTAGGACCCTAGGGCCATATCCACATGACACTGCTACTGGATGTCTCACTAAACGCGGAAGTATAGCCTTCGGTGGCAAGGGGGACAAAAATTTTCAATTTCGGTGGGTCAATTTTTAATAGGGTTCTAAAAGTGTTACTACTGTACCATTCATGTAACCGATTGATTTTTGGTTGCATTATAATGTTCACGATTTAAGTTTTTAATCGGATAGTTAGTTTTTTTTCTGTGCATTTTTTTCCTAGTGGTTCCAACTTCGGTGGCTCAGTTTCGGTGGCTTCGGTGGCGTTTTTTTGTGCCACCGAAATTGAAAACTGCCACCGAAACTTAAAAGGTTGAAGAATTCATTGTAATTATTACAAAATACGCATATTTGCTTACATCACTATTCCACAAGGGTAGGCAGAGACTACCGCTCGCAACGCGCTACTATTCTTACCTAATTCCAGTTTTTGTTTATGCCGCGCCGGCGCACCGGCGCCACCGCAATGTCTATCGCGCCGGTGCGCCGACCACCGAGGCCGGCGCGCCGGCGCTATTGAAACTGCGGCCGAATTGAACTGAGCAAGTCAAGTTCCACCAAATACATAAATATCCCGTAATCCACCTCGAGGTCATGTGCATTTTTATAAGCTTTTATTTATTAGTTAATAGTAACATGTTTGGTAACTACAAATCTTATTGCATGTGAGCTACATGCAAGTTCTCGCAATCAGAATTGACTGAAATGTGGCATACATATACCCGACGTCAGTGCAATATTAGGGTGGCCAAAAGCTGATCTGATGATGGAGCTGGAAGGTAGTGATATGATCTCCGTTGTAGTTGACATGGACCCACCGAGATTCAAATCGTGAGATGGGTCTCGACAAGTAGATGGCTTACAAATAGTGATCAGGGTCTGATGATGGAGCCGGAGAGTCATCACAGGATCTCCGCGGTGGTAAATATAGACCCACCGAGTTTGGGCTTGTTAGATTGGTCTCGCAATGAGTAGTTGGGTTCCAAATGGTGATCAAGGTCATCAGACCTCATCAGTGATCAGTCCATCGTCAGATGGAGCCGGAAAGCTGCCATTTAGGAGGCGAAGGTTCGATCCCCGTCCAGGCCGACTCGTACCAATGAGTTTTTCGTAATTTATGTACGATTTGTAACACCACTGGCTTTTCAGTGAAGAAAAACATCGTGAGGAAACCTGCATGCTTCAATTTCGAGGCATGTAGGTTTTGTATCCACTGTCCATTATAAGTGGCGACGGGCTCACCCTCCGTCACACTGGACAGATTTTCGGTACTACTGGTGAAACGTGGATGTTCTGAAGTTTCAGAATATTTCTGACTACCCCCTCGGGAAATATAGTCGTGAGCATATGCTATGCTTATGAGTCCAAGGCTAGTAGAGCTGCTCGACTATCAGAGTTTATTATGATGCACGCAGCTTTTGTACAGATTAAATTCAGCTGTTATGGCGTAGACTTCAACTTGAAAAATGGAGGCGTAGTTTTTCTAGATTTTGACTCACTTCGATGCTAGGTTTTTGGCCATATATCCCACAGCCGACATCATTGCCTTTCTTGGATTCGTCTGTGTACCAGGTTAGGCAATTGTCTTCGTTGGGTATGCGGTTTTGTAGCCAGTCATCCCTTGAAGAAAAGTCATTGCATCTGTGTACATTTTTAGCACAGGGAGATGAGTGACATCTTCCTCTAAGCTCTTCATCCGCTTAGACTGCCAGTTACGCTTATTATTTGGGTTAACTCTGTGTAGGCATACTTTAGCCTCTCCTTGTGCAAAAATGTGCAAAGGTTGAAGGTACAGCAGTGCGTTGAGAGCTAATCCAGGGCAGGTGGACATGGCGCCAGTTATAATTAGTCACGCAGTCCTTTGTAGGCTATTGAGCTTGTATATGGTGTTGTTTTGAAATGTATTTTTGTACCAGACGGCTACGGCTGCGGCATAGCAGACTATTGGTCTTGCTATTGCAGTGTAAATCAATAGGGCTATTTAGCATAATATGCGGCATATTATGCCGAGTGCTGTCTTAGCCCTCTGTATAACAGTTTTAATATGCGTGTTCCAGTTAAGGTGTTTGTCGAAAGTGTACAAAAAAACAACTACCAAGTATTTTACTTCTTAGGAAAACGGTATAGTTTTTCCATAGATTCGTTGGGTTCTTAGTTTTCTGAGATCTCATTTATTCGTGAATTGTACTATAACAGTTTTATCTGCATTTACGGACAAACTATTTTCTTCACACATCTTTTGTATGGTGTGGAGAGCTCTTTGTACCAGCGAGGATACAGTGACCAGGCATGGCCCTCTTATGATTACTACAAGGTCGTCGGCGTACCCTTGCCCTTTTGATAAGCGTGCTGATCATTATGCAACGGATAGGTTCTGCTAAAGCATTTCCCGAAGGTTTTGATCTAGTTCGCTTTGATGAAGCGCTCGTTGGCGTAGTTGAGCTTCGGTATTGGAAACGATCACCGAAGTTAAGCAACGTCAGGTCCGCGGTCAGTCTTTAGATGGGTGACCGTTTAATGGTATTTCATCTCGAGCGTTTCCGTGCTTTGGAAGGCACGTTAAGCAGTTGGTCTCGGATAGTTCCGTCAGATGGCGTTGTAACTATTCGATAAGCCAGGTCAGAGGCCTATAAAAGCGGCTTGAAAATTCTCTGACAGCAAGTTGACCTCTAACTTGCCTTCACCAACACGCACTGGGCCCGCGTGGTGGAGTATGGCCCACTCCCTCTCACCCTTATTCGTGAGAGGAGGCCTTTGCCCTGCAGTGGGATCCTAGAGGCTTAAATTACTTTTTTTTATCTAGTACCTTCTCCATGGCTTTCAACATGAAGGAGCTGAGACTGATAGATCTAAAGGACTTTGATTGGGAGTAGTCCTTTTTACCTGTCTTTGGTATTAACTTAACTGTGAATTTAGTCCATGGCTCTGGTAGACAATTGCACGTAAAGCTTGCTGTTAATAATGGTGATAAGATATCACTAGTAGACAGACAGATAGTAATATGGCAAGGTAGAACCCCATTATCTCCAGGCGATTTAAGGTTCAAAGGTTAGTCAATAGGTACTAAAAAGTTACTTAAAACAGTCATGACCTCCCAAATCTCCCAATAGGCTTCGCAAGTATTGCAACAACGAATGGTTCTGCGCTGCCCTCATCTTCACCCGCCCGCTACCTTCACCAGTCACCAGGTATAGAGTTAGTAATTTTATGGTGGAGCTGGAGTTACCCCATCACCATCACCAATGACTAATAGACTAGTAATGATCCAGCCCGCTCAAGAGACTTTGGGGTTTGTCCGTGACTCCACAGTAAGTCATCAGGTCTTTGGGTTCTTCGAAAAAAAGTATTTTTATATTGTGTTTAAGTTTCGGTGCCACTTTAAGATTTCGGTGGGCCTGATTTAAGTTTTGGTGCTAGTTTAAGATTTCGGTGGGCCTGATTTCAGTACTCGGTGGCAGTTTTCAATTTCGGTGGCACAAAGTTCAAATATCTCGAAAACTAATGAATGCTTTTGTGTCCCTCTTATATATTTTTAAAGCTTGTATTTTATATTTTAATATTTCGATATTGGTTTCAACAAATTCACAAAAAAAAATTGCGCCACCGAAACTTACAAAAAAGCACGGTTGTTGAGAACCACTCTAATGAGACATTTTATCTCAAAACAGTTTTCGAATCAGCCCTCCAAAATAAAACATGTTATACCAAAATCTTTGATAAAGGTATATGTCAAGATTGACAATCGAAGATACGAAAGCGTCGATTAAAATTGGAACCAGTACTGGCTCCTAAACCCTATACATATACACGCACACAGACATAATTTGTATGGCGCCTCACGCACACCAACCTATGAAACTTGGCCCCTTTTGTTTTATACGGTAAAACAGTGAGGCTCATTCTAGACATATACATACCTACTTTTTCTAAGACCAAAATATTCCCAAGAATGTATGTGTGTGTGTGTATATTTTATCTGCTCAAAGTACATAACAATGTCAAGTTAAAAACAAAAGACTCACGCATGGGTTCCACTATCTATTAGATATAGCGTTAAGATAAAGCAAAGCTAATAGAATTAGAGGTCCCGGATGTATTGACCTTTTACTAAAGCCTATTTCGTTGCTTTGTTACCAGGAGTTATGTCATTAAACTGTTGGTAGATAAGGCAGCTCTCTACTTACAGTAAACTCAAATAAAAAAACTGTTGTTAAAAGCCAATGACTAAAATATTTTTCTTTTCGCTATTTTTTTTTCATTTATTATATTTTTTTAGCGCCGTCATCGATCAAACTTGAATATTGTAGCTTAAGCATAGTTTTTTTATATTATGTTGATTCAAAATAAAACATCGGTGACGCGTTGCGGAGAGCTATGGAAACTCAATCTTGAGGCCCGGGTTCGAATCCGCACGGACCACATGCCTGTACCAATGAGTTTTTCTAATTTATGTACGTAATACCTACTGCTCTCAAACGGTGAAGGAAAACATTGTGAGAAAACCTGCATACGCTGAAGAAGAAATTCCGATGTGTCTGTGAAGTCTACCAATCCACATTGGGTACGCGTGGTGGACTAACGCCCATACACCCTCCCTGAGAGTAGGCCTGTGCCCTGCAGTGGGACGTATACAAGGTGTTACAAAAAACAAATAAACCTTTAAGGGGGTGGTGTAGACCATCAAACTGAACAACTTTCACTATGGGACCAATATCGAAATCGCGAAAAAAAATAATTATGTTCTATACTCTACAAATCGACTGGAGCTAAAATATGTATGGGATATAAAATTATTTTTTTCGCAATTTCGATGTTGGTCCCATAGAGAAAGTTGTTCAGTTTGACGGTCTAAACAACCCGCTTAAGAGTTTTAGAAATTTATTGTTACTTATGAAACACCCTGTATATAGGCTGTGATTATGAATAAAAAAACATTTTTTCGAATTCCGAACTTTCACTTTAGGAAGGAATAAGTCGCAGGTGGTCAAACGTGTAGCGTGAGAGCGTCATGCCATCGTTTGTCGTCACGGCATATGAGTTGGTTTTACTGCCAAGGTGCGCCAATAGATGTTTCACGTCCAAAACTGTATTTTACGATTTCATTTCTTCATTAAAATGTATTTACGAGAATTACCTCATCTACAATTCCACTTTATATTAACACTTCTGCAACCAAACAGTAGGGTGACTAGCTAGAAGTCAATTAGTTCTCCCCACCACACAACTATCGTCCTTAATCCCTTGTTACAAAGCCGATTTTCCTTAGCACAAACAAATCTTTAAAGGCAGTATGACGAGCTCTTATTAGAGATTCCGTTTGACTCAAGCCCGGAAGGGATCCGTCTTGCTTCAGTTCCGAGTCAGATTCTAGGCTTTCTGAAATATAGTCTAGGCTTCATCTGAATCTAGATCTATTTGATTGATGGATGACTGTTTGTTAAGGTCAGATAATGTGACATGTAATATAGGGTCCAACTTAATATGCTGACACTTTTTTAAGAGGATGATCAGACCGTCAAACTGAACAACTTTCTCTATGGGACCAACATCGAAATCGCGAAAAAAATATCATCTCTTCCATACAAAATTGCAAACCTACTCGAGCCAAATGTATGGGACTGCAGATTTTTTTTTCGCGATTTCGATGTTGGTCCCATAGAGAAAGTTGTTTAGTTTCATGGTCTAAACGTCCTCTTAAAAAAGTGTCAGCATATTAAGAAGAACACTGTATGTAATGTTAACATGTATGAGACATTTTAGCATATATTCCTCAATATAATCAGAGATATTCTGAAACCACAGAACATCCACGTTTCACCAATAGTACCGAAACTGAGCCCGTCCCCACTTATAACGAACAGTGGGTACAATACATGCCTCGAAATTGAAGCATGCAGGTTTCCTCACGATGTTTTCCTTCACCGAAAAGCCAGTGGTGTTACAAATCGTACATAAATTCCGAAAAACTCATTGGTACGAGTCGGCCTGGACTGGGATCGAACCATCGCCTCCTGCACGGTAGGCAAGGTTACTCGCCACTTGCCCACCACGGCTACGGCACGGCACGGCATTTTAGATTATTAGAAAATAATCTTCTTTACCTACACTTATGAAACAGTGACTTACTGATTGGCAATGCACCACCTAAGTGCGTTCACACACGATGACGCACTGACGGAGCGGCAGATGTCAGTCCATAGAACCACACCCGGTGCCTCAATGCGTCACCGTGTGTGCTTCTACGTGCGGTTTCATAAAACTCCTTGCTTCACAAATGACGGACTGACGTCTGCCGCTGCGTCAATGCGTCATCGTGTGTGAACGCACTAAGGGTTAACGCATATATATCCGCGGCAAAGGAGGCGAACGAAACGAATTTCCTTTTAATTCTTCTGATGATTCGTATAAGCTATGTATTTAAATAAAATGGAAAAATATAGTAGATTACACACCGAGGCCAGGAAAGTAAGAAAGGTCTCAGATCTCATGTAATTGTTGACCGAGGCAAAGTCAAGGTCAACAAACATGTGATTTGAGGCTTTCTTATTTACTGCCCGAGGTTAGTATACTATTTTTCTCCTCGACGGAGGTGGAAAGCGGCAACTTCGTTTAGCGCAGCGGGACGAAAATTGACATTTTCGGACTGAAAACTGTTTCCGGAGGGCAGAAAAAACGTTTTTTTTTAAAGCAATACGATGTGACTACGGCGTAGTAAATTGCTACGCCGTAGTAACTTGTGTGCCATTAATGGTGAATAAGATTTTTCTTTCTTTCTTTCTTTTCTCTCACTCGCACTCACTCAGCATACATATGCTATCAATCAATCAATCAATCAATCGTTTTATTTATTTAAAGTAATATACACTTTTTTTGACGTAATGGCATACCCCTTTGATAAAGTTATAAATGTTAAGATTTATAGTCGAAGATACGAAAGCGTCGAAAAATAATTGGAACCAGTACTGGCCCCAAAACCCTATCCATATACACGCACACATACATAATTTGAATGGCGCCTCACGCACACCAACCTATGAAAGTTGGCCCCTTTTGTTTAATACGATATAACCGTGAGGCTCATTCTAGACATATAATTATTCTCAGGGCATACCCATACAAGAAAATTAAAAAAATAAACAAAAAACTAACATAGACTCATAATTTTGTTAGTACATACTTAATCTAATGTTAGTAGTTCCACATACTTTATATGCTATCCTCTTCTTGTCAGTGCCGAGCCCGTTTATATGAAGTGACCAGGATGTGCCACTGCCACAACTTGCCTCCATCAATCTGCATCTGCGTGGTGGAGTATAACCCACTCCATCGGACCCTTTAGTGAATGGAGGCATTTGCCATCACGCCTTTAGCTCTTTCTTTTTACGCGCGAATAAACGAGATAAAAGGCGCGATAAAGCCTTATATCGCGCATCATAATACGGCCGCTAGAAATATTGAAATCGGTTGAGCGATATAAAAATTATCGTGGCTCAGAAATGTAGTTAGCGGGGATCTATTTGAATATGAACAGAGGATTTAATTTCAATTTTCTATTCTTACATTATACTTGTGGTTGTCTACATTGGCAGTTTGTTAGGAAATACAGGGTGTAATAAAACGCTCTAGTTAATACTTAAGTACTGGTTGAGACCATCAAACTGAACAACTTTCACCATTGAGCGAACATCGGGAAAAAATTAAAAAATCCACTAATAATAAAACAAACATCCCATTGCATATACAGGGTGTAAGGGACAGCCCTCCGCAAACAGAAACGGTGAACGGTGTACCTCAGGAAACGCGAAAAAAAATCAGCTGTCCCATACATTTTAGTCCGGTTGGTACGGCAGTTTTGTATGGGACAGCTGATTTTTTTTTGCGTTTCCTGAGGTAGGCTCCATAGTGAAAGTTGTTCAGTTTGATGGTCTGAGTTCACCATTTCAGTTTGCGGAGGGCTGTCCCTTACACCCTGTATAGATAAAATTGTTTTAAAGTTGTTCTACGTATTTGATCTATGTCCCCACGCAAGTTTACCTAAGGTCCGGCTACGACCTGTGAAATGCCTTCTGAGATAGAAACAAGTATTGTCACTGCCATTGAATACTACTCAATATATAAAGTTAAGACTCAATTATATCGCAATTCACAAGAGTTCATTTTGGAATGGTGACTAGGATTTTATGTTTTAGGCATTGCTTTTAGATTTCTAGTCCATTCATTTAGGTACTAGAACCTTCTTTAATGTTCTTATTGTACAGAGAATAATATGGTTTTAATATTTTAAATACTCAAACCATACGAAAACTCAATTCTCCAGGTGATTTTGAGGCATTTGGGCACAGCTGTGATATATGAAATGTGGATATTCTGAATATGTAATATGTAGGCTCAATTCACACCGAGATGGCAGTGGCCGATAGCAAAACTGCTCGCAGTTTCAGTTCTGCGGCATTTTAAATTTGATCTACGTTGCGTAAATAGATAGTATGTTTTGAGGGCTTCAAAAAGCCGAACATCGACACGCGGCGCTTTAAGCCCTCTGCTACTATAAATTATAAACATTTTGGGGATGGTTGGGGACCTCCTAGCGGTTCACCCCGGGCAATGGCATCACAAGCTACCAAGTTTGTGGTGGCGGCTGAACGATCCCCCACAGTGATGTGGTAGGCTCCGCAAGGAGCCACCTGGCTCGCGACCACCCTCCTACCGGAGTCTGGCGCCAAGCAGCTTGCTGCGTTCCTTCGGTGTGCAGGAGTTCCAGTGCCCTTCTGGGTTAGCTCGCTACATCTTCGACCCCATCTTTGTCCTGAGGACTAGATTGAGGTCAAGATAAAAATAAACGGTTCAGTAGTTTTCATGTAACTTTAAAAATTATGAAATAACATTAAATTACAAATTTAAAAAACCCCCAACGCCAAAAAATAACATTTAAAAAAAGTAATAAATAATGCAGTCACCTATTATTTTTGATGTAAGCAAATGTATGTTTTACTTCTTTTGTGTCGGGGACCGCAAGTGATTGTAAAAAAAATCAATGGTCATTTCATAGCGGTCCCCTACGCATTAATTAACCTAAAATTTCTTAAAGAGAGTAAAGAAGTAAAACATACATTTGCTTACATCAAAAATAATGGGTGACCGCATTATTTATTACTTTTTAAATGTTCTTTTTTGGCGTTGGGGGTTTTTTAAATTTGTAATTTAATGTTATTCTATAATAAGCTGCCATCTTTATAAACTTTAAAAAACAGAATAATTAGTTGTTCCAATTAAAAACAATACAACGAACCAATTAGACAATGTCAAGTTGCAACATAATTCGACAAGGATGACTTTGCGGTCGCAATATAAAATTGACATCTTAAACGAAGTGACCAACTTTTAAAACAAACGTAAACAAACATTTGTTTGCCTGTCACATCATTGACGTGACGTGAATGACAAATCCCCGAGCAATTTATGAAATTCGTTCAGATTGTTTCAATTCAACTTAGAAAATCCACATACAGGGTGTAAAATGAATTGCGTTGTATATCAAAGGGGGTGCTTTAAACCGTCAAACTAAATAACTTTCACTATGGAGCTAAAATCGAAATCGCGAAAATCAGCTGTCCCACAGCCAGCCAGCTGTCAGCAGCCACATTTGAGTCCAGTAGCCATTGTCATTTTCTATGGAACAGCAGATATTTTTTTCGCGATTGTGATGTTGGCTTTAAGTGAAATTTGTTCAGTTTGATGGTCTGAAACGCCCTGTTTAATATTTATGTAACACATTAAATTTTACACCCTGTATAACTGTGTGTGTACAACTGATCCAAATGCTGTCCAATTGTGACAGGTAGCGAGTCCCTCCCCGCTTTTGGAAACAAATGGAAGTGGACACAATACAGGGTGTAATAAAACACCTTAGTAATACCTTCTTAAATGGGTCGCTTCAGACCATGAAACTGAACCACTTTCACTATGGAGCCAACTTCGAAATCGAAATCTGCTGTCCCATACATTTTAGTCGAGTCGGTACTGCAGTTTTGTATGGGACAGCAGATTTTTTTTTCGCGAATTTGATGTTGGCTCCATACTGAAAGATGTTTCAATTTCATGGTCTGAAGCACCCCTTTAAGCATTACTACGGTGTTTTGTTACTCCCTGTATACAAGCCTCAAAATTGAAGCATATTTTAAAAGGGTAATACAAAAAGCAAAGTTGCGCACTTTATAATACCATCTCGTTCCCGTTTCAAAGTTTGCCCATTCCGCAGTGCAAGTCTCTTGAAGCGAACCACTTTAACCTTTATGGCTTTGACCTAAGAGTATTAACGGGGACGTTTTGCAAAGAACAGAAATTAACAATTGTATGAACTTCGTCGATAAAGAGATCTTGAGTCAGCTGATTTTAATCGGCTTATTTCCTTCCTTTTTGGAGGGGAAAGCTTTTGTTAGCTATTTGTTTGTTGTCAATAAAAACGGACGGTAAACTGCAAGCGGGCGGTTAATTTATTGCTTAAACTTTGCGTAGGTAGGTACCTATAATGCAGATCTTTTCTAGTTCATTATATATAACCAATCATCTGTGGCAGTCGGGTAAAAATGACGACCCCTATACAGGGTCCTTCCTACGTCCTACCTCCTGGTTTTGGGTAACTTTGTAGCCATTTTACTCATTAACTATGGCACTTTTTGAGCTGAAAAATAAACTGAACCATCTACACGATATGAGAAGTGATGTGGTTTTTCTAGAAATATAATTTAATTAATAAAACCGAAGAAAAGGGACTCTAAAGTCACCCCCTTTTCCAGTTGTAACCACTTTACTCTAACATTTTTAAATGAAAATTTACAATATTGTTTACAACACAATTTAGAATGACGTGGTTTTCTTACTTTTTCGAAATTTATAAAAAATCATTGAATTATTCAAAGAAAACAGCTAAATTCTGACCGAAGCCACGCGATCGTTCGCATCGATTAGTATGGAGAGTCGTGGTCCACGGATGAAGCGCCTTAATAATGTTGACGGTTATTTAATGTTACGATTAGGCCCACTTGTGCCAACCACGGGTTAGCAATTAACTCCGGATAAAATGGCTCTTTCAGTTGTTTTTCTATTCAAAAAATCATGGGTTACCAACTTAACCCGGAGTTTATTGCTAACCCAGGTTGGCGCAAGTGGGGCTTAGACAATCAAACTAAACAACTTTCTCTATGGCTCCGACAAGCAATGAAATCGCGAAAAAAAATCTGGTGTCCCATAGTGCAGTTTTGTAAGGAACAGCAAAGATTTTTTCGCGATTCCGATGTTTAGGGCCTGTTTCACCACTTCTGAGTAAGTTCTTGTTAGCGTATCCGACAGATAATTTGACGTATTTTGTATGAAAATATGTCAAAATATCTGTCGGATAAGCTAACAAGAACTTACTCATAAGTGGTGAAACAGGCCCTTAGTAATTTAAATTCTAATCTAATGATTAGATAAATTTTTTTCACATTATAACTGTCACATTGTTACATAAATATTTTTTTAGCGCTTCCGATGTTAGTCCCAAAGAAAGATGTTATTATCGTCCCCTTAAAAACCCTCAGCATACATTTAAAATGACTCTGTATAAAGGGTAAAATTGATATCATTAGCATCCTTTTAAACTAAGAATCTACCCATCAAACTGAACAATTCAACTTTTACAAGGGAGCAAACTGATCACAGCAAAAAATATTTGCTGTTCCATACAAAACTGCAACTGCAACTGCTACTCGACTCATATGTAATTTTTTTTTTGCCTTGGTCGGTTTGCTCGTAGTAAAAGTTGTTCAGTATGAATAGACGCTTAGTTTAAAAGGATGATAATGATATCAATTTCACCCTGAATGTACAAATAATATAAGGATGTGCAAAAGCGCCATATGAAAAGGTGTGGAATAGAGCCCGCGCAGCCTGTCCAGCATGGAGAACTCGTGTAAACAGTCAAATTTATGATGAAGCAAGTAGGCGATCACAACTAGATGCCAAACGTGATGAATTGAAAGTGCGACCACCAGCGGCTAAACAATATCACAATGAGAATGACATGCTCACGTGCCCGCTATGTGCGAGGATGTTCTCCAAGAAGATTGGCTATGTTAGCCACATGAGGGCCCATCAACGCCAACAACGGAGTTGAAGCAGTCGCCGTGGCCGAAATCGGTCAGGAGCAATACACACAAATAATATTGTTATCAAAACAAATGTTAGGCATGCATAGTTTAGTGCATACGATGATTTGCATTCCATTCGTCCGCTCGATTGGTTCTGATTCAATTAAAAAATTGAATTCAAAATGTTCGGAGCTTTTCAAACGGCCACTACTGGTTTTAAATGGCCTTTGCGGCTATCCGAGCCAAATGGAACTATAGAAACTGTAGTGGAAGGTCGAATTTATTATCGAGTCGAATGCGTCAATATTTGTAAATAAATCAAGCAGAAACATTTGGACTAATCAAAAATATTTTGTATTTTTTTGCACTTGGCTTCGTTTGTAGTATCGCTTCATTATACGGCAAGATATTTCCTTTTCCCACAAACTAAAAAAAATACGGTTATTCTTAATATGCTGACACTTATATATGACTATAAGGGGATGATCAGATCATCTACCTGAACAACTTTCTCTATGGGACAAACATCGAAATCGCGAAAACCAATCAGCTGTCCCATATATTTGGCTCGATTAGGTTTGCAGTTTTGTATGGACGAGATAATATTTTTTCGAGATTTCGATTTTGGTGCTATAGAGAAAGTGGTTCATTTTGACGGTCTGATCATACCCTTAAAAAAGTGTCAGTCTCAGGTGTAGTCAAGAGAGATATTTACGATACCAGATGACTTGAAATAGAAATATAACGCTCAACCATCCCAAGTAATGCACAAAGATCATTTGGGTGGTTAGAGGGTAGCAGTACCTACCCATAGTATTTAAAAATATGTAAAGATTGAAAAATTAAGCTTTGTTTTCGTCCAATTAAGAGAATATTATTCCGAGAGCGAAAATGCGCGCTGCATACAAACGTACTATGGTGATATTTTCAATACTAACCAATTAAATTCAATGCAATTTTGCAGAAACAATCTAGAAAAAAATTTCTATGCTTCTATAGAGTCAGATTTTCGTTAAAATATACAGTTTCAATGTTAGGATTAATTTAAGATTTGTATGGAAATCTTTGAGGCACTGTAACTTGAAAACTATACGTTTTAACGAAAATCTGAATCCATACAAGCATAGAAATTTTTTTCTAGATTGTTTCTGCAAAGTTTCATTGACTTTAATTGGTTAGTATTGAAAATATCACCATAGTACGTTTGTATGGAGCCCGCTCCGAATAATATACCCTTAAGCTACCGAGTCTATAACGTCAGGAAAATCTATCATTTGTAATAGAACTATATCTTATGTGGGATCTTTTTGTCAACATCTGAAAATCCATTTTTATTTGTAGAACTCAAACTTAAGGCGTATCAGCCGTGGACCACTCTCCTCTCACTCACACTCCATACTAATCGATGAGAAAGAGCGCGTGGCTCCGGTCAGAATTTTGCTGTTTTCTTTGAAAAATTCGATGATTTTTTATTAATTTCGAAAAAGTAAAAAAACCACATCATTCTACATTGTATTGTGAACAATATAGTAAATTTTCGTTTTGTTCCGATTAAAAATGTAAGAGTAAAATGGTTACAACTGGAAAAAAAGGGGTGACTTTAGAGTCCCTTTTCTTCGGTTTTATTAATTAAAATCGATTTCTAGAAAAACCACATCACTTCTCATATCCTGTAGATGGTTCAGTTTAAATTTCAGCTCAAAAAGTGCCATAGTTAATGAATAAAATGGTTACAAAATTACCCAAAACCGGCAGGTAGCCCCTTAACTGTTATTTTGGAGAAATTACAGCTTGTAATTTCTCCAAAAAGGAAATAAAGAGTATTTAAGTTTTATTTTCTTAGAAAAAATGTTTGAATATAACGTTAAACTCACATTTCCAGTTATTCTTTAGCCTGAATTATGTAGAACTAGACTCCATTCCAAAAAGCACGAAAATTTAAGGCCATTTTTAATTACAGAAACGAAACAGAGATTTATTCTTAGAACAGCTTTAGTAACGTCCAAGATATGTCGGATAGTATATCTTTCTGGTGAATAAATTATATTTTCACCTCACAAGCTCGGAAAGATTCTGTTTATCATTCGAAATATGAGTGCAAAAGTGCATTTTATCCGCTAGCGTGGAAAGAGTTTTTGAAATTCGAATCTGTCTATTCAATATTTTTGTATACCGCCAATCCACTGAAAATGCTTAATAACTATTTTATGACACTGGCCAGCACGAAAATAAAAACTTTTTGAAATGTTCTTTTTAGCAATTCACTTTTTTTCCTCGCTGTTGTGAGGTGAAAAATTGTGTGTTTCTCTCGGCTGCAAAGTTATTCTGCGTCTCGTACCTTTGAAACCTTCGCTAAGCGCTCAGGATTCTATTATTTTAATCCTAGAATCATTCGCTTGATCAGGTTTCAATAAAAGTACTCGCGCAAAAAAGCAACTTTGCAGCCTAGCAAAACAAATAACTATTGTTTGTCAGAATTGGCCAGAAACCTAATTAGGAATCGGAAAATCTCGTCGTCCTTATTTGGAATGCAGTAAATATACTATTACCTATTCTGTTCCTGAATGTTATTTTTAATATAAAAAGTAACGAAATGTTAATGACGTCACCATTGTGTTATTTACTACTCAAAGTGTTCTCATCCAATATCTAAAGAGTTGCTGATTCGACTAGTAGCAGTTAATAATTGCTTAACTTCTATGATTGTTTCGAACTCCGAATCTCATCTACGAGTACTTCTGCTGGACCAATCTCCTGACCTAGATAAATACCTACACAATAGTGATCCAATTGGAATCTATCTGTTAACAAGACAAATTACCTACAGTCCGCAAGGTTCTATTACGCAGATAATTAATGTATAGAATTAATTATAGGAACCTAGGTGTAAATGACTGTGGTTCGTAGATATTCGTCTATTAAACGAGATTGGATTGGAAATAATTATTTAGAGGTGGTAAGAGAACTTAAGTGGTTAACATAGCTCAGAAAATTAGCAAGCTGAAGTGGCAATGGGCTGGTCATATCTGCCGAAGAACTGACAACCGATGTCAGAGTTCTAGAGTGGAGACCATTAACTGGTAGGCGTAGTGTAGGACGCCTTGCGGCCCGCTGCACAGAAAAATGTAGCTGGGAAGGACTGGATGAGGAAGGCCGAGGACAGAGTTTTGTGGCGCGCCTTGGGAGAGGCCTATGTTCAGCAGTGGACGATGCTAAGCTGATGATGATGATGATTTAGAGGTGATATTTTGCGGAGAGGCTTAGCCTTTTAATTATTACGGTTCGGGTTCATTTAGTCACAAAAAATACATCGAGAACTTATTGGATTCATAGTTATTTCTTTATCACGGGACAGAAGTGTCCCGGACCTTTGGAACGCATGCGGGCCGAAGCCAACACGTAGAGGCCCTTTATACAATTTGTTCTAAATTGTTATGTGACACCAACCAGTAATTATCCCTGAATCTTATCTTATCTTAACTATTATAAAACCATAAATTCACGAGGAACAAAAAAGTAGCGGTTTACTTCATATAAAATCAAATAACACTCGATAGTGCGATTTAAATGATGTGCAGCGCCATCTATTGACAAAATTGTTAGTTTGTTTGTTTGTTCGCACATCACGCAAAAACTGCTGAACCAATTTTGATGAAACTTTTTTGTTTGATAGCTTATGATCTGACTTAAAATCTGGTATATAATTTGTGCGGACGAAGTCGCGGGAAAACACTAGTACACTATAAAAGTGCATCCAAAACAGCCCCCGGTCAGTGTAGGACGATTTTTTAGGAGTGGAAAGAAATAATCTGGACTGTTGAGTTAGGGTGCTAATGGACTAGTTTAATAGGGCTAAGAAACTATGGCGCCTGTCTGACTATTGTATAAAGTATAAGTAAGTATAAGTTATAGCCTATAGAATCCCACTGCAGGGCAAAGGCCTCCGCTCACGAATAAGGGTGAGAGGGAGTGGGCCATTCTCCACCACGCGGGCCCAGTGCGTGTTGGTGGAGGCAAGTAAGTGGTCAACTTGCTGTCAGAGAATTTTCAAGCCGCCTCAATAGGCCTCTGACCTGGCTTAACGAATAGTTACAACGCCATCTGACGAAACTATCCGAGACCAACTGCTTAACGTGCCTTCTGAAGCACGGAAACGCTCGAGATGAAATACCACTAAACGGTCACCCATCCAAAGACTGACTGGACCTGACGTTGCTTAACTTCGGTGATCGTTTCCAATACCGAAGCTCCACTACGCCAACGAGCGCTTCTATTGTATAATAATCGAAAAAACGGCAGACGGTGACTCGCTAACTCAAGATATTTATTATTATTTTAATTATTAGCAAATGCGCCATAACAACTCTTATTCTGTGAAAATTTCAACCATATACCTATTGCGGTTCACAAGAAATTGTCCTTTACAGGTAAGGCAGACAGACGGAACGACGGACGGACAGTATTGGCTTAGTAATAGGGTCCCATTGGACAGGCTCCCATTTCGGTACGGAACCCTAAAAAATTACTTTTTATTTTATCTAACAAAGATCCAGCAAAGCGTATGAAACATGGGTTTGGAAATAGGTTCGGCAATGATCTCTTAAATTTTACAGTATCTCATGTAAATAATAAATAAATGCTATCAGGGAAAGTATTAAATATTAAACATTGAGTACGTTAGGAAGACAATAAATGTCACGAAAAAATGTCTTTAATTCTACCAGTACATCTTTCAATGTACGAGCCATATATTATTCAGCCGAGTACCGAAAGAAAACACACATAACACGTTTCTCTCAGGGAAAACGACATAAGTTTATGGAAAGTGTCGATCTGAATTTGGGAAGGAATCGGAAATAATTTAAGGGTATATTACCTTTGGCGTGCTCCATACAAACGTAGTCTGGTGATATTTTCAATACTATTCCATTAAAGTCAATTAAATTTTTCAGAAACAATCTAGAAACTAATCTCTATGGTCGTATGAAGTCAGATTTTTGTTAAAATATACAGTTTTAATGCTAGGATTAATTTAAGATTTGTATGGAAATCTTTGAGGCACTGTAACTTTAAAACTATACATTTTAACGAAAACCTGACTTCATACGAACATAGAGATTAGTTTCTAGATTGTTTCTGTAAAATTTCATTGACTTTAATTGGATAGTATTGAAAATATCACCAGATTACGTTTGTATGGAGCACGCCAACGGTAATATACCCTTAAGGAAAAAAAAACATGAACGTTGTAAGCATAGGCGAGGTGTTTGATGGAAAAATGCAATTTTGTTATCAACTTAAGTATTTTACAACCTTAAATAAGTTATGTCTAGATAGAGCCTTACGCTTCTATCGTATAAAATAAAAGTGGCCAACTTCCTTAGGTTGGCAACTTATTATGTGCGTTCACACACGATGACGCACTGACGGAGCGGCAGACGTCAGTCCGTCATTTGTGAAGCAAGGAGTTGCATGAAACCGCACGTAGAAGCACACACGGTGACGCATTGACGCACCGGGTGTGGTTCTATGGACTGACATCCGCCACTCCGTCAGTGCGTCATCGTGTGTGAACACGCAACCGCATACTTATTTATACTTATAATGTGTGCGTGTAGGATAGTATTGAAAATATCACCAGAATACGTTTGTATGCAGCGCGCATTTGCGTTCTCGGAATAAACTTCTCTTAAGGCTCTCTTATTCAAGTGCAAGCGTCTCTTTCTTGCAAGCAGAAGTTTGCAATTAGCCATCCCGCTCCAATTGAAAGCAGGATAGCAAAAAAACGTGTTTTTCGTCAATATCTTTGCTCATGGGAGTTTCTAAGCTAAAAATTCTACGGAGTTCACTAGAAATATTTAATGTATTTAGTTAAGTACTAGAATAAAAAGTTAAATATCAGCAGTTTAATCATAGTATTGAAAAAAACATAACACAAAGGGGTAACTTTGGGATGTTTTTCTATGTAGTAAACTTAATCTAATCGTGTAATTGAGCACGGTCGCCTATCAGCCAGATCCTTAAATAAGACATAATTGGTTTTCAGACTTTAAAACACAGTTTAAAACACTTTCGTTCGTGTTCAAAAAAAGGCCTCGACCGGATAACAGCGTCTTAAGTGCATAAAACGATCCAATGAGATTAATACTCCCAAAACTCACTCGACATTGACAGAAATGCAGTGTTGGAGACAGGAAGGTGGCAAAGGGATCCATGGTTGGAGACCAGAAAAGGGCCATTAATTTATAAATAAATATTCTCTTATAAATATTTAAAAATAAAACAGAGCCTTTTTTCTCACGCGCAGTGCGCATCATTACATTATATGCCTCTCTGCTGAAAATTCAGTTTTATCTCCACTAGTATGAATCGATTAATTCAATTTTACAATCACCCCATTTGTATTTACCATAACAATTATTGAACGAGATCAAAAACACTTTCAATTGAAATGAAAATGGCAACGCAAATAATTAATTTCACATTTTACTAGGGGTGTACCAACACCGACGCCGATTTTATATATCTGTGCCGATATGTCGGGATCACCAATATGTCTTTACCGATTTAACGAGAGCTTTTTCGATGGATTTCATGTCATATGAAAAATAAAAACTGCCAATAAATTGTGGATTTTATCAATATGATAATATAATTAGAACTAGCTTTTGCCCTTGTAATCGACTGCTTTGACATTATAAAAGTATCTTATGTATTATTCCGGAACAAATTCTTGCCAAAATACATCATCCAGGTGTCATATTATACGGTCCTTCTTAATATGCTGACACTTTTTTTAAGAAGATGACCAGACCGTCCAGCTGAACAACTTTCGCTATGGCACCAACATCGAAATCGCGAAAAAAAAATCAGCTGTTCCATACTAAACTGCAAACCTACTCGAGCGAAATGTATGGGACAGCTGATTTTTCGATGTTGGTTCTATCGAGAAAGTTGTTCAGTTTGATGGTCTGACCATCCCCCCTTAAAAAAGTGTCAGCATATTAAGAAGATGAAACTGATTTTTCGAACCCAAATAAAATTATTATTATATGTATATTATTATATAAAATTATAATTAACCCATTCAATGTTTAGACGGACGTTTTATAATATAGGTTAATAATCTCTGGGTAATGTTGCACCTTTCGTATCGGTATCTGTATCGCCAATTACTGACTACAAAAATCGGCATAAATTTTTTTTCATCCCTAAGTTTTACCTCTTACGATTCATTATTCATTCGGCCGGCCGGCCGGTATCCCTTTGTACTTATTAACATGACAATTATAAAAGTTGAATTGAAACCAACTGAACGAATTTCATAAATTGCTCGGGGATTTGTCATTCGCGTCACTTCAAATGATGTGACAGGCAAACAAATGATTGTTTACGTTTGTTTTAAAAGTTGGTCACTTCGTTTAAGATGCCAATTTTATATTCCGACCGCAAAGTTATCCTTGTCAAATTATGTTGCAACTTGACATTGTCCAATTGGTTCGTTGTATTTTTTTTAATTGGAACATCTAGTTATTCTGTTTTTTAAAGTTTACAAAGATCGCAGCTTATTATAGAAAACGGGTAAGTATCTTTTGTTTAGAAAATTATATTTTAAATAAGTCAGTTAATTAAACGGCTAGGATGTTCGTTAATTGGCGCCATTTATAAAAGCGTGATAAGAAGTTCAAAGTTCATTTATTGCATAACTACAGGTTTAAAAAATATCTTAATTGTATTACTTACATTGTATCTCCATAGCTTACCAGTTTAGGTGTACAATAATAATTCGAATTTTAAAATTATTACAATTGTTGATGATGTACTTAAAATGTCAAATAGTTATAATGCAAAATTAACAGAATGCCAAAAAAACCTGGATAATAAACCTCTTGATCCAACAGAAATATTATGTTTTTATAGTATAATAATAATAATAATAATAATGCAGGGCAGCTTGTGGCGAGCTGTTGGTGATTGGCGACACCACGGACCCGATTCTCCAGAGGGCCCGGATTGATTTGGCCCTCACCTCCTGTCTTGCCTTAATCGGCCGGCCAGGAGTGGAGTCGCAAGAGCGGAACCTATGCTCCAGGTTGGAAGTGTAAAATGTCATAACGCCGGGACCTGCTGACTGGTGCGCTTAGCACCGGGAACCGGCGCCCGCAGACTCACCTCTCTACAACCTTAGCCGCTCACTAGATGTTGCTGCCTTGTCGCTCCTTGCGAGCGGTCGTTTTGGGGCGCCCATCAAATGAGTTGGCAAGTCACCGTCTGCCATTTTTGACAAACTTAGAGACATTTGTTACGGCAGGCGTCCCGAGTCTCTCCGCAATAACCCAGATTTCCCAGTCCACCCAGTTCACCCCCATAACCCGAGTAGTTTTTGTCCTTTCTACAATAGTCTCTGCACCGAACGTGGTATGTCTTCTGGTGCATTTGCATAATGCATTCAGAGATAGACCACGGTTGGTGCATCCCATTGCATTCAGATAAAAGTGTCTCAAAGGGGCCTCTACGTGTTGGACCTGTGTCCCCATGCAAGCCTTCCAAAGGTCCGGGCTACGGCCCGTGAAATACCGTAAGAGATACATAATAATAATAATAATAATAAATTTTATTTCAGGCAACAGTACAAAATTAATCATAACAGGCCCATATTATAAATACCTTAATCTAGAATACATACAACAATATAAGAAACAAAAACAAACATAAACATTACACTCCCTAGGGTTTCTTTGTTCTCGCTACCCTGTAGCGTCGAAAGACGACTCCGGCGGGCCATAAGTCAGGCGTCAGGAAACTCTTCAGGTGAGCGGCACGAACATGGATTTTAAAGGCCTTGAAGTCTGGTGACCTACTTTCCAGCTCGTACACGCTCCCGGGGAGAGGCCTTTTATCCTGACCCAGGCACCTGGTGGCAAGGTGACTTGCGATGTCATTCGCGGTCGTCTTCTTGTCCAGGCGGGAGATGTACACCCAAGTCGTCGGCGTAGCTGCTTTGATGGTTGTTGAAGCAGCCGGGGCGGTGCCACGCACATTGCGGCAACGACGATTACGATTCTTCCTTTTTACTAAGGTAAAACCGTCATCGTCGGCGCCTTCATTAGGCGGGTCACTAGCAGGCGCTGCCGCTGGCTGTGCGTCCGGAGCCCTGTGCTTGATGTTGCGATGGGGCCTGGGGCGCGCGGGGTAGCGGCGCGGGGGGCGGCACAATTCCTCCTTGAACGTAACCTGGGTGTGCCGGGGTGTACTTGGCTTCACGGGGATCAAGGGAGGATTCTGTTTATTTCGGCTCGGCTCAGGATTGGCGCGAGCGCGTGGCGTGGCGGGGGCATCGGTCCGCGGGCTAACTAGGTCAGTTGCTGGTGACGTCGCGCTTGACGTCGGTGAGGTGTCGGGTGGCGCGTCCGCGCCGTGCGGCTTGGTCACGTTTCGCTTACTCGGCGAAAACGCTGGCGCAGCGTTCGCGGCGGCCTGCAATGCGGTCACCTCATGACGCAACTCAGCGCTGGTTCGTTCCGAGGCCTCTAATTTGCCCCGAATATCGGTGATGTCGGCCCTCAAAAGCTGGATGTCCTTGAGCAGCCGGGTGACGTCGACGTGATCGAAAGTCACCGGCGGCAGCTTGTTGAGGTCCCGCACCACGTACGTGGGGACATCGTCCGGGTCAGTCTCCTTAAACACCCTGAAGATGTCCCGAAGGTCTTGCTTGCCGCGCCCATCCTTCTTCCTGGTGACAAGGCGCACGGGTCCGGTCGCGGCGGTCTCATGCAGCACCACCTTGGCGGCGTGTATCTCGTCCTCCGTGAAGCTCGACGTGCAGATCTGCCCCAGACTGAGCTCGTCCATCACGTCGAGCTTGTTCTGCACGAAGGCGAGTAGTTCGCACACCACAATGGTGTCGCTGCGCTTGGCGGGGTTCGCCATGACGTTTGATCTAGGTCAACGGAAATTAGCGTTGCATCGGCGACGATCCGGTCGCTGTTAAGCGTCCGTCCGCGCCGGCGTTTCGGCCGGTGTTTTCGGCGCCGGTGTATAGTTAGGGGAAAGGTGTACGAGATGATCCCCTTAAGGGAGAATGCTCGTAGTTTAAGAAATATTCGGTTTAATTCTGATGTTTAAGCCTTTCCTGCCTTGCCTCATTATTATATTTCACTTTTTCTAAAACCCTACGAAAGGATCATCTTGGAGACCCCCGTGTCCTGGACAAGATGATCATGCCCCCTATTTAAGGAAAATTCAAAGTTTGCGTGGAATTAAATTAAATCAACAACTTGCCAGAGTTAACAATGTCTTATTTATGTAATCTTAGGAACACAAAATCATCATCAGCCTATCATCGTCCACTGCTGAACATAGGTCTCTCCCAAGGCGCGCCACAAAACTCTGTACTCTGCCTTCCTCATTCAGTCGCTCCCCGCTACTTTTTTTAGGTCGTCTGTCCAGCGGGCAGCAGTTTTTCTCTAAAATACATTTAGCAACTATTTCATCATACTTTAGTAGGTATCACGCATCATGCATGCTACGCTAACGCGTAAGCGTAGTGTAGAAATGAATACAAACAACAAGTACCAGGGGTGCGATTTTTGAATCTCATTCCGTGAGCTCAACAGTTTAAAATGTTAAATTACTATGGAGATACGCATCTTTCTACTGCTGATTTGACTTTAAAAAATCGCACTCCTGAAGTATGATTTTTGAGAGTGAAATAAACAGTAGAAAGATGCATGAGAACGCTTTTGTAAGAGATTTAAAAACCGTTCAAGCTCACCGATGACATTCAAAAATCGCACCCCTGAGCTGAGCACAAAAGATCACATACCTACTTATTCTCAAGCCTACATAGGAGGCGCTGTGGCTACATGTTAGAGTCCATCACATCCGACCCCGTGACAAAACGAGAAACGAGTTCTTTTTCTCGGAAGTGGCATTCTATGCTCGTAGATTCGGGTAAACTAGAGAGTGAATCTGTGTTAAACGTGTACACTCATTGAGCGTTGACCTCGTACAAAACGTATTACCATTTGCTGTATCCAGGGCTTCTTCTTCAATAAAAGTTTTATGTTCTAGCATCAGTGGTGTAGTTAGGTGACCAAGGGACCTGGGGGAAAAAACGGGGGCCCTTAAGGGTATATTATTAGGAGCGCGCTCCATACAAACGTACTATGGTGATATTTTCAATACTAACCAATTAAAGTCAACGAAATTTTGCAGAAACAATCTAGAAACAAATTTCTATGCTTGTATGGAGTCAGATTTTCGTCAAAATGTATGTAATAGTTTTCAAGTTACAGTGCCTCAAAGGTTTCCATACAAATCTTAAATTAATCCTAGCATTGAAACTGTATATTTTAACGAAAATCTGACTCTATAGAAGCATAGAGATTTGTTTCTAGGTTATTTCTGCAAAATTTCATTGACTTTAATTGGTTAGTATAGAAAATATCACCATAGTACGTTTGTATGGAGCGAGCATTTTCGCTCTCGGAATAATATTCCGAGGTACACTTAATAGGTGCTCTGCAAGAGTTGTCAATTTCAAACAAAACTTTGTCGTAGAACATTAATATTTTATATATGGAAAAATAGCTTAGAAAATCTAGATTGCGCCTATCAAATAATATTTACAATTTATAACATTATTTAGAATATAATAAAATTTTGTATGAATAATTTCAAAGCTTGATATCTTCGTAATTATATTATAAATTGTATATATTATTTTACAGATTAACTAGATTTTCTAAGCTATTTTTCCATATATAAAATATTAATTTTATTAACACCGTCACTTCCGTACTACCGTTCTACGACAAAGTTTTGTATGGACTGAAACCACCTTAAAGGAAATTGCCCACGTGACGAACATTCCAGGTTTCAAATCGTTTCACAAATAACAAATGAGTAGGTATGATAGCTAAAATTATACCTACACAATAGGAGCAATATCATACTTCCCAGGAAATGGAAATTGTAAATGTATTTTCGCGTTATACTGATTTTTTTTCGCGTTGCCTGGGGTAGGCTCCATAGCGAAAGTTGTTCAGTTTGATGGTCTGAGTTCACCGTTTCAGTATTTGCTAGGCTGTCACTTACACCCTGTATAGTTACGCTGTGATAGTACCAAAAAGTTTGAAATCCTCTATAGTGGAGCACAGACTGCCTAACAAGCGGTGACAAATGATAATAATCCTTGGTGGTCGGTAATGATCGTTCTTCTCCGTAGTTGTTTTAGTGACGTTAACTTTGTCCCTTTCTAATGTATGTCTTGGCATGACGTCACTCAACTGTCGTTCATGCCATTGTGATAGAAAGGGACACACGTAAAATTGGAAATATCGACGACGGAGACGAACGTCAAATTTTCTTGTATCAATGCTTGTAAGGAGGAGTGCTACCCTTTATGATTTAGATCCATGGATAGTACCTACTGTCTTAGCTGTATTTTAGACGTAGTACCTATATATAGACGTATAGTATGGAAGTTGCTTTTCCATATACGCTGTCGCTGAACCGAAAAAACAAAACAACATAAGCACTTATCCCAAAAACCAATCCTTCTTCCTTGATCCGGAAAAACATTCGATTGATTCGCAATCGAGGAAGTGCTCATGCTATTTTAATCGATTCATTCGGCGGGTATTCGATTGGAATCGATGCCTTGTATTATGTTCGTTCTGGGCGTTCCGGACTATCAATTATCAATATATCTTGAATATGCTGACACGAAAGAAGAATTCAATTCAGACAAACATAATCAGTATCGTAAATCTGAATAAAACATTTTTGTACAGTGCGACATAAAAGAGTAGAAAATACCACGCAAGAACGTCAAAATCACGCTTGGAAGATTGGGATACATCGTTGCCTATATACAGGGCGAAATTGATATCATTTTATTTTAAACTAATAGTCTACTCATCAAACTGAACAACTTTTACTACGAGCAAAACAATCGGAGCAAAAAAAAAAACTGCTTTTGCATACATTTGAGTCGAGTAGGCATCGCAGTTTGGAAAACAGCAGATTTTTTTACTCCGATCGGTTTGCTCCCATAGTAAAAGTTGTTCAGTTTGATGGGTACACTCTTAGTTTAAAAGGATGCTAAAGATATTAATTTCACCCTGTAGTTATAGTTATCATAATAAAAGTCCAGGCTAGATTCTGGTACTTTTAATAGGGCTAGATAATCTATTATGACAATGTCCAAAATATAACAGGTACAAAATGTTGGTAGGTATATCCAGTTGAAGGCTCGCTTGTCCTCGGAAGCACCAAGTGATCTGCGGTCACTCTAGTTACTGGTTTTGTGGTTGTATCAATGTGCTGGATCGGTAGCAGTGCTATTAGGTAATTGGGTCTGTCTCGGAGGATCTGAAACCGAAGATCCTTGATCCGGATCGCTTTATTGGCTTGGAAATAAAAGGTATCGCGTAGAAAAAATTGTACCCATTGAGTTTGAGAAACAATAAAATTGTAATCGACTGACCTTATAAATCTCTCGTACATATCACAGCTTAGACTGTAACAATACACCCTGATTCTCATTCATAATATGACGGAGACGGTGATAATACATCTCTCATTTTCGCATACCTTGACGGTTAGAGCGCTGTGGGTTACTTCCACTGAATTTGAGAAGTCACTGTCCGTCACAAAAAGTATTGTTACAGTTCTCTACAAGATCACATTATAAATGAGTCTATAAAAATATACTGGTGAACTGGGTTTTCTCGGATTCGGTTCTCACACAAGAACCACTAGAACCACTTGCGTCAACCTGGGTGAGGAATTAATTCCAGAAAGTTATTAAATTAATAAGATACCACTGCTGGAAAAAGGCCTCCGCTCACGAATAAAGTAAGGAAGTGGACCGTACTCCACAGGCCAAGAGCAGATTGGGGAAGGCAAGTTAGTGGTCAACTTGGGGTTATCAAAGAATTTTCATGGGCCGCTGACATGGCGTTAGTTACACCGCCATATGATGAAACCACAGAGTATTATAATGAAACTATCCGAGACAACCAACATACATAATATACTCACGCCATTATCCCACGGGGTTAGGCAGGGACTACGACCCATCGCTATCTGCCACGATTCTGAATGCCTTTGGAATCACCAAATTTTTTCTACTAGGAATTTACAGTCTTATAAGTAATATTTTTATTTATAATTAATGAACTTCTTGCTTGTGTGTTAGCACCGCATTTCCGCCAGTGTCAAGTGGTTTGAGGGAGTATCTATCCAATCTCGAGGATTGTTTTTGAGTAAGAACACAACTGAGAAGGATTGCGGAGCCTCGTGGCAGGCTGAAACTCGAACCGCGCGAACACCACGCGAAAGACAAGTGTTCGGGGCAAACCCTGCAACGGGACACCATAGTCTTATTTTCAGTATTAACGTCGACGCGCATGTTGTAAAAATACCGTCTAATTAATGGTTAAACAAACATACCTGTGTGAAGTTTCACTATAATTATATGAATCGTTACATCCGAAGGGATTGCATTAGTGAATATAAATCTCGAGGATGTAACGATGAAGTATAATAATGAACTGTTTATGCTAAGTAAAGACCGATATAACTCGAAGGGAGACGTCAAGTTGAAGTGACAGTAGCGCGCATATAACTGGGAAGGGGGAACAAAAGTTGTCAAGTGGCAACCTCGTACCGGAAGACACATTGTTTGATGACCCTCCATAAGTTGGACTGACGACCTTCTCAAAGTTGGGAACCGATGTAAGCTGCACTTATTCAATCTTTGGGGGTGACAAACAACGATATTTTTAAAGGTAGGTGACAAGATAATAAATAACGGATGATTTTTTTACCGTGTCGAAGTTGTTCAGTTTGATAGTCTGAAAAACCCCTGAAAATTTCGACATTTTTATTTTTTTATTTTTTATTATTTGCTCTTGACCTTTACAAAAATGGCATCGTTACAACAAGATATATCTTCCGGTATAAGATAACTGTGCTTACGCGGCTGATAAACTGTTCTCACAGTTTGGCAGAGCTATAATCAAAATTCTTTGTTCTTTTGTGTCTAAATAAATAAAATAAATAATCGTGTTGGAGGAAAAGGGAAGATCTGCCCTTTCTTTGCCTCGTGCAGTTACTAAGCCAGGATCTGCGGTTCAATTATTACCGATATTCAATAAAAAATCTTAAAGTCTACACAGCCACATTTTTCCTATTTTCGTACACATAAGTCAACATTCTGTAAATTGATTTGAGCAATATCATCCTCCTGGTCATCCCTTTATTTGGTACAATATTTCATTAATTAATCTCATTGCCTTGATAAAGTCGTCAATAATGCATAGGTTCTGAATTATTAGAAGTATGAACGCGGATTCAATAAGTCTACAAGTTATGAAGCAGCAATGAACGTGGTACAGAGATATCGTTTGTAATAAATCGCTTGGTACAGTGGTAGAGGTGTGATTGATCATTGGTCAGAGATTGTAGCCTTAGTGAATGCCTCCGTCTTGTGGCATAGACAAATGTGAAGCATCCTGTAGATTAGTTTGTACAGGGTGACATAGATACGCATTGTGTGGTTATTAATTGAATAAAACAATCGTTCTTCACAGGATTTCTTCACGCATGATGCAACAAAGAAAAAAGAAAGACTTGATTATAATTATGGAATACCAAGGCAACATTTCTATTTTAGTGTTTTTTGGCGATAGGCTAGCGGATTAAAAACATTTGCTAGAGCCGCGCGGTTTGAGCCGCACTGATGGGAAAAGACCGGATGGTCTCACCTTGGTACCGTGGCAGAGGGGCCGCTGTCTTTTGTGGGATGCCACCTGTGTGAGTACATATGCGGCGTCTCACATTGGGGGTACTATGCGGGAGGCAGGGTCGGCGGCTGAAAAGGCAGCTTCGCAGAAGCATACGAGGTACGCGTTATTAGAGTCCCAGTACATTTTCGTGCCCGTGGCGGTGGAGACTTCTGGAACTTGGGGAGTGGACTCAAGGACGTTTATTAGAGATCTGGGCAGGAGGATGGTTGAGAGTGGCAACGATGCCCGCTCGGGGTCGTACCTGGTTCAGAGGATTTCACTGGCTATTCAGCGTGGTAACGCCGCTAGTGTGCTGGGATCCTTTGTGCCGGGTACGACTCATGACGGAGTTGATTAGAGTGTAATTTTTATTGTTTATTGTATTAATAAGATACTTAAAAATTATAGGTAGATTCTTCTTTCTTCTGGGCAGATTCTTATTTATTTTGTATAGTCTTATAGTTTTATTTTAGTTTTAGTATATTATGTTCATTCATTTGCTTAACATTTATATAGTTTCTGTTAAATAAATTTAACTTACCCCATTGCCATTAACTATAGAATATATAAATGTTATCCAAATTTCATGTTTCTGTCTTCAGTTCAGTGTATGACAGTCAATCATTCAGTCAGTCACCGAAATGTTTTATAAATATTTTATAAATAGAAAAATCATCACAATCATCGTCCCAAAATTTATTTAAAAAATGTCTGTTAAAATTCACTGATCTGCAATACTTAGCCCCACTTGCGCCAACCACGGGTTAGCAATTAACTCCGGATAAAATAGCTCTTTCAGTTGTTTTTCTATACAAAAAGTCATGGGTTACCAACTTAACCTAGAGTTTATTGCTAACCCAGGTTGGCGCAAGTGGGGCTTACACTTTTAAAATTTAAATTAGACATTTAAAATAAAAAACGTTTTAAAGCAAATGTTATCTTTCTTTGTAACTATAGTAAACTATACTAATTACTCTTTCTCGAAACCTTTTTATTTAGAAAGTACATCTTTTGTATTTAAAAAGTAAATGCACCATTAATAGTGTAATACTTTTGCAGGCCAGTTTAGATAGGTAACAAAAAAGATAACTTTAAAACATCCTGTTAAATTAACTCTTGCGTAAGGTTTTATCTAACAAAATACAATTTTAGAGTCTATTCATGTTACAGTATCACCGAACAGAAATCTAAATTACTTATTTATCTATGACACTTTATAATAGGTGATTTATTTTGGGTTGAAATAAGGATGAAAACAAAGTTAGTAGAATATCGACTGCGTTAAACATAACTCATCCTGTATTAACAAACCCAAATTCTGTTTAACTGGGTACCATATTTGATTTTTTGGCAATTTTTGGCCAGTACTCATTATATTGGTATTATTCGTAGTATTGGTATGAGTATAAACAAACCGGCCAAGAACGTGTCGGACTCACCCAAGATAGGGCTCCGAACCAATTCCATAAGTAGAATAAGATTGTATTGGACAATATGTTATGTTACGGTTCTTTCAGACACTGGTTGCGCTACAGCATCCGTTTTAATTTTCATTGCAAGTAGGTACTTACTGAAATCTAAATTTTATAACATTTTCAGACGCTCTTATCCCGTCGAGGCCGTTTTTTGAACACGAACGAAAGTATGTTAAACTGTGTTTTAAAGTCTGAAATTAAATTATGTCTTATTTAAGGATCGGGCGGATGGGCGGCTGTTCTCAATTACACGATTAGATTAAGTTTACTCGATAGAAAAAAATCCCAAAGTTACCCCTTTTTGTTATGTTTTTTCAATACTATGATTAAACTGCTGATATTTAACGTTTTATTCTTGTACTTAACTAAATACATTAAATATTTCTAGTGAACTCAGGAGAAGTTTTAGCTTAGAAACTCCCATGAGCAAAGATATTGACGAAAAACACGTTTTTTGCGATCCTGCTTTCAATTGGAGCGGGATGGCTAATTGTAAACTTATGCTTGCAAGAAAGAGACGCTTGCACTGGGATATCCTAGCCTTCAGATTTTTACGCTAGTATTTTAGAAGATATCGCAGCGCAGCGAGCGCTGATATCTCGAGACAGAAGCATTATTCTAACGATTTAGTTTTCATAGGAGTTTGGTTCCATTGGCCGGCCCGACAGCACATGTCTGTAGTGAACCTGCCTGCTGTGCCGAGGGTCGCGGGTTCGAATCCCGTAAGGGACAAATATTTGTATGATGAATATGAATATTTGTACCCGAGTCATGGATGTTTGTATCTATATATTATGTATTCTATATCGTTGTCAAGTTATCATAATACAAGTCCAGGCTAGATTCTGGAACTTTAAATGTGACTAGATAATTTGTGTGAGAATGTCCAAGACATTTATTTAATGTATTGGACAAGACCTTTTCAACGACACCTCACTCGATTTATATCCAACCCCTCTGTCGATCGTGGGGTGGAAAAAATTTCTTTCTTCATCACTATTACATTTCTGTTTTTGGCTTACTGTTATCTATCTTCATGCAAAATTTGGGCGAGTTATTGAGGCGCGACATACAGACAGACAGAATGGACGAAAGAAGTAGTTCCTTGTTTGACTACGGAACCCTAAAAAGAAGCCAGCCTTGCCATAACTGCCTATTATGAATGGAGTTGATGTGTTGTACCACAATGTTGCCAGCATATAGATTTAAAGTAAATAGGCGGCCATAACGATAGTATGCTTGTTACACTACATTTTATAATGTAAACAACAACAATCACAAACCCATTTCAACATTATTAAGTACTAAAACGTTGAAATATGTATATGATTCGGGTACCTATATACATCTCCAATCTCGTAGATATATTGTTTTTATTAAACTAAAAACTAACTTGCATCAAACACACCCCAAAAATATTGAAGAAAGGATATTGGAAATTGGCCCCCTGAATTACCAATATCGCGTGGGTAATTTACAATTTCCGAGTCCTGAGTACGACCCAGTGCAGTTCGTGACCCGTCTCAAGGTGTCCCACAGATTGTGAAGACATTTATTTGTCTAGACGAGCACCAATTTGTTTCTAGGTATTTACTGAATGTGGTATGGTGGTATTTCGTTCTCTGGGTTGTGGGCTCGGTGGCGAAATGAGGAGTTTTCTGACAGCTACTTAAACGTAGTTCATCATACCGGCGATAGACGGCGTTGACTAGACGAAAATTGTAGGCTGAAAAGTAAACACAAACGCATGCCACTAAGTCGGACGCAACTATTGACGAAATACAATACCTAATTATGCTCATATTTTGCTTCTTAATTAAAAACACAAATTCTTACTATTTTATTTGTATTTTATTATCTGCAAGGTCGCTCACCCCTGTCTCGTCAACGCCATCTATCGAGCCATTAGGCACTACTTTTTCTTTTTTAATGGCTTTCTGAAAATCCCTCATTGGAAAACTCAATTCGGTATGTCAAGTTTTTTTTTGTCTTCATTTTTATATTTTTTACGGACAGAAGACATAATTTTAAGATACCTATTTCATTCTTATTGCGATTCATCGAGTTTATCAATATAAATTTAATTTTTAAATTATTTTGATCTGTAATCTCTATGTGCAAAAATGGTGGAGAGAAAATAATTCGAACTCCATGGAGAAAAACTACATACAGCTGTATTTAAAAAAATTAAAACCTGCCTCCTCTTTCTAACTCTATGCTGGAAAAAGATACGGCAACATCAAATGTCAAATTCTGACATTGTGAAAGTATTTTTTTTTCTTAATGGCCGGTTATTTTAAGTTGATTTTATGTTTACCAAGGAGTTCAGAGGTATGCCAGTGACGTCACTGGACTTACCGAAAAACGACGTTATTTTACTAAAAATATTTGTAATCCTTTCATTTTAAAATCTTTGACATAGAAAATATGATTATTGAGACAATTATCTCGAAATGGTTTTCGATTCAGCCCTCCAAAAAAAAACTTGACATACCGAATTCCCGGGTTTGGAAGAGTGCGTGTTAAAGTCCCGCCCGATTCTTCATATTTCAACCTTTAATTTGATTCGAAATAGCACAACATGGCTGTAACATGTTTATACCTAATCAATAATATTTGAAATAGGTACACGTAAACATTTATTTATTGATTGACTAACGTGGAAAGTTTGTTGTGGAAGTCGATGAAAAATTGTTTACAAGATCTTGGTTGCGGTTTGTTCAAGAGAAATTAAATTTTTATTAACAAACAAGTATTATGTTGACAATGTACGTGAATGGTCCGCCCGGCCACGTATGTAACGTAGTCAAAGAAAGTCGGAAAATATCACTCCGCTCTCGCTCTTTTTGTTTCACGCACGCACAATTCAACTTTCTTTCGGAATCGAGTTATAATCAATGACGTTTTACAAATAGACGCGTCATTCGCTAACATCACTGCACTTTAAAATGGCGCGATATAGTGACGTGTCGCCCGTACGTACACTAGAAGGCGCGCGACTATGCGAACGCCCGGCAATTACCTTGCTTTTTTGTTGCCATTTTGGAGCGCGTGCAACGCATCTACATATAAAAACATCTTAGGTTATAATACATATAATGTCGCTGCGCTTGCTCCTGTACTGGTTCTAAATCCTATTGCAATGATCTCATTATCTTGCATTAAATTCTCGAGTTCGCTTCGCTCGCTGTTAGTTATGACTTAATAATATTGTAAAAAAATCTCTTCGTCGCTCCAGGTTTGACATAATATTGCTAGCTCGCTTCGCTGGCTCCTGTTTTTTTTTAATCATTTTGCCTTCTTTCACTCTCTTGTTTTCGCTCTAATTTTAGTTCGTATGAATTTCGATGTCGCTTCGCTCTCTCTTGGCCCTGTACCCGGACTTTCGATTTTTAATATATCGCGACCGTTTAAATTCGAACTTCATTGTAATAGAGTTGACATTGGAACGAAAACGTTCACGCAATTGCAAACTTCGAATGTCCGAGTAGACACAGGTTTTAAATATTGTTGCAACGACCTAACCTGGCCATGGGAACAAATGACTGCTACGTCCATGGAAGGCGCATATGTGAAGTTTTTGCCCCCCTACTTGAACAAACGGTAGTAACTTACCCATTCTGTAAATGTTACATATACCAAATGTTATACCTATACTATAGTTATGAGCTTAGTCGCCCGCCTATACGCAGTCAAACGATTTTATGTTCATTGGATTTCTCCAGCACTACATCTACAACATGTTTAATCTTGCTTCTAACACTCCACGAACTACCGATCAAATCCACTTGAGGTACAACTTAAACCAATGCGATCTGCGGTCGCCATGACCGCTCTGAAAGTTTTCTGATGCATTGAAAGAAGTGTCAAATTGTTCAAAGATTATAGTAGAAATTGAGTAGAAACTTGAATTAGAATATGGAATAGAGAATGTGCGGAATCAATATTGCCTAGAATCTTGAATAGGCGGAAAAGCGTTTGGCAAGAACTCAAATCAATCCGCTGATTCCCGTACAATGTCAGGGTTTAATTTCGAATAATCCTTTCTTACAAGTATTCCGAATCCGACTCGATTATTGTTGTTACACAGTCCGTCAACATTTTCGTCGGTCTTCTTATTAGCCATACACACTCTGGTAACATGTTTCATCTTTTATTTTTTTAAGGAAAGCTAGGGTAATCGCAAACCGCGCTTGTTTGACTATACCGAGTTGGATTCAATAAAATTACACCAGAAATGAGATCGGCTGGCCATTTGAAAATCAATTTTACCGACAATGGCCGACGCCTGGTTATCGGAAGCAGCGAGGTTTCTGTGGATCCCGTGTTTGCAGTTGAATATGGGGTGCGTACTTAGGGAGGTCCTAAATGATTAGCATGATAATAGGACCAATCAACTATTTATTTTTCTCCCCTCCGGACGAAAAGAGTCAATTTTCGTCCCGCTGCGGTAAACGAAGTTGTCGCTTTCCACTTCCGTCGAGGAGAAAAATAGTATACTAACCTCGGACAGTAAGTAAGAAAGCCTCAGACATGAGATCTCTCTTACATGAGATCTGAGACCTTTCTTACTTTCCTGTCCTCGGTGTGTTATCTACTATAAGCGCACTGCGTGCCTGTTGTAGTAAGGTTGACTTGTATTTAAAATTAATCGTCAAGTTTTTCCGTCTGTAATCTTAAACTAAAGTTACTGTATATGATCTAAATCTGTGATGGTCTATATGTAGGCGCTCAGACCTCAGAAACTAGTGTACAGATTTTGATAGTTGTCATACTAATAGACAGACTGATTCACGAGGAAGATTTGTGCATAATATTTAGTGTTCGGCCGTAGATACTTTTATAGGGCTACCTGTGCGAAGCCGGGTCGCTAGTTTAGTATAATTAAGGTTTCTGGATGAACTGATTTGTGGTCATAAGTGTGATGGAATAAACGGGATAGGCGTTTGTCAGTGTGGGTGATGTTGCCAATCAGGAACCGGATTAGCCTATGCTAAAGACTGTGGTTGTAAAAAAAGGGAGAAAGATATTTAATTTCATTCATGCATTTTCTTTGATTAAGGCCCCTGTAGAAGGATCTGAATACGGCCCTGATTTATCTTATTCGCTGTATTGACTGCTGAAATGCTAAAAAAGGTTTTAGGGTTTTAGATCCGCTGTCGAATTGCGTTTTAAATCTTTATCGGTAATACCGTAATAGTCATGAAAGTGAAAAGCTTTTAGTAAGGAAAACTTGTTTTATGAGATTTGTTACTTTTTCGGGCTATTTTTCAGTAGGTATTCTGTTTTGTATGAAATAAGAAAAGTAGACCTATTTTGGAATCAATTTGTTCATACGTCTCGGTGCTCCAAAATTGTCACTACAAAAACGATAGATAGATAGCTTATTGTCATCTCATTGGAATAACGTTTCTTACTACAATAAAGTAAGTAAGTTATAGCCTATAGAATCCCACTGCCTCCGCTCACGAATAAGGGTTTGAGGGACTGGGCCATACTCCACCACGCGGGCCCAGTGCGAGTTCGTGGAGGCAAGGTAGTGGTCAACTTGCGGTCAGAGAATTTTCAAGCCGCCTCAATAGGCCTCTGACCTGGCTTAACGAAAAGAATTACTACAATAAAAGAAGATAATTCCTCTGTTGGGTTTATGTTTATAATATCACTAGTGTTTTCCCGCACAAATTATATACCAGATTTTAAGTCAGATCATAAGCTATCAAACAAAAAAAGTTTCATCAAAATCGGTTCAGTAGTTTTTGCGTGATGTGCGAACAAACAAACAAACTAACAATTTTGTCAATAGATGGCGCTGCACGTCATTTAAATCGCACTATCGAGTGTTATTTGACTTTATATGAAGTAAACCGCTACTTTTTTGTTCCTCATGATTTTACGGTTTTATAATAGTTAAGATTCATTATAGTTTATAGTCATCACTTGTGATAACCAACAACTCAAAAGTACCTACCCTTCGGTCCTTGACGATTCAGCGTGGCAATGCGGCAAGCGTTATGGGGACGTTTGGTACGGGCTTAGCCAGGGGTGGGTTGTTTGGTTAGGTAGGTTTACTAACTTGACGAAGCATGTTGCCGATGCCTATTATTGTATTTTTAGTCTTAGTTTGACGAAGCTTGCATGCTGATAATTTTTTTTTTTGAATAGTGCCTTTGACGAAGTATAGTGCGGATGCGTTAATAATGTTTTACTGTTGTGACGAAGCCAACGTGTTACGGATTCGAGATCGCCGCAGATAAGTGTGCGAGGTGCCATAGAATTTCATACAACCAATTCTGAAATTCGATTCGTTCGCCTCTGATAAATGTGCGTACACCTTAAGGCAAAATTCTTTGCAAGGCAATTTTGATACCTATCTCACTTTCGAGTTCTCAGTTCACTTTCAAATGTTCAGTTTGTGTATTTATAGAATCGCATGCCACCTTATACACTTTCCACATCAAAATACAAGCCTACTGTGAGAGCCATAGTTCACGGTGCGGATTTTTGGAGTACGTTTTTGTGTTTATGTACGTAAACCTATAATAGATTACACAATAATATTGTTCATGCTGTAGGCACAGTAGGTACTTCATTGCAGCCACATATGCGGTTCTGCTCGTTAACCCAATTCTATCCACTTTGTCATCGAATTGACAACGCGCGAGTGAAAAGCTGTTGCGAAAAAAAAAATCGAAGTTAGTTCCATAGTGAAAGTTGTTCAGTCTTATGGGCCGAAGCACCCCCTTAAGTATTACACCATCGCGCCAATTAATAGATTACATTTGACATTTTTATCGTTACTTCCACAAACGTAACTTTGTAAAGGCGGGCATAGTATTTATTCGAACTTAGAACTGCACAATTGTTTAACTTTTTTAAATTACGATTATTATAGGTGTGTATTGCAATAATGACCAAAGAAGATAATTTTACGATTTACTTTCACCTAGAACGATTTAACCACTGGACGCGAGATCTTCTTGAAAATGTATGAAATGACATTCAACCGAAATTTGCGGGTCGAGGGGGGAAGTCATTCATAATTTTTTTACAAACTGGTCACGTGACCACGACTCTAGTGATAGACGTAGTCGATAAAACTTGTTTGTGAACGATTTTATTTTTATCGATAAAAATTGTCAATCGTTAATGTTTAATATTATGCTTAGGTACTTTGGATACAAATAAAACGATTTAATCTTCATAAAAAAAACAGGAGGACCAGAGCATCAATTTCACTACAAGGTGTTAAGGTAATCAGTTGCATTACTTGAAAGGGTGATTGTACCTACTCATAATACTGAACAACTTTTCCAAAGAAACCAATGGGAAATTCGCAAAAAAAAAATCATCTTTTCATACAAACCTTCGATCAGCTAATCGCATTTAGTCTGAAAAGTCCGCATTTTTTTTTGCGCATTTCCTATAGGTTTCTTATGGTCCGTCTACACACATACCTTCTTGCCCGCGCAGTCATAAAACCGCACGGTTTTACTAGAAAGCAAAACTGAACACGGAGCGCCGTCCACACGGTACAAGTAAGCCATCGCGCAAGCCCGCGCAAACCTCAGTATTCTGGGCGCCACCAAATAATGTATTTCTAATTTGTGAAGATTTTTTGGCTAAAATTTATGTTGTTGCTTGCCGATTGAAAAAAAAAAACAGACATTTAAGAGATGCCGTTTTACCTATTTTATTCGCCAAAAACACAGTAAATTCACAATCAATATTACGCTAAACTGCAGAAAAGTTTTTTGAATCAGATTGTCGGCTTAAAATAGAAATATCATTCATTATCAGGCATTAACAAACATTATTCTGTTAAAAAAACTTGCCGGACTGAGGCGCGGCCTGATTGTCCGTCCATACATATTATAAGTAAAACCGTGCAAACCGAAAACTGCGCTGGAATTTGCACGGTTTTACTTATAATATGTATCGACGGACAATCAGGCCGCGCCTCAGTCAGTTTTTTTAACAGAATAATATTATATCTTGGACAGTGTCACACAAATTATCTTGTCACATTTAAAGTTTCGGAATCTAGCATGGACTTGTATTATGATAACTAGTCAACGATATAGAATACATATAAAGATACAAACATCCATGACTCGGGTACAAATATTCATATTCATCATACAAATATTTATCCCTTACGGGATTCGAACCTGCGACCCCCGGCATAGCAGGCAGGTTCACTACAGACTGTGCTGTCGGGCCGTCAAATGATATTTTTATTTTAAGCCGACAATTAATCTCCAATCTTCAGCATGTCACCGATTGTTCGAGCCGCGTTTGTAGGACTGCTTGAGCTACAGTCTTGCCGTCCATACGCGCGCGCTTACTTGTGCAAACCAGTTTGCGCAAGTAAGCGCGCGGGCATAACGGAGCGTGTAGACGGAGCATTAGGTAGGGAAAGTTGATCAGTGTCATGGGTACAATCACCGCTTAAAGTAATACAACTATTTACCCTAACACCCTGCATACAAGTTAATGAATAAACGCAAAACTAGAATACAGTTTGTTTAGAATCGAGAGCAGAATCGAATTATCAAGGTTTCAACATAGGTTAAGGTTACACTATAAAGAAAACCTACTTTCCTACTTTATCTACAACTGTATTAAAGACGACAATAATCTGGGGGTCTACTCGGACATTAGATTTTCTATCTTTCGTGAACGTTTTCGTTCAAATGCCAATTCCAATGAAGTTCCGACAAAAACGATCACGATAGATCGAATATAAGTCCGAGTAAAGGACCAGCAGTGCGATTTTTGAAAATCATACGAGCGGTTCGGCAGTAGAAAATGACAGAATTACTATGGAGATTATGCATCTTTCTACTGCCGAACCGCTCGTATGATTTTCAAAAATCGCACTGCAGTATCTATTTGAGCGAAGAAAATGTTATCGGATCTTTTTAGACATTTATATCGATACTTTATCGACTATGTTCATCCCATCCATAGACTTCAATGTCAAGTTTAAAAAAGAAATAACGTTATGAATGAACGATAATGCGGCCCGATTATGTTGTCGTCTTTTTGGTTTCATTCTATGTAACAACATTACATACTCAAATTGGTTGGATTGCACTGTTTATAATTGTCAACAATAATTATTTTCGTGAAAAATAGCCACTAAATTGGTATAAAATTGTACTTATTCGTAAAAAGAAACATTTCTTGTTCGCTCACTATAGCTTTTACATCCAATACACGCTTATTTCGTCATTTTTCCTTGATGTTTTCTCATCGAGCTGGTAAGTCAAACTGATAGAGAAAAAACCCCGACCACACAAAATTATGTGGTTCGCGACAGCGGGGTGAAGGCGAGAGCGGGCAGCATTACTGGTCCAGTGGTTAAATCGTTCTAGACTTTCACTAATAAACCATTGTAACACAATAAACAATTTCTGTTCTAAAGAACTAAACGTCGTTACCATGTTGCTTCAGTGACCCCTTTTTTTTTTTTTAACACTAGGGATGTTACCCAAAAAATCGAAATAACAAGTAGGTAGTTGCAACAAATCGCGATATTCACATACTAACTATAATTCGATTCACACATGTTTGAAATCCGTATCGATTCATTCACTTTAATCGATGTTTTAAAGCAGGTCATCTCACTACGAAGCTGAAACTGACAGATGTCAAATGTGATCTATTAAATTGACCCGACTTTTTAGGGTGTTTTGTTACACCCTGTATATCACGCTGCCATGCTAGCTATGCTGGTATAAAAGAATGTTTTTATTATTTTGCACATTTATTCTTATTTGCCAGACTGCATTTCAGGTTGTACAAACATAACTTTCGGTGCACAAAGCGTGTTATCGACTAAATGAGAGCAGGGCTTGTTAAATGCGGGTCGTAATGCATTCCTTTTTACGATTATGTGGTTTTTGCTACAGGCGGTGCAGTGTGGCAAATGTTGGTTCCGTAATGATGTAAGCCGTTATGGAGAAATAGTGAAAACGAAAATTTGCTGTTAGCTGCCATATTTTTTTTATGAAAGCTTAGTTTGGCTCAATCTAGTCCTCAGGACAAAGATGGGGTCCAAGATGTAGCAAGCTTACCCAAAAGAAGCCTATTCACTGGTACTTTCAAGGAATTCGGGTTGCAAGCGTTCGGAAATACTGACGCAGGCAGGGCATTCCACTCCTTGGCTATGGGCATTAAGTAGGTATAAAAGATTCTGAAAGGCGCTTTGTGCGAATATCTGGGACGAGTAGAAAATATAATGAGTAGAACAGTCTATGCACTATCTATAGTCCATTACAATTAGCAACGAAATTTTAAGGCTATTTTGAATGACAAAAAAAGAGATTTGAAACACTTACTCTTGCTTATTCTTAGAACAGCTTTAGCAACGTCCAAGATGTGTCGGATAGTATATCTTTCTGATAAATAAATTATATTTGCTAATCAGAATTGGCCAGAAAGCTAAATAGGAATCGGAACATATTTTCGTCCTTATTTGGAATGAAGTATAGTCTATAAGCATTAGTATGTACTGTATGTTTTCCAAATAAACAATTCATCATCATCAGCCTATCATCGTCCACTGCTGAACAAAAGCCTCACAAATCGCACCACAAAACTCTGTCCTCGGCCTTCCTCATCCAGTCGCTCCCCCTACCTTTTTAGATCAGCATCGGACCGCAGGGCGTCCCACACTACGCCTGCCAGTTCGTGGTCTCCGTGGTCATCGGTTGTCAGTTCTTTGGCAGATATGACCAGCCACTTTAGCTTGCACTAAGTATGTCAACCACATCAAAGATGTGACCAGCCCATTGGCACTTTAGATTTTTAGAGCTGTGTGGTGAACCAACCCATTTCGCTCTTATAATATAATACTATATTATAGTAGTTATAATGTATGTACCTTTTAAACTTTATATCAGAATTTTTTTAAGTTTGTATAGATTTATAATTCCTGTTTTCTAACAATTTACTTTTTTAAGTACCTATCTAACGAAGTAAGTAAACTCTGTATGAATGTAAGAGTAGTACCTACCTACTAGTCATCTGATTGATGCAACTGTACTGTTTTTGTTGCACTTCCGGATAAACCTCCGATGGTTTTTGGAAGTTCAATTGTTTAAATCTTTTGTCATTTTTCTTTCAATAAATAAATTAAAAAAAAAAAAACTTAATAAGAAAAAAATGCATGCACTAAATCGGCGTCCAAACTAAAACGTTTAAATAAAAATATTACAACCAATTTACTACATTCGTGTAATACTTACTACAAAAACAATAATTGTCTACTACTCGTATGTAGTTCTCCAATGTATTTTAAGTTCGCTTTTCGCATCAATCAGAAAAAAAATCTTTTTAAAAGTATTATTCTGGTGAATCGTTTACCTACATAAGCGATCGTTTGATAAGTTTGAACAACAGTAGTTACATTATAGGAATGTTTGGGAGTCACGTTGCAGGGTTTGCCTCGAACACTTGTCTCTCGCGTGGTGTTCGCGCGGTTCGCGTTTCAGCCTGCCACTAGGCTCCACGATCCTTCTCAGTTGTTCTTACTCAAAAACAATCCTCGAGATTGGATAGACACTCCCTCAAAATACTTGACATTGGCGAAAATGCGGTGCTAACGCACAAGCAAGAAGTCCATAATTATAAATAAAAAAAGGGAATGTTTGACAATGGTCACCCTAGACGCACGTAGGAAGGTACGCTATACAGACGAATAAAGGCTTCCGCACATTGCTGCGATATTATCGAGCGATATGTCACGCATGCGCAGCACCACTAAATCGATTGCGTCGGAACAAAATAGCAGCGATATTATCGCTCGATAATATCGCGGCAGTGTGTAGGATCGCGCGCGTCCCCATACAAAAGGTACTGAGAACAATTATCGCAAAATCGCAGCGATAATATCGCTCGATATTATCGCTGCAATGAGCGGAGGCCTTAAATGTGAATGCAATAGATTCATGTCATGATCGTACCAATTGTCTCTGTCTACCCCGTTGGTATATAGACATGAGTATGTATGTATCCACTAAGGGAAGCTTTACGATTGCCACCGTGCATTGCTTCCCTTATAATGGATGTTCCCATAGTACAATGTACCTTCATAAAACGCCATCTGTGTACTAGTATCTGTTAAGAAAAGGGAATAAATCCTCTGGACCCGGGAGTCCGGGATGCTATGACGCGACGCGTGTTACACCATTTGTTTTAATAGCTACAGACTAGCGATTTTTAAATAGCAAAGTATGGGTAGTACGAAGAGAACCCGCTCCGAGTGACGTATCTAGCTTCAGATACAACTCTGTCACATTGTTTCGTCGGTGACGTCATATCCGCTCTGGCAGGCCTTCGTCACTCGGCCGCACCGAGATAAGTACCTACCTACACTTTGGCGCATCGTTGGCGATGCGCTTGCTTACAGGGTGTAACAAATCACCCTGTTTCAAATGTTTTGTTGCACCCTGTATAGTAATTTTGTCATTTTCTACTGCTGATTTGATCGTGTGACTTTCAAAGATACCAGTCTCCTGCGGCCGTAGTATGACAGTGTGATATAGCGTTATCGTGCCTTGGCTCTCTTCACTGGGTCCACGTAGTGGAATACGACCTACTCCCTCATTCCCTTAAGTTTATAGGCTCTTGAAGACATTTGGAGAATAGGTCTTTTTTCCGACTGTGCTGTGTATGAATTTGTCCGATATGAAACATAGGGACATAGCTGAGGGTCCTTCTTAATATGCTGACACTTTTTTAAGGGGTTGATGAGACCGTCAAACTGAACAACTTTCTCTATGGGACCAACATCGAAATCGCGAAAAAAAATCTGCTGTCCCGCTGTCCCATACAAAACTGCAAATTTTTTTTTCGCGATTTCAATGTTGGTCCCATAGAGAAAGTTGTTCAGTTTAACGGTCTGATCAACCTCTTAAAAAAGTGTCAGCATATTAAGTTGGACCCTACAGGTTGTACGGTAAAAAATGTTTTGCTCTAGTGTCATTATCCAGGGAGGAAAGGAAACAGGGGAATAGGTACGTTTGTATGGACAAAACGGTACTCCTCCTCTATCTATCCTCCTTATCGTGAGATACTGCATTGTGCCCAACAGGCTATAACAGGTTTTTTAAACAAGGTTTTCCAAAAGTTTTGCAATGTTGTTCTACAGAAAATTAAAAACAAAAACGTCCGTCTACACCTCCCAACGACATACGCCCACGTCTACACTCATGTTTACGTTCTACGCGACTTTACGAGGCAATAAGCGAGTGGAGTCGGGGCCATACATTGTATGCCCACCGTTTTATGACTCCGACAATCCGTGTGGCGTTTCATTCTCTTACAATAGGCTGTATGAAAAGATACAATATGCATGAAATGTTTATTAATTTATTTGGAAGCCTAATTTTATGGCTTAACTCTAGAAGAGCTGTTTTTGAATTTACATTCATTCATAATCAGGATGTTCAAATTTTTTTACGAATAATACATACTCTACATACATATGCTCACGCCTATGTCCCACTACTGGGGTAGGTAGAGACAACAGATCGCCACATGCTACGATTCTGACACACATATCTTGCCTCCTCAACATCCATAAGTTTCTTCATACAAGCTCATCAATTCCGGGTACATTTTATTTGGCCCTTCTTCAGTACCTAGACATCCGATTTGGTCAGCGTTCGTGCGCCTAGGGCGACCACTTTCAACCATTCTATTCACACTTGCCTTGTAAATTTCATACGTCAACCTACTTTCGGTCATTCATTCCACATGGCCAAACCACCTCAACATACGTTTTTTCAATCATTTGTCTATGAGGTAACTGATTTTATTTTTGCAATTTCAATATTGGTCTCTTTGTGAAAGTTGTTCAGTTGTTGTACAGCTACACCAACCAATAAAATATGAAACCGTAGATGAAACGCATTTAAGTCTACACCCTGTGTCTTTTTAAAATTACCATAGACAACATATTATGCAAGTTAGGGCAGCACAAGAAGATTCGAATGCAGAGTGCAGACTGCCTAACAAGACGTGAAACATGATAAATACTCCTTGGTGGTCGATAATGATCGTTCTTCTCCGTAGTTGTTTTTAGTGAAGTTAACTTTGTCCCTTTCTAATCCAACGTCAAAAATAAAAAAAGATATTTTATTTAATTTTTGTTCCGTTAGAAAGGGACACATCTAAAATTGGAAATATCGACGACGGAGTCGTACGAAAGAAGGTTGAATATTACCGACCGTCATGGCCAATTTTCTTGTATCAATGCTTGTAAGGAGAAGTGGCATCCTTTATGATTCTAATCCATGTGGCAGCTACAGTTTTCGAGTAGAAAAATAATTGAGTTTTCTAAAGTTATTAAAAGTAGGTGTGACTTGTTGATTTGCACACACTTAAATTCGGGTTTGGCGTCCCTTTTTTTAAACAAGTAGAAACTTTTGTTCCTGACTGTACTTGTTACACGTGCGACGTTATCTAAATATAAGCTAACACTCTACGTGTCAAATGCCGGAACGTAACTTTATAGTACAAGCGTTCATATCCATATATTTTAAACATTTGCACCGGAATAATATGACTATTTATGTATCCATCTATATTCTATACATTTGTGAAAATCTGCGTTAGCGACAGGTAAATCGGGGAACTTACTACAAATTTAAAGAAAGAGAAAGAAAGAAAGAAAATATTTTTATTTGCATACACAACAAAACACACTGCATTTACAATGAGGTAAACGAATTGACAATCCATAAATTACTATCTGTCATAATTAACACGTCAGCGTGTCGTCGTCGGTCACAATAAACTACCCCAATTTTATTTTTGTACCTTTTATTTATACACAAACAATAATTAACAGAAAAAGTCATGTATCAATTAATCAAAACTGTTATTAACAGAATATTTGAATCCACAGCGTAAAAAATAACGTGGAACGGATGGTATAAAATTAGTGGACATGAACTTCCGAACTACTAGCTAAAATATCTTTCTTCCAACAATTTCTAGCCCTTCTAATTTGAAAGGACCCTGCAGTTCCTAAGGTTGAAATTGTAACAAATTGTTCACTTAAAAACCTTTCGCCGGGGACTGAATATAAACTTGTCTTTGTCTACTTCTTTGGCGAATTTAATTAATCTGTCCTTTAGACGAGGGGTGGAGAAAGGTGTTGGACTTTGTGATTATAGTTTTCGTCACGAAAAGCTTTGATTTTAAACGTAAAATAGTCGTAGTAAGTGCGTTCACACACGTTGACGCACTGACGCAGCAGCAGACGTCAGTCCGTCATTTGTGAAGCAAGGAGTTGTATGAAACCGCACGTAGAAGCACACACGGTGACGCATTGACGCACCGGGTGTTGTTCTATGGACTGACATCTACCGCTCCATCAGTGCGTCATCATGTGTGAACGCACTAATAAGTAAAGGCTCAATTGGTTTTTAATACCTAAGAATGCTAATTATTGGTATACGTAAAGTTGACACTTGCCTCTCCCACCCACAACGTAGCATTTCGTCGAAAAAATATCAGCTGTTCCATACATTTGAGTCGAATAGGCAGTACAGTTTTCTATGGAACATCAGTTTTTGTCGAGATATTTAAGTTGGAGGTGAAAGTTGTTCTGTTTGATGGTCTAACTAACCACAGCTTTAAATATTACTACCCATTCGTTTTACACTTTGAGAGTCTGGATTCTCTAAGGTTTAACACCCAGAATAAACAATTTTTGTGGACGTCAAAGCCCCAAAACGACCAGATCCGTCCTTTTCAACAGTATTTCGAACGAATAATACCTTTGATCTTATTTATGTACCCATCTACTGAGTTATGTATCAGCCTCACAAGAAAGCTCTAGGAAAAGAACTGACGATTGATCGAATCCATTAGCGAATCGAAAACTACCATCTTAGGCCTCTTTACCCTTCGCCTGCTTTTGCAATAGGTAAAGCTGTCATTGTACCTATCCTTTCTAGAATTTCATGCTATTTGCAAAATTGTAACAGAATGCTAAGAAAATAAAATCTGCTACTAATGGTTTTAATGAGAGAAACAAAAGACGGCTGGAATATTTTGTATTCTCTTTTAATCTATACGTTACGTATTTTGCATGCTTTCTTTTAGGGTGCTTTTCCACCAGAGATATTGTGTGATGAAGCTGAACTCTGCAAGGATGCATAGCGGAGATGTGAAACTATACAGGGTCCAACTTAATATGCTGACACTTTTTTAAGGGGATGATCAGACCATCAAACTAAACAACTTTCTCTATGACACCAACATCGAAATAGCGAAAAAAAAAACAGCTGTCCCATACATTTGGCTCGAGTAGGTTTGCAGTTTTGTATGGAAGAGCTGATTTTTTTTTCGCGATTTCGATGTTGGTGCCATAGAGAAAGTTGTTCAGTTTGATGGTCTGATCATCCTCCTAAAAAAGTGTCAGCATATTAAGAAGGACCCTATATATATGTGACTTTTAGCACCAAAGTTGTGTGACGATGGGAAGATGCGGATACAGTCTAGTGGATCATGTTAGCTCCAAGAGATTTAAAACTTATGAGTTACCTTTGAATACATTAATTTGACTTTGACTTCAATATACAGGGTGCAAGGGACAGCCCTCCGCAGACTGAAACGGTGAACTCCTACCATCTCTCAGCTCTCTGAGTGCTTCCGTAGTAGTCAGAAACTTAGCCACAACTACCAACTATCTTAATAACTATTATAAAACCGTAAAATCATGAGGAACAAAAAAGTTTCGGTTTACTTCATATAAAATCTAATAACACTAGATAGCGCGATTTAAATGACGTGCAGCGCCATCTGTTGACAAAATTGTTAGTTTGTTTGTTTGTTCGCGCATCACGTAAAAACTACTGAACCGATTTTGATGAATTTTTTTTGTTTGATAGCTTATGATTTGACTTAAAACCTGGTATATAATTTGTGCGGACGAAGTCGCGGGAAAACACTAGTTATTTATAAGTGTAGTGTAGCAGGCTCATTTTTAGCAGAGAAACACTGAGCATAGCTTTCTACAGCTACACTACGCCAGCCAGTTTGAGGCCTCCACTCTAGAACTCTAACTCTCCATTGGTTGGCAGTTCTTCGGCAGATATGACCAGTTATTGCCAATAAAGAAATAAATATCTTTATTCGTAGTTAAATGTGAAAGTTTGGGAACATCTAATGTGGACCGTTATTTTATGAAAGGAAACGAACAAAGGTTTACACATTATGAGTAAAAGTTAACAAAATTGTATTACATTTTTTCGGATGCGTTTTTTTTTAAATGTTCTTTCATCATCGGTCAGATATAATTTAAGTTTACACATAATTAAGTTTGTAAGCTTACATAGCAAAAGAGTTGACGTTTAATACGTGGGGTTCCTACGAGTATATTGAAAAAATATGTCCTGTTAGAATCTTAGATCAAAATAAAATTAATGGATAGGCCTTACGCGAACATTTCAAACCAGAAAAATGAGGCAAAACAAATTAGTAGTGTAGTGTGCTTCAACTTACTGCGCTTTAGGCCTATCCATTAATTTTATTTTGATCTAAGGTTAGAATCCCGAAAGCAAAAGTTGAACACTTTTTTTTACTATAGGTGGGCTTGCTCTTGATCTCAATCTAGTCCTCAGGACAAAGATGGGGTCGAAGATGTAGCGAGCTTACCCAGAATGGCACTGGCACTCCTGCACACCAACGGAACGCAGCAAGCTGCTACTTGGCGCCGGACTCCGGCAGGAGGGTGGTCGCGAGCCAGGCGGCTCCTTGCGGAGCCTACCACACCGCTGTGGGGATCGTTCAGCCGCCACCACAAACTCTGTAGCTTGTGGTGCCGTTGCCCGGGGTGGACCGCTAGGAGGTAGATCCCCAACCACCCCAACTTCCCACTTCTAATGCCTCAAGCGAATGCTTGGAAGAGCTCTCGTGCTCTCACCGAGTCAATTTGGTTTGTTTCACTAGTAATTGGCAATTACATCGAATCAGACTCGCCCATTCACTGTGATACGTAGTGACGTCTAAAGGTCTTTCGAAATCCGGACAATTCTATAAAATCCGTACTAATAATAAATCCGGAAGTGTGTTTGTCTGTTTGTTTTGACTTGGACGTGTAAAATAGTGAATCGATTTCATTTAAATGAGAAAAGAAGATTTTTTTTAATGATTATCAATGTTGGTGAAATGTATTCAGTTTGTTGTCAATGACAATTTCGGTGGTATTCTGGGTGACTGGTAAAGATAGAACCCAAAAGTCAAAGTGGTGCGTTCTACCGAGTCTTCTAGGCACTTGGATTTATTTTTCATAAATATCTGCTTATCGCTAACTCATTGGCAGGTATCGAATTAGTTTTGTTGAAATATGCCACTTGTTCAAAATAATTTAGGTATGACCTTGAAAGGCCGTCCGTTCGTTAACTTCCTACGCTTGCTTGAGTAGTCTGCATCAAAATAATCTTTTCTCCCCTCCGGACGGAAAGCGTCAATTTTCGTCCCGCTGCGCTAAACGAAGTTGTCGTTTTCCACCTTCGTCGAGGAGAAAAATAGTATACTAACCTCGGATAGTAATAAGTAAGCCTCAGATCACCTTTGAGACTCTGGAAATTGGAAATTTCTTTGGAAATCTGAGACCTTTCTTACTGTCCTGTCCTCGGTATGTAATCTACTATAAACTGTAGACATCAAAATTTATCGTAGTTCCATTTCTACTAAGAATTTATATGCAGATCATACTTAATGAAAATAGCCATTGGCTGTTCAAGGTCATGAACATGCTTATTTTGAAGAGATTAGTATTGTTGTTAGAACAGTCTGGTAGAAATCCGGTAAAACGGCATTCAAACGAATTATAAAACCGGATAACCTAGAATCTAAAATCATTACAGCACTATTACACCCAGCAATGACATATTGCATATTGCTGTACCTAACTATTGCGGAAATGCACAGGGTACGAGAGTCACGGGTCATTGCACAAACGCTTCTGAATATCTGTCTTGATGACATTATGGCTCGACAAACGAGCCACAGCTGTGGCCAGCGACAAGCAGTTTACACTCATACATTTTGTATGGACTCGCCGCACATGAGTGGCCGGTGGCCGAGACTCGCTATTTGTGGCCACCAAGGACTATACACTAAACAACGACACTCGCCACTGACGCGCCACCAGAGGATATTCTTAACTTGCCGGACAAAAAGTTTAATTCCCATGTTAAGCAAGTCCTCTATAAAAGATTATACAAGGTGTTACAAAAATACGACGTAATAGTAGGTGGAAATACCTCGGAGGCATCTTTTATTTTTCATTTTACGACTAGATTTATACCATTTACCGAAATTAAAGTCATACCTCAGTATTTTTGGATAGTTCATCTAGTGAAATCATCAACTGAATACACGATTGGAATTACTACACTCGATAGAAAATCGTCACAAACATGACGTATTTTCATGCATCTTTAAACATTTTTCTCGTTTTAGAAGAACTTAAAATAGTTTCCGATTGTTGGTATTTATACTCACATATTCACCAGTAGTTTAACTGGTGCAATCATAAAAAAAATCTAGAAAAAGTACTTTGGTCAGTTGTTTTTAATTGAAAATACGGCTCACGCACACACTTTTCGGAGCGCTCGGCAATCGCGTTTCTCATAGAAAATATTCGTCGGGACTTATGGCCCCTTAAGGGGGTGGTTTAGACCATTAAACTGAACAACTTTCACTATTGGTCCAATATCGAAATCGCGAAAAAAAAATGATGTTCCTTACTCTACAAATCGACTAGAGCTAAAGTATGTATGGGATATATCAGTTTTTTTTCGCGATTTCGATGTTGGTCCTATAGAGAAAGTTGTTCAGTTTGACGGTCTGAAGAGTTAAGTCCCCTTAAGAGTTTTAAATATTTATTGTTATTTATGAGACACCTTGTATAAATAACCAAAATGTCCTTTCTTTAAAATTTAACACAATGTTATTCATTATTGTATTAGTAATTGTACATTGTATATTGTGTTTTGTTTAAAAGATGTGTATTATAGAGTTTCTGGTTGAAGCTTCTCTACAACGGAACATCTTTCGACGCGGTGGTAGAGTCAAGAATGACGTCAGAGAGTTATCCATGTGATAATATTTTGAATAAAAAAAATTTTGTTGTGTTGAGTCTCACCTTACTTCACCACCACTAGGCGTCATACGGCGGCCACTGACCGACCACTCATCGCAGCCACCGAATACAGGAGCCTGTAGCCAGTGGCTCGTTTGTGCTAGCTTATAATTCACTGGTTGGCACTATTGGCATGGGAATAATTTTTTCATGAGGAGATTCCGATTTTAAATCACCGCTGCCGCTCGACCATTATCTTGTTAAGCCTTCGCCGTCCGTCTATCCCAGCGACCATCTGACTTTAAAGGGCTGTATCTATTGAACGGTAATAGGTAGCAGGTTGAAATTTTCATACAATATGTGTTATTATGGCAGAATTCGCAGATTTTTATTAGGAAACAAAATCAAAAAGTAAAAATTAAAGGGGCCCATAAGGAAAATCGATTTTTATACGTTTTTTATTTTCGCTTTTTCGTAAAAACTAAATTAAATACGAAAAACGAATTACAATAAGCAATAAACAATAAGCTGGCAGGGTTTTATTTTTGAGGGGTTTTTTACAGATCTAAATCCAGCACTTACTAGTGAAGTAACCACCTAGTACAGTGGCGTATTATAATATTGCAGTAATTATTGCAGAAAGGCACTCGGTACGGGAAAGTCACGATTCATTGCACAAACGCTTCCGAGTTTCTGTCTTGTTCCACTCATATATCATCGTGTTTATACCTAGTTAGTTACCACGTTGTTGAATTGATGAAACTTTGTTGTTTGATGTATTCGAGGAGATTCAAGGAGAATTTATGCTAGACTACGTGGTTGAAGTGATGAATGAAATGAATAAAGTGTTTCTCTATAAATTCGAAACACGCTCGTTGCAAAATATTATTGGTTGTTTATTAACACATTATAGCCATTATTTTAAAACCAAATATTGTGAGAGATACGTCACAAAAGTTTTATACCGAACTACTGTGATTAGGGAATATAATCCGTCACAAAAATAATGGGTTAAATTGTAAGCAGTGTGTTTATTTTAGGTTCACAATCTTTCGACAGTTTACAATCTCGCGAGATAGATTATAATCTAACGTTATTTACAATTTTACCCTAACACCATGTACTTTTGATTAAATTTAACTATTACAGTCACATAATAAACCGTGAATATAGATCACTTTTCACTTCCGCACCGAAACGAATCGTAAACACTGTTTTGCACTATTCACTTTACTTTCAATAACGTTAAGGATAGGTATATCTATACTTCTTCGCGCCTTCTAAAAATTATAGCTTGCGCTCTGGTGTCAATCTCCTTTTTCAAGCATTTGTTCATTTTTGTTACAGCGTAAATAATTCCACACATTATGAACAATCCGATGATCACTGCCAGAAACATATGTGTTTTTGACATGTGTACCTCCAAGTTTTGTACAATAGTGGCAGTGTTAGAATATCCAATTTGGGACACTAGCTGTTGCTGTTCTTGGTCAGTCGGAGTTGATGAAGAATGCCCCATTTTTATATTGGTATTAAAAATGTAGACACCAGCTATTCACTTCTTCCTGATCCGCCCGTGGCATGAGGTCGCCATGTATCGTAGTCAATAGGATCGATTATCGAAGGAAACACATCAGATAAGAATATACGTTTAATGTGCTCTACGGTACAGAGAGCAATGAATATGTCGGAGATAGTCATAAGAACGGACGGTCTTACGAGGTACGCAGGTGCGCGCAGGTGCGCGCACGTGCACTGAAGTTGCCGAGCGTGTTCACGTGGCCCCTACCATCGGTCGTGCACTATAAATAGCAGGGTCGAGCGAGGCACTGGACAGTCTGCTCGGGAACGTCGCCGGGTGCACACGCTCTCGGACCTAACTCAATACTAAGTCATATTCTAGGACACTATGGAGTTTCTTGCCGTTTCTTCTCCATGGTGTTTACTTGTGAAACGGTGGTAAATGTAGAGTCAGTGAAAGTCATAAAAGATGATGATCATGATGGAAATAAAAGATAATGATAATCCGATTCTTACCTTTCATTTGAAATCATTACCACGTATCATACCTGTTGCCTATATCAGAAGTGGCCAAGGATTCACGGAACGACCTTTTGTTTCATCATCATCATCATTACCAGGTAGAAATTCAAGTGATACGATACAGAAATGATGTTCAAGCTACATCCGGATTTGGTAACGTTACTTTTATCTTGTCTTATGTCATTGTGATTTCATAGTCTTTACCAATACCAATGTAGAGTCATATCGAATGTAGAGTCATATCGAATGTAGAGTCATATCGAATGTAGAGTCATATCGAATGTAGAGTCATATCGAATGTAGAGTCATATCGAATGTAGAGTCATATCGAATGTAGAGTCATATCGAATGTAGAGTCATATCGAATGTAGAGGCATTTCGAATGTAGAGTCATTTCGAATGTAGAGTCATTTCGAATGTAGAGACATATCGAATGTAGAGTTACATCGAATACCTATAGTCATTTCAAATTTTGAGTATTTTAGAATGTAGAATCGTTTCGATTATGATTCATGAACGAACAACTCGCCCCAATTCGATGGTAACCGATGCATGTCCTATGAGGTACTGGATCGTGACCAAGCCAGCGCAATGCCAATGCTGGATGATGCAGCCTGGCATAGATGTAAAACTGCTGAGCAAAATCTGAGCTTCCATCATGTGACTATGCTCGGTGAGTCGTAGCTAGTTTAGTTGATTACAATTTGTGATATTGATTATGAATTTATAGTGGAGATTAGTGGTCAAGTCTATCCAACTTATATCTTGCTTTTGTTTTCGGTTGTAAACTGTGTATCTCATACTCCAATGGTGATGATAACAATGATGACTGAATGCTTATGGACTCTTTAAGCTCAAACAAATAGAGAAAAACCCGCCCATTCTCACATAGAATATCCGCCCACCCACCCGGAATAAAACGTGACATTAAGAAACTCACCACACACCAACACGCACTGGGCTCGCGTGGTTGAGTATGACCCAAACCCTCTCACCATTATTTGTGAGAGGAGGCCTTTGCCCTGCGGTGGGATTCTGCAGGCTATAACTAACTTTTTTTTTATGAAGAAACTGATTTAATTAACCAACTTCATCCGTTAAGGACTGGAGTTTAAAAGAGCTGAACTTGCTGGTGGCTTTGAACAATGCACTGACAAGTCTGGCTTGCTGCTCACATTAAAGAGGTGATTGTCATTAAAAATTATAGAACCCAGTGGATATGTACCGTTTTGAAAAGATTATTAGGTTTCGGTTCATGAAGGAAGAAAATACAACTTTAGTAACTTGGCGCTTCTACCAGCTGATGGCAGGGATCCCAAATACCCAGTTGAGGGAGGTTTTTCTTTTTGACTGTTTTTGTTAGCCGTGCTCCGTGCTGTTGTGCTGCACTGCAGTGCAAGCCTTTGTCACTCGGCTGTCGGTGCCGAGATGGAAACCTGAACTTTATGCGCTCACCAGATGGTTGCCAGCCGCGCGTACGGTACGTTATTAAGCTAATTTTTATTTTATTCAATGCAATGGCGCATACTGCAGACACACACCATACATAAACAAAGGACACCGTTTTTCGAGAAGGTGCGCTGCAGAAAGGTGACAATGATGAGACGGTGAAAATTTTGGGTTTCGACAGGACTTTGGCTGAATGATGTGGCGTCATCCAGGTGTTCTCTGTGAGTGGTTTCCTTTATATTCCGTAGAATGAGGATTTAAACCCGCCTTCCCGCCCGTTTAACCCGCCCTCCCGCCGCGGTAAGTGCTCGACATGACCGAGTAAACATTCAGCTCTGATTCAGATGAATGTGACTACCAATGATTTTTCATGATTTCTTGCACCACAATATTTCTTGTATTATTAGTATATTGTACTGTAATGAAATAATAATTATTTTGTTTCATATTATATGAATAGTGTTTCCTCCAGTCTAGTTTAACAAGCTACAGGGAGATGAGTCCAGACTAGTTTTCATAAACTACAGGGACAAAGTCCAGTCTAGTCTTAGTGACTACAGGGACATACGGGGTCATCCCCGTTCCTCCAGTCTAGTGTAACAACAGCTACAGGGAGATGAGTCCAGACTAGTTTTCATAAACTACAGGGACAGAGTCCAGTCTAGTCTTAGTAACTAAAGGGACGTACGGGGCTATCCCCGTTCCTCCAGTCTAGCGAAACAAGCTACAGGGAGATGAGTCTAGTCTAGTCTTAGTAACTACAGAGACATACGGTCAGTCCAGTATGGTAACTGAAGGACCAAGTAAATCCAGGCCAGATTTAATCTGAAGGGATGAAAAAAAAAAAAAAAAAAAAAAAAGAATGGAAAGAAAAAAGAGTCTGAAGGACCACAACTATAATTATTATTTACAGATCCAACATTGTAAAGCTGCTCCATGCAATGAAGACTGCTATACATGTGCGTCGAAGGCTGCTCTTTGTGGCAGAACAGAGGTAGCTCCATGCAGCAGAGGTAGTCCTAAGCAGCAAAGACACCTATCAGGTCTGGCCGAACGGTAATATAAACTTATATTTCAATATTCACAGATGAAGACCCAAAAACATCCATCACACGAGGACGTGTTCGACGTCAGGTAGGCCGAGGAATGCACGACGACATTACACAGCATTTCAGTCATTAAAATGTAAAAATGGCGACGCGTGTTACTTTCTATCGAGTTGCACCTGCAACGAACATTAGTATTAATTTGTGCATCAGGCTAAGTCTAACATAAACGGCTTGGGTGAGGATCGTCGCTGTCGTCGTACTGTATAAAACGACTGGCATTACATGACCCTTTTGGTTTTTGGCTTATCCATGAAAAGGACCTGATACTCGCCGATCCGTTTTCAGCTTGCCACTGAAACGCTTTCTGCTGTTGTAATTAATCTTTTGCCTAAACAAGTCATAATTTGATGCGTTATTACTGTAAAGATCCGTAACATGTAACATTCCATTCATAGTCACACACTGACTATAAAAATACAGTAGTGTCACAGAGTACTATATTATACTACGTAGTCAAGGCATATGCTCACGACTATATTCCCCGAGGGGGTAGTCAGAGATATACTACGTAGTGTGTAGCAGAAAATCATTTTCTGAGTATTGAAGTAGACAGGATAGACCGAACGATGTACTTTGCTTTGTTTTCATTGTTCCAGAGCTACACACGAGGACGTGTGTCTTGCAGGATGGCCGTGTCGGAGATAGTCATAAGAACGGACGGTCTTACGAGGTACGCAGGTGCGCGCAGGTGCGCGCACGTGCACTGAAGTTGCCGAGCGTGTTCACGTGGCCCCTACCATCGGTCGTGCACTATAAATAGCAGGGTCGAGCGAGGCACTGGACAGTCTGCTCGGGAACGTCGCCGGGTGCACACGCTCTCGGACCTAACTCAATACTAAGTCATATTCTAGGACACTATGGAGTTTCTTGCCGTTTCTTCTCCATGGTGTTTACTTGTGAAACGGTGGTAAATGTAGAGTCAGTGAAAGTCATAAAAGATGATGATCATGATGGAAATAAAAGATAATGATAATCCGATTCTTACCTTTCATTTGAAATCATTACCACGTATCATACCTGTTGCCTATAAATACATCAATCATACGTTAGTAATTAGATGAACTTAATCTAGGTTATTGCACTATGACTAAGCACACTACACTATTGTTATGCCATAACAGCAGATTTTTTTTCCCGTTTTCGTCCTTGTCGTTTGAGTTTTGATGGTCTGATAATCCCCTTAAAATCCGTCAACATAGCAGATAAGAAGAACCCTATATTAAGTAGGTACATAACTATCTCTACTTATATACAGGGTGAAATTGATATCATTAGCATTCTTTTAAACTAAGAGTCTGTCTACACATCAAACTGAACAACTTTTATTGTCGCAGCAAACCTTTCAGAGCAAAAAATTTAAATTTGCTGTTGCATAAATTTTGAGTCGAATAGGCATTGCAGTTTAGTATGAAACGGCAGATTTTTTTTTGATAAAAGGATGCTAAAGATATCAATTTTACCCTGAACGATTTAACATTGAAAAAAAAAACCTCTTGTTCCATAATATAATATAATATAATATAATATAATATAATATAATATAATATAATATAATATAATATAATATAATATAATAATGTTCCTGTTCCGACTCGTACCAATGAGCTTTTCAGAATTTATGTACGATTTGCAACACCACTGGCTTTTCGGTGAAGGAAAACATCGTGAGGAAACCTGCATGCTTCAATTTCGAGGCATGTATTATACCCACTGTCCATTTTAAGTGGCGACGGGCTCAGCCCCCGTCTCACTGGATAGAGTTTCGGTACTACTGGTGAAACGTGGATGTTCTGAGGTTTCTGAATATCTCTCACCTCGGGGAATATAGTCGTGAGCATATGCTTATGCTGTTTCATTATAAAACTGAAATCCTACTCGACCCTAATGTATGGAACAGCAGTTTTTTTATTGAGATTTCGATGTTGGTGCCATAGAGAACGTTGTTCAGTTTGATGGCCTGACTAAAAAACTGTCAGCGTAGGTATTAAGTTGGACCCTGTATACTTTTATTTTGTGTTTGTTATTAATGTAGGTAGTTTACATTATCCGCGCAAAGTTGTTTTATACTTTAGGCCCGCTCACATACCCTTACCCACCTCACTGGTAAAGTTTTACAACAAAACAAACAAACAGCAGTATGAACATTTTAAACTCTCATTCAAGCAGGATAATTTCTAAAATTAAATTGTCTCTGACGTCATTCAAACCATAGCCCTTTTCAACCCTTTCATTTGCGGTATCATAATACCATGTCACGGCTCCTGTAGATAAAAAAAAGCAATAGAAACAGGTCATCCATGTAGGCTTTTTACTGTAAAAATGTCTCAAATTATGTTTAGAAATGTCAATTTTGAATCCTGCTGTTTTTGTTCTAAACCCTTGTATGTCGCAGTAGGAATGGTGCTTCTGAAATAAGTGCATAATCATCATCGTCATCTCAGCCGATGGACGTCCACTGCTGGATATAGGCCCCCCCATAACGACCGGTCCTGCGCTGCCCTGATCCAACGGTTTCCCGCCGCATTCACCAGGTCGTAGGTCCACCGTGTGGAGGGCCTACCCACGCTGCGCTTTCCGGTACGCGGCCGCCACTCGAGAACCTTCAGGCCCCATCGGCCATCGGTTCTGCGAGCAATGTGCCCCGCCCACTGCCACTTTAGTTTAGCAATTTTTGGGCTATGTCAGCTACTCTGGTTCTTCTGCGGAAAAATGTATGAGAAATCGTGCCTTTGTTTGACTTAGCTGCAATACTTTGTATGCAATTTCAAGTATGTCAAACAAAAATATCGCATACGCAGAAAGGGACAATTAACATAAATTTCATCTGTGTAATTAGCGTACCTATAAAAGCCTGTCTCGTTTTCATGTCCATTTTAGATATTCTCTTTCTACGTTATAAATATATTTTTTTATCAGCCTGTTATTTTCAGATTACCATGGAGTTTACAAAGCATGGAGTAAAAAAACCAGAAATACCGAATTGTGACAAAATTACGTATCCTACCCAAACATGCATACGTGCGAAAGCGGATAACATGCGAACATTTTGCGTATCTGTTTGCGTTTCGCATTTTGCGTACGTGACTCCGTCGCTTTTTTGTGCGAACGTTAAACTGTATTTGCTTTTGGATAGACTATAAATTCTAGCTTTATTATTTGTTTTAGAGACTACACGTGACGAATACAGGTTCTAGGTCACGTTACGTACCTGGAAGCCTGAAATAAATGAGGCTTATGCGTGTAGCCTGAATAATCGTTGGCGCGCTCCATATGAATGAAGTCTGGTTATATTTTCAATATACTCAAGAATTAAAGTCAATGAAATTTTACAGAAACAGTCTAGAAACTAATCTCTATGCTTGTATGTTGTCAGATTTTCGTTAAAATGCATAGTTTTAAAGTTACAGTGCCTCAAAGATTTCCATGCAAATCTTAAATTAAGCCTAGCATTGAAACTGTATATTTTAACGAAAATCGGACAACATACCAGCATATAGATCTGTTTCTAGGCAAAATTTCATTGACTCTAATTGGTTTGTATTGAAAATTTAACCAGACTTTGTTTGTATGAAGCGCGCTCTGAATTATATCCCCGTAAGTAAACTCGCAAACAACATAAATTACACTCCTTTTAGGCTCAGCCGTAGTCGGGTAAAAATTACAGCGCAGACTGTCCATTGTGGAGATGGCGCGCCGCGCCGTGCGTCTTCATCGCATCAACGAACTTTGCACGTTTAGTTGTACAATACGGCTTTTTCTCCCCTCCGGACGGAAAGCGTCAATTTTCGTTTCAAAAGCGTTAATTTTTCGTCCCGCTACGCTAAACGAAGTTGCCGCTTTCCACCTCCGTCAGGAGAAAAATAGTATACTAACCTCGGGCACTAAATAAGAAAGCCTCAGATCACATGTTTGTAGACCTCGGCTTCGCCTCGGTCAACAATTACATGAGATCTGATACCTTTCTTACTTTCCTGCCCTCGTTATGTCGTCGGTCCAATCGTAAACTAGCCAATCTGAAAATTCCTAACTGTTGGGGAGACTCAATTAAAATTTTGGGGAGATTAAATTAATTAGGTACTGTAAAGCAAGTTTTTCACGTAGATATTCAAAAAAATCTGTGTATTGGTCCTAGATAATTGTCTTTCTGGTCACACTTTAAAAACAACTGATATACTTGCTTAGTTGTCTAATGTGTAATGACTATCTCACGTAGATAGGCGAAAAGAATAATAGCAATATCTTCTCAATTATTGAGGTTACACATACGATACTTTGCCACCACTTGAATCGAAATGAAACATAAATTTTGATATAGTAAAGTCGAAAATGCCAAAATGACAGATTGGCTATTTTACTATTGGACCGACGATGTAATCTACGACACATGCCCTTTAGCTGTTCTGTAATGCGGTGAACTATGTAATCTGGCTGACGTAGATAAAGTTAAAAATACTGCGTGACTGAAACCGCTCGACGCTTAGTTGCCGGCGGCTGCCATCTCGGTGTGAATTGAGCCTAAGCGTAAACAATGTTCGAATGCACGGCACGTATTTTCATTTCCTCTGGTGTCGCAAGGTAAACATGACTTTTTTGTTAAACAAACAATTAGAGAATTACCTATTGCTTTCTCAAATGTGTGGACACATTATTATAAAATAAGAAAATACTTTCTCTTTTTTTTCCATTTAATTACTGAATACTATAGAGTTTTCAACTAGTTAGGGTTGAACCAAAAATCACGGTGTGCCCTATGCAGGGTGTAAAGACAAGTATAATTACCTTTTAAACCACATACTTTACCCATCAAACTGAACAACTTTTAGGTACAATAATTTCAGCAAACCGATTGGAAAAAAATCTGCTGTTCCATACTAAACTGCAATACTTACTCTTCTGAAACGTATGACACAGCAGATTTTTTTTGCTCTGATCGGTTTGCTCCTTGTGTGAAAGTTGTTCAGTTTGATGAGTAGAGAATGTGGTTTAAATTACATTCTGTATTAATTCTGTGCTCTGACTTCGTTTACCTAACACATGCACTATCGATTTCTATAAACCACAAAACCAATAATCCTTGACTTACGACCTCCATGCGTGACTGCTTATCTTCGGAGTCTTTGAAAGTTCAACACTTACTACGTCGTTAAACTGACGTAACTTCATTTAAGTCTTCTTTCTAGATTGAAAACAATCAGTAGATGACCTTGCTAAAATCGTTTTTTAATACACGTGATAGTGACAAGGTTCTACGATAGGTAATGACTCAAATTGGTCGATTGTAAGGTACATAAGATTGTACATAAGTTCGAAAATTTCATTGGTACAGCTTGGCAAAAAAGTTATGATCGTGGTGATGGTGGTGTTGCCAGGTTATGCGTGATTTTGACGTTCTTGTGTGGAGGCAGCGCCCTAATTTTTTATCACGACTTTTTTGCCAAGCTGAAATGCGATCTTTGAAAATCATACGAGCGGTTCGGCAGTAGAAAGATGCATAATATCCATAGTAATTTTGACATTTTCTACTGCCGAACCGCTCGTATGATTTTCAAAAATCGCACTTGGTACATCGCATGTGGTCCGTGCAAATGCGAACCTGGGCCCTTGCGATTGAATGACCGCTCCGTAATGCGCCACCGACGCTTTTCCAATTTATTTGTTATTTACAAATAATTAAGTCGGTTAAAAATATAATCAGAAAAACTACAATCCTACAAAAAGTCAGTGCCTAACCAATTAACACCAGACGATGAGTGCGATTTTTGAATCTCATTCGATGAATTCGGCAGTTGAAAATGTCAAAATTGCTATCGAGATATGCATCTTTCTACTGCTGATTTGACCCTCAAAATTCATACTTCAGGAATGCGATTTTTGAATGTCAAATCAGCAGTAGAAAGATGCGTAGCTCCATAGTAATTTTGACACTTACAACTGCTGAGCTCACCGAATGAGATTCAAAAATCGCACTCTAGGTATTTCCTTTGATAGAAATTTCTATTTTATCTAACGAGAAAACGGAGCGATATGAACGGGATAATTTCCCCATTACCCCAATGACGAGTAATTTGCGACACCTCAGTAATCCCCTCATCCATATTTGGTCTAATCCCCCCTGACGTATCAGGAATTCGGTGAACATTTTATAAGCGAACGTAATCAGACCAAAGGACTACTGTCATCACAAAGACGCGGGTTCAACATTTTTTCTGCGGGATCTGAGACGGATTGAGGAATGCTAAAAAGGCCTATATTATGACGGTTACAAAGGGCCTTTTTTAAAACAACAAACATCAATCTTAACTATTATAAAACCGTAAAATCGTGAGGAATAAAAAAGTAGCGGTTCACTTCATATAAATTTAAAATAACACTCGATAGCGCGATTTAAATGACGTGCAGCGCCATCTATTGACAAAATTGTGTGTTTGTTTGTTTGTTCGCGCATCACGCTAAAACTACTGAACCGATTTTGATGAAACTTGCTTTGTTTGATAGCTTATGATCTGACTTAAAATCTGGTATATAATTTGTGCGGACGAAGTCGCGGGAAAACACTAGTGAATAAATAAACTTACATGTAGGTAATGTGGTTAGGTTTTAAAACAGATTATTCAATAGTAACTTACTACTGTATCAGACACGACACTCTCCCGATTTCGCGCGCTTTTTCGAATCTCCAACTTTACTCTTTAGGAACAATGAACTAAAATGTGCCTTATATTAATGAGCGACAGCCTGTACCACATACGATACGCGAGGCGCCGTAAATACTTTTCGCAGTTTTAAAACGTGAGTAACGGTGCACTGCCAGAAGTTCTGTCTTAATTACACGAGCAGATTAGTCAGAAGAAATGATAGTATTCTGAGAATAGAAAGCGTCCCACAGGCTTTTGAAGATAAGACTTTCCATGAAGCGTACAGGCATATCAACTTTATCCATTTAGAAAACTATTACGAGGAGACAGCGTTTTGGTAAACGTAGTGCATCACATTAAGCTGGGTAATGTAGTGACTGGATTTGTATACTTAGATTAAAGTTTGGTTCAGTTAGGTGTTGACTGATACTGTAACTAAGTAGTGGACATGTAAGTCCCAGTTGATGTACTACGTAAATGTGTAAATGGGACCTGGCGAGAATTTCTTGCGGGGCGTTGATGGTGGTCAAGGAAACAGCTGGAGCTGGAAATTTCCAGCTCCAGCTGTTTTATCTCAGTTGACTGACAGTATCAGTCAACACCTGTAACAATTGTTGAGTTGAGTTACAATTGTAACTCTCTGAACTGTTCGGCAATCAACCAATTAATGGAATTTACTGTAGAAGCTGGTATGACTAGAATAGTTTAATTCCCAACTTATTATGAAAAATAGGCGTCTGAGACGGCGAAGTCCGGAAAATGGGCCCACTACTTTTATACCCAACACAATTAGAGGGGGCAGTAAAAAGCTCAACTGAATACGGCCCTGCGAAGGCCACGTAAGAGTGTTAATGCGGCTTTACGCCAGCGGTATTTATTTTTTGCTCCCGACATTTCGCGCTTAAAGTTTTTTTTGCCGTGTAATTACCAGTGATCGGAATCTCGGGGCATTTTTTGAGCATACAAGTTTGGATACGCCTTGATTTCCCGGAAATATCCGGATTTAATAAATATGGATAAAAATTTCACGGGATTTATTGGGATTACCTATTTAGATGTCAAGAGACGTTTTTTTAAATCAAGAGTATTAGCAGCGCATACTAGAGGCCGCGACTTTGAAACACGCCGCCTGGTACCTTTGACATGTACCGCACTTAGGTAAATATGTTGACCGTTATTAAACAATGATATTAAGTAACTAGATGAGTAGTTAGGGCACCAAAGCGTTGCCACTTCGAAGATGTCTGCAGGCTTCTTTGACTTCAGTTCAGGCGTTTATCTATGGTGAGCGGACATATCCGTGACGTTTAAATTAAGCTACCAAAATGGGGAAATGCGCCGTAAAAATTTGTAAATCACAGTCGGAAAAGAATAATAAAGGAAGTGGTGTTACTTTTCACAAGTAAGTTTACTATATTTTGTCAAAATAACATTAAAAAACTAAATAAATTTTTCACGCATTGTTTTTGCCATCAGTGTTACAAGTAAATACGATTTTGATTTTCCCACACTGTTGGGAGTTTCGGTACCCTCTTCGTTATTTCATACAGGGTTAAGTTTTAATCAGTCCGGATAACTTCACCATTCATTCCCCTAATCAAACTGAACAACTTTCACTATTGAGCCAACAACGAAATCGTGAAAACAAAATCAGCTGTTTCATACAAAACTGCAGTACCGACCGACTCGACTCAAATGTATTGGACAGCTGATTTCTTTTAAGTTGACACCATAAATAAAATAATTAAATACCTAAATAATAAAAATCTTTATTTGCATAGTGAAAGTGAAGAGATTACAATATGGTGACGTTATCCGATTTGGGCTGATTAAACATCAACCCTGTATAATATGATATATTACTTAAAGTTTAATTATACCTAAATCTGTTCAGAACACACAGAGCCTACATATTCAAGTTTAGAATTCAGGTAATAAATTCATTAAATTCAGTAATTAATTCTGGGGAAATTATTTATAACCACTGGCAACTGTGGCCGTATTTACTGACGTTTTCAAAATAATAACGTCTTTCTCATTTCGTCGTAATTTTTTTGACGGCAGAAGAAACGAGACAAATATAGTTTACTTTGGCGTATGTATCGATTTCCAAGCTACATCTTTGAAACTCTGAAGTGGTTGCGCATTTTTGAGTATTGTTTTCTAGAAGCTATCCCTCTAGTATTGTATAAGCTCACTGTTATTAAATCACCCAGGGCAAAATCTCAATAAAATCAGTCGTTTAACCAATTCTGAAATGAAATTATCGTTTTATTTTACTCCCAAGTCCCAACATTTTAAACATTTTCAGAGAATTTTAATTAGACGGCAAACTACAACGGCAACAAAACATTATTTTATATGGTAAAGAAATCTCGAAAAAGTAATTTGGGATCCAATAATAACATTGAAATTGGTTAACCGACTGATTTCATTGAGATTTTGTCCTGGGTGATTTAATAACAAGCTTTATACAATACTAGAGGGTTAGCTTCTTACAAACAATACTCAAAAAAGCGTAAAACCACTTCAGCAGAGTTTCAAAGATGTAGCTTGTGAATCGATACATACGCCAAAGTAAACTATGTTTGTCTCGTTTCTTCTGCCGTCAAAAAAATGACGACCGAGAAAGACGTTATTATTTTAAAAACGTCAGTAAATACGGCTACAGTTGCCAGTGGTTAGAAATAATTTCCCCAGAATTAATTAGTTAATTTAATGAATTTATTACCTGAATTGAACTTGAATATACAGGGTCCAACTTAATATGCTGACACTTTTTTAAGGGGATGATCAGACCATGAAACTTAACAACTTTCTCTATGGGACCACCATCGAAATCGAGAAAAAAAAATCAGCTGTCCCATACAAAACTGCAAACCGACTCGAGCCAAATTTTTTTTCGCGATTTCGATGTTGGTCCCATAGAGAAGTTGTTTAATTTGATGGTCTGGAGTGTGATTTTTGAATCTCATTCGCAGAGCTCAGCAGTTGAAAATGTCAAAATTACTATGAAGATACGCATCTTTCAACTGCTGATTCGACTTTAGAAAATCGAACTCCTGTAGTATGATTTTTGAAAGTCAAATCTGCAGTTGAAAGATGCATATCTCCATAGAAATTTTGACATTTTCAACAGTTTAATTCATCGAATGAGATTCAAAAATCGCACTCCTGATCATCCTCTTAAAAAAGTGTCAGCATATTGATTATAGGCTCTGTGTGTTCTGACCAGATTTAGGTATAATTAAACTTTAAGTAATACAGGGAGTTTGGAAGCGGTGTGCAAATATTTAAGGGGATCATAGTTGACACCATTTAAAACATTTTGAGCCATACATGTCTTAGACGAAGTCTGATTGTTGATTTTTAAATGCAATTTTTATTTTATTTTTGAAAAATCCGATTTCTGACAGTTAATTGCCAACAGTGCCCCTGTTTATGTTGGTATGTTAATTGTTTTTTTTTTGAGGTTGTCAGATGTGTATTTCTAATCTAATAATCCGGGGACCCATCTCTTGACCCGCACGGTCCCCGGACCTGACCCCGTGGTTTTCACATCTCGGGATGGAGTAGCCAAGGATCTCTTTTACAAAATAACAACGATCGAAGTAAAAAGAGTATGTAGGAAATCGAGGTACCTACACATTTTTAAAATGAATCATCAATTATTTTTACCAAAAATGTTGTTTCATTTGTCCATTTAAAAATCGAATTTAATCTCTTTCAATTTGGTTTTTAACCTCTAATTCTGAGAATTGCTAAGATATCCGCTTAAATGATACCTTGAAAGAAAGGCCAATAGCCGAGCATGTTTTTAAAAAGGTTTGAACGATCAAGGCTATTTTATTTATTTTTATAATTGCCATAAACTTCGTAGTATTGTTAAAATTTTTAAAGTTTTTACGACTTTCGAAAGCGTCTAGAATTTTTTTCCAATAAAACAGGCGCCTGAAACTTAGTTCATTAGTTCATACACATCTGAAAACCCTAATAAAATAAAACAATTAACATAACAACATAAACTGTTGGCAAGTAACTGTCAGAAATCGCGTTTTATCAAAAATAAAATAAAAATTGCATTTAACAATCAACAATCAGACTTCGTCTAAGACATGTATGGCTCAAAATGTTCTAAATGGTGTCAACTATCATCCCCTTAAATATTTGCACCCTGCTTCCAAACACCCTGTATATCATATTATACAGGGTTGATGTTTAATCAGCCCAGATCGGATAACGTCACCATATTGTAATCTCTTCACTTTCACTATGCAAATAAAGATTTTTATTATTTAGGTATTTAATTATTTTATTTATGGTGTCAACTTCGAAATCACGAAAAAAGAAATCAGCTGTCCAATACATTTGAGTCGAGTCGGTCGGTGCTGCAGTTTTGTATGAAACAGCTGATTTTGTTTCCACGATTTCGATGTAGGCTCAATATTGAAAGTTGTTCAGTTTGATTAGGGGAATGAATGGTGAAGTTATCCGGACTGATTAAAACGTAACCCTGTATGAAATAACGAAGAGGGTACCGAAACTCCCTACAGTGTGGGAAAATCAAAATCGTATATACTTGCAACACTGATGGCAAAAACAATTCGTGAAAAATTTATTTCGTTTTTTAATGTTATTTTGACAAAATATAGTAAACTTACTTGTGAAAAGTAACACCACTTCCTTTATTATTCTTTTCCGACTGTGATTTACAAATTTTTACGGCGCATTTCCCCATTTTGGTAGCTTAATTTAAACGTCACGGATATGTCCGCTCACCATAGATAAACGCCTGAACTGAAGTCAAAGAAGCCTGCAGACATCTTCGAAGTGGCAACGCTTTGGTGCCCTAACTACTAATCTAGTTACTTAATATCATTGTTTAATAACGGTCAACATATTTACCTAAGTGCGGTACATGTCAAAAGTACCAGGCGGCGTGTTTCAAAGGCGCGGCCTCTAGTATGCGCTGCTAATACTCTTGATTTAAAAAAACGTCTCTTGACATTTAACTAGGTAATCCCAGTAAATCCCGTGAAATTTTTATCAAAATTTATGAAATCCGGATATTTCCGGGAAATTCAAGGCGTATCCATACTTGTATGCTCAAAAAATGCCCCGAGATTCCGATCACTGGTAATTACAGATACTCGCTATTTCTGAACGTTTTTTATAAAAGGGAAACATTTTATTTCTCAAATTCGTAGGGGAAGTTAAAACGTGGCTCGTTTCAATTTGTTTAACAATTTTTTTATTTGATAAACTAGTGTTGAACAAGTGACTACAAAGGCTGCAGTTTTACTGACAATACGAGTACAACGTGACGTAAATAAAAGTGACACGCGTAGTTCTGCTTCTTTTTTACCAGAGAGCTTTTAGGCCTCCGCTCCGCTCATTGCAGCAATATTATCGAGCGATATTATCGACAGCGATATCGCGACACCTTACACACTGCAGCGATTCCGCGATTTGCGTCACGCATGCGCCCTTCACTGAATGTAGTACAAAGAGATTGCGTCAGGTTGCGATAATATCGCGGCAGTGTGTGGGATCGAGCGCGTCCCCATGCAAAATGTACTGAGAACAATTATCGCAAAATCGCAGCGATATTATCGCTCGATAATATCGCGGCAGTGTGTAGGATCGCGCGCGTCCCCATACAAAATGTACTGAGAACAATTATCGCAAAATCGCAGCGATATTATCGCTCGATAATATTGCTGCAATGAGCGGAGGCCTAAATAAGAGCTTCGAGGCGATGTATGTGAACAACAGATCCAGGTCACACACAACTATGAAGAGTTTAGTCCATGTTGGTTAGTCCACCACGTGCACCCAACGTGGATTTATTGGACTTTACGTACGCATCAGTATTTCTTTTTCAGCGTTTTCCTCACCATGTGAGAATATAAATAATTATAATAAAATAACCGGTAAAGTGCGAATCGGACTACTAGCGCATCGAGGGTTCCGTACCACAATATATTATTAACTTACCATAAAATTATATTTTTTCCGGGACCCTTTTAGCACGAAACCGAATCACACATGGCCTGTTATTATTATTTGTTTTTAACTGTAGAGTATTTACTATAATATCACCGTTTTTACGAGCGAACAGAAAAAAACGTCGAAGAAAACTAGTTTCTTGTATGAGCCCCATATAGACATCTTATATACAAACTAGACTCACAATAACCGTTCGAATAATGGCACAACCAAAAGAGCTCAGATGAGCTCTTTTTTGTACTAGCTGACAGTTAACAAGCGAAATACGACTATGTTTATGAATCAAATACAACGTATTAGTGACAACCAGCAGCATGCATACTTAATTTGTGCGAGTTTTTGCATCAATGTAGACAAAAATTTGCTAAGATTCTATATGACACTGTGGCTGTGGGTCTAGTATAAGAGGTCAATGATGAGCCCCCCTTAATGTTTTACTTTTTTATATTATTCTTACAGCCTTATGAGGGACGGACGGACAGCATAGGCTTAGTAATACATATCTACCATTTTCACTCTTTGGGTCGGAACCCTAAAAAGACTGCCGTGGGATATTATGTAAAACTAGATATTGACAAATATTTTTTAGACCACAACCTTTACAAAAATATTACTGCAAATTATTGATGTGACGTCATTATACCGATCATCGAAAGATCAGCCACCTGATGGTGTACTCATAATGAATCTACCCTAATTCTATATCCATAAGGTTAAAAATCCTTCCACTTCTCAGCGTCAGTTGATACTAGCCAGGGCGAGGGCAGTTTCAAGCCGCAATTTATTTTTTTCACGTTCGTCGACGCAGTGACAACAGATGGCCTGTAGGTAGATCATTTTGTGTTTAAGATAGCGGGCCCTGGAATTCCAGGTGATAAAACCGTTTAAGGCGCAACCAAGTTTGACGCTTGTATGTATTGCCATTTTTGCGAGCTAGAGCGTCAAGAAAAAACGTTGATAAAAACTAGTTTCTTGTTGAGAACCCCCCTTAATTTTTACTTTTTTACCTTTAGACATTTGTATTTTTTAACAAATCCGCCGTAATTACGCATATTCTGTGAAAATTTCAATTAATTAGCTATTACCTTCGATCAACAATATACAACTAGATAACGGGTCGCATACAAAATCAAAGAGAAATTCTGTCCTCGTGAATATACAACATTTTTTGTTAACGAACCGAGAAAACAGTCCGAATACATTATAATTTCGACCTCAAAGCAACCATAATTCCTAGTAATTTAAAAAAGGAACACTGCGGCATTGCGAGACGTGCTTACGTTGACTTTGTTCGAACGCCACTAATTCAAAATAAGACCTCACTCCAATAGTGAGGCGTTATTTGCCGGGACATATTTGAGCGCTGACGCGTTATCTAGTTGGATATTGTTGATCGAAGGCTATTACGGTTCAAAAGTTACAGCTTAGCCCTAAATAGGTAGGACGGACGACGGGTGGACGGACGGACAACGTACGCTTAGTAATAGGGTCCCGTTTTCACCCTTTGGGTGCGGAACCCTAAAAATTAATTAAATAGAAGAGTAAAGGAAGATACATCGTTATTTCTATTGTTTACTCTATTAATAGCGTTTAATACTCCAAGTCCGCTTCGCTAGTCACTAAGCCAAATCCACCATTTTTCAAGACTTGTCAGGGCCAGAGGAAAAAATAGATAAAACGTTTGACTATTCTTTACAATAAAGGTGGAAGTATACTTTATTGTTAGGTACACTTGTTTTACTACAATATAAATAATGAAGTAGTATGCATAGACCTCCTTTCACGAAATATGGTAAAAGGGAGTAGGCGGTGGTGAATGGAGGAGGTAAGTTAGAGGTTGAGCGATTATAGCCCATACGGAAGAGAGCTTGCGCCTCAATCATGAGGCGGCGGTTTTATTCCTGGCCTGTACCACTAAGTTCTTCGGAAATAATGTACGGTTGTATTTATCATTTACTAGCTCGGTGGTGAAGGAAAACATCGTAAGGAAACCTGCATTCCCGAGAATGAAAAGAAAATACCACAAGTTCGGAGATATGCGTAAAATATGGGTGAGCTTGGGGCGAACAGAAAGGACCAGCGATGGTCCAAGTGATACATTAACGACCCTTGCTTGCAATAGCCCAACACAAATAACAATAATAAATAAGTTAGAGGTTAACTTGCTGTCAAGAGTATCTATCTGATAGAACTATCCAGAGCTATCTTCCGAAGCACGTAAGCGGTCGAATTGTTACTAAACCAGAGATTGACCAGATAAGGCGGTGCTTAGCTCCTATACCGAAGCTATACTAGTCCAACGATTCTTATTATGCAAACTCTTAAAATTTTTAATATTTCAGTAATGAAATAAACACCTGGATACTCTCTATAATATTTCACCAAGCTGTATATTAGGGAGTAGGTACACCAAAGCATACACCATAGCCACTGTTGTCAACATTGTCATAGGGAAAGTTGTTGATTTTTCCTTTATCGGGTATAGGCCCATCACTCATTCCCACTGCAGTAACTTACGTGAACCAGGATCAACATTGGCGATCACTCACAACTAGACAATGCACAATGCAGCCCAACAAGCCCCGTGGGATTATTTAAATGTGCCTTGAAATCCGCGCCGAATTTAATCAATGAAAGTAGGAGGAGTAGGAAAAACAAGTATCCGACTTCCCTCCATTGTAAAAGGCAGCTGTATGAAGTTATCGTAACATAAAAAGTCATTTGTGCATTGACAGACGTCAGCTTGTCGCTAGTAATTTGGAACACTATATTAATTCTGTCGACTTTTACAACTTGCCCAAGATTATAAACAGCTGACTCATTTGTTGGCTTTCAATTAAGCAACTGATCGCGTCAAATTTTAAGTACTTTGATATGTTATTTTGATTCTCGAAACATACTAACACACTCACGCAACAATGTTTTTCAAATCGCTTGCTTTCGGTCGCACTAATTACACCCTGGAGTGCGATTTTTGAATCTCATTCGGTGAGCTCAGCAGTTGAAAATGTCAAAATTACTATGGAGATATGCATCTTTCTTCTGCTGATTTGACTCTCAAAAATCATACTTTAGGAGTCGATTTTTGAAAGTCAAATCAGAAGCATCTCCATAGTAATTTTGACATTTTCAACTGTTGAGCTCACCGAATGAGATTCAAAAATCGCACTCCTGATCTGACTGGCAGTGTAATCCACTGTGTTATTCAGAAATACAAATATTTAGACACATTTCAGAGTGGAACTATCTTAGCATACTCTCTTTTGCTTGTCAAGTGATTGTAATTTCGTTACAGCTAATACATTTCTGTAGTCAGATTTTGCTTTTATCTTCAAGTAGGTTAGGTCTTAAAAGGATGAAAATAAGCGTGAAAGTACTTTGTTAAATTGAAACTGTTCCAGCTGTCACGTTCGGTTATAAGCTGTTATCTTATTACCTTTTAGTATTTAAAGACAAAGTTCTATTTGGATTACCATTGGCTTTAGCATGGTAGAAATAATAAAATACCTAGGCATTTATACATAAATGTTGACAATTTACACTATAACATTCTCTTCTCCGTGGAAGGCCTGCAATAACTGCCTTTACAACAAAACATTTTATAATTGGGTCGCACTCAACATTGTATTTTTTGGTCGCAATTGACAAGAAAAGAGTGGGTAATAAATAGGTGAGTCTATTTATTACCTACTCTTTTCTTGTCAATTTGTTCTACATGTTTTTATATTTTACTAGTGTTTTCCCGCGACTTCTTCCGCACAAATTATATACCAGATTTTAAGTCAGATCATAAGCTATCAAACAAAAAAAGTTTCATCAAAATCGGTTCAGTAGTTTTTGCGTGATGCGCGAACAAACAAACAAACAAACAATTTTGTCAATAGATGGCGCTGCACGTTTTTAAATCGCGCTATCGAATGTTATTTGAATTTATATGAAGAGAACCGCTACTTTTTTATTCCTCATGATTTTACGATTTTATAATAGTATTAATAGTTAAGATTGGCCAGGGATTGGCTAGCCTGACAGCGTCCAGTGAAAATTTATTTAGGTCCTCTCTTGCAGGTGTTCGGGCAATCGGGCATCGGTGACAATTCTAGCAGGTATCATACCATCGACTGGATAGGTTCGCCGCAATGGCACTGCGTTAGGCCAGGATTCCTGTACCCAATTGTAATAAGTATTGTCATCTACGGCCAACTTATGTGCGAAGCCGACTATTTTTAATAGTGTCTATAACTACTTCCTGCCCTTATCCCATTACTTGGGGTCGGCGCAATATGTAGTCTTCCTCCATTCATATCTTTTAGCCGTCATTTCAGCGTTCACTCCTTTTCTAACGCATGTCATCTTTCACACAATCCATCCATCTTTTTTTGGTCGTCCTTTCTTCATGCAGCCATCCAAATTCATATTGTAATATGACACTCATCTCTCCGCATCAAATGCCCATACCACGATAATCTAATACTACGCAATTTTTCATTACTAGCGCTACTTTCAAGCTTCCTCTAATATAATCATTCCTATATAATCCTGTCCATTCTAGTAACACAACACATGCATCTTAACATTAGCATTATTTGTAAGGGTTGAACTACATCAGGAAGCATACATCAGGAAGCACGGCATCGCATTTTTCCGTAGCTCCATCCATTTCTGTCACTCAGGAACGTCATTTGCTAGAGCATATAAGATGGACAGATCGCGATAGCACGCGGCGTGCTGTTCCGTGCTGTTCCGTTCCGTCTATCTTATATGCTCTAGCAAATGACGTTCCTGAGTGACAGAAAAGGATGGAGCGACGAAAAAATGCGATGCCGTGCATCCTCATGTAGTTGAACCCTAATAGTGTAGGTTACTATTATTAATTATGCCATTGTTTAGGTGTGTGTGGTCCACAAACATTTTAGTAACACAATTAGGACCAATTTGTATCCCCTATACTGTTATCTTTAGTAGCTGCTTCTGGTACCGTTTTATGCTAATAAAGGAAAATGAATTATGTAACTTTGCCCACAAAGTTGAGAATATATTGAGTTAATTTGAATTTATTAACATAATGATTTAGAGAAAATAATTGATTCGATGTTATAGGTAACAAATATGTTTTTGGTGCGTTTATTTAACTAAAACTTGTTGTTGTTGTAGAGATAAAGATGTAAGATTTTATTTGGTCGCGCTCCGCAGCGAAGGCCAAATAAAATCTTTGATTTGTGGAATCACGGGACACCTACGAAGTTTACTCCATTGACATGGGAAGATCTTCCAACGTCTTGTGTGATGCCTGGGGATCGGTCGGATTCAAAAGCTTTTAGTCGGTCCTTGTATATGTCTATAGGGTTCAACTTAACATGCTGACGGGTTTTCAAGGGGATGATCCGTCAAACTGAACAACTTTCTGTATAGGACCAACGTCTTAATAGCAAAAACCGTCAGCATATAAAGTTGGTCCTGCTTGTATCGAATCTATGTGAAAAAATAAATGTCCCCCCCACTGGATACGAGCTTGGTTGTTTGTGCTGATGCATCGAAAAAGTTAAAAACCTAACTGACTTAATGTTTCACTAGAATTATCTGCTATCGATTCCAGTCACAAGGTTAAGGTGGTTCTCACATTGCATTGTGCGATGCCATGGAAGTCGAAGGTGGCGCTGGCGAAGCGGATTTTGTAGTGGTGTGTCGCTGTCTGCCGCTAGCTGCCGTGCAGGATGCGATAGTTCGATCCCCGTCCAGGCCGACTCGTACCAATGAGTTTTTCGGATTTAATGTACAATGTGTAACACCACTGGCTTTTCTGTGACGGAAAACATCGTGAGAAAACCTGCATGCTTCAATTTCGAGGCATGTATTGTACTTACTGTCCATTACAAGTGGCGACGGGCTCTGTCCCCTTCACACTGGACTAATGACATTGTTACTGGACAGAGCATCGGTACTACTAGAAAAACGTGGATGTTCTGTGGTTTCAAAATATCTCTGACTACCCTCTCGAGGAATATAGCCATGAGCATATGCATGCATGCGCGCGTCGCTGTCTATACCTACATATTAGAACGGGCGATGGACGGGCGGAGTGGCATCAATGTAAAATTATACTTATTTTAATACGGGTAAAGAATAGTATACGTTGACAGATGGAGCTCCGTCCTCCGCCCGTACCTACGGGTCTTTTTCTAATATAGATAATGTATAAAACGTATCTGAACAGATTTTTGTGTCTTGTGGAGGCGGGTCCGCCTGAGGTGAAAACTTCGGAATGTTTCAGAAGAAATTTTGAAATGTTTCAGGAATGCTTCCGGAAATATTTCCAAAACTTCAAAAAACGATGCACAATGCAGCCAATTTTGAAAGCTTTGGAAGTTTTCAAATTGATTAAGTACTTATTTTACTTAGAAAGACAAAAACTGGGGATACTTTTGAACTTAAAATTGCTAGTTTTTAGACGAACTCTACCTCCACAAGGCACCAAAATCATCATATTTGAGCATCGGTTAGGCCCACCAATGCGGAATAATTTCGGACGGACTTACGATTTCGTATGAATTTGAAATTCCAAGTGGAATTCTGGAGAGAGCAGATCCATACGCAATTCTTTTCTGATTCGTCGGATCGGTATTCCATTGTGTGTTCCGTTGTCCGTTGTGTGGCAGGCGTAACATGCAGAACAGTGTCACGTTGGATCCCATTTCACAGCCCGCCGTGTAGTCCAATCATTTTAGGATTTGACCCTAACAATAATTCATCTATCGCTGAAACTTTGCAGTGTGATAAATTAAAGTATACATATTACGGTTGACAAATAATCTAGGTTTAATTTTGTCCGGTCCTAGATTATTTGTCAACCGTAATCTGTATAAACTATATCACACTAGATAGATGAATTATTGTTAGGGTGTCCATGTACAAGGAAACTCTAAAATGATTGGACTAGTGGCGATGTGCTGAGCAATGTGTGAATCACCTGAAGGCCAATAAAACTATCAACTCTGATATAATTTAAATATTTATTTCGTAATGTCACCGGAACAACAAAAGAGCTGGCGGTGGTGTCGCCCTGGACTCTCGACCGACACCGCCGCGGCTGCATAGACTATAACGCGTTAAAAAAACAATCCTCAACATCATCTATCGTATATATATTCATATTTATATACCTTTATATATTATTTACACCTCTTCAACTAACGTATTTACACTAACCAACGTTGGGTATGTATAACATACAGGAAGCTTTAATTATACAAGGTGAGTAATATAGTCCATTGATGAGCTTTGAGCTCAGTTATATACATAATAAGGACATTTTCGTTAGAATTTTTTATTACGACCACGTCGGTGTGTTCCGAAGAGGATACGAGCGAATGCTTGACGAAAGTCTGGACTAAATATAGTATAGATAACAGGGTTAAGAGTAGAGTTGAAATATCCAAGCCATAGGAAGAAACTCGCCAGGTAATCGCTAATAACACACGTTTGGCAAATAGGCATCACAAGAGCCATTATAAAGAACGGTAGCCAGCAGAAGACGAACGCACCGGTTATGATAGCAAGCGTTTTAGCTGCCTTCCTCTCTCTCTTTGCTTCCAAAGACTCCTTCTTTTCCCTGTGAGTGGGAGCGGGAACGATAGCCCGCTCCGGTTTCGACCCATTCGTTACAGTCGAGGAAGACTTTTCTGGGGACACAGAGGGAGCTTTTTCATTGATCGTGAACGCTGTTGTGCGAGGTTCTTCGTCCAGGGTATCTACAGTCGAAGTACTCTGTCCTTCAGTGAGCAACAGTGCAGCTGCGAGAGCTTCGGTTCGAGTGCGCTGGTTACATTTCTTCAAGTTCAGGAACCGTTTCTTGACGAAGCGTCTATCTCTTGCAGTTTGAACAGGCCTTCCGGTTGGCGTTGTGCCATCAGCTGACGTCGGCCTCGGCGGTGGTGGATCTCTTCGCCTTCTAATCCGTCTCCTGGCCGTTTGAAATATCTTCCAATACAAAATGAGGATCACAGCGAGAGGTACGTAGAACGTGGACATTGTGGCGAAGATTTGGTACGCAAGGTCTTGGCTGACTAGGCATTTCTGCTGTTGTGTTATCCTGGCTAGATAGTCGGGGTCTTTCCAGCCTAGTTGAGGAGCTAGAGAGACGACTAATGCAGCTCCCCAAACAAGGAAGATCATTGTAAAGATGCGTTTCTCGTTCCTCATATGGATGTAATCCACATTAGTAACCGCCCAATACCTGCGAATAAAGGAAAGGGTCAATTATAGTTTGTGCTTTGACAAAGTTATATGTCAAGATTAACAGTCGAAGATACGAAAGCGTCGAAAAAAATTGGAACTAGTACTGGCCCCAAAACCCTATACATATACACGCACAACATTATTGATTATAAACATGTTACAGCCATGTTGTGCTATTTCGAATCAAATTAAAGATTGAAAAATTTGTCTCGGGCGGGACTTGAACCCACGCTCTTCCAAACCGGGGAAACGTGCTAACCAATTACACCACCGAGTCCACAACCCAGAGAACGAAATTTTCAATCTGTTGCGTCTTAAGGGGACGTGCGCGCCATCTACTGGCAGTAAGATGCAACAGATTGAAAATTTCGTTCTCTGGGTTGTGGACTCGGTGGTGTAATTGGTTAGCACGTTTCCCCGCCCGAGACAAATTATACACGCACAGATACATAATTTGTATGGCGCCTCACGCACACCAACCTATGTAACTTGGTCCCTTTTGTTTTATACGGTATAACTGTGAGGCTCATTCTAGACATATACTTTTTCTAAGGGTTTGTGTTTATTCAGCACGGAATGGAGTAAAATTCATCAAAATATTTGTTATTGATTCCAACGAATACCCAGCAATGTCAATAGTTACTGACCAAAAAAACTATTATATCTGCATTGAGGTACAATGTTAACTAGAGAAGCTACCGAGAAGTAATGTTTTGTAGCACGCGTTAGGGTGCACGCGCTCTAACTCACTTAGCCTGTGCCAGGCGCTCGTCGCCCAGCACGCACTCCACACTGCTGATCATGGTGCGCAGATTTTGTTCGCGATGTCTGCTCTATACAATATAATTACTCAATGTATATCTGAACTGGGGCATCTAAACGAGAACCACAATATGAACCACCATAGAAAATTTGTCCATTGCTGAAACCTTTCTTCTTATTGTGTCCGCATAGCGTGACTCCCTTTATAACAAGTAAATGAATGTCGCATACCTATCAGTAGCAATAGCAACGAGATGTAGAATAGATGCTGAGCTGCAGAGGACGTCGCTTGAGGTCCACATGTCGCATAACTCCGGGCCCAGGATCCAGCCTTGGCTGACCTGGAGGAAGAAAAGGTTTAATTAAGATTTTCCGCGATAACGTTTTGCTCTCTATTTGATTTATGATTCGTACTTTTTCCCCCCTCCGGACGGGAAGCGTCAATTGTCGTCCCGTTGCGCTAAACGTAGTTGTCGCTTTCCACCTCAGTCGAGGAGAAAAATAGTATATTAACCTCGGGCAGTAAATAAGAAAGCCTCAGATCACATGCTTGTTGACCTCGGTTTCGCCTCGGCCTCCAATTACATGAGATCTGAGAACTTTCTTACTTTCCTGCCCTCGGTGTGTAATCTACTATAAGTATAACTGCGAATAGACTATTTGCCATGTGGGCGAATCAGAAACTTTTTATCGAACGTTAAACATCGTCTTTGCATGAACAGTTATACTAAAATCAGTAATATGACGTCATCTTACTCATCATAATTTTTATAGTTTATCCTGTTTATTATATGTTTATCTTTTGACGAAGCGTGTTGCAGATTTGAAGTATGTATATTCTTATAAATTTAATGCATGCATACATGCATATGCTCACGAATATATTCCCCGAGGGGTAGTCAGAGATATTCTGAAACCTCAGAACATCCACGTTTCACCATAAATTTAATTAAACATTAAATAAAGACCTAGATAAAAAAAAAGTATATCCTATTATTAAATTACTACTTAGAGGATTCAGACTACTCTAAGAATTACTAGGCACTCGATTAGTAGTAAGAAATATTTCATGTTCCGATACGGGTCTCAATCTCAAGTCTCAAATGTTTGATGAATCTTCTTAGGTACATTGACAGTGAGACCCTAGTGAAACCTGTGTGCCCGATAACAATTGTTTATGTATCGTAGAAAGAGAAGGCACTAGAAGGAAGCACTTGTCTTATCATATTAACTCAGTAAGAGATGCACATAGCAAATTCGCTCTAGTTAAAAAAGGAGATCGCTACCTTCTTGCTGTCCTTATCGACGTAACCACTTTTTTGTACTTCGGCCATCTGACTCCAAAATGTCACTTCATATAAATTGTATGGGACAACCACCTGACTCCGAGATGTCACTTCATATAAATTCGCTATCTCATACCCGGTTACACTGATATTCGGTCTACCAGCGCAAGCGAAAAATTCTTCGTCTATGTTATGTATTGTGTCTGGTATATAATGGCTTGGAGGGACCACAGAGTAGGTATATTAGAGGGGCCAAATAATGTTTTATGATACGTAAGGCTTACCGGGGCTTGCTGAGACTAAAATAAATAATTGACTACTCCTTAGATGAAAAGCGACGTAACCCAAAATAGACAGACCTGAAGGTTCAAGTTCCTCTTTTCAAAGAAGTAACAAGAAAGATTTTCTGAGCAGATATTCGACTTTAATAATATAGCGAAAAATTTTGTTACTTATAATATCTTTTACACTTTAACTTTTAATAACATGAAGGTTAAAGTTCTTCCAAAGCTATACAAGACTAAAACTGCGTTCGAAAGCTGTAATATTGTACTAAAATTGAATAAACAACGTTGAATTTTAAAGGCAATGTAAGTACACGCTGTAGAAACTTATGTTCGAATTCGTTCCCAAATTCAATGCACGTATCTATTGTGCAGATAGTTTGGTATGTGAAATGCATTCTAGATTCAAGTGATGTCAACAGTAACTGAAGGTGACATGGTTGAAAGAAAAATATGATAAAATACTTTATTGCTGTCTCGAAAACAAATTCCTTTTATGTGGCCCACAATTTAATTAATGTGGACGACATTTCATCATAATAGTTACCTCGTAGACGGCTCCTAAAGGCATGACCAGACATGCGACCATCAGATCGGCGACGGCAAGAGACGCCACCAGATAGTTGGCGACGTTCTGTAGATTCCTCTCGATTATGATAGCTGCGATCACGAACACGTTACCTGTGGCAAACAGAAAAGACGTTTTCTTAATAACTACCTATTATAAAACCGTAAAATCGTGAGGAATAAAAAAGTAGCGGTTCTCATCATATAAACTCAAATAATACTCGATAGCGCGGTTTAAATGACGTGCAGCGCCATCTATTGACAAAATTGTTTTTTTGTTCGCACATCACGCAAAAACTACTGAACCGATTTTGATGACACTTTTTTTGTTTGATAGCTTATGATCTGACTTAAAATTTGGTATATAATTTGTGCTGACGAAGTCGCGGGAAAACACTAGTATATAATAGTACTGTAGCCAGAGTTCAGAGTTCTAGAGTTGAGACCGCAAATTGGCGTAGTGTGGGATGCCCTGCTACCCGCTATGCTAGAGAGAAGACTAGAGAGAACAGGACAGAGTTTTGTGGTGCGCCTTGGAAGAGGCTTATGTTTATCATTGGACTATGATAGGCTGATGATGATAATGATGATGATGACTGTAGCCACGGAACTTTTTAATATCCAAAAAGGTTACCGATTGCCATTTTGAAATTGTTGTGACGACATTACTACTATAAAAACCCCTTAAAGATCACAACACCCTCAGTAACCAAAAAACTGTTTCTTAAATTTCGTGGTTACCATTTTTCTCTATACTGTCATGTTCTTCACCTTAGTTCAATACCAGGTGGGAATGCCTGTGCCCTGCAGTGGGACGTGTGTAGGCTGATGATGATGATGATGTACCATATTGATGTAGAATACAATCTGGTACTCTGATTGGGAGTTCTGTTGTAGGGGCTGAGGACTTTATATGCGGCTCTCGTATAGGACTGTACAGCCATGAGAAAAAGTGCTTCTCCAAAAACACTGCTTAAATCATCTGCCACAGATGTAAAGGCCTATGATGATGACTCTGATTGGGACTCAATAATTTGCGTGACACTGTCCATTATTACTCGTAAAATGTAGATTAGGGTATTGCTGAACAAATGTTTCGCCCATAATCAAAATTAAACAAACCACATTTGTCCATTTACCGGACTTAATCTCGTCCCTAATTGGCTGGATCCCAAACTTTTCTTAATTAAATATAACCTAAAACTTCCGATATTAAACGCATTTCGAAAACTCTTTTATAGACAATTTATTTTAAAACTTTGTAAGTGTTAATATTTAAGGCTCCTTTTACCGTTCAGTGGCGGTAGCGTCATCGTCACAATATTAAATGAATAGGCTGTATTTTTCTCGAAGAAAAAAGGGGTCACTTTTCCGACTGTATACGCATTTTTCCGATCCGTCCCGGGGAATACGTTTGTATGGACAAAACGCTATTAGTCTATCCTCCTAATTATTTCTCAATAAAGAAAGCCTACATTAACAATTCGGTAAGTCAAGTTTTTTTTGGTCTTCATTTTTATATTTTTTACAGATAGAAGACATAATTTTAAGACACCTATTTCATTCTTATTGCGATTAATCGAGTTTATCAATATAAATTAAATTTTTAAATGATTTTGATCTGTAATCTCTAAGTGCAAAAATGGTGGAGAGAAAATAATTGGAACTCCATGGAGAAAAACTATCTACTGCTATATTTAAAAAAAATAAAACCTGCCTCCTCTTTCTAACTCTATGCTGGAAACAGATACGGCAACATCAAATGTCAAATTCTGACATTGTGAATGTATTTTTTTTCTTAATGGCCGGTTATTTTAAGTTGATTTTATGTTTACCAAGGAGTTCACAGGTATGCCAGTGACGTCACTGAACGGACCGAAAAACGACGTTATTTTATTAAAAATATCTGTAATCCTTTCATTTTAAAATCTCTGACATATAAAATATGATTATTGAGACAATTATCTCGAAATGGTTTTCGATTCAGCCCTCCAAAAAAAAACTTGACATACCGAATTCCAATAAACTACAAAAGACTTAAAGCTATTTTTTTGAGTTCCGGGTTCCATACCCAAAGGGTGAAAACGGGACCCTAATCAGATGATTGACGTTTTCCGTCCGTCAGCTACAGAGTTGAAATTAAAAAAAAATGTTTTTTTTTCAATTTTCAAATTGCAGACCTATAAAAATCTATTAAAGTACCTATTGTACAAAAATATTCTTAAGGCTTTTATTGTTTAGCACTTTTTAAATTTAGGCTTTCTTTATTAGGAAAATTTTTATATTGTGATGAGGGCACCAGCACAGTAAAAGGACTCTTAAGTTTGAAAGGGAATTTTGAACGGAGTTATGAAACAGGCAGTCTGATTAAATCTTTCCAATGAGAGTTGGTCTTTAATAACTGCTTTATCAACGGTTTATGTCCGAAGTTTTTTATACTGTTTATTAAAAGAAAAAGTTTATTAAATTTATTTAAAGAATGAATCTGTGTTTGCGTAGAGTTACAGTACAAAGAGAACAATACTATACAAGGTGTTACAAAAATACAAATAAACATTTAAGGGGGTGGTTTAGTCCATCAAACTGAACAACTTTTACTATGGGACCAATGTCGAAATCGCGAAAAAATATTTGATGATCCTTCTTCTCAAATCGACTAGAGCTAAAATATGTATGGGACATCAGATTTTTTTTTTCGCGATTTTGATGTTGGTCCCATATAGAAAGTTGTTCAGTTTGACGGTCTAAACAAAGAGTTTTAAATATTTATTTTTACTTATGAAACACCTTTTATACCTACAGTACGGAAACTCCCTGTACCCTTGAACGACGTGTAACGTGTAACGTGACGTGTGATTTTATTCGCCCCGTCTAACGGCGGTAGGCAGCTTATACGGAGAAAAATATCTAGTGCCTAGTTATAATGTGACAACTGTTTATTTTAGTATACTTTTTCGGTCGTCAAAAACATTTGTTTCAAGAATTAATATCAAAAACAACAAACAATAACAAGTTATTCGATAACTAACATTGTCCAATTAGAAATCCCATTGGGGTTCAAGAAATTTGATCTAAATAGCTTGTAAAGTAAGGCGAACTAGATACGACATAAAATGTAAACAAAGTGAATATATTAACAATAGAGCCTTTTCCCACGTGGCGCTTTCATATCAAAATATGGTTGTAGAGAAGATGCGGCCAGAAACTTTATATGTACACTTCTTTTAACAGCTAACACTCAGTTGCAGAAACGCTAATTAAAGTTAAGCCTTCGTTAAATCTCTTGTCTAGTAAAAGCTATTATATACTGACAACAAGACAAAAAGTAACAGCAAGAGATTTAATGGAGGATTAACTCTAATGAGCTGCAACTGAATGTTAGTGTCCTAAGGTTATGCGTACAATTTCTGCAAGGTTGTTTCAGTAAAGGAGTACTGAAGACTGGTGGCATTGCTAATTACCGTGAATTGAGGTATTTCTGGACTAACTCCCATACAATCTCCTTGAGAGGCCTGTGCAACAGCAGTGAAAATAATATGGGAATTTCCGAAAACCATCAAAAAGAAAAATAGTTCCAAATAGCTCGATAGATGGCATTGGTGGGAGATGGATAAGCAACCTTGCAGATAATACTCGTACAATACAAATAAAATAGTAAAAATTCGTGTTATAAAATATGATATGCCGTCTGCGTCTGATGCGTCTGACTCGGCGAATATTTATGAGCCTAAACTCCCGTCTTCGCATCCGACTCAAGTTAACGCCTTCTATCTCGGTATATTGAGCTTCGTTTTACAAGCTGTCCTAAACCTCCTCATAGAGGCATCTGTGGCAAGCATGTGGCAAGCAACTTCTTTAAGAGGATATGTGAAAAAAATAGGATTCTTCAAAGCGTCATATATCATGAAGTCCTAACAGTAGGAGTATGATTTGCGGATATGTGTAAATTGAACATATAATTGAAGTTTTGATTGGAGCCAAAACACGATTAACACACATTTTCTCGATAGAAAAATAAGCCAAAGTAGCCTCCGTCTTTATTTTTAAACGCTTGGAACTGCTAAACGGTGAATAGTAGAAACACAAGACTTGATTTATAAAAAAGATAATGATATTTTATAAAGTTTGATTGGAGCAGAATTGAACTTACATAAATAGTACAATCACAATTAAAAAAAAGTCTGTTTTACGCTTGTGTCGGTCCAGTTTTGCGCGCCGCCCCATCTCTTTCTCTCGCATCAGGCGGTAATATAAGCTATCACATGCCTATTTCGCTTCAATTATTTTTCGACATAGGCCCTTAATGTTTACATTATTTATCCTAAACGTATGACATTACTTTACGTGCAATAATGCTAAAGCAATAGATAATAATAAGCACGCGAACTGTGTGATAATTCAGGTTCCTTTATGAACATTAAGGGCCCCTTAATAGGCATTCGGGCACCGTTGCTAATAGGCACTATAAGGTCATCGTATTGGTAATAAACGAGGAGCATGTATGTTTGTTGCTAAATAGTTGAATGTCACAAATATTTTCATCTAGTAACACTTCCCAAGCCCTGGTGTCAGAGTTTTTTCACACGGCCTCCAACATGGTTTTTATGTAACGACTAGGTACTACCACCAGAGAAAGGTAGCCGGGACCAACGGCCACCCCAACGGCTTAACGTGCCATCCCAAGCACGGAATCATCTTTTTTTTCAGACAATCTGGTGATTCCTAACCAACTGGGGAAAAACATGGGAAAAACGAAACGAAAAACATGGGAAAAAAGTGACATTATCACTAGATGTCCCCCGTGGGAATCGATCCCACGACTTCCGTGTCAAGCGCCCAATGCTCTTAACCATTAGACCACGTAGGCACTAGGCAGTAACACGGTAACAACGATTGTGTTTCTTGGTTGATTGAGAATGTAATTCTAGAAAAAAAAATAAGCGATACATACCTACGTAAAGGTTGAACAAAAACCATAAAAGCATAATTATTTAAGTATTAACTTAGTTTCATATGGTATACTTTATTGGAATAGGCATAAGCAAACAAAAATCTACTTATAAAAGTAAAAGATCCTAACGTTAAATTGTGCACCTATTATATCTGATTCATTCTTTACCACAATCATTTTTATACCTAACTTCTTTCAAACACTTGCATATCTACCCATTTTTTCAGGAAGTATGAAGTGCCATCGGAAAGAGATCGTTATGAACTTCAAGCAACACGGCTCCAGTCAGGGCGTTATGAAGAACTATAAAAAATTTATTCCACACCTCTATCTCCTAAAAATTACCAAAACGTCTTTTTCCATACAGGCATTGACGTAGAATACTATGGACGCTGGGTCAAGTACAAAATTCTCGAAAAAAAGTGTCCGAGACTAACCTACACACCTAAGTACGTGTATAGCTGAAAATGCTGAAATTATTTTTCATTTTGCTTGCGTGTTTTTACCACATCGCGGCAAGGCGTGCACCGCGCGCGCTCGCGTGCGCGTCGTCGACCGTTCAAACTAAGACTGTCGCGTAATTAGGTCTCTTTATACGTTTTAAGTCTCTTTTGGTTCGGACACTTTTGAGCGCGGACCTATAGAAATAGATATGTTCAATCCATAGAGAAATTACACGCTCCCCTAGGGTTCAAATCAACCCCCAAAATAAGTAGGTAAGCTTTTTTTACAGATGAAATCATGCTTTACTATACAAGGTGTTTCATAAATAAAAATAAATATTTAAAACTCTTAAGGTTGTTTAAACCGTCAAACTGAACAACTTTCTCTATGGGACCAACATCAAATCGCGAAAAAAAAAATCTGATATCTGATATCCCATACATATTTTAGCTCTAGTCGATTTGTAGAGTATGGAACATCTTTTTTTTTCGCGATTTCGATATTGGTCCCATAGTGAAAGTTGTTCAGTTCGATGGTCTAAACCATCCCCTTTAAAGTTTATTTATATTTTTTGAACACCTTGTATAGGTAACTATGTATAATATTGTGAATAAATTGCCTCACATGAATACCGAGAATGGATCAAAACAAGCAAGATAAAAATAAAAGTATAGTACGGCTATTGTGACGTCATTCCGTTGAGAATGGGTAAGTAAACACGTAGCAAACTGCTATTTTCTGCTCAATAATAAACCATAAATGTCACACTACAAATTGATCCCAAAATAAATGGAATAGCTGTATACAGCTGAAGCCGTACTCAAAAAAATATAATTTCGAGATCACACCTATTACACCACTTTTTTATACAAGTTGTAAGGGATAGCCCTCCGCAGACTGAAACGGTGATCTCAGACCATCAAACTGAACAACTTTCACAGCCTAGCCTAGCGTCTACCTCAGGAAATGCGAAAAAGAATCAGCTTTTTCATACAAAACTGATATACTTACCTGACTCAAATGTATAGGACGGCGGATTTTTTTCACGTTTCCTGAGTTATTCTCCATACTTAAAGTTGTTCAATTTTATGGTCTGTGTTCACCGTGTGTTCCTTACACCCTATATACCAGAACAATGTTATGAGCAGATAATAAAGTCTTCTATCTTTCCCTGAGGAACATGGTTTTTGGACCCTCCATACAAAAGTGCTGATCAGCCTTTTACACATCCCTTTAGCTATTCCGACACCCCAGATTACGAATATCTTTAAAACCAAAGCTTTTATAGTATAAAGTAGGTCCCTAAAGACTGACCCCTAACATAATATTATCCCAAAAAACACTGCACAATTGAGATGGACAATCTAGGCAGATTATATTCTATTTACTCGCGACCTTATTACTATGGTGATACGCTGCAGATTGCTATAAATTTGTATAGTACTTGACCTACTAACAACAGATTTCGCACTTAACTCCATCTAGTTTACGTTAACAGAGGACCCACTCGTGTTTCGGCACTGTTCCATTATTAGTGATGTCATAGAATTTGCATTTTGTTAATTTGCTTTGGGATTATAGACTTTACTGTATGACGTCAAAGTTGTTTACGACAAAAACATCAGAAAAATCAATTTTTGCAGGGAACAGGGTTTCTTAAATTAAAGATTCAATCTTTTTCGATTCAAAATGTTGTCTCAGGCAGGACTTGAACCAGCTATCTTCCAAACCGGTGAATAGCACAACATGGCTGTAAACATGTTTATAATCACAAATACTTATTTGAAACAGGCTTCGAAACGTGGATGTTCTGAGGCCATATTTAAAGGATCCGATTAAGAAGCTACTTAATTTCAAAAACACATGGGTAGTGGGTTTTTTGGTCAAAAACACATTTCGGACACCGAAACCGAATCTGCAAAATATTGGAATCGCTCCACCTAAAACTAGAGACTATATCGATTATGTAGTTAGATTGCAAACTCGATGTTATGGACGAGATATTGCGACAGGCCCTCACCATGGATTACATGCAAGTGATTCACACGTCTTCGACCAAGATATTGAAGCTTTGTGACGATTGAAAAAGATCGAGTGGCTTTTCTGAGATCCATAGTAAGGATTATGGAACTTTGTGTCGGTATTGAGGACGGATGTATGAAGTATATTTCAACGCCAATACAAGTATTATACGATACCCGGTGACATAACATTGTATAATATGTAAGTATCAAGAAGAAAGAATGAAGAAAGAAGAGGAGAGATGTAAGAATATTTATTTTAAGTTATGGTATGTATCACGATATACAGGGTGTAACAAAACACCCTAGTAATGTTTCAGACGATAAAACTGAGCAACTTTCACTATGATGCCAAATTCGAAATCGTGAAAAATAAAATCTCCTGTCCCATACATTTTGAGTCGAGTCAGTGGTGCAGTTTTGTATGAAACAGCTGTCTTTTTTCGCGATTTCGAAGTTGGCTCCATAGTGAAAGTTTTTAAGTTTGATGGTGGAAGCACCCCAAGTACCTACCTATTACATGGGTGTTTTGTTACACCCTGTATAATATAAAAACTCCATATTATAGAAAACCTTTGCATAGAAAATAAAAAAAACACCTGTATTCTCTTTCTATTATTACTTATACAGTTATTTAAAGTTTTCCATGGAGACTACAAAGTACCGATTGACGTCACTCGGTCAGTTAAAAAACGACATTACTTTATAAAAATATCTGTAATAATCCTTTCATTTTATAATCTTATAACATAGAAGTGGTGGTCCAGTGGCGAGTAACCTTGCCTGCCGTGCAGGAGGCGATGGTTCGATCCCCGTCCAGGCCGACTAATACCAATGAGTTTTCCGGAATTAATGTACGATTTGTAACACCACTGGCTTTTCGGTGAAGGAAGACATCGTGAGGAAACCTGCATGCTCCAATTTCGAACCACTACTGTCCATTATAAGTGGCGACGGGCTCACCCCCCGTCACACTGGACAGAGTTTCGGTACTACTGGTGAAACGTGGATGTTTCGAGGTTTCAGAATATCTCTGACTACCCCCTCGGGGAATATAGTCGTGAGCATATGCTATGCTATGCTATATAACTTGCAAAATACTTGTTGATAAAATACTTGTTGATGAGTCACAGAGACGAACAAATTGGCAAACTCCAATTGTAGCACAGCGCCATCTACCGATCCGAAGCGGAACTTATTGTACTATTACCGAACCTAATCAACCTAGCTGATACTACGAATTGATTATCTTGCGCTACTCCCCGCAAGATGGCGAAACAGTGCGCAGGCTGCTGCCTTGAAATACCAGATAGGAGATATTTGACATGCGTTTTATGCCATCAGTATTATGACCTAGATTGCGCAAATGTGCCCGACTGTCGCTTTTATAATACTATGTCAAATGAACAGAAAAAACTATGGAGATGCCAGCTTTGTCGTTCAAAAGAGCCAAAGGTTGGTAACAGTAACACCCCAATCCACCCTAAACACCGTAATGAAGAAATAATACAGCAAAATCATCCTCAAAATACCCTTCTTGACATTCCAATCATAACAAACAACCAAAAAATTGACCCAAATGTCACTATAAGGAAAAAAATATCCTGCTACTCCAATGATAGCTCCGACCTTGAAGATTTGACTGTCGGCTCGCCGCTAGGAAATACATTACAGCCTGAAAACCCTGAAACACAGAACGATCCACCTAAATCCCCATTTCGCGGGAATAACGACGAAAAAATAACATTACAAAAATTCACACAAATACTGAAACAAAATAATGAATACATATTGTCAGAATTAAATGCGTCTTTTCAAAAAAAGATCGAAAACGCCATTTGTGAATTGAAATCAGATTTCCAGCTAAATATTGAAAAAATGTCAATGACACAGATACAAACGAAGGAACACCTACGGACACTTGACTCAAAAATCATACAATTAGAACAGAAGTGCTCTATACTGCAATCTGAAAACAAAAAATTACAACAAGATGTACAGAAAATACTAAAGGACACCACAAATACCACCCCTCAAAATACTGAAAAAGTACTGGTTTTGCATGGTCTACCTGAAAATTACTGGGAAACGGAAAACCAAGTTATCGACAGAATTATAAACATATTTAAGGATATTCTCGACATCGATCTAACTGGATATATAGAAGAAATTACATACATAGGAAGGAGAAGCCGTTTGAGACCAATAAAAATAGAATTGATTAGTAAACGAATGAAGAAAAATATATTAAACAATTATGGATGCTTTATAGGGACCGGACTTAGCGTCACAAAATTCTTAAGCTCATCAGTACTGAGAGAACAAAAAGAACTAAAACGTGCTCTGTACATAGCTAGGCAAAATGGTCATCATGCGATAATTAGAAATAACGTTTTATTAATTAATGGAAGAGAAGTAAAACCAACAGAAAGCGGAGAACAACAGCCAGAAAGCGGAGAACAACAGCCATATACTTCACCTGAAAAATTAGAAAGACAACAATCTCTGGAAAATCCAAAACCAACTTCCCCGTTAGATAAGAATAAGGAACAAGAAAATGCACGTAATAATGCATTTCGAAACTGATTTCACCTTATTGTACCAAAATATACATAGCATCAGCAACAAAATTCACTTACTAGAAGCGCTTACTGATGAAAGGACCAATATTCAAGCAATATGTATATCTGAGACTTGGCTAAATGAAGAAAAGAGAAAACTATTAAGCATCCAAAACTTTACCATGGGTGCTTTTTACTGTCGTGAAAATCGTGAAGGCGGCGGTGTGTGCACATTGCTCAAAAATAATATAGTATATTTAGAACGAAAAGATATATCTGCGAAGTCTGTAGAAATGGTTTTTGAAGTATGTGCACTCGAAATTCCTAAAATTAATTTGTTGCTTATTAATTTGTATTGGCCTGACAAAAGTAGAGAAATCGAGGTATTCTACACCTCTCTGGAAAATTTATTGAATTTTATTTATACTAAAGAAAACAAAAAGAATATCATCATAGCAGGTGACATGAACATAAACTTCTTAGACAACAAAGAAAGTATGAGGTTATCTACTTTAATGTTAACACATAACTTCTTTCAAATCGTTAAAGAACCTACGCGAATTTCGAGAACAACCGCAAGGTGCATTGATTTAATTTTTACTAATTTTAACGTAAAAACTTCAAAGGTTGTTGTCCGAGAATTTGGGTTTTCAGACCACAAAGGGGTAATTTTCTCTACACCACTTACTTTACAAAATCTGAAACAATTTACAACAGTAAAACGAATTTATAATGATTGCAATATAAATAAGTTTAAAAATGATATCCAAAAAGTAAACTGGAACAACGAACTTACATCATATAACAGTGTAAATGAAAACTATAATAGATTTAATGAAATTTTACAAAAGGCTCTAGATAAGTGTATCCCAAAAACTACAATTAAATATAAAATCAAGCAAGAAAAAGCATACTTAACCCCAGGATTAAAAAAATCCTGCCGAAGTAAGAGATTATTAAGGCTTTTAATATCACAGACCAGGAATAAGGTTCTTCGAAATAATTATAAAACTTACTGCAAAATACTAAAAAAAGCGGTTAGAACATCAAAAAAAATTTGTAACAAACGTAAGTTTAACGCATCTGAAAATAAAATGAAATGTATGTGGAATATCATAAATAATGTGACCAATAAAAACACCCACGGCCCTAGGCACAATATACAGTTAAAAACATCAGCATGCTCCATACACGATCCAAAAGAAATTGCAACAAGGTTCAATAACTTTTTTGTATCTATTGGAAATTTAAGCAAAACCTCTATACCTAAGACGAATAACTATAATACAAAAACAGTAACAAATACGTTCTTTCTAAGTCCTGTAGAGCCGAATGAAGTAAACCGTATAATTAAAAACCTTAAAAATAAAAATTCTTTTGGCATAGATGAACTCCCACCTAGATTAATAAAGAAATGTGCAGATATATTGACTGTTCCTTACACTAAATTAATTACTCAGTCTTTTGAAGATGGGCTGTTCCCAGATGCTTTAAAAGTGTCTCTCATAAAACCGGTACATAAAAAAGGATCTATAACGGATATAAACAATTATCGGCCAATAGCACTGCTACCTACATCAGCTAAGATATTTGAATCGGCAATGGTAAAACGTCTCAACACCTTCCTTGAAAAATATAACATTTTACACGAACACCAATATGGCTTCAGAAAAAATCGCTCTACCACTCTAGCAATTTACAAATACGTACAAAAGATTTTCGAACTTATTGACATGAAGAAATATGCAGTGGGCCTCCTATTAGACATGAGCAAAGCGTACGATAGAGTCTGTCACGAGATTTTACTGGGCAGCCTCTATAACTCAGGAATAAGAGGAATAGCCCACACATGGTTTAAATCATATCTGCAAAACCGCTTCCAATGTGTGGAAATCCAAAACACAAATGTTGATACAGGTAGAATAGAGTATTTAAGATCTGATAGAGTCCTCTCAACTGGCTCTATCCCACAAGGTAGCGTATTGGGATGTACGCTGTTCCTTCTCTATATAAACAGCCTTCCCAATATGATTGACGAAGAGTGCGTCCTTTTTGCTGATGACGTCTCTATCCTTATGTCATGCTCAAACACTGACGAACTAGAGAATAAATTAAATTCATCTTTATATAAAGTTTTAGATTGGTTAGCCATGCATAACCTGGAACTCAACCTAAAAAAAACTAAGATCATCCAATTCAAACCTTCTCAAAAACTGCCACTTCAAATATCTTACAACTACGAAAATTCTGCGCTTGAGGTGGCAAATGGCGCTACTTTATTAGGAATCGACCTAGACACGAACATGACCTGGAAACCCTATATCCTAAAACTGAGAAATAAATTGTCTTCTTTTGTTTATGCTCTCCATCAGCTAAAGCGGGTTACAGACTTAAAGACTACTCTCGCAGCCTACCACGCAAATGTTCATTCAAGGCTCTCGTACGGAATAGTTCTGTGGGGAAATTGTTGCGAAGTGGATGATGTTTTCATCCTCCAAAAGAAATGTATTAGAATTTTAACCAATATCGACCAAATGGTATCTTGTAGACCTTACTTTGTAAAGCACCAAATATTGACGCTTACGTCCGTTTATATTCATGAGTCATGTAAATTTGTCAGAAAACATATGTATTTGTACTCCTCAATGGTTAATAACAGAAGAAATAATCGGAATTTACATAAATTAATTAGACCATCCACAAAAATGCACCTTGTATCTTCTAGCCCCCACCATATGGTAATTAAAATATATAACCACATACCAAACTTTATAAAAAACATTGAAAGACTTAATCTATTTAGTAATCACCTAAAAACATTCCTTTTAAATAAATGCTATTACAATATATCGGAATTCTTTGACGATAAATTAGACACTTAAATGCATCGATGACTCTACAACTAGCAATTTATTTTGACTAACGATATTATTTATATAATTTGACTAGTAATTTATAACTTATGAACATTATTATAACGTATTGACATGTGATTAGAATTAGTACTGTAAGATGTTAATGACTAATTAAGTAATTATTAATAGATACGACAACCTAGTGGCTCTCTAATTTGCTGTGCCCTCACAGGGCGTCACCTGTACTTATTTTATTATATAACATCTATACAACTTGTGACTGCAAATATTTAAATAAATAAATAAATAAATAAATAAATAACATAGAACAAATTGTTATCGAGACAGTTATCTCGAAACGGTGTTCGATGTAAGCCCTCAAAATAAAAATTGGTCAAGTGTGAGTCGGGCTACTCGCGCATCGAGGGTTCCGTACCACACCACCACAGAACACAACATATTAACTTAGAAAAAAACTTTTTTTCTTCGGGACCTTAATCGTGAGACCGACTCACACTTTGCCAGTTTTTATTATTTGTTGTTATTCTGTAGAGTTTGACGCTCGTATGTATTACCGTTTTTACTGTAGAACGAGAAGAAAAGACGTCGATAAAAACCAGTTTCTTGTTGAGAATCCCCCTTAATATGTAACTTTTTGACATTTTTATTATTTGTTAACAAATCCGCCGTAATAACGCATATTCTTTGAAAATTTCAACTATCTAGCTATTACGGTTCAAAAGTTACAGCCCTAAATGGGTAGGACGGACGGACGGACGGACGGACAACGTAGGCTTAGTAATAGGGTCCCGTTTTTACCCTTTGGGTACGGAACCCTAAAAAGTTGACATACCGAATTCACGCAAATCTAAGCTCAAAACAAAAGCAGAGTTAGAAACAATCACAGACTTCCTAGGCTGTGGAAACAATGTTCAATCAACCAGACTATTGTCTTTATTTCTCCTTTCTCTTTTTAATCCAGACGGAATAAATGACAAATAAGTGTCCGAACATCCATACGCTATTACGACGTAGGCACTATAAGCACCTCCAATTTGGGCCACAGCCAGTAGCTTCGTGCCAAAGCTCACATTGCTTGTTTGATTAGAAAAAAACATACACATAAAAGATTTTTATTGCATTTAGAGAGGAATTTAAGAGGAAATGCGGGTTCCGTTTAGTCAATACTATGGTATGGGAGCGTGTTATTTCTCTATGGTTCATACAAACGTATTCCCCTGTTTTATCCCTTGATTATGACACCAGCAGCAGTCGCCGTAGCCGTATCGGCAAGAGTCATCATCATCATCATAACATTACACTAGACTAGAGCTAACAAATTTTACCACATAATTTATATCACTTCTGCCATGCTGTTTCGTTTTTTTCTATGAAAACTGGAAACCTTCTAAATTGACTAAAATTGCTAAATCTTATCACCATTTCATACATCTAGCCAATGATATTATGTCATTGCATCCAGCAGACAAATTTGACGAATAGTAAACAATTAAAGGTAAACATTCCGACGGCCAGTCTTTCTTATATTATTATTGAAAAAATCTTTAAATTTTGGTGTAGGAAACGGTAATACGACATTGTGTTTTCGTCTATTTTATGTAGGTAAAATCAGTCCGAGCTGCAGTTGTCACTTTCACACTCGATTATTCGGGAGCAGCGCGACAGCAATAGATCTTTTAAGAAACTATCTTTCAAATGTCTTGCAGACCGAGTTTCCTCTTAACCACTCCCACGCACACACAGTTGTACACACGAATATACCCTTTATTTAAAGGTAATAAAGTTGAGGGTGGACATAATTTTGGACGTACAATAAACCTGTTCTTGGTAGAGGATACTGACATAATTTTATGCCGATTTAAGACCCGGGCTTTCTTGCGGTAGAATTATGTCCTTAGTTTAATTTCACTTTCATTGTTAAGGCCGCTTTTCAAAGTTATCAAGCGTACAATCTGTTTCAAATCGTACGGTTTCAGGCTTCAGAGTGAACCACAAATGGTGCCTTTATATGTGTTTAGAGAATAGATGACCCAATTTCTTCCTGTGAGGGTCGTAGGTGATGACAAAGTGATAAGGTTTTCTTATGCAGTGTTTTTGTTCGGAAAGTAACGTGATTCCCCGAGGAGGAAGTTAGAGATATTCTGAAAACTCGGAACATCCACGTTTCTCTAGTAGTACCGAAACACTTTCCAGTGTCACGGGGAGTGAGCCCGTCGCCACTTGAAATGGACAGTGACTCGAAGCATGCAGGTTTCTGCAAGAAGTTTTCCTTCATCGAAATATCAGTAGTATTACAAATTGTACACATATAAAAAGAAACGCATTTGGTACGAGTCAGCCTGGACGAGGATCAAACCATCGCCTCCTGCACGGCAGGCATGGTAACATGCTACTGGACCCACACGACTTATTTTATTCCTGAACCTTAACTGGGCTAAAAGTGAACCTTTCCTTAAATAGTGGTTGATATGTTTAAGTCCATCCAAACGCTTTATATGCCCTATTATATTCCCCGAAGGGGCAGTGAAAAGTATGTAGAAATATTAAGTTTTAGAAACATCCAAATTAGGGTTGAACCTCATCTGACAGCACGGAATCGCATTTTTGCACACTCCATTCTGTCGCTCAGGAACGTAATTTGATAGAGCGAGAAAGATAGCGGGAGTGCGACTGCACGTAGCAGCACTAGCAGTGCCCAAACTCTGCCCAGTGTGACTGTTAGTGAGCCTGTGGCCACTTTTTAACCGATCGCAACCCGAGTTAAAGCTAACAATAGAGAAACATTGGGTGTTTCAATAATATGCGTGGGAGTTCAAGGGTTAATTGACAGTGGACTAAACACACGCCAACATTGGCGTACAGGTTTGGTCACGATGTTTTTCTTCGTCAAAATATGTTACTTTGTTACAAATTGTAAGTAAGTTCCTACTAACTCTAACAACTCATTGGTACGAGTCGACATTGTTATTGTTGGCTGGGCTATTGCAAGTAAGGTTCTTTATGTAACACTGCGACCATTGCTGGTCTATTGTGTTCGCCCCAAACTCACCCGTATTGTACGCATACCTCCGAACTTATGGTATTTTCTTTTCATTCTCGGGTATACTCGTAGGTTTCTTTACGATGTTTTTCTTCATCGCTGAGCTAGTGATAATGGTAAAATTGACATTAAAACTATACAGGGTGTTTCATAAGTAAAAATATTTTTTTAAAACTCTTAAGGGGGTTGTTAAGACCGTCAAACTGAACAACTTTCTCTATGGGACCAACATCGAAATCGCGAAAAAAAAAAATCTGATATCCCATACATATTTTAGCTCTAGTCGATTTGTAGAGTATGGAACAAATTTTTTTTTCGCGATTTCGATTTTGGTCCCATACTAAAAGTTGTTCAATATGATGGTCTTAACCACCCCCTTAAATGTTTTTTTTTTTTTTTTGTAACACCTTGCATTATAGGTAAACTATACTATTGTTGGCACACCACTAGTCATTGGCACTCTGCGTTTTCAACACAAATATTAAGTATTGTTATATCAGAAAATACATTTTGGTATTTTTCTTGGGTTCTTTCAAATGTCTACATTCATACATTTCAATGGTAATAGTTGTAACATATAACCTGACAACGCTGTATAAAAAACAAATTCCGTGACGGGAGAAAGAACAATTATGGCGCCATTTTTAAAAAAATTAACTAGCTTTGGGTAAGTTTGAACGACAATTATTTACGTATAAGTATATAAACATAAGATATTGAGTGTGTTATTTTGCTTTGTTTTACGACAAATAATAGATTTTAATGGGTTTTACGACAATTTTTGTAACAAAATCTTAAATTAATAGAGTGCCAATCAATAGTTTTAATTTTGTACTAAAGTATAATTCATTGGCACCTATGCCAATCACTAAAAATCAATTCTAATGTTTAGCCTTCAATATTAGACCAAAAGATGTATTGCAAGTTTACATATTTTAGAAAACAATGTTAGAATTTTGTTTAACTACCTTGCTTTCAATATCTGGCACTGCCAATCATTATACTCAGGTACAGTGCCAATCACTGTAATTGTATTAGTGCCAATCGTTGCAATTGAAGGCATGGGTGTCAAGGGATGATAACTTACCGATAAATATTTTTAAAACACCTACAAAATGTCTAGAAAAATTTTTTTTTTTCTATTATTTATTATTAATGGACTTCTTGCTTGTGCGTTAGCACCGCATTTCCGCCAGTGTCAAGTGGTTTGGTGGAGTATCTATCCAATCTCGAGGATTGTTTTTGAGGAAGAACACAACTGAGATGTATTGCGGAGCCTCGTGACAGGCTGAACCGGGCGAACACGACGCGAAAGACAAGTGTTCGGGGCAAACCCTGAAAGGTGACTCGAATCTTCTTCTTATCGTGTGGGCATGCCCTGGTATCAGAGTTTATTCAAACAGCCTTACGGCCTCTGAAGTGGTTTTTATGCAACGACTAGTACTAACAGAGATAGTATCCGGGACCAACGGGTTAACGTGCCACCCGAAGCACGGAATCATCTTTTTTTCAAACAATCAGGTGAATCAGCCTGCAATATCCTACCAACTGGGGAAAAACGCACCAAGTGACAGGTCACTAGGTGTCCCCCGTGGGAATCGAACCCACAACCTCCGTGTCAAGAGCCCAATGCTCTTAACCATTAGACCACGGAGGCAGACGGAGGTAGGCGGATGGCACGGAGGAAGAAATTAAGATTACTTTTGATCAACCACTTACAAAAGACAATAAGGAAGATATCAGCGCGACTACACAAACTCCTGGGATAAAAGATTCTGCAAACCTTATATCTAAAATTACCTCAAATATTAAGATTAAATCAGAGAAAGGTACAGGACAGGAATATCTAAACTTAGATACATACGAACTTAGATAGATTCTCTGATTACATCACGAATTACAGTGATTGGCACTGTACCTGAGTATAATGATTGGCAGTGGCAGAAATTGATAGAAAGGTAGTTGAATGAAATTTTGACATTATTTCCTAAAAAATGTTTAAACCAACACTACTTTACAGGGAAAATCACCACAGAATTTTGTGCTTCCTAAACCTATGAAAAAAATATATTTGAAAGGACAAAACCTTTCCGTAATGAAGATGAACTGTCTAATTTTTTGATACAATTTCAAGACTCTGATAATTAAAGAAATCTACTAAAATTTTAAAGCTGCTAAATAGAGACATGAGTAGTATTCAGTAAAATTATAATTTTGTTGGTTTGTACTCATTGATTTGTTCAAAATTGTAAAAATAAACGATATTTATGTTTAGTGCCAATGACTGATACATAGTGCCAATGTTTGTACCTGAGGTGCCAATGACTATACATTCGGGTATATATTTTTTAATTCACCATTTTTTTATTAAAGCTCTTATAATGTAGACTAGAATACTCTTTTATTTAATAACCTATACCCCAATCAATAATTAGAAATTGGTTAATTATGTCTAAACATAAAATTGTATTAGTTATAAGGAAGTTAAGTCTGGCTAAGCCTTAAGGTGCCAATCATTGTATAGTTTACCCTATGTCTATTGGCTTGTGGAGGTTAGAAGTTGTTCAATATGATGGTCTTAACCACCCCCTTAAATGTTTATTTTTATTTTTGTAACACCTTGCATTATATGTCTATTGGCTTGTGGAGGTTAGAACGTTAGGGACGTAACTGACGGTAGAGTACAATATAATCTCACAATGAATCAAAGTCTATTTCAAGTTAAATCAATAATGCCGGTTGTTACTTGGACACGCAAGGTTCGCAGATGTGATGTGACAGCGAACGGCCGTTCGGTAAAAGAGATTGATAGTAGGTTCTTATTGAGTTTTAAGTATAGCCTGCAGGATCCTCTACTTTTTTGCTGTATAGTACCTATTGAAGATTTATTACAGAAGCGTGCCTCTCTTCCGTATGGACTATCATCGCTCGAGAACCATGATCAGGGTTTTACTTTGTGTGGCAGACGCTGATGACAAAAATGGGGTGGTTGGGGATCTACCTCCTAGCGGTCCACCCCGGGCAACGGCACCACAAGCTACCTAGTTTGTGGTGGCGGCTGAACGATCCCTGCAGCGGTGCGCTAGACAAGGAGCCGCCGGCTCGCGACAACCCTCCTGCCGGAGTCTTGCGCCAAGCAGCTTGTTGCGTTCCGTCGGTGTGCAGAAAGTGCCAGTGTCATTCTGGGTAAGCTCACTACATCTTCGACCCCTTTTGTCCTGAGGACTAGATTGAGGTCAAGAGCAAGCCGAGGTCTATAGTAAAAAAAAAACGTTATAATAAATGTAATCTCACCAACGATAGTAGCCAAGATGATGAGCGCGAGGACCACGGAAGTGACGGCCATGAGCACGAGTTGCGTGACGTCCGTGGTCGTGCCGTTCGTGCTTGTGCCGTTGACGGTGACGTTGCAGCCCCAGGCCACCGCGTCCACCCACGAACAGTTCGCGTCGAACCACTCCGTCGGCGGGTACGTGACTCCATCTAAGAAAAACAAATTGTAAAGCTTGATTCATAAGTTGCTTTCTTTAATCCTATATTAAAGATTTTACAGTAAGAAGAAATTCTGATGCATATGTGAAGTTTAACGCCCAAACACCCTCCTAGAGGGTAGGCCTGGCCAGCCGTGGGACGTATACAGGGTGAAATTGATATCATTAGCATCCTTTTAAACTAAGAGTCTACCCATCAAACTGAACAACTTTTACTATAGGAGCAAACAAATCGGAGCAAAAAAAAAAAATCTTCTGTCCCATACATTTGAGTCGTGTAGGCAGCGGCGGCGGGTAGTTTAGTATGGGACAGCAGATTTTTTTGCTCCCATAGTAAAAGTTGTTCAGTGTGATGGGTAGACTCTCAGTTTAAAAGGATGCTAATGATGTCGATTTCACCCTGTATAGGCTGATGATGATGATAATGACTTAAAATCTATCCTCTTACCAAACTACCTACATTACACACCACTTCTTGAAATATAACTAAAATTCGCAATCCATGCACCCCGCACCGTCACCAAACATTAGGATTCCGTTTCGAGAGTCCGCATTCTCAAACACTCTAGTAAATTATTCAAATTGACTGACTCTCCAGACAGATTTGCATGTAGATTTATTCTGAAAACTTGTTTCTATCCGGATGGATTGAAAGGAAAAGGTGTATCTTTGGGATCATCAGTTCAAACCTTTTGGTTACGTGACCTGGGTATAAGTTTTGCCTGAATAGGGATGCGGGTTTAGCGATTGGATCTTGTGAATCAGTTATTTGAATCTACTCACTTGTGACATGGACTTTTTTTGATTGATTATTTAACCTGTTCATTTATCCTCCAGATTCGAGTACTCCGCGCCTCACCATTCTGCAGGGTCTTAGGGTAAACAGTTGCATTACTTTAAGGGTCGGCACTACCCTAATCGGGCAAAACAGGGTTCGGCGTTCCGACTTTTGAGGATAGTAAATAGCTATATTTAGAAACAAAATTAATACCATCGCTTCTTTAAAAGATGAAGTACAAGATGAACAAAAAAAATTTCAGTAAAATTGTGTAATTACATCAGAAAGTAATCGAGAATTTCATGAAAAACTCCAGAATAGCACTGCCGCGTTCCGAGTCCTGTGATTTAGTGAAACAAAATAAAACAACAAAATATATTTTTAATCAATGGCAAAACATCAAAGAACACTTTAAACAAATCAGTTTTTCGATACGACTTCTAGTTTTTTTGCAATTTGTTACCAAAAATCACATATTTTTTTGGACGTTTTCTTCATACAAATTACTATGGGCCGTCAATCGTTCGAAATCATTGCAAATAGACCGGTGACCGGCAACACCCAACCCTGTCTTAGAAGATTAATGAACAAATCCATTTTTAGCTAAAGTAGGCAAAGTAACTTATAAAAAACCGGGCAAGTGGGTGTCGGGCCACATGCAGTGTAGGGTTCCGTAGTTGCCCGTCACGTATGTGGACTTAGAAGTACATTTTATAAATTGGTCGACTATTACTCGTTATTATAACAGAATAACTGTAAGTTTATTACTATTGTTACTAGCAAACTAAGGATTGATAATCTGAAATCATCATCATCATCGTCAGATATGTTTTAAATAAGAGTGAATTCTGTACCGCAGTAGGTAACTCAAACGATTGACTTTGTAAGTCATTTGCACGACAGAATTTTGCGCGAAAAGACATTGCGCGACACAAGACAACACAAAGGAATTTCACAAAAGTTACTTTCCGGGCACTGTTTGGTAGTTTTTGGTTATTTTGGTAATTTATGTTAGTTTTGAGTCTTTCGGTAGTTTTTGGTAAATTTTCGTACAAAAGTAACCTAAAAGTTATTTTGGTAGATTTTCGTACTTTTCGGTAGTAGTTTTTGGTTATTTTGGTAGTTTCTGTTTTTTTTGGTAGATTTTCGTACTTTTTGGTAGATTATTGTTATTTTGGTAATTTTTCGTACTTTTTGGTAGTTTATGGTTAATTTTTTACTTTTGGTTCATCTCATTTCATTTTATTTATTTACCTTAAATTGTAGGTAGGTACATAAGTTACAGATGGTAAGTACAGAGTACCTATTAGTCACACTACAATATAATTTATAAACATTAAGAAAAAAACAGATTTAAACAATATGTCCCAGACAATAACTTAACTACCACCTTTCACTTACTACAATTAAATTAGTTAAATGTTATAAAATCAGTTAAATGTGATTAGTTAAAAATTATAATAACCTATTGAGGTACAAATAATCGGTCTGCAACACATTTTTTTCTACTCAGATTGATGCCTGTTTGTTTACTTATACTGAAGAAACTAATTAAAGTCATAGGGACACTGTTCGATTAATAATTCTTTAACCTTCTTCAGAAATTTCTTGTCGGCTTTAATGTCATCTGGTATTTTACTATACACAATAACAGTATTCGACTTTATTTTGTAGTCCTTAGCATCGATGCTAGTCGGTAATTTGGTACCAGTAGCTCATTTTTGCGAGTTAAATTTAATATCTTGCTACGGAATACTACGGGGTATCGTCTCACGATTTCGCACAGATCGAGGATATACGAAGCTGTCACAGTGAGTAATTTAAAGTCGGTAAACAAGGATCGGCATGACACCCTTACTGACTGAATTCCGCTTACGATTCGAATGTAGGTACCTCTTTTGCAAAACATATATTTTATTTATGTCAACAAACCCACCCCGTAGCCAAGCCGTCAAGAACTCTTTTGTTTTTATGGTAGTTTTTGGTAATTTTCATTCTTCTATCAAATATTTCCAAAAAGTATAAAAATCTACCAAAATAACCAAAAACTACGAAAATCTACCAAAATAACCAGAAACAACGAAAAACTACCAAACTAACCAAAAACTACCAAAAAACCAGAAACAACAAAAAAATAATTACTAAACTACCAATAATTACCAAAACCTACCAAAAGAACTAAAAACTACCAAAAGAACCTAAAGAACTATTGACATTGCACTAATTTTTTTCTTTAAAATTACTTCTTGTTAATATTGCTGTGCCCTTTCAGGATTCATGTACCCACATTAGCTACTAAGTAACACCTACTTATATGTTCTTGTGTCGCACAATGTCCTTCAGCGTGACGAAAATTACTGCTGAAATTTACCAAAATCTACCAGCCATGTTTCAAATTCTACTTAAATTCTACCAAATAATATTAATGTCGTTACAGATGGTTAAAATTTAATATAAAACACGTTTTTGAACAAAATATTATCAATTTTATCTAAACGCTCATCATTACACATGTTATTTTCGCATTTTTGTATAATTTTTATTGGTTTTCATCACTTTGTAACATGGATGCTTCAATTTTCAAATAAATATTAAATTTGGTCGTCCCTACGCAAGTTTAAATTTAGTACAGTTTTCTGTGTCTCATAAGCAGAGTCAGAAATTTTGGTAGCACTTTTAATTATGTCAAAGGGATTGCACGTTTATCGACTTCCGATTGTGTCCATATACGGGTAATTTTTTATCACTGCGGATAACACCAGCATGTATTCTACTCATCAAACTGAACAACTTTCACTATGGAGCCAACTACAAAAGAGCGAAAAAATCTGCTGTCCTATACAAAACTGCAGTACCTACATATTCGACTCAAATGTATGGAACAGCTGATTTATTTTCGCTATTTTGAAGTTCGATACATGCTGAAGTTATCCGCAGTGATATAAAATATACCCGTATATCGACATTATTGGAAGTCGATAAACATGTAATCTCTTTGACATATTAAAAGTGCTAGGTACCAAAATTCCAACTCTGTTTAGAAGCCCTCTTTTGTAAAAAAAAATAACATTAGGCGATATGATTAATATTTGCTGTACTAGAAGTGAGTTCGGTGGCGCATTGCGGAGAGGTATGGACTCTCAATCAAGAGGTCCGCGTTCGAATCCGCACGGACAACATGCCACGAACCAATGAGTTTTTCTAACTTATGTACGTATTACCGACTGCTCTCAAAGGGTGAACGAAAACATCGCGAGGAAACCTGCATAATGCAGACGAAGAAATTCTGATGTATATGTGAAGTCTACCAATCCGCTTTGGGCATGCGTGGTGGACTTACGCCCAAACACCCTCCTAGAAGGTAGGCCTGTGCCTTGCAGTGGGACGTATACAGGGTGTTACAAAAGTAAGAATAAATTTTTAAAACTCTTAAGGGGGTTGTTTAGACCGTCAAACTGAACAACTTTCTCTATGGGACCAACATCGAAATCGCGAAAAAAAAATCTGATATCCCATAGATTTTTAGCTCGAGTCGATTTGTAGAGTATAGAACATAAATTATATTTTTCGCGATTTCGATATTGGTCCCATAGTGAAAGTTGTTGAGTTTGATGGTGTTAACCACCCCCTTAAATGTTTATTTGTATTTTTGTAACACCTTGTATAGGCTGATGATTATGATGATGATGTACTAGAAGTTCCGGAAAAAATGCAAACCCTGCAATCGTTTTCTCTGCCATTTGTATTGCCAGCTTAGATTTTATTAGCCTGAATCCTTGCATTTTTAAATACGTTAACATTTTCGAATACCCAATTTCTACTAAAATCTACTAAACAATTTTGCCCTAAATATACCAATAAAGAAGAAATCTACTAAAAGTCGTCACACTGATGATGTCCTTTTGCGCAAATGTTTTTGAAGGCAATCGTTCCAGTTACTGCAAAATTAACTTTTATTCCGTGCTTAAAATATTATATCTGACGATGATTATGACGATAAAAGATTACAAACCCTTAGTTTGCTAATACCAATAATATTAAACTTATAATAATATCATACATACATACATACATAAGCTCACGCCATTGTCCCATGGGGGTAGGCAGAGACCACGGACCGCCACACGCTACGACTCTGACACACCTCTTTAGCCTCATTCACATTCATACATCTCTTCATGCACTTCCGTCGATTGAGGGTGCTACGCACTTGTCCTTTTCGGAAAAGATCATTGATTTGATCATGGTATGTTTTCCTCGGACGGCCTCTCCCAACACTTCCGCTCACCTTTGCTTGATAAATTTCATTCGTTAGTCTTCTTTCATTCATTCTCTCTACGTGACCGAACCATCTAAGCATACCCCTTTCAATCCTTGTTACTATATCATCCTTCAACTTACACCAATCCCTTATCACACAGTTCTTGATTCGATCAACCAAAGTAATACCACACATACTTCGTAAGGAGCGCATTTCAACTGCATTCACTCGACTTTCATTCCTTTTATTCCATACCCAACATTCACTCCCATATCATTATTCTGTTAAAAGTTTTAATTTGTTCTGTTAAAATAATTTTAAGTTTTTTTAAGCCTTAGTAATACTGTGATCTAATTAGCTAGAACCCATCCTATCCTACCACCAGGGGTGATCTTTGATCAGTCACATTATAGGTCCATCACGGTACTGTACTGTTGCTGTAAATGTCAATTTCGACCTACGGCTCTCAAATCCAGATGCTGCTGGATGATTGCCACGCACAACCAAAAATTCAACATTAATTTAATGTGGTAAAATCTGCCTTCCGAGTAGTAGGTACCCTAAATTCGGTCGGACCTACGACCCTGCCAGGATAGGGTCGGCCGACCAGACTTTTTAGTCCTTACTAATTGGACTCTAGACCAACAGACTAGTTACGTCCTTTAATTCAACGAGGTAAAATGTTGTGTCACCAGGTAGGGTTCACTTTTTCCTTCACACCAGTAAACATGCCAGCCAAGCTGCCGCGCGCTGCAGCCGACCAAGTTTTTTGCAAGAAAAGTATTACCAAAAGCTATCAAATTGATTTGTTCATTAATCTTATAAGATAGGGTTGAGTGTTGTCGGCCACCGGTCTTTTTCTTTTGACAGATATGTCAAACGGGCCGTAGGTAGTGCCGACCCTTAAGGGGTGATTGTACCATGATACTGAACAACATTCCCAAAGAAGTATTTATATAGGAAATTCGTAAAAAAAAGACTTTTCTTACAAAACTTTGATCAGATGATTGCATTTAGTATGGGAAGTAAAAATGTTATTGACGAATTTCGTTGGTAGGTATTTTTAGGTTTCTCAGGGAAAGTTGTTCAGTATCATGGGAATGATCCCCCCTTAAAGTATTGCTACTGTTTACCCTAACACACTGTATAGGACGAAACCGATCTGATTATAGTACGTCCTACATGGGTGCCTCTACCTACACTAACATCCTTTTTTTTTCTTCGCAAAGAACTACTAAAATTCTATAAATTGAATTGACTCATTGAATCATATCTTCAAGACATTATTGAACTCTAGTTGCAAATATTCAGGTCTGCCGATTTCTTACAAAAATATTACATTCCTTTCAAACTTTAGCATTGCGGACACGTTTTTTTGCTGAGACTTTATGTGAACACCTGAAACTGGTCTGACCCTTTTCAAATTCTACCTGTGGGTACATATTGAAACATTACTTATTATTATTGTTCTGTTTTTTCCTTAAAAATTATATGGTTTTCTTAGATAAAGTGTATGTCTAGAGCCTCACGCTGTTGCCGTATAAAACAAAAGTGGACAACTTTTTTAGGTTGGTGTGCGTGAGCCGTCATACAACTTATCTCTGTGTGCGTGTATACCGACACGGTTTATCATCCAAGAGTTCAGTGATAGTTTTTTCTACGTGTTCGTAGCTTCGACTGTCTATCTTGACATATCAAAGACGGTTTGGTCAAAAGAGTCGATCTCGCTGAGGGTGTTTTGTAACACCCTGTCTTAGAAGTGGCGGGCGAAAGCTAGTCTTATACAATCATCATCATCATCAGCCTATACGACCCACTGCAGGGCACAGGCCTACCCCCTAGGAGGGTGTTTCGGCGTTAGTCCACCACGCGTGCACAATGCGGATTGGTAGACTTCACAAATATGCATAAGAATTTCTTCTTCGGCATAATGCAGGTGTCCTCACGATGTTTTCCTTCACCGTTTGAGAGCAGTCGATAATAGTATAAGTTAGAAAAACTCATTGGTATGTGGCATGTTGTCCGTGCGGATTCGAACCCGGACCTCATGATTGAGAGTCCATACCTCTCCGCAACGCGCCACCGAGCTTATGTCCATACAAGTCTTATACAAGGTGTAACAAAAAACCCTAGTTATATTTTTAAAGGGGTGATTTAGAACTTTAAACTATCAAACTGAACAACGTTCACTGGAGAGAGAAAGTTGACAATAATTTGAAAAAAAAAACCCGCTACTTTAGGTCGATTAGGTAGCAGTTTTGTATGAAACAGCGCATTTAAAAAAATCTCGACTTTGGCTCCATACAGCAAAATTTGTTAAGTTTGATAGTCTACGCCACCCCTTTAAATATAGGCTGTTTTAAAATCAAATTAAAGATTGAAAAATTTTTGTCTCGGGCGGGACTTGAGCCCATGCTCTTCCAAACCGGGGAAACGTGCTAACCAATTACACCACCGAGTCCACAACCCTGAGAACGAAATTTTCAATCTGTTGCGTCTTAAGGGGACGGGTTTGGAAGAGCGTGGGTTCAAGTCCCGCCCGAGACAAACATTTTTCAATCTTTAATTTGATTCGAAATAGCACAACATGGCTATAACATGTTTATAATCAATAATATAGGCTGTTTTGTTTCACCCAGAAGGTCCTGGAAAAACAAGGCCAAAGTTAGCTACCCAAATTTAGCCAATATTCCTCGTAATACCAATCAACTTTTTTTATGAATTACACGCATCATCGTACGCACGTAAATAGAGTACTAAAACGTAATTTGTAGTACATAAACAAGCCGTTATTGGGGCTGTGTTCACTTGTGGAAGTTGAAAAATAGTTTTCACAATTTTCCGTTAACATTTTGTGAATAACAATCGGGTTTTGGTTAAATTCTGAGAACATTTTATATGTTGATAAAACAAGTTTGAGAGGATTTGTTATCATAATCAGAAATATGTGTTACCTAATGTTTTTCGATATCCCCCCATTCAACGAAAAGGGGGTTGAAAAAAAAAAGTTATTTTTTAATAAAGGCTTCCGCACATTGCCGCGATATTATCGACCGATATTATCGAGCGATATGTCACGCATGCGCCCCACGGATCAGGTCAGTTACGTCCTTTCCCCCGAACGTCCACTTTAGGCCCGAACGTCCATTTCCCGCTTTCGTCCTTTTACCCCAACGGCCATTTCCCCGAACGGACATTTACCCAAACGGCCATTTCCCCGATCGGGCATTATTTCGAACTTCCGTGTCTCAAATTTATTCTCTCCCCAAACAGTAAATACCCCGATCGGGCATTCTACAGGCTGTAACAAAAAACCCCAGTAAAGCTTAAGGGGGTGTTTCAGACCATCAAACTGAACAACTTTCACTATAGAGGGTGGATTTTTGATAAGAAGATAAGAAACACGATCGATTGGCATCAAAATAAGTTTTTGTGTAAATTGTAAATTATCTTGCTGACTGTACATTTTTTTTCAAAATCTGTGAATGCAGTTCGAAATTTTACAAAAATTAAAGGATATAGTCTCTTAAGAACGTTTCGCTGTAGATACAACGGTTAAGGTATCTGCCCGTCCCAAAAATCCACAATGTACAAATGAAAGTTGTTCAGTTTGATGGTCTAAAGCACCCCCTTAAACTATACTAGAGTGTTTTGTTACACCCTGTAGAATGCCCGTTCGGGGTAGTGGCTGTTTGGGGGGAGAATAAATTTGGGACTTCGGGCGATGGACGTTCAGGGAAAAGGACGTAAACGACCTGATCCCGCCCCACCACTAAATGTGGTCTAAAGAGATTGCGTCGGAACAAAATCGCAGCGATATTATCGCGGCAGGGTGTAGGATCGCGCGCGTCCCCATATCAAATGTACTGGAAATAAATATCGCAAAATCGCAGTGATAATGTCGGTCTTAATTCGTTTTATGTGTTAGGGTTGAACTACACCACGTAGCACAGCATCGCATTTTTCCGTCGCTCCATCCTTTTCTGTCACTCAGGAACGTCATTTGCTAGAGCATGTAAGATAGACGGAACGGAACTGCACGGAACAGCACCCCGCGTGCGATCGCGTTCCGTCTATCTTATATGCTCTAGAAAATGACGTTCCTGAGTGACAGAAAAGGATGGAGCGACGGAAAAATGCGATGCTGTGCTGCCTGGTGTAGTTCAACCCTTATTCGACTTTTAATATTAGTAGGGTCTTTTTTTACATCCTGTATAGCCCTTTAAATAAATTTCTTATCTAATTTAAGAAAATAGCCCATCGAATGCTGTTTATAATGGATTCTTGAAATTTTTTATTCAGTCAAACAAAAGTTATCCTTAAAATATTTTTGCAAAATGAGCTTTGTATCTTATTCGTATTCCGCTGAAGTCTAGGAATGGAGCAATTTCATTAAAAATAAAGGGAAGCTATGAAAGGTACAGCTCTTTCATTATCTTTTCATTTCAATTCAATTAGGCGGTCCAATTAGACAGAGACGGACGCATTCAAACGGAAATGGATTAATAAACGCAGTAGAAAAGGAAAGGAAAATAATTTGGAAAAATATTAGGTTTGTCGTTACAGTGAACAGCATACCAACATGTTTTTGACACTGATAATATACAAGCTGAAACTGAAAGACCATGAAACTGAACAACATATACTGGGAGTAAGTTCTGCCATGCAAAAAATAATTTGATGTTAAAAATTACAAGGCTTATTATTATTATTAATAATAATAATAATTACTTCCGTCTTTTTTTCTGGTCCGTGGCTAACAGCTGTTTAATTGCGATTAGGATCAAGGAAGCTGGAAAAAGTATTGTCTACGTAGAAAGAGAATCAACTAGAAAAGGCATTAAAATAATAATAGTCACGAAAACGAGACAGCCTTATACGCTAATTACGCAGAGTGAATGCGACAAAATCCATGTCGTTTGTCCCTTTCTGCGTATGCGATATTTTTGTTTGCCACAGTTGAAATTGCATACAAAATCTTGCAACTGTGGCAGACAAAGGCACGATTTCTCATACATTTTTGTCATATCTCTGTCCCTTTCGAGTATACGCTGTCAGGAAATCTATAGAATACTCAACCTACGATTGTCTATGATCGGGATTGATAAATCAAGAGAAGTCAAAAAAACATTTTGGGAATCCACAGTTTTATTTCTCATCTATATATTTTTCATAAAACCAAAGAGTTTTCATTGCATCTGAGAAATACAGAACTGGCAGCTATCTGTCAGAAAAAAATGGCGTTAAGCCAAATACTTCAATTAAAAAGAAAAATGTTCTTTTTTAGTTTTTATGGTTTTCGATGTTTTTTTTCAAGACTTTAGAAAAGTTTTTATTCCATAATTCTAATAAAATGTTTTCTTAGTTATAGTAGATTACACACCGAGGGCAGGAAAGTAAGAAAGGTCTCAGATCTAATGTCATTTTGATCTGAGGCTTTCTTATTTACTGTCCGAGATTAGCATGCTATTTTTCTCCTCGACGGAGGTGGAAAGCGGCAAATTCGTTTATCGCAACGAGACGACAATTGACACTTTCCGTCCGGAGGGGAGAAAAAATATTTGAAAAACAACGAGAGTTTTTCCAGAAATTTTCTTGGATGATCTTACAAGAAATATTATAATAATATAATTTATTCATACAAATTATCAGTCTGACAATTGAAAATCGACAAAAAATCAGACGTGAGACGCGCGTTTCTTTAGTTAGTATTCTTTTTCAATTGATTTAATTTTTCTCGTCCAGATTTCTCGAGAATTTTCTCTTCGAGAAATCTCGAGCAGAAACCTTAGTATAAGCTGCCGACACTTTCAAGCTGGATTATGCACATTTTAATTTGTTTTATTAAATATTCAGGGTGTAAGGAAAAGTATCATTAACCTGAAGGCCTCCGCTCATTGCAGCGATATTATCGCTGCGATTTTGCGATAATTGTTCTCAGTACATTTTGTATGGGGACGCGCTCGATCCTACACACTGCCGCGATATTATCGAGCGATAATATCACTGCGATTTTGCGATAATTGTTCTCAGTACATTTTGTATGGGGACGCGCTCGATCCCACACACTGCCGCGATATTATCGCAACCTGACGCAATCTCTTTGTACTACATTCAGTGAAGGGCGCATGCGTGACGCGAATCTCGGAATCGCTGCAGTGTGTAAGGTGTCGCGATATCGCTGTCGATAATATCGCTCGATAATATCGCTGCAATGTGCGGAAGCCTTTAAAACATATACTCTACCTACTACTCTACCCATCAAACTGAACAACTTTTACTATGGGAGCAAACGTGTCAGCGCAAAAAAAAAATCTGCTGCTCTATACATTTGAGTCAAGCAGGTATTGTGCTGTCATTTTTTTGCGCTGACAGGGTGTGCTCCCATGGTGAAAGTTGTTCAGTTTGGTGGGTAGAATATGTGGATTAAAGTTTAATGATACTTTTTCTTACACCCTGTATTTGTTACATAAAGATTATCTTTTCACATTCATAATATGTTAATAGTTAGTGTTGCAAAAGCAAAGAGGAACGTAAATGAAAAAATTCCACGTAGCTAAACTGTGTCTCCAGTGTTGAAAACATGTCGCACCTTTAAAGGCAAACCGTTACTAAACGAAATTTTTCAAGAATTGAGTTATCAATGCCATCTTTCTTATGATACCATAAACTACAAAATGAATTTGACACTTTCCGTTTTCGGAGAGAGATGGCGCTTTTTAGTGCGGTACTAAACTAAAAAAGAGTGAATAAAGATGAATGGCTAAATGCAAAACTGTGTCTAAACAAATTGTTACATGTCCGTTGAGGAATAATGACGGAAGTTTATAGGAATAGTGTGATTATTTGGATAAACACGCCTGCACATCACGTAAAGGGGATTTTGTCTACCCTTTTTAATTGGTAAAGTGTAACATTTTGTTTACTCACAGTTTTCTTTTTACCAAATATGCAATTCACACCTATGGTTTTATCGGTAAAATGTTACATTTAGTATAACTACCCTTTACTTTTATGTTTTGGTATATTTATGCAATTATATTTACCACTAAAGAGTAATGATTGGGTTAGTCACCGTTTTTCTTATCTAGAGAGATAATAATTTTTGGTTAGTTGCAGTTTGCCACTTACATTTTATTTAAGTAGGTACTATTTTTGTAATTAAATATTGACTTGATAATAAAATCGAATAGTTAATCTTAGTTTAATGGCATTGAGTATCACTTTTATACAAATCGAAAACTAAATAAATATAATTGTTATAGTAGGTAGGTACCTAATTTAGTTTTAGGTGCAGTGTAGGTATTTGAAAATAAAATTTATATTTTTTAATAGGTTTTCATGGTAACAATTAAAAAAAACGTTGATTCAGATAATTTCATTTTATTGGTTCTTCACTTTCGTGGCTGCTATGGAAACAAAAAGTTTTTTAAGAGGATAGTTCTTGCAGCAAGCTCCGTACAAACGAAGTTAAGCCTGACCAGAAATATAAAAAACCTGGTTTGGGGGCGCTGCAATCGACTATAACCTTTAATGTCAGGATTCCTAGTACAAAAATTAGTTCCAATGAATTTCCGCAACATGGCGGGGTTTTTTATTTTTCTGGTCCGGCTTTACCTACGATTATATTTTTTACTAACCAATCAAAGGTAGGTAACAAAATTTTTAAACACGATTTATATCTTAATCTCTATGCATGTGGTCAAATTTCCGTTAAAATATAAAGTTGTAACTTTCCACATGCATAGAGATTAAGATCTAAATCGTGTTTAAAAATTTTGTTACCTACCTTTGATTGGTTAGTAGGATAAATTTAAGATTTGTAGGTATGGAAATCTGGAATCTTTGAGCCACTGTAAGTTTGAAACTATACATTTTAACGAAAATCTCACACACACCACAGAGATTAGTTTCTAGATCGTATTCAAAACATGTAACTGACTTTTATTGGTTAGTATTGAAAATATAATCAAAATTCGATTGTTTGGAGCGCGTTTCAAGGACTATCCTCGAATGAATTGACTAAAGCCCCACAAAAATCGATCTGTGGGTGAGCTGAATCACATCCCCGATGCAGATTTAACTTTTTCGCTAAATCTAAGTAATCGAATCGCAACCACAAGCATCACTGTTACTTCGTGTTCTTTTTCTACGGATGGAGTAACTGTGGAAACTACCTAAGTCAGTAAGAAATAAGATCACCGAGCTCAAACAAAAGAGGAAGATCTAACTCATCTAGCTCAGAATCGTCTTCAATTTCATCATCATACAACTTCATAATTTCCATTGAGTAAGTCTTCCTCGGACTTTCCCCCGTTGAAGTAGATCACGACATAAGAATATAGACATAATATTGGCTACCTAGCAATCTTAACAATCCCAAATTAACAATGCGAAATAAATGTATGGATCTCTCTTTGATTTCTAATAAAACATGATTTCGAAAATGTTATTTAATTTATCTTTCCAGGTATAATTAGAAGGAACGCTAACTATATTATTTTCAATTTGATAGTAAAGTAATATCTTCGAATTATTCAGATTTTATATAGTTTTTTGTATAATTACAAAATTTATACAGTGACTTCAAAGTTAATACTCATAATCGAAAAAAAATTACCGGAAAAGTGTTACTATAAAAATTGTAAACCATAATTAATAATGTTCCAATTAAAAAAATAACTTTTCTGAATTATAATGTAATACAGTAAAGAAATATCTACACTATAACCTCAAAATACGGCTCAAAGAACAACGTACTTAAATTTTATGACGAAAAAGCCGCTCATATTTCTTTATATTTGCTCCTGTGTAAAATTTGATATTTTCGTTTAGTAACGGTTTGTCTTTAAAGGTGCGATGTGTTCCAGGTCGCTACCCTTTAATAGGATGCCTTCTGTGAAATATTGTACATTCGCTACGTTATTACCCCTAACTTATTATATTTTCAACCTTTTGTTCTTTGCTAATTGCCTTTAGAACGTTTCTACTTTGCGTATGTTAGGTAGTTATAATTTTGACAGTATGAGCGTAATATGAAAAGCAAATTGTGTTATAATATTACAAAATTAAATATCATTGTGTTTATCTTAGAAAAAGTATAGGTATGTCTAGAATGAGCCTCACTAATATTCCGTATAAAACAAAAGGGGCTAAGTTTCATAGGTTGGTGTGCGTGAGGCGCCCTACAAATTATGTATGCGTGTATATGTATAGGGTTTAGGAACCAGTACTGGTTCCAATTTTTTTCGACGCTTTCGTATCTTCGACTGTCAATCTTGACATATACTTTATCAAAGGTGTTTATATTTAAATTTGTAATGAGTTGAATTTTTTTAAAGTTTCGCATCCAAAGGGTGGAAACGGAACCATACCTACTATTCATAAGCCTATAATGTCCGTTCGTCCGTCCTAGCTCCAGAGGGCTGTATCTTCTGAACTATAATAGGTAGCCAGTTTAAATTTTCACAGAATATGTATCATTGTATTTGATTAGATAACAAATAATAAAAAAATGAAAAAAGTAAAAAATGAAGGGTCCCATCCAAGAAACTAGTTTTTATCGTGGTTTTTTCTTCTCGCTCTATCGTAAAAGCGGTAATAAATACAAGCGTCAAACTTGGTGTGATTTAAGACCAACTCTGCAGAATAACAAGAAATAATAAAAAGTGGCCAGGAGTAAGTCGTTCTCACGATAAGGTACCGGGAAAGTTAATATAAATTGTGTGGTGTTACGGAACCCTGGGTGCCCGAGCAGCCCGACTCGCATTTGACCGGTGTTTTTTTTAAATTATGATTTGAAGCAATTTTAGGTGCTTGTTACACTATGGTGTACCTATTCGTACCTTGTGATCCTTCGGTGATTATGTGTTCCATAACTATTTACTAACATAGTCTGTAAGTTTTTAGTGTAAATTTAATTGTGTTACTAACAAATGGACTATGTAAGTTGTCTGAAAATACATGATGATTATTACCTATTATTACTACCCCGCGGGGGCAGCTTGTGGCGAGCTGACGGTGAGTGGCGACACCGCGGACCCCTATCCAGGGGGACCATACAGACATGCGCTTACACACACACCCCCACAGACAGTAACACACCCCCCTACCTCTGGTTTGCCTTCATTGGCCGTCCAGAGTGGAATCGCAAGGTTGTTTTGATTATCTAAATCACCCCTTTAAATAATACTATGATATGTTACATCCTGTATAATATAATTTACAAATAAAACAAAACGTATAAATAAATAAATCAAAATAATTGTATTGGCTCACCTGGCTTTAGTTAACCCAGGTGAGAGCATGCCAATGGTAGATGACACTGACATCTTACGGAACTATCTAGCACCAAGTTCCGTTAGATGCTTAACGTGCTTTTCGAAGCACGGAGCCGATGATCGGACGTTTCGGTGATCATTTCCAATATCGAAGCTACAGTACGCCAAAAAACGTCTCGCCAAATTCATTATTACATTTCCGGTGAAGATAATTCTATTTTAAGTCAGTTTATTCAAGAAACTGATTAACACAGTTAAAATATTCGTTGATCCTTCTTTAAGCGACTTAAAGCGGAATTATTAAATGAAGTTTGAAAATCTTAAACTCTTGTTACAGATGCTATCAAGTTGATAAGAGTTTGAAGGTCTGAAGAATGAGGCCAGTGATTTTGTTTTAAGATTATTCTACAACAGATAAAATGAGCTTTATTCTATGGATTTAGGGCGTGTTTCACCACTTCTGAATAAGTTCTTGTTAGCTTATCCGACATATATTTTGACATAATTTCATACAAAATATGTCTAACTATCTGTCGGATAAGCTAACAAGAACTTACCCAGAAGTGGTGAAACAGGCTCTTAGTATCGTGATTTGCCTGAAGGACTTACTAATTAATACTATGTTTATTTAACTTCTTTGATAACGGACCATATTGCATTGAAAATAACCTGCAATGTCGCAAATTTCAGTGCTATAAAAACCAAAAAATATTATCTACCATTTGAAAAAGCAAAAGTCTAATCGATTTCTTGAAAAAAAAATCGCTTTTAAGGATGGATTTACTCCACATGCCTAATCTCCTCTAGCTAATGCGGTCCAACGAAAACTGGAACCTTAGTTCGTCTTCGGATATCAACGTAACCTGGTCAAAGGGGGTGATGATGATAAAAAGGGTTCTCGGTTTCTAACGATCGTCGGTCTAACTCCTGAGGATGCTCCTTGGTGGAGCGAAAATGAGTAGAGTAGAAATTATTTTGTAGGCAGGTTGTATTGCATAACGTAATACAACTTTGTCTACTAGGTATTTAGAAGCGGAGGTCTCGATACAATCGTGTAATCTACCTATTAGGCTGCTTTTCTACCAGAGATGTGCGAGGTAGCGAGGCGTGGAGCGAGGAAAAATGAGAGTGCATCAATTTCCCAATGACGTGATCGAACGAGAGCGCTATTGGCAGATTGTTTCCTCGCTCACACCTCGCACATCTCTGGTCGAAAAGCAGCCTTAGTCATAGATTTCCGCAAATTTTATAGGTGGAGATTTGTAATTAGCGTACAGTTATTTAAGGATGTGTTTACTCTTTAATAATTGCTGTAAATCTTCCTAAGAATAATAAAATAAAATAATAAATAAAAAGTGACGCCTGGTTCAATTAATTATAAAACAAGGTAACTTACGTTCAGAGTCATTGTATTCCCGTGGAAGTATTTGCGAAGCATTCATTATCGCAGTCCCAACGCTCGCCCTCCTGTAAACAAACACGAGATTTTATTAATTTATGAGTTGTGAAACAGTGTTAAGAGGATATACGGGCTCTCGAAGAAATTTGGAGAATAGGTCACTTTTCCATCAGTACACGTATTTGTCCGATGCGCACACATCCCGCCGACTACAGTGAGAAAAAGACATCTGCAGCTCGGACTGATTTTATCTTTTGACGACGACGACGACGAAAAAAAAAACAGAATGACAAACATTAATAAATTGTCCCCCGGTTGTTGTTTACCCCGGACACTTATTTGAAAATGCCACCAGACGCCCCCGGATGCCTTTCAAACAAAGACAAATTAGTGGAAACCCGAACGGATAGCAAGCCTTATAGACTCGCTATGCAAATGATTTCGTAAATTTCGCTAATGTCCAAAGAGAAAATGCTCCAATTACTTAAGCGCATGTACGAAACAAAAACATTTTGTTCTGCGACTTTTGGCAATGCTTGCGTTGTTTGCTGCATCGTTAACTAGAGGTTTGGCATGGACATTAGCATTAGTGCATTTACCCCTTAAGAGATTGCTACATTTTCGTTCTTGAAGTTTCTGGTAATACGAGGGATCTTTTGGCCAGCACAACGAGTTTCTTGGCATATCATCAACGTATCGTACCCAAACATCTAATACAGCCTATATAGGGTCCAACTTAATAAAGCTGACAGCCAAATGTAAGGGACAGCTGATTTTTTTTTCGCGATTTTGATGTTGGTCCCATAGAGAAAGATGTTCAGTTTGATGGTCTGAACATCCTCTTAAAAAAGTGTCAGCATATTAAAAAAGACCCTGTATAAGCTTAATTGCGTTACACCTCTAAAATGGTGCTTGAGACCATCAAACTGAACAATTTTGAATATGGAGCCTAAATCAAAAATGCAAAGGAAAACTTATGTTATTTATAGTTAACTAGAGGACCGCGGCGAACTTTGTACCGCCTTAAAATCTTCCCGACACACACTTGGCCGTTTTTTTATAACTTATGTCAATCACTGATAATGTAGCATTCTAATGGTGAAAGAATTATTCAGATCTGTCCAGTAGTTTCGGAGCCTATTCATTATACAAATAAACAAACAAATATAATCTTTCCTCTTTATCGCTCACAGGCAGTTAAACTGGGCTGTTTCCATTCACGTATGGCTCCCATCCCTTCTGGAGTGCCTCAGGGTTCCCATCTCGGTCCTTTGCTTTTTAATATTTGCCTGAATGACTTTGACTCCTGTTTTGTTTACGCCAAGTTCTTAATGTATGCAGATGATACAAAGATATTTTTGCCGATACGGGACACCCAAGATTGCATTCGGTTTCAAGAGGATCTCGATAGGCTAACTGAGTATTGTAGCCGTAATAAACTGGATTTAAATGTCAGCAAGTGTCAAACTATAACATTTACAAGAAAGCGCAAGATTATTGAATTCCAATATAAACTGAACAGTGAGGTTATTTCTCGCGTGTCACATGTGAAGGACCTGGGTGTTACTCTCGACTCAAAGCTGCTTTATACGATGCATTATGATTGCATTATTCAAAAAGCTAGTAGGTTATTGGGCTTTGTTTTTCGTGTAGCAAAGGCTTTCAAGAAACCACAAACATTAAAAACATTGTATTGTGCGTACGTTCGTAGTATCCTTGAGTATGCCTCACCCGTCTGGTCTCCTGCATATAACACGTATGTAGACAGCATAGAGGCAGTTCAAAACAAATTTTTAAGATTTCTTAAATTTAAATTCAACTTGAACTTCGTCCACTATGAGGAGGGCCGTGCTTTATTTGGAGTTGTGAGTCTGAAGGATAGAAGAGTTGTCGTGGATTCGAAATTTTTATACTCCATCCTCAATGGTGGATTGGATTGCCCTGAACTGTTATCACGGGTGGGGTTGCGTACGAACACGACTCGCTTGCGGCAGCCTCGCCTTCTGCACCATCCGTATGCACAGAGTAATTATGCCAGGAATTCAGTTTTGAACCGATGTATTGACGCTCACGAGGACCTTATGTGCGATTCTGATGTCTTCTTCATGTCGCTGGGGCAGTATACTAAAAGGGCAAGGGACGCAGTAAAGAACGCACCCTCTTAAATCCTATTAACATAAATTTTTCACTTTTCATTTCATCTGTGTGTTTTTACTTGTTTTTTATAGTGATGATACCCATTCACACATATACATACAAACACACTTACGTACACACACACATAACACATCATTTAGTCAGCGGCTAGGACAAATATCCCAGCAAGCGATTTGGTCGTATAGACTACCATTTATATGATGACTAATGAGTTACAAGAGTTATTTTGTCACGTACTGATGCTTTAGATGCGTCTAATTGGAATGTGTGTCTGTGTGACCGATTTGTTTGTTGGGTCTATTAATAAATCCCATAGAAGCACTTAGTTTCAATTAATGTTAGTAACGTTATATTAGTAAAGTAATGTTAGTTAGTTACTCTTTTCCTTTGTGAAAATTTTATATTTAGTAAGTTTTTTTTTTCTTATTGTACCTTAAACAGTTTTTAAAACGTGTTATCATGTAATTGGCGTTGTAAAATTTAAATGTTGTTGTATTCGAAATTAAGTAATTTGCTGTTTGATAACCAATAAAGATAAATTAAATTAAATTAAATAATATTAGTATAGATATTAGATGTAGACGGTTTTTTAAATATTCGATCATCAAGCTGAACAACTTTCTCTATGGGACCGAACTCGAATTTGCGAAAAAAAAATCATTCAATACAATTCAGCATAGCATAGCATATGCTCACGACTATATTCCCCGAGGGGGTAGTCAGAGATATTCTGAAACCTCAGAACATCCACGTTTCACCAGTAGTACCGAAACTTGGTCCAGTGTGACGGGGGGTGAGCCCGTCGCCACTTATAATGGACAGTAGGTACGATATGCCTCGAAATTGAAGCATGCTGGTTTCCTCACGATGTTTTCCTTCACCGAAAAGCCAGTGGTGTATATATCCAATACAATTCGTTATATCAATACGACTCACTCATTTCGTTTGTGGTGTTATATGTCTAAGAGGAACTAACTTTCCAAAGAAACAGTAAATTCGATGCGAACACGATACGTTAATAAACAAGTACTTTCGAGTTCCAAAGTTGTTTTCTTGATTACACAGACCCAAGTACCTAACTGCTTCACTGAAAATACAGAGCCTGATAATTTCCGCCTGAACAAACTTCCAACTGTTTTATATTGCAGCGTAGACAACTCGAAATGCTATTACAATAAAATGCGTTGTCGAGTTTGTAATTTGGTTATGAAAGTCTTGCTGTCGGATGATAAAATTCAGAACCTTTTCAGATGACTGTCTTAATCGTATTATCTGAAAATATACAATCTGAAGAACTTATGCAGCAAATTCATAAGAATAACTCAGTAGCTAAATAATCTATAAACGTCACGGCTCTTTCCCAGTTGGGTAGGTAGAGACCAGGGCGCCAACTATCTACGATCCTTGCATACCTCTTTTGCCTCATTCACATGCATACATCTCTTCATACACGCCCGTCGGTTTAGAGTTCTCCGCACCTTCCCTTTTTAACAAAGTAACTTATAAATGAGACAAAATAAAGTAAGTTAGTAAGTTATAGCCTGTAGAATCCCACTGCAGGGCAAAGGCCTCCTCTCACGAATAAGGGTGAGATGGGAGTGGGCCATACTCCACCACGCGAGACAAAATAAAATAATTAAATAGGCAGTTTGTAAGATTGAAACTCCCGCGCCAGATGCTTTCAATGTCAAGATATACAGGGTCCAACTTAATATGCTAACACTTTTTAAGAGTCCGATCAGACCATCAAACTGAACAACTTTCTGTATAGGACCAACATCGAAATCACGAAAAAAAAATCTGCTGTCCTATACATTTTGCTCAAGTAGGTTTGCAGATAAGTATGGAACAGCAGATTTTTTTATTCGCGATTTCGATGTTGGTCCTATACAGAAAGTTGTTCAGTTTGACGGTCTGATCATCCCCTTAAAAAAATGTCAGCATATTTAGAAGGACCCTATATTGTGCCTACCAAGAAGCCTACCGTTTGGTGCTTGTGTAAATAACGCCGCACGAAGTTCCACTTCTTTAATGTATTTGGTATTCTTATGGCAATATGTTTGTGACAGAAAGGTAATAAGCCACGCCGTAGAAAAATATTTGGTATCACAATCAAAGCACTTTGTAAGTTTGTAACTATACAAAATGACAGCGAAAGACGGTCATTACTGCTATATCCATTTACAAGAACGTTTTTTCCTACTATTAAAAAGTTTTCCTTCAGTAATTGCGATATAAAGGAGAGAATTTATCAAATAAATCCAATGAAATGTCCTTTTCCGATGTCTAAAGAATGAAAAGCTTTTTAAACAGAAGGCTTTTGTAATCGATTTATTCACGTTGAAGAAAACTTGTTCTCTGTTATTTCTTTCTTTGCAACTCTCAGCAGCAAAGGTTCTGGCCACGCTGAAAGGAAAAATAGTCGCAAGATTTAATCCTATCCAATCCTGATTCAAATTCTAATCCTAATTCTACTAATATGATAAATTATAATAATGATCACTAGTGAAACCGTTTCACTAGTGAACATCTACGTTTCACTGAAACATGGATGTTCTGAGGTTTCAGAATATCGTTGACTACCGCCTCGGGGAATATAGTCGTGAGCATATGCTCATATTAGTAGGATAAGTAAATAATATTCTAGTAACTTGCCCATCTAAGCATTTATTATTATGGCACCAACATGGCACCAAAGTTGTCTACATTTGCACAAATAATTTATGAAACCTGTCCTTGTCAAAAATTGGCTTAGAACTATTGTGTCTAATATTTCACTACAGTATGAGTAATTGTCATGCGATATAGATCATGCTGACACGAAAGAAGAAGTTCATTTCATCAAAATGATGAATCACAGATTTTTCGAACCCAAATATTGGCCCTACAGCTTTGGTGCTAATAATAAATGCTTACACGAACAAATTCTAACAGAATAAAGATTTATTTTTCTTTGTTCCTTTCACATTTGGACCAAAAATGGATTATGGATGATGTCTTTTGGCACTCGGAATATTTTCTAGTTTTAACACACTTTTTTTAAGTCAAAGCGGACGTAGTGACGGGCAAAAAAAAACACTACACAAAGATTTTGATCCGTTTTTTTGCAACTCTTGCAAAATGTGGTTCCACATACATGAAAGCTTTCCGCAGTACGCTGACAGTATGTAGTAAATTTATCGGTGTGACATCACAGATGAGTACAGAGCGATACCACCGTTCAGGCATGCGGTTTCAGGAGTTCCATGTTCCATGTAATCCGACCGTTCGGACAAATTAATACGAAAGCTTACCGTCGATCAGTGGTTAGTGGTAGCCGGATGGATTTAAATGTCATGTGCAGGTACAAAGTTAATCCTACTATAAAATAACTTATATTAAGGGGCCATGGGTTCCGAGGAAGATTTTCTATGAGAAACGCGATTGGCCAGCCCTCCAAAAAGTGCGTGCGTGTGCCGTATTTTCGATTAAAAAGAATGAACAGAAGCACTTTTTACAGATTTTTTTTATCATTTGACTAGATAAACTGGTGGTGAATATGTGAGTATAAATACCAACAATCGGAAAAAATTTAAGTTCTTCTAAAACGAGAAAAATGTTTAAAAATGCATGAAAATACGTCATCTTTGTGACGATATTCTATCGAGTGAAGTAATTCCAATCGTGTATTCAGTTTATTATTTCACTAGATAAACTATCCAAAAATACTGAAGTATGACTTTAGTTTCGGTAAATGGTATAAATCTAGTCGTAAAATGAAAAATGAAAGACGCCTCCAAGGTATTTCGTCCTACCATTAAGTATAAGATAAAAAAAATACTTGACATTAATTCGACCTCTACATGACGTCATTTGGTTGGCTGAATGGGCTTCAATCCGGTGCCTTTGGTAAAAAAGTAAACGTCATATTGAACGTTAATTTCATCGGAAGGGTGGTCAGATTTGAAATTTTCCCGCGATTATGGGGAAAACTTTGGTCTCTGGGGAAAACGTGATTGAAGTGGAGAATTTAGATTGTTTTCTTAAACCATTTTATCATTACAAAAACAACATATCTATGGTGTTCTGTTATTTATAGCTTGACTGGTTCGATATAGCTGCATAGTGTAATAAAACAAGTAAGCCCCCCTCCCCCTGCACACCTCGCGAGCATAGACCCGCCGCGACCGCTGAGTATTATAATTACGCTATGACAGCTGCGTGCCTATTATCGGGTACGCAAAGTGATGTCTAGGATTTTGTTGAGATTGGTGAGAAAGTCAAAACGTATTCACGAGATACTCAATCACGTGGGTTCGGGACTGGGAAAAATCGTGAGGGGTGTCCTACTGTATGTAGTACTAGATATACAGGGTGTTTCATAAGTAACAATACATTTTTGATACTCATAAGGGGGTTGTTTAGACCGTCAAACTGAACAACTTTCTCTATGGGACCAACATCGAAATCGCGAAAAAAATAATTTTAAATCCCATACATATTTTAGCTCTAGTCGATTTGTAGAGTATAGAACATTTTTTTTTTTCGCGATTTTGATATTGGTCCCATAGTGAAAGTTGTTCAGTTTGATGGTCTACACCACCCCATTAAATGTTTATTTGTAGTTTTGTAACACCTTGTATATACCTACTCTTTCTTATACTGTGCCTAGATGTATCAAATACAGGCTTAAAAGAAGAACCAGACGTCATCTCGTCTAATCATGGAGTGAAGCACCCATTTCTTTTGTGTGCGTGCTGTCACGCGCGGTACATAAGAGCGCCTAGAGCAAGTGCATCTTTGTGAGTGTAGGTCCCTTGTAGAACAAACGAGATTGTATTACCTTGCATGCTTCACATCTTTTTAGTGCAATATTCGGTCCGTATTTCTTTCAAGTCCGTGGTATAAAAAAACAAATTCCAAGTCTTTATTGACGTAAAAAAGAAGCCAAAAAATGAGTAATGTATCAACAAATACACGTTCATCGGAAAGTAGACGCTTCAAATAAGTTCCGTTACCAAATGTTCTCGATTCGGATTCAACCGATAAATAATAGTAGAGCATTAATCTCGTTCCAGTTGCGTGCCGCGTATTAACAAACTGTATATTACTACAACGTATTAATAAAGGTTGGTACGACAGAGTTCACACAAATATTGTGTTGATTCGATGACCAAAACCTCAAACACCACATACCTACAATATTAAAAATTAACATTATCACTAACGTCTGCTGAAGAACTTTACTGATAAATAGAGAATAAAGACCACAAACAAACTAACTTAATGTGATCACGACCTAGCCTGGCCTTTCCTGGTGGACTGACGACCTAAGATCTGGTAGCCACTGGATAATGAGATCTGAGGACAGAATTTTGTGGCATGAGAGGCCTATGTTTAGCAGTGGACGATCATTTGTGTGAATTGAAGAACTCCAAAGGTTAACCCTGGTAGCGGAAGACTGGCTGTAACACTTTGACCTCGATATTTAACCCCCGGATCCAAGCAGGAAACCAAAAAGTTAAAACAATTCCATACGATATGATGATGATGGGGATTAAATCAGACCCTCTCTATAGTAAATTAAAGTGTCCTCATGAAATGCGCCAGTTATTTTTAGAGTAAGGCAGTTACTAGGTTTAGTAAATACGCGTCCTTCGAGTGGATCTACCATTTATTTGGTACGTTTGACGCGTTAACGCACGTTTTATTCTGGAACCTCTCACGAAAATGTTATTCTTACGAGTGTAGAATAATTTTGTCGCCGCTGGAGCTGTACAATTATGTACTCTATTGTGACAAGCGCAAGGCTTGAATTTTGAACTTCTTTTTGTTGTTGGATAAAGGAAAGAGAGCATATAGATGAAGGTTTGGGTTTAAATGAAGCATTGTTTTTGGATTGGTTAGTTTCACTTCGCACTTGGAGAGCGTCGGTGGCGCGTTCCGGAAAGCTATGGAAACTCAATCTTTAGGTCCGGGTTCGAATCCTTATGAACCACATGCCATATAACAACGAGTTTTTCTAACTTATGTACCTAATAGCTACTGCTCTCAAACCGTGAATGAAACCTGCATAGGTACGCTGAAGAAGAAATTCCGATGCGTATGTGAAGTCTCAATCCGCATTGGGCACGCGTGGTGGACTAACGCCCTTACACCCTCCCTGAGGGTAGGCCTGCGCCCTGCAGTGAGACGTATAAAGGCTGTGATGATGATGACTGCGCACTTACTGACTTTGAAAGTATCTACGTCATTGTAATAAGGAAATCGTCATTTCATACATTCATACAAATAAGCTCACGCCACTATACCATGAGGCTAGACAGAGAGTACGGACCCGCTACGATTCTGACACACCTCTTTAGCTTTCATTCACATTCATACATCTCTTTCTGCACTTCCATCGATTGAGGGTGCTACGCACTTGGCTTTTCGGATCATTAATTTGATCATAGAATGTTTTCCTCTTACGGCCTATCATTTAGTAATAATATCCCGGTCTCCATTCTAGAACTCGAACTCCCCATTGATTGTCAGTTCTTCGGCATATATGACCAGTCCATTGCCACTTTAGCTTGCTAATTTTCAGATCTATGACAAGATTATGTCAATTAGGTACTTAAGTTCTTCATTCTGGATGTGATCTCTCATAGAAACACCGAGCATAGCTATTTCCATAGCTTATTGAACGACTTTGAATAATGTTCAGAAATCAGAAATCAGAAATTTTATTTGTGAAACCAGGTACATTATAAGGTGTAACATAAAAAAGTGTCTCTCTTGCTTCTGTCCGCAGCAGACATACAAATATCGTTAAATTATAAGTGAAATTGGTCTCTAAAAAAAATATTATAATAATCTTGGGTCTACAACATACATTTCAATAAAAATTAATATCGTCAACAAAAATTAATTAATTAATACAATCATTATTATTTAGGTAGGTACCTCAAAATAAGCAATTACAAAATAAAATAATATTAAAAAAAAAAAAAAAACTAATAATATTCATGTCAACAACATTTTACGGATAATTAATCAAATTCACATCCTAACATCACTCAATTTCAATCAAATGTACTTATCCTATCCACCGCACCATTAGATAATTTAAGGGTCGGCACTACCCTGATCGGGCCAAACAGGGTTCGGCGTTCCGACTTTTGAGGATAGTAAATAGCTATATTTCGAAACAAAATTAATACCATCGCTTCTTTAAAAGATGAAGTACAAGATGAACAAAAAAAATTTCAGTAAAATTGTGTAGTTACATCAGAAAGTAATCGAGAATTTCATGAAAAACTCCAGAATAGCACTGCCGCGTTCCGAGTCCTGTGATTTAGTGAAACAAAATAAAACAACAAAATATATTTCTAATCAATGGCAAAACATCAAAGAACACTTTAAACAAATCAGTTTTTCGATACGACTTCTAGTTTTTTTGCAATTTGTTACCAAAAATCACATATTTTTTTGGACGTTTTCTTCATACAAATTACTATGGGCCGTCAATCGTTCGAAATCATTGCGAATAGACCGGTGACCGGCAACACCCAACCCTGTCTTAGAAGATTAATGGACAAATCCATTTTTAGCTAAAGTAGGCAAAGTAACTTATAAAAAACCGGGCAAGTGGGTGTCGGGCTACATGCAGTGTAGGGTTCCGTAGTTGCCCGTCACGATATGTGGACTTAGAAGTACATTTTATAAATTGGTCGACTATTACTCGTTAATTTTTGTCCCCATTATTATTGGTACTAGCAAACTAACGATTGATAATCTGTTATCATCATCACCATCGTCAGATATGTTATATAGGGTGAATTTGATATCATTAGCATCCTATTAAACTAAGAGTCTACCCATCAAACTGAACAACTTTTACTATAAATATAAATATCTTGGACATTGTCACACAAATTATCTAGTCACATTTAAAGTTCCAGAATCTAGCCTTGACTTGTATAATGATAACTAGACAACGATATAGAATACATAAATTTAGATACAATACAAACATCCATGACTCGGGTACAAATATTAATATTTATCATACAAATATCTGTCACTTACGGGATTCGAACCCGCGACCCTTGGCACAGCAGGCAGGTTCACTACAGACAGTGCTGTCGGGCCGACTATGGGAGCAAACCGATCGGAGCAATAAAAAAATGCTGTTCCATAGTAAACTACAGTGCCTACTCGATTCAAATGTATGCAACAACAGATTTTTTTTGATCCGATCGGTTTGCTCCCGTAGTAAAAGTTGTTCAGTTTGATGGGTAGACTTTTAGTTTAAAAGGATGCTAATAATATAAATTTCACCCTGTACATAAGTATGGAATAAGAGTGAATTCTGTGCCGTAGCAGTAACTCAAACGATTGCCTTCAAAAGACATTTGCACGACAGAATTTTGCGCGAAAGGACATTGCGCGACACAAAACAACACAAAGGAATTTCACAAAAGTTACTTTCCGGGCATTGTTTGGTAGTTTTGGTAATTAATCGTAGTTTTTGGTTCTTTCAGTAATTTTTGGTAAATTTTCGTAGTTTTTGGTTATTTTGGTAGATTTTCGTACTTTTTGGTAGATTATTGTTATTTCGGTAATTTTTCGTACTTTTTGGTAATTTATGGTTATTTTGGTACTTTTTCGTACTTTTTGGTAGTTTATGGTTATTTTGGTACTTTTTGTTTTGGTTTCATTTCATTTACTTACCTTAAATTGTAGGTAGGTACATAAGTTACAGATGGAAAGTACCTACAGAGTACAGAGTATTAGTCACACTACAATATAATTTATAAAAAAGTTTAAAAAAAAAGATATGGCCTGTAGAATCCCACTGCAGGGCAAAGGCCTTCTCTCACCAATAAGGGTGAGATGGAGTGGGCCATACTCCACCACGCCGGCCCAGTGCGGGTTGGTGGAGGCAAGTTAGTGGTCAACTTGCTGTCAGAGAATTTTCAAGCCGCCAATAGGCCTCTGACCTGGCTTAACGAATAGGTACAACACCATCTGACGGAACAATCAGAGACCAACTGCTTAACATGCCTTCCGAAGCACGGAAATGCTCGAGATGAAATACCACTAAACGGTCAACCATCCAAAGACTGACCGGACCTGACGTTGCTTAACTTCGGTGATCGTTTCCAATAAATACCGAAGCTCCACTACGCCAACGAGCGAATTTATAAAAATAAAGAAAAAAATAACGATTTAAACAATAGGTGCCAGACAATAACTACCACCTTTCACTACTACAATCAAATTAAAATGTTAAATGTTATTATAAAACACTGTTCGATTCATTATTCCTTATTCAGAAATCTCTTGTCGGGTAGGGCTTTAATGTCATCTGGTATTTTATTATACACAAAAACAGCATTCGACTTTGTAGTTCTTTGCATCGATGCTAGTCGGTAATTTGGTACCTGTAGCTTATTTTTGCGAGTTAAATTTAGTATTTTGCTACGTAATGGGGGTTTACTTGGGAATTTGTCGGGGTATCGTCTCACGATTTTGCACAGCTCGAGTGTATACAAAGCTGTCACAGTGAGAAATTTAAAGTCGGTGAACAAGGATCGGCATGACACCATGTTGGACTGAATTCCGCTTACGATTCGAATGCATCTCTTTTGCAAAACATATATTTTATGTCAACAGACTCACCCCGTAGCCAAGCCGTGAAGAACTCTTTTGTTTATTATGGTAGTTTTTGGTAATGAGGGGTTTTCAGAAAGCTATTAAAAAAGAAAAAGTAGTTCCTAATAGCTCGATAGATGGCGTTGACCAGACAGGGGCCAGTGACCTTGCAGATAATAAAATACAAATAAATTTGTAATAATTTGTTTTTTAAAGTAAGCAGCACAATATGAACATATATTTCGTCAACGGATTCATCTGACTTAGTGACATGCATTTTTGTTTATTTTTTAGCCTAAGATTTTCGTCTTCGGTCCCCTCTCTGGTCAACGCCATCTTTCGCCATTATGTTGAACTAAGTTTTACTAGCTGTCAGAAAACTCCTCATTTTCATACTTCTATCAAATACTACCAAAAAGTATAAAAATCTACCAAAATAACCAAAAACAACGAAAAACTAAGAAAATCTACCAAAAACTACTTAAATAACCAGAAACAACCAAAAACTACCAAAATCTACCAAAATAAATAAAAAACTACGAATAATACTAAACTCTACCAAAAACTACCAATAGCACCAAAACCCTACCAAAAGAACCTAACTATTGACATTGTAATAATTATTTTCTTATCTTTAAAATACTTCTTGTTAATATTGCTGTGCCCTTTCAGGGTTCATGGGTACATGACTTTAGCTACTAAGTAACACCTATTCTGTAACTGTACATGAATGCGAATAAATTAATATGAATATGAACCAAAAACTACCAAACAGTGCCCTTTGTAAGTAACTTTTCAGTTTTTAAAATAACTTTGTGCAATTCTTTTGTGTGTTCTTTTGTCGCGCAATGTACTTCAGCTTAACCACTTTTTTCAGATAATCTACCAAAATCTACCAAGTCCTGTTTCAAATTCTACCAAATAATATTTATGTCGTTCCAGATGGTTAAAGTTTAATATAAAACACGTTTTTGAACAACATATATTATTATAAATTTTATTGAACGCTCATCATGTAATTTTCGCATTTTTGTATAATTTTATTGGTTTTCATCACTTTGTAACATGGATGCTTCAATTTTCAAATAAATCTAAATAAATATTAAATTGGGTTGTCCATATGCAAGTTTAAATTTAGAACTGTTTTCTGTGTTAGTCTGGTTCACTTTTCTCTTAAATTGCTATTTTAATCATTTTAGCGGCATTTTGCACGAATTTCGATGTTGGCACTCCCGAATTTGCAAGCTCGAGGAAGGGGAGGGGGGAGAGGGGGGGCTCTAAAGGTGACTTTTTCAGTTTTTTTACGTTTTAACGAAAAGTTTTGTAGTGACAAATTTAATCGGATAAAATTTTCAACAAAACAAGTTCTTTGCACTATTGTCATAGGACTTAATCTTTGAGGGCTACAGGGCCGAGAAAGTAACAGCATTTCAAAAATTATGAAATTTGTATGTATGAATGTTGAAAATCAAAACAAAATGATTTCATATTCTTAATCAGCGACCCCTAAAACCGCCGGATACAAATTTTTTTGTCGGTTCGTTAAAAGCTGCTTTGGCGTTTGAAATTTCCATGGCAGCCATCTTGGATTTCGATATTTTAGATTTTTTTTACCGCCAACCAAATCTGACTAGGGTCTTCTATGTTATTTGTTTGAGGTCCATAACCATATCTGTCATAGTTTACGCGGGCCGTTGCATCCGTCAGGAGTCGATCTTCTAAGGAAGTCCAAATATTCTTTTTACCACCCGGGCATCCTTATACGATTCACAGATCTCAGATCATAATTTTTGAAATGCCTTTACTTTCTCGGCCCTATAGCCCTCAAAGTCCTATGACAAAAGTGCACAGAACTTGTCGATAAAACTTATAAATTCCGAGAAATACGCAAAAAACTGAAAAAGTCACCTTTAAATCTAAGTTTGGTCGAATCCGGCCTTATAATAATAAAATTATTCTGTTACAAGTTTTAGTTTGCTCTGTTATAATAATTTAAAGTTTTTAAGCCTTAGTAATAATGTATATTATGGTTGGGACCCACCAGGGGTGATCTTTGATCAGTCACATTTTGGGTCCATCACGGTACTGTACTGTTTACTCTAGTCCAACAGACTAGATCCGTCCTTTAATTCAACGAGGTAAAATGTTGTGTCACCAGGGTTCACTTTTTCCTTCACACCAGTAAACGTGCCATGCCAGCCAAGCTGCGCCGCGGCCGTACAAGTTTTTTGCAAGTAACTTATTGCCAAATTTAGCTATAAAATTTATTTGTTCATTAATCTTATAAGATTGGGTTGAGTGTTGTCGGCCACCGGTCTATTTCTTTTGACAGATATGTCAAACGGGCCGTAGGTAGTGCCGACCCTTAATTACTGGCATGATGCACAGATTCAATCTTCGTTTTCAGGCACATAAACCGATACATGAAATCAAAATGAAGTTCAAATGTCAAACAACAAATAACATTAAACAGAAGCTGTCAAGTGCTATTTTCCATTGTTCGCACCTGAAAGGGAACGATTTAATCAATGTTCGTGTAAGCACAATCAACAAAATCAATCTTATTAGTATCCAGTCAGAGTTTGAAATTACCAGCCCATTTCAATTTCGTATATTAAGCTTCTTTTACATCAACCTTTGCCCTTTTACGCTCTTTGATGAAAACAAGTATTGACACATCTAAAACAAGGGAAGCACTCAAAATAATTGTTACAAAATTGGACGAGATGAGGAGAACGAAAGAATCTTTGCCGAAGAAGGGAATGTCAGGCGAGGATAGGTTTATTTCATTTGTTAACAGGAGTACCGAAACGCGGGTCGCGATCATCCGTTTACCAGTGATATTCCAAAAATAACTTATTCAGAAATATCCACATTTTTCTCTTAGTTGCTCTTACAGTTGTGATTGGAGTTGTCGCCAATTTTAAGAGGATAGACGGTCTGAAATGCTAATTTGGAGAATAGGTCACTTTTCCGACTGTTTTCATATTTGTCCGATCCGCCCCACCCATACACCCCACCGACTAGAGTGTGAAAGAAACAACTGCAGCTCGAACCGATTTTATCTACATGAAATCGACGAAAACAGAATTTCGTATTCCCCTGTTTTCTCCTCCAAAACTAAACCGATTTTAATAATTCTTTGAAGAATAATATGTGAAAGAATTTGGCCATGTCTGTACGTTTTGTTTTTTTTGTTTATATTCGTCAAATTTGCTTGCTGGATGTCTGAAAACGGGCCGTGAAATTGGTCATTTTCGAAGGTCCCTAGTTCATACAGTAATTAATTAATGCAAAAAAGCAAAACATAGGGACATAGCAGAGGCAACATAGATTGTATGATAAAAATTTTGTTGGTCTAGTGTCAGTATCCAGAGAGAAAACAGGGGAATACGTTTGTATGGAAAAAACCGTACTCGTCTATCCTCTTAATGGGACATACAATAAACTCGTTGGCGTAGTAGGGCCACGTAGGGTTTCGGTATGTTGCTAACGATCACTGAAGTTACCAGGCCCGGGGTCAGTCTTTAGATGGGTGGCCGTTTAGTGCGTGACTATTTCAACTCGAACTTCGAAAGGCACGTTGTGCAGTTGGTCCCGGTTATTTCCGACACCCCCATAGAGACTTATGTAATCTGTGACATAAGTCTCTATGGGCACAGATTACAAAATAGTTACTACTGTAACAGATACTGCACTCAACCCGATTTCGCGTGCTTTTTCGATTTTCGAACTTTGCGCTTCAGGAACGAAAACTAAAATAAGCCTTAAGGCCTTCGCTCATTGCAGCGATTTTATCGAGCGATAATATCGCTGCGATTTTGCGATATTTATTTCCAGTACATTTTGTATGGGGTCGCGCGCGATCCCACACACTGACGCGATATTATCGCAACCTGACGCAATCTCTTTCGACTACATTCAGTGGTGGGGCGAATGCGTGACGCGAATCGCGGAATCGCTGCAGTGTGTAAGGTGTCGCGATATCGCTGTCGATAAAATCGCTGCATTGTGCGGAGGCTTTTATTTCCATGACCGACAGCCTGCGTCTTGTCAATATCTTGCAAGATGCACGTGACGTCACGACTTGATCGCAGCTGTCAAACGTGAGTGACGGAGCACTGCTTATGTTCGGTAAGTATCAGAAAAAGGATTGAATGGGATGAAAAAAAAGTTTCGTGAAAATTTTAGTTTTTTTCAATGACCGTACGTTTTTTTTCATAATCTGCGAATGCAGCAGTAAAATACTCCAAAAGTTAGGTTAGTCTCTAGAGAAAGTTTTCTTTTAGCTGTAATGCTTCTGGTAGCCGCCCCTTGTGCCCCATCTCAACTTTCAACCCTGAATACTAGTAACTAAGTAAATATACGTACAGGGTGTAAAATTAAATGCGTTACATTATTAAACAGGGTGATTATCAGACCATTATTAAACAAAATTCACTATGGAGCCAACATCGAACTTCCATTCGTTATATTTGTTTGCTTTTAATAATGTTTTTGCATACATACATACATAAGCTCACGCTATTGTCTCCTAGGGGTAGATAGAGACCACGGACCGCCACACGCAACCTCTCCTGACACTTTTTTGATTGAAAATAAACAGTATTGTATTGATTGAAGTCGCGACAAAAAATCTGCTGTTCCATACATTTAGTTCAGCCATTGACGTTTTCAATTAAACAGATTTTCTATTTTTCTATATAAATTTTGGCTCCATAATGACAGTTGTTCAGTTTGATGGTCTGGTAATAAATGATTGCTTATTAAATGTAACACATTTAATTTTACACCCTGTATAATGTGAACAGGTTATTTCATTCGTTAACAGGATGTGGGTCGGGTCGCAACCCATAATTACCTGCGGGTTCAATTGATAGCTAGCTCGTTAGGTAAATGCCTCGTCGTACGTAATACGCGTTTATTCTAATGGTCCCACATTTGTTGTCTCGCTCTCACCTAGCGTGGTTAGTGCTAGTGTGAGATAAGTGCAGATGCATAAAGTGCGCTTTTACAGTGTGAAATTAAAACTAAGAGTCTATTAAGTATAAGTATAGTAACAACATTTGACATGTAAAATTATTTTTATGAAATAAATGAATATGAATATGAATATACCCATCAAACTAAACAACTTTTACTCTGGGAGCAAAAAGATCAAAGCAAAAAAAAAAAAAAAACAGCTGTTCCATAGTAAATTGCAATGCCAACTCGACTCAAATGTATGCAACTGCAGATATTTTTTTTGCTCTGATCGTTTTGCTCCCCTAGTCAAAGTTGTTCATTTTGATAGGTAGACTCAAGTATGCTAATGATATCAATTTCACCCTGTATAACTTTTTTTTTGTGTCAGCATTATAAGTTGTATCAATCATGACTTTCACTGACATTATAGTAATTTGTGCCGAAAGCAAAACTTAATCAATAAAAGCAACCTTGATAAAACTTTCAAAAACAACTACAATTTCATGAATAAAAGTCGACGCCAAGATAATGACGGTTTCTGTTCTCATCAATAATGTATCAATGCAACAGACGACATCAATACAATCGTAATTACGTGGTTTTCGTTCATTGGCGGCGTTCGTTTAGAGGTATTTCAACCGTATCCATTTGGTGCTGGATAATGGCTTAAAATTGATCGATTGGATAAGAAATGATGTCATTCACTCCAGAAACCAAGTGACAGGGATGAAACTACAGCTGCCAATCTTCTTCTTCTTATCGTGTCGACTTCAAATTTTGAACAAAGTCGCTAAATAGTACCTTGCCAGAAGTGGGCAACCGATACTGCACCGTCGCTAGCGGTCATGAGCTCCTCCTGCGTACAGGTGTTAGGGCACGCAGGGCACGATGTGAGATGGGCCATCGTTTGTGGAGCTCCACACAAGCAACTCACATTTTGCGCATCCGAGAATCCCCACCTAAACATGTTGTCCTTACAGCGACCGACCTGGGTTCGAAGTCGGTTTAACGACTTCCAGGTCGCCCAAGGCAAGTCATGTCCAGGCGGGAGGCTCTCAGACGGCGGCACAAATGGAGTTGGGAGGGACACTTTTTGTCGCCAAAGAGTACACCTCGCTTGCGCTGGGCCAGTATTTAGTGGGTCGACACACTTCATAAAGCTGCGTCGGCTTGGCAACCTTTGCGGCGCAGGAATGAAGCCGTGCATGGGATGTCGTGAGTCGCCCATCATTTTGGCTCTCTCTGAGGAACCTGCCACAGCCCTGCGGACATCTGGGGGCGCTATGCCAGCCAGTGGATAGAGCAACTGTACCGGAGTCGGTTTCAAGCTACCAGTTATAATCCGGCACGTTTCATTTAGTGCCGTATCCACCAGCTTGGCGTGGGCAGATCTATAGTGGGATCACGGATGACTGCCAATCTATAGTAGGATCACGCTGGACAAGTCTGCCACATGCCAGATGACCTAGGGATAAAAACCACCACCAACTGGTCCCATATGAAACGTGATCGGTGTCGAGGTGAACCTAGACGAAGGTGGCAGGAAAAATTTATGGCTTCCTTAAGAACTGGCCAATCGAAGCGCAGAACTCTGAGACTCTTGGAGAGAATTGACCTTTGACCAACAGTGGGACTGTGAATGGCTGATATAATATAACAAAAAGTGTTATGCTAAATGCCTTGAGTCAATGATTGGTCATAATTATAGAGATAGAAAGAGAAAAAATAAGTACAGTCAGCATCAAAAGTATCTAAGCATCTCCGGTGTTCAAAAACATCTGAACAATTACACGAAAATAAACCCTATTTCCTACTAGATACCATTTGTTTTTAACTTAACAAATAATAACATGACAGACAAATTAATTTGATTTCTTTGTGAGTTGAAATAAGGTTTCTTATCTTATCTTATCTTATCTTGTTGTGGGGGCTGGCAGGCCAGCAACACTTCGACCCAGTGGGATCTTTTGTGTTAGCCCCAATACTTTTTGCTTTCCTCACCCTTCAAATACATGGTCAATGAAGGAGGCAGTACCATTGAGGGGAAGAAACCTAAGATCTCCCGGTTTTGGGTATCCATCTCCGAAGAGGCACATGCGTTTTGCCGCCAAGACATCACAGTCACAAAGAATATGTTCCATGGTCTCTTCATCCTCTCCGCATGCTCTGCAGCTGGGATCTAGAGTGAGTTTCATTTTGTGCAGCATCGCGCCTGTGGCGTAGTGCCCAGTGAGGGCTCCGACAATGGCACGAGCCTTGCTCCTACTGTTGTTCAATATGAACTTTGAGACACGAGTTGTCACATTGCTGATAAATTTCTTGGAGTGTAGTAGACCTGCAAGGCCAGACCACTCTAGTTTGTGTGTTTTATCAGCCCAATCCCTGATGGCCATTCTTATGCTGCATGCCGGGATTCCCACGCTTGGTTCTGGGCCAACCATCTTTCGTTCTGACCCGGCTCTCGCCAGCTCGTCAGCATTCTCATTACCCTGGACTCCAGTATGAAATAAGGTTTGCTATCGTAAAGTTGTCCGGATATTTATGAACACTTAACATGCCTAGATACTTTTGATGCTGACTGTACCTTTGCCCAGCAGTGAGACATTGAAAAGGCGTCATTGACTAAAAGTAACACTCAGGTTTTACATTATACATATACTATACATATATGCTTTCTTGACAATGATTTGTATTTTAATTTGTTAACCAAATTCAAAACTTTGTATTCAAAATAGTATCACATAGATAGCTTCTGACGTCATTTTTTGTTGACTCTACCGCCTCGGAAAATGTTCCGTTGTAGAGAAGATGCGATCAGAAACTCTACAACACACATCTTTTAAACATACACATTAAAAGAACAATTACAGATACAATTTTGAATTACATAGTGCAACATTGTGAACACCATGAATGAACCTATGCATTTTCCACATTTTTTAAGGTTCTGTTTTTAAAATACCTTCGTCAAAAATAGTGAAAAGCATACAGATATGAAACTTAAATACACTTGAACAAAACTTTTATGTTGCAGTCCTCATTTTTCTGAAGTTGAACATACCTTTCATAAGAATTTCGCGTGAGCACTCAGAATAATTGGGAAAATTGAAAAAATAGAGGCAGAATGCAAGTTCTAATGTGATTTCAAAATCACAACAACAACAAAGGAAGTATTTTAATAATTTTTAACAAACTGTAATTGTTTTACCACTCTAATAATACAGGATGTAATGATTTAGACCATCAATCTGAACAACTTTTACTATTGCACTAATACTGAAATCATGAAAGAACAATTCGGTATGTCAAGTTTTTTTTTGCCTTTATTTTATATTTTTTACGGATAGAAGACATCATTTTAAGACACCTATTTCATTTTTATTGCGATTAATAATCAATATAAATTTAATTTTTAAATTATTTTGATCTGTAATCTCTAAGCGCAAAAATGGCAGAGAGAAAATAATTCGAACTCCATGGAGAAAAACTACTGCTATATTAAAAAAACTTAAAATCATCTGCCTCCTCTTTCTAACTCTATGCTGGAAACAGATACGGCAACAATAAATGTCAAATTCTGTCATTGTGAAAGTCTTAGAAAAAGTATATGTCTAGAATGAGCCTCACTAATATCCCGTATAAAACAAAAGGGGCTAAGTTTCATAGGTTGGTGTGCGTGAGGCGCCCTACAAATTATGTATGTGTGCGTGTATATGTATAGGGTTTAGGAACCAGTACTGGTTCCAATTTTTTTCGACGCTTTCGTATCTTCGACTGTCAATCTTGACATATAGTTTATCAAAGGTGAAAGTATTTTTTTTTTAATGGCCAAGTTATTTTAAGTTGATTTTATGTTTACCAAGGAGTTTGCAGGGGCAGCGAGTGACGTCACTCGTGGACCGAAAAACTACGTTATTTTATTAAAAATATCTGTAATCCTTTCATTTTAAAATCTCTGACATAGAAAATATGATTATTGAGACAATTATCTCGAAATGGTTTTCGATTTAGACCTCCAAAAAAAAACTTGACATACCGAATTGGTTGTTCCATAGAAAATATCCAGGGTAACTCGACTCGACCGAAATCTATGGAATAGAATTTTTTTGGCTATGCCAATTTTGATGCAATAGTGAAAGTTGTTCAGTTTGATGGTCTGAAGCACCCATAAAGTTTTACAAGATTAAAAATAAAATAGATACTCAATTTAATCAACGCTTCACGAAAATGGCGGATAAATATTTATAAGCAATTAATCACGATTCAACAAAAAAAAAATCCAATTTCAAGCTAACAAATGGAGGCCTAAAAAAAGCTTTTCTTTTATAAACGGTCAACCTCTATAGTCTAATGCTAAGCGTCTACGATGTAAAACGTGCTTTATCTCTGAGTTCTTAAATATCAAATCGATTTGAGATAATTACGTATTGAATACTTTTCAATAGCAGTCAAGGACATAAAGGATGAAAACTGAAAAAATTGACAAACTTGTAGGGATCCCTAAATGTTTGTTATAACGAAAATTCGTAGATACATGTATCTACGAATCATCCTCATCTACGATACGTGGTTAAAATTATACCCATTTGAGGATACATCAAAATGTAGTTGCTACTGGGTGTAAGTGACAGCCTAGCAAATACTGAAACGGGGAATTCAGACCATCAAACTGAACAACCTTCACTATGGAGCCAACCCCAGGAAACGCGAAAAAAAATCAGATGCTCCATACAAAACAGCTGTACCTACTCTACCGGACAGCTGATTTTTGTTCATGATTCCTATACAACTTTCACTACCTATGGAGCCACCATAGTGAAAGTTGTTCTGTTTGATGTTCTGAATTCACCTATTCAGTATTTGCCAGGCTGTCACTTACATTCTGTATACAAACTGCACCATTCGCCACCAGACCATAGTTTAGGTAAAAAAAAAAGTTTTGATATAAATTTTATAAAAAAAGTACAACCCGGTCACATTATCTGTTTATCTAGCGTTGATACGTTATATCGGTGTGAATCCATGAGTATCAAATTTTCGAGACGCGTGTCGGCAACGAACGAAGGCACTAACCATACTGACGCGAAGGGGCAATCGAAATGGGCATCGTATTCTAGTGAGGTGCAGAGTAAATAGAAACCACCCCTAAAAGTTTGTAGAGTGTTTTAAAATTCACCCTGTATAACGCATTTGAACATATATCTATATCAAAACAATGCATTAACAAAAAAAAAACTTCACTCATCGTAATAATAAATGACCGTATAAATACCGAGATTTCGGAATAAAAACGACTATGAATAAATCACCATTGATTCGACATTAGTGTAACCATATTGAAAAACTAAATGGATATTAAATGTGACGGATTCTGGCCGAGTGCCAAAGTGATGGTCGCCCCACGGCATGGCACGTTGTCGACAGAAATTATGTGTTCGCCGGGCTTTGACTGGACTATGATTTATTGTCTACTCAAAATGGGACAGATTTAGGGATAAATTCCTTAGGCCTCGTAAAATTTATTGTTGTGGGTCATTACTGATTATACTACGAGCGTTTGAACGCCCGCCGTTACTTCTGCGGACAACGAAGCAAAGAATCGGAATAGTATAAGTATTAATTTTAATATAGATAAGTGCTCTTAGATCTCTATAAATGGCGTTGTAGAATACCACACACCTGACCAAATACACATTACCTGATAAATATATGAACATATTTAGCAACAAAAGTGACAGCGTTAAAATGGGTAGGTGCCTAATTAACCTAGAAGAAAATCCCCATTCCTTTGAAATTGCGTTTTTCATAGAAATAGTGAAAATCCGCTCTCTGAAATGAGACATATAAAAAGGTTAAAAATTAAAGGAAAACGTGAAAACTTTTACTCCGGAATGGATGTTTATAAATTATTTAATAAGTGTGCATCATTTTGAAAGACATTTAAAATAATGTATTTCCATACCTATAAATTAATCGCGTCAGTTTTCGAGTTCGTATGAAAAGATCCTATCTTTGATGGCAAATGCTATCCTTGTGAGGCCCATGTTCTGCCTTGGACCTGTGCCTGATGACCCTGATTAGGGCATTGGTAGTCCTAACTTTATTTATAAAAAAAATGGCCACGACTTCTTGCTCCAGGGCCCTCTTTAACCGGCCCTGGGTCCGAAGCACACGATAACTAATAAATTTGTACTGGCTTCTGACAGGTTTCGTCGCTAGTTCACTGGTCCAGAACAGCGTTGTTTTTTTTTGCGATTTCGTTGACATTTCTGTTTGAGTGTTAATTTTTCATAAGATAAGATTTAAAGATTTATTTATGAAAAATTTTAAATCGTATTTTAATAGTAACATTTAAGTACCTGGGGCTGTGCCGGGGGTCGCGGGTTCGAATCCCGCAAGGGACAAATATTTGTATGGTGAATATGAATATTTGTACCCGAGTCATGGGTGTTTGTATCTATATATGTATTCTATATCGTTGTCTAGTTATCATAATGCAAGTCCAGGCTAGATTCTGGAACTTTAAATGTGACTAGATAATTTGTGTGACAATGTCCAAGATATTTATTTATTTAAATTGACTTTGAATATAAAGGTTATTGGGATTTTATAAAAAGTAAGGTTATCTAAAAAGTGCTTGAATTAAATTTAAAGATACCAAAATTCGGTATATATCTTATCTTAATCGCGATAATAGCCGTTCATTAGGTCTTAATGAATGGTCGTAGATTACGATGTTTCTCAGCTCCTCTTAGAAATTAGTATAGTGATTAAGATTATATTTTCGTTGTATCTTTTTCATGATTTACTCATTTCAGGTTGGTATTAGTGCTCGACATCGTGAGGAATCGTGAGGAAACCTGCATGCTTCAATTTCGAGGCATGTATTGTACCCACTGTCCATTATAAGTCGCGACAGGCTAACCCCCCGTCACACTGGACAGTTTCGGTATTACTGGTGAAACGTGGATGTTCTGAGGTTTCAGAATATCTCTGACTACCCGCTCGGGGAATATAGTCGTGAGCATATGCTTATTAGTGCTCGACAGGACGTTGGTGCCAACTATGTCCATGAACAAAATTAATGCGTTTAACGCTGCATTGACCAACATCGAAATCGAGCACTAAACCCAGCCTAATATTATAAGAGATAAGTGTACTTTTTGCAACCATCAGCAGCAAGGCTGATTCAGTGTTTATGTGGTGTAGAGCATCTCTGTGATGGGGATGGACCAGGTCTGCCTGCATAACTTCAGTCGGTTTAGGAGTAACAGACGTTTAAAGGTCTGGAAAAAAATTACGAACAGCTGCAGGGCTGATCGTATGATATTATTGTAGTATGCACTGTAGCCATGTGAACAGAACAAAAACTGACATGGTTCATCAGTCGGTTTCGGAGTTACTTACGTTCAAAGGTCTGACCTTTGAACGGCTGTATCTCCTAAACCGAATGGCAGTTCATGTCAGTTTTTGTACTTTTCGCATAGCTACAGTGCATACTACTATAATATTATACGATCAGGCTTGCTGTGGATCGTAATTTTTTTCCAGACCTTTAAACGTCTGTAACTCCTAAACCGACTGAAGTTATGCAGGCAGACCTGGTCCATCCCCATCACAGAGATGCTCTACACCACATAAACACTGAATCAGCCTTGCTGCTGATGGTTGCAAAAAGTACACTTATCTCTTAGTCCAAGTATGGACCAAAAGTTTCACATTTGAACCAAAAGAATTATGAGTTCTGGATGATTTCTTTAAAACTTTACAATTTCTATTATCGTTTGAATGTAAGCACATTACCTATACAGAATGGATACTAGCAAGCGCTAGATTTATTATATTTTATCCATACATCATCTATTTACGGTGGATGTTACAACTTGAAAAAGTGTAAATGATTCTATTTCGACGCATGTATTGTGCCCATCCATTAAAAGTGATAGGTGAACCTGCTACGAGTACATTGGACAGAGTTTGGGCACATTTAGTTAAATGTTGATATTCTCTATATAATAACATGTTATATTTAGAACATCTCTTATTACCGTCGGGAATAAATTCATGAATATCTATGCATTTCATAAATTATTAATTCTCAATCAAAAGCAGTTCAGAAAAGCAGATTTTATGGATCTTGCAAGAAATAGCAATCAAGAATAATCCTTCTAAAACTAGAATTATACAAGGGAGCTTAAGTATATTAAGATTATGAAGTTATAATTATTCTCAATTACTCTGGGGACCTAAAGTGAATTATGGTTGAGGAGAGCTGTCTCCCGTGTGAGCTTTTAATATTTTACATTCCTGAGAATATTCGAATAGATAATCTTTCTCTAAGCTTAGAAATGTTACACGTTGGTATAACGTCGTATAACTAGTATGAATGCATTTATCGGACGTCAAAACGTACACTTTGTATGAAATATTTTACTAATAGCACGAAATATTGTGACGTCATCTACGTTTCAGTGCTTTTAATTCAAAATCAAGCTAAAGAATAACTGAAAATGCGAGTTAAGCGTTATTTTTATTGAGAAGTAAAAAATTAAAATGTAGCAGTAGAAGATGTCATAATTACTAAGGAGATAATGCATTATTCGAACATGATTTAGAATAGCACGATCCAATCAAGTTGTTGACTCTACCACCGCACCGCGTCAGAAGGTGTTCCTTTATGAGAAGGTGCGGTCAGAACTAGAACGATTTAACCACAGAAACTTTACAACACATTTGAAGTCAAATACCTTATAAACTCACTCGTAAAAGCATCTGAGGAAGCAAAAGATTGAGAAACGATGAAGCTCGTTTATACGCCTTTAACATAAACATTTTGCAGAATATCAGAGTATTTTCCGCTATCCCGAAGGATAGAATCGTCTGCTTTTGTTAACGCTGCTGTGGTTTTCCGACAGGAGCCAGGAAATACGCGAATGAATAATGCTGTAAATACAAACTCAAAATTTATTCAATATCTTGAAGCCCATTTATCAAACGTCGAATCTTCGCTTAATAAGTGGGCTTCACTCCGCCATTTAATGGTGGTTTTGGGTGTGAGTTTTTGAGTAAAAACAAGGCATTGAGATTACCATATTCGTTACCGTACAATGTCAAGCACTTTTGCTATTTAAACAAGATATAGGAACTCCAGGTTCAAATCCACACGGATGACATGCCATGTACCAATGAGGTTGCTAACTTTAGGTAATACCGACTGCTCTCTAACGGTGAAGGAAAACATCGTGAGGAAACCTGCATACGTTGAAGAAGAAATTCTGATGTGTTGTGAAGTCTCTACCAATCCGCATTGGGCACGCATGGCGGACTGAGACGCCTATAACATTCTACCTGAGGGAAGGCCTGTGCCCTGCAGTGGGACGTATATAGGCTGTGATGATGATGATGATAGGAAAAATCATCAACACTATTATGAAGCTACAATTTAAAAATTTGAATAGGCCAATGTCGAAATCGGAAAAAAAATCATCATTTAAATAAAAAAGTAAATGGCTAGTGGACCCAAATGTATGGAACATCAGATTTTTTTGTTTGTCTAACGTTTTGTATGAAGAGTTCTTTGGGGAAAGTTGTTAAGAAAGTACACATGGCGTCAGGTCGGGTTACCCTGTTTGGACTTTGAACTATGAACGCTAGTTGAACGCTGCGAATCGTGCGAGAGGGTGCACGTGCGGTATTTTGTTGTTGTTTCGTCTCACGGCAGGCTGCGCCCGCTCCGGCAGCCACGTCTATGCAGGCTCTCAACCGCAATATTTTATGTTTTGTACGTAGTGTAGTTATGGGTATATAGGATGCGTAACCTGATGTGTACCTATCAAGAGTATCAATTAATCTTTAAAGTAATCCAACTATTTACACTTACAACCTGAATACAATTGCTAACTTACTAACCACACATTATTCACGCTTTCTAAAGAAAAATACTATCTTTTAGCTTTCTGACTTGCATTTAACTTTTTGAATGCATATCATACTTCATGTTATTTACTTGAAATCATGCAAACTATACTTTTGCTCGCTTGTTTCATACTGAACATTGTTTTACTGTTTTTAGGGTTCCTTGGTTAACAAGGAACTTTTGTATAAGACCGTCATGTTTTTCTGTCCGTCTATGTAATGTCCGTCTAGACCGTCTAGTGTCAAAGCAGCAAAGTTTTTTTTCATTTTTGCATGAAGAAGCATACTGAAAGAACAGTTTTTTTTAAATACAGGGTGTCATAAAACTCAACGTCAAGCCGTAAACAGGAGATAGGCAATTTTCGAGATTTTATCATTGGGAATATCGCCAATTTGCAAACCCAGCACCGAGCTTTTAGATGTTGGTAATATTAGACGTTATATACTTTGTACATTTGAGTTAAGTAGGCATTGCAGTTTAGTATGGGTCAGCTAATTTTATGTTGCTACGATGGGTTTGCTCCCATAGCAAACGTTTTTTTATTTTATTTATAATTATGGACTTCTTGCTTGTGCGTTAGCACCACATTTCCGCCAATGTCAAGTGGTTTGAGGGAGTGTCTATCAAATCTCTAGGATTGTTTTTGAGTAAGAACAACTGAGACGGATTGTGGAGCCTCGTGGCAGGCTGAAACGCGAACCGTGCGAACACCACGCGAGAGACAAGTGTTCAGGGCAAACCCTGCAACGTGACTCCATATTAATAGTTGTTCTGTTTGATAGGCAGACTCTTAGTTTAAAAGGATGCCAATGATATCAATTTCACCCTGTATAACATAATAATATTATTACACTACAACAATATTCCAGATCAATTAGAAACGTATATTGTAGTCCAATCACAGGCCGGCTACCCTACTGATCGAGCGTCGAAAAAGTTAGCTAAGCAATCACGGAATCAGAGCCCAGATCCGGTCCAAATGTGCCATAAATTAGACACGGTGAAGCTATCTGAATGGAATCAGTGTAAAAAACAGATTTCATCTTTGTTTTCATCGTCATATTTACGATTTTTTGTGTTAGAAGAACAGATTTCAAGCGTGTTAGGAATATGCTTAAAAAGGGTTCAGTTGTGGTTCGAAAACGCCACCAAAACTCTTTTAAAATGCCTATAATTACAGGATGTTAGGGTAAACAGTTGTATTACTGTAAGGTGTGATTGTACCTACCCATGATACTGAACAACTTTCCCTAAGAAACCTATAGGAAATAAGCATAAAACATCCCCTTGGTTCCTTTGGGAAAGTTGTACAGTTTTATGAGTAAAATCACCCTTTATAATAATATGATATAGCCATTTATTCCGAAAAACAGTTACATGCAATACATTATCTTAATTTAAAAACAATATTGGATTACTTATAAAATTCACATCAATTAAATTACACATTAATTAATAATTAGTTACCTATATTTCAACAAAAGTATTTACTCGTATAATAATAATTCAGTTCAGTCTGAATGCAGGTAATTTTATTGTTGGGGTGCCCGTTGCCGAGCGTAGGCCTCCTCCATCTCGCGCCACTTTTCCCTGTCTGCGGCCAGTCTCGTCCAGGTGCCGCCCGCCTGAGCGACCACGTCGTCTCGCCAGCGACGGCGCGGCCGGCCCGGCGGGCGGCGCACGTCGCGGGGGTACCAGTGCAGCATCTTTTCACTCCAGCGTCCATCGGTTGTTCTCGCTAGGTGACCAGCCCACCTCCATTTCAAGCGACAAGCTAAGTCTGCAGCGTCTACTATCTTGGTTCTCTCTCTAATCTCTTTGTTTCGTACTTTGTCAATTAGTCTCAGACCCAGCATGCTTCTTTCTGCTGATCGCTGAAAGATGTTTAATTTTTTGATGATCTCTGTCGTTAGAGGCCAAGTCTGACAGCCGTAGAGAAGTGTTGGTGTCACTACTGTATCCATCGCGGTCTTTTTGTATTTGATATTAATTTTTGCTTTAAATATGTGTTTTAGTGACCAGTATGCATTCCACGCTTTTTGTATTCTTCTATCTACCTCAGCCGCTGCCTGCTCTTTGAACGAGATGTTTTGTCCTAGGTAAATGTATTGATCAACATACTCTAAGTTTTTAGACTGGATTCGTGTTTCCTTTCGCTCTCCGTTTGTCATTACGCATGTTTTTTCAGGGTTCATCTCTAAGCCACATTTTCTGCTTTGTTCGTCTAGAGTATTTAGCATGTATACTAGATCGTCGTGGTTTTCTGCTACAATAGCAATATCGTCTGCGAACCGTAGGTGCTGTAGGAGTTCTCCATTGATATTTATTCCTCGAGATGACCAGTCGAGCTGTCTGAAAATATGCTCTAGAAGAGACGTAAACAAGTTAGGTGATATGGGGTCGCCCTGTCGTACTCCACGTTGTATATCGAATGGTTTTCCTTTCCTTTCTAATTTCACGACGGCCTTGCTTTTGTTGTAAATTTGTCTAAGGATATTTATGTACTTTAGGTTAATCCCCTGCTCCTTCAATGCAGTCCAGAGAGCATCATGGGAAACAGAGTCAAATGCCTTTGTATAATCGACGAACGCTATGTAGAGATTTTTCCCGTACTCTTTGTACCTTTCTATTATTTGTGTTAAAGTAAATATGTGATCCAATGTAGAAATCACCTTCAAATCAAATTACCCTTTAAAGTAATGCAACTATTTACCCAAAGGTTACCTTATAGATGGCGCTGGAAAACGAATTAGAAGGAGAACATTTTATTCTGTGACTTTTTTTTCTCATGGATGAAATCTGTTTACATTAACATGGTAGACACCGAGAATGCTCGGTCCGCCCAGGTATTAAATAGGTTAAAAGTTGACCATAGTACAACTGTCCGGAAAGCTACTCGCCACGCTACTAGCAAACCATACGTTATTACTACATTCTCACAATGATGATAACATACTGTAAACAAATACCTTACCTACTGCCATACATTTGCCTTATAAAGTGCATAATGTAGGTTAAGTAATCATTAATAAGTAGGATCGTTAGTTACATATTGCATCGTTAAAAGCTTATGTAAGTATAGCAAACGACTTAATAAACAGAAAAGAGAAGAAACGTATATATAAACTTAATACGTTGTAAGCAAAAAAATATAGTAAGACAGCCCATATCCACTATGACGGTATTTTATTATGTTTTCCGTTGTCCATCTTCCAGTACCACCGAAATGAAATGGGTGGAGTCAAAATTGGTAAGCGTCACGGAATTTCCGCAACTGTGGCATTTTTTAATAAAATGGTGACTGACATTGCTAATAGTGTCTAAATGACCAAATTTTTTCTCTCCTCATTTTAATTTATCATAATCATAATAGATATCAATCAACAAGGTACAGCGGCTACATTATTAACAAAAAGTCACGCCATGTAACCACACGGAGAGAGCATCACAAGTTCTTTTGATGTGTGATGATGCTGAGATTAGTTGCGTCACAGGAGACCTACCAGGTTTGGTGCTATTTGAATCTGAACATCACATTGTATTATACTGTGAAGTACTCATTAACATGTGAATGTGGAGTTTTCTGACAGCTAGTCAAACTTAGTTCAACATACCGGCGATAGATGGCGTTGACCAGAGAGGGGTCTGAACACATAAATTTTAGGCTAAAAAGTAAACAAAAATGCATGTCACTGAGTCAGACGCATCCGTTGCCGAAATATGTGTTCATATTTTAAACCCAAATTCTAACTGTTTTATTTGTATTTTATTATCAGCAAGGTTGCTCACCCCTGTCTCGTCAACGCCATCTATCGAGCCATTAGGAAATACTTTTTCTTTTTTAATGGCTTTCGGCATATCCCTCATTAAGCGAATTGTCTGTAGTAAAATAACAGTACCTAATAATAATAAGTAGACAGTAAGGAATCTGTCTCAAATTTCTTCTTAGAATTGAGATTTGAGTTTGAGTTCAAACTCCCGTATGTCAAAATACATGCGTTTTCAATTCTACTCGAACTTAATTCAAGTTACACAAAAAGACGTCTCAGCCTAAACGTAAAACAAAGTGGACATGAGCAGACGTTCTAATTGAACTAGATACTAGACGACCCAATCAAAGCGTGTAATTTAAAAATCGAACTGAACCATTATTCAAAAGTGGTAAGAAGAGATAAAAGGTCTCCCCTTCCATCGCAACTGGGAGGTGACCTAGAAAAAAAGGGGATGCATTTTTTTTTGCATTCCGTCAGACTGCACCGGCTTTATTGCACTCATTAGACAAGCTTTGTATTCTCTTGCTGGTTTTAGATTTAAATGAAATACGTGAGTTGTTATGATGAGTTTAATTATTTTAATACAAAATTAAAGTACGAAAAATTCTGTAAGTACCGGACGAGTCTTGTACCCGCAAACAACAAACAAATGCTTGAATGCCAATAGTATTTTAGATCTTTATTTATATCCATGCTTCATACATTTTGATCCAAATGCAAAAGTGCCGTCAAAAAAATTGCTTTACATTGTTAAAACTTACGTCTTAGCATTTATAATAATTTATTAAAAATTATGAAAATGCAGATTTTTTTGAACTCTAATAAATTCAAGGACAATGGCCCAAGCTTTGCATGCCATAATAATAAATGTGTGTCTCATTATTATCGTGGCCCTGAATATAGCATTTTTATTTTTTGGTCAGCACTTTCACTTTTGGACTAAAATCACGGAATCTATACAAATATAATAAAGAGGAAAGATTTGATTTGTTGGACCGATCTGAATAATTGATTCACCATTAGAATGCTACATTATCAGTGATTAACATAGGCTATAAAAAACGGCCAAGTGTGTGTTGGAAAGATTCTAAGGCAGTACGAAGTTCGCCGCGGTCCTCTCGTATATTATAAGAGTACAACCAAAATGTAGGTCAGGAAAACTGCTCATGTCAAAAATGGACTAGAACAATTGAATGTCTGTTACGGCAGGATATTTCCTTTTCATCGAACATTGTATGAAAAGGCAGATTTATTAAACTCGAATAAATGGCCCTACAGCCGCTATAACAATAAATGCTGAGACGGACAAGGTCCATACAGAATAAAGCATTTTTTTGGCTAGCACTTTACATTAAATTTATTTTAGGCTGAAATTATATGGAAGAAGACCATCAAAACAAGCTTTCATACAGCCATCAAATTTGGAAAGAATGCCTAGACTAGACTGATACGACAAATAAAAATATCATAAAGCTATTGAGAAGAAACAAGAGAAACAATCAAGATAAGTGTTTCCATTTTATCTAGACTTATGAAGTGCTTTTTTTCCACATCTGTAGTTTTATATATTAGGGATTGCGATCATATTGAATGGGTATATAGAAGTATTTTAGTTATCAGGAATGCCAGGATATACAAGGTGTTACAAACATACAAATAAACATTTAAGGGGGTGGTTTAGACCATCAAACTGAACAACTTTCAGTATGGGACCAATATCGAAATCGCGAAAAAAAATATGATGTTCCATACTCTACAAATCGACTAGAGCTAAAATATGTATGGGATATCATATTTTTTTTTTCGCGATTCGATGTTGGTCCCATAGAGAAAGTTGTTCAGTTTGACTGTCTGAATAACCCCCTTAAGAGTTTTAAATATTTATTTTTACTTATGAAACACCTTGTAAAATATACCTATGAAAAAAACCCTCTGTTCCTTACAAAACTGCAATTCTACTCGACCCAAATGTAATAGCAGGATAGCAGATTTTTTTTTTATTTCTATGTTGGTCCCACAGAGAAAATTGTTATATTTGTTGGTTTGATTATCCTTAAAACCGTTACCATTTTCTTTCAACTTATATGCAAGTTTCCTCGCGATGTTTTCCTTCACCAAAGAGCTAGCTGGTTTTATAAATCGTACATAACTTCCTAAAAAGGTGACGAAATGAGTAGGCAAAAGTGACGAACTGCAAAGGTTTTGTTGGATATATCATAACGTAAAGCCCACGGACCTGAAAAAAGACGGACGTAATGTGACACTAAAAAGATGTGACCATGCAAGGCCCAACATTTTCGCTTATTCTACAAATCGAACACTGACTCGGTGTAGGACGCTTGGCGGAGTAGCAACTCTCTTTCGAACGTTCGTCGGTCTAACTTCTGAGGATGCTCCTTGGTGGAGCGAAACACGTGTAGAGTAGAAATTATTTGGTGGGCAAGTTGTATTGCATAACGTAATACAACTTTGTCTACTAGGTATTTAGAAGCGGAGGTCTTGACACAATCGTGTCATCTACCTGCTATTCTACAAGGGACATACACTCACACAGATGCACTAGCTCTAGGCGCAGGTCCTACAACCCGTCACCATTATGTACCGCGTGACAGCACGCACGCAAAAGAAATGGGTGCTTCACTCGTGATTAGACGAGATTACGTCCGTTTTTTTTTCAAGTCCGTGGTAAAGCCTGTAATATTATGAGAAACTGCGTTTTTTACCTATTGCCAGTGATGCCGAATCATTGGTATAATTTGTATCTAGGCTGGGTTCAAACTGTTACCCATCAAAAGACCACAACGCCCTACTGCATACAGCCATGTTTCCTATTCAATTTGAAACGGCTTTCTATCTCAGCTAAGTTCGCAGGAAAACATCTATTGTCTTACTATTTCTTCCTTGCTCATACATTTTAAATGCACACGTTTATTTATCTGTCGAACGACAAACACAGACAGACGGACTGACTTTTATTGCTTTTCTAATTGACTTTGTATGTAGATTCAGTTTCGCTTATACACTGACTGTTTTTCATTTGTTACGTAGTGAAGTTTACTTTGTTAACTGTTTGTTAGGGTTTGTTTTTGAACGATCGCTTTCTTTGGTGCTACAAATTTATGCTTTTTCGTTTTGAAAATATGGACTCTTAGGACTTTGTAGTTAAATCTTTTACGAAGGAAATATCAGGTCGTCGGTAGCGCGTTGTGGAGAGGTATGGAAACTCAATCTTGAGGTCCGGGTTCGAATTCGCACGAACGACATGACATGTACCAATGAGTTTTTCTAACTATGTATGTAATACCGACTGCTCTCAAACTGTGATGAAAAACATACGATGAAGAAGAAATTCCGATGCGTATGTGAAGTCTACCAATCCGAATTGGGCACACGTGGTGGACACACTCGCACATAGCCATAAGTTAGGATATAAGTGATGGGTATTCAAATAGACCAAGACCTTACGCGTATTACACGTTTGAACTCAAAACGTATCGTTTATCTTAACAAAACCTACGTCACACATGGCTTATGACGAAACTGACTATCTATTTCAAGAAAGATACTTTTTCGATGCTGTGTCACCAAAAATCATTTCAACTCAGAACATATCCAGCGTACGTAAAACACATCTGAAAAAATAAATGTAACGTACCCATCTCCAGGACATTTTCATTATTGGACGTCCGCAGAGAGCCGTGCTACCGTGAAATCGTAAAATCAATTCGCATAAAAAGGGGCAGTCTCTACGTAGGAAGCCTAGAGTTGTTTGTAATAATGGGGAACAGGGATGGACTACGCCCTTTGGAAGGCCGTTTAATTTTAACAGGCTATACATAGCCCATAGGCGTAGTGTGGGATGCCCTGCTGCCCACTGGACAGACGACCTTAAAAAAGTAGCGGAGAGCGACTAGATGAGAAAGGCCGTCGCTTCGCGAGAGGCCTATGTTCAGCAGTGGACGATGACAGGCTTATGATAATGATGATGACATAGCCCTAATGGGCTATGCTAATGCGTTACTTCATGTTTTAATAACTAAGCTGACCCTTTGCACATGTTTGAATACTCCACAAAGAGAAAGCTTCGACACAATCGTCATAGTTGAAATGGGAGGCATTGAGCAAGGGCATCACGTTTTCACTTTATGCGCTTCTAAAAGCTGTGACTCTGTTGGGCCAGGAGCGCACAAAATGATCAACTAGCATGATTGCGTCGAAGCTTCATCTGTGGGGTATTTATTCATGCAATATCTTGCAATACAATTTAGACAAATTCGATTAAAGTACCAAATATTTGCCGCGGGTGTATTATAGGTGCATGGCTCTTAAGTAAACAATTTATAAATTGCTTGTGTAACCTCCATAGTATTAAAATCTAATAAACTTAAACAAAAACCATTTGACAACTGTGATAAACAAGTAGGTACTTTTCTTTCATTTTATCTTTATAAATAAGATGAACACCTTACAAGATTTAATTGAATACGTAATTATTTATAATAATCAAAACGGTTAATACTACTTACATTATTAACCCCAACTCATTCAATATAATAGCAGAAGCAGCTACCCCTTACCTTTAATAACGAAGGAATATTAACCCTCTAGAGGGATCCTAAAAGCTATAACTTACCTAATACCTTGTGTCTACGGGAGAGCAAATTAATTGTCGGGCCCACAAAAACCCTTAATCCGCTCCTGTCAAACCTTCATTTGACCTTTAGATATGATAAGGAGAAAGAAATGACGGTTGGCGGATCGATTCAAAGGCAGTAGATATAATTCTATCACTCGATAATGGATAACTGTCGTATCGGACGCTATTCTGTGATTCGATTTAACGGTAACTGTTACTGATCTTTATAGGGAGCTTTTTTTAATAGAATTTTGTTACGTTGGTGCTAAGTTTGCCTTTAAAACGTTGTAAGTAAATTGCGGGTTTTTCTTCTTGACTTTGTATATTTTTAATCATTTATACAGGGTGTAAACTTAAATGCGTTATATAAGGTCTAATTAGCTTAAACTATTTGAGGGGTATGATCAGACCATTAAACTGAAAAACTTTCTCTATGGGACCAATATCAAAGCTGTTCCATTCATTTGAGTAGAGATGTGTTTGCAGTTTTGTATGGGACAGCTTATTTTTTTCGTAATTTCGATATTGGTTCTATAGAAAAAGATGTTCAGATTGATGGTCTGATCATCCCCGTAATATAGTTTCAGCGAATTTTATTATACTTAAGGAGTCGCTTCAGACCAAACTGAACAACTTTCAATATCGCACCAACATTGAAATCGCGAGAAAAAAATCTGTTGCTCCATACATTTGGATCACCATTTACATTTTCTATGGAACACTAGACTTTTTCGCCATTTCAATGTTGGTGCCAAAGTGACGGAATATCTAAGGGTGCGTCCACATCTGGCGAATAGAGGCAGTAGCGACGCACGAGCATAAGCAGATCGCGATCTGCATGATGATACAATTTTGATTGTGTAATATAAGCCGATTGCAATGAAACAAAGTTTAATGGTACTCCAAACGAGGTCCTATGCTTTCTGAAAATCGCATTCTAATTGGTTCAGCAGTTTTTAAGTGATTCGTGTATAAAAAGACAAGACAATAATTATCGTAATTATTGCTATAATTTGATCCCAAATGCAATATACCCATATAGAGAGTCTTGAGCTAATAGTATTTTTATAGATCAATAAATCAATTCAGCCCTCATAATCCCACTGCTGGGCATAGACTTCCCTTTTATAGCGCCATTTCTCACGGTCCTATGCTTAGTCCTATATGTGTATCTCATCTAACGAAAATCATTGTCATCGGACCAAAACGTGCTAAATAAATTACCAACTAAATAGTACATGAATAATCCAAATAGGAGCTAAAATTCTTTATAAATCTGTTAGTTACTACCATATAATAACCTTACTTGGCTGATTTCGTCTTATTACAAATATGTTCAAAAGATCATATTGAAAAAAATATATAAATATAGTAAGTTAATATTACTTACAAGTCAACGAAGCTTATATCTCAGCAAATACTGAATAAGACTTAATTAAGTATAATCCGAGTCTTCATATTTACTTAGTTAGTAATTAATCTAATAAGTCGCTAGCGGATTTGATTTGATCAGGAGCAAAGACTTATTTCCATTCACAATGAGTTGGTTCTGCTCGAAGTCTGGGGTGTTGGGCGTCTGCGTTGTTTATTAAATTGTTAATACATGATATAACTTACAAACGTAATTTGGAGGCGATCAGACGCTCTCATACTTATATTGTTCATCTAAACTATTATAAAACTGTAACTGAAGTGTGTCTGTACATTGAAGATTTAAAAAAAAAAAAGATTACGATATGGTTTTTAGGTATCCCTGACTCGAAATCTACCTTTTTTAGAAATTTTGTCTGTCTGTTTGTCTGTTTGTTTGTGTGTTTGTTTGTTTGTTTGTTTGTTTGTTTGTTCGCGCATCACGCAAAAACTACTGAACCGATTTTGATGAAACTTTTTTTGTTTGATAGCTTATGATCTGACTTAAAATCTGGTATATAATTTGTGCGGACGAAGTCGCGGGAAAACACTAGTGTTATATACAATTACAACATTATTATACACAACAAAATTTAAAAGTTAAATGTTATTTTGTTTTTGTAAACTAAATTGTACTAAGAACATTCTTTAAACTATTCTTCATACACATTTGTCCTGACTGATTCATCATCGCCCAGCCCAAACCGCTAAAGCTACAACTATGAAATTTTGACAGAAGTTGCGTATTATGGCGTAAGCACCCACTAAGAAGGGATATTTGGAAATTCAACCCCTAAGGTGGTAAAATGGGGGGTAACAGTGAGTATGGGAATTTTTTTTTTAGTCCTATCTTTTTGGAATTTTGTACGCATATTTAAAAGCAAAAATAAAAATACCCCTGTTTCAGCATTTTTCAAGTAAGCACGCGGATGAAGTCGCGCGGGTAAAGCTATTAAGGCTATATTATTCGGAGCGCGCTCCATACAAACGTACTATGGTGATATTTTCAATACTAACCAATTAAAGTCAATGAAATTTTGCAGAAACAATCTAGAAACAAATTTCTATGCTTGTACAGGCTTAGTCGGTTATTAATAGTTTCTTATGGAGTCAGATTCATAATTCATAATTCATAATTCATAATCATTTATTGCTTTCACATTTTCGTTAAAATGTATAGTTTTCAAGTTACAATGCCTCAAACATTTCCATACAAATCTTAAATTAATCCTAGCATTGAAACTGTATATTTTAACGAAAATCTGACTCCACAGAAGCATAGAGATTTGTTTCTAGATTGTCTCTGCACAATTTCATTGACTTTAATTGGTTAGTATTTAAAATATCACATTAGTACGTTTGTATGCAGCGCGCATTTTCGCTCTCGGAATAAAATTATCTTAAACATTATATTATAAATTATAAATGTTATTTGAGACGTTCAATCTTGATTTTCTAAATTATTTTTCAATGTAGTAATATTACTTTTATTAATAGGCACCGTCTACGCGTTTTCTGTGTCAAAGTTTTGTATAGAGGTTTGAACACTCTCACTTATTTTGAGAACAGCTTTAGTAAAGTCCAAAATAATATGTCGGACAGTATATCTTTCTGATAATTTCAGAAGTAGCCAGAAAGCTAAATAGGAATCGATAAATCTTTTCGTCCTTATAATTTGAATGAAGCAGGTACCTATGTGTTCTATTCACGATACTGAATACAGATAAATTGAAATGCGTTACAATAATTTGTTAAAATCTTTATATATTTACTTCCATAAATGAAACGACTGAAAATATAAATAGAATTTGTATTCCACTTGACGATAAATCCGTAGTGATTCCATTCTCTTTGGATGAATCTTAGTTACAATTATTAGGTTTTTGTATTATCCTTTCTCCTAAAAACAATCTGTTATCACATTCGAATGACCACCATCGCTATGCTTTTTTTTTCCACAGAGTACCTACCAAAGTGTCCTCTTTACTTTTTTTTTTACAAAACAAGACTCATTGACCATACAGCCAAATGACAACATTAAAAAGTTACAAATAGTTATTAAAATGTATCACATTTTATATCCCTATAATTACAGCACTCTAACAACTCGGCCATCCTGCTATAAGTTCACGTCTCCGTGAAATACAGAGGAAACACCATAAAACTGTTGAACAACTTTCACTATGAAGTAAACATCGAAATCGCGACAAAAAGTCAGCTGTTCCATCATTTACATCGAGAAGCCATTGGCGTTTTTTATGGAATAATTTTTTTATTGCTAAATCGATGTTGGCACCATAGAGAAAGTTGTTCAATTTGATGATCTGAAACACCCTCTTAGTCTTAAGTAACGCATTTAAAATGACAACCTGTATATCCTTTCATTATGTCCGTATTCATTTAAATTTACATCCCGTATACCCCAAATAATAACACGATAACTTAGGTAAAGGGGATCGTTATGTCCCACCCAGTGTCAAATAAATAACATCCCAAAGCAAAGTTAAACTATTAATAACCGACTAAGCCTGTACAAGGCTGGAACTGTCGTGTAATTGTCGGATGGATCAGGGAACGCCCGGCACCCATATCATTGTCATTCTGTTAACAAGATTGATCTTAATAAGAGGTTTAATTTAATTTGTGCTTCTGGTGCTAGGGGGCTAGGGGTCTGAAAACAGTGTTGTAGCAGTGATATACCGGGTGATTTTTAAAAACCACTTATAAGGGTGGTTCAGACCACAACTTTTTCTATGAGACCAACGTTGAAATCGTGAAAAAAATATCAAATCAAATCATATCAAATATACTTTATTTTACATCAAAATATAAACAGTAAAAGAGTACAGTATATAATTATCAATAAATATAAATATCATTGTCACACAAATTATCTAGTCTCATTTAAAGTTCCAAAATCTAGCCTGGACTTGTATTATGATAACAAGACAACGATATAGAATACATAGATAGATACTGTATAGATACAAACATCCATGACTCGGGTACAAATATTCATATTTATCATTCAAATATTTGTCCCTTACGGGATTCGAACCCGTGACCATCGGCACAGCAGGCAGATTCACTACCGACTGAGCTACCGGGCCGTCAATATCTGCTGTTACGTACAAAATTACATATAAGATTTCGTGGACTATCTGGCTGCTGGTCTGTCTACTGAACGTTGCCACTTTATTAATAATCCCCTCGAAATAAATATGTGTAATTATGTGTTGTGTTACGTAAGTTAGTTTTATGTAATAATTAATTACTAATATAGGGACAATTTTTTAAATGTTACACGCCTTAAAGGGCAAACAGTATTGGTCCATATAATCACCCACCGTCTGTACTCTATACCTATGGTTTATGGCAATAAATTATTCTGATTCTGATACGCTGAGAGATAGATTGAGAAATTGTGTGATTAGAGATCGATGTAAAATGAAAGAAGATGTTGTGACAAGAATAGAGACGGGTATGCTTCGTTGGTTTGGTCATTTGGAGAGGATGAGTGATAGCAGATGTACGAAAGAGATATATGGAGCTAAAGTGAGTGGAAGTGTCGGCAGAGGGCCGTATTCTGATCAAATCGGTTGCGTCATACAAAAAGGGGAGGTGCGGAGTACTCGAAACCGATGGGCGTATAGAGATTTATGGATGTGAATGAGGCAAAAGAGGGATGCAAGGATCGTAATAGTTTTTGCACCCTTGGTCTCTGCCTTCCCCTGCTGGGAAAAAGGCATGACGTTATACATGGTGAAATTGATATCATTAGCATCCTTTTAAACTAAGAGTCTACCCATAAAACTGCACAACTTTTACTAAGGGGGGCAAAAAATTCGGAGCAAAAAAAAATCTGCCGTCCCATACTAAACTGCACCCGCCGCCGCTGCACATGACTCAAATGTATGGGACAGCAGATTTTTTTTTGCTCCGATTGGTTTGCTCCCATAGTAAAAGTTGTTCAGTTTGATGGGTAGACTTTTAGTTTAAAAGGATGCTAATGATATCAATTTCACACTGTACATCGATGGATAGAAATAAATACCCATCGTTAAATCAATCAGTCAAATCAGTCCACATCAACCCACTGCTGGGCATAGGTCTCTTTTTTTGCGCCACTCCTCACGGTCCTGTGCCAATATGATCCATCACTGACCAGCAATCATTACAGTGTCGTCTGACCAACATATCGGTGGTCTGCCCACTGGCCTCTCTTGGCCACCATTCTTGATATTGCCCTGGTCCCTAGTTATTAAGGTGGTTCCAGAGTTGTCAATTTCATACAAAACTTTGTCGTAAAACACTCGTAGACGGTATTAATAAAAGTTATGTTTCATATATGGAAAAATAGCTTAGAAAATCTAGATTGCGTGTATCAAATAACATTTACAATTTATAATATAATTACGAAGATATAAGGGTTTCAAATTTTGTATGAATAATTTCAAACCTTGATATCTTCGTAATTATATTATAAATCAATGAGCTTTTATAAATTGTAAATATTAATACCGTCAACGAGAGTTCTACGACAAAGTTTTGTATGGACGGAAACCACCTTAAGTGTCAAAGTTTAGGACATTTATAGTGATGTATAGTAACAAAATTTGACGAAATATATTACATTTCTCTCAGCGATAAATTTAATTAGATAACGTCATAACTTTTTACATAAATTTCTCCAGTCATCTAGTTTGCGTATCGTATCGTTATACCCTTGTAATAAAGCCTTTGTTCTGACGTCGACAGTTTTAGCTGCTGTTTATCAAGTTGGGGTTTGATTACACTTGTGTGGATGTTTTATAAAAGTATGTTCATCATGACGATAACAATCTTGAGTTAGGACAAATATTTTATGTTTTAATAGCTCTGACACTGACTTATTTCAATCATAGAGAATTATAGTCACAGTATAAGAAATAGTATCTATTACTACATACAGTATGGACACTCCCTGCCTCCCCGACCAACTTTTTACCTCACCCCCTCTATTTGCCCTCTGGCTACCTCGACAGTTACCTGTAGCCTAGATCATCACCACAATTGACACGCTAGAATTTATGTTTTCGAAACAAAGAGAATATAATCTCAGGACGAAGGATAAAAACTATTTTGAATAAGCGGATGTCACATAAGCATAAGCATATGTTCACGACTATATTCCCCGGGGGGTAGTCGGAGATATTCTGAAACCTCAGAACATCCACGTTTCACCAGTAGTACCGAAACCCTGTCCAGTGTCAGAGGGATGTCAATGCGTTTTATTTACGAAAAAGTCATGTACCGCACGCAGCTAAAGTCATTGCAACCCTAGACTCCGTTTCGCAAGTGCTGACGTCATTGTGTCAATTTCAAGTTTTTAGACGACGATGATGATGATGCCTAAAAAGATAGTTGGTAGTCATAGCAGGCATCTGTCACTCCGTGGCGTAATATCTGCTCGCTACACCATGGCAGTGAAAAGTCTTTCTTGTTTTTCAAAGCGCAAGTTTTGTACGTAGTTACTATGTATTACGTATTCTGTGGTGGTGCTTCGCTCGGACGACACTCCCTGTACCAATGAGTATTTCTAACCTATACAGGTTGTTATGGTAAACAGTAGCATTACTTGTACCCATGATACTGATCAAATTCCCCAAAGAAATTTTTGCACTATTCATACAAACGTTAATTGATCAGCTGACTGTATTTAGTTTGGAAAGTGCAAACATTTTTTTTTTCAATTTCTTATAGGTTTCTTAGGGAAATTTGATCAGTATGATGGGTACAATCACTCCTTAAAGTAGTGAAACTGTTTACCCTGACACCCTTTATACGTAATACCGACTGCTCTCAAGCGGTGCAGGAAAACATCAAAGTCAAAAAGACAATATAATTCATTCAATATAGGAGCTTGAAGCACTCTTATTAAACGTCGTGAGGAAACCTACATAAGCTGAAGAAGAAATTCTAATGCGTTTGTCTAGTCCACCAATCCGCATTGGGCACGCATGGTGGACTGATGCTCATATATCCTCCCTGAGGGTAGGCCTGTGCCCTGCAGTGGGACGTACATAAGCTGATGATGCTGATGATTCTGTGGATATAGCAGGCCTGTCTCACTCCACGCTCAGTAGGGCTATTGTGTAAGCTTCCGATTATATCGTTTAAAAAATCGATAACGTTTTATGACTGTACTAGCCAATTTTTAAATAATATTTTGTTTCTGTGATCATCGTGTTCATTATCTGAGATAAATTAACTAAATATTAAGAAACAAAATCGCCAAGAACTGCCAAAACACCGTGTCGATTTGATACCGATTGAATCGGGTATAGTTACACAATAACCCCCAGGTTCGCATGACGGCCGATCCCCACCGACGGAGTGAATCGTCGCTCATTGACATAAGGCGCATTTTGTTTTTCATTCCTGAAGCGCAAAGTACGAAATTCGAAAGATCGGGTTGAGTGAACTATCTGTTACGGTAGTAACTATTAAATAATCTGTGGTTATAGCAAAGTTTCTGCTCTCAAACGGTGAAGGAAAACATCGTGAGGAAACCTGCATATGCAGAAGAAGAAATTCTGATGCATATGTGAGTCTACCAATCCACATTGGGCACGCGTGGTGGACTAACGCCCAAACACCATCCTAGAAGGTAGGCCTGTGCCCTGCAGTGGGACGTATATAGGCTGGTGATGATGATGATAGTAAAGTTTCTGACCACCCAGAGTTATCTCTGCCTACCCCAATAAGAGATAATGCGTGAGTGTAAGTACGTATATGTAATTAAGGAATGTTAGAACGTATATGATAGCCTTCGTTTAATTCAAATGATAATGGTCTAGACTCTGAAGTACGTATTTATTATAGGCCATTAAAATGATTTGTGGTCGACACACCCTAGTTTGTTTTTACTGGCTGTAAAAACATGTTTGAAATATTAGCTATATTAATTATACAAGGTGTTACAAAAATACAAATAAACCTTTAAGGGGGTGGTGTAGACCATCAAACTGAATAACTTTCAATATGGGACCGATATCGAAATCGCGAAAAAAAATAATTATGTTCTATACTCTACAAATCGACTAGAGCTAAAATATGTTTGTATGGGATATAAAATTATTTTTTTCGCGAAAAGTTTCGTCAAGATTGGTTCAGTATTTTTTGTGTGATGCTTGTTGTTACAAACAAACAAAGAAACATTTGCAGTTTTATTTCATTAAATTTTACATCGTTAAAAGCTTTAGCACCACTTGCGCCAACCACGGGTTAGCAATTAACTCCTGACAAAATAGCTCTCTCAGTTGTTTTTCAAAAGTCATGGGTTACCAACTTAACCTGGAGTTTAGTGGGGCTTATTTGCTTACGTTTGGGATCACTACAATTAAATAAATAAATAATAAATAAATATCTTGGACATTGTCACACGAATTATCTAGTCACATTTTAAGTTCCAGAATGTAGCCTGGACTTGTATTATGATAACTAGACAACTATATAGAATACATATATAGACACAAACATCCATGACTCGGGTACAAATATTCATATTTATCATACGAATATTTGACCCTTACGGGATTCGAACCCGCGACCCTCGGCACAGCAGGCAGGATCACTACAGACTGTGCTATCGGTATACGGGCCGCCAATTAAGTGATTGTAAGTGTCATTTATTGATTAATTTGTAATGTATCTTAACTATTATAAAACCGTAAAATTATCTTAACTATTATAAAACCTTAAAATCATGAGGAATAAAAAAGTAGAGGTTCACTTCATATAAATTCAAATAACACTCGATAGCGCGATTTAAATGACGTGCAGCGCCATCTATTGACAAAATTGTTAGTTTGTTCGCGCATCACGCAAAAACTACTGAACCGATTTTGATGAAACTTTTTTGTTTGATAGCTTATGATCTGACTTCAAATCTGGTAAATAATTTGTGCGGACGAAGTCGCGGGAAAACACTAGGACAACCAGGGGTCCTAGTGGGGGGGCGGGGTCTTTGGGTACAACCAGCTGAAACACCGAGAGGTTTGTTAAAAATGGTGGAAGAGTGTCCGTTCTGTACGTAGGTATTAGTCCTCATTTTTATACTGTGGTTTAGGCACAGCATAAGAAAGAGTACCTATCTATTACTACATACGAGGAAAATTTCGTCTATGTAATTGTGTGTAGTTTTATTCTACAAGGATGTAGTAAATAAATAAGCGTCGCGGGAAAACACTAGTTTATTGATATTTGTAGAGTATTTTAACTAAATTTATGTGAATAAAGACACCAACTAAAGCTAGTATTGTACAGTATGATTTCTAGTCGCTCATTTTTTCTACCAATTTATTTGAAAGTTTCATTAATTCAAGTAACAGCGTTCTACTTTATTTTCGTCAAACGAACAACATTACTTGAAAAGCTTGTACGAATATTATATTTTTTGGAAATATTTTCCATCAAAGAGTATTGAGACCACTTTTATTTATTAATAACGTTGGGTTTTATGAGGGACAGAAGTTTTCAGCGAAAAAAATATATCCATAAATACATATCGACTCGTTGGCGTAGTGAAACCGTACGTTTCTGTCATTTCAAATTCGTTTGTGTTTATATTTGTTGTATTCAGCAAAATACTACGTAGCAAGCCGTAGCCAGTGCTACAAATCTCGTAGCATAAAATAAAGTCGCTATTTTTGTTTGTCTATTTCTGTGGTTAGTTTTTTTAAACTACGTAAACTTTTTTTTAATCGATTTTGATGCAAAATTTCTTCTAAAAAGTTTATGTGTATAATAAAACCCAGGAAGCCGTGCTAGTTTATGATAAATCATGAAATATTAAATTGTCACTTATTTTTATTACCTAGCACTAAAGTGGAAAGATTTGTGCGTACAGTACGTGGGAAAACTACATTACCCGAAGAAATTTTCTTCTCAAAATCTGGTCGAACTAAGATGTCCTTTATAAAACTCTTATGTCAATGGCATAAAGACGAAAGTGTCTTGGCCTAGGGAATCTTCTATGAAAGATAAAGATAAAAATATGCTCGTATGAACAAACGTGATTGCTTGTTGTAGTGAACTGTAATGTCTTAAATGAAGGTCTTTATTTTATTGTTATTACAGTCACTTACGAAAAAACTTTTGTACAAAAAAATATAAACAGTTAATGGATTGTGCTGTAAGCCATAGAGTTATGTAGATTGTAGAGTAATCTCAATTTATACAGGGTGTAAGCGAATACAGTGTCATTACTTTAAAGGGTGATTGTACTTATGATATTGAACGACTTTCCCATAGGAACGTATGGGAAATTTGCATAAAAAAAAAGTTTAAAGGGACGCCCGGCCGATATGAAACACCTACCTATGTTAAAGGGCCATAGGTAATATTTTCTATAAGAAACGCGATTGCCCAGCGCTCCGAAAAGTGTGTGCGTGAGCCGTATTTTCGATTAAAAAGAACTAACCAAAGAACTTTTTCTAGATTTTTTTTTATGATTTCACTAGTTAAAACTAATGGTGAATATGTGAGTATAAATAAATGCAAAAAATCGGAAACTATTTTAAGTTCTTCTAAAACGAGAAAAATGTTTAAAAATGCATGAAAATACGTCATCTTTGTGACGATTTTCTATCGAGTGAAGTAATTCCAATCGTGTATTCAGTTTATACATATAAACTATCCAAAAATACTGAGGTATGACTTTAGTTTCGGTAAATGGTATAAATCTAGTCGTAAAATGAAAAATAAAAGATGAATCCGAAGTATTTCCACCTACTATTACGCCTTAATATTAGAATTCATCTAGGAAAGGTTTTTTTCTACGTGGTATGTGCTAGGAACTTTAAATAAAGTCTTCTTTGAGATGGTCTTTAAATAAAATCTTCATATCTCCCAATTTCGCGCGCTTTTTTACCTGACAGCGCGACGCAAAGTAAGGGTAATGTGCTTATTAGTCTATGTATGTATGTATGTATGTATGTATGTTCCTTTGTGGTACACTAGAGACCAAACGCGTTGGCCGATTTCGATGATTCTTACGTCAATCGATTTGTCATAATCTTGCGAGTATCATTAAAGACATGACAGTAATCAAAATTCAATATGGCGACAACCTGACGCCATATTGTGAAAGATAAAAAAAATTTAAGTTGACGAACTATGTTAAGAGAAGTTTATTCCGAGAGCGCAAATGCGCGCTGCATACAAACGTAGTCTGGTGATATTTTCAATACTATCCAATTAAAGTCAATGCAATTTTTCAGAAACAATCTAGAAACTAATCTCTATGTTCATATGAAGTCAGATTTTCGTTAAAATATACAGGCTGTTTCAAAGTAACTATAAATATTTAAAACTCATAAGGGGGGTTGTTTAGACCGTCAAACTGAACAACTTTCTCTATGGGACCAACATCGAAAACGCGAAAAAGAAATTTTTATATCCCATACATATTTTAGCTCTAGTCGATTTGTAGAGTATGGAACATCAATTTTTTTTTTTCGCGATTACGATATTGGTCCCATAGTGAAAGTTGTTCAGTTTGATGGTGTACACCACCCCCTTAAAGGTTTATTTGTAGTTTTGTAACACATTGTATACCCTTAAGTGGGGTATTATTGAATTTGAAAATCATCTTTAGGTTTCGTAAATTGATACGGACTCTATGCTTTAGAATAAAGACATCCTTCCTCTGAGGTATATGGTGAATAAAGCGTACACGTATTAATTTTTACTCCATTTTCAAACTAGCAAATTTAATATTTATAAAATGTGTCTGCATTTCTTTTATGCGTTACTTTGAACGAATTTCTTTTACGATATTAAGTTATTTCTTCAACAGACAGTTTTAAAAAAAAAACATTGCTATTTTCTTTTAAAACTAATGACATTTGAGCACTCGAACTGGATGTTACCTTTTCTTTGAGACATCTGTCCTAAAAGCAGTCTAATGCATTTTTTTAATGCAAGAATTCTTTTTTTGTGTATCGACTTATTCGTTCTGTTATTTAAAATTGCATTTGAGCTAAAGAATTACTGAAAATGTGAAAATAGCGTTATTTTTCAACGTTTTTTTGGACCTGAAAAGATATAATTTTATGTAGTCAAATACTTTGGGTGCGCGCGCCTGACTGCGCATTCCCTTGCTCGGCTTTCCTAAAGTGACCCCAGAAAGTGCTGGGTGAGGTGGGGTATCTGAAGTCAGAGAGGGGCGGGTAGTGACCGTTCTGTATGTAGAAAGAAAGGGGCGGGTAGTGACCGTTCTGTATGTAGAAATAGTTCTACATACAGATCGGTCACTACCCGCCCCTCTCAGACTTCAGATACCCCACCTCACCTAACACTTTCTGGAACCTAACCTAACACTAATCTAGAATTAAACATTTTAACGGGTTCTTACCGCGTTATGGTATATTTGAGTTCGCGATATGTCATGGCAGTTGTAACACTGCTGAATAATAACCGCGTAACTCTCAAAAACGGTATAACTATATAGGGTCACTTTTAATTAGTTGGCGAAACTTAACCAGGGCACTTGTTAATGATAACAGATTGCAATATCAATGTTTATAATTGGTATTGATGATTAACAAAATTATAATTTTCGTACGTATCGTACGCAGTGCGCGGCCGGCGAGCGAACATTTACCTCAGAATCATATGATCGAGCGCGGGTCATTGCCACGCAATTTTATTGTAGGTACTGTGTAACAAATACCAAATGCGTTCTTAAGTTTTGCCAACTAATAAAATTTGACCTTATACAAGGTGTTACAAAAATACAAATAAACCTTTAAGGGGGTGGTGTAGACCATCAAACTGAACAACTTTCACTATGGGACCAATATCGAAATCGCGAAAATTATGTTCTACAAATCGACTAGAGCTAAAATATGTATGGGATATGAAATTAAGTTTTTCGCGATTTCGATGTTGGTCCCATAGAGAAAGTTGTTCAGTTTGACGGTCTTAACAACCCCCTTAAGAGTTTCAAAAATTTATTCTTACTTATGAAACACCTTGTACCTATTCTGTGGTATTATAATTATCGAGTAAAAACGAAGACATGTCGTCCCATCTTGCCTTTCAGGACTACACATAATATCACGACGTGACGTATCGACATTCGATATCGTGGAAAAAACTAACGCGTCTTAAAAAATTGCGATATCGAGCAGCTGGTATCGTATGACGAAACGGTGACCGATTATCTAGTTAAATGTATCAATTGGATTTGATTTTAATTTTTTTTTCTTTTACTGGTTAACCCGACAGACCTTGTCTTGTCTATATTTTTTACGCAATTTTCTTTACTTTTCGCTCCACTACGTAAGAACCTTCTACAAAGTATTAACCTTCTATAAAGTCATCAGACCGCGTGGGCGTGGTACTTTTCTCTCCCTATGAAAATGTTTCAAATAGTTTTGAAAACAGAACAAGTAGTAGAATATCAAGGGACGAGACAAAAACGTTATAATTGCGCAAGTTTGATCCCTACGTCTCACTCCAGTGGATTTACTCGTCATTGTGCGACAAGGATGAACGATGTCGCGACTCATGACGGGAATTCTTACTTTTTATTACACGTACAGTTAGGAAAGAAACTTGAGGAGTTCTTAAAGAGGTCTTATGTTGGATTGTCAAACCGGAAGTCCTGGGTAATAAGTAAATAAATAATTATCTTGGACAATTTAAAGTACCAGATTCTTACCCGGATTATAATGATGGCTAGACATATACCTCTACCTAATTAACTACTATAATACTGATGCTAAGCTAACACTACTGAATACTTTTACTGCTTATGTTTGGGTGAAAAATAAATAAAGTATAGGGATTTTATTTGATTTATACAGGGTGATTTTTTTACCGTCCGAATCTTTCAGGGGTGATTCAGAACATCAAACTGAACAAATTTAATGATGGGAGCGAACCTAAAATAGCTATTCCATACTTAACTGCAATGCCTATTCGAGTCAAATGTATGAGACAGCAGTTTTTTTTTACGAATTTAGTCCTTTATTAAAAGTTTTTCAGTTTGATGGTCTAAACAACGCCTAAAAGATTCGAAACGGTAAATAAAATCATCCGGTATATTGATAAAAATGATGACACAAACTGCCATGTTTTGGGTAAAAAATAAAAATGCCAATTCATCATAGATACAAATATTTGCACCTTGCGAGATTCGAGCCCGCGACCCTCCGATCGGCAGGTTGGTTCACTAATAACTGACCTTTTTCATACTTCTCTCCTCGTTTTATTCATATTCTATTATACAAGCTTGTTTTAAGTATTTACTGCAAACTTCACTCCTGTACACATCAAACTTAAGTCTGTCATTAAACGATAAAGTTTGCAAAATCGAAAACTATTTAAATTAGTAGCAAAATTGGACTTATGGCTAGACTTAATTGCAACCGCAAAGCGTAGACTGTTTTGTGAATTCCAAAATTAATATTTCATTCAATTTCTATAGAAATATTGTAAATAGCAGACAGGCCAAATAATAATGATTGCTGAATATCACTACAACCTTGAAATGTAACGGTTTGTCAAAAGTATTTCTGTTGTTCAAAAGTACATTTCAAACTCAAAAGCTTTACCAGACGGCTTTCAAAATCGAAATAGAGGTTGACGTCGGTTTACGGGTCACCCTGTATTACGACCTTGAAAAGTAGCAGTTGTCAAAAGTATTTATGTTATTCAAAAGTACATTTCGAACTCAAAAGCTTTATCAGACGGTATTCCAATCACGCCACAATCACGAAAAGTGGTCATAAATTCGTAACAAACAATACATTGTAACCACTTTTTTGTGATTGGGAGATGAGATTTTAACTATTTATATTCATACTAGGATTTTCAGCGGCTTTCCTAGCGTGGAATTTATTTTGTATTCGATATAAAAACGATCTAATCTCCGTTTTTTCGATGTAGGCTATGCAAACCAATCGGCGATCGGTAGACCGACATTTTCTTAATTTTATAAACATCGCTTTTCGTCATCTGACATCTAACTCCTGCTTACCGTGGTACATCTGTCCCTGTTTCTGACAGTCTTGAGCTTCTGGGCATAAGGTTGACCACGAAACTCAACTTCAGCGCTGACATCGAGTCTAACACCCGTATTCTTAGTTGTTTCCTCGAGGCTTCCTCACTCGAGTCGAGGACGTTTTTGACATTTTTGTCGTACAAATTATGTCAAAAACGTCCTCCACCCGAGTGAGGAAATGTCAAGAAAACAACTAAGAATATGGTTGTAAGGCTCAAACTGCGGCCAAAAAGCTGGACATTTTAAACAAGGTGATAGCCGTACTTCACTCCTGGACAGCTCTTAATGCTGTATAAAGCTCAGGTCCGATATTGTATGGAGTATTGCTGCCACCTGTGGGATGGCTCAGCTAAGTATCAACTCGCCACACTCGACTCGGTTGAACGCAGTGCCAGGAGGCTCATCGGCGACAGTAAGCTGGTAGAGACCAAGCTTCATCCTAGCCCACCGCCGCAGAGTAGCCTGCTTGTCGGTCTTCTACAGATTTTACTTCGGTGAGTGTGCCCAAGAGCTACACGAGCTCATCCCGCCTTCCCCTTTCTACTATCCGACTTCCAGACGCACGGGATATCATCCCTTCTTGGTTGACATCTCCATATGCGCACCAAGCGCCTTTCTGACTCTTTTATAATGCGCATAGCCAATCAGTGAAATGCCCTGCCTGCGTCAGTATTTCCGAGCGCTTGCAACCCGAATTCCTTTTAAGTACGAGTGAATAGGCTTCTTCTGGGTAAGCTCGTTACATCTTCGACCCCATCTTTGTCCTAAGGACTGGATTAAGGTCAAGAGCAAACCCAAAGTAATAATAATAAAAAAGTTCCATTAACTGTAGCCCTTTCCATGCATGCGCCCCCCTTTATTTCTGTTCTAGCTACAGCCCTGACTTAATGCGTTCACACACGATGATGCATTGACGGAGCGGCAGATGTCAGTCCACAGAACCACACCCGGTGGGTCAATGCCGGGTTTTTAAAATAAAATAAAATAAAACCTTGTTGTAAACTAACACTAGTTTTTAAGATAAATGTATACTAACCCTTATATGGACATCTTGTCTGAAATAAATTATTTGAATTGAATTGAATTGAATTGAATGCGTCACCGTCTGTGCTTCTACGAGCGGTTTCATACAACTCCTTGCTTCACAAATGACGGACTGACGTTTGCTGCTCCATCAGTGCGTCATAAATAAATAAATACGCATTCCAGCGGGAAGACATTGTAATTTTTTTTCTACTATTAAATCAAGGATGTAAATTGCGGCCCACTGATTCTACTGTCATTATGCATTTGACCCACCAACGACTTTGTGTTAGACACGCCTGTTCTACATAATAAACTATACATTAAATTTTGAAAGGTTTTCAAAACAAACGGCTGATTGTGGTTAACCACAATGACAACAGAGCTTCGTCAATCACATGCTAACCGTGCCACCGTTACCACTATTTCTATACATAAGTACATAATATTTCGAATAGAATTCTATACCTACTGCTAATTGCACGCTCCAATAATTTACTTTTATGTTTTGATTTTATTACTATCAACCACTTGCACCTTATTTCTTTTCAATAAATATATTTACTTTACTATACATTGCTCGTAGAACCGATGGCCGATGGGGCCGAAAAGTTCTTGAGTGGCGACCGCGTACCGGAAAGCGCAGCGTGGGTAGGCGGACAGACAAGGTGGACAGACGACCTGGTGAAGGCGGCGGTAACCCATTGAATGAGGGCAGCACAGGACCGGTCGTTATGGCGATCCTTGGAGGAGGCCCAATGTCCAGCAGTGGATAACTTTAGTGCACACATACATACAAATAATGGCAATAATCTCTTTGGCGTATAGAATATTTATATATAGAAGCGTCAAACTTTTTTTAAGTGTATTTTTGTGTTATGGTGTGGTACGGAACCCTCGGTGCGTGGCTAGCGTAACTCGCACTTGATCGGTATTATTATACAAAATATCAACAGCATTTTACGGCAGACGATGTGGTGAAAAAGTAGCGCGTTGAAGTAAAACATTACTTCTGAATATTTAAATAAGTGTGCGGTCTGGAACTTCAACTAACTTTGAACTTTGACTAAAAATTTTGTTTGAACTCAGTGTTCGTAATTGAAAACACTTTTTAATTCGGTTTTAGTAAACCTCGTCGGGAGTTCTTTACCACAAGAACTTATACAACTTTCTTCAGAAGATATTTATAATCTATGTGAATTTCTGAATAATGAAACGAGGAGACGTTTCGTTTCTATTGGTATGAATAACGATTTATCATTGTAATTATAAAATTTGTTGTTAGTCTTTGCTATTGTATTAAACTTATGTAATTTTATTAGGGTCCCGTAATCAAACAAGGTACGCTTATAGTATCGTCCATTCTCTCTATCGCCTGTGTGACCTACCTCAATTATTAGATTATTATTAGACATTAATAAGCCAAAGAGTAATGAAGAAAATACACAATCTAATACTTGCACTCAAACTAATTAAACCGGTCAAGGCCGGCCCGGTGAGTCGGGCTTCTCGCGTACCGCACCGCGTACCGTACCGCGTCCCGTACCGTACCGCGTACCGTACAGTGTTCCTTACCACAAAACACATTAAATTACATACAAGTTATGTTTTCTCCGGGACCTTAGCGCGAGACCGACTCACACTTGGCCGGTTTTTATTTTTTGTTGTTATTGTTATACTCTAGAGTTTTTTCTACAATCACACGAAGTTTGCTTATACGTATTACCGTTTTTACGATAGAGCGAAAAGAAAAACTGTTAATAAAAACTAGTTTGTTGTATGAGGACCTCCATAAAGTTTTGACCTTTTTATGATGTTTTAGCAAATCAACGATAATAACGCACAAACATTGAAAATTTCAACTGTCTAGCTATTACGGTTCAAAAGTTACAGCCCTAAATAGGTAGGACAGACAGACAGACGGACGGACAACATAGGCTTATGAATAGGGGCCCGGTTTCACCCTTTGGTTACGGAACCCTAAAAAATCAGGCGAAGATTATTTCTTCATCATCATCATCTTTTTAAAGAGCTGCGTCAGTAAACAAATCACCAATTCGATCTTTTGACACCGATTTTCCTTTCATTTGATCTAAGAAGCAACTTATATAATCATATATGATACATGGCTGTTAATAATGTTGACACAAGTAATCTCTCAACAAAGATTGATTAATACTAATTTGGACTCAGCATTATCGTCTCAGTTTTGCTCGTTAGGACCAGCACACATAACCACGTCCTAAGACAATATAACTATGGACGAGTTACGAGTGTAATTCTACTAACAAAGTTTTCTGATACTTTTTGCGCGATTTTTGCGCTTTTTGATTCAAATTTTGATTGTTAAAAATAATCTCTTGAAAACCGCGAACTAGTTTTAAGTTATGGTTCCGCAATTATAAGCTGTCTCCTTTAGTGATAGATAAGGTATAAAATTGTATGCAAATGCACATAATCAATTGATCTTGTAACGTGGCAGTGGGAAAATGCTACCGAAAGGCTGGTCCCAATACAGGAAAAGTATCATTAACCTCTAAACCACACACTCTACCCATCAAACTGAACAACTTTTACTATGGGAGAAAACTTGTCAGAACAACAAAAATATCAGCTGTCCCATACTAAACTGCAATACCTACTCGATTCAAACGTATGGAATAGCTGATATTTTTTTTGTTCTGATAAGTTTGCTCCCATAGTAAAAGTTGTTCAGTTTGATGGGTAGAGTATGAATGAAATGTATATAGTATGAGTACGTGTGTGGTGTAAAGGTTAATGATACTTTTCCTTACACCCTGTATAGGGACCAGCCTTGCGGTAGCATTTTCCCTCTGCCACCTATGTTACCGTTGTTGGCGCGCTTCGTACAAACGAAGTCTGGACAAATAAGTCAATTAAATTTTTCAGAAACGATTTAGTAACTAATCTCTATGGTGTCAGATTTTCGTTCAATTTCTCTGGATTTTCGTTAAAAAGAATAGTTTTAAAGTTGCAGTGAAAATATTTAATGAAAATCGGACAACATACATGCCTAGATACAGTCGGTAGTAACATTAATATCATTGCCTAGATATTTATTTCTAGACTGTTTCTGAAAAATGTCATTGATTATAATAGGTTAGTATTCAACATATAACCAGACTTCGTTTGTATGGAGCGCGCTCCGAATTATGTCCTCATAATCATCTGTTACATTATAATGATGTGTCATATTCCATCATACAGGACCAGTGCTGATTGGTGAGGGCAAGTTAGTAATTTGCATTGGCAATCTTGCTCTTTGAAAAACTTTCGTAAAAAAACAGGCAGACGAACTTACTTTCTACACAATACGTTAGGTACCTAAATGTTCGTATATATTAGGTCGTGTCAACTTTTGTTTACTCCGAAAGTTTGAAGACTAAAGCGTTTTAAGTCTTTACGGTCCTTGTTTACGCATTAAAGTTCAAAATGGGCTAAGTTTTAAAACTGGGACAGCGTTGTGTCATCGAAAAATCTGTCCCTAAATATTTTAGAGCCTACTGTAGATTAACTGCTGCGTAATTAGGTAAAACCATGGCTTTGGCACCGTAACTACAGTGTAACTCATAGTATGGTTACAATCTAAGTATGTAGCCTTTAGGATCCCACTGCTGGGCTATTAAGTTTGACCTGTAAGTACCACATTTTAATCGACCTGTAGGTATGTACCACATTGAAATAAAATTCATAATTGCATGCATATGCTCACGACTATATTCTCCGAGGGGGTAGTCAGAGATATTCAGAGAGAGATACCTCAGAACATCCACGTTTCACCAGTAGTACCGAAACTCTGTCCAGTGCGTAGAAAGAGAATCAACTAGAAAAGGCATTAAAATAATAATAGTCACGAAAACGAGACAGCCTTATACGCTATGCGACAAAATCCATGTCGTTTGTCCCTTTCTGCGTATGCGATATTTTTGTTTGCCACAGTTGAAATTGCATACAAAATCTTGCAACTATGGCAAACAAAGGCACGATTTCTCATACATTTTTGTCATATCTCTGTCCCTTTCGAGTATACGCTGTCAGGAAATCTATAGAATACTCAACCTACGGTCCAGTGTGACGGGGGGTGAGCCTGTCACCACTTATAAAAAAACAAAAACAAAAAAACAAAAAAAAAAAAACAAAAACAAAAAAACAAAAACAAAAAAAAAAAAAACAAAAAAAAAATTAAATAAAATCATAATTAATCTAAAATTCATAATTGCTTGACTGAATATTACCTACTATTAACTGATTATTCTTGATTCTAATTGTTTTAAGTAGCTAAACCATTTTTTATTATTTGCTGGGTGGGGCTATTCATGCTATACCAAGTGTAGCTATTATGATTCAACCTATTTTAAGCCGTTTTTGGAGTTAAATCCATATTATATCTGGACAAGATAGTAAAACTGAAACGAAAATGTTTTTTTTTATAGCACCGCGGGGAGAGTGGCTAATCATTTTAGCCTGTTGAGATAGTAACAAGCCCTGACTCCAATACCCCGGAGGCAAGTTAGTGATCAAATTATATTCTGGGCTTTTTAAAGCCAACGCAATGGCTCAACACATAGGGATTGACCTGATTTTTTAAAAGATTTGCAGCGTTTGTTTTTGATGAATTTCGTGATGGGTTTGTAGGATAATTTCAATTTACGCATACCTACCTCATTTATATTTTGGCATTAGGTACCAAAACATAAATGACGTTTTCTAACTTATGTACGTAATACCGACTGCTCTCAACCGGTGATTGTGTGGAAATATGCATACGCTGAAGTAAAAATTCTGATGCGTATGTGAAGTCTACCAATCCGCATTGGGCATATACACCCTCCCTGAGGGTAGGCCTGTGCCCTGCAGTGGAACGTATACATATAGGCTGTGATGAATGCCAAAATAATTTGCTTCACAAAAATGAAGAGACTATTAAGTAAAAAACGTGTCCTGTAATGTATGCAGTGCATTGAAACAAATTGCACCAAACCCCTATTTTCTGTAAGGAATTTATAGAGTACTTACATTTTTGCACGAACATTGCCAGTTTCTAAATCCACAAGAACTTCGACCAGTTTCTTGGCAGACCTTTTATTACAAAACTTTTCGCTCTGAAATAAGGTTCAAAGTTCTTTAACCAAACAACACAACACTCAAACACACTCTTAACAAACCCATTCACACGAAAAGTTATTCAATAATCAACTGTATTGTGCAATAAATAAATGAACATTATTTATTTACTGAACCGAAAAGGTGACTAATGAACCATATTCTTCGTGGAGAGACGAACGGATAGCATCATTTACTCGCTGATCGCGTAGAACGGAATGTTAGGATTTTCCTCCATTTTCGTTGAGGGTGTTTGGAAATGGTACGGCCAGGCGTACAAAATTTCATTGGCTGTCAATTTTTTATTGAAATTAGGACGGAACTTCATTTGTATGCAGCGCGTTTGGGAGCTTTCAGAATAACTTCTCTTAAGAATAAGGTGAAGGAAAATATTCAAACAAAGAGGAAACCTGCATGAGCTGAAGAAGAAATTCCGATGCGTTTGCCGGACGACATTCATCGAACGCAACAAAGTCTACCAATCCGCATTGGGCACGCGTGGTGGACTAATGCCCATACACCGTCCCTGAGGGAATATTTATTGAGGGAGGGGGTACTTTTTAATTTATAGCTTGGAAAAAAGTCGTGATAAAAAATGAGGGCGCTGCCTCCACGCAAGAACGTCAAAATCACGCATAACCTGGCAACACCACCATACAAAAATTTTAGTTCCACCTGTCACCACGATCATGACTTTTTTGCCAAGCTGTACTGAACCAATTACGTATAGTGCAAGTATTTCCACAAAAGCTGAAGGACCTTATTACAGGAACTAATAAGCTTCTAAAAATCGTACAAACAAGACTTTGACAAGACTGTCGAAAACGCAGAGATCCGAAAATAAAATAATTGGAAGTATAATTAGAGCAAAAAACAAGTTGACAGCTGATATTGACAGATGACAGTAACAACTGACAGTTATATGTTGTAGGAACGTTCCTCAGAACGAAAATTCGTTTCGAGAATAAATAGGTTGTTATTTATTACTAAAATAATATTTCTTATAGGTAAGTACTTAGTTTTGTGACGTTACGTTTCTTATTATGATTTGTTTCCAGCTTACTTATGTCTTCGTGCAATCGTCGATTAAGGCCAGGTTATCCCAGTGCAAGCGTCTCTTTCTTGCAAGCATAAGTTTGCAATTAGCCATCCCGCTCCAATTGAAAGCAGGATCGCAAAAAAACGTGTTTTTCATCAATATATTTGCTCATGGGTGTTTCTAAGCTCAAAATTCTACGGAGTTCACTAGAAATATTTAATGTACTAAGTTAAGTACAAGAATAAAAAGTTAAATATCAGCAGTTTAATCATAGTACCTATTGAAAAAACATAACAAAAAGGGGTAACTTTGGGATTTTTTTCTATCTATTAAACTTAATCTAATCGTGTAATTGAGAACAGTCGCCTATCAGCCAGATCCTTAAATAAGACATAGGTAATTGGTTTTCAGACTTTAAAACACAGTTTAAAACACTTTCGTTCGTGTTCAAAAAACGGCCTCGACGGGATAACAGCGTCTTAATACATACGTACACAGATATATAAAGTCAAGACTGTAGTCCCATTTGGGTTAGTTAGAAGCTTCTCTATAACTACCAATCGATCTTTTCAAGCGTGCAGTTAAATGTAGCAATGTTCACCAAATGCAAATTGAAGATTTTGGGATTGAGTGATATTGAATAGTAATAGTGACCACAAAAACGTTGTGTAAGACACCTTATCCCTTAGTCGGCAAGTACGACATTCACGGAAAGAAAGGGGGTCATTTTCTTTCCGAGAATGTCATACAAGCCACGGACCTGAAAAAAAGACGGACGTAATCTCGTCTAATCACGTAGTCCAGTCATTTTAGAGTTTCCTTGTTTGGTCACCCTAACAATAATTCATCTATCGCTGAAACTTTGCAGTGTGATAAAGTAAACATACAGTAGTAGTAGTAATACATAATAGTGGAGGGTTGTAGGACTTGCGCCTAGAGTTGGTGCATCCGTGTGAGTGTAGGTCCCTTGTAGAACAAACGAAAATGTAGGACCTTGCATGCTTTTTAGTGTCACATTGCGTCCGTCTTTTTTTCATCGCGTGATACGAGCCTCCTATTTTTTTCTTTTTGTTTCTTTTTATTACTAGTAATCAAATCCAAAATAATAACACACTGTCATTTTATATTACTTTAACCGTTACGCCTCACGACGGGAGCTGAGGACGAGGCAGACCCCGGAAAAGGTGGCGAGACGAGCTGATGCCTACTACAGTGAGTTGGAGGGATGTAGCACCAAACAGAGAGACGTGGAAAAGTTTAGGGGAGACCTTTGCACAGGAGAAAAAAAATCTGTAACATTTGCAACTCTACTAAACCTATTACCGTTAAAAACAGTCCATTAGAGTTAGGACGGACGGACAGATAGCGAGGGTTTAAGACGCTCTTATCCCGTCGAGGCCGTTTTTTGAACACGAACGAAAGTGTTTTAAACTGTGTTTTAAAGTCTGAAATTAAATTATGTCTTATTTAAGGATCGGGCGGATGGGCGACTGTTCTCAATTACACGATTAGATTAAGTTTACTCGATAGAAAAAAATCCCAAAGTTACCCCTTTTTGTTATGTTTTTTCAATACTATGATTAAACTGCTGATATTTAACGTTTTATTCTTGTACTTAACTAAATACATTAAATATTTCTTGTGAACTCAGGAGAAGTTTTAGCTAAGAAACTCCCATGAGCAAAGATATTGACGAAAAACACGTTTTTTTGCGATCCTGCTTTCAATTGGAGCGGGATGGCTAATTGTAAACTTATGCTTGCAAGAAAGAGACGCTTGCACTGGGATATCCTAGCCTTAATAATAGGGTTCCGTTGACACTCTTTGGGTATGGAACCCTAAAACGGTTGCTATTTATTAAAGTTCTGTCGTTTTATTCTCGACATTCTAATGTAAATATGCCAATACATTTATGCAAAGATGTCTTGAAAAGCCTAGGTCAATACGTCTTTGATCAAAGCCTTTGACAAAGTCATTCATCTATACGCTGCCACAATACCAAGTGACCGTAAAGGCATCTCTATCGATAATCTAGTCATGTAGTCACTAGTTGATGCTCCAGTGATTCTTGTGTATTGAGGGTTTGCACCCACTAAGTTTGTAATCTCTAGATGCAGCTGATTATTACCATTTCTTTCTTAATACAAAAGACAATGCAGGTTTTGTATGAAAAGTTGTCGCCTTATTTTTCGCCGTTGTTTTTGGCGCAGCCATCAACCAAACTTGAATATTTTAGTTTAGAATATAACAACAAACAAAACTTGTTATTACAATATATGTATATCTTTAAACTCTGAGAATTGAGAATTAAAGGCTTGAAGTTGAAAATATATTCATTACGTTTATTTCAAGCCTTTATTCGGTTCGTTCGGAATAAGTTTAGAGATAAACCTTGACATGACAAGTTTTGTTTGTAACTTTATTCTGAACTATAATATTCAAGTTCGATTGATGGCGGCGCTAAAAAAATAGGAGAAAAGAAAAAAAGGCGCCATTTTAAGGCATTGGCTTTTAGTTTTTTAAACATTTACAGGTATTTTTTATCTACTTCCGAAAAGAAAAGGCTTGTTAAAAATGTGCAAGTCTAAATAAGAAATAACTTTACACTGTTTTTAAGATCCTGTTTTTTTGTTCTTTATTTATATATGGGTGTTTTAACACTGAGGCTATGTCAGCCCATGATGTGCTTTTAACTACTAACTAATAAGGTACCAACGTATTATAGGTAGTTCATCATTGAAGACGTTCCCCACTCTTTGTCCCAATAGTTTAATTGTTGCACACAACAAATAATAACAACTAATTAGTGGGTAACTATAAAACTAGGTAATATGCTATAGCTGCATCTATATCATATTTATCCGCGGTGAACTAACCGAAGGAGGCGAAAGAATCGAATTTTATAATTCTTTTTATGAAATTCTATGACACCTCGCACACTTATCCGCGGCGAATCGGACGAATCGTCAGAAGAATTAAAAGGAAATTCGTTTCGTTCGCCTCCTTCGGCTCCTTTGCCGCGGATAGATATGCGTTCACCCTTTGGATACACTGTAAATGAGTAGGACATTGGACTATCTGTAAACAGGTATTGTTTAGGTATAATTGAGGCTTCGATCAACAATATCCAACTAGATAACGCGTCAGCGCTCAAAACATGTCCCGGCAAATAACGCCTCACTATTGGAGTGAGGTCTTATTCTGAATTAGTTGCGTTCGAACAAAGCCAACGTAAGCACGTCTTGCAATGCCGCAGTGTTCCTTCAAAAATTACTAGGAATTATGGTTGCTTTGAGGTCGAAATTATAATGTATTCGGACTGTTTTCTCGGTTTGTTAACAAAAAATGTTGTATATTCACGAGGACAGAATTTCTCTTTGATTTTGTATGCGATCCGTTATCTAGTTGTATATTGTTGATCGAAGAATTGAGTCATAAGCATATGCTCACGACTATATTCCCCGAGGATCTAAAACCTCAGAACATTCACTTTTCACTGAGGTAATACTGAAATTCTGTCCAGTGTGACGGGACTGAGCCCGTCGCCACTTGTTCCTTGTTGTTGTTGTTGAGCCGATAGGAGAAAAAAAACTGCTGTTCCATACTAATCTGCAAGGCCTACTCGACTCAAATGTATGCAACAACTGATTTTGATTGATGATGATGATTTTTGCTCCGATCGGTTTGTTGAGTTGTTGTCCGGTTTGTTTAAAAGGATGCTAATGATATCAATTGATTCAGGATAGAAATTCCCGAAGGCTCTAATATGGATTTTAAAAAAAACAGAAAAGAGAATTTCTCTCGTCTGTGTTTAAAACCATTATGAATAGCAAACAGAACTAATACTTACTTATAATGTAAGGTAGAATAAAAACTACACCCGAAAGAAGAAAGCTTGAATACAAGAATAAAATCACCAAGAATTTCTTACAATCGAATAGAAAACCAAATGTGTTGGGTAAAGGCCTTTGGAAAAAACACCGTTCAGTTTTTATTTCCCCAAGGGCCTCTAGCGTTTGTCGACATAATGTTTGATACTGATTTACATGGTGAGTATAAAAACAGAGTTATTTATAAAATAATAATGTAGGTTAAACGCTTTACCGTTATTTTGACATGGAATCAATTTCCGTGTCTTACACTCAGTTGCAGAAATGCTCATAAATGTTTATCCTTCATTAAATCTCTTGCTGTCACTTTTTGTCTTGTTGACGTAGTAAATGCTAGCAAGAGATTTAAAGGAGGATTAACTCTAATGAGCGTTTCTGCAACTGAGTCTTAGCCCTTTTGCTTTGCGTTGTGAAAAGAGACGGCGACGAAAACTCGTTTCGTTACGAGCACTTCGTATGGGAGTTCTTTCGTATATGGTTACGGAAGTTTAAAATTGAATTCGGAAGCCGAAGTAATGCTTAATCGAAATTTTAATCGGGAGAAGTTTCACTACTGCCGGGCGTCCCGTGAAGCACAATTTTCTTTTAGATTGCTGACTTTGGGACAACCTGTCAGGAATAAAACAGAAAAAAAAATCTTTTAATTTAGACTAATTTAAAATTTAATGCACTTACAATCAATCAATCGGACTGTTTTTTAAAGGAAATTAAGGCATAAAAAAATTCTCAAATTTTAACTGTTAGAATAAAAAAATGATGTAATGTTCCTCAAGTCGCCGGTCTTATAATTATAATAATGTAGTGACTTTAAAAATTTGGTCTATACTGATGTTAATTTAATATAAAAGATCTTAATTTTGACATTATAATCACAACTTAATGCATACCTACTCGTAAAATAAATTTTGCATGCTATTTGTAAATAGTTGAATAAGGAGGACTCAATTGTAACTATCATAATATCCTGTAACTACACCCTTTTCAGTGCAAATAAATCTTATCTTATCTTATCTTATCAAGAAAGAAATATACAAAAATCTTTTCTTGTAATCGGGTGGGAACTGATTTTTTTTCCTGGCCTAACCCTACCTTTGTATAATGATTAATATTTGTACAATTGAGTAAAATCCAAAAAGTTTGGTACATTTTTAACCTGTAGAAAACAGATTTTAGGTTCTGTTCTGATTTAATTAAACCATGCTCGACGTGTGTAGTTAAACCGAAAACAGATTTTTTTGGACAGTCGTGAAAACTCGATACCATACATAGCTAGCCGGCATCCAATCAACAACAAAAAAACATTTTTTCATCAAGCTAGCGATACCTAGCTCATATTCCCTACTCTTGTAACAAAAAAGAAAGTATCAAGTGATAGCAGGTGTGTATTCTCAACTTTTGTACTGTCCACAAAAAAAAAAACCTTTTTTTTGTGGCCAAAGCTAAAGGTCTCCCCCAAAATTTTCTACCTTTCTTTATCCTGCGAAATTATTAGTCTGTCTGCTTAGTGGGCATCCAGATCGTCACGCCATCTTTTTCTTTGTCTGCCAGAGACCTGACTTTAAGTCTCTTGGGCACCCATAAAAATTATACTTACATTACTTACAAACTTAAAGCAGTAGTCTCTTTTAATCTATTTGTATAGTTAACTTTTTGGTGCATTTAATAGCTGTAAAAAACCTAGAAATAATACATAAAACCTAGTAATATAGGTATATTATGGGGAATTCTTAGTCTGACTGTTAGTTCTCAGACTGGCTGTTTTAGTACCTACTTGAACAATTTTTCTTAATAAAGGCCTCCTCTTAAAAATAAACCGCATCTTAGACTCTCACATTTTCTTGACTGTACAAAATCTCACAACTTTGGCCTGACAAATCCTGGCTGACAAACTTTTTAAAGTATATAACGTTCTGTCTTTTTTCACCAATACATTGTTTAGTTTTAAGCTACTCGATGAAAATGGTCAATTCGGTATGTCAAGTTTTTTTTTGGGGGGGCTGAATCGAAAACCATTTCGAGATAATTGTCTCAATAATCATATTTTCTATGTCAGAGATTTTAAAATGAAAGGATTACAGATATTTTTAATAAAATAACGGTAATACTCGGTCGACGAGTGACGTCACTCGCTGCCCCTGCAAACTCCTTGGTAAACATAAAATCAACTTCAAATAACCGGCCATTAAGAAAAAAAAATACATTCACAATGTCAGAATTTGACATTAAAATTTGATGATGCCGTATCTGTTTCCAGCGTAGAGTTAGAAAGAGGAGGCAGGTTTTATTTTTCTCCATGGAGTTCGAATTATTTTTTCTCCGCCATTTTTGCACTTTGAGATTACAGATCAAAATAATTTAAAAATTAAATTTATATTGATAAACTCGATGAATCGCATTAAAAATGAAATAGGTGTCTTAAAATTATGTCTTCTAACCGTTAAAAATATAAAAATGAAGACCAAAAAAAACTTGACATACCGAATTATTTAGATTTTTGACGCATTAAATGTTATACGCTTGAAATCTTTAAGCTACTCTAGCTTTAAGAGCAGGTCCAAATTTTGGAAGTGTCAAGATTTTTATTGTTTATTTTCTAAGATTATTGCTATTTTTCAATTTACTCCCAATCTTGTCCAAAACGAATTGTTCCAAAATAGGTATTGTGGCATCTATTACGTCTTTTGTAAAAATTGTGTTTAAAAATGTTGAACAGAATAAGCCATTATCATAATAGTCACATTTTGTTGCTGACTCTACAAAACTATCATTCCTATTTTCGAGTCACTTGGTACAGCAAAGTTTCTTTTAGCAAATTGTTTCGAACAGTTCCGTACGATATCGTATCTACTTTATTGCTCAGTAAATTAAGCGGAATTTACGCTTTGTTTACTATAGATGAGGAACATTATTTTGATTTTACGACTATTGGATACGGTATTGTATAAAAATAGCTTTTATACAACGTGTTAATGAATAAGCGCAAAAACCCATACACCCCAACTGATTTATAGCAAAATAATTAGATTGAAACAATAATTTCATTATTTTGATCCTTAAAAATTTAAGTTATTCGTATTTTAAGAGAATATTATTCCGAGAGCGAAAGTGCGCGCTGCATACAAACGTACTATGGTGATATTTTCAATATTAACCAATTAAAGCAATGAAATTTTGCAGAAACAATCTAGAAACAAATCTCTATGCTTCTATAGAGTCAGATTTTCGTTAAAATATACAGTTTCAATGCTAGGATTAATTTAAGATTTATATAGAAATCTTTGAGGCACTGTTACTTGAAAACTATACATTTTAACGAAAATCGGACTCCATACAAGCATAGAAATTTGTTTCTCTATTGTTTCTGCAAAATTTCATTGACTTTAATTGGTTAGTATTGAAAATATCACCATTTGTATGGAGCGCGCTCCGAATAATATACCCTTAATGATTCAAAAATGATTTGTTGTCATTTCAGCAATGAATGAAAGCGCTAACGTGCTCATTGATACATTTTAAGAATCTCGTTTTGGTAGTAAGTAGGGTGAGTGTGCCCGTGCGGTGTGTTGAGATCAGTTCAGTAAATTTTTAATTTTACAATTAAATTATTTAATATTAAAAAAAAAATACCTGCCTATGTTGAAACCATGATAATTCGATTCTGCTCGATTCTAAATAAACGACTTTCTAGTTTTGCATTAATTCATTAACACGTTGTATAAAGGGATCTTCTTATTGTCTTCTTAAATTCGAAATCTATTTTAGGTTTCCTTGATTGATAAATCTAAAATTTTGTGATGAGGATACCACTGAGCGACGTAAAGCCTCTAACACTACCTCCAAATTGATGTTTTATCAATTATCACAAATTTTCGCAACTTTACGCCAGCCAAACCGAAATTCATTTCATTAAGACAGCGTTTGATTAATTTAAAATAAATTATATTCTAGCTCCATTTTTTTTTCTGACGGTAATTGACCGAAAATTTCCCTAAATGCTAATTGCCCTTCTGGTCTCACTTTTCCTTTGATCTCTTATTACCAGTGTTTTAATTAATAAGTCTTCGATGTTAACGAAGAACAGTTACTTTCAAAATACAACCCTATTACGTTTTGTATAAATTCGGATTTCTGGATAGAATAGAATAGATATAATTTCAGAAAGGCTTTAGGTATGTAGTATTATTTTCAACTTTTTAGTTTTTATGTCGTCCTAAATTTTTTGTTAAAATTTTATTAATGCTCTATTTTAAATGGTGAAATATACAAGGTGTTACAAAAATACAAATAAACATTTAAGGAGGTGGTTTAGACCATCAAACTCAACAACTTTCACTATGGGACCAATATCGAAATCGCAAAAAAAAAAAAAAAATGTTCTATAGATACTCTACAAATCGACTCGTGCTAAAATATGTAACGGATATCCGATTTTTTTTTCTCGATTTCGATGTTGGTCCCATAGAGAAAGTTGTTCAGTTTGACGGTCTGAACAACCCCCTTAAGAGTTTTAAAAATTTATTCTGACTTATGTAACACCCTGTATTTATACGACTCTGATTCTTATTTTGGGGGACATCGATACGAAGTAGATAATTTGCTTTCAATTCACTTTTGAGGAAATCTATCGTATGTTGTTTCGAAGCGATTCTTTACCAAATTAAAGTGGGACCAACTCGGGGGTTGCTTTTTCAGAAAAAAAAAACATCAAAATCAGTCAAGAAATGCCGAAGTTATCATGTAACATCATTGACATTACGTAAAATTCATAAAAAGCCTACACACGAAACGGAGGACGTTATCCTTACCTCCATTTCTTGAAGTCGGTTAAATATGGGGGCTCATCATTGGGCTAACATTTGATCCAAGCGATACATAGTAAAATTTACTAAATTCATTCATTATTATTATTATATTTATATTTAATTCTAAATAAGCTTTAATTTGTCAAAATAAAATAGTTATAATAAACGAAAACAGCAGCGTGTGCAGGAGTGCCAGTGCACTTCTGGGTAAGCTCGCTACATCTTCGACCCCATCTTTGTCCTGAGGACTAGAGAGAGGTCAAGAGTAAACCCATAAACAATAAAAAAAAATAAACATTACTTTTACCTCTCTTGTCTCTACGACTAGGCTAATTAATTTATAATCACTAGCTGCGATGACTTTAACAAAGTATCCTATCTGTTAATCCAGAACATATTAAGTGTACCAAATTTCATCTAAATCCATACAGTCTTTTATGCGTGATTGAGCTACAAACATCGTCACAAACTTTCACGTTTGTAAAATTTAGTGAGATGAGATGAGATTTTAAATAAAATATGTTCTCCAATATTTCATCAAACGTTTATAGCAAGCCTTTCCACTGAAAATGGAAAATTTGCGTCTCATCTTTCACATTTATTATTAAAATAAACGTTCTAAGATGACGATTATAGTGCGTACATAAATAGTTACTTATCATACATTTTCATACATCTTTATCTTCTAGCCATTGTAATACCAAGTAATGGGTTCTTGGGGTCGGAGCTATATGCCGTCTTTCTCCATCCATTTCATTTAGCCGTCATTTCAGCGCTCATTCCTTTCCTACACATGTCATCTTTCACAGAATCCATCCATCTTTTCTTTGGTCGTTGTCTCTTCATGCTGTCATCAACATTCATATTTAACACTGGTCTTGTAATTTGACACTCAATTCTTCAAATCACGTAGTTAGTAGGTACCTAAAATATTGTCAGGTCCCAATAAATCAGATGCTTCCCCCGACACCTCTGGCGCATCCTGGGAAATCAGCTTATAATGCTAGTTGGCAAATATTGAGATATTGGTAAATATCTGCCACTAAATACCACAATGGCAAATTATACTCACAATCCAAAGACTTGACAGAAGAAGAGAAGTATAATTTATGCATGCATAATTTTTTTTCGTCTTTCCCTGAAGGATTTTCTTAATATCTCATATAAATTAGCTCTTTTTATTTCAAAAAATTAATAATACATGGTAAAATTGTGAAAAAGTCAGTATTTCTCAAAGTCGTATGCATTTGACGCCGCCATATCAAAGTAATTAAAAATAATAAATACAAATTTATGAGATAAATATAATAATGTGTATATTAATCAGGAGTCCTGAGCCGAGATTATTTCAAAGATAATAAGTACCAACAGTTTACGTATAACAAAATAATGAGTTGGAGATTATTTGTCTTTCCAGAGTAAGACGACGGACAGGAGTTCCAGACGAAGTTTATTTAGAATTAAAATAGTCTAATAAGAAATGTAACATACCTGGCTTCAGTAGATTTAAATCAGCCCAAGTCTTGTTATCATTTTGTCATCAGAACGATGATGTTTTCTGTTCAGCTAGCCCACTTCTGTCATGTACCACATCGTTTCCACAACACTTTTTTACACAAAAAAAAATAAAGTTTTACCTTATCTTATCTGTAAAATTCTCTATTGAAAAAAAGCAAAATTGGAATTACGCGCGCTAATGTTTCTTTAAATTTTGAATGTGGAATTGGTTATATTCGTGCTATATACATGAGATTAGGGTAGCAACAGACGTGCGTTCTGTTCGGTTGTTAATGCTAAACTGAGGGGTGGTGGAAAGTACTGGCGCGCGCAAAACTGTTGAATCCCTTCTTACCAGACTCCGTGTCCCGAAAAATGGGTTCCGTACTTTAACATTGTTCTTTTTTCCAATACAGAGTGATGTTTGCTTTGGGCGTAATAGATAACGTGTGCTTAGGCTTTGTTTATGTTTGTTTTCGGCTGAATTTTAGAGTGAAAATATTTACTTTTTTAATCGATGTTGTTTAGTTGCTAATGTTGTTTTTTGGTGCAGATTTTTTGTTTGAATTGTTGTGTTTAACAGATTGTTTTTTAAATAAGTACTTAAGTATCATTATGAAGCGCTCGTTGGCGTAGTGGAGCTTCGGTATTGGAAACGATCACCGAAGTTAAACAACGTCAAGTCCGGTCAGTCTTTGGATGGGTGACCGTTTATTGGCATTTCATCTCGAGCGTTTCCGTACTTCGGAAGGCACGTTAAGCAGTTGGTCTCGGATAGTTCCGTCAGATGGCGTTGTAACTATTCGTTAAGCCAGGTCAGAGGCCTATTGGCGGCTTGAAAAAAATTCTCTGGCAGCAAGTTGACAACTAACTTGCCTCCACCAACACGCACTGGGCCCGCGTGGTAGAGTATGGCCCACTCCCTCTTACCCTTTGCCCTGCAGTGGGATTCTACAGGCTACCCTAAGAATAGACTTGATTGAATGTTACGCGGTTATTACCCGACTGCGCTACGCAAAGGAAGAGTTATGTGTTTATAAGTATTATACAGGGTAAACATTATTTCCCTGCGGATTAACTTCAGCATGTCTTCTACTCATCAAACTGAACAACTTTTACTATGGAGTCAACATCGAAATCGCAAAAAAAAACAGATGTCATCAACATATGAGTCGAAATAGGTACCTACTGCAGTTTTGTATGGGACAGTAGATTTATTTTTTCGTGATTTCGTAGTTAAGAATAGTGATAGTTGTTCAGTTTGATGAGTAGCATGCTGAAGTTATCCGCAGTGATATAAAAGTTACCCCGTATTATTTGTATGTTTTTTAACAACTAGGTACTTAAGGCCAGGTTATCCAAGTGCAAGCGTCTCTTTCTTGCAAGCATAAGTTTACAATTAGCCATCCCGCTCCAATTGAAAGCAGGATCGCAAAAAAACGTGTTTTTCGTCAATATCTTTGCTCATGGGTGTTTCTAAGCTCAAAATTCTACGGAGTTCACTAGAAATATTTAATGTATTTAGTAAAGTACAAGAATAAAAAGTTAAATATCAGTAGTTTAATCATAGTATTGAAAAAATATAACAAAAAGGGGTGACTTTGGGATTTTTTTCTATTTATTAAAATTAATCTAATCGTGTAATTGAGTACGGTCGCCTATCAGCCTGATCCTTAAATAAGACAATTGGTTTTTTGACTTTAAAACACAGTTTAAAATACTTTCGTTCGTGTTCAAAAAACGGCCTCGACCGGATAACAGCGTTTTAAGTTATGCTACCTATTAGAGCGTTAATATCAGAGGATGCCTATCGAAAAATCACGGTAGTTCAGTCCGAGAGAATATTACGGATATTACGTTGAAATCCATCGGTTTTGTCGAAGATCCGTTATTTTCTCGGGTTTGGATCGGACCATCCAATCATGATGTCTTTCTAATGAAATTGTCCATAGGAGAAGTATATGTGGTGTGACTGTAAAAGATAGATTAAGAAGAAATTAGATAATGTTGTGGACAGAAAGAGGATGCCTACATCCTCCCCACCCCCTCCTCCCCTCCTTCTTTCCCTAGAAAGAACGTCGACTGTATTTATCTGGAACTAGTGTTTAACCGCGACTTCGTCCGCACAATTTGTATACTTACCAGATTTTAACTCAGATCATAAGCTATCAAACAAAAAAAGTTTGATCAAAATCGGTTCAGTAGTTTTTGCGTGATGTGCGAACAAACGAACAAACTTGTCAATAGATGGCGCCACACGTCATTATATGAAGTTAACCGCAACTTTTTTATTCCTCACGATTAAAATACATGAAGTACGAGTATAACAGATTGACAGCAGTAATGACACTTACACACTCGAAAAAAAACGCATTCCTTAACCACCTCCATTAACACCCTTAGAAAGAAATATGGACATCTATTCTGAACCGAGAACCACTCAACATTGCGAAATCATTTTAAAAAAGTACCTAAATAAAAAACACGTATAGTATATATATATTATAGGTTTGCGGGTTTTTTCGCAAAGACTTCTTAGGTTTCAAGTTGCTCGAGAAGAAGCAAGTAAACACACAAACCAATTAGCTCCGGCGAATTAATTAAAGTAAAAGTTAAAGCCCTTAAGTTAAATTAGGACGACCTATCGTCGTCATGAGATACCTACTACAGAGTTCATTTCATTTCATTTATTCTGCCTTAAATTGCATGTATGTAGGTAGGTATAGAGGTAGTGTTACATTATTTAATTGGGTTCCAATGCAATCTAACCGAGAGGTGTAGCTTAAGGTGTAGCGTCTCAATATTAAATTTACGGTTTTAACTACGAAATACAAAACAATAATAAAAATACAATGAACACAATCATGATGATACATTAAATTTTTTTTTTTATATAAATCTTAATCAATATTTATTCAATTTAAAAACAATATAGGTTCCAAAAAAATTGAATCCGCAACGCAGGCTAAAGGCAGGCAGGTTAAAGGCAGGGCAGGTTAAATTAAATTAATTTAATAAATTCTAAGGACATAAAAAATTGTATCCATTAATTCATTTATTTATTTATTTGTAAGACACAAAATACTATTGTAATCACTGTATGAATTAATTAAATTAGATTAATTAAAACTTTATTAGTACGATATTTACATTTAGCGACAGCACCAATATAGTAATTTATTAAGAAATTCATTTTATATGGCCACTCACATTGTTATAAGCATGGATTTTAGCTTCTTCATAAATTTATTAGTACTGAGAGACTTGAAATCCTTGGGTAATCTATTGCACACAATAACATCGTTATATACATTACGGTAGGTTGAATACGAGTTTTGATTTTGGAAGTTACTTTTTTAAAATCGCATCGTCTATAATTAAAAAAAAACTGCCAACTTCGTGTCCAGCTCGCACCCTCAAGGTTCCGTACAAACAAACGTAGGAAGGACAAATTTAACTTAGCAGTGGAAAAATGGCCACCTTAGCATCGGTCTATATCACAATCGATGCTCCAACTGAAAATTTAAGTTTGTAATCGAAAAGAACATACTTTTTTGTTGCTACAAATTAACGATTTTCGGACTTATTCATTTACTTGTGTTGTGAGACAAGATTCTCAAAAAGACAAGACAAGATCTTATCGAAAAATTTCATAATTCTAGGTCAACGGGAATTTGAGATTAAAAAATTACATAAATTGAACTTAGAAGCTTGACTTTCGTACACCTCTAAGGGGTCGTAGATATTATGTGGTATTAATTTGAACTTGATATCTCAACCCGTTCCTGACAAAAAGGGTCTTCACAGACGGACAATAAAGTGATCCAATAAGAGTTCAGTGTTTTCTTTTTAAGTATGGAACCCTAATTAATGAGAAGTATTATTTTATATTCGTTTAAATTTAATTCCTTTTGGAGAACTTACAACTAAATAACAATTTGTTTTATACATAGACGGGTTGATAGCCAGATAATTGGTTTAATTTTGAGTGATTTCATACAATTTTTATGTAAAGGCTATACACAGCGTATACGCCGTATCGTCAACGTGACGCTGAAAACTTGACGGCAGAAAAGGCTCCATTTGACAAGTGCGCTCCATACAAACGAAGTCTGGTAATATTTCCGATACTAACCAATTGAAGTCAGCGAAATTTTTCAGAAACAATCTGGAAACAAATATTGATGAGATTTTCTAGATGGTTTCCAATGTGTCCTGACCCTAATCATGCCGTATATAAAATAACTTAATTTATTTATCAATTGTGTCCGCATTGGGCATGCGTGGTGGACTAACGTCCAAACACCCTCCTAGAGGATAGGCCTGTACCCTGCAGTGGGACGTTTATAGGCTGACAATGATGATGAATAATCTATTATAATAATGCATTTGTCTATCTTCTTCTTCTATCGAGTCGTGTCGAAATGTATTAAGAAAAGAAGTAGATATTCCTATTTCCTGGTGAATTGTAAAGATTAAATCCAATAACTAAAGCACAGTCACAATCGTGATACAAGACACCGTCCTGGATTCGATCTAGCTATGTAGGTACCTACCAGTATCCGTTGTTCTGTATCTTGTGTAATCTATAACCCATCATAGTGTAACAAAAACTCCTATTGGTGAAGCTCAGAGGTCGCGTCGAGTCCATACCATAAGATTAGATAATATAGTACACTAGTACACTATATTATTACACTACACTTTGTCGTGTTATTTTTATATTATTGTTATTATTCTAAAGTCCCACCTAAATGTGAAGAGCGCTGACTCACATAGCCCAGGTTATCCATGTTTGGGAGTCAGAGGTTCCATTTTGATAAATCAAAGTCCCATTTACTTATGTTTATATCGTGTATTTAGTACTTAATTTTTATTTTAACATTTAGTAATCTTTTGTAAATTAGGCTAAGTTGAAGCAAATAAAACCATTTTATTTTTTATTATTTATTTTATTATTAACTACATAAGAAAAGATAATTATAGTAGGAACACTATAGAATCGAAACTCGCGTGACAGACGCGTTTAAGGACACTTCAATGTCATGTTGGTTTAACCAACTAGTCAGTCAGGGGTTGCGTCTGCGATATAGATACCGTACCTATAAAATAAATGACAGCAAGAATAAATACTTCATAACAGCCTTACCGGTACCCGTGGGTGACAGCGGGACATTGCGGGTGGAGGGGAAAGGGGTGTACAAAACGCGACGTTTGAGGCGCGCACAATGGAGATCCCATTCTCCCGTCGTGGTCCGGGGGACAGGGCACCGACAGTGAATTCGCAAAGTCGGTACCGGTATGCTCTCCCCCCGGCCCCCGCTCACCGCGCTCGATTGACCTGTCGCGACCGCTGAGCTTCAACACTAGTAATTTTTATGCTATACCATATTTATACTATTACCTATTCAGTGGCTATAATATCGCTGGGTGAATACAATAATATCTACATCTATACATAAAAAAAAACCGTAAACTTGGCGTGTCTGTTCATTAAAAATATTTGCAAAAACATTATTGAGGAGGATAGGTGTCTAAGGGTGAAATCATCTCATTTTTGAAAGAAAACGGCTAAATTCTGACCTTTAAAAATAATTGACGTTTACGAGTAATAAGTGTGCTTCAGGCTCCTATATTGAATAAATTATTTTGATTTGATTTGATTTGTTGCTACGCACTCGTTCACATCGATTAGTATAGCGAGTCGTGTTCCCGAGCGGATACGCCATACAGCTTCGAATTTCACAGGTCTGTGCGCACATAGTCGCGGGTAGAGCAAGTGATAGCACCTAGTATATAATATATTGTGTTGAATGTATTGGGTACAGTAGTCGACCATTGTCTTTTGTATAATGGAGACTGTACCACACGGTCGGTTAGCAAAGAAAACTCAACGATTTGTTCGGGGTTCTGACGTCATCTTCAGTGCTATACTCTTAACAATTTTTATAATTGATTGCAAGGCTATAAAGAAGTCGCAATAGTTGTATTCATGTATATTATTTTAAAATACTTTGTTTCTTAAGATTCAGAACACGAAATCCACATTCACAGTAGGTTAAAGGCCTCCGCACAGTCATCATCATCATCAGCCTATCATCGTCCACTGCTGGACATAGGCCTCTCCCAAGGCGCGCCACAAAACTCTGTCCTCGGCCTTCCTCATCCAGTCGCTCCCCGCTACTTTTTTTAGGTCGTCTGTCCAGCGGGCAGCAGGGCGTCCCACACTACGCCTACCAGTTCGCGGTCTCCACTCTAGAACTCTGACACCCCATCGGTTGTCAGTTCTTCGACAGATATGACCAGCCCACTGCCACTTCAGCTTGCTAATTTTCTGAGCTATGTCAGCCACTTTAGTTCTGTGACGAATCACTTCATTTCTGATGTGGTCCCTCAGAGAAACACCGAGCATAGCTCTCTCCATAGCTCGCTGAGCGATCCGCACAGTGCAGCGATATTATCGACAGGATATCGCGACACCTTACACACTGCAGCGATTCCGCGATTCGCGTCACGCATGCGCCCCACCACTGAATGTAGTCGAATAATATCCCATCCAAAATGTACTGACAACAATTATCGCAAAATCGCAGCGATATTATCGCTCGATATTATCGCTCGATAATATCGCGGCAGTGTGTAGGATTGCGCGCGTCCCCATGCAAAATGTACTGGAAACAATTATCGCAAAATCGCAGCGATATTCGATATCGAGATCGCTCGATAAAATCGCTGCAATGAGCGGAGGCTCTTAAACTCTTGAAATATTCGATTCGACGTTGATTAAACTAGTTTCTTTTATAAGGCCCCCTTTATTTTTAAAATTTTTGACCTTTTTATTATTTGTTAGCGAATCCACTATAATAAACGCAAATTCTGTGAAAATTTCAACTGTCTAGCTATTACGGTTCAAAAGTTACAGCCCTAAATATGTAGGACAGACAGACAGACGGATGGACGGACGGACAGCGTAGACTTATGAATATGGTCCCTTTTCACCCTTTGGGTACGGAACCCGAAAATCTTCTTTTGAGCGTGAGTTTGGTATGAGTAGGGTCGAAAATGTATGGATTTTGTCATGCGAGAGTTCGAAGTCAAACTAAAAAAAAGTCTCTGAATATCGACCTTTGCAGCCATGTGTAGAAACCATTCAATAGAATAGAAAACAATTTCCTATGTTTATTCTTCTTCCAGCCTTACAATTACAAGTCAATTATATGAGTATGTTATTTCTATTGTTCATTTTAATGAAGACTAATGTGTTGTATTGTTACTTCGGTTTTGGCTGCTATTTTTTGTATAATAGGACACAATAATTTCGAATAATGTATAAGCACCAACTCCATCTGGGTGTTTTAGGCTGCGATTCCACCAGAGATGTGCGAGGTAGCAAGGCGGTGACCGAGGAAAAAATCGGCTAATGAGAGTGCTTCAATTTTCCAATGACGTGATCGAGCGTGCGCGCTATTGTTGGATTGTTTCCTCGCTCACCGCCTCGCTACCTCGCACGTATCTGGTGGAAACGCAACCTTAAGGGTACAAGTTGGTAGCCGACCGCACGCAGCAGCAGCGATGACGTGTTGTTACGCCACTACTGGTTTGTATGTATTTAAATATCCTGCGTACTTGCGACACGTCGCTCGACGATACTGATGTGCGGTCGGACTTCACTGTCGCTCGACCGTTGACCATTAATCTCATAAGGTATATTCACATTACGACTTGCAATGTAAAATAATACCTATTTCAGTACCGATAAAGTTGACAGTGGAATATGGCGCTGCAGTCTGCTGCTGCGGTCTGCAGTCTGGTTCGAAATCATGACTGCAGCGACATGATCATAGCGACACGTCGTCTGCTGCTGCTGCATGCGGTCGCCTACGAATTTGAACCTTAAGGCTCACTATTAGCAATATAATATTGCACGATGACATCGCGATGGTATGACATGACGAACGTTTCAAGTGGATAATCTTTCCCCCACTGAATACTCGCCTCGTACGACATCCAAGGAAAAAACTGGGGTGATCTACTCTTAGCTGAAACTAGACGGCTTACGGTGATGAATATTTAAGTTGTTTTTATTTTTATTAGTCTCTGCCTATCCCAGACAGAGACTATTGATCTCCAGTTTGAGTGGTTCTGTCACACCTCTCTTGCTTCCTCTAGGTTCATACATCTTGTCATTCATTCCCTTCGATTTCGGCTGCTTTATGCGAGTGTGGCATTACGCGAGTGTAATAATATGCGAGTATGACATCAAGCGAGTGTGACATTTAGCGAATGTGTCATTGTGAGACTAGTCCCGTGAGTATACGCATGATGCTGCAGACAAACTAAATAAAACCCATTAAACTAGAAATCACAACCACAAAGCAAAGCAAAGCTCTTCAAAACCCAACCTACTGTTAAACACAGTTAAGTACAAAATAAAACAGCACAAACGAAGCCGCAGGGTAAAACCACACAAAATGATACGAATGTGGATATAATCAAGCGAATATAAAGGTGCTACAAAATCTCTTCCCGGATTACTAAATCGTATTTCCATGTTAGTTGCTACGTTTTGAATTGGTCACTGAGAAAAGCCAATGCCTAAAAATTTGCCTTTTTTCGCTACAAGTGCAAAACTTCATGCTCTTGACTGTAGTACCTACAATCCAAAAATGTTTCTCATCCTCCTTAATATTAACTTGCCCCTCCCTGGGTCATGGCCAGGCGACGCTCTTGTCCACAGGTACGTTTCCTGCAGCGCATTTATATCCTTTTAAGCTTTGCGAGGCCGAAGGCCGTGCTCCGTGTAGGAACGAATCTCCGAAGCGTCCCCCTGGAACCTGGTAGACCTGGTCTCCGAGGTCAATCAAATCCCAGCGAGCCGCAGGCCTAACGCTTATCTGTAGATCTGGTTGACCCTTTACAATTAAAACTTATTTGTGGTATCTATTTTAATATAAATTATCTGTCTTTGTCTAAATAAATCTTGTGTTGAATATTGTTTCTGGCCAAAAATTCTTATTCATAAAGTTACATATTGTGTGAAGTAAATAATGCAAACCAAATAACAGGCTGGCTTGCACCAAACATGATGCTGTCACTGTCATTTGTATGAGCAGTATGAAAGACAGAACTATCACTAAATACGTTTAACCCTAAATACTTGTTGGTGCAAACCGGGCTTCTTCTTCTTATCGTGTGGGCAAGCCCTGGTGTCGGGCTAAATTGTGTAAAGTATGACGCTCTCCAATTCATGACAGTTTAACTATGCAGTGGCTCCTTAGTGACAACCGAATGTAATTTCGTCGTCTGACCAAACCTTTGTCGCTTATTTATTTACTACATCCTTGTAGAATAAAACTACACAGAATTACATAGACGAAATTTTTCTCGTATGTAGTATTAGATACTCTTTCATATGCTGTGCCTAAACCACAGTATAAAAATGAGGACTAATACCTACGTACAGAACGGACACTCTTCCACCATCTTTAACAAACCTCTCGGTGGTTCGGCTGGTTGTACCCAAAGAGTAATATAAGTATATTATTATAAAAGATACGTGGCAACATTATGCATCCACCTTATGTCAAATTGAGATTTGTTTCTTAATTTTCTAAATTAGTTTTTTCGTGGCTATTATTGTGTTAATGTGGTGGAGTTAGTGTAATAATGTGCTATTAATGGAGAACAATATAGTAAAAGTGAGAAATAAAGAAAGGCGCTCCCGTTTGATTCAGATTGTATCCCCGTGTAAAACTCTATTGAACATTGGAATGCGTCCATCCTCGTCGCATTTCAATGTGTTAGGCTAAGGTGTTAGGGTTAGGTTAAGTTAGGGGAGTTTTGCATGGGCACCGTGAAGAAAAGGACGGGCTTTGTTTCTTAATTTTCTAAATTACTTTTTCGTGGCTATTATTGTGTTAATGTGGTGGAATTAGTTTAATAATGTGTCATTAATGGAGAACGATATAGTAAAAGTGAGAAATAAAGAAGGCGCTCCCGTTTGATTCGGATTGATCCTCGCGTAAAACTCCCTTGAACATTGGAATGCGTGTTCCACCCGCGCATTTCAAGAGTTAGGTATTAAGGTTAGGTTTAAGTACAAAGAAAAAAGACACTAATGACCAGGCATTAAGGGCTAGTTCCCATAGCCTTTCCGAAAGGATAAACTGATAAAAAAAAAAAAAAAAAAAAAATAATTATGTCAAATTGAAAGCTACCTAGCTCCATCTATGTTCCAGTGCAGTTATTCAACCTATACTATACAAACCTACTTATATATATTCACTCGGATATATATTATTGTTTTGAATGCTAGTTTTCGCTTAATCCCGCACCGAACCAGTGAAATTTCAGTGTCAGAGAACAACAGAAACTCCAGAACATCACCAAATCGGCACGAAATTGAACGAAAACTACAAACAACACGCACATTCATTACCCAAATAGGCAGCCATCTTGTGACTTTGACATTGACATAGACTATTTTTTTTTTCGTACTTTGCTTCACAAAATACTAGATGGCAGCCCTTTCTATGCAAACTACATCTAAAATATCCGCCAAAAGGCGATTGTCCTGTGGTGTTTTGTTCTCCCACTCGCACTCACTCAGCGTACAAGGTGCTAGTTTCTTCTTAATTTGTAGCCTTTTTAGTAACTGTTTAGCTGATTTAAAACGCATTCGTCGCAATCTACCACAAAGGAAAGGCATCTTCTTCTTATCGAGTGGGCTGCAAGCCCTGGTGTCAGAGTTTATTCAAACCGCCTTACGGCCTCTGACGTGGTTTTTTTTGGTAACCTATCTTACTTTCGAAATTTCACTGACCGAATTTCAGTTGTTCGAAAACGGTTTATAGAATTTTCTAGTGACAGATATTTTGTTACACATACATTTGTTACTCCTTATAAAGACTTGACAGAAGTATCATTTTCCAGAAAATTTAAAATCTGAATTTCATAATCATTTTTTTTCTTTTGACAACGGTCTTCTGGGTTCGAAGTTTTAAAATCTAGAAGCAACTTCTTCCAAAGTATGACTAGGACACTGACACAACACAGTAAAGTTTTTTGTAATAATTACCTAGTAGATACATGATACCAGGATTATAGCACCAACATGCTTGCTAGCATGCTGCTTGCTTGCTTGTTGCTTGCTTGTATGCATGTTAGGGGGACCGGTGCGAGGGGAAGCCCCCTGCCTGAGAAAAACAAACCGGTGGTTTTAAAAATATTGGTTAAACACTTAGCGGAGCGAGCGAAGCGAGCAGAGCATCAAAATGCTTGCTGCATGCTTGCTTGCTTGCTGCATGCATGCTGCATGCTTGCTGCATGTTTGCTTGCATGTTGCTTGGTTGCTTGTATGCATGTTGGGGGGTGCAGGGGGGCTGTGCCCCCCGCTAGGGGGGTGCGGGGGGCGTAAGCCCCCTGCCTGAGAAAAACAACCTGGTGGTTTTAAAATTGTAGGTTAGGTTAGGTTAGAACATGTAAAACACTTAGCGGAGCGAGCGAAGCGAGCGGAGCATCAAAATGCTTGCTGCATGTTTGCTTGCTTGCTGCATGCTTGCTTGCTTGCTGCATGCTAGCTTGCTTGCTGCATGCTTGCTTGTTTGCTTATAATGTATGTTGAAGGTGCGAGAGGTGGACGCCCCCTGCCTGAAAAAAACCATCTGGTGTTTTTAAAATTCTAGGATAGGTTAGGTTAAATATTTCTGCGGAAATGTGACTGTACGGAAAAACAAATATTCGAAAAAGTAAATTATCTGACTTACATTACTTCGGAAAACTGTGTTACAGAATTTTGATCCATTGGTTAAAAGAAAAAAAGGACAATAAAAAATCTGGCTTTTTAAAATATGGCGAATAATATTTCGGGGAAACAAAAAAAAAGGGAAACAATAAAAAGTATAACGATTTCGGAGAACTAAAATTCGGAAAACTATTTTTCGAAAGTACGATAGGTAACCGTTTTTTTTATGTTACGACTAGTACCACCAGAGATAGTAGCCGGGACCAACAGCTTAACGTGCCATCCGAAGCATGGAATCATCTTTTTTTTCAGACAATCTGGTGACTCAGCCTGCAATGTCCCAACCAACTAGGGAAAAACGCACAAAGTGACATTTCACTAGGTGCCCCCCGTGGGAATCGAACCCACGACCTCCGTGTCAAGAGCCCAATGCTCTTAACCATTAGACCACGGAGGCAGGAAAGGCATAAAGTGGGTAGTCATGTTTGGTTCGAAAATATGTGATTAAGGGGCCATAGGTCCAGACGAATATTTCTATGAGAAACGCGATTGCCGAGCGCTCCGAAAAGTGTGTGCGTGAGCCGTATTTTCGATTAAAAACAACTAACCAAAGTACTTTTTCTAGATTTTATTTATGATTGCACTAGTTAAACTAATGGTGAATATGTGAGTATAAATACTAACAATCGGAAACTATTTTAAGTTCTTCTAAACCGAGAAAAATGTTTAAAAATGCATGAAAATACGTCATCTTTGTGACGATTTTCTATCGAGTGAAGTAATTCCAATCGTGTATTCAGTTGATGATTGCACTAGATGAAATATCCAAAAATACTGAGGTATGACTTTAGTTTCGGTAAATGGTATAAATCTAGTCGTAAAATGAAAAATAAAAGATGCCTCCGAGGTATTTCCACCTACTATTACGTCTTAACGAAGAATGTCGATAAACTATATCGCCTCTTCTTGTCAGTGCGAGCCTGTTTGTATGAAAAGTACAGGCAGTGACTATACTGTGAACAACTAAAGGGTGTTAGGGTAAATAGTTGCATTACTTTAAGGGGTGATTGTACTGAAAAACTTTACCTAGGAAACCCATAGGAAATTCGCAAACAACATTTTTGACTTTCCATACCAAATGCAATTAGCTGGTGGAACGTTTGTATGAAAAATGGAAATGATTTTTTTGCGAATTTCCTATAAGTTTCGTTGTGAAAGTTGTTCAGTGTCATGGGTACAATCACACCTTAAAGTAATGCAACCATTTACCCTAACACCCTGTACTTTAGTGGAGTGTGACGCATTTAAGTTTACACCCTGTTTGGTTTACATTTTGCTTGTAATTTATGACCACGATCCTCAGCAGTGAAAAACAGAACAAAAATATACTAACAGCCCTTTATTGTTTAACGATCAGTACAGCCTAATGCCTAATGCCTTTAATCCTTAAGTCTAGACAAATAATTAATCTAACTAACACTAAGTCCCTTGGGCTTAGTTCAAAGTAAGAGCTAGTAACAACTAAAGAAGGTCAAACACGAGAATTATTTTCATACGCAATACCACACCCCCGAAACTCCATAGAACGATCGAACGTACTGCTATAGAAACAAAATGGCGTCGGCACAAGCGCCGTCCTGCTCACACGTACGTGCCTGCTGTATGTACTTCTTGCTCGGCTCCCCTGAAGTGTCCCCAGAAAGATCGGGTTGAGGTGCGGTACCTGAAGTCAGAGAGGGGCGGGGAGTGGCCGTTCTGTATATAGAACTATATTATGATATATTCTGTTGTTTTATCAAAACCATGGTGGTTCCGGGTAACCGTGGTACTGGCTTGAAATACACCACCCTCATTTCTTCCCATGGGTGTCGAACGAGGCGACCATGAACAAGAAATAAGGTCAGGCCAGAGGTGGTCTAAACCATACGGTCATTGACGTCGAAAAGGAGATTAAATTGAAATGAGGTTTTTGTATCACGAGATGGCTTTACCGAATCTCATGAAATTTTGTGTGTATATTTAGTAGGTCCGAGATTAGGACGTAAACTATGAAGGGTAGGTGTAGGGTAGGTGTAGAGTAGTTGTAGGGTGGGTGTGGAGTAGGTGTAGCGTAGGTGTAGGGTAGGTGTAGTGTAGGGTAGGTGTATGGTAGGGTTGGTGTAGTGTAGGGTAGGTGTATTGTAGGGTAGGTGTAGTGTAGGGTAGGTGTAGTAGGTGTAGGGTAGGGTAGGAGTAGTGAAGGGTGAGTGTAGGGTAGGTGTAGTGTAGGGTAGGTGTAGTAGGTGTAGGGTAGGGTAGGAGTAGTGAAGGGTAAGTGTAGTGTAGGTGTAGGTTTAGGGAGTAGGCTAGGTGTAGAATAGGTGTAGGGTAGTTGTATGGTAGGTTTAGGGTAGGAAAAAGGCAAGACAACGTCTGCTGGGTCAGCTAGTTATTATACAAAATTTCCCAATCTTTCCGTGGGTGTCGTATGAGGTGATTATGGGATTAAGATTCTATTCGGTTTTTTATGGGCGACCGGTAGTCTATTTCATCGTCCTAGTAGTCTGTGTGTTGTCTGTCTGTCAGTCAAACAGTCACGAAAATGTTTAATGTGTTTATAACACTTCAACGAACAATATCAATGTTACTCTAAAATTCGAACTTTACCTTTTCCAAAGCAATACGAGAGAGCCAGCACTTAGTTAGAACAATTATAACCGGTTATTGCTGCCTATTACTGGTTCGGATCGGACAATGGCGCTTCTGCCTTCGGATGCCACATTGTGTGGTACAGAAGAGAAAAGCTCGAGTCCTAAATTGGTAAGGTTAATTGAGAATCAGACAAAGGTAGAGTGATTAGTCCAGCAGCGAACACTGACATCCCATTGGAAAAACTTCGGTGCGTTGTCCTGTAACTAAAGTCCATCAATATCAGTTAAACAAACGTCACCACTATTTCCAAGCAAATCAACCTAATCTCAACCTTATAATGACAAAACAAAAAACCTCCAAATGGATCTGAGGCGCAAGATGACCTCTGCATATTGAGATTATGATTAATGAAGATTCTAATAGTCGTTTCCACTGGCTTTTCGGTGAAGGAAAACATCGTAAGAAAACCGGCATGCTTCAATTTCGAGGCATGTATTGTACCCACTGTCCATTATAAGTGGCGACGGGCTCGCCTCCCGTCACACCCCAAGTAGCACGAAAGCTGTATAACAAGCCGTACACTAGCCGGTTAGAAGTTCCTAATAACGGCATAGCCTCTATAAACAAGTTCTACAGTAGCTGTACAAGCTGCTACAGCGCCGCTCTACCCCCAAAAGAGGCACCAATTTATACAGCCTAAGGTTCTACAATGTCTCTACAGTGTTCGTAAATGTGTGTTAGTACGGAGATACAAAGGTGCTATGCGAGTGGTAGTGTACGCCCAAGGTTCTAAAATAGTTTCTTGTAGCGCGACTATAGCGCTCGCATCGTATTTAGACGCTTCGCGTCCCATGATGCGCAGGCTCATAGATAGTCCGTTGGTAGAGCTGATTTTGTAGTTTTTTTGTTGTTGTTTTGTTGTGTGCTGTTTGCTGTTTGGCTAGTTTTTGAAATTTTGCATTATTACAATATTATGAATTGAATTTTGATATACTTACTAACTTAGTGAGTAAGCAATACTAACAATGAAATTAACTGTAACTTGTGACATACCTACAATATGGAATTTATGTTCTGAAATAAATAATTTGATTGATTGATTGATTTTGTTCACGGGTGGTGTGTAGGTGCACCAATCAGGAAGCTCTATGGATGGGTGGCAAAAATAACCTGCTTCTATTTGTCGAAAGATTTGACGATTGACGTATGACCGGCGTGATCGACCCACCAAATAAACATAATGTTTTATACTTACTCAGCATCAATAAAAATCCATAACAGCGATGACCGCAATTTGCATCCGTCTTTCTGGGTACAAGAGTAACTTCAATTATCTCGCTTACACTCATGCGAATTGACAATAGTGTCAAAACGATAGACAAGGCTGTGCGACGGGACTGGGATTCATTGAATCTGTTAATTGGCACCTGGTAGTGGTCCAAAGAAACAATAGCGAACGCTGGCAGCGTCTCCTTTGTCATGTATAGCTTGTACGTGTAATTTATGAAAGGAAGGCGGTTGACCATTGACTTACCAACGACTGGACGTAGGTTCCGCGCTTAAAAGTGTCCGAATCAATTGTTTCAATTCAATGTTTTTAGTTGGTTTATACTACTAAAAACACTTAGGTTTGTGTAGCATAGTCTCATTGGACATTATTTTCGCAAATTTTGCTCTAGACCCGGGGTCCATAGTATTCTACGTCAATGCGTTTGACCATTTTTATTGCCTTCTTTGACAAAAAAAAATGTTAACGTAAAATGTTACCTTGTTTGTTTGCTACTCGTGAACTTTGTTTGATAAGTTACAAACATGGAATTAACATATAAACATCAAAATAATAATACACTTACGTACATGCTTACATTTTTAAACGTGTAGTAGTGTTCACTGGCGACTAGCTCATCATTACCTATCACATTATACAGAGTTTAAGCTCTGCAAGTGAAATATGACTGTTATGAACATAGTAGGTACAATATTTCATATCAAAGTCAAAATAATTTCTTCAAAATATAGGAACTTAAAACCGAAATTCCACTAAACCATTAAAAGACAAATCTTTATTTTAAGCGGCAATTTCAAGCAAAATACGGCCAGAAACTCTTCAATATAACACGACTTAGTAACTATACCTACCATTATCTCTAACATTCCCCTTGGTGAATACAGTCGTGAACAGACTTACGATATAAAAAGTTGCCTTCAATCTGCAGCCATACCAAGATCAGCATTTCTCCTTTTCACCATTTCTCTCTATATATTGTGTGTGTGTATGTGATAAATGTGACTGTTTTTCACACTCAATAACATTTAAAAGGTATTTTCATATCGTTATTGTGCAGTGAAGTTCTTTCTCACCGATCCCCGCTACCCAATCAGCCGCGTACCCCAGCAACGTCCTATGCCGAGGTCCGTACCTCTCTGGGTGCCCCTAGGTCGGTTGCTTAAGTTCATTCATTTGGATCGGTAGACCCTTCGTGGTTCCTCCAATAGTCCGCAGTAAAAAGCAGTAACTGCTCCCTGAGCAATGCTGTATAAGTCATTTAAAAAAAAAAAATTTAAGTTCTTTCACCTGATCAGGATGAAAAATTAAATCGCTTACTACTTAATACTTGTACCCCACATAATTGTCCGCCCACGATTGCGGAAACGTTCGGGATAGTAACGAATTCAGTCGGAAATTTTTAGATTTTTAATCAAAAATCTGTTGTTTCACTTACCTTTTCAAGTCTTTAATTGTTTTTCTGCCTGCCTGGCAGTAGCCAAGATAGTTTTATGGTTTATATTATACAGGGTGTTAGGAAAAGTATCATTTACCTTTCAACCATATACCTAATACACTACCCATCAAACTGAACAACTTTTAGTACGGGGGCAAAACGATCAGAACAAAAAAATCGACGTAAACGTATATGGATCAGCAGACTTTTTTTTCGGATAATTTTATTTATTTATTTATTTATTTATTTATTGACGAAACCAACAGCATTACAGTGGGTAATATAAAAATAACAATTTGTGTAGGTAGTATAGCCAATTACAGGTTTCCTTATGTTAACATAGTTATAATATTTTGTTATTATAGTAATCTAAACACTAAAATTACTCACTTTAGCAATGAAATGTGTCATAACATAATCAACATACAGAACACGGAAAAAATTTAATATTTATAACACGAAAATTTCAATACAGCATACACATCCCACATCCTCTGCAACACACCACATACAGGAAACTCCTTGTGATTTGGATTGGGTGTATACAGTTTTAGTTTTAGCCTATGTATACAGTTTTAGTACTTTCGAGATAAATTTAGTTTTAGAGTCAACAAAAAGATCCAAGTCCGAAAAAGTCGTGTTATAAGTAGTGGAAATACGGGAAATGGGAGAATTACTCCCATATCTTGTTCGGTGGAAGGGAACATGAAAGAGCCGGGTGTGTCTCGTTCTCTTACCCGGAACGCACAATCCAATCTGTGAGATTATGTAAGGGTTTCCGATGTGACCATTAACAGTGTCATAAAACAGCTTCATGTCCAAGACATCTCTACGGTTTCTCAAGGAAAGTAATTTAAAAGCTTTACATCTAGAAGAGTAATCGTCATAGAATGAACACGTGCGGTATTGAAGATGCCTCAAAAAACGTTTTTGTATACTTTCTATACGATCGATATGGACACTATATTGTGGAGACCATACACAGCTAGCATACTCCAGAACACTACGGACATATGCATAATAAACAACTTTTATACAATGTATATCTTTGAAGGGTTTACACACTCTTAAAACAAAACCAAGGCTCCTATAAGCTTTCTGCACTATATGTTCGTAGTGTAAATTGAACGTTAATTTGTTGTCCAGAATGACACCAAGATCTCGAACATGATCGCTTCGATTTAGGGGAACATTTTCAATAGTATAAGCAAACACAATGGGGGCAGGGCTTCTAGAAAATGATATACATTGACATTTGGATACATTAACAGAGATTCTGTTTACTTTATAGTAATGCCCCAGACGGTCTAAATCTTTCTGTATTTCCATGCAATCACGTACCGTACCAATGTCCAAGAACACCTTTTTATCGTCGGCATACAGCAGAAAATTCGAATTCTCAAAACAAATATAAATATCATAAAGAAAGGCGCAGTAGAATAGTGGCCCAAGGTGAGAACCTTGCGGCACTCCAGATGGAATGTTTATGAAGTCCGATCTATAGCCACCAATAACTACGGCCTGAGAACGATTGCTCAAGTATGATTCGACCCACCTCAACAGATCTCCACGTATGCCCAAACAGTTAAGCTTACGTAACAGGATGACGTGATCCACACGATCGAAAGCTTTTTCGAAATCAGTGTAGATCACGTCAACCTGCTTGCCCTTCTCCATGTGTTTTAATGTGAAATCAAGAAAATTAATAAGATTAGTATTAGTAGACCGTTTTTTTAAAAAGCCATGTTGTTCATTGGTAACTCCATTGGAGATAGTAGGGTAAATATGATTATATACTAGTTTTTCGAAGATCTTACCGAATGCATTGAGTATGGAGATAGGACGGTAATTCTCCACTCTGGTGCGAGACCCCTTCTTAAGAATTGGCACTATGTGCGCTTGTTTCCACACTAAAGGAAATACTCCCTCCGCAAGAGATCTATTAAAAATTATCCGTAGGGGGCTGACCAAGCCAGGGGCACTGTTTACTACGAATAAAGCAGGAATCCCATCACTACCAGGCCCTTTATTTTTATCGAGGCTTCTAAGAGCTTTAAATATTTGATCATTACTAATTGTAAGACTGTTAACAAGACAGCTATTGCCGTACTTAGGTGGAATCATCTCATCGTCAGGATAGGAGGTCGCTGGAGAAGAAAATACACTATTAAAAAAATTGTTAAATGCTCCAGACATGTCAGGACCGGTATTATAGGAGGTGTTATTATATGTTACAGTTTGAGGGTAGTTAGATCCTCCTCGTTTGGCTTTTACGAACGACCAAAATCTCTTTGGGTCTTTTTTTATGAGGCTTTCGGTTGAATCGACATATTTATCATGACATTCCTTTTGGACTTTTTTTTGTCGGTGTCTGAGAAGAGCAAATTCATCGTAGGCGATAGGACAACCAGAGATCTTCCACCTTTTGTGCGCTTTGGATTTTTCTTTGATTATTTTTATTAGTGGTGAACTAAACCAGATGGGATAAGACTGTCTCTTTACGGAGCTTAACTTCTTGGGGATGAATTTAGAAATGGTTTCACTCAGGACATCATAAAAACATTGAGTAGCATCATCAACTGAGCCATAGCCTAGTATTGTTTCCCAAGATATGTCATTGAGGTAATTAATAATACTATTGTAGTCGCCTTGTCTGAATTTAAGCACTTCACGACGAATAGATTTCAGAGGTGGAACTGTAATGTCTGTAACATCAATCGCCATTGGAGGATGAAAAATATCAACATAGACTATGGGGCAATCACATTCATGAACAGTTAAATGAAAGTTACTATAGATAAGATCAAGAGTGTTGTTTGAAGGGTTTCTAAGTTTATTGTGCTGATCGAAGCCATGCAAATTAAAGGTTTCAGTTAATGTTGTTGCTGCATTTAATGCTCCCATAGCTCTAGCTATTTGCTCCCATAGTAAAATTTGTTCAGTTTGCTAGCTAGAGTATGCGGTTTAAAGGTTAATGATACTTTTCCTTACACCCCGTAGGTATATATAGGTATTGTATTAAACCTCTGAGGTAAATTTTTAATTCTAGAAAATACTGACGGCATTTTCCAGTTGTTCCGTAAATGTACTTGAATTCTTCGTCTTCGTCTCGGTTTCTTTTATTGAAAGGTTCTTAATGGTTTTGTTTTAAGGTTTAAGTTTAGGTAAGGTTTTCTTTTCAAGCAATCAAAAATCTACTTTAACACTTTAATAATAATATGCTGACACTTTTTAAGGGGATGAATTGAACAACTTTCTGTATGGTACCAACATCGAAATCGTGAAAAAAATAAGACATTCCACACAAAACTGTAAACCTACTCGAGCCAACTGTATAGAACAGCTTTTTTTTCTCGTGATTTCGATGTTGGTCCCATAGAGAAAGTTGTTCAGTTTGATGGTCTGATCATCCCCTTAAAAAGTGTGAGCATATTAAGAAGGACTGACTTACTGAGCGATTTTTTTGTAGCAATAATTATGTTTTTAGTACAATATTGGCTTTAATGAAGAAAATTTTATCAAGCAACCTGCATAAAGATACGTTGAAGAAACAAAAGAAAGAACATCTGATGAGTATGTGAAGTCCAGCAACTCATATTGGACACGCGTGGTGGAGTAACACCCATGCACCATTTAGGGCAGGCCTGTGCCACCGTGTACATATCCTACAGAGAACCAGCTTCGCACAAGCTCGCGGCGCGGGCGGCCGGTACACCCCTAAATGTTTCTACCACATTAGTAAATATCCATACAGAATGAAAGCTTGATACAAGCAGCCGCTGTCTATACACTAACATTAGGCTTGAACTACACCACACAGCACAACATCGCATTTTTCCGTCGCTCCATCCTTTTCTGTCACTCAGGAACGCGGCGTGCTGGCTCGCGCGATCGCGTTCCGTCTATCAAAATGTATCCAATTCCGGCAAATGACGTTCCTGAGTGACAGAAAAGGATGGAGCGACGGAAAAATGCAATGCGGTGCTATGTGATGTAGTTCAACCCTTATAGCGCGGGTTGCGGGAAGTACGCTTGTATGAAGCTTGTTTTCTGTAGGGATATCTATTCATGTGATTTTAGTACGCTACGCGAGCTATGGTCGACTAACGCAGCGATCGGTAGCTCCAGTAAAAACGAGGGAACGCATCTGTGTTAAGGCGTATCATCCTTGGACCACGACTCTCCATACTAATCGATGCGAACGAAAGAGTGGCTCCGGTCAGAATTTAAGTGTTTTCTTTGAAAAATTAGATGACTTTTTATTAATAAACTATTAAAAAAACCACATCATTCTAAATTGTGTTGTGAACATATTGTAAATTTTCTATTAAAAACTTAAGAGTAAAATGGTTACAACTGGAAAAAAAGGGGTGACTTTAGATTCCCTTTTCTTCGGTTTTATTCATTAAAATCGATTTCTAGAAAAACTACATCACTTCTCATATCGTGTAGATGGTTCAGTTTATTTTTCAGCTCACAAAGTGCAACAGTTATTGAATAAAATGGTTGCAAAGTTACCCAAAACCAGGAGGTAGCCCCTTAAACGTACACAAGTGTGTGTCTTGAATTCCATAGTGTAACCAAGCAAGTCACTGTAGTGGAAATCGATTTGGAGCTTCATTACTTCCTACTGATTAAAATTTCAGCGACCAAAAGTATCTCACGATTTTCTCTTTTCGTTTTTCTCTTAAATCTAGAATTTCAGACGGTCAGACGGGATTATTTTTTTCATTTTTATTTTAATTAAAACCCGAGGTGTCATCTGTCAGTCTTTAATTAATGTTAGCGTTCGTTTACAATTGTTGATGAGTTTGTAGAGTTTCCAGACCGGGGTTGAGAGGTTAAAAGGCGTAGGCATCTGTTATATAGGGGTATAAGGACGATAGACAGAGATATAAGGACGGAACGATCTTCTAATTAAAGGGTTGCTTATTGTACAACGGAACCCTAAAAAGATACGTGCAATTTACCAATAGCTCTTCCCGGCATCCAAGTACAGATTCACCTTAATCTGAAACAAGGACAAAAGGAGGTTAACACTTTAAGCCGGTGGCGGGTCCACTTACATTATGTATCTATTTGGATACGGCCTATATATTATTCACGAGTTGATTCCTAAATGTACAATATAACAATCCAACAGTACTGATACTAACAACAATAATTTCGTTGAGACTGGTGACAGCTCGGTGAAAGCGTGTCTAAGGGCACTAAATATGGTGGGTATTATAGAGAAATTACACGCTCTGTGGGGTACCCACATTTACATTCGACTCGGCGGTTCACCAGCGAATAGGGAACCGCCGAGTTTGCATATACCTAAGGCCGAACATTTCGTCAATAAATCAGTACGCACTGATACTCACATCTTTCAATACCTACTGTCCTAGCCACCGCTACCATCCTCACACGCTCCGCACGTGAGTTCCCAAAACGCTCCTTGGGTTATTCATATTTTCTCAAACATGCTTGGAAATTTGAGCATTATTTTGAGAACCTTGTTCGAGATAAATCGAAATTGCTGTACTGGCCAAATACATGCGAGCAGCTTTGATGAGTGAGTGCTGAAATGACGGCTAAGAGAGATGAATGAGAGTAGTAGAAAATCAATCCCGTCAAAAATTACAAACATGCATACTATTTCGGGAACATTTTATGTCAAAATTCTTCAAAAGTTGTATAGCAATGAACTTGCCATAAAGAGATGTAACAGATGGAGGTGTAACGAATCTTATTGAAATAATATGCATACATACATAAATATACTCACGCCTAGTGTCCCATTGGGGTAGGCAGAGACAATTGATCGCCATGGCTACGATCCTGACATATCTCTTTTGCCTCTTCCACAGTCATATAAGTCGTTTCATACACGCTCGTCGGTTTCGAGTACATTTGATCTAGCCCTTGGATCTGGATCTTAAGCATGCTGCCAATATACCAATGATATATTATTACATACCAATGTTAATAATATGTTAGTTATTAAATCATTTTTCGAAACTCTTACGTTGAACTCTAAGATAGATAGATTCTCCTCGGCCGTACCACAATGCGTCAAAAGAAAGGTGTTCAATCAGTGCGTCCTGCCAGTGATGACCTATGGTGCGGAAACAAGGACCCTGACGAAAGGACTAGTCACCAGTCATAGTTCATCTATTCAAGGTAGCTCAGCGAGCTATGGAGAGCTTGGTGTTTCTCTGAGAGATCACATCAGAAATAAAGTGATACGTCAGAGAACTAAAGTGGTTGACATAGCCCAGAAAATTAGCAAGTTTAAGTGGCAATGGCCTGGTCATATCTGCCGAAGAATTGACTACCGGGTGTCAGAGTCCTAGAGTGGAGACCCCGAATTGGTAGGCGTAGTGCGGGACGCCCTGCTGCCCACTGGACAGACGACCTAAAAAGTAGCGGGGATTAGTACTGAATGAGGAAGGCCGAGGACAGAGTTTTGTGGTGCGCCTTTGGAGAGGCCTATGTTCAGCAGTGGACGATGGTAGGCTGATGATGATGATGTTGAGTGTTGATGTTAGTGCGTATGCAATTCAAACGGGTAGCATGTGCTGTCGCTACTGCATGTTAGTGAATTGTGCTAAAGGTTCTACTTTATGCGTCCAATAAAGTACATTTGGAGGTTGCGTAAGTGACTTTTTTGATACTATGAACAACATACGTTTGTTTCTCCGTAATATTAAGTAATGGACTAGATACCGAACGATAGGCTTCATTCATCATCATCCTGTACTGACTAACAACGAGGGTTTAGTACCCAAAACGGAAAGTTAAGTAGTCGAACCCCAATAGGTCGAGAACGAATTGTAAATGATGAAAATTTTACCAGATTATTTAGTATGGACATAACACAATCGGTCGGTATGATAAATGGTTTTTCCTCTTCGTTACCAATGTTATACATATTATATCTTCAGTTTATTATTTATTTTTTTGGGGCTTCGTACCCAAAGGACGAAATACCCTAATTAATAAGTCTAAGTTGTCCGTCCGTCCGTCCGTCTGTCCTACCTTTTTAGGGCTGTAACAATTGAACAAAAATAAAAAATAAGAGGTCCTCATACAAGAAACTAGTATTTATTACGGTTTTTTCTTCTCGCTCTATCGTAAAGACGGTAATACATACAAGCGTCAAACTTGGTGTGATTAAAGAGCAGACTCTACAGTATAACAACCAATAAAAAAACCGGCCAAGCGTGAGTCAGTCTCTAAAAAGTAAGTTAATAACGTTATGTGGTGGTGTGGTACGGAAACCTCGGTGTGCGAGTAGCCCGACTCGCAATTGACCAGTTTTTATTTATCTTTAATTACGTTAAGCTCGGAAATAGTTATTTGTTATGCTAGGCTGCAAAGTTTCTTTTTGGCGCGAGTACTTGTATTGAAACCTGCGTCTGCGGCATGGTACATCGATAAACGTTTTATCGCGCCTGCTAACTCGTTCGTTCACGCGCAAAAAGAAAGGGAGCTAGGGCGCGATAGCGCTTTATCGCGCGATCATGCCGCGGGCGCAGAATCTTTCCGAGCTTGTGAGGTGAAAAGAATATTAATGTCTTTATTATTATTATAAAATCACAAATTCATAACACATCACAATCCTGGCTACATTAGTTAATTCCCATTACCCATAGGGTTGCGACATTTCCTCACCTTCTCTAATTAATTTGGGTTTCCGTTTTGTCATTATCACCCTAATTTTGGTTTGACCTACATATTACATTAGGTTAAATTTCGTATGAATGGAGATTTTAATATTTAAACGACTTTTGAAATTAAGTACGTACCTAAGAGTCATAGCGATAAAGCAATTTTTGAGCGTAAGCTTACTGCACCATCGCCACGTCGCAATGGAATCGCCTCGAATCCGCTTCGACAGTAAAAAAATAGCAGCGATAACGCAGCGATGTGGCGGCGATATCGTTCAGTCAACACGAGGCTCCCCATAGGTAAATGCAGGGCCGGACCATATTTGCTGATTTTTAGAAGCTTTCTTCTCGTTAATTGAAAGACATTATGTGCATCAACTTTTTACGTTGAAGTTACTTTTACTTGAAACACACACCTTTGTGTAGCCAATGTTAAGATCTAAAATTGCTACAAGGCAAATTTTTTTTAAGACTCTTATTTAATGAGTCAATTAGATAATTGTTAAATTTGGGGCGAATTATTATGATTTTAGAAAGTGATTTCCTTGGATTAGAAGGAACCACAGAGACAGAATGAAGGACAAGCCAGTCACAAATAGATATACCTACTAAAATGACGAAGTTTAGTAGAGGTGAGGCGGCTCTGCAAGAGTCAAGGTCGTTCGGTCAGGGAAACCTCTTAAATATCGCTTGTGTGATATGGCTCTAAATACTTCACCAGCAAGAGTTAGGTTGTACTTATGACGGTGATGATAATACATACATAACTTCACGTTCATTATAACCTATAGTTTAGGGGAAGGCAGAAACTTTGCTACAACTATCAAATAACTTTTTAAAAAGCACTAGGGTATAGTAGTATATTTGCCTACCAATCCGCACCGTGATGGACTAACGCTCAAAATATACCCTCCTAGAGGGTAGGCCTGTGCCCTGCAGTGGGACGTATATATAGAATGATGATGATGATGATTTGCCTGCATGAAATATTATTCGTTTTTCATTCTTTTGAAAATAATACTATTCTCAAATTTAAAATTAGAGAATCTTCGCTATCTCAAATTTGAAATTTTTAAAAACTCCAAGACCATTAAACCGACCAACTTTCTCTATGGCATAAATGAAAGAAAAGCAAAAAAAATAAAAAAATCTGCTGTTCCATATAAAACTGCAAACCTATTCGACCCGTTCGAAATGTATGAGACAGCAGATTTTATTTGCGATTTCGATGTTTGTCCCATACCATAGATAAGTTGTAAGGTTTGTTGGTCTGATCACACCCTTAAGAGGCCATTACAAGCTCAGTGGCGCCCTCACAACAATAATAAAGGTTTCTCAATAAAGAAGGCCTAAATTTAAAAAGTGTTATGGAGTAACACTCCACTACAATAAACTACAAAAGCCTTCAAACTATTTTTATAGAATACTTCTATAAGTGCTAAACATTCCACTTTTAAGAATTTCGAAATAAAAATAAAAGCGGTAGTTTTTTTTATTTTTTTCATTGCATGTAAATAAAAACCTAAAACATTATTCTATAACAATAGATTGAAGGCTTTTGTAGTTTATTGGAGTAGCACTTTTTAATTAAGTAAATAAACAAAAATAAAAAAATAGGCTTTCTTTATTGAGAAATATTTATTATTGTGGTGAGGGCGCCACTGCGCTTGTAATAGGGTAAAAGAACCATCAGCATAACAAACTTCAATTAGTGTAAAAATCAAAAATTTGGCTTAAAATTTGGCTTAGTTCGGATACCCTCTGACCAGATAAACATTTTAAGGTGATTAAAAGTTTCAAAAGATTCCACCCGCTTCACTGCTTCTAATTTATTTCTTGGAAGTAAGTTATCAAACTCAAATTTTGTGATTTTAAACTTGGTTTAATGTACTTTAAGAGTTTGGCTGTATCCTTATTTTGGGCTATAAAGTGTGCCAAAATGGTATGCTAGTGTATACCCATATGAGACTGAAACACTTCCCCTAAGAAACCTAATAAGAAATAAGCAATAGTTATTTGTTATGCTAGGCTGCAAAGTTGCTTTTTGGCGCGAGTACTTGTATTGAAACCTAAGCAAGCGAAGGACTCTAGGATCAAATAATATAATCCTGAGCTCAGCGAAAGTTTCAAAGGTACGAGACGCAGAATAACTTTGCAGCCTTGCGAAACACACAACTTTTGACCTCACAACAGCGAGGAAAAAAAATGTTAATTACTAAAAGAACATTTTAAAATGTTTTTTTTTCGTGCTGGCCAGCGACATGAAATAGTTATTAAGCATTTTCAGTGGATTAGCGGTATAGAAAAATGTTGAATTGACAGATTCGAATTTCAAAAACTCTTTCCACGCTAGCGGATAAAATGTACTTTTGCACTCAGATTTCGAATGATAAACAGAATCTTTCCGAGCTTGTGAGGTGAAAAAATATTTTTGGACTTCCCTTACTCTCAATCAGCAAAGCTGATCGAACGTTTGTATGAAAAATATAAAGTTTTTGCTGCGATTTTCCCTCTTTATTTATAATTAATGGACTTCTTGCTTGTGCGTTAGCACCGCATTTCCGCCAAAAGGTTTGAGGAAGTATCTGTCCAATCTTGAGGATTGTTTTTGAGTAAGAACACAACTGAGAAGGATTGTGGAGCCTCGTGGCAGGCTGAAACGCGAACCGCGCGAACACCACGCAAAAGACAAGTGTTCGGGGCAAACCCTGCAACGTGAATCGATTTTCCCTTGTTTCTTTGTGAAAGTTTTTCCGTGTCATGAGTGCAATCACCCATTAAAATAATGCAACTGTCTATATTAACAACTGGGGTTTAAATGCTTTTGATGTCTCGTATTTGTAATATCGAAGAGACTTCGAACTAACTATCTTCTATCTAACTACTCGATTCAATCGGTATCAAATTGACATGGTGTTTTTTGGCAGTTCTTAGCGATCACTTCATAGATATGATGATCACAGAAACAACAATTAATTATTTGATTTGAACCGAGTTAAGGCTAGGTTATCCCAGTACAAGCGTCTCTTTCTTGCAAGCATAAGTTTACAATTAGCCATTCCGCTCCAATTGAAAGCAGGATCGCAAAAAAAACGTGTTTTTCGTCAATATCTTTGCTCATGGGAGTTTCTAAGCTAAAAATTCTCCTGAGTTCACTAGAAATATTTAATGTATTTAGTTAAGTACAAGAAGAAAAAGTAAAATATCAGCAGTTTAATCATAGTATTGAAAAAACATAACAAAAATGGGTAACTTTGGGATGTTTTTCTATCTAGTAAACTTAATCTAATCGTGTAATTGAGAACAGTCGCCCATCCGCCCGATCCTTAAATAAGACATAATTTAATTGCAGACTGTAAAACACAGTTTAAAACACTTTCGTTCGTGTTCAAAAAACGGCCTCGACGGAATAATAGCGTCTTAAGCCGAATCAATCGGAGTTCAAAGTCGACCCGATTTGCGTAGGGTCTAGTCGATCCGGACTACCCCTAGTCAAGCCGATTCGAACCGAGTTTAAGAAGCACACTCTCGGACTGAACCTAAATGCCTCATCCTCCCTTTTAGTTTCATCTAAGGCTGTAATATTAAACCTTGTCTTTCAGATCAAGTAACATGAAAGACTAAGCAAAAAAGTCTTTGTCCATAAGTGTTCGGTATTACTTTAGTAAATATTGACTGTCTGACATATTTTCGTACTATAGCTATCCAACGATAATAATGTACGCTATCATACTTATTGTTAATAATATGCCTCTATTGATATCGCCAAGGTTACTATCAATATTGTATTTTGTAACAGTCGGCAGTTTTGGTATCTACAACAAATATCATAGCTTAAGAATTAATATTGTAATAGTTATTAAGTCGTGTTATGTTGTAGAGTTTCTGGCCGCATCTTCTCTACAGCGACAACACGTTCCGACGCGGTGGTAGCTTAAAAAAGATTTGACGTTTAATAAGTGTGCTTCAAGCTCCTATATTGAATAAATTATATTGACTTTGACTTTGACTTATCGTAGCCTATAACTACCATGCCCTGATGTACCAAGTAGTGAATGATAGAATATGCTATTGTTCCAGTTAGTTTTATCCTTGTAACACAAGATTGAATTAATAAATAGCAGTAACTTTCAAAATTAAGACTGGCAACACTGACGAGTGACGTTCGACGTCAGGTTGACAATCTCGAGCGCGCGCGAAGGCGGCGGACTCTTGAAAGTGTTTTTCTATTAATTAAAACGCGAAGGAATCTGTTCTACATGTTCTTAGTTGTACCTACGATTGGAAATATAAACTATTCATCTAGATGGTGTGTTTCATTGAAGATCGTCTGTCGGAGACCTACAGATAGTGTCTAGTTTTCATGATAGAAGATACATTACAAGATCCAAGAAGAATTTCCACGCCTAGTCGCGCATCATGTCGACTTATAACGGTGACTCGAAACAGTGATGTACTTATACAATTTTTTTTCGCAATTCCTGAGGTAGTCTCCATAGTGAAAGTTGTTCAGTTTGATGGTCTGAGTTCACAGTTTCAGTATTTGCTAGGCTGTCACTTACACCCTGTATAGGGTCCTTCTTAATGTGCTGGTGGTTTTTTCAGGGGATGATCAGACCATCATACTGAACAAGTCTGATCATCCTCTTAAAGAAACCGTCAGAATATTAAGTTAGACCCTGCATAAGCGAATTACATACATAACATACATGACTAAAATATTTTCACGTCCTGGTGTCACATATTCAAAATATATACCATAATCAGAACGCCCAAAAGGATTTGAAAACTTTTGAAATAGTCCACTATCACCATAAATCGTGATAGTTTTTGACATTATGTCGTTTTACTTTCTTTTTCGCCGACATGAGTGACAGTTAGTGAGCCCGTCACCACTTTTAACGGACATGGACAGTGGAAACAATTATCGAAATCGACGAAACATAGCAACTATAAAATCAATTACTCCTAAGCCATTTCAACATAGAGAGAACAATCAAACCAATCTAAAACTGCATATTCAATTAGTATGGAAGCGATATCCAATAAATCAGTGTGACAATACAATACTGTCCGTATTTCCGTCGGTCTGTCGGCGCATCTGTCAAACTATGCATATAAATCTGACGAGTAATCTGAATGGGGGTTTCGCGTTTATGTGTAAGAGATTCGATACTATAAAAATAAAAAATAAATACTATCATAATTTAGGTATACGAGTTGGGATGTAATACAGGATGTAACAAAACATCCTAGAAATATTTAACGCGGTGGTTAAAACCGAACAACTTTCACTATGAAACCAACATAGAAACAAACAAAATAGAATCATACAAAACTGCAGTATCTACTCGACCCAAATGTATGGGAAAGCAGATTTTTTTTTCGACTTTTTCTCCATAGTGAGTATTATCCAGTTGGATGATCTAAACCACACTTTTAAATATTACTAGGGTGTTTTGTTACATTCTGTATACGCAAAAGTCACAGGGTTTTATTGCTTTTAAGGTGTAGTTCACGCTCACTTCTCACGCCCTCGTCAAGCCCGTCCATGTAACATCGAGGTGACATCGAATCAAATTGAGTCGATCCAAGTCCAGCCAAGCCGAGCCAAGGCAAGCCAAGTTGATTCTAGTAAGTTGTAAGTAAGCTTGTAGAATATACTTGCTTGTGTAGGTGTATGAATAAGAGTGACAGGGAGAAGGATACTCCACCTGCGTGGTGACGCAGTTTAGTTTTTGTAAGTTTGTGGTTATTTATTTTATTTTATACATTTTAGGAAAACTAACGGAGTAATTACAAGATAGGGTATCAACATTTTTTTTAAACAACTTTTCCAACTAAAAGTTTCCATTTTGCCTTTCAAGAGTTGCGCTAAAGAGGAATTACAGTACGCCTGCAGCGTGTGCACAGCACGCGAGCTGCGTATTCTCCAGATGTGGACGCACCCTAAGAACTAATTATTTTAGCTTACAAGATGTGCGACAAAACTACAGCGTTATCTCACGGTCTGCTGCGGTTTTTATATTTCCACTACAAATTATTTAATAGAATTCAAAATAAATAGTCAAACTGTTGAATTCTACGACATTAACGAGACTAATCCCATCATCAACAGTTCTGTGTCCGTTTGTCGTACTATTGTTTGGTGACATTCAATTTATCGTATTGTTTTGTGCTACCATTCGTTTTTGGCTATTATTGGAAACTGGGATTAGTTACATTGATATTTGAAATGAAACTTTATCGAAGTTATCAAAAGAAAAAGTTCAGTGAACATAAAAACAGAGGTCATTTTACGATTCGTCTCTCCGTATCTTTGACTACGAATAAAATTCGAGGTACGAATCGTAAAATGACCTCTGTTTTTATGTTCACTGAACTTTTTCTTTTGATAACTTCGATAAGTTTCTGGTAACGCGTGTAATTCTACTAACAAACATTTCTGCCACTTTTTGCGGGGGGCGAGGTAACATGCAATCCGCAACTTTGGATTTTATTCCCCATAACTTTAAATTCTAATTTTGCACTGTAGTCTCTTGCCAGTCTTTGTTTGGTCGTCTAAGCACGCGCGAGTTCATGATGGCTTACTGTGTTGTAAAAACATGTAAAAACTACCAAAGAAAAGTGAAAAAATGTGATGGTGTATCCTATTTTCAGTAAGCAAACTATTATTTTATCATTTAGAAGCATTTAGAAGTATCATTTTGTTTACGAACATAATATTTAATTTTTATTTTATTTATTGATTATCTGTCATCGCGTCCGCCATTACGTCTTTCATATTTGATGTTTATTTTCACCTCCAGTCGAAGCTGCATATGGTGTTAAGTACGTGTAAGCAAAATTAACCCTTGTGACTAGCTTCATACGATTTCAATTGCAATGTTTTCAGTTTGTTTACATTACTATGCATACCATTATTTTTATAAGGTTAGTTTGGGACACTTTTATCGAGAATTTTGTACTAGACCTAGACCTTTTGTCCTTTCTCTATGGACACATCCATAGAGTTCTAGGTCGATGGTAAAATGTAATTAAAAGAAAAACATAGGGACATGGCAGAGGTGACATAGATTGTATGGTAAAAACAATATTTGCTCTAGTGTTATATCCAAGGAGAAAACTTGTATGGCGAAAACTGTACTGGTCTATCTATATGTTTATATATCTATCTATATGGTATATGGTTATAATTACATTCTTAAAAGTACGTATATGAATGTTCTGTTTTGGTGTGCAATAAAGTATAATTGAATTGAATAGTACCTATAGCAAGACTTTGGCTTTGTTATCTGTCTCTTAATGCTGTCGTAATTTTATTATTTACGTGTGAGCACATATTAATTGTGAACAAAATTCAATCACCGGGAACCCGTTTGTCTACTCATTTATTTAAAACTGAAGAGAAGTGACATAGCGCTCGAGTTTGATTCAATTTTATCCTTTTAATACATTTATTAGCTCGCAAATGGGAATTTTCACACCGAAGAATGATTGAATTTTAACGGCGGTTTTGTTTAAAATTTTATGAGTGAATATTGGTCAAATTTGTTCCATTATGCTTGGTGTAAAAGAGAATTTGTAAGTAGACTAGACATGTTGTTTACTTATGAAACAACTATACGTACAAAGTGAGAAATTGTGTGATTAGAGATCGATGTAAATTGAAAGAAAATGTTGTGACAAGAATAGAGAAGGGTAAGCTTCGTTTTTTTGGTCATGTGGAGAGGATGAGTGAAAGCAGATGTACGAAAAAGTCTAATGGAATGGAGCTAAAATGAGTGGAAGTGTCGACAGGGCGTCGTAGGACGTATTCCGATCAAATCGGTTTCGTCCTATAAAAAAGGGAGGTGCGGGGTGCGGAGTAGGTACTCGAAACCGACGGGCACATATGAAGAGATGTATGGATGGGAATGAGGCAAAAGAGGTATGCAAGGATTGTAGTAGTTGGCGCGCCCTGGTCTCTGCCTGCCCTAGTGGGAAAGAGGCGTGACGTTATAGATAAACAATAGGTATCCTTAGGAGGATTTCCACCATTGATTACGATTGAGAGGGGGAAACACTACTTCTTACTGTCGTCAACCTTCCCGAATGCCATCTGATGAGTTATTACTTATTAGGGAAGTAAATTAAAAAAAAAAACGTTTTCACTTTCCATAAATAAAAAGATTAAAATTTAATTATGTTGGTTGGTTAAAATCCATTAATAATATGGAAACCTATAAAATGTTCAGATATTTTATTTCATTTGCTTTAGATCCGAACGAAAAATTCAATAAAGCGATGAAATTGTTTGACTTAGAACTTCTATTAGGAAAAAAAGAGAAATGAATTATTTATTTCAACGATTATACCGTTTTTCCTTTTTTGAAATTTAAAAATGATTCTTGCGTTTTGTGAGTATAAAAGGGAAAATATTTAATGGAAATGTATCGAAAAACGATTTTCGTTCTACATTTCTCTAAAAAGATTTATTAGTATTTTGTTAATCCAAGATAACTCTATTACGCGAATGATAGATAAGGAAAAAAAAAAAAATTCCTACTGGGTGAAATAAAATTACCTACCTAAACTTGATTTCATATAACGGCGAAAAGATTTTCTTCTAAAAAAAAGCAAATATTTATTTATCAGAAATATTATACGACATATCTTAGGCTAGTATTAGAGAACGACACTCAAGTGGAGATCTCTTCTTAAGTAAAGATGCATGACAAGACAAGGATGCATGTATACGTTGTATGTATTTGCATCCTTTTCTATCTATACTCAAGAAGAGATCTCCACTTGAGTGTCGTTCTGTAATACGAGCCTTCATCCATCCATCCATCACAGCCCTTGATCAGTCCTTCTTCGGACATAGGCCTCCTCCATATTTCTCCATGACGTCCTGTTCCTCGCCCTCTGCATCCAGTTGGGACCCGCGTGTCTCCTAATATCATTTACCCATCTTTCTGGTTGGCGGCCTCTACCACGCGTGGTTTCTATGGGCCTCCACTCCAGTGTTCTTCTGGTCCAACGCTCAGTATCTATACGTGCAACGTGACCCGCCCATCTCCACTTCCGGCGTTCTATAGTGGCTACCACATCCACGACCTTTGTATTTCGCCGAATCCACTCATTGCGTTTACGGTCTAGCAGCGTGATGCCGAGCATTGCTCTCTCCATTGCTCGAGAATCCAATACGAGCCTTAGACGTTACTAAAGCTGTTCTAAGAATAAGTGGGAGTATTGTTTCAAATCTCTGTTTCTGTACTTCAAAATAGCTTTATAATTTCGTTGCTATTTGGAATGGATATAGCTATACCTTGTAGGTTCCCACTGCAGGGCAACGGTGGGCCATATTTCACCTCGTGGGCCCAATGCGGATTGCGGATATTTTAAAAATAATGTCATAAAATTTTTCTGTAAATCTCACCAAAATCGTTTCAATTGCTTCCTTTCCTATTGTACCATATCCAGTTATTACCAACCACTCCGACAAATATGACATCCGTTCAAGCAATTGTAGTCCCTAATGATTGTGTAATAAAGGTTGAGATATAATTCCGATAATATTTTCCCGGGACCAGGAGCGTACTGAATTATTAAATTATATTCGTGCCATCTGTTTGGTGATTCGTTTAGATTTAGAGGTAAGGGGCAAGTTTAGTTTACGGTGGTTAGTAGTTTTAACAGTTTTCATTCGCGTATTGCAGGAGGTGACAAACGCAATGCAACACGTTTATTTTGCAGTATTTTTGTCAAAGATAGACTAGCCATAGCACAGATCACCTCCAATAGATACCGCATACAGGGCCACCGACGCGCACCACACATCTATGATTTTGCACTGATATAAGCAACGGGATAGAGCGAGATCGGAATAGTGCGACCTTGAAATGGCCAATTATGTTCCATTATTTCGTGCCCCGCTACTCGCACCTACCGCCAAAGATAGTGACTTCGAGCCTGTACGAAATGTTCATTATACGGTAATGAATAATAAACAAAATAAATATCTTGGACACACAAATTACCCAATCCAAATCTACCATGGATTTGTATTAAGACAACTAGACAATGAAATAGAATAGGTTCATATTGTAGATGCAAACATTCACGACTTGCGTACAAATATTCATATTCATCATACATTTGTCCCCTAACGGGATTCTAAGTTCTAACCCCAGTGTAATGCTACCGTAATAAAACTATTAATAAGCTACAAGTAAACCTTTCTAACAATCTACGGTTTGAAAAAAAAGTTGTTTGGTTCTCGAGTTTCCAAAAAATAAAAATTATTATCATAAATAAAAACATATCATCTTATTTTTATTTATTTATTTTAAAAGACAGCCACTGGCGTGCTACTGGCAGTTTGACAGCATGAATGCAGCTGATTTGTGTTGTACAGTTCTCCTATTTGCTTCAAACGCAAAATACGCGAAGAAGTACGTGTAATAATGATACAAGCAAGCTTCAAGTAAGTGTAAACGAAGCATAATATCGGTATCGCGTGCGTACACGTATGACACGGTACGGTATGGAATAATGAAAGCGCTTTTTGGCTAAATTTATAAAATGCGACCTTAATAACATCCCATTTCTTCTCTTACTGTAGCAAAAATCATAATAACTGAATCCATAAAGGGGATCACAGAGCTTACTGTGATATTGAAAATGTTTTTATGAATGGATTTTATTACTTTTGTGAGATTGATATCGCAAAGTTTTTGTGGACGAAAGCCTAAAGCTGCTATCACCATTTGAAACGTCATTCTATTCTGAAACAGAAAACATGGAAAAATGTTTTGTGACAACTATTTTTGAAGCGAAACTTCTTGGGAGGGCTTTGAAATTCTAATCCGCAACCTTTTTTTGTGACGAAAGTTCGAAATTTAAATCGGGAGCGGAAGTTCGAAATTTAAATCGGGAGAAGTTTTACATCTACCGGGCCTCCCGTGACGGCCAACCTTTAGTAGACTACTAAAATGTGAGTAGATTTTAGCTAAGCTACGAGAATTCGATTTCAACAACGAAAAACGATTTATCGCGCCTGCTAACTCGTTCTTTCGCGCGCAAAAAGAAAGAGAACTATGGTGCGATAGCGCTTTACTGCGCCGCCATGCCGCGGGCGCAGGCTCGATTTTGGTACTTTCAATATAGACTAGGAGAGCGTCTGTAGTGCATTGCGGAGAGCTCTGGAAACTCAATCTTGAGTTCCAGTTTCGAATCCGTAAAACACAGACATATACTCTATCGATAGACAAGCTCGTTCAAACAAACAACATGTCAAACAAAACAACACAGAATGACACATTGCGGTCTGTCATTGCCATAGTGACGAAGTGAACTCGGGAACATCAATGCGGTGCGCCCAGCGCATTCAAGTGGGACATGTTGCTTCTTTGAAAGGGATTGTCTATCGCTAGAGTGTAATTCAATGTCGTAAAGAAACCTGCATGCGAAGAGGAAGAAATTCTGATGCGTTGTGAAGTCTACCAATCCGCTTTGGGCACGTGTGGTGGACTACCGCCCATACCCTGAGGGCAGGCCTGTGTGCAGCGGGATGTACAAAGGCTGTGATGGCTGATGATGATGAATGAGACTATATAAACTGTGTGACAATGTCCAATACATTTGTCTTTCTTCTTAAACATTAAAATTAAACGCCACCAAATTAATTCAAACAAATAAATTAGAGCTATTCATTCCTAAAATCTAGTTTCGCGATAAAACCCGACTAACTTAAATTCGTCATGCAATTCTACGCGGCTAGTAGCGGATTTGCATTCAAATGAATCCCATTATATTTCGTTGCATAATACCGTTGCAGGCATTGTTACAGGTTACATTTTAGGTTTAGCGTGGGTAATGAATGATACTTAGGATACTGTCATTTGAAATAGAGCTCGAAACTACACAAAATCTACCGTACCGCACTGTACAGACTAAAATCTACACTGTTGGGACTATTTCTTTTCGGGTTGTTGCCAATTTACGGAGTTTCGTTAGGAGGGGTAGGAAGTAGTTCGTATGGGACTTTTAAACTGTAAACAGCACCATTTAGTGACAAAAAGACTATCTGAAAATACGTTAAAAAAAATTACTGCAAAGAGAAAAACAAGCTATACAGGATGTTTCATAAGTAACAATAAATTTTTAAAACTCATAAGGGGGCTGTTAAGACCGTCAAACTGAACAACTTTCTCTATGGGACCAACATCGAAAAAATAATTTTATATCCCATACATATTTTAGCTCTAGTCGATTTGTAGAGTATAGAACATAATTTTTTTTTTCGCGATTTCGATATTGGTCCCATAGTGAAAGTTGTTCAGTTTGATGGTCTACACCACCCCCTTAAATGTTTATTTGTAGTTTTGTAACACCTTGTATAACCACTAATCAGCTACTAATGGCGGTTTTAACTATAATAGCTACAAGAATAAAACATAAACAATCCGTAATGTTTCGATAAATTTAAAGCCTATCTGCACTGGTAGCATGCTACACGTGATACGGCTTTATCACGTCTTTTATCTCGTTCGTTCACGTGCAAATAAAAAGAGAGCGAAGGTGTGATAGCGCTTTAAATGACGGTGTCATGCTACGTATGCAGGACTAAAATGTGACATTCTTGTTTTTTTGGAAATATTGTTTTACAAACATACATACAAACGCTCGAAAACCATAACCCTCCTTCTAGAGCAGTCGGGTAAAAAACACAGATAATTTTGACCTAAAATTGCAAACCGTTTTGATCCGTGGCGTGCCATCAATGGCACGCGTGCCATTAGTTCGCCACCCTGTATAGTGTCAAACACAGATAAGGTGTCCTAGCGACCTAAGAGCATAATTTAAACTATTTAAGGACTTCCAGGCCCCTGTTAGAGATAGTCGTAAAACCTTGCCTTAAGGCCTTGTTTAATTTATTAAGGTACAAGAATTGTATAGCTCTGCGTTAAGGAGGTAATAGAAGTGACATTAAGCTCGCCCTTTTGTAGGTGTACGTTAAATTGAATCGTGTCAACGAACCCGTGTGTACAATATGTTGTATAGCCTAGCATAATGCTCACGACTATAACTGACTATACAGAGTAAATCCGATCTTTAGTTATTACTAAATCTGAGGCTTGTAGTGGGTCATATACAGGCTGGTGGTGATGTAGGTAAATTTAATTAAAAACTTAATGTCATGTCTAAAAGTCAGAATATTCTTTCATCTATGGTACATTCCCAAGGAAGGGAAATGAAATAAAGATTGTTTGACAAGCCTCGAGTAAGTCAATAAGCTGAAGCAAAATAAATATAATTCATGTTCCATTCTGTATTAAACAAGGTCCGCTAATATTAAAAGTTACAGTAAAAGAAAGATTTTAGATTTCATCATCTCAAACAAAAGATGTCTACTGCTGGACATAAGCTTCTATCAAGGATCGCCGCAACGACCGGTCCTGTGCTGCCGAAGCTGCTGAAGAAATGAGGCTTTGAAATTTTGTATGAATATTTTCAAAGCTTGATATCTTCGTAATTATATTTATTGTAAATATTATTTGATACGCGCAAACTAGATTTTCTAAGCTGTTTTTCCATATATAAAACATTACTTTTATTAATACTGTCTACGAGTGTTCTACGACAGTTTTGTATGAAATTGACGGAGCCGATTTGGATTAAAGACACGGATATATTTTTAATGCTAATGTAGACGAAGTCGCAGTCAAGTATCTTGTAAAAATGTATATCAGTATCACCATACAAAAAAAGATATCTCTTTTTTTTGTAACTCAATATTTTCCTAAAAAATACTTTTTTCGCTCCACCGAAATAACTCACGACCTTTGAAAATCAGTGTCAGAACACGATATGGGCGGTCATTATTTAGAATTGAGTATAATTTTTTACCCTCCCTTCGTAAAGGCATGCAAATTGAGGTCCAATGGGACTCGACAAATACTAAAATGAAAAACAAAAAAAGCGACCAAGTCAAGTCTGAATCAAGCACCGAGGATTCCGTACCGATAGGTACACAACATAAAGGCCTCCACACATTGCAGCGATTTTATCGAGCGACATTATCGACAGCGATATCGCGACACCTTAGACACTGCAGCGATTCCGCGATTCGCGTCACGCATACGCACACCACTGAATGTAGTAGAAAGAGATTGCGTCAGGTTGCGATAGTTTTTTTTTTTTTTTTTTTTTTACATGGTCACACAAATTATCTAGTCACATTTGAAGTTCCAGAATCTAGCCTGGACTTGTATTATGATAACTAGACAACGATATAGAATACATTATATAGATACAAACATCCATGACTCGGGTACAAATATTCGTATTCACCATACAAATATTTGTCCCTTACGGGATTCGAACCCGTGACCCCCGGCACAGCAGGCAGGTTCACTACAGACTGTGCTGTCGGGCCGATATCGTGGCAGTGTGTGGGATCGAGCGCGTCCCTATACAAAATGTACTGAGAACAATTATCGCAAAATCGCAGCGATATTATCGCTCGATAATATCGCGGCAGTGTGTAGGATCGCGCGCGTCCCCATACAAAATGTACTGAGAACAATTATCGCAAAATCGCAGCGATATTATCGCTAAATAAAATCGCTGCAATAAGCGGAGGCCTTAATTTCCCAAAAAGCCCGACTCAAACATGACCTGTTTATACCATAGAGGTATTATACCAGGAATAGAGGAACATACAGCTGAGAGAGCGAGATGTACCTAGCGGCACCACTGTATAATAGAAAGAGATACGTGACACTAGGCAATAGGACCGTTTTTTTAGTCTCCAATTAATTTTTACCCGACTGCGACAGAAGGAGGGTTATGTTTTCACAATTCGGTTTCCGTGAATAATTGCGAATCTAAAGTGAAATCGTAGATAATTTTATGAAATATACTGACACTACTTCATTAAATTTATCCACAACTTCACGCATAGGCGAAGTATTTTTCGCTTACGCTGATAGACGAAACATCAGTGTAACCACGTATGAGACAGCGATAGTAATAAAATCAGATACAATTTGTATGAAAGTAGAGGTCTGACTCCGGAGTCAGACAGCCGTCGTAGAACAAAAAAGTGGCTACGTCGATAAGGACAGTAATAAGTAGCTATTCTCCTTTTTTAACTAGAGCGAATTTGCTATGTGCATCTCATACTGAGCTATATGATAAGACACGTGCTTCCTTCTAGTTCCTTCTCTTTCTACGACATCACGTTAGACTCAGAATTATAGACAATATTCGAATTTTTGCCTGCGAATAGTCTCCAAAAAACATCCAAAAAAAAAGGTTTCATTTGACAACTCATGTTTGTTGCTCTATTCCTGTAAGGTATAATACCTTTATAGTTTATACCATTGTTGTTTTACATAAGAGTTTGCATAATACACTGATAAAACGTTTCAATTTCAACTTAATCGGAAGTAGGTGAAAATTGGATTACAAGAATCCGTTGTATTAGCTACAAGAATTTGATTCATTACGTAGATTTAGATTAGGGATAGAACAAGGTTTAATAAATATAGTTTCTTGTATTTGTTTTTTTTTATTATATCACACTGATACCTGTTAGGTACAGTTTAAAAGAAACTCGCTTAAGGGTATATTATACGGAGTGCGCTCCATACAAACGTACTATGGTGATATTTTCAATACTAACCAATTAAGGTCAATGAAATTTTGCGGAAACAATCAAGAAACAAATTTCTATGCTTGTATGGAGTCTGATTTTCGTTAAAATGTATAGTTTCCAAGTTACAGTGCCTCAAAGATTTCCATACAAATCTTAAATTAATCCTAGCATTGAAACTGTATATTTTAACGAAAATCTGACTCCATAGAAGCATAGAAATTTGTTTCTAGATTGTTACTGCAAAATTTCATTGACTTTAATTGGTTAGTATTGAAAATATCACCATAGTACGTTTATATGCAGCGCGCATTTTCGTTCTCGGAATAAAATTCTCTTAAAAGGCAAGATGGATGGATGGACGAACGGACGCACAGACGGCGTAGGCTTAGCACACCTTGGACACTTTAGCTGTCATTTCATACAACTGAGAAACATTGAGCATATGCGATACATAGTAAGTTCTTGCAAGACAGGATTACTTTCCGTAGTGCTTCATATTTCGTTGCTTATATTTACCGTAATACCGTAACGCTTCCTGCCAAAGGAAGTCAAAAAAAAAACTCAAATCTGTAGGTCTACCATGAGTTTTCATCGTATTTTATTTACTACTGTAGTTACGTCACCAATGTTGTATTGATTTTCGTACAGCGCTCCTAGTGGTAACGTTGAGAACTAATTTCTGTCATACGAATTGGCGACGTAGCTACAGTAGTAAAGTACAGGGAAAACTCAAAGTAGGCCCTCTGAAAATAATTTTATCAATATGCCTGAAGCAAAAGTCAATTCTTTTATAAGCTACCACCGCGTCGGAACGTGTTGTCGCTGTAGAGAAGATGCGGCCAGAAACTCTACAGCATAACACGACTTAATACTATTACAATATAAATTTTTACGGTAAGGGTATACAGTAATACATAGTCTATTTAATAAAATAATTGATACTATACACACGGACCTGAAAAAAAGACGGACGTAGCATGACACTAAAAAGATGTGAAGCATGCAAGGTCCAACATTTTCGTTTGTTCTACAAGGGACCGACACTCACACAGAAGGACTAGCTCTAGGCGCAGGTCCTACGTCCGTCACCATTAAGTACCGCGTGACAGCACGCACACAAAAGAAATGGGTGCTTCACTCGTGATTAGACGAGATTACGTCCGTCTTTTTTTCAGGTCCGTGACTATACAGTAAACTATAAGTTAGTGACACTCAGGTGAGGTTAAAATTAGTGTCGGCGAGGAGTTTCCGTACTGTATGTAGGTAGGTAATAAGGTCCCGTTGTCACTTTTTGTGTACAGAACCCTAAAATACAGATACTCTTGCCACCAATCAAGCGGAGAAGCCTTATTACGACTGTTAATTGAAAACAAAAAAGTTTGCCTTTGTTTTTGACGCCTGTTCTTAATTTGAAAAATAATATTTTTGTTTCGTTTGCTTTGTTTTTAATTCTTAAATCTCGTACTGAAAAAACTCTGTTGTGGTTTAGCGGGTAGTTTTTAATGTAGATGTAAGAAAAGAAGTTTTAACATTGAAAATGTTTTTTCGATCGCTTCTGTATAGCATCCAGATTCACAAAAAGTGAAATATCGCCCTGGTGTCGTGAGTTTTAGGGCTACGTGAATGGTGGAAGTCTCAAAAGATGTGTCTCAACAAGGACTATAATACGATATAAAAAAAAATTTTAAAAGTCAAAAACTTTTTTCGAAAATTGTAAAAGTGTCGAAAAATGTCGCATTTTTTCGGGGTCTTGTCTCACTATATCGCCTATTTCTCGAGAACAAAAACCGATATCGAAAAAATGAAAAAAACCCCTCGGGGTAATGAGTTGGGCTACATTTTGAAAAAAACCGGACCTCTCTATCTCTTACGGTCTAGGCTGTGGCTTTTCCTTTATTTAGCGAAATTAATGATAGCGCGGCGCGCTGAAGGCGCGTGGCGTTAAGGCGTGTTACAGACATAGATATTTAATTAGAGTAAAGGTATGTTCGTATTTTCATTTAAGTAACTATAATACTTTTGATTTAAAATTTCATGTAATATATTTATAATTGTGATTTTATTTCCATACCTATTTAAAATGTTTATTTCTGTTACAATTAATGGTACCCGTGTATTACTTAATTATCTATTTATTGGAAGGAATAATAAAATTTAAGAATTAAAAAAAAATTAAGTTTAAAAATTAAAGGTACTTAATTAAAAAAAAATTTTCTGATTCTGCACTGTGCGAGAAAGATTATTATTAACAGGAATAAAAAATTAATTTCTTTTTTTTTTTAATTTAATTACTTACACAAGTTCTTAAGACAGCAAATTGTAAATTGCGAATTGTAAACAATGACCGATCTTTCACCACGGAATAATATAATATAAGTAATCGATTTCACGAAACACGAACCAATTTTGTACCAACCATCATCGGATTCGGGTTTAAAAAGTAAGTAAGTGTAGGGTATTTATTTTAAATTGAGCTGATTCAACTTACAACAAAACACAGAATAGCAATAATCTAGTCCGCAGTCCGTCTTTGTATCACAAGTGGATCGTAAACTTCGGTACCTTCCTATTTAAATAAGTTTAGAAAAATATGTTTATTTATATTGCGCACAGCTGAGAGCAAAATAAGTCCATTATATAAAAAAGAACCATCATAAATAGTAGATTACACACGAGGGTCTCAGATCTCATGTAATTGTTGACCGAGGCGAAGCCGAGGTCAACAAACATGTGATCTGAGGTTTTCTTATTTACTGCCCAAGGTTAGTAGGTATAGAAGTAGGTATACTATTTTTCTCCTCGACGGAGGCGGAAAGCGGCAAATTTGTTTAGCGCAGCGGGACGGAAGTTGACACTTTCCATCCGGAGGGGTGAAAAAAACCGTACCTACTCTTTGTCGAATTATGGAGATCGATATTTATACTTGAGTTATTGCAATAAAATTAGGATGAGTAAGTTATACGATACTAAAAACAAATTAAGTAATCAAGAGACTTCTTAAAAAGTCAAGTTAAATTGACATACTTAATTAAATGAGAAAATTTATTATATTGCGCACAGCTGAGTGAAGGAGAATTATACCTAGATATACGAGAAATGTTTGGCAGTTTTTTTTTTCATTTGGAATTACAAGATAATTTAGTGTAAAGAATAGAAACTTGAATAGATCCTAAACATGGAGAAGAAATTACCTTCGACTAAATGTATCTGCAATAAAAAAAATTTTAGCTAAATTTGACTATAAATTATGTTATTTGTACAAATACAAGCCAAACTATTGTTAAAAGCAATGAAAGTGGCGTAAAGACCATTGTTTCTTTGTGAATAGATCAGGAAGCGGTAGAGACTCATATATTGCATGATAATTGTTAAGGTCCCGAAAGGATAGAAGTCATAAATCAATAGTAAACTAAGTATGTTGTTAAAGTAATTTAAGACCATGAAAAAGATGGGACTTTATTGTTCATAGGGTCGCTCACGAACAATATTACAAAACAATGACTGTGAAAAGGGTGGTACAGAGTCTGTCGCACGTGTCACAGTTACAAATAAAATAAATTAAAAATCAATATTTGTTGCATCACGCAATCGACGATGAGTAAATTTTGTTTCGTTTAAGTAATTCATTAAATTCATTTTCAATGTCCAAGAAGGTCGTGATAGACACGAGATCTGTGAATTTTTTTTGAAAATCTGTTTTTTGTCTTTTTCTTGGTTTTACGATAATGTTGTGCCATTACAGGGTTCTTGTGTTCTGTATTATATTTAATACTGCAATATAATATAGCATTATTATCTTATCATTATAAAAAATTGTTTTGTTTTTGTTTTTGGTCATTTTAATGTTATGCTAAATAATGTTTTACTGTAATTTGTGTGTTCCCTATAATTGTATTGTATCTTGCCCTTGTGTTTTATGTTAGCTGTGGTAGCCTTTAAGTAGATGAACACAATGTTTGCCTAATTTTATGTAGTCTCTTGAGTTTGTAATGTGATTCATCTAATGGTAACCCAATTAAATAAATAAATAAATAAGTAAATAAAATCAATCATGAAACTGTTATCACGGACTTGAAAAAAAGACGGACGTAATCTCGTTTAATCACGAGTGAAGAACCCCTTTTATATTTGCATGCGTGCTGACGAACTGTCACGCGTTACATAATGGTGGCTGGTTGTAGGACCTGCGCCTAGAGCTAGTGTATCTGTGTGAGTGTAGGTCCCTTGTAGAACAAACGAAAGTGTAGGACCTTGCATGCTTCACATCTTTTTAGTGTCACATTACGTCCGTCTTTTTTTCAGGTCCCTGACTATTATAAATGAAAAATAAAATAATGCAATAAATTATTATGGTTATGATTGATTATGGAAAATCGTTTTCCCTGTTTGAGTCAGATGTCCACGTGGACCAAAAGCTAGTATCTAAACTATTATAAAACTGTAACTGAAGTGTGTCTGTACATTGAAGATATTTAAAAAAAAAGATTACGATATGGTTTTTAGGTATCCCTGACTCGAAATCAACCTTTTTTAGAAAGTTTGTCCGTCTGTTTGTTTGTGTGTTTGTTTGTTTGTTTGTTTGTTTTTTTTTGAGACATTTTTTGTTTGATAGCTTTTGATCTGACTTAAAATCTGGTATATAATTTGTGCGGACGAAGTCGCGGGAAAACACTAGTTAAATAAATAAAAGTTGATTAAACTAAAACTGTAGCCGCGTAGCCCGTAGCGCTACGACTTTCGTAGCGCCAAACTACACTCAAACTTATGTCCAACAATGAACTGAGAGCGTGGATAAATGTGTTACTTAACTTTATCGGCAAATAGCTCTATGAAAGATAGACTAAGATCCAGTCACAAATTTTATACGTCTATGTGTTTAGGCAGTACTATACCCACTAATCTACAGTGTGAAATTAGTATCATTAGCATCCTTTAAAACTAAGTGTCTAACCATCAAACTGAACAACTTTCACTATGGGAGCAAATCGATCGGAGCACCAAAAAAATATGCTGTTCCTTACTAAACTGCATTGCCTACTCGACGCAAATGTATCCAGAAGCAGATTTTTTTTTGCTCCGACTGGTTTGCTCCCATAGTAAAAGTTATTCAGGTTGATGGGTAGACTCTTAGTTTAAAAGGATGCTAATGATATCAATTTCACCCTATAGAAAACCACTAAAACAGAACTGACAACCGATGAGGTGTTAGAGTTTTCGAGTGGAGACCGCGAACTGGTAGGCGTAGTGTGGGACGCCCTGCTGCCCGCTGGACAGACGACCTAAAAAAATTGCGGGAAGCGACTGGATGTGGAAGGCCGAGGACAGAGTTTTGTGGCGCGCCTATGTTCAGCAGTGGACAATGATATTATGCTAATGATGATGATGATGATGATACCCACTAATACGAGAATTATAAATGTGAAAACCGTGGTGGTCCAGTGGCGAGTAACCTTGCCTGCCGTGCAGGAGGCGATGGTTCGATCCCCGTACAGGCCAACTCGTACCAATGAGTTTTTCTGAATTTATGTAGGATTTGTAACACCACTAGCTTTTCGGTGAAGGAAAACATCGTGAGGAAACCGGCATGCTTCAATTTCGAGGTTGTATTGTACCTACTTTTTATTATAAGTGGCGACGGGCTCACCCCCTGTCACACTGGACAGAGTTTCGGTACTACTGGTGAAACGTGGATGTTCTGAGGTTTCAGAATATCTCTGACTACCCCCTCGAGGAATATAGTCGTCATTATGCTTATGCTATAAATGTGAAAGTTTGTGACGAAGATTGGATCTTTAGACTTAATTACGTATTTATAAATGACATGGAATAACTTTTCAAAATCTGACAGGCCTAAGGGTGGCAATGCTATTTTTTTTTGATCCGTAAACTATGTAATCCACTGGAATGTTGCATAATAGCCTAATCATATGAACATTGAAAACATGAAATGGGATCTTATATAACTTTAACATCTAATTGTTAAATAGTAAAAGAGATGAAATACCAAGTTGTGTTTGTTCTAGCTACGAGCGTAGCACCGTAGCCGAAGGGCCTACGGCGTAGCGTCAATAAGAGGTCAGTGACTTTTTGAAATTACCCAAAATGTAGAACAACATTTTCTAACGTCAAAGTTCAAATAAATTATTCCAAAATTGTTGGAAAGTTTAAATGTTTTTGTTTCAAACTCCCTTTTTAGGGTTCCGTACCCAAAGGGTGAAAACGGGACCCTATTACTAAGCCTACGTTGTCCGTCCGTCCTAGTTATTTAAGTCTGTAACTTTAGAACCGTAATAGCTAGGCAGTTGAAACTTTCACAGTATAATGCGTTATTATGGCAACAAATAACATAAATATAAAAAAAAAATGTCCTCATTCAAAAAACTAGTTTTAACAACGTTTTATCATCTCGTTCTATCGTAAAAACGGTATTACATCCATCCATCCATCCATCCATCACAGCCCTTGATCAGTCCGTCTTCGGACATAGGCCTCCTCCATATTTCTCCATGACGTCCTGTTCCTCGCCCTCTGCATCCAGTTGGGACCCGCGTGTCTCCTAATATCATTTACCCATCTTTCTGGTGGGCGGCCTTTACCACGCGTGGTTTCTCTGGGCCTCCACTCCAGTGTTCTTCTGGTCCAACGCTCAGTATCCATACGTGCAACGTGACCCGACCATCTCCACTTCCGGCGTTATACAGGGTGTTTCATAAGTAACAATAAATTTTTAAAACCATTAAGGGGGGGTTGTTTAGACTGTCAAACTGAACAACTTTCTCTATGGGACCAACATCGAAATCGCGAAATAAAAAATTATATCCCACACATTTTTAGCTCTAGTCGATTTGTAGAGTATAGAACATACTTTTTTTTTCGCGATTTCGATATTGGTCCCATAGTGATAGTTATTCAGTTTGTTGGTCTAAACCAGGTTATTTGTATTGGTGTGTTTATAGAACAAACTCAACAATATCAACAAATACTAAAACCCGGTCTCACGCTAAAGGTCCCGAAACATAAAAACTTTTTTCTAAGTTAATTTGTTGTGTGTTGCTGGTGTGGTACGGGACCATCGATGCGCGAGTAGCCCGACTCGCACTTGACCATTTTTTTTTTTTTTTGGTAAACGTTGGATTTAACGCGCGCGCTAATCTGTTTGTACAGGCCGGCTGAGTGTGTGCTTCTGTTCGTGATATGATAATGCACTCACACATGCGCACGTTAAACGTTCTTTAACGCGCGCTACGTGTGAGTGTGTTGACAGCGGCCGCTTGTATGAAGCTTTCGTTCTGTATGGATATTTATTCAAGTGACGGTGTATTATAACCGTCTCGGAATGCGAAACAAACCGACCGGCTAGGTGATTTCATGCGCACCATTGTGCAAATTATTTTGGACCTACGAGGTAGGTCGTCAGTAGTGAATTATTACTTGCAAGCACCTTTTATAGGTATCTACTAAGAACAGAAAGAATATTATCTATTCTATTCTATTTTTATTTAATGGCGTTTCCTTGTTAGATTTCGCCAGTGTCAAGTAGTTTGAGGGAGTGTCTATCCAATCTCGAGGATTGTTTTTGAGTAAGAAAAACTGGGAAGGATTTTGGAGCCTCGTGGCAGGCTGAGACGCGAACCGCACGAACACCACGCGAGAGACAAGTGTTCGGGGCAAACCCTGCAACGTGACTCCTATTATGGACCTACGAGGTAGGTCGTCAGATGTGAATGTGTTTATTACTCGCAAGCACCTTAGGTAGGTATATATCTACTAAGAACAGAAAGATTATTATCTATTCTTATCTACCTATCTTACCTCTATCTATTCTATTATCTTATTGTATAACTTTATTGATTGTGGTGAGAAATAAATATGTTTTTATTATTATTATTTTATCTTTGGGGTGCTTACAGAATAACTAATGTTAAAGACAGAATGAAGTCAGCTTTAGACAAATTACAAGCTTCCACATTAGGCATCCACATTAATAATAAGTTATTATTATTTTAGTTAGTTATTATTATTTTACAATAGTATGTAAATTCTGATCATAATAAACAAAATACCTCTTCTCTTAAGTGACCAGTTTTTTAAAACGTTTCCTAATAAACAATCTTACCCGACACTGATAAAAGATAAAAGTAATCTCGAAACGATTCTACTTGAGATCGCCAAAATAATTAAACGTTTATTATAATCACCCTTTTGTACGGGTTGCTCCTGCTTCGTTAAATATTACCTATTTATAAATTAATGAATATCTGTTTTATCCATCAGTTCAGTTTCTCAAACACAAATTAAAGTTCTGTAAGGGTGATCCCAAGACTCAAGTCGAAGACCTTTCCTTTTATCAGAAGACGCACACGACATACACACACGCACCCCACACACACATTCCCCTTCTGTATGTCCTGTCTGTTTAATCTTCGTTTGTTCGATCTTAGTACTTACTAGTGTTTTCCCGCGACTTCGTCCGCACAAATTATATACCAGATTTTAAGTCAGATCATAAGCTATCAAACAAAAAAAGTTTCATAAAAATCGGTTCAGTAGTTTTTGCGTGATGCGCGAACAAACAAACAAACAAACAAACAAACAAATAAACAAACAAACAAACAAACAGACGGACAAAATTTCTAAAAAAGGTTGATTTCGAGTCAGGGATACCTAAAAACCATATCGTAATCTTTTTTTTGTAAATATCTTCAATGTACAGACACACTTCAGTTACAGTTTTATAATAGTTTAGATTATATTCGATTAGATGTACTAAGTTTTTTTTTTTATTGATGTATTTGCTCTTGACCTCTATCTAGTCCTCAGGACAAAGATGGGGTCGAAGATGTAGCGAGCTTACCCAGAAGTGCACTGGCACTCCTGCACACCGACGGAACGCAGCAAGCTGCTTGGCGCCAGACTCCGGCAGGATGGTGGTCGCGAGCCAGGTGGCTCCTTGCGGAGCCTACCACACCGCTGTGGGGGATCGTTCAGCCGCCACCACAAACTTGGAAGCTTGTGATGCCGTTGCCCAGGGTACCCACCCAGCGCTTGAGTGTCAATAAATCAATCAATTATACTTTATTTCACAACAAAAACTTGGTGGGTGGATGGGGGGTCCCCAGCTTATAAGCAATTTTTTTTTTACTCTCTTTTAAAGCTTTTATATAAAACTAAACTCTTAATTTTACTTCTATTAAGAGTAAATTTTAACAGCATTCTTATATGCAAAAAAAGAAAAAAAAAATCTATTTGCAACATGCATTTCAGTAGGTTTACATAATTACAAACATAAAGAGAAAGATTAAAAGCTTAGTACTAAGTTACTATTAATTTATCTAATTATCTTGAATTGAGCCAATACAAGATTACCTAATGCAATATTTTTATCAAGTACTCTGTTAAAAACGTACACAACTTCTGTCGTAAATTAAGAAAACACGTAATATAAAAGTCAACATTTGAAAGAGCCAAAGTTATGCGAAATACGGATCCTAAAAATATATTTTTCTCCTAAATCCTCCTGTATTTTTAGAGGGACGCCGCAATAAAAAGTTTCGTCGGTTAATGAGGAAAAGCTTTGATTTCGAAAAAACAATTTCCGTTGGCAAATCGCTTGACTTGACTTTGTACTTTGGGTTCTGAACATGCTGTTTTTTATTTCGTTAAAATTAAAATTTTATTACCTATTTAAAATTATTAAATTATAAATTAATTAAAACTAATCATCGTTGATCAGGGTCATTGTTTGACCATTCGAAATGAAATTTCTGTTTTCTTTATCTTTCTGCTACCAGAGTAAAAGACGCCGGTTATGCTTTCGCATGAAGGTCAGTGGTCAACCTGCTGTCAGGGAAATTCCCAGCCATGTCAATGGCTTTTAACTTGGAGAATAACGCAATCGAACGGTATTACACACAAAAAAACTGCTGAAGAAACTATGGACTAAATAGAAATCGTTTCCAGCTTAGTCGATGCTATAGGGTATCAGAAAGCTGGCACTTACCTTGCACAGCGAATAAGAATTGCTATGGAAAGAGAAAAGAACCTTGAGGATATAAGACTAGTTTATCAATTCAAAGACGCTCAGCGAGCTATGGAGAGAGCCATGCTATGTTCAGAGTTTCTCTGAGATATCACATCAGGAATGCAGCATTAATATATGCGTCAGAGAAAGTGGTTGACATAGCTCAGCAAGTTAGAGTTGCAATGTGCTGGTCATATCTACTGAAGAACTGACAAACGATAGGGAGCCAGAGTTCCATAGTGGAGACCACAAACTGGCAGTAGTGTGGGATGCTCTGCGACCTGCTGGACCGATGACCTAAAAAATGTAGTGGGGAGCAATTGGATGAGGAAGGCCGAGGATAGGTTTTGTGGCGTGCCTTGGGAGAGGACTATGTTCGGCGCTGGACGACTATAGCCTGATGAACATATAGCATTTTGAATTTGTCCCTATTGTAACAAATACCTAATACAGGGTGTTATGGTAAACAGTTGCATTACTTTAAGGTGTGATTGTACCCATGATACAACTTTCCCTAAGAAACTTTAGTAAAGGAAATTCTACAAAAAAAACTTTTCATACGATTTTTGAAATTTTTCAAAAGGTTTTTAGGGAAAGTTCGCAGTACCATGGGTTACAATCACCACTTAAACAAATGCAACCGTTAACCCTAACACCCTGTATACATTTTGCTTCGTACGACTCCGAAAGACCACTAGCCACGTCGACGACCAAGACCACCACGCTGGACAATATGAAGTTTAACTCGATTCTTGGTCTAACTACCAAATCCGTAGAAAGCAGCGTAAGCGAACAAATTTTCTTGGTCTATGACTAAATGTAGCTCGGTGGCGCGTTGCGGAGAGGTATGGATTCTCAATCATGAGGTCTGGGTTCGAATCCGCTCGGACAACGTGCCACGTACCAATGAGTTTTTCTAACTTATGTACGTATTACCGACTGCTCTCAAACGGTGAAGGAAAACATCGTGAGGAAACCTGCATATGCAGAAGAAGAAATTCCGATGCATATGTGCATATAAAGCCCAAACACCCTCCTAAAGGGTAGGCCTGTGCCCTGCAGTGGGACGTATATAGGCTAATGATGATCAGTCTCGTGATAACAATTCTGTCACTTCCAATTATTAATAACATTTTTAACGCGACAGAACCCTGACGCACTCGTTCGGGTATAAACATTTTTCTTTTTAATCGCCAAGGCCGGATATTAAGCCGCAGGCTTTGTCGCTTGGTTTTTTGTCACCCTTTTGTAATTGAAGCGACGGATGGTCTAGATCTGTCCACTGTATTCCTCTTTTTGCTGATTTACATTTAAAAAGTCATAGTGGAGATCAACATTCATTTTTAGGGTTCCGTACCCAAAGGGTGAAAACGGGACCTTATTACTAAGCCTACGTTGTCCGTCCGTCCATCCATCCGTCCGTCCGTCCGTCCGTCCGTCCGTCCTACCTATTTAGGGCTGTAACTTTTGAACCGTAATAGCTAGATAGTTGAAGTTTTCACAGAATATGCGTTATTACGGCGGATTTGTTGACAAACTACGAATAAGAGAATGTATAGAAGTATAAATGAAGCTCAAAAAGTGGCACCAAAAAAATTGTAACGCGTTCTAAATTTGTTCTTTAAAAATTGTAACTCGCCGCCAAAACTCATACAAAATGTCATTTTTCATGGGGTGCCAAAAATGATTTCGATTTTGTTTGGAGTTATTCTTCCATATTTATTCTCTTATTCGTAGTTGACAAATAATAAAATGACAAAAAGTAAAAAATTAAGGGGTTCTCAACAAGAAACTAGCTTTTATCGACGTTTTTTCTTCTCGCTTTTACTAAAAAACGGTAATACATACAAGCGTCAAACTTGGTGTGATTATAGCTTAGATCAAAATAAAATTAATGGATAGGCCTAAAGCGCGGTAAGTTGAAGCACACTACTGGTGCACTTGGTCTATACAAACTAGCGCCATTATCTGTCAAATCTAGGGCACTTGCATACAAATTTGAAGTAGAGTCACGTTGCAGGAATTGACCCGAGCACACGTCTCGCGTGGTTTTCGCGCGTCGCGGTTTTGCCTGCCACGAGGCTCCGCAATCCTCAATCTCTTCTTGTTCTTGAACAAAAACAATCCCTGAGATTGGGATAGATACTCCCATAAATTACACTTGACACTGGCGGAAATGCGGTGCTACGCACAAGCAAAAAGCCATTAATTATAAATAAAAAAAAAAAAATTGAAGTAAACCTTTCATTTGTTTTGCCTCATTTTTCTGGTTTGAAATGTTCGCGTAAGGCCTATCCATTAATTTTATTTTGATCTGAGGATTATAGAGCAAACTCTACCAAGTGCTAGTCGGTCTCACGCTTAAGGTCCCGAAGAAAATAAGTTTTTTTCCAAGTTAATTATGTTGTATTCTGTGGTAGTGTGGTACGGAACCCTCGATGCGCGAGTAGCCCGAGTCGCACTTGACCGATTTTATTATTCTAGACATTAATGTAACAAAATAATACTTGATTATTGAGGTACTAGAGGCTACCTGACCGCCTACCCACGCTGCGCATTCCGGTACGCAGTAGCCACTCGATAACTCTTCGGCCCCATCGGCCATCGGTTCTGCAAACAATGTGCCCCACCACTGACGTTCTAGTTTAGCAATTCTTTGGGATATGTTTGCATTAGTAACAGTCATTAATTGACTTTTAAAACTGTCTAAAATAATAACATTTTGGTATTATTCTTTATTTTAAGGTACCTAGGTCCGAAAGTGCTACAGTACTGGGCGCAGAGTTCATATGAAATCGGCCATTGTTCTTTTGATAATAGAGATATTTAAATGCGTAAAATAAAGAAGATTTTCACGTCACGTAAAATGTAGGACGCGCCGTAAATCAACAAGAAAGCCAGTTGCTACTGAAATAATTAACTAAAATAAATGAATTACTCTCCAATTATACTGAGCTTACGTTTTGTGTATTATATTAAAATGAGATTTAGTAGACAATTATTTCAAAACTTTTTATGATTTATAGTAATTCTTTGAAACGATTCTGGTAGTAGTTAAAGGGATATTCCCGTTGGCGCGCTCCATACAAACGAAGTCTGGTTATATTTTCAATACTAACCAATTAAAGTCAATGAAATTTTGCAAACACAATCAAGAAACAAATCTCTATGCTTGTATGATGTCAGATTTTAGTTAAAACATACAGTTTCAATGCTAGGATTAATTTAAGATTAGCATGGAAATCTTTGAGGCACTGTAACTTTAAAACTATACATTTTAACGGAAATCTGACAACTTACAAGCATAGAGATTTGTTTCTAGATTGTTCGTGCAAAATTTCATTGACTTTATTGGTTTGTAGTTTTACCTGTTTTAGGGATCCATGTACAATAAATATACTCAAAACTTTATTGCGTTTCACAATGATAGATAGTAGATGTAAAACACTTGGTGTAGTCTTAAAATAATGCAACAATGTAAACCCTGTTATGTAGGGCACAGTAATCTTAACTAATATAAAACCGTAAAATCATGAGGAATAAAAAAGTAGCGGTTCTCTTCATATAATTTCAAATAACATTCGATAGCGCGATTTAAAAACGTGCAGCGCCATCTATTGACAAAATTGTTAGTTTGTTTGTTTGTTCGCGCATCACGCAAAAACTTCTGAACCGATTTTGATGAAACTTTCTTTGTTTGATAGCTTATGATCTGACTTAAAATCTGGTATATAATTTGTGCGGACAAAGTCGCGGGAAAACACTAGTTATAAATAAAAGAGTTATAATTTTATAATGATCCCGGGATCGGTTGGGAGGTTTTTAGGGTACCGTAGTCAAGCAAGGAACCCTTACACTTTCGTCCATTCTGTCTGTATGCCCCGCCTCAATAACTCGCTCATTTTTGCACCTATTGAATCAAAATTTGGCATGAAGACAGATGATAGTAACCCAAATACAGAAATGTAGTAGTTATAAAGACAACAATTTTTTTCGACCCCTCCCATACAACGAAAGAGGGGTTGAATAAAATAAGTTTATTTTTTAAATTGGATTGGTTTAGATAGAAACTAAATCGATACAATGTTTCTGAAAAAACCAGTAAAATAGATTTGTTCGCCAAACTAGATGGCGTTGCAGGAAATCAAATCAGGCTATCGTTGGGTTGTAAATTTTGTTATAAGGAAGAGAACCGAAATTACTGCTATGTATTTTCTTATGCAATGCAATGTCTACGGAACCCTACCATGAGTAAGTACGACACGCTATTGGTCGGTTTTTTATACAAAGAGAAAGAAATAAATCATACAGAAACAAAGTTTTTATTTTTGCGAAGTTCTAGAAATGAATAAATGAAATTATGAAGATTTGATGTACATTGTACACTCCTCTACTAAATCCGGCGGCGGCGTTCCCCTATACAAGGTGTTACAAAAATACAAATAAACATTTAAGGGGGTGGTTTAGACCACCAAACTCAACAACTTTCACTATGGGACCAATATCGAAATCGCGAAAAAAAAAAAAATGTTCTATACTCTACAAATCGACTCGAGCTAAAATATGTATGGGATATCAATTTTTTTTTTCGCGATTTCGATATTGGTCCCATAGAGAAAGTTGTTCAGTTTGACGGTCTAAACAACCCCCTTAAGAGTTTTAAAAATTTATTCTTACTTATGTAACACCCTGTATTGTATATTAATTTTTTATTGATAAGATCCCCTTTATTACCTTTTTGTTACAAAATCTTAAAGCCCTTAATTAAAAATGTGAAAGCAGTTATTAGCAATTAGCAACTTCTTAAATCCCATTTTACTTGTCATTAAGCACCACTTAAGGTGATGTTTAATTATTCCGTTTAAGCCCGCGGAAGCGGTTTCAGGGCCATTGAGCTTCAAGAACTTTGGTTATAATAAATTTATGGACTCTGATTATAAAAGACATGTACATATTTTATCAATATTACTTACTCCATATAAAAGCCCCACGGCTTTCAGAACACGGGGAAATACTCATTGGTACGACTCGGCCTGGACGGGGATCGAACTATTGCCTCCTGCACGGCAGGGAGTGAGAATGCTTACGCGTTAATGAGTATTTCAGATTTTATGTACGATTTGTAACACAACTGGCCTTTCGGTGAAGGAAAATATCATGAGGAAACCTACATACTTCAATTTCAAGGCATGTATTGTACCCACTATCCATTATAAGTGGCGACGGGCTCACCCCCCGACAGAGTTTCGGTATTAATGGTGAAACGTGGATGTTCTGAGGTTTCAGAATATCTCTGACTACCCCCTCGGGGAATATAGTCGTGAGCATTATGCTATGCTATATTCAAATTCATCATACAGATATTTGTCCCTTACAGAATTCGAACCCGCGACTCTCAGCACAGCAGGCAGGTTCACTAACGACTGTGCTATCAGGCCGTCAAAATATGAAGGAAAATATCATGAGGAAACCTACATACTTCAATTTCAAGGCATGTATTGTACCCACTATCCATTATAAGTGCCGACGGGCTCACCCCCCGTCACACTGGACAGAGTTTCGGTACTTCTCTGACTACCCCATTGGAGAATATAGTCGTGAGCATAATATATGCTATTCTTACTTACATCACTCCCCCTCCCCACTTCATCTAACCCCTCGGGGAATATAGTAGTGAGCATGCTATGCTATATGCTATATTAGTCGGTGTTCCGGCTTAGAATTGACCATTTCTTCACGTGGATGTCGTATGAGGTAACTAACAGATCAAGTTATGAATCGTCTGGGTTTAAGGTTGCTACCTATCACAACTTGACACTTTGTTCCAACCTGAAATGTTAAAAACGCGGTCTATTCGTGGTTCTTGCGCCATTGCTATAACTAAAAGCTTCAAAAAATGTTAGGTACTTGTAAAAAAGTTTTTGAACGCTCCAAAAGGGGTAACAAAAAATACGCTAAAAAAAAAGATTATGATCTCCTCCAACCGGCATGCTTCACTTTCGAGGCATGTATTGCACCCACTGTGTATTACAAGTGGCGCCCCCACTCCCTGTCACACTGGACAGCACAGCGTTGCGGTACTACTAGTAAAATGTGGATGTTCCGAGTTTTCAGAAATCTCTGACTACCCCCTCGGGGAATATAGTCGTGAGCATTATGCTCATGAATAGCTTATACAACTCAAAACTTTCACTAAATAATTACAAAATGTTTATCTTATTCGTGGAAGGTCATTGTGTCGGTCGTTTGTCGTGAGATAATGTAAATACGGGTCGTGACGGACGTACGGACAATGGGAGAGATTTGACTCGAGTTCCCCGGGAAATGGTACATAATAGAGGACGATTTTAAGGGGGTTTGTTTCCTTGAATGAGGGTGAGCAATTAGATATACGAGATATTTGCTTAAACGGTTGTGTAAAATTAAACTAGAAATGCATTCAAACTGTACAGCTTTCAATATGAAGCCAAAATCTAAATAAAATAAAAATTCAGCGTTTTCATACAAAACTAGCATCGCCTTTACTCCAATCAATGGAGCCGCAGATTTTTTTATTTAATATCAATTATAGCTCCATATCACTAAAGACCGTTTACGCTTAGTTGCAGAAACACTCATTAGAGTTAATCCTTCATTAAATCTCTGGTTAGCTTTTTCTATACGTCAACAAGACAAAAAGTGAAAGAAAGAGATTTAATGGAGGGTTAACTCTAATGAGCGTTTCTACAACTGGAGTGCGATTTTTGAATCTCATTCGATGAGCTTAGCAGTTGAAAATGACAAAATTACTATGGAGATATTCATCTTTCTAAATTTTGACTTTCAAAAATCGCACTCCTGAAGCATGATTTTTGAGAGTCAACTCAGCAGTAGAAAGATGCATGAGAACGCTTTTGTATGAGATTTAAAAACCGTTCAAACTCACCGATGACATTAAAAAATCGCACTCCTGAGCGTAGACCTTTAGACCTGGTTTAGATTATCAAGCTAAACAACTTTTAAATCACATTTAAATATGACTAGGGTCTTTTGTTACATCCTGTAGAGCCGTGTGCTTCAAATAGACCACCCAATTTATTCCCATTAATAAGTTGGGTTCAACGAGTCACCAATGTGGAAGTTCTACGACGTGTCCGGAAGTCTCGAGAGTTGCTTCTAACCATTAAAAGGAGGAAAGTCGCCTACCTTGGTCATATCTTGAGGAATGAGCGATACCAACTGCTCCAGACTATAATAATGGGCAAAGTAGAGGGCAAAAGAAGCGTCGGTAGGCCACGAATGTCATGGCTTGCGAACCTGAAAGAGTGGACAGACATCGCCAGCGTCGAAGAGCTGTTTCGTTTGGCGAGAGATAGACAGGGATATGCAGAGCTGACTGCCAACCTCCAGTAATGGAGACGAACCCGAAGAAGAAGAAGAATTTATTCCCGTGGCCGTCGTATGAGGTGACTAAGGGATAAGACTTCTTGTGCAGTGTTTCTGTGAGTACTAGTAGTTTAAAGTTGTTAATATTCTTAGTAAATGGGATTTATCGAAATTCCCTGGTTATCAATTCAATTCAATTATACTTTATTGCACACCTACAGAACATACATTTTAATACAGATAAATAATTACAAGTAGGTACAAATAAGACGGTCTTATTGCTAAAAAGCAATTTCTTCCAGACAACCTTAGGGTAGAGGAAATAAACAAACGAAAAATAGGTTGGCGGTGTAGCTTAAAAGAAAGAAATAGCTTATCCCCATGGGATATGTCTTATATATTGTTGAATTTACTTAAACAGGGGGTAACAAAACACTCTCGTTATACTTAAGGAAGTGCTTTTGACCATCACACTGAACCACTTCCGCTATGGTGTCAACAACGAAATCGCTAAAAAAAAGCTATCCCATACATTTGAGTCGAGTCAGTACCTACTGCAGTTTAGTATGAAGCAGCAGATTGCAGACAGCAGAGCTGTGGTGGTCCAGTGGCGAGTAACCTTGCCTGCCGTGCAGGAGGCGATGGTTCGATCCCCGTCCAGGCCGACTCGTACCAATGAGTTTTTCGGAATTTATGTACGATTTGTAACACCACTGGCTTTTCGGTGAAGGAAAACATCGTGAGGAGACCTGCATGCTTCAATTTCGAGGCATATATTGTACCCACTGTTCATAATGGGGGTGGCCCATAAATGGTTTACGTCCTACTTATCAAGCCGAGAACAGTACGTAGAAATCGAAAACTATGACCTACAAACGGGAATGATAAGTAGCTATAGATCAGGAAAAATAGTAACTAATAATTCTATTCCCCAAGGAAGCGTTCTTGGATGTTTACTGTTTCTGATTTATGTCAATGATTTGCCGAAAATAATGGAAGAAACATGCGTACTATTTGCCGATGACATCTCAGTCTTATTCCCGTGTCTAAACGATAACGCTATAGATCTGACAATTAAACTTACTAGTATTTTTGATAAATTGGTAGCATGGCTTGACGACCACAATCTAGAGGTAAACTTTAAAAAGACAAAAATAATGGAATTCAGACCTTCGCAAAAACGCCCACTGAATGTAAATTTTTCATACCGAAATACTCAAATAGAATGCGTTAATACCTTCACGCTACTAGGATTAGATATAGATACGCACATTAACTGGAAAACACACATCCAAAGAATTAAAAATAAGCTTTCCCGATTTACATATGCCCTGACAGAATTAAAAAAAACCACTGACATGAAGACCGCACTTTCGGCTTATTACGCATACGCACACGCATGGCTACGATATGGGATTCTATTATAGGGAAATAGCACGGACGTGGAAGATCTCCTAATCCTACAAAAAAGGTGCGTAAGAATCCTTGTGAATATCGACCAAATGGAGAGCTGTAAACCACACTTCAGCAAACACAGGATACTTACGCTACCATCTTTATATATATTCGAGGTGTGCAAATTCGTAAGAAAATATAGTAACTTTTTTAGAAACGCTAAAGCCACATACGGCCAACACAATTTGAGACAAAGAGATAGGCTGGTACTACCGTTCTCAAAAATGGAACTCTATAGGTCAGGTCCATATTGTATGTCCATTAAAATTTATAATAAATTGCCGCCTACTATAAAAAATTATAATAAAGACACTTCTTTCGAAAAAGAACTAAAGGACATGTTATACCAGAAATCGTATTACAAAATTCAAGAATACCTGGATGACGAACTATAAAATACTTACCATATATCTCACTAAACAGGCATGACATCTCGGTCTACTCTTAGGGTCTACTTGACATACCTGCGAATAATATTTGACTACCTATGTGTTTCTTTTGTAATTTATTTGACTTTGTGATAATTAATTTCTTTCATTTATTATTGTTTCGTATTATATTATCACAATTTGACATGCCTAAATTATTAATTATTGTTGTTGCCTATTTTATTTTCAATTTAATTCAATTTATTCGACATAATATATTTGTAAACACTGTTTGCTAAAATTGCTGTGCCCTAACAGGGTCCCTGAGATTGTACTATACCTATTTTTAAGACCTGTAATACCTCAAGGATGCAATAAAGATTATGATTATGATTATTATAAGTGGCGACGGGCTCACCCCCCGTCACACTGGACAGAGTTTTGGTACTACTGGTGAAACGTGGATGTTCTGAGATTTCAGAATATCTCTGACTAACCCCTCGGGAATATAGTCGTGAGCATATGCTTATGCTTATGCAGCAGATTTTTTTTTCGCTATTTCAATGTTGGCTTCATAGTGAAAGTTGTTCAGTTTGATGGTCTGCAGCACTCCCATGAGTATTAGTACCCATGAGTACTAGGGTGTTTTGTTCATAATGGTATTGTACCAGGAATAGAGGAACATAGCTGAGTGAGCGAGATGTACCTAGCGGCACCACTGTATAATAGAAAGAGATACGTGACGCGAGGCTATAGAAGTCACAAATTCACTAAATAATTTTTACAATTCGGTTTCCGTGAATAATTGCGAATGTAAAGTGAAATCATAGATAATTTTATGAAAATTTCACGTTAGGCTCAGAATTATAGACAATATTCGAATTTGTGCCTGCGAATAGTCTCCAAAAAAAAACATAAATAAAAAGTTTCATTTGACAACTCATGTGTGTTGCTCTAATACCTTTATGGTTTTGTTACACCATGTAACTAGAATAATATACCTGTACATTGCCTGTATGATAAAATGTGTCTTACAAAAAGATAAATACACCGAGATATCTTTGCACAAAGAAGGCCTAACAGTAAAGATACTTAACCCCTGAAAATAGGATTAACACCTCAGATTGAATTAAAAGGGAAGATGCGGGCTGTTTACACATTGCGTCATTGAAAACTTATGCATATCACCGAACCAAGAAGACAACGGCGTATTATGCGTCCTGCATCAAGTTAAAACCTTTGATTAAATTAAAATAACGGAAGATAACCTATATGAGTATTGAACTGAATTTACGATCATCTGACTCCATCATTCTTTACTTTGTCTCCCTTACCTATACGATTAAAGAGTTAATTTGAAAAATCTAAGGATGCAGCACAGACTTAAAAGAAGAACCAGACGGAATGTCATCTAATCATGAGTGAAGCACCCATTTCTTTTGTGTGCGTGCTGTCACGCGGTACATAAGGTGACAGGTTGTTGGACCTGCACCTAGAGCTAGTGCGTCTGTGTGAGTGTAGGTCCCTTGTAGAACAAACGAGATTGTATTACTTCACATCTTTTTAGTGCAATACTCGGTCCGTATTTCTTTCAGGTCCGTGGGATGCAGTCAGAATTTTTGCAAAACTATGTTGCAAAAACTGAAGTACCTACGCATATTGCATCTTCCTTTATTTTGTGTCATCTCAGGATAACCCTATCACTTTTACCCACAATGTTTACTCAGAAAAACAGTAAGGTGATCTCACAAACTAAAAGGTTTCAGGTGTAAAAACAAAGTTATGGGGAGATAGAATGAGAAAAAACTTTTAATGGAAATTTGTTGCCATTTATTTGAGTTCATCATATACTCGTACAAGAAATATCTTATGAAGTAGGTACATACACTTTGATGAGTTACTCTCTTTCTTTACTTTAAGGTTTCTTTTATTTTTGTTTATGAAAGGTCAATCACCTTTCACTGTAGGATAGGTTACTTTATCCTAAAACTTCGAATAATGTAAGTTGTTCAATAAATATTAAACATATATAATAGGTATTGTGGTAATTTCAGTTTATTAAGTTGTCACACTTAATTGTGTTTTTGTGTGCTGGCAACCCAATCTTTTTTCTATTCTTACATTTTGTCTATATCAAACTTAGAGTATACGTAATAGAAACTCTAAGATATCAAATGTGAACAATTTGCTTTAAAATTAATAAAGTGCATAATTATAATCAAATTTCAACTGCATTTATTATTCTACATGCAGTTTGGATCCGGCTCGAAGGACCACCAAACTGCATGTAGAAAATAATAAATGCAGTTGAAATTTGATTATAATTATGCTCTTTATTAATTTTAAAGAGATTACGTCCGGTTATTTTTAGGTCCGTGTTGCAACCTAAACTAATAGAAGAAGGCGATACTATAGCAGAATATCTATAGTAAGTATGAGTCGAAACACAAATACTATCTATAGTTTGATAATCTGCGATAGTAATGCCTTCTAATTTTAATCGTCATTTTTTTACTATTTATCGTGGTCAATTCTCGATAGTTCGTTAAACTAGTTGAGGACCTTGACAGGCTTGCGCCTGTCCCACTTCGACCACGATGGTCTATTTTTGACCTCTTGAAAAAATTAATATATTTTTCATCTCCAATTCGTTTCAAAAGGGGCTTTCCTTTCGTCTGACTCAACCAGTATTCTAGATAATTATACAGACAATTTTCCTTAATGAAGCTATTTACACTACAAATAGCCACAGCATCCTGTAGTCACGTTCCTGCGATTGGAACAACCGTTTTTAGGGTCGGAAGGAATACTAATTCCTAAACGGGCGTTTAGAAAGATATTAGTCGGTTTGTTACGACTCCATTCGCTTGGTAATGTTATCTAGGAGGTCAGGAGTGCGATTTTTTACCATCACACGTTCTCAAATCAGCAGTGGAAAATGGCGGATGATGATTTTCCATTTTTGAATTCCACGTTCTATCACAATGCAATAATATCTAATCTCATAACTCGATTGTTTGACGTTTACGAAATGTTGTCAAACGTCAACATATTTAACCTTTTCTACGTTCCGCTACCCCATAATTTTCGCGGTAAAGACCGGTTTAACTGTGACTATGAAACCATTCATTCGTTCGTTCGTTCAATTGAAACTTTAACCACTCGAAATGAAAATCTCTGTGCGAAAGCGAATCTCAATGTCACCGTTGTTCAAAAATCTCATTTTTGGATCATTGCAATTTCATTCAATGTTTCGTGGTTGTTTGGATATTTGTGTTTCAAAAATAAAACTGGGCCTCGTATGAAGCATAAGCATAATTATTATCTTATCTTGTTGTGGGGGTTGGCAAGCCAGCAATACTTCGACCCAGTGGGATTTTTTTAGCCCTAATACTTTTGCTTTCTTGACCCTTCAAATACATGATCTATGGAGGCGACAATAGCATTTAGGTGAAGAAACCAAATTAGTAGGTACCCTTCGCCGGAGTTGCGTTGCTAGTCTGTTACACGACGAACGCGTGTCGATTGCCTGCTGCTCTCCAATTTACCATGAAGCTCTACCATTTTGTGGTGAATCAAACGTGTGTTTTATTACAAAAACAGGCCTTGGATTACCCAAATACATTTACCGATGTCCCCTGGACGTGGACCCTGACGATAGAGCTAGTTCATAAATTCAAGGTCGCTCAGCGAGCTATGGAGAGAGCTATGCTCGGTGTTTCTCTGAGGGATCACATCAGAAATGAAGTGATTCGTCACAGAACTAAAGTTGCTGACATAGCTCAGAAAATTTGCAAGCTGAAGTGGCAGTGGGCTGGTCATATCTGCCGAAGAACTGACAACCGATGGGGTGTCAGAGTTCTAGAGTGGAGACCGCGAACTGGTAGGCGTAGTGTGGGACGCCCTGCTGCCCGCTGGACAGACGACCTAAAAAAAGTAGCGGGGAGCGACTGGATGAGGAAGGCCCAGGACAGAGTTTTGTGGCGCGCCTTGGGAGAGGCCTATGTTCAGCAGTGGACGATGGTAGGCTGATGATGATGATGAAGCACATTTGTTATTTACACTGTGTTTACACTGGAGTTTCGCAAAGTTATTGACGTCACGATGCGATGGAGCCTTAAGATTAGGATTATAGCCGTTTGATTTTTTTTATTACACTTCGGAAGCATGTATATTAACAAATTGTTCTTTAACACATTTTTCAAACAGCGGCTGCATATTGCGTCAGGTCTAAATTAGCATATAAATGATCTAAGTTGGGCTCTTACTTAGTTTTGATGTCTTCGGCACCGCGCCGTATAGTTCAGTCCCTTATTAAACTGATGTATGAGAAGCATTAATATGGAAATTAGATTACGAAAAAAGTTCATAAAAAATAATAAACAAAACTTGAAATTGCCGTCTTGGACAGACGGCCTCATTTATTCTGAGGTGTGCCGTCGTAGGATGACTGACATAGATTTTTTAATAATAATAACGCTCACAGGCACATACATTGTAATGATCCCAAACTAAGCACTAAAGGCTTTTATTATGGAAACCATACAACAAAGGCACGAACAAATAACATCCATGACTGAACCGGGATTCGAAGCCAGGACCCTGGTTTGGCAGTCCGGCGTGGTAACCATTACACCAACCGGGTCGTCTAGATTAAGGTATTATTTGCAAAAGATTATTGAAAACATTAAAAGAAAGTTATTGAGGCAATTCTGGTATGATTAGTTTGCAGAGAAAACATACTTAATCGAAAAAATTATGCTCGAATAAGGACAAAAATACGCTGAAAGACATACCCGCAAAAGAACAATAATGCAGATGAAACTACCTAAACACAAACGACTCGGCTGTTCCATACTAAACTGCAATGCTGCCTACGTTGACTCAAATATTTGAAAAAGCTGAATTATGTTTTACTATTTCATCCTTATTTTCATAGAAAAAGTTATACTGTTTAAGTCTGAAATACCCCTGAAAATCTGAAAAGTGATTAAAAATCACCCAGTTTATTAGGTATATTGATACTATGAACTTTTTTGATTCCATTAATAATTATAGCAATACCCTTCGATCAAAATAAAATGAATGGATAGGCCTTTTGATCGAAGGCAATACCAAACTTTGAAAGTTTATATACACAACCTTTCCGAAATTAGGTTAAACAAAAATGAATAACAAACAGCCATAACTCAAACAAGGCAAAACTAGGAAGATATACGAGGTAACAAAAATGATAGTCATGTTTGTGCTCGGGTTATAATATAATATTTTTTAATAGTTTACTTTCGTCCCACAAATCAAGCGTGTTTCACATTTATTTCGTAAGCATTAGTTAAGTGTCAGAAAACGTCATTGGATGTATTGCGTACCATGACTGGTAGAATAGTGAGTGATAGTGGAATATTTAAAAAAACAGGCCAAGAGCGTGTCGGACTCGCCCAAGACAGGGTTCCGTAGTCATAACATGAAAAACTTATTCTGACATAGCTTGATAAATAAATTAAGAAATTCAAAAGCAATCAACAGTGCGATTTAATTTCGTTCAACGCCTATATTTTGTATAGGAGAAAATGGTTTCTTCTTTACTACAACATTTCTGTTTTTGGGTTACAGTTGTCTATCGTCATGCTAAATTTCGATTCAATTGGTGCATTAATGAGCGAGTCATTAAGGCATACAGACAGACAGAATTGAAAGTATAAGGGTTTCTTGTTTGACTACACGGATCCCTAAAACTGGTTAATGTTGTTAGAGAGAGATGCGAGTAAGTAGGGGTTATGACATTACTCGTACCTGCAGGGCTAGCATGATGGCACGTCAAAGCGACAAAACGAGAAATTCGCTAAGCCCTTTTCCACCGGGTTTAGTACATCACACCGAAAGTTAAATAGTCGATCACCAATTGGTCGAGAACGAATTATAAATGATCAAAATGTGAACAAAACAATTGCTCAAAGTATTAATACGTAGATAACACAATTCGTGGGTATGTCGTTTGAATAAGTAGTTTAAAAGTCGACCAGAGTTCAGCTGAGTCAGGCTAGGATAATTAAGTGATTCTATTGGTGTATTTTTTCCTCGCGCACCGCTGGACACATGGCATCGTCCACATCCTCCCACGCTTTCCTCGCAGACATTCCTCGCACGCATTCCTCGCACACATTCCTCGCATACATTCCTTGCACGCATCCCTCGCACACAACTCGTGGTACTACATCTCTCGCATGTTTTGTATGTAGAAGGACCTCGCTTTGCAAAGCCCTTTTCCACCAGAGTTCAGCTGAGCGAGGCTAGGAAAATTAAGTGATTCTATTGGTGGATTTTTTTCTCGCACACGGCTTTTAGCTTCTTTGCACATTATTCAAAAGGCTACCTTCAAGTTTTCCTTTAAAACACTGACCTGTCAATCTGGCAAAGTCAACCGAAGTATTCCGAAAGTTCGCTAAACTCTTGTGACAAAATTCCAAAACCTGACTTCCCGTTCATTACTTGGTTGAATGAACAATAGGTACGCCTCCTGTCAAAAACATTTCAACTTTAGTTATCATATTACAATGGATTGAGGTGCTGATTTGCATAATTTGTTTAAAGAGTTTTCGGTTCTATTGAGTCAGAATAACGGATATTTTTTTGGCAGCCCTAAAGTTTATAAGGGCAAAAGGTTCTCGAAGTTTGGGATGAAAGAGGACCGCCGACTGTTATAAGTTTGCCGCTTATATTTCTATAGGAGTAGATATTTTAAGATAATAATTATTCAGGCACTATGACTAATGAAAATAAATAAAATAATCAACCAGCTTTCTTCATCCAGTCACTCCTAGTTACCTGCTTCAGGTCATCATTTCAGCGCCGAAGGGTGATCCACCGAGTATGCAAACAACTCCTGGTGGTGGACACTTTTTAAAGGGGATGATCAGACCGTCTAACAGAACAGCTTTCTCTATTGACCAGCATTAAAATCGTGAAAAAAAAATCTGTTGTTCTATACAAAACTGCAAACCTACTCGAGCCAAATGTCCCATACATTTGGCTCGAGCAGGTTTGCAGTTTTGTATGGAACAGCAGATTTTATTTTTGTTATTTCGATGTTGGTCCCATAGTAAAAATGGTTCAGTTTTTTGGTCTGAACCACCCCCTTCAATGTTTATTTGTATTTTTGTAACACTTGTTTACTATAGAGGTTCTCAAAGAAGTTCAATAGTGTCAATCTGTGTCTGTATTATTGCCACGTTCCGAACTGTCGATATGTACCTGTCGGTCGATTATTGTAAAGCTATTAGTTCGGCAACACGAAAACATGTGACTTGACTTACTGAATACTTTCATTATCAGCATCGTGAAAATAGGTCACAGAAGCTAAATATGACCTTGTGTTCCTCTTCCGCTCTCAATTGCCACCTGATTGCTATTTAATAATTTAGAATAAGCACTCACAGAAGGTACCTACTAATGGTGTTTCCATTGCGCCAGCCTTGGTAGAGATTTTTACAAATACTTAGTAGGCGCCAAATCTCAATTTTAACTTCTTTTTTTTGTTTCAGTCTTGTAATTTGGGCTGTTTTTAATATAGTTCGAGGAGTAAATCTTGGCAATTTCAATTCATTATTTATAAAATACTCACCAGACTTTTTTTGTTCGCAATTAAATTAGTAGGTTTATTAGCATTCTTCTGCATTTATGTAGGTGTCTTCACGATGTTTCCTTGTATAGGTAAGTATTACATACAGTTTTAAAGATTAACGCGGCAGTCACTACTTATTAACTTCATTTTAAAGGGTATTCTTTGACTTCTAATTTTATTAGACTTGATTTGATTTGATTGTATTTAATAAATGTTATAATTTAATACCTTATTGAATTGCGTAAATAATATTATCATATTTGTATACTTATAAAGATTATATTATCTATTTCTATCTTTTTTTTTATTGTTCATTCCGGACTTCAAGACAACTCAGAGTAATACCACGGCTCGTTGAACTTCATTCGTATTGGTTGATGGATACCGCAAGAAATCCTGCTTAAATATAATGGTGACATATACATTTTTAGTGCCAAGATATATTGAACAATGTTTTATTTAAATAGGTAGTCGATTTATGCAAATATAAAGATGTTTTAGATTCTAAAACGATTCTGCCTTCATAAATTAGGGAAATAAGGACGAATTTGTTGTAAAAACCATTTGGTTTAATTCCTGAATTTCTTTTTGTCTTTAATTAGCATGGAATTATTGTCTTTTATCTTTCTTGTGTATAATCGAAATTTAGATTACGAACGATTTTTTTGAGCTACAGATTTTAGTCCTTGCCTCTTTTACTTTGGTTGGTTATCTTATCACATTTAGGGTCTCCATGTTTCACTAGTAATACCCAAACTATGACCAGTACAGTGTGATATGTAGTGGTTCTGTCATCTGTAGTCACTTTTTTAATGAATATGGTTTACAGTAAATACAAATAATCCCATGTAACATTTAGGCGCTAAGATAAGAGTTACAATGGATGCATAGCAGTGCTAACGAAATCTTCAAGTCATAAAGCAGCGCTAAACTCGAGTAACAACGGTGGTATAAAGGTGCTTAACACCGTTATACCCCCGAATTAACTTGGGTACTGCCTTAGGTTCTGTTATGGCGGACAAATCCTCGATAAAATGGAAAGTAAACATTACAATTATTATCGACATAGTTTTCATGTTTATGAAGTGAAATATTACTGATGACATCGTTTTTACACTAAATCATTGGTAAAATACCCTAAGTTGGCATCACTCGCAAAAATACCGATCCGAAATCTTAATCCAGTGGACACACCATGCTGATCCCGCCTTCCGCTCCGTTTAAATGCGAATGCTGTGGACCTTAAGAGGATAGGCGAGCTCTATTAAGCAAGAAACCAATACATAACAAAAACATCGATACGGCAGACCATTCAATGAAATGAATCGTAAACACAATGAAACGCTGCTGTTAGGAGCAAAACGCATAGAATTGTCACAATACTTTTATGATACAATACGAATGCGAATACAAACTCTTTCTTTGTTAAGTTTTGCTCTGTATTGAATATTATCGTTTTGTACTTATTTAGTAGGTGACGACTTGATAAGAGATGGCTGACGTTACTGGTGTCTGTTGGTACAATTTATACATTATACAGTACTTCAAGGAAAATAATAAGCATCGGAAAACATCGGAAATAATCGTAAAAGCAGCTCTATAAATCATTATACAATACTGCCTTTTACTGCGTTAGTCGATGCCCATTATTAGCCTTGAAGTACTCTATGGGTCCTTCTTAATATTCTGATACTTTTTTAAGGATTTATTCAGAGCATAAAACTGAACAACTTTCTCTATGGGACCCATATCAAAATTGCGAAAAAAAAATCAACTGCTCCATACATTGGTCCGAGTAGGTTTGCTGTTTTGTATGGAAGAGCTGATATTTTTTTCGCGATTTCGATGTTGGTGCCATACAGAAAGTTTTTCAGTTTGACGGTCTGATCTGATCATCGCCTTAAAAATTGTCAGCATATTATTATTAAGAAGGACCCTATATAGGGTAATTTTTAATTAGTTGGCGAAACTCAACCAGGGCACTTGTTAATGATAACAGATTGCATTATCAATGTTTATAATCGGTATTGATGATTTACAAAATTATCATTATCGTACGTATCGTACGCAGTGCGCGGCCGGCGGGCGAACATTGACCTCAGAATCATATTATGATCGAGCGAGGGATCATTACCACATAATTGTGCTTAGTATCAGATACCAAATGCGTTTGTTAAGTTTCGCCAACTAATTAAATTTGACCTTATATACATACAGGGTGTAAGTGACAGCCTAGCAAATACTGAAACTGCAACAGGCTTTCCTCAGGAAACGCGAAAAAATCTGCTGTCCCATACAAAACTGCTGTACCTACCCAACTCAAATGTATGGGACAGCATTTTTTTTTTCGCGTTTCCTGAAAAAAGCCTTTAGTGATAGTTGTTCAGTTTGATGGTCTGAGTTCACCGTTTCAGTATTTGTTAGGCTGTCACTTACACCCTGTATAATAAGCTGATGATGATGAAGGGATCCACGACCAAATTATAGACAGAATCAACCTCTGAGTACACAACTACACATAATGCAACCCAACTGCAATCGTTAACCCGCCTGCCAAGGGTGGTGGTAATAGCAAATACCTCCAATATCACCAGGACCAGTCATTGGGGGTTTATTCAATTCAATTCATTTATTTTGCATCAGATCATAGATCCATAGAGGTGTTAGTAACAATGACTTAAGACGTACGTTAGTGACAAAACATTCTATATTTATTTAATATTAACAAGAGGGGGCCTAGCGGCCCTATGCAGGACATTCCAATGCCCAATGATGGGACACTGGAATCGCTCTGCAATGGGTTCGAGGAGGCTGTTGGTGCTGCCCCGTACCCTGCGCAGCAGGGAGGCGGCTCGTTTGCGTATGATGGCTGCAAAGCTATCTACTCGTGCCGCCGCAAACATGCCCGATGCGCTGCAGAAACGAGGCATCCCCAACAACATCCTCAGCCCATTATTATATTGCACGCGCAGTGCACTGAGCGACTTCTGTCCTTCTTCTGTTCTTCTTCTTCTTTATGTGGACGTCGTCCAGTTATAGTAGATTACACACCGAGGAGGGCAGGAAAGTAAGAAAGGTCAACAAACATGTGATCTGAGGCTTTCTTATTTACTGCCCGAGGTAAGTATACAATATTTCTCCTCGACGAAGGTGGAAAGCGGCAACATCGATTAGCGCAGCGGGACGAAAATTTACGCTTTCCGTCCGGGGGAGAAAAAAATATTATAGTACTTGGCTGGCTCTTCAGGCATCGGCAAAATCTCTGATACCCAAACGCATGTTGGGTATAGTCACCACCACTAAATAGTATCGCATCGGTTTCTCTATCCATTTCAATCAAGATGCATGGGTAAAGACGAGACAGTGTAATCTTTCTGTCACTTTTTTGGTTGACTACCATTTTTGTCTGTTTGTTTGTTGTAGGTTTTTTTGTTTGAAGCATCACGCAAAAACTACTGAACGGATGTTGATGAAACTATTTTGTTTGAAAGCTTATAATTTCACTTCAAATCTAGTACATCATTTGTGTGGACAAAGTCGCGGGTAAAAGCTAGTTTTTACTAAAAGTCTTTTACGAAAATGTCCTGTCAAAACCCATCGTCAAATTCGCAGAAAAATACGATCCATAATTGAAATTACCAAAATGCATTGAGCGTCACAAATTGTTCCCAACGAAGCGAGTAAAACGAACCGAATTCCTTTACTACCGGTATTCTGTACTACCGCAGATACCGCAGAATCTCGCCCAACTGCTATTCAAACTTTTGAACGGAATTTTCATAAATCGATGGACCAAGTTTTGTGGTGGCATTAAAAGTATTTGATACTAGGTTGAGCTTGCACCTTCACCTTTATTGCTGAACATAATTTTATGTAACTGGGTTGGTTGGGTTGTTATGGTTTTATACACTACTAGTTTTTAATTAGTAACGAACCTTAAACCTTAAAGGTGTATTCAGACTGTGAATCTGAACAACTTTCCCCAAGAACATTTGTCGAAAAACGAAAATTTTTATTGGACCTCCCATATAAAAGTGCGGATCGGCCGAACGATTTTCTATGCGGGAGGTGCAAAAAAAATTCTCGTTTTTCGACCCATGTTCCTTAAGGAACGTTGTTCATATTCACGATCTGAATACACCCTAATAGTATCGTTACTAATTCTCTACAGCGACAATACGTTCCGACGCGGTGGTAGCTTAAAAAAGAATTGACGTTTAATAAGTGTGCTTCATCCTATATTGAATAAATTATTTTTAATTGAATTGATTAAAAATGTCTATGTCTATGTCTACTATCTATGGAAAACCAATTTTGAAATCGAGAAAAATTCCACTGTTTCATACATTTTGGTAATTAACATTTTCTATAGAACATAGGAAAAGTTGTTTAGTTTGATGGTCTGAAGCACCCTCTTAAGTATGTAACGGTAGACCTATAGGTAAACGTACAGATTACAGTCGTAATGAACAATGATTTTTTTCATGATTTTGATGTTGGTCGCATAGACAATGTTTTTCAATTTGACGGTCTGATAATCACCTTAAAAAAGTGTCAGCATAATCTAAACTATTATAAAACTGTAACTGAAGTGTGTCTGTACATTGAAATATTTACAAAAAAATATTACGATATGGTTTTTAGGTATCACTGACTCGAAATCAACCTATTTTCATTGAGTTACTATATGAGTAACTCAATGCCTTTTCTAGAAATTTGTGTGTCTGTTTGTTTGTGTGTTTTTCTTGTTTGTTCGCGCATCACGCAAAGACTACCGAGAACCGATTTTGATGAAACCTTTTTTTTTGAAAGCTTATAATTTGACTTAAAATCTGGTATATTATTTATGCGGACGAAGTCGCGGGTCAACAGTAGTAAAGCTATATAATTTATCGTCGTCCGTAACGGTAGCAGTCTGCCTAGCTAGTGTATTGCCACAGAATAATCCTCTGTGGTATTGCAGCATTGTACGCACACAAACGCCAGTCCACTGTGCGGACAGACCGATGTTCCTGTAGTTGTAGTCATCATCATATCGTATGGCATTTTTGTTTCCCTGCTTGGATCCAGGGAGGTTTAAATTTCGAGGTCAAGATGTTTCATCCAGTCTTCCACTGCAAGGGTTAACCTATGGAGTTCTTCAATTCCACCGGGGAAAAGGCGCAGGGTGCACTCATTTACCACATGGGTGAGAATTTGGTCAGGTGCCCCCAGTTGCATATCGGTGACTCCCTCAGGCCCCACTTGTAGAGGTGGGAGTTGGTCCTTCCATGGTTAATTCTGAACCGGTTCAGCTTAGCCCAGGTCTTCCAGTCCTTATCAAAACCAGCCGGTTTGACAGTCGGTTCTCGCACGAGGTTGGCATGCAGATGATTAAAAAGGTCTCTTCGTGGTCGTAACCTCATAGCTGAGGGACGTGACCATCTTGGGCCGCTTGTGCCACCACAGCTCTCCAGGAAGCTCGATCTTGGGCCTGGTGTATGCTGGCATGTAGTGTTGTATCAGTAATTTCTTTTGCCACATCGGTCCATCGCATAAGCATGTGTCCTCTACCTCTTTTCCCCTCCAGCGTCCTCTACCTCTTTTTCCCTCCATACGGCCGGTGATTATGAGCTTTTCCAAACTATCTGAGCTCCTAAGTCAAAAATGTAGTAGTGATAATTAAATCGGTATAAAGTTTTAAGTCGGAGGTGAGTGTGAGTTCCCACGGGAGCACTTTAGGTCTGTGGTGAACTGGTGACACACTCACCAACAGCCCATTATGCTGTACTAATTTGTTAGCTTTTATACAATCTACAACGATATTGTATTGTCGCTACTTACCTAGATTGCGTCCCACTTTGATTCCACAATCCTTGTAAGTTAATTAAAAGCTTTGCTTTGACGTTTCGCGCTTTGCAGCTCGGATGTTTGTTTTTTTATGGAACCGAAAAGGTATATTCGTTTGATGTAAGAGGTTCTACGCTGGTGGGCATTCGTGAATGCGTGTGTGTGTTTCGATAATATTGTTTCATTATTTTCTTGCCGAAGTTGTTCGTCGTAGGTTTTCTTCTGCCGCTTTTTAATATGAAAGATACGCATCTGATATGATTAAACGCACATACGTTGAATGTGTGTCGGAGATTCAGAATCAGATAAGTGATTTTTTTATGTTTTCTTCATTCGGAGACGCAAATAAACAAAATATGTACCTGGAATTGATGAGCATTTACAAGGTGTTACAAAAATACAAATAAACCTTTAAGGGGGTGGTGTAGACCATCAAACTGAACAACCTTCACTATGGGACCAACATCGAAATCGCGAAAAAAATATTTTATGTTCTGTACTCTACAAATCGACTAGAGCTAAAATATGTATGGGATATACAATTATTTTTTTCGCGATTTCGATGTTGGTCCCATAGAGAAAGTTGTTCAGTTTGACGGTCTAAACAACCCCCTTAAGAGTTTAAAAAATTTATTGTTACTTATGAAACACCCTGTATACAGGGTGAAATCGATATCATTAGCATCCTTCTAAGAGTCTACCCATAAAACTGAACAACTTTTACTATGGGAGCAAACCAAATGGAGCATAAAAAAAAAACTGCTGTCCCATTCTAAACTGCACCCGCCGCCGCTGCCGACACGACTCAAATGTATGGGACAGCAGATTTTTTTTTGCTCCGATTGGTTTGATCCCATAGTAAAAATTTTTCAGTTTGATGGGTAGACTCTTAGTTTAAAAGGATGCTAATGATATCGATTTCACCCTGTATACATGGTGTAACAAACACCCGAGAAATTAGTACTTATAGTGGTGGTTTAAAGTCTAAACCAAAGAAATCACGAAAAAACATATGCGGTCTCATACATTGAGGTCAAGTTGGTTTGTATGGAACAGTTGATTTTTTTTCGAGATTTCGATATTGGTCCCATAGAGAAATACAGGTTGTAACAAAACCGTGTACATTGAAAACAGTGTTTTTTGCCATCAAACTGAACAACAACGAAAAACTGCTGTAGGTACCTACCTACCCACTAGACTCAAATGTAAGGGACATACGATTTTTTTTCTTTTCGTTGTCTCCATAGTGAAAGTTGTTCAGTTTGACGGTCTAAATAACCCCCTTAAAAGTTTAAAAAATTTATTTGTTACTTATGAAACACCCTGTATACAACGTGTTAATGAATAAGCGCAAAACCTCATACACCCTAACTGATTTATAAAAAAATAATTAGATTGAAACAATAATTTCATTATTTTGATAGTTAAAATTTTAAGTTATTCACATCACATTTAAAGTTTGAAGGCAAAAATGATTTGTTATCATGTCAGAAATGAATGAAAGCGGTAGCGTGCTTATGGATACATTTTAAGTATCTTGTTTTGGTAGTAATAGAGTGAGTGTGTCATAGTTTGAGATCAAGTTCAGGAAATTTTAAATTTTAAAAACAAATTAAGTACGGTATTTAATATTTTGAAGAAAAAAAAACCTGTTGAAACCATGATACTTCGATTCTGCTCTTGATTCTAAACAAACTACTTCCTAGTTTTGCGTGCGAAAATGCGCGCTGCATACAAACGTAGGTACTATGGTGATATTTTCAATACTAACCAATTAAAGTCAATGAAATTTTTCAGAAACAATCTAGAAACAAATCTCTATGCTTCTATAGAGTCAGATTTTCGTTAAAATATACAGTATCAATGCTAGGATTAATTTAAGATTTGTATGGAAATCTTTGAGGCACTGTAACTTGAAAACTATACATTTTAACGAAAATCTGACTCCATACAAGCATAGAAATTTGTTTCTAGATTGTTTCTGCAAAATTTCATTGACTTTAATTGGCTAGTATTGAAAATATCACCATAGTACGTTTGTATGGAGCGCGCTCCGAATAATAAACCCTTAACACGTTGTATGGGATAATATAAGTGTAGATGGCAGACTATTACCCGTGGGTGGCAAAAGGGAACAAAGGAAGCAGAGCCTTGGCAAGTGATTAAATTTCAACCGAGAGGACCAAACTAATAGAACCAAATGGACTCCGGGTTGATACAGAATTAATAATGAGCTATGAAGAGGGTGTTTTGGTATAGAACGTATTTGTAGGGAGGTAAGAGTTACTTTGTTAAGGATTTATGCAAATCAGTGGATGGGAGAAGGAGTCACGTTGCAGGGTTTGCCTCGAACACTTGTCTCTCGCGTGGTGTTCGCGCGGTTCGCGTCTCAGCCTGCTCCAAAAGCTCCAAAATCCTTCTCAGTTGTTCTTACTCAAAAACAATCCTCGAGATTGGATAGACAGTTAGACACTCCCTCAAACTACTTGACACTGGCGAAATCTAACAAGGAAACGCCATTAAATAAAAATAGAATAGAATAGATGGGAGAAGTTATCATCATAGGAAGGAAGGAAGGGATCATAGGAACGAATAGTGTTCAACAAAGAAACAGCTTTGTTTACTTTCGTATAGAAAAATACGCGCGTGAATTTCGAAAATTTCCATCAAGCCGTCCGAAACCGTATAGAAATTGTATTGCTCATGTTTCTATTTAGTGCGTTGTCTGTCAGTATCAGTCAATCAGTCACGGAACTGTTTTATATTTAGAGCTGTCACACACGATGACGCATTGACGGAGCGGGAGACGTCAGTCTGTCATTACATCACGATCAGACCAAACAATTTTCACTATAGAGCCACCGGCGACACACCAGTACGCGCCAGTACGCGCTATTTTTCCTATTAGACGTGTATTCAACCGAATTTTTGACGCCGTACGTTCCACAGATCTGTCACTACACTTATGTGGGCGAAAGGCCAGTTAGCTCTCACCACTTGACACGTCATTCCATCCTGACACTTAAATTGCTAAAAGCAAGAACAAAATTTTTGGCTAAAAGTTAGCATTGCAACAAACGAATTCTTGAACAGACAGTTGGTAGCTGTAGCACAGAGGATTGTACAGAGTAACAGCTACTAAGGAGCGTAAATTTTATTAGCCTATTCTTGTAGGGCTGCCTTAAAGGAAATAAATTTAATTGGAGTAAGTATGAAGGTAGGTAAATGTTTTATGACTCAATTTTAAATTGTTTTTGTTTATTTTGTTAGTTATTATTTGTTATTAATTAATTTTAGGCATGAAAATATTAAAACAATTTACTTATCTTTTGTAGTTCTTAGACATATTTAGTTGTAGTTAAAACTATGTATTTCATTAAAATAAAAATAAAAAAAAATGAAAACATTGTAAAAATGATGCCAAGTTTTATTTCAATGTAGTATTTCTTTATACATGTTTACATTACTCTTCCAATAGTTCATGCACACAGTGCAAAATAATATACCATTTTTTTATTCGAGTTCTACTACCTATAAACTAATAAAATAAAAATATCGAGCGTACAACACGGAGCGGTGACGGGCGCGCGGGTAAAATCAACGATTTGTCACCCCTCGCAGTCACACCTTCGTTTCGCCCGATGTCACCCTCGGTCTCGTTGGTGAACCTCGTAGGTGAATGCGCGCACACAAACGCGCTGCGCATGTAGTGATGCGCCGCTTTTGCGAGCTTGTATGAAGCTGTCACTCTGTACAATATAATCTCTCTGTGGCTGTAGCCAATGACACTCTGAATGAATAGAATGTCATTGGCTGTAGAAATATTTCTGACTACCCCGAAAGGGATTGCGGTCGTGACTTTATGTACGTAAGTCTTTCGTGTGCCTTTAAACCCAACTCTATTCTATTTTTACCCGACTGCGACAGAAGGAGGGTTATGTTTTTATTAAATGGCGTTTCCTTGTTAGATTTTGTCAGTGTCAAGTGTTGAAGATATTATATATTCGATATTGTATGGTAATAGGATATGGCGATCTCAAAGCCCCGTTTTTAAACAAAAACACACACTCGAAACCGCCATAAAACGGCGGAGCCACGTGCCCAATTAAATCGCAAGCCGAACGCGTCTACTCGGGACCCCCTTAGCCACGCGACTCTATTCTATTCTTAATTAATGGCGTTTTCTTGTTAGATTTCGCCAGTGTCAAGTGTTGAGGATATACTCATTAGACATTGTACGGTAATAGGATATGGCGATCTCAAAGCCCCGTTTTTAAACAAAAACACACACTCGAAACCGCCATAAAACGGCGGAGCCACGTGGCTGTCAAAATTGCAAGTCGACGACACGTCTTCTTGTCACCCCCCTCAGCCACGCGACTCCTAAACCCAACTCAATTGAGCATAAGATACGTATCCCATGTTACGTCATTTCAATCCAAGTTCTAACTTGAGTAGGTATAGATAAAAATCGGATGAAAATATCTCGACTTCACAACAATGCTTCCGTGGATAAGATAGGCTTTTGTCAAGAGCAGGCGAGATGCGAGATTCGTTCTTTTTCAACCGCGAGGGTATGGTTTTATTCGGCCAAGAAAGAATTTCTTATTGACGTAAAAGAAAATTGGTGTGAGGATTTTTAATAAAATTATTGATGAGGCTGGAGTACATTTATATATTATGCCCATCTTAATATGATTACACTTTTTAAAAAGGATGATCAGACCGTAAAACTAAACAACTTTTTCTATGTCACCAACATCGGGTAGGTACAACAGTTTTGTATGGGACAGCTGATTTATTTACGCGTTTCCTGATGTAGGTTACATAGTAAAAGTTGTTCAGTTTGATGGTCTGAGTTCACCATTTCAGTATTTGCTAGGCTGTGACTTACACCCTGTATAGTACACATTTTTTTTATATCAAGGGTGATGTCACTTGTCTTGTCACAAGTAAAAATAAAAATTTGAAACTTTTAAAGGTGATGTTTAGACCATCAAACTGACCCAAGTAACACCAGCAAGTTGCTTTAAACCTTTATACACTATAAATTGCCTATTAGTGGTTAGTATATAGACAACAGTGTTCTAAAGGTGATTTATAATAAGATGAAACATTCTAATAGAGTATAGTGTCTCAGATCCACGTTTTAGAACCTCCTTTAAACTAAAAGATTAATCTAGTGTAAATAAACTAGTTGCTATCTACACTTAGTTTGGAAAAAGTGTTTGTTTAGAGTAATAATTCTGAACGGGACATATTTTATGACTTTCTGTAGGGTGATTTGACTATCATAAGCTAATTTGTTTTAGACGTGATCAATGTGGTTTAATACTGGTCTATAAATAAATGTTTATTAGAATGTTCTAGACGGACACAGTTTATATCTATTCTACAGAGTAAAATCTGAAGGCTTCCCGCTTAAATGTGTTTATAGAGGATAGTTTTGAAAAGATACTTTAATAAGTGTTTTTATTCTACTGCTGGACGGTGTTCAACTATCCAGCAATGGAAAAAGTAAAAAAAACAAATATTCCGGGGGATTTCGGCGAAATGTTCGTAAATACATGGAAAATAAAGAGATATTAGAGCAAGATACAATAGTGGATTTGTCTCAGGAAACAAATAGCTAGCTGTCCCCCACTGGAGCCGACCGGGAAAATATGTTATCGTTGTCCCCCACTATAATAGTATCAATGGATTTTAATGGAAACACTGTAAATGGTGTTATCGCAAAATCAACGTTTTGTTTTTGCAGTAAAATAGTGTGCTTTATACAATAATAATAAAATAATAATGTCATAAATTCGAATACAAAACTTATTAATTATTTATATGGTTATAGCCGAAGAGCGGACAGTTGGCAACCCTACCTGATCGAGTAGCAAGATGTGACCTACCTAGGGTGTAGCACATCAGAAAGGTACCTACGTCTAAAAGTACAGGGTTGACTGGAGGGTTTTGTACAGTGAGCAAAAAAGTGGTCATTTTTTTGGTGTAAATTATCTAATCGAGTAACAAGTTGGCATATAGTACAGTCGATAGAGCTCATCGAGAAGTGCCAAATTATATAGGGTTGCCTCGCCTAGTCCTGGGACTTTATGAGTCAGCCTGATTTTATAGTGGCTAAAAATTCAAAAAATTACCTCATCGAGTAACAAAATGAGACTTTGCCATTTGATAGCTCTAGTCGTCCCATTAATTATTAACATAGGTTGCCGGCCCTAAACCTGGAACTTTTCTTAGTCTGCCGAGTTTTATGTTTGAATGTAAAAACTGATTGATGCAACTACGTCGTGGAAATGTGTCCATGGATGGTTGAGAGATTGGTGGTATGTAGTATTCAATTATAGGTATTTATTTGGAGGGACCCAACCTTAAAAATTGTGTACCGTTAGCAAAAAATATACAAAAAGTTGTGACACAGTCAGTATGCAAATGCAACCAAACCTATGAAAGGCGTGTAAATACTGTATATTTTATTATAATTGTTACGGTCAGTGTAATAAATCTGGTCAGTCAGTATTAAGAGGAAAAGTAGGAGTCGCGTTGTCGATCTGCTATTGGGCGGTCACGTCGCTCGTCGATTGTTGGTTGCCCCCTCCCAGCTCGACAGCGGGGCTCCAGTGGTGGCTCAAGATAGTGTTCTTTTCGAAAAAAAATCCTTGAAGTCACCAAATACATAAATTACCGTACAACGTCAAGCACTTTTGCTACATAAACTAGACATTGGCAAAATCATCAAATACCCAAGATGGCAGCCATTTTTTTAAAAATAGAATAGAATAGAAGAGGAAAAGTACATGAAATTTGAAGAATTGGTATTTCAGAGATCAATTACTGTCGGGGTGTAAGGGGTAAACGCAGTACACTATGGCGACAACCTAACTGCCAAGTCAACCTCATCCGCTTGTGGTGCACCCTGCCGACTAACCAACGAGGCTCTGGCGACCGACTGTGATTCCGGTATATCCATCCAAAGCAGGCTATACCAAAATCCCTCGACCTATGATGGGCAGCAGCATCACCGGTACAACTGGTATATCCCTGCGATCACCAACCCGCTCTGCCAAGCGTGGTGATTATGGCATTTTTACCTCCCAAATATGGAATTTAGTCCCACATGGCCCCGGCCCCTAGTTCCCGGCAGCTCTACTATTCCAGGCTACGGCAGTGGTCTAGCTAACGGTAGGGCGGGGAATGCTAAGAATACCCGGGTTACCAGAGGCTGCCAACATCAACGACTGTTATTGTTACGACGTTAACGTATAACGGACGAACACTGATGGAGGACGAAAAGTTCACGAAACTCGAGATAGAACTAAAAAAGATTGAGAGGCATATTCTTGGGTTGTCAGAGGTCCGAAGACAGGGGGAGGATACGATGACCCTAGAATCTGGCCACTTGTTCTACTTCTGAGAAGGCGAAAGCCTGTCCCAGGGTGGCGTAGGATTTCTCGTCAACAAAACCCTCATCAACAATGTAATGGAGATCAGCAGTGTGTCGAATCGGGTAGAATACCGCGTGCTAAAATTCTCCAAAAGGTGCAGCTTGAAGGTTGTACTGGTATACGCCTACTACGACGGGCTCTGACGAAGAAGTCGAATCGGTATACGAGGATATCTCTAGAGCTATCAACGATACTGCAAAGACTCATTTCACGGTTGTGATGGGGGATTTCAATACCAAAGTGGGTATAGGAGAACGATGAGTCGAAGGTGGGTCAGCACGGTATTGCTAACAGAAACCAGAGAGGGCATAATTATGCTGCTTGGCTTCCTAGAGAGGCAAGGGCTATACTTGATGAACTTATTCTTCAAGAAGCAGCCCCAAAGGAGCTGGACCTGGCGAAGCCCTGACAGCCGGACATATTCAGAGACGTATCAGTGATCAATAGGTTTAACAACGGAAGTGATCACCGACTTGTCCGAGGCACTCTGAATAAAATTACAAGCTCGAAAGAAGACGTCTGATGAAATCGACTCTCCGTCCCACACTTCCACACAGCATTAAACTGTAGTTGGAAGTGACAGCTTCCAGCTTGACCTCCAAAACAGATTTGATTCGTTGGAAACCACCGTGGACGCGGACGTTGGCGAAGCTACAAACCAACTAGTAAAAGCTCTCCGTGAAGTGGGCTACAGGCATTTCGACGACGATGTTCGAATACCTCCTGACACCCGGGGCCAAAATGAGTTATCTATGCCACTGTACTTAGAGTTCAATTTCGCACCGACTGGCAAAGGCTCCTAAGTGATTTTGTAATAAATAACGCCACAAATTCTTAATACTGAATTCTGAATACCTCCTAATAACACGCTTTGAGCGTGTTAGCCTGAAATGCTGCTAATATATTCTAACTTACCAAAACGAATATTTCCTAAGTTACTTCCGAACAAATTTTGCTGCCAATACGATCCTATCTACCATCAAACTGCCGGAGAACTGACATCCGTCATTCGGCTACAGTGTGCGAAAGAGATCGAACTATCGAGTGGCGTGAGGTGGTACGACGTCACGGGAAGCGCGTGCGGCGGCCATTGTCGTTGTTTTTTGTAAAGGGACAACAGGTTTTTTATTTAGTGTCAATATTTATGTAAAAACAAGTAGTTAGGAGTGTATAGGAGCTATTAGTTTGATTATTCCAAGTTTACAGAACCTACTATATTACGTATCAAGAAGATAGGAGCTATAGCATATGCTCACGACTATATTCCTCGAGGGGGTAGTCAGAGATATTCTGAAACCTCAGAACATCCACGTTTCACCAGTAGTACCGAAACGCTGTCCAGTGTGACAGGGGGTGAGCCCGTCGCCACTTGTAATGGACAGTGGGTACAATACATGTCTCGAAATTGAAGCATGTAGGTTTCCTCACGATGTTTTCCTTCACCGAAAAGCCAGTGATGTTAAAAATCGTACATAAATTCCGAAAAACTCATTGGTACGAGTCGGCTTGGACGGGGATCGAACCATCGCCTCCTGCACGGCAGGCAAGGTTAATCGCCACTGGACCACCACGGCTAGGAGCTATTAGTTTGATTATTCCGAGTTTACTTAGAACAGTTAGAACCAACGATATCAATGTACCTACGTCTATGGTTAGAACCTACTATTACCTATCTAGAAGATAGGAGTTATTAATTTGATTATTCCAAGTTTATTTAGAACCTACTATTACCTATCTAGTAGATAGGAGCTATTAGTTCTAATAATTATCATGTATTTTCAAATACATTTTGATTTCTAACTAGCAGATAGAACTTATTCGTTTTATTTTTAGAACTAAATATTATAATTGTTTGTTTGATACAGAAGTTATTAGCATGTAATTTAACTTATTTTTACTCGTATCATGAACATACCTACTTGATAGATTTGATTGTTTTAGCCGAAATGTCGTCGAGGACGAGACTGACGGAAGGACTACGACTACGAGCACGTAAAATGTTTCGTGCGTTAACCCCTTACCGCATGGACTTTTATAACTAAGCGGGAAAAAAAATGTTGTATTTCTGAGTTTAAGGAACCTATAAAAAATATTTAAAAAAATTTAGCAGTCTTTTGTAATTTTTTATTTACGAAATAAAAAATGTGCATAATGGTACATTATGCATTACATACAAAATATGAGAATATACCAAATATGGGACGACATGTAATTGCCAGTTTATGGTGTATAAAATACGAGCGTTTACCCGCGACTTCGTCGGCGAGGGTTCCCGTCGTCGTAGCGAGATAAATGATATACCAGATTTTAAGTCAGATCATATCAGGTCAGCTATCAGACAAAAAAGTTTAATCAGTCAAAAAGCCCTCCCCGGGTCATACCGGATACAAAGAATCTCGCGTTTCCGCGATGGATGGCGATGGACAACCTTTGCATTAAGTAGTACCCGGAGCGAGCGTCGTTCCCCCTCTCCTGGAGTCGACGACGAAGCTCAAAGCTTCCGACCCCCAGCAGCCCATGGTCTCGAAGGCCAGCGGCATAAAATCACAAAAGCCGAGTAAATGTCCCGCTTTTTGTCAGCCGCCGACGGCTGCCGGCGCCGGTGCCCGGTCTTCAAGAAGGAGGCCAGGAACAAGAAGGCCGGTACAGTCCCGTTAACCCAGTCCAACCCAAAAATAAAGAGGACCCCCCCCCGCCCAGGAGGCCGACCCGAGCGCCCAACTAGAGGTAAGGGCGGCCGCAAACGGGCCCACGCAGCGAGGCCATCCCACCCAGGCGCAGGCACGAGCCGAACCAGGGAGAAAGAAGGGGAGTAAGAAGAAAAAAAAGGGAAGGAAGGAGGAGACCTTCCCCTCCACTGACGAGACCGCGCAGCAGGAGGCGCCCAAGGCACAGACCGAGACTGATGCACCACCAAGGCACCTAAGGCAGCGAACGCGCCAACCGCACACGCAGCAGGTGATAGACTACGACTCACACCTGTACAAGCTACACGATCGGGAATTCACAGACTTCCTGATCGGGTTAGTCCTGCTGATGCTCAGCGGCACTGACCCCCTCGAATCGATCCTGGCAAGGATCAGAGCCTCCAAACGCCGCAATGATCGCTAGCAACTGCAGGATCATTCATTGGAATGCCGACGGACTGTCCCCCCGCAAGATCAACCTGCTGCGTGCACTCGCATCGGAGCAAAATGCTGACGTGGTGCTCGTCTCGGAAACACACCTGAGGAGCAACGACAGACTGAGGTGCCCCAACTTTCACATTTACCGGAAGGACGAGATATCCGACACCTCCGGCCAGGCCTACAGAGGCCTAGCCGTCCTGGTGAGGAGGAGACTCGTCCATCAAGCTCTACCGACCCCGCAGCTGCAGTCTGCCTACGCCTTAGGTGTGGAACTGTGTCTCGACGGCAGACCCCACCGTGTGTTTGCTTTCTACAAGCCTCCTAAAGTCTCCTTGGCGGTCGCCACACCCCACCATCATCGCCGGAGACTTCAATTGCAAACACACAGGTTGGTACTCACACGAAATCTGCTTCAACGGGCGCCGCTTCTTCGACGACGGGGAGAGGAAAGGGTACGAGGTACTGGGCACGGAGGCCCCGACACACTACCCATACTCTGCAGCCTACATGCCGGACACCATCGACCTGACCCTCGTCCACGGCCTCCACGCAAGACCCACGATTGAGGTGCTGGAGGACCACATGATTTCCGACCACCAGCCAGTGCTCGTAATCCTAACGGACCCATTGACCTCGATACCTCCTTTAAAACCCAGGAAACCAGTGTGTGTCAGGACATGGGAAGAGTTCGGGGGGTATGTGGCCCAGCACCTCATTAACCGCTCAGTCTCTTCAGCATCGGATGTCGACCAGCTGGCGGAAGATCTCTGCCGCTGCATACGGGACGCCTTATCCCACGCCTCCAGGGATGCTCCGAAAAGAGCATCGGACCACAACCTACCAGCGTTCATCAAAGAGATGCTAACCAGCAAAAGGCGTCTCAGGAAGCAGTGGCAACGCTCACGCAGCCCCACCCTGAAATCCCAGCTGGACGCGTTGGTCCTAAAGGTTACGGACGCTCTACAAGCTGAGAGAACCGAATCCTGGCAATGCACCATCGAGTCGGCTGGAGATGACTGGACAACAGTTCACAAACTCTGCCGCCAATTCTCCGGGAAACCTGAGCCCACCCGCCCCCTTCTAGCCGGCGACGGAACCCTCCGCTACCGAGCTGAAGTCCGCGCCGAGATCTTCGCGGAGAGCCTAGAGCGGCAGTTCAAGCCAAACCCGTCCGACGACACCGACCACGCAGCAGTCATTCAAAGGCACATGGATGACTACTTCGCCAGGCCGATAGCTTCCGACGAGGACCCCGTCGTCTTCTCCCCAAACTAAGTTCAGCGCATGGTGAAGCGCACCAAGCTAAAAAAGGCCCCAGGCCCCGACAACATCACGAACGAAGCCCTGCGACACCTACCGCAGTGAGCCATCATGACCATAACGCGCCTGTTCAATGGGATCATGAGGACGGGCCACTTCCCACAGCAGTGGAAGCTGGGCTGCGTCATCATGCTGCCGAAACCCGGGAAGAATATCCTGAAACCTGAAAGCTATCGGCCCATCACCTTGCTCCCAACCATCTCCAAGGTGTTTGAGAAAATGCTGCTGCGTCACCTAACGCCCCACATCACGCCTCGGAACGAGCAGTTTGGCTTCAGAGCCGAACACTCCACGACGCTCCAACTGTCGAGGGTCCTACATAACATGACTGTGGCTTCAAATAAGGGGGAATACACAGTCGCCGTGCTCCTCGACATGGAAAAGGCCTTTGATCGTGTCTGGCATCCAGGACTCGTCTACAAGCTGGCCACCTCTACGACTCCACGTCGAGTCGTTAAGACCGTGGCCTCCTTCTTGGCAGAGCGCAGATTCCAAGTGGCAGTGGAAGATGCCGCCTCAGACGAGCGCCCCATTGATGCCGGAGTTCCCCAAGGTAGCTGTTTGTCTCCAGTATGCTATGCCAGGTACACAGATGACATCCCAGTGGAGGGCGGAGCCCAGCTTGCCCAATACGCTGACGACGCTGCGTATTACACGTCGTCAGTAAACAGAGCCCACGCAGCAAAAAAGATGCAGACCACACTTGACGCCCTCCCAGCCTGGCTGGCTAAATGGAGACTCACAATCAACGTGGCAAAGACACAGGCGATTGTCGTCGGACTCCACTCATCCCTCCTGCCTCCTCCCCTGCAGCTCTACGGGCAACATGTCGCGTGGTCCCCCCAAGTTAAATACCTGGGGGTGACCATCGACCGCCGCCTAACAATGCTGCACCACATAAAGGAGGTAACTGGCCAGGTGCGCGCTGTTCGCGCCCTACTTCGTCCAGTCCTCTCGTCCCGGCTCCCTCTGCGCGTGAAGATCGGCGTCTACAAGACGTACATCAGACCGCGACTCACGTACGCCGCCCCAGCTTGGTACGCACTAGCCGCTGAAACAAACCGAGTCCGGCTGAGGGCCCAGCAGTCGCTGGTCCTCCGTACAATTGTAGACGCCCCACGGTTCGTAAGAAACGCCACTATCCAGAGGGACCTAAAGACCGAGACACTGGACGAGTTCATCGGTCGCCTAGCCATAAGGATGTTTGCACATACGGGAGATAGCTCCGCACCACGCGCGCCCACCGGATCGGAAGCTCCTGCCTCGTGACTTAGTCACTGAGGCAGTCGAGCCCCTCTCACCACCTGACTGACTCCCCCCCCCCCATGACTGACACCCTCTCCCCCGGAAATTACAACACGCTTCCTGTAGCAGGCGACTCACTAGGCCTCCCCCAACGGGGTCTCACCTGGTGGGTCCGACCGCACAGGAAGCAAGAACAAAAGAAGCCAACAAGTGCTCTGCGCTAACCCGAAGGACCCGGCCGTCTAAACGGCCGGCGCTTTGCAACCACAGTCGGGAGGCCAACGCCTCGATGCTGTCTCCCCGCGGCCCCGAGAAGAAAACCACGTGCGTGCGTGCGCGGGCCCTTGCAGAGCGAACCGTGCGGCTGAGATACGAGGCAGCGAGAGTTCTGACGCACGTGGCGTCCCATAGCACACATTCCTCTCTGCCATGGCACCAGCGTTAGACCAAACCGTCAGGACTTTTCCCATCCGAGCGACTAAGGCCTCGCAGTTCCAACATGCAGGGTATGTTGGCCGAAATCAGTGCCCTACGGACGATGTCATTGAGTGACGTGGGTGTCTCCCCGAGCACCGACGGCAGTTCAATGCCTGATGGCCATTGGCTTCCACCGTGGACCCGCAGATGCATTCATGTAGTTGACAAACATCGCAGCCCAGGCGGAGAGCTACCACCACCAGCAGCGAGTCGCCGTCGAGCAGGGTTCCCATATGTGGTGAAGGGAGTGCCTGCAACCACGCTCCCGATGCTGCCCTTGATATCGCCCTAAGTCTGGGCAAATTTGAGCCAGTAGCCGCGCCTATCAGTTGGTAAATAGCCGCTTTAGCTCTCACGTCGTCCCAGGCTCGCTGTACTCCTGGAGTTCTGTGTGCGGAAGCGGTCGAGAAGAGAGCCGTCCAACTCGTCAATCCATCAGCTGCAAAAGGTACGCAAGCCTCGTCTCCGTTGAGTGACAGAATTTAAACCCTTGCGCCGATGCGAGAAAAGCCGGCAGGCTCAAAGCCCCCATGACGGATGGGTAGGGATGCCTGGCTATATACGAGGATATCTCTAGAGCTATCAACGATACCGCAAAGACTCATTTCACGGTTGTGATGGGGGATTTCAATGCCAAAGTGGGAACAGGAGGGCGATGAGTCGAAGGTAGGTCCACACGGTATTTGTACCAGGAATGAGCGAGGGCATACGCTGGTCGGCTTCCTAGAGAGGCAAGGGCTATGCTTGATGAACTCATTCTTCAAGAAGCAGCCCCAAAGGAGGTGGACCTGGCGAAGCCCTGACGGCCGGACGAAAAATGACATCGATTTCATCATGACTGATAAACGGCACATATTCAGAGATGTATGAGTGATCAACAGGTTTAACACCGGAAGTGATCACCGACTGGTCCGAGGTGCTCTGAATATAAATGTCAAGCTTGAAAGAAGACGTCTGATGAAATCGACCCTCCGTCCCACACTGCACCAAACTGTCGTTGGAAGTAACAGCTTCCAACTCGACCTCAAAAATCGATTTGATTCGTTGGAAACCACCGAGGACGTTGGCGAGGCTACAAACCAACTAGTAAAAGCTCTCCGTGAAGTGGGCTACAGGCATTTCCGCACGCAGCGTGTGGCAAAAGAATCCAAGCTCTCAAGCGAGACTCTGGAGCTCATGAGGCATAGACGTGAAGTTCTATCTGCGCAAGAGTCTTCAGCAGAACATCGGGTTCTCAACAAAAAAATAAAAAAGCTGATACGGCGCGACCTCCGACGCTTCAACACGCGCTCCATAGAGGAGGCAATTGAGCAGAACCGGGGGTCGAAAGTATTCGTTCAGCAGCTCGGGAGAAGCCACCTGTCAAAACTCAAATCCGCGGATGGGAAGATCGTTGCCATTAAGCCGGACCTCCTCACTGAAGTTTCGAAGTTCTATGGAAGTTTGTATGCAACACACGCCCCAAAGCCTGTAGCTCGCAACACCGACCCCAGAGCCCCACTAGTACGCCACTACACGGACGATATCCCGGACGTTGACTCGAGCGAGATTAGAAAAGCCCTCAAACAACTTAAAAATAACAAAGCTCCGGGTGAAGACGGAATAACAACAGAGCTTCTGAAGGCTGGAGGTACTCCTGTTTTGAAGGCCCTAGGAAAGCTCTTCAATTCCGTCATTCTCAATGGCATAACACCGGAGACGTGGAGCGGAAGTGTTGTGGTCCTGTTCTTCAAGAAAGGAGATAAAACCCTCCTCAACAACTACAGACCGATCTCACTTCTGAGCCACGTCTATAAGTTGTTCTCGAGGGACATTACGAACCGTCTCGCTCGAAAATTCGACGAGTTTCAGCCCCCGTAGCAGGCCGGGTTTCGAAAAGGCTACAGTACCATAGACCACATCCACACGGTAAGGCAGATTATACAGAAAACCGAGGAGTATAATCAACCTTTGTGTCTAGCCTTTGTGGACTATGAGAAAGCCTTCAACTCGATCGAGACCTGGGCTGTTCTGGAGTCCTTGCAGCGATGCCAGATCGACTGGCGATACATTGAGGTGCTTAGATGTCTGTATGACGCCGCCACTATGTCCGTACAAGTACAAGATGAAGCCGATCCAACTGCTAAGAGGAGTGAGACAGGGGGATGTTATTTCCCCGAAACTGTTCACTAATGCGATGGAAGACGTCTTCAAGATGCTCAATTGGAAAGGACGAGGCATATGTGTGAACGGCGAGTACATCTCACACCTGCGTTTTGCCGACGACTTTGTCATCATGGCGGAATCGCTGCATGACCTCAGTGGGATGCTTAGCGACCTTAATGCCGCTTCCCGACGGGTCGGTCTCGGCATGAACTTAGACAAGACGAAAGTCATGCTTAATTCTCATGTCGAGCCAGAGGCGGTATACGTCGGTGAGGCGGCGATAGAAATTGTGCAAGACTATGTCTACCTTGGACAGACTATAAGACTAGGTAGAAACAACTTCGACAAGGCTAGGCGTATCCAGCTACGATGGGCTGCTTTCGGGAAACTACGTCATATATTCTCCTCGGCCCTACCACAATGCCTCAAAACGAAGGGGTTCAATCAGTGCGTTCTGCCAGTGATGACCTATGGTGCGGAAACGTGGAACCTGACGGTAGGGCTAGTTCATAAATTCAAGGTCGCTCAGCGAGCTATGGAGAGAGCTATGCTCGGTGTTTCTCTGAGGGACCACATCAGAAATGAAGTGATTCGTCACAGAACTAAAGTGGCTGACATAGCTCAGAAAATTAGCAAGCTGAAGTGGCAATGGGCTGGTCATATCTGCCGAAGAACTGACAACCGATGGGGTGTCAGAGTTCTAGAGTGGAGACCGCAAACTGGTAGGCGTAGTGTGGGACGCCCTGCTGCCCGCTGGACAGACGACCTAAAAAAAGTAGCGGAGAGCGACTGGATGAGGAAGGCCGAGGACAGAGTTTTGTGGCGCGCCTTGGGAGAGGCCTATGTCCAGCAGTGGACGATGATAGGCTGATGATGATGATGATATTGTAATGAGTTAATTTAATACACGAATTAGCATCTCTGAAATTATCAAAATAATAATTTGTAAGCCGTAAGGTAAGACATGGAGGACCTAATAATTATTGTAACACCTGCTTGTAAAACTACGCATGTCGTACAAATAAATGCATCTTTATCTTTATCTCCATTTCATTGTGGATGAGGGTTTTGTTGACGAGAAATCCTACGCCACCCTGGGACAGCCTTTCGCCTTCTCGGAAGTAGAACAAGTGGCCAGATTCTATCCTCCCCCTGTCTTCGGACCTCTGACAACCCAAGAATATGCCTCTCAATCTTTTTTAGTTCTATCTCGAGTTTCGTGAACTTTTCGTCCTCCATCAGTGTTCGTCCGTTATACGTTAACGTTGCCAATAAATGTCGTTGATGTTGGCAGCCTCTAGTAACCCGGGTATTCTTAGCACCCCCCGTCCTACCGTTAGCTAGACCACTGCCGTAGCCTGGAATAGTAGAGCTGCCGGGAACTAGGGGCCGGGGCCATGTGGGACTAAATTCCATATTTGGGAGGTAAAAATGCCATAATCACCACGCTTGGTATAGCGGGTTGGTGATCGCAGGGATATACTAGTTGCACCGGTGATGCTGCTGCCCATCATAGGTCGAGGGATTTTGGTATAGCCTGCTTTGGATGGATATACTGGAATCACAGTCGGTCGCCAGAGCCTCGTTGGTTAGTCGGCAGGGTGCACCACGAGCAGATGAGGTTGGCAGTTAGGTTGTCGCCATAGTGTACTGCGTTTACCCCTTACACCCCGACAGTAATTGATCTCTGAAATACCAATTCTTCAAATTTCATGTACTTTTCCTCTTAATACTGACTGACCAGATTTATTACACTGACCGTAACAATTATAATAAAATATACAGTATTTACACGCCTTTCATAGGTTTGGTTGCATACTGAGTGTGTCGCCACTTTTTGGATATTTTTTGCTAACGGTGCACAATTTGTAAGTTTGTGTCCCTCCAAATTAATACTTATAATTGATTACTACATGCCACCAATCTCTCAACCATCCATGGACACATTTCCACGACGTTGTTGCATCAATCAGTTTTTAAATTCGAACATAAAACTCGGCCGACTAAGAAAATTTCCAGGTTTAGGGCCGGCAACCTACGTTAATAATTAATAGGACGACTAGAGCTATCAAATGGCAAAGTCTCATTTTGTTACTCGATGAGGTAATTTTTTGAATTTTTAGCCACTATAAAATCAGGCCGACTCAGGAAAGTCCCAGGACTAGGCGAGGCAACCCTATATAATTTGGCACTTCTCGATGAGCTCTATCGACTGTACTATATGCCAACTTGTTACTCAATGAGGTAATTTACACCAAAAAAAAATTACCACTTTTTTGCTCACTGTACAAAACCCTCCAGGTTACGCCCAGGCAACCCTTTCTGATGTGCTACACCCTAGGTAGGTCGCATCTTGTTACTCGATCAGGTAGGGTTGCCAACTGTCCGCTCTTCGGCTATTAGGGTGCCGCAAAGAGGGTCGCACACTTAAAAAATTTTTATGATAATTTTATATGGAGCTGGGACTTAGAAAAATTTTGATCGAAATTGTATGAACCATCGACTTTCGGGTGAAATTAGTATGGGGGCTGGACTTGTAAAATTTAAAAAAATGTTTTTTTTTTATTTTTGCATGCGGAAGGGTGGGTTTCCGTGTATCCCAAGGATTCGAAAATTTTGCAATTTTTTCGCTAGGATTCACCGATATTTTATAAATTATGTTTTTATAAAGGGAAGGGGGCGCGATCTAACTCAGTCGGTTAGGTTAGCGAGGAGCGAAGCGACGAGCATGTTAGGTTTCTTGCGACCACCAGAACCAAATTGCTACTGTTTAGCTAGTCTACTCAAAAAAAATTGGACTAAAAAAAAGGGTGAGGGGGGGTGGGGTCATCCCCCAGATCCCGAATGTTATATTTGGCGATTGTGTTTTGTTGAAAATTTTCTGAGTCCTAATTTTGTATGGGACCCTCTTTGCGACATCCCGACCCCCTCACTGGGGGCGTAGCGTTGGGGGACAACGGGAATAACCCGGGACATTGACCTGCGGGACATGCGGGGACAGTGAGAATTTTTTTCCTGTCAGCCACACTAGGGGCGTAAAGTTTACTTAATAATTGCCTAATAGGTAGTGTGGCGGGTTGTGAGCCAGTGTAATATGCCTAGGGGTCATAATAGACACCCACGTTATCGATCTTGTGAACGATTTAATCGGACACTTACATCAGTAATAACCCTCCAAGCACTCCCATTTAAATCAAACAATAAAGTCTAACATACACTGGCTCACTACCCGTCACACTGGACAGAGTTTAGGTACTATAGAAACGGGGATGTTATGAGTTTTCAGAATATTATATCTGACATACCCATGGGGAATATTGTCATGAGGATATGCTAAGTCTGACATCGCAAAGTCAATGAACATCGCTAACAAGGGCTGACCATGCCTCATAAAGGTGATAGTGGATTTAGTGGATTTAGTGATTTTATTAAACTCTAACAAAATGACTGATGTTCTTATATGATTGAAAAATCATTATTATTTTGGACTACTATCAAGATTTTTTGCTCATGTTCACATAATACTTAAGTAATAAATAAAAAGGCTTTAACTTTCCTACCTACCTGTTTTTTTCTTGTTTAATTTTAAATATTGTATGAATCCTTCACACTTGCACTTCACATCTCAGAGCCTTGTAAACGTTTGGTACGACTATGACAAGAAATTACAGTATATAAACATTGCATTTTATAGACCACCATACAAGCTTCATAGGAGTAATTTACTATTTAACGGAGTGAAATGTCAGTGAATAGTATTTTAATCTAGTGAAAGTCATATTGTGTTCTATAGCTTTCTCTATAGGATAAAAACTCTTGTCACGGTTCAAGGCGCAAAGCGTCGCCATTTTAAAAATTAAAATGGAACCTAAAAAGAGTTATACATATTTGATGTAGCTTTAAACACTTGTTTTGACCACTAAAAACTATAAATTACTTGAAATGGATACTTTTTATGAGGAAGCATCATAAAAATATAATTTTTGTTGAAATTAAATGAAAAACTAAAATGAATTATGATTTATGAAAATGTTAAAAATAATTTCTTTTAGCTTAAATGTTATAATACAGCGAGCGCTTTAGTTTTATACAATCATCTCCATATTTCCCACGATACAATTAAATCCGCACTCTCATTCGCGCTGTCTATACGAAATACCAACGCGTGATAAATATGATGTTAATGTTAATAAAATGTAAACGCCATGTTGAAATAAATATCATAAGTGTCAAACGTACGCCATTAGGAAATAAAATAATTTTAAGCGGTTTATTCTTGTATGATTCTTGTGATTATAAATTTTTAGCCGATCGGTTATAAAATGGTTTAAAGAACGTCTGTTTTACTATCCTAATATTATCATAAGACTATCTACTACACTAAACTTGTGCTCTAGAAACTGTTTAAACGTATTCCGGTAAAGGTTACTCTTTAGAGTTGGCTCCGAAACTCGTTGTCTTATGACTATCCTGGTTTTGCACTATAAACGTTGCCCATTTTTCGGTAACTGTGTCTATACGAGCTCTAGGAGATGTCTACACGGACGATATGCTCTTATGGTAGACAACGGCAGTAAATTCTAGTAGTTATCCTATATCCTCTTATTAGATATTGTTGTGCAGCTTGGGAACAACTTTCACTATAGAACCAACATCGAAATCGCGAAAAAAAGTCAGCTATTCCATACATTTAGCTCGAGTAGATTTGTAGTTTAGTATGGAACACCCGTTTTTTTTTGCGATTTCGATATTGGTCCCATAGTGAATGTTGTTCAGTTTGACGGTCTAAACCACCCCCTTAATTGTTTATTTTTATTTTTGTCACACCTTGTAATATCTTCAATGTACCTTCATAGGCACAACATACTTCTGTTATAGTTTTATAATAGATGCTCGACTGTGACGTGACTAAATAATATGTAAGAATAAGATTAAGAACACAAACAAGTGGCAAACAAAAGCAGTACTTATTTTCTAAGATTAAAACCCAATATCCTAACAAAATCTTAATTACAAAACATTTAATAGCATTCACAGATCCAGTAACAGATCCAACTTAATTAAACCAGTCGAAGTTTCCAATTGAATTGATTCAGGAAACGAAGGCCTTTTCGAACAAATAATAGCAAAAGCTCGAATTTGTAGACTGAACTTTGTATTCTGAGGCAATAGACGCCTGGTATAGATTTCAATCTAGACTACCTGTAGCAGAGATGGTCAACCCTCATAAATCCGCGTTAACATTTTTATCTTTATATCTTATCATCAACGTCCTGCAATATTGCCGTATACTTTTGAAACAAAGAAAGAAAGAAAATATTTTTTCGTACCACTTGCTCAAAAAAGTGACATTCTATGCCACAATAAGCGAACATAACAATAGTCATTTTTAATCTGTTAAAAACAGGGAAAGAAAATTGTACTGAATTTCATTCATCCTCTAGGGAGAGAATGTGATTTAAATTTGGAACTGAACTACATCTGTGTTTACACCATTGAGTGTGTATATAAAGCATTATACATCTTTTTGAAAAAGGAATACGCATTTATGTTGGAAATTTTTGGACGGGACGCAATACTCAAGGCTATTGATTTAAAAAAACACGGCTGATCGATTATTTTATTATGAAATACGATAATTTATGTGTCAAAATATTTTATTATGCAGTTATGATTATTAAATAAAATTACGAAAACCGACGAGGCCGTAATATAAGCTTGATGCCTTTGCAAACAAAAATGTAACTCTCTCTATCAATAATTGGACCAATGTTTCGAATGTTAGCTTTTACTTTTAATGGTCATTATTTTTAATAAATGCTTATCTCATATTATTATTGTGTTAATTTTTTCGCAAATGGTACGAAAAGTAGAGTATTTTTCTCGGTGATAAAGCTGTATTAGTCTAGGGTGAACTTAAATCCCTCGCTACACTCAGGACTCATCTTAAATACCTCGTTTCGCTCGTGATTTAAGTTTTTAACACCCTCGCTACGCTCGGGAGTAAACCTCGAGTCCTTCATCACGCTCGCGATTTAAATCTTCACCCACGACAGAAGACACTGCTTTATCCCCTTGGTTAATAATCTACTATTATTTGCATTCACAATAAAACACACAGATAATTAAAACTATACGGTAAAACTGAACTAAAGTACACAATTTAAAAATGACATAATTATGAGCAGTGTGTTTGTCGCAGCAGCAAATCAAAATCATCATCATCATTCATCATTTTCTTATTTTAAAAAAACGTACCTATAACTATATCCATATTATCTCAAGTTTTCAGCATGCTAAACTTCATGTGTGTGTGGAACAATATTGAATGCAAAGAGCTTATGACATAAATACGGACGTTTTTCCTTCTTCTCATCTTCTATAATAACATTAATTCCGGGTTTCAGATTAGATTCATACCTCGGGCTCGCTGAACTTCACTGTCTATTGTGGTAAGTGGTCGCCGTCGTTTGTAACAGTGGCGTGAATGTGTGGTGAGCCTACGCCCGAAAAAAAATTAAGACGAACATAAAATTTAGCTTTTCGCTCAAAAAAAAAACTATTGGAATGGAATATATAATATGTCTCATTGTCCTAAATATATGGCTGCAGAAAACTTGTAACAGCACCTTGAAATATCGCTTTGGACTGAATTTTATGTTTTATTTTATTGGAATAAGGATAGAACGAGTGCGGTTGGTAATAATTCACGTGAAAAAGGTATGCGTGCCAATGGTTCGCTACCACTGCCTATAAGCTACGAGAAGAGAATTGTTTTTGAGGTGTACGAGAATCGAAAAATTGAATCTATTTGGCTATGTTTGAACATACATAAAAGCACGATTGAAATACCTTTCAAAGTGGGCAGAAACTTTGAAACAAAGGTGCAAACTATTTTTTTTAAGCTTTCTTTGAGCAAGGTTCATTTTTAAGCCATAGCACATTCAGTTACTTAAAACTAGTTTTCTCCCCTCCGGACGGAAAGCGTAAATTCTCGTCCCGCTGTGCTAAACGAAGTTGCCGCTTTCCACCTCTCTCGAGGAGAAAAATAGTTTACTAACCTCGGATAGTAAATAAGAATGCCTCAGATCCTCAGATAAATTAGCTCAGATCACATGTTTGTTGACCTCGGCTTCGCCTCGGTCTATAAAAAAAAACGTACTATAAAATTAAAGTAACAAAACATTTAAATTTTTCTAAGACCTTCATTTGTTTTTATTGTTAATGTATGTTTCTTATAGAAGCTTGGTGGCGCGTTGCGGACATAGCTTGGTGACGGGTTGCGGAGAGGTATGGACTCTCAATCATGATGTCCGGGTTCGAATCCGCACGGACAACATGCCATTTACCAAAGAATTTTTCTAACTTATGTGGGTCATTGTCATATAAGGGGTGCAAAGAAAGGAATGTGAAAAGATGTAAATTTTTACCACTTTTTCTTTATTAACCTAAGTAAAACAGTAAATATAACATAAATAAAATAAAAAAATAGGTCGTTTTTCAACCTTTATCAAATAATTACCAAAAAACGTTTTTTTTCTGACCACCGAAAAGGTGCAGATGACCACCAAAAAGAATTATTTTGTGCTTTATGAATAAAATAAAGCATAATTCAACATACATTAATCTCAATTAAAATTTATCTGTTGTTACATTTTATTATACTTAGTCAGATATAGGGAATTGTTACAAATTTTTACCATAAATATTTAGTAAAATATGGACCACCAAAACGACATCTTTTCGGTTCTCGTTTTTTTCTTTTGACAATTTCAGTATCTTCCATGGTTTCAGTTAACTTTTCTTGATAGTTTTCATCTGGTTTATTAATATTTCATTCTCTTTTATTTATGCTTACTTAATTTTGATTTTAACTCCATTAATAATAAATAAACCTTTCTGTTTTCAAATTCCCTTTCAAATCTCTCAAAGTATGTCTCGAAGCAAATGAATTAGGAGAAGATTATGCCTATCATCCATCATTATCATCAGCTTTCATAAATCTCACGGCAGAGGGGTTAGGACCTATCCTTAGGAAGGGTGTATGGGATTGTTCGCCAGTTCTATTTACCACATTCGGATTGGTAGAATCCAATCAGAATTTCTTCTCAACCTTCAACTCTGCAACCTGCATCCTCACGATTTTGTACTTCACCGGTTGAGATATGTGTGTGAACCAATAAAAGAAGCCGGAGAAGATGGTGGACTTCTATTACGATCTTATTTTTTTGACTTATAGGTTTCGATTTTTTAGTATCTCTCGTCCCTGCAGAAGCAGGGAGAGAGGAAGAATCTCTAATTTTTGGTTGTTTATTGGGCATCCTCTCATAAATAAGGGTGGCAGCGAGTGGACCATATACCACCTAAGCGGGCCCAGTTCATAATGGTGGAGAAAAGTTAAAATAACGTTGTTCCTGAAGTCAATTTGTTGATCGGTGGTCACCAATGACCACCAAAAAGATGACCACCGAACGGAAATTTCACATTCAAATTCAGCTATCCTGAAACTATGGCGGGCTGGCTAGCTAAATATGATTCGTTTGTAAACAAGACATTAGTATGTACTGCGCTATAACGTAAATTTCACTTATTCAATAATACTTACAAATTTAATGAAGTAACCGGAAAGACGCTATGAGGTTTGACAAAAAAGTATTTTTGGGTAAACGAAAAAGATTTCGCTCTTTTTTTATGAAATGTGGATCAGGGATGCATCAAGGGATATTCATGACTTTCCTTAGAAATGAACTATTTGTTTTTGGGAACGTTTAAGCATAAAAATGTTGCAATTATTGGATAGAAATATGGACCATCGAAAAGACACACTACTTTTGTAACATGTGACAATCGTTTTTAAATAAAAAACCGACCCATTTTTAGGATTCATACAAATAGCACATGATTTTTGAGGATTGAGAGTGAAGTAAACACCAAGATGGTTGGACAAAGACTGATTTATTTCATAAAGTTCTTAATCTACCCCCTATACATAATTGTGGCAATCACTACATCATCCCCTTTAAACAAAACAGTAGAACTAATAGTAAACAATTTTGGAAGTAGACATAGATACGATATAAACTTACTAATGACTATTCCTAATTATGTGCTGTCTGCACCTACATGCTTAGCTACATAATATATCAACTACATAGAATGACATTATTCTTAGCAACAATAGGTGTTTACGTTGCTTCGATAAAGTATTTATTGTTAATGCAAATACCATTCCCATATAATAAACATTGTAACTAGGCTGTTCTTTATAAGTACTACAATCTAAACAGCATTCTTCATTCACTCATCTTCTCTTATCTTAAACAAATATCGTACATGAAAATACTTATCTTACCTATATACCTATCCTATCTATTACAGTAACATGCCGTAGACCCCTATTTATATGGGTTAGTTATGGTTAGAGGACTACATTCGTTAGGTAGTTATATTTTTATATTTATGTGTACACAATCTGTGTTGATAAGAAATAACAATATTTGGCTGAGAAGCTAGAATTTAAATTTTTCTTTTGCCAGTCTTGCAGCCGCCCGTTCTACTCTTTGTGTTTTAATCTTTGTCTGTCCTACAAGTGTTGAATCTAGAGACGTGTCATCTGAGTCTGTGCATGATCCGTAGGTCTCAGAGTGACCGTCATCTGACGCCTGGGTAGCCGACTCGCTGATGTCATCATCATCCTCACTCATCTTTGCATCGTAAGATGTAGTGGGAGACGGTGCTTCTGTGTGAAGCGGTATCAGGTGACGGCGATTCCGTCGGTACACCCTGCCCCCGGCGTCGGTGATGAAGTAAGAGCGCGGCTGGTGCGCGCGGCCGCAGACTACCGCGTTGCGACGCCGCCCACCCTCCAGCGCGACCACCTCCGTGCCCTCTGCGAGCTCTGGCAGAGGACGGGAGCGCCTGTCATACCACATCACGCTTTTATTTTGGTTTTTTATTATATTACCATAATCTGCCTCATTATCTCGCTCGGGCTGTAGTTTTTGCTCATGCGCAGGCAGCCGTGTGTTAACTCTGCGTCCCATAAGCAGTTGTGCTGGACTGGCTACTCCGTCTCTCGGCGTCGACCTATAATTTAATAGACTTAAGTAAAAGTCACCATTTGTAGCTTGCGCTTTCTTCAACAGTGATTTAACCGTTCGAACTGCTCGCTCGCTACGACCGTTCGATTGGGGATAGTTTGGTGATGTTGTTACGTGTCTGAAACCCCATCTATCTGCAAAGGACCTGAACTCCTTAGAGGCATATGCTGGGCCATTATCAGTTACTAACTCCTGGGGTATTCCATAACGTGCGAACTGATCTTTCATTGCCGAAATAACACATTTTGAAGTAAGCGTACCTATAGGAGTTACTTCAATAAAACTAGAGAAGTAATCAATCAATAGCAAATAATATTTCTTGTTTAGCTCGAATATGTCTGAGCCGACCTTCGCCCAGGGACGAGAAGGTATGTGGTGAGGAATCATGGGCTCGGGGCGCGGCGCGGCCGCTCGCTCCCCACACGTTCGGCACCTGCGCACGGCCAGCTCCACGTCGCGCGACATGCCGGGCCAGTACATCACGTCCCGCGCGCGCCGCTTGCACCGGTCGATCCCGAGGTGGCCCTCGTGCACCCGCGATACCATTTCATTGCGGAGGCCGCTCGGAATAAATACTAAGTTGTCCTTAAATATTATTCCGTCTATATATTCTAACGTTTCTTTATAACTCCAGTGTATTTTTACACTTTCCTCAATTTCTTGTTTGTGTAACGGCCATCCATTTTTTATGTACTTTATAATCGTTTGACATTCATTATTTTTAAGTGTGCTTTCTCTTATAAGGTTTAACTTTTCGTCACTAAACCTTACGTTATTTAGTAAAAAGCAAGTTTGATCCTCCACCTCCTCCGACACTCTGTCGTGCATCAGATCCGGTAATGGCGCTCGTGACAATGTGTCCGCTACATACATGTATTTTCCTGGTGTGTATACAACCTTAAAGTCGTAACGCTGCACTCGCAGCATCATGCGCTGCAACCTAGCTGGCACAGAATCCAAAGATTTTTCAAACAGCGGTTGCAGCGGCTTATGGTCTGTCTCGACGACGATATCACATTTACCGAACACATACTGATGGAACCTCTCGAGAGCGAAGACAATAGCAAGCATTTCCTTTTCGATCTGCGCATAGCGCTGCTGCGTATCGGTGAGCGTGAGCGACGCGAACTCGACGGGGCGGCCGGCCTGCAGCAGCACGGCACCCAGCGCGCGCGAACTCGCGTCCACCGACAGTGTGGCGGGCGCTCGCGGATCGTACAGCGCCAGCACCGGCGCGCTGCACAGTGCACCCTTCAGCCGCTGCACTACGAGCTCTGAACACTCATCCCAGTACCACTCGCTGTCCTTTTTTAATAGATTGCGCAGTGGTGCTACCGTATCCGCATAGTTAGGTATAAACTTGCTCACATAATTCACCATACCTAGGAAGCGTTCTAGAGCCTGGCGGTCATTTGGACTCGGCATAGCTGTGATGGCTTTTAACTTGGCCTGGTCTATCTTCATGCCGTCTGCGCCAAACGTATGTCCTAGGTATGTTACCTCCGTTACGGAAAACTCACATTTTTCCCGGTTAAATTTAATTCCAACTTGTTTAGCACGCTCGAATAGGCCCCTCAGGCGCCTATCGTGCTCCTCCTTCGTTGACCCCCAGACTATTATGTCATCGACAAAGGAGTCTACCCCATCCAGCCCTTCGAGCAGCTGCCGCACCCTAGCATGGAATACCTCAGAAGCCGAGTTGATGCCATATGGTAGACGAAGATATTGATAACGGCCGAACGGCGTACCGAAAGTACACATGTCCGCACTCTGATCATCGAGTTGGATCATCCAGAATCCGGACCTGGCGTCTAATTTGCTAAAGATACGCGCGCCATTCAATTTGGTGGCTATTTCCGTCATCGTCGGCAAAGGATAATGCTGACGCCGTATGACGCGATTAAGAGGTCTCGGGTCCAAGCACACTCGCAGGCTGCCGTCCTTCTTGGCCGCAACTACTAACCCGTTAACCCATGAAGTCGGTCGCGTGACTTTTCTAATTACCCCTAGGTTCTCCATACGGTCTAGTTCTTTTTGTAATAGATCCCTAACGCCTAACGGTATTTTCCTGACCGGGCAGATGCAAGGGCTGGCATCCCTTTCTATGGGTATTTTATAAATCCCAGGCAATTTACCTAAACCTTTAAACAATAGTTCATATTCATCAATGTTTATTGTGTAAATGCGTTTTATTAAGTTCAACATTTCTAGGGCACGTTTTCCTAATATACTTTGACAATTACGTTCCGATATGACAAACTTCAGTTCATATTCAACGTTTTTATGCACACATCTAATCTGACACGACCCAATAATTGACAAATAATTTCCGCAAAACGACTGTGCTCGCGTTTTGTCGGGAAGAACACTTGCAAGCGAATAACCGAGCCTCAAATAATTTTCCTTAGATATTACATTTAAATCCGAACCCGTGTCTAGTTTAAATGTGTGCTCAGCCTTACTGTATGGTAAATAAAGTCTCTCATACCATTTGGAGTCCTCTGTACGTACAATCGTGTCGACGCACTCAATTGTAGACACGTAGTACAACTCGTCGTCGTCGCACTCATCTTTAATTGCGTGCACTCGACCTAAATTTTGCACTGGGCACATTTTTTTGTAATGTCCCCTAACACCACAAATGAAACACTTCACTTTCCTAGCGGCGCATCGAACGTCACCGCTGCAGTGAACATCGCCACAAGCCACGCAAGCGCGCGCCCCGGAGGCCTGCTCGCGCGCCGGCCGCGGCCCGCGCGGACCGGTCGCGCTCCACGCTCGGTCCCGCGCTCCGCCCGCGCCGGCGCCGCTCACGCCAGCACGCCTGCCACGCGGGGCCCCTCCGCTGCCGCGCCCTCTGCTTTGCGAATTCCACACTGCATCCACAGACACATCCTTCGTCTTGCCGCCTTCAATTTCCCTTCCATCATCATTGGAAATCTCATTTGCCTGGCAAATCTTTACAGCTTTCTCCAGTGTCAGATCATCCGCACGCAGCAACCTGTCGCGGACCGAGCTGTCCGCGACACCGCACACGATCCGATCACTTAATAGTCCATCTTCCAGGTGCTCGAACTCACATTGCTGACTCAGAAGTCTCAATGACGTCACATACTCGTCTATGCATTCGCTGGGTTCTTGATTTCGTGTGAAGAATTTAAATCGCACTATAGTCGTGTTTACTTTTGTACCAAAGTGATTATTGAATTTTTCGATCACTTTTCCAATGTCATCACGATCCGTTTCCTTATCGAATTTAAACGTTGTATACACGTCGTAGCCCTCTGGCCCGATTAAATTGATAAGTAGGCTAGCCTGAACATCACTTTCCTCCTTGTTTACACCAGAAGCCTTCAGAAAGACTTTGAATTGCTTCAGCCATTTTCGCCACGTGTCGGCACGGCTGGCCGGCCCTCCTTGTAGAACCAACTCCGTGGGTGGACGTGCATGTTCCATTGTTACGTTTTAATATTATACACTCGCGCACAATATATTTCACTTTAACACTATTAGGTGCCAATTTAAATACTAGTCACTGTATTTTTCGTTACCACCGCTGTCACCATGAAGTAAACACCAAGATGGTTGGACAAAGACTGATTTATTTCATAAAGTTCTTAATCTACCCCCTATACATAATTGTGGCAATCACTACAGAGAGAACTAATTAAGCTGAACAGGGAGACAATTAAGTGCAGTTTACATTTACTTTTTGCATTGTCAACTTGCATACATCCGTTTTGAACAGACCACCGAAACGGACTTTTGCGTATAAAAAACAGCAAAAACTCAGTTTATCGAATTAATTCATTAAAAAGATTTTCTTGGGTAAAAAGTATAATATAATATTTGATTCTTTCTGCAAAAAGAAATTAAATTAAAGCATTATTTTGGAATTTACGTGTCTTGAACAATTTTTTGGCACTATATGACAATGACCCATGTACGAATTACTGACTGCTCTCAAACGGTGAAGGAAAACATCGTGAGGAAACCTGCATATGCAGAAGAAGAAGTTCTGATGCGTGAAGTCTAACAATCCGCATTGGGCACGCGTGGTGAACTAACTCCCAAACACCCTAGAAAAAAAAATCATGGTTAATTCACGCTAATGTTTCATTTTACGTATCAAGCCAGCTGTCAGTGCATTGACAGTGAATGCATGGACTGTCAATGCACTGACAGCTGGACTGGAATGCTTGGACAGTGAAAGTGTTAAAATTGCAGCTCCATAATTTTGCTAATGACTAGTCTACTAAATATCAAAGGTGCTTGAGCGTTTTATGGTTATACCATGTTTAGTGACAGGTATTGTTTAAAAAAAAAAACAGTCTTGTGCCACCATAAAATAAGAGCTTCTTCGTAGGCCGAGGAGCAGGCAACCGACTCTTGACCACCCAATAACAGACCTACAACGTGACTCCAAGGGCTTTATAATTTTGTATGGACAGATAACGCCGAGTAAAAACATTTTAAAAAGAGAATAAAATAAAGCCGGTCAATTGCGTGTCAGGTTACTCGCGCACCAAGGGTTCCGTACCACACCAACACACTTACAAAAACGATTTTTTTTTCTTTGCACCTTTATCGCGAGACCGACTCACACTTGGCCGGTTTTCGGATTATTTGTTTTTATACTACAAAGTAGAGTAGAGTACTGTAGAGTTTTTCTCTACAATTAATCTAAGTTTGACGCTTGTATGTATTACCGTTTTTACGATAGAAAAGAAAAACGTTGACATAAACTAGTTTCTTGTATGAAGAAAGGATCCCTAAATTTTTTTGTCATTTAAATTTTTTATTAGAAAATCCGCCACAATGCTGCACATTCTGTGAAAATTTCAATTTTATAGCTACATATAACGTTTCAAAAGTTACAGCCCTAAATAGGTAAAATGGACGGACGGACGGACAACGTAAGCCTTTGAATACTTATATGAGGACTGGTAACGCGTGTAATTCCACTAACAAACATTTCTGTCACTTTTTGCGGGGGGCGAGGTAACATGCAATCCGCAACTTTGGATTTTATTCCCCATAACTTTAGATTCTAATTTTGAATGTTAAAATTCATGAAAAGTAGTTTCGTGTGAACCCCAAACGTTCTAAATTCGAAATTATTGTCTCGTTTATTGCTAAGGCATTTTTATGTAAATGCACATGATCAATTGATCTTATACCGTGGCAGAAGGGAAATGCTACCGCAAGGCGAGTCCTTATAATAAATAGTCAAAGACGTATGCTTATGAATAGGGTCCCATTTTCTCCCTTTGGTTACGGAACCCTAAAAATCTAACCTCTAGAGGGAAATAGTATTTTATTTTACTCTGTGTCTCTGCCGTATTATCGCGATTAAAAGTTTGAAAACGGTCGACACTCGGAATGCAATATCTCTTACCCTTCTCATCCTATTAAAGTAGAAAAACAATTCAATTATGAATGCAAAGCGAATTTATTTCCCTTTCATTAAATTGCAATATAGATGCAAACTTAGACAAGTTGAGCAGCTCCAATTAAGCACGCGCTAGTTAGACTTGGGATGCATTCGGTGTATTGTCTTTCCATGATTTAATAAGAAACTCAATAATAAGCATAGACATATTACTCTAGCGATAGACAAGCTCGTTCAAACAAACAACATGTCACACAAAACAACACAAAATGATCCATTGCGGTCTGTCATTGCCATAGTGACGAAGTGAACTCGGGAACATCAATCAGGTGCGTACATCTCATTCAAGTGGAACATGTTGCTTCTATGGAAGGGCAAGTCTATCGGTAGAGTTTAAGTCTATGATAATAAGTGTAAAACTTCGTCAATAAATCAGATATTCGGGCAAGGTCTATGTTGAGCTATGACATATTTGTTGATGTAGCATACAATAAATGAAGCCGTGGTGGTCTAGTGGCGAGTAACCTTGCCTGCCGTGCAGGAGGCGATCTTTCGATCCCGGTCCAGGCGACTCGTACCAATGTGTTTTTCGGAATTCATGTACGATTTGTAACACCACTGGCTTTTCGGTGAAGGAAAAAATCGTGAGGAAACCTGCATGCTTCAATTTTGAGGCATGTATTGTACCCACTATCCATTATAAGTGGCGACGGGCTCACTCCTAATAAAGTAAGCTGTACAGTCAGCAGCAATAAGTTTTATACACTTTTATCCTACGTCGTAGTACTAAAGTGTATAGAACTTATTGCTGTATACTGTACAAAACGCACCAGTGCACCGTCACTGACGTTTGTGAGCCGCGATAACTAAGGCGCGGCGTATCGCATGCGATACAGGCTGTCCCGCATTGGCATAGGGCACATTTTAGTTCATCGTTTCTGAAGCGCAATATTCGAAATTCTAAATCAAGAGAGTTGCTGTCTGTTACTGTAGTATAGGTCGACCAAAATCTCATGGCATGATTCTATTATTCCAGGTTTGCCCGAACAAAATTTCAAAACCTTTGGTGGTACACATAGATATGAACAAAATTTCTCAAACACGTTGAGAATCTATAATCGTGTAACAAAATTCATTCAATTATGTTTTGTCGTTTATAAATTCTGCAAAAAGTAGCAGTGTGTGGCCCTAATCTACCCCAGTGTTGCTTACTCTAAAATTTGATTTCCCTATTTGCCATCAGATTCTGGTCCACCTATAACTATTAAATAATCTGTGACCTTATAGTCTAGCATGACAATGTCTTAAGGGTATATTATTCGAAGCGCGCTCCATATAAACGTACTATGGTGATATTTTCAAGACTAACCAATTAAAGTCAATTAAATTTTGCAGAAACAATCTAGAAACAAATTTCTATGCTTGTATGGAGTCAGATTTTCGTTAAAATGTATAGTTTTCAAGTTACAGTGCCTCAAAGATTTCCATACAAATCTTAAATTAATCCTAGCATTGAAACTGTATATTTTAACGAAAATCTGACTCTATAGAAGCATAGAAATATGTTTCTAGATTGTTTCTGCAAAATTTCATTGACTTTAATTGGTTAGTATTGAAAATATCACCATAGTACGTTTGTATGCAGCGCGCATTTTCGCTCTCGGAAGCAGAATTACTACGTTCTAAGATACGATAGGAGGTCGCACAGACCATTGAATTCTATGTGCGATCCATTAAGCGGATCAGTTATCTTTCGGCTAGATTATGTGTTACTTACATTGATTTGTGTTTCTTGGAGCTAGAATTTCTATCGTAGACTTACTTAGCTATAAGATTTTGTTATTATTCTTAAACCTTATAAACTTGATTTTAACAATGAAGTAATTGTGTGGTATTGACCACATCGGAAGAAAAACAATAAAGTGGGGAAACTCAAGCGGAAGTAGCGGCAGATCGATCAAGAGTGGTGTGCGGGGGCACAGGGCACTGCGGTTTGTCGGTACTGCGCGCATGCAAGTCGGTACCGGGACGCGCTACCTCTGGACCCCGCACACCGGTCTTGATTGACCTGTATAGGTATGGTTTTCTCGCAATGTCTTGACTATGTTACGTAATTCAGTGTTGTGTATATTTAGCTTTGTACTCTGTATGTAATGTTATAGAGTTTCGTCACAAATTACAAGTTTCTTCGTAACAGATACGTGATGTATCTCCAAACTATTTAGAACTATTTAGAACAGCGCGCGACGTGTGCGACGAAGCTCTCTAGAGCGAGTGGCAGAGATCAAGCAAGCGCATCGCTTACGATGCGCCAAAGTGTAGTAGTTATCTCGGTATCTACCAATTTTCTCGATATCTTGTTTTGGGCCCAATTTTCTCTACAATTCCGACGAGCTACAGTTACAAAAAAATACTTTAAAAAGTTGCATATTTTGTTTGAATAAGTGATTTGATTATTTTGTAGCACTATTACTGGCTACCCCGAAAGAGAGTAGCCAGGTCTTGAGTTAGTGCTTTCACACACGATGACGCATTGACGGAGCGTCAGACGTCAGTCCGTGTGTGCTTCTACGTGCGGTTTCTTACAACTCCTTGCTTCAAAAATGACGGACTGACGTCTGCCGTTCCGTCAATGCGTCATCGTGTGTGTCCCACTTAATGTCTGTGTATGTATGCAGAATGAATGTCAATAAAATTAATAAAAATCTCTCAGTGCACTCACAACAGAAGCGTAGCAACCGCACGTGTCAGTATGGAAGTTCCCAACTCATTAGAGCACAAACAACCATTAAATTCCCATAAATCGATCCATTATCTTCTTAATGCCTATGCCATAAGAGTTATATTGGGAGAATTTCTATATCATCTAAACTGTATTAATTTACTTTAGTAGTCCTGTGGATTGAACTATTTTCGACTTTATGATGTATACTTAAGAGTCCTAATACAGGTCTTGCCTGGTATTCTACGTAATTCGTAGGTGACCGTAATATTGTGGTGTCAAATATTTTGTGTTTTGTATTATTGTTGTGAACTAAAGTTCACTAGATCAGTGGCCACCCTGTTTCTCTCTGTGGGTGTCGTAAAAGGTGACTAAGAGAATATTCATAGCTTTTGAGCAGGCGAATTCCGAAAGGTAGACACCTATCACCAGTTGTCCTGCCATTCTACGCTGCATTCTGCATTTATGCCAATTAAAGTCAAAAATTTGACATGAAATAGCATAGCATATTATGCTTACTACTACACTCTCAGAGGAGGAAAATTAAAAAAACAACTGTAGAAAAGTTTTTTTTTTTAAATTATTCAATTACTTAACGAACTCCGCTAGCTTAGTGTCCCAAAGGGTCTTGAGCCTCCGAAATTTAATAAGAGAATGCCTTTTTCCTGATCCTGTGCTACCTCTCGCCAGTAACTGACTTGAAGCCATAGGCGAAGTATTTTTCGCTTACGCTGATAGACGGAACATCAGTGTAACCGCATATGAGACAGCGATAGTCATAAAATCTTATACTATTTGTATGAAAATAGATGTCTGACTCCGGAATCAGACAGCCGTCGTAGAACAAAAAAGTGGCTACGTCGATAAGGACAGCAATAAGTAGCGATAGCGATCTCCTTTTTTAACTAGAGCGAATTCGCTATGTGCATCTCCTATACTGAGTGTAATGACAAGACACGTGCTTCCTTCTAGTTCCTTCTCTTTCTACGCTTGAAGCTCACGTAGGCAGCATAGAAAAGTAACAATGAAAACAATTTAAAAAATTATTGTTAAAACATTTTTCCTTTTGTCTAAATTTCATATTCCAAAAAGAAAGCAAAACTTGGTATTGAAATATCAAATCAACAATGACAAACGAACTAAGTTGCAAATTTCGCGGCCGAAGATAAATTTTTAGGTGTTTTCCTGTTATCACTCTAAAAATTATTTAAGGGATTGATCTGAGTTCTGGACAAACGCTTATTTTAAGGGATTGAAATGATTCCTGGACTTTTCCGCCTATTTGAGATTTTATTCTAATGATCTCAAACAACTCAGACAACTTGGTCAACTCGGACAACATGAAGTGACCAAATTGTTCGAATTGACCATTGAATTAGAATACGACTTGACTAATGGTATTGAACTAAGGTGAAGAACATGACACTATAGAAAAGAAACGGTAATCTCGAAATTTGAAAATTTCAGACAATTTATTTTTAGAGAAGAAGATACACGATCTTCTTCTCTCCGCCATTTTGTAAAGCTCTAATTTGTTCTTGACCATAAATGAATACATGAGGTAAAAACACAAAACACTTGTCATGGGCAGAATTGCCGCGCTAGACGCAAACAACAACAAACAATGCAGCGAACATCTTCTGGTGAGTTTACATAATACATTCAGAGATAGACCACGGCTGGTGCATAAAAGTGTTGGACCTGTGTCCCCCGCATGCGTTCCAAAGGTCCGAGCTACGACCCGTGAAATTCCTTTTGAGAGACGCTGTTATCCCGTCGAGGCCATTTTTTGAACACGAGCGAAAGTGTTTTAAACTATGTTTTAAAGTCTGAAATTAAATTATGTCTTATTTAAGGATCAGGCGGATGGGCGACTGTTCTCAATTACACGATTAGATTAAGTTTACTAGATAGAAAAAATCCCAAAGTTACCCCTTTTTGTTATGTTTTTTCAATACCTACTATGATTCAACTGCTGATATTTAACTTTTTATTCTTGTACTTAACTAAATACATTAAATATTTCTAGTGAACTCAGAAGAATTTTTAGCTTAGAAACTCCCATGAGCAAAGATATTGACGAAAAACAAGTTTTTTTGCGATTCTGCTTTCAATTGGAGCGGGAGGGCTAATTGTAAACTTATGCTTGCAAGAAAGAGACGCTTGCACTGGGATAACCTAGCCTTAATATTCAGTAAGGTTGAGAATGCTCCGCCAGTAGCAGGAAAACAATTCGTCAAGTTAGCGATAAGGCTGGCCACGATGATGGCTATAACTCTTAATTCTGAAATTTGAAATTCCTTGTAAATTATTGCCTGGAATTTGAATTTTAAACGGATATTACTATTATGCTCTCGGGAAGGCCAGAAACATTGCTGTTATCTTTGTTAAAATTATACTAGGTGATTTTTAAACACTTTCAAAATTTTCAGGGGTTGTTCAAACCATGAAACTGAATAGCTTTTACTATTGGACTAGAAAATATAATTGCAAAAAAATCGTTATAAAGTCAAAACCAGTTGACTGTCATCATTATCAGCTTGTATAAGGTGACCTTATACAGGGTCGTTTTTTAAGAGAAGGATCATTGATCAGACTATCAAACTAAACAACTCCTATATGGGACCAACACAGAAATCACAAAAAAAAGAGCTGTCCCATACATTTGGCTCTAGTCGATTTGCAGTTTTGTATGGAACAGCAGATTTTTGGCGATTTAGATGTTGGTGCCATAGAGAAAGTTGTTCAGTTTAATGGTCTCAAAAGTGTAAGCATGAAGGACCCTAAATAGGTATAGAATTATACAGCATATTTTTTCTCGATGTTGGCTCCATAGTAAAAGTTGTTCAGTTTGATGGTCTAACTAAACCACGTTACATATTTCTTGGGTGTTTTTACACCCTATATACGCACTATGCTAATTTCTGATAACGGCTGTAATATACTTTGTGTTAGGGTAAACAATTAAGAGGTGATGGCAGTGATGGTACCCAACTTTCCCTAAAAACCTAATTTTTAGTCTTTCCATACTAAATGCATTTGTACAGTATCATTAGTACCTACAATCATCCATTAAAGTAATACAACTGTATATCTTAATACCCTGTACCTACCAGGCCTGTCTCACTCCACAGCTCAGATACCGCCAATCCCCAACGAGGGGTGAACGGCAAAAGGTTAGGTATACCGTGTAAACTTCTTGTTAAAATCTCATTGGACTTGCCGCCATTTTGTGAGAAGTCAATGCGAGACTTAAAAACCCGTAGAAAGAGAAGGCACTAGAAGGAAGCACGTGTCTTATCATATCACTCAGTAAGAGATGCATTAGCAATTCGCTCTAGTTAAAAAAGGAGACCGCTACTTATTGCTGTCCTTATCGACGTATCCACTTTTTTGTACTTCGGCCATCTGACTCCAAAATTTCACTTCATATAAATTGTATGGGACAACCACCTGACTCCATTGAGGTACTATGTTAACTAGAGAAGCTACCGAGAAGTAATATTTTGTAACACGCGTTAGGGTGCACGTGCTCTAACCCACATAGCCTGTGCCAGGCGCTCGTCGCAGCCTGACGCTCCCAGCACGCGCCCCACACTGCTGATCATGGTGCACAGATTTTGTTCGCGTTGTCTGCTCTATACATAATTACTCAATGCCTGACTCCGACATCTCACTTCATATAATTCGCTATCTCATACCCGGTTACACTGATATTCGGTCTACTAGCGTAAGCGAAAAATTTTTCGTCTATGTAAAAACCCCAGCGATGTATCGCTGCCAGCACGTGAAATAATGAAAGAGGAGATATTTAAAGGAATCTTTCATGTCTAATGACTCGGTTCATTTTGTTCGCACGCGCGTCGTTATGACTGTTGGTAGTTTATTCGCGAATTGTACGACAGGACGGATGCGAATAAATTTGCACCTTGTTGCTGTGCAGAGAGCGTCGCTATTCATTTAAATCTGTTTTCGAAGTGATTGTTCTGTACGGGCAGTACTAGTATTTATTCTGTGCCTGTACTTTTGAAAACCTGTTCTCGAGTTACAGAAATGGTAAAAATATATGAAAAAAAAGAAAAAAAATGAAAAATATTTTTATTTCAACATGCATAACATAGAACAATACAATTAGAATTGATAATGTGGCAAGGTTTCAACTATGCATGTTGGCATGACATGTTTACAGGCTTCGCTAGGTTAACAATATGGTCCCCTCACAAGGCAAGCCTGGAAATTGGGGTCCCAGACATATTCAAAACATTACAAAAACACAGGTTTCCTCGAAATAACAGCTTCGGGTCTAAATAAATATTGTAATATTAACCCTAAGAATAGGAGTGAATGGTACACGTGTCCAATCTGGATGATGGGACATCTAACAGGTAAAGTTCTATATACATAAATATCCATCTGGACAGTGTGTAGTGATACCTTCTGTCATAAATTCATAATTTGAAACTAGACTTCGTAACAGGCGCCAGGCGTCCCGTCTCTCAACAATTACCCAATTTCCGCGGCCCAAGAACTTCTCCTCTGCAGCTCAACTAATTTTCTGTCCTTCCTGCAATAGTTTCTGCACTAAGCTATGACATTGTAAGAGCAATTTGTTCATTCAAAGATATAACATCGATTGGTATACCGGGTGATAGAGTTAAGGCCTCCGCTCATTGCAGCGATTTTATCGAGCGATAATATCGCTGCGATTTTGCGATAATTGTTTCCAGTACATTTTGTATGGGGACGCGCGCGATCCTACACACTGCCGCAATATTATCGAGCGATAATATCGCTGCGATTTCGCGATAATTGTTCTCAGTACATTTTGTATGGGGACGCGCTCGATCCCACACACTGCCGCGATATTATCGCAACTCTTTCGACTACATTCAGTGGTGGGGCGCATGCGTGACGCGAATTGCGGAATCGCTGCAGTGTGTAAGGTTTCGCGATATCGCTGTCGATAATATCGCTCGATAATATCGCTGCAATGTGCGGAGGCCTTTATGTAGTCTATACGAAATGAGTTTAACCAGACCATCAAACTGAAAAATAGAGACCCAAATCAAAATGGTGAACATAATTCTTAACCTTCCAGGAAGCCAGCCCATAAATACCCAAACATTGAAACTTGGATTATCTCGGTTGTATTCTGAATCTAACAAACTCTTGTCAAATCTGAAATCCTAGTCTCAAGGTAAACGAACAGTAGTTCTGAACCTGGGTGTAATTATTCCCAGTGGGATAAATATACGTTAAACTGATAAAAGACATATGCTAGAATGGTCTGGCTCACAGAACATAATAAAGAGAGGTTAGAAAGGCAAAGTAGCGCTTTTGTTTCGGAGACGGCTGTCGCTACTTGTCTTCCCGCTCACGCTGCTACAACTACTCATGCCGTCTCGCTCGCACCACGCCGCGCACCATAGAACAGATAAGAGCGTTGCTCATTTCCTTGGCGCGCCTGCCCCGCCCACAACGCCTTTCTAACCTCTCTTATGTTCTGTGCTCTGGCCTCTTAAGAAGTCTATCACCAATCAGACAACCCGAACGCCAAAGTTCATGCAGAACAGCAGCAGGAGAAACGCTCGTGCCATCGTCGGAGCCCTCACCAGGCACCAGCTACAGGCACGGTTATGCAGATGAAATCTCACCCTGGAGAGGAGGAAGAAGCCATGAAGCATATCCTGTGCGACTGCGATGTCTTGGCGGCTTAACGCATGTCTCTCCTTGGAGATGGTTACCCAAAACCGTGGGATTTCAGGTTTCTTCCCCTGACCGGTATGTTACCCTTTTTGCCTTTACCATGTTTTTGAAAGGTGAAGCAAATAACCTTCGCTCCTTGCAAGGCCATATTTTAGTTTAAATACGAATTATAAAATAAATAGCACAGAAAAGTTTAGGAGCCACTGTCCTAAAGAGAAGTAATCAGGAGCCCAATAGCCTAACTGTCAAACTTGTCGAGACTTGGTTTGTTCTGATTTATTTTGATTGCGGTTGGTCTGGTAGTTACTTGTAAATGCTAACAATTTGACCAAGGAATTTCTGTTTTACGCCTGCCTGTATTCCGAATCAGAAAAACGTTTTTGTATGGATTTGAAAACAATTTTCTCAACACTCGTTATTCTTGAGAGGAGGGCTTTTCCCTGCAGTGGGATCCTAATCCCACAGGCTATAAATTATTTACTTTAAAACGAAAATTGAGAATTTATCACTTATTCCGCGATCACCGCGATTTCGAAAATACAGTGTGGCCCGTTTATAAATGGTCCACGAACGCTCGGCCTGCATGCGGCTCGCTTGGCGGGCAGATTGACCCCTGAGACCAGGTCCACCAGGTTCCAGGGGGGACGCTTCGGAGCTTCGCTCCTACGCGTTGCTCGGCCTGCGTTTTGGCAAGAGAACAAGATAACAATTCATAATAAATCTGCGAAGTTCTACTTTTCGACTCTATTCTAAGTAGGTACTCTTGTAAAACCACGACAATTTTTGTCAATTCAATTAAATAAAAACTGAAAACAATAAAAAGTCCAGTCCAGTATAGTGTACAATAAAGTTTTAAAATAAGTAGTCTAGAATTCTGTTAAGTAATATTGAAGCGACTTTCACAGACGGGATCGACTATTCGTACCGGTCGACTCGGGACCCATTATTTGGAAAATTTGATCCAGACTAGAATTTTTCATGAGCCCCGACTGTTAAAGTCGCTTAAATATGACTTAACATAATTCTATACTACTGGACTTGTTTTTTTTCTTTTCAGTTTTTATTGAAAGTTAACTTTTTACGCAGACAGGTTTTTTTGTTATTTTCAATCAACGTTTTTCATTTACACTTTTTAGTTTTTCCAACATTAAATCGTTAATAGATCCTAAATGGTAATTCGAATTGAAAAATGATAAGAAACCTAAAGATGATTTTCAAATACGTAATCAATGATACTCCACTCAAAATATTTCGTCAACTTATATTTTTATGTTGGGTGTTGGGTTTGAGGGCGTTTTGTTACAACCTGTATTTGTGTCTGTGTATACAATATCTAAACAGCTACTTGATATTGCTATCACTATATCACTTATCACTATACAAGGTGTTACAAAACTACAAATAAACATTTAAGGGGGTGGTGTAGACCATCAAACTGAACAACTTTCACTATGGAACCAATACCGAAATCGCGAAAAAAAAATGTATGTTCTCTACTCTACAAATCGACTAGAGCTAAAATATGTATGGGATTTAAAAAAAAAAATTTCCCGATTTCGATGTTGGTCCCATAGAGAAAGTTGTTCAGTTTGACGGTCTAAACAACCCCCTTATGAGTTTCAAAAATTTATTGTTACTTATGAAACACCCTGTATTACTTGGTTCGAATATTTGTAAGAAATATCACCCCTCGAGAAAATCTATTATCTTGTGTCGGTAGGTACAGTGAAACAGGAAACTAATGGAAGATATCGAATGGTCGAATTATTACTTGACATTATTTATCTTACGGTTTTAATTTTAATGACGTTAACATAAATTATCTGTTTGGGGACTTGTAACTCAAGTAAGAATTATTAAGCGTATTTTTTTTATCTTATACTAGAGGACCGCGGCGAACTTCGTACCGCCTTAGAATCTTCTCGACACACACTTGGCCATTTTTATAGCCTATTCACTGATAATGTAGCATTCTAATGGTGAAAGAATTATTCAGATCGGTCCAATAGTTTCGTAGCCTATTCATTACAAACAAACAAACAATCAAATCTTTCCTCTTTATAATATTATATTAGTACAGACACGTACAGATAATGCGTAAAATGTAAAAAATAGTAGAAACTCTGTCCAGTGTGATGGGCAGTAAGCCCGTAAGCCACTTGTAATGGATTCAATTCAAATATTCAATACATATTGGTACAATATACAATATGCTTCGGAATAGAAGCATGCAGGTTTTCTCACGATGTTTTCCTTCACTATATTATAAAACCGTAAAATCATGACATGAGGAATCAAAAAGTTGCGGTACACTTCATATAAATTTAAATAACACTCGATAGCGCGATTTAAATGACGTGCAGCGCCATCTATTGACAAAACTGTTAGTTTGTTTGTTTGTTTGCGCAAAAACTACTGAACCGATTTTGATGAAACTTTTTTTGTTTGATAGCTTATGATCTGACTTAAAATCTGGTATATAATTTGTGCGGACGAAGTCGCGGGAAAACACAAGTTAATTATAATCGTACAATAAATTCTGAAAAACTCATTAGTACGAGTTGGCCTGGACAGGGTACGAACCATCGGCTCCTGCACGGCAGGCAAGGTTACTCGCCGCTGGACCACCACGGCTTGTCGATACGGTTAGAGGGATCACACACGATGACGCATTGACGGAGTGGCAGACTTCACTCCGTAGAATTAGCCCGGCTTGCACCAACAAGTATTTAGGCTTAAACGTATTTAGTGATACTTCTGTCTTTCACACTGCTCATACAAATGACAGTGGCAGCATCATATTTAAACATGGTTAAGCCTAAATACTTTTTGGTGCAAGCCAGCCTATCTGCGATACCACCTTTCGCTGAAAGGGTAATTTGATTAACCAAACTTTCGGCGAATTAAATTATCTATACATAATAGTATCGGTCAAGTATGTACAATTTCTAAAGATCTTTCGGCGAACCATGCTGTCTATACAAGGTGTTACAAAAATACAAATAAACCTTTAAGGGGGTGGTGTAGACTATCAAACTGAACAACTTTCACTACGGGACCAATATCGAAATCGCGAAAAAAAAAAATTGATGTTCCATACTCTACAAATCGACTAGAGTTAAAATATGTATGGGATATCATTTTTTTTTTCGCGATTTCGATGTTAGTCCCATAGAGAAAGTTGTTCAGTTTGACGGTCTAAACAACCCCCTTAAGAGTTTTAAAAATTTAATCTTACTTATGTAACACCCAGTATAAAAATGTATTTTTAGTTCTACCGATAATAGATGTATTTCTTTTTAAAATTATATTGGTCAAGGGTAATTCTGAATATGATTATGGAGTGGAAGCATACAGGGTCCAACTTAATATGCTGACACTTTTTTAGGGGATGATCAGACCATCAAACTGAACAACTTTCTCTATTGCACCAACATCGAAATCGCGAAAAAAATCTGTTGGCTCAACTATGATTGCAGGTTTCTATAGAACAGCTGTTTTTTTTCGCGATTTCGATGTTGGTGCCATAGAGAAAGTTATTCAGTTTGATGGTCTGATCATAACCTTAAAAAAAGTCAGCATATTAAAAAGGACCCTGTATAATACGTTTTGCGTCAATCCGTCACCGTGCGGTTTCTTACAACTCCTTGCTTCACATAATTGACGGACCGAGCGACGTTTAATGCTCCGTCAGTGCGTCATCGTGTGTGAACGCACTTATAGATATGCATAAAACCAATAAACCCATTAACTAGGTCCTCATCGCATAGAGTGGAGATAAGACCAATATACTATCGGAAAATATTTTAGGTCCCCTTAATGTCTCTATAATGTCCGACCGCATGAATAACGACGCGATGGGAGAAAGAAAATATTGAAACCGTTGGCTATGTATGACATAGTTTCGTTTCTGTTGACTGATGAAAACAAACATTGTGTCTATTGGCATTTATAGTCAATGTGGGATTTTCAGACAGCCAATTAAAAAGAAAAAAAATGGTTCTGACGATGGTGTTCGTGCGAGATGAATGCATAACGTTTCTTTTAATAAAATACAATATTTTAAATAGTTATTTTTTTAAGAAGCAGTAGGGAAATATCAAAAAGATACTTCGTCAACGGATGCGTTGACTCAGGAAGATGCAAATTATATGATGCAAAGATAATATCGCGGCAGTGTGTATAGGATCGCGCGCGTCCCCATACAAAATGTACTGGAAACAATTATCCCAAAATCGCAGCGATATTATCGCTCGATAAATTCACTGCAATGAGCGGAGGACTTAAATTTTAATATACTTGATTGTTGCTTTAATCCGTGGTGGTCCAGTGGCGCGTAACCTAGCCTGCCGTGCAGGAGGCGATGGTTTGATCCCCGTCCAGGCCGACTCGTACCAATGAGTTTTTCGGAATTCATGTACGATTTGTAACACCACTGGCTTTTCGGTGAAGGAAAACATAGTGAGTAAACCTAATGTTCATTATAAGTGGCGATGGGCTCACCCCCCGTCACACTGGACAGACTTACGGTACTACTGGTGAAACGTGGATATTCTGAGGTCTCAGAATAGCTCTGACTACCCCTTCGGGGAATACAGTCGTGAGCATATGCTATGTTGCGTTAATTAATCTATTACTACTTTAGATATACCTACACTAATTATCACGAAAGCTGGGTAAAGTTTGTCTATGGAAGATATTATTTGTACAAATAATTTCTCCTATCAAACCCTTCTTACCTCAATGAACGATAGGTATAGAAAAGGCAAAGTTCTAGCCCATAAATTAAGATTTTATTATAGTTTGGAAAAGATTCTTTTGGTCTTATTATTGTCAAAAGGTTTTATCATTTTATGGTCCCATTTATACTTTACACCTTTAACCTTTCGGCTCCTAGCGACCGAATATCAGGTCAGAAGAATAAAAGATTTTATAATAATTATTCTATTTAATTACGGGATTTGAGAAGTTAATCATCATCAGCTTCAATGTCAGCCTATACAGGGTCCAACTTAACATGCTGACACTTTTTTAACACTGTGTGGGACCACCATCGAAATCGCGAAAAAAAAAATCTGCTGTCCCACAAAAAACTGCAAACCGACTCGGGCCAAATGTATGGGACAACAGATTTTTTTTTCGCGTTTTCGATTTTGGTCCCATAGAGAAAGTTGTTCAGTTTGATGGTCTGATCATCCCCTTAAAAAAGTGTCAGCATATTAAGAAGGACCCTGTATACGTCCCACTGCAGGGCTCATAGGCCTACCCTCAGGGAGTGTTTGAGCAATGAGCAATGTGCGAGTGGGTCACACACATCAAAATTTATTATTCAGCCTATGCAGGTTTCCTTACGACCTCATCTCATCTCATCTCATCTCATCTCATCTCATCTCATCTCATCTCATCTCATCTCATCTCATCTCATCTCATCTCATCTCATCTTATCCTTTGACATTTTTATTTTTATGTAGGTAATGTACTTCCTTACTTGTAATTATGAATTTGATAATATGAAATAAATGATTCTATTCTAAATAAATGATTCATCTCACCTCATCTCATCTCGTCTCATCTCATCTCATCTCATCTCGCTACGTGGATAAAAATTAAAATGCGGGCTGGTTGTCTTCACATATGGCTTAGTGCGTATAGATACGATGACGCATTGACGCACCGGGTGTGGTTCTATGGACTGACATCTGCCGCTCCGTCAGTGCGTCATCGTGTGTGAACGCACTTAATTTAAAAAAGTCTAACCTCCCTCAGAAAACATTCTTGTTCTAAGTTATGGCGCGAACGAACATTTACACTGAAAAAGAATCTACACACATTTAAGAAGGAACTCATAAACTTACCCCGGCTTTTGTAGGATAAAAAGTAAGATTTTCAAAGAAATTCAAGATGGCGCGAAATAAGAAAACTCTAGAAAGTTCAATAAACTTCAATTTATGTTGCTTTTGGTGGAAATTTTTTACGTTTCGTTTTTAAGAAGTTTCTGAGTTTATTTGGAAAAAAATACTTTCTTCTTTTATTAACAGAGACGCTGGTTTACAATATTTTTGTGTAATACATTTCCTTTGGTATACTATGAGGTGTTATGTAAAAAATTTGGGGTGGAAGTAGTAGAATAATTAATTAAAATAATAAATTTAGATGTAGTTGTGAGAAATGCATAGATAGATTCTACTTTATGTTTTAATTTGATGGCAATATTATACGAATTCTTTTTTGTTTATTTCTTTCATTTTCTTTACTTTTCCTATTCTTTTTTCTTTCTCTTCATATTATCAAGAGCTTATGAAATCGCGGGCACAGCTTGTTACAAATAAAGAGACCTCAGTAAATAGACCTGAAAAAAAACCGGACGTAATCTCGTCTTTCTAAACACGAGTGAAGCACCCATTAATTTTTGTGTGCGTGCTGACGCACTGTTGCGCGGTACAAAATGGTGGCGGGTTGTAGGACCTGTAGAATGCTCCTTTTTACTCAGGGTTAGTTGAGGTTGAAGTATATAATAAAACACAGATATAGTTTTCACTAGTGAATGTGGCTAAGCGCACGTCCGCACGGCGCGGTGGTCAGTGAGTGAACTGAGTGAACACCGAGCGAATGCACGATATATATTGACCATAGACTGTACCTGCCGGTAGACGGCGTTACCGGCGCTTTCCACACTAACTACTCTTTATTGCTGTACACTACATCCCTTTCTTGTTTTAATTTAATTTATATTTTTACTCGAATCTACCACCGCTTCGGAAGGCATACCCATGGAGAAGAAGCGGCGCAAGAAACTCCACTTTGACTTATTTCTTAAACCATATTTACAATGCGTGTTGATGTTTATCAATGCTATTACATCAAACAAATTACTAATCATTTATTGAGACTAATTTGTTTACAGAAAATAGATATATCAAATATTGATCTGAAATTTCCGAACACCAAATTCAACGATACACAATATCCAAGGAATTTACAATCTCATCATCATTTACTCATTCACTTTAACATTTCAGTTATTTGTTACTTCTGTTCTACACTATCCCATCCTTGTCAAAAAAATGTTTTTTTTTCTATTAATGTTCAGTAATTAAAGTATACCTTGTTTTATAATAATTCTAAGGTACTTTAATGTTAACATAATAATATCCAATGTTTAGTTGTTCATGAAATAAATAATTGCAGTTGAATAAATTCACAACTTCAAATAAATTCTTAAACACCACGATATAGGTAGGTATTTATCCAAATTTAAATACAGAAATAAATATTAAGTTCTCACCTTTGACTTGCCAACTAAGTACGTCAATGTGAGTATGTCATAACATAAGTTTAGTAAGAAACCGTACCATTCATGAATGAGTAACCTTTTAAGTTATCCTAATCTTTATCACAAATTTTTCTAGGTTTTTGTGTTTTTAGATTAACCTTCAGAAATATTATTAGTAACCAATACGACTATTCATGGCTGTTCTCAGAAATAATGAATATTTTTATATTTGATTTGTATTATACCTGCATGAATGCTGATATAACTTTGACTAACAACAATTATTGGTCTATTTCGTTGACAGCTATACCCGCTATGTTCAATGGTTACCTTTAGTTATTTAGTAGACTAGACTAGTTCTATGAAATCAGCTTTTCAATTTAATGAATCAGTTTAAATAGGTTCTATTTTATTCAACCCAATACAAATAAAATGTTGCTAAACATAATCGCAATTGAATGCTCTTTTCTTTGACCCAATTTAATGTTGTTCTTTGACAGCGATCAAATCACTTGAAAGTTTCGCAATTTAATGCACAGTCGCAATTTAATGCTCTTTGACCCAATTTTAATGCAGTTCTTTGGCAGTGTCGCAATTACTTAACAGATTCGCAATTTAATGCGCATTCCTCATTTTCTTCTCCTCGTTCCCCGAGTTCCCCTCGGGGGACCTTGTCCCGCTCCTGTCTGGGCCTTCGGCCGAATGCCCCGTCCATAGTGAGGTGAGTTTTGACTAAAACCTATTCATCTATTTCCCCTTTGGTCTGTAAAAGATCTACCCTATTAGGTATGCTATGCTTCGGTTATTCCTGAAATTGGATTGAATTCTTAGTGGATGAAAGGAGGCTTGTCATTATGACACCATTTGGTACGTCGTTCCGTCCATAAACCCAAAATACAAAAGAAGTCTATTAGAATACTACAACAGTATGCCAGACTAGAAACCTGAGATTTTATTCCGCCATCTTTGTACTCATGAAGATTGTTGTAGTAAAGCGTCTGATGGTAGCTTACCCTATGAAGAAGTTATTTTGTCTGAAACATATATTCAGTCACTACAGCAGTACCCCAAAAATAGTTTTATAAATCGGCATAACAATTACTGCCGTGCAACAATGCAACTTATTATAGTTAATTACTTCTATACATACATTCCTTTTTACAAACAAATCATTATCTCATAATATCAAATTCTAGTAGAGAAAAACTATATTATAATGTTATTTAGTAGTTAAAATGTCTCTCGGTCATTGAATTACTTATTTGTAATCAGAATTCCTATGAAGCATTAAGTGACGAGATGAGATGAGACCATTTCAAAACTCTTAGCATAATATGCCGTTAAGCCCAAAATTAAGAACTAAAGCAAGTACTGTTGATCCGTCGCCTTGGCACTCGTCCTGTTAGAGGCTGGTTAACTTGTGACATCCCAGAACTGTAGAACTCAGATCTGAGAACAAATTTTCGAAGCATTATTATTGGTCGGCTATAATTTCTGAATCAGAAAGACTTATGATAATATTGACTTATAAAATTACAAGTGTATATTTTTACAAGAAGGTGTGTTCTTTGAAATCACTTGTTGCTAACATAAAATGCAACCCGCAATTTAATGCATTTTGCAATTAAATGCACCCGATGCTCAGGACTTCAGAATCCCAGTACCTTATACGGTTGCTATTTAGAACTGTTAGTAGTTTTGTATATAGTATTGGCATTGGTAGGTATCCTTGTTTAGTCAGTCAAATGATGACCAGAACAAAATCATACTTGTTTTAAAGAAAATAGTAGTCGTAAAGCAAATACAAAACTATCCACTCAACATAATAAAATTAATTGACCGAATGTCCTCGCATCATAAATAACCCAATAAGCAGAGGAAGACGCATGTTGTTTTATTTGTGAATGTAAATTGTTATGAACCATGTCTACATAATTCTCAAGAAACGATTTATAAGATACTTTCTTCTGCAATTGTTGGTAAATAAATGATTTTATCATTATTATATAGGTATGCCAACAAAACCATACTCGGACCAGATATTGCATGTTTGGACGTATCTAGTTACCTTCAGCGAGATCACAATCGTGAGCATTATGCTGTCCATTATAATAATGTGCCCAACTTCCTTCGTCTTTATCGACGCAAACAAACCACACATATTTTAATTCTACCTTCAAATATCCAAAGGGAACGCTCATGAAATATAAACAGATTCTACGTTATGTTTTCAGTATTTTATAATTTCTTCGGTTAACAAAACGTATTAAGAATAAGTATACAGAATTAATCCAAATTTATAAACGATCAAAATATCAAGCACATAGGAATACTCCACACTGCACACTGAGATAGACAGTTCCATGTGATGTTCTTCCGTCTTTATTAATAGCTGGGTCCCCCATGCTCCGCTGACATACACAACCTTCCACATCTGTTTCCACACCTCCAGGCATAGAATCATGAAGAGCAAACCCTTCCTAAGCTAGGACGGATTTAACAATTAAGCCTATGTAGGTCTTACTTATAGTCCTAGAGATATGCTGAGGTGACCACACAATATATGAAAGTAAGAGAAGTTGCCTTTTTGTGAATAATTGTCTGATTTAACATCCTCAAATTAAAACATCATATTCCTTGCTCAAATAGCCAAAGAGACTAATTAGTTTCAGCTGGGGCCATTGCATCCATATAATTGTGACCGTAATATCAATGTTGCAAAGATAAGATCAACGCAAGGTCACTGAATTGAATTTCAAATTAATAAAGTATAGGATACGACAAACAAGTTCCGTTAACAAATTATGTCGGTACAATAGTACCGTCTGTCCGTCTGTCTGTCAATAGACAGAACAGATAAGAAGTTCCCGTTATATCATTTAAGTATAATCTGAACCCTTACATAACTTTAATTTCCCTCGGTTCGAAGCTTTTTAACGAATCAGAGAATGTTATGTTGGATATGGATAATATATGGATATGTGTTATGGACTTGTGAAATTATAATAATTATCTCAAACTAACTCATTAACTAGTACCATCAAATAAGCTTCTAACGTGTTGTACCTACTTGTTATAGTCTACACTCAGAATGTCCAGTAAGTAAAACATTCAAAATTTTTGTTACGTTGCGAATTCAGAATGTTCGTTACGCCGAATGATCGTTACGCCGAATGTTCGTTGCCGAATGTTCGTTGCCGAATGTTCGTTGCCGAATGTTCGTTGCCGAATGTTCGTTGCCGAATGTTAGTTGCCGAATGTTCGTTAAACCGAATGTGCAATGCTTATAATGTTCGGTACGCAAAATACTTAATGCGCAGAATGTTCAATTCTACGCCAAACGGGTATCCATTATATCATAAACATCGTTGACCATTACAAACTGTTAACCAAGACAAATGCGTCACTATAGGTATAAAAACTATTGGAGTAAACTCGCTTGGCATATTATCTTGGTTAGGTAACTAATCCTGTTTGTTTCGAATCTAGACCCTATTCGTAATGCGTGTGATTTGGGTACCTATTAGGCCAGAATGACGGACTACAAGCATGCATTAGCATCTTTATGCTCACGACTACACTCCCCGAGGGGGCAGCCAGAGACACTCCGAAACCCCAGGACACCCACTCCCCACCAGCACCGAAACACCGTCCAGCGCGACGGGGAGCGAGCCCGCAGCCACTATGCCACGGACTATGATTGAGGCCATTTTATATTTGCGGAATGCTTTGAATAAATTCTTTCTATTGTTCAAAGTAATAAGGAATGATTACGTGACCTTAAAGATTGATGTCCACAGCAGGCGTTCGTATGTTCATCCTAGGCGCCGTCACGTGTTGTCCCACACCTTCCTATTGTCTGGGTCTCCCCTCTTTCCTCCAGCATTCGACGGTCGGCATGTGGGAAAAGAAATACAGTATGTAGATAATTCCAAATAAATCGATTTAAAAGCAGGACAGAAAACTGTTTTTACTTTTCTTTTGAAATACACTTAGAAAAGTATATGTCTAGAATGAGCCTCACACTTGTTCCGTATAAAACAAAAGGGGCTAACTTTCTTAGGTTGGTGTGCGTGAGGCGCCATACCAATTATGCATGTGTGCGTGTATATGTATAGGGTTTTGGAACCAGTCCTGGTTCCTATTTTTCTCGACGTTTTCGTAGCTTTGACTGTCTATCTTGATAATCTAAGGAAATACATTTGAAACACTGTGTAACTGTAGTCAACAACAAAACAACGCTAGCAGAAACCGTCTTCAATTTTGTTGCAAATAAATATCACGCTTAGCTTTCTTAACTGGATGAACAGTTAACATTTTGCATCCAATATTTACCGTCTTTGCAGCAATTTGCCTATTTTATTTTTACACTTCGTTTCCAAACGGTTCAATTTGAATTTTTAAATTTTTCAACACTCAACAAACTGATAGTCACTTTACTCACGTGAATTTCGAATCCCATCCTCGTCGCCAATGTAGAATGCTCCTTTTTACTCAGGGTTAGTTGAGGTTGAAGTATATAATAAAACACAGATATAGTTTTCACTAGTGAATGTGGCTAAGCGCACGTCCGCACGGCGCGGTGGTCAGTGAGTGAACTGAGTGAACACCGAGCGAATGCACGATATATATTGACCATAGACTGTACCTGCCGGTAGACGGCGTTACCGGCGCTTTCCACACTAACTACTCTTTATTGCTGTACACTACAGGACCTAAGCCTAGAACTGGTGCATCTGTGCGAGTGTAGGTCCCTTGTTTTACAAGCGAATATCTAGGACCTTGCATGCGTCACATCTTTTTAGTGTCACATTAAGTCCGTCTATTTTTCAAGTCCGTGTGTAGGATGTGTTGCAGGTTTGGTCCTTGTGGGAGGGTACCCGAAACGCTAGCCGCATTTCCTCGCTGAATGGCTGTGCTGCTATAATATAGGTACAAAGAAATATCCCAAATTAGATACTGGATAAAGCTTTGAGTGTTTTTACATCAAAAGGGGTAGAAAAAACAAAGTGTGATTTGGCGACACTATTTCCCTTTTAGGAAATATTTGAGTTCAGCCTCAGGCAAGGTTATCCCGAATCTCTCCTAAATGCTGTGATTGTGTACCATGCCTTGGAATTTTATTGGGGTCAGATAGGAAATACTGACGTAATACACATATAAGCTAAGTTGTTTTGCTGTTCGGGGTGATTAGAAAATTTGTGAAAGTTACTATCGAAGTACGAAGTATTGAAGAGCTTGGTGGCGCGTTGCGGAGAAGTATGGACTCTCAATCCTGAGGTCAGGGTTGGAATCCGCACGGATAACATGCCACGTACCAATGAGTTTTTCTAACTTACGTACGTATATTACCGACTGCTCTCAAACGGTGACGGAAAACATCGTGAGGAAACCTGCATATACAAGGTGTTTCATAAGTAAGAATAAATTTTTGAAACTCTTAAGGGAGTTGTTAAGACCGTCAAACTGAACAACTTTCTCTATGGGACCAACATCAAAATCGCGAAAAAAATAATTTCATATCCCATACATATTTCAGCTCTAGTCGATTTGTAGAGTATAGAACATAATTATTTTTTTTTCGATTTCGATATTGGTCCCATAGTGAAAGTTGTTCAGTTTTATGGTCTACACCACCCCCTAAAAGGTTTATTTGTATTTTTGTAACACCTTGTATAGATGAAGAAATTCTGATGCGTATGTGAAGTGTACCAATCCGCATTGGGCACGCGTGGTGGACTAACGCCCATACACCCTCCTAGAGGGTAGGCCTGTGCCCTGCAGTGGGACGTATATAGGCTGATGATGATGATGATGACTATCGAAGTTTGGAGGATCACACACTGCTCCGTGAAAGAGATATATTATAGTGCTCAACGAAAAAGCGCTCAACGAAAAAGCGATACTGGATGTATCAACAGAGGGCGCTTTTTCGTAGGACGTATTCTGATCAAACTCGAAACCGACCGGCATGTATGAAGAGATGTGTGGATGTGAATGAGGCAAAAGAGGTATGCAAGGATCGTAGTAGTTGGCATCCTGATCTCCGCATAGCCCACTGGGAAAGAGGCGTGACATTATAGATAGATAGATAATATTGAAAATAGGATCTAACTTTGTTTGTTTGTATGAACGCCCGACTATCCTCTTAAAGCATTCAGACAGACGTAAGCATTTTAACCAAATTATATTCTCTGATTTCACAATGCAGCAATCTTCTTCGCTTATTGGAAGGGAAACAAGCAATTCAGTTCGCTACAACAGCTGTAATAGAATTAACTTGGAAAGGGCAGAAAGGGACGAGCGAATCTACAACTAAGCAAAACTGCGGCTTTGCCCTTGAAATTCAGAAGGGCACAGAGTAGACAGCCTGTGTCATTTTTCAACCGAACATTCTGTTTTAGAATGTACATAATTGGTACGCATTTCGTCATGAAACCTTGAGTATGGTGTGAGTAAACTTTTTGACAACTGTGCGCTTAAGTAGTTGGCAGTTGAAGCTAAATTTCTAAATATCCCGAAAAGGGTCTAGGTCGTGACTATTTGAAATATTTTATTTGAATTAACCTCTTAATATAAAAAATTAAGGAAAAATTATACCTTCCTAAATTGCTTTGACCGTACGACCGTATTATATAGGGTACTTACCTATAACAAAACACCCTAGTTATATTAATTAAAGGGGTGGTTTAGATCATAAATAAAACATCTGCTGTTTCATATAAAACTGCTGTCCCTACCTACTCGACTCAAATATTATATCAGCTTATGTTTTAAATTTTTTTTGACATTGTCTCCGTGGATTATTGAAAGTTGTTTAGTTTTATGGTCTAACTAAAACACCCCTCTACTAGGGTGTTTTACTTATTAGATTACATAATATAAAAGTTATCTCTATGTTTATATTTATATACCTACGTATAATAAAACAATAAAAAATAGTGTCTTTACATTGAACAAAAAAGGAAAAATTAATGATCATTAGACTCGAAAAATGTAATTTTCGCCGCGCTACGAGTACTTCTTCGATCTATCAAACGATAGCAGTTCGTGATTAAAATTATTTAGTTCTATTATCTTTTCTGTGATGCTCCGTCGTTGAAACTGCCCGCCTTTTTGTATTCGGCCGATGCCATCTCTGCCTAAATTGATCTTAAGGTGGTTTCAGAGTAGTCAATTTCATACAAAACTTTGACGTGGAACACTCGTAGACGGTATTAATAAAAGTAATATTTTATGTATGGAAAATCTAGATTGCGCGTCTCAAATAACATTTACAATTTATAATATAATCTTCGTATATGTTATTTGAGACGCGCAATCTAGATTATCTAAGCTATTTTTCCATATATAAATATATGCTCACGACTATATTCCCCGAGGGGGTAGTCAGAGATATTCTGAAACCTCAGAACATCCACGTTTCACCAGTAGTACCGAAACTCTGTCCAGTGTGACGGGGGGTGAGCCCGTCGCCACTTATAATGGACAGTGGGTACAATACACGCCTCGAAATTGAAGAATGCAGGTTTCCTCACGATGTTTTCCTTCACCGAAAAGCCAGTGGTGTAACAAATATTACGTTTATTAATACCGTCTACGAGTGTTCTACGTCACAGTTTTGTATGGACTGAAACCACCTTAAAGCCTAAATTAGGTAGGTACATAACAAAAAAGCATTAAGTAATTTTTACGACTCAACAGAAATCTAAGGACCTGATTTCATGAAGCCATAAGATTTGGGATTGAACAAAACATTGACTTAGGCCTGAGTAAATCTGAAATATAAATAGTTTAAGGAAATTCAAGGCCCGAGCAAACAAGCTTTTAGCTTTTCGTTGGAATACTTTTAGGTATATTACTTGTATTACCACAGAGTGTTAAGGGTGGAGGTACATTTGAGTAGGCGAAGTGCGGCGAAGCTTGTTGGCAAATACAGATCTGATAAGAGCGTTCTTTGAGTGAGAAAAACTATATTTGTTACTATGGAATTGGCTCTCGAATAGCCATGGTATTTTCTTATTGCTGTCTCCCGCTTGCAATGGATCCCTCCAGTCTTTTTTGATTAATTCATTGCGGGCCCAAAGCGCAGCCACACGGTGGACCGACGACCTGGTGAAGGCGGCGGGAAACCGTTGGATGAGGGCAGCGCAGGACCGGTCGTTATGGCGATCCTTGGGGGAGGCCTATGTCCAGCAGTGGACGTCCATCGGCTGAGATGATGATGATGATTGCGGGTTCCAAGACGGATTAGAGTCATCCCACGGGCTCGTTTGACTTCATTGTCTAGTGTTGTGAATGGTCGACGCTGTTGATCCTGGTTTTCAGATTTAGTGGGATCTCACACGATGACGCACTGACGGAGCAGCCACAGACGTCAGTCCGTCATTTGTGAAGCAAGGAGTTGTATGAAACCGCACGTAGAAGCACACACGGTGCTGATTGACGTCTGCTGCTCCGTCAGTCGTGTATGACAGCTCTTACAGCGGTGGGAATTTGTGGTGAGCCCATGAGCGTGAAATTAGGATTTATAAACCGATTTGAAAGATTCAAGAGAGCTGATTGACACGAATTAAAATGTTTTTTTGTTTTTGAGTTGATTTAGTACAGGTTTCATGCATTTGAAAAGATGATTTTATACATTGTACTAGTGTTTTCCCGCGACTTCGTCCGCACAAATTATATACCAGATTTTAAGTCAGATCATAAGCTATCAAACAAAAAAAGTTTCATCAGTCAGTAGTTTTTGCGTGATGCGCCAACAAACAAACAAACAAGCAAACAAACAAACACACAAACAAACAGACAAACAGACAGACAAAATTTATAAAAAAGGTTGATTTCGAGTCAGGGATACCTAAAAACCATATCGTAATCTTTTTTTTGTAAATATCTTCAATGTACAGACACACTTCAGTTACAGTTTTATAATAGTTTAGATAAGTACCTAAGTCATAAAAGTCATAAGTAACCTTATGAATGTCATTCATACTTCTACTTACCGCAAATGTAGATATAGCCTTATCATTTACCCTGTTGCTTTTAAGGTACAAATTGGCTGAATTCTGCGTTAGAATTTAATCCTAAAAGGGCATTGCTACATAATATTTCGTTCGATGTTTTGGTGTAGTAATCTTGTTACAGACCGGACCATAATAATGCCGAATTTGCACATTAACACTTATAAGTTAGTGTGTGAAGTTGAAATAAAATTTGGCTTTATTTCAGAATATAATCGAATTTGTCTATTTAAGGTACCGTACTCGCTGGCGTAGGGTGACATGCACTAAAAATAATTTAGGCAAAAGCAGGAAAAAACATGTAGGTAACACTATCAACAGTGAGAGACAGAGCTTTCACTGAAAACGTATGAAGAAAATAAACACACAGATGTTAGTTTGTCAGTAGAAAAAATGTTGACTTCAATTGGTTCGTATTGAAAATAGGATGAAAATTCGTTTCTGTGGAGCGCGCTGCAAGGACCTCTTAGTGTAGCGTCACACTTGCTGAAGGTTCCGCGGCTGAACCTTGATGATGACTATGTATAGTATAGACAATACCTATGCCACCTTCCTGGTGGACACTATATTCGCAGAATAGGTAATAGTATAGAACAGTGTCAACTCATACAGTAAACCTAGTGAAGGGATTTTGATCAGTTAGTCCCGCATCGTGCCATTGCCCGTTAAATGATGTACCTAAATCTGGAAAGAATTTAATATCCAGATAAGTAAATCTTTGAAGCGAAGCAACGGTCTCATTGTACCCGGACTTCCCAGAACCAATCAAATAAAAATATGTTGAAAAAGTCGAGAAAATTAGACAATCACATTTTTCATTTAAATGGTTGGCAACCCTAGTTCTGGGAATACGGTTGGCCGTGAATTATTCAACCACAATCGGATCCCTAATACTAACATAATGAAATTTTTATTAAGATTGGATATTGTTTGACTTGTATCCATATTTAAACGCGTTTAGGCTTAAAAAAATAATAAGAAAAAGACCCTGAAAAAGTTTAAAACTGATCACGAAAGCGTTTTACCTTTATAGTTGACTACGAGTACAACCTATTTTTGTATTCAAAGGTCACTCCCAGAGAATTAGCCGTACCGATTTTATAGGCTTTTCGGGAACAAATCTCTTTCCTACATAAATTAATGAAACATGTAGGTTGAATTAAAAGTGGGTCTTGAACGATTCTAGAAATGTTTTATTTGGTACCCTCTGAAAACCCAGATTTTATTCAGGAATTAGTATAATTTGAAAAAAAAAAAAAAAAAAAAAAAAGTGTCAGTGTCAGTCCGGGACAAATTAAATATTTCTGTATAAATAGTCTGAGTCGGTTTTGATATTCGCAAGTGTGTTACCAAAAATGCACAGCTGACGAGGATTGTCTGCAAGTGTGGACCACCTAAAGTTTTCCCCCGATCAGCTGTTCCGAGAATCGGCCCATGTTGTAGAGAAAACGTCGTTGACATTCAACAGATCCGTAATCACGGAAACCGAACCCAAAAAGCTGGAGTGTCAACAAGCGTTGTCCAAAAAGTTTTCATTTTACGATCCAAAGGAGATCAGTATAGTAAAACCAACCGAGACTTCACGGAGAGAAAGAGTTCTTATCGAAACGAGTAATCGAAGCGAGTACCTACCTATACCACTGAAGAGATACTCATTGTCACCCGTCTTCCTTCCGGTTGCTGGTACTGGAGCGTGGTGGAGTGTGGCTGGGCCTGCCTGATAATTTTTCCTTACCTTATTCTCTAGAGGAGTTCCGGGCAAACCGCACTCCATGCTATTCCAAATATCGCTACTTACTTACAACATTCTCAATAACGAAGAGTGAACGAGCGGTAAAAAAAAAAAAAAACTTGTGCAGTCTCTTTATTTGTTGATTTATTTATATTTAATTTTATACCAGTTCTATGTATATTCTTGTTTAAAATTTTAATTTAACTAGTTGAATTTCGTTCTAGTGTGGCATCCACACTCAAGTCTTGTGTTGATAGGGTCGTTTCGTCCAACTGTAGGGAGAACTGGGAGCAATTACTTTGTTTTGCTTATCGCGTCTTACACGTCAACAGTGATGATAAAACAACGTTGAGTTTAACTCAAAAAGTTAAAAACAATTGTGCAAAACCACCGATGAGCGAAATCATCCACGAACCCCCCAATTCCCGGTTACGTCGCCGTCGCCCTCGCAACGATTTTAAGAAGGTCGAAGAAAAGGTAAGCGACGGTGACTTGAGGGGAGCTAGTCAACTGTTGTTCTCCAATGACATAATCGCTCCAGACAATGAGGAAACCCTCCAAGCCCTATATGCAAAACATCCTTCTGCTTCTGCTGGCAGTCAGCTTCCCGACTCCCCTCAGGGGGACACCACCCTGCCTCGTGTATCGATTGAAGATATTATCACGGCTGTCACGTCTTTCAAAAATGGCTCATGCGGTGGCTTGGATGGACTTTCCCCGCAACATTTAAAGGACCTTTTGTGCCTCTCGGCAGGTGACGTTGGCAGAAGCCTGGCCTCTAGTCTAGCGTCTCTGGCGGAGCTAATGCTTTCGGGCAAGGTAAACGAGGAGGTGACAGATATATTGTACGGGGCTAGTCTGTGTGCACTGAAAAAGAAGGATGGTGGTATTAGGCCCATCGCAGTGGGAACTACACTCAGGCGCTTAGTCTCTAAAATCTCCTGCAAGCGCATTTCGCAATCTCTAGCGGGTAAGTTTCAACCAATTCAGGTAGGTTTCGGCTCCAAGGGTGGCTGCGAGGCAGCAGTGCACGCGACGCGCGCGGTGTTGGAGTGCGGCACACAGCAGGTGCTGCTGAAGGTCGACGTTAAAAACGCCTTTAACTCTATCGACCGGGGAGCTCTTTTGTCCCAAGTGAAAGAGCAAATTCCTGCTGTCTTCCCGTACCTCTGGCAGTGTTATAGCAAGTCTTCCAAGTTAATATATAAAGAACATCTACTGCACTCCTCCGTGGGCTGCCAGCAGGGTGACCCACTTGGACCAGCAATATTTAGTCTCGGTATCCATCCTGTAATATCGTCCTTGCGTTCCAAACTCAATGTCTGGTACCTGGACGACGGCACTTTCGGAAACCAACACGAGGTAGTTCTAGACGACCTTAAAACCCTGATAAGCCGTTTTGCAGAAATTGGCTTGGAGCTAAACTTTGCAAAGTGTGAACTATACCTGAATCCTTCCATCCTGCCGGATACCAGGCGCGATATCCTTTCCAAATTTAATGAGATCGCTCCTGATATCCAGGTTGTCACTAATGCATCTCTACGCTTGCTGGGGGCTCCCCTACTTGATGATGCCATTCCATGTTTCCTCCAGGAGCAGATTGGAAAATTCGATGACACCCTCGAGCGTCTTTTAAAGATCAATCCCCACATTGCTCTCACCATTGTAAAGTTTTGCCTCTTTGTCCCGCAGTTTACATACGTCCTACGCTGCTGCCACTTTTGGAAGTTCCAAACCCTGCTGTGTACCGTCGAGGACCGGATCTGTGTGCTCTTGTCTAAGATCCTTAACTGCCATCTGACAGCAAGGGCGTGGTCCCAAGCATCCTTACCTGTCCGATTCGGGGGTATTGGAATACGTGGAGTCTCATCAGTCTCACTGCCAGCTTTTCTGGCCTCCGCTTCTGGCTGCAATGAACTTTTCCACAAAATTACTAGCCCTTCCCTGGGCCATGTCGATGTTGTTCATCTGTCGGAGGCTACTGTGAAGTGGAAGTCATTGTGTAGTTGCGAAGTCCCTGCATCTCCGCACTTACAAAGGCTATGGGACGAGCCGCTATGTAAGAGGGCACAGCAAGATCTGCTGGACACCTGCCCATCCTCTGCGGAACGCGCCCGTTTCCTTGCCGTTTTTGAGAGGGAGTCGGGGCTGTGGCTAAATGCTTTACCATCGTCCAATATTGGTACACTCTTAGACGGCTGCACTTTATCTCTTGCAATCGGCCTCCGTTTGGGTGTCAGGACCAATCAGCCTCACACATGCCGTTGCGGTGCAGCCGTCGACGAGTTTGGCCACCATGGTCTGGCTTGCCGCAAAAGCGCCGGTCGCAACCCTCGTCATTCGGCCCTAAATGATGTCGTTCGTCGGGCTCTTGTTTCAGTGAACGTTCCGGTACGATCAGAACCAAACGGAATCGTTCGTACTGATGGCAGGAGACCCGACGGCGTGACACTCATCCCTTGGCAACAGGGCAGGTGCCTGGTGTGGGACGTGACCTGCGTCGACACACTAGCCCCATCACATATCAGAGCTACATGCGCGCGTGCGGGTGCCGCGGCCATGGGCGCTGAGATTGCCAAGGTGCGGAAGTATGAAGAAATCTCAGGTTGCTTCATGTTTGCACCGATTGGCTTCGAAACATTGGGTCCTTGGGGCCCAGAAGCCAAAAAATTTATTAAAGAGCTGTCGATGCGTCTCCGCGAAACAACCGGTGATCGTAGAGCTGGCAGCTTCCTTGGCCAACGCATTAGCTTGACCATCCAAAGAGGGAACGCTGCCAGCATGCTTGGTACCATGTCTCGCGGAGATGCACCTGACGGCCTTTTTTATCTTTAAGTTGGTTTTTATTTCTATATTCTTGTTGTCTTCATTTCTTCCATATTATATTATAAATTGTTTTTTATCTAATTGTATATAATAATCTATTAATAAAATTATTTGTTCAGTAAAATTAGGTAGGTATATAATAAGCTATCGGATACTTTTGATGTAGACTGTCTAAATAAAAAAGGTTAATGGGTATAATTTGAATTCTAAATTTACACTTATTTAACCTAAATATATATAGGTACTTATATATTTTTAAGAGGATGATCAGACCATCCAACTGAACCATTTTCTCGGACCAACATCGAAATCGTGAAGAAAAAAATATCAGCTGTCCCATATATTTCGCTCAAGATGATTTGCAAATTTGTATGGAACAACTGATTCTTTTTTCACGATTTTGATGTTGGCGCCATAGAGAAAGTTGTTCCGTTTGACGGTCTGACAATCCCCTTAAAAAAGTGACAGCATATTAAGAAGATCAATCAATTAAAAAGATCATAACATAGGGTATGTTATGATAGCGCAGCGCAGGACCGGTCGTTGTGGCGATCCTTGGCGGATGCCTATGTCCAGCAGTGGACTTCCATCGGCTGAGATCATGATAGAAGATATTAGAACTAAAGTAACTGATAACCGATGAAGTATGGGACGCCCTCCAGCCCGTAAGACTGGTCTGGTCGCGGCGCATCGTCATGAGAAAAGCGAGCGACTGGATGAGGAAGGCCGAAGATGAAGTTTTTTGGCACATCTTGGGAGAGCTAAGTTCAGCAGTGGTAGATGGATGATGATGATTGAGCTAAAAATATGTAGGTATAGCAGATCTTTGTGGATGAAATTAATTTTAGGATCAGCAAACCTATTCCGAATTTATTTGATAACTTTATGTTCTACTGTCAGCTACTATGCTTTTTATGACCTTTTTGTGTTAATAAACGATAATCTTGATTAGTTTGGTCATGACTGTGGAGAGGATGAATGACAGCAGATGTACGAAAGAGATAATTCAATTCAAAATCATTTATTCAATATAGGAGCCTGAAGCACACTTATTAAACGTCAATTCTTTTTAAGCTACCACCGCGTCGGAACGTGTTGTCGCTGTAGAGAAGATGAGGCCAGAAACTCTACAGCATAACACGACTTAATGACTATTACAATATAAATTCTTATGCTAACGTTATGTATACAGTAATAAATAATAAATAAATATCTTGGACAGTGTCACACAATACATAGTCTATTTAATTAAATAATTGATACTATACAGTAAACTATATGTTAGTGACACTCAGACCCAACAGGGGGAGACAACACATCTAATCCTAATATAATAAATGTTATCCCTTGCCAGCGTCAACAGATTTTTATTAGTCTAGAAGTAACATCATTAGCATTTTTAATTTTAAATGTAACTAAAAGTAAACAATAGATACCGCAGGGTTGACTCTCAAATATTTTACTAAATACTTATTCGCGTGCTAAGGCTTAGAGTAGATTTCATTTTGCAGCCGCAAAATTCGGCCCAAGTCTTAAATGTTTAGCGAGGTTTTTAATGTTTTTAATTTGGCAAGTGGTGCACAAACTATTTTCTTGGCTTTTACAAGATAAACTGCGTTAAAGCTTGGTAGATTAAAGTGCAATAGATTTTAATTGCTATTAGTGTTTTTTAATCTGTAGTTAATATAATGAAAACGGCGACGGCTCATATTTTTATATTCCGTGTTCAGACTTTCTTTTTTTGAAGTTTGTAACATCCATGGTTTATCGGCTAGGAAAATATCATGAAGAAACCTATATTATTATGATGTTACGCTGGATGTGCGGGGGTTACGAGATCCGAGACCGAGATTACGGGATGTCCTGCAGTGGGATCTTAAAGCCTTTTTGCCTTTTCTCTTAATTATTGGGCGGATGATTATGCTTATCACTGCAATTCTGACCGTGTCATGTAGTCGCGTAATTATTAGCCAGTCGCGTGGCTAGTGGATCCACGGGTAGACGGATACGAACGGAGTATCGTAATATCAAGGATTATTTTATTAATAAAAACTCATTTGAGGATGTGAAATGGTGGACCCACTTGACCAGCCAAAAGAAGCATATTAAGAAGGATACTATATACTTATAAAACAGTTCCATGACTGACTGACTGAATGATTGACTGACAGAAAACGCACAGCCTAAACCACTGAAAATAGAAACTTGACATTTTGAATATGTATGTCAGAGGACATTAGGGTGCGCTAAGAAATAATATTTCTAAAATCAACCCCTAACAGAGTGTAAGGGTGTTGAAATCCGAAATCCACTCGGACGAAGTCGTAGGCAAAACTATGCTGGCATGAAAGAAGAAGGGCCTAGCCCACCTCTGTCTTCCTATCACTTATCCAACAACCCAAAGGTCAGATTTCATTGCACACCGGCTAAGGGCCGTGAATAATTCATTGGAAGCGAGCATCGCTGAATAAACATAAACCGAGCAACACATACGGTAAATTATTTTTACCGTTTCAGTGGCAAGCCGCTATCTAGTTTAGCATTTGAAATGTTAGTTTGTAGATTGTGAGTGTTTGTGACCGCAATTCAGTTAAGTTCTTCTTTGTAAATTTGCTTGAAAATGTGTGATGATAAAGGAATTGTTGTCATGTTTGGAAACGTTGCAGTTATTAAACGATATTTTAATTATCGAGCCTTTCAATCAATCAATTCTTCCCACATCAACCCACTGCTAGGCCTATAGTTCCTTTTTATTACTCCATTCCTCATGGTCCTGAGTTAATCTAATCCATTTCTGATCCTCAACCCTGTCCCAATGTCGTCCGACCAACGTGTTGGTGGTCTGTCATCGAGCCTTTATTAAAATCAATATTTTTTGGCCAGCTTTATGTCTCATTGCTGAGCACAGGCCTCCCTTGTTCTCTCTCAATCCTCTATAGGGTCCAACTTAATATGCTGACACTTTTTTAAGAGGATGATCAGACCGTCAAACTGAACAACTTTCTCTATGGGACCAACATCGAAAACGCGAAAAAAAAATTAGCTCTTCCATACAAAACTGCAAACCTTCTCGAGCCAAATGTATGGGACAGCTGTTTTTTTTTTCGCGATTTCGATGTTGGTCCCATAGAGAAAGTTGTTCAGTTTGATGGTCTGATACTCCCCTTAAAAAAGTGTCAGCATATTAAGAAGGACCCTGTATATGCAACGCAAACTTGGTCTGTTCAGAAAGCATCATGTCGACGCTGTCGCATTGCTAAATTAAGGTAATTTAACCTTTGATCAAAATAAAATGAATGGATAGGCCTAAAGCGCGGTAAGTTGAAGCAAACTACTGGTGCACTTGGTCCATACAAACTAGCGCCATTATCTGTCAAATCTAGGGCACTTGCATACAAATTTGAAGTAAACCTTACATTTGTTTTGCCTCATTTTTCTGGTTTGAAATGTTCGCATAAACCTATCCATTCATTTTATTTTGATCTAAGAATTTAACATCAGAAATTCAGTTTCAAGATTTGTCAATAAGCTATGTTACAAAACACAGTTCTGCTCTCTAAAACTGGTACAGTTGATGACTGAAACAGCTGAAGTGGGAGTGAATAGAAGGATATAATCTGCGGTATGCATTCGGAGAGTTGGACCAAGACGGCTGGCTGTAGAATGGGTTTACAAGATTTTTGCCAACGTAGGGGAAGACCAAAAAGAAAAACATCTGTTGTTGTTGTCCTAAGGTACCCAGATGGTACAGATTTGTGAGATTCCGCCACCTCTCCCTATCCTGCGCATGGTGTGAAGAAAATTATTTTCTGCTTACAATTATTAGTTTCAGTAAAACAACCGGTTGTACGAAAATTCACTTTGTATCAACGTTAATAATGCTCACAATGACCTGTACGAAGCTCGCAATAATTGATCTCTACGGACTTTGCGGAAGCTGCCTGTACAATGTCAACAATGTACATAAATTGCTGACAATGCGACCCTGAAGACATCGGACGTAAAATATTTAATTTGTCTCCCCTCCGGACGGAAAGCGTCAATTTTCGTCCCGCTGCGCTTAACGAAGTTGTCGCTTTCCACCTCCGTCGAGGAGAAAAATAGTATACTAACCTCGGACAGTAAATTAGAAAGCTGCCTGTACAATGTCACATGTTTGTTGACCTCGGTTTCGCCTCGATCAACAATTACATGAGATCTGAGATCTTTCTTACTTTCTTGTCCTCTGTGTGTAATCTACTATAGTTAAAACTATATTAAGTGGTTTGTGATGGGGGCACAATCTTAAAAACTGTAGAACAATTATTCTTCTTGCTATTCCTTTAATGGAAGGCACTAAAACTCCTGGTTTAGAACTTAATTTACCCGTCAGGCAAGACAGTCTGCCCTCGTAAAATCTTACATAAGAACATAAAATATAGTTAGTCCAGACTGTACACTTCTTTCTTTTGCACGTACAATAGGTAAGTAGATGTGGATAAGGAATTCATAATAATTATGAATTTGCAGTATTGTAGATATGCTTCCGTACACTTTTAGAACATTTCATCATCTTGGTGGACTTCAATTCTTATTTGGCTCATTTACCTTTACCCTGGAGGCCCTTAGGAAACATTTGCACTTACATTTGCTAAGAAATTACATCGTCATAGCTCAAAATGTTCGTCTGGATCCTACAGTATGAAGTTGACCATCTGTACTCTACCTATTTCCGAGTTCCTTAACTTATGGCAATAATTCTCGGGATTAATGAATCCGAGTCATTCGGACGGAATCCCACGTCGACCGCACCCGCAGGACCCAAGAGGTGTTAGATATGTCGACCCATGAACACGACACTTTATGAAATTAAAGGGTGAGGTGTTTTAGTTTTACAGAATCTTTGGTCGTGTAATAATGCCAATAAAAGAACCACGATAAAATAGCAACTCTTCAAACTGAACGATTGAGCACGTCAAGCTAGACACCTTGGACTTCGTACTGTTCTTATGGCGTTCGTATTAAGAAACAATATCGCACTTCGATTGTCAAGGTTGATGTGCTCTTGACTGTACTACGGAAATTTTTTAAGAGAAAAGATAAAATGTTTTCAATGAAAATTATGAGTCAATCATAATTGAGAACCAACATTATCACAAAGACACTAATACCCACCGTTGGGCATGCGTCTCTCCAGTATTTCTCCTCTCGTGTCGGACTCCAGCCTCTCTCTTCCACATAGAGTCAAAGTCTCCTTAATATAGATATCATTCTCAACAATTATATTGTAGTCCTAGTTCCTATAGTTCAGGTACAGGAACTTCCCTTCCCTTTTAGCAAATATAATAAACCCAGAGTTTTCAGAAAATTTAATGAAAAAAAAAGTCTTTACACTAGCACTGGATCGGTCTACACTTAAGAACAACATAATATGGATGCAATGTCTGAAATAAAGAATTTTTATTTTTATTTGATTTTTTTATTTTTTTATTTGTAGAATTATACTGGAGTGGCGAGGATGTTAAAAATAATGTTGTTCGCTATATCCTGCCTTGTTAATCCCTTTCAGAGAGATAATTTTTGCTGCAAATACTAACTTACTTTTAAGTATACAGTTGTTGTAGCATTGACTCAGTTTTAGCATGTTTACGGTTTCAGGATGGAATGACGTGTCAAATCGTCTTAAAAGATCTTCCAAAAGCAATATACTTGGCTTGATTTCGCAAATTATCGCTCCATCCAACCGGTGGCCATCCTGTAGTTACAAGAACGGTTTCCCAAACGATAGCTTAATCGTGAACCTCACATGAGGAATAAAGTCGTAATCGTGTCGCAAGTGTAAACAAAGTCAAGGGTTTTACAACCAGTTATGAAGCGGAGAAAGTCAGTAATTCAAGATAATAGTTATGAGGGGCTGCTGCCTTCTCATATTAAATCGTAAGGAAACTCTTATGAGACTTTACTATTAAATTACGGTTAATACAACAAGATGGAAGCGCTCGTTGACGTAGTGGAGCTTCGGTATTGGAAACGATCACCGAAGTTAAGCAACGTCAGGTCCGGTCAGTCTTTGGATGGGTGACCGTTTAGTGGTATTTCATCTCTAGCGTTTCTGTGCTTCGGAAGGCACGTTAAGCAGTTGGTATCAGATAGTTCCGTCAGATGGCGTTGTAACTATTCGTTAAGCCAGGTCAGAGGCCTATTGACGGCTTGAAAATTCTCTGACAGCAAGGTGACCACTAACGTGCCACCACCAACACGCAAGATGTACGTTCACGGTTTTAAGGCAGTGATGGTTCTATCAGGAGATACAAGGCATACAAATAAATATCATTCCTGCAAGTCACGCAATTTCTGCAAAATCGATGTTTTAGACATCATACGACTTAGCGAATTTAGCAATAAAATTTCAATACTTACAAGATTCCTAGCCTGAACTACTAAATTATACGGAATTTATGTAGGTGCATTCCTGAGAATGAAAAGCAAATACCATAAGTTCGGGGGTATGTGTAAAAATTTGGCGAGCTTGGGGTGAACACAATAGACCAGCAATGGTCGCAGTGTTATATGTGAACCTTGATTGCAATAGCCCACACAAAAAAGGTATTTTTTTATGGTTGGCAAATCTCTCCACCATAATAAAAATTCAAACTCAACGACAGAAGAAGAAAGGTTAATAAAGGCTGTTGATGATAAATAAATCACGCATGTAAATTTGTGCCAGCCACATCTAAAAAAAGCATAAAACACATTATCCTCCCAAACGCAAAACCTGTTATTTCACCACATTGCATCTACAAAATCCCTTAACGATAATTCGCCTTCAACACTAAAAATAGCTTACGAATCGCGTTTAATTCTGTTTTTCCCCCACAATTGGATCCCCTTCATCCCCTGGTTTAACCCCCCCCTCTTTCTGCTTATCTTTGCGTTATTAAGTCGCTTAATAGAGTCGGTTCGTGTCGTCTTTGAGTCTTGTTATTGTTTGTTTGGTTGATTGTAGGTTGGTTTTTATGTGTTTGAGAATTAATTTAAATACTACTTATATTATTCTCTTACATGTTGAAAGAATGTTAGTTAATATTTTAACGTACTAAATATTACTTTTTTGAAACTTCTGCAGTATAAGTAGGTAGGACTGACGTTTCGGTAAGGGAAAGGATCTTGAAGAAATCACGGACCTGAAAAAAAACGGACGTAATGTGACACTAAAAAGATGTAAAGCATGCAATGTCCTACATTTTCGTTTGTTCTACACGGGACCTACACTCACACAGATGCACTAGCTCTAGGCGCAGGTCCGACACCCGTCACCATTATGTACCGCGTGACAGCACGTACACAAAAGAAATGGGTGCTTCACTCATGATTAGACGAGATTACGTCCATCTTTTTTTCAGGTCCGTAGAAGAAATGAATAAAATCCGACTTGTGTGCATAAAGGTTTTATACCTTCTTTATGCTCGTGTGCCATTTAAAAGTAACGACGACTCACTCCCTTGCATGTTCGATAGAGTATGACCGATGCGGATATTATGTTAATTTAATAATATACAGAGTCCTTCTTAATATGCTGACACATTTTTAAGGGGATGAACAAGTTTCTCTATGGGATAAACATCGAAATCGCAAAAAAAGCCGCTGTCCCATAACTAAACTTGCGGAAGTCCAATACTGGGCATTTATCGGCTGATATGATGTTGATTATGATACCGTGCTTTTGAACTGAATAACTTTCAACATGATTGAGACTGCTCGGTGGCGCGTTGCGGAGAGGTATGGACTTTCAATCTTGAGGTCTAGGTTCGATTCCGCACGGACAACATGCCACGTACCAATGACTTTTTCTAACTTATTTACGTATTACCGACTGCTCTTAAACGGTGAAGGAAAACATCGTGAGGAAACCTGCATTTGCAGAAGAAGAAATTCTGATGCGTATGTGTAGGCCTGTGCCCTGCAGTGGGACGTACCTATATAGGCTGATGATAATGATGGGACCAACATCGAAATCTCGAATAAATAATCAACTCTACCATACATTTGGAATGCCTTTTACATTCTTTATTCTTCGATTTCAGTATTGATCCCGTACTAAAAACACTCACATTTCCTATAATATAATGTCAACATTTAAGAGCAACGCTTGTCGTTCGTAAATGATGCTAAAAGTTTCCATACAAACAGTAAATTCGCTTGATTCATTCAATACATTAAAGCCACCAGAGAACTCGCACTCACTGAAGTTTGAATAGAATAAAATGTTTCTTTGAACACACTTCGGGCAGTTTAGGAACTTTCATACGAGTTGGTAATTGGCAAAGTTGTTTGAATGTTTGATTTCAATTTTGTTCCTACCGATATTTCTGACAATAAGGAAACTATTACGTAACTTACATCATCATCAGCTCAAGGAGCAGAGAGTCTGTTGCCTCAAGGTCAGTCAATCTGCCCTAATTTGACAGTCAGTCAGATGTGCCCTCTTCTGGGGCAAAAACAAGCAATAGTAAAACGTCTTGCAAGGCACTGGCCTTCTCTCATGAGTGCGTATAATGGAGACGGTCGTAATCCACCACGCGGGCCCTGGAGGAACCAAGCTAGTTATCAACTTACTGTCAATGGATTTTCAGGCCACTACAAATAGGCCTCTGACCTATATCTGACAATCTCCTGGATCAACTGCTTTAAGTTCCTTCCGGAGCAGATATACTTCGGACTTGATGAACAAATCAGTGAAAGCCGGTTCGACCACCAATCTGTACCAGACACGCTTAGTAAAGGATGGGCCGGTTCTTGAAAAGAACTATCTCTTATTATTGTATAAAAAAAATTTAATCATCATAATTATGAAAAAATAACAAGCATCGACATAAATGACTTTTATTAGTTTTCTGACATGAATTTTATTCATATCATTCTTATTTGAAAATGTTGTAAAAACCCTTCTCTCTCGGAATTTCCTCTAAGTCCCCGTCTAAGCTTATCAAATATCAACGACATTCCGCTTCAAACCTGATATATCTAGCTAGAAACCGAAAATATCTGGTTACAAAGACATTCTGTCTTTTAAAGCGCTCACAAAGGCGTGAGTAGGTACGGAAGCCGTGGTAGCGCGAGAAATCGAGACGTCGCCGTCGATAGCGCTTCTCACTATATACGACTAATGACTGCTGAAAGAACGGAGGGTCGGAAAAAGAAATACCTTTTATGAAAGATAAAATACAGTACACCAATCGATACTAAAATAGTCAATGTAAGTTGCGCAAATGGTCCTTAAGAATCAGTCATTCATGCGTATGTGGTCGTGAAAAGTAACTTTTTTACATTGAATCAAATTCTGTCTTACTCTCTTGGTTTGTTTGCAAGTAAGTGCGTTCACAGACGATGACGCATTGACGCAGCGGCAGACGTCAGTCCGTCATTTGTGAAGCAAGAAGTTGTATGAAACCGCACGTAGAAGCACACATGGTGACGCATTGACGCACCGGGTGTGGTTCTATGGACTGACTTCTGCCGCTCCGTCAATGCGTCATCGTGTCTGAACGCACTAAGAGTTACTATTAACTATAAAATTAAAATCCTGATAGTTACGTTCTACAGGATCAGTAGTGTGCAGATGTGCCTATACTAATAGTTAGTGGGGCAAAAACAAGCCAAGTAATAACCTATTTTCTTAAAGTAATTTCCTACCTGAGTTACTTACCTAATACAGGGTCCTTCTTAATATGATGACAGGTTTTTAATGAAAAACCAAAATAAGTTTCGACATGTTGACTTGTATTTAGTCTCCAACCAAGCGGGATACCACACGGACAATTCTCGGCGTTTTGACAATCACTCATTCTGAAAACAAGGTAGAATTTAGCACAGTTTGTACTTTGTCCTTAGAGGACTGTTAACAAAATGAACCGCATTTGGGTTTAATAACGCGCGTCCGTCAAATTAAACTTTTTCGGTCTCATCGCTCGTAAGGGACAGACAGTTTGGAGTTTGATAATCAGAGAGGAAAAGGGAGTGGTGTGAAATGTAGAGTGTAAAATCTAGTAGGTTTTGATCTGGTAAAAAAATCTTTATCAGAGCAAAACTTTCAAAAATGTTTTTTTTTGTTTGAACGAATATAATATCGACTGTTTGAAATTCTATGGTCAATTCTAACTGCTTGCATATCCACATATCCAGAGGTTTTGCTATTATAGGTAATTTTATGGTTTTATCTCTTCAGAGATAAGCTCGCCCTTTGTACAAGTTTTCTCAACTTTGTATATTTTTATGTCTTTGTGTGCAATAAAGTGTTATAATTAATGGTTAAATTTAATAATTTTGCTTAAATGGTCTTCTGTTCATCTTGGTTCAATGAAATGATTGGGGTTGTTAAAGTTTAGTGACCTGATGGGAATCGAGGCAATCCATCGAATCTAGGTGAAAAAATTAGTGGGCAATCGCTGACTAGTTCGATTCAAAAATTTCAGAAATGCTGTGTTTTTAGTTGCAGTGAAGATATTCCCATAACTTTTTACGAATCGCAGAACAGTTTCAGAAGTCACAGACAAAAACGAGAATAAAATTTATGTAAGTCGGTATAAGACAGTACAATTTATTGTTACGACTTTATTAAGCTTCATTTGTATGTATGTCGCTTTGTCCCTTGCTACCTTGTCATGAAGTCAAGGTATAAATTCTCAACGTCTAATGTACCCGCTTTTATCTTTCTTCGCATTAACTAAGGAACTGCGGGAGTTTATACTTAAGTAACCAAAGAATAATATGTACAGAATAGCCACTCTGTGCCCCTCACTGAATTCAGATACCACACCTCACCTCAAACTTGAAGAGATATTTTGGTGGAGCTAACAATAAGTTACATGTGAACGGCGGCGTGCGTCTGTGTCACTGCGCCCATGTAGTAATGGAGTGCAATACGTCATCTTGTTTATGTAGTAGTAACCGTGACATCGTTATAATATTAGTAATAATATTTTAGTCACGTTGCAGGTTCTGACACGAGCACTTCCCTAGCGTCTAGCGTGGTGTTCGCGCGTCGCGTTTTTCCTGCCACCAGGCTCCGCAATCCACAATCTCTTCCTGTTCTTGATCAAAATCCCTGAGATTGGGATATACATTATACACTCCCACAAACTACTTGACACTGGTGAAAAGGCAGTGCTTACGCACGAAAAAGTCCATTATTTATAAATAGAATAGAAGCATTAAATTTAATAATCTATTTTTTCTATGTTTTATGCTTTGCTCAGGATGTAACGAATTTTTTTCAAAGGACAGGCCTCTCATGGAGAAGGCGCTACGCAGATTATATACATTTTTTCCGCGGTCAAAAATGAAATTTACAAAAAAAACTTACGTGTGGTAGTTAACGAGTGCCTCACATCCTAGCAAAATCTCTTTTGAGGCGACAGTCATCTGCTGAGCGCCTAAGCGTGAGATAATCAATCAATCAATCAATCATAAATATTTACTAGTGTTTACCCGCGACTTCGTCCGCACTAATTATATAGGTACCAGATTTTAATTCAGATCATAAGCTATCAAACAAAACAAACAGACAAACAGACAGACAAACAGACAGACAAACAGACAGACAACATTTCTGAAAAAGGTTGATTTCGAGTCAGGGATACTTAAAAACCATATATCGTAATCTTTTTTTTTGTAAATATCTTCAATGTATAGACACACTTCAGTTACAGTTTTATAATAGTTTAGATTTCAAGTAACAAGACTCATAATAATAATAAAGTTTTATGAAAGGCAAAAAACCCATAAAGAAATGTACATTAAAAGAAATACAGTATAAATAAAAACCTTACACGCTAACAAAGAATATAAAAAATTATCTTTGGTGTCTTTACAATAATCTTTGGTTTGTGTATTGTATCGATCTATCTTATGGATCGTTCTTCAACTAGAAGGTTCAGTGCGGTTTGTTAGAGGCAAGTTGTGATCAATTATTCACTTTTGGATCGCAGTATAGACGAAAATCCTAGGTTTACAGGTCTATACAGTGTGAAGTAAGGCTCGGATTGGCAGATTGAGGGTTTAGTCCCGTTCGATACTGAATTTTCCAATGTTTATTTTGATTCAGCGAGCGTTGAAAAGCTAAAGCCTTTACGCTACAAAAGTTTACGCCTTTTGACCTAACGTGATTTTAATTTTTAATCCAGGATTTTAAAAGTCCTAAAAATTCCTGGTTTTAAATCACGTTACAAAAGTCCAGCAAAAAAATAAACCTAAAGGCATTTTTACTTGACTTTTGACCGGGGAAACGAATTGAGGCTTTTATTGGTTTGAGCGTAAAAAATCTGTGTGTATTGGTTTTTGGAGAGACAGGAATTTCAGAGCAAAGGTCACGTCGTCCACCTCCAGTTTAAATTGACACTTGTCAAAGTTGACGAATCTCATCGCTCAAAAGTCAAGTTAAACTGGACATAAGGTTGCGTTGACAACGGTTTTCCGTCAGTAACACTTTTGCACTTTTTCCATGTTTTCCTTGTGACCTTTTTTCGGTTCTCTAGAAAAGGAAGGCGTATAAAGGTCAATGGACAATCATCTTATATTATCCCATAGATGAATGAGAACATTTTCTACGATACGTTCCTACGAGATTTGCTGAAATAATGTCGCTCTGTGGCCGTAGAATGGTAGCGTGATACAGCGCTATCGCGCCATCGCTCTCTTTCTATTTGCGCGCGAACGAACTAGATAAAACGCATGATATAGCAGCTGCATCACGCATAACATGATACGACCTCAGGTAATACAAAACTGCATAAAAGTAATTGAACCCGATCTGTTTCAAAAGATTGTAGAACGACATTTTTACTGTGAAGATTTATTGGGAACTTACATCTACATTATTAATCTACAAATATACACTAATATTACAAAAAGGTAAAATTTAACCTGTTTTGCGATCAGTACAAGGAATAGTCAAGGAGCTAGCTAGATATATCAGGTCAGGTGCGTCGGCAACTTGGCAGCTTTTAGCAGAATATAGTTAACAACCAGTACCGATACCAATCCCACGTGCTCAACTCAACATGTTCCGCTCAATTAGAGGATGGACCCATCGTACACATGACGTGTGGGATGCAGTAAAACATTTCCGACTGGAATTAGTGATTTCATTTGGTTCAAATGTGTTACCAAACGAGATTACAATTTAACTTGGTTCAAAACGATGCTTACAGTTGTCATCTTTTTTAGGATTCCGTAGTCAAATAAGGAACCCTTATACTGTCATCCATTCTCTCGGTATGTCTGTCTATCTGTATGCCCCGCCTCAATTACTCGCATCTATTGAATCGTTTGGCATGAAGACGATAACCCAAAAACAGAAATATAAACAACATGTTCCTAAAGTCAAAAACATACAAAAAAAACATACGTGTCGAATCGAGAACCTCCTCCTTTTTTATGAAGTCGGTTAAAAATAGGGCGTAGATCTATAGATCAATAACCAAATGACTGAATTTTTTTTATTGATTGACTAGCTTTTACCCGCGATTTCGCGAATATCCAAAATCATTTCTTAGTGCACATTTATAATTAGGAATATCAATTCAACGGAGGATGTAGAGGACAACCTCTGTTGAATCTATATTATTCCAATTTCATGTGTCTATCTTCAACGGTTTAGGTTGTGCGTTCTCTGTCAGTCAGTCAGTCAGTCACGAAACTGTTTTATAATTGATAGATGGTCCTAAAACGATAGAATTATAACATGGGCTTACGCGTTAAGGCTAGGTTATCCCAGTGCAAGCGTCTCTTTCTTGCAAGCATAAGTTTACAATTAGCCATCCCGCTCCAATTGAAAGCAGGATCGCAAAAAAACGTGTTTTTTCGTCAATATCTTTGCTCATGGGAGTTTCTAAGCTAAAAATTCTTCTGAGTTCACTAGAAATATTTAATGTATTTAGTTAAGTACAAGAATAAAAAGTTAAATATCAGCAGTTTAATCATAGTATTGAAAAAACATAACAAAAAGGGGTAACTTTGGGATGTTTTTCTATCTAGTAAACTTAATCTAATCGTGTAATTGACAACAGTCGCCCATCCGCCCGATCCTTAAATAAGACATAATTTAATTTCAGACTTTAAAACACTTTCGTTCGTGTTCAAAAAACGGCCTCGACGGGATAACAGCGTCTTAACATGCTCTTGAGAATCGAGTTTTGGTGGCGCGTGTACCTATTATTATTTCAAATGGTGTTATGCTTTACCACTACTGCTTGATTACTGTATTGGGCTTTTAGTGCGATTGCTCGTGTAATGTACTCCTACTCCAGTCTAGATACGGCAGGATTTAACATGTAAAATTTAAAGAGAACTTCTTAGAATGCAATTACGTACACACGCTGCCTTGCACGTGAATGAGCTTCTGTGGTAAAGTTTGTAAGAGAACATGCATATCTTTTCGAAACGGATAAGAATGTGATTCTGAAAAGCACCAGAAATGTCAATAGACTAGCTCATGACAATATTGAACATTGAAGAAATTATTATAAATTGTCCACTGGCTAAGCCGTTTTGTACACGGGCGGCATGTAGGTGAACTCGTCGGTGAATGGTCACGCACACATCGCCGCGTCTTGTAGTAGTGTTCTTTTTTTTTAATGATTATTGATGGGCTTGCTCTTGACCTCCATCTAGTCCTCAGGACAAAGATGGGGTCCAAGATGTAGCGAGCTTACCCAGAAGTGCACTGACGGAACGCAGCAAGCTGCTTGGCGCCAGACTCCGGCAGGAGGGTGGTCGCGAGCCAGGCGGCTCCTTGCGGAGCCTACCACAACGCTTATTTCTTATCGTAGCGCAACTGTGTGAAGGCTCTTTAGGTTTTTGAAGTTTTTTTTTTATTTGTGCGTTACGAGAAACAGATCAGTGTATTTTCAGGATATGACTTCCTTTGCGTCGGCTAAAAAACACTTTCGACATCAGCCTATAAACGTCTAAAGATATGTAACTTCTTGTTTGTTTCATCATCATCAACATCATTAGCCTATATACGTCCCACTACAGGGCACAGGTCTACCCTCAGGGAGGGTGTATGGGCGTTAGTCCTCCACGTGCCCAATGCGGATTGGTAGACTTCATATGCGCCTCAGAATTTTATCTTCAGCGTATGTATCAGGTTTCCTTACAATGTTGTCCTTCACCGCTTGAGACTAGTCGGTATTACGTACATAAGTTAAAAAACCCATTGGTAAAGTCAGCATCTGAGAATCCTGACCACTATTTTTATAAGTGCAAGGAACACGGACCATAAGAATAGTTCATAGTAGTACCTTATGCCCCGGACTGGGCCCGGACTAATGGTGAGAGCATTGGGCTCTTGACACATAGGTCGTGGGTTAGATTCCCACGGGGGACACCTATTGATAATGTCACTTTGTGCATTTCCCCAGTTGGTTTGGATATTGCAGGCTGAATCACCTAATTGTCTGAAAAGAAAGATGATTCCGTGCTGCGGATAGCACGTTAATCCCGGCTACTATCTCTGGTGGTAGTCGTTACATAAAAACCACCGTGAGGTGGTCTGAAAAACTTCTAGTTCTTCGTCGGAAAAGGCTTTCTGCCCTCACGATAAGAAGAAGATACCCCGGACCCTTATGAATCTTATGATTGACAAAACGGCCCCTGGCGAATTCATCTAAAGTCAATTTACAAAAGAATCAAAGCAACAACTTTCAAAACCATAACACAAATGATCCGGTACACCAGAGAGTCGTTACGAAATCGCTCACGCGCTTCGCCATGAAATAGAGCATCATTAATAATAATTTACAGAGGCGGAAAAAATATGGCATTACTCGTGACTACAGGGAGGGAGTAGGGGCAACCAAACATAAAGTCGATTTGACAGTTACCTACCATTCCCGAAATAATGAAGAAAAAAGTATAATAGTATAAATAGATTGAAATCTTTTCTCGTTTTTCGACCCATGTTCTCAGAATAAGTTGTTTAGTTTCACTATCGGAATGCAACTTTCTTTTTTTCTACTTATTTATAATAGGATGTAGGTACAAGTCCCATTTGGACCCAGTAGGAATATGTCTCGCGAATACTGCATTAGAATATAATGTGACTCAGCTATGCTATTTTTTGAGAAAAAATGACTTAAAAATGTGGTTACAAAGGACCAGGGATGGTCGAAGTGAAAGCCTGTCAAGGCCCCAAACCCCCAAATAAATCCTACGTTCAGAAACAATATCATTTCACACAATCTCAGTGACCTTTTATTCCCAAGTACGTCCCTGACGAAGGGTGATAGGCCCTTAAATCTTAACGCAAGAAATAAGAAGGGATGGTTTGTAATTAAAAAGGCTTCCGAGATCTCTGATTGAGCGTTAATGCTTTGTTCAAGAGATCTTTTTTCAGTACTATTAAGGTTTCTATTTGATTGATAGTACTGGATTGTGATCTGATCTTTATACGCAGCTAAATAACTATAGACAATTGTTTTATTAATTAGTAGTATATGAGATAATGCTCAATGAGAAGCTCATAAACTGGTAGGCGTAGTGTTGTTGTTGTTGGCATCCCGTTAGTCGACGGCCCGTTAGCACAGTCTGTAGTGAACCTGCCTGCTGTGCCGAGGGTCGCGGGTTCGAATCCCGTAAGGGACAAATATTTGTATGGTGAATATGAATATTTGTACCCGAGTCATGGATGTTTGTTTCTATATGTGTATGCTATATCGTTGTCTAGTTATCATAATACAAGTCCAGGCTAGATTCTGGAACTTTAAATGTGACTAGATAATTTGTGTGACAATGGTATCGATTCTGTATATTGCCACGACTTAACTTCCTAAATTAATTCCTGTCATTTTCTAACATTCGACTAAGAAAAGAGACAGAAAACCAAGAACTGACTTTAGTGCTGTCAAAGTGACGCTACACGCCCAAAATAAGATGGTATCATAATGCACGCCATCTTATTTAAGTCGTTTTTGGGCGTGTAGCGTCACTTTGACAGCACTAAAGTCAGTTGTTGGTTTTCTGTCTCTTTTCTTAGTCGAATGTTAGAAAATGACAGGAATAAATTTAGTTAAGTTAAGTCGTGGCAATACCGAATCGATACCAATGTCCAAGATATTTATTTTATTTATTTATTTATTGGTAGTATATGAGATAAGAAGAAGCTCACAAACTGGTAGGCATTGAGGGCGTAGATGCTTCTGCCCGCTGGACCAATGACCTGTAACGGGGAAAGCCGATGATATTTATGTGGCGGTCTTTGGGAGATTCCTATAATCGGCAGTGGACTATGAAAGGCTGATGGACGATGATGTAAGGGATCCCTTGCCCAGCAGTATATTGAATTCGCTGTGAACCCTACGCGCGCAGACAGAGGGGACCGAGACACTCTCCTCCCGTCCCCCGCACACCGCGCTCGATTGACCTGCCGTGACCGGTGAGCTTCACCACTATGAGTTTTTATTACACTATGACAGTAGGTAGCGTCAATAATTGATCGCGTAAGGAATAATAACCAGAAAGAAAACACGATTATTATAAACCTACAACTAGGTACTATAAACTTTTTATAAAAAACTAATAAAATTGCTTGTCAAGGTATAATAACAATATACTCACGGCTGTATGCCCCGAGGGATAGTCAGAAATATTCTCATTGCATATATTCAGAATATCAAATTTATTAGCAGTGCCCAAACTATTCGTGTGGACACACGCCTCCAAATTGAAGCGTATCGGTTTCCCCTCGATGTTTTTCATCACTGACAAGCTATTTTAATCATTTATAGTGCTATATGCACTTAACAGGGTCCTTCTTAAATGTTGACAGTTTTTCAAGGGGATGACCAGAACATCAAAATGAGCAACTTTCTCTATGAGACCAACATCGAAATCGCAAAAAAAATCTGCTTTCCCACACATAAAATAAAAAAAAGAACTTTATTTCTTTTCATTTTTTTGTATTTGGCTAGTCTAGGTATGCAGTTTTTATGGAACAGCTGATTTGTTCTTCGCGATTTCGATGTTTGTGCCATAGAGAAAGTGTTTCAGTTTGACGGTCTGATCGACGCCATAAAAAGTGTCATCATATTAAGAAGGACCTTATACAGGGTGCATTTTTGAGACAGGGCAGTAGGGGCAGGTACCTTAACCGTTGTAGCTACAGCGAAACGTTCTTAACGGTCTATCCTTAACTTTTTGATAAATTTTCACAGCACACATAATTATGTACAGTCAGCAAGAAAATTGACAACTTACACAAAAAAATTTGTTGATGCTAATTTCTTATAAGGATCAAATAACTCTACCGGACCACCCGAGATTAGAGTACTAGAAATGTCAGAAATCGCAAAAAACTTTTCCCATGCATTTAGTAGGAAATGAGAGTCCAACTTACTTTTATATACATACTCTTAGAAAAAGTATATGTCTAGAATGAGCCTCACACTTGTTCCGTATAAAACAAAATGGGCTAGCTTTCTTAGGTTGGTATGCGTGAGGCGCCATACTAATTGTGTATGTGTGCGTGTATATGTATAGGGTTTTGGAACCAATACTGGTTCCTATTTTTTTCGACGCTTTCGTAGCTTTGACTGTCTATCTTGATAATCTAAGTACATACTAATAAAACTTTTTAGTATGGATTTCACATTATGTTGAAAGACACATTCAATATCGCTACTATGGGAGCAAACCATAGTAAACGTTGTTCAGTTTGATGAGTAGAGGATGTGGTTTAAAGTTTAATGATACTTTTCCTTATACCCTGTGTAGTTAAAGTTTATCTTTCTTCATCGAAATTGAAGCAAGCTTCAGGGCATAAGGACTATAAGCCAAGCGATAAGTTAACAAATCACCCGCACAGTTGAAAGCATTTATCATAAAATGGTCCTAGTCCTCGTGACAATTTATCTCTGAGATGCGTGGTTCCTCACATTTTTAGTGTTCCGTAATACAGTAGCAAAAACGTTTTATGTTTAGCAAGCATTGACCTCCTATACTAGACCCACAGTGTCATATAAAATATTAGCAAATTTTTGTGCACATTGACCATAGACGTAGACTCTATCGTTGACATTGACGTAAAAAACCGCACAAATTAAGTATGCATGCTGCTGGTTGTCACTAATACGTTGTATTTGATTCATAAACATAGTCGTATTTTGCTTGTTAACTGTCAGCTAGTACAAAAAAAAAAAAAAAAAAAAACATACGGGTCGAATTGAGAACCTCCTTCTTTTGTTGAAGTCGGTTAAAAAGAGGTCATCCGAGCTCTTTTGGTCGTGCCACTTTTCGAACGTTGATTGTGAGTCTTGTTTGTATATAAGATGTCTATGTTAGCAAGCCGTCACATGATGCGCGTGATAAGGCTATTTCACGTATTTTATCTCGTTCGGTGGCGCACAAATAAAAAGAGAGCCAAGGCGCGATAGCGTTTATATCCACGCTGGCATACTACGGACCTGGACTCCCCATTTATTAATCAGTACTTCGGCAGATATATGACCAGCCCATTGCCAGTTCACTTTGCTCATTTCTGTAAAACAGATATTGGGACAATAATCTCAGTTTAACAGATTTTGCTTTCACGTGGTAAAGATTGGAGTTGTGTCATAAGTATCAGAAAGTTACAGCACGATGTAAAAAGGACAGAGAATTGACGAATCTGTCACCAACAAGAGCAGCGTAGAGTGAGTATGCTCCAAATAAAACATGATATTCACAAAAAAATCAGTAGACACGGAACCCATTTAACGTATGTCAGACTCGCATTTGTCAGGTTTTTCTGTATATTAGTATCAAAGACAAGCACGATCACAGACCTTGGAGCCCATTTGTTAGAATTTTTCCGTTCGTAACGCCTATTTTCGCGTACTCTATTAGGGGTTTGGTTTGAGTCTAAAGTGAAAGTATTTATATTTACTCACAATTATTTTTCTTACGCGCAGGTGTCGTAAGCAAAGGATTTGTATACTTATTGAAATATTCTTCATCCTTTTATGTCGTTCAACGGCTGTTTTTCTATATTTAATCGGCCAGATCATCATTTATCTATTCTCGTACAGATCTTCGGCTCGCTAACTGTAAACATGCTTCCTATGAAGATAGAAAAAAGAATAACATTGCAAATACCTTTTAGACCATTCCAAAAAGCGCCAATAACAGAAGCCAGGAGTTGAGCGGTAGGTAATCTGTGTCAATACAAACAAAAAGGTGAATAATAGAAATCTCTGTAGTCAGCCATGCTCCTGCCCTGTCCTTTACATGACTGGCAATAAAGAAATGTCATTATTGAAGTGACGAATCTTTATAGATTTTGTGCCAAAGGATATTAAAGATATTCTGATCTACGCTTGGTCTACGGATATAAGGGTTGAACTACACCACGTAGCACAGCATCGCATTTTTCCGTCGCTCCATCCTTTTCTGTCACTCAGGAACGTCATTTGCTAGAGCATATAAGATAGACGGAACGCGATCGCACGCGGCGTGCTGTTCCGTGCTGTGCCGTTCCGTCTATGCGATGCTGTGCTACGTGGTGTAGTTCAATCCTAAATGAATATGATTATCAGATTATTGAAAAATATATTTATGGTTCTACCTAATTTCATAACAATGAAATAAATGTTTTATTGCAATCGTCCCAGTCTATTAACTTGTACCACAAATAATTCTCGGCAAACCCTCAGTGGGGTGCCATTCCTCCATCGTTTATTTTATCTTTAATATTGCCGTTTTATCTAAAACGACTTGACTGACGACTTTAGCTTTAAGAAGCTTGCTAGCTTTTTATTGTGCCTTAGTTACGATGGAGATTAACGTGTAATTTGGAGGAAAAAACCTTTGTTTTTTTCTGTTTTTATTGTGAAAAACATACTAACTTGACTGGCAGTAATTGGGAACAAGAGCTTTAGTCTTCTTCTTAGTCTTAACCTTATGGCTTAGGGACGATCGTAGGTCAACCAGAGCTTTATTGGTATTGTAAAACACATTTTGTTAGCATCTTTCTTGCATGTTTCATTGGCTGCATCAGCCATCTAAGTAACACATCAACGAAGCTCTCAAAATCACCATCCTTAATAGGTCGCTCTTGTCAAATAAGGTCATGAAGCGTTATCATCATGTTTGCATCAACCCAAACGGGTGCGTATGAGGCAACGTCTCTTCAAGCATAGTGAATGCCACTCCGATTGGCTACCTAGAGGGTAAATCTGAGGGTCGCTACCTAGGGTGTTAACATAAGTAAGGACACGAGATGGGAACTTTTCAGGTAAGTACAGGAGAGCGCATGTGTTCTTGAAACTCACTAAATATATTCTGTGTACAAGTCTGCTTTTTTTTACTCAGCAGTCACCAGTTAAAATCAATTAGAAGCATCACACGCATCTGGGCTACGAACCTTGAAATTCTTCAATCATATCTCCAGAAACGAACTCTCAATGGATATGTGTGCAAAGTTAGGTACAAAGAAAATGATCGAGGGGAAGATTACCTACAGACCTAATCAATACAGTGTCCCAAAAGACCTTAGTTCAGTATGCTCAGCCAGATAAACAGTGCGATCAACAGCCAGTGGAAACATTGCGAATGCGGCAGCACTCATCCAGGAGTATGCGAACGAGTCGCCCCCATTCTCCACCATCGTCGACACAACCGACAAGAGTGAATACTAATAAGAAGGCGCGTCAGGGGAATTGTCAGGAGTATCGGGACCATCATCGTAATAAAGGAAGTAAGTATAACATTTTTATGTCAGACGAAACATTATTTTCTTTTCTTCCTGTAAGGGTTGAACTACACCAGGCAGCACAGCATCGCATTTTTCCGTCGCTCCATTCTTTTCTGTCACCCAGGAACGTCATTTGCTAGAGCATATAAGATAGACGGAACGGAACAGCACGCCGCGTGCGATCGCATTCCGTCTATCTTATATGCTCTAGCAAATGACGTTCCTGAGTGACAGAAAAGGATGGAGCGACGGAAAAATGAGATGCTGCAGTACGTGGTGTAGTTCAACCCTAAGTCTAACATGCTTCCCTCAAGAAATCGAGAGAAATCGGGATTTACCTCTGTCTTTGTTACTTTAGACATGTCAAAATAAGCGCGCATGAGGTTTTTGTAGTTTTGTCGTTCGTGATATCCTGACCCTACTGTATCTTGAGTCGGTCACGGTACTAAATAGTCCAAGTCTCATTGCGTCCAACCGTGAAAAACAATTAAACTTGCATTCTGTCCAAGTGCAATTTGGTCCAAGTATCATTCCGTCCAAGTGAAATTTAGTCCAAGTATCATTCTGTCCAAGTATCATTCGGTCCAAGTATCATACGGTCCAAGTATCATTCGGTCCAAGTACCATACGGTCCAAGTATCATTCGGTCCAAGTATCATACGGTCCAAGTATCATTCGGTCCAAGTACCATACGGTCCAAGTATCATTCGGTCCAAGTATCATACGGTCCAGTTTTACTTTGCCGCATATTTGTTTCATTTTAGTTCACAGCAAAAAATGCTTTTTGAAAATAGCTTTTGCTAAAGCTATAAGCACTCTGGCTTTACAACTGTCAACAGTTCAAGCTTCATATGAGCTTTTGGTTTTGGTAGGTAACTAAAATTCACTTTCAAATAATCAAAATTTTACGCAGTGCGGCGTGAAAACAACGACACTCTCTAGGGATCAAACCATCAACATTCGCTTTGTAAATAGCAAATGATAATAAAGCAGTAAATAATACAACGTGTTGAGGAATAAGCGCAAAACTAGAAAATGGTTTGTTTAGGATCGCTAAAGCTAAAACCGGTTTTACTCTTGTATTTCTAAGCATAGTTACCGTCGATTGTGGCCAAAAAAAGAGGATGTCTATTTTTACGCTCTTTAACACACTGTGCGTTGTATAACGAAACCTAACACAACTTCCTTATTAACATCCAAATAGCAAAAGGAAAATACACACACGGACAAATATTATCCCTTTCGGAACGCACATATGGGTTCAAGTGGCCGTTTACTGTCATATTCGGCATATTGTAAGCTACGCGAACTAATGTCAACCGTGCTATTATAGTAAATGGGCTCAAAATAGGTTAGTGTTGTCGTAATTACAATGCTAAAAGCATAGTAAATGTTAATGTTTTCTCAGTTCCCGATTTGTACCCGAGTCATGGATGTTTGTATCTATATATGTATTCTATATCGTTGTCTAGTCATCATAATACAAGTTCTGGCTAGATTCTGGAAAATTGACTCTTAAAACATTGATTCTTAAAAGTGACTAGATAATTTGTGTGACACTGTCCAAGATATTTATTTATTTATTTATTTTAGTAAATAGAATAAATATCACCTTACAGACTTACAGCACTTTAACAGATTTTTACCTTTAAACTTTAATACAAAGTCAAATTTAATATGCTGACAGTCTTTTAAGAGGATAATCATACCATAAAACTGAACAAATTTATGTATAAGACCAACATCTGCTATACTATACAAAACTGCAAACCTACGACCCAAATGTAAGGGACATTTGATTCGTTAGGTTTACAGTTTTGTATGGAACAGCTGTTTTTTTTTTCGCAATTTCGATTATTATGTTACAGTGAAAGTTGTTCAGTTTGATGGTCTGATCATCCCCTGAAAAAATCGTCAGCACGTTAGGAAGGACTCTGTATAATTATGCAAAGTAAATTTTCATAAAAGTCCCGCGTTGTTTTTCTATTACCTAATATAAATGCTGTTAAGGATGAGTCCCTACCGGCGTACGAACAAACCAGTTAAGGTTTATAGTGCGTCGATTATTTGTTAATCTACAACATTGTATTGTCATATACCAATAAATAAATAAATAAAAAATGTTCTAGGCCTCTAGTACCAAAAGAATTTTATTATTTGCATTCAACGTAAGCCCTGAACCCCTCGTCAGTTTCACAGGCAAGTCCTTCCAATGAAATATATCCTTGTATATTAAATTCACAACAATGCGAGAGAGAACAGCCTGTATAATGTTGTTAATAGTGTACAATTTAGTGCTTAATTTAGAAGTTAGGATCGGAGAACTTAATGTTTCTGTATTTCCATTTTAGCTGGCTTGTTATACGTACATAAAAAGGGTATTTTATAAATTTAAGATCGTAGCGTATACTGGGCCCTAGTCTCTGCCTACCCCAGTGGGAAAAGTGTGATCTTATTGATAGATAAATGGAGAACATGTTTTACAGAAGTTTGTTTTAACTTTATTCGAAGTGTCCTTATTTATGACTGACTCAATGACATAAGTAAAGTAAGAAATATTAAAGGACATCCACGTTGCAATACATTTGTGATCCAAATGTGAAAGAGTCGGCCAACAAGAGTCTATACTATAAGAACTTGTACGATAAGCATTTATTATTATGTCATGAAATCTGTTAGTTGTAAATGACTATGGGTAATTCTTGTATGGAGGGTGGCGTCTTTTTTTTTTAAGCGGCCAGGTACCAAATGTTGTGGGTATTTTAGGGCTAATATTACCTTACATTTTTATGGAAAAAAAATTGTCCTATAGTGTAACGTTTCGTAGATATTAAGGTTCAAAGATTTAAAAAAAATTACTTACAAATTTGGTATTACCACATTTGGTAATGGCCGCTTAAAAAAAAAAAAGACGCCAATATTACCCATACCCCTTTATGACTTACATCAAAAATGCGTAAAAAGACAGATTTTTCAAGCTTAAATAAAACCAAGGAAAATGGCCCTACAGCTTTGGTGCCATCATGATAAATGCTGAAACGGAAAAGTTCTAACAAAATAGAGCCTAAGCTAATTTCATCGAAAATGTATGGAAAGGGCAGATTTTTCGAATCAAAATAAAAACAAGGAAGGAGGAAGAAGATTTCTTTGTATAACTTTATTTGTGTATGTTATTATATTATTGTTATTGTAATCTACACCGCCTACCAATATTCTTTTACCTTTCTCCTCTACCCTAAGGTTGTCTGGAAGAAATCGCTTTGTAGCGATAAGTCCGCCTATTTTTGTACCTTCTGTATTTCTTGTTTGTTTACTCTCTGTATATTATGTTTTTTTGGTGTAAAATAAAGTATAATTCATTGATTGAATGATTGATTGACAAGGACAAATGACAGGACAGCTTTGGTAGAGTATAGCTTTGTTTGGCCGGCACTTTCAAATTTTGGACTAAAATGGATGATGTTGTAGATGCAGAATAAGGGTTCCATGCAATTATCTAACACTCACACGTCAAACTAATTTTAACAGTACAATAAAGCAGCTAAGTACCAATAAGTCTTCCAAGATTAAACGATGCTCCCAATAAATTAAAACATTCCATGGTTTACCTCAAGCACCTTAGAGTCAGCTGGTTATTTATAACGAAAGCCAAAGTGGCACTTTGTCAGCCTTGCAGCCGTTAAGGTGAAGAAATTTCAAGGCGGAGACGTACATTAAGATTTTATGTGAACTGGAAAAAAGTCGTGGAGCAGTGGCGAGTAACCTGTCTGCCGTGCAGGAGGCAATGGTTCGATCCCCGTCGAGACCGAATCGTACCAATTGAGTTTTTTAAGAATCCATGTAGGTACTCGTACAGTAGTAAGAGGTTTATAAGGCATACCGATGTACCTGCACAGTTGACAAATCTTAAGACGCTGTTATCCCGTCGAGGCCGTTTTTAGAATACGACCGAAAGTGTTTTAAACTGTGTTTTAAAGTCTGAAATTAAATTATGTCTTATTTAAGGATCGGATGGGCGACCGTTCTCAATTACACGATTAGATTAAGTTTACTAGATAGAAAAACATCCCAAAGTTACCCCTTTTTGTTATGCTTTTTCAATACTATGATTAAACTGCTGATATTTAACTTTTTATTATTGTACTTAGTTAAGTACAAGAATAAAAAGTTACGGAAAAAGTTCCGTTAATTCTACGGAGTTCACTAGAAATATTTAATGTATTTAGTTAAATAAATATAGTTTTAGCTTAGAAACTCCCATGAGCAAAGATATTGACGAAAAACACGTTTTTTTGCGATCCTGCTTTCAATTGGAGCAGGATGGCTAATTGCAAACTTCTGCTTGCAAGAAAGAGACGCTTGCACTTGAATAAGAGAGCCTTAATAGCGCTCAAAATTATATTGACCAATCAGGATGTGCCACCTTCAATCCGTTTACGCTATTGGCTAATTTATTTTCGCGCCATTTTCGCTGTTATCTGACTTTGCACTCTTTGATTACTAAATGACTTCGGGTTTTGTCGGGGACTCGGACGGGGCCTGCTCTGCACAAGTGAAGATTAACGAACGGCCATATCACTGTGGCTATATTTTCCTGGTCGTACGTCGTACTGTACATGTAGATTTAAAAAGTCGATTGTTTCGGAACCGGTCAAAACTACTCAGATTTCATTTTTTCTTAAAACATCCGGAGTCTAAAATACTACAACCTCTATAAGTAGTTTAAAAATTGACGCTCTTAGGCCGAATTCGACCAAACTTAGATTTATAGAAGAGTAACTATACAAGGAACAATTTTACTTTTGGTGTTTATACACCCCGTACTAAAAGAACGAATGTACAATTCACCTAAAGAAAGAGGTCGTTGTATCTGCACTTATTGCAATAAATAAATGAATAAATAATAAATAAATAAATCTTGGACATGGTCACCAGAATCTAGCCTGGACTTGTATTATGATAACTAGACAACGATATAGAATACATAATATAATTAGATACAAACATCCATGACTCGGGTACAATTAATATTCATATTCACCATACAAATATTTGTCCCTTACGGGATTCGAACCCGCGACCCTCGGCACAGCAGGCAGGTTCACTACAGACTGTGCTGTCGGGCCGTCAAAATGTGAGGTTATACAGTTTTAATTTGATAGGTTTCTTTTTATTATATTTTTTTAAATTAAGTGACATTGACATTTCATTTAGATTAGGGTTGGTAAAACGCAAAATCAGTTTACTCTATAGTAACCGGCGACTTAATCTAAGAATAAAATTTACTCGCGTTTGGTCGAATCGGGCCATAGTCATGTAAAAAGATGTAACCCAAAAAATGAAAATTAAAAAAAAAGTGCTCTACAACTTGCGAATTCATGTAAAAACAGGACATGCTCTTTACATTGAGGCATTTAATTGACCTTTGTGGCAGATAATATTTGTTGGTGAGCGCGCTCCATACAAACGAAGTTTGATTCTATTTTGAATATTAACCAATTAAATTCAATGTTTTTTTTTAACACGATCCAGAAACCTTGTCTGTGGTTTATCAGATTTTCTGAAAGAGAAGAGATTTTTTAGATAGAGAAAGTTGTTCAAATATTTATTATTACTTATGAAACACCCTGTATAGTTTCAAAGTTACACTGGAATAAAGATTTATATACGAAAAAAGCGTCAATTTTTAAACTGTAAAGGTTTAAGTATTTTAATTAACATACAATTTAAAAAAACCGGAGTAGTTTTAACGGGTGCCGAAAAAATACCTTCAGTTACTGGACTATACAACGTGTTAATGAATAAGCGCAAAACCTCATACACCCCAACTGATTTATGACAAAATAATTAGATTGAAACAATGATTTCATTATTTTGATAGTTAAAATTTAAAGTTATTCGCATTTTAAGTTTTGAGGAAAAAACGATTTGTTATCATTTCAGAAATGAATGAAAGCGCTAATGTGCTCATAGATACATATTCCTTTTTTGAATAGAATCCTTTTTTGGTAGTAAGTAGGTGAGTGTGCCCGTGCGGTGGTTTGAGATCGAGTTCAGTAAATTTTAAAACAAATTATTTAATATTTTGAAGAAATAAATTTCCTATGTTGAAACCATGATAATTAGATTCTGCTCTCGATTCTAAACAAACTACTTTCTAGTTTTGCGTTAATTCATTAACACGTTGTATAGTTACAATTGAGTCCTCCTTATTCAACTATTTACAAATTGCATGCAAAATGTATTTCTTACAAATATACATTAATTTGAGATAATAATGTCAGAATTAAGAACTTATTGATTAAATACAATGTCAAATGGACCAATTTTTTTTTTATAATACAATTTTTATTAATCTCAGAAGATGGTCATTAACAGAATAAAAAGAGGGCTGTAGAGTAACCAATTATAGGTACAGACTCGATATTGACGGCAACTCTTTTACCGACTCTGGCACACAGACTAAAAAGAAGAACCAGACGTAATCTCGTCTAATCATGAGTGAAGCACCCATTTCTTTTGTGTGCGTGCTGTCACGCGGAACATAAGGTGACGGGTTGTAGGACCTGCGCCTAGAGCTAGTGCATCTGTGTGAGTGTAGGTCGCTTGTAGAACAAACGAGATTGTATTACCTTGCATGCTTCACATCTTTTTAGTGCAATACTCGGTCCGTATTTCTTTCAGGTCCGTGCTCTGGCACATTATTGTAAATAGTTATATTCACAAATTGTAGTGCCAAACAGTAACAAACAGTATAAATGATAAAAAAAAAACATTTCCCATTTTGTAAGCTTCCCTTTAAAGCGATATTTTCTCCTCACCTTGCTTTATAAATAGACTTATCGGCCAAAGTTGAGGTGACAGTAATCTTTCCATTTCTCTTGTCTAAGTTTCACTTTTAAACAAATTTGTTTCTGGTTTCGAGACTTTGAATAATGGTTATTGTTTTGTAAAGACAATCAAAATAATTTGTGTTGTTTCAAGTTTTTCATTTATACGTATTTTGATCAAATCGGTTGCGTCCTACAAAAAGTAGAGGTGCAGAAATCTAATCCGCAACGCAGGCTTCGTCAAAGCACATTCATCTATCTATATGTAGATTAAAGGCCTCCGCTCATTGCAGCGATATTATCGCTTATTAAGCCTTTATATCCGCTACAAGCTTCGTCAATGGTTTCACACAAGATAAAATCCGCATGCAAGCTTCGTGAGACTATTACTAACTAATCTAAAGGCACAAGACACAACTCCGGCGCAGTTCTGTTTTCTTCCCTCTGGCCAGTAGGATCCACAATCTCGATCCACCAGTGGATTGAATAGCACGCTGAAGTTCACTGTGATCCACCATTTGTGTATTAGTGGATCCTGTGATACTTGCATCTCTTAATGTGCTCCACCACGAGTATTGTACGTCAATACATTGTATGTATGTAATCTAATTAACACTTAAAAGATTCTAGGAATATCTATGAACAAGGCCAAAATGTTATCCTGTTTCTAACTAAAGTACAAATAAGAACATGCATCACTCTATCTTCCTTCGTCTATGTCTAATAATAATAAAACTGTGATCTTAGTATGTCCGTACATTAAAAAAAATATTGAAATTTTTTTTAGTCTGTGTTTTGTTGTTATTTTTTCCCGCGGTATAATTGGAATAATCCATCCTGATTGGAGAGGATACAAATGTGCAAATAATTTTACGTAACAGTAAATAACAGACAAACTTTATAAAGTCAATTAAATAACAAAAAACAACTATTCTTCAAGAAAGAAAACTTGCTAACAAGCGTCTATTCTACATCTATTGACTTTCTTGCTACAATTTATGTCCTTTACCATTCTTGAACTGCGCAAATGCGGGGCGAAAGAGTTACGAGGCAATAATTTTAGACGATTCGGGACCCAATTTCGAGGGTGATAGAGGCCAAGATAGTGTCGTTAGTGCGTTATGTTGTGAGTTATGGACTTTGTTGATGTGGGATTTGACTTTATAGTAGGGCTGTAACAAGAGTCTTAAGGGAGAAGCGAAATTGAAGAAGTTGTCGCAAGTTTTTCGTATGTTTTGGACAATGGCGTAAATGTTTACGCTTGAGAAGAAAAGTACCTACTAAGTTTTTAAACATTTTATTCCCTGACAGCTTTCGAGCGGTGAATGAAAGCGTTATTTGGAAAGATTTGTAGCTTTTATTGAGAACGAGTTTCCAAATGTTTTATTAATCAACTATTTAGGTGAAACATGAAACCTTTAATCCAATTTAAAGACAACATAAACCCTTTTATAGGCTATTTTTGCTTTAAATAAGTTGATACGGACAAAACGACGAGACTGGTGAAACGTGGATGTTGAATATCTCTGACTACCCCCTCGGGGAATATAGTCCTGAGCATATGCATGCATGCAATAAGATATTATGAGTGAAAGACAAAATTTGTCCATCTTCTTGGAGTGAAATCAATCGGTCACTCAAGAACAACCATAAGTGAGAGAACGCCGCCATAACAGTGGACGGTTTTGGCTCTATTGATTAGTTTAACGTAATAAACCAAACTCCGGGAAAGATAAAAATAAAAGCAACTTCGATCACGCACCAACAAATCAAACTAACAAATCTTAGCACCGCGTAGTAACTACTAAATCAGGCTTCAAATATCATCACCAGTCTGAGGTATACCGACCAACCATAGAGAAGGAACACACCTTGAGGATATCTGCATACGCTGAAGAAGACGTAATTTTGATGCGTATGTGAAGTCATAACGAGCGGTGGGCATCAATCATAACGAGCGGTGGGCATCAATCGTTACGCAATGGGTGCCTCACGACGGGAGTCGAGGTCGAGGCAGACCCCGAAAAAGGTGGCGAGACGAGCTAGATGCCTACTGCAATGAGTGGCGAGATGTAGCACCAAATAGAGATACGTGGAAGAGTTTAGGGGAGACCTTTGCCCAGCAGTGGGACAAAAGAGGTTAATAAAAAAAAAAAATGTGAAGTCACCAATCCGCAGTGAGCTTTGGGGAACTAACGCTCATACACCCCCCTGCCTGCCTCCGTGGTCTAATGGTTAAGCGCATTGGGCTCTTGACACGGAGGTCGTGGGTTCGATTCCCACGGGGGACACCTAAGTGATAATCACTTTGTGCGTTTTTCCCCAGTTGGAAAGGACATTGCAGGCTGAATCACCTGATTGTCTAAAAAGGAAAATGATTCCATGCTTCGGATGGCACGTTAAGCCGTTGGTCCCGGCTACTATCTCTGGTGGTAGTAGTCGTTATATAAAAACCACGTTAGAGGCCGTAAGGCGGTTTAAATAAACTCTGACACCAGGGCTTGCCCACACGATGAGAAGACCCTCCCTGAGGGAAGGTCTAAGTTCTGCGGTGGAACATTAATGGGCTGATGATGATGGCTAGACTAGTTTCATGAGAGGTGACTAAATGATGTTTGTATAGATACCTACCGTTTAGACTCACTGCATCTGACTTTACCTGTCATTTTGTGACTTCCTGTTCCAACAAAGTCAAGAGGATAGGAACGTGATAGTAGGTACGAGTATATCTGTGTTTCTAAGCGCACATTCTTATCTGAATAGATTTCTAAATTAGTCGTCATCTTAGTAAAAATCGGCTCTGAGGAAATCAATCATCATTATCAACTACCAAAACAAAGAAATGACTGACTGGTATGATGGTAATTAACATTGACTTAATAACAACTGGACATAGCGGTCCGCGCTCAAAAATGTCTGAACCAAAAAAAGAGAAACAATTACACGCCAGTCTTCGTTTGATTGACAGACTACGCGCACGTCTGCATGCCCCTGTGCTGCTGTGCTGTAAGAATTTGTTAAAACTACGCAAGCCAATTAAAATATAAATTAATTTTGTATTAGAACGCCGACATCACCTTCGTCCCTAAGTTAGTAAGTCAATGATAATTAATTATCATGTTAATCATTATGTAATCCGAACTACTAAAACCATAAATGTAATTTATAATAACACAATTCAAACGCCAAATCATCAATCTTAGTCTAAAATACGTGTAAACTAGACAATAGACGTTAATCGTCAATTTGAACAGACATTTTGCGGTATTTCAGAAAGATAGACGACTTGTAACATCTGATATATGAACACCTATCACACCAACCAGCGCTAGTAGATCTACACCCTGGACCTATTAACCAAAATTTACTTTAGTAAGTAGAAAGTTTGGGTACACTTAGAGGTCTGTTTAAACTGGTGTCAAGAACTATGGGTGCGGTGAAGCGAGACTTAAAGAGCTTTTACACGGACGATAAAATTTCGCCGTAAGGAAATTGTGTCGTTACAACGATTAAGTGTGTAAGAGAAGATTTGTAACAATTTTATTCTTGTTGAGCAGTTTTACAAGATTTGTAAGTACCTACCTATATTTAGGTACTTCATTCATTTTATTTTATTGAGTAAAATATTGCAAACACTGAAAGAAATCTATGATTGAGTGATCATGTAACACTGTGCAGCAGGCTAACAATTTGATTAATTAATGTTCAGTTTTGATCTATACTAATACTAAATAGGTATACTAATAATATTATAAAGAGGAAAAATTTTTTAATTGTTTGTTTGTTTGTTTGTATCGAATAGGCTCCGAAACTACTGGATCGATCTGAATAACTGTTTCACCATGTTTATTTTTAGCATGCTACAATATACGTGATGAACATAGGCTAAAAAACGGCCAAGTGCGTGTCGGGACGGGAAGATTCTAAGGCGGTACGAGGTTCGCCGCGGTCATCTAGTACATATTTGATAAAATCAAACAGCATTCATACATAAATTCACAACCATCTTCATCTTTCGGTATGAGTAAGCTCTGGTGCTAAGGCCTGTCATATACATACGTAATTCCGAATGAAAACAGGTTTTTGTATAGGTTTGAAATTCCGTTCGCAAATCTGGAGGGGGAACCTCCATACGAAAACCTGTTTTCATTCGGAATTCCGGATCGCAATTCCGTATGTGTGTGGCAGGTCTAACAAAGCTCTCATTTAGCATTTTGATGGTTTCAAGATGAAACTAACATGTTAATTGCTGATGGTACACTACATAAGAAACCCTTAGTCGACTCGTACTATACCCACGGGAAAAATGGACTGATCCATTCTAAGGTGTGCCACGTGCCAAACCACGTGGCTTTAAAAATATTAGTTTCTCAAAAATATTAAGTTAACTATTTTGTTAAATTGATAATGAAATCTCGACCAATTAACTTTCGATCTGTGTAAATTTAATAGCATAGCTTAGCATATGTTCACGACTATATTCCCCGAGGGGGTAGTCAGAGATATTCTGAAACGTCAGAACATCCACGTAAACAAAAAAAAAAAGTTTGAATAATAATATTGTAAATTTAATATTGAGCACAAAAATTCCATCGTTTAACGAACGTTTGTCATTTTAAAATTATTTACCCCTTCGGCTACAGCAAACAACTATTACAAAACAACCTGTAGCGTTTATTTTACAGCTGCGGTTTTCTACGTTCGTGTGAAACCATCTTTACACGCTTCATAGTGTTTCATGTTTGCTTTGTTGAGGGCAAGATTAAATCATTTGGTTTCTGCTTAACAGTTCTAAGATTAGATAGTTCCCAAAATTATTGTGGTCGTTAATACCTACCTTATTGTTAGAATAATATAATAATGTGGCTATTATAATTATTTCGGTTCTAGTTCTAGTTTTAGGTTCTAACATAGCTCTAACATAGCTTCTAACATAGCATAATTACAAACATTATGTTTTTAAAAATCAGAATTATAAAGCAAAGTTGTTATACGAGGTGTAAGGAAAAGTATCATTAACTTTTAAACCACATACTCTACCCATAAAACAAACAACTTTTACTAAGGGAGCATAAATATCTTGGACTGTGTCACACAAATTATCTAGTCACATTTAAAGTTCCAGAATCTAGCCTGGACTTGTATTATGATAACTAGACAACGATATTGAATACATATATAGATACAAACATCCATGACTCGGGTACAATTATTCATATTCGTCATACAAATATTTGTCCCTTACGGGATTCGAACCCGCGACCCCCGGCACAGCAGGCAGGTTAACTACAGACTGTGCTGTCGGGCCTTCATCACTATTTCTGTGTACTGTAAGAGGTTGTATATCGCGGGTTCCGTACTGGCCGCTTTAGTTTAAGTTTGGAACGCATATTCAAAGAAACAAGAGCGTTTGTATTATGTCTTAGATCCGGGGGCGTGGGGATTGTCATGTTTCTCTATAAATAAAATATCTTCTAAAATATAATCCAATTTATTATTATTACGCTGCCACCATCTGAGCGAAGCCCCGTCACATGGTGGAGGCGCGGATATTCTACCGGTAAGGGTGGAGATTCGATCCCCGGCGTAATTAAAATTTCAAAAAACGCGAAAGAAGAGTCACAGCAAGCCAACGCTAAACAGTAGCAGCGGATGCGGCAGAGGACATCCCCAGCCGAAGTCACCGAAAAGGAGCAGTGCGAAGGCCGAGCACCCGGATTCCTTTTCAAAGTTAAGTGGTATTGTTGATTCACGAATAAGGCTAATGTTTTTCAAATCATACGTCCCACACTGTAGAATGGTCAAGGAGGTTTTGCAGGAGATGAAACCGCCGTTCATGGGGTACGAGCTGAACGAGCGCGAAGAAGGGAGCAATCATTGGAACCACGTGGCCGATAGTATAGGCTCCAAACTGTTTTGCAATCAGGATTTATATTTATTTTGTAACACTATGTTTAGCTAGATTTCATACTTTCATGTAAATATGGATAGCACCTCCATCTTCGATCTTTCACAGCTTTGGCCTTTTTCTCTATGTTTAAATTTTTATATGGGTTTTAATGTGCAGATGACAACACAGTTATTTAAATAAGCTTTACGGTCATGAGCGGTTAGCGACTCGGTAAATAAGCCTTAGTGCTAGGGGCAAGGGGTCATTTGATTAAGCAGCCAGCTGCTGCAGCAGGTGACAACCCCTTCATAGAGCCTTTATGGCTGGGACTTTCCTCTGAGAGTGTAAGTCGATTGAGTGTGATCCACGACCCCTCTATAAAGATGTTGATGGATCAGAAGAAGAATTGCATGGAAGAAGGTGCCTGGAAGAGTAGAGCAGAATGTCCAACGGAAATTTTCTCGTGAAAGTCGAACATTTTCTTTCGAGGGGGGGGGGATAGGCTTGGTCGCTATGCATATTTACACCATAAACATACGTTTCATAAGTTTGTTTTGTCATTCGTAAATATCTCATAATATTTCATCATATTTTGTGAATTCATATTTGTTTACATTTTTACTTTGACGTCTTTCAGAAAATAGTTTTAATTTATAGAATAATCATAAGTCTGTTTTTTTACCAAAAAGTTTACTATTGATTCCTTATATTTTGTAGTGATGGAGTTTGTATATTGGTACATTTTAGAGTTCATTATTTTAGCTTGGAAATCCGACGATATACTAAATTCTTCTTTATTTCATGTATTTGGGGTACGGTTGACCGTGACTCGAAGCACATTGCGTCGAGATCAAGGAGGACTGTTGAGCAGCAGAAAAGATGATCACAGCGGGTCAACCACAATCTTAAAGAGGGCCAAGTATCGCAGCTATTGGGCACAAGAAAGAAAAACGAGTTAAATAATTTTTAAGTTAGTAAGGGATAATGAAGAGTTGTTGTCTGTATTGTTGTATGTAGGTTTTATGGATAGGAGGGTGCATCCAGGGGGTCCTCACAAGGCTATAAGCCGAGGATTGTTCACCGATTGGGTGAACGAACCCTGAGATGATATTTTTGTATCGGGGGTTTTATAGATAGGAAGGTAGGTTTGCGTGGCACACGCGTTATATCCGTAGGGCAAGGGTTAGGTTTTAGCCCTTCAGGCGTGCCCAGGAAAGGCCCATCTGGTCTGACCCATGGTTGTCTGTGGTCAATATGATGTAATGAATGGCTGCTCATAATCTGAGTTTGAGTCCTCTCTGTAAAATACGGTCACGGCTATTGGGGTCTATGGTAATTGTATTATATCAAAGTAGGGTAGAGGTAGGATTAAACGTAGGCCTTTGAGATTATATAAAATATTTTCAGATTGTAAAGATAGGTTGAGACGAGGTCACACTGATGGTTTTGGTGTTTTTAAAATTACAATTAACGACCGTTTGGGTCGATTGGCCATCAGCTTGGTCACGAGTATCTCCTAGGGGTAGGCAGCATAGAACATAGGGATTGGTCTATGGGACTCCTTTTTTTGGTGGGTTTTTGGAGCCCCAAAGTGCAAGGCATACCCAGGTAGGCATAGGTATAGCCTGCCGGTATCCATGCACTAGTTGCTAGCAGCAACTGGACTAGTGTCTATGCGTTAGCTTAGTGTAAGTTCTTCCCACCTAGGTAGGCGCATTTAGATAGGTTAGGCAAGGTAGGCCTAGCGTTAAGTTGCATTGTATAAAGTCAGATATGTGTTCCAAACCAGCAGTAGAGGGGGATGATGTAAGAGGTTGTATATCGCGGGTTCCGTACTGGCCGCTTTAGTTTAAGCTTGGAACGCATATTCAAAGAAACAAGAGCGTTTGTATTATGTCTTAGATCCGGGGGCGTGGGGATTGTCATGTTTCTCTATAAATAAAATATCTTCTAAAATATAATCCAATTTATTATTATTACGCTGCCACCATCTGAGCGAAGCCCCGTCACAGTACCTACCTAATAAATAAATAATTCTTTAAATATCATTAAAGGCTATTAACTAAAATGTGTCCAGGAGAATCCTAAGTGACAATATCCAAATAGTATAATTTAAGACAACTTAGTTAAACCGTCCCTAACTGCCCCTAACTAAACTTAAAACTTTCAAGACGGCCTCGTTAAATTAGTTTAAAACTAAAGTCTCTAACACTAATTAAGAACAACTAAGTTCTTGGTCCTTATTTAATCTCATAATCTAGTCGTCTGTCGAGTGATGGCATGTCATTTTATTTTCCCAGTATTTTGCCACACGGATAGCACTATTGAGAGCGTCGGTGACGCGTTGCGGAGAGGTATGGAAACTCAATCTTGAGGTCCGGGTTCAAATTCGCGCGGACGACATGCCATGTACCAATGAGTGTTTCTAACGGGTTGAACTACGCCACACAGCACAGCATCGCATTTTTCCGTCGCTCCATCCTTTTCTGTAGCTCAGGAACGTCATTTTCTAGAGCATATAAGATAGACGGAACGCGATCGCACTCGGTGTGCTGTCGCGCGCGATCGCGTTCCATCTATCTTATATGCTCCAGCAAATGACGTTCCTGAGTGACAGAAAAGGATGGAGCGAGCGGCAGTTCGTATCCCGGAGGAAGGCTCTCTGAAATGTAGTGCTTCCACTTTAAACAATATTTTAGTTTTTATCGATATGCCTTTCGATATATTATCATTATCACACTATTGGCTATGTGCACGACCATCTATAGCGCACTACGGCCTCGTAAATAAAGTATGTTAATTAATATTTAAATAAAGTTACAACTTAAATAGATGAGCAATATTGTCATTAATAAAAAATAATAGTAGGTACGGTAGGTAACTAGCTGGAATGGCCATTCTCCTTTCCTAAAACATTAAATTTGTAATATAATGTTAATTAATAAGAGCATTTATTTAACATTCAAGTTAATAGCGCCAAATAATTAAGACGAAATGAATAAAGCCTACGTTCAAATAAAGTTCGAACCAACGCGGTTTGCGGCCGAGTAGATATTTAGAGCTTTTACACGCATTCATTTCATTATACTTTCACTAAATATTTTCATCTGGTTTGAAAAGGTGTAATATTCGATAGCGCTGATTTCAAGGTCGAGGAGCTATATAACAGCTTTTTTGGCAAACGATGACGCACTGACGGAGCAGCAAACGTCAGTCCGTCATTTGTGAAGCAAGGAGTTGTATGAAACCGCACGTAGAAGCACACACGGTGACGCATTGACGCACCGGGTGTGGTTCTATGGACTGACATCTTCCGCTCCGTCAGTGCGTCATCGTGTGTGAATGCACTAACCATCCAAGTAACCGCGTAAATTACGCCACGGAGTTTCGGCAGGTGTTTCTAAACCTAAATGAAAAAGCAAAAAAAAATTAGTCTTATTAGATACAGACAACTTACACTAGGTTGAAAATGTAACTAAATAAACGAGGCAAAATTCAAGCCAGTGGCATCAAAGAACCCCACGAAGTTAAAGCAAAGTTGGTTGGCATCCTAAAGGAAGATCCTTCAGAAGATTTTAAGTTTATGTAACTTCATAAATATGAATATTTTATTTAAACTCTTCGCGGTCACTCGACCGCGACCGTAGAACGCGTTTAAATAAACCTTAACATTTTAAAGTGCAAATTAGAAAGTCGAGTAATGTATTTAAATCTGTTCCTAGTCGTAATACGGTCGCAATTTCTAAGTCTTTTGGAGACAAAATTAGTTAAATCCAATTTTCCTCGCTAGATAAAATCTACAAAGAGTTTTAATAAAGTTACTAGTAATTTTTTATTAGGTAACTACCAATAAAGTAAACACCTTGTTTAATAATTCAGGCAAATACAACGTGTTAATGAATAAGCGCAAAACCTCATACACCCTAACTGATTTATAACAAAATAATTCGATTGAAATAATAATTTCATTATTTTTATAGTTAAAATTTAAAGTTTAAGTTTGGGGCAAAAATTATTTGTTATATTTCCGCAATGAATGACAGCGCTAACGTGCTCATGGATACATTTTAAGAATCTTGTTTTGGTAGTAAGTAGGGTGAGAGTGCCCGAGCGGTGGTTTGAGACCAAGTTCAATAAATTTTTTATTTTACATTTAAATTATTTAATATTTAGTAAAAATTACCTATGTTGAAACCATGATAATTCGATTCTGCTCTCGATTCTAAACAAACTACTTTCTAGTTTTGCGTTACTTCATTAACACGTTGTATACAGCATGTAACAAAAGTAATATTGAAAAAGATCGTTTAGTCTAAACCACCAAACTGAACAACTTTCACCGTGGAGCCATCATCGAAAATGACTTAAAACAGAATGTAAGAAATTAAATAAAAATATTAAAAACCAACATTAAGTGCCCAATTACGAGGGTGTTAAAACTAATTAGGTAGGTACGATGTTTCTTTCGTAAAAGAGCTTAATTAATTTCAGACCAAAATAAACTGTTAAGTAGGAAAGCGTGTCTTGGAAAAAATTCTTAATTTTCCTTTTAGGTTATTACCTTAAATGGTCCCTACCATTTACCCGTGGTCCACCTGACAAGTCCACCTGGGTGGACTATGGGAACTTTTACTGACCATTAGTACACCTCAGAGGTGTACTCGTTCGTTTGCGCGCAAATAGAAAGAGAGCGAAGGTGTGATAGCGTAGTATCACGGTGGCATGCTACCTAAGCAGATCATGTTCGAAATGCTAGTTTAATTTGACATCAAAAATGCACGTCACGCCTCTGCCGCTTTACGTCTTTCTATGTGAACCAAGCCTAAGATCGATCTAGTGCCTGAAAAAGATCGTTCTTTGTTAGGAGTCTATGGGGTTAATTTGTCTATAAACAGCTAAGACAGGGTAGGGAGATACTGAGCTCTTAATACGAAGTAATGTATGATAGAGTAATTGAGTTCGCCCAATCATCATCATCATCTCAGCCGATGGACGTCCACTGCTGGACATAGGCCTCCCCCAAGGATCGCCATAACGACCGGTACTGCGCTGCCCTCATCCACCGGTTTCCCGCCGCCTTCACCAGGTCGTCGGTCAGTTCGCCCAATAATTAAACATAAATTCAGATGTCCCATAATTTGAATCGGGTAGCAGCAGTTTTGTATGAAACTGCTAATTTTTTCGTGTTTTGCTAAGTCTATAGGACAAAAAGTTCATGATTATGTTTGTAAATAGTTCAACGATTTTTTTTGCAAAAAATGTATGTATATCAAAAGAATCTATGTATTTTAACCTCCCTTTTAATAATCGTTGCTGATTGTTGCCTAGAGTAGAATGAACAGTGGTCTCGTTACAGAAATCACTGGGCTCCATATAAATTCGTACAAGGCATGAGCGGTAGCGGTATTAAGTCTTGAATAAAGATGTGCAGAAACGCCACATGAAACGTTACGATTGATCTGAGTTGTTGGGAGAAGCTTGCTAAAGATCGACCGGGGTGGAGGCACACTCATCATCATCATCATATCAGCCGAAAAACGTCCACTGCTGGACATAGGCCTCCCCAAAAATGGGGGGATTTGCCATAATCGCCACGCTTGGCAGGCGGGTTGGCGATCGCAGTTGGATTGAATGTGTGTACGCAGAGGATGCTGCTGCCCATCCTCCGGTAGATCCTTTAGTCGCCTTTTACGACACCCACGGGAGGAAATGGGATGGTGCTACTCTTAGCCGACACCACACGGACTACGGAGGCACACTGTCCAGAACAAAATATTCGACTTTGAGGCTAAGCGTAAGGCTGAGCTCGATGCCAAGCGCGATGAACTTAAAGCCAGATCACCCGCGGCCATCCAGTACAACTATCTTGATGGGAAATTGACTTGTAGCCTGAGCGGACGCACTTTAAAAGCCAAGATAGGCTACATCAGTCACCTAAGAGCACATCAACGAAGGTCTCAAAGTCCACAGCCATTAATCAGTCGCTGTGGTCGAAGATGGCCATGAACCATCATCGATACCTCAGCGACCCCAGTCCAGTGATTTCTAAATAAGTAAGAAATGGGTAGAGCTTGCACAAGCGGTCACAATGTATTTTGAGTTCACTGAAAAAAATGTTTTGTTAAATATAACCAAACTTTAGTGACTACCGAACTGTTTTGTAGCACATAATCAATTATTTTGTTATAATTGCTAAACAATTGGCTATTTATACCAAAACGTTTGATTATTTGCTACAAAACACTAAAGTTTGGTTATATTTAACAAAACATTTTTTCAGTGTTGTATCTACACTGTAAAAAAATTCTGTAGCCTGTTTTAGTACTTCAGTATATTAAACCCAGTATAAATCATGCTTATTAGCCCTATTGGGGTAAGCAGTACCCCGAATGTAAACCAAAACGTATACCAAAGATACTTTCTCTGTCACTTGGCATCTTTTTCTGGCGAGTCGATCGCTTATGTAATTGAATTTTACTTTCGCCATCGTGAAGAGATTTACCAACTAACGTTAGAGACTTGCTATTTTCTCAGAATGTCCTAGAGTTCAGGACGTCACCTAGAGAAGCTCGGGTAAGGACTAGACAGTAGGTAGATAGATAGGTACTGATTTAATCCGCCATAAAAATGTGACTTACTCCACAACAGTTAGAGAAATCGCCCACTTTCAGGAGTCGTTAGTAGCGATAAGAAAAATAAAAGGAATCCACACGACTGTTTAGCGACTATCGCACTTGTAGTGTTAGTAATAAGAACTATAGTTTACGGGTTAGATAGCCTGCTGTTATGCGGCCAATTAATTTTCTATACGTTCTCCATTACTGTGGAAACTGCTGCTTTTATTGTACACTTTAAAAGCTAGTTTGGCCAAATATCTAGCCATTGGCTATAGTGTATTGACTTAGATTTATCTTATTTTTTTGGTAACTTAGGCCTTTAACAAGGACAAACGACATCATGTGGCCATGAGACCAATCGCGCTAAATAAATCATCACTGAACCGTGATTGGATCGCGTGCAAACCACAACTTTTTACACATTCGGTATCGCGCTAATAATTTGACAGCTGTTAAAGCTTTTAGATCGCTCGGACGTTGAAGGATGTTATTCAAATAATAAACACCATTAGTTTATAATTAGTAACGAAACTTTAAGGTGTATTCAGAACGTGAATCTTAACAACTTTCCCCAAGGAACATGGGTCGAAAATGATAAATTTTTTTGGACCTCTCATACAAAAGTGTGGATCGGCCGATCGATTTTCTATGGGAGGTCCAAATTTTTTTTTATTTTTCCGAACCATGTTCCTTATAGTCCAATCATTTTAGAGTTTCCTTGTATGGACACCCTAACAATAATTCATCTATCGCTGAAACTTTGCAGTGTGATAAAGTAAAGTATACAGATTACGGTTGACAAATAATCTAGGACCGGAAAAAAACAACCCTAGATTATTTGTCAACCGTAATCTGTATACTTTACTTTATCACACTGCAAAGTTTCAGCGATAGATGAATTATTGTTAGGGTACATTTAAAGTTCCAGAATCTAGTCTGGACTTGCAGTTTGCTGCAGTTTTGTTTGAAACAGCAACTTTTTTATTATGCGATTCCGAAGTTGACTTCAGTATTAAGTACTACGGTGTTTTGTTATACAAACATTTTTAATTTTTGAGGAAATTGTAAAAAAAAAAACTCGAAAACGTTTCCAATGCGTGAACAATGGGTGACAAACAACACAGGCTCGAGAATTGACTTAGCATTTGCTTTAAAAAACTCCTCCGTGGCGTTCAAAATCCACTTACGAGGCCCGATTTAATAATTTGTCGTACTTCTGCTGTTGATCTTAAATTATTATGTCATAATATAACTATCCCACATAATTTACTTTAGGCAAAACAGACGAACATGTTTGTCTCAAACCCAAAATCTAACCACGAACAATTACAAACACTTGTTAATTACACAAAGAGGCTTTGTGAACATTGTTTGTTACTTTGCCTACCGTTATTATGAGACAGTTATATTGAATTCAAATCATATATGAATGATGCGGTTGTTCGTGTATTTGTAGAGGAAGGGAAGGTATTTCAGAGGCATGTGGGAAAGACCGGCAGCGCAATTTAATTTGTTCTTGCTTGAGTGTTGTAATTATGAATTATCCCTTTAATTGGCATAGGCAAAATAGTTACTATTCAATGTTTTCAAATACTATTTCTAAAGTAATCCTTAATAACCACGAATAATACTCAACAATGCGTTAATTTCAGGTTATTTTTTTATTTCCCTGCAACATTCTCGTCAGCACATGTCGTTGCTTCCATAGCATAGCATAGCATATGCTCACGACTATATTCCCCGAGGGGGTAGTCAGAGATATTCTGAAACCTCAGAACATCCGCGTTTCACCAGTAGTACCGAAACTCTTTCCAGTGTGACAGGGGGTGAGCCCGTCGCCACTTATAATGGACAGTAGGTACAATACATGCCTCGAAATTGAAGCATGCATGTTTCCTCACGATGTTTTCCTTCACCGAAAAGCCAGTGGTGTCGTTGTTTCCGATGCCCGTAAAATGTGTATGCAAACTTCGAAAGTGTGAATTCATTGTACCTAGGTATTACTCGCGAGAATAGAAAAGAAAATAATAGGAAGTTACATATCTTATTCCAATCAACGTTTGTTAAAGTGTGAGCAAGACCACGTGTAGAAATTTATGCTATGGTAAACTCTTATAGAAGTCGTAAGCGATGACCGTCCATAAGGTATATTTTCATGTTGATTTCCACATTAATCATGTTCTTTTTTTTACCATTACCTTTACGTACGCTCAGTTTACTTCATCCTTCCATATCGGCGCTAGAACCCTCGTGGGTCTTGCCCCCCTTTAACAATTGTCTTCCATCTATCACGCCTCCTTTCTCCAGTTGGTATATTTCCAACTTTCATGGTCTTCTTCCACACAGTCCATTCCACGTTTCTTCGGCTTGCCTCAGTAGTTTTTGTTGCAGCGTCCATATGATAATAATTTTACGTTCACGCTCTTCGATCAAAATAAAATGAATGGATAGGCCTTAAGCGAACATTTCAAACCAGAAAAATGAGGCAAAAGAAATGAAATTTTTACTTGTCACTTGTATGAAAGTGCCCTAGATTTGACAGATAATGGCGCTAGTTTGTATGTACCAAGTGCACCAGTAGTTTGCTTCAACTTACCGCGCTTTAGGCCTATCCATTCATTTTATTTTGATCGAAGTTCACGCTAAGCTTTTCACAAATTGACGCGTATGCAACGCGCTGAGGTATCGACGTTGCTTGGCATACCTATTTAATCCAGTTTTAGTCATTTACTTTTGATATAATTTATAAAGAAACATTCCAATAACTTATCTTAGCCACAGGCTTTATGCGTGTTTAACAAAGGAAAGACCGTCCATTCATCACTTTTATAATAGAACCATTATTTTATTTTCCCTTTACGAGAGCAATTGATGTCAAATTATTGAAAATTTGCAAATTTATTAGCAAATTAACCTTTATGTCTATAATTGGAGTAATTTACTCAATTAACGGGAAACATTGTAATTGGTTTTCGAAACGAAAAATAGGAATATAATGTTTAAAAGTGAGGTTACCTAGGTCCTTCCAATAAATTAGATCTACCATTTGTAAAAACCACCAAACCCATTACAATGTTTATTTTATAACACGAGCATAAGCATAAGCATATGCTCACGACTATATTCCCCGAGGGGGTAGTCAGAGATCTTCTGAAACCTCAGAACATCCACGTTTCACCAGTAGTACCGAAACTCTGTCCAGTGTGACGCGGGGTGAGTCCGTCGCCACTTATAATGGACAGTGGGTACAATACATGCCTCGAAATTGAAGCATGCAGGTTTCTTCACGATGTTTTCCTTAACCGAAAAGCCAATGGTGGTACAAATCGTACATAAATTCCGAAAAACTCATTGGTACGAGTTGGCATGGACGGGGATCGAACCATCGCGTCCTGCACGGCAGGCAAGGTGACTCGCCACAGGACCACCACGGCTTTTCCACAGGACCACCACGGCTTTTATTATATTACTTATGAGCCTTCCAAGTCTTTGTATTTTGTGTGCTTACTGCGTGCCGCGGTTTCTGCCCGTAATCCACCTCTTTCAATATAAATTATTGACAATGCGCTTCGCTAGCTATTCCCTTTCGGGGTGGTCAGAAATATTTCTACAACTACTTACCTACTTTCGAGCAGCGAAGCTTAAGAGAATTTTATTCCGAGAGCGAAAATGCGCGCGGCATACAAACGTACAAAATAGTGATATTTTCAATACTATCCAATTAAAGTCAATGAAATTTTGCAGGAACGATCTAGAAACAAATCTCTATGCTTGTATGGAGTCAGATTTTCGTTAAAATATACAGTTTTAATTCTAGGATTAATTTAAGCTCCTTAACTTACCATTATTTTTACTTTACTATATACTATTCCAAGGTAGGTATACTTAATATTCGTCCTAAATATTAGTCTCTGTTTCACATGTTTTATAAGTCCATCCGTAAAGAGCTGAGTCAAGGAAGGGATTCATGTTCAAAAAGTTTGTAAGCGAGTTGTAATCCCTCCCGCTGCTCAGAGCTAAAATCAGGGTAGCATTTACACAATACTGAAATGAACCATTGTAAACCCTCCCGGACCTCAGTAGTATGGGAGTTCTGAGTACTGGAAGGGTTTCCATATACGCATCCAGAGGGGCAATGCTTACAGCATCTTAGGGTCCATTGAGCATGGGTTGCGTAGGGCAGGGCCTTTAGTTCAGTTAGTGATAGCTTGCGGATTCGTAGGCTAGCACTTTTACTTACTTAATCTCAACTTTCTTGTCAAGTAATCCATTTGAAGTGATCTATTCCAGAAGTGGACATTTTCAGAAGGATTATTTCTTGAAATGGTCATCACAGGAAAATTTTTCAATTATTTAAAATATCATTCAAAATACCAAAAGGTACAAAATTATTCGACGCGACATTCGAAAAAGTCCAACGTTCACTAGTGCCACTTTCTAAATACAACAGCATTTTATTTTGGAAAACCGTTCATTATTTTACCGCTGGGAAGCGTATTTCTTTCCGATAAACATAGACTGTATAAAACCTGACAGAAATATGTAGTTCCATTGGGATATTTGGCATTCATGGTAAAATTTATGCTTTTTAACTCTCTTTAAAATATCGCCATAGGATTAGTTAAAAAAAAACCAGGCCACCCTGATATACTTACCTTTTTTATATCGATAAAATTATTAAGTGTAACTTTATGCCTAGAGTTTATTGAAATAAAAAATAAATTCAAAATTACTCACATCACTTAAGCAATATGCGTCATCAGTAAAACTGCTTCGGCAACATGCAACGGTCAAAGTTGCTTACAAATACTCCTTCAGCAACATGCGTCGTCAAAACAAAACACCATCAGCAACATGCCACGTCAACCACCTGGGACCACGACTCAGTGGCGACTTTAGAGTCCTTTTTCTTCAGTTTTATTAATTAAAATAGATATCGAGAAAAACCAATGTTCAGTTTTGTTTTCTGCTTAAAAAGTGTCATAGTATAAAATGATTACAAAGTTACCCAATTTCACTGTAAAACCGGGGGGTAGCCACCCATCCCTTACCCTACCTGGCCCAAACGTGCCCATTATGCTGGCTGCGTTTCCGCATTGTATTGCTAACGACACGCGTAGTACGATCCAACATGGAAATCATTTCCCCTTTCCTAAAGTTAATCATGGAAACTGGTAGGTAGGTATACCACCAGGTAGAAATTTATTTTTAATGAAACTTCGTGTTATACTTACCTGTTTGTCCCTCTTGCGGTAGAAACGGCGGGCCCTTGGGCTGCTGAAGCCAAAGTTTTTGCCAGGGGCTTGGGCTGCAGGCTGAGGGAGAGGGGCTTGGACCCCCCCCGCTCCGGGTCTTTTTTCGTCCAGCGTATCTCATTAGCCGTCCAACGTGGCAATGCTGCGAGCATAATGGGTACTTTTCGCAAAGACTTGACCCGGGGCGGGATATTGGACTAGACGGTTGTCAGGTCTGTTTGCTTTTTTTTTTGTTCACTTATGTTAATTTTAAGTCTTTCAATTATTTTCTTACAGTACATTGTAGTAATTTATATTTTGAATGAATAAAACAGTATTCAGTAACAAATCATCTTTATTTAAAATTGAAAACCATACAAAATGTATTCAAAATTTGAACATTACATAGATTTTTGACTATAATTATTATAAAGGTACAGTAATTTTTTAATTATGTACCTACATACAATTAGATGAATTCATAAGCAAAGCTGCGAGTTTGTTAATGACAAATCTAATTAAATTACTTCATTACAAATCTTTAAAAAATTACTAAAATTTAGGGCGAATATCACACGGCTATGCGTTTTGACAACCTCATACTATTTGTAAAGTATCGCGCCACTGCGTATGACATTGTATGGTATCCGAATAAATTTAAAGGAAATTTAGGTAAATATTTAAAAAAAAAAGAGAATTGCTTCTCTTTACTGTTAAATTATTATCAGTGAAGTAAATTTTTTCTAGCGCATCGTCATCATATACAAATTAATGTAAAACATGAAAACTTTGTATGAATAAGTGAATTATTGAATCTTAAAATAAAAATGGATAGTACCAACACAAGAGGCAAATAAAGTACAATTGATTAATTGATTCAGGCAGTGCTCGATTTACCACTTAAAATTGTCGCAATCTATACGATGACGATAATGAATTATTTATTTATTTTATTGTCATGCAAATTAAGTAAAAATGACTTTCATTTTTTCTATTTGACTAGATATTCATTTACTTATTTTTTTGTCACATTATAAATGTTACACTTATTTCTACCTACCTATTATTTAGCTTAAATTATAAAAACAACAGAATTTTGGTCAAACATGTACATTTTAAAACACTACCAAATAGGTTTTTAAATATCATGTTACAAGATACATTATAGACAATATATCTTATACTGAATTAGGTAAAACAAATATTTAAGGTCACACATACAAAACTCTCCTGACTCTCCTGTGGTGTGATAGGAGTATGCGGTCACACCTTAAAGAATGAATGGCGTAACTGCACAGCTAGCATGCCACCCACGACAAAGCGTTTAAACGAGAAAAACGTCATGCGCGCTCTTTCTGGCATACGCAAAATAATAAGGATGCCTGAAGGTGCCTCCAGCACATCTCGATTTTTATCGTTTTCTCGGGGGTGGCATGCGAGCCCTGAACAACTTGTGTCCACCGCGCGGAGATCCGAGTGCTGTGAGCCTTAATACAGTCGTGGACACGCCACACGACCAGTCTTACCTATAAATCTTTTCCAGAAATGGAAAACTACATATTTTATCTCTCTCTATTCAAATGGTCTGAAAGAAGACATCGAGATAAAATTTATTCAACCATTTCTGCGAGATGTTATAAAAATTCCAATGTTTTTACAAAATAAGGTTACAATAACGATATAATACATATAAAATGGACTAGGGAAGACTTTGGTATCGTATTTATTTATTTATGTAATATAAAATTCGCAATAAATATTTATGAGAAGGGTTATTGAAAAGGTAAAAACATAACCTACCGATTTAGTGAAACGTCTTCCGAATCTTTTTTTAACATTCGCAAAAGTCTAAAAAGTAAAGAAAGAATTTAGTTAACAATTTTTTAAATGAAACTCCAGAAATTGTGGAGAGAATTTTTTAAATGCTTTCCCTAAGTGTTTTGTTCTCATTTAGGCATAAATAACGAAATTAATTTACGAAGGAATCTTAGCAATGTTTTACAGAGTGTACAAGCGATTCGCTATGGAGCTGAATTCAATTTTACTCGCTCCTTGGAAATTTTAATGTTTTCTTTATCAAGTCTGTTTTCAAACCCTCAAAATGTGAGATAAAACTCTTTAGGCTCGCTTATCTAAATTAGACCACCATTATATCTTTCCGTGGCTGTCATATAACAGGACAAAGAGAAAGCTTTTTGTTGTTGTGAGTGAATTATAGTCAGACAAGTTAGTGCGCGATGGATCTGCGGGGTACAGACGTTGTGGGAGGCGAGGTAGCACGTGCGACTCTCTTTGAGCCATTGACGAAGAAATGTCAATTTTATTTCTTATTTATTCATTTTTATTTATATGGGGGCTTTTAAACCTGATGTTATGTCAGCCCCATCGTGCCTTAAGCCACTTGCGCCGCAGAATATCTCTTGCGCTTTGAGCGGTGAGCGGTGCGCGCTTGCCTTCCCCGCTATACCACCCACCCCCCGTTAACATCTAGAGTACCTCGCCTCTTCAAGTCTGTGCCCCATGGGAAGGTCGTAAATTTTTCTGACTTTGGTCTTTTTTTTTTTGAATCCCAAAACAGCACATGAATCAATCTTGCTACAACAAATTGCACACTTATAAAAATATGTTGGTAGTTGTTACAAAAATTCTGACGATACTAAAAGATATTAAGATACATGACCGTAATAATTATGCAAGTTTGGTCGTTACAATAAAAACAATCAGGAAAATGCTGATGAATTAATCATTTACGGTACCGAAAAAATTTGGTTTTCGAGATAACTTGCAAATTAGTCATAGTCATATTCAGAACCCCTCTGAGAGTATAAAAGTGGCGATAATGGTGCCGTATAAACCGACGACTCTTAAACAACGACCTGACACTGCAAAATTTTGTATAACATTTTTACAAAGATAATAATAATATTAATAAATTTTTATGGAAGGATAAACGGGTACGGTTAAGTCAAAGCGGTTTCCGATCACAAAAAAAGCGTTTTCTATTTGAAAAATACTTAAATATTGGCATCTGAAGTCAATTTATCATGTGGGTGGTTAATTTAAACATTTGGGATATCGAATAAAATGATACTTCACTTCTTCATCTTAATCATTCAATAAAATTTCATCTTCGTCATTCAACATCTACGAATATTTATTCGTAGTCTATGATTCAAATATTAATAAAAAAAAATTAAAAAAGCTGAAATTCACAACTAAACTGAATCGCAGACCGCATTACTTTTACTTCAAAAAAAACCTTAAAATGTGTGCTTTGTCTTTGAAATTTTGCTTAAAATATTCAAGGATTGATAACGAAAGCGGCTTGCCTTTTTATCTTGACAGCAGCCTTAAAAAGAAATTTACGTGGATTATCAGTAATCGCATCACTTTAAATATTCAAAAGAAATAAATTCATGTTATTCAACACGCATTTGAAGATACCGAGTTATACCACTTGATGGCCAACTCCTCGGACCAAAGGTGACAGAGCTGTCGTTAAAGTCGTCGGGTTACAAAACGTGTCCCTTCCACTTTGTCGTCTAGCGTAAGAAAGAGAAGGTAAGTAAGCCAACGGGAAATCATTGTGTCCATAAATCAGAAATCCATATGTCTAAAGCGATAACGCTGTGGTCACAGACTAGGACAGTCTTCCTTTTGACAAGCAATATAGAAAAGAATATAATTTAATTTGCCTTCTAACACATAATAATATACGGTGCATAAGTTGTTGGAACATAACTTTAGAGGAAATAGCTATAATCGCGGCTCATGCTTACTCAGTTATTGACTGTTTATACAGGGTGTTAGTGTAAACAGTTGCAATACTTTAATAAATTAAGGGGTGATTGTAACTATGATCTGAACAGTTTTCCCAAAGAAACGTACTTATAGGATTTTTTGGACTTTCCATACTAAATGCAATCAGCTGATCGAACGTTTGTATGAAAAGACAATTTTTTTCTGCTAAGATAAGTACCTACAACGCAAAGTATCGCACACGATACAGGCTTTCTTGCTTTGATATAAGCGCAAAACCAGAGGAGTTGAGTGTCTGTTACGTTAGTAACTATTAAAGTGCTTAGGTTATCGATTGCCACTTAATAAATGTTAATGTATAATTATAGCCTATTAAAAGAGTTTTTTCTCACAGTGTAACAGATTGCTGATTTGTATTATTTTAATTACCTACAGATTTGACATTTAACAATTTGTGCGTTGAAATATTTACAAAAGAAAAGTTGTTACATTATCTAGTTACAATTATGTTGTAAAATTAAACCCATCGTATAAGATTTGTTGAATCAAATGCATCGTGTTCCTGAAAATAAAAAAAGAATACTTTACGAGAGCAAAGAAATGAAAATATATAATATATATATACGTTTATTTGAAATTCCAAAACTAAATATATTTTTGTTTACTATTTTTAGCTACTTGTCGTACGTACGTACAAAGTAAAGATTTTGAAATATTTAATCCGACTGTACGTCGTTTTGATCTAAATTTTAAGAAAGACTCTGAGTAATAAGTAAACGAAAATCTCCTCACCTCAAAACACTTGAACCCTATGATTCTCGCGATCGCAAACAATGATATTGCCACCAGACATGACAGCGATCCCTTCTAGACCCTTGAACTCCCCGTCTCCGTTGCCCCAGGACCCGAAGGCTCTGAGGAAGGTTCCGTCAGGATGGAAGATCTGGATCCGGTTGTTTCCGGAATCAGCTACAACGATGTAACCTTGGTCGTCTACTGCAACGCCCCTGAGAAAGATATGAGAAAGTCAGATATTTTTGGAGAATATTAACGTACACACGGCGACAGGTCAGGTTACCCTGTTTTGACTTTGAACTATTAGAAGTTTAACGTTGCGAATCGTGCGAGAGGGTGCGGTAAGTTGTTGTTGTTTCATCTCACGGCACGCTGCTCCCGAGCCGGAAGCCGCGTCTATGCAGGCTCTCTACCGCACTATTTTTTGTTTTGTACGTAGACTGGCTATAGTAAGTTAGTATAATATAGGGTGCGTAATATGATGTGTCGCCGTGTGTACACGGAGAAAAAAATTTTTGTCGATTTTTTTTTATGCAGAATGCAGAATATAACAAAAACCCCTATACCTAGTCATGTTTAAAGAGGTGATTTAGACCATCAAACTGCTATAGAGATAAAGTCTAAATACAATTAATTATGTTGTCCCATACATTTGAGTCGAGTAGGTACTGGAGCTCTACAGGGTCTTACGTAAAACACCCTAGTAATACTTAAGGGAGTGGACGCGCCAGCATTTTTTAAGGCTCCACCGAGCCTATTGTGCTGCCCCCAATCGTATTTTTTTTATTTCTTAACAATTCAACAATATTTCCAAAAAACAAGAATGTCACATTGTAGTCATTGCTGATTTTCAATTTATCGGGTCACTGCGGATTTGTTTTTATAATGTTAGTAGTTATTATCGTTAAAACCGCCAAAAGTGGCCACTTTTGGCGGCGGTTTTAAAGATAATAGCTACAGGCATAAAACATAATAATCCATAATGTTTCGATAAATTGAAAGTCAATCAGGACTACAATGTGACATTCTTGTTTTTTGGAAATATTGTTTAATTGTATAGAAATAAAAAAAAATACGACTGAGGGCAGCACAATAGGCTCGGTAGGCTCTTAACCAAATCTCTTGCTGTCACTATTTGTTTTGTTGACATAGTAAAAGCTAGCAAGATAATTATTTGATATGCTAAGAACGGCGGATTAACTTTAATGAGCGTTTCCGCAACTGAGTTTTACTCTGGAAAATATCTACAGGTACTACGATGACAAGTCAAACTCTATGACATGCCATTCGCACGTTAAAACCATTACCGTCACTATGCAAAAAATGCAACTTTCGGGAAATGGCGTTCAAAGTTTTTGCAAAACGAATTATTTAATTACATTTTTTCGTTAGTGGTTTTTAATGATTTTATCAATTTAAATGATAGTTTGGGTAATAATCTTGCTATTAGTTCAATGATGTACAGGGTATATTCCATTTTCATGCAGTTATTAAAAAATATCTACTTTTGTGTCATTATTCCTCTAACTTTTTTACTTAATTTGTCGTGGAGAATAGGGTACATTGACTGACACTATTCTAGTAAAACTTAAGAAAACTTAAAAAAACATGCATTGTAAGAGCAAATAACTGGTGTAAATAATAAAAAACAGTTGTCAATAGACCGTTCTTGAGCGCCGAGGTAAAAGAGGGGTACAATAGGTATAATAAGTGTTACAATAGGACTAATACATAAATATGAATACTTCTTGCTATTCCATGTACGCATCGTTACAACTTCTATGTCCATGCGGGCTATTCTAGATACTCACACTTATACACCGTGATCAAAGGAAGAAGTACACTAATAATAAATAGCACTTAAACACGCTGTAAATTCATCATAATCATAGGTATAAAGAAAATGAACAAGGTACTGTGTAGATGTAAAAGTAAACTACACTAAAGTAATTCCCCAAATAACTTTGTGTTAGGCACAAAGTAATTTTGGGTCCTACTCCACTTTTATATAGTAAGAGTTTAAAGACGAGTTCTGTAACCTAATCTGATTTTGATGACGAGCTAGAGCTAGAGGACTGGATCGGGCAATATTTTGGTTTAGCCCTAACATTGTTTCATGACACCTCTTTCAAAGTTGAATTTAAGGTCTGACGGGCTTCATTTTGAACACTCGTTTAGTTTAGATTTTGGAATTTAACTCTTGACCAACGATGGCTTTTCAATACCTAGCATTTTCTTCCAAAACAAAATCGGATTCTGATGAAGAATAGTTTGATTTTTGACTTTGGTATTTTGTTCTTGTCTGACGAAGGCCTTTGGGTTTGATACTGGCATAATCTTGCAAATGTTATTTAGATCTTAAAGACGGCCGTCGTAAAATTGTATGGTGGTTCGTACTTCAATTTTCCTGACTCCCGTAGAAAGTTTTGACAAGACTACTGGTGGGGACGATGTTGTCTTGATTGAAATCAAATACTGTTTTCATGATCTGAAATGGGAGGGGCTTAGGTACTTTGTCCTACGAGAATCGAATACACCTCATATTCTACATACATACATACATAAGCTCCCATAATGTCCCATGGGGGTAGGCAGAGACCACGGACCGCCTACGACTACGACACCTACGACTCTGACACACCTCTTTAGCCTCATTCACATTCATGCATCTCTTCATGCACTTCCGTCGATTGAGGCATTGTCCGGCATAGATTTTGTTTTGCGGCTTATGACCTAAAACCACGGGGCTGATTAAGTTTTGGGAATCTCTAAAAGCCGAAGTCAACCCGACTTCTTTTGCAAGTAACAATTCACTTGAGTTTTTAGTTAGCTAAATACCTATAAAATCAAGGTAAAATAGCTCTTGGTTTTGGCAAAAGAATACAAAACTTAAATAGTAAAAAGTTAAAATGTGTTCTAATTTATTTTTAACATTCACGGTCTATAATAAATTTTGGGTAATATCGACACCAAACGAAACATGCCACGGTTTACTTATAAAAGATACAAACAATACTGACTCTAAAAAAATGTTATCATTTTTGTATGAATTTATATAAAATGACAATATTTCTTGAAATTATCTACAGATCTTTTATCTTAAGTAAAGGCAAAATAGGTTTAAAACATAAAATGACAGTCTTGTTTGAATCCCTATGCGTTTTACGCTCAAAAACTAACAAAAAGAACGACTTTAATCGTCAAAAATATGCTATTCCCAGAAACTGCAACAGATTTTTAGCCTAAAGTAAAAGCAAATATGGCTCTATGCAAAAACGGACAGTATTGCGTTTATTTGTACCGAATTTACGCTTTTAAATTAACGTGAAAATGACACTAACCAAAAAATGACGTTAATCCACACATCAAAATACATTCAATTGGCTGTTCTATTTAATGGAATAACGTTCTTATCCAAAAAATGACACTCTTGCGCTTAGAAAGTACTCTGGTATGTCTGACGTTCACGTCACTATCCAAATGGTGTCGGTAAAGCGGTTAGTCGGCGGGCGAATTTTGTTTAAAGTCGTTGCGATACTACTGACATCTATAAGAATTACATGGAATTTCGTTACAGGTGTTTTTGCATTGGACAAAGCTCTGATTGGTGGGAGACGTGGTGCGAAAATCTAAAAATGCGGGTTTTTCGTTTAGTGACGGTATTGGTTTTAACGTGCGATGTACTTGATAGATGGAGAAGAATAACAATATTAAATTATTCCAATATTTTTTCTCTGTGTACATTGTAAACTGTTATTCTCAAAATCCTACGGCTCAGTAAGTTTATTATGACATCTAAATCGAATATTCAGTCTATTCTTGCCTGAAGGCACAACCAAAAAGGCCCATTCCACGGATTTGATGCTTGTATCACAACTCATTGATTTTATTGAGGTTCAACTAAATTGACAATCTGCAAAAACCGCGGGCGTTGAAGATACAAGTATGTGAAAAAATCAAGGATTTCTATAAATCAGGGGAAGTCGCTCATGAACCTGAAACTTTGTTTTTACCTAAGTTATAGCCTATAGAATCCCACTGCAGGGCAAAGGCCTCCTCTCACGAATAAGGGTGTTTTCACCTAGGAACTATCTTTTCGTTGTAGAATTATATAATATGTTAGCTTTTATTTAGTATTCCATAAAGGCTTAGATCACAAAAAAACAAGATACACAATCCCCTGTAGAACCTTTGCCAATTTTTGTTGGAAACATGTTTTGTGTCGGAGAGATGTTGAGATACCATAGTGCATTCTTATTGCACTTTTTTGGAGCGTTGTTTGTATTCAAATGGTTGGTGGTACTGAAATGGTTAATTTAGACTATCAAACTGAACAACTCTATGGAGCCATACTCAGAAAATGCAAAAAAGAATTTGCTGTTCCAGTCAATACCAATCCAATACAAAACTGCTTTTTCTTCTATCTAGTCGATGGCGTATCTAAACTATTATATAACTGTAACTGAAGTGTGTCTGTACATTGAAGATATTTACAAAAAAAACATTATTATGATATGGTTTTTAGGTAACCCTGACTCGAAATCAACGTTTTTTAGAAATTTTGTCTCTCTGTTTGTCTGTTTGTTTGTTTGTTTGTTCGCGCATCACGCAAAAACTACTGAACCAATTTTGATGAAACTTTTTTTGTTTGATAGCTTATGATCTGACTTAAAATCTGGTATATAATTTGTGCGGTCGAAGTCCCGGGTAAACACTAGTCATTTTATATTTTTCCAGCTCAGTACAAAATGCTTACGTCTACCAGACTCAAATTTATAAAACAGCAGATTATTTGTTGCGTTTCCTGAGGTTGCAGGAGTGCAGCACTGCTGCACTATCTTCTACACTCCCAGATCCGACGCAAAAGCAAGCTTATGCTATATGGATCTCATATTCGATCAACGAGTGGAAAGCTGCACCTTAGTACTAGCAGAATTAAGTTACACGTCCACAGCATTTTCTAAAAAGCCGGAACAGCTTTGTTCAATCTCCATTAAATGATTGTGGGTAAATTAATATTCACATTCAACTTTTGGTTCGGATACCTTCGTTTTGCGTTGGTACCTGACCTTCGCCATCCCGCTGCCACGCCGTGCGCGCCTGCGGTTAAATAATATTCCTTAAAAAAATCGGGAGTGCTTAGCTTTCTGGACGTTCCGGTTGCTAGTGCCCTTCGAACTTATCTCCAGCCGTGCTGTGATAAAATAAACTGTTTGAAACACCTTGGTGCCACCATTTGATACTATTCAAGAACCTAACCTCAACTTTGCCACGTTGCCGCCTCCTGAAGTCGGTGTCTGCTGGTCCTCGCATACGAGGGTGGAAGACCAAGGTTAGTGGATATTTGGTTTACTCGCTTTCGAATGGTGGAGATTGTTTCATACCTCTTACTTTCATTATTTTATACCTACTTATACATACAGTCCACACGTACAATTTGAACCAGCGTTCAAAACCATACAATTTTTTGGTCCATCGATCCAGGATAGGTTTTACCTACAATAACTTAACCTATAGACGTTCTATAGAAGATAGTATTTCAATTTATAGTTCAAAATGACTAAACCTAAAGGAACGATACCTATTGATAGTCTAACGGAAGATGAGATACAACTAAATACTTTGATTAAACGCAAAGAAAGTATTTTTGCGCAAATTCAATTAATTTACGACCTAACAAAGGGTCAGATGTTAGCAGAAACGAAAGATTTATTCTTATTACGTGCTACTGAGATTGACAAATTACGTAATACCTTCAATACATTGATATTCGAGATTTACGAATGCGAATTAAAACAAGACCCGCAAGCTTCTGCGAGAACTCAGGAATTAGTGTCCTTTGATGACTTATATTTTCGTATTAAAATGCACGTAAAAGGATTTGATCCTAAATCTAACGAAATTCCCCAATCAAGGCAAACTGAGTCATTACCTCGGCTTCCAAAATTAGAGCTGTTTACGTTTGACGGAGATATCGAAAATTTTATAACGTTTTACGAGACATTCTGTTCACTGGTACATAATCGCGAGAACATTCCTAAGATAGATAAATTTCACTATCTGTTATCTTGCACTAAAGGTTCTGCACTAAACATTGTAAAGAGTGTTCCGATTTCTGCGTCTAATTATGACTTAGTTTGGAAAAGTTTGCTTGATAAATACCAGGATAATCGAATGTTGGTAGGCAGATACCTTGATAAAATGCTAAGTTTTTCAACATTGCAGAAAGAGTCTGCAGTTCAATTAAATATGTTTCTTGAAACATTCGATCATTCATATAAAGCTATACAAGCTCTTAATGTAAAGAACTTGAGTAGCTATGTGTTTTGTCATATTGCATTAAGGGCCTTAGACCCACAAACTAGGAAACTGTTTGAACAAAACTTGAATCAAAACACAATACCTGATTTTGAAATGCTTACAGATTTTATTCAGAAACAAGTTAAAATTTTAAATCATACAAATTCTTATAATAAACAAGAATCAAAAAATCTATCAGTTACAAATAAATCCAAGACATCAGCTACAAAATATTCGCATGCTTCGTCATCAACGTCGCGCTTGAAAACACCCTGTGCGCACTGTGGAGAAAATCATATGATTTTCCGTTGTGATTAGTTTCGTAAACTTAGCTATTCACAGCGTATCAGCCGTGCTGATGCCCTTAAATTGTGCCACAATTGTCTTAAATCTAATCATAGCGCGAGCGAGTGTAAAAGCAATTTTAAATGTTTTATATGTCAGAAACTGCATAACATTTTATTGCATGTAGATTTGACTGATAATAATATAATACCGCCGTCGTCGGTAGGTCCGCGGAGTGCAGGCGCACTTATTAACGGTGAACCGTGTTCCCCTCTCGCGCTCACTCCCCCCGCGCCCCTGTTAGCGCTGTCGCCGCCGCCGCCGCAGCCCGAACAAAACACGTCATCGATGACTTGTCATACGTCATCGAAGTGTGATAACGCGACCGTTATCTTAGGAACAGCTGTTGTACACGTACTAGATAGTTTTAATTGCTATCAACCGTGCAGGGTTCTGATAGATTCTGGCGCGCAATCAAACTTTATTACACTTGATTGTTTACAGCGTTTGGGTTTAGTTCAGCGTAAATGTACTTTTAATATACACGGACTCAGCGGTGAATCCTTAAAAAATCATGGCATGACGTCATGTGTCATAAAGGCGCGTCATAGTAATGCACCTATGTTTAATATTGATGCAGTAATTCTTACAAAAATTACTGCTGATTTACCAACCGTTCTAATCCCGGAAAAAGTGATTAATGAATATAAAAATATAAATTTGGCCGATCCCGAATTTTATAAACCATCTCCGATCGATCTAATTTTATCAGGAGACGTATTCCCACACCTTTATGATGGGAAAAGATTTGTTTTTAATTACGACATACCTGCCGCACTGAGCAGCGTATTTGGTTACGTAATAACGGGAAGACTGGCCGTGCCGTCTTCAAATAATATGAATGTCGTGACTTCTACGAATTCGATAACTTCTTTAGTGTCGTACACTACTGAAGATGATTTTCTCAACGACACTCTCAAACGTTTTGAGAGGGTTGAAGACGTGCCGTGCTCGATTCAACTTAGTCCAGATGAGAAAATCTCTGAAATTATTAATGTTGTGACTTCCACAACTTCTCTTATTCCTGTAGTGTCGTACACTACGGAAAATGATTTTCTCAGAGACACTCCGAAACGTTTTCGAGAGGTTGAAGACGGGCCGTGCTCGATTCAATTTAGTCCGAATGAGGAAATCACTGGTAATATTAATGTTGTGTCTTCCACAACTTCTCTTATTCCTGTAGTGTCGTACACTACGGAAAAGGATTTTCTCAACGACACTCTCAAACGTTTTGAGAGGGTTGAAGACGTGCCGTGCTCGATTCAACTTAGTCTGGATGAGGAAATCACTGACAATATTAATGTCGTGACTCACGCGACTTTGTCTACTTTTGTAGTGTCGTACACTGCGGAAAATTGTTTTCTCAACGACAATCCCAAACGTTTTGGGAAGGTTGAAAACGTGCCGTGCTCGTTTCAACTTAGTCCGGCTGAGGAAATCGCTGTAAATATGTTTATTCATAAACATTATTGCTATAAAACTGGTAGATACATTTCTCCGCTTTTATTTAATCCTAATAATCATGAGATCCTTGGTGACTCATGTGACATCGCGTTGAAAGGATTATCTAAAGTTGAAAACCGGTTAGCTTACTCGCCAAACTTTAAACAGGCATATTTTGACTTCATGGCTGAATATGAGTTGTTAGGATATATGGAATACGAAGGTACCGAGCCGTCGAAATATTTTATTTCGCATCATTGCGTAGTACGTCCGCCTAGCGCGACGACACCGCTGCGTGTTGTTTTTGATGGTTCTACTAAAACCACCACTGGATGTGAATCACCGACGGAACCCTTACGTATTTTTGAATTAAAACCGAACACCTACGGCCATCGAAGTGCACCTTACATAGCTGTCCGCACGTTGCAGCAGCTAGCGCTTGACGAGTTAGCCCGGATAAGAAACTCAGTAGGGTTGTCACACGATGACTCAAACGTCTATGCTATTAAAGCTGCTGAAGTTTTAATGCAGCGATTTTTCGTAGACGATTTATTAGGGTCTTGCCAAACCATTGAAGAGGCATGTTCTTTACAGGACGCCCTTATGTCACTATTGCATACTGGCGGTTTTGACTTACGTAAATGGGCAAGCAACTGCCCACAGCTCCTTACCAGAATGAAGGAAGATCAAGTTTCATCAGTGAATTTTGAGGATGATACGTTATTGTCATCATTAAAGATTTTGGGCTTGACTTGGTTGCCATCTAGCGACTGTTTTTCATTCAATTTTTACATGTCTGATACGAAAAATACAAAACGCTCTGTTTTGAAGCTGCTAGCGAGTATTTTCGATCCGGTTCGGTTTATATCACCTTGTACTTTTGTTGCCAAATGCATCATGCAAGATCTATGGAAGTTAGGTCTAGGCTGGGATGATCCTATCCAAAAGGAAATTTGTGATAATTGGAATAATTTTATTTCCGATTTGCCAACCCTAGCAAACATGCGCATTAAACGGCATCTTCTTGCTCCTGCGTTCACCGGAGACGTATACCTAGTTGCGTTCTGTGATGCGTCATCACGCGGTTACGCAGTCTGTTTGTATTTGCGTAGTTCAGACAATAATGGGAATATAAAAGTTAATTTTTTGACAGGTAAAAGTAAAGTTGCACCTGTTAAACCATTGTCTATTCCAAGACCATTGGAGGCTGCCGTGCTTCTCTCCAAGTTGGTTAATTTTGTCTTACAAAATATAACTAATTTAAAATTTAAGTTAGTCGCATTCAGCGATTCGAGCGTCGTTCTCTCGTGGCTCCAAACGCCGCCTTATAAATTAAAACCTTATATCGTAAATCGATTAAGTAAAATTCTCACAAGTGCTTTCTTCTTGAACAATTCTGACGACGTTCGTGAATTGATATTAAAGAAGAATCTTTAATTTAACTAGTTGTGACAAAAACAAAGTTTTAATAATGACCTTGAAGAAACATTTTAGAAATTTTCCTCATTTAATAAACTTCAACGGGTTATGACTTAGTGTCACTGTTTTATTCATAATTAAAATGCAAACTGAAGCGATCAGATGTCGTTACAGGGCCTCTGAAAACTTCAGAATCAAAATCAGCCCACAACTAGGGTTGTGCAACAAATTATTTTCAATCTGAGATTGAAAACCATTGTTTAAATAGGTAGGTACGTAGCTTCACTACGTAAACTATCACCCTTCGTTGATCCCGACGGTTTCCTCAGGGTGGGGGGTAGGATTTTGCAATCTGACCTTCCCTATAATACAAAGCATCATTTATTGCTTTCTAAAAATGTCATACTACTAAAATATTGATTGAATATTTTCATAAAAATGTTTTTGCATTCTGAACCTCACACTTTACAGAACTTTGTGCAAAAACTATTTGATAGTAAATGCTCGTAGCATCATCATACGTTCTGTGCTTTCTAAGTGCACGAATTGTTTTAAATTTCAACCGTTAATAAAATTGAAGCGGTAATTAATTCGCGTCCACTCAGCTCGTTATCGGATAATCCTAACGAGTTTGAAGTTATGACTGCTGGCCACTTTCTAGTTGGTCAAGGTTTATTAGACGTTCAAGATGTACCTCTGAATAGATTGTCACGTTGGCAATTTATAAAGAAGGCTTCACAAGCATTTTGGAAGCGCTGGTTGACACCTGTTGCTAATCTAATACCAAAATTTCCGCGGCCTCTGCAACGGCCTCTCGGTAGGATTGAAGCTGTTCATCCCACTGTAAATAATGTTGCGTGTCGTGACTATTAGAACCTCTAAGAGTCTTTAAAACCGACTAGTAAATAAATGTTGTCCTTTGCCTTATGCAAATTAGATTTGTATTTCTATTAAATATGCAGATCTTAGTTAAAATAGATAAGGTTAGGCTAGTTTTATGTGTATTACACTTACATTTTACACTCTACAGTACACTTCATGTAGTGACACTCTACATTTAGTTAATTTTTCATTTGAATATAACATTTTTTCATACTCTACACATGTAGGAAATCATCATACTGATTTCGGTGGGGGGTATGTTCAATCTCCATTAAATGATTGTGGGTAAATTAATATTCACATTCAACTTTTGGTTCGGATACCTTCGTTTTGCGTTGGTACCTGACCTTCGCCATCCCGCTGCCACGCCGTGCGCGCCTGCGGTTAAATAATATTCCTTAAAAAAATCGGGAGTGCTTAGCTTTCTGGACGTTCCGGTTGCTAGTGCCCTTCGAACTTATCTCCAGCCGTGCTGTGATAAAATAAACTGTTTGAAACACCTTGGTGCCACCATTTGATACTATTCAAGAACCTAACCTCAACTTTGCCACGTTGCCGCCTCCTGAAGTCGGTGTCTGCTGGTCCTCGCATACGAGGGTGGAAGACCAAGGTTAGTGGATATTTGGTTTACTCGCTTTCGAATGGTGGAGATTGTTTCATACCTCTTACTTTCATTATTTTATACCTACTTATACATACAGTCCACACGTACAATTTGAACCAGCGTTCAAAACCATACAAGCTTTGATGGAAACTGGAACGTGACTGTTTTTACTCTTTATTGTGATGCTTTTGACTGTAACCGAATAGTTCGTCAGCTCACGTCCACTTATTTAACATGTTAGTTACCCCAATTTCAAGTTCAATTGTAAAGTAGGTATTTAAACAGCACCGCGTAAATTTGTAGCTTATTGGGAATTGACTATTATATTTTTACTAAATTATAAGACAAATTTAAATAAAACAAAGATTAAATTCTTGATCCAACAACACTCAAAATTAAATGTGCTATGGTACTTTCAGACTTCAAATAGGTAATTATAATGTAGGTATCTGCTGTTCTAAACCACGTGCCTGCCACGAGGCTCCGCAATCCTCAATCTCTTCTTGTTCTTGAACAAAAAAATCCCTGAGATTGGGATAGATACTCCCATAAATTACACTTGACACTGGCGGAAATGCGGTGCTACGCACAAGCAAAAAGCCATTAATTATAAATAAAAAATTATTAAATTCTTTTGTTGATGTTCTGAGGTTTCAGAATATCTTTGACTACCCCCTCGGGGAATATATTCGTGAGCATATGCTATGCTAAATTCTTGTGTAAATAACGCTTAAATATCTAAGTGTTATAGCACCAAAAAGCTTCAAACAAGTGGATATCAACAGTTGTACTATATATAATTTTCTTTAAAGCTTAAAAGTTTGCTGCATTTCCTAGCCTTGGCCAATAACTACTATTGATCGTTAAAATGAATTTTCTAATCAGAACAGCCTTGTGTTTCCAATAGTCCTATAAAGTATAAAGTTCAGTCCAATTTCTAGTTTGTTCTTTATGAGTTTGAACTTGCAAACTAAATGTTTGTGTTGGTCTATTTTCTACAGCCCTAGGCAAGTATATAATGCCTTTGTTAGCTTAATAAATTTCTGGCTGCCTTTGGGCTGTAGTAAATAGCAAATGGACACATTAAGTTCGAGGATTAAATCGAGATTTTCAGCAAATGTTTTCTTAATATAGGAATAATGTTACCCCTGACCAATTTTGTTCACAGTGTGTGCTTATCTTCATAATATCTGATTTCACATTGGGCAAAATACCCATTAATATTATGTGGTTTACGGGTCGGTTAAAAGCTGCCGCGTGCCACACACTTACGCAATGATTTTGTTTCACTGCACGCATAATGAAAAGTTTTTCTATCTCAATCAAACACGGACACACTGACAGGAAAAACGCATTTGTGTGTATCTGTAAACGCGCCAGCTTTAGTTAACCGATCTGTAATGCAAAAGCATAGCATAGTCTTGTTTATAGAAGACTTTCTGTCGCATTTTACTACCGGCCCCGTTACAAAAGTAGGAAAAAACTGTTTTCCCAGAACAATCGCCTTCACGCTGCTGACTTCAAAAAATCTTTCTTACTTCAAAGAGTACCTTGACCGAATTCTTAGGACATTAAAGTATATTGAGTATGACCTAAATACGTGGACTGTTTGCAAGATTTTTATAACCGATGTTCAAGAGCAAACTTGTTATGAATTTAGCGAGGAAATGAGCAGACATCTGTTTATGTTACTGAGCTTCGTGTATCTTCGGGGTTCTTCGGCTTTAATTATACTCGTATTTGGTTTTGAACAGAACGATATTCAGGGTTTAAAAAACCGCCAGGCAAAATACTGAAACGACGACGGTGAATTCCGACCATCAAAATGAACAACTTTCAACTTTCAATACATATAGCCAGCGTCAGGATACGCGAAAAATACTAGTAATCTGCTGCTTCATACATTTGAGTCTGGTAGATTTAGGTAAAGCAGTTTTGTACTGGGCTGGAAAAATATTAAGGGGCCATAGATTCACACGAATATTTCTATGAGAAACGCGATTGCTCATCCCTCCGAAAAGTGCGTGCGTGTGCCGTATTTTCGATTAAAAATAATTAAAAAAAGTACTTTTCTCATACATTTTTTTATGATTTCACTCGATAAACTAATGGTGAATATGTGAGTATAAATACCCAAAATCTGAAACTATTTTAAGTTATTCTAAAACGAGAAAAATGTTTTAAAATACATGAAAATACGTCATCTTTGTGACGATTTTCTATCGAGTGAAGTAATTCATATCGTGTATTTAATTTATGATTTCACTAGATAAACTATCCAAAAATACTGAGGTATGACTTTGGTTTCGGTAAATTGTATAAATCGAGTCGAAAAATGTAAAATAAAAGAAGCCTCCAAGGTATTTCGTCCTACTTTTGGGCCTTAAGTGACATTCCATCGACTTGGTAGAGGAAGAAACAGTTTTGTATTGGAACAGCTATATTTTTCATTCGTTTCCTGAGATTCACACTCCAAAAAAGTGCACTCATATGAATATAGGAATGCACTATGGTATCGCGCCATCCTGGTAAATAAATATAAGATCGAATATAAGTTTCATTGTGCAGACGTACTCTGAAAAAAAATTCTATGTTAAAATTTACAAATCCCATTTGCTAAGATTTTACATAATCATTACTTACATCTAGTTCTTTTATTGAAGATCAATGTCTAAACTAAAGGTTACAGGACAAAAACCACCCACTATCATGCAAATCTTTAACTCACTTACCTAGGGAATTTAAATTGTCCATCCTCGGAGCCTTCTTCTCCAAACGAAGATAGGACTCGTCCATTAACATCGAAGACCTGGATCCTGTGGTTATTGGAGTCAGACACCAGCACTCTGTTGGTACTGGACACAGCTATGTAGTGAGGATGTTCCAGCTGGCCCAGTTTGGAGCCAAACGATCCAAATTTACCCACGAAGGTACCGTCTGATTGGAACACCTGCAGAAAATTGAGTTTTGTAACTTGAAATTTCCTGTTAAACTCGAAAAGTGAAGTTATCAACATTAATAACTGTTACTGGTACGTTCATTTCAGCTAGATGCAATTTTCTTATGGATAAAGAAAATAAGATACGATTAAAACATATAATAAATGATAATTGAAAGTTTAATATGGGAGAGGTTTATAACCTTTTATCTCAGATCAAAATAAAATTAATGGATAGGCCATTACGCAAACATTTCAAACCAGAAAAATGAGGCAAAACAAATGAAAGGTTTACTTCAAATTTGAATGCAAGTGCCCTAGATTTGACAGATAATGGCGCTAGTTTGTATGGACCAAGTGCACCAGTAGTGTGCTTCAACTTACCGCGCTTTAGGCCTATCCATTAATTTTATTTTGATCTAAGCCTTTTATAGAAACGGGACTTTGAGAAATACATTTTTCTCGCGGTCCCATCAGTGGGATAATGGTACCGCGAGAAAACAGCCTAAATATCGCCACTAGACTAAAACTCTTCATACTTATACCTACGGGTGTAAGGAAAAGTATCAGTAACCTTTGAACCACATACTCTACCCATCAAACTGAACAACTTTTACAATGTGAGCAAACCTATCAATATAAAAATCTGCTTTCTTTTACATTTGAGTCGTGTAAGTGGGTATTGCAGTTTAGTACGGAACAGCAATTTTTTTTTACGGTCTTAAGAGGATAGGCAAGTACCGTTTTTTCCATACAAACGTATTCCCCTGTTCCCTCCCTGGATAATGACACTAGATCAAACATTTTTTTACCATACAATCTATGTTACCTCTGCTATGTCCCTATGTTTTGCATTTTTGCATAAATTAATTACTGTATGAACGAGGGACCTTCAAAAAAGACAAATGTTACCGGCCGTTTTCAGACATCCAGCAAACAAATTTGACGAATATAAACAAAAAAATCAAATCGAACAGACAAAGACAAAGTCTTTCTCATTTATTATTATTCTTGAAAGAATTATTAAAATCGGTTTAGTTTTGAAAGAGGAAACAGGGGCATACGAAATGCTGTTTTCGTCGATTTTATGTAGATAAAATCGGTCCTAGCTGCAGTTTTCTCTTTCGCACTCTAGTCGGTGCGGTGTATGGGTGGGGCGGATCGGACAAATATGTATACGGTTGGAAAAGTGACCTATTTTCTAAATTAGCATTTCAGCCCACCTATCCTCTTAACAGGTTTGCTCCCATAGTAAAAGTTGCTCAGTTTGATGGATAGAGTTTGTGGTTTAAAGGTTAATGATACTTTTCCTTACACCCTGTATATTTTATTATATTGCTTCAGGTTCATATTCTCTTGATATAGATTATAACATAATAGTAATTTTGCATTGTCGTGAACGAATTCTGTATTGTATGACCAATGTCACCAATTTTGGATACTTGAAAATTTAAAAAATGTTGTTGAAATTATTGTAAAACGTTTACATTGATAAATTATAGTTCAATCTATAAAAGTGCAAGGTTCACGATCATTATGCTGTCCACTTTTCACTATCACTGACTGATCGAAGTAGACTGTAACACGCGAAAGATAACAGGTGTTCTAAGACCGATTCTATGATTGAAAATTCATAGTAATGAGGTTTTCGATAAGTATTAAGACTCAGAACTAGCTGCATGATTTTTCATGCATTGTTTATTATACTTACAAATATTATCATCATCATCATCATCATATCAGCCGACAAACGTCCACTGCTGGACATAGGCCTCCCCAAAAATGGGGGGATTTGCCATAATCGCCACGCTTGGCAGGCGGGTTGGCGATCGCAGTTGGATTGAATGTTTGTACTCAGAGGATGCTGCTGCCCATCCTCCGGTAGATCCCTTAGTCGCCTTTTACGACACCCACGGGAGGAAATGGGATGGTGCTACTCTTATCCGACACCACACGGACCACACGGACAAATATTATAAAGAAGAAATATTTGTTTTTTTGTTTGTTTGTATTGAATAGGCTCCGAAACTACTGAACCGATCTGAATAATTCTTTCATCATTAGAATGCTATATTATTCGTAACGAAAAAACGGCCAAGTGTGTGTCGGGAAGATTCTAAGGCGTTACGAAATTCACCGAGGTCATCTAGTATTAAATAATTATAATACCTATCCATCAAAATAGAAATGAATTGTCGTCTGGTGAGTTTCCAATTGAAGAGTTAAATAGATGAATCCGTTACCTGAACTCTATGGTTTTCCTTGTCACAGACGTAGATGAAGCCAAGAGCATCTGTGGTGATGCCCCATGGGTAGTTGAACTTGCCGTCTCCAGTACCTTGACTGCCAAATGCTCTGAGGAATCGACCTGCTGGGTCGAACACCTGTTGACAAAAGATATATTATAGTAGATTACACACCCAGGACAGGAAAGTAAAAAAGGTCTCAGATCTCATGTGATGTCAAACAAACATGTGATCTGAGGCTTTCTTATTTACTGCCCGAGGTTAGTATACTATTTTTCTCCTCGACGGAGGTGGAAAGCGACAACTTCGTTTAGCGCAGCGGGACGACAATTGATTCTTTCCGTCCGGAGGGGAGTAAAAACATTTTATACGAATGCCTAAAATATTGATGAATGAATGAATAGTCTCCAAACACTTTTAAAGTGGCGTGATTTAAAAACCATCCGGCTTTCGTGAATAGCTTTTACGGATTAAAAACTATTGTTCTTTAGAAATCGGTCAGCTGTAAAATCTTTCTTTTATTCTAAAAGAAAAAATTATATTCTATTTTCGTCGCTCATAATTTATTATTTCATAAATTTTATTTTAGAACAAGAAAGTATTCATCCGTCTAAAACTTAGGAAGTTTCTGTACAGATAGTGTCCATAGAGACTCCATTGCTTCACCTCATTCGTCCAACTTTTTCTCAAATAAAAAGTTTTACCTTTGATTAAATTATAATAGCGGAAGATAGTCGACTAGCCTAATAGCGCATGGACCGCATAAATTGAGCCCCCGTCGCCTAATTACAATACACAATACGAGCGGCATTGCGTGATTAGGATTTCATTTTTTTATTTTAGGCGGAATAAAGGTACCACATTGCCTTCGTGTGCTTTTACTCGTACAAATTATTCAAAAAGAAAAAACAAATTACTTTTCACTCTTGAGAAATGAAAAGGAGTTGTAGGTAATGCAAGAAGGTCACCGATCTTCCGCTATTTTAATTTAATCAAAGACTTTTACACCAGAAATGTAACATATTTTCTTACAACCCCATTCCCTTTGGGAACAAACTAAATGGGATCAAATTTACTGCGTTCACCATCTGGGAATTTTAAGAGCCCTATCATAATGGTTCTAACAACTTCAAATAGCGTGGCAGTATGAGCTAACAAATATAAATTTACTGCTGGAAAACTTGATACGTTCCAATTTTCAACTTTCTCCTCATTAACATTGGGATCAATTTGTTAAAGTTTAGATTCTCGTAGGCGAATTTAATTTGCATACTTGCTGACTGACGCACTCGCTGTGGAATTTGCTGTAAATATTAATAACTTCATCTTTGAATCAAGAATTTGTAATCCGTTCTCTCGTTATGAATGTTAGATGTTTCATATATATGTTGACTTTAATTAAATTCCTTGCTGCTAATTTCTTTACTATCTTCATTGTTAGTTTTTATTGTCAGTTTAAGGCCGGATTCGACCAAACGCGAGTAAATTTTATTCTTAAGTCTTTATGTATTTATGTATTTAATTCTTGAGTAATTAAGTCGCTGATGGTTACTCTAGAGTAAACTGATTTTGCGTTTCGACAACCCTAATCTATGAATACTAATCTATGCATAGATGAATTTTTTTTCGCTTACGCTAGTAGACCTAATATCAGTGTAACCGGGTATGAGATAGCGAATTATATGAAGTGACATCTCGGAGTCAGGTGGTTGTCCCATACAATTTATATGAAGTGACGTTTTGGAGTCAGATGGCCGATGTACAAAAAAGTGGATACGTCGATAAGGACAGCAATAAGTAGCGGTCTCTTCTTTTAACTAGAGCGAATTTGCTATGTGTATCTCTTACTGAGTGATATGACAAGACACGTGCTTCCTTCTAGTGCCTTCTCTTTCTACGAATCTATGAGACTAAGGAAATGTCAATGTCACGTAACTAAAAACTAATTGTATATAATAATCTATTCTGTTACGTTTTATTCCAATAAAAACTACTGAATTCACATAACAGTACCACAAAAAAAATTAATATAAAGAAACCTAACAAATTAAAACTGTGTAGAGACATTGCAAAAAGTACGGATACAACGACCTCTTTCTTTAGGTAGATTATACATTCGTTCTAATAGTATGAATGAAGTTATTTCGGAATAAACGCTAAGAGTAAAATTGATCCTTAATAATAGTTACTCTTCTATAAATCAAAGTTTGGTCGAATCCGGCCTAAGTTCTCTTGTTTTTCTTTGTATGGGTGGAAGGTGAGAACTATAAAGAAAATAATTTGAAGAAGAAAAATTATCTTAAAGATCTGTAGTGTCTAAAAGGGTACATTTCAACCCGAAGATGAAATTTCATAACTACAAGGTGTAACAAAACCTCCTAGTTTATATTCAAAGGGATGATTTAGTTAGATCATCAACTGACAACTTTAACTATCGAGACAAAGTTGGAAAAAAACATCGGCTGTTTTGTATGACACAGCAGGTTCAGGGAAATGGCAGTTCGGGTTAATGCTCGTTCGGGGAAATGTCCGTTCAGGGAAGTGGTCGTACAAGGAATTCAGGCGATGGACGTTCAGGGAAAAGGGCGTAACTGACCTGATCCGATTTTTTTCTCGATTTTGACAGTTATGATGGTTTAAACCACCCCTTTTAATATAACTAGGGTGTTTTGTTACGCCCTATGTAAAGCGCACTGGCAAAATCTAGCACTTAAGTACCCTAAGTACCTTATAAAATTTTACATTCCGATGAAACTGACTTATTTTTACCTTCTCGAAGAAGCAGGTTTTTGAAATAGGAAATTTTCTATTTGCATAGGTATCCACTAGAAAGGAATTTCAGCAATATCAATGGTTAAATCGATGTTCCAGTGTGAAGGTGTTCTAGTCAAAGGAATAGCATATTTACCAAGCTCTCATTCTCAAGTTTCGGACCCTTCAGAAAATTTAATATTGAAAATCTTTTACGTATTTACAAAGGATTGCCTTGTTCACTTGAAATATTTGAAACGGAATATGCTACTGCAAATAAAGTATTCCATTTGTTTCGTATTTTGAAAACTTGTTACTAAAATATTGTTTGTTATATTTCATCTTCGATGTTTGACTTTGTCAGATGTAAAGCGCATCGTATGTTATTGTTTGACATATTTATGTTTGCATTGGAATCGAAATTCGTGTGATAAAATTGTATACCTATACATTTATATGCAAATATTTGCTTTAAGTTCACATTTTATAAATAAATGAATAGAATGCAAAGATAGAAAATTTCGAAATTCGATTGGAATAAGGTGTGACATCTATATCGCATGAATCTAATTGCAACATTAGACGTGTGAATCAGTAGTTTGTATAACTCTGGTAGATGGCGCTGACGTCCCTTAAAGACGAGATATAGATTGAAAATTTCGTCGTGGCTTGCGGGGCGACGACAGCTCTGTTGGAGTAGAGCATGCCCCGGATAGGCAGGTCGTGGGTTCGAATCCCGCTCGCCGCCCGACTTTTTCACTCTTTAATTTGAAAATTTATCGTTGCTAATTTAATTTATTTTACGCAAACCATAATAAAATAATAATCATCTACGAACTTATGCACCTACGACTATTTACATGACACCCCTTACTTAGGGTGCCTGTCCACAGATGCGGAGCGAGCTGGCGAAGCGAGGAAACGGAGTTTTATCAACCAATAAGATTGCATAAAATCTCAGCTCCGAGAAAAAAGAACTGTGAGCGAAAAATCCACTGATAGCTCGCTCGCTCGATCGCGTTCTAAAGAAATTGAATCTATTCTGTTGGTTGATGTTTTCCATTGGGTCAGGGCCTCAGATCACAGCAAACAAGTGATCTGTGGTCAGGGCAGTGCAGGACCGGTCATTCTGGCGATCCTTGGAGAAAGCCTATGTCCAGAAGTGGACGATTATCGATTGAGATGATGATAACGACGAGCCAGTCAGGTGCGCAGGAGATCAAGGGTGCACGAGTGCGTAAACCCAAGTATACAACCTCTTACTTCTGATCCCAGTGGACTGGAAAATCCGTTAAATTCTGCGAGGCATTCTGCTATCTTTTTTTTACGAGAAGCGTTTAAAGATCACAGGAACAGTTAATTTGGTTAAACATCTAGTAATTGTACCCGCATGAGTTTAAGAGAAAGTTCATTCCACTTTTCGCTATCCGAGATTGAAATTTGTGTTGTGCTTGAGTACAAATATTCAAACCAGGGTCACAAAAGACATTGAATAAACAACGCTCTTATCTATTTGAATAATAATTTAAGTAAGTAATTATTGTAGTTCGGACGCCAGGTTGGAAAAAGTATGGTTAGGTGAAAAGGGTCGTAAGTTAATGATACTTTGGGATGTCGTTCAGGGATGGTTAATTATCATTTTCTCAAGGTTTTCTATCTGATGCTACCTGACGACCGAACTATTGTGTACAGGGTATCGCAAAACACAACGTCAAGTCGAAAACAAGTGATAGGCCAGGTTATAAATACTATTAGAATGATGTAACACTAAAGATTTATAAATTTTTCCATGAAAATACTTGCTACGCAATCCTAAATAAACTTGCAAGAGGTCCCAATTTAACATAAAAGGAATCATGGCATAATTTTTAAAGAAAAGCTTTTATTTGTCAGGCTTCTGCTGTGATATTATTTTCTTCGTCAACTTCGAGTCTACACTACATAAAATGTCCCTCTATAAAAAGTTTTGCTCTAACAAGGAATGTTATTTTTAAAATAGTATCACAGTTGGCACTTGTCAGTTCAGAAACGAAGGAATCATTTTGACTACTGGTTCTTGAGGGTCTGGAAAATCTAATCTAAAACTACATGGGACAATATTTCTATAACATCATTTTAGTTTATATAATTATGTAAAATAGCTATGAAGGCTATAGTCATGAAGGCAAAGAAAATAATTATATATAAAAATGTTACAATACCTGAATACGATGATTATATCTATCGGCAATGATGTACTGCCCGATTCGGTTGACGGCAACACCGGCAAGGCAATCGAACTCGCCTTCACCGCTTCCGTATTGACCGAACTCTTTCATGAATATGCCATTTGAGTCAAAAACCTGGGAAAGAAGAAAACGTACATTTAAAAAGAATAAATTTATATTAAATCTGGATCTTTGGTCTTTTGTACTTATCCATATTATACACACAAACCAACCGGGACTTTGAGAAAGACGTAAAAAAATCGGAAAAGTTTTATTGTCACAGCTTGACGACCTTAAAAAAAAACACATTACTTAAATAATGTTTTTATCCACAAGATATTTTATAAGCAATACCTCTACGTGATCAAAAATACTGGGAAGTGTAGGATACACTTCAAAATTCTTTGGAAATAGGGTTAGTCTAATAATCTACTTAGGTAACTCCTTTAAAACAATGATTAGTATACTTATTTCCAGCTTCCTGCTTGACTACCAGTGGTTATCAGAGGCAATTTCGAAACTGATGACCTCAAAAGTTCTCTTTGCCTACACATAATTATATTTTTATACAGGATATTATTGCCTATGTTACCATGAAAATTACGTTTAAGCCGAAATTGTCGGAATCACAACATTATCACCTACGTCGTCATATTAAATTATCGAAATCAATACAATGACATCACAATAGTTCGGCTTTTTACAAAAGAGTAAGTTCTCTTATTATAATTTTCTTTCTCCTTCCAAGAAACTTCTCAAATGGAATTCGTGCAGCGCATATAATTTTAATTCTTACCAGGAAATAAACAAGTACGGTTTCGATTTAAGACAAAAGTTTACAGAATAGAAGTTAATTGATAAAGTTGGCTGCAATTCGAACAATCTGTTTTGAATTCATGACACGTTTAATGTTGGCACAAGGTCAGCAACGTGAACTATTTCCGCAATTTAGTAAACATTTCTACAGCTGTTAATGTATCCAACGAATGTATTCCAAAAACAACATCGCATAATATTGAACTAAAACATGGAAAATATTCTGCGTTGCTTTGGCAACAAGACTGGAGTTTCCTGCCTTGTGTTTTATTCTTATTCCAAGCTCAAGTTCACATCCTTCGATATAGCTATCTAAAGCAATAAAGTCAGTAAATACCTGAACTCTATGGTTGGATGAATCGGCCACGACCATAGTGTTGTCGGGACCGACAGCGATGCCACGAGGCCATGTAAAACAGCCGGGTTCGCTCCCCCGACTCCCAACGCTGAATTGTAAACGGCGTTTCTGCAGATATTGGCTCCTAGGGGAGGAACCTGCTGCTGCGAAACCTAAGAGCAAACAAATTTAATTAGTACAAAGAATAATTGGTATGAGACACACCTTGGATCCATAAGCTTCAAACCTATATACACGCCACTCTCGGTTTTATCTCTAACCTGCTACCGCTGCTGTAGCCGCCGTAGGGGAGATGGGGGAGCCTGCCGCGTTTTTTGAATCGTCATCAGAACTGGCAAGCTCGTTAGCTGAACGCAAGGGCAGCCCGAGAGACAGGCGACGCGACGTACTCGACGACGTGCCGCTCGTGTCACGCTCTTTGCCCCGCGATCCGTACTTATTCTTCAAATATCTGGCCCAAGAACTCAAAGCCGCACCATCTTTCTCTCCACCAGGCGCAATTCGCTCTGGGGAGCTTTCTCTAGATTTAAGTGCATGGGATGAACGACTGCGAGATAATTCGGTTCCACCAGTGCCGGCACCATATCGGGCTGCAAGATACGCCGATGGTGACGCTGTGGTTGGAGATACAGGCTCGTCTTGGTCATCGTCGTCTCCTACACCGAAGCCAGTGTGACTGCTTTTGCTCCTAGCCAAACGGTTTCGTCGCTCTTTCAAAGCGAGGTACCTCGATCGAGCAGTAGGATATTTAGATTCATCATCTAAAGAAGATGTAGTTTCTTCTTCTCTTGGTTTGCTACCATAACGGTTGCTATAAGAAGAAGAAGTGCTGGTGCCGTAACGAGATGTAGGTTTTTCTTCTTCTTCAGTTTGGGATGTTTGTCTGGTTCGATAGCGTGGTTGGGCAGGCGTTTCTTTAGGCTTGCTTTCATGAGTATCATTGCGAGCGTTTGTGCTGCGTGCGAGTAGTGGACCGATATCGGTTCGAGCCATCGCCTGGCTCTCGGGCTTTCTTTGCGAAGCAGGCTCCTCTTCGCTCTCCTCTGACGAGTCGGTCTCTTCTTCGGAGCTCGTGTCGGAGTCTTCGTGTGCCGGCTCGGCGGGCGCCGGGGCTGGCGTCGGTCGCTGAGCGCCAACGAATCGACTCTGAACCCGTTGTGCGCCGCCGGCTGTTCCATTCGTCGTAACAGCTGCTGGTCGGTCGCTGCCTGCGGAAATAAAACGAGTTGCAGGTATTGGTGGGAGCCCTTCCTTGCTATATTTTTCTTTTAATTCTGCGATTGATAGTATCGCACCTGTGTGTTTTACCGCCGAGCCGGAACTTTCAGTCGAAGCGCTAGATTCTGTGCTGGCGGCGCGAGCAGCTGGACGGTGAGGAGTGGTTTCAGTTGCTGAAGGCCTCCTAGCAGCTACTGTTGGCTTTGGTACTGCTGGGGTAGCAGCTGCCTTACGCTCGTTGCGAGTTCGTTGTAGAGATCCAACAGATTCATCGGATTCACCATCACTGGATGCCTGAGAAATACATTGAAATTCGAATTGGACACCAAAACGGTAGGTACATTTTTGTATTGTGTTCTGTGTAAAAGGGGTTAAAAGTGGAGTGTATTTATAATGGAATGCCGTTAGTTGTTGCGTTTTTCTTGTTAGTATCGATGATTTTTTTCCTAGATTCTAATTTGTACTGTTGCTCTTGTTCACTCTCTTTCCTCCTCCCAACTCACCTCCCGAGCTGGAGTGGGTGGTTTACGAGTTATTGAGCTTCGTTCTTCTTCTGCACTGCGCTGTGCTGCTGTTCTGTCAGGCTCTTGCGAAGAAGCTGCTCCAGCAGCTTTGTTTTGTCTTTTGAGTCGTGATATTTCATCGTCTTCACTCTGCTGCCTCTGCGCTGGCTGAGGACGGCGCTGCGGCTGAGGTACTGGCTGAATTGGTTTCGGTGGTGGTGGAGGCTCCTTTTTCTCTTTCTTTTTCCCGCTGTCCACGTCGAAAATCCTCTGCATAACACGAGGACAGTCACTCAGTCGGAATATTCCACTGAGAGGACCTCGAGTGGCATCTTCGGTGTCGGTAACCTTTTCTTTCTCCTTCTTATCTTCCTTGACAACCCGGCTAGGTTGTTCCGAATCGGAATCGTTATCTTGATGACTCCTTACGAACCGAGAACGGAATCTACGTGATGGCCTATGTTCAGATTCGTATCCACTGTAGTCTTCTGTGCCATATTCCCTTGAAGCCTTTTCTGGTGGAGGTGGTCTGCGTTCACCAAATTTGCGTCCACCTAGTAAGGGCTCATCGTTTTCATAATAACCCTTAGCTTCTTCTTGTTGACGGAACTGTGTTGCCAGACGGTGATCACTCTTAGACCTTGTCAAACCTTGACTTTGAGGCAATGCGGTCGATCCGTATGTACCAGGCTGGGTGATATTTAGTTCTCCATAGCTAGCGACATGCATCACAAGCTGATTAGGGTCATGGGTCATAATGAATCTTATCCTACGATTATAATCTCCAGCCTCATACTCAAAGTTTCTCAAGAACTCAACAGTCCTCAAGAAAATTTCTTTGGTGTCCACTAATTCGGTATCTTCCCATTCAACATCATCGTTCATGTACTTATCAGCGACATCACAATTACTTTGTATATTATTCAACTCTAACTCTAGATTATCTTTAAGATGCGTTAGGTTTCTAAGTTCTGTTGCTAAATATCGGTCAACTTCGTTTCTCAAGAAATCGGTTCTATCTTTTAAAGCTTTTGTTAGCCTTTTATTGATTTCTTCGATTTCTCCGGCGACTGAACCGCAGTTTGTTTGAAGGCTATTTGTGTTGCGTTCAACAACAGCTAATATGTCTTGAAGCCTATTAACACCACGACGTATTTGGTTGTTGATTCGAGAAATTTCTCTACGAAGGACTTCCATATGTGCCGATTTGCAGTCTTCACATACTTTCTTATCGCAATGAGCACAGGGTGCACAATACGCTTTTTCAGAACAAACGTTGCATCTCTCCATGACCTGCCCAGCTGTTGGGTCTGGGAGTTCGCCAGCGATTTGAGCGTGAAGCTCTAAAAATCGCTGGAGAGTGACGTTTGTGGGGAATCCCTGTACCCCTTGGTACGGGATCCGATGTTCTGCTCTGCATTCTGGACATTTGACCTGCAAAGAAAAGAGAGTAAATAGCTTTTAAATTTAACATTAATCCCAAGAAATATTTCAAAGAATGAAAATTTTAACAAATTAGCTACATAATAATACAAAAGCTAAGCTTCAATCTTGACATCTTAGAACCAAACATAAAAATAAAGTAATCATTAATGTTTCTAAATATTTGAGCTAACATCGTAGTTTCCTGGCCGCATTTCTGTTGTTTGGCTAAAATAACAAAGAGGATTTTAATTATTTGATCCTAATAAAACCAAAATACGCTCAAGAATATTACGCCTATGAGGGTATAATTTAACACTTCTTGGTAATCAATGTTTTGGTTACAATGGAGCCAGATTTTGATAATATTGTGGTGGTAAGAATCTATTTCTCGAAATACAACTCATAGACTTACCTGTCTCCTAACGTAGTCAACAAGTCCGTCCATACACGGCTCCATACAGAAGCTGTGCTGGCATGGCAGCAGCTTTGGATTTCGGTACCGGTCTAAACAGACGCAGCACGTCAGCAATGATTCGAACTTCTCCATCTTTTATTTGACTGCTTTACGTATCTGTGAAAGAAAAACTTGATTGAGAATGGAAAAACGTTAAAATCCAAAAGTTGTATTTTTACAGACATTTTAGACGTTAATCCTGTATTACATTTTTAATTATGTGGGAATTCATATAATATGAATTTTCTGAACTTGCTCTTATTAGATAGGTAAGTTTGACTACCTATCCTCATCATTTTGTAGCACAGGCATGGTAAACCTGTCTCTGTTTTCATTTCCTATGCCTCCCAAATAAACATTTCCCAACACACTCGAATCTACGAGACATTTTACAATAACATAACATTGTGGTAAACATAAACAACCTTCTGATATGAATATACGGTCTAGCGTTCTGATAACGGCAATGTTGCTTCGATCGCATTTCCTTTAAAGATAAGGTTTTGCATTTTTATCCTCCCCTGAAAAGGGAAAGTAAATAAAAATGTAGTGATAAAGTGAGGACAACACTTACAATATAACGAACGTTTAGAATGGTATGCTCTGTTTACAAAAATAAATATTTCCACGTGCTTATTGCTGATGCAATAATAAGTGAACTTCACCGCCTCTTATCCTCCTAAGGTTACGGATAAAAATAGCAAACAATAATTAATTATTTACACCATCTCCCAAATACACTGAACAGACTATGGGGAGTATAAGCATATTTATTCAGGAGCCGTGTGAAATGCCAGACGGTGTTTCTATTTATAATCCCCCAGATCTAAGCGGATATTCGCTAAGCTGCACCGCACCGGAGAGAGTCGAACGAAACGCTAGGTTTACGCTAAATGTTGGCGTAAAAGTTTTGATGTAAGGGTACTCTTGATCCAACAAAAAGTTACGTCAACAAACCGATTGTCTGATTTAAAACAGACAGAGGATCAGTCGCATGAAGTCACAAATTGGCACAACACCACATCATCACATCAAAAAGTGGGCATAATTGCAATAGTATCCTTATCTAGTTCTTACATTTATCTTATTGCAATGTAAAATGGTTTCTTCTTGACTGAGATCTGTACGTGTACCTACACAATAAATAAAATAGGTGGGTTGCTCCCTCTATGCCTTTAGGTACAATCTCTTTGGGTAATAGTATATGTTCTACATAACCACGCTTTTGCGTTCCTATTGTAAATTAAACTCATATTTTTGCTACTACCAGGCTTTCATTTTATTTTATATATTTTTTTATAAACTATGAAAAAAACGGGATCTCAACTTAAACGACCACGTAAAATGTAAAAAACTGTTTTCAAAACTATTTTTTCCTTGTTTTAGTTATTTTCCTTTATCAATACCGATAAAATTACTTTCCAGTGTGACCGCTTTTGTTATTTGACCCATTTTGTAAGCCTTTGATAGTTTGTTCCTGTCGTAAAAGTGTTTGTTTTCAAACTATTTTTTGCATATACAATGAAGGGTTGATAAAATTCGACTGAATAGAAATACATGAATGATAAGGTAAATATGTCATTGCTTTATTAATAATGTATGTGTAATTACAACACAGAGACAAAACCATCTAAGAAGTGTACAAAATGATTACGTGACGCGCTCGCCCATAGATTGTCCACTGGCCGAGCCGGAATTCCACGGGTGGCGTCTAGGTGAACTAACTGCACGTCTAGCATGATTTTTCGCGAAATATCGCGGCAAGCGCAAATTTCGGTATACGAAAAGCGCAGGAAAGTAGCGTTCAAATCAGCAGTAGAAAATGTCAAAATTACTATGGAAATAATGCGTTATTCGATCATGTTTTTGAACGTGTGACTTTATAAAATTGCACCCCAGGTTAATTTCCAAGCAAAGGTGCGTCTCGCAGAGAAAACATACTAGAATTCAGTGACTGGTCACACCCACACCGCCGCGCCTTGTAGTATTTAGTTGCGATAGTATAAAGCTTTGTCTCTGTGTGGTATTCATCATGTCACCAAGAAAGATATTTTGAGAGTAGGTGACTAGGTGACAAGTGAAATATTAATTACTTTTCGTGTCATGTGTCGATACGTGAGTACGAGAAAGTTGAGTCATTGGATTTCGTAACAAAGTTGGCAGAGAAATGAAATATGAGTTAGAAAATTAGTTTTAGAAAACCTAGTTCTATTATACAGGGTCCTTCTTAATAAGCTGACACTTTTTTAAGGGGATGATCAGACCGTCGAACTGAAAAACTTTCTCTATGAGACCAACATTGAAATCGCAAAAAAAAAATTTCAGCAAAAATGTACGGGACATTTGGCTCGAGTCGGTTTGCAGTTATGTATGAAACAGCAGATTTTTTTTTCGCGATTTCGATGTTGGTCTCAATGAGAAAGTTGTTCAGTTTGACGGTCTGATCATCCCCTTAAAAAATTGTCAGCATATTAAGAATCTTCTTCTTCTTCTTCTTGCTATCATAGCGCATACAAACAACGTTCGTCATGTTGCCACCACAAAAAAATAGGGAAAAACAGTAATAATCATCATCATCAGCCTATCATCGTTCACTGCTGAATATTACGCCTCTCTCAAGGCGCGCCACAAAACTCTTTCATCGGCCTTCCTCGTCCAGTCGCTCCCTACTACCTTTTTAGGTCGTCTGTCCAGCGCGCCGCAGGGCGTCCCACACTACGCCTACCAGTTCGTTGTCCCCCACTCTAGGAACCCTTTCAGCCCATTGGTTGTCAATTCTTCGACAGATTAACTATGACCAGCCCATTCATCCCATTGCCACTTCAGCTTGCAAATGTTCTGTGTCTTGTCAACTTTTAGTTCTCTGATGTATCACCTCATTCCTGGTGTGATCTCTCAGAGTAACAACGAGCAAAACACTTTCGCTGAATGATTTGTACTCGGTGAAAACAATGTAACTAAATCGATACACTATTCAGTTTTGTGATGTGAATTCATAGTTATTTCCATCCCTATTTTCCTATTCGATTCTATTTTCGAATGTTATTTCCGGCGAGATAAGAGTTGATGAGAGCAATATTTTTAGTTACGCCGTTCATTGGATCATACGTCATCGGTTACGTCATTGAGCTTATAGTTGAAAAGATTGTGAATGCAATTTGTTTACAGTTCATTCAGTTTTGTAATGTTTTCTTTATAAAATTAGCTGTAGTGTTATTTTGTGTTTTGGCTATTAACGTGACTTTTAGACGATTTTTAAGCATTTGTCGATAGTGGTTTTTTTGAACACGACCGATCGTCGAAAACACGAATTAAAAATCTTGAGTTAGATTTTATTGATAATCTGAATGATATGTAATATTCAATGTATGTGTAATGTATGTTGTATGTATGTTACACAACTACTACGACGATGAAAACAACAACTACGACTACGTATGTTGTTTTATTAATATTTCAGAATATTTCTTTAGGCTATATTTTCGAATATCTCTGACCTTTCGGGGAGTAAATTAGTGAGCATTTATGTTTGCGTACCGTAATTACTTTTAAAATATTTAAAATTTAGTGTTTAATAATATTCAAACATAGATGGGCTAATGATGACCTGTAATTATAAATGATGATAATAAATAGAAAAAAAGACAATTTAATACTGATATATTCGTTTTATACTCAGTTGCAGAAACGGTCGTTAAAGTTAATCCTCCATTAAATCTCTTGCTAACTTTTACTACATCAACAAGACAAAAAGTGACAGCAAGAGATTTAATGCAGGATTCACTTTAATGACCGTTTCTGCAACTGAGTGTTAGAATGTTGCATTGCGTAGCTGCAACTTCACAATAAATTATGTGCCTCTAGAGAAAAAGGGTACAAGCTAAATCAGCTTTTAAAATAGGGTACAAGCGAACTCAACTTGTGAAATAGGGTACAAGCGAACTCAGCTTGTGAAGTAGGGTACAAGCGAACTCAACTTGTGAATTAGGGTACAAGCGAACTCAGCTTGTGAATTAGGCAAGCGAACTCAGCTTGTACTCTCTTTCACTAAAGGCTCATAATTTTAGCCTAGTTTCATTAATATCACAATCTAAAACCATAAGACGTTGATGGCGCCAGAAGCGAAAGTTATAATATAACTAATTTAGACTGCGTATAATAGTTTGTTTATCTCTTCCTACGTGTGTGGAATCACGTTTATTTTTAACAACTTTGGCAGACACGTGGCTTTTTTCATACAAGGGACGTTTGAATCATTTTTCTTCGTATTTGGCCGTCAAATAAACAAAGAAAAATATGTTATTTTACGCAGAGTTTTTGGATAAAGGAAATTATTTTTGTCAAGTCATTATTGTTTATTGCTGTCAAATGTGTAATAAGGTTAAGGAGTTTATATTTTATAGTGTTTTCCCGCGACTTCGTCCGCACAAATTATATACCAGATTTTAAGTCAGATCATAAGCTATCAAACAAAAAAAGTTTCATCAAAATCGGTTCAGTAGTTTTTGCGTGATGTGCAAACAAACAAACAAACTAACAATTTTGTCAATAGATGGCGCTGCACGTCATTTAAATCGCGCTATCGAATGTTATTTGATTTTATATGAAGTAAACCGCTACTTTTTTGATCCTCATGATTTTACGGTTTTATAATAGTTAAGATAAACAAAATGCGTATTTACGGAATAAGAAAAAAAATTCAGGTCCAGAGAACATTCGCGTACCACTGAAAAGTGCAAGTAGATTTGAACTTTCTGTATTTTTTTATTACTAGAAAAATGTTAAGAGTGTATTCAGATAATGAATCTGAACTACTTTCCCTGAGGAACATGGGTCAAAAATTGTTTGGACTTCCCATACAAAACCAATCAGCTGATCCGCACTTTTGTATGGAAGGTCGCGTTACGAAATTACACGTATAAATTCTTTTTCCTATACCGTCAACACACTAGTTGGCGCCATTTTTTCATGTATTCAAACTTTTAAATATCCCTTCACTTTTTCGTTACTTTTAATAAACGCCTTATTTTCACTACTTAATTTCCCAAAGGGTAGTTAAAGATATTCTAGTTTTATAATTTTCTGACATTATATTCACATTTTACTTAGTAGATAACTTTTTAAAAACTCATTCATCGACTCTTACGACTGTACGAGTCACAAAATGTAGGTACATAGGTCGACTGACCTAGGTGGAAACTGTAACGAAATGTCACAAAACTTTGTTAATCAAATGATAATGGAACCACAAATTGGTGATACGTCATAGAGACGGAAGCTCGCTATTATTAAATTTTACTCTCATAATTTATTTACTCTGTGAGATTTCCTCGTATATCATTTTAACAAGAGAAATATTTAATTGTAAAAAATGACGTAGAAAATTTTATTATGAACATAATTTTATCTCATTTTGGTACTATTTAAAACAAAGAAATAAAAAAAAAAACATTTTTACAGTAAAATTATTTTTTTAATTAACTGTTTGTCTGTGTTTATCTATTTATGAACATAAAGTCCTAAACCAATACAAAATTGGAATTTAAATCAAGTGAGATCGAAAATTAATTGATTTTCAATAGGTTCTACTATCCAATGTTAATACAGGAACGTTCGAGATCCTGGTTGCTTCCAATCCAGTGCTGCTTCCAATCGTATTTTTTTTATTTCTTATTAATTACTTATACAAAATATAAAAAAATAAGGATGTCACATAGTTATTGCTGATTGTCAGTTTATTGGGTAATTTTTTGAGTGTTTGTAGTTACTATCTTTAAACCGCCGAAAGTGGTTTTAAAGCTCTTTACGGTTCGTTAAATTGGAAATCAGCAATGACTATTATTTGGACTATTTCTTGTCTTCATTCTAGTTTAATTGTTAAGAAATTAAGATTGATGACAGCACTGGACGCTCGGTACCCCCTTAAAGGTCAAGGTTACGCAATGTGAAAGCTACAATCTGTGAGATGTGTTAGGAAAAATGATGGAGGATGTAGAAATTGACGTGAGATTGTCAGTTTATTAGAAATGAGAGTGAACCGAAAACGATATCTTACGCTTTTGTAGGGGAGCCTATTGAACTGTGAAAATATCTGTTCAGTAATTTGTTCGGGGAAGTAAAACATTCTGGGTAAGCCAAATATAGGTAATGGAGAAAATAACTGACACTTAAAATCCAGTTAATCTGCTATATTAATTATTCGTGGTGTAAGAGACATCCAGGAAAAGACTTAAACTGCAAATTCAGACCATTAAACTGAACAACTTTCACCTCAGGAAATGCGAAAAAAAATGTGCCTTTTCATACACTAATAGGTAGTAGAGCAGTTTCTATGAAACAGCAGATTTTTTTTCTTTAGAGTAAGTTGTCTATTAAAAAAATCATGTTGACCTAACCTAACCTCAGAAATGGAGAAAAAAATATCAGCTGGTTCACACATTTTAACTGGGGTGTGTATAGTCTGTATATAAAGTCGTGGCATGAATGTTTGGGGGACTAATCATTTTTGTATGGTGGTGTTGCCAGGTTATTCTTGATTTTGACGTTCTTGCGTGGAGACAGCGCCCTCATTTATTGCCAAGACTTTATAGACAGACTGTACAGCAGTTTATATGGAACAGCAGATTTTTTTTTCTCCGTTCGGATGCTGACTCCATAATGAAAGCAGTTTGATGATCTGAATTCACAGCTTCAGTATTCGGTCCGAGTTTATTCTTAGCTTTCCCTTACACCCTGTATTATTATTGCTCCCAAAATTTGTAACTTCTTGTTTATTTGTTTGCATGAAAAATTTGTTAGAGAAAATGATAAACGAAAATGTTTTTTTTAAATCACAATATTAATTCTCTGTTCTCTAATGCTTTTATATAATTATTAGTTGAGTGGCAATCACTTTTATAATTATTGTGAAAATAATAAACCAGTTATAGCAAATTATGTATAGCGACTTACCTGATCGCACTGAATGAAAAAAGCAAATTCAATCCTATACTTAATTTTCACAATTTTTTGCTTTCTTTGTCTCTAAAAGCACTGTTAATAACGTCACAGTTAGCTGTTAATATAAAAAACAAAGCGCATACTTACAGCAGAATTATTGGCACATTAAAAATAACACTTGGAAATTCAAAATCACACAAGCGGGACGAAAAAGGAAAAAAAAACGTGGTTTTGGTAATATTTTTTTCACACGGGCAATTTACTTGACATATTGTAGCAGCTTTGGCGGCACTTTTTTTGAAAATGGAACTTCCGACTAGAATGTATCACAGGCTTAAAGGTGCGTTCTGAAACGCTCTCCAGACAATACTGGCGGGAATACGATCCGAGTGCGCGGGATTTTATTTTTGGATGGAATCGTGCGCGTGCGTCGCGTTCGGTAAAGATTTATTTTCCTCCCGTCACAGTTTACTTTTGGATGTGAAAAGGTCATTGGACAGATGAGGCGCGATTGTTTTCGATATAACGAAAGTTCTAATTAATCTGTTTCAATGTCAGTCGACGCCATTTTGTTTTTACGCATTCTTTTTTCGCACGTTTTCAAACATCACAAGGTGATAACAGATTTCATTGAAAAAAAAATGTAAAATATGTTTGCCGACGATGCTTCAGTAATAAAGGTAATAAAGAATTGGTCATACACTCAACCAAGCTTGAAGAATGCTAGTTATTCTTTAGTGTATGGCTTTTGAGTTTTCTGCAGACTGTATGATAGTTCAGGCATTTAATGTTATTGTTATTAACTGTTAAGCAGCAATAAAGGCTATTTTATTTTTTTATTTTTTATGATAGTTGGTGGAGGCAAGTTTAAACCCTCTACATTATGCTGCCGATCGCAAGCAATTCAAAATACATTGATGAGTGAGCGAGCTATGTTTCAAGTTTATTTCAAACTGACCAGTCGACTATGCTGAGATTGTCGACTGGTCAGTTTGAAATAAACTTGAAACACAACTCGAAAAAACGTATCTAAATCTAAGTCTTCATTAGGCTAGCAACATATCCAACTAAAGACCCAACATATCCATCCATCCATCCAACTTCTTTTCATTCATATTCTATATTAGAAATACAACATAAATTTTCAAATTTAGTATTTAATTGTATTTGGTTCGAAAAACATTAAAAACGCAATTACGCTAGAATAAAGACAAACATTTTTAATAAAATAATTACATCCGATTTTTTTTTGCATATTCGTAAATTTCCCATTTTTCCATGAACTCTTCTTCATTAAACTAATTTAAACAAGTCGTATTGTTTGTTAGCTTTCGGCTATTTACAGCAATAAAATTATGATAATACCCTTATTTAGTCCGCTCTTTGTTGCTGGTAAATATCCGAGAAAATTTTATTTTAGATAAAATCGATTACTTAAAATATTTGACCAGAGCGGACGTGTTTTGTGTTAACTATTAACTCGGTAAAATCATTAATATTACTTAACAAGTGATTATAGACGTTGTGTCTTCGTATTGGACTTTGTTTTCAAGTGCACGACAAGCGTAACTTTCTAATTTACCGGCTCCCCGCACACCTCGGGTAAAGGAGACAAGGATATTATTCATCCTTCTCGCGCACGCCACCATTGTAAGTTAGACGAACATAGATATTTTTTTTTTGTGAGGGTGACAAGATGCAGGGATTTCTGGAGGCTAAAAGCGCATCGAACCCAAATCTCTCGCAGCAGCCAAAAGTTTTATCACGCAAGCGAAAGCCCGATTATGACACATCAGTAGTTGACGCCTTGTCTTCATTCAAAAAGGAAATTTTAGACTCAATGAACGCACTGAGTTCCGAACAGAACGAAAAAATCAACCAACTAAGTGAGGACATAAACTGCGGTATAAAGGGAGAACTGAACAAATTAACCCAGCACTTCCATGACCTGAAGGTTTCATTGGAGCATACTGATCAGGTTGTTCTTGATGTGAACAAACGCGTTACCGATCTTGAGACAAACTGTAAGAAGTTTCCCAACTTCGAGGTTCAACTGGCAGACATGCGGAGTGAAATTAATGATCTTCGTGCCGAGCAGCGGAACCAACAACAGCGCGCCAGACTCCTAAACCTGGAATTTCGTGGCTTGCCCGAAATTAAAAATGAGAATTTATCGCACTATGTATCCGGCTTGGCTCAACGGGCAGATATTATCTTACAGCCCGGCGATATCATACACATCAGTCGTGTACAGAAGATGGACTCCTCATCAGGCCACCCGCGTAATGTGATTGTGCAGCTTAGAAACAAGTACGTGAAAGACACTCTTCTGTCCGGGGCGCGTAGAGCGCGTATATCAACCACCATGGACCTAGGACTTGCTGGTGATGCCCGTAAAATTTTTATAGGCGAGCATCTAACCCCCGAAAACAAACTGCTGTACAAATCTTGCCGCGAAAAGGCCAGAGAAATGGGTTACCAGTTTACATGGACGAGGGATTGCCGTATCTTCGTGCGCAGAAACGAACAGTCTCCGGCACTCCCTATAAACTCAGAGAAGGACCTCAAGAAGATAGTCCCAATTGCGAACTAGTTATTAAGGTTCCGAAGTTTGTTGGTTACATTTCTTATGTCGTTTGCCTACTTAAGTTTCTTACTCATTTTATATTTTTTTATATACCTAATATACTTATACTCCTTAAAAATTTTTGCATAAACATACTAACAAGTATCTTAAAGTACCATTACGGTTTTCTAATTCAACCGATAACGTGTGTATACCTATCGCATAACACTATTTTCTTTATCATTACGAGCGATTCACTTCTCGGACCTTGCAGTAATTCGTATAACGCGTCTGCTTCATTTATGCTTCCCGACCGCGTACGTGGAATTCATCTTTCTTTTTTCACTATCATCGCTTTTATATCTTTTTATATCCTAATTATTATTTTGACCCCTACTGAATATAACGTACACATCATATATATATTAAAACACAAGCACACTTTTCTATCTCGGGCAATAACTTATGTATCCACTCATCATATCGTCGTCCTATCTAATACGAGCTACTTAAGTCTTATACCCCACTGCTGCTCTTATGACCCGTTTAATTCATTATTATCTCCAGGTTATATAGAATACGCGCACAAGATATTTAATTTTTCTTTTCAAAGTAATGAGCGACTTATATGCGTACCGTTCCACAACCACCCTGCAGTAGTCATGTTATACACAACTGATAAACTTGGACACGCACACATTTGCACATGGAGTTGTTCCCCGTTCGTTCTTTTTTTATTTTTCTCTTTGTGCGAATACGTGAACACCGAGGAATGTCAATATATGGGTCATAATCTATGCGTGAATATTCGCAATAGATTAGTATTTTATTCTTATATACGAGTGGTATTAACTAATTGTTGCTTTCTTTATTTAGAACAAGTGATACCAGAATTTAAGTTCGCATTTCTCATTAATTATATAAATGGCATCTAATAGAAACAATTTGAATATCTATTACCAGAATGTCCGCGGTCTCAGGACAAAGTGTTTAAATTTATTTAATAATATTCTTCTGTACGACTACGATATTTTAATTTTCACAGAAACATGGTTACAAGATGACATTCTTGACTCCGAAATTTGCGATAATAGGTATGAAATATTTCGTTCTGACCGTAACCTATTGACCACTGGTAAGAGGTCAGGTGGGGGCGTAATGATCTGTGTAAAACACGAATTAAGTGCCGAGCTATCCCCGCACTGGCAAAATGGTTCTCAGGTGGAGGGTATGTGCGTAACTGTTCCGGCTCGCGTGTTCGGCACGAGCGCTAACCTTCATCTTATATCCATTTACTTAACTGACACAAGGCGCGCTACTGATGTCCATCATCGCATTGATTTTATTAAAAACTGTATATCAAATTTTGTAGAATCACACGAGTTGGATAATTTCTTGGTTGCTGGTGATTTTAATTTATTCTGTTTGCAATGGTGTGACACTGGTTTTACAACCGTTGCACTTGGCCCCAGCGAGCTTCAAAACGCAGCACCTTCCTTCATAGAAGATATGGGCGTTCTCGGACTTACGCAGTATAACTGCATACTAAACGCCCTAGGTAGGACCTTAGATCTTACCTTCTGCAACCTTCCGTTGACGGTTACTGCATCAGCTGTAGCGCTCTCACGTATTGATGATCATCACCCGCCACTCACTATCGATATACACGATCTATTTGTAAAACCTCTCTGTGAATTACGCCAACCCCGGTTTAACTTTTTCAAGGGAAATTACGATGAAATTAATAAATTTCTCAAACGTTTAGACTGGTCCTCCCTTTTATCTGAGGGTACTATTGATGATGCAATTGAGGACTTTTACCAAAAACTTTATGAAAGCATTGACTTATTCGTTCCAATAGGCTTCGCTAGCGCATCTAATAAAACATATCCTGTGTGGTACAGCCCATCTCTCATTCATATCATTCGTGAAAAATCAAAGTCACATATGAAGTGGAAAAAATTTAGGAACCCTAGAGACTATGACGAGTTTTCATTATTGAGGGCTAGACAGCGTCGTGTACAACGCTTATGTTTCGAGAAATTTGTTAAAAATACAGAAAAAATGATTAGGTACTCCCCAAAATTCTTCTGGAAATATGTAAAATCAAAAAGAGGAGGTTCCGCTTATCCTACTAAATTCACACTTGGAAACAATGAGTATACTGATGGCAATGCCATTTGTATGGCATTCAACAATTTTTTTGAAAGTGTGTTTAGTCAGCCAGCAGCGTCTACTCTCGACGATACTCATAATATGCCCACACAGTGTAGCTATTCGTCATGCGATACTATGTCCAGCCTCAATATCACAGAAGATGAAGTTCGCACCTTGCTTACTGGTCTTGACAGACAAAAAGGCCCTGGCTGCGATAAAATTCCACCCATATTCTTAATAAACTGTGCTGACAGTCTTGCTTTACCGGTTAAAATACTGTTTCAACGATCCTTGCAGGAATGTTACTTTCCAACACAGTGGAAAAAAGCCAACATAATTCCCATACATAAGAAGGGCTCTAAATCATTAATAACAAACTATCGTCCGATATCCATATTAAATACACTTAGTAAATTGTTTGAGAAAATTGTATACAAACATATATATCCAACTGTATCAAAGGGCATTCCGTTTAATCAACACGGTTTCCTCAAGGCGCGCTCCACTACCTCTAACCTAGCTTATTTCACCAATTATGTTCTTAATGCAATGGAGGGTGGAGGACAGGTGGACGTGATCTACACGGACTTTGAAAAAGCCTTTGACCGTGTGGATCACGACATCCTGATCTATAAACTACAAGCTCTGGGAATACATGGAGACCTGCTGCGTTGGGTTCGTTCATATCTCTCCAACCGCTCTCAGGCTGTCGTGCTTGGTGGGTACAGGTCAGATTTTGTCGGTGTGCCTTCTGGTGTGCCTCAGGGATCCCACCTCGGACCTCTCTTCTACAACGCTTATATCTTCGATATTTACTCTTGTTTCGACAGTGCCGCTCACTTGCTCTATGCTGACGACACGAAGATATTTATGGCAATCCGTTCTGTATCGGACTGTGTGAAATTACAACATGATCTTAACAACCTTTTCGTTTATTATAACAATAACAGGATCACGGTCAATATTGCAAAGTGTCAATGCATAAGCTTCACGCGCAAAAGATCTGTTATTACATATCAGTATAATTTTAATGGCGTTGCGGTTGAGAGGGTCGAGGTGGTTCGGGACTTGGGAGTGCTCCTGGATAGTCAAATGCATTTTTCTTCGCATATTGAAAGCATAGCTAACAGGGCGTTTCGTAGTCTTGGATTTGTCATGCGCACTTGTAAACCGTTTAATAATTTCATCACCTTTAAAGTCGTTTATTTCGCTTATGTCCGCAGCCTGCTCGAATACGCCAGTCCCGTGTGGTCACCGATTTACTCAGTTCATAAAGAGCGCTTAGAACGCATTCAACGCAGATTTCTGAACTTTGTTAACTTTAAACTTAAAATGCCCTCTATTTCTTATTCTGATAACTGTGCACATTTTAATCTGTTACCGCTCGAGAATAGACGAGTAATGATGGACATGTGTCTATTATATGACATATTGAGAGGGCGCCTCGATTGTCCTGATCTTCTGGCTCATATTGCCCTAGCTACACCAAAACGCCGTACTAGGCAAACGCCTCTATTCCATGTTCCTTACCACTGCACTAATTACGGTCAGAACGCGGTGCTCACGCGGCTTGTGCGAACCTATAACAATAGTTTTGATGCTATAGATATATTCACTGGTTCAAAACACTCGTTTAAGAATAAAATCATTGTAGAACTTACTACTGACCCGTAACGAGACCTACTGTATAACCACAGAGGATCCTCTGTGGTATAACAACTCATTTAGTAATCTGACAAGCACCCACTCTTTTCTTTTCATTTCTTGAATCACGTTATATATTATAACTTGTTACTCACACACGCAGTTATTATATTACACAAACCCTAGTGGTATTACAGATAATATTTCTTTACTGTAATCCCGATCCCAAGAGTTATATCGCAGGGCTAGGTCTACACACAATCACACGCACGGAGCATTGTGGGAGGGGTTGGAAGTGCTCAGTAAGCACTTTTGCTTCGGAGACGGCTATCGATACTTGTCTTCCCGCTCACGCCGCTACAACTACTCATGCCCCCTCGCACGCACCACGTTGCGCCCCTTATGGTGTTATGCAAATTATTGCATAACCATGTGGCACGCGTTCTACCCCTACCTTGCACTTCTAGCCTCCCTATAGTGTTCTGTGATTACACGTACTCATCCAGGGGAAAAGATAATTGAAAGGAAGATACATTTCTACATACCTACGTAACTGTAATGTCCGGGGCGTCTATTGCTCGCCTTATACTTTTATCGGACTATGTTCCGATGAGTGGAACATTTGTAATGGGTACCTAAACTTTGTACTTAAAACATTTTTATTTTTCGCTACCTACACGATATAACTTGGTCCGTTTTTATCATTTGTAACTTTGCACACTAGGTATTATGTAACACCGGGTTGTATGTTCACGGAATACAACGTTTCTGTTCATTATACACGTATCTTAAGAAAAATCTGTAATTGGCCTGTGTTATATTTGTTTATATTACATATCTTATAGAATGTTTGTAATAGGCTGTAGATTTTTCTAATAAAATAAAATAAAAATAAAAATAAAAAAAATAAAAAAAATCTAATTACTCAAATTGAATTTAGCTTTTTGGTTCGCAATCTAGCTTATAGTTAAATATAATCTTAACTATTATAAAACCGTAAAATCATGAGGCATAAAAAAGTAGCGGTTCTCTTCATATAAATTCAAATAACATTCGATAGCGCGATTTAAAAACGTGCAGCGCCATCTATTGACAAAATTGTTAGTTTGTTTGTTTGTTCGCGCATCACGCAAAAACTACTGAACCGATTTTGATGAAACTTTTTTTGTTTGATAGCTTATGATCCGACTTAAAATCTGGTATATAGGTACCTAATTTGTGCGGACGAAGTCGCGGGTAAACACTAGTATAAATATATATACCATAGATAAGGACGGAAACGTCATTTATTAAATGGATTTTTATTGTTTTGCAAAGTATTATAAGGGGGCACCGACTCAATCGTATTTTTTTAATTTTTTATACAACATTCTCAAAAACAATTTTCAATTTATCGAAACATCACGATGTTTAAAAAACCAAGTATCGGTAATGTCTTGATTATTAGAAAATGAGCAATTTGCATTCCTTTCTTCCATTAGGGTAATTCTAGGATAGATGCCGCACTTTTTGAAATATCGTTATATTTCTCAGTTCAATGACAGGAACCAAATAAGATGGTACGATTCAAATACATTGGTCCTTCGTCTACTATTTCATTCGAAAAAAATATCATCATTGTTTATACTTTTTATGCTATGTTAATTTTCCCTGACCTCTAAAATTTGAAGTATATATGCCCCATAGCGGATAGTTGCCTCACCAGTAAAAACAGCCTAGGGGATATGTGCCCTATCAAGAAAAAAACACTTTTTATGCAAGAACATTAGTTATTTACGATGAATGGATGAATCCAAATAAAACTGATATTTTTTTATTTTTCTCAATGAAGATTTAACATATTAAATGACAGTAGAGTATAGATGCCCCATCTTAGTTCTCTTTTTGATGGGGCATCTATACTCTACTGTCATTTAATATGTTAAATCTTAATATTATAAATAATTTGCTACCTAAGCAGGTACATAACAATCATTGCAATACCTATTAGCATGCCCATCACAACATCTAAAACAATATCTAAATAATTAAGGATAAGCCTCAAGCTATAGGATAGACGCCCCTAGAGGCATCAATACCTTAACAAAATTGGGGCAAGTATACTTTTCGTAGGGGATAGATGCCTATTGCAATAAAAAATAAACAAAAACATGAAATTAAAAACAATCTTCTTTGCGGGTATGCATACACTACTCTTAAATAGGGAAACACCAAAAAAAATTGTTTTATTTATCAGGGAAAAAGTATAAACACCACAACAACACCGTAAAATAATAATTGTAAATATTACCTTCGCGCCAAAACTTCTAAGGAAACTCACTCGTGCGCACAACCACTCAGCGTCTTGTAGCGCGGCACCCTACGCGGGGGCGGGGGGGGTCTCTTGTTTAGTATTAGAATGACCGCCACCCAAGGTCGCGAAACTCGAGTTTTAAAATTCAGGGCGTCTATCCCACTACGGCATCTATCCTAGAATTACCCTACCACATAATTAGGACATTCCTTCTTGTTTTTTTGGAAATGTTGTATAATAATTAAGAAATTAAGTGAAATTCAGGGTAGGACTGGAGACTCCGTACCCTCTTTAAAAAAAAAGGGTTCCACCTGCGGTATAAATAGACATACTCTCGTCTTTTCTAATATAAGTATTAATTTGTGTTTGAAAGAGAAAGTGTTAAGCAGCCTACCTATCTTTCCCAGTCTACTATTACTCAGTATTTACTACCTAACCTTTTACCTGTCTACAAATAAATAGTCGCCCGACTGTCCTTTTCAATACAAATGCCAATGACTTCGTATAAATAAAGAGGTGTGCGAATGCCAAAATTAAATGTGAGTGCTTTGATCGTAAGACGACGGTGCGTGTTGGCCTATAAACTATGCGGTCACATGCTTTCTTTCATTTTCATTTAAAATAGTTTAGATAGATTAGTTAGATTTATTAACAGAATAAAGAACACGATGTACGACAACACCATGGCTTTTTGGTGAAGGAAAACATCGTGAGGAAATCTGCGTGCTTCAAGCTTCGATCAAAATAAAATGAATGGATAGGCCTAAAGCGCGGTAAGTTGAAGCAAACTACTGGTGCACTTGGTACATACAAACTAGCGCCATTACCTGTCAAATCTAGGGCACTTTCATACAAGTGACAAGTAAAAATTTCATTTGTTTTGCCTCATTTTTCTGGTTTGAAATGTTCGCTTAAGGCCTATCCATTCATTTTATTTTGATCGAAGGCTTCAAGTATGGTACCTACTAGAGGCAACACCCAGACTTTTTTGTAGCACTCGTGTAGGCCAATTGGTTCAAACTTACGTAGAATCTGCCAGCTGCTCGCCGCTTTTTTTTTAATGACTAATACAGCATTGCTCAGGGAGCAGTTACTGCTTTTTACTGCGGACTTTTGGAGGGACCAAGAAGGGTCTACCGATCCAAATGAATGAACTTAAGCAACCGACCTAGGGGCACCCAGAGGGGTACGGACTTCGGCATAGGACGTTGCTTGGGCTACGCGGCGGATTGGGTAGCGGGGATCGCTCGCCGCACGATGGGTGCACTGCTGATTCTGGTGCACAGATTTTTTTCGCATTGTCTGTTCTATACATAATTATTCAATGGTACCCATCTGTCCATTATAAGTGGCCACGGGCTCACTCCCCGTTACACTGGACAGTGTTTCGGTAACTTTAGTGAAACGTGGATGTTCTGAGGTTTCAGGATAATCTCTGACTACCTCGGGGAATATAGTCGTGAGCATATGCAAAAATATGTTCCCTGTGCCTTGTAGGTATGTAAGTTTGGGATTATCTCAAAAACTATTGGAACGATTTTGATTATTATTCCACTGTAGTAATTTTTAGAGTTCAGTACCTGAGCATTTTTTTTCAAACAGCTACCTTGTTCAAAATGTTAACTTTTTTAAAAATATCATTAAATGAATGATTTAAAGCTATAATATGTTTCGTAATATAATTAGGTATCTAATATTAGCACTCAAATGGTAAAATATTAGCTATTTTCGCTTACAGATCGATTTTAACGAGACCTGGCGGAGATTTTCTTTCCCTTCCGTTACCATAGAATTTAGTGAATAAATCCTAAAAGAAGCATTATAGAAGAATAAAAAACCGTTTAGTATGATATTTTATACATGACGTATTGGAAAACGACACCGTTTTTAACGAAAACATTACAATTGTTTAGTTTTAGGCATTTCTTTGTACTATCCGTTACCACATGGTCAAGATGGCAGTGTATTTTTCTCTTTAACGATCAGATCGGTAGGAATATCTATGAGTTTTGTATATGAAATGGAAGTCCTCTTTTGATTTTATATTATTATTCACTAAAATAATAGAATAATCGAATAATTATGTACTTTTTCACATAATTTATAGTGTTTCAAAAACGGACAGTAACGGAAAAGACGGTAACGGAATCATAAGGCTGGTGGCATAAAGGTACGAAAATATCGAATAATTAAAAATTAATTCAAATTCATAATAAAGAAAAAGGGAAGAATACGAAATCAAAATACAAGAACAAACTCGTTCAGACCATCAAACTAATCCACTTTCTCTTTGGAACCACTGTCGAAATCGCGAAAAACAAAATAAACTGTTCCATACAAAACAGCAATCCTACTCAACCCATATGTATGGGACAGATAAGAAAACACGTTTCTGGTGACCCCTCATAAAACCTTTCGTTTTTTTTTTAATTATTTATTAAAAGATCTGCTACACTAACTTCTGTGTATAATAAATATATAATCAATTCAGTAAAAATGTCAACCATCTACCCATTACGGTTCAAAAGATACAGGTATCATACATAATAACGAAGCGCTTCCAACTCTTCGCGCTCTATCTCAAGAACGGTCAGTTATACAAAATATTACAAAAGATCGCATTTTTAGACAATTTTAAGCTCTAAAATTTTTACTTAACCTTAAATGTCATTTGAAGCATAGGAAAGAAGATATTTTCAAAAAACCTGTTTTTTGACATTAGTCCTTGAATATCTTGATTTGCGTAGTCGATATTTAATGTGCCTTTTGACATAACATAAAAATTGTCATAACGATTATTTTTACAAGTTTGTAGCTTATTATCTCTCATAATTAAATTGAATTAAAAAAATATATTAATAAAATTATTATGGTAATGTTCTCATTGTGCCCAATACTTTATGCTTATCTTTCGTTACTTTTCGGGGTCCCCATAATACATTACCGCCAAGATGGCAACGGAGGGGAAGTAACGGTCCTAACGCTAGAAAATCTTTAAAAAAATAATTTAAATGTTTTCGCTATCAATTTAGGTTATATTTTGCTCAATGAGTCTTGGTTATGAACCAATAAACATTTAAAATGTAATTTCAAAGCAAAAAAGTAGCAACTTAGTCGAAAATTTACCTTGATTTGTCCTGGTAACGTATCTGGGGGACAATTTACGGACCCGACGTAAACCACGCGCCCGGTTCACTTTACTGGCAATTTCTGCCAAAACTGAAAATTGTAGGGCAAGTTTTGAGGTTTCTATATAAAATTAAATGTTGCTTGATGTAAAAAAACACCTTATTTGTTAGAAATTTTAATCGGATCAGGGTAAAATCGTGGTAACGGAATATGGGATGTCCCTTTTTTCAAATTTCTCGGACACAATTAAAACATGTTTATTTCTTATTTTTTGTACTACGCAGTGCCTGATAAGGATATTTTATACAAGTTAATGCATATATTGATCTAGAACAAGTGTTTCCAATTCAGAAAAACATATATAATAACATGAAAAAGACCAATGTTTTTTCATTTTCTTGCCTGGACGCTAGGAAATGTGGGTATCCCGCATGACAAAAGTTAGCTTTCTGATTGATTTTACTATCAATCAATATACTTTTAAAAATTATTTTATATAAAATATTAAATTTGTCACCACCTCAATACATTAAAACGATGTTTGCTGAGTAATTAATTGAGATATGAATTTTTAAAGTGTCCGGACATGCCAAAAACACAAGGTAGCTGTTTGAAAAAAAATGCTCACCTACTAAAATTGGCAAAACATAAGAATTATGGAATCACCTCGTTGTCTGTCCACCCGTCTGTCACACGTGTTTTCAGAGACCGTGAGACATAATATAATAAGGAAGCTGAAACTTGGCACAGTTATACTAGTAGCAATTCATTTTAACTTTAAAAGTAAAACTTCTATCTTGTGTGGGGTGGGAAATTTGTCGAGGTGTTACGAGGGTATTGTGCTGCCCCCAGTCGTATTTTTTTACTGAACAATTAAACAACATTCCCAAAAAACAAGAATGTCACATTATTGTCATTGCTTGTTTTCAATTAACGGTGCTCGGGGCAATGACAACAATGTGACTTTCTTGTTCTTGGAAATTTTGTTAAATTGTTTAGAAATAAAAAATACGATTCAGGGGGGTTATTGTGTAACTAATACCCGATTCAATCGGTATCAAATCGAAACGGTGTTTTAGCAGTTCTTGGCGATTTTGCTTCTTAATATTTAGTTAATTTATCTTAGATAATGAACACGATGATCAAGGTCATAAAACGTTATCGATTTCGTAAACGATATAATCGGAAGCTTACACAATAGGCCCTACAGGGCAGCACAATAGGCTCGGTACCCCCTAACAAAAACGTTTTTTCATATAATATTGTGTAGGGTATTCATTGGTTTGATACTTCTCGAAATTTCTGACGTATCAAAAACATAGCTCTCTTGTTTTTATTGACCATTTTAGATTTACATATATTTTGATGTTGACACTTTAGATCAGTTTTGATTTGGATCCACTATACTCAATTTCAAATAGCAACGACAATTTAAGGCTATTTTGAATTACAGAAACAGAGATATGAAACACTTCCTCTCACTTATTCTAAGAACAGCTTTAGTAACGTCCAATAGCATATCTTTCTGATAATTAAATTATATTTGCAAATCAGAATTGGCCAGAAAGCTAGAAACCCATCAAACTGAACAACTTGACTTGACTTTACATGGGAGCAAACCTATCGGAGCAAAAAATCCGCAGTTTAGAATGGAACAGCTGATTTTTGTTTGTTCCGATCGGTTTGCTGCCATAGTAAAAGTTGTTCATTTTGATGGGTACACTCTTAGTTTAAAACTACGAGTACATACCCCTATAGAGACGTAATATAAGGCGACCCAACTCTGTCAACTCGTCAGTGACTTTTCACTGAAATATTTCGCAACGCCTTTGTTTTCCGCCATTGTTTCGAATAGACTTCGTAGTACTTCGGAGCATTTCCAACCCCCCCGCACCTCAGCTAGTTGACAGAATTGTTTTCTTTTAAATTCGCATGTAATACGTCTCTATAGGGGTATATGCTCGTAGGTTTAAAAGGATGCTAATGATATCAATTTCACCCTGTAGTCATTTAAGATTATTAATTTCTTTTAACCTATTTCGTTCCACTGCTGGGCAAAGGTGCCCTACTATAACAACAATATTACAAAAATTTATTATACAAATATTATACAAAATGAAAATACAACATCAATATTATACAAATTAGATACCACTTAAAATATACCGAGAACATCCAGTGCAAGCTAATTTAAACACCGATATTAGGTCAAATGTAAATACTTCTGAAGCGTATTTATCTTATAAACTTGCATAAACTCACGACTTTAATCCTTGTGGTCAGAAACATTGCGACCAACTATCAAGCTCACTTATATGATAAAGGTTTTTTTAAGGGGGCGCCGAGCCTTATTATGCTGCCCTCAATCTTTTGTTTTCACAACATTTCCAAAATACAAGAATGTCAAATTGTAGTCAATTTATCGGGTAACTGCGGATTTTTTAATAATGTTTGTAATTATTACCTTTCAAACCGCCAAAACTTTTTGCGGTTTTAACGATAATAACTACAAGCATAAAACATAATAATTTGTAATGTTTTGATAAATTATTGAAAGGCAGTCAGGACTACAACGTGACATTCTTGTTTTTTTCAAAAATGTTGTATAATTAATACAGTTTTTGAGAGTTACGCGGTTATTATGCAAGGGGTTGCGGTTGCGGTTGTTGTTTAATTGTTTAGAACTAAAAAAATACGATTGGGGGCAGCAGGATAGGCTCGGTTCCCCTTTTAAGGAATGACGTGTCAAGTTATAGTATGTATCCTTTAACCACGAAACGTGCATGGCATGAATAACCTTATCCCTTAGTCGCCATTTACACGGCAAGAAATTCACACTGAAAAAAAATGTGTTTACTTCAACCAAGATCTTGTTTATGATAATCATACAATCATGAATCCATATTATGAGCCTGTCAACATCATGACATGAACATTGTTAAACGAATTCGGCTTGCTGTTATTACTACCATCTTTTGTTTTTAGGAAACAATAATAAAAAGATTTCAATTATTTTGTGTTAACTAAGAGAAAATACTTCTTAGTTGGAGCGTATTTTTTCAGTGCAGTGTTGTCTGCATAATATACTATACTTCTCCAACTTCAGATACCGTATCTCTCACGGACTTATTGTCGCGCATTTTTTTCAGTACAGTGTTGTCTGCATAATACTATACATCTCAAACTTCAGATACCGTATCTCACGGACTCATTGTCGCGAATTTTCTTTAAAACCTTTTAAGTTACACTTAATGAAAAAACAAAGTCCTAAAAACACGCGTTATAAAAATAAACCATTGTCAATTTTCTATAACAGGATAATTTTCTTGTAAAACAACAACAAATCACGTTATAAAAAACCAAGATACATTTTTACTTTATGCTCCTAAATGGTGAAACACGATTAGAGAGCAAACCAGACAATTCTTTGTCCCAGAATAAATTCTCAAAGAAAATGTAAATGCTGCCAAGGTTTCAGAAACGAGGCGACTTTGAACTTGCGTGCAGTTGGAAATTAATTTCACTTTATTGTTTATTTTGGTCATAAGGGAACACAAAGGCATTTTGTTTAAATCAAGACCGAAAACGTACTACATACGAAAACAATACGAAATACATAATTGAAGCGAAGCAGTTAACATTTTCCTTAGCCGTGAGCTTTTAGACTCAGTCTAACAATGATTCTGGCCATTCAGGAAATGATAAAACTCGTTTCGACCCTTCTGGCCTCAAAGGTCGTAAACGCCACTTTTGGCCAAAATGAGTTAAAAATGCAGTTTTGTTTATTTTTTCGCTCTATCGATCAGTGTATTCTCCTGTAAATCGTTTTTGGCGTTTACGACAACTGAGGCCAGTGGGGTCGGTTTATATGTATTTAGTATTTACATAAAAATAAATAAATAAATCAAAACCATTAAGTAATCAAATAATACAAATATCTTTTGGATAAGTGTTACTATTCAATACAACAGTTTCTTAAGTGACTTATTTGTATGTGGCTATTGACTGACTGTATGTTTGATTATTTTAAATCTATGAAATTTTTATCTGAATATCAAATACCTATCTGACATCTTAAATTTGACTAATTACCAAATATTGTTGTTATTCGATTTGTTATGATCATACTTGTAATTAACATTTGCATGCCTTCATGGTAGAATATGTTGGAAAATTGTATTTTTATAAAACCTTATTTACCATATTTTTGCAAATAAATTATCATTATCATTATCATAAATCAAAGAATGGAAAGATATTTCGATTCCTTTTTTATCTTTCTGTCCAATTTTCAGCAATTACAATTTATTTTTTATTTATATCGGGACAAAAGTAAGATTTAAAAAAATCTTCAGCTAGAAGTTTGGGGTCAAAAGTAGAAATTACTAGTAAGTCTTAACAAAGTGGATTTCAAGGTGAAAATGATTTGATGATGAGTAGATTGTCTTTTTTCATTTCCATGATACCCTAAAAATAAAATAAATAGGATACTAATAAAAAATAAACACAAAGTCGTGGCGGGAGAGGGGGGGGTAACGAGAAATCCCTAGCTCTTCAAATATTTATCGTTGGATTCGACCTTGACGCCTTTAAGACGTTTTATCTGAAATGGAGAACAAACAGAGAGGGTGGTACTTATTGTTCAAGTCACTTGAAACTCACTTTTCGTTGGATTTGTTTGGTATTTGACCAACAGCTACAGTGACTTAAATAGATCTATTCTAGCCTTACCCTTTGAGCATTCATTTATTCATTAACAATTAACAGCTAGGCCATTTCCCACTCTCAAAGATTTCATGAACCGTTTATGCCTGTATATCAACCTAGATTACGACTACTGCTGCAAATGAGCACTTCATATTTGCAGAGGTGTATGGGTGTTTCTTCTCCTTCGTAGCAGATTCTGCAAGTTGGGGAATCTACAAGCCCCGTTTTGGCTGCTTTAAAATAAAACACTGAACACACCACTTCATTTTACACCAGAACTACTTTCATGAAATTATTTGTATCAATTATTTACTGTACGCACGGCGACAGATCAACCTACCCATAGTTGGACCTTATGAACATAGAGTTCAACTTTGGGTGGGTTGATCTGTCGCCGTGTGTACATGAGATATAAATTGATTTGTGGATAGTTTTGCATATTTCCCAAATAATTAAAAAAAGATCTTCAATTCTGATACATTTAAACAAGGTACACATGAATATGTAAAAAAAAAAAGTTTTCAAAATGGTCTTCAGTATTTGATTTCGGAGCAGCCGCTTTCTGTGTATGTGTATAATGCTAGAATAGATTAAGCTGCTTAGCATGCATGTTGCACTTTACTAAGTGTTTCCTAAGTTCATAAGCTGCGTTGAGAAACAGTTTTAACGTGAACAAAGAGTAACGACCGAGGTTATTCATGCTCCTTTCTAAGTATGACGCAGTCAAGTAAATTAAGGACCTCTCAGAGCCTTGTAAATCCGGGGTGTTATTCCAACGACGTGTAACTAATTCTTATTAACTGTTCCAGAAGTCAATTGAAAATAGAAACAAATAATTTAAGCGTGCTTGTAGCGTTGGAGAACAATATTTCAGAATCGTCATTGTATTTTATGGTTGTAGGGAAGCGGCACGCGCTGCTTATTGGCTGAGACCAAGTTTGCGATCTTGCGATCGGCCTTAGACATTGCCTTGAGAGAAAGCATGCAATAGATTGCCCATCTAAACAGTACTTTACCTGTACCGCTCCGGGGGTAGAAATGCGGGGGCAGCAGCAGAAGCTAGCTCCACTCTGTCATTCCGTCGTAGATCGCGGCGGCTATTCGGTTTATTGGCACTGGACTATGTGGGTACGTCATGAGATGAGAATGAGAAAATGAACCTAGTTTAGAATAGAGCACTCATACGGTTGTCGTACGAGGTGACTAATTCCTTCAGGCGTCATCAACATCTCTGCATTATACTATATGCCTATAATCATAGTATAATCTATTCTATAATCATATCCCGTTCCGCGTTGTCTTACGTAGACACTTATGCACTTCGACTTTTTCTCACCGATTTCTGCTATCCAATCCCCCGCGTAGTTTTAGCAACGTCCTATGCTAAGGTCCGTGCCCGTCTAAATGCCCCTAGGTTGATTGCTTAATTTTATAAACTGACTCGGTAGACCTTTTGTGGTCTCTCCACTTGTCCACAACAATAAGTAGTTACTGCTCTCTGAGCAACGAATTAATTTTATAGTCATAATAAAAAAACTTTTTGCTCTTACTCATAAGTATGCTTAATTTAAGTGCGTAAGTACAAGAGTTAAACATTCACCTACTTGTTTATAATAAATCATTTCTTAGTCCTCTGAATTAAGACGAAATATTCATCATCATGAAAATTTAATTTTCTCCCAAACCATATGTCAGAATAAGTTATGAATTTTCAAAAAGTTTCTTAGTCAACTTTCTGATCAAAGCGAAACTCTGAAGTTGCCGAAATTCGCTTTTGTTTAACACAAAGGGCTCGAAATGTATGCTAATTATAGCTGACTGAATATTACAGCCACTATGCAATTGTTATAATTATAATAAGCTTAATGTTTAACGTAATTGTAATATAAATTATAAATGCAATAAACTAAACAATTAATAAAATAAAATAAACAACAAGGGAAAGAGCCCAGCAGTGGGGTGAAGTAGGCTATAAAAACCCTTAAATATCTTAAACTTTGTCCTATCCTATTATGTCTATGAATTTTAATACCGTTTTGGTATCATTTTCTTTTATTTTGCATCCTGATTAAGAGTGTGAAAGAAGAAAGAAAGAAAGTAAGAAAATATTTTTATTTGCATACACAACAAAACACACTTTTCGTGAGGAGGGTAAATATAAATGTATGTTTTTCATTTCGATTAAGTATACAGCTATTAGATTTTTCGGTTATATTATCTGTCTTTGTGCCAAATTTAGTTTCAATTGGTGCAAAAATGAGAAATTAATTGAGGTGGGGCATACAGAGAAACAGTAGTATAGGTACACTACGGAACTTTGAAAACTAGATAATTATATTCAAAAGTTTTACTATCATAAATCAAGACCAATTCGGATAACATTTGCTAAGATTTTACACATGAGGCTATCTAGTTCTGAACATATAAAAAAGCTGTTAATTTCAAAACGATGTGTTTAATTTTCGCAGAAGCGAAGTATTTTAAGAACATCCTTGATTCGCCTTTCACATTATACGATTTCCTGTTTACATGTTATTTTATTAACGACTGAGATTTTTTTTTTGCAATAAAATGTATTTACGAAGAAACGGTAATTGCCAGGCTGTCACTTACACCCTGTATAATGCTGTCACTGTCATTAGTATGAGCAGTGAGACACATACACCGATCGATAGAGCGAAAAAAAAATAAACAAAACTGCATTTTAACTCATTTTGGCCAAAAGTGGCGTTTACGACTTTTGAGGCTAGAAGGGTCGACTTGTTTCACTTCATTTCATTTCATAAATGCTTGTGCTTTAATTTTCACGATTTAAATGGAATGCTGATACGAAGTAAGCACCACGGAAAAGCGACGAAATAATCAAATGGGTCGAACAGATCTTTAAAAATTCAACAATCCCGATGACAAATGTTATATGCACTTTACTTCCCAAAAGTTTCGAAATTCTGGCTGGTTGCCGAGTTTCCAGCCATCGGTTCGATTCCTTTTTCTTTACTTTGTCTTTGGCTTTAGAACAATGGAATGCATCATTCGCAGAGAAAATACAGGAAGCTAGGCTCTCAAGTTAGAAAGATTTTTGGAATTCGTTGCCAGAAGATGTAAAATTGATTTTTAAACCCCGACGTAAAAAGAGGGTTACGTCGTGTTATAAGTCCGTACGTCCGTTTGAGGCATCTCTGAGGTAAACTGATTTCGATGCGGTTTTTTGTAATCGAAAGCAAATTTTTTTTAATGAAACTGATTCAGCAAGTTTGGGCTAAGTCGAAACAACCAAAGGTGAATTGAGTAGTTTTGGTCCCAGTGGTCATAAATGGGTTAACATTGCGGGTATTCCATATCTTCAGAGTATGATGATGGTCATCTCCATACTTTCATAATATACTTTAAAATTAAGAGTGAAGAGTACGTGATTATATGTAGTTGTTTTACTTTTCATGTTGACAAATATCTTGTTGAAAAACAGGTTGAAAAGAAGTTAGAATTGGGTCATTCAGCAGCCAAGTAAGCTGAAAACATAACAAAGAACACCGGAAGTACAGGGATGTGATTAACAAAGTACATGAAAGAATGACATGATAGGGAGGAATTTGAAACAACTATGAATAATACTATGATTCAATTCTTTCCTAAAAAAAAGAAGGCCGTCACGGGAGGCCTGGCAAATATGAAACTTCTACCTGTTACAAACAGGTTGCGGGTCAGAATTTTAATATGCTCTCCCATAAGAGTTTCACTTCTAAGAATTACGATTTTATTGTGTGGTGACGAAAGTCAAAATATCCTAAACAAACAGTTTTCTGACTAAAAAAGATGATAAGTGGAATTATCATTTACATCTCGATACCAATAACAACACTGAAGGATATTTTTATGCCATCTCAGACCAGGAGTGCGATTTTTGAATCTCATTCGGTGAGCTCAGCATTTGAAAAAGTCAAATTTACTAAGGAGATACGCATCTTTCTACTGCTGACTTGACTTTCAAAAATCATACTTCAGGAGTGCGATTTTTGAAAGTCAAATCAGCAGTAGAAAGATGCATATCTTCATAGTAATTTTGACATTTTCTACGGCTGAGCTCACCGAATGAGATTCAAAAATCGCTCTCCAGTTTTATTTTTACTTGATTTATTTTAAGAAAGATTACTAAATGTTTGAACATTTTAGTTGTAGGTAATCAAAAGTTTAAAAATAAACATTATCTTATATTATCTTTTGTACTTCCAAAAACCATCGGAGGTTTATCCGGCAGTGCAAAAAGCAGTAAGGCACCACCCCTTCTGTTCCAGATTCTTGTTAACCTGCATATCCAGCTGTAGCTGGGTCTGTACACCAGGAAACACCCAGAGGGTCACTCTAGATACGCTCTCTTCAACACAATATGATCTCCCCCAATCCCTTCAATATGCCCAAGCCAATACAAACGCTTTTTTTAAATCCCTAATAGCCCAAGATCATATCTGCTGAAGAACTGACACCGATGGGGTGTCAGAGTTCTAGAGTGGAGACCGCGAACTGGTAGGCGTAGTGTGGGACGCCCTGCTGCCCGCTGGACAGACGACCTAAAAAAAAGTAGCGGGGAGCGACTGGATGAGGAAGGCCGAGGACAGAGTTTTGTGGCGCGCCTTGGGAGAGGCCTATGTTCAGCAGTGGACGATGATAGGCTGATGATGATGATGATGAGCCCAAGATCCGACCGATACACCTATTTGTTTGGTAAACGAAATGTGATTTTTAAGTGAAAGTATAACAGGGGTTCATACAACGCCGCCGGGTTACCTAGTAAAATCTTGCCACAAGTACCATTTCCTTTTCCATATGGTGCTATTTTTGCCACCTATCTGTTTGGGAAGTAAATGAGATGCCATCTGAAGGAGACCAATCTAAAAAAGTAGATAAACTAGGGTTGCCACCTCTCAATCTGCCGTAACTTCGCAATTCTAGGGTTATAAATTACTTCTTTGAACCTGGAAATACTGTAGTTAAAGCCCGACCAGAAATATAAAAAACCTCGCAATGTTGCGGAAAATCATTGGAACTAATTTGTGTACTCTTTGGGAACTCTGTCATTAAAGGTTATAGTCGATTGCAGTGCCCCCAAACCAGGTTTTTTATAGTCCTGGCCAGGCTTTACTTCTTAATCTTAATCTTAACTACTATAAAACCGTAAAATCATATGAATAATAAAGTAGCGGTTCACTTCATATAAACTCAAATAACACTCGATAGCGCGATTTAAATGACGTGCAGCGCCATCTATTGAAACAATTTTTAGTTTCTTTGTTTGTTCGCGCATCACGCAAAAACTACTGAACCGATTTTGATGAAACTTTTTTTGTTTGATAGCTTATGATCTAAATTAAAATCTGGTATATAATTTGTGCGGACGAAATCGCGGGAAAACACACATATAAAAATATATTGTGTGAAGTCAAGACTAGTTCTACCTTATGCGCAAACTCCTGTCCTCCCTTTTAATTAGTCTCAGAATATACCAATGACAGTTTAAAACATAAACTGCGCACTAAAGCTTTCTCTCGCACCTAAATGACCTTGGTAGTTTGATGTCGTCTTCCATATTTAGATCGCCGTGAAATGCGCCTACGCATACACGTGTTGAAACGTTTTCTTATTCCAGATTTGAGAGGAATCACGTCAAAGTGATCTCGTAGACGGGTTTCTAGTTTCGTTATTATGGTCATCGCTATTTCGCTGTTACTTACATCAGATTCTATTTTGTATTTGTACGTTTCCTTGCTATGAACAAGGTTATAAACTGATGTTTTACTTACCATGATGATGATGGCTTCCTATGCAGGGTGTAAGGAAAAGTATCATTAACCTTTAGGGTTGAACTACATCACGTAGCACATCATCACATTTTTCCGTCTTTGTCGCGCGCGATCGCGTTCCGTCTATCTTATATTCTCTAGCAAATGACGTTCCTGAGTGACAGAAAAGGGTGGAGCGACGGAAAAATGCGATGCTGTGCTGTGTGGTGTAGTTCAACCCTTAAACCACACACTCTACCCTTCAAATTGAACACCTTTTACTATAGGAGCAAACCTGTCAGAGTAAAAGTAAAAAAAAACAGCTGTTCTATACGTTTGAGTCGAGTAGGCATTGAAGTTTAGTATAGAACAGCTGATTTTATTTTTACTCTGACAGGTTTGCTTCCATAGTAAAAGGTTTTCAGTTTGATGGGTGGAGCATGTGGTTTAAAGGTTAGTTATACTTTTGCTTACACCCTGTATAGTCTGTGTAGTACAGTGACATCGATAGGCCTATCTACAGGGTGAAATAGATTTTTTTGTTGCTCTGATTGGTTTGCTCCCATAGTAAAAGTTGTTCAGTTTGATGGGTAGACTCTTAGTTTAAAAGGATGCTAATGATATTGATTTCACCCTGTATAGTCTTGCTATATCGTCGGCTATCGATAGTAAATCGGTCGATATCGGTTTTTTCAATATACTATAGATTGGCAACACTAGTCAAAGAATTATTTCAATATGCAGGCAAATAGGAATATAAACTATGTTGATGTAGAATGTTCGACTCCAGTGTAACAAAATTTTCACCCTGACATAGGAAGTCCTCATCCACAAATGCTACTCCAAAATAGAATACCAAACCAAAACAAACAATCAAAACATTTGTTAAACCCCCGTATTGATCTCTCATTCAATATTTATACAACGAAAACACATACTAAATGTAAATATAAGCCTCTGTAATTCTGTACCTATACATATTTTATGTGCTACTTTTACTCCCTGTTACTTTTGTCTTACCTCTCATACATATTCATTTAATATACGATTCGGCGTACTTCCGATATGAGCATGTGATCTTACTAGATACGGCAATGCGTTTAAATGTACACTGACAAATTAAAACAAAATTTTCTTGATCATAAGTGTGATGTCGGATAGACAAGCTCGTTCAAACAAACAACATGTCACACAAAATCACATTGCGGTTTGTCATTGCCATAGGGACGAAATGAACTTGGGAACATCAATGCCCACCGCATTCAAGTGGAACATGTTGCTTCAATGAAAAAGCATGTCTATTGCTAGATTGTATGTTAGTGGATGTCGGCTTATTTCATGATGTATGGAGTAAGTACACAGGACAGCCAAATAATAAATCAGATTTAGTTCAGGTGACAGTTGTGCTCGCACGTCCGCTCTGTTCGACAGACAGCTAGCGAGTGTCACCCCACTCCGCGTCCGTGTGCCCACTACTGCCCATTTATTGCGCCAATATGTCACAATAAGTAAATTATAATAATTTGGTTGCTTAAAAAACAAAGTTTTAGCCCGTATGATCCTACTACAGGGCAAGGATCTCCTCTCACGACTCACTTATAATGGTGAGAGGGAGTGGGCTATACTGCAGCATGCAGGCTCATTGCTGATTGGTGGAGGCAAGCTAGTGGTCGAGTCATGCAACTTGTTGCAGATAATTTTAAGCCGCTAAGAGTTGAGACACATCTACAGACGGCGACCGACGGCAGGCTAAAATGACATTTATTATGAGAAGCCGTCAGCCGCCGTCGGTAGATGTGTCTTTATCCTAAAAAGACATACACCATCTGACGATTAATATTATCTTTTAAATAAAGCACCTGTCAATCTCTTTTTCCATATGTTCCAATATTCGGAATCAATGTGATTTTTTTTTACTTAGCTGCAACAACACGGCAATACAATATCGTATCCTATTCTGTTGTATCTATTACAGCTTAAGCACACTACTCGACAGAACTGGACTGTAAAACTTTAGCACTAAAGTACCAGCTTTACAATCGTTTCCAGTAAAACTTAACTTAACTCCACACCAAAAGGTTCCTAGCATTAAGAAATATTAGAGGTGGAAAATTAAAGCGGAAATGATGGCGGAAAAGCCAGTGCATTTGTTTTTCAACTCGTTTTGCGCCGAGGTGATTTAAATATTAAAGTGTTCTTTAGTTTTTTAAATGGGCAAAAGTTGTGAAGAAGTTAAATGCAGTTTTAACATGTTCAAAGATTGTGTAGTATACGACGGCGACGTGGCATAATGGTCGAGCAACGTTAAGCAATACAGGAAGGCACTGTTCTGGTTTCGTGGTGTGGGCACTTGGACATCTATGATGTCAACACCCACAAGTTATAGCAAAGAAGCTAACAGATGGCGATACCGTCGCTCTCGGAAATATGCTCCTTACAAAGACAACGTTCACCGTAAATAAGTAACTCGTTACCTACTATACACCTACGTACACCTACAAATAAGGTTCACAATCGAATGCGAGACATAGATCGCGCAAGAGAAATAATCACAGAGATTAGATATAATATACAAGGTCCAACTAAGAACTGTTGGTGGCTTAACACTAAACCTGGTGAAAGATCTTCCCTTTTCAATGGAGGAACATTCCCAAGTAGCACCTCCATAGTGGCTTTGAACTGGACCGAAAATCTTGAGCTGGCCTGAACCGAATAAAAACGGGAGTCGCTCGTTGTAACTACTATCTTCACAAGTGTTTCGTCTTCATAAAGAGCTCACCCGAGTGCGACTGCGGTGCTCCAGAACAGACTGTCGAGCACATTGTCAACGAGTGCCCTGGCAGAAGATTAGACGGCAAAATCCGGGAGTTAATCGAGCTAACCCCGAGAGCCAAACTATGGCTTAAAACCATAGACATCAATTTGTAATCTCCGAAGGAATGAAAAAGAAAAAAGCCATACGAATAATATATAATAACGTTAAGCAACGTACAGGTGACCACGTTTATTTGTCGTATCGTCAATTGTCGTTTACGATATACTATTATAGCATAATGAACCTTATGTTCAATGAAATTAAGTGCTATGTAGTCTTATATGACCAAGTGTCGGTAGCGACGTTCATGAAGCGCGAAATCAGCGCGCAACCGTGGAGTTTACTGATTGGTTCACGCGGGTTTAAATACAGTCAAGTGCGCAGGTACATCTGTAAGACTTACAAACGTGATAACAACTCTTTGCTTGGTCGAATTTGGATGGCACGCTATGCCACAGAGGATTTACAATATAATCCTCTGTGGCTATGCCGTTGGTCTCGGATAATGTCAACTTAATTTACTCTGACATGACTGCAGCAAATATCAATGATGCCGTAGGAAACGATCAAATTTCATTTGATGGGTTGAAAAACCCCATAAAATAGGTTTTCACCCAATCCTATTTTATGGGGTTTTTCAACCCATCAAAATGAACATATTTCACAATAGAACCAACATTGAAATAGCGAAATATTAATCAATAATCAAAACAGTGTTAATTAAAATAATAAATATGTTGAAATTCGGCATAGCACTCGATTTACAGATCTAAGATCCGTTATAACGTGGCTAAAATTGGATCCGTGGAGTATAATTCCATCCTGGATAGCACTTAAGAAGTTTCACGTGAAAAGCGATGTATTCATGTTAAACTATTGAAATTTTGGACGTAAAGTGCTTGAAACTTGATGCAAATGTACCGTGAATAGGTGTGCTTATAATTCTAGAATAGCTGGTTAGTTTTGACTATGTTCTTGTTAGGAACTTAGGGGATAGAAGTCCATCTTCTCTAAGTTTAGACGGGGTGTTCCCACCTACAAATTTGGCGTAGATTTGCATGAGTTATTGGTGTTAGGTATTCAATTTTGCCCTGTTTCCAGCTTAGATAAGATCCAACCAACACGATTGTCATAAAATTAAAACCTTGCGCGTGGAGCTCAGTCATCTGAGTTTGACGACCCGGTTGGTGTAATGGTTACCACACCGGACTGCCAAACCAGGGTCCTGGGTTCGAATCCCGGTTCGGTCATGGATGTTATATGTTCGTGCCGTTGTTGTATGGTTTCCATAGTAAAAGCCTTTAGTGCTTCGTTTGGGATCATTACAATGTATGTGCCTGTGAGCGTTATTTATTTATTTATTTATTTATTTATCTAACCGTTAGATAGATTTTGTAAGCTACCACTGTACGTAAGGTGCGTTGTGGTAAGATCGTGAATGGGATAAGAACGTTTTGTTAAATATCTACCGATTCTGTGATTATTTGTTTTATACTCGCAACTTAGCGCGAGATGCCTTTTTTTTCTACTCCCTTCAGTACGCAACGGTGGGTGATTTCGTGGTGTCAATCGTATGTTATGGGTTGGCCTAAAATTGGACGTTTTCTTTTTATGAACCTTGAGTTCTTAGCCACATGAGTGATTTTAGAGGGTAGTCCGTTCTTTCCCAAACATCGTCGGATCTTTCCCATGTATTTTTAAATGTATGTCTATACTTTAAACTCCCGTAACACAGCAGTCGTTAAATCAATGCAAACATGGAAATATTTTTCTGATAGGTTGTTTATCAGTTTCTACTTTAGTTTATTACGCTAGCTGATATAGATTTTGAGGAAAATAGTTAGTTGTTATGCTAGGCTGCAAAGTTGCTTTTGGCGCGAGTACTTTTATTGAAACCTGAGCAAGCGAAGGATTCTAGGATTGAACCATGAGCGAAGCGAGTGGTTCAAATAATAGAATCCTGAGCGTTTAGCGAAGGTTTCAAAGGTACGAGACGCAGAATAACTTTGCAGCCGAGCGAAACACACAATTTTTCACCTCACAACAGCGAGGAAAAAAAGTGAATTGCTAAAAAGAACATTTCAAAAAGTTTTTATTTTCGTGCTGGCCAGTGTCATGAAATAGTTATTAAGCATTTTCAGTGCATTGGCGGTATACAAAAATATTGAATAGACAGATTCGAATTTCAAAAACTCTTTCCACGCTAGCAGATAAAATACACTTTTGCACTCAGATTTCGAACGATAAACAGAATCTTTCCGAGCTTGTGAGGTGAAAAATAAATTGCCAACGTCATATGAATGCAGCTAACAACCATCCGAACTTACCCCATGCACCTTGTTCGTTTATCTATATTCTTCTCACATTACCTAGATAAAGTGCTAAACAATATTAACCCATTATTGTGTTATACTACACAACAACATTGCAACGAAAATCCTTATAAACAGCATTGCTTTAGAGACGTAAAAAGCACTTTAAAATAAAATGGCAACGTTTTACGATGTAGCAGAAAATTGTGCAGCTATAAAGTGTTAAAATTGACTCCGTTTTAGACGAGATAAAACATTACATGGTAAAATTAATTTCCCCTGAAATTTTCAATTTGTTTATAGCTTGTCCCTGTTAAACGATGTGCCAACAAGGGGAAATTAAAGTACTATACAGGGCCCTTCTTAATATGCTGACGCTTTTTAAAGGGATGATCAGACCATCAAACTGAACAACTTTCTATTATGGCACCAACATCGGATTCACGGAAAAAATCTGCTGTTTGGGACAGCAGATTTTTTTTGCGATTTCGATTTTGGTCCCGTAGTAAAGGTTGTTCAGTTTGAAAAAGTGTCAGCATTATTAAGAAGGGTCCTGTATACTTACTTACCAACTACAATTATCTTTATTAATTGGGTACCTATCTTTAATTATCATTATCACTGACATATACCTACTCTAGCGATAGACAAGCTCGTTCAAATAAACAAAATGTAAATAAATAAATAACGCTCACAGGCACATACATTGTAATGATCCCAAACTAAGCACTAAAGGCTTTTATTATGGAAACCATACAACAACGGCACGAACATATAACATCCATGATCGAACCGGGATTCGAACCCAGGACCCTGGTTTGGCAGTCCGGCGTGGTAACCATTACACCAACCGGGTCGTCACACAAAACAACACAAAATGACACATTGCGGTCTGTCATTGCCATAGTGACGAAGTGAACTCGGGAACATCAATCAGGTGCACCGCATTCAAGTGGCGTATGTTGCTTCTATGAAAGGGCCTGTCTATAGCTAGAGTGTAAGTCAATGATATTTAGGTACTATATTATCTTTAATATCTTGGACAATGCACACAGATTATCTAGTCCCATTTATAGTACAAGAATTTTGCCCGAACTGGTATTATGATAAATAGACAACCATAATTTATGGAATACACTTAGATAAATGATTGGTCTTGGCAGCTAATCATTTATATAAGGAAATACACATAAGTATAAGTACAAACATGCATGACTCGGGTATAAAACTATTTATGTTTGTCGTACCTATGGAGGTGCTACTCGGGAATGTTCCTCCAGTGAAAAGGGAAGATCTTCCACCAGGCTTAGTGTGAAGCCTGGGGACCGGCCGTGGTCCAACAGTTCTTAGTTGGACCTTGTATATATATCGAATCTCTGTGATTATTTCTCTTGCGCGATTTATGTCTCGCATTCGATTGTGAACCTTATTTGTAGTAGGTTACGAGTTACGTATTTACGGTGAACGTTGTCTTTGTATGGAGCATGTTTCCGTGAGCGACGGTATCGCCATCTGTTGGCTTGTTTGCTATAACTTGTGGGTGTTGACATCTATGACAAGTCCCCACAGTACTCCCCCCTCAGACCGGAGGTCGTTGAGTTGTTTGAAGTGTGCAGTCTGTATCCATGTAGGTGCAGGGCTCCAGTCAAGTGAGTCTGACGAGCGATGTGCTGCGGGTGTGTGCATCTGTCAGGGAGTCCAGTCCTGATGTGATGCGGGTGAGTGACAGGCGTGGAGAAGGCGAGCAGAACTGCCACGTGGAGGTGAGCTCAGACACGTGGGCTGCGGGAGATCCTTCTATGCAGACGCTGACTGTCGTTGAGGAAGCTGCAGGCCCAGGAAGCGGTGTGAAGACAGCTGCGATGGACCTGGTGCGGCTTCGGGTTGATGGCGTGTGACTGCTGCTTGTTTGACCTGGTTGAGGGGTGTGGAGGGTTGATTGATGCTGGTTGCTGCTCTGTGTAGGTGCTGCTCTGCGGTGCTCAGGTTGCGATGTTCTTTGTCGAGGGTCACCAATATGGAGGTGCTACTTGGGAATGTTCCTCCAGTGAAAAGGGAAGATCTTCCACCAGGCTTAGTGTGAAGCCTGGGGACCGGCCGTGGTCCAACAGTTCTTAGTTGGACCTTGTATATATATCGAATCTCTGTGATTATTATTTCTCTTGCGCGATTTATGTCTTGCATTCGATTGTGAACCTTATTTGTAGTAGGTTACGAGTTACGTATTTACGGTGAACGTTGTCTTTGTATGGAGCATGTTTCCGTGAGCGACGGTATCGCCATCTGTTGGCTTGTTTGCTATAACTTGTGGGTGTTGACATCTATGACAAGTCCCCACATACCTATATAATTAATTACCTATTTAATCTTATTTAAAGTAGGTACCAGATTCTTGCTCGGACTTATATGATGACTAAACACGATATGGAAGCAATGCGTAAAAAATATCCAGCACTCTGGATTACATAGAGATGTTATCTATATTTAGTAAATTATACAGGGTGTAAGGGACAGCCCTCCGCAGACTGAAACAGTGAACCCAAACAAACAAACCATCCAACTCAACAAAACTAACAAACCAAACAATCCATCCATTTATTATCTTACTAGTGTTTTCCCGCGACTTCGTCCGCACAAATTATATACCAGATTTTAAGTCAGATCATAAGCTATCAAACAAAAAAAGTTTTCATCAAAATCGGTTCAGTAGTTTTTGCGTGATGCGCGATCAAACAAACAAACAAACAAACAAACAAACACACAAACAAACACACAAACAAACAGACAGACAAAATTTTAGAAAAAACCATATCGTAATCTTTTTTTTGTAAATATCTTCAATGTACAGACACAGTTCAGTTACAGTTTTATAATAGTTAAGATTATTACCTATTTATAATAAACAATTGCATGCTTCAATTTCGAGGCATGTATTGTACCCACTGTCCATTACAAGTGGCCACGGGCTCACCCCCCGTCACACTGGACAGAGTTTCGGTACTACTGGTGAAACGTGGATGTTCTGAGGTTTCAGAATATCTCTGACTACCCCCTCGGGGAATATAGTCGTGAGCATATGCTTATGCTTATGCTATAATAAACAGGAAATTAATCCATCCATAAAAATGCAACTGTTTCATACAATACTGCTGTACCTACCCTACTCAAATGTATGGGACAGCAGACTTTTTTTGCGTTTCCTAAAGTAGGCTCTTTACTAAAAGTTGTTCATTTTGACGGTCTGAGTTCACCGTTTCAATTTGCGGAGGCCTGTCCCTTAGATATATTCGCTCGTCTGTAAGAGCCCTAAGACTTACTTAAGTATAGTTTGTCTCTAGGGTGTTCAAAATGTGTTCTATTTACCTAAGAAATAATATTAGGCAGTTTACTAAGCCCCCAGGCTCCAGGTATTTATAAGGTTTATATACAGGTTGTTTTACAGATATTACAGGGCAAATGAAGTTTATTGTAAAGTTATTGATAATCCCGCTTTGATTCATATTTGGTCCAATAATTGTCCTTAGCTGTGCAACGGTATTTTCTATGGCAACGGATAATGCCGCCAACAAAATTGGAACTTTTAGATACTTTTGGTCCAGGTATGTGCATGTGCGTATCACATTAATACACTGGGGTTTTTGTCGTTAAATTACATACATATTCGTACATTCGGGGTGGTTCAATTTTTTTTTTATTCAATGCCATTCATTTAATATAGGAGCTTGAAGCACACTTTTTTTTTTACTTAGCCTCTTCAATGTCCCACTGCTAGGCAAAGGCCTCCCCTTTTACTCTCCAATCCTCTCTGTTGTGTGCAACTTCTGGCCAACTCTCCAAGAAGGCATCACAAACACACTGAAGCTTACTTATTAAACGTTAAATCTTTTTTAAAGCTACCACCGTGTCGGAACGTGTTGTCGCTGTAGAGAAGATGCGGCCAGAAACTCTACAACATAACACGACTTAATAACTATTACTATTATGTATACAATAATACATAGTCTATTTAATAAAATAATTAATACTATACAGTAAAGTAAATAAACTTAAGTTAGTGACCGCAAACCCAAGCATTCAGATCATTTAAATAAACAGAAACATTACTACAACTAACAACTAGTTGTAGCAATGATGATGATGATGAGGTTTAGGTTTCAGGATGGAATGAGGCATCAAGTGGTTAAAGGGGCTAACCATTGGACCACATAAATACTGGATAATAAAACTTGAATCTCTTAGTCGCCTCGTACGACACCCACTGGAAGAATTGGGGTGGTCCATTCTAAGCTACAATGGCATGTGGTTCGTGCGGATTCAAATCTGGACCTCAAGATTGAGTTTCCATAGCTCTCCGCAACACGCCACCAACGCTCTGTACCAATGAGTTTTTCTAACTTATGTACGTAATACCGACTGCTCTCAAACGGTGAAGGAAAACATCGTGGGGAAAACTGTATACGCTGAAGAGGTAATTCCGATGCGTATGTGAAGTCTACCAATCCGCATTGGGCACGCCATACACCTTCCCTGAGGGCAGGCCTGTGCCCATCAGTGGGAAGTATATAGGTTGTGATGATTCTAAGCTAATTCGTCCTTGATTTATTAAATTTTATTCTTTCACACCCTCTATACGAAGTTCGTACATTATTGTATTTACTGTATGATTTTCTTAACTATCTGAACCATCAGGGGATCTGTAGCCAACTTCTAGCTCGATCTAAGTACTAGGCTATTCAAGCATATTAATAAAATAGGTCAGTAAATCTGTCTAAGTATAATTATCCAGATAACAAAACTGGAATTTTTACGTGTAGTGTACTAAATTATGGAAAATTTAGAAAAGAACAAGTAATAATTTGGGGACGGGAGGATGAAGTTAAAATAATAATAATGCAGGAAAAAATGTTTTTAGAATATTTATCTATTAATTGTGCAAGTACCTTGTCAAAATTTTAAATTTTATGGAAATTCCAGAGAGATAATTAAGTGACACAGAATATTTTTAGGGTTTCGTACCCAAAGGGTGAAAACGGGACCCTATTACTAAGCCTACGTTGTCCGTCCGTCCGTCCTACCTATTTAGGGCTGTAACTTTTGAACGGTAATAGCTAGACAGTTGACATTTTCACAGAATGTGCGTCATTACGGCATATTTGTTATTAATAGTAAAAATGTAAATAAAATAAAAACTAAGCGGGGTCTTCATACAAGAAACTGGATTTCTAATCTACTCTATCGTAAAAACGGTAATACATACAAGCGTCAAACTTGATGTGATTATAGAGCAAACTCTACAGTATAACAAAAAAATAATAAAAACCGGCCAAGTTTGAGTCGATCTCGTGCTAAAGGTCCCGGCGAAAAAAAACTTTTAAAAAAACAGTTTAAAAGTTAATATTGTTTAATTTGTGAGGTGGTGTGGTATGGAACCACAGACCTAGTGGTCTGTGTATGGAACCCTCGGTGAGCGAATAGCCCGAATCGTACTTGACCTGTTTTATTTTCGTTTTAAATGTTGCCACAAGATCCCCATCTATTCATTCGACTTTGATCTAAGACTTAGGTACAGCTCGGCCAAAAACAGTAGAAATTAAATGAGGGCGCTGCTTCCACGCAAGAACGTCAAAATCACGCATAACCTGGCAACACCACCATACTCAAATTTTAGTTCCACCTGTCACCTCGTTCATGACTTTATGGCCAAGCTATACAAGGTGTTAGAATATAGAATATAGAATATAGAATATAGAATAGCCTTTATTTACGACCACTTAATACTAAATACATTCAATAACATGCAATATCTTATTTCATTTCCAAAATTACACTTAAATACTTGTTGCATTATTATTACTAGTTATTACAATTGCATTTACAATTTTTATGTTATATAATTATTTTTCATTAGTACATTACATTTTTCATTCACCTTTGATTAATTTATTTTTTGTACATTACATGTAAGTACCTACAATATAATATGTTTTACATTTGACGTACATTTAAGGACAGGCCATACAAGGTGTTACAAAAATACAAATAAACCTTTAAGGGGCTGGTGTAGACCATCAAACTGAACAACTTTCACTACGGGACAAATATCGAAATCGCGAAAAAAAAAATTGATGTTCCATACTCTACAAATCGACTAGAGCTAAAATATGTATGGGATATCAGATATTTTTTTTTTGCGATTTCGATGTTGGTCCCATAGAGAAAGTTGTTCAGTTTGACGGTCTAAACAACCCCTTTAAGCCCCACTTGCGCCAACCACGGGTTAGCAATTAACTCCGGACAAAATAGCTCTCTCAGTTGTTTTTCTATACAAAAAATCATGGGTTACCAACTTAACCTGGAGTTTATTGCTAACCCAGGTTGGCGCAAGTGGGGCTAGGAGTTTTAAATATTTATTAACACCTTGTATTGCACACGAAAATAATTTAAAAATAGTCCTAAAATACAAACAGATAAATACTGGAGTGTTTAAGAAAACCTTATCCAGACCATAAATACTGTTAACGTCCATGTAAAGTTAAGCTGAGCTATGCTTACTAAGCATTCGTTTCGCTTAGCAAGCGAAGTGTAAAGAACAAATATGCTTTCACGTCTCATAAAGGATCAAACGTACCGTAATAACCGGGTAACAGACCTGGTTTTGTTAGCATTATCGGATGAGTACATGATACTGGTTCAGTTTAAGTAATTGGATTGAAAATATAAAGGGAGAAGGCATAGAGGTCAGTTACGTGTTTATCTCCCCTCCGAACGGAAAGCGTCAATTGTTGTCCCGCTGCTCTAAACGAAGTTGCCGCTTACCACCTCTGTCGAGGATTAAAATAGTATACTAACCTCGGACAGTGAATAAGAAAGCCTCAGATCACATGTTTGTTGACCTCGGCTTCGCCTCGATTACATGAGATCTGAGACATTTCTTACTTTCCTGTCTTCTGTGTGTAATTGTATTGTCTTATTTACTCAATAAGAGATGCCGTTGAAAAATGAGATCGCTAGGAACTTTATTGGTGTCCTTATCAACATAACCATTGTACAGCCCGACCAGAAAAATAAAAAACCTCGCCATGTTGCGGAAAATCATTGGAACTAATATTCGTACTTGGAACACTGATATTAAAGGTTATAGTCGATTGCAGCGCCCCCAAAAAAGGTTTTTTATATTCCTGGTCATGCTTTAATTATTTGCTATATGGCTGGGAGACAAGTGCCAATCTAATAAGCTCAAATTGTATGTAAAATTTTACGTATTTGGTGGAAGTTTGGAATTCTGATGGATTTGTGTTTTTTTTGACTCGTCGGAAGTTGTTCTGGTGTAGAGAAGATAATGCAGCCGGAAACTCTACAACTCTTTTAAACAAAATATACAAAGTACCTACAACTACAGAATAAATATAACATTGAAATAGATAATGTAACATTGTCAAGACCAGGCATTTTGGTCATTCATAAAATTATCGAGTTTATAAGCCTTTTTTATTTACACATGAGACTTAAACTTTTTGTCAGACAAGTTTAGAATATCCTCCGAATATCTTATTAAAGCCTTACCAGGAATATAAAAAACCTGGTTTGGGGGCGCTGCAATCGACTATAACCTTTAATGACAGAGTTCCAAGTACAAAAATTCGGTTCAATGATTTTCCGCAACATGGCGAGGTTTTTTATTTTCCTGGTTGGGCTTTACATTAGCGTACTACAGCGATACTGTATCCCATAGACAAAGTTTTAAACAAAATTAGCAGTCACATTTATTAATCCTCTCGAATTAGAGATCTAACGGTTTGAAATACCGCAGCTTCATAACGGAACCCTGGCAAATTTTGTTAAGTGCTTGGTTTCGTGTTTTGAATAAATAAATTATTTTACATTTGAAAACTTTGGTTTTGCGACTTTATGGAACTCGTGCAGGAATTATACAGGTGTAAACTTAAATGCGTTGTAACTTAAGGCGGTGCTTCCGACCATCAAACCGAACAACTTTAATTATGGGACCATCTTTGTAATCTCAAAAAAAATCTACTGTTTCATACATTATGATCGAGTTGACATATTTAATGGAACCAGAGATTTCTTTTTCGCGGTTTCGATGTTGGCTCCATAGAGAAACTTTGATGGTTTGAAGCATCCTGTTTGACATGTACGGCATAAAATTTTACACTCAGTATCAAATCTCTATTGATTTAATATTGTGAAGCCTCAGGTGAACTCAGATCAGCTATTGTGAACACAGGGACCAACAGTTTTATACCAGCTTCATCTCTGCGCATCGCAATATCCAAACCTCGGTACTACAATAACCACTGACATATACTCTAGCGATGGACAAGCACGTTTAAATAAACAATATGTCACACAAAACAACACAAAATGACACATTGCGGTCTGTCATTGCCATAGAAACGAAGTTAACTCGGGAACATCAATGCGGTGCGGGTACCGTATTCAAGTGGAACATGTTTTTTCTATGAAAGGGCTTGCCTATCGCTAGAGTATATTATGTCAGTGACAATAACCTATTGAGACCTCTTAGTGGGATCACACACGATGACGCATTGACGGAGCGGACGTCAGTCCGTCATTTGTGAAGCAAGGAGTTGTATGAACCCCACGTAGAAGCGGTGCGTCAATCCGTCACCGTGTGTGGTTTCATACGTCTCGTCTACCGCTCCGTTAATGCGTTATCGTAGATGAAAGCGCTTAGCACGAAAACGTTATATGCGATAATAAACTGTCCGTCTGTTTAATAGGCGTTATTTTCAGAATGCCTTTAAGACAATGTGTGACAATTCGCAAGAAAAGGTTATTCACTTCATTGCGGTAGTAGCTTATACGAGATTTTTCGGCTATGAGATTAGAGTTGCAATAAAAATCATAATTTCGTACACAACAAATGCCATAGGCAATTTTTACACGCATTGATACAGCTAAAAGGTCAGGGTGCTCCTTAAGAGAAGTTTATTCCGAGAGCGAAAATGCGCGCTGCATACTAACGTACTATGGTGATATTTTCAATACTAACCAATTAAAGTCCATAAAATTTTGCAGAAACAATCTAGAAACAAATTTCTATGCTTGTATGGAGTCAGATTTTCGTTAAAATATACAGTTTCAATGCTAGGATTAATTTAAGATTTGTATGGAAATCTTTGAGGCACTGTAACTTTAAAACTATACATTTTAACGAAAATCTGACTCCATACAAGCATAGAAATTTGTTTCTAGATTGTTTCTGCAAAATTTCATTGACTTTCCTTGGTTAGTATTGGAAATATCACCATAGTACGTTAGTATGGAGCGCGCTCCGAATTATATCCCCTTAACATGCTAACACTTTTTTAAGGGGGAACCTTTGAAAGGAATCCCTCGTTACGTTTCACCCAGTATAAGGTAAGGTAAAACTTTTTGCACAACTAAAGTCGTAAAAGAAACACTGAGTTTAATTAGTACATTAGCACGTTAGACGGATTGATGCAGTCCCTCACACATGTAAAAGCACGTAGGGTTTGAACTTCAGTCTTTATTAACTTAGGTTGTAACTTAAACATACTGTCTTGGGGTTTGGTGCAAGTTACGTACATACGAGACCTAACTACACAATACAAGTAAGATCTTCCGCCAGGCTAGGTGTTCTTCTTCTACTTATCGTGTATGCCCTGGTGTTAGAGTTTTTCAGACCGCCTTACGGCCTCTGACGTGGTTTTTATGTACTAACTACTACCAGCAAAGATAGTAGCCGGGACCGACAGCTTAACGTGCCATCCGAATTACGGAATCATCTCTCTTTTCAGACAATCAAGTGATTCAGCCTGCAATGTCCTAACCAACTGGGGAAAAACGCACAAAGTGACATATCAGTAGGTTTTCCTCGTGGGAATCGAACCCACGACATCCGTGTCAAGAGCCCAATGCCAAGATCACGGAGGCAGTTGCTGCTAGGTGTGATGCCTTGAGATCGTCCCGTCCGGGCCGTTCAACGGTTGTAAGTTGGACATTATACAACAATATTGAATATCTGTGATCATTTCTCTAGTGCGATTCTGTTACTTTCGATTGTCAACCTTGTTTGTTGCAGCGGTTACGATTTATGTATTCAGAGAGAGTCAACTTTATAATCTCAACACCGAATTCAAATTTCTTTTTTGCACGGGCTAGGTCATACCGTCGGTCATAACCGTCTAGCATCTCTCATCATCTCAGCAGATAGACGTCTTCTACTGGACGTAAGCCTCTCCCAAGGATCGCCACAACGACCGGTCCTGCGCTGCCCTCATCCAACGGGTTCCCGCCGCCTTCACCAGGTCATCGGTCCATCTTGTGGGTGGCCTTACCAAGCTGCGCTTTCCGGTACGTAATTGCCACTCGAGAACTCTTAGGCCACACCGGCCATATCGCAATCATCAACAACATCATCATCAACAGACTCATTGAGTCTGTAAAGTTTATGGCTCTACCAATCTTTGTTGCAATAGGCACGGTTACATAGACGTTATTAATATTCTCATCAAAATTTTAAAAACGTTAAAATATAATCAAGTTCCGCTTTTGTTTTAAAAATTTGACCAACACCCTAAGTCAAACTTAGTTCGTAACTCAAGTCTAGTATATTTAATATGAGCCACATCCAAGACATTCCATCAGCGAGCTTTTAATGAAACTTGATAAGTTTTCATAAGTATATTTATATAATTTTGTTATTTTACCTTAGCACTAATCACGTGGCATCGTTATGTTTATGTTAATTAAGTAGTTACTTTATTTCTTTGAAAACATAGACGAGTGTTGATAACTAGAAAGTAAACTTATATCACGTTTCTATGATAACTAAAGAATAGTTATTTGTTATGCTAGGCTGCAAAGTTGTTTTTTGCCGCGAGTACTTATATTGAAACCTGAGCAAGCGAAGGATTCTAGGATTGAACCACGAGCGAAGCGAGTGGTTCAAATATAGAATCCGGAGCGTAGCGAAGGTTTCAAAGGTACGAGACGCGGAATAATTTTGCAGCCGAGCGAAACACACAACTTTTCACCTCACAACAGCGAGGAAAATGTTAGGTGCAAGCACTGAGTTTAGATGTATAGAGCGAACATCGCGCTTTATGACGTTGTCCCATTCTATTGCGGCTATATATTACTCTTGCATTTAGTCACTGTCTCACTGCGGTCACGTGTAGCAGTTTGATTGAAAACCAATTGATCAGCATAAAAAATGTCCTGGTCTGTAGTGTGTACTGAGACACTGCGCAAATAATTCAGGAAATGTAACGGAATAACTTCTCATAGGTAAACAAGATGAATTAATTATTAAAATGCAGTTTAAATAAGTATTATTTTAAATGATATTTTTATCCCACACTGGAAAAATAATTATATGCAAATGCAAATAAGGACAAATCTATACGTTAAAAAGAGAAGACAAGAGATATTGCTACTCAAAGGGATTATATTTAGTTATAATCTCTTTGTTGACACTCAAATAAATTATAGTGAAGGACAAACTTATACGCGAAAAAGAGAAGACAATAATATGCACGAATATATGCATAGTTCGTTATGTTAGCAACATAATCTTTTTGTCTTTCTCGCACGTATGGTTTTAAGGTTTTACTATCTTTTTATCTGGACTCGAATGGATTCGAATTTTAAAAACTCTTTGCACGCTAGCGGATAAAATGCACTTTTGCACTCAGATTTCGAATGATAAACAGAATCTTTCCGAGCTTGTGAGGTGAAAAATCTTTTTCACCTCACCAGCTCGGAAAGATTCTGTTTATCGTTCGAAATCTGAGTGCAAAAGTGTATTTTATCCTTTAGCGTGGAAAGAGTTTATGAAATTCGAATCTGTCTATTCAATATTTTTGTATACCGCCAATGCACTGAAAATGCTTAATAACTATTTCATGACACTGGCCAGCACGAAAATAAAAACTTTTTGAAATGTTCTTTTTAGCAATTCACGTTTTTTCTTCGCTGTTGTGAGGTGAAAAATTGTGTGTTTCGCTCGGCTGCAAAGTTATTCTGCGTCTCGTACCTTTGAAACCTTCGCTAAACAGGTTTCAATAAAAGTACTCGCGCCAAAAAGCAACTTTGCAGCCTAGCATAACAAATAACTATTAATAGGATAGTCCTTGTAGCGACGATAAGAAGAAGAAAAAATAATCTCTGCGACTGTATTTTTTCGATTTCCAAATATAAGTTTCAATGTTTCCGTGGCTCAATGATTTCCATCATCATATCAGCCAATAGACGTCCACTGCTGGACAAATGACTATTCCAAGGATCGCCAAAACGACCGTTAATGATACTTTTCCTTACATCCTGTATGTGTATTTAGTAGAGGATTATGATGACAAAAATAAAAGACTAAAAAGTATTGTTTTGCGCAAGCGTAGGTAAGTAGTGTCTCCCTAAATGTGCAGTGCATTTTTATTAAGCTCCTCCTAGCTAACAATACAATGAAATTAAAAAATATATATATATGAGTACAACAACAGTTTTAAACACGAATTTAAATAGGAAACTCTGGCATAAGCCACATAATAAAAGAATGCAGCTTTTAATTTTAACTACGTAACATTCAACGTAACCAGAAAGAGAGCCGCAGAAACTGGATACAAAACGAACAACGATAGCTATGTAAGTAAGTATATGGCAATTAACACATCATTTCTAATTATGACATAATAAGAAGGCAACTTGGCATAGAATAAATAGCTACTAATACTACGTACAGAAGTTTCACTTCATACAACGCGCATAACGTTGATTAAACATAAGAAAAATTATATTCTATTTTTATTTAAGTAATGGCGTTTCCTTGTTAGATTTCGCCAGTGTCAAGTGTTGAAGATAAATTTATTCGATATTATATGGTAATAGGATATGGCGATCTCAAAGCCCCGTTTTTAAACAAAAACACACACTCTAAACCGCCATAAAACGGCGGAGCCACGTGGCCAATAAAATCGCAAGCTGACGAAACGTCTACTTGTTACCCCCTTAGTCACGCGACTCCCATAAGAAAATAACATACAGAGAAAAATTATTATCTTGAAGTACCTATTATGTGACAATAATAGTATTAAATTAGCAGATTTAACTAGAAATGATTTTAGTTCAATCTACCAGAATTCGATTTATAACAAAAAATTGTCTGGTAAAGTCTGTACTTATATTGATAGTAGTCACGTTTATGGTCCTTTTAAACCAAACCACACAAAAAAAAATCTGCTGTTCCATACAAAACTGTGAAAGCTGATTTTATTTTCGCGATTTCGTTGTTGGTCCAATAAATCAAGTTATTTAATTTGCCGCCTGGTATATCTAATATTTCAATGTAGACCGCGTACTTGAAAAGATTTGCCACCCCTGCTGTACACTACTTCTAAGTCGATATTTTTTACATGTAACGCAACCCTAATTAAACCGTGCGCGATTCGCGAAAGGTAAATATTAGACTGAAACGGTCGGTGGTACCTCCATACAAGTACCGCAAAGCTGGCGCGAAATGTACCCCGTTGACGGGGTCACGCCGCGTAGGTACATTTTATACCAACGATGCAGAGTTGGCCATGCCTAACATGAGCTTTGTTGAGAAGCTATTCAGACAATTTATTTGTTTGTCTTCATTAAAAGAACAATGTTAAAATGTCTGGTTTTAAAAGTAAATTCTAGCTTTACTTCCTGAGAATTTTATTTATTCTACTGTTGTACAACCCTAATGGTACTTTGTATTTGTTTCATTAACATAGTAACATAGTTTGTTAAGTGCTTACTCTTTTTAAATACTTTTTTCTGTTCATATTAGAATAAGTAGGTATAATATAAACTTATCATCATCATCAGCATTTATTAAACCTCCCACTGCAGGGCACAGGCCTACCCCTCAGGGGTATGGACGACAGTCCACTACGCTTGCCCAAAGCGGATAGGTAGACTTCACATACGCATCAGAATATTTTCTTCAGCGTATGATGTTTTCCTTCACCGTTTGAGAGCGGCATCAACTCCGAAATAGAGTCACGTTGCAGGAATTGACCCGAGCACACGTCTCGCGTGGTTTTCGCGCGTCGCGTTTTTGCCTGCCACGAGGCTCCGCAATCCTCAATCTCTTCTTGTTCTTGAACAAAAACAATCCCTGAGATTGGGATAGATACTCCCATAAATTACACTTGACACTGGCGGAAATGCGGTGCTACGCACAAGCAAAAAGCCATTAATTATAAATTAAAAAAAAACTCCGAAATAAACTTATTTCACATAATATTACCAAAACGACAGCTTCAGAATATTTAAATACAGTCTTGGGACCATAATTATTAATATGGATGTAAAGGTACTCGTATGTTCACACAGTCATCCAAGCCATGCACATCCAACGCACATTCAACGCAATTTCCAAACCATCACCACGCACGTGGGTTTAAACTGCAATCCACGTGGGCTTTGTGCCATCCATGCGCTGTTAAGTGATGTACAATACCCGCTGTAATCTAAAAGCCTCGTATCCACACGTGACGCACAACATGTTTGGCAACGTTGCAAAACAACGCGCGACGTTGCTTCTTTCAAAGTTTCTTCTTTTTGCAAAAGAAGCAACATCGCACATTGTTTTGCAACGTTGATGAACATGTTGCGCGTCAATTGTTACCTAGTGGATATTTGGCCCTGAAAGGTTACGCTAAGAAGAAAAATCCAACGACGAACTATAAATTTTCAGAAACCTCAACATCAAAAGCGCATATTAAAAGCAACTTTAACTACAGCCTCTTACGGTATAATTAATTGTGTGTCGCCGGCGTCATTTCTCGCTCGCTTCACTTAATTACATCACAAATACCGCAAGACAGCTTGCCCTGCCATCAGACTATGGCCATATTATACGAGGCATTAGTGCTGAGTGGTGGCACGAAATAGATAGGAAGTTAGATTCGAGATTCCTTTATAAGGAACGTTTTGGATCAAGGAATATCTATGTCTCTTTCGATCAGTTTAAAAAGCAATGTAACTTATTAAGCCCCACTTGCGCCAACTTAACTCTGGGTAAAATAACTCTCTCAATTGTTTTTCTATTCAAAAAATCATGGGTTACCAACTTAACCTGGAGTTTATTGCTAATAGTCCAATCATTTTAGGGATTGACCCTTACAATAATTCATCTTTCGCTGAAACTTTGCAGTGTGATAAAGTAAAGTATACAATACAGATTACGGTAGACAAAAAATCTAGGACCGGAAAAAATTTTACCTAGATTATTTGTCAACCGTAATCTGTATACTTTAATTTATCACACTGCAAAGTTTCAGCGATAAATGAATTATTGTTAGGGTGTCCATACAAGGAAACTCTAAAATGACTGGACTATAGCCCATGTTGACGCAAGAGGGGCTTAAAGCCGTGTTTGTCCAAAAGCATAACAGCATCACTATGCTCGCAAGGAAGGGCAAATTAGTCTCAGTCTGAATCATAAAGTTACTAATAGAGGAACTGACAGCTGAGAGAACGAGATGTACCTAGCGGCGGCACCACTGTAATAGAAAGAGATACGTGATGCGAGGCAATAGAACCGGAATTCGGTTTCCGTGAATAATTGCGAATTGAAAGTGAATTCGTAGATCATTTTGTTAAATATACTGACACTATTACATTAATTTCACGATTTCACGTTAGAGTCAGAATTATTGACAGTGCTCGAATTTTTGTCTGTTGATAGTCTCCTGAAAACATCCAAAACGGTTTCATTTGACAACTCATGTCAGTTCCACTACTCCTGTAAGGTATAATAACTTTATGGTCTGAATGGATCAGTCTCACGCCAATGAGTTTTATGGAACTTGTTCGTAACATTCGATCGCAATTTGTAACATCACAGACTTTTTGGTACAGTGAAACATCTTGAGTTAAGCTACATGTTTGAATTTTGAGGCACAATGGTGACCACTGTAATAGTTTTGGGCAAATATGCTTACACAAATGAATTCCGAAGTAAGTATATACATTCTAATTTCACTCATGTATAATTGCCATTTTACATTCGCTTGGCAACCGCCTTTAATTAAATCTTAATGGTTCTAAACCTATTTTATTTGACATCAAAGACGTTTTATTTACTTTGTAAATTGACTCTTAATGGTTCATGCAGACTAAGCGACTAGTCGCGCTATAAAGTGTTCTACGTCTAAATCAAAAAGTGCATTTTGCAATAAATTGCAAATGCAAAGTGTCTACTACAGGAAAACTAAATTAGTTTTCATGTTGTTACGCTGCTAGTGTATTTTCAACCGCGATGTAGATTGAAAAACTGACGCAAAATGTGTTGAAGTTGAAGTATGTTAGTTATCGAAAATCTCAGGAGAATGAGATTCATAATTATTTATCTAAAAACAGATATTTAATTGCACTTTTCTGAATTTTGAGCTTAATTTGACAGCCATTGCTTGCTTTAACAGGTAATGGATGCCCAATTAGAACCTGAATTCGGAACAGTTTTAATTATTATGTTATTTCGTAATAATGCTCACAGGGGCCGTTTTTGACAGGTAGATTTTCTTGTCATTACTCGCTTTACAATCTTAAAGGTTGTGACGATGGAGATAATAACTTCGAGTGACTAGGGTTATTCCAAAAGTTGCTGGTAGTTTATTAACTGCAGATCTCTGATAAATCACTAAGCTAACAAAAGAAATGATTAGACGGAGAAGACTAGTCTGCTCTGAGTCCCAATACTGGGCAAAAATCTCCAACTTCCACTAGTTTTCCTCATTCAACGCAAACTCAGGTTAATACTTCAGGAACTCGTCTCACCTTATTTAAAAGCACGCTCTTTTAATTAGAGTATTCGCTAATCCTGTTTATTTTCCTCAGGTGCCTTGGAGTTTTTGGAGGAAAAAGGAAGATCTTCCACGGGCTAGTTGGAATGCCCGGGACCGCGGTCCAACAGTTCTTAGTTGGATGTTGTATATATGCAAAGTCTCTTGATAACTTCGATAGTGCGATTCAGGACTCACCATTATGATTGGTTGTTATTCGTAATGAGCTGTGATGCGTTGGACAGATCCATATTGTGATTGGCCGTCTTCTGTGTGACGTGCTAGGTCGCATGCGCTGACCTAGATAGATCTCTGTTTACATGGACTCGATCTGTTACAACAAGAAAGAATCAACCCTTTCTTTCACCTAATTAGATTTTTCTCTGTCTCTCTTGTTCTCAGTTTTTCCTTTTAACACGGTTTTAAATGAATAGGGTATGCATGAAATGATGTTTTTTTTCTAGTCATCTTCTTACCTTATCTTGCCAAAATCATATTTTATGTAATTTTAGCTTAAATACGACACGGACTTGAAAGAAATACGGGCCGAATGTTGCACTAAAAAGATGTGAAGCATGCAAGGTAATACAATCTTGTTTATTCTACAAGGGACCTACACTCACACAGATGCACTGGCTCTAGGCGTAGGTGCTACAACCCGTCACCTTATGTACCGCGTGACAGCACGCACACAAAAGAAATGGGTGCTTCACTCATGATTAGACGATATTACGTCTGGTTCTTCTTTTAAGTCTGTGAAATACGAGGATAAAATATAAAAATATTGATGATCTGCTAGCACTGAATCGTATTTTCACGCTCTATCCTATTCTGTCGCTCAGGAAGGTCAGTGGTTAGAGCGAGAAAGGTCACAGCACTGCTGGTGCTGTTGCATGCTATCGCATTCCTGCTACCTTTCTCGCCCTATCAAATGTCGTTCCTGAGCGACAAAAAAAGATGGAGCGACGGAAAAATGCGATTCGTTGCTGGCCGATGAGTTTCAACCCTAAATACAGGGTTACCTCGGAGACAGTGCGCAAATCTTACGTATACCTATGAAGGTCATTAAAAATGAAAAGACACGTATTTTTTTATTTTATAAAACAAAAAAATAAAACACAATAAAAATAAGTTTTTTTCTCTGGACTACTGAATACTCATTGCATGGAAGAAAAATGCTCACTGTCTCCGAGGTAACCCTGTATAACGTCATTGACCTACTCATTCTAGAAGGTTTATAATTTTAATACAAAGCGCACTTTAGCGCCGATCGATAAAGAGTAACTGATTTGAATAGGTCGGCAAACAGCCTTAAGCTGAAGTTGTCTGATCATTGTTCCTCAAAATAATGCTAGGATTTTTTTTTTAGTTTGTATTAACCCTTAGCAGCCACACGTCTACGTTTATAACCCAACCAGCTCAAAGAAACCCTTGTACCTAATTATACGGGCCTTACGAACGGTTGTTTGTCGCCGTATAATCTGTTGAAACATATTTGTTCGTGCATGAAATACGTTATTTGTGTAGAGGCGTGTTTAAACGTCATGAGTAGAGATATGTTTCTGACAAGAATATGACAATGATTTATTAATTAACGTCAGAATGGAAGATTAATAATTTGACGGTAGTTTTGTGGCTACATTTGCGATGATCAGTGATTTAGCCAAATCATGGATCTAGAATCATAAAGGATCCCACTCTTCCTTAGAAGCATTGATACAAGAAAATTGACGCTCGACTCCGTCGTCGATATTTCCAATTTTACGTGTGTCCCTTTCTATCCAATGACGTCACAACGAAAATTGAATGACGTCAATTTTTGACGTTGGATTAGAAAGGGACAGAGCTGGGACAAAGTTTGTAAAAAACGTCACTAAAAAAACTACGGAGAAGAACGATCCTTACCGACCACAAAGGAGTATTATCATGTTTCCCGTCTTGTTAGGCAGTCTGCACTCCACTATAGAGGATTCCAAACTTCTTGAGCCAAATACTAATCACCGTTGTAGCAAGGTTCATTTTGGGCATAAGTAGACTTCAATTCAATTCAATAATTCACATTAATTGGAGTTCATCCGTTCTATGGGTTAATGGAAGGCGTTTATGTGTATGGAAAAAAAAAACGCGTTATGATAGCCATTTCAGTCTCTTTACGTTTTTTCCTCAACTAACACTTTTGTTCCTTACTTAATTTGATTTTTGTTGTAGATTTTAGGCTTAGAAATCAAGACCATTTTACGAGACCGGGGGATGACTCTATATGTAGCGGAACCCGCAATTAATTGGAAGTAACCATCACCCTATCGGCCATCGGTTCTGCGAGCAATGTGCCCGGAAGATTCTCTAGTGGGGGCCGCATACCGTAAGCGCAGCGTAGGTACCCACACGGTGGACCAACGACCTGGTGAAGGCGGCGAGAAACTGCTGGATGAGGGCAGAGCAGGACCGGTCAGTGGACGTCCATCGGCTGAGATGATGATGATGATGATGAACGATCACCGTCTCACCAATTAACCAACAGCAAGCCAGTTCAACGGCCTTTAAGAGGTGTCCCACACTGAACGACCTTGACCCTTTCAGAGCCACTTCACCTCTACTAAACTACGTCGTTTTAGTAGGTATACCTATTTTTGACTGCCTTGTTCTTTATTACTAAAAAAATACTTCAGAATTTTTAGATCAAGTAAGTAAAAGTGACATCAATTTATAGGTATAAAGTTGATGCGCATAATACAGACTTTTTCAAATATTTAGGCTTTCCTTTGAACACAGGTTTCATATACTGTTTATAGGAAATAAGAAATAAAGCCGAGATATTGAATCCGAGGTGATCATTGCTATGTTTTTCATTAATTTGTACGTCTTTCAAATAACGAGAAGACTTCTAAAAACCAGCAAAATCTGACCCGCCCCTGCGTATAGTGAGAGCGTCTTACAATTGCTACATTATGCCCTTACCTTATCTTTACACTGAGCATTGTATCGCATCGCACCGCCATCCCTGAAAATCTCAATCACTATAGTCAATTTGAGCTATGTCAAGACATCTGTTATCTATCACCCTCACACCTTATATCTATGGTAATGTAGCAGACAAGATAGGAAATTGGAAATATTTGAAATGTCATCGAACATGAGAGAGAATGGGTGTCGTTAATGTAAGATCGTTCGCCTATTGTCTTCTCTTCGATATGCGAGAAGCTTTTGTTATATGAACATTTTGAAATTATTTTTGGAATCAGCTCATGAAGCCCTTTTAGTACTACATAACGACACGACAACGCCACTCTAACTTGTCCGAATGCCCTTGCTCGGCGGCACTCAAATCTATCTTCAAGTTTGGGGTGTGATGTGAGGTGCGGTATATGAAATTAGTGACGGGCAGGGAACGGCTATTTTGCAGCCGTAACAAATGATGCACGCAATTTATCTTTTATCTCGTTCTTTCGCGCGCAAACAGAAAGAGACCTAAGGCGTAATATACTCGCTACCTATCGATAATACTGTTTATTACGATCTGTAATTTTGTCCTACATTCTGACATTGTAATATAACTTAACCATAATGACAAAACCATGGTAATATAAAACGTTAAAATGTAACATTAATAACATTAAAACTTTATAGTGAAGTCTTGCAGCATTATAGGAGCACTTGGTTATGTTTTATGACGTCATAAATTCGGTTCGTAACCTTTATTAACGCCCTAGTAATTGTTAATGTCATAAAATCTGTATATATGACACTTTTGGCAGTAAATATCACTTGATACGATTGATGTGATCGGTTTAGCAATAAAGAGACTTGAATCGCTTTGTCTAGTTAACATTTATACCAAAAAACCAATGATATTATTGTAAAACTGTGACACTTTTTCTACCCAGGCTGTGCCAGAAAACTGAGCTGTGAGAGGACGTGTTGCAAAACTATACGAGGATGTTTCGCCGAGCTGTCTTCTTCTACTTTTTGTGTCTACATGCGTTTCTATATTTTATTGGCCAGATCAAAGGACCATGAATGGCCACGGAGGTCGTTGGTTCGATTACCATGGGGGACACCAAATGATATGTCACTTTGCGCGTTTTCCCCCAGTTGTTTAGGACTTTGTAGGCTGAATTACCTGATTGTCTGAAAAGAAAGATGATTCCATGCTTCTGATGGCACGTTAAACCGTGTTGGTCCCTGCTACTATCTCTGGTGGTATAGTAGTCGTTACATAAATACCACGTCAGAGGCCGTAATGCGGTCTGAAAAAACTCTGACACCAAAGCTTGCCCACACAATAAGAAGAGATTGACCAGATATCCGGTGAGCCTGACAGCGTCCAGTGTAACTTTATTGAGGTCCTCTTTCATGCAGGTCTTCGGGCACAACAGACATTCTAGCAGGTGTACCATCGACTAGATAGGATCGCCGCAATAGCACTGCATTAGGTCAGGATTCCTGATCCCTGTACCTCCCAATTGCATAAAACTTTGTCTGTAATGACCAACTTGAGTGCGAAGCTGATCAAGTCAAGTCAAGTCAAGTCAATATAATTTATTCAATATAGGAGCTTGAAGCACACTTATTAAACGTCAAATCTTTTTTAAGCTACCACCGCGTCGGAACGTGTTGTCGCTGTAGAGAAGATGCGGCCAGAAACTCTACAACATAACACGACTTAAAACTATTACAATATAAATTCTTAAGCTACTGTTATGTATACAATAATACATAGTCTATCTAATAAAATAGTTGATACTTTACAGTAATGTAAATAAACTATAAGTTAGTGACCTCAGACCCAAGCATTTTGATCATTTAAATAATCATCCAGTTTATAATACGCTTTCTTACAGATAACATTTTTGATCTTAGTTTTAAACATGTTTTCGGAAAGATTCAAAATGGTCTCGGGGATTTTATTATAACAACGTATACAGTGACCCATGAAAGACGTGTTGACCCTACTAAGCCGAAAGTGCGGAGATATCAGTTTATTTTTGTTTCGAGTGTTGTAATTATGGACATCACAATTTTTTGGAAACAAAGACAAATTTTTTCTTACATATAAAATGTTTTCATAAATAAACTGTCCATAAACTGTCAAAATATTAATTTCCTTAAAAAGGATCTAAGGACTTCTACACTGGCCATTGCAGATTATATCTGTGAGACGAATCTATAGTTCTGGAAGCTCCTAGGGCTCTTGAGGCCGAGATGTGAAACTATGTGCCTCTTTCTTCCAAAGCTATGCGAGGAAGCTAAGCTGTGTGAGGATGCGTAGTGGAGCTGTGAAACAGTTCTCGCGGGTGAAATGGATGTCATAAGCATCCTTTTAAACTAAGAGTCTACCCATCAAACTGAACAACTTTTACTTTGTGAGAAAACCAATCGGAGCAAAAAACAAATCTGCTGTCCCATACATTTGAGTCGTGTAGGCAGCGGCGGCGGGTGCAGGCTAGTATGGGACATTTGATTTTTTTTGTGCTCCGATTGGTTTGCTCCTTTTGCTCCCATATTAAAAGTTGTTCAGTTTGATGGGTAGAAAAGTTAGTTTAAAAGGATGCTAATGATATCAATTTCACGCTGTATAGCTCGCATGCCTCGCTCAAATCCCGCGCAAATATCTTAGCTCGCATTTGTATATAAAAACCTCGCTTTGCTAAACCCTTTCCCACCAGAAGTGTTATTTTTGAATCTCACACTTTCAAAATCATGATCAAATGACGCATAATCTAAATTTTTACTGCTAATTAGAACTTGTAACTTACAAAAAACGCAGTCCTTGATTGCGCTCTAGGCCAAGAAAATGAAGCAATTTTGTTTGCGGATTTTTTCCTATCTATCTATCTATCTATAACATCACGCCTCTTTCCCATTGGGGTAGGCAGAGACCAAAGCGCGCCATCTACTACGATCCTTACATACATATTTTGCCTCATTCACATCCATACATCTCTTCATACATGCCCGTCGGTTTCGAGTACTCCGCACCTCCCCTTTTTCTAGGACGCAACTGATTTGATCAGAATACGTCCTACGAGGGCGCCCTCTGCCGACACATCCACTAATTTTAGCTCCATATATCTCTTTCGTACATCTGCTATCACTCATCCTCTCCACATGACCAAACCAACGAAGCATACCCTTCTCTATATTCTTGTCACAACATCTCCTTTCAATTTACATCGATCTCTAATCACTTAATTTCTCACTCTATCTCTCAGCGTAACTCCACAGATGCTTCGCAAGGAAAAAAGGATTTTTTCCTCTCACGCAGATTAGCATCCTCGCACAGCCCTGGTGGAAAAGCTCTCTAATTGTTAGCTTCTCTCATAAAGAGAGAATTAACATCAATTCGACCAAAAACTTGAATGATAGAATCCGATTATATCACCACAATCTGATTTACATGTTTAGAGGCAATAGGGAACTAATTACCACTTGTAGGCAATTATGTAGAATTAATACGGAGCTATTTACGACAATCTGCTGCTTATTGTTCAAGTGGACTCTATAGGTTGATTGTCAAGTCGAATAAAGGAGATTGGCATTCCTGGTGAGTAGAGGATTGATATAGGGTGGTATGGTATGTGAACATCATGATATGATGCCATACATGATGATGAACAAATTAGCTCGCATATTGTTCGACATATTACATAGTACCTACCTAATAGAACGTGAATACCTAATAAAAATGAAATGTACTTATTTCTTCAGACTCTATTACTGATCATTACTCAATACTCAATATTTATACATAATCAGAACATAAAATAGAACTGAATTACTACTACTTACCTAAACTTTATGAATTTTGCTTTGGTTTGTGGTGAATCTTTATTCTTTATTGTTCACAGGAACAACATAATTGATTTGACTGATTGATTAAGAAGTTTTCTTGCTTTCTCATAAAAAAAAATATGTTGTGTTTGTCCAACAAAAAAATCAAGCACGACGTTTACTTTCTATTTGTGTTGTTAACCTTTACAAAAAAAAACAATGTTTGCTTTAAATAAGTTTGGGACCCTTTAGCACGAGCCAGCATCACACTTGGTCGGTTTTTATTATTTTTTGTTTTACGAGTACTGTAGAGTCTGCACAATAATCTACTCAAACTAAGTTTAACACTTGTATCCATTACTGTGCTACGATAGGACAAAAAACAAAAAGTTTTATTTTTTAAATATTGATGGGTTTGCTCTTGACCTCTATCTCTAATCTATTCCTCAGAACAAAGATGGGGTCGAAGATGTAGCGAGCTTACCCAGAAGTGCACTGGTACTCCTGCACACTGACAGAACGCAGCAAGCTGCTTAGCGCCAGACTCCGACAGGAGGGTGGTCGCGAGCCAGGCGGCTCCTTGCGGTGCCTACCACACCGCTGTGGGGGATCGTTCAGCCGCCACCACAAACTTGGTAGCTTGTGATGCTGTTGTCCGGGGTGGACCGCTAGGAGGGAGATCCCCAATCACCCCAAAGTTAAAAATAAACACGTTTTTTAGTATGGGGTACGAGCAGAGAACCCTAAAAAATTGTAACTCAACAATTAAGGAAGGATAATTATTATGAAAATGAAGGAATTGTTTCTTAAGCTTGTATCTACTGCGTTAACACACTCGTGCTCGTCTCGTTGCGTTTACATCGTGAAATAGTCGCCATACATCTCCATTTACATATAAATTGTACACTAATGGAATAATATTGTTTTTGGCAACGTGTCGACGTGCCAGACAAAAAGCTACTCTATTTGTATTAAACATAATATTATTCTCAATAGCGAAATTGTTTATGTCAAACAAAGTGTTTATTTTGTTTGTCTGTTAGAAATACATGGGCAAGCTGTATGATTTCACAGATCACTACACTTTTGCTACTGGAATAGGGTTGCTATCCGCAAGTTTCCAAAAACAGGAAATGAAGATGGAAATAACAGGAAAATTCAAAACAGTTGTAGACAGGGTCAATATAGCTCAAATAATAGAATTTTACAATGTTTTAATTAAAGTATCATCAATAATTAAATTGATAAACAACACAGTATTAATTTATCTACTTACCATAAAAAAATCATAAGTGTATTCAAATTATGAAACAAAACAACTTACTGGGAGCATGAGTCAAAAAGCGAGTATAATTTTTGAACCTTCCACACAAAATTACGGATCAGCAGATCGATTTTCAATGGGAGGTCCAAAAAATGTTCAGGGAAAGTTTAGTTAGTTTCAGTATCTGAAAATAAACCCTTAAATTTTTACCTAATTAAAAAATCGTGGTGTAATAAAAATGTATGAATGAATAGTAACTGTTCAGAGCAGTGAAATAATTAAAATATTTTAAAAATATGAAATAATGACCAAATTATTAAAAAAACAATACCTAGTAGAGTACCCGGCAGTAAATTTTGCACATCGGCTAGTTTCGCTTTGTAGAGCGTCGTCTCTGAAACTCAGTACATTATGTTATTTATTGTCGCTCTCGTCAGTCGTCGCCGAAGTGCAATATTTACCGCCGGGTAATGTAATTATTTAAGGGCGCGCCAATTTTAATACATAGGACCTGAAAAGACGCTAAAAATCCCAGGATTCTACTTAAAATCTATCCAGGATACCCCAAAAAGCAGGACACTTCCTGTGAAAACAGGACGGTTGGCAACCCTAACTGGAATAATAGTAAAATTGTTTTCTCGGTGTACTTATCCAAATAGATTATAATTTATTATTATTGTAAATAGTGGGCAGTTTTGTCTCATTGCACAAATTTTCAATTAGTTTGTTAAATAAAGTATGTATTTAAAATGGTTAATTAATATTGACAACGCACATTTACAAAATACAGTAGGTATATCTACGTATAGTAAGTTACTTGAGAATCTCACTGTAAGTCAAATACCTCACGAATAATGGTGAGAACGCGGGCCCAGTGCGGATTGGTAGAGGGAAGTTAGTATGACCACTTAGGGTTGATTTACACCAAAAAAGCACCGAAGAGCATTTGCTCGCAGCGGCAATCATCACTAGTGAATAAAGGTCAAATTTTATTTGGAGCGCGCGCGCGCGGCTGCCGCGATGGCGACATGTAAATAGATTCAACCTTTATTCACTAGTGATAAGATTGCCGCTGCTAGCAAATGCTCTTCGATGCTCTTCTGGTGTGAATCGACCCTAACGGTCACTCATCCAAAGACGGACCGGACCTGACGTTGCTTAACTTCGGTGATCGTTTCCATTACCAAAGCTCCACTTTGCCATCGAGTGCCAATTGCCTGACGAGATTATAGTCGCCTCTTATGGAGATCGGATAATCAGATGCATATACAGGGTGTTACTTATAAGTAAGAATAAATTTTTAAAACTCTTAAGGGGGTTGTTAAGACCGTCAAACTGAACAACTTTCTCTATGGGACCAACATCGAAATCGCGAAAAAAAAATCTGATATCCCATACATATTTTAGCTCGAGTCGATTTGTAGAGTATAAAACATATTTTTTTTTTTCGCGATTTCGTTATTGGTCCCATAGTGAAAGTTGTTCAGTTTGATGGTCTTAACCACCCCCTTAAATGTTTATTTGTATTTTTGTAACACCTTGTATACCTAAACTTCACTTATTTCCCCACGAAAACAGAATTAATGGATATGCCTTTCTGAATAATGTCAACAAAAAAAATCGAGCCACCCGAACCGTTTTGTCATACTGGTGCTCGTGATAGTCATACCATATGATATAGGTAGCTACTTCCAACAACTTGGAAAACATGAACAATTCGGTCGAATTGGACAACTCGGACAACATAAACAACTCGTTCAATTCGGACAACATGAACAATTCTGACAACTTGATCAACTTGGTCAGCTGATTTGACTTGGTGAAGTTGCCCTTGTTGTTAATGTTTATTACATCATTATCATATCCTCGACGGCATACAACAGCAAGTAATCTGTTCCTTCAAAATCTGTATCCTTTATCCTTTTTTAATTGCCCTTCTAATTTATTTCGTGAATTGTAATGGCAAATAAACATTTAGCATTCAAATTCTAGTCGTTTGAAATTCGATTAATTTTATGTAAATCTCTTGAAAGCCTTGTTAATGTTTATTGTATTGTTAGATAAAGTAATTGGCGTTATTTGTTACCAAAAGGGACGTTTGAGTATTTTTCTTTGATTTTACAAGAAGGTCGTAAGGATATATTTTATAAAATAAATAAGGCTTTTATTTACCTATTCGTTATTATAATAAAGAAACTTTATGCCTTTGATCGTAAAGCTTGATATTTTAATTGGTTTGATGGTAAATAGGCGCCCTTCAGACTTATTAAGGGGGCACCGAGCCTATTGTGCTGCCCCAAATCTTATTGGTTTTCATTCCTAACAATTAAATAACATTTCCAAATAACAAGATTGTCATATTGTAGTCCTCATTGGCTTTCAATTTATCGAAATATTACAGTTTATTATGTTTTATGCTTGTAGCTATTATCTACAAACATTATAAAAAAAAACGCAGTGACCCGATAAATTGGAAATCAGCAATGACTACAATGTGACAATCTTGTTTTTTGGAAATTTTGATTAATTTCAAATAACATTTTTTATTTTAAACATGTTACAGCTATATTGTGCTCTTTGGAATATAATTAAGGTTTAGATTGAAATATTAAGTCTCGGGCGGGACTTGAACCCGCACTCTACCAGACCGGGAAACGTTATCCAATTTCGAACGAAATTTTCAATCGGGGACATTTAATTTGGGTTTTGTTTGTTTAATTGTTTAGAAAAAAAAACTACTGGGGGCAGCATAATAGGCTCGTTGCCTCCTTAAGTAAACGAAACTGCTTTTACAAGTGAGTAGCTTCTATAATCATGTTAATCCGAAACCGACTACCATGCATGGTTGAAGAAACAGAGGAGGTGTAACTGTTGTCTCTAATATCTACCTACCCCAGTGGAAAACATCATCATCAGCCTATATACGTCCCACTGCAGGGCACAGGCCTACCCTAACGAAGGGTGTATGAGCATTAGTTCACCCCGCGTACCCAATGCTGATTAGTTTGGTTGTGGAAATCTTGTGCTTTTTAGGGTTCCATTCTGTCTGTCTGTCTGTCTGTCTGTGTGCCCCACAATAACTCGCTCAATTTTGCACCTATTGAAGACAGATAACAGAAACCCAAAAACAGAAATGTAATAGTTATGAAGAAACAATTTTTTTTCGATTCTCTCCCATCCACCGAAAGAGGGGTTGGATGGGTTAGTTTTTTTTAATCAATCGAGCGAGGTGTCATTGGATACGTCTTGTCCAATGAAACAAAACTCATATAAAAACTAAATCGTTATAATGCTTCTGTCTCTAGCTATCTGTGCTCAAAGTAGCAGATGTGCAATATCAATGCAGGAACATTTCACAGTAACACCTCCATAGATATTATAATCAGAAACTTACACTAAAAGCCCTACAGGAGAGCGATTTTTGAATCTCATTTACTGAATTCAGCAGTTGAAAATGTCAAAATTACTATGGAGATATGCATCTTTCTACTGCTGATTTGACTTTCAAAAATCATACTTCAGGAGTGCGATTTTTAAAAGCCAAATCAGCAGTAGAAATATGCGTATCTCCATAGTAATTTTGACATTTTTAACTGCTGAACTCAGCGAATTAGTTTCAAAAATCGCACTCGTGATCTGCGAAACACATAGGATCCAAAATGCTGGCCTCGATATCACAGATTACATAACTTTCCACAAGAGCCGGACAAGATAAAAAAAAAAATACCAGTTTATTATAATAACAAACCCAACAGTCCAAGTTTTCTCTACCTCGAACTTGATTTAAAAACTTCACCATTTCTTACAAGAAAATTTATAGCACAGTCAACTTTTACAATAAAGGTCTGAAATCTCCGACGACAAATTCGAAATAAATTATTCAGTCTTCGTAGAAATATTAAAGTTTTTACACATGTTACAGAAGCTGACGACCGTTCCTTTCGAAGTGGTCAAAAACATAGCTACATCTAACTTTCTTAAACGTGCAGTTCTTCTTTCTAGTGTAAAAGTGATCACACTTTGTCTTGTACTTGAAATGAAATATGTTATTTGCGAAAATACCTTGTTAAATGGGCAAAAAGGTGTTCACTGCCTGTATTTAGCCGCTTGCAACCGCGCAAACTCTCTTCTTCGTCATATCTTATGTACCTACAACACCACTGACCAACCCTATACCTCTCAGGAAAGCCTCTAATTAGGCCTTGGATTTAGCAAGACTGCGACAGGACTCGAGTGGTTTGCATCTGCAACATGCCGTTGTGATAAGTCCTATTTTTTAAGTGAAGACCATTTTGATAGGCTCTCAAGATCTTCCAGAAGCAATGAAACCTCAACATCAGAAATAATGCTTCTGGCTAACTTGAGATCATCAGAACAAAAAAGAACTAGCATGTAGGTAGTAAATCCGTGGGCTTCAAACCACACCTTACTATGAGGTTAGAAAAGCAGTAAAGTTCATAAAAGCTGATGCTGGTGAAGGTTTGAAGTAACGAAGCGCGAATCATAGATACCATAAAAATTCTAAATTCAGAGTCATACCTAAAATGTACAGCAAAATCATGTCTTCCCGCAATTTTCGACAAATTTCCCGTCCCAGATAACCTCCCTTTTGCCATTTCAGCACTCCTAAAGCGGTCCATGAAAACTCATCGTTATTACAAGAACGATGTTTGCATATCAGAGAACATAGTTATAGTATAAGAGATAAGCGTACTTTTGGTAACCATCAGCTGCAAGGCTGATTTAGTATTCATAAACTGTAGAGCATCACTGTGATGTGAAAGCCCCAGGTCTGCATGCATAACTCCAGTTGGCTTAGGAAATACAGCCATTCCAAGGTCCGATCTTTGAACAGCTGTATCTCCTACACTGACTGATAAACCATGTCAGTTTTTGTACTGTTCGCATAGCCACAGTGCATATTACAATAATACTAGCATATTTATACATATTCATTTTTAGCACCCATACTAGACTTTTGAACAACTGTAACTCCTAAACCGGCTGGAGTTATGCAGGCAGACCTGGTACATCCCCATCAGAGAGATGCTCTACACCCTATGAACACTGAATCAGCCTTACAGCAGATTGTTACCAAAAGTACGATTAACTCTTGTACTATAACGACTTACCTTGAATAGCGCGCAGTAATTTAATTTTAGTTTAGTCGACAGTTTAAATATTTATGTTGGTTTTGAGAGGTCGGACGCTGATACAAGGTTTTGTGCATAATGTGGTGATGCCACGAATGATATTACAGTAGTATTGAAATTATAGGTAGGTACTTCAATGTTATCCTTCAATGAGAGTTTTTCTTTTCTTTTTTTAATTTAGTTCCTAAAAAACTCTACAGATGACAAATGTTTATCGCTCTATAGAGACGATCGCGAGATACTGTCAAAATCATGTCAATACTGTGCCTGCCTTTTTTGTAAAGGACAAGGGATCGAGCCCATACGACCATGTCAGATGTAAATAGTTTCAAATTTTCGATTAAAATGATTCTTAAATGATTTAATATTCCATCAAAAGATGCTTTGGCATCTTGTTGATAATCTTTTCCCTCTTTATTATTTTAAAGAAACTCTTTTTGAAATGTTGACGTTTATTCGCTATCTATCGATCCCCTAGAAAACCAAAAGAAAAACGCTCATTCAATCCGTTTTGAGTCACACAGCTGTTGCATACGTGCATTTCGACGAAGGTTAACAAAATATACAGGGTGTTTCTTAATATGCTGACACTTTTTTAAGGGGATAGTCAGACCATTAAACTGAACAACTTTCTCTATGGGACCAACATCGAAATCGCGAAAAAAAATCTGCAGTCCCATACATTTGGCTCGAGTTGGTTTCCATTTTTGTATGGAACAGCTGATTTTTTTTTCGCGATTCGTTGTTGATGCCATAGAGAAAGTTGTTCAAAAGTGTCAGCATATTAAGAAGGACCCTATATATATTTACCATCATTAACAGCTAGGCTCCATTTGCAACCTCAACCTGGATTAGCAATTAATTCTGGGTTGAAAGCCATCACAGGTTTTTATACTAAAAAAAAATCATAGAAAGCCAACTTAAACTGGGGTTAATTGCTAACCGTCAACCTGTGACGCAAATGGGGTTAAGAGAAATGTTTAAACACTAGAGTAAAGAAAGTGAAAATATGCAAGAATGTTGCTCTTAGTAAGTTATTTCAATGAAAATTATGTCGGATGCTATAGCACAATCTGTACCAGAAAAAACCTTTTCTGGACTAACAGTGTTAAATTTTATTGACATGGACAAAAACAGAGAAAACAATTTTAAACAATCATTATAAAGTGGCTACGGAACCCTATCATGAACATATTCAACAAACTTTTGGCCTTTATTTTTTATCCTTCCACTGATATGATGCCGTTCTTTACTCTTTACACATCTCTATAAATACCTGGTTTTAAATAGATACCTAGTTTGTGAGAACAAAATTAAGAACATCAACATCAGTATAGAATTATGGTCTTTATGCCGACTACATAAAGTGGCAATCCGCTTTAATTACCGCGGTTTCGTGCACTCTGTACCCAAAATTGATATTACGTGGTGAATTACATCGTGACGTCATAACAATTTGTTTTTGTTGTTATACCTTATTTCAGTGTTATTTTCTTCAGTGTAAGCCGTGTCTGTTGACAATAAAGTCTATGTCTAAGGCAGTTATTATATTGTATGATGATGACATTAGATGCTTGCTGATTGCCCAGAGTGCGCCGAAAAACTGTTTATTCTGTAGAGAAAACTTTACAGGAATACCGAATTTTTGGCCGTTGTTTTTGGCGCGGCCGTCAATTAAACTTGAACATTTTGGTTTAGAATAAAGTAACATACAAAACTTGTTATTACATGTATTATCTCTAAACTCAGTCCAAATGGAGATGAAATGTGAAAGATGAACGGCTTGAAGTTGAAATAATTTATATTGATTACGTTTACTTCATGCCTTTATATCTCCGTTCAGACTGAATTTAGAGATATACTTGTCGTAACAAGTTTTGTTTGTAACTTTATTCTAAACTTATAATATTCAAGTTTGATTGGTGGCGGCGCTAAAAAAATAGGTGAAAAGAAAAAAGGCGCCTTTTTTAGATATTGGCTTTTGAACGCCCACTGTGTTCCAAACTGTTCTGTCCCACTGTCCTGCCATCACTGCCTGTTCTCGTGTGAAATTTAAGTGATAGAACGTCACAGGCTCGCTAGCTCTGATTTGGTAATAATGTCAAAGTATGAAAAAATTTACTTGGTTAAAAGTAAGTATACGAGGTTTAAACTTAAGGCGTATCATCCCGGGACCACGACTCTTCATACTAATCGATGCGAACGAGCGCGTGGCTCCGGTCAGTGTTTAGCCATTATATTTGAAAAATAAGAAGAATTTTTATTAATTTCGAAAAAGTAAGAAAAAAACATACCTACATCATTCTTAATTTTGTTGTGAAAAATATTGTAAATTTTCATTTTCTTCCGATAAAAATGTAAGAGTAAAATGGTTACAACTGGAAAAAAGGGTGACTTTAGATTCCCTTTTCTTCTGTTTTTTTTCATTAAAATCTATTTCTATAAAAACCACATAACTTTTCATATCGTGTAGATGGTTCAGTTTATTTTTCAGCTCAAAAAGTGTCTTAGTAAATAATAAAATGGTTACAAAGTTACGCAATTTCATGGTGAAACCCGCTTAAATGATGGCACTCCTTAAAGTATGTAACGTTTTATAAAAACAGCATGTTTTAAACAGTTTATATTTAAAAATTATAATGTGTTCCATTAAAAAAATATATTAAAATTAACTGTTATGCAAAACAATTTGTAAAATTGGCAGTATTTTTCTAAAAATGACACAGTAACAACCTGTAGAATTTTTTTCAATTACAAAACACATTTTTTGTGCAATTTGCATTAAACAGGACCCGCCATAACGGTGAGGTCACAACATACAAAGAGTACAGAAGGGACAGTTCCTTCAAAGGTCAATTCAATCCAAGAATACACTAGATTTTTTTTTTTACTATAGATGTGTTTGCTCTTGACCTCAATCGACTCCTCAGGACAAATATGGGGTCGAAGATGTAGCGAGCTTACCCAGAATGGCACTGGCACTCTTGCACGCCGAAGGAACGCAGCAAGCTGCTTGGTCGCAAGCCAGGCGGCTCCTTGCGGAGCCTACCACACCGCAAACACTTCCACTGAACCGAAACATGTAGAACAATCAAATTTAGCGAACCGAAACATGTAGAACAATCAAATTTAGCGACCCTCTGCGACCGCAAAGTGTCGCTCGTCTGTAAGAGCGCTTATTTGTATCTAAAGATCGTATCTATGCTTAAACACAATTAGTGTACGCTCTGTCTAAGACACTGATCACAATAATATAATGCTAATGATAGAGACAGCAAGATAGTAAAACATTTGTTTAAAGCCTGAAGTTAGCCTATAGTTTTGGGTGCCATCAGCCTTAATCTACGAAAACGGAAGCTCATGAATCTTTTGTCAATGTTCGTTCGCTTGCAGGAGTGCAATTCTCTAAGCGTCACGTCGTTGTCGAAAACATCAGTGAGCCTCCAGTATTGTAAGTATACCATGATGAGGTCATGTGGAGGATATTCCACGGAGTCACAACGACCTCGTAAAGTTTAACGGTGTTACGTAATTAGGTACTTACTTAGTCAAATTTTATAAGATTTACTGTTTATTTTGTTTGTCGAGAAAGGTTAATTTGGAATGTTAAGGTTGGGCGCCTTAATAAGACATTTGCATTGTAAGCGTGTTTTTTGGATATATTTCTAAAAAAAAAAAAAGTTGTTCGGATACGATTTAAATGGTTGTTCTTTTAACCTTATTATGTTATGATTATCAAATTACGAAGATACAAGTATAAAGGCTCCGCACATTGCAGCGATTTTATATAGCGATAATATCGCTGCGATTTTGCGATAATTGTTCTCAGTACATTTTGTATGGGGACGCGCTCGATCCCACACACTGCCGCGATATTATCGCAACCTGACGCAATCTCTTTCGACTACATTCAGTGGTGGGGCGTGACGCGAATCACGGAATCGCTGCAGTGTGTAAGGTGTCGCGATATTGTTGTCGATAATATCGCTACAATGTGCGGAGGCCTTAAAGCTTTGAAATTATCCGTAAAAAATTTCAGAGCTTTATAATCTTCGTAATTATCCCTACCTATATCCTCCCTAATATTATAAATGCGAATGTAAGTTTGTTACGCTTTCACGCAAAAACGACTTAACCGATTTTAAAAAATCTTTCACTATTAGCCCCAGTTGCGTCAACCTAGGTTACCAGTTAACTCTGGGTAAAATAGCTCTCTCAAATGTTTTTCTAAGTATACAAAAAATCATGGGTTACCAACTTAACCTGGAGTTTATTGGTAACCCATGTTGACGCAAGTGGGGCTTAGAATGCTTCATTATCCCTGAGTAACATACCCTATATAAAACAGCCAAGTGTGTGTCGGGAAAAACTAATTCTCAAGCGGAACGAAGTACACCGGGTAGTATTATTATAAATTGCAAACATTATTTGTGACGCGGCATATGTTTTCCATATTTAAAATATTACTTACGAGCAAATTGTGCGTCAAACTTTTGTATGAAATTGACAACTCTGCAACCACTTATGTTGTAGGCTGCATCTTCTCTACAACGATAATACGCTTCAAAATAATATGTAACATTTGGACTTTTACTTATTTAACTTAAATCTCTTTATACAGTTGTATGTGGGTTTAAAAATGAAAGTTTTATTAACAAAACCCTTTCTTCCAAATCGATAAATTTTCAACATCGAAACAAACAAAAAAATATTTTTCATGCAAACAATCGTCATAGGTTTTCTATTTTGTTTTAGAAAGTAGAAACACAATTTTAGAATTTTCAAAAGTAACCTTGCGTAAAAAACGAATTGGCCTCTAAAATTTATTCAACCATAGAAAAGCTTTTAAGGTGACAACTGTTACAAATTTTATCTGGCAAAAATGAATTATTGCTGCAACGAAATTATTTCAGCAACATTTTATTGCGTTAAATACGTTCGTGAAAACGCGTAAAACAGCTTAACGACCCTTAAATAGCACGAAAGAGAGGTACATAATATTTATGCAGCGGGCATGGAGTTGGAAATATAAGATTTTAATGTTTTCCGGTTTTGAATGCTGGTTTTTAGAGGATGAATTAAACTGAAAAACATTTTTGTGCTCATAAATATTTTGTGAAAAACGTGTTTGGACATTTGATGTTAGCTTGTACTCAAAACTTGCTCTAAATTATTTTACTACCTTGTAGGTGTTACAAAAATACAAATAAACCTTTAAGGGGGTGGTGTAGACCATCAAACTGAACAACTTTCACTATGGGACCAATATCGAAATCGTGAATAAAAAAAATTGATGTTCCATACTCTACAAATCGACTAGAACTAAAATATGTATGGGATATCATTATTTTTTTCGCGATTTCGATGTTGGTCCCATTGAGAAAGTTGTTCAGTTTGACGGTCTAAACAACCCCCTTAAGAGTTTTAAATATTTATTGTTACTTATGAAACACCCTGTATATCTAAAAGTGTAATAGTGCACTATGGTACAAGTGTGTAATGTTGGTGATTACCGCTGAGGCGCCATTGCCGAGCCGTCAGGCGAGGGTCTTAAGAGAGCCGAGGACGGTAATCATCAATACGCACGTGTATCATACGACGTTTTTCAACACACTTATGAAGAATATAATACTAATAAAAAAATAATGTTATTTCTGTGTTTCATGTTGTTTCAAAGTCTGCCGCCCAATACATTTAGATCAAGTAGTTTTGTATGAAACAGCAGATCTCTTCAATTTTTTTCTCCAAGCTAGCTCCATAGTGAAAGTGTTAAGTTTTATGGTGTAAACTACCCCTTTAAACATTACTAGGATGTTTTATTACATTATTAAATAATACATTTATTTACATATACAAGGTGTTACAAAACTACAAATAAACATTTAAGGGGGTGGTGTAGACCATCAAACTGAACAACTTTCACTATAGGACCAATATCGAAATCGCGAAAAAAAAAATTATGTTCTATACTCTACAAATCGACTAGAGCTAAAATATGTATGGGATTTTAAATTATTTTTTTCGCGATTTTGATGTTGGTCCCATAGAGAAAGTTGTTCAGTTTGACGGTCTAAACAACCCCCTTATGAGTTTTAAAAATTTATTGTTACTTATGAAACACCTTGTATTTACATCCATAAATTTACGACCGTAATTCCCTTTTGCAGGTGATCAGAAAGATTGCTAAAACTACCTTGTTTAAGAATGTAGTAAATGCATTTATTTCCCAATTATTATAAAATTGAACTGTCAAAATATATCGTTCAAAAATACTGTATCTATTAATTTATTAGCATGGGAGTCACGTTGCATGGTTTTCCCCGAACATTTGTCTGGTGTTCGCGCGGTTCGCGTTTCAGCCTGCCACGAGGCTCCGCTATCCTTCTCAGTTTTGTTCTTACTCAAATACAATCCTCGAGATTGGATCGATACTCCCTCAAACTATTTGGCACTGGTGGAAATGCGATGCTAACGCACAAGCAAGAAGTCCATTAATTATAAATTTAAAATAATTGTGCATCCTACAAAATAGGAGTATATAGAACATAATTGAAGATTCATGGCACTTTATAATTAACATACTAACATTTTATGTAGGTTTAATGCGACTACTGTTGGTTTAATATTATTATAACTGTAATACTGAACTAGTTACCTGCATCAGCACTTGTGGAATTGCAATAAAGTTTTATACGCGTTACTTTAATATACGTCATGCCGTGAAGTTCCATAGAAGTAAGAGGATTTCTCTGTTACATAAATGTGTTCTAGGAAAAGTGTTGCTTTTACGTACCTTTAATATTTCCTGCGTTGGAATTTACAATATCACGTGGAAATATGTTTACGATAATATTCCTGCAAGCGCGCTCAATGTATGCTGCAGACAGATGAAGTTTGATCCAATTTTAAACGGTCATCATCATCACAATCTATGTCACCTCTGCCATGTCCCTATGTTTTGCTTTTTTGCATTAATTTATTACTGTAAGAACTAGGGACCTTCGAAAATGACTCATTTTACCGCCCGTTTTCAGACATCCAGTAAACAAATTTGACGAATATAAACAAAAAAGCAAAACGTACGAACATAACCAAAGTCTTTCTCATATTATTTTTGAAAGAATTATTAAAATCGGTTAAGTTTTGGAGGAGAAAATATGGGATTACGAAATGCTGATTTAATCGATTTTTTGTATGTGAATCGGTCCGAGCTGCAGTTTTCTCTTTCGCACTCTAGTCGGCGGGTTGTATGGGTGGGGATCTGATAAATACGTATACAGTCGGAATAGTGACCTATTCTCCAAATTAGCATAATTCAGCCCGCCTACATTAAGAGGTAATGTAATTTTAACATTTAAAATGTCACATAACATGTACGTGTCATGTAACATAATGTAACATGTTAACAACAAACAAGCAATTACGAGCTAATGACTTTATATAGCCTAACATGCACTTTGAACATGCATCCATGATACTCTATGCTAACGAAGCTGGGTTCAGACTGGGGCTAAGGTCAGGAAAGCTGAGCCAAAGCGTAATAGGCTTGATTAATTGAAAATTAAGACTCAACATTATTTACCTACGCCTTTGATATAAGCTGACGACTTTGTTTATATTCGGAGTGGTAAGAAACTTGACTAGCAGTAGCAGTTCACCTTTTTATCTCAACATAGATACACTCGACAACAAAAATAACGGGTCACCAACATACCTGAATATCTCGGAAAGTAAGAATGATAGCTTATTCACTTAAAAAGTATTTCATTAGACTATTTAATACTTCTTAAATTAATTCATAACATTTTTTAGTTTTCATTTGTTTGACTTAATTAAAATACATAAATACAAATGCGTCAATTCTATCGCAGACCAAAAATTTAAAATTACCTTTTTTTGTCACAGATATAACATTTCCCCATATTTTAGTGTATGTGAGTGATAAAATTACCGCATTAATAATTAATGTTGAATACTAAAATTTTCATTTTCAAAAAATCATTTACTTAGGTTTTAGCCTTTTTTATTGGCATTACTTTATAACAACCAGAAATTGTATTAATTTAAGAAGTAGTATTAAATTGTCTAAAGCTACTATTCTTAGTTTCCGAGATATTAAGGTCTATGTTGTTGGTGACCCGTTTTTATTGTTGTCGAGTGTAATTAATTCGTTTTTCGACTGGATTCACAGTCTACTGTATTTTTGGAAAAAGTACCCATAAAGATTTGTTGAACTAAAACTAAAATAAAAAACCGTATTGGCTACAGAAATCTATCATCTACTGCATGTCCGACACTCTCTTGACCTGCTTTTTCTCTATATTATAAAACTGTAACTGAAGTGTGTCTGTACATTGAAGATATTTACAAAAAAAAAGATTACGATATGGTTTTTAGGTATCCCTGACTCGAAATAAACCTTTTTTTCGAAATTTTGTCGATCTGGTTGTTAGTTTGTTTGTTCGCGCATCACGCAAAAACTACTGAACCTATTTTGATCAAACTTTTTTTGTTTGACAGCTTATGATCTGACTTAAAATCTGGTATATAATTTGTGCGGACGAAGTCGCGGGTAAACACTGGTAGTTTTATACAGGGTGTTTCATAAGTAACAATAAATATTTAAAACTCTTAAGGGGGTTGTTTAGACCGTCAAACTGAACAACTTTCTCTATGGGATCAACATCGAAATCGCGAAAAAAAAAAATGAAATCCCATACATATTTTAGCTCTAGTCGATTTGTAAAGTATAGAACATCATTTTTTTTTTTCGCGATTTCGATATTGGTCCCATAGTGAAAGTTGTTCAGTTTGATGGTCTAAACCACCCCTTAAAGGTTTATTTGTATTTTTGTAACACCTTGTATAATTTTACTTAAATATCTTGGACATTGTCACACAAATTATCTAGTCACATTTAAAGGTCCAGAATCTAGCCTGGACTGTATTATGATAACTAGACAACGATATAGCACTTACATAATATATAGATACAAACATCCATGACTCGGGTACAAATATTCATCATACAAATATTTGTCCCTTACGGGATTCGAACCCGCGACCCACGGCACAGCAGGCAGGTTCACTACAGACTGTTCTGTCGGGCCGTCAGCCGTTTTTTTCATGATATGGCTTGAGGTTTGTTGTACCTAAGCAGACACAATTATCTATCTGGTAATCACCCCTCCAACTCCATTTGGTCACCGCGGTCTACAGAACTACGTTTTCACTAGACAATGGTGGCTGTGACCACATTCTGTAATTGGGGCCACGTAATGTGGTTTGAATTCAAATTCAAATTCGATTATCTAATTCACGAACAAGTTCGACAAGCTATCTAGCATGGCGTTGGAAATTTATTAAGTAAGTACTATTCTTTGCCCGCGACTTTGTGAAGATATATAGGGTCCAACTTAATATGCTGACAGTTTTTTAAGAGGATGTGACCATCAAACTGAACAACTTTCTCTATGGGACCAACATCGAAATCGCGAAAAAAAAATCAGCTGTCCCATACAAATCTGCAAACCTACTCGAGCCAAATGTTTGGGACAAAAAAAGTCATCATCATCCCTTAAAAAAGTGTCAGCATATTAAGAAGGACCCTGTATACCATACCCGTTCGCGCGCTCCATATAAACGCAGTTTAATTCTTTTTTAAATGTTAATCAACTTAACGATGAAATGTTTGCGTCTGTGGTTTGTCAGATTTCCGTTAAAATGTTATAGTTTAAAACCATGGACACAGAGATTAGTTAATAAATTGTGTTTACAAAATTTCATTGACTTTATTTTGTCTATATAAAAAATAGGATCAAACTTTATTTGTATGCAGCGCATTCTAGCGCGCTGATTGGTATTTCTTCTTAATAAATTATCATAATTAATTCAAAACAAATACAAAAACAAAAAATACAAAATATTTATTGAACGTGTGATACAGGTTTTTGAGGACTCGTAATGATTATGATTAACAACCTTAGATTACTGCTGGCGTAGGAGGCAAAATACGGCTTTTCGTGAACCAAAGATTTCGTTTGGCAGGACTGGTCCTTAGGACCTAAAGATGGATTTAAGAAGTGGAGCCATCAAGATTTTTGATGCATGTTTTGGAGGGGGGGGAGCCCTCAGACTAATCTTGATAAATACATTATTTAAGCTACTAGGCCAAGTTTGGTATCATTTTCGTATAAATCGGGGATGCTGAATTCATTTATGGTATCATATTTGCACCATTCTATAGTAAAAACCTGTTAAATAATCATTTTTTCGTTTTTGACTTGCTTTAAAAAAAAGGAAAAATGTCCATAACTCATACAATATATGGAATATTTAGAAAAAAAAAGTAGCGCTATAAAGCCTTGCTTATCCTTTACAGTATAAAATATTTTACTTTTATTTGGTATGTCTGTAAGTTATTTGGTATGTCTGTAATTATGTCTATGTCTATGTCTATTCAAAAAAACATAAAAACTAGTTGACGGTACTAAATCCTGAATTCGAAAAATTCAAATTATATGTTGTTTTCGATCATGGAATGGTTCGCAAACACAATAAAACACCAGCGATGTGTGAGTTGGACTGGTGCACCGAGGGTTCCATACTACCACACAATATAAATTCACCAAAAGAAAAGGATTTTCTTTCATCCAGTTCGAGATTATAAGGGCGAGCCCAACTCGCACTTGGCACATTTTTTAGTATTTGCTCTTTAACTTAGAAGTTTTCACTATAATCATACCAAGTTAGACGTCTGTAAGTATTAACGTTTTTACGACAGAGCAAAAACAAAAAACAGTTGAAATAAACATGTTTCTGGTACGGGGACACCCCAAAATTTTTTGTTTTTTTGTTTTTTTATTATTTGTTACGAAAATTTATATAAAAACATAATATTACATAAACGTATTCTGTGGAAATTTCAACCGGCTACCTATCACGGTTCAAAAGATACAGCTCTTTAAAGGTAGGATAGGCAGCCGGACGGATAGCGTAAGCTTAGTAATATGGTCTCGCTGGCACTCTTTGGGTACAGAGTACTCTTTGGGTACGGGCAGTAGGTACACCGCGCACCGCAACTTTAGTCACTGTGTAGCATGAACCAATAATTATTAAAACAATAATATTGCATGATATATTTCATATTTCGCTCTGCTCGCATTGCACGTCTTTTTGTTGATATTTTTAACACACTATTTATAAAATAAAGTTGTCAAAGTTTATTTAAGACATGAAATGGAGTGTAACTCTCTAAAAACATTTATTATGCAATAAAATTTTCATTATTTTATGTTAATGAAAATTGAGTCCAAATATTTGAAATTTTAATTTATATTTTTAAATTCGCGTGTTTTTACTATAGATTGATGCAAATATTTTTCCAGAATTGAATTCCACATCTTTGATTTATTCGAAAACGTTACCAAACTTGACTTAGTACCTAAACTTACGCAGATATTAACCTAGGACTTCGCTGAGGCTAAAATGCCCCCCCTCCCCCCCCTGCATCAAAAATTTAGATGGCTCCACTTCTTAATCTGGTATTAGGATCACAAAGATCAATCCTGCCAAAGGAAATCTTTGGTTCATCAAAAGCCGTATATTGACTTTTTTTGACTCCTACGCCGGCAACTATAGCACATTGTATAGATAATACAATAAAAGTTTTAAGCTGTGATCCCACACTAGACTCAGGGCCTGGTCGGAGAGGATCAGCATTAGTATTAACATTTAGATACAGCTATATGGTTTCATATAATTTTTACAGATGAAATTTTAATCCACCAATCAATCAATTTTTATACTATCCTCCCAGCATCGTCTGGGTGGGATAATAAATAAGTTAATAAATATTATACTCACGAACCTTCCAGAATAAATTCTCTAAATAACAGTGAAAACCAAATCAAAATCCATTGCGTGGTTTAAAAGAAGTGAGCGGAGAAAGAGAAATGACGAGAACAGACGTGGATAACGACTTTGTTTCATACTATTTATAGATAGACATTAGAGAAGAGATTGCACATCAAGATAAACAATTACAATTTATATAAAATACATTAAAATACTAAGCTTTTTAACCACGATAAAAGCATGTTTTTCAGTGACATTTTCTCGTTTATACTTGTAATAAAAGTTGTGTGCATCATTTGCTCTAGGGAATTTCATTATTGCAATGTTCGTTGAATTCAAGAAAAATAAACTCTAAACCAGTAGTAATAAAGCTGTTTTACCTGAATCATATCCAAAGAGCCTTGTAAAATATTGTATACATAAATATTTGTTGTAGTCAGGGAGTGGAAAGGTTTTTCCCAGAAGGCTCATTGTCTTTCCCCGCAAATTATTGCAGATTTCCTAACAACAAATTTTGAGGATTTGTTTTATCTTTTGCCTTCTAGAAATCTACGCTTCTCCCATACAAGTTTGCCTTGCTTGTTAACTTAATAAATTCAAGTTAGTAATAATTTTGTCAGAATTCCAGGGAATTATTATCCTAAAGAATCGTCAGACAACGGAATGGCCTTTTATTTCAGACCCAAACCACAGATTATATAATACTATACAGTACAGATGCCCAACGTCAAACAATGGAACGCGACTGCCGTAACGCGGGCAGTCTTCGGGCAAAGTAAATTGCTTGATTTTCCGAGGCTCAAGAGATTTTTTTGTAGTCAGATCATGTATTTTTAGTAACAATTTACACTTTTACATAAACATTAATTAAAAATCGATACCATAACGCCATATATTGCCATTTTTTTAACAAAAAATTCATTTGTATGGGATGGGACACCATGCCCAAACGTAGACACCGTAGATAAATGTAACTTAGCAATACATTTAGAATATTTAGGGCCTGTTTCACCACTTCTGGGTAAGTTCTTGTTTGCTTATCCGACAGATAGTTTGACATATTTTGTATGAAAAATTATGTCAAAATATCCGTCGGATAATCTAACAAGAACTTATTCAGATGTGGTGAAACAGGCCCTTATAATAAAATAAAACTAACAAAAACTTAAACTGGGTTACCTGCCGTATACCTGCCAAAGTTGGAGAAAAGATCTCGATCGGCACGTTTAAAGTTTAAACGACATTAAGTTTAATATAAGAAAATACAGGGTGTAACGAAACACCCTTGTAGGTAATAATTAAGTTAAGGGGATGCTTCAGACCATCAAACAACAACATTCACTGTGAAGCCTACAACGAAATTGCGAGGGAAAAAAACAGCTGTCGCATACATTTGAGTCGAGTTGGTGTTGTAGTTTTGTATGAAAGATCAGTTTTTTTCTTGATTTCGAATCTGGTTCCATAGTGAAATTTGTTTAGTTTGACGGTTTTAAGCACCCTCTTAAGTATTACAAGGTTGTTTTGTTACACCCTGTATATCCGGCAACAACAACTAGGTGACATTCTCTGTTCTAATTAAAGTTCTCTGGTAGTTCAACCAAAACAAAAATGTTCCGTTACATAGCGACCAAATACCACTACTATCCGGTGAAAATTCTACTCTACTTTCTCGATGACTTGTTTAATTTAATACTTTTAAATCCGATCTTTTAGAAAGATGTACAAATGTTTTAGACAATAGCATAGTCGCATATTATGGCCTGGCACTTGTACGACCAGCAGAATTTGTAAAAAAAAACTGGCCATTCCGCAACTTGAATTTCAACACTGTACCTTCTTAACTATTATAAAACCGTAAAATCACGAGGACCAAAAAAGTAGCGGTTCACTTCATATAAAATCAAATAACACCTCGATAGCGCGATTTAAATGACGTGCAGCGCCATCTATTGACAAAATTGTTAGTTTGTTTGTTTGTTCGCACATCACGCAAAAACTACTGAACCGATTTTGATGAAACTTTTTTTGTTTGATAGCTAATCTGACGTAAAATCTGGTATATAATTTGTGCGGACGAAGTCGCGGGAAAACACTAGTATCTACATAATTCTTTAGGTACTTAACCTACTTTACCTCTTCCGCTTTTAATTGGTAATTTAAAAAAATGCGTATCTGGCATTTTCCGACTAATTTACCTTAATCAGTGAGGCGTTAAATTTCGTATCATAATTGGAAGTTTCCGCTTAGATCTCCACTTGGATTTTCAATTATAATATTTAGGGTTTCAGATAAAAGGGTTCTCATAATTGAGTATGGATAGTTTTATTTCAATTTTAGTTTTCATTTGATTGTGAGTTTCCGGTAAACTTTTCTGGGTAGTTGAGTTGTATCCTTGGGTTTAGAAATGTCAGAATAAAGGTATCATATTCATATTATTCATCGATGTTTTTTGTTAAAATATTTTGTTTTTTTGAATAGTTTGCTTTAGAATTGGTGATGAAAGAAAACGATAAAAATTGAACTTTAAAAAAACGTTTGTTAGAAAGTTTTAATTGCATTGTCACGCGATATACAATGCATAGGTACAAAATTTCATCGAAAACCGGGAAGTTGGTCAAATTTAACTTTCATTACAGACACCGGGACTGGTGAAAGTAATTAAAAGCTCGTAAAATAACTCGTATCCACAGAGGATATGGGGAATTAACAAGCTATTTTTCGTTTTCTTTACAAGGCTAATCTCAGATTCATGATTCGGCGACCAAGCTTATAATTATACTAGCTGTTGCCCGCGACTTCGTACGCGTGGATTTAGGACTTGTTATGTTTTTTTTTTACTGCACTGACTTTTTTTTGTGACGTCTGAAAGAACACCCCCTACTCACACCCTCTATGCACCCCCTACTCACCCCTTACGCACCCCTTACGTACCCCCTACGTACTCCCTACACACCTATTAAGTATGAGAATGACTTTGGCATAATTATGATACATTAAAAAAAAGTTACATTTGGACGTTACCAATAGGTAATTATAAATTTATAATAGTTTTATGTTGTAACACACCTGCGGAACGTTCTGCGCCCAACGTTCGGTTGAATACGCGTGCATTGCTATTCCTTATACCGGCGACACACCAGTACGCGCCATTTATCCTAGTACACGTGTATTCAACCGAACGTTCGGCGCTGAACGTTCCGCAGGTGTGTCATTAGCATTACGCTAATAAGTAAAATTTCTTTGTCGAATTACATTTGTACATTAGTTACTACCATAAAGGTATTATACCTTACAGGAATAGATCAACTGACATGAGTTGTCAAATGAAACCGTTTTTTGATGTTTTCAGGATACTATTCGCAGGCAAAAATTCGAATACTGTCTATAATTCTGAGTCTAACGTGAAATCGTGGTTGAAAATGAAGTAGTGTCAGTGTATTTCACAAAATTATCTACGATTTCACTTTAGATTCGCAATTAATCACGGAAACCGAATTTTAAAAATTGGTAAGTGACTAGAAAACGTTTTTATTGCCTCGCGTCACGTATCTCTTCTCTTTCTATTATACAGTGGTACCGCTAGGTACAAATCGCTCTCTCAGCTGTCAGTTCCTCTATTCCTGGTATAATACCTTTATGGTTACTACTGAAAAATAATATGGCAAGAATACTCGTCTACTTTGTACGTGTTTTTGGAATCTCTTTCATACAGTTAATAAGAAAAAATGTCATAACTATAAATTTAGTACCTTACAGAAATATCTGGTAAAATGTACGGGACCCACGTGCGGCTCTTTATTGCTTCCATTTTTTACGATACCTTTTTTATTTCAAATCGAGTTGGTGTATTTCTTCCTTTTTTATTTTTTAGATACTATTCTGTGATACTATTTTTAGATACCTGGATGCCCACGAAGCAGAAAAGCAAGTGATGGCACGGGATAGAGAAGGCTGGAAAAGTTTGGGGGAGATCTTTGCCCAACAATGGGACGAAATAGGTTAAAAAAAAAAAGGGTGACTTTATACTTATTTCTTTGTAAAGAACGAATAATTATATCGAATTATTCCATAACATGGGGATTATCAGACCATCAAAATAAACAACTTTTTCTAAGGGACATAGAAATCGCGAAAATAAAAAATTGCTGTCTCGTATCATACCTACACAGTTAAGTATGATGGATGAATGGATGGATGAGGAAGGCTAATGATAGCCTTGGGAGAGTCCTATGTTCAGCACTGAACAATGATAGGCTGATGATGATGATGAGAAATCAGTTTTTGCACTCCCTTTTCATATCCCTCATTCTCGTTCGTGCTCTTCTACGAAAGGTCTTGGTATCGGTTTATCTTATTTTATCTTATCTTATCTTATCTTGTTGTGGGGGCTGGCAGGCCAGCAACATTTCGACCCAGTGGGATCTTTTGTGTTAGCCCCAATACTTTTTGCTTTCCTCACCCTTCAAATACATGGTCAATGAAGGAGGCAATACCATTGAGGGGAAGAAGCCTAAGATCTCCCGGTTTTGGGTATCCATCTCCGAGGAGGCACATGCGTTTTGCCGCCAAGACATCACAGTCACAAAGAATATGTTCCATGGTCTCTTCATCCTCTCCGCATGCTCGGCAGCTGGGATCTAGGGTGAGTTTCATTTTGTGCATCATCGCGCCTGTGGCGTAGTGCCCAGTGAGGGCTCCGACGATGGCACGAGCCTTGCTCCTGCTGTTGCTCAATATGAACTTTGAGACACGAGTTGTCACATTGCTGATAAATTTCTTGGAGTGTTGTAGACCTGTAAGGCCAGACCACTCCAGTTTGTGTGTTTTATCAGCCCAATCCCTTGGTATCGGTTTAGATTGGTTCACTCATTGACCTCTACTGGACGAAGGGTCCGCGCTTAAAAGTGTCCGAACCAAAAGGGACTTAAAACATATAAAGATACCTAATTACGCAACAGTCTTTGTTTGAACGGTCGACGACGCGCACGCGAGCGCTCGCGGTGCACGCCTTGCCGCGATATGGGGTAAAAACTTTGCAAGAAAAATGAAAAATAATTTCAGCATTTTCAATGATAATTTATTACTTGTAGCCGTGGTGGTCCAGTGGCGAGTAACCGTGCCTGCCGTGCAGGAGGCGATGGTTCGATCCCCGTCCAAGCCGACTCGTACCAATGAGTTTTTCGGAATTTATGTACGATTTGTTACACCACTGGCTTTTCGGTGAAGGAAAACATCGTGAGGAAACCTGCATGCTTCAATTTTCGAGGCGTGTATTGTACCCACTGTCCATTATAAGTGGCGACGGGCTCACCCCCCGTCACACTGGACAGAGTTTCGGTACTACTGGTGAAACGTGGATGTTCTGAGGTTTCAGAATATCTCTGACTACCCCCTCAGGGAATATAGTCGTGAGCATATGCTATGCTATGCTATGCTATTACTATACACGTAGGTACTTAGGTTTGTGTAGTCTCGGACACTTTTTTCGAGAATTTTGTACTAGACCCAGCGTCCATAGTATTCTACGTCAATAGGTACACTACTAAGTTTATCATTCTTTATTCAAGAAATCAAATTGTTAGTCCTAAACTGTACGAAACGATTCAAAAAGAAATAATGAAACGTAACAATTCTAAACAAACTCTTTGAATTCAAACGGTGCTCGAAATAAAAGGAAGACATTTTTATTTTTATGGACTCGACGCCCAAAGGATTCTTGTTTGATACAAATGACCCGAAATGGGCAACGATTGTAAAGTTCATTCAAGAAATCCCATAAGAAGACTTTTAAACCGACGTGAAAAGAACGATATTGGTTTGGTTTGTTGGACTTTGTAATGTAGAATGCAATAAAATCTCTTGTGTGGGCAGTTTTGTTGAGACGATTATTTGGGGATCTTTTTTTTGTTTTGATCAATAACTGGGTTAAGATGTTGCTATAAAATCGGGTCATCAAATTCGATTTAATGTTAAGATTTAAAGTAATAATTTAAGGCGCTAGTATGAGACCGCACTCACTAGTTTTTGAACACGAATGAAACATGAAAAACAGTGTTTTAAAGTCTAAAAACAAATTATGTCTTATTTAAGGTCTCTCAATAACACGATTAGATGAAATTTACTACATAAAAAAAACATCCCAAAGTTACCCCTTTTTGTTATGTTTGATTTTTTCAATATTATGATAAAGCTGCTGATATTCAACTTATTATGAATGTACTCAACTAAATACATTAAGGGCCTGTTTCAACACTTCTGAGTAAGTCCTTGTTTGCTTATCCTACAGATATTTTGACATAATTTCATGCAAATTATGTCAAACTATCTGTCGGATAAGCTAAAAAGAATTTACTCAGATGTGGTGAAACAGGCCCTAAATATTTCTAGACAATTTGGAGCTTAAAAACACCCAAGAGAAAAGATATTGATGAAAAATAAATTTTTTTGCGATCCTGCTTTCAATTGAAGCGGGATGGCTAATTGCAAGAAAGAAATGCTTGCGCTCGGATAACCTGGCCGGTAGTTTGTTATGTAGAAAGATGAGTGTCGCGTGGCTAGAGAGCTCACGAGCGGACGCGTTTTATCGTTCGGCGCGGGTTAAGGGTATATTATTCGGAGCGCGCTCCATACAAACGTACTATGGTGATATTTTTAATACTAACCAATTAAAGTCAATGAAATTTTGCAGAAACAATCTAAAAACAAATTTCTATGCTTGTATGGAGTCAGATTTTCGTTAAAATGTATAGTTTTCAAGTTACAGTTAAGTTAAGTTAAGTTATAGCCTGTAGAATCCCACTGCAGGGCAAAGGCCTCAAGTTACAGTGCCTCAAAGATTTCCATACAAATCTTAAATTAATCCTAGCATTGAAACTGTATATTTCAACGAAAATCTGACTCTATAGAAGAATAGAAATTTGTTTCTAGATTGTTTCTGCAAAATTTCATTGACTTTAATTGGTTAGTATTGAAAATATCACAAAGTCAAACACTTTTGCTATTTAAACTAGATATTGGCAAAATCATCAACACAACGATGGAGCCACAATTAAAAAATTTGAATAATAGTGTAGTAAAATCGAAGTATATTTGCAAGATCCGATCACCAGCTTCGGATCAAGGCTACGCCAAATAAATTCTACGCCGTAGTAGACTAGTACTACGACGTAGCCTATAAGAGGTCACTAGAAAACAATGCGAGTGCCAATGCTATAGTTAAAAGTAGTGACTCTAGAAGTAAGCACGCTGATCAGGGGCCTTCACAAATAAAACAATCGTAATTTAAAATTACTAATTAGGGGTATACTGATGCTTACTTAAGGGTTCCCGAGCCTATTGTGCTGCCCTAAATAATTCATCAACATTTCCAAAAAACAAGAATGTCGCATTAAATGTGATATTGAATGCGTTCTTACATTCTCAGTAATTTTGACGAAATACGCCCTAGATTGTATAAGTATTATTTGTATGAACTCACAAAGTATCAGCAGCGCTGCGGCGGGCCCTACCCACCGGTGGGCCCGCACGGGTCCACGCGTGGGCTCCTCCTGTGATCGGTTGTTTCTGCGCCTGGAATTCAGAAAGTTTCTTACGTTATTACATTGAGAAACACAGATATCTGCAAATAATAAACGGTCTGTATAAGGTCCTTGTTAATGTGCTGAATTTTTATAATGGGATAATCAGACTATCAAACTGTGATCAAACTGTACTACTTTCTCTAGGGACCAAAATTGAAATCGCGATAAAAAAAACTACCGTTCCATACTAAACTGCAAGCCCAAATAAATGTATGGGGACATTGTCCCATAGAGAAGGTTGTTCAATTTGATGGTCTGAAGTAGTTAGTAGGTACCTAAGGTTTCATCTGAAAATCAACTTTCGCTTGTGCAAGCTGCCTTCGGGCAAGGTATATGTTGAGCTGGGACCTATTTGCTGCTGTAGCATACAATAAATTACATGTTTGTTCTGTTGATGTTTCGTTGTATTGTTGTTTTGTAAACTTATGAACTGTATTATTATGGGTGTGTTACTTATGCAGATAAATTATTTATCTATCTATCTATCTACTACGCCATAATGAATGTATCGCATTTGAGTTTACACCCTGACCTGTGTAGTATGTATACAGGTTCCAATTTTAAATGCTAACAGTTTTTAAGGGGATGATAATAAAGACGTACTTCTTCTTCTTTCTGCTCTTATCCCTTTACTTGTGATCAGCGCAATACGTAGTCTTCCTCCATTCTTCTCTTTTGGCCGTCATTTCAGCCGTCTTTTCTACACAATATGTCATTTATCACACAATCCAGCCATCTTTTCAGTGGTCGTCCTCTCTTCATGCAGCCATCCATATTCATATTTAACACTCTTCTTGTAATATGACACTCATTTCTCCGCATCACATGCCCATACCACGATAATCTGTACACTATCTGCTTTTATGCAAATCTGTTCTTCTGCTAATCTGGGATTTTGCTATTCCGGGATTTTGCTTATCTATCCTTTTGCTGCAGAGGGTCTATTACTGCATAGTGTTTCGTTTACTGGCGCTACTTTCAAGCTTACTCTAATATACTTTTGGAGGAAAAGGGAAGATCTTCCACGGGCTAGTTGGAATGCCCGGGACCGCGGTCCAACAGTTCTTACTTGGATGTTGTGTATATGCAAAGTCTCTTGATAACTTCGATAGTGCGATTCAGGACTCGCCATGTGATTGGTTGTTATTCGTAATGAGCTGTGATGCGTTGGACAGATCCATATTGTGATTGGCCGTCTTTTGTGTGACGTGCTAGGTCGCATGCGCTGACCTAGATAGATCTCTGTTTTTTTACATCGACTCGATCGATGTGTTCGGCATTGTTGCTTAGTCAGCTCTCTCGTAGCTCCGCTACATACTCATTCCTAATTCTGTCCATTCTAGTAACACTACACATGCATCTCAACATTCGCATATAACATAGACATAATACAGACACACTATAACACAATAAGAGAGCTCGGTGATGAAAAGCTCGGTGGCGCGTTGCGGAGAGGTATAGACTCTCTATCATGAGGTCCGGGTTCGAAGCCGCACGGACAACATGCCATGTACCAATTAGTTTTTCTAACTTATGCACGTATTACCGACTGCTCTCAAACGGTGAAGGAAAACATCGTGAGGAAACCTGCATATGCAGAAGAAGAAATTCTGATGCGCATGTGAAGTCTACCAATCCGCACTGGGCACGCGTTGTGGACTAACGCTCAAACACCCTCCTAGAGGGTAAGCCTGTGCCGTGCAGTGGAACGTATATAGGCTGATGATGATGATGATGATAACACAATAAAAATAAGGGATATACGTGTTTATTCCAGACACTCTTTTACCACTAACCAAGTATTCTTTATTACACTAAAAAAGTGGTTAACATACACTAGTTGCCTTTTTTCTCTGCATTTTAAAACTAAATTGTCTAAAACACTCATTTTCGACATAAGTGCACTAGCATGGAGCATACTCTACGAGTAGTTGGCTTTATTTCTTTTGTCTTCTATCTGTGCTTCCGCAGGCAGTGGCGGCTGGCGATTTGCCAGTGCGAATATATGTCATAAGTTATAAGATATACGGTTATTTGGTTTGACACATAATATGCATTTTGCAGACTTGCACTCAGTTGCAGAAATGCTCATTAATGTTAATCTTCCATTAAATCTCTTGCTGTCACTTTTTGTATTGTTGACATAGTAAAAGCTCGACACGACACGATAAAAAAAAGTAAAAGCTATCAAGAGATTTAATGGAGAATTAACTTTAATGAGCGTTTCTGCAACTGACACTTAATAACACAAAAAAAACTTGGTTCGTCCGAAAAGTGGCTACAGATAGATTCTTTATCAACAAATCATCATCATCATCATATCAGCCGATAAACGTCCACTGCTGGACATAGGCCTCCCCAAAAATGGGAGATTTGCCATAATCGCCACGCTTGGCAGGCGGGTTGGCGACTCAACGGCGTTATCAACAAATACCACAGGCAAATCTTAAAGATCTTCTGGCTCAAACACCATCTCAAACGATGAGCTATGGAGACGGATGGGTCAACAACGTATAGAGAAAGTGCTCCTAAAAAGTGGCAGTGGCGAGGCCATGTATCAAGGAGGCCTGATGATCACCCATTCAAGACATCCTTAGAATGGCATAGAAAACAAATTTTCATCAATATTGTTTTTTTTATCGACATATTTAGAACTAATCATTGACTCACACTTAAGCGATAGAGAGGTCCTTTGATAGAAGCAACATCGCACCGCATTGATGTACTTTTTTTTTTTTTTTTTTTTTTTTTTAATGCCGTTTCCTTATTAGTTTTCGCCAGTGTCAAGTAGTTTGAGGGAGTGTCTATCCAATCTCGAGGATTGTTTTAAAGTAAAAACTTACTGAGAAGGATTTTGGAGCCTCGTGGCAGGCTGAGACGCGAACCGCGCGAACACCACACGAGAGACAAGTGTTCGAGGCAAACCCTGCAACGTGACTCCGCATTGATGTTCCCGAGTGCGCTTTGTCACTATGGCAATGACACAGACCGCAATGTTTCATTTTGTGTTGTTTTGTGTGACATGTTGTTTGTTTGAATGAGCTTGTCTATTGCTAGAGTATAATGTCAGTTAACTAATCTACAAACAGACATGTGAGTTAGTGGAAAACATAGAGAACGACGTCAGGAAGTCAGTGGTATAACGCAAATCGTCAAAAAACTGAGATACGTCACTTTTTTAAGCACGATAAATGTGCTCGCAATGTAATAATGATAATGTGTTAATGATTTCTATTCTATTCCATTCTAATTTTTTAGGGTTCAGTAGTCAATCAAGGAACCTTTATACTTTCGTCCGTTCTTTCTGTCTATCTGTATGCCCCGCCTCAATTACTCGCACATTATTATATTACCCTTCCAATACCTACATCGAAAATGGTGTTAGAAAAAAAATGTTTTTACCCGACTGTGCGACGCAAAGGAAGGGTAATGTATTTATCAGACGATGTATGTAGGTATGTAAGTTTGTTCCTTTTTAATATATCGAGTGAGATATCGTTGGATAGGTCTTGTCCAATGGAATAAAACTCTCATAGAAACTACACAAATCACAAACAAAGTTAGTTAGAAAACATGTTTACTGTCTTTAGACCATACGTCATAACAAATTCATTCGTTCATTTGTCATAGCTCGTATTTAAATGTGATAGAGTTCATTTTTCTAGCGTGTCCCACAGATTGTTATTTGTAGAACTGAGGTGGTGTTTTTGCTCACTTGTTAGAGTGACTTTATCCACTAACGTAGTGTGTTACGAGTATATTGTTATGCTCTGTCTTTACCTATACTTTTATGTATAGGTGTAGTGTAGGTAAACTTATAACTGTAGAGCATATTATTTAGAATCAGTGGCGCGTAGCCACTGACATATACTCTAGCGATAGACAGGCCCTTTCATAGAAGCAATATGTTCCACTCGAATGCGGTGCGCGCACCTGATTGATGTTCCCGAGTTCACTTCGTCACTATGGCAATGACAGACGGCAATGTGTCATTTTGTGTTGTTTTGTGTGACATGTGGTTTATTTGAACGAGCTTGTCTATTACTAGAGTATATGTCAGTGCGCGTAGCTGAGAGATAGGCACTCAATCATGAGCACAGGCTCAGATAAAGAATCCTATCTGTAGCCACTTTTCGGACGAACCAAGTTTTTTGTGTTATGAAGTGTCAGTTGCAGAAACGCTCATTAAAGTTAATCCTCCATTAAATCTCTTGCTAGCTTTTACTTCTTCTTATCTTGTCGTGTCGTGTCGAGCTTTTACTATGTCAACAATACTAAAAGTGACAGCAAGAGATTTAATGGAAGATAATGAGCATTTCTGCAACTGAGGGTAAGTCTGCAAAATGCACATTATGTCGCACTCTTAATCGAATACTGACCTAATCCATATTTTCATTTTTTTGGGAATCGACAAAAATGTATTTTCGTCAGTCAACATTTTTTTTTAAACGGCTGTGAAATCTTAAGTGAGTGTCGTAGCCAAAAAGTAAAACCTGCTGCAGAATCCTGGAAATACGTACTTTAAAGAAATACTATTACAAATTTGATATATATTTATATTTCCCTAAATAATACACATAAATTACACCCTTCGGAGATAAGCCTATGTTTGACTAAAAAGTTAAAAAAAACGTTGACCTAACTAAAAATAGGTCTTTATTTTTCAAAAAAAAAGTTTACATCCATTGACCTATTAGGAGTTACGTCGTTTTACGATCAAATTCTCGTTGAAAATGAGTGACTTAAAACACAAGGTTTGGCTACATAATTTTTTTAAAAATGAAAAAATGATATAAAAGTAATGGAAAAGTACTTATATTTGTAAAAAAATACAATCTTTTACACAATAGGTGTCAAAAATCTTAAAATAATAAAACGAATCTTAAACAAATTAATCCATTGTATTTGAGGCTTACATACTACACACTAATTTATTGTACAGTATTTTGATACGAGTTAAAATCTAGTTAAAGAATAGGAATTATCATATTCTTAACGTTTGTGTTTTTTTACGAATGGTACAAAAGGTGCTGTAAATATACGTAGTATATTTAAGTTTTCTGCAACTCTTAACTTTACTTTAGTACTCGTTATTCGGTCTCAGTAGTATAGAGCCTCCAATAAGAGTGTAAGTGTACATTTCTAATTATGAATATAAGCAATAACTATTTTGTCAACTACATGATTTTATTCAAATAAAACACGGAAAAACTTGGTTTTTGTCATCATCATCACTTTATCCGATAAAAGTCCTCTGCTGAATATTATAGGGCTTCCCAGAGCATCACCTCATCGACCGGCCCTGCGCTGCCCTAATCCAATAGGTTCGCGCTACCTTCACCAGGTCGTTGGTCCACCTTGTGAAGAGCCTACCCATGCTGCGCTTTCCGGTACTTTATCGTCACTCGAGCCCCAGCAGCCATCAACTTAGGAATAATTCTTCCACAGCTTTGTTCATTAAAAGTATTTACAGTTAAGAAATTACTTATAAGAAATTACCAGGGGAATAGGTATGACAACACAATAATATTATGTCCATTATGTACAGCAAAATTTTACTACATGTTTCACCCCATGCTTTTTTGAAACATTATTTAAAATATCGAGTTAGTAGATTTTATATAATACAATGAAAATGCATGCGTGCGTACGCGTTCAAACATGTTGCCCAGAAGACTGTATTAAATTATCGGATTGAAATAACATGAGTGGCTATACACTGCCAGCGAGTACGATAACGAACCGAGCACATGTAGATCATGGCTATTGTTCAACATTAACCGTGACACAGGTAAAACTAGTAACAATCATCAAGTTGACCACTAACTTGCCTCCACCAACACGTTCTGGACTCGCGAGGTTGAGTATGGCCCACTCCCTCTCACCCTTATTCGTGAGAGGAGGCCTTTGCCCTGTAGTGGGATTCTATAGGCTATAACTTTTTTTTTTATACAGGAAATGAAAATAGGAGTGGAATAAGGAAATATCTCGGATATCGATAAGCTTTTGCATCCTCTTTTCATGACGTTTTCATTCCTGAACCAAAGTTGACGTCTTGAGTTAGTCATAACTTGTAAATGTCAACCATATTTATCTTCTTTCTCGTGTAAAGGTGATTACACTTTGTCCTTCCAATACTTGGCCACCTCTATTCCTCGAGGGGAAGCCTCTATTAGGTCCTGAAGGGAGCAATACATAGAGCACAGGCTACACTGCGATAGATATTGAGTGGTTTGCACCTGACCACATCTAGACGCAACCGCTGGCAATATGTCCCATCTCAGCAGATTATCTTTGGATCGGCGAACTCCCTTTCGCAATCTATCTAATAACTGCAATCTATCTACTAACCATGCGCCGTCAACCATGTTGTTATATTACAAGATTTACAAAGATAATGTAGTCGTAGGCTCATACTAGTAAAATAGCTGTTACACTTCACATATAAAAGCTGAGTGCAAAGTCTGAGAAATTTTATGTGAGTTAACTCAAAAACTGATGAGATTAATTTGAATGAGAAGCTAATAAAGTGAACTGTCAAACACGGATCAGTCACACAACTTCTGATAACTTTTTATTCTCAATCACTTATCATTATTTTATATATTTTTTTAATATTGATGTTACAAAAATGCAATTACTTACTTCCTTACCCTTACTTTTGACAAACATTAAATGCAATGCTCTTTGTAAAAATATATAAAGACAAACATCCTCCTTTTTTGGAGTCTGTTAAAAATCATCTATAGATTAAGATTCCAAAATGTTGCACCTACTTGAGAAGCCTGTGTTGATTTATTGATTCACTTAAATCACAGTGACCTCCACAACTTTGTTGCTGGCGTTCATGTGCTCTTATGTGGATATCGTAGACATTTTATGCTACAGTTACTTAATGCAAGCACACCATTGTCATTTTGACATTTTAAAGCCGCTTCGAAGGTGGTCGAGCTTTTAATTTCTACATAGTAGAGGACTAGCTGCTAGTTCTTCCCATAACGTATGCTATACGTTTTCATCTAGCGCTTCTGCATATTCTTATACCTGACGCTGCTTCCGCTGTCTGCTTTGCTTTCGCTTGACCTCAATTATTTACGATTTGCCACTATTAGTACTTAGCTAGGAATATATTTTAAGTAGAATTTATTTTGCTAAGATCTTAAGAATAAGTTTGTATAGGTATTATTGCATCTTTCGTTTAGTGAAATTATATAAAACAATGATTCTCAATCGTTCACAGGAGGTTACATGGTAATTTACAGCAAGATGAGTAAATTTTTCCATTTTGTTTCGGTTTTAAGCCAACCGAACTTCAGATGTTTTTAGTAGTAGAGAGACCTATTCTTAGATGTAACGCGTTATTTCAATTTATTTTTATAAAACAAAGGCTTAATTCAAAATCAGCCGCAAAAAATCAAGAAAATTTTATAAAATAATGACCGATTTGGAAATGAGACAACTTAATTTTGAATCCTTTTAAAGAATAAAGACTCATTTTGACAACGGTCACGTGAACCGATAATTTTTTTGTAGTATACTGACCTATTTCGTAATAAGTCAATCAAACAGTTTGAACTTTTAGTCAAATAATGACCTAAATCAAATTCGGTCGTTATTGCTTAAATTATTTTCTTAAGTTTTTTTAAATATTTGGTCGAATATGGACTTATCTCCAAATCAGTCGTTATTCGACACAGACCCAATCGGTTCTAGTTGACGCAATACTAAATCGGTCATTGTTCGGCTAAAAAAGGGCGCACGTAGCGCTGGAAGAATAAAGACCCAACTAATTTTTGACTACATTTATTATACGAAATAGGTGTTTTTTTGGGGTCTAGGTTATAAAGCATGCTCTTTTAGGTCGTTCCCCTATCATAACTCAAAACACCGAAATTTTGAGTTAGGTCAGTATTCGATTAAGAGTGCGATGTGTCAAACCAAACAACCGTATTTCTTATAACCAATGAGTTTTCCAAACCTATTCACGTAGGTACGTAATACCGACTACTCTCAATCAAACTATGAAGGAAAATTTTGTGAGGAAACCTATGCAGGTGAGTAATACGTATGTGTTGTCCACCAATCTGCAGGCACGCGTGGTGGACTAACCGAGGGTAGGCCGGGTGTAAAGAAAAGTATAATTAACCTTTAAACCACATACTCTACCCATCAAACTGAACCACTTTTACTACGGGAGTAAACATGTCAGCGCAAAAAAACATCTGTTCCATACGAAACTGCAGCGCTTACTAGCTGTTTTTTTTGTTCTGGCTGGTTTGTTCCTATAGTAAAAGTTGTTCAGTTTGATTGGTAGCTTATGGGGTTAATTAAACTTTTCCTTACACCCTGTAAAGAGGCTTTCGTTAAGATACTGTACAGCCAAGAGAAAATCAATATGACTGTCCGATTATGACGACTCTGATAATTTATTCATGTGCCCAAACTGTAGTCTTCGATCAAAATAAAATGAATGGATAGGCCTTACGCGAACATTTCAAACCAGAAAAGTGAAGCAAAACAAATGAAATTTTTACTTGTCACTTGTATGAAAGTGCCCTAGATTTGACAGATAATGGCGCTAGTTTGTATGTACCAAGTGCACCAGTAGTTTGCTTCAACTTACCGCGCTTTAGGCCTATCCATTCATTTTATTTTGATCGAAGACTGTAGTGTTAGAAAGTTCCTAAAAGTTTAATATTATTTTACCATTATCACTACATTGTATAAATAAATAAACACAAACAAGTATACTGAAATATTATATTATATTGTTGTGACATATCACATTTGTAACAATTTGAATAATTCTAATGAAGTTGGTTAGTGGGTCAGGAATAATGTAGTCTGCCCCTTTCAAGTAGTTGTTTATTTTGGAGGGAAAAAAGTAATAACCTTCGTAAACAAGGATGAATGGGGACTTTCTTTTGTAAGAATAAGATAGTAGTTACAGAAAGGGTAAGTAATTTGAGATGAAATGTCAATAGGGGGGTTCTTTCTAAGCCGGGAATCACACTCGCCGCTTAGAAAAGCTTATACCATTTTCGGATTTCCTTTAAAAATTCTAAATTATTATTGCACTTTTATTACCTGCGTGCTTCGACTGGCATTTAAGCAGTTGGTACAGGATAAATCCGTTATAATGGAGACGTATTCGATTTCATGTTCGTGGTCTCTTTCTTTCTTATCGTGTTGTCAGAAAGCCTTGGTGTCAGAGTTTTTTCAGACCGCCTTACGGCCTCTGATGTGGTTTTTATGTAACGACTACTACCACACGAGAGATAGTAGCCGGAACCAAAGGCTTAACGTGCCCTCCGAAGTTCGTGGTGTCCACTTTAGAACTCTCACACCGCATCGGTTGTCAGTTAACCAGTCCATTGTCACTTCAGCTTGCTAATTTTTTGAGCTACGTCAACCACTTTAGTTCTCTCACGTATCACCTCATTCCTGATGTTATCTCTTAGAAATACCAAGCATAGCTCTGTCCATAGCTCGCTGAGTAATTTTGAATTGATTAACTAGTTCTAGTCGTCAGTGTCCACGTTTCCACACCAAAGGTATCTAGCAGAACACACTGATTGAAAAACCTTCGTTTTGAAGCATAGTGTCTGGACTGAGGAAAATATAATTATGACGGAGTTTCGAGAAAGCAGCCAAACCTAGTTGGATACGCCTCGCGACCTGCTTGTCGAAGTTGTTTCTAGTATGTCTAATGTAACTTAACTTAATACGAGACAGGAAGATAAAAATGCCATACGATATGATAATAACATAACTTTATTTCACTTTTCATTGTTTAACTAATCTTCACATTTATAATACCTACATAAGAAAACCAAACGTTTCTAAATGGAAGTAAACTGTGTCACAACAAAACTACTTCTAACTGTCCGAAACAACGACAGGAAACTTGTAAACGACATGCCCTGACCAACGACTAGAGTAAGGAACATACTACCGTACACATTAATTAAGGCATTATACGTTGGCTATGACAAAAAAACCTTAAGTCTAGAACATTATGCTGTTGAAATGCTTTCTTTACGCAGTATTGTATGTGTGTGGGATTTTGTCTATGTAAGTACATACATGCAAATTTTTATTGACTTGAGTTCGGTAGAAGCTGCGACTTCTGATTCTTTCTGACATTACAAGGTAAGGTGTTATTCAAAAATAAAGAGTCTTTATTCAAAACAGAAGTTTCATGAATCTACCGCCCCGCGTCACAGAAGATGTTGCTGATAAAAATAAATTGACGTACGAAATTGTTTCCTTTAGTCACTTCATATTATCCCTAATATTATAAATGCGAATGTAAGTTTGTTTGTTACGCTTTCACGCAAAAACTACTTCACCGATTTTAAAATTTCTTAGTTGGCTCCATAGTAAAAGTTCGAACAACCCTCTTAAGTAAGGGTACCCTCTAGGGTATTTTGTTACACCCTGTAAAAGAAAAGATAATTATAATACTTATGGGTCAATCAACTACTTTTTGTCCATACCTGGTCCCACTCTTTTGCTTAACATTTTCTCAATTTTCAGGCTCAGACTCAAGCTCAGGTTTTGCTTGCCCTAAAAATGTATGTTTGTTGAATAACTAAGGATTACATTTATTAAATACACACTCTGTTTTGAAATAGTTGATCGACCCTTATAACGTACCTAATACAAATTACATTAATCTTCTAATCAGCCAAATTCAGTCTAATATCTGAGCTAAGTGTAAACTAAGCTGAAATAGGTTCAAGACACACGTCTCCTACATTATATTATACTGTATACTTACATTCAAGGCTCGTTTGGCAAGCACATTGCTGACGACATAATATTATAACATTCTATGCAAAATAGCTTCTGATATTCAAATATTCCTATTAGGTTACATACGTTGTCAGCAGTGTTAAGGGTTTGAATTAGATTAGGGTTGTATTAAAGACATGAGCAAAAACATGAGACCTTAAGCAAAAAAAAAGGTATCAGCTTTTAACAATTTGTGTGCCTGTCTAAAATCTAGTAGACATAATAATACAGGCATAGCATAAGCATATAAGCACATGACTATATTCCCCGAGGGGGTAGTCAGAGATATTCTGAAACCTCAGAACATCCACGTTTCATCAGTAGTACCGAAACTCTTTCCAGTGTGACGGGTGGTAAGCCCGTCGCCACTTATAATGGACAGTGGGTATACAAATACATGTCTCGAAATTGAAGCATGCAGGTGTCCTCACAATGTTTTCCTTCACCGAAAACCCAAGTGGATCGTACATAAATTCCGAAAAACTCATTGGTACGAGTCGACCTGGACGGGGATCGAACCATCGCCTCCTGCACGGCAGGCAAGGTTACTCGCCACTGGACCACCACGGCATCTTGCTGCCGAAGTATTTTCAAGCTGCCTCAATAGAATGACGACCTTTTAGAAAATACCCGCCGGAACCCAAGTCATATAAGAATCTTCGAAGAAAAAAAAACTGCAGAAATCTTTCAAAATATTTGAACAAAAGCCTTTATTTGAAGTGCATGTATACAGCTACGTAAGGCTGTTGGCAGACGTCCAAACAAGACGTGCTTGAGTGTGCACGCGACCTAATAAACTTGGAAAGCTGTTTAGGATGGTTATTAGTTTACTTTGTGATTTTTGAAAAATAGGCTGTAAAGCTGCGGCTGTAAAGTGGATTTTATGTCGGGAAATAATTAAGTTGATATAAAGTAGGTAGTTTAGTGATTTAAGGGGGACTGTTACGATTTACGCTTCATACTAAGGATAAATTGTGTATTATTATTTGTAGTGTTTTGAGGATGACAGTTAGCTATTTATTGACACGTTTTTTATCCTGAAATACCAAAAATTCCCCAAATAAAATATGTTAATGCAAGTTTGTGCTATGTTTCTTTTTTTACCAAGGGAAAGTGTTCGTGGTTTAATAAATATATCTTCACAATCATACTTGTATGATTGTGAAGATATATTTTGTAAATGTCATACTGCATAAGCTCAAGACAGCATTGTAAAGTGACAACAATTTGTAAATGTCATACTGCATAAGCTGAAGACAGCATTGTAAAGTGACAACAACGAAAAAGTGTGTAGTCGTAGAAAGGTAAATTTTTAGCACACAGCATCACTAATTTTTATCATAATATAATCATCGTTTAGTAATACAAATACTTAAACCTGGTTTATCAATACCCTAAAAGAGATAAATAAACTAGTAACTTGATGAAAGTAGGTTTGTTTCATCCGATACGATGGCCCTTAATGAGAAAATGACAAATATATAAAGTTGCAGCACTTTGATCCTTGATTATCCGGAAATTAAGCTGTCACTCGAAATAAGTAAAGTCCCACCACACTTCCGCCACTCGGCACATGGTGCTTCTAGCCTTCGACCAAAGTACTTTGGTCTAAGCTTCTGATTTCATTAAAAAGTTCAGTTTAGCATAGAAATTTTAGTACAACATACAGGATGTTACAGTTGCATTTCTTTAAGTTAAGGGGTGATTCTACCCATGATAATAAACAACTTTCGCAAAGAAACCTATAGGAAATTCGATAATTTTTTGTTGATTTTCCATACTAAAAACAATCGAACATTCGTATGAAAAATCTTCTTTGTCATTGCACTTTCTTCTTTGTCACTCAGTACATAATGTTATGGGTAAAATTGCATTGGAACTCAAGTAAATAATGTAACACCTTTGTACTTTCAAGAACTGAACGTTCTGCACGTTCAAGTATTGCCACACGTTGCATGCAGGGGAATACTGGCTGCCGCGATCTTCAATGAAGCTGTTTCTTCTGGTATGATTTATCTATTCGATGGTAAAAGGTTTTTACCTAACTTATTGAATTTTATCTAGACTGAATAAGATATTCATTTCTTCATTGGTTTTGAATAGACTTAATTTATCGCCGCAATTCTTACCTATATAAAATAAGTTTTAGTTATCGTAAAACGAGCTCTCTTAACCAGTGCATCAGTAAAGGTATTAGGGCGATATCGAGGCACAAAGCCGATAAGGCTTATCAGAAGTCCGTGAGAAATGGCGTCGTTGACCTACCGTTTTGCTTTCAACATATAGTTACTCTGATTTAGTTTGCGACTCATAGATTTTTGTTTTAAACAAACTTGGAATTATGGTTAGGTTTTCATTTTTTTTTTTTATAACCTGTTGCGTCCCATTGATGGGCATAGGTCTCTTCCAAGCTTTTCCAGCCTTCTCTATCCCGTGCCATCAGTTGCTATTCTGATTTGTGGGTATCCAGGCATTTCACTTGGTCATAGTTATACTGGGTTTAAAATTTAACGCCCACGAAAACACGTCATAAGAAAAAAATTCCCATAGTCACCTCCTACGACACCCATGATTAGAAATGGGGTGATCGTGACCCATCCTAAGCCGGAACCACTGATCGGAAATGACTGCAAATTAATTAAAATTTGAGTTATGAATATTTTCCATTTTAATAATTCATTTTATTCAACCGCAGGTGTGTTTTCCTGATTGATTACTTTTTAAATTAATTGGGTCGACAGGGACTACATTTTTGATTGATTAAATTGTTTTTGATATTCAGCTTTAATACCATATAATTAAAAAAACTATGAAGAAACAATAGCTCAGCGATAGCATGCATTTTTGAGTAATGAAATTGTTTTTGATATTCATGCCGTGGTGGTCCAGTGGCGAGTAACCTGCCTGCCGTACAGGAGACGATAGTTCGATCCCCATCCAGGCCAACTCGTACCAATGAGTTCTTCGGAATTTATATATAATTTGTAACACCACTGGCTTTCCGGTGAAGAAAAACATCTTGAGGAAACCTTCATGCTTCCATTTTGAGGCATGTCTTGTATCCACTGTCCATTACAAGTGGTGACGGGCTCATTCCCCGTCACTCTGGACAGAGTTTCGGTTCTACTGGTGAAACGTGGATGTTCTGAGTTATCAGAATATCTCTGACTACCCCCTTGGGGAATATAGTCGTGAGCATATGCTTATGCTTTTGATATTCAGCTTTAATTCCGTATAAAACAATGAAGGAGTAATAGCAGCCTTCATGCTGAGCCGAGTGTCTTGTGTTCAAATCCTGCTTAGAACTCAACATTGTTATTATAAATACTAATCGTGTTCCCTTTAGAACAGCATCAGTTTCTAACAACACGAGTTTTGTGACAAACGTTTATTCTATTTTATTACACTATAAAGAAACTGGAGCATAGAATGCTCACGACTATATTTCCCGAAGGGGTAGTCAGAGATATTCAGTAAACTCAGAACATCCACGTTTCACTAGAAGTACCGAAACTTTGCCCGGTGTGACGGGGAGTGAGTCCGTCGCCACTTGTAATGGACTGTGGGTACAATTCATGCCTTGAAATTGAAGCATGCATTCCTCACGATGTTTTCCTTCACCGAAAAGCTAGTGGTGTTACAAATCGTACATAAATTTCGAAAACTAATTGGTACGAGTCGGCCTGGACGGGAATCGAACCATCGCCGACTGCACGGCAGGCAAGGTTACTCGTCACTGGACCACCTCGGCTATATTACGAAACTAGAGGTTGTCGTTAAATGCAATAGAAATTGTTTCAAATGCTGCGCAACATAAACTGCTCGTTGCCGGCTGCTGCCATCTTAGTATGAATTGAACTTTAAACAAGTAAAACAAAAAATAAAAAAAACATAAGTACCCACTGACCTTTACTCGCCTCAACTCGTCAAAACTAACAGCAGAGCGACAGCTTAACAATAACAAAAATATTCTCATCTTTTTTCTTCTCACTAATATTCAAAACGAAAACGTTTTTCTTTGAGACCCTAAAACGTCTTTCAATGTCTGTCGGTAACAAAAACACTTTCAACTGTTTTATTTCCTCTGGGACTTGGTCGAACGGGCATATTCGGGTCTGCATAAACAGAAGACAAAATAAAGAAGGTTGCCTCACTACTCATCTAAGATTTTACGTACATAATCTGACGATCGTTCCGATACCTTTCGGGGTGAACAGAGACGTTGATAAAATTGCTAAAAGTTAGCAATCCAGAATACCAGAATCAATTGATTTAGGAATAAGATTTTTTATTATTACGTATGGATTTGCTAGCATTGAATGAAAATGGTTAAAAACTTTGTCTAATGGATACAAAGTCTTATATGCAATTTTAGTAAGATATCGGGTGATGTTCTAAACTCAAATCGATTATTTTATTCAAACAGCAAATATAATTTTACAGTTTAATTAAAAATTAAAATAACAAAAGAGTATAGGTACGAGTATATTACTCTAAATTTGTCTGACAAAAAGTTTAATAAAAAGGGTTTATCTTAAACTCTATGATTATAAGGCATAATGCTCACGACTGTGTTCCCCAAGGGGGTAGTCAGAGATATTCTGAAACCTCTGAACATTCACTGATATATAAATGACCAACATGCCTTGTTTTGGCAATGTTACATTATGTGATTCAATGTTGTATTTATTTTGTATTTATACATTCGTTTTGTTTTTAAAGATTTTTGTTGCATAGTTTCTTGCTGTATCTTCTCTACAACTGAACACGTTCCAACGCGGTGTTAGAGTCAAAAACCTATCTGTGTTTATAAATACTCTCCATCCAATTAATATCTCCGAATCCACCCTCACATTCTTTCTAACTTGCGTTAACATCTCAAAACCATACAAATGCGTCATGTCAAAAATTTTACTATACGTCCTCAGTTTGTGTCATTTTTCATCCCTTTTTTAACGGTCTGAAAGCTGACCCTCTGTCAAGCGTGATCTGTCTTATTCTTATTATTTCCCTTGAGGACATTCGGCCCTCGAATTTGGCACAATTGTTTTCTTTTACAACTTTTTTTGTTGAAAGGGTGATAAAGTAGTCTTTTCATATTGGTTTAGGCTAAACCGATTGAAGGTTTGTGTTTGAAGGGCTTTATAAAATACGTTTGTCAGAATATTTTAAATCATAATAATTATAAAAAAATATGCCCACCAAATTTTTTTCGTGTAAAATGTTGCCAATGCGAGACCATAATATTATATGGCTCGCACTGTCAAAAGTTATCAGATATCATGTAGAGCCAAGCTTCTAACTCTACTCTACTGGCTTTTTATAGTGAAAATAGTGATGTGATATGGTGTTGTAATTTTAGTCTTTCTTCCATCAGCGACATTCTTAGTGCGTTCACACACGATGACGCATTGACGGAGCGGCAGATGTCAGTCCATCATTTGTGAAGCAAGGAGTTGTATGAAACCGCACGTAGAACACACACGGTGACGCATTGACGCACCTGTGTGCTTCTATGGACTGACATCTGCCGCTCCGTCAGTGCGTCATCGTGATGTGAACGCACTTATGTATCCGCGATAACAGAAGCCAATTGACCGAACACAACCGATTGCCGATATACGTGAATTCATTACAACATAAAAAATATTTCTCACAAAAACAAAAAAACAACAACCGTATCATATTCGACCCACTGACTCCTACAAAAGATATCAACAATACAAAAAAACTTTGCGCAGAAACGAAAATAATATACATAACAAAACAACATGAGAATGTGGATAATAGCAAAATTAAACTCGAGCTCATTTTTTCTCACCCCTTATACGAAGCCAGAAAAAAACAAAAACGTATGAAAACAGAACAGAATTTTTTGTAGAAACGGCTTGTGATAAGGCTTTGGAATTATCAGAATAGACCAGTAATTGTAGAATAAAACTTTATACTTGCTATTTAGAATTTTGCATAATTTTTTAAAAGCGAATCAAAAAGTTTTAGAATTATGTTAGTTAATTTCTCGAGAAAAACAAAGAAACGTCGTCAATTTCGACATTCGGTATAACCGGATAAAACTATACTTGAGTACAGGGTGTAATGAATTCGGATAATCGTCTTTCGCTGCAAGTTAATTCGATGCTACGTCTTGTCGGATAATGGTGGGTCGGACAAAAAAACTTTCTGACTTCATGCATTCGGATATGTGTAATTCGGACTTCCGTTACGGACCCCGTTTCACTAGTGACCGAAACTTTGACCAGTGTGGTGAGGAGTGAACCCGTAGCCACTTGTTATGGACAGTAGGTACAATACATGCCTCGGAATTGAAGCATGCAGGTTTCTTCACGATGTTTTCCTTCACCGAAAAACCAGTGGTGTTAGGTACAAAGATATAGGGTTATTATAGGATTTTGTTCCGAGATTTTCAAGTAAAATCATCAATGTCACTTCTACAACATTCCTCTGTGTACTATGAAAAGCTAACGAATAAGCGAAAAGGGGATAATGCGAGAATGTGGAATACAATATTGTGCTCCCCCAGAAAATTAAACCTTGCAATCTACGAGGAAACGCGGCGGTGTGCATGTTTCGCCTGAGACGGTTCCGTAACTTAATAAATATAGTCTAATCTTTTAAAAATTCTTCTAAACACATAATAATGAACGCAAACCCAGAAATAATTTACGTGTGTAATGTTAAATTCACATCAAGATTTGAAGTTTTTGGTACGGAAAGTGACGTAAGTATCAATTACCAGTAGCAATGTTTTATTTTTGTTGCTGATCACTTATGACATTCATATGATCACGAAATACATTTTTTTTTAAAGTCATTTAGTATTTATGACTCCAATTTGAGAGTTATTTCATGTCAACGTTTCATTTATCATAATTCATAATGTAAATTATATCATATCATTGAGATTTGACATATACCATTCTGTGTAAGCTCGCTACATCGTCGACCCCATCTTTGTCCTGAGGACTAGATTGAGGTCAAGAGCAAACCAATCTATAGTTTATAGTAAAAAAAAAAAAAATTGAATTACATTCATTTAATTTTTTAATGCTCATAGAATTCCGTTAAAACATTGAATTACGTAAATCACAAATTATAATTATTATTATAACCTGCATTATTTTTAATCACCTATATAGGTATCCTCTATTGATATAAATAGGTTTCAGAATGTTATACCACTTTTGTGATAATAGAAATGGCGGTCGGACCATAGGCCACAAATTTTCAAACCCATTTATCTACATTGTTCAATAATGATTCCGTGCTCTGAACTGCCTCCGTGGTCTAATGGTTAGAGCATTGGGCTCTTGACACGGAGGTCGTGGGTTCGATTCCCACGGGGGCACCTAGTGAAATGTCACTTTGTGCGTTTTTCCCCAGTTGGTTAGGACATTGCAGGCTGAGTCACCTGATTGTCTGAAAAGAAAGATGATTCCGTGCTTCGGATGGCACGTTAAGCTGTTGGTCTCGGCTACTATCACTGGTAGTGGTAGTCGTTACATAAAAACCACGTCAGAGGCCGTAAGGCCTGTGAGCGTTATTTATTTAAGGCGGTTTGTATAAACTCTGACACCAGGGCTTTGCAGCCGATAAGAAGAAGAATAATGATTCGTAAAAATATCGAAAAAAGTCAAGTAGGACCTCAGAAATTCTCATGTTTACTATCTCAGTTATAAGATAATCTATAGCTTTTCAAACTTATATTTGTTATGAAGCTGTACCTATAAAAACTATCGGTATTAAACATAAAACAAGGGAACCCTACAGCTAGAAGTGAAATATATAGCGGAAACCAGTTTATCACGGTTGTAGAGATGTTTATCGGCCTGGAAAATGGTATGTGGCCTGTCTTTTATTGTGTTCAAGCTGATAACTTGGAGGGAATGATACCTCTTTGTCTGGGAGGGATTTGGGTTGATTGATTCGATGTTTTGTTGTTTTGTTTGATTGTAATCTATTAGATTATCCCACTGCTAGTTTTCTACAGTATTAGTTTAGGCAATGATACGTATATACCAGTTGAAATGTCATACTTTAAGAGAAGTTTATTCCGAGAGCGTAAATGCGCGCTGCATACAAACGTACTATGGTGATATTTTCAATATTAACCAATTAAAGTCAATGAAATTTTTCAGAAACAATCTAGAAACGAATCTTTATGCTTGTATGCAGTCAGATTTTCGTTAAAATATACAGTTTACTAGGACTAATTTAAGATTTGTATGGAAATCTTTAAGGCACTGTTACTTTAAAATTATACATTTTAACGAAAATCTGACTCCATAAAAGCATAGAGATTTGTTTCTAGATTGTTTTTGCAAAAGTTCATTGACTTTAATTGGTTAGTATTGAAAAAATCACCATAGTACGTTTGTATGCAGCGCGCCAACTGTAATATACCCATAAGGATCGTGCGAGCGAGCGATCGATCGTGTAGTTGAAGCTTCGTATCTACTAGGCAACAATTGACGCGCAACACGTGACGGTCAACATGTTCGGCATCGTTGCAAAACAACGCGCGACGTTGTTTCTTTCAAAGTTTCTTCTTTTTTGCAAAAGAAGCAACGTCGCGCGTTGTTTTGCAACGTTGCCGAACATGTTGAGTGTCACGTGTTGCGCGTTAATTGTTGCCTAGTCGATACGAGACTTGATATACGATTAGCTTCAATTTTATATACAACTAGTATTTTTCCGCGACTTTGTCCGCACAAATTATATACCAGATTTTAAGTCAGATCATAAGCTATCAAACAAAAACAGTTTCATCAAAATCGATTCTGTAGTTTTTGCGTGATGCGCGAACAAACAAACAAACAAACAAACACACAAACAAACAGACAAACAGACAGACAACATTTCTAAAAAAGGTTGATTTCGAGTCAGGGATACCTAAAAACAATATCGTAATCTTTTTTTGTAAATATCTTCAATGTACAGACACACTTCAGTTACAGTTTTATAATAGTTTAGATTAGATTTATTGCCTAAAGAAATGAGGGTATAGAAAAGCAACAGGGACACAATTTTTGTATCCGGCTGCTAGAGGCGGCAACCCTATTTTGACAGTCGTAACGAAGTTTCTGACTACTCCGTAGAGGATTATGGTCGTGAGTTTATAGACATTTATTTCTTTTTTAGTACCATACACTTAACACCGTTTTTCTTATGTAGTATCTTCACAAAGTATTGATTATCTATTAACGGCGTCATACAATGTAAGTTAGTGCTTAAACTTTAGCACTTCCACTATAAACCTAAAATCACTATGGCCTAGTTCGAAACTATCTTATGTCGTTGAGTATTCTTTATCATACGCCGTTAACTACACTATTAAGAGGCTTTTACCGCGCCGTGGCATCTCTTACGTATCACAAAATTAGAGGTTTTTTAACGAAAACATAAAAAAAAAAGTTAACAGTATCGGTTTTATCAATGCCTAAAAAGCAATTATAATATACAGGGTCCTTCTTAATTATGCTGACACTTTTTAAGGGGATGATCAGACCATAAAACTGAACAACTTTCTCTAAGGAACCAATATTGAAACCAAGAAAAAAAAATAGCTGGCCTATACATTTGGCGCAAGTAGATTTTCAGTTTTGTTTGGAAAAGCTGTTTTTTTTTGCTATTTAATGTTGGTGCCATAAAGAAAGTTGTTCCTTATGATGGTCTGATCATCTCCTTAAAAAGTGTCAGCATATTAAGAAGGACCCTATTATAAAAACGTTAATAGGTTTTTCCCATGTTTTTATAAAATGGTGTTGATATAACAATACTTGCAATACTACTACATTGCTCACACTAAACCACTTTCATAAGGGACCAACTATGAAATTGCGAAAAATAATTGCTGTTTCATATAATTTTGGTCTAGTAGTTATTGGTATTACGCGATTTTTTACGCGTTGTCAACGTTGGTCTCGTAATAAAAGTTGTTCAGTTTGATTTTCTGAAGCACTCACTCAAGCATATATTGCATTCAAGTTCACACCCTGCATAGATGATGAAAAACATTCCTTCCTTTCCAAAGTCAGTAAGAGCATTAGAAGCACTTAACCTTTCACGTAAAGTCTCAAGTGAAAAGTCAACACTTTCACAAACACATCTCATTTTATGGGTCGAACCAACCAACTTTAAGTCTTCCTACGTTTTACTACCCCGGTCAAATACTTTTACAGCCTTTTGCAAACCAGCGAAAATAGGTTCTAAAATAGGGTTGTAACCACAGAAGTAGCACACTGAACATTCAATAAGAGGTGGAAGTGGTTTGCGAGCGGACTTCAAATTTACCAGGCATTGAAAATGCGCATACATTTATTATGTAACTCGCGATAGGCAGGCCTTTGTCATTTCGCTGCACGGCAATTTTTTTTAATTATTTTATGTATTGTTTATATACTACTTTTATCATTAATATATTTAAATTAATTAAAAAAAAATTTAAATATAATTTTTAAATCGTAATTTTTAAATAAAATAAATTTTAAAATTAATTATTTTTAATTACTGTAATAATTTAATTTAAAGCTTAACCAAACTTTAGTGACTATTTTGTAGCAATTAAATTGTGGTAATTAGGGATAATAGAGCACCAAGTTTTTCTATTCATAATCCAAATTTTTATTAGTAGTAGGTAAGTACCTATTGCATTTTTAACGCCACAGATTATATAATACTATACAGTACAGATGCCCAACGTCAAACAATGGAACGCGACTGCCGTAACGCGGACAGTCTTCGGGCAAAGTAAAATGCTTGATTTTCCGAGGCTCATGCGATTGTTTTGTAGTCAGATTATGTATTTTTAGTAACAATTTACGCTTTTACGTAAACATTAATTACAAATCGATACCATAACGCCATATATTGAATTTTTTTAACTAAAATTTCATTTGTATGGGATAGGACACCATGTTAACGCGTAATAAATGATACAAGTTAATGAAATACGAAGAAAAGAATATCAATTTTTCGTGGTGATAATGATTATCGTCATCATCATCATCTCAGCCGATGGACGTCCACTGCTGGACATAGACCATCCCTAATGATTATATTTTATTATAATTAATAAAAATGTGCTGAAAAGAAACTTTTTTTTTTAATTTATTTATTTATTTCAGATTCTTACATACCTAAGTTTAAAAATTTTAATATCGCCAAACTGCTGAGCAGTTCCCAGTCTCAGTCATTCACAAACGCAGGTACAGGATATAGGAAAAATAAGATCGAAATACAAACGAAACAAAAATTCACGGCCGTACTTCGGGATGGTCAGAAACCTAAGTCTGTTGTTATTCCCACCTGAAACCCAAATTATAAATTATTAATTCCACGCTTTCAAAAATAATTTGTTTGTAGCAGAGTTTCTAGCCCCCAAATACGTTAAAAGATTTTATTTGATAACTAAAACCCAATAGAAATTCGAATGAGCATTATCAAATTGATACGGATAATCCGTAACCCACAACCCTAGTTACGAACCGGTAATAACTCCTTTCGACCGGTTTTAGGCCAGTTTTCGGCCGAAACTCGATGCAAATGGACCGTGAAAATTCTTATTGTGATCCCGACTATAATATTTCGTTGATCCGAACTAAAAAGAGTACTTTCATACAAAATGTCATAGGCTAGCTTAGGATAGTAAAATTATATGATGAAGGTTGAGTTATTTCGCTTTTCGGGTCTTTTTAGTGGCTGTACGACCAATTTAAAGATATGTTTATATCTCGTAAAAAGAATTTGATTAGAAAGGTCGATAGTTTATAGGGTTGCCGGCTTAAATATATTCGTTAAAACTAATTCAAAGCGGACAGCGGTTGCGATCTTTCGCAAGATCAAATTATAAAAAATTTCATGATTGGGTATAATTCTCAATAAATGATTTAGAATTCGGACCAACACACTTTCAATGCCCAAAAGACTTGCGTATATTTGAGTTGCATGATAAAACTTATCTGGATCTAGGTAACTTTGTGATTGGGCCCTGTAGGTATGTTGGTTGGAGATAATCATTTTGTGTTTCAGAAAATAATTTATCATTGAACAGATTATTAATTTTCAAAATCTGTTAATCAATATTTAGTACCTACCGCATTGAATTGCTAAAGACTAGTATTTCTACCACTGCGCATTTAAAAAGATTTTTGGTGGCAGGGACCACTATAAGTGGTCGAGTTTGTGGGAATACAAATTTAAAGCCTGACCATAAATATAAAAAACCTGGTTTGGGGGCGCTGCAATCGACTATAACCTTTAATGTCAGTGTTCCAAGTACAAAAATTAGTTACAGTGATTTTCCGCAATATGGCGAGGTTTTTTATATTTCTGGTCGGGCTTTAAAATCTATTTGATAGTAGTAGCATGTACCACTTTATAAGAATTTGAATGGACCGCATCAAAATCGCCATCGCTTACCGATTCAGTTTGAATGTAAGTAAGTAAAAAGAAGTAAGTAGATACAGAAATTTTTATCTAGACGATTTGAATAAGTATTTCGTTTTTATAGCGAATTTCTTTTGTAATCTCATTTTTATGAGAAATACAGTGCCTCTGGAATTTAAATGATACTTATTTATCTGTAAAAATACCGAGATAAGAATGTTTATTTGATTTAGCGGAATATTCTAGAAAAAACAAGTTGTTGACCTTGGCAATGAAATGATTTTGCATTCGATGATGTTTTACCTTATGCATATGTACGCTTAAATGACACCAAACCATGTTAAAAAGCTCACACTTTCATTAGTGCTCACACTTCACCTATATAGCTTCCTCTCCCATCAGCTGCAGATATCCAACTGGACTGAGATGGCGCAGAAAAGAGACGAATGAATGCATGTTTGCTGTCGGAGGCCAAGACCACAGAAAAACCAAGACCCATCTCGGATTCTTGAGCCAGCGCAGTTACTAAGTAAGTCACTGCAGAGAGTAGGTATCGGAAGTTCGCTTTTCTGCCTGTCATAGTGACAATTGATTCCTGTTTCATCAGATTTAAGGGGTAGTACAATATAGTTCATCTCTATTTAGCGCACACATCCGATCCATCATCCTGCGTACCTACATCTACATGACTACTTTTCTACCTATGCTCTCGCTGTAATCGAAACAGATTCAAAACTGCTACTCAAGGAAATGGAGATGGATGCAATGACTTTAACGGGTGGCATCAGAGGTATTGAAGGAATAGATGCCACTTGCGACACCCATCTGGGTTTGTGCCATCCTTGGACACTACGCGAATAAATATTACTCAAATTGAACCACAATATTGTAGTTTTATAACCGAAACAAAAAAGAAAAAAATGCTGACGAAATGACGAGTAAAAACTATCACGTCCTTTATATCCTGAAAATATCCGGAATCAGATTTTGTTTTATTGTCCGATCCCGCGGGATTGAGGTCATAAAAGCCCGGAGTTTGGCCGGGAAGACACTAAAATTCATCGTTTAGTCTTTTTTGTTTGGAACTGATAACTGATTTATGATCTTAGATGATTGGAACGAAATCATAATGGGACAGTAAAATATATCTTGAAAAGAAATATCTACTTACAAAATAATAGTCGGAACCTTAGACAATTTAATAAGGACCCGCCTCGCGATAGCATTTCTTCTCTGCCAACGTACCTACAAGATCAAGAAATCTTATGCATTTACATACAATTTTATACCTTATCACTAAACGAGACAGCCCAATATTGTGGAACAATAATTTTGAACTAATCACATTTGGGGTTCACACGACACTGTTTTTCATGATTTTAACATTCAAAATTGGGCAACCTGGACAACATCATCTTAGCTTCTTGCTTGAGACTGAGTGATAGTGTTTTTGTGGCCTTTATTTCTTGATCCATGCTAGCTACCATGAATTTTCCATAAATACTATCAGTTGCCCTTTTTTTTGTGATTTCAGGTTTGCCTCTGTAGTAAAAGTTGTTCAGTTTCACAAGAACATAACTCAGTACTTAGGTATTAGGCCGGTCATATCTTACAAAAAAACTCGCTAAAAAAACAAACTAACGTCTAGTTCTGATTTTTTTATATGTTGTTAGGACCACTACCAGTAGCGTATATCCAAGTTTGCAGCTTCGAAAGACCTGTGCTAACTTTGTAGCACATGAAAAATCGCGATACATTCGCACGTTTTTTAGTATTTTCAATATAAGTCCTAAACTATGTGTTTTAAAAAAAATCTATGTATGCAGTTTTGAAGAAGACTAAAATTGCTACAATTTAAGATCAGACTTAGCTCTGTAGGTCTAATACTTAGCGAGATACAGCTCTTAAAATTAGTCATTTTTTCCAAAAAAGTGTAATTTTTATATTTATCAAATTTTGACGCCGACATCGGGGAAAATACTCTTTTTAAGGGTAAAATCATAGATAAATGTGTTGTAGCAAATGTAATTAGCTTTAATTTAAGCAATGAAAGACGTCTATAGGCCTTATAGTTTACTCACAAATCTTTAAAATCCAACAAATTGGAAACTTCGTTTGTCGCAGATTTGCTCTGTTTAGTTCTTACAATGGTTTGAGAGTAGTTTGTAAGGACAAACCATGTACTTACATACATCCAAGAGAAATATATATTTAAACAATTTAATATAATTATCCAACGTGTTAATGAATAAGAGCAAAACAAAACTGATTTCTAGAAAAATAATCAGATTGAATATCACAATACAGAATATCGGAACGAAATCGGATCGAATTCGGTTTCAGAATATCTCTGACTACCCCCTCGGGGAATATAGTCGTGAGCATATGCTATGCTATGATAATCAGATTGAAACAATAATTTCAATATGTAGAAAAGTACTTAAAATAAAGTTATTCGCATTTTAAGTTTTGAGGCATAAATGATTTCTTATCATTTCAGCAATGAATGAAAGCGCTTACGAACTCATGGATGCATTTTAGAAATCTTGGGTTGACACAGGTTCAGTAAATTTTAAATTTTACAAACAAAATATTTAATATTTTGAAAAAATTACCTATGTTGAAACCATGATAATTCGATTCTCCTCTCGATTCTAAACAAACTACTTTCTAGTTTTGCGTTAATTCATTAACACGTTGTATATAACGTGGACCTCCTTGTCCTTCTCCATGGTATGGGATCGGCTGTGAAGAATGTTTATTTCCAGAAAAGTGGCAGATGTGACTCTGGCCCCTTACAATATTCCTCAACCTCATTCAATCGTGGAGATTTGGAAGTTCCCCCAGGATTCGAGTTGTTTCTCCACGCCTTCACTGGGTTCGACACGACCTCTGCCCTTTTCTGGCATGGGAAGAACAAACGGTGGAGCGCAATCCAGAAAATTTAAGCATTGAACTCATCACCACAGCTGAAGTGTTCCTCAAACCTAATTCAGCCCTCGAAGCCATCGCAAATGCCGGAGCGAAGTTCCTAGTAGCACTGTATGGAGGAGACCACACTAAAGATACCCTCCACAACCTGCGCTACAATTTTTTTTTAAAAAGTACCTAAGTTGTTTGCCTCCAACGGGAGATGGTGCAAAATTGTACGCTTACCGAACTCACCACAAAGTTCAGAAGTGGTTAGGAATGGAAAAAGACCGAACAGGGGCTTCCAACAAAAATGATGAGGAAGCACCCACGAAGCGTTCAAAATGAACAATTGTAACCAAAAATTATGTAATTGAAACGGCTTGTAAATTTGCTCTATAAATATTTTCAATGTTCATAGTTTCAAAATTAAATTTCTTATGGATGTATGTTATGTCCATGGTTTTACTCAAACTGTGAGAACTAATATAAATACTCTTTCTTATACTGAATGAAGTTTCCAATTGTGTTGGACTATCGCCCATACACCTTCCTTGAAGGTTGGCCTGTGCCCTGCAGTGGGACATTAATACAGGGTGTAAGGAAAAGTATCATCAACCTTTAAACCACATACTCTACCCATCAAACTGAACACCTTTTACTACGGGAGCAAACCTGTCAGATCAAAATCAAATCAGCTGTTCCATACTAAACTGCAATGCCTACTCGACTCAAACGTATGGATTTTTTTTGTTCTGACATGTTTGCTCCCATAGTAAAAGTTGTTCAGTTTGATGGGTAGAGATGGTTAATTAGCGAAAAATAAAGTTGTCAATTGTGTTGGATTTTTAAGATTTATAAGTATATTGTTTTATAAGGCTTAAAGACGTCGTTCTTTGTTTAAATTAAAGCTAATACCTATGATTTTACCCATAAAAAGAGTATTTTCCCCGATGTCGGCGTCAAAATATGACCAAATTTAAAAATTTCACTATTTTGGAAAAAAATATAAATTTTGAGAGCTGTATCTCGCTAAGTATTAAACCTACAGAGCTAAGTCTGATCTCAAATTGTAGCAATTTTAGTCTTCTTAAAAACTGTATACTTAGCTTTAAAAAAAAAACATAATTTAGGACTTATATTGAGAATACCAAAAAACGTGCGAAAATTTCGCGGTTTTTCGAGTGCTACAAAGTTAGCACAGGTCTTTCGAAGCTGCAAACTTGGATATACGCTACTGTTAGTGGTCCTAACAACATATAAAAAAATCAGAACTAGACGTTAGTTTGCGATTTTAATGTTCGATATGATGGGCCTATATAGTTCTTTATAGTTCTGACTATCTCGAAAGGAATTATATTATGTTCATGTCTTTATTGTCGGTTCGTATATGAAATAAAAAGTCTTAAAAAGTTATGAGTCATCAAATGTATGGGAAGTGTTATCATTCAGCGCAGGTTCGGGAGACGCTGAAAACTCCGTATTACTTTACCCAATAAATTTCCCTGAAACAGTTCAAAGTATTTCATAAGGAAAATTGTAAATAAATTTTGTTCCTTTTAGGGTTGTGCATCTTCGTTTTTTGAGGTTTAAAATTTTATTTTTAAACTTCACCGTCAAAATTTTATGCTGAATATCAAAATGCTAAGTAGGTAAATAGTAAACTGTTCTACTTAATGATCAGTTATCCTTTTCTTTTACGGTCGTCAGAATTTTTGTGAAATGGTGGACTTTAACTTTTAAGGTTCAAAACATTAATTTTTTAACCTGTTTTGTCCCACTGCTGGGCAAAGTTCTCCCCTAAACTCTTCCTTCAAAGATAAATGTCAAGTCATAATAAATAACTGAGAATGAGGTGGAAATGTATCTACATAAAATCAATTTTCATTGTAGAATTTTATTTTTTATTAACACTCCTTCTGTGAATTGTCTTTGTTGATTTTATTGATACAAAATCGAGAAAACTACTGTAGTTTAACACTGTATAGTAGTCAGTACGTTTTTGTTTTCAATTAATTCAATAATGTCGATTCTATTCTAATTTTTAACTAAATAATGACTGCCTACATCGAGTAAAAATTTCAATATACCCCTATTGAAATTTTTACTCGATGTAGGCAGTCATTATTTTTTTATGAAGTCTGTTAAAAATTAGACATAACATAATATAGTCGAGAGCAGATAATATGCTTATGCTTATTGTTACGCTCTGGATAGAATCTGGGCACCGAAATTGGGATATTCTGAATATGTTGTGCAGTCGGTCCGATCATGGATTTTAAATGTTTAACGTCATTGTAGTCAGATGAAAATTCGAAATTTTATAAATACTATTTTCAGTTTCGGATCAGAAAATTGTTATGATCCGATCATTGTTTTTTTTTCAATATTTCTTAGGCAACTCCTTGGAATAATAATTATAATATTACTTTTGACTTTGAGTAAGTGCATGCTCTAAACGGAACCAAAATATAAGGAATTATGAAAGTTTTAATATTTTTCTTGCTCAGGTGACAACCCTAACCCAGCAATTCGAGTAACTTCGTCTGTAATCTCAAGAGTTTGGCGCGTCGCGATATCGCCGTATTTACTTAAACTCACCGTTTGCTTGCCGGCTACTTGATATTTTGTATAGAACTGACGAAAAATTATTTACATAATTTGATAAATTTCGCCCAAATAGTATCTCTGTTGGGGATTGTTTTGGATGACAACTGGATTTACAAAGCTTTTGTAAGTTCTTAGATGTTAATTAAATAAAATATAGCTATAATAAAAGCACGGCTTTAATTGTCTTATCATCTTACATAAAAAATTCAAAAATATTTATTATTATTATTTATTCGTTTTTATTTGCATACAAAAAACATGATGAGTGGGAATTTTATATTGCGGATAACTTCAGCATGTATTCTACTCATTAAACTGAACAAATTTCACAATGGAGCCAACTTCGAAATCGCGACATAAAAATCAGCTGTCCCATACAAATATGTAGTATTAGGTACTTACTATTCGACTTAAATGAATGGGACAGCAGTTTTTTTTCGCGATTCCGATGTTGGCTCCATAGTAAAAGTTGTTCAAGTTGATTAGTAGAAATTCATGCTGAAGTTTTCCGCAGTGATATAAAATCTACCTTGTATAGGCTAGGTCTTATCAAATTCATATAAAAGAAACTGGAACCAGTCTTTTACAAAAACTAAGTAAGACCAAACCGCCGCCGTCGGAGTGGTTTGGTGTGTAAGTCTTTAAATTCTGAGGTTTTTGTGAAAACAATTTTCTTATTCACCAATAATGTGAAATAGGCACTTTTCCAGAATTGACTTCAAATAGGTGTTAGGTTGCATAAATTGCATGTCAAGCAAAACTTGCACGTACATAAACGTCTAAAGTACATTCCAAAACAAACTTTATCACAAAGACGTAAGGTTTAAGTTAGGAGAGTCACGTAACGTGACAGGTCAAGCATAACTTCCTCGGCAATTATTGGCAGGTTATGCGGTAACAGCATCTGAGCTGGAGACAGCATCGCTTTGATCGTGCACCTTATAAAGCTGAAAGCAATTCCTGTTGCCAAATACCTCAATATATTCAGGTATGTTGCAGGTAAACTGTAGGAATTTGATCGTTGGGGTGTGGCAAGAGCACGTACATACGTGTTAATGAATAAACGCAAAACTAGAAAGTAGTTTGTTTCGAATCGAGAGCAGAACTGAATTATCATGATGCATGTTTAAGTTACATTGAAAACTCGAAACCGGTCAAAACCACTTCTGACTGCAAAAATCAGGCGAAAGTGGTTTTGACCCCAGATCTAACTTAGTAGGTTAGCGAGGAGTGAAGTGTCGAGCATGTTAGGTTTCTTGCGACCTAATTGCTACTGTTTTCTCGAAAATAATAATAACATAATGTCACAAGACTAGGTAGAAACAACTTCGACAAGGAGGTCGCTAGGCGTATCCAACTAGGGTGGGCTTTTGGGAAAACTTCGCCATATATATTCTCCTCAGCCCTATCACAATGCCTCATAGGTCTTTGCATAGATGGTCTGATTATCTTCTTAAAAATTTCTTTTTAAGACTTATATGGATGAACTGGTGTTACGATTTATGATACGCTCGCAATTAAAAACAAATAACTACCTAACTGTATTTAGTTAGGTACTTATATTATGATGTCTCATGTAAGCGAATTGTATAATTCTTATGAGAAATAAATTCTTTAAACCTAAAAATTGTCAGCATTTAAGACCCTGTATAGCCATAGCTTTTGGGTGTTCGTAAATCATTATATTCTATTCTATTTTTATTTAATGGCGTTTTCTTGTTAGATTTCGCCAGTGTCAAGTGTTGAGGATACATTTATTAGATAATGCGCGGTGATAGGATATGGCGATCTCAAAGCCCCCTTTTCAAACAAAAAAACACACTCGAAACCGCCATAAAACGGCGGAGCCACGTAGCCAATAAAATTGCAAGCCGACGAAACGTCTACTTGTTACCCCCTTAGCCACGAGACTCCCTCCGTAAATCATTCCCAAATTCAACAGACCATCATACAAATTCGATCAAAACAAGATTCAATAAAATTCACACGAATTCACAACGAAAATACGAGCTGACTATGTTTGAAAACTCTTTCGAATCCTTCGGGCCCTTTGATATTATTTTCTGTAGACCGCTTCATAAATGAGATAAAGCCTTCACAAAAAGGGATTATTCTATTATCCTTATGAAATTTTCCACGAACGCTTCTGAAGGATAGGTCCGAAAATTGTATGCTTCGTTGCTTTTCAGTTCAACGGAACATATGAAAAGATCGACTGGAGAAAATAATTTCAGATAATTTTGTACTTAGGTCAAATTTTGAAACTAGAGTTATTTTAAGATTTGAAAATCTAAAATATGATGATGACGATTGATTCCTAGTCGATATTGATTACAGCGACTGCTAATCTTTATAGAAAAGGTGATCAGGCCGTCAAACTGAACAACTTTCTCTATGGCACCAACATCGAAATCGCGAAAAAATCTGCTGTTCCTTACAAAACTGCAAACCTACTCGAACCGCTGATTTTTTTCGCGATTTCGATGTTGGCCCCATAGAGAAAGTCGTTCAGTTTGATGGTCTGATCATCCCCTTAAAAACTAACAATTATTAAGAAAAAATATGTGAAGTCTATCATCATCACAGCCCACTGCAGGGCACAGGCAGGCAGGGCATTAATCTATACTATCATAAAACTGTAACTGAAGTGTGTCTGTACATTGAAGATATTTACAAAAAAATATTACGATATGGTTTTTAGGTAAGTATCCCTGACTCGAAATCAACCTTTTTTAGAAATGTTGTCTGCCTGTTTGTTTGTGTGTTTGCTTGTTTGTTTGTTTGTGTGTTTGTTTGTTTGTTTGTTCGAGCATCACGCAAAAACTACTGAACCAATTTTGATGAAACTTTTTTGTTTGATAGCTTATGATCTGATTTAAAATTTGGTATATAATTTGTGCGGACGAAGTCGCGGGTTGTCTAGTTTATTCTAAAACGGGTTTTTAGATCACTAAAAGGCGAAAAGTCTACTTAGAAAATTGTTTCGAAATAAACGAAAACAATGTAAATTGATATAAGAATCTTAATTTTCATTAGAATCATAATTTTCAAATAAACGACCTTTTTAGCAAAAAAGTAATTATTTTGCCCTAATTTTCAAGGAATTCATCGAAAAGTGCTTCATTTAAATATTACGACTAATTAATTAAGATCATCTAGAGAGAAAGATAATTTATAGCTCGCTAAATGAAATCCTTGTTGAAAATATTGTAAGCTTTCGAAAGCCTAAAAATAATTTATGTTTAGAATAAACAAAATTAAAAAGTAAGGCCTCCGCACATTGCAGCGATATTATCGAGCGATTTTATCGAGCGATATTATCGACAGCGATATCGCGACACCTTACACACTGCAGCGATTCCGCGATTCGCGTCACGCATGCTCACACCACTGAATGCAGTAGAAAGAGATCGCGTCAGGTTGCGATAATATCGCGGCAGTGTGTGGGATCGAGCGCGTCCCCATACAAAATGTACTGAGAACAATTATCGCAAAATCGCAGCGATATTATCGCTCGATAATATCGCAGCAGTGTGTAGGATCGCGCGCGTCCCCATACAAAATGTACTGGAAACAATTATCGCAAAATCGCAGCGATATTATCGCTCGATAAAATCGCTGCAATGAGCGGAGGCCTTAAAGGTTATGACTACAATGAAAGGGACTTATGTAATATTTCTGTAAGGTTCATTATCATTATTTTGTCCCAAACAAATAATCTTCCTTGACCCCAACACTACATGTTCGCAATAGGTACAGTTAAGTTCGAATTCTATTGCACTATCAACTTACTAACAGGCATAAATTTACACATCTTGACAATAATTTTGGGTCACAATAGAATCGGTCGAATCTGATTTTGAAAGGGGTATGACATTCATTGAATATTGATTTGTAACATGGACTTTATCGTGAACAAGTAGAGATAGAAAATAAACTTGTTTACCTAACATCGAGTAAGGTAAGCCAATTTACTAGCAATGCCTGCAGCTCGGTTTTTCGGCGACCAAAACGTAGGCAACTAGGCTGGAAAACCAAGCCAAATGATGGATAGGAATGGCGAAGACAACGTTGAAGTAATTTTAATGTGTAGTCACAACTTATCATTGCGTAAATGGGCTGGCGGAGCACGGACTCCTAGGTGCTAGTGGTTTTCAGGGTTCCGTACCCAAAGGGTGAAAACGGGACCCTATTACTAAGCCTACATTGTCCGTCCGTCCGACCGTCCTATCTATTTATTGCTGTAACTTTTGAACCGTAATAGCTAGATAATTGAAATTTTCAAAGAATATGCGTTATAACAGCGGATTTGTTAACAACTAATAAAAATTAAAAATTAAGGGGGGTTCTCAACAAGAAACTAGTTTTTATCGACGTTTTTCTTCTCGCTCTAATGTAAAAACGGTAATTCATCGAATCGTCAAAGCACGCTAACAAACAAATAATAGAAACCGGCCAAGTGTGAGTCGGTCTCACGCTTAAGGTCCCGGAGAAAAACGTTTTTTCCCAAGTTAATATGTTGTATTCTGTGTTGGTGTGGTACGGAACCCTCGATGCGCGAGTAGTCAAACTCGCACATGACTGATTATATTTGAAATCGTGGTCAAGTTTAAAAAAACTCATTAGTATGAGCCTAGAATAAAACTAGAATTGTAGTAACTATGAGACGAAGCTGCCAGTCACTTGACCTCCGAGATATTTTTTTAGGTCCAAAGCGGTTTTTAGGTCGTTTTGGTTTTAGTTGGACCCCGAAAATAATTATTTCAATGAAATACATCCTGCCACTGGAAACCTCTGCGGTGAAAAAATTGGACCTGATGATAGGACTGGTTCATAAATTTAATGTTTGGAGAGAGCTTGCTTGGTTCCTATAAGAGATCATATCAGGAACAAAGGTATAATGGTACATCAGAGATTTAAAATGGTTGACATAGGTTTGAAAATTAGCAAGCTGTAGTGGCAATTGGCTAGTCATATCTTCAGAAGAACTGACAACGTGAGTGTCAGTTCTAGAATGAAGACCACAAGCTCGAAGGCATTAATGAAGAGACCCTGCAGCCCACTAGATAAAGGTAGCGTGAAGTGACTGGATGAAGAAGGCCGAGGATAAAGCTTTGGGGCGCGCCTTGGAAGAGAACTATGTTCAGTCCATAAAGTTATTATACCTAACAGGAATAGAGGCAGTGACATGAGTTGTCAAATGAAACCGTTTTTGGATGTTTCCAGGAGACTATTCGCTATTTTAATTATATATTAATTAATGAAGTAGTGTCAGTATATTTCACAAAATTATCTACGATTTCACTTTAGGTTCCCAATTATTCACGGAAACCGAATTGTAAAAATTGATTAGTGACTAGGTAACGGCTCTTTTGCCTCGCGTCACGTATCTCTATCTATTATACAGTGGTGCCGCTAGGTACATCTCGCTCTCTCAGCTGTATTTTCCTCTATTCCTGGTATAATACCTCTATGGTTCAGTCAGCAGTGGACGATGAAAGGCAGATGATTAATTAATATTTTAACTTTAACTGTTGCTAACAGTACTTTACTGTGTCATACATCATTTGTAACTCAATACATGTCTTGCCCATACATTTATGTTATCAATATCAAACAAAACGCATTGATGAAAATGTCAATTAAGTTTATGAATTGATTCATTCATTCACTGAATCTTTTGTTAGAACTTCAGACGGATATTGTATTGAATGTAAAAGTTTTGATAGACAAGTATCTGAGTTACTAAGCTATAGGGCATACATGGGCAACGCCCGGCCCGCGGGCCGGATGCGGCCCGCCCCGGATTTTGATCCGGCCCGCGAAGGATTTTAATATCGCGCGCGGTTCACGCCAATAAGAGAATTATATTCATTCTTCTTACTACTAGATTCAGGCGACGAAACAGATACTTTTATCATAAAAAGATGTGCACTGCTTGTTTTGTGCACTTTTTACATACAAGATTGCAGTGTGTACACACAACGTTGATTGTTTTGTTTCTCAAAATCAAACGTAGGTACATACGGCGACACATCAAGCTACGAAAAACTAAAATAAGCTGGCCGGGCGTAGGTACAGTAATGCATATATTAAACATTGCGCGGCCAGCTTATGTTTGTTTTGCGTTGCTTGATGTGTCGCCGTGTGTAAGTACATACTGAATCAAATACGATAATAGAGGGTGTAAGGGACAGCCCTTCGCAGACTGAACCGATGAACTCAGACCATCAAACTAACAACTTTCACTATGGAGCCTACCTCAGGAAATGCGAAAAAAAATCAGTTGTTTCATACAAAGCTGCTGTACCTTCCCAACTCAAATGAATGAAACAGCATTTTTTTTTCGCGTTTCCTGACGTAGGCTCCATAGTGAAAGTTATTCAGTTTAATGGTCTCAGTTCACAATTTCAGCCTGTGGAGGGCTGTCCCTTACACCTTGTATACCGATTGATGTAGGTAACTTTGATAGTACACTTTTTGTCTACATGTATAAAACCGACCGTTTTTTTTTACAACTATTATCTACGGCCCGCGAATTCGTTAACATTCTAAATTTTGGCCCGCGACTTTCCAAAGGTTGCCCATCCCTGCTATAGGGTGTCAATATCCAATTAAATGTATTTCATTCAGCAGCATTTAGCCAAACTGAAGTTAAGCAAACCGTACGCCCATAGTCTTATTTGACATTGACTTTTATTCTCTCAAAGGCATGAAAAACTATTTTTTTCTTCACAGACTTAGGTTTTGTATAACCTCTGATGTCTAATGTGATTTTTCTGCCATCCACGCATTAAGTTAGTAATACAGTGTGTATCATTGACCTTTAAATCACATACCCATCAAACTGAACAACTTTTACTATGGAAGCAAACCAGTCAGAACAAAAAAACCACTGTTCCATATTAAGCTGCTCGAACGTATTGAATGCATGTTTTTTTTGTTCTGACAGTTTTTCTTTTTTTCTTTTCCTTACAACCCGTATAGTAAATTTAAAAAAAGAATAACTGTCATTATTATGAAATTATATAAAATGTAAAATACGAAAACAGCTCAGAATTTGAGCAAACCAGTGTAAGACAGTGTTGAGAAAAATAAAATAAAATGCTAATTATATATTTATAATACTAATGCCATCATTTATAATCGAAAACAACATGCATTTATTTACAATTGTAACCAAAAAAGTAATTGAGTCATTGCAATTAAGAATTATAAAATGTAATTAGTACTTACTGAATTACATTTTACCAACACTGGTAGCAGGTGTACCTAATACCTTCTATAGGTCGACCAGAATCTCACGGCACAAAGAAAGTAAAAAAATAGAGATTTTCACATGGTCGTGTCAAACTGTCATCTGTCTAGTTAAAGTGGGCCTACTTTGACTTTTGTACAGACAATAATTTTTTGCAGCGATAATGTCAATTTATCGCGTTTATGCTTTATCGCGTTTGCATCGATCATAGACATATTACTCTAGCGATAGACCAGCTTGTTCAAAGAAAGAACATGTCACACAAAACAACACAAAATGACACATTGCGGTCTGTCATTGCCATAGTGACGAAGTGAACTCGGGAACATCAATCAGGTGCGTACACCTTCATTCAAGTGGAACATGTTGCTTCTATGCAAGGGCAAGTCTATCGCTAGAGTTTAAGTCTATGGCATCGATGCTGCATCGCAACTCAAACTTCAGCACTTCTGCGTTGTAAAAGTTTGCAATGTGTAAAGGGCCCTAATCTAATTACTCCAGTGTTGCTTACTCTAAAATTCGATTTCCCTATTTGCCATATCAGATTATGGTCTACCATACCACTCCACGATAATATGGTCAACCAGTGCTGGGCAAAATGTCGCGCGTCGTAGGATCCAGACCATGCGTAATACTGTAATACACGGCAATCAAATGAATAGGTATCTAGGTCATACAAACAGAAACTATTCGCAAATTGCGGTGTTATTGCATTTTGGTTTAACTGACTGTGAATTTTCCGTACCTATGTGGCCATTGCAAACAGGCTGTACTGTAGCTTTGGTACTATTTTATTACGAAAAAGGTTACCGATTGCCGGTTTAAAATTGTTTTAAGGACGAAATTGCTGATATAAAAACAACCGTCTGAGATCACATTACATTAATTTGATTAAAGTAATTAAATTAAATTAAACATTTGATTTTATTTAACTTCTTTTTTTATTCAAGGAAAATGTTAAAAAAACTTCATGATTTCAGCCAATGGACGTCTACTGCTGGACTTAGGCCACTCCACCCCAAAGATTGCCATAACGAACGGTCCTGCGTTGCCCTCATACAACGAATTGCCGTCGACATGTCACCAGGTCGTCGATCCACCTTTTGGGAGGCCCTACAACCCACGCTGTGCTTTCCGGTACGACGTCTCTCCACTCGAGAATTCTTCGGCCCCATCAGCCATCGGTTCTGCGAGCAATGTGCCCCGCCTATTGCCACTTTATTCTATTCTGTTTTTATTTAATGGCGTTTCCTTGTTAGATTTCGCCAGTGTCAAGTAGTTTGAGGGAGTGTCTATCCAATCTCGAGGATTGTTTTTGAGTGGATTTTGGAGCCTCGTGGCAGGCTGAGACGCGAACCGCGCGAACACCACGCGAGAGACAAGTGTTCGAGGCAAACCCTGCAACGTGACTCCATTGCCACTTTATGTAGGCAAAATAACATATAGGGATTTTTACAATAAAATTATACATATAAATTAAAAGTTAATCCACGCTTGGGCCAAACCTCCTCCTCCGCCCTCTGCATGAAAGGTGGGATGTCGTAGTCTAAGGTATAATAGTGTGTTGTACATACTTGTAGATATAGTGGGAGACAATCAGAATAGTTGGCCACCTATTGTGTGGCTACAATGAGTGGCCGGTTGAGAGCAACCCAGAGGGTTCAAAAGTTTTACGAACGTGCAAGTGACGAGAGCACCTTTCTCATTAGCAGCCTCTGGTTCCGTTCTAAGTGTGTGTTATCACGGTTGTACCACATCTTTATTCTATAATATGAAATTAATCTCAAAAACATCTCAAAAGTTTTGTTTTCTCCGGGACCTTTAGCACGAGACCGACTCTCACTTGGCAGATTTTTAATATTTGTTGCTATACTGTAGACTCCGTGTAGAGTTTGCGCTATAATCACAGCAAGTTTGATGCTAGTATGTATTATCGTTTTTACGATAAGGTGAGGCGAAAAAACGTTAATGAAAAGTAGTTTCTTGTATGAAGAACCCCCTTTAATTTCGAATTTTTGTAATTTTTAATATTTATTAACAAATCCGTGGTAATGATTTCTGCTAAGATAAGATAAGATAAGATCTCAACTTTCTAGCTATTACGGTTCAAAAGTTGCAGCCGGACGGATGGACGGACAACGTAGGCTTAGTAATAGTAAAAGGGTCCCGTTTTCACCCTTTGGGGTATGTTAGGTAATCCTCATTCGCAACTGGTTGCGAAATTCAGTTGCCATGGCCGAAAGGGACGTGCAAGCAGACTATGACGCATATTTTCGAACTTGAAAAATTAATTTTACATTGTGGTATCGCCAGGATATCGTACGAAAAGACTCAAAGACTCAAAGTAGCGCAATTAGTGCACTCATGCGATGACCGCCGGCAGGAGCGGACGCCCTTTTACACAAAGCCTTTTGACGTCTTCACACTTCACAGTTTTATATTTGTCGACAAACGGATTTTAGCCTGAGCAGTTCTCATTAGATGCCATTCTGTTTGAATTTCAATAGAAACCGTAAGTTATAATATAACGTTGCAAATTACGGGTCCTACTCAACAGTTCTAGCATCGGGACCTACATCGGATGATTTGTCAATGAATACCACAGAGCTGTTTTTCAAAAATAGGTACATTACGTGTGAAAAAATTAGGCCAAGTGCGAATTTTCAGTCAGTCCAACTCGCGCACCTAAATCCGGCAATTCATACAAACGTCACACTTGGTGTGATTATAGAGCTCTTATGTATGTGTATGGCTTGCGGTAAAGATCCCCGAGATATTTTTATTGTTGTAAAATATGATGGTACGGAACCCATCATGTAACTTTTCGGCATTATTCCGGAGGTGGAAACATGAACTTCAATAAATAAATAAATATCTTGGACACTGTCACACAAATTATCTAGTCATATTTAAAGTTCCAGAATCTAGTCTGGACTTGTATTATGATAACTAGAAAACGATATAGAATACATATATAGATACAAACATCCATGACTCGGGTACAAATTTAATATTCATATTCATCAAGAAATGTAAATGAAATATTCATATTCAATTAAAAGTACTTGTACATTATTTGCATTAGGATCATTAACTGAATACAATCGACAATCACAATAAAAAAAAAGACATGACCAAGCGTTGCTCATTCTCAACTCGATCATATTTTTAAGGTGTATCATCCCGGGACCACGACTCTCCATACGAATCGATGTCGTTCGCATGGCTAAAAAAAAAAGAGAAGGTTTTTATTAATTTCGAAAAAGTAAAAAACCACATCATTCTAAATCATGTTATTGTAAATTTTCATTTTCTTCCGATAAAATATGTAAGAATAAAATGGTTACATTTGGAATAAAGGGGTGACTTTAGATTCCCTTTTCTTCGGTTTTATTCATTAAAATCGATTTCTAGAAAAACCACATCACTACTCATATCGTGTAGATGGTTCATTTTATTTTCAGCTCAAAAAGTGCCACAGTTAATAAATGAAATGGTCACAGTTAATAAATAAAATGGTAAAATTTCATGTTAAAAACAGGAGGTAGCCTCTGAAGCACCAAAGTACCAAGATTTATTTTGAATTTATTTTAAACTAGTGTTTTCCCGCGACTTCGTCCGCACAAATTATATACCAGATTTTAAGTCAGATCATAAGCTATCAAACAAAAAAAGTTTCATCAAAATCGGTTCAGTAGTTTTTGCGTGATGCGCGAACAAACAAACAAACTAACAATGTTGTCAATAGATGGCGCTGCACGTTTTTAAATCGCGCTATCGAATGTTATTTGAATTTATATGAAGAGAACCGCTACTTTTCTATTCCTCATGATTTTACGGTTTTATAATAGTTAAGATTAAGACAAAAACGCAACCAATCTTCCGACTCTAGCCACCCATTATTTATACTAGACCTGTGTCAATCGATCATTTTTCGTAACCCGGGTCGATCGTGACCCACTTGTATAGTGATCGGGTTGAAATGACTCGATCTTTTCGATCATTTGGGTCACAGTTCATTTGTACGACTGACAGAATGACGAATGCTATGCTGAGCAGGTTATTGCTATACTAATTGAACCTGAATAAAAGCACGACGATCTTAAACGCGCGTCACGGGTGCAACTAATTCGAAAAGACGAAAAATTCAAAAATCACCCGTTCGACAGGTCGCGAGCCGCGGGCGCGGGTCACGACCCAAACAACCCGGTTTATTTCATTCACGAGAAAGAGTGCGAGCGAACGAACGCGGTTTGTAAGTAAACGAAAGAGATAGACACATTTTGTTTGTTACGTCTTATTCGATTGACAACGAAGACTCGATCATTTTGTAAGCAAGCAATTAGTTACGGTAACAATATAAGAATAAAGTGCAATTTGGTTTGCTTTGTAATCGGGTTAAATGATCGAATCTTTTAAAGACCCGTGATTCGATGACTCGTTTACAGGTTGCGATCGAATCAAAACGATTCGATCAATCGCGATCGACACAGGTCTAATTTATACAATCAACCGAACAATGTTTTGAGAATTTCGTAAAACAGAAGCTGAATAGGCACTAACTCAACTATGGCTTACAATTGTGCCAAGTCAATTGCATTGCTCGTGCCATGAATCCTAAAGTTCATTACTCGTATTGAAAACTGGTGGATAATCTTGTTTCGTAAGTAAAACTGGCACACGGCATTGTTCTGACGAACTTCGTATACGTGCTTTGCTGAGAATTGATAACAAAATTGTTGTCGTGCAGCTTAAAATGGATTTAAACGTTATATTAAGAGGATAGGCGGGCCGAAATACTAATTTGGAGAATAGGTCACTTTTCCGAGTGTAGACGTATTTATCAGATCCGCCCCACCCATACACCCCACCGACTAGAGAGCGAAAGAGACAACTGCAGCTCGGACCGATTTTATATACAAAATATCGACGAAATCAGAATTTCGTATGCCCCTGTTTTCTCCTCCAAAACTAAACCGATTTTAATAATTCTTTTAAAAATAATATGAGAAAGACTTTGGCTATGTCCGTACGTTTTGCTTTTTTTGTTTATATTCGTCAAATTTGTTTACTGCATGTCTGTAATAATGTATAGTTTTAAAGTTATAGTGCCTCAAAGATTTCCATACAAATCTTAAATTAATCCTAGAATTAAAACTGTATATTTTAACGAAAGTCGGACTCCATACAAGCATAGAGATTTTTTTCTAGATCGTTCCTGCAAAATTTCATTGACTTATTGAATATATCACCATAGTACGTTTGTATGCAGCGCGCATTTTCGCTCTCGGAATAAAATTCTCTTAAGCTTACTTGATGTTTTCTGACTACTCTGAAACGGTGAAGGAAAACATCGTGAGGAAACCGGCAAATGCTGAAGAAGAAATTGTAATGCGTACGTTAAGTCTACGTGGTTATCCGCATTGGGCACAGCATACTAGAGGGTGTAACTAAACATCCTAGTAATAATAAAAGGGTGCTTCAGACTATTAAATTGAACAACTTTCACTATGGAGCCAACTTAGAAATCGCGATAATAAAATCAGCTGTTCTGTTCATACAAAACTGCACCACCGAGTCGACTCAAATGTATGGGACAGCAGATTATGAAAGTTGTTCAGATTTATGGCCTGAAGCACCTTCTTAAGTTTGTTTTGTTACACCCTGTATAATGGAGGCCTCCGTCTCTCTGCCGTAAGGACTGAGATAAGAACCTCAACTCTGGCGCATCGTAAGCGATGCCTAGGCATCCTTTCAGAATTATGATACTGGCTCAGAAATAAATTTAAACAACGCTTTATTCCTCATAAATTCCTTCTTTAAATATGCTAAACGCGTACGGACAAATAGCGTTAACGGATATAAACGGGTGAAACTTCCAAAATTTTGTTTTGAACTGTTCCTACATGCCGGCACATGCCACATGCTACCACTATTCGCCTAAAATTACTTGCTGAAGTTATAATTAAAATTGTTTTCTCCCACGTTCTTTGGTCGGACTGCTTGCATATAGGTTTAACTTCCTCTGTTTCGACTATGGTAATTGTTAAAGCTGTGTTAACTAGACTAATTTAGTCAGACATTAGTTGGAGTTCTAATATTGAAATTGGTTCTAATATAGAATCTGGCACCAATTGAGAAAGCTGGGAGGTTAAAATTGGAAACATAAACAACAACCCTTATCCTTTTCGGTGTGATTAGAAACTAGGGTACAAAACGACATTTCAAAGCGTGTTAATTATATCAAAGTATAAAAGAAGTAAGCATAAGCATCAGCATATGCTTACGACTATATTCCCCGAGGGGGTAGTCATAGATATTCTGAAACCTCAAAACATCCACGTTTTACCACTAGTACCGAAACTCTGTCCAGTGTGACGGAGGGTGAGCCCGTCGCCACTTATAATGGACAGTGGGTACAATACATGCCTCAAAAATGAAGCATGCAGGTTTCCTCACCATGTTTTCCGTCACCGAAAAGCCAGTGGTGTTACAAAACGTACATAAATTCCGAAAAACTCATTTGTACGAGTCGGCTTGGACGGGGCCGGGGATCGAACCATCGCCTCCTGCACGGCAGGCAAGGTTACTTGCCACTGGACCACCACGGCAAAGAAGTAAGGGAGTGCATAATATGCTGATGAAAAAATTCTGATGTGCATGTAAAGTCTACCAATCTGCATTGGGCACGCGTGATAGACTAACGCCCATACACCCTCCGTGAAGGTAAGCATGTGCCCTGCAGTGGGTCGTATACAGGTCGAAATTGATATCATTAGCATCCTTTTAAACTAAGAGTCTACCCATCAAACTGAACAACTTTTACTATGGGAGCAAACCGGCAAAAAAAAAATCTGCCTTTGCATACATTTGAGTCGAGTATAGGCATTGCAGTTTAGTATGGAACAGCAGATTTTTTTTTCTCCAATCGGTGTGCTCCCATTGTAAAAGTTGTTTAGTTTGATGGGTAGACTCTTATAATGCTAATGATATTCATTTCGCCATGTATAGGCAGATGATGAATTATCTAATGCTAAATGAAAGTTAGTTAATTTGTAAGTGAGTTTAGTATAGTACCTACCTAATTGAATTTGTAATGTAAATGTTAACGAATTTAATAGGATAATTTAATAGCATTTTATTGTTTTGACGAAGCTTGTTGCTGACTTATATCTGTTTGTGTATATGTTTAATTGACGACGCTTGTGCTGACCTCTATTTTTGTTATTATTCAGATTACTTATGATCAATTTAATAGGAAGCAAGAAATAAAAGGCTTTTTTATTTTTATTTTATTTATTTATTTTAAATGAAACTTGACTCAGCGTTGTTATTTACTTCGAATACCGCGCGACGTATGCGACGTTGCCGTCTGGCGCGAGTAGCAGAAATCTAGCAAACGTATCGCTTACGATGCGCTAAAGTGTAGGTGCTTGTCTTGGTACCTACGACCGAGAAGGCCTCCGCTCATTGCAGCAATTTTATCGAGCGATAATATCGCTGCGATTTTGCGATAATTATTCCAGTACATTTTGTATGGGGACGCGCGCGATCCTACACACTGCCGCGATATTATCAACCGATAATATCGCTGCGATTTTGCGATAATTGTTCTCAGTACATTTTGAATGGGGACGCGCTCGATCCCACACACGGCCGCGATATTTTCGCAACCTGACGCAATCTCTTTCTACTGCATTCAGTGGTGTGTGCATGCGTGACGCGAATCGCGGAATCGCTGCAGTTTGTAAGGTGTCGCGATATCGCTGTCGATAATATCGCTCTATAAAATCGCTCGATAATATCGCTGCAATGTGCGTCGGGTCAAAGGCCTCCGCACATTACTTTTCTTCTAAAGCAGACGCTGTAGTCAAAATCGATGAGAATTCATTTTCAACAAAAACGACGAAGGAACAGCAATCAGAAACTTTTCATCCACACACATTTTTCAATAAACTGTTTCCCCGAACTGAACGTACAAGATAAGTTATTATTTGAAAGTTAAAGCAAGTTTCATTGGATTCGGGAAGTTAAACAGTCTTGACATGAATTACGACCTACAAGAGAACTTTACTATTACTCACACAGTCTTGTTAGTAATGTTGCCAAAATTTTCGATTTAAAATAGAATACCTAATTATTATTCCGCTTACATTTATCCAACCCTTCTAAAGGGTGTAAAATTTTATACATTACAAAATCTTTGAGTGTGCTTCAGACCATCAAACTTAACAACTTCTTAACAACTTAGTGCGTTCACACACGATGACGCATTGACGCAGCGGCAGACGTCAGTCCGTCATTTGTAAAGCAAGGTGTTGTATGAAACCGCACGTAGAAGCACACACGCATTGACGTATCGGGTTTGGTTCTATGGACTGACATCTGCCGCTGCGTCAATGCGTCATCGTATGTGAATGCACTAACAGAGTGTTTTGACTCTGTGTTGGATGTTATTAAGTTTGATGACCACAACAGAGTGAAAATGAGATCTGGAAAAAAAACAGAGGGTCGAGTAGTCATTGACGTTTTCCTATGTAACAGCAGATTTTCTTCGCAATTTCGATTTTGGCTAATATACATGTTTGGCACTTTTCACATTGGCTTTCTACCTACCACGCTGGTCAGAGTTTTTGCACTCTTAGTGCATTGTTAGTGAGCTGAATTTAGCAGATTTTACTACAAAGGCGACTACATATTGCGACGGGTCGTATCAGGGCGGACCGCAGCGCAAAATTCCGCCCAAACCGCTTCTATACAATTTATTCTAAATTGCAGACTATGCGCCGCACCAGGCCGGAGCGGGTGGCATTATTGCGCAGAAGATTTCCGTCCGTGTGATACGGCCCGCTCCGCCCCAAATGTGGCCCAATGCAGTCGTACATACCAAGCGAAACTTTTTAATCAAATGTCCACAGTATCAGATTTGATCAGACTAATCAGACGATTTATCATTAGCTTATATACAGGCTGCTAGGGTAAACAGTTCCATTACTTTAAGGGTTGATTGTACACATGATACCCTCCTACCGGCCTACCCTCAGCAGGGAGGGCGCGAATTTATTCTTGAGCGTATGCAGGTTTCTTTACAAGTTTACCGTTTGAGAGCAGTCGGTAATAAGAACATACGTTAGAAAAATTCCGAATAGAAAGATATGAACCCGAACTTCAAGATTCAGTTTATATACCTCTCCGCAATGCACCACCGACGCTCTCGCCGCTATCAGCAAATATGCGCTTACCTTAAAGAAACTCTGTCCGAATTTCCGCAAATATTCGCAAGAAAACTCTATGGGAGTTGTATAATACTGTAATCAGGCTAATTAAATGTATAGCTGGTCAGTGAGGTATATAAAAAGATTTTTACAAAAGTCTTATGTAATCGACTTAGCATTGTCACCCTAACAGCAGACAATAAACACAATTACCCACATGTAAGCTAAGTGTAGTTTCAAAGCTAACAGACGGAAACTTGATACATGTTCCGATTCCGTTAACTTGGAAGTTTAACTGTCGAAACGATGACTAGCTTGTGTATCGTTGGTTAATATTTAACTGAAAGCCTTAGTTGCATATTCAACAACCGCTACAATTGGCTTCATTAGATTTCTGATCGTACAATTGCAGCTAGGTTCATCATCATCATCAGCCTATATATTACGTCCCACTGCAGAGTACAGGCCTTCATAGGAGGGTATTTGGGCGTTAGTCCACCACGCGTGCCCAATGCTGATTGGTAGACTTCACATATGCATCTGAATTTCTTCTTCTGCATATGCAGGTTTCCTCACTATATTTTCCTTCACCGTTTGAGAGCAGTCGGTATTACGTACATAAGTTAGAAAAACTCTACTTTACTACTGTAGTTACGTCGCCAATTCGTATGACAGAAATTAGTTCTCAACGTAACCACTAGGAGCGCTGTACGAAATTCAATACATAATTGGTGACGTAAATAACAGTAGTAAAGTACGGTGAAACTCATGGTAGACCTACGAATAAGAGAATAAATATGGAAGAATAACTCCAAACAAAATCGAAATAATTTTTGGCACCCCATGAAAAATGACATTTTGTATGAGTTTTGGCGGCGAGTTACAATTTTTAAAGAACAAATTTAGAACCTAGTTTAGAACGCGTTACAATTTTTTTGGTGCCACTTTTTGAGCTTCATTTATACTTCTATACATTCTCTTATTCGTAGTGGTAGACCTACAGACACATTTCTGTTACAGTTTTACAATAAGATGGATGAACAAAAAACTTGAAAAGATTCGCAAATCGTCAAATAATATTTCGTTTTCGATACAAGAACGTGTCCTGAAAGTTCAAAAGCCCGTTTCAACTAATAAATTCAGATAAACACGAAAATAAACATCACAATCATGTTCACTTCATTCCCCTTTTGTTTCATGAGTACGATTTGACAGCTACGCATGTATTATTCATAGAGCGCACGTCTTCGTCATACGTACGCAAAATGCGTACACGAAACAAAGATACGATCTAATATGTCAAACGTGATAAAACATTGAATAGGGAGGAATCAGTTCATTGTTTGAAATGGTTTATTCGCATTCGAACTTTGATTTTAGCATAAATCATATTTTGATATTATACTTCTTTTATCGCGTTAGGAGAAACGATATTGTATTGCGCAAGTTTCCGATTACATGATCAGTGACGTATTATGAATGTACTAATATTTTACTTCTCTGAAATTTAATAATAATTAAGAAGCATATTCGCTAAGTACTGCCAAAAAACACTTTGACTTCATAACGATCCAATCGGGTAGTTACGCAATAAGAACAAAGGACAGAGTGTATTTTCAGCATGTGACAGAACTTGCGGCAGGCTTCGTGATAAGCCGTATTACAGAACATCGTAAGCGATGCTCTTGCTTGATTTCTACCACTCGCGTCGGATGGCAACGGACAACGGCAAATTTATATTCTGTCGCCGATGTAACGCACCATGATGTTATTTTTTAGTGAGAGTTTTTTTATTCACGCCAATGAAGTATAACGTTTTACGTGCGTACAACCATAGAGAAACACGTGACTCCTGTCAACGCCCGGAGAGGAGTAAGTATTGCTTATTTCTCCATAGAACATTTTTCATACATTTTTGCGGGGGGGAAGAACCGTTGCTATGACAATAACAGTAAAACGCATCGAATCTGTTAGCGGTAGACCGTCTGGGCTAGGTCGGGGCCGTCGCACGGACTTTAATAACTGAGGGGAAAGTATGGAAAAGTACGCGAAAGCCTACTCCTCTCCGGGCGTTGGAGTCACGTGTTTCTCTATGCATACAACAGGCACAAACACTTTTTTGATTAAATAATAGGCCAAGAGCGTGTCAAACATGTCCATGATAAGGCTACGTGTCATTCTTTAACTACTCTTGCTCTATTCTGTTCCACGAATGTATTTGAATATAAGTAAACTTCCTATTATACACGACACGGTTTGTAGGTATGATCGACAATATTCAAATACAGCTTGTAAAAATACTGCGAGAAAACTAGGTTCTTGAGTTTTTATAATTGCATCAAAGTAAAAGGAAATCAATTAAAATACTTAATTAATTGACATTCATTGGCTGCTATAAACCTCTTAGGTGCACTTAATAGTAACAAGGTTGACCTTTAATTTTTAAGTACTTCAAGTTGGAAGGACCAAGTAACTATTATACTCTTCTTAAAAAGTAAAGATAAGAGAAGACCGTAAAATTTTTACGTACGTTGACAGCTGAGCAGATTTTCAGAATAAAAGAAAGATCTCATTCATACGATTCACAAAATGCTCTGCAGTCGAATAAGAAACTTATCTTTGAGTTTAATAATTATGTTTTGGATTCATGATTATCATATTTTTATTATTTCTATCATTTGAAATAAAAAACTGACTTATTTTGTCACTAAGCTTTTGATAAATTTATTAAAAGTTAGAGGATATATGCAAGTTAACCTCTAGTCTGCTCCCCATCTCACACACAATTGAAATCCCATATGGTTCAAAAAGGTCGCTTTACTATTTTAATTACGATTTCAAACCTCCAAAATCGAAAATTAGTTTTAAGTCTCAAAGAGAACTAGTTAATTTTGCTAGTCATAATCACAGAAATTTCGGTGAATTTTGTAGGTTTTCTACGAAATGGTAACCCAGTATAATACTAAACCCCACTTCATTGGATTACAATAAAATTTTGCCATAGGTTTCTTAACATGAAAGGAAATTTGCTAGTAGGTTATTTTATTGTAATTTTTTGCTTAGCCTATCAGCGGGTAGTATGGTTGTAGTAGTTGTAGTATGGCGGTCCATTGAAATGGCGATGAGCTCACTACTTGTCACTTGACAAAGTTAGTACCCTATTATTGAAATTATCATCATTCATGTTAAGTCATTGTTACTAACACCTACTATGGATCTATGATCTGACACAAAATAAATTAATTGAAATTTAATTACCCTAATACGTCCAATTGCAGAGACAGGCCGAAAGGCCGAAAGGAGGGTACATGAGCGTCTAACACGCGTCCCAAATGTGGACTGGTAGAATTTTAAGCATCGATCGCGTACTTTTTGGAACGCTGAAGACGAAATTCCGACGCGTGTGTGAAACCAATCCGCATTGGGCACGCGTGGTGGACTAACGCCCATATGCCTGTCGGTGCCCTGCAGTGGGACGTATATTGGCTGTGATGATGATGATGTAAATTTTATTTCTGAAGCTAACAACGTTCGTTTCTATCCATTTTACTTTTATGAACCGACGAAAGCTGAAGGTCGGTATTTGTCTATTATACTAAACTGTTCTGGCATTGTTTCAATTGCTATTATACGAATAGCAATGTTAGCACTTCATTTGAATTTACAAAGAGTTTTGATGATTGAATCAAACACCGTTTCAATGTGGAACTGACTTAGCAAGGAAAAAGAAAACGCGTCAAAGACTCTGCTTTTGTCTTATGAACTTCACAAAATAAAGTCCACTTTCTTATTCCATGCGACGAACAGCTGTTACATAAACAAAAGGCTTTCGCCACGGTATTGCTCCGGACTACTTAAGTACAGAGTTTACAACTTTTATTAAATCCTACCTACTACTACATAAGGTAAATGGAAGGTGCTCACCGTTTGTACCTTGTATTTCTCTTTCTTGTTCATCAAAATAACCTTTGTGTACAATAAATAAGAGAAAAAAAAATTACCTATGCCTTTATTTAGGACTGCATGTGTGCTCTCGCCTTCCTACGCACCGATCATTAATGAAAATAACACTTTATTTGTATAATTTAGCCTAAATTTGAGCTGGTCTTTAGCACCATTTTATTCATTGTGCCTACAGGCACAACGTTTTTAATGTTCTCGCTTAATATTTGAGATTATTTGAGAGAATATTAAAATCACCTTCCATACTTTCAGAGGTAATTCAGACCATAGATAAATTACACGCTCCCCTAGTTCAATGGCATTTCTCTGTGGTTCAGATCATCGAATTGAACAACTTTCACTATGGGAGCAAAAGTGAATAAGAAAAAAATTACCAGCTGCTCCATACTAAACTTCCATGCCTACCCGTCTCAAATCTATGACACAAAATATAAGGTTTGCACCCATCGTAAAAGTTGATCAGCTTGATGGTCTGATTATTTGGAATGTGATTAAAAATCACCGAGTGTCCGATATCCAAAAATATGCAAATATATAATATAGATTCTTATAAAAATCTTCAGTAAATCCAAATGGTCTGTAATAAAGAAATAGAATTGAAATTGAAACGTGTCAATTATAAAAGCAACATAATTCACGTGAACATCTAAATATATCTGTCTCACGTTGACGCGGTGCAATAAATAGCGTGCAGGTGAGATGCGGAAGGCCCAGGTGCCAGGTCTTGCGATGACTCATTGGCTGGGCTCATGTGTACATCTGTATTGGATTATATTGGATTTGGGAGGATTATCGCGAAGGTCTAGTTCTTGTTACGATTTCAATTCAAATTATACGAGAGAAATAGAAAGAGATTATATTTGTAACACGTGTACAACGTGTTAGAAAATTAGAGAATTATGTTTTTGTTTCGTGCTAGCGTGAAGCATATTGTAATACAGGGTGTAAAGTTAAGGTAGTGTTTCAAACCATCAAACTGAACAACTTTTACTATAAGACCAACATTGAAATAGGGAAAAAAATAGTTTGTTCCATAAAAAACGTTAATCAAATTTTACTTTTAGTTACAGTTAAAGTTGTTCATTGTTTTTTTTAGTTATATATGTTTCAAAATGTTTTAATAAACAAACATACATAATTTTAATAAACAAACATACATAAGATGCATAATCTCACTAATATTATAAATGCGAAAGTTTGTGACGATGTTTAGATGTTTGGATGTTTGTGACTCAATCACGCATAAACGGCTGAACGGATTTGGATGAAATTTGGCACACAGATAGAAGGTGTTCTGGATTAGAGACAACACATAGGATGCTTTTTAAAGGTTCTCGCAGACGGAGTCGCGGGCAACAGCTAGTATAACATACATTTGAGTCGAGTCGTCATTGACGTTTTCTATTGAAGAGCAGATATTTTTCGCGATTTCAAAATTGGTCCCATGGTAAAAGTTGTTCAGTTTGACGGTCTGAAGCACCCCATAAACTATAACACGCATACAAGTTTACACCCCTATACACTCCACTTTTTTCATAATCTGTTGACTTGTTTTTGTATATAAAAGCTCAAATTCGAACCTATATTCTTAGAAATAGAGATCGATTTTATAAGTCAAAATTTTTAAGGAGTGTATTTTTTATTTCCAATAGGTGAAGTATTTTTAGCTAAAATAATGATATCATAGTCATCACATCATCATGTCATCGGCTACATTTAAATGTCCACCTTCGTGAATATATGAATAGATCACAAATCACCATGTTATTATTAGCTATGTAAAGACATGCCTCGTTAACCGCGACATGCATCGAATCTATCTTATTTACCATCATTTATTTCTGTCAACATTGCACGAGACATTTCAGTTATTTATTACTTAGCTTCTTGATAAGTAACGTGATGTTAGAGTGTGCTAGATTTTGTTGGAATAATATCTAACGTCGATTACCTACTTTCATAATTTTAAACAATTGTTTTTTTGTCGTTTCGGTACAGGCTCGATTTTCAGCGAAAAAGCGACATCGCCTTGGTGTTGTGGGTTTTGGGACTACGAGGCTGATTGGGTTTTCAAAAGATGCGGCTCGAGGGCTACAAAAAAATATTGTTTTTTGAAAAAAAACTGTTCTTTGAAAAACTTTTTTTGAAATTAACTTGAATATCGAAAAAAAAAATGAGAAAAATGCGTAAAAAATGTGAAATATGTAAAAATCGGTCGGTACCGTATATTACAAATAATTCATTCCATAATTCCATGTTTAGTCTATCATCAATATCTCTGGCAAATGGCCATGTTTCAGATCATCAAACTGAACAACTGTCCCTAAGGAGTGAAGATAAAAATGAAAAAAAAAATTGTGTTCCCTGAAAAACATCAAGGTCATTTTTGAAAAAATTTTTAGTATTAAAATTTTGGTCCTATATTGATAAATCTTAACGCATTAAAACTTTATACCCATGATGACCTACTACAGGGCGCGGACACTCAATTACGAATAAAGGCGCTTGCTCTCTTCTCTTCAATCGGAAAAATTTATCATACAATTAGACTAAAGTTACTGTCCAAAACTTTTGTGCCTAAAAAAGTCTAGCAAAAATACCTCGGCACGGCATTATGCAAAACTAATATGTCTTTTGAGCCCTACTTGCGATAGGTATTCAAATAAGCCAATAAAACAATTTTCACCGACTACTTAAAGCCAATTAAGGGCAGTTAGGACCGGTAATTGCTTTCCTACACGCAAAAATAAATTGAGAAGAAATTTCAACGCGTAATTTATGTTCCTCGGAAACTTTTTTATGCAAAAAAAAGCTTTACGAGCAGACAACACTTGGACATGGGCGAAAGTAGAGGAAAAAGCGGACAAGCGTACCTTGTTTCAATGTTGAGGGTTCCGTTAGACTCATTAAAATAAGTATTTTTAGATTTTTACGGTATGAGTGACTATGTTTAACGGATACAATCAATTTATTAAACAAGGGATTTAGAAGCTAGAATCGTGATAGAACCCGCTCATTACCTGGCCAATAAAGGTCACGAATAAGTCACGAATGACTGGACCGCTTGCGTCTATAATTATCTCTGCTTACGTACAAAGCTAACAAAATTAGTTCAGTTTCAAATATTTTTAAGGTTAGATTTCTAAGTTATATTTTAGTTAGTGTTTCGGCGTAGTTTTGCCATATACCAAACCTATTCTGTAGTTTTGCCGAAAAACGTATACGGGTACCCGGGGTACACACGTTTAACATAGCGGCCTTAAGCGTTTTGTTCCTCATCATAGTAAAGAATTATAATGTATACCAGAAATCTACTTTTATCAATACCTTTCTTGCAGTCAGTCATAAATAGCGTAACATACGGTTTGCATATTTTAAACTTAAAAATTAACATAATTTCAATATATCCTTGCGCCAAACCACAAATACTACCGAACCAATTAATATCTATGGTTTTACATAAGAGGCCGCAAATAAGGAACCCTAAAAAGCAATAAATCTTACCTCTTAGCCGAAATAGGGGAACATCTTGCTCCTTCGCACGGTCTCGTCTATTGTAGCACAATGGCGGCGCACCTGGCAACAAAAACACTATTTACTGACAGGTAAAGTAAAAACAGTCCCACCACAAACATTTATGGTAAAAAACAGGCCAAGTTCTTTTATACTGGAAGATTTTGTTTAAACTTTCCAAATTTTCAGGGGTACAATTCAAATCAGAAATTGAAAAAAAAAAATCTAACATTTTGGAAAGTGTATAAAAACACCAGTATAAATCGTTAGGGTGACTATAGTAGATTACACACCGAGGGCAGTAAAGTAAGAAAGGTCTCGGATCTCATGTAATTGTTTACCGAGGTTCCCTTCGGTAGCCAAGGTCGGAAGCCGAGGTCAACAAACATGTGATCTGAGGCTTTCTTATTTACTGTCCGAGGTTAGTATACTAGTTTTCTCCTCGGCGATGGTGGAATGCGACCACTTCGTTTAGCGCAGCGGGACGAAAATTGACGCTTTCCGTCCGGAGGGGAGAAATAATCATTCGTGTTCTCATCGTTACTCTCTGATCTAAACGTCCTCACAGACCAGACAGTTTATGATTAGACCTACACAATCCATCGATTAAGTGTATGGGCGTTAATAGTGCCCTATGCGGTTGTATAAAGTAAAGTATTAATATGTTTCGTGAATTTTAACTATGCAGTTTTTAATCTTCTCTTATCGTGTGGGCAAGCCCTGGTGTCAAAGTTTATTCAAACCGCCTTACGGCCTCTGACGTGGTTTTTTTATGTAACGATTACTACCACCAGAGATAGTAGTCGGGACCAACGGCTTAACGTGCCATCCGAAGCACGGAATCATTTTCCTTTTCAGACAATCAGGTGATTCAACCTGCAATGTCCTAGCCAACTGGGGAAAAACGCACAAAGTGATATATCACTAGGTAGTTGTCCCCCGTGGGAATCGAACCCACGACCTCCATGTCAAAAGCCCAATGCTCTTAACCATTAGACCACGGAGGCAGTTTTTAATTAAAAGACATAAATTGATTATCGTTGCGAAAACCTGACAGCTTGTCAAAAAATAAATTAGGAATTAGGTATTAAAAGAATTGAAATTTTACAACTATTTCATAACCTACAACAATATTAACACATATTTATTTTCGTAGGAGTCACTTGGCTTATTAGTGCTGCGTAGCGGCTAGCATTTATGTAACTTGGCATACGCACTGCCGTGCGCTTAGATAATGTTTAATGGTTTTCAGAATTTTTTTTGTTTCTCTCTTAGGGTAGGTACATACTGTTGGCTGAATATGAACAAAGATTTATCGAACTGCACAAAATATCCCTATTTCTTAATTATTTGGGCGATTTGTTTCTGTAGATGTGTTTTAGTTTGTTTACGATAAATTTCAATATATTTAATTAAATCAGGAGTTACCTTTTTCAAACAGGGTGTTAGGGTAAACAGTTGAATTACTTTATGGGGTGATTGTACCCATCATACTGAACAACTTTCCCTAAGAAACTTATAGGAAATTAAAATTTTATTTTTTCTACTTTTCATACAAACAAACGTTCGATTAGCTCATTTCATAGGTCTCTTAGCGAAAGTAGTTCAGTATCTTGGGTATCAACCCTTAAATGGGCTTAACGTCTGTCGATTATTGCTTAGTTTTTTGTTCTAATTATTAAACTACCTATCCATTTCCATTTACACTTACGATAATGATAATACTCAGTATAAAAGCCGTGGTGGTCCAGTGGCGAGTAACCTTGCCTGCCGTGCAGGAGGTGATGGTTCGATCCCCGTCCAGGCCGACTCGTACCAATGAGTTTTTCGGAATTTATTTACGATTTTTAACACCATTGGCTTTTCGGTGAATGAAAACATCGTGAGGAAACTTGCATGCTTCAATTTCGAGGCATGTATTGTACCCACTGTCCATTATAACTGGCGACGGGTTCACCCTGTCACAATGGACAGAGTTTCGGTACTACTGGTGAAACGTGGATGTTCTGATGTTTCAGAATGTCTCTGACTACTCCGTCGGGGAATATAGTCGTGAGCATATGCTTATGCTCAGCATAAAAACTGTTCATCTACACTGATGATAATCATAATGCTTAGTCACCTCTTACGAGAACTTAATTTTAGTTTGAATCTGTTTATTTTCTACTTTACACGACCCGTTACTCGACAAAAGCTTTCATTAACCGTATTAAGTTTCCCAAACGCCGTAAAAGTTTTACTCAATTTTCTCAAGGAACCAGCAAAGGATTAGAAACTTGGTGTAAAACTTTCAGTTGCCCCTTAGTTTTAAATTTGCGCAGTGTTTTGTTTCCCTGTTTATTTTCAGTACCTGTTCCTGTTCACAAGTTGCTGCTGATTGCACAAAGGAATGGAATTGGACGTTTTGGTAGTATTCCTTTCCTAGCTTTTGTACACTTTTATTGTACTTATATCCTTTTTTTATAGATAGGTACACTTATATCTTTTCAGACCTAAAATTTTAAAACACAGTTTTTGAGACTTGCGAGGAATGGTAAAAAATGTTTTTTTCTGGTTTAAGGCGTATCCCCCCTTGAACGACCTTGACCCTTTCAGAGTCTTAGGTATAGGCGCTTTAGGTATACCTATTGTTGACTGGCATAAGAATTACTTACAGCATTGAAAAATACATTTGTATTTTCTAATGAATAACTCATTTTTTAGAGAGTCGCGTGGCTGAGGGGGTAACAAGTAGACGTTTCGTCGGCTTGCGATTTTGACAGCCACGTGGCTCCGCCGTTTTATGGCGGTTTCGAGTGTGTGTTTTTGTTTAAAAATGGGGCTTTGAGATCGCAATATCCTATTACCGTACAATATCTAATAAATATATCTTCAACACTTGACACTGGCGAAATCTAACAAGGAAACGCCATTAAACAAAAATAGAATAGAATAGAACTCATTTTTTATAATTAAATGACTTTTTTATTGCTCAAAACTCATTTTTATATTGTAGAGTCTAATTTTATTATTATGTAATTTGGATTTCTATGATGCGTAGTGAATTTTTTAAAATAATTTGCAGATACCTAGTCTTTTTGTCACTAAATGGTACCGGTTACAGATTAAAAGTACCATTCTTAATTACTCCCCACCCCTTCAAACAAAACTACGTAAAATTACTGGGTTAAATAGGTACACACGGCGACACACCCCTGTTTGTACAGAGTACCTTGCGAGGACCCTTCCCAAACCTGGCCATCCGAGGACCTCTCAAAGAAGGTACTTAGCAATGAAGCACGTCATTAGTACCCAGACGAAAAAATTGCAAATTGAATTCTAAGTCTGACCGGTATGATTCGAAACTGCTATCTCTATCTTTTTTGATAAGACTTTTCATGACCAACACGAGGACTCAAAATACACACGAAAACAAGACATGCGGTATACAAAGTGAGGACTGTGTGTGAAACCATCCGAGGACCTCACCGACCTGCTCAGTGATGCCCATGTGAGGACGTTTTTCTTACATAGAAACCTGCGCCAAGTACTATTCGAGGACTTTGTGTTAGACAAACCATTAACAAACTGAGGACGTTTTTCCGAGCACAGCTTGTACAAAGTGAGGACATGAGATGGTGTGTTAAGTCATCCGAGGACCTCGCCGACCTGCCCAGTGACGCCCATCTGAGGACGTTTTTTTACACAGATACCTGCGCCAAGTCCTAATTGAGGACGTTGTGTTAGACCAACCATTAACAAACTGAGGACGTTTTTCCGAGTGTACACGGGGACATAAGCCGGTGTGTAAAGCCATTCGAGGACCTCATCGACCTGCTCAGTGAGTGACGTCCATCTGAGGATGTTTTACTAACACAGAAATCGGTTCGCTGTCCGAATTTCTTAGGGCTAGTTCTGTTGCTTTCGGCAATGTGAACATCTCCGCTTGAAATACGGTACAGAATGGCTCCAGGCGGTACTTGGCACTTCGTTTCTCCGACCCATCCCTCCAATAGGACATAGCAGCCCCGACCTTCCCTTCAATCTTGCTCCCATCCGTAAATATGTGAGAGCCAGATACTTGATGGTCTGCAAGGGTTTGAGGCTGCATGTCCACTAGACACTGGAAGTCGATTTTCTCTTCCGAGGCAGGGTGTGGTACCTTCATGAATGACACTCTAGCCTCTATGGTCCTATCCACCAGGTAAGATTGTGGTCGTCCCCTCATCGCCTGGCAGTGTATTTTCATGCTGTGTGAAACGATATCTATTCTGGTCTAACCGATGATAGACATTGGAAGGCTCGTCAGTTGGTGCGGCCGATAAGGTTTGGTACCTAAAATCCTTAATTTATTTATTTATTTAATTTATTGGTTCATCAACAGTTGTTACATCAATGCAAGCTTAAGTACTTATTTAACAGATTTTATCTAAATGTACAACTAATTACAGATAAACACAGCATGCACACATAATATTAATTTGCAAAAGGATGCTTGCTATAATAATTTAACATACATCAGAAACAATAGAATGAAAAATAGACCATAAAATAATAGGAGTTATCTCAAGTAACTCGGACAGAACGACCTTCTGAGTTGGTGTTGTGAGTGTAAAAATATGTCAAGGGTGTCGCTACGCGCATTATATAGTCTGCAAAGTCTGGCAATAACGGAATTAAAACCCAGTTCCGTCCTTCTAAGCGGAGGGGCCATCGGTGTCCTCCTTAATTCATAGAACCTTCCAAAAATTTAGTTAAGTTCCACATATCCCCAGTCCTAGTTTGCGGTGGTTCTACTATTCTAGGCGACTACAGTAGCGATCTAGGCAAAGATAGGGTAATAATTGAGACTGTTATTGACTATGTTAACGGACGAACACTGATGAAGGACGAAAAAGATAACTTGAGGTAGAACTGAAAAAGATTCGGTGGCATATTCTTGGGTAGTCAGAGGTCCGAAAACATGGTAAGGATACGATAACCCTGGTATCGGGCCACATGTTCTAGTGGTTAGCGTACGTTGTGTTTAGTACCTGACTTGTACCTGACCTAGCTTTTTTATAATTTGACATTGTTATGAATGGATTACTTTTGTTGTACTTAACTAATTTCTTGTTATAATTGTTTTGACATAATCCGGCTTACTGTACCTGCAAATTGTTAAACCTAAATTTATGTACAATAAAGATATACTTTACTTTACTTTACTCCTTAAAAGAGCCATCTTCGAGAAGCTCTGATGAAGAAGTCGAGGTCTCATGTCCTCGGTTTGTTAATCGTTTGTCTAACACAACGTCCTCGAATAGTACTTGGCGCAGGAACCTGTGTTAAAAAAGTCCTCAGATAAGCATTACTGGGCAAGTTCACCAGGTCCTCGGATGGATTAACACACCGTCTCATGTCCTCGTATACACTTACACAAAAGTCCTCGCTTTGTTAATCATTTGTCTAACACAACGTCCTCGAATAGTACTAGGCGCAGGTTTCCGTGTAAAAAAAGTCCTCAGATGGACATCACTGGGCAGGTTGGCGAGGTCCTTGAATGGTTTCTAGTCTAGGTTTAGGTACTTGATCTCGTAGGGTACTCTCCTTAAAGGTGGGTCAGCATGCAGAGTAAGGACGTGCAGAGATCATCAGCTTTCTCAGAAATAGCGACAAGGTGAAGAGCACACTCAGGACGCCGCGTTGGGATGGTAAATCGAGGCGCTGGTGTCTGAGTAAAAGATTACTTGGATTAATCCGCGGATGCCACATGTCCTCGCTCTCTGCAAGCTGTGCTCAAAACACTTTCTCAGTTTCTTAATATTTTTTTTAATACAATGACCTTGAATAGAACTTGGCGCAGGTTCCTGTGTAAGAAAAGTCCTCAGATGGGCATCACTGGGCAGGTTCAAGAGGTCCTCGGATGGATTAACACACCGTCTCATGTCCTCGTACACACTTACACAAAAGTCCTCGCTTTGTTAATCGTTTGTCTAACACAACGTCCTCGTATAGTACTTGGCGCAGGTTTCTGTGTAAAAAAAGTCCTCAGATGGGCATCACTGGGCAGGTTCACCAGGTCCTCGGATGGATTAACACACCGTCTCATGTCCTCGTATACACTTACACAAAAGTCCTCGCTTTGTTAATTGTTTGTCTAACACAGCGTTTTATGTCCTCGCTTTGTACAAGCTGTGCTCGAAAACGTCCTCGGTTTGTTAATGGCTTGTCTAACACACATAACGTCCTCGATTAGTACTTAGCGCAGGTTTCTGTGTAAGAGAAAGGATCCTCTGATTGGCGTTACTAGGCACTAGTTTTACACACCGACCCAATCACAGAATAAGGTGGATGATAAACTAAATATATTTTTGATAATGTTGCAAAATCTGAAACATTACAATCTATATTGTCCAGATTCGGAACCCGTACTACCGAGGTACGGCTACTAAGCTACTTTGAGAAAGTAAAATTTAATTTAAGGATTTTATCACCATCATCGTCATCAGCCTATCATCAACAACTACTGCCCATCTGCCTTTCCAAAGAAACGCCACAAAAATCTATCCTCGGCTTTGCTCATCCAGTCGCCATTCTAGACCTTTGACTTTCCATTGGTTGTCAGTTCTTTGGCAGATATAACCAGCCCATTGCGACTTTAGCTTGCACTTTTTCTAAGCTATGTCAACCACTTTAGTTCTCTGACTTATCGCCTAACTTGTGATCTGTGATGATAGTTATTTCAGAGAAACACCGAGCATAGCACTCTCCATAGCTCTCTGAGTGACTTTAAATTAGTAGGGAACTCTTCTGATGGGCCGAAGGTTAAGACTGTGGAAATTCAATATTACTTTTATTGGTCCAGAACAACTGAAAATCATTTGACACAAAGTTCTAGACCACGATCGTCTTCAAGTTTGCTTTTACAATGACCCGTCAACCCATGCATGACGGCCGGCGCATGATGGCCTGCGCTATTGTGCTAGCTTCATCTTGAAATCGTGCCTCATCGTGCCCCGGTCGGCAAGGGCAGACTGAGTACGATGTTCCCGCATCAGTCCCCAGCCGAGACCGTTACTACGGGCGAAAGTAGTCTGGAAATCATACATGATTGACGATTGTAACATTTGCGACCTAGGGTCAGTGGCATGAGCAGAGATTAGGGATCGTGGCTTGACTTTTAAATTTGGGCCATCGCTCGGAGAGATTTACATAGTCTGAATTTATAAAAGGGCGCCTTGACTATGTTTCTACAAACGGTTCATTTGAGGTAGATTAAATAAAGTGACACTTTTGATAGTTAATTAATCACATATATTGAACATTAAATCTTAATACAAAAAGGGTGGACAGATTCCGAAGTAACTTATATCTATAACATAATCTCTTAGAATACACTATGTTATGACTGGCTATCGTCATGCCATGACATGTGCTTAAATTATTAGAATTTATATCCGGAAGGGAAGCTTCCGGACCCAATGAAACTCAATCCGGTACGTATCAGGAGACGCGGAGAGAAGTTATCTTGAGTTGAGCTTATTAAAGTAACCTTACCGCAGGTGGCTCGGTGAAACTATTTGCAGGTTAAATGAGTCAAAATTTCCATGTGGCCGGAGAACATAAATTCCATCTCGGTCCAGGAGTTAGTGTATGGAGCATGTGGGACATTGCTGTAGCAGGCCCAACATGTTAATGTGAGGAATTTAAACCTGGATCTTCAAACCCTGCGAACAAAACACTGGTTCTTAGAATCAGACTTCTTATAGAACGAACAGCGTCTGTCTCAATTAAATATTAAAACTTATACATACCACGTAGGGGTTTGTTAATCTGCTCCAGTGAGTTACATCATGTGAAAGAATTGGGTCGACCGTTCGGGGTAGCGTAGACCACACAAGAGAATTTTTAAATCAAGCATTGGCTTTATATACCATCGTGGTATCGCATCAAAAACTTCGTGTCACGAATAAATAACCTAAAAGTGACACTCGACGTTCACACTAGCTGTCAAATGTACATCAATCGGAAAAGGCAGGAGGGAAGAGCCCATACAGCCTGGCCTTATGTAATTTCCTATTTGAGGGCACACCTCAAAGTGTTACACGATGACATGACGCCCCGATCTGGTCATTTCCCGATTTCTTAACGGTTTCCGGTGGTGGTCCTGGTGCTGATGCAGCTTCGTTTGGGAGAAGGTAAGCTGGCTTTAGCCTATCTATAGTGACTGTTTTAGCTTGGTTCTTTTATAATATCTTGAAATTGTTATCTTCTCTTTTCAGGACTTTGTAGGGACCTGTAATCTGTACCAAGCTGGTTGAAGGGACTTTCTTACTGTGTCATCTCGTAGAAAAATAAAGTCCGTAACACGAAGACAGCTTAAGGCATGTGGTGTGAAGTAGGTCAGATCTTTGTTGCAAATTGGCGCATGCGTGAAGAGTAATCTGATATGTCCAGTATCGGCGTTTTAAATGGCCGGAGGAACTAATTTCGTAAGCATATTGGTTCACCATAAACCAGTTCGGCTGAGGATGTTTGCAAATCCTGCTTCGTTGCGCTGCGTATTGCGAGTATGACTAATGGAAGCGGTTCTTTCCTATGCTCATCCGCGTGACACATGATGGCGGATTTGAGCTGACGATAGAAGCGTTCAATTATACCGTTGCAGGCCGGATGGTATGCAGTTCTTATATTGCGTTGTGAGCCTGTTAAGTTTTGTCAGCGCTTTGAAAAGACTGGCTTCAGATTGTCTGCCTCTATATTCTGTTCTTCTGTACAAATCTGGCTAACCCAAGAACTAGATTGACCCGGCACTATACGGCAGATATTTCGGACGTCAGCGTGTACGAGATTAGTATGGCTCTCAAACAGCTTAAGAACAACAAGGCGCCAGAGGTGACGACGGTATTACGGCCGAGCTTCTGAAGGCGGGTGGAAAACCGGTCCTGAATGTCCTTCAGAAGCTGTTCGATTCCGTCATACTCGAGGGAAATACGTTGTACGCATGGAACAGGAGTCTGTTGGTGCTCTTTTTAAAAAAGGGTCATAATGCCCTGCTGAAGAACTATAGGCCCATCTCCCTTCTTAGCCATGTCTACAAGCTGTTTTCGAGAGTCATTACGAACCGTCTCGCGCGCAGATTCGACGACTTCCAGCCTCCCGAACAGGCCGGTTTCCGGCAGGTTATACAGAAGACCGAAGCTTGGCGTACGTGAACTACGAGAAGAAAGCCTTTGATTACACTTGGGCTGTACTGTAGTCTCTTCAGTGATGCCAAGAAGACTACCGGTACATCGAGGTGCTGAAATGCTTGTACAAAAGCGCCACTATGTCAGTCCGACTACAGGACCAGAACTCGAAACCTATCCTACTGCAGCGAGGTGTAAGGCAGGGAGACGTTATATCTCCGAAACTGTACACCGCTGCACTGGAAGATCTTTTCACGGTTCTGGACTGAAAAGAGCTAGGCATCAACATAAACGGCGAGTACATCAGTCACCTTCGGTTTGCCGATGATATAGTCATCATGGCGCGGCGGAGACTATGGAAGAGCTCAGTCGAATGCTCGATGATCTTAGCCGAGCCTCCGAACGAGTTGTTCTGAAGATGAACATGGACAAGACAAAGATCATGTCAAATGTCCATGTTGAACCCACTCCTGTAACGATTGGGAACTATGCGCTCGAAGTTGTGTAACAGTAATAAGAGACAAATAAATACTTTTTAATTTTATTTAATTTTAATTTAGTTGTCGACGATTATGTTTACCTGGGACAAATCATTCAGTTAGGTAGGTCCAACTTTGGGAAAGAGATCAACCGTCGAATCCAACTCGGCAGCGTTCGGGAAGCTATGTAGTATATTCACGTCCCAAATACCGCATGGTTCGATCCCCGTCCATGCCGACTCGTACCAATGAGTTTTTCGGAATTTATGTACGATTTGTAACACCACTGGCTTTTCGGTGAAGGAAAACATCGTGAGGAAACCTGCATGCTTCAATTTCGAGGCCTGTATTGTACCTACTGTCCATTATAAGTGGCGACGGGCTCACCCCCCGTCACACTGGACAGCGTTTCGGTACTACTGGTGAAACGTGGATGTTCTGAGGTTTCAGAATATCTCTGACTACCCCCTCGGGGAATATAGTCGTGAGCATATGCTTATGCCAAATACCGCAGTGTCTTAAAACGAAAGTCTTCGAGCAGTGTCGTGTTGCCATAGATGACATATGGAACAGGGACGTGGTCGCTCACTTATGGTCTTATGAAAAGGCTGAAAGTCACCCAAAGGGCAATGGAGTGGGCTATGCTCGGAGTTGCAGTGCGCAGCGTGGGTAGGCGCCCCACACGGTGGACCGACGACCTGGTGAAGGCGGCAGGAAACTGTCGGATGATCCATGGTTTACCAGGAATTAGGTTTTTGTCTCGCGGTCAGTTACGAAAAGGCGGCTGTTGGAGTAAAGGCAATCGTTGGCCGCTATTGGACCCACCTTGAGGGTTTTCCGCCTTGTAATTAAGTAATTTTATTTGCTCTTTAGTAAATGTAGTAGTACAATAAATATATTATAGTAGTATACATTACTTATTCATATAACATTGTCATCCTTGGTTAAAAATTATTTAATAGATTAGAATGTATAATGTAAGAGCCAGGTGGTTTTTAGGCTTCCGTAGTCAACAAGGAAGGGTTTCTTGGCTGTTTTGGCAGTTTTGATTGTTTGAAAAACAAGATTATTAGCAAGAAAATACCCAGAAAAAAAACATATTTAGAAAAAAACAAAGGTGCCAAGTTTTTTTAATGTTTTTTTTTATAAATTTGAAAAAACACATTTTGTTTTTTTTTTTATATTTACAACCCTAGGTACCCATACATATTAATCACGTCGACAAAGTGGTAGTAATGGTACCTCCCCTGCATGAAAAGTGGGGAACACATTTTTTATTCTCGTCTATCCCATGGTGTGGGGTATCGTTGGATAGGTCTTTTAAAAATATTGTGGGTGTGGAAAAACCATTCCTCGATTTAGGGATCCGTTAGCGAAATATTGTGCTTTAACGTGCTATCACCGCTAAGTAGGCTTTACATAAGTAAACGAGTAATGTCGACCTACTTTCGAAATGTACTTTTTAGACTTTATTAGCCGTTAACCGTAGTATAAAACAAAAAGTCCGTAAATAGCGCGTGGCCCGACACGTACCTACTTGGCCAGTCTTATTGAAACTGTGTTTCAGTTCTTCTGGAGCAATAAAGTAATACTTAGGTACCTATTGAATTTCCACAGTCTTATCCTTCGGCCCAACAGAAGAGTTCCCCATAAAAGTTGGTTTTTATTTTTTATCAGAAACATAATACTAGTACTGTCCAACATAAATCTTGGACGTTACTAAGGCTATTCTAAGAAAAAAGTGAGAGGAAGTGCCTGTTTCCACACTTCCGAATAAGTTCTGCTAACAAGCTAGCGCTATAAGCTATAAGCTAACAAGCTTATCCGACAGCTGATTTGACATATTCTTCAATGTCAAATAAGCTATCGGATAAGCTACCAAGATTTTATCCAAAAATGGTGAAAAGACCCTAAAGTGTTTCACACAGAAACCTGCACAAAGTACTATTCGAGGACGCTGTGTTAGACAAACCATTAAGAAACCGAGGACTTTTGATTGAGTGTACACGAGGACATAAGACCGTGTGTCATGCCATTCGAGAACCTCGTCAAGCTGCCCAGTGATGTCCATCCGAGGACTTTTTTTTTCACAGAAACCTGCGCCAAGTACTATTGGAGGACATTGTGTTAGAGAAACCAATTGACAAACTAAGAAAGACGTGTTCGAGCACAGCTTGTAGAGAGCGAGGTCATTTGGCATCCATTGTCGGCATTTATCAAAGATAAAAGAAGACAAATTTTTATCAATTTGAAGCATGCCGACTCTTTCTGTTTGTCGGATTTTTTCTGTTTTGTGTTTTGATGTTGTTAGTTTGTGTCGAAACTTCGTTGAGTGCGGACGTGCGTGTGCATCTACCTGTGGCTTCCAAATATGTTTTGTTTTCTTAAACTAGCCAGTTTATCGTAGATCATGACTGTGAATGTTGGTTTGGTGTAGACTGTGGGGTGGGGTGGGGTGTGCCGTGGATGTTTTAGGTAAGCTCTCTCGCATCAGTAGCTCATTCCGTAATGCTGTATGGAGCCCCTGTCTGGGGCGATGCGATGAAAGTAGCCAAATTCAAACTCGCGTATACCAGAATCCAAAGACAACTAGCAATTAGGATCTGCGGAGCGTACCGAACCGTCTCGCTTGAAGCCGTGCTCGTTATTGCTGGATTGGTCCCGATAGAGAGACTTGTCACAGAGAGAACTAGGCAATACGATAACGCTAGAGTGGAGATTGGCAGGAAAACTCCCGAAGAACAGAGAGCACAAACTCTGACGGAATGGGAAAACGAGTGGAAGGCGCCTGGAAAAGGACCATGGACTAGAGAACTGATCGGAGATCTAAAGGCGTGGATACAACGAAAGCACGGAGAGGTGGACAGATGGCTAACGCAGACACTTACGGGCCATGGCGTATTTAACACATACCTACACGCAATAGGTAAAGCAGCATCGGACGATTGCGAGTACTGCGGAGAAATGGATACACCCGAACACGCGATATTCGAATGCTGTGAATTCACAGAAATCAGAGCCAAAGCCCAGGGAGAGGAGCCACTAACCAAAAGAAATCTCATTCCACGTATGCTTAGCAGCGAAGAGGAGTGGAACAAACTGTCCAACCTCCTGCGGACCATAATGATAAAAAGAGAAAAAGACGAGTGGGAAAGACAAAAAAATGCCCCCTAACTAGGGATTGCAATCCGGATAATCCGTTATCCGAAATATCCGGATATCCGTGCATTTTGGTTGAGTTTTAAAATCCGGATTTAAAAATGAAATCCGGATTTTACGAACATTTTCTTGGTAGTATTATTCATTGATGTTCAGGCTTCGGAACCGATCGGGTTTTGTTCCCATTCGTCAATATCCACAAAAATTTTCGTTTCTCTACTTTGGATCTCGTATTCACTGAATTACGCGCAGCTATTTATTTTATCAAAATAAACCTAGGAAGTTGTCAAATAACAAAATAACCCGAACGGTTTGATGAACAGTTCTGCACCTACTTCATTCTTAATTTAAACTCCTACTCATGGACATAGCAAAGGGTGGGCTCGGCCCAGGCCTTCGCAGATTTAACATAAATCCAGGGTGGTTTCTTGAAAAGTCAGTGAATCTCGATGAGGTCAGGGCAAATCAAAAATAGAGTCAAAATGTTAGAGCTCGCTTAGCTCTATCTATTTTGTTTTATTTGTACCCTGACAAAGGGCTCTCGCTACAACCGAATTATTTTCCTGGCAGTTTTAGAGCACACTTCGCTCGTTGAATTTTTAATTGCATAAACAAATCAAACATACAAATAGAAAAGCATGAGCTCGGTCTAGCTTTTGCTTCATACATAAATTGCCTAGACTTCAGCATGAACTGGCAATCTCGAGCTAGCGTCTTGCTCATCTTGGTTTTAGATTGCATTGTAAGCTATCCTACTTTCGAAATTTGTAGTAAATTCTGGTTTGTGATTAAGCTATAGCATTGACCTGATCATATTGCTGTAAAATACGTCGCTCACTCTAGATTTCTATTTAACGATTGCACTGCATTCATGCCTGTAGTATTGGCCACAAACTGAGTCACTGTGCTGAGAAATGTCGAGCTCATTTCGCTCGCTCCATTTCGGTTTCTATTATTAAAAAATCTATGTATATGAACACTGTCAAGATATACTTAGTGCTAAAAAATAATTTCAAACTTGCTTCACACTTTCCAAAGTGAAAACATTTTTTTAACATATTTCAACCGACATAGCTCTGTAATAACTGATTCATAGTCCTGAGAATTGTCGAGCTCGCTTTGCTTGCATCCATGGTTGATTTAAGGTACTACACAATACAAAATATTGTGGATTTTGATACCTAGAAGTGGTTTTTTAATTAATGCGTTGATTTATCATAGTAGAATGCAAAATAATAACAAAACAATTAAATCAACCAATAATTGTTCTCAAAATTCGAAATATCCGGATTATCCGGATTGGTCCCAAATCCGTTGCCTAAAATCCGGATATCAAAATCTTAACGGATTTGCAATCCCTACCCCTAACTAAATCCGCCTCCTTTCTGAAGTTATGCACGTTGCTTTCCGGAAAGGGCGGTGACGTAGTGGGAGGAGGTTTTTAGTCCGTAGGCTGCTGGGCAACATTCCCAGTAGAGTCGGGCATGCTGCATCAGAGTAGTATCCATGAGGATTTCCTCCTCCCATTGAAAAAAAAAAAAAAAAAAAAAAAAAAAGGTAAGCTCATTATTAGGGCTGGTTGCATGACACTGACGGAAATCCACCACAAAAAAGCGAGGTGAAGCGGCCCGGCGTAGTATGCGTTAGTTCATAGAAACAATGAAGGTGGATTTTTATTTTTTGCGTTGCGGCCCGCCCCGATGCGGTCTGCCTTAATACGCGCTTCCGTTTAAGATTCAGTCCTCCCAAATCTTAGTCTTCGTTCTTAAATCTTTTTGTTATTCTTAAACGGCCAAGTGTTATAACTCTCTTCTGATAAAAGTCGCTACCGGTGAAAGTAAAATGCGGGTAAGAGTTGGTGAGAGTCTAAATGATGAGTTTGACGTCGTGACTGGGCTCAAACAAGGCAAAGCGACGTCCTCAATGCTGTTTAATTTAGTGCTCGGTCACGTCATAGAAATGGTACTATTTTATGACGGCGGAGTGGAATTACATAGCCAAAATAAAATCATTGGGTATGCTGATGACCTGGTCATACTCGGACAGAGTGAGAGAGATGATTGATGTGCGAGAAGTAGAAGGTGAAAAAGTTGGTCATAAAATCAACCGCGAAAAGACGGAATAATCTTCTTATGCAAATAAAACCGCATGTTAATATTTTAATTTTGATAACGTATTGTTGCTGTTGATGTAGGTACCTTGATAAATAAAATAAATAAGATAAAAAAATCGGAGAGCCAGAAGAAGTGACAAGTGATCTCAATGTCAATGGTACTTTTATTACCGTTCCGAAACTTTTAGGAGTGGTTCAGTCAGACCATCGCGGTTTCTGGTCTAGGTTTAGGTACTTGATCTGGTAAGGTACTCTCCTTAAAGGTGGGTCAGCACGCAGAGTAAGGACGTGCTGAGATCATCAGCTTTCTCAGAAACAGCGCCAAGGTGAAGAGCACACTCAGGACGCCGCGTTGGGATGGTAAATCGAGGCGCTGGTGTCTGAGTAAAAGATTACTTGGATTAATCCGCGGATGCCACATGTCCTCGCTCTCTGCAAGCTGTGCTCAAAACACTTTCTCAGTTTCTTTATGATTTGTTTAATACAATGTCCTTGAATAGAACTTGGCGCAGGTTCCTGTGTAAGAAAAGTCCTCAGATGGGCATCACTGGGCAGGTTCAAGAGGTCCTCGGATGGATTAACACACCGTCTCATGTCCTCGTATACACTTACACAAGAGTCCTCGCTTTGTTAATCGTTTGTCTAACACAACGTCCTCGTATAGTACTTGGCGCAGGTTTCTGTGTAAAAAAAGTCCTCAGATGGGCATCACTGGGCAGGTTCATCAGGTCCTTGGAGGGATTAACACACCGTCTCATCTCCTCGTATACACTTACACAAAAGTCCTCGCTTTGTTAATCGTTTGTCTAACACAACGTCCTCGTATAGTACTTGGCGCAGGTTTCTGTGTAAAAAAAGTCCTCAGATGGGCATCACTGGGCAGGTTCAAGAGGTCCTCGGATGGATTAACACACCGTCTCATGTCCTCGTATACACTTACACAAAAGTCCTCGCTTTGTTAATCGTTTGTCTAACACAACGTCCTCGAATAGTACTTGGCGCAGGTTTCTGTGTAAAAAAAAGTCCTCAGATGGACAAGACTGGGCAGGTTGGCGAGGTCCTTGAATGGTTTAACACACCGTTTTATGTCCTCGCTTTGTACGAGCTGTGCTCGAAATCGTCCTCGGTTTGTTAATGGCTTGTCTAACACACATGACGTCCTCGATTAGTACTTAGCGCAGGTTTCTGTGTAAGAGAAAGGGTCCTCTGATTGGCGTTACTAGGCACTAGTTTTACACACCGACCCAATCACAGAATAAGGTGGATGATAAACTAAAAACATTATTGATAATGTTGCAAAATCTGAAACATGCCCAAATTGATAATCATTACAATCTATATTGTCCAGATTCGGAACCCGTACTACCTAGGTACGGCTACTAAGCTACTTTGAGAAAAAAAAATTTAATTTAAGGATTTTATCACCATCATCGTCATCAGCCTATCATCAACAACCACTGCCCATAGGCCTTTCCCAAGAAACGCCACAAAAATCTATCCTCGGCTTTGCTCATCCAGTCGCTAACGCTACCTGTCAGGTCGTCAGTCCAGCGCGCCGCAGGGCGTCCCACTACATTACACCCCTGCTAGTTGTGGTCTCCATTCTAGACCTTTGACTTCCCATTGGTTGTCAGTTCTTCGGCAGATATAACCAGCCCAAAATAATATGATACGATATAATTAACGAAGATTTCAAGGGTTGGTTTAGGTCCACGGCCGTAGAACTCACACCGAGTAGAATACGGTGCGATGGCTACGGTGTTCTCCGGTCAGATTTTTTCATTATCGCAGGACCGGTTGCATAGCTGTAGCTGTATGTCCAGCAGTGGACGTATCGTATCGTATCGTCTTAGATGATTATGATTCTCAGAATGAGTTTTCATAGTATAAAAGTATTACATAAAAATTGCTTCTAGGCTTTTGCAGACGGCACCTAATTTGCAATATCACTTTTTCATTTGGGGTTTTCATTATTGAACAAATCTTTAGTATTGTTATGATTTTTGTACATTATCAAAAAAAAATTAAATTTCATCATTAATTTAGTATGTTTTTAGTAATAAATACGTAATAGTCACACTCACACATATTTTATCCAAACGAGGACAGAAAATTTCACACTCGGTCCTCAGTTGGTCGGAAAATTACGCTTTACACACAATGTCAGGAAAAGCTACCAATACGAGGACATCTGTGTTAAGTTTTACACACAAGTCCTCGGATTGGTACTGAAACCGGACAAAAGTGTAAATCAGGTGTGTTAAAAATCGATGGTGGCGCCCTCTACTTCACACACTTGCTCACACTCCAACCTGACTCCCCATCACTAAACCGAGGACTTTGATAGATTTCCTTGTTACGAGTACAGAAAGGTTCAAAATCGCACGTTAAAGACCGTTATGCGGTCAGGTCGATCCGAGGACCCACAAAAAAGTCCTCGCTTTGAAAAGGTCCTCGGGTGTTCCTTGTGTATTCAGGTGCGAGTCCTCGGATAGTACTTAAAACAAACACATGAAGCTACACAAAGCCAAAAAAAGCTGGCCGCGCATTGGTAGAGAAATATATAACGTCGCGCGGCCAGCTTATTATTTGTTTTGCGTAGCTTGATGTGTTGCCGTGTGTACGTGCTTCTAACAAACATTTGAGACAAGTCACAGGTTATGGCAGATTAATTATTTGGTACTAATATCTCTAACTAAACTCACAACTAATCTAAACTGATCTGATAAACTGACAGATTTTGAATGAGGTTAAAATGTTATCCTGCTTTTGTTTAAAGACAAGTTATTTTTAAATTTCATTGCTGGTTATAAGTGGAAGAAATTGCTTCTTAGCGATAGAGTACCCAATTTGTATCCGTGGATATATTCTTATTTATATCAATTTATATTACATTTTCTTAGCTGTCAGTAGCTGATTTAAGGGAATTGATTGATTAGTCCTTTGATAAAGTTATATGTCCAGATTGACAGTCGAAGATACGAAAGCGTCGAAAAAAATTGGAACCAGTACTGGCTCCTAAACCCTATACATATACACGGACACATACATAATTTGTAAGGCGCCTCACGCACACTAACCTATGAAACTTGGCCCCTTTTGTTTTATACGGTAAAACCAAAGAGATTTAACTTATTACTACTTATAGAGAGGACATTGGAGAGGTTTTCATTAAAAAAAAATTATCCCGTTTTTTGCAATATTGAAAGAATCATTTCAGTGCGACGTGTCAAACTAGAACGACTTGTTACCTTGGGTAACAAGTCATGGATTACGATTTGGTTCGCGATGTCCTCTCTATAGTAATAAGTAAAACTCTTTGGGTAAAACAGTGAGGCTCATTCTAGACATTATACTTTTTCTAAGGATTAGTCCATATCTATTGTTCTTGTTCTGTGTTAGCGGCATAATATATTCGCTTCTAATCACATTTAGAACAAGGCTTTTGGCTTTGGTCTTAACATGTCTCTGAGGTGGAATAATGTGAATTCCGCACAGTTAATGGTCTCTATGTTACTACTAAAACTATGGACTTCATTATTTGAAACTTTTAGTTACAATTCTGACATGAGTGTTTTCTGCATTGATTGAGATTAAAACCCTATTTATTTTTAACAAGGTGTAATTTACTTTTTAGGTGTGGTCATATTTTAATTGAGGGCAGAACTTTTTCACTATTTCAGATATGCTACCATTCTAAAGTTTACAATAACCCATCCCTTTAAATACACCTACTATACTTCTTCCAGTTAAATCCTGTATTGTTAAAAGTTTCGTTTTAAATTATAAGTAGTTGGCTTTTTGTTAAAATTCTTAACGATTTTTGTGTTTTTTGTAACACGCAAAACGAAAAAATTTACCAACAACTTTAATAAAGTTTCAAATTCATTGTAAATCACTATCACAATTTAATCATGTAAATGAAATGAATGAACTATAAATTAAAGGTGACATACGCACAACTTAGGTATTATTTGACGGCCCGACAGCACAGTCTGTAGTGAACCTGCCTGCTGTGCCGGGGGTCGCGGGTTCGAATCCCGTAAGGGACAAATATTTGTATGACGAATATGAATATTTGTACCCGAGTCATGGATGTTTGTATCTATATATATCGCTGCTTATAAACGAAAGGGCCACAAGTCAAAAAAACTGTTTTTACAGGAGAGTCAATCAAAAATTTCATATTCATTTTTCATCTCTTTTTTAGTACTTTTTCTCTTTAATGCCTAAGTATGATATATGCTTAGGTGCGTATTTTGAATCTCTACCTTTCTTCTATTGCTACTTTGTGATAACTATCACACAGAGATGACTAAGGACACAAAAGTCCCTTTCGCACATAAAATTTTGCCCGTATATCAATGAATATTTTGATAAAACGACACAAGTGGTCAAAATAAAAACGATTTTTGTAAACAATCTACTTACCTTTTTTAAATTTATAGTAAATCTTACAATTAAAATGAATTGGTTTCAAACCGCATTAAACGGCACATAAAAACTTTAAAATATATCGAAAACTATACTTCTAATGAGAAAAAAAGGTGTTGAAGCACTATAGAAGTAAGTAATTTGCAAAATTAAAGGCTTCTAAAATCTCAAAAGGAATCTCAATGGATATATTTTACTTTTCTTGAAGATCGATGGATAGATCTAGGCTTTTTCCCATGACTCTTCGGCCAGTAGGTCGACGCAATCCTGTTCTGCTGACATGCCGGTCCTGACCCATTTTTTTAAGTTGTTTTGTTTGCGTACATTAGTTTTCTCCTCTATAGTATTCGTATGTGTTGTGGTGCAGCCCATAGACCTCAATTAGACACCCTTTGAAAGACAGTATCTCCATTTTGAAGTGTCCAGTGGGTCGCCCGTCGTCTCATGTATCTCTAAATTTTGGTACGTAGTGGAAGTTGGCCCAGGAGAGCTTCAAGCCAGCTTCTAGCGAGAGTTTATACAAGATAGGGAAGTGGGTGCATCTATTCTACAAGTATACTTTCCAACGCGGTGGCAGAGTCAAAAAATGACGTCAGAAAGTTATTTTTGTGATATTTTTTGAATAAAAAACGTAGAGTATTCTATTGTGTCATTTTTCAGAAGCCAAACCCCACATTTAGTCACTGAACCTGCCGGTTCAGCGAGAGCGAAGCCAGCGTCTAGCGAGAGTTTATACAAGATAGGGAAGTGGGTGCATCTATTATACAAGTATACTTTCCAACGCGGTGGCAGAGTCAAAAAATGACGTCAGAAAGTTATTTTTGTGATATTTTTTGAATAAAAAACTTAAAGTATTCTTTTGTGTCATTTTTCAGAAGCCAAACCCCACATTTAGTCACTGAACCGGCAAAGTTTGTTTCTTAAATGTTGATCCAAGTTCTAAGCTACTACTATGGCTATCATCAAAGTCCGTATAGAAGTTGTTACTCAAAAAATTAAACCATCTATATTACTCGTATCCTACGTATTCTTTATATCCCCAGTAACTTTTATTTAGAATATGATCCATTTTAGAGAAATACCAAGTTTACCTACAATTTTACGACAATGACTGTACCTATAGATTTGATATAGACTACTAATTCATAAGCATGACGCGATGGCAAATAAAATTCTGCGTTATGTCTTTAAAAATACCAACGTACGCATAGAAATTTAACGAGAAAATGGACGTTTCACAAAATAAACCACTTTAGTATAAAATAATAATGTCATTTTAAGGTCTTTTTAATTGCGAAACGGACACAATCACTAATATGGCACCTTTGCATAAAAAAAGGATATTTAACTTATTTATATTTTTTATGCGATACAGACGTAATCCCAAATGTGGCCCTTTCGTTTATAAAATTTAACTAAAAAAAGTGAATTTTTTTGCGATGTGGCTGTTTAGCACATAAGTTACGTGAGATTATACCGGCCAGCAGGTTGCAACTCGAAATATGGCCGTTTTGCTCAGAACTTAACCAACCAAACGCATAAATTCAAAAAGGGCGTTTGCGTAATTTTTTGATTTAGAGTCCAAAATCGATGGGTGTCTTTGATAAATATGAAAATATAGGTTGATTAGGCAACATTTTTTAAATAAAAACGATTTTGGAAAATTTTGATTTGTGGCCCTTTCGTTTTGAAGCAGCGATATATTCTATATCGTTGTCTAGTTATCATAATACAAGTCCAGGCTAGATTCTGTAAGTTTAAATGTGACTAGATAATTTGTGTGACACTGGCCAAAATATATATTAAAAAAATGTATGTACCTACCTGTGAGCGTTATTTATTTATTATGTGACTACGAACACAAACTAATGCATCCAAATGAATACATTTTGATGAATGTAAGCACAGCTGATGTTTAATGTGTTAGCTAGATAATTATGTCTAGTAAAAATAACAAAGCACATGTTAAATGTCCTTGAGCCAAATGACGTGTAAAAGCAAGAATTTTAATCATCTTTAAATGTGTTTTGTTCATAGTTATCGTGTGCAGTATTTTACAAGTCCCGGATTGAGCTATTTGCGGAGCCATGTAAACGATTGTCACGCAATAATTGTTATTAGAGAACGTCTTTTGATTGTGTCTTTTTGTTTGTTTAAATTTTAAAAAAATCGTTTTTTTTTTCTCACAATAAAAATAAAAATAATTTATTTACAGGTCCATTCTCAAATGCTGACTGTTTTTCAATACGACGATCAGACCATAGAACTGAACATCTTTCTCTATGGGACCAAAGCAGAAATCACGAAAGACCGTGACAGTAACTATTCCATACAAAACTGCATTCCTATCGACCAAAATGTATGGGACAGCAGATTTTTTTTCGTGTTTTTGATATTGATCCCATAGAGAAAGTTGTTCAGTTTGATGGCTTGATCATCCTATTAAAAACTCGTCAGCATATTAAGTGGGACCCTGCATGTACGATATACCATTGATAACAAAATCTGACCTAATATGTTTGTTTGTGTCAAAACAACACATTAATAACTGAAAGCTAAAGTCTTATTGAAGCAAAATATGATATAGGTATAACACAATATAGGTATGCAGATATAATTAAACCTAATGATAAAATAGATAAAACAAATCTTAAAACGTGTGACATAAAATTCTATTTAAAACGAAACCATTGTTGCCAGCAGCGTAGTACTCGTAATCCTCTCAAATTTCACACAAAAATAAAGCAAAAATTAGCACTAATCCGCAAACGTCACATCCACTGACACTGGCCATCAACGAAAATCGCACTTTTCACAGAAAAAAGAACAAAAAAACTCCACGAAACACCTTCACCCACTTTTCGTTCCAAATTCTGAATACCGTTCTAGATTTAAAATTAGCGAATTGGTTTATTTATTTTAAATTGTGATTTCGTGAAGTCTATTTGTTTTTTTTTAACTTTCTTTTTAATTAAAAAACTTACTGTATAGTGCGCGCGCCTAACAAAACCAAACTGCCAGTTCTCCTAGTCGTATTATTCGACCGCTGAAATCTAAAAAAAGATGGGACACGCATTCGTGAGGATTGTAAGAGCACATTTCGGGCGTCACTTCATATCAATAGCAAGTTTAGTGTCGGTCTGCCATTCATTAGCGGTGATATTCGAAATTAAATTCTTGAGATGAATATTATGTTAGTGGAGCGTTAAATATGTTTTCATTACTTTTTTTTTTTGGTATCAATCAATCTACCTACTAAGAGGTTACCAATTTCTCTACCCGTAGTTAGTCTGGAAGAAATGGCTTATTAGCATTATAACCTCCTTATTTGTTTTTCTGTGTGTTTATACAGGGTGTAACAAAGCACTCTATAACATTTAAATGGGTGGTTTAGAGTCTAAACCTGACCATGGTTTAAACTTAGGTTTAGACCATCAAACTAAATAACTTTCACAATGGAGCCAACACACAACTTACGAAAAAAAAACTGGATCGTTTCCTTTAATAATAATATAATAAATTTATTTCAGACCATAGTGAATCCATTTGTATTAGTAGGTCTTATCAACTATGTTAGTAACATCAAATTACAATTAAAATGATAAACAAATATAATAACATAAAACACCATAAAATACATTCAAAAATCGTTCATTCATTCATTAAAATTACTATGAACTGTGCGCCACGTGAAGCATGCAACAGTGGTTCACGTAGCGTCAGTCCAACCTGTCAAGTCAAGTCACTATGGAACAGATTTTTTTTCTTGCTATTGCGATGTTAATTACAAATTAAAGTTGTTCAGTTTGATGATCTAACGCACCTTTTTAAATATTTTACACCCTATAAGTAAGTACTAAAGACATTTTAAAAATGATGTCAGTAGCACAAAAAAAGTTAATATAGTCGGCGAAACCAATTAAAATGCCACGTTTAAGCACCACTATTAAAACTAAAACGACTACAAACTAGGTAACATTAAACGTGAACTGTTTAGACACGTTTGCACTACATTGTAAAGCAATAAAATTAAAGGTATACCTTAGCTTGAGTTCTGACGTTTTGAGTTCTGACCAAGTTTTATTGATATAATGTACTTACTACATAGGTTGTAAGGTAAAGTATCATTAACCTTTAAACCACATACTCATTACTATAGGAGCAAACATGTCAGGAAAAAACAAAAATCCGCTGTTCCATCAGAGTCCAGTTAGGTTAGGTATTGCAGTTTAGTATAGAACAGAAGATATTTTTTTTAGAGCTGACACCTTTGCTCCCATAGTAAAAGTTGTTCAGTTTGATGGGTAGAGTACGTGGTTTTAATAAAACAGGTCAAGTGCGAGTCGGGCTACTCGCGCACCGAGGGTTCCGTACCGCAACACCAGCACCACACAACACAATTAAGGCGTATCAGCCGTGGACCACTCTCCTCTCACTCACACTCCATACTAATCGAAGAGAAAGAGCGCGTGGCTCCGGTCAGAATTATGCTGTTTTCTTTGAAAAATTCGATGATTTTTTATTAATTTCGAAAAAGTAAAAAAACCACATCATTCTAAATTGTATTGTGAACAATATAGTAAATTTTCATTTTGTTCCGATTAAAAATGTAAGAGTAAAATGGTTACAACTGGAAAAAAAGGGGTGACTTTAGAGTCCCTTTTCTTCGGTTTTATTGATTAAAATCGATTTCTAGAAAAACCACATCACTTCTCATATCCTGTAGATGGTTCAGTTTAAATTTCAGCTCAAAAAGTGTCATAGTTAATGAATAAAATGGTTACAAAATTACCCAAAACCGGCAGGTAGCCCCTTAACTTAGAATTAAAAACAAAACTCCGGGTCCTTTAGCGCGAGACCGACACACACTTGGCCGGTTTTTATTATTTGTTATTATACTCTAGAGTTTGTTCTATAATCTCACCATATTTGACGCTTGTATATATTACCGTTTTTACGATAGAGCGAGAGGAAAAAACGTTGATAAAAACTAGTTTCTTGTTGAGAACTCGCCTTAATTTTTAACTTTTTGACAAATTTATTATTTTTTAACAAATCCGCCGTAATGACGCATATTCTGTGAAAATTTCAACTATCTAGCTGTTACGGTTCAAAAGTAACAGCCCTAAATAGATAGGACGGACGGACGGAAGGACAACGTAAGCTTAGTAATATGGTCCCGTTTTCACCCTTTGTGTACGGATCCCTAAAAAGTTAATGATTCTTTTCCTTAGACCCTGACAATAATGCAACTAAACTAACTACCTGTAATAACTTACTTACTTTTCAGTGTCATTAACATAACTGATATTGGCTGAGTAACAGTTATATGTCATGTACCAAAACAAACATATAATCATCTTAATAAAGCTATTTGACGGAACGCAGAAGTCTAAAAAGACACTTGTATGAATTTATTTAGCACTAACAAGAGTGCTGGATTTGGCACGAGCGTGGAGCGACGTGGGAGGCAATTCTGTAAATTGTCTGAAATTATTCAGGGTTCAGTAGGTGTTTCCTGTTTTTGTTATACGGCACGCGTTTCGGAATGGATGAATTTAAACATATTTATACAAGGTGTTACAAAAATACAAATAAACATTTAAGGGGGTGGTTTAGACCATCAAACTGAACAACTTTCACTATGGGACCAACATCGAAATCGCGAAAAAAAAAATTATGTATGTTCTATATCTACAAATCGACTAGAGCTAAAATATGTAGGTATGGGATATCAGTTTTTTTTTTCGCGATTTTGATTTTGGTCCCATAGAGAAAGTTGTTCAGTTTGACGGTCTTAACACCCCCCCTTAAGAGTTTTAAAAATTTATTCTTACTTAATTTATGTAACATCCTGTATAGCCAAATACAGTTTCAGATGAGGTTTCTGAAATAAGAAATTCGAAAGTTCATGTTTAGGGCCAGTATATTGATCGATATTGGCGACCAATTCCGCTAAATAAGGGACTACAAGTGCATACCAATTTCAACCCAACCGACTGCATTCCAAATCTTAGAGCCATAAGTAACCAGTGGGCTTTTATTGTTAAACACAATGTAATTTAAAGTCCACTTTTATAGTTCTGGTGCGGTGACATAAAAGATTTTATATAAGAGTGTGCTAACGTGCTAACCCTAGCTTTATGAGAATATGATTTATACCAGTTTATACCGGAACGATTCTAAAATAGACACCGCGAAGCTTTAAAACGAATTTGTATCATTCAAATTCTATCTTGTCTTCTATAATTTTATTGAATGTTGATATTCGGTTTACGATAGTTTTATGGTAAGGATTATTTTGATTTATGGAGCTTTCATTGTATAGTAATACTGTTTTCATAAAATAATTGTGCGTTGGTTTTTGGATGATTGATAAAGGTTGACTAAATAAATTGTATGTTAAAAAAAGTTGTTGATGCTGTGTGATTCCGGCTTAGACATCTTTCCGTGGGTATCGTACGAGGCGACTAAGGGATTAAGGTTTCTTATGCAGTGTTTATGTGGGTGAAAAACTAGCCACATCTCACCACTTGACACGTCATTCCATCCTGAAACTTAAATTACTAAATGTGAGCATTGCTACAACTACATTCTTAAACAGAAAGTTTGTAGTTGTAGCGATGTTTCTGACGACCCCGAAAAGGATTACGGTCGTGAGTTTATGTATTATATGTAAAAAAAGCAATAAGCTATATATTGCACATTTGGTATATTTCTTCAACAATGTTTGTTTATCCCGGTCTGCAAAATGCTTAAGGCTAGGTTATTGCACTGCAAGCGTCTCTTTATTGCAAGCATAAGTTTACAATTAGCCATCCCGCTCCAATTGAAAGCAGGATCGCAAAAAAAGGTGTTTTTCGTCAATATCTTTGCTCATGGGAGTTTCTAAGCTAAAAATTCTTCTGAGTTCACTAGAAATATATAATGTATTTAGTTAAGTACAAGAATAAAAAGTTAAATATCAGCAGTTTAATCATATTATTAAAAAAACATAACAAAAAGGGGTAACTTTGGGATTTTTTTCTATCGAGTAAACTTAATCTAATCGTGTAATTGAGAACAGTCGCCCATCCGCCCTATCCTTAAATAAGACATAATTTAATTTCAGACTTTAAAACACAGTTTAAAACACTTTCGTTCGTGTTCAAAAAACGGCCTCGACGGGATAAGAGCGTCTTAACATTCAAGTTATATTTGCTCAATTTGAACTCATTTGAACACTAGTTGATTTTGTTTTGTTTGAGACAACTTCTAACAAATACCGAACAAACTAGAAGCCGAAATCGTACGAAACTACCAGCTAAACAAGATTGTGTTTCTACAGATACACAGTTTTCCCGCAAACTGGCCGTCAGCGAAACACAGTGTAAGCAACACGCGGTGCCAATGTTTGTCACCCTTGGAACTGCCGCCGTACTAGATGTACGGTATTAACATTGCCGGAACATCGCAACTTGGTGTTGACATACTGACTTATATTTGCAATACGGGTGCATTTAATCAAAACTAATAGCACATGAGTAAATAACCCACAGAGAGAAAACTTCGAATAGTCGCGCTAGTTGGCAATTGTCAACTAGCGTGGAGCCAGTGTAAAAAGGCAAAGTTTAAAAAAATATGGTGCCCCCCTAAAACCTGTCGTAAGCTCACCTCTTCTATAGATTTATGGGAGACATTGAGAGAGCGATTCACTTTATCATTTTGTGTGTTTCTACCCCCACAGAGACAGCTTTTAGGAGCGCACAAAATGATCACGTGACGCGCTCGCCCAATGTCTCCCAAAGATTGAAAGATTGTCAACTAGCGCGATTATTCGAAGCTTTTTCTCCGTGGGGGTCGGTCCATGTCGGTCAGTCGGAAAAATTAAGGGGCTACCTGCCGGTTTTGGGTAATTTTGTAACCATTTTATTCATTAACTATGGCACTTTTTGAGCTGAAATTTAAACTGAACCATTTACAGGATATGAGAAGTGATGTGGTTTTTCTAGAAATCGATTTTATTGAATAAAACCGAAGAAAAGGGACTCTAAAGTCACCCCTTTTTTTCCAGTTGTAACCATTTTACTCTTACATTTTTAATCGGAACAAAATGAAAATTTACTATATTGTTCACAATACAATTTAGAATGATGTGGTTTTTTTACTTTTTCGAAATTAATAAAAAATCATCGAATTTTTTAAAGAATGCAGCAAAATTCTGACCGGAGCCACGCGCTCTTTCTCATCAATTAGTATGGAGTGTGAGTGAGAGGAGGTCCACGGCTGATACGCCTTAGGTAAGTTTGCGATACTGAGTGCGAATGAGATTACGAATCTAGCGGCTGACTCCGGCGCGGCGCTCCCCCCCGCTTGTATAAAGCTTCCGATATATAAATATTTAATCATGTGCCTTTGCCTTCTGTTTCCTACCACCCGTTTGCCGCGAGGTGGTAAGATTAACGTTGGTGGGGAGCAGGGAGTATCAGTCCTGTAGCAGCGATTATTACCCTACATGCAGGGCCGGTTTCGGCATAAATTGACTGGTTTGATCGCTACAAATCAAAATAGAGAGAACAAATCAGGCAATGTATGCCAAAATCGGCCTTGCATGTATGGTAATGTAATCGCCGTTTATACCGGATGATTTTATACCTTTCAAAAACGATAAGTGCTCGTTCAAACTATTTAACTAAACAACTTTTAATACGGATGCAAAGCGGAAATCGCAAATAAAAAAATCAGCTCGTCGATACTAAACTGTAAAGCCTACTCAACTCAAATGTGTGAGACAGACAATTTACGAATTCAGGTTTGCTTCTATAGTAAAAGTTGTTCAGTTTGAAGGTCTTAACGTTTTAGGATTTCTATCTATCTATAACGTCACGCCTCTTTCCCAATGGGGTAGGCAGAGACCAGAGCGCGCCTTCTACTACGATCCTTACATACATCTTTTGCCTCATTCACATCCATACCATACATGCCCGTCGGTTTCGAGTACTCCGCACCTCCCCTTTTTGTAGGACGCAACTGATTTGATCAGAAACGTCCTACGAGGGCGCCCTCTGCCGACACATCCACTCATTTTAGCTCCATATATCTCTTTCGTACATCTGCTATCACTCATCCTCTCTACATGACCAAACCGTTTTAGGATTTATTTTGTAATAATCCGGTATCATTTTAGAACCCTCCCACCCACCTTTCTTTCACTGTGTCAATAAATGAAGCAAGTAGACTTCCTTACTATGTTTTCCCAAAAGCCAGTCGTGCTACAAATAAATTGGACACAAGGTTCGTACACTCATAAACCTCTTTTACCAAAGCAGGTTCACATGTTATTCTAATAATTATTTAGATTCTTTAACGACATAATCGGATCGCCCTTAAACTAACTGGCCAAGAATATCTGGAGTGGCCGACTGCCAACAGTTGTGTAACCACTCGAATGAGCTCGACATTTTTTCGAACCGTTGTAAATTCGCAATTATCCAGTTTTAGATAAAAACTTGTTTTGGGATGAGGCCAGAGAGTATGGTGTACTACTTTTCCACGAAGTAACGGAAAAATTGTTGGTGTTGATAGATTTGATGGTGATTTTAGAGACGGATAGTAAGTAGGTATGAACTAGAAGTGATATGTCAGAGTACTAAAGTGGTTGATATAGCTCAGTAAATTGGCAAGCTGAAGTGGCAATGAGCTGGTCATATCTGCCGAAGAACTGACAACAGATGGGGTGTCAGAGTTCTAGAGTAGAGACCACGAACTTGCAGGCGGAATGGGAGACGTCCTGCTGCCCAGTTAGATCTAAAAAAGTTAAGGTAGAGTCATGTAATTGCAACCACCCTTTTACAGGGTGTAAAAACACAACCCCGAAACTTCATAAAAGAGGTACAAATTCAAGTAAAAAAAATGTTTATAATAGCACCGGCACGGCCTGTCCGCGCACGTTTCTTGGTTGTGTGTGTATCACAACGTAGACTATATTGTCCGAGAATGTAGAAAAAGTTATTCAAAATATGTATATTTCACTAGCAGTGTCCAAACCATTAAGTTTATGGTCCAAACTCTGTGACAGGTAGAGAGCCCGTTGCCACTTTGAACATAATAGTGAACACAATACACCATTAAAATTTAATCATGTTGGACGTTGGTTTCCTTACAACATTTTCCTTCGCCAAAAAGCTGTTACTTACGTAATAAATATTAAAGCTCTGTTTTCTTTTATTAAAACAATAACTTCTGCAACACCAGGTTGTTTGTCCAAATATCAAGGTGCAGATATCCACCGCAACCGAAAATAAGCCGAAGGAGGCGAAAGAATCGAATTTTAGAATTCTTTTTATGAAATTCTATGACACCTCGCACACTTATCCGAGGCGAATCGGCGAATCGTCAGAAGAATTTATAAGTAAATTCGTTTCGTTTGCCTCCTTCGGCTACTTCGTCGCGGATAGATAGATATGGGTTTACACATGGTTTACACCATTGAAAAACTATACTACATTCCAAATAGCAGCGAAAATTTAAGGCCGTTTTTAACTACAGAAACAGAGATTTGAAACTCTTAGGGCCTGTTTCACCACTTCTGAGTAAGTTCTTGCTAGCTTATCCGACAGATAGTTTGACGTATTTTGTATGATAGTTTGACGTAATTTGTATTTTTGTATGAAACAGGCCCTTACTCTCATTTATTATTAGAACAGCTGTAGTAACGTCCAGGATATGTCGGATAGTACATCTTTCTGATAAATACATTATAATTTGCTTATCAGAATTTCCCAGAAAGCTAAATAGGAATCGGAAAATCTCGTCGTCCTTATTTGGAATGCAGTAAGTGGTGTTCCAGATCGTACCTAAACATTTGGCCAATCTGGGCTGAGATCCACAAACGTCTTCTTCATAATAAAAGAACTTTATCAAACATCCATTTTAGATGCGAAGTTGACATTACCTATGCTACATTAAGCTAAGATCGACCGAGAACTAACAGAGTATGATGGATGGATTTAATTCGAGATCTGCTTGAGATAATGTTAATGAGATTTCAGATTTGCGATTGTGGTATTTCCAAGTGGTTTGGTTAATGTTACCGTAAGATATATTACATACTATCTAAGAGAGATATACATGCAATGGTATCATTCTCAAATTTCGCCACTCAAGATTTATACCCTATTTTCTGTTGTATTTCCTACACAAGAACAATACGTAGGTAGCCGGAAGTGCTATTTTTGAATCGCTAATCGTGTTCGAATGATGCATTTTAACGCTTAGACTGGATGCTCTAAGTTTGAACGTGTGGCTTTCAAAAATCACATTCCTGCCCCCCTAGACAAAGTGTCATTCTATTTGCGTCGACGCTAGTAGAAACAGACAAAATGTATGGATTTTACTATAGAGGTAGGAATAGAGGAACATACAGCTGAGAGAGCGAGCGGCACCACTGTATAATAGAAAGAGATACGTGACGCGAAGCAATAGGACCGTTTTTTAGTCACTAATCAATTTTTACAATTCGGTTTTCGTGAATAATTGGGAATCTAAAGTGAATTCGTAGATAATTTTGTGAAATATACTGACATTACTTCATTAATTTATCCACGATTTTACGTTAGACTCAGAATTATAGACAGTATTAGAATTTTTGCCTGCGAATAGTCTCCAAAAAACATCCAAAAACTGTTTCATTTGACAACTCATGTCACTGCCTCTATTCCTGTAAGGTATAATAACTTTATGGATTTTACATTGGCGATCGAAATATTTTGACGTTTTTTTCCATACATAAATTTTTATGCTTTCTACGGTCGTTAACGCTAATAAAGTACTTTGTCTAGGGGCCCAGGGGCCCATGTTTAAATCTGTTCTTAGTCAATTTGCTAAAAATAGAACACTCTCTTACCTAATATTAGAAACACCCTCATTGATACTTTTGTCAATTCCATTTAAGTGGAGACTCAAATTTCCATACATTGAAGTGCCAATCGAGATGTGCCAACATTTTCTAGTGAGGTAATGTGTTTGCGATGCCCTCGTCGCTTCGAAATGACCATCGAAAAGGTTGTTAAGAGGATAAAATGTACGTAGACTGCGGGGTGTGGAAATGTAATGTTCAAATTGTTTTCAATTGAATATTCTTTAGTATGTGACTAGTTTTAGTAAAAAGTGGATTTTAAATATCATGAGGTTTCGTAGAGTCAATGTACAAAATGTTACAAAAATTGGGGTTTCATAAAATGGATGTTAATACAAGAGGTCTATGCTTACTGCAATGACTGGTTTTAATAAAGCTACGGAATACGTTTTTTAGCACTAAATAAAAATCTATGCTAACTAGCGGCGGCGTTGAATCAACGTTATTTCCATTATGAGGACTTGACGAATGTAGTATTTGACGAAACAAGAATTTGACGAAACAAGAATTTGACGAATGTCGTGGCTACCTGACGAACTATGTCTTTTTCTATGCAAGTCCACAATAAAATTAAAATCATGAACAATCATTTTCAAAACAATCGAAAGTTCTTATTAGGAGGGGATAAGGGATAAGTTTCTGTTATAAATATTATGTTTAATAGACTGAAATAATTTTTAATCAATCAATTGTAAGGTGTATATTGTGTAAGTAGAAGAGCGCGTCCTAGTAAAAGTTATCTACGATTTATTCTTCCTAATGAGTGTGATAAACACATTGGATTCGTCAGAGATCTTTGAAACTTTTGTCGGCATATTCGTTGTAATTACTACTAAATTAATTTCCGTGCAGATTTTACAGTTCAATAGCCAACGGTCAAGAAAACACTTCGGTACTTTCGTCATCAATTTCATAAGGACCAAGACGGTAGCAAAAGCTAGTAGGTATTTTATTTATGTCTTCACTTGATCACCGCAAATAAAGATTACATGAGGTTCTTTCATCATCATCATCAGCCGATGGACGTCCACTGCTGGACATAGGCCTCCCCCAAGGATCGCCACAGCGACCAGTCCTACGCTGCTCTCATCCAACGGGTTCTCTCCGCCTTCACCAGGTCATCGGTAAACCACACTGCGCTTTCCGGTATGCGGTCGCCACTCGAGAACTTTTCGTTCCCATCGGCCATCGGTTCTTCGAGCAATGTACCCCGCCCACTGCCACTTTAAGCTAAGGTTATAAGGTTCTTTCTTGAAACCAGTTAGTAAGATAGTTAGACGATTTGCACGCATAATGTCAGAAACGCAAAATGCCAGATACGCAGATGCCAGTTCCATTATTTTTTTCCAAAGACTTTAATTTGTTTTTAGGGTTCCGAACCTCAAAGAGGAAAAACGGAACCCTTATAAGATCACTCTCGTGTCCGTCCGTCCGTCTGTCACAGCCACTTTTCTCAGAAACTATAGAAGCTAGCGACTTGAAATTCGGCAATCATGCTAACCCAAACGTAAAGCAATACTAAAAATTTTGAAAATAATTTTTCTACAAATTTTTAAGGTCCAAAAAATTATGACTTTTAAAAAAAAAGTTTTCCAATCTAGCCGAGTTTGGTATCATTTGAAAGGGCGTTGAACGTAGATTTCGTATTGGTAGTTCGTTTTACTAAGCGATGCGTAGTTATTCATTTATAAGCCCGACTGCACGAAAAATTTTGGTTCCCCCCCCCTGATCTCCGAACATATAAAGCCAAAAAATCTGAAATAATTCTTACATATCGATGAACTATTGAATTTTGTAGGAAAATTATAGCGGTGTCTGTATTGATAATAGTTTTTGAGAAAATTGGAAAAATACAGTACAAACAAACTTAGGGTTACAGTTGATGTTTTTCATTGATGAGCATAGACACAGACTTTATATATTACATTTTAAATAAAATCCAATAAATTAACACCAGTTTTAGTCATAAAAATGAACAAAGATAACAAAAATGCTAGTTTTTCGATGAATTACCAACTCCGTTGTGAAGTTTTGTTGTTAGCCATATTTCGTCACTGTTTTTTGCTTAAAACATTTTTAAAAGACGGTAAATCTGTTAAATTCCACTAAATCTATTCAATAACACCCTACAATTATTCCTACTCATTAAAAAAAGTATAAAATGAATAATTGTTTCGATATTTTGATTAGTGATTTGTATGGTTTCATGCAAGAACGAGTGACCTACCGGTATCGTTGAAACTTGGTAAACAGCTAGTTAGAGTACCTATATCCAGAGATAGCATAAACGTGCTTAAGATTTTTGTAAAAAATCACTATTTCGTTGGGAATAAACTGTATTTAAATATTTTCGAGAAGGTAACAGTAATTTGAACATTTGAACTTTGCTTGAATGACAGGATGTGAGGTCCGATTCACAATGCAGGTAACATAAAAATTATAACTTTACAGCAAACCGTATTTCATTATTGAAAAAATCCTAACATAATATAAGATAATTACGGAAAGTAACAAAATATTAAGCCATATCAACAGCTACGTTATTAAGATGGATTGAAATAATGATTTTCACAAATGAAATATTTATCATAATAATGATTAGGTCAAATCGGAACAAAATCTTTACACGTCAGTCATACGTCAGTAGTGAATCATGGACATGGATCAAAGAGATTATACTTGCAAAGAGGGAAGATAACTTTTATTAAAAAGGCGGTACACTTTATTTGAAGTTTGTTTTTTTATGTTTTGTGTCATGTGGTAGGACAAAAGGCACAAAAAGTTACTACTTTACACAACTTTACATACACTAGCATGTCAAAAAGTGTCAAAAAACGTGGAAAGTGAACAGCCGCATAAACAAAATATCTAAAGTTCCATCTCTTTCTACTATTAAAGGTATGTCATAAGAGAAAAGAGACTAACTACAATCTTAAATTGATGCGGAATTTATGCTTTAGAATTAAGAGATCCTTCTTGTGAGCTGTTAGACATGAATATAAACCAATGTATAGATAATACAAATGCCACCTTGCTGATCATGGACAATACCTTTCCAACGTAGAAATACAATGACTCGAAAAGGCATTAAAATAATAGTAAGTAATCGCGAAAACGAGACGAGCGTATACGCTAAGCTGATGCTGATGAAGTTGAAATTGCTATCAAAATCATACAACTTAGTCGGGCTAAGGTACGAGATTTAATACATTTTTATCATATCTCCGTCCCTTTCCAGTATGATCATTCCAGTTTGCGAATCTATAAAATACTCAATCAACGCTTTCCAAGCTTCTTGATCATTAACATGCACTGAAATTAGAGACAGTGCCTTACATTACAACCTTCTTGATCATGAACTTTCGCTTATGTTAGCTTATGCACCTTTTAGTGTTTTAGGCATGAAGATTGAACTATCAAAATTCTTGGTTTTAGGCTTTCATACCGAGAAGACAAACTGGAGTAATGTATTTCTATCCAACTCGGATGCTAGTACTAATGTGAGAAAATGATATACCTAGTTCTTCTGTTCGTCAATAACCCGCCTCATTACAATACATTTTAACTTCTAGAACAGAAAGATGGCATTGTCTATAAGCACCTGGAGAGGAGAGCAAACTTGCGTACAGGCGGTGAAAATGACTTTTCAATTTATATGAAGGTAGATGACTGACTCTGGAGTCAGACAGCCTTTGTAGTACAAAAAGTGGTTACGTCGATAAGAACAGTAATAAGTAGCGATCTCCTTTTTTAACTAGAGCGAATGTGCTATGTGCGTCTCTTTTTGAGTGAATATACAAGACACGTGCTTCCTTCTATACCTTCTCTTTCTACGTTCTAAATCCATGGTTTATATCCATGTTCTAGAATCATAGTTCAAAAAGATTGCTAATGATTGAATGAGATTGCAACGCATAAACTTCTTGGTGAACTTAAAATACAGGTGGTACTCATTAGAGGGTGTTAGACAAGGAATATACTCTCTACCGTGTTAGGTGTACCCACCCATTTGTTAACAAAAATACTTGGCTATTATCCGTCCACTTTCTTTCACAGGAAACAATTCATGACCCACGCAGACGCTTGAAAAATAAATGTTAAAGAAAATTGATGTCTTACCTACATTTGCATTAAGACTCCCTACCTATTTTCTAATTGGGATATTCAGGGATTTTCTTAGTAATCATATTGAATTCCAAATATTACGTAAAATTTTTCGTGCAGTAGGTACTCAAACTTGTCCGATGTAAGTGTTCATGTAGCGAGACCATTGCCACTTCTTTGAGCATGGTCACAATACATCATGTTCTTTAAACATTAACATTTTAAATACTTACTTAATATTATAATATTAAAACGGCTGTAAGCTATCAAATTATCTTGACATAATTTCTCTATTATATCGTTGCACTTTTTTTTATGTTGTGCTCGCTATACCACTTTGTACCTTCCGAACAACGGCGGTTTTCGTTAACACTGTTCTCATCTTTTCTTACGGTAACATTAGGTTTGGAACCCTCTATGTGCGAGTACACACCTCGCTCTTGGCCAGTTATTTTCTGTAAATGCCAGAAACGCAAATTGACAGAAACGCAAAATGCCAGATACGCAAAAAGCTAGGAACGCAAAATGTCAGGAAAAGTTAGACAGCTTCGAAGTTGAATAAAAATAGTTTAAAACAATACTAAAGGTAAACTTCACTATAATTCTACTCAAAACTGACGTAAATACTTTGTAGCTATTGCAAAGTTTCAGACGACCCTGTAATAAGCATATCTGTTATGTTATTGAACGTCGAACTTCACCCTTTACAACATACTTCTACTTTAAGGATATATTTTCTACGTTTCGACAAGTGGAGAGAGTGCTTTTAAAGTTTTTGAAGTGTTATGAGGGTTGTGAACGGTAGTTGCCTTCGCAGTTACCTGTAAGTACGTTCTACAAAATATACTCACGTTTTTGTGCTATTTCATTTTTACTTTGAGATTGTTGAACTTTTGAGTGAATGTAGCATGGACACTACGTTACATACAGTGTCCAACTTAATATTATGCTGACACTTTTTTAGGGGGATGATCAGACCATCAAACTGAACAACTTTCTATATGGGTCCAACATCAAAATCGCGAAAAAAAACAGCTGTCCCATTTGGCTCAGTTTTGTATGGAGGGAAGATTTTTTTTCGCGATTTCGATGTTGGTGCCATAAAGAAAGTTGTTCAGTTTTGTAATGTATATAGCCGTTAAGGGTAGAACTAAGTTTATTAATCTTAACTATTATAAAACCGTAAAATCATGAGGAACAAAAAAGTAACGGTTCACTTCATATAAATTCAAATAACACTCGATAGCGCGATTTAAATGACGTGCAGCGCCATCTATTGACAAAATTGTTAGTTTGTTTGTTTGTTTGTTCGCGCATCACGCAAAAACTACTGAACCGATTTTGATGAAACCATTATTGTTTGATAGCTTATGATCTGACTTAAAATCTGGTATATAATTTGTGCGGACGAAGTCGCGGGAAAACACTATATTTATTATAACAAGGTACCTACACTTTTGAATTCCTTTGTCTGTGATTAGAAAGTTAACCAAGCAAGACGTGTTTCATTCCATCTCCCCGAATTGAGAATATTTGTCAAGTTTGATGGTCTGATCATCCCCTTAAAAAAGTGTCAGCATATTAAGAAGGACCCTACATAGAACAGGGCTTCAGATCACCAAACTGAACAACTTTTCCAACTTTTCAAATTCATACCTTTTGGCAGAGTATTTTCAAACAGTTTTTCGCGATTTTGATTTTGGTTCATTATTGAAAGTTGTTCAGTTTGATGGTAAAAAGCATCCTGTTGGATATTATGTATCGCATTTAATTTCATACCCTCAATTGTTATTCTGAAGCGTCATCAAAATTAAAAAATGCTTTCATGTTAAAATTTACACCAATCCAGACTCTTTAAGAATTTATGTGCCATTAATAAGTTACCATTATACTAGAGACTGAGAATTCACAAATGAAATTCTCTTCTTTGCGCATCGTGCAGCGCTTTTATTAGAGCTTAGAAGTGCAATTTAGTGTTGCCGATCTATCGATAGTTACAATCGATAATTTTAAATAAAAAAACATACAATCGATAGGTAGATAGCGCAGAAAATTATAATATTTTTGCCATAGTGTTCTTCATGAACTCTTTTTTTATCGAGTCGATGGCGTGTCATTTTATATATTTCAGCCCAGTATTTTTCCACGCGGATAGCGCTACCGGCTGCGTCCATAAGCTTCACAATCAAATAGCGAATCATGAACAATGATGATCAAGATGTTCATGAATTATATTATAACCTGTTGATAGTACCGAATATTAAAAGGACAATATTATGGATACTATCGATAGTTTGCTAATTTACAATAGTGTCGATAGATTTTGGATAGCAACGATAGTATTGCACTACTTAAATGAGGCGTTTTCATTAAAAAATATGTTTTCAAGACACTAGAAGGATGGCGTTAAATTCGTGCCAATTTAGCTGTCAGATCGAAAGTATTACGTGTTTTTCTGGACTCCCTAATTTTAGGGAGCAATTTCTTAATTAGCTAATAAGATTATGAAGGTTATAATGTGAAAGACGTTTTGATACTTTGAATTAATCGACTTTTTGTGCATATAATGTTCATTTTACATTATAACAAACTAACGTTTTCGTTGCTAATGCGTATTTATTGGTAGTGAACAGTTTATCCATTGGCAACACCACCTGTCAGAATTGATGCAAACCATAAACGAACAGCACTTTTACTGTCAATGTGACAGGTTTATGAGTAATTTTAACGTTGCCATCTAGTAATTTTTCGATTTACTAGTCTTGGAAAACGCCTCATTGTATTGCCATGTACAGAGCTTTTGATAATATCTATACTATCGATACGCCGATCGACAGTCTTGCTATAGGTCGGCTATCGATAGTCACCTATCGATCAGCAACACTAGCGTTTACCTGAAGCTTGACTTGAAACGAAAGCAATATAAATTCTTTAATTTGAATACTAGCTTCATTCGCTATAATCCGACTTTTTCCCTTAGGGATTTAAAATTCGAGAAATTACATATTTTTAGCAGGTGTCAATAAAATTAGTTACAAATATCTCTCGCAGTTTTTTCAAAAGAATAGGCAGAGATTATGAATCCATCTACACTTAAAGCGACCAAAACGTAGGTACTCGCCATGCCATATTAAATAGACGTAATTTCACATTAGGCACATCAACGAAGCCCAATTTACCAGCAGCAATCGCCGTTGTTGTATCGGCATGGAAGTTATCCCATACATTTCTAACGGCCCCACCCATTTCAAACAGGTATGTATGTCATCTTATACTCATAATACAGACTTATAACGTTTAGAGGTTGTTATCTTTTTTACTGACTATATTATTGCTGTGTTATGTGATTCACCTCTTCACCCCCGCTTCATCTATGACACTACCCTCCTATAGATACCCTTTTCCACGACAAGACTAAATAAGACCATCTCGCTCTCATTCGTATCTACTTCATCTCAATTTAGTTTCACCTTGCATGACCGAATGCCAAAGGCATTTCTAAAAATAATACTTCTAAAACGGTCGTTGTAAACAGGTTATAAAAATATAACAGGTGGGTTTTTCGTGTTGTAACAAGAGTTTGTGGAGCAAACATTTTGATGGTTTTCAGGGTTCCGTAGTCAACAAGGAACCCTTACCCCTATACTAATAAACTCGGAATAATCATCATCATCATATCGTATGGCTTTTTTTTTTGTTTTTTTTTGTCTTCCTGCTTGGATCCAGGGAGGTTTAAATTTCGAGGTCAAGATGTTTTAGCCAGTCTTCCGCTGCCGGGGTTAACCTATGGAGTTCTTCAATACCACCGGGGAAACGGCGTAGGGTGCACTCATTTACCACATGGGTGAGGGTTTGGTCAGGTGCCCCGCAGTCGCACATCGGTGACTCCCTCAGGCCCCATTTGTAGAGGTGAGAGTTGGTCCTTCCATGGTTAGTTCTGAACCGGTTCAGCTTAGCCCAGGTTTTCCGGTCCTTATCAAATCCAGCCAGTTTGACAGTCGGGTCTTGCACGAGGTTTGCATGCTGATGGTCGAAAAGGCTCGAATCTGACCGCCATGCACTATTAATATCGTACTGGGAGTGAATTCGGTCGTAATAATATAATCGGAATAATATAATCCTAGTATTACGTCGGCGTAACTGTTCTTATCATAGACACATTTCTATACTTTTTGCTTGTTCTTAGTTTATTCTCGGTATATCATTTTAAACCACGTTATTTGTACCAGGGTTATAGTTTCGCCATCTCCGTCCGTATGTCCGTGGCTTAGCTCAGAAGTACTAGAAAGCTGTAATTTGACATGGTATGGGTATGTTAATCACGCCAGCAAAGTGGTAAAATAAAATATTGCAATTAATTTTTATTGGGGTACCTCCCCTACACGAAAAGTGGGGATGCATTTTTTTTTCTCGGCTTTCCCATGGTGTGGGGGGATCATCGTTGGAAAGGTAGCATAAGCATAAAGCATATTCTCACGACTATATTCCCCGAGGCGGTAGTCAGAGATGTTCTGAAGCCTCAGAACATCCACGTTTCACCGGTAGTACAAAAATTTGTCTCTCTTTCCCAAAAACAGTGACGTTCATAATTACAATACAAGAAATAAAAATAAATTAGTATGCCCACATTTTCGACTCAGTAAGGTCAACACATCTTTCATGGGGCACTGTATACGCTATTATAATAAGATACCAGAGGATATTCTAAACTTGCCAGACAAAAAGTTTAAATCCCATGTTAAACAAGTCCTCTGTAAAAAAGGTTTCTATAAACTCGATGATTATTTGAATGACCAAAATGTCTGGTCTTGACAATGTTACACTATGTAATTCAATATTTGTACTTTGTATATTTTGTTTTGTTTAAAAGAAGTGTGTTGTAGAGTTTCTGGCCGCATCTTCTCTACAACGGAACACCTTCCGAAGCGGTGGTAGAATCAAAAAAAAAACGTCAGAAAGTTATCTATGTGATATTATTTTGAATAAAAATTTTGACTTTTGACTTTTGTGACGGGGGGTGAGCCCGTCGCCACTTGTAATGGACAGTGGGTACAATACCTACATGCCTCGAAATTGAAGCATGCAGGTTTTCTCACTACGAATCTATCATAATTTAACATTTATGTAGCATAAAAATATATTTTCTTTTCTCGAAGCAGAGCAAAAATCAATTTCGATAACAGATTTCTGTAAAAATATCATCTCAACAAAACGATTCACTCGCAAACCCCATGTTGTGTCGATACCGGAAGCCTAAAACCGGAAATACGTAATCCATCACAGGTATCATTAGGGGTGTCGATCAGATAGTGTCGATAGAGGAAAATTATAGGGTAGACTGTAAAAAGAGCAAACTTACAGATAATAGAGGCAACAGTTTCTTTAGCAAGATGTTTTTTGATAGATTGTTTATTATTTATTCTCGGACTCGGACCACATTCATTTTCGGAGTGACATAAACGTTGATAGAAGACTACAACGATCGACATCTTACGAACGCGCGGCGAATGCGCAGCTCGCGCGCCGTTCGCGAACCGCTCGCGGCGCGTTCGCCAGATGTGGACGCACCCTTAGATCTACGATTGTAGCAAGAAACTCGGAAATGAATTTTACTCCAGAGTATAGGTACTTGTACCTTGAGTTCTTTATACGACGACGCGACATCAACCTTCTCTAGCAACCTGTCTATATAGATCTTCCTCTGTCTCTCGACGTCCTCTGTCTGTCTTCCGATGTCGTTGAATCTAAATTGTAACATAGCCATATAATCAGAACTTTTGTATTCTAAACTGTGTCAATAAAACATTTTTATTTTTATTTTATTATTTTATATCTTCCCCTAATATTACGAAGATTGCAAAAAGTTTTAATTTCGGAGTTGAGTGACCTACCTTGAGTTTACACTGCAGTAAACTACAGTTTTGTATTGAATTTCGTTCAGCTCTCGTGGTTACGTTGAAAACTAATTCTGCCGTACAAAATTGCCGCAACTACAGTAGTAACTAACGTACAGTGAAAATTCATGGTAGGCCTACTGAAATAATTTATTGAATCGATCTCCTATCCTTCCTTAAGTTTACGCTTCATACGAGTAAAATTCGCAATATCAAAAACTGAAACCCTAAACGGAAAAAAAATCAACAAAGCATTAAACGAACGTACTGTATGAACAGCTTTCACAAATTCGTACCACGTTCGGTAAACTATGTAGGGAATTTCTGAACGGGATTTTATTCAACTATTTCAGATTGATACACAAAGGGGCTTTGGACAAATAGAAGCAGGTTATTATTTGACATCAAAAAGGCCTTAGTGCGTATGAACACGCAAGCTTCGCTTAGTCTTCGCGTGAAAGTAAAACTCACTTCAGGATTAAGCCAATTTGAAATTTAAATACCTACTGTTCAATAATTTATAAAGTATCGCAATTTTCGATTAAATAGAATGAAAAGTGTCGATACCTCTCTGCAACGCGTCACCGTCGCTCTGGACAACTAAGTTTTTGGTTATTATAAGTCAATTTATTACTTACTAGTGTTTACCAGATTTTAAGTCAAATCATAAGCTATCAAACAAAAAAAGTTAAGTAGTTTTTGCGTGATGCGCGAACAAACAAACACACAAACAGACAGACAACATTTCTAAAAAAGATTGATTTCGAGTCAGTGATACCTAAAAACCATATCGTAAACCTTTTTTTGTAAATATCTTCAATGTACAGACACACTTCAGTTACAGTTTAATATAAGTTTAGATTAGATTAGATTATATTTGTTTTCGTCCCAACTTTTATTTCAGTAGGTGAAAAATTTCGAAGTAATTAAGTTGAGGCATGCAGACAGAAATAACGAGGATTTCTTGTTTACCTATGTAACCCTAACAAGCGACGTTACCTGTCCTATTACTTTTTTCGCTAAAACATCCTAGAACTAACAGATTCTTCCAACACTGCTGGTTCTACAAGTAAATTAAAAATTCTCGGGCATGCAGCTTCCGTAACGATGTTTACCCTCAGATATTAACAAGAAAGAACAAAGCGTTTTCCAGAAACTGAATACCATCCATACAAAAGTAGACCCTCTGTATAAACCAACAAAAGAGTTAGTCGACAAACAATGACTTTCAGGGACACAAGGCGACTTTTAAGCAGTCTCTTCCGCTTGGAATTCCACTGCGCTTCCTTATAAAGAGTCTTTGAGATCACAGTTACACTACTGATGATGTGAACTTGTGATATTATCACAGAATAAATACTATTACTACCCGTACAGAAGAAAAACTTAGAAAACTTATTTAAATAAATAGCGACTCTCTCAGCACGGCATTAAGGTGCAAAGTTATTCGCACCCGTCCTATCATACTATTCGCAAATAACGTATCAACCGTCACAACGGCGGCGCGTGTGCAATCAAAAATCGGTCAAGAGCGAGTGGGGCTACTCGCGCATCGATGGTTCCATACCACACCACCACAGAACATAACATATGAACTTTTTCCTCCTTCCTTACTACCTTACCTTAAGGTGCGAAAACTTAATTAAAAGACAGACAATACAGGGTGAAATTGATATCATTAGCATCCTTTTAAACTAAGAGTCTACCCATCAAACTGAACAACTTTTACTATGGGAGCAAACCAATCGGAGCAAAAAAAAAATCTGCTGTCCCATACTAAACTGCACCCGCCGCCGCTGCCGACACGACTCAAATGTGTGGGACAGCAGATTTGTTTGTTGCTCCGATTGGTTTGCTCCCATACACAGTATGTTTTTTGACCTGAAAAGCGGTCATGGTCGTTTTATTCGTGTAATCGTTAGTGTTAATCATTTTGAAACTGAGAGTAGACCTCCCGTGCGTCAAGTCTTCTTAATTCTTCTTAATATTGAGTTGTGATTTTTTAATTTTTTTTTTCAAAATATCGCTATAACTTCCAAATAATCCGGTTTTCTTCTTTTTTCTCAATTTAGTATAATAAAACAATAAACGAGGTATTTTATACACATTACAAAAATTCTCGAACATTTATATTAATGACGAAATTATACATTTTATTGTTTTTCGTTTTTTATTTTTTATTTCTATATAGTCAGTTATTGGGGTTCCATTTTTACTTTTCAATATTAAGAGCCATACTATTGATGTCTAATAAAAAAATCAGATCTAAATCTCGTAGGATATAGGAGTTATTAACTAATTCTTCTAAAAGTTCTAAAATTATAAGAAAAAAAGATTAGAAGTTAATAACTCCTATATCCTACCAGATTTAGATCTGATTTTTTTTTTATACATCAATAGTATGGCTCTTAATATTGAAAAGTAAAAATTGAACCCCAATAACTGAATATAAAGAAATAAAAAATAAAAAACGAGAAACTATAAAATGTATAATTTCGTCATTAACATAAATGTTCGAGAACTTTTGTAATGTGTATAAAATACCTCGTTTATTGTTTTATTATACTAAATTGAGAAAAAAGAAGAAAACCGGATTATTTGGAAGTTATAGCGATATTTTGAAAAAAAAAATTAAAAAATCACAACTCAATATTAAGAAAAATTAAGAAGACTTGACGCACGGGAGGTCTACTCTCAGTTTCAAAATGATTAACACTAACGATTACACGAATAAAACGACCATGACCGCTTTTCAGGTCAAAAAACATACTGTGCCATAGTAAAAGTTGTTCAGCTTGATGGGTAGACTCTTAGTTTAAAAGGATGCTAATGATATCGATTTCACAATGTAGAGACACTTTGGTTTTCTTGTGATATTAATATGGAGTATAGATTGAACACGTGGATGTTCAGAGTTTTCAGAATATATCTGACAATCCCCAACTCAATCAATCAACGTTTATACTTGGTACAACAACATTTCTTTAGCCATCCGGAGGATGCCAGCATTCAATGGAGCTTCAAGCCAGATTTGTGGATTGAAGGGCCTTTTATAATAGTTACTAGTGTTTTCCCGCGACTTCGTCCACACAAATTATATACCAGATTTTAAGTCAGATCATAAGCTATCAAACAAAAAAAGTTTCATCAAAATCGGTTCAGTAGTTTTTGCGTGATGCGCGAACAAACAAACAAACTAACAATGTTGTCAATAGATGGCGCTGCACGTTTTTAAATCGCGCTATCGAATGTTATTTGAATTTATATGAAGAGAACCGCTACTTTTTTATTCCTCATGATTTTACGGTTTTATAATAGTTAAGATTAGAGGAGCAGAAAGTAGTCAAAATCAGTCTTCAGTCCTCAGTCTATCTGAAAACGATATCTTTCAAACAATCATAGAACAAAGTCATAGTTTCTTTCGAGAATCCCTCATTAAAAACTTTTTACATACAATCCAAAGTCTTTGCTGCAGAACTTTCGCAGTAAGCTAGCGTTCCTTTTACCTCTGCAAGCGGATTTTATTGAACCATCCACAAAGATGGTACAAAAAGGTCCCAACTTGGATGCATTTTGAACTGCATCAGCTTAATACCTACTTCTTTGGATGAATTTGTACCGAAACACTTTTAGCTGTTAAAATGTTTTTAAGCCAGATTAAAAAGTAAAGGAAGACTTTTGAACAATAATGGAGTCTTTTAACTTTAAAAGCAATGCCGAGCTTCGTCGTCATTATTATCAACCTAATTGTGTCTCACTACTGCATAACGTTGAAGGAAAACATTGTGAGTTTTCACCCTTTGGTTACGGAACCCTAAAAACTAGAAATCTATAACCCAACTCTTGAACTTAGCCTAGTCTATTTTTCTAGCCCACCTATACTTTGATTGAAACACGAAATGGCTGGGGAATTGAATCAAAGCCATCCGGGTCCAGTATTTACCGGATAGAAAACTGCTTCAAATCTCGCGAATCCGGCGAAATCCGGTTCTGTGCGGATTTAAAAGGCGACCCAGATTGTGCATTTGCACGATTTCTCTGCGCATATTGTAGCGCACGATTCGGCTACTGTGTAACAGATATAGAACAGCCTTTTGTTCGTATTTCGAGTTAGTCTCAGATGCTGTGGTTAGATTTGTAACAAATATATCACTTCCTTAGTAAACGATAAATTCCCACGCTTAAGGCTGCATTTCCACCAGAGATGTGCGAGGTAGCGAGGCGGTGAGCGAGGAAAAAATCGGTCACTTAGAGTGCTGTAAGATTAACTACCAGCGAGCCTGCCAATCCCTGCTTTGCTTAGCTTCAACTGGTTTCAGCATACATCCGCAAGTCAATAAGTTGCATTTGCATCATCATAACATAATTATACTGCAGGCACAAGACTTTCCTCAGACCTCCCTGTTTATGGGCGATAGTCCTAAACGCATGCCCAAAGTGAATTGATGTACTACACATACAGCTTGGCCAAAAAGAGTAGAAATCAAATGAGGGCGCTAGAACGTCAAAATCACGCATAACCACCTTCTGTGTAACCACCATACTCAAATTTTAGTTCCACCTGTCACCACGATCATGACTTTTTGGCCAAGCTATACGCATCAGAATTTCGTCTTCAGTGTATGCAGGTTTCCTAACGATGTTTTCCTTCAGTTCCTTCACCGTTTGAGAGCAGTCGGTGTTACGTAGGTACCTACATAAAAATACAAATAAAAATAGAAAAACTCATGGGGACATGGCATGTCGTCCATGTAGATTCGAACCCTGACCCTCGTGATTGAGGTTTATTACTCTCCGCAACGGGCCACTGAGACGCTCACTGACGCAAGTCCATGTGTTACACGAAAAGAGAAGTATTCTAAAAAAAACGAAACCAAAAACAAAAGACAATTATTTTGTATGTCTTTAGACAAAAATAAATTGTTCTCGGTTCAATTGTCTTTTTGTTTGAAAGCTTATAATTTGTGCGGAAAAAGTCGCGGGAAGCTGGTTTTGTTACAATGAGCGTTTTTCTTTTCTTTTTTAAATTTAGTTCCTAAAAAACTCGACAGATGACATGTTTATCGCCCCATAGAGCCGTAAGCGAGATCCTGTCAAAATCTGGTCAAGTCTGTGCCTGCCTTTTTTTTTAATGCCAAGAGATCGAGCCCATTGAGCCATGTCAGGCGTAAAAGTTTAGAATTTTCGATTAAAATTATTAGTAAATAATGAAATATGTCAGAAGATGCGTTGGCAATAGTTGGCATCTTCTTAATCATCTTTTCACTCTTTACTATTTTAAAGAAACACTTTTTGAAATGTTGACGTTTCTTCGCACAGACCGTAGCGCCATCTATCGATCCCCTAGAAAACAAAAAGAAAAACGCTCATTGTATAGATTATCTCATCTCAATTAAGTGCACAAAATCATGTCCCATTACATTAAACACTCGATAAACATTTCGCACTGTAATGGCAAATGTGTGTACTTCCTTCTAAACTGCAAATAGCGAACATTATTAACGTTCTGGAATTTGTCTAATTATCTATTGTCTCCCTAATTGCAGCTCTCTGCAATCAGAAACTGTAGATGTGTTCATAAAAGGATTATACGATAGAGTTGAAGTTTCGTTTCGAAATGTGGTGGCAATATTCATTATCATTAAAGTGAGCGAAGTTTTTGATTACAGGTTGATTTTGGATTGCAAGCTCGAGCTGAAGGCGAGACCGATAAACAGCCGAGACTGTTAACACCAACGTTCACGCGTTTCAATACGACGTTTTTCAGCACACTTGCGAGGAAACAAACCCAACAAATAGGATTATAAATTTATCTTGGACACTGTAAATATACGAGTATGATTATATAAAATAGACATTATACATTGTGGAAAATTATGGGCGGGTATTGTGCGCGCAGATAATTTTAAAAAAGCACTAGTATTTTGTAAGCTGCATTATGTAAGTACCTAAAAACGGTGCAATAAGAGCCACTTTACGAGCAAGTTCGTTGAAAAAATATTTCTGCTACTTACTTTATTTTTTGAGGAGAGCAGTGCATATTCGCCTTCACGTGAACTTTCCATTAGGTAGTCTAAACGCAATCCCAGTGGGAATAAATAAAAAGGTACTACTTACTTTTAAGTTTAAATCCCATGTTAAACAAGTCCTCTGTAAAAAAGGTTACTATAAACTCGATGATTATTTGAATGACCAAAATGTCTGGTCTTGACAATGTTACACCATGTAATTCAATATTTGTACTTTGTATATTTTGTTTTGTTTAAAAGAAGTGTGTTGTAGAGTTTCTGGCCGCATTTTCTCTACAACGGAACACCTTCCGAAGCGGTGGTAGAATCAAAAATGACGTCAAAAAGTTATCTATGTGATATTATTTTGAATAAACATTTTGACTTTGACTTTGACTTAAGTGACTTCAAAAAAGGTTTTTATTCATTGGTACGGTTACGGTGGACCTATCAGAGTGTTTCGACTTTCGTCACTGGTGTTGTTTTCCCATGCTTGCAGTAATAAGCAGTACAGGGACCCTAGACAAAGTATCATTCGATTAGCTTTAACGACATCAGAAAACAAAAAATTGTATGGACTTGACGTATGGTGACCAAAGCAAACGTCAAAATGTTTCGATTGCCAATGCCAAATCTATACATTCTGTCATTTTCTACTAGCGTCACCGCCAATAGAATGCCACTTTGTCTAGGGCCCCAGGTCGGTTAATTTAAGCTAGCGCGTGCCACACATGCAATGCGTTTGTCTCACTGCACGCATAATGAAAAGTTTCGCTATCTCGTTCAAACACGGATGCAGTGACAGGAACAACGCATCTGTGTGTATCTGTGAACGCGCCAGCTTTAGTTAACCAACCTGCAGCGGCTCCCCGAGTAACGTTGAATTGGTGATTTATAAAAACATACTAAAGAGAGCATTATCACGACTTTATTCCCGAGGAAGTCAGTATTCTGAAACCTCAATACATCCACGTTTCATCAGTAGTATCAAAACTCTGTCCAATCTGACAGGAAGTGAGCTCGTCGCCACTTGTAATGTAATGTTCAGTTGGTACAATACACACCAAATTCAAAAACGAACTAATGTATTTGATGGATAGATACTTCCCCGCGAGTCGCCTCGTGCCCCTCTGTCGTCTGGACTGGTTTGGGTGTTGTGATGCGCGCCCGCATCATTAGTGATGGGCTCCCACAGATGCTATGATATAAATTTCACCTTGTAAAATAAACTAAAAGTTATTGGTCGTATTCTTTTTCACAACTTTTTAGTTTTGTTTGAAATGATGGGCCCATATTAGGAATTTTATCAGAACGTAATCGCCACATAAAGTCTAGAAGCAAACAATGAAAAGCAATCTTCCTAACAAAATTCGCCTTGTACCTACCTACATCAGTCGATTCCATTACCGAAACAAAGATAAAGTATGGCAGTCATTTTACTACAAAGATGGATTATGATTCAAACCTTCAGATGCCTTCAGATTGCGAGGTAATGCGTTCCTTTATTGCGAACCGTGTGATAAATGTGTAAGTAAATTCTAGAAAATGTACATATTCCTTCATAAATGTGAAAACAGGTATAGTTGATGGTGTATAGTATGTGTAGCATGTCTTGGCACTTTTATATAATTTTTCAGTGACAGAGGGGCAGACCAGCAGCCAGGTGGTTGGGTGTTGCAATTGGATACCCTTTGGCAGCGTACGAAACCAGAGGTTCGTAACCAGTTACGATAGGCGAAAACTTCATTTTATACGATACTAGTTACGAAAAAAGCGTTTTTTTCTTTACACGACACTGGTTTCGACATAGGAAACTTATAATGAATTACGAGAAGGTACGAGTAGCCGGCAAACAGTGGATGAGACTAGCGTAGGACCGTTCTGGTTGACGTGAAAATGAAGAGGCCTATATCCTGCAGTGGTGTTTACCGGGCTGATGATGATGAATAAACTATGAGAGTATTCTTTCATGTCACTATCTTTCTTTGTTCTTTATAACTTGTTTGAAAGTCTGTCTATTTCTTCGCAGGCCTCACCTCTTTCTCAGAACACAGGCTATTCAAAACTGATTAAAAATAGTAGCGCAATGTGAATAAAATAGTAGGTAATTGAAGATGGTGTATTTTATTCTCTCTTCAAATTTGAATCTGTGAAAATGAAATTAACTTTTGTCAAAAACATAACCAATCTAAAACTAAGCTGAAAAAAAAACAGATTCAACAATGAAGGGGTCATTGTTCTCTGAGCCATTATTTTAGTTAAGTACTATTTAATAACCTTTGCCGTTAGTTTGAATGTAGCTGTCTTATTATAATGATTCAAAATATATTTCTGTCTGAAAGGATTTTTTTTAAATTCGCTTAGAGAGTCCAGCAAATGCTTTGAAAATTTTTTATTTGTTGGTTATCTTTTGTCTGAATTTGGCTTGGTATACGCAACGCAATCGTTTTACCATTAATTAGTGCCAAGATTTAACACTCAATGTATATACAGTCGGAATCAACTCTCCATTATTTCAAAAATCTAGATTTTTCACTTTTGAAGGCAGCCATTATTCATCTTGTCAGTCTTTTCTCAATTTTCTTCCATACATTATAAGGTGCGAAGTTGCACGAAGGGTGAGAAAATTTGCATTTTATACGATTCCGACTCCATATTGTCGAGAATACACAATCAGGTGAGAGATGCGTTCAGAATTTAGAATTCTATTTGTGAAAGGAGTGTTCGCTAAAAAATAACATTATTATCTATCTGTATGCAGGCTGTTTTTCTTCTTTAATCTGGAAATGATATTTAACAAGGTTAAAAAATACTCTATCACCTTTCAAGGTGTTGGGGAATTCATCATAATGGGCCTTATTTCATCTAAGTAGATGTTTCAAACAGCGTCTGTTTGGTTTTACTAACTTTAGGGCTTAAAGTATGAAACGCATATTTGATTATATCCTGTACAAAAGCAATCATGTACAGTCAGCAGCAATAAGTTACATACACTTTTGTTTTACGTCGTAGTACTAAAGTGTTTATACTCGTAACTTATTGCTGCTGACTGTATGTAAGATATTGGTGCATAAGCTAGTGCGTCTATCATTTTTCGTCTTTCCCCTCCAGAAACGGGGATCGATAAGATCGAGAGAAGAAGTCGAATGTAATAACTTTAACCGGTAACCATACAGTGTAGGGAAGATGTTGAAGATGCCTAACAAACGGGTGTTAGGGGTTGATATTCTAATCTAGGTCACACCACGTCATCAGCAGCCTATCATCGTAACACTTGCCTCTCCCAAGGCACGCCACAAAACTCTACCCATGACCACATGAATAAGTACCCCACAGAGAGAAAGCTTCGACACAATCGCGCTAGTTTAAAACCGATGGGAGACGTTGTGGCGAGAGCGTCGCGTGAGCATTTTGTGCGTTCCAGAGACAACGATTTTAAATTGTCCACAAGCGCGATTGTGGGGTATTAACTCAGGTGTCACGGCCTTCCTCATCTAGTCGCTCTCCGTTATTTTTTTCAGGTCTTCGATCCAGCCGGCTGGAGGGCGTGTAACACTATACGGCACCACTTTGTACATTAATTCACCATCGGCGGAGTCAATGCTTTTTTAGGGTTCCGTACCCAAAACGGTGAAAACGGGACCCTTCGTCCGTCCGTCCTAGCTTCAGAAGGCTGTATCTTCATAACCGTAAAAGGTAGCCAGTTGCAATATCACTGAATATGCATCATTATATTGAATTAGACAAAAAACTATTTAAATAAAACAGTAAAAATTAAGGGGGATTGTCAACCTTTTTTTTTCTCGCTCTATCGAAAAACGGTAATACCTACATACAAAAAGCATCAATGATTTGAATGTTTTAGTGTAAACTCACAACATAATAACAAATCATAAAAACTGGCCAAGTGTGAGTCGGTATCGCGCTAAGGGTCCCGGAAAATCCATTTTTTATGGTAAAATTATAAATGTGTGTACGGAACCCACGGTGCGTGGGTAGGTCGACTCGTACTTGGCCAGTTTTAATTGTAATTGTCCGTAACTGTACCTACAAACTAAGTTATAATAAACATAGTATAATAAACATTGATTGTAACAGAACATCACTAAGTTTATACCAAAACCCATCTCGTTTACCTAACAGTATTTACATAGTGTTAAATTAATTAACACTGAAAGCAAGATGGGATGGGTCTAGATAAACCTAGATTAAGTTAAATGGAAGTCAGGATGAATAAGATGGTAATCTGGTTAGGCTAAATTAAAGCATTTGTGTGACGCTCGGAGTCAATTAGGTTGAAATGCAATTTGTGTGCTAGTTGCCATTGGAAGTTAGTTTTTTTGTAACGGAAAACTTTTGCGGATGGATTTTGAGTAAAATACATCTAATAGGCACAATGTTTTTGTAGATCGACGTCGTAAACTAGATTAGGTGGTTAATTTTATAAATATTCTGAAAGCATGTTAACCACTAATTTGGTTTTACCTTTTTTGGTTTTTATTTTTAAACGTTTTATTATTTTATAATTATTCTTATTTGACATTGCTAATTTTATTTTATTGTACAATTTGACGATCATTTGTTATGAATGGACATTTTATGTAAAATATTTATGTAAGAATGTGACATGTTATAATATGAAATAAATGAATCTAATCTAATCTAATCTACCAATCCGTACTAGGCCTGCGTGATGGAGTATGGTACACTTCCTCTAACCCTCATGAGAGGAGGCCTTTGCCCTGCAGGGGAATCTTACAGGCTATAACTTAACTTAAGTTGACCACTTATTTGGTTTCACTGGACCCGCGTGGTAAAGCAAGTCCCGATTCCTCTAATTATGATTTGTACGATTAAGCCTGTGCTCTGCAGTAGGACGTGAGAAGATAGGCATATTATGACGATGATGAAAAAGGACAGACGACCTAAAAAAGCAGCGGGGAGCGACTGGATGAGGAAGGCCGAGGACAGAGTTTTGTGGCGCGCCTTGGGAGAGGCCTATATTCAGCAGTTGACGATGATAGGCTGATGATGAAAAAGACATAAGATAGAGTGAGAAATTGTGTAATTAGTGATCGATGTAAATTGAAAGAAGATGTTGTGACAAGGATAGAGAAGGGTATGCTTTGTTGGTTTTGTCATGTGGAGAGGATGAGTGATAGCAGATGTACGAAAGAGATATATGGAGCTAAAGTGAGTGGAAGTGTCGGCAGTGTGTGTTGTCGCCTTCACCAGGTCGTCGGTCCACCGTGTACTCTCGAGAACTTTTCGGCCCCATCGGCCATCGGTTCTGCGAGCAATGTGCCCCGCCCACTGCCACTGTAGTTTAGCAATTCTTTGAGTTAGATATGTCAGCTACTCTTCAACGGATCTCTTCATTTCTGATTCGATCTCGCAGGGAAATTCAGAGCATAGCCATCTGTGAGTGTGTGACAATATTGTTAAACGCATAATTAATACTTTAAGCCCAATATCACTCAAGCTATTTTTAAGCACTCAAGGTATTTCGTAACTGCATCGCAACGACATCGCCAAGCACGTATCCAGACTTTTGTGGCAATGGCAATGGCAAGATTAAGATAAATCGATTGACGTAAGAATCATCAAAATCGTCCCACGCGTTTGGTCTCTCGTGTACAAACATACATACATACATAGGCTGTTAAACACATTACCCTTCCTTTGCGTCGCGGAGTCGGGTAAAAACCATAACTTACCAAATATGTCTTGCCGCAAAAGAACCAGAAATCAGAAGAAAAAAGTTTCAACAGAAATTGAAATTCGAACGACCGGGTGCGTTCGTAATGCAGTACTTATCTGCATCATTTGTCAAAGCGTACGTCTCTAATTGGGGCGTTCTGAAACCGCTGTGCGCTTGGAAATGCTTGAAAAAAAAAAGATAAAACGCCTGTGAGTATGTGAGTGTTCATTCCACGTTGAAATATGAGCTGGGGGATGCGAAATGGCTATTCTGACGATGTTTTTTTTAGTAAGTAGCTGGAGAGTGTTGGATTGAATATTTAAAAAAGGAATTTCGAATGAGGATTGCTGTCGCTAGATATAGCGTTACTGGCACGAAAGTTATGATTTTTTTTGAGCTTTGATATGTTTTAGTAAATTACAGCTTGGCAAAAAAGTTGTGATAAAAAATGAGGGCGCTGCCTCCACGCAAGAACGTCAAACTCACGCATAACCTGGCAATACCACCATACTAAAATTTTAGTTCCACCTGTCTGTCAACACGTTCATGACTTTTTTGACAAGCTACCGAGGACAGGAAAGTAAGAAAGGTCTCAGATCTCATGTAATTAACAAACATGTGATCTGAGGCTTTCTTATTTACTGTCCGAGGATAGTATACTATTTTTCTCCTCAACGGAGCTCGTCGCTTTCCACCTACGTCGAGGAGAAAAAAATTGCAACCAACCACTAAACCCCTATATTATACGGAATCGCGCACGGCGGGGTCTGTACCACCATACAGTATCAACAATAAAAAATATCTGGCACAGCGCGAGCCCGACACACTCTTGGCAGGTTTTTATTTTAAAGAATTTGCTAAAATTCATTGTGTAAGATATAACAGGGTCTGTCTGTTAGTTTGTAACTAAGTTTCGGTACTAAACCAGCGCCGACGGCGACGCTAACTTACTTATGTACAGCGACGTGACTTCTTGCTTCGCCTTTCTTTGAACCAGTTTCAACTAGTAAAAACTTGCTTTTTAACTCCTTGTAATAAAGACTTTTAGTTTTATTATGAAACGCGGTGTTGAATTTAAATTTAGACATAGAAATGTTTTCTACTTCCACCTAACTTCCACTCAATCAAATTGTAGGTAAGTATGTCAAAAACGTCCACGATTCAAGAAACTTCCGTGGTTTCTCGTGACTTAAGGTCTCCTCGAGATAAACTAAAGATATAGATAAAATAAACGTCGCTGACGCTGAAGCATGTTTTTCGTAAAATAATTGCTTGTGTTTTCCAATAGGAAACATAGAATACTAAACACTACAAAAAATGACTTCAAATTCCACCATTGACTAACCAATTCATTAGGACAACTCCACTAGAGGAACCTCGAAATTTATGAAGACTGATAATAAAGATTTCGAGAATGTTTCGAGGAAATTCGACAGATAGAGAGACTGATAATTTTGCCAACAAAATACCACTAAACGATCACCCATCCAAAGACTGACCGGATATGACGTTGTTTTGGTGGTTGCAGAGGTGTCAATTTTACGCAAAAGTTTGACGCGTAATACACGTAGACGGTATTAAATATGTAAGTATTAATTTATATATGGAAAAATAGTTTGTAGAATCTAGATGCCGCGTATCAAATAAAATTTGCAATTTATAATATAATTGCGAAGACACAAAGTTTTAATCACGTCAATCAAAGTTATAAAAACTTTATATCTTCGTAATTATATAACAAATTGCATCGCGGTATAAGCGGCATCTAGATTCTCTAAACTATTTTTCCATATATAAAATATTACTTTTATTAATTCCGTCCACGCGTATTACGCGTCAAACTTTTGTATGGAATGAGACCACCTTAACTTCGATGATCGTTTTCAATACACAAGCTCCACTACGCTAACACGTTCCTTTTCGTTTCAAAATAAATCAGTGACAATTTGCAGTGACAGATTCGCTGCGGTTAGTGCCTTAAGGGTAGTCCATTTAATTATCGACCGCACCATTTCCCGACTGTCACATGTTTATTCATCCGCACGCGCGTCGGTCCGACCGCGGCTTAAATCCTTTAATTGATTACTGTAGATAGGTAGTGAGTTTTTAATTTATTAGTTTGCTCTACGGCTTTTTTGTTCGTGCTTTGTGTTATTATGAATTATGGAATTGCGGTTTTATAGTGGAGAAATAAAGTTGAATTTTCTAAAGCTGTGTCGTCATCATAATATCGTCAGAGGGTGTTGTGTGTATGGGCGTTAGACCACCAACCTAGCCCAATGCGAATTTGACAAACCCAGTGTCAGAATAAGAGAAGTTCAGCGTATTGCAGCTTTGTAAACAATACAAAAATAGCAGAACCATAAAACTATACTAACTAACCTATAACTATATTCACCAAGGGGTAACTAATTTTACTAAATTTACTTATTATCCCCTTGGGTATATATTTGAGCATTGCATAGCATATACAGGGTGTCCCGTAAATCAACGTCAAGCCGGAATCGGATGATAGGCCAAATCGTAATGGTTACCAGAAAAATAATAAAAAAATCTAAGTCATCATTTAAATATTTTAAATTATAGGCATTTTTTTTTCGTGAAAATATACACCCTGAGAATTCAAAGCAACAGGTTAGATAAAAACTATTCTGGATTAAATAAGAAAAATAAAATTGAAAAAAAAAGTAAAGATTTGTAGCAGTAGGAGCTAAAAAACTATCACAGGACGTACATTAAAAATGCCTATGGTTTAAAAAATTCATGACCTAGATTTTTATTATTATTTTTCTAGTAACTATTATGGTTTGGCCTATCACCCGATTCCGGCTTGACGTCGATTTACGGCACACCCTGTATGCTCATGACTATATTCCCTAAGGGGGTAATTGCAAAATATACACATTTCCCGTTTATTTCCCTAAGCTTACAAGGGTCCAAATATACTTAAAAATGCGTCAAGATAGACAGGGACCTGCTTAATTGCTTTGGGATCCTTTTTTGTTTCGCGTTTTGCTGTGTCACGTGTATTTATTACATGCTTCAGATGTAAGGCGTCGGAGCATCGTGGAATTCGTGGAAGCGAGTTGAGAAGACTGTACATTGTATAAATAACATAAATGGCAATAAAAGACATTATTGACTGACTGACGGACAACGCACAGCCTAAACCACTGAAGATAGGAATGTTTTATTAGTATACATACCCCTACAATCCTATACATGCTTTGTGAAAAATATATTCCAATCAGGATTTTATATTTAGGAGTTGTATGGGTGGCTCTTTTGCCGGTACGTGAAGAAGGGGTTATGCTGAAAAACAGCGCTGGTCAGTGTGTTTTATCACACTACCAGCAAACGCTGAAGCCTAATCCTTTTGTCATAGTGCTTATAAATGTTTTTCATTTAATATTTATATTTAGATGAAATTATGTTGTAAACTTTTATAAATCTATTTCAATTTTTATTTCATTTTCAATTTCATTTCATTTTTCAATTTTAAATTTCAATTTCAATTTCAGGTATACTAATAAAGCATTTTCCGAAAATCAACCCCTAAAGAGTTTTCCGAAATCTATGCTAGTTCATTCAATGATTGAGTTTTCCTAAAATGCTTAGTGCACAATTAAAGTGTAATGCTGTCTGTCCACCTTCTGTCCACTGAAGCGGAGCGAGGATGCGGAGCGGAGAAACGAGGGAATGTTTGCCAATGGGATTGCATAAAATCCCCACTACGAGATTTTCTGCAATCCTATTGGTTGATATTTCTTGGTTTCTCCACTTCGCAGCCTCGCTCCGCTTCAGTGCATAGGCAATCTGATTGTTTGATCATCTCTTTAAAAATGTGCATTATTTTGAAAGGACCTTTACCTATGTCTTGTTTACCTTGTCTATGTCAGAGTTTATTCATACCGCCTTACGGCCTCTGACGTAGTTTTCATTTAACGACTACTACCAGAGATAGCCGGGACCAACCTACCTATACGTACGAGTATATAACCTATGCGAGACCTTACCTATGTAAAATCTATATTCTCCTTTACATCCACCTCAAGAACGCCGTCGAAGGAATTCCAGTAATTGGATGAGACGAGCGCATGGCAATTTTCTAGATGCGCAAACCTTTTTTCCGAATAAATATATTGTTATATCAATTTGGATTGTGATTAGTTCATTACTTCTTGTTTCTTTCGTGGGAATTAGATTGCTTTTCTTTGGGGAAAAATAAATATAGAGGATTAACAAGAACAATACACTTCTAGCTAGCTAGTAGGTAATCATTTTTAGCCTTCCTCTGACGAATACTTAATAAAAACCGGTCATGGGCAAGTCGGGCTACTAGCGCACCGAGGGTTCTGTACCACACCACCATACAACATTATTAACTTAGAAAACAGTTTTGTTTTCTCCGGGACCTTTAGCGCGAGACCGACTCACACTTGGCCGGTTTTTATTCGTTCGGTAAGCTACGTAGTATCTTCACGTCCCAAATACCGCAGTATCTTAAAACGAAAGTCTTCGATCAGTGTGTGTTGCCAGTGATGACATATGGAACAGTGACGTGGTCCCTCACTCAAGGCAATGGAGAGGGCTATGTTCGGAGTTTCCCTGCGAGATCGTATCAGAAATGAAGAAATCCGCAGAAGAACCAGAGTAGCTGACTTAGCCCAAAGAATTGCAAAACTAAAGTGGCAGTGGGCGGGGCACATTGCTCGCAGAACCGATGGCCGATGGGGCCGGAAGGTTCTCGAGTGGCGGCCGCGTACCGGAAAGCGCAGCGTGAGTAGGCTAGGCCCCCCACACGGTGGACCGACGACCTGGTGAAGGCGTCGGGAAACCGTTGGATGAGGACAGCGCAGGACCGTTCGTTATGGCGATCCTTGGGGGAGGCCTATATCCAGCAGTGGACGTCCATCGGCTGAGATGATTATACTGTAGTTTTTTCTATAATTACATCAAGTTTGAGGCTTGTATGTATTACTGTTTTTACGATAGAGCGATATCAAAAAAACTTTGATAAAAACTAGTTTTTTTTAATTGTTAGCAAATATCCGCCATGCACATTCTGTGAAAACAACTGTCTAACCATAACGATTTAAAAGTTACAGCCCTAAGAAGGTAGGACTGACAGACAGATGGACGGACAGCGTAGGCTTATGAATAGGGTGCCTTTTGGTATGGAACATGGAACCCTAAAAATTAGCTAAAGGCAACTCGCAAGCGTTTGGCACGACCTTTTTAATACCTGCCTCTGAACATACATAAACTTAAAACTTATTCCTTTTGATAGATTAGAAACTTTACACTACCAACTATATTTAATTGCAAAGCATTTAGCAATTTAGCATTTGGAATTGAATAAGCATTTGGTGTGACATATTATATTGATTTATTTACAACCAGTTCACAACTAATATTTTGTTTTCGAGTATTTTAGGGTACCGCGTAGTCAATATTTACCCTTTAATTTTAAAATATTACAGAAATAGGGTCCCGCTGAGTGTAGCCACACAACAATTCTGAATATATTTAACAACGTAGCTCTTATACTTTTAATGAAAATCGTTATAAAATAGCTAAGGAACCCATCACGCTCTTGGTCGGTTCTTGGTATTGAAAGTTCTTAAGTTATTCTCTACCCTAAGGGTCCGAGGGTCTAATAATCAAGCAAACACGAACATATTTCAAACAGTAGCACCTATATCACTATGCCCATCTTCAAAGGACAAATTAGTATGCAAATTATAGGGTATCACATAACTAGCAGTTACTATACTAGGTTCTAGTATCTGTTACATGGTATCACCACAGTTTATGTATCTTTACAGTTGTGAAACTCGGCGGTTGCCAAAAGTCAGTAGTACAAGGCGCGCGGGCTAACCCCTTCAGGAAGAGAGCTAGCTAGTCATGAGGCAGCTGTTCGATTCCTGGCCGGTACCATTAGGTTCTACGGAATTTGTTTACGGTTGTATTTATCATTATCACTGTTCGGCGGTGAAGAAAAACATCGTGAGGAAACCTGCATACCTGTAGGTATGTGGAAAAAAAGTAGTGGTTAGGATGTGTATGTAAAATATGGGTGAGATTAGGGCGAACACAATAGACCAGGAGTGCGATTTTTGAAAATCATACGAGCGGTTCGGCAATAGAAAGTGTCAAAATTACTATGGAGATTACGCATCTTTCTACTGCCGAACCGCTCGTATGATTTTCAAAAATCGCACTCCAGTGATGTTCGCAGTGTAGGTAAACCTTGCTTGCAATAGCCCAGCCAACAATAATAATAACAACACAGAGTACCTACTATGATTACTCTACCGTATACCCATTTAGGGTATTTAGGGTTATCTCAATAATAAACGAAAATGAATAACAATAACTGGAAATAACATAATAACTGTCAATATTTCATAGCTATTTTTCATCTACTAGTCCTATCTAGTAGATGAAGGACACTGACGATAGGACTAGTTCATCAATACAAGGTCGCTCAGCGAACTATGGAGAGAGCTATGCTCGGTGTTTCTCTGAGGGATCACATCAGAAATGAAGTGATTCGTCACAGAACTAAAGTGGCTGACATAGCTCAGAAAATTAGCAAGCTGAAGTGACAATGGGCTGGTCATATCTGCCGAAGAACTGACAACCGATGGGGTGTCAGAGTTCTAGAGTGGAGACCGCGAACTGGTAGGCGTAGTGTGGGACGCCCTGCTGCCCGCTGGACAGACGATTTAAAAAAGGTAGCGGGGAGTGACTGGATGAGGAAGGCCAAGGACAGAGTTTTGTGGCGCGCCTTGGGTGAGGCCTATGTTCAGCAGTGGACGATGATAGGCTGATGATGATGATGATGATTCATCTACTATTATTATTCATTTGCTTCACTACTATTCGGTTGAAGTAAAATTTTCATTTATCCAATCTTTTTTTTCGTAAACATTTTGGACAAAAAGCTCTGTAGCATTCATTGTCATCATTGATTGAAGATGAACGAATTTAGTAGAAAATGACAAATAGGAAAGAGCGGGAAAAGGCCTCCCTTTTAATCCTTCAACCATCTCTGTTTTGGGCATGCGCTGGCCACGCGTCGTCGAAAGCAGCCATATCGTCCCGCCACCTAAACATTCCAAGATCAAAATGAAATGAATCTTTTCCGAAAAAAACAAGTGCGTGCACACTCAATCGACGAAAGTGCATGAAAAGATGTATAAGTAGCGTGTGCCGGTCCGTCCGTAGTCTCTGCCTAGTGCCTACCCCATAGATTTAAAACTTTTCGCTTCCGCTGAAAGATGGGGATGGAGAAATCGAGAGCGAGATAGCCAGTTGTGAAACCTTATGTTAACAAAAAAGACAAAACATTATTTTTTGTTTTGGTCACCGTGGCCTGTTTTAGTGTTTGGCAAGATGTCAATTCTACAGAATCTTTGCCAAACAAATCGTCTATTAGTATGGAAAAGTCAAACTGTTGCTGTTCCATGTGCGGCCACGATATGGCTTAATCTAGAGCGTAATGCCACATTTACACTAAGCCCTTTTGGACACGGAAGTGAGAAGGGAAGTGAGCAGGGAAGTGAGCAAGGAAGTGCGTAGCGTGAGTATGTAACAGCGCGAGTGACCTATTTACATACTCACGCTGCCCACTTCCCTGTCCAACAGGGCTGAGTATAAATATGGCATTAATCTATGGCCTACCCCCATGTGTGCCCTACACTGGAGTGAGATTAGTATGGTATGTAGGTTATCCGCCATTTTGTCACCCTGAAAGCATTGCGTTGCGCGCGACATCGCAGTTTCTCTTTTATGCTCTGTGGTACTTACCGTATTCGGTTACTGGGGATTGGCTATGTAAATTTACTTGCGAGGCATTGATTAAAGTAATCTGGATGGTACTAAGTCTGTGATCCAAAGTAATTGATGACTAGAACGTTTGGAATTGTTAATCCAGAATACATTGTTACGTTTTGTTTTATTGATGCCCTATACCTCAGTTGGTAGTGAACCTGCCTGCTCAGCTGAGTACGGGTTCGAATTCCATAAGGGGCTAGTATTTTCTATGGTGAATAAGAACTTTTGGACTTCGTTCTGAAACTTTATTAAAAACACCTTTATTTACATGATGCGGTCGTTTCTGAAGTGGTTATTATACAGGGTGTAAGTTACAACCTGGCAAACACTGAAACGATGAATTCAGACAAGCAGCGGCACAGCAGATTTTTTTTCGCTTTTCCTGACGGTGGATTCTTAGTGAAAGTTGTTCAGTTTGATGGTCCAAATTCACCGATTCAGTTTTGCCAGACTGACACTTTTACACCCTGTATTGGAAATTATGTTGGCAAGTTAGTGGTCACGTTTGCTATTGTTATGTCAAGTAATGACAGAGAATTGTCTCCGGGAATACAGGGTGGAATTTTGAGACGGGGGGGGGACAGTAAGGGCAGGTACCTTAACCGTTGTAGCTATAGCGAAACGTTCTTATGTTCCTTCACTTTTTGAAACATTTTGAACTGCATTCACAGATTTTGACAAAAAAACGGACTAACCGAGGTTAGATTACTAGAAATGTTAGAAATCGCAAAAAACATGTTAAGTTTACGCAAAAAACTTTTCCCATACATTTCGTATGAAATTAGACTCCAACTTACTTTTAAAAAGGTACTTATCATGGATATACTGACTGCTAAAATGTAGACTGGAATGCAAATTTTTTTTTTTTATTTTTTTTATTGGAAAACCAACAGCAATACAATACAGTAGTCACAAGAGTGAAAGCCAATAACAGGTTTTCACTGATAGATACAGGAATAGTCGAGAAAAAACAAATGGTTAACAATGTTTAAAAAACGCACATAAGTCAGCACACATGTCAGCCTACTGGTAGATATACCTATAAAACTTAAGTTAAACACAAAATTGCAAAAAACAATAAAAGAAAAGAAAAGTAAAGACCTTAGCCTAACAATAACCCCTACACTTTATCAGTAAAGAAATCAAGACTTAACAACCTCCTTGTCGACTCGACGCTAGAGTTAAAGAGAGCAATTTTTAAAGACACACGTTCAATATTATGATCGAATGATGCATAATCTCCATAGTGATGCTGGTGATGTTTTCTGCTGCTGATTTGAACGTGTGACTTAAAAAATAGCATTCCTGCGCTCGCGGCATGGTGCATCGATAAACGTTTTATCGCGCCTGCTAACTCGTTCGTCCGCACGCAAAAAGAAAGGGAGCTAGGGCGCGATAGCGCTTTATCGCGAGATCATGCCGCGGGCGCTGGTCAAAAATTAATAAAATGCATAAAAAATGAATGCTTCAAATTTCATGCAATTACATTATTATTAGTTTCTGTATAGTAGTGAATGTTCTTTTAAAAATTATTATAGAAAATACTTATTATTATTATGTGTGAACTTAGCGCGCTCTGTACAATAACACAAACACGATGTGTTGTGCAAACTCAGAGATAACTAATTTGTACCCGAATCTAATTCAATTACAATCAATTGAATAACAATTGACAGAGAGCTACCAATGGTGGAGTAGAGTAGGACTTTTAATCTAAAAAAGCAAAATTTTAATTTTTGGAAAAACCTACGACGACGGATGTAAGTAAACGTTGGAATAGAAAAAGGATTAAATAAAAAATGTTTAAAACGCCTCGACTAAATGAAAGTAGGTAGGTAAGTAACGAAAGATAATAAACCAAACTCTGGAAATTCTGTCGGGGCTGCCATTTCATGCCCTATGTAATGAACTAACATTTTTTAGTTTTATGAGTTTGTGTCTAATTGAAATTGGGAACAGAGATGGCAAATTTTGTACAGGATGTATTAGGATTGTAGAATCACTAGTTTTCTGATTTTGTTCATACTTAAATTTAATGTTTTGTTAATGTCTCAATTATACAATAATACACAATAAAAAACAAGGAATTATTGAGGAATTATGTTTTACAGGTACTATATTTCAAATTATGATCTAAAGTGCAATTAATGCAACCTACTCCTACAAAAATCCGTAGATTTCCCCGACTATACTATGGTCTTTCTCTGGATACCGGCTGCTGGACAAAGTTTACATAATATTATTATGATAATATTCGTAGCTCGCCGGCAGCCGATAGGTATCGCAAACCGAGAATGGTAACAGCACGTACTGAATACACAAACAGTTATTTACATTTGAAATTGACTGTACACCGGTCTGTTGGGTCAGGGAGACTAATTAATTTAAATTTCATGGTATTGTAAAAGAGATAATTGTATGCCTATGGTTTACGAAAAAAGGTTCGTTATTTTGCATGCTGTAAATGAAGGATGAATAAAATAAATATCATAGTCCATTTTAACTACAGCGCTTAGTTTTAAGGCGTATCATTCCGGGACCACGACTCTCCATAGTTATCGATGCAAACGATCATAATTTAGCCGTTTTCTTTGAAAAATGAGATGATTTTTTTTATTAATTTCGAAATAGAAAGAAAACCACATCATTCTAAATTGTGTTGTGAACAATATTGTAAATTTTTATTAAAAATTTAAGAGTAAAATGGTTACAACTGGAAAAAAAGGGGTGACTTTAGATTCCCTTTTCTTCGGGTTTATTTATTAAAATAGATTTCTAGAAAAACCACATCAATTCTCATATCGTGTAGATAGTTCAGTTTTTTTTTTCAGCTCAAAAAGTGTCGTAGTTAATGAATAAAATGGTTACAAAGTGACCCAATTTCGTGGTAAAACCAGGAGGTAGCCCCTTAAATGGATAAAGTGGGCAAGAGTGGTCCAAGGTTTGAGTATCCTCTAACTGCTCCTACCTTAGAGGGGGGCTCTTGGACCAGTTGCAATACATTTTTGCCCAGTGTCCTTTACCTCTAGCAAAAATATTGAACTCACGACCCACTCTCTAGCCCACTCTACAATTACAAGCAGTATTTTGATTGACCTACCTTTTCACTGCAACATTTTGATTTATAAATTTTATAATAACAACTGTACCAAAAGCGTGAGAACTTTATAAAATCATTATAATTATACCTACAGGATAATTTAGAATATTTTTAAAGTAGGAATTTGTATAAATTTTGAACCACGTACCTACCCATTATCTGTATGTTATATAGGCAAAAGTCTTGAATAAACATTCATAATGTATTATAGTCATTAATCTTGAGATCATTGTGTTGAGCGAGTATGTGAAATGTCAATCTTAAAAGTTTAAAAAGTCTATTCACCTTACATTTACTGGCCAACTTGCTGTAGTCCAATCATTTTAGAATTTCCTTGTAGGTGTCCATACAAGGATTGTCCTAACAATAATTCATCTATCGCTGAAACTTTGCAGTGTGATAAAGTAAAGTATACAGATTACGGTTGACAAATAATCTAGGACCGGAAAAAATTAAACCTAGATTATTTGTCAACCGTAATCTGTATACCTTTTTTTATCACACTGCAAAGTTTCAGCGATAGATGAATTATTGTTAGGGTCAAACCCTAAAATGATTGGACTACTGGTAGAGTTTCCAAAGCCGCCTTAATACGCGTCAGACTTTGCTTAACTTATAGGCTTAGCTTGACTACCGCCAACTAAGAGCCCACTGGATTACAGAACTTTAAAACGGTCACCCATTCAAAGTCTTTCTCTTATTGACGTTGTTCTATAAGCTTAAGGGGATATAGTCGGAGCGCGCTCCTCGATAAATTTTTATATCACACTACGGATAACTTCAGCATATTATTGTATTCTACTTATGAAACTGAACAACTTTTACTACAGGGTGAAATCGATATCATTAGCATCCTTTGAAACTAAGAGTCTACCCATCAAACTGAACAACTTTTACTATGGGAGCAAACGAATCGGAGCAACAAAAAAATCTGCTTTCCCATACTAAACTGCACCCGCCGCCGCTGCCTACATGACTCAAATGTATGGGACAGCTGATTTTTTTTTGCTCCCATTGGTTTGATGGTAAAAGTTGTTCAGTTTGATGGGTAGACCTTAGTTTAAAAGGATGCTAATGATATCAATTTCACCCTGTATAGATCCAACATCGAAATCGCGATAAAAAAACAGCTGTCCCATACATTTGAGTCGAATAGGAACTGCAGTTTTGTATAGGACAGCTGTTTTATTTCGCGATTTCGAAGTTGGCTCCATAGTGAACGTTGTTCAGTTTGATGAGTACGTAGAATACACGCTGAAGGTGCAGTGATATATTTACCGTATATAAATGTACCACTGCAGGGTATGGCAATGGGCATTAGCCCATAACATAGTATTCCAACGCTATGCATTTCTTCGCAAGACAAATATTTAGTAAAATATTTTGAACAATAAAATTACACACCAAAATAAAAATAAAACATGTAACTGACTAGATAATGTTTGGCTGCAGTAAGCTGGTACCTACTTAATTAAAAAAAGGAATTTTGCAACTAGTTTTCTTATTGTATTTTTTTACTTCATGTTATCACTTGATGTAACTTTTTATGTGCTGTGTTATTTACCTATAATTGGTTGTGCAATTAGATTAAGCCCTATAATTTATGATATCCGTGTATGTATGATTGTAACAACTGTTGGTAAATCAATAAATAAAAATAAAATAAAAAAATTTGCCCACCACGCATGACCAATGTGGATTGGTAGACTCATCTGAATTTCTTCTTCAGCGTATGCATGTTTTCTCATAATGTTTTCCTTCACCGTTTGAGAGCTCTCGGTATTACGTACACGCAGTAACACATCAAGCTATGCAAAACCAACATAAGCTGGCCACGCGTAGGTTGCGTAACGGTATAGCGTCATGCGGCCAGCTTATTACGGTTTTGAATAGGTTAATGGTTAAGGCGTATCAGCCGTGGACCACTCTCCTCTCACTCACACTCCATACTAATCGATGAGAAAGAGCGCGTGGCTCCGGTCAGAATTTTGCTGTTTTCTTTGAAAAATTCGATGATTTTTTATTAATTTCGAAAAAGTAAAAAAACCACATAATTCTAAATTGTATTGTGAACAATATAGTAAATTTTCATTTTGTTCCGATTAAAAATGTAAGAGTGAAATGGTTACAACTGAAAAAAAAGGGGTGACTTTAGAGTCCCTTTTCTTCGGTTTTATTCATTAAAATCGATTTCTAGAAAAACCACATCATTTCTCATATCCTGTAGATGGTTCAGTTTAAATTTCAGCTCAAAAAGTGTCATAGTTAATGAATAAAATGGTTACAAAATTACCCAAAACCGGCAGGTAGCCCCTGTGTCGCCGTGTGTACAGACAGCATCAGAGAAACCTGACCCCTCTATCGTTATCTTTATAACCGCAAGGGGGTTAGATTTATCCGGTTTTTTTTTTCAGGGTCCTGGGTTCGAATCCCGGTTCGGTCATGGATGTTATATATTCGTGCCGTTGTTGTATGGTTTCCATAATAAAAGCCTTTAGTGCTAGTTTGGGATCATTACAATGTATGTGCCTGTGAGTGAGCGTTATTTATTTATTTTATTTATCTGATGCTGACCGTACATTATAAAAAGAAAAAATATTTGAATCCAAAATCTATTTAATGCACCAAATCAAAAGAAGAAAAATGAGACGTAAAAAAGACCTCTAAATCTGAAGAACCTTAGCCTTTTTCCGAAACCCCTTCAAAAACTGTTCACGGACCCCTATTCGGAATACAAAAGAATCTAGATGGCGGGCACCCGATGCATAATTCAACATGCCTCCCGTTTATTCTCACTTCGCTAAATGAATTATACTATAGATTCCTTTATGGTTTTGTATTTTTCGTTTCACAAAGCATTGCGTTTCGTTTTAGTATAAATTCCAGATTTATACTTTGTTTGTTGAAGCTGCAGGTGTTTTCTGTTGCTTACGAAACGAATAACAGTACCTAATCGGGATTTTATTTTTAAATTCTTAATGGTAACATAGAAAAAATTAAAATAAAATGAAGGGTTATTGGTCCAGTCGGTATTGTCTATCGGCAGAAGGGTGATAGACTGAAAGTAAATTAGTTTTAGCAAAATAAAGAATAACTTGCTTCAAAATCGAATTAGAAATGCAAAGTGCGCCTTTGCTTCGGAGACGTCTGTCGCCACTTGTCTTCCCGCTCACGCTGATAAAACTACTCATGCCCTCTTGCTCGCACTACACCGCGCACCAAAGAACATATAAGAGCGTTGCTCATATCTTTGGCCTGCCCCGCCCACAACGCCTTTCTAACCTCTTCTTATACGTTCTGTGGTTAAACCACTTAACTGATTTTAATGAAAAATTCCCGTTATTAGGTAGAAACCTAACCAATTGCAATAAATGCATACTACAACGTGCATAATACAATTTGATTTTCCTTTTAATAATTTTCCTTTTATTTTTGCGATTTCAGGTCTGCTCCCATAGCAAAACATGTTCAGTTTGATGGTTTAAACCACCATAAAAATTTGGAAAGTGCTATGCAAACTGAAACGGTGAACTCAGACCATCAAACTGAACAACTTTCACAATGGAGCATACATCAGGAAACGCGAAAAAAATCTGCAGTCCCATACATTTAAGTTGGGTACGTACAGTAGTTTTGTACGAAACAGCATATTTTTCGCGTTTCCTTAGTATGTGTAGGCTCCATAGTGAAAGTTGTTCAGTTTGACTGTCTAATTTCACCGTTTCAGTTTGCGGAGGCCTGTATCTTAAACCTTGTAATATTATGTATATCTTTGTTCTATTGTATCTAAAAAATTTTTAATATGAATTTGCATAATGACAATAATAACGCATTCCCAAACACATTACATTCACATTATTAAATTCCTCCAATTTGAAATAAGTTAACTAACACCACAATTACCCAGGAGATACATAAACTAAAAATATACGTAACATGAATACACACTTGTATCACTTTATACAATTTCAAAAACATCTGTTATAAATGTAAAACAGTGTTAGCTAACTAGAACGCCTCATTTTGAAACATGGAAACTTAGCATAAAACAAGGTACATTTACCCTAATAGTGTCTGGCATGAACAGAAAGGCCTGCTCATTTCAAGGGTTTGCGAAACTACTATTACGTTTTTAGGGTACCGCTGTTCTAAATGAAACTGGTGCAGAATTACACCAGATGGCGGCAAATTAGATACAAAGCAGGTCTTCTGATTTCAAGGCCTTCAAGCTCCGAGTTTCCGCTATTTAAGGCGGTATGATCCCGATGTATGGCCCACTGGAGTAGTATTTAGACGCTTTTGGCACATGATTAAATATTGCTACTAACTAATTATTATTAAATAATGCTACTAATTAAATGAATACATTAAAATATTGATAATACTTATTACTCAGTGGATGAATTTTTGGTGTACTCTGATCTTGGCGGTAAAAGATAATCAATGCATAGTTTAATTAGGTATTGTTTTGACATGGCTTTCACTTTTTTTTCTCTGACATAATAATAATAATGTATAAAAATTATCCGAGATGATCTCAATATTAAATTTTGCATGCTATTGACATAATGGCTTAAATAGGCGTTATCAAACTTCTCTCATTATTATAACATCTGAAATTGTACCCTATTTATTGGAAAATAAATTTATTTGTATTTGTAACAAGTATTGCAACAGTTTACCCTAACACCCTGTATAAGGCGTATGTGGAAGGAAATATTACTAGAGGCAAACCTAGGAGGACGTACCCAGACCAGATCAAAAACGTCATTAAAAATGCTAGGATAAAAGCAGCCAAAATCTACGGGAATGTATGACAAGATGTATGGACCTAGAGGAAGCAAGAGAGGTGTATAAGAACTACCCGAAGTGGAGATCCATAGTTTCTGCCTATCCCTCTGGGAAAAAGGCGTGAGTTTATGTATGTATAACGAAACTCTGTCTTCTGCATACCTAGTGACGCGCTTGACCAGTTTTAGCCTTATCTTTTTAGAAGTGTAGTTAGAAATTGTTTGGATACATTTTCGAAATGCATAGATCAAGTAGTAGTGACTGTTGCACAGAGGCTCGAAGGTTTTTCATCGCCTCTCTTTATGTGTTCTTTTTATTGATCTATTGTCAAAGTTGGACCGAAAACCTTCTACCCGAAACCGACGAGCATGCATGAAAGGACTAATGAATGTGGAGGAAGCTAGGGAGGTTTGTCAAGATCGTAGCAAGTGGCGTTCCGTTGTCTTTGCCTACCCCAGTGGGACACAGGCGTGAGAATATGTATGTATGTATGTTTGTCAAAGTTGGAATACTCTGCATAAGTAATCCTACCCCCTCAGAAAGTTATAATTATGCTATGATTATGTATACTTATTATCGGTACTGTTTTGTTTGTGTAGTGAGTTTTTTTGTTTGCTGGCTGAGCTTTGTATAAAATTAAAGTGTTATGTAGATTTTATTTGTGTTGTGATATTTATTTAGTTAACTAAACGCATAATTTTAGCTCCTAGTTTGTTTGTGTTGTATGTAGTTTTAAAATAGTTTGATTTAGTCACTACTTTTAATCCTCATACTCATACCTATGTTTGATATCGTATAGTTCTATTAGAATGGACTACCTCATTTCCTCCCGTGGGTATCGTACGAGGTGACTAAGGGATAAATGTTTCTTATGTAGTGTATTTGTAGGCTAAAGGCTAGCCACCTATCATCATCATCACCCTGAAACCTTAAAAATAATATGCTAAAAGTGAACTTTGTTACAACTACGTACTAGATAGCTGTTAGGTGTAGCAATGTTTCTGGACAACCTTATAGGGATATAATGGAGAGTTTATGTATGTACAGGGTGTCACAAAACACCCTAGTAATAAGTACTTAAGGGGGTGCGAAAAAAAATCTACTGTCCCATACATTTGAGTCGAGTTGGTACTGCAGTTTTGTATGAAACAGTAGATTTTTTCTATTCTTTTTCTATGTTGGCTCCATAGTCAAAGTTGTTCAGTTTGATGGTCTCAAGCGCCCCCTTAGGTATAACTAGGGTGTTTTAATATTTCGATGGGTGGTTTAGACTTTCACTATATGAAGCCAACACATCGAGAAGAGTTTCATACAAAACTGACTGCAGTTCAAATCAAATGTATGGGAAAGCCGTTTTTTGTTGTCTCCAATGTGAAATTTTTTCATTTTGATTATCTGTACTACCTTAGGTACCTACTATCCCTTTAAACGTAACAAGGGTGTTTTTTTAAACCTCATAAAGTAGAAATGCTGATTTTGACATAAAATTTCGGTATTCCACTTATTTCCTTAAGAGGATAGGCGGGCTGAAATGCAAATTTGGAGAATAGGTCACTTTTCCAACCGTATACATATTTGTCCGATCCGCCCCATCCATACACACCACCGACTAGAGTGCGAAAGAGACAACTGCAGCTAGGACCGATTTTATCTACATAAAATCGACGAAAACAGCATTTCGTATTCCCCTGTTTTTTCTCTAAAACTGAACCGATTTTAATAATTCTTTCAAGAATAATATGAAAAAGACTTTGGCTATGTCTGTACGTTTTGCTTTTTTGTTTATATTCGTCAAATTTGTTTGCTGGATGTCTGAAAACGGGTGGCAAAATTGGTCATTTTCGAAGGTCCCTAGTTCACACAGTAATTAATTTATGCAAAAAAGCAAAACATAGGGACATAGCAGATGTGACAAAGCTTGTATGGTAAAAAAATGTTTGCTCTAGTATCCAGGGAGAAAACAGGGGAATACGTTTGTATGGAAAAAACGGCACTCGCCTATCCTCTTAATTCCTAACAAAATAGATTAAAATCTGTCTTTCATCCCCTTCACAAATGTCCGAACCCTTTATTTAATTTGTAACAGATAACATTCACCCAAAAATACTATTCTAAAGTCCCGTGAAGTTTCAAAAGCCGTGTAAGTCCCGGATCCCGGCGCGGGACTTATCCTGATCCCGTGGGATTTAACTCAAATTATCCACTGTAACTGTTAGTTACGGGATCCTGGTAACTGACTAGTTTCGTGTTTCCAAAGCTTTTGAGTACCTACAGTTTGTTTGTTGAAACCATTAGCTTCTTTTTGGAGTCCTCAGTTCGGTAAAAAATGTGTCTGTTTATTTGTGCAAGTATAACTTAAAAACGGCGTGGTGGTCCAGTGGCGAGTAACCTTGCCTGCCGTGCAGGAGGCGATTGTTCGATCCCCGTCCAAGCCGAATCGTACCAATGAGTTTTTCGGAATTTATGTACGATTTGTTACACCACTGGCTTTTCAGTAAAGGAAAACATCGTGAGGAAACCGGCATGCTTCAATTTAGAGGCGTGTATTGTACCCACTGTCCATTATAAGTGGCGACGGGCTCACCCCCCGTCACACTGGACAGAGTTTTGGTACTCTAGTGAAACGTGGATGTTCTCAGGTTTCAGAATATCTCTGATTTCCCCCTCGGGGAATATAGTCGTGAGCATGCATGCATGCATAACTTATAAGCTACGGATTTGCTTTACACAAAAACATTGAAAATAGTTTGCATTAACATTCAGTTTTTATTTCATAGCAATCGATTTTCTCGATCAAAATAAACAACTTTTAAGTACCATGGAGCAATCCTCAGAAAACGTGAAAAAAAATAAAACGTTTCAGTATTTGCTCATCATCATATCGTATGGCATTTTTTGTCTTCCTGCTTGGACCCAGGGAGGTTTAAATTTCGACGTCAAGATGTTTTAGTCAGTCTTCCGCTGCCGGGGTTAACCTATGGAGTTCTTCAATACCACCGGGGAAACGGCGTAGGGTGCACTCATTTATCACATGGGTGAGGGTTTGGTCAGGTGCCCCGCGGTCGCACATCGGCGACTCCCTCAGGCCCCACTTGTAGAGGTAGGAGTTGGTCCTTCCATGGTTAGTTCTGAACTGTGAACTGAATTTGCTGTGCTGTCACTTACACCCTGTATTCACAAGTCGTAATTATGATAATATCATAATAACAAGTTATGAAGTTTACAAACTTGATAATGAATTACTAGACTAAATAAATAGTCAGGTCGGAGTCACATTGCATTTGCCCCGAACGCTTGTCTCTCGCGTGGTGTCCGCGCGGTTCGCGCTTTAGCCTGCCACGAGGCTCCACAATCCTTCTCAGTTGTTCTTACTCAAAAACAATCCTCGAGATTGGATAGATACTCCCTCAAACTACTTGACACTGGCGGAAATGCGGTACTAACGCACAAGCAAGAAGTCCATTAATTATAAATAAAAAAAAAAATAGTCAGGTCAATATGCCACATCCAAACAACAAATACCTAGTATGTACTGTACTAAAAGTATTCAGTTCCGGTGACCCGAGTGGACTGGACTATCCACTATCTACTGAACATTGGACTTCGGCCATCGTATTTCAAACTCCGAGATAAACTTGGATTAAACCTGTGCTTAAAGTTTTAAATGCACTTTACATTCGACGACACGATCATTATTTTGTTTATCGGATTTTTGTTCTGTACTAAAACTTGTAAAACGGAACACTTTTGGTGTTATACAGGGTCCTTTAATATGCTAACACTTTTTTTAAGGGATGATCAGCCCATCAAATTGAACAACTCACTCTATGGGACCAACATCGGAATCGCGAAAAAAAAATCAGCTGTATACATTTGGCTCGAGTATGTTTGTAGTTTTGTATGGAACAGCTGATTTTTTTTCGCGATTTCGATGTTGTTGCCATAGAGAAAGTTGTTCAGTTTGACGGTCTGATCATCCCCTTAAAAAAGTGACAGCATTTAAGAAGGACCCTATATGTATGTATAATGTATGTGAACTACTAACATTAGATTAAGTATGTACTAACAAAGTTATGAGTCTTGTTATTTGTAATAAATATATGATTGATTGATATTACCTCGGTATCTATGTATCCATCCGTCTGAAAGGATTATTTTTATCTAATCACCTAAAGATGTGAAAATAAAGGTGAAATAATAAACAACTAGTGATGAAATAAATAGGTAGGTGCTATTGTAAAGTGGTGTAAATTATAGTTGATTAGAAAGCCGTTCGGACAGCTCCCGTTAGTGATTTTAGCTCCGATAAGTTTTACGCTTTGGCTTAGAGCTTTTTCAGGTTTACGTGCTATCGTATTCTTTGCTGTTGACTGTTAACTGTCATTACAAAGTCGTATAGTATAAAGTGTAACTAATCACCGGTGCAGATATGCATAGTTGATTTGAGAGCAGCTCGGTCGGCTACGCCGCCAGTGCCCTCAACTTCACGCTGCGGCTTAGAGCTTCAATTGCTATTTTACTCTATGTTGTTTACAATAGAGTCTATATTATAAATTGTGTTACTACAAAGTAGTGTAGTGTAAAGTGTAACTAATGACCAGTGCAGATAGGCACGGTTGATCAGAGAGTCACTCGGTTGGGACCCACTTGTGGTTTCAGCTCCAAAAATTCACGTTGCGACACGTTGTTCAGTGCTGTTCTTTGCTGTTTTCATAGAGTATATATTATTATCAGATGTTATTACAAAATCGTGAAGTATAAAGAGTAACTAATCACCGGTATAGATAGGTACAGTTGATTAGAGAGCTGTTCCGTCGGCTCCCGCTTGTGCCCTTCAGCTCCAACAACTTCACGTTGCGGCTAAGAGCTTGATTCACTCACGTGTTGTTGTACCCTATGTTGTTCAAATAGTCTATGTTTATAACAGTGTTATTACAAAGTCGTGTAGTATAAAGTGTAACTAATCACCGTTGCAGATAGGCACACAGTTGATTAGAGAACCGCTCGGTTGGCTCTCGCTAGTACCCTCAGCTTCAAAACTTCACGTTGCGGCTTGGAGCTTATTCTGTCCACATGCTGTTGCACCATATGCTGTTGACATATAGTCGTTTGTTGTTTATTATTATATTTTGTTATTTTTAGTCATTGTGATTAATGGAGAGTCTATTAATTACGTGAGGCGATTTTGGCAATTTTTTGACCCCCTCTCCCCCTTGTTGAGATGTCGTGACATTTGGCTCTCGACCGTCTCCCTTGCCCTCTAACTTCACATGAAATTTTTCAGAATGCGTATTTTTAGTGTAAATACATCTGTGCTTTATTGCATAATATTTATTTAAAAAAAAAAACATTTTTTTAGTGGAGAACCCAGTTTTCTCGAAAATTTACACTGTTTCTTGCGGGAAAAATTGCGTGATATTTGCCGAGAAAGTTAAATTATATAGGGTCCTTTTTTTATCATAAAACTTTATGGTCCTTCTTAATATGCTGACACATTTTTATGGGGATGATCAGACCGTCAAACTGGACATCTTTTCTATAGCACCAACATCGAAATCGTGAAAAAAACCAGCTGTTCCATACAAAACGGCAAACCTCCTCGATTTCGATGTTAGTCCCATAGAGAAAGTTGTTCAGTTTAATAGTCGAATCATGCCTTTACACAAGCGTCAGTATAATATTAAGAAGGACCCTGTACGTACGTATTACCGACTGCTCTCAAACGGTGAAGGAAAACATGGTGAGGAAACCTGCATACGCTGAAGAAGAAATTCTGATGCGTATGTGAAGTCTACCAATCCGCATTGGGCACGCGTGGTGGACTAACGCCCAAACAACCTCCTTGAGGGTAGGCCTGTGCCCTGCAGTGGGACGTTTAATAGCCTTATGATGATGATGATGATTTCAAAACTCCTAATAACCAAGAAGACAACATTAAGAAAACATGTCAACTTGTTTGAAAGCAGTACAAGCTATAAACACAGATATATTCAAGGCACCATATGCGAGGGGCATTAACAAACAGTCAAACTAAAACAATAATCGTAGACACTGCTACGCCGTAGCAAACGTTGGTCATAACTCGCTACGCCGTAGTAAAACGGAGGAAACGAAAATATTAAATTTCTACGTATTTATTTAAAACTGGTGCAGTTTTTAAAAATGGCAGATAAAAATATTGCGATGCATGACTTGTTATGATTGTGCCGTTTTAAAATGTTTAAGAACACCTGTGCTCTGTATTTGTGATACTTTTTTTTACAAATGGTTCCGAGAGCGCTTTTTAATCGTTTTTTTTTTCATTCTTTTTTAAATACAATTTCGTTCATTTATACTATTTAAAATAAAAAAACTTACAAAACAACATGTTTCATAGATATCTCTTTCGGAAATATAGTTCTTATTTCCTGTGATTAAAATGTTTAGTTCTAAAGTAGGTAACCATGGTTCAAAAAATTTACTACAAATCTTAAATTAAACCATCGGCATTGAGCTAAATATTTAAACGAAAATCTGATAAGGTACCGACACAGATATAGGTTTTTAACACGGACTTGAAAGAAATTCGGACCGAATATTGCACTAAAAAGATGTGAAGCATGCAAGGTATTACAATCTCGTTTGTTCTACAAAGGACCTACACTCACACAGATGCACTAGCTCTAGGCGCAGGTGTTACAACCCGTCACATTATGTACCGCGTGACAGCACGCACACAAAAGAAATGGGTGATTCACTCATGATTAGACGAGAATACGTCTGGTTCTTCTTTTAAGTCTTTGGTTTTTAAATTGTGTAACCAGCTGTTTTTTACTTTAAATGGTTAATATTGAAAATAGAACACTTCGTTTGTAGGCAGCGTGCTCTAGCGCCCTGACGAGTCTCTTTATAGGTACATTATTTTAAATAAGAGTTAAATGAAAAAATAAAAAACAACAAAAGAAAAAACTTCAACTCAGTTTAAATAAAACGACACATTCAACGCAATAACTTACATTTTGTCAACAAAAATACAAACAATTTCTGTCGCTATATAAAAAGAGAAAAACTTACTTTCTCTTACGAAGTGCTCTTTCACACAACAGCTTCAAAGTTTTATTCGGTATCCCTTTCCAACTCTTTCAAAAAATATACCTTCATAATTTCACCCCTTACTTAATAATAAGCTCTACGCCTTTGAAAATAAAGTATAAACTTCTGTGAATGTTTTCAAGAGTTAGGTCTTTTTAGGTTTGCATTTAAGCACTAATGATGCGGTGGACTAGGTCTAGGCGAGACTGCAAATGGCTAGAATACTGTGTCCTAATTGCTGTTGAAGTTTAATTAATTTGTGTTTTGTTCGAGGACCCATTCAGTTTTGAAGTTGGATATTTAGAAGATTTTATTAAAGTTTTTGAAACGATGACAAAATATACAGAGTGTTACATAAGTAAGAATAATTTTTTTAAACTCTTAAGGGGGTTGTTTAGACCGTCAAACTGAACAACTTTCTCTATGGGACCAACATCGAAATCGCGAAAAAAAATTATCTGATATTCTATACATATTTTAGAGTAGATTAGCTCTAGTCGATTTGTAGAGTATGGGACATCAATATTTTTTTTTCGCGATTTCGATATTGGTCCCATAGTGAAAGTTGTTCAGTTTGATGGTTTAAATGTTTATTTGTATTTTTGAAACACCTTGTATTCTGGATTAACAAAAGATACTTTTTAGGTTTCCGTACCCAAAGGGTAAAAACGGGACCCTATTACTAAGCCTACGTTGTCCGTCCGTCCGTCCGTCCTACCCATTTAGGGTTGTAACTTTTGAACCGTAATAGCTAGATAGTTGAAATTTTCACAGAATATGCGTTATAATGGTGTATTTGCTAAGAAATATTAAAAATGACAAAAAGTTTAAATTAAGGGGGCTCCTCACACAAGAAACTAGTTTTTATCGACGTTTCATTCTTCTCGCTCTATCGTAAAAACGGTAATGCGTACAAGCGTCAAACTTGGTCTGATTTTAGAACAAACTTGACAGTATAACAACGAAGACAAAATTCCAGTCAAGTGCGAATCGGTCTCGCGCTTAAGGTCCCGGAGAAAAAATTTTTTTTGTTTGTTCTGTCTTTGTTGTGTGGTGGAACGGAACCCGCGGAACCCGCGGTGCGCGATTAGTCCGACTAGCCTGAAATTGATATCATTAGCATCCTTTTAAACTAAGAGTCTACCCATCAAACTGAACAACTTTTACTATGGGAGCAAACCAATCGGAGAAAACAAATCTGCTGTCCCATACATTTGAGTCGTGTAGGCAGCGGCCGGCGGCAGTTAGTATGGGACAGCAGATTTTTTTTTGCTCCGATTGGTTTGCTCCGTTTATATAAGAATAGTTATTTCATTAAATTACCTATAGCCTTATATTATTGTAAATCTTTAAGAAAATATACAAATAAACCGTTTATTCAACTTCATTTTCGTGATTGCGCGATTAATTGCAAAATAAGTGTGCTGCCAAATTTCAGTTTCCTATGACTAACGGTCTCTGACAGAAATCCCTGTGATAGACGGACGGACGGACGGACAGACACCGAGGTTATTCCATAAGTGTTCCATTATGAAATTTTTGACAAGATCACTCTAAAAATATTATAACTTACTTCACAAACAAAACAATTATCTACTTAACTCGTTCAAAGTTGAAAATTAGTCATTTTTCATCAACAAAATGTGTCTAAGAAACTCTCGAGTCAAGAGTGTAAGTGCTGGCTCACGTCTTATATCGCCCTGTTACACTTAATAAGCTTTTAACTATTTTCAACTTTATTTCAGAAGTCATAAGGTGCAAAATGTGTAGAGGTGAGTTTGACTCAAAGCTTAGACGCTCTCGCGAACGTGTGACGTCACGATATGTGAAGATTTTGAGAGTATCTTCGTGTTTCAGTAAAGCTTCACACCACGACGAAATTATGTGGCAGTTGCACATAGTAGTCCAATCATTTTAGAGTTTCCTTGTATGGACACCCTAACAATAATTCATCTATCACTGAAACTTTGCAGTGTGATAAAGTAAAGTATACCGATTATGGTTGACGAATAATCTAGGACCGGAAAAATTAAAACCTAGATTATTCGTCAACCGTAATCTGTATACTTTACTTTATCACACTGCAAAGTTTCAGCGACAGATGAATTATTGTTAGGGTCAAACCCTAATATGATTGGACTAATAGCGAGATAGACGAGCAGTAGAGTAAACATGGTCGTATCTTTAAAATTAATGCCTACTATCGGTCAGAGGTCAGAGTCTACCTTTCATCGTATCAGTAGAAAGTTTGATATATAATAGGTAACCTTGGTTTTACCACTTGAATGTAGGCACCTGTAACGTCATTTTGAAGTTAAGTACAGTAGATGCCAGCGAAAATAAGGAACCTAACCTAACCTAACCAATTAAAGTGAATGAATTTTTGTAGAAACAATCTAGAAACAAATCTCTATGCTTGAATGTTGTCCTATTTTTGGTAAAATATACAATTTCAATGCTCGCATAAATTTAAGATTTGTATGGAAATCTTTGAGGCACTGTAACTTTAAAAATACTGGTGATATTTTCGATACTACTTTTATTAATACGTAGTTCTGCGTCAAAGTTTTGTATGAAATTGACTACTCTGAAACCACCTTAAATGCTCAAAAACCAAGTAACAAAACAAGTCTAGTTTAAAACTACTTCCAAAAACTAAAACAGAATACAAAAGCCTGTGTAATCCAGCGATTTAACTTTAAGGGCAGCAAACTTCACGCATAGACCCTTGCTCCGCCCGATTTATGAGCATCGTGTTACACTAGGGGTTTTTCTTAGTCAACTGTGATAGCGAAAAGAGGGTAATTGTTTGTTTCAGAACATAAAATCCATTATAATGCAATGTCACAAATTACAAAATCATTGTTAGTACTTAGTATTGCTTACTCATTAGGGTAGTAAAAGAGGGCCATTGCGTTTAGGGTGTGTTTTATTCGTGTTAGACAAAAATTATGGTTTAATAGGTATTTTCTAGGGAATGTATTAGTACTTACTAAGAGATAGGCGTGCCCAATACAACGATGCATTCAGGAGGTTGATGGAACATGGTAGCAAGTACCGATACTTCCACGCCATCATAATGCCTGTGTAAATTTCAACTGCCTAGCTTAGGCATGTCAAACATGCGGCTCGCACCGCATTTTGTTGCAGCCCGATCTAATTTTAAGCATAGCTTCCTTTCGCGGCCTGCGAGCATGCTGACTTTTTGAAGTAGGCATATTATGTACGGTGGTCAAAATTATGCTGAAAGTTTTAAGTCATGGTCGTGGTGGTAAATGTCGAGCTCGTTTCGCTTGCTCTGTTTTTTGTTTGATTTCACGATTAAGTCATGTTCTATGATCGCAATGAGTTTTATTTCTTTATGGTCTTTGCGGCCCACTGATTCTGCTATCATTCATTAAACATGTGGCCCACCAATGACTATGAGTTTGACATGCCTGGACTAGCTAAAGTTACAGTCCTAAATAAGTAGGACAGACGGACGGACAGACGGACGGACGGACAAAGTAAGCTTATGAATTGCTTCTCGTTTTCACCCTTTGGGTACGGAGCCCTAAAAATGTTAATTCATACTCATCATCATCATCATCATCAGCCTATCATCGTCCACTGCTGAACATATGCCTCTCCCAATGCGCGCCACAAAACTCTGTCCTTGGCCATTCTCATCCAGTCGCTCCCCGCTACTTTTTTTAGGTCGTCTGTCCAGCGGGCAGCAGGGCGTCCCACACTACGCCTACCAGTTCGCGGTCTCCACTCTAGAACTCTGAGACCCCATCGGTTGTCAGTTCTTCGGCAGATATGACCAGCCCATTGCCACTTCAGCTTGCTAATTTACTGAGCTACTTTAATTCATACTGTTACGTTGAATTACATTATGAATAAAAAAATTTTTTTTTTTACTATAGATGGGCTTGCTCTTGACCTCAATCTAGTCCTCAGGACAAAGATGGGGTCGAAGATGTAGCGAGCTTATATTATTAGAATGGCACTGGCACTCCTGCACACCGACGGAACGCAGCAAGCTGCTTGGCGCCAGACTCCGGCAGGAGGATGGTCGCGAGCCAGGCGGCTCCTTGCGGAGCCTACCGCACCGCTGTGGGGATAGTTCAGCCGCCACCACAAACTAGGTAGCTTGTGGTGCCGTTGCCCGTGGTGGACCACTAGGAGGTAGATCCCCAACCACCCCAACATGAATTACCATGAATTAACATTGTTTGCATGTGAAACAAGAGTTTATCAAAAACTAAAATATTTCATCCTCAAAACAACATAATGTAAAACAAACCTTTCTCCCAGCGGGCTCATGTCCAAGCTCCACCATTTTGCAACTTTCACAACAGTGAATTCCTCGGCGACATTATGAGAGAAACGGACGTAGGACGAAGCAAATGTTTTTAAAATTACAACCATTGTTACGCTCAGTGTGACATTTGAGCTAGAATTACTTTTTAGGATCACAATGTACCTACATAAAGGGATAATATAGTATGTATGTATTGCTCCTGACCAATTTCGGCCACGGCGACTGCTTCAACTCGGTTGTTGGCGTTGATGGGCCCTCATGTGGCTAACATAGCCAATCTTCTTGGAGAAGATCCTCGCACATAGCGGGCACGTGAGCACGTCATTCTCATAGTGATATTGTATAGCCGCTGGTGGTCGGGCTTTCAATTCATCACGTTTCGCATCCACTTGTGAACGCCTATTCGCTTCAAATCATAAATTTGACTGTTTATAAACAAGCTTTCCATACTCTACCCATCAACTAAAAAAACTTTTACCATGGGAGCAAACCAGTCAGAACAAAAAAAATGTCAACTGTTTCATACGTTAAAGTCGTGTAGGCATTGCAGTTTTCTATGGAACAGCAGATTTTTTTGATCCCATAGTAAAAGTTGTTCAGGTTTATGGGTAGAGTACGTGGTTTTGTTTGCCTTTAGTTAGTTTATTTAAGCGTACATAACAACGTAAAAAATGACGTATAGAATAATGACAAATCGTGAGTGAAGCCGAGTAACGATGTGCGGACCATGCCTTATATGGATTGAGAAAATAACTGTAGGTATTGTACTGCCGCACAGCACTCCCCGGTAACACTCAGCAATTGCTTATGGTAAGGCCAATAATAGATTACCCAAAATATAGCAGGCAGACAAGCAGATGACTAAACAATTTTAAACTAATGATTATGACGTACAAGGAGATACAAACGACACCATACTGTTTACACTGTGGAACTATGATTTTGAAATGCAAGACCCTGAAATGGAGGAAAATGAAAAATGCAAAGCTGTATATTTTTGTAATTATACAGGGTGTACGGGACAGCCCTCCGCAAACTGAAACGGTGAACTCAGACCATCAAACTGAACAACTTGTAGCGATAATCCGCTACTACTTGGACCAAGCCCGAACTAATGCAAAAGTAGTTGCACGCTAGCAACTTGGGCCATACGCCGGTGCATCGAAGATTCTAGTCGAGCCGTCCCCCTCCTCGAGCTTCGTCCCGCGGACATCCAGCCGCTCGTACGCACGGTTGCTACCTGCGGACGCATTGTCTGCCTACTATCCTTCGCTTGACAACTCGCGCTTGCTTTGTTAATTATTTTAGTTTTTAGTTTTGCTTATTGCTATAATATACAGTTCTTTTTATATTTCAATAATATTCTTCATTTATCGCCTTCCGTGTTGTACATTTCTATCTATCATTCTTCCGCTTTCATACTATCTACCTACTATCGACATTCTTCACTATTATCGGGTCCTAACCCCGAGTTGGATAGAAAGGGACTATATCTCCTTTCTACAGTGGTGACAACGACGTGTGTACATCGGTGGAGTGGGCTACGCATTTCATCGTGTATTTAAGGAAAGTAGAAATCAATTTTTCTATTACCGAAGAAACAAAGGATTTTGTCGGTGGTCTAAGTCAAGAGCGGTGAGCGATTTTGAACTTTTTTTTTAAAAATGAGCCAAGAAGAGACTAACGAGCCCAAGGAAGAGGTTGCGCGAGTGGGTGTTCGGGTTCCGCCATTCTGGCCCGAAGAACCAGCCTTATGGTTTGCGCAGGTCGAAGGCCAATTTACTTTATCTAAGATAACGAAGGATGACACTAAGTTTTATTATATAACGTCACAACTCGATCATCAGTACGCTAAGGAAGTGAAAGATATTATTACAAACCCTCCGGATACTGATAAATATCTTAAATTAAAAACGGAATTAATAAAACGCCTCTCTGCATCCCAGGAGAAACGTGTCAAGCAACTTCTGATGCACGAGGAGCTGGGTGATAGGAAGCCATCCCAGTTTCTACGGCACCTGGCGGGACTGGCTGGCCCAGACATCCCGAAGGATTTTCTGGCTACATTGTGGTCTAGCCGACTGCCACAAAATATTCAAACAGTGATTGCTTCACAGATGGACTTACCTCAAGATAAGCTCGGTGAGCTGGCAGACAAGGTTCACGAGATCGCTCCGTCTTCTCCGCAGGTGGCGAGTACTTCATCGGCATTGTCTTCAGAAATTACTATGCAGATAAGTGAACTCACCAAACAGGTTGCTTTACTTACCAGTCGTTGGGACAGAGGAGAACAATCACGATCCCGTTCCAGGTCCAGAAGGTACGATCGCTCACGTTCACGCTCACGCTCCAGACCAAAACAGCCGCCAGCGGATCATCCCCACTGCTTTTACCACTTCACCTATGGAGAGAAAGCCAACAAGTGCAAGGAGCCCTGCAGCTACAAATCGGGAAACGGTCAGGGCGGCCGGAAGTAGCGACCAGCGGCTGCCCCTCATCATATTCAGGTCGTCTTTTTATAACAGATCGCGCTACAAAGATGCAGTTCCTTGTGGACACTGGCTCTGACTTGTGTGTCTTTCCGCGAACTTCTGTCAAGACGCCTTGTAAACAATCAAAATACGATCTGGTTGCTGCTAACAATACCATCATACACACTTATGGCCAGGTTACACTTCATCTCAATTTTGGACTAAGGCGAGATTTTGAATGGAAATTTACAGTAGCAGATGTCTCAAAACCCATAATAGGTGTCGATTTCCTCAGCTACTACAATTTATTAGTTGATTGTAAGAATCAACGCATTATCGACAACCTTACTACGCTTACTACGGCAGCCACTTCCTCCGGAATTCGTGAAGACTACGCTTCTGTCAAGGCTGTCTCAGGTGAATCTGAATTTCACAAGCTGCTGCGCGAATTTCCTGAGATCACTCGACCAGCAGGTATGTTCTCGACACCTAAGCACACTACCCTTCATTACATCAGGACAACCTCGGGACCTCCAGTTTCCTGCAAACCCCGGCGTTTGGACCCAGTTCGGACACAAGCTGCAAAAAAGGAATTCGAGGACATGCTTGCCAGAGGTACAGCCAGGCGCTCAGAAAGCCCTTGGTCGTCTGCTTTACACCTTGTGAGGAAGAACGACGACGGATGGAGGCCGTGCGGAGACTACCGTGCACTAAACGCCAGGACGATTCCCGACCGGTACCCCATTCGTCATATACATGACTTTTCTCATCAGCTCTCAGGGTGCTCCATTTTCTCCACGATCGACTTGGTGAAGGCATACAATCAGATCGCTGTTAACCCTGAAGACATTCCAAAAACGGCCATGACGACACCATTCGGGTTGTATGAGTTCCCTTTTATGACCTTTGGACTTAAAAACGCAGCCCAAACCTTCCAGAGGTTCATAGATGAGGTGCTGATAGGCTTCGACTACTGCTTCGGATACATCGACGACATCCTGGTATTTTCATCGTCGCCGGAGGAGCATAAGGAACACCTGCGCCAGCTATTTGACCGCTTGAAGAAGTACGGTATCTTAGTTAATACTTCTAAATGCACACTAGGACAACCAGAGGTCACTTTTCTTGGGTATAGTGTATCTGCCGCTGGTACAAAACCCCTGGATACTAAAGTTCAGGCTATCAGAGACTTCACTACACCTAAAACTGTTAAAGAGCTCCGACGATTCTTAGGAATGCTTAATTTTTACCGGCGCTTTATTCCTAATGCTGCACACCTCCAGGCTCCATTAAACTCCGCCCTAGCAGGACCTAAAATCAAAGGTTCTCATCCGGTGGAGATGACTCCGGAAAGACTGAAAGCCATCGAAGACTGCAAGACCTCTTTAGCCCAGGCTACTCTCCTCGCACATCCGGACCCTTCTGCAGACCTAGCTATAATCACAGACGCTTCTGATTCTGCTATCGGTGCTGTCCTACAACAACGTCAAGGTAAAATCTGGCAGCCTCTTAGTTTCTTCTCGCAAAAACTCAATACGGCGCAGAAGAAATACAGTCCGTACGACCGAGAGCTGTTGGCTGTCTACGAAGCCATTAAGTACTTCCGTTATATGGTGGAAGCGAGAACCTTCACCATATTTACGGACCATAAGCCCCTCACCTTTGCTTTCTCCATGAATAAGGATAAATGTTCTCCCAGGCAATTCCGATACCTGGACTACATTTCACAATTCACAACTGACTTGAGGTACATACCAGGGAAGGAGAACGTGGTCGCTGATGCCTTATCCCGTGTAGAAGAGGTTACCTTAGCCATCAGTTTTGAGACCCTCGCACGTCTTCAGGAACAAGATCTTGAACTGCAGACTCTACTTCAAGATGGCTGCGCTCTGAAACTGAAGAAAGTTAAAACCAAATACAGTGACTTACCTGTTTTCTGCGATACTTCTGTACAGCCTCCTCGACCCTACGTTTCTCCAGAGCTCCGAAGACAAGTTTTTGACTCTATGCACAGTCTTCACCACCCCGGAAGCTCAGCTACTGTACGGCTGGTAACACAAAGATTTGTCTGGCCGGGGATCCGTAAGGACTGTAGAGAGTGGGCTCGGCAGTGTTTACAATGCCAAAGAAGTAAAACTTCTCGACATACCTTTTCTCCTCTTTCCGCATTCCTTACTCCTTCCTCGAGGTTCGCTCACATCCACATCGACCTCATAGGGCCCTTACCAACTTCATCTGATTTCAGATACTGCCTCACAATCATCGACAGGTTCACACGGTGGCCAGAGGCCATCCCACTAAAGGAGATAACCGCTGAGGCCTGCGCTTCTGCCCTCGTGTCTGGCTGGATTGCCAGATTCGGCTGCCCCTCTCGAGTGACTACAGACCGTGGTCGCCAATTCGAGAGCCACCTTTTCAAGGCCCTCACTGCCTTGGTCGGTGCGCGCCATTTCCGCACTACCTCTTACCACCCAGCAGCCAATGGGATCGTCGAGCGCATGCACCGCCAGCTCAAGGCGGCCATCATGTGCCACGCCTCCAGCCGTTGGACTGAAGTTCTCCCGATGGTCCTCCTGGGCATGCGAAGCACCTGGAAGGATGACCTACAATCCTCCCCTGCAGAGCTTGTGTACGGTGAGCAGCTCCGCTTACCCGGACAGTTCCTGTGCCCTACTGATGACTACACTGCAGCCGACGTATGCGAATACGTGACACGACTGCGATCCTGCATGGCCAACCTCACACCAAGACCTACTTCGTGGCATGGTAAATCACCCTTCTACCTACCACGCGATCTGCAAACGTCTACTCATGTTTTTCTACGACAAGACCACGTGCGCCGATCGCTGGAACCACCCTATGCCGGCCCCTACAAGGTCATCAAGAGGACGCCAAAATTTTACACCATAGATGTGCATGGGAAAATACAAAATGTTTCCATCGACAGGCTCAAACCCGCCTATACTATGAAAGAAGCCCAAGCACCAGAACCACCATCTACACCTACAGATAGCAACCCGCCCACTACTACTCGAAGTGGCCGAAGAGTAAGACTGCCTAATTTTTATCGACCGTAGTAACGGTCTGAGCGGGGGAATGATGTAGCGATAATCCGCTACTACTTGGACCAAGCCCGAACTAATGCAAAAGTAGTTGCACGCTAGCAACTTGGGCCATACGCCGGTGCATCGAAGATTCTAGTCGAGCCGTCCCCCTCCTCGAGCTTCGTCCCGCGGACATCCAGCCGCTCGTACGCACGGTTGCTACCTGCGGACGCATTGTCTGCCTACTATCCTTCGCTTGACAACTCGCGCTTGCTTTGTTAATTATTTTAGTTTTTAGTTTTGCTTATTGCTATAATATACAGTTCTTTTTATATTTCAATAATATTCTTCATTTATCGCCTTCCGTGTTGTACATTTCTATCTATCATTCTTCCGCTTTCATACTATCTACCTACTATCGACATTCTTCACTATTATCGGGTCCTAACCCCGAGTTGGATAGAAAGGGACTATATCTCCTTTCTACAAACTTTCACTATGGAGCCTACCTCAGGAAACGCGAAAAAAAAACAGCTGTCCCATACAAAACTGCCGTAATTTATGGGACAGCTGAGTTATTCAGTTTGATGGTCTGAGTTCACCGTTTCAGTTTGCGGAGTGCTGTCCCTTACACCCTGTATTACAAATTGCAAATTTTATTTGTGACGTGGCATCTACATTTTCTAAACTGTTTTTCTATACATAAAATTAGTACAAAAAACTTCAGATTTTTTTTTATTTAATTCAAGTAGTTGGAGTATTTATTAGCTGTGTCAAAATATTAATGAAATCGGTCAAGTGCGAGTCGGGCTACTCGCGCATCGAGGGTTCCGTACCACACCACCACAGAACACAACATATTAACTTAGAAAAAAACGTTTTTTCTTCGGGACCTTAAGCGTGAGACCGACTCACACTTGGCCGGTTTTTATTATTTGTTGTTATACTGTAGAGTTTGCTCTATAATCACACCAAGTTTGACTCTTGTATGTATTACCGTTTTTACTATAGAGCGAGAAGAAAAAACGTCGATAAAAACTAGTTTCTTGTTGAGAACCCCCCTTAATTTTTTACTTTTTGACATTTTTATTATTTGTCGCAATAACGCACGGACAGACGGACGGACGAACAACGTAGGCTTAGTAATAGGGTCCCGTTTTCACCCTTTGGGTACGGAACCCTAAAAAACAATAACCCATAATATTTTAATCGCTAGTCCCTTTAACTATAGGTAGATACTATCAATAAAATCCTAGTTACAATCACTTTCAAAGTTTCAATTTTCACATATTAGATATTATGGTAACTGGAACAGTATCCATTCCGGACATATCAAACGAAAACCTTTGCTTTTGGGAAAAATTTTCAAATACTTTTAAAACAATTTCAGAAATTCGCACGTAGATCACTCTATTTAAAATTTGGAATTGGAGCAAAATTCCAAACGTAGTTGCAGTGAGCTAAAAATGTGAAAACCATTTATTTTACAATCATCATAACTATTATAAAACCGTAAAATCATCATGAGGAATAAAAAAGTTGTGGTTCTCTTCATATAAATTCAAATAACATTCGATAGCGCGATTTAAAAACGTGCAGCGCCATCTATTGACAAAATTGTTAGTTTGTTTGTTTGTTCGCGCATCACGCAAAAACTACTGAACCGATTATGATGAAACTTTTTTTGTTTGATAGCTTATGATCTGACTTAAAATCTGGTATATAATTTGTGCGGACGAAGTCGCGCGAAAACACTAGTGCTTACATAAAAGTAGGTTTTATTTGTGAAACAATACGGAACACTAATAATGAAAGTTCAACTCTTCATACGTAAATAAATGTACCTATTTTATATGTGCACCCAAAGGGTTCGTCCATCTGTGTGTTTGATGCCTGTCCTTTAAGAGGATATAATTCGGAGCGCGCCCCATACAAACGTACTATGGTGATATTTTCAATACTAACCAATTAAAGTCAATGAAATTTTGCAGAAACAATCTAGAAACAAATCTCTATGCTTTTATCGAGTCAGATTTTCGTTAAACTATACAGTTTCAATGCTAGGATTAATATAAGATTTGTATGGAAATCTTTGAGGCACTGTAACTAAAAACTATACATTTTAACGAAAATCTGCATAGAAATTTGTTTTTAGATTGTTTCTATAAAATTTCATTAACTTTAATTGGTTAGTATTGAAAATATCACTATAGTACGTTTGCATGGAGCGCGCTCCGAATTATATCCTCTTAAATCTGAATCTCTTGAACCGTAATAGGTGGCCACAGTTGTAATTTTCACAGAATATGTGTTATTATAGCGGATTCCCTAAAACATACTCATTTTTGGGGGGAAAAAAGGCAAAGCCAACTACACTGGACATCTGCTGATACATACCCTCGTATCACGTAATGTTACGCGTCACATGGCACTAGATCGGCTATTACTGTCCGGGTCGGATCAGATTGAGTCAGATCTCAGATGTGCTGCGATCGGATTGAATAATAATAGAACACGGAAAGCCTTTGGCGATGAGGATTTTATATTTCAAAAAGTAAATACAGGGTGTTACATAAGTAAGAATAAATTTTTAAAACTCTTTAGGGGGATGTTTAGACCGTCAAACTGAACAACTTTCTCTATGGGACCAACATCGAAATCGCGGTAAAAAAAATCTGATATCCCATACATATTTTAGCTCTAGTCGATTTGTAGAGTATTGAACATCATTTTTTTTTCTCGATTTCGATATTGGTCCCATAGTGAAAGTTGTTCAGTTTGATGGTCTAAACCACCCCCTTAAAGGTTTATTTGTATTTTTGTAACACCTTGTATATACATATGCTCACGACTACCTTCCCCAAAGAGGTAGTCAGAGATATTCTAAAAACTCAGAACATGGGACGTTTCACTAGTAGTCGAAACTCTGTCCAGTGTCACGGGGAGTGAGCCCGCCGGCACTTATAATGGACAATGGGTATAATAAAAGCTTCGAAACTTAAGCATGCATGTTTCCTCGCGATGTTTTCTTTCACCGAAAAGCCAGTAAATAAGTATATAAATTGTTATTTATATTTATGCCTACACTAGGATAGGATGACAAGCAGTATGTCACGGACGCAGTTGGTCACAGAAAAAACAAAAATGTACGCCAGAGATTAACTCAGAACACTTTCACAGTTTCAGTTGGTCATATCTATACAGGGTGTAAGGAAAAGTATCATTAACCGTTAAACCACATCAGACTGAACAACTTTTACTACGGGTGCAAACCTGTGGAAAAATATTAATTGTTCCATACTAAAGTGCGATAGGTAACTACTAGCAGATTTTTTTTGTTCTGACAGGTTTGCTCCCATAACAAAAAGTTGTTCAGTTTGATGGGTAGAGTATGTGGTTCAAAGGTTAATTATACTTTTCCTTACACCCTGTAGTGGATCACATTTTTACACCAACACGTCAATTCCATCAACTGTCATCATAACTAAACTTCTACACATAGGCGAAGTATTTTTCGCTTATGCTGATCGACGGAACATCAGTGTAATCGCGTATGAGACAGCGATAGTCATAAAATCCAATACAATTTGTATAATGACTCCGGAGTCGGACAGCCGTCGTAGTACAAAAAAGTTGCTACGTCGATAAGGACAACAATAAGTAGCGATCTCCTTTTTTAGCTAGAGCGAATTTGCTATGTGCATCTCTTTCCTTCTCTTTCTACGCTTCTACACCTAATTATGACACATCTATAACTTCAAAAGCTCACACTCGTCCTCAACCGTATTTCCAGCATCTCAGTCAATAAGCTAAACTCATTGAAAGCATCAAATTGTAGTCTAAAGAGCTAAGTCAATTTACCAGTCGGATTACTGTCTCTAACTCAACTTTAACTACACTTGCGATTTGCCTAGCCGGATCGCTTAATGTTAGTTTCAACTTGGAGCTTAGGGGTGTTTGTGTTATATATAATGTGGATGTGGTTGTTGCAAGTATGTAGTCACACAAACAGCGAAAAATTTCCATTTTGAATAGGTACTTAAAAAACTGGTCAAGTGAGAGTTTCACTCGCGCATGGAGGGTTCAATTGAATTCAATTCAATATTTTATCCGTACCGTACTTACCTCCACACAATATAAGTATTTGTATTTTGTATTTCTCAAAAATATTGCATTTTATTTCATTCGGTTCAATTTGGCATCCTCAGCTCGAGCCCGACTCTTGGTTGGTTTTTACGATTTGTTGTTTTACTTCAAATTGTCATTAAAGTTGGCACTGCGCTTGTGTTGTAATGTCGTTTTTTACGATTGAGCAAAAATCCAGCAAAAAAAAACACGTTTCTTCTATGACACATGACACCCCTAAATTGTTTTAATTTTATCTTTTTGTTCAGATATCCGCCATAATAAGAACACACATTTCAACCGGATTTCTATTAGGGTTCAAAAGATTGTGTAATTTAAAGGTAAAAATAAAACTAATTTCATCGTTTTCTCCAGAAAAAAAAGTCATCAACATAAATAATATACAAAGTATAAAACTTTTCAGTACCTAATCTTAACTTGGCGGTATTTGTCCAACTGATCAACTTAAAAAAAGAGGGTACTTATTACCCAACTCTCCGGGTGTCCGAATGGGTAGTCATCTACCAAATGGGCCTACTTCAAGTCTTGAGAGAGATATCGAGATATCCTAATTCCGATTTAATGAGCCTTGCCGAATAGGGTCGATTTGTAGCGTTTCCAAATTATCGATAGTCTGAATATCGATAAAAACTACTCCACCTTTAGAAATCATTGTCATCATCTATCGATAATGCCAATATTCCTCGGGGAATACAGACGTGAGTAATTGTGTGCTATTATTAAATAAAAAAAGTCAACAATATTCGACGTACATCAACGCTATTGATAATAATTGTACTCTTTTAGAACTGATAATATAATGCTTACTAATTAGGGGTTATAACACAGAACTAAAGTTGACATAAAAAAAAAATGTGTTTGGATCCCCGACAAAGATACATTATTGATTGATAATTAGAAAACTGAAGTGGCAATGGTAGGATCATAATGTGCTGAAGAACTGTGAACCAATGGTGAGTTCAAAAATGTAGACCACGAAATGGTCCAACATCCTACGGCGCTGGACCGACGACCTGTGACAGGTACCGGACAACGACTGGATAATAAAGGACGAGGATAGAGCCTGTATTTAGCAGTGGACGATGATAGGGTGACGATGTAGATGATAAAATTAGCATAGCATATGCTCACGACTATATTCCCCGAGGGGGTAGTCAGAGATATTCTGAAACCTCAGAACATCCACGTTTCACCAGTAGTACCGAAACTCTGTCCAGTGTGACAGGGGGTAGCCCGTCGCCACTTATAATGCATAGTGGGTACAATACATGCCATGAAATTGAAGCATGCAAGTTTTCTCACGATGTTTTCCTTCACCGAAAAGCCAGTGGTGTTACAAATCGTACTTAAGTTCCGAAAAACTCATTGATACGAGTCGGCATGGACGGGGATAGAACCATCGCCTCCTACACGACAGGCAAGGTTACTCGCCACTGGACCACCACGGCTATATGATATCATTCTTCTTTTATTTTAAGTATCCATGCAATTTATCTGCCACCTTCTTAATTATACAAAATTATCGATACTATTGAAATTTCTTGACTATCGAGGGGCAACACTAGTCGATTGCGTAAAAGATCATTTTCTGACGCCGTCTTTTTAAAACTGTACATGGAGTTCGGGAATGTTGGGATCTTATTATTGGTGTCGTTCAAGCCTTGGGTTTTCGGAGTATCTAACTCAAAATAAATATTGGTCAAGTACGTGGCGTGCCACTCGCCCACCGATGGTTCCGTACCACATCACCATACCACACATCATTAGGTTACAAAAAAGTGTTTTTTCACATGGACTTTACAAATAGACCGATATTAAGAAGGACTCTGTATAGCTTTCCCTGCTTTAGCATATATGCTCACGACTATATTCCCCGAGTTGGTATTCAGAGATATTCTGAAACCTCAGAACATCCAAAATTTACTAGTATCGAAACTCTGTCGAGTGTGACGTGAGCCCTGTTTTTGCAAGTGTCTTCGTCCGCCATGCTCCTGTAATTGTACTATTGGCAAGATAAAAAGAAATGGTATTTTTTAAGTCGAATCATAAGCTTTATAAAACACAAAAAGTAGGATCAAAATCGGTCCGGTAGTTATATTGCGTTATGCCGAAACAAAATGTTCTGTGCCGCGTTCAGATATTTTTGCCATACTTATTAGGTATTGGAAGCAAAATAAGTCATAGTTTTAGTACAATGTTAGGTTACTTTTTTTGTAATGTTCCTTCCTTCAACTTTGCCATAAATGGTCTCTGGAATTGGATCACTAGTATCTCCTTTGATTGATTCATTGTGGGTTCAAAGACAGATTTGCTCAAACAGGCTAATAGACAGACAATTATAATAGTCTAAGCTGTACAACCCCAAAATCGATAAAAAGCCACAAATCTAAATACAGGATAGATATTTGGTACACAGGTACATTAGATAGATAGATAGATAGATAAATCATTTATTTGCACAAGTAACACACACATAAATAATACAGTTCACAAGTTTACAAAATAACATAACAAGGAAACATCAACAGAACAAACATGTAATTTATTGTATGCTACAGCAGCAAATAGGTCCCATCTCAACATAGACCTTGCCCGAAAGCAGGGTGTTGATTTTCAGATGAAACCTCTGGTAGTAGTCAGACGCAGCAACCAATGAAAGATAAATAAAATAAGTAAAGTTTAGATGAAATATAGTAATGGAAGAGTAAAAAAAAGAAAAAGTAAAAACGAAATAATATTATATTATACCTACATACATATACTATTTATTATATTATACTAAGCGTAAAATTGGATAAATAAAGAACTATGACACAAAAGGTGCGTTAGTGTAGCCATCAGGCAAGCCAATAATTTGTTTTTTCAAGATAAATTCCCTCAGTTTTCTCTTGAATGTGAAGCCTGACTTAAGTGATCGCAGTGGTGGGGGAATATTGTTCCAGCACTTGGTTGCCTGATAGCGAAAACTGCCCTCAAACGCTACTGTTTTGTGTGTTTGACACGATAGTAAAAACCTTGTTGGTCTTGTGGGGTACCTGTCATGGAAGGGTGAACGTTTGAGCTTAGAAAATAGATACTCCGGTTTCTGATTCTTTAGAGTAGTGAAGACCAAATTTCCCAAATGTATATTTTGTTATATTAAATACATTGTATATTTTGTTTTGTTTAAAAGAAGTGTGTTGTAGAGTTTCTGGCCGCATCTTCTCTACAACGGAACACCTTCCGAAGCGGTGGTAGAATCAAAAATGACGTCAAAAAGTTATCTATGTGATATTATTTTGAATAAAAATTTTGACTTTGACTTTGACTTGACTTTGACTTTGACAGGTAGTACTATACTATAAGTTAAAACAATCACTTTGACTGGCAGTTCTTAAAAATATCTCCCTTATGGGGTTATGAAGTAAACAATTTTTTGTATGTGATTAATACAATTTTTCTGAAACCTATCGTGTGAGACCTGTCAAATGAAAGGGTTCATGCTGTTCTGCCACTTATTTTAAAAAAATCCAAAAAGTATTTTCGAAATATAACAAGTTTGGGTAGGAAATGGCTGAGTAAATATTTGTAAAGCATACACAAAAAGGATTCCTTGTCAAATGAATCTAATCTAGTCGACAACTCTCAATGAAAACTGCAACTAAACTCTTCTTTTACCCTATTTTTAAAAGATAATAAAGAAAACAACCCTCTCCCCATTAGTTCAACTCGGCAACACGATGCGAATGCGATGTACCGGTTGGCCCCATCCAATTACTACGGTGAGACGATTTACATCAGTCGTTCCCACAAAATTCGTTTATTTTCGGTCAATTTAAGAATTTTCCTTAAGAAAAACAATGATTGGCGTTATCCGTAGAGAGCCACTAAGGAAATTAAGAGGGTTAAGCGCTTTAGCATTGCGAGTTTCTTCCAATTTCTGCAATTTAAGACGCTTTTATCCCGTCGAGGCCGTTTTTTGAACACGAACGAAAGCGTTTTAAAGTCTGAAATTAAATTATGTCTTATTTAAGGATCGGGCGGATGGGCGACTGTTCTCAATTACACGATTAGATTAAGTTTACTAGATAGAAAAACATCCCAAAGTTTACCGCTTTTTGTTATGTTTTTTCAATACTATGATTAAACTGCTGATATATAACTTTTTATTCTTGAACTTAACTAAATACATTAAATATTTCTAGTGAACTCAGAAGAATTTTTAGCTTAGAAACTCCCATGAGCAAAGATATTGACGAAAAACACGTTTTTTTGCGATCCTGCTTTCAATTGGAGCAGGATGGCTAATTGTAAACTTATGCTTGCAAGAAAGAGACGCTTGCACTGGGATAACCTAGCCTTAATTTGTTTTTTGCTACTTGTGGTTGTAGCAGATGGTAGATTGCTTGGACTTCGATTATGGTTTTATCACATCAAGATTTGTTAGCATACTTACATTACATACACTCACAACCATACTCCATTTGGGGTAGCATGGTAAAGCCTATCGATTACAAAAGTTCTTAGGTACCTAAGTCAATATTAATTGAGATTTCGAGAAGTCGTCGAACATTTTTTTAATTAATAAAATATCTACAACTATTCTTGAAAACCATTGTTGCAAAATCAATAGGTCAAACTGCCTCCGTGGTCTAATGGTTAAGAGCATTGGGCTCTTGACACGGAGGTCGTGGGTTCGATTCCCACAGGGGACACCTAGTGATATGTCACTTTGTGCGTTTTTCCCCAGTTGGTTAGGACATTGCAGGTTTAATCACCTGATTGTCTAAAAAGAACGATGATTCCGTGCTTCGGTTGGCACGTTAAGCTGTTGGTCCCGGCTACTATCTCTGGTGGTAGGAGTCGTTACAGAAAAACTACGTCAGAGGCCGTAAGGCGGTTTGAATAAACTCTGACACCAGGGCTTGCCCACACGATAAGAAGAAGAATAGGTCGAAAATATGTTTATGAGTAATATCTTTATATTCTGTGGTATAGTAAATTACATACCGAATGCAGGAAAGTAAGAAAGGTCCCAGATCGTACCAACGTGAAAACTATTATCACAGCTTGCACTATTTATAATCAGTTTAACTGGTCATAAATACATAACCAAAATATTTAGACTCATTTGAGTAAGTACTTTATTAAATTTTAATCAATCAATTGATACTAAATCATTCGCAAAACCATTTAGCATTCAAAACATTATACACGAACAATACTGGGAAATTTACTAGGTACCTTTTCAATGATATCTATGTATCACTGTTAGCGAAATTTTCAATAGAAGCCTCAATTTGTGTCTGGTTGGATAATTAAGCCATCCTACCATTTTGTAAATACGTGCATGTGGGTTTGAATAGTAAGGGTTGACCCACTCCTGACCGCACTGAATCGCATTTAGGGTTGAACTACACTACACAGCACGCCACACAGCGACGGAAAAATGCGATGCTGTGCTGTGTGGTGTAGTTCAACCCTTATGCTCTATCTATATGCTGCCGCATGCTATAGCGTGCTATCGCGTGCTTCCGCGTGCGGTCGCGTTTGCGTGCTGTCAAAATTGTAAATCGACTTCAGCTCTGTTACACAATCAGTAAAATCATTATAGATTATTATTATTTAAACGATTTTTGTGTACAATAAAGTGTTAAATAAAGCGTTAATAATAAATAAACAAATTAAAAGAAAAACAATCTTGAAAACAAAGATTGCATTTTATAAAAGTTCGATCCATATTCATTTCTATTTATGGACGTATGTCTCGTGGATGGAACACATCAACGACTCCGGGTGAATCAAATCAAACGACAGTCGTCAATCTGATATCCTCGATCACGTGTTACGACACCCGAGGTCTTCGAGATACATGATGAATGTATGAATATGAAAGAATGTTTTATCAAGGCCAAGTATACAGGTGTTCTTTTAAATGCGAGAACATCAAACTGAATTATTGGACTAACATACATACATACATATACTTACGCCTGTGTCCCATTAGGCAGAGACAATTGATCGCCATCAGCTACGATCCTGACATACCTCTTTTGCCTCTTCCACAGTCATCAGTCGTTTTGACTCGAACTTAGACTTTCGTGTCGGTTTCGGGTACATTTGATCTGACCCTTCTTAAGTGGGATCACACACGATGACGCACTGTGGTGCGTCAATCCGTCACGGTGCGTGCTTCTACGTGCGGTTTCACACAACTCCTTGCTTCGCAAATGACGGACTGACTTCTGCCGCTCCATCAGTGTGTCATCGTGTGGGACAGCTCTAAGTATGCTGCCAATTTGGTCTGCATACGTACGTCTAGGGCGACGACTTTCGACTTTTCCATCCACACTCGCTTTTTATATTTCATACGTCAGTCTACTATCACTTATCCTTTCCACATGACCAAACCATCTCAGCATTCCCTTTTCAATCCTTGTCACCATATCCTCTTTCAGTCCCCGCTTTTCTCTAATTACACTGTTTCGTATTCTATCATTAAAAGTCAAACCACACATACTGCTCAAAGAACGCATTTCGACAGCATTTATCCTAGATTCATTCCTTTTTAAGTTTTTTTAAACTTTAATCTATTCTTAACTTGGTTTGTAAGTCTATTTAATTTTAGAATTCATTTCCAAATCAAAGTACCTACCAACTAATTTAAAGTTCAAAAGTAAGTTCTAAAAATCTAACAACAAACTTTAATTAGGTACCTGTCACCACCTTATGTAATTTCATAATTAGTTTTCGTGACACCTAAAATTGATCCCCAGTATTTGAATATAAATATTTCAGTTCATAAAGGCATCCCGGTTTTCTTAAATTGAACCGCAGAAGTATCTAATATTATTTTTTTATTATTTATAGCAGATACTTTATTCTGATTTCATTCAGAGTATTTATTCTAGCTTACATTCAGCACAGTACAGTGATAGGCTAAACAGTTACACTACTTTAAGGCCCTCTTATCCAAGTGCAAGCGTCTCTTTCTTGCAAGCATAAGTTTGCAATTAGCCATACCGCTCCAATTGAAAGCAGGATTGCAAAAAAACCTGTTTTTCATAAATATCTTTGCTCATGGGTGTTTCTAAGCTCCAAATTCTACGAATTTCACTAGAAATATTTGATGTATTTAGTTAAGTATAAGAAATAAAAGTTAAATATCAGCAGTTTATCATAGTATTGAATAAACATAATAAAAAGGGGTAACTTTGGGATTTTTTATATAAAGTAAACTTAATCTAATCGTGTTATTGAGAACCATCGCCTATCCGCCAGATCCTTAAATAAGACATAATTTCATTTCAGACTTTAAAACACTTTAGTTCGTGTTCAAAAAACGGCCTCGACCGGATAATAGCGTCTTAAGGGTTGATTGTGCCCATGATACTGAAAAACTTTCCTTAGGAAACGTATTTAAAAAAACGACTTTTCATACAAATGTTTGATCAGCTGATTGCATTTAGTATGGAAAGTAAAATTTTTTTTTGGGAATTTCCTATATATATGTTTCTTAGGGAAAGTTGTTCGTTATCATGGGTACAATCACCCCTTAAAGTAATGCAACTGTGTACCCTAACACCCTTTTATAACACGATATTTTCTGATAAATGTGTCGTTATTTTTCTCCCAATGTACTTTCTTACATCAAACAAAACTAGTCCACGCTCCAGCATGAAGTCAAACAAAATATTTCGTTCAACACGAGTACATGACCTCCTAGCCTAGCTCCGATATTCACTGGACTGAGCCTTTTAATTTCCGTTGACCACTGAAGCCAACTTCCTTTCGAATGCTGGAGAAAATGTTTAAAGAATTGGTTGTTAGACAAAAGACAATGCGGGTTTTGTATGGAAGGTTGGCGCCTTATTTTTCGCCGTTGTTTTTGGCGCGGCCATCAACCAAACTTTATTTTTTTAGTTCAGAATAAAGTAACAAGCAAAACTTGTTATTACATGTATACCTCTAGCTAAACTCTGACCGAAGGAGGTGGGCCATTCTACCATCATATTATGTACCGAAACTTACAAGTTCCTCTTAAAAATGCCTAAACCGATTTGGATGGAATTTTCACAAAAGCATAAGGCTTAGTTTGGATTACCATTTAAGCTTTATATCAATTCAATGGGTTCATTAAATCTATAGGTAGGTTTTACTACGTCAACAAGACGAAAAGTGACAACAAGAGATTTAATGGAGGATTAATTGTAAAAGCGGTTCTGCAACTCGGTTCGCGGTTCTATAACATAGTAGATTACACACCGAGGACAGGAAAGGAAGAAATGCCTCAGATCTCAGATGCCTCTGAGGCTTTCTTATTTACTGTCCGAGGTTAATATACTATTTTTCTCCTCGACAGACGTGGAAAGCGGCAACTTCGTTTAGCGCAGCGGGACGAAAATTAACGATTTCCGTCCGGAGCGGAGAAATTTCGGTATATTTTCGTCGTAGTATAGCTGTGCTAATTGGCCTCTGATGTAACATAGCTTAATAATAGAAACGTTTTATAGACACCCTTGCTGTTGTTTAGATGGTTTGGTCATGTGGAAAGGATGAGTGATAGTATAATGACGTGTGAAATATATAAAGTGAGTGAGAATGGAACAGTTGAAAGGGGTCGCCCTAGACGTACTTATGCAGACCAAATCCGTATACATTTTCACGGCAAGCGTCTCAACAAAAACTGACGGAAAATGATTCCCATTCAATACCAATCGACTGAAAAAACTATCCAAAGCCCTCTAGACTAATAAAATAAATACTCACTGAATAAAATTGTCATCGTACTACAGTTCAAATGGTGTCTATTTATTTGAATTTACACTGTTTGGGAACAGTATATTGATCATGCAGTAGGCAGTAAAGTATTTATTATGTCAAACTTTCTTTTGTGGTCGAATTGCTAGCCAACAATAATCACAAAATCGGTTATTTCAATCTTAGTCACGTTTATATTATTCTCTTTCTAAAATCTTATCCAAGACGGTTCTGGAGTTTTTGAATGATGCGTGCACAAACAAACAGATAAACAGACAAAAATTCTAAAAATGGTGTCCATGCATTCCTTTACGTTTCCTAAACGTCTCCAATATATATTTTTTTCAATATCGTCAATGCACATCCACACCAAGTTTACGATATTATTATAATTATTAAGGTATTTTATTTTATTCATTTTAGGAAAACTTACGGACTAATTACAGGATAGGGTATCAACATTTTTAAAGCAACATTGGCAATAAAAAGTTAGTATACATATAGATGATGTGGCCTTTCACCACAAAAACATTCAAAAAGAGTCCATAATCACTCAGTAACCGCCTACAACACATTATTGTGGTGGTATGACGCTAAAATGCTCTCGAGGTCTGTAAAGCGAGAGCCAAAGCCTAACAACAACGATCGGTGTTGTATTTCTGACTCTAGATCTAATCTTGGACCAAAAAATCTGATCAAATCGTAAGTACTTAAACCTCGGGTACCAAATTATCATGTGGGCTTAGAATCTACTGAATCTAGGGGTCAATTTAAATTAAACGAGCATCAGCGCGCTGCGGCTGGAGGAGCATCTTCTGCAGCAATCTTATCACTATTGAATAAAGTTCAAATTTATTTGCACGTCGTCGGAGCCACGAGTAGTCTATTTTATTTATTAGTGATCAGATTCCTGTAGAATATGCTCCTCCGGCCGCTGTGAGCCGATGCTCTTCTAAGGTTTTTTTTATTACTGTTTGCTTTTGACCTCAATCCAGTCTTCAGGACAAAGATGGGGTCGAAAATGTACTTACCCAGAAGAAGCCTATTCACTCGTGATTTAAAGGAATTCGGGTTGTAAGCGCTCGGAAATTTTGACGCAGGCAGGGCATTCCACTGTGCGCATTATAAAAGATTCCGAAAGGCAACGGACGATTGTAATCAGTGCGAAAGGCGCATGGTGCGGATATGTGGGATGTCAACCAAGAAGGGATGTGATATTCCGCGGTGCGTCTGGCAGTTCGATAGTAGAAAGGGGAAGGCTGGATGAGCTCATGTAGCTCTTGGGCACACTCACCAAAGTACAATCTTTAGAAGACCGACAAGCAGGCTACTCTGCGGCGGTGGGCTAGGCTATGAAGCTTGGTCTTTACCAGCTTACTGTCGCCAATGAGCCTCCAGGCTCTGCGTTCAATCGAGTCGAGTGTGTCTAGTTAATACTTGGCTGAGCCATCCCACAGGTGGCAGCAATACTCCATACAAGTTCGGACCTGAGCTTTATATAACACTAGTGTTTTCCCGCGACTTCGTCCGCACAAATTGTATACCAGATTTTAAGTCAGATAATAAGCTATCAAACAAAAAAAGTTTCATCAAAATCGGTTCAGTAGTTTTTGCGTGATGCGCGAACAAACAAACAAACAAACAAACAAACAAACAAACAAACAAATACAAACAAACAGACAAACAGACAGACAAAATTTCTAAAAAAGATTGATTTGAGTCAGGGATACCTAAAAACCATATCGTAATATTTTTTTTGTAAATATCTTCAATGTACAGACACACTTCAGTGGAGAGAAGTACCGCTTCACCAAATTGAGCCTAAGTCCACATGACAATTGGGTACTTAACTAAACGTACTGCTTGATTATTATATTGTAGTTTGGGTCCAAACGTGTCCCTTGGTTAAGATAAATTCGGATTGGAATACGCTTCGGAGATTCCGATAACGAATCTTGTTTGGTTAGTTTTTTCAGAGGTTGTTTTCAGCGTTGTTGATTGGAGTCTTTTTCGCTTCTGGAGTACGGTTTTTGTTTGCGTAGTGAGTGAGCCTTTGTCCACCCACAGTGGGATTTAGCTTGTTGTATACAGGCTGCTATAATTAAATATGTTACGTATTGAACAGGGTGTTTCAATCAAAGATAGACTTAGGTGCGTCCGGCACGGGACCGGGAATAGTAGGTACAGTCAGCATCAAAAGTATCTAGGCATGTTAAGTGTTCATAAATATCTGGACAACTTTACGATAACAAACCTTATTTCAACTCACAAAGAAATCAAATTAATTTATCTGTCACGTTATTATTTGTTAAGTTAAAAACAAATGGTATCTAGTAGGAAATAGGGTTTATTTTCGTGTAATTGTTCAGATGTTTTTGAACACCGGAGATGCTTAGATAGTTTTGATGCTGACTGTACCATAGGTGGACTTTGAATAGGTTGTAAAATTAAATGAGTTACATTATTGAACAGGCGTCAAACCATCAAATTAACCAACTTTTATTATAGGGCAAATTTAAAAACCTCGGAAAAAACAGCTGTTTCATAGAACATTTCATTAGCAACTTGACCAAAATGTATGATAATCTTTTTGATTTCTTTTCCAATGACTACGGAACCCTATCATGGGCAAGTCCGATAATTATGTTCTTGGCCGGTTTTACTAGTTGAAAAATTTACAGTAGGCATATAGTTTTTTCTCTAACAACTCGCAATCCCATTTTCCATTCAGTCCGCTACGTTTCGTTCAGTAATCCATCCGATGCGGTGCCATATTTCGTAGGAGTATTATGTAGGATTAGATAGGAATATACCATGTCGGGTTGGCATGTTGTAAAGTAGAATTAATTCTGCTTCGTCGAGTTGTCTAGCTAGGAATATAAATTTACTTATACCACAATAATTATTTACGGAATAGCCCCTCACTAATTTTAGATACTGCACTCTTAGAAAAATTATATGTCTAGAATGAGCCTCACTGTTTTACCGTATAAAACAAAAGGGGCCAAGTTTCATAGGTTGGTGTGCGTGAGGCGCCATACAAATTATGTATGTGTGCGTGAACCAATACTGGTTCCTATTTTTTTCGACGCTTTCGTATCTTCGACTGTCAATCTTGACATATACTTTATCAAAGACTGCACCTAACCACAGATTTAAGAGTTACTACAGATATATAAATTCCCATGCTTTAATTACCTCTCTTTCTCGATGCAACATTTTGTTCGGAGCTCTCGCTTGCGCTCATGGCAATTAACTAGCGAGGGATCTGGCATTGACCCGAAAGCATAGGGACTTATAGGTACCGTCGAGTGACTGAGACCTGATCTAACATGACACTTCCACAAAGATTTTAGTAGCAAGAAGGTTACAGCAATCGCGTCCGAGCCACAGAAAAGTATAAAGCTAAGACACTTCCGCATTGTTGCTTCCCAAAGTACCTTAGCGAGCCATGTACGTGGCGCTCATCTGTGTGCGTGCGTCGATTCGAGAGCTTGCATGAATTGTATGTGTGCGTTGTTTATGTAGTAAGTTGTAACGTGTATAATCCCACTGCTGGACAAACGCCTCCACTCCTGCACAAAGGGTGAAATAAACGACTAGCTGTCAAAGAATTTTCAATACGACTTATTATTTCATAATTCATAATTATTAACGCGGCTCTATAGCCTAGCTAAACGAATCTAGTCAGTTTCTCTGCCATCTGATGGAACTGTCCAGGACGAACTGGTTTATGTGCTTTCTGAAACATGGAAACGTTCGTGACAAAACTTTACTTAATTTTTTACTTAACTTTTTAACTTAAATAGATCTTAATTTGTGTGCACACTGATTTTACCCACACACATTTGTTTTCCTCTCGCTCAACGATTTGCTGAAAGAAACTCTATTAGATTTAAGCTCACCTTTGTAGGTACAGTCAGCAGTAAAGAGATGTATGCACTTTTACTACGTCGTAGTATAAAGATGTATCCACTTTAGTACTACGCGTAGTACTAAAGTGTATACATCTTTTGCATGAGGAGGCATACATCTTTTTGCTGCTGACTGTACATCACGATTTATTGTAATAATAAATATGTAAAAGTGTATATGTTTTTGTGTACAATAAAGAACCTTAGAATCTAAGAACTTTTAGGAGGTCACTCATCCAGTCTTTGGATGGGTTACCTCAGAAATCAACTCGGTTTACAGGTATGCCTGTAACTTACAAGTCAAGTAAAACTAAAATGCCGTGCTCAACAAAGCGAAAAAAGAAGAAAAACGTCATGTGCACCCGCTTTCGCATACGCAAACTAACAAAGGCAGAGCACGTCTAGATTTTGTCGTTTTCTTGGAGGGTTGCATGCTACAGCTCAGAGAAAAAGACAATCTGAGGCTGAATTTTCGAAAGCAAAATTGTTTTCAGCTTATTTAGAAACCGCCGCCACGGCTTTATCTCTCGTATCTATTGTTACTCAAACCCAAATCACATAAATAAAGAATAGTCACTTTTTTATCTCAATACAAATGAACAAAACTAAAGCACTTAATTCAACTAATCTACCCCTTTGTCCTTAAGTTTGTTGAGAGACTTAAATAAATGGAGTCCTAACTCAACAATAAAATACAATAGATTCTTCAAAATTGCTATAGCACGCTACTTGGATATGTCTTGCCTGAATACGAAGTTTTTCTTATCAATTGACCTGCACCGACCTGTTGTAGCAAAGCTTCTAACCATCTAAGGGGGAATGGTGGTCGTGAGTTTATGTAGTAAAGAATAATTTTATTATCCTTGCAGAGCGCCCGAGCCAATCGTGTTAAGGTGGTTTCGTCCATACAAAACTTTGTCGTAGAACAATCGTTGATGGTATTAATAAAAGTAATGTTTAATACATGGAAAAATAGATTATAAAATCTAGATTGCGCGTATCAAATAATATTTACAATTTATAATGTTATCACGATGATATCAAGCTTTGAAATTATTCATAGAAAATTTCAAAATCTTCGTAATTATATTATAAATTGTAAATAATATTTAATACGCGCAATCTAGATTTTCATATTCATATCATATCATATTTATTTATTCATAAACAAATTACATTGTGTTTGAAATTAAAGCTAAATTTCAGTAATGTTTTCAGCTAATGATTATTTCTTATGTTCTACATGAAACAATAAACTATTATGACTATGTACTAAGGAAGACTGAAAACGGAGCACATCAATAGCCAATGATGCCGACCAACTTCCAAAAAAATCAAAACTGATAAAAAAATTGAAATAATGAATAAAAATTTTATCGAAAACATACGGACCTATTATTTATTTTTAGCCATAGACATATTACTCTAGCGATAGACAAGCTTGTTCAAACAAACAACATGTCACACAAAAAACACAAAATTACACATTGCGGTCTGTCATTGCCATAGTGACGAAGTGAACTCGGGAACATCAATCAGGTGCGTACACCTCATTCAAGTGGAACATGTTGCTTCTATGGAAGGGCAAGTCTATCGCTAGAGTTTAAGTCTTTGTTTTAGCCATACATATTTTATTTATTCAACAGAGGCACTGTAGGTACGTGGTAGGTACCTACTGAGAACAAAGACTATTAGCCCCACTTTTGTCAACCTGGGTTATGATGATAATTTGTTGTATCTCGTTTTGTTTTTTGTACAATAAAGTTTAATTGATTGAACGATTTTTTGTACCTATAGAAAAAACAACTGAGAGAGCCTTGCTTACCTATGTTTACGCAAATATAAACCCCATAATATGGTAGAGGTAGGTACTCATTCTTATAATATGCTATCGGGCTATCAAAGTAACTAAGTTCCTGGTAGCTGTAAAGGTTTTGCTTTTCTACTGAAAAACTAAAAGTAAAACGAATAAAAACATCGTTGGAGTTATCCAGCGCCTTTCGAACGTATCTCCAATTTATCTAGTTCTGTTCATTGCCAAGTTTCTTTTATATTTCCTGCTTAAAGTTTTGAGGGAAATTGAGACGTGCGCGCAAGTTGGTTTCCAACTTTGCTACAGTTAACGATCTTAATTTAAAACTAGCGTTTAGTTTCATAAAGGGTTTTTAAAGGCTTCTATAAACTTTGCCTGGTCTAAATTAAGGAAAGGTAGTTTCTTTACGTTTTCATTGACTTTAAAATAGGGGTCGAGAGTTTTTAAAGATAGTAGCAATTTGTTGATTCATTAAATAGATTGTGATAGTTGGATAAAATACGTTTTGATAATTTGAATTCATTGGCTTTTGGAACGGAGTACGGATCCGAACCCGTACTCTAATGATTGAATGTAGATACCTCTTTGCAAGTCCGCAACGCACCACCTATGCTCTCATTCATCATCATCATCATCTCAGCCGATGGACGTCCACTGCTGGACATAGGCCTCCCCCAAGGATCGCCACAACGACCGGTCCTGCACTGCCATCATCCAAAGGGTTCCCGTCGCCTTCACCAGGTCGTCGGTCCACCTAATGGGGGAGGCCTACCCACTCTGTGCTTTCCGGTACGCGGTCAACACTCAAGAACTTTTCGGCCCCATCGGCCATCGGTTCTACAAGCAATGTGCCCCACCCACTGCCACTTTTAGTTTAGCTATGTCAGCTACTCTGGTTCTTCTGCGGAGGTTTGATCGCATAATCGTTTTCAAATTTTTCAAAAACCATTTTTTTTATTTACTAACCTATATTCTATACAAATAAAAAAAAACATCTAAAAACATATCCTGCCAATCTAAACAGAATCTCACGTATCGATTTCAATGCTATCATTCCATCATCTAGTTTAGACGTGACCGGAAATATGTATGAATGAGTAGGCTTTGCATAATGCTCCTTCATTTATCTTTCGTCTCTGTCTGTTCTGTTACTTTCTGTCGCTGTTATATAGCCGTCTTTCTCTTCCAAAAGGAAATCGTTTTGGAATCTGCTAAGGAAATGTTTTGACGCAAACTTACACGTTTGTGGTTTACGTTAACAACAGTGGTGCTTTAACATTTATGCTTAAAATGAGCCTTGCTATAGGTAACTGCACAATATTATATTTGTATTGAAATCTTTGAGACAGTTATTTTGAAATTATTAATAATTTTTACGAAAATCTGACAAACCACAGATTTTAGTCTCTAGACCGGGTCTAAAAATCTTTGAAAAAAGTTTAGAGGTTTAACAAAAAACCTTAATAATATTTAAACACACCAACTGAACAACTCTCCAACATCAATACAAAATAAATAAATCTGCTGTTTCATATAAAACTGCAATAGGTACTTCCTAATCGACTCAAATGTATGAAACAGCTGATATAAAACAGCTAAAAACAATTTTTGTTTAGTTTGATGGTCTAAACCACCCGTTTTTTATTACACCCTGTAGTGATATAAGGCAATAAAATAAAAAGTAAAAAAACAACGTACCTAAAAATCATCGTAATAACAATGGAGTGGTTGGGGATCTACCTCCTAGCGGTCCACCCCGGGCAACGGCATCACAAGCTACCAAGTTTGTGGTAGCGGCTGAATGATCCCCCACAGCGTTGTGGTAGGCTCCGCAAGGAGCCGCCTGGCTCGCGACCAACCTCCTGCCGGAGTCTGGAGGTCTAGAGTAAACCCATCAATAATAAAAAATAAATAAAAAAATAAGAAATAGTGGCTTCACAACAAGCTCAGCTCACTTCATCCCACCCTTACACGTGAGAGGCCTTTTTTCCATTATTAAAATAACAGACGAACTTTTTAACTTTTACCTAATTAGTACATTACTGCAGTGGCCAGCAAAAGACGCATTGATGGACGAAAGTGTAAATGTGAACGTGTAAGTGGGCCGAGGCGAAGCCGAGGCACACATACGTGTCCATCAATGCATAGTTGTGGCCAAGGCTTGTATAGTACTTTTCTCAACAATGCGCGGAAATTAAAATCAACCAACTTTTCCAAATCAACAATGAACAACACTAATTTTTCCTGCGTTAAAGCTAGTAAGTAACTTATTATTAATCTGTATGGTTAAAGTGTCCATTCATTTTTTAATTCATTATAAAGCTTTCTATTTCCAAGACAGTTCGAAATTTAAATAAAACCTTTGACAAGTTACCTCATTGCCATGTTTCGGAGTAAAACATCGTTCTATTTTTTAATTACATGACAGTTATGAGTTTAATATGTAATTTATTTGGCCGCTAAACCACGACAGATAAAAAATTTGCCGGCCGCTGCTCGCATAGTACAACAATTTCGATTTATCTCGAAGAAGGTTGTCAAAATAATGCTCAAATTTCCAAGCATGTTTGAGAAATAAATAATAACAACACCAATATAACCCTTTCCCCGTTCATTAAAGCTTTAACAAGACAAGCTTCCCTCCATATTTGCACCTAAACGATATAGGTTTGATCGCTAAAAGCAACGTGGGTGCTTAAAAGCCTGTCCGTCTGTATTAGTTGCTGGGAGACTGTACTAAGGCTCCACGGTTGCTTCCTATGTCTATACGGTAGAATTTTCTGTTATTTTTCGCTCACCACTAATACGGAGTCACTCTATAATACTGATAAACGCAAAAACTACCTACTTTATTATGAAAAAGTTATACTGAAATCTTAATTTGGTAAACTTTATTATTTACTTACATTAAAAAAAGGTTTGATACAAAAAAACAGGTTTCTTGAAATCATGATTTGATGAATCCGAATTACGATTTCGTATAGATGGTGCCCCTCATCGATGATATCCCAGAAGGGTTGAACCTCACCTGCCATCATCACATCGCATTTTTCCATCGCTCCATCCTTTTCTGTCGCTCAGGATCGTAATTTGCTAGGGCGAGAAAGATAGCAGGAATGGGATCGCTCGCGGCAGCACCAGCAGTGCTGCGCCCTTTCTTGCTCTATCAAATGACGTTCCCGAGCGACAGAAAAGGATAGACTGTGAAAAAATGAGATTCGGTACTGCTAGCCGTAGAAAATAAAAAGTGATAAAGCTATATAACGCTTTTTATCTCGTTCGTTTGCGCGTAAATAGAAAGAGAGCTAAGGCGCGACAGCGCTATATCACATTGCCATACTACGGATATGCTAGGGCCGCTGATTCGAATCGTGAGCAGTTGGTATAAAGTTATTGTACCTACTACTTATAAACTTTAAACCGATTTCATTCGTTTCACGCGGCGATCCATAAAGTCCAATCATTTCAGGGTTTGACCTTAACAATAATTCATCTATCGCTGAAACTTTGCAGTGTGATAAAGTAAAGTATACAGATTACGGTTGACAAATAATCTAGGTTTTTTTTTCCGGTCCTAGATTATTTGTCAACCGTAATTTGTATGCTTTACTTTATCACACTGCAAAATTTCAGCGATATTATATGCATTATTGTTAGGGTCGAACCCTAAAATGATTGGACTTTATGGATCGCCGCGTGAAACGAATGAAATCGGTTGTCATTGTCATTGTCATTATTAGTCCAATTATTTTAGAGTTTCCTTGTATAAACACCCTAACAATAATTCATATGAAAACAAAGCTATTCTAAAAAAAATGTTTATTCTATGGCATATTTAAAAATATTGTGTTATGGAGGAAAACAAAATATATACATAAAAAGAAAAATCATTCGTGCACAGCAAATGACCGTCAATACGGTAACTGGCACAAAGACATCATTGTCATTATTAGTCCAATCATTTTAGAGTTTCCTTGAATAATTGTTAGGGTGTCCAGTCCATACAAGGAAACTCTAAAATGATTGGACTAATAATTACAATGACAATGATGTATTTGTGCCAGTTACCGTATTGACGGTCATTTGCTGTGCACGAATGATTTTTCTTTTTATGTATATATTTTGTTTTCCTCCATAACACATTTTTTTTAAAATATACCATAGAATAAACATTTTTTTTTAGAATAGCTTTGCTTCCATAAAACGTAATATTTTAAAACTCACGTTTTGCTGATAGCGATGCCGCTTGACAAAAACGAATAAAAATAAAATAGATGTACACTTAATATGCGGCAACGGTAGGCTTTTGATGTTGGTAAAAGTATTTTATAGCGTTCCGTATACACACTATTCGAATAAAATGTATACTTACATCGCACGTAACGAAACTTTTCCAAAAATTCCGTTTTATACCTTAGTATAACTAAAAAACTTAGTGTGCTGAAAATGGATCAACGTTATTTAGATTAAGTAGATATATTGTACACCTTATAAAATATTGAAAAAAATTAATGTTCGCATTAAATTATTATCCGGCTATAATTATGTTAATGACTGTATGAAAAGCCGATAAAATATGTGAGAGACCGAAAAAGTTTGAAGAAGTTTTGAGTTTTTTTATACGTTTTTACCTACCTATACCTAACTACATTGAAATTGTATGATTTGTTTTTATAAAATAAAATTTAATGTGGTTCAATGTAATTTAATCTTACGTATCTTATTTTAAGATTGCATATTTTGTACATACTTACCTTTTATTCTTATGATTTTATTTTAGTAGCAGATGTTTTAGTTAATTTAATAATTTTATGTATTTGTACGAGTATGTATTTATTATTAAAAGTTGTTGTATCAATTTGGTACCTACTTTAAATGGAACTTGATAATTTGTGACAATGTCCAACGAAGATATTTTATTTATTTAATAGCTGTTGCCCGCAACTCCGTCTGCATCATCATCATCTCAGCCGGTGGACGTCCACTGCTGGACATAGGCCTCCTCCAAGGACCGCTACAACGGCCGGTTCATGTTGGGGGGTTTTGCCATAATCGCCACGCTTGGCAGGCATGAAATAATAATACAGTCTGCATGGACTTTAAAAAAGAATACGTTCTGGTACATAGGATGCCGAGCTCAGTGTGCCAAATTTCATCCAAATCATCGGTTCAGCCGTTTGTGAGTGATTGAGCCACAAGCATACAAACTTACTTATAATAGTATACTATATTGTAGAAGAAGCATGAATCTAGAATAAATGCTGTTGAAATGCGCTCCCTGCGAAGTATGTGCTGTGGTATGATTAGAGAATGTACCCGAAACCGACGAGCGTGTATGAAACGACTTATGACTGTGGAAGAGGCAAAAGAGGTATGTCAGGATCGTAGCCGATGGCGATCAATTGCATCTGCCTACCCCAATTGGACACAGGCGTGAGTATATGTATGTATGATTAGAGAAAGATGTAGTCTGAAAGAAGATGTAGTGACAGGAATTGAAAAAGGAATGTTGAGGTGGTTTGGCCATGTGGAAAGAATGAGCGAAAGTAGGTTGACGTATGAAATTTACTAAGCAAGTGTGAATGGAATGGTTGAAATTGAAAGGGGTCGCCCTAGGCGCAAGTAGGCTGACCAAATCGGATGCGTACTGAAGAAGGGCAAAATGAATGTACCCGGAACCGATGAGCTTGTATGAAGAGACTTATGAATGTTGAGGAGGCAAGAGATGTCTGTCAGAATCGTAGAATCGTGTGATGATCTGTTGTCTCTGCCTACCCCAGCAGCGTTCCGGGAAGTGGCTGTTCACATGTCTGAACGTCCAGGTTCGATTTAGGCGTGAGCCTATGTCTTATAAAATATTAAATACGTAAAAGTTATAATTATGTAAATGTTCGTTTAGATTTTTTGAGAGTTACGCGGTTATTATTTAATCTAGAATCAAACCTTTCAACGGGTTCTTACCGCGTTTTGGTATATTTGAGTTCCCGATATTTTGGCAGTGTTACAACTGCCATAATCTGAAATATCGGGAACTAAAATAATACCAAAACGCGGTAAGAATCCGTTAAAATGTTTAATTCTAGACGTTTTGATGTTTCTATGCTTGTTGATATGATTAGGAATTATTTAATTACCAAATTTTATAGCTTTTACTACCAATACCTAATCCTGCGACATATTTATATTAGGGCTTCAGGATTTTATTTATTCAAATTGGCTTTAAAAATTTTAGAAAGGGGATACATTTTTAATTATCAATCAATCAGTAGTAAGCCTTACTATAGTGGATTTCATTATTAGTTCTGCGGTCAATTTAAATTGAACCGATTGCTAGTAATCCTTCCTATCGGTTGAAGATTATTATTATTTTGTGGTATAATTTATGAACTGCGGGCGATTTTAGAAATTTTACTTGCAGAAAACACCCTGTATGGTGTAAACTTGTGTACGGTAGAATACTTCAGGGGATGATTCAGACCACCAAACTGAATAATGTTCACTACGGAACCAACATTGAAAACGTGAAAAATAAATCTGCTGTTCCATAGAAAAAGTAGATGGTGACGACCCAAATGTATGAAAAAGCTGGGGAGTGTAATTTATCTATGGGTAGGCCACACTTCGGGGAGCAGGAACGTCTTCATTTTTATTATAACAGCGTATACAGTGACCCATGAAAGACGTGTTGACCCCACTAAGCCAAAAGTGTGGAAATATCAGTTTATTTTTATTTCGTGTGTTGTAATTATGGACATCACAATTTCGTGGAAACAAAGACAAATTTTTTCTTACATATAAAATGTTTTTATAAAGAGACTGTCCATAAACGGTTAAAATATAAATTTCCTTAAAAATTTCGCGAAGCGAATCACGACAACGCTGTGTTAAAACTGTCAATATATCGAAAACTAAGACACTTTTACTAAAGTTCAATTTTGATATTCTGCTTAGTCATGACCTAATCTATCAGCATCCGACAGGTTGACGTCGGTTTACGGGACACCCTGTACTTATATGCATTGCACCCGTACGAAGCCGGGGCGGGTTGCTAGTAAAGTATAAGCACTTAAGCGTCTCGTGCAATACCCATGGCTTAGCCCACTGGAAGAAACGGAGTGGTTCATTTCTATTATAACTATTTATAACAATCGAAATCCCTTTAAAGGGCTTGTTAACTAAATTACAGAGGTATAATACCAAATTAATCCGTTTGTACGTACAGTTAGAATAATTAACGAGGATTAACATCAGGCAACTGATCCATCTAGTGGTTAACTATACTTAATCTCAAGTTGAAGCTTATAATTTCTGATTTGCTTTATTTACAGCAACTGCTTATTTAGGTACTACGTTTTTACAGAGGCAGTCATATACGGAGTGTGCGTTAGGGCAATATCATACAAGTGTAGCAGTTCAATGAACCAATCGTCCTTATAACGCCATGACACCGCCAGGATTTCACCGCTTCAATTCAGTTCTGGGCTCCTATACAAAATATCGTTCGATTAGCGTTAACTGTAGTAGAAAACATATAATTGTATGGACTTGACGTATGGTGGCGAAGGCAAACGTCAAAATTTTTCGATCGCCAATGTCAAATCCAAACACTCTGTAATTTTCTACTAGCGTCAACGCCAATAGAATGTCACTATGTCTAGGGCCCTGGAGTGCAATTCTCTAAGCGTCACATCGCTGTCAAAAACATGTAACATCCTTCTTGCAGCTTTAGCTAGTACGCCAACCCGTGATAACGTGCTATAGCGCTATCACGCGTCCGCTCTCTTTCTATTTGTGCGCGAACGATTGAGATAAAAGACTAAATTTGACAGATGGATGTGTTCGTCGCAGATCGTCGAAGTTTTTATATAAGTTTGACCCATGACACAACCCTAGCGAATACCAAATGTCTTCTCGCTCACGCTGCTACAACTACTCATGCCCTCTCGCTCGCAGCACGCCACGTTTATGGTGTTATGCAAATCATTGCATAACCTGTGGCACGCGTTCTACGCCTAATTTGCACTTCTAACCCCGCTAATGTTCTGTGATCGTAACAAATTAAAGCATTGTTACACTAATGATGCAGATTTCAAATTCAGAAACGGATATGGATACAAACGTGTTCTTGTTCCAGATACCTACAATGATTAGACCGTGATTAAACCGTAGCTAATCAAAAGGTTCAAAGCTTTGTATCAGTAAGTTGAATCAGCTTTGATTAGTGAGGTCTCATTGATATACGTATAGTTGAGATGTTATAAAGATTTTGTTTCGGATATGGATACAAAATTCTGTCCTTACGGGATAACAATATATTATGTTTTTTTAAAGCAATGCAATATTTTTCATAGAAAATATAAATTGACACGTTCGATATCTAATTTTATTTCGGATATAAAATAGATGTTTCTCGCAAGATTATTAAAAATACATTTTTTTTTTATAAAATTGTAAATATTGGTTTTCTTTCAGATCACGTCATATCTTTTCTCGTCGTCATATTAATAACCACTGTCGTTTAAAAACAGAATAGACTTCTATAACTGACGACTAAACTAGAATTAACATGAAATAATAAAGTTAAAAGCCAATTTAAGGCGTATCAGCCGTGGACCACTCTCCTCTCACTCACACTCCATACTAATCGATGAGAAAGAGCGCGTGGCTCCGGTCAGAATTTTGCTGTTTTCTTTGAAAAATTCGATGATTGTTTATTAATTTCGAAAAAGTAAAAAAACCACATAATTCTAAATTGTATTGTGAACAATATAGTAAATTTTCATTTTGTTCCGATTAAAAATGTAAGAGTAAAATGGTTACAACTGGAAAAAAAGGGGTGACTTTAGAGTCCCTTTTCTTCGGTTTTATTCATTAAAATAGATTTCTAGAAAAACCACATCACTTCTCATATCCTGTAGATGGTTCAGTTTAAATTTCAGCTCAAAAAGTGCCATAGTTAATGAATAAAATGGTTACAAAATTACCCAAAACCGGCAGGTAGCCCCTTAAAACAGTTTTAGCATCACAACTGCAACATCTAGTACGTGGCACTATACGACAATTAAACCTTGATTAACCCGTAACTAATCAAAGAGTTTAAAGCTTTCTAGTATTGAGTTAAATCAGCGTTGATTAGTCAGGTCCCATTGATAAACGTAGTAGGGTTGTCATGGATATTTTATTTTTGAAACGGACACGCGTACTTATTTGATTAGGTTCGATAGTTATACGTTAACTACAATACTCATCATCATCATCATCATAAATGCTCACGACTATATTCCCCGAGGACCCCCTTCAGAAACCTCAGAATATCCACCTTTCACCAGTAGTACCGAAACACCGAACTACAATACTTTAGTCTTTAAAAGGTTAAACTTTAAATATATAAAATAAATTATATTTTATTTTTGGGCAACTTGACAACATTTTGCAGAAAAAGAAACTAAAACACTCATAGCATGTTTGTTTTTAGGGTTCAGTAGTCAACAAGGAACCCTTATAGTTTAGCCGTCCGTCTGTCTGTCCATCTGTCCGCGGCTTAGCTCAGAGACGCTTAGTACTAGAAAGCTGTAATTTGACGTAGGTATAGGTGAGCCTACGTTGGATAGGTCTTTTAAAAATATTGTAGTTGTGGAAAAGCAATTTTTCGATTTAGGGATCCGTTAACGAAATATTAAGCTTTTTAATTTTTATTAGAGTCAAGTGTCCCCCTGCCAGCTAAACGGTTGTTTCTGGATACGTGAAAAAATTCACGGTAGTAGTGTACTTATATAACGAAGTTAAAAGGAAAACTATCACCGCTAAGTATTTACGGTTTTTCGATTTAACAAGTAATAGTCGACCAACTTCCAAAATGTACTTTTTAGACTTTATTAGCCGTTATAGTAATATATAAAAAAAGCCCTGTAGCTTAGCTGTCCGTATATTGCGACGGGCAACTACCTAACCCTACCCTGCGCGTGGCCCGACACGCACTTGGCCGGTTTTTGTTTTATTAGTGACGTAGTGTGAGGTTGATTATATTTCTGCAAATTAACGGAACTAGCTAATAAGAAAAACGTAACACGACTTTTCTCAGACAAATGATATTTAAATAATGCTATATTTTGTTAGACAAATGCAGAGCTGAATGTGCTGACCCATACACGTGTGTAAAATACCTTACTCAATTAATCTTTGAAGACTTACCTCTCCTTTAAATCTATTCAACATAACACTGATAAATTTTCGGATACAATGTTTGTACTCAAACATCAATACAACACTACTGCACACCGTGACTACCACTAATTGCAAGTAGGAGGGGTTACCGTCTGATTAATTCAGGAAATGGTTTGATTTAACAGTAGGCAGGTGATTAGTGGTGTCTAAAGATAGGATTAGCAGCTTTGGCTGTCTAAAAGGTACCTAACAGCTTCTGCACTTGAGCCTTAGGGGATAAAATCAAAGTGTCCCGGACCTTTGGGAGGCGTGCGTGGGGCCGAAGCCAACACATAGAGGCCCGTCAGACAATTTGATCTAAATGGTAATGTGACACCAACCGGCAACTATCCCAGTATATACTATAGAAGTGCATCCAAAAACAGCCCCCGATCAGTGTGGGACTATATTTGTAAGGCGTGGAATGAAACAAGACCTGGGCTATTGGGGTGGGGTGCTAGTGGAACAGCTAACTGGGTTTTGAACGGGACTATGGCGCCTGCCCGACCAATGTATAAACAAGGAAAAAATGGCAGAAGGTGACTCGCCAATTCAAAATGAATGGGCCCCCGAAAAAGGCCGCTCGCACGGAGCGACAAGGGGGCAACATTTCCTGAGCGGCTTAGAGTGGAGAGGTGCTTCTGAACTTTAAACGACCATCGATTCAGTCTCCAACGGCTAATCAGGTGCCCACTCGCCACTTACGCAACACATCCACTCTTCGAGCATATAGCTCTTGCGACTTTGGAGTCGTTTGGAGTTGTTTTGGGTCGTTAGGTTGGCCTAAGGCCGGCCAATTCAGGCAAGCACAGATGTGGGGACCACTCCAACTGGCCAGTAAAGGCAAGTCGGAGACGAGAGTTTAAATTTTTGTTTTGAGCCAGAAATCTCTACAGCTTTTCAGCGAAAACTGATATCTTTATCAAAAATATGCCTCTAACCTCTATAATAATATATCACCGAAGCAGGGTCCCATGGCTATCGTTGACGCAAAATTGCACCATTGACCGGCCACTGTTACCATAGACAAAAAATCTAACAGAAATGGTAAGTATTAATTTGGGAAATACATACAAAACATAAGACTGTTTTCACTCTTTTGCCTCTTTGTAATTAATTTTAGTTTACATCAATAAAATAATGTAGTTTAACTACAATATTTAGTTTGTAATTTTGACATGACAACATAGTGACTAATCATTTGAATGGGTTCTTATCACGTTTTATACTGTTTTTGATTTCCCGATATTTTTTTGATAACCCGTTTTAGTAGATTACACACCGAGGGGAGGAAAGTAAGAAAGGTCTCAAACATGTGATCGGCTTTCTTATTTATTGCCCGAGGTTAGTATACAATTTTTCTTCTTGACGGAGGTGGAAAGTGGCAACTTCGTTTAGCGCAGCGGGACGAAAATTGACGCTTTCCGTCCGGAGGGGAGAAATAATTATTAACTTTAGCTTAATTAAAAACCGTGCAACTTTCAAAAACTGTAAAGTTTTACTGTCTTGTAAACTTGCAAACTAATATTTTGTGTTCTTTTATTTTTCTATACTGCCTATATTAGTAATGGACAGATATGCCTCGAAAAAGAAGCAATATAATGAATACTAATCCCTTTCTAATCTATTTCTAAGGCAATTCTAATTTTTTTGTATTCTATAATGATATCCATAAATCTGTCAAGGGTGAATATCTTTCTGACCTTAACCGTCCGGGGAAGTGTTACGGCTTTTGAAGGATACAAAGTTACTGAGATTGCTTCTACAGTGAATTTTTCACAGAGGAATTACTCGTTCAAATTTTTTAAGTGTCATTTTTTGATGACAGATCAGTCAACGCTCCTTTTCTAGAGTCGGCATCTCGTTGAGTTTGAATTGCTAACGTAGAGAGGAGCTTTGCCAACCAGCGTGAGATGCTTAACTTTGCTAAACTAAATTGGCAATAGGCGGAGGATATTGCTCGTAGAACCGATGGGCGATGGAACATAAAGAGTTCTCGAGTGGTGACTGCAGCTACCAAAGCACCAGCAGGTGACAGAAGGTTGACCGAAGACCTGGTGAAGGCGGCAGGAACTCGTTGGATGAGGGCAGCGCAGGATCGATGGTTGTGGTACAATGTGGATGTGGCGTTCCTTGGGGGAGGCCTATGTTCAGATGTCCACTAGTCTACCAGCTGAGATGACGATGACTTGCTGATTGAGAGTTGAGAAAGTCACTTGGAACTCTTCTTCAATTCCACACTTTAATCGCTAATTGATTAGAAGCCAACCTTACCACAAATATGCAATTCTTTAAACAGGTTCAAGGAACCAATCAATTTCACCCTGTATAATGTTCATGTTTAAAGACCTTATAAGAAAAGCAAAAACGAAACAATCTTACATCTCATCACTCCTAACAAAATGCCAAGTAACATTTTTCGTGCAATTTTTCTCTAGCTCAAACCGTTCCTTTGATGTGAACACCATTTATAAGCTTTAAGAAATTGAGACATAAATCTTTCTTGATACGTAGAGGGTGCGCGATAAAATTTGTGAACAGGCTGTGTCAAACCCCCGTCGGATGGGAAAAATGCTTTTCTTTAATCTTCCTTTATTTTGTTGCTAACAGTTTATGAAAACCAACGAACTAGTGAAACGTTGATGTTATGAGGTTTCAGAATATCTCTGACTACTCCTCGGGGAATATAGTCGATAGCATATAATGCTTATGCAGTTTATGAAAATTATCTGTTTAGAATTTATGAGATACAAGTGGTTGAAAGAAGTATTCAATTTGTTGACGCTGTAAAGGCAGCAATATTTCAGCTACGTTGCTAATCCTCGACTCAAAAAAGGATTCCGGAAGCTCCCGCACCCAGCTAAAGTTATTGCAGGCCTAGACCCCGTTTCGCACTTGCTGACGTCATCTTGTCAATTTCAGTTTTTTCTAGGGTGTGGCGGGGTCACTTTAGAACATTGACGGGTTTAGGATGGAATGACCCGTCTGGTGACAGATGGGTGGCTAGCACGTCACCCACAAAAACACTGCATAAAAATCATATCACTTAGCCGCTTCGTGTGACACAAACAGGGAGAAATGTGGTGGTCCATTCTACGGACCTAGATGACCCTGCACAACCACCTTCTTATACAGGATGTAAACTTAAATTATATAGGTATCTAACAGGGTGCTTGAAACCATCAAACAGGGGACTATGGGAAACATTGAAATGGTGAAAAGAAACCGCTGTTCTATACATTTGGGTCAAGTAGCCATTGACAAATTCCATGGAACAGTTGATTTTTTTTCGCTATTTCGATTTTGTCTCTATAGTGAAAGTTGTTCAGTTTGATGGTCTGAAACATATTTGATATAAAACGCATTTAATTTAACACCCTTTGTAAGTCTGCGGGTACAACAGAAACACATTATTTAAAATTGCAACTTAAAAACAGTTCAACTTTAATTAAGGAAACCATAATTACGACGACCGACGTTAACCCATTTTGATAAAATGCTTCGGAAATCCAATAAGAGTAAAAGAGAAATTAAGAATTTCTACGCTGGCCACATTCCAAAATATCTTTGCCCAATCTAAAATTATCTGATATTATGTCAAGTGCAGACAGCATTTTAAAGTTCGCCGTTCATGGTACGTTGCGATTATTAAAATATGTTATTACTTCCTAGAAAATACATTCTGAGATACTTGGCAAACCTTTTTCGCTTGTTCATCTTTTATGAGGATCTTCAATGCATAGTTAAAGCTTATAGCTTTAAGCTTAAGAGGATAGGCGGGCTGAAATGAAAATTTGGAGAATAGGTAACTTTTCCGACTGTTTACGTACCTATGTGTCCGATCTGCCCAACCTGTACCCGCTGACTAGAGTGCGAAAGAGACAATTGTAGCTAGAACCGATTTTATCTAAGTACATAAAATCTACGAAATCCGCGTTTCGTATTCCCCTGTTTTGTCCTCCGAAACTTAACCGATTTTAATAATTATTCTTTCAAGAATAATAAGAGAAAGACTTTTATTTAAGTGAACGTTTACAGGTGTTCATGAAACCCCACCGGGTTGCTAAGCAGAATCTTGCCGCAATTACCTTTACCGTTATAATTTTTGGCAAAAAATTTTCCACCTACCTGTTTGAGAAGTAAATGAGGTGCCATCGGAAGATGACCGATATAAAGAACTGGAAAAACTAGGGTTGATACCTCTCAGTCTGCCGCAACACAAGGGTTGCCAGGCTCAAAAATTACTTACTAAATTTTCTAGGCAACCCGGCGGCATTGTATGAACCCCTGTGTAAATTTTCACTTGAATCACATTTCGTTCGCCAAACAAATAGGTGTATCATTTTACGGTCGGATCTTGGTACTTGCTTGATTGGAAAATATATTTGAACCTGCCTTTTTGAAACGAGCAGAATATCACACTCACAAAGCTCGCATGAACGATCTCAGTACGTGTGAGTACAGCAATCGGAATGATGTTGCGTTAGTCGACCCGTGAACATCGCGCTTTACCTCGTTTATTCGTAGTTAATGCAGCGTGAAGCATCTGCTAGTGACTACAAGATTTTAATAAATGATAACTTGTACTGTGGTATTTAAATAAAACTTTTTTTTTTGTTTTCGTATTTTTTGTGACATTCTTGTTCATCAGCGTCGTTTAAAGCCAGGTTATCCGAGGGCAAGCGTCTTTTTCTTACAAGCATAAGTTTGCAATTAGACATCCCGCTTCAATTGAAAGCAGGATCGCAAAAAAATATATTTGTATTTTTCATCAAGGTGTATATGCTTCAATATTCTGCGAATTTATAAGTAAGTACCTATTTAACTTTAAATTTTTGTACTTAACTAAAAACATGATCAAACAAATACAATCAGCAGTTTATTCATAATATTAAAAAAAAAACATAACAAAAAGATAAAGAACTTTGGGATGTTTTTTTCTATCTAGTAAATATATAATCTAATCGTGTTATTGAGATCGATCGCCTATCCACCAAATCCTTAAATTAGACATAATTTGTTTTCAAACTTTAAAATACAGTTTTTTCATGTTTCGTTCGTGTTCAAAAAACTAGTGAGCGTGGCCTCGATCGGATCATACCGCCTTAACAACGACCTGTATTAGGATTACAAGTCCACACCATTCCAAGCCCAGCAGCCACAGGTTTGAACAGTCCATAAACTTAATATAGGGCCCTTCTTAATGCTGACGGAGTTTTAAGGAAATGATCAGACCATCGAACTGAACAACTTTCGATAAGGGGCAAAATCGAAATTGCGAAAAAGAAACTGTTGTTCCATACTAAACTGCAAGCATTCTCGACCCAAATGTATGGGACGGTTGTTTGCGATTTTGATGGTGGTCCCATAGATAAAGTTGTTCATTTAAATGGTTTGAGCATCCGTTTAAAAACCGTCATCGTCAGCATAATAAGAAGGACCCTGTATGCTATTGTAAGGGGTAATGTGTCATGGGGACCATAGAGCTAGGGCATTGCCTCGTCACTCCCGTTTGACAGCTGCGATGAAATCGTGACGTCACGTGCATCTTCCACGATGCAGGCTATCGCTCATTGACATAAGGCGCATTTTAGTTTTCGTTCCTGAAGCGCAAAGTTCGAAATTCGAAAAAGCGCGCGGAACCGGGTTGAGTGCAGTATCTGTTACGGTAATCTGTGGCTAGGGTTGCTTGGGGCTTTACCTTTTATGTTGACGAAGCGTGTTGCAGATTTATAATGATTTAAAAACATTAACTTACTTAACTTACCGTATTTCTTTATATGTATATGGGTTCAAATGGTATCGGCCCAGAATGTAAAATTTTCGAAAATGTGTCTTAATGCGCATATCATATAGCACACTATTTAATAAAGGTAGTTGAGCGTCTACTGCATGAAACCGAAATCCATCTTGGGCAAGTATCACAATGGATGGAGACCTTTTAAAAAGCATCTGGGCGTTACGAGGATACATTGAAATCTAGAATACTAGAATAAGTAGATTGATAATGATACACCCAGAAATTGTCGGCATTAACAATTGTCTTAAGGTTCAACAAAGGTCACAGACGGTCGTGCAAGCGGTTTAACTCTAAATGAAGCAAAACTCCGTTAGGTATTTACAAAACCGCGAATACCACATTAACTTTACTTAATGCAGTCTCAGGGAATTTAAATTCCAACAATAAGTTCATGCTCACCGCTATATATTCCGCTAGATTCTCCAAGGTATCGTCAGAGATAAATTATGAATAAAATTGAATTTAAAATATTCACATTTCACAATAGTGTGCGAATTAAGAAATTATACGCAGATTTAAAGAATAAACTTTACCAGTGATTCTGAGATCGTCTCCCAAGAGGAAGAGATTAACAATGTCATACCTAATAGTTACTTACTAATTAAAATGTCAACTATACTCCATTCCAAATAGCAATAAATTTTTAAGGCAAATTTTAATTACTGAAACAGAGATTTGAAACACATCCTCTCACTTATTCTTAGAATAGCTTTAGTTACTTTCAAGACGTATTGGATACAAGTATATAAGGTGTTACAAAAATATAAATAAACATTTAAGGGGGTGGTTTAGACCATCAAACTGAACAACTTTCACTATGGGATCAATATCGAAATCGCGAAAAAAAAAATGATGTTCCATACTCTACAAATCGACTAGAGCTAAAATATGTATGGGATTACAGTTTTTTTTTCTCGATTTCGATGTTGGTCTCATAGAGAAAGTTGTTCAGTTTGACGGTCTAAACAACCCCCTTAAGAGTTTTAAATATTAATTTTTACTTATGAAACACCTTGTAGGTATATCTTTTTGATAAATATTTGCGATATTTGCTAATCAGGATCGGCCAGAAAGCTTTACCTACAGGAATCGGCAAATATTTTCGTCCTTATTTGGAATAAGGTATAGAAACATCTGATGGTGGCGCGTCTTTGCGTTTTATACAAGGCCCGTACGTATTCACAGGAAATTGCTCTAGTATATTTTGTTATTCACGTCAAATAATTATAATATGAATATTACGTACCGGTAGTGAACTGGTATTGAATGGTCAACGTGGTGTATTTCCGATTTACACAAGGCTAGTAGGTACGCAAGTTCCTTCACCGAAAAACCAATGGTGGTAAAATCACTGAAAGAAAATCAGCTATTCCAGACATTATCGTGTTAGGTTGCAAGAAAATTCACATTCGCATTCGATGGAACAGCAGATTTTTATTTTTATTTCGGTGTTTTTCTCATAGTGTAAGGTGTTCAGTTTATGGTCTAATTTCCAAAGCCCAAGCTTCTCAATCTACAGCTGGAACATGAACCTGCTTGAGCTACAAAAAGGTACTTAAAATTTTTATGAATGTTAGTACAAATAACGTTGTGCTCTTTCGCAGTGCCGTAAAATATTTCAATTTACAGTAAAAAAACGTGAACCTAATGAAAAGGCGACGTTTTAAAAGTACTCCTGTATTTCATTACTGTTTAAAGAGATGCGACTAAAATGGGGTGCTATAAAAAGTGATACAAGTTGAACTTAACTTTTTTATGAAATTTTTTAAACGTTTTATTTGAGTTTTAATTAAAGAAATCAAGTTTTTATAATATTACTAGTGTTTACCCGAGTTAGATCATAAGCTATCAAGCAAAAAAGCTTCATCAAACTTGGTTCAGTAAATCAAGGGATCGTTCGTTATAATTGTCTCATAAAATAATATCAAATGATTGATATATCAAACAAGTTTTATATTAAGTAATCGTTAGTAATAATCAACATTAGATATGTTAAAATTATTATAAGTATTCGATTAAATGTATGTTTTATGTTTTTTCAATATTATGCTCGTAGTTAGTATTTCTTACGAGAATTATAATCATTTGAACGTTATAAAAATTGTATTATACAAAATGTTATTATACGAAACGGGACGCATTCTAATTTAATAAAAGGATTAAATAAAAACCCATATCCAAATAATAATCCCTAATCGGACCAAACTCAAAAGTGAAGTCCGCCACTCCATTGGCTTTTATGATCGTAGTTCGTTAGTGAAAGTAGTTAATCTCAGTTAGTACCTAAACTAAACTACCTTTGACATCCTCAGAGACTAGTTATTTCAAGATTAAATACAAAACACATCCATCAAGCAGTAATGAATAATTATATTTTAACAACTGGATAAATTACCCAAGACCAATCAATTAATAGCTACGGACTGCCAATAAATAGTTGGTTCAGGTGTAGAACATTTTTGACTTATTTTATGTGCTCCCCTCCGGACGGAAAGCGTCAATTCTCGTCCCGCTGCGCTAAAGGAAGTTGCCGCTTTCCACCTCCGTCGAGGAGAAATTTTTTTTTTTCTTCCTTTTTTTTACAAAACACTTCAGTTACAGTTTTATAATAGTTTAGATGTGCATTTCTTGACTTGAGACGAATGATAATGATTCGAATGGGTAGTTTAATTCCATGATGTCGTTACTGCTCTATTAGTGTATTGTATTAAACACTTCTAGGTCTAATTTTAAAATCTCGGGACTCTACTGAGGAATTTCTTTTCATTACGGAGTTTTCTTGTTAGGGTTCCCTTTTAGGCGATTTATTAAAAATGCTCGTCAGACTTTGTCCGAGTAAAATAGATTGTCGTCGGCAAAAAGATTGAGACAATTTTTTGTGATTGAATTTGTTTGTTTGTTTGGGAAGCAACTGCTACCAAAGCTATACCGTTGCTGACTACATTGAAAGAACCTCTGATCAAATCATCATCTCAGCCGAAAGACGTCCTCTGCTGGACAAAAGTCGAGGATCGCCACAACGATCAGTCCTAAACTGCCCTCACCCAACGGGCTCCCACCGCCTTCACCAGGTTGTCTGTCCATCTTGTGGGAGGCCTGGCCTACCCACGCTGCACTTGCCGGTATGCATTCGCCACTCGAGAACTAGATAATACCCCATTATGATAATAATACTAGAGAGCAAATTCCTTCTCTCTAGTATTAGGTTGAGAGTTGGGCCATATTACACGTCGGTTTGTGGAGGCAAGTTAGTGGTCAATTTATTTTCAGAGTAGAGGTATTTTAAAACCTCCGACGTAGTTTAACAAATAGTCACTGCTATCTAACGGTACTATCCGGGAAGCTTTCTATATGCCTTCGAAGGACGGGGGCGCCCAAGATGAAAGGCAACTAAAATTGTCAGCTGTCTAAATATTAAGAGGATAGACGAGTACAGTTTTCTCCATACGAACGTATTCCCCTGTTTTCTCCCTGGATAATAACACTAGAGCAAATATTTTTTTATTATACAATCTATGTCACCTCTGCCATGTCCCTATGTTTTGCTTTTTTGCATTAATTAATTACTGTAGGAACTAGGGACATTCGAAAATGACCCATTTTACCGTCCATTTTCAGACATCCAGTAAACAAATTTGACGAATATAAACAAAAAAAGCAAATCGTACGGACATAGCCAAAATCGTTCTCATATTATTATTGAAAGAATTATTAAAATCGGTTTAGTTTTGTAGGAGAAAACAGGGGAATACGAAATGCTGATTTCGTCGATTTTTTGGATTTAAAATCGGTCCGAGCTGCAGTTGTCTCTTTCGCACTCTAGTCGGCGGGGTGTATGGGTCTGAAAAGTACGTATACAGTCGGAAAAGTGACATATTCTCCAAATTAGCATTTCAGCCCGCCTTTCCTCTTAATCTGACCGGGTGTTGATATCATACCATCGTAGTTACCCAGTGGCAATACTGCGCCAGAAATGAAAATGAAAAGACCAAAAAAAGGGGATATTCTGCTAGAAATTGTCCGTCTAAGTGCGTTCACACACGATGACGCATTGACGCAGCGGCAGACGTCAGTCCGTCATTTGTGAAGCAAGGAGTTGTATGAAACCGCACGTAGAAGCACACATGGTGACGCATTGACGCACCGGGTGTGGTTCTATGGACTGATATCTGCCGCTCCGCCAGTGCGTCATCGTGTGTAAACGCACTAAGCATTTATTAGTATGGTGCCAAAGCTGTAGGCCATTATATTTGGTATTATCACAGAGTACCTATTACTACCGTAGTGTTATTTAGGTTAGAAAAATTTGGTTTTTCATACATTTTGATGTAAAAAAAATTATAGCTACAGCTTTCATCCCATAATAATAAATGCATAGATTGACGAGTTCTAACAGAATATAGCATTAGTTTTTGTAGGCCATACTTTCAATGGACCAAAAATGTATAAAACGTGGTTGGTCAAAGTCTAAGCTAAGAACCAATCGGAAAACCACAACCCAACAAAAGTTAATATACATAACCCAACTCCACAAACAAAGTATCCATCCTCACCCCATTTTTCTCAAACAGTTCGCTGTTTAATTCTTAATTTTCCCTCAAGACGCCGCTTGGCGGCCTTACTAATTAAAAAAATCTCCTTCAAGGTGCGCTGCCAATCTCTCTTGACGGGTATTAAACAGATTCTTATTTTTTTTCCACCCTCCCTCCTTAATTTAAGCCGGGAGTTCTTTTGTTGTTTTCGTTTGCCGCCAAAACTTGGGGCGTTTTTGTGAAGCGATACGTTTTTCGCGGCTCGTTAGCGTTTTTTCGTCACTTTTTAATTTTTAATTTACGCCATCTTGCATTTAAATGTCTGGAAGGAGATTCGAATTTAAAATAAAAAATGTTTTGGTTTTTTTCAGGAAAGATTGTTAAAAAGATAATGCCCTCTAGCGCACTACATACTTACGAGGTTTGATTATATTTTGGATAATAACACAAAAATTTATTTTACATTTAACTGAAAGTCCATAGAACCACATCCGGTGCGTCAATGCGTCACCGTGTGTGCTTATACGTGCGGTTTCATACAACTCCTTGCTTCAGAAATGGCGGACTAACGTTTGCTGTTCCCTCAGTGCGTCATCGTGTGTGAACCATACAGGTATTATACCTTACAGGAATAGAGCAACAAACATGAGTTGTCAAATAAAACCTTTTTTGGATGTTTTTTGGAGACTATTCGCCGGCAAAAATTCGAATATTGTCTATAATTCTGAGTCTAACGTGAAATTGTGGATAAATTAATTAAGTAGTGTCAGTATATTTCATAAAATTATCTACGATTTCACTTTAGATTCGCAATTATTCACGGAAACCGAATTGTAACAATTAATTAGTGACTAAAAACGGTCCTATTGCTTCGCGTCACGTATCTCTTTCTATTATACAGTGGTGCCGCTAGGTACATCTCGCTCACTCAGCTTTATGTTCCTCTATTCCTGGTATAATACCTTTATGGTGTGAACGCACATACTTAGGTTCGAGTTGTTTATGTTATTAATATTGTGTGGCATCGCGAGTAGGAAGAAACGCGTTTGTGTCAAATTGAAGACTGAGTGGAATAGAGAATGTGTTCAATGGCAGTTGTGCGGAATCCATATTGTGTTGAATCTCGAATAGACGGAAAAGCGTTTGTGCAGAACTCAGATCAATCCCTTAGAACTCACTACCGTAGAAAACAAGGGCCAACTTTCTAGGTTGTTGAGTGCATGTAGCGTGTGTAGCGTAGCATGTGTGTGTGCAGAGTTAGAGGATATTTCTTTCGACGTGTTCGTGCCTTCGACTGTCTGTCTAGACAATTAACTTATCAAAGTATCATCCGTCCGTTCGTACCTGCCATAGTATGGTATGGCCGCGTTATGTAGTGCTACATTAAGATGCAAGTTTGCTCTCTTTCTATATGCTCGCGAACCAACGAGATAGCAGGCGTGAATAGCTTATCACGCGCATCATGCTACGGCTTCTGAAGTTGATTGTAAAGCCTGACCAGGAATATAAAAAACCTGGATTGGGGGCGCTGCAATCGACTGTCACCTTTAATGTTAGTGTTCCCAGTACAAAAATTAGTTCCAATGATTTTCCGCAACATGGCGAGGTTTTTTATTTTCCTGGTCAGGCTTTAATTTAGCTAGGAAAATTAAAATTTTATATATATTATTGATTATGAACATGTTACAGTCATATGTTGTGCTACAAAACATTCATTCATTTCATTTTTTTTATTTTTTTTAGTGTTTTGTTTTGTGCTGTTGTGTTTTTTGTGTTTGTGGTTTACTGTTGTTTTTTTTGTTGTGTTTTCATTTTGATTGATTTCAAATTTAATAGTTTTGATAATAATCGTGTAATAAATATACAATCTTTTCGTATACAAGGTGTAGGGTAAACAGTTGCATTACTTTAAGGGATGATTCTAACCATGATACTGAACCACTTTCCCTAAGAAACCAATAATAAATTCAAGATTTTTTTTCGAAAACTTTTCATTACTTTCCATACAAAATTTCGTTCGGCTTACATTACATTTTGTATGGAAAGTCCAATTTTTTTTTCTAATTTCCTAATGTTTTCTACGGGAAAGTTGTTCAGTATCATTTGCGTTCAATCATCCCATCAAGTAAAGCATCTGTTAACCCTAACACCCTGTATAAGGCCTGTTCATTCAGAGGACCTATTCAATTTTTCTCATGGCTAAACGCGAGGGCAGGAAAGTAAGAAAGGTCGCAGATCTCATGTCAACAAAGACATGTGATCTGAGGCTTTCTTATTTACTGCCCGAGGTTAGTATACTAGGTTTCTCCTCGACGGAGGTGGAAAGCGGCAACTTCGTTTAGCACAGCCGGACGAAAATTGACGCTTTCCGTCCGGAGGGGAGAAAACATAATTATCATCAAAATCGTTTATCATTCATCAATTTTAATCATCATTCACGCGACTACGTTTGTATAGTTAGAAATGTTTTTGTACCTCATCTTATCTTATCTTATCTTATCTTATCTTAACTAAGTATTCGTAAAAATCGTGAGGATGAAAAAGTAGCGGTTCACTTCATATAAACTCAAATAACACTCGATAGCGCGATTTAAATGACGCGTGGCGCAATCTATTGACAAGTATGTTTGTTTGTTTGTTTGTTTGTTCGCGCATCACGCAAAAACTACTGAACCGATTTTGATGAAACTTTTTAGTTTGATAGCTTATGATCTGACTTAAAATCTTGTATATAATTTGTGCGGAGGAAGTCGCGGGTAAACACTAGTCATCATATAATACTATTCCTTAGGTATAATTACCTATAGAGGTAGTCAAAATCCAGCAAATGGTGTTAAAAGCATGAAAATCGGAACGATTGATCTTTAGGCCATGTGAATCAATTTAACCCGTAGCACCAAAAAAAAAAATAATAAGAAGGAGAGGAGTTATGGCGTCATTCTTTTTTTTTGTATGGGAAAAAAATTGAAACCTGTCGTGTGTGGTAAGTGGTATCAAATGAAAGGGCTAAATCATTTTCAAAATTGTTAGTAAGTATTGAAAATATAACCTGACTTCTTTTATACGGAGCGCGCTCCGAATTAAGGCTTCCGCACATTGCAGCGATATTATCACAGACACAATGTATTATTGTTATTGAATGAATAAATGAAATGAAATGAAATATTATCGAGCGATTTTATCGAGCGATATTATCGACAGCGATATCGCGGCACCTTACACACTGCAGCGATTCCGCGATTCGCGTCACGCATGCGCCCTTCACTGAATGTAGTAGAAAGAGATTGCGTCAGGTTGCGATAATATCGCGGCAGTGTGTGGGATCGAGCGCGTCCCCATACAAAATGTACTGAGAACAATTATCGCAAAATCGCAGCGATAATATCGCTCGATATTATCGCTGCAATGAGCGGAGGCCTTATCCTAATAAAGTTTTCTTAGTACCTAAGTAATTAAAACCAAGTGGTGTACTTACCTATAATTACTAAACTTGGCATCCTCCTTTTCTTAAAGTCGGTTAAAAATCATTGAAATATAAAATGGCTTTAGGGAGTGCAAAAAAGTTTATAAGTTATTTTTCTCCCCTCCGGACGGAAAGCGTCAATTCCCGTCCCGCTGCGCTAATTGAAGTTGCCGCTTTCCACCTCGGTCGAGGAGAAAAATAGTGTACTAACCTCGGACAGTAAATAAGAAAGCCATGTTTGTTGTCATAACAATTATAACAAACATAAAAAAAAAAATAACATACGGGTCGAATTGAGAACCTCCTCCTTTTGTTGAAGTCGGTTAAAAATGAGATCTTCCTGTCCTCGGTGTGTAATCTACTATAAAACTACCGATAGATGGCGCTGTACGTTTTTAAATCGCGCTATTGTTGTGGTGACCGGATTGTTGCATGTTGTTTCGGTTTTATAACCTACCGTTGTTTTACTATAGAGTTTGGATCAAGGAATAATTACTCCCTGGTTTGGATTTTTGGATAAGATTTCGACTGATCGGTCTGAGATCTTATTATAAAACCGTAAAATCATGAGGAATAAAAAAGTAGCGGTTTACTTCATATAAAATCAAATAACACTCGATAGTGCGATTTAAATGACGTGCAGCGCCATCTATTGACAAAATTGTTAGTTTGTTTGTTTGTTCGCGCATCACGCAAAAACTACTGAACCGATTTTGATGAAACTTTTTTTGTTTGATAGCTTATGATCTGACTTAAAATCTGGTATATAATTTGTGCGGACGAAGTCGCGGGAAAACACTAGTATTATATATTTTTTTATAAATAAATATAACTTTTACTATGGTAGTACCGTGCGGATTCGAACCTGGAGCATGTTAATAATAGTAGCTCTCCTATACAAGAGCGGCACAGACATCTGCAACTCGACAGCAAAAATGCACATCGATGAATGGCAGCAGGATTGTAGCAGCATTAAGAGGATAGTCGGTACAAACGAAGTTTCGACCTATTTATTTAATTACTAGAGGACCGCAGCGAACTTCGTACCGCCTCATAATCTTCCCGACACACACTTGGCCGTTTTTTTAGCCTATGTTAATCACGGATGAATTAGCATTTTATTGGTGAAAGAATTATTCAGATCGGCCCAGTAGTTTCAGAGCCTATTCAAAACAAACAAACAAAAAATCTAATCGTTCCTCTTTATAATATTACTAGTGTTTTCCCGCGACTTCGTCCGCACTTATTATATACCTACCAGATTTTAAGTCAGATCATAAGCTATCAAACAAAAAAAGTTTCATCTAAATCGGTTCAGTAGTTTTTGCGTGATGCGCGAACAAACAAACAAACTAACAATTTTGTCAATAGATGGCGCTGCACGTTTTTAAATCGCGCTATCGAGTGTTATTTGAATTTATATTAAGTGAACCGCTACTTTGTTATTCCTCATGATTTTACGGTTTTATAATAGTTTAGATAAGTATAGATTTCGATGTTGGTCCCATAGTGAAAGTTGTTCAGTCTGATGGTCTGAAGCACCCCCTTTAACATGTTACGCATTTAATTAATTTTACACCCTGTAGATCATGATAAAAATGTCTCTGGCTGTTGGTTAATATCAAGAAGTTTAAAATGGAGATGGAGATTGCTTTACAAACATTTTTTGAAGCCAGAATCTATGACTTTTATGACGTCACTGATGTTTCCTATCTCATTTCCTCTTTAAATTGCGTTGTCATTCTAAAGAAGACATGACTTAGAATGACAACTCCATGTATCCATGCGTTTTGTAATGCAATCTCCATCTCTGGGGGTATTTTAAAGTTCTTGGTTACTATTGAAAATAGAACGAATCGTTATTTGTATGCAGCTCGTTCGGGCGCCCTGGCGGGAGTATCCTCTTAACCCTTCTGTCCCGTTTCTCTGTCAAAAGTGCTTCGTCATTGGTAGTGCGACCGACTTCTATTATTTCTAAACGAATCTTATGCGTTCTCGAGTTCTTATAGTAGGTATGCTATAGAGGTGACTTAAGAGAAGTTTATTCCGACCTCGCTAATACGCGCTGCATACAAACGAAGTCTGGTTATATTTTCAATACTAATCAATTAAATTAGCATTTATCTCATGTAAGACTTCTTCCATCCACTGGTTGTCTGGAAGAAATCACTTTTAGTGATAAGGCCGCTTTTTGTACCCTTCTTGTTCATGTATATTGTTGTTGTTTTTTTGTGTATTTTGGTGTGCAAATAAAGAATATTTATCTTATCTTATATTACAGACAATGAAATTTTGCAGAAACAATCTAGTAACAAATTTTTATGCTTGTATGCTGTCCGATTTTCTTTAAAACATACCTACAGCTTCAATACTAGGATTAATTTAAAATTTGTATGGAAATATTTGAGGCACTGTCACTTTAAAACTATGTATATATTTTAACGAAAATCTGACTTCATACAAGCATAGAGATTCGTTTCTAGATTGTTTCTGAAAAATTTTATTGACTTCAATTGGTTAGTATTGAAAATATAACCAGACTTCGTTTGTATGGAGCGCGCCAACGGTAATCTACCCTAGAGAACGCAAGCGTTGTAGTTAGATTTAATATTTTTTTTATCATTCTGGCCCTATTTAATTTTTTCCCCTCCTTTCCTTTATATTCTGCGACCTCCTCGCAATCTACAAGACAATGTTAGAAGTTTCATTTACTAATATAATTTTGTTTGTTTGCCTTTCACTTAGTTGTGCGAGCGTTCGCTACGTTTGCTCAATTTGAGTTGCTTTGACTTAATGCTTTTATACACTGAGAAAAATGCCCTATAGGCTTAATTATAAAATATCATTACATCGATCTTAAATACCGTGATTTTTATTAAAATAAGGTTATAATAGGCAATTATTATGCAATCCTCAATTGTTTTAGGTAATTACGCGAATATTACGATGACTCATCACCGTAAGAATTTGTCGCATAAAATAAGATTACAGTTATAATATTTTATGGTGCCTTCCTGGTAATATAACAATATGTAACCTAAAATGATCTTCTTCCTAATGAAATACGATGATACCAAGAAATAAGGTTATAATTATATAACACGAGGAAAGCGTCACCATAAAATATGAAGAATTACCCAATAAAAATTAAGAAGTAACAAAGCAATAAGGTGAAGTCACCGTAATGTCGTAAGCATAAATTAATATGACAGGGCATGTTATTTTTGTAGTAAGCATCAATTTATTTGAAGATTGGTTTTATTAAAATTTTATGAAATCCTAATAATATATGATGATAGACACACAGAAATACGGTGAAATTAATACGATTACAAGCATATAAAAATATGATGACCGGCACACAGAATGTGAGTGACCGTATTCAAAAATACCGTTCCTGCTTCTAATATTCTGATTACGGCATTCAAAAATAAGATGACGGCGCAAACGGCGCCTAAGAACCCCGTCAGTTATATTTCCGCCGCCATTCAGTATGGACGTGACGCGGACGATGTGCGTATTATTCACTTTGTAGTTTTTGCAACCATTTTTTTGTTGCAAATATAACACATATCATGTTTTGTTAAGAAAATATAGGGTAATTTTGGCCATTTGCTTTCTTTTTTGTTCGAAAAACATGTTAGGTACCTAGGTATTGTATTTTTAACAAAAATGGTTGCAACGTGTAATGTCAGTGCAGTGAAGCAATAATTATGGATCAAGCTCAGTGTTAGCAAATCGCACGATTTGCTGACACGATGGAATCTTGGGCAGTACATCAATAAATTTACCGGTAAGTAAAACGACCATAATGTAGTCCTACCCGACCCTAAAACGGCAGACTCGCTACCTATTTACACATGGACAAACAGTCGCTTGCATTTTGAATCAGGTAGTGGCTTGTATTCACCATAAAATGTTTGCGTCGTACCGGGATTCGAACCCGCGACCCTTAGATCAACAGGCAGGTTCACTATCAGTGAGCTATCGAGTTATGCTTAGAACGGAACAACTCGGCACGCAAGTTCTACTTGACTGGTTTTTAAACTGCCAAATAATCCTCTTTATATAAGAAAGATATTGTTTTCAATATTGTTTTTATAGAAATAAATTCACAAAGGTTTCAAGTGGTCATGGATGTTAGTTATCATCATCATCACAGCCTATATACGTCCCACTGCAGGGCATATGCCTACCCTCAGGGAGGGTGTATGGGCGTTAGTCCACTAAGCGTGCCCAATGCGAATTGGTAGACTTCACATACACATCGGAATTACTTCTTCAGCGTATACAGGTTTCCTCACGATGTTTTTCTTCACCGTTTGAGAGCAGTCGGTATTACGTACACAAGTTAGAAAAAGTCATTGGTACATGGCATGTGATCCGTGCGGATTCGAACCCGGACCTCAAGGTTGAGTATCCATAGCTGTCCACAACGCGCCACCGATGCAATATACTAAAGTTTACAGTAAAGTATAGTCTGATGTTAGTGATACTAAAACAATTTTTATTTCAGGTGCTTGGGTGCGTGTAATATTGGAGTCATCGGTTGAGGGGCGGCAAATATTAGATATGGATTAAAATAGCATACCTGCCTGCTGACGCCTACCAAACAGAAAGAAATACCTTCGGCTGGTTAGTGAATGCTAGAAGGGCTCGGCGTCATCATATTTCATTAGGCCTTCTGGAGAGGCCTAAATCAAGCTCCCGTTCTAAGTCCAGTGGCAAAACCGACGTCGCATCTTCTCCTGGGAGTGACTTACAAGGACTTGAAGAAGGTAACTTTTCTTTCAAGACTTATACTTGCTATTTTATGATTTCATTTGAGATTTGTAGGACTTTATTAGTGAAAACCCCATGTAAATTTGTTCAGCTGTTCTCGAGTTACTTATGAAAGAATACGTGCATAAGCTTCTAAATTAATTTAACTCATTTGCTCGCTGTATTCGAATGAGTTTGACAATTAACAACAAAAGAATCTGAGAATAATTCGATTTAGTGTGGTTTTTTTTTTTCCGTTTTATTTAATTTGTTATTTATTGTGTACAGATGATGCTGATAAAAAGGAATCGGCACCGGAGCAGCTTCCAAGTTCCTCAGCTAGTCCGTTGCAGGAGGTCAGCGGCCTCTGGCGCGAGACATTTGTGCCCAACATACTTAACATATTTATTTGTAGTAACTCCTAAATGTACCTGTAACAACTAATTTTTATCTTGAGTACCGCTAATTTATAACATAATATCCCACTGTGTACTTCTGTGACATCTAATAAACCATTTTTATTTGTTCCATTTCTATATTTTTTCTTTAAAACATGTGTTTCCCCAAATCTGCTCTTATCTTATGTGCTCTATTCCATTTATATGTATCTTGTTTCTATTCGTATCCGATTATTTCCTATTATTTCTTCCTTCTATTCATCTGCGCTCTCCTCTTACTTTAAGACTGGTTCCTTCCTCTTAGGGTCTGTCCACCCACACAGATCAGCAGAGGATAGAATTTTTTTCATATTCTATCCCTTTCTATCGCTGAGAGTCACCATTTGCTAGAGCTGTGCTGCCGCGCGCGGTAGCAGTCACGCTATCTTTCTCGCTCTAGCAAATGACGATCATGAGCCATAGAAACGGACAGAGCATGAAAAAAATAGATTCCGTGCTGACAGCTGTGGGTAGACCCTAAGAGGAAGGAACCAGAGTCTTAAAATAAGGGGAGAGCGCAGATAAATAGAAGGAAGAAATAATCGGAAATATCTGGAAAGCACATACGCAAACAGTAGTAGGAAATCATACAAATATACAGGGTCCTTCTTAATATGCTGACATGTTTTTAAGGGGATGATCAGACCATCAAACTGAACAACTTTCTCTATGGGACCAACAAAATCGCGAAAAAAAACAGCTGTCCCATACATTTGTTTTTTTCGTGATTTCGATGTTGGTCCCATAGAGAAAGTTGTTCAGTTTAAGGGTCTGATCATCCCCTTAAAAAGTGTCAGCATATTAAGAAGGACCCTATAATATAAGGAAAGCATTGATAAATAGTAGGAAGAAAGAACTAAAATAAGAGGAAAGCACACAACTGTTGTAGGAAAGTCATACAAAAATATGAGGAAAGCATTGATAAATAAGAGGAAAGGACACATACAGTAGTAGGAAAGCACATTAAATATGAGGACAGCATTGATAAATTAGAGGAAAGCACACATACAGTAGTAGGAAAGCATGTAAATATATAAGGAAAGCACACAAAAATAGTAGGACAGCATAAAAAGTTATGATGACGGTCATGTTGGGCGTTGTCCTTTCACCAAAACTCATGAGTTCGTCACACTACGGTACGATTACCGTCACCATAAGTTTGTGTTACGGGCGCTTGATTGTATCTAAGTCATGGTGACAGGTCATCATATTATATAATGAGCAGCAGCAACAGTAGTTTCAACGTATTATTTGATGATATCCGTATGCTCTCTACTTTACGTGAATTCATCATCCTTTTAACTGAATTCACCTTATTTATTAATGATCAGTTTTCTCAGTGTAGGCTAGGAGACGGCTTTGGGAATTAACTTCGTTAACTCATTCCATTATTCACGCACCACCAGTTTTTCTATCTTTATTAATTTATTCCAAGGTTGTAAATCGAAATTGTTTTAGTGATGAAACCGCCCAATTACAAATAAAGTGGAGTTTGTTGTTGTTTTGGTTTGATAACACATGAATTAACTAAATGCAAGTTGCCGTCATATCACTATCTAGTCTATAAGGGTAAACGCACACACCCGCACCGCATGCGCAGCATGTAGAATTTGTATGATTGCATACAAATGCGGCCGTATCGTCCACATATCTGTCATTTCATACAAATTCCTTTCATAAGTCATCATCATCATCAGCCTATCAATGTCCACGGCTGAACGTAGACCAGCCGACCGTCCGGCCGTTCATGTTCGTTCGTTAAGGCCCCACCAAAGTAGAACAGAGCGGAGGGAGGTGTGTAAAATTACCAATAAAGTAGCTTGATTCTAATAAGCGAGGAAAATTTAGCAATTAGATTTGTTGATTTTACTCGTTTCCACTCCGCTTTGGTACAAACCGTGGGATTCTGGAGTGGGCAGGGCCCATGCTTATTTTAGAGGAAATGTTAAATCTAAAAGAACAAAGAACTATCATTTACGTATTCAACTCCCGGTCTATCATTTCCATCTATTCTCTCATTCTTGTGTACGTCATCGTAGTTTACGTTCCATTTCACAATATCGGCTTTGTTTACTTTATTTCTCATTATGTTATTAATTTATTGTACGAGTAGCTTACCTAATAAAACAAAAACAAGCAATTTTAGATTTTATTGATAGGTACTGTTATTTTGACTGTTCAAATATTTATAAAATATTGGCGTACAGAGATATAAATATAGAGCTTTTTTTTTTTAAATTTGAACTGTTTTAATGATCAAGTTTATAAATTATGGCTTAAGACTTTAGGTACATAACCTTAGCTTTAGAATGTGTACCTATTGTAATAGTTATAAGTCGTGTTATGTTATAGAGTTTCTGGCCGCACTTTTACTATAGCTTATTATTTTGACTTTGACTATAGTGGCTATAGTGTCTTGCGCTAAAAAATATTTATACTTAGACGTATTTAGTAAACGCTACGTCTCTCTCACTGTTCATAATGGGGTCATCATATTATTATTTAAACCACAAAATGTTTAAGCTCAATACTTTTTATTTAGTTCATGCCTCCCTGAAGTTATAACTTTATTCTTGGCGCAGATTGTTTTTTTTCTCTTTATTTTATTTTCAAGTTTTTTTATAAACGAACATAATGTAGAGATTTTTAAAATTGTGTACTTGATATTGCCCCTTTTTGTTACTTGATTCTTTTTCGGAATCAGCACCATATAAAATTATATCTAAAAGAAACAATTTCTCGTACGTAGTTGCACAAACTTTTCCTCAATTTCATCTTTCCAATTACTTTTATAGCTATATCTGTAATAAATTAAACTAATGTCCTTCCACGAAAAACAAGGAAAAGCACATGGTCCGTTTACGATAGTGAAGTAGTATTTTTATTTAGACTCGGATACGGATAAAATTATTTTAGTATGGTCCCAACTCCCACTGCCAGATCATTTATTTTTGCGTGATTTAATAAAAAGTGAAAAATCCAAACTTTTACCCATTTACTTACTCTAGCGATAGACGGCCCTTTCATAGAAGCAACATGTTCCACTTGAATGCGGTACCCACACCGCATTGATATTCCCGAGTTTACTTCGTCTCTATGGCAATGACAGACCGCAATGTGTCATTTTGTGTTGTGTGATATGTTGTTTGTTTGAAAGAGCTTGTCTATCGCTAGAGTATAATTATGTCAGTGCTTTTACCTATTTTGTTTTCAGGGTAAAAAGTAGTCCATGTGCCTCTCCACGCGCCCTCATGTGAAACGATACCAGATGTCATAACGATTGACGCATGGAGGCGTGAAAAAAGACATTCAAATTTGAAATGTATTATATTAAGTTCTTGGGAATTCTGCTTCTTAATATAAAGTTTATTTATTTCAGACGATAGATACAATTTTGATCGGAGTAATTACTTAATGATAGCATAGAACTGTCATAATACGTTACTAATCTTGTTAAAGTAATAATCGGAAACTTACACAATTAACCTACAAGTGTGCAATGTACTGATAGTAACCTATGTAAATTATGTCGTAACGGGCTTATTAGTTGTAATTATTTGTAGCAATACAAGTAGAAATAAAAGTGTAGCGCACCTCCGTGAATTGAACTACCTATCTGCAATATTCTACTTTCGGATACGGATAGTCGGATATAGACTACTAGAACATCTCTATAGTTAATGGCAGGATAAATGGATAGTCTTTTTGTGACACCTACCTATCCCAGTGACAAAATGTCGCCGTGTACGACATTAATTACTAGGCGTGTAATTATTTCTGTTGTTATCGTTGTTTCTCGGGTTAGAGGCGAATGTTGTTATAATTAGGGTTAGGTGATATCTATACTTCTATACCTATAATATTATTATAATTATGTATGTTTAGATCTTTAAAACTACGCAACGGATTTTGATGCGGTTTTTTTTAATAGATAGCGTGATGCAAGAAAAATGTTTATATGTGCGTTGCACCCGTGCGAAGCCGGGGGGCACTGCTGGGCAAAGGCCTCCCCTTCAATCCTCCAACCATCTCTGTCCTGGGCATGCTCTGGCCACGCGTCATCGAAAGCATCCAGATAATAAAAAAAACCTAATATTATAAAGAGGAAAGATTAGATTTTTTGTTTGTATTGAATAGGCTCCGAAACTACGGGACCGATCTGAATAATTATTTCACCATTAGAATGCTACATTATCCGCTACCTAAAAAAAACGGCCAAGTGTGAGTTAGGAAGATTCTAAGGCGGTACAAAGTTCACTGCTGTCATCTACTTTTATAGAGAGATTAACGAATTAACATAAGAGTTAACTAGTGATTATAACTTTCTTTATTTCATGAACATACCAAACATTATGATTATATTCATAATTTTTTATATCTTTGCAGACATGTCTATTTTTTTCGTGTCTGTGAGAAACAGGCTTGTTTATTTATTATATTACTATTTATTATGTGAAATTAATACTGTTAAAAAATGTTAAGTCTATATTAGCCGTGGGGTCTCGGCTAAGAATGGACCATGTGATTTCTCATGTGGATTCGGTATAAAGCGACTAAGGGATAGGTTTCTTAATGCAGTGTTTTTATGGGCTAGCCACCTTTATTTCATTCTGAAACCTACATAGTCGGCAGCGCCCTCGGGATAAAATGGGTTAGTCTTTTTAAATCCGGAACAGCATGCACTTTCACAGCAAAGAATTGCACAAAGAAAATGAAATGTGACGTAAAATACGTGTCAAAATCCGTAATAATTCAGTGCCTATCCGGCGACCGATCGGATGATCCCTTGGTTCCTTATTTGAAATCTGTGTTCTCTATGCAACGGATTTGTGCAATGCAAAACTATTGTGCACTAGTTTCGTGCAAAAATATCACGTGTTGTTAGGAAATAAGGTACAGAGAGACGGCGAATTTTAGTTTGCTATTATAAAAATCCGCTTACCGTAGGGTTGACAGCTCAAATTGTTGAAAATAATTAATTTATTTAATATAAGTTTGAATACAAGACGCAAAATATTAATTTTAAAAATAATTAGATTAAGTAACATTTTAAGCAATACTATTTATCAAACTGCAAATAAAAAAAATATACAGCGCAAATTACAATACATGATATAAAATAATATAAAATTAGGGTAAAAAAAAATGTACCTAATACCCTATTGATCAAACGTTTTTACCTTAACTTATTATACAGACTGTGTGTCCTTTACTGCTTCCTTATTATCTTAACCATTATTACTTTGTAATTTGTATGATACAATGAATACACAAGTGAATAGATACACAATAATTTTAATCTGTAATATTCTTGGATATTGCAAGATTAATTTTAGACTCAATCTTAGCACCAAAATCAAGTCTAAACATGTGTACTAACTATGTTATGATGATAGATAATATTCGCTATAAATAATAATAATACTTATAAGAAAACTATCCATAGCTCGGGTACAATATTTTAATTATTATCATCACTCAAATTTTCACCCCTTGCGGGACTCGAACCCACGACACTTCCATTGGCACGACTTGGCAGGTAGGTTCACTGCCAGCCTAATAATAAATCCACACGTCTTAATATTTTGTCCGCAAGGAAATAGAAAATGTCGTATAAATAAACTGGTAACCCTAGCTTAGAAGTGTGCACGCCAGCTTCAATTTTGAAATGGTTTTGGCGGGAATGGCATTGGATTTTGTACTTTTTTCGCAGAGCTTAGAGTGGCGAAGGTTGTATCCATTCAGTCTAGGCTGCCTAAATAGAAATTGAAAGAGACTCAGGATTTAATGCAAAGAGGGAGGAAAAAAGTGTGGCGGAAAATGGGAGGAAATAAAAATGTCTTATTGGTTTCGAATAATATTTCACTAAGATTTATTACTCTGACTGCTTAACCTATGTAAATAGGTTTTTGTGGAGGTGAATCGTTTTCTTTGAACTTGAACAGACTGAATAAAAAGTTAATAAGATTGTTCTTCTTTTGAAGTGAAGACATTGCATCGTCACTCACGTTTGAAAGCTGCGATGTACTACGGCACCGCGTATCGCACGGGATACAGACTGTCGCGCATCGCAATCGATACGGTCGCGCATTGAAATAAGGCCCATTTTAGTTCGTCGTTACTGAAGTGCAAAGATCGAGATTCTAAAAAGCGCACGATTTCGGGAGAGTGCGGCATCTGTTATAGTTACTATTCTTATTACTATTGAATAATCTGTGGTACATTTTTTTAATCCCATACTATTAAACGAGCAGCATTTTTTACTTCTGTAATCGCGTGAAAGGTCACGCAAACATCGCTGAGTGTACCCATCGTAGGCGATTGTATGAAGCTATGCCTCTGTGGGGTATTTACTCATGTGGTGGCACTACAAAACCACTACAGCCAGAAATTTTCTCGATAAGTCGGTGCTTAAGGTAATAAATAGTTAATAATGGACTCTATTGTTTACCTCATAAGTATCTAATAAATATAACCAGTTTTCTTGTTATAAGTGTTTATTATAAACACATTGTAATTGTTATAGTTGTTCTTTATTCTTAGGGTCATTACTAAGTAACCGTATTTAATTAATTAGTATAGCTTTGGTAGATAATTAAAACCTTTGAGGTAGAATTCCTTTGAAACTCTAGTTAGCTCTAGTTTTAAATAGAGTTTTTTAAGTTTTTAGAGATAAAATTCCCGTGTAACTTTTAGTTTTCTCTTAGTTTTTAGTTTTAATAAACTACTATGTCTTAGATATATGAGACCTAAGGGTAAATATTCCAAGAAATATAGTTTAAAGATATCCCATAAGACATTACAAAAATAAGCGAAAAACTGAAAGCAAAACTTTCAATCCCATAAGAAGTCGCTTTTTGATAAGACGAAAGAAGAAGTTATTAGTTTTTTTATCGATTCTAAGGTTCACTTCCGATCCCAACGGCCGATGCGACTGACGCGTGGTTCTGTCAAGTTTTCATAGTAACTATCGGCCATTGGCCGCGAGCTTACTATGAAAACGTATGGCATATATGACAGAACTACGCGTCAGTCGCATCGACCGCTGGGATCGGAAGTCTTCTATCTCAGTGGGGTCGGAAGAGACCAGGTTGGGCCCTCTACTACTATCCTTACATACCTCTTTCACCTCATCCATATACAGGGTGAAGGGTCTTGGGTCTGAGTGTCACAAACTTATAGTTTACTGTATAGTATCAATTATTTAATTAAATAGACTATGGTATTACTGTATACATAACCTTAGCGTAAGAATTTATATTGTAATAGTGTTAAGTCGTGTTATGCTGTAGAGTTTCTGGCCGCATCTTCTCTACAGCGACAACACGTTCCGAAGCGTTGGTAACTTAAGGCTTGGTTATCCCAGTGCAAGCGTCTCTTTCTTGCAAGCATAAGTTTACAATGCCATCCCGCTCCAATTGAAAGCAGGATCGCAAAAAAACGTGTTTTTCGTCAATATCTTTGCTCATGGGAGTTTCTAAGCTAAAAATTCTTCTGAGTTCACTAGAAATATTTAATGTATTTAGTTAAGTACAAGAAAAAAAGGTAATATCTGCAGTTTAATCATAGTATTGAAAAAACATAACAAAAAGGGGTAACTTTGGGATGTTTTCCTATCTAGTAAACTTAATCTAATCGTGTAATTGAGAACAGTCGCCCATCCCTCCGATCCTTAAATAAGACATAATTTAATTTCAGACTTTAAAACACAGTTTAAAACACTTTCGTTCGTGTTCAAAAAACGGCCTCGACGGGATAACAGCGTTTAAAAAAAGAATTGACGTTTAATAAGTGTGCTTCAGGCTCCTATATTGAATAAATTATTTTGAGTTTGAGTTTGAGTTTAGAATACTAGAAACTAATATGTTCGACTTACCTTCCCAAAGAAGGTGTGGGGACTTGCCATAGGTGTCAACACCCACAAGTTATAGCAAAGAAGCTAACAGATGGCGATACCGTCGCGCTCAGAAATATGCTCCATACAAAGACAAGGTTCACCGTAAATATGTTACTCGTAACCTACTACAAATAAGGTTCACAATCGAATGCGAGACATAAATCGCGCAAGAGAAATAATCACAGTGATTCGATATTTATACAAGGTCCAACTAAGAACTGTTGGACCACGGCAGGTCCCCAGGCTTCACACTAAGCCTGGTGGAAGACCTTCCCTTTTAATGGAGGAACATTCCCAAGTAGCACCTCCATAAAGGTAAGTCGAACATAATCGTTTTTAATAACATGAAAGTTCAAACATTTTAAATATAGATAACGCTTTTATACTGCGTTTAAAACTTGCAATGTCATAGCGAACTGAAAACTAGTCTTATTACAAGAGTTTATACTTCTTTATCTTGCTGTACCTTAGGGCCAAGGGATGAACTTAAAAACAATATATATAAGTGTTCATCGTTCTTGATATTGCTCTGAAAGTTAGCAAGTTGAAGTGACAATGGGCTGATAGATCATATCTGACAACCGACGGGGAGACAAAACTAGCAGGCGTTTTGTGGAACGCTCTGTGGCCCGCTGGAAATATAAGAAAGGTGAAATTATTTCTTTTTATTTTCAACTTTCATGAGGGTCACCATACAAATATTAAAATGCTGTAACTTTTTGGGCCATGTAGCTCTCATAGGTTAAGTCGTATGACAAAAATACATGTCACTAGTTTTGTAGGAAATTTTATCAGGTTTGATTTGCATCTATAAACATTTCGATACTACTTATTGATTTTGAGATGTATGCAAAAAACAAAAAAATGGGACCTTCTATTTGTGCAGTAGCTAAATTGAAGCCGATATGACTTTTTATCTGAAGCGCGGCGGCGTGTAACTTTGTTTTTAGCTATCCTAAAACAGTTACGGTTTAAATATGTATGTATTTCTGTCATCCCGCTTAATCCCCATACTTCTGCCATACAACAAAACCGTCGGAACACGTGCAGTTGCCATGGCGACCCTCGTGACCGGAGAGACAATGTAACAATTTACATCGAAACTGCAAACCTTCTGAAGACTTCCACAGCTTTACTCTATTGTACTAATTTTTATAAACTACGTTGTTTTTCTTGAATTGGATTTACCGTGACTTTTATTCATATATACTTCAATCAATCAATCAATCGTTATACTTTATTTTACACCAAAAAAACATAATACACAGAGAGGAAACAAACAGGAAATACAGAAGGTACAAAAATAGGTAGTCTTATCGCTAAAAAGCGATTTCTTCCAGACAACCTTAGGGTAGAGGAGAAGGTAAAAGAAGAGATACTTCCTGTTCTCTATTGCATGCAAAAGTTTATGAAACACCAAGTAGGTACAATACAGTGTGCAAGTGACAGCCCAGCAAATACTGAAACGGTTAATTTAGACCATCAAAATGAAAAACTTTCACTAAGGAGCCACTCTCAGGAACGTGAAAAAATATCTACTATTTCATACAATATTTCAGTCGAGTAGGTGAAGGTTTTGTATGAAGCAGCTGTTTTTTTTTTCGCTTTTCCTGAGGATGGCTCTATAGTGAAAGTTGTTCAGTTTGATATTAATTACAGTACTCTGTGGTCTGATGGTCTGATTCACCGTTTCAGTATTTTCTAGCTTGTCACTAGTAGGTACCTACATGAAATCCAAGTTAGGTAGCTAGGCAATGCTGTGTAAATAGATAGACCGATAAATAATTATTTCAACGAAACAATTCGTGTGGCTCTAATAAGATCCAATTTACTTGTTACTAATTAATTTAGTACTCGGGCGTTACAACAGATTATTATGGAACTTAAATCTGTACTAAATATGTAAATAGTCATCTTGAATTAAGATACAGTTAAATAAATGAGTACGAATTTATTTTGTTCGCATTTATCAATTTGTGGTTCAAATGTTTGGCAATACTTTCTCGCTTAAACCTCCCAATCGTGGTTGCCAGGAACGTGATCGTACTCTCAATAAGGCAATGAGAATCAGCCTTATTGTTAAATTCGAAAGGTCGGTGGGCTGTCCATGATACGTCAGGAATAACTTGGTCTGAAAAGACCATAGACCTAAACAAAATGTGACTGCCAGAAGTATTTTGTTGTGGACAAGATTGACAACAGGTATCTGCGACATATTCATTGATATACTTGTATCATTAGTCTTAGACCATTTAAATAGGGACCTGACTTACATAAGCATTCCCCTCTGCCAAGGTACAAGATCGAATGATCACGTTCATGTAAAAACAATTTTATACTATATCACTAAAAGAGACAGCCTATAATTGTGGAACAACTAGTCTTGTTTGAGTGGCACACACTATTTGTCATGATTTTTGACATTCAAAATTAGACTCTAAAATAACGGAATAAAATCCAAAGTTGCGTATTTCATGCTACCTCGTCCTCCGCAAAAAGTGTCAGAAAAGTTTGTTAGTAGAATTAAACGCGTAACTCGTCCATATTTAAATGGTCATCATAGTGGAGTTTCGATGTTCAAAATGAACACCGTGGGGCATTATGGGGCCTTACAAAGTACGGAGAGGCTCGACACCCATCCAAAGAGCAATCGAGCGCCAGGTGATCGTGGTCAGTCTTTGGATTTTTTATTAATTGACAATTTATTCCAAACACGTTCCCACTATACGATATAAAAGCATCCAATACATTCACATAAACAAGAAAACCAACGGCCATCTGCTAAGGCGTTTACTCTAAATAACGATCAAGTGAGAGGCTTACCGCAAATTTATTGAATCCAGCTTTCTGTTGAGAACAGCTAATGTTTTTTTTAATTTTATCTATTCTTGCCATTTTTGGGTCTTCAGTTCAAGCAGGTTTCCATGTGCTTCCTGTTGCCTGCAGCTTTAATATTTTTTTTAATTGCGTGTTTGGGTCCTTAATGGGGTTGCACCTGTGACTCTTGCAGAGTTTTACAGTTCCATACTGCGGCCAGAAATCGTTGTAAGTTATTGATCGGGATGGTTTGTATATCATCTGCTGTCAATACCTTGATGAGTATTGTGTTTGTACATCAGGGGACCATAGTCACATAGAAGGTGCAGAGGAGTTTCCATCTCCTCCTTGCAGAATCTGCAGCCGGTCGTATCGCTTAAGAGAATATTATTCCGAGAACGAAAATGCGCGCTGCATACAAACGTACTATGGTGATATTTTCAATATTAACCAATTAAAGTCAATGAAATTTTTCAGAAACAATTTAGAAACAAATTTTTATGCTTCTATAGAGTCAGATTTTCGTTAAAATATACAGTTTCAATGCTAGGATTAATTTAAGATTTGTATGGAAATCTTTGAGGCACTGTAACTTGAAAACTATACATTTTAACGAAAATCTGACTCCATACAGGCATAGAAATTTGTTTCTAGATTGTTTCTGCAAAATTTCATTGACTTTAATTGGTTAGTATTGAAAATATCACCATAGTACGTTTGTATGGAGCGCGCTCCGAATAATATACCCTTAATTTCAATGTGTGCATGTGCTTGTTTAATTTGCAATGGCAAGTGAGTAACATTAGTCGCAATAAGCTCTACACTACAGTAGTAGCTGTTCAATAGCTGAATAGAGGTAAATTAACATATCAGAAGCCCGTACTTGTATTATGATGAATAGACAATTGTAGGATTCTTTTTAATAGAATAGCTGATTATATTTCGTGTTAATATCCGTGTTAGGTACGAAGTTAAAGTTCAGTTTTTAATATGTATATTATTGTATATCATATTATCGTATCGTGAAAAACAAACCAACAACTCAACCGAAATGTATGGGACAGCAGATTTTTTTTTCACTATATAATGAACAAAGAGAAAGAGAAAGAGATCCAATAAAGAACTGGTTTTCAGTTTATAATCTGATCATCTCCTTAAAAGACCCTCAGCGACCATGCGCGCCTGCGCGCCTAATTTTATTGGTGGAGGCAATACTTATACCAAGCATAGCATAGCATATGCTCACGATTATGTTCCCCGAGGGGGTAGTCAGAGATATTCTGAAACCTCAGAATATCCACGTTTCACCAGTAGTACCTTAAGTCTGTCCAGTGTGACGGGGGGTGAGCCCGTCGCCACTTATAATGGACAGTGGACAGCCTCGAAATTCAAGCATGCAGGTTTCCTCACGATGTTTTCCTTCACCGAAAAGCCAGTGGTGTTACAAATCATACATAAATTCCGAAAAACAATATAACTAACTTAATATACTAATAAACTCTATATATATTAGGGTCCTTCTTAATATGCTGACACTTTTTTAAGAGGATGATCAGACCATAAAACTGAACAACTTTCTCTTTAAAACCAACATCAAAATCGTGAAAATAATCAACTGTCCCATACATTTATTTGGGTCGAATAAGATTGCAGTTTTGTATGGAACAGCAGATTTTTTCGCGACTTCGCCTTTGGTGCCATATAGAAAGTTGTTTAGCTTCAGTCTGATCATTCCCTTAAGAACCGTCAGCATATTTAAGAAAAACCCTATCTACTGCCCTAATGTCCTTAAAAACAAGTGGGACGCCCCAAAACTTTCCACAGCAAAACTTTTTGATTTCATTTCTTTTATATGCATAAAGTCCGACTTTTAATAGCCGATTTTGCTCAAAAGGGTCGGGGTGAATTTCTCGCTTCATATCTTTTAACGTTTGGTACAAGTTAAAAGCGTTACGATCCCGTATAACAAATCGTATCTTTATTACAAGAATAACTGACCTGATCCTTTTTGGATACCTACTACGTTTAAGCCTGAAGCCAATCACTAGCTTTTTAGGTAGCTGAAGTTTCGAATTTTTCATATAAACAGAAAGGTTTACTTTTAGACAAGATAGTGGTACGGGTGCCCAGAAGGTTTGAATATTACCTATAATATTAATTTTAGAAAAATAATTTTCGTCATATTTTCTTAAAGGCTCCACCTATTTGTAAGATATTTATATATTTACTATCGGGACATGTAGCACTATAACGGGAAACAACTTTCATTCGCCCTGAACATCGCGTTAAAAATGGTCCAAATCTTAAGTTTTTAGGATTCAGATTCAGATTCAGATTCTTTATTTTGCTTGAATGTAGGTACACAATAATGTAGGTAGTAAACATAATTAACAGATAAAAAAGGATCCAATACATTCTGCCTAGAAGGCGTGCAAAGATATAAATATACAAAGAGAATAATTAGTTATTAACATTCCAAATCAAAATTCTACGGTAATGTCAAAACAAAAAGAAAACATAGTATCATAACCATGTCAATATTATAATTTACAATAACAATCAAACAAATCAAAAGAAAACAAAAATATTAAAAATCAAATCTTATGTCATAATAATAGTCATGTCATTATTAAAAATATCGTTGACAGAATAAAAACATTTCTCCAGTAGCCATCCAAAAAGCCTTTTCTTAAACATTCGTGGGGACATTTCCATTACATTTTGAGGTAATTTATTATAAATACCTACGGATAGACATTATGTAAACATTTTGTTTAAAGACTTCAAGCCTTATACTTGGAAGAAATAAGTCTAAGATAAGGAGTCATCATATTTAGCGAAAGCCCACATTTTGTTAGTCAGATTTGCATTTAAATGTCATTACGCATCAAGCCCTATACGATGGCATGAAAATCACACGCCCTGAATGCCAAGATTTTTATTGAAAAAAAATGTGTATGAGATTTGTCTGAAAACGTGCCCCCCTGTGCACGGGGCTCCTATCTGAAACTTCTCAGATACTTTTTCGGTAATTTCGGTAATCCCTCTAGCCCCTCAGCTATTCAGTTTACGCCCTGAATATGACAGCGTTCAAACCTTCTGGGCACCCGGTCCATAGGTTTCAGGATGAAATTACTTTGACATGTATTTTTTTGTATAACGTACTATAAGTATAGCTTTTTAACTGCGCAATATCGTAGTCAACAGATAGGTCAAATATAGGCTAGTACCAATACCAATACGATAAAAACGAACTATCACATACGTATATACAACGTGTTAATGAATTAACGGAAAACTAGAAAGTCGTTTGTTAAGAATCGAGAGCAGAATTGAATTTTCTTGGTTTCAAAATAGATTTTTTTTTTAAATATTAAATAATTTGTTCTTAAATTTTAAAATTACTGAATTTGATCTCAACCCACCGCACACTCTCTGGATTGACCTGAGTTCTGAACAAACGCTTTCCCACCTATTCGAGATTCTACATCTTAGTACCAAAACAAGATTCCTAAAATGTATCCATGAGCAACGTTAGCGCTTTCATTCATTGCTGAAACTTAAAATGCGAATAACTTCGAATTTTAAGTATCAAAAATTGCCTGCCGTGCAGGACGCGATAGTTCAATCCCCGTCCAGGCCGACTCGTACCAATGAGTTTTTCGGAATTTATGTACGATTTGTAACACCACTGGCTTTTCGGTGAACGAAAATATCGTGAGGAAACCTGCATGCTTCAATTTCGAGGCATGTATTGTACCCACTGTCCATTATAAGTGGCGACGGGCTCACCCGCCGTCACAAACTGAACAGAGTTTCGGTACTACTGGTGAAACGTGGATGTTCTGAGATTTCAGAATATCTCTGTCTACTCCCTCGGGGAATATAGTCGTGAGCATATGCTTATGCTATTCATTTAAACAGTTCATTCGTTTTTTAAACTACTTACATCTATTCTATTTATCTACTTATAGTATTAAAAAACGGTAACAGAAGTATCTCTGTATGTAGTTTGAAGATGATTACAAGAACGATACGATATGGTGTCCCTGGCTCAAAATCACGAATTTTTTGTCTGTATGTTTTTTATTCGACCCCCCGTCACAGTGAACAGAATTTCGGTACTACTGGTGAAACGTGGATGTTCTGAGGTTTCAGAATATCTCTGTCAATGCTATGTTTTTCGGGTGGCCACAATAAACATTCTAAGTAAGCAAGGTAGTAAAGTGGCCAGTACCATAATATATTTTTCACCTCACAAGCTCGGAAAGATTCTGTTCATCATTCGAAATCTGAGTGCAAAAGTGCATTTTATCCGCTAGCATGGAAAGAGTTTTTGAAATTCGAATCTGTCTATTCAATATTTTTCTATACCGCCAGTCCACTGAAAATGCATTAATAACTATTTCATGTCACTGGCCACCACGAAAAAAAAACTTTTTAAAAACATTTTATCCTCGCTGTAGTGAGGTGAAAAGTTTTGTGTTTCGCTCGGCTGCAAAGTTATTCTGCGTCTCGTACCTTTGAAACCTTCGCTATAAGCTCAGGATTCTATTATTTGAACCACTCGCTTCGCTCGTGGTTCAATCTTAGACTCCTTCGCTTGCTCAGGTTTCAATACAAGTACTCGCGCCAAAAAACAACTTTGCAGCCTAGCATAACAAATAACTATTATTCTTGTAACTTAACCCACAGCCCTAAGACAACATATGGGCACGCAGGCTGCTCGCCTCCATGACTTTCTGACATGATTTTAGATTTTCACGAACTGTTGACCAGAGGAAACTTTCCTTTGATATTTTAGCTCTTCAGTCCGTAGTGGAATAAATTTTGTGATTTTAAATTTTTTCAAAGTTTGTTGAATTTCAAATAGGTTCAGTTTAAATTATTAAATGCAAGGAGAGTTTTTTAATCTTTTTTGCTTTAGCATACGTTGACGCTTAATGAAAAATAAGAGGTAAATATAGGAGCTTTATACTCACACGAACTGACTGAACCCAGTCTGTACATTTTCACGGTTCCGTACCCAAAGGGTGAAAACGGCGCCCTATTCAAATGCATTCGCTGTCCGTCTGTCCGTCCGTCCTAGTTTCAGGGGGTTGTATCTTCTGAACCGTAAAAGGAAGACAGCAGAATTTATTTCAGAACATGTAGGTACATTGGATTTAATAATTAACAATTTAAAAAAAACTAGCTTACGTTATAGACGCGAAAAAAAATCTGCTGTTTAGCAGCGTAGCGCGAGACCCAGCCGGGCAGGAACGCTTTAGCGAAGCGAATGGTTTAGCTGTTGTACCTACCCGATTCAAATGTACGGGACAGCTGATTTTTTTTTTCGCTTTTCCTGCTCCATAGTCAAAGTTGTTCAGTTCGATTGTTTGAGTTCACCGTTTCAATTTACGGAGGGCTGTCCCTTACACCCTGTACATATCTCATTGCGATAACGAGAGCCGGTACAGCCGAAGTTGCGGGCAAAATCTAGTAATTCATATTTATTTGTATTGAATAGGCTCCGAAACTACTAGACCCATCTAAATAATTCTTTCACCATTAGAATGCTAAATTATCGGTGATGATAATAGGCTAAAAAATGGCTAAGTGTGTGTCGGGAAGATTCTGAGGCGGTACGAAGTTCGCCGTGATCATCTAGTATAACATAAATTAAAGGGCTTAGCCCGGCTTGCACCAACAAGTGTTTAGGCTTAAACGTATTTAGTCTTGATAGTTCCGTCTTTCACACTGCTCATACAAATGACAGTGACAGCATCATAAATTTAAACATATTTAAGCCTAAATACTTTTTGGTGCAAGCCAGCCTTAATGACTTTGTAAATACCAGCGTGTAATGTCTCTATGACTAAGTTAGGTATTTATTTTTATATATTTAGATTTTATTGTGTATATGTCAACGTATGTCGTTGTTTTAATAAAGTTTACGCTAGGTGTAATGTATGTAACAAATTTCAAATTTTGTAAATTGATATCTATGTCACAAGATTCAAAGTGGTACCTACCTAGACAACAATTTTAAGAATGTATTTAAATGATCAGTTGATCTTGTAACTATTGGCAGAGGGGAATGCTACCACGAGGCTGGTCCCTTATATGGTCTAAGTATAGTAAGCAGGGAAGGGCATTTTCGGGACTTGTCAGCCTCGTAGGCATTAAACTGGCATTAATAACAATAAATTCTGCGGAAATTCCTTACTTATCCATGAAAAAACAATCTTTTCACTAGACGTATGCTCCGTAGCGTAAAAGTCTCAATTCCATTAAAAACATTCCCAAAACAATGATAAAAGTTTTGATGGGCGGCTCTCGTAAACACTCAAGTGACCTGTGAAAATATTCTTCTGTACCAAATGTTTGTGATCGCTTCTGTTTTTACTCTGACTTTGTGATACATCGCCGGCGAACTATTTTAATTCAATTCTATTCAGATTATATTTTATTGCACACCAACATTGAATAAAGGGTGTAACAAAATACCCATGTTATATTTTAAAGGTTTAGGCCATGAAACTGAACAACTTTCACTATGGAGTAAATGTCAAAAAAAAATTGTTAACGTCTGCTCTCCCATACATTTAAGTCAAGTTGGCATTGCAGTTTTGTATGAAACTGTTTTTTTTTTGTGTTTTCGAATTTGCTCTTTAGTGAAAGTGGTTTAGTTGGATGGTCTTATCTAAGCGGTAGTCCCTTTTAATATTATTAGGGTGTTTTTGTTACACTCTGCACACTGTTGTAAAGTCGTGGAATTTATGTACGATTTGTAACACTGGCTTTTTGGTGAAGGAAAACATCGTGAGGAAACCTGCATGCTTCAATTTCGAGGCATGTATTGTACCCACGGTCCGGCGACGGGCTCACCCCCAGTCACACTGGACAGAGTGAAACATGTAAACGCGATTTCGATGTTGGTTCCATAGTCAAAGTTGTTTAGTTTGATGGTCTGAAACACTTTGTTCGATATCAGTACTTGAAGGGGTGTTTGCACGCATGATACTGAACAACTTTCCCAAAGGAAAAGCACGAAATTCGAGAAAAAAAAATACTTTTCATAAAAACAACGCTCGATCACCTGATTGCATTTAGTATAGAAAGTCCAAGTAACAAATTTTTTAGGTTTTTAGGGAAATTTTTTCAGTAACCATGGGTGCCATCACCCCTTAAATTAATGCAATTGTTTAACCGAACAACCTGTATAATCTAAAACGATAAGACAAGCGATAGAATGAACATACCAAGGTATCGTGGTAGAGGCAGTTTATGTTGTCGCTACGATGTTTATTATTCCACGACATATTTTTTTAGGCAGCTAGTATTGAAATATGGCGTGGGAAAGGAAAATTATTATGAACAAGTCCCTCTTTATGTCTACATTTGTATTAAATAACAATTTGTAGTCGGTACTAACATTTTTTTTCAGGCGTAAATAACATTTTTATTGTAAGCGTTGTTTTAAAAATTTTAGATGTATATTTTTATTATAGCAAGCCTATAAAGCTCTTACATTCTGTTGGGGCTAGTGGAATAGCGCGTAACTGTGTGTTGTCGTTGTTTTGCTCTAAAGTTAAAGAAGTTATTCAGTTGTTTCTAAAACCTGTGAAGTATTTCGTATGGATTTCTCAAATGCTTGTTACGCATTATCCGCCGATATCGAATTTTTTTTCGTCTCCACGCCCAATACGCCCACGGCTTGCCTCGTTTTTGGTCTACCGTTTAAATGTAATAGTTGTAATCAAAAGTTTAAAATAAACATTATCTTATCTTATCTTATCTTAATATCTTAGGAGAAATAAAATCTGCGCGGACTCATGTTTTTCCTCCTCACTTTTATAATTTCGAACTACAATGTAAAAGAATTTGTAAACGTTGTGTGTGCTACTAATGACTTGTACCAGCTTGCGCCTTTAAAGACTAAAGGTTTCGTACACCTAAGATTGGTAATAACGCTTCTTAAATTGCCCCAATATTGTAATAAAACCTCAGAAGCTGGGCAAAGATTTATCATGAGTATTAATAAAACATTACCATCCTTTTGGACTCCGCGGCAGTCCAATAAATATTAACAATATAGTATCCTAGTTCCACTGCAGAACAAAACAGTTTCTATTACAATTATCACAATATTTGATTGTACTGCAACTTATAGAAAGTGCATGGGAAACAATGTTTCTTATTTTACTCATGCATAAACAACTTATCTCTTTTTACTATCCTAATTACAATGAAAGTATCTCATTCATTAGCAAACCATTGTAGAACTTAATCCCATCTATTTACCTTTCTTTTCATGAAACTGCTACCTACTTTGACTCCATGGTGATTTTAAATATTGGTTAAAAGAATAATAGAACCCCTTTCGCTAATTTTCTATAAAGGTTATTGAAATTTTAAAATGTAAACACATTTCATGTTAAGATTCATTTGCGTTTTGGTGTTCGACGATATAAGTGTCTCTGTAATTTTAAAAATTAATAAAAATAATGTCCGAAGTGCCAACATGTCGATGTGAATTTGTAAGTCTTGTCAATATTTAATTAAAGTTAAGAAATTAATTCCAGTCGTAGGCTTATTTGTGATTTAAAGAAAAAGTGTATTGTGCTTACGGATTCATAATTTAGTTCTTGTGTTTATCGTATGAGGTGATTAAAGGATGATACATTGTTTCTAAACACCTCGAAGCTGGTACGGTCGTGAGTTTTTGTGTTTCCTCATAAATCTAACGTCAATAAAGCAATTTCAAAAATGTTAATGTTTCAAATAATTTTTCTATTAGCCAACATTACCTATACCTTTGCTTTATTGAAACATTTGGCGTATTACAAAAATTTACTCAACCGTTTCCTAACTGGAGGTAAGGAAACTATATGTTTTGAAAATACTTTTTGGATTTTTAGAAAACAAGTAGCTGAAAATGTTGTAGTATATTTTTAAAACCGACTCATAAAGTTTCATTTGAAACCCCACACGACAGGTTTCTGAAAAATAAACGTTAATCCCAGACAAAAAATTTATGACGTCTCATAACCTAATATATTTTTTTTTAATTTTAATTGTATATGTATTTTTTATTTTTAATATTATATTTTAAATTTAAGAACTGCCGGTCAAAGTAGGTATATTATATTCTACCAAACGGCTATCCTTGTACATAGATTTGCGTTTTTTTTTTGCGTAAGTTACCCACTACCAGTGTGTGTGTGACGATCTCGTACTTGTAGAACACTAAACAATTTATTGATATCTTTACTATTTCTTTTTATTATTTATATTATCTGATTGAGTGAGCCGATTGTGCTGAAATAAGCCGAACACAGCCCTATTTTTCGGGAAATACCTTTCAAATTGTTTCAGTTTTATTTTTGTGAACTTCTGAACTACGATCTCCCCTATACAGGGTGAAATTGATATCATTAGCATCCTTTTAAACTAAGAGTCTACCCATAAAACTGGACAACCTTGACTATGGGAGCAAACCGATCGGAGCAAAAAAAAAAATTAGCTGTCCCATACTAAACTGCAGTGCCACTTCGAATTAAATGTATGGAGCCGCCGATTATTTATTTGCTCCGAACGGTTTGCTCCCATAGTAAAAGTTGTTCAGTTTGATGGGTAGACTCTTATTTTAAAAGGATGATAATGATATCAATTTCACCCTGTATGATTCCCACACCCAAACATACACATTATTAATAAAACATTTTTTTCCCAGGTTCACCAGTGGTTAGAAGCCCACGAGCAATACTTCCCGCCTATACCGCAAGTACAGCAGAAAAGGTTGATCACCCCTGTCTCCGAGTATACCTACGGTCCAAGTCAGGAGTACTACCACTACAGCCGGCCCATACCGCGCCTGACTAGACCAGTGCGGCGGTTACCGCTAATTGTACCGCCACCGCACCGGATATCGCCTTTGAGAGCTATTTGTATGACTTGTATAATGTGAAAAAAAAGTTTCTTAGTGTGACCGCATGAGTAAATATCCCACAAAGACAAAGCTTACAATCGCTCTACGATACTACAAGGCTTGGCGATGTGTGCGTGACCATTCACCGAGTTCACCCTCACCACAGCAGTATAAGGCCTGCCACATACATACGGAATTGCGATCCGGAATTCCGAATCAGAATTGTGATTGTGTATAGAATTTTACAACTCTGCAATGCAGTATTATTTAGCTATTTACAAGTAGGAAAAAAGAGTAGTTTAAACGCTGACATATACTCTAGCGATAGACAAGCTCGTTCAAACAAACAACGTGTCACACAAAACAACACAAAATGACACATTGCGGTCTGTCATTGCCATAGTGACGAAGTGAACTCGGGAACATCAATGCGGTGCGCCCACCGCATTCAAGTGGAACATGTTGCTTCTATGAAAGGGCAAGTCTATCGCTAGAGTGTAAGTCTATGAATCTAAAGAGTTCCGATTTATCTAACGCTGTTTTCTAATGAATTTATAAAAAGTCTGTACCTGTTCCAGAATAAACTCTTTAATTGGGTTTGGTATGGTAAGTCAAAAGAGATTTATAATTTGTAAAGATAGGTAGGTACTAATCTAGGATTAAGTTTCTACTAAACTAACTTTAAGTAATATTATCCTAGACTAACACTCAGTTGCAGATACGCACATAAAAGTTAATCCTCTATTACATCAAATTTACAAATTAACAACAGCGTTTCTGCAACAAAGTGTAAGTCTTACTAATCTAAGTAATTGTCTGCCAATAAACAAATCTTCCTTTGATTTAACAATAACTTTCATTTAACTTACGAGTACCTAATGAGCTCGGTGGCACGTTGCTGAGAGGTATGGACTCTCAATCATGAGGTCCGGGTTTGAATCCGCACGGACAACATACCACGTACCAATGAGTTTTTCTTACTGATGTACGTACTACCGACTGCTCTCAAACAGTGAAGGAATTTAAAACATCGTGAGGAAACCTGCATATGCAGAAGAAGAAATTCTGATGCATATGTGAAGTCTACCAATCAGCATTGGGCACGCGTGGTGGACTAACGCCTAATGCCCTGCAGTGGGACGTGTATAGGCTGATGATGATGAACTTACCTATTTAATATCCTAACTAGCTATCAATTTGAAGCATTGTCAAAGTAATAAATTGATGAACAAATATCAACGCAGATTTGTACAAAGGCTAACTTTCAGCAACGTATTCAGGTTTTTGGCTGAATATTACATACAAATACAGGGTGTAAAAAAACACCTCAGCAATATTTAAAGGGCTGGTTTAGCCCACCAAACTGAAAAACTTTCATTATGGTGACAACGTCGAGAAAAAAGGTAACAAGGGTGTTTTGTTATGCCCCGCATACAGGGTCCTCCTTAACATACTGACACTTTTTTAAGGCAATGATCAGAACATCAAACTGAATAACTTTCTCTAGATGGGAACAACACCGAAATCGCGAAAAAAAAAACAGCACCTGCACGCAGAAGGAGCTCATGACCGCTAGCGACGGTGCAATATCGGTTGCCCACTTCTGGCAAGGTACTATTTAGCGACTTTGTTCAAAATTTGAAGTCGACACGATAAGAAGAAGAAGCAAAACAAAATTCCTGCTCTACAGTGGAGTATTATACATTTATAACTATGATTGATAATATCAAGGTGCATCCTTTCACAACCGTACTGGGTACGGGTTAGAAACTTTGCCATACAATCGAGCACCTGTCTAAGAAAAGTAGTACGAAGGAAAACTTTTAACCACAGAAATATATGGAGATGTTATACAAGGTGTTACAAAGAGTATACATTTATACAATAAATAACTTAAGAGAACTTGTAACAAAGAAAATGTATGAAACAGCTAAATACGTTTTTGCTATTTCAAAGATAGTAAAAGTTGTTCAGTATGTAACGCATTTAATTTTACACTCTGTATCATCATCATCATCAGCCTATAGTAAAAATAAATATTTAAAACTCTTAAGCTCAATTCACACACAGCCGCCTCCGGAGGCGGTCCGGAGGCGGGATTTTTTGTAATGTACGAGTTTATATGGACCCTGCCACACAGAAATCCGGGCCGGTAGCGGCGCGGCGCGGCGCGGTACCGGTCAGAACGCTATGACAACCAGGCGGCGGCGACGCGGGCCGGAGGCGGCGCGGTGGCGTGCCGGGGGCGTCGCGAAAGCGGCGGCGGCCGCTGTATTCTATTGTAGTCAATGCGAGGTGTCACACAGAGCGGTGGCGGGCGCGTCGCGGTCCGGAGGCGGTTTTTACCGCACTGTCATTTTGTATTTTTTCACGATTTTCGAATGCTTTTTTTTTTTATTTTTCCTTACGGAAAGGCAAGGGGAACGAGCCCATACAGCCTGGTCATATGTGAGTTTTCTTCTATGGATTTTCGATTGCTGCTACTTGCTAGGGCAAAAGCTTTTTTTTAATAATGTCAATAACGGCTCTGGATACTAGTCCTTTTGAGCCATTCGTTATTTTTTTACACACAAAAGTCAATGCTTTTAGCCGTTGAAAAGATCTCTCGTACGGAGACATTCCTGGGTTCAGTATCAGATTCTGTTAGAACTAAGTTTTACTAGCTGTCAGAAAACTCCCCATTAATTTTGTGCCATTAAAATATTCACGTAAATTGAGCAATTGACAACATTTCATTTTTTAATCATCAGTTTTTAATGAAAAATATAAAAATAGGTAAAAACATAAGAGATACGTATTTTTCGATTTAATTTTTGACTGATATTTCTATTTTTATTTACTTTTGAATTTTCGGAAAAACGTAGGCTTTATGGCTAAGATACCTTGGCCTCAATGACATTAAAAATAAAAACTGACGTGCCATTAAAATATTCACGTAAATTGAGCAATTGACAACATTTCATTTTTTAATCATCAGTTTTTAATGAAAAATATAAAAATAGGTAAAGAAATAAGAGATACGTATTTTTTCGATTTAATTTTTGACTGATATTTCTATTTTTATTTACTTTTGAATTTTCTGAAAAACGTAGGCTTTATGGCTAAGATACCTTGGCCTCAATGACATTAAAAATAAAAACTGTCAAATACAATAGAAAAGCCAAGCAGGCAAAGGAATAAAATGTCATTCAACCTATATTATATTTTTCAGTATTTTTCAAATAACCCGAGAATGTGCCTTTAATCGAGAACAATATAGTAAAAGTGAGAAATAAAGTACGGCGGGACCGTTCGATTCGGATTGATATCCCCGCGTAAAACTTCCTTAAACATTACAATGTGTGAACCACCCTCGCATTTCAATGGATTCCTGTCAATATTGAAAACTTATTGAAGACATCGGCAAATGAAATAGAAACTTGATCTCGGAAATGACACAAGGAAATGGCGAAAACCACAGAAATGACGTTATTACGGAATAACGAAAATTAACTCGGAATATGAAGACTTAGAAAAATTATAATTTTAACACAGATCAGGCACATAGTGCCTTTTATAATTAATTTATAAAAAAGACAAAATCTGACTTGGCTGCATGGGCTATGTTCCCTTTGCCTTTCCGCAAGGATAAATTATTAAAAAAAAAATCGGCTGTTCGACGTGAATTATGAATCCTACCGAAAAACTTATAATTTTAGTTCAACCTCACTCTTGTCTCTACAACACGAGTGATAGAGATTACAAAATCACTATCAATTGGCGACATTGTGCTTCCTTGCAATCTGTACAGAAAATGAAACAAACATGGCCGCCAGCCGCCATTGGCCGCTTTCGATGTCACACAGGCCGCCTCCGCCCCGCTACCGCGTCGCCATCGCGCCGCGCGGACCCTGTGTGGCAGGCCCCGGAACGCTTTCGCTTCCCGCAGAACCGCCGCCGGCCCGCTTTCCCGCAGGACCGCCTCTGTCTGGCCTGAGCTTTAAGGAGGTTGTTTAGACCATCAAACTGAAGAACTTTTACTATGGGACCAACATTGAAAACGCGAAAAAAAATGAGATATCCCATACATATTTTAGCTTGAGTCGATTTGTAGACTATGGAACATCCTTTTTTTTCGCGAGATCGATATTGGTCCCATAGTGAAAGTTGTTCAGTTTGATGGTCTAAACAACCCTCTTTAATGTTTATTTGTACTTTTGTAACACCTTGTATACGTCCCACTGCAGGGAACAGGCCTACCCTCTAGGAGGGTGTTTGGGCGTTAGTCCAGCACGCGTGCCCAATGCAGGTTGGTAGACTTCACATATTATGCAGGTTTCCTCACGATGTTTTCCTTCACCATTTGAGAGCAGTCGGTAATACGTAAATAAGTTATTTATTTATTTTATTAGAAAAACTCATTGGTACGTCGCATGTTGTTCCTTTGGATTCGAACCCGGACCTCATGATTGAGAGTCCATACCTCTCCGCAACGCGCCACCGAGCTCTACTAACACTCTGTATACTGTTTACTATTCAAATAGAGAACTTGTATTATAAAGGGATTTGGTAATTTTAGACCTTGTCAGACTTACGCTTGTCTTTGCAACCATCGATAAAATTAATAGTGAGCTTTTGTAAGTAGGTATTTTCTTTCAGTCGAAAAAAATACGTTTTCTTAGTAGGTGTAGTACTTTTATTTGACTTATAAAAAACATTTTACAATTAGGAACTTCATAATAAACCCTGACTATTTTCCAACAAAACTTCAAAGATAAACTCTATAAACAGGCCTCAAAGGTGATATTCTATGTGGTGCTTGTACAATATACGGTAACTGGACAGGTTTGAACGGGTACGGTATGGGCTGGCTGTAGTGGTAGTACTCCTGGCTTGGACCAAACGTGTACTGGGACGCAGGGGTAATCAACCTTTTCGTCGGTGCCGGTGGTAGCGGTGGGAAGTATTTCTCGTGGGTATCTAGCCAGCGGTAGACCTGGGAAGAGTAATTCGGATTTACAATATTATATTGTCGAGGCAACTGGGGTCTAAAATCAACAGTGGAAGTTTTTTGATAGAAAGATCACGATGTTTTTTGTTTTCTCTCTGTATTTCGATAATTTTTTGCGTTGCCACTTGCCACTGTATTCCCTCTGCTATTTGTCTCTTTCTTTACTCATCTACACTGTAGATTCTGCAGGATGTAACAAAAGACCCTATTAATACTTTAGGGGGTGTTTTCGATCATCACACTGAACAACTTTCACAATGGAACCAACTTCGTAATCGTAAAAAAAATCTGCTGTGTTATACATTTGAGTCAAATAGGTTTGCAGCTTTGTATGGAATAGCAGATTTTTTTGGTTTTCACGATTTCGATGTCATTCCCATAAGAAAGTGATTCAGTTTGATAGTTTGTTCACCACTAAAAAGCTCCTGTAGGATAGGAAAAACATTGAACACAAACTCACAACTTTTTAAAATATGCAAACTAAACAATAAACTACAGGCTCGTATTCTAAATAGCAAGGCGAATATTTAAATAAATTTAAAATCTGAAGTTAATATAATAGTAGGTCGAAATATAACTTACAAATTCACAGCGACAAGTTGGAGAATCCGTCATTTTGTGATAATTGTAAACTAATTTACTGGAGACACTTAATCCTCTAATACTAAGATGGCTATGAATACAAAAATAAAACGTCTGCGAATTTTATACCTTTTGCCCATTAACTAATTAGCAAAAGGGTCTTACTGTTCTAATGACTCCTAAAATAGTTTAATTTTGTACAAGCAAATTAGGTACCAAATTAAACAAATGTTTTAAAAAAAATAAGTCAAATAGAAACCATTTTAAATAAAGCACTATAATTTGTTAATGACTGAAAAACATATGCTCATTGTATTGTTAGAAACTAAATCCTTCGTAATTAACATGAAGTGATAAGTGGTTTCTATCGAGCAAAATTAGTACGGTGTCATATTTTCGTTGTTTCGCATTATATGATGTTTTCTCAAATCCATGCTCAATGAAAAGGCTATGTTTCAAACGTTCAGAAATCACTCTCGTGTGAATACAAAAGAGAAGAGGCATACAAAGATAATTTTGTATGCTAGATTGAGATAGATAGACTCCCAAACACGGACCTGAAAAAAAGACGAACGTGATCTCGTCTAATCACGAGTGAAGCACCCATTTATTTTTGTTTGCGTGCTGAGGCACTGTCCTGGACCTACGCCTAGAACTGGTGCATCTGTGTGAGTGTAGGGCCCTTTTATAACAAACGAATATGTAGGACCTTGCATGCTTCACATCTTTTTAGTGTCACATTACATCCGCCTTTTTTTCAAGTTCCGTACTCCCAAAGTGATTTGTCAGAGAGCCAACCTCAGGAAAAGCGAAGTCATTTCAGTCGTGTAGGTCAGTATTATATAGAACAGCAGATTTTTTTCGCGTATCCTGAGGTTGGCTCCAAAGTGAAAGTTGTTCAGTTTGATGGTCTGATGAGTCACCGTTTCAGTATTGGCTGTCCCATAAATCCTGTGTAAATAGGCCTGCCTCCGTGGTCTAATGGTTAAGAGCATTGGGCTCTTGACACGGAGGTCGTGGGTTCGATTCCCACGGGCGGCACCTAGTCTCTCTTATCGTGTGGGCAAGCCCTGGTATCAGAGTTTATTCAAACCGCCTTACGGCCTCTGACGTGGTTTTTTATGTAACGACTACTACCATCAGAGATAGTAGCCGGGACCAACGGCTTAACGTGCCATCTGAAGCACGGAATCATTTTCCTTTTCAGACAATCAGGTGATTCAACCTGCAATGTCCTAACCAACTGGAGAAAAACGCACAAAGTGATATATCACAAGGTAGGTGTCCCCCGTGGGAATCGAACCCACGACCCCCGTGTCAAGAGTCCAATGCTCTTAACCATTAGGACCACGGAGGCACCTAGTGAAATGTCACTTTGTGCGTTTTTCCCATAGGCCAAGTATTTCGCTTACGCTGATAGACGGAACATCAGTGTAACCGCGTATGAGACAGCGATAATTTCATCCAGTGATACCATAGGAAATCAAACTCCCATAAAAATGGGTAAATGAACTATGCTATATTATGTACACACGGCGTGTGTGTACACAAGTGCGATTTTTGAATCTCATTCGGTGAGCTCAGCAGTTGAAAATGTCAAAATTACTTTGGAGATATGCATCTTTCTACTGCTGATTTGACTTTCAAAAATCATTAATCATACATAGCGATTTTTGAAAGTCAAATCCACAGTATAAAGACATTTACAACTGCTGAATTCACCGAATGAGATTCCCGCGCCGCTCGTAGGGTGAATACTTACAGTCCTTTGAGTCTAGTACGATTTCACTTCATGTGCGCACCGCGCCTTCGGCTGCTTAGAAAATAACCAGTGCCTCTAGAAAAAGTACTTTCGATTAGCATTAACGACAGTAGAAAAAAAAAAACGTATGGACTTGAAACGTATGGTGGAGAAAGAAAACGTCAAAATGTTTCGATCGCCAATGTCAAATCCATACATTCTGTCATTTCTACTAGCGTCTACGCCAAAAGAAATGTTACCTTGTCTATAGCCCCTGTAGTGCGATTTTTTAAAGACACCCGTAACTCGCTGTAAACAGCAGTAGAAAATGTTAAAATTACTATGGACATTATGCGTCTTTCTACTGCTGATTTGAACGTGTGACTTTCAAAATTCGCACTGCAGTTCTCGCGCTTTTCAGAGCGTTGCGCTTGCTGCGACAAGTACTTAGTATGGAAAAAATAGAGTCGGCACGCTAGTAGAGAAATCATACTAGACGGGCTGGTACCCATTGAACATAATCCGCCTCCGTGGAACTGCCTCCGTGGTCTAATGGTTAAGAGCATTGGGCTCTTGACACGGAGGTCGTGGGTTCGATTCCCACGGGGGGCACCTAGTGAAATGTCACTTTGTGCGTTTTTCCCCAGTTGGTTAGGACATTGCAGGCTGAGTCACCTGATTGTCTGAAAAGAAAGATGATTCCGTGTTTCGGATGGCACGTTAAGCTGTTGGTCCCGGCTACTATCTCTAGTGGTAGTAGTCGTTACATAAAAACCACGTCAGAGGCCGTAAGGCGGTTTGAATAAACTCCGACACCAGGGCTTGCAGTCCACTCGATAAAAAGAATAGGCGACGTCTGGGTCGGTAGGTACTATTAGTACTGGTGTACTAACGGCACGAAAGATAACCATAACGTCAATATGTATGTACACATATACGAGCAAAATAAACAAACATTACAAATACAATATCAGGTAACAATGGATTCATCATTAATAACGTTTTATAGTGCAGTTGATTGAATTAATTGCCCTCATTAATAAGTAACGTACCCACACTAATGCAATATCCGCTGTGGCTTTGATTGGCTGACCGGTTTATGAATTCAAAAGCACCTGGACCATAATTATTTTAAATTTTACGCTATTTAGTTACACACGGGAATTTATTGTCACGGATGCTGCCAAACGTTAATCGTAAAAAGGCATTCACAAATTCAGAGGGTTTGTCAATTAGCTTTGTGGCTCAGCGGTCGGACGTGCGATCCCGAAAATTCGAGAAGTCCTGGGTTCGAGACCTCACCCCGACGAAAATATTTCTATTGTTCAGGAATGTTCCAGAGGAAAGAGGGAGAAGGAAAATTGGAAAGAATATTTGGAAAGAGACAAAATCACCGTGTCTAGGAATATTCGAGAAAGGGGGAGGAGCTAGAGGTAATTAGAAGCGTTTGGAAGGAAACAAAGAAATAACGAAATGAAGATCGAAATTCAATATTCTGGAAGATTCTATAGGCCTATATAAGCCGGCGAGTTTGCGGCCACAGAGTAGTACTGAGTTTAACAGTGAAAAGTGCGAAACCAAAAGGAAGAAGAGAATAAGTGAAAAGTAACTAGTGAGAAGTAAACAGTGCATAGTCAAGTAAGTGAGTGTAGTGCCGTGTCGTCAGAGTTGTGACGTGTGTCGTGACGTCGTAGTGGTGACGTGTCGTGACGTCATAGAAGTGACGTAGTGAACAGTGCTACAGTAGTGTATAGAAGAATTCCCGTCAGGAGGACCCTGTGACGAGGACCGTGTAAGGGGAATCTCTGCGACGAGGACCCTGCGAGGAGGACCGTGTGTAAGATAAACCCAATAAACTCTGTAAATTTGGACTTGGCGTTTCACTCCAATCCCTGAACCCGTCGCTCGTAACATTTGGTGTCAGAAGTGGGATTGGAGTAGGATGCCGCTGGTGCCGAAGGAGTTAAAGGGAGTCACCACCCGGGCCATGTCGGTAGCGCAGCAGGAAGGTGCGGCTCTTGCAACTGAGGTGCAGCGAATCCCAGAGAGAAGAACTGAGGGCGGTGAAGTGCAGTGCACTCCGGAGCAGAACCCAGGGAACTTCCTCTATCAAATCCAGCGCATGATGGAAGAACAAGCTCGCCGTCAAGAGGAACAGGCTCGCATGATGGAAAAACAGGCTCGCCGCCAGGAGGAACAGGCTCGCAGGCAGGAGGAACAACTGTGCGCAATAAAAGAAGGACAGGCTCACCGTGATGAGGAACAGGCTCGCCGTCAGGAAGAGCAGGCTCACCGTCAGGAAGAGCAAATGCGCACGATGCAGGTGACGCTTCATAAAGATATTACGAAAGGCTTGCAGCAGGCAGTAGAGAGAGTTGAAGCTGTAGAAGGGAGGTTGGATCGTGTGAAGGGTGAGTTCGAAGGGAGGATAGATCATGTGAAGGGTGAGTTCGAGGAGAGGTTTGATCGTGTGGAGGGTGAGTTTGCCAAAATCCGGCGGGAGGTTGAGCAGAGCAAATCTCATAGCCGTGTCGCTGCTGTTTTTGACTCACCCATACAAACAATAGGTGTCAAGACTCCGGTTTACGATGGACTGACGTCATGGCCCGCCTTTAAGCTACAATTTGAGACAGCAATGGAGGTCAATGGTTGGGGCAAGAAGGAGGCGCAGTCTGCGTTGATATTGGCACTCCAGGGGCAGGCTCTCACCGTGCTGGAAGCCGTAGGTGCTGGCGGAAATCTGACGTTCGACAATCTTTTTGGAGCTCTAGAGGCTAGATTCGGCGATGGACATCTCGAACACGTGTATCGAGCGCGGTTGAAGGAACGTAACCAACATGCTAATGAGAGTCTGCAACAATGGTCCGTGGAAGCAGAAATGCTCGTGCGAAAGGCTTTTCGGTCGTCACCAGCAGTCATCGATGACATGCTCCTGCAGGTCTTTACGGATGGGATACGGGATCCGGAGGTGCGAGCTGCAGTGCGACTCGGACACCATGTAACACTCAGAGACGCTATTGCTCATGCATTGGAGGTGGAAGCCGTACGTCAGGATTCACGTTCCCTTCGCCTCAGGGAGATTGGTGTGACTAGAGCATCAGTGCCAGCATCAGTGCCAAGAAATCGAACCGTCAATTATGTGTGCTACGAGTGTGGTGAACGAGGGCATATTCGCCGCTCCTGTCCAGAACGCGCAGGCCGTCGTTATGTGTGCTACGAGTGTGGTCAACGAGGGCATATTCGCAGTTCCTGCCCGAAGCGTACAGGCCGTCGGGATATAGGAGTCTCGACTGATGAGCAGCAGGAAAACTGGAGGGTGTTGGCCGGTGAGGTTGCAAATATTAAAGTTAAACAAATATTGGACGGAAATAGTCTGTTAGTTGAAGGAGAGGTAAACGGTAGAATCTGTCAACTAACTTTGGATACTGGAGCTTCGAGAACAGTGATCAGTTCTCGACTGTTAAGCGAAATGAAAAGTTATCAGGAAAAACGATTGCAGCAAACCAACCTCCAGTTAACAACAGCTACCGGACAGAGCATACCTGTCAAGGGAGAGTTGGGAGTGTCGATTAAGATCGGGGAAATTCCTTTCAAACATGAGGTGATTGTAGCTGAAATAATGGACGATTGCATCATTGGTTTAGATTTCTTACAAAATCACCAGTGCGATATAGACATGAAAAACGGAGTGCTACGGTGTAACACAGAGGAGGTTCCGATGAAAGGTGGATCATCGGGAAAGGTCTACTGTGTGAGAAGAACAGTTCTCAGGCCTGGATCACAGACCTTGGTACCTGTTGTTTTGTCCAGGAATGACGTTGGGGATGTGGACCTGACGATTGAGAAGGGGAAGGTTGTTGGTCACTGCGAGAAAAATCCTCCTAGGAGACATAAGGCTGAGGGGGATGTAGTGTCGAAAGTTAAGGGAGATTCCAGCAAGGACCTGACTAAGTCACAAGCTGGGAAAGCAAAGAAATTGCTGACTAATATGGGAGATGTAGCGTCAATTCAACAACGACCTAGGCGCATTTCGTTTGTTCGTGAAAGCGAATTGCGGGAGGACATGGTCGACATTTATGAACAACTTCGAGAAGCCGGTCAAAACTTCAGTAACCGTTCGAAGACACTATATGACCGAAAGACGAGCTATAAGGGGTTTGAGGAAGGAATATCGTTTTGGCTGTATAATCCAGTTCGAAAGAAAGGGAAGTTTTTGAAGTTTCAAGCAAGTTGGGAAAGGCCGTATGAGGTAGTGACCAAAATGAACGACGTCTCGTATCGAATCCAACGATCGCCAAGGAGTCCGTTGAAGATAGTGCACGTGGATCGATTGGCTCGAAATTTGGGCAGTAATGATGCTCGGGACGAGCAGAACTAAGGGAGGGGCAGTGTCACGGATGCTGCCAAACGTTAATCGTAAAAAGGCATTCACAAATTCAGAGGGTTTGTCAATTAGCTTTGTGGCTCAGCGGTCGGACGTGCGATCCCGAAAATTCGAGAAGTCCTGGGTTCGAGACCTCACCCCGACGAAAATATTTCTATTGTTCAGGAATGTTCCAGAGGAAAGAGGGAGAAGGAAAATTGGAAAGAATATTTGGAAAGAGACAAAATCACCGTGTCTAGGAATATTCGAGAAAGGGGGAGGAGCTAGAGGTAATTAGAAGCGTTTGGAAGGAAACAAAGAAATAACGAAATGAAGATCGAAATTCAATATTCTGGAAGATTCTATAGGCCTATATAAGCCGGCGAGTTTGCGGCCACAGAGTAGTACTGAGTTTAACAGTGAAAAGTGCGAAACCAAAAGGAAGAAGAGAATAAGTGAAAAGTAACTAGTGAGAAGTAAACAGTGCATAGTCAAGTAAGTGAGTGTAGTGCCGTGTCGTCAGAGTTGTGACGTGTGTCGTGACGTCGTAGTGGTGACGTGTCGTGACGTCATAGAAGTGACGTAGTGAACAGTGCTACAGTAGTGTATAGAAGAATTCCCGTCAGGAGGACCCTGTGACGAGGACCGTGTAAGGGGAATCTCTGCGACGAGGACCCTGCGAGGAGGACCGTGTGTAAGATAAACCCAATAAACTCTGTAAATTTGGACTTGGCGTTTCACTCCAATCCCTGAACCCGTCGCTCGTAACATTATTAAATCGTTTTCACTTTTTTGGAAATCGAGTATAATAAGCATAAGCAATTATGCTCACGACTCTATTCTCCAAGGGAGTAGTCAGAGATATTCTGAAACCTCAGAACATTCACGTTTCACCAGTAGTACTGAAACTCTGTCCAGTGTGACGGGAGGTGAGCCCGTCGCTAACTTATAATGGACAGTAGGTACAATACATGCCTCGAAATTGAAGCATGCAGGTTTCCTCACGATGTTTTCCGTCACCGAAAAGCCAGTGTTACAAATCGAACATAAATTCCGAAAAACTCATTGGTACGAGTCGTGGTACGAGTCGGCCAGGACGGGGATCGAACCACCGGCTCCTGTAAATAAAAGTAATAAAGTAGTAAATCGAGTATAATAATAGTCTTTTCTCCCCTCAGGACGGAAAGCGTCAATTGTCGTCCCGCTGCGCTAAACGAAATTGTCGCTTTCCACCTCCGTCGAGGAGAAAAAAAGTATACTAACCTAGGACAGTAAATAAAAAAGCCTCAGATCACAAATGTTTGTTAACCTCAGCTTCGCCTCTTACAACAATTACATGAGATCTGTGACCTTTCTTACTTTCCTGACCTCGGTGTGCAATCTAGGTACTATATTTAACACATTCGCAAACAGGAATACTATTTTTTTTTTTTTTTTTTTTTATCAAATATTAATGTAATAATTTATTATACTGTAATACTATAGCATTCTGAATCCGAACTCCATACCGGTTATATTTCTGTGACATGCTCTTAGCAATCACCATATAGCCCAGTCATTTTACGATTTGAGGCGGGACTAATCAAGATTCGACTTTTCTTCGGAATACAGGGTGAAATTGATATCATTCCAACCACCAACCAAAATCGTTTATCATTGGGTGGATTGATACGTATCGAAGAGTAAATTTTTTATATGTAGGTACCTACTACATGATATAGGTTTCTATTTCCTACTTGTAAAAACTAATTTACTACCCAACCCAAGATTGAAAGGATCGCTTCCTCTCGCTATTCCAATGCAGCTTTATCCGTACAAATCTTAAATAATCGATGATGCCTCATCCCTTCTAATGCGATTACGAAGGGCCTCAATTACCTGGCTTTCGGCCTCCCGGGCTTAGTGTAGAAAGGTTGTATTTGTATAGAATAATGATCTACAAACGCGAAGGTAACTTAATGCGGAAATAACACATTTTAAATAAGATCTCTGAAGAAACTTGTCTATTACGTACTATATACTAATATTATTTATACTAAATAGTATAAAAATAAGTATAAATATACTATTTAAACTTATACCCTTAAACTAAAATAATATTATTATAAACTTCAAAGTAATATTAATGGATAAGCCTAAAGCGCGGTAAGTTGAAGCACACTACTAGGGCACTTGGTCCATAAAAACTAGCGCCATCATCTGTCAAATCTAGGGCGGTTGCATACCTACACACATTTGAAGTATACCTTTCATTTGTTTTGCCTGATTTTTCTGGTTTGAAATGTTCGCGTCAGGCCTCTATTAATTTTACTTTGATCTATAGTAAATTACACACCGAGGACAGGAAAGTAAGAAAGGTCTCAGATCTCATGTAATCCTCGGCTTCGCCTCGGTCAACAAACATGTGATCTGAGGCTTTCTTATTTACTGTCCGAGGTTATACGCCAGTCATATAAAACATTGTAGGTCGCAATTGATTGCACGGAGCTGCATTTTTGGGATGTTATTAGGATAGATACCAGCAGTATAAAACCAATTTTGCAGCTTCGAAAGACCTGTGCTAACCGAGGGGTGCTCGAAAAACCGCGCATATTTCGGTCATTTTTCATGTTTTGACATATAACTTCTAAACGGTGCATCTTGCATAAAAATTGCATTTTTTGAAAAACCGATTTCCCTTATATTTAGTTTTTTTCCTGATAACAAAGGAATCAATCACAGTACAGAGTTCAACTTGTGTTTATATTAAAGTTACATAACTGCTTTATAAATTCATTTATTATAATTTTCCTCGTAGAATGAGTATTTTAGCCGATATCCTGTTCGGAAGACGGCTAAAACTACAATTTTGAACTTTTTGAGAAAAATGGCCAATGTTTGAAGTGTTGTGTCTCAAGACCTACTTAATTTACAGAGCTGCAATTAAATTTATATTATAGATAATTTTGTCTTCTTTAAAAACGTAGTGCACAATTTTTATGCAAGATACACCGTTTAGAAGTTATATGTCAAAACCTGAAAAATGACCGAAAAATGCGTGGTTTTTCGAGCACCCCTCGGTTAGCACAGGTCTTTCGAAACTGCAAAATTGGTTTTATACTGCTGGTATCTATCCTAACAACATCCCAAAAATGCAGCTCCGTGCAATCAATTGCGACCTAAGGCGATTTCTATGTCTACCGTGACTGGCGTATTAGTATACTATTTTTCTTCTCGAAGGAGGAGGAAAGTGACAACTTCGTTTAGCGCAGCAGGACGCCAGAATTGACGCTTTCCGTCCGGAGGGAAGAAAAGATTATAAAGAGGAAAGATTAGATTTTTTGTTTGTTTGTTTGTATTGAATAGGCTCCGAAACTACTAGACCGATCTGAATAATTCTTTGACCATTAGAATGCTACATTATCCGTGATTCAGAAAAAACGGTGTGTCAAGTGTGTGTCGGGAAGATTCTAAGGCGGTACAATGTTCGCCGCGGTCATCTAGTATATAAATAAATAAGTATAGCTTGGCAAAAAAGTCCTGGTCGTGGTGGCAGGTGGAACTAATATTTTAGTATGGTGGTGTTGTCAGGCTATGCGTGATTTTGACGTTTTTGCCTGGAGGCAGCCCCCTCATTTTTTATCAGGACTGTTTTGCCAAGCTGTAAATCACAATCTATGTTTCTAATATCCAACTATTGTCAAAACCACAAAGGTCAAATAAAAAAGGGAAAAATAGTTTTCATTTATATCTTTTTAGAGTTCCGTTCCCCAAGGGTGCAGTGTCAACGGGACCCTATTACTAATCCTACGCTGTCCGTTCGTCCTTACTCTAAAGGGCAGTATCTTTTGAACCGTAATAGGTAGCGAGTTAACATTTTCATAGAATAAGTGTTATCATTTTGGATTTGTTAACAAATAATTTTATAAAACGTAATTAATTAATGGATATGTCAATCACAGTGTTTTTTCTTCATTGTTTGTTTTTTCTCTATCGTAACTTTGATTTAGAGCATACTTTAAAGTTAAACAAAAAAATAATAAAAACCGGCCAGTGTGACGGGCTCGCGCTAAGGACCCCGGAAAACATATTTTCTTGTGAATATTGGGGTACGGAACCCTCAGTGTGCGAGTCCGACTTGCACTTAGCCGGTTTTTTACATTAAATTATCAGGTTATCAACATTTTAAAAACGATTAGATATACATTATTTACGTAAAAACATACTACCCACATTTTCCAACACGGCAAGCATTTTTTAGCCAAAGCTTGAATAAAATTCTCAACGCCGTTAATAGATTGGGTGGGTAATATCCTTAGTGGGCACGTAAAATTTTAATGGTGGCCCATTCTTTATCGACGAGGCCTTAGGACTTTGATTAAAAACCGCTCTGGAATATTCGATCGTTTGGACGTGATTGTAGAATTGCAATTAAACATTGAGTCAATTAATTGACACTATTTGATTTGTGTTAAGAAAGTTGAGTTTGAGAAAGTTTTCTCTATGCACTATTTTATTTTCAAGGTTTGAAGGGGAATCGCCTCCTTATTAGAGTTGCTACCTTGCTAGCTACCACTTCTTTTCAAGATAAATCCATACAACGTGTGACATTGGTACTGTAGGTAGTAGTAACACAGGGTGTAACAAAACACTCTAGTTATACTTAAAGGGGTGCGCGTAGAAATCGCGAAAAAAAATATATTTCTGGTAACTATTATGATTTGGCCTATCACCCGATTCCGGCTTGACGTTTATTTACGGGACACCCTGCATGTACATATACTCACGCATTTTTTCCAGAGGGGTCAGCAGAAACTATGGATCTCTACTTTGGGTGGTTTTGATATACCTTTCTTGCTTTTTCTAGTTCTTCACATCTTGTCAATACATTCCCGTAGATTTCGGCTACCTTTAACCTGGCATTTTTAATGACGTCCCTGACCTGGTCTAGGTACGGTGATATTTAAAGGAAATGCGGCCCCGGCCATAGAAAAAATGCCAACGGCTGTATACAGCTGTATATATCATTTTATAATGTATGTAATATTACATTTATCATGTATGGACCCTTAAATATTTTTTATGATGCTTATTTTGGTAAAAAAACACATACAAATTTCTAAATCGTGGAAACACCGGTCACCGGTAATTGAAATTGACATCGTCAGATATTTTTTTATTGCCTTGGTATTGCCGCTTTATCATTTATCTTTTTGAAGTATACAATATTTGGCATTTATCGCCGGATGTCCTTTATAATGATGATTTTAATGTGTATTAGGCCCATCCTGAGAGACCTTCACCGTTTGAGAGCAGTCGGTATTACCTGCGAACATAAGATAGAAAAATTCTTTGGCATGGCTTGTCGTACGCGCAGATTCGAACCCGGTAACGCGCCACTCCTGTAACTATGATAATAGTATACAATTATCTCATGCTAGTCCTACAGTATTGAATGACGTGTCAAGTGGTGATAGACGACTAATATTACGATTACAAAAACGAACATAAAGCTGTCATATTTGTTTAAAGCTTAGAATAAAGTAAAAGCACTTTTGAATATGACATTTTTGGTACGTTTATTGCGTCTATCTCAAGCCTAGATCTCGTTTTTTAGTTTTAATTGAAAGTAGGCCTACATAAAATAAATAAAACCAGTCAAGTGTGAGTCGAGCTACTCGCGCACTAAGGGTTCCGTACACCACGAGACAACATTATCAACTTACAAAAAAAATATTCTCCGGGACCTTTCGCGGGAGACCAACTCACTCCTAGCCGGTTTTTATTATTAGTTGTTATACTGTAGAGTTTGTTTATTTATTTAACACTTTATTGTACACAGACATATTGATACAAACAATAGAAAAGACATGTACAAAGGGCGAGCTTATCTCTTAAGAGATTTCTTCCAGCAGACCCGCAACAGTGACAAATAATAAATGAGAGGCAGACATAATGTGTACATACAATAAAAAACTAATTAAATAATACTGAGAATTTAAGCAAAAACAATAGAGAAAATTTTAGAATTAGCTTAGAAAATTTTAGAATTAGCTCTCGAATCTGTTCTATAAGCACACCAAGTTTGTAGTTTGTATATACCATTATGTTAGATGTATAGGATGAGTATGAGGACCCTCAATTTTGTTCTTTTTAACATTTTAATTATTTGTTAGCAAATGCGTCTTTAGCACATTCCGTGAAAATTTCATCTGTCTTGATAATATTACGGTTCAAAAGTTACAGCCCTAAATAGTTAGGACAGACAGAAGGACAGACGGACGGACGGACAACGTAGGCTTAGAATTCACCCTTTGTCTACGGAATCCTAAAAATGTTCTAAAACCAAGAAACATTAATGAAATATTTCCTACCCTAGATCTAATTTAAAATTTATCACCAAAAAGGTCAGAAGGCCGGCCTTCAGAAATCAGTCCGGCGAATAATCAAACGTGATGTGTGGCAATAAAGGCTAACATGGCCCCTAAAATCCACCCGGTCACGTCGAAACACGGACTGGCCCATTTTTACCCGGATTGTAATTTATACCGGTTTCATCCGTGCTGGATTAAAATCTTAGCCGGATCTTTTAGGGATAGACTATGTGTGATGAAAGTTGGTTAGTGATAAAGCGTATAGTTTTTTCGATTTACGAGTACAATACACCTACACTACACAGTGTATACGCCTCATCTTTACTAAACTACGTTATTTTAGTTAGTATTTATACCTGTTTTTGACCTAATTCGGCTATAACCTGATCCTAATTTAAAGATATTTTGAATTAAAGAAACAGAGATTTGAAACGTTTACTCTTATTCTTAGAACAGCTTTAGTAATGACCAGTGATCGGAATCTCGGGGCATTTTTTGAGCATACAAATACTTGTATGCTCAAAAAATGCCAAAATGACACCATAAATAAAATAAATCTATAGTGAAAGTTGTTGAGTTTGATTAGGGGAATGAATGGTAAAGTTATCCGGACTGATTAAAACTTAACCCTGTATGAAATAACGAAGAGGGTACCGAAACTCCCAACAGTGTGGGAAAATCAAAATATTAGGTATTTACTTGCAACACTGATGGCAAAAACAGTGCGTGAAAAATTTATTTAGGATTTTAATGTTATTTTGAATAATCTTAACGAAATATAGTAAACTTACTTGTGAAAAGTAACACCACTTCCTTTATTATTCTTTTCCGACTGTAATTTACAAATTTTTACGGCGCATTTCCCCATTTTGGTAGCTTAATTTAAACGTCACGGGTATGTCCGCTCACCATAGATAAACGCCTGAACTGAAGTCAAAGAAGCCTGCAGACATCTTCGAAGTGGCAACGCTTTGGTGCCCTATCTACTAATCTAGTTACTTAATATCATTGTTTAATAACGGTTAACATATTTACCTAAGCGCGGTACATGTCAAAAGTACCAGGCGGCGTGTGTCAAAGTCGCGGCCTCTGGTATGCGCTGCTAATACAACTTGATTTAAAAAAACGTCTCTTGACATCTAAATAGGTAATCCCAATAAATCCCGTGAAATTTTTATCCATATTTATTAAATCCGGATATTTCCGGGAAATTCAAGGCGAATCCAAACTTGTATGCTCAAAAAATGCCCCGAGATTCCGATCACTGGTAATGACCAAGATATACTTTTATGTCGGATAGTACTCCTTCTGTTACATTAATAGCGTACATTACTGCAGTGGCCAGCAAAAGAGGCGTTGATGGACGCGAACGTGTAAATGTGGGCCTATGCGAAGCCGAGGCACACATAAGTAAGTCCATCAATGCCTAGTTGTGGCCAAGGCTTGTATAGTGCTTTTCTCAAACAAAAAATGAGCAGAAATTAAAATCAATCAACTTTTCAAAATCAAAGACGAAAAACAATAATTTTTCCTGCGTTAAAGCTAGTAACTTATTATTAATCTGTGGTTAGTGTTCATTTGTTTTTTTTTTTTCATCATAAAAGCTTTCTATCTGCAAGCCAGTTCGAAATTTAAATAAAACCTTTGATAAGTTACCTCCTTGGTTGCCCTGTTTTGGAGTAAAAGAACGTTACATTTTTAAATTACATGACAGATATTAGTTTACTATGTAATTTATATGGCCGCTAAACCACGACAGATATGGATTTTCATACAACTTTTGCCGGTCGCTGCTCGCATGTATTTGGCCAGTACAGCAATTTCGATTTATCTCGAAGAAGGTCGTCAAAATAATGCTCAAATTTCCAAGCATGTTTGAGAAAATTATATTATTTGCAGATCAGAATTGGCCGGAAAGATAAATAGGAACCGGCATATCTTTTCATTCACATGACTAAATAGAATGCTCTAAACCGACTAGTTTATCTAAATCATTTGACAGCCTTGTTGTTTCAGCGTTTCTGTTATCTCCTGTTTTGTTAGCAGTTAATATTGTTGCGACTACATTATGATGACTAGCAAGATAATACATATTTGGTTGCAATGCTGAATAAATACATTGAAGTAAATTTGATAATTGTACTCCATTCCAAATGACAACGATATTTTTAAGGCTATTTTGAATTACAGAAACAGAGATTTGAAACACTTATGGCCTGTTTCACCACTTCCGAATAAATTCGTTTTTTTTTTTTTTTTTTTTTTAAATAACGCTCATAGGCACATACAATGTAATGATCCCAAACTAGCACTAAAGGCTTTTATTATGGAAACCATACAACAACGGCACGAACATATAACATCCATGACCGAACCGGGATTTGAACCCAGGACCCTGGTTTGGCAGTCCGGCGTGGTAACCATTACACCAACCGGGTCGTCAAGTGTTAGCTTATCCGACAGCTCATTTGGTAACCGGTTGTTATTTTTGCATTTTGGGAGAGTATGAATAGCCGGAAAGATTTTGAATGAGTAACAAAGGTTATAGTCGTCCTACAACATTGATTAATTTCAATGTGAAGTCCGATTTTGTGCCTATTCACCCCGTTTTACTTTTTACCGTACAATCTATGTTACCTCTGCAAATGTTCCTATTGTTTTGCTTTTTTGCATAAATTAATTACTGTAAGAACTAGAAATCTTCGAAAATACCCAATTTTACCGCCCGTTTTCAGACATCCAGTAAACAAATTTAAAGAATATAAACAAAAAAAGCAAAACATACAGGCACCGCCGCCAAAGTTTTTCCCATATTATTATTGAAATAATTATAAAAATCGGTTTAGTTTTGAAGGAGGAAACAGGGGAATACGATAATTATGCTGATTTCGTCCATTTATGAAGATAAAATCAGTACGAGCTGCACTTGTTTCTTTCGCACTTAAGTCAGCGGGGTGTATGGGAGCGGATCGGATAAATATGTATGTATAAAGTCAGAAAAGTGACCTGTTCTCCAAAATTTATCAAAATCGTACCTAAATTAATTATGACATTCCTAGAAATATTTATGAATAGAAGTTTTAAATAATCTTTTTATAACATTTTTAGAATGAATGTAGAGTAAACACCATACTTTCCAGTCTAGAGCATAAATTTATTCCAAATAGAATTCAAATCTAACCAAAGAAGCGTTGGACTCTATTAAAATATAGCTGAATTATTCATAAATTTCGGGATTCAATATTTTTGACCCAGCAAGTTTGGTTCGGGCTGCATAGAAAATATGCAATTTACATATTATTATTATTCCATATCTATTGACTTTAGAACACATTTATTATAATTTTGATTAGGTGTTGAACTAATGCAAATTTCGCAAACTATAATACCTACTCACTCTATACCAATATTACAAAGAGGCATGATCGGATTTTTTGTTTGTTTCTTTGTTTGTATTAAATAGGCTCCGAAACTAATGGACCGATCTAAATCACCATTAGCATGCTACATTATCCATGATGAACATAGGCTAATAAAAGGCCAAGTGTGTCGGGAATATTCTAAGGTGGTATGAAGTTCGTCGCGATCATCTTTGCATGCTTGCATATGCTCACGACTATATTCCCCAGGGGGGTTGTCAGAGATATTCTGAAACCTCAGAACATCCACGTTTCACCAGTAGTACCGAAACTCTGTCCAGTGTGACGGGGCGTGAGCCCGTCGCCACTTATAATGGACAGTGGGTACAATACACGCCTCGAAATAAAAGCATGCAAGTTTCCTCACGATGTTTTCCTTCACCGAAAAGCCAGTGGTGTAACAAATCGTACATAAATTCCGAAAAACTCATTGGTACGAGTCGGCCTGGACGGGGATCGAACCCCGCCTCCTGCACGGCAGGCAAGGTTACTCGCCACTGGACCACCACGGCTTATAACCACCACGGCTTTTATCTATCTTAACACCTAATAATATTAAATCCAACACAAAACAACCATAAATTCATACTAAACTCTTAATTACAACAAACGGCAGCCATAACAAATCTGAGACACGTACAAATCCAATTTATTATCGTTAACTCATAATTATTCCCATGGGATAGATATAATATCGGGAGGGAAAAAGGGGAAGATTCGCAATCTTTGCTTACATTCAAAATGTACCTCTGGGACTAACCGATTTTCTTTGGTAAGTGCTGGCGCGTGTGATACGCTGCTGACTTTGATTTTCTGCAGATTATAAGGCTTCTTTTTATGGATTCACTGATGTGTGTCTTGGGTAAATTAGATTCACGCTTTTTGTATTTTCAAATTCTTCATAAATATGTATAAGCAAATGCTTACTACCATACCTATAGTATGTAGTAGGTACTATTAATAATATAGTACAATTTTGACATTTTTTTGTGCAATTTTGTTAGACCTTATAATAATTAAGGTCTAACAAAATTAGCTAAAACTATTTTAAGGGGATGATCAGACCATCAAACTGAACAAATTTCTCTATGAGACCAATAACGAAATAGCAAAAAAAAAACAGCTGTTCCTACTCAATCTAATTGTATGGGACCACAGATTTTTTTTACGCGATTTCGATATTGGTCCCATAGAGAAAGTTGTTCAGTTTGATGGTCTGATCATCCCTTTAAAATAGTTTCACCTAATTTTGAAAAAAACCTTATTATATAGGTGGTTTCTAAATTGTTACTGAATAAAAATTAAACGCGGACTGTTTTGTAAGAGGGTAATTAGGCCATGAAACTTAAAAATTAGTATTAGTATATTATTAGTAGCATGTGGAAATATGTTGTCTCTGCCTACCTCAGTAGTGGGATATAAGCGTGAATGTATGTAAACTTAAAATGTCTTTATGGGACTCAATGGGTCTCAAAGGCTCTATGGTTTTTTTGTAATGGCGAAAAAAAATCTACTGTCCCATATTTTGGATCGAGTAGATTTGCAATTTTGTATGGAACAGAAATTTGTTTTACTGCGGTTTCATCATATTTTGATCGAGTAGATTTGCAATTTTGTATGGAACAGAAATTTGTTTTACTGCGGTTTCAATGTTGGTTAAAAAGACCCGTATTCATATCTAGTGTACGGTTTAAGGTGTATGGTATTATTTATTATTCAACAATGATTTACTTACCTATTTTAAAAGCTCTAATTACTTGAATCTGGCGTTACTTTGCAGGAATCCATGACTAACAGATAGATGACACGATTGTGTAGACCTCCGCTTCTAAATAACTAGTAGACAAAGTTGTATTACGTTATGCAATACAACCTGCCCACCAAATAACAAGATTTCTACGATTGTCCATGATTTGGTCCATTTATGTTGGGTTTTGTATGGGACAGCAGATTTCTTTTCGCGTTTCCTGAGGTAGGCTCCATAGTGAAAGTTGTTCAATTTGATGGTCTGAGTTCACCGTTTCAGTATTTGCCAGGCTGTCGCTTACACCCTGTATATTCTAGCTGTTCCATACAAAACTGCAAACCTTTTCGACTCAAATGTATGGGACAGCCATTGTTGTTTGCGATTGCTGTATTGGTTCCTTTAGAGAAAGCTACTGGTTCAGTTTAATGATTTCATCAACCGTCAACATTTATTAATAAGTACCCTGTATACTTATGGGGGTGTTTCAGACCATCAAACTGAACAACATTCACTATAGGGTCAACTCCTAAATCGACTTCCTACAAAACTTCACTACCGACTCTACTCAAATATACCTATGGGACAACCGATTTTTTTCGCTTTTTCGAAGTTGGCTCAATAGTCATTTTTTCAGTTTGTTGGTCTGACTGAAGCGTTATACAGGGTGTTACATAAGTAAGAATAAATTTTTAAAACTCTTAAGGGGGTTGATTAGACCGTCAAACTGAACAACTTTCTCTATGGGACCAACATCGAAATCGCGAAAAAAAAATTCTTATTTCCCATACATATTTTAGCTCTAGTCGATTTGTAGAGTATAGAACATAATTTTTTTTTTCGCGATTTCGATATTGGTCCCATAGTGAAAGTTGTTGAGTTTGATGGTCTAAACCACCCCCTTAAATGTTTATTTGTAGTTTTGTAACAACTTGTATAAAACAATCAAATTATGAATATACAGAGTGTAAGGAAAAGTATAATTAGCCTTTAACCACATAGGTACTCTGAACAACTTTTACTATGTGAGCAAACCTGTCAGAACGAAAAAATCTACTGTCTAAGGTTTACACAGATATACTGATTCTCTAGGAAGGTTTGTATAGCGTGTGAAGCTGGGGCAGGTAGCTAGTAGATAAAATAAAACACCGTATATAATCAGCAGTAATATTTAAAATTGCTTCGAATCACAATTTTGTAGTGTTTATAGATTATAATAATTACAAAGGAAGATTTTTTTTGCACAAATTACACTTTTCCAGTGGGCACATCTCATACTTTCATTTCCATCTCTTCCAAAATATACAAACTTTACTAAACTAAAGTATAACAATTATAGAATCACATTAGTGGATTTACTAAAGAGTTACTAATAGACTAAGATCCCGTTATAAGTTTTCCAAAACCATTTATGTTCTGGCAATGATATAATAATTATATTTCAGTGGAAATGTCATAGTTTAAGGAACCTAAAATATGGGGTTACCACCCTTTGCCGTGTTGCAGGGTGTTGCAACAACACCCTAGCAGCCGGGTGCAAATCGTTACTCCCATTAATTATCTATACGCTCATTTGTATAGGCAATACATTGTTTATGAAATTTAAAGTCTTATATTTATAAACAAAAAATCGAAAATAGTTGCGACTTCAAAAAGAATTGAAACTAGTTGCAGCGTACGGTTGCCATGTTATTTTCGGTCGTTGGAATAGGAAAGTTTTACTCAAAAACAATTGAACCTTATTTTGATATTATTTTCAAATTATGACATCTCATCTCTTTTGAGAAGATTTTATAAATAAGGCCAGATTAATAGGAACAAAGTTTTTGCAATCGGCTGCCAAAAAGTTGCGATAGGCCTAAGGAATGGTAACGATATTATTAGGATCCTTAAACTACTACATTTCCACTGCAATATGTATCATTGCCTAAACATAAATAGGTGAAGAAAATTTGCAGCGGGATCTTGGAATATATATTATGTGTACTTTAGGTACGTTTTGGTAACATGATTGCTTAATAAATCACAGTAGAAAGTAACCTTTAGTGATTTACAATTTTCATATTATAATATTTTACTATGAATAGGCAAAATACAAATATACAAAGTTACAGGAAATTCCTCAAACAAGACTATGTAAGCAAAATGAACGAAATGTAATACGAAACCGTTCATACATAATCAATAACTGCACCTACAAAACATTCTATTCACATAAATGCAATTTGACTAAAAATTTGCTAATTTAACAAATCATTCATGCTGTTTAAATAAGAGTTCACAAAAGTGTGCAAGCTCCTTACAGCGTTCCGCAACTTTGCACCCAGGAGTTCAATTTTAGCACACAGAGAGGCGTGTTAGGCGAGCAAGGCTCGGCGTTCGCGGTACTCTAAAGTAGTGTAGGTGAACCAGGCGTTTGTGCGTGCGTTGCGAAAAGCTTGATATAATACGCTTAAACACTATCGTGCACTCTGGTTCTGTTCAAATGATGTACAAGTTTTTCGTTCATTTGTATAAATACATTGTATTCTCAATCAAAATATCATCGATATCCAACATAAAAAAACTATTTAAGTAATATAATGCGAAATCGAAAAAAATACATTTTACTTACCTATTTTTTAATTCACATTTTGTTTTCATAAGTACTCTATTGAAAAAACATACTTATTTAAGTAAACTAAATTCATACGAATAATTATACTAAGACTTTACGTTAATCGGAAAAAGAATTAAATTCACTAAATTATTTAATTAAAGTCCATCTACGTTATTTTGATCATTCTTTTCTTAATTTATGCAATTTTGAAAAAAACTCTATCAAACTTTAAGATCCAAGAGTAAATTTAAATTCATACAATTTTCCCGCGACTATTTCAATGGCTTATAGTTTCATTGACATTAGACGACCCGTATTAAAGTCAGGGTTACCGAATGGTAATATTAATTGCGCCAAGCCAGAGGCCTACTTTTGTACAGCCCTGACAATAATGGCCGAAAGCAAGAAAGGCCTTTATGTGCCATTAAATTGACAAAAGCGACTAATTACGTGTGACAAAAGAGTGTCATTCGTAATTTTATCTTTGGCATTCGTGCAAATTATATTTTGTTAAAAACAAATCACTCTTTATGAACATTTTGACAATCCCAACAAACATACATCATTACATAATTTGGTGTTTTAGAAACCTTGAAACTGGCAGTACATAAGAGTTTTCTTACATTCACTATAATTATTAAGAAAAATCTTAGCAAATAACTCTTAGAATAACTTAAAAATAAATTTTAATAGTTTTAAAATAACATCATAAAATTCGCTATCAAATGTTTGCTATAATTATAAAAATGACTTTAAGCAATAACACTGAAACTGTTAGTTTCACTCTAGACCAGGGTTGCAACGATAAGATTTTAAAGAAAAGCTGAGAAAAACATTAAAGAAAATAAATAAGTGATAAAAATACTAGCTTTAATACCAAAAATAATGTAATTTCATATTTTTCCTAATGCCATTAATACTACACATGAAAAAATAATACCGTTACAACCCTATTAAACAATTAAGCATTTATGAAATGTAGACAAACAACTAGTTTTCTAGCTTTTATAAAAAGAAAATATAGCTAATTAATAACGTACTCAAAGTCGAAACATTTCAATAAGTTATAATTATCTAAGTGATATGCAATATATTTTAGGCAGGCTCATTTTCTTTAAAAATATATTTTTAATTTAAAATTATAATCAAGCAAAGCTTTTGTGAATTAATAACCTTTGAAAGAATGAATGACTTCATAGTATTTATTACTATACCAATACAAAAATTCACTTTTCAGCAAATATCAATTTGCCATTATGGTAGTTATAATGAGAATGTTGTTTGAAGTGAATCTCATTTGATAAACGGCCGTTTAATATGGTTCATCCTTTGATCGCACATAAAAAACTAGACACAATAAATGCTTTAAAAATAGCAGAAACCAAAGTGGAAAACCAAGTGGGAATTTCCATATCTCGGTCCGAACGTTTTTAGTATTTATGCAAAGTCTCATGATAACTTTGATAGTGCCATGCAAGTCCTAAACTTAACTTGCCACGCGATTTGTGGATATTAATAACGTGTTGTGTCGTCTTTGCCATCTTATTGGCTTATTAATCGAGACGCAATATTTGTTATTTTTTATTTTTATTTATTGATATATGACAATACAATGTTGTAGATTAACAAATAATCGACGCACTATAAACCAACGTAATATGACGCGTTTATAACGAAATGAGTACGTAAGTCATTATATTATAATAAACGATTTAAATTTTTAATTGAATATGTGCCTATGTCTGTTATTAATTCACGCAAGTCCCTAATTTTTATTGAATCATAATTAATCGTAATGCATCTAATACCTTATAAATTATAATAATTACTTAACATATTTATGCCAAAATCAATGTTTTCGCAATTATCACAATTAAAAAAAACGCCTTTGGCATCCACAATAATTTTAATATTTTAGCTTTTTCTACTGCCTACCCAAAAAATAAATTAAGTCCCACCGTAGTCTTTCCAGTACCATTTTTTTCATTTATAACAATTTTTTTATTATATTCTTAGAAATAGGTACTTACTATATGAAGTTAAAATGTGTGAACAAGCTTCTTATAATATAATAATAAAAAGTATTAGTTAAACTTGTAATGTTAAATTCTATGAAATTTCAAGAATTTTTATTATTTCATGTATAGGTAGTAATTTATCTAACTAGGTATTATCTACTTCTAGTGCACTATGTTTTAGCTGTGGTCAATTACTAAGGCTTGACATAAGTGTGCTGCTTTTCTTTTATTTAATCTTTGTTACTGACCAGCAAAGTTTATTTTCTTTTGCATGCCGACGACATTCCAAGGACTCTTTAGGGTCTGTACTGCTATCGTCATTTCGACAAATAGTATCTCTGGATTTATTAGCTTTGCCAATATTTCTTGTCCAACCAATTATTTTATGAACAAATTAAAATTTTTGTTTGTTTTTTTGTTTGTTTGTCTAGATTGCAAGTTTGTTAATATTGGTTTTATGGCTAGATCTCCAGAGTTACTCAATGGAGACAATATATTTCAAGGATGTACCTAAACGTGAACTAAAAGCAGCACAAGTTATGGTGGCACTAAGAAGCGTTCTATATTCAAATGTTTTGTGACGATCGCGTGGATAATAAAATACTCTCTCTTTATAAACCGGAGTTATTTCACCACAAAAATATTATTGCTTTCAGAGGTTTTGCATTACTGTTAAAAATATTTTTTATCAATTATTTTCTTTTTTTTCTCCTTTTTCGTTAATTATTTATATTACATTATCTGCGCTCCTGAAGCAATCGTGCACGCTATCCAAAAATATATACGCATGACCACTAGCTAAACGAACTATTTATCCGTTCGAAATTAAAAATCGAGAGAATAACTTTTATGGAAAATCAATACATCAAAACTTTTGGCGCAATACTTCTCGAAATACTGGTTTTGTATCCGCCATCACTACATATACATATATAAATATAACATCTTAAAATTAGCGATCCAAAAATATAAAATATACATGTTGTATTCGTGCGCCCTCGGGTGCCCCGTACCTTGCAAGCGAATCGCGTCTCTATTCACTGCCAGTTAATTGTTAGTTTCGCTTGTTGCCGTACTGCGACTTTTGCCGTATCGCTACCAGAGGGTGCAAAAGCCGCCATGACTGGACGGTTATTCTCAATCTGCATCGCATGACAATCTTTGATTTCTCCTTATTTTTACACCGACTGATTCACTCTTAACCATTTTTCATACTTATTTTTCATACTTACGAAACAGACATGATAGAAAACCATTTGCTTAAAAATTTACCAAACTTGATATTGCTAAGAGTAAATCAGTAGTACCACCTACTTATGCCAACACTGGGCCTATCGAAATTTAACTATAAGAAAATTTGTAGAATGACATTTAAAATAGTTTCAAAAAAGATTGCAGAAAATGAGTAGGTAAATTTGTTGTCCGAAATACGAAATTTAAATAAAAATATTTTTTTCATTAATTTAGTAGATAAAAAGATACTAAAACTGTTATAAATTAATGCCGAAAATCATCTGATCCTTGGCCCTGCTCAAGCAAAGCAATCTTAAATCGTTCGTAACTTTTGCTTTATAAAAATACGAATCGAAAATATCTGACGGCTGCCTCGTCGCCTTATGACTAAGCTATGATTACTCCTAATATCTTAACTATATTCTATAGTACTACGTTAAAATATCAGAGAATCAGAAAAGGGAATATTTAGGTAGTTATTTTCTATATTTTAAGTGGTGCACAACCTCATTTCTTCATGAACGCTAGATAATTATGGCATTTAGCTTAATGGAATATCTAAAACAAAAAATGCTATCTAAAAAACTAGTTTTAGATAGAGATAAAATTCAATAAGAACTTCTATAGGTTGTTGAAATAGGAACTACGGGTTAATCAACAATTATTCTCAAAAGGGGATTCGATATTGAAACCTTCATAAATAAAGTTAATAAAGAAATATATGATGTTACTGATAATGATGATAGGAATAAATTAGAAGTCAGTGAAAAGAAAAGTATGGTCGAAGACAATTCGTAGGGTATAGATCTAATCTACCTGAATGTTAAAGAATTTCAAAGAACATTTTCGATGATGACTAAGGCTCACTGCGTAGACTAAAAAGAATTAACCTATTTAGGCTGGAATGAAACCTATACGGTAGACTTTCGACCAATAGTAAAACTAACGGCATAATTACTTTTATTTTTCTTAAATACGATAAAATCTCAAAATACTCACAGCTCTTCGGGTTTATTGTATTATACGCTAGGTGCATCTACTTTTATAAGAACAGTGGCTTTTAATAATTTGAATTTGTACTTAACCTACTATGAATTTTCCATCGAGGAAATCATGAAGTATCTAGAAAACTTGACTCAATTTCAACATTTTGTTATAAATACAAAAGAACTAACATAAATTTTAAGATATTTTTTCCTCATTGACATTTAGTACGTAATCGAAATAGCAAAAGCCAAAATTCAGCTACTGATTTATTACAAATATGAATAATTCAATAATAATTTTACAATTATTACGAAAAAAGAGTCCAATACATTGATGATCTAGGTAAATTACTTTACATCCAATTTAGAGTTTTCAAAAATATGATTCCAATAAATGTCCTAAACAAATGTCTCAAAAATACATTATGAAAATATAATACAAATACGATAAAATTTATACTAAATATAACCCTGTCTATGACCTGAAGAGTTTAAATAAAGGAAAAATTTGATACAAACTCTAAACAAGTCATTTTCAAGAAAAACTAGAGACTCATAAAAGGATCAAGAAAGAAAATGATTACAAATAACCATAGAATAATTTACAGTCAAGTCTGGTTTCACAAATTACTAATAGTTGTACTATAAACGGAGAGGATAAAATTTTCAGTAGACAAGGCCCGAGACATCTCACAACTTCAAGAATAAACCTGTTTTTTTGTAGTTTTGTTTATCAGAAAATTTTGTCGAAGGCAGTAATAATACTCCAAAATCTACTTACGAATGATTATTAATCGACACGTAAGTACAAAATCATCTTTTTCAAAATAAACTCTTCTAACGACACCGATAACTGTGCCGCGTAGTTATAATTGTCAAAAATAAAACACATTCAAAGTTAAAATTTAAAAACAAAATGGCGGCACATCATAGGTGTCACGTCACATTTTGAACAGAAGTTCGAGTAGCAAATCTTCATCGGCGTCCATTGGCGATTCTGGCGTTAAATAATCGACGACTCTAAAACAAAAGAAAGAAAATCATTTCGATTATTCATTAATTGCACAAAACAGTTATCAACGTATTTATCACTTTAGGTACTGGAAATATTTTTTGAAATCGAAGCAATACGACAACAAATCTATTAAAAAAATCTAAAATATAGAGACCATAGTTCTTTTAATTTTTATTTTTACTCATGAAATGATTATAAAAATTATAAAAAGATAATAGTATCAATTAATTATAGTAAATAGTTTTTCTTGCTTTGTTTATTAGTTAGGAGAAAATTGTTCAGAATAATACCTTTACAATAAACGAACCTCTAAAACATTGGTGTTGTCTGCTTTTACACTTGATATCATACTAATCGAAAGCTGTCTTTTTCTTACAAGTTTCACTCACCTATTGGGCGTGGGTGGTGTACTGGTGGTGTGCAGCAATGAGTTTCGGCGGACACCCTGCAAGAGCTGGGCCACCTTCCCGCTTTCGGCTCGTGCGTTCTGCAACCTGCCATCAAACAATTTACGTGTAATATGGCTCAGCATGAATCTCTTTACAAAAGTCGAGGCGCGATAGTATTTGCAGCCGATGTTTTTATTTATTTTTGCATAAAAAAGATGAATGTACTTATTAGTTGAGATGCTCTTTCTTGCATGTTACCATAATTCGCGAAAGAAATTTTAAAAAGCAAAGACCTAAGTAATATCATTGTAAGTTTTGTAAAGTCGTAACGCCCGCAATTACGTCTCACTTTATGAACACTTACGTTAGTTGTGAATTCTTCCCAAGTACTAGCAGCATGAAATAGAAAACATACAAAATTATACACTACCTAATAAATTATAATTATTACTAACATACAGATTGTTATCATATCACTATACCAACATTTTATATACTAGTCATAGAAAAAAGTACCAAAATAAAACACCCTAGTTTTCATCTGAAGATGAAGACATCGTGGAAAAAACAAAAAAGGCAGCCGTAAAGCTGACTTCTACTGACTACTAACGACTTGACTCAAATTTCCCACACAGTACAGGACATACGGTAAGTTCAGAACATTACGATTTACGATTCAGTACAGAGGTACTGCAATTTTGTATGAAATAGCATGGAAACAGCCGATTTTTTTTCTCAATATTGGCTCCATATTGGAGGTTGTTCAGTTTGTTCTAGGGTTTTTTTATACCGTGTATAAATTTCTAGTGAAATGTGGATATTTATATTGTCATGTGATAAAAGATCGTATAATAATCTCTGAATTGTTGGTCTATGAATATATTGGTTATCTACTATTAGTCGCAAAGTCTCACTTTTTTAAGGCTTCCGCACATTGCAGCGATATTATCGAGCTATTTTATCGAGCGATATTATCGACAGCGATATCGCGACAACTTACACACTGCAGCGATTCCGCGATTCGCGTCACGCATGCGCCCTTCACTGAATGTAGTAGAAAGAGATTGCGTCAGGTTGCGATAATATTGCGGCAGTGTGTGGGATCGAGCGCGTCCCCATACAAAATGTACTGAGAACAATTATCGCAAAATCGCAGCTATATTATCGCTCGATAATATCGCGGCAGTGTGTAGGATCGCGCGCGTCCCCATACAAAATTTACTGAGAACAATTATCGCAAAATCGCAGCGATAATATCGCTCGATATTATCGCTGCAATGAGCGGAGGCCTTTATTGCCTGAGACTTAAACGCAATGTTGTAAATAAAAATCTAAGCAATTACGTTAATGATTTAATTCATAACACTTAAAATAATGTTGTTTATCAATGAAACAAAACCAATGGTTAAAAATTAACAAAGAGTCTAGACTTAATAAAGAAAATACATTTGTGAAAGATTGCTCTAACTTATTTATAGACGAAACGTGCCTCTAGTTCGACTCACGTATCTCATTAAAATACCTAAATACATATATCTTAAACTTTGTTAATTACTTAACCTTTACAGTGAAACAAAATTTAGCAATAAAATTATAACTAAAACATTTTGTTGTACTGTTGATTTAAGTTTAAAGTTATTTGGAAGGAATAGCTAGTAAAATGTAAGCAATTTTTTAAAATGTATAATTAATTATAATATGTTTACAGTCAGTGAGATTACGTAATAATAGTGCACTCATAACAGAGTCCTTGTTATTTTTTGCTGACGGTTTTTGAAAGAGATAATTAGACCTTAATCATACCACTAAACTGAATAGTGAAAGTTGTTAAGATTTGATGGTCTGAAGAACAAAGTATGTTGGTAACACATTTAATTTTGTTAACACCTGTATAAGAACCCGTAACAATGTTTTCATTTAGATTGACGCTGACTCTTTTAACAATAATTGTTTGTTTAATTTATTTGATTCCTTTTTTGTCCTCAATTTACGCGATATCAAACAAAATAGGTAAGACAGTTCAGTTGACAAATTTAGTTTGTTACAATCGTTAATTTAATTGTTGTTTAAGTAATTTCAAACTTATTTGTTTATATTTAACTTGTGGTTACATGCGTGGCTTTGCTCGCAAATAAAAATGTAGGTATATGTATTTGTAATATGTTTTATTTTATCATGTATATATTTTATATTACAGTATGTTTGTATTTGTATAACTTTATTTGTGTATGTTATGTATATTGTTATTGTAATCTACACCGCCTACCAATCTTCTTTTACCTTCTCCTCTACCCTAAGGTTGTCTGGAAGAAATCGCTTCTTAGCGATAAGACCGCCTATTTTTGTACCTTCTGTATTTCCTGTTTGTTTTCTCTCTGTATAATATGTTTTTTTTGGTGTAAAATAAAGTATAATTGATTGATTGATTGATAAAAAGTTATTCGAAAAACACACGGACATTGATAATATCATTGATATCAACATGGTTCAATGCCCGCCAGACTTTTGAACCAGGGTTTCAACCTCAGAGAGGTCTTGGGTTTGAATCCCGTTTCGGTCATTGATAAATAATAATAATTCTGGTCATTGCAGTACGATTCCCATACTAATTTAAACAGTATTATTTTGGGATTTTAACAATGTTTTTGCCTATGCTAACTTAAATACGTTTATACAGCGTGTTAGGGTAAAGTTGCAATACTTTAAGAAGTGATAGCACCGATGATACTGAACAAGAAACGTAAAGGAAATTCGCAAACAAAAATTCGCCTTTTCATACAAACGTTCGATCAGCTGAAGACATTATGTACATGGAAAGTCCATTTGTTTTGCAAATTTCCTATAGGTTTCTCAATGTAAGTTGTCCAGTATCATGGGTGGAATCACCCCTTAGGATTGAACCTCATCTAACAGCACCGCATCGCATTTTTCCGTCGCTTTATCCTATTCTGTCACTCAGGAACGTCATTTGCTAGAGCAAATAAGATAGACGGAACGCGAACGCGCACGACAGCACGGCCGCGGTGCTGTTAGATGAGGTTCAACCCTTAAAGTAATGCAACTGTTTACCCTAACACCCTGTATACTTTAGGGGGTGCACCAAACCACTAAACTGAACATCTTTAAGTATGGAACCAATTTTGAAATCAAGAAAAACAAATCAGCTGTTTCATTCACTTTGGTCAATGGAACAGCACATTTTTTACAAGAATTATATTAAATCTAAAAAAATTGGCAACAAAATCTTATTTTCAAACAAACGAAAAGAATCAAGCAAAAACAGTTATTATCTTATTCATAATATTATGGCTTTGAAATTTTGTACAAGATTTACAAATAACTAAAAACTTTGTAACACATTTTGACAATGAGTTGCCTATTTGTTTTCAAAGTTTCTAGACATTTTAATAACGATAGTCAGTTGCTGGAAGAATACAAAATATTATCAAGATATGGGATTGTGACGGAGCTTTAACTGAAAGTGATTTCATCAGCCTACTTTTTTTGTAATTCGTTACTATACAAGGTGTTACAAAAATACAAATAAACATTTAAAGGGGTAGTTTAGACCATCAAACTCAACAACTTGCACTATGGGACCAAATTCGAATCGCTTTTAGTGATAAGACCGCCCTTTGTACCCTTCTCATTCTTGTTTTAAATTGTATTTTTTCTATTCTTGGTGTGCAAATAAAGAATATTTAAGTATCTTATCTTATTTATCTTATCGAAATCGCGAAAAAAAAAAATTATGTTCTATACCTACTCAACAAATCGACTCGAGCTAAAATATGTATGGGATATCAGATTTTTTTCTTCGTGATTTCGATGTTGGTCCCATAGAGAAAGTTGTTCAGTTTGACGGTCTAAACAACACCCTTAAGCCCCACTTGCGTCAACCTGGGTTAGCAATAAACTCCAGGTTAAGTTGGTAACCCATGATTTTTTGTATAGAAAAACAAATGAGAGAGCTATTTTATCCGCAGTTAAGGCCCGGTTATTCGAGTGCAAGCGTCTCTTTCCTACAAGCATAAGTTTGCAATTAGCCATCCCGCTTCAATTGAAGGCAGGTCCGAAAAAAAACTTATTTTTCATCAATATCTTTTCTCTCTGGTGGTGGAGGAAAAAACTAGCCTGAGAATAATTTAGACAATGTCATTTCCTATTTTTCAGTGTATTTTTTTTATTTGTAGTGTTAATAATCTTTAAGTAAAACTTGAAAAATAGTAATAAACTACCTATCTTTGCATGCTTTTATGATCGAGAGAAGTAATAACTATCGTGTTTTGAGCCACAGAATAATCGAGAACAGTTCATGAACAACAACATATATTTTTTCTGGATTAAAACAACGACTATTTCATGCCTTAAAACTCAACCAAAAACAGGCGATTTGGAAGATCCTGCCCTTAATTGCTAACCCGTGGTTGGCGCAAGTGGGGCTTCGAGTTTTAAAAATGTATTCATAGCATGGCATATGCTCACGACTATATTCCCCGAGGGGGTAGTCAGAGATATTCTGAAACCTCAGAACATCCACGTTTCACCAGCAGTACCGAAACTCTGTCCAGTGTGACGGGGGGTGAGCCCGTCGCCACTTGTAATGGACAGTGGGTACAATACGTGCCTCGAAATTGAAGCATGCAGGTTTCCTCACGATGTTTTCCTTCACCGAAAAGCCAGTGGTGTTACAAATCGTACATAAATTCCGAAAAACTCATTGGTACGAGTCGGCATGGACGGGGATCGAACCATCGCCTCCTGCACGACAGGCAAGGTTACTCGCCACTGGACCACCACGGCTTATAAAATGTATTCTTACGTATGTAACACCCTGTACAGGATACATTTTATATCACTGCGAATATATGAATTTCCAGGATCAGTCCTCATCCCAATTGTCACACAAAATGATCAACTAACTTTGACACAGCCAACCTTATTTTTTTCGTTTCTATACAATGCCACTGATTTACCCCAAGAAGGAATCATTATCTAAAATCGAGGTCGACTTACCGAAAAGTAACGTTCATATTAAAATCTTTGGGAACCCAAAAGTTTCCTGCGATCAGGCCCTGAACCTTTTCGCTCCTTCATTATAATCACAGATACCTATCAAAGTATCAATGGCCTTTTAAGGGTCTTCCTTTGATGAAAGATTGATATTATCTGCGATCGAGGCGTAAATTTTAATAAAAAGTAAGTTATATCTTTCTGATTCTTCCAAACATTTTATATTGGCCGGAATCTTTCGTTAGGTCCCGGATTTTGTAATTACTTTTCAAATGACAAAGTTTGAGAGAGGATGGAATATTTAAATTGAAAGAGTGAAGTTAACGGTTAGGTACCTACTTAACTACAGTTGTGTAAGAAACAGCTGAGTTTTTATTTTATCTCGGTGTTGGCTCAATTTGTCCAAAATTTTACATTGAATTAAATATAACTTGGGGTCTATTTATACCAATGAGTAGTATAGATGAAAAAACGAATTCGTCACTTTTCAATTATCGTTATGTAGGCGTCGTCTATTTATATCTTTATCAAAAATACGAAGTCTGATGGAAAATTGTGAATTTATAACAATGGACGTCTCTTGTTACTACTCAATAATTTCTGACGAATTATTTAACGCCAACAGGCGTCGGTCTCCTATACCCGGCAGTATCAACGAGTACTTTGTTATTTTGATAATCATTTTCCATCTTTATTATAACGAATACTGCTGCTAGATGTTAATAAGTGGCAGCTTCGCTTGTTAAAAAGCTAGCCCTGAGTCAAGTGGAGTACCTACAAGATGGTGCCTCTCTGGGTCAATGAACTGCAGTTAATGTAGTATTAATAATGCAGTCACAGAATGCTTCTCAGGAAGGACAGATAGACCCCAGAGACCAGGTCCACCAAGTTCCAGGGGGGACACTTTGGCCGCCTATTAATAGATCGGCCTCACAGTCGGTTATGGCAAGGTGAAGATAATCTAGTTACGAGCCTTGTTGCACAGTCTTTAGTTAATCTTCAATATATCTTTAAGACCAACTCTCCAATTAATTATTCTTAAATCGTACTGAAGTTTATCTGTAAAGGAGTATTTCTTTACCTCTTCAGTAAGAGTACTGAAGAGGTAAATAAATACTTCAAAATGGCCATATACAGATTTGGCCACTTTAGCTCAACTCTGTCTTAGTGGATATCTAGGAGATAATTAAGGGATAATTATGGTTTTACCCAAGTTAATGGCCAAGAATTAGGTAATTTTGTCGAAGAATACGAATGTGTAAAAATGAAATAAACTTTATACATACAGATTTTCTTTTCTTTTTTTCTTTTTAGATTTATCTATCTACGAACCCTATTTAAAACTGGACATCGCTACTCGGTGAAGGTTTTCAAGCTTAAGGTTGTTTTATTAACATCTTATACAATGTTTATTTACAAAACACCTATCACTTTTGCGTCATTAGTTTTCTGACGTCATTAAAAGCTATTATCCGACAATGAACAACCTGTAACATTCATTAGTTTTGTGACGTCATATCACCCGTCAACGACAATCAAACAAGAACGTAAGGCACAGAAAAGAGATATACAGTAGAGCGACTTCATGCAAGCGCCACGTACACACGGCGACAGATCAACCTACGCATAGTTGAGCTCTATGTCCGTGAACGTAGAGTTCAACTATGCATAGGTTGACCTGTCGCCGTCGTGTACACGGGTCGCTAAGGTACAGCACGTCTAGTATGATTTCTCTTCTTGCGCGCAACTCGGTTTTATTCCATATTATGCGTCGCAGCAAGCGCGAAACGCGGTTCACTCTTCGAAATGCGCGGGTATTTTCTATGAAGCAAAGGCGCGTGACGCGCGTGTAGAGACATCATGCTAGACATGCAGTATTATTGCATCCCGATTATTTGTTCGTAGGTCCCGAGTACTTTTTAAAGGGCCGTGTGTGTGTGTACGTGGTGCTTGTCTGTTGCGTGCGTCGATTTGAGGGCATGCACGAAGTTGCTTTACTATATATCTCTTTTCTGTGCCGAAGGGCTGACAGCAACGATTACGTCAGCGAATTAAGCCTTCTGAATAGCCTCAACAAAGAAAACAAAGGAACTGTCGTTACCCTCAAATAATGGAGTAAAACATTTGGAACAAAAGTCGGGTTTCATAACTAAAATCCGTCTGGAGGTTTTTGTTTGTAAAATTTTTGCCAATTTTATACAGATGCCCTTGAAAACTCCACTCTAACTGCATAAAGATGGGACTTTATGGGTCAAAATCGGTCTATATCAATATTTGAACGAATACACGAAAAATGCAAAAGTAATTTTGGGCTATATTTGCCAGTAGAAATTTTTATCTAGGATATACGAGTACTATACTGATGATACTAGCGACCTGGCCCGGGATAATATTTACTCTCATCATCACAGCCTTTATAGGTACGTCCCACTGCAGGTCACAGGCCTACCCTCAGGGAGGGAGTATAGGCGTTAGTCCACCACGCTTGACCATTACGGATTGGTAGACTTTACTTACGCATCGGAATTTTTCTCTTTTCATTACTTTACAGAGTGTAAAATTAAATAAATGTTTAGTAAATAAATGATTTTGTATTTTTGTAAATGCGTTACATATTGAATTGGGAACTGTAGACCATCAAACTGAACAACTTTCAATATGGAGCCAATATCAGAATGGCGAAAAAACAGCTGTTCCAATTATATTACTGGGGATCGAAAGTTTTGCAAGTAGTGAAAGTTTTTTAGTTTGATGGTCTGAAGCACTCCATTCAATATGTAACGAATTTATTATTACACCCTGTAAAATATAATTTTAGAGAGTGCATTAAGAATGGATTTTTTTAAAATCAACCCATAAAAGGCTGCAAGGGTGCTGAAGTTTTCCGAAATCCACGGCCTCCAACGGAATTCAACCTAACCACTAGCTAGACCCTCAAGACTATTTCAAATAACATTTTTGGTAATTAAAAAATTCCTTCCTATACAGAGTGTAAGGAAAAGTATCTAACCTTTAAACCACATAGGTACTCTACCCATCAAACTGAACAGCTTTTAGCATGCGAGCAAACCGGAAAGAACAAAACAAATTTTGCAGTTCCAGACTAAACTCTACGAATAAGTAATATAGAAAATAATAATAATAAGAAATATAGTATAGAAATCTAAGTCAAGCTCAAAAAGTGGCACCAAAAAAACTGTACCGTATTCTAAAACCTTGCAGCCAAAACTCATACATGTAATTTTTCATTGGGTGTGAAAATTATGTGGATTTTGTTTAGAGTTAGGGCCTGTTTCACCACTTCTGGGTAAGTTCTTGTTAGCTTATCCGACAGATAGTTTGACATATTTTGTATGAAATTAATGTCAAAATATTTGTCGGATAAGCTAACAAGAACTTATTCAGAAGTGGTGAAACAGGCAGTTACTCTTCTATAGTTATTCTTTGCCTACTCGACTCAAACGACAGCCCGACAGCACAGTCTGTAGTGAACCTGCCTGCTGTGCCGAGGGTCGTGGTTCGAATCCCGTAAGGGACAAATATTTGTATGGTGAATATGAATATTTGTACCCGAGTCATGGATGTTTGTATTCTATATCGTTGTCTAGTTATCATAATACAAGTCCAGGCTAGATTCTGGAACTTTAAATGTGACTAGATAATTTGTGTGACACTGTCCAAGATTTATTTATTTATTAAAAAGATTTATTTATTTATTATTATAAACGTATTTTTTTTGTTCTAACAGATTTGCTTACATAGTAAAAGTTGTCCAGTCTGATGGGTAGTGTATGACGTGATTTAAAGGTTAATGATACTTTTCCTTACACCCTGTATTATGAAAACGGTCCAAATTAATATGCTAACACTTTTGTAAGGGGATGAGCAGACCATCAAACTGAAAAACTTTCTCTATGGGATCAACATCGAAATTGCGTAAATAAATCAACTGTCCCATACATTCGGCTCGAGTAGTTTTGTATGGAGGGGCTGATTTTTTTTTCGCGATTTCGGTGTTGGTGCCATAGAGAAAGTTGTTAAGTTTGATGGTCTGATCATCCCCTTAAAAAAGTGTCAGCATATTAAGAAGGACCCTGTATAATTGTGAATAATGCAGGTATGTCATAATAATAACTGACCCTTTCTAATCTGACTAAATCCTTGTGCACACGCTCCCAGAGAACCGCAAAAAAGGGTATTGTATACAATAAGGAAGGTCATTCAATGGAGCGGAATATACTCTTATTATATTTCACGTTAGAGATGGGACGCTTTTTCGGTGACGTTACTTTAATCGAATTTCTCTTTTTGGTATATAATTGGCGTTGTGTAAATCTTCTGCTCTGTCTGAATTTCTTTATTTAAGAATTTCTTTATTTTTAGGGTCCCGTAGACAAACATGGAACCCTTCTACGTACGTCCATTCTGTCTGTCTGTCTGTATGCTTCTCCTCAATCACTTGCTAATTTTTGCGTGCTCTTATTGTAACTAAATTCGGCATAAAAACAGATAGAAATAATCCAAAAACTGAAATGTAATAGTTAAGCAGAAAAGCAAAAAACCTCTTATGAACAAAGTGTGTTTAATTAAGCCAAAAATGGCTACAGAATCCTATGATGGGGGCGTGTACAACATGTTTTAGGCCGGATTTTTCAAATTACAATTTTTATTTCTTACTTGCATCTTACCTTAATTCTATTGTATGTAGAAAAAACAAACCACTTACAAAGTTATGAAAATTTTTCTGTAATTTTGGGTGGAAATTCCAAGGAAACAATGCTTCCATTTTCGGCTCCGATTTTAGTTTTCGGTAAATTCGTTTCCTGCCTATCTCTATTTTTATATGCTTATCCCTTCCATTCAAATGCTACGAGTCTTTTGTAATGGATATAATGAAGCTATATTAGTTCCGGGTAAACAGTTTAGATGTCGCAAAAGACGAAGAGAATCCATAGAAAATAACGTTTGTAATAAAAAAGAGGTACGTATTTTCGTTTGACAAAGAAGTGGATATGTAAGTAAGGAAAATGTGGAGAAAAAAGGTCTGGTATAAATAACTGTAACAATAGTGTATCAAAGATATCTCTAACCTGAAGTGGGTCTTGCCTCCATCTCAACACAAAGAGATGCTACCCTATTCTATTGTGTATCGTTTTGCTAGAATCCGGCTTGAATTTCATGAAGATCTTTATGTACCTTATCATGAATTAATAAAGTAGCATCTGGCACAATCGATCGGTTGGGTTTTTAATAAAATAAATTATAGTATTATGTAAGTAGTTAATTATAGACAGTCTGCTAAGAATCTAAAGGATTGTAATTTTTGCTTTTTACTCAACTGCGCGACACAAAGAAAGGGTAATGCGTTTATTTATCTTCCTTGATTATCTTTTTTGCGGGTTCATAATACAGTTTAGGGCAACCTCGCAGGTTTGCTGGTTGTCAGCGCTGAGATTTTTGAAAATGTTTGAATGTAGTTTTTCGTATCTCTAAAATCGACGACGACGATGGTTCCTTAGAACATTATTTCTGGAGGACCCATCTCGATTATACACGCTGTATATCAAAGAAATAAACCACACTTACTTGATTTTAGACTGTCTCATGAACTGCTGAATTTTTCTTGCAGCTTGATTTTGACGTCTTTGAGAATATGTCCTCCTGCGCACAAATGTTATTACCTTTAGTATTTAAAGTATTCATCAAAATTAATGATTAAATATCAAATTATTTGTCGACTAAACAGATTTAAGTTATGTGGTGTTTATATAGGTATAAAACGTTGAATAAATCGACATCGCTATGGAGTCGCGTTGTCGCTATAGGGTAGTCGCATCGCGAGTCGATTTATGGTTGCCCCCTCCCCGGCCTACAACGAAGCTCCAGTGGTGGCTCAAGATAGTGTTCTTTTCGAAAAACAATCATTGAAGTCACCAAAATACATAAGTTACCGTACAACGTCAACCACTCTTGCTACAAAAACTAGACATTGGCAAAATCATCACATACCCAATATGGCAGCCATTTTTTTTAAAATATAGAATAGAATAGACATCGCTATGCACTGCTTTGTGCCTTGTGGTGTCCGGCTTCGATATATCTGATGACTGATGTTTGATGATTATCTGTTGACTGATGAACTGTGTGACTGCTGTTATGTTTAATTCTAATCATATAGTTTCCTATTCCTTCAGATTCAGGAGGATAAAGAGTTATGGACCTAATAATATCCTTCGTATCTGTTTTTATTAATTGCAGTAGTTTATCCATTCAATAGAGTTCAAGGATGAATAACCGTCCAAATGTTCAATAAATGAAATACTTTAGGTAGGTAGCAGTTATATGAGTTGTTTGATATCAAAAATGGACATGAAAATTTCAAACAATGGATTATCCATTGTGTCTGGATTTAATGTCCGTTTTTGATACCAAACAACTCATGTGTAAACTCAAGACCGAACCACTATTCGCGGGATGGTTAGAAAGTTCGTCACAGCTACCAACAACTATAAATTGATAAATGCGACTATGTCAATGCAATAACCTTATAGTTGAATGTTCTAGTAACTTACTTGACAGGTGTGGCGGCAAGTCTTCGTTCGCGATGAGAGCGATAACCTCGTTGTATCACCGTTGCCGCTGCATGCATTTGCTTCAGGTACGCGAACTGCATGAAATGCATTAATGGTCAACTCATTGTGAGGCTCCTCCGCACCAGTGGTGTAGGAGCCTCGGTATTGGAAACTATTATAGAATTTAAGCAAAGTACACTTATTTTTAATAGAAAAAAAACCGGGAAAAAAACGAGATAAATTTCAAAAAGTAAAAATATTATTTTAGAAATAAATATTTCTGAATTGCGTATTTTATTTGTTAAGCCGTTTAGAAGGCACTGTTAGCTGTTTATCTTGTATAGTTTCAAAAGATGGTAGAGTAAAAACATAGTATCTACAGGATCCTACTGCAGAGAATAATTTTTAATTCTTGGTTGGCGTCAAGATGATGTCCGAAGACTAGATAGATTAACACAGTATCCACCTATCTCTCATAGTTTTATGGCAGAGTGAAATGTCTCCAAAGACGACATCAGATCTAAGGCAAATTGGAAAGAACAGACGCGGAAGCTTAATTATGGAATTAACAAGTCTGGAAGAGAAAGATAGAGAGATTTGGGGGTCAAAAGCTTAATTTAAAGTATTTTGTTATTTAATGCTATAAAATGTTATTTGGGTAGTATTTACTTTTAGTCAATATACTACCGACAAGTGAAAATAATACAAAGATATAGATAAGATGTTTTGACAAGATAATATTGACCTACCTGTTTATACCGCCTATAGCAATTCTGTATAGTGATAGCGGCGGCAGCAGCTCTTCGTTGCAGCTGTCGACCCCGGTACTGTCTGTACGCCTTCTGTATCGTTATGGCTGCTGAGTACAGCTCGCGTTGCTCACGGTCTAGGAAGTGGGAATGAGAAATATATAGTGTGCTAATTATATGGATGATGTAATTACGTGGAGGAATGATGCTGAATCTGATTATACGATTTTCAATCGAAATAAACAGCAATCTTTTCCCGAAATTGTTACAAAGTTTCAGAGTTTTACTTGGTACCAGTAAACCATACACTTATTTTATCATTATAATATTTGCGCTTATTTAATTCCCTTAAACATAATGAGAAAGATAGAGTTGAAATTTTTGGAAACTACTCGCAAAATTAAATTGATCACGAGAAGAAGTTAATTTCCTTCTATCAGTCATGTTAGTTTTTATTTAATTAATATGTAGCATTACAAAGTTAGGTAGTGCCTTCTGATCGTTATTCAGTAGTTATTCAATACAACTCATAACATCCAACTATAGCTCAAGACTTTACATATCTTTTCTGTTTAGTTGAGTACCTAGCCAAGCCTAGTTAAATAATAATAAATAAATATCTTGTACAGTGTCACACAAATTATCTAGTCACATTTAAAGTTCCGGAATCTAGCCTGGACTTGTATTATGATAACTAGACAACGATATAGAATACATATATAGATACAAACATCCATGACTCGGGTACAAATATTCATATTCGTCATACAAATATTTGTCCCTTACGGGATTCGAACTCGGATTAAATGGTACGAGACATGAGCTAATCTAATATCGTTTCTGAATAAAAGGTTGTCGAGTAGAAAATCTGAGTTTTTGGTGTCTACTCGTGTCTACTAACCATTTAAAGTAAGACTGGAGAAGTGAGTAGTCGCATTAAGAAACTCTTGAAGCGTTGCTGAAGGCGCGGAGGGGAGAGCGGGCCGCGGTGAAGGGGGCGGGGGTGATAACGCTGATCCAGGCGATACTGAACCAGACGAACACGGCGTTGATCCGCCACAGTACCTGCGTTTACAAAATCATTGTTTATACATGAATAGAATGCTAGTCTTTGAAGAAATCTTTTTTGGTTTTTTGACTTAAAATAAGCCTAATATTATTTCCTCCTATTTTCGAATTTTTGAATTGTAAGAAATTCATTACAATAGTAATGTAAAAATTTTACAGCATATCTTAACCGTCGAAGTTTCTTATCGTGCCTGTATAATATAACATACCTATCATTTTAAATCTTTTTATCAACTGCTGGAAGTTTCAAGCTTATTTATGACGGTAAAAGGTATTCTATATCCTTTAGATCTCAATTTCGGAATCACATAAATATTTGTATATTACACTGACCTATATGTATTGTCGCAGAACTCAAAACTGAATTCACTGCTGAACGTGGTGGTGTCATCTAATAGAGGCACCATAAGCGTATCTTCTCCGCCGCCACCGCTTTCGAGCCCGTAACCCGACAGTAGTGACGTGCTTTCGTTCTGTTATATAGAGAACATACAATATCAGCAGCTCTTCCCTGTTTTTAAGCAGTTGAAAAAAGACTAAAGACTTTATAGCTAATATCAATGTTTTCTATTTATTGTGAGACGCTCTATAGGACAAAAACTGACCTAAGCAATTATTCTTTCTGATTGTCAAGTATAGATATTATTCTTCATTAGCCTCAATAAATCCAATACCAATGAGACTTCCTTCCTAAAGCAGACATTCCCCACTATAACAACACATAGCTCAAATAATTGCCGCGTTTCATCATTTAGTAAGACCCCTTGTTTTTGTTGTACTACAAGGTAGCCCTTATCGAGACCAATACCACAAGAGTTATTGAAATTATTATAAGCAATTCATCTGTTTCTGCAGTGAGCTTATTATATCATTGCGTTTCTGTCACATTCAAATAATGACGGCCTAAAAACAATAAACCTTGATAAATCTTACCTTTATCCTTTCTGGCATCGCAGCAATGATTTGTTCTGCTAACGTGAACACCCGGTCATCCTGCTCCCCTGAAAAATTGTTGTAAAGTGGAATCTCATACGGGTATCGCAAACTCAAAATGTTTTTGCATTTGTGGCAGTATTATTGACAAAGAATCGTGAATGATTAGAGAAAATAGAATAAATTATTGATTCATTGTATGTAGTTTAAAAGTTTTACCATCTCTATCAGAAATTTTTTGTTCATATAAATAGTAGTTATTGTATTTGATAAGCTCCACTTGAAATGCAAAAACATCTTGAGCTTATAGCTATTGTATATTTAAGGTCAGTATTCCTTCAAACTTCGATCTTGAAAGTATTTTTTTAAGCATAAGAAATCAATTTGTAAAATACAACAAGCGTAGATCAATGTTTGATTGAAAAATACCAACCATTCACAAAATACTCAGTTACTACAACATCAATAAAGGATTTAATTTTGTGATATATGAGAATGGTCTGTTCATTTTTGTCAGAGCATGTTGGGATTACTATTTTCTAAATTATTTGATATAAGTACAACATTAAACACCGATATATCAAAGAAATTTAATACCATTAACATTAGTTGAAATATATCCGTAAAAATCTAAAACTTTTGGGTAAACAAATTGTGTGCTACTTGAAATCACAAATTCAAAGCACTTACCTGCGATTCATCTAAAGCAACTTTAAGTTCTACACATAAAAAGCTTCCAATAATATAGATATCAATCATGCAAACGATTGAGCCTCCATGCAGTGTCATATTGTTACGTATTCTTGTTGATAATTTCATCGCACTTGTGTAAGTAACTTTTGACAACGAAGTTCCGAAAGTGTAGGTATTGAAATCGAAGAAATTGATAAGCCAATCTGGATGTGTTTGAAAGTGATTGTGAATAGACCAATACGAACCATTTAAAGCGACATCGATGGACAACATCGAATAAGTCAAACCGATTTAAGCAAAATCCTTTTTTCTTCATAGGTATATAAAGTTTAAAATGAATCGGTTTAACTTTAATGGAAATACTAACACCAACAATGAGGATCTCCGCTCAATATAGGATACAAAATTACAGAAGAAACTACAAGTGGGTCTATCGAAATACTGTGATCACGTTCAGGGCTAGACTAGCGACAGAGAGAGGGACAGAGATATACAGACGACATTTTGTTAGAAGAAGAGGATCGAGCGGCCAGAGCGGCGAGATGCAACTACTACATTCACAACATCGATAGATAGGACGAGCGGTGGGATGCTGCGACTTGAAATGGTATAGAACAGTCTTTATTAACTAGATATCTAAATTTTTCTGTCTGGTTTATAATAACCAGGATGTTCAGAAAGATGTGATCTTTAAAGAGGCGCTTCATACAATCAGACTGAAAATGTTCACTTTGGAACCAACATCGAAATTTCGAAAAAATTAGCTGTTTCATACAAAACTGCAGTACATACTCGACTCAAATGTATGAAAAAGTTGATTTTTTTTGCGATTTGGATTTTGGCTCCGTAGTGAACAATTTTCAATTTGATTGTCTGAAGCACCCCATTCAATATTATGGCTATAACTTTCAGTAACATCCTACATACCTACCTAATGATCTAGAGATTTATCTTTAGACTTACCGTCTATTCTATTCTTTTTCAAATTTTTGTATAGGTATAACTTTACAGTAGCTGATTAGTCCTAAATGTAACGTCTAATTATAATACTTAATTAGAAATAGCATTGAAGATTGACTGACTTGAACATCATTTAGTTTTCTAGTTTGCTTGTTTCTTTAATTTATAGAACCATTTTTCGATTTCAATTGATACCTAAAACAAAATAAGAAATTTATTCATCAGCAAGCAAATAGGATGATTATAAAATATCATATTGAAATCGAATACATTCAAGATGGATAAAGTGTTCAAAATTAGTAGATACCTAAGGTATTAGTATAGGTACCTACGTTGTTCACTTTATTATTTCTTCAGAACATTTATTTTGCTGAGTAAATCACAAATTTCTTTTATTCCCTAATTTCAAAGTACATTTCAATAGAATCTTAGTTTTTATCTTCGATTCATTTTATTTTGATCGAAGGTTTTTATTAGTTTTCTAATGTTCCAGTATCTAATACAAAACTGCAATTCTACTTGAGCCAAATATATGGGATAACTGTTTTTTTTTTGTGATTTTGGTGTTGACCTCTTACAGAAAGTTGTTCTGTTTGATGGTCTGACCATCTTCTTAAAAAAGTGTCAGCATATTAAGAAGGACCCTGTATTTTTCTGTGCAAATCTCTAATTTTAAATGTTCAAATACCATTCAAATCATGAGTTTACTAAATACCAAGCTTCACATAGCTGTCTATACCGTTTCGCGAGTCGCAGCAAACTGACCTGCGGTGGAAGGTGGCGGTGGTGGCGGTGACCGCGACGATGTGTCTGAGAGCGCCTCCACATCTATGAGGGGGCTGGCCGCGCCCGGCGCCGTCTCGCCTGGACAACGGCTTAATGTCAGCCTCGCCACAGACGCGTCAAGGGCTCAATTCCTTCCCATTGCTATTTGTTTCAAAATCATGTCCTAACATTTTTTCTCCTAAGGCAGTGACAGCTTTAGTATCTGGTATTGCTGTTTGGGCTTTCATTGTTGTATGGGTTATTTTGAAAGCCGGTAAAAATTATGATCAATTTGTCTGTTTGTTTATTGTATCTTTAAAGATCTCTTAAAAGATAACAAGTATTTTCAGTAGGTGTAGAAAACTATGGACAGGTTAATAACCTTTTCAAACAGGTACAATATTTCTTTACTTTTGCTTCATATAACATTAGGAAGGAACTGAACCTTGACTGGACCGCTGACAACGCCGCCGAAACCATTAACAAACGCGATTGTAGCCAAATCCGAAATTGAAAATTTGGACCATCCGAAAGTTAGGCGCCGTGCCGATAGAAATAAATAATCATCAGCAAATGAAAATCGAACTGACTATGGACAGAAACCTGGTGTGTTTGGCAAGGACTTACAAAGAGCCAGGTCCATACGTCGGCCGACCTTGGAGTCTCCAAGACTGTCTTCGGAGTTATCCGAGTCCAGAGGCAAGGACATGCTTCGTTCCCATCTGAAACATGTTTAAAGATGACCTTGAAGATGTCTTGAGGACCTTTAGTAATACATAATTTATCTGCGGTAGTTAACCGCTAATAATGATAATGATCAAGATATTTTTAAAGGGGACGATGAACAAGTTTCGTCGAGAGCGTCGGTGGTGCGTGGCCGTCAATTATGGACACTTAATCGTGAGGGTCCAGGTTCGATTCCGCACGGTTGACATGCTGTACCAATGAGTTTTTCTAACTCATATACGTAATACAGACTGCTCTCAAACGGTGAAAGAAAACATTGTATAATAAACCTGTATGCGCTGAAGTAGAAAATCGTATGCATCAGCGAATGTGAAGTCTACCAATTCACATAGGGCACGCGAGGTGGATTAATGTCCATACACCCTTCATGAGGGCCTGTGCCTTGCAGATAAACATAATATATAGGCTACCTACCTACTGTTTGACTTTACACCTATTGTTCTACATTATTTGACAGCGGCAGCATAACCGTTAATAACGATAAAGGTGTAATTATTTAAAGGGTACCTATGAACTTTACTTTCCCTGGTATGTGTATGGATGTCACATAATATTACCATAGGCGTTTGAATGCCGCCTGTCACAATAAAACAATAATATTTTCCATTGTTTGTTTGTCACTTAGCAGTCAAAATAATTACAGTCCAAAACATTCTAACGTAATTATTTGCTTAAGCACTAAAAGTAAAGAACAGTTGATTCACCTGGCAGAGGACTTGCCATCAGGCTTGTCATTAGCTGAACTGGATCTGAAGGCATCTGCCATGTTGATTCCGCTATCTATTGAAGGCCTTTTGACAAGGTTGCTCTCCAAGCTGCCCGCTCGTCCTTTTTGAGATAAACTGGAATATTAAGCAATTATGGTCTTGTATTATAATATTATAATTATCTTGATAATAAAGCTAAACTAACTGAACTCTAGCCCAACATCTTACCAAATTCAGGGTGGCCTGAATAACAGCGCTGTGCAAACAGACCTTGTGTCTATTGTCAGCATATGCTGAGAGGAATCCTATTACCTTATTTTGTTTGATATATATTTATCTCTATTAATAATTTCTCAAATTATAAAAAAAAAAAAAACTTCTAACAGAGTACATATTACATATAGTCCGAAACCATCATTTGCTACTGTTAAGTCAAGATAGAAAAGAAGTGCTGATGATATTAACAATGATATTAATTTCAATAATGTTCATGATGACAATGACACCTGCTTTCAATTTACACAAGTAATTCTTCTTTTAAAGACTTACCAATGTGGCCTTAGGAAAACCCCATCCCTAGCTGGCGGGTGTATCCTATCAAGCAGAGCAGCAAGCTGAGTGTGACCAGCTCGCCTGGCAGCGGACGCAGCTTGCCGCGCCCCAGCCTCTAGTCTCGTTCCAGCACTCCATCTTGCTAAGACTACTGCCGTTTCTACGTGCCCCGCTGCACTTGCTACCATCTGTAATGTGACATGACTACAGTTTAAGGAGTTGTAAATCAAGGTTTTAGCTTTGAAGGTGTGTACAGTTATAATCATTTGCTAAACCTGATTTCGTCCGGCGTACCCTGGAAAGTCAGTCATCCGTCTGGCGTATTCTCGATACGACTATTGCTGGCTAGCTAGTATTTCCACTATACCTACAGCATGAGCGATTGTCATTCTTTATAGGTCATGCTGACACGATAGAAGAAGATCATTTGGGAATATGCAAAATGTTCCTTTGAAACTATGTGGTACATTAGTGTATCGGAGATTCAAATGTAATTATTTCTTCCTTTCTCTTTATTTCCCCCCGAAAGAGGGATCTATTAGTTTATTGTATATATTAACCAAACAATTGTCTAACTTACCAGAGGCGTACAATTATCACAATCCCTAGCTCCCAAATTGACTTCTTTCTCCAACGCAAGACTGGTGTCATCTTGCTGCCACCTCAGCAGTACTGTGGTCAACTTCGTGTAACCCAATGCTGCGGCCAAGTGAAGAATCGTGGAGCCATCTTCTCCAGGTTCTGTGGTAAACCCCTCGGAAGTTCCACAGGATCGGGAGCTGAGAGATCGGCAGAAGGAGACTAGGCGCTCTTCGAATTTCGGGTTGGAGTATAGTTGGACGTCTTCAATCTGGAATTAATAATAGTTAAAAAGTTTCATACGTCTATAAGCTGAGATGATGATGAAACAAATATAAATGTTTACTGAAAATATCGGAGTAGGTATCTATGTTTGTATGCCTTAACATAATGGGTATAGAAAATGTATACCAAAATCTTGGAATACGACACATAATATACCTATAGATATTAAGTGCCTATACAACGATTTCACACATAAAAATTAATGGAAAGTTTTTAGCATGTAGGTAAATAATTAAAATTTTTGCCACGTTATAAATTTGTTTTTACAACCCAGTGATAAAACATAACTATTTGAATTATTTTAGTAAATAATTGTCCTATGATAAAAACTTCGTAAGAATAAGGAATAGTACCGTTTGCACTCATACCAAATCGACAAGTAAATAGTAAACACTTGTATCGTTTGATCCTGCTTTCGCTAGTGACCCCTGCTGCCTCAGAATTAGATCCAGAAAAACAGGCAAAATACGAAACATTGCCTACAGACGAATTCATCGAGTACTTCAACAGTCAATCATTTCACCTGCGCGTTCTCTATCAAGAAATCTTTAATAATGTGAAGAGCGAACAGAGGAGTTCCACTGAACAGTGAAAGGAGTTTTAACAATAATTAGACTTGCACTTGAAAGGTTCGTTAAGTATCAAAGCTTGATTGAAGCGTTGTTTGTGTAAGAGTACTTTGGATTTTATTCTATTACTTTAGATTCTAATTTCGATTGGACCAAATCATAAATATATTAGTCTCGTGTGGAAGTCTGATGACGTAGAACGAGACTAGTTTGAAGCTATTGTTCTTCAATTATAGACTGTCTCGTTTAGTGATAAGGTATAAAATTGAATGTAAATGCATTACCTTGGCAGAGTGGAATGCTCGCAAGCCTGGTCCGTAGTGAAATGGTCTAAGAGTCTACATAATCGTAGAGGTACTTATTTAAAAGATTTCAAAGAAGTTATCTACATGACAGAACATTGGCAACTTTTCTTTTACAACAAACTAAAAGGTACTGGATTAGATCCAAACTTCTTGGGTAGGTACAGTCAGCATCAAAAGTATCTAGGCATGTTAAGTGTTCAAAAATATCTGGACAACTTTACGATAGCAAACCTTATTTCAACTCACAAAGAAATCAAATTAATTTATCTGTCATGTTATTATTTGTTAAGTTAAAAACAAATGGTATCTAGTAGGAAATAGGGTTTATTTTCGTGTAATTGTTTAGATGTTTTTGAACACCGGAGATGCTTAGATACTTTTGATGCTGACTGTACCTACTTCCGATAAAATGTGACCCAAGACTTTTAGATTTCTTTTTTTTTAATTTGATTTCCAATTCGAATTTGTAATGCCAGCTATGACGACTTGTACAGCTTTGAAATAATGCAAGATAATTCGACTGGCTTTAAACATTTAATTTAAATGCATTCTAGGCGTCAGGTCCGGTCCGTTATACATCAAGTTAGCAGTTACATTATTTTACTACGATGCATGAGCACATAATTTTGCTACTGGATTAGGAACTTCCTCTTTTGAAGTTGGCTCTCCATTGCTAGAGGTTCGCGATCGAACCTAAACTTCGAGTTATAGTTTTGAAAGCTTACTACATCATACCGTACCTGATTATTATCATCCATTGGCTCAGTCTTAACTTGCAGCCGCCCATGTAGCCGCTGCAAGCGCTGCAGCAGTGAAAACCGTCTTAAATCCAGCGATGGCAGCGGTGCCGACGCTGGAGAGGTGGGCGTAGGCGCTGGGCCAGCTTTGTACTCGAAGACAACTGTATCGGAGACAACGCGCCCGCCTCGGGCTACTTGTAATGCTGCTAAGCCTGCTTCGTGGGCTGGAATGAGAAATTAATACATGACGTATTTAATTTTTTTTCGGGCATATTAGACCCGTACATTAGGATCAACAGCGGCGACTTAAGGTATATCAGACTATGATAGCAACCAAAGTAGCGATAGAGTGTGACTAGCAGAAGTATTTTTTCTGGAGATAGTAAATTTATAAAAATTGAGTTTTTGTCGAATAATAACTCTATTTATAGAGTTTTTATTTTTAGATAACGAATGATTGTGGATAGAAATGAAGAAATATGAATATAGTAACTTTCTAGTATGAATATAATATGTATAACTAAACTGTTTTAGCGTTTAGCACCAAAAGTAGCAAATTACGTTAGATTTGAAATTAATCGAATTTCAAAATTATCAAGTCAAATTGCTGGCTACACTAGAAAAGTATAAATGATCCAAAACTCACCAGGACAGTAACACCTTAGAAGACCATTCTGCACCAAAATAGAAGGTACTGGAAAGTTATCGAACAGCACAGTGTACTGGTCAGTGGTATCAGTCCATGGGCCAGCCACCAGTACTTTCACTCCACCCTCGGGATACGCCCATTCTGGAGAGTAGTCAGTTATACTGAGGGCTCCTTCACTATCAGTCTGCATTTTCTCTGTAGGTTCCTCAACACGTGGCGATTTGCCGCATAAAGTCTGTAAAACGAACAGTTTGATTGATTCGCATATGCAAATGGAACAAGTGATTATCTTTATCATGGGTGGCTGATATCATATTTTTAATCTGCACACTATGATATTCCAATAGAAGAGACAAGGATCGGTACTTTGTTTCGTTCACAAATATTTTTACTATGTTGTATTAAAGTGGCGTCACTTGCTCATGTTTTTAATCAAAAATTACACAAAACAAGACACAAATGGGCGAGGCCTCACACAATTTTCTTTTAAAGAAAGATGGCTGAGGATAAAAAGTGAAACTATTTAACGCGATCAAGTTAGGAATAAATATTAATTAACAACAATGATTATCCCCCTTTCTGGTGTGATCAAAAATAAACTATGTTTCAACTTCCATTCTTCTTATATTGACTAATGGCGTGTCATTTTATATTTTTCCAGCCCATTATTTTGCAACACGTATAACACCACAGGCAGCATCCAAAAGCTCCGTTTGTGTGAAAGCGATTACAATGTTTACTTAATTTATATTATTCATCAATCAACTTACCACATGATGATTATTTGATATCGTTGTCGGGTCCAATACTTCAAGTTCTGGGAAATCTCCTAACATATCAAAAGCATCCAGATTCACGAACACATTGTCGTCCACAACATGCGTCGGCGACGCCACAGCCTCACAACTCTCAATAAAGTCCATTGTATCTATTCCCGATACCATTACATTAGCAGTTTCTGTAGACCGAACTCCCCTTCTATCAATTTCACACGCAGGCATATTCGCTGATAAAGTTTTCTGGATATCTTCATGTGATAACTCCAACGTCTCATCAAAGAATCCATGAGAAGGCCCTAAATGTCCATCTGTTCCTAGTAACACTAGCGTATCATCACAGTCTAAAACTTTACTTTCTAACCTCTCCACTAAATCTGGATACCTAGATGGGGTTGCCGGAGCACTAGCTATGATTTGGTTCCTACTTCGAGGCTCCATTTTAATTTTCCTATCAAATGTATTTATTTGTATTTTCTCTTCTACTCTGCTTTCTACTTCAAACGTTGAGTCTGAATTATGAAGACACGATGATGGCTGGCTATCAGGTATTTCTCTTTTCAATACAAACGTTGGTTTGTATTGTTGTCGATACCTATCTCGTGGTTCTTCACAAACAAATGACGTCACTGACAGAGGTGAGACTAAAGATGAATGTTGTTGTGAGGCGCTGCCAGCTCCATTCAATATTAATAGACCACCTCCACCTTGAATCTGTCCAAGGGAGAGCAGTAGAGGTGATGCCGGTTGAGGAGATGGTCTGTGATCCCTGGTGTATTGTCGAGGAGGTTGTGACATTGGTCTTGGTGATGGACCAGTTGTAGAAGAAACATGGTGATCCGATGGTGGTGGTTTAGCTGCTTGAATTCGACGCAGGGGATGAGCACAGGTTCTGGAGTCTTGACAGGTGGAATCAGGGCAACCACATTCTAACTGCCTGGCTAAAGCTGCAGCTCTTGCAGCTCTTTGCTTCTCCATCAGCTGACCGACGATGGCTTCCACCGTTTCCGCCGTCTGAAACATTTTGCCCTGATATTTCATTGGTGTGACCCTTTTCAAAAATTCTAAAAGTATTGTAATATTGCAGATTATATAAATACTTACTGAAATCTCCAATTCATTGTTGATATCTGGCTCATCTTCGCTGAAAACTGTAATATTAAACGATTTCAATCAGAATTATAAATTTAATGGCTGTGATCTGAACGTTATGAATGAATAATGGGTGAAAGTATACGAAATAATTATCGAGGTAGGATTAATGAATAATTAAGCAATATTCATTGTCAAAATCATAAATATTCAACAGAGAGAACAAAGTTTCCGTGTTAGCACTGTTTTACATTTAATAAGGAAGGTAAGTGCAAAATCTTTGATTATTCTGGTATCGTCAGGGTTATTTAAATTTATGGAGATAGGTTCGGAAGGCGAGGGGTAGTCTGCTTACGATTCATGATCGTAATTACTTGTCATAACTTTCATATTTAAATAATGCTACTATTTTCGTCTGCTGCCTGAATGTATGAACATTAGTTCAATGAACTTTCTTATTCGTTTAACTAACTTTATGCTTTTTTGTGCATTTTTAACCGACTTCAACAAAAGGAGGAGGTTCTCAATTCGACCCGTATGTTTTTTTTTTTGTATGTTTGTTACGCGATTACTCCGCCAATTGGGAATTGATTTTGATGATGATTTTTTTGTTTGGTAGGTCATACTTCCAAGGTGGTCCCACGAAATTGATTCAGCGCTTGTTGAAAAAATCTACAACAACAACAAATATATACACAGTCACGGACTTGAAAAAAAGACGGACGTAATGTTACACTAGATAGATGTGAAGCATGCAAGGTCCTAAAATTTCGTTTGTTCTGGGCTTACACTCACACAGATGCACCAGTTCTAGGCGCAGGTCATGTACCGCGCGACAGTGCGACAGCACGCAAACCATAGACTACGATTTTTTTTTTCACTTACGCTGGTAGACGGAACATCAGCGTAACCGCGTATGAGATAGCGATAGTCATGAAATCCTATACTTACAACTTGTATGAAGCTAGATGTCTGCCTCCGGAGTCAGACAGCCGTCGTAGAACAAAAAAGTGGTTACGTCGTTAAGGACAGCAATAAGAAGCGATCTCCTTTTTTAACTAGAGCGAATTTGCTATGTGCATCTCTTACTGAGTGAATATGACAAGACACATGCTTCCTTCTAGTACCTTCTCTTTCTACGATGCACACACATAATACATAGGTGCTTCACGTATGATTAAAGGATACTACGTTCGTCTTTTTTCAGGTTCGTGACACAGATGACGTTTATGTTTGTCGATTCTCTTCAGGAGTGCGATTTTTTGTCAAAATTACTATGGACTTATGGAGATTATGCATATTTCGTCTTTCTACTGCTAATTCTAACGTGTAATGTTCAAAAATCACACTCCAGCCACAGACCAGAACAACACTAAAAAGATCTGAAGCATGCAAGGTCCTACATTTTCGTTTGTTCTACAAGGGTCCTATACTCACACAGATGCACTAGCTCTATGCGTAGGTCCTACAACCCGCCACCATTATGTACCGCGTGACAGTTCGTCAGCACGCACACAAATATAAATGGGTGCTTCACTCGTGATTAGACCAGATTAGGTCCGTCTTTTTTTCAAGTCCGTGACTCCAGCAAAATAAATGTTTTGATGGGGACTGTCAAACTATGTTTTTTTTAACTGTCATAACCAAGAAGTTTTATATGCCTATATTTATATGTAAAGCTTCTTGGTCATACTCAAGAAGTTTCGAATCTATAGGTCATACTGTTGTGTTTAAACGTATAAAAACTTCATGGATATACTCGTACCTAGTACCGAAACACATAGATTTAATAATTTTATCCCCTCCGGCCGCAAAGCGTCAATTTTCGTCCCGCTGCGCTAAACGAAGTTGCCGCTTTCCACCACGGTCGAGGAGAAAAATAGTATACTAACCTCAGACAGTAAATAAGAAAGCCTCAGATCAAATGTTTGTTGACCTCGGCTTCGCCTCGGTCTTCGAATTACATGGGATCTGGGCCCTTTCTTCCTTTCCAGTCCTCGGTGTGTAATCTCCTATAATTGATCATGGCGGCGGTCGGTAATGTTCGTCTTTTTTAGGGTTCCGTAGTCAAACAAAGAACCCTTATCGTCTATTACTTTACTTTCGTCAATTCTGTCTGCCTGTCTGTCTGTCTGTATGAGGGTGTTTGGGCGTTAGTCCACGACGCGTGCCCAATGCGGATTGGTAGACTTCACAATACGCATCAGAATTTCTTCTTCTGCATATGCAGGTTTCCTCACGATGTTTTCCTTCACCGTTTGAGAGCAGTCGGTACTACGTACATAAGTTAGAAAAACTCATTAGTACCTACTCATTTATGCATCTATTAAATCGAAATATGGCATAAAGACATATAACAGTAAACCAAAAACAGAAATGTTGTACGAAAGATGGGTTGGATTGTTTTTAATCGAGTGTGGTGAGAGCGTACACCGTATCCTTTGCATTTACTTATAACTGATATCTAAGTCGAACTAATATATTTTACCTAGATTTCAACACTGAAAATTTTGAAATAAAAAAATTTTAACAAAAAATTAAAACCGACTTCAAAACTAAAAAGGTAAAAATAATAATATTGCAGTCGTTGACTTTTACATTCGCATCTAAAAGAACATTAATTTGTTTTATTGGAGTCGGTGTCAAGCCAAGCCAAGCCAAAAAATTACTGCAAGCCCGGTTGCGAATCGTCCGGCTTGACACCGACTCCGATAAGACAAATTAATGTTCTTTTAGATGCGAATGTAAAAGTCAACGACTGCAATATTATTATTTTTACCTTTTTAGTTTTGAAGTCGGTTTTAATTTTTTGTTAAATTTTTTTTTAAATTGTAATGTTATCTTTTCGCATCATCTTTATGGTCTAAAATCTGTGATGCCTGCAATTGGGCGAACCGTTTTACAGACTATGGGCGTATGTTTTTTTACCATTATTATAATTATTAGGTAATTGAATCCCAGGATTTCAGAACACAAACAATTGGTGTCACAAATCGCACAACTCAATAGAGGGCACTAGTGATTATGACTTTTTACTCGACGCTCTAATACTCCAATCCCGAATGACATAATTTTAGCATTGACATGGCCTGTATAGGTCTTTTTTTCATATTTACCCTGAGCAAGCAATTCTCTCACGTTCAATAACAGATAAGATTATTTTTGTGGTGTCATCTCTTGCAATGTCTTTCATAGGAAAAGTAAATAATTTATTCTTAATCATCAGATCCTCGCTCCTCTTCACTCATCATCGATAAAGAAGTAGATTTTGGCTGGCAAGCTCAAACGATGCCAGGGTAATATTTGGGCACTTCTAAAGCTAATGGTAAAATTGTTGATGAACTTACACATTGGCTTAAGTTGGCTGACGAGTTCATCCTTAGTCCACTCCTTCTTGTCGGCCCAGAGAGCCAAACTGGGAGCCACAGTGGCCAGCTTGTTGTCATCGGGGTATGGCACGTTCAGGTAGTGCACCAGGACTATGTCGGGGTTCTGGAAAAGATCAGGGGCGTGGTGATTAGTTACGTTCTGTTTTGACTGGCATCTTTGATGGTGAAAAGAGATGTTATGGTTGTTTAAATGTTATTTAATTGTTTGAAAGTTTTAGATGTACATTAAATCTATTTATATTTGGTCCTTCTGAAATAGTGCACAATGTTTTCAGGGGATATAATCAGACCATCAAATTAAAAACTTTCTTTAAGGAAGTAAAATCAAAATAGCTACAAAAAGAGTCAAAACATACATTTGTGTCATGAAGGTTCACAGTTTTGTGATTTTGATTTCACTTAAAGTCTAAGGAATTCGTTTTTATACGTTTCTAGATTATTTAAATTCTCAAGTGTTCGTATTTAAGTATGATCCCTAAGTACAAAAAGCGCATGTTTAATTAATTTTACTAAAAATGTTCATGTCGATTGATAGTAGCGTCAAATAAATCGGTCAAATGTATGTGCCTTAGAAAAGCCGACAATTGTATTGTAAGTTAAGAAAAGAAAAGAAAACAGAAAACGCAAAAGCCACAGTCAGCAACAGTATGGAGAAACTAAGGTTCATTCTCAACCTAATAGAGCACGCTATGATACGCATAACACTTTTATGCCGCCTTATTTTGTGTCTCTTGTGTTAGTGTAAAATAAAGTACCTACAATATTTCATTTGATTCGATTTTAGAAAGCGTCACAAACATCGAGATCCGACGTCTTGAACTTTAAGACATCTGAGATAGAATTATTGGATTAAAGTGTCGCTGGGCGGATCACGAGACTAGTAGAATGGATGGCAAATGGAGCAAAGCCTTGAATGCGTGGTGGCTGAGATCAAGCAAGAGAGGTGTAAGGCAACTTGAAGCCAAGTGGGCGATTGGCACAGGATTGGCAAGAGTGTAAAAATGGTGAGGAAGCTTTTACCGTGCTTTGGGTGAAATATTATATATAGTAGCCTTTGGCTTATGATCATTATGATGACATAATGTTCTATGCAGTTCAAGCTATTTATTTACAAGTTCTAATAAAACACCCTAGTTATATTATAAGGGGGACCATCAAACTAAACAACTCTTAATATGGAGCCACACAGAGAAAAAATATATAAATCAGTGTAAGTTTGTGTTTTATACTGTTTTTACTATTTTTTCTTCTATCGTTTTAAGTTCTTTAAAACCTAGAAAATAAAAATCTGTTGTTTCACACAAAATTGCAGTTACACTCCTCATTCTACTCAAATGTACGGGATAGTTGATTTTGTTTAGTTTTTCGCTTCGTTGTCTCTATAGTGAAAGTTGCTCATTTTGATAGTCTGAACCACCCTTTTTGAAACACCCTGCATATGTTTTGTGTATAATAAACTTGAAAGTTGCTTGAACTAAGTGCAAAAAGTTTACGTGCTGGCCTAACACATAAAGCTAACTACATCCCAAATATGGCCCATTATAGTTAGAATATTTAAGCAATTTCATATGCAAATGACGCTTTAACAAATTTAGGTTAAGTATTACTTAATTACGATGCTAGAACTAATTTTAGTCCAACATTAAAGTCTTTATAATTACCGTACTTTGAACCTACTAAAGTCAACGTAACAAAAGAGATCTATCTCGTTAAGGTAACTACATACCTTAATGAGATAGCTCTCTTTTGGAACTTATTAAAGTCAAGGTTAGTAGTAAAGTACCTTCCTAGGTGAATGGTAGACATTTTTTCCATTGGTGTGCCCAGTGGAAAAAATGTCCTTAAAATCCATCCTTAAAAATATGCAGTATGGAAAGAGGTAACGTACTCTACAAAAATCCGTCTATTTTGAGGCCTAATGTTCATTTGATCATTTCTGACCGGCGAACAAAAAATCCATCTATATTGAGGCCAACTATCGTTCCTGACATGCGGACAAAAATTATGCCTATATCGAAGTCTAATCATTTCTGATCTGCGAACAAAAAATATATCGTCTTCTCTTTGCCTTAGTATGACAAAACTGTTTAGACCACAAAACTGAACCAAAGTAAAAAAAAATCTGTTGTCCCATACATTTTACTCGAGTAGGTAGGTACTGCCGTTTTGTATGAAACAGTTAAATTTCAACAAAGACAAATTTATGGTCAGATGCTGACAACAAGTTTTCTAGATTTTGGATCCATAGTGAAAGTTATTCAGTTGGATGGTGGATGGTCGGTTGGATGGAAGTTTTAATTTCACTACTCCTGTAAATATTAGGTACAGGGTTTGTTACACCCTGTACAAATTAAGTTTTGTTGTTGTTGAACATATTTTTAGTTGGCAATATTGGGTATCTAAAATTTTGTTACCCTATTCGTTAATAGTCCAAAAGTTTTCCTAAAAAGAATAAAACAAAATAAGTAAAAGCTAAAACAAAATTCTTTTTAAATTAATGGTAAGTGATGCGTGAAAATTTAGTGGGGGAAGCCCCGAAAAGAATGTGGATAACGAGCGAAGCTAAAGCTCATAAAACGTCAGAAAAAGTAAAAAAAGTGGGGGCGGAAGGGGGAAACGTCTGTTGTCTAAGGGGAGGTTCTACAAATAGGGGAATGGGTTGGTTTAGAACTTACATTTTTTAAAGAAAATCAACTGAGAAATATTTTGGAGATTTTTGAGCTTACGTTTTTTGTATAGACCGAACTTATCAGTGAATTATTGTTGTCGAGTAACTAGGAAAATAAGAAAGCCATAATTTTTTTGAGGTTTTATACATTACTAGATAGAGATAGAGCATGATATTCTTGAATTTTCCGATAAAAATATTCTAAATATTATTTAAAATTCAGAATAAACTACATTATCGAGTTCACTTGCAGTGCCCCGACTGTTACCAGGTAAGAATGATTTTAAATTTATTTCTCATTACTAAACGCCGAGCCCTTAATGTTTCAATATATTGGAAACCATAATGACTACTACGTTTATTATTTTTATTATGTACAGTAAAGTTGTTAAGAAATTAAAAAAAAATACACTCGTTGGCGGAACTTGCGGCTCGTCAACCTCGTGATGTAAGTAGGCAATTTATTGTACCTATACGAGTAATACAATAACAAGTGGAAGTACTAAAAGTTTTCATTAATTTTGAAACAAAATATTTCTCTACAATTTTACTTGAATATTATGTTTAATATTGTACTCATTTTTAATTCTACAGCTCGGGAACACTACAGTCATTTGTATATTTCCATTGTTTACAACCCTAAAGAGGACAAACAGTAGGCCCACCCGAAACTGGCACTTAATCCACTCCAGCGCAGTTTAACAAAAAACAAAAATATACAATATTTTAATTTCCATCGCAAAGAGCGAATGTAAAACGGAGTACGCGGTAATAACTATCCATTTGTCTTCAAAATGGCGGCAATAAACATGGCTGCCATTATTTATGTAATGGCCGCCGGACAGGGTTGCCACTTCACACGTGTGCTTTATAGTAGTTATTGTGGTTTTTCATTAACCCGTTGTAAACGTGTTGCAAACACGGCCTCGCGAGCTTTTATGTTGGCAATTTGGAATGTGCAACAAAATTTAATATAGTAAACAGTTGGTTTTATGATGATAGATTAAGGGTCGGGCAATTTGGGGTGAAGTAAAATTTTGGTATTTAAAAAAAATTAAATAAATAAATAAAGAAAAATATTTTTTACATTTTATCGTTTCCTGAAAAAGATTATAAATGCCATACGATAATGATGATGAATAAATTTTTCCATACGATTGGTGTACATTTTATATCATAATTATTCTTATACCAATTATAATACATTGTGTTGTTTGGGACTTGGGATAATATAGTTTAACATGAAATGATCAGTTATAGGCAAAATTACTATATTGCTATTGCAATTTTTAGATATTGTGTCCATTAAGGTTTGCTAAAATAATCACCACATATTTTTTACTGGAAATATAAAAGTGGCAACCCTACTAAATGTTTTACTTTTTGTGACCCAAAGTCGAAAGTTAGTTGCAGCTTAGAAGCTTCTGTCGAGTGACAAATTTCCAATATTTTCTTTACGTTTTGTATCAAGTTTTGTTTTCGGAGAATTTCTTGCGGTCGTTTTAATAAATGTGAATCTGTGACTTTTGTTTTGGAGATACTTTTTAAAAGTTACTTTTACGTATCTCCAAAACACAAAGTCCTGAGATTCACATTTATCAAAACGATCACTTGAAAATGTTCACTTTGGGACCAACATCGAAATCGTTATTGTTCATGTCTTCGTCGAGATCAAACAACGATTCCCTTAAGGTGAGGTGACACCAATCATGTTCTATTCTATTCTTAATTAATGGCGTTTCCTTGTTAGATTTCGCCAGTGTCAAGTTATTTGAGGGAGTGTCTATCCAATCTCGAGGATTGTTTGTGAGTAAGAACAACTGAGAAGGATTTTGGAGCCTCGTGGCAGGCTGAGACGCGAACCGCGCGAACACCACGCGAGAGACAAGTGTTCGAGGCAAACCCCGCAACGTGACTCTCCAATCATGTTCAGTATAAACTATGAAAAAATTTGAAGCAAATGAGGCACCATTAAAATATGTGCTCCGACCGCAAGTTTTCCATCCATCAACCATGTCAGCGGAGTTTTAAAAGATAGGAGGTAATTTTATATATTTTGACTGTGTACGATTGATTTGAAAGCTGATGATTATAAATTATTATTTGCACTTTTACCAGCATAAAACTTGTTAATGCACTGCTATTCTGTAAAGCACCAACTGGAAACACGAACTTCGATATCCAAATTATCTAAAAATCCTTGGATATCCAAATTAGCGAGACAAAGGACATTATCCGCGTTTCGTACATTTTTGGTCCAAATGTGAAAGTGTCGGCCTACAAAAACTGATGTTATATTCCGTCACAACTTATCAGTCTGAGCATTTATTATTTTGGCATGACAGCTATTGCTGTAAAATTTATTACCTACATCAAAATGTACCAAAATAGAGGGATTCTGAGGGATAACGCCCTACAGTTTTGGTGCTATACTAATAAACGCTGAGACGGACAAGTTCTAACAGAATTTTGCATAATTCTTTTAGGCCGGCATTTTGCCATTTTGGACCAAATTGGATGTCTTTTGACATCTCACTTTCGAGTTTTGAGTTTGTGATTTATAGAATGGCATACCTGTGTCTGATTTATTACAACATTTAAGTTTAATCATAACATTTGTTTAAATTACGAATCGCGACAGTACACCTTAAAAGAAAAGCCTCAAAAAAACACAAAGTTTATCTCGTATATAAGCATCTCAGTAAATAGGTGAAGCTAATATTTCTTTCTGCCAGCAAATTAAGTCGAAGCCTCCGGGGCAAGCTTCTGGACTAAATAGAACCTGAATTTAGGCAAAAATGTAACAGAAGGTAAAAGAAATATGTGAAAAGGGAACAAAGGAGAATACTCTGAAAATGTAAATCAGAGTAAAAATGTTATTAACTTCAATATTATACTGAGTGAAATTAAATACGTGTGTGGCTTTATGAAATATGTTTTATAGCTTATTTATTTTGCAAAACGTAGGGTTTTACGGGTTACTAAAGGAACTCTTAGGGATGACATACACATCAAAATGACGAATCGATATCGTCGCGTAAAAAGTATGATCACACCTTAAACACTTGGCTGTCTCTTCATACAAATGGAAATATTACCACAGATGGGTTTGCTCTTGATCTCAATCCAGTCCTTAGGACATAGATGGGGTCGAAGATGTAGCGAGCTTACCCAGAAGAAGCCTATCACTCGTACTTTAAAGGAATTCGGGTTGTAACCGCTTGGAAATACTGACGCAGGCAGGGCATTCCACTCTCTGGCTGTGCGCATTAGAAAAGATTCTGAAAGGCACTTGGTGCGGATATGTGGGATGTTAACCAAGAAGGGGTGATATCCCGCGGAAGTCCGATAGTAGAAAGGGGAAGGCGGGATAAGCTCATGTAGCTCTTGGGCACACTCACCGAAGTACAATCTGTAGAAGACCGACAAGCAGGCTACTCTGCGGCGGTGGTGGTGGTGGTGGGCAAGGCTATGAAGCTTGGACTCCAACAGCTTACTGTCGTCAAGAAGAGGTAAGCATGCGTGATAGTACGAGTGAAAAATGGGAATACACCATTACCTGCTATTTTCTACCATGCTTAATTGTTACTTGTTACTTTATAACTTGTAAACCATAATTTGTACCTACTTACATTGTTCAGGCAATTGAAATCTGGTACAGTTATTTTAAGAGTTAATTAGGGGTAGAGTTTGTGTAAAAGAAATATATTACAGTAACAATAAAGACAGACACAGTTATAGGGTTCGTAAAATGTGAGCTTTAAGGAGTTTTCTGAATATCTCTGACTCCTTAAAAGAATATAATCGAGAGCAAATACTAAAAAAAATCATAAAAAACTAAAAACTAAAAATTTTAAAACCAAAAGATTCCACAAACAATGGTACGCAGTCGGAGACTTTTTTTTATTTGCCTGTTTCATCACATTGCTAGCTTTACCTGAGGCGGCCTTTAGGCCTCCTCTTTTGGAGACTAAAATAATAAATATCAATTGTAGTAGTACTTACTGCTTAATTGCTTAGGCACCTACATTTTAAGACAGGATCCGTTATCATACTCGTATAATTTTTAACCTATCATCCATCAACTAACCACTTACTGCACCCACTTGTAACATGTAAACATGTAGTTAAGTGAAGTATTTACACTGTTACCACATGGCAACGGCTCAGCCAATCGACACCTGTTACACTTATGTTACATTTTAGAGTACGACCCGCGATGGTACATTACCGTTGGCGCGCTCCATACTAACGAAGTCTGTAGGCCTATCATGAGTTTTCACTGTACGTCACCACTGTAGTTGCGGCGCCAATTTTGTATGACAGAGTTATTTCTCAACTACTTATGGGTCATTATTTGAAACCTCGAAAATGGTGGTCACACGGCTATAAATCCTAAGATATGAAAGATACAGCATTCAAACAAATGTTATACGTTTCATCATTTACGAATCTATCTGGAACACTAATTATTTCATCAAAATAAATAAAACTAATAACTTAAAACTTCGTCCGAACACTGAAAACGGGGTGAATTTGGCTATTCTTCGAGTGTCCCACGCTCCTCTCGCGTAAAGCAATCGCATATAACTTTTTAGTTTATTGTGTTACATATAAGTTTTGCATATCAAAATAATTGTCAAGAGTTATTTTATTCATTTCTTATTTCTATTTGTAGGTTTAAAAGATTGTTTAAGATTTAGAAGCCAATATGTGTTGGTCACACGATTTCATGATTTCTGGGAGCGCAGGTTTAAACGCTTCGTATGTATACAAATTACAACCTATTAGTAAGTTTATTGTTTTAACAGACACGGAAATCTATCCCAGAATTCAATATTTAGTGCAATTTGAGGCTATATACAATGTGAATTAAGATATAAAAGCTTATCTCCGGAATCAACTTTTTATTCACCTATTTAGGTAAGTTTCGTGGACACTGTATTAAATAGAAAGGATGCATTGTTTTTTATTATTGTTAACTTTTAGAAGTGCTAATATAGGCGAGATTTTCCTAAGGTATTGATCCTTTGAAATTAAATGATAAATAAGGAGTAAATTGTAAAAATAGTCAAAAATCGTAATTTCCGTGGCGTAATTTTCGTGGAATGCTGTCCACGAAACTTTCTATTCATTCCACGAAAATTATTACCCACCTGTTTTGAGTGAATTTAATCATGAAATATAGAATTTATTTGTGAATTTGGGTAATTGATCGATTGTTTAAATGTCTATTATGCTTTATTTGTCGAAATGGTAGTTTAAAATTGAAATCTGTCTCTTCAAAGTACCATAATGATTATCAAACTGACATGGCATTTTACTTATCATACTTGTCTTATAAAAGAGTTCCGTGACTAACTGAATGACTAAAGAAAAGTTTATTTGATGACGGAGTAGTAAGAGTAATCTTCATAGCGCATTTTGATCCGCTGAATCTTAGCTTAGTGCGTATACGTGGGATATAAACCAAGAAGGGGTGGTATCCCGCGGTATCTGGAAGTCCGATAGTAGAAAGGAGACGGCGGGATGAGCTCAACATGCAGCTCTTGTGCACACTCGCCGATGTACAATCTGTAGAAGACCGACAAGCAGGCTACTCTGCGGCGGTGGGCAAGGCAATGAAGCTTGGTTTCTACCAGCTTACTGTCACCAATGAGCCTCCTGGCTCTGCGTTCAACCGAGTCGAGAGCGTCTAATTGATTCTTAGCTGAGCCATCCCACATGTGGCAGCAATACTCCATACACGATCGGACCTGAGCTTTAAACATCATTAAGAGCTGTCCAGGAGTGAAGTACCGCTTCACCTTGTTTAAGATGCCCAGCTTTTTGGCTGCAGTTTGAGCCTTAGACTTGATATCAGCGCCAAAGTTGAGTTTCGTAGTCAACCTCATGCCCAGAAGCTCAAGACTGTCGGAAACAGAGACAGATGTACCCCAGAAAGTAGGAGTCCGATTAAACGCTCCTTTTGGCGGTGAACAGACAAGCCTGAGTTTTGGTGGCATTGAAGTTGACTAGATTATTGTCACGTCACTGCGAGACAAGACAAGTCAAGTTTGACTTTAAGTCACGTTCTACGAACGTATTTCATCCCCGCTGGCCCCAACGCCGGATAGATATCTTTCTGTGACAGTACTGTCATCTGCATACCCAACACTACCTGACACAAGGAGGTCATTGATGTGTAGCAGGAAAAGTGTCGCAGAGAAAACAGACCCCTGAGGAACCCCAGCATCAATTGCCATGAGGTCAGAAGAGCAGCTGTCAATGACAACTCTAATCAACCGTTCACTCAAGAAATCAGATATCCAGCTGCTGAGATCAGCGGGGATGCCATAAGCAGGAAGCTTGCTCAGCAAACTACGTGCTATACTCTGTCAAAGGCCTTCGAGATGTCAAGTGACACAACCGTGTTTCTCGATGGCCTCGCCCCAGCAATGCGTGACATACACAAGAAGATCCCAACTCGAGTGCCCCCGGCAAAAGCCATATTGAAAATCACTGAGTAGATCATTATCTTCTAGGTATGTCAGCAACTTACTGTTAAGAACTCTTTCCATGACTTTACAGAGAATGGAAGTGATGGCTATTATAGGTCGGTAGTTGCAGGGGTCGGCATGACTGCCCTTCTTGGGAACCGGTCGCACATTCGCAAGCTTCCAGGATTTTGGCACCGTTCTTGTTCTGAGAGAGAGGCAATACAGGCGTGTTAAAACAGGAGACAAGTCATGCGCACAATATCACAGCACTCTTGCAGGTATGCCATCAGGACCACTTGCCTTATTCACATCCAGACTACGCAATGCTCTGCGGACCTCTTTCGTGTGTATTGTGATCCGGCATCAAAGAATCACAACGTGGGATGGTTGGTGGCTGTTTGGCACCAGCTTCTAGACGTGAATTGCTCGAAAACAGAAAAGCACATAAATTCTCTTCCTCAGTTGCGGAGTGAGCCAGCGACCCATCATGTTTCTGCATGGGAGGCAAAGTGGGACGGCAGAAATTGATTTAGACCGATTTTGAAAGCGACCAGAACTGTTTACTACCAGAGGGGTAAATTGCCAGTCTGTCTCCAATGTGACTGACATGATCGAATCGAGCCTTCGGGATCACCCATTTGCAGGACTTGGCGGCAGAATTAAGGCCTCCGCGCATTGCAGCGATATTATCGACAGCGATATCGCGACACCTTACACACTGCAGCGATTCCGCGATTCGCGTCACGCATGCGCCCCACCAATGAATGTAGTTGAAAGAGTTGCGATAATATCGCGGCAGTGTGGTGGTACATACAAAATGTACTGAGAACAATTATCGCAAAATCGCAGCGATATTATCGCTCAATAATATCGCGGCAGTGTGTAGGATCGCGCGCGTCCCTATACAAAATGTACTGGAAAGAATTATCGCAAAATCGCAGCGATATTATTGCTCGATAAAATCGCTGCAATGAGCGGAGGCCTTTAAAGGCCCTCTTCTTCGCGCGGACCCTTCGTGCTCAAACTTTGAGGTCGCGAGCTTGGACCCATGCTTGGTAGGCGGATTCCTTTCGAGCCTCAGCGCGAGCACAATCCGCATTGTACCATCGTTGGGCTTTGTGACCGAGTGCGATGTCGGAGAATGGAATATAATATTCCATTCCCTGCCGAATCACGACGCAAAGAAGTCTCGCATCTCATCCCAATCTGCCGATCCGTATAGCCGGACTCGCCTCGTGCCCATAGATAGGGCTGTCATCAGGAGGAGAGCAGATCGACACGGATTTTCGCTTCTTGAACTTATGATCCAACGAGTATCCTGGGTAGTTGAGGTGCGCAGTATCAGACGGGGTTGTTTTCTGCGTCTCGTTAAAAAGAATAGGTGTGGCCTTTCAGTCTCAAGGTGGTGGTGGACCGGATCGATATTTGAGTGCAAAACTCGTATGTTACTGAGGTGCACTTTGAGTGGGAGAAGTGCAGCCGTTGTGTAACCTTTTTCTTCTTTTTCACTTTTCGATTCATAATTTTGTAGTGAATGGTGGAGACGTGGAAAGAAAGTCAAGACGCTCCTCAGATACCCTGATGGACCTCTTGGGCTCGACTGTCTGATGGGAAACTCACTTGGCGACTGCGGGGACGCCCGAACCCCCCCGCAAAGGCCACCGGGCCCTCCCTTCCAGTCGCCAACTGGCACGGTGGGGCTTTGCGGGATTTTTCGCTATTTGTGTGGGGCAGCCTTTCACACGTGGCTAACGCACTACTTGGGCCCCCTAATAACTTCGGTCGGCCAAAGAATGTCACCGTTCTTCAGATCCCGCTACCCTCCAGAATGAGTTTCCAGGTACAGCGTTGCTCAGAGGCCAAGACCGGTTCCAAACAGCGCAAATGACTTTCTCCCATTCCGCAATAGCACTGGCACTCCTGCACACCGACGGAACGCAGCAAGCTGCTTGGCGTCAGACTCCAGCAGGAGGTTGGGCGCAAACCAGGCGGCTCCTTGCGGAGCCTACCACCACTGTGGGGGATCATTCAGCCGTCTCCACAAACTTGGTAGTCTGTGGTGGCGTTGCCCGGGGTGGACCGCTAGGAGGTAGATCCCCAACCACCCCCCAAAGCTTTAAGGGAAAGCTCTTATATTTTTAAAGTAAAGGTACACATAAAGGTGACCCGATGCATACCTATTGACCTTCCTATTATTTAGCACATAGGCAATTGAACCCTTTGGACGTTCAGACATGTGAACAGCCATGTCCCAGAACCCGATTTAGAACAGACCACCCATCATATTCAATGGGAATGTGAACTTTGGCACGGCGACTGCCAGACCATGCTTGACTCAATAAAATCGTTTTCTGGTGTCCCTTATTACATGGATCTTGATGCAATTAGGGATCACTTCGGCTTCGGTGCGTTCAGATGTTTTTGCCATACTTATATAATATATTTGAAAGCAAACTAGGTCATAATATTTAATTAGGTTTATTTTCTTCTTTTGGTTTTATAGTGGTGTTTCATTGGTGCTATTGCGAAAGGGCCTTCAACTCTGCCATAAAATTATCTCTGGAGCTGGCTTAATAATAGCCATGATTTTGTTATTGATGTTTCCTGTTTGTAATGCAGGGAAGTCCGATACTTATTTTTCCTACTTATGTAGCTAACTAAATTAATTGCGGGTCGCCAGCTAAAGAGTCATCAGTGTCTAGTGTTATGAGTGGTTACCGCTGTTGATCCTGGTTTACAGAGTTACAGTGGTGGAATATGTGGTGGTCTTACGGGTAAAAACAAAGCTGGTTCCCTAACGGTGTGATAGAAAATAATTATCTATGACCATCCTCACTCAGTCTCTGCCTGCTATCTGTCTCAGATCTTCAGTCCAAGTAGTGGGCGGTAGGGCGGCGTCCTACTATATACTATGGTAACCCGGGCATGGTCTCCATTCTCTTATCATGACTCTCCAATTCATTTTCATTCCCCCATCATCAGTTCATTGATATTATAGATAATAATTATAACCAGCCCATTCCAACTTCAGCTTGCTAATGATACCAAACGAATGATAAACGATGGCATAAGAATCAGCTTCCCGAACAAGCTGGGTTCCAAAAAGGCTTCAGCATTCGTGGACTATGAGAAAGCCTTTGAAAGAGCGATGGTTTAAAAATGAACATTGACTAGACGAGGATCATGTCCTGTCCGTGTTCTACCTACTCTCCTATTAAGATCGGAAAATCTGTGCTTGAGTTTGTTAACAACTAATACACCAGGAACCAACTTTCAAATCAAATAAAATACAATTTATTCACACAAAAACATAAGCAGAAAAAATACGGAGAGAAAATACAAGAGGCACAAAATAATGCGGTCTGACTACTAATAAGCTATTTCTTCCAGACAACCTTAGTTTAAAGAAGATAGTAAACAATATTATGCAGTTAGGTAAGTCAAATTTCGAGACTGAGGTCAAGCGTCGAATTGGGCAGCTGGACAGCATTCAGCTACATATTATCTTCTAATCCTAAATAATGCAGCATCTCAAGAGGACTGATCAGTGTATTCTGCCAGTGATGACATACGGAACTGAGACGTGGTGACGTGGTGGCTTACTATACGATATGAGATACTCAGAGGTCAGAGAATCGCAGAAGAACCAAGGTAGCTGACAAAATCCGAAGAATTGCTAAACTCAAGTTACAATGGGCTTAATCGTAGAATAGAGCACCGATGGGGACGAAAAGTTCTAGAGTGTTGATCGCGTACCAGATGGCGTTGCATGAATAAGGTGACGAGTTCGTTGGTCACCGGGTGGTGAAGGTTGTGGAAACCCATTGGATGAGGACAGCGCAGGACCGGTCGTTGTGGCAATTTTTGGGGGAGGCTAATGTCCAGCTCGTCTTTCAGCTGAGGCGATGATGAAAAATGTTGAATTAAAAATTGAAAAATTCGAATGGTGAATTTGAACGCGATGGATGTGAGATCGGTATGCCATAGCGCGATCTAACTTTACACATAGGTATTTGATCGTATCCAGGTAAAGAGATTACGGCTACCACTAAAAGGTTCTTCTTCTTATCGTGTGGGCAAGCCCTGGTGTCAGAGTTTATTCAAAGTGCCTTACAGCCTCTGGCGTGGTTTTTATGTAACGACTACTACCACCAGAGATAGTAGCCAGTACCAACGGATTAACGTTCCATCTGAAGCACGGTATCATCTTTCTTTTCAGACAATCAGGTGGAGTCAGCCTACAATGTCCTAACTAACTGGGGAAAAACGATAGGTGTTCCCCGTGGGAATCGAACCCACGACCTCCGTGTCAAGAGCCTTATGCTCTTAACCATTAGAGGCAGGTACTATAAGGATTATACGATCGAATATCCTGACCTCCCTCCCTATCAGCTCCGAAAGAACCCAGCTACATTTTTTCCTCTGATTTTACTCTCCATTTTCGTAACCTGGCGGCGGCTTGGAAACAAGAATAGGTACACAAGTTCTAGCGGAGAAGCAAGGGGCAGCGCAGAGTCTGCGAAGACGGATATCGTAACATGCCAGGGACGCGAGATGTCGTTTATGAAAACGGAGGATTACTCAATCTTCTGAACAAACTTTATGAACAAGATAGAGCTTTGAGGAAATCTGGCTTTACGGCTATAATTATCATACTGGTGATTTACGAACGTGCTGCGAACGAGATGATCGGTCAACGTACTCACCGCGTTGCGGCGTAGCGAGCTCGCGATGGGTGCGTAACGAACTCATTGCTTCACGGCGGTGCGGGCACTATGTTGTAAACTCGAGTAGAAAATGACAACGCCATAAAGTACCTATCCTTTTTACCATTATAGATTCAGAACCCAAAAAAAGTACCTTATATTAGTAATGACGAGCCTTTGTTTAGGAGACACTGATAGTTAAAGAAGTGTGTCTTCATGTTGTAGGTCTTTTTGGATCAGGAGAACGACTCGTAAAATTTAGGACATGCGAGACATTCTCAGGTTTTACCGAAATTGTTAATGATAATTTTGATTCGTTTGCAAAAAAGCCTTGCCTTTGAAGACAACAAAACATAGTATTCCTCTCCATTAAGTTTTGCTCTTCCTTAACATACCAGGCTCCAATGGACACCTCGGGACCATCCAGTTTCGCAGAAGAGCGAAGAGCTTTATGGACTTTCTCAGGCGTCATCGATGACAAAAAGTCCTCATTTTAGTGGGATTTCTTTTGACTGTAACGTTACAGGGCATCATTACTAAAATCGGGACGCCCCTTCATTTTAACGACAAATTATTGTCACACCAACCATTTATGACGAATATCCACTTAATAAATAGGTCTTCACTCCATTCACAGGCACCTTCAAAACCACAAGTCCATTGCTACTTCGTTTTACCTCTAAAGTGCTATCCTTGATCTACTTAGACAGATTTACGGCAACCTATTAGTTAGTACTAAGAGGGCCCATGTCGGTCAGGTCAAAGCCGATCCCAGATCTTCAGGGCCAGTTCTACATCTAGTCTCGTACATGATTGTCAGTTCCCTCCCAACAAAAGAGATAGAAAATTGAATTTGTAGGTAACTACTTTGTGTGAAAGGTGACATGTGTGAGTAAGAAAGGATTTAACACAGTGTCGCTAGGTTTCGTCTCAGCAAATGCAAATTTTTATAGAAATGTAGGTACGAATACATTCACAAAAAATCTGTCAACTTAGGTGAAACTTATTACCTCTTAACACACTTTATTTTTTATGTGTACACTGTACAATCAATCCAGGAACTTTACTAAATAGTGAAAAAGCTAGCTTTGGCAGGTTTAGCCATTGTAATATAAATAATTTATTCACAAAATTTTGCTGTTTAGACATTAAAATAAGTAAGTAAATAAGTAAGTTATAGCCCGTAGGATACCACTGCAGGGCAAAGGCCTCCAAGACATAAAAACACAATGCAAAATGTATGCATAATTTTCGTGGACGGCTTAGTAATTTTCGTGGCACCAAAAATTTGAAAATTGAATTCTACTGAAAGTAACAGTCATATCTAAGTGCGCAATAGATGAATTGACTTGTATTGTTAGCTACTTTCATATTGTGACCTTTATTTATCTAAAAATCTTAAAAATAAAATTCGCCACGAAAATTACACGGAGAATGCCGGAACGAAGAACTACCCTTATACTACAGTGTAAACTCATGGTAGGCCTACTGGTTATATCATAAAGGTATTATACCTTACAGGAATAGAGCAACAAACATGAGTTGTCAAATGAAACCTTTTTTGGATGTTTTTTGGAGACTATTCGCAGGCAAAAATTCGAATATTGTCTATAATTCTGAGTCTAACGTGAAATTGTGGATAAATTAATGAAGTAGTGTCAGTATATTTCATAAAATTATCTACGATTTCACTTTAGATTCGCAATTATTCAAGGAAACCGAATTGTAAAAATTAATTGTAGACTAAAAAAACGGTCCTATTGTCTAGCGTCACGTATCTCTTTCTATTATACAGTGGTGCCGCTAGGTACATCTCGCTCTCTCAGCTGTATGTTCCTCTATTCCTGGTATAATACCTCTATGGGTTATATTCACTACTAACCAATTAGGTAAAGTCAATGACATTTTGCAGAAACAAATCTTTATGCTTGTACATTGTCTGACTTTCGTTTAATATAACAGTTCCATTCTATTCTATTTTTATTTAATGGCGTTTCCTTGTTAGATTTCGCCAGTGTCAAGTGTTGAGGTTATATTTATTAGATATTGTACGGTAATAATAGGATATGGCGATCTCAAAGCCCCGTTTTTAAACAAAAACACACACTCGAAACCGCCATAAAACGGCGGAGCCACATGGCTGTCAAAATTGCAAGCCGACGACACGTCTACTTGTCACCCCCTCAGCCACGCGACTCCCAATATAACAGTTCCTATGCTAGGATTGTATCGAAATCTTTGAGGCACTGTATCTGTGCCGGGGGTCGCGGGTTCGAATCCCGTAAGGGACAAATATTTGTATGACGAATATGAATATTTGTACCCGAGTCATGGATGTTTGTATCTATATATGTATTCTATATCGTTGTCTAGTTTTCATAATACAAGTCCAGGCTAGATTCTGGAACTTTAAATGTGACTAGATAATTTATGTGACACTGTCCAAGATATTTATTTATTTATTTATCTTACATTTTAACGAAAATCAGACAACATACAAGCATAGAGATTAGTTTTTAAATTGTTTCTCAAAAATTTCAGTAACTTTAATTGGTTAATATTGAAAATATAACCAGACTTCGTATGTATGGAGTGCGCCAACGGTAATATCCCACAAAAAATATACAAATTCGATCTCGTGAAAGCATCTCAGTAAATATTCCGACGAATTTTATTCAAAACTTATTTCATTCATCAACTTATTACCCACTTGTTTTTTATCCATCATGATTATTATTGTTGGCTAGGCTATTGCAAGCAAGGTTCGTTATGTAACACTGGCACCATCGCTGATCTTTTGTGTTCGCCCCAAGCTCACCCATATTTTACACATACATCAGAACTTTTTTTTTTATTATTCTCGGGTATGCCGGTTTCCTTACGATGTTTTCCTTCACCGTCGAGCTAGTGATAATGTTAAATACAACCGTACATAAATTCCGTAGAACTTAGTGGTACAGGCCAGGAATCGAACCGCCGCCTCTTGAGTCGCTAGCTCTCTTCCGTACGGACTATCATCGCTCCTATATCATTATCCATCAACTAACCACGTACTAAACCCACTTGTAACATGTAAACAAGTAGCTAAGTGAAGTGCCTATTTACAATGTTAACACATGGCAGCGGTTCAGCCAATCGACACCTGTTACACTTATGCACCGCATCAGGAATTCAATTACCGGCCGACATTTTGGCCGATGCGGATTTGATGGCATTTCCAAATGCCATTTTTATAATGTACAAGCTTTAATCGGTTAGGCTTTGGTTTTCAGTTTGTGTTGTGTGTATTTACTGAAATACGATGTAGAAGTGAGGAAATATGTTGTATTTTTCGTTTGCATTTGGTTTTTGACTTAACAATGTTTAAAACCACTGTATGAAAAATCATACAAATGTAATTTAGAGATTGTTTATAGACCTCTGGCAGCGACAAATTTGGACTGCTCATAGTAAAATCTCATAAATTTAATGACCTCAGACTCAATTCCGTATCACATGCGCATCACCGCATTACACTTCAATCACGTCGTTTTTACTGGACTCAGTTTCGTATTACCTACAGTGGGTTTTCTTTCCTTGACATTGGCTCAATCATCGTTCACACGATGGAGCCATAATAACAAATTTTGACTTGAAGAGGTTACCACTAAATTAGGTCTAAATAAAGTCATAAACATAATTTTAATACATAACTTAAGAAAACAGGATGTGTAAAAAGAGTCAGTTCCATTCCTCCTTCTATTACTTTAGGTTCTTATTCTTAGACTATACACGAGAGGGGGTAGTCAGAGATATTCTGCTAACTAACAAATTTTTAACTAAAAATGAACTATATTGACACTTCACATTTGTATCAGCGGGATCAGTTATAAAGTTATAGTAGATTACACACCTAGGACAGGAAAGTAAGAAAAGTCTCAGATCTCATGTAAAAAAACATGTGATCTGAGGCTTTCTTATTTACTGTCCGAGGTTAGTATACTATTTTTCTCCTCTACAGAAGTGGAAAGCGGCAACTTCGTTTAGCGCAGCAATTGACGCTTTCCGTCCGGAGGGGAGAAAAAGTATTTTAATAGACTACGGTAATTTAATTTGAGTTTCAGTATCATGTCCTCATTCCTTTCCTCATCCTTCAAGTTTGAATGTAAAATTTTTCCTAAAATGAAAATGAAAAATTTTAATGATTGTATGTGGAATTCGGGTAATACAATTTGCATTTATACAGTCACATTTTTGTCAGGTCCTCCTAAGCTATTCAGTTGTACATACATTTAAATAGATTATGTCCTATACCCATAAGTCGACGTGCCCTTACTGCAGGCTCTTCACGTTTCTTTGAGGCCCGAGGCTTCAAAATACACCTTGGCAGGATGCATGTAGCGCGTACCAGCTCCTCGCAAGCTGCTAGCCTCACGTGTTCTGCCTCAGAAGCAATAAATTGTTTCAGAATCGCAACCGCATCGCTTTTGCTCGCCTAAACGTCAACACATTGCTAAACCATCTTGGTAGAGATACCTATTCGACGACCCCAACTGATCAATTATTCATTTCTAATTTCATTTCATAAAGTTCGTTTGCTACGGTTTTGTAGCATCGTGTTCTAAAAGCTGACAGCTGACTCGACGCTGGCGCTGGGGCAGATTTGAAGATGCATGCAGCAGTTTTCCTCCAAGAAACGTATGTTAATCCACGATAGTATAATGTGCTGTTTTCTAAATTACGTTGCTGTGAGTAGCAAACTCCTGCCGTGACTACTGCTGTGAGTACTGCATTCATTTTCAGAGTATCGGGCTCTTGACACGAAGGTCGTGGGTTCGGTTTCCACGAAAAAGAAAGATTTGAAAGGACTTGGAATGTCAGCGGCAATGTATGACAGCCGAACATAACTGATGCATACAAAGGTGATATTAGAGACATGGTGTTTTTTGATTCTGTTATTGTATGACGTGGTGAGTCAAATATCATTGGCTGACCGCAATTAGAAACTGAAATCCTGCAAGCTCCTGTTTTTCGCGATAAGATTTAGATATTCGCGACGATTTTCCTTATAAAGGGCAACTTTATTTGTTTCAAGGGGTGACTCAGTACACCAGAAGCCATATTTCTTTTTTGCATTTCATGAATGACAACCTAAGACTGGGGAGTTACTGGATGATAAAAGCCAAAGATGTGTTTTGTGGTGCGCCTTGGGAGACACCTACTTTCAGCAGGGTACGATGACTCGATGATAATGATTGTAAAATGATAAACAAGAAGTTACATTAATAGAGTGACAATCACATGCTCTCCCAAAAATTTTAACTCATAGATACTATCCAGACTGAAGTTGTGAGCGCTCAAATATACGCCGAATCTCTTCGAGAGTGGTAGAGTAGTGCGCCGCTTTTTTGGCTCGTCTTGGCGGGGCCACTACCGTGCCCCCAGATAATGAGGAAACGAGAACAAGTTTAACAATGTTTCAAAACGACTTTGACTGATTAAACTGTTTTTAATTTCTTTTGTCTGATTTCTAGTTAGTTTTAAGATTGTTAGCTATACTTAATTTCTAGTTCGTTTTAAGATTTTTAGTTTAAATTACGCTTTTCTATCCTGTGTCATTTCAATTTAATTTATTTATTTGCGAATCACAGGTACAGTACAGGTTTGTTGGTGGTTTCAAAAACCTGCCCAAACAGCTGATTTTATTTTCGCGATTTGTTGGTTCCATAGTGAAAATTGTTTATTTTGATGGTCTAAAGCATGCATTGCATTTTAGTTTACACCCTGCACACCTATAACAATTTCCCGCGACGTTGTCTATGTAGACTTTAAAAAGTGTCCTAATTTGTTAACAGAGCGTGCCAAACATCCAAACATCGTAACCAACTTTCAGATTTATAAGTAAGGGTCTATTTTACCACTTCTAGATACCAGGTACTTATTCGATTATTCAGAAGTGGTGAAACAGGTCCTAAGTCCGACAATTTAGCGACAAAATTGCCCAAACGGCCGTACACGAAAATAGCTAAAGTGCGATTTTGAATTTATTTCAAATTCTCTTCTAACACTACGATTCAGACTTTGCAAACAGCAAATATATCAAAAGCTAAGCTAATCAAGCTCTGGGCATAACTCCAAGATTGTGTTCGGTAGAGTAACTTTGTCTATCCATTGTGGCTTTGTGTTGGCACCCTTGGATTTTAATTGGCCATTTTCACTGATCTCCAGTCAGGCGCTCGTATGCATAAAGCTTCGGTATTAGAAACGATGACCAACGTTAAGGAACACCAGGTACAGTCAGTCATCATCATACCAGCCGATAGACGTCCACTGCTGGACATAGGCCTCACCCAAGGATCGCCACAAGACCAGTCCTGCGCTGCCCTCATCCAACGGGTTCCCGCCGCCTTCACCAGGTCGTCTCGATCCACCTTGTGAGAGGCCTACAAATGCGCTTTACTGTACGCGGTCGTCACTCGAGAACTCTTCGGCCCCATAGGCCATCGGTTCTGAGAGCAATGTGCCCGCCTATTGCCACTTTAGTTTAGCAATTCTCCGGACTATGTCGACTACTCTGGTTCTTCTGCGAATCTCTTAATTTCTGATTCGATCGCGCAGGGAAACTCCGAGCATAGCCCTCTCCATTGCCTTTTGCGTGACTTTCAGCCTTTTGATGAGGCCTTGAGTCATCAGTCATCACGTTTTAAGACGTATGACAGTTTCAGTGGTATTTCATCTTCAGCACCTCCGTGCGACGGAAAGCATTTTTTAGCAGTTGATGAAGCCGTTAAAAGACTGTCTAGGATGATAGTGTAATTTAGAGGCTAGGTAGAGACTATTGAGGTTTGAAATTGCTGTGACAAGTTTGACCATAAAATGCCTTGATCAATCCACTCTGGATACCTTCATACAAATATGGTCATACTGACAAGAAGAGGTAAGCACGTGCGATACTGAGTGAGTGTGAGTGAGAGAGAACTAAGTATATCACTGCTAGTCTACTTTAATGTATTTTCCAATTCAAGGTGTAAAATTTAATGCCATCAAACTGAACAATTTTCACTATAGGACCAACACTGTAATAGCGAACAAAATTTAGCTGTTTCATACATTCTGGTCGAATGGCTATTGACATTTTCTATGAAACAGCAGATTTTTTCCCACTATTTCAGTATTGGTCCCATAGTGAAAATTGAAGCATGTTGTAACGCATTTAAGTATACACCTTGTATATCCATGTGTACAAATTAAACAATAAAGTAATTTTTTAATTAATGTTTCAAAACGAAAGCAATAAAAAACATAAACCAACATTTTATAACAAAATTTAATTACAAGCAAAAATCTTCAACTTTACTTAGCGAAATCCCGGAAGACTTTTATACGATGAAATCGGAAAGTTGGTGAGGTCCCATTAATATTGCGGAGAGAAAAATATATCGCAAATATTACTGGAGAAATTCCCATTTGAGGTTTTATCAATTTCAGTGGAGTATGTATCAAAGACGTGTTTTCACATTTCAAGACGGGTCATTTGGGATTGAAAAATGAAGGTAACCATTTATGACATTTATCTAGGCAAGCGTAGGAAGTCCGTACGAAGTTAAAACGGAAGAAAATTTTACAATCGCATTACTGTCTTCTTTTTGAAAGCATTGTAATACAGACAAAATTTTCCTTCAAGGCATGTACAGTCATATTAGGTAGGTACTAAATCTTCATGAAGAAATATTGACACTATAAAAAGTACCCCAAAGTCAAGACTTTTTCCACACAGCGCTTACAACATCGCGTTGCTAACGCAAGAGCGCAACGCGGCGTTTGAAAAAATTCTTATTACGTTTTCTTGAAAACTACACGTGGTTGCGAGCACAGAAACTATCATCATAATCATCAATATGTCTGTTATCGGCCACAACGACTATCGGTCACTGAGAGCGGCGTTCGTTGTGCTCTCAGGTGACAAACGTAGGTACCCGATTGCTGTATAATGTGCCCATACTCTCTCCCCCATTATAAGAATTATCTAAATTTGTATTGGTTTAGTAAATTCAGAAATGGATAGAAGAATATTTTTCATGGCGCGCGAAAGTATTTTGAACGACCGAAGTTTTAGGTGACAAAATAACTACTTAGATATTTTCAATATAATATTAAAAATAATTAAATTCATTCGATAATTTTAAGTAAATAGAAAGGGACTCACTTTGATGCTACTCTTTATAGAGAGTGTCCCGTAAGTCATGGATCAAAAGAAACAGGGTGATATAGGATTTTAAAAAACATTTTTTTGTATTTTGTTTTGTGTGTGTAGTTTGTAGTAAATATTAATTGAGTACCTGTAACAGCCAGTAGCATCGTCGGTGGAATGTTGGCAAGATGGCAGAATGTACGTAGCAACCGTAGATACACTGTGGACAAAAACGAAAACACATGAATAAATTAATTTTTTAAAGTTTTTGTATCTTCTCATGTTAGAAACATAGTCTCAAAACTAGCCTAGTGCACAGTAAGGCCTCGTTCAAGGAGACGCGGGGCGTCAGGCGCCGCGGCGTGCGGAGCGGGCTGCCGGAAACACAAACATACGGCGATGTAGGTATAGAGCGTTCACGGAGAAGCGTTTTTGCACACGTCAAATTGTCATAGATTTATTGCCCGCGCAACGCACCGCGCGACGCCCCGCGTTTTCCTGAACGAGGCCTTGGGTATCTAGTACTACATCCGTTCCGTGAAGAGAGAATCTAAAAGTGTTGACTTTCGCAGTAACTTAGGGAACCCATTCTAGGATGCGCCGAACCTCTCGGTAGTTCAATACGTCACTCGAGGATAGGGTTGCCAGGCATCCGGCAGTAGCCGGACATGCTTGGCTATTAAAGGTCGTGTCCGTCCAAATATTTACGTGTCCTGCCTGTCCAGCTTTTGTTTTGGTTTTGTCTATGTAACTCGTCTCACACGTCGTGTAACAGGACCAAAATCGTTAAATCGTTAATATCATAAGTTTAAAAGGTTTCGACGGCTTTTAGGGCCAAATTTTGGGCCTTATATATGAGACCGCCTTTTGAATTTTAGGAACTGGCAACCCTACTCGGGGAGGCTTTAGCGTGAGTTCAGTTTAAGTAAGGTTGAAAATGTAGGTAGACCAAAATGCATACGGGAGTTCAAACTTAAACTTAAAAACGTCTCTGAATGTCTGCATAAGTACACCCCACCAGTGGGCAATCAGCAAGCCTTTATGCAGGTAAGCAAGTTTTTGTACTAATGTGTGCAATCATTTATAATCTATATTTTTATCTACGCGATCTACGTAGACTGCAAAAAGAATGTCGCTTTTTTGCGTTTACGAGTGGTTCTCAACAACCGTGCTTTTTTGTAAGTTTCGGTGGCGCAATTTTTTTTTGTGATTTTGTTGAAACCAATATCGAAATATTAAAATATAAAATACAAGCTTTAAAAATATATAAGAGGGACACAAAAGCATTCATTAGTTTTCGAGATATTTGAACTTTGTGCCACCGAAATTGAAAACTGCCACCGAGTACTGAAATCAGGCCCACCGAAATCTTAAACTGGCACCAAAACTTAAATCAAGCCCACCGTAATCTTAAAGTGGCACCGAAAACTTAAACACAATATAAAAATACTTTTTTTCGAAGAACCCAAAGACCTGATGAATTAATGTGGAGTCACGGACAAATCCCAAAGTCTCTTGAGCGGGCTGGATCATCACTAGTCTATTAGTCATTGGTGATGGTGATGGGGTAGCTCCAGCTCCACCATAAAATTATTAACTCTATACCTGGTGACTGGTGAAGGTAGCGGGCGGGTGAAAATGAGGGCAGCGCAGAACCAGTCGTTGTGGCAATACTTGCGAAGCCTATTGGGAGATTTGGGAGGTCATGATGTTTTAAGTAACTTTTTAGTACCTATTGACTAACCTTTGAACCTTACAAATCGCCTGGAGATGATGGGTTTCTACCTTGCCATATTACTATCTGTCTGTCTACTAGTGATATCCTATCACCATTATTAACAACAAGCTTTGCGTGCAATTGTCTACCAGAGCCATGGACTAAATTCACAGTTAAGTTTATACCAAAGACAGGTAAAAAGGACTACTCCCAATGAAAGTCCTTTAGACCTATCAGTCTCAGCTCCTTCTCGTTGAAAGCCATGAAGAAGGTACTAGATAAAAAAAAGTAAGTTAAGCCTCTAGAATCCCACTGCAGAGCAAAAGCCTCCTCTCACGAATAAGGGTGAGAGGGAGTGGGCAATACTCCACCACGCGGGCCCAGTGCGTGTTGGTGGAGGCAAGTTAGTGGTCAACTTGCTGTCAGAGAATTTTCAATCCACCTTAATAGGCCTCTGACCTGACTTAACGAATAGTTACATCGCCATCTGACGGAACTATCCGAGACCAACTGCTTAACGTGCCTTCCGAAGCACAGAAACGCTCGAGATTAAATACCATTGAACGTTCACCCATCCAAAGACTGACCGGACCTGACGTTGCTTAACTTCGGTGATCGTTTCCAATACCGAAAATCCACTACGCCAACGAGCGCTTCATCAAAGCGAACTAGATCAAAACCTTCGGGAAATGCTTTAGCAGAACCTACCCGTTGCATAATGATCAGCACGCTTACCAAAAGGGCAAGGGTAAGCCGACGACCTTGTAGGAATCATAAGAGGGCCATGCCTGGACACTGTATCCTCGCTGGTGCAAAGAGCTCTCCACACCATACAAAAGATGTGTGAAGAAAATAGTTTGTCCGTAAATGCAGATAAAACTGTTATCGTACAATTCACGAATAAATGGGATCTCAGAAAACTAAGAACCCAACGAATCTATGGAAAAACTATACCGTTTTCCTATGAAGTAAAATGGTAGTATTTTTTTTTCTACACTTTCGACAAACACCTTAACTGGAACACGCATATTAAAACTGTTATACAGAGGGCTAAGACAGCTCACGGCATATGCTAAATAGCCCTATTGATTTACACTGCGATAGCAAGACCAATAGTCTGCTATGCCGCAGTCGTCTGGTACAAAAATAAATTTCAAAACAACACCATATACAAGCTCAATAGCCTGCAAAGGACTGCGTGCCTTATTATAACTGGCGCCATATCCACCTGCTCTGGGTTAGTTCTCAACGCACTGCTGTACCTTCAACCTTTGCATATTTTTGCACAAGGAGAGGCTAAATTATGTCTACACAGAGTTAACCCAAATAATAAGCGTAACTGGGTGTCTAAGCGGATGAAGACCTAACAGGAAGATGTCACTCATCTCCTTGTGCTAAAAATGTACACAGATGCAATGACTTCAGCATACAGCTTCACAAAAAACTATAAAGTTACTTTTTCTTCAAGGGATGACTGGCTACAAAACCGCATACCCAACGAAGACAATTGCCTAACCTGGTACACAGACGAATCCAAGAAAGGCAATGATGTTGGCTGTGGGATTTATGGCCAAAAATCTAGCATCGAAGTGAGTCAAAATCTTGGAAACTACGCCTCCATTTTTCAAGTTGAGGTCTTCACCGGCCTGTGCTGAATTTAATCCTTAACAAAAGCTGCGTCAACAAACGCATCATAAGAAACCCTGATAGTCAGCAGCTCTACTAGCCTTGGACTCATAAGCATAGCATATGCTCACGACTATATTCCCCGAGGGGGTAGTCAGAGATATTCGGAAACTTCAGAACATCCACGTTTCACCAGTAGTACCGAAAATCTATCCAGTGTGACGGGGGGTGAGCCCGTCGCCACTTATAATGGACAGTAGGTACAATACACGCCTCGAAATTACGCCTCGAAATTGAAGCATGCAGGTTTCCTCACGATGTTTTTCTTCACTGAAAAGCCAGTGGTGTTACAAATTGTACATAAATTCCGAAAAACTCATTGGTACGAGTCGGCCTGGACGGGGATCGACACGGCACCTCCTACACGGCAGCTTTCCGGCTCCATCTGACGATGGACTGATCACTGACACTGATGAGGTCTGATGACCTTGATCACCATTTTAAACCCAACTACTCATCGCGAGACCAATCTAACGAGAGTTGACTTAGTGCATGTAGCTTACATGCAATAAGATTTGTACCAAACATGTATGTAACTATTAACTAATAAATAAAAGCTTATAAAAATGCACATGACCTAGAGATAGATTACGGGATATTAATGTATTTGGTGGAACTTGACTGGCTCAGTTCAATTCGGCCGCAGTTTCAATAGCGCCGGCGCGCCGGTCTCGGTGGTCGGCGCACCGGCGCGATAGACAATGCGGTGGCGCCGGTGCGCCGGCGCGGAAAAAAAAATCCTGGAATTAGGTAAGAATAGTAGCGTGTGGCGAGCGGTAGTCTCTGCCTACCCTTGTGGAATAGTGATGTTAGCAAATATGCGTTTTTGTAATTATTACAATGAATTCTTCAACCTTTTAAGTTTCGGTGGCAGTTTTCAATTTCGGTGGCCTCAAAAAACGCCACCGAAGCCACCGAAACTGAGCCACCGAAGTTGGAACCACTAGGAAAAGAATGCGCAGAAAAAAAACTAACTATCCGATTAAACACTTAAATCGTGAACATTATAAAGCAACCAAAAACCAATCGGTTACATGAATGGTACAGTAGTATCACTTTCAGAACCCTATTAAAAATTGACCCACCGAAATTGAAAATTTTTGTCCCCCTTGCCACCGAAGGCTATACTTCCGCGTTTAGTGAGACATCCAGTAGCAGTGTCATGTGGATATGGCTCTAGGGTCTTAGGACGCAATCGATATGGTACGTTTAATTAGAAAACAGCTCATGTTTAATGCTTTTACAGTAAGAAAAATCGTCTTGAATATTTGCCACCGAAACTTATGCTGATGCGTGGACAAATTTTGATCGAGTGTCCAAAGGTCCACGATGTATACAGAACCATTTTTCAGCTGATTTAAGATAGTCTGCTTTATGAAGATCATATAGGGCATAACTTATTTGGATTATATTTGGAAACATTTGCTTGGCGAGCATATTTATGGAAAAAAATGGATTGTGGACACGCCACCGAAAGCTGAATTTCGACACATAATTATTTTTATTTATTTATGTGTACGTATATACATACTAAGATTCATGTTCACAAGTGAAACACATAGCCCTTTACTATAAAAAAAATAAATGATATGCATAAGTTCACGTTACACTAGGATTCTCAGCGTGGACATGAAAAATTCGAGCATGGGCGAATCACTCTTACAGGTTTGCTCCCAACTAAAAAAAAAACAGTTTGTTGGGTAGAGTATGTAGTTCCAAGGTTCATGATATTTTTCCTTATACCCTATATTATTCTGTTTTTGTTGTATTACTGACGAAGCGTGGGATGAATTCTAGTTTGGTAAGTAAACGAAGCATGTTGTGGATCTATAACGGTTTCGACGAAGCAAGTTGCTGAAGACCGTCTGTTAATATTATGAGTGACGAAGCTTGTGCTTACTTTGTAGAGACTTTAACGAATTATTTTTATCAAATAAATGTTGTTCCCCGTATAAGGTAGTGCTCAGGTCTCTGTACACCATGAGAGAGCTATCCTAAAACCAGTTAGCCTTGGCACCTGCACTAACTTCGTTACCGCCCAGCCTTTTGATATCTGTTGTGGTACATGTTATGAGTGAACGGCGATGTAAGTAAACACAAAACATTTTGTGCGTCATATTCATAGTTAATTTACTAACAAGCGTTGGTAAAATCATATCGTGGTCAAAATTATGTAATTTTAAAATTTATTGTTTGTGTGTATTTTGGTATGCAAATAAATAATATATGTTTCAAGAAATTTTCATAATGATTGTGTTGAACGAAGTCGGGATTTTAATAATTATGACAGTCAGAATTGCCTCAACTGTCATGACACCTCATAATTTTTTATTGCGAATTGTTCTTTGCATCGATTTTCAAATTCAGACCTCAGACCAAATAAAAAACCAAGTGACTAATAACTAGCTAACTCCGCCACTCAGCAACCGCCATATTTCGAGATCAAATGATTTCTGATTTCAAGATTTCTGGCTTACCTACTCTTTCAGTACCTACCTACCTACTACTATGCTTGAAGTTTACGTAGGTAATATTAAAATTTAGTGTTTACACACGTCATAGAAAGAAGCTACTGTTTAAAATGAAAATCATATTCGGAATTTCTTCTCCAGCGTATGCTAGTTTCTTCACGATGTTTTCCTTCACGGTTTACATACAATACAGGTTAATTGTCCTTTAATCACTAAAACGAGATCTATAAACAAAAAATTTTATCCAAATAACATAACATAACTAAAGTTATTTAGTGGAAGAGCGCTAGCTGAAAAAAAAACATTATTTCGGAGCCGGTCAAAACTACTCCCATTTTCATGATAACATAAAATGTTTCAGATTTAGAGATCACATATAAAGGTCATCAACCTATTCCTAACCCAATTCTCACAACAATTAGTTTTCCCCCGGGGACAACCCCGGCCTCGGTCAGAGACGAAATGTCGACGATTCAACATAAAAAGTTAATTGTTTTCCCCGTTTGATTGATTTTATCGACATTTTGTTTGGTTTGCTTTTGTTCTGAAGCTTTGTTTGATGTTAATGGAATGATTATAGGGTAGCTTGTTTATTGTATGTATGTATATGTAAGCTATTTAGATATCAGTGTGGAAAGACAATTGTTTGATGAATATTTTTCCATTATTACATGGTCCTTCCTAAAAGGATTTTGAAGTAAGCATCCTCTAAAACAACACGAAAATATTTTTACACTCCTAAACTCAATTTTGTTTTAATAATGTTACTGATATGATAAACGACTTATTACTTTCACGAATTTATATTTGAAAGCAGAAAATAAATATTTGTAAAATCATTTGAATTTTCTCGAAGTATTGTCAAATAATTTTTATTATATTATTCACAGACTTAAAAGAAGAACCAGACGTAATCTCGTCTAATCATGAGTGAAGCACCCATTTCTTTAGTGTGCGTGCTGTCACGCGGTACATAAGGTGACGGGTTGTAGGACCTGCGCCTAGAGCTAGTGCATCTGTGTGAGTGTAGGTCCCTTGTAGAACAAACGAGATTGTTTACCTTGCATACCGTCCGTATTTCTTTCAAGTCCGTGATATTATGAAGTAAAAATCTAAACTTATAAACCTAGTAAGTATACCTATAGTAAACTGAATCAGATGATATAATAACCTCTGTCAAATTTTAGTGAGGTAAAGTGTTTTCGATTTTTGTGTGGAGAGATTGGAGCTTCACAATTCTGTAATTACTTTTTTCGTACCTAATGTTTTTTTGGTTGGTTTCAGCTCACCTGATGGGAAGTGTAGATGAAGCCGAGTATGCAACGCGCTCACCCAGAAAAAAACCTATTATCTTTTCTTTTTAAAATATCCTGACTGAGTATCCTTACTCATTTCCTTGGAAAAACAGATGCACGAAGAGTTTCAAACCTTTTCTCAATATGAAAGAGGATCTTTTACATTGAGAACCTTTTTATTCTTCAAGCCCGCTACCGCTCATAACTCAAATCATTTAAAAGCGTGCACCCGACGGCCGCAGTTGTGCGAAATGTATTATTCAACATTCCTTACTGAACATACATATGTACAGACATACGTACATACGTGTCGAGTCGCGCGGTAAGTCCGTACGTAACACGTATTGCTATCGACGACCGATGCTTAGGGAATTTACGTTTTTAACCTTTCAAGAGATATCTCGGATTTCTTTTTAAGTCGAGATTTTTCTATTTCGATATTTATAAGGTGAAATAAGAGTTAAATAAGGTGTTAGATATGTATGTTTTGTCTTCGAAATAAATAATATTTAGTTAGAATTTGCTTCAAGTCGTTTTTTTTTAATTCATGTTCATAATATTTGCATGTTCGCGTTATATTGTTTATGTTATTTTTTCTTTTAAATTACTTTATTTTAAAGATCAGACGATTGTTCTATTAGGGCGAACAAAATTAGCTGAATTCATGAAAATAAAAAATTGTCTTCAGTGACTATTGCACTCAGTTGCAGAAAAGCTCATTAAAGTTAATCCTCCATTATATCTCTTCCTGTCACTTTTTGTCTTGTTGACGTAGTAAAAGCTAGCAAGATACTTAATCTAGGATTTAATGGAGGATTAACTGTCGAACAAGTGTCGAACCAAGAAAAACTAAGAAAGCAATAAATGAATTGCCAACCAACAATAAATAAATGAATTGCGAACCAAGAAAGCAATAAATGAATTGAATTGAATTGAATTGAATTGAATTGAATTGAAAACAAAAGACAGACGTCCCTATTCAGGGATCATTCCAAGATATTATGGTAGATAGATGCACATTGTATTTCTGAATTTGTTGATAAAAACGTGTTTATTATGATCTGAACTTGCTCTTAGTTTGAGCTGATTTTGTTGGACCTTATATAGGGTGTTTGATAGTTAGATGCGTTCCTTAAGGGGAAGATCAGACCATCAACCTGAACAAGTATCACTATGTGACCAAATAAGAAATCGTGAAAAACATCTTTTCGCGGCTTTTCCATACACAACTGAGTACTACTCGACTGAAATGTATGAAACAGCTGATATTTTTCGCGCTTTCGGTGTTAGTCCCGTAGAGAAAGTTATTCAGTGTAATGGTATGATCATTACCTAAGAACGCATCTAACTACCCTTTGACTACTACCAAACAACCTGTAATAATGACCTTGACTTCATGCTACTACTGACTTCAGTATGACTTCAGCATGACAAACTTTGACCACAAAGGATGTCCAGCTCCGCCCTACCATTCCGTCGTAGTAAAAGGTGAAGCACAGTAAAAACTACAGAATCATACAACATTAATTCTAGATTAAGCAGTATTGAATCCTATACACCTACAAACAGAGAACACTCTACAAATTATCCTCACAACCTTCCGAGTCATAAATCTTGGTGCTCCGGACACCGGCGTTCGAATGCTTCCGACATTACTGTCTCCGAGAGCACGTGCCTAATCTTTGAATAATGCCTTTCTGTTAGTACCTACTGATGTAGGTACTAGAAATGATGGTATGATAGAAGTTAAAGATAATGCTGGTTGGCAATACCTCTTCACCACGATGCCGATGGCAAGTCAAACTCAATGAGTCAACTGTACAGAAAGTAAGTAAGTTTTTGGTAAGTCAAGATCTTGACCTAATAAATCATCTGTAGTCGGACCACAAGGTTTGTACCTTTCCGTAGATACCTGCACGGTGAGATACAGGGGCAGAGAAGCCCGCTCTGCTGTGCGTTTCCGTCTTAGGCCCGATTCGACCAAACGCGAGTAAATTTTATTCTTAGATTAAGTACCGGTTACTCTAGAGTAAACTGATTTTGCGTTTCACCAACCCTAATCTATGAATACATTTTACACAGCCAATTTTGACGGTGTAAAGCTAGACTGAAACGAATGAAATGTCAATGTCACATAATTAAAAATATTATAATAAAAAGAAACCTAACAAATTAAAACTGAATAAATAAATAAAAAAAAAAATAAAAATAATTTATTTCGAGCAACATGGGACTCATAGCGTGTTAGTAACAATATCTTAAACCTAGGTGTTAGTATTTACATGAAGGTTGTTACAGTGCGTTATGTAGGGACAGTCCAGTCTGTCCGCTATCATGCTAAGGATGCTGTTGGGGCTGGCCCGCACCCTGCGCACCAGGGAGGCGGCGCGCTTGCGAATAACCTCACATTGCAATAAGTACGGATACAACGACCTCTTTCTTTAGGTGGATTATACATTCGTTCTTTTAGTACGGGTTAGTATGGAAGAAGACAAATGAAGTTATTTCGGAGTAAACACCAAGACTAAAATTGTTCCTTGTATGTTACTCTTCTAAGTCTAAGTTTGGTCGAATCCGGCCTTAGACTTTCATGGCCTGTAGGTACTCGGTTTATTTGCGCCGGACTGTGTACGTCATACGCACATGAGATTAAACATTTAGAGCTCTGTCGCACGGTATTTTAAGCTTCTTGGTCGCACCCAATTAGCGGGACAGCCTTTCATACCAGACTACGAAAAGCTGACCGAACAATTACTCAGTTACAACGTGCAGATACAAACAAGAGATTATCATTGTCACTGCATCTGAACATGGCATAGAAAATCTCTAACTATTTTGGAGAGTATAGTCGTATCTTACGAGCATATTATGTTTTTGCGGAATAACTTGTATATCTTCACTTCCGAAAAGCAAAAACGACAAACTAACAAATAGAACGAATCAGAACCAACCACACACAAACAAAGATAATATGACAGCAAAAATAACACCCATTGAGTTTGCAAGATACAACTGAAAATGTTTGAATCTCTCTCAGGCATTTCTACCCGTGAATACCCACTTTCTACTACACGTTATTTAGAAACTAATAACAAGGTAATAATAATCACAAAAAGCAAACTTAATATAAACTAACAGAACATCTACAACATACTAGCCAAACCTTCGAATCAACAAATAACAAGCTATCAACCGAAGCCGAGCCTACAGAATGGACACTCAAATCTAAATCGGATGGCTATACACCGGAATCGTATTTCTGTGAGACCATCGCAGCCAATAACCGGCTCTGTAGTGGGTTTCGGAGGGGATATCCGGAGGTCTGTCGAATGGAAGTGCGGTGTAAGTTATAGGAGTATCTGATAGATAAAAGTAGGTATAAGACGTATTTATACTACGTTAATAAACCTAATGTAGATGGGCGCAATAATCTTGACACACTTTATAGAAATTAATCAGTGTGGTAAAATACTGTATACTTTTTTAATTACAAACCATCGACTCAAAAGAAGATAGAAGTTCAAACGAAATGAATTCGATAGGATACGCTCGTCTGGGATTACTCATAATGTCGTCGGTGTTTTATATTTTTGAAGTTTACTTTTCTTAGTCTTTTCAGGCCTTGAAACGAAAAAATTATTGTGCTGCAGCCAAAATCACCACGAAGACGTCATCTTTAACCCAAGTTCATTTCATCGTAAGACCATAGGAGTTGAGAAGACGCATAACTACTTTTTGCCATCATTTTGATGATTTTGCGGCCTCTAACCCGAGATATTCATAATCATAAGCACAAGTAAGGAAATATCGAGATTGATTATCTCAGTTGGGTTTTAACGTATTTAGAGATAGCTTTCTCCATAGACTTAAACTCTAGCGATAGACTTGCCCTTTTATAGAAGCAACATGTTCCACTTGAATGAGGTGTCCGCACCTGATTGATGTTCCCGAGTTCACTTCGTTACTATGGCAATGACAGACCGCAATGTGTCATTTTGTGTTGTTTTGTGTGACATGTTGTTTGTTTGAACGAGCTTATCTATCGCTAGAGTAATATGTCTATGGCTTTCTCTCATACTTCGTGCTCATACTGAAGGCAGTGACAGCCAAAATACGTAAAAATTTTAACTTTCCTTGCTTCTAGCCGTTGAACCTTTTCACTGCCGTAACTTTTCACTGCACCGCATAACTCCCATAACTTAGACCACCGCTTCATATCCAGACGAATAGCGACTTGTGAGTGAATTAGACTTTTACGATGCGAACGAATCTGCGCCTTTGGAAGGTAGAAATGACGTGAACCATTACGTATATCTAAGTTGAGATAAGCTGTGCTTAGACGAAGAGACTTTAATCTTTTAGTTTAGTCTCGTGTGGGTTAGTTGGTTCTACTTTGATCAATTTGTTGATTTGTCGTTTTTGTATTTGGAAACATACATACATACATACATAGTCTCACGCCTGTCTCCCACTGGGGTAGGCAGAAACAACGGAATGCCACTTGCTACGATCCTGACAAACCTCCCTAGCTTCCTCCACATTCATTAGTTCTTTCATGCATGCTCGTCGGTTTCGGATAGATCTGACCTGGCCCTTCTTAAGCACGACGCCAATTTGGTCCGAATATGTACGTCTAGGCCGTCCCCTTCCAACATTTCCACTTACGCTTGCCTTATAGGTTGCACTCGTCAATCTGCACTCATCCATTCCTTCAATATGACCAAACCATCTCAACATACCTTTCTCTATCTTTGTCACTACATCCTCTTTCAGACCACAACGTTCTCGTTATTTGGAAATGGAGAGATTAAATATATAATGCATTACGCATATTCATCATATGCTCACGGCTATACTCACCAAAGTATCCAAAGGTTTTTTAAATTATACCATGTTCAAAATATCCACATTTAGCTAGCAGCACCCAAATTTTCTGTTCAATGTGGCGTTAGCCCTTCCCCACTTTTTAATAGACACTGTACACAATACATGCCTATAAATTTTCCTCAAAAGGTTTTCTTTTACCGGAAAAAGAGTGATGTTAAAAATTGTACGTAAGTTCCAAAATATCATTAAGGCTTTTACAAGTTTTATCGACCAGGATTTATGAACTCTATGGAATTTCTGAATTAGTGCGTTCACACACGATGACGCATTGACGGAGCAGCAGACGTCAGTCCGTCATTTGTGAAGCAAGGACTTGTATGAAACCGCACGTAGAAGCACACACGATGACGCATTGACGCATTGGGTGTGGTTCTATGGACTGACATCTGCCGCTCCGTCAGTGCGTCATCGTGTGTGAAGGCACTTACTCGTACCTATACGAATCAGGATGAGTTTCATTTAAAAAAAAAAGTACTCCAGGGCAAGGATCGAACTTCATTAGAATCCACACTTAAAAATAATCATGAGTTCAAAAGAGTAGAATTCGTTGAATTTCGCAAAAACTTTTTCAACCCATGATGTGTTATGTTTGTGATCTTTTCCTGGAAACTGAAAATGTAGCTAATAAAAGGATAGGTTTCATGTTATTTCTGGGTTCCCAGAATTTCCTGTCAATTCTGTTCCAGGAAAAATCCCTGAAATTTCGTTTCGGAATAACGTCACAGGTTGAAATTACTTCTTTGACTTTGAACAGATAGGATGTGTGGTTTAATCAAATGGCTCTTTTGTTTCGATGACTTTTGGTGATTGCTATAATCAAAGGCGTATTTTTAATTATACAAGTAGTCAAATCTTTTGATTCCACAAACGGCTTTTCAGTGACAAGAAGAGGTTACTCAGCCTATAACATGTTGATTGAGTGCGAATGAGAGAGCGCTACACCACTGTTTATTGTCTACTTCGTGTACTATCGCTGATACTATCCGTAGTGAAGTGAATGCTTTTTCATAAGCTGGTTTAGAGTCACGCTGACTGTTGGCGCGGGTGGCAAGTGCCAAGCGCGTCTAGCGCACTATGAAAAGATACAAGGTAGCACCTAGCTCGTGGCATGCGTCGCTTACCACCCGCGCCGGCGTAAGCATGACTCTGAAACCAGCCTAACTGTGGCAGGCTTATGGCAGACCATATATAGGCCTCTCTTACGAAAAGGGTCAGAAGAAGGGGACTATTAGTCCATCTCTCGGATAAATTCCATACCGTATATCCACACATAAATTCACTACCGTTTTTGTACATTTCCCGGTAGTAACCAGAACTAACAACAATGTTAATGTTGTAAAGATTCTCTGAGCATTTTTAATGTCTTCAAGAATACTCAAAGATCAAAGATATCTTTAGCTGTTAGGACATCAGCAAGAAGTCATTTGTTTCATAGTTATTTTTTCTATAATGTACGTATAAATAACGCTTACTTACAGGCACAAACATTATAATGATCCCAAGGAAGCTACTAGGTTTTTTATTATAGAAACCATACAACAAAGCAACACAAATAAACATCCATGGCCGAACTGAGATTCGAACCCATGACCCTGAACTGGTAGTCCGGCGTGGTAATCATTACACCACCAGTCGTCAATCTTTTAAACAAAGAAACAAGGACCCTTGCAGAATGTAGAAAGATAAAGGCCGATAAGAGATAAAAATAGAATGGCATTTGAACTGAATAATGTAAAACCCTAGGTAATAGATCATCTGATACAGAATTACAATGTTGTCTTGGATAAAGGCAGTAGGTAGGTAGTTCGTCATGCAAGACATTTGACTAACAAAGTATCTGTTATGTATCTTGATGTAATCAGTATTCAAGAATAGAGGGCAACTACTGAACGCTTACAAAGATGGTAGTTGCAGCAAAGGTTCTAATCACCACGGAAGAATTACATTTAGGATGGTAAAGCGATTTAGGGCCTGTTTCACCACTTATGAGTAAGTTCTTGTTAGCTTATCCGACAGGTATTTTGACATATTTTCATACAAAATACGTCAAACTATCTGTCGGATAAGCTAGCAAGAACTTACTCAGAAGTGGTGAAACCATAAAGTTATTATACCTTACAGGAATAGAGTCAGTGACATGAGTTGTCAAATGACACAGTTTTTGGATGTTTTTTGGAGACTATTCGCAGGCAAAAATTCTAATACTGTCTATAATTCTGAGTCTAACGTAAAATCGTGGATAAATTAATGAAGTAGTGTCAGTATATTTCACAAAATTATCTACGATTTCACTTTAGATTCCCAATTATTCACGAAAACCGATTTGTAAAAATTGATTGGAGACTAAAAAACGGTTCTATTGATTCGCATCACGTATCTCTTTCTATTATACAGTGGTGCCGCTAGGTACATCTCGCTCTCTCAGCTGTATGTTCCTCTATTCCTACCTCTATGGGTGAAACAGGCCCTTTTAAATGTGGATGAGTTTAAAGGAGTCCTTTGCTAGCAGTAGGACGAAAATGGCTGAAAAACATATTTATCTACATAATAAAAACTGCATTCTCCATAATGAGACCTTAAAGAGGCTAAAAGGTACCTTGCCATCGCACTGGATACTTTACTGTCACTTCATACAAATAATTCGCTCTGAAAAGAAGAGGTAAGCAGGTGCGATACGCTACAATAACGTCTACTGTCGTCTTCTACGAGGGGTTGAGGAAAAATTGGTGGGTGCAGGGTGTTTCCGTAGTGCATGTAGTACTTTTTCGTATACTGTGACATTGCTTTGCTTGATACGCTTGTAAATATCATCGTTATTTTTTTGCTACATTTTACTTAAATTTTTTGTGTTCGGTGTGAATAAAGTAAAATATTTAATAAATTTTTTGTTAATTGCCTTAAATTACAGCACAGTTTCTGCCCACCCCAAAAAAGAACATAGTCACGAACCTCTGTAAACAGTTCTGTTAAAAAGCTCTCCGATATTCAAGCTAGGATAAACAGTAAAACCAGAATGTGTAAGACAATCGAGATTTGGAAGCGAGGACTGAAATCGATCCCCTTTATCGCAGAGTATTTTAGTTTATTGGGGTGCATTTCCGAAGTGGGTCTTCAGATTGGACGAATCAAAAAGTTTAATGCCGTTCATTTCAGTTCTGGCGAACTTAAGAGTTTTGGTAAATAAAAAACTGCAGCAGAAGAGTTAGTCGATTCTTTTAAATTGATTCTTTTCAAGAACTTTACTTTTCTTTAGTCTTTAAAGAAGTTGCAATCTGTTAAGATGTTGATAATATTCAGTTCCTTAATATTAAGGTGGTGCTTTGAGTGGAAACAAAGTTACCTCTAAATCATATTGTTTTTTTTTTGGTTATGACATTGCAAGCTGAATCACATGATTGTCTGAAAAGAAAGTGTTTCCGTGCTTCGGATGGCACGTGAAGCCGTTCGTCCCGGCTACTATCTCTGGAGGTAGTAGTCGTTACATAAAAACCACATTAGAGGCGGTCTGAAAAAACTCTGACTTGCTGCCCACAAGATAAGAAGATTGTGTTTTTTTGCTGAGATGCGTTGGTATAGACCTCGAGGTCTTTTTTCTAACCGTCAAAATAATAAAAATCATTTGAATCAGAAAGGACTAAGAGAAAGGCAAGAGGATGAAACTTTGGAAACACTTTTTGAAAGAAGAAAGAATTGGCAAATACTCCATCGGCAAGGTTGATGATATCATTCGAAATTGTATTTGAAAAGATTAATCTATATAGATGCAAAAACAAACCTCAATTTATTTGTCTGAAGAAAATAGGAATCTTCAAATTTTTCTATCACTGAGTATGCTAAACAGAACAATATTCTTTCTGAGCATTTGCCAAAGTGGAAAAGGAAACCATTTACTTACATAAAACTGGTTACCTATCGTACTTTCGAAAAATAGTTTTCCGAATTTTAGTTCTCCGAAATCGTTATACTTTTTATTGTTTCCCTTTTTTTTTGTTTCCCCGAAATATTATTCGCCATATTTTAAAAAGCCAGATTTTTTATTGTCCTTTTTTTCTTTTAACCAATGGATCAAAATTCTGTAACACAGTTTTCCGAAGTAATGTAAGTCAGATAATTTACTTTTTCGAATATTTGTTTTTCCGTACAGTCACATTTCCGCAGAAATATTTAACCTAACCTATCCTAGAATTTTAAAAACACCAGATGGTTTTTTTCAGGCAGGGGGCGTCCACCTCCTGCACCTTCAACATACATTATAAGCAAACAAGCAAGCATGCAGCAAGCAAGCAAGCATGCAGCAAGCAAGCAAACATGCAGCAAGCAAGCAAGCATGCAGCAAGCATTTTGATGCTCCGCTCGCTTCGCTCGCTCCGCTAAGTGTTTTACATGTTCTAACCTAACCTAACCTACAATTTTAAAACCACCAGGTTGTTTTTCTCAGGCAGGGGGCTTACGCCCGCACCGGCCCCCCTAACATGCATACAAGCAAGCAGGCATGCAGCAAGCAAGCAAGCAAGCAAGCAGCATGCTAGCAAGCATGTTGGTGCTATAATCCTGGTATCATGTATCTACTAGGTAATTATTACAGAAAACTTTACTATGTTGTGTCAGTGTTCTAGTCATACTTTGGAAGAAGTTGCTTCTACATTTTAAAACTTCGAACCCAGAAGACCGTTGTCAAAAGAAAAAAAATGATTATGAAATTCAGATTTTAAATTTTCTGGAAAATGATACTTCTGTCAAGTCTTTATAAGGAGTAACAAATGTATGTGTAACAAAATATCTGTCACTAGAAAATTCTATAAACCGTTTTTGAACAACTGAAATTCGGTCAGTGAAATTTCGAAAGTAAGATAGGTTACCCATAAAACTGCATGTTTCTGATCTGACACAGATTTTACTTTCGATTTACTTTTCAATCGCTTTCTTTAAACATCTTTACGTAATCATATTTTTAAAGATCATTGTCCCTGTAACCTGGTTTGGAAGAACACTATCAAAATTAGCACACCTTTTAAATTAAGTACTATTTTGTTTGATTCCCGCGATACAGGCGTTGCCTAGTGCAGTGATCCATGTAATACTATACAATATATCTTTGGCTGGCAAATAAATATTACTATTACCACTCTTAGGGCCTGTTTCACCACTTATGAGTAAGTTCTTGTTAGCTTATCCGACAGATATTTTGACATATTTTCATACAAAAAACGTCAAACTATCTGTCGGATAAGCTAACAAGAACTTACTCAGAAGTGGTGAAACAGGCCATAACTATTCCAATGCTTGTTATAAATCATGGCCACTTTATGAAAAGACAAATCGTCATAATTACCGTCGATAGCTGGCATAACTATGTAATATACAAATAGTTGAACCTCAGAAACTCAACAGAAAACAGCTGTTGCCTAGATGGAGACTAACCAGAGAAACAAAACGTGATCCATTGCCCATTTCCCACACATACCACAAACAAATTCCTTAACACCACGCAATGTAACACAATTCTCTCAATAATTACAAGGTGTGCTGGCGAAGAGCCAGGCATAGGGTTGTTACAGTTGTAAATAATATTATTTGCATGTTGATATTTCGAATGTCTAAACGGAAAGAGAAATAATTTACCTCTTGTAACATTTCCCCTATTATAAATAATACAAATATTGTTTAAATGGTAAAAATGCTGAAAGTTAGTAGCCACAATTTTGAATGAATAAACGAATAAACCACTGAAATTGTGTTTAAAAAGTTTCGTTTAAAGAGATTGTGTTTAAAGAGGCAGATATTGGTAGACTTAAAAAAAAAAATTCATATCCCGTACATATGATAGCTCTAGTCGATTTGTAGAGTATAGAACATAAATTAATTTTTTCGCGATTTCTATATTGGTCCCATAGTGAAAGTTGTTCAGTTTGATGGTCTTCACGACCCCCTTAAAGGTTTATTTGTATTTTTGTAACACCTTGTATAGAATTGCTTTAGTATTATATTAGTTATGAACATGTTCTTTTTGCGTAGGATAAGTATTCGAATGAAAACTTCAAATTAGCTGTTACCTGTGACTTTGTGTGCGTTTAATTTTAAGTCTAAGTTTGTTTTCAGTATGTAATTTATCTACCTGTCGAAATATCAAGATGGGTTCAGTGGTTTAGCCGTGAAAAAGTAGTAAACATACAGACAAACACACTCGCATTTATAATATTACTAGCGACTCACTCCGGCTTCGCACGGGCGGCACCATATATACGGCCTTACAAACACAAGCATTTCTTATGAATTAGTCCATCCATTAGAGAATTTCGAATCAAAATTCCTACAATAGTTTCTACGATTAGACGAAGCCTTTTAGAGATAGGACGACAAAAAATGCGGCGTGGACACACTGCATTTGCATCCCAAACAAAAATACAAAAGATTTATTGAACCAACGTGTGATTCTGGTTTTTAGGACACTTTATGATTAACAACCTTAGATTACCTATACATAGCACATTGGATAGATAATACATTAAAAGTTTTAAGCAGTGATCCCACACTAGACTCAGGGCTTGGTTGGAGAGTATAAGCATTAGTTTTAACATTTAAATACAAAAATGAGCGGCAGTTATTTATAATATATAGTTATGTCGGTACATCTAAGTATTTTAACATGGTTTGGGTAATATATTATGTAATAGATACGTGGCTTGATACGTTTACAGCACAAATTAACTTGTCCGCGTTTGGGGCAACCCTATCCAAAACCAACTATTATTACTAACAATACAAACGCCCGGCCCGCCTCCACGGTCTATGCCCACAATTAAATTCTCGTTTCGATTTCTATCACCAACGCCGTACAGTTTGCCACGAAGGAACACTTTACGAGTTATTAGTTTTAATACACATTTTTAACTGTTGCATCTTTATTTAGTGTGTGCACAGTACTTTGGATGCTGATTGTACTGTCCGGACTTTAATGAAAACTTAATTTGGTTTCACTGTTTTAGTATGACTTATTTAAGAAATAAATAGTTTAAAGTGGCTTTGTAACCATTTTTACCCGAAGGTTGTGTTGGAGAACTCACTTTTTAGCAATAAGACCGCCTTTTTTGGGTAGCTCTCATATCTTTTCTCTGTATTTTACTGCTTACAGTTTCGTGTAAAAAGTAAAGTATGATAATTTAATTGATTGATTGATACGCATAGAATTCTAGTAAGAACATTATTAAACAAAATGTAATATAATTCAAAACGGACGGGACTTGAACCCGAAAATCCGGGGCTTGTAAACTCCGTTGAATCCTTCCGCATCTTCAACCTTTCATCTTTACGAGACGTGAATTTTGGCTAGCCGGTTCATAATGGACCACCGCCTATCCTCCCTTGGATCCTATGATAATATCCCATTAGGTTGTGATTTTGAGGGCAAAAGCCACTTATCACTGGATAAAAAAACAAAAAGACAAATAGATAAGTCAAAAGTTAACAATTTTGCTATTAGTGTAGCGTGGGGTTCTGGGGTGGAACATCTGGTGTGGCCCTGGGCAGCACTTTACTACGGGCGGCATATATTTTCATTGAGCACTATCTTTTAACGATTCTTGGGGCGCAGAAAAGTCGAGCTCGCTTCGCTCTGTCTAAGTTTCCGTTTTCATTACTGCACACAATCTTTAGGAGTTCTGACCATAACTAAGATGAGGTGCTAAAAATTTCGAGCTCGTTTCGCTCGCTCCATAGCTTTTAAGGTGCACTTGTTTTGTACGGGCTAAAGAGTTCTGGCTACAACAGATTCGTAAAGAAGAGTAATGTAGAGCTCGGTTCGCTCGCTCCATGTTTCTATTTTTGACGGATGAGATTTACGGCTGCAACCCGAGAAGTTCTGCTAAAAAATGTTTTTACCCGACTGTGACAGAAAGAGGGTTATGTTTCTATAATTGTATATGAAGGTAGGTATTCTCTATGCTTATAAAAAAGAGGCGGCGAAATCTATCTTTGCCCCGGGCGTCAAAAACCCATGCTACGCCACTGGTTTTTCTTTCTTTCTTTTCTGTCTTAGTTGTCACGAATAAACAATACCGGAAACCTTCAATATACCAAAGATGTCTTCATTGCTACAACTACTCGCTAAAAGTGTTGTAGCAATGTTTCTGAGCACCCTAAAAGAGATTATGGTCGAAATTATATCAAACTAATATACACTCATCATGTTATTTAAGAGCCACGCCCTTGTCGGTGGAGTATTCGCCACTCTTGTTTAATATACACTATATGCTTTAAAATCCACGCCTTTCCAATTAATTCAACTATAATTCACAATACCACAGCATAATAAAAACAAATTATCTCAAATAAATATAAATTTAAAAGGCTGTAATGGGCCAAAAATATTTGTCCAACAAAGCCCAGATGGACCATTTCGCATTTCATACGTGGCCTTGCTATTCTCGAATAAACAACGAAACTTGCATGCAGCCTTGGCAAATTTACTTGCATGTCTGCTACACCATTTTCTCTCCTAAATCTACGACATTAACGTTGTTTAAGACCGTAAGAAAGTGCTGCTTTAGGAGCTTTTAATGTAGTTGTTTTTGTACACAAATGATTTTAAAGGTTGTTTAATCATTGTCAAACAAAACATGTTTGTTTCAACCCTAAAATAGAATGACCTTGTAATATAAATTAGGGCAGTGTAAATATTGGTCAATAGTAAAACAGAATACGGCCAATAACTGGCCCTTTCACCACTCTTCTTTGTAATATAATATTCTACAGAGGATATAAGGGTGCACTAAGAAGGATTTTCCAAAACTCATGCCAAATCTAGGGTGAAATTGTGTTTTTTTAAACCGCTAAACGTTTGTGTAGAAAGTCGTATTAGGTACGTTTCTATCCGAAATCCACGCGAACGAATTCGCGGGCAAAAGCTATTTTAGTATAATTTGGAAAAACTCTGAGTGCTCCCACTAGACCAAACTGAACAACTTTCACTATGGAGTCAACACAGAGAAAAGATAAAAAAATCTGCTGTCCCATACATTTGAGTCGAGCTGGTACTGCAGTTCTGTATGGGACAGCCGATTTTTTATCTTTTCCCGGTGTTGGCTCTATAGTGAAAGTTGTTCAGTTTGATGGTCTAAACCACCCCTATATTTATTACTAGGGTGTTTTGTTACAACCTGTATAATCATGCGCATTGAAATTTAAATATGTAGACATCACACTTCGATCAACAATATCCAACTAGATAACGCGTCAGCGCTCAAAACATGTCCCGGCAAATAACGCCTCACTATTGGAGTGAGGTCTTATTTTGAATTAGTTGCGTTCGAACAAAGCCAACGTAAGCACGTCTCGCAATGCCGCAGTGTTCCTTTTTTAAATTACTAGGAATTATGGTTGCTTTGAGGTCGAAATTATAATGTATTCGGACTGTTTTCTCGGTTCGTTAACAAAAAATGTTGTATATTCACGAGGACAGAATTTCTCTTTGATTTTGTATGCGACCCGTTATCTAGTTGTATATTGTTGATCTAAGGCATCACACGACTCTGAGCCACCCATAGATGGTATGGTCGTAAGTATATGCATGTCGTTACGTCATTCATACGATATAGCTTCTCTTTTGGTTCCAGAATTAGAACCAAAGTCCCAGAGCTGGTGTCCTGATTCGGCAGCACCAAAGCAAACGTAATTGCACCTTCAAAGGCTAGACTCTACCTGCTACACTTTACCAACACCTGAGGCCTTTTTGCCCATAAACAAGTGACAGTCTTGCGTGCCTGAACAGTGTGGTGCAAGCTGTAGGAAATTGGAGATTAAATTTTTCGAGTACGCTACCAGGCGCTCGTACGCAGACCAAATCGGATGCGTACTGAAGAAGCGCCAAATAAAAATGTACCCGGAACCGACGAACTTGTATGAAGACACTTAAGGATGTTGAAGAGGCGAGAGATGTGTGTCAGATTCATAACATGTGGCGATCCGTTGTCTCTGCCTACCCCAGTAGTAGGACATAAGCGTGAGCATATGTAAGTGTGAATAAACGCGAAGGTTGGAATCTAAGGTTTAAAAATTACTTCAACCAAAGAATTGAAGAAGTTCTCATGGATGAACTGTTAAGGAATTTAAACAACGCTGACCGTTCTTTGGATGGGTAGTGGTTTCTATAATCGTATCACAGTGAGAGTCTTGTCAAATTATTTTCAACTTTTTTTAAGTTTTAAGACTTTTTTTTGTTAAAATTGTTCTCATTTCATAATTTTCAGTGGTGAAAATATGAGTAAGACCTAGATACGCAAAGGGTATACATTGATACGAAGCAAATGTTTCAAACGCCGATGATTTACTGCAAACGTTTAAGGAGATCTATTGTGTAGCTCCGAAATGCGTCGTCAGATATACCAAATTAAAATAGGACCACTTCGGGAATATAACCCTTTCAAAGAAACAAAGATTTTTCTTTTTGCCACCGTTGATGAAAATAAAGGTGATATTTAAAAAAACATGCAGACGGACATAGAAACTCCTCCTTTTTTGATGTCGGTTAAAATGGATCTCAGTTTCTTGTGGGTTCTTGACTTTACTCTTAAATACAATTGAGAGGGAACTTTTATAAGGGAACATTTTAGATTAGCTTAATAATACGGGGCCCAATTATTTATGCTGGCTTTATCCTCAATAAATGGGCCTATATTATTATACTCTGAATTCTTGTATTCTGACAAATGTTGACAATTAACTTGCGTCTGAATAAAATGGATAGGCCACAGTTTACCATGCGGGCTTTTTGATTGACGGAGGTTTGCGGTCGCACAAAAAATATGTGGATATCACAGGACTCCTAGTAGATAAATATCGAAATTGATGGAAGAATTTCTAAGTTATAAAAGTAACCCGGCGCATAACGGTATTAGAGAGCATCTCATGCCATTTGTCATAATGGGATGCGGGTCGGTTAAAAAAAATGGGGCCCCCACTGCACGCCAATAATGTTCCAAAAAGAAAATTTGCTGTTTCAGAAGAAAAATGTTAAGCCATATTATATGTCGAGCAACAAGGTATTGCCTAGCTAGTGGATATGGCTTGACGAATAGCGCTTCACTGAAAAAAATGTTTTGTTAAATGTAACTGAATTTTAGTGACTACCGAACTGTTTTGTAAAAAATAATCAAACATTTGTTTAAAACAGCAAAACAATTGGCTATTTATAACCAAATGTTTGATTATGTTTTGTAAAACAGTTCGGTAGTCACTAAAATTCAGTTACATTTAACAAACATTTAGTTAAAGATTTCTTTGATTGTTGGCCATGTGGAGAAATTTCTCCAAATTATAACATAACATAACATAAATATTCTTTATTTGCACACCAAAAACATACAGCAACAAAAACATAATTAAAAGAACGTAAGGGTACAAATGGCGGTCTTATCACTAAAAGCGATTTCTTCCAGACAACCATGGGATGGAAGAACTCTTAAGTATAAAAACTTGCTGTGGCGGTGTAATAATAATACGATATCAAATATCTAAGCAGAGTTTCTAACAATCTAACATATCTAAAACCATTAATATCAAAACTAGGTCCAACCATCCCAAAAGCCCAACTTGCCATCTCAAAGCATCAAGGACTCTAATAACTTGCACCCACCTGGCATGATTCCAACTGCCTTATGTGGCAACAAAACACTAGGCAGCGTGCTCTCTGATATCATTGCCGAGAATAAGCCGAGTTAAACGTGAATTAGAGTGCTTTATATTGGATTTAAAATGTTTATAAGTGCAGGTAGATTCTTGTACTGGATGGAATTTGTTTGAAGTATTTAGCAGTAGCTTTTTTGGGGATTAATTCCCATTTAGTTAGTTCTCTTTATTGTGGTGTGTAAAATTTTTCATCTGATCTGGATTTTTAATGCAAAATACATCCTTGGTTTTCGAAGCGTTTATAGTATCCACTATCCATTAAAATTGACATCGAGCAACAGAATATGGGCACTTAAATGTAGATATTCTGAATATATTGTTATATTTAGAGGTCATGTTCATGTAGAGAGAATGAATGAGACTTATTATTATAAATATTAGTGGAAGAATCAGGATATGGGAGTCCGAGGAGAACATTTCAATATGGAATGAAATATTTTCCCCAAAAATGACGGAAATGCATGAAAGTACAGCTTGGCCAAAAAGAGTAGAAATTAAATGAAGGCGCTGCCTCCACGCAAGAACGTCAAAATCACGCATAACCTGGCAACACCACCACACTCAAATTTTAGTTCCACCTGTCACCATGTTCATGACTTTATGGCCAAGCTTATAGATGACGCGAAAGAAGTACTTATATCATAATCGTAGCATGTGATGATAAATAGTCTCTGGCTACCCATAAAAATGTTGTTAGCATTGTATGTATGTTAAAAACAAACATATTAAAATACTAAGATGAATCGAACGATGCAAAATGATTCCTGTATCCAATTGGACTGTGAAGTAAAACAATGTCATGATTAAGGATCCAATCTTTGAAAAACTCTCTGTTTGCACAAACATTCGGCCTTTGAAGTAGAGTCTATTTTGGTATAAATTTCAAGCACAATCGAAACTGAATCGAAACCCACTGAAACTTCTAGCGTGTGGTTAAAAAGAAAAAGCTTGCAATGAACTATTCCGGCCTTTGAAGGGTTCCGAAATCGTATTAGAAAATAACAATAAAACTCGTTGCTGATGGAAGATGTCTAAAATTAAGGTAATCTTAAAAAAAAAAATCCTAGCCTTTATCTAGAATTTCGTTTTTTCTATGAGCCTTATTTAATAATTTTTACAAACAGGAGTTTGTATTTATTAATTGGTACTCCATTCGAAATTTTAAGTAACTATGATATTTTCAATATTATATTTTTCTACGAAGGTAAATTCTTTCCTCAAAGTATACCACACTGTCGTAATCTGTGCAACCGAGCTCTGCTCGCAGAAAACGAGTTTTTCCAGGGATGAGACCCTATCTAGATCGCTTTTTTGCCCCACAACCCACTATCCTCAAATATTTATCGAATTCCTTAGACCGATTTTCTAGAACGCGATTACAGATACACAAACAAAATGTTGCTAGTTTAATAGTATATTGTATTGTATAAATACGAGTAATATCTCGACTTGTACTGTTTTTGTATATTTCCGCTGTTCAAATAAAGAACATTTTATTGTAGAAACCTTCGATCAAAGTAAAATTAATGGATAGGCCCAAAGCGTGTAAAGTTGAAGCACACTACTACTGGTACATGGTTCATACAAACTGGCACACTTGTCTGTCATCTCGGTACAAATTTGAATAATACCATTTATTTGTTTTGCCTCATTTTTCTCGTTTGAAATGTTCATGTAAGGCCTAGCCCATCCCTTAATTTTACTTGGTAGAAACGACAAAAATATGAGTCCCATTTTTCGACACTGGTCCACAGATCCCTAAAAATAAATAAAAAAATACTTCACAAGCCCCAGTTATTGGTGCCAATTAGTGGTTCCAGTGTTCCGTGGTTAATTGCTACGGATTCGTTTACTTATTCATCAATCCGCGACGACAAGGGACTGGGCAGGTTACTTGTTATGTGCCCCTGCACAAGATTGTAGTTTGTTTTTATTGGTTTGGTTTTGGTCGGTAGGTTACATTTTAAAGATTTTATTTTAAATAAAACTGTGGTGGTCCAGTGGCGAGTAACCTTGCCTGCCGTGCAGGAGGCGATGGTTCGATCCCCGCCCAGGCCGACTCGTACTAATGAGTTTTTCGGAATTTATGTACGATTTGTAACACCACTGCCTTTTCGATGAAGGAAAACATCTTGAGGAAACCTGCATGCTTCAATTTCGAGGCATGTATTGTACCCATGCACTGTCCATTATAAGTGGCGACGGGCTCACCCCCCATCACTACTGGTGAATTGTGGATGTTCAGAGATTTCAGAATATCTCTGACTACCCCCTCGGGGAATATAGTCGTTAGCATATGCTATTTTTTTAATTACTTATGGGTGCCTCACGACGGGGGAGCCGAAGTCGAGGCAGATCCCGGAAAAGGTGGCGAGACATAGCACCGAATAGAGAGACGTGGAAGAGTTTAAAGGAGACCTTTGCCCGGCAGTGGGACATAACAGGATTTTTTCCAAAATGTTATCAGAGTACGTACACCATTATGCAATTGTATAGGCAATACAAAGGCAATACAATGCATCAAATGATTAATTGAAAAGATTCTGAGTGTTTCAGAACCGTTTCATAATTGCTGGAATCCACAACTAAATCGGGATTAAAAAACCATAATAATAATTTATTTTCATTCATAACCCCTCAGATAGTTAATTGGCTATAGATTTAATGCCTAAAGCTTAAATACCAGTTCCATATCTCACAATTCTTAGCCCACAACTCAACGGCTTTCTTATGATTGATGGGCGGCAAAAAAACCACAATGTAAGTACATTTCCCAAGGCTTTTCTTTGTTACGTATTGTTCGTTCTACCAGACGGAGACGATAAGAAAATTTTAGCCTAAAACACTCTTTCAACGTTTTAATGGAATAAATAAAATCAGTTTAATATTTTTGAACTAAAAGCTCTCATTCAGGCTTTCTCGGGACAGGGGGTTAACTAACTTATATATTACCGCTGGCCTTCTCCATACAAACGTAGTCGTACGTCAGTCGTAGTTTTATAACGAGTTTAATATTATTAATTAAATCAAATACTGCCTCCGTGGTCTGATGGTTAAGAGCATTGGGCTCTTGACGCGGAGAGCGTGGGTTCGATTCCTACCGGGGACACCTAGTGATTAAATATGTCACTTTGTGCTTTTTCCCCAGTTGGTTAGGACATTGCAGGCTGAATCACCTGATTGTCTGAAAAGAAAGATGATTCAGTGCTTCGGATGGCACGGCGGTTGGTCCCGGCTATTACAATCTTTGATGGTAGTAGTCGTTACATAAAAACCACGTCAGAGGCCGTAAGGCGGTCTGAAAAAACTCTGACACCAGGGCTTGCCCACACGATAAGAAAAAGAAGAATAGAATCAAATAACTACACGTTATTATTTAACTAAACAACGTTTTTCTATGAAAAAAAGTAAGAAATCGTTACATCCGATCCGACAAGCAAATCCCAACAATACAAACTCACTCTTGAAAAACAAACTGCCCCAATTTGTTTACTTCATAATCATAATATCATCAACTTAAAACACTTCCCCAAGTAATTGCTAACAAACTAAGCTAAAAGTCGACACTTGAAATCTGAAATCTTAGCCCATTTCCACTATACCTTTCAACCGCAATTTTCCTTTCCCCAATTTCGCTTTCAAATATCGCTCAAGTTGCCACTGGTATTTGCCGACATGGCCTCAAACTCAAAGTGTCTGGCCTATCAAGTTGAAATGGCATCTACAAAATTTCGTTACCCTCTGTTTACAGTTGCCATGATTTAAGGCTAGGATATCCCAGTGCAAGCGTCTCTTTCTTGCAAGCATAATTAAGTTTACAATTAGCCGTCCCGCTCCAATTGAAAGCAGGATCGCAAAAAAACGTGTTTTTCGTCAATATCTTTGCTCATGAGAGTTTCTAAGCTTAAACTTCTCCTGAGTTCACTAGAAATATTTAATGTATTTAGTTAAGTACAAGAATAAAAAGTTAAATATCAGCAGTTTAATCATAGTATTGAAAAAACATAACAAAAAGGGGTAACTTTGGGATTTTTTTCTATCGAGTAAACTTAATCTAATCGTGTTATTGAGAACAGTCGCCCATCCACCCGATCCTTAAATAAGACATAATTTAATTTCAGACTTTAAAACACAGTTTAAAACACTTTTGTTTGTGTTCAAAAAACGGCCTAGACGTATTCGGAACTTTAATGATTCTCTCATTATTCATGTCACGCTGAAGGTTAATTATTTTTAGTTTGTAAATCTATTTTGTTTTTGTAGTTATCTTGTTAAATATTTATTGGGTTTTAGGTTACTGGGACAGAAAATGTTGATGTTAGGATTATGATAATTATCTGGAGGAATAATCGAAAAGTGACACTTTTGGAATACATCGGTACCATAATTTACTGTTTTATGGTACCGATGTATACAGGTTGTTACAAAAGTAAAAATAAACATTTAAAACTTTTAAGGGTGTTGTTTTGACCATCAAACTGAACAACTTTTGAAAATTGCGAAAAAAAATCATCTATACCCTAATAGCTCGAGTAGATTTGTAGCATTCAGATGTTTTCGATATTTCGATATTGGCCCCATTGTGAAAGTTGTTCAGTTTGACGGTCTAAACCACCCCCTTAAATGTTTTTTTTTTGTATTTTTGTAACACCTATTATATGAATAATATAAAACATGAATCAAGTGGTGATAGTTGACACAATCTTTAAAATAAAATACTCGTCTATTTTGATATGTAGGTATGTTTGTTGTTCTATTGATGTTTTATTGTATTCTTGTTTTCTAAATTTGTTATGTGTATGTTACTTACACAAATCAATTGTTTATTATAACTTTTTAAGTCATTTTTGTAATATAAGTTAGTTAAGTAGCTACCTACTCTTTTAATTTTCTTTTTTAAGTCCTATAGTTTTTTCCCTGCTATCACCAATTCTATTATATTCGTAGGAAAGAAATCTTTCCGATCGAAAGAAATTCTGATCATAGTATTTAATAAGTTCACCGTCACGCCAATTTACTGTGTCATGTTAAACAATGTTGAGTTCTAAGTTCTAAACAATAAAGGTCACTTACCTCAGTCCCCTGAACTTTCAGCTTCATGTGATCTTCCCTGGTGGTCTTTCCGTCTTTCCTCTTCTTCCAGCAGTATCCATCGCGTCGGTATCGGACTTTCTTCCTACTGTACAGCAGCATAGAGCCGCTTTTTGGTCTGTTAACAAAACGAAACTATGTTAGTGGTCGTAAGTATCCGACCGAAGATCGGTTTTCGGACAAAGCCGACAGCGAAGGTTCAATTTCATACGTAGAAATACTAAAATACCTAACTAAAAAGTATTAAAACAGTGCCAAATCTACCTGTTATTTTGTCAAGAACGTGTAGGTAGGTATTCTAGATTACCACGTGCCCTGCAAATGGAAAAATGTATTCAACGTATAAGTCCAACATTAATTAATTACGAATTTAGGATACAACTAGCCAATTTTTTTTTAGGAAAGGCTTACATTTGATAAAAAAATTACATCTTTATTTTTTCTTATTTAAAACGACATTTTGTTCATATTTATTTATTAAAAATTAATTAAAACAGTAAGGTGACTAGAACACTAAATCTTCGGTTTCGGCCGAAACTTCTGCAAATTTTGGCAGAAGACGAATATGTGGGTTTTTGGCGTAGAAGACCCAAGCCAAATCTTCGGTCGAACACTAGTGTCCATCAAAATCTTTTAAGATAAACAAAGCACCTTTTGAAGAATCTTTTTCTTGTTTCATTTTACCTAAGCTCGTGAAATTCCCCTGTGAAATAAACTCAGAGTAAAGAACTCGCATCATAATGTTATTACTCTAAGGAAGTAACTTCTGCTTTATTTTGATAGCTAGAAATATCTTGAAGTATAGTTACGAGTATATTTTAGAGAAGGTCAAATGTTTGTTTTGTGTTAGTACTGTGTTGTTTCAACTTGTTTCCGGGTACCTAAACCAGGATTATCCTTAGTTGGATGAAGGGACCAAAAGAACGTGGCCTCTGACCTTTTTTCTACCTTATTTAAAGAGTTAGACTAAAGTTTCGATGGTAATTTTATTAATGAAGAGTAGTTTATGGCTTCAATAATGCATGCATGCATATGCTCACTAATATATTCCCCGAGGGGGTAGTCAGAAATATTCTGAAACCTCAGACCATCCACCATTCACTAGTAGTACCGAAACTCTGTCCAGTGTGACGGGAGGTGAGCCTATCGCCACTTATAATGGACAGTGGGTACAATACACGCCTCGAAATTGAAGCATGCAGGTTTCCTCACGAGGTTTTCCTTCACCAAAAAGCCAGTGGCGTTACAAATCGTACATAAATCAATCATGATTATAAAGACCTGTTACAGCCTGTCGAATTCCACTGCAAGACGGAGGTCTCACGCAAAAAAGATGTGAAGGAGTGGGCCATACTCAAGGCAAGTTAGTGGACTGCTGAAGATTGCTTGGAGATTTGTAGGAATAACGAAGAAGGACATCTCAAGGGTATATCAAGAAGTGATCAAGAAGTTAAAATTATTTGGCGATGATTATGAAATTAGATATAAAGTACTCGAAGAAAAATGTCTTGTCAGTTTTACTAGACTTTTGTGACATGTTGATATAAGTCTAATTATGAATCTGTTTTTTTAACAGATAAAGTAACATTTATACAAGCTTCGTCAATCTTATTATAATATAACAGCCGGTAATCAGCACAACATGCTTCGTCAAAACCTTAAATAAACAGTTAGAGATCCGTAACATGACTCGTCAACTTTTTTTTTTAATCTTTACTTTGTGAATTATCATTACCAATCAATCAATTATTTATTTGTCGAAAGTACATTATACTAATTATTAGAATGGTAAATAAATAACGTATCTCCACTTCCAGTAATTAAGGACATACAATATATTTAGTGATAAGGTCACAATTTGTACCTACCGTTCTTGTTCGTGTATATAAATTCTTGTTTATGTGTATTTTGGTGTGCAAATTAAGAATTTATCTTATCTTCAAATCTTTTATTTATTTATTACCCATTTTTTACTACGCGTGTTGATTTTAGACCAGTAAGATACTAAGAGTCACTCAATAAAACCAGTTCCATAAAATCAATGAAAATTTAAAAAACAGTACAAAAATAAAACGCAAAAGTTTAACAAGCTTTTTTTTCTTTTATTTCCGCCACCCTTTCACGGCTCCATGCATCTTGGAGTGGTTCCAGCTATTTCTATAACATTGTCTTCTGCGCTGTGACAAACGCCTGAGCTCTTTATATAAGGCTTGATTCAATTCATACAATCATACATGTTTACTGTTCTATGTTATTTAGAAACAATAGATCGTCATCTACTACGATATTGATATATCTCTGCAGCTATTTAACTCGCTTCATTAATTCAATTGAGATATGTATTATCTAGTTAAAGCAATTATAATTAATTTATTATACAACGTGTTAATGAATAAGCGCAAAACCTCATACACCTTAACTGATTTGTAACGAAATAATTAGATTTAAACAATAATTTCATTATTTTAAGAGTTAACATTTAAAGTTATTAGCATTTTAAGTTTTGATGCAAAAATTATTTATATCATTTCAGCAATTAATGATAGCGCTAACGTGCTCATGTATATATTTAAAGAATCTTGTTTTGGTAGTAAGTAAGAGTGATCGAGTTCAGTAAATTTAAAATTGTCATCATTCATTTTATTAAATAAATTGAAAAAAAAAATTACCTTTGTTGAAACCATGATAATTCTATTATGCTCTCGATTCTAAACAAACTACTTTCCAGTTTAGTTACTTTTTAGTTATAAGTACGTGCGTGTGTGTAAGTACGTATGTACGTCCCTAATTCGTAAGAGGAGGATGGTGGGATTTACGTCTTATATTTGCGTTATTGTTAATATCAGTGATATAATACGAGAAATGTCTATAATTACTAACTACAGATAAACAGATGTATTGGTGCGGTTTTAGTTGAAAGAAAAACAGTGTTCCAACAACTGGGAGTTTTTCATGTTCTGGAATTCTCCTGGGAACGAACAGGATGGGATGCGATTCCAAAACAAAAAAACTACATAAATTTACTAATCTCAAAGATCCAAAAAAATTTTTTAAACAATCATAAAACAAAAGAGACTTAGAAAAAACAATAAAAAAGCTTAAAATATTTCCCGCCTCCCGCTGACATGACAATCGTTAGCCAAACTGACAGTAGAACTTTAAAAAAAGGTCGCAACTAAACATAGATCGGTCAGATTTATGGATCCAATACGAGATTTATAGGTCGGCGAAAAGTCATGAATTTGACGCCAAATGCCTTTTTTACGATAAAAAGCGTGTATGTGACGTCACTCGAATTATTGCGATTGCTCGGCTTTTATTGCATAAATAAATAAAATTGCATCTGTGATTATTTTGGGATTTTTCAGTCGACAATAAATTCGTAGCTGACTTTACAAATAATGGTTTTCTTAAGCCCTCGTGGGTTAGGTATAATGGAAGCACAACATAATTTTAGCATAGCATATGGTCACGTATATGGGCCCCGAGGGCGGGCGGAGACATCTGAAACCTCCGAATATCCACGTTTCACTAATAGTACCGAAACCAAAGATTGTATAAGCAAGCTATAGAGCGCGCGTAACCAAGTATTAACTGTTGGCACGGATTTTAACAACAAAAAGTGTCAATTTCTCGTTACCAAAATAAAACGCGTCCATGTTGTAAGAGTGAGCATTTTCTAGAGCAATATTGAAGCTTCTATATTTTTGCATATACGTCTGTCTATCATGGAAATTTTAAAGAAAATTTTAGATATATGAACTCGAAATACTATGAAATTTGACAGTCATTTGCTTACGCTCGGCGCCAAGGGCCGTGACAGATGCGCGCGCTCTATTAACTTGTTTAATAGATACTCTAAGACCAAACTCTGTCCAGTGTGAAAGGGAGTGAGCATGTCAACGTCCTACTCACATACTGCCGAAACTCTTCGAATACTGCCCGTAAAGACGCTCCTTTACACACTCAAGTTCCATGTTCAACCCACAAAACATTAAAACTGTCAATATAGAGGGTAAATGTGCCAGTGTGTGACCTAGCATCGGCTGGTTGTTTTTATAGATTTTTGTTTCACATGCCCCGGGCATCAGCTGTGGGTGAGATCGCGACCGCCATTTGTATAAAAATATTTGGTGCTGTAGTATTCAAGTTATTGCTGACTCTTGACTTTATAGGGTAAACGTGCCTGTTGTGGCTGTTTATAGCGTGTTTCGAGGATGATTTAAGCAGTGCGGTTTTATGGCTTATGTTATGTGCTGAACTCCGTAAGGAGACTACTCTAATTTAAACTTGGATGTTTAACTACAGTGTGAAATTGATATCATTAGCATCCTGTTAAACTAAGAGTTTACCCATCAAACTGAGCAACTTTAACTTTGGGAGCAAACCGAATGCAGCAAACAAAAAAATCTGTTGTTTCATACAGTTGAGTCGAGTTCAGTATGGAACAGCTGATTTTTTCTTGCTCTGATTGGTTTGCTCACACTAAAAGTAGTTCAGTTTGATGGGTAGACTCTTAGTTTAAAATGATGCTAATGATATCAATTTCCCCTGTATATTCCTCCATATTTTTAATTAAGTTATCATAATATTTCGAACTAAAATTTTTACTCACATTTAGATTCCTTTTGTGTCTGAATTTTTTTGTTCATTAGGGTTAAATTTAAAATTTTCAGATGAAATTATATGGCAATGTCTTTTTACCTTAACTATTTTTGGTTCTCGTAGCTATTTGAATGAACAGTCTTTTCTGTTCTTTTGATTAAATTTTGATAGACCTTGTGGTCTATTAAAACTGATCAAAAGAACAGCGTAAAAGCGCGAAATCGGGATCGATTATGTCAAAGTGCGACAACCTGTATCTATCCAGATACGCGGGTGATTATTGCAGCTGTCAAACGCAAGTGACGGAGCGCTACCACAACCAGCACGTCCACCCTACATTAATAACGAATTCTGCGATATCTCACTGGTACCCCCAAGTTATAAAGCCGATCGTTCATACAAACTGAATTCGATAATTCGACCATAAAACCGTTCATAGTCCGCATTTTACAACTTTGTAATAAATTCAAGACGCGATCCGATTTCTGTAATAATTCAACATTTTCTTGCTGACTCGGTTTTCGGCGAGAGAAGTTACCTTGTTTGCTTTAAATAGGATATCGTAATTTGGAGTGCAGGACTTCGGAGATTAGTTTCCAATTCAAAATGGATGTGTACTTACTGTAACACGTATTGTTCTTCTCAACGATATCTTTTTATTTATTGATAGAACGGCAGATGCCAGATAAATAGATATTTATCTATAGATAATTGTATGTCTTATCGTTTTTACGATAGAGCGAGAAGAAAAAACGTTGATAAAAACAGTTTCTTGTATAAAAACCCCCTTAGCTATTGATTTTTTTACATTTGTAATCTTTTAGTAAATTTGCCATAATACCTAATGCACATTCTATGAAAATTTCAACTGTCTAGCTATTAAGGTTTAAAAGTTACAGCCCTAAATAGGTAGGACGAACGGACGGACGGATGGACAACGTAGGCTTAGTTATGGTCCCGTTTTCACCTTTTGGGTACAGAACCCTAAAAAATCGAAAAGGTTACAGACATACAGATAGACGGACGGACCCCCTTAGCTATTGATTTTTTTACATTTGTAATCTTTTAGTAAATTTGCCATAATACCTAATGCACATTCTATGAAAATTTCAACTGTCTAGCTATTAAGGTTTAAAAGTTACAGCCCTAAATAGGTAGGACGAACGGACGGACGGATGGACAACGTAGGCTTAGTTATGGTCCCGTTTTCACCTTTTGGGTACAGAACCCTAAAAAATCGAAAAGGTTACAGACATACAGATAGACGGACGGACGGATGGACATCGTAGGCTTATAATTAGGGTCCCGTTATTGTCCTTTGGGTACGGAACCCTAAATAACATATAACACTGAAATTACGATTAAAGAGAAGAATTATTGCGCTGACAAAGTTTCAAATTTAAGTTAAATACAAGATTCAACTACGACTTACGAATAAGAACGTATAGACCGCGGAACCAAACAGCCAAGAAAACTACTATCTTTTCAATGTTTTCTCTTCACACATACCTCCCATATTTAATTCATTAGTTAAACCATTTTTCCGTCATCTCCAAAACCCCGTTTACCCACGGGAACAGGCACATTACCGAAGCCATTCGTTAAATTCTTTACGGCGTCATAACCACGAATAGCTCTCATAAACTTAAATCAGGTGGCTTTTAACCACAGAGTAAAGAGCGAGGTAGAAGATGCATTTGAAGGCAAACACTTCTAACGTAAACTATGCAGCGTGTTGAAAATTATCACGTAACCTAAGTTTTAAGAATGGATAACTGAAAGAAATTTTATATCTTTTTTAATACATGGTGTAAACAAAACTTTAGGAGGTATTTCAAACCATCAATCTGATTTTTTTTTACTATGGGACTAATATAGAAAGTGCGACAAAAAAAATTGATGTTCCATAGCAAATGTCAATGGCTACTCCACTCGAACCAAATTTATGGATCAGTTGATGTTTTTTTCGAGATTTCTATGTTGATCCCATCGTGAAAATGGTTCAGTTTGGTGGTCTGAAACACCCTCTTAAATATCTAACTTATTTAAGTTTACACTCCGCATAATAATTTTTTTTCAACATTTCATAGAAATACGATGCTAAGAAAAGACGGAGTTTTATCATTTCATTATTGTTACATGAAAATACGAATACTTCTGGATCCCCATCGCGCTAAATCAAAACTTCGAAGTTCAATCCTTATTCAATTTCAGTTGTAATCACATTAGTACCTACTATTAAACTGTAACGAATTCCGTATCGCGCTAAACTTAACTTATTTACTTTATGATTGAGAGAATAAAACGTCTGAGCGATGTGTCAAACGGCTGTCATGCTGTTAAATGATTAGCATGTGTGTAAAAAGTTGTAATTCGTATGCGGTCCAATGACGTTTCAGTGAAAATTTATCTAGCGCGATCGGGCCCCCCTATGTTACGTATTTTATGTTCTTCAATTATTATTTTAAGAATGCTTGCTTATTTTTAGTAAACATTGTTACTAATCAACCTACTAACAAAATTATGGATTTTGGCCGAAATAAATTAGTATTTAAGGTCAGGTGGGGTAAGAAAAACATACTTTATTTTATACCCCATAACTCGGGGTAAGACAAACACTTTTACTAGCTCTGTAAATATCTTACATATAGGAGTGTTATGGGGACAGTTATAAAAGAAACAATTTCTTTAATTCAATATGAGTCTGATTAAGTTCATGTTTTTGATCAAAACTAGTAATGTTAGTGTGTTTGCCTTACCCCGGTGTTTGTCTTACCCAACCTGACCTATCTTAAATTCATTAAATTTACCTTAATCATAATACAATATTTTTTTCTTTATTTCATCCTAATCTTTCATTTCTTTTAACCGCGTAAGAATGCCAGCTACTTTCAGATTCTGAAAGCACAATCATAAAGAGTTAGGGCGTTATAATTTCAAAAAATCAGAGCTCGTGCCTCGTTCACTTGACTAATAGCTTGCGGGGGAGAACCCTTTATATTACACTATTTGTCTGCGTAAAATAGGGATGCCACTTTTTTACTGATCACTGTGCAAAAAAAGAGCCTCCCCGAGTGACGCAACCTGAGTTCGTCTGACGCACCTTGTGCAGTCAGCCTCGATACGACCTCGTGGAGTCAGGGCAGGACTGAAAAACAGCGCTGCGCAGTCAGTTCCGCTGGCTGTTGTCAGTATCACTGAGCTCCTATCCTCTTGCTTTTATGTATTTTTTTTTTGTGTGTTTTTTAATGATTTTATTTTTATTTATTAATAAAATTTTTTATACATATAATTAATAATAATTATAATTTTATACTGTTCATACATGCATTTTTCTTTAATGACTTTTCGGCAATAAACTGATTTGATTTGATTTAATGTCCATTGCTGACTGACTAATGTTTACATTACAGCATGAGTAATTTCCATGCAATATTTGTAAGACTGACCACTGTGGTGAGAAAGAGTGGGTATTGTTTTTATATTTTAACGTACCTGAATCTTTCTATAATTTCAACCTCAAAAGAAACTATTTTCTTATCTAAGGAGGTGGTGGTTGTATCATGGTTTCTGACCACCTTAAAGGAGATTATGCTAAGGCTGTCAGGAAGAAATCGCTTTTCAGCGATAAGACCGCCTAATTTGTACCATTATCGTTTCTTTGTTTCCTTTAATTTTCTATGCTGTATTTGTGTTTTGGTGTAAATAAAAGTATATTTCATTTATTCATTCAAGGAGATTATGCTCCTGATATTTATGTATGTATATTTTCGAGGTGTAATAACTTACTAAACACTGATATCTGTCTTTTATACAGAGTCCTCGCACCATGAATCCAACTCGCAATTAAGAGGACAGGCGGGCTCTCGAAAAAATTTAGAGAATAGGTCAGTTTTCCAACTGTATAGTATTTATTCGATCCGCCCCTCCAACACACCCCACAGACTAGATTGCGAAAGAGACAACCTCCAGGACGTCGGACAGGCAGGTGGGCGGTAAAATTTATAATTTTCAAAGGTCCCTAGTTCTTACAGTAATTAATTTATGCAAAAAATCAATACAAAAGGATATAGCAGAGGTAACGTAGATTTTTTTTTTCAATTTTTTTTATTTTGGGGCTTTTGAGGTGCCCTGAGGTTATGTCAGCCACACGTAGATAGTATGGTAAAAAATGTATTGCTCTTGTGTCATTATCTAGGGAGGAAACAGTTTGTATGGACAAAACGGTACTAGTCTATCCTCTTAACCATTTTTTTTTCAACAAAAAATAGCTTAAAAACGAACAAACCTTTATTTCTCTTGGCATTACCCTATTCTCTTTATAGCCTGCTATATGTCTGGTGTGCGGAGATTAAAAAGCAGTGGCACCCGTAATTCCTGCTCTTCGTGTCCAAGCTACGCGTAAATTAATTTTATTGTCCTTTTCCAGCTTAATTAAAATGTGTATGTGAATATTTTTGGAGGCTATAACTGCTGTGCTATAGCCTTGTTTATTGTGAAGATTCATTTTTTATGGTTGTCGAGTATTTTTCGGCGAGATGTTCCTTTTTTCGAGTTTAAAATTTTATGAGTTGTTTCAGTAGTTTAACTTTATTTTTAAATGATGTCATAAATGGTTCCTGGGTAAGGAAATAGAGTACATTTATACCCATTCCCGGTATTGTAGTGGACTTATATCTAATTGTACGAATCCATCCTTTAAGGAATATGGGATATGTATCTGACCTTGTTTTAAAATATTTAGATTCTTGGAAAAACATAATTTTTTTTAAATTCCTTTTTGGAATTGAGTTATGGCAGAGATAACTTCAGTAGAGGAATTATCATTTATCACACATAATTTATTTATTTTATATTATAATATTTAGAAGACCAACTATAATTATTGATTTTAAACATGTTACAGCCATGTTGTGCTATTTCGAATCAAATGAAAGATTCAAGCGTGGGTTCAAGTCCCGCCCGAGACAAATTTTTCAATCTTTCATTTGACCAACTATAATTGTTGACACAATGCAAATTTAGATGGCTCGTTAGCCATCTTATCTTTCTGTTGAAAGTCAATTCGGTATGTCAAGTTTTATTTTGGAGGGCTGAATAGAAAACCATTTCGAGATAATTGTCTCAATAATCATATTTTCTATGTCAGAGATTTTAAAATGAAAGGATTACAGATATTTTTAATAAAATAACGTCGTTTTTCGGTCCGTGCAGTGACGTCACTGGCATACCTGTGAACTCCTTGGTAAACATAAAATCAACTTAAAATAACCGGCCATTAAGAAAAAAAAATACTTTCACAATGTCAGAATTTGACATTTGATGTTGCAGTATCTTTTTCCAGCATAGAGTTAGAAAGAGGAGGCAGGTTTTAATTTTTTTAAATACAGCTGTAGGTAGTTTTTCTCCATGGAGTTCGAATTTTTTTCTCTCCACCATTTTTGCACTTAGAGATTACAGATCAAAATAATTTAAATATTAAATTTATATTGATAAACTCGATGAATCGCAATAAGAATGAAATAGGTATCTTAAAATTATGTCTTCTGTCCGTAAAAAATATAAAAATGAAGACAAAAAAAAACTTGACATACCGAATTATAGAAATGAATGCGAACCGAATTATAATATAATTTAAGGATAAAGATAAATTGTTACGCATGCATACATGCATATGCTCACGACTATATTCCCCGAGGGGTATTCAGAGATATTCTGAAACCTCAGAACATCCAGGTTTCACTTGTAGTAAATTGTTAGGTTCACTTTATAATACTAAGGGCCTGTTTCACCACTTCCGAAAAAGTTCTTGTTAGCTTATCCGACAGCTCATTTGACATGTTCTTCATACAAAATATATGTCAAATGAGCTGTCGGATAAGCTAACAAGAACTTATGCGGAAGTGGTGAAACAGGCCCTTAAACTACAATTCCTCTACACATTACACAAGTCAAAATATTTTATCATTTATTTAACAAAGGTAAGGATAAATAACAATAACAACTAAAATATAACTATAAGTAACACAAAATGAATGAAAAAGTAACGTAAGTAAGTCAAAATTTATTTACAATACCTACCTCATGTCCTTCTTAAATACGTCACAGTTTTCAAATTAGCAAAAGTCAAGTAGGCCAGACGCGAAACTTTTTAAATAAATTAAATTTGAATTAGAACAGAAACGCTGACTAACTGCACGTGAATGTAACTAACTAACGACTATCCTTAGACTTTGACTAATGACTCGTGAGTTATATTTCAAAAAAGGCCTTTCAGGTCTGAAAATTACTATGTTAAAAAGCTAGACTCAAACAAGCATAATTTAATGAGACTGTACATTTTGTAACATGATAGATTAGTGACTTGATTTTACACTCTCACGTAGCACATTCATAATACATTCACAAGGCACTTTCGTAGGCAATTGCTACGTATGTGCTACGTGAAGGTCTACGGCGTAGTAATTTCGTAGCATCAGGAATATAATTGGGTTCTAGCCGATCTCTCATTATCGTTTGAATTTTGCTTTTTATTCCGTTTCCTTTTTAGGTAACTGTTTGTAAATATTAATTAAGGGTATATTAACGTTGGCGCGCATACAAACGAAGTCTGGTTATATTTTCAAACAATAAGGCAATGCATTTTTTTCAGAATCAATTTAGAAACTAATTTCTCCGCTTGTACGATGTCAGATAAAATGTATAGTTTTGACGATCCGGTTGGTGTACTGGTTACCACTCCGGACTGCCAAACCAGAATCCTGGGTTCGAATCCCGGTTCGGTCATGGATGTTATATGTTCGTGCCGTTGTTGTGTGGTTTCCATATTAGAAAGCCTTACTTGGGATCATTACAATGTATGTGCCTGTAAGCGTTATTTAATTATTTTTTTTAAGTTACAGTGCCTCAAAGATTTCCATACGAATCTTTAATCAACCCTAGCATTGAAACTATATATTTAAACGAAAACCGGACAGCATACACGCAAAGAAATTTGTTTCTAGATTGTTCCTGCAAAATGTCATTGACTTTAATTGGTTAGGATTGAAAATATAACCAGAATTCGTTTGTATGTTGCGCGCAATAGCGGAACTCGGAATAAATGAACAACCCAATTTCTTTCCGTTGCTATCGTACGTTGCGACTTAGTTTTTAGAAAATGTTTTTGTGTGCGAAAAGCTAGCTTTTTATCACCACTCGATACAACATTCATCCTGAAACATTTAGGGCCTGTTTCACCACTTCTGGGTAAGTTCTTGTTAGCTTATCCGACAGATATTATGCCATAATTTCATACAAAATATTATGTCAAACTATCTGTCGGATAAGCTAACAAGAACTTACCCAGAAGTGGTGAAACAGGCCCTCAATATGCTAAAGGTTAGCCTTGCTGCAACTGCTCGCTTAAAAGATGCGTAGTTGTAGCAAGTTTTTGCCCCCCCCCCCCCCCCCCCCCTCCCCCCCCCCGAATAGGAGTATAGTCGTGAGTTTGTATATTTATTTATATTAGGTATAAGTTTTCTTTTTCTTTTGTTTTTTTCTTTAGGTTAAGTGTATATAATATGTACCTATATAATTTCTGTTGTTAACTTCTGTTGTTTCTGTGTGTATACTTTCCATTTAGGTGGTTGCAGAGGTGTCAACTTCATATAAAACTTTGTCGTAGAACACTCGTAGGCGGTATTAATAAATGTAGTGTTTTATGTATGGAAAAATAGCTTAGAAAATCTAGATTGCGCGTATGAAATAACATTTACAATTTATAATAAAATCACGAAGATGCAAGATGCATGAAATTTTGTATGGATAATTTCAAAGCTTGATATTTTCGTAATAATTAGTATAAATTGTAAATATTATTTGATACGCGCAATCTAGATTTTCTAAGCTATTTTTCCATATATAAAACATTACTTTTATTAATACCGTCTACGAATGTTCTACGACAAAGTTTTGTATGAAATTGACAACTCTGCAACCACCTTAATATTTATTAAGTTGTTCTTAATGATTAAATATTTATTCCTAAGACGATTTTTAAATAATATTTCTCTATAATTTTGGCTTTATAAAAATGTTAACTGCCTTGCGTTTATATTTTCTTTCTTTTTACTGACCGTATATAATTCTGACAAACTTTACCGATGACTGGTCAAGGTTAAAAATTTTAAAGGTTTCTTTTAAAAAAATGTTGTTCATACCTATTATTATTTTTAAAAAAACCTAACCTTTTTGTGGTAAACTTTCCGTGGACTTCAACATTTTGAAACGAGAAGCACTTTTTTACTGGTCATAACAAGGTCAGAAAAACTTCTAACATAATATGACAGGTCAAGGTAAAAAAAACTCAAAGTATTAAACAACTAAGAAAAAGGCGAATTGATCTACGTTGGTGAGAAAAACATCAAAAATATGCCATAATAAATCTGAAATGCCGATACCATTTCAATGTAGCCCTAGCTTCTATCGAACTGTGTATACATACCTATAACGTTTCCTTTTTTAATTTCTTAGCGTCTAATGCATACGGTTTGTATATTATTTATACGTTTTGACGTAACATGTATACGTTGATCATTATTAAATTTATTAATATTCTCTTAATACATAAGCTCCTTGGGTTATCAGAAACTTTGGTGCAAATACTAGCTTGACTTACGTCTTGGGTTCAATAGCTGACTCAGGCATTTTTCGAATTTTATAGCATATTTTGAGTCCCACGAGGCAAAGGCCTCTTTTCCTCCAATCCAATATGCAGTTCAGGAAGGTATGGAATTCGTCGCTCCATCTTCTCTTGGGTCTTCCTCGACGTCGGCAACCGTCTTGTGGAACCCATTCTGTGGCCATCTTGGTCCACCACTCCCGGTGCATACGACAGATATATCCCGCCCAATCCCACTTTAGCAGAGATAGATCGATATTTTCCTATACGAAATAAAAATCGTGGATTACCAACTTAACCTGTAATTTATTACTAACCCAGGTTAACACAAGTCTGACTTACATTTTAAGCGAGTTGGTCTAGTAAAGTTACTATTTTAAATAAATGTCGTTGAGTTAGAGAAACTTGCAATACAAACTGCCATTACAAATGTAACACAATAGTTAACATTCCATAACTAACAATCGGCAACATGCTAATAAGTCATTAGTTAACCTAAGCCTTGGTAAGCTGGGCTTTAATTATTCTGTCACTTTAAGTAACTAAGTAATTCGTACTGCAGTTTGTTAATTTTGTTATTAGTTTGTCAATTTTCAACAAGACTCAAAACTATAATCAACTCTCCAAAAATAGCAGATTCAAACAAATATCTGAGAGCACTAGTTTTATTATTGCCATACTCTGGATACTTCATACAAGCAGATTCGCATTAACAAAGAGAGTATCACCTGGCTGATTGCGAGCGTGAGAGGAATTCACTTCCACCACTCCCGAAAGCGAGTGAAGTCAAATTTGGTAGGACGCAGGGAGTGTCCGTACTGTGTACGTAGGTATTAGTACTCTTTCTAAAGGTAAAAATTCGTAGCCGACCACAAGCAGCAACAGCAAACGACGTGTCGCTCGACGACACGTCGCAGCGACACGTCGTTGCGCTATGATTTCGAACCCGACTGCCGACCACATCAGCTAACGGCAGTGCCGTATCCATCTGTCCTCTCTATAGGTACTGAAATAGGTATTATTTTACATTGCATCATCCGCGCCCACCCGTCTTAATGTTAATAGAGCATGAGACTATTCATCTGAGGTCGGACGAAAGTGTCGTCAGACGACGTGTCGGCTATGCAGGGTATTTCATATAAATACCATATACATAAAAACCAGTAGTGTCGCAGCGACACGTCATCTGCTGCTGCGTGCGGTCGGCTACCAACTTGTACCTTTATGCTGTGTACAAATTCTGTCCAGTACGACAATTATCTGAGCCCGCAGACCGCCACAGTTTTACAAGTTGGAATATATCATTTCATTCATATGAGTGAAAGTATAATCAATCCAAAAATATCATACTAAACTATCAGTGGTAAAAAAGAATGAAAAATCAAAATAGAACGAATTCGAAATCGAAAACAATGTCTAAAGCAAGCCTGCCACACAGATATTGGTAGCATTAATTGCAAAAAATTGCTATCAAACGGCATGCAACGTGTCGACGCGAAAAATTCAAATTTTACTTTTAAAAGTTCATTAGGAAAGAAAAAAGAGAGCCTTGATTTTAATGGGTTAAGTTTTGTGCAGCTACAAAACTTGATTTAGTTTTTCGGTGATTATTTTGGTGCATTAGTGTTCCGTACAAGAAATCGCAAAACGGAACACTAATGTATAATTGAATTTAATTGAATTGAACACTTATAGAAAGTGTAAGCGACGCGCCCTTTCCTTTTTTGAATTTGTACCTAACCAAACTATTTGTTGTTAAAAGAGACCTAATATTTTTATTGATCTGTGGTCCGTAGCCATCTGTCATGGCGATTGTTGCTTTGTTTTTTCGTTGATTAGTTTGTGTTTTACAAATTGTAGTATTTCCATGATTTCTCATGCAAAGTGTGAAATAAACGTTCTTTGACTGCAAATCCTATTTTCCGTTCGAGAAACCCGCCCCAGTGGTTAACAAAGTAGAATCATCCAAGATCCGTCCGTCTATCACATGCATTTGTTTTTCTACACCGATAGATTTGATTGTATTGAATAGGCTCCGAAACTACAGGCCGATATGAATAATTCTTTCACATTATCCGTGAGTACAATGAATTCGTGAATCCGTGCAATACAGGGTATAAAGAAACACCATAGTAATACTTAAGGGGGTGCTTCAGCCCATGAAACTGAAAAATGTATGGGACAGCAAATTTTTTTTTTTCGCGATTTCGTGGTTGGCTCCATAATGAAAGTTGTTCAGTTTGATGGTCTGAAGCTACTCCCTTTATTATTCCTAGGATGTTTTGTTACACCCTGTAAATGAGTCAACAGATTTATTTTTGTTCTGACATGTTTGTTTCCATAGTAAAAGTTGTTTAGTTTGATGGGTAGAGTATGTGGTTTAAAGGTTAATGATACTTTTCCTTACACCCTGTATAGCGAATGTGCTTGAATTTCGGCAATGGATAAATGGGTTATCTCAAGGGTTGTTTTTGTGCAAAAACACACGCTTAAGCCACCACAATATGGTGGTTCTTCGTGATAGGCCGGATAGCACGCAACTTCTAGACGACCGCTCATTAAGAGAATTTTATTCCGAGAGCGAAAATGCGCGCTGCATACAAACGTACTATGGTGATATTTTCAATACTAACGAATTAAAGTCAATGAAGTTTTGCAGAAACAATCTAGAAACAAATCTCTATGCTTGCATAGAGTCCGATTTTCGTTAATAATACAGTTTCAATGCTAGGCTTAATTTAAGATTTGTATGGAAATCTTTGAGGCACTGTAACTTTAAAACTATACATTTTAACGAAAATCTGAATCTATACAAGCATAGAAATTTGTTTTTAGATTGTTTCTGCAAAATTTAGTTGACTTTAATTGCTTAGTATTGAAAATATCACCATAGTACGTTTGTATGGAGCGCGCTCCGAATTATATCCTCTTAACAGACTTGCAACGCGACTCAATGTTTAGGTTGTAAATAGGACGAATTCGACATGACAAGAATAGGCGAAGAATTGCCAAAAACGTAATAATTTTTCATGTAACCAAATGATTGATACCTTAAAATCCTCCAAACACGAACTCTTACGCCATTCCTAACTGAAAATGATTCTATTTATATTCATAAGAATTTCTTTTTGGACCACGCGACAAAAATCCGACAAACTTCGTACCTAGGGGTTCGTGCTAAATCCACATAACTCTTTGGCAATTCGATTGAGATATTTATTTGCTATTTTACAAGTTTCGAACGTTAATGTTTATCGTACGAACGAACCGTTATTTCTACGTTTTTAAACGGTTTTTCAACCGAAATGTGGGTGAAATTATGGTCTAAATAGAAGATTTATTGGTGAATTGGTAACATGCAAAATATGCAGATTGGTTTTGCATGTTACAAAGTTTTTGCTTGATTTCGATGGCCTCATTATTTTGTTAGTAGTTTAGGTTTCCGTTTCGTCTGTTCTTTTCGAGTTGTTTGGTTAAAAATTAAGGCTGGCATTTTTTGATAGGTGAAAGTTCGAACAAGCATTTTTCGCAAAACACATTTACAATGCTCTCGGTGCTTCAATTAAGTAAAATTAGTATATAGTACTCTGTGGTAAAATTTATGGATAGGCCAGGCCTTGCGCGAACATTTCAAACCAGAAAAATAAGGCAAAACAAATGACAGGTATACTTCAAATACGTAACGAGATGACAGACCAAGTGTGCCAGTTTGTAAGGACCAAGTGCACCAGTAGTGTGCTTCAACTTAACGCGCTTTGGGCCTATCCATTAATTTTACTTTGATCGAAGAGTGTACCCACTTTATATTACAAGTGGTGAAACGTGGAAAGTTTTCAGAATATCTCTGACCCCCATGGGGAATACAGTCGTGAGCATATGCTTATGCTTTAAACTGTTCATATACCCATAATGTTATTATTCTGTTCTGTTATTCTTTTTATTCAGTTTGTATTTGGTTAACAAAAAGTATATTCCATTCATTCAAAACTCAAGTGTGTGAATGTAGCTGCTAGTTGCTACTGTGAGAATAGGTAGGTACTTCAGAAGAGCCGGTTGCAGCACTATCAATTAACGTCGATCGCCACAGCACCGGGCAAGTTGCACGAACTACAGCTGAATACAGATTACCAGATCGTTCTCGAGAGCGTTTGTAACGACCTACCTTAAATGCTGGCGATTTTGTGAATTAGGCTCAGTTTTGGTGGATTTATTGTGAGCTGTTTGAAATTCTACCTTATTTCTCGGAAAATAGTATAGTTTTATTGTATAGCTGAAGTAGTAGATTTAAGAGTATTCGATTTACGAGATTCAATTTGGGGACTTACAGCATAATCGATGGCTATAATTAAGACTTAAAATGGTTCTTTCAATCGACAGTGTGCCAGCGAGAAGCCGGTTTTTAATTGTACAAACTCAAGTGCAAAAAAGACAGAGAGACCAAATGGGGATCAACTAAATTTAGCTAACCCGATTTAACAATTAATTACTCACAGGTACACAGACACAACAAAAATAAGGTAAACATGTACAAAGGGCGTGCTTATCTCTAAAGAAATTTCTTCCGACAGGCCCGCAACAGATAATAGTCCTATGTTTTTCACAGATTTTAATAAATTTCGTCTCGATAGAATCGTAGGGCAAAAGCCCAGTTATTTGTAAAACAAAGTCAACGAAACAGCGCAATTAAAAGCAATAGTACCAAAAATAGAAACCAAACAAGTAAACAAAGCGACAAAATCGGCCGTTAGAAGCCTTAAACGAGGAATTAAAATGCATCGCGAGTTTCGCACTTAGAGCGGTCCGCAATTAAATTTGCCGACGGCCGAGCGCTCGCCTTAATTGATTGGCGATACCCTTGCATACGAAAGTGGTTTCGTACACTATGATGCTACAAATATTGGAAATTGTTTAATGGCGGGATTAATTTTTGATGATTATACTGGCACATGATGATAAAACACGATGGGTCGTTGGAAAGATATTTTGTAAACGAGCATAATATTTATAACGATAATTATTACACTTTATTCAAATTTATGATCAACTTTTGACAAGCTTGTGACTGTAGCAAAAATTTAATAAAGTAGCAATAAAATGCTATTGGATTCGAATGGTGTGTATTATGAACGGCTGTGTACGTTTTACGTCTTCTTGCTGCCCACGAGGATCAACTATCACTACGTACACGTAGTATAAAACAAAGTCCATTCCCGCTGTCTGTCTGTCCCTATGTATGCTTAGCCCCACTTGCGCCAACCACGGGTTAGCAATTAACTCCGGATAAAATAGCTCTTTCAGTTGTTTTTCTAAACAAAAAATCATGGGTTACCAACTTAACCTAGAGTTTATTGCTAACCCAGGTTGACGCAAGTGGGGCTTAGATCTTTAAAACTACGCAACGGATTTTGATGCGTTTTATTTTAATAGATAGAGTGATTCAATGGGTATGTTTATACGTACGTTGTACCCGTGCGAAGCCGGGGCTGGTCTCTAGTTTTGTATAAGCCCAAATCAAGTTTTTGTCCATTAAACAATCCTTGAGATTAACAATACTCCCAAAACACACTCGACACAGAAATACTAGACACTCGCAAAAGACTTTTACTCAATTAACACAAAAGAATAAAATGAAAAAGTATTTCTTTAATTTGTAAAAGAAGCATGAATATTTTAAAGACAGTTTCTATCGACCATTGTTAAAGGAAACTATTTTGGAATAGCAGATTACGTTGGCCGTCCTGCCATCATGCGGCTCAATTAAAATGTTCAGACACCCATTGTGTACATAATCCCCTGAACAATTCTCACAGATTCAACCAGAATAAGAACAAGGTCAAACAACTAGAAGTTATGACGGAGGTTAAAGCCTGCCACTGAAACAAGAACCGTAACCGTGTCAACATAAAGACAGATGTCATCCAATTTGCAACACGTCGCCGGCATCAGATAGCCTCGATGGATCGCCGCAGATCGGCGGTGAGGCGGGAATATATCAAACGCCATTTTGAAAGACGTGTCACGGATTAGCTAATAGGGATGTTATCTGATAAGTGTCAGAGACCTGTCTGATGGAGACAGTAATGCAAAGAGATCTCGTGAAATTTGTAGTAAGTATACATCGGGAAGCTGGGAAAGGTATTACGTATACATATACAGATGTACCATGTAACATGAACATTGATTGTACAGATGTAACATTAAGGGGGGTATTACAAAACGACACTCAAGTGGAGATCTCTTCTTGAGTATAGATAGAAAAGGATGCAAGTACATACAACGTATACGTGCATCCTTGTCTATCTTTACTTAAGTAGAGATCTCCACTTGACACGTTACATAGGTACTCAAGGAGATGCTTTCTGAAGCAGCTTTCCACCAAACTGTCAGACACACAAAAAATTCACTACAGGACAAACATTGAAATCACGGAAAAAATTACGTTGTCGAGTCAATGAAATAAATTAATGAAATAACAATAATGTCAAAGTCAGAGTCAATATAATTTATTCAATATAGGAGCTTGAAGCACACTTATTAAACGTCAAATCTTTTTTAAGTTACAGAATCCATTCTATCAATCTAGCATTCGATCAAAGACTCTAGCATGACATTTTGTCAAGAGCTAAAGTTTAAATATAAACGCGAATTTACCGAGACGCACCGCCACGAAACACGCCGCAATTCTCAATGGGGATTACGTAGGCGTAATCCCTGACAGCACCAACACCAACCAGAACATGAAGTTGAAGTCGAAGTTTGTGAACTTCGAATCCTTTTTTAAATATCTGACCAGTGTTTGTAGTACAAAATGATAAGATTCTTGTACTTTAATTGATTCTTAAGAATCTGTGTGGAATCCTAAATTGATAAGTAATGTACAAGACAAACTAACTTTTTTTTAAAGGTGAATAAATGTTGTTTAATTAATATAAAAAAAATTACAAAAAATAGCGGTCAGCACAAGCGTCGTTAATAAACATCATCATCGTCATTTTATTAAATAAATTTTCTGTATCAAGTCTGTAAGTTCGGGCTTAGAATTGTACAACCTATTTACTTTCTGTGGTCGGAAATGAGATGATTAAGTTTGTTATGCAATGCTTTTGTAGGCGAAAGCTTAGATCAAAGGATAACCCTAAAGCGCGCTATGCTGAAGCACACTACTAGGGCAATTGGTCCATACAAACTTGCACAATTGTCTGTCAGAACTAGGGCAATTGCATACAAATTTTAAGTATTCTAACCAATCATTTGTTTTCTTCATTTTTCTGGTTTGAAATGTTCGCATAGGACCTATCCATTAAGGGTATATTTTCTAAAACCCCTACTTTTAGGAACATTGTTTTCAGTGATATGCTATTGCATATCCAGTGTTTTATATTTATTATGAAAGAACTGCCTTTACTTAAAAATGTAATGAATCGTTTTTTTGTATGTTTCATATAATTTATTTTAGTAATCGCATAAAATCCGGACACTGTTCGTCGAAATATTGCTAAAAATGGGGTAACTTTAGGAACATTTTTAGAAGGGTTACGTTACACGGTTGAATTTACAGTTTACGTAAAAAGAAAGTTTATATAAATTTAAAAAACATAATGAATCGATTTTTTGAAATACCAGTCTGAAACACTAATATTTTTGAAAACATATTATTTAAAATCAAATATTGTGATTACCATACAAAATGGCGAACAAATTCAAGCTTTTGACATCCTGTGACAACTGCAAAATTATCCTTGTTTCTGATTTTTTTCATTGTACGGCGAAATGCCGTTACTGGAGCACGTCCGCGTCAAATGTTTTAAAAATAATTTGCGACAATTTTTTTCTCGATCCGTCTGTGGATGACTGAAACACAAAGGTAATTGAATGGAATAATTCATTATTTGTGTTTTTCTAAAGCTAAAATTATGTTGTATTCCAAAAAAATTTAACGAATTCTAGGATAATTTTCGTCATATTGTTCAATCAAATTGAAATGACTTCAATTATGTCAGTGTCGTCTAAGTAGCGTATACCAAATCTATGACCATTCTCTTTGGTCGGCTTTTCAATATACAATTACCAATACAGTCGCGCACAGTTTCAAATAAATTCTAAGCAAGAAGATTAAATTACCTACGTAGTATAAAATTCTTGATAAGAAAATCATGCAATTTTTATTTACTTCTGAAATTAAATCACTGCAAATAATATCAAAACAACTAAAAACTTGCTTCCTACCAATTTCAATGAATAATTGAACAGAAAAGATTTTATTACTTAGGTAGGTACTAGTTTGTTGCCAATCCAAACTAAGCCCTATGCTTTCGTGAAATCCAAATCTGTTCAGTAGTTTTAAAATAACGTGTGCACAAACAAACAGACAAAAATTCTAAAAATGGTCTCAATGTATTCCATTACGTAGGTAGGTACCTATTCCAAACACCGCCAATTAACATTTTTATAAATATCTTCAATGTACATCCACGTCATGTTTGCAATTATGACTCAATCACAGACTTAAATTGCAGTCGAATGACATCTCAACCATCAAAATCGGTTCAGTGGTTTAGGCACGTCTGCCAAAACAATGGGAATATTTAAATTCCACGGCTAATTTTTCTCCACTAGTCATAAAAGCAATATTTTTAAAATTTTGTTAAGTAAACTACTATATTTAAAGAAAACCGGCCAAATGTGAGTCGGACTCACGTACGGAGGGTCCCTTAGCACCATACCATAGCGTAAATTCACTTTGACTATACCATACAATACAATAGTAGTAATATAATTATTGTCTTGAGATAAATTTCTCTCGAGATTTTTTGCCCAACCACCATTTCTTGGTGTGGGGCTAGACAGAAGAATATACAGATTATGGGAGATAGTTATAAAATAAGTATTTTTTTATGAAAGATAGTTTGTTGCAATGAAAGCGAACCGTAAAAGCTAGCTAGTTTATCAATACATTTACATTTTTAAATGAATTTGAACGGTAATCTCTAAATGCAAAAGTGGTCACAAGAAAATCATTCGAACTCATGTAGAAAAAACTTTGCTAATCTAAAAAAGACACCTTCCTTCTTTTTCTACTTCGATGCTGGAAACAGAAACGGCAACCTAGAATGTCAAATTCTGACATTATAATTTTGTTTTTCTTATCGGCCAGTTATTTTATGTACTTTTCAAATTTACCGAGGAGTTTACAGGGCCCGGTTTAATAAACGTGACAATAAGCGTGAAATTACAGGTGGAAAATTATAGTACATTACTGCAGTGGCCAGCAAAAGACGCATCGATGGACGAACGTGTAAATGTGGGCCGAGGCGAAGCCAAGGCACACATACGTAAGTCCATCAATGCCTAGTTGTGGCCAAGGCTTGTATAGTGCTTTTCTCAAACAATGCTATTATGTTATTATTATGATTATGCAATAAATATTATGAATTATGAATTATGAATGCGCGGAAATGAAAATTAATCAACTTTTCAAAATCAATGACGAACAACAATAATTTTTCCTGCGATAAAGCTAGTAACTTATAACTTATCTGTGATTAAAGTGTCCATTCGTTTTTTTTCATTATAAAGCTTTTTATTTGCAATCCAGTTCAAAATTTAAACCAAACCTTTGATAAGTTACCTCCTTGGTTGCCATGTTTCGGAGTAAAAGATCGTTCCATTTTTAAATTACACGACATAATATAAGTTTACTATGTAATTTATTTGGCCGCTAAACTACGACAGATATAGATTTTCATACAGCTATTGCCGGCCACTGCTCGCATAGTACAGCAATTTCGATTTATTTCAAAGAAGGTTGTCAACATAATGCTCAAATTTCCAAGCATGTTTGAGAAAAGAAATTTGTCGGATTGTAGCGACAATCTGACATATTTCTGTTCAATATTTTTTCTCCTGACAGGTGACATGTGACAGAGGAGTCGCGTGGCTAAGGAGGTAACAAGTAGACGTGTCGTCGGCTTGCGATTTGATTGCCCAAGTGGCTCCGCCGTTTTATGGTGGTTTCAAGTGTGTGTTTTTGTTTAAAAACGGGGTTTTTAGATCGCCATATCCTATTACCGTACAATATCTAATAAATATATCTTCAACACTTGACACTGGCGAAATCTAACAAGGAAACGCAATTTAATAAAAATAGAATAGAAATAATGACAATTTGTCCTGAAAAACTTGACATAAGTATTTGTTTTATTAAACACTTCTTCTTATCGTGTGGGCAGCAAGCCCTGGTATCAGAGTTTTTTTCAGACCGCCTTACGGGCCTCTGACGTGGTTTTTATGTACCTAACCAAAGATAGTAGCCGGGATCAACGGCCTAACCGCCTGGCCTCGGGACAGGGCGACCGGCGGCGCGTCTTGCGATTTTTGAATACACTGCCTACGCGCCGCTGCGTGCTTGCGTAATTGTAGGGACACAACGCTCAGTGTATTCTAAAATCGCAATTCGCGCCGCCGGTCGCCCTGTCCCGTGGCCAGGCGGTAACGAGCCATCCGAAGCATGGAATCATGTGATTCAGCCAGTAATATCCTAACAAACTGGGGAAAAATGCACAAAGTGACATGTCACTAGGTGTCCCCCGTGGGAATCGAACCAACGACCTACGTAAGCAGAACTCAATGCTCTTGACAATTTTGTCAATGTACCTACATTTTTATTTAACTGTAAATAATTGTCGAATTTTCGCCTGTCGCCTTTCACTTGTAATTGTCGCGTTTATTGAATAGTGCCCTGGAGTGCGATTTTTGAATCTCATTCGTTGAGCTCAGCAGTTGAAAATGTCAAAATTACTATGGAGATTACTATGGAGATATGCATCTTCCTACTGCTGATTTGACTTTCAAAAATAGCACTGCTGAAGTATGATTTTTGAAAGTCGCATCAGCAGTAGGAAGATGCAAATCTCCATAGTAATTTTGACATTTTCAACTGCTGAGCTCACCGAATGAGATTCAAAAATCGCACTCCTGGTCGAAAACGACCTTATATTTTTAAAAAATATCCGTAATCCTTTCATTTTAAAATCTCTAACATAGAAAATGTTGTTTTCTCCCCTCCGGACGAAAAGCGTAAATTTTCTTCCCGCTGCGCTAAACGAAGTTGCCGCTTTCCACCTCCGTCGAGGAGAAAAATAGTAAACTAACCTCGGGCAGTAAATAAGAAAGCCTCAGATCACATGTTTGTTGACCTCGGCTTCACCTCGGTCAGCAATCAAATGACATCTGAGACCTTTCTTACTTTCCTGCCCTCGGTGTGTAGGTAATCTACTATATTATTCACACAATTATTCGGTATGTCAAGCATTTTTTTGTCTTTATTTTATATTTTTTACGGATAGAAGATATCATTATAAGAAACATTTTTTTTTCAATTCATGAAGTTTATCTGTAAATGGCAAAAGTGGGCTCGAAAAAATTATTCGAACTCCACGTTGTTAATTTTGTTGTTTAAAAATTTAATTTAAAAAATAAAAATTACCTGCCTTCTCTTTCTTACTCCATGTTGGAAACAGAAACGGCAACATGAAATGTCAAATTCTGATACATTGAACATATTTTTTCTGAATGACCAGTTATTTTAAGTTGATATTTAGTTTAATCCTTTCATTTTAAATATTCTGACATATAAAATATTGTTATTGAGACAATTATCTCGAAATGGTTTTCCATTTTGTCCTCCCAAAAAAAACTTGACATACCGAATTGACGAAAATGTCGGTGATTTTTTTTTCAGTATGTTCAAAATTAGAATACCGGCGGTATATATATCATAGAATCTCCTCCTTGTCGGTTAGTAAAAAATATCACATGTGTAATTTTGAAACTATAAAAATATTTAAAAAAATAAGTGTTTAATAAATTTAATTAGTTATGTAGGCATATTCCGTTCCTCTACATATTGTGAAATCATAATTTTTGTATCTCTATACACAATTTTTTTGCCCACAGTGATGATCGTATTTAGTTTGAAAAAAGTGGTATGTATGTAGGTTACACTTTAAATTAACCGAAACTTCCCACTTTGGTTAATTTAAAATGTTTTAGTTAAGTAATAAATTTCTTATTGTGTGAAAAAAAAACCTACCTACTAACTAGGTATTCTTCACAAAAAATACTTAACACTTTTCTTATCGATGGTGGGAGCTCAAACAAAAGGTCACGGAAAACTTACAAAACATTATCAACATTTTTTATTGAAATTTGACAGCAAGTGATGACGTCACAAACGAAAATATACCCTTAATTTAACTTTGATCTAAAGGCGAAATATAAAGCAGAACCACCTGTCACCACAGGTACGTAATTTCTTAGTTGGTAGTTGCCAAGAGACAAGGTTTATGTATGTAGCTATGTATTTGCCATACAGTAAAAGCAAATAAATCAAAAATTCCATAGCCATTAAATCTACGCCTCCCCTACTAATAGAATTCAATCTGACTCGGCTTGGCTAACTGACTGGCCTGAATAAATAAGTCTATGTCAGTGGTACTCAACATTTTGTTTATTGAATTGAAAATAAGTAGTTGATTTAAAGGTTTCTGTAATTAAAATTTAAAAAAATTTACTACTCACTATAATATGATAATTATTATAATTAATGGCGGTGGCGGTGGGCAGGACACGTAGCTAGACGAAATGATGGCAGGTGGAGTAAAGCCTTAACAGAGTGGTGGCCGAGATTAGGTAAAAGAGAAGTGGGTCGTCCGGCAGCCAGGTGGGTTGACGACATCTGGAAAAGTACAGGCAAGACCTGGATGCGACTGGCACAGGACCGAGAAGAATGGCAAAATATGGAGGAGGCTTATGCCCTGCAGTGGGTAGATACAGGCTGAAAATGATGATGATGATGATAATTAATACGCTGTATCGAAAACTAAGATAAACAATGTACCTCATCACCATTATTCTCTATACAAATAACATCCCTGTCAGGACTTTCAAACATAAATTGGGAACTTTAAATAATACTTAACTGCCTCTGTATCTGCCAATGTCTAGTAGAGTTTGGGAGTGCCGTAATCTCAAGAATTGTTTTATAAACAAAAACACATTTGAGCAAAGTAAGTGCGTTCACACACGATGACGCATTGACGCAGTGGCAGACGTCAGTCCGTCATTTGTGAAGCAATGAGTTGTATGAAACCGCACGTAGAAGCACACACGGTGACGCATTGACGCACCGGGTGTGGTTCTATGGACTGACATCTGCCGCTCCGTCAGTGCGTCATCGTGTGTGAACGCTCTAATACAATATGCCGGAGACACGTGGCCTGTTAGAAAATGCACAACCGACACCGTGAAATTACACGCCATGCGACTCCTCGATCTAAACATTGACTGAAAGAAAGCACTTAAGTATAATTTATTAGTTCATTTATTTTATTTATTAACATTTCAGTTTACATGATCTTATATTATTAACTTAATATGATGATAACAGAAAAACCCATTTGGGTTTGTCTTGGCACCTTTTACATTTATTTAAAAAATTTAGCTAAGTTCATACACCACTAAACGATTACGGAGACCAGTGTAGCATTAAACTTAGAAATTCAAAATGTTGACTACATCTGTCAGTTGCAAATATCCCAAATCTACGGCTAGTGACGACCGACGATGTTTGCAAATAGTAACTACCTAGTCTGTCCATCTACTGGACCGTTATTAACGCAATTTGAATAGGGGTCGATGACCTTGACAGCCTGATGTTTATTTAGTCTGAGATATCATCATCGGAGTATACAGGGTAAATTTTATATAACTTCCGCATGTATTCCACTCATAAAACTGAACATCTTTCACTATGGATGGAGACAACTTCGAAATCGCGAAAAAAAAATCAGCTATCCCATACAAAACTGTAGTACCTACCTATACCTACCTATTCGACTCAAATGTAGAAAGAGCAAGAGAAATGTAGGAGAGCTGTTAGTAGAAATTTGTGCCTTTCTAGAAAATTATCTTGCCAATAAGTCACTATATTTTATTTTGCTGATAAAATAATAATTCTTGTCTACCTTAGATGGGACTAAAATTTATTTTCTTTTATTAGAATTGCTACAAAAATACCACAATTACAATTATAAATATTTACATTACTTTAAGGGGTGATTTGTAACCATGATACTGAACAACTTTCCCTAAGAAACCAAAAAAAATTTGACTTTCCCATAATAAATGCAATCAGCTGATCCAATATTCGTATGAAAAGTGAGTTTTATATTTGCGCTTTTTTTTTTCTTTGTTCTCTTGTGAAAGTTGTTCCGGGTCATGAATCACCCATTAGTGCAACTGTCTAAACTAACACCATGTATTGTAACTTTTTTTTCACTGTGTAGGTAATGGCAATTCATAGTAACCCTACCAGTTAACTTAACTTCCATATTTTGGACACCGGTCCACAACGAGCATCTCGTCATATCCCTTGACCTAATTAAATTCTGTTTGCTACCGTTTAAGAGCACCCTGTATAACGCGTGCATTGACATTGGGCCTAAAGCGCGCTACAAATAATATAGGGATGGGGGCGTGTTTGCGGATACCCCGGGATTCCGGTCGATTTGTCACGGAGAATGAAAAATGGGACGGTCAATAGACCGATGAGAGGACTGATTAAACATGTATGCTGGGAACCAATCTTGCTAGAAGGTTTCAATTAAAATACAGCCTATATTTACGTGGGCTTTTAAATTAGAATCGACTTACGTGAACCTGTTATTTGTACTTTCAATAAAGAATTGAACGTAGAACTATTCAATTATTGTTACTTCAGCTTATTATCGTGCAAACCCAAACTAGCATTGGTCTCTTGCAAGGTCACGATAAAGATAAAACACAGTTTAATCATTTCAATAAGATTTAAAAAAAAAATGTTTAATTATTTATTCTTTTCTCGGTTTTTTCTTGAGTTTCTTTCATTTTACCATTAAATTGGCGTTCGACTAAAGCAAAAAATAAACTGTAGGTAAACTGACAAAACTGTTTATGTAGGTACCTATATAAACAATGTTGTCAGTTTAAATGAAACGTTTTTTGAAAAAGATTGGAATTTATTTACACAATAATAACATACAGAAAATAAAACATTGTAAAGTTAATTCGTTTAATATTATGTCACTTACAGTTTAACAAACAATTAGGTGAACTTTCTCCTTTATCGCAAAGTTTAGATTAAGAATTAACTTTGGCCTTTGATGTTGACTGTAGGCATAAAGATCATAAGTTACGAAAGATCTCTTACGAACAAAATGTTCATTGATTTGATTAAATTATCACAGCCTGAGCAAAACAGAAAACCCAGTTCATAACCACGAATGAACTTTAGCGTATCTTATAATTATTATATACCAGCGTGTTAGGTATATGTTTAGTTGACAACCCTATTATTATTATGGTTACCACGCAGGACTGCCAAACCAGAGGTCCTGCGATCGAATTCCGATTCAATCATGGATGTTATTTATTTATTTAATATGTTATTATTTTTCTTTTATATTATACTATTTTTTAAGTATTGTATTATGTAGGTAACATATAAGTAATTTATTTAATAAGTTGTATGTTCTTGTCGTTTCGGGTTTAAATACCTATCACAGGTTTCGGTAAGTACACCATAGGCTTTCGAACACCAATTCGGTTTAGTAGTTTTCGCGTGATGCAAACAAACAAAGACAAAAGAGAGAAAAATTCCAAAAATAATTTGGAATCAAGACGTTTTAAAATCTTACCTCATGTTTTTAATCAGAAATAATATCTTTAATATACAGACTATAATAGAAAATTGTAAACCTTTCAAATCGTTTTACTATAAAAACCTAATATGAAAATATGATAATAACATGAGCTTATGTGATCAAACAAATAAGGTTTCAACGAAATGGAATAATCAAAATCCTCCGTTATGAGCACAGCGTTTTATCTAATAAACCCCGGGATTGCCGGGATTATTGAATAAATCCCGCGTTTTCCGGAATATTTCAATCCCTATACCATGTTCTGAACTTGTAGATTCGCTTTTAGTTTATTAATACTTGATTGGTTATATTATTATTTTATGAGATGTTAGGCATTTCACACATGCTTGAACGGGTGCAGTACCTACATTGCTTGTGCAAAAATTTGTTTTCATTGTAATTACAAAATAAAGAAGTTTAGATCAATTATACTCCTACCTTCTTTGATATATTTCGCTGAAGGTTCCAAGATAGATTAGTCACGAATAACGAGCAGTTGGTACAAATTCTCAGTTTGTAAAGTTCTTGTGGATCCTGGTTTACATAAATTATGTATTGCTCCTGACCGATTTCAGCCACGGCGACTGCTTCAACTCTGTTGATGGCGTTGATGGGCCCTCATGTGGCTAACATAGCCAATCTTCTTGGAGAAGATCCTCGCACATAGCGGGCACGTGAGCACGTCATTCTCATAGTGATATTGTATAGCCGCTGGTGGTATACATAAATTACCGTAGGAATGTATGGTACGCCTATAACCGAAAAACAAATATAGGGTCCTTCTCAATAATTATGCTAACTAATTATGAGACCAAATCGAAATCGCGAAAACAAAGACTGCTGTCCCATAAAAAACCAATAGGAAATTAGCAAAAAGACTTTTCATACAAACGTTCGAGCTGATTGCATTTAGTATGGGAAGTCCAAAAATTGTTTTGAATATCTCCTATTGGTTTCTTTGGGAAAGTTGTTCAGTGTCATGGATACAATCACCCCATTGTTTACCCTAACACCCTGTAGTGTATTGTCATGAAAGCAGTGTCGATGATTTCCAAACTATGAAATCCGAATGAACTGACGCATCAGTGCAAAAATATCATTTCATTACTCACGAACCAACTGGTCCATGAACCGTATGTCTCAATCAAACAGATCGCTCAATAAATCCCACGATTTATGATCTGAAAGAACTCAGCATTGGGAGCAATGGGAAAGACTGGTCGAGGGTGTAATTCTTTCAAAACGGTTGTCTGGCGATGGGTTGATAGGTTTTTTATGTCGACTCTCTCTTAGACACTCTTGGCTATTATTTTGGGAAGCTACGCAATCAAAATCGGTGTGATTTTAGTATTGATGGTACCTACTCACCTCTTAGAATATTAAAAGTAATCAGTTAATAAAAAGGGAAAGGATGTTAATTTATATAAACTTTAAAACATCAACATTTAAAGATCACTAAAACTGTAGTTATTCTTCTTTCTCAGGTGTGATGAAGACTACGATTCTTCGACTTTTCAACGCTTTTCTTATAGAAGATGTCTCTGTTTCACCTTGAATTGCTTACACAAATGTCCCAATTTCCCGCACTTATTACAATCTTTTGTATTTTTAAAAACTCTATTTATTGAGCATTCTATGGAATAAAAAATCTACTATGTATTTATCTATTTTGACTTTCGATTAATTGTTATCGATTCATTAATTTTGGCCTTTTAAATTTTGATGTTTCGGCTTTGGGCCTTTCGTACTTTTGATCAAATAACCATTTGGTCTTTTAAAATTAGGTGTTTCGTCCGTGGTTCTTTTAGGATTTGATCAATGAACTTTGGACTTTTTGATATGTAACCATTGTTTTTGCTTTTATTTTGTAAAGTAAGCACTATCCTTTTGTCTTACTATCATCTTTCGTTCACAATTAATTATAGTACACACGCTGTTACTCTGTCCTTGGGGTGGAGGCCTGGTAACCTGAGGCACGAGAACCTTCATAGGTATCTTGAGTCAGGCACCAGTCTCCACAATACAAAACTGAATACTCTAAATTTATTTAGCTCTAAGTAGTATTACTTGTATTTGTGGAGAACAAAATAAACAAATTTATTATTTTATTATTATTATTATTAATAATCGATTAATTTGGTTTCGCAGTTCGTGCGGTGATCTCCGACGATGACGGCGTTTCGTGAGTTCAGACAAAAGAAATAGGTCCACTGCACTATTGGTAGCAGTTCGAATCCCACGACGTAAGAGGTGACAATATACGTGTAGCTCCTAAATGAAGCATCTTGATCAGTCTATAAACCTCGCCAAAGAATCGATTGGGAACATTGCCCAATAGCGCCGAACGTCCATTCGTCAGCATTAATTCGAATCTTCGGCCTCAATCAAGATAATCGCGGCGATAAATACGCAGGGCTTGAATCGATTTGGCTAGAACCGATTGTGCTAATCGAGAATTAGCTCGTCATGTCCCGTCGAGTGGTCTATTCGTTAGGATCAGTTGTTGAATCGATTAGCGAGTCGAGTCTAATCGAGAGTCGTGTAGCACGTCGTTCCGGGAGGGTGTGATTTGTTGTGTATTTTAATGTTAATTAGAAGGCTTTGTCAAATTTGTGTTTTAGAATTGAGGTCGGTAGTAAATCAGGGTCGTTTTAGGTGAAATTATAACGTTAAAATGTTCAAGCTGTTTTCATTGGACCTAGGAATATAAGATTCTAAAATAATGTTTTTATTTTTCGTGTCCAAAATGATAAACAAAATAGGTATGGAACGGAATCACTCAGGTGTAATCATCGAAATTTTTCTCTGAAACTATTCAAGTTGGCACCAAATGGCAGTGATATAGTAAATTTTATGTTTTATTAATTTTTGTTTTACATTGTCATTTTGGTGGAATTTGTATTCATGTTTTGGTTGGAATAAATGCAAATAGAATAAACTTATTTTCGGTTACAGACATAAATCACAAGTTCAATGATTTAATTAAGTTTAGGGATTAAAGTTTTTTTTTTAAAAGGCATTTACCAGTCTGTAAAAACTGAAAACCTTATTCTACAGCCCCTTTATTTGCTTGACGTAATATTATGATTTCATCTTACATTCACATCTGCTAACCGTCATTTCAGTAGTCACTCCTTTCTTACTCAAGAGGTCTATGTACTCAAGTTAACTTTCACACATATTTCATATTCATTTATTGCCATAAATTGTATGTACAGTCAGCATCAAAAGTATCTAAGCATCTCCGGTGTTCAAAAACATCTGAACAATTACACGAAAATAAACCCTATTTCCTACTAGATACCATTTGTTTTTAACTAAACAAATAATAACATGACAGATAAATTAATTTGATTTCTTTGTGAGTTGAAATATGGTTTGCTATCGTAAAGTTGTCCAGATATTTATGAACACTTAACATGCCAAGATACTTTTGATGCTGACTGTACATGGATAGGTGGCAACATAGTATCACACCAACCAATGTATCTATTTTTCTTTGGACTTCTTTGCCTAAATATACAGTCATCCACATCCTAAAATATATTTTTATTTTGAATAAGTACTTACTTTACTTAAAACTTTATAAAAACCTCGCATGACTCACGCATCTTGATTTTTCAAAGTCGTTAAAGGTTAAATGTTCTGAAACTTTTCGACTTTTTTGTCATTAAGACTTTACTTATATTACTTCAAAAGTTTAATAAAATAAATCATAATAATTGCGACAAAATTACTTGACTTTGGCTATAAATTTGACCTTAAAAGTGGTTTTGCAGCGATTCAAATTCGGTTCGTAGATTCAGGAACCAAAGAATTTTGCCATCAAAATAAATTCGGATTTATAAAATATGGTTTCTATTCGGAACCAAATTAACATAAGCATATGCTCACGATTATACTCCCCGAGGGAGTAGTCAGAGATATTCTAAATCCTGAAACAATTTTTTTTTATAGAAAAAGCTAAAATATTAACATGAACCGTACCTCAAATACCAAGAGTTTAAGCCTATCAGTTCTTACTAGAGATTTCTTGAAGAATTAGTCGGTCAATAAGTCTCACTGGCGTCTACGTGGGCTAGCAAGTAGGTAATCTCAGCTCCACGGGCGTCAATCTGAGTTATCAATTAACATCGAGTATCGTCGTCCTAACTCTAATCCACCGTATCTCAATAAAGACACTTTTTCAAACTGTTTATAATTTATCTTTTTCAAGTGAGATTTTAGTTTTATTAAGTACCTATTGTTTAAATTAACGTGAACAGCCTTCTATGAAGTTTTTTTGCAGCTTTATTTTTGTCTACTCTATCACATAAAGTTTTTTACATATAATTCTAATAATAAAATTTACATACGTATTATTAGAATTAGGGCGACGGTATATTACCTATCACTATCATCTCTGTTGCTTTTCTATACAAAAAATCATGGGTTACCAACTTAAGGAAGACGCATTATTATCCGCGGCGAACGAGCCGAAGGAGACGAAAGAATCGAATTTTAGAATTATTTGTATGAAATTCTATGACACCTAGTACACTCATCCGCGGCGAATCGTCGTTTCGATCGCCTCCTTCGGCTCCTTCGCCGTTGACGTAAGTAGGGCTAAGCGTGGATCGCACCTATACACCAAAGATGTGAAAATGCGAGTGAAAGATTGGCAACTTCAAAATAGAATCAAGTACAAAATACACGACGACGTAAGCAAAAGTCGATTAAAAAGACAACGGGGAAAATTAATTCGCAACTAAAAAGTGATAACTGTCGTGACATTAGTAGTTATAGCTTGTTTCTCTTTCCAACTTTATAGCTGTCGTTCAGTTCGATTTATTGCCATACTTTGACCCTTAGGGACAGGGTTGTCACCTTTGAATTATACAGGGTGCTTCTTTGAAAAGATAAAGTGTGAATATAAAAACAATAAACATGTTAACAAGACCGAAGAATTTATACCATTTTTAATACGGAATTAACTTTCGGGGTAGTCCGAAACTTTTCTACAGCTAAGAAATTCTTTAAGTTAAGAATTATGTAAAAATTTTTGTTGTTGTTGAAATAAATAATAAATATCGCCCTCAATAGAATGAATATGCTAATAAACTACTGTTCAGGGCATCTAATTACCTACACCAAATTTTGAGGCATTCAGGTCGAAATGAATTATCAAATAGAATATTTCGATAACGTAAAAGTAGGTACTACTATAATAAATCAAACCATTGTCGCCTCGGCACGACATTCACTTTCTATACTGATCGCGTAACCTTAAATAACTAAGATTAAAACAGTTTTAAACTATCGAAAAGTTGGCAACCCTATCTGGGTTCCGTAGTTCGTGGTTCGGCAACATAACTCCTTGGTTAAAATAATCACTTTTAGTTTGTAACGTTTCAATTGAAAAATTTTTATTTTCTCTTTTCGACGTTCGAATTCGAGTATTCTTATAAATTAATAGTCTTTTTAATATTGTTTATTGTTACGTGACGATTTGCAATAAGTTTTGAATTTTGGGGGCTTAATAAATACTTATGTTTTAGTTTATGATATTGCTTTTTTGCGAACATTGCGCGAGGCCCTAGATTTTTATGGGATCGACGATTTCATATTGGAGGCATGCTATTTTTAAGCAGATTAATTTGATTAGTAAATAAAAAATATTACAAAATGAATAATGTCACAAACACGCGACTCTCATTCAGCTCTACATCTTCAATGACTGATAATGATAGACTTTTTAAATTATTATTTAATCGTTCATTTTTAATTTTATTTTTTATTCTTAAACAAGGCTTCATTTATGAAGCAATAAGATATTTAAGAAAAATATCGAACACAAAAATATAAATGAATAAAGCAAAAAAACGATAGTGTGTGTGGACTTGTTGGATGTCCTTGTTTAGAAAAGTCTTCGACTTTTATAGGCATGACACTCAAATGCTTCCATGACTACGGGACAATATTTTATCAAAAAATTTACTGTCCAAAAATGAAGTACAAAAACATTGTAGGTACCCATAAAACTTGAACCCACAAAAAGCGACACTAATAAAATATTCACTAACGCCGAACTTCAAACACGATCCGGGATAAATTCAAGAATTAAATTTTTAACTAACTACTGCCGAGACCCGAGTCCAAAAGTACACTATATTCTCATAAAGACTTAATATTTCAAAGTCTTAGACAAAGAGCAGTAGTACAAGTTTTAATTTGCTTAAAGTTGTTACAACTTTCGTACAGGACCGTTGGCGCCAAATTAGGTGCAGTTGGACTGAGAAAGAAGAAATTTTGCTGATAGTTTTAATCCGGTTTTTTTGCATACAGTTTGGAATGTTAAGTAGATGGTTAGTTAAGCCAGGCTTGCCGTGAGGCGTGAGGCTTCGAATAGAACTAACCTGTGTCTTAAGAGGATAGACTAGTACGGTTTTGTCCATACAAACGTATTCCCCTGTTTCCTTTACTTCCTGGATAGTGACACTAGAGTAAAAATTTGTTTACCATACAATCTATGTTAGGAGTTTGGAGAGTTGGCCAGAAGTTGCACACAACAGAGAGGATTGGAGAGTAAAAGGGGAGGCCTTTGCCCAGCAGTGGGACATTGAAGAGGATATGTAAAAAAAAAAAACAATCTATTACCTATGCTGTATACAGCATAGCAGCATAGCAGCCTTTTGATTTTTTGCAGAAATGAATTACTGTAAGAACTCTAGGTACATTCGAAAATGACCAATCATTGATACTTTTTAGGGTTCCATACCCAAAGGGTGAAAACGGGACCATATTCGTAAGCCTACGTTGTCCATCCTTCTGTCCTACCTATTTAGGACTGCAACTTTAAAACCGTCATAGATATACCGTAACAGTTGAAATTTTCATAGAATGTGCGTTATTATGGCGGTTTTGTTAACAAATGTCAAAAAGTTAAAAATTACGGGGGTTCCTCATTCAAGAATCTAGTTTTATCGAGGTTTTTTCTTCTCTATTCTATATTTTAAAAAATGGCTGCCATCTTGGGTATGTGATGATTTTGCCAATGTCGAGTTTTTATAGCAAAAGTGCTTGACGTTGTACGGTTATATTGATATTTTGGTGACTTCAAGGGTTGTTCTTATAAAAGAACAATATCCTGAGCCACCACTCGAGTTCCACTGTGGACCGGGGATGGGGCAACCGACGCGCACGTGACCACCCAATAGCAGACCCACAGAGCAACTCTTTTTTCTTCTCGCTCTAATAAATAAAAACCGACCAAGTGTGAGTCGGTTTCGTGCTAAAAATCCCGGAGAAAACAAAAGTTTTTGTAAGTTTATATGTATGTTGTGTGGTGGTGTGGTACGGAACCCTCGGTGCGCGAGTAGCCCGATTCCCACTTGACCGGTTCACTAAATCAAGACTCACCGGATTTTGACCTCCTTTGATTGCCATTCGCTGTGCTTATCGAAACTGATGAGTATGGCGGCGATTTCCTGTAACAATTGAATTATTTCTGTTACGTAAATATAATAATACAAATGTGTAACAGTAACTATCAAATACATTATAAAGAGATCGTAATCTAGGTGCTATTTTAGACGTTATTACTAACAAGTATATGACTTGGAAATCTCGGGATTCTGGGAATTCGAGGAATTTTTATCGCATATAATGTATTTACATCCGTTACTAAGGTACTGAATCCCAGGACCTCCCGGGAAATTCTGGGATTTTTGGAAATATCCATAGGTACTTTTGGTAATCGCACCCGTAGTTCCAACATGGTTCCAACCTTCGATTACAATAATAAATTAATACCACCTGTCATTGCGATATATATAATGAAATAAGGCAAAATTACAATGAGAATCAAAGACAGTATTAAAATTCATTCTAAATAAATATTGATGTTAATATTTATTTAACACTATAAGTACCTACCTTAAATAAATTTTGTTAATTACTTTAATATTTACATAAAATTACAAACAATTCAAATGCTAGTTTCTTAAATATTACTTTACAAAGTGGAGAGGTCTTTCTGAAAACTTGGTTATATCTACCATTGTATCATTGTATCCTTAGATATCCTTAGATATCCTTAGATATCCTTAGATATCCTTAGATATCCTTAGATATCCTTAGATATCCTTAGATATCCTTAGATATCCTTAGACATATTCTTAATATGCTGACACTTTTTCAAGCGGATGATCAAACCGTCAAACTGAACAAAATTCTCTGTTGCACCAACATCGAAATCGCGAAAAAAAATCAGCTGTTTTACACAAAACTGCAAACCTACTTGAGCCGTGAGCCAAACGTATGGGTGTATATATGTAAAGATGTTCAGTTTAATGGTCTGATCATCCCCTTAAAAAGTGTCAGCATATTAAGAAGGACCTTATTTATAATGATTGATCAGCGTTTGGAACCCAAAGCTATCGGAAAAATCGAAGTGTCTCAAATTGATGAATTTAATCCTACATCCTAAACCATTGTAATAGTGGACACAATTGTTTGGTTCGATTTATTTGTGACAAGGGTAAACGAGTGAATTATATAAGAAACTATTCAACCCCGATAGACCTTTTCTCGGTTTAACCTAAACTTTGTAAAGCATTGTGCTTTATTGTACGAATTCAGATTTTAAGGAATATATATACAAGATTGCAAGTAGCTAAGAATTCAGTTGAATAGGCATAGACCCAAAAATTATAGTAATACATGACAAAATTAATTCAGCAAGCTAAGGTATGGCAATGTATACACGGCGACAGGTCAGGTTACCCTGTTTGGACTTTGAACTATTAGAAGTTGAACGCTGCGAATCTTGCAAGAGGGTTCGGTATGTTGTTGTTGTTTCGTCTCACGGCACGCTGCGCCCGCGCCGGCAGCCGCGTCTATGCAGGCTCTCTACCGCACTATTTTGTGTTTTGTACGTAGTGTAGTTTTGTACGTAGTGTATTTGATGATGATAAATGGGTATATAGGGTGCGTAACATGATGTGTCGCCGTGTGTACAATATAATATGTGTAAGATATCTTTCTACTGAATAACATTTAGTCACCATCTTCATGAGCTATACTATCGCACCGATTATCTCGCCAAACTACAAAGCTCCCCTACTAAATGTACGAGCCTTTCGTCACATTAAAATCAGCGTGTGGAACGGAACATGGGTCGAAAAACGAGAAAAATTTGTGGACCTTCAATAGAAAATCTATCGGCTAAACCTCACTTTTAAGCTCTTACGGCTTAAAGTTTTGTTGGCAATTAAAAAATAGGAGTGTATGGACTGGAATTAGGTGAGTTGGTGAGAATTTCGCTGGAATGGAATTTGGTGGAAAGTGTGCAGACTAAACAACTAAGGAACATAGGTCAAAAAAATTATTGGACCTTCTTAAGCTCTTACGGCTTAAAGTTTTGTTGGCAATTAAAAAATAGGGGTGTATGGAATGGAATTTGGTGAGTTGGCGAGAAATCTCTCGTGGAGATGGCGCTTTATGGAAAAAAGTAGGCAAACTAAGTAAGAATAACTTGCAAAGCATTTCCATCTCGAGAGAGAAGTAAATTCAACAAAATTCGCATCCAGTCACTTCCTAATGAAAAAGAAATTCGGCTAATAAAATTCGAGTTTCAAGATAAAAATTCGGTTCGGAATGTGTTATTCGACTAAATAAATCATACGCTCCAGAGTTGCGGCCTGAATAACAAACAGGCATAAACGTAAAATAAAAAGTTTTTCTCCTATTCCCTTAACGGATAAACGAAATTACTTTGAGATTTGATACTTTATTTAAGTGGAACTTGGCGACAAGGTTTTTATGTAAATAAGTTAGACACTTGTGTCCCGAGCTGGAATAGGGCCACATCTTGGGAGTATTACGAGGCGACTGTCTGTTTACCACGGAATAAGAAGTATTACCTAACTCTACTGACATGCTATGCTCGGAGTTTCCCTGCGAGATCGGATCAGAAATGAAGAAATCCGCAGAAGAACCAGAGTAGCTGACATAGCACAAAGAATTGCTAAACTAAAGTGGCAGTGGGCGGGGCACATTGCTCGCAGAACCGATGGCCGATGGCCGTTCTCGAGTGGCGGCCGCGTACCGGAAAGCGCAGCGTGGGTAGGCCCCCACACACCACCACACGGTGGACCGACGACCTGGTGAAGGCGGCGGGAAACCGTTGGATGAGGGCAGCGCAGGACCGGTCGTTATGGCGATCCTTGGGGGAGGCCTATGTCCAGCAGTGGACGTCCATCGGCTGAGATGATGATGATGATGACTGACATGCTTTGTGGTGTCGAATAGCTCCAACTCAAAATAAAAGGCGACAGATTTCATCAGGTAACGTCAACATCCTGTAATGCCCAACCAATTAAAGTCAGTGCATTAGATCCCACTTCTGATCGGAATGATATCCCGTTTTATCAGAATCTGGAGGGTAATCAAAAGAGATTATCTGTGTTTGGCGCTCACACTCATATAGGTACTTCAAAATATCAACAGATAGTTGGCGAAATTGGCAATCACAAAGAGAAATAGATGGCTAAATGAAATCATCACAATTATCTATCTGTGATCGCAAATCAGTCCCTCAAGTGCGGCGATTATGGCAAATATCCTATAAAAGATTCTTGTCCAGTTGTGGATAATTTTGTAGATAATTATTACGTAGTTTGTTAATCTGGGTCAGAATCAAAGCAAAGATTTGCGTTGGAAGAAGCAAAAAGACATGATTGAGAAACATTTGAACTGGACTACTAAGAGCAGAATAACTCTCGATTTTTATCGGGCACATTATAAATTCGAACCATTCAAAGCACGAATGAACTCGTGTAAACCAGGATCAACAGCGGCGACCACTCACAACACTAGATAATGAAGTCCAGTGAGCCCAGGGGATGACTCTCACATTCTCATTCTCTCTCGATTGGCGGTCAATTTAGAGCATTATTGACACACGAAACATGGACATCGCTAGAGAAATTGGCTGAAAAATAAACCAATTTATGTTAATTTTGGATCAGGTTTTATTGGTACAATCAACTGGACTCCACGCAAAATACCAAAGACTGTCACAAAGTACAATTCTCAACAAAACCTATTATCACAATAAAACACATTCCTTATTCAACCCAACCATCACGTACTATTCCAATTTAATACCGAAAAAAGCCAAAACCAAACAAGATCACATAGCGTTGTTAAATTTATAAACACACTGGGCCCAAGTCACAGATTTATCGCGGCGAATATAATCCGGCGGGCTTGGCATACTTAAGTAGCTTGAATTAGTTAAGGAAGTACCGGTTGGGATGTCCCGTTTACGGAAAATTTCCGTCCTGTTTTTGGGGGTTGGACTTAAAGAAAGTTTTTGCTACAGTGACGTTTTACAGCTAATTGTTGAGTCTGCTTTTTGGCTGTTTGTCAGAGACTTGTTTAACAATGTGTTTTGGTATAAAGTGTTCTTTTACGAACTAAAATTTTCTTACAAATAGTACATTTTATCAGTACATCATACTTCATTACCTCATCCTCATAACCTATAATTATCCAATCGTAAACAACGGCCTCTCCCAAGGCGGTACAAAGCATTATCATAAAATAGCATAATATGCTCACGACTGTATTCCTCGAGGGGGTAGTCAGACATATTCTGAAACCTCAGAACATCCACGTTTCACCATTAATACCGAAACTCTGTCCAGTGTGACGGGGGGTGAGCCCGTCGCCACTTATTCGTATAATGGACAGTGGGACATTACGTGCCTCGAAATTTAAGCATGCAGGTTTCCTCACGATGTTTTCCTTCACCGAAAAGACAGTGGTGTTACAAATCGTACATAAATTCCTAAAAACTTATTGTTACGAGTCTGCCTGGACGGGGATCGAACCATCGACTCCTGCACGGCAGGCAAGGTTACTCGTCACTGGTGGTCCACCACGGCTTTTTCATCACAAAAATAAATCATCGGCCTTCTACATCCAGTCACTTCCCGCTAGCTTTCTCTGTCCGAATGTTATCATCATACCTACCTTAGGGTCTCTACCTAGAACGATTTAACGTCTTTACACAGGACCTAATTTAAGGTCAGATTGTCGGACCGACCACTTCGTTTTTTCAGTATGGACAAAAACAAAGTCGGTCTAACAATCCTGTGTGTGTGTGGTGACCCTTAAGCTTTGCCACCACACTTTAGGAAACTCGAAGCTGAAGCTTGATAAATGTTTATAATATTTAATAAAAGGTCATGTAAGTCATCAAAAAGGATATTCCTACCAGCATAGTGCACGCAAATTTTATCTAATACATTTTTTTCAGCATTCATTATAATAGGTTGGCATGTTTTTCTTTAATGAAAACCAAATAATTCAGTACAAGCTTTATTATAAGGGTTCTTCATTTACCTCAGAGTCATTTACGGTACGAATAATAAATTTCTCGCTTTCTCAATAAAAAATATAATCACGAATAAATAAAGCGAGCGCATATATTTCACGCAAACCATTTCTGTGGGCCTCATTTTTTCTACAACCGCAATTTTACATAAACACCAGAAGGGACAAAATAACATCGTCCTGTAAATAATACAGGGTGTGTATAAATAATGTCTAGTGAAGCATATTTTATGCTGAGCCCTATATGATTGGACCATTTTATGTCCCATTTTGATGGGAATGTAATGTTTTATGTTTGTACATGTTTTTAAAATGAGCATGTTTTAAATACGAGATATTTCGTGATGTTAATGCTTGGGCACATATGTAAATACAACAAAGACAGAGACAAAGCTTCATACAATCGTGTTATTATCGTGTTACGATAGGGGGTACAGTACACTACTAAAAGGTGAAGCTGTGTGTTTGCGCGACCATTCGCAATTGGCCTGCCGACAATCTACCTACAGGGTGTTAGGGTAAACAGTTGCATTACTTTAAGGGGTGATTGCACCCATGATACTTAACCACTTTCCCTAAGAAACCTACTTATGGGAAATTTGAACTTTCCTTACTAGATGCAATCAGCGAATCGAATGTATATACTATGAAAAGTTGAAATTAATTTTTGCGAACTTTCTTTTATTCCTTTGGCGCAAAAGAGACAGGATCAGAATGGTGTCTTTGTGGGGACTTGCCATAGATGTCAACACCCACAAGTTATAGCAAAGAAGCTAACAGATGGCGATACCGTCGCGCTCAGAAATATGCTCCATACCATAGGCGAAGTATTTTTCGCTTACGCTGATAGACGTAACATCAGTGTAACCGCGTATGAGACAGCGATAGTCATAAAATCCTATACAATTTGTATGAAAATAGATGTCTGACTCCGGAGTCAGACAGCAGTCGTAGAACAAAAAAGTGGCTACGTCGATAAGGACAGCAATAAGGTAGCGATCTCCTTTTTTAACTAGAGTGAATTTGCTATGTGCATCTCTTACTGAGTGATATGACAAGACACGTGCTTTCTTCTAGTTCCTTCTCTTTCTACGCTCCATACAAAGACAACGTTCAATAAGGTTCACAATCGAAAGCGAGACATAAATCGCGCAAGAGAAATAATCACAGAGATTCGATATATATACAAGGTCCAACTAAGAACTGTTGGACCACGGCCGGTCCCCAGGCTTCACACTAAGCCTGGTGGAAGATCTTCCCTTTTCAATGGAGGAAATTCCCAAGTAGCACCTCCATATCTTCATACAAATTTTCTTCAATCGAGTGATTTCCTTGCCATCGTGAGATTTACGTATCAGCATAGATGTTTGTTGGTTGCCAGTAAAGTTTTCTATTGGAATAAGTCTCGTTTAAAAATGAAATGATATGTTTATTCACTAGAACATAATAGTCAATAAAAGTTTTAGTAACAGTGGTACTAAACCGATTGTTAATAAAACGAAGATGTTTATCTCAACGTTTGCTGCATATACCTATGTGCGTGCATCAATTTAGGTATGAATGCATACATACATACATACACTCACGACCACAATCCCTTTCAGGGTGGTCAGAAACATTGCTAAAACTACCAACTTTCTGTACTTAAGAATGTAGTTGAAGCTATACTCACATTTAGCCATTTAAGTTTCAGGATGGAAGGAAGGGTCTAGTGGTTAGAGCTAGTTAGCCTTTTGCCCACATAAACACTGCATAAGAAACCTTTAATCCCTTAGTCGCCTCGTACGACACCCACGGGAAGAATTGGGGTGGTCCATTCTTAGCCAGAACCACACGGTTTTTTTATGTGCGAATCTTTTTTTGCCACATGGCTAGCTCTACCGGCAGCGTCCATAATCTTTATTGGTATTTTAAAAAAGCCTTTGAAAAAACGGTGTAAAAACCGATAAATGATAGAACAAAAAGACAAGAATCATTAAGTGTAGTTACCACAAGAAAGGGCTCGTAAACCCAACGAGTTCGGAAACTAATTTATGTAGAAAATTTTAATAAACGAAAATTAGGGGAAGGTTGGAATTTACCCGAGGGTTTCACTTTTCCACGATAAACGGTTGTGGTTAGGTTTTATTACATCGGAAAAGCGTTTTGATCGTTAAAGAAATTCCATACATAATTAATTATACATAGATGAACTGATAAACATAATAACATTCACAATTAAGATAAAACCCCTCCTAGAAGAAAAGACGTGAGTAGAAAGTACCTATATTTTGATAAGTTTATGGTAAGCTATAGATGTTTGTTACACGACATCATCTGGCTGCGAAGTTTCAATTTCTTAACAGTAAATTGATATTGTTAATTTCATTATTTCACCAATTATGAGACACTGGCGTCCATTTAGAGCTCATCAAGTATTATATTCAAATGGGCGAAACAAATCGCTTCATTACATCCTAAAAGCCGTATCCATACCATTATCCGTCTGTCATTAAACCCTAAAGATACGAAACCTCCATAATTTTCAATGAGGACCCGACAAAAACCATTCTGAATTCTGGACCGGGATCCTAGATTTATGAGCTTTCCTTAGCTATTTCATTCGGCTATGAATTCGAAATGTTTTTATGTTATGTACTAGAATTTAGGTCGAGACAGTGTCTTGAGGGCTTAGATTACAATTTAGTATGTATTTAGGTATATAGTTCACATCGTTTAAATAGCGAAGCGAAAAACAGCCTAATTCCTTTTCTACAAGTTTATAACGCAAGAGTAAACTGGACTACAAACTTAGCCTAGATGCTTAAGACTGTCATACCCTGAGGAATCAGGGCTATTATATTATAAGTATATATATGTACTATTATTATCAGATCTAAACTATTATAAAACTGTAACTGAAGTGTGTCTGTACATTGAAAATATTTACAAAAAAAGATTACGATATGGTTTTTAGGTATCCCTGACTCGAAATCAACCTTTATTAGAAATTTTGTCCGTCTGTTTGTCTGTTTGTTTGTGTGTTTGTTTGTGTTTTTTGTTTGTTTGTTTGTTCGCGCATCACGCAAAAACTACTGAACCGATTTTGATGAAACTTTTTCTGTTTGATAGATTATGATCTGACTTAAAATCTGGTATATAATTTGTGCGGACGAAGTCGCGGGAAAATACTAGTCATTCATATTTTTCATACTCAGTCCAGTATGACAGGTAGTTACACTTCGAATAGACATTGGACGCAACTTATGCAATATTGAAGCACATAGGTTTCCTCATGATATTAATCTTCAACAAAAAGCAACTGCCGATACAAATTATACGAAAGATCCTAAAAATTAACTGGTTCGAGTCGAATCTCGCCTCCAACATGAAAGGCAAGGCTAACTCACTAGACCACTGCGGTTGTGTAGTGTGACCAAGCTTACCTATTGTGTAATTTTGCGATTATAACGTTTACAAAATGGGTAACATATTATGACTGTAACTAAGCAATTTTAATATTTTGATTCTTTGATCATATGATAATGATTCCATGCTTCGGATGGTACGTTAAGCCGTTGGTCCCGGCTATCTCTAAGGGTATTAGTCGTTACATAAAAACCATGTCAGAGGCCGTAAGGCGGTCGGAAAAAATTATGACACCAGGGCTAGTCCATACGATAAGTAGTGTCATATCCATAGTCCGAAATAAATTAAGTAACTAAATATTAAGAATAAAGAATATTTATGTTATCTTAAGCAGAATCGCTAATAACTGCCAAAAACACCATGTGTATTTGATATCGAACGCATCGGGTTTGTTAACACAATAAAGACCACTGATCTTTTTAGACAGGGCTATGCAATACAATGGGTGCAGGATGACGATGATGAAAAAAAGCTTAAGATTATCACAAATAACGAGTCTTCTTTTTAAAACTTTTAAGTTTTTACGTGACTTATAGTTTGGCCGCGCGGCAACATTGTGTCAGTTAACAAAACTAAGTTTTTTATGACAAAAACTCAGATTGCTTAACTTCGTCTACAAGAACAGTGTTGTTGTGTCATCCAAGGTTGTGTCATCCATTCAAAATAACGTCGCTAGTCTTACTAAACGACGTAACTAGCATCGAGGTGATTTTTCAGAACAACAAACAACAACAAACTTTTTTCGGTATAAATCGCTAGTTACGTCTACCTGCCAAAATGTGTTTTCTCGGTAACGCTCGAAGATACAGATACGTCAATTAGACCGATCGATTAGTCTTGGAAAATGGATTCGCTCACAATGAATAAGTCAGTTACGTCAAAAATGTCAGATACGTCGTTTAGTAACACTATCGAAGATAATATTCACATAGCTTTCTGACGTATTTTTTTAGACTCTATCACCGCGTCGGAATATGTTGTGTAGAGAAGATGCGACCAAAAATTATCATAAAATTTTTGGGAACTTTTGATTTCAGCAAGGTATATATAGGCAATTTATATTCATCGGCGATTACAAGTTCCACTGCAGAACACATTCCTCCTTCAACGAATACGCGAAAAGGGGATTGGGTCATACATAATCACGCGGGGCCAGTTCAGATTTATTTTAAATATAGTTTAATAGGCACACAAACAGATAATACAGTTTGTATTAGTTCAAGTACTTTGTGGTTGTGGTTGTGCAAGTTAGTGGTAACAAATTTACTTAGCAAGAATGAATTTAATGTAACCATAATATAAGAAGATCAGCTAAGAATAATTACAAAAATTATTAAATATTTTTCTGTCCCGCTCCCTCTTACCACAAAGTCCATTTTCTCAGAAACAAGGTTGACACGCCTGACTTAATAATTCAGTAAATAAAAAAAACTAAGTACAAAACTTCTTAATTGCGAACGAAGCGTAGGATCAATTAAATTCTTCTTTATTTGAAATCAATACCAAATACTTCAAGTACAAAATAAAGAGACGAGGAGTATACAAAACAAAGAGAGAATCTTTACAAAATAAAGAGATGAACTGTTTACTAAATAAATAGACTTACAGTGTACACAAAAATAGCAACCAGTGTACAAAAAAGAACCTCTTTTTTTAACGTCTGTTAATAAAGAAACGACTATTTTACAAAATAAATAAGTAATGATTTTGGTGTAAATAAAAGTATATTTCATTCATTCATTCATTCACATAAGCTGATTTGTACCTTCGATCCATGGTACCTTCGATCAAAGTAAAATGAACAAGCTGCAGTAATTAGTTTTGTTATTCTACGACTTGAGTAAAAGCGTTTCTTGAATTGTTTTTATAGAGCGAAAACTATCAACCATTAGAAATGTTGATAAAAGTAAACCTAAGTATATAAGCGTTTATGTTAATTGTAGCTAATTTTCTGAACATTTCATAAGGGATCAAAATTGCGAGTTTGTGCGTACTTAATAGTTTTAAGTGTGGTCTGACCCACTACTTTATTTATTCAATTATTTTGTTAAATCTTGAATTTTTACTAACAACATAAAAAATTTATATGGTTATTATTAACCTAAACAAAGAACAAAAGAAAAATAAAACTAATAGGTACCTACTATAAATAAAACACATCCTCTAAATTGCCGTCACTTGGCGGCAGGGTGCCCAGGAGGCTGGCAGCATTGCCTCTTTGTTAATGAATTTCTTTTCTCAAAATGAAAAATTAAATAAGTTTCATCACAACAATTAGCGTAAACAAGCTACGAAGGGACAACCCTACCGAGAATGGCACGCGGGCTCCCAAAGAGTTAATTCCAACTTTTATTGGGCGAGCTTTAGGCCCGACGGTACTCTAATGGCGTCATCAAGCCTCGTCGAATTACGTCACGGCCCTTGTCATAATTACACTTAATTTTATAAATATTTACGTAGGAGTTTAGATAGACAATGTTAATAATTGGGAAATGGAGTAGAGTGTGCGGTAAGGGATCTATCACACAAGCTATGTAGCGTTTCATCGCGACAAAGTGTAGGGGTTTACACAGGGTGTAAGGAAAAGTATTATTAACCCTTAAGGGTATATTACCGTTGGCGCGCTCCATACAAACGTACTATGGTGATATTTTCAATACTAAACAATTAAAGTCAATGAAATTTTACAGAAACAATCTAGAAACAAATTTATATGCTTGTATGGAGTCCGATTTTCGTTAAAATGTATTAAACCTTAAAACCATTTATACTCTACCTATCAAACTGAACTACTTATACTGTGGGAGCAAAACGATCGGAGCAAAAAAAAATCCGCTGTTCCATATTATTATGTTTTCGTCGAGTAGGTATTGCGTTTAGCATGGGACACCAGACTTTTTTGTGCGCATAGTAAAAAGTTGTTCAGTTTGATGGCTAGAGCATAAATGGTTTTAAGGTTAATGATTTTTTTCCTAACAGGATATACAGGATATCTCTGCACCTATGGCCGAGTGACGGAGGCCTGGCTTTGTCTCTATTAAGGGGATATACGTCCTGGAATTACCTGGGAAGGGGGGAATCTAAAATTAAACCACGAATAATGATGATGCTTCATAGCCGTGTTCGAGCACTGCACCGACTGATTATGACTGTTGATTTTGAGAGCTTTGTTGATGTGCTTTTAGATGGCTAATGTAGCCTATATATTTACTTTAAAAGAGCTACATGTCATTTTCATGATGTACTGGATGACAGCACGAATACACGATTGAAATTACTTCACACATTAGAATTTCTTTTCGAAAAGTTAAGAAAGTAACATTATTTTCTCAAACTAGAATAACTTGCAACCGTTTATAATTACTGGTATTTTACTCACATACCTATTCACTATTAGTTTATCTAGTGAAATCATTTAAAAAACCTATAAAAAAATAATATTTTAAATTCTTTTTAATCCAAAATACGACACACACACGCACTTTTCGAAGGGCTGGGCAATCGCGTTTCTCATAGAAAATATTCTCTTGAACCTACAGCCCCACTGAAATACAGCAGTGAAGCATCCCAAATACGATAACGGTAGGTTTATTGCTTGATTTAATTAAATCATTAATATGAATAATGATTCATGATAAAACAAAAATAGACTTTAAAACCTCATAACAAACTTCAAAACAGTTTAAACACAAACAAAACCTTACAACGATCATATCGAAAGCTCTTTACGCCCATATAAAAGCTGATACAAGGAAAGTGATGTCAAATAAAATATTCATAAAGTTATAATGGCGGCATGTTTTTATTTCATGCCATTTTTATTTTATGATACTACACGGTGTTGGTTGCAAACGGTGTCGACTTTTATGTGGAAATTGACTTTCGATTTCATAACTTTTAGCTGCAATAGAATAGAAAAGGATGAAAATTAAAAACTCTTTTTTTCGCGTTTGTAGCACGAGTTGAAACAAAGTGATTGTAATTTTTGCGGCGAGGATTTGGGATTTCTGCAAAATAATAGTCGTAACGTAACAACAAAAAATATGTAAGGTTTTCGAACCTAGGACACGTCCTTCCGTCAGTCAGTTGACAGTCCTACACGTGGTTACTAATCACATCCACCCGTCTAAATACCACAGTTATACAGGCTGTAAAATTATATTTTAGTGGGTCCTGCATTTTTTTTTTTTTTTTTTTAACAATGAACTTTCCAGATGAAGAGGTCATTTTTCTTTGTCCAGATACAGATTTGTTTCTTTGTCAAGATGCAATGAAAATTCCAGAAACTTAAATACAAATTATTAATTATTAAAATTGGCAACATGCCTCGTCCAAATGGATGTACAGTCATATATCCACGACAAGCTTTGTCACAAGAAAAAGGGTCCTGCATACCATCAAACTGGACAATTTTCATTATGGAGCGAACATGCAACTAAAAAAAAAAACATCAATGGCTACGCGACCCAAAAGCTTGAAATGGCAGATTTTCCCAAAGCCTTTTATTTGATACATCTAAGTATTCCGTGAACACTAAAAACTATGCTAATAATACCCTTGCACTGCTCGATTAAAGATTCTGACCGCCCCAGAAAGGAAATACAAGCGTTATTTATGTATGCTATCTTTACTATTATAAATTACAAGCTAAAGATAACACATATATCCAAACGGGACGTCAATCATAATATTAACAATATCTATATAGTTATCTAGCTTTCCAATACCAAAACTAACTTAGAGTCTTACGCTGATACGCATACAGGCGTAAATCGAGTTTCATTTGGTTGGACTTATACCCATTTACCTCTGAGGCAGTTTATGTACCTATCTCTACGTGGGTTAGGTATACTTCCAGTTAACATGTTTTGTATCCAAACTTTGCTAAACTAACCTAAACAGCCAGGCATCAGAATTAACCAGGTAAAATTAACTACCTCATTTTCAGACTTGGAACTAACAGTTAAGTTAGCTAATCCGTCGGTTTGGAGTTAAGTTTCGCGTTAAGTTGTAGACTTGTTGTTAATTAGGGAGGTAAATGATTATCTTAATGAAAATTAGCTGTAGGTAAGTAAGAGTCAGAAAGAGAAAGTAGGTAGTATCTTTACTTAATTGTGGTTATCTTGAATATGTCTAAATATACAGGGTGAAATTGATATCATTAGCATCATTTTAAACTAAGAGTCTACCCATCAAACTGGACAACTTTTACTATGGGAGCTAACCGATCGATACGTTCGAGTCGAGTAGGCAGTGCAGTTTAGTATGGAACAGCAGATTTTTTTGCTCCGATCGGTTTGCTCCCATAGTAAAAGTTGTTCAGTTTGATGAGTAGACTCTTAGTTTAAAAGGATGCTAATGATATCAATTTCACCCTGTATATTTTAATATTTCTAACTATCCCCCTCAGAAAATATAGTGGTGAGCATAGAAATCATTTTTAGAGCTCTGTACCCAGAGGGTGAAAACTGAACCCTATACGTTGTCCGTCCGTCCCTCCGTCCTAGCTTCAGAGGGTTGTATCTTCTGTCTCGTTATAAGTAGCCGGTTTAAATGATAATAAAATATGGATCATCATATTGAAGTTGATGAAAAATAATACAAAACAAAAAGTAAAAAATTTAAGAGGATAAACCCTTCGATCAAAATAAAATGAATGGATAGGCCTAAAGCGCGGTAAGTTGAAGCAAACTACTGGTGCACTTGGTACATACAAACTAGCGCCATTATCTGTCAAATCTAGGGCACTTTCATACAAGTGACAAGTAAAAATTTCATTTGTTTTGCCTCATTTTTCTGGTTTGAAATGTTCGCTTAAGGCCTATCCATTCATTTTATTTTGATCGAAGGATAAACCGATAGAGACCGATAAACTAGTTTTTTCAATGTTTTTCATTCTCCCTTTATCGTAAAAATGTCAAAATTAGTGTAAATAGTGCAAACTCTACAACATACCAACAAATAATAAAAACTAGCAAAGGGTGAGTTGGTTTCTCGCTAAGAATCCCGGAAAATATATTTTTTTGGATGGTACCGAAGTTCGGTGCGCCAGTAGTCCGACTCGTACTTGACCGGTTTTTTGTGTTAGCTAAAAGTAAACCGCAACTACGCTTCAATTTCCCTCCACAAACAAACTTAATAAAAACTGCAAATAAAAAGCATTTGGCGCCTTAGATAACAACTACTGACGTCGTAACAAACGTGTCGCTTCCGCCGCCGACAATAAAAAGTGTAGGCTTCAAGATAAGCTAAATATGGAGTTAAGTCTTTTTACGCCTTCTGTGGACGAGTTAATAAGGATTTATTTAAGTATCTTTTTATTAATTCACATTGCAAGGTGTCCATCAAGCTGGCTTAAACAGTAGATTCGGGATTCAGGATTACCTTAGTCGATTTTGGCCACTTTCGTCACCTTCCCTTAAATAGTTGTTGCCTTGATTTTAATTTTAACACTTTATTGTACACACGGAAATACAGATGAATACAGCATAATAGACAAGTACAAAGGGCAAGCTTATCACTGAAGACATTTCTTCTAGCAGACTCATGGTAAAGAGAAAGATTACAAAGTGAGGCGGGCAAGGTGTACAAAATTCAAAGAAATAAACATTTACGCCTTAAAAATGTATCTTAGATGTATCCAGCACACATTTGATCTCTGTCCATTGTAAGTGGCGATGGACTCGCTTCGCTACCCATCACACTGGACAGAGCTTCGGTACTACTAGTGAAACGAGGATGTTATGAGTTTTGAGAAAATCTCTGACTAGCCTCTCGGGGAATATAATTGTAAGCGATTGATTACGCTTGTATCCTGCGTGATGCGTGATTTAGTCACAGTAAGCATTCACATTTATCATATTATAGTAGCATATAATCGCTAAACTAAAGGGGCAATAGGCGGGGCACATTATTCTCAGAACCGATGCCCGGGGCCGAAAAATTCTCGAGTGGCGCGTGACCGCGTACTGGAAAGTGCATCGTGGGTAGTCCCACAAGGTGGACCGACGACCTGGTGAAGGCGGCAGGAACCCGTTGGTTGAGGGCAGCGCCGGACCGGTCGTTGGGTTGATCCTTGGGGGATGGCTATGTCCAGCAGTGGACGTCCATCGGTGCGATGATGATGAGAAAGATAGGATAAGAAGTAGGATAGTATAGGAAGTTATGATATAAATATATTTCCTGTTTGCAATGGATGTATGTCGGATATTTATTTTTCCTACTCCTCCTTTCTTCTTTGATTAAATTCATGGCGGGTTCCAAGACAAATTAGTGTCATCTTCGCTGGCTGGACTGCATTGTTCTGTGTTGTGAGTGGTCGCCGCTGTTGATCCTGGTTTACAGGGGTTTCAGTGGTGGGAATTTGTGGTGAACCTATGCCCGATTATTATCAATATAAAATATGTTTATTATCAATATAATATTAGTAGGAAATAAGATAGAACAACATCGTATCTTATAAGTGGAACATTTGTCAATCCTGTCTCGTTTCTGCAAAAACCTTAACCTCCCAATATACGTCACAACTGAAATAACGTAGCTGCAAACTGGCTTAGGTACAGACAATTCTTTACAAGCTGCCTACGCCCTACAAATGTAGTAAGTAACGCACAAAGTGTTCCACCTAAAAGTTTCTATCACAAGTTAAGGGAACTTACCACAATTGTTATTGATCCATTTTGACTTGTAAGTCGTGACCCATTTCCTTACTAACAACGTAATTATTTAGTAGCTTATTAGCTCGATGTAATAGATTAAACGTTGTAATTATAAATTGTTTGATCCACCCGAGGGAGTCATTGTTTCTTGGCTTATTTTTGCTACATTTTGATTGAAGTAGCAGGCCAGCCACTTTATTCGTTAATTTTAATAATGTCGATTAAAGAGACGTGGAAATTGACTAAACGAGATCGGGATACGAGAAGCTTTTGAGATGTGGTGCTAAAGGAAAATGGAGGGAATACGTTGAATAAAACCAATAACAAATGAAGAGGTGTTCAGAATGGTTACAGATAAGAGAAATAATCTAAAAACAATAGAAAACCGGTGAGGAAAAATGATCGGAAACATGATACGAAACGACCATTTCTTTAAAACTATATTGTAAGGGAAAATAGAGGGGAAGAGAGGCAGAGGAAGACCTAGACAGAATTATCTAGCACAAGTGAAGAAAAAGTTTGATGTGTCGTATCAAAACCTCAATACACTAGTGAAAAAGAGACATGATTGGCGAATACTCCACCGACAAGAGCGTAGCTCGTAAATAAAATGACGATATGAGTTATTTTTGCAAAGAAGTGTTTATTCGCATACCAAATACACAAAAATAACATCAAAATAAGAAGACTAAAAGGAAATCTTCAAGCTAATTATAAATTAAACTCAAAGGTAAAACTGATAAATACGGGCAGAACCGCGAGCACAACTTACTTTCAGATACAAGCATAAGTTCAACCTAGTATAAAGATAGGAACAAAGTTTATTACAAAGGGCCAGATTTCCCCAACCTCCTCCAAACTATAGTTATTGTGGTCAAACTTAACCCATTCTACTCTACTAGAACTGTTGGGAACATGAGTCTAGGTAATAGATGTGCTTTTGGAAATTACTTTCTATAAGTACTTTGTTTCAGATATTGTTAGAAATTTAATGCTTTTTATTTAGAAAAGCCAGTTTGAGAAAAATCCAAGATATATCGAATAGTACTTTTCTCACCTTACCTCTCCCAAAACACCCTAAGTTTAGCAGATGCGATAAGTATACCTGCGGAACCACAGTTCTATGGACTGACATCTGCCGCTCCGTCAGTGCGTCATCGTGTGTGAACGCACTAATTTGAGTTTTTGTACGATTTGGAACACCACTGGCTTTTCTAGTGAAGGAAAACATCGTGAGGAATGCCATGCTTCAATTTCGAAGCATGTGCCATTATAAGTGAGGTGTGTCCATTATAAGTGGCGACAGGGTCACTACCCGTCACTCCGGACAGAGTTTCGGTATTGCTAGTGAATGTTCTGAGTTTCCAGAATATCTCTTGACTACTCCCTCGGGGAATATAGTCGTTAGCAATTTATTTTAACATCTTGCAGAAAACTGTCGTATTTATAAATTAAATAAAAACCTTCCTCTACGATGTTTTAACAAGAAGCTACGGATAGCGAGTCTAATTAAATTTTGAAGAAAAATAAAGACGACATAATATTGGATCCGAAGTCGGGACCGGAAATTAAAACGAGTTCACTTGTTTGTTTACCTTATTATTTAGACTTCGCGGTTTTATGAATAAATAATGGGCAATAAAAATGTTGAATAAACACGAGTAAAAGTACAGAATATAAATTACATTCGGCACGTAAGGTACCTTGTGTAAGGAAGCTAGTTGTGGCTGTTGTGGTGATTATTATGAATGTCAAATGATTGATTTTGAGTAAGATAATGAGTAATGTTGAACGCCGATGGCGTGTTGCAGAGAGGCATCGGCTTTTAATAAGGAGGGTGTGGGTCCCACTCATTGACTTCTACTGGACGAAGGGTCCGCGCTCAAAAGTGTCCGAACCAAAAGAGACTTAAAAAGTATAAAGAGACCTAATTACGCGTCAGTCTTTGTTTGAACGGTCGACGACGCGCACGCAAACGCGCGCGGTGCACGCCTTGCCGCGATGGGATAAAAACTACGCAAGCAAAATGAAAAAGAATTTCAGCATTATCAATTATTATATTACTATTCACGTTCTTAGGTTTGTGTAGGTTAGTCTCGGACACTTTTTTCGAGAATTTTGTACTAGACCCAGCGTCTCTTTCTTCGTCAATGGTCCCACTCCATTTTCGGTCGAATCAGCATCAGAGAAATCTAGCCCCCTCGCGCTTATAAAGATTAAGATTGAGGGATCTCGGTTTTCTGATGCTGAATGTACCAAATGTTGTACAGGGTATAAAACTAAATGCGTGACGCATTAAAGGAGGTTCTTAAGACCATCAAACTGAACAACTTTCACTAGGGAACCATCATCGAAATCGTTAAAAAATGTTTTGTTGTTTCATAGAAAACGTCAATACCCGATAGATTGAAAGCAGTAGGCCTACCACGAGTTGTCACTGTAAGTTACTACTGTAATTACGTCACCAATTTTGTATGGCAGAAATTTGTTCTCAACGTAACATAGGAGAGCTGTACGAAATTCAATACAAAATTGGCGACGCAACTGTAGTAACGGACAGTGATAACTCATGGTAGGCCTACAGAATTGTTATATCTATCTAACATATAGGATCCTTCTTAATTTGCTGATACTTTTTAAGGAGATGTTCAGACCGTCAAACTGAACAACTTTTTCTATGGGACCAACATCGAAATCGCGAAAAATAAATTAGTTGTCCCATACAAAACTACAAACCGAATTTATGGGACAGCTGATTTTTTTTCGCTATTTCGATGTTGGTCCCATAGAGAAAGTTGTTCAGTTTGACGGTCTGTACATCCCCTTAAAAAAGTGATAGCATATTAAGTTGAACCCTGTATAAAACCTTTAAGCCTTTTACACATATTATACCAATAATTTTTTGTAGTTTACCAAAACCAACGCTCTCTAACAATAAACGGATAAAATACTTACTTAGGAAACTTGCACAAATATAAGTGATAAAAGGGACAGTACAACAAAATTTCGTAAATCAATTTACACTTATAGGTGTGTCGTCATGGAAATTTTGCTTTGCACACAATTTTATTCGATTGTCAGCGTTAGAACTTAAAATCGAATTAACCTAACCGCCAACGTAACAATGAATCTTCCAAAAGCGCGTGATATCAACGCTATCCTATCCGATAACTTTTAGCTAAAGTCTCAAAATGATTAATGATATTTTAATGGCATATTGTTTAGATACAGGAGTTCAAAACATCTAACATTAATGTTCCGAATACCAAGTCTCGTAAATCAAGCTATTTTCGGGCTTACTACGCAGCCATAAAAGCTATGGTAAGGTAATTCCTTATGTGGGTTGTTGTTAATGGCATAGATTACTTTTGAGATTGGATTTGCAATTTTCTACCTGATTTTTGTTTTAGCGATGATGGAGTACTTTTCTGAAGTTAGCTTAAGTGAGTTTAGATAAATTGTGTTTTTCTTTATGGTTATTTTTGGAAATTTTTACGTCATTAAGAATGTTTTTTACCATTAGTTTAACATACAGTGTTCAACTTTATATGCTGAGACTTTTTTAAGAGGGTGATCAGACAGTCACACTGAACAACTTTCTCTATAGGACCAACAACAAAATCGCGAAAAAAAATCAGCTCATCCATACAAAACTGCAAACCTACTCGAGCCAAATGTATGTATAATGTATAATACAGCTGTTTTTTTTCGCGATTTCGATGTTGGTCCAATAAAGAAAGTTGTTCAGTTTGATGGTCTGAACATCCACTTAAAAAAGTGTCAGCATATTAAGAAGGACCCTGTATGTACGCCATACTGATTTAAGACACCAACTGATTCTGATTCCGGTCACACAATTTACTATAGTTTAGGAATCAGGGCTACACCGAATTGAATCATCTTAGCAACACAATTTTTTTAAATTTTTCTGAAAATACAGGAAAGTTTATCCGAAATTTCAAAGCATCGTGAGGTGACCTTGTGTATTTTGTACCTTTGTATAGTCATTTCGTATTCGTGGACTACTGTACTAATGATATCGTCTCCACTTCTGCCTTCTTCTGAAGACTGCCTAAAATTCCCTGCCTTCATGGTGGAATGCCCTGCCTGCGTCAGTATTTCCGAGCGCTTACAACCCGAATTCTTTTAAAGTACGAGTGAATAGGCTTCTTCTGGGTTAGCTCGCTACATCTTCGACCCCATCTTTGTCCTAAAGACTGGATTGAGGTCAAGAGCAAGCCTATCAGTAAACATAATAAAAAAAATAGAATTTCAAGTATAAGAGTATGTAGGTACACACGGCGGTACATTAAGCTCTAGGAAAGAGAAAGAAAACTAATTAACAAGTTCAGCTTAACTAATTCCGATGGGATTGTTTTTTTTACATAAAATGGCACTACAGGGTGTTGTAAATGTTTCCGAAAACAGGAAAAAGGTTTTTTCAAGATAAGAGCTCTGGAGAAAATGTTAATCTTTGTTTTAACAACTCTCATGCTGTAGAATACAGGGTGTTAGGGTAAACAGTTGCGTTACTTTAAGGGGTGATTGTACCGATGATACTGAACCACTTTTCCTAAGAAACCTATAGGAAATTCGCTAAAGAAAATTCCGCCTTTTCATACAAACATCCGATCAGCTGATTGCATTTAGTATGTTATAAAAAACAAATTCCCTAAGAACGTTGATTGTAGATGCTTTTTCTATTTAAATTATGTATAATACACCTGTAATTCATGCAATAAATATTGATTGATTGATTTATTGAAAAATCTATAGGAAATAAGCAAAAAAAACTGGACTTTCCATACTAAATGCAATCAGCTGATGGTATAATGAGTGGTGGTGTGGTATACATAGTTATTTGTTATGCTAGGCTGCAAAGTTGTTTGTAGGCGCGAGTACTTCTATTGAAACCTGAGCAAGCGAAGGAGTCTAGGATTGAACCACGAGCGATGCGACTGGTTCAAATAATAGAATCCTGAGCTTATAGCGAAGGTTTAAAAGGTACGAGACGCAGAATATCTTTGCAGCCGAGCGAAACACACAACTTTTCAACTCACAACAGCGAGGAAAAAAAAGTGAATTGCTAAAGAGAACAACATTTTTAAAAGATTTTTTTTCCTGCTGGCCAGTAACATGAAATAGTTATTACTGCATTTTCAGTGGATTGACGGTATAGAAAAATATTAAATAGACAGATTCTAATTTCAAAAACTCTTTCCACGCTAGCGGATAAAATTCACTTTTGCACTCCGATTTCGAATGATAAACAGAATCTTTCCGAGCTTGTGAGGTGAAAAAGTTTTTTTTTTCGATTATCTTTTGTTCCTTCGGGAAAGTCGTTTAGTATCATGGGTACAATTACCCCTTAAAGTAATGAAAGAAAATACACTTTTTTGAGCCTAAGGTATTTCTTAATAAGTTGAGCAACTAATAGAACTTTTGCCCAACTAGGCTGGCATATAGGTACCATTCTCTCTTTTGATTAAACATATATTTTTTAACCTATTTCGTCCCATTGTTGGATAAAAGTTAATAATGATGATAGGTTAAAACGTCGATAAACAAAACCTTCCATCAGTAATTAAGTAGGTAGTCAGCTAGTTAACTTTTAATCGTTTCGATATTAGCACGACAAAAAGTTAGGTCCTTCGTTCTATTGACTATTTGATTAATAATTATTTCCATCAATTCACGTTGCGTTCAATCGAACTTCGACAAAACCATTTTCGGTCCCACGTAGAAAACCTAATAAAACCAAAACATAAAGTTTCCTAAAACATTTTTAAGCACACGACAATAGTACAGACAGAATGCAAATGAAATAAAAAGCAATAAAAACGTGTATGCCATCCCAAACGTGGGAAGCCTTGCCAAATATGCCAAACACAGTCGTCGTAATTATTGTGAATTGTATGCACTTTGCATATTATGAGGGATATCTTATAGCTTTGTACAGCGGATTTTCGGTATCTTTTTAACCAATTCTTTGCTTAAAATCTAATGTGATGTAACTCAACATTTGAAACACAAAAGGATAATTAAAAACCTCAGTGAATATCATTATAAGGTCTAACAAAATTAGCTAAAACTATTTTAAGGGGATGATCAAAACATGAATCTCTTTATTTATAGGACCACAATATCGAAATCGCGAAAAAAAAAATCTGCTTCTTCCATACATTTAAGTACCTAGAGATGTGTTTGCAGTTTTGTATGGGACAGCTGATTTTTATTCGCGATTTCGATATTGGTCCTATAGAAAACAGTTTCAGCTAATTTTGCTAGACCTTAAAATAATATTTTCGGTATCTTTTTAACCAATTCTTTGCTTAAAATCTAATGTGATGTAACTCAACATTTTTAACTTAAAATTATACTTAAAAACTTCAGGAATATAAAAATAAAAAATAAATAAATAACGCTCACAGGCACATACATTGTAATGATCCCAAACTAGCACTAAAGGCTTTTATTATGGAAACCATACAACAACGGCACGAACATATAACATCCATGACCGAACCGGGATTCGAACCCAGGACCCTGGTTTGGCAGTCCGGCGTGGTAACCATATCAATATCATTAAAAGGTACATATAACAAAATTATCTAAAATCAGAACATGAAACTCTTTATCTATAGGACTAAAATAACGAAATCGGGAAAAAAAAAACATTAGTTCCATATACATTTGAGTACCTAGAGTTGTGTTTGCAGTTTTGTATGGAACAGTTGATTTTTTTTCGCGATTTCGATATTGGTCCCATAGAAAATAGTTTCAGCTAATTTTGCTAGACCTAATAATACTATATAGGGTGTTTAATAGTTAAATGCATTATTTTTAACGGGATGATCAGACCATCAAACTGCACAAATGTCACTATGGGGCCAAATTGGAAATCGCGAATAAAAATCTGCTTGTCAATACTAAACTCTGCTCGAGATTTCTTTTTTTCACCAAATACCGGGGTTATTTATCTTCGTGAATTCCTAGCCCATTTCGTATTTAGAATACAGCCTCTTCAAGTCAAACTTCTACTAAAAAAAACATAAAGCAAGTACACACAAACTTAGGAAACTGAATAAAATATTCGCTCAGCATTATAGCATCGTATATCAAAACAAAATGAAACAAGCTTTACATAAAAGACCGACGTCAGACGTTTCAGGATTCAAGTCAAACTATTTCGGGAGACGAAGCGGTACTGTTTGTTCTCGATCGATAGTCACTTTATTTACTCGGGTGAGTTTAACTGCTTAGTTTTAATTTACTCGAATTCGTGAGAGATCATGACGTGAATTTGAAATTGTTTACTTCTGGCTTGGTGAAAAACTACAATTATAATGTATACGGGGTGGAAAATTAAATACGTTACATTAAGGGGTGCTTCACAGGCAACTAAATTGAACAACATTCATTATGGAGTCATTATCAGAAGCGAAAAAAAAAGTCTGCTGTTCTACTGCTCCGGCTACTCGACCGTTTCGTTATGTTTTTCTTCGCCTTTCGATGTTGGTCCCCAATAATATAATGTACTTAATGCAATTGACCAACTAGAATTTAATATTTTTATAAGGCAACACATTTTCTGTTATAAATATTGTTTGGTGTAGAAACCCATAATTTGTTACAAAGACCTTATCTCTAATATATTAAAAATATTACGCAATAACTCCGGCTCATTTTGACAATTTATTATTTTTGTACTTTTTGAAATAATATGCAATCAAGCGTTAAATTAATAAAACAAAATAACTCTACATAACGTGCGATAAGCTGATTGCCTCTACTACGGAAACTCGAACGATTCTCACCTAGATTTTTATATTATCTTGACAATAAAAACCGAATAGGTACCTACCATTTTCCATTGCCAATGTAATTCTTAAAAATATGACCTTATTAGTAGCAAATGATAAGTGTTATAAAACTAATAAAGGAAATAAAGTATTTTGGTACGTGTTAAGTGTAATTGTTAATCTCTAAACATCACTCCAAGCACTTAAAATCAAATCTTTAATTCAATTCAATTCAATTCAATTATACTTTATTGCACACCAAAACAGAACAAACATTTGATTTTTAAATCAAAATTATACTCGTACCTTATTTTCATCATTAGAACTAAAAAGTAGTTCGGTATAATTTTTTACAGCAAATGCGGTAATCAATAATTAAGTGCACTAGTCATGTTCCAAAAGCCAAAAAAGGGGTTGCTCAGACTGTTATTAAATAAAAGTTGTCACAAAAAAATTAATACAGAATGTTAACATTATGTTATTTATGTAGTTCTTATTTTCACTGTGGTTGTAGTGTTACGTGAACATCAAGAACATCTTTTATAAGAATAGAAACTTACAGAAGTACATAACATTACACGCGTAAAAAGTTAAACCTCAAAAACCTCGACTCTTCGTCCAATAAATTGATTCCCTACTCTAAAATCCGACCAATAAACCCTCTCGCCAACTAGAGCGAATTGAAATCGTAATTTTATCACTCGATGGTCATCCGGGACAAATGTTAGGGGTAATATATTTTTTTAGTCGGTCACGCGAGCGGCTATAAAACGGAATTATTTCATGTATTCATGAATCCGAACTCGCTCCGTGATATGAGTTCAAACGAGACACAAGTGAGGTTGTACTCGTTATTCTATTTTTGAAATGTCATTCTGCTTTTTTAAAATTACATTTTTGAATGAATTGTAAGCACTGGGGAATTCGTTGAGAGTGGTATCATGTGGAATAACCAGTAAGTTCTTTTGTTTATTTAAATTTTATTTACAGAGTTATGACCACGGACCTGAAAAAAAGACGGACGTAATGTGACACTAAAAAGATGTGAAGCATGCAAGGTCCAACATTTTTGTTTGTTCTACAAGGGACCTACACTCACACAGATGCACTAGCTCCAGGTGCAGGTCCTATACCCGTCACCGTTATGTACCGCGTGACAGCACGCACGCACACAAAAGAAATGGGTGCTTCACTCGCGATTAGACGTGATTACGTCAGTCTTTTTTTCAGGTCCGTGGAAATGACACGCATATTTTTTATTTATTACTATTTATTTTTTATTTTACTATTATTTTACTATTTATTATTTAAGTTTGTATCAATTCGTAATTCTTGATAGATCTACATGGTTTTAGGATAAACTGTTGCATTACTTTAAGGGGTGACTTAAGGCTAGGATATCCCATTGCAAGCGTCTCTTTCTTGCAAGCATAAGTTTACAATTAGCCATCCCGCTCCAATTGAAAGCAGGATCGCAAAGAAACGTGTTTTTCGTCAATATCTTTGCTCATGGGAGTTTCTAAGCTAAAACTTCTCCTGAGTTCACTAGAAATATTTAATGTATTTAGTTAAGTACAAGAATAAAAAGTTAAATATCAGCAGTTTAGTCATAGTATTGAAAAAACATAACAAAAAGGGGTAACTTTGGGATTTTTTTCTATCGAGTAAACTTAATCTAATCGTGTAATTGAGAACAGTCGCCCATCCGCCCGATCCTTAAATAGGACATAATTTAATTTCAGACTTTAAAACACAGTTTAAAACACTTTCGTTCGTGTTCAAAAACGGCCTCGACGGGATAAGAGCGTCTTAACAACTTTCCCTAAAAAACCTATGAAAAATTCGCAAACATGTTTTTCGACTTTTCATACAAACTTTCAATCAGCTGATTGATGGTCAGTTTGATGGTCTGAAGCGCCCCGCTTAATATGTAGCACATTACATTTTACACCCTGTATACAGGATATTAGGGTTAACAGTTGCATTACTTTAAGGGGTGATTGTACCGATGATACTGAACAACTTTCCCAAAGAAACCTATAGGAAATTCGCAATTTTTTTTTCGACTTTTCATACAAACGAACGTTCGATCATCTAATTACATTTAGTATGGGAAGACCACAATTATTTTTGCGAATTTCCTATAGGTTTCTTAGGGAAAGTTGTTCAGTATCATGGGTACAATCACCCCTTAGAGTAATGCAACTGTTTACCCAAACACCCTGTAGATATGTCCAATTACAGGGCACAGGAACCCTTAAGACGCTGTTATCCCGTCGAGGCCGTTTTTTAAACACGAACGAAAGTGTTTTAAACTGTGTTTTAAAGTCTGAAAACCAATTATGTCTTATTTAAGAATCTGGCTGATAGGCGACCGTTCTCAATTACACGATTAGATTAAGTTTAATAGATAGAAAAAAATCCCAAAGTTACCCCTTTTTGTTATGTTTTTTCAATACTATGATTAAACTGCTGATATTTTACTTTTTATTCTTGTACTTAACTAAACACATTAAATATTTCTAGTGAACTCCGTAGAATTTTGAGCTTAGAAACACCCATGAGCAAAGATATTGATGAAAAACACGTTTTTTTTGCGATCCTGCTTTCAATTGGAGCGGTATGGCTATTTGTAAACTTATGCTTGTAAGAAAGAGACGCTTGCACTGCGATAACCTGGCCTTAAGGAGAGTATTTTTTTACGAATGCTCGAGGTTATTATTGCAATGCTCATTACAATATTCACACTATTCAATGAAAGACATCTTAATCACTTAATATCCTCTCTTTTCAAATATTTGTTCACTCACTTCAAATAATTCCTGTGAGAATTCTTATACAAACAACGCAACAAAATGTCGTCTACCCAAAAAGGCCATTTCCAAGTTATCTGTGAAACAAAACTTGTACCGCAAATAGGTCACTTGACAACCGACAGGCTTATTTTAGAAGAAAGACTTTCCCTCTCGGGCCCTCTTGAGAAGCAAAAGTTGGGCAAGCAAATGACCTCTGTGATACTTAGAAATTATATTTTAAGGCAATTTTATGTTGACTGTTAACAAGTTGTAAATTGCTACCAATCTATAGGTAGGTACATAGATAATATCATAATATTGTATTTTTTGTCATGTACGGGTGTAAATTTAAATGCATTACCTACATATTGCACAACTTTTAGGGGGGGTATTACAGAACGACACTCAAGTGGAGATCTCTTCTTAAGGCCAGGTTATCCAAGTGCAAGCGTCTCTTTCTTGCAAGCATAAGTTTGCAATTAGCCATCCCGCTCCAATTGAAAGTAGGATCGCAAAAAAACGTGTTTTTCATCAATATCTTTGCTCATGGGTGTTTCTAAGCTCAAAATTCTACGGAGTTCACTAGAAATATTTAATGTATTTAGGTAGTTAAGTACAAGAATAAAAAGTTAAATATCAGCAGTTTAATCATAGTATTGAAAAAACATAACAAAAAGGGGTAACTTTGGGATTTTTTTCTATCTATTAAACTTAATCTAATCGTGTAATTGAGAACGGTCGCTTATCAGCCAGATCCTTAAATAAGACATAATTGGTTTTCAGACTTTAAAACACAGTTTAAAACACTTTCGTTCGTGTTCAAAAAACGGCCTCGACCGGATAACAGCGTCTTAAGTAGTTAGACAAGGATGCATGTATACGTTGTATGTATTTGCATCCTTTTCTATCTATACTCAAGAAGAGATCTCCACTTGAGTGTCGTTCTGTATTACCCCCCTTACTATGGAGCCAACATCAAAGTAGCGAAAACAAAATCTGTTGTGTCATTAATTTGGGCTTCTATGCTGCTATTGCTGTTGGCTCCTTAGTGAAAGTTGTTCAGTTTGATGGTCTGAAGTAACCCGTTTAATATGTAACGCATTTAATCTTACAGCCTGTATTGATGAAAATATTCGAAAAACAAATTATTTAAAGCATAAAATCAGAAACTATACGATTACGTTTTTTTTTTTATTTCATGTTAAAACTACTGAATCGATTCGAAAGAGATTTCAGATTTTTTTTTGTGGACGAAAAGCAACTACTTAGTAACTAACACTTAAAATATAAAAACAGAAAGCTCACGTAACAGATGCAGAGCTAGAACTCAACTGGTCCTAGAAAAACTTTATACTTGAAGCAAACAGTCGTAAATCAAAACATCTTGCACGCGTTACGAGTTTGTACTGGGTACAATGAGGTTTTTGTTTTGTTTCATGTTTTATGTACTAGAAAATATATTTAGATACTTTTTTTAGGGTTCCGTACCCAAAGGGTGAAAACGGGGCCCTAATAATTAGTATTAGGGTCCTAAGCTTAGGCCTACGTTGTCCGTCCTACCTATTAAGGGTATATACTTTTGAACCGTAATAGTTGGACAGTGGAAATTTTCACAAAATATGCGTTATTACGGCGGATTTGTTAAAAAATAATAAAAACGTCAAAAAGTAAAAAAAATTACGGGGGTTCCTAATACAAGAATAATGATAATGACTTACTAGGTTTAGCCCGAGGCTTTGGGGATAAATTTTCCTACGATTTTTCCAAATGAATACAACAATTTAACTACATAATTTTTAGTTCAGCATAGAGTTGTAAGATTGATGATATTTGAAGCTTCTCCGTGTCAGTCTTTGCATGAGTGACCGTTTAGTGGTATTTCATCTAGAAAGTCTCTTTGCTTCGGGAGGCAAGTTAAGCAGTTAGTACCGGATAGTTCCAGATAGCGTTGTAACAAAGACAGTGTAACAGGTACAGAATAAGAAAGAAGAAGAATAATTGATTTGTGAAACATAGTGTACAGTCAGCATCAAAAAGATGAATACACTTTTACTACGTCGTAGTATAAAGATGTATACACTTTAGTACTACGCGTAGTACTAAAGTTTATACATCTTTATACTACGACGTAGTAAAAGTGCATACATCTTTTTGCTGCTGACTGTACATACAGTGAGCCCGTCTCAAGTTGAGAAGGAAAAACGGACGGTTAATGGACCGTAGACACAATAAATGACCCCTTCCTTCTTTTTCCTTCACAGAAAAGCCATTGGAGTTACAAATTGTACATAATTCCCTAAAAACTCATTACATCGAGTTTTATCCAGGATCGAACCGCCTATACAAACATGATATTTTTATTAACACTCTGACCTCGATAACATTCTCAAAAATCGTAAGTGAAGAAAACCATTCACTAAATATCTTTACCGAAAATTCCTTCACTATATTATCTTTATAACCAACCCAACTCCTGAAACCGCACCAATCTTCAACAAAAACACATGCCAACGGAAAAACGTCTACATAAATAAGAATTTAATCAATTTTTATAAGATTAACTTGGCAATAAACCATTGCCATCTGCCTCACATCAAGTACTAAAGTGACAGCATTAGGGGAATTGCTAGTGCGGGGATGAGTCGATAAAATGTATCGATATTGCCGAATGCCGAATTTAAGGCGAGACATAAAATTGGGGATTAATAAAAGAGGTGTGCTTTTTATTGCGGTAAGGTTGGTTGAGATCTGTGTCGAAAGAGACATTAAATTGAGAGATGTTTTGACGCATGTGTCTCTTTGGAAAGACAGAGATGATAGAGATACTTAATAAATAATTAAATTAAAGACTTTAATTAATTAAGATAACTATCGTGATTTCTGTAGGTAAGGTAGTCGTTAACTTGCTGTCAGAATAAGTAAGTCGACAAAAGTCGCCTTTGACCAAACATTAGCTGATAAATGCACCGTAATCATACGGTACTTACGTACCGTTATTTTACGTACGGCCGGCCCGACAGCACAGTCTGTAGTGAACCTGCCTGCTGTGCCGGGGGTCGCGGGTTCGAATCCAGTAAGGGACAAATATTTGTATGACGAATATGAATATTTGTACCCGAGTCATGGATGTTTGTATCTATATTATGTATGTATTCTATATCGTTGTTTAGTTATCATAATACAAGTCCAGGCTAGATTCTGGAACTTTAGATGTGACTAGATAATTTGTGTGACACTGTCCAAGATATTTATTTATTTATTATTATTATTACTCTGTGACCAACTGCTTTGCATGCCTTCCTAAGATCTAAGGCAGACATACAATGGTCGGAGCTGCTTAATATCATTGAACGTTCTGGCAGTGTGATCGCGGCGAACCTATCCAGTCGATGGTACCCCTGCTAGAATGTCCCTTATGCCCGAACACCTGCACGAGAGAGGGCATCAATAAAGCTACACTGTAGTCGCTGTCAGGCTAGCCAAATACCTAGCCAATGAAATACAGAAACACAATCGTAGAAAAATTGACACGAAAATTAGAAGAATTGCCCGTTTCAAACACCGAAGAAGTAGAAAAGGTTTTTGTCCTAAAAAGAAAACATTTATTCATCATAAAAAAATAATTCGTTAAACAAGCAGTCAGCACATGCTCCGTCAATCATAACACAACAGCCAGTAATCAGCAACGTGCTTCGTTAAAACCACAATTAGAAATCCGCAACATGCTTCGTCAACTCTAAAATCCACCACACGCTTCGTCAGTAAGTTCATAATAAGTTTTTGCCCTACAATGAAATCCTACAGGCTATAACGTCAATTTCACAAACCCTTGTAGCTTTTTGAGAAAAAACCAACTTAACTAACACAACACTTATCATTTGGGTTTCATGGTTGAACGTCGTGATGTGTTGTAAAAGGTCGCTAGCCACCTCGGAAACACCGATTTGGTGAAGAAAAAGAATGCAAATAAAAACAATTTTACCATCCGATCTTTATCGATTCCGCAAACTCGATAACTCAATAGAAAGTTAGTACAAATTTCGAAGTTAATCCATCCAACTTAGTTTCCCATCCCTATTCTGAACCAATAAATCAGTTATCTGTCAGTTGAGTTGTTAGTACGAAAACAGCCCTTGACCTAACAGAATATGCTTAATTCTCTTTCTTTTAGTACACAAGAATTGTTGACTGTAATCACTTATGTGATGCTCAGTTTTATGGCATCTACTTATGTTGCTTTTAGATTTGTGTTCTATCTTTGGCTTGCCAAAATGTATTTTTGCGTATTGTATTTGATTGTTGTTGTATTGTATTTTTTATACCTCTTAACTTTTCACCCGCAGATAAATTGTAGTACAAGTAGAATAAATATCCATGTCCAGACCAGATAGATATATTTTTTTTAGATTGCTATCTTAGGAACCTACCAGGACCAGCCAGAATAAAAAATCAGAAAAAGTATTTTCAAAAATCAACCAATCAGACACCAATATTATAGGACTGACTTTTTATTTTTTGAGAGAGTACAATTAAAAAGTAAAAACAAGGCATAAAAATTAAGAGAAAAATGTGATTGAAAAAAAAATGTGTACGTTCCTCAAGATAGAGGCAAACAAAAAATCTATTATTTCTGTCTAATTATATTTATGTAAAAAATCTTTAGAGTCAAGAGAAAACCATTAAAAAAATTTCCATCGTACTTTCCCACTACACTAATCAATCAATATACGAAGTTTGGATTGGGCACACGGAGACAAAAGATACGTTATAAAACCGCATAAATAAGCCAATAACCCAATTCACATAAAAAAACAAAACACAAATCAAACAGTAGTATCCCTGAATTGCTCTGAATCCAAATAATAGAAAAAGACTAATAGTATAATAGTAATAAAAAAACGTGATTTTCTCTTCACAAGATAATTAGAATGATAATAATGTATAGATAAGTATTTCTAATCTCTCATCATCATCAGCCTAAATACGTCCCACTGCAGGGTACAACCCTACCCTTAGGGAGGGTGTATGGGCATTAGTCCAACGAGTACCCAACGTGGATTGGTGGCTTCACATGCGCATCAAAAATTTTTCTTCGGCAATTATGCAGGTTTCCTAGCAATGTTTTCCTTCACCGTTTGAGAGCAAGTCGGAAAAACTCAATGGTATTTGGCATGCCATCCGCGCTGATTCGAACCCGGACCCTTGCGATTGAGTCTCCATACCTCTCCATAACGCTCTTCTAAACACTGCAGGGCACAGGCCTAACCTCAGGGAAGATGTACGGGCGTTAGTTAGTCCAGCACGCATGCCCATTTTAACCTAACTTTTTTATTATTCAATATGGTCATGTGAATGATCTAGATGCCGAATCTAACCTTAACTCAAAACCCGATAACTGGACCCTTTTTGCGTAAACGTGGAAGTGTCGGTACATCTTGAACAGTGTCTTGCGCGTCTTCGCCTTGTTGCTTTATCTGTAGATGTTATTAGTTCGTGTTGTCGTGGAATAGCGTCGTAATATTGTGATGTGACATAACTTTGTGCCCATTTGTCCTCGTATAGCGCTCTTTGACTGTCTTTATTTTCTTACAACTTCATAATTATTATGTTTTATATTATTCTCTGGATCTCTCGTGGATGTTCTTAGGTTTCAGAAGATCTCTGACTACCTCCTCGGGGAATATAGTCGTGAGCATATGCTTATGCTATATTATTCTCATTTTGTTTTCGAAATAAATTTATTATTTTGCGTATTTTCGCAATTTATCAAAGAAAACCTTTATTCACAAACGTTAGGTACCGGTATTTAAAAATACCGTTTATTTTCCGATGCTATAATTTATTTCGGTATTGAAATTTTTCTTTAACCAGAATTTATCGGTATGACGTCATATCGTTAAATAAATATACTACCTTAATTTTTTGGTAATAATTCAGTCCCTGATCCAAAGTGAAACTTGTTCAGTTTGATGGGCTGGAGCACCCCCTTAAGTATTACTAGGGAGTTTTGTTGAGTTGCGTTGTGGGTCTGCTATTGGGCGGTCACGTGCGCGTGTCGCTTGTCGGTTGCCCCATCCCCGGCCTACAGCGGAACTCCAGTGGTGGCTCAGGATATTGTTCTTTTATAAGAACAACCCTTGAAGTCACCAAAATATCAATATAACCGTACAACGTCAAGCACTTTTGCTATAAAAACTCGACATTGGCAAAATCATCATTAACCAAAGATGACAGCCATATTTTAAAAAATAGAATAGAATAGAATAGGGAGTTTTGTTACACCCTTTAGAAACGATACCAACTTAATTTCTAAAAAGCAATAACGATCATCTCAATAGAGAGACCGAAGAAAACAACAGAAAAACTTGTTGACCCTCATTTCAGCGCCCATCAAACTCAGTAACAAGGTTATTATGTAACCGAACGACATTTCGCTTTCAATGTGACAACATGACGTCACAAGTTCGAAAACTTTGCAAAGTTATCTACGAAGTTACGCTTTAAGAAGCACTTTGTGTCGCAATGAATGTTGAACGGTTTTGAACTTTGTGATTATTGTTTTAGGGTCTTAGTTCTTTTATGTTGATTGTTGTTTTTAAAACTAGATTTACCTATGATTAGAATGGTGGTTATCCAAATAGTTTACCTGAAAATAAGTAAAGTTTTTGATTAGCACACAAGTATAGATATCATAAGTATAAATATGAAAATTTGTGATGATGTTTGGATGTTTGCGAATCAATAAACGGCTGAACGGTTGCACAAATATGTTCTGGACTGACATAGGACAAATTTTTAAAGTCAACACAGACAAAATGACGGTCAAAAGTTCTACGTCGTAAAACAAAAGTGTATATAACTTATTGCTGCTGACTGTACTATAAAGTATATTTCATTCATTCATAAATTCAGAGTATTCACATTATACTTGCAGTAGGTACTAAAAATGAAATTGACAGGTATACAGGGTGTTTGGAAGCGGGGTGCAAATATTTAAGGGGATGATTGTTGACACCATTTAGAACATTTTGAGCCATACATGTCTCAGACGAAGTCTGATTGTTGAATTTTAAATGTAATTTTTATTTAATTTTTGAAAAAACCCGATTTCTGACAGTTAATTGCCAACAGTGCCCCAATTTATGTTGGTATGTTGATTGTTTTATTTTTTTGGGATTGTCAGATGTGTATCTAATCTAATAAAACAAGTTTCAGGGGCCTGTGTTATTGGAAAAAAAATCTAGACGCTTTCGAAGTCGTAAAAACTTTTAAAATTTTAACAATACTGGGAAGTTTATGGCAATTAAAAAAATAAATAAAATAGCCTCGATCGTTCAAACCTTTTTAAAAACATGCTCGGTTATTGGCCTTTCTTTCAAGGTATCATTTAAGCTGATATCTTTACAATTCTAAGAACTAGAGGTTAAAAACCAAATTGAGGGAGATTAATTTCGATTTTTAAATGGAAAAATGAAACAACATTTTTGGTAAAAATAATTTATGATTCATTTTCAAAATGTGTACCTCGATTTCCTACACAGGCACGAGCTCTTTTTTTGCTTCTGTCGTTGTTATTTTTAGTTTTATCTTCTGCTTTTTGAAATTGAATTTCATCAATTATGTGAATTAGCTCCTCCCGTTTTGCAATTTCTTCACCTGTGTAAAAGAGCTCTGGCTCATCCGTCCCGAGATGTGAAAATCCACGGGGGTCAGGTCCGGGGACCGTGCGGGTCAAGAGATGGGTCCCCGGACCTGACCCCCGTGGATTTTCACATCTCGGTACGGGCCAAGGAGATCTTTTACACAGGTGAAGAAATTGCAAAACGGGAGGAGCTAATTCACATAATTGATGAAATTCAATTTCAAAAAGCAGAAGATAAAACTAAAAATAACAACGACAGAAGCAAAAAAAGAGCTCGTGCCTGTGTAGGAAATCGAGGTACACATTTTGAAAATGAATCATAAATTATTTTACCAAAAATGTTGTTTCATTTTTCCATTTAAAAATCGAAATTAATCTCCCTCAATTTGGTTTTTAACCTCTAGTTCTTAGAATTGTAAAGATATCAGCTTAAATGATACCTTGAAAGAAAGGCCAATAACCGAGCATGTTTTTAAAAAGGTTTGAACGATCGAGGCTATTTTATTTATTTTTTTAATTGCCATAAACTTCCCAGTATTGTTAAAATTTTAAAAGTTTTTACGACTTCGAAAGCGTCTAGATTTTTTTTCCAATAATACAGGCCCCTGAAACTTGTTTTATTAGATTAGATACACATCTGACAATCCCAAAAAAATAAAATAATCAACATACCAACATAAATTGGGGCACTGTTGGCAATTAACTGTCAGAAATCGGGTTTTTACAAAAATAAAATAAAAATTGCATTTAAAATTCAACAATCAGACTTCGTCTGAGACATGTATGGCTCAAAATGTTCTAAATGGTGTCAACAATCATCCCCTTAAATATATGCACCCCGCTCCCAAACACCCTGTATTTAGTCCTCCAAGTCGTGTTCGGCTATGGCGACTTCGACTACAAAATTATATTAAGAGAATTTTATTACGAGCGCGCAAATGCGCGCTGCATACAAACGTACTATGGTGACATTTTCAATACTAATCAATGAAATTTTTCAGAAACAATCTAGAATCGAATCTCTATGCTTGTATGAAGTCCGATTTTTTTTTAAATATACAGTTTTAATACTAGGATGCATTTAAGATTTGTATGGAAATCTTTGAAGCACTGTAACTTTAAAACTATAAATTTTAACGAAAATCTGACTCTATAAAAGCATAGAGATTTGTTTCTAGATTGTTTCTGCTTTATTGACTTTAATTGGTTAGTATTGAAAATATCAACATAGTACGTTTGTATGGAGGGCGCCAACGGTAATATACCCTTAAGAAGTTATTTTAAAAGATTAATTAAATACTTTGAGAGTTTAAACCACTTTAAATTTTACTAGAGTCTTTTCTTACACACACGGCGACATATCAAGCTATTCAAAATCAAAATAAGCTGGCCACGCGTTTGTAGAGTAATGTATATAGTCGCGCAGCCAGCTTAAGGGCTACCTGCAGGTTTTGGGTAACTTTGTAACCATTTTATTCATTAACTATGACAATGTTTGAGCTGAAAAATCAACTGAACCATCTACAGGATATGAGAAGTGATGTGGTTTTTCTAGAAATCGATTTTAATGAATAAAACCGAAGAAAAAGGACTCTTAAAGTCACCCCTTTTTTTCCAGTTGTAACTATTTTGAATCGGAAGAAAATGAAAATTTACAATATTGTTCACAATACAATTTAGAATGATGTGGTTTTCTAATCATCTAATTCTGACCGGAGCCACGCGCTCTTTCGCATCGATTAGTATGGAGAGTATACGCCTTAATGTTTGCTTTGCGTAGCTTGATGTGTCGCCAAGTGTACAAGCGACTCGAATTTTTAGTCATGTTTAGTTATTTTCCTTCACCAAAATATTATAGTCCTTTAATAACATAATAAAAAAATTGGAGGCCTTTGCCCAGCAGTGGGACATTGAAGAGGCTACGTAAAAAAAACATAATAATAACTAATTCTCAACCCTATAACAATGCTCTCACAGTACCAAATGTAGTGTTGCTCAAGAACTGCATCGAGTGCATACTGAACGCCTCTTAATCACGATCCGAACAAAGAGATGCCGCCCGATAATCTCTTAAGTACATGCTTTGCGGAAGAAAAGAGTTTGATCTCAAGTGCTATGGGGTAAGATACATTTTGCAAGGTGTTGTCAGGTAGAGACTTGAGTCAACTTCTTGGGTTTCGTTTTCAGCAGTTAAAAAAGGATATGACGATAATGGTATCGATTCGGTATTGCCACGACTTAACTTAACTAAATTTATTCCTGTCATTTTCTAACATTCGACTAAGAAAAGAGACAGAAAACCAATAACTGACTTTAGTGCTGTCAAAGTGACGCTACACGCCCAAAATAAGATGGCATCATAATGCACGCCATCTTATTTAAGGCGTTTTTGGGCATGTAGCGTCACTTTGACAGCACTAAAGTCAGTTGTTGGTTTTCTGTCTCTTTTCTTAGTCGAATGTTAGAAAATGACAGGAATAAATTTAGTTAAGTTAAGTCGTGGCAATACCGAATCGATTCCATTGTCTTTGTGCGTTCACACACGATGACGCATTTACGGAGCGGCAGATGTCAGTCCATAGAACCACACAGGTGCGTCAATGCGTCACCGTGTGTGCTTCTACGTGTGGTTTCATAAAACTCGTTGCTTCACAAATGACGGACTGACGTCGGCCGCTCCGTCAATGCGTCATCGTGTGTGAACGCACTTTATCACTTTCATACAACCAAATAAAGAAACGAATCAACATTTTAAGGGTCTCGCACTAGTACAGTACAAAATAAAAATTCACACTTTTGAACACACACGCGTGTGAAATTTCTTTATTCATTGCCACTGAGAAATAATCTATATTATAACTTCTCGACTAGGAATGAATTTGAGTACATTAAAAACATATCCACCATTTTATTAAAGAGTAAGAAATTAATCGACCTACAAAATTCTTATAAAAAAGTTAATTTCATTGGTTTTTCTCCCCTCCGGACGGAAAGCGTCAATTTTCGTCCCGCTGCGGTAAACGTAGTTGTCGCTTTCCAACTCCGTCGAGGAGAAAAATAGTATACTAACCTCGGACAGTAAATAAGAAAGTCTCAGATCACATGTTTGTTGAGATCATATTACAAATGAGATCTGAGACCTTTCTTACTTTCCTGCCCTCGGTGTGTAATCTTCTATTATTTCCATCCTAGTGTATGTTGTCTTGGAAAAATAATAAACTTAATAAATCACAGACAGTAAAAATATTCGTCTTTGTACCTTTTCTCTATTCAAACTATTGTATTTTTGTATTAAGCATAGCAATATTGGGGTAGTCAAAGATATTATGAAAACTCAAAATATCTACATTTCACTAGTAGTACCGATTTTTTTTATTCAAACAAAGTATAATTGAAATTGAAATTGAAGCACAAAAAGTTTACAACATAATTTCATCTAAATATAAATATTAAATGAAAAACATTTATAAGCACTATGACAAAATGATTAGGCTTCAGCGTTTGCTGGTAGTGTGATAAAACACACTGACTACACTACACTACACTACACTTGACTGATTGAATATTCGTTACTTTTTCCGTGTGCATCATTATCGCCTCATGATAATATAGTGTATAATTCGGAATAGTGTGTATTTTAAACGGATGATCAGACCATCAAACTAAACAAAATTCGAATAGCTATTGTAGTTTTGAGTGAAACAGCATAAAAAAATCTAATTTTTATAACATTATATACAACTTTAAACAAAACCAGAACAACACACGAAATAGGAATTTAATCTCTTAATAATAAAGTCTAAATGTAAACGACTCACTAACAAACACATGACTGAGCAATTAAGACTCAATATTAAAACACTAGGCGTTAAAACGGCCGAATGGAGAAACGGTGCAAGTCATAAAATGCACAAACAGCGACCGGCCACATTTCGGCCAGCCAACCTCTCATTATATGCAAATTTCTAGATATTAATAATGAACGAGGCGTACCTAACAAACGAAACGCGATTAAACTCGACCATTCCTTGGTACGGGGCTCGTTATAATAATGACTGGCGTATTAAACACTGTTATTTTGAAATTCGCATTTCGTGGGTTATACCGTTTTTGTTTGGTCGGACATGCAATTTTTGTGAACGATTTGATTTCTGTTGTAAGTTTTATTTGGGGGGTTTTAAGTGTAAGTTTTTGGGGGAGAACGTGGCTTGATTGCTATACTGATTGACATTATATGTGCGCGTAGCGCTACGTCGTCGGTCGTAGCGCTACGAATAATTTCGTAGTATAATGTAGCAATTGTTTGGCATTGGATATTATGTCTTTTCTATAGGCTCCGATTTCACGAATAAGTGCGATCCCCTTATCTCTCAAGGAGTTGTGAAGATATGATATTAAAAAAAAGCTCAAAAGACACGTACATTCACGAGAGCTAAGGTGCAAAAATAATTATTCGAGAAAGTCAAAAACTAAAAAAGTTATGGCTGAAAAAATAACTGAGTTTTTGATTTTGGCGCTCGATATTTGAGTCAGCTACAATAATTTGAGCCTAAAAAAAGACGATCGGCCTTAGAGTTTGGCCCTGTAGCCTAACCTTTTTGAAAAAAGTCAAAAAGTCAGAACGATAATAATATTCAACTTTGTAGTTTTATTTTGTAACCTTTTCCTTATCCCGACTTTCTCGTTGCTCAGCGACAATATTTTGTTGAATTCCGTAGATTCATTTCTAATATGCTCGATAGTCGGTTAGGCTCGAAATCAGTGATTTTTTTTGTAAAAAGAATGCAAGGCAATCAATTCAAAAAGTTTTCAGGTTTCAAGTTACAAAAATTAATTACTTAGTTACTAAGTAAACCTGAAACCTGAAACATGCTTAAATTGATGTAGTCGTTACATAAAAACCACGTCAGAGGCCGTAAGGCGATCTGAAAAAACGCGGACACTAGGGCATGCTGCCCTCACTAGATGAAGAAAAAGTTCAAATGTTTTAACTTCTATTATATCAAAAAAGCACAAAAAGATCAGACTTGGTCAAAATGTACAAAAAAGTCCAACCCCAAACCAAGATAAGACAGTCTTGTTTTGAACGCAAAATGATTTTCCCTTTCCAGGCTTCCTCCAAATTATAAATTAATACAACCTTCCCAAACAGGTGTCCGCACAGAATAGAGTAGACAAAACAGCAAGTTAAACGTATGAGGGACTGGGTAGTGACGTCAGGTGGATTCGAGGGTAGACTCGAGCTAAGACAGCTGCTTTTGATACTAAATATTTACAAGCACTTCTCAGTTTACTAAGTTAGAACTTAAGTTTTGATTATTTTCGTACGTTATTAATAAGTAATTATAAATGTTCTTGTTTTATTACAACTCATACAATCACGGAAATATAAATAAATAAATAAATAACGCTCATAGGCACATACATTGTAATGATCCCAAACTAGCACTAAAGGCTTTTATTATGGAAACCATACAACAACGGCACGAACATAATTATAACATCCATGACCGAACCGGGATTCGAACCCAGGACCCTGGTTTGGCAGTCCGGCGTGGTAACCATTACACCAACCGGCTCGTCACCATATGCAGTCAAGGAATACAAAAAACTTTTTTTTTTAAATAATATTATATTATGTATTAGGCAGACCTGAAATAATGGAAAATGGGCAAGAGAATAATGTTTCATCATCATCATCGTCCTATACTGAACGTGGGCCTCTCCCATGGCATACCATAACTATATCCTACATACCCAGTTACCTGTTTCGGTAAACCGGTAGACGACCCACACTACTCCTGCCATTTTGTGGTCTCCATTCTGGATAAAAGCAATAGATGGCAATATTCGTCAACGAAAAGTCTCGAAAGTCCATTGGGTACTAATAGTGTCCATCAGATTTGGAAGGAGTTAGGTGTTCAGGCATTTTAATGCCCACGGACGTTTGAGTGAGTTGTAAAAATTGTTTAGCATTGTTCTATAATGTGAGTGAAATGCATGCATATGATCACGACTATGTTCTCCGAGGGGATGTCATAGATAATTCTGAAACCTACTTTTCACTAGTAGTACCGAAACTCTGTCCAGTGTGACGGGGAATGAGTCGTCGCCACAGATTTAAACGCTTATTTACTAATTAATTAAACGAATTTGACATATTTTTCCAAGTAAATTTATTGATATTTGTTTAAGTTGACTTTTAAAACTGTACGAGCTCCATTTTGTTCTTCATTTATAGTAATTGCTTCATAACTTTTTTGGGTATCTAATACAACCACACAAACGCAACTGTCGTTCTATTAAAACGTTTGCTCGAAGGTGGTCCCGGGGTCAGGGTTCAACGAAACCCTTGTTTTGCTCCCTTATTTGATTTATTTATTTACGGAACGCTTCCGGGCCCGGTCGGTTAAAATGCTATATCGAATGTCTTTTGTTCTTGTTTTGTTTGTCGATGTTTGATGGTTTTGTCACAGTATACTGAGCAAGCAGTAACAACATTTATTTCAAAGAGTCGGTAAATTTCATGGGGAATGCAAATGCTCATACACGTATTTATAAAAATTTCATGTCGTAGTATACAGGGTGTAAAATAAAATGTGTTGCATATCAAAGGAGTTACTCCAGACGATCAATTTTAATAACTTTCACCATTGAAACATTATGGAATAGCCGAATTTTTTTCGCGATACCGATTTTGGTTTTATGGTGAAAATTGTTGAAATTGATGGTCTGGAGCACCACCATTGATAATAATTATATCAATTGATAGTAATTATTATGAAACGCATTTCATTTTACACCCTGTATAGTAAGTTGACAATGAAAAAATTAGGTACAGAAAAATGAAATCGATTTAGTGTCAGAACATAAAGTGGTCTTTTTAACAAAGTTTCTAACAACTCCTAAAAGGAATCATGGTCATTATTTTCCAGTTTACATAATTCAATTACTATCCAACTAAACGGAACTAAATATTTGCCAACCACTTTCACGTGATACAAGTCCATATTCAAACTTTTCCTTGCAGATTACAACCAAGCACATAAAAAACAAACAAAAACAAAGAAGCGTTACTATTTATGATAATACTAAATAATAGTTACCATAAACAAAAGAAAGTTTTACTATTCTGGCACTGTTTAACAATTATTATCTGTACCAAATGTGGTTATAACTATTATGATACAAAATGTATACAAACTGTTCAACCAACTTTTATGCAACATCAGTTGAAGGGAACATTGGGACGACATACAGTCTGTCTATAAAGTCTTGGCAAAAAATGAGGGCGCTGTCTCCACGCAAGAACGTCAAAATCAAGAATAACCTGGCAACACCACCATACTAAAATGATTATTTCCTCAAACATTCATGCCACGACTTTATAGACAGACTGTACATACATCCAGCAAACAGGTAGCGAGCCCGTCGCCACTTTTAATAAACAGTGCAGTGAATACAATAAATTGAGGCATGAAAGTTTCTTCAACGATGTTTTCCTTCAGCAAAAAGCCTTGTGTTACTAATTATACCTTAAAAAGTTCCTAAAAATTCATTAGTACGAGTTCCGTTCGGTCTAATAAGAGATCAATCAAGCCTTCTGTAAGGAGATAACAGTAAAGGAATCGAAAATTGAACACTCAAAAACAATAGCAACTAAATATTGTTATTGTTCAATTGTTTTTCCAAAAATATCCTAGAAGATAAGCAATAAAATGAAATAGCGGAATTCGGGAGAATTGTTGATCTTGAAACTGTTATTACAAATAGCTATTACTTCTTTATCTCTAGAGATACAGAAGTAATTCTGAAACAATAGTTATTGAACAATCGTTTATATAATTTAGTCGTTCAGTGGCCTCGCCTTCCAAACAGAAAGCGACCGTCCGATCTCCGCTTAGGAGTGCTATTTCTGAAAGTCACATAGCCGAATTCCTATAGGAATAATGCGTAAATTCCATAGAGTTTGGCATCACTTTCGTATACGAATTAGAATGTGTGACATTCAAAAAATAGCACACCTTGATAACTCGTGCGACAATGAGTTATTAGAAACTTATAAACACACTAAACAGACCTTAGGCACTGTGAAATGAATGTTCTGAATATAAACATAGCATAACATAATACTATGTTAATATTTATATAGAACGACAAGGGAACTTGACATAATTCAGAGAAAATTAACATTCAGAGATATATTTAAATTGTGACAATCTAGAAACCCCTAATGTATCAGACAAACTTATCTACCCCAAGTGGCTCTCAAATTCACATTATCTACGTATTTTCTTTACTGATTAGGTCAACCTAGGGCTGCCATCTTTAGGCTATCTAACTTATAAAGTTTTAAAAACCCACGATGAAAACAAACTTGGAAATAATAAGGGTCTGTTTCACTACTTCTGGATAAGTTCTTGTTAGCTTATTTGGCAGATCGTTTAAAATATTTCGTATGGAAGATATGTCAAAACGCAAAAATAGGGTTGTTATAAAAATTTTACGGCTCTGTCTCTATGTACACCTAGCGCTGAAATGGATGAATCGATATTGATCAATGTTTTTTAAATCAAAAGCTAGTATTTCTTGATGCTCAAAATTATTCGCAGCTAAATTTCGTTGAAATTGGTTCAGCTATGTTTAGGAACCTAGCGAAATTTTTAAATATTTTTTTTGGCGTCCTGAAACTTACGTAGTTATCAGTACACCCCTCCCAATATAACGAGGTCAAAACCTAATTTGGTGTCATGACATCGAACCCGCTGATGTCTTGTATTTTCGGGCTGCATCAGCGACTTGTCGCCGGATTCAGTGTGTAGACACATTAAGTGAGATAAAATTGTGGCAGCCCTACAAATAGGAACGTTAAATTCCTTAACAAATTAGGTCGAGCCAGAACTACCTGCGCCTATCTTAACGCACTAAATGGTTATAGTCTTTAAATGAACTTGCCCTTGTTTTTTTACTTTCTTTTTACTCTTTGTGTAATGGCGGAGAGAGATAACAGCAGAGCGGTCAAGGACGTTGTAAAATGTTTTTAGGTTGAAGAAAAAACCCTAGAGATATTGAATCCCTTAAAACATTTTGAAACGTATTAAAGGCTTTATTAATAACTAGTGTTTTCCCGCGACTTCGTCCGCACCAATTATATACCAGATTTTAAGTCAGATTATAAGCTATCAAACAAAAAAAGTTTCATCAAAATCGGTTCAGTAGTTTTTGCGTGATGCGCGAACAAACAAACAAACTAACAATTTTGTCAATAGATGGCGCTGCACGTATTTAAATCGCGCTATCGAATGTTATTTGAATTTATATGAAGAGAACCGCTACTTTTTTATTCCTCATGATTTTACGGTTTTATAATAGTTAAGAAGATGGTATTTTGGTTTTAATTTGTTGAGTTTTTATTCGGATCGAAATAGCCAGCATTTCAATTACGCGCCATTTTCCCTAGTAGACGCGTATTCCCCCTACACTTATACTTAGTTAATAAATAAAACCGGTCAAGTGCGAGTGCGAGCAAGAATAACATTATTATTTTCGTACTTATCGTACGCAGTGCGCGGCCGGCGGGCGAACATTGACCTCAGAATCATATGATCGAGCGGGGGGTCATTGCCACGCAATTGTACTCAGTAACAGATACCAAATGCGTTTCTTAAGTTTCGCCAACTAATAAAATTTGACCTTATATAGTATTTTGCGCACCCAATATCATAACGCCTTCAGGACACAATATGATTAAAAATATCCGTGAAAATCGGAAGCTTCATACAAGCGGGATGACGCCCCTCGTAATTCGCGAGTCTAGCGCCGTTGCTTTATATGTTCAGGATGCTGCTGGGGCTGCCGCGTTTCTGCAGTACGTCTGGCATGTTGGCGAACGCTCTTGTTGATGGGTTTCCGACCACGCTCCGCAAACGGTGTGCCGCCGCGCTGCAGAGGGTTCGCGCCAGCACCAACAGCATCCTGAACATGGTCTCCAGTAGATGATGATGATGCTTCATGGCCGTGTTCGACCACAGCGACTGATTATGGCTCCAGTAGATACTGTGACAGTAGCTTTATTAAGCACTGGATCGGTCTACACCTAAGTATTTGTACTAACATCGTTATTTAAGTGTGATACTTAACAACATAAAGATATATCTAATATCTGAAATATAGATATTGTATAGTAAAGCCTGACCAGAAATATAAAAAACCTCGCCATGTTGCGGAAAATCATTGGAACTAATTATTGTTCTTGGAACACTAACATTAAAGGTGACAGTCGATTGCAGCGCCCCCAAACCAGGTTTTTTATATTCCTGGTCAGGCTTTACCTACCTACTTATAGCCTTTAGATAGGATCACAATGCAAGGGCAAATATTTTTACCCCAGTCCTGTGCCCTCTTGTGGAGTAAAATAACGTGTTTATAATAAATGGTACAGAATTGTAAAAGAAACTCTCGACCCAAGAATAAAAGTGAAAGGCTAGTGAACCATACTTCACTCCACGCGGGCCCCGTGTGGATTGGAGGAGTCAACTTGCTATCAAATTAACCAGGCTATTTGCATATTACTATTTCTTGTAGTTGTTTTTGTAGTTCGTTTAGTTTGTAGTCGTAGCAATGTTTCTTATCCCGAAAGGGATTACGTTCGTGAGTTTATGTATGTATGTATGCACTTCTTCTTTTTTCGTATCAGCATGAGCTATGTCGCTTAAAAATTACTCATGTATACCTACATATTAGTGATGTGCGAAATATTAACTTCTTATCGTATGGGCAACAAGCCTGGTGACAGAGTTTTTTCAGACCGCCTTACGGCCTCTGACATGGTTTTTTTGTAACGACTACTACCACCAAAGACAGTAGCCGGGATTAACGGTTTAACGTGCCATCCGAAGCACGGAATCATTTTTCTTTTCAAACAATCAGGTGATTCAGCCTGCAATGTCCTAACCAACTGGGGAAAAACGCACAAAGTGACATATCGCTAAGTGTCCCCCATGAGAATCGAACCCACGACCTCTGTGTCAAGAGCTCAATACTCCTAACCGTTAGAACACGGAGACATTTAGGCTGCGTTTCCACCAGAGATGTGCGAGGTAGCGAGGCGGTGAGCGAGGAAACAATCCGCCAATAGCGCGCTCGCTCGATCACTTCATTGGAAAATAGAAACACTCTCATTGGCCGATTTTTTTCTCGCTCACCACCTCGCTACCTCGCACATCTCTGGTGGAAAAGCAGCCTTATTCTGTTCTGTTAATAGCGATTTCAACTGTCAAAATAAGTAAGTAAAGGGGGATGATCAAGGCGGCGGTTCGCCTGCGGGCGGCACATTAACAGAACTCATACGTCTCGAGCTCCAAAGCTCCGCTCTAATCTGATGGCCTACATACTGAGTCGGCTAATTGGCTGGTTTTATATGTGCACTCGTTACGTGTTGCGTTTGCCATTGCTATCGTCGGATTTTTTGATAGAAATTGTTTTGGTTTGGCATATTCTGAGTGAAAAGAAAGTTAAAGTAATTTGAAGATAATTCTGATATCACATAATTTTTTTCGTATTCATAAATGTTCTTCCTTTTTTACTTTTTGACAACATGCTTTTAGGCACGTGAAATATGTGTCACCAAAACAGACAACAAAACTAATTGGATTGTGTTTAAAATCTCCATGTTAGGAGGTTTTTTAGCATCTTTCCAGCTACAATGGATTTTTCCATTCGATCGAAAGATCAATGTTAATGCCTTGAGAGACAATTATTATAATTTATAATGCACACAAAAAATACAGTCCGCATTTGGTCTTCTTCTTTTCATATTTCATTTATATCTATATAATTTTTTAACTCTGTCACAATTCAGATGCATAAAATGTATTTATTTCTCTACCTTCACACAAAAACCATTGCCACTTTAATTGCTATCGCTGCAATAAAATCTAAATCGTTATCTCAGAAAGCAATAACGAAGCAACACGTAATTGGCGACTATTATAATGTTAGTTTTGCTAAGTGAAGCAAAGCTAGTTGTTTTTACTGAAAACTTTGCACTTTGCCCGTTTTCTTGTTGTGTTTTATTTGCAGTGTCTTAGTTATTGCTTTTATCTCTGTGTAATCTTTTGTTAAGTTAAAGGTTTTATGTTACTGTTTACTAACGAGTTTTTGAACTTAAAAGGTTATTCCACTAAGCGGCGCGTTGCGTTGCGACGCAATTTTTCAGAGCATCTATACAGGGTGACATTGAAATGAGTAGATTTTTTTTTAGGTGTAGTTCAGACCACCAAACTGAACAACTTTTAGTATGGGAGAATTAAATACAGAACAAGGATCATTTATTTAAAAAAAAATCTGGTTTGCTGCTATATATTTAAAGTTTTCTTTGCCATGTTTATTAACAACAAGAAATACAATGATAATATACATAACCTTAATGTAATAAAAAGGAAACAAAAACAAAGTTGTTCAGTTTGATGACTCATTTTAATGTCACCCTGTATTATAAAACTTTAATAAAAGTGTGTCTTCAATGTAAAACATTGAAGATATTTACGAAAAAGATTACGATATGGTTTTAGTTGTGGCTGACTCCAAATCACAGAATTTCGGATTACGCTCAAGAAGAAATTCCGATGTGTATGTGATGTCTACCAATCCGCATTGTACACGCGTGGTGGACTAACGCCCATACACTCTCTGTGGGGGCCTGTGAACCTGTAGTGCGGACCCTAGAAGCTGAAAATGATTTACCTTTTCGATTTCTCCTTTGTACTACATAATCTTAGTAAACAAAGGCCCTCTTTGATCAGAGCTTTAATTCCCGGGCCTAATTTCATTCCGTTTCCTTATTCAAAGTACTATTAAAGTCAAATTGTTTTGCAAATAAGAACCTTATTTCGTTTGTTTACAGATCACGTCAGATGTTAACAATAAAGGAAAACAACAGTTTAATGTTTGTCCCTTTCTATTTAACGGAGGTTAAAGCAAGATTAGAAGAGAGAAGTGTTAATTTCTGACTACCGAATTTTGTACTTGACAAAGTATAATGTGGCGATGGGCAAAACACACTTGGCCGGAAGAAGCCGGTAGACTAAGACAGAATCAGAGTTGTGGCTAAGGTGTAGGCACCTTAAGAGGATATAATTCGGAGCGCGCTCCATACAAACGTACTATGGTGATATTTTCATTACTAACCAATTAAGACAACATTTTTCAGAATCTATCTAGAAACAAATCTCTATGCTTGTATGGAGTCAGATTTTCGTTAAAATGTATAGTTTTAAAGTTGCAGTGTCTCAAAGATTTCCATACAAATCTTAAATTAATCCTAGCATTGAAACTGTATATTTCAACGAAAATATGACTTCATACAAACGTAGAGATTAGTTTCTAGATTGTTTCGGAAAAATTTCATTGACTGTAATGGGTTAGTATTGAAAATATCACCATAGTACGTTTGTATGGAGCACGCTCCGAATTATATCCCCTTAAGGCATTTTTGTAGATCACTAGTACGTTGGTCCGACGAAATTCTAAAGGGGACCGATTTCATTGGATCAGATTAGCACAGGACCGTTGTGATTGGCGGGCGCAATCATTAGGACGCCTATGCCCAGCAGTGGGAAAGTGAGGGTTGATTTGATTAAATGATTAAATATTCTAAACTCGTTTTTTTTTTATATTGACACCATTTTGTCTTTTTACAATTTTCTTTAAATTGTTCTATCTTTCTTACTTTTGTCTTAAACATGCTAAAAGTTAACCTGGTTACACGCCCGTTTGAAAGTTGGAAGTTGTATTTGTGATTGTACCAGATGAATTAAAACATACTTGTTTGAATTTTTGTTCTACTCGGAACCAACACAAAACCCAGAACCAAGGTCACATTTAAATAAATTCCTAAAATAGAACGAAACATCTAGCTGGCCCGAATTAAATATTTTTACGTTCCGCAAAACTGTTGCCCAAAACAAAAAAAAATGCTACAAAAACATTGTTAGAATTTACGCTAAACAAAATTTGTGTCCCAATTCGCATGGCTGCCCTATTCCGTTCAATAAAATGTCGACCTTAAAGGTACAAAGTTAAGGTTGAATCTCATTTGAATGGTCGTGTCCTTTGACAGAAAGGTTTTTTGGAGCGTCAACGGCGCTGGCCTAATGAGCCGTATGCAATAAAAAAAGTACACACGACATTTTAGTTTTCCTCTCGGCCCACTCAAACTGTTCCTTTGAGAAAGGTCGCTCGATACGCTGCGAGCAAGGTTAAGGTGTTTTTTTTCTATGGGGATCAAGTTGTAGTTATTCTATCTATTATGATGACATTTTTACATATTATAATAGATACAAAGGAGGCGATGGTTCGATCCCCGTCCAAACCGACTCGTACCAATGAGTTTTTAGGAATTTATGTACGATTTGTTACACCACTTGCTTTTCGGTGAAGGAAAACATCGTGAGGAAACCTGCATGCTTCAATTTCGAGGCGTGTATTGTACCCACTGTCCATTATAAGTGGCGACGGGCTCACCCCCCGTCACACTGGACAGAGTTTCGGTACTACTGGTGAAACGTGGATGTTCTGAGGTTTCAGAATATCTCTGACTACCCCCTCGGGGAATATAGTCGTGAGCATATGCTATGCTATGCTATGCTATAATAGATACAAACATCCACAACTCGGGTAGAAATATTCATAGTCATCTTACAACAATATTTGCCCCTTAGGGGATTTGAATCTGCAGTCCTCTGATCAGCAGGCAGGTTCACTACCAGCTGAGCTATCGAATCGTCGTTTTTTCACCCTACAATCGTTTGGTCGAACAAAGCTTTTTATCTCCGGATTTATTCCGGCCAGTTTTTCTGGTATAAACCAACAATGTTAAAGGTATTATATATTGGATTAAAACATCCAGAACATTTGGCATTAAAACATTTTTCAAGTTTCACTAACGGACGTTTTCGAATGCAACGCCGAATGAAATAAATGCCAATTAAAATCGAATCGTAACCGAATAAATCAAAACATGGCTGTTGCAAGAACACACGAAACTATATTTTTGTATGTGGGTTGGAATTTTTTTACACATAATTTGTGTGTACAATATTTTCTTTTCTCCAACTATTGATACGTTTGTTTGTAACAATGAATAATTTTTTATTTTTTTATTTTAATTATGCTTTACTTTGACATTTAAGATTAAGTTGGCGCGCTCCGTACAAACGAAGTCTGGTTATGTTTTCAATAAGTCAATGACATTTTTCAAAAACAATCTAGAAACCAATCTCTATGCTTGTTGGTTGTCAGATTTTCGTTAAAATGTATAGTTTTAAAGTTACAGTGCCTCAAAGAAATACAAATCTTAAATTAATCGTAGTATTAAAACTGTAACTAAAATCTGACTTCATACAAACATAGGGATTAGTTTTCTAGATTGTTTCTGAAAAATGTTATTGACTTTTATTGGACAGTATTGAAAATATCAGACTTCGTTTGAACGCAGTGCGCATTTGCGCTCTCGTAATAAACTTATCTTAAGTATAATACTCAGAGTAAAAAGCCCCAATATAAATAAAAAGAATAAAAAAAAAAGTATAATACTTAAGTAATAATTACTGGGGTGTTTTGTTACACCCTGTATAATTGGATATCAGAGAGTTGATGCTATTTGAAGATGGACACCACGGTGCGCTCCTTGGGTGCGTTCAGAACCTACGCCCAGAGTGCGCCCAGAGTGCACCCCGAGTGCAACTTTTCGCACTAACGCCGTTCCGAGGCTCGGTGAAAAGCGTTCAACCCATAAGAGCGAGCGAGAAAAACAACCACACCCAAAGGTTCTGAACGCAGCCCTTTTTATCAACCATAATGACCGAATACAGAAAGTAAGGCATCTAATTTTAAAACCACAAAAGTCTAAAAAGCCTCCATTCAAATGTTAATTTGAAAAAAGTCCGTAGCAACGGGCGTCGTAAAGCTCTTTCACATTAGCATGTAATGAGTGTCCGAAACGTATGGGCTCGTGTGAAGTCGGCCTAAACGTTCTCTTTGATTGAATGTTTGTGGTGGAAATTGATATTTTTGTTGTTTTGCATTACAAATGTAGCGTTATTTACCGCGGGTCTTTTGTTTTAATGTGCTAACATCAGTGTTATATCGCCATTTTGAATTATAAATGTTGGTACCGTATAAATTGTGAAAAAGTGTTTTATTTCAATTTACTTAATACAGTTTATACTTATTCGATAATTTACAAGTAAAGTTATGATTCCAACTAAACGAAATTTTCTTAAAATTAGATTTTTATTTGTGTGCACAGTGATTAACTTTATTCACTCATATAAATTTTCCTCTCACATAAACGGTTCGATGGCAGAAAATTCTTTTAGAGTTAAGCTCGGCTCTGTACATCACATATTTAAAAAATATTCATTTTCATAATAATTAATGTATTGCGTAGGTACAAAAAAGAATCTAAAAATTAATCAAAAGATAATTTATGGAACAGTACGAGATTTATTAATAGATTGATGGCGGCGCTAAAAAAATTGGCGAAAAGAAAAAAAGGCGCCATTTTTAGGCATATGGCTTTTTCAATCAATCAATGCACTTACCTTACCCAGATTCATTTCGTACAAAGAAATTATGGACTAATATTTAAACTGCCAAAACGTAGATTTACACGACGAACTAAAGCGTTCCTATTGTGTTATGTCTAGAATTGTGGCAGTCCATAGGTTATTACCGTCTTTGAGGTTATATTATTAAAACACCCCAGTCTCACCACCACTATTTTTAAATCACACACCGTTTATCAAGAACACGCCACCTATCACCACTTTCATATCCTTTGACAGATAGCAAAATAACGTGTGATTTTCTTTAAAAAGCTTCCACCACGGTTGTAAAACTGACAGTGCTTATTATTCATAGCCTGCTTTAGCGTGTTTGACGGTCGTACAATAAACAAAACTGGATTTATCGTTGGAAAAAAGTTGCATCTGAGATTGAGGACAAAAGAGTTACAGGGGAAACGAACGCGGTTGATGTTGGTGTAACTACGATCCTATACAGGGTCCTTCTTAATATGCTGACACTTTTTAAGGGGAGGATCAGACCATCAAACTGAACAACTTTCTTTAAGGCACCAACATCGAAATAACGAAAAAAAATCAGCAGTTCCATACAAAACTACAAACCTACGTGAGCCAAATGTATGAGACAGTAGATTTTTTTTCGCTATTTCGATGTTGGTGCCTCAAAGAAAGTTGTTCAGTTTGATGGTCTGATCATCCCCTTAAAATGTGTCAGCATATTAAGAAGGGCCCTGTATATTTTGTATGCCTTTTGGTAGGCCACAGAGATACATTTTACTACTGTAACATCATAATTTTTTACCTGTGTGTCACAATACACAATAATATTGTATTTTGTTTTTGTATTTTATATAAAAAATAAAACAGAATCGCTATCAAAAAACACAAACTAATACAAAGAAAATAAGGGCTGTAAGCAGACCAAAACGAAAGTCAAACCTAAGGGTAATATAAAGATTAGATCTTCATTAATTACATATAGGTACCCTAGCCAGGATAATAGTAGGAACTACGAATAAAAATACATAAGTAGGGACCAAAAGGTAGTTTAAACAAGTATATTGTATACAGGGTAAATTTTATATCACTGCCGATAACTTCAGCATGTGTTCTACTCATCAAAATGAACAACTTTCACTATGGAGCCAACTTCGAAATCGCGAAAAAAAAATCTGCTGTCCCATACAAAACTGCAGTCCCTATTCGACTCAAATGTATGAGACAGCTGTATTTTTTTCGCGTTTCCGATGTTGGCTCCATAATAAAAGTCAGTGAGGTCAGATGAGTGCAATAAAATTATATTGAGTATTGAGTAGAATATATGCTGAAGTTACCCACAGTGATATAAAATTATCATTCGTAGCCTTCAAAGATTATCAAAGCGTGCGAGCTTTTAAAAATACGTATGATTTTAATCGATTTTGACTATAAAGAGGAGTTGCTTTGTGGGTCTGCTATTGGGCGGTCAAGTGCGCGTGTCGCTTGTCGGTTGCCCCATCCCCGGCCTACAGCGGAACTCCAGTGGTGGCTCAGGATATTGATCTTTTATAAGAACAACCCTTGAAGTCACCAAAATATCAATATAACCGTACAACGTCAAGCACTTTTGCTATAAAAACTCGACATTGGCAAAATCATCATTAACCAAAGATGGCAGCCATATTTTTAAAAATAGAATAGAATAGACTATAAAGACTACTAGAGTTAAGGCCAGGTCAGGCGTTTTTGGAGTGCTAAGTCTGGTAACTGTGTCAACATGACATGATACAGTATCCCCTCTTAAAATAAAACACCACGCAATGTAACCTATTTGCGAAAAAAAATGGGTTACACTTGATATATCGCGTGACACGAATCAATTAATCGCATTTTGAAACGCGCCAAAACAAATCCACCATGTTTCCTGTTTAATATTAATGGCTGCTGTCACGGCATTGGTTTTGGTCTGATATATAGATATTTACATACCTACAGACATACATAAACGCAAAATCTTATTCACGTTCAGTGGTGGTCTTTTTTTTGTTCTTAGCATATTGTTGTTAGTTCTTTATTTATTTATATAGGGGCTTTTAACCCAGAGGTAACGGTAGCCGCGGCGGCTTAGGTTTGAGACTCATTTATCGACGGCGACCGACGGCCGGCCCATTCAAAAATTTCATACTAAATGACATACTTCAGGAGAGGCTGCTGCTAGGATTTTTGTGTAGAGTTTCACGGTTAAGGTATGATATGGCTTACGTTACCTCAGGGTTAAAAGCCCCCATATAAATAAATAAAGAACTAAGAACCATAGAAATTTTAATTTACTATCATTGCTAAGAAAAACATGCTCTTTTGTCACCATTAAATGGCCCGCCAAAATGTTTAGTTTTAAACTAGGTATCATACAGTTTGAATACAGTAACAGCCTCTGCGATTGATCCCGGTCTCATTACTAGTAAATGCAGAATCGTTATTATAGCTACCAAGTACAATGTTTAGTTCGAGCATCAAACGAAAACAATTGAGATCAATGCATGGAATTGTTTGTTGGGTATGTTAATGCATCCCGTAGAAGTACTTAGTTTTAATGTTGGGTCATCTTTTATCTATCCAAATTTTTAATTTTTTATGATTGGTTATTTGAACCTTAAACAGTTTTTAAAACGTGTTAACATGATCATTTCATTGGCGATGTGAAATTTTGTTTTTGTATTAGCAATTAAGTAATTTGCCTTCTTCTATCGAAGAAGCCGATCGTGCCTTCGTCGATCTTCATTATTTGCCGTTTAATAATGATTCAATTCAATTCAATTCAATTTAAAATCATTTATTCAATATAGGAGCCTGAAGCACACTTATTAAACGTCAATTCTTTTTTAAGCTACCAAACGACGCTATGTTACGATATTGACAAAGTATTTGACAGACTTTACCTAAGTTTTTACCACCTCACACTCAGTTGCAGAAACGCTCATTAGAGATAATCCTTCATTAAATCTCTTGCTAGCATTCACTACGTCAACGAGACAAAAAGTGACAGCAAGAGATCTAATGGAGGAATAACTTTAATGAGCGTCTCTGCAACTGAGTGTCAACCTATTAAACTAAGCCGGGGTTCATTTTTTAGAAACATTCTATAGGTATCCTATCGCAATTCCGCTCTGAAAGAAATTGATGGGAGGCCGTTATGGCTTTTCAATACAGAACATTTTTCCGACGGCATTTTGTTACTATATCTGAATTGAACTCGAATCGAGTGGAAACGTATAAAAACATAAAACTCTCTTATGAAGAAGATACGACCGGAGCTCCAAAAATAGTCCCTCACGATAATACATGTGGCCAAAACAGGTCACAGCTCCAAAAACTGAACCCGAAATAAAAAAAGAACTTTTTGATAAACAAATAAGGTGATTCCATAATTTAGGTAAGCAAAAAAGTCATGATAAATAAAAAATGAGGGTGCTCCACGCAAGAACGTCAAAATCACGCATAATCTGGCAACACCACCATACTAAAATTTTAGTTCCACCTGTCACCACGATCATGACTTTTTTGCCAAGCTATACCTACTCCTATTTGCCAATTTTGCAACTAAACACTAAACATAAATTGTAAATCGAATTCACAGTTATTAATACCTATTTTTGTTACATCTAGTATCCGCATCTTCGTTCAAGTCAAATTAGAACATCGAAAAATCCTTTCTTAGTCATCATCATCATCATCATCCGTAGAATATATTATATTCCAGATTTAATGTTTTTATCTTCAGCGGATTAGGCTGTGCGTTATCTATGAGTCGGTCAGTCAATCAGTCAGTCATAGAATTGTTTTATAAGTATAAGCGATATGTAGTCGGCACTATATTCTGGTACGAGTATTATAGATTGTCATAACGCACAAGTTATATTTGGATTCAGAAATTCGATGCTAAAACAAAACACTACTCGGAGAAAAAGGAAACAAATTAAGTTACATCTTTCTTCCCAAGTCCTTCCCTTTTTGAACTTGGTCCTGTTTCCTTTAACTTCGCTTCACTTCTCCGTGTTCAATGAATCGCGAACAATGTAGGTACTCCAATTTTTTGTTGCTTTTTTACCGTTTCCACTGTATTTATTTCTCTTTCGAAACATAAATGTTAAATTAACCGTTGATGATTAAATGCGAGTGTAAATTTATAATATTGAATAGCGCGAATTGGGAGAGACGTAGCTGTGGATATTAATATTAATCCAGCAATGAGAGTAGTTGGGTAATTATTATTAAATCGACATCTACACTACTATAACACTGTAGGTAGCAGAAGTGTGTCTGTACATTGAAGACATTTACAAAAATAAGGTCCCGATATGGTGTTTCGATGTCCTTGACTAAAAATCATTTATTTTTTATTTTGTCCCCTGTTTCTTTGTTTTTTATTTATTTGTGTGTTCGAGCATCATACGTAAAAAGTATTACTACTACAACAAATTTTGATGAAACTTTTTTTGTAGATGTGAGGTAGTAGACTTTAAAACTGATATATAATAATTATTACAATTACGAAAACTGGTGCGGAAGAAGTCGTGGGCAAAAGGTCATGTTATTATAAATCTTATTTATAGGTTTCTATTACTTTATACAGGGTCCTTCTTAATATGCTGACACTTTTTAAGGTGATGATCAGACAGTCAAACTGAACAACTTTCTCTATGGGACCAACATCGAAATCGCGAAAAAAAATATCATCTGTTTCATTACATTTCAATCATTTTTCAACTGCAATCTCAAAAACATTTTGGTTAAATTTTGGTGCAGATAGTTGGTTTTTGCAATAAGCTTACAATATAAAGGTTTCTTTCAAGCAACAACGAAAACCTTTAGAACTTTATTGTGCTAAGGAGTCTGGTAAATACATCCATTGGTTTATTTCTCCTTTAAACTCAAGCAACAAATTACGTTCCCCCTAAAGTAGCTTTACATTCAGCGCAAACTCTAAAATCTCAAGCTAGACAATTTGTTAATAAAGAGTTCGTTCAACCCTTTATCACTTCAAATAACCATCGATCTCTCAAGACAGACAACTGTGAAAGTTTTTGAACTCTTATTCTAATGTAAACAAGGTTGGAATTTGAGGATAATATAATTGAAGACGTTCAATCGGTAAAAGAATCTTTATTTTATTGGTAGTCTTTTTAGCGAAATTGTCACCACAATTTGACTGCACGTAGGCACGGTTGTATCTAATGTTGATGAACACCTCTGAACCTTATTTTCATGCCAATAAAGGTGATAAACGTTCATCAACTTTGAACCTAACCGTACTAGGTAGTTATAGCAGTTTCTTGTCAAAATAGAAGAATATGGACATAAGAAGGATTCTATGAAATGATGTGCAAATAATTCCACACCTTTACAACAAAATTCCAAAATCACTGCGGACTGACGGACACCATTCTTGATATGCTGACACTTTTTTTAAGGGGATGATCATCATACAAATATTTGGCCCTTACGGGATTCGAACCGGCGACCCTCGGCACAGCAGGCAGATTCACTACCGACGTGCTATCGAGCCGTATCAAACCTCACACCCTGCACAGAAAATGCTTCTAGCCAATTAGTCCACTCCTTTTGTCTCCAGCTTCAACCTCCAACTCTACAATTGAGGGTAAAATAAAAAACTCATTCGCAACACCCGTCGGTTTGTAACACAAACCTCTTTAACTCAGCATGGTTAAGGTGGCATGCTTACGGTCCGTTCCGCTTCCCTACCTTTCCAACATTCAATATAACACTTTTAGTTGCATTTAGATGGTTTCCTTTAACGTGGGGCCGCATTTAGAACGAGCTGTAAAATTATTTGTTAGAAACAAGATGTTTATAAAACAAAATATATACGTTAAAACAAAGGTTGACGATAAACAGGTTGTACCAGCACGGCTAGCATGCCACCCACAATAAAGCGACAAAACGAGAAAAATATCATGCGCGCTCTTTTTGGCTTTCAGAAGCAAAGATGGAGGTACATCTCGATTTTCATCGTTTTCTTGGGGGTAGCATGCAACAACTAACCGTAGGCCGGTTAGTCTACAACACGCGCCTAAGGGATTAAAGGTTTCATGTTCATATACTTATGTATGTTCTTTTTATGGGTGAAATATCAAACAAAACTTATCACAATTTGACATTTATAATTCCATTCGAAATCTTATACATGCTCGAGAAGAATATGTAAATTATGATTCTATTTTAATGATCCTAATGTTCTAATATTTCTAATTATGCTGAAAAGAGAGAGTGTACAAACATGAACAAAACACATCTAATTTCCTTTATTAAAATGTGCTCTAACTTGAGTCTATTTACTTTGTCATTTCCCCTGGCTCTTTGAACTACACCTCATAAAAAACTAAATTTATTTTAATTTCCTCATTTTTTTCCATTGCCACTGAAAATATTACAGCTCATTACCTCTTCCAGTGGGGACCCACCCGTTTTGTTTATATCTTCCGTTGTAAAGAGCGGAGAATGTAGTAGAAATGACATTTCCACGCAACGTAACGCAAAACTACTATGTAACTAGTTGTGTACCAAAAATTGTATAAAAATGTGAGCCCCTCTGGAGTTCGATTGAGTGAAACCCTTGAAGAGCTTGTTAGCAAATATATTAAAGAATATGAATATATTTGTTAGGTAGTAGAACAATCCCTACTAGAATATTAGTACTGGCAACACTGACTAACAACCATCTGTTGTTGGTAGTAATTATTTAGTGATTCATTGTTTTGAATATTGCTTAAATTCCATACTAATTATTCATAATATTGCTTACAATAATCGTTTGCTAATAATAGTTATTTACAACCTATTAATCATGTGAATATTTTGAAGCAATGCAATTCCCTGATTGGTCCGCCAATAACAGAATTGATGTTGGCGGGAAAACAGGTATATAAAATGGCTGTCGAGTCATTATCTGGGATTCATTCCTGCCGTTACGCTGCCCAAGTAAGTGTTACACTAATTACTGTAAACTTAAATAAGTGAACTGTGATAATAATCTTGTAAATAATTTGATTTGTGTCTGTGTAGTTTCTCACTTTTCCTTTGTGGTTTTATTAACGAAACAGTGTTAAATATCGAGTCAAAGTAATGAAAAATAATGGTTATACTAATTATCACCTTTTATTTAATATCATTTAGAATACCCTCTTATAATCTATCATCAGAAGTGGAATCGTATTCCTCCGCCGCATAGTTACTTTACTAATACATAATTTTTTTTCCATGGCACGATCACCGCGGAACCGCTGTGGTTTGCAAACGAAAAAAATCCATCCACGATGTCCTGGAGAGGTGCCTGGAGACAGACCCAGAACCTGGTCAGACTGAACCGATCACGAAGAGAATCCCACCCAGAGAAATCCACCTGCCTGCCCAGAGAACACCTACCCACCCGCAGGAAAGAAAGCAAAAAATTTACGGGAAACAAAGACTGAAGCTCCAAATATTTAGCGAGGTAATGGCCAAGGCCGAATTAATTTCTTATTAAATATCGCTGTGTTTGCTTGTTTCTAAAGTTGTACCTGCGTAAATAATGAGGTAATAATCAAAACAAAAGTTTATAAATCTGAAAAACAGACGATACTTATAGTTCCAGTCATTCGCAAATCATGTTTCAACAAATAACAAGTGATTTAATATTGGTCGATGCTAGATTTTTTTTTTTCTTTGGTACCAATGTACCCCACAATATTATAGCAAAACGAAAAAATATAGGATTTTTTTTTTGTTATTCGGTGCTAAGAAATACGGCTTAGGCGGCACTTTGTCCGCGGATAAGTGGTACGAGTCTTCTAGGTTTGATAGGTAGGTAGGTCTAGGTACCAGTCTCCCCATCCACACTACTAGTCGGCTGGTATAATTTGTACAATTATTACTACTATAACTAAAAGAATAATTTTAATTGTTTGAGCACCGAAAGCATAATACAATTACTTAGTTCATGTATGTGTATATGTGTGTGTGTGTGTGTGTGTGTGTGTTAGTGGCGACGGGCTCACCCCCGTCACACTGGACAGAGTTTCGGTACTACTGGTGAAAAGTGGATGTTCCGAGGTTTCAGAATATCTCTGACTACCCCCACGGGGAATATAGTCGTGAGCATATGCTATGCTAGTTCATTCGTTGCTACAAAACTCTTAAATAATAAAGATCTGAGACAATAAAATAAAAATAGTTCCTTCGTTCCTTTCGTCGTTTTCGATTTTGTGTTGCAGAACAACAAATTTTCTATACCTACTACCATTACTCGGTAGATGGATTGAGGTAACTGACTAAACGATGAATTGACTTTAAATTGTGTTTTTCTGTTTTTTAGTGTGCAGTTAAAGAATTATTATTAACTTTGAAAAAAAAAAGTTTTAGTAAGTAGGTATACTGCTTAGTCCAGTCATTTTACGCTTCATACGCTTTTAAAGCTAGTATGGTGAGATAGAAATAATTTTTAATAGGTAGCCGTTATTTTTTTTTTCTCATAATTAGCTTACAGTTCCTAGTTATCATTGAATGAATGAATGAAATATACTTTTATTTACACCAAAACACAAAAATACAGCATAGAAAAAGAACCAAAGAAACGTTAATGGTACAAATAAGGCGGTCTTAGTTATCATTTAGAAATAGAATCCAACTAAAATATTCGAATTAATGACTGAAATAATAAATCAACTTTAAAAACAAGTTATTTATAATTCGTTAATTAGCTATGGTATTTAATTCGATAAAATGAAGGTACAAACATTTTTTTTAATATCTTTTTTTATATCTGCTTATTGGAAGTTATTAATTGAATAGAACTGACGAATTAACTTCAGAATTTCAGATATACTAAATTTTAGTACTAAAAATAGAAAATTCAAAATACTACGTTAACGTTAGATTCATGGCATAAAATCATTTACGCAAACGATGTATAAAAAAAATATAAATATAAATTTTATTTTCTAATTATTGTTATTATTACTGGTTAATGTTATTCGAACGAACGTTAACTTTTCTGGACTATGCTGTGTAGCAGGTTGCGATTTTCACAATTTAGAATGTAGAGTCAATGTAGAGTCAATGTAGAGTCAATGTAGAGTCAATGTAGAGTCAATGTAGAGTCAATGTAGAGTCAATGTAGAGTCAATGTAGAGTCAATGTAGAGTCAATGTAGAGTCAATGTAGAGTCAATGTAGAGTCAATGTAGAGTCAATGTAGCGTCAATGTAGAGTCAATGTAGCGTCAATGTAGCGTCAATGTAGCGTCAATGTAGCGTCAATGTAGCGTCAATGTAGCGTCAATGTAGCGTCAATGTAGCGTCAATGTAGCGTCAATGTAGCGTCAATGTAGCGTCAATGTAGCGTCAATGTAGCGTCAATGTAGCGTCAATGTAGCGTCAATGTAGCGTCAATGTAGCGTCAATGTAGCGTCAATGTAGCGTCAATGTAGCGTCAATGTAGCGTCAATGTAGCGTCAATGTAGCGTCAATGTAGCGTCAATGTAGCGTCAATGTAGCGTCAATGTAGCGTCAATGAAGCGTCAATGTAGCGTCAATGTAGCGTCAATGTAGCGTCAATGTAGCGTCAATGTAGCGTCAGAGTAGCGTCAGAGTAGCGTCAGAGTAGCGTCAGAGTAGCGTCAGAGTAGCGTCAGAGTAGCGTCAGAGTAGCGTCAGAGTAGCGTCAATGTAGCGTCAGAGTAGCGTCAGAGTAGCGTCAGAGTAGCGTCAGAGTAGCGTCAGAGTAGCGTCAGAATAGCGTCAGAGTAGAACCAGAGGTGAGTAAAAGTTATTTAACTTTGATTGTAAACAACTGATGAAGTGTCATGTTGTGAATTTACGTAAAACAATTTTTAATTCAATCAAAATTGCGTATTTAATGACTTGTTGATTGCAATGTTAATGAAATTCTTACCTTTTTTTTTGGCATCGATTGGCATAATTAAATACGATTAAAATAAAATAAGATAAGATAAGATAAATATCTATAGAGTGAATATATTTTTTTTTTTAATTATTATGTTATTCTTATATACCTATCTACTTTATTCTAATACGAACATTCAATTAAATTATTAATTCACTATAAAGATAACTAATTAAGTAAGTACCTATACATTGTTAAGCCCTCTTGTATTCAAAAATATGCTAAAACGTTTTCTTAAATCTATAGATTTAATGTGAGATTTTATGTGAGTTTTGTACTTTGGGACGAAGTAAGAACGACTGCTAGACTGACCGTTGGTATATAGATATGATGTTGATGTATGACGATGAAAGGTATGATGAACTTTTCATCATCAACGAAATGAGTGTGAATATGGAAATAATGAAATGAAATAAGTTTATTTGCGTTGAAAAATATACATATTATGATGTATGAAACAAAGTTATGTAAAAAAGATGGTAATCAATGATGAAATTGATGAATTAAAGTGATGCAATGTGAACGAAAATGAAAAGACAACTGTTAAAAACTTTTTCTGGAAAACGATTTAGATTTATTGATGTTTTTCTTTTTTTTAATAATGATCACAATTTGTTTTTCATTCGGATTGCCTTTTACCATATTATGAAGATTCTACATTTGTTGATGATCAATAATTACTGCATTTTCAATAATATTTGGAATAGTTTTAAATCATTGTGATCGTTATTCCATTAAAAGTATTGAGATGTACTTCGGGGACGAAGTACTTGTCAGTATGGCCGAGCAGTTTGGATAAATAAAATCCTGTTTATATCCTAATGATCATTGCTAATATTAGTTAGTTACATTTTAAGAGATTTCATGCTAAAAAAAAAAAAAAATTTTTTTGTTATTACATTATAAATCAGTATGGCCGAGCAGATTGAAAATAATTGACATTAAATTATGTTCACTTCAAAGTTTTCTAAATCTGAAAAGATTATGTGGTAGTTTAATCTAGGTTTATGTGTCAAATTAGTTTTATATAATTAGTAGTAATTAGAAATTTGTATTCAGTCCGGTAGTGATAAAATATCTGTGCTAATTAGTCCTGAGTATTGTAAAAGTTCATTAATTATTTCTATTTGAAGCAATTTTATTTAGCAAATAACAATAATTTTGACATTTTAGTGTACCTACATAAAAACGTATAAGTAACATGTTTATAATAATAATAGAGATGGAAAAATGGATCAATTAATAACTTGATGTTTTGATTTATATTATAACTTTTTTGATAAAGTCTAATAAGAGTCCACTTGGTTTAATACCTACTGACATTTTTAAGTGTATCCGTCTATGACCAACGTGACAATGACTTATACCCCTTTATAGCCTAAACTGACTCTAGGAGATTCCTATTCAATACTAACTTCACTATTTCCAAATGCTACATCAATTCAAATTTAATTTAATGTGATCCATAATTCCATGAAATTGTGTTCGATGTAGAAGAGGTTTTTGGTACTTCGAGGAGCGAAGTACTATCAGAATGGCCGTGTTAGCAAATATATTAAAGAATATGAATATATTTGTTAGGTAGTAGAACAATCCCTACTAGAATATTAGTACTGGCAACACTGACTAACAACCATCTGTTGTTGGTAGTAATTATTTAGTGATTCATTGTTTTGAATATTGCTTAAATTCCATACTAATTATTCATAATATTGCTTACAATAATCGTTTGCTAATAATAGTTATTTACAACCTATTAATCATGTGAATATTTGAAGCAATGCAATTCCCTGATTGGTCCGCCAATAACAGAATTGATGTTGGCGGGAAAACAGGTATATAAAATGGCTGTCGAGTCATTATCTGGGATTCATTCCTGCCGTTACGCTGCCCAAGTAAGTGTTACACTAATTACTGTAAACTTAAATAAGTGAACTGTGATAATAATCTTGTAAATAATTTGATTTGTGTCTGTGTAGTTTCTCACTTTTCCTTTGTGGTTTTATTAACGAAACAGTGTTAAATATCGAGTCAAAGTAATGAAAAATAATGGTTATACACTAATTATCACCTTTTATTTAATATCATTTAGAATACCCTCTTATAATCTATCAAGCTCATGTAGCGCTTGGACACAATCCCCGAAGTACAATCTGTAGAAGACCGACAAGCAGGCTACTCTGTGGCGGTGGGCTAGCCAGTAAAGCTTGGTCTCCACCAGCTCACTGTCGCCAATGAACCTCCTGGCTCTGCGTTCAACCGAGTCAAGTGTGGCTAGTTGATACTTGGCTGAGCCATCCCACACGTGGCAGCAATACTCCATACAAGATCGGACCTGAACTTAATACAACATTAAGAGCTGTCCAGGAGTGAAGTGACGCTTCACCTTGTTTAGGGTGCCCAGCTTTTGGCCTTAAACTCGATGTCAGCGCCGAAGTTGAGTTTCGTGGTCAACCTCATGCCCGAAGCTCAAGACTGTTGAAAACAGGAACAGATGTACCCCGGAAAGTAGGAGTCAGATTAAACGGACCTGTGAGTCCTGTTTATGAATTCATAATATATCTTTCTCATGTACACTGTCTAATAGATGTTATGCAGGTATGGGGTGGTTTAGATCGTTAAACTGAACAAAATCCAACGCGAATGTCATTTGACTGTGTTTAATCGGAGCCTCTTTCAGTAATATCTCTGTATCTTCGCGTTGTTAACCTCTTACAGTGAGGACTTACCCCACAGCTGTAAGTCGCCCGCAGTGGAGACCCACCGTACGTTGTTTACACCTTCCGTTAACGCGGTACCGTTTTGGTTACGTATGCAAATTTAACGAGTGCGATCAGATGAGGCGTGGAGGGACGATGTTGTTTTGTTTTTAGTTAGGTATTGCCCAATTTTATACCTTGTTTTTTGGTTCAAAGCCACTATTCTAAGGAAGTACAATGACAAATCGGCGGGGATCGTGACTTTGTTTTTTGTGAACACTTCTGCACAATTTAAACCGCAGAACATTATAAGAGGGGTTGGAAGTTAGAAGTGCAAAGAAGGCATGGAACACGTGTCACAGGTTATGCAATGATTTCCATACCACAGGCGCGCAGCGTGGTGCGAGCGAGAGAGCATGAGTAGTTGTAGCAGCTTGAGCGGGAAGACAAGTGGCGACAGTCGTCTCCGAAGCAAAAGCGCTACTTTTCATTTCTTACCCCTCTTATAATGTTCTGTGATTTTAATACTGCAAATCTTCGACTTCGCTATTTCAATCCCGTACTTTTCTTCTGTGGTCTATGCGCGGACCCCGAATAATGGGAAATGGGCAAGAGACTGATGACTTATCTTCTATGACTTTCTGGAAAGCTTATCTGTCCTTTTCTGTTATATGCCCTAATTTGGTTACAAAGTACCTATTACATAATCATTGACTCCGGAGCAGCATATTATTAATTACGATTCATTCACATTTTATGAACTATGAAATGAACTTTTTTTCCGAAAAAAAAACATATCTCTGTTGTCGTTGTCGTTCGGTCGTTATAGAAAAATATGGAGGAGGTCTATGTCCGTAGACGAACTGATAAAGGGATGTGATGCATTGACGTAAATTCGTTAAAACTCGTAGAGATTTCTTCCCTCGAAGCATAGTTATACATACTCGGTGTCAGAATGCTAACTGATTCAGTGAGAGCACTCGATATGGATAGCTCGTTCAATAGCTTGCCGCTCGGTCTAAATTGTGGCGATGACGTAATCCTGCCCCTCCCAGCAGAATTGCATACTGCTAAACTTTGTGCAAACTAAAATAGTATGTCTTAATTTAAAATATTATTGATTATAAACATGTTTTCGACGTCCTCTTAAGATGCAATAGATTGAAAATTTCGTTCTCTGTATCAAACTGTGTGTGTATGTGGGCTCGGTGGCGAAATTGGATAACGCAATTCACCGGTTTGGCAGAGTGCGGGTTCAAGTTCCATCCGAGACTTAATTGTTCAATCTTTAATTTGATTTGTATTTCTTAACTCTTATGGTGTCTACATACAAAACCCGAAAGCACGTTGCAGTCTCTTTTACGCTAGTGTCTTGAGTTCCTGGTGCGACACGATATCAGCCCGAAGACACAAATTATATGGAAACAGCTGTATCAGCGGCTGTCGGCGACATGTCGACGGTTTCTGTGTTAAGACACCATTATTGAACAATATTTCAGTGATAGCTGATCAACCAATACCTTTTGCCGCTTTCTGTGGCTGATAGATGAAATAATTATTGCATCAACCGAAAAAAAGATTTTGAGAACCAAATGTAACCGCCTGGCCACAGGACAGGACGAACTGCGCCGCGGCGCCAATTGCGATTTTGGAATACATTGCCTACGCGTCGCTGCGTGCTTGCGTAAAAGTAGGGACACAACGCTCAGTGTATTCTAAAATCGCAATTCGCGCAGCCGTTCGCCCTGTGTCCAGGCGGTTAGTCTCGCAAATTCTTTTTCTAAACCCAGCTTGCCAAATCGTCTTACAACACAACAAAACCCCATCGCCCTAGCCAACTCATTTCCTTCAAAGGTCTTTGAACCTTAAACACAAATAAACTAAGACTTAAATACATTAGTGCTATTCCCATAAAACCCCAAAGGACAGTAGTGAAAGGCTAGATTAGGAAACTTTAAATAAATTGTAGAACTGGGCCGTAATGGAGTTTTGGAGTTAGAGACACTAATTAGGTCTGTAGAGTTATAACCTAGGGCATACGCGCGTTAAGACCAGTAAAGTGCTTTTAGAAAGGGAATATTTTTCTTCAAGGAGAGTATCTATTTATTACTTAGCAAATATGTCACATGCTTACGTATTGTGTCCACTGTCCATTAAAAGTGTCCATTACTCACTACCTTTCGTACAAGACAGAATATGGCCAGTGCTGATGAAATGTTAATATTCTACAGCATAAGCATATGCTCACGACTATATTCCCCGAGGGGGTAGTCAGAGATATTCTGAAACCTCAGAACATCCACGTTTCAGCAGCAACCTGCAAGCTTCAATTTCGAGGCATGTATTGTACCCACTGTCCATTATAAGTGGTGACGGGCTCACCGCCCGTCACACTGGCTGGACAGAGTTTCGGTACTACTGGTGAAACGTGGATGTTCTTAATATTATAAATTAATTATGAATTTGAAAACTTGAAAACTTTTAAAGCTGTTTATGAACGATAAGTATAAAAAAAATCTCATCTCTATATATCTTCACATGTTACGTCTTATAAGTACCTACTTATAATATAACATTCTGAGTCTATTAGCATAAAAATAATAGATCGATTTATCTACGACAAAAAAATTTTTTCTGCTTATTTTATCATCTTGGACAAAGGCCTTTGCTAATACCTAATACAACGATTTTTAGCGAACACCAAATAAAATCTTTGACCTAATAGTTGTAAGCTTTCTTTCTTTTTATCGAAATGACGATTTCAGTACCGCTCAGGGAGCAGTTACTGCTTATTACTATGTAGTAGGACCAACAAAGGGTTAACCGTGCCAATGAAAAACTTAAGCAACCTGCCTAAAGGCACCCAGAAGGGACATGGACCTCGGCATTTGGGCTTTGCTGGGAGTACGCGGCGGATTGGGTAACGGGGTCGCTGAGAACTTAATTAACCAATGCCCTTCTTAATATTATGCTGACACTTTTTTTAAAAGTTTTTTTTAAGGGAAAGGTTCAGACCGTCAAACTGTGCATCTTTCTTAATGGGACCAATATCGAAATCGCGAAAAAAAACTGATGTTTCATAATATCATACTAAACTACCAATCTACTCGAGCTAAATGTATGGGACAGCGGATTTATTTTGGCAATTTAGATGTTGGCCCCACAGTGAAAGTTGTTCAGTTTGATGGTCTGATCATCCCCTTAAAAAAAGTGTCAGCATATTAAGAAGGACTCTGTATAATATTAACCTGTTAAAACGTTTCTATGAAGTCTATCCCGTCTAAGCTTGCCTCAAGCTTGCCTAAACATAGCGCGGTGAAACAGGCAAACGTTTCACGTTCATTATCATTAATAATGCAAGTGTCACAATATTACAGTTAAGGCACTAGGTACCTATAAATCGTGAACTAAATCATGAATAATTCAAATGACCGTGAGGACTGAAGATCCAGGTAAATTCGAGCAATATATGGTTTGCGCTGTCGTGATTCGCTTCGCGACCTTTCTGGCCGCATCTTCTCTACAGCGACAACACGTTCCGACGCGGTGGTAGCTTAAAAAAGATTTGACGTTTAATAAATGTGCTTCAAGCCCTATATTGAATAAATTATATTGACTTTGACTTTGCTATGTATCAGCCTACTTAACTTCGTTGGATTAGGTTTAGAACTTTAATATAGTTTCCTGGTTATAAATACCCGGACAAGTAGGTATATAAATAGATTTTGCGAATGAATGTCGGAATGCTTCGTTGGTTTGGTTATGTGAAGAGGATGAACGACAGCAGATATTCAGAAGAGCTTTGTCGGTTGAGGTATACAGGGTGTAAGGAAAAGTACCAGATACTCTACCCACCAAACTGAACAACTTTTATTACGGGACAACATCACAAAAATCAGCTGTTCCATACGTTTGAGTCGATTAGGTATTTTTTATGTTATTTAATTATTTATTCATTCATATAGACAACAATACATCATACATTTCACACGTTACAAATCCTAAGAGGCTACTAGCATCTTATTAAAGAACGGTGAATATGTCTCATCTAAAAATTTTACGTCGAATAAAAAATGGGAACAATATTTTCTGTCATTCATTCTTAGACCTATTCATTCGTTTTTTTATTGTTTGGTGATTCAGTTTTAGTGACACTTTTATTATTTTGAAACTCGATATAATTATTCGATGATTGATATTATTTCCTAGTAATTCTTAATTAGTATTTGCGTTTTAATATTATATGGTGATTCAACATTGGTGACAGATCTACAATTTTAGGAACATAATATATTATTAATTAGGTTAAATAAATTTTATTTACACTACAACATAATATAAGACACACTTTTTTATTAGGTCACACAAATGCATTTATTAGGTTAATTGATAAAATCATACGAATAAAAAATCTGTATTAAACCACGCAAAAACAAAAACAAGTCCTGTTGGAAATGAGTCCAACACTGCTGGCCAAAGCTAGTTAAAGTATAATAACATATTTAGCCTTAATGGTCGTTCCGGCAACAGGCGGATTTGAAATTTAGATGCCCAGGGGACAATTTCAACAATATGCAAATGTTAGGACCTAGGTCAAAACCTAATATTCCTAGCCCAGGTATTCTATTCTATTAACATGCGCACATGCTGCCTTATCCAATTATTTTTATTATCTTCGAAGTCTGAAGTTTAGTTTTCAACTGCATGTAAAGTAGAGCCAAGTTTCTTAGCTAATTAAAATAGAGGAATTGTTAGGATAACTTAGTTAGTTGAGAAAACAGAAAGTTAGATGTTTTATTAACTTTATCATCCTTGATGTAATGAAATTGAATAGAAATTTTAAAACCTTTACTTTTATTAATTAAAACGCAAACCGAAATTTTATAATAAATTTATTAAATAGCTATTGGGTCTGTGTTTATTTATGTTATTGTTCATGTAAGTGTGTTTTTGGCGTGCAAATAAATAATATTTAGGAGTTGTGCTGTAAGTGTGAGGGTGGTCGTGAGCGTCACTTATCTTCTTCTCTCCGGCTTGCATGTGGCTCTGCCATTTTGTAGCGCTCAAATGTTTCTTAACCACAGAATAATAATTGAAATTAAAACACAAACTATTTGACATTGGCAGGATTGCCACGCCAGACGAACCGGTAATATTAATAAGATTTAAAAAGAAAGAAAATTTATGTTTAGTTTAATGTTAGCAGTTATATAAAAGTAGTTTTTTTTCTATGTAAATCCCTATATTCTGTCACCCTATAGAAATATCAAAGAGTGGTTCTATACAAGGTGTTAAAAAACTACAAATAAACATTTAAGGGGGTGGTTTAGACCACCAAACTGAACAACTTTCACTATGGGACCAATATCGAAATCGCGAAAAAAAAAATTATGTTCTATACTCTACAAATCGACTAGAGCTAAAATATGTATGGGATATCTGATTTTTTTTTTCGAGATTTCGATGTTGGTCCCATAGAGAAAGTTGTTCAGTTTGATGGTCTAAACAACCCCCTTAAGAGTTTTAAAAATGTATTCTTACTTATGAAACACCTTGTATAATTTTGCAACATTTTATGAACCTGCAATTTATTTAATTTATTTTCATAAGACGATAACTTAGTAAAACCTGATCGCAGCTCTTGTTCCTTGTTTGTGTCTTGTGTGTTTTAATAAATGGATCGTAATGAATTTAGGGAATAAACTTATAATTTATTTTAAATTCACCATTTTCAAATTACACCTAAGAAAGAACTTGGCGGTCTTTTACCAACAATAACAAACTTCATTTCTCGTACCGCTGTTTACATTAGGTTACTAATGAAGGTGGTACGCCCCTGCCCCCCCCCCCCCCCCCTTCAGGGGGGTCACTAGACCCCTCGTGCGTGTGCCAGTTATTATGCTAATGCAATATGAGGTATGCTAGGAAGCTCTCCGCATTACATGGATTGTTTGACTAAATATCCTTGTTTTTGCATAAAATGTAGACAATGTACACCGTTATAAATGGACGTTGTGACAGTTGGAATTGTTATACGTTAATTTTGAAAATAGAACTGTTTTTACTGGTGACTAAAGGTAGATTTTAATACGACCCATCTTTTTAACTTTTGTTTTGATCCAGTTGAATTCTTTTTAATTCAGAATCGTTTGCGGAACCTGATCGGATGTTCTAAGATATTGTGGACTAGAACGATTTTAGATTGTGGATTACCTCTTATAGAGGGTGTTAAATAAAAAGCGTTACACGCTTTAGTAGGTGTTTCAGACCATCAAACTGAACAACTTTCATTATGGGACCAACATTGAAATCGCAAATAAAAACCATACATTTTGGTTGAGTCTCCATTGACTTCTTCTATGAACAACTGATTATTTTTTTCGCGATTTCAATGTTGGTCCCGTAGTGAATGTTGTTCAGATTGATGGCTTGAAGCGCCCCTTAACCCGTCCCATGTCTGAGGGTCCGACGTCGGACCCGTAAGCATAGCGCCGCCATTGGCTGGCTTGTGGTGCCGGTGCGTTCCGTTCTACCTCTATTTTATATTTTCATTAGATTTATTGGTTTTCATTGGTTCGTTTGAATACAATTCTGTGAAAAACGGAACAAGTTTCATCTCAAACAAAGAAGAACTAGTGAACCATAGTGAATTCACGGACCAAGATGGCGGAAGTCGTGTCGGAACTATTTCAATGTTTACCAAGTTATTCAATTGTTTTTAAACTAAGTGTTGTTCATAAATACCTCGTAATATTGTCAGCTTTTAGATTATTATATTGGTTTTGTGCTTTATGAAGTGTAACAATGTGTAAAACGGTAATATCATGCAGACGGATTCCAGTTTTTTTCCGAAAGGTAGGTAATTAACATAACACGGAATATTTTTGTTATTGCTTAATAATGTAAATAATGTCAATTGTAAGATGTATTTAGAATGATAGGAAATTGTATTTACTTCACGTAGATATATAATTTATTGCCATAATTTCATAGCATAACATCAAAAAAAATTTTTTTTTTCTAAAAGGTGGTAAAAAAAAAATTCATTGTATAAAACACAGCGACACGCGAGCGTTTTTTGTTTGGCAGAGCCTCGACACGGGATGGGTTAAAGCCCACCTAGTAACGGGACTACTAATACGAGATAGATGCCTGAAACAATTAGTTGTTCAGTCTGTTTATACTGTCAGCAATTTTGAGTTCATCTTTTGTATTTTATAAAATAGCGGAGGATAGGTGACTGGCCTATTGTGCAATTTGTGCATGGACCACATAAATTGAGCCCCCATCGACTATTTTACTTAGTCGCAATATTCGTGATTTCTTGAGATACTTCTTTTATTTTAGGCGGAATAAAGGTACCACAATGCCTTCGTGTGCTTTTACTCGTTGTACAAATCATTCAAAAAGAAATATAAAATCACACGGCATTACTTTTCATTTGTAAGAACATTAAAAGCAGATCCATTGTTCGAGCTGCTTGAATGTCACCAATTTTATTTAGATACCTACAACTTTTATTTATTAATAAATAATGGACTTTTGCTTGTGCGTTAGAACTGTTTTCTGCCAGTGTCAATGTGCTGGCATCTTGTCGTCAGTGCAAGCCTGTTTATTTCACCCTGTAGATACAACGTATTGAATTCAACGAAACAGAATAAATGAACAGTTACTTGGTGGGGGGCAGAATAAACTCTAACAGTGACTTACCTCATTGGTGTTCCACCGGTGTCTCTGCGCAGCGAAGTGTTCTGCGCGCGGGAGGCTCTCCAGGTTCTCCGGCAACTTGATGGGTTCGCCATCTGTTCACGAAAATATTTACATTTAGTTGATGCGGTCAAACGATAGTTTGGACCAAAGAAGAATTTATATAATTTATGTTGAAGATATAATGGACGGACAGAATTAGCAACGAGGTGGTCTTCCAGAGGATGAATAAGAGAGTAGAAATCCTAAAAACTATAAAAACACGGAAATTACAGTACCTCGGTCACATTATGAGAAGTGATAAATACCAACTTCTCCAGAATATTCTGCAGGGGAAAATTTTGGGAAGACGAATGCCTGGCAGAAGAAGGACGTGAATGGTTCGATATGAACACCACCTCACTGTTCAGGGCTGCAGTCTCCAGGGTCCGATTGAAGGGCTCTAATGATAGCCAACCTCCGATAGGAGATGGCACCACAAGAAGAAGAAGAAGAAGAATTTATATTGTTATATGTATAGTGTTATTCAGTCGTGTTATGTTGTAGAGTTCGCCACAAGATTAATGGACTAGAGTCTCCTCCGATCTCTACTCCTGGATGATTTATTAGTAGGTATGAGGTAGGTAACTAAAGCCCGTATTAACAAGCCCATCACAAATACACGCACATTCGTACCTTCTCTAATGTTTACTAAAAATTAGGCTTTAGAGACCCACAAGGATTTGTTTACTTTTTAATAAAGTTACAAAGGATTATGCACCAGCATTCCGTTATGTGCCACAGCAAACCCTGGTGTCATAGTTCTTTTAGTCCTCCTTACGGCCTCTGACGTGATTTTTTCAAATAACGACTTCTACCAACAAGAGATAGTAGCCGTGGCTTGATGTGCCATTCAAAGCACGGAATCATCTGTCTTTTCAGAAAATGCCTTCAAAAACTGCCTAGAGCTCAAAAGCGTTCGTTCTTATTCCTTATATGGAATTAAATAAAAGCTCGCACGAGCGTGTGGAGGTAGCATAAGATGTGCCTTCTTGTGACACCAAATGAGCCACACGCTAAATTGAATAAAATCAATTAATATTCCGAGGTTTTAATGTACTACGATATCATTGAAATCATCATCATCAACTCAGTCGATTGCCGTCCACTGCTGGACATAGGCCACCCCCGCAGATCACCACAACGATCCGTCCGGGCTGCCCGCATCCAACGGGGTTTCGCCGCGCCGCCTTCACCAGGTCGTCGGTCCACCTTGTGAGAGCCTACCAACCCTATCATTGTAATAATTGTCTCTAATTTCATACAGATTTAATATAGTTTACGACCCAATTCCTCTTAAATCCGAAGGCCTAATAAAGCTGAAGCCGAACCAGTAGAAACAATAAACTTGACTATACGAGGTGAAAACTGCCCAGTTTTGGCAACATTCGTCAAGTACACTGCACTAACCCAAACACTCAAAAACCAACCTTACAGCCTAACTTTAACAGTCCAAAATTGATATTAACAAGATGCATTCTGAATCCAACTTGTTGAAATTCCGTTCTCGTCCGCTTCCCCCAAAAACTACCTAATTGTGCAGTTTGCTAACTCTTATGTTAACGGTTTTAAGAGCGTTTTTATTTGATTTTTTTGTTAGTCGAGTGTAAATATAAGTTTGTCGGGGATAGGAAATTTCGCAAGGCAAGCTTTTGCCTGGACTGCCACTAATTTAACCCCGATCGTGGTTTGGGTAACGTGTGGACATTTTTAAGGTTTTTGTCGAAAGTATATACTTACATTCGAGTTTAGTTTTTTACGTGAGATAAAAAAAGCTCGAAAATGCGGTTTTCTTAACACTTACTGTTTGTTAGGCTCACAAGATTTTTCTACTTGTAAATCCTTTTAAATGCAGCTGCGTTGTAAAACTGTGTTAGTAAAAGAAATTTTGCTGTTAAGTTAAACCCAATCTAAAATAACAAGCTCTCGGGGAGCTATAACTTTAATTCGCTTTTCAGTTATTTCTGTGGGAAATTTGACTTTCTTGATGTACTTCCCTCCTAATACTTACTCTACATCTTGTACTACCCGATTCAATCGGTATCAAAGCTACTGTTTTTTTTGGCATATATATAGCGATTCTGCAGACAATGGATTGATGATCACAGAAACAAAATGTCCCATCCATAATAGTTTTTAATTACCTAATACCTAACAAAATAAGAGTGTATTCAGACAATGAAACCATAGATGAAACCTTAGACGATCTAAGGATGAAGTTAAACAACCCTCCCCAAGGATAACATTTTGTTAGTAGGTAACTAGGCAATTTAAAACTAGTGGTTGTATAGGTAGAAATTTTCTGTAAATTGTAAATTTACGTGTGGAAACTGTAGAATGGGAAAGCGGAAAGAAAAACAAGCATGTTATGATAAAAATTATCTACGTTTGTTCCACACAATTATGTTTTTGGTTAATTGTTCGATGACTCAGCAAAAGTGCAGACAACGGACATTAGATAACGTTGCGTTGTATGTTGGTAGGTAGGTACCTACTTTAGTAGTTTCTACTTGAACTAGTCGATAATTTAACCTTGAAGTGATGCTAATTCACCGTGACTCGCCATCTTTTGTTCATGTATTAATTCAACGATTTAGGTAGGCAGATACTTGCGGTACCAAAGCATCTTCATTAATATACGTGATAAAATTGATATCATTAGCATCCTTTTTAACTAAGAGTCTACCCATCAAACCGAACCACTTCTACTACGGGAGCAAACCGATCGGACATCGGATTTTTGGACAACTCACGCTTGACCAAAAATTTATGATGCCAAAATTGTGTTCACAAAAAAAGACTTAAGGGTTCCTACGACAGTTTCCCTGTATCCCATGTGGTTTTGGATTTCCCCATACTGTCCTTGTTAAAAAACACTTTGTTAAGTTTGGGGGTACGGAACCCTCGGAATAATGGAGAGCGGCAAAAAAAAATGGGTAAACATTTTCATATTAATGTAACTAATTATAATAAATGTTTCATATTAATGTAGCAGAAGGTTTCATAAAAGTTTACTCAAAGTAATTGGGTTCCGAGGCCGAGGTCATCACATTTTTAGCCCTTAACATGACTGTATTATATGGTTAATAAACCACAGAGATTAATATCTAGCTAGATCATGATTAAAAAAATTCATAGACGTTATTTGGTTAGTATTGAAATTAAGTTAAAGCTTTGTTTGTATGCAGCGCGCTCGGGCACTCAGCAAGGAGGTAGGCCCAGCACTCCAGTGTAGTAGGAACGATAGAGGAGTGATGATGATAGGAAAGTAAGTAATAAAAAATTAGTATGTTAAAAAATCAATTTATTTTGCTAATAAAATTTTGTACTTATTTACAATTTGTGTCTAGAAACAGAGAAGCATGGGAAATTGTAATTTGTATTAGTTAATATGAAGTAAAATTGGTTCCTATTTTATTAAAAACATGATTTAGTTCTAGTATACAAATTGTTGCAAATTGATTTATTTTGAGTTGCATTAAATAATTAACAAAAGTGTAGGGTCCTTCGGAAATAATGCAAAATATTTTGAGGGGATGATCAGACCATCAAACACATTACATTTGGACCGATGAAGTTTTGTACCGAACTGAAGATTTTTGGTTGTTCCGATTTTAGTGCCATGTCTGATTATCCGCACATCTATTTCGCGGCGAAAGAGCCGATGAAGGCGAACAAAACGAATTTCCTTTTAATTCTTCTGACGATACGTTCGATTCGCCGCGGATAAGTGTGCGAGGTGTCATAGAATTTCATACAAACAATTCTAAAAAAATCGCCTCCTTCGGCTCGTTTGCCTCTGGTAAATGTGCGTACACCTTAAAATATTAAGCAGAAAGACCCTAACATGCAGAGTGCAACAAAAACCCAAGTAATATTTAAAGGCGCGACGTGAATAAGAGCATCAAATTCTAAGATGTTTTTATATGTAGACGAGTTGCCCGCGCTCCAAAATGGCAACAAAAAAGCAAGGTAATTGCCCGGCTTTCACATAGTCACGCGCTGTCTAGTGTACGGGCTACACGTCACTATATCGTGCCATTTTAAAGTGCAGTGATGTTAGCGTATGACGCGTCTATCTGTAAAACGTCATTGATCAAATTGAACAACTTTCACTATTAAGAGTCTATGATACTTCAAATCGCTTAGCTTAAACAAACACCCAAGTAATATTTAAGAGCGTGATTTTGACCATCAATCTGAACAACATTCAAAATGGAGTAAACTTCGAAAACGCGAAAAATAATCTGCTCTTTCATACACTAACTCAAATGTATAGATGGGACGGCAGATTTTTTTTCACATTTTCGAAGTTTGCTCCATTTTGAAAGTTGTTCAGATTGATGGTCAAAATCACGCTCTTAAATATTACTTGGGTGTTTGTTACTTTGCATAACGATTTTAAAATTAGTATTCTGATAATCAAGTCTATTTTTTCAAAGCACAGTTTGAATCAGTGGTTATTTAGGTCAACTTATTAAACATCTCAATCAACAAAATCATTAAGCATTACATTATATATTATATTATTAACAAAAACGTTCATAAGTTTATCATAATTATCACAATGTCCACTTTTAAAATTGGTTATGATAAGACATTAGTATTTACTATAGTTTCATTACGTATTAACTTTATAATAGATATAGGACAAAACAATTGGTGCATTAACTCATTTCACTATAATAATTATGTAGGTACTTACCTAAGTACAACAATACTAGTACTACATTTAAGGACAACCGTAAACACCTTTATCGATTTACTTAACTATGACTGGCTTAATTTTTTTTAAATGCTCAATTCCTTAATCGCTCCATGACAAGCTTGTTTAAAAAAAAATACTTATTTACATAAAAAAGTTATTTTCACTGTTTAAAACGGGTTAAAATTGTTATATTTTGATTATAGCATCTATTCGTTTGACTTTTTAATTAATTAATTTATGATTGCCACAGACTGCCACAAATCAATGCTTTAGGTATAATTAATCATAAATCAGAAGAAATAAATGAATATTTTAGTTAAAAACCCGTTCAAATATTACATTTCTAGATCTGAGAAATACCCTAGAAATACCTCATTATTACACAATCGATAAGTCATAGATACTATAACACACGAAGCCGTACAAAGAGAAGCGATTAAGATGTCATATTTTGCTTAACGGTAAAGGGATCATATCGTATTCACTTTGATACAGCTCTTGCTTATTAACAATTTACGCAGATTAGCTATTATATATAGTGCTGCCATACCGGGTTTGTCCTAGTTTAGAGTGTTCAGAGAAACGTTAATCTCGGGATCTACTCGATCTTTCGATTTGCGATATATCGTGAATGTTCTCGTTTGAATTACGACTCTTTTCCAATGAAGTTACGTCAAAAATGATCTAAATCGAAAGTCAGAGTTTTGGGCCTGGTAGTCAGGTGGGCTACCTGACCTAAAGTCGGATTATATTAATTAGTTAGAAATTAAAAATTTGTATATTCTACTGTGAAGAGCACAACAGATAAAGAACACACAAAATATTCAATTTAAATTAGTTTTACACCTCCTTTGGTGTGTGTAGGTGATTAGACTATGAATTCACGCTAAGCAATAAGAAGTATAAATATCAAACTCCATTTCCAACACTTCAAGTATTTTTTAGATCCTTAGCTGGGACGACACGACATATCCTTTTTTTGTAAAACTGATTGACAACAACAAACATTGGATAGTCATCATTGACTTTACAATGGTCACGATAAGATATTGTCAGTGCTCTTTCTTTAGATAATTTTTTGTATGGTTTTATTCTTTTTATCAGTATATTTAGTTGAACAACCAAAATTTAATAGACGTATTATCAAAGCAGAATGACTTGAATTATAATTAATTGCGATAAAATAATTACACTTATCACAGAAGTTACGATATTGATATCTCCAAATTGTACATAATCATTTATCTATACAGTTTAAGGTCTTTAGTTTATGCATTCGTGGTATTTTGGCGTAGTGCCGTGGTCCCATTCAGGAAATTTCTTCACACGAAAGACATTTTTTTGCAGTGTTTATATGGGCGCAAAGTTTAGAACTATTAGACTAGATATAGCTATTCAATTTCATAATTTGTGAACCTACTGAAATGGTATCAAAGTCTCTGGCTACCTGTAAAGGGACACGGTCGTGAATTCACTTTTGTCTTAGCTTAGTTTAAAACGTAAGTACAGCAGAAAGTTAAATAGGCAATTTTGTTCTAGTCAGGAATTATAATAAAATTGTTCTATACATTGAGCCAAAATACAACCAATCTATTTTAACTTTTTCTTTTCTTCTTTCGCTGGCAAGAATAACGCGATACATTTCTGTAACACCTCAGTAAATATCAACGTTCCGATAAATACTAGCAGTGTTCCGATCCAATGTCCCAAAGTGAATGGATTTCTGAAGTATACAATTGAGAACAATAATGACACAAATTTCCTTAAAGTAACAGTCAAGGTAACAGTTAAAGATGCACTTTCAGTTGTCAAAACATACACAGCACTTATACAAAGTCCTTGGGTTAACACGTATAAAATAAGCCACATAACTTGTCTTGGTAAGACAATACCAAATAACTCCATAACTGGAGTTTCTGTCGCCAATTTTACATGTCCAATCAAATTTGGTGCCGTTGGCAACCAGAAAACTAGAGGAAGTAAATGCGTATAATACAACGCTTCCCACGGATGTTTCCCGTATTTAGCGTAAAGGGATTCCTGGAATATTCCCATTCTTGCAGATACGAATAGGGCGAAGGTTAATATGCCAATGCCAAGACACCACCAAAGCCAATCAATGAATTTCAATCTCTCTTCTTCAGTTGCATCTACACTGGTTTCTCTTGGAGCTTTGACGTCTCCACTTGATTGTAATGTGCAGATTGCTATTCCAGCTGATATGAGGAAGATGGCCAGATATTTCAGCGGTGGATAATGCTTTTTTAGAATCCATACTCCCATGGCCATGTTAGCCATTAAAGATCCAGCTCTGAATATCATGTGTAAAGGCATTGGGATGTTGAAGTCAAAAGCGTAGTTATTTGCAACGCTGCTGGTCCAAAAGAATCCAACTAGGATAAGGTATTGTTTAAAAGGTATATTACGCTTTGCTGTACCGAATTTTCCAACAGTACAAAACCCAACGCTTGCTATTAATACGAATTGGAGAAATGTGGCTAAGTTTCCCGCACCGGGGTCTTCTTTTACGACTAGTTCCAGAAATACTACGTTGGAACAACAACCAACGAAGACCATTGTTATGGCCATAGCTGCCATAAGATTCATCTTGGATCTGTAAGAAAGAAATGAAAATTTAAAAAAAGCAAAAAGTTATTCCGATACCGGGAATCGAACCCGAGCCTCCTGGGTGAGAGCCAGGTATCCTAGCCACTAGACCATATCGGATATTGAAAGTTGTGCTCAAATATTTGGTCTGTTGCTATGTTAAAGTCGTTATTAAACTTGTTCATATTTATTAACTAAATTATATTGTGTTTTTGGTGTTTAAATTATAATTATCAATCAAGTATAATTATCTTACAACTGATCAAATAAAGTACAAGTGGTTATTATCTGACATGCGCAGTGACGTCTATCTTTCAAGTCAAACTTTAAGGTTATTTCAATTATCGAAATTTCATAAGACAAATCAACAATCTACAGCCCAATTTACAACATAATATCAATAATAAAATTACTACTTACGTTTTAATTATATTATCCACCGGTAAACAAATAATAACACCGAATTATCACACTAAATGCATATTGACAATCACATACGTTTGACAGCAGCGGGGGCCGGCGCTAGTGTGCGTATTTTGATGGCCGGTTTTGTGTGTAGATGTGACGTGACCGTGGCCTCGAACGAAGTGCGCATGCGTGGAGCGTCTCAGTCGGTAAAACAGGTCTTTTATATTTAGTACATTCTGCGCTTATAGATGGCGCTGTTTGTAAAACTTAAAGTTTTTAAAGATTTGTTGCATGTTGTTGCACAGTTGCACACCATCTTTTAAGCTCAAATAGTTTTATAGTAGACTTAAAAGACACTATAGTTAGGTAGGTACCTAAAGTACGTTTTAGGTATTCTGAATTATCATAAAGGTAGGTAGGTACGTAGCAAGAGTTTTTTAGTTCAGTAGGAAAGTTAGTATCTATATCCGAGTATTAGCTGGACACAGCCTTAAACAGGATGTAAGGAAAAGTATTATGAGAGCAAAAACATCAGCGAAAAAAAAAAGCTAAGTAGGTATATCTACTAACCTACTTATTCCATACTAAACTGCAGCGCCTAGGTACTCGACTCAAATGTATGAGAAAAAAGTTTTTATTTTGTTCTGATTGCTCCCAAAGTCGTTCAGTTTGATGGTTTAAAGGTTAATGATACTTTTCCTTACTCCCACAGAATATTATCTAGCTTTTTGGGCACTGGACTAGTAGGTAGTAATATCCACAAATCACTAATGTGTAGGTATTTTCCAGTGTCCAAAAAGTATTTAGACTTAGACTAGGTACCTAATCTTGAGACTACCTTTATGTACCTAATACCAAAGAAATAATAGCTTATGACTACTTATAGAGAGGACATCGTGAACCAAAGCGTAATCCATGACTTGTTACCTCGGGGTAACAAGTCGTTCTAGTTTGACACGTCGCACTGACATGATGCATTCATATTGCAAACAAACGGGATTAATTGTTTTGTATGAAAACCTGTCCAATGTCCTCTCTATAAGTAATAATAATTTAAAACTCTTTGGGTGAAACAGTAGGTAGGTAATAGTATTTTATTTTGTGAAAAAGATAAATAAGTACCAAAATCGATAACCAATCACATCCCTACTTCCAAACCTCCTCATGCATCGTGACGTAACAGGGGTGGGAAATAACTCATTTATCATCAGTAATTCGTATCCAATATTACCGCGCGGGCAGGACGGGCGATAAAGGCAGATTTATAGTGGTTTTAGAATAACGATAAGTTTTGTGGACCTAAGCTGCCAGGAATTGGTACCTATTTGGGTTAACAAGGGTTTTTGTTCGTGTAGTTAGGTAGATATACTACCTATAGGTTAGTTTTTGATGTCATTCGAATTTTAAAAAGGCTGTGAAATTGGTAGTCTTCATACAAAAAGCGACAAAGTTTTAAACCACGTATTTCATCAAACATTCTATTCCCTAATTCCCATATTCACTGAAGCTATCATCATCATCCTTCTGTTAATGTGGGACTATGGCATTTCGGATTTTAATCAATCTGGGACTAACAGTGAATTCCTGTTGTATTCTTGACATTTCCTCACTCGAGTGGAGGACGTATTTGACATAATTTGTATGACAAAAATATCAAATGTGTATGACAAAAACGTCCTCGACGACCTCGACTCGAGTAAGAAAGCCTCAAGAAAACAACTAAGAATATACTACGGGTGCAAGACATTTAAAGAATTGATCGATTTGGACTAGGCAATTTGAATTTCAGTCATTAAGGGAAAGAGACGATTTGAGTTTTGGTTGTACTGTACCGAAGGCATATAGTTACTTATTATTTTAGATAAACTTTAAAGAAATGTTAATTTAAAAGTGAGTTGTCTGTGAAATATCGTTCTATTCTTCTCTGACAGCAAACTACTAACTTGATTCCACCAATACGCACTGAGCCGGGACGTGGTGGAGTATGTATTGTAGCGCACCATCAATTATGGGTATATTACCGTTTGCGCGCTCCATACAAACGTACTATGGTGATATTTTCAATACTACCCAATTAAAGTCAATGAAATTTTGCAGTAACAATCTAGAAACAAATCTCTATGCTTGTATGGAGTCAGATTTTCGTTGAAATGAAAAGTTTTAAAGTTACAGTGCATCAAAGATTTACATACAAATCTTAAATTAAGCCTAGAATTAATACTGTATATTTTAACGAAAATCTGACTTCAAACAAGCATAGAGATTCGTTTCTAGATTGTTTCTGAAAATTTTCATTAAGTTTAATTGGTTCAATTGGTTAATATTGAAAATATCACCATAGTACGTTTGTATGCAGCGTGCATTTACGCTCTCGGAATAAATTATTTAATAATTTACGAACTCTTGCTTACGTTGTGCATTATCACTGCATTTCCGCCAGTGTCAAGTAGTATATGGGAGAATCCTTGGATTGTTTTTGAGCAAAAACATAGCTGAGAAGGTATTGAGAAGCCTCGTGGCAAGCTAAAACACGAACCGCAAAACATTCAACGTGACTCCGTGTCGATGTCTTCAGTTAACTACCTAACCTACCTACTTTTATTGGTGTACTGTTTCCTTTTGACCTAACCGTATTATTTTAGAATTAATTAGTGCGAGCAAAGCATAGGTATTTCATTGATTCATTCATTCAAGTCATTTCACCTTGAAACACAACATGTGTTCAAAGATATCCTTATGTACTACGACTGCATGTTTGAAAGGGTTATTGTTGGTAATTTTCTTATCATCCGGGAAGGGAATACACTTATTAGTATAAGTACAAGGTTTAAATAAATTAACGTAAAAACTGTCTTATCTTATTATGGGGGCTGGGCTAGCAAACTTCTACCCAATGGGACCTTTCGTAAGACATTTATTTTCTACACCCTTCAAAAACATGGTAGGTAAATGAGGTTATACCGATCAGAGAAAGAAACCTGTAGACCCAAAAACTAACCATTGTTATTAGGTTAGTATATCAGCCGTTGCTGTCCCACTGCTGGGCAAAGGCCTAACTCTGTTCAAAGTCTATGACTCAGAGATGTCTTTTGAACATGTGTTGAGTCTGAGTAGAACGTAAGGATTTTGACACTCGGGCTAAAAAAACGTCTCTGAATAGGCCAAAGGGTCCGTTCTGCGATTCGATAGACCAGTTTTTAAGGAAGCCATCAACATTTTTCGTTCCGCCCCACCTTCTAGGTCTGCTTAGGCGCCAAACTAAAATCCAATTCTTTCAAATCTTTGTAAAGCTATAAAGATTTTCAACTTTTCATAGAATCTGTCACGACTTTGCGAACCAAATAATTTTAGTTTTTAGAAAATTTATCTATATTTTTTTCTGCTAGATCCGAATCTTTGAAATGCATCGTTAAGTAGCTTTATCTTTTTAAAAATCTGTTCTGAATAAAACTCAAAACCAACAGACATAAAACAGGTTCAGAACCGTAAAAATCTGAAACCAACAAATTACGAGACAGTAAAAAATATTTTCGCTAAAAATTTTCTACCCAGCGTCTTTCTTTTCTCGACAATATAGGGGTTAAAAATCCAGCTTTCATAAAAGATCTTGGTTTGGTAGGATTTATCACTCTGCCAGACTTAGGTCGGGTGTACATTGAATCGATTTATCCGATTCAATGTATCTTCATTTGTATTTAAAGTTTTACAACATTATGCTTCCTTTCCTTTTATTTTCTTACTTTTTTTACTTTATTTAATCGAAATTAAGTAATTTGATGCTTGATATGATAAACAAAAAAGAAAAAATATTTATTCTTGAATTTTATTCTTGTTATTTTTGGTGTGCTCAAATCATTTATTATTTAAAAAATAATTTGTTCAACCATTTATTGTACAATGGCTACGGAACCACATCATGGACGTGTCCAACAAACTATGGGCCTGCTTTTTCATTCCGTTTAAAAGTTGCTTTAAATTATTCCACAAACACACCTTTTTTACAAAGGTCAAATAGAGGACAAGACTATTAAATAGTACCTATAGCTTCAGTACTTATAAACATCTACAAAAACTCTCCGGAACTTCGGACAAATACGACAAGTACTAAACCCAGCCTAACTAAAAGATCGACCCGATCCAACGTGACTTGTGTTTGAATCTAACCAGTGTTTTAGTCGGAATACAAGAATTATTGGTCGGATATTACGGTAAGTACACGTTACTGAGCTGTTTTGTAACTATTTTGACCTTATGGGGAAGGGCATTGAGTTCATATTGACTGTAGTTTGTCTGTAAAGTTTGTATTTTTATTCTAACGATATTGACTAAGAATTTTTTGTTTTTGATAAAACGTAAAATAGACTCTTTCGGATCTTCTTATTATCGTGTGGGCAGGCCCTCAGAGTCAGAGTTTTTTCAGACCGCCTTACGCTCTGCTCTGACGTGGTTTTTATGTAACGACTAATACCACCAGAGATAGTACCCGGGACCAATGGCTTAACGTGCCATCTGAAGCACGGAATCATCTTTCTTTTCAGACAATCAGGTGATTCCGCCTGCAATGTCCTAACCAACGGAGGAAAAACGAACTAAGTAAGATATCACTAGGTGTCCCCCGTGGGAATCGAACCCACGACCTCCGAGTTAAGAGCCCAATGCTCCTAATCATTAGACCACGGAGGTAGGCAGTAGGCACATAGGTAGAGGCAGAGACCCTTTCGGATAAGGAATACAGTACAGTCAGCAGCAATAAGTTATATATACACTTTTGTTCTACGTCGTAGTACTAAAGTGTATATAACTTATTGCTCCTGACTGTACATAGGTATACAATATTGAGCATCTTATTGAGCATAACATGCATAGCATATGCTCACGACTATATTACCCGAGGGCGTAGTCAGAAATATTCTGAAACCTCAACATCCATGTTTCACCAAGTACCGAAACTCTGCCCAGTCCAGTGTGACGGGGGGTGAGCCCGTCGCCACTTATAATGGACAGTGGGTATAATACATGCCTCGAAATTGAAGCATGCAGATTTTCTCACGATGTTTTCCTTCACCGAAAACCAGTGGTGTTACAAATCGTACATAAATTCCTAAAAACTCATTGGTACGAGTCGGCTTCGACGGGGATCGAACCATCGCCTCCTGCACGGCAGGCAAGGTTACTCACCACTGAAACACCACGGCTTTTTCATTTATTATGGATACGACATTGACAACAATATAAATAGAACAAAAGACGAAACTACCTTATAGCAACGGGTTACCAATTGAACTAAGTATTTGTCTATAAACAGAATACCTTGAGAGTATCTTTAGAATTACCCATCTAGGTATTCGGGGTTTACAATTCCTCCCATAGGAATAAATAGATACGACATTGTTCTTAACAAAGCATCAACCCTATCTATATCTTCATCGCCCATTCAAAGCATAAAGCCTTTATTTTTCCTTGACAGAATAAACATCAACCCAATTTGCGATTATTTCTAAAGGAAATAAAAGCTATATTAGCTTGCAGAGCATCACATTCGTGGCATAACCGTGTTAATTCAATTATTACGGCCGAACGCTTCGAAGTTACGACCTTTCGGATATAAGTTGCATGTGTAGGTGGCCTAATCGAATACTTGAACTAAGTAGTAGGTGATAGGAAATGTTTTAAATTTAGTTTTGATGATGATGTCAATCAATCAAGAGGATTGATTTCGGCTACAATCGCCAAAATCTACTCGACTCAAATGTAGTATGAAACAATTGATACTTTTTTACGTTTCCTGAGGGTGGCTCCATAGTGAAAGTTGTTCAGTTTGATGGTCTGACTTCACCGTTTCAGTATTTGCCAGGCGGCACTTACACCCTGTATAAATATAAACCACCCGTTTAAGTATTACTAGGGTGTTTTGTTACGCCCTGTATATGTATACTTACACCCTGTAAGTAGGTATATTAATTACGTAAGTATTGCATGTCTTTATTATTTAAATCATATTATTTACCAGTCCTAAAGAAATTTAAATAACACGAAAATAGTAAAAAAGTAATAAACTGAAAGATCCAAACTTGAGTTGTTAAAGAAATTAATATCCTCAAACGTAAAGTTTTACCGCCAAATTAAACTTGAAATAATTTTAAAAACTCATTTCATTTCAAGAACAGGTGTTTTAGTTTTACTACCATCAATTTCGAATAGCGGACTGAAGTCGCCTAGCGTGGGCTGCGTGGCCATTAAAACGGTTGCCTTTGTGATAAAAAAATCTCGCGACATTCGATTCGAATTGTGGTTTTTTTGTAACGACTGAAGCAGGCTTTAGACGGGCAACTGATCGCTGCTTCCTGCCAAAGCCAAATCGCAAAAATTTTGGAGGGGAGCAGTGCACGCTCCCATATTGGCTGCTTTCGGGCTTTAGACGGGCAATTTTGTTGCCGTGTGAAGGGCCTTGACCGGAAGCACACAATCGATTGCCCGTCTAATGGGTAATTAAGGCTGCGTTTCTACCAGAGATGTGCGAGGTAGCGAGGCAGTGAGCGAGAAAACAATCCGCCAATAGCGCGCTCGCTCGATCACGTCATTGGGAAATTAAAGCACTCTTAATAGCCGATTTTTTCCTCGCTCACCACCTCGCTACTTCGCACATCTCTGGTGCAAACGCAGCCTAATACCACCAGAGATAGTAGCCGGGACAAACGGCTTAACGGTGCCATCCGAAGCACGGAATCATCTTTCTTTTCAGACAATCAGGTGATTCAGCCTGCAATGTCCTAACCAACTGGGGAAAACGCACAAAAGTGACGTACTATCACTAGATGTCCCCCATGAGAATCGAATTCACAACCTCCGTGTCAAGAGCCCAATGCGTGGATCTTATAAAAGTATCTGAATAAGTGTTAATCCACAACATATTCTATCTGAGTGCAAAATTCCATCCAAATCCGTTCAGCCGTTTATGTGTAATTCAGTGACAAACATCTAAATATCCAAACTTTAACATTTATAAGTAATATTAGTGCGATGAGATGCTGAGATATTATTATTATAAAATCTATTTTCGCATGTATGGCATGGTATTCATTGCAGTTTAGTATGAGATAGCAGATTTTCTAAAGTTGTTCCGTTTGATGGTTTGAACCACCCCTGAAAATTTCGACACGGTAAAAAAAATCACCGGTATCCGGTCCGGTCTTCATATAATTTTTGTTTTTATTATTATTTTATTTATATACGCTGACAGTTTTTAAGGGGATGATCATGCAGACCATCGAACTGAACAACTTTCTTTATGGAACCAACATCGAAATCGCGAACAAAACAGCTGTCCCATCCCATACATTTGGCTCGAGTAGGTTTGCAGTTTTTTTATGGAAAAGCAGTTTTTTTTTCGTGATTTCGATGTTGGTGCCATAGAGAAAGTTGTTCAATTTGACGTTCTGATCATCACCTTAGAAAAGCGTCAGCATAATTAAGAAGGACCTATCTTGCAATGATGACGGGAAGTGTGCGGACGAAGTTAGCGGGACAACCCTAGTAGTTATGCATATAGTATCTTTAGATAGATATTCGCAAGGGGAGCGTTCACAGAGTATGATTGATGGAACATACTGAAGGTTGGTCGAGGTCAGGTCGACCTAAAAATACTTTCGGGGATCTTGGTATGTTTACCTAAAAATATATTTTATGGGCGAGATAATATCAGCGAAAGATGATAAGGGTGTGATTGACTTTCATCGACTTTTAGTGTTATGTTCTAAGTATTTTGGATATGTGAGATATACACATTTAGATCTATATTGTGGATAGGTGTAGTCAATTTGAATGTACAGGCTGTAACAAAACACCCTGGTAATAACTTGTGGCTCAAACTGAACAACTTTCACTTTTAGAATCGCAAAAAAAAATCTGCTATTTCATACAAAACTATAGTGCTTATTCGACTGAAATGTATGGGAGAGCTGATTTTTATTTAATTTTCGACGTCGTCGTCTCCATTTTTTTTTTAAATAAAATTTGGGTTTGCTCTTAAATAATATGGGGTCGAAAATCTACCCAGAAGAAGCCTATTCACACGTGCTTTAAAGAAATTCGGGTTGTAAGCGTTCGAAAATACTGACTCAGGCAGGGCATTTCACTCATAGGCTGTGCGCTTTATAAAAGATTCAGAAAGGCGCTTAGTGCGAAATATGTTGGATGTCAACCATGTAGGGGTGATATCCCGCAGTTCGCCTGGATGTTCGATAGTAGAATAGGGAAGGCGGAATGAGATCATGTAGCTCCTGGGCACAGTCGCCGAAGTAAACTCTGTAGAAGACCGACAAGCAGGCTACTCTGCGGGGATGGGCTAGGCTAAGAAGCTTGGTCTCCACCAGCTTACTGTCGCACATGAGCCTCCTGGCTCTGCGTTCAACCGAGTCGAGTGTGGCTAGTTGATACTTGGCTGAGCCATCCCACAGTTGCACAGGTGGCAGCAATCCATACAAGATCGGACCTGAGCTTTATACAACATTAAGAGCTGTCCAGGAGTGAAGTTCCACTTCCATATTAAAAGTTGTTCAGTTTGATGATTTAAACTAAACTACCCCTTTAAATATTACTAGGGTGCTTTGTTACACCCTGTAAGGAGTCTTTGTAATAATATGGAACTCTATAAAACAGACTTGTAATTCTCAGAAGAATAGATGCATCTTTACACATTGCATAAATAAACTCGCTCTTCTTTATAACCCATAGCGCTTGACTAGTTTAATCAAAAGATATTAGCTCGGTGGAGTTAGCTCTTCAACTTGATGCAAATTTATGATAAAACACTGCGAGCTTTGTCTAAAAATTAGAATGTAAGAGGAAAATATTTAAGTTGCTGATAAAATTACTGTTTTTGAGAAAACTTTTTTGCATTCGGTTTGGACTTTTGCTATTCTTCGGGAATTGTCAAAGATCTTTACCAATATTTTGAATATTATCATACTCGTAGCTCAGATTTTAGTTTCGTCGCGATTAAAAATAGGGGAAATTAACCTAGTAAAATTAGCAAACTCAATCGAACTTCAAATCGCGCGATATAGTAGAAAACTTTTACTAAAAACACTAACAAGTGACGTCATAAACCTTTCATTGCTTTTTATAACTTATCATGTTAATAAAAATAGTATTTCAGCTAAGAATACCTGAAAATGCGAGTTTACCGTTACTAAAAAATATTTTATGGAATAACTGAACTTACTTTGAATTTGAAACATTTTTAATTTACCTACCTATTTATTATTACCTCAAAATCGAACACCAAAACAGAATATTTTTAATTTTCTATCAACTCAACTGCATGTCCATTATATATGTGTACAATTTTGTTCTTATTTCATATTACATAAAAACTTTGCGAGATAAAAGTATTCATAAGCATAATGCTTACGACTATATTCCCCGAGGGGGTAGTCAGAGATATTCAGAAACCTCGGAACATCCACGTTTCACCAGTAGTACCGAAACTCTGTCCAGTGTGACAGGGGGTGAGTCCGTCGCCACTTATAATGGACAGTGGGTACAATACATGCCTCGAAATTGAAGCATTGCAGGTTTCCTCACGATGTTTTCCTTCACCGAAAAGCCAGTGGTGTTACAAATCGTACATAAATTCCGATAAACTCATTGGTACGAGTCGGCCTGGACGGGGATCGAACCATCGCCTCCTGCACGGCAGGCAAGGTTACTCGCCACTGGACCACCACGGCTATTGTTTTCCTCTATCCTCAGATTACCTTACTAGAATTACTATACCCCATTCCAAATAACAACGAAAATTTAAGGCCATTTTGAATTACAGAAACAGAGATTTGAAACACTTCCTCCCACTTATTCTTAGAACAGCTTTAGTAACGTCCACGATACGTTGGATAGTATATCTTTCTCAAAAATAAATCATATTTGCTAATCAGAATTGGCTAGAAAGCTATACAGGAATCGGAATATCTTTTTGTCCTTATTTGAAATGCAGTATAGGTATTTAATAATAAGTCTTTTCCACTGTAATTTTAATATTTTTTGTGTAAATAAGTTACTTATGTGTAAATACAGGTAAAATATAGGCTAATTCATTCATTCGACTTTCATAGGTAAGTATGTAATAGGTAGGTACTTTTGTTTGTTAAATGTTCTAGCTCACACAGTGTTACCTAGTTTCTAAACAGGAAAAGTAAACGAATAAAAACGTGTATTTGCTCATCAGAAAACATAAAATAAAAAAGACAAGAATAGAAGCGCGAACAGAACTAAGTGTAACGGGCAAATATTGTTTTAGTTTCGTTTCGGAGGTTATGACGGTTTGTCATGCGATCCGTTTCGTTTAGGACCGAAAGTGGAAGGTGTGTTGGATTCGCATAGGTACGAGATTAGCATTTTCTTTTTACCCGACTACGCGACGCAAAGGAAGGGTAATGTGTTTATTCAAAGTAGATTCATAAACACAATATGTAAACAGTTAAGCTTTTGCTTTTTACCCGATTGCGCAACGCAAAGGAAGGGTGAAGGGTTAAGTTCGACTGTGACAATAATAGCAGTGGTTGTTGATTTGACCAACTACCGTATACTGATGTCACCATAGAATATAGAATATATAATATGTCTATGGATGTCACAGACCATTTTGTCTTCAATATGTTTATTTTAGTTGTGCTTTTTTTTTATGTATTTGTAAGTACTGACTGTTTTATATATTGTTTTTGTAATGTGTTTATTTTTTAAAGACAGATAAAGAAATTCTATTCTATTCTATTCTAATGTGTTTATTAAAAGTAGAATCATAAACGCAATAAACTAAATCTGAACTGTTTCTCCTGAAACTGTTCTCCCCTGAATCTGAACTGATTCTCCTGAAAACAATCTTCTTCAAACTGAACAATTTTTACTTTGGGAGCATAATTTGTCAGAGCGTAATAAAATCTGCCGTGTTTGAATCGAGTAAATTAGTATGAAACAGCAGATTTTTTTTTGCTATCACTGGTTTGCTCCCATAGTAAAAGTTGTTCAATTTGATGGGTAGAGTACTACTCAGAATAGGGCTTGTAGATTCACTCACTTGCAGATTCTGCTGTGAAGCAGAGGAAACGCCCATACACCTCCTCTGCGAATCCGCAGTGCTCATTCACAGCAGGAGTCGCCATCTGGGTGGGTACGTGGTAACACCTACTGACATTAGGGACCTCCCCTCCAAGAGCATAACACGGTTCATGATGTCCGTGGGCCCAGGAAATGACCTTTAGGTCAAGGGTGACAGCTACAATAGATCTGTTCAGGGGTGCGATTTTTGAATCTCATTTGGTGTTGGCAGTTGAAAATGTCAAAATAACAGTGGAGATATGCATCTTTCTACTGCTGATTTGACTCTCAAAAATCATGCTTCGGGAGTGCGATTTTTGAGAGTCAAATCAGCAGTAGAAAGATGCGTATCTCCATAGTAATTTTGATATTTTCAACTGCTGAGCTCACCGAATGAGATTCAAAAATCACACTCCAGGTCGCGGTAGTTATTGGTCATTGACCAAGCTCTTAAGGTGTGGTCAGCTTCGAATGGGTAGAGTATCTGGTTACTTTTCCCTACACTCACGTTGGGTACACGGGTCCACAATCCACAAGCGATATGTATGCCCATCATGTACGCTCCATGGCTCTTTGTGCGTCTTTTATTTATGTATTTATTAATTAAAAGATAATAATATTAATAGATTTAAAAGATATTTAAATATGTACAATGTATTGCGTGATCTCAAGCTTTATATAGTTCTGTACATTTTTTATTATTTGATTAATATTTATTTTGATACCTAATCTTGATTGTTATTTATATTTTGGAATTTAATTTAATAATGTAATATAATTAATTTAATAATATGACATCGTTCAATTTAGTTTTTAATCAATTTAAATTTGTAATTTACAACAAACTTATTTTATTTTTTGAGATACTAATGCAAATCTATATTTCGTTAAACTTGATTATGTCTCTACTTGTAAAACTTTTGTATGCCTTCTGGCGGAACACACTAAAATTTTGTAACATCTTTATAACCTGTGATTCACAAATCAATACATGTAAATTGAAATCATTTGGTGCATTTTTTGCCTATTCAATAATTACGAGTACTTACTACTAATCATTATTGAAATTAATTTCAATTAATTACCATAAAACTGTACTTAACGCGGAATATTAGCGTATTGGCTAAAAGCTTCGACCTGATTACAAACTATGCGTTTAAATTATTGCACAAACGTTCGGGGAATGCACCGAGGCGAACGTAGGTGCGAATGCATTCATCGCCATTGTGTGAAGTTAGGAATGCTTGTTCTGCATTGTTTAGATTTAAGCTGGAATTAGAGGACGAGATATTTTGGACCTGGAGCTGTATACTGTTCATACATAGAGAGGTTCACAACCGTATTACCTTCCGGGGTGATCAGAGAAACAGGGTGCAACAAAACACCCTAGTAATAGGTACTTAAGGGTGTGCTTCAGACGATCAGACTAAATAACTTTCACTATGGAACCAACTTCGAAATAGAGAATAAAAAATCTGGTGTCCCATACATATGAGTCGAGTCGATACTGCAGTTTTGTATGAAAGAGCGCATTTTTTCGCGATTTCGATGTTTACACCCTGGGGGTCTACCCGGAATTTTGAACTTCGCAATTGCGTGTACGTTTTCATTCCAATGTCAACTCTATTACAATGAAGTTCGAACCAAATCGGTCGCCGATTATCGAAAATCGAAAGTCCGGGTGCAGGGCCTGTTTATTTTTAAGCGTTCTGTTCAGTTGTGGCTTTAGTTTGCGAGTGATTTTAATAAGGAATGAAAGTTTTATGGTTCAGTATTCAAATAAGGAACCCTTACACTTTAAGTAAGTAAGTAAGTGACCCAAACGCAGTCCGACAATTTTGACCTCATCCCCTCATGGTGATACGGGACGTGAACGACAGTCAGCATAGAGGTGTAGTCCTCTCTCACTTCCACTTAAGCAGTTCACATGTCCTATTATCTTCTTTTTAGTGCGAGCCCGTTTGTATGAAGTGCCTAGGGTGTGGCTGTGCCCTATAGGGGTCGATTATGATGTACTATTCAACACTAACGACTTAGTTGGCGAAATTTAAGTGATAGAAAACCAATGGTATAAGAAACACTAGTTATTCTATACGAATGGTAACGTACAAAAGGTAACAAAAATTGAAATTTTCACCTTTATTTCTATGCCAATAAGGTTCAGAATTGGTTATGAACCTTCGTTGAAACGTACCACTTTCACTGGAAAAACTTTTCAAACAACTAAAGCGAACTAGCACCCAATTTATTTAAGTTACCCAATAATTACTTTAACATTGTAATAGCTTTTAAACTAATGTAGGTCATGCGTGTAACAGTGTTCCATTGAAACTAGTATTTCCGTGACAGATTCACTGTTACGATATCACGGTATTTATCGTTTTGTTGTCTGTTTTTTATCTGTGACGACAAACAGGTACCTACAGGTGGGAATTGTACGCGATATCTTTATTATGTACACACGGCGACAGGTCAATCTCTACCCATATTTCAACTCTGAGTCCATGAACATAGAGTTCAATTCGAAGGTATTAGGTTAGGATATAGGCGAGTGCGCTTGCATGCAATCGAAGTTTAGACCTAAGATTTTCACCCAAATTATGTGGTTTACACATTTAATTTGATTGTTGGTGTAATTTGGTTTTACACATTTAAAGTACCAGCTTGGACTTGTAAAGCACGATTAGACAACGATTAGAATACATTTATGGATACATACATTGTTTTTCTTGTTTCTTATAATTTGTAAATGAGCTATGTAATGTACTTACTGTTTACCTATTATACATGGTGTAATCTGCATATGATTATGGACTCGGAGCCAACTTCTCGATTTCGAAGTTGGCTCCATTGTGAAAGTTGTTCAGTTTGATGGTTTGAAGCTCCCCCTTAAGTATTACTAGGGTGTTTTGTTACAGCCTGTAGAACCAGCAGAATTTTTTATGTCACCTAAAAATCACCTTTGGTTTATGTGATGGATGTATTATTTAAGTCGTGTCAATTCATGTAACTGGTAAATAAATAAATACAAATACAAAAAAATACAAACATCCATGACAATGAAAACAAATACAAAATACAAAACCCTTACCGGATTCGAATCCGTGATCCTCGGCACCTATCGAACCGTCAAATCCACAGTGTTCAATGCCAATTTAATAGAATTTGTCGATGACATTTTATTCAAATAATGTTACTCAATACCTTCCTTGAACTATTATTTGTAATTACATCCATAGCATACAATAAGTTACTCACTTGCGTTGAGCGGAACGGCCGGCGCGCGCGCATGGTACGCCGCGCCGTACGCAGCGTGCCGCCCGTAGCCTGCCAGCGTGCTCACCTAGCCATCGCACTATTGTTTGAGTAAGATATACTCACTTGCGTTGAGCGGAACGGCCGGCGCGCGCGCATGGTACGCCGCGCCGTACGCAGCGTGCCGCCCGTAGCCTGCCAGCGTGCTCACCTAGCCATCGCACTATTGTTTGAGTAAGATATACTCACTTGCGTTGAGCGGAACGGCCGGCGCGCGCGCATGGTACGCCGCGCCGTACGCAGCGTGCCGCCCGTAGCCTGCCAGCGTGCTCACCTAGCCATCGCACTATTGTTTGAGTAAGATATACTCACTTGCGTTGAGCGGAACGGCCGGCGCGCGCGCATGGTACGCCGCGCCGTACGCAGCGTGCCGCCCGTAGCCTGCCAGCGTGCTCACCTAGCCATCGCACTATTGTTTGAGTAAGATATACTCACTTGCGTTGAGCGGAACGGCCGGCGCGCGCGCATGGTACGCCGCGCCGTACGCAGCGTGCCGCCCGTAGCCTGCCAGCGTGCTCACCTAGCCATCGCACTATTGTTTGCAAATACTATGTTTTTTTAACTAAACTACGTGTAGGCACGGCTTTGGTTTATCCTGTAACAAAGAAAGCTTTTGTTAGTTTAATTTGTAATTAATATGTTATAAAACGAACAGAATCTAGGACAAAACGCGGTAAAGAAATATAGTCAAAATTTATAGCCTATTGGTAATTGTAGCTATGTTCACCCAAACCTATCTATAGTTCTATTGTACTCTTTCTTATTTTATTAACTTTTATGTATTATACGTACTGTGTTTTTTAATTCATAATTGGTTATCTTATCTCTTAACCGTGAGATTGGTACAACGGTATATACAGGGTGTAAAAAACATCCTAGTAATTTTTTAAAGAGGTTGGCTTAGATCCCCAAACTGAATAACTTTTACTCTGGAGACAACATTGAGATAAAAAATCTGTCAACGCCGAAAGTGTAGTTTTAAGCAAAACAGCAGTACCTACCTACCTACTCGATTCAAATGTATGGGACAACAGATTTTTTTCGGCGTTGACTCCATAGTGAAAGTTGTTCAGTTTGATGGTCTAAACCGCCCCTTTAAATATCAGTAGGATGTTTTACACCCTGTACATGTTTTGCTTTTAGGTCTATTTGATAATAGGTCGTTTTGGTTTTAGGTCGATATGATAATAGGTCGTTTTGCTTTTAGGACGTTGTGCTGCGAAGGACATTTTGCTTATAGGTCATTCTGATACGAACCCGCTTACAAAACCATAAAAATATCTAAATCTTCACACTAACAAGTTAACAGCACTATCCGAATGTCGGTAAAGTACAAAGAACAAATAAGCGGCATGTGGCTGCTGTTCGTACGGCCCTCATCAAAGTTGCACGCGTAGGCCTCTACGCGGCTACGAGCCTACGACGCCTGCTACGCCTGGCTACGACGCGCCGCGCCTTGTTACTTAGGTGGGAGAGGGTTAGCAAAAACATTAAAGGTAGTATATAAAGTAGTAGTATATACATCTTTATGTTATTTAGGTATAAGAATTTTGGTGTTTTTTTTGGTTGTTCGCTATTCTTGGGTATTATTTAGGTACATATTAATAGAATTCAATAATAAAAAGCGTTATTGAAACAACAATCTTAAAACTAAAGTGTTACAACGCTAGTAATAATAAGTTTATGGTTGTTTCAAATCCCTCACAATAACTTTCTTTTTTTTTTTTTAATTGCTGAGCTGAAATATGAGAATATAAAATAGAAAAATCTTTTTTTTAAGACTCAAAAATCGGAGAGCCAAAAAACGATGTCATCTAAAAGTGACACAAGAAACGCTTTGAAACTCGATAGTTTATTCGTTTTTTACACGTAGGTATAAATAATTTGAAACACACAGAATCGAATTATTGAATTCGATGTTTCAATCGCACCTATTCGTTATAAATTTGAATATCACGTGATCAATTAAAATCGATTTTGAATTTTTATCCAATCAGTCTACTTCGCATTCGCATTGAAAACTGATTGGATAAAAGCAGAACATTTTGTGTCACTGATATACAGAGTGCTACAGAAATAGTCAAATTTAGAGGGGTGTTTCAGACCATCAAACTTAACAACCCTCACTATCGAACCAAAATCGAAATCGTGATAAAGTCTTTTTTGTCATAGAAAACGGCTATGTCTACTAAAGTCCTGTTGGGTGGATGCGTGTTTGTTGCCCGCTTCCCGGCCTGCAACGAAGCTCCACTATTTTATGTTGGCTTAAGTGTATATTTTGTTCATAAAACAATCCTTAAAGTCACCAAATATTTTATGGCCGTACAACGTCAAGCGTTTTTTTGCTATTTTTACTAAATATTGGCAAAATCATTGACACTAAGATGCAGCTACAATTCGGTAGGTACGTAATTTTTTTTTGTCCTTATTTTATATTTTTTACGGATGAAGCATCATTTTAAGAAACTGTTACGACGACTGAAAAACTATGTTATTTTATTAAAAATGTCTGTAATCCTTTTATTTTTAATTCTCTTTCAATTATCTCGAAATGGTTTTCGATTAAGACGTCCCAAAAAAAAACTTGACATACCGAATTTAAAGATTAGAATACAATATCTGATTGTCGCATCAGTGGATCCTACATGCTATAACTTACTAAGTTGTAACATAGTAACTGATCACCCCAAAAGATATTAGTACAACCATAAACTCCACAAATTAAATCTAAAACAAACAGCCTCCGAAAACTAACAAAAAAGCCTGCCTAATTATTTTTCTGCCCACGCTACCATGGCAAGTTTTCGTCGCCAGTGTACAGCCAACAATAAAATGCATATTAGATAACCGTGTTTTGTCGTCGGTACGTGATTGGCTGAGAACGTGTGGGTACCGTATATTAGTTTTGGGCTTTCGGTTATATATTTTAGTTTCTGAATGTTTTTCCGATAAAAGGTTTTGTTTAAGTGGTGTGTGAGATGAATTATTATTACCTAAATATAATAAATATTGTGGAAATTGTCACATAGATAAACTAGAAATACATACACTAGAAGCCTCCCGCCTGGACATGACTTGCCTTGGGCGACCTGGAAGTCGTTAAACCGACTTCGAACCCAGGTCGGTCGCAGTAAGGACAACATGGTCAGGTAGGGATTCTCGGATGCGCAAAATGTGAGTTGCTTGTGTGGAGCTCCACAAACGATGGCCCATCTCACATCGTGCCCTGCGTGCCTTAACACATGCACGCAGGAGGAGCTCATGACCGCTAGCGACGTTGCAGTATCGGTTGCCCACTTCTGGCAAGGTACTATTTAGCGACTTTGTTCAAAATTTGAAGTCGGCACGATAAGAAGAAGAAGATACACAAGAAAAGTCCGGGCTACATTCTGGTGATACCATACCAGTAGCATAGAATAGGTTTGGTATATAGTTCTATATACCAGTAGTACCATAGGAAAAGTTGTTCAGTTTGATGGTCTGAAGCCTACCTGTAGCACTAACTTAAATATTTAACGCACTTGTTTTTTCACCCTATACGTACTTAGATCAAAGTAAGGGCTAAAGCGCGTTAAGTTGAAGCACACAACTAGGGCAATTGGTCCATACAAACTAGCACAATTGTCTGTCACAAATAGGGCAATTGCATACAAATTTAAAGTATACCATTCATTTGTTTTGCCTCATTTTTCTGGTTTGAAATGTTCGCGTATATAAGGCCTATCCATTAATTTTACTTTAATCTAAGTATCCTATGTATAACCCCCTACTCTTTAATTACCAACTAAATTTTATAGGTCTATTCAGATAAAACACACTGGTGTGATACACTTTAGTTGTTTGTAAATAACGTTTTTCAGGCATTCCTTAAAAGAAAATAATCGACTATGAAGTTTTATATAAAACAAATAAGAAAATCTTATTGTTTGTTTTAAAAATGCATCTTGTACACTTTAAAGGTTATTGCAATTTTAAAAGTGTGGCACTAAGTTTTGAAGGCTAGTCTATTTAACCCATAAAGTTATTATAGATTTAACCTAATTTTTGCCACTACCTTACATAACAAAATTCCAGGTGTTATCTAGCCTGACTGGAGGCAGATAGGATTACGAGTGACGTCACGACAGCGAGCTAGACTTCACTAATCGCCTGGACAGGGCCTTGGGCTACATTTTTAGTTAAATATATTCAAAAGATAGTAGCAAAACAAACACTTTACTTTTAGGTATTTACAATCAGTTGCAGAAACGCTCATTAAAGTTAATCCTCCAATTAATCTCTTGCTGTCACTTTTTGTCTTGTTGACGTAGTAAAAGCTTTTATCCCGGTTTTCACACCTTTTTGGAGATAAACATTTCAAAAAACCTTTTTAGTGAGCATCTAATAGAAACTTCCATGCCAAATTTTAAGATTATAAGTCTTTATAGTTTTGGAGGTTTCCATAGATTCAAGCATATCGGATATGTGTAAATCGGACTTGCGTTACGGGCCCATTTTACACAGCTTGTCCGACAAAAGTACACATTTCTGCCACCCTGGGCGCTGACAGTTCTCATCACCACTTCGCACATAGCCAATAGTCAAAGATCGTTCTTTTGGAGTAATTTCTACATAATGAAAGTTGTTCAGTATGAAGGTCTGAAGCACCCCCTATTTTATTATTTATTATTTGTGTTGGGCTATTGCAAGCAAGGGTCGTTAATGTAAAACTTGGACCATCGCTGGTCATTTGTGTTCGCCCCAAACTCACCCATATTTTACGCATACCTCCGAACTTGTGGTATTTTCTTTTCATTCTCGGGAATGCTGGTTTCCTTACAATGTTTTCCTTCACCGCCGAGCTAGTTAATGATACAACCGTACATAATTTCCAAAGAACTTAGTGGTACAGGCCAGGAATCTAACCGCCGCCTCATGATTGAGGCGCAAGCTTCCTTCGGTATGGGCTATCATCGCTCTAAGCACCCCCTAATATTTGAAACTAATTTAATTGTACACTCTGTACAGAGATACTTACATATGGGACTATGGTCATATGAGTTAATGTATGTATGTATGCACCTAATACTGACAAAATCTTATCTGTTAGACAACTGACGATACATAAATACTAGTAAGTTTAAAAAAGGTATGGTACTCGTACGTGCGGAATCGAACCTGTACTTTTATGATAGTCCCATGCTTCAGATAGCTCACCACCAAATCAATATTCAGCTTAACATAACATAATCGATACCAATCAAAAACACCAATTTCAATTCAACCAAAATTATTCCACGATTCACCATTTCACTAAATTAACTAGCAAATTTCGTTGTAAACACCTTTATCGAGAACTTCGATCAATCGATTACCATTTCATTAACTTACGTCAATGGGACAGCACTATCGTAATCAATTTATTTAATGGCAACACTGACGCTTGCCTTTAAAGACGGTTTGACGACTTTGACGTAAAAGGGCTTAGGCCGAGATGGTTTATGGTTTGTAGGCTGGACCATTGAGAAAAACGTGTCTCCTGTCAACACCCGGAGAGGAGTAAGTATTGTTTATTACTCCATAGAACATTTTTTCTAAAGACGCTGATATCCCGTCGAGGCCGTTTTTTGAACACGAACGAAAGTGTTTTAAACTGTTAAATTATGTCTAATTTAAGGATCGGGCGGATGGGCGACTGTTCTCAATTACACGATTAGATTAAGTTTACTAGATAGAAAAACATCCCAAAGCTACCCCTTTTTGTTATGTTTTTTCAATACTATGATTAAACTGCTGATATTTAACTTTTTATTCTTGTACTTAACTAAATACATTAAATATTTCTTGTGAACTCAGAAGAATTTTTAGCTTAGAAACTCCCATGAGCAAAGATATTGACGAAAAACACGTTTTTTTGCGATCCTGCTTTCAATTGGAGCGGGATGGCTAATTGTAAACTTATGCTTGCAAGAAAGAGACGCTTGCACTGGGATAACCTAGCCTTAATAAAGATTTCTTTATTCGTAGAGTAAAACGCATCAAATTAGTAGCCCATCGGGGCCGGGGCCGTCGCGGGGGTGGGACTTTGGCAGAGGGGAAAGTATGGGAAATTGTGCGTAAGCCTGCTCCTCTCCTGTCAAGGAGTAGGTATGTGTTTCTTTATGGCTGGGACCATCAAAATAGGAAGTACTAAGGTACTACGTACTGGGACATATTCTTCTTATCGTGTGGGCAAGCCCTGGTGTCAGAGTTTTTTCAGACCGCCTTATGACGTTGTTTTTATGTTAATACTACTACCACCAGAGATAGTAGCCGGGACCAATGGCTTAACGTGCCATCCGAAGCACGGATACATCTTTCCTTTCAGACAATCAGGTGATTCAGCCTGCAATGTCTTAACCAACTGGAGATAAACGCACAAAGTGACATATCACTAGGTGTCCCCGGTGGGAATTGAACCCATGACCTCCCGTGTCAAGAGCCCAATGCTCTTAACCATTAGACCACCGAGGCAGGTACTACATACATATCATATCATTGCTGGGACTTTCAAATTCGAATTTTCAAATAGCTTGTTTTCTTTTATGATTGAGGTTTTGCGTTTCGAGGAAAGTTTTTCAAGTTTTTCGTACTGCACTTTTATTCCTTTAATTCTGGCCTTTGATTTTGAGAGGTTTTAAATGAAATTAATAAAATAAAGTTCCAAATGATGAAAGCTTCAAACATAACAATAACATAATATATAGCTGTACCAAAGCTTCAGACACTAAAATACAAAAAAAATGTTTTCCATAAAAAAACATAAACGAAAAAAAATAAAACGCAATTCGCAGCAGTTTTAAAAGCCATTTTAGCGGTATTGTAGCCATTTACCTGGCTCACCTATTTGTTCTCTTATCCCAACGGGAAGGCAAAGGTAACCCGACCCATTCAGCCGGTTTTATAGGTTACAAATCAAAAATATTTCTCACCGGTGTTTTGCTATTTTGCTATCTATTCGTCAAAAAGTTGACAATGATATTGGAAATCGAGTCGTTTAGGATTTTTTGGAGGGAAATTCCGGAAAGTGATATTGGATATTTTTTGTTATGTTTCGGAGTTTAGATAGTGAGCGTTTTTATTGGACGCGACAATGGACTACTGGCGTGTATTTGTAAGTGTACAAAAAAAATACAAAATATTTATTGAACCAACGTGTGATACAGGTTTTCAGGACTCTTAATGATTATGATTAACAACCTTGGATTACTTGTACCTAGCACATTGTATAGATAATACAATAAAAGTTTTAAGCTGTGATCCCACACTAGACTCAGAGCCTGGTCGGAGAGGATCAGCATTAGTATTAACATTTAGATACAAAATGAGCGGCAGTTATTTTTAATATATAGGGTCCTTCTTAATATGCTGACACTTTTTTAAGGGGTTGATCAGACCATCAAACTGAACAACTTTCTCTATGGGACCAACATCGAAATCGCGAAAAAAAAATCTGCTGCTCCATACAAAATATCCATAGAAAAACAATGAAAAAGTAGGTGATGTAATCACTTTTTCATACAAATATTCGGATTATACATTTTAACGAAAATCTGACTTCATACAAGCATAGAGATTCGTATTTAGATTGTTTCCAAAAAATTGCATTGACTTTTATTGGTTAGTATTGAAAATATCACCATAGTACGTTTGTATGGAGCGCGCCAACGGTAATATAACCTTAAGATATCAAACAGTTTTCAAAACAGAAATTAAAAAAAAATCCCTCATCCCTAAGTCGTTATGGTTTTAACAAACAAATGATGAATTGGGTCATTTAGTTGAAACTGTTATCTTTTAACGTTATAATTAAACAGGTGATTCTGTTTGCTATGACGATGTTGTGAAACAATTCATCTGATAAAAGATCTGATATGCGCGTTTCGAATACTAATAACCAGTCAAATGGGTTAAATTTTGAATGGATCATAATTATCGTTGTGACCTATTTACAGTTCAATTGTTACGGAAAATGTTACAATATAATTAATAAACGAGGTTATCGTGACATGGTTGTGATATTGTGATCGAAGTAACGCTGAGCGATGTCGGTGAGGTACTTTTATTGATGGGTTACCGCTGTTATGTAGGGCTTATCTAATTGTCTATCTTGAGCGCCTTCGAAAGGCTCGTTGAGCAAGTGCTACTTTTTACACGAAGCAAGAAGCTGATTCTTTCTGTTCTTTCTTTTCTATCTTTTCTTTTTTTCTTTCTTTTCTTTCTTTTCTTTCTTTCCATTCTTTTCTTTCTTTCCTTTCTTTTCTTTCTTTCCTTTCTTTTCTTTCTTTCCTTTCTTTTCTTTCTTTTCTTTCTTTCATTTCTTTTCTTTCTTTTCTTTCTTTTCTTTCTTTTCTTTCTTTTCTTTCTTTTCTTTCTTTTCTTTCTTTTCTTTCTTTTCTTTCTTTTCTTTCTTTTCTTTCTTTTCTTTCTTTTCTTTCTTTTCTTTCTTTTCTTTCTTTTCTTTCTTTTCTTTCTTTTCTTTCTTTTCTTTCTTTTCTTTCTTTTCTTTCTTTTCTTTCTTTTCTTTCTTTTCTTTCTTTTTTTTTTTCCTACATACGTATTCTCACGCCTATCTCCCATTGGGAGAGGCAACTAAACTCACCTGCTACGGTCTTACGACTTATTTCGCTTCCTACATTTTTTTTGTACTTTTAACACAAATATCGGCCGGGATTGATATCAAGTTTGTATGCAAATGGATCTATTCTAGAGTAACGTGAAGTATAGAAATTCTAAATCAAACAAAACACGGGGTGGTTTAGTTTCAAAAATTAAATTTCGTTGAAGCGGCCAGTTTCAATTTTTGCTAACATTACTCCGCATGTACGTGACCCGGGGTCTGACAGGTTAGACTGTATTGGGACCACGTAGTGGACCAGTTCTGGGATAAAATAAAAAGGTCAAACTTAGGTCACACAAAATGAATTCGTAGTTTGATACGTTCCCAGTTTTAAGATACCACCTAATTTCGAATAATATTAGGAATTAATATTTCAGTAAATTTTCGCAGTTTTTCAGCCCTTTTCGTCAAACTACAGGTGAAAACGCTCTTTTAGGAATCATCATCATCATCATCAGCCTATCATCGTCCACTGCTAAACATAGGCCTCTCCCAAGGCGCGCCACAAAACTCTGTCCTTGGCCTTCCTCATCCAGTCGCTCCCCGCTACTTTTTTTAGGTCGTCTGTCCAGCGGGCAGCAGGTCTTTTAGGAATACTAATAGGAAATACAGTCGTAAACTAACCACCGTATTTCAATATACTCATTTATCACTATACTATACTCACCATCGCATTCACGATGATCAAAAACGAATACTTGACAATTAACACTATACTAGAAAATCCATGAAACAACTGTAACACTCGAAAGCATTAACCAAAGAAATGAAATTGGGTCATTATTTGAAACCTCGAAAATGGTGGTCACACAGCTATAAATCCTAAGATATGAAAGATACAGCATTCAAACATATTTTATACGTTTCATCATTTATTAATCTATCTGGAACACTAATTATTTCATCAAAATAAATAAAACGAATAACTTAAAACTTCGTCCGAACATTGAAAACGGGGTGAGTTTGGCTATTCTTCGAATGTCCCACGCTCCTCTCGCGTAAAACAATCGCATATAACTTTTTAGTTTATTGTGTTACATATAAGTTTTGCATATCAAAATAATTGTCAAGAGTTATTTTATTCATTTCTTATTTCTATTTGTAGGTTTAAAAGATTGTATAAGATTTAGAAGCCAATATGTGTTGGTCACACGATTTCATGATTTCTGGGAGCGCAGGTTTAAACGCTTCGTATGTATACAAATTACAACCTATTAGTAAGTTTATTGTTTTAACAGACACGGAAATCTATCCCAGAATTCAATATTTAGTGCAATTTGAGGCTATATACAATGTGTATTAAGATATAAAAGCTTATCTCCGGAATCAACTTTTTATTCACCTATTTAGGTAAGTTTCGTGGACACTGTATTAAATAGAAAGGATGCATTGTTTTTTATTATTGTTAACTTTTAGAAGTGCTAATATAGGCGAGATTTTCCTAAGGTATTGATCCTTTGAAATTAAATGATAAATAAGTAGTAAATTGTAAAAATAGTCAAAAATCGTAATTTCCGTGGCGTAATTTTCGTGGAATGCTGTCCACGAAACTTACTATTCATTCCACGAAAATTATTACCCACCTGTTTTGAGTGAATTTAATCATGAAATATAGAATTTCTTTGTGAATTTGGGTAATTGATCGATTGTTTAAATGTCTATTATGCTTTATTTGTCGAAATGGTAGTTTAAAATTGAAATCTGTCTCTTCAAAGTACCATAATGATTATCAAATGGCATTTTACTTATCATACTTGTCTTATAAAAGAGTTCCGTGACTAACTGAATGACTAAAGAAAAGTTTATTTGATGAAGGAGTAGTAAGAGTAATCATCATAGCGCATTTTGATCCGCTGAATCTTAGCTTAGCTTACTGTCACCAATGAGCCTCCTGGCTCTGCGTTCAACCGAGTCGAGAGCGTCTAATTGATTCTTAGCTTAGCCATCCCACATGTGGCAGCAATACTCCATACACGATCGGACCTGAGCTTTATAGATCATTAAGAGCTGTCCAGGAGTGAAGTACCGCTTCACCTTGTTTAAGATGCCCAGCTTTTTGGCTGCAGTTTGAGCCTTAGACTCGATATCAGCGCCAAAGTTGAGTTTCATAGTCAACCTCATGCCCAGAAGCTCAAGACTGTCGGAAACAGAGACAGATGTACCCCAGAAAGTAGGAGTCCGATTAAACGCTCCTTTTGGCGGTGAACAGACAAGCCTGAGTTTTGGTGGCATTGAAGTTGACTAGATTATTGTCACGTCACTGCGAGACAAGACAAGTCAAGTTTGACTTTAAGTCACGTTCTACGAACGTATTTCATCCCCGCTGGCCCCAACGCCGGATATATATCTCTCTGTGACAGTACTGTCATCTGCATACCCAACACTACCTGTCACAAGGAGGTCATTGTTGTGTAGCAGGAAAAGTGTCGCAGAGAGAACAGACCCCTGAGGAACCCCAGCATCAATTGCCATGAAGTCAGAAGAGCAGCTGTCAATGACAACTCTAATCGACCGTTCACTCAAGAAATCAGATATCCAGCTGCTGAGATCAGCGGGGATGCCATAAGCAGGAAGCTTGCTCAGCAAACTACGTGCCATACTCTGTCAAAGGCCTTCGAGATGTCAAGTGACACAGCTAGGGATAAACCGTGTTTCTCGATGGCCTCGCCCCAGCAATGCGTGACATACACAAGAAGATCCCCACTCGAGTGCCCCCGGCAAAAGCCATATTGACGATCACTGAGTAGATCATTATCGTCTAGGTATGTCAGCAACTTACTGTTAAGAACTCTTTCCATGACTTTACAGAGAATGGAAGTGATGGCTATTATAGGTCGGTAGTTGCAGGGGTCGGCATGACTGCCCTTCTTGGGAACCGGTTGCACATTCGCAAGCTTCCAGGATTTTGGCACCGTTCTTGTTCTGAGAGAGAGGCAATACAGGCGTGTTAAAACAGGAGACAAGTCAGGCGCACAATATCACAGCACTCTTGCAGGTATGCCATCAGGACCACTTGCCTTATTCACATCCAGACTACGCAATGCTCTGCGGACGTCTTTCGTGTGTATTGTGATCCGGCATCGAAGAATCACAACGTGGGATGGTTGGTGGCTGTTTGGCACCAGCTTCCAGAATTGCTCGCAAACAGAAAAGCACATAAATTCTCTTCCTCAGTTGCGGAGTGAGCCAGCGACCCATCATGTTTCTGCATGGGAGGCAAAGTGGGACGGCAGAAATTGATTTAGACCGATTTTGAAAGCGACCAGAACTTTTTACTATCAGAGGGGTAAATTGCCAGTCTGGCTCCAATGTGACTGACATGATCGAATCGAGCCTTCCGGATCACCCATTTGCAGGACTTGGTGGCAGAATTAAGGCCTCCGCGCATTGCAGCGATATTATCGAGCGATTTTATCGAGCGATATTATCGACAGCGATACCGCGACACCTTACACACTGCAGCGATTCCGCGATTCGCGTCATGCATGCGCCCCATCAATGAATGTAGTTGAAAGAGTTGCGATAATATCGCGGCAGTGTGGTGGTACATACAAAATGTACTGAGAACAATTATCGCAAAATCGCAGCGATATTATCGCTCGATAATATCGCGGCAGTGTGTAGGATCGCGCGCGTCCCTATACAAAATGTACTGGAAACAATTATCGCAATATCGCAGCGATATTATTGCTCGATAAAATCGCTGCAATGAGCGGAGGCCTTTAAAGGCCCTCTTCTTCGCGCGGACCCTTCGTGCTCTAACATTGAGGTCGCGAGCTTGGACCCATGCTTGGTAGGCGGATTCCTTTTGAGCCTCAGCGCGAGCACAATCCGCATTGTACCATCGTTGGGCTTTGTGACCGAGTGCGATGTCGGAGAATGGAATATAATATTCCATTCCCTGCCGAATCACGACGCAAAGAAGTCTCGCATCTCATCCCAATCTGCCGATCCGTATAGCCGGACTCGCCTCGTGCCCATAGGGCTGTCATCAGGAGGAGAGCAGATCGACACGGATTTTCGCTTCTTGAACTTATGATCCAACGAGTATCCTGGGTAGTTGAGGTGCGCAGTATCAGACGGGGTTGCTATCTGCGTCTCGTTAAAAAGAATAGGTGTGGCCTTTCAGTCTCAAGGTGGTGGTGGACCGGATCGATATTTGAGTGCAAAACTCGTATGCTACTGAGGTGCACTTTGAGTGGGAGAAGTGCAGCCGTTGTGTAACCTTTTTCTTCTTTTTCACTTTTCGATTCATAATTTTGTAGTGAATGGTGGAGACGTGGAAAGAAAGTCGAGACGCTCCTCAGATACCCTGATGGACCTCTTGGGCTCGACTGACTGATGGGAAACTCACTTGGCGACTGCGGGGACGCCCGAACCCCCCCGCAAAGGCCACCGGGCCCTCCCTTCCAGTCGCCAACTGGCACGGTGGGGCTTTGCGGGATTTTTCGCTATTTGTGTGGGGCAGCCTTTTACACGTGGCTAACGCACTACTTGGGCCCCCTACTAACTTCGGTCGGCCAACGAATGTCACCGTTCTACAGATCCCGCTACCCTCCAGAATGAGTTTCCAGGTACAGCGTTGCTCAGAGGCTAAGACCGGTTCCAAACAGCGCAAATGACTTTCTCCCATTCCGCAATAGCACTGGCACTCCTGCACACCGACGGAACGCAGCAAGCTGCTTGGCGTCAGACTCCAGCAGGAGGGTGGGCGCAAACCAGGCGGCTCCTTGCGGAGCCTACCACCGCTGTGGGGGATCATTCAGCAGTCACCACAAACTTGGTAGTCTGTGGTGGCGTTGCCCGGGGTGGACCGCTAGGAGGTAGATCCCCAACCACCCCCCAAAGCTTTAAGGGAAAGCTCTTATATTTTTAAAGTAAAGGTACACATAAAGGTGACCCGATGCATACCTATTGACCTTCCTATTATTTAGGACATAGGCAATTGAACCCTTTGGACGTTCAGACATGTGAACAGCCATGTCCCAGAATCCGATTTAGAACAGACCGCCCATCATATTCAATGGGAATGTGAACTTTGGCACGGCGACTGCCAGACCATGCTTGACTCAATAAAATCGTTTTCTGGTGTCCCTTATTACATGGATCTTGATGCAATTAGGGATTACTTCGGCTTCGGTGCGTTCAGATGTTTTTGCCATACTTATATAATATATTTGAAAGCAAACTAGGTCATAATATTTAATTAGGTTTATTTTCTTCTTTTGGTTTTATAATGGTGTTTCATTGGTGCTATTGCGAAAGGGCCTTCAACTCTGCCATAAAATTATCTCTGGAGCTGGCTTAATAATAGCCATGATTGTAATGCAGGGAAGTCCGATACTTATTTTTCCTACTTCTGTAGCTAACTATATTAATTGCGGGTCGCCAGCTAAAGAGTCATCAGTGTCTAGTGTTATGAGTGGTCGCCGCTGTTGATCCTGGTTTACAGAGTTACAGTGGTGGAATATGTGGTGTACTTACGGGTAAAAACAAAGCTGGTTCCCTAACGGTGTGATAGAAAATAATTATCTATGACAATCCTCACTCAGTCTCTGCCTGCTATCTGTCTCAAAACTTCAGTCCAAGTAGTGGGCGGTAGGGCGGCATCCTACTATATACTATGGTAACCCGTGCATGGTCTCCATTCTCTTATCATGATTCTCCAATTCATTTTCATTCCCCCATCATCAGTTCATTGACATTATAAATAATAATTATAACCTGCCCATTCCAACTTCAACTTGCTAATGATACCAAACGAATGATAAACGATGGCATAAGAATCAGCTTCCCGAACAAGCTGGGTTCCAAAAAGGCTTCAGCATTCGTGGACTATGAGAAAGCCTTTGATGAGCGATGGTTTGAAAATGAACATTGACTAGACGAGGATCATGTCCTGTCCATGTTCTACCTACTCTCCTGTTAAGATCGGAAAATCTGTGCTTGAGTTTGTTAACAACTAATACACCAGGAACCAACTTTCAAATCAAATAACATATAATTTATTCACACAAAAACATAAGCAGAAAAAATACGGAGAGAAAATACAAGAGGCACAAAATAATGCGGTCTGACTACTAATAAGCTATTTCTTCCAGACAACCTTAGTTTAAAGAAGATAGTAAACAATATTATGCAGTTAGGTAAGTCAAATTTCGAGACTGAGGTCAAGCGTCGAATTGGGCAGCTGGACAGCATTCAGCTACATATTATCGTCTAATCCTAAATAATGCAGCATCTCAAGAGGACTGATCAGTGTATTCTGCCAGTGATGACATACGGAACTGAGACGTGGTGACGTGGTAGCTTACTATACGATATGAGATACTCAGAGGTCAGAGAATCGCAGAAGAACCAAGGTATCTGACAAAAACCGAAGAATTGCTAAACTCAAGTTACAATGGGCTTAATAGTAGAATAGAGCACCGATGGGGACGAAAAGTTCTAGAGTGTTGATCGCGTACCAGAAGGCGTTGCATGAATAAGGTGACGAGTTCATTGGTCACCGGGTGGTGAAGGTTGTGGAAACCCATTGGATGAGGACAGCGCAAGACCGGTCGTTGTGGCAATTTTTGGGGGAGGCTAATGTCCAGCTCGTCTTTCAGCTGAGGCGATGATGAAAAATGTTGAATTAAAAATTGAAAAATTCGAATGGTGAATTTGAACGCGATGGATGTGAGATCGGTATGCCATAGCGCGATCTAACTTTACACATAGGTATTTGATCGTATCCAGGTAAAGAGATTACGGCTACCACTAAAAGGTTCTTCTTCTTATCGTGTGGGCAAGCCCTGGTGTCAGAGTTTATTCAAAGTGCCTTACAGCCTCTGGCGTGGTTTTTATGTAACGACTACTACCACCAGAGATAGTAGCCAGTACCAACGGATTAACGTGCCATCTGAAGCACGGTATCATCTTTCTTTTCAGACAATCAGGTGGAGTCAGCCTACAATGTCCTAACTAACTGGGGAAAAACGATAGGTGTTCCCCGTGGGAATCGAACCCACGACCTCCGTGTAAAGAGCCTTATGCTCTTAACCATTAGAGGCAGGTACTTTAAGGATTATACGACCGAATATCCTGACCTCCCTCCCTATCAGCTCCGAAAGAACCCAGCTACATTTTTTCCTCTGATTTAACTCACCATTTTTGTAACCTGGCGGCGGCTTGGAAATAAGAATAGGTACACAAGTTCTAGCGGAGAAGCAAGGGGCAGCGCAGAGTCTGCGAAGACAGATATCGTAACATGCCAGGGACGCGAGATGTCGTTTATGAAAACGGAGGATTACTCAATCTTCTGAACAATCTTCATGAACAAGATAGAGCTTTGAGGAAATCTGGCTTTACGGCTATAATTATCATACTGGTGATTTACGAACGTGTTGCGAACGAGATGATCGGTCAACGTACTCACCGCGTTGCGGCGTAGCGAGCTCGCGATGGGTGCGTAACGAACTCATTGCTTCACGGCGGTGCGGGCACTATGTTGTAAACTCGAGTAGAAAATGACAACGCCATAAAGTACCTATCCTTTTTACCATTATAGATTCAGAACCCAAAAAAAGTACCTTATATTAGTAATGACGAGCCTTTGTTCAGGTGACACTGATAGTTGAAGCAGTGTGTCCTCATGTTGTAGGTCTTTTTGGATCAGGAGAACGACTCGTAAAATTTAGGACATGCGAGACATTCGCAGGTTTTACCGAAATTGTTAATGATAATTTTGATTCGTTTGCAAAAAAGCCTTGCCTTTGAAGACAACAAAACATAGTATTCCTCTCCATTAAGTTTTGCTCTTCCTTAATATACCAGGCTCCAATGGACACCTCGGGACCATCCAGTTTTGCAGAAGAGCGAAGAGCTTTATGGACTTTCTCAGGCGTCATCGATGACAAAAAGTCCTCATTTTAGTGGGATTTCTTTTGACTGTAACGTTACAGGGCATCATTACTAAAATCGGGACGCCCCTTCATTTTAACGACAAATTATTGTCACACCAACCATCTTATGACAAATATCCACTTAATAAATAGGTCTTCACTCCATTCACAGGCACCTTCAAAACAACAAGTCCATTGCTACTTCGTTTTACCTCTAAAGTGCTATCCTTGATCTACTTAGACAGATTTACGGCAACCTATTAGTTAGTACTAGGAGGGCCCATGTCGGTCAGGTCAAAGCCGATCCCAGCTCTTCAGGGCCAGTTCTCCATCTAGTCTCGTACATGATTGTCAGTTCCCTCCCAACAAAAGAGATAGAAAATTGAATTCGTAGGTAACTACTTTGTGTGAAAGGTGACATGTGTGAGTAAGAAAGGATTTAACACAGTGTCGCTAGGTTTCGTCTCAGCATTACACTGTACAATCAATCCAGGAACTATACTAAATAGTGAAAAAGCTAGCTTGGCAGGTTTAGCCATTGTAATGTAAATAATTTATTCACAAAATTTTGCTGTTTAGACATTAAAATAAGTAAGTAAATAAGTAAGTTATAGCCAGTAGGATCCCACTGCAGGGCAAAGGCCTCCAAGACATAAAAACACAATGCAAAATGTATGCATAATTTTCGTGGACGGCTTAGTAATTTTCGTGGCACCAAGAATTTGAAAATTGAATTCTACTGAAAGTAACAGTCATATCTAAGTGCGCAATAGATGAATTGACTTGTATTGTTAGCTACTTTCATATTGTGACCTTATTTATCTAAAAATCTTAAAAATAAAATTCGCCACGAAAATTACACGGAGAATGCCGGAACGAAGAACTACCCTTAAACACCCAAGCTTAACACCCGATCCAAATCCCCTATGATAAATTTAACGAGCTATAAAAAACTTTAAAAATAAACTAAATACATTCTCACATTAATTAAGCATCCACGTCCCTTTGTCTCTGTGACAAACGAGATATAAAAGCAATAAAACGCGCTCGCAATTCCCGTTCTCTCGAAATTCCTCCTTTTCGCGCCGAAATTGCTGGGATTCCGGAAACTTCACGACTTTTCCGGTGTCCCGAATTCCGGCGAGCAACGTGTGGTCGTAGAGCTTTCGACGTAAACACACGGCACGGTGTTGTGTGGTTCTTGCGGTTATGTCACGGAATTTTTTAAGGTATTAAGAGAACAAGAAGCGAGTTCAATTTATTTGAACATTGGGACATATATACAGGATGTAAGGGACAGCCCTCCGCAAACTGAAACGGTGAACTCAGACCGTCAAACTGAACAACTTTGACTATGGAGCATACCTCAGGAAACGGGAAAAAAATCAGCTGTCCCATCCATTTGAGTCGGGTAGGTACGGCAGTTTTGTATGAGACAGCTGATTTTTAACGATTAATTATTTAAATCAAATGCCTTTTTGGAGTTAATTATTTAATGACAAGTATTTTTAAAGGTTCTTTGTTATAGTAATTAAGATAAGATAATATAAGATAAATATTCTTTATTTGCACACCAAGAATAGAAAAAATATAGGTAATTATTTATTAACAGATTTTTAAAAATCGAATGACAAAGATGATGGAGATGAATGTTTGAACGTGATAGGTACTATAGCTTCATCAAGTTCACATTCTTTTACAAACTCATTTAAATACTAATGATGATAATGATAGGTCCCTAGTCGATTTCGGGTACGGCTAATCTTTATAGAAAAGGGATATTTAGAAGTACCTCCTAACCGCCTGGCCACGGGACGCCACTGCCTACGCGCCGCTGCGTGCTTGCGTAAGACTAGACACAGTATTCTAAAATCGCAATTCGCGCCGCCGCCACCGTTCGCCCTGTCCCGTGGCCAGGCGGCCAGGTGGCCAGAGTCCGTGCTAAATACAGATGCACTCTCTCGTTCTTACCCTCCCCCTCCTATATCTGACGGAACAGGAGACCGATAGGACCACAGATGGGGTCCGATGTAGTGGCTACAACCGGTAGCCACACGGTTTGAGCGTCAAATATGTATATTGTATAAGATGCCTTAAGGAATTAGTCACCTCCTCTAACGATACCCGACTGGTTTGGTACCTATTATTCGAAGCCGGACGCCACACGGCACGGCACGGCAAATCACGGAATCCAAAACTAAAGGAAGCAGCAGTTAAAATTAAATTAACGTTTAGCTTCAGTTGAATGCGTTGGCCGTAAGGCGGTTTGAATAAACTCTGACACCAGGGCTTGCCCACACTATAAGAAGAAGTTGAATGTGAAATCAGAATAATTCTCATTCGACTCAATCTAAACCCGTATGTTTACTACCCAGTAACTATGAGCTATGCTCAACTTCACACAGAAACGTAGCAGGCAAGAATTCCCCGACGTATCGAATGCATGAAAACAATTAACTTTTTAAGATACCTTTTAGAATCGCGATTCAAAGGGTTTGGAGCGTTTGATATCTTCAGGGGTTTTATTGTGTAACTACTCGATGTCCTGAGGATGCTCCTTGGTGGAGCGAAACACGTGTAGAGTAGAAATTATATGGTGGGCAGGTTGTATTGCATAACGTAATACAACTTTGTCTACTAGGTATTTAGAAGCGGAGGTCTCGACACAGTCGTGTCATTTACCTGTTAATCATGGATTTCCGCAAAGTAACGCCTGTTTCAATAAATTTAACGATATATTGGTATCAAATCAACATAGTGGTTTTTCAGTTCTTGGTGATTCTGTTACCGATCTTGTAAACGATATAATCGGGAACTTCCACAATAGCTCTAAAGGTAATCGTTTGCAACGTTCTGGATTCTCTACAGTTCACGTTTACAACAGATTTACAAAAATTTATTTATTTATTTAAAAGTCTTCTCGTCTGATTACCGTCACACGTTTTAACACTCAAAGGTGAAAATGTACTATGAAATATAATTAAATAATATCTTAATCTAGAATCGAAGCAGGGCATAGTGGCTTCGTCGGGCCCAGCTCTGATAGTAGGCAAGCTAGTGGTCAACCTTCTGTGAAATAATTTTGAGCCGACTTCTGAGGTACCTAGGTAGGTAGCTTAACTTGATTATGACAACAACAACATAAGGTGTCGTACCTTTTATAAGTAGGAATCAGTCGAAATTTATTTAACACAAAATTACAGTTAAAAATCAATTAAGTTTAATTCAGAATCCATTCAAATTCAGTTCAGTTCAAAGTCAAATGCAATCGCATTTCACTTATAAATACAATTAAAATTGAAATCTTTTTAAACCACATCCACCCCCGCATTTTTACTACCAAGAAACTATGAGCGATTCTCTCGACGTCCCCCGTAGAGTTAAATACGGCCAGAATGTAAAGTATCCTTGCTCGGTATATTTATTTTGGTGCTACGTGTATTTCCCATGGGCTAGAACGTTGCTATACTAACATAGTATTCTATTATGTAGGAAATAGTGTTATAGGTTTGGGATCGGGTACGAAGGTTATGGAAGGTTCTGGTACTCCATGAAATAACAATGGGCGTATACAGGGTGTAAGTGACAGTTTAGCAAATACTGAAACGGTGAACTCAGACCATCAAACTGAACAACTTTCACTATTGATCCTACTTCAGGAAAAGCCAAAAAAAGTTACCTGTTCCATTCAAAACTGCTAACCCAACTCAAATGTATGGGACAGATGATTTTTTTCACGTTTCCTGAGGTAGGCTCCATAGAGTCTGAGTTCACCGTTTCAGTATTTGCTAGGCAGTCACTTACACCCTGTATAGGTCCCTAAGCCACCATACTAATGCTCATCCTACAGAGGTAGGCAGAGGTAACAAATTACCACTGGTTACGTTCCTCACACCCCTTTTGCTATTCAACGTCGTAATGTCAACGACTTGAATACAAAATTTGTTGTACTTGCCGAATACCTGACCAGTAAAATACAAAAATAACAAAGAACCTTTGACACTACCAGACCAAAATGTATGGTCTTGACAATGTTACACTAACTAATTCAATATTGTATAAATTGTAATTGTACTTTGTATATTTTGTTTTGTTTAAAAGATGTGTGTTGTAGAGTTTCTGGCCGTATCTTCTCTTCAACGCAACACCATATGACGCGGTGGTAGAGTCTAAAGATGACGTCTGAAAGCTTCTTTTTTTAAAACTAAATTACGCCGTCAAAACCAAAACCCATCACAGTCAATCATTTGTCTTAAACAATGGTACAGTCAGAAAGATAAGAGAACTGGAGTCACGCACAGCTTTACTTGAGTGTACTTATCCACTGACTACTTTTTGTCGACCCTACGTCATGTCAGAGACGTAAGTCGTTTGTCCTGTTCTTATTGTGCTCTTGTGATGACATTGTTGTTGTATTCAAGGCTTTGTTCTTGCTGTTTTAAGGTTTATTTTTAAATTTGTATCGCAGGATATAGTAGATTACACACCGAGGGTAGGAAAGTAAGAAAGGTCTCAGATCTCATGTAATGTCAACAAACATAATTGTGATCTGAGGCTTTCATATTTACTGCCCGAGGTTAGTATACTATTTTTCCCCTCGACGGAGGTGGAAAGCGGTAACTTCGTTTAGCGCAGCGAAAATTAACGCTTTCCGTCTGGAGGGGAGAAATAATAATTAATAACATACCCGTCGAATTTTGGCAAGTCAGCAAAAAGAACTTGAAAAATATATTTCTAGGTCAATGTATGTATCTATATTCGTAGACATCCGTCTTTCTCGATTCTGAATAAAATATTAATGTCATCATTAATCTTAAAGTCTCATATGGGACCTAATAGCTTGTCGTTACGGAGATTTATGCATTTTTATCAGCCAATATACGTCGGAAGGGCTTGACGTGCGAATAAGATGTTAAATGTTGCTTGAATTTGAGGCAAGTAAGTGTAGGCAAGACACATGCTACGATTCTGACACACAAATCGCACCTCTTCAATGTCCATAATCATAAAAAATTACAATACATGATCGTCAATTTAGTCTGTCGTTTAGGGTTAAATTCCGTCACAACCTCTTAACCTACAAACAAAAACTACACTATTTCTGCCACACATTTCCATTACCATCTTTATTACGCGTCACACTACGCTCATTCATTCACTCATTCACTTCCCAATTATCCAACACAATACCATTCAGTACACCATTCAGCAACACTTCCATCTCAAGACTCATTTCTCTATTTGCCTCATAAAACATATGACTAATTGTGCTGGGAGAGAGTAGGCGGTAATGGAGAAACGCGCTACGCGTTTCCCGCCAAGAATTTGTCAAGCCCAGGGCTGTCGAAACTTGAAAAAGATTGGATCACATGATAAATATAGAGAAAGAAGTTTCAGTTCCAACCCCAAAAAAACAAGACATGCAATCACAAAATCACACAACACGACCGATAATACGATAACAATGCGTCGTCACCGTAATCGACGTCCCCGCCGGCGGGGATCTTTCTTCTGGCTTCTACAGGCGTTACAGAAGTCAAAATCATCACATCCAAGCCACTTCTCATCGATCTTCCCTATCCGCCGCATAGCCCCAGCAACGTCCTATGCCGAGGTCTGTACCCATTCTGGGTGACCGCGTTTTGGTATATTTGAGTTCCCGACCGACCGTGATAATAACCGCGTAACTCCCAAAAACTGTATTGCTATATTTGTCATTTCGAAGAAATATCCCTTGCTGACCGCGGCGAACTTTGTACCGTCTTAGAATCTACCCGACACACACTTGGCTGTTTTAGCTTATGTTCATAACGGATAATGTAGCATTCTAATGGTGAAGGAATTATTCAGATCGGTCCAGTAGTTTCGAAGCCTACTCAATACAAACAAACAAACAGAAAATCAAATCATTCTTCTTTATAATACTCGTATTAGTATAGATGTCAAAATATTTAAATAATGGGTCAACTATCAACGTGGATAGAGTGACAACCCTGCGCTATGCTAAGAATTTAAGGCTCCACAGAACTTATAAACGCGCGTCTGCAAGGCGTCTGTTCTTGAGATAATAAAATAAAATGGCCGACGGAAGCACAGCCCGAGCCCAGAGCTTCCAGAATTGTATTATTTCTGTGACCTAGCATTTAACTATCAACATAAGATTATGCTATTGTTGAGTAAATTGTTTTCTTTGTTCTTCACTTTCTATTAAACTTCAAACACGGGTACAAATAGTAGGTACTAGGTATGCATCGTATTGCGACGGCCGTACACTTTACACTGTACACACATATTATGCACACGACTATATTCCCTCAGTAGTAGTCAGGGGTAGTCAGAGATATTCTGAAACCTCAGAACATCCCCGGTTTTTATTTTTTTACAAAATTTGCATTTGAAAAAGATTGAAGTACTTACCTACTTTTAGACAATTACAATGGTCGAACTTATCTATGAAAAGATTTCTTCCAGCAGAGCTGAGAAGAGAGAATTTATAAAGTGAATTGCATATATTCAAATGATTAACCTTATCTTTTTTTGTTAATTTGGCCCGAAAATATAATATTTAAGATAGACATAAAAAAAGGGAGCTCGGTGGCGCGTTGCGGAGAGGTATGGACTTTCAATCGTGAGGTTTGGGTTCGAATCCGCGCGTTCAACATGCCAAGTGCCATGCCAACAAGACCAATGAGTTTTTCTAACTTATGTAGGTATTACCGACTGCTCTCAAACGGTGAAGGAAAACATCGTGAAGAAACCTGCATATGCAGATGCATATGTGAAGTCTACCAATCCGCATTGGGCACGCGTGGTTGACTATCGCCCAAACACCCTCCTAGAGGGTAGGCCTGTGCCCTGCAGTGAGACGTATATAGGCTGATGATGATGATGATAAAAATTATTTTAAGATAGGTAAGTTAGACGAAAATTTTTAAATTTATATTTTCTGTGATAATTAAAAACACTTTAATTAAAAAATGGTGTGTGTTCATCATACATAACTCATGTTTTAATTTGCTAAAATATCAGTCACGTGATCGGATGTGAAAAAATTGTGTCAGTTTAATTAAACTGGGTTGATAACAACTTGATAAAGTTTAACAAGAACACGTTTATTTTTCTTTTCGATAAGATTTAATCTTATCATCAAAGAAACGAGTAACTGATCGTCCTACTGATTTAACTTACTTACTTTGTTATCTGAAGTACGAAGATGAACTAGTTATTCTTTCCAAGTTGTATACAAAGTTTTATCGATGATATTACATTAAATATTCAAACTAATCCCAACTGACATAACGCACCCTGTATAAAATTAATTAATATAGCCAGTAGAATAGTTAATTAATATACAGAAAGGCAAGAAACTAAATTACTAAAAACATGACGCTTGCTCATGCTAATCCCACAAAACGCCAGTACAACGACTACATGTTGCGTACACGTGGCATAAAAGCCTTGTCACAGGGCCGCTTAAATGGCCCCACGAATTTTAGGACCCCAGAATGAGGCTGCAGATAACTGAACAAAATTTTAAAAAAAGTTTTTACTTACGTTATGATTCTGGCTTCACTACCGACACGTTTTATCGTTTAAAGACATTATCGAAATTTATTTTAAATGTAGTGATTGATTAGATACATTACAATAAAATCTTCTAAAAAGAAGCTGATTTCTATGACACATGTTTAGTTTATTCTTTCTTTTTGGTTCATCTGCTATTTTGATCTTAATATAACGTAAGGCAAACTCAATATGCTACTAAGAAAAATACGCGTTGCATAAAAATTGCCTAAAACTTCCAATATCACATTAAGTCCCAGGGGTGCCAGACGTACGATAATTATCGTACATGTACGATAATTTCGATACCGGTACGATGTACGATACAAAATGAATTATCGTACGCCAAAGTACGATAATTTCCAACCCGACCGAAGTGGGGTGAAAAGACTAGGTATAGGTACTATCCAGTGCCTTAAAATCATCTAAAAATACAAAATAATGTCTATGGTCGAGGATTACTCCTCGAATCTAGAGGTAGAAGTAAATAGTGATTACGATTATTCCACTCTTTTATAAAATACATGTTATTTTGTAAATTTCTGTCTTATTCCACAACTTCCTAAAATTCTTATTCTATTTCTAGTTTTACAAAATAGCGCGTTTCGCGCGGTTCTGGCAGTTGTACGATAATTTTTCATCTGGTACGATAATTTTCGAATATTGGTACGATAATTCACTCTCACTCGTCTGGCATCCCTGTTAAGTCCTGTGATTTTTTATTGAGGTTTAATGCAAACTTGTAATCAATTTAAGTAATTTAAAACGCGTGCGTTATTTCGACGAATTAACGAGAATTTGTGTTTCTAGTTCAAAGTAAAATTAAACTTATACTACTTAAATTCATGACATAGTTATTGATTATATTCAAAACAAAACAGTGTCGTACGTTTAACGTTTGACCTCAAAATAATAACAAAATGTTCAATTCTTTCATTCATTCCGGCTCGAACCTAACGTAGGTTGCAAATTAAATTATTTCATTCATTTCATGAGGCCAAGGACAGAGTTTTGTGGCGCGCCTTAGGAGAGGCCTATGTTCAGCAGTGGACGATGATAGGCTGATGATGATGATGATGATGATGATGATTTCATGAGGTCAACCTAGGTAGTCTTCGTAGCTCCACATGCACAATTGACTAGCATCTTCTTCTTCTTATCGTGTCGACTTCAAATTCTGAACAAAGTCGCTAAATAGTACCTTGCCAGAATTGGGCAACCGATACTGCACCGTCGCTAGCGGTCATGAGCTCCTCCTGCGTGCAGGTGTTAGGGTACGCAGAACACGATGTGAAATGAGCCATCGTTTGTGGGGCTCCACACAAGCAACTCACATTTTTGTTGTCAGCATCTGACTATCAATTTGTCTTTTGAAATCCGACTATTGTTTAGCTGTAAGTTCTCCAAAAAGGAAATAAATAAATAAATAAAAATTTTGCGCATCCGAGAATCCCCACCTGACCATGTTGTCTTTACGGCGACCGACCTGGGTTCGAAGTCGGTTTAAGGACTTCCAGGTCGCCCAAGGCAAGTCATGTCCAGGCGGGAGGCTCTCTATCATCCATTTTTTATAAATGACCATACCAGCGAAGGCTGTGTATCCCGAAAGGTCATAAATTTTAATGTCAAAACTAATTTGGGTTATTAAACTCAGATTCAAAGGGCTAGAGTCCAACTCTCCATCACAACCTTGGATCATTCCCTCTTTGAACATAGGCATCTAAATCATTCAACTATGACGTTCTTAAAATGATCAAAATGCTTAGTTCTGAGGTCACTAACTTATAGTTTATTTACTTTACTGTATCAATAATTTTATTAAATGGACGATGTATTTTATATGTTGTTAACGTAACCGTAGCTGAAGAATTTATATTTTAATAGTTATTAAGTCGTGTTATTTTGAAGAGATTCTGGCCGCATCTACAGCGACAACACGTTCCGACGCAGCGAAAGCTTTAAAAAAGATTCGACGTTTAATACGGAGCTCCTATATTGAATAAATTATTTTGACTTTGGCTTTGACTTTTACATCCAGTGGGACCCGAAGATCGCCCAAATTTCGTTGGACCATTCCGGTAAGTGGCTAGTAGTATAAAACATAAAAAATTCAAGGCCCTAACATGGTCCGTCCCTGAACTCAAATATCGACCATGTCCTGTCTCATCCCTGGAGGATACTCCAACATGGCTGCCCCGTAGGCCCGTGTGTAAATTAGTTATGTAAACAAAGGTGTACTCGAATTTATGGTTTATTGCTTGGAGATAAGGTGTAGTAATAACGTCAGGAGGTGCGAAAACGGTGATTAATTTGCTATATGATATGATATTGGGGACGCTTTTGTAAAGGTTTTCTGCTTGAATTTATTAGGTGTCAAATGAGGTGTTTGTTAATTTTATTTCTAATACCTCTAAAGAAATACAGTAAACGCTTATACAGGGTGTAGGATAGACATGTGATTTTTTTATTATTTTGTAGGTAATTTTTTGTCGTACGTTTTGAAACTTTTGAATACCCCCTCGACCCCTCGAATGCAACAACTCATCATGCCAGCTTTCCTTGTATCTCTCCCGTTCCTGATTCCCGACATGGGCATACATTGCGTGATTATTAGTGCCCACAGTTCAGTGGGCATTCGCATTCAGCAAACATATGCCCAAGTCCCAGTTGAGCTTGTATAGCAAGCACTAAACTAAACTCCACTAATTATACTCGCTACTCCAAGGTTTTGTAAAAACAACCTTGAATGTTAAAATACAAGGTTCGTTATACATCGGATACAATACATAAACTATTTTTCATTTCCGTACCAAAAAAACTATTTGCTATAAACGAGGTATACTCCGCTACGGAATAAAGTGACATTTTGCTGCCGAAAATACGTAGGTAGTTAAGTAGGGCTGTCGATTCAAATATTTATCTTTAAATTTTTATTCACGTTTATAATCCAACGGTTTTGATGTAAACTATTTTACGTATTTAAAAAAAAAAAAAAAAAAAGCAATTTTACAAATGAGTAATGTGAAATTTTTTATTAGTTTACTAGAACGTTTTAAAGATTAAATACAATATGATACATTGGTTGTGAATACGACGTAAATTTAAATGTGTTACCAGAAACCTGTTTCATTCATATAAAGCAACTACTTAGGCCTATTTTTTTTTATTTAATTACGAAGACAAGTCAAAACATGGCGTAAGCATCGCTATCCAAAGTGGCAGCTCCGCCAGCCTTCTTGGCACCCTTCCCCACGGCAGCAGCATTGATGGGGTGTTTTATATGTAGTTCGTGTCCGATCAATCTATGTCAGTGCTCTACCTACAGATATATTAAACCCCCATCACCTGGTTAATTTTCCTTTTGTACTCAAGTCAAAACGATGTCGAGTCTGTACGACACGTGCCAGTTTGTTTTATGAAGAAAAGAAGACCTGGCAATGCAATTATGACTTAAGTTAAAAAAATATCTTTACCACACGTACATACAATTTAAACTTTTTAGCGCATTTTTAATATAACACTGTTCTAACGCTTTTTATTATTATGTGAATATACATGCTTTCCTAACATATTCTCTTCTCTTCTTCTCTTCCTGTTACCCCTTCTTGGTATAATAGGTCTCTGACAGTAGCTCTCCACCGGTTGCGATCTTGGGCAGCATTGTAGATGTAGATATCCTCCCAGGCTATGTTGAGGTTGTTGGTTGTTAATATAGGGTCCTAATACTGACTCTTTTTTAAGGGGATGATTGGACCGTCAAACTGACCAACTTTCTCTATGGCACCAACATCGAAATCGCGAAAAAAAGGCAGGTGCTCCACAAAACTGCAAACCTACTCGAGCCAAATGTATGGGACAGCTGATTTTTTTTTTCGCGATTTCGATGTTGGTTCCATAGGGAAAGTTGTTCAGTTTAACGGTCTGATCATCCCCTTAAAAAAGTGTCAGCATTAAGTTGGACCCTGTATATTAGAACAACAACATTTATTATAGAGGGGCAACCCTACAAAGACGCCATCTTGATAACCCAGCCGGCAAACGTCGTAACACGTCCACTTTTTCTGCTGAGCCGAATGCATCCGACGCCGTTTGATACATTGTGCTTGTCACGTTTTATTTTAGCGAACTGTACTTTTGTGAGGTGTTTACGTGAATTGAATGAAATGTTTGCTTCCGATTCCTGGAGGGCTGTGAAAAGTATAATATTACTGTGTCATACATACCTATATAGGATAGTACACACGCCTAATATACAGGTAAATAAAAACCGGCCAAGTGCGTCAGAGGGTTTCGTACAAACTTAACTTTTCAGTGGAAGAAATGTTAATATGCGTTACGTTTTTCCTTTTTCAGGTACGGAACCCTGAAATAAGCTCAAAAGTTCGATAGCTATTTGGCTCTGAGCTACAGAGTTGAAATAAAAATAAAAATAAAAAATATAAGTTTTTTATTTGTCTCAAAACAGCAATACACAAAAAAAATCATCATCAAAATCAATTCCCAATTGGCGGAGTAATCGCGTAACAAACATACAAAAAAAAAACATACGGGTCGAATTGAGAACCTCCTCCTTTTGTTGAAGTCGGTTAAAAATGAGACAAGAAACATAACAAAATATACATATATTGAGATTACCACTAACTTTACATCCCAAAAAACACAGAATAAGAGATCTTATCCCCGGGAAGAAAAAGAGTAACGTGATCCAATCTAAAACGGTGAATTAAAAAAACTGTCTTTAAGTATCGAGCGCGTATTCTAGAACTATTTATTACCTAACAATTGTAACAGTCTATCTGAACTAGGTTTACGATTTGGAAGCCCTTCTAGACGTGGAGCCACTGCGCTAGACTACGTATATAGGGTGTAAGGAAAAGTATCATTAACCTTTAAACCACATACTCTACCCATCAAACTGAACAACTTTAACTATGGGAGCAAACAGATCAGAAAAAAAGAAACAGCTGTTTATGTTTGAGTCGAGTAGGCATTGCAGCTTAGTATGGAACAGCAGATTTTTTTTTTGTTCAGGGTTGCTCCCATAGTAAAAGTTGTTCAATTTTAAGGGTAGAGTTTGTGGTTAAAGGTTAATTATACTTGTCCGGGTGTAAACCCTGTTTATTTATTATCTTAAGTTTGAAGAGCATCCCCAAGTTACGTAAGAGTAGATAAAGAACCCCAAACGTCCCAACGTCCCACACCGCCTTCACCAGGTCGCCGGTCCACCTGGGGCGCTATCCGGTATGCGGTCGCCACTCGAGAACTCTTCGGCCGCATCAGCCCTCGGTTCTAAAAGCAATGTGCCCCGTCTATTACCACTTTAGTTTAGCAATTTTTTGGGTTATGTCAGCTACTCTAGTTCTTCTGCGGATCTCTTCATTTCTGATTCGATCTCGCAGGGAAACTCCGAACATAAACCTCTCCATTGCTTTTTGGGTGACTTTCAGCCTTTTTATGAGGCCTTGAGTGAGCGACCACGACTCTGTTCCATTCATCACTGGCAACACACTGGTCAAAGACTTCTCAAAGTCTGATCAAAATGTAAGTCATGATTAATTATTTCGCGAACATCAAATCCGCCAACCGCAAATTCTCTAGCCACCAACCGAAGGCCAGATAACTTTACGATTTACCCCAGAAAGTTACGCCCTTGTATCATGTCTGAATACTTCAGACTAAATTTTACGACAACACTAAATGTTCAGGTACAAACGAATTGCGTTGTAAAAATGAGAGACTGACGTGTCTATTCTATCATCTATTTGTTGGAATTGGGTTCCTTTTGGTTACGTTTTTGAGAACAAAAGGTCTGCCACCTGTCTACCTAAAAAGAATTGTGAAGGAATTCATTACAGTATTGATTATCACATCCCCTAAAAATTCGAAAATCTATTGAATTGGTTTCGATCCCGACTGACGCCAGGCTGTATTGAATTATGATCTGTTTTATCTTGCTCCAAGATGTATAGAGCAGACAACGCGAACAAAATCTGTGCACCATGATCAGCAGTGTGGGGCGCGTGCTGGGAGCGTCAGGCTGCGACGAGCGCCTGGCACAGGCTAAGTGGGTTACAGCGCGTGCACCCTAACGAGTGTTACAAAACATTACTTCTCGGTAGCTTCTCTAGTTAACATAGTACCGCAATGGGTATTCTATGTTCTTTTTATTCCTTACCTAAAGTGTTAAGGGGGAACGCTCTGTCTCTCACACTGCTCATACTGGCGACAGAGACAACATCATACTTATGAAATATACAGTCAATTGTTTTCCCCCATTCGATACGTATACCTAGTCGCTAAGCTCGAAACTCCACAACAATACAACTTGGCAGTACCTAATCTTCAGAAGACCCACACAGGATAGCATTATGTAAATGAACCATAGAATGCAAATCACCGGGGTCAACTAGTGTCACCGCCCCGGAGAGCAGCGAGGATGATAAATCTTACTGGTGTAAAAAGCCTCGTCTTTATCGCGACAGCCTCACAATTTGATGATAAGCCTTGTAGGGTTGTGGGAAAAGATTTGCAGTTCAACCGCGAAATTGAACAACTTTCTCTATGGCACCAACATCGAAATTGCGAAAAATTAATCTGCTGTCTCATACAAAACTGCAAACCTACTTGAGCCAAATGTATGGGACAGCAGATTTTTTATTCGCTATTTCGATATTGGTCCCTTAGAGAAGGATGTTCAATTTGTTGGCCTGATCATCTCCTTAAAAGTGAACCTTGTTTGTAGCCGTATTAGATTACGGTTTACTAAATCGTATTATAAAGTCAATATTATAATCACCTTCACCTCAGACGTCCACTGCTAGACGTAGGCCTCCCCTAATCGGTGTTACGCTCTGATTCAGTGGGTTCCCGCCGCGTTCACCAGGTCGTCGGTCCACCTTGTGAGCCTACCCACGCTGCGCTTTCCGGTACGCAGTCGCTACTCGAGAACTCTTCGGCTCTATGTGTCCCACCCATTGCCATTCTAGTTTAGCAATACTTTTTGCTATATCGGCTATCTTAGTTCTTCTGAAAACTTCTTCGGGCTTCGAGCGTAGTCCTCTCTATTGCCTTTTAAGTGACTTTTAGTTTTTTTTATGCGGCTTTGAGTTAGCAACCACGGCTCAAGTTTATAATTATTTCAATAATTCAAATAATCCTTTGTTAGTAATAATCCTATGTTAGTAATAATCCTTAGTTTCTCAAAATTTTCCATGAGCAAACCAATTTTTAGTAGGTAGATAGGCAACCCTATTCCAGTTCTAACCAGTGATAACTTGGTAAAACTGGGCCGAGATTCGCAGCGGAATCGCAGCGATTACACACAGGTGGCGTGCCGGGCTGATTAACGAGGCTGCCTTCGCACAAACTCGGGACGCCTTTGTTTTTTTACCAAGTTTTCTCGCGAATAAAACAAAAAGAAAGATGAATTTGTCGAGATATTAAGGAAGAGAGGTTGAGTTGGTGTTAAGCGTGGCCTGTTTGGTAGAAGCAAGGGCGCGATCCAAGAATACATTTTATGGGAGCAGCTTGTGAAGTTATTATTAAAACGTTCTGGAAACTTTTTGCGAGATCAAAGTTAATGTCGATGTTCTATTGTTATGAAGTTATTAGCTTTTACATGCGTCTGAAATTAGTTTCGTTTTTGGCAGAAAATGTAACAAGAATATATAACCTATGTGTGTGTTATATGTATAGAATTTATTGTAAACAATTGTATTCAAAAAGAAAGTAATTAGAAATTAGAAAGAAGTAATTTCGAATTCAAGGAAGTCGGGATCGTTTCTCGGTCATAATTGAGCCTCTAAATAATGTTGGTTGGTAACTCTCTTTACCACGATAGGAAGACAAATTCAATAACATGCCATCGACTCGACGGAAAAAGTTTACTATAACTGCGAATATTCGTCGCTAGCCTTACTAAACGACGTAACTAACATTGAGGTGATTTTACAGGACAAGCTTTTTTCGGTTGGGCGCTACGTATAAATTGTCAGTTACCTTTCAAAATGTGTTTTCTTAACGCTCGAAGATACAGATACGTCAGTTAGACCAACCGATTCGTCTTGGAAAATGGATTCGTCCACATAAGTCCGAATAAGTCAGTTACGTCAAAAATTTCAGATACGTCGTTTAGTAAGGCTAGCGACGAATTATACCTATCATCGACACTAAAACAAACAACCATAACTTCACATAAAAAGTACCCATAACGTTCAAAATCTCAAATTTACTTATCACGCATTTATCACGGCTAATAAATCCCTTCTTTAAAAACGAGTTTGCTTTTTTTATTCAAATATCCTAAACAAATGACCGCTTAGTACGACAAGAGACTTTGTCCCACACCGAGCGACGACGGCAATTAGTTTTAATTTTACCTTTTTTAAGGTTCCGCTTTCAGGTTAAGAAAGCTTTTCATGTTATTGACAAGGTCGTTTTCACCCTTCGATCATTAATAAAAAAAATACACAACGAACGCTCAAAAATATCATTTGTATTTCATTGTGTATATTTTGTTTCAAACTAATATCCAACTACGAATAAGAATAACTATAGAAGAGTAACTCTAAACAAAATCGAAATAATTTTTGGCACCCAATGAAAAATGACATTTTGTATGAGTTTTGGCGGCTAGGTACAGTTTTTAAAGAACAAATTTAGAACACGGTACACTTTTTTTGGTGCCACTTTTTGAGCTTCATTTACACTTCTATACATTCTTATTCGTAGATATCTAAGGGCACCTTTGTACTTTCCCAAAAAGTTGTACACGCTTAATAACACCTCTTTTGCGTCGGAGGTTAAAAATATTGGGAAGTTCTGATCTGACAAGGTGTCTGTCTGAATGGGATTATGGTCGTAAGTATATGTAAGTACCTATATGTATTGTAGATTTTAAACCTCTAACCTATTCTTGGTTCTACTATTTTGGCACACATTTTCTTCGGTGATCGGTAGCAGAATTAGATTAAGGTAAACCGGACCGGTTAGGTGACCTGTAAATTTCACATGATGCAATAAAGATTATTAAAGTCTACTAAAATTTAATAGTTGTCACAGATTTTTTTTACTAGTTTTTACTAAAAAGTTTATTGGTATAAATCGAATTGTGGTAGATTTAACTAAAATCTACTTACAACAACTTTGCGAGTAAAATCTACTAAAATAAAATAGTTGTGACCAATATTTTTTCCGTGTAATTTATCTACTACTGCGACAAGATCAAAAAATATTATCAGCTAGTCCAGTAGAATATGGCGTGAGCGTTTTCAGATAACTCTTTGCATATAAATTCTAGCAAGGAACATAAAATGCAGCCACGTGGTCAACCACCTGACGATGGTTCATGACCTCGATCACAAGTCTTGTTGAATTCTGTACACTGGAAAATAGATAGATACGATATTGTTTATTTTGCAGAACTTTGTCTTCATTGTTTAGCAAATGCACTATAATAGGGGCGGCAACTTCGGGAAAAAATCCCTATCTATAACCGATTCGTAGAGCGGAGAAAAAGTCGAGCTCGCTTTGCTCACCCTAAGTTTCTGTTTTGATTACTTTACACATAATCCTAAAGAGTTTTGACTACAGGCAAGACGTGGTGCTAAAAATTTCGAGCTCGCTTAGCTCGCTTTAAAGCTTTCACTTTGATGCACTAGATTTGTGAGGAAAGAGCTCTGGCTCCAACCGATTCGTATCGCTCGGCGGTCTTAGTTTCTATTTTTGCATGGATAACGCAAAAGATGTCTGACTTAGTTATGCTAAAATTTTCGAGCTCGCTTCGCTTCATCTTCTTATAAAAAATTAAGTGGCGTCAAATTCAGTTTGTACCCCGGGCGACGGAAACCCACGCTACTCCTCTGTAAACGTACTCACGACCGTGATACGTTTTTTTTATCTGTGACATTATATTTTTACAATTTTTAAATCTCGTCATATCACTTTTTTGTCACGTTATCAATGAAAAAGATTATGGTGACCTATTCTTTAGGTTTATAATAAGTCAAAAAGTATGTTTGCTTGTATTTTTATAAGTATATATAAGACTATACAAACTACGAAGTATTAAAACAAAAAAACGGCTAAGTGCGAGTCGAAATCGCATACAGGGGGTTCCGTTACTTCAGAGTTTACACTATGACAACAGTAGAGCTATTGTGTAAGTTTCCAATTATATCGTTTGCAAGATATTATATACTAGGCAATTTTTAAGTTAATATTATTTTGTTTATATGATTTGATAATCATAATAAACATTGTCTGTAATTATTTCAGTATGTCATTTTTTTTTTGGGAGGGCTAAATCGAAAACCATTTCGAGATAATTGTCTTACTAACATTATTATCTATGTCAGACATTTTAAAATGAATGGATTAAAGCCTGACCAGAAATATAAAAACCTGGTTTGGGGGCGCTGCAATCGACTATAGCCTTTAATGTCAGTGTTCCAAGTACAAATATTAGTTCCAATGATTAAATTATAAAATTTGTATTGATAAACTCGATGAAAAAATTAAATTCGTTTCTTGATGTCTTCTATCCGTAAAAAATATAAAATAAAGACAAAAAAAATGGACACACCAAATTTCCTAAATGTTAAGAAACAGAATCGCTAAGAACTGACAAAAAGCAGCATGACGATTTGATAGTGTATAAATCGGGTATAAGCAGGTATAAGAACCCTATTGCAGGTTCTGTGAAACTTGTTTATTGTTTTGCCGCTTTTACGATACAGCAAAATCATTGAAAAAAAACTAGTTTCTGTACCCTTTAGGTACGGAACCCTAAAAATGTAGTTTGTTACAAGATTCCATATTTTCTTGTATTCTTATCAAACGGAACGGAACCCTTATCTCGATATCCGACTCGCGCTTATCGTTCTTCCAACAAACAAGCAGATAATTAATTGTTTCCTTCATTTGCATGTTGTCAGCGTTTGTTTTAGAGATTTTTGTTTTACTTCTATACAAATAATGCTTTTAATGGCGCTCCATTTTTCAATTCCAAAGTTTTATTACCGCAATAATTTGGTTAACACATTTTTCTTATAAACACTTTACCTACCTATTCCTTATACACCACTAATTTTTAATTAAGTACTAATATAACTTTAAGGGTGTATTCAGACCATGAGTCTAAACAACTTTCCCTAAGGAACATGGGTCGAAAAACGAGATTTTTTTGGACTTTACATACAAAAGTGCGGATCGGCCGATAGATTTTTTTATGGAAGGTCCAAAAATTTTCTCGTTTTTCGACCTATGTTTCTTAGGGAAAGTTGTTTAGATTCATGGTCTGAATACACCCTTAAAGTTATGTTATTAAGGCTAGTTTATCCCAGTGCAAGCGTCTCTTTCTTGCAAGCATAAGTTTACAATTAGCCATCCCGCTCCAATTGAAAGCAGGATCGCAAAAAAACGTGTTTTTCGTCAATATCTTTGCTCATGGAAGTTTCTAAGCTAAAACTTCTCTTTTAGTTAAGTACAAGAATAAAAAGTTAAATATCAGCAGTTTAATCATAGTATTGAAAAAACATAACAAAAAGGGGTAACTTTGCGATTTTTTTCTATCGAGTAAACTTAATCTAATCGTGTAATTGAGAACAGTCGCACATCCGCCCGATCCTTAAATAAGACATAATTTAATTTCAGACTTTAAAACACTTACGTTCTTGTTCAAAAAACGGCCTCGACGGTATAAGAGCGTCTTAATTAAAAACTAGGGTTTTCAACGGACGCAAAATTAGTGTTCCTTACTAGACAGTATTAGAAAAAGATTTGACGTTTAATAAGTGTGCTTCAAGCTCCTATATTGAATAAATTATATTTTTACTTTTCGCTTACGCTACAAGATGGAGCCAAGAAATCGAGAGCGAGATAGCCAGTTGTGAAAACTAATGTAGGTAAACAAAAAAGACAAAAAATTATTTTTTGTTTCGGTCACCGTGGCTAGTTTTTGTGTTTGGCAAGCTGTCAATCCTATAGAATTTTTGCCAAACAAACCGTCTTTTAGTATGCAAAAGTCAAACTATTGCTGTTCCATGTGCGGCCACGGTATGGCTTAATCTAGAGTGTAAATCCATGCTCCGGACGGAAAGCATCAATTTTCGTCCCGCTGCGCTAAACGAAGTTGTCGCTTTCCACCTCAATCGAGGAGAAAAATAGTAAACTAACCTCGGGCAGTAAATCCTCAGATCACATCAGATCAAATACACTCTCGCAATAACATCTTACAGCGCCTTACTACTACTAAGTGGGGAGCTTCACCGCGGGTCTTGAGGACGTCTGGACTAGCGCTCGCGTTTTCTGTCGGAGAATACGCGTGCCCGGTGTGGGGCCGATCTGCCCACGCCAAGCTGGTGGATACGGCACTAAATGAAACGTGCCGGATTATAACTGGTTGCTTGAAACCGACTCCGGTACAGTTGCTCTATCCACTGGCTGGCATAGCGCCCCCAGATGTCCGCAGGGCTGTGGCAGGTTCCTCAGAGAGAGCCAAAATGATGGACGACTCACGACATCCCATGCACGGCTTCATTCCTGCGCCGCAAAGGTTGCCAAGCCGACGCAGCTTTATGAAGTGCGTCGACCCACTAAATACTGGCCCAGCGCAAGCGAGGTGTACTCTTTGGCGACAAAAAGTGTCCCTCCCAACTCCATTTGTGCCGTCGTCTGAGAGCCTCCCGCCTGGACGTGACTTGCCTTGGGCGACCTGGAAGTCGTTAAACCGACTTCGAACCCAGGTCGGTCGCAGTAAGGACAACATGTTCAGGTGGGGATTCTCGGATGCGCAAAATGTGAGTTGCTTGTGTGGAGCTCCACAAACGATGGCCCATCTCACATCGTGCCCTGCGTGCCCTAACACCTGTACGCAGGAGGAGCTCATGACCGCTAGCGACGGTGCAGTATCGGTTGCCCACTTCTGGCAAGGTACTATTTAGCGACTTTGTTCAAAATTTGAAGTCGACACGATAAGAAGAAGACATGTTTATTGAACTCCGCATCACCTCGGCCAACAATTACATGAGTTCTGAGACTTTTCTTACTTTCCTGCCCTCGGCCTCGGTGTGTAATCTACTATATAAAAGATAAACTTGTTAAAGTTAAACTTTCTTCCAGGTTATCCGTTAACACCCCTATTGTCTGAACACTCTGTTATCCGAATCTCCGAACAGTAGCCGGGTTCGGACATCCGCGGATAAATGACCGGATAACCGGCTACCGATCTATACCCAAATTTAGGTGGCCTTGGTTGAAACTCAGATTGGTACAATTTTACTCTGTATGGTTTACCTATACAGGGTGTTAGTTAAACTGTTGCATTACTTTAAGAGGGGATTGGACCCATGATACTGATCAACTTTCCCTTAGAAACTCGCAAAAATGTTTATGGACTTTCTATACTAAATGCAAACAGCTGATCGAACGTTTGTATGAAAAGTCGATATAATTTTTAAGTCTATTGTTGGAAGTCGTCGAACCTGCGCGCGAGACTGTTCGTAAAGACACTCGAAAACAACATAGGCTGTTAGGGTACACAGTAGCATTACTTTAAGAGATGATTATACCCATGATAATGAATAAATTTCCCTAATAAACCTATAGGAAATACACAATTTTTTTTTCAACTTTTCATACTAACGTTCGATCAGCTGATTAGTATGGAGAGTCCAATAATGTGTTTGCGAATTTCCTATATGTTTCTTAGAGAATGTTTTTCAGTTTCATGGGTACAATCACCCCTTAAAGTAATTCAACTGTTTACATCCTTTATAACTCAGACAGCAACAAAATATTCGTGCAAAATCCTAAAGCCGACGCATTAGCTGAATCGATGACCCAGAAAACTTCGGACAATCGAAGCCGGCCGTCCAAATTTAACCCCAAACTGCCCGCAACAAAACAATTTGTAATTGTGTTTAACCCCCAAACGTCACTGTTAGAGAGTTTCGGTTAGATTAATTAGTTTCCACGTTATAATTAGACGTTAAGTCAATTGTTTTGGTAGAGATTGTGTTAAGCGTATGCTTACGACTATGTTCCAGGGGGGGTAGTCAGAGGTATTCAGAACTAGTGCAGCAACTTCGTGCGTGGTCTGCAATGAGTAATGAGTGAGCCGATTGAACCGGCTAAGTGCATATCGGACCACGCGCATTGTAGGGTTCCGTAGTTGCCCGTCATAATATGGGGACTTATATCAAATTAATTGGCGTAACTGAACCAGGGCACTTGTTAATGATAACAGATTGCATTATCAATGTTTTAAATTGGTATTGAGAGTTTCGGTACCACTGGTGAAATGTGGATGTTCTGATGTTTCAGAATACCTCTGACTACCCCCTCGGGGAATATAGTCGTGAGCATATGCTTATAATTGGTAAGTATTTATTACTGTCGTACGTAAGGCTGTAGTGCGCGGGGCGCGGGCGGACATTGACCTGTCAATCATATGACTGGACGGCGGGTCATTATCACGCAATCGTATTTACTAAAAGATACCGAATGCGTTTGTTAAGTTTCGACAACTAATTAGATTTAGGGCCTGTTTCACCATAAGTTCTTGTTAGCTTATCCGACAGATAGTTTGACATACTTTGTATGAAATGATGTCAAAATATCTGTTGGATAAGCTAACAAGGACTTACGCAGAAGTGGTGAAACAGGCCCTTAACCTTATAGAAGAATGCTTGTTGACTGTATACTCAATACGCGCCTCAATACGGGCCTTCGAAACTTTAAAAATACAAAATCAACTGACGCAGTAATCTTTTCAATTCCTTCATCAAAACGGTTGTACGAAAGTTCTTTAAAATTTTCTAACAATACAATTAAAAATAAAAATAGCATCATACAAAGAGCCGACCAACGCCAGCACGTAACGCTTCGAGCAACCTTATTAAGCTATACAACCTTTTTGCTCCTTTCAACCGAGGAAAACTTGTAATTTCTCGCAAACCTATCCGTGAGGGGCTACCATTTGTTCTTTGTACTCACTTCGGTCTCGCCATTTGTTAAAATAACTCACGTATAAGATTATTAGCTAATTTATTAGATCCACAAGATTTGTATATACGATCCTTCTTCTTCTTTAGTGGTGACGGGCTCACCCCCCGTCACACTGGACAGAGTTTCGGTACTACTGGTGATACGTGGATGTTCTGTGGTTTCAGAATTTCTCTGACTACACCCCCTCGGGGAATATAGTAGTGAGCATATTGCATATGCTATGCTATCCTTCTTAATATACTGACACTTTTTAAAGGGATGATCAGACCATCAAACTGAACAACTTTCTCTATGGGACAAACATCGAAATCGCAAAAAAAAACAGCTGTCCCATACATTTGGCTCGAGTAGGTTTGTAGTTTTGTATGGAACAGCTGTTTTTTTTTTTCGCGATTTCGATATTGGTGCCCTAGAGAAAGTGGTTTAGTATGACGGTCTGTTCATCCGCATAACAAAGTGTCAGCATACCAAGAAGGACACTACAGTCCATATTCAGTTTACTGTTCGTTTAGATTCCTACATCCTACTTTTAATCATAAATTATACATAAACGATTAGGACTTAGAATAGGATTTGGAGTGGCATTAAAGTCACGTTAATTCATCGCAATCGGTTCACCTAATCAGCATTTCGATTGAGTGCGCGTACGAAGTAGCAAAATTGAATTTCACACTTTCAAAATCATGATGATCGAGTAATGAGTAGATTCCATACTATTTTTATGTCACTATGGAATATGAATTAGGACGTAAAAGCACTCCAGGCGCCACTAGTATTTAATAATTTCAAAGAAGCCGATTGTCGGTTCATCGGGCCAGAAGACGTTTTACACAATGTCTGTCAATTCGTGAGAAAAGAATGAGTTCTCCTAATACCACTTAAAAGCGAGGGTAATGAAAAGATGAGATAGCCAGCTCGTCTGTTGCATCCAACGTATAAAAGAGCTTTTTATTCTACAAATGGCCGAGCTAAATGTTCTTTCCTGCTGTTATAGCCCTTTGTGATGGTTTAGATTTTAAAAAATATGTTATTTTTATGTTTCGTTTAGGTGATTATGAGATACATTCGTGTTAAGGTGCTGTGGGGTAAAACCGTGATGGTTTATTAGCTAGTAACCCCTTTCATGAAGATGGGAAGGAGACGGATTCAATCCTACCCTGCCTGGGTCATAACTTATATTAAGGGCTTTTTAGTGAATGAAAAAATCGACACAAGCATGCGGAGAGGAGGAAGAAACAATCAAACATATCCTGTGTGACTGAGATATGTCTTGGTGGCTAAACGCATGTACTTCCTGGGGAGATGGTTATCCAAAACTGGGAAATCACTTCTCCTGAACGAAGAAACAATAGAACATGATCCTGTGTGACTAAGATGTCTTCGCCGCTATACACCTGGGAGATGGTTATCCAAATCTGGGTCATTACATGTTTCTTCCCTGAACGATATTGCAACTTTTATGAATGGTGAAGAAAATAAATATGTATAGGTCAACATAAAAGAATCCATCGGGTCGTAGAGTTGCTTGCTTGCCAGCCCCCATAATAAGATACATGCATTAAACGTGGTGACAGACGAGCTTATTACCTGTCGCACTGGATAAAGAATTAGCATTATTAGAAAACATCTTTAAAAAAACCAGTATGAAGAAAACGTATGCAAATAAAACATTTTAAGATTGGAAAAAATAATTTCCCCTGTATTCAAAACCAAGTATCCTATCTTATGTATCCTACATTAGCAAAGCTTCTGGCGGCTTCTAAATGGAATACGGTTGTACGTTTATGTGTTTGTGTAGATAAAATCCTGAGTGACGTCATATCAATGCTGTGCACGTCCCACCTTCAATATCACTTCAAAACGGAAGCTCTAAAAAAAGAACAACACTTAATTTAACGTATTTCCAAACAAAGGGAAGATTCGGCCTTACGTACCCAACCTCTGGATGTTATATAAACTTCAAAAATAGAATTTCAACGACGAAACCTTGTTTTACGACTTTGCTCGTAAAAGCCCGGGTTTTGGTGTGCAAAGCATTTTCACCTTTATTTTATTAAGTTTTTGGTTCCAAGTGATTATTATTCGGATATTAAAGAAATGTTTAGCCTAGTGACCTATTTTTCGACGTCTGGGTTTCTAAAATAGCTAATTAAAAAGGTATGGATAAGTTTTGTTCGTAAACTCAACAAATAGATGTTTGTATCTACATGTTAGTTTTAACAAAATACCTTAGTGACTTAGACCAACAAACTGAATAGGTAGCTTTCACATTGGAGAAAATTTTGACAAAAAAAAATTTAGCCTCCTAAGTAGTGGTACTGCTGAGTAGAGTAAGTAAAGTACCTACCTACTGCAGTTTTGTATGAAACAGCGGATTTTTTCTTGATGTTGGCTCCATGGTGAAAGTATTTCAGTTTGATGGTCTAAACCAAGACTGCAGCATTCTTGTTAGAAAAGTGTTTTTTATTCATATGAGGAATTTTTTTGTGACATTTATTTGCTATTTGTACATTTGATAATATTTATAAATTCTATTATTTTTGACATTAATCATTTAAAATTGTATTTTTTTTCTGTTTAATTTTCAGATTTTTGTTGTTTTTGTTTTATATCAATTATTTTCTTATTTGGTTTTTTTTTTATAATTTCCAACACAATTTATACCGTTTGTGAATAAATGAATTATGAATTGTTATGAATTTACTGCCCAAAACCAGGCCACATTTGACTTTACCCGGCTACAGCAGCTCTCGTTTATGACTTTTTGATTATACTGTTGATGTTACCGAAAACTGTGTTTAATTTACATGTCTGTTACAAATAGGCTAGTGTTAGGTAGCCCTTTGGGTACATAGAAGAACATAGAAGTGAAATTGGGCCCACCTTCAATATTAGTTGGGCAGCCCTGGTCTAAAATACCCCTTTTAAATTTACTAGGGTGTTTTCAAAATTAAATGCGTAACATTGTAAAGTTGAGACTATCATTGTACAACTCTCACTACGACGTTTTCAAGAAATCTCAAACATTGTCTTTCCGAATTTAACCAAGCAACGTTGTCGCAAACCGCTTTGATTCAGCTGAACACAATGAAACGAGTAAAGTAAGTTATAGCCTGTAGGATCCCACTGCAGGGCAAAGGCCTCCTCACACGAATAAGGGTGAGAGGGAGTGGGCCATACTCCACCACGCGGGCCCAGTGCGTGTTGGTGACAATGATACGATTATTATACCAAAAAGATGCAGAGGGCAGGAAAGAAAGACATTTCTCAGATCTCATGTAACGATCTGAGGCTTTCTTACTTTCCTACCCGAGGTTAGTATACTATTTTTCTCCTCGACGGAGGTGGAAAGCAGCAACTTCGTTTAGCGCAGCAGGACGAAAATTTACGCTTTCCGTCCACAGGGGAGAAAACAATTTATTTGCATAAGAAACACACACATAATATTAAAGTAGCAATAAACAGGTTGCTATGTCGAATTTAACCAAACGCATTTCACCAGTTTCAACCTATTTTCGGAACAAGCGTTTTCTATTTCTTTCAAGACTCTGTGGTGCTAATGTCCACCCCTCCCCCGATCAAACATCACTACATTAGTGTTTTGATAGATGATATGAAAGGAAATGTGGCAGACGTGAAGATAAGCAACGTTTTTTGGGTTACACTAATCGATTCTTTTACCCGACTTCGCTAGAAACTGAAAGTGGGTAGTGTTTTTATATAACTCGTCGTGGTGTGCTAAAAAGAGGTTTTTAGGAGTTACGCAGTTATTATTTATACTGAAATCATAATATATAATTATAGCATAACTTTATTATAATATAATTATAACAAATGTTCAACATTTGAACGGTAAAGGAGTTAGGTATATCAAATTAAAGATTGAAAAAGTCGGGCGGCGAGCGGGATTGGAACCCACGACCTGCCTATCCGGGGCATGCTCTACTCCAACAGTAAATCAATCAATCTTTAATTTGATTAAGCTTACATGGCATAGGTACATGTAAAAATAATAAATTCGATTGGTAAAGGAGTTGTGTTTTTGTTTTGACCAGTTGGATGGGTAGATTATGTTATTTGAAGGTTAATAATACTTTTCCTTACACCGTGTATACCTCCCAGTATAGGACACATACCTCGTTTCCCGAATAAAAGTGAGTTTGTCATAATTCAACTCGCGAACCCTGAATGATAAAGTTATTATCAAGTATCAACCACATTTTCAAGGCAGAAACAGTATAGGTATTTACTTCAGCATCTTATAATACTATGTCAAAATATACTTTGAAGCCAAGTACCTCAGACTACATTTGCCTCTCAACTATTTTCCGGAGTATCAAGGGATTCTATTTCATACATCTAGGAACGGCTTTGAATATCCTTATTTCAAAATATCACGGCACAAAGCCTGCTTGAAAATAGGTTTGCCAGTTTCATTCTATACGGTTCCGTCTAAAAAAAATATGTTTTTTTAAGTGTGAAGACTTGATTTGGAAATGAAAGAAAAAATTAATAATCGCTTGGGTAAAGATAATTGAACAACTTTTTTCTTCCCTCCGGACGGAAAGCGTCAATTCTCGTCCCGCTGCGCTAAACGAAGTTGTCGCTTTCTACCTCCGTCGAGAAGAAAAATGGTATACTAACCTCGGACAGTAAATAAGAAAGCCTCAGATAACATGTTTGTTGAACAATTACATGAGATCTGAGACCTTTCTTACTTTCCTGTCCTCGGTGTGTAATCTACTATATATTGTATTGCGCAAAGATCAAGATACATATTATATAATATGTCCCAGGGATATGAAAAAAAAATCCCGAAATGATTTGATTAAAATAAATCACAGTGAATGTTAAAAATAACAACACTACTTTATCTTTTTCCTAAGAAAATCTAATCTAATAATTTAAAATCAACCTGTTTATCTTACTCTAGAGAAATTTTTTAATCCTGTCGATAGTGCGATTTTCTATGCGATTTTACTTCGTGCAACGCCATCTAGTTTGTTATTAGAAAATAAATCTATGTTAATTGTTTTTTTTTTCGAAACTAGTTGCGCTACAGCATCCGTTATTATAACTTATAACTTTTACGAAAACTGAAAAGCAATATTGTAGAACAATTTTAGATTGTTTACTCCAGTATTTTAGAAGTTAGAGGGGGCACACCCTACTTTTAACTTTGAGCACAGATAGCGAGGCTATGGGAGTTTTGTTTCATTGGAAAAGACCTATCCAACGACACTTCAATAGATTATTTAAAACAACTACCATTTCCCAACCCCTTTTTCGAAGGGGTCGAAAAACATTTTTTCTTCATGGCTACCTCATTTCTGTTTTTGGGTTACATACAGACAGACATAATGGGGTTTGACTAAGGAACCCTAAAAATAACAAAACATAACAAATTGTAATGTTTTTAACGTTCTTCTTTAAAGAGTTTAGTATTGAACATTTCCTGGTTGAAATAACTAGAATTGGAGATAAGAACTAAGTATAATATCACCCGAAAGAAACATCGCAACAAACTCTAAATCGTCGAATTTTCTTGTACGCCGTGTCAATCCCCTAAAAAGAAATAAACCTGTAAAACTTAATTTTATAGCCATTCCATTACAAAGAATCTCTCGAAACTATACGAATATAACATCACGAATGTCCAAATAGCTTCATAAAACGCATTCCGTACCGCAAATAAACGTGCCGACTTTACAAAAAGTTGCCTGAATTTTTACACGAGAGAAAACCGCGCTCCCAGTCTAAAACTTAGTAGGGATGGGGTTGGAGAGAGTGAGTCATTTGAGTTTGACTCAGTGAAACCGAATCAGCTCGATATTAATAAAAACGAATTCCAAGTTCACGCGGGCACTTTTCATATTCATAAACTTAAGAACTTAAGATTTAGGACTTTAGACTTAGGGACTTAAGAACGCACAAGAGCTCAAGTTGTGTTTATTTAATACGGCTTCTTCAGTAAATTAACACACATGGACCCATTCTTATATTTTTTAAATAGATCCTTAATTATTTTTTCAAGCAGCGCGAGCAATTAGTATCGATTACTCGCTTCATTTGACTTCTACGAGATTATGAGAATTAAAATTCATAATTATGTAAGTAAACAGTATTAAATATTAAAATTAATTTCATTTATCTATGCCAAGTTGTACATGTGATTCAAATCTTTTCTTACTTTCTGAATCAGTTCTTACTTTCAACCCCACACTAACCACCTCTAAACCTCAATAAACATACAGTTTCTCCCATTTTAAAAAGGGTTAAACAAAAAAAACAGTCAATTACATTAGCGTAGCTACAGTAACGTGAAACGAAACGGCCCGAAAGCTAACACTGAATGGCAAGGGAGGGTTAAGGATCTTTCATATATTTTCAAAGGCATAAAGACTTAGGTTTGTGAAGAAAATCATGTAAAGCTTACAGGCATTATAATAAAGATAAAGCCTTGATGGTCTAGTGGTAAGAAGCCTCGCTTTCAGGGGTGGCGGTTCAAATCCTGGCTGGATCAAACATACAGGGTCCTTCTTAATATGCTGACACTTTTATAAGGGGATGATCAGACCATCAATCTAAACAAGTATCTCTATAGGACCAACATCGATATCGCGAAAAAAATCAGCTGGCTCAAGTAGGTTTGCAGTTTTGTATGGAACAGGAGATTTTTTGTTGAGTTTTTATGTTGGTGCTATAGAGAAAGTTGTTCAGTTTAACGGTCTGATCATCCCCTTAAAACAGCGTCAGCATAATTAAGAAGGACCGTATATCCAATGAGTTTTCTGGAACATGCCGAACTAGAGAAGATTTATAAATCAACTTTTTTTGTTGTTGTTTCGACGTTTGCTCCGTATTAAAAGTTAATCATTTTTGTTTGCTGCCCGTATGTATTTTATGACAATATTCAATGAAGAAATTTAATAAAAAGAGAAATGTGTCTCTTAGGTGCTATTAAGGGGCGGTAACACGATATATTGATATTGCACGTTTTAAAATACTTCAGCGAAATAACGATGAACCTAAACATTTAACTGTTATTGCCACCATTTAGAAATACAACATTTGTTTATGAAAATAATACAATTAAATTACCTACCTACAATAATACAATTAAATTAATTACCTACTCAATTCACGTCACTCTCGGCTGTTATGGGTGCTACGCACTTGTCCTTTTCGGAGAATTTGGTCGTGGTGAGTTCTCCTCGGACGCCCTCTCTCGACTGTTCCGCTCACATTGGATCAATAAACTACCCTATTAAGTCTACTCTCATTCATCTTCTGTAGATGACCCTAGCATCTAATGAGCTATTAATATTAGGTCTCAAGTTTCACTTCATTCACACTTTAAAATAGAAATCAGAGAATTTAGGGAATCAAGAGCACGTGAGATTGCCACTATATTCCCCAAGTACGTCGTAATTGCTATTCTAAATAAATATAAAATATAAATATCTTGGACATTGTCACACAAATTATCTAGTCACATTTAAAGTACCAGAAACTAGCCTGGACTTGTATTATGATGACTAGACAACGATATAGAATACATAATAATATATAGATACAAACATCCATGACTTTTTTTAATTATTCAATGTTGTAAATATCGCATAAGTTCTCTTAAGTTAGTTATTGAATAAACATCCATGACTCGGTTACAAATATTCATATTCATCATACAAATATTTGTCCGTTGCGGGATTCGAACCCGCGACCCTCGGCACAGCAGGCAGGTTCACTACAGACGATGCTATCGGGCCGTCAAATAATCGTTGTATTTAGAATATCTTCATTATAGTATTAGTGCCCAAACGCCCAAACTCCTTTAGTTGGTGGCCTGTTAACTCTTTTAAGAGACAATATACCTACATAATACAGCCTTGAAATGGAGATTACTGTTTTCGTTTTCTTCATCGAAAAGCTAATCCGGTCAAGTGCCAATCGGGCTACTCGCGCACCGGGGGTTCCGTATCACACTACCACACAACATAATTATTACCATACAAAAAAGTTTAGTTGCACAATGATGTAAGTGCACAATGATTGTTACTATAAGGAACTGTGTTGTAAAATATAATAGAAAGGCAATAAATATTTTTTTTATTTTTTTTATTATTTTTTTATTTTTTTAGTTTTATCCGGGGCCTTTAGCTAGAGGCCGACTCACACTTGGTCGGTTTGTATTATTTGTTGTTGTATTGTAGAATGTTCTCTATAATCACACCTAGTTTGACGCTTGTGTTTAATATTTATAATAACGCACATTCTGTGAAAATTTAAACTGTATAGCTTTTACGATTCAAAAGTTAGTCTGTGTGTCTGTCCTACCCTAAATAGGTAGACACACAGAAATCATCGTCTAAACGCACGATAAATTCCCTTAAATTTTAAACAACATCAAACCTAAAATGCCTTCATTACAATATCAAATTAAAGATAATAAGCGGATTAATTTAACAAAGCTTATAATTTAGACTAAAATGATTAAATTACAGGTTTTAGGGCAATAACCGATGTCGGTGGGAAATGGCGTGCGTACGAAATGACCATAAATTTATTATAAGAAATTTTGTTACTATGCCACGAAATCTGAGATAATATACAGGGTGTAAGGGACAGCAGACCGCAGACTAAAACGGTGAACTCAGACCATCAACCTGAACAACTTTCACAATGAAGTCAAATGTATGGGACGGCAAATTTTTTTTTTGCGTTTCCTGATGTAGGCCCTATAGTGAAAGTTGTTCAGTTTGATGGTCTGAGTTCGCCGTTTCAGTCCGCGGAGGACTGTCCCTTACACCCTTTGTTTCTTATATTCATACATTTTTTTATTTTAAAAGAGATTTTACACACTATGATTTTAAGATCTTCTACTCTCCATTACTAGAGGTTTTCAGGCTCTGCATATCTCTGTCTATCTCTTGCCAAGCTAAACAGCTCATCGACGCTGGCGATGCCTGTCCACTCTTTCTGGTTCGTGACACACGACATACGTGGCCTACCGACGCTTCTTTCACCCTCTACTTTGCCCATTATTATAGTATGGAGCAGCTGTTATAGCATTCTTCAAGATATGACAAAGATAAGCTACTTTTTTCGATAGCGGGACAATGGTAGGCAGAGACAATAGATCGCTACATGCTATGATTCTGACACATATCTCTCGCCTCTTCAACATAGTCTCTACATACATACTCGTCGGTTCCAGGTACATTTTACTTGACCTTTTCTTAGTAAGCATCTGATTTGATCACCATATACAAACGAATAGCTATTTACAAAACTTGTAAGGCTGACTTAGTTTAATCCTATTATGTTAATTGGCTGGGCATTCAATGTTAAGTATAATGGAAAATTAGCAGATTTTATGAACATAACGGTTTTTTTTAACACTGGACAGAGTTTCGGTACTACTAGTGAAACGTGGATGTTCTGAGTTTTCAGAATATCTCTGACTACCCCTCGGGGAATATAGTCGTTAGCATATGCTTATGCTTGCTGCTATCAGAGTGTTTTCAATCTGTTTCATGATGGTAAACTTCGAAGAAACGTTTCGTTTTTGAAAAGTCACACAAGCCCACAAGTGTTTCGATTATCTACTTGTCTATAAAACGAATCTCTATAAAGTTCACTATCCAAGTTGATGGTGATGGATAAAACGAAAAATGTATACGACTTTTTTCGGAAATTGAACCCTTTGAAAAGAATCTTAAAATTTTGGGAACGAAAAATTGTAAAACAGCATCCGAAATCTATCTCAAAACAGTTATCCGAAGAGAGTGATATTAGTATGTTTTAAAAGTTCGAACAGAATATAGCATCTTTTCTTTGACCGGCACTTTCACATTTCGACCAAAATGAATGATTTGATTTATAGCCGTGGTGGTAGTGGCTAGTAACCTTGCCTGCCGTGCAGGAGGCGATGGTTCGATCCCCATCCAGGCAGACTCGTACCAATGAGTTTTTCGGAATTTATGTACGATTTGTAACACCACTGGCTTTTCGGTGAAGGAAAACATCGTGAGGAAGCCTGCATGCTTCAATTTCGAGGCATGTATTGTACCCACTGTCCATTATAAGTGGCGACGGGCTCACCCCCTGTCACACTGGACAGAGTTTCGGTACTACTGGTGAAACGTGGATGTTCTGAGGTTTCAGAATATCTCTGGTTACCCCCTCGGGGAATATAGTCGTGAGCATATGCTATGCTGAATGATTAACCAAGTAACTACCGCCATCTAGCTGGTAACTTTTAATAAGCACATACAAACCTTTATTTTATTATACTCGGAAGAAATAAAAAAAGTCAAACCAAGTTCGGCCATTACATAACATTAGGTAACTTATAACGGTTTTCCATATTTCTAATTTATCCATTCACGCGACGTTTTGACAAAAACATAATCCCCATATGTTTTTAAATCTTAATAAGAACGGGTCTTAAAGTCTAGTTTTGTACAAAAACTATTAAGTTAAACACGCAAAATACCTATTTTGGGGGTCAGGGCTGGGTCACAAACGACTAGCGTTACTTGATCTGTTTCAACATTAAAAACCAGTAAATTTCCCAGCCATTTTATAGTGGACTGTTTATCGTCCTGCCAACTATTTTCAATGAGTGTAAGGGAAATTAAACTTTCTGTTTTGGTAGTTAAGGTTTTGTTAAGTTTGATGTTTATTACGTAAACGGTGCATGGAAACGTTGGGTTATTTTAGTTGGTAATTAATTTTGGTTTGGATGCAATGTTAGAAATCTGATAGCTTTACTGTATCATTCTGACAAGTGATACATTTATATATTACTAGTGTTTACCCGCTACTTCGTCCGCACAAATTATATACCCGATTTTAAGTCAGATCACAAGCTATCAAACAAAAAAAGTTATATAAAAATCGGTTCAGTAGTTTTTGCGTGGTGCGCGAACTAACAAACAAACAAACAAACAAACAAACAGACGGACAAAATTTCTAAAAAAGGTTGATTTCGAGTCAGGGATACCTAAAAAACATATCGAAATCTTTTTTTTGTTAATATCTTCAATGTACATACACACTTCAGTTACAGTTTTATAATAGTTTAGACTACACTTTGCCCATCATTGTACACAGATTAAATACCGGGTGTAAAATTAAATACTTATATCAAACGAGGAGCTTCAGACCATCAAACTGAACAACTTTCACTCCACAGAGACAAACATCGAAACTGCGAAAAAAAACAGCTGTTCTATAGAAAATATCAATGGCTACTTTTAACCAACTTTTTATGAAACAGCTGATTTTAGTTTTCGTGATTTTGATGATGGCTCCATAGTGCATGTGGTTCAGTTTGATGGTCTGGTCTGAAGAATGTAACGTATTAATAAATCCTGACTTTAAATCAATTTTGGAGTTCAATTCAATTCAATTCGATTACACTTTATTGCACACCAAAAACAGAACATACATTTGAAATTTTGAATACAGATAAAGAATTACAAGTAGGTACAAATAAGGCGGTCTTATCGCTAAAAAGCTATTTCTTCCAGACAACCTTAGGGAAATAAACAAACGAAAAAATAGGTAGGCGGTGGAGTTCGCCTCACGGAATTGAAAAAATACTATATCAGGTTCGTAAAAAGGGTTCCAAAGGTGGTGCGAATATATCTAAGACTACTTTAGATAAATACCTACCTATTGTTTTATGAAACTCATTAAATATTTAAATATTTTTGTCTTAGTTTAGAGCCTTTATTCTAGTCTCCGTAACTTGGCCAAAAGCCTTTCTGAGCTTGACTCTCAAAGAGCATGAGTTAAGTTCCAGAAGCGCTTTCATTTTATTACACTTAGCTCTCATCCTCAAGGCGTCATGATACTCGTAGTGAGATGGATCTTTATAAAAGGATTAAAAGACTAAAGAGTCTTTGACTGTAATCTTTTATTTTATACTTACTACATTTTAACCTGCGACGTCCGCGGTAGTACTAGTATTTATTCTGTGCTTCCGCACCACCTCCCGTCATCGTAGCAAGATTATATATAACGGTGAACTCAGACCATCAAACTGAACCACTTTCACTATGGAGCCTACCTCAGAAAACGCGAAAAAACTCAGCTGTCATGTAATCAGGCAACATTTGAGTCGGTTAGGCTCCATACTGAAAGTTGTTCAGTTTGATGGTCTGAGTTCACCGTTTCAGTCATAGACGAAAAAAATTTCGCTTACGCTAGTAGACCGAATATCAGTGTAACCGGGTATGAGATAGCGAATTATATGAAGTGACATCTCGGAGTCAGGTGGTTGTCCCATACAATTTATATGAAGTGACATTTTGGAGTCAGATGGCCGAAGTACAAAAAAGTGGATACGTCGATAAGGACAGCAATAAGTAGCGGTCGCCTTTTTTAACTAGAGCGAATTTGCTATGTGCATCTCTTACTGAGTGATATGACAAGACACGTGCTTCTTTCTAGTGCCTTTTCTTTCTACGTTTCAGTATATGCTAGCTGTCACTTACTACCAGTTACTAAAAATAGTCTATTCTATTCTATTTTTGTTTAATGGCGTTTCCTTGTTAGATTTCGCCAGTGTCAAGTGTTGAAGATACATTTATTAGATATTTTACGGTAATAGGATATGGCGATCTCAAAGCCCCGTTTTTAAACAAAAACACACACTCGAAACTGCCATAAAAACGGCGGAGCCACGCGGCCAATAAAATCGCAAGCCGACTAAACGTCTACTTCTTACCCCCTTAGCCACGCGACTCAGTTTTTAAGTCTAATATGTAATAAGCTTTGATAAAGTTATATGTCAAGATTGACGGTCGAAGATACGAAAGCGTCGAAAAAAATTGGAACCAGTACTGGCTCCTAAACCTTATACATTATACACGCACACTTGCATAATATATTATGGCGCTTCACGCACACCAACCTATGAAACTTGGCCCCTTTTGTTTTATACGGTAAAACAGTGAGGCTCTTTCTAGACATACTTTTTCTAAGGTAATAAGCTTTTTAACACAAAAAGTTTTATCAACATTTATCCAGTGGTTTTTCGGTGGTATATGCCTAAAATTATGTTTGATGACACTGTCAACAGTCATTTAATTTATTAACAAAAATATTAAACTCCAATACCTACAGTTTAAATAAATACCTTTTCACAACTTAAACTATATTTAAATACAAAACATAAAATAACAAAACCAGGCAGCAACAACACACGGACAAACTGCTCATTGACCCGTTACCTACATAGTCGGGGAAAAATACGGTTTGAGATTACATTAAAAACACTTTAGTAAATTGTCTTTGAACGTATATCTGTATTAGTTTATAACACTTTTTTCGAGTTTTCGTTGTTATACAGGCTCAGGAGCCTGAGAAATACATAAAAATCGATATAAATGTACAAAAGGCATGCTTATTTCTAAAGATATTTCTTCCAGCATACCAGCAAAAGAGACAGTTAATTATAACAAGTCAAATTTAATGTGTATAAACAAACAGTAAATAATTAAGTTTTGAGGTTATAACTTTTGAACACATTCGAAATATCAAATATCTACTCAAATTTACGATATTAACTAGGGATTATTATTGTTATAGAGTGGAGACCGCGAACTGGTAGGCGTAGTGTGGGACGCCCTGCTGCCCGCTGGACAGTCGACCTAAAAAAAGTAGCGGGGAGCGACTGGATGAGGAAGGCCGAGGACAGAGTTTTGTGGCGCGCCTTGGGAGAGGCCTATGTCCAGCAGTGGACGATGATAGGCTGATGATGATGATGATGATTATTGTTATAATTAAAACGTATTAAGCGAAGCCGTCCTGTAAATAAAAAATCACCATTTTCCATTTTTTGTTCATACCAAAATTTAATGTTTTGTAAATGTCTTAATTATGCAATAATACACAATGAAAAATCTGGGATTAATGATAATTTATGTTTTTCAGGTATGTATCTACCATATTCCAAAAGAATCCCCTAAAGTGAAATTAATGCAACCTACTCCATACAAAAATCCGTAGATTTCCTAGAGTACAGGACTAATGGTATTCAATGCTTATTCTAGGACACGTTTTAAGAAAGGACGACCCAAAAATCAATCGCTAAGAAGAAAAATAGAGGTTAATGGACAAAGCCTCTCGGGCCAAGCGATAAATTGCGAGCAGAGCATTTAGAAGACGTCTTCCATATTACATTTCCTACTCCTTTATTATCTTTTGATTTAGGTCGTTTAGCTGTAAGATAGCCCTAGGTCTTCGTATGAATTAGGCATTGGTGCTTCACGAAATAGCTAAGCTGCTTGGCTAAGCTATTTCAGAGCTACTGTTGTGCTAATATCGCCTAATATGAAGCCTGCTTCGGTGAGAGAGAGGTTGCGTAAATAAATAAAAATTGAGGTACTCAAACGATCTCACAGACGAACGTTTTGTTCGTAACTGAACTAATTTTAAGCAAAAATTAAAATTGTGTCCTTGAGCCGACTTTACACACTTTGCTTTTACTTTTTTGAAGTACTTAACAGTGTCACAAATATTTCCATACAAATCTTAAATTAATCCTTGCATTGAAACTGTATTTTTTAACGATAAACTGAAACATTACAAGCATAGAGATTAGTTTCTAGATTGAGTCCAAAAAAAATCATTGGGGTTTGCACCAATTTCTATTTAAAATTATATTATTGAAAATATAAACAGACTTCGTTTGTATGGAGCGCGCTAACGGAGTGATGGCGCTAAAAATGCCATCAGCACATTCAGAATATACCCATTTTACTGATGTCCAAACTATGTCCAATATTGTATAGTGAGCCCGTCGCCATCTTTAATGGCACAATCACTTCCCGAAATTGAACCATGACGGTTTCCTCAAGACGTTTTCCTTTATCGATTAATTCTGGTAGATTTTACTGAAATTAAGCATAAGCATAGCATAACGCTCTCGACTATATTCTGAAAACTCAGAACATCCACGTTTCACCAGTAGTACCGAAACTCTGTCCAGTGTGACAGGGGGTGAGCCCGTCGCCACTTATAATGGACAGTGGATACAATTACATGCCTCGAAATTGAAGCATGCAGGTTTCCTCACGATGTTTTCCTTCACCGAAAAGCCAGTGGTGTTACAAATCGTACATAAATTCCGAAAAACTCATCGGTACGAGTCGGCCTGGACGGGGATCGAACCATCGCCTCCTGCACGGCAGGCCATGCAAGGTTACTCGCCACTGGACCACCACGGCTTTTAGATACCTACTAGTGTTTTCCCGCGACTTCGTCCGCACAAATTATATACCAGATTTTAAGTCAGATCATAAGCTATCAAACAAAAAAAGTTTCATCAAAATCGGTTCAGTAGTTTTTGCGTGATGCGCGAACAAACAAACAAACTAACAATTTTGTCAATAGATGGCGCTGCACGTTTTTAAATCGCGCTATCGATATGTTATTAGACTTTATATGAAGTTAACCGCTACTTTTTTGTTCCTCATGACTTTACTTTACGGTTTTATAATAGTTAAGATTAAGAACCTAAATATCAACCAAAATATCCCATTACCTCAACTCAATTTTTGAGAGTTACGCGGTTATTAATTAAGCTAAAGTTAATCATGATAACGGGTTCTTGCCGCGTTTTTATTTATTTTGGAGTTCCTGCTTTGGAGAGAACATTTGTCTGCTCTTAAAATCTACCTGCAGTGTTACATCATGGCAGTTGTAACACTGCCGAAATATCGGGAACTCCAAAATAAATAAAAACGCGGTAAGAACCCGTTATAATGATTAACTTTATCCCATTACCTCTACCAGATTAACATAACAAAGTCTGCTAATATAATTATTGTTGTCACATAATATACAACTCGATGTTTTCCTCCGTGTAAACAAAGGCGATACGATACAAAGTTAGTACTGGAGCTGTTTCAATCAAAACATATTTATTTTTAATGGCGGATAGTAGGACAATATCACTTAGCCTGTTTCCTAGAACAGAGTGCCTGCCTGCCTCACGCGAATCATACATCATCACGTACTTACACTTGTTTTAACATTGTCTTTCTTTTAGTTTTGTTTAACCTCATAGGTTTTGAGACAATAACAGCCTGAAACTCGTTGTGTAAATGGTTACACTTCTTAAGGGGCTACCTGCCGGTTTTGCGTAACTTTGTAACCATTTTATTCATTAACTTTGACACTTTTTGAGCTGAAAAATAAACTGAACTATCTACAGGACATGAGAAGTGATGTGGTTTTTCTAGAAATCTTTTTTCATGAATAAAACCGAAGAAAAGAGACTCTAAAGTCACTCCTTTTTTTCCAGTTGTAACCATTTTACTCTTACATTTTGAATCGGAAGAAAATGAAAATTTACAATATTGTTCACAATACAATTTAGAATGATGTGGTTTTCTTACTTAATCATAATCATAATCATAATCATTTATTGCTTCATGTGGTGTACATAGATCTTATACAGGTAATAACAGTTCGCAACATGAGCCCTGTAAGGGCACTGCAATTTACATTTGAATGTAAATATTATAAAACTTAGAAAGACACAAACAAACTTTAACTATTTTTTGAACTTTTCATGCATAAAATAATTATTTTCGACATACATAGCATATTCATATTTTAAAAACAACACAAAAATAATTTTATTATTATTATTGGATAAAATGTATAAGCACCAATTAGAATAGAATTCAAATTATTTAAAAATTAAGCATTTAAATTAAACAATAAATAGTATAATAGAAATGTAGGTATAATACAAATTATTGACATACAATGGTCATCAGTCTATTTCAAATATTCATCTAAAGTATAAAAACAATTTAAAATCAAAATTTCCTTTACTTTGTTTACAAAGTGCGATTCTTTTTCTATGGCTTTTACTTGTTCTGGTAACTTATCATAAATTTTTACAGCCATGTGAAATGTACCGGAGCTGACAATGTGTAAAGTTGTAAATGGTCGAGCCAATCTATTTATGATGCGCAGGTTTTGCGGTCTGGTGTGTTGCTTAAATAGATTTTGTTGTCTCCTTACAAATTTACACATTTCAAGGATGTACATGGAAGTAAGAGTTAATATTTTTTGCTCCTTAAAATGCGGCCTGCAGCTTTCAAACTCATTTATATTTACCAGTATTCTGACACATCTTTTCTGTAATCTAAAGAGCTGTTGAATGGCTGTACAATTACCCCATAGAATGATTCCGTAATTTAACCACGAATTCGCATAAGCATAGTACGTACATTTTGCTGTTTTTTGGTCTGTACACTTTTTTAGTTCGTATAAGGCATATGTGAATCTGGACATTTTCCCGACAATTGTTTCTACGTGTGACTTCCAATTAATGTGAGTATCTACCCAGATCCCTAGTAACTTACAAGAAACTACGGGCTCTATTTTCTCATTGTTGAACATGTAGTCAAGATTTAGCCCTTCTTTCTGATGTGGTCGGAATTGAATTAGTTTGGTTTTGGAAAGGTTCAGCTGCAAATTATGATCTGTTAGCCAATCCGTTATGATTTGTAATGTAGAGTTTAGCTGTTGATTCAGGTCGTTGCTATTCCTACAAGAGAAAACTACTGTGATGTCATCCGCATACATAGTACATTTCTTATTGACTACCTTCGGCAAATCATTCACGTAGAGCAGAGCGTACTTTTTAGAAATTAATAAAAAATCATAGAATTTTTCAAAGAAAACAGCTAAATTCTGACCGGAGCCACGCGCTCTTTCGCATCGAGTAGTATGGAGAGTCGTGGTCCAGGGCAGATACGCCTTAAGAGGATAGGCTACCTACCTAGTACCGTTTTTTCCATACAAACGTATTCCCCTATTTCCTCCCTGGATAATGACACTAGATCAAAATATTTTTACCCTACAATCTATGTTACCTCTGCTATGTCCCCATGTTTTACTTTTTTGCATAAATTAATTACTGTAAGAACTAGGGACCTTCGAAAATTTCGAACCCAAATAAAACCAAGGACAATGAAATAATGTAAATCTAACAGAAAAGCATAATTTTTCTTTGGCTGTCACTTTCACATTCGAAGCAAATGTCATTTTTGTTCTTCCCGGATATATCCAGGAAGGAGTCTCTTATTTTTTGTTTTTCTACAAGAATTATAAAGTTACCGAAACAAAAAAAATACACAGTATTCTTGGATAGTTTTATAGTGAAATCATAAATTGAACACATGAATGAAATTACTTCACACGATAGATTTTCTTTATAACGCATTTTAAACATTATTTCCACAAACTAGAATAACTTGCAACCGTTTGTAAGTACTGGAATTTTACTCACATATTCATCATTAGTGGTCCTCCGTGGTCTAATGGTTAAGAGCATTGGGCTCTTGACACGGAGGTCGTGGGTTCGATTCCCACGGGGGGCACCTAGTGAAATGTCACTTTGTGCGTTTTTCCCCAGTTGGTTAGGACATTGCAGGCTGAGTCACCTGACTGTCTGAAAAGAAAGATGATTCCGTGCTTCGGATGGCACGTTAAGCTGTTGGTCCCGGCTACTATCTCTGGTGGTAGTAGTCGTTACATAAAAACCACGTCAGAGGCCGTCAGGCGGTTTGAATAAACTCTGACACCAGGGCTTGCAGCCCATTCGATAGAAATAGAAATAGAAATATTCTTTATTGTGAATCATAGGATATATAGGAGGATAAGAAGAAGATTAGTTTATCTAGTGAAAATCTTTAAAAAAAAGTACTTTTATTCATTCTTTTTAATCGAAAATACGGCACACGAACTTTTGGGAGCGCTTGGGCTATTGTGTTTCTCATAGAAAATATTCGCCTGAACCTATGGCCCCTTAATTGTATTCCTGTTGCAATTTACTTTAATAAAAACACATTAAAGAGACAAGACGCAATTATTAACAGAACTAAAACATAAAAGCGGCATTACTGCGTAGCATCTGCTACGGACGTAGCACGTTGCTACGACGACTGCGTAGCGTAGGCGTGGGGCTACACAGTGGGAATTAAGTCTCAAATTATTGTACCGCTTTTATTATCAGCAACTAAATTATATTAAATGAACGAGTTACTTCTAATTTCGTTTGGATGTTGTGAAAATCTCTCAGATAATATCATCGTGTTTGACTTGACTTTGCATATTACGAGCGAGTGGCGAAGCGCATCTTTTACTCTGAGTTGAAGGAGGGCAAGCGTAAGCATGGCGGGCAACTCCTCAGGTATAAGGATGTGCAAAAGCGCCATATGAAAAGGTGTGGCATAGAGCCCGCGCAGTGGGAGGATTTGGCGGCCATCCGTCCAGCATGGAGAACTCGTGCAAACAGTCAAATTTATGATTTTGAAGCAAGTAGGCGATCACAACTAGACGCCAAACGAGATGAATTGAAAGCCCGACCACCAGCGGCTAAACAATATCACAATGAGAATGACGTGCTCACGTGCCCGCTATGTGCGAGGAACTTCTCCACGAAGATTGGCTATATTAGCCACATGAGGGCCCATCAACGCCAACAACGGAGTTGAAGCAGTCGCCGTGGCCGAAATCGGTCAGGAGCAATACATAAGCTCAGGGCCAATTCAGATACTCCTATAAAAGGTGTAACAAAACACGCTAATCATATGTGAAGGGGTGGTTTAGACCATCAAAATAAACAACATTCACTGTGGTGAAATAAAATTGTGAATAACAAACGAGAGAAGGTCGAATTTTTGTTTTATAAATCAGCGGTCCCATATACCGGAAGATTGTTTTTACCATTCTTTAACCCATGATGGTCCAGAACATCAAACTGAACAACTTTTATTATGAGACCAAAACAATTAACGCAAAAATAAAACTGCTGTTCCGTACTAAAAACTGCAATGATTATTTTTACGAATTCAGGTTTGCTTTTATAGTAAAAGTTGTTTTCTGTTGTCTGAAATACCCGTGAAAATTTCGGAACGGTAAAAAAATCAACCGGTATTTTAGTCAATTCAATTCAATTATACCTTATTTTACACCAAAAAAATAAAGTTATAGGTACATATACAAACAGTAATCGAGAAGTTAGATACTGTCTTTTAATTACGAAACTGCTAATTATTATTATTTGTTGTCTATGTTGTTGGCTCCATACTGAAAATTGTTCAGTTCGATGGTCTAACTCTAACTAAACGATCTCTTTAATATTACAAGGGTTTTTTTTCAAACCCGGTATAAATTATTATAAAGGTTGGTTATATTGTTTGTGTCGATGTTTGAATGCTTGTGACTCAATAACGCAGAAACGGCTGAACGGATTTAGATGAACTTTTCGACATAGAATATGTTCTGAATAAAAGCCAACGCAGACAAAGAAGTGGGAAACAGCGAGTATGTTATGTTAGTCATCCATATAAATAGGAATTTATTAAAATAAAATTTATAAGAATATACACACTTCAAATCTGCAACACGCTTCGTCAAAAATGGCGACATAATTATCTGCATCTGCAACACGCTTCGTCAAAAGTTAAAAGTCCATATAAATTATAGTTACTCTTTTTACTTGTCAAAATTTTATAAATTGTACGGTTTTTTCTTTTTATTGTACCTTAAACAGTTTTTAAAACGTGTTATCATGTAATTGGCGTTATTGTAAGTAATTTGCTGTTTGGTACCAAATACCCAAAAAAGATAAATTTAAAAAAAAATCTTCTCCTAAGTAATTTTTTAAAGAAGTGTCCAACGCGAAAACGTCTGTACATTCTTTCAAACATTTCTTTCACCTTTGTATTCCGGTGGTGTTTAGAATAGCAAAAAACATTAACGTATTCTACAAAATCTTCTAATTCAGAGATTATTTTAATGCAAAACTATGCCCAACTCGAGTAGACCGACCTACCTATCCTAGTTCAACGTTTCTTTCTTCCACTCTCTCGACTCGACGGAACATTCTTGAGCCGAGACGTTTCTGACATTTTAACAGACAATTTGATAGAGTAAATGTAGACTCGAGTTGAAAAATCATGAGAAAGCACTGGGAATAATTCATTTATTCACTGTTGATTGCACACATTACATCATCATCATCATCATCTTATTTACGAGCTACGCTCTTGTCGGTGGAGTATTCGCCAATCCAGTCTCTTTTCCGCTAGTGTCTTGAGTTCTTGATACACATTGTATAGATGGTATAATTAATTTATATCATCATCATCAGCCTATCATCGTCCACTTCTGAACATAGGCCTCTCCCAAGGCGCGCCACAAAACTCTAACCTCGGCCTTCCTAATCCAGTCGCTCCCCGCTACCTTTTTTAGGTCGTCGTTATTAATTTGTATAATACGATAAAAATAATGTACCTACAGTATATAAAGGGTGTTAGGAAAAGTATCATTAACCTTTAAACCACATGCTCTAACCATCAAACTGAACAACTTTTACTATGGAAGCAAAAAAAAGTCAGCTGTCCCATACTAAACTGCAATACCTACTCGACGCAATCGTTGGACAGCTCACTTTTTTTTGCTCTGATCGTTTTGCTCAGAGCCTGGGGTTTAAGTGCGTTCACACACGATGACGCACTGACGGAGTGGCAGATGTCAGTCCATAGAACCACACCCGGTGCGTCAATGCGTCACCGTGTGTGCTTCTACGTACGGTTTCATACAACTTCTTGCTTCACAAATGACGGACTGACGTGTGCCGCTGCGTCAATGCGTCATCGTGTGTAAACGCACTTAAGGTTAATGATAATTTTCCTTACACCCTGTATTACGGGTGGTGTTAATTTTCGTTTCATTTCTGTCTTCCACGCTGATCTAAGAGTGAAAGAAAAACTAAGAAAGCATCAGCCGAATTCGACCAAACTTAGTTTTATAGAAGAGTAACTATACAAGGAACAATTTTACATTTGGTGTTTACACACCCCGTACTAAAAGAACGAATGTATAATTCACCTAAAGAAATAGGTCGTTGTATCCGTACTTATTGCACATGTGAGGTTATACAATTTTAATTTGGTAGGTTTCTTTTTATCATAGTTTTTTTATGTGACATTGACATTATTTTCATTTAGATTAGGGTTGGTAAAACTAAAATCAGTTTACTCTATAAACTGCGAACCGGCGACTTAATCTAAGAATAAAATTTACTCGCGTTTGGTCGAATTGGGCCCAATCGGGTATTAAATAAATTATTTTCAGTTTGAGTCTAGTTTGATAACTTGAACCCGACAAAGGCAAATAAATCCACACAAACGAAGTAAGGTAACAGGTAAGTACGATCGAGTTCTGGTCGCAGAAAACGAGTTCTTCTAGAAATAGGATCTATCTAGATCGATTTTTGGCCCCCATAAACCCCTACTCTGAAAATTAGAGCCATTTTCTAGAACACGATTACAGATATACAAACAAGTATTGCTCATTTAATAGCACGTACTGTATTTTAGTATATTAATTAGTTAGAGTTCAGTGTGGAGTGATTTATCTTGTGGTTATTTTTATATATTATTGTCAGTTTCACGCGTAAACAAGCTGAAAACAGGATACTTAAATTTTTAACTGAAAACTGTAGTAAATAAATAAACGTCGCTATTATCAAATCCTTACGTAAATAATGATAAAAATCGTGATTAAACTGATAAATGCAGATAAAAATTCTTGTTAATGTTTCACGTTATCTGATAAAATTGTTAAATAAAACGCAAACTCGAAAAGGCCGGTAGTCACATTTATTTTCGCCGTTATATTTATTAAAATTGCATTTATCTTGCTATTGATAACTTATAACATAATGTTATTTCCTAAATATAGGTATTATAGTGACATATATTCGAACAGTTACTTGACCTTCGCAACTCTACAATTAAATTAAAAAGAAACCTATTTCCGTGTTCAAGATGTATATACCTATATCTATTTCCATTTGATAATTTATTTAAAATCTATCAAAGACATCCAATTCAAGCTAACTAATAAGTAAACAGACTTTTCTGATTAGCAAAGATCTTAGTTGATTACTGTTGAATAAAAAACTTGACTAAATGGATTGTAATTTGAACACTTCGTATTCACACACATTGTTTTTTTATAGAGGCTATATAGAGGCTTTATAGAGCTTTATAGGCTTTTACTAAATAACATATTGTAGGTAGGTACTAATTAAGTTTTATTTTTACTGTAAAAATCAACAATTTGTGTCTCAATTCATTGATGAAATGTTTCTTAGCCTCAAGAAACAATTCAATTCCAATCGATCAGCCCACCGACTTCTTTAAAGAAAATTGTATCAATAGCAAGACCAAAACGTTTCCTAGAAAAAAAACCTACATAATAGACTCATCCTACAAGCCATGTAATAATGAAATTACCGGCACAGTAACACGGAAAGAAACGGTCTGTCAATTCAAAAAGAACCTTATAACTACAGCGAAAGATATTTCATCTGCTTACCAGAAATTTAAGGTGTCTTTTTGTCACGTGAATTAGCACAAACACGTTGTTTGGAATGGTTTCGGAGGTGGTAAGGAGACGCGCGTCGAGGGCGCGGTTGGTAGCACGACTGCCGGCCGCCACGCCGCGCACGCGTAAATCGATTCACCACTCGGTCACTGGGGCGATACTGTCTCAGTTTTCGGTTAAAAACAAACCTTTGTCTTAAAAGGTAGACGGGTTGGCGCCCGTTTTTAGATAGTTTCGTCTCTTTTTCGCTTGGAGGTTTTTGGAAAATTGGTGTACTTACCCAAATGTAGAGACACGGTCTTCCTGAAGATGGTTGTGGAAGCTACTCAATTGATCGATAGAATGAGAACTTATTTTGTTTGTTTTTCTTCCTTTAGAAAATCTAACAAAAAATTACTTTCTAAGTTACCTATATTTTAAAGACTCCCTACGAAAACAAGACTAAAATTAAGTCAAAACTAATCAAAATTAGCTTATTGCAAACATTTGAAGGTCAAGGCTTTAATGAAAATACTAACCTCTCGTTCTTTCATGAGGAAACTAAAAACTTGTTACATCAGTTGAAATATATCGCTCTCTTTCTCACTAAGCGGCTTAGTCAATGTTCTGTGTTGATCTTTCAGGCTTACTGTTGCGCTTTTGGGAGCTCTTCATTATTTTCAATAATTTCCGCAATTTTTTCATTCAGACTTTTTCAACCTAGGTGCTTTAATTCGATCTGCACCAGAACTTAAACAAATGCTTCAAGACCTGAGCACGGCAAGCCTTGAGGTTGGACTCACACTGAACAGATCGAAGAAGCAAATAATGACCAAATTCACCAAACGTAGAGTGGAAGAAGATGGGCAGGTAATGCACTATGTTGATGATTATATTTACTTGGGCCAGGAAGTCTCCTTCGAAAATTGGCAAGACAAAGAAGTCTACGGCTGGAAGAGCTACTGGTAAACTCCCGCTATCCCTCAAACAAAGACTCATCAACATGTGTATCCTGCCTATCCTAACCAACCTGGTCTCTCACTGAGTCTCTAGGTTTGCCAGAGGGCAATGGAGCGTAGTATTCTAGGTGTTAAAACAACAGACCGTGTCAGAAACACTACACTGCGCTCCAAAACACGAATATCCGATATGGGAAAAAACCGGCAGATTAAAGTGGGATTGGGCCGGCCATGTCTATCGAATGCATCAGGGAAGGTGGGCAAGAATTGTCACGCCCTGGATCCCAGAAAACGGTCATCAATGTCTAGGTCGTCCTAGGAAGAGGTGGCGGGACGATCTGGATGATTTTGATGACGCGTGGCCAGTGCATGCCCAGGACAGAGATGTATGGAGGATTAAAGGGGAGGCCTTTGCCCAGCAGTCTGATAAAATAGATTAGTAAGAAAAAACCGGTAAATAACGGTAAAATAGAAGATTTAGCAATGGTTAAATTCAACATCAACGTCCACTGCTGAACATAAATCTCTCCAAAGGCACGGCACAATATTCTACACCAGGCCTTCTTCATCCAGTCGCTCCCCGCTACCTCTATTATAGAAAAAAGTCCTTGAAGCAAAAAACTAGTCTTAATTTTAAACGGTCCTTTTTTTAAACCATACTGGAATGGAAGATATAGGGGAAAAGAGGCAAAGGAAGACCCAGACAGAGTTATCTATAGTGCAGTCATTTTAGAGTTTCTTTGTATGGACACCCTAACAATAATTCATCTATCGCTGAAACTTTGCAGCGTGATAAAGTAAAGTATACAGATTACGGTTGACAAATAATCTAGGACCGGAAAAAATTAAACCTAGATTATTTGTCAACCGTAATATGTATACTTTACTTTATCACACTGCAAAGTTTCAGCGATAGATGAATTATTGTTAGGGTCAAACCCTAAAATGATTGGACTACTAGCCCAAGTGAAGGGAAAGGATGATTTCGTGTCGTATCAAAAACTCAAGACACTAGCGGAAGAGAGACAGGATTGGCGAATACTCCACCGACAAGAGCGTAGCTCTTAAATAAGATGATAACTAGTTACCTACATAAATCTGTGTCACTAGTACCATTAATAGTACAAATCGATGGTACTACAACTGACCCGGCGGCCTTTTTAGGTGGTTTGTCCAGCGGTTCCACACAATGCCTGCAAATTCGCCTATCAGTGGTAAACAAAGCAAACATACCGTATACGTTAACGTTATGGTAGTAAATCATGCGTTTTACCCGACTGACGTACGTACTATCAACGTAGAGATCTTACTATGATAATGATAACATATGGCCCGCTGTCAATTTACTGATGATGATGAGCTAATTAGTGACACAACTGGTCGACCAACAAATCCGCGAATTGTTTTTGTATAACACGTGCGATGTTATAAACCAAGATCCCAGGAACGCCAGACCTTTGTTATTTTATAAAAGCTGTAAGTTTTTCAGCGCATACTCCTAACACAGGTAGGAAAGGTATGAAGTTTGAGTCATCGTGGCTTTGGTAGTAGGTTCAAATTGTATGGCCAGGGGTTGGAAGACCAAATCTGTCGGGCTACTGAGGGGAAAAAACAGAACTCTTCTAATAGTTACCCAAGTAACATGGTACCCAAGTTACCCAAGGTACCCAAGTAAACTGGCCAGACAATTTTAACCTGCTACCAAAGCCATGATGACTTACCCAAGGTACCCAAGTAAACTGGCCAGGCAATTTTAACCTGCTACCAAAGCCATGATGACTTACCCAACGTACCCAAGTAAACTGGCCAGACAATTTTAACCTGCTACCAAAGCTATGATGACTTACCCAACGTACCCAAGTAAACTGGCCAGGCAATTTTAACCTGCTACCAAAGCCATGATGACTTACCCAACGTACCCAAGTAAACTGGCCAGACAATTTTAACCTGCTACCAAAGCTATGATGACTTACCCAACGTACCCAAGTAAACTGGCCAGACAATTTTAACCTGCTACCAAAGCCATGATGACTCAAACTTCATAGACTTCTTTGGAAACATTTGTAAACACTTTGGAGGCGCGTATCTGTAGGTACCCGAGTCACCTAATGAATATCCCTCCAGAACTAAAGCTCATATAAGCGGCCGCTATATCGGTGTACTCATATAGCACACGTTAGAGGGTGCGCGGGTGCACACATACCCTGCTTGAGTTTGCGCCTGTTCATACGTCATCTAACGCGCTATGTGTGAGTGCACTGACAGCAGCCGCTTGTGCGAATCTTTACTTCTGTAGGGATATTTATTCAAGTACCCAAGTGAAGACAGATAGGTAAGGTAATGTAAGCGAATCTTCAAAGTTCTGCGTAACGAAATGGAAAACTGAAAAGGAAACTTTTTAACTTAAAAATTTGCGAACATTTCCAGGGAAAGTTTTATTGGAAATATCGAACGCTAGTTTCCGACGTATTCTTTTCTGTTCTCTTTAATATAACAAGTTGTTTGCAACATGTTTGTGACTGTGGTTCTTTGACGTTTCGTTTCTGTTGCAGAATTAAAGCCTGACCAGGAATATAAAAACCCTGTGTAGAAGATTACACACCGAGGACAGGAAAGTAAGAAAGGTCTCAGATCTCATGTAATCGGCTCGGCTAGGACTCGGCTTCGCCTCGGTCAACAAACATGTGATCTGAGGCTTTCTTATTTACTGTCCGAGGTTAGTATACTATTTTTCACCTCGATGGAGGTGGAAAGCGACAACTTCGTTTAGCGCAGCGGGACGGCAATTGACGCTTTCCGTCCGGAGGGGAGAAATAAAACATTACTTTTATTAATACCGTCTACGAGTGTTCTACGACAAAGTTTTGTATGAAATTGACAACTCTGCAACCACCTTAAATAAATTTTGGCATACAAACTAAATGGTACTAAAAGTCACAACTAAGCCAATCGATAGGAAAGGCGGTGAATTAACAAATTAAAAGCCGAACACCTCCGAAGGTAACAAAGCGATCGGTACAATTAGGTACTTGGCTAAATGCCCGCTTACATTTGTTAGACCTAGGACTCCGCCCACGAAACGATTTGTTGCCATTTCTAATCTTTGTTTTAGGCTTTAAATTAGACCTTATTTGACGGAAGAAAAGTGGTCACTAAATATGCGTTTTTTAAATTAACACTACTGGAAATATTCCTATAATCATAGATCTTGAAACGACTGTTACTTCCTGCCCTATGCCGTCTTCTTCCATTCATCTCTTAGCGTAATTTCAGCGCTCACTCCTTCTTTACCAGGGCTGACAGATTGTATAATTGGAAACAAAAACTGTATAATTGGTTTGCTGTTTGTATCCTCATTGTATCCTGAACTCTAAAGTATAATTGGATACAAAACAAAACAAAACAAGCTAATTTTATAAACTGCACAGTTCTGTTTGAGTCAGAAAATCGCAGACCAGTAAAAACTCTCTACTCAGGCATGTTACGATTCATTCAATCAAGAACACTACTTTTATTTTATTTTATAAGAATGAAATTTTTCTATCTTTATGTTAGGTACTCGTAGAATGTGGTATAGTTATCTCCCTCGGTTTAACCAATAGAAAATGGTGAAAAAATACCTCTTGTGAATAAAAAAAAACATCGTAAGTAAATTCAAATTATGTGAAAAATAATCAAACAAATCATTGTTTTATCCGTTTTGGATTTTCTCCCCCCCTGTCTGTATCCTGCAAGCAATTTTTATAATTTTATGGACATGGGTGAATAATTATTATAAAAAATAAACTGGCAGCCCTGTTTTTTTACACATGTTATCTTTCACAACACACCCACCTTTCTTTCGTCGTCCTATCTTCGAGCAGCCTTCCACGTCCATATTATATTTCTTCCCATCACATGCCCATACCACGAGAATCTACATATTATTATAGTTTATCAGTCACAGGCGCTACTTTCAAACTTCCTCTAAGATACTCATTCTAATAGAATTTTATTATTTTACATGTATGCCATGTTAGCTTAATCAAATTAAAGATTGAAAAAGTCGGGCGGCGAGCGGGATTCGAACCCACGACCTGCCTATCCGGGGCATGCTTTACTCCAACAGAGCTGTCGTCGCCCCGCAAGCCACGGCGATTTTTTTTTTTTCATTCTAATAGCACCACACAACCCATCTCAACATTCAAATCTCAGCTGCATGCAGTTGTTTTTCATCCGACCCTTTAGTGGCCCAACTTTGTTGAAATATGCACTTATAATATGCGCTAGCGATCAAAATCTATGCAACATCTACCAACTCGAACTATGCAATTTTAGCAAGCCTCACTTTTAGCATATCGCTTATAATCGTAATTATATCTTTTAGCTTTAAGGATTCCGGAATATGCAGAATATAATACGAATTTGTATATTAAATACAGCTTATGCCCGCGACTTCGCCCGCACCAGCTCCCTTCCTCTTAGTGAGATAAAATATGGGAGATAAAATATATGCCCTTATTTAGGTCGAATCATTAACTTTTAAACACAAAAAGTTTCATCAAAATCGGTCCAGCAATTATTGCGTTACGCTCGAAAAGCAAACAGACGGACAAAAAATCCAAATATCTGTGATTTGGCGTCACCCACCATATATCGTGAACTATTTGTAAAAATCTTCAATGTAAAGCCTGACCAGGAAAATAAAAAACCTCGCCATGTTGCGGAAAATCATTGGAACTAATTTTTGTACTTGGAACACTAACATTAAAGGTGACAGTCGATTGCAGCGCCCCCAATCCAGGTTTTTTATTTTCCTGGTCAGGCTTTACCTACAGCTACGAATAAGAATGTATAGAAGTGTAAATGAAGCTCAAAAAGTTCCACCAAAAAAAGTGTAGGTACCGTGTTCTAAATTTGTTCTTTAAAAACTGTACCTAGCCGCCAAAACTCATACAACATGTCATTTTTCATTGGGTGCCAAAAATTATTTCGATTTTGTTTAGAGTTACTCTTCTATTATTCTATTATTATAGAGTTATTCGTAGACCTACAGACACACTACTGTTAAAGTTTTTCGTGATTTTCTTTGTTTATAAACCTTCCCTGACATGAGCACAACAACCCACCAAAGTTTCATCGCAATCGGTCGAGCCTTTCTGGAGTTTAAGCGAGACTAAACGTACAAATACAAATAACAGCTACAGCTGTATATATTTTAAAATATAGCAGATTATTTGTGAGAATAAGAAACCAGTTTTTTAAAAAAAAAGTTAAAAAACTCATTCGTTTTAAAATATCGACGTTGAAATTGTTGAAGTTAAGACATCACAATGCATCTAATCGAAGTCAAGATCTACCGCAAATCAGAGGTGAAAGCATCGCAAACTGCAGCCGACGCGACGACGTCCGATTTGAACGCTCTTCACTGCAAATAAGTCAATACGAGCCGCGAGGGCTCTCCGCAGGTGTCCCATCATCGCTTTCTGATCTTATCGATGTCGGTAATAGTGCTGTGGACTCTGTCGATATCGATAAATGACAGATTTAAATCCATAGTCTAATAAGTCGATACGAGCCGCGAGGGCTCTCCGCAGGTGTCCCATCATCGCTTTCTGATCTTATCGATGTCGATAATAGTGTAGTACACTGTCGATGTCGATACATTGTTTATTTAAGTCCATAGGACTCACTATTACCACAGTATTACTATTAGGCTTACAGTAGGGCAACACTCTGACGGGGCGACAGCAAAGTCTGTAGTGAACCTGCCGAGAGTCGCGGGTTTTAATCCCGTATGGGACTGTAGTGTACAGCAATAAAGAGTAGTTAGTGTGGAAAGCGCCGGTAACGCCGTCTACCGGCAGGTACAGTCTATGGTCAATATATATCGTGCATTCGCTCGGTGTTCACTCAGTTCACCCACCGACCGCCGAGCCGTGCGGACGTGCGCTTAGCCACATTCACTAGTGAAGACTATATCTGTGTTTTATTATATACATCAACCTCAACTAACCCTGAGTAATAAGGAGTATATTACAGGGACAAATATTTGTATGATGAATATGAATATTTGTACCTGAGTCATGGATGTTTGTATGTATATATGTATTCTATATCGTTGTCTAGTTATCATAATACAAGTCCAGGCTAGATTCTGGAACATTAAATGTGACTAGATAATTTGTGTGACAATGTCCAAGTTATTATATTATTCTTATATTACTCTTAGATAGGGATAAACAGTGACAGACAAAGGCAGTAGGTAACACTATGGAGTCCGTATAAGGAGATCGAGCGACCGTAGCATTGCGTGTGATAAGTACGCGCCTTTTATCTCGTTCGTTCGCGCAAATACAAAAAGAGCTAAGTGTAGTGTGTCTAGCCCCCCACACACACATAGCCTTAAGTTAGATAAGCTATTGTTTAAGAGGATGTTCATTCAATATACGTCTAAACCTGAGACTAATCTTTTGTCTGAAGTACACCTTTATGTCCCACACCGCATGGCGACCCTGCCAGGGCTGCCTTTGGGCGCGATAGCGCTATATTATACTTAACACTTTCACTGCGGAAAACACGCCTGAGTAATTTTCCATAGAGAAAACAATTTTAAAATTAAAATCAAATCAAAAGTATATTTTTATTCAAAATAGGATACAATGTAAAGCCTGACTAGAAATATAAAAAACCTGGTTTGGGGGCGCTGCGATCGACTATAACCTTTAATGACAGTGTTCCAAGTACAAAAATTAGTTCCAATGATTTTCCGCAACATGGCGAGGTTTTTATATTTCTGGTCGGGCTTTACCTCTTTTCGAACGACACAATCTAAAAAGTCACAGGTTTTGCTATATCACAAACAAATAAGAGATCGCTTTTCAGCAGTGAAATTGTTAATACATACATATGCTCACGCCTATGTCCCACTAGTGGGGTAGGCAGAGACGACAGATCTCCACATGCTACGATTCTGACACACATCTCTCGCCTCCTCAACATTCATAAGTTTCTTCATACAAGCTCGTCGGTTCCGGGTTCATTTTATTTGGCCCTTCTTCAGTACGCATCCGATTTGGGCAGCGTACGTGCGCCTAGGCCTTTCAACCATTCCATTCACACTTGAAAGAGTTAATATTTATTTCTCCCCTCCGGATGGAAAGCGTCAATTGTCGTCCTGCTAAACAAAGTTGCCGCTTTCCACCTCCGTCGAGGAGAAAAATAGTATACTATACAAATATTACATGAGATCTGAGACCTTTCTTACTTTGCGTAATCTACTAATAACATATAACATCAAAGACAGAAATTCTGAAATAATTCCAATAACTATCGATATCGGTACTTTCCCCACTAGCACTTCAAACACAAGACGCCCAGTCAGCCCTCGTAGCCCGTAGAGCTACGGCTACGGCTACGGGCTACGCCGTAGACCCAGACCGAAGATTAAAACCGATCCTATTATTGTGAAGATTGCAACATGATGGAATGCACGATTGCATATTCTTTTAGGGTTCCGCTGTGAGAGATTTAAATTAAAGTTTTAGATTGGAGGGCTTTGTGATCGGCAACCTTTTTGTGTGACGGAAAAACAGGAGCGGAAGTTCGAAATTTAAATCGGGAGAAGTATCACATCTGCCGGGCGTCTCTTGATGGCAATCTCTTTAAAAAAAATTCTCATACAGGGTGTTACAACACAGCCTAGTAATACTAAAGGGGTGCTTGAGACCATATCAAGCTATATTATCGCTGCGATTTTGCGATAATTGTTCTCAGTACTTACATTTTGTATGGGGACGCGCTCGATCCCACACACTGCCGCGATATTATCGCAACCTGACGAAATCTCTTTCTACTGCATTCAGTGAAGGGCGCATGCGTGACGCGAATCGCGGAATCGCTGCAGTGTGTAAGGTGTCGCGACATCGCTGTCGATAATATCGCTCGATAATATCGCTGCAATGTGCGGAAGCCTTAAAAAAGTAGGTAGGTATCTATTCGAAATCCGATCTTATTAGCTCTTGCTTGACTCATATTACTTGACCTACAGAACCCTGCCCAAAATTCAATAATAAAATCCCTTTCCATATTTTTTCGACTGGCATTTCCTCAAGTTTTTGTCTATATTCTTTCTTACCTCGTTCAGCAGAAAGCCTAGATTGTTTCTCAGATTGCCTACTAAGCGGATTTCGTTCTTACGTCATTTGCGAGATTAAGTTTTCGAGGTTGGGAAAAAAGGTCTTTTTTTCATGAATTTTTATAAAATGTGTAGTAGTTACTTACTTTGTTATGATTGTTTGCATTACCTAATAAATATCTTGGACAGTGTCACACAAATTATCTAGTCACATTTAAAGTTCCAGAATCTAGCCTGGACTTGTATTATAATAACTAGACAACGATATAGAATACATATATTATTATAGATACAAACATCCATGACTCGGGTACAAAATATTCATATTCGTCATACAAATATTTGTCCCTTACGGGATTCGAACCCGCGACCCCCGGCACAGCAGGCAGGTTCACTACAGACTGTGCTGTCGGGCCGTCAAAGCCGTCAATGTATAAAGCACAGTATAAGGGTGCGTCCACATCTGGCGAACGCGCCGCGAATGCGCAGCTCGCGAGCCGTTCGGGAGGTGCTCGCGCTCACCTCGTGGGTAGGCCCGCACAGGCGTAATAGTATAAGAGATAAGTGTACTTTTTTTTGTTAACGGCTGTAACTCCTAAACCGACTGATGAACCATGACAGTTTTCGTACTGTTCACATAGGCACAGTGCATACTACAATAATATCATACGATCAGTCTTTTGAAGCTGATCGTTAATTTTTTACTGACCTTTAAACGTCTGTTACTCCTAAACCGACTGAAGTTATGCAGGCAGACCTGTTCCATCCCCACCTTAGAGACGCTCTACACTACACCACATAAACACTGAATCAGCCTTGCTGCTGATGGTTGCAAAAAGTACACTTATCTCTTATAACACAAGGTTTGGGTGACTCACGATGTAGATCATGAGCACAGGCTAAGCTTGACCCCCCTCGTAGGTTATGCGCACAGTCGTGACCGTGAAACGATGAACTGGCTCGACTCGTGGGTCACCCGCGCGTAAGGTAAGGTAAGGCGTAAGGTTGTCGGTGACTCGCGCGGTAAGTCATTAGCACAGCCGAAATGCAAATAACCGACTCGTTACGTGGGTTCTTTAGCACTGCGGCCCATTTGTCGCCGACCTACGCCGTAGGTCGTCAGCAGCGAAAGTGTTAAGACGCATTTAAAGCACCAGTACGTGACAAAATAACTCTTATAAAACTCAATAGTCATCAAATAAATGATAGTCTTTACGACCAAATCGGTTGCTGGGACATCAATTAACTTACAGTTTGTCGTAGCCACTGACTAAATGATGTGTGTACGTGTTTGAATGTAGGTACATTTGCCTCGAGGTAGGTTTGCAGTTTTGTATGGAAGGAACAGGAATTTTTTTTTGCGATTTCGATTTTGGTGCCATAGAGAAAGTTGTCCAGTTTGGCAGTCTGATCATCCCCTTAAAAAGTGTCAGCATATTAAGAAGGACCCAATATGATACGTAATTTGGGACATGGAAGTTTGGAATAATGCCCATTCGGGTAAATGTCCGTTCGGGGAAAATGGCCGTTCGGGGAAATGGTCGTTCGGAGAAAAGGACGAAACCGGGAAATGGACGTTCGGTGCTGAAGTGGACGTTCGGGGAAAAGGACGTAATTGACCTAATCCGTACATACATACATACATATGCTCACGCCTATGTCCCACTACTGGGGTAGGCAGAGACAACAGATTTTTTTTTTTAATATCTTGGACATTGTCACACAAATTATCTAGTCACATTTAAAATTCCAGAATCTAGCCTGGACTTGTATTATGATAGCTAGACAACGATATAGAATACATATAAGATAAAAACATCCATGACTCGGGTACAAATATTCATATTCACCATACAAATATTTGTCCCTTACGGGATTCGAACCCGCGGCCCTCGACACAGCAGGCAGGTTCACTACAGACTGTGCTGTCGGGTCGTCACATGCTACGATTCTGACACACATCTTTCGCCTCCTCAACATTCATAAGTCTCTTAATACGAGCTCGTCGGTTCCGGGTACATTTTATTTGGCCCTTATGCAGTACGCATCCGATTTGGTCAGCGTACGTGCGCCTAGGGCGACCCCTTTCAACCATTCCATTCACACTTGCCTTGTAGATTTCATACGTCAACCTACTTTGGCTCATTCTTTCCACATGGCCAAACCACCTCAACATTCCTTTTTCAATCCCTATCACTACATCTTCTTTCAGACCACATCTTTCTCTAATCACACTATTCCGTAACCGGTCCTTTAAAGTCACACCACACATACTACGCAGGGAGCGCTTTTCAACAGCATTTATTCTAGATTCATGCTTCTTCTGCCATACCCAACTCTCACTTCCATACATTAAAGTTGGTGCCAATAATCAGTTATCTCTGTGCCAAAGCTCTGCGCTGGTCATATACAACGTGTTAATGAATAATCGCAAAACCTCATACACCCCAACTGTTTTATAACAAAATAATTCTATTGAAAAATAAATTCATTATTTTGATAGCTAAAATTTTAAGTTATTCGCATTTTATGTTTAAAGGCAAAAAATATTTGTTATCATTTCAGCAATGAATGAAAACGCTAACATGCTCATCTTGTTTTGATAGTAAGTAGGGTGAATGTGCCCGAGTTCAATGAATTTTAAATTTTACCAACAAATTAGTTCTTCTTTTAAGTCTGTGCAAATCTAATCTAAACTATTATAAAACTGTAACTGAAGTGTGTCTGTACATTGAAGATATTTACAAAAAAAAGCTTACGATATGGTTTTGAGGTATCCCTGACTCGAAATCAACCTTTTTTAGAAATTTTGTCTGTCTGTTTGTTTGTTTGTTTGTTCGCGCATCACGCAAAAACTACTGAACCGATTTTATGATTTTTGTTTTGTTTGATAGCTTATGATCTGACTTAAAATCTGGTATATAATTTGTGCGGATGAAGTCGCGGGTATAAATCATAATTCGATTCTGTTCCTCGATTCTAAACAAACTACTTTCTAGTTTTTCGTTTATTCATTAACACGTTGTACACAGAGTAAAGATATTTAGAAATGAAACACGAAAATATTTTTTTTACATTTATTGTACATTATCCTTTTTGTAACACGATACAACGTAAGCATATCCTATAACAGCATGCACTTATACATTACGTTTGATTTCCTTCGAGTATACGCGAACAATTCAAAACATTACTTTTTCCAAATTATACACCATCTAAAACATTTTCGACCTTGTTTATTAAATGCGATAGAGTACATAACGTTTTTCTAGATTTATTTTTATTCTTTGCTTAGTTTCCGTTGAGTTAATCTGAATTTAACATCTAGCCTGCTTTTGCCTTAGCCGTAATAAAATTAAACCTATTAATGATAACGTGTATGTTAACATTATATTTGGCTAGGCATTTAAGTAAATTGCTAAAAGTCATTTAATGCCTCTTTAACTATCCGTCTAGCCGTATAATTAAATGCCTAACTACAAGTCAGGCATTTTAATTAAAAGCTGAATTTATAAGACAGTGATAAAACACTAATTACATAAATCAAATTTAATAAACAAAGCCTTTGAAGCACTAATCCTAAATTAGAACTATTATTTTAACTTCGTATTATATTGATATTTTAATATTTAATAATACGTACATACTTTTATTACATTATAATTATAATGGTTTTAGGATTATTATACAGGCAAAATAGTTCGACGATTCAAACCTTATTAGGGTGACAATGTGCTTGTGGCGTACCCTGGGCAATCAGTGAACCCCTAACGCTGTTTGGGATATATCTTCACCACGAAGTTAAACTCTAAAGCGCATCGCATACAGGAGTCGAGGCGGCGTCGAGACGCGGGCGCGCCTTAGCGACCTTGACGTACGGTCGATAATTGTATACCAAGAATCCGAGCGGCGCGCCGCTCGGTTTGGTATGATATACAATTACCGACCGTATGTCAAGGTAACAAAGGCGCGCGCCCGCTCCTCGACGCCGCCTCGACTCCTTCTTTATGCGATGCGCTTTAGACATGACATGTCATGGCTTGATAGAAGAAGAAATGATTAGGCTGGCTCGCATACAGCACTACATTGCACATCTCTGGTGGACAGAGGATGTGCAATGTAATTCTGTATACGAAGAAAAAAGTTACCAATCAGAAGCCCTTGTATAATTTCTTTACACGCGCGCGACGCACCTTCGCTGCGTAGAAAATTACCCCTTCCCGCGCTCTACACTCGCGTTTGCCGCGACGGGTAGCATGGAAAAAGGCCGAGTCGCACCGCGCGTAAGAAGAGAAATCATGCTGGAGGGTCTGGTCACTACATTTTCATAGCTTAGTTTAGCGCATGGTGAATGAGGGTTTAAGTAAGCGAGTTCTTTTTACAAACAACTCTTTTTACTTACGCAATAGGGATGTGTGCTTTACAACGCCATCTAAAGTTCAAATTAAACCCTAAAACCGGATATTATTAAAATATTTTTCTTGAAGCTGCGCCGAACTATTTCGTAGTATAAGAATAAATAATTAAAATCTACAATATGATAAAATAATATTTGGGTTTTAAAATAAAGAGGAATGGTGAGGGTACTACATTTAACCTAATTATTCGTTTTTAATTTTAAACCATTTTGAAAACTTCCTTTATTTTATAATTTTGTTATGTACGTAATGTAATGTTTAAATTAATTTTTTAAAATACTTCGAATATACATACATATGCTCACGCATATGTCCCACTACTGGGGTAGGCACGGACAACAGATCGCCCCATGCTACGATTCTGAAACAACTTTGCTCCGATTGGTTTGCTCCCATAGTAAAAGTTGTTCAGTTTGATGGGTAGACTCTTAGAAATCAGAAATCAGAAATCATTTATTGTCTTAGTTTAAAAGGATGCTAATTATACAGGGTGAAATTGATATAATTACCATCCTTTTAAACTAAGAGTCTACCAATCAAACTGAACAAATTTTACTATGGGAGCAAACCGATCGGAGCAAAAATAAAATCAGCTGTTGCATACATTTGAGTCGAGTAGGCATTGTCCCACTACTGGGGTAGGCACGGACAACAGATCGCCCCATGCTACGATTCTGACACAACTTTGCTCCGATTGGTTTGCTCCCATAGTAAAAGTTGTTCAGTTTGATGGGTAGACTCTTAGAAATCAGAAATCAGAAATCATTTATTGTCTTAGTTTAAAATGATGCTAATTATACAGGGTGAAATTGATATAATTATCATCCTTTTAAACTAAGAGTCTACCAATCAAACTGAACAAATTTTACTATGGGAGCAAACCGATCGGAGCAAAAATAAAATCAGCTGTTGCATACATTTGAGTCGAGTAGGCATTGCGTTTAGTATGGGACAGCTGATTTTTTTGTTGCTCCAATTGGTTTGCTCCCATAGTAAAAGTTGTTCAGTTTGATGGGTAGACTCTTAGTTTAAAAGGATGCTAATGATATCAATTTCACCCTGTATAATCGATTTCACACTGCAGTAATTATAGCAAAGTTTCTGACCATCCTGAAAGGGATTATGGTGTAAGTATGATAAAACTTTTACACTATAAAGGAAGTTCCCAAAACAGTTGACAAAAATGTTTGTGCAACCAATTCAATAAAAACTAAAAATCGGCTAGAGTTCATTTTACATTGGTCAGTTCTAAATACACAGCGAAATTCTAGTGTAACTAGGAACCTAAGTATGTGAACATTTTATACATACCTTTTACTCAAAAACACTTTTAGTAATGAGATTCGACGTGACACAATCTGAGATTAAACCACAAGAGGAAGAGGCAACATGCATAGTGTGATGCTCAATTGAGTCAAATGGACCTACTTAGTTTAGTCGTGCTTCGATGCAGCGGTTCATTATGACAATAGTCTCGTTTGAACGTCTATCCAACTTTCTCTTTACATTTTCAAGTTTAATAAGGCCTAAATCGAACATTAAAGGCGCCACTACCACGTAAGGATAATAAGTCACCCACTTTTTTACTGTGTGCTTTAGTTCAGCAGAGAGCACATTAATTTATGCAATGTTGACATGACGCTTTTTGGTTTAATCCATACAATTCATACATTAAAAATACAGTAATTTTATGAAACAAGATTATTTAAAAAATATTTAAATTAAATGAGCTGTTATACATACGTATCATAATTATAGCTTTAAAACTTAAAAAAATAAAACTATGTTTAAAAACAAAAATAAAATCCTTAAATCTCATTTGTTGATTATTTAGGAATTGTAGAGAAAATTATATACAAAAATAATTATATTATGTAACACGCCAAGTAGATGTCTATTTTCATATTTTCGCCCGATCCACACAGCAAAATCCTGTAATGAGGAAATAAATTATTAGTGGGTAAAGAAAATTATATCGCATCACATAATACACCATAGAACATTTAGCCTGCTTTTCCACCAGAGATGTGCGAGGTAGCGAGGCGGTGAGCGAGGAAACAATCCGCTAATAGCGCGCTCGCTCGCTCACGTCATTGGGAAATTGAAGCACTCTCATTGGCCGATTTTTTCCTCGCTCACCGCCTCGCTACCTCGCTCATCTCTGGTGGAAACGCAGCCTTAGGTTAGGGTTGCGTTGCTGGAGTGCGATTTTTAAAAGGCACGTGTTCAAATCAGCAGTAGAAAATGAAACAATTACTATGGAGAATATGCATCATCTTTGTGTGAGCCAATAATTACGTTTTTGCTTTAAGGTCAGGTGGGGTAAGACAAACACCGGGGTAAGGCAAACACACTAACATAACTAGTAAAATACTGACTCGTTTGATCAAAAACATGAACTAAATCAGACTCATAGTTTCTTTTATAACTGTCCCCATAACACTCCTATATGTAAGATATTTACAGAGCTAGTAAAAGTGTTTGTCTTACCCCGAGTTTGGCGTTATAAAATAAAGTATGTTTGTCTTACCCCATCTGACTTACTGTTACAAGCGTTTCCTCCACAACCACTACACGTCTAGAATATTATACCTACTCACATCTATCCATCTATTTTTGTATAACGTAAAGTAAAAAAGTTATAAGTATAGTTGTATTTTAAATATCTCGAGAAGCATTCTAGCGGGCGGGACTATTAGCCCGACCCGAGGGTAGACTGTTTTTGTACGCGCACGGCGACAGATGTGCTAGCGAAATTATTGTAATACTAAATATAAACATATGATCGAAGATCCAGTTTTTATTTAAACAATCCCTTCACATTACTTAACTTTGATCATGATTTTGAAAGTGTGATATTCCTTCACGTAAAAATATGTACCCAAAACTGACGAGCGTGCCAGGATGGAAAGAGGTGTGTTAGGATCATAGCAGATGGCGATCAATTCTCTACCTACCCCAATGGGGTTATCATATGTATGTATGTACTTACATAGCCCTTAGCATCGCGTCTCGTACAATCCCGATCGTCCGATGTAGCGCACCCATTTGATGACGTCATGGTCCGAGTAGTTCAGCTTCGGCTCGAACACTTTCAAGTAACGAACCTGCGTGGTCAAGTTATATTGTTAGTCGCTTATTGACACCTTACTGACAATAGTGAGCTTTGAGTCGTTGAAATACAGTCATAAATACTTCGTTTTTTAATTTCATACTATAATGTACAGTCAGCATCAGAGAAATCGAACCCCCCTGCGCTTATACAGATTAAGATAGAAGGGTCAGGTTTCTCTGATGCTGACTGAACCTTTGTGCAACCTTAGTTCTTCAGTTACCTGTACCTATACAATACACCATGTTGTTTAGTTTCATTGTCTGAATACACCCTTAAGGGACCATAGGTTCAGGCTTTGACAACTTATATGAGGACTGGTAACGCGTGTAATTCTACTAACAACATTTCTGCCACTTTTTGCGGGGGGCGAGGTAACATGCAATCCGCAACTTTGGATTTTATTCGCTATAACTTTAGATTCTAATTTTGAATGTTAAAAATCATGAAAAGTAGTCTCGTGTGAACCCCAAACGTTCTAAGTTTGAAATTATTGTTTCGTAATTATAGGCTGTCTCGTTTCGTGATAACTGATAACTTGATAAGGTATAAAATTTAATGTAAATGCACATGATCAATTGATCTTATACCGTGGCAGAGGGGAAATGCTACCGCAAGGCGAGTCCTTATAATAAATAGTCAAAGGGTTCAGGCGAATATTTTCTATGAAAACCGCGATTGCCCAGCCCTCCGAAGTGTGCGCGTGTGCCGCCGTATTTTCGATTAAAAACAATTAATAAAAGTACTTTTTAAACATTTTTTTTTATGATTTCACTAGATAAACTAATGGTGAATACGTGAGTAAAATTACAGTGAGTTATTCTTGTTTTAGAAATTAATGTTAATAATGCGTTATTTTCTTAACTTTTCGAAAAGAAATTCTATCGAGTAAAGTAATTTCAATCGTGTATTCAATTGATGATTTCACTCGATAAACTACCAAGAGTACTGTGTATTTTTTCGTTTCGGCAATTTGTATAAATCTTATACTAAAACGAAAAATCAGAGACCCCTTCCCAGGTAATACCGGGACGTATGGCCCCTTAGTTTACGCAGAAAATATTTTTCTTCCCTCCGGACGGAAAGGGTCAATTCTCGTCCCGCTGCGCTGAACGAAGTTGCCGCTTTCCACCTCCGTCGACGAGAAAAATAGTATACTAACCTCAGGCAGTAAATAAGAAAGTCTCAGATCACATGTTTGTTGACCTTTCTTACTTTCCTGCCTTCGATGTGTAATCTACTATAATAGAATAAATCTGTAAGACAATGTTTCTACCTTGAAGCCGGAGGGCGCGAAGGGCACCTCGAAGCCCATGGAGATGGGAGGGCGGGTCCACTTCTTCTTCGTGTCTGTTTCCAGCAGCTCGATCTCGGCCGACAGCTGTGTCTCCTTCATGCCCGCCATGCGCTTGATTCTGTTCAGAGACAGATAGATGATGCCATGAAAATATCGTCTATTACCACTAGTTCAGTTGTCCAGTTCAGTTGATTTGGCGAAATGTCCGTTCGGGGAAATGGTCGTTGAAGGAATTCGGGTGATTGGCTTTCAGGGAAAAGGACATAACCAACCTGGAGTGCGATTTTTGAAACTCACACGTTGAACTCAGCAGTTGAAAATGTCAAAATTACTATGGAGATATGCATCTTTCTACTGCTGATTTGAATCATCAGCTGTAATCAGCAGTAGAAAGATGCATATCTCCGTAGTAATTTTGACATTTTCAACTGCTGAGTTTAACGTACAAGTTCAAAAATCGCACTCCTGATCCGACTGAACTAATGAGATTGGTTTCCTCGTTTGTTCAGTTGAATCTTTTACCAATATGACAGAAATAAAAAAAAAGAAATGACAGGCGTTACCAATCTTACAAAAAATGACAAAAATTACAGGCGATGTCCATAGTGAAAGATTCTTCAACCACAAACAGTTTTCTGCCGCAGCATTATCGCCACATTAGACCCAAAAGCCACAGGGTGCGTTGCGGGGCCGCATCCTCATACCGCCCGTATGCCATCCTCTGCGTTGAAATCGTTTCAGTACGGCGACGCAACGCATCGTATGGCTTTTCTCTTAATTTACTATGAATTCTTCTACACTTACTTCCATACGATAGCGTTCTCCGAAGCTTTATACTTGGCCTTCCCCTTCAAACAGATCAGCTGAACGCCGCTCGTGTTCAGAGGCGTCGGTATCTTAACTTCGACTTTCTGGCCGAGGAGCGAAGGCTTGAAGTTGCTCTTCAGCACAACTTTGACTTCCATCTTGGTGCGACCCACTTCGCGGACGAGAGGGATCACGCGGAATGGTAGGCTGATGTCTTTTGTTGTGCGGTATCTGGTTGAAAAAATGTTTTCATTATTACCGCTCTAACAGACGAGCGACAGTTTGTGGTCGCAGAGGGTCGAAGTCTATGAGCGCGACCCTCTGCGACCTACGGCGACCGCAAAGTGTCGCTCGTCTCTAAGAGCTCTTATAAAAGGTGTGAGGGTAAACAGTAGCATTACTTTTAGGGGTGATTCTACTCATGATACATGAGTCTTTCCCTAAGAAACCTATACGAAATTCGAGAAAAAAAAACGACTTTTCATACAAAAACGTTCAATCTGCTGATTGCATTTTGTACGGAAAGTCCGAAATTTTTTATAGGTTTCTTAGATAAAGTTGTTCAGTATCATGGGTACAATCACTGCTTAAAGTAATGCAACTGTTTACCCTAACAGCCTGTAGGTATATGCCATTGATATCCCACTGTTGGGCTTGCCTCCGTTCTCTCCAAGAGTCCGTGTTCTGCGCTTGGTAAGGAAGCCATCAATTTCGTCCCGCCACCTTTTTCTAAGTCGGCCTCTACGACGATTTCGTTTTGTTGGGGACCATTTGGTGGAGGTTTTGGCCCATGAAATACTTCATCATCAGCGTCGGTGGCGCGTTACGGAGAGACATGGACACTCAATCATGGAGGTCCGGGTTCGAATCCGCAAGGCCACACGGCCACAAAACGGTTAAGGAACATATTGTGAGGAAACCTGAATACGCTCAAGAAGAAATTCTGATGCGTATGTGAAGTCTACCAATCCGCATTGGGCACACACACCTGAAAGTAGCCTGCGCCCCGCAGTAGGATTAAACAAGTGAATACATATGCTTTCGACTATATTCCCCGCCCGGGTAGTTAGAGATATTCTGAAAACTCCGAACATCCACTTTAACACTAGTAGTACCGAAACTCTGTTCAGTGTGTCGGGAAGTGAGCCCGTCGCCACTTATAATTGACAGTAGTTACAATACGTGCCTCGAAATTGAAGCATGCAGGTTTCCTCACGATATGTTCCTTCACCGAAAAGCCAGAGTGGTGTTACAAATCGTACATCGATTAAAACTCATTGGTACGAGTCGGCCTGGACGGGGATCAAACAATCGCCTCCTGCACGGCAGGCAAGGTTACTCGCCACTGGACCACCACAGCTAACCAAACCCGGATTAAATAAGTATTAATTAATTGAAAACACCACTTACCTCATAAGCTCGAATTCCCCATCAGGCGGTATGAATGAGATGGAGTGTTCGGTTTCAAACTTGCTCAGCTTGACGCACTGGTGGAACTGGCAGTCGTCGATGACGACCACAGGCTTGCCCGAGCGAGCGGGGTCGCTGTCCGTGTTACCCGATATGCCACCTAGTGGAGACGCTAATAAAGTCAATACTGCAACTGCTCTTTGCACTTATTATTGGTGATGGTAATGGGCGAGTCTTCGATCAAGGATAAGACGTGGCAAAGCGGTGCAGAGCCGGTAATGTACAGTACAACAATCCGGTCACATTATATGTGCTCCTGGCATCCATGAAGTTATATCGGCGCTCTGGCACAGGTCTGGCACTGGTCTGGCACTCTATAGCAACGTTTTTGATTTTTTAAATGGCTTCTGCACATGCGCACTTTGTGCAAACTGTCCATGACATTGTGTGTAGGGTTGCTAGCCGCGCTTTGCATTTAACTTCATCTACATTTCGATACTTTTTATTTTTCGTTCAGGGGGACCATGAGTTTTCACCGTACTTTACTACTGTAGTTACGTCGCCAATTCGTATGACAGAAATTAGTTCTCAACGTGACCACTAGGAGCGCTGTACGAAATTCAATACAAAATTGGTGACGTTACTACAGTAGTTAAGTACGGTGAAAACTCATGGTAGGCTCCCTGTTATTAAAAATAGTATTTGAGCTAAATAATTACAGATAAATTTAGCGTTATTTTTCAACGTTTTTTATACTGCTAAGACAATTTTTATGTAGTCAAATTCAACGGGTGCGCGCGCCTGACTGCATTCCCTTGCTCGACTCTCCTAAAGTGTCCCCAGAAAGTGTGAGGTGAGGTGGGGTATCTGAAGACAGAGGGGGGCGGGGAGTGGCCGTCATTCTGTGGCTCTGGTACAGTGTCAAAGCGTGTGTACCAAATTATCGAAACGCGTATATGCTAACCGTACCGAAGCTATTATTGAGTCCGTACTGACGCGAAGGGAGAAGCGAGAAGGGCATCGCATTCCAGCGAAGTATATAGATAATGTGACAGGGTTGTAGATTACATTTATCGCTGATTTCCCTACATTCTGAAAGAATCGTTTTCAAAAATGGGATATCATAATACTCGCTGTTCATGAACCGCTTTGCCACGTCTCCCGGTGCTACTATATAAACACAATCAATGCTCTCTAATAATGAGGTAATGACAGTATTTATAAATGTCGTCTTTATTATGTTCTAATTCTAGATTTAATCATGATTGCAATACCATGCGATTTTTAATGTGTGGTATACATTTAAATTGTGAAATACGTTATGCTGATGGTGTACTCACGGAAACACATCAAGCTACACAAAACCAAATTAAGCTGGCCTCGCTTAGGTTGAATAACGTATAACGTTGTGAGGCTAGCTTATGTTTGTTTTTTATAGCTTAATGTGTGTGCCGTGTGTACCTATTAAATAAAATAAAAATAAAATAAATGACGGATTCAATAATGCCCCAAACGAAATCTGAGGATACTTTTCTCTAGTACCTACTACTCCATCTCGCTCACACTAAATGTCAATTCGGACTAAAATTTGCTAAGATTTTTTACGAGACTGCATCTAGTTCTTAAATTTGATCGATGATTGGATGTGATTATTTTTATGAACTCAAAATTCATCAAAACTACGATGCTTGAGCGTGACAGGAATGCATCGATTCGAGCTAAAAAAAATCTCTATAGTCTGACCACAAGGACTGTCGGCTCCATAGCATAGATAGCGCGTCGAAATACGGGGGCAAAGAAGTCCGCTCCGCTCTGACATTCCCTCGTAGACTTTCGCGGTCACTAATCGGTTTATTTTGCACCGAATTGTGTACGTCATACACACATGAGATAAACTATCCAGAGCACTGTCGCACCCAATGGCTGGCACACCTCTTGTGGACAGACTTGTACACATGCCAATGAGATTTGTGAATCATTCCATTTCTTTATTTTAACATTATAACAACTATCTGATTTGGTATATGTTTTGAAAATAACATCTCATATTTTTTTCTAAAGGCCGCTCCACATTCGCGCATCACGCGTGAACTCTTATTGGATCTACATTCGCAGTGTTATCACTACGCAGCTTTCGCACGTTCGCAGGCTCTTTGACGCGGGCCAAAAACCGACAAAAAGTGGTGAACACGGCGCGAACCCGCGAAAAATATGCGAATCGGCTCCACATTCAGGTTTTCGCGCGTTCGCCCGCGAATGTGGGGCGGCCATATCACTTCATTCTACACCTATAGCATGCGGCAGGCGATGGTATCGTCACATATACTAGGGGAAACCCGATAAAAATGCTTCAAGTACCCATTTAAAATGTGATAAATACTTTTCAAAATTGCTATCAGTGGGGATTCCCACATGTACATTTACTCGGCGGTTTACCAACCAATAGGGAACCGCCGGGTAAACAAGTGGGTACTCCCACACTATCCTATTGTTGTATGTCAAACTTCATAGGGTTTTCACCAGAATACGTAAAGTAAACGAATGAGCACAAACAAATGAGCGTGCATAACTTGCCGAACATGTTTTTGTTAGTCCTTCCTCTCGTCCATGATTACCTCAGATCCCAAAAAGTGGATCGATCGTCGTCGATGTTCCTAAGAAGACTAACATAATCTTCTCAATAGCGTGAAAGATATTTAATACCTACACTCATCCTGCACTCGATAAACTAAAATATTAAGGGCCTGTTTCACCACTTCTGAGTAAGTTCTTGCTAGCTTATTCGACAGATAGTTTGACGTTTGAGTAGGTGTGTTCCAAAGCTGTTCAACGAGCTACCAGCAGATATTCGAAATGAGGCAAAGAAGCCAAGATTTTGTAAATTGTTGAAGGAACTGTTACTATCAAATGTTATCAGTGATTAGCTAGTACGTACTTTGTACACCAGTCATGTAACGTGTAAAAAATATACTATTATAATTGCGCCTATGTAATGCGAGACTGTAATTTTCTGTTTCCTACAGCCAAACCATAAACATGGTTTTGTAGGACTTTTTGTAAAAAATGTATTTCTAAACTTCTTATTAAATAAATTTAAAAAAAAAAACGTATTTTGAATGAAAATATGTCAAAATATCTGTCGGATAAGCTAACAAGAACTTACTCATAAGTGGTGAAACAGGCCCTGAGTCTTTTCGGAACTTTCTTTCAGTTTTCAACAAAACAGACAATTCTTAGGCAACTTTTTAAAACCCTCGCTTCAACTATTGGAACTAAGCGGTAGGACCAAGGACAATAAATGAAATATAATTATGAAGGTATTTGACAAATGAGTAGAGTACGTACAAAAAGTACCGACTTTTAACACTCCAGACACCTTCTAAATTGTATGTTATCTATTCTACATTGTGTCTTGACCCTAAGTAAAAACATCTTAATTAGTCGAAAATTTTTCAAAAATGTTAAATATAAAATTAAGAAGAATCATACATTTTCTGCTTGATACAGATATAAACACGCTGTTCCTTGTTCATAAAGTAACTTTGCATACTACGTATAACAAGACTTTACTCCATTTTACAAATGTGAGGGCCTGTTTCACCACTTCTGAGTAAGTTCTTGCTAGCTTATCCGACAGATAGTTTGACGTATTTTGTATGAAAATTTACATTTTTGAAAAAATATCTAACGAGATAATTTATAAGTAACTCACTATTCCCTTTGCCCTTAGCCTCCATGACGATCTTGTCGTTGATACCGAACTTGCACTCCGGCATGCCGGACAAGTATGACTTCATCACCACCTTACCGGCCACGTGGGCTGATAGCACTTGTCCTGCAAATAAAAATCATTATTAGAAAAAAAAACTAAACGCTGGCTATTCGTTAAGCCAGGTCAGAGGCCTATTGAAGCGGCTTGAAAATTCTCTGACAGCAAGTTGACCACTAACTTGCCTTCACCAACACCCACTGGGCCGGCTTGGTGGAGTATTTCCCACCTTATTCGTGAGAGGAGGCCTTTGCCCTGCAGTGGGATTCTATAGGCTATAACTTTTTTTTTCATATTAGAAAAAAGTGTGCTGACGGTTTTTTAAGAGTTTGATCAGCTCGGCGGCATGGCGCCGCGATATACGTTTTATCGCGCCTTTTATCTTACTTTCCGTACATTTTCTCTATGGTACAAACACCAATATCGCGAAAAAAATTTGGTGACCATACTTTTCGGGTCGAGTAGGATTGCAATTTTGTAAGCAGATTTTCTCGCAATTGGTCTCATAGAGAAAGTTGTTCAGTTTCGTGGTTTGATCATCCTGTTAAAAACCGACAGCATATTAAGGACCCTTTACAGGGTGTACAATTAAATGCGATGCTAATGCTGGAAATTGTATTAAGAGTAAACATTTTCTTTTTTTCTTTATAGGTTGTTTAGAAAAGCAACTCAATGGAACTTTGTGAGAAATAGAACAAAGACGAAATACAACTTGTGAATAATAAAACGAGTGACAAACCTTGCGGCGACATCAGCAGATTGACGTATTCTAGTACATCCAGGAACAGCTCATTGCGTCTGTACTTGATGCCTTCGCGACGCCAACCTATCTGCCCTGTCACCTGTCGAACAAAAATCACACCATAAGTCGATATTGGTATCGATTCGGTATTGCCACGACTTAACTTAACTACATTTATTCCTGTCATTTTCTAACATTCGACTAAGAAAAGAGACAGAAAACCAAGAACTGACTTTAGTGCTGTCAAAGTGACGCTACACGCCTAAAATAAGATGGCATCATAATGCACGCCATCTTATTTAAGGCGTTTTTGGGTGTGTAGCGTCACTTTGACAGCACTAAAGTTAGTTGTTGGTTTTCTGTCTCTTTTCTTAGTCGAATGTTAGAAAATGACAGGAATAAATTTAGTTAAGTTAAGTCGTGGCAATACCGAATCGATACCATTATCCATCCAAAGTCAGAACTGACCGGGTGTTCATAAGTTCAATACTGAAACTCCATTACGCCACAAAATAAACAGGGTGTTCTATGGTTAGACAGAGGAATGGCGGTAGGATATGATTTAGAAGCTATTTTTGCTAATTACCTATTGCATTATGCTCTTAATTTTTCTAGTCATTTTCTGCATCCTTATTGGATTTTTAAGCCAGTAGGCATTAATAAGCCTATATTAATTTCAACATTTATATCCTTCATTCTAAAGTCCAAATTTTTGGAAATTTTTCGTATGAAGTGTCGAGGGTGTGTCTACGCCAACAAGTGCCTTTGTGCATACTATGAGGAATATGTTATTCTTATATTTGCATTTAGGTTTAGTATTGAATGTACCTGTGATGTGATCTGCGCCTGCTCCTCCTTAGAAGCGGATTTGATTCCCTGCTGAGTGATGAATGTCTTCAGCACTCCGGTGTCTGAGTTCTGTGGGTAGCCGAAGTCTAGGATCTCTGGAATATTACATACCCTTTGTAAGATATTGAAAATAAAGAATTATTTGTAAATACCTAATCAAAAAGGATCAAATGACTATGTACAGTCACCAGCAAAAAGATGTATGCACTTTTACTATGTCTTGTAGTAAAAAGATGTATACACTTTAGTACTACACATAGTACTTAAGTGTATACATCTTTATATCAAATATTCTGTATCAAAAGATGTATACACTTTAGTACTACGTGAATGCATCTTTATACTACGAAGTAGTAAAAGCGCATACATCTTTTTGCTGCTGACTGTACATGTACACAATCCAGACATTCCTAGAATGCAACATTAATAAAAAAACGAATCACGAGGAGGAGTTCTACAAATAAATATAGTTCTGAAAAATAATCTGCTTAGTTTTAGCACCTGATTGCAGATTGTGGCAAAATAAAAATAAACAGAAATTATATCAGTTGTCATTCATATTGTTTGCGTTCTTTGTAAGGTCATACCCAATTTTTATTTGGATTTGATACATGTCGCCAGAAAAGTTGTTTTAAAATAAATGTTATAGTACCTTAAAAAATTTAACAATACCTTTAAAAAAATGTGGCATCCAATTCATGCCAATTGTATTGTATTGTACTACTATGATTATTAAAATCAGTGATGTTTTACAGTTCTTTGTCATAAACAAAATAAATTACAGTAATCTCTTCATGACTCACTTTCCTGTATTTTCCCAACATACAAAAATAAGTCTCAAAGACAAATACATAATAATATGCTCAAAAATCATGTTTATCAATTCGTATTTTAAACTCCATATGGCAAAATGGGAATTATTAAATATGTTATAGAGTATTTGTTAAATGGAGAGTAAGGAAAAACTGAAAATTCAAATTCTCACCATCAAGCAACTCGTAGATAAGAACAAAGTTGTTCTTGATGTTCTCCTCTGAGATCTTGCCGAAGTACGACTGCATCACGTCTATGATCTTCAGTAGGAACTCAAAGACCATGGCTGCGTTCACATTCTGCTTTGTGACGGCCGCTAGCCAGATGTTTGCTCTCTGTTGGAGTGGGCAAATGATTCATAAAGGATGGCAAACTTCGGAAGTCACTATTGTGGAGTCTAGGCATGGCAGTTTATTATGGAACAGCAATTTTTTTATGTTTATTCCCATTATAAAAGTTGTTCAGTGTGGTCATCATGATACAAGTCTGAGCTAGATTCTAGTACTTTAAATGAGACTAGATAATCTGTGTGACAATGTATAAGATATTTATTTATTATATTATAACACTTTATTGTACACCCTTTGTGTACAATAAAAATAATATACAGAGTTGAGATAACATTTACAAAGGGTGATTCTGATGTAACTTAAAATAACTTATGCAAACGAAGTCACGGGTAAACTGTAGTTTACTATTGTTTTCTATACATTAGAAACGGGCCCAGTGGGCCTAGCATACCAACCACAATGAAATTTAATAAATCGAGATACCAGTTTTTAGTACTTTGTGTATGCGAAAGCGAATGCACATGACAGTTTTATAATTTTATCGTTTAGACATGCATGGCACGCTATCCGTAGTTCAGTGGAGCTTATAGACTATAGTACTAAATTACATTAGAAACTTGACTGACCAATGACTCATCCGATACCACCTCAAAATTACAAACTACTTATTTCTTACCTTGATGTGAAAGAAAGATGTTCTCGCGATGTTGGTGACAGGCGAGCGCACTTGCTGCCTAGCATGGATCACATTCACCCTGAACGCGTCCACGGCATTACGCCCTATATCGTCCCGATACACCCGCGAAATTAGGACTTCGCCTTTATGGTTGTATACGAAGAGGCCCCCGATCATTTTGAATAGGTCTTCTGAAAAAAAAAAGGTGATATTCTTTTTTTTTCTGATTAGGCCCGCCGATTGACTACCCTCAAGTTTGTCATGGATTTACCAGAAAATGAAAGGTTAGGCTTTCTGGTTAGGCTGAGAAGAGATTCGGGATGAATTTAAATGGGATAATAAACCAATAGGACAGGATATGACCAATAAAACTGTAAGAAAGGGTGCCCAAACGAAGAAGGCAATTGGAAAGCAATTTCACTTACCTGCTACTTTCTACTATTAAACATTGAAGCTAGATTGTATTTTCATTGATTGGATATCAATGTAACTGGTTGAATAATAGCATTTTCTTGTAAATTTCACTAAAAAAGACGAAACCCGCCCCCAAAATGAAACGTCAATAGCTAGCAGATAACCATAGACAAAAGGAAAAAAAGATCCTCGTTCCTCGTTCTCGTTGAGTCAAATGTTTAACAAAGGGATGCTGAATGAACAATTAATGTTGATTTTCGATGGACGCTTCCGCCATCTAGCGATCATGTGTGATATAACAGTATTTGCTAGTTATTAATCATTTTCTTTAGGTTTATGCACAAAACAAGATTTCGCTTATTGCCTTCACTGTCTGTTGTTTTTGGTATAAGTAAGAAATTCCGAGTAGAATTCTGAAGGTGGCAAATCTATAAAAATCCTCCATACTTTTATAACGAGGCGAATAAATAAGTCAAGCAAGATATAGAACACAATAAATTCTCCCATCTATAGACTGCGACTGCAGAGATTCTCTTGCTGATTTTTAGGTCTTTTGAAGTCGCAAAATGTTATCTAGGTCACATTTGTTCTTTTCTTTTTTTATGGCTTTCAGCTGACAGACAACAGGTTAAAAACATAAAATGGCTTTCAGAAAATCCCTCATTAGGTACATAAGCCAACATGCATATTTTAAGCCCCCCAACGCATAAAGAGGGGGTGTTATAAGTTTGACGCCTGTCAGTCTGTTGTCTGTCTGTCTCATAAAGGTATTATACCTTACAAGAATAGAGCAACTGACATGAGTTGTCAAAAATGAAACCATGTTTTGATGTTTTCAGGAGACTATTCGCAGGCAAAAATTCGAATACTGTCTATAATTCTGAGTCTAACGTGAAATCGTGGATAAATTAATGAAGTAGTGTCAGTATATTTCACAAAATTATCTACGATTTCACTTGAGATTCCCAACTATTCACGGAAACCGAATTGTAAAAATTGGTAAGAGATTAGAAAACGGTTCTATTGCCTCGAGTCACGTATCGCTTTATATTATACAGTAGTGCCGCTAGGTACATCTCGCTCTCTCAGCTGTCAGTTCCTCTGTTCATGGTATAATACCTTTATGGTCTGAATCGAAGATGTTCGTTGCTTCCAACGAAGGATAGATGGCGGTGTTTTCTATCTTAAATTGTTCTCAACCATAAACAAAATTGTCGTAGAATACAAAAGAACCGTTGCTTATTGAGGACGTCACTAGTTTCATAGACAATATTTGAAAGGAAAAAAAATCAAATCTGCACTATGGTACGCGAATTGGGTCGATTATGTCATGGCGGGTTAGATGTTTTCGGCACTTGGATTTATTGAATTTATTTTGAATTACGCCGTCAATGATCTCGTTTAAACCGCTGTTGTCTAACATTAAGCGTATTTATATCATAGTGATCTTTTTTTAAACTATTCAAATGCTGAAACAATTGCAAATGGGCCTTCGCGCGTTCATGCTCCTAGCATCTAAAGTATGGAGTTGTTTTTGTTATATGTTTAAGAAGCAATACCGAGCGGTAAATATAAACAATAATGCGTTATATGTTGTGTGATTAATTGGTTTTACGCTGGAGTTTGTTTAACTCACGTGGTGTTTTATTTTCAGTTGGCTCAGTACCAGTCTGTCAAGTATGAAATTTATCCACTTTCGCCCGTATCTCGACACAGGCTGAGTGAGTAGACAATCAATTTTATCTTATATTGTTATTGCAAATCATCGTCTGAGCTGCCGCTGTGTCGCTCTTATCAGAAACATTGTTGTTTCGACGTTATCGAAACATCCTTGTGGGGACATGCTGTATGCCTTGATAGTAAATTTAAGTTTAGTCAATAGTATCCTTTTTCTCCACTCCGGACGGAAAGCGTCAATTTTCGTCCCGCTGCGTTAGCGAAAAACGAAGTTGTCGCTTTCCACCTCTGTCAAGGAGACAATAGTGTAGGTACTAACCTCGGATAGTAAATAAGAAAGCCTTAGACATGAGATCTATTACTAATATACTATTATAATACTAATCTACTATTACTATACATAATAATTATAAATAAATGTCTTGGACATATTAACACAGATTATCTAGGTAGGCTCATTGAAAGTACCATAATCTAGCCTTATCATATCAGTCGATAAACGTCCACTGCTGGACATAGACCTCCCCAAAAATGGGAGGATTTGCCATAATCACCACGCTTGGCAGGCGGGTTGGCGATCGCAGTTGGATTGAATGTGTGTACTCAGAGGATGCTGCTGCCCATCCTCCGGTAGATCCCTTAGTTACAACACCCACGGGAGGAAATGGGATGGTGCTACTCTTAGCCGACACCACATGGACTCATTGAAAGTACCATAATCTAGCATAGACTTGTATATTGATGACTAGACAGTAGACAATGATATAGAATACATACAGGAGTGTCATCTTAGGATAGATACAGAGAGTCATATTGCAGGTTCTGACACGAGCACTTGTCTCGCAATGGTGGTTGCGCGGTTCGCGTTTTTACCTGCCATAAGGCTCCACAATCTTCTTGATCATAAACAATCCCTGAGATTGGGATAGACACTCCCACAAACTACTTGACACTGGTGGAAACGCATGCAAAAGTCCATTAATTATAAATAGAATAGGATAGATACAAACATGCATGGCTCGGGTACAAATATTCATATTCAATGGAGTTGCTCTGTGGCTCTGCTATTGGGTGGTCGTGTCGGTTGCCCCATCCCCGGTCCACAGTGGAACTCCAGTGGTGGCTCAGGATATTGTTCTTTTATAAGAACAACCCTTGAAGTCACCAAAATATCAATATAACCGTACAACGTCAAGCACTTTTGCTATAAAAACTCGACATTGGCAAAATCATCACATACCCAAGATGGCAGCCATTTTTTAAAATATAGAATAGAATTCATATTCAATATCACAAATATTTGTCCCTTACGGGATTGGAACCCACAACCCTTGCATCAGCAGACGGTTTCACTACCAACCATGCTATCAGGCCATCTAATAAGTTGTGGGTACTGGTCTCAGATGTCAACCTTGTAACCTACTGCACATGAGGTTCACAATTGAATGCAAGATATAAATCGTGCAAGAGAAATAATCAAAGAGATTTGATGATTGATTGTCCATGCCCAAACACTTTCACTTATAAAAAAATTATTTAGTAGACATTTATTATTTATGCTCTACATTAACTTTTAAAAAATATCCTATGCTTTAATTACCAGAACTTATCCTATAATATGTGTACAAAATTTCATGCAAATCTGAAAAATGCACGTTTGAGTCACAAACATCCAAAGATTGTCACAAACTTTTACTTTTATACTATTAGTCCGGTAAGTATAATTATCTAATTTGTGTGACAATGTACAAGATGTTTATTTTATTTATTCATTAGTAGGATATTCAACGTTATAAGCATATGCTTATGTGTTTTTTATTATACATAGGTTGATATAATAATGATTAATGATAGATAATGTTTTATTTCTGATAGCACTATCAAAGAGGCTGCCATGTCCTTACCCCAAGAACTTTTATCTCTTGTTAGCAGTAGATATACATACAGATTAAAAACATATTTATAGCCTGGCTCTTAAGGGTCAGTTCCAGTAAGACTGTTTTAAAATGTTAACAAAAAGCTAACTCAATTACTATTTCATCCCATATCAAAAACTTTTTGATAATTTGGGTCCTGCTAACGATATTCTGAATGTGCTATATTTACAATGTCTATAATTTCCAGTTCCTATGTCAAGCACGTATCCAGGGGTTGGGGTAGGTGGGATTTATCCCCCCTCCCGGAATTTGAATATTTGTATGGAACAATGAAAATCTCCCCCACAAACCCACAGCATAACTAAAGCATACTAAGGTGACATTAGAGATGTATCATTGCTGTGCATGGAAGAAATTCACCCCTATGTTTTCCTTCACCTATCAGCTATTGATAATGATAAATACAACGGTACATAAATTCCGTAAAACTTAGTGGTACAGGCCAGGAATCGAACCACCGACTCATGATTTAGTCGCTAGCTCTCTTCGGTATGGACTATCATCGCTCATTTACAATGAATGAGATATCAAATCTAATTAATCATTGTCTTATCTATTGTTTTCCCGACGGCCATGTGAACATGCAACAAGCAAATCAGTAGCAATTTGCTTAAACAGGCTTCTATTTATTATTATTTACTTCATTCCTTGCAATTTTAACTGTAGCTAATAGGTAATTAAAATCTTTGATTAAAATTGAAGAATACATTCAAATTAATTTTAGATAGTTTTTTGATGATGAATTGTTTTAGGAAAAAATATCTGTTTTTGAAGATGTTTATTTGTATATTTTATTCCAATTCCAATAAGATAATGTAAATAAGTCCATATTGACACAAATTACACAAGATTGTAGACAAAGGACATTATTTTTTAAAGGTTTAACAAACCTTTAGGACAAGATTCAGAAACGTTTTTTTGAACGTATGTTAGAATTTCCGAAATTCGGAATTTCGGAGACATAACTTGAATTTAAGTACGAATCTCGACCAAGTATGGAATCAAACTTAAACTTAAAATTATTGTACACACAGAAATACAGATGAATACAGCATAGACAAGTACAAAGGGCCAGCTTATATCGTGCGGAACGTGGAATGGATATAGTGTCAAAATGGTTAAGCACCAACTTACTAACTCTTAATGTCTTGAAAACGAAATACGTATGCTTCCATAAGACCAAAGCTTCCAAACCACCGCCCAATCTCACCGTTAGGGTGCACAATTGCGCTCAAACTCAGAGCTGTACGTGTCCTTTCATTGAACGGGTACCAGCTCTCAAATATCTGGGCCTAACGCTTGACGAGAATCTGACATTCAAGCCACACGTCACGGCTCTAACCGGACGCATTAGGCGCATGATCGGGATAATGAAGCTGCTCCGGGACGGTGCGGACGGGGAGATATTGCGTCTGGTTTATTTGTCACTTTGTCAGTCTCTCCTTACTTACTGCATAACTGCATGGGGGAGCGCCGCAAAGTCTGTTCTCATAACTCTTGAAAGGGGCCAAAGATCTGTCCTCAAGGTGATGTTGAGGAAACCTTTTCGCCATCCCACTGCGGTACTCTATCGTGAAGCGAACGTGTTGTCTGTCCGACAGCTCTTCTTGCTAAGAGTTGCCCTGGTGTATCATAAAATAGTCTTGAATTCCCCTAACTACCACGACATGCTATCAAAACGTGTCTTCAAAGCTGAAACGCCACTGGTGAGAACGGTCTTTGCGCAGCGTTTTCCGTACTTCCTGTTTCCTTACATATACAATAAAATAAATAAGCAATGTGAGATAAAACGATGTTGTATTCGAGAGTCTAAACATAAATTAAGAACTTGGTTAGCTACCTTAAACTATTCTGAAACAGAGCTTCTTCTAAACATCCCCGTCTAAACAAATGCTCAAAAACGGCAAACGTACGTTCATTTACGCAAACACACACACACACACACACACACACACACACATACACACCCCCACACTTCACTTGCATGCTCTTTTCTCAGAGAAAAATGTTTTAAAATTAACCTCAGTAATTTATTTGCTCGTTTGCTAAATTCAACTGTAGGTATTGTAGATTTAATCTGTATTTGTTATTTTAGTCCTAACTGTCTTCTGAGTTGTGTTGTAAACATATATATATTAGTAATCCTCTGTTTTGGACCATCGTACTACAGGCATTCCCTTGTACGGGTCCACAAGTAAACCGTATGTGTAAACTAATTTTAGTAAATAAATGATTTGTATGATTTGTTTGTTTGTATATCTGAAGAGATTTCTTCCAGCAGACCTGAAAAGTACAGGCGATATCAAATCGTCGCGATGTACTAATCGTAAAAATGTTCAGGGATGGTTCATCAAGCTAAGACGTCGAGGATATGGCTATTAGCCTCCAAGTAATATTTAAACTGAGTTACGTTTAATTATGAACTTTATTTATAAACAAATTACTTAATTAAGAGAGCCGAAAATACTAATTCAAACAAATCTGGTTCTTATAACAACACTACTTAAGGTTTAGTTCCGCTTACGCTCTTGCTTTGTCCGCTTCCTCTCGTAGCTTATTACAAACTGACTGCCGGCTCGCGGTTCCCGCCTTTTATACTGAGCGCGCTGCCTTCCAGAAATTTCCCGCCGCAACGCGACGTTCTTTCGATGCGTTCGGTGTTTAGCACGCCAAATTGAACTCTATTGACACCTATTTGGAGGTCTCTCATATTTTCATGAATTTACCTGTATTTTCTGGATTTCTCTGGATAATTCGACTCATTTGAGATTATACTAATATTTTTACATGCAATAATGAACCTTATTCACTTCTGTCGCCAACATCCTCCCCCCCGTGTTCAGCACCATCTTTTTGGTATGGCGACAATGCATGTTCTATCACTACTATTTTAGAACTCGGTCTTCGAAGAATACCTCCTGTTGTTTTTACATCGATGATCCTGATGCGGCCGTCCGGACCTGGATAAGTTTTTTGTACCCTCCCTCTTGGCCATAGATTTCTCGGTAATGCTGAGTCTACAATGAGGACTACATCACCTATTTCTGGATCTTTCGATTCTCTTCCCTTTGTTTGACGTGGAAGTAATGTTGGCAAATATTCCTTTAGCCAACGTTGCCAAAAATGATCTGCTAATTTTTGAGCTGTCCGCCAAGAAGCACGTTTGATAAGTACATTTTCTTCAAAATTTCCCAAAATTGGTGCTCCGTTTGACCTTCCAATAAGAAAATGATTCGGTGTTAATGCTTCCTCATCCTTAGGATCAGCGCTGATATGAGTAAGTGGTCGAGAATTTACCGTGTGTTCGACTTCTAGCAACAATGTGTGTAAAACTTCTTCTGGCGGGCTTTTTTCCTTTAAAACAGTTGCTAGTGCGGTTTTTACAGATCGCACCATGCGTTCCCAAGCTCCTCCCATATTCGGTGCCCCAGGTGTTATAAATTTCCAACGAATTCCAACCAAATCTGCCTCTGAAGCAATCTCAGCTTTCTTCATCTTCTGTAATTCTTCTTGTAGCTCCCTGTTAGCCCCGACAAAATTAGTTCCATTATCACTATAGATTACTCGCGGGGTTCCTCGACGAGCAATCATGCGTCTCAGTGCCATGACCATACTATCTGTCGAAAGTGATGCTGCAAGTTCTAAATGAATTGCTCGTGTTGTTAGGCACGTAAACAATGCACCCCATCTTTTTTCTTGACGTCGTCCAATAGTGACGAACATAGGTCCGAAGTAGTCAACTGCTGTACAATTGAATGGATGTATACCATATTGAAGTCTTTCAGAAGGCAAATTTCCTGTCGGTGGTAGTTGTGGTTTATTTCGGTATACTCTGCACCACTGACATGCATGTATCACAGAACGTACAGTATTCCTTAGCCTTAATATCCAATAACGTTGTCTTATCTCATTAATTACGGTTGCATGGTTTCCATGGAAGAATTTCTCATGATAATGAGCGACAAGAAGTCTTGTTATGTGATCACGCCCTTCCAGTAATACTGGATTTTTCTTTTCTTCTTCCATTTCTCGTGCTGCGTCGATTCGTCCCTTCAAACGGATTATTCCTTCATTGTCGACCCAGACGTCTAACTTTTTAAATTTCAATGATTTCTCGAGTGGTTTCTCATTTTGTAATGATTCGAGTTCCTTTGAGAAGCATTCCTCTTGTGACCTTTTTATCAACAACCTTTCGGCTTCGACTAAATGCTTCTGCTCTAGAGGTAACAACACCCTTCTCTCTTTCTGAAGAGATTTCTTTGTTTCACAGTATCCGTCCTTATTAAATTTTCGTTTTTTAGTGCATTGCAATTTCCATGTAGGATCTTTATCTTTTGTTGTTATCCTTCTGGCACTTGCTACTTGCTGCCTCCGCCGACAAAGGTCGATGAACATTATCACTCTAGCGGTAGTTCGTAGCAATCGCTGCCAACTAGAGAATCTTTTGTGGTCAGGAGTTGATTCATTTAACAACATTCTTACATGTACCACAATATCCTTAGACTTTTCTTCACCAGTCAATTCTATTTTTCCAAATTTTCTATCTTCCGGCCACTTTTCCTTCCTTTCATACAAGAATAAAGGACCTTTAAACCAACGATGATTTTCGTCGAACTCTTTAGGTGTGTTCCTTGTTCCATCATCAGCAACATTCTCTGCTGACGGTACCCATCTCCATTGTGATGGTTTCGTTAAATCCTCTAGCTCTGCCAATCGATGAGCAACAAAAGGTTTAAAGGTTCGTGGATCCGTTTTTATCCAAGATAACACTGTGCTCGAATCTGTCCAAAAGGTCTTTCCCTTAACTTGCAGTTCTAATTCTTCTTCTACTGAGGATGCCAATCTCGCTCCTAATAGTGAGGCTTGGAGTTCTAATCTCGGCATTGAAATAGGTTTAGGTTGTGTGACTCTTGCTTTTCCGGCGATTAATGTAACGTGAACACTTCCATCAGGTTCTTCTGTGCGCCAGTAAACGGCTGCTGCATAAGCACTTTCACTCGCATCGGTAAATGTATGTAGCTCCCCCCCTTGCATGGAAGGAGCCAAGCATCGAGGGATTCGCAACTTTCGTAAAATTTCCAAGTTCTTTATATAATTCATCCAGGCGGTGAAATGTGCATCTTCTATTTCCGTATCCCAGTTAATCCCAGATCGCCAGAGCTCTTGTATCAACTTCTTCCCTTGTATCAATAATGGAGATGCCAGTCCCATTGGGTCGAAGGTTGACATTACAGCACTCGTCACCTGTCTTTTTGTTGGTTTCCTCTGACCTTCTATGATGTCAGCTGGAGTGTTGCGTAAGTTTGTGTTGAACACTAATGCATCTTCTTCTAAACGCCAACAAAGTCCGAGAGTTTTCTCTTCCTTCTTTTGTCCTAGTGTTACATCAGTCTTGCAATTTTCTCCCTGACAGATTCTTTTCAGGACATTATCTCTATTCGCAGCCCAGCCTCGCAATTCAAATCCTGCCACTTTATGGATTCGATCAACTTCTTTGGCTATTCGTATTGCTTCCTCTTCTGTACTGAAACTTTGAAGGTAATCATCCATATAATGATTCTTTTCAATAGCCTTTACTGCCTCTGGTTGTTCGTTCTGGAACTCAGATGCATTTTTGTTCTTTACAAATATGGCTGTGCTGGGTGACGACGCGGCTCCAAATATTACCGAAGTCATTCGGTATTCCTGCGGTGTTCCTGATCGTCGTTCTTTTCTCCATAAGAATCTGAGGCTGTCGCGATCTTCTTCTCTAATCTTTATCTGCAAAAACATCTCCTTGATATCTGCGACTACAGCCACTGGTCCCTGTCTAAATCTAACTAGCACGCCAAATAAAGATTGCAACAAATCTGGACCAGTTAGTAAGGCATCATTAAGACATTTTCCATCAGATCGTGCGGCTGCATCAAACACAATCCGAATTTTCCCCTTTGTGGGATGCGTTACCGCAAAATGCGGAAGGTACCAAGTCTTTTCCGAGGTTGGTGTATCCGGAGCTATCTCAGCATAATCGCTGTCTATTAGATGTTGGATTTGTTTTCCATATTCTTTCTTTAAATTCTCATTTTTATCCAACTTGCGTTCCACATTTACAAGTCTTTTAAGCGCTGAGCTATAATTGTTTGGCATTTTCTCATCATCTTTTTTCCACAGAAGCCCAGTTTCAAATCGTCCATTTGGTAGCCGCTTGCTAGTTTCTTCTAATAATGCTAACGCGCGCCCTTCTGAATCAGTGCTCGGTCGTTTAGGTTGGACTCCCAATGACTCTATGCTGAAATGATGCTTGATAAGTTCACCCAGTTGGTCTTCCTCGTCTCTTTCTGTCGTTAATGTACTGCAATAATTCACAAAGTTTACTGGTTGACTAAAACTTGAGTAGCGTCCATGTAACACCCATCCGAGACTAGTTAATGAAGCAACTGGGTGTTTCGGGTCGCCTTTCTTTATCTTTCTAGATACTATTAAGCTCCAGTTGTCTTGACCAATCAAAAGTCTTGGTTTCTCCATATTGTAGGTTAATCTGTCCGTCAACCCTTTCAAATGACTACAGGATTCTAGTAGTTTCTTGTCAACATACTGCGGCGAAAGATCTAGACAATCGATAGTGCGTACGTCATTCATATTCCTTTTATCAGTGCGGTGTATACCGCGAATCTTTAAGTCAAGGCGCGTAGAGTCTTTTTTCTCAATCTTTCTTCCCCCAACAGTCTCTATGAGTAGCGGTTCCGTCGGGCCAGTTACTCCAATTTTTTCTGCTATTGCTGAATCCAGAAGGCTAACTGTTGAGCCTTCGTCGAGCAGAGCAAGTACTTTTGCCGAGGCCTTTGTTCCATAGATCTCTACAGGAATGATCTTCAGGAACGCTCTCGCTGATGATGTCACATTGACTGAAGATACAATATTCTTGGTATCTGTATCATCCTTTACAGAACCGTCATTATGAACTTGAGAGTTGGAAGAACCTTGTGCACCGTTTGTCGGTGACCCATTTGATAAGTATTGCAGGGTAGGAACGTCGGAGTGCAATAGAGTGTGATGCGTTCTGTTGCATTTCTTGCATCGTGAGCCTCTGCAACTTACCCGTTGATGACGTCGCCGTAGACACAGAAAACATAACTGTAGTTTCTTAACAATATTCCATCGCTCCTCTACTGTCTCATTTTTAAATTCTTGACACTCGTTGATCCAGTGTTCCCCATTACAATGAACGCAAAACTTTTTTGTCACAGTGGATCTTACGTCGTTATTCTTATTTTGTGGCGTTCTGTACTCATCCTTGGTTGCATTAACTTTGTGTCGCTCTCTGATATCATGTCTACCTCGAATTTTCTCTGGTATCTCCGGAGGTGCGTATGCGCCGCAAATATCTGCCTCTATACTAAGGAATCTGTCAATCTTAACCAGCTCCGGTTCCTCTTCGTACATGTAACGGGATCGGAAATCATACCACCTATAGCGTAAAATCGACGTGAACTTGTCTATGATACATTTGCATAGTTCCGGAGAGTGTAAGTAAAACGTTTTCTTTAGAGCTTTTATGGTAGCGACAGTATTGTTAACCCTATTCGCAAACATACATATTTCTCTCGGTGAGTCTACCAATTTTGGCATAATTTTCACTTTTTCTAGTTCTACTAGGACCAATGCATCAGGCCTTCCAAAGCGTCTCTCTAGTGCAGACATTATTTCTGAGGGGTACGTACTTACATACAGCAGGCTCTTAACTGCCTCTCTTGCTGCCCCTTTGACGGCTTTCCTTAGCCTGGCCATATTTTGCACATCATCGAAGAGATTCGATGTGTCTTCATACACTTTCTTGAACGCAATCCATTCATCACAGCTACCGTCAAACATAGGCAGCTCATGAAGATACTTCGGTGGGGGTGGTGGCGTCTCTTTCCCCTTAGTGGCCAATATGATGGCTTCTGCCAATGCTCCAATTTCGCTCTTCACTGGCTCAGGTACAGGTTTCAACGTGGGTTTGATAGGTCCCTTATTATCAGATATCATCCACGGTGCTTCCGAAAAAGCTCCAATGAAAGGATCCTCCTTATGAAACGTCGATTCCTGCTGGTTCCATTGCTGCTCATCATCCTTACCAGCATTGCACTGGGACATTCTAAATTCAAGTTCTGCCAGTTGTCTAGCAATAGCTGCTTCTTCCATTTGTCGGAGTAACAATTTGTGCCTTGCCTCCATTTCTTTCCTGCATGATGAACTGGCTGACGACGATCCGCTTTCTGACCTCTGCTGGCGTGCTTGACCTTGAACCAGAGTAGCATCAGAATCTTCTCTGCGTAGCCCAATCGGTAAAGAATGCGTAAAGGTCGATCCTTTTCCATGTTCGGCATGCTTAATTCCACTTCCGGATGTCATCATCATCGCAGGTACTGAGTTTGTATCCAGATTTTGTGACACACCACTATTTCCAAGATTCACAGTAGGAGTAGGTACGCCAACCTGCCTCCTTTCCTCATTTCCCAACGGCTCCCTCACGGTGGCACCGCTATCCGTAGACGTCGTAGCTCCAATAACTGATGCCGGTGTCCGAGACTCCATGTCGAAGGTTTTACTCCTCGTCTGCATCATATGTCTCCAAAATCATCAGATGAACCGATCCGGCTCGAAGGACCAAATGAAAAGTACAGGCGATATCAAATCGTCGCGATGTACTAATCGTAAAAATGTTCAGGGATGGTTCATCAAGCTAAGACGTCGAGGATATGGCTATTAGCCTCCAAGTAATATTTAAACTGAGTTACGTTTAATTATGAACTTTATTTATAAACAAATTACTTAATTAAGAGAGCCGAAAATACTAATTCAAACAAATCTGGTTCTTATAACAACACTACTTAAGGTTTAGTTCCGCTTACGCTCTTGCTTTGTCCGCTTCCTCTCGTAGCTTATTACAAACTGACTGCCGGCTCGCGGTTCCCGCCTTTTATACTGAGCGCGCTGCCTTCCAGAAATTTCCCGCCGCAACGCGACGTTCTTTCGATGCGTTCGGTGTTTAGCACGCCAAATTGAACTCTATTGACACCTATTTGGAGGTCTCTCATATTTTCATGAATTTACCTGTATTTTCTGGATTTCTCTGGATAATTCGACTCATTTGAGATTATACTAATATTTTTACATGCAATAATGAACCTTATTCACTTCTGTCGCCAACAAGACCCATGATAAAGAGAAAGTTTACAAAGTAAGGCTCAAGAGAGTTTATATACTTTGTAACACGCGTTACCAAAACTCTAAAGTTTAGATATAGATTTGTTATTTGATTTTGTGTGCTTTTGTATTGAAATTTGTTCTTTTTGATTGGAGGAAATAAAAGCCATACGCAAATAATAACACGCGTTAGATAAAAGTCCCTTAAAAAAACGCGTTAGAGTCATAGACTAAAACTCTAGCGATAGACTTGCCCTTTCACTTCCCGAGTTCACTTCGTCACTATGGCAATGACAGACCGCAATGTGTCATTTTGTGTTGTTTTGTGTGACATGTTGTTTGTTTGAACGAGCTTGTCTATTGCTAGAGTAATATGTCTATGGTTAGAGTGCATGCGCTCTAACCCACTTAGTCTATGCCAGCCGCTCGCCGCAGCGTGACGCTCCCGGTGTGCGCCCCGCAATGCTGACCGTGGTGCACAGATTTTGTTCGCGTTGTCTGTTCTATACATAATCATTCAATGATATTTCTATTACAGGTCTAGTCAAAAGAAAAATGCTGGTCCTAGACTTGGACGAGACGTTGATACACTCGCACCACGACGCGATGCTGCGACCGACGGTGAAGCCTGGAACGCCTCCCGACTTCGTGCTCAAAGTCACCATAGACAAGCACCCCGTCAGATTCTTTGTTCATAAACGGCCTCACGTCGACTATTTTTTGGATACAGTAAGTGATTTTTCGTACAAGTATTTCAGCACCTTGATGTACCGGCAGGCAACTTGGCATCGCTGGAGAGACAGCAGTACAGCCCATGTCTCAATCGAATCAAATGCTTTATCGTAGTCTACGAACGCCAAGCAAAGATGCAGGTTTCGCCGGAGCGTATGTAATGTATGTGATCCACATAACTGAAACGTCTTCAGAACCCGGCTTGTTGAGGCTGAAAGTCGTCGAACCTGCGCTTGAGACGGTTCGTAAGGGGAAAACATTTACACTACTTTGAGGGGTGTTTTTACCCATAAATCCCATGATACTGAATAACTTTCCCTATAGAACCTATAGGAAAGTTGCAAAAAATAATTCATCTTTTCATACAAACTTTCGATTAGCTGATTGCATTTAGTACGGAAAGTCCAGAAATTTGTTTGCGAATTTCATTTATGTTTCTTAGGTAAAGTTATTCAGTATCATGGGTACAATCACCCATTAAAGTAATACCCTAACATACTGTAGACATAGCTAAGAAGCAAAATGGGCCTATAGTTCTTCAGAATGGCATTATCACCCATTTTTAAGAAGACCACCACCAATCTATTGTGGTTGGTTTTTAAAATTTAATCGCCGCCTGTAGTAGTGTCCGCATATCAGATTTATAAAAACCTGAGATGAGATTCGGCATCCTTTATAGTCGGTGGTTAGTTGGCAATATAAGCCGATTGACCGGCACTCATAACTGCATGGCGCAGTGGAGCTTTGGTATTGGAAACATCACCGTTTACGTCGTACTTCATCTTAGGAATTATTTGTATTTTATAGTTATGCAGTCGTGTAGCAAGTTTGCTGTCTGACATTGGAGTGTTAATTTAATAACTAGTATATTGCGATAATTAGAAAACAATATAGAATTACACACTAGAAGTTGTACCTACTAGAAATTTTCTGAAACTATGGAAATCGAAATTAAAATTGCGTAATGGATGAATTGCTCTTCAACTAAAAGACATTGCCCACGTGACGAACTGTATTCTTTTCAAATCGTTTCGCGACTAACTAATGAGAATAATCAAAGAACAAATACAAAGCGTATTATAGAGGAACTGAGGTGGAAGGTTCCTCCATAGAAAAGGGAAGTACTTCCGCCAGGCTAGGTGTGATGCCTGGGGACCGGCCGTGGCCCTACTGATGTTTGTCGGAACCTTGTATATATACTGGGTCTGTGTGATAATTCTCCTTGCGCGATTTGTGTCTTGCCAGCGATTGTGAACCTTAGTGCAGCAGCTTACGGGTTTCCAATGTGCCATCGTCAATTGTCTTATGTCGTACTTTCTTGCTAGGGGACTGCCAGCGCCATCATTGGCAAGTTGCTACAGTATGATAGCTAAAATTATACACAAAACAGGGAGAATATCATACTTCCTAGTGCAATGGAAATTATCCTTTTCTGCAGTGGGATTTCTTATAAAATTTACCAGTTTTGTATGCGAAACTGGATTATTTGTTAATCTACAACATTGTATTTCAATTTGTCATATATCAATAAATAAAATAAAACTGGATTGGGTAATGTCTTTTAACCTTTGAATATGATTATCAAAATCAAAATCATGATATCAAAAGTTACACAATTCTAAGCAATAACCAGAAGACCCAGAAGCTGTGCATCAATAATATTAAATTGCAAGACTAGCTTTGTAGAAAACTATTTCAAACCAGACAAAACAAGTTCTATTTCAGTGCCAGCCTCTGTATATAATATAATAATTAATAAGGGAAAAACCTGTTGCATGTTTTGCGAAAATCATTTGTATCCTATGTCCCAGTTTGTAAAGTTTATTTTCAAACTTCTACCGTTAATAAGTAAACTAAATACATGCACACATGTTAATTAATTCTCAACAGTATTCTTTTCGGGGCGATCAGAGATTTGCTACCACTACACAAACTAAGCATTTGTAGTTGTAGTAAGGTTCAGTTTTTAAGAAGGTAATGTAGGTAGGTATGTGATAGTTAGTTTACTTTTTAACTACTCCGCACTGTAGGTATAAAATTGTACCTGCACAACGACCCCGTCGACGGGGAAAACTCAAGATTTTGCGCCAATCTTAGTGTAGGGACACACCTGCGGAACGTTCCGCACAACGCTTTTCCCTATACCGGCGACACACCAGTACGAGCCTTGTTTCCTAGTAGTCGCGTATTCAACCAAACTTTCGGGGAACGTTCCGCAGGTGTGTCCCTTCACTTACATTTCTCTTTTGTGTGCCTAGTACTAGTATTTACTCTGCGGTGATAGGTAGCTAGTTGGTTCACACCAAAAGTCATTAACTTACAGTTATTTTACACGAACATCTGTTTGAATTATGTTTATGATATAAAAGTACAATACAACACATAGACAAGCGTGGAAATATGCTTCAATGTTCATAACACGTGGTCGCATTGCCATCTGTTTCCATTATGAATGAGCTTATTAATAGTCCATCCTCGACGAGTTGAACATCACGACGAGGCTCTCCACCATCTGTATGCAACGAGTCCTTAAATTCTTTGGGCATACGGTCAGGAGCTCAGATAGTTTGGAAAAGCTCACTATCCTATGGAGGAGAAAACTAATATCCGCAAACAAAACAACATAAAAAATGGGTCAGGACCGGCATGACAGCAGAGCACCGGCCGTATGAAGGGAAAGAGAGGTAGAGGACGCATGCCTACGCGATGGACCGATGTAGTAAAAGAAATTACCGATACAACACTACAGGCCAGCATACACCGGGCCCAAGATCGAGCGGCCTGGAGAGCTGTGGTGGCACAAGTGTGGTGGTTCCTCAGCCATGAGGTTACGACCAAGAAGAGGAATTAATAACATTTCACGCGCGTTTATTGCATCCTAAAACTTTAGTCTTACATAAAACACGTAAGTCACGTAAATGAATTAAGAAAGCATTATAATAGTTAATTAGTTTTAGTACTTATTTCCTAACAAATTATTTGATGATGTGGCTAAATCGCCTGGTTTTTTATTCTTGTGGTTGTCGTACAAGACTATAACCAATATAAGGATTTCTTTGAAATATTTATGTGGACGAAATGCTAACTTGATGATGAGGTATACCTCATCACTTGATTCGTAGTTTTTCCTAAAGCCATACACTTTATACTTACAATACACCATTTATGACCCTATCTGCAGTACACACTTAAAAGGAGATTGTCACCTAGTTATATTAAAATTTCTAACCACTCCGAAATACGTTTGCAAGTTTATTTAAGTCGCAAACCATTTTTATAACTCGTCAATCGTCAGGGCTTTCACTTAGATGAGACCAAAGATAAGTCTATTACATACAGATACACACAGTACATACATAAACTGGCGACCGGAAAACTCACCGTGGCTTGGTATGTTGTATGTACCCCTACAAGGTGGACCTACAACCTGATGAAGGCGGCGGAAATCCCCAGTGGGTTTGAGGGTATTATTTATTATTGTTTGTTGGGCTATTGCAAGCAAGGGCCGTTAAGTAACACTGCAACCATCGCTGGTGTTTTGTGTTCGCCCCAAGCTCACACATATTTTACGCATACCTCCGAACTTATGGTATTTTCTTTTCATTCTCGGGCATACAGGTTTCCTCACGATGTTTTCCTTCACCGCCGAGCTATTGATAATGATAAATACAACCGTACATAAATTCCGTAGAACTTAGAGGTACAGGCCAGGAATCGAACCGCCGCCTCATGATTGAGTCGCTAGCTCTCTTCCGTATGGACTATCATCGCTCTTCGTTTGAGGGTAACACAGGACCGGTCGTTGTGGCGATTTTTGGGGGTACCTATATTTAGCAGCGGACGTCTATCTGCTGAGACGATGATGATGATAGTAAAAACAGAAGCTGACGACAATGACACTAAAGCGGATCAAGGCTGCGGAGAAACGGAGAAATATTAACCAATAAGATCGAATAAAATCTCGGAGCGAAGCTTCAGTGGACAGGCATCCTAAGATAAGACAGAGTATCTAGTACTAAATACAGTACGGACACTCTATGCCCCCCATCTCTTTAACCACACCCCCTCTGACAGGAAGCGTAGCGGAAGATAAACTCACTCAGTATAGAACATGCTAACCTCTTGTTAATTTTTCCCATTTGTGTGAAATGACAGCAAGAGTCCAAGGTGTGGTCATTGCTGTAAACGTCTCAAACAGATGTCGTTTCGTTCGTCAGGTGTCGCAATGGTACGAGCTGGTGGTGTTCACAGCGTCGATGGAGATATACGGCGCGGCGGTCGCCGACAAACTTGACAACGGCCGGGGTATACTGCGGCGGCGGTTCTATAGGTAAGACTATCCTACTACCCTTCTATACCTACTACTTGCCGGTAAATTTTACTATTTTACTAATAAGAGCCTAAGCACACGGCGTATTTTAAACACGCAGACAACGTGCGTTTCAAGAATGCGCGTTTACGGCGCCGTAGATGCCGATTGTTGCGTTTGTAACGAATCAAACGCGCGTAAAACTCGATACAAATGCGCGCTTGAAGCGCGTTCGAAACAGTATACACTGTTGAAGCTCGTATACGCGCGTTTGTATCGATACAAACGAGGAACAATACAAACAAATCTGATCAAAACGCGGAGCTACGAGCGACTGCAGCGCGTCTGTATCGCAGTATCAGACGACGCGCAGATGTCGCGAAAAAACTGATATTCCATACTAAACTACAAATTTTAGCTATTTCGATGTTGGTACCATAGTGAAAATTGTTCAGTTTGATAGTCTAAACAGGGGTATATTACCGTTGGCGCGCTCCATACAAACGTACTATGGTGATATTTTCAATACTAACCAATTAAGTCAATGAAATTTAGCAGAAAAAATCTAGAAACAAAGCTCTATGCTTGTATGGAGTCCGATTTTCGTTAAAATGTATAATTTTAAAGTTATAGTGCCTCAAAGATTTCCATACAAATCTTAAATTAATCCTAGAATTAAAACTGTACATTTTAACGAAAATCGTCACTCCATACAAGCATAGAGATTTGTTTCTAGATTGTTTCTGCAAAATTTCATTGACTTTAATTGGTTAGTATTGAAAATATTTTACGTTTGTATGGAGCGCGCTCCGAATTATATCCCCTTAAAAGTTTTAAATGTTTTTTTTTAAACTTTTGTAACACCTGTATACGTCCCATTGCAGGGCACAAACCTTCCCTCGAAAAGTGGGGTAAGGGCATTATGACTTTTCCTTTGTAAACTAATAGTTGTGGTGTTGTGTTGTGTTACAGACAACACTGCACCGCGGAGCACGGCTCATACACAAAGAACCTGTCGTCGATATGCGACGACCTCAACAGAGTTTTCATACTCGACAACTCGCCTGGGGCATACCGGGACTTCCCAGGTTCGTATACACAACATTTTTTGGACCTCCCATACAAAATTGCGGATCAGCCGATCGATTTTCTATGAGAGTTCCAAATTTTTTTTTTCGTCTTTCGACCCATGTTGCTTAGGGAGAGTTGTTTAGTTTTATCGTATGAATACACCCTTAACATTTTTGTAATAATTAAAAATTAGTAGTTTATAGGAGATCGGTACGATCGGGCGCTAAATTCACGCCGTTCAATAATGGACTACTTAAGTGAGACGTTCGTAAATCCTTACCAGAAATATAAAAAACCTGGTTTAGGGGCGCTGCAATCGACTATAACCTCAGTGTTCCAAGTACAAAAATTAGTTCCAATGATTTTCCGCAACATGGCGAGATTTTCTATTTTTCTGGTCGGGCTTTAACAATTTTATCTTTTTCTATTATTTCTTAGCTTGAAATAGGTACTATTTTTAATAACAGCATAAACTATTAAAACTAAGGGCCTGTTTCACCACTTCCGAATAAGTTCTTGTTAGCTTATCCGACAGCTCATTTGACATATTTTGTATGAAGATTATGTCAAATGAGCTGTCGGATAAGCTAACAAGAACTTATTCAAAAGTGGTGAAAAGGGTCCTAAAAATAAAGAAATATTGATGACGATGACGTGTACAGTATTTATTACAATTGTTCATACAATGATTCTCTCACACAAAATAAACAAAATGAAAAAGCGCGGTTTTGACATCCGATAAAGAGTTGCTGATTCGACTACTTGTCAAATAGCCTATCTATTCTATCTCTTTTTTACGATTACACGTAACCAAATGAACGGTCACTCACTGCGTATTGGTATATCAAAGCTTCATGACACGTGTGTAATGTTTCAGATAACGCGATCCCGATAAAGTCGTGGTTCTCAGACCCGCTGGACGTGTCGCTGCTGAACCTGCTGCCGGTGCTGGACGCGCTGCGCTTCACGCACGACGTGCGCTCCGTGCTCTCGCGCAACCTGCACCTGCACCGGCTCTGGTAGTATGTGAGTGTCCTTACTGTACCTACGTGCGCTTCATAGAGGGGAGGATAGCTGATGCTGATGAATACCTCCGTATTGTAACACTTTGTATGCGACGTAGCCTTCTAGAGCGAGTGGTAGAATTTACACAAGCGCATCGCTTACGATGCGCGAAAGTGTAGGTACTTATCGCGGTTCCTACGGCCGAGTGACGGAGGCCATAGTATCGAGCTGAATCTCACCTAATCTCACGTGGGGGAGAGGTGGAATCTCTGCAAATTTCACGAAATTTTTTTTCTGGAAGCACAGACTAACGTGTTTACACTGAAAATACGTACTTTGATAAATCTCGCGTGAGATCAGAGGAGGGGTCGAGGCAAATCTCACCAAGGGAGGTCGAAAAATCGCATTCACGTATGTAATGGACGCCTCCTCATTCCTAACATTTTGCGGTAAAATCGTATCGCTATTGGTTCATAGATCACATTCGCCCAGTCTCCTTTATTTTATGTTTTGTCTTGAAGAAATAATACATACTTACAATTGTTTTCTTCTTTTCTTTCCAGATGTAAACCGGCTTTTGTACAAATAATGGACGCCAGAGGTATCCAGAACTTATTTATTATTATTTTTTCACTCGTTAGGCCATTCAGCGCTTCTATTCAAATATACATATAGATATAATTATAGTTGAATAATTTTTTTTAAGTTTGTTTTTTTCGTAAATGAAAAAAGTATACATGTTAAAGAAATGTGTGAAATGCTACGTGAGTAGGAAAGAGATGTTTGTGTATTGCTTCTTTGTTTTTATTGCAAGCAATAATGGTACTACCCTAAGTGGAATTTAAGTCTAAAATCGTAATTACTTAAACTCTGATTCTCTGTAAAAAAAAAATATCTAAGGTTAAAGATGTAAGATTTGATTCGGTCTACATTTTGTTATCATTCTATTGCAACCATAGAAATAGTAAAAGGCATAATTTTTAAAAGAAAAACATTCAATATAATTAGGTTAAAAACTTTTCAAAATTTTTATAATTCAGTCTTGGCGCAAACGAGCCCCCGGTGGCCAGCGATAAGCAGTTCAAAAGCTTATTCATACATTTTGTAGGTACTCGCCACATACTTACGAACTGTGGCACTCGCTACAGCAGTATCCGCAACTGCGATAGCCACTGGTGGCTGTGGCCGGCCGGTCGCTTTTACTACTTTTTATGTCAATGTTATTCGTGTTGCTGTGGGACCTAACTCTAGATCGGTAAAATCAAAGAAAAAAGTTTTAAGCGTACTTAAATTTCACTTAGGCCTTTTAGTACTTAAAAATAGTTCCTGAAAATTACATTGCATCACACAACACTGCAGAAATGTTTATACAACCCGATTCCTTTAAACTAACCTTTGTAGTTTTTTACTGTACGTGTACTGAGATCTACTTGATTTATTTTAAGGCCGGTCCACTAGTTCGAATGAGCTATTTCACAGACAAATTGAGCTATAAAGATACCGCATAGCCAGGCAACCGCGGTCGCCGATCGTATGCACTACTACTGCATATCAAATGAAAATGATATAATTGGATCGTTCAGGGACATGTCATTAAACGAACCAATGAGCGTTTTTCTTTTTAAAATTTAGTTCCTAAAAAACTCTACAGATGGCATGTTTATCGCCCCATAGAGCCGTTCGCGAGATCCTGTCAAAATCTTGTCAAGACTGTGCCTGCCTTTTTTTTGGAATGCCAAGGGATCGAGCTCGATCCCTCGATTTTTGATTAAAATGGTTAGTCAATAATGAAATATGTCATTAAAAGATGCGTTGCCATCTTCTTGATCATCTTTTCGCTCTTTATTATTTTAAAAGAAACACGTTTTGAAATGTTGACGTTTTTTCGCACAGACCGTAGCGACATCTATCGATCCCCTAGAAAACAAAAAGAAAAACGCTCATTAGATCTCGCTTGTCCTCTGAAATCCTCCCCCGCACCATACCACCTTTTAACGCTTTCATTTTCGTACATCAGTCATTGAATACGGCGTTTTTTTGGCTTTAATTGTCTGTGGCTATACAGGTTGGAACAGAAGTTGCTAGTGTTATTAAAAGGTGGGTTAGACCATCAAACAGAACAACTTTCACGGCGGAGGCAAATTCATAATCGTGAAAAAAATCTGCTAAATCTGCTGTGACGTTTATGTTAGTTGGATAGGTACTGCAGTTTTGTATGGAACAGCCGATTTAGTTTTATAGTAATTATGAACTTTTTTTACAAGGGTTTCCATTTCTTACAACAGGGCTACTAGATTTGATTGAGCTAATTAAAATTAATTATATATGAATATGGACTTTTTTTTTTGTAAAAATCTTAGAGTAATCTCGTGAGAATGCAATGTACATAATTTCAGGATCTATTTACATTCAAAATCATCTACATACCGCGCAGATGGAAATGTCATCGACTGAAACCAACATAACTAATAGCTACTCGCTCAAATTAACGCTTTTTAGTTTGTGCTAGACTCCAATATACGGCCTACGTCCTAGCTAAGCGTATTAAATCGTTCGAGCGAGCGAACCAACGATGAGAAAATAAATTTAATTTATTTCTTTCACATTTTGACTAAAATTTCTTATACTTTTGTCTTTGTAAAAAACGTTTCAAAATAACGCTAAACTCAAATACTCAGTAATTCTTTAGCTTGAATTAGGATAAGCTATAAAAAGTAATGAAATATAGATGACGTCACAATGCAGTACAGTACTTCAAGGAAAATAATGGGCATCGACTTACTTCGTGTTCCCGAAGATGACCGACCGAAACTAGGCAGTATTGTATAATGATATAGAGCTGCTTTTACGATTATTTCCGATGTTTTCCGATGCCTGTTATTATCCTTGAAGTACTGTTTCACAGTATAAGATAGACTATCTAGTACTACATACAGTACGGACACTCTGCCTCCCTCAAATTTTTTGCCTCACCTCCACTTGGTAGACGAAGGCAAACAACAACAACAACATTAGAGCATACCATAAACCTAATATTAGGTTTATGGAGCATACTAGTGTTTTCCTTTGACATTATAGTTCTATCTCACTCACACTCACTCTGTATCGCACATGCCTACCTCTTGTCAGTTTTTTCATTTGTATGAAATGACAATAAAGTGTCCAAGGTGTGGTGTGGCAGTATTTAGTACCATTATTGGCAATGCAAAAAGCGCGTTTTGGCGTTTCATAAAGAGTAAGAGTTGCTATTTGAATAGTTTATATCTGTCTCGCTCTACTCTTTCGTTCCGGCTTCAAGTACCGCCTGCTACAAAATTTTCCTTTTCTAATTTGATTAAAGACAGTGAAATGTAACTTTTCCCGGCGACCGGAACGTATGAAAAGGGAGTCACAGTTTTCTCTGTTTCAGTCGATCGCATTCTCTATCTATGGCCGCCATAGTTGTGACGAAATTCCTAATTTAAAACAAATCCTATTTCCAGTAAAAACATATTTTTTGAAGGACAGTTGATAACGTGGTTTGCCCATTTTTGAATACAACATTGATCTCCCTAGATTTAATTTTGTGTATTGAATTTTAATTTCAGAATTAATATACTGACAGTGGCCGACCCGACCACCATATATGTGCGAGACATTAATGCACCAATGGGAGCGCTATAGTTTTCTTATGCCGTGGTCTAGCGAGCTCGCTATTGGTGGATTATTTTAATGTACGAGGAAAAAACCCACCAACGGGAGCGCTTCACTTTCCTTATGACGTGATCGCGATTGAGAACTATTGGTGGATAATCCGCCAATAGCGCGCTCTCAGCTATTGATTGTTTATTTCCCGCTATTGGTGGATTATTTCACGTTTCTTCGCACATATCTGCTAGAGGGCCACGCTAAGACTTGATTATAATACCGGCCTTAAAACTGAGCAATAATTTGCTCAAAAAAAGAAACTTGAAAATCGGCAAATCACCAAGTTTTTTTAAGTCGCGCGCTGTGAAACACATTTATGTATGAGTTATAATGACAATAGAGTAGCTGTGTATACTACTTAACTATCATGTACAAAGTATACAGACTCGGTTGCAATGTATTTTGTTTACTAACAAACGTTTGGATAAGGTTCATTTTCGTCTATTGATTGATTCATTTCTCATTTCGACTTTAGCGACTGCTTATTTAGAAAAGCAGTCGGTTTGCAGGATATAAGTGTGTCCACTGCATGTGCAATCTCTGGTCCACACCCTCCTGAATTTGATCGGACGGGAAACCAAGATAAGAGATAGGGTAAAATGCAGCGACTAGAAATTCGTTTAGAGCTACATTTATAAATAATAATAACTAATGTAGTGGAAATATACTGGAGCAGTTTTCATTGATAAATTAATAATGATTACAATAACAATTAAAACTAAGTTGAAAATAGCGTGTTAGAGCGTTAGCGTGTTATCTCTGTGACGTGTGTTCTTGAACGCTATTTTCAACTCGTTATTTCAATTGTCATTCTTATCGTGTCGACTTCAAACTTTGAACAAAATCGCTAAATAGTACCTTGCCAGAATTGGGCTTGTTATTGAGTTCAATATTAATTTTATCAATGAAATGTGTTAGCTCAGTTTAGAAACTACTAAAAAAACGTTTAACAAAAACACTGAAAAAGAACAAATCTACGGAATACAACCAGCGATTTTTGTTTGTTTGTTAGTAAACAAAATGAATGTTAAAAGAGTTTTATGAAACTGTTACATAAGACTATTGCAATATCTCTAGTTAATTTCCAATAAAAGAATCGTGAATATTATGTTAAAATTGTTTCGATTTAGATAAAAAGTAAAATGTTCATTTAATAAAACTAAATAGTTGGAGTAATGCATAGTTTTAGAATTACGTACGGATTTATGAATTTAAAATGGTGCGTGTGTACATATCATTTAAAAAATTCTCCAATCGTCTCTGTTATGTGCAAATCTTGACCAATAATGAAGTTCGAAAAAACATTACTTCAATTAAAAACTTAGCTACTTCATAGCAATAATATTCAAAGAAACAATGAATACGCTAATGAGGGCGTAAAGACGTGACAGATTTCATCCTGCATAAGAAGTCTATAGGAAAGTTGGTTCTAAGTTCAATAAAAGCCTGTTTGTGTGAAATTAACGTGGGAATCCCATTCAATCTTAATTCTAATGATTTATTTATAATTTCTTAGTATGCACGCACCTTTATAATGTTAGGCTAGCGGCAAACTTGCTACTGAACTGTCTATTTCCCATTTATATTAAGCTATGGAGCATACAATAATTAAGAATTAAATTCGCAAAAGTCACGCTAGCGCTTTTATAAACCTATTGGAATTCATCATGGTTCTATCGAAGTCGTATCTAGCAGTATGCAGTTACTATTGAATAATCTTTATCAAGGGTCCCACGGCGCGGCTCTGAGTCGCAATACAGTATTGATACAGTCGCAGTGCAGTATCGATACAGACGCGATGCAGTGCTGATACAGACGCAGTGCAGTGTCGATACAGTATCAATACAGTTGCCATGCCCTATCGATACAGTCGCAATGCAGTATCGATACAGTCGCAATGTAGTATCGATACAGTCGCAGTGCGACTCGATATATAGTCGCAGTCGATATAATTGCGAGGTAGTATCGATACGGCTGTACAGCCACGATTCTACTATCGCGCGTTTACCGATACAATCGCAAAATGGCCGCCTTCTATACGTGACATAAACTGAACACACAGTCACGATTATGTATCACTACAATCACGCGATAATATCTATACTACATTTCTTTCCTTGAAATGGTAGACCATCGGCATTTCTGCCTCTTACCAGTGGGCGTAGCATGCCACCTCCGAGAAAACGACAAATATCGAGACGTGCCTGTCTTTTGCTTATAACAAAGCGGCTAGTATAGCGGTTTTCTCGCTTTGACGTGCACGGCATGCTAAACTTACTGGTAAAACTGAATCCAAGTGCAAGCAAATTAAAAAAGGATCACGGTGAATTCCACAATAAGTAATCTCAACACCACTAAATGTTCTACTTTTTACTACTTATTTGGTCCTAGTAAAATAATTATACCCATACAGTCAACTAAAGTGAATTAATTTCCATTTGGACTTTTCTGGACCTGTAAGTAGAAACTTCTTCCCACCAAATGATATTAATGTACGTACCTAAAGTATTCCTATTACCCACTCAATTAAAGAATGGAATGAGCTGAAAGAAAAAAAAAGCTCGTGATTAACGCGTGTTCAAGCGAGACAACTATATTTTTCTTCGTTTCACATCATCCCATTCTTTATCTGGGCGTGTTATAAAATAATCCTCACAAAATTAATTGTAAGCAAAACTTATCTAGACAGTTTATTAGCAAGTATTGTTAAAACATTTCTCTTAAGGCCATCTAAATTCTGAGGGGTGATAGTAGCATCGAAGCCACTTATGATAATTAATTTTCAACTTTATCATTCTTGTTTTACGGTTGAAATAGCCGTATGCCGTGTATATATCAAGACTAAAGGGACTACAAGCTCTAGAGGGCTTAGTATGATGCGCATGTTATCCTGCGCTTTTCTCTGCATGGCTCTGTTACGTTCTAAGAGAATGAGAGATTTGCCGTGCCTTTGATATATCACGCTGCCATGCTAGCCCTTCAAGTATGTTTTTTCTTTCAATTTAAATTCCATACATTGCAATTGATAAAAAAAATAAGAAAATGAAAATAGTACCCCGGTTCGAAGGCGTACTTACTAGATATTGAACCGTATTGTTCTAAGAATAAAGATGAATATTAATTGTCTTAAAGTGGTTTCGACTTACTCCAGGAATGAAAGAGCCTTTATGTTAATATATATAGGTTCCTAAAACGTGAGAAATTGTATAACATTTTGCTAAATGGTTGGTTTTCTACCGTTTTTGTACAGAAAAGTGAATTTCTTTTTTTTTCTACGTTTAGTTTTATACAAATAGCGTAAGCCTTGAAAAGTGGGCATTGAAATCAAGAAGTTTTTTTTTGTAAATATAGTTTACCAGTAGCATATCAAGTTCCACTATAGAAATTCACAGGGTGATTTCTTAATCAAGTGAGATTTATTAATAATTTTCTGTTTAATTAAATTATGGAAGTACCGATGATGTCTCTAATTTTGTGAACATATTGTCAATAATTCATTGGAAATTACTACCGTTTCATATCAACGATGCTTAAATTGTTTTAGTTTGACTCCTATGCTTTGTTTTCCATCATGTTCCGAAACATTTGAGATATCTGTAGTAAAAATAACTCAATGCATAGCACAATTCGGGATGTCAAGTTTTTTTTGGTCTTCATTTTTATATTTTTTACGGATAGAAGACATAATTTTAAGACACCTATTTCATTCTTATTGCTGTTCATCGAGTTCATCAATATAAATTTAATTTTTAAATTATTTTGATCTGTAATCTCTAAGTGCAAAAATGGTGGAGAGAAAATAATTCGAACTCCGTGGAGAAAAACTACCTACAGCTGTATTTAAAAAAAAAATACCTGCCTCCTCTTTCTAACTCTATGCTGGAAAAAGATACGGCAACATCAAATGTCAAATTCTGACATTGTGAAAGTATTTTTTTTTCTTAATGGCCGGTTATTTTAAGTTGATTTTATGTTTACCAAGGAGTTCACAGGTATGCCAGTGACGTCACTGCACGGACCGAAAAACGACGTTATTTTATTAAAAATATCTGTAATCCTTTCATTTTAAAATCTCTGACATAGAAAATATGATTAGTGAGACAATTATCTCGAAATGGTTTTCGATTCAGCCCTCCAAAAAAAAACTTGACATACCGAATTTAGGTACTTAAAAAAATGCCGAATCCATGATAATTTTCCTCTTATTTTAGTTTGCAAAGTCAACGGAAAGACAGTGTGAAGTATAATTATAATAAAAAGAAGTATCAAAAAACAGACTTCCATTCAAAACTGTAATTTCAAATGGCTAGTTTTGATATTTTGACTTTTTGAATTTTATTTCGCTGCTAAGTTCCTGACGAGTCAAAATATTATTACGGCCTTTTGGTATTGTTTACTATATAATACAGTAAACACTGACATGCCAATGTCGGCATAAATGTTGAATACAATAAATTGTGTAACAATTTTGTGGTCTCAACTGGTTGTTCAAAGTTCAAAATGCGATTTGTAATATAGGAATATTAAATCGATTTCAAAAATGTATTTGTTTTATTTTATTCTTTGTTGTTGGCGAAGTTAAAAGGAGGGCATGGAAGTGTAGCGACACACCTGCGGGACGTACGGCGCCGAACGTTCGGTTGAATACGCGTGCAATGCTTTTCCCTATACACCGGCGACACAACAGTAGGCGCCATTTTCCCTAGTAGACGCGTATTCAACCGAACATTCGGCGCCGTAAGTTCCGCAGGTGTGTCTCTACACAATACCCGGTATTTGCAGATTATCAACACAGCGCTGCGCCATCTTAAATCCAAACGTATCTATACAACCGAAAAGCTATCCTACCAGAAGGCCACAGGCGAGATGATGCACAAAATGAAACTCACCCTAGATCCCAGCTGCCGAGCATCAGGGCCGTAGCTAGGACTGGATTGAAGGTAGGGCATAGGAGGTTTAAGGTAGGGCAGAAGCAAAGAGCAGTTTTTTTGGATGAGATGAGAAAAGAACATAACTACCAAGTCTCAAAACGATGGTGATACTGAGATCCATTAGCCTACCTATCCTCCCCTTCGACACCACTTAAAGGCTGGAGCGAGCGGAGCGAGCTCGAAATTTCACACTCAAAACGGTGTTGGCATGCGTTCCATTAGTCTACCTACGCTCGTAATATCATGGGCTGGAGCGAGCGAAGCGAGCTCGAAATTTCACACTCAAAAACACATACGGTGCTGGTATGCGTTCCATTAGTCTACCTAGGCTCGTAATATTATAGGCTGGAGCGAGCGCAGCGAGCTCGAAATTTCACACTCCAAAACTCAAAACTGTGTTGGTATGAGTTCCATTAGCCTAACTACGCTCATAATATCATAGGCTGGAGCGAGCGAAGAGAGCTCGAAATTTCACGGTCCAAAACTCAAAACGGTGTTGGCATTTGTGTTCCATTAGCCTACCTACGCTCATAATAATCATAGGCTGGAGCGAGCGAAGCGAGCTTAAAATTTCACACTCCAGGACTTAAAACGGTGTTGGTAACTCATACGGCACAATACCATAGGCTGGAGCGAGCGAAGCGAGCTCGAAATTTCACACACCAAGTCTAAAAACAGTGTCAGTCCGAGTTCACTTAAAAAAACAATTTAAAGGCTGGAGCGAGCGAAGCGAGCCCGAAATTTCACAGCACTGGAACTTTGTTGTGACCAGAATTCTGTCAGTTTTGTAAGGGAGCAAATGCCCTACTTGCCCATATAGTAAAGACGTTGCCCATGTAGGAAAGAAGTAATGGTTGGGTGATTTTTAAGGTAGGGCATTGGTATTTTAAGGTAGGGCATTGCCCCACGATGCCCCTCCCTAGCTACGGCCCTGCCGAGCATGCGGAGAGGATGAAGAGACTATGGAACATATTCTTTGTGACTGTGATGTCTTGGCGGCAAAACGCATGTGCCTCCTCGGAGATGGATACCCAAAACCAGGAGATCTTAGGTTTCTTCCCCTCAATGGTATCGCCTCCTTCATTGACCATGTATTTGAAGGGTGAGGAAAGCGAAAAGTATTGGGGCTAACACAAAAGATCCCACTGGGTCGAAGTGTTGCTGGCCTGCCAGCCCCCACAACAAGATAAGATAAGATAAGATATCCTACCAGAAAAACAGCTTGATACAAGCTCGCAGTGTCCAGCATAGCTAGCATGCCGCATTGATACAACGCTATCACACCTTCGCTCTCTTTCTATTTGCGTGCGAACGAACGAGATAAAAGACGTGATACAGCCGTATCACGTTAGCATACTACGAGTGCAGTACACGCGCAAAGATGTTTCTACCCATAGAGCCTGCCGCGGCGCACACCTTGTAAACTTAGATCAAAATAAAATTAATGGATAGGCCTAAAGCGCAGTAAGTTGAAGCACGCTACTGGTGCACTTGGTCCATACAAACTAGCGCCATTATCTGTCAAATCTAGGGCACTTGCATACAAATTTGAAGTAAACCTTTCATTTGTTTTGCCTCATTTTTCTGGTTTGAAATGTTCGCCTAAGGCCTATCCATCGATTTTATTTTGATCTAAGCTTGTAAAGCGCAGCGCAGAGCATTTTTCACTGCCAAAGACTGTTCGCCTTGAAATAACCTCGAAAATCAATTAACACCACTTTCCCCTCAAGTCGCTTAATTCTAACTCGGATTTTCTACGTTATTTCAACGCAAGCAAAGTCGATAATGGTTTGGCAGTGAAAAACTTGTTATTTTCGCGGGGCGGGGGTGGAAACACAGAGTACTTTTTTAGAGGAATTCGTATACGGTGGAAACTCTAAAGCAGCGATTACATTACCCAACATACAGGCCCGATTTCGGCATACATTGCTTGCTTTGATCGCTACACATTAAAATAGAGAGAACAAATCAGGCAATGATTGCCGAAATCGGCCCTGCATTAGGTAATATTGTAATCGCTGCATAAATGTAAAGGATAATAGGCAAAGCATATGCTCTGAAACCTCAGAACATGTTTCACTAGCAGTACCGAAACTCTGTCCAGTGTGACGGGGAGTGAGTGAGCTAGTCGCCACTTATAATGGACAGTGGGTACAAATACATGCCGCGAAATCGAAAAGAATGCACAATGGACAATAGTATAAGTAAATAAAATGAAAAAAAGGAATAATGCTTCATGAAACCTTTAATTTGAAACTACCTATTTTGATGAATTTTTAAACTCCACAATTTCCAAAACTAGCTTTTATCGCCAGAACTACGTTACAAAATTATAATTTAACTGGGAGCCCTTACAAAATCATGTCAAAACAAATTCTCATACAATGTCTGCAAACTAAACATAGGTACAATTTTATTATTATTGATAGGCCAAAATCTATTATCGTCAAAAATTACAATGTAGTGAGTAGTGTAGCTCCCTGTTTTTCTGAAATAATCACATTTGGACATTTTCAAATCATGTCCTTTTTTATTTTTAGTTTTATTCTGGTCAATAGATGGCAGGTGACCATTTAGAAAGATCATTAGCACCTTTCATAGCGATTTTTAGCTCTCGTATAATTTAGACACCAATTCGAAAATTCTAAATGGTGTCTAAATTTGAAGATGTTTTCTTTTGTAGTTCGATTTGAACTTAAAATTTTTCATACACCTTCATAAGAAGTGTATGAAATTGTTTCACCTCCTTGCATAGATAGATAATTGATTCTTAGGAGAATTTTAACTTAGAAAATTATTTTTCTCCTATTATAAACAGTAAACCAAATATTTATACAAGAATGGAAAAATAATTTACACCAATCATTATTGATTTCCCGTGTCTTAAGTAATTTGATTGAGAAACGAAGAAAATTTTACATTTGAACAGAACACAAGTCAAGGTACTTATTACAAATCTCACCACGGGTTTACAGTAAATTTTTACATGAATAATATGTTAAGCATTTACGTTTATACAATTAACTAGAAAAACAAACTGGATGCATAACTAACTAAGGTGTAATGGATAAGAAAAAAAATCATGTAAAGAAATAGCAAATTTTTGCAGTCCTTATAACAATACAAACAAAGGTCTATTTTCAAAAGTATGTCCTTACCTTCAAAAAGTTCATTGCAAAGTCCATAAAACACTTTTATTCACCTCTTTGAGATAAATATTTAAAAAATCCAATAAGCATTTTTATCATAATTCTCTTCGCAAATTATTTTTTATATTGCAATGAACTAATAAGTTAAAACTAAACTAAAGTAGATAAAGAAAGTAATATTCAGTTGTTGAATGAATCGATTTAGTAAACGTTTAGCTGAAGCCAATACAAATATCACAAACTGGCTTTCCAATATAATCATTTACAAGGCTGAGGACTAAACAAGATTAGATAGCCACTAAAATTCATTCTCTGTACAGATTTTAATGACAAAGTCAAAGGTTTAAAACTTATTTAAAAATACTCTGTCCAAACAATGAAATACTACAAAACTAGAGGGTCTACACAACATTTTTAGTGGAAATTACAACTGTACATCGATAGCTACTGGCAACGTCAGCCGCTTGTCCAAAAACATCAATTTTATGACACGGAGAAAGCCTTTTCTGAAAAGGATTTAACGTAACCTTCGTGTAATTTATTGACAAAGTCAGCGTCATGTTTTAGCAGGTAATTGAACGCCTGAAGCAGTTGATTCCTAGTGAGTGGCTCCGGGGACTGCTGCACGTCGCTGCTGTTGCTAGCCGTGAACATAGTCGGAGGCATCAGGGCGGGCTTCTGCTGCGGCGTCAAGTTGTTGATCAACGGGAACATTTCATCCAACTTGCTGCCATTAAATGAGTTAACCGGGTGGTTTACGTCCTGAGTTTGACTCAAATACGAAGCTAACGGAGATGTTGGTTTCGGTGAGGATATATGTAATAGATTCAGTTCGCTCTCTAACGGGTTCGGTCCGTTCGTCTCAGTTTCTATACCCTTCTTCATCCCCTGTATCCTCTGCTGGCATTGCTTCTCAATAGGGGTGGATTTTAATGGAAACCCGCAATTCTGTCGCATCGAATGCTCTAAAGAGATGTTGCCGTTCGAGTTGTGAGCCTCCTGCGGTGTGACGGAACGTTGCTGCTTCTCTATGTGCTCGACCGAGTGTGCCGGGTTGCTCATCAGCCTCTGTAAGAGCATAGGTCCTTCCCGGGAGTCCGACGGTCGAGGACCGAAGATGCCAGGCGACGGGAGCGAGGTTACTGCCGGCATTTGCGCCGCAGCACCACTTCCAGCCTTAGCAAAGAAGTCCATGACACTCTGGGAGGCCATATCGGGCGCCCGGGACGGCGTCGACTCCGCCTTATTGCCTACAAGACCCTTATTAGAGTTAAAGTCATCCTGGGCTTTGCTCAGCATGCTAAATATATCAACTTGCGCGTTTGAAGGCGCCGACGTACTATACACTGGTGTCTGCGGCATGTTCTCACCTGGCGCCTGCTTCATAGACTCTTTGACGATAGAATTCAACTTCGTGGCGACTCTAACACACTCGTCTTTGTCGTAAAACCATATGCCAAAAATACGTGATTTCGCGTTTCGATACAAAAGGAAAGGCTCTTTCAATTGTAACTCTATTCCTTTAGACACAGGCTCGATTAGGTTGTTCGTGTTCAGTCTGTTCATAATCACCAGACTGTGATACGGTTCTCCGTTCCTACTGTACACAAACAAAGCTCCCTCGATGCTAGTTTTCTCCCATTCGTTCTCCTCAAAAGTATAAAGCGCGACGTGGGTAGCACTGTCGATTATTTCCCGCGCATATGGATCTGCCCTCTTTAATGCGGCGAAATTCATACGAAGACCGGTGTCAGCCATTTTAAAGCAACAAAACACTAGTTTTTACACAACGAGCAAGCATCACAGCAAAATGACAAGAACGAATAAATCAAAGAGTATAGTAATTATACCAAAAGGAAAAGAGAACCTACTCGCGCGGTTTCTGGTGACCCAAATTGAAATCATCTATCCTTATCACAAATTACCCCTTCAGCACTCGTAGTGTGCTACACGTGATACGGCTGTATCACGTCTTTTATCTCGTTCGTTCGCACGCAAATAGAAAGAGAGCTAAGATGTGATAGCGCTGTATCACTGCGGCATGGTAGCTATGCAGTTGATTGGTTGGTAGATAACCAATGGACGGTTGACTGATTACTATACATATACGTAGGTATAGGTAGGTATATATGCCTAATATTATTTTATTTCAATGGATATAGGTAATGCCTCGGTTTTGAAATGTCTCTTTAAAGTACAACAGGTATCCTTTAAAGTCACATTTCGAAACGAGAAGCAGACACAGAACTCATTCTTTGAAGAATCACAAATAACAAAACACAATCATTCCACACGCAACACGCAGCTCCGCCATCTTGATACAATGAGAGTTGCCAGTAGCTAGGAGCAAATTTACTATGCTGTTGTATAAATTACCCTTAGATGCTTTATAAAAAATATTTGAAAGTGTGCAAATACTTTTATTTCAATAACAACAGTTGCGCTGAATATATTATTGTGTAATTTCATAAATATACTGTCATAGCGTTTAAGGGACGGTCCTTTTTAATTTCAAATAATTTGTGTTTTTGTTTATTTTAATATTAATCTCTCTACTCATGTTTATTACTATAACAACTGACAAATATACAATAAATAACAACATATTAAAGTACCCCCCTACTAGAGGAAATTTACCCCAAAAAAGTAGAATACCCATACTTGCACTTTAACGACATCTACTGTGTTGAAGAAGAACCTGGTTGTCAGTTTTATGTCCGGAAAATGTAAAAGATGGCGTCGTTTTCTACGTAAATTTGACAGATAAGGCCACTGTCCCACCACTGGAATAAATTCGCCATTTTTGGAAACGTTCCGTTTCGGTAATACTGAGTCGTTTTTATTTTAAAGCTTTCCAATCATTCAATAAATTAGTTCGGAATGTTCATCTTGAGCAGAAACATAGCAACATAGTAATTTCTGTTTGATTTATAGATACTCAAATTAATAAATTAATAATTTTCAAATCAAGTAAAAAAATATTTTTATATATTGAACGGAACGTTAAAAATCTGATTAGAAGGCATGTTCATTTCATTGCTCTTGATCCAATTGATCACCTCTTGATCTTGATAACGTAGACCCTCAGATAAATTTTATCTGAGCGTAGACCCCATAAACTTAATAAACACACATGTAGGGGCGTATTAGGTACGAGGAAATGTTGCCCAAAGAGCCAAAAACACAACCAAGACGTTAACGGATAAATCTCGAGCTCGCTTCGTTCACTCCGTATTTAAAAATTTGTGCAAAACACAATTCTGCCCTCCGTAGTACTACCACAGATTATTTAATAGTTACTACGTATGTACTACCTAGTACGGTAGCGTGTTATTGCGCTATCGCGCCTTAGCTCTATTTCTATTTGCCCGCGAACGAACGTGATACAAGGCGTGATATAGTCCTATCGCGTGCAACATGCTACGGCGTCTGATCACAGTTCTGTCTAATGTTGAGCTAGTTAGAACTTTTGCTGGCGCAAATCTTGGCTACAGCAGCTACAGGCAAGCTGCACTACAGTTATGGGGGGCGGCCAAATATATTTGCCTAGGGGTGCAATATTTGTAAATAAACTCCTCATGTAACCATAGAACAATTAGACTAAGAGATAAGTGTACTTTTTGCAACCATCAGCAGCAAGGTTGATTCAGTGTTTATGTGGTGTAGAGCATCTGTGTGATGGGGATGGACCAGGTCTGCCTGCATAACTTCAGTCGGTTTAGGAGTTACAGACGTTTAAAGGTCTGGAAAAAAATTACGATCCACAGCAAGGCTGATCGTATGATATTATTGTAGTATGCACTGTAGCTATGTGAAAAGTACAAAAACTGACATGAACTGCCAGTCGGTTTAGGAGATACAGCCGTTCAAAGGTCAGACCTTTGAACGTCAGTAACTCCGAAACCGACTGATGAACCATGTCAGTTTTTGTAGTGTTCACATGGCTACAGTGCATACTACAATAATATCATACGATCAGCCCTGCAGCTGTTCGTAATTTTTTTCCAGACCTTTAAACGTCTGTAACTCCTAAACCGACTGAAGTTATGCAGGCAGACCTGGTCCATCCCCATCACAGAGATGCTCTACACCACATAAACACTGAATCAGCCTTGCTGCTGATGGTTGCAAAAAGTACACTTATCTCTTATAATAAATGCACCAAGTTATTTCTCAACCGTTTTTTGTCGTAGTCGTAACGCGAAAATGATGGAAAATGAAATCTACCTACACACTACAACATCCAAAGGCACCTATCATTTTCCTCCACTGCATCTGCAGAGTCATGAAACTGCCAATATTTTGTCAGTTAAGTCCACGTTAAGTCAGCATTTACCTACTAACTACTTAACCTACGTAACCTGCCCTGCCTCTGTAATGCCTGCAATGGTCTAGCAAGTTTTCCAGTCCATCCACTGCATAGCAGCTTCGATCAAAATAAAATGAATGGATAGGCCTACGCGAACATTTCAAACCAGAAAAGTGAAGCAAAACAAATGAAATTTTTACTTGTCACTTGTATGAAAGTGCCCTAGATTTGACAGATAATGGCGCTGCCGTGCTAACAAAGAGTGCAGTAAGTAAGGTTTTTTCAAAAAATGAGTTAAATACAGATTCGAGATCGTGAAAATAAGCTCTATATGATGATTTGATCCCCATTTAGCTAGCATGTTTAGAACCGATAGTTTCTTTAAGAAGAGTGCAGTAAGGTTTTCACCAGACACGTAAATTACTAACAGTGCGTTCCGAATTACGCCGATATCGCTGTGAGCGCGATAAATGTCGTTCCGAGTTGACGTGAGCGCGTCCACAATCGAAAACGTGACGTCATTCATGACGTCACTACCGACGCCATCTTGCAATAACAGTGCTCACGGCTCGGGGCGTTATCACTGTGAGCGAGTTGTCAAAAGTGACGTTTGTTATAGTAAATTATTGAGGGAATTTTCAAAAGTGGCGTTTGACAGTTTTGCTGTCGTACATTTTTGGTTTGTTTAGGTCTCGATTTAGGTTTCTTTAGTAGTATTGGGTTTGATTATGTTCTAAAAAAGACGAATAAAAGTTTAATAACGATTAGTGATGAAGAAAATAACAGGAATATTTGAATGTTGTGATGTGAACGGTGTGAGCGCGATATTTAGCGTTCCGAATTGATAGAACGCTATCAGCGCTGTCGGCACGCTAACGCAAATGGAACGGGTGTTAGCGCTGTAATCGCTCACAGCACTGTTTTTATGAATCGGAACATACCGTAACTATAAGTGCAGTAAGCATAGCCACTGCACTAAGCATTACCTAATTTTCAAAGGCTTCTGTCAATTCAGACTAATAAGTAATGCAGTATGGTTATTTGCTGCTTTATTAATTAGCACCAGTGAATTGGGTTCTTTATAGAGCACACTAAGAAAAAGTGCAGTAAAATTGATTGCTGCATTGTTTGTTAGCAACGCGATTGGAAGAGAAATTTTAAATTGCAGTATGATACTACTTACTTTTCATTTAGTCTTCTTAATTACTAGTACTTATTGTAATCCTTACAATAAATGTAACAAGTATCCCCACTGCACTAACAATTAGCACTTGGTACCACGATTTTACCAATATACCTAATACAAAAAATGACATTTGAGTTACTGCATTTACAATAAGTACCCAGTGCATTCGTTAAATATGATCTTACAAACGTTAAGTGCAGTTACAAGCCTTACTGCACTTTTAATTAGGAACGCCTGGTAGAGACGCTAAAGAGCGTAGGGTGCGTAGTTGAACAGTGAACCACCCTTTTTTCCAAGATACGTAGCTTGCTGAAAAATAAAGCTAATACTTTCGTTTTGGTGTCGTCGGTCAGGTAATTTCATAAGGTTTCTTAGTTTTAAGTTATATAAAGCCCAAGGAACAAACTAAACCCATAAAGAAAGTTTTTATCAAAAATGAAATTTGGCTCACTGTGTACTATGGGTAGTTTACACTGAACCACCCGAGTTTCAACAGTGAACCATACATTTAATTACTAGTAAAAATGCTTATTTCTGAAAAGAAACCACATAATTTTGAAAAATCCCCTTTTATTTTTACCATACAAAATACAATGAAAAAAAAACTTCTTCTAACAAAAACTACTTAAACTTTTCATATAAACCTTTTTAGGTAATTAACAACAAACCTTTTTGATGGTATAATAAACAGTCTTCATTCAAAGAACCACAGAAAAATAAAAAATAATCAAAATTATCATGACCAACTTCAATTAAAAATTTAGCTTTTTTAAAGTAAGGTAGTGAACCGGTTCACTGTCTACTATGCAAACCTGGTTCACTGTTCAATACACACACTATTCTACTTATAATTACCCAAAAATATAGGTTAGACGCTTAATTGTCACAAAACAATATGCTCATAAAACGACTAAAACTACAACAATTCTGACACCACACAAGTTTTATTCTTAGTATAAATAACAAAATGTACAAAAATCGAGACAGTTACGTGAGAAAACAATCTTTTTTTGGCGGAAAACAAACAAGTCGCTGTAGCACATAACGCTCACACCGCAGCTGCCGGCTCACTACGGGAGAGGGGAAGGGTGCCCACGAGGCAAGTATTAGTTAGTGAAGTAAAACTGGCAATGTCGCATATTTAGAAATATGGCGGTGGCTCAGTGTATCTGGTTGGTTCACTGTTCGACTACGCACCCTACTAAGCAAAAATGCTTTTTTCGCGATTTAAAACGCTACATTGCAGCTGTGCTAATGAAGGTCAGCTCAGTTAAAACAATTCATTTTTTTCTATACAGTAAAAATAAAACAAATATGAAAAAATCATAAGAAGGATTGAAAAACATAAAAATAAAAAATAAAAACTTTAGGCGCGATTTTCTCGAAATGATGGCGAACCACCTTACTGCACTCTTAATTAGCACGGCAGGGCGCTAGTTTGTATGTACCAAGTGCACCAGTAGTTTGCTTCAACTTACCGCGCTTTAGGCCAATTCATTCATTTTATTTTGATCGAAGCATAGCAGGCATAAATCTTTAAGATGTCAAAAAATACAAAAGCCGAAATCTCCGTAAAATTCCATATTCTCTCTCTCATTCTAAGCACGGTATTTTATCGTAATGATAAGAAACTGAAGAGTCTTAATAAAAATAACAATAACGAAGTAGTAGATTTTCATGATGTAATTTTATTTGTCACAAGGTACAAGGTTGACCCCCAAGTTGACCTTCGGATAGTTGCGTTGACCTTTTCATCATTTTGCTATCACACGAACGTTATCTCTAGTATTAGGGTTGCACTACGTGGCCAAAATAATTATGTCGATAAACTGACAATGTGATCAACGCATTTTTTTTAATGTTTAAGTAATAATCATTTATTATCGTCAACATTATTTGTCTTTAGAAATCCGACTGTTGTTTAGCTGTAAGTTCTACAAAAAGGAAATAAATAAATAAAAAAAAATTAAAAAAAATAATAAAAAAAAATCCTCAAACGGTTTTGATGCTTTGAATTGATTAACTTTGTATGTATGAAAAACAAACGTTTTCGGTGTAATGGGGAGTTTTCTGACAGCTAGTAAAACGTAGTTCCAACAGACCGCGATAGATGGCGATTGGCGTTGACCCGAGAGGGGACAGAGACGGAAATTTAGAATAAAATTTAGCAAAAAAATTCATGTCACTAATTCAGGCGCAACCGTGGACGAAGCATGTTCTCAGATTTTTCATCTTACTTCAAAACTCAAATGTTTACTATTTTATGTGTATTTTATTATCTGCAAGGTCGCTCACCCCTGTTTCGTCAATGCCATCTTTCGAGCCATTTGGAACTACATTTTCTTTTTTAATGGATTTTTGAAAACCCCTCATTGCGTATGCCTGCATGCTTCAATGAGGAGTTTTCTGACAGCTACTCAAATGTAGTTCATCATACCGGCGATAGATGGCGTTGACCAGAGAGGGGTCCGAAGACAAAAAAAAATAGGCTAAAAAGTAAACAAAAATGCATTTCACTGAGTCAGACGCATCCGTTAACGAAATATTTATGCTCATATTTTGCTGCTTACGTCTTAAGAACACAAATTCTTACTATTTTATTTGTATTTTATTATCTACAAGGTCGCTCGCCCCTTAATCTGAGCTCGCCCGTCTCGTCAACGCCATCTATCTAGCTACTTGGAACTACTTTTTCTTTTTTAATGGTTTTCTGAAAATCCCTCATTTCGAGGCAAGTATTGTACCTACTCACTGCACAGAATTTCGGTACTACTGGTGAAACGTGGATGTTCTAAGGTTTCAGGATATCTATTATGCTATGCTCATTGCGTATTTATTGGTAGTTAACAGTTTATTAATTGGTAAACGTCAAGTGGTGATGATAAAACCAACCAATGACAAACAGAACTTTTTTACCGTCAATATGACAGGTTTATCAGTAATTTTAATATTGCCATCTACTGTACCGACTGTTTTTTACTTGGAGTCCAAGGAATATACTACTCTCTAAGGTAGTATTAGGAAACGCCTCATTATGGTTGTGTGTGGTGTGCGGTCGTGATCTTTTGTTCTACTTACAATAATACCTAAAAAAGTATTTAGTAAAGACTACAACTAACTTATCGTTATTAGTGACTAAACTTTAGACTAGATTTTACGTAAAATGACGTTTTCGCCTCCCAAACTTGGACGTTTCAATATTAATTACTTTCACGTTTTCGTGCATCTTAGATGATAAGTTTTATTTCAAAAACTAACATCATACCGGTTACATTTGCATAGCCTCCACACACGGCAAATTAAATCATCTTTCCACACATTTGACCCTTTCACCACGTGATTCATCGACAATCGGTTTCCACGCCATCATTTACACATCCCTATTGTGTAAACGTCAAACTCAAATGTCACTTGAAAGTTTACGCGTGTTGTGAACAGTAGTGGCTTTCATTAAACTAATTAATTATTAAAATATAAATAGTATAACGATAAGATTTGTAGTAAAACCAATCAGTAAACCCATAAAGTATTTAACGAAACATCTTTTCTTTAGTTTACGATAAGTTTTTCGACTTAAAAAACAAAAATAAAGACGTGATAATTTTTTTCGTTTATAAACGAGTGTAAAGGAACTTTGGTAGTAAATATGACTGGGGGTAACGTACTGGTGATCGGGGGCGGAGGCCGGGAGCATGCTCTTTGCTGGAAGCTGGCTGATTCGCCGTTCGTTAAGCAAATATACTGCGCTCCCGGCAGTGTCGGTATTTCTAACACGAATAAGGTCGAAATTGTTGATGTTGATATCAAGGACTATCCGGTAAGATTCTTGTTAGAATTTTTATTTTTTTTATTGTTTAGGTTCATATTAAAAGTGATTTTTCGTTTACACAAAAATATTACAATAAGTACAATAAGTACAATAAAAGAAAGCATGGAGGACTGTACAATGAGAACCGTCGAATTTGGGGTCGGGGATGGGTGGGCGGGTAGGGGGGGGGGGGGGGGTCCCCACATGCCCCCCCTAGAGGGAAAAAAGTACGGAACCCCCCCCTGTTTTTTTATAAAAAGTGAAATTTTTAGTATCCTGCTGCACAAATTTAAGGGGGGGAGGGGGGGATTCGAGGCGACCAGGTAAACAGTAGCAATTCGGTTCTGGCACTCGCCGGCCGCTGCCGCGGCACTTCTCGCTCCGCTTGCTCGGCTCGTGCGCTGTGGTCGCAAGAAACCTAACATGCTCGTCGCTTCGCTCCTCGCTAACCTAACCAACAAGATCTGGGGTCCCTCCCACGCCTTCTACCAGCTATTTTTGGACTGCAGGGGGGCAAAAAAAAGGGGGGGTTTCCGAACTATTTCCAAACTATTTCCAAAAAACAAATGCTTTCAAACACAAAAAGTTGCATCAAAATTGGTCTTGTAATTTTCGCATGATGTGCGAACAAAGAAACAAAAAACAGACAAAAAAATAATCCAAAAAAATTGTGATTTGGAGTCAGGGAAACCTAAAAACCATTTTATGACTATTATTTCGTACAGACACACTTCTGCTACAGTTTTATAAGAGTAGAGATAAAAATTATACCACAATCGTCTCTCCAGCGTTCATTGATTACCTAAATTAAAACTGTTAACTGATAACCTTTATAATTACATATTAAAATTAGCTCTGTAATATTACAAAAACAAATTACATAACATTTGGATGTTAATCTAATTTGTTAATTTAAATGGACCAAAATTATCTGAAATTGCGATTGATTTTTTTTGGGAGCATTTTTGATGGTACCAAAGAAAAATTGTGTCTTTTGATTATAGATTTTTATTGTGATGTTATGTACTTTTCATTACTAGTGTATACAGGATGTTTCATAAGTAACAATAAATAATAAAAACTCTTAAGGGGGTTATTTAGACCGTCAAACTGAACAACTTTCTCTATGGGACCAACATCGAAATCGAAAAAAATAAAATTTCATATCCCATACATATTTTAGCTCTAGTCTATTTGTAGAGTATGGAACATAATATTTTTTTTGAGTATTGAACATAGAGTTTATATGAAGTGAACCGCAACTTTTTTATTTCTCACGATTTTACGGTTTTATAATAGTTAAGATAAGATACTGTCTGTTACAATAACATCTCATACTGATGTTCAGTTCAACCGTTTATGCATGATTGTTTCACAATTATCCAAACATTATCACTATCACAGAATCACAAACTTTCACATTAATAATATGAGATGTTATTGTAACAGACAAAAGTCACATTTTAGGTAAAAACTGTGATAAAGAATTTAATAAATTTTATTAGAAGAAACAAAATTTTCAATCACATCGCTTTTTTCCATTCTATACAAAGGTGTTTTCCCGAAGTAAATACTCTTTCATCTCAATACTCTAGCATTTTCTTTGAACTATCACATTTCTGACTCTACATAACTTTCAACAGAACCTCGCAAAATGGTGCAAAGACCACTCCATAGACCTTGTAGTCATCGGACCAGAAGATCCCCTTGCTGCTGGCATCGTGGATGGCCTATCAAAGCTTGGCATACCCTGCTTTGGCCCGAACAAGGCCGGAGCACAGATAGAAGCCAACAAGGACTGGGCCAAGAAGTTCATGAGCAAATACCAGCTGCCAACTGCTAGGTATCAATCATTCACTGATGCTGCAGCGGCCAAGGATTTTATAAACAGGTTTGTGGTTTTATTTTAAATCTTTTTGGGGATTTTGCGATTTAGGTATGTGCCTATGTTACGTTATGTTATAGCCTGCAGGATCCCAGTGCAGGGCAAAGGCCTCCTCTCACTAATAAGGGTGTGAGGGAGTGGGCCATACTCCACCGCATGGGCCCCGTGTTGGTGGAAGTAAGTTAGTGGTCAACTTGCTGTCAGAGAATTTTCGAGCCGCCAAAAGGCCTCTGACTTGGCTTAACGAATAGTTACACCGCCATCTGACTGAAATATCCGGGACCAACTGCTTAACGTGCCTTCCGAAGCACAGAGACGCTCGAGATGAAATACCACTAAACGGTTGCCCATCCAAAGACTGACCGGACCTGACGTTGCTTAACTTCGGTAATCGTTTCTAATCCCGAAGCTCCACTACGCCAACGGGCGCCTCTTTGCCTATAGCCTTATAGCCACCTCATTTCCCCATGGCTGTCGTATGAGGCGACTCAAGGGTAATGTTTCTGTTGCATCGATTTTTGGGATCTGGAAATCTCTAACCTTCAATTTTCTAAGAGTTAATCTTGTCACAAATATAAACATAAAATTGCAGTTCCAAAGTTCTTAGGGCCGTGGAAGGGCCGAGGTTGTGAAGCTGAGTATAACCCCCAGATAAATTTTTGTGCGTATTGTCTGGCAGCTTGAAAGAGTAGCAATATGTAATGAAAGCGTGGGAAATTATCGTTCTCCAAGTGATGTTTTTATACATACTATTAGGCATGTCTTTAGTTATCTGTGACCGAGTTAATTAACAAACAACTGAACTTAGGCGTTATTACACTGCAGTCTGCAATGATTTTAAGGGGATATAATTCAAAGCGCGCTCCATACAAACGTACTATGGAGATATTTTCTAATTTCAATACTAACCAATTAAAGTCCATGAAATTTTGCTACAATCTAGAAACAAATCTCTATGCTTGTATGGAATCTTCGAGGCACTGTTACTTTAAAACTATACATTTTAACGAAAAACTGACTCCATACAAGCATAAAAATTTGTTTCAAGATTGATTCTGAAAAATTTCATTGAGTTTAATTGGTTAGTATTGAAAATATCACCATAGTACGTTTGTATGGAGCGCGCTCCGAATTATATCCTCTTAAATTATCTCGATGATTTTTATGTTATAATGATTATCCATGGATATTAGCGGGTGTACACGACACAGAAAATACGCTGTACTTTGCTACTCACTGTACTTAGGCGAATTCTCGGTCATTGCGAGGAAAGACATTGAATGCAATCTACGATGCTTCCCATTTAGGTCAACTTAACTTATCGTTGTATGAACCTAATTAACTTAAATCCAATCTGCACTTGATTTATTGTTTTTGAAGAAATGTAGAGCAATTTATTACATAGTGTCTTGTATATTTTTATCCATGTCCTCTGGTCACAATTATTATTGGAGACGTAACATTGAACTAATAATCAGTTAAGTATGAAAATAACAACGGATTTCTTTTTATAGCTTCGTCCAAATGGAATGTTACATACTGCCCCATTAGAAATGTAATTTGTGAATAGAACAGCGAATGTTTTTGTATAGTTATGGCATTCGCTAGCACTGACTATGGCTACATGATAGAAACGGGCATAATTTAGACGAACTTGTCTTTAAAAAATAAAATCCGCAAAGTTTTAATCTTTTTTAAAAAGGTTTCCTTAGAAGTCTTAGAACCCTAAAAATAAGAAAAGATATATTTTTTTAAATTTAGCTTTAAGCTTTAAAATTTTCCACCCTGGACTGGACACCCTTTAGAGAATGCTGGGCATGAGCCTCTAGATAGGTATACTTTGGCCTTCTTTTACTTCTTCTCTTCATGTGAAATAATTCTATCTTAACTATTATAAAACCGTAAGGAATAAAAAAGTATCGGTTCTCTTCATATAAATTCAAATAACATTCGTTAGCGCGATTTAAAAACGTGCAGCGCCATCTATTGACAAAATTGTTTGTTTTTTTGTTTGTTCGCGCATCACGCAAAAACTACTGAACCGATTTTGATGAAACTTTTTTTGTTTGATAGCTTATGATCTGACTTAAAATATGGTATATAATTTGTGCGGACGAAGTCGCGGGAAAACACTAGTGGTAATATAAAACTTAACATTTTATTTTAGCGCCCCCTACCCAGCTCTCGTGGTCAAAGCGTCGGGTCTCGCAGCCGGCAAGGGTGTCGTGGTAGCGGCCAACAAGGACGAAGCTTGTCAGGCTGTCGACGAGATCCTCACTGACGCCAAGTATGGAGCCGCTGGGGAGACAGTGGTCATTGAGGAACTGCTGGAAGGAGAAGAAGTTTCGGTGAGTAGCTGACTTTTCAATTATGCTGATGCCCGTCTTCACTAACGCTATATCATTGTCGCTGATCGAATGATCGCGCTTCGTCATATCCTGGATTTACACAGTAGGTACACACGGTGACACACCAAGCTATGCAAAACCAATGTAAGTTGGCCGCGCTACGTTATACATTACTCAAGCTAAGTGCGGCCAGCTTATTTTGCTTTTGCGTAGCTTGATGTGTCGTCGTGTGTACATTAAGATGCTTGGCAAGAAATTTAGTACCTACTCTGTAGTTAGAAGAACCATTTATTAAGCACACCTTAAAACTTAAAGATAATGATAAATTAATAAATACTCGTATACATCTTTTTATACGAAAGCCTATCTATCCTTCAAACCAACCGCAACTTTTAAACTACGATATTTGTTTTGGGATTGGACCGGATGGAATCCATCTGTCTGTCGGTTCCCCTTAGGCCTGTCATATTATCGGAATGTCCAGTCGGTCCGTTAGGTCTATTTCCTAAACGTTTTTTCCCTGAAAGTCCACTTCCCGATTGTCCAATTCCCCGAATGTCTAAATCCCTGAACGTCCACTTCCCATGCGGAACGAGCTGCAAGCAAAAATTGGTACCGCTTGAAAAATGCGCAGGAGTGAGGGGTCTGCACAGTAGAAAGAAAGAAAGAAAAAATCTTCAGACACAAAACAAAGCAGAGTAATACAGTTTTTGAGAGTTAAATAAATAAAAATAAATATAAATATCTTGGACAGTGTTACACAAATTATCTAGTCACATTTAAAGTTCCAGAATCTAGCCTGGACTTGTATTATGATGACTAGACAACGATATAGAATACATATAGTTACACGGTTATTATTTAATCTAAAATTAAACATTTAAGCTGAGTACATTTAAAAGAAGTAGCACTTTTGCCTACTTTTGTTCTGCTCTGTCAATGTCTTGTTCAAGATGTTTACCTGCCATTATACGTAATCATCAATAAATTAAACTGAAATAACTTTCAGTAGTGTCCTAACCTTTTATGAATGATCTGTGATTCGATTCGAAGCGAACTTTGTTCACAAATGAATATATACTGACATTGTACTTACAGTCCAACATAGGCACACGTGAACCAATAAATATCAATTGAAAGTAAACATGTACCGTACATTGTTGCTAACTGTCTGCCTTATGATTATGATGCAAGATTTATTTATCTCTATCAATCGAGGCATATATTGCTATTCGCTTCACGCGGCTTGAACATTATCAGAGTTACAACCACAATCAGCATTGGGCCCGCGTTATGTAGTATGGCACTCCTATTCTTATTTGTGAGAGGAACCTAGCTGAAGCTGAAGCCGAAGAAGATACCAATTTCCTAATAATACGTCAGATTACTGAAAAGTCCACTTTGCCGAACTCACACGTTTCTGTTTTGACCATTTCAAACCAAATTTTATGAAATCAGTCCACTGCATAGATTTTAATCAATCAATTATACTTGCTGCATGCTTTTTTTTTTATTACGCCATTCCTCACGGTCCTGTGACCCGTCTTCGTAGTCCGTACTATAGAAATGTAGTTCTATTTCTTGTATTATCTTGAAATCGATCCGCGAAGATATTAAATGAACTCCGGTCACAAACTCTTAACAAATAACTTGATATAACATAATGATCGTTATTGCGCTCCCTCGGGTCTACGATAAGATAATTGATGAGAATAATGTCGCTAATTAGTGTTTTTCTTTCAATATTCGCAATCAATCTTGCAACGTTAAGTTTGCAATTAAAGACAATAGAAAAAACGTTGATCGAAGGAGATTTAGCATTAACCTCCACGAGTGGGTACGGGAGCGGGTCATGTTTTCGGATTTCACGACCTTCGAGGTCAAAATTCCAGCCGCTCACCTGAAGAAGTTACTAGCCCCTGACATACTGAAGTCGTGTTTAGACATTAAAGGGAAGGGAGGACAAAAAATTAGATGCTTTTTTTACGGGCATATACCCACCACACATTCCCACCGCTGTAAGTCCTGTAAACCAGGATCAACAGTGGCGACCATTCACAACACAAGACAATGTCTTGGAATCCGCAATGAAGGAAAATGGGCTGTTTAAATTTGCATTATGCTGTTGCCTGATTTAAACTAACAAATGAATTAATAAACATACATAATTTCTAAATCCTCTCCAATCTCCGCAGGTCCTAGCCTTCACAGACGGCGAGACGGTCTCAATGATGCCTCCAGCTCAAGACCACAAGAGGATCGGTGACGGCGACACAGGTCCCAACACGGGTGGCATGGGGGCATACTGTCCATGTCCACTGATCACTCCTGATCAACTTGCCGATGTGAAGGACCAGGTGCTGCAGCGGGCTGTGGATGGCTTGAAGGCTGAGGGGATCAAATATGTTGGTGAGTTTTGTTAGTAGCCAGATGATCCGCTAAGGCGACACGCGTCCTATCTGGGACAAATAAAATCTTAAAACTAGGCTAATGGATTTTGTAGCTTAAACATTTTCTATTAATAATCTTTATTGAACACTGTCAGAAGATACGCTTTATTCAGATGATGTTGTGTGATTACCTATTATGAAATGTGAAATACAACATTTACATTTAAAAAAAATACTGGACGGTTGGCAAAGCATATGCCTCCCTTTTATTGCTCCATTTCTCACAATCCTGTCTCCAATCTCTCGGTCCGGTGCCAATCTGGTCCAAGAATCCGTCACCCTCACAACGTGCTGGTGGTCTGCCACCACTCTGATACTGCCCTGGTCAACCCGGTCGGTTCACCTGAAGAAGTAACTAGCCCCTGACTTATGGCCTACTGGAGTCGTGTTTAGACATTTTAGGGAAGGGAAACAAAAAAAACAGATGTTTTTATTGTAGGTAATATAGGCTGCATTATACTGTCTCCGCCTTCCCGTCTAGTCAAGTCTTAACTAAGGCAAGGCTATCATAAGTTTACGTAAAACTGCGTAATACCTGAAAACATACTTATTTAGCGTCGATCTGTATTTATGATTAGATGCAACATACAATCTAATTGATGTATTGCTCCTTTAAGATAAAGTTTAAATTTGTATGAATTAAAGCATTTAGCTGTTTACGTTGGGATCCTTGTGGGGTGTGATCAACATTGACCTTTCTGCTTCAATGTTATCAGAGACCGTGTAATATATTCCGATATTTATTGTTACTATTTTTATTGCCTTGAAAAGTGACGAAAATTCGTCATTTATTACATTTTCTGTAACGTTTATTAGAGTCAGGCCAGAAAAATCAAACACCTCGTACTGTTACGGACAATCATTGCAAATAAGTCTCTCCAAGTGACGAAACCTACTTTCGTCTGGCGCTCCCGGGGCACTGGGCAGTCACCCTCGTTATGCCTACTGACTAGCTAATCTTTACAATACATCATGAGTGATTGGCATGCAATACCTAAAGCTTATGGCGACACGAATGAAGATTGCAAATCATTTTTACCCGACTGCGACAGAAGGAGGGTTATGTTTTTCGAGCGTATGTATGTATGTATGTATGTATGTTTGTATGTCTATTTCTTTGGCACGCCCTACAGCCTAAACGGCTTGATGGATTTTAACGTATGAGGTGTCGTTAGATTCGTAAAAATCGTGAGAGTGTCATAGGGTACATTATTTCAATATGGCGTCTGCGAATTAAAAAAGAGAGGGGGGAGAATAAATTTTTTTTCGCAAAAAATTACAATATGGGTATCAAATGAAAGCTGGTGAAGAGCAGATTCCAAATATATATATATATATATATATATATATTATAGTACTTTTATGCTACCATTTTGACACAAGACTAAAAAGTATGAAATAAACTAAATTATTTAGAAAAACAAAAAACCCGACTGCATAAAAAACTATTAACTGAAAAGATAAAAACAAGCTCCTTAAATCAGCTATAATAACTTTGTTTGAGCAAATTAATACAATTTGAATGTTATTACTTATTAGGTAGGTATTGCAGGCGGGGACAAACCAATAACCAACAAATAGGTAATTTTTCTTTGTCCCCGTTTGCGATACCTACCTAATAAGTAATAACATTCAAATTGTATTAATTTGCTCAAACAAAGTTATTATAGCTGATTTAAGGAGCTTGTTTTTATCTTTTCAGTTAATAGTTTTTTTGTACTAACAAACTTTACATTTAAGGTTGTCATTGAAATAAGACTTGGGAGAACCTTGATTAATCGATCTTTTCCGAAGCACCCGTGGATGTATGAATGTGAATGAGTCTAAAGAGTTGTGTCGGAATCGTAGCGTGTGGCAGTCCATAGTCGCTGCCTACCCCTGAGCTTATAGATAATAAATAAATAACGCTCACAGGCACATACATTGTAATGATCCCAAGTAAGCCTTAGGCGTTTTGTTATGGGAACCATACAACAACGACACAAACATGTTACATCCATGACCTAACCGGGATTCGAAACCAGGACCCTGGTTTGGAAGTCCGGCGTGGTAACCATTACACCAACCGGGTCGTCTATATAGATGAATGTGAATGAAGCTCAAGAGGTGTGTCAGAATTGTAGCGTGTGGTAGTCTATAGTCTCTGCCTATCTCTGCATAAGCTTCTTCTTTCGTAACAGCATGAGCTGTATCGCATGACAATCACTCGTTCTGTAGAGAAAAGATAGCCTGTCAACAATATTCGTTCCGATGCTGCCCAGGGTGTGTCAGACCAGACACTCAGGTTTCGTCACTCGGGGAGACTGTTTCCTTGAGCTTATGTTTGTATTCATCATCATCATCATCATCTCAGCCGATAGACGTCCACTGCTGGACATAGGCCTCCCCCAAGGATCGCCATAACGACCGGTCCTGCGCTGCCTTCATCCAACGATTTCCCGTCGCCTTCACCAAGTCTACCCACGCTGCGCTTTCCGGTACGCTGTCGCCACTCGAGAACCTTTATGTTATCATTTGTTAAATTTGCTAAACCGTTTATTAACATTTGTTAAACCGTAGTATTATCATTTGTTTAATTTGTTCCAAAGGAGATAAACGTGTGCACATGCACGTATGCATATTGCTAATTATATAACGTTTCTAGATATTCTTTACTGAGTACTACTATTTATGTTGATATCATGAATTTACGCTTAATTGCGTTGTGCCCCTAAGGTCAATGATACACCTTCTAGAATAGTCAATTATTATCTAAATGTTTCTTTATTATCTAGTGCATAAGACTCATTTTGTTGCGTAAAGGTATCAGAGGAAATTAATTTATAGCTGGATGTTGAACTCGTAAATATTAGTAGCGAAATGACATTTATAATTATGAAATATAATTTGTAATTGTAACATATTTGCTTCGCGGTGAAAAATACTTACTGGGCGGGAAAAATATAAAATGACACTATGCCATCGAATCGACTGAAGAAGGCCACATTTCACCGGTAGTACCGAAACTCTGTCCAGTGTGACTGGGGGTGAGCCCGTCGCCACTTATAATGGACAGTGGGTACAATACATGCCTCGAAATTGAAGCATGCAGGTTTCCTCACGATGTTTTCCTTCATCGAAAAGCCAGTGGTGTTACAAATCGTACATAAATTCCGAAAAACTCATTGGTACGAGTCGGTCTGGACGGGGATCGAACCATCGCCGCCTGCACGGCAGGCAAGCTTACTCGCCACTGCACCACCACGGCTTCCACACACACCACACATTGAATATTATTTACTAGAAAAAGCTTACGATATGGTTGTTAGGAGTCCCTAACTCCAAATCAACCTTTTTTAGAATTGTTTGTTTGTTCGAGCATCACGCAAAAATTATTGATTTTGACGTTCTTGCGTGGAGGCAGCGCCCTCATTTATTTTCTACTCTTTTATGTCGCACTGTACTACTGTAGGTACGTTCGTATGGCAGAAATGAGTTCTGAACGTAACCACTAAGGAGCGCTGTACCAAATTCAATACAAAGTTGGTGACGTTACTATAGTGAAAACTCATGGTAGGCCCACAGTTCTACGATCTCTTACACAAGAAAGTCCGCCTATCAACAGCTGACAGCCAAAACAAAGATAAACGAATTGGCACACGACAAGACGACATGATACTTGATATTTAATAAAGAAATGACGTTGTCTCCAGGCGAGTTCATACTTTTATCTTTCGTCTCACGTAATCTTAAACGTGAAAGCTTTATCTGTCAGTTAAAAGTTTCTTAATAGTTTTTTAATGTGTAAGAATATCTATGTATTTACATAATCTTACGCAGTGCCATAATCTCTATTATGGTCGTCAGAACCTTTTCTACAACTACCAACATGAAGTGTGCAGTTACAGCAACTCACTATCAGCATATTTTCGGCTTTGAATGATCTAAAACACCACTGGCTTTTCGGTGAAGGAAAACATCGTGAGGAAACCTGCATGCTTCAATTTCGAGGCATGTATTGTACCCACTGTCCATTATAAGTGGCGACGGGCTCACCCCCTGTCACACTGGACAGAGTTTAGGTACTACTGGTGAAACGTGGATGTTCTGAGGTTTCAGAATATCTCTGACTACCCCCTCGGGGAATATAGTCGTGAGCATATGCTTATGCTTATATGATAAATGATCTAAAAACATAAAATACAAACATACATACATAAACTCACGCCTTCTTCCCAGAGGGAGGCAGGGACTATGGATCTCCACTTTGGGCGGTTCTGACACACCTCTCTTGCTTCCTCTAGGTCCATACATACATCTTGTCATACATTCTCGTCGATTTCGGCTACTATTACTCTGACATTTTTGAATGACGTCCTTGATCTGGTCTAGGTACGTCCTCCTAGGTCTGCTTCTACAAATGTTTCCTTTCACACACGCCTTATACAGCGGGTGTTCGGCAGATGGTTGAACATACGAAAATGGAGAGTGGGGGGTCATGTGCTACCTACTCAGCCTCAAAGATTTGACCCAAGCCCTAAAAATTTTTTATGTTAATGATTTTTTGAATTTTTTGAAATTCGTCACTTGCACACATTTAAACTCCTATAACTTTTTTTTTTAATGAACAGATCTGGATAATTATTTTTTTATTAGAATTTTAATGATTGTTAAATCCTGTTAAAATTGATACCTGTTGCAGGTTACTGCTAGAAACAAAGTTATGGCCTCAAACCTAAAAAAAGAGTTCAGAAAATTTTTAAAGCTGAACTTTGCACTGCAATAAAAAAACTAAAAGTGATAGAAGACTTCTGATTTTTTAAAAACATCTCTAGAGTATGAGCTTATTTAGTTTGCTTTGATATCTGACAAATTTGATGTTTGACAAAGAATTCTCTTTTAGTCTAGTTATAATAGAAGTCTTTGCCGTACCATGCTGGGCATATCGCTTGTCGACCATGTAACCAACATAGAAATCCGGCGAAGATGGATCGATAATTATTAACAGACAATAGACAGACACGTGGGTCTACTAGTCGGTATATTATGTCTTAAATCTATTGAAACGACCAACGTCATATCTCTGCCCATATTATTACGTCCACATTGGCCTGCGACCCCAACATTTACGTATTCTCATAATGAACCCGTAAACAAGTTTAAATAAAGATAAACTACAGATAATGTCAAACAAACAAAATTTTCTGCTTTAATTAAACTATAATGAACTTTGTTGTTAGGTTCATAGAGTTGTTTTTAAGTGAGCAGCTGTATGTAGTAATTGATGTTCGTAGTTGCGTTTTGTGCAGTCGCTAAGGTCGATTATTGTATCAATAGATCGGTTTATTGATAGTTGTCTTTCTTCTCTCTTTCTCCAGTCTTTGTATGATATAGCTTACGTTGTTGAAGTGATGACACGTGATTTAGTATCAATTTTTTTTCACAGACTTCAAAAAAGGAAAAGGTTCTATGTTATAACTCGCCGAATCTCGATTAAAATCAGTCGCAGAAACGCTCATTAAATATAATCCCCCATATCTCTTGTTGTCACTTTTTGTCTTGTTGACGTAGTAAAAGCTAGGAAGAGATTTAATGGAGGATTAACTCTAATGAGCGTTTCTGCAACGGAGCGTTTGTCTTGTTGACGTAGACTGACGTAGTAAAAGCTAGTAAGAGATTTAAATAGTAATAAGCTCTCGACCATGCTTGATGCTCTCGTCTTCGACTACATTCTCCGACAGTTAAACATATTTTATGATCGTAAGTCCTACTTTATATTATTCAAAAATATAGTATCCGAATGGATTCGACGTTTGAACTCCTTTACTCAGACTTTATATTTTCGATATATCGTTATCGTTCTTGTAGGAACTTCATCGGAATAGTTTACATTTCAAGTAAACGCTTCGCGCTACCTATAAAATTCAATCGTTACTGACAATGAAGTTGTAAACACCGCTTTAACACCACACTGTTACAGTCTATAATGAGGAGTGGCAAGACATTTAGCACAGAGAGCCATGGAGCGCGCCATGATAGGCATCACCCTTCTTGACCACGTCACAAATGTCGAACTAAGGTTCAGGACGTCGGGAACTGAATAGCTCGCTTAAAGTGGCGGTGGGCAGGACACGTAGCTAGACGAAATGATGGCAGGTGGAGTAAAGCCTTAGCAGATCGTGGTGGCCGAGATTAGGCAAAAGAGAAGTGGGTCGTCCGGCAGCCAGGCGGGTTGACGACATCTGGAAAAGTATAGGCAAGACCTGGATGCGACTGGCACAGGACCGAGAAGAATGGCAAAATATGGAGGACGCTTATGCCCTGCAGTGGGTAGATACAGGCTGAAAATGATGATGAATGATGAAGACTTTTAACTTGCAGGCGTCTCTTTTTGGGCTTGCCGCATGGCTCCGCCATTTTGTATTTTCAAAAGTGTTTTTATTCATAAAATAATAATCGCATGACAAATATTAAAGATGGTAATATCTTCTTCAACAGGTGTCCTGTACGCTGGACTAATGATCACGAAAGCAGGACCGATGGTGCTGGAATTCAACTGTCGCTTCGGAGACCCCGAAACCCAGGTGTTGATGACGTTACTGGAATCGGACCTTTATACGGTTATGAAGGTAGGCTTACATTCCTTTGTCTATTGATATTTATGATAAGAAAACTTACTTACTTACTTACTGTGCCGGCTCAGGGACCCGAAGTGGGTCTTGGCCTCCGACAACGAAACACGCCATTCATCTCTTTTCTGTGCCATCTCAGTCCAGTTGGGCACCTCCAGCTCCTCGAGATCCTTGGTGATCTGGTATATCCAGCGATACCTGGCATGATACGATAAGATAAATATTATTTTTTTTGCACACCAAAATACAGAAAAAGACAACAACAATATACACGAACAAGAAGGGTACAAAAGGCGAACTTATCACTAAAAGTGATTTCTTCCACACAACCTGTGGATGAAAGTAGTCTTACATGAGATAAATGCTATGGCGGTATAGGTGAATCTGCGGCGCATTACATTTTTAGCCCCGACGCAAACAGAGTGGTGTTATAAGTTTGACGCTTATGTCTGTCTGTCTGTTTGTGGCATCGAAACTCCCAAACAGGTGGACCAATTGCGATGCGGTTTTTTATAATTGCCACAACATTTTACAAAGCGCAGCAGTCAGTGAGCAGTGGTGCATTTCTCTCTCACTCGTACTCTATAACATTGTGCTAACCTCTTGTCAGTGCGAGCCCGTTTGTATGAAGAGTCCAGGGTGTGCACAGAGGACTCGGCCGTAGTGCCATTTGCTTCATTTCTGTCGCCCGTGCCAAACGGCAAAGTCGCTTACGTCGCTGTACAAAGTAATAACCGCTGTGTCAAGCTACATTAGACACATATTTTCGCGAACCGTTTGGCTGTAGGTAATTAAGCGTGGGAATTAATCGTATTTTACAGCAGATATTTTTTCACGATTTCGATATTGGTCCCGTAGAGAAAGTTGTTCAGTTTGATGGTCTGAAGCTTCGATCAAAATAAAATTAATGGATAGGCCTAAAGCGCGGTCAGTTGAAGCAAACTACTGGTGCACTTGGTCCATACAAACTAGCGCCATTATCTGTCAAATCTAGGGCACTTGCATACAAATTTTTAGTAAATCTTTTAATTGTTTTGCCTCATTTTTCTGGTTTGAAATGTTCGCGTAAGGCCTATCCATTCATTTTATTTTGTTCTAAGGTCTGAAGTACCCCTTTAAGTAAGTGTCCCATTTAATTTAATACCCTGTATAAATGCTGCCGACTTTATTCCCCTGCATAGATCCTAATGATAATAATAATAAATTAGCGTGATTATTTTAGTATTATGTAAGGGTAAATTCACAACAAGCTATAACATAATTTGCACATCTGTACGACAGATCAAATACAGATACTTACCTACTAATGCTGAACAACTTTCTGAACCTGTATTTATGCAAATAAAACACTTCATTTTCATCATACCTTCTGCATGCATACCTATTGAACGTGGTTCAGTACAATGAAAATTTTGATTGAAATCATCACAATTACGAGATATAAAATAAAATGTGATAAAATCAGGAATAATGCTCCCGAGCGCCATCTAGTGTAGTGCAACTCCCTCTGCAACCCCCTTAACTTGTAATCTGTTTTCTAAAGGCTGAATTAAATACAGTTTTCCACCAATAGATGGCGCCACTTGTATTTAACATCGCGCTATCGTTATATTCATAAAAAACGTATGATTTATTGCATAGATATTCTATTTTTTACCTACGTACTTCCGCGTTTCAAAATTCCTTGGTTTCAAACTTTTGCGACGAATAGTAACTTCTGCTATTCGTATGTTTTACTTCATAATAAAGACTGGCCAAGTGCAAGTCAGGTCGCGTATAAGTATATGGAAAAGAAATATGCATAGGCCAAGTATTTACTTGCTCTTTCTACGTAAATATGGAACGATAACTCCGAACAAAATCTCCTTAATTTTTAGCACCATGAGTTTTGGCGGCAAACGCCGTAATTGGAGTCGCCATAATGATTGAGTCTTGCGCGCTTGCGTGGTGTACACCAAAGTTCGTGGGGTCATTTTTTGACGTGAATTATATTTCCATATTTATTTCTTTATTCGTAGACTTCAGTACGTCCCCACCAAGAACATTATACAAAATTTTTGGTGCCCACAGGCTAAGACGAACTGAGTTAGCATTTCCAAACGGTAAACATGCGTAAAGTCGAGAGAGGGCGTCCGAGGAGAACTTACCACGACCAAATAAATGGTCTTCTCCGAAAAGGACAAGTGCGTAGCACCCTCAACCGACGGAAGTGCATGAAGAGATGTATGAATGTGGATGAGGCGAGAGAAGTGTGTCAGAATCGTAGTGTGTGGCGAGCCGTAGTCTCTGCCTACCCCAGTGGGATAGTGGCGTGAGTATATGTATGTATGTAAACATGCGTAAATGCTGCTGATTAAAAATTAAAATGCTGATGTGATGTCTTTAGTACAGTCTGTCTATAAAGTCGTGACATGAATGTTTGAGGAACTACAGCGTTTTAGTATGGTGGTGTTGCCAGGTTATGCGTGATTTTGACGTTCTTTTGTCAAGACTTTTTAGACAGACTGTAATCTGTGGTAACGCTGATGAACTTCTAAACTGTTCTCGAACTTACAGGCCTGCGTCGATGGAACTCTGAAACAATATCAAGTGACGTGGAACACCAAGCTGTCTGCTGTCGGTGTCGTCATCGCTTCCAAGGGATACCCCGAGACTTCTACTAAAGGATGCGTCATTAGTGGTAAGTTTAAAAACACTTTTACTTCATTTCATATAAGAACGAAAAGATTTTCCGATTCCTATTTAGCTTTCAGGCCAATTCTGATTAGCAAGTGTAATTTATTTATCAGAAAGATATACTATCTGACAAATCGTGGATGTTACTAAAGTTGTTCTATGGATAAGTGAGAGTTAGGGCCTGTTTTACCACTTCTGAGTAAGTTCTTGTTAGCTTATCCGACAGATATATTGTATATTTTGTATGAAATGGTGCTACTTGGGAATGTTCCTCCTTGGGAATCTTCCACCAGGCTTAGTGTGAAGCCTGGGGACCGGCCGTGGTCCAACAGTTCTTAGTTGGACTTTGTATATATATCGAATCTCTGTGATTATTTCTCTTGCGCGATTTATGTCTCGCATTCGATTGTGAACCTTATTTGTAGTAGGTTACGAGTTAAGTATTTACGGTGAACGTTGTCTTCGTATGGAGCATATTTCCGAGAGCGACGGTATCGCCATCTGTTAGCTTCTTTGCTATAACTTGTGGGTGTTGACATCTATGGCAAGTCCCCACAAACTAAAACTCTTCCTAATACGTGTGTGTACTGGCAGGTCTATCGCAGATACAATCGAACCCCGGGCTGGTGGTGTTCCACAGCGGGGTGGCGCGGGGCGCGAACGGGTCGCTCGTGACGTGGGGCGGCAGGGTGCTGCTCGTGTGCGCGCGCGCCGGCTCGCTGCGCGCCGCCGCCGCCGCCGCCACGGCCGCCGCCTCCGTCATCGACTTCCCCGGCGCTCAGTACAGGAAGGATATCGCTCACAGAGCTTTCTCTAAGTAAGTTCACATCAGAACAGCTAGCATGCCACCGGAGTCAGTTTGCAGGGTTTGCCTCGAACACTTGTCTCTCGCGTTGTGTTCGCGCGGTTCGCGTCTCGGCCTGCCACGAGGCTCCAAAATCCTTCTCAGTTGTTCTTACTCAAAAACAATCCTCGAGATTGGATAGACACTCCCTCAAATAACTTGACACTGGCGAAATCTAACAAGGAAACGCCATTAAATAAAAATAGAATAGAATAGCATGCCACCCACTACAGAGCGTTTAAATGAGAAGAAAAACGTAATGCGCGTTCTTTCTGGCATTCGTAAAATAATCTAGATTTTTATCGTTTTCTCGGGGGTGGCATGCGAGGCCTGCAGGGGGACATAAACGGTAGTAAGTGTACAATACTCAGTTATATCTACAGACTACTACACATTAATATCATTACTATCCTTTTTAACTAAGAGTCTACTCATCAAATTGACCAACTTTTACTATGGGAGCAAAACGATCGGAACAAAAAACAATTATTCTGCTATTCCATACGAAACTGCAATACCTACTCGACTCAAATGTTTTACACAAACAGCAGATTTTTTGACATAAATAAAGAATCCAAGGAGGCCCATCTTTTGGGCTTTTCGCTTATATCTCGAAAACTGCTCACGAAGTCTTTCATTTGATATTCGACTGGTTTTTTCTGATAAAGAAATGTTTCCTAAAAAAATATTGACATCAAAAATCTTTTTTGGACCGCACAACGTGCCTGCAACATGCTCTAATATCCAGTATACTTTTTTAAACAACTGGTTTTCACAATGATTGTTCGGTACTGCATGACTTCAAAACATTCGCATGTATGTAAAATTCACAATCACTTCTTGAGAGATTCATTTCGGTTTGTCAAGATAAACCTTTTGTTTCAGCGTGAAAACTCTCGACGAATGAACGGGTACTCCATTTACATTCCATTTAATTTTCCTTTTTATTTCTATTAAGTATTAGTTAACTTTTGTATTCGATCATCCATTTAGAAGTTGTATTATTTTCTCGTCAATTTATTGATGAATAATTTCTTGCATTATAATAATGTCTGTATTGTTTTTAGCTTGCATTCTTGGAATGAATTCGGTGAGAATAAAAAGATTGAACTACTTATTTGTCACCAATTTTACTTGTTTCATTAAATTTTTGAATCTCATTCATGTTACAATGATTTCATAAGATTGTATCGCACGTTGAAGCTATGAATAAATTGTTTGTTTGTTTTTTTTTTGCATTTATTTTTCCTCTTCCTGCATGTGTTTTCGAGGCATGGTTAGCATTCAATCGAATTCGTATTAATCATTATCATTTATTCTTTGTAGCTTTGTTAATAAAATCCATTTCGCTTTAATTTAGAGTTAAAATAAGAATGTAAGGGACTTGGGAAGCCCAATAAGAAAGGCTATCCCCAAAACCAACCCAGGCTGGTTAGATGTGACTCCTAAAGAGTCGGCGGATTCCATTGATTACATCATCATCATCTGCCTATACAGGGTGTAAGGAAAAGTATCATTAGCAGTGATCGAAGTAGGAAATTCGATTAGGGTAAACGCTTAAAAATTTGTGTGATGAATATTAATATTTGTATTCGATTCATGGGTGTTTGTATCTATACAGGGCGTAAAATATATGTGTTGTTTATTAAGCGAGGTGAGCGCCTTTTAAAGATACAAACACCCATGAATCGAATACAAATATGAATGTTCATCACACAAATATTTCTGTGTGTCCGGTGAATAACGGTCCAACTCAAAAAATTCAACTTTACAGGAGAGCCTAAAAACATATTTTTTTGGTAAAAAAAAATATTTTCTCGAAAACCGTTTCATATTTTTTCAAGCAAATCACTGTGTCTTCTAGATATTTTTATGGTCTTTTATTATTATATGGTTTAGTCTATGAAATACTTACCGTGCTGGAGATATTTCGTTCAGAAGTTGAATTAAACCTTTTGACACTAATAAAAATACGTTACATTATGATTTAAATTGAGTTAGGGCCTTTTACACTTCACAATAACCTTGGTATAAAATGGTTTATGTTATATTTTAATTTCATTTTTATTCCATCCCTTTCTTAAATACACACCACCGGAAAACTTACTTTGTAAACTGAATCAAAACGAATTGATAAAAGTAGTTTTATTTGGGTAAAACAAGCTCATCACAAAATTACAAAGTGTTTTTTGAGTTAAATTCTTTTTCACAAAGGTAACATTTTGTGCGTATGGATTTAAATCTAATATTTAATAATATTTTTTAAGGAAAAATATAACAAAATGCAAAATGTACTTTCTAAGCTCACTGTTTAAGCTTTTAATTTCCACCATATTCAGCATTAAACTTAAGTGACACAAAAATTATATATTTTCTAGAAAAAAAAATATTCATTTCGTTATTAAGTAGGTAAGTAGTTTTATCATATATAGGTATATTTTTTTGATGGGTAACAGTAACACTAGCTTATATGCAAATTTTGTGACGTGGGTAACGCCACGTGGTATCAGTAATGCTGGAAAGTGAAATATTAAACAACAAACCAATATAAAAACAATACAAAAACAAATTCTAAAGCGACGCAAGCTTAAAAACTTATCAGTTAGAACTCACGATTCTGTGCCTCAAAATTGTATGACCAGTCTGATGTATTGTCATTCTTAAATACACGTTTGATATCCGGTTCGCTTTGCAGTGTTGTTTCTATACAAGATATTTTAGGAAAAAAATAGTTTAATTTCAAAGAATAAACAACAGATTCTTTCTTTACCACTCTATGTACAAGCCTATGCTTGAAGTGCGGTTCGGCAATCCCTAACTAAAACAAGGCCTGACATTATCACTTAGTTCAATATAACAGTACCACCCTTAAAAAATTCGCCAGATTGTATTCATACTAAGTGATTCTTATTCTCACTACATAAAAGAAAATATTTGGTGATTGACGGTTTAACTCACTTATTCGACATACATTTTTGGTGAGACGTATAGCCAAGTCCAAGATGATGTCAGTTTCCGTACTTAGCCCGCTATCAAACGCGCATCATATTCATGAGCTACACTTGATTTTTTATGTAGGTATTAACTATTAAGGTTTTTGAAATTTGGTTTAACTCAGATAAATCATATTTCACAAAACAAAATAAATTGTGTCGAAAGATTTAAGTCGAAGTAAATCCATGTTCACCTAATTTTATATTGGTTTTATGATCTAACTCTATTTCAACCATTGTGCACGATAAAAAAATGGACTTAAATCGTTTTGTAATAAGTCTATCTCTGGAATTATTAAAGGTATGAATATTCCAGTAACACCATTTTGTAGAGAAAAAAAAATTGAGTATTATGGCATTAAAAACTCATTTTGGATCTAAGTTGAGTTAGACCGTTATTCACCGGACCCACAGATTTACGCCTTTACCCTAATCGAATCTACCTACTCCGATCACTGATCATTAGTTATAGTATCAATGAGTTTTTCTAACTTATACACGTAATACCGACTGCTCTCTGTGAAGGAAACCTGCATGTAATGAAGAAAATCTTCCGATGCGTATTTGAAGTCTACTAATCCGCATTGGGCACGCGTGGTTGACTAATGCCCATATACCCTCCCAGCCTGTGCGCTGCAGTGCGATGTATACAGGGTGCATGGAAAAGTATCATTAACTTTTAAAGCACATACTCCATCCAACAAACTGAACAACTTTTATAATGTACTAGAGTTAACCCGCGACTTCGTCCGCATAAATTATATACCAGATTTTAAGTCGGATCATAAGCTCTCAAACACAAAATGTTTCATCAAAATCGGTTCCGTAGTTTTTGCGTGATGCGCGAACAAACAAACAAACTTGTCAATAGATGGCGCCATACGTTATTTAAATCGCGCTATCGAGTGTTATTTGAGTTTATATGAAGTGAACCGCTACTTTTTTATTCCTCACGATTTTATAATAGTTAAGATAAGAAAAGTCGCGCGACACCGACTCACACTTGGCCGGTTTTTATAATTTGTTTTTATACTGTAGAGTTTGCTCTATAATCATTAATCACACCAAGTTTGAAGCTTGTATGTATGGGCGATAGTCGCATTAGCATTGGTGCACGTCTGCCGAGGCCCAACTCCCAATAATAAGATAAGTTATAGCCTGAAGGATCCCACTGCAGGGCAAAGGCCTCTCACAAATAACGGTGAGAGGGAATGGGTCACACTCCATCACGCGGGCCCAGTGCGGATTGTTGGAGGCAAGTTAGTGGTTGACTAACAGAGAATTTCGCTGTCAGAGAATTTCCAAGCCGCCTTAATAGGCCTCTGACCAGCGCCCGCGGCATGATCGCGCGATAAAGCGCTATCGCGCCATAGCTCCCTTTCTTTTTGCGCGTGAACGAACGAGTTAGCAGGCGCGATAAAACGTTTATCGATGTACCATGCCGCGGACGCAGGGCCCTGTTTAATAAACGCGACAAGTGACAATGACAATTCAGAGTACATTGCTGGTTACTAATGACGCTAAACTTGCAGTGCTTCATGTGTCCTAGCATTCTCAGCAATGTACTATGAATTGTCAATTGTCACTTATCGCGTTTATTAAACAGGGTCCTGGAATAACAAATAGTTACACCGCCATCTGTCTGAACTATCTTGGGACAACTGCTCAACATGTCTTCCGAAGCACGGAGACGCTCATCTCAAAGATCACCACTACCCCTACGTCGTAGAGCCGCGTAGTCCCAGCTACGCCCATTGCCGAGGTCCGTACCCACAGGGGTGCCCCCTGGGCAGGTTGCTTAAGTTTATTCATTTGGCTCGGTAGACCCTTCGTGGTCCCTCCAATAGTCCGCAGTAAAAAGCAGTCGTTGCTCCCTGAGCAGTGCTGTAGTCATCATCAGTCTATATACGTCCCACTGCAGGGCACAGGCCTACCCTCTAGGAGGGTGTTTGGGCGTTAGTCCACCATGCGTGCCCAATGCGGATTAGTAGACTTCACTTTTTTTTTTTTACGTATCCTCTTCAATGTCCCACTGCTGGGCAAAGGCCTCCCCTTTTACTCTCCAATCCTCTCTGTTGTGTGCAACTTCTGGCCAACTCTCCAAGAAGGCATCCATGTTATCTCTCCACCTTTTTCTCGGTCTACCTCGACGCCGGTGACCATCCTGGGAGCCAGACTTCACATATGCATCAGAATTTCTTCGTCTGCATATGCATGTTTCCTCACGATGTTTTCCTTCACCCTTTGTGAGCAGTCGGTTATACGTACATAAGTTAGAAAAACTCATTGGTAACGTGGCATGTTGTCCGTGCGGATTCGAACCCTGACCTCTTGATTGAGAGTCCATACCTCTCCGCAACGCGCCACCGAGCTCTTTTTTTAGTGCTGTATTAGTCATTCAAAATAAAAATAAGAAACGGAGATGTTCGAAATGAATTACCACTAAACGGTCACCTAAGACTGACCAGACCTGACGTTGCTTAACTCTTGTGATCGTTTCCCATACCGAACGAACACACACGCCACTACGGTAACGAGCGCCTATAAATTACATAAATCTTAATTCTTCACCACCAGGGTCAACGGGCTCTCCTATCTCCAAAGCGGTGTGGACATTGACGCGGCAGCGACGCTGGTCCGTCAGATAGAGCCTATCGCCACAGCGACCCACAGACGTGGGGTCCTCGGACGACTGGGGTGCTACAGCGGACTGTTCCAGCTCTCCGCCATGGACCCGAGGCTGAAAGACCCGGTCTTAGTGCAAGGGACTGACGGCGTTGGTACTAAGCTTAAGGTAAGTTTAGGTTGATGAGTTGAATTAGTTTAAAGCGGTGGGTGCGGAGCGGGGTAGTAGCGGACCGGGATATTGTTCGTAGCCATACGATGCGTTGCGTCGCCGCACTGGAATGATTTCGATGGAGATGATGGCACACGGGAGGCGCGGCGGGGTCTCATATATTATCTTCTGACGCTTCGGGGTCGGACTCCCTTCCCAGGAGTTCTCGTCTCTCGGGTTGTAAGTTCGACAAGGCATACCATTGCTTTTTGTATGCTAAACGCAACGCATCGTGTGGCTTTTCTTTTTGTTTGGCATGTGTAAAACAGAACAATGCGGGAGAAAGAGTTGCTAATTATGTTCCGATCCGCTATTGCGCCGGCCCGCTTCGCACCCGTCCCGCTCTCTTTTCGACTAGCGCTTTAATTTTTGAGCTGGTACTGTCCAAATAATACTACTTTCAAAAACTAAAGGAAATAAAACTGTTAGTAACTGTAATCTATTCTTATATAAACAGTTCCCTGACTGACTGTTAGACAACGTTCAGCCTAAACCACAGCAGACAGAAACATTAAATTTGGAATACACACTACAGAGCATGTATCGTTGCACCAAGAATGAATTTTTCGTCAATCCGACATCCACCCGGGGAAAAGCTAAAGTATACTATAAATCATCAAATCAATCAATCAATTTTTTAATTTTTTGTTTTCATATTCTATTTCTACTAGCAAAACTTTTTTTTCGTGGTTTCCAAGAAGTCATGCCCCGGTTGCACTTTATTGTCTAGTGTCGTTGTTGCTGCAATTGATACTGGTTTACACGAGTTACAGTGGTGGGAATATGTGGTGACCGGGTGCACGTTAAAAAACCAAACTTACGACCAAAATGCCTTATGGTCAAAAACATAGCTGTTATCGTGGTAGTGATAGCAAGGCTCAATAACTTGCATTTTCTTCTCCAGATAGCGGAAACAATGAAGAAATACGACACTATCGGTCAAGACCTCGTCGCGATGTGTGTGAACGACATCCTATGCGCCGGAGCGGAACCCTTCGCGTTCCTGGACTACATGGCGTGCGGGAGGCTTCAGGTCGACGTCGCTTCTACTATTGTGAAGGGAATCGCCGACGCTTGCATACTTTCTGGATGCGCTTTACTAGGTACGTATGTTTCTGATGATTGGGGTTAGTTTTTTGAGTGGTTTTTGAGTGATTTAGTATTACAACCTAACTCTTGTTGTAGCATGGTTACTTTTAGTATATTTAAGGTTACATAATACACATGCCTGTCTCATTGGGGTAGGCGGAATCAGTTGATCACCATATGTTGGGGTCCTGACACACCTCTTCTGCCTCATTTCGTACACACTCGTGAACATTATACGCTGACAATTTGGTCCGCATACGTACATCTAGGGCGACCCCTTTCGACTGTTCCACTTCCACTCGCTTTATATATTTCATGCGTTAGTCTTCTATCACTCATCCTTTCCACATGACCCTTACATGACCAAACCATCTCGGCATTCCCTTTTCAATCCTCGTCACTATATTATCTTTCAGTACACATCTTTCTCTAATCACACTGTTTCGTATTCAGTCCTTCAGAGTCACCCCCACACATACTGCGGAAAGAACGCATTTCGACGGCATTTATTCTAGATTCATTCCTTTTCATCCTTACCCAACATTTGCTATCGCAAATTTAAGGTCGAAATAAGACATCTAGTGGTGATCGGTAAATTTATAAAAATTTGTTCAGTTTGAAGTATAGAGTCTTAGCCTGGGAATACAGATCCGATTGTCTGATCCGATAGTATATAAGTCCATCTCGCTCCCATCACGAAGGAGAGGGATGGAAGCATCAGCCAATAGTATAATGTCTTAAGCTTCCGTCCTTATCTATACTATCGGATCCGATTATCGGATGGTAAATCGGATGTGTATTCCCAGGCGTAAAATTCAATTTCACCTTGTAAATGAACAGTGGCAGTGAACATGACAGATGTCGCTTGAAATTTTTAAGATTTTAGCAACTTTTTTTTCTCTTCACAGGTGGTGAAACAGCGGAAATGCCTTCAATGTACGACATAGGTAAATACGACCTCGCCGGCTTCGCTGTCGGTGTGGTGGACAACTTGAAACAATTGCCGCGCTCCAAGGAGATCAGAGCCGGTGACATTGTGCTGGCGCTGCCGTCCACCGGCGTGCACAGCAACGGGTACAGTCTCGTGCAGAAGATCATGAAGGAGTCGGGGCATAAGTGAGTGGGCTCAAGTGTATCTTAACTAGGTCTCTCCCAAGGCCAATACGACCTCGCCGGCTTCGCTGTCGGTGTGGTGGACAACTTGAAACAATTGCCGCGCTCTAAGGAGATCAGAGCCGGTGACGTTGTGCTGGCGCTGCCGTCCACCGGCGTGCACAGCAACGGGTACAGCCTCGTGCAGAAGATCATGAAGGAGTCGGGGCATAAGTGAGTGGGCTCAAGTGTATCTTAACTAGGTCTCTCCCAAGGCCAATACGACCTCGCCGGCTTCGCTGTCGGTGTGGTGGACAACTTGAAACAACTGCCGCGTTCCAAGGAGATCAGAGCCGGTGACGTTGTGCTGGCTCTGCCTTCCACCGGCGTGCACAGCAACGGGTACAGCCTCGTTCAGAAGATCATGAAGGAGTCGGGCCATAAGTGAGTGGGCTCAAGTGTATCTTAACTAGGTCTCTCCCAAGGCCAATACGACCTCGCCGGCTTCGCTGTCGGTGTGGTGGACAACCTGAAACAACTGCCGCGCTCCAAGGAGATCAGAGCCGGTGACGTTGTGCTGGCTCTGCCGTCCACCGGCGTGCACAGCAACGGATACAATCTCGTGCAGAAGATCATGAAGGAGTCGGGGCATTAGTGAGTGGGCTCAAGTGTACACGTGTGTCGACATAAATATAGGGTCCTTCTTAATATGCTGACACTTTTGTAAGGAGATGATCAGACCATCAAACTGAACAACTTTCTCTATGGCACCAACATCGAAATCGCGAAAAAAGATCAGCTGTTCGATACATAGCTGCAAACATACTCGAGCCAAATGTACTCTCGTGTAATTGTACTCTTTCTTGTTTTGTTCACTTTTATGTATTATGTACTGTTTTGAATAAATAATGTATTATTTTATCTTAAATGTATGTGAGAGCCGATTTTTTTTCGCGATTCCCATTTGTCCCATAGAGAAAGTTGTTCAGTTTGATGGTCTGATCATCCTCTTAAAAAACTGACAGCATATTTAGTTGGACCCTTTATAAAGATACGAAAATGTTTATGCTAAACGTCTCAGACTAGTGTCATGTTACGAGACGAGTGTTACATGACAACACACACATGACATTAATGACATTCTTTAGTAAACCTTCCATGCCATCTATTTCTTTAGAAGTTAATTGAAAATCCTGTTTCATCATCATCATCATATATACGTCCCACTGCAGGGCACAGGCCTCTAGGAGAGTTTTTTGGCCGTTAGTCCACCACGCGTGCCCAATGCGGATTGGTAGACTTCACATATGCATTAGTATTTCATCTTCTGCATATGCAGGTTTCCTCACGATGTTTCCTTCACCGTTTGAGAGCAGTCGGTAATACGTACATAAGTTAGAAAAACCCATTGGTAATCCTGTTTAATTATCCAAAAATTAAAAAAAAAACCGTTCTTTCCGCAGCTTCTTCGAGAAAGCCCCGTTCAGTGTCACAAACAAGTCGTTCGGTGAGGAATTCCTCGCACCAACAGGCCTATACGTCAAGCCTCTACTCCCCGCGATAAAGGCCGGGGTCATCAAAGGCCTGGCCCACATCACCGGCGGCGGATTACTGGAGAACATCCCTAGGATCCTACCGCAGGGTATTAGAGTCAAAATGGACGCTACCAAGTTCACTATAAATCCCATTTTCGGTTGGCTTCAGGCTAAAGGTGAGTGATTTAGTACTTTCTTGGTGTCTTTTTGTTTCAGAAATCAGATGCTTTAGTTATAATTGTAGATACATTCATATTATATTTCACTTCTTGACCAAATTATTAATGACCTAAAAAATAACCTTGCAATAAAAGGCTTAAAAGTGATAGTTAGATAGACAGATAGTTACACGGCTTCAAAGTTAAATAAGCATATGCTCACGACTATATTCCCCGAGGGGTTAGTCAGAGATATTCTGAAACCTCAAAACATCCACGTTTCACCAGTAGTACCGAAACTCTGTCCAGTGTGACGTGGGGTGAGCCTGTCACCACTTTTAATGGACAGTGGGTACAATACACGCCTCGAAATTGAAGCATGCAGGTTTCCTCACGATGTTTTCCTTCACCGAAAAGCCAGCGGTGTTACAAATCGTACATAAATTCCGAAAAACTCATTGGTACGAGTCGGCCTGGACGGGGATCGAACCATCGCCTCCTGCACGGCTTGCAAGTTAAATAAATCGTTTAAAAGTGCAGCTCCAACTGCAAAAGCCTAAAAGTCATTTTTAGGGGTCCGCCCCTCCGTCTGTCTATCTGCCCTAACTATTTAGCGCTGTAACTTTTGAACCGTAATAGATAGACAGTTCAAATTTTCACAGAATGTGCGTTATTATGGCGGATTTGCTAATAATAAAGGTGTCAAAGTTAAAAATTAAGGGGGGTCCTCATACAAGAAACATGTTTTTATCAACGTTTTTTCTTCTCGCTCTATCGTTAAAACGGTAATACATACAAACGTCAAACTTGGTGTGATTAGAGAGCAAACTCTACAGTATAGCAACAAATAATAAAAACCAGCCAAGTGTGAGTCGGTCTCGCACTAAAGGTAAACAAAACTTTTTTGCATATGTGTTGTGGTATGGAACCCTCTGTGCGCGAGAAGGCCGACTCGCATTTGACCGGTTTTATTTTAGGTACACACCACTTCATCATCATCATCACAGCCTATAATACGTCCCACTGCAGGGCACAGGCCACCCTCAAGTGCGTATGGGCGTTAGTCCACCACGCGTGCCCAATGCGGATTGGTAGACTTCACATACGCATCGGAATTTCTTCTTCAGCGTATGCAGGTTTCCTTCACGATGTTTTCCTTCACCGAATAGCCAGTGGTGTTACAAATCGTACATACATTCCGAAAAACTCATTGGTACGAGTCGGCCTGGACCATCGCATCCTGCGCGGCAGGCAAGGTTACTCGCCACTGGACCACAACGGCTTTTTACTTAATTTACTACTATTTTTCTACAAAACTAACCGATACAAAACTCATCAGGCATGGTGTCAGACTTCGAAATGCTGCGTACGTTCAACTGCGGTGTCGGCATGGTAGTGATCGTGGACCCGGTGTGTCTGAAGGAACTCCTGGAGCTCGTGGACGGGCCTATTGCTGTCGTCGGCTCCGTGGAGGCGTTGGGCAAGGAAGGTGAGACTTTACTACCTCGATTAGAGTACTAACTCTCGTCTGCAGCGTTATTATATTTTGAAGAGAATACTCGCTTTTGTACGTAGCGTCATCTGACTTTGAAAAGCATTCTAGTTTTTGCCCGCTGCGTCATTTGACTTTGAAAAACATTCAAGCTTTTACCCGCAGTTTTAATTGACTTTGAAAATCATACTCGTTCTTGCCTGCAGCCTTGTGTGACTTTGAAGACTATACTGTCTTTAGCACTATACATCATCTGAATTTGTAAAGCATTTTCGCGTTTGCACGCAGCGTCATTTGACCTCCAAAAGCTTACTGGCTTTTACACGCAGCCGCTGACTTTAAAAAGCGTACGCGGTTTTACACGTAGCTTCATCTGACTTCAAAAAGCGTATCCGCTTTTACACGCAGCCGCTGACATTGAAAAGCGTACGTGGATTTACACGTAGCTTCATCTGTCTACAAAAAGCGTATCCGCTTTAACACGCAGCGACTTTAGACTTTGAAAAGCGGTAAGGTTGGTTCCAAAATCACTGTACCAACCAGCTGTAGCGCTCAGCGCTACTCTTTTCAATTTCATTTGTAAATTTCAATAAGATTTCAATTTATCGGAAGCCTCATAATATGAAGTCCACCTGAACTATACGGCATCTAATTCGATTATTTTCTTTCAGGAGGTCACCAAGTAATAGTGGACAACTTCAAGGAAGCCATGGCTCCGTTGATAGCTCCCCACTCGGTAGCTGGTCAGGTCGCGCCACAGAAGTCGCTCTCATACAAGGACAGCGGCGTTGATATCGAAGCTGGGGACTCTCTGGTCTCACTCATCAAGCCTTTGGCTAGGTACGTACTATTCGGTTAGTCGGTTAGAACGGATGAGCGTGATTGTAGATTCCATACGTCTATCTAACGTATGGAATTTAAAAAACAAGTGTGATTGGCAGTTGGCTCCGATGAAAGACTGTCAGCAAATGTACGTTATCGTTTTAGGTTCTCGTAAAACAGTTCGTTAAAAAGAATTAAAACATTTAAGGCCAGACCTCACTGAGCGGGAAAGCGGTCCGGGGGCGGACCTTTGGAAAGCGAAATCTTCCGGACCCGCACGTTTTTTGTGTGTTTTGTAGTGTATGATGTGGTGTGGTGTTAATGTTCGAGTTTGTATATACCCTTGCCACTCAGAAATCCGCTTCCAAAGGTCCGCCCCAGGACCGCTTTCCCGCCTCTGTGTGTTCTGGCCATTAAGAAGAACGCAATGCATTAAAACTCTCCACTGAACCAAAAACGAAGAATCCATGGGATACAAATATCGGTTTAGGTTATTGCTGGTGTCGCTGGATCGATAAGACGACTAGTTGGTTGGTTGGTCGGGTTATAAATGTATATATTTGTTTAACAGGACAACTTCACGCTCCGGGGTTTTGGGAGGACTCGGTGGCTTCGGAGGCTGCTTCCAGTTGAAGGCTATCGAACGGGAATACAAGGTGAAGTGCAGTGTTTTTGCTAATGACAACTTGTGGTGATAATAAACTATAATTTATCGGGTCACTGCGGATTTGTTTTCGTACATATCGTACATAAATTCCGAAAAACTCATTGGTACGAGTCGGCCTGGACGGGGATCGACCCATCGCCTCCTGCACGGCAGGCAAAGTTACTCGCCACTGGACCACCAAGGCTTAAAAAACTTACGATTGAGGGCAGCACAATAGGCTCGGTACCCTCGGCAATAGTTATAAAATATGTAAATTTATTTAAGTACCTACATATCTTTTCAGGACCCAGTCCTAGTCCTAGCAGCGGACGGCGTCGGCACAAAGCTCAAAATCGCACAGAAAATATCGCAGCACAGTACAATAGGCGTGGACCTGGTGGCGATGTGTGTGAACGACATACTGTGCAACGGCGCGGCGCCGCTCACCTTCCTGGACTACTTCGCGTGCGGCGCGCTGGACGTGCACGTCGCCAGGAACGTGGTCTCCGGCGTCGCCGAGGGTTGCAGGCAGTCCGCCGCCGCTCTCATCGGTGAGTACTCTAATGTGTAGGGCAGTGTTTTTCAAAATATAGTCCGTGACCTGGGGGATCATTGCAGAGCAGTTCCAGAGGGGGTCGTGTCTGTTAAATAATGTATTTAAGAATTTTATTAAAAATCAAACACTCGTAGATTGTGACAGAATGACAGAACTCCTTTTTATTTCTTTTCTAATGGCTATACAGGGTGTTTCATAAGTAACAATAAATTTTTGAAACTCATAAGGGGGTTGTTTAGACCGTCAAACTGAACAACTTTCTCTATGGGACCAAATCGCGAAAAAAATTTGTTGATATCCCATACAAATTTTAGCTCTAGTCGATTTGTAGAGCATGGAACATCATTTTTTTTTTTCGCGATTTCGATATTGGTCCCATAGTGAAAGTTGTTCAGTTTGATGGTCTACACCACCCCCTTAAAGGTTTATTTGTATTTTTGTAACACCTTGTATAGTCCGTGACCTGGGGGATCATTGCAGAGCAGTTCCAGGGGGGGTCGTGTCATGAGTGCTTCTATCATAAATAGGTACATCAGTTGGTATAGTTCAGTCAAGATGTACATCCGTGCTTGCAAAAGGTCAGGTCGTTCTGAATTTTTTATATGTTGTTAGGACCTAAACCAATATTAAATTGCCAGATTTGCAATTTCCAAAGTGCTGTGCGAGCGGCGGTGTAACCATAAAACCATGAAATTTTCGGACTTTTTTCAGTTTTTCGCCTTTTTCTCAAAATCTGTAAGTCGTATCGAATAGTGTTGTAGGTATACTTTAATTCTGATAACATTTTCTACAAAACAAGTGGTATGCACTTTCTTCATGGGACTTAACCTTTGAGGGCTAGAGGGACGAGAAAGTAACAGCATTTAAAAAAATATGAAATTTGTATGGCGACCCTCTTGAAAGTTGAAGATAAAAACAAAATGATTCCATATTCTTAATCAGCGACCCCGAAAACCCATAAGGATGCTCTGGTGTTAAAAGAAATATTTCGACTTCCTCAGAAGGTCGTATCCTGACGGATGAGGTCAACGGCCCGCGGACACTATGACAGATAGGGGTATGGACCTTGAACAATGTCATAGTGGACCCTGGTCAGATTTTGTTGGCGGTGAAAAAAATCCACAATTGCGAAATACAAGATGGCTGCCATGGAAATTTCAAACGCCAACGCAGCTTTTAAAGGTTCAGCGAACCGACTGAAAATTGGTATCCGGGGGTTTTCGGGGTCGCTGATTAAGAATATGGAATCATTTTGTTTTTATCTTCAACTTTCAAGAGGGTCGCGATACAAATTTCATATCTTTTAAAATGCTGTTACTTTCTCGTCCCTCTAGCCCTCAAAGGTTAAGTCCCATGAAGAAAGTGCATACCACTTGTTTTGTAGAAAATGTTATCAGAATTAAAGTATACCTACAACACTATTCGATACGACTTACAGATTTTGAGAAAAAAGCGAAAAACTGAAAAAAGTCCGAAAATTTCATGGTTTTATGGTTACACCGCCGCTCGCACAGCACTTTGGAAATTGCAAATCTGGCAATTTAATATTGGTTTAGGTCCTAACAACATATAAAAAATTTAGAACGACCGGACCTTTTGCAAGCACGGCCCCCTTTTCATGTTTAACTTGACTGAACTAGTAGTAGCACGTAGTAGCAAAAGAATAATCTTAGCTCACTTCGCTCGCTCCTGTTTATTGCACTGTACACTTTGAACTGAACTCCGGATTACAGCACTTACAGCCCAATGTTTAAAAAAAAAAGTCTACCGTCACGGTACGCCCGGCTGATGTGAAACTTCTCCCGATTTAAAATTCGAACTTCCGCTCCCGATTTAAATTTCGAACTTACGTCACTCAAAAAGGTCAAAGACCTCCCATAAAAAGTTTCACTTTAATTTCGAGCTCACTTCGGTCGCCTCGAAGTATTTCGTCGTAATATGTTACGCAAAATTTGTAGTGCTGAGAAATGTCGAGCTTGCTCCAGGGTTTCGTTGTACCGTACGGAACCCTTACTCTGTAGAATTCGTTCCACGTATACCTACCTACCCATACATACATACATACATACATATGCTCACGCCTATGTCCCACTACTGGGGTAGGCAGAGACAATAGATCGCCACATGCTACGATTCTGACACACATCTCTCGCCTCCTCAACAAGCTCGTCGGTTCCGGGTACATTTTATTTGGCCCTTCTTCAGTACGCATCCTATTTGGTCAGCGTACGTGCGCCTAGGGCGGCCCCTTTCAACAATTCCATTCACACTTTCCTTGTAAATTTCATACGTCAGCCTACTTTGGCTCATTCTTTCCACATGGCCAAACCACCTCAACATTCCTTTTACTACCTACCCTCCTACCTACCCTCTTTACATTAATTACAAAGAAGTTGAAAGCATTGGGGGTCGTGTCACTTTTTTTTATAGTTATGTGCCGGCCGAAGTTCAAATCAGTTTGAAAAACACTGGTGTTTAGATAGAATCCAGAATACTATAACAGGTTAAAAAATATTTCATTTATTAATCATTTGTTCAATAGGTGGTGAGACAGCTGAAATGCCGGGCATGTACGAGCCCGGTGTGTACGACATTGCCGGCTTCGCGCTCGGAGTGGTCGAGCGAACGCACATATTGCCGAAAATTAACGATATCACTGTAAGTATTCGCTAGAACAGTCAAAATTGCTTCTCTTAAACACATCTGACGATTCCCTTATAACCCAGGCTCATACATATCACCGCGACCCGTCGAAGAGATCTACAATATCGCATCTTATCACAACGCAAATGAAAAAACACCAACACGTCGTAAAAATTTGTGATATCTTTTCGTATCACGACGCGACTAGAAAACAGCAACGCGTCGTTAAAAACTGTGATATCTTACCGCATCACGACGCGACTAGAAAACAGCAACGCGTCGTAAAAAGTAAAAGTTCTAATCGGATCAATGGCATGCCCTTGAACGAACCAATTAAATCATTTTCATTTGACATTTTTATGCAGCCCGGAGAGGTGGACCAAGATGGCCACAGAATGGGTTCCACAAGACGGTTGCCGACGTCGAGGAAGACCCAAGAGAAGATGGAGTGACGACTTGAATACCTTCCTGAACGGTTGGCCTGATTTCGCGTTGCATAGGGAAGATTGGAGGAAAAGAAGGGAGGCCTTTGCCCAGCAGTGGGACACAAAATAGGCTATATAAAAAATTTAAAAGTATTGCATAAGCTCGGCGACCGTGGTTGTCCGGATAACCATCGTCTTTCTGGCTTAGTTATCTGTGTTTAACAATAAATGTAACTTTTCCATAGGTCGGGGATATAATAATAGGTCTGCCATCAAACGGCGTGCACAGCAACGGCTTCAGTCTCATTCACAAGCTGGTGAAGAAAGCCGGGCTCACTCTGCAGGACAAGGCACCTTTCAGCAAGGAGGGTCTTACGTTAGGTAAGCATTTAACAACAAATAGCACTTTTCATTTTATACAGCTATTTTAATAGGATTTCTGCGTAAGCCTGCGTAGGTCGAGCCGAATCTCACCCAATCTCACGTGCGGGGAGGTGCTTAAATAGACTCCGAACTCAGGTCGGCCGGAGTAAAGACAACCTGTTCAAGTGGGGTTACATAGACGGGTCTGATCTCCAGTGTGAATGCGGTGTTGCCCCACAGACTATGGCCCACCTCATATCCTGCCCTGACACGAACGGAGCTTATGGACGCCGCCGACATTGCTATCCGTGTGGCGAAATACTGGGCTGGAAAGATTTAAGGGGCCATAGGTCCTGACGAATATTTTCTATGAGAAACGCGATTGCCGAGCGTTCCGAAAAGTGTGTGCGGGAGCCGTATTTTCGATTAAAAACAACTAACCAAAGTAATTTTTCTAGATTTTATTTATGATTGCACTAGTTAAACTAATGGTGAATATGTGAGTATAAATACCAACAACAATCGGAAACTATTTTAAGTTCTTCTAAACCGAGAAAAATGTTTAAAAATGCATGAAAATACGTCATCTTTGTGACGATTTTCAATCGAGTGAAGTAATTCCAATCGTGTATTCAGTTGATGATTGCACTAGATGAAATATCCAAAAATACTGAGGTATGACTTTAGTTTCGGTAAATGGTATAAATCTAGTCGTAAAATGAAAAATAAAAGATGCCTCCGAGGTATTTCCACCTACTATTACGTCTTAAAATTACTTGTCATCGACTCGATAAAAGAAGACGTGCGGGGAGAGGACCAACAATTTTTCTCGTTTTTCGACACATGTTCCTTAGGGAAAGTTGTTTAGTTTCATTGTCTGAATACACCCTTAAAGTTACGTTAGTAATTAAAAATTAGTGGTGTAGAATACATGTAGATACAAACATCCATGACTCGGGTACAAATATTCATCATACAAATATTTGTCCCTTACGCGATTCGACCCCGCGACCCTCGGCACCGCAGGCAGGTTCTCTACCGACCGTGCTATAAGGCCGTTTAAAAAATTTGTTGTAAAAATAATTTAAACAATATTACTTTCATTATTATTGATTAAAAACATGTTACAGCCATGTTGTGCACGTCCCCTTAAGACGTAACAGATTGAAAATTTCGTTCTCTGGGTAGTGGGCTCGGTGGTGTAATTGGGTAGCACGTTTCCCCGGTTTGGAAGAGCGTGGGGTCCCGCCCGAGACAAATTTTTCAATCTTTAATTTGAATATTAATTTCCTTCCAAAGGTGAGGAACTAATAAAGCCGACCCGCATCTACGTGAAGAGTGTGTTGCCAGCCCTGCAGCTAGGCTCCGTTAAGGCGGTCGCACACATCACGGGCGGCGGCCTGCTCGAGAACATACCGCGCGTCATACCCGAGGGCGTGCGCGCCCGGCTTAATGCCCACTGGTGGAATATACACCCGGTAAGTGCGACTTCAAAATCAGACTGCGGAAAAGGGTGAAATAATAATGACGTAACAGCTACCTCACGCCATGCCATAATGTAATAGAGCTGTTCAATAAAAACAAAAATATTGTACATTTCGTAGGTATCTGCTTGACTGCAAGCAGGTATTTGTTTTTATTTGCAATCATTGGGAAATATATAATTTTCTTTCCCTGACTTTCTAGTTTGCTCCTAGATATCCCAGTTTCTACGTGATATTCTCAATACTTTGACTTTCTTTCCCGTAACTAGCTTAAGCGTGGATACTTCATACAAAAGGGCTCGCACAATCAAGAAGAGGTTGGCAAGTAAGAGAGGAATACGCGACTGCTTACTTTCGTCCAGTCCACCTCCCGTATAATTGCTGGCAAACATATTGAGTAAGAGCTTGATTGTGCAGAAATAAAATGTGTAAACGAAAGCATTACTGCGCAGTGCAAGTTCCATCACCGCCGTCACCTCAGGGCATCGAGAGGGGCTGAGGTCAAGATTGGTGGGGGGCAGGGACCAGGCAGTGTCCGTACTGTACGTAGTAGAGCTTCCAATCCCGCATACCCATGCGGGATCTCGGTATAAGCGAGATCAAAATTTTTTAATGGTGCGGGATCTCGGTATAACGGTATCCCGCATTTTATGACAAATGTTTCGACTAGCGGAATTCGAGCGGACGATGGACAAATGCTTGTCATGGCAGTTTTCAAAGTATGTTCTAGCTCCGCTTACAATGTCAGAGTCACAGCTCGAGCAGCCGTGTTCTCTTCCGGTGGATGTGCTCGTAAAAAATTTCAATCCCACGGGATCAAACTCCTGTAATCTCGCATCGAGCGGGATTAAAAAATCGTGCGTGATCTCGGTATTTCGGGATCTAGATTTACCGAGATTCGTAGCCCTAGTACGTAGTATATTACTCTTTCTTATGCTCTACCTGAAGTTTCGGAGGCCTTCGGGTTGTTTTTTGACATTGAAGAAAAGTCATCCATCACTATAATGTATTGTCAACAGGTGTTCGCATGGATCGCGGACGCAGGTTCGGTGAAGGACGATGAGATGTTGAGGACCTTCAACTGCGGCATCGGTATGGTGCTGATCGTATCACCAGAAAATCAGGCTGAGGTGAGTACGATTTGATATATCCGAAAACTATTGATAATCTTATTAGGAATTTTATGATTTTACCACGAATTATTTTTTATTATCAGTTATCTAAAGTACGTGATATTATTTGGAATACATTTTATACTTGCTAATGGTTTGATACGATATGATCTTGTCTTGATATGCTATGAGTGCTGAAGTCGGATACTGCCGGCAGGAATGAAACTACTGAGAGTTATGGTTGTATACGTTTATTCAACACTGATCTTAATGATATAAGATAGACGTGAACAATATGGTCTTAAGTATATTTGATTGATTGATTGATTTTGATTCGATATCATCACCGTTACGAGATATAAAATAAAATGTGATAAAATCAGGAATAATGCTCCCGAGCGCCATCTAGTTTAGTGTCTTGCCCTCTGCAACCCCCTTAAGGGCCGTATGTATCATGCACTTTTATTGTGATCACTTGGATGTCCTTGGATGTTTTGTTGCTGTATGTTTTTGGTGTGCAAATAAAGAATATTTTATTTGTGTTATGTCCGCGTACAATGTCCAAATGCTGAGGTGCTGTGAAATAACATCTACAGATTGACCTCGATAATAACGTACTTCGAAGAACTTTGGAAGATTAGACTTACGGTAGTAATTATAGTACTCTGTGATTAGATAATGTTAAATTCCAACTGCAATGACTCCCAACTAACGTTGCCAGGTGATGAACATAACGCGAGCGCACGGCGCGATGGTGATCGGCAGCATCCAGGCGCGGCCGGCGGGCGGCGCGCGCGTCGTCGTCGACAACTTCCCCTCCGCCATCGACTTCACCAGGAGGATGCCTCTGTTGCCTTCCAAGAGGGTAAGTTGAATATTATCATATCAGGCTGTCATCGTGCACCGCTGAATATACATGGTCCTTCTTAATATCCCGTAATAATTCTTAATATCCCTTAATATAGTCCCGTCCAGCCAGGCCGACTCGTATCAATTAGTTTTTTCGTAATTTAGGTACGATTTTTAACACCACTGGCTTTTCGGTGAAGGAAAACATAGTGAGGAAACAATACTGCAAATAGACTCGACCCAAATGTATGGGACAGCTGATTTTTTTCTCGATTTAGCTGTTTGTCCCATAGAAACACTGACACAAATACACAGTGGTGTATTCCCCTCTCACTCGCTGTCACTCAGTATACTAGTCATGTGCTAGTCTCTTCTTGCCCTTGACATGGATACTTCATACAAACGGTTGTGACTTAGTGACATTGAATAAGAACACTATGGAAGATGGGTCCACGCTCAAAAGTGTCAGAACCATAAGAAGTGTACAATTCAAAAAGGCACTGTAGTCTCTTGCCAGTCTTTGTTTGATCGTCTAAGCACGCGCGAGTTCATGATGGCGTACTGTGTTGTAAAAACATGTAAAAACTACCAAAGAAAAGTGAAAAAATGTGATGGTGTATCATATTTTCAGTAAGCACACTATTATTTTATCATTTAGAAGCATTTAGAAGTATCATTTTGTTTACAAACATAATATTTAATTTTTATTTTATTTATTGATTATCTGTCATCGCGTCCGCCATTACGTCTGTCATGTTTGATGTTCATTTTCACCTCCAGTCGAAGCTGCATATGGTGTTAAGTAGGTGTAAGCAAAATTAACCCTTGTGACTAGCTTCATACGATTTCAATTGCAATGTTTTCAGTTTGTTTACATTACTATGCATACCAATATTTTTTATAAGGTTAGTTTGGGACACTTTTATAGATAATTTTGTACTAGACCCTGTGTCCATAGAGTTCTAGGTCGATGCTTAGTGATCATCATTTTAAGACCACAATTTTTGCACTTATGTTCATTGTTGTTTTGGTGTGTAAGTATAAAAATGTAGGCTATGTAACACATTTTTTTGTTCATATTTTAACTTGTCTTCTGCACCTCCAGGTGGCGGTGCTGGTGTCAGGGAACGGAAGCAACCTGCAGGCCCTGATCGACACTACTAGAGACGCGACGCAGTGTATGTGCGCGGAAGTTTCTCTCGTCGTCAGCAACAAGAAGGACGCGTTCGCGCTGCTCAGGGCGGAGAAGGCACAGGTCCCTGCTGTGGTAAGTTATACATAAAGAAGCTACTGCAACATGCAGGATCTGATCGACACTACTAGAGACGCGACGCAGTGTATGTGCGCGGAAGTTTCTCTCGTCGTCAGCAACAAGAAGGACGCGTTCGCGCTGCTCAGGGCGGAGAAGGCACAGGTCCCTGCTGTGGTAAGTTATACATAAAGAAGCTACTGCAACATGCAGGATCTGATCGACACTACTAGAGACGCGACGCAGTGTATGTGCGCGGAAGTTTCTCTCGTCGTCAGCAACAAGAAGGACGCGTTCGCGCTGCTCAGGGCGGAGAAGGCACAGGTCCCTGCTGTGGTAAGTTATACATAAAGAAGCTACTGCAACATGCAGGATCTGATCGACACTACTAGAGACGCGACGCAGTGTATGTGCGCGGAAGTTTCTCTCGTCGTCAGCAACAAGAAGGACGCGTTCGCGCTGCTCAGGGCGGAGAAGGCACAGGTCCCTGCTGTGGTAAGTTATACATAAAGAAGCTACTGCAACATGCAGGATCTGATCGACACTACTAGAGACGCGACGCAGTGTATGTGCGCGGAAGTTTCTCTCGTCGTCAGCAACAAGAAGGACGCGTTCGCGCTGCTCAGGGCGGAGAAGGCACAGGTCCCTGCTGTGGTAAGTTATACATAAAGAAGCTACTGCAACATGCAGGATCTGATCGACACTACTAGAGACGCGACGCAGTGTATGTGCGCGGAAGTTTCTCTCGTCGTTAGCAACAAGGACGCTTTCGCGCTGCTCAGGGCGGAGAAGGCACAGGTCCCTGCTGTGGTAAGTAAATAACTGGCTTTTTCCGGCGTCTCATAAAATATTTACCATTAACAGTACAATACGAAATTGAATCGAAGACAAAGAAAATATACGCTAACGCAATCGAAGATCCACTGACCAGCAGTGCGATTTTTGAAAATCATACGAGCGGTTCGGCAGTAGAAAATGACAGAATTACTATGGAAATTATGCATCTTTCTACTGCCGAACCGCTCGTATGATTTTCAAAAATCGTACTGCAGCTACCGCCCGCTTAGGGTGCCTGTCCACTGACGCGGAGCGAGGCTGCGAAGCGGAGAAACGGAGAACGAATACGATTGCAAAAAATCTCGGCTCCGAGATTTCATGCAATCTTATTGGTTAATAAAACTCCATTTCTCCGCTCCGCCGCCTATCTCCGCGTCAATGGACAGGCACCCTAAAGCCCGGAATCAACCCAAGCGGAGCTGTGTAAATTGGTATTGGTAGAGCGGGCTCATTTTCCGCAACTCGACGACTTAGAGCTCTTACAGACAAGCGACACTTTGCGGTCACAGAGGGTCGTAAAGTCTATGAGCGCAACTGTCGCGCGACTCTCTGCGACCGCAAAGTGTTGCTGGTCTGTAAGAGCGCTTAGGCGCCTATTTTTCGTGAGCAGAATCAAGCTATTTTATCGGTTGATTTTACACATCTCCGCTCCGCTCCGCTTTAGTGAAATCTGGGCCTAACGGGTTGTTAAAAAAATTCAATGTCACTTTTCTAGCTCCCGCCACTATTTTCTTCTTATACATTCAATGTTTTCTTTGTCAGATCTTCAACCACAAAGACTTCAAGTCCCGGGAGGAGTACGACCGCGCGATCACGGCCGCGCTGGAGTCCCACAAGATAGACATCGTCTGCCTCGCTGGCTACATGAGGATCCTGTCCGCAGAGTTTGTTCAAAAGTAAGCACATATTCATGTTATGCTGACACTACTGGAACATGACCTATTTAAAACATATCAAAAACTAGACGAGCAAGGCGAACTTCGTACTGCCTTAGAATCTTCCCGATACACACTTTGCCGTTTTTTTAGCCTATGTTCATCACGGATAACATAGCATTCTAATGGTGAATATACCTTGGTCCACCTGGGTGGACAATGGGTAAAAATGTCTGCCCATGGTACAACAGGTGAACTAAAAAAATTGGGTGGACCACGGAAAACTACAGCTTATAAACTAAGAGTCTACCCATCAAACTGAACAACTTTACTACGGGAGCAAACAGACCGGAGCAAAAAAAATGTGCCTGTTGCATACATTTGAGTCGAGTAGGCATTGTATTTTATTGCAGTTTAGCAGCAGATTTTTTTCTCCCATAGTAAAAGCTCCGATCTATTTGCTCCCATAGTAAAAGTGGTTCAGTTTGATGGGTAGACTCCGTAGTAAGAGATGCACATAGCAAATTCGCTCTAGTTAAAAAAGGAGACCGCTACTTATTGCTGTCCTTATCGACGTATCCACTTTTTTGTACTTCGGCCATCTGACTCCAAAATGTCACTTCATATAAATTGTATGGGACAACCACCTGACTCCGAGATGTCACTTCATATAATTCGCTATCTCATACCCGGTTACACTGATATTCGGTCTACTAGCGTAAGCGAAAAAAATTTCGTCTATGGTAGACTCTTAGTTTAAAAGGATGCTAATTTCGACCTGTATTTGTACGAACTTGCCTGTTGTTGTCACCCGTAGATGGAAAGGGCGTCTGATCAACATCCACCCCTCCCTGCTGCCGCGGCACCCCGGCCTCAACGCGCAGCAACAGTGCCTCGACTCCGGCGACCGGGAGAGCGGGTGCACCGTACATTTTGTTGACGTAAGTTTATTTTTATACCAGGTACAACAAAACACCCGAGTAATATTTAAAGGTGTCTTTTAAACCAGTGATGCCTAAAGTGGTCGTCTATATCGAGATGTACCATGGGACGGGTCGTTCGCGCTGTTACCCTTGTAAAATGTGTCCTTATTTCTACAGAAATAAAGCTTATTTTACTTTAAATATTTATCCTTCACAGGAGGGCATGGACACCGGCCCAATCATACTCCAAGAGAGAGTGCCAGTCTTGAAGGACGACACCGTAGACACACTGACGCAACGCATTCACGCAGCCGAGCACAGAGCGTACCCGCGGGCTCTTAGACTATTAGCCACCGGCAGGGTCCGGCAGAGCAGTCAGGGGAACATCATGTGGTCTTCGTAATCTATAATAATCTTTCACTCAGAGGCATACGGGCGTAATTCGAGTGGCATTTGGCTGGACTTACGTACCTTCAGGTGTTAGAATAAACAGATGCATTACTTTAAGGGGTGATTGTACCAATGATACTGAACAAGTTTCCCTAAGAAACCTATAGGAAATTCGCAAAAACATTGTTGGACTTTCCATACTAAATGCAATCAGCTGATCGGATGTTTGTATGAAAAGTTGGAAAAAATACCCTATGTTTCTTATGGAAATTTGTTCAGTATTATGGGTACATTCACCCCTTAAAGTAATGCAACTGTTTACCCTAACACCCTGTATAACCGATAACAATCTTATATCAAGGCATACCGGCTTTATTCTAGTGACATTTGACTGGACTTATGTATCTATGATTCTAAAGTTATTATTACTGTTATAAACATTCGTGTAATGATTATAGCAGTAGTATTATAATGTTGTAAGAATCTATTACTACTGGCTCAGATTAATATAACTGGTAGTAATAGCACATAACTTTTATAATAGTTCTACATACAGCCAACCACTCCCCCGCCCCTCTCTAACTTCAGATACCGCACCTCACTCCGAACTTCAGGATAGATTTTAGGACGTGCGTGCGTTCGTCAAAACGCGTGTGTATAAACGGAAGTGTGGCATGGCAAAGTGTCTCCAAGATGTCACTAAGGGGGACAATCAACAAATCAGCCAAATATACGTCATGTGATTTACAGATGCCCCCTAATAAGGCACTTTTCATACGTTCCGGTCGCGGGGTATTATGCCATTATGAACAGATAATAATAGTACACAAAGATATAGGTATACAACGTCCCTGATAGTATACTATTATCACATTATGATTATATCCAGTTGCGAATATTAGGGTTGAACCTCATCTGCCAGAACCGCATCACATTTTTCCGTCGCTCCATCCTTTTCTGTTACTCGGGAACGTCATTTGCTAGAGCAAATAAGATAGCGGGAACGCGACCGCACGCGGCAGACCTTTCTCGCTCTAGCAAATGACGTTCCTGGGTAACAGAAAAGGATAGACAGTCAGTCAAATGAGCAACTCTTTATAGAACGTCAAAACGCGCGTTTTGTATGAAAAATTGTCCTAAACACTTTTTATAGTTTTGCCAGTTATTAAAAATAGTATTCAAGCTCCTTACTAAAAATGTGAGCATGTTTTATTTACCGATACGAGTGTAAGCTTTCATTCATGCCCATACACTTCGCTTATACCGAGTTCCCGGCAAACGGAAAGTGTGAAAAGTGACTTACATTTCATAGGATCTTTATTTGAAATCACAGAGCAATCGGGAACAAAATACTAAACAATCACATTCCTATAAAGTGCCTTAGAAGTGCCATAGTCATAGATTTTGAGTCGAAATAATAATCTCGAATTATTTTTAGACGATAATGTTTAACTTAGAATAAATTAATTGTGAACTTAGATTTTAAATAGATAAGTATTTTGTTTCGAGCATTTATCGAATATTGTTAGATTATACAATTTTTTTATAAGTTTAATCTGATTGTTAGACATTGTTGTATGAAATAGCTTTTAAATAAAAATGTTTTATATGCGTCATTGGGTTTTATTTCATAAAACACGAGTAAATAAATTATACATTTGAATATTATCACAGATTTTAACACTATCTTAGGAAAAAAACAATAATCTTTAGTATGATTTCTTTTGTTTCACACAGAAAATTTAAGTGATGGCCTGTAATAAACTCAGGTAATAAACTAACAAAATCTTTTTTAATTTATCTAAGCTTATTTATCTTTGGTCTAGTAGTCTATATAAATGGTTGAATGTCGAGACTGACTACTAAAATAAAACTAATTTGGACGTACAACCCGACCAGAAAAATAAAAAACCTCGCCATATTGCGGAAAATCGTTGGAACTAACTTTTGTACTTGGAACACTGACATTAAGAGAATATTATTCCGAGAGCGAAAATGCGCGCTACGTACTATTGTGATATTTTCAATACTAACCAATTAAAGTAAATGAAACTTTGCAGAAACAATCTAGAAACAAATTTCTATGCTTCTATAGAGTCCGATTTTCGTTAAAATATACAGTTTCAATGCTAGGATTAATTTAAGATTTGTATGGAAATCTTTGAGGCATTGTAACTTGAAAACTATACATTTTAACGAAAATCTGACTCTATACAAGCATAGAAATTTGTTTCTAGATTGTTTCTGCAAAATTTCATTGACTTTAATTGGTTAGTATTGAAAATATCACCATAGTACGTTTGTATGGAGCGCGCTCCGAATAATATACCCTTAAAGGTTATAGTTGATTGCAGCGCTCCCAAACCAGGTTTTTTATATTTCTGGTCAGGCTTTACAACATATTATGTTGTACTAAACGATTTCGTTATAATAAACTATTTCGACTATAGTACAATTACTTTTTAAAGTAATGCAACTGTATACAACTTGCCTGTAGTATATTAGTTATTCTTATGTAATAACCTTGAACTTTGTTGCAAAGAAATTAGTTCCTATGATTTTCCGCAATATGGCGACGAGGCTTTAAATTTTTCTATCCAGGCTTCAAACGAATTTTATCGATGAATGATATAATGGTATATTTTATACATTCTACAGAATATCTATTGTTATAGAAATCGTTTTTTACAATTGAATATAAAAACAAGATGACAATGAAACTGTTGACAATGCGACTGAATTTGCGTAACTGAAATTTTCTCAACATTATTTTCGGTAATTGTTCAGCAAATTTGCAAACTACTGTTGCACACTCAACTTGTTCTTGGGGCACATATAAATTTGTATATAAAAATCTCTCTAAATCTCTTTTTTTTTTCAAATATTCCATTGGGCATCCTAGGTTCAATAGCGGTCATCTTTTGGCAGAAATATTAGTCGTACAGGTACATACTATAAAGTCGATTTGTCTTTCCTCATAACTTTATTTTTCTTTCCTTTACTAAAACTAAACAAGTCGACTATACCTTTGAAAAGAATACCAAAGAAATCGTCGTTAGCGAAAGTAACGTGTTTTACAACCTGCTCTTTTTCTCTTGCCGGTTTCCTTTCAACTGAATGATTACCATTTTTTAAAATATCTTCCGAAATTTCATCAAATTTCACATGAAATTTCTGTTTATTTATTAACGGTACTATTAAGTTAAAAGTATTTATTTTCGAGTTGATAGACTTCGCTAATTCCCTGTTACATTCGTTCATGCGATCCCATTTATATTTGTCTTCTTCGCACAGAGGATAAGGGCCTAAGTACATTCTATCCGTTTGTATTTCTTCTTTTAACAGCTTTATATCTTGTTCTATGTCTTTACTCATTGTTATCCATTCCGGTGTGAAACCGTTGTTTATTAGCACCTGAAATAAATAAAAAGTAGTTATATAATAAAAGGAAGTGGGCCATAATTTTACAGTTCTCACTATTATAAAGTCAATCCAATATGTCCCCGTTTGCGATACCTACCTACCTAATAAGTAATAACATTCAAATTGTATTAATTTGCTCAAACAAAGTTATTATAGCTGATTTAAGGAGCTTGTTTTTATCTTTTCAGTTAATAGTTTTTTCTAAATAATTTAGTTTATTTCATACTTTTTAGTCTTTTGTCAAAATGGTTGCATAAAAATACTATAATATATATATATTTGGAATCTGCTCTTCACCAGCTTTCATTTGATACCCATATTGTATTTTTTTACGAAAAAAAATTTCGCTTTCGCATACGCCATATTAAAATAATGTACCCTATGACACCCTCACGATTTTTACGAATCTAACGACACCTCCATTCACGCGCGAGACGCCGAGCCGAGCTGACGCAGCAAATCGGTGCTTATAACTAGTGTATCGTGAATATTTATCTACCCCAAATCTACCCGCGTAACAAATGTTAGTCGGAAATGAGTGAGATTTCAGGAAATTGGGACCCGTATGACGATAGTGGGAGTGTAGGGAGTGATGTAATGGAAGATCTACATAATCTGACCGAGCAACAAGTGAATGAAATAATTTTGGGTGATACAAGTCAGAGTGAGATGTTTGAAGCAAGAGCAGAGAAAAGAATCCGTCAGGAGAGTGAAGGAAGCAAGGAGGATGAAGGTTTCATAACTTTTATGCGAAATAAAAAACGTGTGGCAAGAAGAAACTCTAAGAACTACGAAAATTCTGTTGAAAAAGACCCTGAAGGAAGGGTAGAATCACAAAACTTTGATAAATATATAGTATGCATAACAGGAACAAAGGTGTTACCTAAACAATTTGGTATGGCAAAGCTAATGAAATCAGAAAATATTGCTGGTATATTGAACATTAAATACAAAAGCGCATTTAGGGCCTTGATTGAATTCAATAATAATGAAAACGCTGAGAAACTGATGAACTGTGTCCAAATTCAATCTGTGGGATATCGCTGTCAAAAGATAGATGAAGTAAACTTAACTTATGGAATAGTCAGACAAATAGACGTAGAAGCAGAGGAATCCGAGATTATGGAAAACTTCACATGTGAGACAGAGATTGTATCTGTTCGGAGATTGAAGCGTCAAACCGTTTCGGGGCAGTGGACATTCAGCGAAACGGTCCGGCTATGTTTTAAAGGTACCACCTTACCCCCATATGTTTTTGGATATGGGTCTCGGTTTAAGGTGGATCCTTACATATTTCCAGTTACCCAGTGTTCGGGATGCTGGAAATTTGGCCACCTAATAAAATTTTGTCCGACAAAGAAAATTTTATGCCCAAAATGTGGAGAAGGTCACCCAAACTGTGAAACTGAGCATTATGAGTGCCTTAATTGTAAAGGCAATCACATGGCCCTTAACAAATCGTGTCCAGTATTTCTAAAAGAAAAAGAGGTTCGTAGAATAATGAGTCAAGAAAACTATACCTACAGAAAAGCTCTCAAGAGTTATTTAGAAAAGACCAATGATGACAAGATTAACGACAATGACTTCAACTGTAATTCATATACGGGCAGCCCAAAGGTAAATGATAGAACTTTACAGATAAATACCGACGGAACAAGATCCTACAGAGATGTACTGGCAAACAACACCATAATACATGAGGAACCAAGTACGCGGTTGGAGACGGAAGATGAACAACAATTTTTTGAGAGACAAAACAGTACATATTCATCGCACATTTCGAAGAATAAAAATAAAAATAAAAGAAGCAAGACAAAATTTTACGAACAGGAAACGGGAGAAAATGTGGAAGAGCCGGAAAATAATGGCCCCGAATTGGGTCCTGCGCAGGGTCCTGCCAGGGGTCGTAAACAAACGTTGAATATGGACTTTAAGAAAATCCTTGCTAAACTTAAATCTATATGTATAAGTAATAACAATCTGTCGGATAAACTCTCTTTAGCATTTAGTGTGGTCTGTGAGGGAATTATTAGCTTTGTACAAAATTTTTTTAAGGATGTTGGTTGGATTAACAGTATTATTGGTTTGTTATATAATGGATAGTACTCAACACAATTCAACGATGACCCCAAATTGCGAGGAGTGTAATACAGTAGAGGATGTGTATCATCTTTTGGTGGAGTGTGTCAAGTTCAAGCTAGCGCGGGATTCACTGATGAAGGAACTGAGGTTGAACAAACTTGATGTAGGTGCTTTCCACAACGTGTTAGCTAGCCCTAGTTCCGAGGAAGCTAAAATGTTGTTTACCTTTGTGACTTCATCAGTGAATCAATGAAGTGATTTATCTTCTCATTTGATGATGTAAAAAGGTCAGGGTACGATGGGACTGATATATACATGCGTATAAAAGTCCCTAAAAAAGAATAAAAAACATAACCCTCCTTCTGTCGCAGTCGGGTAAAAAGTTGCGATATAATTTATGGTGTACCTATACATGTCCCTCACTTCAAATCACCAAGGCTGCAAGCATGTATCCAGGCCCCCCCCCCCCCCCCTGGATGGGTGGTATTCCGAATCCGAATATTTGTATGGAAAGAATATCCCCCCCCCCCCCCCCCCCCCCCGAAAATTATATGTACCCCCCGAAAGTTTGGATACATGCTTGTCTGCCTGTATGTTCGAGCATCACACAAAAACTACTGGATCGATTTTGATGAAGCGTCAGCTGTTTGTGTTAGCGTTAAAAACTGGTTGGTATATTATATTTATTTTTATCGCGCTATGTTATGACAGGAGCTGATGCAGACTAAGTCGCTGACAATTATACAGCCCGAAGAGTTAACCTGACACCTGGTGATAAAGAGAGAGCGAGAGATAAATATATGTATTCTGTAGTATGAGCGATCGCTGGAAGGACGGATGACAAAGAAAAGCGGGGTGTCAACTTAACTCGTTCAGGTTGTATTACATTTTGCATCACATACCTCATTCAACTTGTGCGTTGTAAAATCAACATATGGATTTTTATTCTGATCCTTCAACGGTTTTCCTTTCCCGCTCAAATTCTCAAATTCACCTTTAGACATAGACTCCTGTATCAAATCCTCGACGAGTCTATCGAAACCGTACTTGGTTTTAATATCGTGCTTCTTGCCGTATTGCCCTTTCTTCATAAGGGTGTTTTCTGAGGCGACAGCCTTTGCAATACGATGTTCCATTATGTTAGTTGCAGCTCGCTGGGCTCTGGCTTGCGCGTATTGCTTTTGGCGTTGAAATGGTGTTCCATAGCCGACACCTTCATAGCTTAGGTACTGGCGGTGTTGCGGGGCTGTGTGCTGGAATTATTAAAAATGGAATTTTATAAAACTGCCCAAGAATTCAACCAAAATAAATCTAAAGTGATATTATCAGTCACGCGCGAGACGCCGGGCTAAGCGCACGCATTGAAAGTTACTAACTATCCTTGTGTCGCGATAAAAATTTCGATTTACCCTCTTTTAAAAAAAATGAAAATTAAGACCAAAAATGAGTGAAATATACAATAACGTTGGTTCGAGTGAAGGTGGTGGTAGTGATATTGTGGAAGAGATGGTGTTAAGTGAGCAACAGATCAACCAAATTATCTTGGGTGAAGATTTTGAAGGCTATTCCAATAATGGAAGAGAGCGAGTACCAGGGAAGAGAATGCGACAACCAAGTGTGGAAGAGGTAGATGATGATGGATTCACAACCGTGGGGAACAAACGTTTGGCACGGAGTTTCTCCAGAAAGTCTGATAAGTCTGATACAGCTAATAATAAGGAGGTAGACCTACAAAAAGTTACAGTGTGTGTCACAGGCAAAAGTCCGTTACCCAAAAAATTTGGAATGGCAAAGCTGCTCAAAGCAGAAGGCGTTGATGATATTATCAAGATACAGTTCAAAAGTATCACTAAAGCTTATATTGAATTCAGAAATAGAAAAAGTGCAGAAAAACTGATTAACTCCACAAAATTTAAAAGCCTTGATTTCCAATGTTATTTGTTGAACGAAATGAACCTGACATATGGAATTGTTAGGGAGATAGATGTGGACACAGAAGAAGCTGAAATCCTGGAAAATATAAAGAGTGAGGTGGAGATCGTGTCGGTGAAAAGACTTAAACGCCAAACTTATGAGCGAACATGGGTGAATAGTGCAACCGTTCGAGTAGGCTTCAAGAGCCCTACTGTACCTGCTTTTGTGTATGGGTATGGATATCGGTTCATGGTAGAACCATACACCTTCCCTGTCAGTCAGTGCTCTGGTTGCTGGAAGTTCGGGCATCTTGTTAAATCATGCCCCACAAGGAAAATTATTTGCCCAAAATGTGGGGACAACCACCCAAATTGTGAGATAATTGAGTACAAATGCGTGAACTGTCACGGAAATCACATGGCTTTGAGTAAGACCTGCCCTGTATTCCTAAAGGAAAAAGAGATAAGGGAAATAATGTGCAAAGAAAACTTACCATACAGAGGAGCACTGATTATCTATCAAGACAGGAACAATAAAACTGACAGCAACACAGACCAACAGCACAGGGTACATGCTGACGCACAGAATGCATCCACAGCTACACCACAGCAGAATCAAAGGTCCTATAGAGACGTATTAGCAAACCAGGATCGCCAAGAGAAAGTACAGGAAGAGGGGCCCGAGAAAACCGAAGAAGAGGAAGATGAATCAGATATTCAAGTAAACCATAATAGGAGAGAGAGACAGCAACGTTCAAAGAAAAAAAGAAAAAGAACTAGGAAAAATAAGAAAACTGAAAATTATGAAAATTTTAATGACGATGAGAGTGAGGAAAACACATCAGAGAGTGAACAGTCAAGAGAAAGGAGAAACAAGTTGCATGATAATAAGTCTATTAACTTTGAAAAGTATCTGCAAAAGTTTAAGGAAATATGCTTTAGTCAAACAAGTGTATCGGCCAAGTTTAGAAAGATAATAAGTTTTTTGGTTGAAAATGCAGTCAAGTATATTTTAACTTATATAAAAGACAATGATATGTTTGGGAATATTATGGGCCTCATTCGCAATGGATAACAATCATAAAAATATTTCTTTGAATATAGTACAGTGGAACGCACAAAACTTACGGCCTAAACTTACTGAGTTACAACTCTTGCTTGCCTTTGAAAAGATACATATAGCCCTGATATCTGAATCCTGGTTGGCACCTGAATCTGGTTTACATGTAAGTGAATATAATGTATATCGTAAAGACAGAATTGATTCTTATGGGGGAGTTGCGGCTATAATCCACAAATCAATCAAAGTACAGGTATGTCAAATCATAAATGTTAATAACACCGGTATAGAACTTTTATGCCTTGAAGTACTAAACTGCTGTAAAATTCAAAATATTGTCCTGGTATATTGTCCTGCGGACGATCCACCTTTTGTTCACCCAACTCAAGCAGATTGGGATAAAATTTTTAATACGTTTTCTAGTAAATGTCTGATAATAGGAGACTTTAATGCTCACCATTCCAATTGGTCATCGAAGAATGACACTAGGGGCAGAATGATACATGAAGCCGCTTTGGAACATAATTACATGTCACTTAATGATGGGAGTCACACCCGAGTCCGACTAGTGAATGGTAATATCCAAAAAACCTCTCCGGATATTTCATTTGCTTCTTTAGATATAGCTGTTAACTGTGAATGGGGCATAATGAATGAAAACTTGGGAAGTGACCATCTCATCATTAAAATAAAATTTAATTATGTTGACTCTTTGAGATTTACTAGAAGACGCAATTTTAGACTGGCTGAGTGGGAAATTTATAGTAGTCATATTGAAGAACAGCTACTTAATGCACCAGAAGAATCAAATGTGCAAGCTAAATATGATTTTCTTATTAATAATATACATGAAGCAACTGATAAAAGTATTCCGGTGTACAAAATTTGTAATAACCCACAAAATAAGTTTAAAGCCAAATCATACTGGACTCCTGCACTTTCAAAATTAGTGGCACTACGTAGATTGGCTCTGCGTGAATTTAGGCGCAACCCAACCCCAGATAACTTAGATGTATTAAAAATCAAAACTAAAGATGCCCAAGTTGCTATACGAAAAGCCAGAGGTGATGACTGGCGAAAATACTGCAATAGTATAGATGAGTCAACATCGGTGTCTGATATGTGGCGCAAAATCCGTTGGATTAAAGGCTACAAAAATACTCAATCAGGTATTGCTATGGATAGGAAGAAAGAATTATTACTAAGTCTCACTCCGGACTATGTGGCTCCAGAGCCACCAGTGATCAGATCTGTTAATAATATGCTGGAAACAAAAATTACCATGCACGAATTAATAAGTTGCTTAAAAAAGAAAGATACGGCACCTGGTGGTGACGGAATCACATATTCTATGCTTTATCATCTGCCTTCGGTGGGTAAGGCTTATTTAGTGGAGCTGTACAACCTCATACTATATACAGGCGATGTTCCAAAACAATGGAGAGATATAATAGTGATTGCAATCCCAAAGGCAGGTGATAATACAAAACTGAGACCGATATCATTGATGTCCTGCTGTGCTAAAATGTTTCACACCATATTGGTAAAACGACTGGAATGGTTTGTTGAAAAAAACTGTATCTTAGCTGAAGGTACTACGGGCTTTAGAAGAGGGCAATCATGTCAAGACTGTTTGGTTAGGCTAATAACACAAATCCAAATAGGCTTTTCACAAAAGACTCCAACGGCTGCATGTTTCATAGACATTGAAAGTGCCTATAATAATGTACTGATTGACAAAATGATTACGAGTTTAGACAATCTTAAAGTTGGCAAAAATATATGTAGATATTTATGGAACTTTTAAGTGAGCGAAGCCTTAAAATTAAAGATGACCTTGATGAAACAAACATATGTATTAGAAATACCTCTAGAGGTTTGGCTCAGGGAGATCCCCTCTCCCCATTACTTTTCAACCTAGCTACTGTAGAAATATGTAAAAATATTAATAATGTGTTCATCTGTCAGTACGCAGATGACTTTGTTTTATACACCTCGAACAAAGATTTGCTCCAAAGCCGGGACCAAATTCAAAGTGCCTTAGATAGTCTTAAGATAATATTAGATAACATAGGTTTAAGAGTGTCTCCGACCAAGTCTCAATATTGTATCTTTAGCAGGGGTCATAGCAGACAAAGCGTTCAATTAACTGTAAATGAGTGTACACTTAAACAGGTACAATGTTATAAATATTTAGGCCTTTGGTTGGACAAGTCCTTGCGTTGGAGTAAACACATTAACGAGACTGCGGAAAAATCTCAAAGATATATCAATTTATTGAAGGTCCTGGCAGGTGCGGAGTGGGGATTGCATCCCAAACATTTACGTAGAATTTACATTTCAGTAATAAGAAGCAGAATAGACTATAGCTGTTATTTATATGATAATGCTGCCAAATCTGTTGTATATAAGCTGGAAAAGGTGCAAAACCAGGCACTAAGAGTCATAGGTGGTTTTATAAGAAGCACCCCCATCCATGTGATGGAGAGTGAGTTATGTGTCGTTCCACTGTACATAAGGCGGAAATATCTAGCCATCAAGTGCTGTCTGAAGGCGATGTCGCGGTCGAGTAATGTGACAGTCACCCTGTTGTCTGAACTTGGCATGCTCTGCGCCAACAGTTACTGGTCTAATAAGAAGAAGCCCTTGCTGGCTCTATCATATATTGAGACGAAAGAGGAACCCGTTAGCTCGTCCCCAGTCTTGGAAATGTTCACACTACAAACATGGGTTACTAATTTGAACATCAACACGCTCATTCGACTGAAATTAGACTGTGTAAAACTCTCAAAAAAGGCAACTGATATCAACACGGTTAAGTTTAATGCCTTGTCGGAATTACGGGAAAAATACCCTAATTGGCAGATTGTGTACACTGATGGGTCAAAGAGCGCTAGCGGTCTTGGTGCTGCGTTTTATGACCCGTCTAATCACAATCTAGTATTTGAGAATATGTTCAAATTAGGATGTAGTAACGTTTCTATTATGTCATTGGAGCTCATTGCAATATCAGAAGCACTATCGCACGTACAATCCAGGAAGGTGAGGAATGTCGTAATTTGTAGTGACAGCAAGAGTGCCTTACAGCATATTGCTCGATGCGCCTCTGGTAAAAGAGGTGTATCGATAGCATATACTATTTTGGCCAAAATGACAGATCTCAATACCGGTGGAGTGGATCTGATGTTGCAATGGGTTCCATCACACATTGGACTAAGGGGTAATGAGGAAGCAGACCTTTTGGCTAAGCGAGCTACATTGGAAGGAAAAGAACTAGATTTTGTACCAAATTATTCGGAAGTGCTTTCAAAATTCAAAAATAATTGTTTTCAGCTATGGGTTGATAATTTCAACGAAAAATCAAAAGAAAAGGGCATTTGGTACAAGTCGATACAAGGTCTGCCGTCCGTTATACCTTGGTCTAATGTTGCCCATCTAGGTAGGAAGAATGTGGTGTTAGCACATAGGCTTCGGTCAGGACACATGCCACTGAACAAATTTGGGTACCTAATGAGAAGGACAGACTCACCAAACTGTGAGACGTGCGGGGTGATTGAGGATGTGTACCACTTGTTGGTGGAATGTGTCCGGTACGAGCGGGATCGGGAGGCACTGATGGGAAAACTAGGGTTGAACAGACTCAATGTTGGAACGTTCCACTCAATTTTAGCATCACCAGGGTCGGAGGCTGCAAGGAGCTTGTTCACCTTTGTGAACTCATCAGTGTCGCCATAAATAGTTGTAAGATGTATATTTTAGTTATATACCTTTTTAATTGTAATTGTAATTGTAATTGTATATTGGTAAAAGGGTACGATGGGACTAACATGTGCAATAAGTACAAAAGTCCCTTAAAAAAAATTAGATAAAAAAAAAAAAAAAAAAAAAAGTGATATTATATTACTTCTATGCCTTATAAGGAAAGGCTTTTTAAAATCTTTGTAGTTTCTGTGACAGTAAGACTATAACGTCCTCATCAGGACAAATTAAATGAGAGCAAAAAAAAGGTTTTTTCTAGAAATATATTGAGGAGATCCCTCGACCACCTTCCATCTCCATCATAAGATCAGGAGTGTCACACTCCTGAAGTATGATTTTTGAAAGTCAAATCGGTATTAGAAAGATGCTTTTCAACTGCTGAGCTCAGCGAATGAGTTTCAAAAATCTCTTTAACGTATTAGAAGTAAAATGTTACAGAAAAATAAGTGAACCGATAAGTGAGATAAGTGATAAGTGTCCGTCACACTGGACAGAGTTTCGGTACTACTGGTGAAACGTGGATGTTCTGAGGTTTCAGAATATCACTGACTACCCCCTCGGGGAATAAAAATAAGTGAAAATAGTAGATAGACATGTTCGAAGTTGAATAAAATTGTTTAAAAGGTATAAACACTGGCTATGTAATGTCAATGTCCACCATGCTGAATTTGTGATTAAAAACGTAGTGGGAGTCACGTTGCAGGGTTTGTCCCTAACACTTGTCTTTCGCGTGGTGTTCACTCGTTCATACGACCGCGTCATGCGAATGTCAGTTAGGACACCTATTCGATTTCAATATGTTTGATTCTATTCTATTCTATATTTTAAAAAATGGCTGCCATCTTGGGTATGTGATGATTTTGCCAATGTCGAGTTTTTATAGCAAAAGTGCTTGACGTTGTACGGTTATATTGATATTTTGGTAAGGGTTGTTCTTATAAAAGAACAATATCCTGAGCCACCACTGGAGTTCCACTGTGGACCGGGGATGGGGCAACCGACGCGCACGTGACCACCCAATAGCAGACCCACAGTGCAACTCAATATGTTTGATCACGCATTCATACAAATAAAAAATTTTACCTTTTACCTACGGTTATCGGCAATTCGCGTTCTATTAGGACGATGCCTTAGTGTTAATAAAATTAGTAACCTGAATATCAACAACAATTTTCTCCACTTCCTCCTTACTGCTACCTCCAGTGTTATGCTTAGTGATGATTCTGAATGCGTTTTCTATGGCAACGAACTTGTCTATGTTCGCTTCTGGAGAACCGGAGTCTGGGTGGAACTTCTTTGCTAACTCGAGGAAGGCTTGACGGACTATGTCTTGTTTGGAATGGAGAGGTATGTTTAGGATATGATAAGATTCCTGGAAAATAAAAAACATTTTGGTGTGAGGCGGTCCGTGGTCTCTGCCTTCCCCCATGGGACAATGGCGTGAGCTTATACAAGGTGTTACAAAAATACAAACAAACATTTAAGGGGGTTTGTTTAGACCATCAAACTGAAAAACTTTCACTATGGGACCATAGACATATTACCCTAGCGATAGACAAGCTCGTTCAAACAAACAACATGTCACACAAAACAACACAAAATTACACATTGCGGTCTGTCATTGCCATAGTGACGAAGTGAACTCGGGAACATCAATCAGGTGCGTACACCTCATTCAAGTGGAACATGTTGCTTCTATGGAAGGGCAAGTCTATCGCTAGAGTTTAAGTCTATGTATGGGACCAACATAGAAAGCTCCCCTGCACATTCTCTGTGATTGTGGTCCACTAATGCACAAACGAAGTATTCATCTTGGCAGACAGGTACTGACTCCAGATGAGATACAAAACCTCCCTGTGAAAAACCTACTGCGATTTCTAACTACCGTAGGGATTAATAGGGAATTGTAGAAAGGGTGTTCACAAAAGATCTGCGATGGTCGAAGTGGCACAGGCGCAAGTCTGTTAAGGCCCCATTAACTCAATAATAATAACATAGAAATCGCAAAAATAAAAATCTGCTGCCCCATAAACATCAGACCACCCCCTTAGATGTTTATTAGTATTTTTGTAACACCTTGTATAAGCACAAGCATGGGCGTACCCAGGGGGGGGGGCAGGGGGGCGGCAGCTGCCCCCCCCTGGAATCGGCCTAACCTGCCTTCCGTACGTGAGAATTCTGGTCAAAGCGACGTCACGTCACTGAAAAATTTCGAGCTCGCTCTGATTTCTGTTCATTATGGCACTGTTATGTCGGCCAAATTCTGGTCCAGTTACGTTGTATTATTCATAAATTTCGAACTCATTTCGCTCGCTCTTTTTTCTATTCTACTATAGCAGCATTGCTTGCTATAGGTAGACATGGTAGTCTGTGATGAGAAATTTTGAGATCTCTTCGCTCACTTTGCTCGCTCCAGAATTGGGTGAAAACTCGCTTCGCTCGTTCTAGGTTTTGGATCGTATATCTTTTCATAGTGTAGTTAAATCTTGAGCTTGCTTTTAGGTCGTAAAAAACTCGAGCTCGCTTCACTTATGATACTGATCTCACTATATTGCAGTAAAATCTCGAGCTCGCTTCGCTCTTTTTGGCTAGACACTCCAGAATTCGTCGAATTGTCGAGCTCGCTTCGCTCGCTCCTGGCTACGATTGTATCACAAAGACCTAGATGCATTACAGTAAAATCTCGAGCTCACTTAGCTTCGCTCGCTCTAGAATTCAGCGAAATTTCGAACTCGCTTCGCTCGCTCTAGGTTTTGGATCCTATATGTTTTTATGGTGAAGTAAATTCTCGAGTTTGCTTTGCTCGTTCGAGCTTTTAGGTCGTAAAAAACTCGAGCTCGCTTCGCTCGCTCCAGGATTTAAAACTTATTTCACTGATCTCACTATATTGCAGAAAATTTCGAGCTCGCTTTGCTCGCTCCAGTATTTAAAACTTATTACACTGATCTCACTATATTGCCTTAAAATCTCGAGCTCGCTTCTGGCTAGACACATTGCAGTAAAATCTCGAGCTCACTTTGCTCGCTCCAGAATTTGGTGAATTGTCGAGCTCGCTTCGCTCGCTCCTGGCTACGATTGTACCACAAAGACCTAGATGCATTGCAGTAAAATCTCGAGCTCACTTAGCTTCGCACACTCCAGAATTCAGTGAAATTTCGAGCTCGCTTCGCTCGCTCTAGGTTTTGGTTCCTATGTTTTTATGGTGAAGTAAATTCTCGAGTTTGCTTTGCTCGTTCCAGATTTTAGGTCGTCAAAAACTGGAGCTCGCCCAGACTTGCCCCCCCCAAGACCAAAAGCTGGGTACGCCCATGAGCACAAGCCATTGTCTCATGGGGGTAGGCAGAAACCACGTACCGCCACACGCTACGACTCTGACACACCGCTTTAGCCTCATTCACATTCACACATCTTTTCATGCACGTCCGTCGATTGAGGGTGCTACGCACTTGTCCTTTTCGGAAAAGATCATTGATGATCATGGTATGTTTCCTCGGACGGCCTCTCCCAACACTTTCGCTCACCTATGCTTGATATATTTTTATTTCATTTGTAATTCTTTTTCAAGTGTGCAAAAGTAGGTGCAAAACTTTATTTGAACATACTTCGATTTTGTTTTCACAAGGTCCATTGGTTATATTCCTGGCGGGATGTTTATAAAAAAGGACAGCTGGCTTTTTCGAAGCCATTGCATACAATGATTTCAGCATTTCATAGAAAAATTTAAGTCATTTTTTTTGTTTTGTTACGTAAAAGGTAAAAACAATAATTTTGAAAAATGTACCTAGGTACCCTATATAAAATTGACGTTTCTATTCTTTTTTTTTTTTTTTTTTATTTTTTTTTTTTTTAAGTTTATCCTTTCGGGTAGGCTATGGGAACTAGCCCTTACTGCCTGGTCATTAGTGTCTTTTTTTCTTTGTACTCAAACCTAACCTAACCTAACCTTAATACCTAACTCTTGAAATGCGAGGGTGGTTCACACCTTCGATCAAAATAAAATGAAGTTCACACATTGCAATGTTTGAGGTAGTTTTACGCGGGGATATCAATCCGAATCGAACGGTCGCGCCTTACTTTATTTCTCACTTTTACTATATTTGTTCTCCATTAAAGGCACATTATTATACTAATTCTACCACATTATCACAACAATAGCCTGACTATAATATGACGAGACAGGGGTGAGAGACCTTGCAGATAATAAAATAATCTAACCTCTCACATTTTGATAAAAGTTAAGATAAAACAACTGAAGACAACGGCTGTAAGGGCTATATCCCATTGCCTTTCCGAAAGGAAGAAGAACTAAACAACAACAACAATAAAAAAAGAAAGAATGAGAGATTGGCTTCCCGCCATTAAATTTGTTCGGTCGAAGTGGTATTTGATATTCGTGAAAAATTGGTTTTAGTGATATTTGTGACATAATTTCGTGCGGATTGTGTGCCAAAAAGCTGCGTAAATCGACCAACATAACAGGAATCTCAAATACATACGAAGAAAGAACAAAAGTTTTGGTGCAAGTTAAATCGTACTGGTGATTTTGTTTGGCGGCAACGCGCGTGCTTACAAAATCGACCAAAATTTCATCCTCATCGTTCATCTATCATCCCATCGTCATCAGGAGAGTTTTGCACAGGAATTGTGAAGAAACAAACGGGCTTTGTTTCTTAATTTTCTAAATTCGTTTTTCGTGGCTATTATTGTGTTAATGTGGTGGAATTAGTTTGATAATGTGCCATTAATGGAGAGCAATATAGTAAGAGTGAGAAATAAAGAAGGCGCTCCCGTTTGATTCGGATTGATTCTCGCGTGAAACTCCCCTGACCATTGGAATGTGTGTACCACCCTCGCATTTCAAGAGTTAGGTATTAAGGTTAGGTTAGGTTAGGTTTAAGTACAAAGAAAAAAAGACACTAATGACCAGGCAGTAAGGGCTAGTTCCCATAGCCTATCGGAAAGGATAAACTTAAAAAAAAAAAAAAAGAAAGAATGACATTTCGTTCGTTCGAGTAGCGAAAAATTAATGTAGGTTTTGCACTGTATTTTCAATTAATTAATGTACAGAAAGCTGTATCTACATTTAATTACCGAGTGCTTTTCATTCTTCAAGAGTTAAACCCATAAATAGTGTGAGAAAATCTAATGTATTAACACAATGGCGTTAACAGCGGAAGAAGTAATACGCCGCTTTCCAATACATTGGTTGGTTTGGAATAATCAACATGAAGAACTGAAGAACTCTTTAGACGCTCATAAGGTAAGTTTTCTCTGAATTTAATGAACTAATATACTTTTCGTCTTAATAATTAATTAAAGTTTTAGGTTAGGTCTACTGAAACCATTTTTTGTACATAATCAAAATGATTCATAAAGTAATCAATATTTTGGTCTCGTGATTGTTTGAGCTTTGTCCATAAATGTTTCATTTATCATGACTAATATCATTATGCCAAAATATTGTTGAAGTTGGGAGGTTGTGGCATATTTCAACAATCCATAGGAATAACATAGTAACTCAGTTTCTTGCTGTTTTGAATAAACTTGTTTCAAAGTTAAATAGAGCCACAATTCGAATTCTATTTTGGAGATTATGGGTTGAACTACACCACACAGCACATCATCACATTTTTCCATCGCTCCATCGTTTTCTGTCACTCAGGAACGTCATTTGCTGGAGCATATAAGATAGACGGAACGCGATCGCGCGCGACAGCACCCCGCGTGCGATCGCGTTCCGTCTATCTTATGATGTGATGTGATGCTGTGCTGTGTGGTGTAGTTCAACCCTATTGCTCCATCGGTTTAGCAAAGCTTCTGCCAATGTCAAAGTTGATTGATGCATTTCCACTTGTAGATTGACTGGTTATTAAAATCATCTTCTGCGGATTTAAGTCACTATAAAAAGGACAACGTAAACATGTCCTTACATATAAGGATGAACAAGGACATTTTGATAATTTTATATTATGAAATTTTCAACCATTTAATCTGGAATAATCAATCTACAATTTACATACATATACTCATGCCATTATAATAAATAATAAATAAATAACGCTCACAGGCACATACATTGTAATGATCCCAAACTAGCACTAAAGGCTTTTATTATGGAAACCATACAACAACGGCACGAACATATAACATCCATGACCGAACCGGGATTCGAACCCAGGACCCTGGTTTGGCAGTCCGGCGTGGTAACCATTACACTAACCGGGTCGTCGATTATCCCACAGGGGTAGACAGAGAGTACAGCTCCCCACACTATGATTCTGACATACTTCTCTCGCCTCATCAACTATCATACATCTCTTCATACACTTTCGTCGTTTGAGTATACTGCACCAATTAAAAAATCCACTGTTTACTTAGTTTAAATGTGGTCCATCCAGGATTGATCTGTATCAATAAATAAAAAAATGTATCTTTGATACTGACTCCAACAAAATGCAAAAGTAAGTCAGTTACAATTCGTAGGGAGTGAAAGTAAGTGTGAAGTCTACCGCATTGTGCATGCAATGCGGATTGGTATACTTTACATATGCGGTTTCCTCACATTTAAAAAAAAAACAATGTTTATTATGTATTTACTTTATGGTTCTCATAATAAAATAGTTTTAGTTTTGGTAATTTCATATATCTTAACTATTATAAAACTGTAACTGAACTGTGTCTGTACATTGAAGATATTTACAAAAAAAAGATTACGATATGGTTTTTAAATATCCCCAACTCGAAATCAACCTTTTTTAGAAATTTTGTCTGTCTGTTTGTTTGTGTGTTTGTTTGTGTGTTTGTTTGTTTGTTTGTTTGTTTGTTTGTTTGTTCGCGCATCACGCAAAAACTACTGAACCGATTTTGATGAAACTTTTTTTGTTTGATAGCTTATGATCTGACTTAAAATCTGGTATATAATTTGTGCGGACGAAGTCGCGGGAAAACACTAGTTATTCATAATAATGTAGAGTTAGTTTCAGTCCAGAATAATGTTGTGACTGTTTTTGCATTCCCAAACTCAAGTTCATTACTTTGTTTATAAATGATGATATTTAACAGTTTGTATTTCCCCAAACTTTGCTGTATTGCTCACTTACACCACATGAATAAATATCCCTATAGAACAAGCTTCATACGAGCAGTCGCTATTGGTGCATTAGAGGATGTATGAACATAAACACAGGTGGTGCACAAACCACAGCTGAGTGTGTGGACCTGTTCATACATCCTCTAATGTGCTCTATGTTCGAGTACACCAATAGTGGCCGCTTGTATGATGCTTTCATTCTGTAAGGGATTCTTATTCAACTCCATAGAGAAATTACACGCTCCCCTTGGTAGAGATGGTGTAACAAAGTGTGCACAGTAACCACCAACTGAGCACTAGTTTGTACGGCGACCATAGAGAAATTACACGCTCCCCTAAGCTTTTTGTCTCCCCTCACCCGTCCCTCACCCCCTTTGTCGGCGACATAATTTTCTATAGAAACAAGCCGATATGCCATCTCCTCTTACTCCATGTTCAACTCACATCATTTAAAAAATAATCTAGTATAACAATGCAATTATTGTAAATGGTTCCAATAAAAACTTCGTACAATATTTAGAATTATCTCTAAAACCGAAAGCGTTAGTATGCCAAGAGCTTTAAGGACTTTAACATTCATTTGATTCAAGGGTGTTCCTTGAAAATTAAGGGAAATAAAATACAATAGCTTAGCTCTTTTTCATACAGAAAATTGTTCACACTCATGTAGGTTCTTATGTAGCATATATATTAATCAATGCTTTAAATACATAACGCATAGTCTCAGATAAATTAACAGGAATGGATGCGATATTACGCGCGTACCCCTCTGCCAAAGACGCATGCTCAGTGAGCATACCCGTCATATAAAAATAGTTGACGCGCGTCCCGCGCCAGTATATAAAACTCCCCTTTTTTGCGTAGAAATGAGAGATCATTTCCAATCCATTCCTGTTAATTTATCTGAGCGCATATTATACATTATCAAAATAAAACACTGATATTTTTGCTATCAACAATGCTTATCAATTGTTAATGGGAAAAAATGCTTCATATAGGTATGTTCTAAAGCATATCTTATCTAACATTTGCATAGATTAAACAAGTATGTAAATGCATTAAGCTTTTTAGAAATATATAAACAAACACTACAGGGTGTTAGGGTAAACAGTTGCATTACTTTAAGGGGTGATTGTACCCATGATACTGAATAAATTTCCCCAAGAAACCTAGGATATTCGCAAAAAAATTTCTGACTTTCCATACCAAATGCAATCAGCTGATCGATCGTTTGTATGAAAAGTAGAAATTATTTTACTCGAATTTCCTATAGGTTTCTTAGGGAAAGTTGTTATGGGTAAAAGTAATGCAACTGTTTACCGTAACACCCTGCAGATTTTGTTATGACGTTTATAAGGGGAACCACCCTTATCATAGCCCAAAATATATACCAGTTTTTAAGTCTTATCATAAGACATTAAAATAAAAGTATTATCTATATCAGTCCAGTAGTTTATGGGTGATACTGGAACAAACACCGACTTTTACAGTTTTATTATAGTTAAGATTAGGTTTACACTATTATCCCACGGGTAGGCAGACTATGTGGCAACCAATTGTCTAGCTAGGCCTACCCCAACAGAACATAGGTAAGAGTATACAGGGACTTTGTTTATATGTATACTGACAGATTTTGAAGGGCTTGGTCAGGCCATCAAACTGAACAACCTTCTTTATGGGAATAACAACGAAATCACTCTTAAATATTATGTACAATATTTCCAAAAAATAAGAATTACACATTATTGTCATTGATGATTTCTAATTTAGCCATGTTAATTACCTAGTTTATAATTACCCTGAATAAATAAAAAAATTAAAAAAATTTATCGAAACATTATATATTGTTTGTAGTTACTATCTTAAAAACTAGCAATGATTTCAATGTGACATTCTTATTTTTAGGAAATATTTTTGTAATTGTTAAGAAATTCATCAATAAAATTGAGGGCAGCACTGGTGGCTTGGTACTCTTTTAAGGGGATGTATTAGTGTATAAATTAGAATATAATTGAGAAATATGTTAATTTCGTATAAGTTGAAGGTTTGAAAGGTTACAATGAATGAAGCCAAACAGAATGTACCTACTTATAACGTAAAAATAATCTTATTAATGTTGGGAAGCCATACAATTTGAGTGAAGGCTGCTGTAGTTTATACTGCCAAAATGATTGAGGCACTGTTTTATTTAGTGTAGGGCCATGTACGTATTCGTCTCTAAATCTCAACATTAGAACCGTCTTATTGTGTTTTAATAGTCAGGATATGTTTGGGAATATTTTCCCAGAAATTATCACAAAGTTTAGTAGGTAGGTAACTTTGTGAAAATTTCTCGCTTTTACAAAAAAATTTTAGCTTTAAGGGGGTACCGAGCCTCCAGTGCTGCCTTCAATCGTATTTTTTTAACTTCTGAACAATTCAGTATGTCAAGTTTTTTTTTGGGGGGCTGAATGAAAACCATTTCGAGATAATTGTCTGAATAATCATATTTTCTATGTCAGAGATTTTAAAATGAAAGGATTACAGATATTTTTAATAAAATAACGTCGTTTTTCGGTCCACGAGTGACGTCACTCGCTGCCCCTGCAAACTCCATGGTAAACATAAAATCAACTTAAAATAACCGGCCATTAAGAAAAAAAAATACCTACATTCACAATGTCAGAATTTGACATTTGATGATGCCGTATCTGTTTCCAGCATAGAGTTAGAAAGAGGAGGCAGGTTTTCATTTTTTTTAATATAGCAGTAGGTCGTTTTTCTCCATGGAGTTCGAATTATTTGTTCTCCACCATTTTTGCACTAAGATTACAGATCAAAATAATTTAAAAATTAAATTTATATTGATAAACTCCATGAATCGCAATAAAAATGAAATAGGTGTCTTAAAATTATGTCTTCTAACCGTAAAAAATATAAAAATGAAGACAAAAAAAAAACTTTGCCAAAAAACAAGAATGTCACATTGTATTCATTGTTGTTTTTTAATTTGTCGGCTTAATATGCTAGGGTCACCACTGTATTCGTTAAGCCAAATCAGAGGCCTATTGAGTCCGGATTTTTAGCATGCGTATCGTGCATTCTGGCTCGCTTCTTCACACGCTTTTTCATGAGAAAAACCAAACAACCATACACTGAGCTACGGGCTATACCTCATCAATCGTCGGCGCAATATGTCATCCTCTTCCATTCATCTATTTTAGCCGTCATTTCAGCACTCACTTTGAGAATGATTATAATCTAGATAGAATACACAATTTCTCTCCAAAACTCCGTAAAGAGTTTAGAGGGCTCCACAGTTGCTGCGTGACGTTAGGCATCACACACTAATTACAGTGCAATCACAAGTACAATTACAGGGCTTAGTTTCATTTTTAACTACTAAATAACATTATTTGAAATTTTAATGAAGTCTTTATCAATGAAAATATCAACGATAATGAGTGCATGCATACATTAATTAAAACCTACGCAACCACTATCTGACAAGGGCTAATCACAGTATTAATTTCGTATATTTATGGTTACAGTAAAAATTTCTGTTTTAACTTTCTTTTTCTTACATATATCATCCGTCACACAATCAATCTTTTCTTCGGCCTTCCTCTCCTACCGAAGGCATCCACATTCATACTTCACACTCGTCTCATAGCATGACACTGGTCTCGTCTACGGGCTATAACTTTAACGTATTATATTTGCAGTACACAGCAGAAGAGCTGGAACTCCGGGATCCTCGGGGTCGGACGCCGCTCCTGCTCGCCGTGACTCTCGGCCACAAAGACTCCGTCAGGGCACTTATCGAAGCCGGCGCAGACGTCAACTGCGAGAAGGATGGTTGGACAGGTAAATAGGCAGTTTATTGTCACACTAGGGGGTATTACAGAACGACGCTCAAGTGGAGATATCTTCTTGAGTATAGATAGAAAAGGATGCAAATACATACAACGTATACATGCATCCTTGTCTATCTTTACTTAAGAAGAGATCTCCACTTGAGTGTCGTTCTGTAATACCCATAAAGGTATTATACCTTACAGGAATAGAGCAACTGACATGAGTTGTCAAATGAAACCGTTTTTGGATGTTTTCAGGAGACTATTCGCAGGCAAAAATTCGAATACTATCTATGATTCTGAGTCTAACGTGAAATCGTGGATAAATTAATGAAGTAGTTATATTTCACAAAATTATCTACGATTTCACTTTAGGTTCGCAATTATTCACGGAACCGGACCGAATTGTAAAAATTGGTAAGAGATTAGAAAACGGTTCTATTGCCTCGCGTCACGTATCTCTTTGTGTCTTACAGTGGTGCCGTTAGGTACATCTCGCTCTCTCAGCTGTCAGTTCCTCTATTCTTGGTATAATACCTTTATGGTAATACCCCCCTAAAGCTTGCAAGAGAGTTGGAATAAATACTAAGGTACAGCGATCCGTTGTCCGACGGTCCGATAGCTCATTTGGTAGTGAACCTGGCTGTTGATCCGAGAGTCGCAAGTTCGAATCCGGTATAGGACAAATAGGTATTTGTATGGCACGGGGAAACATGCGATATGTGGAAGATATTTCCTTCTCTTCCATACCTTACCTCAAAAATTGTATGCGTTAGATATCGAACAGGGTCAAACTATCAAATTGAACAACTTTCACTACGGAGCCAACACCAAAATCAGCTGTTCTCGACCTAAATTTATGATACAGGCGGATTATCTTTTTGCGATTTCAAATTGGATCCCATAGTAAAAGTTGTTCAGATTGATGGTCTGAAGCACCCGATAAAGTATGTTATGCATTTAAGTTGACACCCTCACCTGTATAATACGTTTCCAGCGGTGCAAGAAGCGACAGCGACAGGCGACCCGGAGATGCTCTCGCTCGTGCTATCTCGCCGCGACTACCAGCGGCACGTGGTGCGCGCCGGGGGCATCCCCGACCTCCTGCGGCGTCTGAGCCTCGCGCCTGACTTCTACGTCGAGATGAAGTGGGAGTTCACCAGTTGGGGTGAGTGCACCACTATACTAGCACCGGCACGTGGCACAGTGGGCTGTAAATGAGAAGTATGGACTTATGGGTATAAGAAATTGAATTCGGATTTTATCCAATGTAAGCATACACCCGAATTCTTCGGAAACCGGCCAAATCGGAGTCGGTCACGCGCTAAAGGTCCCGTCGAAAAAATTTTTTTTTACAAGTTAATATGTTGTATGGTGGTGTGGTACGGAACCCTCGGTGCGCGAGTAGCTCGACTCGCACTTGACCAGTTTTTATTACACTATGCTACAACTATAGAGAAATTACACGCTCCTCTTGGTAGAGATAGTGTAACAAAGTGTGCACAGTAACCACCAACTGGGCATGACGTCATCTAGTTTGTACTGCGATTGTTGTATACCATAGAGAAATTGCACGCTCCCCTAATGCTTTTTGTCTCCCCTCACCCGTCCCTCACCCCCTTTGTCGGCGACATAATTTTCTATAGAAACAAGCCGATATGCCATCTCCTCTTACTCCATGGCTACAACTGACCTTTAATATAAATTTGCAGTGCCGCTGGTGTCCCGGATGTGTCCGTTCGACACTTACAAAGTGTACAAGCGAGGCGGCAACGTGCGGGTCGACACGACACTCGTCGGCTTCGAGAACAACCGCTGGCAGAGGGGCGACAGGACTTACATATTTAGGGGGCAAGGTTTGTGCATTGTTATCATCTTAGTTGACAGACGTCCACAGTTGGACATAGGCCTTCGCCAGAACGACCGGTCCTGCGCTGCCCTCATCCAACGGCTTCCCGCTGCCTTCACCAGGTCGTCGGTCCACCTTGTTGGGGCCCTACCAGTGCCGGTCCGCGGTCTCAACTCGAGAACTCTTCGGCCTTATAAGTTACTAGTGTTTTCCCGCGACTTCGTCCGCACAAATTATATACCAGATTTTAAGTCAGATCAAGCAAAAAAGTTTCATCAAAATTGGTTCAGTAGTTTCTGCGTGATGCGCGAACAAACAAACAAACAAACAAATAAACAAACAAACACACAAACAAACAGACAAACAGACAGACAAAATTTCTAAAAAAGGTTGATTTCGAGTCAGGGATACCTAAAAACCATATCGTAATCTTTTTTTTGTAAATATCTTCAATGTACAGACACACTTCAGTTACAGTTTTATAATAGTTTAGATAAGCCATCTGTTCTGCGCGCAATGTGCCCCGCTCATTGCCAGAAAAAATTAGCTCGTTTAAAAAATTTAATTCACCTGCTTTATCTAAGTCTATGCTGGAAACAGAAACGGCAACATCAAATGTCAAATTCGGACATTGTGGATATATTTTTTTAATTACCAGTTATTTTAAGTTACCAATGAGTTTACTGGTCGTCGAGTGACGTCACTTGTTTTAACGGAAAACTACATTACAATATCAAAAATATAATCCTTTTATTTAAAAACTTTTATATCGAAAATATTGTTGAGATGATTATCTCGAAATCGTTTTAGATACAGCGCTAAAAAGAAAAACCTGCCATTCGGAATTACCCCTACGCCTAACGCACAATTTCGTAGCATTTAAGTTTACACCTGGCACCCTGTAGATTTAATAAATACTCTTGAAATAAATAGCTTTTTTTTAAACCCCATATTGTATTTTGCAGGTAGAACTGCGAGTCTAATGGAGCTGGACCACGAGCAGGGCACGTCGTGGTGCGAGTACCTGGAGCCGATAGAGGGGAACCGCGAGTGGCCGCCCCCGCCCAAACACGCCATAGACGCGAGGCTAGCCGCCCCCCTAGCCATCAACTACCTGGACACAGACAAGATTAGCTTTGAGAGGTACGTGCTAAGGTCTAGTTTAGAATGGTTAGAGTCAGCTAGCACCACAGATATAGATCTAATTAGATGAAGCAAGTGCTGCGACTTCGCCAACATAAGTTAAAAACACTTATGTGCTGCTAATGCTTAATTTCGCGCCCCACTGCTATTTTTGCCGTAAATGAAGAATAGGCGTGGCTGTTTATAATTAAGTCTGAGATTTTATCTATTCGTTATGTTGACACATATAGGGTCCTTTATATGCTGTCTGTTTTTTTATGGGGATGGTCAGACCATCAAACTGAACAACTTTATGAGACTTATCAAAATCGGAAGAAAACAGCATACACAACTGTAAACCTACTCGATTTAAATTTATTGGAAAACTGTTTTTTTCGCTATTTGTTTATATTTCTTGTTATTTGTATGTTGACCCCCCCCCCGTGGTGAAAGTTGTTCAGTTTGTTGGTCTGATCATCCTCTTAAAAACCGTCACCATATTAGGTTGGACACTGTATAATTTCGGTTTTAAACAGATACTTTTCCTATATTGAAACCATGATAATCTATATTGAAATCCTGATGAAGATAATGTCATATTCATGAAATTTTTACTTTGAGTAATATTCACGCAATTGTATGCTTTACTTACAGAAATAAAAGCGGAATATGGGGCTGGCGTCAAGACAAGACAGAGAACGTAAACGGTTACGAGTGCAAAGTGTTCGGAGCGAACAACGTGGAGCTCGTGTCGAAGACAAGGTCCGAGCACCTGCCCCAGGGCGAGAGGAGGAACACGCCGCGCGCGCCTCTAGCCGGCCTGCTCGCACTCGCGGACAAGGACCCCGAGCCTGCCGAGCCCCTGCTCACCCCCGAAAAGGTATCACTATCACACTCACACACGCGCGCACGCACCCCCTCATACGCACACGCGCACGCACGCAAGCACATACACACCACTAAACTAAAATTGCCTTCCACTTCGTGGAATCAATGACGATGTAGTCATTGTTGGATAAAAAGTAACGCAGGTTTTAAGTTGGACCTCTTATCCTCTTGACTTCAGTTCAAATCAGGCGGAAAATGTTCGAGCAGTTTTCATTTATAATGTCATTAATAATCGGCCTGATGTGAAACGACCTGTGTGAATGGGTCTTGACGCTCAAAGTGAACTTGGAAAGTCAGGAATATTAAGGTGGTACCCTGAAAAGTCTGAAATTGTACGGGCTACACCTGTAGTTGATAATGATAGTTGATAGTAATTGAAAAAACCGGAAATATGATAAAATAAGAGTTTATTTAATTAACGGATTTATGCTAGTATGAAAATGATTGCCATGAGAGCACGCGGTTCGGCTACCAATCGTGAACTAAATTGTGTAAAATAAAAGAATCGAAAAACCCCCTTAAAACTATTAAATGTTTATTTTTACTTTTGTAACACTGTTTTTCTAGTAGGATATCAATTCGGTGATCATATTCACCTTTTATTAAATACTATTTACCTTCAACAGGAGGACTCGCCTCGCACAAGTAGATCGCAGGAAGACCTGGTGCCTGTGACGTGGGAGGAGTACTTCTCCCAGGAGCCGATGGAGCGCGACATCGGCCGGCCCAAGGACATCGCCACCAAAGTGCAGAAGTTCAGGGCTACGCTGTGGCTCTGTGAAGACTACCCACTAGAGGTAACACTGGTTCTATTCAGGAAGACTCGACTCTCACTAGTAGATCGCAGGAGGAGCTGAGCCCTGTGACGTACCACGACATCGGCCGGTCCAAGGACATCGCCACCAAAGTGCAGAAGTTCAGGGCTACGCTGTGGCTCTGTGAAGACTACCCACTAGAGGTAACACTGGTTCTATTCAGGAAGACTCGACTCTCACTAGTAAATCGCAGGAGGAGCTGAGACCTGTGACGTACCACGACATCGGCCGGTCCAAGGATATCGCCACCAAATTGCAGAAGTTCAGGGCTACGCTGTGGCTCTGTGAAGACTACCCGCTAGAGGTAACACTGGTTCTATTCAGGAAGACTACTCTCACTAGTAGTTCGCAGGAGGAGCTGAGACCTGTGACGTACCACGACATCGGACGGCCCAAGGATATCGCCACCAAATTGCAGAAGTTCTGGGCTACGCTGTGGCTCTGTGAAGACTACCCGCTAGAGGTAACACTGGTTCTATTTAGGAAGACTCGACTCTCACTAGTAGCCAGGAATCGAACCGCCGCCTCATGATTGAGTCGCTAGTCCTCTTCCGTATGGACTATGATCACTCTTTAGTAGATCGCAGGAGGAGCTGAGATCTGTGACGTACCACGACATCGGCCGGTCCAAGGATATCGCCACCAAATTGCAGAAGTTCAGGGCTACGCTGTGGCTCTGTGAAGACTACCCACTAGAGCTAACACTGGTTCTATATACAGGAGGACTCGCCGCGCACTAGTAGATCTCAGGAAGACCTGGTGTCGGTGACGTGGGAGGTGTGTAGGAGGGGTCTTTGGCTGACTGGGCCTCAAAGGAACTCGGCCCAGTGGCCGAGTCGATGAATACTATTATTTTTATTATTTTCCTTTGGCCGACTGGGCACACTCTCATAAGTAGCAAAAAATCTATTGTGTTATTCAAATTCCAGTACAGTCACATTAAAAATGTTTGATTAAAAGAGTGGTTTGCTCTAAACTATTTATTATTAATTTTTGAAATAATATGAGCTTTGATGTTGTGTAATTGTTTAATAAGTAAATCATCTGACTTCAAAATCTTCCCCAACAGTTGCAGGAGCAGATAATGCCGATCCTGGACCTGATGGCCGCCATCTCCTCGCCGCACTTCGCTAAGTTAAAGGACTTCATTCAGATGCAGCTGCCGGCTGGCTTCCCTGTTAAGATTGGTGAGGATCATACTTTATTTTTTCTCAGGCCACATCATTCCACTGTTGGGCAAAGGCCTTCGCTTAAATTCTCCAATCATCTGTCCTGGGCATGCTCTGGCCACTTTTTATCGCAAGTATCCAGATCGTCCCGTCACCTCTTCCTATGACGACCTGAACACCGACGACCGTTTTCTGGGACGTAACAATTTGGTATTTGACGTATGTTATGCTTGTTATGTTTCATTTCATTTCATTTATTTATTCATTTACAATATAAATTGTGTTTGAAATATTTTACAACTAAAACTTATATCTAAAAATTCAACAATAATTTGAGTTACATAGACGATGCAAAGTTTATGCTAATGAAAGATCGAGCGGCCTAGAGAGCTGTGGTGGCACAAGCAGCCCACGATGGTCACGTCTGTGAGCCATGAGGTTACGACTAAAAAGAAGAATGATTAATATAACCTACTAATTATAAAATTGCAGAAATCCCACTGTTCCACGTGCTAAACGCTCGGATAACGTTCGGAAACATATTCGCGACCGAGTCTCCCGTCCCTCACATCGACTGTATACACGAGGGAGACAGACTATCGTGCGTAGTCGATGACGCTTGCTTCACTATAGGCCGAGGGTAAGCTTTTTTTAATTTTGAGTAAGTCTAATGTCTTGAATTAAGTTTACAGCACTTTTTGGTCGTTGTCTACGGCCTGACTGAAAATCAATATTGTTCTGATGTATCAATATATTATAAAAGACCCTTTATTTTGAACTTTTAGGGTGTTATCTTATCTTAACTATTATAAAACCGTAAAACCATAAGGAACAAAAAAGTAGCGGTTCACTTCATATAAATAAATACAAATGACACTCGATAGCGCGATTTAAATGACGTGCAGCGCCATCTATTGACCAGACAGTGTGTTTGTTTGCTTGTTCGCGCATCACGCAAAAACGATTGAACCGATTTAGATGAAACTTTTTTTGTTTGATAGCTTATGATCTGACTTAAAATCTGGTATATAATTTGTGCGGACGAAGTCGCGGGAAAACACTAGTTAACGTAATATAATGGTAATCCTTTCCCTGCTAGGTACCGGGACGCGGCGGCGCCGGACGAGAGACTGTCATGCGGCGACGACGAGGAAGGACTGCTGCAGTACGCGATACAGCAGAGCCTCATGGAGGCCGGCACCCACGACGAACAGGTTCGTACTAGCTGGTCGTATCGCTTGAACATTGCGCCCTGAACGCTACTTTAAACGTGTGAGCTGTAGAGTAGAATTTTCAGAGAAATCTTTCTTAATTCTTGTCTCCTCAAGTAATGTCAATCAGCCTATTTATGTCCTACAGCAGGGACCGTAGAGTGTCAAGTGATTCCCGGCAGGGACAAATGGACATCATTAGTCAATTTTCTTGTTATAATAATGCTTAGTACATTTCCTATCTTCATGTGACAATTTGGCCAGACGCAAGTTCTGCTTAACTTTCATAAAATTGTATTCATGGTCTTAGTATTTACAGTTTTGTGTTGAGTTTGTGTGTGGATTAGCATATTTTGTATTGAATTTGCATTCAAGCATATTTGACACATCTTGTCCGGAAATGGTAAGAATGTCTGTCTCCCCGGACACTGCGATGGATTTGACAGTTGCCATCACCCACTACGCAGCCTACATAGCCAATAGATAAGAATAGTTACCTACAACGTTGCAAGTGGACGTGTGGGAGGTGGACTTATGGGGGTCCGGGGTTCGAATCCGCACGGACAACATGCCATGTACCGAAGAGTTTTTCTAACTTATGTACGTAATACCGACTGCTATCAAACGGTGAAGAAAAACATGCATCTTGAGGAAACCTGCATATTATGCTGCACGTGACCTGCTGTATGTGAAGTCTACCAATCCGCATTGGGCACGCGTGGTGGACTAATGCGCGTACACCTTCCCTGAGGGGTAGACCTGCGCGCTGCAGGGGGACGTCTATACGCTGATGATGAACCTGCGACGTTGCAGGTGGACGTGTGGGAGGCGCTGCGCGGCGCGCGCCCCGCCACCCCCACCCCGCCCTCCCGCGACGAGCCGCACCAGCTGCTGGCGCACGAGGAGCGACAGCTGCAGAAGTACGTGTTAGTTTAGTTACCCACAACGTTGCAGGTGGACGTGTGGCCACCCCCACCCCGCCCTCCCGCGACGAGCCGCACCAGCTGCTGGCGCACGAGGAGCGACAGCTGCAGAAGTACGTGTTAGTTTAGTTACCCACAACGTTGCAGGTGGACGTGTGGCCACCCCCACCCCGCCCTCCCGCGACGAGCCGCACCAGCTGCTGGCGCACGAGGAGCGACAGCTGCAGAAGTACGTGTTAGTTTAGTTACCCACAACGTTGCAGGTGGACGTGTGGCCACCCCCACCCCGCCCTCCCGCGACGAGCCGCACCAGCTGCTGGCGCACGAGGAGCGACAGCTGCAGAAGTACGTGTTAGTTTAGTTACCCACAACGTTGCAGGTGGACGTGTGGCCACCCCCACCCCGCCCTCCCGCGACGAGCCGCACCAGCTGCTGGCGCACGAGGAGCGACAGCTGCAGAAGTACGTGTTAGTTTAGTTACCCACAACGTTGCAGGTGGACGTGTGGCCACCCCCACCCCGCCCTCCCGCGACGAGCCGCACCAGCTGCTGGCGCACGAGGAGCGACAGCTGCAGAAGTACGTGTTAGTTTAGTTACCCACAACATCGACACTACTTCATTAATTTATCCACGATTTCACGTTAGACTCAGAATTATAGACAGTATTCGAATTTTTGCCTGCGAATAGTCTCCTGAAATCTGCTGTCATCCAAAAACGGTTTCATTTGACAACTCATGTCAGTTGCTCTATTCCTGTAAGGTATAATACCTTTATAGTGCAATCTATCATCAACCTAAGGTTCATAAACCATTGTTTACAGACGTTGGCGTTGGCGTTTATTTTAGTCTTACAAGTAGATTTTTTGTAAAATGTGTTGATGTTTTTGTACATTGTTACATGTGTTAGTTCCCTAACACAGTTAAAGCCCGACCAGAAAAATAAAAAACCTCGCCATGTTGCGGAAAATCATTGGAACTAATTTTTGTACGTGGAACACTGACATTATAGGTTATAGTCGATTGCAGCGCCCCCAAACCAGGTTTGTTTGTATTTCTGGTCAGGCTTTACATTACTTTTAAGGGTGATTGTACCCATGATACTGTACAACTTACCCAAAAGGTTATAAACCTATCATGGGTACAATCACCCATTTAAGTAATGCTAAAAACTGTTTACCAAACAGCTTGTAAAGTAATGCCTGGAATGACAGCTAGCCGCAAAGCCCAGGGATCTATTTACAATCAAGAATCGAATGAAAACAAAAAAGAAAGTGTCTTGATTCTAAAGTAGTGGAACTTTAAGCCCATACTGTATTTTACTAGTCACTGCATTATCTGATTACGAATTATCGCTAGTTTAGGTATTAATGCATGTGTGTAAATAGTATTGTAGCTATAGAAAGGACGGTTTTATTAGAAAAAGTGCATTTTATGTAGTAATATAAATATACTACATCCCCATAAAATGTAGATAAACATTTTGCGCGCTACTTTCTTCGCAAGAACGTCAAAATAACACAAAACCTGACAAGACTCACCAAACTCTATACTTGAATGATGTCAGATTTTGTTAAAATATATAGTTTCAATTCTAGGATTAGTTTAAGATTTGTAAGGAAATCTTTGAGGCACTATAAAACTATAAATTTTTTCGAAAATCTGACAACATACAAGCATTGAGATTAGTTTCTAGAATGTTTCTGAAAAATTTCATTGTCTTTAATTTGTTAGTATTGAAAATACAGGGTCCTTCTTAATATGCTAACACTTTTTTTACTTTTTAATGGGATGATCAGACCATCAAACTGAACAACTTTCTATGCGGGACCAACATCAAAATCGCGATAAAAAAACAGCTGTCCTATACATTCGGCTCAAGTAGGTTTGCAGTTTTGTATGGAATAGCTGTTTTTTTTCGCGATATCGGTTTTGGTGTTATTGAGAAAGTAGTTCTGTTTGAAGGTCTGATCATCCCCTTAAATTAGTGTTAACATATTAAGAAGGACCCAGGTATTTTCAATACTAACCAATTAAAGACAATTAAATTTTTCAGAAACATTCTAGAAACTAATCTCAATGCTTGTATGTTGTTGGTCCTATATAACCAGACTTCGTTTGTATGGAGATATCAAATGGTAATATATCCTTAAGGCTCACTTTTAGCTAAGTGTAAGCACAGTAGCAGCTAGTCTAACCGCTAGCCCCCCCGCAGAGCGATCGAGGCGTCTCTCATGGCGCTCACGCTCCCCGCGCACCCCGCGCTCCCCGCGGACGCCTCGGAGGCGCCGGACTGCGAGGAGGTGGACGCCTCGCTGCAGGCCGCGCTGGCGCTGTCTGCCCGCGAGCACGCCCAGCTGGACCAGCAGCGCGAGGCCGAGCAGCGGGCGCTGGATGAGGCGCTGAGGTTATCGCTGCTTGAAAAGTGAAGTGGTGAGTGTTTGTTGATAGATAGATGTTTGTAGAGCGAGTTGTCTGTCCTGGTGACCTCATATGCTTGGAACCTTCACACCGTGGACTTTCACTCTTAATTTTGGTCGCGCTATTGTAAGCAAGGGTCGTTATGTAACACTGTGACTATCGCTGGTCTATTGTGTCTCACCCATATTTACGCATATCTCCGAACTTATGGTGTTTTCTTTTCATTCTCGGGTATGCAGGTTTCCTCACGATGTTTTCTTTCACCGCCAAGCTAGTGATAATTATAAATACAACCGTACATGAATTCCGTAGAACTTAGTGGTACAGGCCAGGAATCGAACCGCCGGCTCTTGATTGAGTCGCTAGCTCTCTTGTATGTATGGAATATTATGGACCCCTTACATCCATCGGTCCTCTCACGCCCATCAGACGTCTCGGAGGTGGACGTGAGAGCAAAAAAGAGGTGTTTGTCTTGCGATGAGATCTTACAGACTACAAGTGAGCTAAGTTTCACTGATGGACTGACACAGACAGACAGTTGGACGAAGTTTCGATACTACAAGTGAAACGTAATGTTCTGAGGTTTCAGAATATCTCTGACTACCCTTCTCGGGGAATATAGTCGTGAGCGTATGCTATGCTATGAGCTTAGTTGGTTTATTTAACATAGACAAGGCTGGATTGCAGCCCGACCCGAAGGCGAGGGCGGTAAACGAGCCGAGACTGTAATGACCAACGCTCACGCGTTTTATTCGACGTTTTTCAACACAAGTGACAATAACACACAACATTTGTGAAATTTTACTAATATATTTAGACAAATATTTGTTAAAACGGCTCGTGGACAGAGGCGGCTCGTGAAAGTTTTCAGTGGGAGTTCACTTATATTTATTTACCTAATGTCATAAATACAAATCCGAGAAAAAAACAGAATCAAGCTTCTTTCGAATATCTAGACGCCCAATTGAAGCCGAGATTGCGAATGTTTTTTGACTTTTGAAGGCGCTCGGCTAAATCGTCAATAGGTACCTACCTGTCTCAGTCCATGCAGATTCACCGCCGCCCCGGCTCCAAGCACAATACAGATACGCGGAAAACAAAACAATATGTTCGTTTCCTCAACCACACAACCACGGTATTTTGGTACCTATACTAGCTTTAAAAACACGGTTTTATTTTTTTAGTTTTTGTTCCACATTGCTGTGATATAAGGCAATTGCAGGTCGCGGTGGCCCCTTTGATTTTAATACGAGCCGTAACTCTTAACATCTTTTCACAGTTCTTTAAGAAATCCACATTGTATTGTTCCTTTTTTACACTGCACTGCAACAAAGTAAACTTGTCTGCACGTCTCAACGGAAATAGAAACATTTTGAAATGAGTTAAATAAATGCAATACAACACAACTATTACAACATGTGTTACGGCGCAGAGAGAAAAAAACCACCTTTGTTTATAAATTTGACAAAACCGGCAACAGCGCGGGCCGAGCTGGTAATCCCTGGCACATGGCCGGCCTGCACGGTTTGGCAACATCGCTGCTGGAGCGCCGCTCCATTTTTGCAGTTTTTGTCGTACAAATCTTTCGTTTCACGTGTCGGGCCGTAGTGGATTGTCTCCTTCACACTCATTGAATTTAGTATTTAACTTTGTAAACAAAGTCGGTCCCATAGGAGCGCTCCACCGAGCGCTCCTCCTGATGAAAAAAATGGACTGAAGTTGTAGTGCAGGCAGACTTATTAATGAAATACAGACTATTTTAAAGAGTGTACAAGGAATTTATGTTTTGTTTGTCGTTCATTAAATGAAAAAAGACTGTTGATAATGCAATAATAAAACTTAATTAATAATTCATTTGAGAGTGGGAGTTCACCGCTCCAGCGCTCCTTAGGACGAGCCGCCTCTGCTCGTGGATTTCTATATTCACGCGCCATGCGTTTGTGGTTGAGTTAGATATGCGCGCGCAGGTATTACGAATGCGGTAATGTAAAGTAAAACGCAAGCGTGGTTTATAAGCTGCATTATTAATTTAAAAGCGGTTCAATAAGAACCACGTAATGAGCAAATGTGTTGAAAAATATCTTTCGCAGTTTCTAATGTGTATTTTTTCTATGTTCCAGATCTCAATAAGAACATTATAAAGCGTCCACCAAAAGACTTTGCCTAAAGTTACTTACTAATAATTAGTGCAGTCCGAAGCAATAATATTATGTCGATTGATTCGTCGTTTAGAGCGAAGTTTGATCTCCAAATAAATTAAGAGCAAATATTTTTGCTTTTGATTGTATATAGCTAAATTTTACACCCTTACTAACCGTGACAGGTTGATAGCCAAAGGGGGGTTGCAATGATTTAAATTGTTAGAGTGGACGACCATATGAATAACTTATATTCTATGTGGAACTGAAACTCCCGCGCCAGGTCGTTCAAGGTCAAGACATGCCACCGACAAGCCTACCGTCAGTGCTTCGTCACTTGCGTTTAAGAGGTACTCTTTCAGAGCCTCCCCTCTACTAAACTACGTCATTTTAGTAGGTATACCTATTTTTAACTGACTTGTCCTTCATTATGTCACTGGTGCCTTCTAACACAAGGAAATCAAACTCGAAATAATTACAATTCGCAGATTTTAAAATTATCTAATTAACTCATTTAATATTGACTTCGACTTGGTACAACAAGTACAAATACCCGTAATGTTATCCTGTATTGAATTGCCTATTAAACTGCCGGTCATACAATCATTTTTAGGTCGTTTTTTTGTCAATCATGTTTTTCACTTTGAAAATCATACAATCGCTCGGGTCATCTTAATGTAGGTCTAAATTTATATTATTCGCGATTGTCAAGCATTACATGTGCCTCTCTTTCTTTCACAGGAGAGGGAGAGATGGGGATAGAATGATTGATAATCTCGCTTGAAAGTATCGTTAGAATTATGATTTTATTCTTTTTTCTCAATATTTTTACTAGCCTGGTACTAGACCTTTTGGCTAAATCTTACTTTATTTCTAATTTTCTTCTGCTTTTACATCAAAACGCCGGTATTCGACGTTTGTATGGTTCTTTGGAGTTTTTGGAGACAATCGTAAGACGCAGGAAAAGCTGAGAAGTCCACAGGAAAGAGGTGAACCGACCGCTTTGCCGCGCTAAAATCACGGAACGCTTTTCCTGTTTACGACCCATGCACCATCATATTTCACTGAACTATATTGTTCACTTGCATGACACTTTGTTACGCAAAACAACACCAATTTTACGAACCAAAACTCACTATAAACAAAAAAAAAACGATGAAATATGAGGACTCCAAACGTCAGCTACCGAATCCCGCCAAAAACTCCATGATATTATTCCTCCCATTGGCTATACCTGTATTAAAAATATTTATTCTATGTTAAAAATAATACTATAATGGTGTTTAGTATTGCTATACGAGTGAGAATCCTATTACAAAGTAATAAAATTCATATTTATACGACTGGAATTGAGTGCTGGTCAAATTAATGTATATTTATGTTGTATTGGAAAATGTAATAAGTATTATACAGGGTCCAACTTAATATGCTGACACTTTTTTAAGGGGATCAGACCATCAAACTGAACAACTGTCTCAATGGGACCAACATCGAAATCGCGAAAAAAAAATCAGCTGTCCCTTACATTTGGCTTGAGTAGATTTGCGGTTTTGTATGGAGGAGCTGATTTTTTTTGTCGCGATTTCGATGATGGTCCCATAGAGTAATTTGTTAAGTTTGATGGTCTGATCATCCCCTTAAAAAAGTGTCAGCATATTAAGAAGGACCCTATTTACGATTTATATCGTATCGTTTCGTTGTGCAGTGTGGCCTATTCCCACTTATTAGTGGGAGGCGTATGCCCTCCAATGGGAAGGACGTTTACAGGCTGATGATGACGCTGATTTCCTGCTTTAAGTTCACTTGTTAAAACTGTGTATATTTTAATCAACATTGGTATCGATTCGGTATTGCCACGACTTAACTTAACTAAATTTATTCCTGTCATTTTCTAACATTCGACTAAGAAAAGAGACAGAAAACCAAGAACTGACTTTAGTGCTGTCAAAGTGACGCTACACGCCCAAAAACGCCTTAAATAAGATGGCGTGCATTATGATGCCATCTTATTTTGGGCGTGTAGCGTCACTTTGACAGCACTAAAGTCAGTTCTTGGTTTTCTGTCTCTTTTCTTAGTCGAATGTTAGAAAATGACTGGAATAAATTTAGTTAAGTCGTGCCAATACCGAATCGATACCATTGTGTTAATGGACAACATTTAATTTTTAGAAAACAATCAAAATTCGAAAACGTATGGAGATTAGAAATTTTCTTAATCATTTTTCCAGACAAAGGTAAAAATGGCATGATGCCGGAAACTTTAGAAAAAATCAAATTCAATAAAAAATAAGAACAATAAGGCCAGGTGGGGTAAGTGAAACGACGGGGGAACTGTAACACACATCCAAGAACAAACAATTTTTAGTAAATTTTAAAAATTTAACCTTTATTTGATTAGACTAGGTACACATTAGAAAAACAAACTTTGAATTGTTGTTTTAGTCAGGTTTATAGATGCATAGACACATTATTTAATAGACTTCTGGCGACTGTTTCACTTACAGTACAACCAGGAAAATATGGCCGTTCGTTAATCTTCGTTTGCGCAGAGCAGGCCCGAGGCCCCGACAAAACCCGAAGTCGTTTAGTAATCAAAGAGTGCAAACGGTATGTTCCGATTCATAAAAACAGTGCTGTGAGCGATTACAGCGCTAACACCCGTTCCATTTGCGTTAGCGTGCCGACAGCGCTGATAGCGTTCTATCAATTCGGAACGCTAAATATCGCGCTCACACCGTTCACATCACAACATTCAAACATTCCTATTATTTTCTTCATCACTAATCGTTATTAAACTTTTATTCGTCTTTTTTAGAACATAATGAAACCCAATACTATTAAAGAAACCTAAATCGAGACCTAAACAAACCAAAAATGTACGACGGCAAAACTGTCAAACGCCACTTTTGAAAATTCCCTCAAAAATTTACTATAACAAACGTCACTTTTGACAACTCGCTCACAGTGATAACGCCCCGAGCCGTGAGCACTGATATTGCAAGATGGCGTCGGTAGTGACGTCATGAATGACGTCACGTTTTCGATTGTGGACGCGCTCACGTCAACTCGGAACGACATTTATCGCGCTCACAGCGATATCGGCGTAATTCGGAACGCACTGAAAGTCGGATAGCAGCGAAAAGAGCGCGAAAACAAATTAGCCAATAGCGTAAACGGATTGAAGGTGGCACATCCTGATTGGTCAATATAATTTCGCGCGCTATTAAAATTTTTCAACTGCGCAGGTACATTGGTAAGCCATATAAACCTGCACTGGTAGCATGCAACACGTGATACGGCTGTATCACGTCTTTTATCTCGTTCGTTCGCACGCAAATAGAAAGAGAGCGAAGGTGTAATAGCGCTGTATCACTGCGGCATGCTAGCTGTGCTGGTACTACTGTACCCCTTTGTATAGCTTATTTTTAATTTATTAAATAAAAATAAATGATTAAAAAAATGTAATGTTGTCCATTGTACATTTTGTATTTAAGGTCTGATTAAAGGCCGATCTTGGAAATAAGGGGAAAAAATTTCGGGGCTCTGACTCAAAAGAATGAATTTTGCTCATTTCTGCGCAATAATACCTTCCAAATCTTAAAAGGCAATACTTTAAACCTTTATGTCCATGGTTTTAAGGTCGTTAATTAAGAGTTTTAACCTTCGACTGTGTAAGATTAAAATATGTTATTCTATGACATCTTAAATAATTTCGGTGTCCTTATTTCACAAGAATGATTCAAAGAAATTTAAGTCTTAATTATTTGTTGTCAAAGTACATTATTGTGAAATAAGACACCAGTATTCTTAGTAATTGTTAATTTGAGTATTAAAATGTTTCCCCAAGGAATTGTGATTGTATTTTATAAATGACATAAATCATAAGATTTATAAGATTTAGGGCCTGTTTCACCACTTCTGAGTAAGTTCTTGTTAGCTTATCCGACAGATATTTTAACATATTTTCATACAAAGTATGTCAAACTATCTGTCGGATAAGCTAACAAGAACTTACTCAGAAGTGGTGAAACAGGTCCTTAATGTTCTCATATTTTGCGACTCAATACTTAAATAAGACTACGGGCCTGTTTTACCACTTTTGGATAAGTTCTTAATAGCTAGACATAGGTAGTGTAACAGGCCCTAATTGTTTTCTGTATTTGTGTTATTGTATTCTGTCTTAAATAAAAAAATGTGAGCGTAATTGAGGCGGGGCATACAGACAGACAGGTAGAATCTTAGATCAAAATAAAATTAATGGAACGCGAACATTTCAAACCAGAAAAATAAGGCAAAACCATAGAGAAATTACACGCTCCTCTTCGTAGAGATGGTGTATCAAAGTTAGCACTGAAACCACCAACTGGGCACTAGTTTGTACTCTGAGCACTAGTTTTTACTGCGGTTGTTGTATACCATAGAGAAATTACACGCTCCCCTAATGCTTTTTGTCTCCCTTCAATAGAAACAAGCCGATATGCCATCTCCTCTTACTCCATGGGCAAATCAAATAAAAGGTATACTTCAAATTTGTATGCAAGTGCCCCAGATTTGACAGATAATGGCGCTAGTTTGTATGGACCAAGTGCACCAGTAGTGTGCTTCAACTTACCGCGCTTTAGGCCTATCCATTAATTTTATTTTGATCTAAGGGTAGAATGGACGAAAGATGGTTTTTTTTTTGACTACGGAACATTAATGTCCTAATGCCTAAATAATCCACTTTTCTATCAGCAGCAGCAGGATACTTTTCTTTTGTATTCCAACTCTTTCCTCTATAATAAAAAAACAAAAACTGGGAATGAAATTATGTAGTGTTTAAAATGTTAAAGTTAAAGAATACAGAATCAAAAGCTTTATTCCAAAGATTTTTTACAATTAGATAGTTCCTATCCATTTAATTATTATTTTATTGCACGGCCTGTTTCACCACTTCCGAATAAGTTCTTGTTAGCTTATCCGACAGCTCATTCGACATGTTCTTCATACAAAATATGTCAAATGAGCTGTTGGATAAGCTAACAAGAACTTATCCAAAAGTGGTGAAACAGGCCTAGGTTAGTTTCGCAAAATATGAGTTCTGCCTTAGTCACAATCTAGGTCTTTATTCTATTGTAATAGAGATTGTTTCAGATCTGAAGACAACAATTTTATACCGTTTTTGATAGTTACGCGGTTATTATCGCGGGTTAGTTCTAGATTAGACAGTTTTATAACAAAATCTTTAATATCTATTTGTTTTTGGCAGGAATAAATTCATGATCGCATTTAGGGTTGAGCCCTGAGCCTCATCAGGCAGCACGGAATCGCATTTTTTCACGCTCTATCCTTTTCTGTCGCTCAGGTACGGCATTGGCTAGAGAGAGAGAAAGAAAAAGCACTGGTGGTGATGCCGCGTGCGATCGCATTCCCGCTATCGTTCTCGCTCTAGCAAATAACGTTCCTGAGCGACAGAAAAGAATAGAATACTAAATAACTATTGAAATATCTTTTACCCACCAGTGCTCCAGGTCATTCTAGTATGCAATATTTTATGATAAATTTTTCTGATACATTACTGTTTATGTTTGAGTGTCGCTTTGTCAGATCTGGAACAAACTTGTAAGCTTCTGTTACTACATACTATACATATTCCATTGTATATTGGCGTGTTTATGTATATTTAGCGCTATTCCTCAGCTGTGATCTTATTATAATGTCTGAGATATTTTGTATGGAAAGGTATCTGTTAGTTAGTACTAAGTCATAGTTACTTCGGTGACGTGGTTTATGTCTGAACAGAAAAATAAAACACCTCGTCACGTCATGTGAGAAAAAGCATTCGACAAATTGTTTTTACTTGCAACATTAACAGTGAAGTTTATCGACCGCAGCATCATTAAAGTAGGCTCTTTAATTTTCTGGTCAGGATAAAAGTTTTTTAATATCAGGAAGAACATTGTAAGCGCCAAAAATTACCCATGTACAGTTTTTACCTTTTAGACGTAAGTTCAAATTAGAATGGCACTTTTAAATAAAGATGCGTTTTTTTTATTGTTTATGGAGAGCTTTTTCCACATGGAATAATATTCCATGAGTGTAATATTATATTACACTCAAAATATAAATGGTAATTAAAAAGTGAAACTAAAAAATCTTGTATCTTTAATCTTGAGTTTCGGTACTACTGGTGAAACGTGGATGTTCTGTGATTTCAGAATATCTCTGACTACCCCCTCGGGGAATATAGTCGTGAGCATATGCTATGCTATGCTATGCTAAAAATCTTGTAAAATATGCCAATGGCGCTTACGATGTTCTTCCTGAAAACGCTCGAAATTTAAAGTTTCTTCAATTTTGTCGTAACCAACATCACAACAAACCAGCAAAAACACTTCCCGTTTTATTATGTATAGCGCCATCATTTGGTTGTGATTTTTAGAATAATGGCGCCATCTATTATGTTATGGTGACATCAAAGTTACTTTGTTTCTCAATAGATGGCGTTGCATGAACAATTTTGTGGCCATTGTTTCTTTTGTGCTATCGAATTGTTATGTATGTATCTTTATTTGGCAGCTTACATACAAAATATCTGAGTCGTATAAAACCTATTTATACGGGACTATACATAATTAATGTACAAATATTTCAATATTAATCCAATGTTCCCCAAATAAACATGTACAACCCTGAATTGTGTATAACAATATTATGATAATTATATTTCTGTATATTGATTTTTTAATCGGAGTTTCATTTTGTACCAACAAGTTTGTAATTTCGACAAACTCTAGACTTGTTACAAGGGGTAATAAATGTTTACCTACTTATACTACCGAAAGCATTTCGCAATCCGTTTTGTAGGATACGATATTTTTCTTTTATGTTTGTGACATAGCTTTTCTGTGTTATTGTCTGAATTAATAGCTCCACACACCACACATTCAAATTCACTAATGCATTGTTAACAGAAGACCTTCTTTTGAAATCTAACGCTCGAATACTGGAACGCTCATTAAAGTTAATCCTCCATTAAATCTCATGCTAGCTTTTACTACGTCAACAAGAGAAAAAGTGACAGCAAGAGATTTAATGTTAACTTTAATTAGCGTTCCAGTATTCGAGCGTTAGTCAAATAACGACATATTATATTTCTTAATTAAAAATAAGTAGAATTATGTCATGCCACAGAAAATTCGGAATGATGGGGATCTTAGGTAAAATGAAAGAAATGAATACGCACAATTGTATCTATGTATTTAAAATTTAATTTTCATTACTTATATACAAATTACAACATTCACTATTATAATAGGTATTAGTTCGTCCTATATTTACATATTTATGTAATAGTACACTTTAGAAGCGTAATTTTCATTTATTCAATAAATTACAATCAGGAAACTTTTGGAATAGTGAGTAATCAATAATAACGAACAACTTTACTTAACGGGGACTTAACCAGCTTCAACCAAACGGTTCACATCGATTAAGACGACATCTGAATAGAAAAAGTGGAATTGTACACTAGAAAAGTATTTTTAGATCTAAAACATTTATAATTCTAGTATATTTCGGTTTTACACCAGTCGATCCCCGTTTAATGCGTACCAGAAATATTGTACTTACTAAGACTAATTCGATAAAGATTCCCAAGGAAAGCAACGTGAACAATAAAAATCGTGAAAAACTTAAAAAATAACGAAATAAATAGTTTTTTTTTGTTAAAAGAAAAAGTATTTTGCTCCAAATACATCACTGTGAGTTTTACGAAGATTTCTGAGGACCGATCGCGCAAATTTAAAACATCGAAGTTCAATCCTTATTAAGTTTCAGTTTTAATCAAATTGAAACCTAGTTACATATTATTCAACTGTTCTGAATACCGTATCGCGCTAAACATTACTTATTTACTATGTAATCGATTGCCTAAACCGTCTGAGCGATCTGTCAAACGGCTGTCATGAGCTGTCAAATAATTAGCGCGATACCTTGGCGATACCGAATCTGTAAAAAGTTGTGATTCGCATGCGGTCCAATGACGTTTCAGTGGAGATTTATTTAGCGCGATCGGCCTCCTGTTTATGACTCGTTTGTCATTCATTATTTTAACATTGGCAGTCCATTTCCGTTCTAGCAGGATGCAAATGTTTATGTTTAATTGGATGCCACTTAAGTTGCCAGATACATGTTGAAATTACACGAATGTAGGCTGAATTTTTAATCTGCTGTATAATTTGTTCTGTATTTTCCATTTTGGTTCTAAATTATACATCTTTTTTTAATCCTTGAAGCAAAAATAGGTTTATGTTATTAGTTTGTCTGTATGTTATTTATCTATGATTTGCCATGCAACGGGTACTTTCTTAATGGCATAAAATTCACAGCAACGTTTCGGCGAACCACTACGCTAACACATATTATAATTTGGTTCAAATGAGAAAGACAACTATACCTAAATGTCATGACAATGTGACCCTTATTATAAAGAAGAGAGATCCTTAAATACGTTGTCTGAACTCATTTTAACCATTAATTAATATTTAAATCGACAACTTCTAACGTTTTAATGGTTAAATGTTTACCTGCAAATTGTAAATCATTGATTCTGTACCATGAACCATGACATTTCGCCCTTGATTTCACTACCAGGGCCAGTTACCGGTCATATATCTTCATACTAACGTAACTGGATATTTGCAATTGCAGTTGAATATTGGAGCAAATCTACGCTTCTTTTCATAGGTGTCAACAAACGTGCTGCAATCGCGATTTTACCTTCTCAAAATTAAAAATGATGTCTTTTACTTAGTATGGAGATACTTGGGTACAGTAAAGTTTTACTAACAAAGCTCCATGCATGGAGAGAATGCGCACATCGTACTCAATTTGTGCGCAAAATGGTCCTCAACCGTCCCTTTTTGCTAAATTCAACAGTTCCTTAGAATGTGGCATTCGAATCATTAAGTTACAGGTAAATGTTATGATTATTGCAGGTTTCAAAGATTTAACTACGCATACAGGTTAGAAATTTTCGGCTTACAACATTAGGGTATTTAAATATTATTAAAGGAGATTATAGTACAGGCTGAATTTGAAAACTACCAATTTCTGGTTTTGAAAACGCTGGCAATAAATAATAAAACTTAAATGAAACTATTACCGGTAGATGGCGTTTACATTAATTAATACTTATCAAGATCTTCTAAACGAAATCGTGGCCTGGTAAATTTAGCCACAAGAAAAGAAATTAATCATTTTAACTTTAGCAAGGTCAGATCGATTGAATACCAGCTAACTTAGTTGAATGTTAGGCGTGTTTACTGCTTTTAGAACCCTTGAAATATTTGCTTTTTCAGCATCTTTAGAGTTTGTAAGCATGTAAGGCATGATTAAGTTGACCTTACTTCAACTGCATGCCTAAAATTGTATTATGTATTAGTAGCAAAGTTTCTAAACATCCAATATTAATAAACAATGGGGAAGAAAATGCATCAACTGCGATATGACAAGTGCATATTTAAGTATATTTACATTACCTATTCGAAACATGTGTTTGCATCTTAGAGCATCCAGACGTTTGAATTAGGTATGCATTTTGTGAAGTCTACCAATGCTCATTGGGTACGCGTGGTGGACTAATGCCCATTCAACCTCCTTGAGGGTAGGTGCGACATAATATAGGCTGATGATGATGATGAAACTATGCGAGAACTGTGAAGAAATTGCTAAAATTTTTTTGTTGATAATTGTAGAAACAGATTGCGTTGCATTGAACTTGCGTTGAATTTTAAAACTGTAATAATGGCGTTTACAATAAATGAACAAGATCATGAAATTACCGTAACCGACCGTAAATTGAATTTACTGTGATGAGCAGCATGAGTGATTGCCATGGAATACAGAGAAATGACAGCCTCAGTCATGCAATATAACTCATGCTGACATGAAAATAAGAAAAAATAAATAATTATAATAAAAAAAACAGGTCACTCCAGCATCGCCCGAATCGCAACAAAAAAACGATGTCACGAAAAATTTAAATTTCAAATTCAGCCGGCACCCATACATACACAAATTAAATGCATCGTACTTCCACTTAACTTTTCTAACTACATTATTATACATTTAATAAAACAGTCCGACTGGATTGCACTCGTTACTACGCGCAACTTGGCGTTTCTCATAAATATCACAACTAAATAATAATAATTATTTTCTATGCACTTTTTCCCTCGCTGTACCCGATTTTTAGCTTATAATTTAGGGATATGGTAATTTTTTGGAGCATCTATGGTTTTTTCGTTTTTCCAATATTAGGTATGAAGCTGAATTAAAAACTTACGCGAATTAATGTTTTGATTCAAATATCTAAGATTGGGTTAAAAGAAAATGGACCAAGAATTCTATGGACCATATAAATTCAATAACTACTTACTTAAATTTTTTCTAACAGGCAAACGTTAGTCATTTCCAAGTATTTTCAAGATGTATTTTTGAGCTCTTATCTATTAGTCAAGTCATAATAATAATGTACTTAATTGTGTTCAAATTTGACTAACATCTTGTTGTTATCAAAAACTCAATAAACTCAAAATTTTATTGCATTCCTTCCATCTCAACGCATAGGTACATAAATTACTAACAAAAAAACTCAATCAAATAACATTTTAATTCGCGCGAAATACAGGCAATTTCACCTTTTAAAAAAACGTGTAGAATGAATTAACAAAACATACTTTTTTTCAATAACAAAACCATAGATGCTCCTCAAAGGTGGGTATACAATAAAGTAGTAATTAGCAATTCCGTTCCAGTAATTAAACACGGTGCCGACTTCTCTGTACAATTACAACTATTTATGTAACTGTGGAATAATTGTAACTTTTTACATTTTAAAATTAATCTATAATTGTGTGGTAGATGAGACGTGTAACTTAAATAGGTTGTTAAATTGTTCGTTATGATATTAATTATGTAATGGCCAGTCCATTATGCTTCTTCTGAAAACCTAATATGTATGTAACAACTCTTTAGTATTCTGTGTCTTAGGGCATGTTTCACCGCTTCTGATTTCTGAATAAATTGATGCTTAACTTGATAGATTATCAGGCAGATCGCTTGACATACCTATCTTTCATACGAAATGTGTCCAACAATCGGTCAGGAGTGCGATTTTTGAATCTCATTCGGTGAGCTCAGCAGTTGAAAAAGTCAAAATTACTATGGACCTACGCATCTTTCTACTGCTAATTTGGTTTTCAAAAATCATACTATAGGAGAGCGATTTTTTAAAGTCAAATCAGTGGTAGAATTTTGACATTTTCAACAGCTGGGCTCACCGAATGAGATTCAAAAATCGCTCTCCTGATAGCTATTAAGAACTTATCCAAAAGTGGTGAAACAAGCCCTTAGCAATTAGAAGAAATTAGTTATTTTGTGGTCTTGAGCTTGTTTTTAGATATACCTATATTATAAATTAATATACTAAGGGCCTGTGTCACCACTTCCGAATAAGTTCTTGTTAGCTTATTCGACAGTTCATTTGACTTATTCTTCATACAAAATAGGTCAAATGAGCTGTCGGATAAGCTAACAAGAACTTATTCAGAAGTGGTGAAACAGGCCCTACCAACTGCAGATTGCAACTGCAGGCTGCAAACACAGTTTTCTGTACAATATTATTCAGTAGGTAATAGTTATCGTTCTATACCACCACCAAACAGTTTTCAGGAGAAAATAAACCCTTTTCCTTTATATTACATATTTTAAGTATTCTGCTTTTTTAAATACAATTATTGGAGTGTTGGAAATATTTCAGTTATCTTTTTTCTGCGCCAGAAGTAGGATAATGTTCTTCAATAAGTACCTAGTATATTAAACTGAAATCCGTTGGTCAACCGGGTACTCTGTATAATTATTTTGCGGTTGCTATTCTATAATGCTTGCAATTTATTGCGGTTGCATTAAATACAATGCGCCTTTCTATAAAATAACAATTTGTTTTAATAACCATAATTTGTTAGGATGCATTTAAATAACTTTTTTAACATTGTTTTTACTTTCAAACGTTTCAATTAATTATCTAACAATTTAAATAGGTACCTAGGTATGGAGATAATTGGCCACAGATTCTAGAAATGAGCATATACTTTTACATATGTTGAAATTTCAATTGCACTAATCTATTCGTAGTTAGGTACATTTTTATTTTGTTACACATAAAATTTGTCTTAAAATTAAACACTAATCGTTCTGTACAGAGAAGTCCGACCAAGCTTAAGCCCACTGGTGGGCAACACGTCCACTATTGGGACAGCCGCAGTGAGACAAGACACGGGGTCAAACAACATCGGACGGATCATTTCGTTCACCTTTCGGGAGCGGTGGTTTGGAGCTTTTTGACTTCGAAATTAGTATTGTAATTTGAATCTTACGGTGGACGAGATAAAGTTGGACTTTAAATATACTTCAATTATTTGGGTTTTAGTTAATTAACTCGCTGCTAAATGGGGCCATTTCACCAGATTAGAGCAAGGAATGACACATCAAGCTACACTAAACAAACCATGGAGTAAGAGGAGATGGCATATCGGCTTGTTTCTATAGAAAATTATGTCGCCGACAAAGGGGGTGAGGGACGGGTGAGGGGAGACAAAAAGCTTAGGGGAGCGTGTAATTTCTCTATGGTCGCCATACAAACTAGTGCTCAGTTGGTGGTTACTGTGCACACTTTGTTACACCATCTCTACCAAGGGGAGCGTGTAATTTCTCTATGAAACAAACAAAAGCTGGCCCCGAGACACTACGTTATTCTACCTACGCGAGGCCAGTTTCTTTTGGTTTTGTATAGCTTGATGTGTCGCCGTGTGTACATACATGTAAGTACATAGCTAAGCCTGATGGCGCAGGCGATGATGAAGTATACAAATAGCATACAAGCTCTTTAGTAGCTATGCATAAGCTGTACTATACTGCTACTATAGAGCTTATGTGCTAGTTGGGTTAAGATAAAGTATTTTTGAATTTCACTATGGTCTCCCGGGGTAGTTTCAACTATGGGGTAATTTCACTTAATAAATAACGTTCAGTTCTTCTCTATATTTATCAACACCTGCCTTCTAGATTAAGGTAGGAGTGCAATTCATTAATAGTTCCAATTACCCCAGGATACCTTATCTGATATTATCCTTATTCGTAACGTATAAACTTAAAACTCCAAGGAATTTATGCATACGACATAGGAGAATTGAAATTCAAAAAGAGCACTTTAAATTTATTTATGTTTAATTTCTATTAACTGTTAGATTACCGCAGCAAAGGAGAAAATGTTTTGTGTGCCGTTGTTACCAAATTTTTTATAAAGCGGAGCGCGCTCCACACAAACGAAGTCTGGTGATATTTTTATATTAATAGTTACTAACCAATTAAAGTAAATGCAATTTTTCAGAAACAATCTAGAAACTAATCTCTATGTTCGTATGAAGTCAGATTTTCGGTAAAATATACATTGAATGCAGGAAATTTTTGAGGCACTGAACTTTAAAACTATACATTTTAACGAAAATCTGACTTCATATAAACATAGAGATTAGTTTCTAGATTGTTTCTGATTGACTTGAAAATATCACCAGAGGGCCTACCATGAGTTTTCCCTGTACTTTACTACTGTAGTTACGTCGCCAATTCGTATGACAGAAATTAGTTCTCAACGTAACCACTAGGAGCGCTGTACCAAATTCAATACAAAATTGGTGACGTAACTACAGTAGTAAAGTAAGATGGAAACTCATGGTAGACCTACAGATTTCTATTGTATGCAGCGCGCATTTGCGCCCTCGGAATAAACTTCTAAATGTCACTGGTGATTAGCTCCGTCCTCCCCCCGCCCCCGCCTCACCCCCGCCCGGTCGTGTTCACTGCGGGTGCGCGGGCGGCGGCCCGCGCGGGGCCCTCGGTCAGTCCCCCGTGGCTGTCACCGTGGTCCAACTCCACGGGCTCGCGTACCCCTTCTGGCTGGAAAGAGAGAAAGGTTTAGGTTAGATTTGCCTGAAGAAATATTATTTTTGTTGCGTGTGGAAGGGTTATCGTTGGAGTTGTGTGATGCTAGTAATATAAGCTTCACTTTCTTAGACTCGGTGACTCTATAGGTACACCATGATACCGTCCAAATGCAGGGCACATAAGGCTTGCTACAAATGTAAGCTTAAAAATATAAGTAGGGTCACAGAATAGGTACCTAATAGTACATATTGTAGGGTGCAATCTTAAATTATTACATCCTGTATACTATATTATATTCAGACATAATATAATATAAAAAATATGTTGTAAGGCTGTATCAGTATTCATCGGGTGAAGAGCATCTCTGTGATGGGATGTGGATGTACCAGGTCTGCCTGCATAACTCCAGTCGGTTTAGGAGTTACAGCCGTTCAAAGGTCTGTTAAAAATTTACGATCAGCTGCAAGGCTGATCATAAGATATCGTGTAAATTTTTGTACTGTTTACAAAGCTACAGTGCATATTTATCCCACCACTGGCTTTTCGGTGAAGGAAAACATCGTGAGGAAACCTGCATGCTTCAATTTCGCGGCTTGTACCCACTGTCCATTATAAGTGGCGACGGGCTCACCCCCACACTGGACAGAGTTTCGGTACTACTGGAAAAACGTGGATGTTCTGAGGTTTCAGAATATCTCTGTATAGTCGTGAGCATATGCTATGCTCCTATGATCAGCCTTGCAGCTGATCGTTGATATTTTACAGACCTTTGAACGGCTGTAAATCCTAAACCGACTGGAGTTATGCAGGCAGACCTGGTACATCCACATCCCATCAGAGAGATGCTCTACAGTGTAGAGTCTACACCGTATGTATACAGAATCAGCCTTGCAGCAGATGATAACAAAAAGTTATTCTATCTCTTATACTAAATAGGTGTAATAAGTAATTTAAGGGTTTAACGTGACTCACGTTGCAGGGTTTGCCCCGTACACTTGTCTCTCGCGTGGTGTTCGCGCGGTTCGCGTTTCAGCCTGCCACGAGGCTCCACAATCCTTCTCAGTTGTTCTTACTCAAAAACAATCCGATTTTATATAGTTACAAAAAGTCGACGGAATCTGCGTTTCGTATTCCCCTGTTTTCTCCTCCAAAACTAAACCGATTTTAATAATTATCTCCTAAATAATATGAGAAAGACTTTGGCTAATGTCCGTACGTTTTGCTTTTTTTGTTTATATTCGTCAAATTTGTTTACTGGGTGTCTGAAAACGGGCGGTAAAATGGGTCTTTTCGAAGGTCCCTAGTTCTTATCGTAATTAATTAATGCAAAAAAGCAAAACACAGACATGGCAGAGGTGACATAGATTGTATGGTAAACAAATATTTGCTCTAGTGTTACTATCCAGGGAGAAAACAGGGGAATACGTTTGTATGGAGAAAACTGTACTCGTCTATACTCTTAATAATTTATATGAGGATGTAGCGATAAAATTGGAATCCGCACCGTTACGCTCGTCACGTCACGGATATGGAACGATGATTGAACGGTGATTTCATTCATTTTAATTAACACCACGCTCTTTTTCATTTAATTAAGAATGGGCATAATATTATTGGTTTTCTTGAGTTATGCGAGAAACATGATTTAATAATTTTTTGGTTTGGTTTGAGATCATTATCACCATCAGCCTGTACACGTCTCACTGCAGGGCGCAGGTCTACCTTCGAGGAGGGTCTTAGGCGTTAGTCCACCACGGGATTTGCGATGGATAGATACTTAAATAATTTAAAATTTAATTCAATGGGGCGCAAAGAGGTACCTAACCTACTGACGACTTCCCATAGCTATAGATTTATCTATGGTTGATCAAAATACACCACTAATTTTTAATTAGTAACGAAACTTTAAGGGTGTATTCAGACCGTGAATCTGAACAACTTTCCCTAAGGAACACGGGTCCAAAAACGAGAAAAATTTTGTGGTGTAAAGGTATGCGATTTCGATGTTGGTCCCATAGTGAAAGTTGTTCAGTTTGATGGTCTGAAGCACCCTCTTAAGTATTAACGCATTAAATTGTACACCCTATAGGTACCTATAGGTATTCTACAGAGAATGCAGGGGTGCACTAAGAAAGGATTTTTCGAAAATCTCTGATATATTATACCTATGTCCAAGCGGTCGAAGTCTCGGGCAAAACCTAGTTTATAGTATAGTAATAAATAATTCAAAGACAAAGAAAAAGAAAGAAAGACCAAGTTCTGAGAAATTGTTTATTTCTTAGGTTTATAAAGCGGGATATAGCAGTACCTAAGTCTATTTAATAAATTATTCCTACTCACGGCAGAGGCGTGAAGAAAATGTGCATACGTAATGCACCGAGCGTTACAAGTCTTATATGCGAACTTGACCTAGATGGAACTTATGAATTATTTACTGAACGAGTTTCAACTCAACTCGCACGCAAGTTTGTGGCCGTTGTGTGAACACACCCGAGGCGTGGCGCTAGTTCGAGCGATTGATTTCCATTATTAACAAAAATTGTGTCAGATTTTAAAATCATACTGGGCCATACAAGGCTATAGGTATCGAAATATAGCATTGTAAGGCCCAGTTTGAGTTAGATTGAGATGAATTGAAAATGTACGTTTCATTTCATACTATCATCATTCGCTTGCCCATTTCCTATTATTTAGGTGTCGGCACAATATGTCGTCCTAACCATTCATCTCTCTTGGCCGTCGTTGTTTCATTTTACACCAAAAGCCAGTTAATACGATGAAGCCAAGATTAAGCACCATTAAAATACTACTAGCATGCTTCCATTAATGGACTGGGTAAACACGCCGTGTTAGACCCTTCCCCCTTTGGTGAGAGGTTTTTACTCAGAAGTGGGATCCCTGTAGTGTAGTCTATAACTTAACTTCGTTTAAACAATGCCCGATTTAAGATTTGAATCCGGTGTTTATTTGAGCTTTATGATATATTTATACAGAGTCATTTTGAAAACGCTAAGGATGTTCTGATCATCCTCTTAAAATACCGTCAGTATATTAGGCAAGACTAGTAGTTCTAATAAGGCCCATGCTCAGCCTTATATTATTAGAAACTTACTACCAAAGAACCTTATTTCCGCTGTATCACACACCACACCTCTGTCTCATATTCAAAACAAATATGCGAGTATTTGTCTACGCGTGAGAAGTGCAGTAGAAATCGTAGACACAACATACGAGCAAAAACATACATTTTTTTACTGGCTATCTACAATGCCAATGTTGTGACAAATTGGTCTGGGTGGATGCAAGTTAATGTGGACAGTTAATGATAAATTGTTTTACATTAAGTTTTAACTACCTTCGTTAAAGAAGGGGACAATATTAAAGGCAGGTGCCGTTAAGTGTCCCACAGTAGGACATAAGCGCCTCACACGAATAAGATAAGCGGGCTAGAGTTTCTGGAGTGCGATTTTGAATCCCATTCGGTGAGCTCAGCAGTTGAAAATGTCAAAATTACTATGGGATATGCATCATTCTATTGCTGATTTGACTTTCAAAAATCATACTACAGGAGAGCGATTTGAAAGTCAAATCAGCAATAGAAAGATGCGTCTCTGCATAGTTGATAATTTTAACATATTCAACTGCTGAGCTCAGCGAATGAGATTAAAAAATCGCACTCCTGGAGTGCGTTTTTTGAATCTCATTCGGTGAGCTCAGCAGTTGAAAATGTCAAAATAACTATGGAGATATGCATCTTTCTACTGCTGAGTTGACTTTCAAAAATCATACTACAGGAGAGCGATTTTTGAAAGTCAAATCAGCAGTAAAAGATGCGTATCTCCGTAGTAATTTAGACATTTTCAACAGCTGAGCTCACCGAATGAGATTCAAAAATCGCTCTCCTGGTCGCATTTTTTCTACAGTGACAACACTAATGGTAGCATCAAAAACAGATTTGACGTTTAATAAGTGAGCTTCAAGCTCCTATATTTAATAAATTATGTTGACCTTGACTTTGCCTACATTGCGCAACACGGGGCAAGATAATAGTCAACTTGCTGTAAAACTGATACAATATCCGACAGCCATTGCAAAGGTTGTTACCCTTTTAGCATTTAGGACTACAAGACGTAAAAACATAAAATTTGTATGAAATGACAGCTAATTAAGTGTCTATATGGTGTAGCAAATGTTATCATTTGTAAAAGCTAAATTATCTTGTCACTATTAAATGGTTTCTATAAAGTTAATTTGATATCAAGTTATAAGTACAAATTGTTGTAATATTACGTTAATTCGCTAATATTTATGGAGCTATAACAGTAAAATCAAAAGGTTGTTCGTACACGGTGGCATTTCACGCTAATGTCATAATAAAGTCATAGGTCCTAGGTATGCTACCAGTCTAATGCCTAAATACCAGCCTTACGATGCCTAATCTAAGGTCATCGACACGCGAAATGAAGGTTCGGCTGGGTAGGCGGTAATTAAGGTGTAACATATTGCTTGGTAGTTTGCTTCCTTTATTTTTTTACTGGACTCGCGTGGTGGAGCATGCCTCCGCGGATCCGAACTGGCTAAGGAGGTTAAAATAAGGCCCACTTCCGTCTTTTCTAAGAAGTGGGATTCCTTAATCACAGAATAGATAATAGTAGGTATGGGATGTAACAAACCACCCATAGGTACAGAGTGTATCAAAAGACCTTAGTAATGTTTAATGGTGGTTAGACCATCAAACTGAACAACTTTCACTACGTCGAAATCAAATGTAAAAAATCTGCTGCTGATTCGAGTCAGTAGTTACTACCTACTGTTTTGTAATGAAACAGCTGATTTTAGGTAACCTACGTTGCGCAGGTCAGAGGCCTATTCTAAATTATTCTATTCTAATCGGTACTAATGTCAGCAAGTTGACCTCTAACTTCTATTTCTTATTGTTGGGTAGTGGGTATTCTTTAGTTTGTCGTTTTATTTTTGTTTTAAAAAGTTAAAAGTTACATTCGACGGCAACGTATCAGGCAGCAATACCACACAAAGAAAAAAAAAGGCGCACTTTTTTACAGTAGAGGAAATACTGAAAAATCCCCGGGAATTTTAGTTTACGGAAACAGGGTTGCCAACTTTCCAAATTCGTTTGCCGGACATCCGCCCGCGCGTCGGGCGGAGGGCGTGGGAAATTACCTACCTACACTTTTTTATGCCAGATCCTGGGTGGACCATTCTGAGCATTTCTTTTTTCCCACAACTTTTTTTTGATCCGTTACTTTTTTATTCAGGGAATTTAGGTGGAAATTCTATGAAAAAAAGAATGAATATGAAATTTATCTGCGTCAGTTAGTTATAGACTTTAAATTAAAAGTGATCTCCGAACGGAATTCGGTATTATGTACAATGTTAATCAAATGGACCTAATAATTCGTTAATCATCTTATCTACACCACAATTTTTAATTACTTCCAACCTTTTAATGTTGTATTCAGAGGGCCTACCATGAGTTTTCCCTGTATTTAACTACTGTAGTTACGTCACCGATTCGTATGACAGAAATTAGTTCTCAACGTAACCACTAGGAGCGCTGTACGATATTCAATATAAAATTGGTGACGTAACTACAGTAGTAAAGAACGGTGAAAACTCATGGTAGACCCCCAGATAATGAAACTATACAACTTTCTCTAAGTAACATGGCTCTAAAATTTTTTTTTTTGAATCTTATAAAAAAACGATCGACTGATGCGCACTTTTTGGAAGGTTCAGAAATTTTATTGGGCCTTATTTGAACCTGATTTTAACACACACATAAAATTTTGTGAGTAATTAAAAAAATATTGGTGGTATAATCTAACAAACCACAGACACCGATATAATAAGTTTTTACTACCTACCCAGATTGTGTTTAAAAATGTCTTTGAATTTAATTACTTAACAAACTTCGTTTGTATGGTGCGTGATTGCGGGAATAACCTCTTAAGACCTTGTTTAAAAAATTGAACAAATAATGTTTCTTAGACCTTCCTTGCCCATTAGGTAGCTAGAAACTTAGATCAAAATAAAATGAATGGATAGGCCTTACGCGAACATTTAAAACCAAAAAATGAGGCAAAACAAATGAAAAGTTTACTTTAAATTTGTATGCAAGTGCCTTAGATTTGACAGATAATGGCGCTAGTTTGTATGGACCATGTGCACCAGTAGTGTGCTTCAACTTACCGCGCTTTAGGCCTATCCATTAATTTTATTTTGATCTAAGGCTAGAAATGCATTTTATTAACATCGTTAGCTAACAAAAATTCCCACAACCCTAGTAAATAATTCGCACAGCGGCGCGGCAAGGCGCTGCGCTGGCGCATGCGGTCACATGGCAATTGAATCCAATTGGTCCCTGACACAGGGTCAGGTGCCAGATGGTACCTACTTGATCAATAGAATTATCTGTCTTGAGTCAATGACTTATTAAACAGACATAGTTTTATTTTAAAATTATATCTTCTAGAACGGAATTTTCGCAAAAAGGTAATTAAAGTTTTTTTTTTTTTTTAAATATCGATATCTGTATTTCATAATTGAAATAACTTAAATAAAAAGATTGTTCTTTAAATTGTGAGTGGCTGTTATAGGAAATGACTAAGGGATTGCTGTGGGGCTGTGCTACAGACGTTGAGACAGTCTTTATTATCCTTCAAAAACGGGCAATTCGAGCCATTTTATAATCTGCGTTGTCGAGATTCATTACGAGATCTTTTTAAAGATATCTGTATTTTGACTTTCTACAGTCAATATATTAACGAAAATATTTTATACGTTCGCATAAATTTGTCTCTCTTTCCCAAAAACAGTGACGTTCATAATTACAATACAAGAAATAAAAATAAATTAGTGTTCCCACATTTTCGACTCAGTAATGGTCAACACATCTTTCATGGGGCACTGTAAAAAAAGTTTAAGTCCCATGTTAAACAAGTCCTCTGTAAAAAAGGTTACTATAAACTCGATGATTATTTGAATGACCAAAATGTCTGGTCTTGACAATGTTACACTATTTAATTCAATACTTGTAGGTACTTTGTATGTTTTGTTTTGTTTAAAAGAAGTGTGTTGTAGAGTTTCTGGCCGCATCTTCTCTACAACGGAACACCTTCCGAAGCGGTGGTAGAATCAAAAATGACGTCAGAAAGTTATCTATGTGATATTATTTTGAATAAAAAATTTGAAGTTTTTTATGGGCTAAAGGCTAAAGGTTAGAGTGGACAACATGAAGGCACTTTATTGTATCTAGGTAGGTTTTGCTCCGATCAATTTGCTTCAATAGTAAAAGTTGTTCAGTTTGATGGGTAGACTCTTAGTTTAAAAGGATGCTAATGATATCAATTTCACCCTGTATACACCTAGGTACATCATGATCAATGTACATTCGATAAATATAGAGTAGGTAGGTGGGTAGGTAGGTATAGGTATCTTTATATTTTTACTTAGGTACCTATTTATAGTACCTACTCCTGTTACGACAACATGGTTTTGATATTCTACCACAAGCTCTTCATTTAATTACGAATTCCTTTCTACATTAATTAATTAAATAACTTACCATACATCCACTATGAGTAGAATGTAAACAAAGCAAACAAAATCTTGTTAAGGTAAAACTCGTAATAATTATATTAGGGTACATCATTCATTGGGAGATGGGAGCGACGTGAAATAACAGCGGCGCGGTGCCAAGATAAATAAACGTCACGGAATCACGTCACGTTACTGGGAGACAGTTACTCACGCTTCTGAGGGTCTACCATGAACTCACTGTAGTTGCGTCGCCAATTCGTATGACAGAAATTAGTTCTCGACGTAACCACTAGGGGCGCTGTACGAAATTCAATACAAAATTGGTGACGTTACTACAGTAGTAAAGTACGGTGAAAACTCATGGTAGGCCCACTGTTTTCTAGAAGCTCAACGTAACGTAAACTGTACGTACATGCTTTTCCACCAGAGATGTGCGAGGTAGCGACGCGGTGAGCGAGGACACAATCCGCCAATAGCGCGCTCTCTCGATCACGTCATATGGAAATTGAAACACTCTCATTTGTCGATTTTTTCCTCGCTCACCGCGTCGCTACCTCGCACATCTCTGGTAGAAACGCAGCCTAAGGATGACCGCATATCTTTCCGCGGCGGAGGAGGCGAACAAAACGAACCTCGCACACTTATCCGCGGCGAATCACACGAATCATAGAATTTCCTACAACCAATTCTAAAATTCGATTCGTTCGCCTCTGATACATATGCGTACACCTTATGGCTCCAGTCAGACCAAACTGACCACACTGTCCACACTACGGCGACAAAAATTGTGATCGCTCATGAATTTGTTTCAAAACGCGTTGCAGGCAATAAACGGAGTCGGCGTCATGTCGACGCGACGCCCGCGCCCTTTTTTTCCAGTAGTTCCGTGGTGGCAGTTGCGTCATGGAACTAATGAGACTATTATTCGTAGTTGTTCCGCGGAACTAAGTATCAATTTCAATATTATTAGTTATATTCATTTTAAATAATCGCTGTCTTCACTTTGAGTTCCGCGGAACTACTGGAAGATTGTCTCACTAGTACCACGATGGAACAAATGGGCACAAACTTAAAAGAAGAACCAGACGTAATCTCGTCTAATCATGAGTGAAGCACCCATTTCTTTTGTGTGCGTGCTGTCACGCGGTGACGGGTTGTAGCACCTGCGCCATAAGAATAGTTAATATTCTTATGCCTGCGCCTAGAGCTAGTGCATCTGTGTGAGTGTAAGTCCCTTGTAGAACAAACGAGATTGTATTACCTTGCATGCTTCACATCTTTTTAGTGCAATATTCGTTCCGTATTTCTTTCAAGTCCGTGCTAATGGGAATAAACACACGATGCAACTACTCGCCATACCTACCAAGAGCATGCAAATAATTGCCTGATGACATTTTTGTCACTGTGGGCTGTCTGAAAAGGCACTACAGGGTGTCTGTCCACTTATGCCACTTGACAAACAACGATATTGCTCAAAATAATCAGCTGATCCATTTGGGTTGATTCTAAACAAACTACTTTCTGGTTTTGCGATCGTTAACACGTTGTATAGGTGTATGACTCACATTTTTCTTTAACTCAAGCTTAATAATCCAGCCTTTCCCATCCATTTCATCCGTTATTTTCATCTTTTCAACCGGCACTTGTATTCTATGACCTTTCTTTCTTACTACGTCATTCTACGAAACCTCCATCTGAAAAAAGAGCGAACAAAACGCCGAAATTCTGCACGCAATACCGCGGAATTACAAAAAAAAGTCCGGCCGAGAATTTCTCTTTACTTTTCCGAGTGCTCCCGAAATGAGGGGCTGTAGGGGTGAAAAGGGGGGTAAGTGAAAGCTGGAAGTGGTCGCACACATTTAGAACCCTTGTTATATTAATGGCAACAATTGTAGGTAACGCCATTGTTCCTATTTTTAGAGGAATAAAAGGAGAGTTGAAATTGGCTGATTATTTTTAATCTGGTAAACTGATAAAGCCAACGGGCTGAAATTACGTCTGCTTTTGACTAAGTACGTAACTAACTAGGTTTAAAATTAAAGTACAACACTTTTTTAAGGGGATGATCACACCATCATACTAAACAAGTTTCTCTATAGGACCAACATCGAAACCGCGAAAAAAAAAATCTGCAGTCCCATACATTTGGCTCGAGAAGGTTTGCAGTTTTGTATGGGGCAGCAAATTTTTTTTCGCGATTTCTATGTTGGTGCTATAGAGAAAGTTGTTCAGTTGGACGGTCTGATCATCCCCTTAAAAAAGTGTCAGCATATTAAGAAGGACCCTGTATTTGAGCTAATTTACCGATGTGTGCAATGGCAGAACGAATCATCATCATCATACGTCCATCTGCAGGGCACAGGCCTACCCTCAGGAAGGGCGTGTATGCGTCAGTCCACCATGTGTGCCCATGCCCAATGAGGACCGGTAGACTTCACATATTATAAACGCATCGGAATTTCTTCTTCAGCGTAGGCAGCGTATTTATAATCCAGCACTAAAATGTAAAATGAGCCAGGAGTGCCATTTTTGAAAGTCACACATTCAAATCAGCAAAAAAACTTCAGATTAAATAATTTGATCATGATTGTGAAAGAGTGAGATCCAAAATAGCACTCTTGAAGTGCTATTTTTGAATATCACATCACTCATCCTGAATCGTAGGTAAGTAATACAGGTTGTTAGGGTAAACAGTTGCATTACTTTAAGGGGGGATTGGAACTTTCCCCAAGAAACATAATAGGAAATTCGTAAAAAATTTGGACTTTCCATACTAAACGCAACCGCACGTTTTTTACGCACGTTAGAATTTCCTATTTGGTTTCTTACGGAAAGTTATGTAGTATCATGGGTACAATCCCCCCTTAACTGTTTACCGTAACACCCTGTAGGTATAGGTACTTATAGGTACCTACGATTTAGGATGAGTGAAGTGATATTTAAAAATAGCACTTCAGGAGTGCTATTTTGGATCTCACTCTTTCACAAATATAAGTATGTCACTTTCGCGAATAATTAAGAACAATAATGATGGCATCCAAAAGTGCACCTCTGATTTCGATCATTAGGTAGGTACTATTAATTATTCACCTTCAGTTCTGTACAACAACCAAAGTAAAGTTAAACGACTGAGTTATAATTATTTTTGCTTGATTAACAAGGGTCTTAGCTACTAATGAAATTACTTAATTAATCAGTCGTTTATTACATTTAGTGAGGGACTAGAAGTTTATTGTAATAAAGTGATTTACGCCAGGGAGGTATTAGAATGGGGCCCCAATGTCATGGTTTATTAAAGTCGACTTTAGTTTTAATAAAAATAAATCGCTGTCTGGTGGCGTGTAAAAAGTATTTTGGGTTAAACATGTTAAATATAATGATGTCAATCTGTCAATGTCATTAGTATGAGAGTCAGATCGGCACTAAATATGTTTAGAAGTTTAAATAGGTAGGTAGTTAGGTACATTTTGGTCCAAGTCACCTGTGTGTACAAAATATTGTGTTCTGTATTTTTTTATGAATTTATGGTAGTTACGTCCTACTTAAATCATTATTACTTTTATTATTATTACTGGCTTGCACCGAGAAGTATTTAGGCTTTATGTAACACTTTTTGTGAACGCTATATGCCTCCACACTGCTCCTGATGATGTGAGTGACCATCATATTTAAACATGTTTTAAGCCTAAATAATTTTTGGTGCAAGCCACACTTAACTAGGTTATTTCTCCTATAGTTTAAGGATGTATCTGTTTGTAAAGTCAAGAAAGTTTAAGTAACTTAAAAAAACTACTCGTTTGAAGCATAAAAATTGCTTTTATAAATCACTTGACTAAACATAATTATACCGCCTTATAAGTAGGTAGTAGGTAGGTAAGTACCTAAGATATTCCTCTATGTATATTCAAGTGTAAATTTTTGTGTATGCTAAGTAGGAACAAAGTTTGACTTATTGTCTGAATAATAGGTACTTAGGTACCTACAAAGTCAGTGTTTTTTCTACACGTTTAGGTAGGTAGGTAGGTATATTTATATATGGCAGACAATTATTTGTATCTGTCGTTTTAGAATATAGACTTTCAGCGTATTTGGTTTAGTGTATTATGATTGAAATATAATTCTACGCAGGCAATACACGGATGTTGTAAAAGTTATGAGTCCCAAATTACCCATTTGGGATTTTCCGAACGTCATTAAAAAGAAAAAATAGTTCCAAATGGCTCGATAGAAGGCGTTGATGCGAGATGGATATGCAACCTAGCTATTATAAAATAGAAATAAAACAGGATTTAGTTTTTTATTTAAATAAGCAGGAAAATATTAAAAGACACTCCGTCACCGGATCCTCCCATTTACCTATTTGTATTTAGCGTAATTTTTGTCTATGTCATTAATATTCATTCCTCGATTAAAATAAAACATTTATTGCTTGTAAGTTAAGTACGCGTGGACGAGAACAGAATTAATTACACATAACATTTTAACTGCCGATTGTTCTTTTTATTTCCAATATGTACTTACACAGATAAATAATTGATGTCTTGAATTTTTATGGTTATTTAAAATGCCTATTTGATGTCTTTAATCGCAATATGAATGAGCAGAATGTGTTATTGTGATGTATATGGAATTTAAAAAGTTATAATCAGTTAATCACCAGTTTATAACTTCTTAAATAAATTTTACTAAAAATGGACAACAATTTTTTTTTAATGTAAAATGGAATGGAAAAAATACATACCTTAACTATGTATTTTTAAATTTGAATTTTCATAACTACGAGTAAGATAGGTAATATTATACTTCTTATTACGAACAAAAAATTATGATCTGAGAATTATTATCTTAACAATTAGCTGTTTTACTTTAAGCCAAATAAGTAATAATATCATACGATTAAATTTTTTATATCAACCAATAGATAATTTGTATAAAATAACATTCATACAGCCATTAGAAGATGAAAAATGGAAGCTAATAAAAAACCCAGACAGATAAAAAACGTAATTAACACTTTGCTCACTTCTACACAAAAAAAGAAAAAAAAAGTTATCACCAAAAAGCGCCGAATCCGTACACGCATGGGGTGGTGCCTCCCTTCCGAGGGGTGGGCAAAGGGGTGTGGGTTGGACCCACCCCATGACCCAGTAACCACCCCACTACCCTATTTAAGGCGTAGTGCACACTGCAAGTAAGTGTAACGTTATTTAAGGAGGCTGTGATTTATATTGAAAACGTTTTTTAATGAAAAACATTTTTGTTGTTGGGTTGAGTAAAGTGCATTCCTATACTAATGTAGATCGTAAATTTGAAAACGTGCTTGTCTTTCCGGGCTCTGTTTGATACTTTTTAGGATAAATAATCAGATAGAGTACCAGGAGGGTTGAATTTGGTTTACTTAGTTTACCTAAATTGATTATGATTTAATTATGTTTGATCTTGATTGACTAACTGATGATTTTTTTTGATTGATTTGATTTTGATTGATTGATTTGTACTGGTGTGCAAATATAGTAGATTACACACCGAGGACAGGAAAGTAAGAAAGGTGTCAGATATGATGTTATGTAATGTAAACATGTGATCTGAGGCTTTCTTATTTACTGTCCGAGGTTAGTATACTACTTTTCTCCTCGACAGAGGTGGAAAGCGGCAACTTCGTTTAGCACAGCGAGACGACAATTGACGCTTTCCGTCCGAAGGGTTGAAAAATAATACGTACGTAATAATACGTTATTAGTATGTAGGTAAACTTATTTCGAGTAATGCAAAAAAATATCTTCATGTTGTTAATTTTATGATGATATTTAAGAATAATATTGAAATAACTTTTGTATTGATCATCTTTTAAATTAGTTTTTACTTTTAATTGACTTATATTATGATACTTATATCTTTGCCAGCTCCTATATGAAACTGACATACTTTTTTTCTCTGTCAAATATTGTAGGTATCTCGTACTATATTTTATACACTCGTTTATGATTTTTCTTTTTTCAGTCAAAGAAGAGACAGGTATTTCCTTTTTTTCGCGGTAACAAATAAATACTGTAATTTTACACGGTTTTACAAAGTTACATCATCCCTTGTCTGAACCAGGCCTAACACTAAAAATACCTTGTTACACAAATACAATGACTCGTCACTACGAAACAGGATTACGAACGGGACAAGATAACAGCAATGTATCCATTAATTAAATTGTATCCTTTTGTTCTAAGGCTGCTGTGAATGCTTATAACTAATGACGAAAAAACATCAGTGCGGCATGCGGAAGAAAATGTGTTTTCACCTCACAAGCTCGGAAAGATTCTGTTTATAATTCAAAATCTGAGTGCAGCAGCACAGTTATTCTGTGTCTCGTACCTTTGAAACCCTCGCTACGCACGTTACAAAATACATTGATGTACCTAGGTATCAATGTATTTTGTAACGTGCCCATCAAATCTTTGTGATTCTAGTTTTTAATAGTAGACAATGCAATTTTAGACAATACGGAGACTGGCATAGAACCGCTGTCAATATAGGTCAACTCTATCTACTCAAAACTTTGATTAAATTAAATAGCGGAAGATAGGTGACGTTCTTGGATTACGTACTCGAACAATATGTCAGAAATGTTAATACGTCAGAAATGTTAAGGCCCGTTACTCTGGTTCCCATGTGGCTCCTCCTTATCAATTACTGAACCTTTTTATCAATTACTGTAGTGAATACCTACCTACATATTACATGGGGCCCCCATTATATTCTATTCTATTCTTAATTAATGGCGTTTCCTTGTTATATTTCGCCAGTGTCAAGTGTTGAGGATATACTAATTAGATATTGTACGGTAATAGGATATGGCGATCTCAAAGCCCCGTTTTTAACAAAAACACACACTCGAAACCGCCATAAAACGGCGGAGCCACGTGGCTGTCAAAATTGCAAGCCGACGACACGTCCACTTGTCACCCCCTCAGCCACGCGACTCGCCCATTATATTACAATCGAGACTATATTTTATCAATGAAAATCCGAAGAGACGCTGATGTGAGCATCTTAAAAGCCAGACTAAACTGTAAAGTGTAAATAGACCGCAGTCAGTTTGGCAATCCATGCAATATGCTGCCAAAACTACTATGTTGCTGTATTCTGGCAGCGCAGAGATCCATTAAGTCGTTAGGTTCTGAGACCTGGCTTACTAGTTTTGTTGTTTTTATAGACCTACTATAAATAAGTCGTAAGTCCCCCATTTCCTGTTACGGACTGGAAATGAATGATGTCGGTGCGTGTGTAAATACGTAATTTGGTAATTCCTATAGATCGATCATCGTGGATTTTAGTTTCTGTAACAAATAATAAGAACGAGTACCTACCTACTTACTTGTATAGTTTAAATTGACACTAACTTTGATTGATGATCGAAATGTGAGAGACTAACTACCCATATTTTAGAGTATAGGTATCTAATCATGAATACATAACTGTAGACCGGTGGCCAGCTACAGTCAACCATACCTTACAAAATTAACGGACTGACTTATTATGCACCTAAAGTAGACTAAAACCTATCAGTGTCAGTGTCAAGGTACCTTTTGTGATTAGATCAACCCCTTTTTCGTCTCGTTTAGCCCTACGTTTATTTTTCTAGATTCTATAAGGTCCTTCTTAATAGGTATGCTGACACTTTTTTATGAGGATGATCAGACCTTCAAACTGAACAACTTTCTGTATGGGACTATGACTAGATTGATAGATAAACCCCCTCCCCCCGTTGCTACGCCTTTATTAAGATTTTTGAATTTTTAATCGAAATGAAGCAGAAACTGCAACTGATACTGATAGAACTATACGCTCCGTTTGCTTACAGGTATCCGGGCAAAAAGGGGAGGATACAGGATGGGCCATAGTCTGAGGTGGAAAGGAGAGGACACCTTTGTAGCCAACATACGGCGAAGGTGGACCTATGTCTGTTATTCCACCACGTTTGCCCAAAGCAAGTTGATGTGAAGAGCTCACATCAGAATTTCTTGTTTCCTCACAAAGTTTTCCTTCACCGCCTGAGAGCAGAGCAAACTCATTTGTAGTATGACTTGGCATGTCATATGATAAGATAAATACGATAAATATTATTTATTTGCGCACTTAAATACACAAAAAACAACAACAATATACACGAACAAGAAGGGTACAAAAGGCGACCTTATGACTAAAAGTGATTTTAGTGATGAGAGTGACCAGTGGAGTCACGTTGCAGGGTTTGCCTCGAACACTTTGTCTCTCGCGTGGTGTTCGCGTCTCAGCCTGCCACGAAGCTCCAAAATCCTTCTTAGTTGTTCTTACTCAAAAACAATCCTCGAGATTGGATAGACACTCCCTCAAACTACTTGACACTGGCGAAATCTAACAAGGAAAAGCCATTAAATAATAATAAAAAAAATAGAATAGACCAGTGGCTGGAAGAAGTCTTACATGAGATAAATGCTACGTCGGTGTACTGTCGATACTAGGATACTTACCTCTATGGTCGATACATAATACTTATTATGTTTTCAGGGTTGTAGGTTTGTAAGATGAAACCTGCTTACCCGAACGAATTTGATTAACATTTTGTAAGGATTTAATCAGTATCAAATATCAAATTTTCGTATTAAGAATACCTACTAAGAAATAAGTTTCTGGCAAATCATGATCACATCATTTTACTTGCCAAAATGTTATTTTAAGGCATCGTTCCATCAACGTTTGTCGAAGTTGAGTCGTTTAGTAATGCCACCCCCCGGAATACGAGAAAAATCGAGATGTGCCTCTATTCTATTCTATTTTTATTTAATGGCGTTTCCTTGTTAGATTTCGCCAGTGCCAAGTAGTTTGAGGGAGTGTCTATCCAATCTCGAGGATTGTTTTTGAGTAAGAACAACTGAGAAGGATTTTGGAGCCTCGTGGCAGGCTTAGACGCGAACACCACGCGAGAGACAAGTGTTCGAGGCAAACCCTGCAACGTGACACCGAGACGTGCCTCACAGCCTCAGTCTATGTTACTTTACCTACTCATGCCAAAATGAATGCGCATGATGGTTGCCCATTGATTTAAATGTTGCCTCTATTTGTCGCTTTCTCATGCAGGGCATGCTAGCCCACAGCACAGCTAGCATGCCACCCACGACAAAGCGTTTAAACGAAAAAAACGACATGCGCGCTCTTTCTGTCATACGTAAAATAATAAGGATGGAGGCACATCTCGATTTTTATCGATTTCTCGGGGGTGGCATGCGAGGCCTACTGGTCGGTATTTGGATGGGTGACCGTTTTAGCCCTATTTCATATCGAGCAAACCTAGGAATATCCTCATTTCAGTGCCCAATTAACCCCTGTCCAGTGAGACAAGTAATGCACCCGTCGCCAATTTTAATGGACTGTGGACACAAATTCAAGCATGCAGGTTCCTAGACAACTGTCAGAATACGGAAAACCGACGCTGTACTATATACTCCATTCAGGAATTAGAGCGACAAAATGTAAACAAAGATGATACCAGTGTAGAAAATACCATCTCGAGACGGTAGAAAACTTATCTCTGGAATGAATAACAGTAAATTATCTATTCTACTCGCAAAGGATTACGACAAATGATATGTTAATTTTGTATGGAAAATAATCAAAAAATACGCAAGTTGTAATTTATTTTAGATTAAAAGAAAGCGTGACTGTAAATATTCTATTTCGTGGTCTGGCAACATTCAGATATTTTAACCTTTGGTTCGTTTTAAGAAAGTTCTTAAAGAAAAATATTTCTTATTGTACACATTAACTTAAACGTGTCTCTTGATTGTTTAATGCCTTCGTCTGAGTCCGTACTCTATGCGCGGATGCTACGCATAGCGCAAAAAGCCCACATAGACAGAGTAGCGGGCTACATAACATAATTTAAAAATTTCATTCAAATATGTCACGATTGTTTTTATTATTTATAGATAGACAATAAATATTTAATGTCAACGCAATTTATTAAATGCCGTGCCGACATAATTATATTCTTAAAAAATGTACCAAAGGTTTCTGACCACGTAATGTCACTTTGACAGTGACGTTTCTTTGTTTACATTTTGTCGCTCTAATTTCTGAACGGAGTATAGTCTAAGACCTGGGGTAGGGGGTAAAACAGCTATTCTGCGGGGGTAATAAGAATGTTACAAATAAGTGCAATCTCTATTCTTATAATCCCCGCAGAATAGCTGTTTTACGCGCGGCCTCCGTCCCTCAAAGAAAACAAAAATCCGATTTTTAACTTTGCAATAGTACCTACCTATATTGCAGAAAAAATAAATTGTTTTCATCCTGAAAGTATTAGCCATATTTCAGTAGTATCTCGAGCTCGCTCCAGGAATAACCTTGATATACCTAACGACCAATAATATTATAGTAAAATCTCGAGCACGCTTCTCTCGCTCTAGGTTTTTTATTGTATTACAATGACCTCGCTTCTGATTTTAGGTCATAACACGAACTAAACTGGACCTGTTCCTCGCCACCCCCCTTCTGCTGGAAAAATCATTGGCTATGCCCTCGATGGAGTTTCGTCCATTAAGGGAGGCAGAGGGCCCCACTATCCACATTTTGGCAAGGGCACCACACAGTGTACAAACTTAGGAACGCCAATGTTTTATAGGAGGGTAAAATCAGTTTCCCTACAGATCCTAGGGGTAACAAGAATGAATTGGCTAGGAACCGCTAGTCTAAGATGTCGGTAAGACAGACATATATGGAGCACATGATCAAATATCATGGAGCTCAAATGGAAATATGGAGGGCACATGGCAAGGTGAGGTGATGGCAGATGTATTAAAGTTTTTGTCCAGTGGTGCCCGAGGGAAGAGAAGCGAAGTGTCGTGGGTCCCCCGGTGGCCAGAAGCCGTAGCATGATGCGCGTGTTAAGGCTATATCACGCCTCTTATCTCGTTCGCGAGTAAATAGAAAGAGAGCTGAGGCGCGATAACGCTATATCACGCTGCCATGCTAGCCATGCAGTTGTAGGTATAAACAAATTAAAGTCTGTAAAGAGCAGGTCTAATAAATTGTTATAAATAAAAGTTGAGACAGTTTTTCTGATGCAAATAAAAATCCATCGAATTCAAAAATACCCAAATCCCTGAGAAACTAAAATGTAATTAAACGAGATCACGTCCCATGTATTCGAAAAACACACTTTTTCCGCATATCCGAGTACATCCCTGTCGCAAATTAATCCCGCTTCGTGCGTCACACCGTGACATGCGAAATACGATCGTATTTCCTACGCCATACGAATTTAATTCCTCTGAACTGTAGCCCGTCATATATATGTTATGTTGTGATATGTTTGAACGAGATCGATAAGAAGTAACATCCAGTCGGATATACATAGTATATGTAGATATACATACCTATATGTGTTTAATGTGCGTTAGCGGAAACGGATGTAATTTATAATGGCGTAGATATACAACGTAATTCATAGCATGTAAGATAATAGTTAAAGAGATAAAGTAAACTATGAATAGAGAGGGTCTTATCACAGTAAGAGATTTCGTTGAATAAAAATGATAGATAGGTATGGCGATTATACATATCGAAGTAGAGAAGTGCTAATTTTAAATTGTTATTTAACCAAAAATCTATAGATACATGGCAATGAATTTTTTATGTTATTGCTTTAGATTAGATTTACTTAGGTACCTAAGTAAAGCCCGACCAGAAATATAAAAAACCTCGCCATGATGCGGAAAATCACTGGAACTAATTTTTGTACTTGGAACACTGACTTTAAAGGTTATAGTCGATTGCAGCGCCCCCAAACCAGGTTTTTTATATTTCTGGTCAGGCTTTAGTTTAAATTTTAGCTTAAATAATGGTAAAGAAAGACAGGTAAGACCACTTACGCTTAGTTGCAGAAACGCTCATTAGAGTTAATCCTCCATTTAATCTCTTGCTAGCTTTTACTACGTCAACAAGACAAAAAGTGACAGCAAGAGATTTAATGGAGGATTAACTCTAATGAGCGTTTCTGCAACTGAGCGTATATCTATTTATGTCATCAGCCTCTATTCGTACTTTGGATTTTCGATATACCTATTGTGATCGTTTTTGTCTGAAATTCATTGGAATAGAGTTGAAAGTTGCACGAAAAGGTTCACGTCTTAGAGTATACCGTACTCTAAGGTTCACGTAAGTATATCGAAAATCAAAGTAGGCCCAATTTATACGCCTTCATAATTATGTAGGTGGTAGGAGTGATAATAAGTATAATGTTTTGGAAATGTTTTTAATGACATTGTAAGAAATACTTCAGGGTGAAATTGATATCATTGTCATCCTTTTAAACTAAGAGTCTACGCATCAGACGGAACAACTTTAAATATGGGAGCAAACGGATCGTAGCAAAGAAAAAAAACAGTTGTTCCATACATTTGAGTCGAGTATGCCTTGGATTTAAGTATGAAGCAGCAGATTTTTTTTGCTAAGATTCATTTTGCTTCCATATCAAAAAAATGATCAGTAGTGCGATTTTTGAAACTCATTCGGCAGTTGAAAATGTCCAAATTACTATGGAGATATGCATCTTTCTTCTGCTGATTTGACTCTTAAAAATCATACTTCAGGAGTGCGATTTTTGAAAGTCAAATCAGCAGTAGAAAGCTGCGTATCTCCATAGTAATTTTGAAATTTTCAGCTGCTGAGCTCACCGAATGAGATTCAAAAATCGCACTCCAGTTTGACGGGTAGACTCTTAAGTTTAAAACGATGCCAAAGATTAAAATTTCACCCTGTACTGTATACAATGTTTACACCCTTTTAACCCTTAGGCCTTTTAGGCTAAGTTTGATTGCATTAGGGCCTCTGGGGGAACTTAATCCGGCACTGAAACAGTTTAAATAAAAAAAAATACTGTAGATAAAAATATGTATAAATAAACAAATAATTGTATTCAACTAGAAAAGATTTAGAGCACCATCCGTTTTCCGGTGGTTCCAAAATGAAATTACTAAAAGCTTTTATTTATTGCGCCCAAACAAATTGGTTTTGATCCCTATCAATCGTTCGTACGAGTGAAATCCCGGTTGGATCGATCCCGCGGGATTGCCGGGATTGGGAACTGGGATTGGCTACTGTCATAGACACGGAAAATTTCGGTGGAAAAATGTTAGAGGTTCAACTTTTTATATGACAGTGGCACTTTAAAGTTTGAAGGGGTATTGTATCTACCTATTCATGATTTTGAAACACTTACCCTAAGGACCTATAGGAAAATAGCAAAAAAATAGCTAGTCCAAAGTTAAGTTTATGGTCCAAAGACTAGCCAACCTAGCCATACTAAATGCCAAACAGCTGATCGGACGTTTTTATGAAAAGTTTTTGTATTTTGTAATCATTCTGTAAAGTAATGTGTACACTAAAACCCTGTAGGATAAAAAAATGTGTAAATACTTAAGTACCTATTACATTACTTATCAATACTTTAAAAAAAAGGAAAATAAATAAATAATTGAAATACCTACAAAAAAATACAAAAATATTTATTTCAATGAACACTTTCACATAGTTAGGTACATTTAGTTCATTACAACCAAATTTTAATGAAGATTTCAAACTTAAAGTTAACTTAAAGAAACCTACAGTCAAATTATACCAAAAATAAATGCTTTTGTTATCATCATCAGCTCTTCATTAGAAATAGGCTTTTAACCATATATTGACAATATCTACATGTATGCGAAATAATACAAAAGAATTCTTGCACCTTAATCTTTCTAATCCATTTAACAAACATAAAGAAAATGTTTAATCGTCCAGAAAAATTCATGTAACGAAAGGAATGATTTTCTTTCTCGTACCTAATATACTTAGGTAGGTAGCAAATTTCTTCCAACCAAGGTCAGTAAAATGCTGGATTTACCTACTTTATACTAGCTTTTGCCTGCGACTTCGCCTGCGTGCATGTTTTTTGCCGACGACATTGTGCTTGTCCGTGAAGATGGACTCGAGGTCCAGAGCAGACTGACAAAATGGCAGCAATACCTATCTAAATGACTTCTGCATTACGACAGCCTTAATATAATAAAACAAACCAAAACCAAGCGAAGCGAGCTCGAGACTTTATTTCAATCACTACAATTCGATCTAAAACCAGGAGCGAACAAAGCGAGCTCGAAGTTTTTCTGCAATATTTTCAAGACGTTGTATTTTTTTTTTAAATACTTCATTTGGGCTCCGGTTTGCCCTCACCCTAGATACGGGGCTGAGCATAGCTACTATCGTAATCAAATTTACAGCTAGCAACAAATTAGGCCAAACGCTCTAACATAAAAAGTAAACATAAAAAAATCGTTTTATTTGATTGTTTGAGAACTCAGCGGAATCAGGTCGGGCCTTGTTTGCCTTGTAGCATAGGTAGGTAATAGGATTAATAGATATAAATACAATTATTGCGCCCCAGTTAGACTTCTATTGATTGTTTAGGCCGAACCTAACAAATTATTAAAAAGTGATTGAGGTGCTAACATCGACGTGAAATCGATAATCTACCTACGATGTGTTTTGGATTGTTCTAAAAATGTAAGTACCTATTTGAACAATTAACCATAAACTAAACGGTAGAGTCAAACAAATTACGTTTAGTTTAAAAGCTATAGGCACTATAATTAGGTGATGTTTTAAAGAATTCTAATTTTATAATTTTGGTTTCCTCCCGATGTTTTCCTTGACCGAAAAGCCGCAGTTTTACGAATCGTAATCGTATAGCGTTGCGGAGAGCTATGGCAACTCATCCCTGAGGTCCTGGAGTTCGATTTTTGAATCTCATTCGGTGAGCTCAGCAGTTGAAAATGACAAAATTACTATGGAGATACGCATCTTTCTACTGATGATTTGTCTTTCAAAAATCGCACTCTTAAAGTATAATTTTTTTTAAAGTCAAATCAGCAGTAGAATATATGCATAATATCTCCAGAGTAATTTTGACATTTGCTAGTTTTGCTACTGCTGAGTTCGACGTATGACATTAAAAATCGCACTCCTGATTCGAATCCGCACGGATGACTATGCCATGTACCAATGAGCTTTTCTAACATTTATGTACGTAGGTACTACGTAATACCGACTGCTCTAAAACGGTGAAGGAAAACATCTCGAGGAAACCTGCATACGCTGAAGAAAAATTTCCGATGCGTATTGGAAGTCTACTAATCCTCATTGGGCACGCGTGGTGGACTAACGTCCATACACCCTCCCTGAGGCCCTCGCCTGTGGTGCCCTGCAGTGGTACGTATATAGGCTGTGATGATTATGAATCTAAATATTCCTAAAAAGAGTTTAGTACGTAAAACGAAGTGACTTTGATTCGTTTTGAAATTCAAATGGATGTATCTTTCATAATTATGATTTTAAAAATTAAAAAAAAATACCCACAGTAGTGACGACTAGCCTAACTAGACTAACTATGATTATATTTAAAATAAAAATAATGTATGTTTAATTTCGGAGAATAAAAAAGAAAAACCAGCGTTCCGATACGAAAGGGTAATAAAGCTACATATATTGAAAATGGGACTACTTTGATACCAGTCGTTTTTTCATTGCTTTCGAAAGTCACCCCTAACAGGAAACTTTTTTCTGCGAATATTTACTTACTACAAACTTTATCCAATTATTGTAACCACTCAGCATCATGTTACAGCCTTGATGTTTTGGTTAAAAATGGACGAACTATCAATAATGCCAACACAAAAAATAATTTCAGGCTGTGTTCTGTTTTTGCAGAGAAATTTACATCAATCATGTTGCTATTTGGAGTTATCATCAAAGTCGCCCCAAGTCTCAAAGTCACCTCGTTTGACCGGTACGTTACCATTCGTCCTAGGCGGGGGTTGAACCATCATCCCCTTTTCTAAAGGCGAGGCTAGGTACCTACCTATCATCTTCTTGCAGGTAATTAATATTTTGTCCAATTACACGAAATCCTTTCCTTTGTCCGGAGAGCTTCGATTACAGACAAAACAATTGAACAAAAACAAAGAGAGAACGATAATTGATTTCAGAGTTCAGAGGCGTTGCTATGGTTACTGCTATATACCTACTTAACTATAGCAACTACCTATGGCTATAACACATACTACTTATACTAAGACCTACCTACTTGGCTAGACGCATACGTTTCGTTTCAGGCAAAAATAGGTCTTATTATTAGCAGACTTAAAGTGTTTTCTTAAATAAAAAAATAGGAATTTCATGACTTAAATAGTTACGTAGTTTTTCAGAGTTGTTGTTGAACGTTGAACCTCTCTTGGGTTATTATTTTCTTTGTTAGAATCAACAAGTTGTTAAGAAAATGAACGCAAAAAACATAACACTCCTTCTTACGCAGAGCGCAGTCGGGTAAAAACTGACAACATTTTCAGTAGAATCGACCAAGATCAACGAATCAACGGGCACACTACGTGTCACACCACATGACCACACTGCACTGGAGAGTTTGAGCACTGGTCGCTACTAAAATTTGGATCCACATTTTCAGAAGTAAAACCCATCATCATCTTTTTTAAGAGCTACGCTTCGCCAATCTTGTCTCTTTTCCGCTAGTATCTTGAGTTCTTGATACGACAAACATCAACCTTTTCCTTCACTTGTGCTAGATAACTCTGTCTTGGTCTTACTCTGCCTCTTTTCCCCTCTATCTTCCATTCCAGTATGGGTTTAAAAAAATTGTCGTGTCGTATCAAGTGTCCGATCATTCATACTCTCCGATTTTCTATTGTTTTTAAAATATTTCTCTTTTCTTTAACCATTCTTAACACCTTTTCGTTTGTTATTCGTTCTGTCTAACTTATCCCCTCCATTCTCCTCCAAGTACCCAAACCATCATAATTCAGAATACATATCCATATTTTTAGTGTTCGAACAAGTTATTTTGTATTAAGTACTCTTTCTTATAATATGACGGGTATAATTAATATCCTGCCTGTTGGATCCCACAAAAGGGCAAAGGTATAAGCAAAGCAAAGGAAGCTATACTCCACCTAGTGCAGTTTGGTGTAGGTAAATTATTAGTAGTTTCAGTCAAACCAAGTCAGAGGCCTATTGAGAATTCTTTGACAGCAAATTCACCACAAAATTTGCTCCATCAGTGAGCACATGCTACGAATAAAATGAAGATTTAGAACATTTGATAGTTTATAATGATTCAGAGTTTATCAAACTCCACAGATCATCGGAATACAAATAGTAGTAGCTTAACCTCGTTTCTACTGTGGTTTGAGCCTCAATACTCGAGTTAACTATTGGATTACAGTTATAACAACCGTCTTAGTGAAGTACAGTTAATGCGAAACTGACGGTTAACGCTAAGGGAAGCTTCACACAGGCCACTTGCGATAGCCACTAACAGCGGCAACATATTTGTAAATTATTCACTTACTTTTAAAATAAGACAATAGACAATAAAGTAATATTGTCTACAGTCAATAGTCTTTTCTTCCCTCCGGACGGAAAGCGTCAATTCTCGTCCCACTGCGCTAAACGAAGTTGTCGCTTTCCACCTCCGTCGCGAAGAAAAATAGTATACTAACCTCGGACAGTAAATAAGAAAGCCTCAGATCACATATTTACATGAGAAATGAGACCTTCCTTATATACTTTCCTGTCCTCGGTGTGTAATCTACTAAGATAGGATATCTTTCTTGCCAGCCGCAAACCAGCAATACTTCAACTCAATGTGATTTTTTGTGTTTTACGTATTTAGTTCTACACCCTTAAAAAACGTGGTGAATGAGGGCGGCAATTACGTTCGGGGGACGAAACCTATAATCTCCAAGTTTTGGATAACCATCTTCCAGGAGGCAGATGGCCTCCGAGACATCAAAGTAAAAGTAAGACATCAACATAAAAGTTCCTTGGTTTCAACCTCCTCTCCGCAGGCTCTGCAGCTGGGATCCAGGGCAAGCTTCATCTTGGGCATAATCGCGCCTGTGACATAGTGCCCGGTGGGGGCTCCGATGAAGGCACGAGCTTTGCTTCTGCTATTATTCAGGTAGATGGTAACTGACACCGGGGTAGCTTTAAGGCTCACGGCCACGGGTTGCCCATGCCACGTCGTCCTGCGATTTTACAACACCCAACATACAAGCTGCGGTCTGTTTTATCTATTCAGCTATGTTGTATGAAAAGCAAAGCAAAATGTGTGGACGTTGACGACCAAATGGTAAGTATTGAAATCGGACAGGCCACTTGTGGCGCCAGTGGTCCGTGTGCTGCGAGCCTTAGAATTGCGGTCAGTTATTTATCATAGATTCGTAAGATTAAAATAGATTAACAATAATTTTATTACTTACACAAACCGGCCAACTCACCTGCAAGGATAAGGCCAAAAAACTTCCCTGCAAACCCGACAACATGTTCCTGAATGACGGTGGTGTCCCGACTGGCTAATTTGGCATCCATTTACCTGATCTACTTTATCTTTTTTTAAGTGTAGCGATTAACGCAAGCAATGGATGCCGAATTAGCCAGTTACTGGGACTCGATGTTCATGAAAATAGAGTCCAACTATGGGTAAGTTGATTTGTCGCCATGTGTACTTCGGGTATACAGGCGCGAATTTATGTAATTCTCAAGAATTACCTTATATATTAATTAGAATTATATTATATATCTTCTCAAGAACGGGATAAACTAAGGTAACTACTTACCTTTACTTAAAGTAATGGTTTCTGCAGTCTTTTTGTGGTTAAAGAGGTATACGCACGCATAGTACTTAAACACATACCTACCTACATACGAAACCTCGCGCACTAGACGACGCGACCGCGACCAATTTCTATAGCCGGGGTGGCCAAACTTTTCAAGTACGCGGTCTACTTTGAAACTCAGATATATACCTGACGGTCTACATAAAAAACACTGTACATCCAACAATTTCAATTTTTCAATTTATTTATTCAAAGACAACAATAGCTGTATAGAATATTAACAAAACACATAAAATTTAACAGTCATTACAAGTAGCAATAGTAATAATTAGATTCATTTAACATGTCAAAGATTACATCACAGTTAGGGAACAAACAAATAGAATAATTTATTTCATAAATAAAAATAAAACATTATTTCTTTGAAAAAAAAAACTATTTTGGTGGTGGATATTAAAATTTGGCCTTTGTAATGCTCGTCTGTCAAACGATAGGTAGGTAAATGTTTCATTCCATCATAGAAAACGCTGATTCACATTCTACTTTTTATAGGTATTATGGGAACTTGTCACAGTTTCCAAAAATCTGCATATTCAAAAAGTATGTCGTAAGTATCAACGATATTTCAATTGTATGAATTTAATATGCTTTCGTTAAAAGGGAAAGAAGACATGAAGCTTCGACAGTCTTCCACAGTTTCAAAGTAATTAGGCCCAACTGTTAGCAGAAACTTTGGAATTGTAAATATTGCGCGAGATATTTAAAAAAATATTAATTTTCATTTTACTTTACCGACCTCATCGCGGGCTACCATAAAAGTCGCCGCGGTCTTTGACTATTTATTATAAGGACTCGCCTTGCGGTAGCATTTCCCCTCTGCCACGGTATAAGATCAATTGATCATGTGCATTTACATTAAATTTTATACCTTATCACTAAACGAGACAGCCTATAATTGCGAAACAATAATTTCGAACTTAGAACGTTTGGGGTTCACACGAGACCACTTTTCATGATTTATAACATTCAAAATTAGAATCTAAAGTTATGAGGAATAAAATCCAAAGTTGCGGATTGCATGTTACCTCGCCCCCCGCAAAAAGTGGCAGAAATCTTTGTTAGTGGAATTACACGCGTTACCAGTCCTCATATAAGTAGTTAAAGACCGTGGTCGACTTCTTGGCCACCCCTGTTCTATAGTTTACTTGTTCGGGTCGCGGTCGTGTATCGGCGAGGTCCCTAGAAATCCAGGTATACTGCATTTCACATAGGAAGGGTTCTGATAGGACTCTTAAGCCAACATAATAAGTTCTATAATCGCTTGTTTCACGCACCATCCCAATGTGAAACGGATTATATTAGTTGTAGAACATTTCTGGCCATCCCAAAAGGTAATACGGTCATGCATCTATGTAAGTAAATTCCTTTCAAACATTTCTAAGTACCAGGCAACCATAATTTGTACATAGTATGGCAGTAGTAAAAGGAGTTACGCGGTAAGTTTATTGCATAGAATTCCTGAGCTCTCGGTGAATCGAGGAGGTCATCGGCCTCGCTGGAGGTTGCACGTCTCCATTCATTTACGTTATGAGGACGGATTTGTGGAGAACTTTGCGTAGAATGCTGCTTGGAGATTGTGTAAAATGTTGCTTGAAGTTGTTTTGATGTGAGTCCGACTAAAGGATGGGTCTAAGGCTGATGCCTCTAGCACGAGAGGTATTTTGTCCTTAGTGGAGTTGTTAATTGCCTAGTTCGATTACTTTTTGTCAACTTTTACAAGAAATTCCGAAATTTAAGAGAGCAATTAATATTTTGTATCCTACAGCTATGATATATGAATGTGGATGGCTGAATCAAGAGAGGACCACCAAAGCAAATGATGGATGGACTGTGTGAAAGAGATTGCTGAAATGACAACTAAAAGAGATGAATGGAAGAACACGACATATTGCGCCGATCCCAAGTAATGGGATATAGGGTAGGATAGATGATGTGATCCCACACGAATAACTTTTTTTTTGCAATTAACAATTGACATTTACAGTAGATTTATCAACCTACATGAACATGATATAAAGGTCGGCGCACAGGGGCCTCAGACCATAGCCACAATTGTTTCTACTACGATGTGATTTTGTAAGCGCAAACATCGTCACAAGGCGAGCTGTCAATTCGGTAGTAAAAACATCGACGATCTGAAGGATGCAAGAAGGATTTACATTTTTGAGCTCATCGATGTTTTTGAAAGCGCGAAAATTGCACTACTGGACGACTTGTGGCTGTCGCCGGTGGCCTGAGTCATCGCAACGACCATTTATTTAAGACCCCTTACCACCTCCTACGTATCTGACTCTGTATGAATGCGGTGGCTGGTCTTCTCGTTGCTCTCGCAAGTAGCCGGTATGGCAAACCTCTTACAGCTTGGCAAAAAAGTCGTGATAAAAAATAAGGGCGCTGCCTCCACGCAAGAACGTCAAAATCACGCATAACCTGGCAACACAACCATACTAAAATTTTAGTTCCACCTGTCACCACGATCATGACTTTTTTGCCAAGCTATACAACCCTCTTCCACCACCCCAGTGTCTGAGTCTTGTTGTGTTTACTAGGTAACTACATTCTCTTTGGTGTTGACTGGTGTCTATCAATAAATGTCACTAACCTAATATGTCTTTTACATAACAGTGGCGACGAAGGTAAATAAATTAAAAATCGACGGGAATCATAATGTCGGTGGAAAAAATTAACGAATTTAATGCAGAAATGGGAATTGGGACGTATATATAGAACGTTTGGATATGTATTTCAAAGCTAATTCGGAAAGATTCAGATTCCTACAAAGACGGCAAATGGCGGACGAAGCATTGGCAAATTATTTGGCAGATTTTAAAAAATTTGCAAGGTTTTGTGAGTTTGGAGCAGAGTTGGAAAATAATTTGCGGGATCAATTCGTGTGCGGAGTCTACAGGGACGTAAGAAAAAGGCTTTTTGCGGTGAAGTGGTCGGAACTAAATTTCAAGCAGGCAGTGAGTTTAGCGACCACGATCGAAGTGGCTGAGCGCGATGCCAACGCGGTGAAGCTGAGGACAGAGCAGAGGCAAGAGCGAGGCTCAGAGGTTGGCTTGCAACAAATAGCACTCATGCATTGTGCCGCGTGCGGAATTAAAGGCCACTATGAAATGCGTTGCAGATACAAAAATTTCATATGCAGTTTCTGCAATAAAGTGGGACACTTACGGAGAATGTGCCGAGAGAGAGGTGACCTTTTGATACATTCAAGGGAGGAGGTTACACCGAGCCCTTCGGATATGAGGGGCGGTAGCGGTGCGCGAGGTGGTCGCGGAAGAAGCGGTGCGGGCTATAGTGCCCGGTACCGCGGGCGCGGTGGAAAGGACTGCGGTGCGCGAGGTGGTCGCGGAAGAAGCGGTGCGGGCTATAGTGCCCGGTACCGCGGGCGCAGTGGAAAGGACTGCGGTGCGCGAGGTGGTCGCGGAAGAAGCGGTGCGGGCTATAGTGCGCGGTACCGCGGGCGCGGTGGAAAGGACTGCGGTGCGCGAGGTGGTCGCGGAAGAAGCGGCGCGAGCTATAGTGCCCGGTACCGCGGGCGTGGTGGACATAACCAGCGCGGTGCTGTCTCATACTGGCTGGAGGAAGAGAACTCGGAGCCAGTGGATGACGAGAGAGAACAGGAATATGGAGTCGGAGGCCAGGGGGCCGGTACGGCGGCCGGGCAGCCGGATGGATTCGACTCGGGCAAAGATGATGGAGTGAACAGGAATATGGAGTCGGAAACCAGGGGGCCGGTACGGCGGCCGGGCAGCCGGAAGGATTCGACTCGGGCAAAGATGATGGAGATAACTGGAAGAATGGAGTCGGAGGCCAGGGGGCCGGTACGGCGGCCGGGCAGCCGGAAGCATTCGACTCGGGCGAAGAGATGATGATGACGAGTCCATTTACCAGATGGGTTTGAGCGACTATAAGCCGATATAAAGAAGTGTTCGATAAGTGTTTTAGTTGATGACGGCAGAAACGCGTGGGGCCGCGGGCGAGGGCTCGTCGCACGCGCGAGATCTTGGTTCCGCAGGCGGGGTGCGCCCACCAGTGAACCTCGACCAAGGCGGAATAGGAGGCCGCCCATACGTTTCGGTCTGGACAACTAAGTGCGGGTTCGCGCGTTCAAGGTGTTTTCTATTTGTATTATAATTTTCTATTTGTATTGTGTAATTTAGTATTTTCTAATTTGTATTTGATGCTTTTAATTTTGTATGGATTTATATGTATTAAGGGGGGAGGTGTTGTGTTTACTAGGTAACTACATTCTCTTTGGTGTTGACTGGTGTCTATCAATAAATGTCACTAACCTAATATGTCTTTTACATAACAAGTCTGAGTATAAGTCTGGCTCTGTCTGAATGCAGTGGCTGGTCTAATTGTAGCTCTCGCAAGAGGCAAGTGCATGGCAAATCTCTTAGACCCCTCTTTCACCACCTCCATGTGTGACTGCTGAGTATAGTCTGATAGGTCCAAATGCAGTGGCTGGTCTACTTGTAGCTCTCGCAAGTGGCCCATACGCGGCAATCCTTTCAGACCCCTTCCACCTCCCATGTCTGACCAAACCGCTGCAGTACGAGTTTATTATTTGTAACGTTTCATGTGACCACACACGTCCGACTGACCACCGCCGCAGCTCTGCGGGCACGGCTGCTGAATGGTTCGGTTTTATTAACAAACCGAAGGGAAACGCGTGTTTTTGTTCTGACTTGCTTTATTATGTATAACTCTAGGATCTATGTTTGAAAGTAGGACGGCGGAATACCACGGAATGAATTAAAAATGTAATTGAAAGGGAAATAATTGTAACGTTCCAAATTGAACACCAATTTTGGTGCGAGTTTATAATACATCAGGTCTTCGATAAATGGGAGCCTCGGGTGCTCTATTAGATCATCATTAGGTATAATTAGTGCTCTATGTCGTAAATAAATGAACACAACACTTGATAAGTTTCACCAGAATGAGGACTGAATCGATATCAATTTTTCATTCAAACTGACAACTGTTTGTTAACCCTTATATTGTTGATTGGACGACTTGGACGTCCACTCAATTTTAATCATACTTTTTGGGGTTCCGTACCCAAAGGGTGAAACCGTCCGGGGTCCTTCCGTCCGTCTGTCTTTATGTATGTCTGTATTATTAAGGGCTGTAACATTTCAACCGTAATAGCTAGACTGTTGACATTTTCACAGAATGTTCGTTATTATGGCGGATTTGCTAACAAAAAATAAAAATGACAAAAAATAAAAAAATAGGGATGTCTGTGGTTTTTTCTTCTCGCTAATAACATACTTGTAATACATACAAGCGTCGAACTTGGCTTGATTATAGAGCGAATCCAGTATAACAACACATTAAAAACCGGTCAAGTGTGAGTCGGTCTCGCTCTTTAGGGACTTTTAGGTCCCAAAGAAAAACATTGTTTTTTTTATGTTAAAATTATGTGGTGTGGTATAAGGAACCCTCGGTGTCCGAGTAGCCCGACTCGCAATTGACCAGTTTTATTTACGATTTCATTTGCAATTAAAACTTAAACATCATTCCAAAGCTTAGGTACGAAAACGATCTTCCTTTCTAGTTGTATGTACCAGTATGTACCTACCTCTTATAAGTAAGTACGAATATCGCAAGAATTTGCAAATTAGCACAGCCTTATGAATAATTCGCACCTTTGTACACAGTATCTCTTCTCTTGTTAACTTTTGTATAACTATAGGTAACTTGTACGTAGTTTGCTAAGTAAGTATAGCCTGTAGGATCCCACTGCAGGGCAAAAGCCTCCTCTCAAGAGGGAGTGGGCCCAGCGCGGATTGGTGGAGGTAAGTGTAGAGACCTTGCTTGTGTTGTGATCAGTAAAAATTAAGGGGGCGTTCCCATATAAGAAACATGTTTTTGTTTTTGTTTTATCGTTAAAACGATCAATCTTTGGAAAATTACTTCCGTCTTTATAACAATTGAAATACAGTATTTTATCTAAAACATTGTTATTCAGCTATCATAGTATAAAATGATCAATACTGAGCCATTACAATAAATCCCATTTTATGATATCTGTAGCTACTAGCTAGCAATTGAAATTTTATCGCCTCACCCGATGGAATAATTTGCATAAATGTTATTGAATATTGTCATCCTGCGATTTGATTGTATTTTATATACAAGTAGGTTATTTTGCTATTGTGAATTGGATTGATCCTTTATTAATTCATTAATGTCTTGAGGATGTAATGGAGGCCATGGATCCAAATTATCGGGAAATCGTATCGTACAGGATCCTTAATATGCTGACACTTTTTTAAGGGGATGACCAGACCATTGACTAAATCAATTTCTCTGAAATCGAGAAAGAAAGTCTGCTGTCACATATAAGTGCTCTACCTATATAGGGCGGCTGATTTTCTTTCTCGATTTTTGCAGTTTTTCATAGAACAGCTGATTGTTTTTTTGCGATTTTGATAAAGTGATTTAACTTGATGGTCCCATCAGCGTATTTTGGAAATGATTATTATAAAGAAAGAAACAAATCGTCGTACCTGAGTAATAATTATGCAAGAGGAAACACTGCAGTCAGAGTATTTTCAAGCCGCCTTAATTTTTAACCAAATATACTAGGTATCTTATCTCAAATGTGATTGATTTTAATAGGATTATAACATGTTACAGCCATGTTGTGTCATTTGCTTCGGTTTGGCAGGTTATGGGTTCATAGTCCCGTCCGAGACAATTTTTTTATAAGTATCGTATCGTCAAAAAAAATGGAAACGTAATAAAATCGGCAACGATATAGCCAGGACCTTTAACGTTATGCAAGCTCCAATATTATGTCGGGAACTTGTTTACCTACTCTTATTATTTAAACTTTACAAGACCCGCCAGCCAGTTTCACACGGTTTTACCAGACTGTTACGATGCTCAAAAGAGGGCAATGTTAAGTACGTACCTATTTTTGATAAAGCCCATACGTATCAAGGTCATAAAATTGTTGTCCACCAATCTAAACTTACCAAAATCTTATGACAAAACTTAAAATTTAGATAAACTGAAATGTCCCAACGTTAAAAAAAATTAAAAGATATTAGGTAGGTAAGTAAATTTTAATTTTTTGAGTGACCTTTTGGAGTGTTTCCACTGAAGCGGAGCGGAATGAAGATGTGTAAAATCAACCAAAAAAACCTTAATTCTGCCAAGCGACGAAAATAGAGCGATTCGATTGGTAGATTTTTGGTACACTACCTACATAATCTCGAAAAAATAGTTTCGTTTACAAATAAAGATTTTCATAAATCCGAATTTTTTACCGACTTCAAAAAAAGGAGGAGGTTCTCAATTCGAATGTATGTTTTTTTCTGAGATCTATTGAGACTCCGGATATTCCAATATTTCCAATATAAAAGAATACGAATTTTAATTTTTCCGACCTATCGGAGTTATAAGATTCAGTATTTTCAGATACGGAATAGTAGATTGTTAACCAAGGGATGAAAGTCACCCATTTCACACGAGATATTTGGCGCCCCGAACGAATGTGAGGGGCGCCATAATTCGAGTTTGAAATGGGTGACTTTCTCCCGAGTTAAACACTCTGCTTTTCATTTCGAATACGAGGAAAGTAAACAAAAAATAATCAATTTCTGAATCGCTCGATGAATTCATTTTAGGCTACGTTTCAAATCGTTTGGAAATCACTCTGGTTGCCAACACAAAGGAGAAAAAATATACGAAGATTGTGTATGCTAGAGTGAGACAGATAGACTTCCCGGGTGATTTTTACACGTTTTGAAACGGATCCGAAAAATTAGCAACATTTCCCTTTCCCTCCCTTTTTTTCTTTTTCGCGCATCTGGCTCTTATATTTTTTTAAGCCAGCCCGCCGTTTTTTTTTTATGACTCGATTTTGAGGTTTTAATCGGGATCACTTTTTTCTGTCTGCTTATAATTTTTACAAAAGTGTCCAAATGACAAAAAATATTGTTATTTAAATTAACATCTTCATTCATCATCATTTATTGATCATTATCATTATAAAGAAATAAGAATTAATATAATTTTATCGAAGTGTGGCTGTATAATTGTATATGGTTGTGCCTTTGCCCAGTATAGACGTAGGCTTTTTTTTTAAATTACTTTTCATCCCTAGGGATGAAATGTTTCACTTTCAGCCCGCTTCATAGATAAACATTGACCTACTTTCAGAGTATGAGAGATGAAAAAGTTTTTTTCTAATTTATTTATTTATCATGTTTTATGGTTTGGCGGAAGGAAACAGAAAAATTACAGTCTTGATTATCGCAATTTTTGTGTATTCCCGTTGATTTTACACAGCTTCAGTGGAAACGCACCCTTATACTTGTCTATTCCTTCCTTACCTTTACAATTTCAGGACCATTCAGCACTATCGAGTATCGACCCGTCAGCAATCAGTGACAGCTGGAGAGCCTCGGGAGAGTCTTTTTCTTTGCGTAGACATACTTACCTGTAACAAAAGATGATTCCAATTAACAACAAAAATTGCATACAGATACTCACGACCTTATTACCTTACAGGTTAGTAAGAAACTTTGCTAAGAGCCTGTTTCACCACTTTTGTTTGGATAACTTCTTGTTAGTTAATACGACAGCTCATTGGACATATTTTGTAAAGCCTGACCAGAAATATAAAAAACCTCGCCATGTTGCGGAAAATCATTGGAACTAATTTTTGTACTTGGAACACTAACATTAAATATGACAGTCGATTGCAGCGCCCCCAAACCAGGTATATTCCTGGTCAGGCTATATAAATAATATCTCAAATGAGCTGTCGGATAAGCTAATAAGAAGTTATTCGGAAGTGGTGAAACAGGCCCTGAATGAAACTACTAAAATATCTTACTAGTAGCAATTAAGCCACTTTTAGTATATTAGGGATTGAATGGCGAATAAAACGGTGATAGGCCTATTCTATTCTATTTTTAAAATATGGCTGCCATCTTGGTTTGTGATGATTTTGCCAATGTCGAGTTTTTGTAGCAAAAGTGCTTGACGTTGTACGGTTATGAAGATATTTTGGTGACTTCAAGGGTTGTTCTTACAAAAGAACACTATCTTGAGCCACCACTGGAGCCCCGCTGTCGAGCTGGGAGGGGGCAACCGACGAGCGACACGCGACCACCCACTAGCAGATCCACAACGCGACTCCGGTGATAGGCCTATTTCGTCCACAAAAACACAGTATGAAAACCAACCACCCTTTCTTTTAATCGCCTCGTGCGACACCCACATGACCCACATAAATAAATAGCGTGGTCTAAACCGGAACCATATAATCATATCCGTATCTGTTATACTATAAGTTAATGCAATTGCAAATACAGATGGTGTAAGTGACAGCGGGACATCTATAGGGTCTTTCTTAATCAAACAGAACAACTTTTTTTATGGCACCAACATCGAAAGCGCGAAAAAAAAAATCTGCTATTCCATACAAAACTGCAAACCTACTCGAGCCAAATGTATGGGTTACCTGTTTTTTTTCGCGATTTCGTTGTTGGTCCCATAGAGAAAGTTGTTCAGTTTGATGGTCTGATCATACTCTTAAAAAAGTTTCAGCATATTTAGTTGGACCCTGTATGTAATGTATACTGAAACGGTGAATTCAGTCTGTCAAAACATCTGTCCCTTACATTTTACACCCCGTATAAGCAAAGAAGAAGAAGAAGAGCGTCCCCCTAGCCTGCCATGGGCGATGGTTCGATCCCCGTCCAGGCCAACTCGGACCAATGAGTTTTTTCGGAATACATGTATGTACGATTTGTAACACCACTGGCTTTTCGGTGAAGGAAAACATCGTGTGGAAACCTGCATGCTTCAATTTCGAGGCATGTATTGTACCCACTGTCCATTATAAGTAGCGACGGGCTCACCCCCCCGTCACACTGGACAGAGTTTCGGTACTACTGGTGAAACGTGGATGTTCTGAGGTTTCATAATATCTCTGACTACCCCCTTGGGGAATACAGTCGTGAGCATATGCTTATGCCCATTGAGAAAGTTGTTCAGTTTGATGGTCTGATCATACCCTTAAAATACTTTCAGCTAATTTTGTTAGAACTTAGTAGTATAGTTGGACCCTGTATGCATGTGTATGTAATGTATGTATACTGAAACGGTGAATTCAGCCTGTCAAAACTGCTGTTCCTTACATTTAACACCCCGTATAAGCAAAGATAATCAGCAATGACAAACTGACAGACTAACAATATCTCACCAAAATAGTTTGTACGGAATCCCAAAAATGCAAATCCAACGATAGCAATCAGCTACGAGTACGATACCACTTTCGTACTGAAAACACTGCATATTTCATAACTTCAGGACGTCGACCTGTAACCCAGATACTTGATAATACATGTAAATAACCTTTTGAATGAGTATTATGTTAATACAGTTCGGTATCGTGATGCGAATCACTATATATAAAAGGATGTTTGTCTCCATGTTGGCGGTTTATCTCGAGGTGCTATCTTTGTACAAAAAGATTATCTGTAGGTACCTACTTGTATTTAGAACTAATGGGTGGAACGGGGCCCTATTCATAGGCTTACGCTGTCCGTGTAATAGGTAGAGTCTTAATTTTCACAAAATATGTGTTATTATTTTAGAGTTACCAAATAATAAAAATACAAAGAGTAAAAGAGGCGTAATAGTAGGTGGAAATACCTCGGAGGCATCTTTTATTTTTCATTTTACGACTAGATTTATACCATTTACCGAAACTAAAGTCATACCTCAGTATTTTTGGATAGTTTATCTAGTGAAATCATAAACTGAATACACGATTGGAATTACTTCACTCGATAGAAAATCGTCACAAAGATGACGTATTTTCATGCATTTTTAATCATTTTTCTCGTTTTAGAAGAACTTAAAATAGTTTCCGATTTTTTGCATTTATACTCACATATTCACCATTAGTTAAACTAGTGAAATCATACAAAAAATCTAGAAAAAGTACTTTGGTTAGTTCTTTTTAATCGAAAATACGGCTCACGCACACACTTTTCAGAGCGTTGGGCAATCGCGTTTCTCATAGAAAATATTCGTCGGGACCTATGGCCCCTTAACATGCAAGAAACGTGTTTTTTTAAGGTTTTTTTTCGTTTTTGCTTATAATCGTAAAAACGGCAATACACACAAGAGTGAAACTTGGTGTGAATGTAGTGCATACTCTAAGGTAAAACGACAAATAATAAAAACCAGCCGAGTGTGTGCAGGAAATAACAAATTTGTTAATATTGTATGCTGGTACGGAACCCTCCGTGCGCAAGTCCGACTCGCATTTGGCCGGTTTTATTATTGTCTTACTCCCTAAATTTATATAGGTACCGAATTCGGGTATGATTTACTTGGTACAGTCAGAGTTCCAAAAGAACCTAATAAACAAAATCTGATGTCAATATTTTAGTTTAAGGGGGTTGCAGAGGGAGTTGCATTACACTAGATGGCGCTCGGGAGCATTATTCCTGATTTTATCACATTTTATTTTATATCTCGTAATTGTGATGATTTCAATCAAAATTTTCAATTACGCGGGCACTTGTGTTTATGTTTTACTGATCTAGCTACAAGTTATAGTAATTTTATTGTTCATACGAATTTGATATACATTTTAATTTTAATCAAGTTCATACAAAACTTTGACGTATAACATTCGTAGACGGTATTAACAAAAGTAATATTTTATATATGGAAAAATAGTAAAGAAAATCAAGATTACGCGTCTCAAATAACATTTGCAATTTATAACATAATTATGAAGATATAAAATAAAATGTGATAAAATCAGGAATGATGCTCCCGAGCGCCATCTAGTTGCCTGTGAACGTCTCTGCAACCCCCTTAATTTCTTCTCCAAAAACTCATTAGAAAGATGTGTGTATGTCGTACTTATATGTGGCGATACTTGTAAACAAGACATTTGGTCGCGAAAACAGACTGCGCAGCATGCACCTGTCCAAATATTATTTCGATTTAAATGTAGGTGTATGTAGTTTGCTTCTGTCTTTTATTTACTTATTTTAATTTTAACGCTTTTATATTCTTATTTTTCTTATATTTATCCAACAGACTATATAGGCCGTAGCGTGAACCCTCGTGGTTAAGGGTAGGTACCCGTTGGCGCGCTCCATACAAACGTAGTCTGGTTATATTTTCAATACTAACCAATTAAAGTCAATGAAACTTTTCAGAAACAATCTAGAAACTAATCTCTATGTTTGTATGAAGTCAGATTTTCGTTAAAATGTAGTTTTAAAGTTACAGTGCCTCAAAGATTTCCTGCATACAAATCTTAAATTAATCCTAGCATTAAAACTGTATATTTTAACGAAAATCTGACTTCATACGAACATAGAGATTAGTTTCTAGATTGTCTCTGAGACATTTTATTGACTTTAATTGTTATAGTATTGAAAATATCACCAGACTACGTTTGTATGCAGCGCGCTTTTGCGCTCTCGGAATAAATTTCTCTTAAGTTGTGGTCAAGCACGTATCCAGACTTTGGTTTCGGGGGGGGGGGGGGGGGGGGGACCTTCACCAAAGAGTTCAGTTAAGTTTTTACGGACCGAGTATTGCACTAAAAAGATGTGAAGCATGCAAGGTAATACAATTTCGTTTGTTCTACGAGGGACCTACACTCACACAGATGCAGTTAGCTCTAGGCGCAGGTCCGACAACCAGTCACCTTATGTACCGCGTGACAGCACGCACACAAAAGAAATAGGTGCTTCACTCATGATTAGATGACATTCCGTCTGGTTCTTCTTTTTAGTCTGTGGTTTAAATCTAAAAATACATTAGGAATCAGGTAATTATATTCGTCCCAATTGAATAATTTGTTAAATTGATTCAAAGATCCTTCTAAAGCTGAAGGATTTAGTTTCCGTTTGTACCAATTACTTATTGTGTTTTCTGAATAAATTAGCTCTAAAAGTAGACTGGAAATCCTTTAAGCTTAGGTCTTAAATAACGCTCAAGCACTTAGTAACAGCCTTGAGTGGATTCGTTGAACCTAGGCAGGCCACACGCGCCATATTAATAACGTACGCTTTGTATGGCCCAGGTATGTACCTAATACAGCCATGTCAAGAACGGTAGGTATGTGCTTAATTTTATAAGTTTGTTTGCTTTGATATTTAAGCAATTAGGCGTAACGTAAACTTACCTGGTTTACTTTTTCATTTATCTTTTAATGGATCACACCAGTTCCTCTCTCGTTGATTTCGTACGAGGCTACTAAGGGATACCATTTTTTATGTTTAAGGGCGAAAATCCTAAAAAATATATGGGGTCCTTCTTAATATGCTGACACTTTTTCAAGGGGATGATCAGACCGTCAAACTGAACAACTTTCTCTATGGGACCAACAGCAAAAAACTAGCCAAAATCACCCCCTCAAAGGCACAATGATTTTTCATCAATCCAAAAGTTTTGGATTAGTTGACAACTTGACACTTCATGAAGTGTACTGAACTTCGTCAAGAAGTTTGGGTTTAAACTTCAAAGTTAAGTACTTTACTTGTGACCAAAATAACCTTCGTTTGATATTATAAGCGTATTAGAGATGAAAAGTGCGGTGTCATCAAAAGAGAAGAAAAAGAAAAAAGAAAGGCTTTTTTGTGGGAAAAAAGACGACTTACAGTTCGATGACCGGATAATTTTTTGTATGATGTTTTGTCGTGTTGTTTGTTAATATTCGGTTTTTGCTAAAATGTCTAAGGTAGGTACTTAACTTATGTACCTCCTTTTGTATAACAATACTACACATGTTGTAGTGTAGTTAGGTAGAGATAAGGGTAAGAATCTCTGGTACCTAAGTAAGTAAGTCAGCATTTTTTACTTCTTTTTTTAAGCAAATCTACGACAATAAATAACATATATTCTATGACAATTTCAACTCTTTCTATTTTAGTATGGGTATGGTGAATAATGGTAAATAATAAATACCTATGGTAATAGTTCGCTTCACCCTTTGGATACGGAATCTTAAAAACGACCATCCCATTCCTTCCCGTGAGTAGTTACCTAGGTCACCTAGGTTCTTTTTGGCGTACGTAAAATAATAAAGATGGAGGCACGTCTCGATTTTTGTCGTTTTCTCGGCGGTGGCATGCTAGGGGGGCAGGAGTGCGATTTTTGAATCTCATTCGCTGAGCTCGGCAGTTGAAAATGTATAAATTTCTATGGAGATACGCATCTTTCTACTGCTGATTTGACTTTCAAAAATCGCACTCCTGAATTATGATTTTTGGAAGTCAAATCAGCAGTAGAAACATGCATATAAGTATCTAGAGTAATTTTGACATTTTCAACAGCTGAGCTCACCGAACGAGATACAAAAATCGCTCTCCTGATCGGAAGCTTCATACAAGCGGGACGTCGCCCCGGAGACCACCGCTAGACTCGTAAATACGCTATTTTGATCCTTATAGCAATGGATTAAAACTTTTTTCACGAGTCTAGCGGAAGCTTGACTTCTAATGCGGTAAAGTTTCTGACCACGAGCTTTCTAATTATGGGTAGCGTAGCGTTACCTCAAAACTACACGTGCCACCCGAAAAATTACTGTAATTCGTAGCTATTTATAACAAATAGCCATGGTAACAAAAGAAGACCCGAAAGCACGAGATCTGCCCATTGACGTATCTTGTTACAAACACAACAATGGGCACGCGTACGCAATTTTGTGTAATAGGGTTGTCAACGGCCGGACAAAAAAACATGAAGGGTTCTGTGAATATTTTTAGCTTTATGTTACTGCTTAGTCTGCCTATCGTGCAACATTATTGAAGTAAAACTTCTTTACGCACGCTTGACTTTGGGAGCAAGCTGGTGAATGCGTGACGAGAGCGTTACGAAAAGTGTGATCGGGCGAGGCGAAAGGAAGTTTTACTTCAGTCGTGTGGTCTTAATTTTAAAATGTGTACTTACCTGCCTTATTACGAAAATGCGTGACTACGTAATGTAGATTTTAATTTAGGAGGGTATCTTATAGTCAGAATATTCAGAATTGTGGTAGAAATAAAAACTTTTGTATTAGGAAAATTATGTAGAGTCTTAAATAATCCACAACTGAACCTTATTTATAGAATACTAGCGACCCGCCCCTGCTTCGCTCGGGTGCGCAATGCACATATAAACCTTCCTCTTGAATCACTCTATCTATTTAAAAAAAAACGCATCAAAATCCGTTGCGTAGTACGCATACATAGGGACAGACAGACAGCGGGAAGCGACTTTGTTTTATACTATGTATGTAGTGATACCTAAATAATAATATTTCCTAGTGCTCATTATCCTTTGCCTAGAAGTATCGACGTTTCTGCCCACTCCATGGGGGAATATGGTCGTGTTTGTGTTTAGTCATTGACTTACCAACTACTTGAATACATTATAAAAATTATACAAGATTAGTCTATAGGTACATGGTTTAAGGAACCAGGGTGTATCATTAACCTTTAAACCACATACTTTACCCATCAAATTGAACAACTTTTACTGTTGGAGCAAACCAGTCAGCAAAAAAAAATCTGCTGTTCCATACTAAACTGCAATTCCTACACGTTGTACACGACACACTAGTCAAACGTATGAAACAGCAGATTTTTTTGTTCTGACTGGTTTGCTCCCTTAGTAAAAGTTGTTTAGTTTGATGGGTAGAGTACCTATGTGGTTTAAAGGTTAATGAATCTTTTCCTATCACCCTGTATACCATATAATTCTAAAATAATATTATTATCAGCAGTTTAACAAAGACATACGAATACAATTAGCACGCCTGACAGCCCTAATTTTGACAAAACCCTACAAATTACTCCATAATTCCGTCCAATTAACCTTTAACACGTTTGTATACAGGATAAATTCCTTTGAAACGACAATTGTATAACTTTGTTTCGTTTAACCAAGCCATTTTACCGTTTGGTTAACTCTTATTGGTGTCACTTTAAGTTGAAAATTGTTGAGCAAGGTGTTAAATTTGTGTTTGTAATAGTGTGCATTCCTGTATAGTGCATCCTTGACAGGTTGGGAGGGGGACCCACATTTTAATTGATAAAAGCAAGGGGGTAGCCGATGTTGCCGGTTCCTCTATAAATACACAAACAAGTTGTGGTTTTTTGCGTGTTTGTAGATGCATTGTACTATTAACATGGTTTACTTGGGACAATCGTGTTCGATTTATTACTTTGTGGGTATCGATGTCATTTTGTATAGAAGCATAGCGGTTTTTGACGCATTTTCTTATGCATTCGTTTTCTGACCAAATGGACCTATACTACATTCCAAATAGCAACGAAAATTTAAGGCCATTTTTCATTACAGAAACAGAGATTTGAAACAATATACAATGTTCTTGTCTGATGATATTTTAACTTTGGTGGTGTTGCCAATATAAATATGCAATAGCACAGAAAATTTTAGTTTGTTTGATAAAAATGAACATTGACTGCACAAAAAGTCGTTCAATTGAATGTATCAAAACATCGCGTTCCAATTATAACCGTTTTTCCCTAAAATTTGAGAATCGAGTAAAACAAGGAAAAGTTTAGTTTTTAAGAGGAACTGGCCCATAATTCCAGTTCCATCAGTGTTATGCTCACATTTTTTTATTAAAACGCCTCTGTGGTCGTGATCAAGGAAGGGAAATGAACACAAATGTTTTTTCTCCTCGTTTTTGCATGTGAAATGTTTGGATTTACTAAACCTTTCCAAAAGATGGAGCTTTCAATTTTTAATTAAATTTTGGATGCCGATGCCGCTGCGGGTAAAAATAACAAGTGAAATTGTTATAACAACACCAATGCGCTGTACAAGAGGGGAAAAAAAGAAATAAAATTCAACGAAATAAAAATAATAACTTTTGTAAATACCCAAAAACATTTTTTGGTTATGAAAAACCCACTTTTCCGTTTTTATTAGAAAATCCACATACATTTTTCTCTGGACAGTAACTGTCAGAGTTTATTATTTTTTTTCTGCGATATTGTTAACGTCTACGATCGTTCGCCATTTAGCCTTCTAGCGAAAAACCTTCTCATTTCAATGGCGAACTTCCTCGCTGTTCCTAGTCACGTAAAGGGGAGACACATAGCCCGCAGATATGTTTGAACACTTCAAATGCATAGAACTTTAACAAACTTACAATGTAATTACATTTGTCGCCACCGGCGGAGGCGCCCTTCGTTACGCCACGCCATGCACGTATCAAGGCAAGCAATAAAGATTAAAATCACGACCGAACGCCGCGGGTGTGAATGCTATACAACTTTACTAAGCATCGACAGTGGTATCAATTTTACTCAGATAATAAAAGGAGGACCTTCTTTTTTGAAATTGAGACTGAGTCCAAATAAAGACATAAAAAGACAATAAGAATTAGATACACAGTCTCATCTAAAATATTAGCTTTTAATCTACAACATTTGATGCTGGCGTCAAAAAAGAACAGGATTCGAATCTGCTACATGCTTCGTCAGAAAAGAACAAGATTCGAATCTGCTACGTGCTTCGTCAGAAAAGAACAGGATTCGAATCTGCTACGTGCTTCGTCAGAAAAGAACAGGATTCGAATCTGCTACGTGCTTCGTCAGAAAAGAACAGGATTCGAATCTGCTACGTGCTTCGTCAAAAAAGAACAGGATTCGAATCAGTAACACGCCTCGTCAAAAAAGAACAGGATTCGAATCAGTAACACGCCTCGTCAAAAAAGAACAGGATTCGAATCAGTAACACGCTTCGTTAAAAAAGATCGAGATTAGAGTCAGCAAAACGCCTCGTCAAAAAAGAACAGGATTCGAATCAGCAACATGTTTAATAAATAAAATAGGAATGGGATGCGTCCACATATTCTGGCGAATGCATAGCTCCCGGGCGTTCGCAAGCCGCTCGCGAGCGGTTGGTCGGTTGGCGGATCGGATGTGGACGCACCCTAAGGCTCAGCTCTACGTAATAAAATAACACTAGCACCATTTCCTCTTTAGCTGGCCAATATCCTCTGGATCCTTTTTGTTAATAGGTAAAATGATTTACTCAGGTTTACCTTCTCAATAAACCTTTTACAATAGTAAGTGCATAGAACCGGCACATGCTTGTTTTTATTTCATTCAGTAAAAGTGTTTTCCATTAAGGTTTAAGATTTCACGCTGATGCACTTTAAATTGAACTTCACTAGGTACTTAGAGAGAAAAAAGAGGTCGCTACATCATTGAAGTTCACGTTTTCGAGAAGTATGAATACCATACGAAGTACCTGAAAAAAAGACGGACGTAATTTGACACTAAAAAGATGTGAAGCATGCAAGGTCCTACATTTTCGTTTGTTCTACAAGGGACCTACACTCACACAGATGCACTAGCTCTAGGCGCAGGTCCGACACCCGCCCGTCACCATTATGTACCGCGTGACAGCACGCACACAAAAGTAATGGGTGCTTCACTCGTGTTTAGACGAGATTACGTCCGTTTTTTTTCAGGTCCGTGACAAGGTATAAAAGGTTTTATAAAAGTTTAACAACGCTAGTCAACAAGATAAAAAGATTACAGTAGAGAAAGTACTCGTATAAGTATGTACGAGCTTAGAGAATTCAGAAATCTCTAAGAGTGCAAGGAAACAGTCTCTCCGAGTGACGAAACCTGACTTTGCCTGACGCATCCTGGGCAATCAGCGTCGATAATACCATTGCTGACTGGCTAATCTTTACTTACACTAACTACAGCATGAGTTGTATACCTAATATACCTCATTCGGATACGAAATAAGAAGAGGGTTTTTAAGCAATGTTTTGTGGACGACATTTGAAAAGCTAGCAGACTATTACCACTTTACAGGTCAGTATGCTGAAACTTTCAATACATGCTAAAGGAGAGTCGTAACTCTCTACGCTTCATAATAAGGGTTGGTATAACAAAGTTTCTGCCACCCCGAAAATGGAACACAAACGCGACTTTTGTTTTAATGTTTTCTTCGTCATGCGTGGTGCGTGTCAGTGCGTCAAGGAGCTAATTACCTGCCTCAATAATGTGGATTTACTGTCACTTCTTTCTTTCCGATTACTGATGTATTAGGATTTTATCATAGGGTTTTGTAGTCACAAAATTTAACAGTTTAAAAGTGCACAGTGTCAAATAACATGCACTTTCAGACCCTCTTTGTAAACCTCCCATATTTGATAAACAATCCCTTTTGTTTCCCAATTTGGTGACGAACGCACAGACAATTACTGAAGTGGCTATTTTATTCTCGTATTGTTAAACGTTATAATGGATGAACTCGGAACTTTAATTGAGATTGAAATATAAACTATGAGCTAAAGACTTAAGGTCTGAAATGTGTTCGACCGGGTTCTATAACCACAAACGCCCCTCTGAGAATGGTGTCTGTTATGTCTGTTTTTATTCCAGTGATTTATGTTGGAAGGGAACTTGTTTTGTCACTCTCAATCATCAAAGGAGGATTTGGTGATGAATGGTGTTGTTTGAGCGATAAAGCTTTTGCGGTTTGACACATATTATCTTGTTTTTTTGTGGTAATTTTTTCTTCTATCTTATCTATTTCTGTCTGGTAGTTATAAAGATACGCCTCAAAGGAAAAGGCAGACTTTTGTAGGGCATTCATCAAGAGCATTGTATAATATTAAGAAAGTACCTATACAACATTTTTGGGCACAACACACATATTCCCAGTTTCCCACACGATTTCGTATGGAGTTGCCACCTCCATAACACGCGATGGTTCGATCCCCGTCCAGGCGGACTTGTACCAATGAGTTTTTCGGAATTTATGTACGATTTGTAACACCACTGGCTTTTCGGTGAAGGAAAACATCGTGAGGAAACCTGCATGCTTCAATTTCGAGGCGTGTACGAGTATTGTACCCACTGTCCATTATAAGTAGCGAAGGGCTCACCCCCCGTCACACTGGACAGAGTTTCGGTACTACTGGTGAAACGTGGATGTTCTGAGGTTTCAGAATATCTCTGAATACCCCCTCGGGGAATATAGTCGTGAGCATATGCTTATGCTTATGCTTGCCACCTCCAGAATTGGTATGGAGAAATTTTGTTTTATTAACTTTTAAACAAATTGTTTGATATCTTAAACACTAAATTAAAATTCATTTTTGAATATCTTTAAAATCCCTGAAATATAAGTGTTTAAAATTTAAGTTTCGAGCGAGAGACATGTACTTACTAAGATAGCTGTTAAAAAGTCACTGAACTTATGGCCTTCTTCCTACACCGAACGTCGTTTTTCAAACAAAATAAAACGTACGACTTGAAAGTAAGCCACTTTTGAATTTGTAAAGCAAAAACAGTCATGTCAACATTTGTCATGTTAACTTCTAAAGGTAAGCTCATATATTAGGGCGGGCCGCATCAGATCGGTGCGGGCCGCATTGCAGCGGAAAATGCGTACTTCTCACACTAGAGCGGGCCGGATCGAAACGCATTGACAGATTTTAGTTTGACGTAATACTGACAGACGTTGTAAAAAATGTTGCTTGGTATAGTGGTATACCACTACAACACGGTCCGCATTGGGCCGCTTCGCTCAGACGAAAATCAAAAAACACAAAAACCACGCCACACAAAAATGCGAACAACTCCGCGCGCCCCAGCGGCGTAGTATGCGTTAGGTCATTCGTCACATCCAAGGTAAATGTTACCTTGGTTGTGACGAAAATTGTATAGAAGCTATTTGGATGGATTTTCGCGCTGCTACCCGTCGCGGCTCACACAAATATGTGCTTACATTTACTCAGCTGAGATATTTTTCATTAAAGCAGCAAAGTGCGACTCGGTGTCAAACCCATGTCAAAGAGGACTTAACCTAGTTCACATTTTTATTTTTAGGTTAATGACGACACTTCAGTGCTTGTATATTACACGGTTGAGGATTATTAAAACTCTCCAGCGGATCGTTTAAAATGTCAGCAAGTTTAGACAGAAATTATTTAGAAAGCCAAGATGAAGCAAAGACAAGATAGCTTTGTCGAAGCTAAGGACGCGTCGAAAAAAATAACACCTAACTCTGGGTGATAATACTGATAATAAACCGTGTCGCTATACACGCACACAAAATTAATTTGTATGACGCCTCTCGCACACCAACCTAAGAAAGTTGGTCAAAAACACACATATGGTTGGTTGGGTTGGTTAAATCCTAAAAGTATGTTTTTAATTCTAGTTTTAAGTTTTGCAGTGCCCTAGCAGGGTCCATGTGTAGGTACTGGAACATATGTAACATCTTATAAACCCATGGTTGCAATAAATTATTTGTATTTGTATTTGTCACTTTTGTTTTATACGGCAGAAGTGTAAGGCTACATCTAGACATACAGGGTGTCCCAAAACTCAACGTCAAGCTGAAAACAGGAGAAATGTGTTATACCTTTACCGGTACCAAGTTTGAACAGTCATTAATATTAACTCACCTATCTCCAGTTTTCGTCTTGACGTTGAGTTTTGGGACCCCCTGTATAGGTACTTTATCGAAGCCAATTACCATTGAAACCATTTTAACCATTATCTATCAATCGATTGGCACTCCAGAGCAATAAGATGGTTAACACGTAAAAAGAGTAATTTATATAAAAAACGTCCAGTTACGAAATGATTTGCGGTTAAAGCTCTGCCGAGGTGATTGCACTGTACAGTTCAGTTTAGTTATTATCGTGAAAATACTGACAAAAACACGCGATTGGCTGCCGGACGTTGTTAGTGATGATTGGAATCTATTGTTTTGTAGCTATGAAGGTTTTTTCTGTGTTTTTCTAGACAGCTAGATGGCACTACGGTGTCTTCACTAATGAATGAAGGATAAAATTTCGCAATGTTTTTCTTTAAATTAAAAAGAGTGATATATACTTAATCAAAATGCTTACGCATCTGTTAATAGATTATTTAATTTATTACTAATTATTTTAATCGAAAACCTGAAATTATGTACCTACTTATTCACGTCACGTCTTACTTGACGAAACATAAATACATGCGAACAATACTAACATAGCATAACTCAGCTCTTAACAAACTAAAACTCGGTTGAAATGTTACTTAAAATTAGATAATAATGTACGTCTGACTTGCATGGCTGTATAGGCTCGATCCCTTGTCCAAAAAAATGCCTTATGTCCAGGCAATTTCGTAAACCTTGTCCCTTGAATTTGATTCTTTCATGTTTAACGACAAAAGGGAATAAGGAAAAATCTAAACGCCTGACAACCCTAACGAAGCCATCTCTTAATTACGGAACAATTTACTTTTTTCAAGAAAACTACTAAACGGCAACAATTTTTAGTTTTTCTTCCAACACAATTTGCATTTAACTTTGTAACTTCAACGTTACTAAAAATGGCTTTATATTTTTTTTACTAACCCTAATAAGACAATTTTATACACGAATAGTAAATTTCTGCAAGTATTACCATAGTTTAAAAGTATAATTATAGTGAATTATAATAATTATACATACGGTTAAGGAAGGACGAATTCCGAACATAATTATATCGACGTTTTTTTAACTTTCCCTTATTCATGATGTATTGTTGTGAGTATTACAAGATACTGTGAATAATGATTAATCGTTAAGAAATCAATAAATAAATAAAAAAAAAAAATACTGTGTCGATTAATTATGTAATTAATGTAGTGCCTGGCCACCCTTAAAAGGAATGGGGTCGTGGGTGTATGTGCATAAATGGAGTAATTCAAATGTTTTAAACATGTATTTGCTAATTAGTTAATCAAACATACCTATTTTACTTTTGATGAAATTAGTTTCATCAAAAGTAAAATAGGTATGTTTGCTTAACTAAATTAGTATGGTCCCTACGGAATTCGATAAAGAATACTTATGCAGTTATCGGGAGTCGCGTTGTAGGTCTGCTATAGGGTAGTCGCATCGCGAGTCGATTGTTGGTGGCTCAAGATAGTGTTCTTTTCGAAAAACAATCCTTGAAGTCACCAAAATACATAAGTTACCGTACAACGTCAAGCACTCTTGCTACAAAAACTAGACATTGACAAAATCATCACATACCCAAGATGGCAGCCATTTTTTTTAAATATAGAATAGAATATGCAGTTATCATGTTTTTTATGGTATAACAGAGTTACATATATGCTGACATGCATTAAACTCACGATCTCTTTTTGGGGTAGGTAGTTAGTCTCTTAATTAAGTAACCGAAGATTAAAATAAGATAGATGTAACAAGGGCAGCGGGAGCGGTGTGATAAGAAAAAAAACGTATTCTTTGATGCCAGCTTTTGTTGGGTACTATGAAAGTTCATGTCATAATTTACTACACATAGTAGGTATACCTACCTATCAAATTAAATATCTAAGTACACAAAAAATTACCGAGGAAATAAAAATGCTGACCTGTAATTTCAACTTCAAACTAATAACATTTTAATTATTTCTACATTATCAGAACGGTAGGTACTTACCTAATTTTTTATGACACATATAAATTAACTAAGTAAATGTTAATTAAAACAACCTTGAATTTTCAATTCTTGAGTTGCAGAAACGCTCATTTAAGTTAATCCTCCATTAAATCTCTTGCCTTCACTTTTTGTCTTGTTGACGTAGTGAAAGCTAGCAAGAGATTTAATGGAGGATTAACTTAAATGAGCGTTTCTGCAACTGAGTGTTAGACTGTTGAATGACTTAAATAGTATGATGTAGCTGTGATGTGTGTAGGTATGTATATTTCATACGTCTACCTACGCAGGCTAATACTTCACAGGGCGAGGTCGGTAGACAATATTATTAAGTTAGGTCAACGAGCTGTCAGGGTAAAATTCAGCGAGCCGGGAATTAATCGAATTTGTCTCGGAACCTGCATCGAATTGAATCAAAGGTAGGAAACATGGTACCCGGCTGTAGCAAAGAAAATATACGCTTACACTGGCTGTAGTATCTACAATCTACAACCAACTACTTAGCCAGCCTTCCGAGGTAAAGAGCAGCGAAAATTCCATTAAAGGGTCATCCATGGAAAGATGAAGTTATGCTATGTAGTGCTCACCTCTGCTACCACACTCAAACTGTAAGTATTAATCTTTAATGGACAACATTACACTTTTTTAACCACCTGTCCTTAATTAAAAAGATAAAAATAGTTTATAAAAATAATAAAATCAAATATTACTAGCTAGGATGTTCTGTTAAACCCTGTATGAGGACATTCTAACTTTGTGACCAAACTTCGTTGCCGCTTTTGGTCACAATGTCCATCAGACTGGCCAAATTAACGTAAATTTAGGTAAGTAGGTACTTTATTAAGGTCATGTATGTTTTGTACATAACAAACATATTTTCGCCGGCATATAGAAGTAAGGCACATCTCATTCCAACAAATAAAAACACTGTTTGTGAGTTAAAGTTACGGTACCTATTTGACGTAATTTAAAAAGTTTAAATAACTTTATGTAAAGAATGACACGAATCCTCGACATTCTGCAGAATCAAGTGGTGGCCGACATGACACGGACAGCAGCGTTAACGACTGTTTTTTTTCAATATGTTAAGTTATAATGTTTTTAGGGTTCCGTACCGAAAGGCCTCCGCAATTTTCACATAATGTCACAAAAGATGAAAAAGTCAATGTTGATTGGTCTTATAGCTTTGTATGGCAACTTTAGACTGTCTTACTTGACGTATTGGTATTATAAGGTGAAGAACATGACAGTACCTATAGAAAAAAAGTAACCTCAAAATTTTTGTTTAATGAATTTTTTTTTATTAATTTTTTTGTTACAGCAGTTTGTGGTCTGTAAGATTTAGGTTTTTATACTTCTCATTTCGTACCTTACAACAATTTCTAAACGGTCATTGGTAATCTTTTTGGTAATTAAAAAGTCCCGGGGCTACAGTACTATGCTGACACTTTTTTAAGCCGATAAGTAGAGCGTCAAACTGAACGACTTTTTCTATGGAACCAACATCGAAATCGCGAAAAATAAATTAGCTAATCAGCCATACATTTGGCTCGGGTAGGTTTACTAGGTTTGAACTTTTTTATGGGAATGCGGATTTTTTTTTTCGCGATTTCGATGTTGTTGCCATAGAGAAAGTTGTTCTGTTCGACGGTCTGATCATCCCCTCAAAAAAGTGTCAGCTTATTAAGAAGGACCCTGTATTATGTGGTGGTACGGAACCCTCGGTGCGCGAGTAGTCCGGCACGCACTTGGCCGGTTTTTATTTCAAATTTGGAACGAAGCTTAATTTTTACTCAAATAATGGTATTTTTTTAAGATATTGGACAAAGATACGTCCCCGGTCGGGATGCAGATGACGAGACCAAGATTGACGACGTCAGACGACTTTTAAATTTATCTCTCATTTACAGAAACGCTCATTAAAGTTAATTCTCCATTAAATCTCTTGCTACCTCTCACTACGTCAACAAGACAAAAAGTGACATCAAGAGATTTAATGGAGGATTAACTTTAAAGAGTGTTCCTGCAACTGAGTGTGAGAGTAGCTTCCCTGTGTTCTTTGGTATACCTACTTATCGTACCAGAAAATAAAAAAATAGAGTCTGAGCTTGAAGAATTGGGGGAACAGTTGCGCCTAAATAATAAATGCTACATAATTAATCGTCATGATGGATAAAAAAAAAGGTTCTGTGTTCCTTACTAGGAACAATTTATTAGAATGAACATAATAAAAGTCTCTATGTATAAAAGATTAAAAGCCCGTATTTTTTAATTATTTATTAGAAAAGGTTGTATTCAGATAATGAAGCTAAACAATTGTTGGATCTCCCATAGAAAATCGCATTCTGTTTTTGGTGCTGTATGTTTTTGGTGTGCAAATAAATAATATCTAAGTATGTTATGTTTATGTTAAAATCGATCGGTTGAATTTTGTATGAAAGGTCTTAAAATGTATCTAATTTTTTAGGGAAAGTTGTTTAGTTTCATAGTCTGAATTGTCTGAATCTTTAAAATGTTCTAGTACTTACCTACTTATTACAAAAAATGTGGTTGTTTCCCGTAAGACTTCTACCATTGTCCGTTTAAGAACCTACATACTTGTTTGTTATCTACCGCCTTTCTATGTTATTATAAATTAATGTTTTATTCCTATTAGTAAAGTAGTAAAAAAAAAGAATAAATTCACACTGAAAAAAATGTTTTTGTAGCACATAATCAATCATTTGGTTAAAATAGCCAATTGTTTAGCTATTTTAACCAAATGTTTGATTACAAAACAGTTTGGTAATCACTAAAGTTTGGTTAGGTTAGGTTAGGTTAATAGCCAATTGTTTAGCTATTTTAACCATATGTTTGATTACAAAACAGTTTGGTAATCACTAAAGTTTGGTTAGGTAATTAACTAAACATTTTTTTCAGTGTACCTATACAGGGTGTTTCATAAGTAACAATAAATATTTAAAACTCTTAAGGGGGTTGTTTAGACCGTCAAACTGAACAACTTTCTCTATGGGACCAACATCGAAATCGCGAAAAAAAAAATTGATATCCCATACATATTAGGGTCCTTCTTAATATGCTGACACTTTTTTAAGAGGATGATCAGACCATCAAACTGAACCACTTTCTCTATGGCACCAACATCGAAATCGTGAAAAAAAAATCCACTGCTCCATACAAAACTGCAAACCTACTCGAGCCAAAATGTATGGGACAGCTGATTTTTTTTTCGCGATTTCGATGTTGGCCCTATAGAGAAAGTTGTTCAGTTTGATGGTCTGACCATCCCCTTAAAAAAGTGTCAGCATATTAAGTTGGACCCTGTATTTTAGCTATAGTCGATTTGTAGCGTATGGAACATTTTTTTTTTTCGCGATTTCGATATTGGTCCCATAATGAAAGTTGTTCAGTTTGATGGTCTACACCACCCCCTTAAAGGTTTATTTATATTTTTGTAACACCTTGTATAGGTACTTACCTATTTTTTATGCCATAAGGTAGAAGCAATTATGAGTCAACTACTTGATATCAAATAATGATATTGTTTCTGAACAAAATTGGTACACATTCCTGCTTCATGGAAAATATTAAAAATAAATACAATGAAAGGGGAAACATGGCACATGAGGGAGGGGCTGCTTAAAAAAAGTAATAAGAATTCTTCGGCAGTTTATTAAATTGAAATATTTCGGATTCCTGGCACGACGCGAGCAAAACTCGATGGAGCTGATTACCTTCTGGAACTTGTCTTTTTTTTTCTTTTGAAAAGTAATAATTATGTGACCATCCATACCATACATAGGTAATGAACAACATTACATTTTTGAAATCCCATACGTTTATTGAATAGGTAAATTAAAACTACCTTTTCATATGTATATCCATGTAGGTATAGGGACTATTGTACGTACCTACCTACACGTGTTTAGTAGTGTTGAAAAAAAAGATGAATATGGTAATTTAGAATATTGACTACACTCGTCGTGAGCGAGCATGTAAAAAGAGATAAGAAAATGGCGAAAATCTAGGTTCTTCCAGTACCTACTCTTCTCAAGAAAAATAACAATAGGAAAGTCAAACCGGTCGGTACAAAATCAATAGAATGTCTGTCTTCGCTCCTTCATAGATACGAGTAACTTGCTCGTTGAAAGTTTTACTTCGCTATTTAGACATGTTAATTTAACCTTAATTAACACTATATAAGTAATGTCCAAATTAAGAATTAATACCTATTTCTCCCCTCTGGACGGAAAGCGTCAATTGTCGTCCCACTGCGCTAAACGAAGTTGTCGCTTTCCACCTCCGTCAAGGAGAAAAATAGTATAGGTACTAACCTCGGACAGTAAATAAGAAAGCCTCAGATCACATGTTTGTTTCGGCGTAATTACATGAGTTCTGAGACCTTTCTTACTTTCCTGTCCTCGGTGTGTAGGTAATCTACTATAATTTTATCGAATGGAAATTCTATAGAAAATAGATCAGCTGATTCGAATAAAAATTCGAAGTGGAAATAGATAATCTATAGACATTCCTTACTCTTTCTACCTACTACAGCGAAAAGTCAATATTACCCAACTCACGCATTCTGCTGACACCTAAAAACGAAGCACCATAAACTCATGAATGGAAGAAAGCAACCGGCAGTGACCTTGTGGCTCGACTGGGCCCGGCTATTGCACCGCACGCGGTACCCCCCCTCTTCGCGAGGCTGCAGGGTCGGGGGGGTGACGCAAATTATTGAGCTACCTCGCCCCGCTGCATTTCCTTCCGCGTCCCGCACCCCGCCCGGGATTCGTTTTCATTTTGTTTAGAAATTGTGTTAGGTTATGATCTTGTTTGACGGTCTATTTTGAATAGGTAGTGTGGATATTTATAAAAGTACACTTATTAGGGTTTCGGGATTTTAAGTCCTGGAGTTTTCTCTATTTACCCGCCGCATCTGTTCATCTGGTCCAACCTCAGCACTCGTAGCATGCTACACGTGATACGTCTGTATCACGTCATTTGTCTCGTTCGTTCGCGCGCAAATAGAAAGAGAGCGAGGTTGTGATAGCGCTGTATCACGGTGTCATGCTACCCATACTGGAGTGCGATTTTTGAAACTCATACCATAAGTTGAACTCAGCAGTTCACCAAAATTCAGTTCAACACAATCCAGGAGTGCGATTTTTGAAGGTCAAATCATCAGTAGAAAGATGCATATTATCTCCATAGTAATTTTGACATTTTCAACAGCTGAAGAATACATGAGTGGTATGAGTTCCAAAAATCACGCTCCAGGGCTGCATCGCGGTAAATATTTGGTGATTGAACCGTGATTGGACTACGTACGAACAAGACCTATAACTTTTGATACAATTGGTATTGTGCTAATCGCGGTATGCTCTTGACAGCCGTTAGAGCCGTTTTGACAGATCGCTCAGACGTTAAAGGCTGTCAGTTACATAGAGTTTAGCGCGATGCGGAATTCAGCACAGTTGAATAGTAATTGGATTGCAATGTGATTAGAACTGAAATTGGATAAGAATAGAACTTCGATGTTTTAACTTAGCGCAGTCGGGATCTTGGAGTTTTCTCTATTTAGCCGCTGCATCTAATCCAACCTCTGATCGTATCGGTCTCTCGTTCTATCAGATGATCATACATATTGGAGGAAAAGGACCAATGTACTTAGGTACTTTTTATTTTATTTTATTTTATTTTTCTTAGGAAGATTTACAGCAATTATTAAAGAGTAAACACATCCTTAAATAACTGTACGCTAATTACAAATCTACCTCTGTGTTTAGCTTTAGCGAGTACATTTATGCACTTTGAAATATCCTGCGTACCTACCTACTGCTTCTTTATATAATAATAAGTAGGTAGGTACACCTACCAGTCGAAATCAACTAGGAATCTAGTTTAACTATCATTAAGACATCAAAAGAAAAATTGTAAGTGAATATATTAACTTTTCTAAGTGGCTTCATCAATATTTGAAGCCTTAATTTTGAAAATAATCCTCAACTTTTTGATTCAAAAATATACGTTTACCAACGCAACGAAGGTAGGTATGAGCTAAAACATAAAACCAATCGAAACCCACCTTTTCAGCACATCAACAATAACCACGACTCAGCGACACCTATTCCCGTGCATCCCCAAGGATTTCAACGTCACGTTTTTGTTGCCTGTTTTGAATATAGCCAGAGCAACAGCTGATCGGGCGACGTTGCCGTCCCGTGCCGCCCCCGCCGGCGTTGTTGCCGCTACGTGCATGCTCAGAGGCGATCGACCGACCCCCCTGTTTCCCCCCTCAACTCTCCTAGGAGCATTTCTCTTGCTAGCGAGGTTTCTGAAATAGTTTGGGTTGCTAGTATGTTATCAAATTGGAGGGGAATGTTTGCTTGAAGTCTATAGGGGTTAGTTGGTCGATTGGTGACGGGAATAAGATTTGTTTTGGGAGCTTGCTCCAGTTGCAATTGCTGATCATTAACCCCGATACAGGGATTCGCTTTAGTTAGAGAAATATGAGAAAAGATGCTGCCTTGGAGAGAATGAATGAATCTTCGAGTTAATATTTCTTCTTCTTGTTTGACATGACATACCTACATCCCGATCCTCCTAGTAAAATGATCTAGATGGACGGAATAATACAATTAAATGTCCAAATCCTAGTTTCTTTCTGTTGTAGGTACTTATTTTATTTGTCCTGACATCAAACTTCAAATAGGTTATGGGCCCACTGTAAATTCTTTACTGCATGAATATTTTAAAATTCGTAGTGTTACACTGTAACATATTTCACATTGGATTTTTCATTTCAATGTAACGAAATATGAAACTATTTTTATATGAAAAGTTGTATTTATTTTCGTCCAGACATATTCCCAGTAGAAATATGGTAAAAGATGCCGACTTGGAGGGAATGAATGACGCAGGCTGTCTTCGAAGCGGTGCTGTTACAATGACGTCTAGAAAACAAAAAAACTGCACAAATTTATCAAAAGTGGTTAGCCTTGTCAATTGAGATGTTTCTTTAGGTAGTATAAGGTAAAATACAAGCTTTACAGAACAACCTGACGCCCTATGTAACCTACGATGACGAATAAATATTATATTCGAATTTATGATACCCTAGGTATGAAGCTGAGCTGCAATCGCGGTAAATATTCGGTGATCGAACCGTGATTGTACTACGTACGAACCATAACTTTTGACACATTTGGTATTGCGCTAATCACGGTACTGCTCTTGACAGCCGTTAGAGCCGTTTTGACAAGCCGTCAGTTACATAGAATTTAGCGCGATGAGGAATTCAGGACAGTTGAATAGTAATTGGATTGCAATGTGATTAGAACTGAAATTGGATAAGAATAGAACTTCGATGTTTTAACTTAGCGCAAGCTTGCTCCTGGAAACAACAGTATCAGAGTCCACAAGTAATCGCGCAATACTCGAATAGGTACACAAATACGTTGCAAGGACTTCTGTACGTGAGATGTCACAATTCCCAAAGGATTTTGTCTATCGGTAAAGATTCTCTATTCAGCCGAACCAATACACACGCCATTGTGTAAATACATACATAATCTCGATTCTTGATCATGTTTTCTTTCGCAGTGGCTAGAAATATTATTCTAAAAAAATGTAGGTATACTTATTTAGAATTTTTCTACCTGAGTAATAATGCATATTGCTAGTAAATCAATGTTAATGTTTAAGAATCTTCTTTGTCATGTGTGTTTTTACAATTTGACATATTCGAAAGGAAGAATCGCTTTTGAAAAGAAAGAAAGAAAGAAAACGACTTATCAAAGCGTTTTTCCAACTGGGCTCTACCAAATGAAGGATTCGACTCTATCAAGGCGTTTTTCCAATTGGGCTTTACCAAATTAAGGATTCGACTCTTTCAAGGCGTTTTTCCGAATGGGCTCTACCAAATGAAGGATTCGACTCTGCCAAGGCGTTTTTCCCTATTTGGGCTCTACCAAATGTAGAATTTGACTCTGTCAAGGCGTTTTTCCATCTGGACTTTTCTGAATGGGCTCTACCAAATGAAGGATTCGACTCTGTCAAGGCGTTTTTCCGAATGGGCTCTACCAAATGAAGGATTCGACTATGTCAAGGCGTTTTTCCAATTTGGGCTCTACCAAATGAAGAATTCGACTCTGTCAATACAAGGCGTTTTTCCAAATTGGGCTCTACCAAATGAAGGATTCGACTCTATCAAGGCGTTTTTCCAATTGGGCTCTACCAAATGAAGGATTCGACTCTGTCAAGGCGTTTTTCCGAATGGGCTCTACCAAATGAAGGATTCGACTCTGTCAAGGCGTTTTTCCAATTTGGGCTCTACCAAATGAAGAATTCGACTCTGTCAAGGCGTTTTTCCGAATGGGCTCTACCAAATGAAGGATTCGACTCTATCAAGGCGTTTTTCCAATTGGGCTCTACCAAATGAAGGATTCGACTCTATCAAGGCGTTTTTCCAATTGGGCTCTACCAAATGAAGGATTCGACTCTGTCAAGGCGTTTTTCCGAATGGGCTATACCAAATGAAGGATTCGACTCTGTCAAGGCGTTTTTCCAATTTGGGCTCTACCAAATGAAGAATTCGACTCTGTCGAGGCATGTTTCCAATTGAACTCTACCACAATCTGGTAGAGAATTTCAAGGTATCTTCTAATTGTACTATTCTTAGAAAGAATACCAACTTTATTGATTGAAAATGTATTTCCAATCAATGTATCAATCAATGTATACAGTTTCAATGAGCACAATCAAAAGATTAGTATTTAACACGTCCACTATAATGAACAGTGCCAATTAAAGGTTTCATTTTTAACTTTACACAACAGCTGATTTTGAAATGGCTTAACAATAGCACTTTTCTAAAGGCTTAATCTATGCCAAGTCAGTATTTTCCCATTCTTTGTTACCGTAGCTGTAAGTGCCAACTGCCTAATGATTTGAATCTAAAGCACAGAATAAGTAATTCTAAAGTGCAATGTCCGTAACCGACACGAATGCATCACGGGAAAATCAGTCCAGCCTGCTTTCTCACTAACTTTTATACCGTCGTGCTGTTGTAGAGTTTAGGAGATTGACTTAAGGTTCATTATTGTGTGTAGATCCGTGACATTTGGTCGAAACTATGATATTTCTACAGGGGACCGTTTTCATACAAACTTCAAGGTAAGGTAACAGATATGACGCTACATAAATTTAGTTTTTATCAGAGAAATATGCTCTTTATACTTTCAAAATTGGTTAGTCTAACGTCGTTATTCTTGTGAGTGAAATGATAATTTGGTTTTACAAGTGTAAGTTAAGACTTGTCCTTAAAATAAGACTTATACGACTGGTGAAATTGGCTCTACATCATTGACTTACACTCTAGCGATAGACAGGCCATTTCATAGAAGCAACATGTTCCACTTGAATGCGGTAGGCGCACCGCATTGATGTTCCCGAGTTCACTTCGTCACTATGGCAATGACAGACCACAATGTGTCATTTTGTGTTGTTTTGTGTGACATGTATCGTTGTTTGTTTGAACGAGCTTGTCTATCGCTAGACTAAATGTCAGTGCTCTTAGCCCCACTTGCGTCAACATGGGTTAGCAATAAACTCCAGGTTAAGTTGGTAACTCATGATTTTTTGTATAGAAAAACAATTGAGATACCTAGATACCTATTTTACCCAAAGTTAACTGGTAACCTAGGTTGACGCAAGTGGGGCTAAATGTTTTAAAAATCATGTTGACATTTAACACGGCCCTACTAATATGCTCAGGGTTTTTAAGGGGATGATTCAACCATAAAACTGAACATCTCCCAAAGCGCGAAAAAAAATATCTGCTGTTCCATACAAATCTGCAAACCTGCTCTACCCAAACGTAAGGGAGAGAAGATTTCTTTTTCGCGTTTTTGATGTTACTCCCACTTATGCTCAGTTGCAGAAACGCTCATTAGAGTTAATCCTCCATTAAATCTCTTGCTAGCTTTTACTACGTCAACAAGACAAAAATTGACAGCAAGATATTTAATGGAGGATTAACTGTTCTTTGATAAATTCTTGCTAGTTTCCTTTACCTACCATCCGAATTACCTCTTACAATCCCCTTCTGAACAATGTATATGGCTACGGAACCCTAACATGTGCGTTACCGATACGGTCTTGGCCGGTTTTTCTTCACTAAGTCTGTTAAAAATTTGTGTTTCTATTGTAAGCTTCTTAACAAACTCGTCTTGACAAACTCTTCTGAATGAAGGACTCTCAACTCTCTCTCATCGAGATAAGGTACACGTTTATATTGTTACATATAGGTACTTCAGTACTTCAGTTGTAGGTATAGATAGCAAACGAATCGATCACTTGACGTCTTTCACGCATGTCTCGAAGCTTTGCAATATTATTGATCATGTTTTATATCGACGCGACTAAGGGATAGAATCTATGGTTTTAAGGCAGTGTTTTTGTGGCTGGGAGGTTAGACATAGGTATAAATAAGTACCTAAATCTGACACTGAATTGCTTTTTGGAATATTATACAATGTGAAAGACGTGTTACTTTGAATTTATCAACTTTTCATACAGTAACCAATAGCAGTAACAGACACACATTTTCTGTATTTTATAACTTACATAGACTTTTATTTTACTGCACATTGAAAACGTCTCATATGTATTGAAATTTAAAAATAAATGACTGACTCAGGTAATACCTATATTCGTTCAGTATATTAATCATAAAAGCCAATGATGAATAAATCATGCGAGAAAAGAAAACCCTATTTCAAAAATGTTACGCAATCTAATGAAATTGAAAACGAGATTTCATTCAAGCCTAAAATATTCCATTAAGGGCCAAAAAAGCTGTATTTTACTATTCTCGGAGAAAAAAAAACACAATTTGCGTCAGCGGCAACACGGCCACAGAATACGTAATAGTACGAACGTACAGAAGAATAGCTAAGACATTTAAAGAAATAACTACTCTCGTTCGTTGTAACAAAGTGCAATCTACCTGGCACCAGCACTACGTGCCTACAATTTTAATTAGGTATAAACAAGTAGGTACCACGTACGTGTGCAGGCGAGAAAGTACCAAATCAATACGCACGAGTGAGAGCTTATTTTATTTTGGTGTCTTACGTTGTCCTGTCACTGCTCTATTATTTGTTTGTAGGTAATTAATTAAAATTATATGCACATAGGGCTGGTGGGGGTAGATTGTGTTTTATTGCAGCACTACGAGAGTACCTATTTGTTTAACACAGCGGTTCCCAACCTTTGGTCCAAAGAGCATTGGCTTGGCGTGAGAGCCTCGGAAGTGATCCACGGGACGGTAGGTCGCATTACTTCTCGGAATATAATCTAACCGAATCTAAAGTTTACGAGAAACTGATTATTATTAGACACCTATCAATGTTAGAGACGTTACAGAAGAAATCAAGGAAGAGCACATTGGATTTAAAAAACAAAAAAGAAACAGAAAAGGCGCGTTGGCATCAAAATCTCTGGACAAAACTCAAAGTGGTCCTCAAAGAGACACAATAGAACTTCAATTGTTTTGACTGCTCTAGCCGTTCACTGTCCACGATTGTCATTGCAGAGCGATTCTTCTGTACGTTCTGTACTAATATCTATTCTATGGGAAAGATGATCCTTGCGCAACCAACAAACTTGGAAAAGTTGTAGCTTTCTGTCCACCTGTGAGATTAAAATACATGTTCTTTTTAGAAGGCATTGAAGTTATTTAAAACTTCATCTTCTATTATAAAAACTCTTTGGTAAAAAGCACAATGCTGTGTAGGTATAGGTACTTATGCTGTAAGCGGTTTCAAACTTTTACGTTAGAAAAAGTTAATTAAGAAATAAAGTTGGTTAAATTTATGTCCTTAGTTCTACTTAACGTTTAAAAGTTAGACTGTACATGAATACTTAAATACTCACGACCGTTTTCCTTTTGACATAAACTTTGCAACAACTATCAAAAAGTCAAGAAGATCACCTAGTCTCCACATTCCAGGATCTTTAGCAAAATTAACTAAATTGTCATACCTCAAAGAGTTCAGGATAAATTCCACAAATAATGGGCAGGAGACTCCAGGAGTGTCGTTGTTTTTACTTACCTGGAAACAAACAAATTAAAATTAAAGACTAAACGTCAAAAATATGAACCAATGTATACTCTGAAATGGATTGACAACAAAAAGAGGCTCTTTTGTTTGAAATTTTTGATCTCGGATCCGATTTCAGAGTATAGTCAACAATAAATTTTTTTACCGTACCTACGTATACGTAATACAGAAAACTCTCAAACGGTGAAGGAAAACATCGTAAGGAATACGCTGAAGAAGAAATTCTGATGCGTAGGTACCTATGTGAAATCTACCAATCCGCATTGGGAACTTAGTTGACTAACGCCCATACACCCTTCTTAAGGGTAGATCTGTGCCCTGCAGTGGGACGTATATAGGCTGATAATGATGATGAAGTATGTAAGGATTCCTGGAGAAAACATATTTTTTTGGTAACATTGTATGGTGGTACGGAACCCTTCGTGCTCGAATCAGACTCGCCCTTGGCCGGTTTTTTATTTTATTTAGGTACTTAGCTAAATATGTTTTAAATCGTGTGTGGCCAAAAATTGTGAGCTTTGCAAGCAACACAAGATAACTGTCAATTCGTTATCACCTAAGTGCAGTAAACTGACATTTTAAAAGGCTGGTCCAAAAATACTTCAATAGAATCCGATCGAGTTTTATGGTTAGCATCAACCTTTGATCAGAGGGATACATGCTGGTTCTGCTTAATGACTGCGACTGTATCAAAGACATCAGGTATCTGTTCATGTTTTGAGGAGTTTGGTTTTTGAGAGGTTCTTTGCAGAGATGCAGCGCTAGATACTAATGAAGTTTGATAATATTTTCAATGCTAACCAATTAAAGTCTAATGATATTTTTCAAACACGTTCTAGAAACTGATCTATGTGTCTAATTTGTCAGATTTCCTTTAAAATATACTGTTCAATGCTTGATAAAGTAATAAAAGTATGATAACAACTGTAACAACCGTAACTTTGAAACTATACATATTAATTTCTAGATCGTGTTTACAAAAAAGTAAACAGTTGCATAACTTTAAGAGGTGATTGTGCCTATGATACTGAACAACTTTCCCAAAGAAACCTATAGGAAATACGTAAAAAAAAAAATTATACTTCCCATATAGGTACGAAATGCACAGAGTACTATAATTCTAAATGCAATCAGCTGATCGAACTTTTGTATGAAAAGTCAAATTTTTTTTTGCGAATTTCCTAAAGGTTTCTTAGGGAAAGTTGTTCAGTATCATGGGTACAAACACCCCTTAAAGTAATGCAACTGTTTACCCTAACACCCTGTATTAGTGTCCGACCGAAACTAGTTTTTACAACCGAAACCGAAACCGAAACCGAATTTCGGCTTCGGTTCTAGTTTCGGCCGAATCCGAAACCGAAACCGAAACTTCCTTATAACATAATTCTTCCCTACGTTTTAGGTTTTTTCAATGTAACTAATTTGTGTTTTATAATTATGTTCACAGAAGCGGTTAATTTGATAAATTACTTTAGTTTTGATGTTTTTAAATCAATTTTTTCTACTGTACATGTAGGTAGGTACTTGATGTGTTTGCATATCTATCTATGTGGTGAGGTGAGGTATGTTTTAAAATAATCACTGAAATCAGTTTAGAATATAACATCAAATCACGTAGGTAATAACATTATGTATGACCTGTCTTTTTGATATTTAAAATTATTTATAGTAATATTAGTAGTAGTAGTGAAGTTTATTTAAGTATTATAAACTGCCATTAATTTCTGCATATTTATAGACTTGAACAAAAACACTTAATACCTACATGGTGTAAATTTAAATACCTACATTACATATTAAAGGGGGTGCGTCAGTCCATCAAACTGAACCACTTTTAGTATGGGGTCAACACAGAAAACGCGAAAAAAAATCTGCTGTTCCGTAGAAAACGTCAAAGGCCACTTGTATGGAACACGGCCCAAATGTATGGAAAGGCTGTTTTTTTTTGCCATTTCGATGTTCGTCCCACAGTGAAAGTTGTTCAGTTTGATGGTCTGAAGACACTAAAAAGTATGTAACGCATTAAAGTATACACCACTTATGTTTCACATGAATAATATAAAAGTAACTGATTGCAATTTTGTTTATGTGTATGTTACTCATAATGTTTATGCCTGTCTCCCTTTGGGGTAGAACAGCCAGACAAATATCAGTTTCTAAATAGTCAGGTACCTACCTTATTTTAATCGAAAACAAAGTCAAACAAAGTTTAATAGATATACCAATAGGTACCAAAACTTTGCAAAAACATCAAAAACGTTGCATAAAAATACAATAATAGAACTGAAATTGATAATTTATAAAAAAGGTACCTTAATAAATATTACCTGATTGGAAATAATATAACAAAATTGAACATAACCTCTAAATTCACAGTAATCCACACCACAAAACCAACAGCGCAACTCGTAAACATGGGCGCGCGAAGTGAATTCAACACTCCCCACTACACCGAAGACCGGGCGATAACTCACGAACGTAGTTTCGGTTTCGGTCGTAGTTTCGGCCCTTTTTCTGCCGAAACCGAAACCAAACCGAAACTCCAAATTTGGGCCGAAACTGGCCGAATCCGAAACCGAAAACGAAACTTCGGTCGGACACTACCCTGTATAATCAAACATATCGTTAGTATGGAGCGCCGTAGAGGGCATTTATCTACAACTATACTTCTATACCTACTAATATTACTTATTAAGAGGTAAAATTGGTTTCAACCGTTCATATAGGTTTCAACCGTTCATTTATCATTTACCGATTTTGGAAATTCTTTCACAAATATTAAGCTACAATATTCTTAGTAACTTAGGCTATATTTTATGTTGATACGCGAACAAAGTCGCGGGCAAAAGCTAGTCCTCTATTATAACATTAACTATAATTATGTTAGCGGCTAACAGTTAACCTATGTACTTACTATGTAGTTATGCATGTATACAAGGTAGGTAGTGGTAAATGTGCTACCTTTTTGTGCTGTCTTCCTTTGATCTAAGCGGATCAAAGTATTAAAATCTAACAAAAGATAGGATCAAGCACTTTCAACTAACAAACAATAGAGTCTAAACAGAACAGAGTAACAAATCTACATACAAAGCCGAAAACAAAGCTATTATTAACATATTCTGACAGAAAACGTATCTGTAAAACGTGGCCAAGTTCTTAAAACTCTGTAACCGAATTGCTTTGAGGCGATGTTTCGTGTCAAAAGTTCTTGTCTTTGAAAAGTGTCCGCCTGTTTTGAAACATTAAAATTATAGAATAATTTTAAATTTTAGTTAACTCACAGCCCACGTGGAAGTCGTAAAAAGTTTCTCCCTCTTTTGGAGTCAAATACCCCTTCGTAGAAAGTGCCTTTGTAGTAGAACCACGTAAAAGGTTACCCTAAAATGCGTCTATGGTTGATATTTTTTGGAAGTCACTGTCGCGTAAACATATATTTCATTATTTTTATAAGGAATGCTAAATTAGCTATAACAATCCGTGCTGTTATTATAATTGCGAAAGTTATTCTGCCTGTCTGTTGCGTTTTCACGGTGTAAAACCACTGAATCGATTATTATGAAATTTGGTATACTCGTAGACATAACTTGAACTTCGAGGAAGGACATGCATAAAATTCCACGCAAACAAAGTCGCGGTTAACAGCTAGTAATAATTATAAACATTCTATGGGTAATATAGGTATTTTTTGGTTGGATCCAGACACAAAAGATTTGTTATTGTCTTTGGGACGGATCCGTGACAAACACAGACGAAGGGCTAAGGCGTACTTCAAAACTAAAGTCCTGAGTGAAAATCCCGGTTCAATTTAGGATGTTATTAGCTTATACTGTCATCTTCTGCATCTGGTCCCTAATAAAAACCATGGACCTTCAGTTTCGAATCAGAACAATGAGTGTGTCTATGAACCTGATAATATATTTTTGCTGTTTGCTATATTTTATCAATAAAATGTCATCAAGACTTGGCTTGGCTATACGTATACTGCCATGCAACATAGCATTAGGTATAGGAATTACGTCTAGCAGATTATGTACTATTATCATGTAAATTTTGCAAAACTCGATGGTATTCTGATTTCATGCTGACATTTTGGCACAAAGTTATTATTTAAGTAGATGTCGGGAATTCTTGGCAATAAAACAGTAGGTTACGCGCATAACAAGGCACTAGGTTGGTATTTGGTACCTACATGATATTAATTATAGCCATGTTATACACAAAAAATCTTATGTGATTGCGAAATTCAGAAGGTCCGGCAAAAGTAGGGTAGAGTTTTCGTCCCGCTGCGTTAAAGAAAGTTGCCGCTTTCCACCTCCGTCGAGGAGAAAAATAGTATAAATTACATGAGATCTGAGACCTTTCTTACTTTCCTGCCTCGGTATGTAATCTACTATATTTGTAAGAACTTTTTTCTTCAAATTCTTAACGATGGTTGATGTTTATGGTTAATACGCTGGACTGTCAAACCAGGGTCCTGGGTTCGAATCCCGGTTTTGTCATGGATGTTATATGTTTGTGCTGTTGTCTCGTGTTTTCCATAGGTAATAAAAAGCCTGGTAGCTTACTTGGGATCGCTACAATGTACCTCTGTGCTCTTGAGAGCGGATGCGACTGACGCGTGGTTCTGTCATGTTTTCATGGTAACTATCGGCCGTCGGCCGCGAGCTTACTATGAAAACGTATGGCATATATGACAGAACCACGCGTCAGTCGCATCGACCGCTGGGATCGGAAGTGAACCTTAAGTCAAGTCAAGGTCTTGGACTTTGTTATGTCTATGCAGGCGCAGTGCTACAGGCAGTGGAAACGAGCAAAAATCGCCATAGCAACAGTACCACGCCTTTAAAATTCTTAAACAATCTCAGTAAGTACCTACCTACTTTTTTTCTTTAACATTATGGGTGACTCGACTAAAACCCAATGCATAATCGACCGTCGTCCCTAATGTAATGCGATGCATATTCATTTGTCGACACAAAGGTCGGGTACAGGGCAACGAACCAGCTTTTTACACATTATGCAACGCTTAGGGATCCGCGGGCGAAATGTAAGCTTTTCGTAATTGAATGTCAAAGGCAGAGACGGTACGTGTTTGGGATGTTGAGGGATGCCAGTCTATGGGAAAGCGTATATATGATGATGGTATTTTACCATATAATAACATAAGTTAATAGAGATCGAACGGCGAAAATTTTCACAATTTCGATAACTGTTGCCCGCTATTTCGTCTGCGTTTATTTAAAAAGTACTAGGTATTCAATTTTTTCATAAATCAATCAAACATATAGAATACGGTGTGGGTCAGGATGGCGGGTGTATGGTTATAAATGGCGGAGAGAAAAAAGATAGAAAATACAAAAATAGACGGTCTTATCTTTAAAAAGCTATTTCTTCCAGACAACCGTCCGAGGAGGACTTACCACGACCAATTAAATGGTCTTCTCCGAAAAGGACAAGTGCGTAGCACCCTCAACCGACGGAAGTGCATCAAGAGGTGTATGAAAGTGGATGAGGCGAGAGAAATTTATGTCAAAATCGTAGTGTGTGGCGACTGGCGAGCAGTAGTCTGCCTACCCCTGAAAATTTTGGGAAGAAGAATGCCTGGTAGAAGCGGGACTTCCTGGTTTAAGAACCTGTGTGAATGGTTCGATATGAAATCTACCTCGCTATTTAGGGCTGCAGTCTCCAGGGTTCGCATAACCAACCTCCACCAAAATGATAGGCAACCTCCGATAGGAGATGACACTACAAGAAGAAGATACCACGCTAACGAGCATTGATATCTTATTCTTATATGAAGCAGGCAAATACAAAATGCAAGAGGCAAACAACAAAGTGAGGCAAGTGAATTTGTGGACCTATAGTTCTACATACAGGGTCCAACTTAATATGCTGACACTTTTTAGGGGATGACCAGCAGACCGTAAAACTGAACAACTTACTGTATGGGACCAACATCGAAATCGCGAAAAAAAAACTGTCACATACATTTGGCTCGAGTAGGTTTGCAGATTTGTATGGAACAGCAGATTTTTTTTCGCGATTTTGTTGTTGGTGCCATAACGAAAGTTGTTCAGTTTGACGGTCTGATCATCCCCTTAAAAAAGTGTCAGCGTATTAAGAAAGACTTCTGTAAAGTACTCTGTGGTTCTACCTACTATATTTATGTATTGCCGTGTGGTTCTGGCTTAGAATGGACCACCCCAATTCTTCCCGTGGGTGTCGCTGTCGTACGAAGCGACTAAGGTGTTTATGTGGACGTAAGGCCATATTTCACCACTTGACACGTCATTCCATCCTAAAACTGAAATTGCTAATTGTGAGCATTGCTACAACCATAGACCTAAACTCTAGCGCTATACTTGCCCTTTCATAGAAGCAACATGTTCCACTTGAATGAGGTGTCCGCACCTGATTGATGTTCCCGAGTTCACTTCGTCACTATGGCAATGACAGACCGCAATGTGTCATTTTGTGTTGTTTTGTGTGACATGTTGTTTGTTTGAACGAGCTTGTCTATCGCTGGAGTAATATGTCTATGGCTACAACTTCATTCTTAAGGGGGTTGCAGAGACGTTCACATGCAACTAGATGGCGCTCGGGAGCATCATTCCTGATTTTATCACATTTTATTTTATATCTCGTAATTGTGATGATTTCAATCAAAATTGTCAATTATGCGGGCACTTGTGTTTATGTTTTACTGATCTAGCTACAAGTTATAGTAATTTTATTGTTCATACGAATTTGATATACATTTTAATTTTAATCAATTTCATACAAAACTTTGACGTATAACATTCGTAGACGGTATTAACAAAAGTAATATTTTATATATGTAAAAATAGTTAAGAAAATCAAGATTACGCATCTCAAATAACATTTGCAATTTATAACATAATTACGAAGATATAAAATAAAATGTGATAAAATCAGGAATGATGCTCCCGAGCGCCATCTAGTGTAGTGCAACTCCCTCTGCAACCCCCTTAAACAGAAAGATTCTGAGGGCCTACCATGAGTTTTCCCTGTATTTTACTACTGTAGTTACGTCGCCAATTCGTATGACAGAAATTAGTTCTCAACGTAACCACTAGGAGCGCTGTATGAAATTCAATACAAAATTGGTGACTTAACTACAGTAGTAAAGAACGGTGAAAACTCATGGTAGACCCACTGACCACCCTAAAATACGGTCGTGCGTGAGTTTATGTATCGTATGATTCGATACTATAGGGGCTGAAAGTAAAGTAAAGTAAAGTAAAGTTGACCATTGACCATTCTATTCAAAGCCACAAGGTTCACGTGACATAATTTACAAAACAGAAACTGGGAACAACGAACAAGTCCCAAATGATATAACGAAGGTGAATGCCCTCCGTTTGGCGGCCGGGATTGAACCCCTGACCTCTAATTCACGGGTCGATAATCACGACTACTTAATAATGTATCAGGTAGGCAGTAACCACGATTTCGTAATAGATTAGAACACGATTGGAATGGAAATGTTTTAATTATCGTAGACGTGTGGTTACGGAATAGATAACCCTATTTATTTCAGTGGGTGTCGTATGAGGCAAATAAGGGATAAGGCAATATATACAGGGTGAAATTGATATCATTAGCAACTAAGAGTCTAGGTACCCATCTAATGAACAACTTTTACTATGGGAGTAAACCGATTGGAGCAAAAAAAAAAATCTGCTGTTCCATACTAAACTACAATGCCTACTCGACTCAAATGTATGCAAAAGTAGATTTTATAGTTTTTTTTTGCTCCGGTCGGTTTGCTTCCCTCTTGCTGTATCTTAGTTTAAAAGGATGCTAATGATATCAATTTGACCCTGTAAGTACATGAATGCTGCGGGTGGTGCTATCTGTGTGGCAAAATAAGGGTTGATTTTATTTTTATTACTGCCATCTACTGCCATCGACTCTGTAGAAGAAGGACTTTGAAAAACTATAAACGCCAGTCGCCCTCTATGCAGAATTTTCGACAACTGTTTTGTTTTAATAACATAGTAACTACAAATGAAAAAGAAAAATTAAAAAAAAATATCCGTGTGGTTCCGGCACAATCCTCTGTGGTTCCGGCTTAGAATGGATCAACCCAATTCTTCCCGTGGGTGTCTTACGCTTCGACTAAGGGACTAAAGGTTTCTTTTGCAGTGTTTATGTGGGGGAAAGGCTAGCCACCTCTCACCACTAGACACGTCATTCCATCCTGAAACTTAAATTGCTAAATGTGAGCATTGCTACAACTACAGAACGTTCGTAGTTGTAGCAATGTGTCTGACCACCCCGAAAGGTTACAGTCGTGAGATTATATGTATGTGTGTAATAAAATACCTATCTATCGATAAAATCTGTTACGTTTAAAGGCGTGACCGTAGTTGACAATTATGTCTGCCCATTTCATGTTCCGATGTAATAACACTGACACGGGTATCGTATGGTGTTACAAAGCCGTTCGCATCAAAAGGGTTCAAAGAATCTATTTGATAGATTCAGTTCAACGTCGTTTTCTATTGTTGTACGGTCAGCAGCAGAGAAATCTAACCCCTTGCGCTTATACAGGGTAAATTTTATATCACTGTGGATTATAGCTCGAGAAGATTTGTATTTTAGTATGGAACATCAGGTATTTTGTTGTTGATTTCTATGTTGGTCCCATAGTGAAAGTTGTTCAGTTTGATGGTCTAAACAACCCTCTTAAAAGTTTTAAATGTTATTTTTACTTTTGTAACACCCAGTATAATAGGTACAGTTAACATCAAAAGTATCTAAGCACGTTAAGTGTTAATAAATATCTGAACAACTTTACGATAGCAAACCTTATTTCAACTCACAAAGAAATCAAATGAATTTATATGTCATGTTATTATTTGTCAAGCTGAAAACAAATGTTATCTTGTAGGAAATAGGGTTTATTGTCGTGTAATTGTTCAGATGTTTTTGAACGCCGGAGATGCTAAGATACTTTTGATGCTGACTGTACTTTATCTAAGCCATAACAGAAATTTTTCATGATTTTTCGCACACATGTCAACAAAACAACGGAATGAACATAAATCCAGAATTGCCGGCAGTATCCGACTCTATAACAAAAGAAATCCTCAAACATTTTTATTCTTTTTTTCGGCCAAAAACGTGCGAAACCTCGTCTCTTTTTAACGATGTCGGTAGGTGCTAACGAAATTAATAGCTTCCTTTTAATTGGCAACGAAATTACAGGCCCACGTGCCGTATCGTGTTTTATTGGTTTTTTTCTTAACGATAAAAGCGTGTAAAAGTATGATTCACCGAACTCGATAGGTTTTTATTATAGTAGGTCAGTCAGCAGACTATGAATTCATCATGGTTATAGTCTGTGATGTCATAGGGCTAGGATATTTAGGGGAACTATGAGGTGTCTGTGTGGTGTCGGCTAAGAGTAGAACCATCCCATTTCCTCCCGTGGGTGTCGTAAAAGGCGACTAAGGGATCTACCGGAGGATGGGCAGCAGCATCCTCTGAGTACACACATTCAATCCAACTGCGACCGCCAACCCGCCTGCCAAGCGTGGCGATTATGGCAAATTCTCCCATTTTTGGAGAGGCCTATGTCCAGCAGTGGACGTTTATCGGCTGATATGATGATGAGGTTATAGAGTACCATGGAGTCGCTATCGTTTACTTTAACTTTTGATGTAGGTAATAGACACAGTTATGTTTATCTCTTTAATGAAAATCGTAAAGCATGCATAGGCCGTAGCATGATAAGTGATAACATGACATAAATAAGTATTCTAGATGCGTATGATAAGGCCACCATATAATCTCGTCCATTCGCGCACAAATAGAAAGAGAGCGAAGGCGTGGTTATACTATGCTGCCATACTACTGCTGCAGGTTTCCTTATGGTGTTGTCCTTCACCTAAAAACCAGCAGATTCTAATCAGCCATCGGCAGCTTCAACATCTCTTATATCACCATATGTGGCTGAACAGAAAGCTAGCATACATGATCAGTGCATCCTACCGGTGCTCACCTACGGAGCAGAGACATGGGTTTTCACAAAGGAGGTCACCGACAAACTCGGAGTAGCGCAGAGAGCAATTGAGAGGAAGATGGTAGGAGTTACGCTAAGAGACCGAAAGCGAAACGAATGGCTCAGAGAGCGGAGCAAAGTCACTGACGTCATCAAGCGTATCGCGAAGCTCAAGTGGCAATGGGCTGGTCATATCGCCAGAAAAGAAGGCTCGTGGGGCGAAGGCACTGTTGGAGTGGAGACCCTGGGGAGAAAAACGCCCAAGAGGAAGACCGCAAATGCGTTGGTATGACGATATCAAAAGAACAGCTGGAGTGAAATGGATAGAGAGGGCACAAGATCGAGAGGGATGGCATAGACTGAAGGAGGCCTACACCATTACGGTTGAAAACGGCTAAGAAGAAGAAGAAGAAGGCGGATCAGTCGCATGTCACATTCGCAAAATGTCAATATGATCTCGACTCTATATACCCTAGGACTCTTTGGAAATGTTCTCTTACTACCGAGTCAGAGATATTCTGAAAACTCAGAACATCCACAACTCACTAGTAGTACCGAAACTCTGTCCAGTTTGACGGTGAGTGAGCTCGTTGCCACTTATAAATCATATAATGGACAGTGGGTACAAAACACGTCTCGGAATTGAAACATGCAGGTTTTCTCATGATTTTTTTCTTTCACCGATCGATCCAGCAAAATTGCATGTTTATGCAAAATGTTGCATGTGTCCATTCCATCAGATTTAGGAGCGTAAGAATGAGAGAATGCATCTGTGTTGAACTTTGTAAGAAAGTATTTAATCGAATTCTACCTAACTATTTGGTTTTTGATTAAAGAGGGTTGATGAGAGCAGGAAGTCACCAGTTTTTATAAAATGGTTTTTCAATTTATAAACGTTGAGGCGGCCTAGATTTTATTTAACTTCATTTTGAAGTCCTAACGAGGTCTGTCGATGTCGACTAACTGAATATTTTTAGTCTAGCTTCACCCAGCATCTGGATTTAAACTTAAATAATTGAATCTACAATCTACGAACAGCAAAACTGCTTGATGATCGATTTTCAATTTCTACGTTAAGTGAGTAAATAGAAAAAGTAATTTTTAAGAAAAACTGATCTAAAGGCTACTGCCATGCCATTTTTTCTGCCTGCAAACAGACTTGCACCGCGACTCTCTCACTCAATAAAGTTTTTCAAATTGTTTTTACCTGTCAAATTGAAGAAACATTTTCATTGGCGTCGTTCTAAATTGTACTTTATGTAATAAAATACTGGGATTCGTAACAAAGTCAGTCTAGCAATTTGAAGATAAAATGTAGGAAGCAATTTTATAAGATTGCTTACTGCGATATTTTATGAAATTGCTTGAGAGACAGGCAAGTTTATGTTATACGCTTTTAATGGTTGCATTATAATACCGATAGACATTATTAGATACAATGTCTTCCCCACACTTGCACGACGCAAGAGCAAATGAATGCAAAACCACAAACTATCACGACAATAATAACTCTCGTTGTACAATTACAAATACCAAATTTCTTATTAGCATGTTGGTGTAGGATTAGCTGTATTCCCTGAGAGGCAAGTTTCCGGTTTATAATAAGTACCTATTTCATATCTAAGATTTCATACAAAATTGCAATAATGTATGGGACAGTAGATTTTATACAAACAAAAAAGCGACCTTGTCTTTGCAGTGAAAGTTGTTCAGTTTGATGGTCTTAACCCACCTCTTAATTATTACCTCCACCCTGTATACATGGTGTTAGGGTTGCATTACTTTAAGGGTTGATTGTACCCATGATATTGAAAAACGTTCCCTAAGAAAATATAGGAAATTCTTGAAAAATTATCAAGATCAAAAGCTGATCGAACTCTTGTATGAAAAGTAGATTTTTTTTTGCTACTTCCTTATATTATGTTTCTTTGGGAATGTTGTTCAGTATCATGGGTACAACCACCCTTTAAAGTAATGCAACTGCTTACCCTAACACCCATGTAGTTTCACATCTCCGCTACTCAAACTCGAACCGCTGCCGCCTCTGGTTTGGCAAGGAAATCAAGGAATCTCTACCTTGCGAAGAGATTAACCAATTCAAGGTGGTCTTAAAATACAAGACGGTAAAGCCGATAATCTGGACACGTCTCGACGCAGAAAAAAAACAGCCAAGTGCAAAGTCGGACTCGCAAACCGAGGGTTCCGTAGGTACCACCACGCAATACAGGGTCCTACTTAATATGCTGACACTGTTTTAAGAGAAGTTTATTCCGAGAGCGCAAATGTGCGCTGCATACAAACCAAGTCGGGTGATATTTTCAATACTAATATATATAAATAATTAAAGTCAATGAGATTTTTCAAAAACAATTTAGAAACTAATCTCTATGTTTGTATGAAGTTAGATTTTTGTTAAAATGTATAGTTTTATTCCGATACGAACCCTTTAATGCTAGGATTAATTTAAGATTTGTATGGACATCTTTGAGGCACTGTAACTTTGAAACTATACATTTTAACTAAAATCTGACTTCATACAAACATAGCCAAATAATTGTTTTTTGGTTCTAAATAATAATTATGTCAGTGTGTTTTGTTGTGTATGCAAATAAAAATATTTTCTTTCTTTCTTTCACTATGGAGCCTAACTCAGGAAAGGCGAAAAAAAAACAGCTGTCCCATACATTTGAGTCAGGTAGCTGCAATCAAAGTATGTACGTTATTAAATTGAATTAAAAATTATTTATTTCAGTTTTGGCTATCTATGCTGGTACAACAGTTTTGTATGATACAGTTGATTTTTTTCGCGTTTCCTGAGGTAGGCTCCATAGTAAAAGTTGTTCAGTTTGATGGTCTGAGTTCACCGTTTCAGTCTACATAGGGCTGTCCCATTACACTCTGCATAATAGTGTCCTGTTGGAACTCTTTGGGTACGGAACCCTAACAAGGAACTTCATCCAAGAACCCAACAAAATAAATATACAGACCTATACACCCAATAAAATCAATGTAGCCTAGTCTATCCCCGAAGGCTATCCAGGCCCGTGCGTGAGAGAGAAAGTGCCACTTTCATTTCACTCAAGTTTGAAAAGGATAGCGAACTGCCAATTTTATTAGGGCGTTACTGATTTAACTGCAGCCTGCAACATGGGTTAATTGTTTTAATTAAGAATCGAGTAACATTACGGTTCGTAAAGTATTCAGTTTCTAGAGGAAATTAATGAATTTTGTTAAGTGGATGAGGAATGACAATCGATCTCTACACACATCTTTCGCCTTTTCAAACTCCACACGTTTTATTACACACGTCCGCCGGTTAACATTAATTTTATAAAGAAAAGTTATGCGCGAAATCGGTTAAATCGGTTATGTGATTCGGTTTAGTATACGTCCTACAAGGGTTCCCTCTACCGATAACAATAAATCTCTAAAGACAAAATAGGTCCTACTTAATTGACTAGGAAAATATTTTTAAATATTATTGATTATAAACATGTTACAGCCATGTTGTCCCACACGTCCCCTTAAGACGCAACTGATTGAAAATTTCGTTCTCTAGGTAGTGGGCTCGGTAGCGAAATCGGATAACGCCTTCTCCGGTTTGGAAGAGTAAGGGTTCAAGTCCCGCCCGAGACAAATTTTTCAATCTTTAATTACCTATTATTATTTACAGATGTTAATTTACTACGGCGTCTCTACTACGACGTTACTATCTCGTCGCCTTAATGGACAGTTGGTCTAGAAATTAGACCAAACTCGTCGATCTATATTTTATGAAGCGAGAAACTGCCAGATTCGTTACGGTCCAAGAAACACCCCTATATACCGAGGAGCGTTAAATTTTAGCGATACCCAGTAACTATATGTATATATTATGTACTATGTATCTGGTTTGTATGTATTTGAAACTGGCAGTAGGGTTGGTACTGGAACTTCGATCAATATTCTCTAAAAATAATGAAATTTGTGGATGTTTTGATTCTGTAACATCATACTGAAAGAGAAGAGCAACAAATTAGGATAACATTAAACATGCATTTCAAAACAAACGTTATCCCTTAATCGCCTCATCCAGCACCCATGAGATGAAATGGGATATTCATTTCATAGCCGAGAACACTGCATATATGAATGATACTCTTTCTTTATACTGTTACATAGGTAAAGTAATATATGACATAAAATGGCCTTCGCTAATTACAGAAAAAGTATACAGAATCCATTTGCGTCAAATGACATAACCCAGATAAGTCCCGACACATTTAATCAGCGCAAAACATAAAACTGTACTTGGACAGCCAATCAGCTGCCAGATTAAAATGTTATTGACCAATCAGACGTCGGCTCCGGTGACATCAACCAATCAGGACGGGCGACGTCTCTGACGTCATCGCCGCAGTAGTAACTGAATTTAATGGGCGAGAGATTGAAACACGTAGAAAAAAACACTTTTTTTCTGCCAGCATTTGATTAAGATTAACGAAGAATAAACATTCTTTTTTCGCAGTTTCATAGGTTATCTAAGGACTTCTTGCACAACGGGGATAAGAGTTCCTATGTAGTATTTTTTAGGAGAAAGTCTAGCACTTGAACAGGTAAACCAGGATTAAAAGCCGCAAACCAGCGAGCCCGGGGTTAGCTCTAATCTATCTTGGAGCAATTAATTTAATAAAAGACGATAGGAGTAGGAAAAACAAATATCAGAATTCCCTCAATTGCAAACGGGAGAAAGCTGTTGGAAAACATGCCTCCAGGGGATGTAACAAGGGAAGGGACGACGACACACTCAGGTCGGCCGGAGTATTGATAACCTGTTCAAAATGGGCTTCATGGATGAGTCGGACCTCAATGCCTATAGACAAAGTGACATTTCTATTCGCGTAGACGCTATTAGAATTGACAGAATGTATGGATTTGACATTGGCGATCGAAACATTTTGACGTTTGTTTTCGTCACCATACGTCAAGTGCATACATTTTTATGTTTTCTACTGTAGTTAACGCTAATCGAAAGACACTTTGTCTAGAGGCCCAGGTGTGAATGCGATGTTGCTCCTCAGACTATTGCCCATCTTGTATCCTGCCCTTCCTGTCCAGACACTTGCAAGCAAACAGAGCTTAAGGACGCTGACGTTAGTGCAATCCTTGTGGCAAAATACTGGGCTGGAAAAACTTACAATGATTATGTTATCGACTCAATAGATTGAAGGGGATCTAAGGAAGGGTTAGGTACCTTTACCGATTAGTAAAACCGAAGATACTTGACCCTAATTCGCTTCCAGTAATATGATGGGAAGAACATCCGAATGTACAGAAGTTGAGCAACGTTGTAACAAGATCCCGTAGCCGTAGGGGAACACCGGTAAACGATTTTATTGAGTCAAGCATGGTCTGGCGGTTGCTCGCCGTGCCAATGCTCCCCCTCCCACCTTCCACTGAATATGATGAGCGGTCTGTTTCCACTCACAACACTCATTGGGACTTCAAAAAGTCTCTGAGTTTAGGCACATGATTTAAAAGTGCCCTCAAAGGAATAGCTACGATTCTACGGGCACACTGGTCTAACATCCGTATCTTCAGTCGGATCCTCGAACTCTGCCTCCACGCCTCTATCGAAAAATGCCTCTATTCATCCTCCAAATCCTTAGATAAAACCTAGAGGTTTCTCCGCTGGGTAAACCCAGCGAAGCGAAGTTTACGTATCTCGAGGAGACCTTAAGGTAGGTCGCGAGTTACTTTGAGTTCAAAGTTTCATTCCTCTAATAGACGAGACGAGGACAATTTTGACACTTTTGACTGAGTAGAGGTTATCGAAGTAGAGGACTACTCGACGAAGCGACTAAGTAGAATTGCGATCGTCGTAAGAGTCGTGTCGTGGCAATGGACTGGACATATCTGCCGAAGAACTGACAAACGATGGGGTGTCCGAGTTCTAGAGTGGAGACCGCGAACTGATAGGCGTAGTGTGGGACGCCCTGCTGCCCGCTGGACAGACGACCTAAAAAAGTAGCGGGAGCGACTTGATGAGGAAGGCCGAGCCGAGGACAGAGTTTTGAGGCGCGCCTTGGGAGAGGCCTATGTTCAGCAGAGGACGATGTTAGGCTGATGATGATGATGATGAAATGACAGTGCAGTAAAATAACAATATATCGTTTTTGTATCGATCGATCATCGACATGATAAACAGTGTAACAACCTGGATCATTAAAAGACGTCGCAAAAGACTGACACACGTGGACAATTTATTTATTCAGTATGAAATGATGGAAAGCAGCTTAAAGTATGATTATGGACAATCAAGCACTTACGTTGTCAATTATTGAGTGCGCTACAAAGACATTTGACATTTGTCTTGATGTTGTTTTGTGACGTAATAAAAATTACCATTGACGTGGCGTTTAAGTACCGTCGAAGACAAAGAGTTTGCATTTGAGAAAAGAAAGAACGAAAGAAAGAAAGAACGAAAGAAAGAAAGAACTATCTGTCCTGATGCGGCGAATTCGACGCAAACCGCTTCGAGATACGAATAGATTGCGTTACATTGATTGATTTCAATATACATTGCGTGTACAAGGTTCACAAGCAAACCGCGAGTCGAAGGTTTGCCTATAGCCTATTATGAAGACCCCCTATTAAATCAGCTGTTCAATTAAACTGCAAACTTACTCGAGCCAAAGTTAAGGGACATCAGATATTTTTTTCGCGATTTAGATGTTGGTGCCATAGAGAAAGTTGTTCAGTTTGACGGTCTGATAATTCCCTTGAAAAAGTGTCAGGACACAGGCCTACCCTCAGCCGCAGGTGTATGGGCGTTAGTCCACCGGTGTCAAACGGTGAAGGAACACATCGCGAGGAAATCTGCATATGCTGAAGAAGAAATTCCCATGCGTATGTGAAGTCTACCAATCCGCATATTGGGTACGCGTGGTAACTAACGCCCTACACCCCTGAGGGTAGGTCTGTGACCTGCATTGGGAAGTATATGGGCTGATAATGAATGATTGCTCTATCTAGCTGACAGTAAATAGGTAAGTACTATGACAAAAAATTCAAATTTTTTAAGTGCCTGTACGTCTGTTCTTTTTATTTGAATAAGTTAACAAGATTAAGACAAATCGATTGACGTAAAAATCATCAAAATCGGCCCACGCGTTTGGTCTCTAGTGTGTGCTAGTGTGCCACAAACTTAGATTAAAGCCACAAAGGTACAAACTTACATACATACATACATAGGCTGTTAAACACATTACCCTTCCTTTGCGTCGCGCAGTCGGGTAAAAAGAATCTGAATAGATTTTCAACCCTTTCTGTATGTATATAAGTACTTGACTGATCGATTTTTCATTAATTCATAATGAATGACCGTTATTATCATTGAATGAAAATAAACTCAATACGTATGTCTTCCCATCACGAATAATTAAGTACTTTAGCCTTGTTTCGGAGTTGAAAATACAAGCAAATCTGAACGTTTACACGTTTTTTTAGCTATTAGAGCCTGAAATAGTTTAAAGTACCATTAGTAAGTATACGCAGTTAGGCTTTACATGTAACCCTAAGTGCTTCTAAGTGGGTCAATCATTAGTAATCACTACATCAAAGCGGATAAGATGTTCCGGCGTATTTTTCTGAATTCGATATATAGGTACTTATACCCCATTCTAAATAGCAACGATAATTTAAGGCAATTTTTAATTACGGAAACAGTGATCTGAAACTTACTCTCACTTATTCTTAGAACAGCTTTAGTTACGTCCAAGATATGTCGGATAGTACATCTTTCTGATAAATAAATTATATTTGCTTATCAGAATTTTCCATAAAACTAAATAGGTATCGGATAATATCGTCGTCCTTATTTGGAATGCAGTATAGGTACATAAGCTCACGACTTTCTCCTAGAGGCTGTGGATCTCCACTTTTTTGGTGGATATGTATCTCTTTTGCTTCCTCTAACTAAACCCATAGGTACATCTTGTCATACATTCTTGTCGATTTCGGCTACTTTTATAACCTGACATTTTTTAATGTGATTGCAATAAATATATATAAATATGAATTACGCCCCCAATCTGGTCTAAGTACCTACGGCTTATATGCCTCTACCAATATTTTCTGACGCGCTTGCCTTATGCAGGGTAAAATAAATGCGTTACAGGAATGTAAATAAGATAAATGCAAAGTTTACAGGATATTTCAGACCACCAAACTGAACAAATTTCACTATATGACCACGGACCTGAAAAAAAGACGGACGTAATGTGACACTAAAAAGATGTGAAGCATGCAAGGTCCAACATTTTCGTTTGTTCTACAAGGGACCTACACTCACTCAGATGCACTAGCTCTAGGTCTACATCTGTCACCATTATGTACCGCGTGACAGCACGCACACAAAAGAAATGGGTGCTTCACTCGTGATTAGACGAGATTACGTCCGTCTTTTATTCAGGTCCGTGTATATGACATGACCATAATCGAAATCGATTCTTATAAGGATTTTTGTTTCTTGTTAGGATAAAAATTCTTTGAACATATGAGTTTTCTCATTTTACATTCATGTTAGTCGAATGACGAAAAACAAAACATTGCTTGTACTATAATAGGTGACATTTTAACATAGTTCTACACTGGTACAAAATGTATTGTACTCCGCCGAACACCTAAATAATGTTATCAAAGTGATTTTAAGCATGTACCTACCTAGTTGTAGACTCAAATCTAGGACATAAGCTACGTAGGCAACGCATTAAGCATGCTGCCAAGGTGTCGGCCTACATTGAACTATATAATTTGCAGCGTTCATTAGAACAAATTAGACTCTGAACCACAATTTTCCTTCATTTAAACTTCAGAACTATATCTTTCGACATGGAAATAATTTTAGCGCGAAATGTTTTGTTTCTGTGAAATATACTTTTGTTATCTATGTTTTGACTTAGTACCTACTCTGTGGTAAAACGTATACCTACTTACTTAGGTAAGTACCTAAAAGATAAATAAATAGGTAGGTAAAGCCTGACCAGAAATATAAAAAACCTGGTTTGGGGGCGCTGCGATCGACTATAACCTTTAATGTCAGTGTTCCAAGTACAAAAATTAGTTCCAATGATTTTCCGCAACTTGGCGAGGTTTTTTATATTTCTGGTCGGGCTTTACCTACGTACCTACTTAGATAAATGACAAATGGACATTGTCACACAGATTATCAAGGATCAATCCTATAGGATATGCACAATGCCTCCAGTTAATTAGCAAGAACCTACGATAGTAATGCTATCTCGGTTGCGCAAATACAACATAACGTGTGAAAAAACAAGATGGCAGTATTTTTATCAACATGTCGATTCCAAGCAGCGTACAGCCCCTATCTGTCAAACCTCTGTCAAACGCTGTCAAATGATATAACCTCAAAATCGAATTGGTTCCATTTTCGTGCTTTATTTAAGTCCAAAATCTACAAAACTATCTTATTGTTATTAATTAAGCCATGGGAAAATCGGACTTTACACTTTCTGGTTTATTTACTCGAGAAAATATTACCTATGTACTCACTTGTGGAATCTGATATTTTCGCCCGAGTTTTCCTTGTATCCTGAATGCGCTCTGCACCCGTGCACAATACAGGACATTCTCTTTATATTAAAGTCACCACCACTTCACTAATTTCTTCACATTTCTTTTTTAAATGACAATTCTTGCCAATGAACCGCGACGGTACTTTCGAGCAATGATACGCGACCAAATTGAAAAGGGTCCCCAATGTTGCCATCGTAGATAGATAAAAGTTACTTTCTTATTTGGCAGTATGGATAGAGGTCTTTAGGAGTCAGTTTGACGTTTTGGGTAGTACGGTGTGACGTCATCAAGAAGTTATCTACTTGTATTAATTAATCTGAGGATATGCAATGAAATTGTTTTTTTACTAAAAAACTAGTGACTTACCTATTTTACTAACTGATTGAAATGAAGACTTTCCGAGTTGAAGTTTGTAATAATCAGAATGTAAGGCTGCGTTTCCAACAGAGGTGCGAGGTAGCGAGGCGGTGAGCGAGGAAAAAATCACCGCCTCACTAATCCAGTAAAGTTACGGGTCGCTTGTATGGCGAACGTAAATAATTTATAATAGCCGGTTTTTTTCATTTATATTTTAGATTATAATTCTAGTTATCATTTAGATTGAACATCCCCCTAATAATTTTCTTAAATAATTAAACAAAGTAAAAAAAAATCGTGTAAAATTGGCAAAAAACAGTATATACAATTTTTTTATGCCATTTGTTAAATACATTAGCATTCTTTTATATTTAGAAGTAAATCCAACGAAAAATCACCACGAAACCTTTGTTTTTAAATAAGTAAAAATAACGAAAAACTCAATTTTAGTGACATTATGCCTATAAAAATGAAATTTAACAATGAGATAAAGTCATTTTTGACATTATTGTATTGAATTAATTAATGTAATGCATCATGTATTTGTACCTACCTATTGTATGCCTTTTGGCGGATCACAGTGAACATTATACCAATTAAAACACCATGTCAACCCTGTGTATCACAATAAAGAATTTATGATTTATGATTTAGTACAAAATTTACACCGTGTAAGTAAACTCATAACCTAAAACAAACAATAAAAATAAAAAAAGAAAGAAATCTGACACTGTAAATAAAAAAATTTACATTTTAGCAACCGATTACTTAACCTTTTTTTTGGTTTTGGTTGTGCATGGTTTACCTTCTTTTAGTCTAGGATTTCAGTATGGAGAGACACATAAAACCTAGTATTTCCGCATTAAAATTTAAATTGTATGTATTCCATTCCATAAATTCCATTCCAGGATGTTCCCAAACAAACTGACGTTAAAAAATTTTGATGAAAATCTCATAAAAGATTCAAGGAAGAGAACAAAGACCAAAATTGAAATAATTTCGGACCCACTTGAAATGTGGCTGTGCCCTAAGTTAGAACTAGAAATAAAGTAGAATTCGATACTAAAATAAAATAGACGGAATGAAGTATTTCCAAATCTGCAATGTGACCCGTATTTAACCCTTCGTCTACCGTTGCTATTTTCGGGACTCATCGATTTTCCTTAACTGGGCCCAAGTCTGTCGTCTGACCCAGTAAACGATTCATAAATAAACATTATTCAAAATTTATTGATCAATTTTCCTAGATAGTCTGTTATAAAAATTGGGTATTGCGAAAAGGGTCTTGAAATAGTTTTATGGTAGGCTAGGTTTATGCTGAAAATAAATTGTCACAGTCGATAAACTCCAAATCTTTTAAGTAAAATGGAAAAAAATATTAGGTACTTAAGTGTACGGATAATGCATTTGTTATCATAAAATAATAATGTAAGAAAGAGCAATAACAATTTCTCACTTAACTTTCGAAAACAATAAAATGTATTTAATTATTGTGTAAGTAGGTACAATAATATTAAAACACTCGTGAAAGTGGCATTAAATTGATTAGTAAAATAAAATACAAAAGGTAACTTACTTGCCAAATAGCGGATGCCATAAATGGAATGATGACGGGTCGTGCGGATGTGGCAGGTGCGGCGGTGGCTCGCCGAGCGGCGTGGTGCTGCCGACCTCGGGCTCGTCGCGCCGCCGGCCCATCACCGCAGCCGGAGGGTTCGGCCTCCTCGCTGACGATCCTGATGCCGACGACGCTCCCGCCGTAGGCTCCAAAAGATTCTGCAGCGATTTCACACTTATCCGCGGTCGCGGCGACTCTTGAGAACTGCTGCTACTGCTTCGTTGATGACCCTGAGCTTCTGACTGCTTTACTGATTGTAAATAATTGTTGTTAGGGTAGAACGGTGACGATGGACTCTTTTGTTGTCCCGTTCTTGGAGATCTCTGGCTGCCCATCATGTTGGGATTGAAGTAAGGTATTTGTAAGCCGGGTAGAGGCATGTTAGGGCGGATATTAGGATTCATCCCAGGATACATGCCTTGTAGGAATGGATTGTGATTCATCGAACGCTGATTGCTGTTGTAATTGTGAGCTATGGGACTCGTACGTGCTGCTGAATGCGATTTGTTTTGATGACTTTTCGTCGAATGCACGTATGGGTTTTGAACGTCTGTCGATTTCGAAGTCATTTCCTTCATTTGAGCTTCTAAGCTGTTAGGTTTGGATGCTCTTTGTTGGGAAGCTGATGCGTTCGCATGATTCATTGCTTCTTGCCACATCGCAAATTGCAATCGATTATCATAATCCATTTGGGGCATCATGGGAAAGCCACTCGGGCCCATGAATCGGGCGGAATGATTAAACATTTGTGATAAGTCTGGATAATTAGGCCCATTGTAACCGGATGAATTTAAAGCTTTCAAGAAATCCATATTCTGTGAACAAGCTGCCATAGCCTCTAGTTGGCTGAGATACGGTAGCCATAGCATCTGATTGAGAGCGGCTGACGTTGCTGCGTCAATATCGCCCGCTAACGCATCCATTGACGGTATAGGTTTAGGCTGACTCGAGTGATCGGCCTGCGATGTACTCGTATGTTCTGTACTCGACGATGTTTTCGTACTACTAGATTTATTATGCTCTTTCTGTTTCGGTGATGTTAATTTCTTAGCATCATTTTCTAAAATATTTTCTAGTTGCGACAATGATATGACGAGTATATCTGGGTCCTGTAATATAGCTGGGAAAGCAAACGCCTCCGGTAATCTTAATTCGGGTCTCTGTATAAGTAGTGCAGGTATTTCTCTCCCCGGAGCAGAGAGGATGTGATTTAATTTATCTTTAGGGACTAGTAAGGGATCTGGAATGTTGAAATCTGGGCTTGTCTTTAAAACTTGCAATTGTTTTAGTGGACTTGTTTCGTCGCCCGACTTATGTGACGATCTCTCAGGCTTTTTCTGTTTAGATTCAGACACTTGCTCCTCGTGACACTTATTAAATACTTTACTAATTTTGGCTAAATCCTCCATCGATTCCCGTTTTATTCGCTTTTCTTGTGGTTCCCCAAATTCTTTATTTAATTTTCGTATCTCGTCCGAGCAGCTTGAGACAGTCGGACTGGCAGACTTCCTATGTTTACCTAAATTCAACGGTTCGCATTGCTGTTTCGTAATCGTCACTTCTGACGTATACATTTTAGGTGAGGGTGACGATAGTAAAGTTTCTAGGAAGAGGGTTTGTTTGCTTTTCGTGAGTGGCATCGTGAATATTTCGGGCGACGATGGTACAGCTGGGATCCCGCTCGGCTGTGGCGATTGCATTGCATCTGACTCCCTCGAGGGGGCTCTTGGTATATCTATCCTTCTCGGCGACGCATGCGGAGTGGGCAACCTTCTGTGTACACTTAGATCTTTAGGTTGTTCGTCGCTCTTATCTGATAGATTGTCTTCGATAGCGTTCGTGGTCTCGGCGACACTTGCGACCACTAGGGGACTCACTGTACTATCCGAATGTTTTACACTTAGATCTGTTGGCCCTAACTCATCGCAATTACTTTCCTCTAGCTCCTTGAAGTCGACAGTTGCAATTTCCGGCAACATCGCGTTATCATTCGTATCCGACAGTTCGTCCTCCATTTTAATTTCAACTTTTTGACACATTTCTACATTATCATTACTATGGGTTTCACACTGTATCGTCATTTCGCTCTGGTCAGGCAACAATTGTGACTGTTCGTCAAAAGATTTTTCATAAGACTCGTGTGTATCAGGTACAGATTCAGTATACATTACATCTGCGGCTTCCATGCCATTCTCTAGCCTCTTTTCGGCACTGTCGTACTCTATATTATGGTTAACTTCATTTATTTCTGACTGAGAGTTTAATGTTTCCAACGTGCACTCGGCGGACGCTTGAGGCGCATAAACCTCATCGGGCATATACGTTTGCTCGACTACCTGCTGATGTTCCGGAGGTATATGGTCTCCTATGTGATGGAGATGCAGCAGGCCTTGAGCGGCAGTGATGCTGCTCCGACCGGGCGACTCCAGGGACTGCTCCAGTCGATCGATGATATCGGCTACGGGCGCTCCGCCGAGTAGCATGTCATCCTCCTCCTCGGGGTAGTCGCCCGTGCCGTGCACTAGGTGGGCGAGCTTGTCTAACGCCTGCCCGAGAATCTGGTTGTCCTCGCAGCCTTTCTCGACGAGAGACTCGAGCAGCGCCTCGTCGTGAGGCCCACCGAGCTCCGGCAGGTAGTGCGCCTCACTGATCGTCTCGAACAGATCCTTATGCACTGCCATATCGTTCGGAAAATCTTCCTCCGGACGATCTATCGGTGCATGCGACTTTCTATCATAAAACATTTCCTCGTTCGTCTTCGGCTCACCGAGCTCGAATGACATCACTTCTCTCGCCACCTCCTCCTCTGGCAGGAACGTGAACCGCTCGGCGGACGCCTCCAGCTCGAGCAGATCCGAGCGCTGCTGGTTGAACTCCAACTCCGCCACCGCTAGCAAATTGTCCAGCGGAGTGGGTTCCGCGTGCGCCGGCGGCGGGGTGGACACTCGCGGCGACTCGGGCGCGGGCTCCGGCGCGGGGCGCGGCACCGCGATAGTGTGCGAGGGGATGTGGGACTCCAGGTCCGGCGCGAGCCAGGCGGCCGCGGGCTCGGCCCGGCGCCGCTCGCACTCGCCGTAGCGTCGACGCCGGCGCCGCTCCCTGCGCTCGCGCCGCGGCGTCGGGGGGACGCGGATCGAGTTGTAGATCTCGGTGCGCGGGATCACGCGCCAGCCGTCGGGGGTGCGCGCTATGCGGATGCGGTTGCGCGAGTCGTAGTCCTCGCAGCGGACCTCCTGCACGGTGCCGTCGAGCTGGCGGGCCCAGAGGAACAGCGGACGCAGGCGCGGCGCGGGCTGGGCCCGGGCTACGGGCAGGCTGCGCGCGCGGCGCGGCCGGGCGGTGGGCGCGGGCCGCGGGCAGGCGCTCGTGGCGCGCGCATGTGTGCGTGCGTGCGCGTGTGGGTGTGGGTGTGTGTAGGCACGTGCGCGGGCGCGCTGGCGCGGGCGGGCGGCGCGAGGCTCGCCGCCGCCGCCGGGCGCCCGCGGAGACACTCCGGCGCGCCGCACACCGGGACAGGCGACGACCGCGCGGACGCGGCCCCGAGGCGGACTGGCGGCCGCCCGGCGCCCGGGCCCGCCCCGCGCCCCGCCCCGAGATCGATACCTCCCGCTGCACCCGCGCCCCGACGCCACGAGCCTGCACCCGCATGTAAACACGCCGCCCCTCCCCCGCGCCCCGCCCCGCGCCCCGCGCCGCACGGTGGCCTCGTTAATCTTAAATCCATATCTGTGGCGCGAGCGTACGTTCGGACGTTCGCCCGGTGCCCCGGCACGCCCCCCCTGGCCCTGCTTCCTGTTCCTCGCGCGAGGAGTCACCTTGAAATAGCTTCCTCTCGAAACCTAGTATAGTTAAACTCTCTACGTGATATTCTCCCGGTGGCCGGATCGTTTAATAGGACCGCAGACCTTTTGAATATAATTGGCTCCGGTACAATGAGTGAAACGGTCCCCTCGTCGGGGGCTTTCGCGGTGTCTGCGCTTTGCGGTCCAGCGGGCTTGTCACTAATAACGCGACGCGACACGAACGATACTTCAAAAGATTTAATTTCAGAGGGCTAAGCGTATTAGAATAGGAAAACAAACAAGGGTGAAATGAAAATAAAAAGAGGGGAGCATTAATATGTCATCCATCATTTTCGCACCTGATGCCAAAAATAATAGAGCAGTGTAAATACGACCGGCATGCCAAGTATTTGATCAGTTCAATTCGAATAGTAACGAACGAGATCAATACTTTGAAAACGAAAGTGCTGACATCTTATACCTATCTCTAGACTCATATGTTGTGTGTAGCCAATGTGTAGCTTACGCACTAAAAGAAGTATTGGCACCAAGGCATTTCACTGCCACGCTATCATAGTAGTTCTTTAAACATAATGTAGATGGCATTGTCCGAGAGAACAAATAGACTGGTATTTTATAAATAAGACAATTTCGCAGTAATAAAATCCTTTTAAGGACAATTTGTATTTACGTCATTAAATTATTTTAGCCGCTAAATTAAATTATTCAAAATAGTACACACGGCAAAACTGGTCCCATAAAATCATCGTGTCCGTATAGCCAGCGTACACATGAAAGGGATTGGGCTAGGATTAGTACCAATAAATAGTGCCTAATTAGTACCTAGATCAAATAAATAGTGCCTCTATACTTTACGAGATATAGATTTTTTTTCCTGGTACGCTAGCTTGACGTCAAGGTAGCGTACACATTTTCTGTGGCAAAAATGGCTTGCATTACAGCAACGATTTTACACTCAAAAAATAGTGCTCAAATAGTGCCCTAGGGCATCCAAAATCTCATGAGGCTAGGTCTTCAGGGAACGGAGATATAAATAAGTCTTATGAATGAAACACGGAGCCGGCGTTGCGCTAGCGTACACATGACTTAACACAATAATTCTTACAGAAGGAGACGTTTCTTTTTATAAAAACTATATCAAATAAATAGTGCCTGAAATAGTGCCTCTGCCAGTACTAATATTTTCAGTAAAAGTGTAGTGAAACAATATAAATAATCAATGCAAAGTTCTACGTACTAGAATCTTCTATAATCTTAGTAAAATCTCATACCGAGAGATGGCGCGTTATTTTCATTCAAGCGAGTTTCGAGTTAGCTTATTAGTAATTAGGAGTTAATAGAGTTCAATTTTGTATGTTATAGCGATTTCACACAATTGAACTGCCAATACATTTGTACGTAGAACTTTGCATTGATTGTTTATATTGTTTCAATACACTTTTACTTAAAATATTAGTACTGGCAGAGGCACTATTTCAGGAACTATTTATTTGATATAGTTTTTATAAAAAGAAACGTCTCCTTCTGTAAGAACTATTATGTGAACTCGTGTGTACGCTAGCGCAACGCCAGCTCCGTGTTTTATTCAAAAGACTTATTTATATCTCTGGACCCTGAAGACCTAGCCTCATGAGATTTTGGATGCCCTAGGGCACTATTTGAGCACTATTTTTTGAGTGTAAAATCGTTGCTGCAATGCAAGCTGTTTTAGCCACACAAAATGTGTACGCTACCTTGACGTCAAGTTAGCGTACCAGGTAAAAAAAATCGATATCTCGTAAAGTATAGAGGCACTATTTATTTGACGTAGGTACTAATTAGGCACTATTAAGGCACTATTTTTTGACACTAATCCTAGCCTGATCCCCTTCATGTGTACGCTAGCTATACGGACACAAATCATCACCGGCACATAGAGGGTTAACTATACCAATTCAATAAAACCTTGATAGATGGCGCTTTAGTTAAATGAATAAAAACGAAACGAAGATAAAACAAAATTATAAACTTTATTTTAAATTGAATTAAACCTAATGTTATAAATTAGGAAACACAGTTTAATTCAAATAATGGACTAGATTTAAAAAAATCAAATAATACTGGTTCTGTAAATGCCATGCTATGTTATTAAAACGGTAATGCAGTTATTAATTATCGATTTAACACATAGTATGTCCACTCCACACAAACACATTCCAGGCACTATACAGGGTGTTACAAAAGTAAAAATAAACATTAAAACTTTTAAGGGGGATGTTTAGACCATCAACCTGAACAACTTTCACAAAAAATCAAAAAATGGCTATTCCATACATTTAGTTCGAGTAGATTTGTAGTTTAGTGTGGAACATCGGTTTTTTTTTCGCGATTACGATTTTTGTCCCACAGTGAAAGTTGTTCAGTTTGATGGTCTAAGCCAACCCTTTAAATTTTTATTTGTATTTTTGTAACACTTTGTACATATAATTTTCATGAAGTGTTTTAAACGGATTCAATCAAGAACCAATGTATACATAACAGGGTCTTAAATTAAATACAGTGTCAGTCGATGGTCTATCTATCTATCTATCTATCTATAACGTCACGCCTCTTTCCCATTGGGGTAGGCAGAGACCAGAGCGCGCCATCTACTACGATCCTTACATACATCTTTTGCCTCATTCACATCCATACATCTCTTCATACATGCCCGTCGGTTTCGAGTACTCCGCACCTCCCCTTTTTGTAGGACGCAACTGATTTGATCAGAATACGTCCTACGAGGGCGTCCTCTGCCGACACATCCACTCATTTACTACAGTCGATGGTCTGAACCATTAAACTGAATAACTTTCACTATGGTATCCATACCACCATCCATCCATAGGGTAATTATGGTGGTTTGGTTCAGTTGTTAGCTCCAGCAAATCATTAAAATTTGGTCATTGGGCCACTCAACCCAAATGTATCAAACAGCTGATTCTGTATTTCGCGATTGCAGTGTTGGTCCCCTTGTCAAAGTTGATCAGTTTGATGGTCTGAAGTCTTTTATTTGTAACGCACACTCTGTAGGTCTAAACAATTTTCTTTTAATTTTCGTATTAAAGGTAAAATTTTAAAAATCTTACCGTATTTTCAATATTGTTCATTCGTTAAAACATTGTAAAAACCTCAATTATTTAGATTTTTCTTGACACTCAATACAAATATTTGTCCCTCGCTGGATTCAAACCCGCGGCTTAGCATATACGTTCACCACTGACTAGACATCAGTATTGTTTCTTTTTGACACTTATATTGTACTCGTGTATAGTTTTGAATAGATACAGGGATGCGACGATGATCGCCGCCGTTGTTCCCATAGCGACCACGTAGTAGTGATCAGTGTTGCCAACCGGGACGTCCCAGGTTAGCGTGTTTGTCATCTGCAAATATATAATTATGATTTTTTGGACATTGTCTCACACGGATTGTCTAGTCCAGCCATACTCAACCTGCGGCCCGCGGGCCACCGAGCTTTATTGAGTGGCCCGGTACAATCAAATAATTCCACAGTAGGTATGGTAAATAAATACATTTATATTTGCTTTCGAAGAAAAACTAAACATTTGCAGGAAACAGGAAGGGATACAAAACTAAACAGGTACTGCAAAATTTTCCGACCATGACCAAATCTAAACAAGACTGTGGTAGGTATTTAAATTTCCTCGGAATACTATAAGTAACATGATTTTAAACTTATAGGATATTAGGGCAAAAATATCAGAACTGGCTGGAGACTGTATGAAGTATGGTAAAAACCGTAGCTAAAAATATAGCATAGAAACCGACCGGCTTGCTGTTTATCACCTGGATGCATAGAGGTAGGAATAGAGGAACATACAGCTGAGAGAGCGAGATGTACCTAGCGGCACCACTGTATAATAGAAAGAGATACGTGACGCGAATCAATAGAACCGTTTTTTAGTCACTAATCTATTTTTACAATTCGGTTTTCGTGAATAATTGGGAATCTAAAGTGAAATCGTAGATAATTTTGTGAAATATACTGACACTACTTCATTAATTTATCCACGATTTTACGTTAGACTCAGAATTATAGACAGTATTAGAATTTTTGCCTGCGAATAGTCTCCAAAAAACATCCAAAAACTGTTTCATTTGACAACTCATGTCACTGACTCTATTCCTGTAAGGTATAATAACTTTATCACCTGGATGACGTCTCACTATTAGCATGCAGTAGGTAATCATAAGCCTGATCTAGCTTTAAAAAGTGTCATTGGTAGACAATTCCAGCGATACCCTTACTAATTTACGTTTTAATTTTTTTCATTTTATTCGAATGGCCCAATTCGTAATTCGTTGTGGCCCACTTCAAATGGCTGTTCAGCGTATGTGGCCCAAGAAAAAAAAAGGTTGAGTATGGCTGGTCTAGTCCCATTGAAAGTACCTAGTTCTGACATGTACAATGATGACTAGACAACGATATACAACAGCGTTCGTTATATTTTTCATTTAAAGTACTTACGGGGAGCTACATTGTCAAATAGTTTCAGATTTTTTACTCCAGTATTTTAGAAGTTATTCTCATCGTGTGGGCAGCAAGGTAGGCAGCAAGCCCTGGCCCTGTACCCGGACTTTCTATATTCGATATATCCCGACCGTTTCGGTCAGAACTTCATTTTAATAGAGTTGACATAAGAACGAAAACGTTCACGCAATTGCGTAGTTCGAATGTCCGGGTAGAACCCCTGGTGTCAGAGTTTTTTTCAGACCGCCTTACGGCCTCTGACATGGTTTTTATGAACCAGAGATAATAGCCGGGACCAACGGCTTAACGTGCCATCCGAAGCACAGAATCATCGAAGAAATCTCTTAAGAGATAAGCTCGCCCTTTGTACATGACTTTTCTATTGTTTGTATCAATATGTATGTGTGTACATTAAAGTGTTAAATAAATAAATCATTTTTCTTTTCAGACAATCAGGTGATTCAGCCTGCAATGTCCTAACCAACTGGGGAACAACACACATAGATACATATCAATGGGTGTCTCTCGTGGGAATCGAACCCGCGACCACCGTGTCAAGAGCCCAATGCTCTTACCAATTGACCACGGAGGCAGTTTTTAGAAGTAAGAGTTACGCTCTGTTTTTGACATTTAGAACATACTATGTGAACCCCAAACGTGATAAGTTCGAAGTTACTGTTGCGCAATTATAGGCTAGAAAGCCTAGTTTAATGATAATGTATAAAATTGTATGTAACTGCACATGATCAATTGATCTTGTACCGTGGCAGAGGGGATATGCTACCGCAAGACTGGTCCCTATATAAATAATCAAAGAGGACAATTTCTTACCATGGTATAAGAAATCTCCTTCCACCTGCACTTTTCTTTAGAGCTACCGTTGCAGAGGAATGTAACAGCTGTGATGTTCTTGTCGCACATATCCAGCCTCTGGTCGGGGCAACGGAGATAGAGCGTCGGTGCACCTATCTCGTTTGTTGACATTCTGGAAAGAGGAAAGAAAAAATGTTACTTGAATGATTGAAAAAGTAGTAGTGGCAGAAGAAGTACTGTTTGTATTTTAGCTTTTAACTACAATAGGGCCAAATTATAAACTCTTAGTACCGAGCCTATTATGCTACCCCCAATCGTATTTTTTTCTTTTTCTTAACAATTAAACAACATTTCCAAAAAACAAGAATGTCACATTGTATTATGTTTTATCCTTGTAGCTATTATCTTTAAAACAGCAAAAAGTGGCCACTTCACTACTGACATTGTAAAAATAAATCCGCAGTGACCCGATAAATTGAAAATCAGCAATGTGCTGGTCATGTAAAATTACGTTTTCGTGTAAATACAAAATAAATAAATAAATACCTATGGGTAAATATCTTTGACATTGTCACACAAATTATCTAGTCACATTTAAAGTACCAGAATCTAGCCTGGACTTGTATTATGATGACTAGACAACGATATAGAATATAGATATATATATACATATATAGATACAAACATCCATGACTCGGGTACAAATATTCATATTGATCATACAAATATTTGTCCCTTACGGGATTCGAACCCGCGACCCGAGGGTCGCACAGTAGGCAGGTTTACTACAGACTGTGCTATCGGGCCGTCAAAAAATAATGTATAAGTCAATTAGATTTAGTTCCGCCACACTCATACGGAATTTCGATCCGGAATTCCTAATCAGGATTACTATTTTGTATGGATTTTCTCCCGCCACAATTGCTTTCGGAATTGCGGAGCTGTCAAATTGTACAAAATCCGTATGTATGTGTATGTGGTATGGTAGGTAGGCCTTACTTAACCCGTCCAGCACAGCTAGCATGCCAGCCACGACAAAGCGTTTAAACGAGAAAAACGCCGTGCGCGCTCTTTCTGGCATACGTAAAATAATAAGGATGGAGGCACATCTCGATTTTTATCGTTTTCTCGGGGGTGGCAATGGTGGCATGCAAGCCCTACTGGTCACGGATTCGTGCAACAAAGATATAACAAAACTATTGTGTCTGGATTATCAAATCATACGAGGATTTAATGAAGGGGACGGCGCGTACGCAGTCCCCACTACCAAAAATAACGCACCCGAGTTATCCACATTAGGGATAATCGCAGAGGTCAGCCCAGCCGCAGTGCAATGGAAGGGCCTCGCTCTGGGGGAACCGCCTTCTTGATCACGGTGTCCCCTGTGCCAGGTAAGTATGAGTTGCTTGCGGCGAGCTGGGAGGGTCATTCCGACGGGGCGAATCTTAACAGCGCGATGTACAAAGTGGCGCCGGGCGGAGCAGCGCCATCTGTACATAACTGATGGGAACTAACAAACGCGCTGGAAACTAGGTTAACTTGCATTTAACAGTGATGTGATGAATGAGTTAACATTAACAAAATGATAAGCGCTAGTTTGGAACAATAGAAAACCGGTCAAGTACAAATTGGACGCCCTCAGGGTTCCGGACAAACTAAATTATGAAGGACAAACTTAACTTTGCAGTAGAGATAAATAGTCTCCCATACATCGCTCTACATCACGGTCGATGCTCTAACTGAAAATGTAAGTTTGTCAACGACTTTTTTTTTTTAGTTTTATACTGGATGTAAGTAAGTATCATTAACCTTTAAACCACATACTTTACCTATCAAACTGGACAACTTTTACTATGGGAGCAAAACGATCAGAACAAACAAAATCTGCTGTTCCATACGTTTGCGTCGAGTAGGTATTGCAGTTTAGTATGGAACAGCTGTTTTTTTTTGCGCTGACAGGTTTGCTCCCACAGTAAAAGTTGTTCTGTTTGATGGGTAGAGTATGTGGTTTAAAGGTTAATGATTCTTTTCCTTACACTCTGTATAACATAACCGATTATCAGATTAATTGTATAACATGTGCTGTGGGACCTTGGAGGGAGTAGAAAGGTAAAGGTCACAATCATAATCTGGGGCGCAAAATCACCATCTCTGTTGGGAACAGTTTGACAGCTTGTCAGCATGAAATCGTGGATAATTTTATGAAATACTAGTGTTTTCCCGCGACTTCGTCCGCACAAATTATATACCAGATTTTAAGTCAGATCATAAGCTATCAAACAAAAAAAGTTTCATCAAAATCGGTTAAGTAGTTTTTGCGTGATGTGCGAACAAACAAACAAACTAACAATTTTGTCAATAGATGGCGCTGCACTACATTTAAATCGCGCTATCGAATGTTATTTGATTTTATATGAAGTAAACCACTACTTTTTTGTTCATGATTTCATGATTTTGTTGTACCTAATAATAGTTAGCATAAACATATTACTAAAACTTTATATTTCAACGATATAAAGGCGCGTCGCGCGCTTGTAGAGAAATCATACTAGACGCGCTAGTATAAAACTTTATGCCACTGGCAGGTAGAGGCTCACTAACTTCAGATACAGTACCTCACTTGAGGGTATAATTAGTCAGGGGTGTGCTTCAGGGCTGCCACCGAAAATAGATTAAGCGATTATCGCGCTCTAAAACGAAGCAATAAGCGCTAGATTCTAAAATTGATTGATTGACCACAATCGTTCAATCACAAAACACAAAATACAGCACATTCAAATAGGAATACTGTTGCTTTATTTAATGCTAAATTCTCGGAGAGGCGCTATAATCTCGTTTGTTTCCCGGGGTCAATCTCAGGTACGACGTTAAACATTCCAAAAAAGCGCTAGGTCTAGCGCCGAAAGCGCTAAGGTGTTCTATAGCCATCAACTCACCCTCCTCCGGGGACTGCTTGGTGGTACCGCGCGTGCACAGGCAGCCACAAGTACACGTTGCTCTCAAACATGTTGCCGATGATGAATATGGTGCTCTCGCTCGACTGTTCTGTAGGCAGCTCTATGTTGATCTTATTCTTTGGTATCGCGTTCAACTGGAACATTTTAAAGGCACTTTTAATTTATGATTTAAATGGGGGAATTTCTGCCAAAACAAAAAGAAAAAAAACGTTGGCGTTGATGTGAATAATTATTAGCTTCCTGTTAATAAAATACTAAGATAAATAAAAAAACATCCTTAGTCAATGGATGCCACAGACTTGGTGACATGCATTATTTACTTTTTATTGTTAATGATCTTTGGACCCATATCAGGCCATCTGTCGCCATCCGTCGAGGCATGTTGCACTACATTTAATCTATTTAAGCTATCGGAACATCGTCCATTACCCACACACACACAGTTTCAATTTCCCAGTAAAAATGTGGAATCCTAAGAAATATTGCAAGTTTTTTTAGTCTAACATCCCATTACTGGGCATATGCTCATGACTATATTCCCAAGGACGTGTCAGAGATATAAGCCGTGGTGGTCCAGTGGCGAGTAACCTTGCCTGCCGTGCAGGAGGCGATGGTTCGATCCCCGTCCAGACCGACTCGTACCAATGAGTTTTTCGGAATTTATGTACGATTTGTAACACCACTGGCTTTTTGGTGAAGGAAAACATCGTGAGGAAACCTGCAAGCTTCAATTTCGAGGCATGTATTGTACCTACTGTCCATTATAAGTGGCGACGGGCTCACCCCCCGTCACACTGGACAGAGTTTCGGTACTACTGGTGAAACGTGGATGTTCTGAGGTTTCAGAAAACTCACAACATCCAAATTACATTAGTAGTATGACGGATAGTGAGCCCGCCACTTATATTGGACACAATGACTGTAATACTTGCTTTGAAATTGAAGCATGCAGTTCCCTCACAATGTTTTCCTTCACCAAAAAGCCAGTAGTGTCACAAATCGAAAATAAATTCCGAAAACTCTTTGGCATTAGTTGGCATGGTTACCGCCACTAGACAACCACTTTTTAGAATTTACAATTTCGGAATAAGTCAAGCCAATAAAAATACATACTCTATGAGTCCGTCTCAAGTCTCCAAGCTCATCGGGATTGGCATATACTCCAGGCGGCAGTCTCTGTTCCACTCCCACTACACAGTCCTTATACAGCCATCTCTCTCTCTCGTCTTCATTGTTCAACACTATACCGTAGGTTATGTTTCTGTAATGTAAAGTTTAAAGTAATCAAAATATAAATCTATACTATATTATACAGGGTGAAATTTTAATCATAAGAGTCCATTATACTGAACAACTTTTACTATGAGCAAACCGATCAGAGCAAAAAAAAATCTGCTGTTGCAGACATTTGGGTCGAGTAGGCAGTAGGCACTGCAGTGTAGTATGTAAAAGTTGTTCAGTTTGATGGGTGGACTCTTAGTTTAAAAGGATGCTAATGATATCAATTTCACCCTGTCTAAATATGAATAGATAATAAATAACAGTACACTTTAAAAGCCTATAATTTGTTTTAAATGAACTAAATGTACCTAAGTGAAAGTGCTCATCAAAATAAATATTTTTGAATTTTTTTTGTGTTTTGTATTTATATCTCAAATAGTATAAAACAAAGTCGTTGTCCGCGTCTGTCCTCATCATTTCTGTTTCCCCGCTTACTTCTTCTAAACCACGCAATGGATTTACAGTTTTGTCGAAAGGTTTATGCGTATAATTTATTTACTTACTTATATGTTTTGTATCTTTTTTACACATAACCTTAAAATTACAAATGTTTACAGCTGAATCACAGATACTTTCAGGACTGTACAACAAACATTTACCTGTGGAATCCTTCGTTGTGAAGTGCTTGTTTCATTTTTACATTGAAATTACAAGTATTTGTCGATGTAACACTAGTTGAAAATGAAAACAAAAGTATGCTCAAATGTACAAGGAAAATTCTGCTAGGAAGGGTCATTTTAACTTCTAAAGTGAAATTTTATATTGGAATGCTAACAAGTATTTAATTGGTACAATTTATTAACAAATTATCAAGTATTTGCAGTAAACGAATAAATAAAGGTTTCATTTCAGAAATCAGAATAGAATCCGCTTTGACAGCTTTTTTGTTGACAACTCGATGTGTTTTTTTATCTCGTAATATTTTTCGAATGATATAATTTTTCCTGCGAGCGAGGAGTTTCCGAAATATTTATATACTGGTTTTCAATACACGTTTCGTAAAAACTAAGCACTCAAAATAATAATGCACAGACAAACAGTAACCAAACAAAAATTAAACGTAGGTAACCTACCTAATTTAACATTTTACAAGCAATATAAGCACACCTATTGACATTAGTAACTTTTTAATTAGCTTTTGATGTGTTTAGATACCAGGTTTTTAAGCCAATCACATTGCCTGGCAAGTTTTAATAGATTTTTGTTTATTAAATGCCTTTTAATGAGAAACAAAGAAATCAGTTTTCTTTCTTTTAATGTAATGTCTTGTCCCTTGTCTACTACGGACAGCTACTTTTATTACCGATCTCTTTACTTGCATACTCTTCTTTGATTTTAAGAAGTAGGTACAATAAATGTACAATTTGTCACACTTACACGTACACACGGAGACACATCAGGCTACGCACCCTTTATACCCATAACTACACAACGTACAAAACATAAAATAGTGCGGTAGCAGCCTGCATAGACGCGGCTGTCAGCGCGGGCGCAGCGTGCCGTGAGACGAAACAACAACAACATACCGCACCCTCTCGCACGATTCTCAGCGTTCAACTTTTAATAGTTCAAAGTCCAAACAGGGTAGCCTAACCTGACGCCGTGTGTACTTATATCTACATTAACTTCGTATTTTTTATATTAGTTAGGTAGGTAAGGTAAACATTTGTAGTTTTCGTCATAATAACAAGAACATAAAAGTCTATCTATTGCGGATGCGGTTAATGCTCCGAAATTATAGGTAGGTACCTATGTTTACCTTAAGGAGATCGCGCGAGACCAGTGCGCAGTAAACACACTTATATCGTAGCTCTGTTTAAAATATTCCAATAAGTGGTAAAAAGTCTGTGTTTTGGTTTTAAAGTTATACTATAATACTCGTGTATGATTAAACTATTCAGTCATCGTATCAAATCGTAACTAAATCAAGCATAAATACTATACAATCGCAAAATTGATCTAAAATAATCCGTTACGGTGCAAAGTGAAAGTGTGCGTCGCATTGGTAGGTCACTGACCGAGGCATTGCACCTGTGCAACAACCTTGAAACGCATCGCAGAGAAGCCAGAAGCAAATGGTTAATTTCGCCACCACTACTATAGGCCATTGTGGTCTAGCGGTATAAGACCTCGCCTTCCACGCAAAGTGCGCAAGTTCGAGCCTGAGCAAGTTGACTTTTTATTATTTTTTATTTTTGTTTTTTTCCGGACGAAGACAGAGTTGAGCTCCTTTATCTTTGTCATGGCATCTAAAGCAAGTAAAACATGTTCCAAGTGTCAGAAGAAAATTTTAAATAAGGAATTTTTGCAATGTAATATTTGCAAAAACCTGTATGATGTTGGTTGTACAACCACATCAATTAAGCTCTTTTATATAATGTCAAAGGAAGGTAAAACAAACTGGAAATGTAATACATGTTTAAGGAAGAAAGTAACAATTAATATGACCAGTACACCAACTATCGACACTCCTAAATCTACTCTATCTCCTGAATCGACTTTACATATTGACTCAAAAAATAAAAAGGAGAATGCGTCACTACACGAGGAGAGTGACATAATGTTGCAAGGAACAAGTGCAAGTCCTAATATCGTAGATAAATATCCCAATGTAACACGGCGTAAGAAGAAACAGAGATCTCTCTCGGCTGATATGGAATTAGAGATTTCAGATCTGTCAAACACCGACGACTCATCTCAAAGTCTGCCGGATCAATTTATCAGGGCTAATAACATACAAATCCAGGAATTAGAAGATGAGCTAGCTGAATTTAAATCAAAATTACTTAGTGCCGACAACGAAATTCAGAATTTGTTAATGGAAAATTGCCAACTAAAGGAAAAAATTAAAAACATGGAGAAGGAACAAGGACGTTATAAGAACTTATATAAGGACGCTCTTAGCTCATCAAAGAAAAAGACCAACGTTAAAACAGGAACGTCGAAGAAAGGAACAAAGTTAGATTTTAATGTATCTCTCCAAAATGTTGACGTATCAAGTCAGAATAACTTAAGTCATATACAAAATGATGAAGTGAATTATTATGAAATTAAATTACCAGTAAAAGATATTATAGAGGTGAATATAGAAAAAAATGACAAATTACCAAATGAGAATAAAATACCTAAACTGCCGAAGGACAAGAAGATAAACGACAATAATACTGGTCTCAAGCAACACCATTCTCCACCATCGCTCTCCAATTCAACTCGGCTAAATCACTCATCAAAAAAACAAAAAATCCACATACTAGGAGACGAACAAGTACGTGGTCTGTCCGCTCTACTAAAGAATTCAAGAACTGGTCAATGGAACGATATATACGACATAGAAAGCACGGTAAAATCATTCTCATCGTGTTCAGAGATTCTAAGTGAATTTGAATCATTCACACAAAACCTGACCAAGGAAGATATAGTTGTTCTCTCAATGGGTTCGCATGACAAGAACCCATACCTATGTTTTTCGGAATTAAGTAACGCTCTTTATATTTTGAGAGACTTTAAAGTATTTTTACTGAGTGTTCAAAATAATACGTGTTTAAACGTAAACACCCTTAATGACCACCTAGAACTGCTATCAAAAAATTATTGTAACTGTACATTTATTAATGTGAATGTATTGACAAATGGTAACACTTACCCAAATTACTCAGCTTTGGATGCTATATGCTTCAAGTTAAATATTGAAATTGATTATTTGAACTATGAACGACTTTACATTAAAAACGCTTTTAAATGCAAGGTAAATAAAAATGAGAATGAGCATAAAACCCACACTGCCAAAAAGGGGACTATTCCGTACTACTTCAAACGTGCTTTTGAATGCAAAGTAGATGAGAATGCAAACGTGGATAAAATCAACACTGCTAAAAAGGGGACAATTCCGTACTATTTTAAAACTTCACGAAAAACACCTCTTGTGGAGCAAACAAAAACATTTTTTCGTTCCCCAAAGGACACTTAGGGTTACTCTACTACATCAGAACATACAGGGCGTGCTCAGTAAAAGAGAACTATTAGAAACCACTCTGGATGAATGGGAAAACAGAATCGGAAAGATAGATGTTTTATGCCTTACCGAAACTTTTATTAAACAAGGAAATGAATCCAACCTTATTTTAAACAACTATACATTAGCTAATACCTTTTGTCGAACAGAACGTAGGGGAGGCACCTGCATATTGATTCGTAACAGTTTGAACTTCAAAAATATTGAGTCTCCTGTTAAATCTATTCCGTATTTTTTTGAATACTGCATTTCGGAGGTTGTCAATTACGATTTTATAGTCGTATGTATCTATAGGACTAAACCGAAATCAGAAACAAAATCCAAAAGTATAAAAATATTTTTGGCAAACTTGGATAATCTTCTCCGAAATTTATGTAGGAGATTCCCGAAAAAGAAAATTATATTATGTGGGGATTGGAACATTAACATACTTATCAATAATAATCATACCAAAGACCTAATGACTGTACTATGTAATTACAATTTTAATAACCATATCACACGACCCACAAGGCTGGCGTCTTGTTTGGATCTGATTGCAAGTAATTTCTCCCAAACCGTTCATTCTGATGTTCACTTAATGGCCCTATCGGACCACGAGACAGCCCAGTCTATTTCTTTCGATGCTGATCTTAACAGCAATGCGGTTGTTATACCTTTCTGGTTTGAAGAAAAGAGAGATTATAATGATTATAACATAAACAAATTCATTGAATGTATGTCCGCACTCTCTTTTAGGGATGTGTATTGTCAATCGGATACGGATATGGCATTCAATATCTTCCACGACTATTTGACCTTATTTTATAATCTCTGTTTCCCGGTAATTCTAGTAAAACGAGTAAACAGACCTAAGAGTAACCAATGGTTAACTAAAGGATTAAAGAGGTGTTTCGTTAATAAAAGACGTCTTCACCTGACCTACCGGATGTCACGATCCTGCAAAAATATTAATAAAACTAGGTACAAGCTTTACTCAAAACTGCTGAAAAGTTGTTTACATAAGGCTCAGATGTTATCTAATTCAAGGTACCTTACACGCTCTAAAAATATAACCAAAGCATCTTGGAACTTGATCAACTTAAATACAAATAAAAAACATGGGGAACCAGTAATAGAATCAATAATATTGAAGGATACGGGTACTTTAAGCTCCTGTCCCAACGAGATTGCTGAGTCTTTCAATAAATTTTTTATAGACATAAATATGAATAAACCAACTGAGCCACAAAATATACACCCCACATCCTCGATTTATACAGGTCAATCTAATCTCAATACGATATATCTCTCTCCTACGGATCCTAACGAAATCTTAAAAATATTTAAATTACTGAAAAACTCAGAATGCACAGGATATGATGACCTATGTTTTCTTGATAGTAAAAATCGGAGAAATGTTTCATAAAAGCATGAAATATTTTCAATTGCTGTGTGATTCCCACTTAGAATAAACCATCGTATTGTTTGCCCGTGGATGTCTTACGAAGCGACTAAGGGAATATGGTTTTATTAGAGTTTTCTGGACGATATAACTACTACTAACTTCTTACTGATCATTGAAGAGATGTACTTATCTGAATTGGTCTCACAGTCACTCTGATTTTTGTCTAATGAGATAATTTGGGCAATTTTAGTAAAAAACCGTGGTGGTTCCAGAGGCGAGTAACCTTGCCCGCCATGCAGGAGGCGATGGTTCGATCCCCGTCCAGCCGGCCGACTCATACCAGTGTGTTTTCGGAATTTAAGTACCTACGATTTGTAACATCACGGCTTTTCGGTGTAGGAAAATATCGTGAGGAAACCTGCACGCTTCAATTTCGAGGCATGTATTGTATCCACTACCCATTATAAGTGGCCACGGGCTCACTCTCCACCCCATCACACTGGACAGAGTTTCGGTACCTACTACTAGTGAAACGTGGATGTTCTGAAGTTTCAGAATATCTCGGACTCCCTCGGGGAATATCATCATCATCATCAGCCTATCATCGTCCACTGCTGAACATAGGCATCCTCCAAGGCGTGCCACAAAGCTCTGTCCTTGGCCTTCGTCATCTACTCGCGCTCCCCGCTACTTTTTTTAGGTCGTCTGTCCAGCGGGCAGCAGGGCGTCCCACACTACGCCTACCATCAGTTCGCGGTCTCCACTCTAGAACTCTGACACCCTTATGGGTTGTCAGTTCTTCGGCAGATATGACCATTCCATTGCCACTTCAGCGTGCTAATTTTAGCTATGAGCTAAGTCAGCCACTTTAGTTCTCTGACGTATCACTTCATTTCTGATGTAATCCCTCAGAGAAACACCAAGCATAGCTTCTCTCCATAGCTCGCTGAGCGACTTTTTATTGATATGAACTAGTCCTAGTCCTGTCCTCGTCAGGGTCCACGTTTCCGCACCATAGGTCATCACTGGCAGAACGCACTGACGCTCTCCTCGACCCTACCACAATGCCTCAAAACGAAGGTGTTCAATCAGTGCGTTCTGCCAGTGGGGAATATAGTCGTGAGAAATGAGAATATGCATGCAGATAAGTTGGGTTCTTCAGTTTCTTTTCATCCACATAGTTAATCCATTCGATGGGTGATCTGCTTGAATGCCGCTTGTGTCCGAACACCCTGCACGAGAGAGAACTTGAATACAGCTTCGCCAGCAAAGAGTGAGAGAGATTCAGAACATAATATCTTAAAAAAAAACTGGCCAAGTGCGTGTCGGGCCACGCGCAGGGTAGGGTTCCGTAGTTGCCCGTCACAATATACGAACTTAGAAGGGGGCTTTTTGTTTTATACTACGGTTTGACGGCTAATAAAGTCTAAAAAGTACATTTTTTAAGTTGGTCGACTATTACTCGTTAACTTGTAAAGCTAACTTAGCGGTGATAGTTTTCCTTTTAATTTCATTATATACACTACTGCCATGAATTTTTTCACATATCTAGAAACAACCGTTTAGCTGGCAGATGGGGGGGACACTCGACTCTAACAAAAATTAGCACCTTAAAGCTTAATATTTCGCTAACGGATCCCTAAATCGAAAAATGGTTTTCACACACCCACCGTATTTTCAAAAGACCTATCCAACGATACCCCACACCATGGGATAGACGAGAAAAAAAAATTGCATCCCCACTTCACGGGTACGGGAGGTACCCTAAAAAAAATATTTTTCAAAATTTTATTTTACCACTTTTTCGGCGTGATTAATATGTGTATCCATGCCAAATTACAGCTTTCTAGTACTAAGCGTCTCTGAGCTAAGCCGCGGACAGACGGACGGACGGACGGACGGACGGACGGACATGGCGAAACTATAAGGGTTCCTTGTTGACTTCGGAACCCTAAAAAAATTACCTCTTAGTCGCTTCATTACTTCATAATACCTACATCAACGGGCAACGGTGAGTTTAATATAAAAACACCACTGAAGAACCATTGACTCGAAAAGAAATACGTTTTTCTTTTGTTGCTGTTTGCCTGGGGTAGCCTTTCATACCTCTATCGCCTCTTTGAATCAGTGATTCAGGGGAAATTCTTTTAGGGATACCAAAAGAAGGGTTCAGGGCCTATGAAGTGGTTTTCAGTTTCTCGCAGGTACCTAATATGCATTATTTATCAAAGCTTCCAACAGAAAGAACGGATGGACTTGTCCAGGGACGGACTTATTTAAGAACGACAAAACAAGGACTACACAATGCGTTCCGACGCATCACTGATGAAGTCCTGGACTGGAAATGTGTTTAAGTGCAGGGTGAAATTGATATCATTATCATCCTTTTAAAAAAACTAATAGTCTACCCATCAAACTGAACAACTTTTTCTACGCAAACCGATCGGAGAAAAAAAAATCTGCTTTTCCATACTAAACTGCAATGCCTAGGTAGGTACTCGACTCAAATGTTTGCAACAGCAAATTTTGTTGTTGTTCCCATAATAAAACTTGTTCAGTTTGATGGGTAGAGTAGACTCTCAGTTTAAAAGGATGCTAATGATATCAATTTCACCTTGTACCTAGGAGGACTATTAAAAATTTTAAGCTGCCTTTGAAGTGATATGACGAATAGTACAATGTATTTAAATTACATAGGTATACACGGCGACACATCAAGCTACGTAAAACCAAAAGAAGCTGGCCGCGTGTAGGTAGAGTAATATAAAACGTCCAACGGCCAGCTTTTATTGGTTTTGCGTGTCACCGTGTGTACCTACTTACTTATTTAATTTCTCAACAACTTATCAATCTGCTTATATAACAGGTTCCACTGCAGTGCAGCACAGATCCTTCTCAAGAATGGTGAAAGAGGGGCCTTTAGATAGCTGCATTTTCGAATAGTTATTATTTGTTATAATAACATGATATAGACATGTTGTGTTTCAAATTATCAGGCAATTTGTACAGTTCGCGGGTTCAAATGTTCATGACCGTTATTGACCACAGCGACTGTTTACTCACAGCTGAGTGCGGCGTTCGTGTGCTCTCAGGTGGCTGTCGTACTCGATTATTGAAGTAAATGTGCGCCCACACTCTCTGCACGTCAGCACTCCTCAGACGAGATCATAATGCTGCAATCCGTAGGTGGACGGGCTTTCAGCTGGTCGCGTTATGCATCAAGGTCCAAACGCATATACGCTTGGTTATACCTCATAATGTGGCCGGTCTTTAGACAGTGTCTCCCAGTTTGACGGAGGGACCTACAAAATTTACGCACATGAAAGCATTTTTTTTTTTTTATTATGTTGAACACATTTTTTTCCGGGCTATAGGCCCACCACAAATTGCCACCACTGTAACTCTTGTTACCAGGATCAACAGCGGCGACCATTCACAACACTAGACAATGATATCCAGCGAGCCCGGGGGATGACTCTAATTTGTCTTGGAACCCGAAATGAATTAATTAAAGAAGATAGGAGGAGTAGGAAAAAGAAACATCCGACATCTGGGAAATGGGAGACAGCAATAAGAAAAAGCATGGCTATTAGATAGCCAATTCCAGAGATCATTTATGGCAGAGTTGAAGACCCTACCTACCGCAAAAGCACCCAAAAAACACTTGAACGATAACTTGCAAACACATCAATAATATTCCAATTTAGATTTTTCTTTAAAGGCCTTTATTGCTCTTTGGCCTCTACAATTCGGCCCTGGAATTAACCGTCAACCGCCAAATGGTAGCGTAACGTAACGCGAATGATTGGCAAATCGGAGGCCGGTTTAAGTTACCTCAGTTTGAATCGAGCCTCGAAAGCAAATACTTGTGCGTGCTTTTCTGACCTTACAATTACTCGTTATAAAAGTGTCGTGTCTTAAAGGGGGTTAAGGTTAGTACTTTTTATGTGATTAATAGGAAATTAATGGTTTATTTACCTACATGTTTGATGTTGTAATTCATCTTTCAATAAGGTGCTTAGTGTAATGTCGTGTCTGGAATTTGTCTAGGGTTCCCACAATACTTAGCTTTTTTAAACCTACCTATACAAGGTGTTACAAAAATACAAATAAACCTTTAAGGGGGTGGTGTAGACCATCAAATTGAACAACTTTCACTATGGGACCAATATCGAAATCGCGAAAAAAAAAATTGATGTTCCATACTCTACAAATCGACCAGAGCTAAAATATGTATGGGATATCAAATTCTTTTTTTTGCGATTTCGATGTTGGTCCCATAGAGAAAGTTGTTCAGTTTGACGGTCTGATCATCGTCTTAAAATATTGTCAGCATATTAAGACCCTGTGTAGGTACAGACAGTTAGGTATTTAGGTACCTACATAGATATATTACATATAGTTTAAGAGGACTGCAGCGCGCTTGATACAAACGAAGTTTGATTATTATATTATATTTGTAATTTTTCAATTTCAATTTTTTCAATTTTTCAATTTTTCAATCATCATCATCATCGTCATCATCATATTTTCAATACTAACCAATTAAGAATAGGTACTTTTACCATTCAGTGGCGCCCTCGTCACAACATTAAAGAATTCTCAAAAATGAAAAAGTGCTAACTACTACCTAACTACTTCAACTTTCTACAAAAGCATGTACCTATTCCACCTATTCCATGTTCTACGTCCTAAAAGCTATGGAATACGTAGGTCTAGATACTTTGTTTAGAACCTAGAAAACAGCAAGAAAAGTATTAAAATATAAAATCTTTTTAAGAATATCAGTTTTTTCTTTTTCTTTGTATGTGCCGTAACTAAGTACCTACTAGGTCTTAAGTCCGACTTAATTATTTTAAACACAAAAAGCGTACCTATACCACTACCATCTTCATCAGCATATTATATGCAGATTTCCTCACGAAGTTTTCCTTCACCGTTTGACAGTAGGAGTCGGTATTACGTAGGTACATAAGTTAGAAAAACTTTTTGGTCTCCATGTGGGTTCGAAACCAGACCTCAGTATTGAGTCTCCATAACTCTTCATAACGCGCCACCGAAGCTTTCCGAGAATGCCGAAGAGAGTATGACGTAGTATGATTCATCAGTAGGCAGGAAACCTTTTATCGTCGAATTCGGGAAATCCCATCAGGGCCTAATTGCTTGCGTCAAATTCCATGTTTCTTGGTTTTATAAAGGGGAAAACTTCGATGCTAATATGTGATGACTCAGTAAAAACTTATCATTAGGTACCAAAACAAGGAGTAATAAAACACTCTAGTAAAATTTAAAGGGCTGGTATTATCTATAATTATATATATATATATATGGTATATATATATATATGGCTGGTATATGGTTTTCGGGTATTTTTGAGTCATACGTTGAACTCAGCAGTAGAAAATGTCAAAATTAGGTACTATGGAGATATATGCATCTTTCTACCGTTGATTTGACTTTCGAAAATCATAGGTCTCCAGGAGTGCGATTTTTTAAAGTAAAATCAGGCACTCCTGGTTCAGACCACCAAAAGGAAAAACATTCACTATGGATATGGAGATTATGGAGACGTCGAAAAAAAATCTGGTTGAAAAAACATTTGAGTCGAGTCAGTTATCTAGTACATCATAGTCATATTAGTACATCCTGTATAATGTGTATATAGGTATACTCCTTACCTGAGTATATCTCCTCATTATTTCAACATGACATTGTTAATTACTTGTAACTATACGTTTCCGCATAAATAAAACTTCCAATGGCATTCCCACGTCGCATCGCGTCATCATTTGTAAGAATTAACCCTTCCAAGGACGAAACAATTCCATTATCTTGACATTAATAACGAACTTTGCTTATTTCGTGTCTTTTTACAAGTATCTCGTTAAAATTGTGTGAAATTAAACCTAACCGAATCGTGTGAGAACTAACGTCAGCTATGTACCTACCTATTTATTTTTGTATTTGCTTACCAGATAGGTACATAAATTAACACGGCTTAAGAGGATATAATTCGAAGAGCGCTCCATACAATCGAAGTCTGGTTATATTTTCAATACTAACCAATTAAAGTCAATTATTTTGTTAGGACTTCAGGAACAATCTAGAAACTAATCTCTATGCTTGAATTTTTTGTTAAAATATACAGTTTCAAAGCTACTATTATTTAAGATTTGTATGGAAATCTTTGAGGCACTGTAACTTTAAAACTATACCTACATGTTAACGAAAATCTGTCTTCCTACGAGCAGTTTTTAGCTTGTTTCTGAAAAAAATCATTGACTTTAATTGGTTAGTATTGAAAATGTAACCGGACTTCTTTTATATGGAGCGCGCTCCGAATTATGTCCCCTTAAATAATATTACATAAACCGGCAAAATCTAAACATATTTTCCTATAGTACTCGCAAGCACGTATCCAGGGGGGGGATAGGTGGGATTTATCCCCCCCCGAAATCCGAATTTTTGTATGGAAAAGTGATTACAGCTTATAATTTTTCATTGTTTTTCTATAAATATCCCCCCCCCCCCCCGAAAATTAAATGTCCCCCCCCCCCCGAAACAAAAGTTTGGATACGTGCTTGAGTACTCGTATAGAGACAATATAGAAATCTAAGAAGGATCTACATAAAACACCAGACTCTTACTTCACAGATGCACACACATATCAATAATATAAAATACTTATTTATTTCATACAGTTAGTCCATAAAAGTGTTATTAAGTAGCATAACACATAAATATGTAAATCCGTACCATGCAGGAAAATAGGTATAATAATAGCAAGTGCGGATCCAGGATTTCGTATTGGGGGCCACGTATTATGTCTTCTTCTTAGTTTTAAGTTGAGTTTCAATACGAGATCTAATCAGAAATGAAGAGATCCGAAGAAGAACCAGAGCAGCTGACATAGCCCAAAGAATTGCTAAACTAAAGTGGCAGTGGGCGGGGCACATTGCTCGCAGAACCGATGGCTGATGTGGCCGAAAAGATCTCGGAGTGGCGACCGCGTACCGGAAAGCGCAGCTTGGGTAGGCCCCCCACAAGGTGGACCGAAGACCTGGTGAAGACGGCGGGAACCTGTTTGATGAGGGCAGCGCAGGACCGGTCGTTATGGTGATCCTTGGGGGAGGCCTATGTCCAGCAGTGGACTTCCATCCGCGGAGATGATGATGATGGCTCAGGGATCTTGGGCCAGTGAGCGCTGGCTTGCCTGTAATTTCCCGCCAGACCAGAAGTACCATCGGGAAGTTCCATCAATGGTACAGTTGGCACTAGTTGGTGCCAGTAGTACCATCAATGGTACAATTGGCACTAGATCGTGCCAGTAGTACCATCAATGGTACAACTGGCACTTAATACTCGTAGGACTTAAAGCCGGGTATCCATTGTTTAACATCATCGGTCTATCTTGTAGGCATGCGTCCTCTACCTCTCTTTCCCACCTTTGAATGATTGAATGGATATTATGTGGCTATTTATTTTATGCTTATATGGAAAGGACCGATGCTCTCGTTTCTGTTCTGATTTCCGATCTAAATGAATGCAGGTAGGTGCGGCGCGAGACGGTCCTAAACTTTACCTGGTTCACCTTGAATAACAAGTTTCGGAATACATTAGGACACACTTCTGTATCGTGGTGCAGTGACTCAAACTTTGAATAAATAAAAGAGCCCTTATTGCTACATAATGAAAGGCTCTGCAAGCAGTGTGTGACATAGCGATGGTTAACCGACTCGCATCCCACTTTTTTTTTTAAATGAGGGATTACCACGTAATATTAAGTGTAAAAAAAACAGTTTTTCCCCCTCTACTGCAAAATGAAGTCAATGTGGCTTAGGTGACTTTGCTTTTCGGTGAAGAAAAAAAAGGGAAAAAAATAAGATCTAACAAAATTAGCGGAAATATTTTAAGGGGAGTATTAGACCGACAAACTAATACTCCCCTTAAAATATTTCCCTCTATCTATATATTCTGCTGTCCCATACATTCGGGTTGAGTTAGGTCTCATACAAATAGGTACCGCTTTTAGTCTCGGTGCGTGAAATTTCGAGCTCGATTCGCTTGCTCCAGACTTTGAATGGTGCTTTGAGCATACATAGGCTATGGAACTCATACCTCCACCATTTAGAATCTCGGTGTGTAAAATTTCGAGCTCGCTCCGTTTTTTAATTAATTTTTGTCTTTCTTCGAAGGACGTTACGGTTCCACTGAATTATTTTGCCCATACAAAAAACCAACCTCTTGCTTCCACCCCACCTAAGCTTCAACTTCCTATAAACCATAAATTCAGTTCTAGCTACAGCACTAAAATGTACCTAGTCGTGTGCTTACCTAATATGCTTAAACATATTTAAATAAGCCGCCTCAGAGTATAAATAAATTACCTTTAAAAAATCCTCCAATAACGTTAAAACGAACATAAAAAGTAATCGGAACTAAGAACAATAAGTTATAAAACATTTCTGCGTTGACCTCGGTTGACCTCCAGCGAGGCCCACTTCCTGCGCGCGCAGGTTGCTATGAAAGTTACACTTGCACTGCAATGAGGTCATACTGAACTGTTACGTTGCAAAAACTTGGTGGTCATAATCAAGCAATAAGGAAAGGTTACTATACCTAAGTGTGGACAACAGAAATTATTTAAAGGGTGATTGTTTGATTGCCTACTGTTTATGATACTGAACAACTTTCCCCAAGGAACTATTAAGGAATAACTAGCTAAACTGTTCTGGACTCGTTAAATACTACTACCTAGTTAAATAACTAACAGTCTCTTGTTAAAGACAAAAAGACACTGGGCAAAAATGTATGGCCACCGGTCCAAGAGCCCCCCCTTCTATGGCACAGGTAGTGACAGTAAGAGAATACCCTAACGTAGGTACGTAGTGTAATGGGCATCAACATAATTAATTGAGAAAAAAAAGATACTTACTTCTGTTTTATTTTTACGCGGTCGTTTTAGGAAGAAATTATTTTGAAATTATAGCCCGAAAGGTACGATCTCTTGCTGTCCTTGCTGAATGATAGACACTTTGATAAAGTTATATGTCAAGATTGACAGTCGAAGATACGAAAGCGTTGAAAAAAATTGGAACCAGTACTGGCTCCTAAACCCTATACATATATACACGCACACATACATAATTTGTATGGCGCCTCACGCACACCAACCTATGAAACTTGGCCCTATTTGTTTTATTCGGTAAAACAGTGAGGCTCATTCTAGACATATACTTTTTTAGAAATAGACACTAGCGCCCCAAGTAGCAGAAGGCTGTATAACCTAGGCGTTTTATCACCAAATAGTGATATAGTACGCCTATAATGGTAACCATTGTGACTGCTTGTACTATAAAGGTTTTTAAAAGAGCGTTTTGATTCTATAAGATTAAAGAGCATTTAAGTTCTATAGTTCAGCTCTTAGAACGCTTACAGGACCATACAAAAGAACCTTTAAAGTGTTGCACTGTAATTGATATGAAAAAAGCGGATATGGTACTATTTAGTACTATAGACAACCTTACTGACACTTTTATGTATCTATATTGCACTAATAATGAATCAAAATTGTTATTACAGTACTAGTATTGAAGCTATATCGAAAACCCTATTATAGGATCAAATTGCACTATAAATGTACCTTACACGACCATTACGTAAAGTTTTAGCTTCTTAAAAGCTCCCTCCACACAGTTATGGGGACAGTTCTGTGAAAGTCACGAAAACTCCTCTATAGTACTAAATAGTACCATAGCTACTCCTGGTGCCGTTGCTAATGAACATAAATGGCTTAAATTGCTTTATAATTGAGTTTGTGGTACTGCTACGAGACTAAAGCGTGACATAAAAGTACTAAAATTAACGATTTATGTACTAATTAGATCTGTAACTAACTTTTGAGTACCAATTATATCACTGGTAATTCATAAATGGTGGCATACTGTCATGGCTGCTGTTTTCTGCAATGATAGCACATTAGCAGCACGGCTGTAGCCAATGTGTACTATAACAGCCATAGTCGGGACAATTCCTTATTTTATTAATTTACATTTTATTAAAACTCGAAAATTATAAGGGCGCATTGTCAAATTTGAAATCAGCATAGTAATTTTATCGATACAATTATTTTCGCAAGTGCAAGTTACGGCAGAGTTACGGTCCATGGATGTTTTGTAGTATGTCCTTTTTATTAGGTAATACATGTTACGTTAAGTAATGGCGAATGACATAAATAAAGCATAATATTATTAACATACCGAAATTTGTTTTGTTAGTTAAGCGCTTAAGCACTTAGGATAGCGAAACAGAATCGATTACGGTGCAAAATAGCACTATAAACGTTTATCGGTTACTTTTATAGTAGTAGATTTATCACCGTGAGAGCCTTTATGTAATGTTTATAGAATAAATTAGTGATAAAACTAGGGCCTTTTTGGGGTTCTCTAGACGTTTACAACACCATTATAGTGCTAATCATGAACACTAATTAGCACGCTCTAAAACGTTCTCAGGTCTTTTATAGTACCAGATTTTGCTGCTTGGGGCAGACTTGGCCACACCGGACGCTAGTCTTACATAATAACTACTTACAATTATAATTATTTACAACAAATCAGAGGTACCAGATAAAAAGCATTGTAGCCATTGATTGTAGCACATTCTAAGATCGGACCTCGAATGTTTCAAGGTCCACGGCAGTATTTCGATAAGACCTGTTTAATCGACATTATTATTTCATTTACTTCCGTATTTTATTCATTTAAGGTTTCGTTAACTTAATTATATTTTACAAAAATGAGTTACTTACAAATGATAAGGCCATTTGTAGTCACGTTGCAGGGTTTGCCCCGAACACTTGTCTTTCGTCGAAATTGCTATTTGGGATGCTAACCCCGAGTAACTGGGTCTACAAATCTTAATCTAGTTTCTAAAATAACTAACATTACCATCCTTTAATTTCCAGGTTCAAAATGGGTGTTCTAAAACTCATCGCCTTACTCCACCTGGTCTACAGCTGCACCTGCATCGACCAGCTCAAGCCCAGATTCGAATGGCCAAAGTTTGAATGCACGTTCAGTTCCCCAGACGCAACGAGAGTAACCCTGAATTCCACGAAATGCATTCCAGAGAATAATATACCAATGAGTTTGGATGTTTATAAGGATAAGCTGTTTGTAGCTGTGCCGAGATCGGATATGAACGGAGAATGGAGAATAGGAGTTCCATCCAGTTTGAATTACATCAAACTTAGTGGTAAGTTTTGAGATATTTTCAAAATGACAAGATTGTAGCAACTGTAGTGTAGATCATCATCATACGTTCCACTTCAGGGCACAGGCCTACCCTCAGGGAGGGTGTGCCTGTGGTGGGCGTTAATCCACCACGCGTGCCCAATGCGGATTGGTAGACTTCACATACGCATCAGAATTTCTTCTTCAGCGTATGAAGGTTTCCTTACGATGTTTTCTTTCACTGTTTGAGAGCAGTCGGTATGACGTAGGTTTTAAATCAATGTTCTTGCAGAATTATCAGAGACGAAAGATTGTTTTTCAGTGCCTACTATTAAAAAAACATAAATGCAATATATTTTGCGTTGATTTAGAGTGTGGTATATGAAGTTTCCAAAATAGTTATTTTAATTTACTTTGATGCTACTATTAATATAATAATTTGGCTTTGAATAAACCTATATTTACGTTCCCCGCGTTGAGGGTCACTTTCATGCACACACCACGCATAACATTTATAATAATCTTATCTGGTTACTTGTTTGAGAAATGCTTTAGTTTTCTTATTTAAAGTTGTTTAAATAGTTACAATTTTAAGAGTTCGACCGCTGCTAAAAGAGTATTTTTCTATTTAAAATTATCGTTTAGCGAAGTCACACTTAAAGCACTTACAAAAGAACTATTATTTACTCAAATAACAAAAAATTGTGTTAAAAAACAATCGTTTTAACAAATTTATCTATTTGAAATTTATCGAGAATTTACAACAGAAAACTCTGCGGAACTGAGGCAAATTTTGCCGAGTTTTCTGTTGTAAATTATTATACGTTATAGACGGGCTACGGTTTATCTTATTTAAAGAAAACAATTCTCATTCCAGAAAAGACCCGATCACCGCTCTTGATACCATATCCTGACTGGGAAGCACACACTACTGAAGACCAGAGCTACCCTCAAGCCATCGTCTCGGCTATCCGAGTCCGGGTCGACAGGTGCGACAGACTATGGGTCCTTGACGAGGGCATGACCAACGCAACCATGAAATATCCACCAACAATCATAGTCTATGACCTGAAGACCGATACGATGATAAGAAAATACTCAATCCCTCCAACGCAGTTCATGAAAGAATCAAGATTTACGAACATAGCTGTCGAAGATACGGATTGTCAGAAAACGTATGCCTATGCAGCAGATATGGGTGAAGCAGCCATTGTGGTTTATTCGTGGGAGAAGAATGAGTCCTGGAGGATTAAACATCACTATTTTAACCTAGCTCCTGAAGCTTGTGATTACAGCATTAATGGGATTAACTACACGTGGGCTAACAGTTTGTATGGACTCAGTTTGTCTGCTCCAAGTGCAGGATTTTCCACTCTCTTTTTCCATCCAATGTCGAGCAACTACGAATTCTCTGTCTCAACCAAATATTTAAGAAACCAGTCCATTGCAGACTTAAACTTCTTCGCTTTCAAAAATTTGGGAAATAGAGGATCGGGTCATCAGTCCGGGGCTTCATTTGTAGATCCTTCCACTGGTGTTTTATTCTATTCTCTTATTAATATGAACTCGGTTGCGTGTTGGAACACATCTGAAAGCAATTTTACGAAGAAACATGATACTATCTACATGAATAAGGAAACAATGGTTTACCCATCAGATATTAAAGTTGATAGTGAAAAAACCCTGTGGATATTATCGAATAAGCTACCTAATTTAAGCGATGGAAGTATGGTAGACCCCAGTGCCATACATTTTAGAGTATTTTCGGTTCCTGTTAAGGATGCCATAAGCAATACCGCCTGTGATACGTTAGTAAGTAAAGCAAGTGGAAACAGTAGGGCAAGTTTTGTTTCTCTATCTTTTGTAGTGCTTCTTACTTGGTTGACTACTGTATGTATGAATTGAGAGAGTATTTAGAAATTTGTACCCGGTTAGTAGAGGGCCAAATAAGGCGAATGATTGGCAACACAAATACTGCTTTCTATAAGAACGAAGTGATCTATTAGCCGCCGGAGTATTATCTTTCTTGTAACCGGTCTTTACGATGTTGTTTGAGAAACTATCCTTCCTGTATGTAAAGCAGGATGGGCAAAGCATCAGATTACAAATTGTTCTGTTGTCGGTAAATTGATAGAATAGTTATTTTATACAAAGAGAATGCATTCGACGTTCGATCGGTGATCGATATCGTCTGTATGGCGATTGAATAAGCTCATAGAAATAAATCGTAAAACTAAATCTTATGAGAAAATTGCAAAAAAACTGTCGAGTAGACAAGGCTAGCTATACAAAACCAACGTAAGCTGGTCTCGTGTACGGTGACTACGTAATAGGTCGCGCGGCACGCTTATTTTGGTTTTGTATAGCTTGATTTGTCGCCGTGTGTACACTTCGCCGACACTAAGTTGGGCACTAATATTGTGTATGAAATATTTTGAGTTTCTATACAGTGTGTAACAAAACACCCTATTAATATTAAGCGGGTGCTTCAGACAATCAAAATGAGCAACTTTCACTAAGGAGCCAACATATCGCGAAAAAAAAACAGCTATTTTATACAAAACTGCGATTTAAGGGTACTTATATTATTCGGAGCGCGCTCCATACAAACGTACTATGGTGATATTTTCAATACTAACCAATTAAAGTCAATGAAATTTTGCAGAAACAATCTAGAAACAAATTTCTATGCTTGTATGGAGTCAGATTTTCGTTAAATTGTATAGTTTTCAAGTTACAGTGCCTCAAAGATTTCCATACAAATCTTAAATTCATCCTAGCATTGAAACTGTATATTTTAACGAAAATCTGACTCTATAGAAGCATAGAGATTTGTTTCTAGATTGTTTCTGCAAAATTTCATTGACTTTAATTGGTTAGTATTGAAAATATCACCATACCACGTTTGTATGGAGCGCGCTTCGAATAATATACCCTTAAGCGGGTGCTTCAGACAATCAAAATGAGCAACTTTCACTAAGGAGCCAACATAATCGCGAAAAAAAAAACAGCTATTCCATACAAAACTGCGATTTAAATGTATGAGATAGCAGATTTTTTTCATTTTTTCTCGATGTTGACTCCATAGTGAAAGTTGTTTAGTTTGATGGTCTAAAATTACTAGGGTGTTTTGTTACACCCTGTAGAAGCCTCCGTCGCGACTCTATGATATTGCATCCTCAGTGCATGGTTGTATGCGACAGAGAGCTATTGCATTGCTATAGCATCCGTGTCAGGATTTCGGATGCTATGGCATTCGTGTCTGCGAATGTTTAAAACTTAAATTAAACATTTAAAACTATTATGGGGGTTGTTTAGACCAGGAGTGCGATTTTTGAATCTCATTCGGTGAGCTCAGCAGTTGAAAATGTCAAAATTACTATGGAGATAGATATATTCATCTTTCTGCTGCTGTTTTAACTTTCAAAAATCACACTCCTGAAGTATGATTATTGAGAGTCAAATCAGCAGTAGAAAAATGCATTTCTCTAGAGTTTATTTGACATTTGCTACTGCTGAGTTCGACGTATGATATTCATAAATCGCACTCCAGGTCCCATAGTGAAAGTTGTTCAGTTTGATAGTCTAAACCATTTACTTTTATTTGCATTTTTGTAACACCTTGTATAACTTTCATCTATGAAGTAGAACTCAAAAAAAAGGTTGTGAAACTAAATTAGTTGTGATATTTTGGTGTCATTTTTAGCTATTTATAAACCTATCAATTTCGATTCGTTTAATGTCCATCCATGATCCATAAAAAGTATCGATCTATGGGACAGAGAAGCTCATTAAAAATGTATTGTTTTATAATGTTTTTTAGATTCTTTATCTCTATTCCTTTTTATTTTTCTATACTATTCTTTATTATATACCTAGATTCACTGTGTACTTAAGTATAACTCGGGTGAACTATTACTTAAGTTAATTCATCAGTATTTAAAAAAATACAAATTTAATTTATTCTTTGAAGAATACAAAATATATGAAATCAACTACATTGTTTTAATTTTTGGGCCACCAGGGACTATGGATTTAAAATAAATTCGGTCAAGTGCAAGTCGGGTTACTCGCGCACCGAGGGTTCCGTCACAGAAAAACGTATGGTGCATTGGGGTAATTGCGAACCTGGGTATATTCCGAAAGTTTATTAAAACTACCTGACTTTAGACGCCATTTTTATCGGCTTTGACGCTCAAGCCGCCGTTCGTCGCTGCTAGCGTAAGTGTCAGAGCAACGTGCCGTCTCGACAGAAAAGTCAGGTAGTTTTAATAAACTTTCGGAATATACCCAGGCTCGCAATTACCCCAATGCACTATAGTTCCGAACCACAGTACCACACAACATATTAACTTATCTAAAAAAGTTTTGTTTTCTCCGGGACCTTTAGCGCGAGACCGACTCACACTTGGCCGGTTTTTATTATTTGTTGTAAAACTGAGAGTTTGCTCTAGGTTACCCAAACTACCTCATTAAAGCCCAGTCGCATATTGCTTGACACCGACTCCAGTAATTAACCGTTTTTAGAGTTCCGTGGTTAAGAGGCTATGTGAAAAAAATAGGATTCTTCAAAGCATCAGATATCATGAAGTTCTAACAGTAGGAGTATGATTTGTGGATATGTGTAAATTGAACATATTATCGATAGAACATATTATTTCTCGATAGAAAAAGAAGCCTAAGTAGCCTCCGTTTTTATCTATAAACGCTTGGAACGGCTAAGCGGTGAATAATGGAAACAAGAGACATGACTTAAAAAAAAAGAGTTTGATATTTTATAAATTTTGATTAGAGCAGAATTGAACTTAATTAATTAGTACAATCACAATAAAATAAAGTTTGTTTTTGTGCTTGCGTTGCGCACCGCCCCATCTCTTTCTCGCGCATCAGGCAGTAATATAAGCTATCACACGCCAATTTCGCTTCAATTATTTTTCGACATACTTTCGTCCTTTCAGTCTGCCTGTCTGTATGTCCGACCTCAATTAAACATTATTTTTTGTCGTCTGTCACTATAGATAGCGATGACCTAAAATTAAATAGCGCTATCGATTGCTTTGGAAGTTTTCAAGTAATCATAAGCTATATCCAACGATGCTTTATCAGGATACACTTTTTATACAAAGACTACGGAACCCTAACATGGGCGAGTCCGACCCGCTCTTTGCCGGTTTTTTACTTTTTAAACTAGCTATCAGAAAATTAGGATATCTGAAACTAAGTAGATGAACACAGAACAAGGTGTTTTATGATCTCTGTCGGCCTTTAATCTTATGGGTAGTATTATGGCGTCAACACTCATGTTACAGTTAATTGAATACTCAAGGATATCTAATAAAGATCAAACTTATCTATTTATTTCGTGCTATAAACGTTTTCACAATTTAGTAATCAAACAGTATCTATTGACTTCATACTGTTCAGCGACAACTCAGGCGATTAAGTTGATGGAAGAAATCCCTCAAGAGGATTGCTTTTACTTTAGTTACACCATAGTATAAGAAAGATTATCTAGTACTACATACAGTAGGGACACGACTTCCCTAGCTCGCTACATCTTCGACCCCATCTTTGTCCTGAGGACTAGATAGAGGTCAAGAGCAAACCCGTCAATAATAAAAAATAAAATAAAAACCTCTTGCTCTCCACGACCAAGAGGTCTTGGTCCCCACGACCAAGAGGTTATTTTGTGTGTTAACTATACTTCATTCCAAATACGGACGACGAGCATTTCCTATTCCTATTATCTTTCTGACCAATTGCGACTAGAAAATATAATTTGTTTATCCGAAAGATGTACGTGTTATTTGGAATGGAGTATGTATGGTGTGTAAAATGAGGTATACCTACAAATGGCAAAATCATCCCTTTGAAGGCGTCAATGGCACATTCCCTCTCATCCCTATTCATAAGAGGAGGCCTTTTCCCTGCAATAGGATCCTATATGCTATAATTTAATGACTTTTGAATTCAAATAATTATATGCTTTTGATTCTACAGTCCCTCTTAAAATTCATGCATGTCAATTTCAATTTCAATTTATTTATTCAAAGACAAAAATAGCTGTATCTTAGATTATCAAGATAGACAGTCTAAGCCACGAAAGCGTCGAAAAAAATAGGAACCAGTACTGGTTCCAAAACCACATATACACGCACACATACATATTTTGTATGGCGCCTCACGCACACCAACCTAAGAAAGTTAGCCCCTTTTGTTTTATACGGAACAAATGTGAGGCTCATTCTAGACATATACTTTTTCTAAGAGCTGTATAGAATATTAACAAAACACATAAAATTGCGATTGCGATTGCATAATGTGCGATTATAGTGATCATAACGCGCGCGCTCCAAAGTTCTAGCCTGTTATATCACTACTGCTTGATTAGTGTTGTCTGTATTTATGATCGTAGTAAATAAAACCGTGTAGTTACAAAATGACTTGGATAAGCTCATACATTATGAGAACTTATGGGAAATAGGTCGGTTTTAGATACTATGGGACCTTACAAACGTTTTAAGGTATAAGTTTTGAAGAATGACGGTGAAAATTGAAGAGGTGAGGTTTTATTTATAGTCACGATAGTAATTAATAGTATTACTACTACCTATTTCATATGATAAAAGCTGTGACAAAGAATACCCTAACTGTTCTACTTATTACGAGAGTCCCACCCATCAACTCATGTTAATAAAACAAGATTGAAAAGCTGAAGCGAGCTATGCAAGGCTCTGTCAGTTTATTCATTCAATGCAAGAACTAAATAAGTGGAGCGAGCGAAGTGAGTACGATAATATTTGTCGGGACTACGACTCTGTTGTGAGTCAGGCTTTCAGGGATCCTTTTACAAAATTGAAAATTTAAAGGTCCTGGCAAGGGTTTAAAAAATTCCCGAGGTTTTGTAGGGGTCAAAAATCGTCAATGTTAAAATCGCCTGATGGAAAGGCAACGAACAATTAGCTGACTTTGGTTACAGGTCGAGAAACCAGTTGAATCGATTAAGCAGAGATGTGCGAAGTGCCTCAAAGGGACCAACTTGTTGAAAACTGCGGTGATACTTGCATGTACTGGGGTAGTTGTGCATCAGGTAGGTCATCATCATCTTCGTATAAGCCGATAGACGTCCACTGCTGGACATAGGTCTCCCCCAAGGATCGCCACAACGACCAGTCCTGCGCTGCCCTCATCCAACGGGTTCCCGCTGCGCTGGTGAACCAGATCGTCGGTCCACATTGTGGGGGCTACCTCTTCTGCAATTGCCGGTACGCGACTGCCGCTCCAGGACTCTCCGGCCCCATCAATTCTGCGAGCTATGTGCCCCACCCATTGCCAATTTAATTTTGCAGTTCTGCGAAACTCTTCATTTCTGATTCTATACAGAAGGAAGGTTACATCGTGGAATTAGTAGGAAGTGGAATTATTTGACATCATACGTCTCGTACCGGCCATTCTAGAGCCAAACAGTATCATACGAGATGATGGCAAGAAATCAGACGGGATGTTCCTAGAAGATAGGACGATGCGTTTGGTGTGGGATTTCTCATATGTGGACATCTTTTATAGGAAAAAAGCAGCAGAACTGCCTCGGTGATGGAGTCTAAAAATTTGTACTTTTTGACGAATCCTCAGATAACAACATGCATTTGGAAACTGATAGACGTGCCAATAACAACATACACGCACTTCGACTTCAATAAAACCCTTATCTATCCAAGCGTGACCTTCTGCAGAGAACCGCCTTATAAACATGATAACCTGTTGGTAAGTTAAACACCTTGGTCGTTAAGTTGACTACACGTGTAGCATTCATTTTAACAATTTGGTACAGTGGTTTAAAGTACCTAACGCTTTTGTTTATAAATAGAGGGAGCATTAACCGCAGTAGTTAGCAGTTACTAAAATATTGCAGGCCCAAATAATATGATACCATGTGGTTACTTACCTGATACCGACTACTACTGGCGTTGATTAGAACAGAAGTGGTTGCAGCTTATTCGATAGATAGATAGATAAATCATTTATTTACATAAAGTAACAAACACATTATAATACAGTTCACGTTTACAAAACAACAATACAACGAAACATCAACAGAACAAACATGTAATTTATTGTATGCTACAGCAGCAAATAGGTCCCAGCTCAACATAGACCTTGCCCGAAAGCCGGTGTTGATTTTCAGATGAAACCTTTTAGTAGTAGTCAGACGCAGCAACCAATGAGTGATAAATAAATAAGAATTTGCCTTCTCCTAAGTTTCCTGAGTTTTTGTTGCAAAAACCCTTTACTATGTAAATGTATGCTGTAGGTATACATAGGTAAGCAGAGTAGTCATTGTGGGAAAATTGTGCCAAGTGCAAGTGCAAGATTGTCAAAGGATATAAGACTGATTAGGCATTCGTTTGGACTAAACTAAATATGTACAAACTGCCTTATTATTTCAGGAGCACGGTCTATATTCGCATCCTCGCTACACGTCTACATGGTTTAGATTCAATTTCTCTGCTGTGACCCTGGATCAACTATGGGATAATATCACTTATGATGAAACGGACTTCTTCGCTCAGTACGGATTGAATGGTGAAACGGAAAGTAAGTTGACATCAAAATCAGATCATTCGGGTTTGGGCTTAGCTTCCACCTGCTACAGAACATACATTTCTACGTTCAGAGCAGCCAATGTAGTATTTTTATAGGCTGCAAATGTAAAGGGTCTGCAGGGCAAAAGTCGAAGAGATTGTCTTTACGCTGAGTGGAAGTGGACTCATACCGTTATAGTTTTGCTTTACTCTTAATCCTCTTCTTAGACCAAAGTCAGGAAAGCTGGAATCTTTTTACACGTCAGTCAAAAGATTTTCTCGCCGCCGCGCCCACCTGGATAAAGTTTAACAAGTAACAGAGTACCTTGTGTCGCACAGTTAGGGTGTATTTTAGAGTGATACGAAATTTTTACAGTTTTAGGCCAAATCAACTAGAGCCGAAACAATCTGGTCAGTAGGATAGTTGGCAATGAATCAAAATGTCAACAATGTGCCGGATTCTGACTATTGGAAACTGTTTTCAAGCAGGAGACTCCAGAAATAGAAATGTTTGACGAATTCATACTTTGTAATAACACATTTAGCCCCACTTGCGCCAACCTGGGTTAGCAATAAACTCCAGGTTAAGTTGGTAACCCATGATTTTTTGTATAGAAAAACAACTGAAAGAGCCATTTATCCGGAGTTAATTGCTAAACCGTGGTTGGCGCAAGTGGGCCTTAGTTTATTATTTTTACTAAATAATTAACTTACTATTATCATTTCTGTTCTTCTTCTAATAAATAATATTTGTGAAAACCTGAAACCAATATGAAACGAGGCAGGCCACCAAAACCACCTTTAAAGTCTAAAAACATGTTTAATTCTGTTTGTTTTTCATATTGGTTTCATTCCACACTTCCTGTGGCTAAGAAAAACTACGCGTAGGAAGTTTTCAACTATCAAGAATGTTACTTTTTAATTTTATACATAGGTACCTTCTAGACCAGTTTTAGTTTCTCATTGGATAGCAGCCTCCAAGCTAGAAGTTTAATCCAATGTACTTAAGTACTTATACTACTTTCAACTCTACAAGCTCATCAGCTGCCTAGTATCGTCCACTGTTGAACACAGGATATTCATTGTATTCAGAGTTCAGGCACAACTAATTTTCTCCAACAGATGTAGAAGTAAAATCAACCCTCGGCTTCGTCTTCGGACGCTGCATAACATTGGAACCTAAGATCCTGCATACCACGGCGTCCCGAGCGACTGGCTACTCCATCACTCTTCAGCACAGTGCCGAGGACATGAGCACCAGCACCAGCATCTACCCACCAGGATATCATATCTTCATCCATTATAGCAGAGAACCTTTTACTGGTTTGTTCATTTTAGATAACTTTGTTGTCTTCAACATGTACTCGAAGATTTGGTTCTCACAGATTAACATTCTTCATATTGATGAAAACTGAACATCAGCATTAGAGGCTTCTTGATTACCCGGTGTATTCATTTAGATTGTAACTAGGTTAGCATGCCAAACAGTGAAATCAGCCTCTAATGGCGAAATTTTGATGAATGTGAACTACAGCTGTTTATTATCTGGGGAAATTGAGACTGAAAAGAATCATTCCGCTATCAGTAATCATTTTTTAAATGACTAATACAGCGCTGCTCAGGGAGCAGTTACTGCTTTTTTCTGCGGACTATTGGAGGGACCACGATGGGTCTACCGATCCAAATGAATGAATTTTAGTTATGTGGATGAAGAAAATTTTGCATGCAGTTTTGCGTACCTTGACTCGTGGTTGCGTACTTGAATCTTTATTTTGACATTTACGTTTTAAATTACGAGGATCTGATTGAGTTTCTCAGTCTCCCATCATTCCCGCTACAGAGACACAGGCCTGCCCTCATGATCAGTCAGGGTGTGTGAGCGATAGTCCACCAATCATGCTCAATACGAAAAACGGATTAGAAATAGAAATCATTTATTTGCCACAGATTTTATTGGTGGACTGGTGATGGTGGATTGGCGTAAATTTGCATCAGGATTTTTAATTTAGAGCTGTCACACACGATGACGCACTGACGGAGCAGCAAACGCCAGTCCGTCATTTGTGAAGTAAGGAGTTGTATGAAACCGCACGTAGAAGCACACACGGTGCGGATTGACGCAACGTCAGTTCGTCATCGTGTGTGATCCCACTAAGCTTGTTTACATTACAGAGGTAGAGGTGTACAATGGGGGTCTGGTGGAGTACTTGTATATCAATACTGGAGAAACAATGGACGTCAAGCTGACTGTGGACCAGTACTTCATGATCAGTGAGGTCGATGACCCTTGCTCCTCTGAACCTGGGTACAATTCTAATGACGTGAGCACAGAACTCTCTTTCTATGACGTAATGTGATGTGGTACTCGTAATACCATGATTTCTTTACTTGATTTGATCAAAGTCTTAGTAGTATTAATTTCTTTTACCCGTATTAATTTTATTAACCCGTAATTGTGTTTGCCCGTGTAACCTAATAAATCATGATCACAAACAGCGGCCACTATCTATTCGCAAATCTACTGAGTTTTATAAAGTCTGGCATGGATTGCATAGGCCCATTGACACTTCACTTTTATGACCTATCTATATCGTTGCTAAAGATAGAAATAGTAAGATGAAAATGTCCTACCATTCTGTATTGTTATACTTAAATAAATAATAATAAGTATAAGTGGTTAGTTTAGAAAAGCAAAAAAGTAGCAAAACAAAGTATCGAGTACAAAATTAAGAGCCTCTTTTGTTTGAAATTTTTGATCTCGGATTCCATTTCAGTAGGCCTACCATGAGTTTTCACTGTAAGATACTACTGTAGTTACTTCACCAATTCATATGGCAGAAATTAGTTCACAACGTAACCACTAGGAGCGCTGTACGAAATTCAATACAAAATTGGGGACGTAACTTGAGTAGTAAAGTACGGTGAAAACTCATGGTAGGCCTACATAGTATAGGGGTCGCTACTATTGTTGTAATTAATTATGTTTATGATAATACGACTGCAAAACTGATAATTTATTAGGTAAGTGTTATATGTTTCTAATAAGCGAGGTAGTACAAAAGCATCAACATTTTTTTTCCTACAGTGCACCTCCAAATACGTTTGGGATCAGGTAGGTGAAGAAGCCGGATGCTCAGGACCTTGGATGATGTCCAGCAACCTGCCACGGTGTGACAACTACACGACCATGAGGAGCCTTATATCTACCTACATGAAGTAGGTGTTAACAACGATAATAACAAATAAATAAATTATTGACTATGGTCATGAAACTTGGAATATGCAGTTGCATTCCTCTTTTAAAATTGTATCAAGCAAGGCATATAAAATCATTTACTCGCGTTCTAGGGCAGTAAAAAGAGCAAAAAAATACAACATCCTATAAAAGGTGTCCCTAGATATACCCCCCACCCTAGTAATATAATATAGGGGTAGTTTAGGTATGTACGCTATATCTTTTCTGTCGCTCAGGAACGTCATTTGCTAAAGCGAGAAAAGTTGCAGCACCGCCGGTGCTGCCGTGTGCGGTCGCGTTCCCGCGATCTCTTTCAATGACGTTCCTGAGTGACCGAAGAATGGAGCAACGGTGAAACGGTGATGCCCTAAGTGTCTTGGTAGTACCTAAAAATTTACACTTTTTATTGTGAGCCTGAATGGTAAATGACAATTCAATTGCTAAGGTGTTATAAGCAAAGTCCCTTTCAACAAAGGCAATCTTTTACCATCAGTGAAATCCTAGTCACATATTATAAGTACCGATACATATTTTTTAAATGACTAATACAGCGTTGCTCAGGGAGCAGTTACTGCTTTTTTCTGCGGACTATTGGAGGGACTACGATGGGTCTACCGATCCAAATTAATGAACTTAAGCAACCGACCTAGGGGCACCCAGAGGGGCACGGACCTCGGCATAGGACTTTGCTGGGGCTACGCGTCGAATTGGGTAGCGGGGATCGGTGAGATATTTGAAGAGAACTTTATCCAATCCAGTACATACAACAACCACGACTGCCTCACCTGCCCTCGTTCCTGCCGCTCCTTCCTGTACAACGCTTTCGTGGCAGACAGACAGATTCTGTACACCTGGGACACAGCGCAGGTGGAGTGGGCGCTTAGGACTGGAGCAGCAGCCCTGCAGTCACAGGTACTGATCATTTCGGAAACAAGTGTCATCTGGAAGATTCCCTTTGTCGTGTTTTGGTAGAGAACGGGCAATTTAGAATATAGGTAGATAAACTACAATGACCCGCGCCTTCAAAGTGTTTTCAAGTGTTTACAGATGTTTCCAAAGAATATACAAGTCTTTTTTTATTATTACTGATGGGTTTGCTCTTGACCTGAATCCAGTCCTCAGGACAAAGATGGGGTCGAAGATATAGCGAGCTTAGCCAGAAGAAGCCTATTCATTCGTACTTTAAAGGAATTCGGGTTGTATGCGTTTGGAAATACTGTCGCAGGCACTCCTTGGCTGTGCGCATTCATTATAAAAGATTCTGAAAGGCGCTTAGTGCAAATATGTGGTGATCTAATTTTAGGGGTCTCACACAGAATGCGTGTTTGCTGGGATGGGAAGTCGTTCATATATGCAAGGGTTGATAGAAGTTGACAATTGAGGTGGGAATGTCTACCGGTTGCACAATTTCTTTAACATTTCACAAGCAATCATTGATTCGCTCGAGATTTAAGGATTGAAGGATGTTGTTACAGTCTTTTTTTACTTCATAAATTGAAAGAATGAAAAAGATAGTTCAATAATATAATGTGTATCTTCAAGATGTGAGCTAATATATAAGTGTGTATATTTAAGAGCGTTTGAACGTTCAATTTATCTGGTAGAAAGTTTTCATCTTGTTTCTAAGAGAAGGTATTATAATGTAGCGCTGTTATGAACGTCCAGAAGCTAACAGCACTTTAAAATTGGACGTAGTTTTGCAAAAAAGATCCAACCCACTATGGAATGGGTTGTGGGTCGGATCTTTTTTGAAAAACTACGTCCAATTGTATGCCTTTTTCTTATAAACAAGATGAAAAAGTTAGGCCAGACAAATTCAAACGCTCGCTCTTAAATATACATAACTACGTCACAAGAAAATAATTCAGGATGAGAACATATTGTCTTTTCAATTCAGCAGTTCCACATCTCGCTTCTCCAGAGGCTCTCTTTACAACAACAAAACAACAACAACGGCTGACAACTTAATATCTACCTAATTGAATTTGTTCTAGCTCTACATCCATTTCAACTCGATGATGGTGTCAGTATACGAAGAGAGATACAATTACGATTGGAACCTATTCATATCTGACCTCGGCGGCAGTGTAGTAAGTTTCAGTCCTACTAGATATTAAATAAAACCATCTATGTTATGACCCTCTATGTTATGACCCGCAAATACGACTTGTTATCAACGGTGGTCCTTGAAAGTCCATCCCCTAGATATCTCTTGCTTAGTTATTAGGCTGCCGTACGCAAAGGGTGAAAACGGGACACTATACTAAGCCTACGTTGTCCGTCCGTCCGTCCTACCTATTTAGGGCTGTAACTTTTGAACCGTAATAGCTAGACAGTTGAAATTTTCACAGTATGTGCGTCATTATGGTGGATTCCCTAACTCAATCATAAAAATGTTAAATAAATTCAGTCATGTTGGGCTACTCGCGCATCGAGGGTTCCGTACCACACCACCACAGAACACAACATATTAACTTGGAAAAAAACTTTTTTTTCTCCGGGACCTTAAGCGTGAGACCGTCCCGCACTTGGCCGGTTTTTATTATTTGTTGTTATACTGTAGAGTTTTTTCTATAATCACACCAAGTTTGGCGCTTGTATGTATTACCGTTTTTACTATAGAGCGAGAAGAAAAAACGTCGATAAAAACTAGTTTCTTGTTGAGAACCCCCCTTAATTTTTTACTTTTTGACATTTTTATTATTTGTCAACAAATCCTCCTTAATAACGCATATTCTGTGAAAATTTCAACTATCGAGCTATTACGGTTCAAAAGTTACAGCCCTAAATAGGTAGGACGGACGGACGGACGGACAACGTAGGCTTAGTAATAGGGTCCCGTTTTCACCCTTTGGGTACGGAACCCTAAAAATAAAAAATTAAGGGTAGGTGTATGGTATAAATAAACTAACAGTAAGTAATCATGTTTATTTTCTTTTAAAAAGAGACAAAGTCCTGAATGTTAGGCTTGATATGCTGTTAGACTACACAAGAAACAACATTTTATCTCAAGATATTTATTCTGCCCTTTCACAGTTGGAATCATGAATGTAAATCAGAAAATACTGGACTCATTAGAATTTCACATTCTTTAAATATTCTCATATTATAGATACAACAAATTGCGTTCGTTATAAAGGATGTTTATTTATGTTAACATTCTACTTTCATTCTAACGTGGGTTTTTATTCCACACGCAGACTGAATCACTGACGCATCTCAAATAAACATCCCGTCGGGTAAGACGTCTTTACGAGGCTTGGCTTTCATATTCATCTTTTGTATGAATATTTCTTTGACAGCCATTGATGAGCTTCTAAAATTTGGTTACCTGCCAAAAGGGAGCAAGAACTGTTGTTCAAAATAAGCGCCGCTGCATCGCGATGTTGAGTTCGTAAACTTGCCTGAAGCTCGAACGATTTCTTCTTATGTAGGTAGCGTCCAATTATCGAAAGCGTCCTACGTCCTACACGAGTACCTACTATAATTACGCGTCAGCAATATGTATATAGCGAAGAGGCTGGAGGAGATTGGATGCGAGAAGCACAGCTCCTATAAAACACAAATTCTAAACTCTTGCTCGCGCTTGATAACCAAGCAAGTATTCAGACTTTTGGTCCGGAGGAGGACAAGAACGCACGATGTAATCAACTGTTCTATACAAAGTCAAAGTCAAGTCAAAGTCAAAATAATTTACTCAATATAAAGTCAAAGTCAAGTCAAAGTCAATATATTTAAGTACTCAATATAAGAGCTTGAGGCACACTTATTTACCGTCAAATCTTTTTTGAAGCTGCCACCGCGTCGGAATCGGAACGTGTTGTGAAGATGCGGCAAGAAACTCTACAAATGTTCAAATGTAAAGCATACATAGCACAGCAGGATTACACTAATTGTCTTATACAGCACTAGGAGGATGACCAGCAGTTTAGATGAATTTCTTCGCTCCACTGGTAATAGTTGACTGCCATTTGTTTCAGGGTTTCCTCCTAGGCCTTTCAGTTATAGGCCTGATGAAAATCTTCGGTAATATCTGGTCCACCATCGTCAAGCCGTTCTTCAAGGATAAGAAGACCAAGAGAGACGATATCAGCGTCAACAGTTCAACAGTGACTGCACAGTTGGATAACCAGAATTTGGTCATAAACACTCTGATCATTAAAGAGCTGGCTAGCCAGGATTTGGTCAAAAATGACTTGGAGTTCTTCAAGAAATGCAACGAGTGGAATATGAAGAATAATTTACGTGATATTTTGTGATGCAAAAATTAGTTTCTTTTTGTATTCGTAATGTTAATCAAATATACTATTTTGAAAGCATTATTTGAGCATTTTTATTACTTCTTTCCACATAAATATTAATTTTAAAAAAACTTTGTAAAAACAAGCTTTAGCTCCAGCATGGTTACCATATACTATTATGGCATATAGGATCAGAGTACTCTTCAATATTGAATCAAACGAGCCCAAACTCGATGGGGTTGTGTCGTTTTATTGCGGAGTTGCTATGTCCACCTTCCAGCTTCAGCATCAGATCAGCTCCATGCCATCATAATATTGCATTGTCACGCGACATACATATGCATGCAAAATTTCAGCTCAATCGGAAACCGGGCGGTGGGTCAAACTCAAATGTGACTTGCAAGATTTCATTACAGACACCGGCACGGGTGAAAGTAAATTAATAAAAGCTTGTGTTAGTTACATATTTGGGATAATTTTCCCTTTCTCTTTACGTAATTTTTTCATTCTAATTGCCCACAGCTTCAAGTTAGAGTCATTGCATCTAATCCCGTCTCCCGTATTTTTACTGGACTATAAGGAAAGTTGTTTAGATTCACAGTCTGAATACACCCTTAAAGGTTCGTTACTAATTAAAAATTAGTGGTGTAGGTACCTACAGAGGGTAAATTTTATATCACCAAGGATAACTTCAGCATGTATTCTACTCATCAAACTGAACAACTTTTACAATGGAGCCAACATCGAAATCGCAAAAAAAAACAGCTATCCCGCATACATTTGAGTGGAAAAGTGCTGCAGTTATGTATGGGACAGCTGTTTTTTTTTGCGATTTAGAAGGTTTCTCCATAGTGAAAGTTGTTCAGTTTGACGAGTAGAATATCTATAGCTATCGGGCCGCCACAATGAGCGTTTTTCTTTTCTTTTTTTAATTTAGTTCTTAAAAAACTCGACAGATGGCATGTTTATCGCTCCACAGAGCCGTTCGCGAGATCCTGTCAAAATCTTGTCAAGACTGTGCCTGCCTTTTTTTTGGAAAGAGGATCGAGCCCATACAACCATGTCGGGCTTAAAAGTTTCGAATTTTCGAATAAAATGATTAGTAAATAATGAAATATGATCAAGAAGATGCCAACGTATCTTTTGATATATTTAATATGTATCAAAAGATACGTTGGCATCTTCTTGATGATCTTTAAAATAATAAAGAGGGAAATGATGATCAAGAAGATGCCAACGTATCTTTTGATACATATTAAATATATCAAAAGATACGTTGGCATCTTCTTGATCATCATTTCCCTCTTTATTATTTTAAAGAAACACTTTTTGAAATTTTGACATTTATTCGCACAGACTGTAGCGCCATCTATCGATATCCTAGTAAACTAAAAGAAAAACGCTCATTAACGCCTACATTAAGATAGATAGGCTCAACTAACATTGTTGCTATCGTGACAGGATTTCAGAGAGCGAATCTGTGAGCAGTTAGTCATTAAATGCATACCGCACTGGCGATGCACTATAACTGAATGTCTTGGCAATGTTGGACAATTGCATTGCTTCTGACGCAGGAGATATTACTTGTTGCAAGAGCGAAGCGAGTAGCATTTTCTCTTGGACTACCGTTCTTTCAAAAACCTACATTACCCTTAGATATCCAGCATAGTGTAATTATAATAGTGGTTACGCTCGGCGGTCACGACAGGTCAATCGTGCGCGGTAAGCGGGGGCCGGGGGGAGCGTGTCCCAGTACGTGCCGGTAGTAGACTAAGTGCGTTCACACACGATGTCGCACTGACGGAGCGGCAGATGTCAGTCCATAGAACCACACCCGGTGCGTCAATGCGTCACCGTGTGTGCTTCTACGTGCGGTTTCATACAACTCCTTGCTTCACAAATGACGGACTGACCTCTGCCGCTGCGTCAATGCGTCACCGTGTGTGAACGCACTTACCTGCAACTTGATACGAGAACAGCCTTTCTACAGTTGTTAATTAATAGCGTTTCATAAAAATTTAGCTTTTTGAATGTCACAAATTAATAATTTTTCGACTTTTCATACGAAATCTCAAAAATTTACACGACCTTTGTGTAGAGAAAATAGGCTGGAATTTGCGAATACCTAATTTACGTTTACTCATAATACACTTACATCACCATTTGTGGTGATAATCTCACTCAACCCATACGATACTCCCAGGACATGATAAACATACAGGCTGAAATCCTAATTTAGAGAATAGGTCACTTTTCCAACCGTATACATATTTTTCCGATCCGCCCCACCCATACACCCCACTGACTAGAGTGCGAAAGAGAGACCTGCAGCTAGGACCGATTTTATCTACATAAAATCAGCGAAAACAGCATTTCGTATTGTGATTCTCCTCCAAAACTAAACCGATTTTAATAATTCTTTCAAGAATAATATGACAAAGACTTTGGCTGTCTGTACGTTTTGCTTTTTTTGTTTATATTAATCAAATTTGTTTGCTGGATGTCTGAAAGCGGGCTGTAAAATTGGTAATTTTCGAAGGTCCCTAGTTCTTACAGTAATTAATTAATGCAAAAAAGCAAAACATAGGGACATGGTAGAGGTGACATAGATTGTATGGTAAAAAAATATTTGCTCTAGTGTTATTATCCAGGGAGAAAACAGGGGAATACGTTTGTATGGAGAAAACTGTACTCGTCTATCCTCTTAAATAGACAATACCTTTCGCAGCTTTGAAGTTTTTAAAAGTCTGCATAAATATAAAATCCAAGTACGAACAACAATTGGACCCGAGGCTCCCGGGGATTTCTCCAACACGCCAATGATGGAAGATTTCATTCGCTCCGCTTACTAATGTGTCCTCTCCCGAAAGTATTAGTCACCCCCAAGCCGTGTCGATAACCTAAATTAGTGACAGCCCATTTAGTTGAGTAGTCATTATTGAAAGTTATATTATACTGATCAATGTCAACTCTAATTCGAGGGGCTATGATGAAATATTCTTTCTTATTTACTAGAGGAGTGTTGGAGCTTCATAAAGCTTCGAAATTTGAAAAGATCGTACAAGTTAAGCAATGAAATCATCATCATCAGCCTATACAGGTTGCTTCATAAGTAAAAATAATTTTTTAAAACTCTTGAGGGGGTTGTTTAGACCGTCAAACTGAACAACTTTTTCTATGGGACCAACATCGAAATCGCGAAGAAAAAAATCTGATATCTCATACATATTTTAGCTCTAGACGATTTGTAGAGTATGGAACATCAATTTTTTTTTTCGCGATTTTGATATTGGTCCCATAGTGAAAGTTGATCAGTTTGATGGTCTAAATCACCCCCTTAAATGTTTATTTGTATTTTTGTAACACCTTGTATACTTCCCACTGACAGCAGGGCGCAGGCCTACCATCAGGGAGGGTGTATGGTCGTTAGTCCACCACGCGTGCCCAATGCATTTCCAACCCCCTTTTCGCTGTATGGGAGGGGGGGATTTCAAAAGTTATAAGGGTTCCTTGTTTGACTACGGATCAAAAAAAAAAGGTTGTTAACACAATATATAAACCAATATCTATTCTATGTCAGTTGGTAGTTGTGTAGTGTAGGTTGGTTGGGTTTTATTTATCTTGCCTTGTTGTTAGAATTATGGTTTTCATGTGCATATATGCACATATTTAATATTATTATTAGTTCCAATGCTAGGATTAATTTAAGATTTGTTTGGAAATCTTTGAGCCGCGGTAATTTTAGAACTAAATATTTAACCGAAATCTGACAAGGTATACCGACACAGATATTGGTTTCTAGATTATGTTAACGACCTTTTTTACGAACTAAATGTCTAAACTAAACCGTAACTTCGTTTTGTATGGAGCGCTTTATCAGGAACTAGTGTTTTCCCGCGACTTTGTCCGCACAAATTATACTTATACCAGATTTTAATTCAGATCATAAGCTATCAAACAAAAAAGTTTCATCAAAATCAGTTCAGTAGTTTTTGCGTGATGCGCGAACAAACAAACAAACAAACAAACAAACAGACTGACAAAATTTCTAAAAAAGGTTGATTTCGAGTCAGGGATACCTAAAAACCATATCGTAATCTTTTTTTTGTAAATATCTTCAATGTACAGACAAACTTCAGTTACAGTTTTATAATACTTAGTTTAGTAGGTGTCCATGTAGAGCGCAGCGCCTCCGTGCTTTTTAAGGTCCGATGATAGGCAATGGTCCTACAAACTTTGAGATATTAGTTATGTCTTCGGTTTCTTTTTAATCAAAGTCCTGTTAAAGTGGCTAAAAAATACGCAGTGTGACAGCGAAAGACCACTGACTGGTTTCCACTAATACTAAAGATTTAATACTTTTCGCTTACGCTGAAAGATGGAGCCAAGAAATCGAGAGCGAGATAGCCAGTAGTGAAACCTTATGTAAACAAAAAAGACAAAACATTATTTTTTGTTTCGGTCACCGTGGCTGGTTTTTGTGTTTGGCAAGCTGTCGATCCTATAGTCCAATCATTTTAGGGTTTGATTGTCCCTAACAATAATTTTATTCATCTATCGCTGAAATTTTGCAGTTAAAGTATACAGATTACGGATTACAAATAATCTAGGTTTTTTTTTTCCGGTACTAGATTATTTGTCAACCGTAATCTATATAAGTACTTTACTTTATCACACTGCAAAGTTTCAGCGATAGATGAATTATTGTTAGGGTGTCCATACAAGGAAACTCTAAAATGATTGGACTACTATAGAATCTTTGCCAAACAATCCGTCTTTTAGTATGAAAAAGTGAAACTATTGCTGTTCCATGTGCGGCCACGATATGGCTTAATCTAGAGTGTAAATCTATGACTAATACACACGAAAAGAGCCTCTCAGAGTGACGTAATCACGTAACTGAATGCCTGATACGTCTGGTACTGGTTGGAAAATATCTTCAACACGATAGCTAATTAACTCTATGACATCCCATCAACTCCATAGAAGAAGAAGACTAATAAGTAGTGGCCAGCGTGGTAAAATATGACCCATTCCTTTCCCTGTCTTTCGTGAGAGGGAAAGGTCTTTACCCTACATTTGGAACAGGAATAACGTCATTAGAGTTTTTTTAAGATAAATGGCTCGAATGTTAGGATGCAAGAAGGTTCAAAATTGTTTACCAGTGTAATTTTTGCTGTCAAACGGGACTAGCACGGGTTGATGTAGTGCGATTTGAAGTAAATCTCCTGGTTAGTTTAAACATGAATGTACTTCAAATGGACCAGTGGTGTAAATTGTGCTTAAGACGCTCTTATCCCGTCAAGGCCGTTTTTTGAACAAGAACGAAAGTGTTTTAAACTGTGTTTTAAAGTCTGAAATTAAATTATGTCTTATTTAAGGATCGGGCGGATGAGCGACTGTTCTCAATTACACGATTAGATTAAGTTTACTAGATAGAAAAACATCCCAAAGTTACCCCTTTTTGTTATGTTTTTTCAATACTATGATTAAACTGCTGATATTTAACTTTTTATTCTTGTACTTAACTAAATACATTAAATATTTCTAGTGAACTCAGGAGAAGTTTTAGCTTAGAAACTCCCATGAGCAAAGATATTGACGAAAAACACGTTTTTTTTGCGATCCTGCTTTCAATTGGAGCGGGATGGCTAATTGTAAACTTATGCTTGCAAGAAAGAGACGCTTGCACTGGGATATCCTAGCCTTAAGATTATCTTTGACTGTCTGATACTAGATCAGTAATTTACTTACGCATACTCTCTCAAATACACCCACAAACACACAGACACATACACCCAATTAGACTCCAATTAAATCAAAATTTCAAAATGCTAATTGCAAGCTCTAGGCTAATAATTCCACATTCGGCCTCGAAATCCTTCCAAATATCGAGGAGAATCACTTCCTCACTCTCATCGCCAGCTCGCGAATAGTAAAATGACGAAAATCTGGTCTAAATAGCTTTCAGAAGCCGTATCTTTAAATAGACACGCGGCGTCGGCCCGACACTGAATCACAACGGGCTTGTGAAGACAATATTTGTCGGTGGTGTGTTTAGTTGACGATAGATCAACTTCCTTGTCCCTTTTCTATTTATAGACTGTACAAAATTATCAACATTGCGATGGATTGCGTGGACATAACAGTAGTTTTGATGTAACGATTGATTTCTTTGAAACTTGGCAGAGCAAGCGCAGCGTGCTGAATGTAAAACGGTTAGGTTGCGCGATTGAGTTACCTACTGAATGCTACATCAATTATCAAAACCGAAGTTATCCTTAGTTGCAACAATGGATCTTGTTGCAACTAGGATAACTTCGGTGCGTAAATAAGAAGGGATACCAGAAAACGATCATCGAGCAACACGAAAAAACAGACTGGACCGATTTTGATGAAACTGTTTGTGTTTAAAAGCATATAATTAGACTTTAAACTAGTATAATACATTTTATCTAGTGACGATGACGGGAGTCTGAGATAGTCAGGGTACTTAATCAATTGGTCCCGGATAGATTCGTCCGACTAAAAACCAGGTCTGAGGCAAATTAAATCAGCTTGAATTGTAATTGTTATATTGTTATTTACCTTTGTTGCTTACCTTTGTTTAATAAATTATTTCCCCTTGACAAATAAATGAGTTCTACATTAAATTAATAGGTAGATAACACGATTGTATCGAGACCTCCGCTTCCAAATACCTTAGTAGACAAAGTTGTATTATATTATGCAATAGGTACAACCTACTCTACACGTGTTTCGCTCCACCAAGGAGCATCCTCAGGAGTTAGACCGACGATCGTTCGAAACAGAGTTGTTACTCCGCCGAGCGTCCGACACCGAGTGACACGTATACCCGTTTGACAGCGACTGACGCCTGACTCAATTAATTAATTAAATTAAATTTTAAGTAAGTAATTAATTAAATTAAAAAAATTATCTGATAGCAAGTCGACCACAATATTCCCTCCCTCGATCCGCACTGGGCCCGCGTGGTGGAGTAAGCATGGCTCACTCAACCTTATTCGTGAAAGGAGCCCTTTGCCCTGCAGTGGGATCCTTATTTATAACTTTGATAAAGTTATATGTCAAGATTGACAGTCGAAGACACAAAATCGTCGAAAAAAATTGGAACCAGTACTACTGGCTCCAAATCCCTATACATATACACGCACATAACCCTATACATATACAACATAATTTGTATGGTGCCTCACGCACACCAACCTATGAAACTTGACCCCTTTTGTTTTATACGGTATATTCGTGAGGCTCATTCTAGACATACTTTTTCTAAGGATATTAATTTATTATTACATTGCATCCTCAAAGTAATATATTTTGATGGTGACGGACTGCAACGCCAATCTATTTAGGTACGCATGTCAGTTCGGGATCGAGGCGCACGATTCTACCAGGTGGCTCCTGGCAAATATTATTTATTGAACATCTCCATTTATTTGACTTTTACATGAATTATTGCTTCTACATTATATCCAACTTACTTGTAATTTACGTCGGAAGGTGTTTTCGTAAGCTCGGTCAGTAGGGCTAGTATGACGACAGAGCGACAAAACGAGTCAATCGAAATGTGCGACAATATTCGAATTTTTGCCTGCGAATAGTCTCTAAAAAACATCCAAAAAAGGTTTCATTTGACAACTCATGTTTGTTGCTCTATTCCTGGAAGGTATAATACCTTTATGGTTGTAACCCTAGGGCCTAGGGGATCGTATAATTTATCTATGGTTGTGTCCAAAAATTTATTATACCTGTTGTAAACTTGTAACTCAACAAAATATCATGTAAAGCCCGACCAGAAATATAAAAACCTCGCCATGTTGCGGAAAATCATCATCATCATCATATCAGTCGATAAACGTCCACTGCTGGACGCGATCGCAGTTGGATTGAATGTGTGTATTCAGAGGATGCTGCTGCCCATCCTCCGGTAGATCCCTTAGTCGCCTTTTACGACACCCACGGGAGGAAATGGGATGGTTGCGGAAAATCATTGGAACTAATTTTTGTACTTGGAACACTAACATTAAAGGTTACAGTCGATTGCAGCGCCCCCAAACCAGGTTTTTTATATTCCTGGTCAGGCTTTACCTAGGTACCTATACCCTTAGATTCATTTTATTTTGATCTAAGCCTATACCTACAGGTACCTAATATAATTTTAAAAAGCTTCGATGCCTAACAAATTAATTTCTCACATAGTTTTACAATTAAACAGAAGCACTACCACAGCAATCGTCATCGTTGAACATCATTTGAAGAAACATTTTACAGGGTCCTTCTTGATAATGCTGATACTTTTTAAGGTGATGATCAGACCATCAAGATAGAATAGATATACATTTATAGTGTCAAATACATTTGCTTGTTGTTTAGATATACAGGGTGTTACATAAGTAAAAATAATTTTTTATAACTCTTAAGGGGGTTGTTAAGACCGTCAAACTGAACAACTTTCTCTATGGGACCAACATCGAATTCGTGAAAAAAAAATCTGATATCCCGTACATATTTTAGCTCTAGTCGATTTGTAGAGTATGGAACATCCATTTTTTTTCGCGATTTCGATATTGGTCCCATAGTAAAAGTTGTTCAGTTTGATGGTCTAAACAACCCCCTTAAATGTTTATTTGTATTTTTGTAACACCTTGTATAACTGTGAGCAGAAGAAACTTGTATAATATTAAGAACTTCTAATGTACCTACCTGTCTCAATGCAAATAAATAAACCATTTTATTCTATTCTATTCAAACTGACCAACTTTCTCTATGGGACCAACATCGAAATCGCGAAAAAAAATCTGCTGTTCCTTACAAAGCTGCAAACCTTCTCGAGCCAAATATATGGGACTGATGTTTAATAGGACAGACGGTCTGATCATCCCCTTAAACAAGTGTGTGTGTGTATACAGGGTGTAAGGAAACATATATAATTAACCTTTAAACAACAGACTCTACCCATCAAACTGAACAACTTTTAAAAACAAACAAAACAAAAACAAACAAAAAAACACTTTTATAAATAACTATGGGAGCAAAAGGATCAGAGCAAAAAAAAAATTAACTGTTCCATAATGTTTGCGTTGAGTAGGTATTGCAGTTTAGTATGAGACAGCAGACTTTTTTGCTCTGACAGGTTTGCTCCCATAGTAAAAGTTGTTCAGTTTGATGAGTGGAGTATGTGATTTTAAGGTTAATGATACTTTTCCTAACACTATAAAAGAAGGACCCTATTTGAATTGAAAACCTCCGCCTCCTCCACTTGCTTTAATCATTCGGAGCTAGCGCTCTCCATACAAACATACTAACACTTTAAAGAAAATCGGACTCCATACAAGCATAGAGATTTGTCTCTAAATAGTTTTTGCAAAATTTTATTGACTTTAATTGGTTAGTATTGAAAATATCACCATAGTACGTTTGTATGCAGCGCGCATTTGCGCTCTCGGAATAAACTTCTCTTAAGGATAGTCTCTTTCGCTGTAGCTACAACGGTTAAGGTACCTGCCCTTATTGCCCCGTCTCAAAAATCCACCCTGTATAAGTATGCTCATATTAGTGCGTTCACATACGATGACGCACTGACGGAGCGGCAGATGTCAGTCCATAGAACCACACTCGGTGCGTCAATACGTCACCGTGTGTCATTCTACGTGCGGCTTCATACAACTCCTTGCTTCACAAATGACGGACTAACGTTTGCTGCTCCGTCAGTGCGTCATCGTGTGTGAACACACGTATACACGGCATGTTTGTATATAAGTACTTATATTTATTAGTGAATTAATATCTCACATAACTAAAAAAATATACATTAGCATTACCACAACAATCATCATTATATAAAAGAAGCACATGAATTGAGAACCACCGCCTTCTACTTTTGTTAAGATCGGTTAAATATAAATTAAACAATAGAATCAAACCTGCAGTTTAATGTCACTCTTAAATCTTCTATTGACTTTAACGACCTGACAGTTAAATTGTATAGGTACACTACTTGTTTTAATTAGGTACTAACAACATTTTAATCGTGTAGGTATTCACACAACGAAACTAGCAGCGAAAAAAAAATGTTGGACATCCCATAGAAAATCGATCGGCTGATCCGCACTTTTCTATGGGAAGTGCATACAATTTTCTGGTTTTTCGACCCATGCTCCATAAGGAAAGTTGTTTACTTTCATTGGCTGAATATACCAAAAAAAAATTTTTGTACTTCAGACGCTGTTATACCGTCGAGGCCGTTTTTTGAACACAAACGAAAGTGTTTTAAATTGTGTTTTAAAGTCTGAAATTTAATTATGTCTTATTTAAGGATCGGGCGGATGGGCGACTGTTCTCAATAACACGATTAGATTAAGTTTACTCGATAGAAAAAAATCCCAAAGTTACCCCTTTTTGTTATGTTTTTTCAATACTATGATAAAACTGCTGATATTTAACTTTTTATTCTTGTAGGTACTTAACTAAATACATTAAATATTTCTAGTGAACTCAGGAGAAGTTTTAGCTTAGAAACTCCCATGAGCAAAGATATTGACGAAAAACAAGTTTTTTTGCGATCCTGCTTTCAATTGGAGCGGGATGGCTAATTGTAAACTTATGCTTGCAAGAAAGAGATGCTTGCAGTGGGATAACCTAGCCTTAATTAAGAAGCTATAGTGGTGTTTAAATAAACTTATGACCTTTGCGACTTCACTGTAAAATGTATGTTTTTTGGTTGGTTGGCTGATCGAAAACAATCACAGAAAAACAATGAACATAATCATAGGTGCAAGTACCTAGTTTCCTTTACATTGGACATAACGCAAAAATCCCAGTTTACGCCCGTCCGTTGCCAAGAATGCCCGATTGTTAAGTTTGCAACGCTCAAATGTTTATTTTTGCTTCGGCTAAATAAATGTTTATTTGTTGCCACGCTGCGTTGTTTTATAGATTTAAAGATAAATGTTTAAATTAAAAAAAATACGTTGAAATGTTAAATGAGCTTGGTGGAAAACCTATCCGAACTTTTTAGCCAACAGGAGTGCGATTTTTGAATCTCATTCGCTGAGCTTAGCAGTTGAAAATGACAAAATTACTATGGGGGCATCCTTCTACTGCTGATTTGACTTTAAAAAACATACTTCAGGAGTGGGATTTTTGAAAGTCAAATCAGCAGTAGAAAGATGCGTAACTCCATAGTAATTTTGACATTTTCAAATGCTGAGCTCACCGATTGAGATTTAAAAATCGCACTCCTGCGCCTGCGGCATGGTGCCTCGATAAACGTTTTATCGCGCCTGCTAACTCGTTCGTTCGCGCGTAAAAAGAAAGAGAGCTAAGGCGCGATAGCGCTTTATCGCGCGATCATGCCGCGGGCGCTGGTGTTTGAAATTATCTGGAACATTCTTCCTCTGGTTCCTCTCCGTTACCGGAGGTTGGCAGTCAGCTCTTCATATCCCTGTCTATCTCTGGCTTATTGATAGAGTAAAATACTCGGTGATTTTGTAAACACTTTCAAAATTTTCAGGGATAGTTCAGACCATCAAAGTCAAACCGAATAACTTTTACTAAGAGAGCATACCTGAAACTTACTCAAAACCAGTATTCCGTCATTCGCGTTTGACATCTGCGATAATAGTACCTACTTGTAGGTACATAAGGTGCATTTTAGTTCGTCGTTCCTGAAGCGCAAAGTTCGATATTCAGAAAAGCGCGCAAAATCGGGAGAACTGCGATAACTGTTACAGCAGTAACTATTGAATAAAAGAATAAGTATACAACGAATCCCTAGATCCATCAAAAGACTCGTATTACGAAACATAAAAGGTTTCAAACAACAAAAAAGCCCCGCCATTACGCAAATAACGCACGTGTTACAATTGTACAGAAAAGCAAAAGGAATCTCCGACCCACATCGCACGATCTTTGTCGGCCTATAAATAGACCAGCTGAAATAACAGGCAGGGCATGCGACCAATATAGCTTCAGTCCGACAGATTGTCGCTAACTGGCGCCTCGGGCCTGCGTCCGCTGACTGCGGTGTCTGATGGCTGACCAAGGTTGGGTTACCCAGGGTACTGGATGGTCTGAGGGAGGAACGAGTGAGCGGAACGAAATGAAAGACCCAGCCTAGCCAGACGGGCAAACCGGGCAATGTCGGTTGCTAGTTCCATCGTCTTTCGATTTTCAGCCATTCGTGCGGGCCCACGGGATTTATAATTTGCAATAAAATCTCGCGAGCAAGAGTTCGCTCCGGGTTTGTTCGCTCCCTACGAAGAACCTAACAATATTGCAGGAAAATCTCGAATTCACTTCGCTCGCTGGTTGTAGAGATCGTAAATGAAATGAAATATCTTTATTCTTTATTTGTTGAATACAGGTGTGGGTAAGATGTTAAAAACAATGTTGCTCGCTATATCCAGCCTTTTGGCGTAACAAAATGTATCATGCATTTACAGCATTGAAAATGATTTTACCTAAGTACTCTTATTATAAAATCATTACTCAAATATAACGTTATATAAATAACAAATATACAATCATTTTCGAAAACAGGTACCTACTTATACAACAAAATTTATCAAATACATAAAATCAATAAATTAAATTAAAAAAATTCATTCTCTACTTAAAATATGATAAACATGGACAAATATTTATTATGAATTAAAATTAATCAAATAAAAACAAAAAATGTCAAACATATCATCAGAATTAATTAATAAAATTATAAAACTAAAATATCAAAAATGTCAAACATTTCACAGCTTATCATTCAGGAAGTCCGAGATTTTATAATAACACTTTTCCATGAAAAAATTGTGTAAACTTTTAAATTCAGGAAAATTTTTGTTTTTTATATTTTCAGGGAGACCATAAAAGCTCTTTTGAGCTTTGAAAACGCTATTTATATCAGTAGAATTTCCCCAAAATATTAAATTAAATCTCAGATCGTAGTGCAAAGGCCTTACAATATTACAGTAAAATCTTGAGCTCGCTCCAGGTTTAAGATCGTACTTATTGAATCGACCTCTTCATATTGAAGTAAAATCACGAACTTGCTTCGCTCGCTCCAAGTTTCAGATTTCCTGCAATCTAAATGGGTTTCGCCCCCCTCCCTGTAAACGCACATGTATTAAGTTGCTGCATGAAAGCAGTGAGCTTCTGCGGTAGTCATTGACTTACCTAATTACTTGAATTGTTAAGTAGGTACACACAGACAGATAGTCATATCGAATATACAGCGTTGGAGGCACGGACTTGAAAAAAAGACGGACGTAATGTGACACGAAAAGATGAGAATGAGAAGCATGCTAGGTCCTACATTTTCGTTTGTTCCACAAATGACCTACACTCACACAGATGCACCAACTCTAGGCGCAGGTCATACAACCCGCCACCAATGAACTGCGCGACAATACGGCAGCACGCACACATACATAAATGGGTGCTTCACTCGTGATTAGACGAGATTACGTCCGTCTTTTTGTCAGGTCCGTGCGGTTGGAGGTTAAAAAGGAAATTAAAACGATCAAAGCGTGTCATTTCTCTGTGGGTACGATACAAAATTTTAATTCTTAGTTTTCCTTTTTTGTCGAGATTGGGAAGGCCGACTTTCTTAGTCTGGTTGACTTCTATCTGTAAAGTGTGAGTGAGAGAAATGTTTTTACTGAATGTGAACGGTAGAGTAGGAATAAGTGGACGAGGTTTCCTGCAAAGGACAAGTAGGACGTTAGATACCTAAGTTTATTTCAACAAAAACAGATGAACTTAATAGTAGATTGCACACCGAGGACAGGAAAGTAAGAAAGGTCTCATTATCATCACACGCAACACAGGTAGATAGTAGATAGAAAAGATTTTTTCAAAAATTCCTAATTATGCTATGGCGACAATTTTTATGGTTGAAAACGGCCGAAATATAAGCATAAATAAAAAATCTAAGTCCTATTATAATTTTGGACGTTCACAATCTCGTAATCCCGTTCAAATGTGCTCAATTAAAAACTGTTTTAATTATAACACATGTTTTATTTTTATGAATGAATAGAAATAACTAATCTACTATTCACCCAACATCTGCTAGTTATCCGATTTTAAACTCATTGCTCATACAAATAAATATTCTCATAAGTTTTTCTTCAACAAATTCTCAATTTACACAGAAAAGAACATCGTTGGTTTGGTTTATGTAAAGTAGAGACACGGCCTCGATAAAATATGACTTCCGTAAAACAAGACTACAAAATGAGGTGTGAAAGTCCTAATTTATTTAGGTTTCTTTGAATACATCAACTCTATATCAAGTATCATGTTAAAATAATAAATATAATGTTTATTAGGTTTAGACCATCAAACTGAACAGCTATAGCTATGGAGACAACAACCAATGTCGGATAAAAATCTGCTGTCCCATATATTTGAGACCAGTTCGAGTTTGAGAGATAGGTTCTGCAGTTTACTATGAAACAACGATTAAAATGATTCGTAAATAAAGATATATTGAAATAATATATATATATATATATATTTAGTCATCTTTGCAAATAAAATTTATGGATAGGCCTAAAGCGCGGTAAGTTGAAGCACACTGGTGCACTTGGTCCATACAAACTAGCGCCATTATCTGTCAAATCTAGGGCAAAGTAAACCTTTCATTTGTTTTGCCTCATTTTTCTGGTTTGAAATGTTCGCGTAAGGCTAAGCGTTTAGGTACCTCTTTATTACTTAGTTAAAAGAAACACATTGTGAAATTATGACCTTTATTCGTGAAGAACGTCTCACTCACCATCTATCATTATCTATCCCTAAGAATACCACTGGAAAAACGCTCATTGCAGGCGTGAAGATCTTGCGTTTCCCACCAAAGGAGCACCACATTCTACTCTCCACAGATTTATCATTTTATTAAAATAGAATTAAGATATAGGTACATTGTCAACGTGCCGAAACGCCGTACTATTTATAAAGCGATGTTTTTGGATGATTGACTCATCTCCAAATTGTACCAACTCAAAACCTGTAAACATTATTGACTTATACCCACTGAGATCGCTTGATAAACATCTATAAAGAAAAGTGGTGGAAGGGCCTGTCATTTCGGACCCAGTCTAGATGTACCGTACAGAAATGAAACGTTGCATTACGTGCAGAGTAAAAAAAACACAGATTAAGATTTCAAAAAGGTTAATCTACAGTTCTTTGTTTTAGGCTCAAATTGTAGCGGACTAAATTTTCCACAGGAATTTAACTCAAATTTTTGATAGCATTCTTCGTTTCCAAAATATCCAGCTTCAAAATCAAAAATTCGAAAAAAAAAAAGATTTTTTTTCACTCTATCGGCCATAACTCTTTTCGCTTTTGAATTAAATGATGTAGTGGTGAAATTATTTAATTTGCCGTAGTCAGTGATGATGATGAGTGATGACTGAGATGAGTCATCACTATGACTGATGAAATTATTTATGTTGCCTTAATTTTATTAAAATGATCCTCGATCGGATCGGCCGGAATCGAGACCAACTGTTTAAAACGATTACCCATCCAAAGATTGACCAGACCGAGTGCAGCTTCCAATGTAATTCCACCCAAGTGTTAAACTAATCCCTGACACAAAAACGATGTGCAAACTACCCAAACGTTTCAGTAACAATTTCCCTTGTCAAACAGGTTGCCTATTAAATTAACAAATACCTACTAGCAAGGTGCACAAGATAGGTCCAGTTAACTGACCTGTCAAATACATGACTCAGTCTTGCTGGCCAGCGTCAGATATCCAATAGCCACCTCACAACTGCTCCCTGCCAAATCTATTCTTACAAACAGGTGAACTCTTTCAAACTATTAGTGATTCTATCGACTTGAGAATAGACTTCAGTTTTCAGTGAACTATAAAAATGGTAGACGATGAACAAATTTGAAATTTGCTGCGATTAAATTAGAATATAGATTAGATTGTTGATTCTTTAATAGGTTTAATCGAGGCAACGTCATTTTATAATAGCCTATCGAACATATTGTACCTACCTAATGTCAGAGGAAATCTGGAATATTCTTAGTGCAACCGAAATGTCATTGATTTTATCCGTAAATTGATGCCAAGGAATTTCTGTTCTGCTGATGCAATTCTTTTAGCATCGACTGAAAAGCTACATGTTTATTTTCATTGAAGTTTACGTGAAGATCTTTGCCATCAATCATTTTGTCTCCAACCGAAATTAATTATTATTTGAAAATCTCTGCCAAATTGTAAATTTCAGTTCCCGTCATTGCGTGTGTTAATTTTAAAATAATTTGGACTGTAGTAAAATTCACGTAAATTTTTTTTAAAGGATTGTTGAATAACAGTTGATAACAATCGTTGTATTTTCGTCGTCGGATAATATAATACTTATTACCTATGTGTTTAATGACGCCAGCTCGGTATTTAATGCAAGAAGACATTAATGAGGAGATCCGTTTAATCCCTGCCCGTACATACCACATTTTATTCCTCTTGTTTCATTTCCCATTCTTTTTCTTTGACAGCTATCATTTTGACAATTGTTTCTCTTTCTACTGCTGTAAAAGTCAAAACGATGTAAATATCATGAACAAAATAGGTGTAATTAGATGTTTTGTGTAAAAACGGTAACGGAATAAATTGATGATTGTTCTAAAGCAGTAGTTGTTTCAGTCGCGGCGATCTTTCAGCTGGTTTTCCGCCAGAGCTGTGCAAGGTAGCAAGGTTGTGGTAAAGAAAAAAACAATTTATATCACGCTCGCTCGGTCGCTTTATATTGAAACTGAAGCTGTGATATTGGTTGATTTTTTCCCTCGCTTTGCCTCACTACCTCGCACAGTTCTGCTGAAAAGACCGCCTGAGTTTTGAATAAAGCTAAACCAAAAAGTGGATGAAACTAAAACTTGCCATCTATTTCGCTATACGGACTAACCTAACATTTAGGCACAACTTGATTTTTCTTTTTTCTGAACGTCCATTTAAAAAAAAAAATATGCAAGGAAAGGACAGTATTTTCTTTAACGCCTGCAATATTAAAGGAAGTTGCTTTTTCACCGAGTTCTACGCTAACAAAACTGCAGGCAAAATCTATTTCTGTATAAACAGTAGGTACGAGAGTCAATTACTGGCGTAATTTTTCAAAAGTCGACGAACTTGCCCACCCTATCCATCATACCTTCCCAAGATTGTTTATGAATGACTCCTCATTCATCTGGAGCAGTTCCAGCTGGCCAGAACGCGTCAATCGCACGCTCCCCTATTTATATCCACTGAATTGTGGAAGTCTGGACTTAGTTGTCTAAACCGGGATTTGCATCCTCCATAATTCCGCTATGAAGACGTCTTTGGGTTTTAGTGGATTTAAAGTGCTATATAGGGTGTAACAAAACGTGCTACAGTAGTACCAGGTTTATATTGCTTGCTGATACCCGCCATAAATGATCTGCTTCTATTTGTCGATTGATTTTGCGCCTCATGCATGACCGACGACATACATTCGGTGGTTAGACTGCACGATAATCAATTTATTATATGTTTTTAATGTTAGTCTCGGTCTGCGCAAACGAAGATAGACGAGCGGAATTATTGCCCTGGTAGTACTATTAGTAATATTTAAAGGAATGGTTTAGACCAGGCATGTCGAACCCGCACTGCATTTTCTTGCGACCCGATCAGATTTTAAATATCTTCCTGTCGCGCGAACATGCTGACTTTTAGAAGTAGGCATAGGCATGTATTGTAATCTATATTATTGCGAGGAAGACTGTTTCTTATTCGGTCGATTATTGTAACGTTCGCTATCATTTTGTTACCCAATTTGTATTTTTAGTCTAAGATCTGCGTTGTTTTTTGTAAGTTCTGTTTCTATCAGCGGAGACCTGTAATTGGCTTTCTGTTAGCCATCCATACTTGTATTGTGTCAACAGCTGTTGGTCTTCCAAATAAAATAAAATAAAATGAAATAAAAATTATGTAGGTACGGTGGTCAAATTGGCGGTAAAAGTCATGCATGGTGTGAAAAACTTCGAGCTCACTTCGCTCACTTTCTTTTTTTGTTTGATTTTACTGTTAAAATAAACGATTACAGTCATGTTCTATGATCGATGCAATGAGTTTTATTTCTTTTTGTTCTTTGCAGCCCACTGATTCTAATATCATTAACATTAATATGCATGTGGCCCACCAATTACTTTGAGTTTGACATGCCTCAAATTTAATTTAATAAAAATTAATATATCACATTGAATGCCTTGAAGAGGCAGATTGCTGTACCACAAATTAATTATACCATCTTATATAACGTGTGCAATCAACAATGAATAAATGAATTATGAATTACTTTCACTATGGAGCCAACATTGCAAATAAAAGAAAATAAAGTAAGTCTACTGTTCATTAATTATAAATAGAAAGAGATAAGTATATACCCTGTTTTCGGGAATCTGTTAAAGCGAGAAATTCAATACAACAGCATCTCGTTTCTAAATTAAATGATGATCGGTCCTTCTGTTGCAGTTATCGAAGTGCCTTGTGCAATTTGGCTCAAAGTTTACTCAATAAAATGCAGCATACACATTTTCTTAGTGGAATAGTTTGACATTAATTCGCAGTATTACATTATATGGGTCATTAAATGAGATTTACGTTAGCAAGGGAATGAAATGAATCAGGGGCATTTTGGGACACGAAATACTGGAGGTTTTAACACGTTTTCAATTTTCAGTTTAATTATGGGGTAACCAAAACCAACGTTAGGTAAATTAAATAGGAATTCTATTCTATTTTTGTTTAATGACGTTTCCTTGTTAGATTTCTTCAGTGTCAAGTGTTGAAGATATATTTATTAGATATTGTACGGTAGTAGGATATGGCGATCTCAAAGCCCCGTTTTTAAACAAAAACACACACTCGAAACCGCTATAAAATGTCGGAGCCACGTGGCCAATTAAATCGCAAGCCGACCGAACAGACGTCCACTTGAGACCCCCTTAGCCACGCGACTATTAACAAGGTAGGAATAATAAACAAAAAGAAGTCAGGATATGATGGATATTATTTAAGTGCATAAGTCTGCATGTTAGACACACACACGTCTGATCAATCAGTGACTATAACCGGTAGCATCTTTTTTGGGTCTATCCAACCCGGCCTTCTATCCTTTGCATCCTTTGTGTTTGTACATTGAAGTTATTTTAAGAAAAAGATGACGATATTGTTTTTGGTATCCCGGACTCCAAATCAACCTTTTTTAGAATTTTTACCGTCTGTTTGTTTGTTCGTATGTTTGAAACAGCATCACGTAAAAACTACTCAACCGATTTTGATGAAACTTTTTTTGTTTGATAGCTTATAATCTGGCTTAAATTCTGGTAACTACATAATTTGTGCGGATGAAGTCTCGGGTAAACTATAGTTTTTTATACAAGGTACCAACATATGCCATGTCCAAAAGTCCTTAACTGATGTCGGATCTACGAAGATATAAGCTATTCTGTAACAAAAGCCAAAACAACAAAAATAAACCAAAACACTCTGTTGCACAACGGGTTTCGAACTGTTATAAAAATCAGCTGTTGGAAATAGCTTCAGCTGATCATGTTAAACGTTATATATAGGTACGTTCGTATATTTATATTCGAACTAATGACTGATGCTATCGTAGCTTTAATCTGGATGCTGGCTACAAAGCGTTAGAGGTAGACAGACATTAAGATAATATTCCACAGGTATACTAGACCACCTTCAAAGATATTCCTTTCATTCCAGAATTCCTAAACCAACTGATGCCAAAGGTCATCAATTTGGTACGTCAGTTTTTTTTTTAGTGCTGAATCGAAACTATTTTTTCTAATGAATGGATTCCTATATTTTTAAATGAAAGGATTAAAGATATTTTATATAAAATAATTTAATTTTTCATCAAAACGGATGACGTCACTCGGTGATTTGTCAACTCCATGGTAAGCTTAAAATAAGTGGCCATTAAAAAACATAAATTTACTACAAATCCATGAAGAATGTTCTCCCAAGCAATGATAATTCGTGAAAGAGATTCAAATAAGGATCTTCAGAAAAGGATCGATAAATTGGTTAGTGAAATGGATTGCCCAAGAGCAAAAGAAAAGGCATACAAGGAAGGATCAAACATGACGGAAGCAGTAGAAGGTAAGTGAAACCACCGATCTGTTAGATAGATTTAGACTGAATGAAGTCCGTCTACTCGAGCTCACTCGAGCTAGATGTATCGAGCAAGGTCAAAATTTAATCGGCCTGAGTATTTCATTCTTGGCTTCATAATATCTCGGCGCTACATGAGATGAGACTAGTGTTCCTCTTATTATTTTTAATATTAGGCTGTAACTAACGTACGAATAATATTTGCCATTCTATAAGTCAAAAACGTAGACCGCGGATCAAGCGGATCAACAATAAAACGGATGCAGAACACTCACATAGCCACGGATGCCGTCTACATGTTACTAACATACTTGGATTTGCAGTAGACTGCAAATTGTCTTGACCATGGATCAAACCACAATAAACCGCAATCTTTTTCCACTTTCATCGTTGAATAGGAAGGTACGCCTTCAAAATTTGGTAGCGTATTATCGGTGTTTTGAAATTAGATAGGTAACTATTCATTCACAATAAACATGGTGGCTATGTGGGTATGTGTTTATTGTGAATGAATAGTTACCTATCTAATTTCAAAACACCGATAATACGCTACCAAATTTTGAAGGCGTACCTTCCTATTCAACGATGAAAGTGGAAAAAGATTGCGGTTTATTGTGGTTTGATCCATGGTCAAGACAATTTGCAGTCTACTGCAAATCCAAGTATGTTAGTAACATGTAGACGGCATCCGTGGCTATGTGAGTATATTATGTGGAATATATCACTAGGTACTACCGTTTACCGAATGCGATAAAAATTTTGACTGATTTTTGAGAGAAAATAAAACAAAAATACTTTGACCACGCAACGGTAAACTGTGGCTTCATCCACTTTCGTTTTCAGCGTGTTTAATCTTAACTATTATAAAACCGTAAAATCATGAGGAACATAAAAGAAGCGGTTCTCTTCATATAAATTCAAATTACATTCGATAGCGCGATTTAAAAACGTGCAGCGCTATCTATTGACAAAATTGTTAGTTTGTTTGTTTGTTCGCGCATCACAAAAAAACTACTGAATCGATTTTGATGAAACTTTTTTTGTTTGATAGCTTATGATCTGACTTAAAATCTGGTATATAATTTGTGCGGACGAAGTCGCGGGAAAACACTAGTTATTACCTATATAATTCTAATAAAAAAAAATGAAGACATAGACGCATCAGCTATGAATCGAGCTACGGTCAGAGCTTTAAGCAGAGCACATCTATTTGAGCTTTTGTATTGTATTTTTAGCTGCCATTACGATTTTACGATTGCATTTTTATTTGCCGTCAGCGGCGGAGGACGCGGCGCTTTGTCTTTCTAAGTATATAATGCTGTTGTTCTCTTTAGTTCTTTTTTAATTGGGTTGCTTTGATTTGTGATTATTAGTCATTTGTAACTTAAACAATAAAAAAAATATCTGAGTATAAAAGTAAAAAAAAAGTTAGTGGGGAGCGACTGGAAGAGGAAGGCCGAGGATAGAGATCTGTGGCGCGCCTTGGGAAGGCCTGTGTTCATCAGTGGACGATGATAGACGGATGATGATGATGATGCAAAGTTAAACCAAATTCTGACCAGTCCAAAATGGATTACCTTGACTTTATACGGCCACCAATCTAGACAATGAAATCCAGTTAGCCCGGAACATTTATATCTAATTTGTCTGGAAAACAAATAACCGACTTCCGAACATTATTAAACAGAAGTAGCTATAAAAACAAGGTTATTTGTAAGCCATCACAAATAATCATCTGTGACAGGGCTGAAGATCCTATCACAAAATCATCAATTTAATAGCAAAAATGTTAGACTAAGGGCCTGTTTCACCACTTCTGGGTAAGTTCTTGTTAGCTTATCCGACAGATAGTTAGACATATTTTGTATGAAATTATGACAAAATATCTGTCGGATAAGTTAACAAGAACTTATCCAGAAGTGGTGAAACAGGCCCCAGGATCCGCGGTCCCATACATTTGGCTCGAGAAGGTTTGCAGTTTTGTATGGAGGGGCTGTTTTTTTTTTCGCGATTTCGATGTTGGTGCCATAGAGAAAGTTGTTCAGTTTGATGGTCTGATCATCCCCTTAAAATAGTGTCAGTATATTGAGAAGGACCCTATATTAATAACAGTCATCAGACTAATCCGCAAAACGGACAATACGTACTTAAAGGTACAATGATACTATGACCTACTTTGTTTTTCCAACAACCACCGACGTAACTTCTAACTTGTTGGCTTGCTTTCCTATAATATTCCATACTTCTACACCCACCAAGTGACTCATCACAGGGCCATACTCTCCGGCTATATTTAACAACGCTCTGACGTCAAATTGAACCGTTTCGCGACAAAAGCAACAATGTTTGGCGCTGGATATAATTATACTAATTTAGAATTTACTGTGACCTATATTCTTAGTCAGGTAAGGGGAGTATCTTGGGAAGTAATAGGTATCTTGGGAAGTAATAGGAATAATAATTATTTATCTCAATACGGGGGCATAGAAAATACACTTACTGACGGTGGTGCAAAATATGCTTAAATCTACGAGTACATACCCCTATAGAGACGTAATATAAGGCGACCCTACTCTGTCAACTCGTCAGTGACTTTTCACTGAAATATTTCGCAACGCCTTTGTTTTCCGCCATTGTTTCGAATAGACTTCGCTTCGTAGGACTTCGGATCATTTCCAACCCCCCCGCACCTCAGCTAGTTGACAGAATTGTTTTCTTTTAAATTCGCATGTATTACGTCTCTATAGGGGTATATGCTCGTAGGCTTAAATATACCGGGTGTTAGGGTAAACAGTTGCATTACTTTAAAAGGTGATTGTACCCATGATACTGAACAACTTCCCCTAAGAAACCTATAGGAAATTCGAAAAAAAAGTAGCGGGGAGCGATTGGATGGGGAAGGCCGAGGACAGAGTTTTGTAGCGCCTTGGGAGAGGCCTATGTTCAGCAGTGGACGATGATAGGCTGATGATGATGATGATGATGATCCGAACCACCCCTGTGAGTGCATCGTTTTCCTGTAGGGTAAGGAAGGACGACGAGAGAGTGCATGATGCATTTAGCGCACACACTTACCTATCCTCTTAAAAATATCATGTAGGTATACCTTGCTTTTCTAATTAAGTAGTCGCTGTACCTAGTCTGCTATGAAAATGTAATGCAATTACTTTATAATGTCAGTTCTAATCATGTAATTTCTCTATGGTTCTAATATTCCGAGGCTACAATTATAAAATTAGGTACATCGTGTCTCCTATTTTAACGCAGAATTTTGCCTATAAATTATTCTCATCATCAAAGACCTGTATTTCTGAATACATTTCACTGAATCTGCATTTATTTTCGGAATCAAATTGCATGCTTGACTTTTAATGTGAATTGTGACTTCAGGCTTGAGGTAAGTCAGACAGACTGAAAGTAGTGTGTGTTTACCCAATAAATATGTTGACAAAATGTTATTTTGTGTTTTGTACAGCAATACGTTAGGAGGAATGATCGTTCGATGGTTGATTCATCATATCAGCCTATTCAAGTCCCACTGCAGGGCACAGACCTACCCTGGGCGTCAGGCCACCACGCGTGCCCAATGCGGATGCGGTGATTGGTTGAATCAATTGAATTAATAAAATAATACCGTGCGATTAGTTTAGTAACTAAAGTAAAGACATCTGAGGCCGTAGCATGTTGCGCGTGGTAATAGTTATTTATGCTAGGCTGCAAAGTTGCTTTTTGGCGCGAGTACTTGTATTGAAACCTGAGCAAGCGAAGGATTCTAGGACTCGCTTCGCTCGTGGTTCAAATAATATAATCCTGAGCTTAGCGAAGGTTTCAAGGGTACGAGACGCAGAATAACTTTGCAGCCGATCGAAACACACAACTTTTCACCTCACAACAGCGAGGAAAAAAGTTATTTGCTAAAAAGAACATTTTAAAAAGTTGTTTTTTTCGTTTTGGCCAGTGACATATTTCATGTCACAAGTTATTAAGCATTTTCAGTGGATTGGCGGTACTTATATAAAAATATTTAATAGACAGATTCGAATTTCAAAAACTCTTTCCACGCTAGCGGATAAAATGCACTTTTTCACTCAGATTTCGAATGATAAACAGAATTTTTCCGAGCTTATGAGGTGAAAAGGATATATCCTGCCTATTATCTCGTTCGTCTGCGCGCAAATAGAAAGAGAACTAAGGTGCGATAGCGCCATACTGACCATACTACGTGCACAGCTGCATTGATGGGTCGGACCGCACAAAGGAACTCTAACTCGGAAGTGAGATGTCATAGTAAGTAATATTTAAAGGTTTAGAATCTCAAACTGAACTATACTAGCTTTCACTACCGAGCCAACTTCGATTTCGGTTCGGAGATTATTAGCTTCCCGCAGGTCCACCCCCGGACCGCTTTCCCGCAAAACCGCCTCTGTGTGACCGAAGCTTTAGATAGCATCGAACACTCCAGGCAGCTCCAACGGTTCAGGCAGACAGCTCGCCGCCATATTAATGGGGGCAGCTTAGTGATAGAGAACATTATACAGGGTGTAAACTTAAATACCTACTTAATGGGGTGCTTCAGACCATCAAACTGAACAACTTTTTCGGAAAACGGAAATAACGTTGAAATCGAAAAAAAAATCATCTGTCACATACATTTAGATTGAGTAGGATTGCAGTTTTGTATGAAACAGCTGATTTTCTTTTCGCGATTTCGATGTTGGTCCCATATAGAGAAAAATTTTCCGTTTCAGGGTCTGATCAAACCCTTAAAAACCCGTCAGCATATACAGGGTGAAATTGATATCAGAAGCATCCTTTTAAACTAAGAGTCTACCAATCAAACTGAACAACTTTTACCTACTATGGGAGCAAACAGATCGGAGCAAAAAAGAATTTAGCTGTCCCATACAAAACTGCAACGCCCCTACTCGACTCAAATGTATGCAACAGCTGATTTTTATTTTTCTCCGATGGGTTAGCTCCAATAGTAAAAGTTGTTCAGTTTGATGGGTAGACTCTTAGTTTAAAAGGATGCTAAAGATATCAATTTCACCCTGTAGAAGGATACTATATTTAAAATGTTATTGGGTTTATTATTTTGATTTTGAAGCCGTGGTGGTCCAGTGGCGAGTAACCTTGCCTGCCGTGCAGGAGGCGATGGTTCGATCCCCGTCCAGGCCAGGCCGACTCGTAACAATGATTTTTTCGGAATTTATGTACGATTTGTAACACCACTGTCTTTTCGGTGAAGGAAAACATCGTGAGGAAACCTGCAAGCTTCAATTTCGAGGCATGTATTGTACCCACTGTACATTATAAGTGGCGACGGACTCACCCCCCGTCACACTGGACAGAGTTTCGGTGGTACTGGTGAAACGTGTATGTTCTGAGGTTTCAGAATATCTCTGACTACCCCCTCGGGGAAAACAGTCGTGAGCATATGCTATGGTTATGCTTATGATTTATAACCTAGCGTTGTATAACAAATAACAATGCACCCAGAATTATTCGTATTCTTAGTGTATTCGACAGTGTGTGTTTCTTTAACTTATCTTTTAAATCTGCTTAAATGGTCATCACAACAGCATACACATTCTACAGTAATTTTTGAAGTAACTCAAGATTAACTCCTACCTAATCCTCTTCTACGCAAAATCATAATTTTAATGACATCTACATGTTTTGACATTTATGAAAGCCATTGGGCTTAATTAAATTACAGAATGATGTTTAAAGTTTAATATACGACCGCTGGAGAGGAGCGGTATGAAAAATTATGCAATTTGACTACAGTTTACGCCAAACATACCTACCTACAAACGTTATTTCTCAACGTTTATTGCAAACAAATAGTTTTCTGAAGGATCTTAAAGAGAAGTTTATTCCGAGAGAGCAAATGCACGCTGCATTCAAACGTAGTCTGATAATATTTTCAATACTATCAAATTACTTAAAGTCAATGAAATTTTTCAGAAACAATCTAGTAACTAATCTCTATGTTTGTATGAAGTCAGATTTTAGATAAAATACACAGTTTTAATGCTAGTATTAATTTAAGATTTGTATGGAAATCTTTGGGGTAGTGTATAACTTTAAAACTGTTGGTACATTTTAACGAAAATCTGACTTCATACAAACATAGACATCAGTTTCTAGATTGTTTCTGAAAAATTTCATTGTCTTTAATTGGATAGAAAATATCACGAGACTTCGTTTGTATGGAGAGATACCCTTAAAGGGTGAGGTCAATGACCTTTATTTCCAGTTACAGTATATGTTTTAAATTACTGCATCGAATATTTATTATAATTGTGTGGTTGTTTAATCTACCTATAGGTACTAATCTGTCATCGTTTCTAGTTTTAATTTTAACATTTTTATTTGTATGGGAGTGAAAGTTGGTGGTAGTAGAAGAATGAGAGCAGAATAAATGCAGAGGAAATGAGGCCTTTACGCAAGATGTGTGGTGTGACTATAAGGGATAGAATGAGAAATACGTTGTGGTTTGAATGAAGATGTAGTGGTTAAAGTAGAGCGAAGGGAATGCTTGGATGTTTTGGACATATCGAAAGAATGAATCATAGACTTACGAAACAGATAATAAGGCATGTTTGGGAGGAAACATTAGTAGAGACAGACCTAGGAGGCCGTACCTAGACCAGATCAGGGACGTCAATAAAAATGCCAGGTTAAATGGCGAATTCGATGGGAATGTATGACAAGATGTATGGACCTAGAGGAAGCAAGAGAGGTGTCACAGAACTAACCGAAGTGGAGATCCATAGTCTCTGCCTACCCCTCTGGGAAAAACGCGTGAGTTTATGTATGTATTTTTATTTGTTACTAGCTTTTGCACGCAACTTCGTTCATTTCGAGTTTGAAAAACCATTTTAGGGGTCGATTTTCGAAAAATCCTTTCTCAGTGCAGCAGTGGACTTCGTAGATTATAACTTATATTTCAAATTTCATGTTTCTGTCTTCATTGTGCGTTGTATGTCAGTCAGACAGTCACGGAACTGTTTTATATGTAAAGATTTCTTTTTTTTTTTTTTTTTTTTTTTTTTTAATAAGATACGTATTTTGGTTTATCAATATAACTATAATAGCTTCTGATGCATCCACATGGAATAGATTTTGCCGCGTTTAATTCAGGCATATAATAATATAATCACTCTTTTTTCGCAGTCGATATTAAATCATTAAATTGAAATTGCATTCAAATCATTCGTTGTCTTACTTTCTAAATAATTGAATTTCAAACCAAATATTTTCACTTCTTACGGTTTAAAAATATCGATTTAGTTTAATTAAAATCCTGAAAAAGATAAATCTGATCGTCAATTCTAAGCCACCGTTTTAAAACTCTCCGAATCTCTCAATTTCATCTCAAATTAACACTCCTACGTTTAAAACAAATTCACGTTCAGAATCACCAATAAAACTACCAATTACCGCATCCACTAAACAGATTAACAGCTTGTTTTCAATTACATCCGAACGGCCATGTTTTATTTTGTAAACATTCGTTCCAGACCTCCGGCGCATCCAGCGCCTGCAAGCGTCAAGCATGCCTTCCGACGATCCGCTGCAGATCTCGCGAGAGAGATGCGCGGACGCCGCCGAGTGCCGCCCAAGTGAAAGCTTAGCTCATCTGAAAGTGTAACAGCCAGGCCTGGCATCCACCTAAAATGGGGTGATCGCGCGCGGTGGTATCGTATTGCTGGTATAAAACGCGTCGGAGCGCCCCGCCGCCGGTCAGAACGGCATCAAACGTGAGTACGCTCGCACGTACCCCTACCGTGCGTCTATACTGTAGTGCAGTGCAGTGCAACCCTCGTGCAATAGATCCAGTGACGTCAAACCAGCTGATTTACCCGATTGGATTGTGGATTGTGAAAGTGGCTTGTCCTGTGTAAACACGGTGTTTGGTTTGTGGATGGATTGCTTCTCTATTATTGATTGAAAAAAAAGTGATTCTGGAATAATTGTAATTTTTTATGGGTGATAGTTAAACCGATAGGATAAATTGATTAGAAATACTCTTGTGTGGGTAGTTGATAAGTTTAGATTATAGATCGTAATTGACAGTTTGCAATTCCTGATTTACTGGTGCAATATTTGAACTTATAGTAGGTATTCGAAAAAGATACTGAGAATTTTGAAAAATCTATTGATGTAATGAAAAAAAAAATATTTAATTATAATAATAGATGAGTCAATAATACGAATAGCAAAGCAAACAGAAACAATCCCCGCATTGACCATCATCCAGCACCATAAAAGACAATAAACAACAATCCACGATCGGACAAATCAGTTGGCGTCGATCCAGGCGCGCATTCCTGTGACGTAATATCCGCGAAGGGCCGTTCGGGATAAGCTAATAAAAACGCGCTCGCTTAAAACTTGGTGTTACGCAAACGGCGTGCGCGCTGGCACCGTTCCCAAACCGGCCACTACTCGGGTTACATCTACAAATAGACGCACGCGCAGGGGGCCGCTTTACTCCTTCGCTAACGGAGCAATCGACTAACGTGTAGTGTGTTCGCAGGAAGGCTCCAGGGCTGTGTTCTCGTGTCTCGACAAGCCCAAAGTCTCGTTAGCCCTCCGAAATGCCGAAGGTGGTCGCTCAAGTAGGGGACGACCCCGATCCGACCCCATACCTGTTCGTTTCTCTCGAACAGAAGCGTATCGACCAGAGCAAGCCCTACGATGGCAAGAAAGCCTGCTGGGTACCTGATGACAAGGAAGGCTTCTTGCAGGGTGAAATCAAGGCCACCAAGGGCGATCTGGTGACCGTCAACCTGCCCGGAGGCGAGGTGAGGTTCTTTGATAGTCTTGGCCCTTTTCCAGCAGTGGAACAGGTGTCTCGAAGGATTGGAAGTCCTTGTATGAGGCCTTGGTGAACTGATAAGTGTGAAACATGTAGGTCCTTGGCTGATAAAAAGGTCATGGAACTTACTTGGTAGACAACTGAGTAGGTAACATAAAGACAATGCAATTGTTTGATAAAATGATACCCATCAATGCTCAAAGGCTTTACAAAGCAATAATGGTTTACAATTTGAGTAAGTCTATACCAACAACTGAATTATAATGTTACTTCATATAACAATTAGATCTTCTATACTTATCAATAAAACAGACCGGTGACTGACTGACAGACAACGCATGCCTAAACCGTTGAAGATAGAAACAATAATAGAGCATAATAGGGGTGCATTATGAAAGGATTTTTCAAAAATCGACTATATGAATGGAAATACTTACCTAAACGTTACTGCAATTTGCAAACAGAGATTATAATTGCTATCTAAGAGCTAACTTGAGTTCAGTGACATGTCATAGACTCGAATAGTTTAGTTTCCAATAAAACAAATAACTACTTTAACCTACGATATTAATCAATATTTTAAATGAGCAGGAGAAGACATTTAAAAAGGAATTAATATCACAAGTAAACCCGCCGAAATTCGAAAAAGTCGAGGACATGGCGGACTTGACATACCTCAACGATGCCGCTGTGCTTCACAACTTACGACAACGATACTATGCGAAACTGATCTATGTAAGTAGGCGCAATAAGCGCCATTTCCCTTACTATAGAACTAATTAAACAATTACCTCCACAGACAAAAGACTTCAAAAAGGATCTTGTAGGACAAGTCAACCCACCGAAGTACGAAAAAGCCGAGGATATGTCCAACTTGACATACCTCAACGACGCTTCGGTTTTATATAACTTGAAGCAGAGATATTACCATAAGCTCATCTACGTAAGTCAGGAGCACCGGCGGAGAGTGTGCGACTGTGCATGTACCCTTATTCCACCTGTCATCACCGTAGACACATCTAGTATTGGAAAGTGACCAAGTTTCAAAAATCGATACCCGTCCATGAACGACGCAATTAATCTTGGATTGATATTGATATCTTGATTTGGATCTTATTTTAGTACATCGATATGCCGACCGTCTATTTTAGTTTTATTTAGCACACGGCTATTTCAGTCGGGTTCAAGAATGTTCTCAACGTTTTGATCTAGGTATTTTACTATCAAACATGATCCCATAAAATACTATACCTACTGATAAGACAAACAGATGTCAGAGAATTGTAATCAACGTCAGATATTGAAACTATTTGATTTATCAAATATGAAAACAACAAATCGAAAAATAATGTTTTCAAGTGAGTCGGAATAGAAAAATGAGTCTACAATTATCCTAACATCCTTTGTGTCCTAATATCCAAAGTGACTAATTTTTTACCAACTTCCTGGCCGATCTTGAACCCTATTACACAGGACAAGTCGGTGCAAAGACTCTGCAGCGTCGAGGATATCTTGTTTTTTGGTTTTTCTTTTTCTAGCATAGAATATAATTTATCAGTGTTGTGTTTATGAGCTGTTTTTACTCTATTGGTTTCTATAAGAGTAAAGATTGCTCCATTTTCTTTTAGAGCAAAAAGGTATCAATACAATACCCTTGTTCTATATTGTTATAAGTGTTAACTAAGATTTATTTTAATGTTTATTCTACTTGTGTTCATGGCAGAATTTTCTATTCGAGCAGCAAATGCGATATTTTATCTTTTCGGTATTATTTTGCTCTGGATGATAGTAGAAAATTCTGAAATATATATTTACCGCAGAAAGCAAAACTATAGCTACAATATTAGTGTTGGTGTGTTTTTGATTTGTTTTTATGTTAAACACTCATTAAACACGTGACCAGCCCAAATTCCTTTTTCACCTATAAAATTACCTTCCCTTTATAGTTTTCTAACTGTTCTAAGTCCTAAAACATTTGCGATTTTGATATCCGTGTTCAGTCAAATTTATAAAAATGTGACTTTTACGACGAATCCTTTATGTTTCACAAAATACTTGTGTGTTACCTTAAAAACTTATCAATCCTGTTTTGGATTATCATATTCTCCATCAGTACCAAATACTTCTTAAGAACTAAAATGTTCATCAACAGAACCTTCAGCATCTCTTTCTCCACTACCAACCTAACCTAACACCACGAACACTATTTTCACCGTCATCACGATCAACGAAACTAATGTTTCATCACCCCACAGACTTACTCCGGTCTCTTCTGTGTGGCTATCAACCCCTACAAGAGATTCCCCGTGTACACCTTCCGTTGTGCCAAGCTTTACCGTGGTAAGCGTCGTTCGGAAGTGCCACCCCACATCTTCGCCATTTCTGACGGTGCCTACGTCAACATGTTGACCAACCACGAAAATCAATCTATGTTGATTACGTAAGTATTTTCGTTGTTAAGTACTTATACATTTTCCAAATAATAAACCTATTTTCATTACTAAAATGGAAAATGTTGAAAGCAAAATTTTGAAAAGTACGTGCTATCCATGTTTTTAATAAGGCGTTACGTTACGCCGTACCGTAATCTACGAAATATAAACTTAAGATGCATTAGCATTATTACTTCATCTAAAAATTTATCAAAACCGTTTCGACCAACAGCGGAGAGTCTGGTGCTGGTAAGACTGAGAACACGAAGAAGGTAATTGCGTACTTCGCCACCGTCGGTGCCTCTCAAAAGAAGGACCCTAACCAGGAGAAGAAGGGTTCCCTTGAAGACCAGGTCGTCCAAACTAACCCTGTGCTTGAAGCCTTCGGTAACGCCAAGACTGTGCGTAACGACAACTCCTCCCGTTTCGTAAGTATACCAACTCTATACACATTATTTGACTAACACTAGAAAATATGGACCAAAGTAAAAGGACGTCATATATTAATCCTGACAATACAATTGGACAATAATCATCAAGGAAAGAAAATAAAACTTTCAACTTTTCTGCAATCACGAAAATAATGGAGCTTAAAAGCATAAAGAGTTAATTCTCCAGATTTTTGCAACCACAAAAACTAATCAATAGTAAAACAAATGGTCGTTCTTCCCCAGGGTAAATTCATCCGTATCCACTTCGGCCCCTCTGGAAAACTGGCTGGTGCTGATATTGAGACCTGTAAGTACTTCTTCGATATCCTAATCAATAATTATAGCAAGTTTATCTATCACTTCTTCAAAGGTTGACCAATAATATTTTAGTGGACTTTTTGCTAAGTTGACCGACTGCGAACAAACGCTTCAAAGTTACGTTTTGTACAAAGTGCTGAAGAAAATTATAATTATTTCGTTAAAATTTACAACCTTGAAAATTTGTCTTTGTACAAATAATTTTTCCCTCTCATAAGAATCATGACTGTGTCTTCAAGTTTGTAGTGAGGATAAATTATGATTTTATTATGATCGTATTGCAACTTTAAAAGACTGCTAAATTCATGAACTTATTGTCACCAGATCTGCTAGAAAAGGCTCGTGTCATCTCCCAGCAAACCCTTGAGCGTTCTTACCACATCTTCTACCAGATGATGTCTGGAGCTGTCGAAAGCATTAAGAGTACGTATAATATAGACGTGGTGGTCTTATCAAACTGTAGGTTTAGCACGATCATGATTAAAATTGTTAAGAGCAAGTATAATTGATTGATTGAATTGATTGACATCAACATTAAATTAATGGTTAGATTACTACTGCAATAAGAGCATAACGATATCAAATTGTATTGATGACTTTGATTATGCTATTCTGGAATCTAATAAAGATATGAATACTTATTACTAACTTTTCAAATTGTGCTAAGCCTATAGAAACATTACAATTACCTATGCACTCAATAGTTTTCAGAATTCAAAATATAAACATATTTTTTAGAGTAATCATTTAGAAATTACACTGTAAACTTTCGAACAATGACGTCACTGTACCTGGATTTTGTAAACACTGATGAATTCATTCAATACCACACACAATCACTCCTCATAAATCCGACCTACTTCCAATCATTAATCAGATTTTTAATTTAGAGATGTGTTTCCTGTCGAACGACATATATGACTATTACATCGTATCGCAAGGAAAAACTACCATACCCAACCTTGACGATGGAGAGGAATTAGTTTTGACTGATGTAAGTCAGCCTTGCAAAGGCATAACGCAAGGCATATGAGTGGAATGTTATCATACCTTCTTGACCGATGGACTGCATGGGCCGTCTATCGGTTGGGACATCTCGCCTATGAACCTATACGAGATTTCCAAGATTTTGCTACTTACATGTTTAAGTAGGTTTGTTTTTGCTTTATACCACACCAAATGATCGAGACTGAAATTGGTGATCGTTTTATAGCAATCTGCTTATTGTCCAACGAGATTATGGACTACCACATCGTGTCACAAGGAAAAACCGTCATTCCTGGCCTCGATGACGGCGAGGAAATGATGCTTACCGACGTGAGTCCAGAATACGACTACTGGTTCTCATTTCATCTATCATGCTATTTAATCTACTTCATCTCTTCTGCTCTATTGCTCGCTTCGCTTAAGACTGAGACGGAACTCAGTAAATGCATGTGTATGTCAGATTTTTGGCTTGGTGTTTACAGAAATGACGATGCTAAGCGACCGAATATCGGACTATCCCATCATAAGTCAGGGGAAGACACGGATACCTGGAGTCAACGATGTAGAAGAGTTCGATCTGACGGTTGTAAGTCACGAACATGCGCAAGGAGCGTGCGTCTTTGATTCAGATATCCGTGGATTGGACCCTTTGCACCAAAATTTCTGACATACACGTTGTATGCTCGCTCCCTGCAAAAGTTCAAAGGAGGGATTTTTGCACAGGTTTTTGTTTTCACATCCTATTCCGGCACAAGCACAATCACACGAACTAACTATTTCGTCACAGGTGCAGACATGACACGGACAGATAGGAATTTGATTCGACAACACTTTTCAGGGTCCTTTAAATTTCAGGCCTGTTTCTTATAAATTACGTGTTCCTCTAGATATCTGTCTCCTGTCCAACGACATTTACGATTACCACAACGTCTCCCAGGGTAAGGTTACCATCCCCAGCATGGATGACGGCGAAGAAAGTACATTGACCGACGTAAGTGCATCCAGAGTACAGGAGTTTAAGTGTGGATTGGAATAGCCAACGGATGCACGACCCTTTTGTTATTTTTCACTTTGTTGAACTGAACTTGTCATTGTAGTCATACTATAACATGTTGAAAGTGGAATCTTGTGTGAATTTCTCTTTGAAGATCAGTCGATACAATGTCTCTGAGATCAAATTTCACTGGATATCTGCTTGAAACGTTACATATCGACAACAATAACTTGAGCGGTTCGTTTAGCGATTGTTTAAAATATCAAAATATTGTTTTGAAGTTCAATGTTGACACCATTCGATGTACTAAAATGGACATTCAACATTTGACCTTTAGAAACCCCTTAAAACTGCAGATATAATCCTGTAAGCTAGTTAGTTTTAAGACCAAAGTCCAAAAACTCGGACCCAAAAACAACGACGGTTTGAAAATATCCTGTTTGCGATTGAAATTTTGTGTATCCTGTGCATAGATTCTCAAAATGAACATCGGATATCACCTGCCTAACCAGCTAACAGCTTTTTGAATGACATTTCTTTAAACTAATATTTTTAACTTTATGTCTACCTGTTTTGGTAAGTATTTACTACTGTATGTTATTCCCCATTTATCGATGTTAGTCCTGTATTAGTACTTTCTCTGATATTTTTAAAATAAAATGTAACGTTTCTTTTCCAATTAAAATCATTACACATAAGTAGTTAAATAATCTATGTAATACGGTATTTCCTAATATACTTCCTGTTAACACTTAACTGTAAACAATTTATTTCATGGGGGAAGAGATTCCGTAAAAAAGGGGGCCTAAAAACCAAAGCCTTTTAACCAATAATTTCCTGAAAAACTCACTAGTTTTATTGGTGTTGTAGCAAGCCTTCGACATTCTGGGTTTCACCCAAGAGGAGAAGGACAACGTATACAAGATCACCGCCGCTGTCATGCACATGGGTAACATGAAGTTCAAGCAGAGGGGTCGCGAGGAACAGGCTGAGGCCGACGGTACTGATGTAAGTATCATTTTCTTACTCGGTACTCTTCTTAGTGCCGTAGACTTAAAAACTTACTGTTGGAATCTTTAGATGCTGTACAAAGTTCATTCGAAAATTCCTCAAGAGTTGTTATTATTGCTATCAAATCACAGAAGAAAATTTGTCTATGTAATAAATAATGGAAAATTCCAGTTTTTCAACACTGCCACTGCAAATAAATTGTTTATACCTATTTTCCTAATTTGAATGAACTCTTTTACAGGACGGTGAGAAGGTCGCCAAGCTTCTCGGTGTCGACACCCAGGACTTGTACAAGAACTTGCTGAAGCCCCGCATCAAAGTCGGTAACGAGTTCGTCACCCAGGGTCGTAACAAGGACCAGGTCGCCAACTCGGTCGGTGCCCTCTGCAAGGGTGTGTTCGATCGTCTCTTCAAGTGGCTGGTCAAGAAGTGTAACGAGACTCTGGACACCAAGCAGAAGAGGCAGCACTTCATCGGTGTACTGGATATTGCCGGTTTCGAAATCTTCGACGTGAGTATCCGCGACGGCACTTAGGCGCTGTGAATATTTAAATTGAATTTAATTATTCACAGGCCTAAATACTTGGATGAAAGTTTCACAAAGTCGGTCAGAAAAAAATACAACATAAAATACTACATACATTTAGTTTTTAGATTAGTAATTATTCTAGATTTTTAGTTATTAGAATTTATAGAATAGAAAATTTTTATGATGTATCTATAAACATGTCTTAATCCAAATTTAATTTCATAGTTCAATGGGTTCGAACAACTTTGTATTAACTTCACCAATGAGAAACTTCAACAATTCTTCAACCATCATATGTTTGTGTTGGAACAAGAAGAGTATACCAGGGAAGGCATTCACTGGGAGTTCATTGATTTCGGAATGGACTTATTGGCCTGCATTGATCTTATTGAAAAGGTATCCCGAGAAAACACTCCCGGCTGGACTTTACACTAAACCCCTGTGTAGCTTCATTATATGTTTTAGTTTTAGGCTTAGCAAGATTCCCGCTAAATAACGGTGTTTAGACTTAGATTTTGTCTCTAACTGTGTTACATTTCGATTTATGTGGGCTTCCTATTATTTATAAAAGTTCAACGGTTTCGAGCAACTCTGCATTAACTTCACCAATGAGAAGCTGCAGCAGTTCTTTAACCATCACATGTTCGTACTCGAACAAGAAGAGTACAAGAAGGAGGGCATCAACTGGGCCTTCATCGATTTCGGAATGGACTTGCTCGCTTGTATCGATCTGATCGAGAAGGTAATAGTCGACTGGGACTTGTTTTGCACCCGTCGACGCGGAGAACAAAGGAGACGGGTTAACTTCATCGTTTCTTACCAAGCCTTCAGGGAACTGTACGGCAGCTCACACTCTTTCAGGACTTCGTTAGGGTAACCCAAAACGAAACGCGGAATGTGATCCGTAGTTTTAACCTTAACCTTCCAAACTTACTTATCTCCCTGCAGTTCAACGGTTTTGAACAACTCTGCATTAACTTCACCAACGAGAAACTGCAGCAGTTCTTTAACCATCACATGTTCGTATTGGAACAAGAAGAATATCAGCGTGAAGGCATCGAATGGACTTTCATTGACTTTGGCATGGACCTCCAAAATTGCATTGACCTTATTGAAAAGGTAGTTGGCGGAAAAGCAGCAATGAAAGCTTGCACTCGCCACAGGGCCTTTAAATAATGTCATCTAAAGTAACCAATTACATCAACGATTTTATACAATTGATTCAGTATAGATATTGGATACATTTTTGACGTTATTTGAGTGACCTATTCAATGCTAAAATGTGTTCATTGTTTTTTGTGTTTCTTTCTTAATTTAATTTAAACATATACACACTATAGACTTGTCTATATATCAACACACATACACGCGTTAAATGTATTCAGGCCATATTTAGTATTATTAACAGAAAATTTCGATCTTTTCCATGTCACCGGTCACCAGATGAACGGGTTCAATCAACTTTGCGTTAATTTTACCAACGAAAAATTACAGCAGTACTTTAACCATTTTATGTTCATACTAGAACAAGAAGAATATGAAAGACAAGGTATCCAATGGACCTTCATAGATTTTGGTATGGACCTCCAACCGACAATAGATTTAATAGAGAAGGTATTAGAGATACAAATGTAGCTTAAAGATAGGGCCGCGTTTAGAAAACGCTTCGGGCTGAACAATCGCCTGAAAATGCAAAAGTATAATATATTACTGGCTGTATATTAGCTCAGCAGCTGCAATTAGTAAAAAAGAAAAGCTTTAATACACATGCAAATTGAAAGAAAGCAAAGCTTTCGCAAAAGCTATCTTAAGAAAAAAATTATCGTAGAAATTGCACCGCGTAGAACTAAATACAAAATATAATGATCAAATTATGTACACTGCAGATAGGGCTATACACAAAACTGCAAAGTAGTTAGACAAAGTAGATTTTGATAATTACAAACTTTGTGGTAAATTGCCATAACAGTATTATTATATCGTTTGCAGCTCTAATTAACAATTTTGCTCAGTTCTTAATAGAACGATATTTTATTCTTAATTTATTTCACTTTATTAAATTGTAAAAGGCTTTTTAATATTGCATCTGTACACGCATAAAATTATTATTTTTGGTTGCACCATGCGAATTATTATACCAATACATACAAAACACAAACGTCCACACAAACACACACAACACACAATTGATTCTTTCTGCACGATGCTTATAAAATAACGCATGAAATTATATAACATAGATGTACCTATGTATAATATTAAGTTCCTTTTTTTTAAATCCCCCTTTTTATAATAAACTAGATTTTGCCTATGTTACTCATAAATCATGTAGCTTTCTATTAGTGAAAGAATTTTACAATCGGTTCAGTAGTTCCAGAGATTAACCCCACATAAAAAAAAATTACTCTTTATTATATTAAATAATAGATAATGCTTACAAAATTTTAATTAAATGTCTGATTATGATTACTTGTTTATTTCTATTTCCAGTCAAAATATCTCATTTAAAACGATATATCAATTTTGTTTTCTTTTTCACTATAATTCTATTTAATAAAAAAAAGGACCCAATATTTTTCAGTGTCATTGAATTTCAAAATACTAATCTTTCTGGACCGTTTCTAGCCCATGGGTATCCTCTCCATCCTTGAGGAAGAGTCTATGTTCCCGAAAGCCACCGACTTGACCTTCGTTGAGAAGTTGAACAACAACCACTTGGGCAAATCGCCCCCGTTCCTGAAGCCCAAGCCCCCCAAGCCTGGTTGCCAAGCCGCTCACTTCGCCATTGGCCATTATGCCGGTAACGTAAGTATCAGTCACTTTTATTGTTCTCAAGAATACAAGTCTTTAAACATTACGGTTATCAAGGACAAATTTGTACACCTATTTCCAAATGTTTAAGAATTTGTTACTTCATGGCGGCGGTTCACCAACCGAAATTTTAACTTGATCTCTTTAAAATAGGTCGGCTACAACATCTCTGGATGGCTTGAGAAGAACAAGGACCCCCTTAACGACACTGTCGTAGACCAGTTCAAGAAGGGAGTCAACAAGCTGATGATTGAAATCTTCGCTGACCACCCTGGTCAGTCCGGTGGGGCTGAACCCAAGGGTACGTATCTTCGTATACTATCATTACCATCCGTACAATTTTATTAAGTCCAGTAAAATTTATTTATTGTCAATTTGAATATCTAGCCAAAACGGGTGATCAAACTTTTTAACTTGAAGGATTTTAGCGATTACATCGTTGGAGGAAACAGGTACCATGAGCTGTAATTCTACATCTGTGAACATACGACATTCACAATCATCTTGAGCCACAGATACCAATTCACTACCATACTACAGTGAACTTGGTCGCTTTATCATCACAAACTACTTCAAGAAACAAAGCTTTAAATACATTATTATAAAGGCTAATGTCCCAGTGCAGGTCACAAGCCTCCTGATGGAGTTTCAAGCACTCGCTCTGTGTGTACACTAATCACCTCTACTTTATCATTACTTACTTTCTTCTGACACATTTTTTTGACTGCATAGGTGGCAAGCGCGCCAAGGGTTCTGCCTTCCAGACAGTATCATCACTCTATAGGGTAAACTGGATCTATTCCAAGATTTGCTTCTGTGCCTTCTACGTGGCTTCGCTGTCCTCGTCTATCAAAACGCTTAGGGCTGGAACCTTAAAAAACTATACCATTACTCTCTTCATTCACTTCACTCACATAACATTAATGTGATGGTATCCTTTTCTGAGCCAGCCTACAACGCTTTCACATTAATCTCGTCCATGTCATTGTATGTTTTACAGCACAGCTCATGTCGCCGTATATGTTTCGCAGGTTGTCGAAGACTGTTCTACGTTATTGTTTAGTTACAAAATAATTTAGTAAATGTGACCGTCTTATACTAATCAATTGCTTATTCGTGTACGTCTATAGGAGGACGTGGTAAGAAGGGTGGTGGTTTCGCTACTGTCTCCTCTGCCTACAAAGTAATTCAATATTTATCTTTGTTTAGTTGGTTTTCGTTTTTTTCAATCACCTTGACGTAGATAACTACCTAGATGTAGCTCTATGTCATAAAATATTTCTTTGAAGAGTTTTTGGACACTTTAGAAGTATTGCTATTTTTTTTTGTAAATGTTTAGTCTAATTCACTGTTATTAATCTAACGCCGACTTCTGACCAAGAGGCGCAGAATAGAAGAGTGTTAAAGAATAATACAATGCAGCTGCAAAGTAGTTCCATCGCTACTTTCGCAGCTGTTTATACTTCTTGTGCTTTTTTTGTCTGTGTGTTTTTGTTTAACTTAACTGATCACGTTTTGTGTGTAATTGACACCAACCATCATCTCCTTAATAGTAAAACGAATACTTTCATAATTTCATTCATTGAAGTGTTGCTTTGTTTAAGTTCATTTCTATTATGTTACATAGAAATGATCTTTAGTGTTTAAGCATAGTTATAAGATTGATCGTAAAAAAGTGATTCCATGTTACAAAATGGAACAAAATAACAATATTGTTGCTTTCACTAATAAAAACCTAAGTTTTGCAGCATTCTAATGTTTTTATGCGTCTACAGGAACAACTTAACAACTTGATGGCAACTCTGAGGTCTACCCAGCCTCACTTCGTGCGTTGCATCATCCCCAACGAGTTGAAGCAGCCTGGTGAGTAATACTCTAAACAATACATACGAGACGTCACACGTCGAACTACACTTATTTTTTTTACGACATTAACACATTTTGAAGATAACTTCTTCTTGTTATAGCAGTAATCTCACAAAAAAGGCATTCAATTACCTATATTTATTGTTACCATCCTCGTCTTCTTTTTTGCCATAACGAGAAATTACTGTCTCATCATTGTCACCTGTCCGCATTTCCTCCATGACAGTTGTAAAACGCCGTGACTTTGTCCGCCAGGTCTCATCGACTCTCACCTTGTGATGCACCAGCTGACCTGTAACGGTGTGCTTGAGGGTATCCGTATTTGCCGTAAAGGATTCCCCAACAGAATGGTCTACCCTGACTTCAAGCTCCGGTGAGAATCTAATTTAAACTAAATCTATTTTTGTAAGACCAGAAATGAGCTGTCCAGAAATCGAAAGCCATCAAATAGACATATTTATTTTATTTTTATACCTGAAGATTAAGATTATTTTTATTACATTATTTCTGGATTGAAGTCTAAACAAAATTCTTTTAGCTCTGGAATATTCGTTAGAACTGGAGCAACGTGTTTTATTCTGGTACAGCAGCTGACTTTTGACGTCAATGATACAATCATGCAGTGCTGAGTAACACATTCTAAAATTGTTGTGATGGATTTGCAACTTTATAAATTCACACTTATGATAGGTACTTGACTCAACTTGCTTAAATGTCGTGTGAGATGGTTTACAGGTTTAAATATTTATTAGGATATTGTAATAACTGTTTTTTTGAATGGACAGTTACATGATTCTTGCGCCAGCCATCATGACTCAAGAGAAAGATCCTAAAGAGGCAGCTAGGAAGTGTCTGGAGTCAGTCGCTCTTGACCCCGAGAGCTATCGTATTGGCCACACTAAGGCAAGATTGTGATACTGATACCATCCTCGAATGGTGTTAGCATGGAATAGTTGATCAAAGAAAAATCTAAAGAATAGATTTTGTTTACCCTACCATCCATGAGAGAAACCTTTATTTTTTTTGAGTTAAATATTTTGAATGCACCTGTAGTTCACCAACCAAACGTATCTTCACATACATTTAGAAATGTACACTAAGTGATGGTATATTTGTTCTATTTCCTAGGAATTTCCAGAACATGGAATATTATCTGGAATTATGACATGTTCTGGGAGTTTCGTATCCTGTTTTGCCCTTTCTTCTACCTACGAACCATATCTATTACATTTGTTTTCATTCCCTCATTGTGTGCCCATATATTTTGGTAATGTAGCTACAAGATCCTGGCCCCTCAAGCAGTGGATAAGGAAACTGACCCTAAGAAAATCGCCCAAGTCATCCTGGACGCTTCCGGTCTTGATGTCGAGTCCTACCGTCTCGGTCACACCAAGGCATGTCTTGATTCTGATTCTGTAGCTAGCCGTGTGAGGCAGTGAGCGACTTAACCCCGCTCAGCAGAATGCGCGACTCTAAACGCTTTGTCAAATTAGGCCAACACCATGTGCAACTGGTGTCCTAATTCGACTTACGATATCCCTTCAATTATGCTCGCTTACCCTTTAGAGCCCAAGTTACTCAGGCTCTTGTGTGTTTTTTCCCCTATCCTTTACACATACATACACGTACACGTTTTGTTATTATTTTGTGTGCTCCTCAAACGCAGATACAAAATTCTGTGCCCGAAGCAGATTAAAGAGCCAATGTCACCTGAGAAAGCCACTGAAAAAATTCTCGAACATACCAACTTGGATTCGGAGTCTTTCAGGCTTGGGAGGACGAAGGTAGATCCAGCATGCGTACACACAATTCTTAAACAACTATTATTCCGTGCATGATTGTTACTAATGAGTATTTTATTTTGTAATGTACTTTAAGTTATATCTTATTCGTTTATTAATCCAACATTTAGCTGAATGTCAAATTGTTCCACAGTTTCAAGTCAAGTATGTATTTCATTTTTTATATTTATTTTTATTTCTATCTAACGAACGATGCTCGCAATTTAGTACCTATTTGATGTTTAATATCTATTTTATACAATTATCATATTTTATCCAAACTAATACTTCCAATTAAATAGTGGATTAAAATCATCGGATAAAGCGTAACATCTTTACGTCGGTAGTCTATCTAACACTTACATGTACGAGCAGGTGTTCTTCCGCGCTGGTGTCCTGGGTCAGATGGAGGAGTTGCGTGACGACAGGCTGTCCAAGATCGTCTCATGGCTCCAGGGTTACATCCGTGGTTACCTCTCCCGTAAGGAGTTCAAGAAGCTGCAGGAACAGAGGTAAGGACACAACAACATAAACAACTAAGTATTCGAATTTTTCTTTAAAGATCTGTTGAATAATGTGTTTCTCCATTGCACAGAGTCTCTCTCCAAGTTGTCCAGCGCAACTTGCGCAAATACCTGCAGCTCCGCACCTGGCCCTGGTGGAAGATGTGGCAGAAGGTCAAGCCCCTCCTCAACGTCACCCGCGTCGAGGATGAGCTCGCGGTAAATATCTCTCAACATTAACTAATAGCTATCTAATTAATATGATGAAGCACTTATGACCCAATAAAACTAACAGCCAGCGTGAATCAGGAACGAAAATAGTTTCGACCGCGCCCACCTGACGGTTACGTGACACCGCAGCACCTGCCGCGTCCATTTCTGGAACACTCCCCACTCTGCGCACGCGCGCTTTTTCCAAACACAAAGTAATGAAGTGCGGGGGCGAAAATCGCGCCCGCTGGAGTTTTCCAGCGGCGCTGGCGTTCAGTAGCGCAGCGGTCGGCGGCGCGCGCACCCTTTCGAACGATCCGAAATACTTTAGCATTCCTCATTGATTAATTTAATGGTGTAATAATGGCGTCGGGTTTTGTAACAGAATGGGACGGTGTGGATAAAACAGATCACGTTTTGCAGAAACTGGAGGAGAAGGCACAGAAGGCCATTGAGGCTTTGGAGAAGGAAGAGAAACTCCGCAAGGAGTTGGAGGTCGTCAACGCTAAGCTCCTCGAGGAGAAGAACGCCCTTTTGGCCAACCTCGAGGGAGAGAAGGGATCTCTCTCTGAATTCACAGAGCGCGCCAACAAGCTCCAGGCCCAGAAGGGCGACCTGGAGTCCCAGCTCAGGGTAAGTAGCGTTTATAACTTAGTTAAAACTTAAGGACGTGTAGGATGTATTAAAAGCAAGCAATCAACCATTCTATTGTACTCAGTACATTTTGTTCAAGCTATTAACGATTTGATGAATGTGAACATATTAGTGAAAATTATTTAGTGCCTACACTGCGACTCGAGCCCAAAATTTGAAGTATAGCAATAATAAGTAGATTATCGGAAGCACAACAGGAACTGAAATAGCACAGATATAAATTTAGGTCAGATCAACTTTGCACACCTGTCTACGTAGTTAATCAATCAAAATAATCAGCTTGCATCATTGCGCGGTTAAAACAACTTTCAACCTAATGTTACAATCCAAATAAGTATAGGCATACAGTGTTGCAAATTGTACCACCCCGTGTTCCGACTTACGTGTTTCCTCTAAATAAACACCGATTTGTTTATACGGGAAATAGTTTGAAGAGTTAAAAATAAATTGCACGTTTGCAGGTTGCACGGTTACGGTTTTATTGCAAACATTAATTGCCACTATTATGTGCCGATAGACAGGAAGCAGACTCGTTTGTTGAACGCCAGTCAGAAAGCATGCGAGTTAATTTAGGTTCAACTTGAACATTTGCGAAATTCTAACTTAAACTTTTTGGATCGTAGGACACCCAGGACCGCCTCACCCAGGAAGAGGATGCCCGCAACCAGCTGTTCCAAGCCAAGAAGAAGTTGGAACAGGAGGTGTCTGGCCTGAAGAAGGATGTCGAGGACCTCGAACTGTCCGTCCAGAAGTCCGAGCAGGACAAGGCCACCAAGGACCACCAGATCCGCAACTTGAACGACGAGATCGCCCACCAGGATGAGCTCATCAACAAGCTCAACAAGGAAAAGAAGATGCAGGGAGAGTCCAACCAGAAGACATCTGAGGAGCTCCAGGCCGCCGAGGACAAGGTCAACCACCTTAACAAGGTCAAGCAAAAACTTGAGCAGACCCTCGACGAGCTTGAGGACTCCCTTGAGCGCGAGAAGAAGCTGCGCGCTGACGTTGAGAAGAACAGGAGGAAGGTTGAGGGCGACCTCAAGCTTACCCAGGAAGCCGTCGCCGACCTCGAGCGCAACAAGAAGGAGCTCGAACAGACCATCCAGCGCAAGGACAAGGAAATCTCTTCCCTCACCGCCAAGCTCGAGGACGAACAGTCCCTTGTCAGCAAGTCCCAGAAACAGATCAAGGAACTCCAGGCCCGCATCGAAGAGCTCGAAGAGGAAGTCGAATCCGAACGCCAGGCCCGCGCTAAGGCTGAGAAGCAGCGCGCTGACTTGGCTCGTGAGCTCGAGGAGCTCGGCGAGCGTCTTGAGGAGGCCGGTGGTGCCACCTCTGCCCAGATCGAGCTTAACAAGAAGCGTGAGGCCGAGCTCAGCAAGCTGCGCCGTGACCTCGAAGAGTCCAACATCCAGCACGAGTCTACCCTCGCCAACCTCCGCAAGAAGCACAACGATGCCGTCGCCGAGATGGGTGAGCAGCTCGACCAGCTCAACAAGCTCAAGGCTAAGTGAGTATTACTGTCCATCTACAATTGTGATATTTAAAGAATTCAGAAATCCTCGATATCGTCCATCTAAAAAAAACTACTTAATTTATGAATCTAATTAATTTGAACCAACACTAAGTTGTTGATTCAAAAATTTTTAAGAATTTCTTATTGAACTGTGAATGTAAATGCAAATTCAGGGCGGAACATGACCGTGCGTCATGCTACAGCGAGCTTAACAACACGCGTGCGGCTGTTGATCAAGTCGCAAGGGACAAGGTAACACTTCGCCCACAGAGGCATGTGTACGCCTGGGGTGAACCTTGCATGGTACTCGTACCTCTAGACTGACATTCACACGGTACATGACAACGTGGCAAACGAGATCCTAAGCAACGGATTTAGTCCATGGTCCTCAACACACTCCTCTTCAGGCATTTTTCTAAACATTTTGTGTAAATTCTATCTATCCAGGGCTGAGAAAGAGCGCTCTCAATACTTTAGCGAAGTCAATGACCTTCGCGCCGGTCTCGACCACCTGTCTAACGAAAAGGTACAAAAAGAAAAAAAACGTGTTGGCATCAGCATCCGCTGGACATTTCGCTATTGCAGCTTTTCGATATTAGTGGGCACTGCAAATATAATATGAAAAAATACACAACAACATCTGAACACATAAAACAACTCACGAATTGACCTTATTGATCTATTAACAAATTAATCTATAAATACTTCATTCAACACACAGCAGCATAGAAGCTAAGACTGCTTTATCATAACCAATCTAATAGTATTTCGCGTGAATTTTATAACAACTTTTTTAACAATTTTACTAAAAAATCATTTAATCAAAGCGTTTGCATGACAAAGTAAACTAGAAATATTTCTAACAAATAACCTTCATGGATTGTACCTTTGAAGTACTTACATCGAATACCATCATCAAGATTTCTACAATCTAAACATAAATAATCCCTTCATGGGCAACTCATCCCACACACGACTCATCCCGCGGGCTCAGTTGACCGCTACTTTTTATGTTGGGGGCGACTCGGACCACTCGGTCAACTCATCCCGCGGTGGATTAGGTAAATAGTAGCAATTCGGTTCTGGCACTCGCCGGCCGCTACCGCGGCACCGCTCGCTCCGCTCGCTCGGCTCGTGCGCTGTGGTCACAAGAAACCTAACATGCTCGTCGCTTCGCTCCTCGCTAACCTAACCGTCTGAGTTGGAAAAGGGGGTTTCCCCATTCACTCCCGCCCCCATCCACCGCGGGATGAGTAGACCCCTTGGGAAATGAATGGGCCGAGTCACCCCCGACAAAATAAAAGGTGTCAACTGAGCCCGCGGGATGAGTCGTGTGTGGGATGAGTTGCCCATGAAGGTTAAATAATTATTAACAACAGTCACTCCAATCCCCATATCAATATTTTAATTATGGTGTACCTAACTAATTACAATTTATCTACATGATTTCATTGAATACCTACCTACACCGCAACTGGCAAAACGTTTGACTGATGCGAAGCATTCCATAACAAAATCATAATTTACCTATTTCTGATCAGGCTTCCCAAGAGAAGATCGTTAAGCAGCTGCAGCACCAGCTCAACGAAGTCCAGAGCAAATATGACGAGTCCAACCGCTCTCTCAATGACCTGGATGCCGCCAAGAAGAAGATGTCCATCGAGAACTCCGACCTCCTCCGCCAACTGGAGGAGGCCGAGTCCCAGGTGTCTCAGCTGTCCAAGATCAAGGTGTCGCTCACCACCCAGCTGGAGGACACCAAGAGGCTCGCCGACGAGGAAGGCAGGGTAAGTCATGTTTATAGCAACAACTGAAATTAGGATCAAAGATTAAAACGATCGAATGTAAACTAATTAAAATTTATTTTGCCACCAGGAACGCGCCACCCTTCTTGGCAAGTTCCGCAACCTGGAGCACGACCTCGACAACATCCGCGAACAGGTTGAGGAGGAAGCTGAGGGCAAGGCTGACCTTCAACGCCAACTGTCCAAGGCCAACGCTGAGTCTCAGCTGTGGCGCTCCAAGTACGAGTCCGAGGGTGTTGCCCGCTCCGAGGAACTCGAGGAGGCCAAGCGCAAGCTCCAGGCCCGCCTCGCCGAAGCCGAGGAGACCATTGAGTCCCTCAACCAGAAGGTTGTCGCTCTCGAGAAGACCAAGCAGCGTCTGTCGACTGAAGTCGAGGACCTGCAGCTCGAGGTCGACCGTGCCACCGCCATCGCCAACGCCGCTGAGAAGAAGCAGAAGGCCTTCGACAAGATCATCGGCGAATGGAAGCTCAAGGTTGATGACCTTGCCGCTGAACTCGACGCCAGCCAAAAGGAATGCCGCAACTACTCCACCGAACTCTTCCGTCTCAAGGGAGCGTACGAAGAAGGCCAGGAGCAGCTTGAGGCTGTCCGCCGTGAAAACAAGAACCTCGCTGACGAAGTCAAGGATCTGCTCGACCAGATCGGCGAAGGTGGCCGCAACATCCACGAGATCGAGAAGGCCAGGAAGCGCCTCGAAGCCGAGAAGGACGAGCTCCAGGCTGCCCTTGAGGAGGCCGAGTCTGCCCTCGAACAGGAGGAGAACAAGGTCCTGCGCGCTCAGCTCGAGCTGTCTCAGGTCAGACAGGAGATCGACAGGCGTATCCAGGAGAAGGAGGAGGAATTCGAGAACACCCGCAAGAACCACCAGCGTGCCCTCGACTCCATGCAGGCTTCCCTCGAAGCCGAGGCTAAGGGCAAGGCTGAGGCCCTGCGCATGAAGAAGAAGCTCGAGGCTGACATCAACGAGCTCGAGATCGCTCTCGACCACGCCAACAAGGCTAACGCCGAGGCCCAGAAGAACATCAAGCGCTACCAGCTCCAGATCAAGGACCTCCAGACCGCCCTTGAAGAGGAACAGCGTGCCCGTGACGATGCCCGCGAACAGCTCGGAATCTCTGAGCGTCGCGCCAACGCCCTCCAGAACGAACTGGAAGAATCCCGCACTCTTCTGGAACAGGCCGACCGTGCCCGCCGCCAGGCTGAACAGGAGCTTGGTGACGCCCACGAACAGCTCAATGAGCTCGCCGCCCAGAACGGCTCTCTGTCCGCCGCCAAGAGGAAACTCGAGTCTGAGCTGCAGACCCTGCACTCCGACCTCGACGAGCTCCTCAACGAGGCCAAGAACTCCGAAGAGAAGGCCAAGAAGGCGATGGTTGACGCCGCTCGCCTGGCTGACGAACTCCGCGCCGAACAGGAGCACGCCCAGACACAGGAGAAACTCCGCAAGGCCCTTGAACAACAGATCAAGGAACTGCAGATCAGACTCGACGAGGCCGAGGCCAACGCGCTCAAGGGAGGAAAGAAGGCTATCCAGAAACTCGAACAGAGGGTACGAGAACTCGAGAACGAGCTCGACGGTGAACAGAGGAGACACGCTGACGCCCAGAAGAACCTCCGCAAGGCCGAGAGGCGCATCAAGGAGCTCAGCTTCCAGGCCGATGAGGACCGCAAGAACCACGAGCGCATGCAGGACCTGGTCGACAAACTGCAGCAGAAGATCAAGACATACAAGAGGCAGATTGAGGAAGCGGAAGAAATTGCCGCCCTCAACTTGGCCAAGTTCCGCAAGGCGCAGCAAGAGTTGGAGGAGGCTGAGGAGAGGGCCGACCTCGCCGAGCAGGCCATCAGCAAATTCCGTGGAAAGGGACGTGCTGGATCCACCGCGAGAGGAGTCAGCCCGGCGGTGAGTTCCCATTATTTATTCTAAATTATTAACACTTAGACTTTACTCTAAACACACCATAAAGGTGAAATTTCTTTATACTCTTCGCTTATTCTGAATACTAAACTTTATTCTTTGGTTCAGGCGTCCGTTAAAGGGCGTGTCTAAATCAGCACTGGAGCACTATGTAAGTTGGCAACTTTTGTTGCACGTCCCCCAAAGCACCTTGATCAGTGCTACTCCTTTAGACTTCTTTAGTCTAGCACTTCACCTAAGAGCCTGCATAGACCGCCGACAGAACCTGTTAAGGCTGTCTACGAAGGCCGTTCTTATCTAGTTAGACCCAGATCCTGCATGAAGTGGAGACTCGTGAATATTTAGTACCCTGTGCTAATGCGGTGTTTGTTTTTGCAGCCCCAGCGTACGCGCCCCGTTCATGAAGGCTTCGGCACCTTCCCACCAAGGTTCGACCTGGCGCATGATGATTTCTAAACGTTCCACTACAAAAAACAAAAACGGACTGTACAGATTTTTCGCTAAAAATGTAACTTAATTTTTTTTATACTTTAGCAGTTGAAATATACGTGTTACAAAAAGCGTGAAACGAGAAACTGTAAATTTTTGTAAACCACAAAAAAATATACACTAGTAATCTAATCTTTTTACGGAAGGCTATTTTGTAATTTGTTGATATTTATTTATATTATTTATTATTTATTACCGTGAAGTATGTATCGTGTGTTTGGGGAGCGACGAGGGAGTGCGCGCGGGCCGCGATCGAAGAGACACGCCCCCCACCCCCGCACCGGCGCACGCGCGCGCCCCGAGTTGGCTCCTTTGACATCCAATAAAGCGATAACGTTGTCATAAAATACTTACTTATTATGTTTTATTTGTCTGCAACCACATCCCATTTATACAGAGTGTAACAAAATCACCCAAGTAATATTATTTACAGTGGTAAATAAAACAGGACCTACTCTATTAGAACCTGATTTTTTCGACATTGTCTCCATAGTGAAAGTTACCCCTTATATACCACTCCTTTAAATATTACTAGGGTATTTTGTTACACCTTGTATACTAGTACGAATATTAAGAATCATTGTAATTAGGTAGGTACATTAAATAGCAAAACCTAGTAGGTAACAGAATTCTAAAGATTCAAAACAACTGAGCTTCTCACAAGATGGTAGGAAATCTATCAGATAATGGTTATCACAGGCGAAATGCATTCATAAACTCACGACCATAATGCCTTTTGCGATGGTCAGAAACTTTGCTACAACGATCTTTCCTTCTATACCTACCTACTTATAAAACAATTCCGTGACTGACTGACAAACAGACAACGCACAACCTAAACCGGTGAAGACAGACACATGTTTGGAACAATATTCTACAGATTATGTAGTGTTCAAAAATCAACCACAACCTTAGATCAAAGTAAAATGAATTGATAGGGCCCAAAGCGCATTTAGATGAAGCCTGAGCCTGGGGGGGGGGGGGGGAGGGGACTATCTTCAGGGTACTGTTAGACAGAAACAGAACGCGATCGTGGAACGCTTGAACTGACCGCTCGCTCTCTGTCTGATAGATCGCTTAGAGTAAGCATAAACAAGTTAGGTATATACCTACAGACTCTAAGGTTGAAGCACACAAAGTAGGCGCTGGAGTGAACTAAGTCTGTCATCTTGGTACGACGTAAGTCCTATCTATCCATTTTACTTTAATCCTACGGTACAACGAAGATTTGAAAGATAATCACATTAATAACACAGAACATTTTTGGAAGGCCTTTCTCACTCCTCCCGTGTAGATATGTTCGTGTTCGTTGAAATCAAACGGCAATTAATTGATAGTCGTAGCACTGTATTGTTCACAATATACAATAATATTCGCTAGAGATACAAATACGCCGGGTACAAAGGATATCCTACTGGAAACGGAAGTGTCTAATCTGTCAAAATGACAGCTAAAGAATTAGTGATATCCTAGACAGTAACAAAATAGTGATGTACGTACGACTAAAGATTATGTTAATACAAAAGGCGATAATTCGCCACACATTCTTGTATTTTGTCATAAATACTTATAAAATACATTTACAATATATTGTACACAATAAACTTAACCAATCTAAACTCTAATTTCTACTACCTCCTCCAAAACATAACAACAAGTTGAACAAAGACCAACCAGCCAGCATGAACCACCACAGCGCTGTCAAACTGAGGCTCCGGGTAGTCCAAACTGCAGAAGTCCAGCGTAGACCTGGAGAAAGGCCCCAGCTTCTCCTGAACTTCAGCCCAGGTGCAGCCGGAGAGCGGGCAGAGGTCTGTCACCTTTTCGTTTAGGAAGAATTGGACCCGGTTGGTTTGTACTCCTGATTCTTGACAGCTGAAAGGATATTGTAACTGTAGCGGATATGATGAGTAGATAAGTTTACTTCTAAACCTAATTTTTTGCATTGACACGTCATTGACATACAAAATAATGGATGCCGGGTCTAATAAAAGAATCATAACATAAGTAAGTATCTACTATAAAATGTAAAAAAGCTGTTCTGTACATATACTGATTTGGAACTTTTTCAAACTATTGATGGTTGAAAAAAACACGGATATCGAGATAAATATAACGTGTCAATGTCGAGGGCATGCTAGTAAATGATCAAATGTACGCAACATATCATAATTTACACATATACGATCTGGCTAGTAGACATTATCTATCACAGTTATCTAACACATGTCATTTAAGATATCTACGAGCACGATTCTATGAAAAGGGTGAGATAATAAAAGAATAATAGATACAAATAAGTATGACTCAGTGATAAAATGTAATAAAATCGCTATTCTAATAGTTTTTAATAACTAACAATGAAACTAAACAACTTTCCCTAATGTGACGAAAAAGGAAAAAAATTGTAGGACTTCAAATAGAAAATCGATCGGCTGATCCGGACATTTGAATGGGATGTCCATAAATTTTCTCATTTTTCGTGTCGGTATAAACGCACACTGAGATAATAATTGTATGGCGCCACACGCACACGAACCTAAGAAATTTTGTCCCTTTTGTTTTATACGGTAGAAGCATGAGGCTCTATCTAGACATAAGGTTAAATTTAATTAGTAGGCGAAACTTATAAAACGCATTTGGTATCTGTTACTAAGGACAATTACGTGGTAATGACCCCCCCGCTCGATCATATGATTCTGAAATCAATGTTCGTCCGCCGGCCGCGCACTGCGTACGATACGTACGATAATAATAATTTTGTAAATCATCAATACCGATTATAAACATTGATAATGCAATCTGTTATCATTAACAAGTGCTCTGGTTGAGTTTCGCCAACTAATTAAAAATGACCCTATGTATAATCTCAACAGGAAAGCCTTATATAAATCTCAAGCACCTACCTATTCAGAACCACAATCAAATTCGAGGCCATAGCCCCAACGAAGCTGCTCCTCCAAAGTCTGTCTGCACTCCAACTCGCTCCAACCAGCCGATCCTCATCTTTAAACAGTCCGAGGGCACACCAGACCATCTCCATCATTGTGTCGTGGGAGAAGTACGACGTTATCTTCCTTCCTCTTCCTTCGACGGCCGCTTGGAGGTTCTCGTATAGATCTTTTAGTGGAAGTGCTCCAAGGTTTACGTTGACCTGAGTGAAGAAGAAGATATTAAAAGAGGGGATTTTATTCGCGCCTAGGCCCACCACACACTCCTGTGAACCAGGATCAACAGTGGTGACCATTCACAATACTAGACAGTGAAGTCCAGCGGGATGACTCTAATCTTGGAACTCGCAATAAATTAATCAAAGAAGATAGGAGGAGTAGGAAAAAGAAATATCCGACTTCCCTCCATTGCGAACGGGAGACAACAATATGAAAAAGCATGGCTTTTAGGAACCAAATCCAGAGATAATTTATGACAGAGTTGAAGACCCTACCGCAAAAGCACCAAAAAATAACATATTTTTTTCTCTCGATTTTTGCTCCATAGTGAAAGTTGTTCCTTTTAAATAATACTAGGCTGTTTTGTGGCACCCTGTAAAAGCATTGTGAAATCTGACTAACCCAAGATCCATATCCGTTCCTGTAATAATGCCTAACATCGTCTCTGTACTCCAGCACCAGCAGGTCCTCGTTGGTGAAGACAGAGCACCAGGGCGACTGCTTATTCTCCTCCCAGGATCGGTAGAAACGACAGATTTCATACAGAGAAAAGATGTCTGAGCCAGTTAATTGATAGGTGATGCCAAGACGTTGCTGCACTGCGTTTTGGACCTAAAAACGATTGGAAAAGGTTAACAATTTTATTTTGTACAATGTCAATTGCAGGAAATAGGTTTCATCTCCATTTTACATCCAGGTCTTACCGACGCTCTTCCCAATGCCGTCAAGTCATTATAATGCTACTAAAATGTGTGCAAGCCTCGTAAAAAGAAGCGGACGTGTTTCGGTCGCGCGCTGGTTAGGTGGACACGTGGCCCCGCCATTTTATGGTGGCTCAAGTGACTCAAGTGACAATCCCCGAGATCACCGAAATATCTATTACCGAACAACGTCGAGCACATTTGATATTTAGACTAGACATTTGCAAAATCATCGACACCACGCACAGTGGAACCAAATTATTCAGATTTGAATAGACTCCAGATTGCTAAATCAGTTGCAATGAGTGTAGGCAGCTTAGCTGAATCCCTGTCCTATTTGTACCTACGCACAGTGTTTTAAGAAGTGGGTTTTGGTGACGTCCACGTTTTATTCAAGAAATCGATAGTTTTTCTAATTCTGAGTGCAAGAGTAAAACTCCGGCTTCGATACGACTTATAGTTTTTTTTATAATAAATGTCAAAGTTTCCCAAAATCTGGGTCATCAAAAGAGGAAAAAATTCATAAAAAAAGAACTGAAATACTTTTTTTTGTTTTGATTAATTCTTATAATTGTGTACAAGACAATACACCTTTCCACAAATTTTGGACATTTTCCTACGAATAGGTAACGAAATATGACCATTTTTCGTATTTCAGTTTTTATGTTTTTACTCGATCATAATACCGTATTAGGATGAGATTTCTACAGCGAACGGTTGATCATACCCTCCTTTATAGGTAGAATGTAAATCACAACCTAGTTCCGTTTTATGTAGAAGTTATTATTAATTTTAGGTTTGTCCGGAATTTCCGGGCTTAGGGTTGTCATGTGACTTCAAATTAAATATTAAAATTTTTAGGTTTTGTATGAAACACTAATTAAACATTCTTGCTTGCTTCTTAGAAGTGTCTGATTATATAATATTTTAAACATCTTTTCTATAAGTTTATGTTGTAATTTCTACTTTTTTTTTTTAATATTTTTATTAATAGCTGTATTCTACATAAGCAAATTATATTCTCTGTTAGTGCCGTAAAAACAGACAATGTTTATGTATGTATATTGTATATCCATCGTTTTCCTCATAACTTCTAAACTCCTTATCATAATTTGACAAATGAGGTATCGTTGGAAGCGTCTTGAACGTCCACTGGTTATAAGATATTATTATGTGACTTTCAAAGATGTATATTGTAATAAACCAAAATACCCAAAATAATTTAAATAAATAACGCTCACAGGCACATACATTGTAATGATCCCAAACTAGCACTAAAGGCTTTTATTATGGAAACCATACAACAACGGCACGAACATAAATAAAAAGTAAGATCAAAAACTAAAACTCGAATACTGAAAAATATCGCTCTAAAAAGTATGAAACATGAAAACATTCTGATCTGAAATTGTTGTAATAATAATATGTAGGTATACAAACTACACAACAAAATTTCAGATGATTATATTTTCTTGTTTCATACTTTTTAGAGCGTGATTTTTCAGTAGTCGGGTTTTAGTTATTTATTATTTGTTTATTTCCTCTTTGGAGAACTAACTGTTAGATTTCAACAAAGACAAATTGATGGTCAGATGCTGACAACAAGTTATTAACCTAATTTTTAATAACGAAGTCTTAATAATAGTTTTGTTCAAGGGTCGTCGTTCTGCTTCTGCGGTTACTACAATTCTCGGTATCGACATTAATAGTTAAAAATATTATAGTTCTGTGGGTCCGGTGAATAACGGTCTAACTCAACTTAGATCCAAAATGAGTTTTGAATGCCATAATACTCAATTTTTTTTTCTCTACAAAATGGTGTTACTGGAATATTCATACCTTTAATAATTTCAGAGATAGATTTATTACAAAACGATTTAAGTCAATTTTTTTATCGTGCACAATGGTTGAAATAGAGTTAGATCATAAAACAAATATAAAATTAGGTGAACATGGATTTACTTCGACTTAAATCCTTCGACACAATTTATTTTGTTTTGTGAAATATAATTTATCTGAGTTAAACCAAATTTCAAAAACCTTAATAGTTAATACCTTCATAAAAAATCAAGTGTAGCTCATGAATATGATGCGCGTTTGATAGCGGGCTAAGTACGGAAACTGACATCATCTGGGACTGGGGAGAACGCTATACATCTCACCAAAAATGTATGTTGAATAAGTGAGTTAAACCGTCTATCACCAAATATTTTCTTTTATGTAGTGAGAATAAGAATCACTTAGTATGAATACAATCTGGCGATTTTTTTTAAGGATGGTACTGTTAGATTGAACTAAGTGAAAATGTCAGGCCTTGTTTTAGCTAAGGATTGCCGTACCGCACTTCAAGCATAGGCTTGTACATAGAGTGGTAAAGAAAGAATCTGTTGTTTTTTTTCTTTGAAATTAAACTATTTTTTTTCCTAAAATATCTTGTATTTTGTATAATAACAACACTGCAAAGCGAACCGGATATCAAACGTGTATTAAGAATGACAATACATCAGACTGGTCATACAATTTTGAGGCACAGAATCGTGATCTAACTTGATAAGTTTTTAAGCATGCGTCGCTTTAGAATTTGTTTTTGTATTGTTTTTATAATGATTTTTTGATTAATATTTCACTTTCCAGCATTACTGATACCACGCGGCATTACCCATGTCACAAAATTTTGCATATAAGCTAGTGTTACCCATCAAAAAAATATACCTATACATGATAAAATTACTTACCTACTTAAATAACGAAATGAATATTTTTTTCTAGAAAATGTCTAATTTTTGTGACATTTAAGTTTAATGTTGAATATGCTAGATATTAAAAGCTTAAACAGTGAGCTTAGAAAGTACATTTTGCAAGTGTTTGTTATATTTTTCCTTAAAAATAATATTAAATATTAGATTTAAATCCATACGCACAAAATGTTACCTTAGTGAAAAAGAATTTAACTCAAAAAACACTTCGTAATTTTGTGATGAGCTTGTTTTACCTAAATAAAACTACTTTCATCAATTCGTTTTGATTCAGTTTACAAAGTAAGTTTTCCGGTGGTGTGTAATTAAGAAAGGGATGGAATAAAAATGAAATTAAAAAATAACATAAACCATTTTACACCAAGGTTATTGTGAAGTGTAAAAGGCCCTAACTCAATTTAAATCATAATGTAACGTATTTTTATTAGTGTCAAAAGGTTTAATTCAACTTCTGAACGAAATATCTCCAACACGGTAAGTATTTCATAGACTAAACCATATAATAATAAAAGACCATAAAAATATCTAGAAGACACAGTGATTTGCTTCAAAAAATATGAAACGGTTTTCGAGAAAATAATTTTTTTTACAAAAAAAATTTGTTTTTAGGCTCTCCTGTAAAGTTGCATTTTTTGAGTTGGACCGTTATTCACCGGACACACAGAGTTAATAGATATTAAATTTTCGAGAGTAGGTACGATAGACAAGATTAATGGCAATAAATTATTATGATTATGATTTAAATCTACACAAAATTTTTGGGCGTAAAAATGATTGATTTTGAGTTAGCAAAAAATATCTGCTAAATCTTTACATAAGTGTTAGTCGGGGAAATCTACGGATTTTTGTATGGAGTAGGTTGCATTAATGGCACTTTAGATGATAATTTGGATTATAGCTAGGAATAGGAATATATCCCTGATTTTGTATTGTGTATTATTAGATAAATTAAGACATTTACAAAACATTAAATTTTGGTATGAACAAAAATATTGTAACTGGTGATTTTGTACAGGACTGCTTTGTTCAATTCGTTTTACGTATAAAAATAATAATCCCCGGTTAATATCGTAAATTAAGAGGCCGTAAGGCGGTATAAAAACTCTGACACCAGGGCTTGCCCACACGATAAGAAGAAGATAGTAAAGAGTAGATAAAAGTATTATAAATTAACAGCAATACTAGTTCAAACACAATAAAATAAAGTGTCTATAATGCAATCTCAAACCGTATTTTTCTTAGACTACGTGTCAATGGCGATGATATAACTCAAAATTGGTTTTTGTAACTCGCAATTATTTATCCGGAAAAAAATATAAACGACTTAGGTATTCAAAAATATAACGAATTACCGGATATGAGTAAGTGACAACCCTGAAGAAAATAGAAAATTATTAATAACTTCTACATAAAACGGAATTAGGTTGTGATTTACATTCTACCTATAAAGGAGGGTATGAACAACCGTTCGCTGTAGAAATCTCATCCTAATACGGTATTATGATCGAGTAAAAACATAAAAACTGAAATACGAAAAATGGTCATATTTCGTTACCTATTCGTAGGAAAATGTCCAAAATTTGTGGAAAGGTGTATTGTCTTGTACACAATTATAAGATTTAATCAAAACAAAAAAAAGTATTTCAGTTCTTTTTTTATGAATTTTTTCCTCTTTTGATGACCCAGATTTTGGGAAACTTTGACATGTATTATAAAAAAAACTATAAGTCGTATCGAAGCCGGAGTTTTACTCTTGCACTCAGAATTAGAAAAACTATCGATTTCTTGAATAAAACGTGGACGTCACCAAAACCCAGTTCTTAAAACACTGTGCTACGCATGCTAGGTAAAGCAAAGTTTATGACTAATCTGAAAGGAGATTAGGCAGTTAGAGTAGGTAATTATGTCGCTTACTCACCGCGATATATTCGGCCGAACTTTCGTAAGCTGCAACTTCATTGGTAACGGAGTGTCCAGACTTTACCTCCTCTTGGTATTTGTCGCAACTTTCGTACGGCTGTATTTGGAAAAATTATAATCACATTCCTTTGCCTTGTAGTTCTCGGCATCTTGCAACTAAAGTCCGCTACGGAATTTCCAACATGAACGAATGGGTATAAATGAAGCATTCTTCGCCCACTGCAGGACTTCAGGTCCAGGAGTGCGATTTTTGAAACCCATTCGCTGAGCTCAGCAGTTGCAAATGTCAAAATTACTATGGAGATTTGCATCTTTCTACCGCTGATTTGACTTTCAAAATTCCCACTCCTGCAAGTAAGATAATAATTTCGACATTTTCAACTGCTGAGTTCAACGTATGAGTTTCAAAAATCGTACTCCAGATTGATATACCGGGTGATTTTACCTCAAGGCCATACTAGCCATTGAAAAGGCCGCAGACATAGCCATTGAAAAAGCCGGATATTTGGGTTCCAAGGCCGGACACTTAGAGAACCATAGTCGTACATGGGTGCGGTTTATGCAGGATACTCCGCCTGAGGTATAACCCTTACATGGGTAAGTAATATTCGATATAAATACAAAGAATATATAGTTTAAGAAATATAACTTCTTTTGATATAATTTTGTTTGAAATACAGGACACTTGCTATAATAAACGTTAGATATAAATTTAAGACCTATAATTTGATAAAGTATAAAACGCATCGGATATAATGAACCTTAAGTATAACCATCACATGTTATGCAATCTATAAAGCAAAACATTTAATAAATATAGCATTGATGTCATCTAGTTTAAGAATGTCTAATAATCAATGCTATAATATAATATTTAAAAACCGCATGTCGATGTCTAAAATATGACCGCTCTCTAAGTGGTTACACTACATACCGAACCTAACCTAACCTATAGTTTTGAAGCTACCTACCTTTCTGCCCCCCAAGCAACAAGCAAGCAAGCATGCAGCGAGCAAACAATCATGCAGGGAGCAATCAAACATGCAGCAAGCAAGCAAGCATGCAGCACGCAGGCAAGCATGCAGCACGCAGGCAAGCATGTTGATGCTCCGCTCGCTTCGCTCGCTCCGCTAAGTATGCAACATGTTCTAACCTAACCTAACCTAACCTACCTGTTTTTTTTTCTCAGGCAGGGGGCATCCGCCCCCCGCACCCCCCTCGCGGGGGGCACGGCCCCCCTGCACCCCTCAACATGCATTCAAGCAAACATGCAAGCAAGCACACATGCAAGCAAGCATGCACGCAAGCATGCCAGCAAACAAGCATGCATGCAGCATGCATGTGACACACGTTTCGCTTGAATCCACTTGCTCTATACGTGGTCACACTACCTAAATTAACCTAACCTATAGTTTAGAAGGCAATTTACTAGTTATAAAAAATATTTAATTGTATGTCTTTGGAGCAATACTTCAAGGGATCGTTATGTCTCATAAAATAACATCAAATGATTGATATATCAAACAAGTTTTATATTAAGTAATCGTTAGTAATAATCAACATTAGATATATTAAAATTATAGGATATAAGTATTCGATTAAATGTATGTTATGTTTTTCAATATTATGCTCGTAGTTAGTATTTCTTACGAGCATTATATCATTTGAACGTTATAAAATTTTTATTATACCAAATGTTATTATACGAAACGGGACGCACCTCCCTTACATAGATAGGTAGGTACTCTATACATTTCATAAAATTCAGTGGAACAGCCCGATTTACTGCATTTGATCTTGTCTACATCGCTCTCGCTGCGTGATTGCGTGCGAATCTAATTAGATAGTGCCTGCAATTTCAGTGAAAAAGAGCCGGACTTGAAAATATTTCGGACAGCACCGTATAAAACCCAAACATGTCTGGCTAAAGGTCCAGGCGTCCTCTAACAATAAGAAGAAGCCGCCTAGTTTACGATTGTTGCAAGCAAATAAATGGAGCTGCCTGAAACAATAACTTATAGTAAACTCACCCTGATCACATCTTCCCTTTCCCTCACGCTATCAATCGGCAAAGTAAGATTAGTCCCATCTGTGAGCCCATGGACAAAAGCTATAGAACTCGTAATGGTTCTCTGCTCATTGGTAGGTCTGAAGTAATAATCAGCGACGGATCCAGTCAGGAGTTGAGGGTACTTCTGTCGGAGACGTTTGCCGATGTCGTAGAGTTCTTCGTAGCCAGTGCCGGTAAGGAAGGAGACGGAAGACTCGATGGTGGCGTTCCAGGTCCAGCGGCGGAATTCTTCTATGTCCTGTTAGATAGGTTTGAGTTGTATAAAATTATTGTAACATTAACATTTAAAACACACATTTTTAACTTTACGTTGAACTAATTCAATGCGTTGAACCCTATATAAATTTATAGTTGATTACACACCGAGGACAGGAAAGTAAGAAAGGTCTCAGATCTCATGTTATCTGAGGCTTTCTTATTTACTGTCCGAGGTTAGTATACAATTTTTCTCCTCGACAGAGGTGGAAAGCGGCAACTTCGTTTAGCGCAGCGGGACGACAGCTTTCCGTTCGGAGGGGAGAAAATTATTTTACTATAATACTTGAGTTTTAATCCCAAAAAAACTCGACCCAAATATATGAAAAGCTGTTTTTCTTTTTTCGCAATGTCAATGAAGACCCGTGGTGAAAGTTGATCAATTTGATGGTCTGAAGCACCCCGTAAAGTATGTAACGCATTTCAAATAAACCCCCCGTGTAGTTGTTCTTTTATACTAAACATTTTGGACATGATCATACCCACTCCTAATCTGCCACGAGCTAAGAGTGAAACACAATAAACTGATGATATCAATCTACTTATAAGTCATCATCATCAGCCTATTACGTCCCACTGCAGGGCCCAGGCCTACCCTCTAGGAACCCTCCTTGGGCGTTAGTCCACCACGCGTGCCCAAAGCGGATTGGTAGACTTCACATACGCATCAGAATTTCATCTTCTGCATATTATGCAGGTTTCCTCACGATGTTTTCCTTCACCGTTTGAGAGCAGTCGGTAATACGTACATAAGTTAGAAAAACTCATTGGTACGTGGCATGTTGTCCGTGAGGATTCGAACCCGGACCTCATGATTGAGAGTCCATACCTCTCCGCAACGCGCCACCGAGCTCTTGAGCTCGAGGGTACTTATAAGTGTTTGAGATAAATAAATTTATTTTACACACGACAGATAATAGGCGATAGGGGCGTGTTGAGCACATGCCACTCACAAAATATCCTATAGATTATGCAAATGATCAGCCTTGTATCGACTATTAAAATCTCTTATCAATAGTAAAGTTACAGTTAGCTAAATCATTTACTTCTGTTAAAATAAAATTACAGTGTTTGCAGCGTTTTTTTAGAACTAACACCCCCAGTACGTAGAACACAAGTTCTAAACAAACAAATAAGTTCGATATAAAAATTTCGTATTAAAAGATGATAATAAATAAATAACGCTCACAGGCACATACATTGTAATGATCCCAAACTAGCACTAAAGGCTTTTATTATGGAAACCATACAACAACGGCACGAACATATAACATCCATGACCGAACCGGGATTCGAACCCAGGACCCTGGCTTGGCAGTCCGGCGTGGTAACCATTACACCAGCCGGGTCGTCAAAATAACACAATAATAACAATCGAATAGGTACTACCTACTCAAAATAATTCAGAAATAACATAGGAAGTGATACAAAATTATCTTTATGCCCATTGACTTACTTTAGGCCTATAAAAGTACTTGGTGATTTCAGAATGAGTAATCATTATACGTTTATGTGTTTACAACTATATTTTATTGTTTTATTGCTCCAGGGATATTCAGCATGTTTTAAGTTCGCACACTACCAGCAGTGTTATTTTTCAAAATAGAGAAACTACATATCATAATACCCAACAAAAAAATACACAATTGTGTTCTTGTGTAGTTTATCTAGTGAAATCATAAATTGAATACACGATTGGCATTCCTTCACTCGACGGAAAAAAAAAATTAGTATGAAAAATTACAATAAAAATCCTAAAATAATGCCGGTACTTCCGAAATATTCAATAAGCGAGCTTGTCATAACATATTTCGTTACGGGTTTTGCAAGAAGGGGGTCAGTAGGGTGACCGAAAGCAAAGATGATACACGTCAAAAAAGTACGTAAGTAAGGTTTTTTTTTTTTTTTTTTTTTTACGTAGCCTCTTCAATGTCCCACTGCTGGGCAAAGGCCTCCCCTTTTACTCTCCAATCCTCTCTGTTGTGTGCAACTTCTGGCCAACTCTGCAAGAAGGCATCCATGTTATCTCTCCACCTTTTTCTCGGTCTACCTCGACGCCGGTGACCATCCGGGGGAACCCAGTCTGTGGTGATTTTGGCCCATCTTTCGGGCTGCATGCGACAGACATGTCCGGCCCAGTCCCACTTCAGCTGAGCTGTCTTGCGTAATTATTATTAATGAAAATCGGCACGCGGCGCTCCGCAAAAAGAGCAATATGAATGAAAGCTTCTCAATTCTCATCTCTTACCTGAGCACACAGCTGACTTCTCCCAGCGTCGAAACTAGCAACGATCTGATCCTTCAACGCGGCAACGACTTTAATAGCATCAGTGACGCTGCCTCCAGGGTTCCTGTTGCCGTGCCTGTGCAGGGACCAGATGTTTGTCGCCTGGCAATCTGCGACGAAGAGATATATTATTACTTTTTACCAGTAGGCCTCGCATGCCACACATATGTTTATATTTATTTATATTTTATTTATTGCCATCACACAAGTACATACATTGTTACATACAAAACATGCACTCATATGATACCCTGTAAGGGCACCGCAATAGAAATTATATGCCTCCATCTTTGTTATTTTACGCGTGTCACAAAGAGCACATGACGTATTTCTCGTTTTATCGCCATGTCATAGGTGGCATGCTAGCCGTGCAGGCATTCAGTCAAATTTATAAACTGTACAATTTCAAAGATATCCTTAATTTTAGATTTTGTAAGCACAAGGTGGACAAACCAGGTGAACCTGGTAAAGGCGGCTAAAACCTGTTGGATGAGGGCAGCGTAGAACCGGTCGTTGTTGCGATCCTTGGGGAAAGCCTATGTCCAGCAGAGGATGTCTATCGGCTGAGATGATGATGATGATGCAGATCCAATCTTTAAGCCAAAGCAACTTTGAAACTTGAGGTATATTTTAACGGAAATCTAATAAACAGCAGACATTGATAATAGTTTGCAGTGTTTAACAAAATGTTAAATTGACTTGAATTGATTATTATTCAAAATTGAATCAAGCTTCGTTTGTATTGAGCGCTGTCGCGTTCTTCGTTAGTACGGTACTTCCTACGCTTTAATTAGATAATAATCTATACAGGACTATTTCTGGTCTATTTCATGCCCTCTGGTCTGTCTTTGAAAAAATACTCAAAACTATCTCAAGTTGAAGGCCGCCATCTGATGATTATGATCATGAAGTATAGTATTATATAATCTGTGATGAAGGTCTTGAAGCAGCTTAGTCCTAAGTTTAAATAACAAATTAAAAAAATAGCACTTACTGTCAGGTATAGCAAAATCTCTTATGTCACCCCTAACGGCATCATAAGGGGTTTTAGACGAAAACAGTTGGTAAGGACACTCCCTGTTCCAATAGCATGTACCACTCACACTTACGCTTATAAGAGAGACAACTAGGATCGTAAATGAGATCATTTTATTTTTTTTAACTAAAGTTTGTTACACTAAACTATGTTTTGTTGTATTTTCATCATAGTTTGAAGCAGTAATAGAAACGATGTGCCAATTTATGCTTTTTGAACGAATATGAAGACGTGTTCACACTGTTGTTTTCGTAAGTAGAATATTTTAATATTGAAACACAGAATAATTAGTAGGTACCTACTAAGTACGTACAGAATGTACACTTCCCTGATGCACCTTACCGCACATTTGAGTTACACCGAGCAAGAGGCAGGAGCACAAAGAGACGCGCATTCGAACAATGAAGGCACTTGTCTATGTAGTAGTAATCTATAGTATCAGTTCCGAGACGATCATATATTCTGTCTCCTATGCCATAAGGAGCCGAAAAATGACGTTATAAAGTACCTTTTCACTATTTATCCACCAGTACCTATTTGTTCACAAATAAACATCAATTATTTTAATCGACACAGAGTTTTTTGGTCATTATCTTTCATGTTCACATTCCCATAAATAAATAATGACATAGTAATTGAAGGTAAATACACTCAAGAGCATTGAATACGGGTCAACCAACAACATAAACCTTAATATCTCGTAAACTAAGTATTTTATATACTATTTAATACTAGTACTGAAATAAATACAATTTCTGTTGCCGACCAATAAAAAACGCTATGAACAAAACAATAGATTTTTTGAAAATTTTATTTTTTCAACATTTATTATGAATGTGGTAAATATATCACTCAAACACACTTAAATGTGGGGAAATGTTATATCTGTGTAGCGGAGCTACGAGAGCTGACTAAGCAACAATGCCGAACACATCGATCGAGTCGATGTAAACAGAGATTTATCTAGGTCAGCGTATGCGACCTAGCACGTCACACAGAAGACGGCCAATCACAATATGGATCTGTCCAACGCATCACAGCTCATTACGAATAACAACCAATCATATGGCGAGTCCTGAATCGCACTATCGAAGTTATCAAGAGACTTTGCATATATACAACATCCAACTAAGAACTGTTGGACCGCGGTCCCGGGCATTCCAACTAGCCCGTGGAAGATCTTCCCTTTTCCTCCAAATCTGTGACACATAATGGTTATTTTTAATTTTTGCTCTGCGATAGAATTGACGCAATAGTATTTATGTATTTAAATAAACAGGGTAAATGGCAGGGTGACTTCGGTACTACTGGTGAAACGTGGATGTTCTGAGGTTTCAGAACATCTCTGATTACCCCCTCGGGGAATATAGTCGTGAGCATAATATGCTATGCTATGCTATGCTATACTATGCTAAATATATCCTTAACCTGTATTTTAATTCAGTCAAACAAGTAAAAAACAGAAGTAGGTATTACAAAATAAAAAATGTATTTGAATAAGCTATAATAATTCTTAGTTTCCGAGATATTAAAGTATGTCGGTGACCCTGATTCATTGCTCTCAAGTGTAGTTTTAAAGCACGTACTGTCTAAAAATAAATTATTTACTTAGATTTCATGGTAACTCGGTGACGATAACTTCTTAAAATCGTCATTAGAATTAATGCGTACAACGCACCCTTACAATTTTATCCGAATTATCGAAAACCCGCGTAACTTCAATGGCTAGATAAGACCTGTGCACAGTGTTTTAAGAAGTGGGTTTTGGTGACGTCCACGTTTTATTCAAGAAATCGATAGTTTTTCTAATTCTGAGTGCAAGAGTAAAACTCCGGCTTCGATACGACTTATAGTTTTTTTTATAATAAATGTCAAAGTTTCCCAAAATCTGGGTCATCAAAAGAGGAAAAAATTCATAAAAAAAGAACTGAAATACTTTTTTTTGTTTTGATTAATTCTTATAATTGTGTACAAGACAATACACCTTTCCACAAATTTTGGACATTTTCCTACGAATAGGTAACGAAATATGACCATTTTTCGTATTTCAGTTTTTATGTTTTTACTCGATCATAATACCGTATTAGGATGAGATTTCTACAGCGAACGGTTGATCATACCCTCCTTTATAGGTAGAATGTAAATCACAACCTAGTTCCGTTTTATGTAGAAGTTATTATTAATTTTAGGTTTGTCCGGAATTTCCGGGCTTAGGGTTGTCATGTGACTTCAAATTAAATATTACAATTTTTAGGTTTTGTATGAAACACTAATTAAACATTCTTGCTTGCTTCTTAGAAGTGTCTGATTATATAATATTTTAAACATCTTTTCTATAAGTTTATGTTGTAATTTCTACTTTTTTTTTTTAATATTTTTATTAATAGCTGTATTCTACATAAGCAAATTATATTCTCTGTTAGTGCCGTAAAAACAGACAATGTTTATGTATGTATATTGTATATCCATCGTTTTCCTCATAACTTCTAAACTCCTTATCATAATTTGACAAATGAGGTATCGTTGGAAGCGTCTTGAACGTCCACTGGTTATAAGATATTATTATGTGACTTTCAAAGATGTATATTGTAATAAACCAAAATACCCAAAATAATTTAAATAAATAACGCTCACAGGCACATACATTGTAATGATCCCAAACTAGCACTAAAGGCTTTTATTATGGAAACCATACAACAACGGCACGAACATAAATAAAAAGTAAGATCAAAAACTAAAACTCGAATACTGAAAAATATCGCTCTAAAAAGTATGAAACATGAAAACATTCTGATCTGAAATTGTTGTAATAATAATATGTAGGTATACAAACTACACAACAAAATTTCAGATGATTATATTTTCTTGTTTCATACTTTTTAGAGCGTGATTTTTCAGTAGTCGGGTTTTAGTTATTTATTATTTGTTTATTTCCTCTTTGGAGAACTAACTGTTAGATTTCAACAAAGACAAATTGATGGTCAGATGCTGACAACAAGTTATTAACCTAATTTTTAATAACGAAGTCTTAATAATAGTTTTGTTCAAGGGTCGTCGTTCTGCTTCTGCGGTTACTACAATTCTCGGTATCGACATTAATAGTTAAAAATATTATAGTTCTGTGGGTCCGGTGAATAACGGTCTAACTCAACTTAGATCCAAAATGAGTTTTGAATGCCATAATACTCAATTTTTTTTTCTCTACAAAATGGTGTTACTGGAATATTCATACCTTTAATAATTTCAGAGATAGATTTATTACAAAACGATTTAAGTCAATTTTTTTATCGTGCACAATGGTTGAAATAGAGTTAGATCATAAAACAAATATAAAATTAGGTGAACATGGATTTACTTCGACTTAAATCCTTCGACACAATTTATTTTGTTTTGTGAAATATAATTTATCTGAGTTAAACCAAATTTCAAAAACCTTAATAGTTAATACCTTCATAAAAAATCAAGTGTAGCTCATGAATATGATGCGCGTTTGATAGCGGGCTAAGTACGGAAACTGACATCATCTGGGACTGGGGAGAACGCTATACATCTCACCAAAAATGTATGTTGAATAAGTGAGTTAAACCGTCTATCACCAAATATTTTCTTTTATGTAGTGAGAATAAGAATCACTTAGTATGAATACAATCTGGCGATTTTTTTTAAGGATGGTACTGTTAGATTGAACTAAGTGAAAATGTCAGGCCTTGTTTTAGCTAAGGATTGCCGTACCGCACTTCAAGCATAGGCTTGTACATAGAGTGGTAAAGAAAGAATCTGTTGTTTTTTTTCTTTGAAATTAAACTATTTTTTTTCCTAAAATATCTTGTATTTTGTATAATAACAACACTGCAAAGCGAACCGGATATCAAACGTGTATTAAGAATGACAATACATCAGACTGGTCATACAATTTTGAGGCACAGAATCGTGATCTAACTTGATAAGTTTTTAAGCATGCGTCGCTTTAGAATTTGTTTTTGTATTGTTTTTATAATGATTTTTTGATTAATATTTCACTTTCCAGCATTACTGATACCACGCGGCATTACCCATGTCACAAAATTTTGCATATAAGCTAGTGTTACCCATCAAAAAAATATACCTATACATGATAAAATTACTTACCTACTTAAATAACGAAATGAATATTTTTTTCTAGAAAATGTCTAATTTTTGTGACATTTAAGTTTAATGTTGAATATGCTAGATATTAAAAGCTTAAACAGTGAGCTTAGAAAGTACATTTTGCAAGTGTTTGTTATATTTTTCCTTAAAAATAATATTAAATATTAGATTTAAATCCATACGCACAAAATGTTACCTTAGTGAAAAAGAATTTAACTCAAAAAACACTTCGTAATTTTGTGATGAGCTTGTTTTTCCTAAATAAAACTACTTTCATCAATTCGTTTTGATTCAGTTTACAAAGTAAGTTTTCCGGTGGTGTGTAATTAAGAAAGGGATGGAATAAAAATGAAATTAAAAAATAACATAAACCATTTTACACCAAGGTTATTGTGAAGTGTAAAAGGCCCTAACTCAATTTAAATCATAATGTAACGTATTTTTATTAGTGTCAAAAGGTTTAATTCAACTTCTGAACGAAATATCTCCAACACGGTAAGTATTTCATAGACTAAACCATATAATAATAAAAGACCATAAAAATATCTAGAAGACACAGTGATTTGCTTCAAAAAATATGAAACGGTTTTCGAGAAAATAATTTTTTTTACAAAAAAAATTTGTTTTTAGGCTCTCCTGTAAAGTTGCATTTTTTGAGTTGGACCGTTATTCACCGGACACACAGAGTTAATAGATATTAAATTTTCGAGAGTAGGTACGATAGACAAGATTAATGGCAATAAATTATTATGATTATGATTTAAATCTACACAAAATTTTTGGGCGTAAAAATGATTGATTTTGAGTTAGCAAAAAATATCTGCTAAATCTTTACATAAGTGTTAGTCGGGGAAATCTACGGATTTTTGTATGGAGTAGGTTGCATTAATGGCACTTTAGATGATAATTTGGATTATAGCTAGGAATAGGAATATATCCCTGATTTTGTATTGTGTATTATTAGATAAATTAAGACATTTACAAAACATTAAATTTTGGTATGAACAAAAATATTGTAACTGGTGATTTTGTACAGGACTGCTTTGTTCAATTCGTTTTACGTATAAAAATAATAATCCCCGGTTAATATCGTAAATTAAGAGGCCGTAAGGCGGTATAAAAACTCTGACACCAGGGCTTGCCCACACGATAAGAAGAAGATAGTAAAGAGTAGATAAAAGTATTATAAATTAACAGCAATACTAGTTCAAACACAATAAAATAAAGTGTCTATAATGCAATCTCAAACCGTATTTTTCTTAGACTACGTGTCAATGGCGATGATATAACTCAAAATTGGTTTTTGTAACTCGCAATTATTTATCCGGAAAAAAATATAAACGACTTAGGTATTCAAAAATATAACGAATTACCGGATATGAGTAAGTGACAACCCTGAAGAAAATAGAAAATTATTAATAACTTCTACATAAAACGGAATTAGGTTGTGATTTACATTCTACCTATAAAGGAGGGTATGAACAACCGTTCGCTGTAGAAATCTCATCCTAATACGGTATTATGATCGAGTAAAAACATAAAAACTGAAATACGAAAAATGGTCATATTTCGTTACCTATTCGTAGGAAAATGTCCAAAATTTGTGGAAAGGTGTATTGTCTTGTACACAATTATAAGATTTAATCAAAACAAAAAAAAGTATTTCAGTTCTTTTTTTATGAATTTTTTCCTCTTTTGATGACCCAGATTTTGGGAAACTTTGACATGTATTATAAAAAAAACTATAAGTCGTATCGAAGCCGGAGTTTTACTCTTGCACTCAGAATTAGAAAAACTATCGATTTCTTGAATAAAACGTGGACGTCACCAAAACCCAGTTCTTAAAACACTGTGCTGTGATAACACAATCTGTCTTCTTTCGAAGCGTGACTTGTGTGAGTGTATGAACCTACCTACATCTACGTGTGACGTAACACACACGCCTACAAGTCGTGACCTTCATCGGCTGGTGCGGAACACACCTCTATTTATATTCTCTTAGAGTTCTATTTCGATTTTGTGAATTGAATCTGATGGTAAGGACAAGGTTTGTTCACGCTTCATCTAAAAACTACTGAACCTATTTAAATTGGGTTTTCACAAAAGCATGCAATATCAACATTTATGAATAACATTTATTTCATCGCAATCGGTTCATTCGATAAAAAGTTATCGGGACCTCGACTCTCCATACTAATCGATGCGAACAATATTCTTGTTTTTTGTAAATGTTGTTTAATTTTATAGAAATAAAATAGGCTATCAGGATTTGTAATTACTCAAAATCTTTGGATTTACGATAGTTCGAGCATTTACAGTAACATACGAGTAGTTTTACATACCTAGGTACATACAATCATGTTAGGGTTTAGAAATTCAATCAATTACCCAGTTTTTTCACTACTTTAAACTTTTACAGCAACACAGATCACGACAGTATGCATTTAGATCCACGCCTTCATCATGAGAAGGTATAAATTAAACCAATAATATATCTGGATCAATAAACTCAAATAGCAGCCACTTTTATTATAAGTAATAAACCATCTAATAGGGTAGACCCGGGTTAATTGTAACACGGGTTAATAGTAACATTGAGAATATTTCGGTAACTAAACAAGACAAGGATGTGTGTGTGGAAAGAGGTGATGGCTCTTGCATGTCCGGACCTACTCTCCAATTGGCGTGTGTGCAACGTGGAGGTGTCTTGTGTTAGAGGAATTAATTTTATGTGCGGTCATTTCAATTATTTTCGATCAATTCATTACGTTGTAACTTCTGAAATAATCCATGTTTTAAACAGATATTACGATCATACGTTGTAATAGAAACTAGAGAATGCTACAGATGATGAGAAGTTCATTATTTTCGTTGGTATCATGGTTTTTTAATGTTTTTATCTAAAATTGACACCAAGGGATAATTGTAACACTTTTGATGGGGTTGATTGTAACGTAACAATTAACACTGTGTTACAATTGACCCATGATCAAATTTTTTTATTATGATGGTTTAAAAATACTCTGACATCAAGTTGACCACTAACTTGCCTCCACCAACCCGAACCAACCTCAGCGTTGGATTGAGAACGGCCGCTCCCTCTAACTCTAATTTAGATTGATTTTTTATAGTATGTTAGGTGGAATATTATTGGGTAGGCTTGCTTTCTAATTTAACTTCCAATTTAAATAGTACACAACGAAATCGCAGTCGTGATTCTGACAGAATTATATGGTTTTTGATTGCACTTTAAACATAAATAAATCCACGTGGTCAGGTATAATAGTAACATTTGGTTAATTGTAACAGCTTTGTTTGTATGAAAACCTTTATGGTTGATTAACATATGCGAGAGTTAAGTTTTTTAGCTTATTAAAATGCTATTATATATAGTTAACTAAAGTGATTAATAATATATAGCAATTATTTCAAATTTTTACTTTAAAGCAATAAAACGCTAAGTTGTTTTTCCGTAAAATTTTATAAAAACTGTTGATAATATTCTAATGCGATAAAAATATTACTAATAAAGAAGAGGTAAGGTACTTGATGGTAAATAAATAAGACCGATTTATTGATTATTTTGGGTTTTATATAGATTTAAAAAACTGTTACAAATGACCCCCGGTAAGGGTTAATTGTAACACTGGTCACTGCTCACATCTAGAACGAATTACGAAAGGTTCTATAAGACTTCAGAACACTTTAAATGAAAAATCCAGTACGTTAAGAAACTGCCTTTCATAATGTGTGCCTATGTAACGTTCCTTAGATATGAATAGTTTCCCCGCAATCGAGGTAGAAGTAAAAACTGTTACTATTAACCCGGGTCTACCCTACTATTTTATAGCGAAACAATATAACAAGCGAAATGATAAGGCGTGACCACCATATATTATACAGGGTGATTTTCAAGATGTATTGCTTATTTTAGATTCATTAAGCCATTTTTTAAGATTTTCTATTTTGTTTGTCTCATGAACACACTTCTATTGTAATATTATTATTAGATAGATAGCTTACACGTATATTTATCGAAAAAGAAAGAAAGATGCAAATGTTGATGTCTGTACGATAGTTAATTACGGCTAGACCGCTGTATACAGCATGAAAATTCTAAGCAGACTGGCGGCGCGGGGCCGCATGTATTACAAAATTTGAGTGGACTGTATTTTGTTTGATTGAGGTGATGATTGACATTACGTGGATGGAAGAAAGAACTGCTGGGAATCAGATTGGATAGAAAGAAGCAGTTCTACACGGGATGGAAAGCACATACCTTTATGATTGGTAGGCAGGCGTAGGTACCACGGCGACTCGCCAGCCAGCGATCAGATTTGGAGCACCACTCTTCTTTTAACACGAATTCCACAGTCAGCTCATGCTATAGGTACACTACACAGTTTCACATTTTCACAGTTATAAGAATTCATTATTATAAAAACTAATATGTTCGGCGAACGCGTGTCGATTTATCGACGTTCATTAGCTAAGTGAAGTAAGTAACACCATCTCCCCGTCAGAGGTCGCGCGCAAAAAATGTTGTCTAGCTCGTGCCAACGAAAATTGTATGTGTAGGAGGGAGAAAGTGACAGGAAATAGGTTGGAGTGTCTATCACCAATTGTCTTTACTATAGCGGTACAATTTAAGATTCATAAAGTGGCGCAACCACAGACGAAGTCGCGATTAATAAAATTACTACAGTATTATGTAATGTATGTGTAGTACTTGCTCTATCATTTCGCATTTATTGGTTGATAATTTGTGTGTTGCGTTGGAATCTATTATATCTACAGTGTATTCATCACTTTATAGTGCGTACAGTCTGAAATTGGCAACTATTTCGTAGGTCTCAAAAGTCACCCTGTATAAAATAATTTGAAACTTTTATATTTTCTCATCGACTTGCTGAAGTAGAGTGAATAGAGAATACGAGGCTTTGATTATCTGAAAAGAAATTTAATTTATCAGTTATTATTCTCTTAAACGATCTAAAGAAACCTAGTGAAATAGTTACTCACAGCCATAAAGGAAGCGAGGGAGAGCGTAGTGAACCCGCCCGCAGTGATCCTGGCCACACGGCGCGTGCGCGACATCACCACGAGGATCTCCCGGCGGAACCGCACCGAGCATGCGTACCAGGGACACTCGTATGCTGCCCCAGCTACTTCGTAACTCTAAGTAAATACGTACAAAAACTTTGCTACAACTGCCACCTTTTAATTTAAGAGCCTACCGAGCCTCTTGTGCTGCCCCCAATCGTATTTTTTTTATTTCTAAACAATTATAACAATATTTTCAAAAAACAAGAATGTCACATTGTAGTCCTGATTGGCTTTCAATTTATCGAAACATTACGGATTATTATGTTTTACGCTTGTAGCTAATTATCTTTAAAACCGCCAAAAGTGCCCACTTTAAACTACAAACATTATAAAAACAAATCCGCAGTGACCCGATAAATTGAAAATCAGCAATGACTACAATGTGACATTCTTATTTTTTGGAAATATTGTTTAATTGCTAAGAAATGAAAAAATACGATTGGGGGCAGCACAATAGGCTCGGTGCAGCCTTAAGGTTGCATTCTGTCTTGTTAGAGGTCAAAAGCCTTAATATAACCTGCGAGGATATCTAAAGTGCTTTCCAAGATCGTAGCCGTTGGAGACTATGATAGTTTGTGGTTGGAGAGCTATTATCCGTGCCCCCGGGGATATAGGGGTGGCAGAAAGAGAAGAAGAGAAAACAAAAAAGTATATTTGTTTATTCGAAAAGGTAACCTTGCGGGGCTCGATACATTTAAGACGGAATAACGTATACAATACACCACTGGTTGTTAATTACTAACTAGTGGTATATAAGCGTTGTTTATTTCTCGTAGTCTCCCACGTTTATTTTGCCAGTGCATTAACTTGACATAATAATGTCAACTTACCTCCTCAGAAAGATGATGACCCTGATAGCAGTAGATGAAGACTTGGAACATCATGTTCAGCAGGTAAGTTCCCATCGAGAACAAGCGCACATAGTTCCCTGATTGCTAAAATCAGAAAAAGGTAGGTAGTTTACTTCTTAGCTGTCATGACTACTCATGACACTTCTCTCCACTCTGTTGCGGATTTCCTTATTTGCAGGACGTGGCAGCCTACAATTAAAATTAACACTTAGTCTACATTACATACCTACTGTATACCATTAGTGTTTAACTTGTAGGATGAATTATGAAATCATAAAAAAATTCAGCACTAAAGTTTTCGACCACCCCAACAGAGATGAATGTGGTCGTGAGCTTCTGTACTTTATAGGTGGCTAACTACTTGACTACTAAAAGACTATAAAAGAAACCTTCTTCCACCGGCTTTAAAGATAGTAAGTGCGTTCACACACGATGACGCACTGACGCAGCGGCAGACGTCAGTCCGTCATTTGTGAAGCAAGGAGTTGTATGAAACCGCACATAGAAGCACACACGGTGACGCTTTACGCACCGGGTGTGGTTCTATAGACTGACATCTGCCGCTCCGTCAGTGCGTCATCGTGTGTGAACGCACTAAGACTCGAAATATTGGCATTTTTATTTTAAATAGTAGGTAATACCTAAATGTTTCAAACTTACAGAAACAAGCTGGAAAGCGGTAACGCAGATGATGATGAGCGAAACGGTGAACTGAGCGAAGGTAGGCGCTGAGAAGCAGGTCTGCAGCTGTGAGGTGGCCTCCAAAGCACTCTGATGCTGCAGCACGCAGGCACGCAGGCGGGTTCGGGCGATGCTTTCTTGTTGCGGGGTCAAGAGACGCTGACAAGAAAGTTTTGAGAATATAGAAGCAGGTTTGAAGCTGAGTGGCTTCCAAAGCAGCCTGGTGCTGCAGAACGCAGGTACACAGGCGTCGCTCGTTGAGGTGTGAGGAGGCGCTGAGAAGAAAGTATAGGCCGAAGGCCGAGCTACGCGTAGGAGCGAAGCTCCGAAGCGGCTCCCCCTGGAACCTGGTGGACCTGGTCTCCGGGGTCAATCTGTCTGCCGAACGAGACGAGCGAAAATAGAAGCAGGTCTGCAGCTGAGTGGCTTCCAAAGCAGCCTGGTGCTGCAGCACGCAGGCACACAGGCGGGCGCGGGCGACGCTCTCTTGTTGAGGTGTGTGCATTAAGGAGATAAATCATCAAGATAATAATATTATGATTAAGATTATTTACATTTGGCTGGCTCCTAGGAGGATAATATCATCAAGATATTATGATTAAGATTATTTACATTTGGCGCCTATTTTGAATAAAACAGAAAGAGGGAGCGGACCAAACTCCGCCGGCCCGGTGCTGATTGGTGGAGGAAAAATAGATCATAAGGTACGACTAACCTATAGGGTTACTAGGTCCCAACCATCTACTTACCTATACATACATTACTTATAACGTATTATACTTACCTATGTAAAAGATTATTATATTAGCCAAAACTCAGCCAATCAAAGCAAAGCAGAGGCCAAGTTTTTTTAGGAACCCTGTTTTTATACCACATAGTACTTATAATTACTACCGTAAATAGTACTCTGTAGGATTTCAGGATACATCGCCATCTAGGTTTTTGTTATAATACTTCTCACAACGCGACGCAACGCTACTCCGTAGCCGTAGCGCGTAGAGAGAACGTAAGCTAAAGCTTGGTCAGTACCATGCCGTAGCGACTACGAATGGTAGAGTTCCGTGCTACCATAGAGTACTATAATTACACCACAAAAATAAAAATGTACAAGCTTGGCCAAAAAGAGTAGAAATTAAATGAGGGCGCTGCCTCCACGCAAGAATTTCAAACTTCTTGGTTGTGGCCAAGCATGTTATTAGGTACAAAATAGAATAGATGTCTCTACCAATTAAATCTAGAAACGGAGTGTTAAAACTTCAACAAAGTCCTACAAACCCGAGTCTTTAATTATATTTAGATCAGCTACTACCGTAAGCGAAAAATTTTTCGTCTATGGCTACTACCAAGTATTTCAGAAGTTTCAGATCTACTACTACTGAACTTTATTATAGACAAAGTAAGTAGATAGAAAGACGAAAGTGACTGACAAAAGTGTGCTCCCATAGTAAAAGTTATTTAGTTTGATGGATATCACAGATACACTAGAGTTTGCTCTGCAATCTGTATCGGGTCTCTTTACAAATACGTTGGATAATTTCACTTGGGTGCAAAGGAACATAGACTTTATGTAGGTAAAGGAAACAATCATTGATGAAAAAATGTATGTTGACGACAATCGGTGTTGTTGTATTAAATAAATTGAAAAAAAAACTTTTAAATTTAATTCAATTAAATTATACCTACTTTACCTACCCACTACAACAGAATTGGGATAAACCACTTACAATAAACGGTGCGGGTGGCGCGATTCGTTTCTCGTAGGTAGTCACACCACAAACAATTTGGACAACATGAACAACTCGGTCGACTTGGAGAACTCCGACAAAGTGAACAACTCTAAAAATTTGGTCAACTGTATACAAGAGTTGACAGAGTTGTTCATGTTGTTCCAATTGTTCAAATGTCCAAGTTCTCTCGCAGGCTGCATCACCTTATTGTCTGATAAGAAAGATGATTCCGTGCTTCAGATAGCACGTTAAGCTGTTGGTCCCGGCTACTATCTCTGGTGGTAGTAGTCGTTATATAAAAACCAAGTCAGAAGAGGCCGTAAGGCGGTCTGAAAAAACTCTGACACCAGGGCTTGCCGCCACACAAGAAAAAGAATGAATTTATTAGAATCTGCAACAAAAGCTTTCAAAACAACTTATGATAATCAAGGTAGTAGTAAGCACAACTACATACTAGATAGATAACAGGTAAACACTTTATAGTATAGATGTTGGTATATGCTTCGATCAAAGTTAAATTAATGGATATATGACACCGTGCAACTCATATCGCGCAAAAGGGGTCCTATCGCAGCATTTATGCTGAAGAAAAAGCTGCAACGCTATTAATTCTGCTAGAATCTCAGGTTTAGGTGAGATTCGCGCAACGTAAAACATACTGTTAAATAAGCGTGTAACGCACCTTGTCAGAGATCTCCATGTCTTCACAGAGAATCTTCAGGGAGAGACCTAGCAGCTTCAGCCGGCAGCGACACTGGTCTATCAGAGACGCGACCAGGGAGCCCTTGCCCACGTTCAGATACGCTGCCACTAAGTGAGCGCCGATTTGATGAATGTACGTCACCTTACAAAACCATGTAGTAACGAACCTTGTCAGAGATCTCCATATCGTCACAAAGGGTCCTCAGGGATAGACCTAGCAGCTTCAGCCGGCAGCGACACTGGGCTATCAGAGACGCGACCAGGGAGTCCTTGCCCACGTTCAGGTACGCTACCACTAAGAGAGCGCCGATTTGAAAACCATGTAGTAACGAACCTTGTCAGAGATCTCCATATCTTCACAGAGGGTCCTTAGGGAGAGACCTAGCAGCTTCAGCCGGCAGCGACACTGGGCTATCAGAGACGCGACCAGGGAGTCCTTGCCCACGTTCAGGTACGCTGCCACTAAGAGAGCGCCGATTTGATGGACGTACGTCAACTCGTAGGCTGGCGATTTTGTAGTGTCGTAGGGGTACCTGGGTGTGGAGGATGGGGTAATTAGAAATTAGGGGAGGTGATGGCACACCTTGGAAACTTGGCTGTAACTTGTAACTGGCAAGAGGCAAGCACGTGTGGTACTGAGTAAGAAAGGAATATACTATTGCCTACATTATCTGCCACGCTAACTATCAAGAGGGGGTGAGGTAAAAATTTGTGGAGAGGCAGGGAGTGTTCGTACTGTATGAAGTACCATAATCTTCCTTATACTGTGCTGATGGTTAGGAAAAGGAATTATCGAAGGGGTTTTCATGGAATGCAATGATTTATCCGTCTCTAGAATATCCTCTTCAAAATGGTTTATTCCATAACAAAATGCGTATCTAACTAAGTATGTAAAATTATCTAAGTAAGTATCCTGAATTTTATATTACACTGTAATTAATTTAAAAAAAAAGTAAATTTAATGCTGTTGAAATGCGTTCCTTTCGAAGTAGTATAGCAACATGGGACTCCTAGCGTGTTACTAACAATATCTTAAACCTAAGTGTTCGTATTTACATGAAGATTGTTACAGTGCGTTATGTATGGATGCTGTTGGGGCTGGCCCGCACCATGCGCACCAGAGAGGCGGCGCGCTTGCGCATGGTCGTGTAAAAACAGTCGACGTGCGCCGCCGCGAACATTCCCGAGGCGCTGCAGTACCGGGGCAGCCCCATCAGCACCCTGAACGCGTTGTTATACTGGATTCGAAGGGCTCCATACGATTTCTTTGAATATATCGCCCACTGACTGCACGTATAAAATGATGTACAGAAGGAATTACCTTACCGACTCATCACCTGTGATTTCATCACAATAATCTCAGAAATTGCTCACCAGGCTCGTAAAGGTAGCTTGTTCTTTTCGGCACTGCTGGCCCACCCGATTGTGGTGATCAGGGTCAGACCGAGGTACAGCATCTGCTGTAACGTGGTCTCCCGATCACACCTGTTCACAATTATTTTAAATAAATGTTTTTGTTAGAGGAGAGAACCTCCCCGAGTGACGTGAACTGAACCACCACTGATATTTCCGGCGTCCCCTGAGCACTCAGCAAATCCTTGTCACTTATGTCTCGCCAACGACTTGTTGAGCAAAATTTTCAGGATGGTTCAGACCATCAAACTGAACAACTTGAAATATGAAAGCAATCCTGAAATCACAAAAAAAACAGTTGTTTCATACATTTGAGTCGAGTAGGCATTGCACTTTAGTATGAAACAGCTGATTTTTATTTTGCGATGTTCCCATAGTAAAAATTGTTCAGTTTGATGGTCTGAACAACCCCTGAAAATAAAAATCAACGATTTTATTTGGTTTTCGCTCGAGCAATAAAATATAATAAAATTTTTGATAAAAATTATGCAAGGTGTCTACAAAAGAACGCCAAACTCCACACACACTCTCACACACAAACTCACAACAATGTTAACGCCAAACCGATTGTACAAAATCTGATAAATAAACATATTAGCTTTTCTTTTACTTCTGCAAAAAAATCTTCTTTGCAAAGTCTTTTTGCCCAAAATTTCAAAACTAATTGTTCAAACATGGTTCAAACCTATACATGTCTGTATATGCCAGTCGTATATCTATATCATATATCATCATTTAAGTAGGTTGCACGAAAAAATCTAGCTCAGAGGAGAAAAGAAATGGGAAATATTAAAACGGGCACCAAATAACGAGCTTATGAATGAAAAAAAAAACGCTTCTTTTCTTAAAAATGAGTTTTAGGGACTCAATCTCAACCCAAATTAGAATACAAGGTGTTAGAAAACTACAAATAAACCTTTAAGGGGGTGGTGTAGACCATCAAACTGAACAACTTTCACTATGGGACCAATATCGAAATCGGGAAAACAAAATTTTATGTTCTATACTCTACAAATCGACTAGAGCTAAAATATGTATGGGATATAAACTTATTTTTTTCGCGATTTCGATGTTGGTCCCATAGAGAAAGTTGTTCAGTTTGATGGTCTTAACAACCCCCTTAAGAGTTTCAAAAATTTATTGTTACTTATGAAACACCTTGTATAGATGCAAAAATTTTCAAACCCACCGCCTAATAATTTCCCTCCCCTCCTTCCTATCCTCAGCCCTCAGAACCACATCAGCCTCATCTATAATCTTCTGAACCATGGTCTTCCGGCACAGTAGGTTCGCTATCTTGGCTGCCTGCGCCATGTTGGTGAACAGAAGGAAGGAGGTGCCAGTCATGAGGGGCAAGTCACCCCATATCATGGAGAGGTCCACCACTTGGATTATCAGGTAGGTTCCTGGAAGACAATTGATTACAAAAAAAGGAATGTACACGTCTAGATCTAAAATTGAAAAAATCAGGCAAAATACAAGAATAGCATCACTCATCGCCACGTATGTATAGCAACTTATCGCCACGTGACGCATGATCTCAACCTGAAATCAAAAGAATTTTAATATGTTATAGAAGTGAAACTTAGCAGTGGGCGGGGCACATTGCTCGTAGAACCGATGGTCGATGGGGCCGAAAGGTTTTCGAGTGGCGGCCGCGTACCGGAAAGCGCAGCGTGGGTAGGCCCCACGGTGGACCGACGACCTGGTGAAGGCGGCGGGAAACCGTTGGATGAGGGCAGCCGCTGCCCTCTTGCTCTCTTGCGCTGCGCAAGACCGGTCGTTATGGCGATCCTTGGAAGAGGCCTATGTCCAGCAGTGGACGTCCATCGGCTGAGATGATGATGATGATGATGAAGTGAAACTTCGCACGCCGTTGGTTATACCAACACGAAAACATCAGCTAATCATTAGAGCTAGTATGCCACGCACGATAAAGCGACAAAGCCGTAAAGCGCTCGCTTTTGCATACACAAAGGCACGCCTGGATTTTTGTCATTTTCCCGGGGGTGGCATCACCCCCAGGATCTTGACCCGGAAAGCATCGCGCGGGAGTTTCCATTCTACACCTGAAGGTAGTATAAAGTACTCTGTTGCTGAAGCTTTCAATATTCTAAAAGAGAGCTTTTCTAGAACGCATGCTTCATATGATTTTACTGAAATCTGCATGGCTAGCTTGGCAGCGTGATATAGCGCTATCACACCTTTGCTCGCTTTCTATTTGCGCACGAACGAATGAGATGAAAGGTGTGATATAGCTGTATCAAGTGCAACATACTACGCCTTCAGCATAGCTAGCATGCCGCAGTGATACAGCGCTATCACATCTTAGCTCTCTTTCTATTTGCGTGCGAACGAACGAGATAAAAGACGTGATACAGCCGTATCACGTGTAGCATACTACGAGTGCTGGTGTATTATATAGATTGAACTCCGAAGAATGACATTATGCGTAGATTAGTCAAACTATACCTTACCCAAAAGAAACATAAAGGAGAAACAAGTATATATTTTGTACAGTAACTTTGCATTCCCTGTCAAACCATCAGGAGCCCAAAACCCGACAATTCTCAAAAAAGTAAGCGACAGACTGACTGACAAATTCATATTTTTAATAAAAATATTATTCATTTTGAAGAAATTGTACCGTTACGGACAATTTCCAAATTAGAAATGTGAAAAGAAAGCCAAATATTTCGTATCACCTATTAATTTCTCTAATTACAGATTACAGTGGTTTAAAACATTTTTAATTCGTGTCCCTTTATTAATTATGTTAGTTTTTGACACAGTCTTCTTTGAACTATGTTTGTTTTTGCGCTATACTTCCTTCAATTTTAATTTACACATCAACAAACCTTGCTTAGCCGGCCAGAAAGCACAATTTTTTTTTTATTTTTTTATTTATTTTATATAAAGGAAAATACAGTCACAATGATACTTGGTGTCATTAAAACATTACAATTGGTAATGGACCTACCTGCCGAGCTGATATCCGAAAAAATATCCGCCTCTGCCTTCTAAGCCAAAGTCTTCTTTCGTGTCCGCATGAGCCATATCGTATGACAACCACACAAGCTGTAGTGTAAAGATTATCCAGTCATCGATGGTCGTATCGAGGCTGACTGCTCGGGGTGCACCAGACGAACTCAGGTATTGTCAATAGGGGAGGCTCTTTCCTTGCACCCAAGCCAAACTGATAGTCCAAAATAAATGTTTCCATCCAACGAATAATAAAGAATAGAATCGACAATAAAATTGAAATTAATAGCCCTAAATACAACAAAAATGTTGACAACTCCTACTGTTAACATTCGATAATTATCAGTTTGCGCAATAATCGACACACCGACAACACTCCTGCAATTATGTTATTACACGTATTATCTTAATATCCCCTTGGTAAAGGTTTGGTTTCAAACAAACAATTTTATATACATTATTGCCCGCCCGCCATTTAATTGTATATTACCGTTAGCGCACTCCATACAAATGTAGTTTGGTGATATTTTCAATACTATCCAATTAAAGTCAATGAAAATTTTCAGAAACAATCTCTATGTTCGTATATAAAGTTAGATTTTCGTTAAAATGTATAGTTTTAAAGTTACAGTGCCTCAAAGATTTCCATACAAATCTTAAATTAATCATAGTATTAAAACTGTAGGTATATCAAAATCGCGTACAATAAAATCAGCTGACCATACATTTAGCTCAAGCAGGTTTGCAGTTTTGTATGGACCAGCAGTTTTTTTTTGCGAATTCGATGTTGGTGTCGTAGAGAAAGTTGTTCAGTTTGATGGTCTAAACAACCCCCTTAAGGCCCCGGTCTCCCTGTTCTTGCAGAATTATCAGAAAAGAAAGATCGTTTAGTAAAATAAAATAAATTTAAATATTTATTTTTACTTATGCAACACCCTGTATACACAAAAAAGACAAAACATTATTTTTGTTTCGATCACTGTGGCTGGTTTTTATTGTGTTTGGCAAGATGTCAATCCTATATAATGTTTGCCCAACAAATCGTCTTTTAGGATGCAAAAGTCAAACTATTGCTGTTCCATCTGTTGCTGTTGTTGCATGCCATGTCATGGCAAAATGTGAGGACTTGTTTTTTATATACCTTCCAAAATAAATACTTCTGATTCTGATTACATGGCGATATGGCTTAATCTATAGTGTAAATCTATGGTTTTATAGTTATTTCTCATGAAAAATATCTACCACTCCAGGCTAAAGGATCGTAATTCCACCTAGTCTAAATTTTTCACTGCGTGTCCCTTCCCCATCGGTTGTCAGTCCAGGGCCGGATTAAACCATGCAGAGGCCCCTAGGCAATGCAAATCCTGGGGCCCCTATATCCATGGGCGTCGCAATGATTTTTTCCAATGGTCGCAGTAAAATAACCACCAATCAAACAACATAATAAAAACACTAAAATGTGGAGCGAGCGAAGCGAGCTCGAGGTTTTACTACAATATTATAAAATCGCGTTTCGTAATGCTATCTAAATTCTGGAACAAGCGAAGCGAGCTCGAGATTTTACTGCAATAATTGCAGTGAAATCTCCCGCTTGCTTCGCTTTTTATGAAAAAAGTTGTCTCTTACAACTGAAATACAGTTCTTTTATTTTTCATTATTCCTTTTAAGTCTGGGGTGGGCCTAAATCTTTGAGTTTTCACTTATTTTTCTCCCGAGCCGCGGGGCCCCATGGCGGCGCTGGGCATGGGCCCACACAGGCTGGAGCCTACTTTGCCTCTATGGTTAATCCGGCACTGGTCAGTCCTACTCGCCCCCCGCCGCTTCAACTTGCAACGCGTCGGAATACATTAACATATTACAATCCCTCGCCAGATAAGACCCGCATGTCTTGCTACTGACCGTTCGCTTATCTACCACTATCGGGCCAAGTCCAATCTCTTACATTACATATACGCACGACCATATTTGTGTACGGGGTGGGCAGAAAGGTTGCTACAACTAAGAATATAGTTGTAGCGGGGTTCAATTTTAGCTGTATAGGTTTCAATATACAGGCTGTAATATTTATTAAGTGAGAGAGGTGAGTAAGTTATTCGGAATTTATGTACGATTTGTAACACCACTGGCTTTTTGGTGAAGGAAAGCGTCGTGAGGAAACCTGCATGCTTCAATTTCGAGGCATGTATTGTACTTACTGTCCATACTGACAAGTGGCGACGGGCTCACTCACCGTCACACTGAACAGAGTTTCGTTACTACTGGTGAAACGTGGATGTTCTGAGGTTTCAGAATATCTCTGACGACTCCCTCGGGGAATATAGTCGTGAGTATATGCTAATAGTTATTAAGTCGTGTTATGTTGCAGAGTTTCTGGTCGCATCTAATCTACGACAACACGTTTCGAAGCGGTGCAAGCGGGCTTCAATCGGTATATTGAATAACTATTTTGACTTTGAAACAGTACAGTACAGTACAGTAATCCTGTGGTGGATTAGACCATCAAACTGAACAACTTTCACTTATGAAGCCAACATCGAAAAAACATTTAAAAAATCTGCTATTCCACCGTTTTTTTTTTCTATTTTGGCTCCATAAGTGAAAGTTGTTCAGTTTGATGTTCTAAACCGCTCCATTAAATATTACGAGGATTTTTTGCTACACCTTAATAGTGGTTCTTTCGCCCATAAAACATTCAGAAAGAAACTTAATTCCTTAATCGCCTTGTACAACTCCCAAGGAATATGGTGGTCTGTGGTCTATTCTTAGCTATTCTGTTTATAATCAATAATATTGGAACAGGGTGTGCCATCTATATTGTATGAATTCAAGTTGTAATATTTGACTTGCAAGTTGGTTGGTTGTAATACTGCCTGTAGATGGCGCGCACGTCCCCTTAAGACGCAACAGATTGAAAATTTCGTTCTTTGGGTTGTGGGCTCGGTGGTGTAATTGGTTAGCACGTTTTCCCGGTTTGGAAGAGCGTGGGTTCGAGTCCCGCCCGAGACAAATTTTTCAATCTTTAATTTGATTTGAAATAGTACAACATGGCTGTAACATGTTTATAATCAATAATATTCTTAACCGGAACCACACGTGTAGAAGGGCAAGATGTTTTATTAAAAAGCGTCAAAACAATGAAGGTCAGGCTAATATCTGCTGTAATACATCATGCTAGAAACCAGTATTTAACAACGAAATTATTCACGGAAACGACCGCGTCTCTACCGTAAAATATAACAGTCATGTTCATGCTAGATTTCCACCGCTTTCACGCGTTGGTGTTTAATAACATTTTTGTGTATTCTTATACTATGTCTAACTACCTATTTTGTGGCAGTTGTAGCATAGCTCACGTTTAAAAAACTGAAGTCTTCAGGATGGAACTATGTGTAAATTAGTCATCATCATCATCTCAGCCGATGGACGTCCACTGCTGGACATAAGCCTCTCCCAAGGATCGCCACAACAACCGGTCCTGCGCTGCCCTCATCCAACGGGTTCCGACCGCCTTCACAAGGTCGTCGGTCCACCTAGTGAGGGACCTACCTACGCTGCGCATTCCGATTACGAACTTTTCGATTCATCGACCATCGGTTCTGCGAGCATATACAACGTGTTAATGAATAAGCGCAAAACCTCATACACCCCAACTGTTTATAACAAAATAATTAAGTAGATTGAAACAATAATTTCATTATTTTGATAGTTAAAATTTAAAGTTATTCGCATTTTAAGTTTTGAGGCCAAAATGATGTGTTATCATTATCATTTCAGCAATTAATGAAAGCGCTAGCGTGCTCATGAATACATTGAATCTCGTTTTGGTAGTAAGTCGGGTGAGTGTGCCCGTACAAAAAAATTTAAATTTTAAAGACAAATTAAGTATATTTAATATTTTGAAAAAAAATTACCTATGTTTAATTTAAACTATGATAATTCGATTCTGCTCTCGATTCTAAACAAACTACTTTCTAGTTTTGCGTTAATTCATTAACACGTTGTATAATTGCCCTGCCCATTGCCACTTTACCTATAGTTTAGTATACGAACGGACAGTCGGACAGACGGACAGACATGGCGAAACTATAAGGGTTCTGTTGACTACAGAACTCTAAAAAGATTCCAAATTACTACATGTAGTGAACAAACAGATATCTGTAATTTGGAATCTTTTTAGAGTTCTGTAGTCAACAGAACCCTTATAGTTTCGCCATGTCTGTCCGTCTGTCCGACTGTCCGTTCGTCCGCGGCTTAGCTCCGAGACGCTTAGTACTAGAAAGCTGTTATTTGGCATGGGTGGAGTGTTACATTTTCTCGTCATTTTCATAGTGTGGGGTTCCAAAATATTGTGGGTGTGAGAAAGCCATTTTTCGAAATATTAAGTTTTAAAGTGGAAATTTTTGTAAGAGTTAAGTGTGTAGAGTCCTGCGCGTGGCTCGACACGCACATGGCCGGTTTTTATTTTGTAAATATCTTCAATGTAGGTGTCACACTTTTGTTTTTTAGATTCTATACTATTCCGGTATTCACGGATCAGGATATTTTGATCTGTCACCCTTGTCCCTTACCCTCCCGAACCTGGTTCATTTAATAAATTATACTAAAATTTCATGATAATCGTTTCCTCACAATGAAAGCAACAGTAGACCGCTCTGAAACAAAACATTACTCCGGTGTTCACGCTTCATAAAGTGTGAAAAACGCCGGTCCCTTGTAACCCTTTTATTGTTTGCCTGTTTTTCTTTAATTTTTCTCTTATAATTCTGTGGTTTTTATTTTAAGCTTTTTTAACGTAAGGTCAAGTTAGGTAAGACGTCTACCTTACAATATCTCAGAAACATTTAATTTTAATAAGCCACAATCTGAGTATAAAGATATGGAGGTACTACTTGGGAATGTTCCTCCATTGAAAATTTAAATCCTAGAATCCTTCACTTGCTCAGGTTTCAATACAAGTACTTGCGCCAAAAAACAACTTTGCGGCCTAGCATAACAAATAACTATTTTTTCTGTAAGATCACCTACTTACGTAGGTACGTAGACCTACAGGTATTTTATTAATGAAGTAAGGTAAGAAAGTAATTTATCTTAATTGTTCAAGAGGCAATTGAGATTTTTAATATTAATTTAAGCGGCTTTATTACGTCCATAATTTTATTGTTGAGTTGAAAAAAACCTGACTTGTTTTAATTCAATTAGTGCCCATAGAATTTTATAAAGTTATTAATTATCTTTTCATTACCTATTTGAAAGATAAGATAATATAGAATAATAAGGTAATAAGCAAGGTAAGTAAGGTAGGTGGATGTTCTGAGATTTCAGAATATCTCTGACTACCCCCTCGGGGAATATAGTCGTGAGCATATGCTTATATGCTTAAGGTAATAAGCAAAAATGTTGTATAATAGCTTATACAATATTCTTGGTAATAAGAGGGTCTCATCATAGTCACACTCCGGACACTCGTTCCTTACCCGTGGTCCACCTGACCAGTCCACCTGGGTGGACTATGGGCACTTATACTGAGCCGGGGTCCACCTGCGTGAACTATGGGCACTTACAATGACCCGGGGTCCACCTAGGTGAACAACGGATACTTACGCAGACCCGGGGTCCACCTGCGCCCGCGGCATGGTGCCTCGATAAACGTTTTATCGCGCCTGTTAACTCTTTCGTTCGCGCGCAAAAAGAAAGGGAGCTAGGGCGCGATAGCGCTTTATCGCGGGATCATGCCGCGGGCGCTGGGTGTACGAGTACCAGGTGATACGGTAGGTCTTTTAAAGTTAAACGGTAACACTGAGTGTAATGACCCTAGTGATGACCTATCTATCTCTCGCATAATAATAATTGACAAGATGACGTCAAGCACATGCGAAACGGAGTCTAGGGCTGTAATTTTATTTTATTTTGATCTAAGGCTGCAATGACCTTAGTTGCGTGCGGTACATGCGTAGAAAGAGAAGGAACTAGAAGCAAGCACGTGTCTTATCATATCACTCTGTAAGAGATGCACATAGCAAATTCGCTCTTGTTAAAAAAGGAGATCGCTACTTATTGTTGTCCTTATCGACGTAGCCACTTTTTTGTTCTACGACGGCTGTCTGACTCCGGAGTCAGACATCTATTTTCATACAAATTGTATAGGATTTTATGACTATCGCTGTCTCATACGCGGTTACACTGATGTTTCGTCTATCAGCGTAAGCGAAAAATACTTCGCCTATGGGTACATGACTTTTTCTTAAATAAAACGCATTGACACCAGTCTACTTATTCAAAATGAGTTTTTATCCTTTGTCCTGAGATTATAATGATTCTCTTTGTTTCGAAAACATAAATTCTAGCGTGTCAATTGTAGTGATGATCTATGCTACAGGTAAAAGAGGTAAAAATTTGGTGGGAGGCAGGTAGTGTTCATACTGTATATGTAGTAACAGATACAATTTTTTATACTGTGACATAGTGGTGCTTCAGAAACCGTGAACATTTTCCGTTGGTAAACATAAACCACGTTGATGCGAGGTAAACATTGAAACATTGTGTCTAAAGTTCATTCACAGCGGCGACGCGACGGGCTCACAGCCTGTCACTGGACAGTGTTTTGATCTTGATTTTGATAAAATACTGTCTGCTGCAGATTTTTTTTCGCGTTTCCACAGGGTGGCTCCTTAGTGAAAGTTGTTTAGTTTGATCAATGATATTAATGTTAGTACAGTAGTTTGATGGTCTGAATTCACCGTTTCAGTATTTGCTAGGCTGTCACTTACACCCTGTATAAAGGTGTTTTGTTTCACCTTGTATATGCTTATGCTAACCGTATTCTCGATTTATTTGAACCCAAAAACTAACCTAAATCACAACACAGCACAATCAACAAGTTGTACCATAAAGAAGAATATCTACTCCACGGACTTGAAAAAAAGACGGACGTAATCTCGTCTAATCACGAGTGAAGCACCCATTTCTTTTGTGTGCGTTCTGTCACGCGGTACATAATGGTGACGGGTTGTAGGATCTGCGCCTAGAGCTAGTGCATCTGTGTGAGTGTAGGTCCCTTGTAGAATTAAAATTGTAGTACCTTGCATGCTTCACATCTTTTTAGTGTGACATTACGTCCGTCTTTTTTTCAGGTCCGTGATCTACTCCACAATCTCGTAATCGTGCCCAATCAATCACTATAGCTACGCTGTTAGTATAGCGAGGAGGAAAGCAAGTGGGATGATTGGTCAAATCTAAGAAGATCACAGTTGGACGCGTGGGCGGGTCTGGCGTAAACTGTTTAGTTGACTCCAGGAGTAAGGGGAGGTGCAGGATGGCAAGAACTGCATTTTCCTAAAAGGTACGTCATTGAGACTGAATTTTCTCAAACTGTTCAAACTGGATGGCTCTATCTATAAATCATATCTTATCATAAAGAATTGTTTTAGGAGGATATAATTCGGAGCGCGCTCCATAAAAACGAAGTCTGGTTCCAATACTAACCAATTAAAGTCTGTGATATTTTTTAGAAACAATCTAGAAACTAATCTCTATGCTGGTATTGTCAGATTTTCATTAAAATGTAAGTAGTTTTAAACTTACAGTGCCTCAAAGATTTCCATGCAAATCTTAAATTAACCCTAGCATTGAAACTGTTGCTCCAATTTCGAGGCCTGTATTGTACTTACCCACTATAATTATAATGGACAGTGGGTAGGTACAATACATGCCTCGAAATTGAAGCATGCAGGTTTCCTCGCGATGTTTCCTTCACCGAAAAGCCAGTGGTATTACAAACGTAAAAATTGCCAATAAATTATTATTACACAAATATTTTTTAAAAGACAGGGAATAGTTTGGTGGTCTATGGTATATTCTTGGGCCTAAGCCGGAAACTATAACGATGTGTTTAACAGAAAATATAAAATCGTTGGGGTAAGACTAGAGCGGAAGCCGTGATGGAGCCGGAAGTTTCGTGGTGCTAAAGCTAGTTAACTGCCGGTGATTGTCTATTACATGCTACTGAAAACTGTGTCGAACCTTCACATATACAGGGTGTAAAGTTTCTTTAAAATCAAATAAATTCCTTATCATTTGATTATGTTATTTATTTTGAATTTACAAATGATAAAATTGAATACGTCGCTTTAAAAATGTCATAGTATTCGTCTGCGTTTATCTTTATATGTTCTAATGCATGACAAGTACATCATCATCATCAGCCTTACATCGTCCACTACTAAATATAGAACTCTGCCAAACCGCAGACAAGTACTTTATCCGTTAGAAAAAATTTAAAATTAGCGCTTACACAATCAATGAGGAAATCCTATTGCACTTTTCACACTGCACATGGTAAGGTTGAAACGCTTGTCTGTTAGGGGATTTAAACACTGCCTCGCACACAATTTATGTTGAGTGCGAGTGAGAGAGGAATATACCACTGCTTATTATTGTCCACCTCTCGCACCACCGAGAGGGAGTGAGGTCATAATTGGCGGGAGGCGGGAAGTGTCCGCGCTCTACGTAGTTATTGGTCCTCTTTCTTAAACTGGTTCTAACTTAACTTCTAACTATCTTATAGCAGTTTTATCAAGGCTCACTTAAGGCGTATCATCCCGGGACCACGACTCTCCATACTAATCGATGCAAACGAGCACGTGGCTCCGGTCAGAATTTAGCCGTTTTCTTTGAAAAAAGAGATGATTTTTTTTTTATTAATTTCAATAAAGTAAGAATACCACATCATTCAAAAATTGAGTTGTGAACAATATTGTACATTTTCAGTGTCTTCCGATTAAAAATGTAAGAGTAAAATGGTTACAACTTGAAAAAGGGGTGACTTTAGATTGCCTTTTCTTCGGTTTTCTTAATTAAAATCGATTTCTAGAAAAACCACATCACTTCTCATATCGTGTAGATGGTTCAATTTATTTTTCAGCTCAAAAAGTGCCATAGTTAATGAATAAAATGGTTACAAAGTTACCCAATTTCATGATAAAACCAAGAGGTACGAGTAGCCCCTTAAGAGGATACCGTGCAGAGCGTTTGACAGTAAATTTGTAACCAATACCAAAGCAATAATAGCAGCTTACTCATCGTTTCACAACACCAGTGTACACCAGCCCTAACAGTCGAGCCTCAAAAAGCAAAAATCAGCATCCAATATAGCAACTTGTTGCGAGGGGGGCGTGTCCTGGCCACGCCTACAGCACGGGCTGGTTGAGGCAAGCAGCCTCATGGCCAGTGCGGCCGTGGGCGCGTGCAAGTTAACTAAGTCCCCAGTTGGGTTACAGACGCCGCGCGCGCAAGTCGTCAGGATGTCTGGGTTACTGAGGTTCGACATGAGGATCCTGTCTCCGGAACGCTGACGTCTACTTAAACATAAGGTACGGCTCTTTTTATAGAACTTTAAAAAAGTTTGGTGAAGTTATAGCCTGTAGGAAACTTCAGGAAAAACTTTCCGGGAACTTCTTTTCCATTCAGGGAAAGGGTAACAAAATGATTATTTTCTGATATAAGATTCACATTTCTGTTCAAATTTAAATTACTATGTTAGTACAAACACTTAAGTTAGACTAATCCTGGCTTAATAAAAGTTTCTGTGGGATCACAGTCCCACTGCAGAACAAAACCCTCACATGAAACGGGCCCAGAGGTGTTATTTTCTTAATTCCACTCGTTCTAATTCATACACGAATAATACATAAACTCGTATAATAAATGCATAAAAAGTTAAATCTATTTTCAACATTCTAACTACGAAAAAATTCAAAAAGTTTACTGTAAATACATTGTTTTACATTTACAATAAATACACTTTTTTTTAATCACCCTGAAATTCTACAAAACATTTTTATTTTATAAGAAATAATGTAGCCTGTCAATCACAAGGAACAGTTATTTGTTATGCTAGGCTGCAAAGTTGTTTTTTGGCGCGAGAACTTGTATTGAAACCTGAGATCGGATAATCGCGTCTTTCGCTTCAAGTTAATTCGATGCTACGTCCTGTCGGATAATGGTGGGTCGGAAAAAAATTGTTACGGACTTCATGCATTCGGATATGTGTAATTCGGACTTCTGTTACGGACCCATGGTTTTTGCTATATTTTTAACTGGACTGGTAGTATAGACAAATATTGAATAGAAAGATTAATAATTTTAAAAACTCTTTCCACGCTAGCGGATAAAATTCACTTTTACACTCAGATTTCGAATGATAAACATAGTCTTTCCGAGCTTGTGAGGTGAAAAATAATTTAGTATTCTGCTGTTCCTTTTTGTATTTATTAAGACTACGATGAAAGTTGTACAAAATCATTTCTTTTTCAACAACTAAACACTTTTATGCAAAACTTTAACCGGCATTAAAAGTAAATAATACCGACATAAATAATTAACACACGTAGAGAGATCAAGATTAATTAAACCAATTCAAGGAGGATAACGCAAACTTTCAATCAAAATAAGAATGCCTGCATGCTACTAACTTTCAAATCAAACCGATCATCTTTCAGTATGGGAACCACCCCGAAATTGCAGAAGGCAAATCTGTTGTATTCATAGTAAACATTTAATTCTCAACTCTAAACTCGACTAAGTGGGTTCACATACGATGACGCACTGACGGAGCGGCAGACGTCAGTCCGTCAGTTGTATGAAACCGCATGTAGAAGCACACACCTTGCGGATTGACTCATGGTGTGCTTATACGTGCGGTGCGCACGTAGAAGCACACCATGAGTCAATCCGCAAGGTGTGTGCTTCTACGTGCGGTGTCTTACAACTCCTTGCTTCACAAATGACGGACAGACGTCTGCCGCTCCGTCAGTGCGCCGTCATCGTCTGTGACAGCTCTAAGGTACCACACAAAACGTAGTCCTTGTTGTACCAATAAAATAATTAGGTATGCTAGATAGTATAATCATGTTTATCTCCAACAGCCTGGCAAACCCCACTTGAGAGAGAGGACTTAAATTCAGCTATAACTAACGATATCAGGCTTCTGGTTCCTATAGGTAGTATAAGTAAACATTTAAAACTTTTAAGGGGGTTTTTTAGACATCAAACTAAACAACTTTCACGATAAGACCAACATCGAAATCGCGATAAAAAAATCGGCTATCCCATATATTTAGCTTGATTAGATTTTTAGTTTAGTATACAACATCAGATTTTTTTTTTCACGATTTCGCTATTGGTCCCTTATTGAAAGTTGTTCTTTTTGTAACACCTTGTATTTTACCGGCCGGGCAATAGTTGCCTGGTACGCCCGGTACAATTCAAACTCAAACTACAAAAATATCACATGGATAGCTTTCTGACGTCATTTTTGACTCTACCACCGCGAACCACCACCAATATAGGCACACCATCGTAGAACTATTTAGGTACACGAATAAGGGAAGAACCCCACTTCTCACGCCACCTAGAATGTTCAACTTCTTAAAAATTTAAAACAAAAATTAGGTGCGCTAAAAAACTAAAACGTACAAACTTTGCAAAAAAAAAAAGGCAAGTGAAATTTTAGCAAGTAGACAACACAGAGTAAAGAAACAAAGTTAAGTTGAAACAAAACAAAGTATTCGCCGTCTGAAATAGCCGACATTTCCGACATTCTCACTTTTCAAAGCTGTCTGGCAATTTTCTTTTGTTTAGACAATTATACGGTTGGTACAACCGGTTCAAGATTTAAAAAAATATTAATTATGTATTTTTTTTTTAAATCATTATATGCTCACGACTATATTCCCCGAGGGACCCCCTCGGAGATATTCTGAAACCTCAGAACATTCACGTTTCACCAGACGTAGTACCGAAACTCTGTCCAGTGTGAGGGGGGTTAGCCCGTCGCCACTTGTAATGGATAGTGGGTACAAAACATGCCTCGAAATTGAAGCATGCAGGTTTCCTCACGATGTTTTCCTTCACCGAAAAGCCAGTGGTGTTACAAATCGTACATAAATTCTGAAAAACTCATTGTACGAGTCGGCCTGGACTGGGATCGAACCATCGCCCCCTGCACGGCAGGCAAGGTTCCTCGCTTACTGGACCAACACGGCTATTTAGGATTTCGAACCCAAAAGGAAAACCTCCGTCCATCTGTCCTACCTTTCAAGGTAGGTAAGGATGTATCTTTTAAACCGTGAAAAGGAGTTGCTCTGTGGCTCTGCTTTTGGGTGGTCGTGTCGGTTGCCCCATCCCCGGTCCACAGTGAAACTCCAGTGGTGGCTCAGGATATTGTTCTTTTATAAGAACAACCCTTGAAGTCACCAAAATATCAATATAACCGTACAACGTCAAGCACTTTTGCTATAAAAACTCGACATTGGCAAAATCATCACATACCCAAGATGGCAGCCATTTTTTAAAATATAGAATAGAATAGAAACCGTGAAAAAAAAATAGGTAGAAAATTATTTTCAGAGAATATGTTATTATGTTATGACGACCCATTCCACTTTTGCCAATATTTTGGGCTTATGGGATTCAGTATAGAAGCGTCTGCAAGGGCAAGACCGAAATTTATTGCAAATAGGCTTATACAAGGTGAAATTGATATCATTTTACCCATCAATCTAAACAACTTTTACTATGGGAAAAAACAAAAAAAAATCTGTTTTTGGAACAGCAGATTATTTTTGCTCCGATCTGTTTGCTCCCATAGTGAAGTTGTTCAGTTTGAGTAGACTCTTAGTTTAAAAGGACGCTAATTGATACCAATTTCACACCGTATAATGCCCTGCAGTGGAAGGATATTGGCTGATGATGACCTTCAACTCAAAATGTTGTTTAAATTATAGCAAAGTGCAACAGTTTCACTTTAAGGTAAACTAACTAGTTTACCTTACTCCCCAACTAGGGAGGATATTTCGTGTGAAGTTAGAACTAACAATGCAAGTTGCGATGAGGTTCGCGACTTTGACCCCGATATGACCCCGATATGACCACGGTAGTTTAGATCACGTTTAGATCTACGTGATACTACGATGTAACTATCTCATATGCTCATATCCCAGTAAACAAAAGTTAGTTCTTATTACATCGAATTGTTGGCATGTCATAGAGTTTTGCTTTGGGTATAGGCACATGATTAAATATTTCTAGGGCTGCCCACTTAAAAATTACACGATCCGCTAAGGTGCTGCACACTGAAAGATTACATATCAAATATCAGATAAATATTTAAAAAAAAAACTAATACTACTACTACTATTTTTAATTTAAAAAAAAATGTATATCGAAATTTTTATAACATTACAAGAATTTCTAAAAAAATTATTAGTAAAACATTTTTGTACAAAATTTATTCTTTTATATTTATTTGTCATTTTAATGTAACAATTTGTAATGTTTACAACCAAGTTTTGGTGAAATGTGTGTGCTCTTTAAATTTTTTTTTGTACCCATGTAACCATGTTTCTTCAAATAAACAATATCATTTTAAATATTTAAGTTGTGTTATTTTATTACTTGATATATATATATTTTTTTAAATTTGTAATATTTTATTACTTGAATATTTTAAATTTGCACGTCAAGACATACAGAAAAAAAAAACGATAAACTTTAAAATCCAAATGGGAAGATAATTATTTACTCATTCCGTATTATAGTGTTTCATTTTTCAATTAAAATAAGTAAAAAAAATCAATGTTTACCTGTTTTACATAATACTGATTATTGTATATTTTGCACATAATTATTTTAGCAATTCAATTCAAAATTCAATTCAAAATCATTTATTCAATATAGGAGCCTGAAGCACACTTATTAAACGTCAATGCAGCAGCAAATAATATTAACCTATTCCAACATTAATATTGATGTTTCTCATTGATTTTTTTTTAATTGTTTCTCCACAATTTTAGCATGAATAGTTGAGACGTAACTATATTATACACTACAATATTATAGTAAAAATAACTGCCTCCGTGGTATATTAGTTTGTTGTCATTAGTCCATGATCTAAGACAAATAAAGCATTTGTTTCAAAAAATCTAATACAATGAAGGAATGTTAATGAATCACAATGATAGGGCTCTTGACACGGAGGTCGTGGGATCGATTCCCACGGGGGACACCTAGTGATATGTCACTTTGTACGTTTTTCCCCGATTGGTTACGACATTGCAGGCTGAATCACCTGATTGTCTGAAAAGAAAGATGATTTCGCGCTTCGGATGGCACGGAATGTTGAGGTTGGATGAGGGTGGATTTCGTGCTACCGTTGGTCCCGGCTACTATCTCTGGTGGTAGTAGTCGTTACATAGACACAACGTCAGAGGCCGTAGGGCGGTTTGAATAAACTCTGACACCAGGGCTTGCCCACACCATAAGAAGAAGATAGTTAAAATTACAAGATTTTTATCTCCGTGCATTTTTCGTCATCGTTTTTCAACCCGTCACCGAATAAAAACGCGAAAGGCATCGGGAAAATGGACGATACCTTGTCAACGGACGGGTTGAAAAGTTACGGGCCGTTTAACAAACACACAATGTTCGACCTTTCAAATTCACTGGCGTAGCAAAAATATAGTGGGCTGTTGACAGTGACCCGAGTAGGTCAAGGTGTGAAATGCGAGCGTACATACATGTCGGGTCCTTCTGTATACAGGTGTAACAAAACATCCTAATAATATTAAGAAGAATAAGGGTTGAACTTTATGTATTTGATAAATAAATAAAATAAAAAAAAACAGCATGGAACAGCACGCCGCGTGCGATCGCGTTCCGTCTATCTTATATGCTCTAGCAAATGACGTTCCTGAATGACAGAAAAGGATGGAGCGACGGAAAAATGCGATCGCGTGCGGCCATGTGTAGTTCAACCCTAAGAATCATTTATTTGTGAAACATGAGTAGTAAGTATTCATTACAGTAGATGTCAGGTTTTACAAAGTCAAAAAAATTTCAAAGTCAAATGTTTAGCCTGTGTGTTCATGTGTGTTCACTGGTTGCCTAAGTTTCTTTGGAAACCTGGCATTGTCTTTTCCCCCGCAACCAAAATAGTAAATATTTCTGAATTCAGGGTTGAACTACACATGGCCGCACGATAGACGGAACGGAACAGCACGCCGCGTGTGATCGCGTTCCGTCTATCTTATATGCTCTAGCAAATGACGTTCCTGAGTGACGGAAAAGGATGGAGCGACGGAAAAATGCGATCGCGTGCGGCCATGTGTAGTTCAACCCTTAACCTATCTCCGTCCGTCGCGTCGCTTGAACATTTGTTTGTAAAAAGAAGGTTAAAGTTAGCTTTCTGAAGGTTTTCCCTTTTGGCGGGAAGCTCGCGGTTTCCTTTTCACTTCCGTTTCCGTAATCTTTGCTACTTACATACAATTTGAATAAGACCGGGACTGGTAAAGTAATGCGTTTCTGAAAATAAGTGCATTTACACACGATGACGCACTGACGGAGCGGCAGATTTCAGTCCATAGAACCACACCCGGTGCGTCAATGCGTCACCGTGTGTGAACGCACTAATTTAAAATATACCTACCTCAATTTTGTAGAGATCATAAAAACACACACACGCACACACACTCAATCAAATCAATTTTTTTTTTATTCCAAATAATATCACATAGATAACTGTCTGACGTCATATTTGATTCTACCACCGCTTCGGAAGGTGTTCCGTTGTAGAGAAGATGCGGCCAGAAACTCTACAACACACTTCTTTTAAACAAAACAAAATATACAAAATACAAATATTGAATTACATAGTGTAACATTGTCAAGACCAGACATTTTGGTCATTCAAATAATCATCGAGTTTATAGTAACCTTTTTTACAGAAGACTTGTTTAACATGGGATTTAAACTTTTTGTCTGGCAAGGTTTGAATATCCTCTAGTATCTTATTATAATAGCGTATACTATACAGTGCCCCATGAAAGATGTGTTGACCTTACTGAGTCGAAAATGTGGGAACACTAACATAAACTCACTACTGTACCTACTTACTTTCGGCGTCATTAGGATCATTGTCACAATAGGGATGATATTGACAGATTCTGGAAATTCATATCTTATATTAAACAAGGTGTTACAAGAATACAAATAAACATTTAAGGGGATGGTTTAGACCATCAAACTGAACAACTTTCACTGTAGGACAAACATCGAAATCGCGAAAAAAAAAACCACTAAACTACAAATCTACTCGAGCTAAATGTATGGGATAGCAGATTTTTTTTTGCGATTTCAATGATGGTCTAAACAACCCCCTTAAAAGTTTGAAATGTTTATTTCTACTTTCGAATTCCAAAAAAATGCGAAATTTAATACCAAAATGTTAAACGGTTCTTATCTCGTTCATGCAAACAAAACAGATGTTGTATGATAATTCGTTATTAATTGTATTGTTCGTATTAAAATACGAGGTTATGACGTCATTTCTCGCTCTAACCGTAATTTTTTTACATTTTCGGTTATTTTTAAAGATATTAAAAAAACCACTAGTGTTTAAAATATAGAAGTGATTTAAAAATAAATTTAAAAATTTGTTATCATCCCTATTACCTATACAGGGTGTAACAAAACACCCTAGTAATACTTAAAAGGGTGCTTCAGACAATCAAACTGAAAAACTTACACTATGGAGCCAATGTCGAAATCGCGAAAAAATAACAACTGTTTCATATAAAACTGCAGAACCGAAATGTATGGGACAGCAGACATTTCTTTCTCGAACTTGGCCCCATAGTGAAAGTTGTTCAGTTTAATGGTCTGAAGGTCGCCCTTAAGTATTACTAGTAGTAATAATGGACGACGGATCTAGTACTAAATTCTCGAAAAAAAGAGTCCGAGACTAACCTACACAAACCTAAGTACGTGTATAGTAATATAATCATTGAAAATGCTGAAATTCTTATTCACTTTGCTTTCGTAGTTCTCATCCCTTGGCGGCGCGCGCTCGCGTGTGCGTCGTCGCCCGTTCAAACAAAGACTGTCGCGGAATTAGTTCTCTTTATACGTTTTAGTTCTCTTTTGGTTCGGACACTTTTGAGCGCGGACCCTACGTCCAGTAGTTGGTAAGTGCGTGTAATTTCTCTATGAGTATAGAATAGATAGTATTCTTTACTACGGCGTAGTCCTCTGCTACGCACGTAGCACCGTAGTCACCTCGTAGCAATATTATTCTATACTATCATAAAACTGTAAATGTTTGTTTGTTTTTTTGTAACAACATCACACAAAAACTACTGAACCTATTTTGATGAGACTTTTTTCGTTTAGGATTATGATTTGACTTAAAATCTGGTATTTTTCACAAGTGCAAACGAAACTACGAGTTGACAAACCCAAGGACAGTGTTGCCAACAATTTAATTTGTGCGAACGAAGGCGCGGGTAAACTCTTGTTAATTAATAAAAGTATCAAATACAAAATTGTTTATTGTGAATTTATGACACACAGGTAATAATATAAGGGGTCGTCGAGCTGGATCGTTTTTATGGAGTTACCGACATTTTCCCGACCTTTTTCATGTATCCTGTTTAATATACCACTGCTGAACAAAGGCATCTTTCTCAATACTTAATTTAAATAAGATTTCGAATATGCAGTTCTTCCCTTATGAAATGGAAAAACTAAACTAAAAAATTAAACTTCCGAAAGACATGACATTTCTTTTTGAAAAATGTTTACCTAATCAAAAAAACGCGAGTAAAACCAGAGGATAATCTAGTATGTATAATAAAGCAACATGAAACATAAGGGCGGCGCGGCATGCGGCCCGCATTCCACATGGGCGACCTTGCGCGGCCCGCAATGCCAGGCATGGCGAACTACACGGCGGCAACTTATGCAAACTCACTCATGACCCTGCCGGTGTGGTGGTTACTACCGGTTTACGATCTCACTGCTGATACCGTGCATTTGTTCATACGGAAGTAATCTTATCTAGGTACATATACAGGGTGAAATTGATATCATTATCATCCTTCTAAGAGTCTACCCATCAAACTGAACAACTTTTACTATGAGAGTATGGAGGTGCTACTTGGGAATGTTCCTCCATTGAAAACGGAAGATCTTCCACGAGGCTTAGTGTGAAGCCTGGGGACCCCGGCCGTGGTCCAACAGTTCTTAGTTGGACCTTGTATACAGGGTGTTTCATAAGTAACAATAAATATTTGAAACTCTTAAGGGGGTTGTTTAGACCGTCAAACTGAACAACTTTCTCTATGGGACCAACATCGAAATCGCAAAAAAAAAATTGTCATATCCCATACATATTTTAGCTCTAGTCGATTTGTAGAATATAGAACATCAATTTTTAGGGTTCCGAAGTCAACAAGGAACCCTTATAGTTTCGCCATGTCCGTCCGTCCGTCCGTCTGTCCGCGGCTTAGCTCAGAGACGCTTAGTACTAGAAAGCTGTAATTTGGCATGGGTACACATATTAATCACGCCGAGAAAGTGGTAAAATAAAATTTTGAAAAATATTTTTTTTTAGGGTACCTCCCCTACCCGTGAAGTGGGGACGCAATTTTTTTTTCTCGTCTATCCCATGGTGTAGTGTAGGGTATCGTTGGATAGGTCTTTTAAAAATACGGTGGGTGTGGGAAAACCATTTTTCGATTTAGGGATCCGTTAGCGAAATATTAAGCTTTAAGGTGCTAATTTTTGTTAGAGTCGAGTGTCCCCCCCTCTGCCAGCTAAACGGTTGTTTCTAGATATGTGAAAAAATTCATGGCAGTAGTGTATATAATGAAATTAAAAGGAAAACTATCACCGCTAAGTTAGCTTTACAAGTTAACGAGTAATAGTCGACCAACTTAAAAAAAGTACTTTTTAGACTTTATTAGCCGTCAAACCGTAGTATAAAACAAAAAGCCCCCTTCTAAGTTCGTATATTGTGACGGGCAACTACGGAACCCTACCCTGCGCGTGGCCCGACACGCACTTGGCCAGTTTTTTTTTTTCGCGATTTCGATGTTGGTCCCATAGTGAAAGTTGTTCAGTTTGATGGTCTATACCACCCCCTTAAAGGTTTATTTGTATTTTTGTAACACCTTGTATATATCGAATCTCTGTGATTATTTCTCTTGCGCGATATATGTCTCGCATTCGATTGTGAACCTTATTTGTAGTAGGTTACGAGTTACGTATTTACGGTGAACGTTGTCTTTGTATGGAGCATATTTCCGAGAGCGACGGTATCGCCATCTGTTAGCTTCTTTGCTATAACATGTGGGTGTTGACATATATGGCAAACCGATCGGAGCAAGAAATAATATCATAGACGATAGATGTTTTTGTTTGAAATGTCATGAAAAAAACCTTTTCGGAACGTGACCGTGAACGTGTGCTGGGAAGTGAAGTTTACTTTTATGTACCTACGAGTAAATAGACAACATGGATCTAAATCATAAAGGATAGCACTCCTCCTTACAAGCATTGATACAAGAAAATTTTACGTTCGTCTCCGTCGTCGATATTTCCAATTTTACGTGCGTCCCTTTCTATTCCAATGACGTCACAATTACATGAACAACAATTGAGTGACGTCTGCCTAGACATACATTAGAAAGGGACAAAGTTAACGTCACTAAAAACCACTACGGAGAAGAACGATCATTACCGACCATCAAGGAGTATTATCATGTTTTCCCTCTTGTTAGGCAGTCTGTGCTCCTCTATAGAGGATTTCAAACTTCTTGATAGACAACAACAAAGCAAAGAAATACCTACCTTACAATCATTATACAATGGCTATGGAATCAGAAGAATCATAATCATTTATAGCCATAAACCATAGGTATAAAGTACAGACTGCTACGAGTAACTGCTTCCGTGGTCTGTTAAGAGCATTGGGCTCTTGACACGGAGGTCGTGGCTTCAATTCCCACGGGGGACACCTAGTGATATGTCACTTTGAGCGTTTTTCCCCAGTCCTCGTCGCTAGCCTTACTAAACGACGTATCAGACATTTTTGGCGTAACTGACTTATTCATTGCGGGCTGCCTCCGTGGTCTAATGGTTGAGAGCATTGGGCTCTTGATACGGAGGTCGTGGGTTCGATTCACACCTAGTGAAATGTCACTTTGTGCGTTTTTCCCCAGTTGGTTAGGACATTGCAGGCTGAGTCACCTGATTGTCTGAAAAGAAAGATGATGATTCCGTGCTTCGGATGGCACGTTAAGCTGTTGGTCCCGGCTACTACCCTGGTGGTAGTAGTCGTTACATAAAAACCACGTCAGAGGCCGTAAGGCGGTTTGAATAAACTCTGACACCAGGGCTTGCAACCCACTCGATAAGAAGAAAATTGCGGGCGAATCCATTTTCCAAGACGAATCGATTGGTCCAATTGACGAATCTGTATCTTCGAGCGTTACCGAGAAAACACATTTTGAAAGGTTAGGTTATTACGTAGCACTCAACCGAAAAAAGCTTGTTCTGAAAAATCACTTCTATGTTAGTTACGTCGTTTAGTAAGACTAACGAAGACCTGATTGACCTGAATTCCGTCCTTCGCATGGCACGTTTAGCCGTTGGTCCCGGCTACTATCTGTAGTGGGTAGTAGTCGTTACATAAAAACCAGGTCAGAGGCCGTAAGGCGGTCTGAAAAAACTCTGACACCCAGGGCTTGCCCACACGTTAAGAAGAGGAAGAAGTACAGACGATGGGTACGTTGGACGGAACCCTATCACGGGCGTATCCGATACAGCTCCTGATCGGTTTTTGACATTGGAAATATCTTTTCGTTCGCTCTAGTGTAGGCTCCGATTTCACGAAAAAATGCGATCCCTTATATCTCGGAGAGTTGTGAAGATATTATATTCAAAAAAGGCTCAAAAGACGCGTATTCACAAGAGCTATAAGGTGCAAAAAGAATTATTCGAAAAAGTCAAAAACTAAAAAGTTGTGGCCGAAATAGTGAGAAAAAAAATCTCGATATTTTGGAAACGAAGAATGATATCAAAAATTTGAGTAAAACTCCTCCAAACAATTTAGTCAGCTACAATTTGAGTCTAAAACAAGGATTTGCCCTGTAGCCTAAGCTTTTTTGAAAAAAATCTAACCAACATATTCAACGTTGTAGTTTTATTTTGTACCGACCGCGACTTCCTCGTCGCTCAGCGACAATATTTTTTCGAATTCCGTAGATTCATTTCCAATGTGCTCAATAGTCGTGTGAGACACGAAATCTGTGAATTTTTGAACCACTCAACCTTTTTGTCCAATTACCAATAAAATCTTATTCAAATTGAAAATGTAAATTTTTATTTGATAGACGCAATTCAAAGTGGCCAAAAATTTGTTCCGGCAAGTTAAATAAAACAAAAGAAAAAAGTAATAAAGCGTCCAAATATTAGTTAATTGACTTTTTTATCAGTTAAAATAAAACAAAAGAGATTGGTATCAATATTCAAATTTATATCCACGATATCAAAGAAATTACTAATAATTCGGCGAAGCTTTTAAGAATAATCTGAGAATAATTATTTTTACGATATCGATAGAGTCGCACAGAATCTACAAAATTGTAAAACAATTGAAACGTGTTTCTACATTGAAAATATTTACAAAAAAGTTAACGATATGGTGTTTACTTATGGCTTTGCAAAGGTTTAAGGCGCACTAGTAGGACGAAATGCCTTGGAGGCATCATTTATTTTTCATTTTTCGACTAGATTTATACAATCTACCGAAACCTACCTCACTACCTCATGCCGCAGTATTTTTGGATAGTTTATCTTGTGAAATCATAAATTGAACACACGATTGGAATTTTTTACTTCATTCGCTAGGAAATCGTCACAAAGATGACGTATTTTCATACATTTTAAAAAAAAAAACTCGTTTTAGAAGAACTTAAAAAAAGTGTCAGCTTTTTGGTATTTATACTCACATATTCACCATTAGTTTAGCTGGTGATATCATAAAAAAAATCTGTACATTTTTTTTTGTTAATTCTTTTTAATCCAAAATACGGCACACTCACGCACTTTTCGGAAGGCTGGATAATCGCGTTTATGATAGAAAATATTCGTCTGAACCTCGTTTTCTCCTACACATTGAACAACTTTCCACATGGAACATATAGGATATCAGCAAAAAAAAATCGTCTTTCATACAAACGTTCGATCAGTTGATTGCATTTAGTATGGAAAGTCGATTTTTTTTTTTGGCGAATTATTTTGGTTTCTTATGAAAAGCTGTTCGGTAGCATTCTATCTAGTAGTACAATAGTCAGCATATGCTATGCAAGAGTACACAGAAAATCTGACATTGACCTCAAAACTCTTAAAAATCAAACAATACCTTAAAGCAAACCTCTCAAAATGCAAAATACCTTCGCAAGCAGCATCCGTAGGCTCTCTTTGTACTGTTTATGGGCCCTCAAAAGTTATATGGACAATAAAAGTAATATCGTCGCCATCATTCATTGGGACTATTAAACTTAAAGAGATACGTTTAATACGAATACTGTGACTAGGGTATAAAGAGCTATGGCTAAAAACTCAAACAAACATTTAAAAATACAATACGAAAGCATCTCATCCATATATGTATATCCGTTGGGGATATTACCGTTGGCGCGCTCCATACAAACGAAGTCTGGTTATATTTTCAATACTAACAAGTTAAAGTCAATGCAATTTAGATTCTCTATGCTTGTCAGATTTTCGTTGAAATATACAGTTCTACCAACGTTACTTGTAATGTGCAATATGTTATGCTGTTGGTGTATTGACCTACATAAAATAAATAAACTGAGCTAAAGTTAAACATTTTAACGGATTCTTACCGCGAAACTTAATAACTTAACTTTTAAGTAACACGCGTAACTCTCAAAAACTGTGTTAAATAAACTCAGACCCGGTCTTGATTTCTTTCTCTTCTTGTAGTGGGTGCCTGCTATCGGAGGTTGGTTATTATTAGGGCCATTCGAACCCTGGAGAATTCAGCCCTGAAAAGTGAGGTGGTGTTACTGGTGTTCATATCGAACCATTCACACAGGTTCTTCACCCAGGAAGTCCTTCGATCAGGTCTTCACAAAAGGATATTTGAATTCGATTGTGACATCCAAAACCACTCTACTAGGTGAAGTCCAGTTTGTCGCTATTGAGAGAGCAATGATGATGATGATGGATTCCTAGTCGATTTAGACAACGGTAACTGCTATAGGATCTTAACAGAATAACAGTCAGGAACGCAGGATATTTCGGAGTGAAAGTATACCTACGCGTTAAACACAGATACACTCTCTTGTCCTTACCCTCCCATTTCTGATGGAACGGGAGACCGATACGATCAGAAGTGGGGTCGATGAAGTGGCTATAACCGGAGAAACACGATTTGGACGTCAAATATGGGTCCTGAAGAAAGAGAGAGAGAGCCATAGAGCATTATCTGACACAACATTTTGGCTTTTTAATCACAGACTTAAAAGAAGAACCAGACGGAATGTCATCTAATCATGAGTGAAGCACCCATTTCTTTTGTGTGCGTGCTGTCACGCGGTACATAAGGTGACGGGTTGTCGGACCTGCGCCTAGAGCTAGTGCATCTGTGTGAGTGTAAGTCCCTTGTAGAACAAACGAGATTGTATTACCTTGCATGCTTCACATATTTTTAGTGCAATACTCGGTCCGTATTTCTTTCAGGTCCGTGTTTTTAATGACAATCCCGAATGCTACTCCTATCTTTTTCTTATGTCCGCGTGTCATTATACTAACATTTTTCCAGCCCAGTATTTTGTTAAAATGCGATGTCTGAAACTGGCCAAGAAATAGTCTAAAGCAAAGAATGCGAACTCCACACACGCCGGTTTTCATTACGCCCCTCCAACATTGTATTACCTCTTAATGGATCTTAAACATAAGATCCCTCTTTATCTATTGAGTAACCGAATTAATTACACTTAATCCCTACTATAAAACGTTTATTCTTGGAACCTTATACATGTAGCGTTTACGGGGATATTAGATTGTTTTACAATTCTTGTGTCGAGGCCTAAAGTTTGACTGACCATCTTGATCGTCGTGGTGAAGTGATTTGTCTATTAGTCCAATCATTTTTCGGTTTGACCCTAACAATAATTCATCTATCGCTGAAACTTTGCAGTGTGATAAAGTAAAGTATACAGATTACGGTTGACAAATAATCTAGGTTTAATTTTTTCCGGTCCTATAGATTATTAGTCAACCGTAATCTGTATACTTTACTTTATCACACTGCAAAGTTTCAGCGATAGATGAATTATTGTTAGGGTGTCCATACAAGGAAAGTCTAAAATGACTGGACTATATACCTAAGTATTAGAATCTTGCTGATTTCCTTGAAAAATGTCATAGTCAGAAAATCTTCATTGCACTGGCCGTGCCCGCCCATTCTCTGAGCGCCTTTCTCTTCAATTCAAAGCTGTTTTATTTAAGGGTATATTACCGTTGGCGCACTCCATACAAACGTAGTCTAGTAATATTTTCAATACTATCCAATTAAAGTCAATTTAAATTTTTCAGAAAAAATCTAAAAACTAATCGCTATGTTTGTATGAAGTCAGATTTTCGTTAAAATGTATAGTTTTAAAGATACAGGGCCTCAAAGATTTCCATACAAATCTAAAATTAGTCCTAGCATTAAAACTGTATATTTTAACGAAAATCTGACTTCACACGAACTTAAATTATAGTTTCTAGATTGTTTCTGAAAATTTTCATTGACTTTAATTTGATAGAATTGAAAATATCACCATACTACGTTTGTATGCAGCGCGCATTTGCGTTCTCCGAATAATCTTCTCTTAAGAGTCCTTTTACCGCTCAGTGAACTCGCGTCACAATATTTTAGATTTCCAATAAAGATATCCTAAATGGATGGTGGATGTTCTGAGGTTTCAAAATATCTCTCTCGAGGAATAAAGTCGTGAGCATATTATTATGCTTAAGCATATATCCTAAATTCAAAAAAGTGCTACTACAACTTACTAAAGCAATTTTTTATATACCTACTATACTTTTATAGGTTTAAAAAACATTCAAATTTGAAGAATGAAGAAAAAACTGCCACTTTTATATTTAATTTTATATTCTTTCCTTAATATAGTGAAGAGGGCGCTATCAATTTCTGCTGATTTTCCAAACCGTGTTTACGTAGTATTTAAATTGCATTTTCCCCCTTTTTGTATCTTCTGAAAGCGAATACCGTATTGAACAGTTTGCTGACTTGTCAACTGCTGACTGTGCAAGATTACTTACGTTTCTTCTACAACTTTCACTTCTCAAATTACGTTAAGGCACTTTAGGGTAGTTCTCTATCCGGCATTTTCCGCGTCACGTGGTTTTGTTAAACTTTAACAAAAATAAAATCGTTTAATAAACCAAGATTATAATAGATACTTATATAAATTATTTAATGCGTCATATTCGTGGTGCATTTTTTTTTCAGTGTCTTATCAAATTCAAAGAAATCATCTTGTTAGTAAACATTTATTTCTTTGAATCGACTTTTTTCTTTGACTTAGGTATATAGGTACCATTTTTCGCAGAATAGAACAAATACTCTCAGTTTAAATCAAATAACGTTGTTTAACTTTGATCTTACGAACCTTGTTGCGGAGTCGACGTCGATGCAACTTGGACGGAATAAGCGGAAATATCACAACTGAAATTCCACGCACGGAATTTGTTCATAGCACGTTAGTGGGATCACTCACACACGATGGCGCATTTTGACGGAGTGGCATACGTCAGTCCGAAGAAGCATACGCGGTGCGTCAATCCGTCACCGTGTGCGCTTCTAGATGCATAGAAAAAGACCAAGGTCGCTGAAATGTTATCACCATAATCATGGTTACAACCAAATAGTGACGAAGAATAAAACGATCGACAAATTAACGAATAGCTATTCATAATTCATTGTAATAACATTGATAGCCAATAAATCCAATAATCCTTCTTCACTTACAGTCGTGAGACATCAAACCCTATACTTTTAACTTAGTCTTAGTCCGTTCACACACGATGACGCACTGACGGAGCAGCAAACGTCAGTCCGTCATTTTTGAAGCAAGGAGTTGTATGAAACCGCACGAAGAAGCACACACGGTGACGCATTGACGCACCGGGTGTTGGTTCTATGGACTGACATCTGCCGCTCCGTCAGTGCGTCATCGTGTGTGAACGCACTTAGGTCTATAATATTTTGAGTTTGAGCAGTTGATTAGTATTCCAGGAATCAGTCCTGCAACTATCTAGGCTAAATCCATTATTCCAGAAAATCCTGGCTCCTTTGGATTGGTTTTTACCCGGAAATTAAACGTTCCAAAGCTTTATCAGCAAATGAGCAGAATCTGCTCTACACTTTAAACCTCTTGTTTGTTTTCCTCTAGTTTGTTATTGCACTTAAAATAGCTCATAGGACGCATCGCAGCGTAAAATGCGTACTTCGCATACTAGAGCATAATAAAGTGGGTGCGCTTAGTGGTCGCTGCGAGTCTATGCTAGCTCGGAGTGCGGGGGGGCTCGCGCCGTGTGCGGAGGGGTGAGGCACCGGCCGTTGGGGTACAGCGCGCAGGTGATGGGGTACTGGGACTGCTCCCCCCGCCACCTGCACCCCCCGCACGTTAGGCCTGTCGCGACCCGAGAGCGCCCTCACTGTTAGGAATTATATTCACTATAGAGCGTGCCGGGTCGTAACGTAACACATTGAAGGATTAGTTTGACTTGACGTAAAAAATTCCGACGACGACGGGCCGCATCGGGGTGGAGCAGGCCGCATCGCACGGACGAAAATCCGCCGCGAAAAAAGGGGCCTGGGCATATTGTGCGTTCATTGTACTTAAATTGTATAGAAGTGATTTGAGCAGATTTTAGCGCTGCGGCCCGTACTTCGGGTCGGCGACGCATCGGCGGCGTAATATGCGTATAGGTATAAATCTCAATTCAGATTGGCGCTAGAATCACGGCTGTTTACCTCTCAAGTCGACGAGTATTGGAGCATACTATACCTACAAAGCTAAGGGTCACTTTTCATTATTTTTATTTGCAAAGCAATCTGTTTCGAGTCGACGATGTTTGCAGTTCGGTCGGTCTGTTTACAGACTCGAGGACAAACACGACAAATCGTTGTCGCTTTCTGAACGATAATATTATCGAGGGATTTAATGAACTTTTCAATTGCTTTCGTATTTTGTTAGGTTTGAAAGACGCTATCGTTTGTTATGCATACAAAATAAACATTATCAAAATGTAACATTAAACTAAAATAAATTTTAATTAGACACTAAAAAGCGTAAAACTAAATTAATTAAGTAATGTAACAAATAACAAAGAGGAATTCAAACACCGAAAGTGAAGTAAAGGAAGAATAAAATTAAAAATAACCTAATTACCATTATAGCATGTACTTATTGTTGTTTCCAAATACTATTTCTAAGATATAATCCTTAATGACTACGAAAAATAGCTCCATAAGCAACAGCTTCTGAAATGTATCCCTCTTAATAGACAAACAATGTGTTAACTATCACTCTTGCGCAGGGGGAGAGCCCGGGGCCGGAGCGGCGGAACGGCGAGTACGAACCACCCCCGGACGACGACATGCCGCCCGATGACCCCCACCCGGAGCCCCCCGCGCCGGCGGCACCACCTGACCCCCCTCCCGTCACTGTAAGTACTTTCAACTAGTACTACCCCCAATAGCGGAAGAGGCGATTTATCGCATCAGGTATTGTTAATACCACATAATAGTTATCCTACTAGAAAAACAGCTCCATACAAGCTCGCGGCAGCCGGTATTACACACCTAGGTACACACGGGGACACATCATGTTACGCACCCTATATACCCATAACTATACTACGTACAAAACACAAAATAGTGCGGTAGAGAGCCTGCGTAGACGCGGCTGCCGGCGCGGGCGCAGCGTGCCGTGAGACGAAACAACAACAACATATCGCACCCTCTCACACGATTCGCAGTATGCAACTTCTAATAGTTTAAAGTCCAAACAGGGTAACCTGACCTGTCGCCGTGTGTACGTGCGGCAATACGTGAACGTTCACGTACGAGAATGAGCGGGCGGCGCAGTTTGGTAAAAACATAATATCGCTGCGCATGTAGTGGTGTACTGACCTGACCTGAGCTTGAAGCTGTTTTTGTGGTAGGGTATCTATTCTGTAACCATATCTATGATGCTCATACCAAGTTATCAGTATCCAACACCACCTTTGATCTTACGGTTTCCCGTTCAATCACGAGCAAGTGAATCTATGCACCTCGAAAATACACTGAAAAAAATGTTTAGTTAAATAATCGTTCTAGGTTAAATATAACCAAACTTTAGTGATTGATTACCGAACTGTTTAGTAGAACATAATCAAACATTTGGTTAGAATAGCCAATTGTTTAGCTATTTTAAACAAATGTAGAACATAATCAAACATTTGTTTAAAATAGCTAAACAATTGGCTATTCTAACCAAATGTTTGATTATGTTCTACTAAACAGTTCGGTAATCACTTAAGTTTGGTTATATTTAACTAAACATTTTTTTCAGTGTATTCTCAGTTATTACATTACTTCGTTAATAAAGTCGCTTTAGTCTAAATCGACTGTGAAAAATCATCACCAGAAGTCCACAATACTCCACTCAATGCAATATTCGATTCTGAAATTAAATTAAAAGACTGCCATTACATTCTTTGCACGTATGTACCCATTTCCCCACATAACAGTTAAGTTCCAAGATAGCTCAAAGGTAATTAATTAATTTAGCCAACCCATTTACCGTTTGGTCCTCTGGGTAGAGAACGCTATGGCTTCCTATAATTCGGCTCCTTGCTCTTTTACTCGAATATATAGACATACTTTAACCGACGACGAACCGACCGACTGACCTACCAACCTATGGGCAAAACTATAGGTATTCTGTGACTATGTTGGCGTGAATAATCTAGAAATCCAACGTTAGTTAAATACTCTTCGGAATCGCACAATTCTTAACCTGCCTATGCCCTCAACTCTAAGGTCTTCCAAACAAGGATATAATTATATCCTCAGTTCCAGTGCCAATTGATTGTCTACATTTAGACAGGTTTGAGTTTTTCTGACTGTTTACGAACGACATAATTATCAACTTCAAACGGTGAAGGAAAACATAGTGCATTTCGCTGAAAAAGAGATTCTGATGCGTATGTGAAGTCTACCAATCCGCACGCATGGTGGACTAATGCCCATACACTCTCCTCGAGGCTAGGCCTGTAGTGGGACTTATAATAATGTCTACAGACGAATAACTAAGCTTGTATCTCAATCCTCCACAAGCAACCGCAGAAGACCCGAGCGGTGGTGGTATCGTTGACCCCCGAGCGGCAGCGGGAGACATGGGCGAAGAAGGCAGAGTTCCTACTGGCGGTCATCGGCTTCGCGGTGGACCTGGGCAACGTGTGGCGGTTCCCTTACATCTGCTACCAGAACGGCGGTGGTAAGCATGCCCCTTAACATCTTCGAAGAGAAGAGAAGATCCTAATGACCCTGATTAATAAACTATCATCACAAAAACCTAACCTAATAAAATAATTAATATATAAGGTAAAAAAATACACCGGTTATAATGTGCAGAAGTTACTTTATGGTCTAATAATCTTTGGGTAGTAACATATAAAATCATTGGTATAGAGCGTCATTCGTCAATAATCGACTTATTTTAAATGAATGCCACAAAACGTAAACTATTATTTTGAAGGTTTAAAACTTATTCGTAGGTTTAACGAGTGCAATCTACAAAGCAAGTTTAAGTGGAAATGTTGGAAGGGGACGGCCTAGACGTACATATACGAACGCATGAACGGACTAATGAATGTGGAGGAAGCTAAGGAGGTTTGTCAGGATCGTATAGCATGTGGCGTTCCGTTGTCTCTGCATACCCCATGTAGTGGGAGACAGGCGTGAGAATATGTATGTATGTATTTAAAAAAATCCCGACATCGTATGTAAAACACCATTTCATATGATTGTTTTACCTCACATAGATGGCTGAGTTTAATAAAAAGTCAATAAGTAGGTAGGTATAAAAGCGGATTGATTGGTGACCGAACGTGAACCGCGATGATCGTTACATGATTCTATGGTGGCTTATACATTTCAAATTGGTTAACTGTAAACTACTTTAACAGGTAGATGACACGATTGTGTCGAGACCTCCGCTTTTAAATACCAAGTAGACAAAGTTGTATTACGTTATGCAATACAACCTGCCCACCAAATAATTTCTACTCTACGCGTGTTTCGCTCCACCAAGGAGCATCCTCAGGAGTTAGATCGACGAACGTTCGAAACAGAGTTGTAACCCCGCCGAGTGTCGGACACCGAGCGAGCGAGTAAACTACTCTTTTTAAATGACGCTAGGCTGATCGGTGTGTGTGTGTATACGCTTAAACATACGCATATTATATATCTCGTCCGCATTATCAGTCTATACACTACAAACAAAGTATCTAAGCTCAAAGTATTGGGACAAACTCAAGTCTTCCAAATTGTCGTAATCGTGCCCAAACTTTAGAAGTCAATCGCCCTACCGACCTGCCCTCTCTTCTGAATACCTTCAGAATCGACGAGTCATTAATTTACTTTCCAATTAAACAAGTAATTTGCTTTTCATTCCAATTATTTTGATTATATTCTGTTAATTTAATCAAGATTTGAAATAAAGCTCTTTAACTAACAAAATTATCAATGCCCTACCTATATTATTGGTCCTAGCAACATGAAATTTGGACTGTGAAAATATCAGGACCTATGGTACAGCCGTCAAAAGGTACATTTAGAACCTGAATCAAATGCGTGATGGATGAGCATACTTCGAAAGATTAACGTTCGTTTACTGGACATAAGCTAAATATCACCCACTGAATTTCGCATTACAATATCTCCAGAACTATAAAGTTCGACTTCGAGAACTCTGCACCTCACCGATTTGATCAGAGTACGTTTAACGACGGCGGCGTTCTTTACCGACACTTCCATTCAAATTCACATAGTATATCTCTTTCGTATGTCTGCTATCATACATCCTCACATGATCCTCACTATATGACCAAACCAACGAAGCATACCTTTCCCAATTCTTGTCAGGACATCTTTCAATTTACATCGATCTCTAATCAAACAATTTCTCACTCTATCTCTCAGCGTAGTCACATTTCCTAAGATACATCTTCCCACCAGGTGCCTTCCTGATCCCGTACTGTGTGATGCTGCTGTTTGGTGGTCTGCCGCTTTTCTTCATGGAGCTGGCGCTGGGCCAGTACCACAGGTGCGGCTGCCTCACGCTCTGGAAGAGGATCTGCCCAGCTCTTAAAGGTAAGGGTTTAAGGAAAAGTGTCATAAACCTTTAAACCAAACAAAAACGAACAAAAAAAACTGGTCTTCCATAATAAACTGCAATGCCTACTTGACTCAAAAGTTGTTCAGTTTGATGGGTAGACTAGAGCACGGATGATAACATATTAAAAACTTTTTAAACAGTATTCAAATCCTAACCTATCATCATCATCACTCTCATAAGTAAAAATAAATATTTAAAACTCTTAAGGGGGTTGTTTAAACCGTCAAACTGAACAACTTTCTCTATGGGACCACCATCGAAATCGCGAAAAAAAAAATCTGATATCCCATAGGTACATATTTTAGCTCTAGTCGATTTGTAGAGTATGGAACATCTTTTTTTTTCGCGATTTCGATTTTGGTCCCATAGTGAAAGTTGTTCAGTTTGATGGTCTAAACCACCCCCTTAAATGTTTATTTGTATTTTTGTAACACCTTGTATACGTCCCACTGCAGATTCGAGCTACTACCCTCAGAGAGTACTATGTACTATGGTAGTCCACTAAGCGTGCCCGATCATAATTTCTTCTTCAGCGTATGCAGGTTTCCTCATGATGTTTTCGATATTACGTACATAAGTTAGAAAAACTCATTGGTACAATCCCCCCTATAAAAATCAACAAATTCAACAAAATATTTTATTCACTCAAAAGATTTCCCGATCGTGAACAAGTCTAAATACGAATAAAGGTTTTAATGGATCCCCGATACACGGGAGACCCGATAGAGGCGAGCAAACAGATTGGAGAGATCCCTGGGGACGCCACAATCACTTAGCATGTTTTGTAAAATGACACTGTTTTGTGTCGGGAATTTTGAGTTATTATAACAGAAAGAAGGATATATTAATCCATAGTAAGAGATAACTATCAAACCCTTAAGGAGTATGGTCGTGAGCAGATAATTATTAGTATATGCTTCAAACAAAGTAGAGGTATACCTGATCAAACCACTCTCGTCGAATTAAAATTTTTAAAAGAATTTGGTTATTTTTATAAGGGTCTTGCTTAGTTAAGATCTTGTCGGTCGAATATTCGCCAATCAAATCTCTTTTTCGATAGTTCCTTGAATTCCTGAAACGACACGACATCAACCTTTTCTTTCACCTGTGCTTGATAACTCTGTCTATGTCTTCCTCTGCCTCTCTTCCCCTGTATTTTTCATTCCATTTCCATTTTATTGATTCTTAACTTTCCACTGGTCTACGCGTACCAAGCATCGGGCATAGCTAGTTTAATTATAATACAATTAATGTCAGGCCGATGGGGCCGAAAGATTCTCGAGTGGCGACCGCGTACCGGAAAGCGCAGCGTGGGTACAAGGTGGACCGACGACCTGGTGAAGGCGGTGGGAACCTGTTGGATGAGGGCAGCGCAGGACCGGTCGTTATGGCGATCCTTGGGGGAGGCCTATATCCAGCAGTGGACGTCCATCGGCTGAGATGATGATGATGACTAAATATAATATAAAACCCTAAACTTGTCTTGTCTGTAACATTGAAAACATTAACAAAGTAAAGCTAGGCACTGCTAGCATCTAAATAAGAATAAACTCTAGATCCAGACAGTCAAACAGATCCTAAGCCTATTTTCTCGGAACTGCCTTCAAACTTAAACTAAGTAAGTACTAAGTAGGTAACGGTATAATTAATACACAAAAGGAAAAGGTTCGATATTTAGTTGTAAATAAGACGACCTAATTGGTTATATCTTGAAACATTTATCTCTAAGCTGTTTTACTTTGAATAAAAATAATCAACAGTCAATTTAGGTTATGGCATCTCTAAAAATAATACTCAGGTCAACTGATTTTATGATACTACTTGCTGTGGAAATCAGACATATTCTAAATCTATAGGTATATCAAGGGTAGGTAAGTATATCGAAGGGTGTAAGAAAAAATTCTTTAGGACTTCATGCATTCGGATATGTGTAAATCGGACTTCCGTTACGGACCCAGGGTATAATCACATTTCATAGGTAGAATTTGTAAACTTTCCCCGGCATGTGCACAACAACCCACCAAAGTTTCATCGCAATCGGTCGAGCCGTTCTCGAGTGAGGGCGTGACCAAGGGAAACTGGGATTTATTCTTCAGGATTCCGCAGTTCCGTCCGTTCGTCTGTCCGCGGCTTAGCTCAAAGACCTCCATCCCCCTTTCATCTGCGAGGGACGAGACGCAGGCTGGGTTTCCATCCTTATGTCGTTGACCTAACAACCATTCGCACGAAGAAGTTTGCTTCATCTTTTATAATGCGCACGGCTAAGGAGTGGAACGAACTGCCTGCGGACCTGTTCCCTGAGCAATACAACCTGGGCCTCTTCAAGGCGAGAGTGAATAGGCATTTTTCTAGATAAGCATGATACATCTTCGGCCTCATCATCACTTAACATCAGGTGAGATTGGGGTCAAATGTTTACCTATCACACATAACAACAAAAAAAGACTCTTAGTACTAGAAAGCTGTACTTTAACATGGGTGTATTAATCACGCTGACAAAGTGGTAAAATAAAATCTTGAGTTTATGCTTGAAATTAAGCTTTATTATGCTCGTTGGCGTAGTGAAGCTTCGGTATCGGAAACGATCACCAAAGTTAAGCAACGTTACGTCCGGTCAGTCTTTGGATGGGTGACCGTTTAGTGGTATTTCATCTCGAGCGTCTCAGTGCTTCGGAAGGCACGTTAAGCTGTTGGTCCCGGATATTTACGTCTGATGGTGGCGTAACTATTCGTTAAGCCAGGTCAGAGGCCTATTGGCGGCTTGAAAATTCTCTGACAGCAAGTTCATCACTAACTTGCCTCCACCGATCTGCACTGGGCTCGCGTGGTGGAGTATGGGCCACTCCTTCTCACCTTTATTCGTGAGAGGAGGCCTTTGCTAGTGGGATCCTACAGGCTTTAACTATGCTTTTGTTATGTTAGTTATTTTAAGATCATAGATTTTTACAATATCAAAGCAGGAACTCTGAAACTACGAGTACATCTATGAGTCTCACACAGAGAACGGAATAATGTGCGAAAAATCACATCTCAAACATAGCCTTTTCAAAGGTCCTTTTTAATCAGTGATACGATTCAGTGCCCACGGGTGACAAGCCCCTTTGTGAGACGCGACACGGACTGGACTTTATCGACTGTGTGCACCAAAACTTTACTATCCTTTAGGCCCTTCCCAAACGACTGACATAACTGCCTCCGTGGTCTAATGGTTAAGAGCATTGGGCTCTTGACACGGAGGCCGTGGGTTCGATTCCCACGGAACACCTAGTGATATGTCACTTTGTGCGTTTTTCCCCAGTTGGTTAGGACATTGCAGGCTGAATCACCCGATTGTTTGAAAAGAAAAATGATTCCGTGCTTCGGATGGTACGTTAAGCCGTTAGTCCCGGCTACCTCTAATGGGAGTAGTCGTTACATAGCTCTGACACCAGGGTTTGCTGCCCAAGCGATAAGAAGAAGGACTGAAATTTACGTCGCGTAGTTTTAAAATATATAAGGACAGTTCCTATATACTGGAGAGGTGAGAGGAAGTGAGATATGGCCAGTGCGGATGGTAGAGGCAAGTTAGAGGTCAGTTTATTAAAACGCCTAAACACTTTTATGAAGTCGGTTCTTTTTATGAAACAAGTTTTTTCTGGAAAGTCACGTTGCAGGTTTTGCCGCGAGCCGTTGTCTCTTGCGTGGTGTTTGGTATGCGTTTTTGCTTGCCACGAGGCTCCGCAATCTGTTCTCAGCTATGTTTTTGCTCAATAACAATACTTTAGATTGAGATAGATACTCCCACAAACAACTTGACACTGGCAGAAATTCAGTGGTAACGCACAATATTAATTCATAAATAAAAAAAGTAAGAAAGGTATCAGATCTCATGTAATCAGGTAAAACATGTGATCTGAAGGCTCTCTTATTTACTGCCCGAGGTTATAGTATACTATTTTTCTCCTCGACGGAGGTGGAAAGCGGCAACTTCGTTTAGCGCAGTGGGACGAAAATTTACGCATAATGATAAACAACTTTCCGTATCGAAAAACGAAAAGATTGTTGTATCTCCTAAACACGGACCTGAAAGAAATACGGAGCGAGTATTGCACTAAAAAGATGTGAAGCAAGCAAGGTAATACAGTCTCGTTTGTTCTACAAGGGACCTACACTCACACAGATGCACTGGCTCTAGGCGCAGGTCCGACACCCCGTCACCTTATGTACCGCGTGACAGCACGCACACAAAAGAAATGGGTGCTTCACTCATGATTAGATGACATTACGTCTGGTTCTTCTTTTTAGTCTGTGCTCCTAAATTAAAAAAAGTAATGATATTCACTCGTGCTCAGTGACTAGAAACAATCAAAAAGATTAGCTACGATTTCCCTCACGTGTGTACGGGGCTTTTATGTATGTCAGACCCTTTATAAATATACAGCAGGCAATGCTTTTAACGCCAAGACAAATGGTGGCCACTCGGACGAAGTGCCGATGGACTAGTTAAAATGTATGAAACCCCTGCTTGGAGCTTGGGGTCAAGTGGTACGTCTATGGTCTTATAGTATAGGATCCAGGGAAAGCAAAAGTCGCAAGTATTATGGGATGTCGATTTATGTATACAGGGTAAAAAAAAACACCTAGTAATACTTAAGGTGGTTGGAGAGCTGTCAATTTCATACAAAACGTTGTCGTATAACACTAGACGGTGTTAATAAAAGTAATGTTTTATATATGGAAAAATAGCTTAGAAAATCTAGTTTGCGCGAATCAAATAATATTTACAATTTATAATATTATTACGAAGATATCACGCTTTGAAATTATTCATACAAAATTTCAAACCCTTATATCTTCGTAATTATATTACAAATTGTAAATATTATTTGATTCGCGCAAACTAGATTTTCTAAGCTATTTTTCCATATATAAAACATTACTTTTATTAATACCGTCTACGAGTGTTATACGACAATATATATTTTGTATGGACGGAAACCACCTTAAGTAAGGGATTGCTTCAGACTATCAAACTAAACAACAATCGAAATCGCAAAAAAAAACAGTAATTTCATACAAAACGGCAGTACCGACTTGACTCAAATGATTGAAGAGTGGATTTGTTTTCGCGATTTCGAATTTGGCTCCATAGTGAAAGTTGTTCGATTTGATGGGTCTGAAGCACCCCCTTAGTGCGTTCACACACGATGACGCACTGACGGAGCAGCAAACGTCAGGCCGTCATTTGTGAAGCAAGGAGTTGTATGAAAACGCACGTAGAAGCACACATTGTGACGCATTGACGCACTAGGTGTGGACTTCCAGTGGCGGATACAGGGGGGGGCCCAGGGGGCCATGGCCCCCCCCACGAACCTCTGAATTTTGAGGCCGAGTAAAGAAATGAGCTCTCTTAATTTCTTTTAATCTTAATACGTGGCCCGAGTTGGCCGATGGGCCCCCCCCCCCCCAACATGAAATCCTGGATCCGCCCCTGTGGACTTCTGCCACTTCGTCAGTGCGTCATCGTGTATGAACGCTGTTTTGTTACACCCATAGGGTCTTTCTTAAAAACCTGACTATTCTTTAAAGCTGACCACATCACACCATCTAACTGAACAAATTTTTCCGTGGAACTATTATTGTTGGCTGGGCTATTGCAAGCAAGGTTCGTTATGTAACACTGCGACCATCGCTGATCTTTTGTGTTCGCCCCAAGCTCACCCATATTTTACACATACATCCGAACTAATTTTTTATTATTCTCGGGTATGCAGGTTTCCTTACGATGTTTTCCTTCACCGTCGAGCTAGTGATAATGTTAAATACAACCGTACATAAATTCCGTGGAACTAACATCGGAATCGCGAAAAAAAATCAGCTTCATTCGATGTTGGTCCCATAGAAAAGGTTATTAAGTTTGATGGTCTGATCATTCTTAAAAAACCGTCATTATTTTAAGAAAGACCGAGCATCAGTCCAACTTAGAATCAGTTGACATTGAAATCAATACGATGCTTTCAAGAGTTGAAAGAGGAATGAATATATAAAGCCTAGACTTCGAGTAGGAACGAAATCTGTCTGCAAATATTTGCCTAGCTCTTCATTGGTCGCGGCCTGCCCCCGCACGTCTACAAAAAAATGCATTGGACATTACAAAAAAATGTCATATAGTAAGCTTTTAAAATGTTATGAAAGTCAAGGTCAACGGCTTGAATAACTAAGAAATATGAGGACTGTAAAGCTAGCAGTATCTATTAGGGTTGCCAACCCTACTATACAAGGTGTTACAAAAATACGCATTTCAATCGCCGTTTAGGTGGAGGTCATTCACTACGCAACGCGGGAAGACTGGCCAGCGTGTCCCGTCGTACAGAAATGGCTTCTAAAAACCCACGAGTAATAGGTCCGACTTATTATGAGCGACTTCCTGAACATCTGAGGAATGTAACCAATGACGAATCATTTTACCGCCAACTAAAAAGTCTTTTGCTGGATAGTGAATTTTATTCTGTAAACGAATTTCTTTTGTTTGACTTTAAGTAGACTACAATAAGTAATTGTAGCGACATTTTATTTAAATTATTATTTAGAATTGTATTTTCTTATGTTTTACATATAATATTTATTTGACATTGTTACCCTCTAGATTAGTTATGTTGACATTTTATTGTTCTATTTTAAATTCTTGACGATCATATTATCCTTTGACATTTTTATTTTTATGTAATGTACTTCCTTACTTGTAATTATGAATTTGATAATATGAAATAAATGATTCTATTCTATTCTATTCTATACAAATAAACATTTAAGGGGGTGGTGTAGACCATCAAACTGAACAACTTTCACTATGGGACCAATATCGAAATCGCGAAAAAAAAAATGATGTTCCATACTCTACAAATCGACTAGAGCTAAAATATGTATGGGATATCAGATTTTTTTTTCGCGATTTCGATGTTGGTCCAATAGAGAGAGATGTTGAGTTTGACGGTCTGAACAACCCCCTTAAGAGTTTTAAATATTTATTTTTACTTATGAAACACCTTGTATAATACAGGGTCCTTCTTAATTATGCTGACACTTTTTAGGGGGATGATCAGACCATCAAACTGAACAACTTTCTCCATGGGACATCGAAACACGAAAAAAATATGTCCCATACATTTTGCTCAAGTAGGTTTGCAGGTTTATATGGAGCAGCATTTTTTTTAGTATGGGCGTAAACAAATGCGTTTCAAAATAATTATTAAACTGAAAAATTTCACAACCCTCTTTAGAAGTGCATTTTAATTAAGTTGCCGTTCTCTTGTAGCAGGCTTAAATCAAATATTGATCTAGGTAGCAGGTACACCATTAGAAAAACAACATTAATTTCACCCTATTCACTCTTCCCTCTTTTTTACGTGCGATTTTTTCTAGTAAAGCTCTACCGAAGACAATCTCGAGAGCAAAAAAGGTACATAATAACTTCGTTCCGTGATCTATTGGCCATATCTGTGTATTCTAACTCCAAGGCGATCTTCCCGAGTGTAATTTGACCAATCAGGAGACGGAGAGAGTTTCTAAGTATAAAGTTTAAAAGCTTGAAATAAAATAAAGTTGTTTTTTAAAAGTTCTATAAACTGTCTACGTTGTAACTTAGAGATAGGAAGTACTAATGGTTCAAAATAATCTGTACTAATTTCACAACGCTTTTCAATTAAGAACCTGCCTGCCGGTAGTACTTATTCTGTGGCTCCTTTACTCGTAAATAAGTACAATTAGATTTAAGTTTAGGGTAAGTTTTGTTTGTTCTAGTGTTTTTACTATTTTATTCTATTAAGACGCTGTTATACCGTCGAGGCCGTTTTTTTAACAAGAACGAAAGTGTTTTAAACTGTGTTTTAAAGTCTGAAATTAAATTATGTCTTATTTAAGGATCGGGATCGAGATTAAGTTTACTAGATAGAAAAAAATCCCAAAGTTACCCCTTTTTGTTATGTTTTTTCAATACCTACTAAGATTAAACTGCTGATATTTAACTTTTTATTCTTCTACTTAACTAAATACATTAAATATTTCTAGTGAACTCAGGAGAAGTTTTAGCTTAGAAACTCCCATTAGCAAAGATATTGACGAAAAACACGTTTTTTTGCGATCCTGCTTTCAATTGGAGCGGGATGACTAATTGTAAACTTATGCTTGCAAGAAAGAGACGCTTGCACTGGGATAACCTAGTTGTTACATTTACATTAGCTGACATAGCCCAAAGAATTGCTAAACTAAAGTGGCAATGGGCGGGGCACATTGCTCGCAGAACCGAGGGCCGATGGGGCCGGAAGGTTCTCGAGGGGCGGCCGCGTACCGGAAAGCGCAGCGGGGGTAGGCCAGACACGGTGGACCGACGACCTGGTGAAGGCGGCGGGAAACCGTTGGATGAGGGCAGCGCAGGACCGGTCGTTATGGCGATCCTTCGGGGAGGCCTATGTCCAGCAGTGGACGTCCATCGGCTGAGATGATGATGATGATGAATTTACATTATAGACATTTAAAAAAATTACGATATGATGTTTACGTGTCCTTAACTCCAAATTAAATATTTTTAGATTTCATGGTCGCACTGTAAACTCGTACTCCAGCTACAGCAAATCAAATACGAAAACATAATGCTCCATAAACACGATCATTAATGTTATCAGTTATCACATGTGTATGAGTTACTTCTCCCTTTTTCACCCTTATCTAATGCAATCAAACATTTCAAGATGCGTCGTATCGATGATTTATTACGCTTTATACACACGATGAATGCGCGGTAATATTATTGGTATGAATATTTAAAATATGTTTTGTGCCATGGTAATAAGTTTGTTAATGCTAAAAGTAGCATGGAGTCATATTTTATCAACCCTAACAATTATGAGAATACAAGCCTACGAAAAGCCTACGCCGTAGCAAGGGCCGTAGCATATCGTAGGCTGTACGCTACAGTATCAACATATAATAAGAAAGTAATGAAAGTAATTATTCGCTGGTATTGTTCCCACTACTGGGACTTGTGGAGAATTCAATGATTCTAGTAAGAAAGTCAACATTTACGCAATGACTTATTGAAAATCTTAAACATTTTCAGTTCAAAGTAGCAAGAAATAGATATACTAAGGGAAACAGTTGCATTACTTATTGTACCCTTGATGATACTGAACAACTTTCCCAAAGAAAAGGATATTCGCAAAAAAAAAATCTACTTTTCATACAAAACTTCGATTAGCTGATTGCATTTAGGTAGTAGGTACCTATGGGAACTTCTAATTTTTTTACGAATTTTCTTTAGGCTACTTAGGAAAAGTTGATAAGTATCATGGGTACAAACAATCCAACAAATCCATACATGGGTACAGTAATGCAACTGTTTACCTTAACACCCTGTATAGAGGGTCCTTCTTAATATGATGACACTTTTTTAAAGGGATGATCTGACCGTCAAACTGAACAAATTTCTCTACGGAGCCGACTTCGAAATCGCAAAAAAAAATCTGTTGTTCATACATTTGAGTCGAGTTGGTAGGAACTCCAGTTTTGTATGAAACTAGTGTTTTTTCCGAGATTTCGATGTTGGCTCCATAGTGAAAGATGTTCAGTTTGATGGTCTGAGACACCCCCTTTAGTATTACTAGGGTGTTTTGTTACACCCTGTATAGAGCGTCCTCCGAAGCAACATAAACTGTTCAATAAACTCAATAAATCAAATCAAACTGCGTCTCCGAGATATCAGTTACAATCAGAAATAAATCGCGTCATCTCGCAACGCGTAAACCAATTAGCGTTGCGATATCATTTGATTACCGACGACAGATGGCGTTGATTCGATTCTAAACATGGCGTCTGTGACGTCACAACTTGCAGACAAGTTTACGCCGCGAAAATTGGCGTAGCGGAGATGATTAATTTGATTCTGGGTGTTTGGATTTATTGTCAGTTCATAAATGGCTTCGAGTTGTTTTTGTTTGATCTTAGATGCGTGGGGACTGAATTTGTATTTTATTGAATCAATCTATGGTATTATTCCTGCATTCATTCTCTATTTAAGGCCAGGTTATCCCAGTGCAAGCGTCTCTTTCTTGCAAGCATAAGTTTGCAATTAGCCATCCCGCTCCAATTGAAAGCAGGATCGCAAAAAAACGTGTTTTTCATCAATATCTTTGCTCATGGGTGTTCTAAGCTCAAAATTCTACGGAGTTCACTAGAAATATTTAATGTATTTAGTTAAGTACAAGAATAAAAAGTTAAATATCAGAAGTTTAATCATAGTATTGAAAAAACATAACAAAAAGAGGTAACTTTGGGATTTTTTTCTATCTATTAAAATTAATCTAATCGTGTTATTGAGCACGGTCGCCTATCAGCTAGATCCTTAAATAAGACATAATTGGTTTTCAGACTTTAAAACCCAGTTTAAAACACTTTCGTTCGTGTTCAAAAAACGGCCTCGACCGAATAACAGCGTCTTAAGGAATAATAACTGAGGAATAATACCATAGATTGATTCAATAAAATATGGCTTAAATGTATTTCAATCTAATTTCAATGTGTTAAACTACTTTAATATTAAGTTCTTCGCACAAAGGAAGTATAATCCCCAGTATTAACTGTGCCACGTCAGTATTACTTGACAGGACTTTCGCAATTGCGGATTAAAAGTGATTGTAGTACCAAAATCATCGAAAAACGTCACGCAATATCGACGATCGAATTTCGTGGTAGCACTCCAGGAGTATGAAATGAAATGAAATTATGAAATTTTTCTTAATAGGTATTCTTTTTCAGAATGGCAACTAACCTTGCTTCAAGTATCAACAAACATTAGGTATAAGAGTGCAAGGGCCTAACATCGTAGCATGACGACGCGCGCGACATAATTTTATTACATCTTCTATGTGGCGGTGCCATGATATCAAAGTATACTTTTTATTTTTAGGGCTTCAAAATGGAATGACATATCTAGTGGTTGCAATTGCATGTCTTTACTCTTCAGCCAACAAAAGCACTATACATTAAACCCAATCCCTCAGACGTTTTATACGACATCAACGAAAAACAGAGTGATCTACGTAATTCTAAACCTTCAACACACAACTTCCTTGGTCAAAGCCACGCAAAGCTTAAACAACATCCTTATTTCCCAGGCGTGGGCTACGCGATCTGCATAATCGACATCTACATGGGCATGTACTACAACACGATCATCGGCTGGGCAGTGTACTACCTCATAGCATCCCTGGCTTCCATCAACTCCGTCCTACCCTGGACCAGCTGCAACAATGAATGGAACACGCCTCTCTGCTCGCCTGTCACATCTCCTCAACACAATTCTAATGCTACGACCCCGGCTAAGGAGTTTTTTGAGTAAGATAAAAAATATTCTACATTTATGATTCATTTCAGTGGGATTGTACCAAAACCAAATGATCTAAGTACAACTTTGGAATCAGGAAAATTCCCTATTTGGGTCAGTGAACTAAATCCCTGTCCTTGGCCCCCGTTTTACTACTATCTTTGCAGAGGTTTAAAAATCTATTTCTCTAGGATCAGTTACCTAAATATCTACTCAGAATTAAACCGAATAAACTATGTCACCACTTACATTAGACAAAGTAATTAAAAGAATCAATTGGGAAACAGATACCTACGATAATCTTACCAAAACGAATTTATTATCCAGACGCAACGTCCTAGAACAACAAAGATCGAACGGTCTGGATGACATGGGACCTATCAAGCCATCTCTAGCCCTCTGCGTGTTCGGAGTCTTCGTGCTGGTCTACTTCTCGCTTTGGAAGGGAGTCAGGAGCTCTGGCAAGGTAAGGCCTGGATACCTTGTACACCTATAGGTAGGTACACAAGTATGTGACTACTTCGGCGTAAGCCTGATACACACTTGGCCGTATAGACTGAGGTCAAACGCAAACCACAAATTCAAGAGACATGTAGGATCTTGTGGAGGAAAAAGAGAAGTTTTATCTCGGGCTAATTGGGGATCGGGTATTTCAGGAAACGTGGTCCTACTAACGATAACGTAAGACGTTGCAGTCAAATTCGCAGCGAATGGGCGCGCTAAACGTAGATACACTCTCTCGTCCTGAATCTTATGGAACGGGAAACCACTTGGATCAGAAAGGAATGAAGTGTCTCCTAACTGATGCCAACTGTTTAGTAGATATCTTTAGCTGTCAAACTTAGCTATATCCTTTAGATTTATGTTCTGTTTCGCCCCAGGTGGTGTGGGTAACAGCTTTGGCACCGTACGTGGTTCTGTTGATCCTGCTGGCTAGAGGAGTTACGTTGCCAGGAGCGACTGAGGGCATCCGGTACTATCTGACTCCTGAGTGGCACAAGTTGAAGAATTCTAAGGTAAGCCGTTCTTACATTTTGAGGATAGTTTCTGTTTATTTCCGGTAGTCGGACTTTTTCCCCAGTATCTATGAATGAATAAATATTATTAATGTTATTCATTCCCAAAAGGGAAACCCGGAATGAGATTATGACCGTGAGCAAAATTCCAAGAAATTAAAAGTCGGATACGATTTTAACATAAAATCTATGAAAGTCGGTATACTTATATCGCCAAGTCACGCAATATTTCGACGTGCAAAGAAGCAAAATCATACCAATACTTACATTAGTTCAAAGTTTTATGAGTACAGCATACAGTACTGCAAGACTTACTGCAAATCACCTGATAACTATACCTCATCAGGTATGGATCGACGCGGCTTCACAAATTTTCTTCTCCCTGGGTCCTGGTTTTGGAACGCTCCTGGCTCTGTCCAGCTACAACAAGTTCAACAACAACTGCTACCGGGACGCCCTCATCACGTCTTCCATCAACTGCCTGACGAGCTTCCTTGCTGGCTTCGTTATATTTTCTGTTTTAGGGTAAGTTTAATACATCGTTCCATCGAAGCACCCTGAATGATAATATGTGCACTTTGTTGCTTTGTAAAAGTACAGTTCAAGCTGTTTGTTAGATGCAGAACAAGTTTAACCACCAGATATTTAAAAAGACGGTATCGTAGGTTTAACAAGATGCTAAGAATTTTCTCGAGTTTTGGCAACACTTTCTTCTACAGAAAATATTACAAATACTTTTAGTAAAACCAAATGACTGATTAAAACTAAACGAATGATTTAAACAACATTCTCATGAATAACCGGAGATGTTTATCTTCAATCTTTAAAAGGTTTAAAGGTTTTCTAAATTATATAACAGGTGCGAGCACAACAGGACAGCAATTGATCGTAGTTTTACAAGCTACTGCTTACAATGACCTTCACCGATAAATTAACAAAAATCTTCGTAACATCGAAAACCGAAAAACCGGGTTCTCTTTTTTATGAGCAAGATCTTCCAAAAATTCTCATGTTTGCTCTTCAATGTACCTACGGATTTGTTTCAACCAAAGCTGTCCTGAGTTTTCTCAAAGTTTTTTCTATTATCTCATTAGGTACATGGCACACATGCAGAACAAAAGCATAGAGGAAGTGGGTCTTGAAGGACCTGGCCTGGTCTTCATCGTGTACCCTGAAGCATTAGCTACTATGACAGGATCCGTCTTTTGGGCTGTTATATTCTTCTTGATGCTCATCACTTTGGGTCTGGACAGCACTTTTGGAGGTAAGCCTCTAATACTAGTTGAAACTGCTTATTCTAGAATCTTCTTGGACCGGTAGTCCGTTAGATGTGTTTGCAATAAAAATAGATGCTGTTACTAATGTTATCCCCTAGCTGTTACTAAGGGTAAGAGATCTCGCTGAGAACCGCGAATAGTGGAAGAAACATTTAGCAGAGGAAAGAGCTATGCACGGCTGGGCGTGGTTTGCTTCCTTGGCTTGAATGTGGGAGGCATGATCAAGTTGCAAACCCGATTCACACAGCTATCGCAAATGCGGCCGTAACTCTCGTATAAGGCCGCTATGCTATGCTACGCTGCTTGCATCATAATGGATGGAAAGGCCAATGATAACGTGTACTTGCAGGTATAGAGGCGATAACAACAGCCCTGTGCGACGAGTATCCCAGGGCGTTCGGGAATCACAGAGAGAAGTTCGTCGCTGTCCTACTGTTCTTGATCTACCTCTGTGCCTTGCCTACTACCACTTATGTAAGTACCTAGGTATCATCGAAACGATCATTTCTGTTTGCTAAATCTTTTATATCCCGAAAACTATTTTCTGGGATACAGTATATTTAAATGGTTTTAAGTTAAAATTAATTCTCATCATCATATCGTATGGCATTTTTTGTCTTCCTGCTTGGATCCAGGGAGGTTTAAATTTCGAGGTCAAGATGTTTTAGCCAGTCTTCCGCTGCCGGGGTTAACCTATGGAGTTCTTACGCGAATTAATTCTTACTCGACTGAAACATATGGCAGTGTAGTTCCATGTTAATCCCAATTTCTTTCCTTGGGTGGAGCACGAAACGAGCCGGTACAAGGTTTCTTATGTAGTGTGCGAGAACTGTAGGGCGTTCATAGTAGACCAGCGATAGTCGCAGTGGCAAAGGCGAAAGTCTGTCAAAGCCCTAAACTCCCAAAAAATAATCTATACCAGCTAGCCTTGAACCATAAAAATGCAAAAATTTGGTCTTGCTGCATGCACCTGCACGATGAAAAGAAAAAAAAGTCGTTTGTAGTAATAGCAGAGTTTCTAACCACCACCACCACAGAGTACTAACCCACCATGATAGAGATTATGGTCGGTGAGTTTTATTTTTGTTTTTTAGTGGACCTTTTATAGCGATTTCTCCGTTATTTTATCAGAATTCTTCCTAGTTTCAAATCATGTTAGTAGGCCTAGTTCGCTGTAGTAGGAACGATAATCTCTCGATATTCCTACGCATCACAGATTAGGGAAGAAAACACGGGAACCGAAATATTAAGCGAATGCGACGAGTCAGCACGAAACGATATTACTTTATGATAGCTTCTGTTCTGTTACATCATTTTAGAGGTAAGTTTTCTAGTTTATCGGCAAATAGCAAACTTCTTGTAATCATTTAAAGGTTTACGGAAAATTTTCAGTATTTTGTAAGGCATGCTAACTTCAGAGGACAAACTACTTGTAACATCCTTGTACTTCCATTTTGATTATTAATGTTTAATTTCCCATTTAAGTACTTTGAGTTTAACGCCAGAAATGACGCAAAATCGCCAAGAGTGGCGAGGCGAACTAGTATCAGGAGGGCTGCCCCCAAATAGGGAACAAGCCAGGAGATTGATTGATTTACTTTGAGTTCAAAAAGATTGTCATTGGCCGCGATCTTATCTATAACAGATTTTACCCAAAACCCGAAGCCCCTAACTACAACCACACCCTAAGTGTGGACTGTAAATAATTTCCAAAAGCGAAACAAAAGAAGCAAGTTAAACGTAGTAACATTGCTCGATATATTACAAGCACCTTATCTCGCCGGCGTGAATGTATTCAGATCCATAATTCATAGACCAGAAGCCCGCACTTAGGGGGATGACCGACCGATGGACCGATGTTTTAGATACTGAATTACATATAGAGGATTATGTATACTCAAGTTTAGTGATGGGGAATGATTTGGGACTTTTATAAATGGCGTATTTTGGTTTGTTCTTTTATTAAACTTTTTCTCAATTATCTTAAGGCTACTTGCCAGCCTTAGTGCTGCCATATGAATAGAATGATGCTGCACTCAATCGTATATTTTAATTTCTTAGCAATTAAGTAACAACATTTTAACATTTAACAACATTTTCAAAAAACAAAGAATGTAACATTGTTATCATTGTTGGTATCGCGAAAACAACGCGATCGCGATTACTATTTTACTATCTTTAACACCGCTAAAAGTTGTAACTTTGGTGTTTTTATTAATGACTAGAGTTAACCCGCGACTTCGTGAGCACAAATTATACGAGTACCTACACAAGATTTAAGTCAGATCATAAGCTATCAAACAAAAAAATATATTCATCAAAATCGGTTCAGTAGTTTAATTTAACACTTTATTGTACACACAGACATATTGACAAACAGACACTCAAAATTTCTAAAAAAGGTTGATTTGGAGTCAGGGATCCCTAAAAACCATATCATAATCTTTTTCTTGTAAATATCTTCAATGTAAGATACACTTCAGTTACAGTTTAATAATAGTTTAGATAACAACTACAAACATTAAAAGAACAAATTCGCAATAGCCGTATAAACATAGACTCTATTAATATATCCCATAATAAGTATGGGTTTTTGAAATTATACGACCCTACTACATTTACCTCTCACCTAATCATAATATTATAATGGAAATAAAAAATAGCGCCTCAGGTTGTGGCGGCCAATTAAAAAAATCACAATGCCTACTAACCCATAATTCAAATTCTGTCCAACAGGGTGGCGTATACCTAGTGGATCTCCTGAACGTCTACGGGCCAGGTCTTGCGATCCTATTCGTGGTGTTCGCTGAAGCAGCCGGCGTGTGCTGGGTATACGGAGTGGACAGGTTCTCTGAGGACGTCAAGACTATGCTGGGTCACTCCCCTGGCTGGTTCTGGAGGGCTTGCTGGTCTTATATCAGGTAGGAACTTCTTCTTGGTGTTCGCTGAAGCAATCGTGCTGGATATACGAAGTGCACAGGTTCTCTGCGGATGTTAAGACTATGCTGGGCCACTCCCTGGCTTGTTCTGGAGGGCTTGCTGGCCTTATATCAGGTAGGAACTTCTTCAAGGTGTTCGCTGAAGCAGTTGTGCTGGATATACGGTGTGCACAAGATCTCTGAGGACGTCAAGACTATGCTTGGTCACCCCTCTGGAGGGTTTGTTGGTTTTATTTCAGGTAAAAACTTAATTGTAGACATTTAATGTCATTCAGACTTAGGTCGCATTTTGGCACTGGACCGACGCCCTGAGACAGGTAACTGGGAGCTACTGGATAAGGCCAAATACAGGGTTTTGTAGCTTAGGAGACGCCTATGTTCAGCATTGGCTGATGAATCTGATGATAGGCCGATGATGATTGAGACATTGTTGTTCTTCCAACATTCTCAACCCTAAGCTAATTTAGCAAATATCCAGATCGTCGAACCATCATTTTTAAAGTCCTACAAGTGCGCTGAATCTTCCAGAATGTCAACCGCGTTTGCTTCTGCAGTATTTTGTGGGCAAAAGATTAGCCTATCGCCAATATATAATATTTTATGTCAATCCATTAATAGGCAAATGTTTCCCAATTACTCTTCCAGGCATTCATCTTTTAGGAATCCTCTGGCTACAAAATATCTATCTATCTATCTATAACGTCACTCCTCTTTCCCATTGGGGTAGGCAGAGACCAGAGCGCGCCATCTACTACGATCCTTACATACATCTTTTGCCTCATTCACATCCATACATCTCTTCATACATGCCCGTCGGTTTCGAGTACTCCGCACCTCCCCTTTTTGTAGGACGCAACTGATTTGATCAGAATACGTCCTACGAGGGCGCCCTCTGCCGACACATCCACTCATTTTAGCTCCATATATCTCTTTCGTACATCTGCTATCACTTATCCTCTCCACATGACCAAACCAACGAAGCATACCCTTCTCTATTCTTGTCACAACATCTTCTTTCAATTTACATCGATCTCTAATCACACAATTTCTCACTCTATCTCTCAGCGTAACTCCACAGATGCTTCGCAAGGAACACTCACTGCCATACATAACGACGGCTTAGTGGAATAAAACCGCAATCGCCATAGTGGTTGTTTTCCGATTAAGCTTGTTTCGGTATCTATGGACCCTAATACACCTTGTGAATTTTTTTCAGATTATTCTGACGAATATTCGCTGACTTAGATAAACGTGTAATGTATATTGATACTTTATTCCCGGACGATCGAAGACAAAAAATTCTGGAATAAAAACATTATGTTCATTGCTAAAATATTTATCAAGTTAATATCGTTAATGTATATTGCGACCTTATTCCAGGGAACTTTCATTTCAGTTTAAAACAGCAATGTTTATTTTCGGACTTATGTTGGAAATAGTATAAGCATAAAGCATATGCTCACGACTATGTTCCCCGAGGGGGTAGTCAGAGATATTCTGAAACCTTAGAACATCGAGGTTTCACTAGTTGAAGTAGTATTTTAGAAATGTTTTACGGTTATCCTTATTGAAGTTTGCATAAGCATATGCTCACGACTATGTTCCCCAAGAGGGTAGTCAGAGATATTCAGAGAAACTTTGTCCAGTGTGACAGGGAGTAAGCCCGCCACCACTTATAATGGACAGTAGGTAGGTAGGTTCCTGGACCACCACGACTTTTTAATTCTCTGTCTTTCCTCCCTAATTATTGCAGTTTAATTCCCACAAAATCATCCTAGATGTGCCCATTGCAATGTTTAATAATACTACGTACCTATTTAAAATGGTATGCAATTAAAATAGAGAGGAGGCCTATGTTATGCAGTGAACTGATAGGTCTTTGTTTATTTATTGCGATGAAACAACAAAAACATGGTGCTTATTTATCTAATAATCCAAAAGTTCTTGAAGGCATTGTATTTTACTACATTAGTCTTGAAATATTTATTTCCTTAATGGATATTGCGATTTTATTCCAAGGAAACTTCATTTAGTTTTTCATGGCAATGTATATTGCATGACTTATTTTAGAAATATTTTACGGTTAACGCTATTGCAATTTTATTCCATCAAAAACATTCTAAAAGTTTTAAAGGCACTGTACTTTACGAGTTAGTTTTAAAGTGTTGATTTTGTCAATGGATATTGCGGTTTTATTCCAGGGAACTTTTATTTTAGGTTATTACGGCAATGCATATTGCGGTTTTATTCCAGGGAAATTTCATTTTAGGTTATTACGGCAATGTATATTGTATGACTTATTTTGGAAATAGTATAACGTTTATCGACATTGCTGTTTTATGGCAGCAAAAGAATCCTACAGCAATGTTCATTACCATCAAAAGATTATTAAAATATTCACGTGCAATGACTTGTTGCCGTATTATCTTATATTCCAACGCAACAAGATATCTATTTATATCTTTGTTACACTAATTATTTTTACGACGAATAGTGACCCTGGCCTTTTCCTAAATTTCCGCGCTATGATTATACCACAATACCATTGTAAGGTCGGTGGACTGGTCAGTATTATGAGTAGCATCTTAAAATATAACTATAAAATGGTTTATAAAACTGAATTTAGTTTTCTTTGCTCGATGATGAACAGCCACACACTCAAAAACTAAAAGAAAAATATGTCAAACCACCACTCATTTTAATTGAAAATTTGTAGTAGCTATTGCTAACCGATAAAATAAAAATTTAAAATATAGAGCGAGGTTAAAAATATGCCTAAAACTATGACAGCCTATGATTGAATACCTACCAATAGTCAAAATTCATAGTTAGTAAAGTTTATCTTCTACATTCGCCACAAGATTAAAAAAATCTTAAAGCTCCGACCCAATAAAATACATTCTGGCTAAGAAAACCACCTAACAAAATGTATAAAGGATGAAACTCTGTAGTTTATAATAAGAACTTTGGTTAAATAAAATAACATAACAGTCAATAATGTTGCAGACTTATTGCAGATGTGTGCAAATGCTCAATTGTCAAGCTTTATTACAAAAGTCATTCTAGGTACAAATTAAGATGGCTGCTTTTCCACCAGAGATTTTTGCTAGGTAGATGAGTGGTGCGAGGATATGCACTGGAGCTATGAAATGGTTTGGGCGTTTCTACCAGAGAGATGTGTGTAGAGAGATGAGCTGTGTGAGGATGTGCGGCGAAGCTGTGAAAAAGTGCGAGGATGTGTTGCTGACTCATTTTAGATATGAAGGTGGGGTGAGGTATGATGGGGAGAAGAGGCGCGAGCGGCTGCACGTTCCTCGCGTCTCAATTGGTTATCAATAGCAGTCTATTGACTGGGCACACGGTATCGCTCACCTCGCTTTGCTTAGCCTTTTTTTACCAGAGCAAAACGAGGCTAGGAATTTTTCCTCGCGCACCGTTTTGCTTCCTTGCACATTTCTGATGGTAGAGCAGCCTTAGACAGGCTGGGTTTCCTTCCGCGACAACTGGAACATTTATATCGATTCGTACAGAACGCAGGCTGAGAGATTGTAGGTACCTACCTACTGCGATTTTAGAAATTTGTATATAGGAACTCAAACAATCAATCTATAATTATCATCATCATCATCAATAAAGTACCAAAGAGAATTAAAACGCTGACGATTTATAAGACTTAAAGCTAGGGATGCGCCGATCTTTCCATAAATCTGATCACTACTCGAGCATACGATCCAGCGTTTTTTTCGCATCGATTCAAAGCCATTCGATTATTAGCGGTTAACGATTATTAGCAATAACGCCAGAAATCAAATTGCAAAGATAGAATTAATCATCAATCGTCCTTTTACAGTTCCGTGGCGCCCTCTTAACAATATTAAATAAAGCTTTTTTATTTTAGGCTTTCTTTATTGAGAAACAATAATCAATCTTCAAAAAGGACGATAATAGGTTGGTTATTAAAGGGTATTATCGAGATTCATTACGAACTGTCTTGCGCACAGGTTCGATGACATCCAGCCTCCCGAAAAGGCTTTAGCAACTTATACTGAGGACCGAAGAGTATAACCTGCCTCTTTGCTTAGCGTTGGTGGACTCGATCAAATTGAAAGCTTCTTAGAAAGTCTGAACAAGACGTGGGGGCCTAGACAAAGTGCACGCTTCTGATTCTACATACGCCAACGCCGCAGTTATTGACGATAGAAAAATGACAGAATGCTAGACAACGTCACAAATTATTGACAATCACTTATTAGAGAAAAAAGGTAATCCTCTTTTTGGTTAGCGTTTAATTCGGTAACCTATCTTACTTTCGAAATTTCACTGACCGAATTTCAGTTGTTCGAAAACGGTTTATAGAAGTTTCTAGTGACAGATATTTTGTTACACATACATTTGTTACCTTATAAAGACTTGACAGAAGTATCATTTTCCAGAAAATATAAAATCAGAATTTCTTAATCATGTTTTTTCTTTTGACAAAGGTCTTCTGGGTTCGAAGTTTTAAAATGTAGAAGCAACTTCTTCCATAGTATGACTAGGACACAACACAGTAAAGTTTTCTGTAATAATTACCTAGTAGATACATGATACCAGGATTATAGCACCAACATGCTTGCTAGCATGCTGCTTGCTTGCTTGCTTGCTTGCTGCGTGCTTGCTTGCTTGTTGCTTGCTAGCTTGTATGCATGTTGGGGGGTGCGGGGGGCGGAAACCCCCTGCCTGAGAAATACAAACTGGTGGTTTTAAAATTGTAGTTTAGGTTAGGTTAGAACATGTAAAACATTTAGCGGACGAAGCGAGCAGAGCATCAAAATGCTTGCTGCATGGTTACTTGCTTGCTGCATGCTTGCTTGCTTGCTGCATGTTTGCTTGCATGTTGCTTGCTTGCTTGTATGCATGTTGGGGGGTGCAGGGGGGCTGCGCCCCCCGCGAGGGCGATTCGGGGGGCGGAAGCCCCCTGACTGAGAAAAACAAACTGGTGGTTTTAAAATTGTAGGTTAGGTTAGGTTAGAACATGTAAGACACATCAAAATGCTTGCTGCATGCTTGCTTGCTTGCTGCATGTTTGCTTGCTCGCTGCATGCTTGCTTGCTTGCTGCATGCTAGCTTGCTTGCTGCATGCTTGCTTGTTTGCTTATATGTTATATTGAAGGTGCAGTGGGGTGGACGCCCCTGCCTGAGAAAAACAATCTGTTTTTTTTTTTAAATCTTAGGAAAGGTTAGGTTAAATATTTCTGCGGAATAGTGACTGTACGGAAAAACAAATATTCGAAAAAGTAAATTATCTGACTTACATTACTTTGGAAAACTGTGTTACAGAATTTTGATTCATTGGTTAAAAGAAAAAAAGTACAATAAAAAATCTGGCTCCTCAAAATATGGCGAATAATATTTCGGGGAAACAAAAAAAAAGGGAAACAATAAAAAGTGTAACGATTTCGGAGAACTAAAATTCGGAAAACTCTTTTTCGAAAGTACGATAGGTAACCGTTTAATTCACTAAATCATTCACTCTTATTTTTAATAATGATACCCTGTTCGATTTAAAAACAAATTATTAATTAATTTGAAATTGCTGTCAAATTCTCGCCGCCCACCATTTTCTAGCGTTATCTGCTAGGTCTGGTCGATCGACACGAAGCGTTCAAAACGAAACACTCACTGTCGACAGCAACTGCCAAAAACTGCATGTTGTCTGGGCCCTTTTCTCTTCGCTTTCATTTTTTCTACAGTCCCATAAAATTGGTTTCTACTGTCGTTAACGCTAAACGAAAGATTCTTTATCTAGGCCCCCTGGGCTGTAATGCAGTCTCTCCAGCAACGTCCAGTTGGTTACTGGTACATCGAAGTGAAAAACGCCACTATTTCAGTCCGACTGCAGTATCAGAATTTAAAACATATAATATTGTATTGAGGATGTGTTGCAAGGGAGACGTTATTTCTCCGAAACTGATCGACGTTGCACTGATAGACGTTTTAGGGCTCGTCCGCACAGCGATTTTTATTTAGCGAATGATGTGAATGTGATATCATAGGATGACTTCTGACAAGACTCTTATGTCAAGAAATTAAGCACAAAAATTTTGTTGTTTCACGCGTCTTCCTATGCTGTTTATCGCTAAAACGACCACCCACACCCTACTTTCACATAGGAAAACGCGTGCAACAAGCAATTTTTGTATTTAGTGTCTTGACATAAGTGTCCTGTCGAAAGTCATCCTATGTTATCACATTCAAATCATTCGCGTGAAAAAAATCGCTGTGTGGACGAGCCCTTAAAGGACTGGAAATATCTTGGTATCAACACTATTGGCGAGAACATCACTAACCTTTGGTTTGCCTACGATATAGAGCTCATTGCCCATAGCTGAGACTATTTAGGTCTTCTGTAGAATACTCCATGGCCTTAGCAGAGCCTCCGAATGATTTGATTTAAAAACAACATGGACACGACGAAAATCATGTCAAATATCATGTTCTATCCACTCCTGCCAAGATCGGACACTCTGTGTTCGAAGTTGTTGACGATCATGTAAAACTGGGACAAACTGTTCAGGTAGGTAGGTAAGGTAGGTTCAATATCGAGAAAGGGGTCAAACGTAGAATTCAATACGACTGGGCCACGTTCGGGAAGATCCTTAATATTCTCGTCGTAGATACCCTCTCTGTCTCAAAACGAAAGTACCTTACCGTATCTTTGACCAGAGTTTACTGCCAATGATGACATACGGAACTGAGACATTCAAAACAAAATATTCACGTCAATGCAATAATTAATTGGATCCGGCGATACTTTGCGGAAATTCATGACTAATAGGTAGATGACACGACTGTGTCTAGACCTCCGCTTCTAAATACCTAGGTATGTATGTAGGTGACAATGTTGGACCCGGCCCTCCCAGACCTGGACGATCGGTGGAGTAACATCTCTGTTTCAAACGTTCGTCGGTCCAACTCCTGAGGATGCTCTTTGGTGGTGCGAAACACGTGTAGAGTAGAAATTATGCAGGTTGTATTGCATAACGTTATACAACTTTGAATTGAATTCATTCGAGTGGCGGCCGCGTACCGGAAAGCGCAGCGTAGGTAGGACCCCCTCACGGTGGACTGACGACCTGGTGAAGGCGGCGGGAAACGCAGGACCAGTCGTTATGGCGATCCTTGGGGGAGGCCTATGTCCAGCAGTGGACGTCCATCGGCTGAGATGATGATGATGATGATGAATACTACTTTGTCTACTAGGAATCTAGAAGCTGAGGTCTCGACAGAGTTGTTTCATCTACCTATTAGTCAATGATTGTGAATGAATGATGAATGTGGCGGGAACCTGTTGGATAAGGGCAGCCGATCTTATATCTGTCGTTTTTGCGATCCTTGTGGGAGGCCTATGTCCAGCAGCGGACGTGTTTCGGCTGAATAGGTAATGGAGGTGAATATGAAATTTATTGTAAATTGGAAGAGAGAATCATCATTTCATTCGGTTAGATTAAAATTACAATTTACAGTATAACAACATCTTAATCATACATACATAAGCTCTCGCCATTGTCCCATGATGGTAGGCGATCTCTACCACGGACCGCCACACGCTACGACTCTGACACACCTCTTTAGCCTCATTCACATTCATACATCTTTCATGCACTTTCGCCGATTGAGGGTGCTACGCACTTCTTAATGACATCATCTATGCACTTAAAGGAGCGTCAAGCTTTTTAATTACGGAATTTCAAAAATAACGCCATTGGAAACCGATAGTTGATAATAGGTACTGTAGGCAGCCAAGATTGTGAATAACGGCTGCCAACTACGCCGGCACTAAAAATGGCAGCCTGTGGCAGAAGGTTTATAGGATTCTGCCAGGGCCAGCATCCAAAGCAACAGTCGGCGCCGGCAGCTAGCGCGGCAACGGGTGCCGCCAGCACCTACCTAACTCGGTAACCGGACGAAGACTTCGAACATTTTAAAACTTGTAGGTTCCTACTTGACCCCTACTTTTTATGTGCGCATGATGTAGAACTCGTAAACGGAAACGCTTTAGGTCGAAGGTACCAATTCAGTTCTAGCACTTGCCGGAATCTCCACAGCACGCTCGCTTCGCTCGTTTGGCTCGTGGGCTGTAGTCAACAGTAACCTAACATGCTCGTCACTGCCAACGGTTGCTACTCGTTAACCTAACCAACTGAGTCGGATCTGTGGTCCAAACTATACCTACTCTTTAAGCCCATTTAAAGAACAGTTTGGCGCCCGGAGCTAGTTCGACAACCGGCGCTGCCGCCGACACTTAACTCGGTTAACTCGGCAGACGGCGCCGACAGCTAACTCGGCAACCAGCGCCGGCACTGATATTCATAACCAGAACTGGCAACCAAATTACCGCGGCCGGAGACGCAGCGGAGACACTCCCTTTTATTAAGTTTTTACAGCCCCCCCCCCCCCCCCCCCCTCTCCTACTACCTACCAGTGACAACATCAGCGTCCTGAAAATCATTGCTGTTCAGTTTGAATGTCTTACACAAAACATCGACACGCGATTGGGGCAGCCATATAAATTATATTAATATTAATTTTACTTATGATGGTACTTACTTAAACTAAGTAGAAACTGTCACTAATCTTCTTACTAACAATCTTTGGGTTTTAGTCCGCAATAAATAATTATTTTACTTAATTTTAGGACGTTTCAAAAGTAAATTGAGTTAAAATTCAAACATGAAAAAAAAAATGCCATAAATTTTTTTTTACAGTAATATGCAATTACTGAAATAATTTTATAAATATTGTTCATGGAATAAAATTGTATGCGACTATTGCTGAAACAAACTTTTAAAAAATGTTCCGTGAATAAAGTCGCAATGGCGCGCTTTCGGAAAGTAAAACCACTACGAGATACAGCAATGTCGTTTTTATGATTTCTTTCAGATCAGGTGAACAATTCACCAATCCGAACTTATATGGCTGCTTGGGAAAAAAATAACACATCTTTTGACATATAAATCATTTTCATACTCTGCGTACTTTTGAAGATATGAAGTGATTTCACGTTTTATTTTTTTCTGGAAAAACAGGATTTGTCGATTGCGGTTTTATTCCACTAAGCCGTCGAATTAAGTGTAGGCACCAACACACCATTGTGTATAGCAAGTCGCGCCCTTTTGGACAAAAATTGGCTAGCCACAATGGTATGCAAAGCACCGTTCACTTTATTTCCCGCTGTTACTCGCCTATGCACATCACCCTCAGATTTCCCGTCTCTAGTAAACATACATCCTAAATACACAAACTCATTAACTTGTTGCACTTTTTCATTCTCAATCTTTATACAACAATCAGTCACACATTCATCCCTCTCCATTACCATTACCTTCTTTTTATTCACATTTACTTTCATACCTTTCTTTTTCAATGCTTCATTCATTAGAGTTACCATGTCCTGTAACTCTCCCGCCGACGATGCAAGTATCACTTGATCATCAGCGTATAAGAGGCACTTGACTAATAATTCTCCCATTCTTAAACCATTTTCACATTCTTTCAGACCAGTCAGACAGCTATCCATATACAGGTTAAAAAGCCAAGGGGACGCAACACATCCCTGTCTAACACCACTGGTGATGTTAAACCATTCTGAGTGCGCCCCGTTGACCCTGACACAGGCACTAGAATCCTTGTATAGAGATTTTAGTGCCTGCACCAAGTGGTCGTCAACACCGTATATAGATAGCGTAGACCACAGTTCATCCCTCCATACTCGAAATAATTATGATAAATTGAACATTACTACATCTGAATGTATAAATGTGATTGTAACAATATTCCTGACCACTGCTGATCGTACTCTTGTGTATTTTTGTATCTATAATATTTAAATAAATTATTCCCTTTGCAGCCCAGTATTCCTGCTCGTCCTCTTCGTGGTCTCCGTTTTGGCCCACGAAGAGATGTTAGGAGGAGAGTACACATACCCGCCGTGGTCCATTAACGTGGGCTGGTTGATGACTGGCACCACAGTCTCCTGCATTCCTCTCTACATCATATACAAGTTCCTGATCACTCCCGGCAGCTTTATGACTGTAAGTATCAGTTATGTGCCATATGAGACGTTAGTCTGGAAGGAGACTGTAAAGGTATGAGATTTTAGTCTCGCTGAAAGAAATTCAATAGAAATGTCTATAAATGGCACATCACAGTAGTTTCATTGATTAGTAACACAAAAGTCCCGCTCTCAACACAAAAGTCATCATTCTGTATATATATGTCCCACTGCAAAGCACAGGCTTGGTCATTCAGCCTCAAGGAGGTGTGTGGGCGTTAGTCCGTCACGCGTGCCCAATGCGGATTGGTGGACTAAACATACGGATCAGAACTATTTCTTCTTCAGCGTATATGCAGGTTTTCTCACGATTTCTTCCTTCAACGTTTGAGAGCATGCGGTATTACAGTAGTACCAGATTTATGAGTTCCCCCGATGTACTCGCAGTTGACAAATTTTAATAGCGCGCGAAATTAAATTGACCAATCAAGAATCAAGATATGCCACCTTCTTGCCGCGATTGGCTAATTGTTTTCGCGTCCTTTTCGCTGCTATCCGACTTTGCACCCTTTGATTACCTACTAAACTACTTCGGGTTTAATCAGGATGTATAATCCTATAAATATAAGGATATATTATAATCCTCTGTGGTCGTACTGTATGTATATGTACAAATCACGAGAGTTTTCTCTTAATATTGCAGCGTATCCACACCATCCAGCGTCCGGAAATAACAACAGTCCCACCTGCAGACGCTATTGTCTATAGTCTGTGACCTGACTGCACTACTCCCAACACCAAGCCACCGGCCATCGAGTGGCTAGTCTGAAACAATCTTTATTTTGATGCGATTCCCATGATATTTATCTTTAATTTTGATTACGTATTTTAAGGTTTTGAAGGCCACTTACGTTATCTATTTTAAATGTATTATAGTGACCATCAAAATGATAGTCATAACCAGTGGTAACATTAATATTATTGGTCATAATCATGATAATTATAAAAACAAAATCGCAATCTTCTTCATCTTCATTTGTTTCTATAATAGTAGAATTCTGGATAGGTATTTCTTACCTAATTGTTTTTCTGTAGTTTTAAGGAACCAAGCAACCTTAATTTATAATATTTTTATAATACAATGATTTAACGGCTACTATATTTTTAAGAAAAGCTAATTTGTGTATTTTAGCAATATTGTTCCTGTTTATAAAAGTACTTAACATATTTAAATTTACATCGATTAACATTACAACAAATCATATAAATTAGGTATATATTTTTTGTAGTGTTAATCGAAGTAGAATATATGTGTGGCATAAATATTTAAAGCTTCCATTTTATCTATACTCTCCAATATTGTACAAAATTTTACAAGGTTTTTAATGTAGTACCTATAAGGGAAAAATATAAAAAACACAAAATAATATACTTAGGTACTAAATCCAAATATATTATTCAAGATATTTTGCTATAACCATTTAATACATGGCGCTATATGTTTTTATCGATTTAAGTTTTTAGTATACCATGTTAAATGTTTAGATATACCTAGTTATATGTTATATAGGTACATGTACTCCTGTATTTAAAATTTATATATCGTTTTAAATACAAACAACGAAATATTGGTATTATTCATAGGATCAATAATATTTTAGCATTGTAAATATTGATACATTATATTGCTGGGCTATACAATAATAATAATTCGACAAATAATAAAATACTCATATATTTCGTAATTATATTTCAAGAAGGTAATTGTTTAAATATAACTTTAAGCGAAACCCCATGTAAATAAGCTTACTTAAATGTTTTGTATAAAACATAAAAAACAAAAATAAATATTTTGTACATATTTATGTACTCCCGGGCAATGAGTACATAAATGTTGCACTTATAACTGTATAATTTGTACATAGGTAAATAAAGATATAGTGATATAGTATATTAATTTGGGAAAACAATAAATGAACAAAAATATATTTAATATTTCATCTTCTATTCGCGCCAATCTCCTTTGATATTTCGTAGAGGTTTTTCTTTATTATAGAAAATTCCGAGCTTCTTGTATAATGATAAATCTTACAGAAATTGATCGTTTTTACCACAGAGAAATGTTTTTAAAAAATTTAGGAGATCTGTCTAATCATACTAAAGTCTATATTAACGTAATAAATATAGTCCATATTCGTACTTAGTTAAGTTTTCTCTTTAATAAAGTAGAGTTGTGATTTATCAAAATGTAGTTTTTAGAATTAGAGTGTTCAAAAGTTTTAGAACTTACTATAAAACTTTAATCGCAGATAAATGTTAAGTGTTTTTATAAAAAATGCTTTTGAAAAACCATAGTTCATATACCCACAGAGATATAATATATATATATTTTTTGTTTAATATAATTTTTAACATGTAATATATGTTTTTGTATTTATTTTTAATTGTGGTTTTAAATGTTGTTAAGCAGTTTAATGTTGTAAGTTTGATGGTGTAATCTATGTGTTTAGAATAGAAATAAATACACAAATGAGTAGATTTGGTCTGTAGCAGCCATTACAGGTCTATCTAACCATTTGTTTTTAAACAATCTTCTTTTATTTTCCAGTCCCAAAATTATTAATTAATAAATTTAAATATTACTGATTATAAACATGTTGTGCTATTTCGAATCAAAATCGAAATCGAATCGAATCTTTATTAATTAATAGTATTAAAATAGAGAGCCAAAAATTACATAATTTCACTGTTGGCCATAGCTAGGTCACTGATGTCCAACAATGGATCGATAATTTAATTCTGACTACGTTGGAATGTGATAAAGCTACAATACGTTGTTTTCAAAGAGTTTTAAGCTGTTATGCGCGCGAGTTAACTATACTGTAGGCAGCTATTATAGTAGGTAGGCCGATATATTGAATCTTTGAAAATTGAAATTTTGAAATAATTGCTATCTATATCTTTATAGATAGCAATTGTTTCAAAATACCATTACCAAAAGTCTGTATCCAGGAGCCTTGTCCAGCCAGGGAGACGAGGGAGATGCAGTGCGTCGCGCGGCGTGACGTGTTTGAGAACGCTTCTGCATAAATGCTCTCATATATCAGCATAATACATTTTATTCGATTTGATTATGATTCATCTTATGAATGGATGTTATACGCATAGGTTTATAATGTGATGTCAGATGAGCTGACTTAGATACCACAAACTAATAAGAGATGCTTAGGTACAGATCTAAGCCGAGGCATCAAAAACACCAGTGTCTACATCGACTCAATTGATGCCTCGGCATTATTGCTTACTCCAGCTCTACCGTAGTCTAGAAATAATTAATATCAAATCCGTGGTGATGTGGTAGTACGGGTATATATACTCTTTCTTATTCTGTGGTAAGGGAGTGATGGTGAACGGGGTGGATCTTATGGTGGAGCCACACTTCGTTATGTGTTATTTGTTATGCGGCTACGCTGTATTCGCCCAAATATTTGAATAACAAACATTTCCATCCACATGTGCTTGCGAATAAAGCAAATATAGACGAATGAGCTCTCTATACTTCGTCGTATGCGGCCGAATAACGCGCATAACAAATAACACATAAAGAATTATGGATCCACCATGGTTCCACCCATAGAGAAATTACACGCTCCTCTATTAGACCTTAGACTTGCCTTAGACCCAATATGAAATAATTTTCTCTTTATACTTATCAGAGAAATTGAACCTAAAGTTTTTATATACCATAGCCACAGAATAGGTTTGGTATATAGTTCCATATCTTAATACTACTAATAAAATCTCATTGAACCATCTAGATTTGTTCAGAACTTTTGACATTTACCCGTCAAAACACGTAAATTTATCCCAATAATTCCTACAATTCCAAGTAAAACAACAAAAAACAAATCATAAATTAATCATAATAAATTTATAGTTTGGAAAATCTTTTAAATGAAATCTTCAAGTGAAAATGTTACATATCAAGGAGTGCTGTAGCTTGTTCTTGCCAGTGACGAATGCATGGCGGGCAAAACTGTGAGCTTCAATAATACTACTAATAAAACTTAATCAATGTTGGAGTCATTGAGTAATTATGTATACAGCAGACAACGCGAACAAAATCTGTGCACCATGATCAGCAGTGTGGGGCGCGTGCTGGGAGCGTCAGGCTTCGACGAGCGCCTGGCACAGGCTAAGTGGGTTAGAGCGCGTGCATCCTAACGCGTGTTACAAAACATTACTTCTCGGTAGCTTCTCTAGTACCTCAATGGTTGGAGTAGCCATCGATATAGTACCTAATGCAGAGTTGACTAATCATCAGCAGCCTATTAATACGTTCCACTACCTGTAGTGGAAGTAGTGGAGTGTAGGCCCTGGCACAGGCCTACCACTATACACCCTGTATGGGTGTTAGTCCAACACATGTGTCCAAATCGAATTGGTGGACTAAATGTGTAGTCCACCAATTCGCTGACAAATTCGCTGAAATTATGATCCGTCCGTACCTATGTACGAATGATAATTTCTTAAGTGTATACGGATTTCCTCACGATGTTTTCCTTCACCGTTTATGAGAGAGTAGAGTTGTCATTTAAAACTTGTATACTCCGTTCAGGAATTAGAGCGACAAAATGTGAACAAGCTAGCCCTAAATATTAAATACCTTAACTCGTATGGTTCCTAATTAAAAATGGCCTATTAGTGCCTGGAAGACGCTCAAACTCACGCTGATATCCAATTTATTAATACACATTCTACCTCAGAGATTCTCAGGTAATCGCTAGTGAAAAGGCGAAGTTCTTTCATCCACTGTCTTACATCTACATCTAAGTACCTAACCCTGTCTCCAAAGAAACCAAATTCTACCAGGACCTCGGAGATACCCCGCTGCAGTCGATAGCAAAATGGCTGAGTTGCAACGGCGAGATGTGCGGCGTTGGGCCGACCGCTGTCTTCGCAAGCGCTGCCGCAATGTTCCTCTATCACGAGCTGCAAGCGGCTGTCTTTCTTTCCGGCGATCAGGCACACGTGTCTTTGCTAGAGAAAACGCTTGTTGTGAGTGTGTGTACTATTATATTAATATTTTGTAGTAGGAGGACTTGATGACTTGTAGGAGTTAGCATGGGAGCGCGATATAACAATGTGGTACCTTATCTTTCACTTGGCGCGTAACAGAGCGAGAAAAAGGCGCGGGAAATCGTTGTCGAGCGCATCGTGCTAGGCCCTCTGATTGATCTGCATCAGTTATAAATTCTGAGTGTGAGAAAACACTTGGTATATATGGCGCGGATCTCTAATAGCCCAGTTATTATACGGTTTGTCCCGGGACTAATTAATATAATTGCGTTTTTTTTCGGTATTTCATTTAAAAGCCAATTTGAGCCTAGAATGTACAAAATTAAAAAAATCACGCCAGTAATGCAGCCCTAAATTTAATATTTAGCATTTATCTCCATCTAAAAAGCCTGACGTTAATTTTTGTTTGAAAAATACATGAGTATTTTGTAGTGAATTCCTATTTTTTTATATCTCGATGGCTATTTTATTTATATGTAAGTATGTATTAATGTTAAAAAGTCTTCTGGGAGATACAATTTTTATTTTTATGTTGCGTAGCGATTTTTTTAAATAAGTTTTCAGATAGGTAGTCTTTTTGTCACTAAATAGTGCCGATTACAGTTTAACAGTCCCATTCATAATTACTCCCCACCCCTCCTAACAAAACTCCGTAAAATAACTGGGCTATAACGCAGCGGACGGCCTAACTTAACGTAATAGGTAGTTGATTCTGATAGTGAGATAATACGATAGATACGGATGGTACCCTTGTTTACGTGATATTTTACGTTGTTTTCAGTCAACTATGGTGCTTGGTATGTTGGCGCTGATGATTCATCTGTGGGTTTGTGCAATGCGCTTTTTTCAGTACTACTTGGACACACTTATTAGAGATGTAAGCATATTTCCTAGTACCCATAATATACAAGGTGTTACAAAACTACAAATAAACATTTAAGGGGGTGGTGTAGACCATCAAACTGAACAACTTTCACTATGGAACCAATACTGAAATCGCGAAAAAAAAAATTATGTTCTATACTCTACAAATCGACTAGAGCTAAAATATGTATGGGATTTAAAAATTTTTTTTTCCCGATTTCGATGTTGGTCCCATAGAGAAAGTTGTTCAGTTTGACGGTCTAAACAACCCCCTTACGAGTTTCAAAAATTTATTGTTACTTATGAAACACCCTGTAGAATAGAAACGCTCGTTGGCGTAGTGGAGCTTCGGTATTGGAGATGGAAACGATCACCGAAGTTAAGCAACGTCAGGTCCGGTCAGTCTTTGGATGGGTGACCGTTTAGTGGTATTTCATCTCGAGCGTTTGCGTGCTTCGGAAGGCACGTTAAGCAGTTGGTCTCGGATAGTTCCGCCAGATGGCGTTTGTAACTATTCGTTAAGCCAGGTCAGAGGCCTGTTAAGGTGGCTTGAAAATTCTCTGACAGCAAGTTGACCACTAACTTGCCTCCACCAATCCGCACTCGGCCCGCGTGGTGGAGTATGGCCCACTCCCTCTCACTCTTATTCGTGAGAGAAGGCCTTTGCCCTGCAGTGGGATTCTACAGGCTATAACTTACTTACCCATAATATTCCTGCACTAATGATTGTAACAAATATACCAAGATCCTACTGCAAAATTATGCACCGATTTGTTTGGTGAACGAAATGTAATTTAAGTGAAAGTTTATACAGGAGTTCATAAAACGCCGCCTGGCAAAATCTTGCCGCAAGTACCAATACCATGATGATTTATGGTACCATTTTTTCCACCTATCTGTTTGGGAAGTAATTGAGGAGCCATCTGAAGGAGACCGATGTAAAGAACTGGAAAAACTAGGGTTGCCATTGCCACCTCTCAGTCTGCCGCAACTATAGGGTTGCCAGGTACAAAGAAGAAATTTTTAGCCCTAGAGTTGCGAGCGTTGCGGCGGACTGAGCGGTAGCAACCATAGTTTTTCCAGTTGTTTAGAATGGATTTCAAAGTGTCAAGTAAACACTGGTAAAAAGGCAGTGCTAACGCACAAGCAAGAGTCCATTAATTAAAAATAAAAAGCAAGAAAGTAATTTTGAGTTTCTGACCACACCTTCCTCTGCGCAGAGTCCAAATATGCTGCTCGAAATGACCACAGCTGGCCTGCTCGGGAGCCAGGCAGAGATGGTCGCACTCGGACCCCTGACCAGGTTCCTTCGACAGCAGCAGCCCCAGATCCACATCACGGTGTGCTGGTTTCTCTCACTGTGTTACGCCGATTATGTGAGGAAGCATTACTGTCAGAGGTTCAATATGCCTTATTTGGAACAGTGGTTGGTATACTTTATTATGGTTGAAAGCTTGTTAGGTTAAACAGTTGCATTACTTTAAAGGAAATTTTATAGGAAATTCGTAAAAATAATTTCGGACTTTCCATACTAAATGCAACCAGCTAGCTGATGGAAACCGCTTGTACGAAAATTCATTTTTTTTTCTCGAATTTCCTATAGGGAAAGTGGTTTCTTAGGGAAAGTTGTTCATTATCATGGGTAGAATCACTCCTTAAAGGAATGTAACTGTTTAGCCTAACATCCTGTATACAGGGTTCAACTTAATATGCCCTTTTTAAGGGGATGATCAGACCGTCAAACTGAACAACTTTCTCTATGGAACCAACATAGAAATCGAAAAAAAAAACAGCTTTTCCATACAAAACCGCAAACGTACCTACTCGAGTCTAATGTAGGTATTGGACAGCAGATTTTTTTTTCGTGATTTTCGTCGGTGCCGAAGAGAAAGTTGTTCAGTTTGACGGTCTGAAGGTTAATTACTATTACTTTTTTGTGTTCATCCCTACTGTTAACATTTCTCCAAAAGATGAAATTGTGTGATAGTTTCAGTACTAGCATTGGGTTTCAGTCTGTGATAGGCGGATACCCTTTCTTTCGTTTCCAATAAGGGTGGAAATCAAATTATAGTTTTTTAACTAACTATTTAGTTCCCATGGCAGTGAGAACAATGTGTGTGGCTCATGGAGGCAAATTAAACGAAACCAAACACGAATGTTTTCTTACAATAAATTAAGGAGATCTCTTGACCACCTTCAGTCCATCATCAGATTAGATCCAAGTCACCATAATATTATATTATCATCAGAACTACACACAGTGGGAGAAAATTCGATTACTTACAAGATTTGAATGTTAGTTAGACAGCTTCAAAGTTGAATAAAATAGTTTAAAAAGTAAAAGCATAAACTTCATCAACATCATTAGTCATGTGAAGTGTAGTTTTGGACATCTTCATTTGGCTATCCTTAACCATAACAGCTTTTGCCATAATCACAACGCTTCGCAGGCTGTTTGGTGATCTCATTTAGATAGTGCACGTGAATGCTACTCCCAGTCCTTGGTTTCCATACTTGTCCGAGTCGAAAGCACCATACAGTTATACAGTGTAAGTATAAATTAACTTCTTTTCACCGCTGGTGGCGTCAGGCAGGCAGAATTACACGAACGCGCCACTCAAGGAGTCAATCAAACTGTGCAGAAAGTGAACAGCTTCGTAGGAGCCGTACATCAGCGACTGCGGGGACTCCAGCAGATCCCACAAACCAACGAAGCACATACGTAAGCTGTGTCCTTATTTTTTTAACCGACTTCAAAAAAAAGGAGGTAATCACTTCGATACGTATGTATGTAATAGCATATGATAATCTATTAGAGCTTCCAAACAAATATAAGTACAAAATTTTATAGGTGTATGTATGTATGTTTGTCCACACATTTCTCCGAAACTGTTAATCCTATTGTAACCGTTCTTTATTGGCTTACACTTTGCGTTGCTTACCGTTGGTTTATTGGCTTACACTTACTAAAACTTATAGAACAGTGCAAGTTTCATCAAAATCGGTTCAGTAGTTTTAAAGATATATGGACTAATACGTGTATGTGTGACCGCCTGGTGTGTTACGCGATAACTTCGGCATTAAGTACTTGACCGATTTGGGTGATTCTTTTTTGTTCTGAAAGATTTACTCCCGAGATAGTTCCATTTCAATTTGGTGAAGATCTGATGACGCGCTTCGGAGCTACACAATAGAACTCCTCAAAAGTTGACAGCAAATCATCGGCGATTGAAAACATTTGCTTCGTATCGATGTGGGTACATACCCTTTGCATGTATATCTGATATCTGACTCGTTCTGCTTATTAAATCCTGGACTGTACATGGACTGGACATGGACTGTTCTTACTTATCTTGACTTATCAGTCTTATCACACAAGCTATATTTGAGCGTAGGCACTGAACTGCAGCGACGTCACAGCTGAATCACCGCGACTTTTGCTGAATTTAACACTTTCACTGCTGGCGACCTACGGCGTTGGTCGGCGACAAATGGGCCGCAGTGCTAAAGAACCCGCGTAACGAGTCAGTTATATTGCATTTCGGCTGTGCTTATGACTTACCGCGCGAGTCACCGACAACCTACGCCTGCGCGGGCGACCCACGAGACGAGCCGTTTATCGTTTCACGGGCACGACCTACGAGGTGGATCAAGCTTCACCTGTGCTCATGACCTACAGCGTGAGTCACCCAAACATGTGCGGGTCGACCCACGAGGTGAGCCGATTTGGTCGTTTTGCGTTACGAATGGGCGCACCACCTACGAGGGGCGTCACTTTTAGCACTGCACGAGGATCATGATTTTGAGCTTAGCAGCGAAAGTGTTAATCGTCGCTTTTCCGCCATGACACTGATTGATCTCAGAATACAGCGTCGATATCGCAGAGATGTCGCGGCGATATCTTTCCGTCAACGTCTGCACTCAAAACTCGCTTGTGTGACATGATATGGCTCAAACCTATATCTGTAGACAGATTATTGTTAACTAGAGTGAGAGGGAGACACCTAGGACGGCTGTATGTGGACCCAATAGCAAGATACTGGCCAATACAAGGGGCCAAGAGTGCAGGCGAAGAAGTGATCCGGCCATGTGCAGCGGGGGCATCCAGAGACCAAAAGACTTGTGCGGTCGACTCGTCAGTCAGTCAAGCGAAACGACAGTTGACGCAATTGAAAAACTCCGCGCCTATATCACCGTTAGTATTGTAAAGCCTGACCAGGAATATAAAAAACCTGATTTGGGGGCGCTGCAATCGACTGTCTCCTTTAATGTTAGTGTTCCAAGTACAAAAATTAGTTCCAATGATTTTCCGCAACATGGCGAGGTTTTTTATATTTCTGGTCAGGCTTTACATACATGGTGTAAACGTAAATGCGTTACATACTTTAGGGGTGCTTCGGAACATCAAACTGAACTACTTTCACTATATGACCAACATTGAAATCGCGAAAAAATTATCAGCTGTTTCATACATATGGATAGACGTTTTCTATGGACCAACAGATTTTTTGTTCGCAATTTTAAAGTTGGTTCCACAGTGAAAGATGTTCGAACGAAAGTCTGACTTCATACAAGCATATAGATTCGTTTCTGAAAAATTCCATTCTCTTTAATTGGTTAATATTGAAAATATCACCATTGTTGACCCTTCTTGTTCTTGATCAAAAACAATCCCTGAGATTGGGATAGATACTCCTACAAACTACTTGACACTGGCGGAAATTCAGTGATAACCACAGACGTCATATAAACTAGGTGCTAACGCACAAGCAAGAGTCCATTAATTATAAATAACTAAAAAATAAAAAACGATCGAACCGTTCTCATCGACATAGACAGTCAATAATAACTTGTAGTGACTAAAATATTGTATTTACGCAGGCAACTAGATGTCCGTGCTACAGTACATCGGTCGCCGGCATCAGCAGTGCTTGCCCTGCCACTCCTCAATCTGAGGAGACAGCGGAGCCTTGAAGAGCGCCCCTGGAGGACGATGGACTCCTTGCCTTTTTGATTGATTTATACTGATTCTATTGCAGATTATGATTAAATGTCTCACGAGTATTTGGTTTATTTAATTAGGTACTTATTCGAATCCGCACGAATCGCATGCCATGCTCCCAAACGGTGAAGGAAAACATCGTGAGGAAACCTGCATACGCTGAAGAAGTAATTTCGATGCGTATGTGAAGTCTACCAATCCGCATTGGGCACGCGTGGTGGACTATCGCCCATACACCCTCCATGAGGGTAGGTCAGCTGTGCCCTGCAGTGGGACGTATACAGGCTGTGATGATGAATTAGGTAATATTTGACACCTGCAATGGGACGAAAAGTTTTAAATCTATGGGACGTATACACCACCACAAAAGTAGGGATCGCCGGTCGATTGTCTATGGGCGAAGGTCACAAAATTTTCTCATTTCTCAATTCAATGCGTTTCTCGACCCATGTTCCTTAGGAAACGTTTTTTTCACCTCACAAGCTCGGAAAGATTCAGTTTATCATTCGAAATCTGAGTGCAAAAGTGAATTTTATCCGCTAGCGTGGAAAAAGTTTTTGAAATTCGAATCTGTCTGTTCAATATTTTTCTATACCGCCAATCCACTGAAAATGCTTAATAACTAATTCATGACACTGGCCAGCACGAAAAAAAAACTTTTTGAAATGTTCAATTTAGCAATTAACTTTTTTTCCTCGCTGTTGTGAGGTGAAAAGTTGTGTGTTTCGCTCAGCTGCAAAGTTATTCTGCGTCTCGTACCTTTGAAACCTTCGCTAAACTCAGGATTATATTATTTGAACCACTCGCTTTAAGGGCTGGTTGTACCCATGATACTGAACAACTTTCCCTAAGAAACCCATAGGAAATTCTAAAAAAAAAGTTCCATTTCCATGCAATGTTTTTGGGAATTTCCTTCACTTATAGGTTTCTTATGGAAAGTGGTTTAGTATCATGGGTACAATCGTCCCTTAAAGGTGTACGCACATCTATCAGAGGCGAACGAGCCGAAGGAGGCGAACGAATCCAATTTTCGAATTGGTTGTATGAAATTCGATGACACCTCGCACACTTATCCGCGGCGAATCGGACGAATCGTCAGAAGAATTAAAAGGAAATTCGTTTCGTTCTGCTCCTTCGGCTCCTTCGTCGCGGATAGATATGCGGACACCCTAACACCCTGTATACGCTCATTCGCGTTATGGCAGATTCGCGTTATGGCAGATTCGCGTTACGGCAGATTCGCGTTATGGCAGATTCGCGTTAGGGCAGAAGTAAAAGCATGAAGAAAAGTTGGTTGCAAATCAGAGTAGGATGTTTATCTATTAAACAAACGTACCAAACAAATTACCAAAATTACAATAAATTACAGTAGGTTACAGGATCTGTCAAAAGTGCTGGCCGCAATAGTGCGCAAGTGATATTTTTGAAGGCTAGTTGTTTTTTTATTTTTTTTATTTTTTTATTAATTAAATAAAATTATATTATTTTTTTTAACTAATTTAATGTTTATATTTTAATTTCCATTAATAATTTAAAAAAAATATAATTTATTATTGCCACGAGTGTCACTTTTGACAGCTAATGTCACTTTTGACATCTCCTGACACTTTTGACAGATCCTGTCACCATCTTCTGTCACTTTTGACAGCTACTGTCACCACCACCTGTTACTTTTGACAGCTCCTGTCGCTTTTGACAGCTACTGTCACTTTTTAAATTGTTTTAATGTAATGTAACGTAATTTAATTCAATTCAATTTAATTTAATTTAATTTAATTTATTTTAATTTTGATAGCTTCTGTCACTTTTGACAGGTGCTGTCACTTTTTAAATTGATTGAATTTAATGTAATGTAATGTAACGTAACTTAATTCAATTCAATTCAATTTAATTTTGATAGCTTCTGTCACTTTTGACAGGTGCTGTCACTTTTGATAGCTCCTGTCACGTTGATTTTTTGCAACTGGCGTTTCGTGAAAAACGGTGTTATTATGAAAAAGAGTCATTTGGGGAAGTAGTCATTTTGGTAAAGTAAACTGATGTACCTGATCGATTGTGATTATTATTGTTGACGACTATTGACTATTACTTCGCTATGACTATTGCTCACGACTGTCCAACTTCTGCCCTAACGCGAATCTGCCATAACGCGAATCTGCCGTAACGCGAATCTGCCATAAAGCGAATCTGCCTTAACGCGAATGAGCGCCTGTATAATCTGTAAGGAAAATTATCATTAACTTTTAAACTAAAGCCTGACCAGAAATATAAAAAACCTGGATTGGGGGCGCTGCAATCGATATACCTATAATGACAGTGTTCCAAGTAAAAAAATTAGTTCCAATAATTTTCCGCAACATGGCGAGGTTTTTTATATTTCTGGTCAGGCTTTACATAGCTACTCTACCCATCAAACTGAACAACTTTTACTATGGGAGAAAACCTTAGACTATATAGACAGAGCAACAAGCGGGCGAAATGGTCCCAAAAAAAGTAGGTAAAAACCGTACTCCTTTCAAAAACCTTCCAATAGTCTCAATCATGACGCGAAACGGTACAGACCTCCTGAATACAAGATAAAAAATTCCGAAAAAATGACTTACGTGATCAAATTGTAGCAAATTCACAAAAATATGCACAATAAAAAAAAGATTAACATGTTTCACTCTTATAAATTAATTTTTCACCATGATTTGAGATACAATAAGCTGATTGAAAATTTTAAAAACTTTTCTTTGTTTACATACGCCATTTTTAAAGTGTGGTCAGATTTTTCTTTCTAAATTTCCCGCCATTATGCCTCGATCAATAGTCGTTTCGTTTTTTCATTACTATTGTTATCAACCTAATAGACAAAGGTTTCTGTTCATACAACCTAGCAAAAAAAAATTATTTCACTTTATTAAGTCTTTATTTCTTCCGAACTTTATTTTTACTAACTATGGTGGTGGTGAGAAGGAACATAATTATTAGAGATCGGATGCATATTTACCTAAACAAAAAAAAAATTTCCACGGAAACTGAATACCTATACAGGGTGTTTCATAAGTAACAATAAATTTTTGAAACTCATAAGGGGGTTGTTTAGACCGTCAAACTGAACAACTTTCTCTATGGGACCAACATCGAAATCGCGAAAAAAATAATTTTAAATCCCATACATATTTTAGCTCTAGTCGATTTGTAGAGTACCTATAGAACATACATTTTTTTTTTCGCGATTTCGATATTGGTCCCATAGAGAAAGTTGTTCAGTTTGATGGTCTGGAGCACTCTGTTCGATATGCAACGCATTTAATTTTACACCCTGTATAGAGTAGTTGACTCCTAAAGATGACTAAATTTTCCCAGATTCTAAGGGAGATGGATTTCTGCTGGTAACCCAAACACTCACACACTGAAAGGTTTAAACATGCGTAGAACGCAGCTGTCACGCACACATCTGTCAAAAAATGGAACCATTTTTGTTTTCAATTTGTGAGGCGACGTTCCATCTAGATAATCTAAGGAGAAAACCTATCAGAAAAAAATCTTCTGTACATTCCATACATTTGAATCTAGGTAGGTCATAGACGAAATTATTTTCGCTTACGCTAGTAGACCGAATATCAATGTAACCGGGTATGAGATAGCGAATTATATGAAGTGACATCTCGGAGTCAGGTGGTTGTCCCATACAATTTATATGAAGTGACATTTTGGAGTCAGATGGCCGAAGTACAAAAAAGTGGATACGTCGATAAGGACAGCAATAAGTAGCGGTCTCCTTTTTTAACTAGAGCGAATTTGCTATGTGCATCTCTTACTGAGTGATATGACAAGACACGTGCTTCATTCTAGTGCCTTCTCTTTCTACGAGGTAGGTATTGCAGTTTAGTATGGAACAGCCGATTTTTATTTGCTCCGACTGGTTTGCTCTTGGTTTGCTCTACACCATGGATGAGATTCCAAACTTCTTGGCTCTACACATACAGGGTAAAAAAGAATAACTCCAAAAAGTAATACTTGCGAATTTTTGGTTACGGGGCGGGATTATTGTCATGATCTGTCATCACTGACAGACATGAGTGACAAGCTGTCTCCCAAATTCGCGATCATGGTCACATAAAAGTAAAATTTACCTAATTTACAATCACCAAAAACAATGATAAATTCCCTGTAAGAATTTCCGAAGAAGCCTTAGTTCTGGAATGTGGGCGATCAGACTCTGGAATTATACGTTAACTGAAGTTTGTGCGGTTAGTTAAATCTGTAACAGACAGGTACGAGGTACCACAACAGTTGAATGGTCACCCTCAGCTCGGTCAGGGCTCGGCAGCCGTGGTGGTCCAGTAGCGAGTAAGCTTGCCTGCCGTGCAGGAGGCTTCGATCCCCGTCGAAGCCGACTCGTACCAATGAGGAATTAATGTACGATTTGTAACACCACTGGCTTTTCGGTGAAGGAAAACATAGTGAGGAAACCTGCATGCTTCAATTTCGAGGCGTGTATTGTACCCACTGTCCATTATAAGTGGCGACGGGCTCACCCCCCGTCACACTGGGCAGAGTTTCGGTACTACCTACTGGTGAAACGTGGATGTTCTGAGGTTTCAGAATATCTCTGACTACCCCCTCGGGGAATATAGTCGTGAGACTCGTGAGCATATGCAGCTCGGTCTCCACAATTTTCTCCTATTATGTCGGTCCACCCGGCGAAGACGGCGGGAACGTTGGATGAAGGCAGCGCAGGACCGGTCGTTCTTGCGATCCTATGTCCTGTAGTGGACGTCCTATCGGCTTATGTGACGAAAGGCAGGTTTACCAAAGCTTACCGACGTAGTGGCTACAAGGAAAGTATTGCGTAGCTTAGCAACTGTTCGATATTGTAGTCACCTCACATATTCTGTTGAGGATTGTGCACTTTTTTGCGACCTAGGTTTGGAAATGTTCGGCAATACTTTACCGACCAATTGATACCGGGACATAGATGACCTGGATGCCCAAGGCGGTACCTAAAGCAATCTAAAGACTACATCAACTTCAGACACCTGGCTTCTCGTGGTATACTTATGACAAGAGCTACTAACATAACCACACGATTAGGTAGTAGAAATATTTTAGAAATGTATTGTAATCGCTACAATTCAGGCCTCTTCCAGCTAGTGGAATGGGCGAAATGTGGCGACAGTAAACGTCAGCGATGCCAACGGTATTGTGGGCGGTGGGGGCGGCCATCCTGGCGCATCGCGTGCTCTCGTCCTTGTTCAGACGGTTCCTCTTCAGACGAGTGCCGCTATGGGAGGTGATGCTTCAAGTAAGTTCCTTAATATGCCTCGTTCAAGGAGACAAAAGACCACGAACGTCGAACATACAGCGATGTATAGAGCGTTCACGGAGAAGCGTTTTTGCACGCGTCAAATTGTCATAGATTTGTGCCCGCCCAACGCGCCGCGCGACGCCCCGCATGTCGCCGCCGCGCGTGACGCCCCGCGTCTCCCTGAACGAGGCCTTATCCTTGAATCGATTTCTAAGGTCACAGCTAAGGCTGTGGTTGTCAACTGATATATGATGAGTAGTTGGCTTTCTGCTGTTGTTTTAGGCTTAGGTTAATAGATTTGAAAGGTCACAGCCAAGACTGTGGTCACCAAACTGATATACGAGTATGACAGTATGATACGAAGTTGTCATTTTGCCGTTATTTCCGACTTCGAATAGCACCTAACCAGACGGGTTTTGTAAGAGGCGAACTCCTTTAGTTCCTTATTTTTTTGACAATAAAGTTTACAATGTCTTTCATCACCATCTATTCTCTTTTCGGTGGAGTATGTCAATCCTGTCTTCTCCTTCATTTTCAACAATATCTAGCTGACTCTATCTGAATCTCACCCTGTATATGAGACGGCTGTTTTTTTGAGATTTCGAAGTTGACTCCATATGTGAATGTTGATAAGTTTGATGGTCTGAAGCACCCCCTTAATTAAAGGGGTGCTTAGTAATAAACCTTAGTAATATTTGTTACCAGGGTGTTTTGTTACACACTGTATACCTAACACGTTAAAACAGTTTTCAGTTTATAAAAACCTCCGTAGTCTAATGGTTAAGAGCATTGGGTTCTTGACACGGAGGTCGTGGGTTCGATTCCCACGGGAGACACCTAGTGATATGTCACTTTGTGCGTTTTCCCCCAGTTGGTTAGAACATTGCAGAATGAATCACCTGATTGTTTGAAAAGAAAGATGAATTCGTGCTTCGGATGGCACGTTAAGCCGTTGGTCCCGGCTACTATCTCTGGTAGTAGTCGTTTCATAAAAACCACGTCAGAAGCCGTAAGGCGGTTTGAATAAACTCTGACAACAGGGCTTGCTGATAAGAAGTTTATAATTATGTTCCAGCATCTACTATTCGTGTGGATGGTGATATACAGCCTCCACTTCTGGATGGCGCTGGTGAAGGGAGTCAAAGTCGTCATCCAGTTATGTTATGATGACGTACGTATTGTTAACTACTTAGGGTTGAGATTGGGACCATACCTACTAGCTACATTTAAAATTATTAGATAGAACATCATTATTTTTAACAACATGTTTGGTAGGTACTACATATTTGAATAGTTATTCGGAGTATTCCAAAGTATACCGAAACCTCATGCCTACATCTATCACACCCCCTTGAGATCTCTAACAAAAAAAGGGTCGTAATGACAAGAAGACGTAAGCGAGAGAGAGAGAGGACTATGTACATACCGAGATGTGCACCTGTGCCTTTTACTTTACGCATGACGGTTATCTCGTATTGTCGCTTTGTGTTCCGTGAATGCCATCCCAACAGCACCAACTGCATAGCAGCGCGATATAGTGCTGACGTGCCTTCTCTCTTTCTTTTTACTCGCGAAAGAACGAGATAAAAAGCACGATAGAGCCTTACAGCGCGCATCATGTAGTTATACAGTTTTTTAACAGTTACGCATTTTACAGGAAAGCAGAATATCATCAGAAGACTCGGAAGCCAAGAAGGTGATGCAGCAATGGATGATTTGGATGTTCGGAGCTGCGCCCCTTGCATACTCCGTACAGACCAGGCCGAGGCCGGAGAGCCCGCCGCTTATGATATGGTAGTATATCCTTATAAAACCTTTGTTTCTTGCTTGAGACTAGTATTTTCGAGTATTGGCTGTTAACGGACAGATTATCAACATAGTTCCAACCGTAAGTCCATTGCTGGACCCATTGTTCATTGCCTTTCTCAATAATCGTATTTTGTAAGCGGATATACGAAGATCATGTGGCCCAACAATACCAACCAAATGGTCTACGAACAAATAATAACAATACATATTATATTAGGGATATGAGTGGAACAATGGGAACAACCATTTTCTCTGCACGATAAAGCTCGTAATAGGCTCTAGTGAAAGTGGTTATAGGTTCGATCTGGTTTGATGTTTAAATTTAAACCCTGTAGGTACTTATAAGAACCCACGTTGTCGTTGCTTTGACCTAGATTGAGATTAAGTGGAATCTCGAAGATCTTCCCTTACTGTTAACCATCCCTGTTCTTGGCAAACACTATCGTATTGAATTTAATCAAAGTACATAGTGTTAGCGTCAACATAGTTTTAAATAACATTTTGAATTATTAGTAATTTAATCTACTTTAAAAAATAATAAAATCATTCATTCATTCATCATACATTCCTTTTGTCGGAATATTGTATTGGCAACACGGCCACTGTAAGTCCGCCATTCGAGTACAGACGTCGAGACAGACGGTTAGGAAAAGTGGTTGTTCATCATTTAAATTCATGATACTTTGGTAAAATAGTTTCTGAAGTGATTAAATGAGATTGTTAAAGTGAATCCTTGGTTTTCTGTTCATATGAGGTGGTAATCCTCACAGTTCAGAAGTGTTGGATAAATGGAACGCGTTGCTCACTGGTATGTGATTTTATTTTATTACTCATGTACTTTGGTACAGTATTACGCAATAATAATAAACAGTCTCATATTTAACTTGATCGGATGATAAAAGAATAAAAACTAGAATCGTGATTACGCCACTAGTTTGGCGTAGAGAAAATGTCAAAAATATTTTAGTAGGTAGGAAACCTACCTACCCGTATTTAGTTTAGTAAACAGAATTTACGAAATAATCTCGTGATTATGATTAATAATGTGAACGTTAAATACGAGTTCGCTAATAATTTAGTATGTTGTTAATTTAACGCATATAAGACTGTTATCGTGAGATTCACTTAATCAAGAATACAGCATATGCTCACGACTGTATTTCGCGAGGGGGTAGTCAGAGATTTTCTGGAGCCTCAGAACATCCACTATTTTATTTCTTGATACATGACAATGCAATGTCTAGTAAAATTTACAAATAAAATAATAGGGAATTGAAGTAATAAAATTACATTTATAATATACCTACCTACCTGTCTAACGGTTAGTAAAATAACAATTTTTAATCTAAATTATGACATGCAGATTGTATGCAATACTTGTAGCTAGGTACTTGGGTAATTTCTTATGCCGTTTCCACTCCATGGAGAAATAACGGGAGTGTGGCCACGAGTATGACTATGCTACAATATTATCAATTTTATATTATTATTATTATGTATCGTTAGCAAACTATTAATAAATTAAATAAAAGCAAATTCTGGTAATTGAATTATGGTAGGTACAGTCGACCCACCAGAGTTTTCTCGTCACTGGTGTGGCCCACCCCATAGCTGCTGTTCCTTGAACAGTTTGCTGTATGGTTTGTTGGTACATGGACATTGTAATTAGGAGCCACTGTAACTATTAAATAATCTGTGGAACTCAATAATAGGAATTCATTATTTTATAAAGCTATGATTTTCGAACTGTCCTATTATATTGTACTGATCCTCAATATTCCGTGTATATTGACGGCTTAATAAGATGGCGTTATAATGTACTGTTAACTCATATAATATATTTTACTCGTATAATCGGGAAACTCGATTTCATAATGAGGGCAAATCTTGTCTGTCTGGAAGAAATAGATTTTTAGCGATAAGACTAAATAGATTGCATTTGTACTTTCTGAATTTCTTGTCTGTTTACGCTTTGTACAATATGTTTTTGGAGTAAAATAAAGTATAATTTGATTGATTGAGTTACTTAAGTAAATATTATGTTTCAACAACACATTGATATCTTTAAGAAATTCATTTTATTAGAGAAAGAAAGAAACCTGAAAATTTTAACTACTGTTAAATACTGACAGAATAGCATATTATAGGTAGCTCTAAAGTTATTATTTCTAATAGAAACAGTCGTGAAACATCCCACCATGTTCCAAAGGGCACATTGAAAAGGAGAACCGATCTAAGCTAGAAACATTTAGCTGTGTCTAGTTACTGTATGGACGGGAGTGACTGAGATAGTCACCTAAGCAGGGTACACTGACCGATTTAATGAAAGTTGTTTACTTGGGAGAATATGGTCAATTCGATCAATCTGTTATTTTCGACGTACATATTCTGTCTCATCCTGCAAATTTTAAGAGGCTCCTCATAGGTAAACGCAGGGCCGGGCCATATGTTGCTGGTTTTTAGAAGCTATCTTCTCATTATTGAAAAGACATACAATTTATTGAAAGATATAGCAATGATCTTCAACATCTCGGCTTTATTTCATATTTCTTATTTTTCTATTAAATACATATGAAACCTGTGTTCAAAGGAAAGCCTAAATATTGAAAAATATGTATTATGTGCATCTACTTTTTATGTTGAAGTCACTTTTACTTGAGACACGCACCTCTGTGTAGACAATGTTAAGATCTAAAATTGCTTTAAAGAGTATGCTTTAATGAGTTAATTAGATATTTGGTGCGAATTCTTATGATTTTAGAATGTCATTTCCTTGGATGAGAAAGCACCACAGTCAGAGACATAAAATGACGTAGGTAGTTTAGTAGAGGTGAGGTGGCTCTGAAAGAGTCAAGGTCGTTCGGTTAGGGAAACCTCTTATTACAAATGTATGACAAATTGTAAATATTATGCAGAGATACTAAAAGACACCTACGTTAATATAATGTCAGTTTTGTGTGTATTGTTTAGTCAGTATAAACTTCAATAATTCAAGTACTGTTATCCAAATGATTTATTTGATGAAATATAACTACATTCACCAAAATAAATGTCAGAATCAGCAAGAATCTGAATAAGTCAACATTTGGTACCTATATTAACTAAATTTTACATAGCAAGAAGCCAAATTTCATAAAACAATTTTATAATGATAACAAAGGAAAAAGAAACCGTTTGTTTTTACAATTCTAGCATAATGCTTACAGTTATAAAATTCCTATGTTTTGTTTTGAACTCGTACGGTGATTGGTAATAGATACATATCGCCATGCAATACCTTTGCTGTAAATTGCAGGACTCTATTGAGAAACGACAAGTTAGTATGGCTTAAGTCTATATTTATATATATAGCATAGCCTAGCATAGCATAGCATAGCATAGCATAGCATAGCATAGCATTGCATAGCATTGCATAGCATAGCATATGCTTGCGACCGTAGTCCTCGGAGGTGTTCTGGAGCCTCGGGGCGTCCACGTTTCACTGGTACTGAAACTCAAAAGTCTATAACCGTACGCTTTTTGTTTTGTTTTATATCTCCCTACGTAAATAAGGATACTCTTGAATAAATGGCCAAAACTTGTAAAGGAGAAGGATCATAGAGAATCCTATTACCAGTTACTACATAGTTGTCTATATTAATATCGATATTCCCTATCATTCCGATTGTGCTGTGGCCTATATTTTCAAGGTCTATGGTAATAGTAAATGAGGTTTTAGAAAAGGTGGTATTATCACGTTGAGGTTTAAATTAATGATGAGATGAATAACATCATCTCATCATTAATTTAAACAAAATTAATTGTATTGATTCTTTCTCAAGTATTAATTTTATATTATGATCAAGCGGGTATATCGGCGGTTATTAGCAGATTCACCCACCGTCTGTACTCTATACCTAGGTATGGGTTAATTGCAATACATTATTTTGATTCTGAATAAGTAATAAATTAGATTGAGATCAGCTAGAGAAAGTAACTTACGATTGGGATACTTCTACTAGGGAGGCAATCAAAAATGTAATTTAAAAAAAAGAGAATAGTACAAGAACTCTTTCCTCCAAGGCGGTCAATCCAAGCAGTTTGTAATCTGGGTTGTACTAATTATAATAAGAAGAGTTGCTTAAAGAGTTGATTAATATTTGGATTATAGATATTATCAATATCTTGTCTTTCTGTAGTTATAGTTTGTTGATGAAAAAAATGTTGTACGTAGGAGTAGGAATAGCATTTATGATTGCAATACTTATAGGAAATACAATGGATTTGTGTTTCTGTTTACACAGTTTGTTCTGAGTAAGGTTAGCATATATTTTGTGGGCGCTGCATAAGATTTAACTACATTAGATAATACCGGAGAATGTCTTTCTTCATATTCATCGTATTTTGATTTTATAAAATTAAATTATCAAAATATCCGATGGCTCTCACTATGCTTTGCTTTGTATTCTGTCTATTTCGTTCTGCATTACTCTTTATGAATGTAATAATTAAATGAAAAGTACGTCACCATGTTTTGGCCTCATTCTCTAAAGAATGATAACACCTTACAATGTGGTGGTAGATCCATAAAAAGAAAAGAAGATGTCTTTATGGTTCTATTTTTAATAAATGAGTTAACTGAATAATCTTGCTACGATAATAGTAACAAAGCTTCTATAACATGTTTTTTGTAATAATGATTCTGGATCGCATGCCTATAAATATAAAAGTTGTATCCTTAATCAGGTCTCCGTCACTTGACAGTAGGAACCGAGATAAATACCTACACTTGGGCGCATCATAACGATGTATGAATTCTTCCAAGAAGTATTAACTACGCTGAGTCAAGCGCTATTAGGAAGTGATGTATTTGTTACGAAGTAACTAGTTATCTGTGCCCAAAATCCAGGTGACTTCCAGAATCGATACTGTTCCTGATAATGATCGATATCAGATAGGTATTTGTATTGATGGCCACTATAAACATACGCATAAAAGGTAAAGTGGTTACAAGTGTGACCAGGAAAATAATTCCCATCGTCAATCTTCGATCGTGCAAACAGAAACTATCATTTCCCGACCGTATTCGAAAACGTTTTATAATTAGTAATCAATCTTATGGTTACGTTGTAAAAAGGGAAATTGATTGCTGTTCAGTCTAATTACCCATGAGTGAGGCACGAAATCCACTGACGAAAAGAAGCAGATCATTTTTGGTGGGTAACCGTAGAGTATCGTGATTGGTTCTCGTGGTTTTAATAAAGTCAACTGCTTAGGTACGTCCGTAAGCATTATAGACCTTGTGCTGGTACCCAGCCATGGGGCCAATGGATTGAAAATTAAGATAATCTTTGTGTCTTGATCAATTTTCTTTCATTGACATAATACGTAAATCACCACTCGCTTTAACAGTTTGGAACTTCTTGCCCTATTAGAAAATATTCTAGGATAGCCGAGCTAAATTATGTGTTGAACGCAATGAAATTAATCACATTTGATAGGAGAGGCTAGCAGTACCTACTATATGCTTAACTATGTACCTGAGGGATTAAGTGGATTCATTACACATATCGTAAAGGATTCCCGAGAATCTGGCTTGCCGCATGCGGGGTCATAGTATCATGCGTACTGGCAGATACTATGGACCTGATTAAGGATTCTTTTGTTAATAAAGATACATATTATTATTTGTATTCGTATTTTATTGTATTTAAACTCCAGAGTGAAATATGCTATACAGTTGCAGTGATCACTTTTAATAGTGAAATAATTGTGCTGTTAGTACGGTGATCACTATACAAATATTCCTAACTGAAATATGCTGCTTATTGTGGTGATCAGTAACCTAACTGAAACATGCTGCTTATTGCTGTGATCAGTAACCTAACTGAAATATGCTGCTTATTGCGGTGATCAGCACACTAACTGAAATATGCTGCTTATTGCGGTGATCAGTAACCTAACTGAAATATGCTGCTTATGGCTGTGATCAGTAACCTAACTGAAATATGCTGCCTATTGCGGTGATCAGTGACCTAACTGAAATATGCTGCTTATTGCGGTGATCAGCACCCTAACTGAAATATGCTGCTTATTGCGGTGATCAGTAACCTAACTGAAATATGCTGCTTATTGCGGTGATCAGTAACCTAACTGAAATATGCTGTTTATTGCGGAGATGTAACCTAACTGAAATATGCTGCTTATTGCGGTGATCAGTGACCTAACTGAAATATGCTGCTTATTGCGGTGATCAGTAACCTAACTGAAATATGCTGCTTATGGCGGTGATCAGTAACCTAACTGAAATATGCTGCTTATTGCGGTGGTCAGTGACCTAACTGAAATATGCTGCTTATTGCGGTGATCAGTAACCTAACTGAAATATGCTGCTTATTGCGGTGATCAGTAACCTAACTGAAATATGCTGCTTATTGCGGTGATCAGTAACCTTACTGAAAACTATGCTGCTACATTGCGGTGATCTATACTAGGTACTCATTAACAACTTAAATATATTGCTTATTGTGTTGCATTGCAATGATCAATATCACAATGAAATAGGCTACTCTAATACAGGATGCGTCTGCCTGTCGAGCAGTCCTTCGACAGCTATGATAGAATAATAATTATAGTTATGGTTTTGATTTCTTACCAAGAAATTATTATCGGGCTAGTTCGAGGAGGCGGACAGCCCGATAGCTCAGCTGGTACTAGGCCCACCTGCCGTGCTGAGTCACAGGTTCAAGTCTGTGTACCCGTGTCATGGACAATTTACCAGCATACCGTAACCACACAGACGAACGCGATGAAGCAATTTAAGAAGAAGGAACACTGTAATTGTAAGTTGTTACTAAAATTTCTGGTCTTGACAATGTTTCACTATGTAATTCAATATTGTAATTGTACTTTGTATATTTTGTTTTGTTAAAAGAGGTGTGTTGTAGAGTTTCTGGCCGCATCTTCTCTACAACAAAACACCTTCCGACGCGGTGGTAGATTTAAAAAATAACGTCAATATTTTCATAGTCTGTTATATCTCATAAATAAAAAAAATGTATTATTATAATTGATTAGAAAAATTCATAAATAAAAAAATGAATCAATAATAAATGAATTATTCAATTGTCATAAAAATGTGTAAGTAATAGAAGTTACCTGTAGTCATTATTATAACTTACTTTGCAATACTTGTATAGAGTCATACAAGTACTCGAATGGCCGAATCGGAATAGAGTCATTCCGTACACAGGACGGCCGACTGTTAGCGTCAACATAGTTTTAAATAACATTTTGAATTATTAGTAATTTAATCTACTTTAAAAAATAATAAAATCATTCATTCATTCATCATACATTCCTTTTGTCGGAATATTGTATTGGCAACACGGCCACTGTAAGTCCGCCATTCGAGTACAGACGTCGAGACAGACGGTTAGGAAAAGTGGTTGTTCATCATTTAAATTCATGATACTTTGGTAAAATAGTTTCTGAAGTGATTAAATGAGATTGTTAAAGTGAATCCTTGGTTTTCTGTTCATATGAGGTGGTAATCCTCACAATAGGAGTCGGAATAATAACATAAGAATTCCCTCCATTGCAAACGGGAGGCATACAATCCAATTGTAAGTAAACTCCAGAGGTTATTTTTGGCTAAGGTTGAAGAACCCGTGGAGCAAGAAGTTTGGAGACACAGAAGTTACTTCTAGATGCTTCTAGACCCGTAAGTAAAACGGGACACCAGAAAACGATTTTACCAAGTCAAATTTATCCCATCAGCCGTGGTGGTCGTGACGATTACCTAACCTTGCCTGCCGTGCGATGGTTCGATCCCCGTCCAGGTCGACTCGTACCAATGAGTTTTTCGGAATTTGTGCACGGTTTGTAACAACCACTGACTTTTCGGTGAAGGAAAATATCGGGGGAAACCGGCATGCTTCAATTTCGAGGCATGTATTGTACCCATTGTCCATTATAAGTGGCGACGGGCTTAATTACTACCTGTCCCCAGCAGAGTTTCGGTACTAGGTACTAGTGAAACGTGGATGTTCTGAAGTTTCAGAATATCTCCGTCTACCCACTCAGGGAATATAGTCGTGAGAATATGCATGCTAATGCATGCAAGCTGATGCATGCTATGCTAAATTCATCCCATGCGCGTCCATAACCATCACTCTTTCCCCAGGATAACCACAAGTCCCTGGCAGCGTCGAGAGATGGGACCCTACGGGTACTACCTGAACCGACCGCTCTCGACCCTCCAGTCCTACACCAGCCTCTCCGTGAAGCAGCAGGTAATGAACCTGAGGAGAGCATTCAGCGACTCCAAGATCATTATAAAGGAACCCAGTAGAAAGAAAAGGCATTCGAAGTCCGTCTAGATTTCTTTATGTTGTCGTGTGAAATAGATTAGTTGCAGTATATTTCGTGTTTTATTTTGGTACATGCATGTTATGACGCCCACAGAAAAGAGGACCAGCACAGCTAGCATGCCGCAGTGATACAGCGCTATCACACCTTAGCTCTCTTTCTATTTGCGTGCGAACGAACGAGATAAATAGCATCATACTACGAGTGCAGTTGAATTTACATTAGGCTATTAAGTTTGATAACTAGACCAATTAAAATTACAAAATATTTTGCTTATAAATTAATGGACTCGTATGCGTTAGCCATAGGCGAAGTATTTTTCGCTTACGCTGATAGACGTAACATCAGTGTAACCGCGTATGAGACAGCGATAGTCATAAAATCCTATACAATTTGTATGAAAATAGATGTCTGACTCCGGAGTCAGACAGCCGTCGTAGAACAAACAAGTGGCTACGACGATAAGGACAGCAATAAGTAGCGATCTCCTTTTTTAACTAGAGCGAATTCACTATGTGCATCTCTTACTGAGTTATATGACAAGACACGTGCTTCCTTCTAGTTCCTTCTCTTTCTACGGCGTTAGCACTGTATTTCCGCCAGTGTTAGTTTGTGGGAGTATCTATCTATCCCAATCTCAAAGATTGTTTTCGAGCAAAAATACAGCTAAGTTGAGCTTCTTCTGGCAGAACCGCATCGCATTTTTTCACGCTCTACCCTTTTTTGTCGCTCAGGAACGTCATTTGCTAGAGCGAGAAAGGCTGCGAGCACAGCAGGTGCTTTAGCAAATGACGTTCCTGAGTGACAGAAAAGGATGGAGCGACGGAAAAATGTGATGCGGTACTGGCAGATGAGATTCAACCCTAAGAGAGAGAAGAGATTGCGGAGCCTCGTGTCAAGCTCAAACGCAAACCGCGGACACCACGCGAAAGAGAACTGCTCGCGGAAAAACTTGCAACGTGACTCCCTAAAATACTTATCAAATTCTACCGTCGTCGTAGGGTCTTCTTAGATCGGTTATTTTTCTCTGACACCTGCCCACCACACATTCCCACCGCTGTAACTCCTGTAAACCAGGATCAACAGCGGTGACCATTCACAACACTAGACAAAGAAGTCCAGCGAGCCCGGGGGATCATTCTAATCTGTCTTGGAACCTGCAATTAATTAATCAAAGAAGAAATGAGAGAAGTCGGATATTTCTTTTCTTAAGTAGCCCATTCACAGTAGTCCTACATGTATGACTATTCTGCAAGTAAGACTACTCATACATGTTGCTCAAGGTCGTCGGACGCCTTGTAGGACTAGGTACAACACCATTCACGATCCAATATCTTTTGGTGTAGGACTGCAAGACGGGCTACCGTGAATGGGCTCTTTCAGCTCGGTTCTATTGTTACGGGCAATGGGACGGAGCCATACAGCCAAGTCTGCGATAGTATTTTTTGTTGAAATTTGTATTAGTAAGGCCAAATGGTTATGATTACGACAGAATTAATCTTCATAAAATTGCTTTAGGTGGTGGTTTAATTAGGTGGTGACTTATGAAGTTATGACCTTTTTCTGAATGAAATGAAGGAACTGATAATACGCATGTACATTGACCAGAAATACATTCTTCATATCAAGAGTACGTGGGCTCCACCTACATGCGAATTTTATTAAGGCAGAGCTGGGTTCTGTCTTCTGTGCTGTCATTTTATTCCAGGCCTTAAAAATAACCTCAAAAATAACCAAACTCAAAATCAAAGATTTTGTATACTAGCTAGATTGCGCACTACGGTGCTGGCAACGGGACAAGTGAGATTACCGAAACCCTCGTGTGTCCCTTTCTAACTAGGGTGTCCATTCATTCTCAGATTTGACGGGATACCTAATATGCATTTATTCAAGCCTGTTTCTTACCATCTTGTTGAGGGTTTAATATTATCTTTTTATCCTGGAAAATGTTTTTGGGGGTAAACTCAGAATAAAAAAAATATAAAAGTACCTAACTAGAGCTACCCGCGACTTCTCCCGCACAAATTATATAAGGTGTAAGGGTAGGGTTGCGTTGTGGGTCTGCTATTGGGTGGTCACGTGCGCGTCGGTTGCCTCATCCCCGGCCTACAGCGGAACTCCTGTGGTGGCTCAGGATATTGTTCTTTTATAAGAATAACCCTTGAAGTCACCAAATTATCAACATAACCGTACAACGTCAAGCACTTTTGCTATAAAAACTCGTCATTGGCAAAATTATCACTAACCAAAGATGGCAGCCATATTTTTAAAATAGAAGAAGAAGATAAGGTGTAAGGAAGGGTATAATTGGTTTATACCTACTCTACCCATCAAACAGAACAACTTTTACTATGGGAGCAAACCAACAAACCAGTCAGAACAAAAAAATATGTCAGCTGTCCTATACCAAACTGCAATACCTACTCGATTCAAACGTATGGGACAACTGTTTTTTTGTTCTGACAGGTTTGCTCCCATCCATAGTAAAAGTTTCATGGGTAGAGTTGTGGTTTAAAGGTGAATGATACTTTTCCTTACACCCTGTAGGTACACCAGATTTTAAGTCAATCATAAGCTATCAAAGAAAAAAGTTTCATTAAAATCGGTTCAGTAGTTTTTGCATGACGCTGTTACAAACAAACAGACGGACAAAAATTCTAAAAAAGGTTGATTTGGAGTCAGGAATACCTAAAAACCATATCGTTATTTTTTTCATGTAAATATCTTCAATACGTACAGACACTTCTGTAAGGTAGGTACAGTTTTATAATAGTTCAGATTTTAATTTAAATAGGTATGCTGTTCCAACCATCGATCAAAGTAAAATTAATGGATAGGCCCTTACGCGAACATTTCAAACCAGAAAAATATATGTACCGAGATGACAGACAAGTGTGCCATATTGTATGAACCACATGCACCTGCATGGGTAGCATAACACCGTGATAGGGCGTTATCACGCCTTCGCTCTCTTTCTATTTTCACGTGAACGAACGAGATAAAAGGCGTGATGGAGCCGTATCACGTGTGACATGCTACGAGTGCTTTAGTGTGCTTCAACTTAACGCGCTTCGGGCCTATCCATTAATTTTACTTTGATCGAAGGTTCCAACCTGTGAAATTGTTTTAATCTAAGATCACGACGCTAACAAAGTCAGGGGCACAGCTAGTAAAGGTAATAAAACATCTCGTCTACCAATGATAATTCATTTTGCGTTTATACATAGGTCATGCATAGGTCGCTAGAATGGCCAATTGGTCACCCTAGTTAAGAAAAGTTTTCCGAACAATAAAATAGCTAACCTGTGGAAAGAAAAGCCACAGCCGGGGTAGTATTCATTTTTGCATCCAACTACACAGCAAAAGTTCACCATTTCGACGATTTACAATTTTATTACAACAATTTTGAATTTGTAATTTTATGATTTTTGACATTATGACCGCCATATTTTTTCATAAGGCCAAAGAGTTGCCATTAAAAAGTTTTCAAATTGTACCTTATTTGTTTTGTGATAAACTGAATAATCATCGTGTAAAACTATTAACAATTATCAATACTTGTTTTCAGATTTTGCACAAAATAATTAAAATTATACATTTTTAAAAACAAAAAATATTTTTAATTTACATCTTTTGTATTTCCAGTAAATTCTAAAGTGGTAGTTTAAAAAGTTGGCAACATGTTAGAAAGGGACACACGAGGGTTTCGGTTATCTCACAGTGGCTTGGTTGTCAGCTCACAACAACATTGAAGAAAAATAATTCTTGTTGCATAGAAAATAGCCTTTATTTTGCATTCTCGACGAAATTCGAGTCTTCTATCCACCTATGGAGTATATAATATTCTTGCTCAAAATAAATTAATGCATATTATGTTACCTATGCAATGAGATGAGACGTTTGAATCATAGACAAGGTTTGAATTACTTTAAGGGTATGTTGCACCACTTCTTAGTAAGTTCTTGTTAGCTTATCTTACAGATCGTTTGACATATCTTTTACTTATACAAAATATGTCAAACGACCTGTCAGATAGATAAGCTAACAATAACTTAACTAAGAAGTGGTAAAAAAGGCCCCTAATCTATTAAACAAAATTACTATGAAATATTTGGCAAAACGCAGGAATAAAAGTAGGTAGAGGTGCAAGAAAGCTTGATGAACGTAACAATAAGATGGTTGCAAAATTATTATCTACGATCGAAACAGTTTTATAAAAAAAGCTGAACAAACATAGGAATGTTTATTTCATTTATTTATGACGTAGGTAACCAAGGTGTCTAAAATTTTTCGCATCTAGCAACCCTAAATTAAATACGAAGCCGAACAACAGATGTCACTAATCAAATTTCTAAATCGCGGTGTTAAGATTTTCCCAGGCACGTATATAAGAGGTGTCAAGGTTTTCAATGGCATACTAACCTTACGTAGGGTGTACCGTGATCAAGAAGGCGGTTGCCCCGGGCCGGCACCAACCATTGCACTGCGGTTGGATTTCGCTGGTCTGTGACTATCCCAAATCGGGGTACGTCGTACGTACAATTTTTGGTAGTAAGGACTAGCGTACTGCGCGGTCCTTTGATAATTAGCAAAAATCTGGATAATTAATCTTTGATCGAGTCCAGAAGAACATTATCCCGATATGCATTATGCACACCTATAAAGCCCTATGACCAAATCATTCATAACTATCGGTAATAAAGCCGTAGCATGTTGGGCGTGACAAGACTTATCTCATTGCGTCGCGTCGTCCACTGCTGGACATAGGCCTCCCCCAAGGATCGCCACAACGACCGGTCCTGCGCTGCCCTCATCCAACGGGTTCCCGCCGCCTTCACCAGGTCGTCGGTCCACCTTGTGGGGGGCCTACCTGCCTACACTGCGCTTTCCGGTACGCGGTCGCTACTCGAGAACTTTGCGTGCATTGCATCTATAATGTTCCAATGATCTCAGAGACGATTTTATCGAAAAAATATATAGGGTCCATCATAATATAGGTAGGTAGGTATAGTACTGACAGTTTTTTTAACGGCATGGTCAGACCATCAAACTGAACAACTTTCTCTTTAAAACCAACATCGAAACCGTAAAAAAAAATCCGCTGTCCCATACATTTGGTTACAGTAGATTTGCAATTTTTTATGAAATGAAACAGCAGTTTTTTTGCGATTTCGACGTTGGTCCCATAGATAAAGTTGCTCAGTTTGATGGTCTGATCATCCTTTTAAAAAACCGTCAGCTTTAGAACCCTATACAGGGTGTTAGGGTAAACAGTTGCATTACTGGAAGGGATGATTGTACCCATGATACTGATTAACTTTCCCTAAGAAACCCATTGGAAATTCTCAAAAAAAAAAGAATTGTTGCTTATTTCCTAGGGAAAGTTGATCAGTAAAATGGGTACAATCAACCCTTAGTAATGCAACACCCTCTATATTAGTCTTGGACAATAATTTCGAGCTTTTGTACTAAAACTTCGTCTTTAGATCGATTTAATTTGTCTCCCTCCACTTCCTATGCTATCCGGATAACAACTCATTTTACCCCATGCACTAAGAATACAAACAACATCTATCTATCATCAATTCATACCTACTATACGCTAAAGATAAACATTGTAAGTACAGTAGTCAGTTTTCGTTTTATTTCGACACCGTACGACTACTATTTAGTATTTAGTGTGTAAAACTGTAAACCTAACCTAACCTAACCCAACCTTGTGATGATGGCAGTTTTAAAACCGAAATATTAAGAACTCAAAAACCTAATTGTTGAAACCTAGATAATTTAACTTTAGCTCAAAGAGACCGCGTAATTCCCAACTCTACTCCAAACTAATGAAAATCAACATACGTAATATAAACAAAAACAGATTTATTTCCACAATTAATTAATTTCTTTAACATCGTCTGAGTACTAACCGAAACTACTAACCAAATACACCCACACGCGTAGCTCCGCGCGAACTGTGTGGAAAAAAAAACACTCCATAAGGCACGATTTATTTGTACAGTCAAAGTTAGAAAAACAACTTGGTTAAGTAAAAAAAAAAACAATTCTTTTATGGATTTTTTAAACAAACAATTGTAACTATTTAAGTTTATTGTTGATACCAATATAAGCTGCGAAATGTGTAAACAATTTGGTAAGTTGATAAGTTAGGCTTAAATGTTTTCCCATATTTGTTTACAACTTGTGATAGATAATGTCAAGAAATCTAGTGAAGCCGTGCAAGATTTAAAATATTATTCATTTACTAATATAATATTATAAAAAGAGGAAAGATTTTTTTTTTCGTTTGTTTGTATTGAATAGGCTCTGAAACTACTGGACCGATCTGAATAATTATATCACCATTAGAATGCTACATTATCCGTGATGATCATTGGCTTAAAAAAACGGCCAAGTGTGTGTCGGGAATATTCTAAGGCGAAGTCCGCCACGGTCATTTAGTTGACTATAAAGATGTTACAGAGCCATGTTGTACTATTTCAAATCAAATTAAAGATTAAGCAATTAAAGCAATTCCCCGGTTTGGAAGATCACGGGTTCGAGTCCCGCCCGAGACTCTTCAATGAGAGGACAAAACCATTGTATATTGTCGTATTCCACAAGGGGGTGAAATAAAAATTGATGGGGGGGCAGTAAGTATCCATACTGTATGTAGTACTCTTTGATTAGACTAAACAATTGATTCCCTGAGATAAGTTTACTCAATTCGCAGTAAACATTTGGTACAACGCGTCTAGTCATTTAGTGAAGGACATTTTGAAAGTATTTCTAAGTTTCTCTTCACACGGATACTAACAGGGCTACGTGTCGGCCGTGCTCGATTTCTTGAGGTTCTTCAGTTCAAAACTTCGCAGCGGATCACTTTGGCGGGCCTGCAATAAATTAAAACATATTTTATATATTTCATACGTCATTCTACTATCACTCATGTGGAAAGGATGAGTGATAGTAGAATGATGTATGAAATATATAAAGCAAGTGTGCATGGAAAAATCGAAAGGGGTCGCCCTAGACGTACGTATGCAGACCAAATTGTCAGCATACTTAAGAAGGGCCAGATCAAATGTACCCGAAACCGACGAGCGTGTATGAAACGACTTATGACTGTGGAAGAGGCAAAAGAGGTATGTCAGGATCGTAGCCGATGGCGATCAATTGTCTCTGCCTACCCCAATGGGACACAGGCGTGAGTATATGTATTTTATACCACGCCTTTGTACAAAAAAAGGCTCAAGGGACACACTAGTAGATTGGCCAGAAATCTGTGTAATCATAATCAAAGGACACGGCTAAAGAGGTGGCATAATATACTGGATCTCGCATTGAGATAATGAAAAAATGGGCTTGAGGCTTGATGAAGAATCACCCTACCAAAAACCCTAAAAAAACTTACAATCTGGGGTTAGTACCAATATTTCTCTCTATCAGTGAAAACCTGTTATTGGCTTTATGTTTTATACTCTTGTGACTACCGTATTGTGAAATAAATAAATAAATTTTAAGAGAATAACTAAATCACTTGCTGGAGTTGCTGGTGTCATGAATAAGTCATGGATACATTGATAATAGAAGTTAGTTTAAAATACACACATAGACACACACACAAACACAACCATGGCAATATAAAATAAAATTAAAATATTATTATTAATCAGCATATTATGTTCTATTACCCTTGCAGGATATGAACCCGCGACCTTCGACCGCCAAATAGGTAAACTCACAACCATAATTCGGGGTGGTCAGAAACATTGCTGCGACGACCAACATTCTGTTATTATGCTCCATTTACCGTGGCTTTTGTAGTTTATTAGAGTAGCAATTATTTCATTTCAAATTTCTTTATAGTCATAGTCATAGTATTTTATTGCATAAGCATAAGCATATGCTCACGACTATATTCCCCGAGGGGATAGTGAGAGACATTTTGAATCCTCAGAACATCCACGTTTCACCAGTAGTACCGAAACTCTGCCCAGTGTGACGGGGTGTGAGCCCGTCGCCACTTATGCTGGACAGTATGTACAATACAAGCCTCGAAATTGAAGCATGCAGGTTTCCTCATGTTTTCCTTCACTAAAAAGCCAGTGGTGTCACAAATCGTACATAAATTCCGAAAAACTCATTGGTACGAGACAGCCTGGACGGGGATCGAACCATCGCCTCCTGCACGGCAGGCAAGGTTACTCGCCACTGGACCACCACGGCTACACTTCTTTATAGATAAATCATTAATATTGTGATACGGGCGCCACTGAACTGTAAAAGGGTTATAAAGAATGTAGTTGTAGCAATGCACACCTTTAGCAATTTAAATAGATAAAGTTAAAATAAAAACCCACCTGATACTTATTCCTCTTAGCACTACCGTAATTCTTCTTCTTCTTAGCCGCGACCGGCGCTTCTTCCTCTTCCACCGCCTCCTCACTCCTCAAGGCGGCTGGTAGCAGGTACTCGGGTACATGGGAGAGATGGGCCTGAACCTTCACTGTGTGCAGGGCCTTGTCTCTTCGTAAAGCAGCCAGGTCCGTGGGGTTGTCCTCGAAGTAGCCCTGTGGAGTTGCGGGTTAGTTAGTTGCTGGAGGTCGTGATGGCCAGGTATTGACGGTGGTATGGAGTGGTCAGAGAGAAGATTAGTCATTCATCAAAGTGATATGTGCTTTGTTGTTCATCATGTGAATTTTATTGTAACAATGAGTTTTTGTAACTTATGTACTTATCCGTCAAACGTTATACCGACTACTCTCATTAAACGGTGACGAAAAACATCAAGATCCAGGTCAAAATCAACGTGAAAATAATTTATTCAACATAGGAGGCCGAAACGTCAAATCTTTTTTTGAAGCTACTAGTAGAGAAGATGTTGCGTACGATGAAGAGGACATTCGTATGTTTTGTGTATCTACTAATCTGCATTGGGCATGCGTGGTGAACTGACGCCCACACAACACATGAATTAAAGCGATAATCAAAAATTATATCAAAAATTATACAAGTACTTCAGACAAGATTAGAGCGCTAAATAATTGTTACATACAGGGTTCGATGTTATATCAATGATAATAAAAATAACAAATGATACTGCCTTTGTCTGTCACTGTGTATCCTGTATTGATCTGATGAAATAAATGAGTTATCTATCTATCTAATGAAACTTTTTGATAGGGACATTTCCCTATCAAAAGTACAAAGAAGTCCTTACATTTTCTAACTGTTTATACATAGATTCTCACCTGTAGCTTCTTACAGTTGAGCAACTCCTGCTTGATCTCCTTGAGCCGAGCTTCCCTCACCGCTATCCTCGTCACAGCTCTCCAAGCGTCACGAGATCTGTATCTGAAACCTTCGACTTCTTCTAGCGCAAACTCGTATTTCCTATGATGAAAAAGGAATTTAGTTAGACATGTTTAAATATTACACTATTAACTATCCACTCTAGAGACACAATAACAATGGGCGGGCGACTCCTCCGGGAGCCAGCGTTTACCAACGGATTAACACGTTGACACTCTGCCATTGCAGCCCGACTTCCAACTTGTATTGAACACGAGTAGTGGAGTTTGACCCTTATTCGTGTTTGCCCTGCAGTGGGATCCTACAGTTTATAACATACTTTTAACTTTATTTGTTTAATGTAAGCAAAAAATTGTTAAAAACATCAGGAACTTTTGCACACATTTCACTCAAACCAATATCAAAAATACTTACTGTAAAACAGTCTGTCCATTGAATCCCTTAGATAGATGTTCCTCTACCGCATCCATCAGAGGCTTCTCTCTTATTGACACGAATGACAGTACTGATCCCTGAAATCAAATACATTGACGAACATTAGCAGGCCTGTCTCACTCCACACTGATAGTTTTTGTTTTTATCAACTTTAGTATGCGTTGTAATGTGAACCTTCTGTATGCATGCATGCATATGCTCACGACTATATTCCCCGAGGGGGTAATCAGAGATATTCTGAAACCTCTGTTTCACTAGTAGTACCGAAACTCTGCCCAGTGTGATATGGGAGTGAGCCCGTCGCCATTTATAATGGTCAATGGGTACAATACATCTACCACCTACCTACCTGCAGTTCTACAGTCATCCCGTGATCATGGCAGTTGTAACACTGCCGAAATATCGGAAACTCCAAAATAAATAAAAACGCGGTAAGAACCCTTTATAAATGATTAACTTTAGCTTAATTAATAACCGCGTAACTCTCAAAAATTGTGGTACAATACATGTCTCGAAATTGAAGCACGCTGGTTTCCTCACGATGTTTTCCTTCACCGAAAAGCCAGTGGTGTTACAAATCTTACATAAATTCCGAAAAACTCATTGGTATGGTCGACCTGTATGGGGTTCGAACCATCGCCTCCTGCACGGCAGGCAAGGTTACTCGCCAGCGCCACGGCTGGTACCTTCCGTGGCATAGGTCACCCTTTATTCTTCGTCATTTGTCATTCTGCTGTACCCTCGTCACCACAACAGTGGAGAACATAACGGCATAGAGTATGTTCTTACCTGGTTTTTCCCTCGAGCAGTCCGCCCTGCCCTGTGGACGTAGGAGGTCACGTCGAGAGGGAAGTCAAAGTTGATAACGTTTGACACATTCTGGAAGTCGATACCTCGGGACACGCCAGACTCTTTGTCCTTCTTGCGTTTTGATGCTTGCTGCGACAGATGTAAATACGTTGTATTTTCTATTTAGGACTCTGCCACCATTTATGACAGTGCTCTCTACCATCATGGGATAATGTCGTGGGCGTATTTATGTAGGTTTGTGTATCCGATTACGAATATTAGTGATTATAAACATGTTAGAGCCATGTTGTCCTACAACACATTCATTCATTTCATTTTTTTTTTTTGCATGAGACATAATTTTTCAATCTTTAATTTGATTTGTATACAATTAATTTGTCATAATTCCAGCTGAAAGTGTGGGTAATCAATATTTAAGTCTTTCGGTTCAGTTTCCACATGAAAACCTTCATTCCACATTAAATAGGTCGCAGTATTCCATGTATCCCACACTTAACAATCAAGTTTTATTTCAATATCAAATCATCTGTTTTTACAAAATGTTTAAAAAGTAAAATACGCCGTACGTGACCTTGATCATACATAACATAATACAAAGGGAAGGGATGATTCAGACGTACCGGCTCGCATCGACACGGCCCGGAACGGAGCCGTACACGTGCCGCGGCACCAAACCAACGCGAAGGCAGTCGATCGCATGTCAAAGAAGCCGGTTATATGTAATCCGTCGGCACGGAGCCGTATTCCGTCGCGACGCGTCGCGGAATGTGAACGGAGACAATATGCATAAGTTGCATGCAAATATGAACTGTAATTCCTAGTTTATACATTTCAATATCTTTTGCCGCATTATAAAATGCCAACTGGGCCGGGCCGATGCGAGCCGGTAGGTCTGAATCGTACCAAATAGTTTTGTAACAGATTTAGTATTTTTATCAGCAAAAGGTTAGCCATACCCTACATAGTACTTATTTACATATTTAACGAACTCCTCAAAGAGCAAAGTAAAATTTTCTACAACTGCAAGCTTAAAATAAAAATAAAGGTTGGTAGTTGAAGCAAAGTCTTTGCTCCCTCCCTAAAGCAATAATAGTCGTGAGTTTATATTTATTATTTTGTAAGATAAACACAGTAAAACCTACCCTCTTCCTCTTCTTGCCGATCTCCTCATCTCCTAACAGACCTCCGTCAGGTTTCTCGAGGGCCTTCTCATCGGAAGCGACGATGATCTGGTAGCGCCCCCGGTTGAACTGGTCCACTGAGAGACATCGGACCGCTGCTGGCAGTTCAGAGTTGAGGACACACGAGCCGATCTTGAATTGTTCTAGGTAGAGTTTTAGTCTGGAATATTTGGATAGGTTAGTTTTGCTGAATATTGTTCATTTCTTTTATGATTAGAAAAGTTTTTTGAGAAATTACACGCTCCATGGATAAGCGCATAATGTACTTAAAAAATTTAAGTATTGTAGGTACCCGCGTCTTTTAATTAAGTGTATTGATTGCGCTGAAATAAAACCGAAATTTTAACCAAAGCCATATTATGCTTTTGTGAAAACTCCTACATGATTGATTGAGCCGTTTTTATGTGATGCATACACAAATTAACAGATAAACAGACAAAAAGTTAGTTGTATAGTACAGGAATTTAATAGATACTAGTCACACTGGGCAGACTTTCGGTACTACTGGTGAAACGTGGGTGTTCTGAGGTTTCAAAATATCTCTGACTACCCCCTCGGGGAATATAGTCATGAGCATATGCTTATGCTAGTCTCTGCAAGTGACGAAGGCCCAGTTCGTCTGGCGCCCCCTAGAACGATTTAACGGCGCACCTCAGGCAGTCAGCATTGATACATCCATTGCTGACTGGATGATCTTTACACTACAGCATGGGAGATTGTCATGCAACATAGATCATGCTGACACGAAAGAAGAGGGAAGCAACTTCTTCAGTATATTATTAAGTTTCGGTTTGAAAACTTAATAACATGATGTGAAACTCAAAAAAGGTACAGTACAACAAGGAAAATTAGGCCGCTAATCAATCTTCATTTGTACAGACTAGACCAGAGTCCCCCCCGTCCCCCTCTGTCCTCCCCATCAACACCAGAAGTAATTTTTCAGTTAAGTAAATCAATCACGAACAGTAGTCAAAGGGTGCAAAATCGGGTACTATTAAATCCTTATTCAATATTTCTCTATCTCACTCTAAGTCCAACAGCAGACTGACGAATGCTTCACCGGCGACCGGGTGCAAAATCGGGTACTATTAAATCCTTATTCAATATTTCTCTATCTCACTCTAAGTCCAACAGCAGACTGACGAATGCTTCACCGGCGACCGGGTGCAAAATCGGGTACTATTAAATCCTTATTCAATATTTCTCTATCTCACTCTAAGTCCAACAGCAGACTGACGAATGCTTCACCGGCGACAAGCGCGCGAAAACTATCAGTAAATAGCGGCCTCTAATATCCCTTATATTAGGCGTGAGAACGAGGCACACACAGAGCATTATAAGAGGGGTTCGAAGTGCAAAGTAGGTGTGGAACATGCCGCCACAGGTTATGCAATGATTTGCATAACCAACACCAAAAGGCGCACGGCGTGGTGCGAGCAGAGAGCAAGAGTTATTGTAGCAGCGTGAGCGGGAAGACAAGTGGCGACAGCCATCTCCGAAGCAAAAGTGCTACTTAGCATTTCTTACCCATCTTATAATGTTCTGTGGTGGCACATCTTGATTAGTAAATATTTGGCACACTGTAAAATTAGTCAACTGTGCAGGTATATCAGTGAGACTTAAAAACATAATATTACGGTACTAACTTATAACACCTGTCCACAGTCCTCACAAAAATAATGCTCTTGCCTCTAATCAGGTTTAATTTCAACAATGCATACAAAATGGCCGCTTTATCATCTTCCTCGGCAAACAGATGGTAGTGCTGCAGTTGTGACGACGGTGCTAGCTCCGGTTCCTCCAGTTTGAGGGTCACTGGGTTACGGAGCACTATTTTCTTTAAGCTGAGGACATCGTCCGAGAGAGTGGCCGATGCTAGGACTGCTTGGTAGATTTTTGGTAGATGACTGTGGGATTGAAAAGTGTGTGAGTTAAATTAATTACATACATACAGTCACAGCCATAATCCCTATTGGGGTGGTCAAGAACTTTGCTACAACTACCATCTCACCGTTATACTGCGAAAATCAATTATCTGATAAAAATGTCAAAATGAAAAAATGGGTTTTTGCAGACGAAAGACCGCAACATTTTAAGTACATTAGCATTGTTAAGTCGTTTTCGGCAGAATTTCAAAATTTTTGAAGACATAATAGTTAAATTGTTAGATGTCATTATTTACAGTGAGAGTAACTTCGTATTAAGTTGCTTTAAATGTTGGAAGGCTTGTCATACTGGATTTTACACTGTATGAGCCACGTACAATGCAGGCTTGACATTGAATAATTTACCAAATTAACAAAACATATCAGTTCGCGTTCAGCAAGCAAGTATGTTGGGAGTCACGTTGCAGGAATTGACCCGAGCACACGTCTAGCGTGGTTTTCACGCGTCGCGTTTTTGCCTGCCACGAGGCTCCGCAATCCTCAATCTCTTCTTGTTCTTGAACAAAAACAATCCCTGAGATTGGGATAGATACTCCCATAAATTACACTTGACACTGGCGGAAATGCGCACCGCACCTAAGGCCATTTCATCTACGGCCAGCAGACAGCACAGTAACAGGCCGTACACACTTCACAACAGTACTTTTAGGTCAAGATCAAGAAATTACAATTTCAAGAATGATTAGTGGACCCTGCTTTATAAAGACAAAATGTTACAAAGACTACTTTATTTACAAGCGAGAGACTTTATTCAGAGTTTGGGCACTGCTTGTAAGATTTTCCGTGTAAATTCAAAGGCATCCTTTCATGAATAAAATTAATAGGAATAGGCCACACTCTACCATGATGAAGTGCATAATAATTGTTATTATGATAGGTACTAGTTCAGTGCATTGCATTTTACAAGTAATGTTAATCCACTCACCCCAATAGCTCCTTAATCTCATCTTCATAACCAAAAGAAAATATCAAGTCGGCTTCATCAACGACCAACATAGACAAGTCGTCTTTCAACCTCATGTTATTAGCCTTCAAATGTGCCAGTGCTCTCGAGGGTGTCGCTACGACTATGTCCGGTTTGTCCGAGAGCAGAGACTTCTGGGTTTGCATGTCACCGCTGGATGATATGTCTATACAACGGACTTCACGTGCACATTTTATTGTTAGGTCTCCTATTACTGATGTTATCTGAAATTGGTATTGTTATAGCTTGAGATGTCCTGAGATCTAAAGATGAGTTATGTGATGCACTTTGGGAGACCTATGTTCAACAGTGGACCAAGGTATCACGGAAGGCAGACCTTGAATCGATTTGTACCAAATGCCCTTTACTTTTGATATTTCGTTGCAATTATCAACCCATAACTGGAAACAATTAAATTTGAATTTTGGAATCACTTCTAAATAATTTGGTTCACAATCTAGGTCTTTTCCCTCCAATGTAGCTTGCTTAGCCAACAGGTCCGCTTCCTTATTACCCCAAGCCTAGTTTGGACTATGCGAGTATTTTAGTCGAGTAGGGAGTGTTTTAGTAATTAAACATGTCTGAACCACAATAATTTAGTCGAGTAGTTTAGCGAGTGCTTTAATTTTGTGGGTAATATTTACAATTGGGGCGCAGGAGTTGGAGGGTGGGAGTTGGGGGGGAGGAAGAGGGGGGGGGGAGGGGTATCCCCTGGTACCACTCCCCCCCCGCGGAGATGTATAGTTACCGAGATATATTAATTTAAAAATTGGTTGTGGGGTAGGGAGTGGGTGGGAGGAGGGAGTGGGAGGGAGGAGGGAGTGGGTGGGGGGAGGGAATGGGTGGGGGGAGTGAGCGGGGGGAGGGGGTCGTGGGGGATTGGGGGGGGGGGGATTTATATTTTCGGGTGGATTAGGTAAACAGTAGCAATTCGGTTCTGGCACTCGCCGGCCGCTACCGCGGCACCGCTCGCTCCGCTCGCTCGGCTCGTGCGCTGTGGTCGCAAGAAACCTAACATGCTCGTCGCTTCGCTCCTCGCTAACCTAACCGTCTGAGTTGGAAAAGGGGGTTTCCCCATTCACTCCCGCCCCCAACCACTCCGTCCCCCCCACCCACTCCCTCCACCCACTCCCTCACCCACCCACTTCCTCCCCCCACCTCGGTAACTACACATCTCCGCGGGGGGGGAGTGGTACCAGGAGGTACCCCTCCCCCCCCTCTTCCTCCCCCCCGACTCCCACCCCCCTACTCCTGCGCCCCAATTCTAAAGCCAACCCAATTTTGTTACTAAATCACTCACACTTGACTGAAATAGTCCGAACTAGGCTTTAGTCCAATGTGTGATGGAACCCATTGCAACATCAGATCCACTCTGCCGGTAGTGAGCTCAGTCATTTTGGTCAATTTCTCGGTATATCTCAGTATGTGACTAAAAACCACTTACTTGTCCGCACAATTCCTTGCTCGGCGACAAAATAAGCGCCTTTATAGACTGATGCGTACTTGTGTTTTTAAGGTTCAAAATCTTCTGTATAACCGGTATAGTGAACGCGGCAGTCTTCCCAGAGCCTGTCCTGGCCCTCATCAGAACATCTTTGCCTTCTAAGAGAAGGGGAATCGCCGTTTCCTGAATCAACGTGGGTTCTGGCCACGCTAACTGTGATATCGCCTGAAATTGATGTTTTATGATACAATTTTGTAAGGTTCTGTCTTAATACGTAAATTTACTATCAGGTACAGTGATTTACAGCTTCTTACCTTCAGAATTCTATCGTCCAACTCCATTTCATGGAACATAACCTTATTTTCTTCAACCATCTTCGAACTTGTAAATAACTTCTTTGTTAGAAAAGTAGCACATAAATTTACTAATATCAAGTAGTATGTTTCTGTGTGATTGCGTTAGACCAAGTTAGTAGTTAATTTTACTTTTTACGTAGTATAGAAAAATAACACGCTTTGCAGTTGACGCAGAACGCCATTTTGAAAGAAACAGAATAGAATAGAGCTGCTCCCGTACCTGTTTATTTGTTTGCCCCTTTTGTCGCACATTTTTGTTGAATCGATTATGTTGGCAACCCGAAACGTCCCGCGGGGGGTAACTGGCACAAAGCCTACTATCGAATACATGCATTATACTTATAACACATTATAATTTATATTTAACGTAACTGGCACCTGGCACCTGCACTCGTAGCATGTTACACGTGATACTGCTTTATCCACAGACTTGTATTACAGCTTTATTTTATCACGCCTTTTATCTCGTTCGTTCACGTACAAATAGAAAGAGAGTGAAGGTGTGATAGCGCTTTATCACGGTATCATGCTACCTATGCTGGCAGTGGCAGGCAATGACATATTGACTTACTAATGTTATTAAAGGTCGTTGGTTTACTATAGGTTCTTGTGAGGTTCTTGTTCATAGGCGAAGTATTTTTCGCTTACGCTGATAGACGTAACATCAGTGTAACCGCGTATGAGACAGCGAAAGTCATAAAATCCTATACAATTTGTATGAAAATAGATGTTTGACTCCGGAGTCAGACAGCCGTTGTAGAACAAAAAAGTGGCTACGTCGATAAGGACAGCAATAAGTAGAGATCTCCTTTTTTAACTAGAGCGAATTTGCTATGTGCATCTCTTACTGATATGACAAAACACGTGCTTTCTTCTAGTTCCTTCTCTTTCTACGTTCTTGTTCTTAGGCCGAGATTCAGAGACGATTCTTAAGTCATAGTTCGAACTCCCCTATGTCAAAATCCATACATTTCGACCCTACTTAGCTCGAGCTAAGACGGAAAAAATCGTCTCTGAATCTCGGCCTTAGTAGCTGGCACTGTCACGTTACTAGATAAAACCAGTGCTGGCTGCTCCGTTACTACTCGTGTTTCACAGCTGCGATAATAAACTGTATACCTACTAACGGCGCGGCGGGCGCACGCCGCGCATCTCATGAGGCACGGGCTGTCGCGCATTGAGCGATTAAGGCGCATTTTTGTTCGTCCTTCCTGCATGGGTAGCTCACGGTAGCATGCCATTGTGATACAGCAGCGCTATCACACCTTCGCTCTTTTTCTATTTGCGCGCGAACGAACGAGATAAAAGACGTGATAGGTACAGTGATTATTTTCTTGTGTTTCGTTTCTCATGTCCACTTTCTTGAAAAGTCAATTATGTGTTCAGAATAACTACTTTCGCAAAACCTTGAAGCAAAATCTTGAGCTCGCTCCTATTATAAGAACCTAGATTAGAACGTACAATACTGCTCTGATCTTATTTATATTGCAGTAAAATATCAAGCTAACTTCGCTCGCTCCAGAATTGTGTGAAATGTCGAGCTTGCTTCGCTCACTCTAGTTTTTTGATCGTACCTATATCTTTTCATAGAGTTGTCAAATCTTGAGTTTATTTTGCTCGCTTCAGCTTTTAGGCCGTAAAAATCTAACTAGGTACATCAGTGTACGATTTTTGCAGTAAATTACGAGCTCACTTAGCTTCGCTCGCTCCAGGATTTAGTGAAATGTCGAGCTGGCTTCGCTCGCTCTAGGTTTTAGTTTTTATTACAGCAACCTTGCCTGGGCCTGGCCTACCCTCGGAAAAAATAATTGCTACGCCCATCGACATAGAACTATGGACACAGGGTCTGGTACAAAATTCTCGATAAAAGTGTCCCGAACTAACCTTATAAAAAAAGTAGGTATGCATAAATGTAAACAAACTGAAAACATTGTTGTATAAAGCTAGTCGCAAGGGTTAATTTTGCTTACACCTATACCATATGCAGCTTCAACTGGAGGTGAAAATGAACACCAAACATGACAGACGTAATGGAGGACGCGATGACAGATAATCAATAAATAAAATAAATTTTTTATATTATGTTCGTAAACTAAATGATACTTCGAAATGCTTCCAAATGATAAAATAATAGTTTGCTTACTGAAAATAGGATACACCATCACATTTTTCACTTTTTTTTGGTAGTTTTTACATGTTTTTACATCACAGTACGCCATCATGAACTCGCGCGTGCTCGGACGATCAAACAAAGACTGGCAGAGACGTCAATCTCTTTTTGAATTGTCACACTCTTTTGGTTCGGACACTTTTGAGCGTGGACCCATCTTCCATAGTGTTCTAATTCAATGGCTACGCCCATGCATTTTCTTCTGCTGATTTGAAAGTGTCAAACGTGTGACTTCCAAAAAATGCACTCCAAGAAGCTAAAATACTGTTTTGGAAGCAAGCACCGCCAGATTCGATCGATTATTATCTTTTGTCGACTTCTTTATCGCAACTCTAGTAGGCGTTACTACCGGTCTGCCTGCAATATCTTGAAATCGAGAATCTGGTGACTTTTGCTGATGCTAGGAAGATGTCAATGCGACCTATTTAAAACTTTAATCTACGTTAAAACCCATTGATTCTTTCATTTTGTAAAATATGTCTTAAAAGCCATGAGAACAACATAATGTTTTGCACAATTGCAACATGAGTGTAAAGAAAGTGAGAAAAGAGATGATGGTAGCCGACCGACATTTGAACGGTGTTGCCAATAAAATAAATTTACCCGTATAACGTGTATCTTTCTTTAATTCATTCAAACTTTTCTTCAATTTTATAGAGAATGGTCAGGATAAATCCAGACAAAGTGCAGAAAAACGATATCAACAAAACAGTTTTATTTTAATTTTGGAATAGTAAATTTAAAAAAAAGTATGTCGTGTCAGCAAAGCAAATTATTATGGGTGATTCTAAAACCGCATAGGTAAATTAAATTTCACATTTGGGAACCCCAAACGAATGGCCGAGTTGTTTCGCATTGCTTATTTTCGACTGTGAAATGAAAGAAACTTATTTTTAACCGTTTTCGATATCATAAATTAACAATTTACCGGTCGCGCTCACGGATTTACAACAATTCATGTGCTTCTATCCATCCGCAACATGTTACGCCGCGAGTGCGTTACGGGTTCATTGCCTTATGTAAAACTCGAAATGGTGTTTCTTCCTTGAGTGACCGAAATATACAGTGACTTGTATGATGAGTGAGTGTTTCAAATAGAGCTGGTTTAAATTTGAAGTTAAAATGTCTAATTCTACGGCTCAAGTGTTGATGAAGAAGGGGAAACGAGGTGCTGCAGCTTATATCCATGCGGACTGTGCCAGTGGCTCTCCTCAGCACCTAGGCCCACTGTTGGATGTCCTGCTGAATCCAAGCAAGACCATAGATGATTGGGAGACGATAGATTGGTGCCGGTGGCTGCTGGCGGGCGGGAGAACGCCAGACGAGTTCGCAACAGTCGGTGAGTTCGAATTCGTAACTGTACTATTGAATTTACGCATCTCTGCGTTTTCTAGGTTATGATCGGATCTTTGTTGGGTTTTCGTGACTTAAGAGGTTTTTTCGGCAGAATATATGACCTGTTGTTTGACTTATCAAGTTTGTTTGTATGAAGCTATCTGTAGTTATATGTTTTTGTTGGTGTTGTTGAGTCTTCTGTGGCTCAATAAGATAATGAAGAATGGTATAAGACTGCACAATATATTGTTGTCTTATTTGGTGTTTTTCAAGGTCATTGTACTTGAAGCCAAATGGTGTCATTGTCCTTTCCAATATCACAGTCCATCTTAACTCAACACTATCTTTGTCAACTTAGATTATGTATGACAGAGATTATTGGCAGTATTTAGCCCAGAGTAGCTAGCCTATAAAGGGTGAAGGCATAGACATATTACTCTAGCGATAGACAAGCTCGTTTAAACAAACAACATGTCACACAAAACAACACAAAATGACGGTCTGTCATTGCCATAGTGACAAGTGAACTCGGGAACATAAATCAGGTACGTACACCTCATTCAAGTGGAACATGTTGCTTCTATGGAAGGGCAAGTCTATCGCTAGAGTTTAAGCCTATGGGTGAAGGTGATATTGATATCATTAGCATCCTTTTGAACTACCCACCAAGTGGAACAACTTTTATTATGGAAACAAACAGATCAGAGCAAAAAAAAATCTGCTGTTCCATACTAAACTGCAGTGCCTAGTCAACTATAATGTATGCAACAGCAGATTTTGTTTTGCTCCGATCGGTTTGCTCCTTCATAACCATACAGCATCAAGCACTTTTGCTATTCAAACTAGATATTGGCAAAATCATCTGATCTGGGAATGTCCGGTACTACCATACCTCTTTTTTATACTGTCGCATCCTCATTTTTATTGCACCACTTCCCTACCACACACTGTATTAATCTCAAGACAAAGCTTGAAAGTAGCACCAGTAACCGAAAAACTGCACAGTAATAGATTATAGTGGTATGGGCATGTGATGCGGAGAGATGAGTGCCATATTACAAGACTAGTGTTAAATATTAATTTGGATGGCTGCATGAAGCGTGGACGACTAAAGAACAGATGGATGGATTGTGTGAAAGACGACATCTGTAAAAAAGGAGTGAACGCTGCAATGACTGCTAAAAGAGATGAATGAATGAAGATGACATTTAAGTAATGGGATAAGGGCAGGAAGAAGGCTGTATTAATCTCATCCAATTACATTACAAATGTTTATTACATTGTTATTATTCTGCTATCGATTAGATTCGGAACAAAACAAACAAACATGACATGCATGTTAATGAGGAAAAAACACAACAATATTCTTACTTTTTTAAATAAAGCAACTGTAAAGCTTCATGATCTTTTATTGTGGAAGCCAAACTAGTGTTTGAAACTGACACCTGACTTAACATTTCAAACTTCAGGCTCTGCTCAAACAAGCCACTGGCCACAGCCACCAGTGGCTGCCACCACATACATACAAACACATTGAACAATAAACAGACAAGATTTGGTTTATAATTTTTTATTAGTCTATTCTGTATTTCTGTACAAATGTTCCCTTTTCCATGTTTTGCATTAATTTGTTATCTTTGTCCATATTCTAAGACAAATAATGCATTTGTTTTAAAATAAAACATTTGAAACAAATCTAATACCATGAAGGAATGTTAATTAATCACAAACTCATAAATATAAAACTGCATACATTTTTCTAAGAACAATGTTTTCTGCTCTTATTGATCTTAATTAAATTCCCTTGGCTATTATTGGATTGATCTATAATATCAAAAGCAATCGGTCATCATCGGTGGATCGAATGATCGGTGTTTCTCTGAGAGATCACATCAGGAATGAGGTGATATGTCAGAGAAATAAAGTGGTTGACACATAGCTCAGAAAATTAGCAAGCTGAAGCGGGAATGGGCTGTTTATATCTGCCGAAGAACTGACAACCAATGGGCAGTCAGATTACTAGAGTGGAAACCACAAGCTGGCAGACGTAGTGTGGGATGCCCTGCAGTGCTGGACCGAACCGACCTAAAAAGGTCAGAGAGAAGAAGGCAGAGGACAGAGTTTTGTGGCGCGCCTTGGGAGAGGCCTATGTTCAGCAGTGGACGATGATAGGCTGATTATGATGATAAGAGGACATCAAAATTGACAAGGTCCAACACCAGCACTCCTGTTGAATTTAAGTGATGGGACTACTGGGGTTTCTTGTCTCATTGGTCCTGTAAATTTTTTATTTTTGTAAATTAAGCAGTGTCTCGGGTTGGGAATGAACATTACAAAAGATCCATCACGGGACAACTTCAAGGCTGGGATTAAACCATTGTCAACTGTCCACACGGCGACCAAGGGGCGTAAAGCACGTCATTACATCTTAAAACCTAATTTAACCCCCCTCATCTGTCACAATTCCAAACATAATCGAAAATCTATTGTGTTTGGGCCAGATCTGCATCTCAACAGACCGATGAGGTTAATCTAAAAGTAAAGTAAGCCTTGTTACAAATGCATGCAAGACAGCTGGTAGTTGTAGCAATGTTTCTGATCACCCCGCAATGTAATTATGGTCGTGAGTTTATGTATGTATGTTGAATATGTAATAAAGTAGTTATATTATATGGATGCTTTAAAAGGTATTTCTGAATTGTCAATAAGCTGCTGTCAATATGGAGTCAAGATAACTGAGGTAGTATTACCATTTTAGTAATGTTTACTGAATAACCTTGTATCTTGCATCATTAAGGCTATCTTACAATCAATGATGACTATCTCTTCATAATGAAGAAATGTAATTTCTTTTTGTCGACAAGTGGGAGAATGTCCCTTGTAATTTGGCTGTTTACATTATGATGCTGTCGAACTTAACTTATAACTTTTCTTGTCTCATTTTCTCTTTAAATCCTTCGCTTTATGTCATGGACTTTTTTCTTATTTCTGATGGTGTAATTTCTTAGTCTATCGGATTTTGACACTTGTCTTCTTAGAAGTCTGTCAGTGTTATCTTGCGTTAAGGCCCAAGTTTTACAACCATATATAAGATATGTAAGTATGCAGGTGTTAAACAGTTTGCTATTGGTAGCTATATTTAGTGTTTTATTCTTCATGATTTCTTTCATACTCCAGTATTTCTTCAAGCCGTTTGATATTGATATCCTTCTCTCTATTTCTTTGTTTGTATGTCTTGTGGTGCCATCAACTGTCCCAGGTATATGTACTCCTCATAGCTAATTGATATCCCCTCAGTTATGTTCTGTTTCTCGCTGTTATTAAGGTAGGTTAAAAATAAAATTAGGATTTTACGATGTAAGGAGTCACTTTGAAGGGATTCAAATTAAACTCCTTATCAGGTAAAATTTTTAATAAAACTATGAAGTAGATGACCAAATTAAATGTAATGTTTTTATAATATGGCCGTCTTTGCCCATTTTTGTCTCCAATGTCAACAGATGTTGTTAAGCCTTGTATGAGTTCGTATGAATCATACTTGTTAGTACACTGTTAATATTATTGTACTTTTGAATAATGCATTCATCAATCCATTTTGATAAAATCAGAAAACGTGCTTATCATGTAAACATTATATATTAATGCATACAGGATCCTTCTTAATATGCTGACGCTTTTTTAAGACAATGATCAGACCATCAAACTGAAAAAAACTTTCACTAGAAGACCAACGTCGAAATAGCGAAAAAAATCTATAAATATCACTAGGTGTCCCCCGTGGGAATCGAACCCACGACCTCTATGTCAAGAGCCCAATGCTCTTAACCATTAGACCACGAAGGCAGTTGATACGGGCTGATGATGATGATCTTCTTCTTCTTATCGTGTGGACAAGACCTGGAGTCAGACCACCTTATAGCCTCTGACGTGGTTTTTTATGTAACGACTACTACCACCAGAGATAGTAGCCGGGACCAACGGCTTAACGTGCCATCCGAAGCACTGAATCCTTTACCTTTTCATACAATCAGGTGATTCAGCCTGCAATGTCCTAAACCTCTCCAGCTTCATTATTTAAGTGAAATATCTCATTCCCAATTATATCAATACCCCTCCAGTGATCGCTAAGACAGTTCTTAGACAGACAGACGCCTCCCTCGTCGCTAGTAGAACATAAAAGATAAGTCAGACATCAAACAGATGCTGTAGTGCCCTGACCTAGATGCGGCCGCGGTGCGCCGGCGCGGTCAAGAGTAGTAACACGAAGGTCCTAGTTATGAGACCTGCGCGGATAGAATGCCACCCACATAAGAGCGACAAAACGAGAAAAACTTCATCTGCGCTGTTTTTGGCATAAATAGAATAACAAAGAATTTTTATCGTTTTTTCGGGGATGGCATGCTAGGTCTACCCTACTGGCTTAACAGAAGCGAATTCTAATTTGTGCCATGATATTTAAAAGGGTGTTTTTCAATCAGGGTTCGAAATTATCAAGATAATAATTTTCTTTGATAATTATCGGATAATTATCCAAGCCGATTCTTAATTTTGAATAAAATTTCTAACTAAAAGTTCTAAAATTGCTGTTTTTGTTTTCACACACTCTTACCAACCAGCTCATAGTCTTCGACATTTTCGTTTCTCATCACAATGAATAACAAATAATTGAGGAAAACGACAGAAAACAATGAGAAAAATTATTTTGTGATAGTGAGCTTCATTTTTCACGGATCATGATCAGATATACATGGCCTGACATTGTCTTTGTCATAGTCTTCGACATTTTCGTTTCTCATCACAATGAATAACAAATAATCGAGGAAAACGACAGAAAACAATGATAAAAATTATTTTGTGATAGTGAGTTTCATTTTTCACGGATCATGGTCAGATATACATGGCCTGACATTGCTTACGCATGCGTTTTGATTTTTCAATTAATTTTATAATTATCAAGATAATTATCATGATAATTATCACTTCGAACCCTGTTTTCAATGGTACTTAATAACATGGTGACGGTTTTTGAGGGGATGATCAAACATCAAACTGAACAACTTTCTCTATAGCTATGGGACCAACATAGAAAACTGCAAGCTGACATTTTATTACGGGGATGATCAGACCAATAAACTAAACAACTTTCTCGATGGCACCAACATCGAAATCGCGAAAAAAAACAGTTGTTCCTTACAAAACTGCAAACCTACTCGAGCCAAATGTATGGGATAGCCATTTTTGTTCGCGATTTCGATGTTGGTCCCATAAAGGAAGTTGTTCAGTTCATCCCCTTTAAACAGTCAGAATATTAAGCATAGCATATTCTCACGACTATATTCCCCGAGGAGGTAGTCAGAGATATTCTGAAACCTCGGAACATCCTCAGAATATTAAGAAGGACCCTTTTTATCGAATACACGCCTCAAAATTGAAGCACGTTTTGAAGTAGGTTTCCTCACGATATCTTCCAAAAACGTCAAGTTTGAAATTTTCTGCATATTTTGTATTAAATCTAAAACAAGGATTTCCTGCAGCCTAACCTTAAAATAGCGATGACACACCAATAAAGAACTGAAGTCGGAACAAAGAATTTGAGACACTCGTGACCTGAACTTAGTGGTTAAAACCCTTTGCAGTTTTACTTTATTATATTATCTCACCATATTAGGGAAAATCAATAAAGTCAAAGGAGATGTAAAATGTTTGAAGTTTAATGTTTTAAGACAGGTTTAAGTGTTGTGTGTCCTTTTCTGGCACATGTAACCAATCCTTTCTTATTCTTAGTAGGTACTGTACTTCATGTATGTAAGAACTTGCTGTATACAATTTCTTGCCTTAACTATTATCTTTCTCTACGTATTTTTTTACTAGCCCACTTCATCCCACTTCTGGGCAAAGGCTTCTCCCTTGCTCTTCCACTCGTTAGGTTACCTCTGGCCACTGGTCGTCTAATTTATCCAGGTCATCCCCCACCTCTTCCTGGGTCGAACTTGACACCGCCGCCGACCGTTTTCGGGGATCCAGGGCATGACGATAGCATAGCATAGCATAGCATATGCTCACGACTATATTCCCCGAGGGGGTAGTCAGAGATATTCTGAAACCTCAGAACATCCACGATATATTGTATGTAATATCGATGTCTTGAAAAGTCGATAAAGATTAACGTTTTAACATTTGCGATGAAAAATCAGAGCCCTGGCTCAAAATAAATGCACTGCTGTGAATGCTATTCTTGTCAATCGAATATTTAATAGACCTCGGTCCCAGGTAATAATAACGCAGATGTAGGTCATCTTCAAATCGACTCAGCACATGTAATCTGCCTATTTTTAAATGTACATAATAATCTTTAGCCTTTTCGCGTCCCACTGCAGGCCAAAGGCTACTCTCGCTCGTGGAGGGCGCGTAAAGACCAACACGCGTGCTCAAAACGGATTGGTAGACTTCACATACGCATCAGAATTTCTTCTTCAGGACAGTATTGCAAGTTTGCTCACGCTGTTTTCCTTCACCGTTTGAGAGCAGTCGATATTATGTACATAAACTGATTGGTACAATCAAGAGCACATCAACCTTGACAATCAAACTGCGATATTGTTTCTTAATACGAACGCCATAAGAACAGTACGAAGTCCAAGGTGTCGAGCTTGACGTGCTCTTGACTGTACATGAAAACATAGTTGTTGAAACGTGGATGTTCTGTTGTTACAGAATGTCTCTGACTACCCCCTCGGGGAATATAATCGTGAGCATATGCTTATGCTCATTGGTACATGGCATGTCGTCCGTGCAGATTCGAACCTGGACCACATGATTGAGTGAACATACCTCTCCGCAACGCGCCACCGACGACGCTCATTTTTAAATAGGACTGCAATTAATTTAAAACAAGGCAACTATTAAGTCATCGCATTTTAAATGTTTAACTTAATAACCACAAGTTGCGGACACAAAGAAAAATTGCCTCACAATTATCCTTCCTCGTGGAATTAATTAAAGTTTTTTTAATGCATCGCAAATCGAACAAGAAGTAGGATTGGCAGCGATATATCATTGCGGACTATTATTAGAGTGCGCAGGCGCCTTCGTGCCTCGCTTTTTTGCCACCTGTCTTGTGCCACTTCATGGCAATGTCATCGCCCTTATCGCGCTTGACCTAAATGCCAAATTCGACGTTAAAATAATTTTTCGGACGTGTTTTTAAGGTTGTATGTTTTGTTGCTAAATGTTTTTTTGGGTGTTGATTTGCTATTGGAATTTTTAGATGGAAAAAAATTACTATCTTGTTAAAATAAGGTTTGTTACGTCACCGTCTGATGTGGTATTTTGCTAAAGTTTGATGGTATCAAAATATGTATGTACGCACGGCGACAGATCCACCTACCCATAGTTGGACCTTATGACCATGAACATAGAGTTCAACTATGGGTAGGTTGATCTGTCGCCGTGTGTAAAAAAAAAAGATTAAAGCACAAATTATGTCTTTATCCCTAAGCGTAAGGAGAATCTTATCAAAAACTCTTTTTTCTGAAGGGTTGATTTAAAGCAAACTTTGTTTGTACTTTATGTCTGTAGATCCAAAACTATGTAAAAATTTCAACGTAATTTTCTGCTTCTAAAGCCTGGTATTTACGAGATAATTCTTAGCCATGTTGCCAGCTATGTGTGTTGTAGTTGTCCAAGATATTTGGAGTTGTTACCAGTTTGTTGGTATTTAAACTTTATTAAGGCTATACCTAAACAAAGTATGGGTATGTAGTATTAGATACTCTTTCTTATATACTGTACCCATACCGGGTTCAATTGTCTAGTTCCTAATCTCCTATGGACATCCTGCACATACAAGAACAAGCACTTTTACACTTCGAAACTCGAAATGGTCTGGCCTAAAACCCAGACAAATATGATAATGTCCGTTTTCACAACCACAGACTGACTGCATTGCAAATCAACTTTGGATGCAGCGGCTATTGGTGATGAGGGTATGAGTATATTATTATTTATAGCAATTCTGACTAATCAACATCGTAATTCCGTGTCGAACGTTTCTTCGATGGATTCAGGTGTTCATTTAACTGACAATTATTTATTTTGTTCGATTCTTTATTTGCATTTTGTCACGATGATTAAACTATTTTTGCATTTTAAATTACTGTACGTTGACCTTTTTGTCTTCTACGTAATATTGATATTCTGAATCGAATAAAATAACCCTTTTCATCAGCTCTCATCGATTATGTTTCGAAGTAATATCAATTCAAATGTTAATAAAATTGGTGCTCTTTGAGAAATACCTATCTTATACCTACTATTTTATTATTTAACTAGTGTTTACCCGCGACTTCGTCCGCACAAATTATATACCAGATTTTAAGTCAGATCATAAGCTATCAAACAAAAAAAGTTTCATCATAATCGGTTCAGTAGCTTTTGCGTGATGCGCGAACAAACAAACAAACAAACACACAAACAAACAGACAGACAAAATTTCTAAAAAAGGTTGATTTCGAGTCAGGGATACCTAAAAACCATATCGTAATAATTTGTTTGTAAATATCTTCAATGTACAGACACACTTCAGTTACAGTTTTATAATAGTTTAGATATTAGATATACTTGTTATCTTCTGGATACAGTGCTGGTTACTGTCTTATTAGCAGAGATAATCTGCATGAAGTACTAGCTAGACAAAGAAAGTTAACAATCGTAATGGAAACCACAAAGATAAAATGCTACCTACCTACTTGTAATAAACTTACTGTTGATTCTAACACTAAGCTCATTGCACTTTAGTTCGTTTACCTATTTTAGCACTACGTTATTATTAGTCATTATCTTGACCATTTATCCATTATTTGGGGCTCAATGTGTCATCCTCTGAGTCAGTACTCACTACTTTCTTACACATATCATCCTTCACACAGTCCATTCATCTTTTCTTGAGCTTTCCTCTCCGACCACAACCATCCACATTCATACTTAGCACTAGTCTCGTAATATGACACTCGTCTCTCCGCATCTCATTCTCATATTACTATAATCTATTACCCCGCAATTTTTCCGTCACAAGTGCTACGTTCAAACTTCCTCTAATATTAGGTACAAATTCCTAATCCTGTCCATTCTAGTTACACCACACATTCATCTCAACATTCGCATCTCAGCTGCATGCAGTAGTTTCTCATCCGTCCCAATTGTAACATAATCTATACCAAATAATCTATCCAGGATTTCACTTTTTTGGGAGCCTCATTGCATATTTTCCAGGGCTCTTTGATGCGGGAGTCACTGTCTCAGATCCGATTGCAAAAATAGCGTCTAGTTGCAGTTTCCGGGGGGAAGGGGGTCATGACCCCCATCTTCTGGATCCTAGGAGGGCACCTAATTTCCCCCTCGCTTCTGGAAAACCTCGTTTTTTTGCTGACATAGTTCGTGGAATTTGTATACCAAGGAATTTGCATGTGATGTCTTTTGTCTTTTTGCATTATTTGCCTTTGTATATGCTAATTATCAGATACATAATTATGTACATAAATTCCTTGTTTCCCTTTCGGGGTGGTCAGAAACATTGCTGCAACAAGTTGTAATTGTTCACTTTTAGCCCAGTTAAGTTTCAGTATGAAATAAGGTGTGTTGTGTTGTACTGAACTACTGATGATGGATTCCTAGTCGATTTCGAGCCGACTGTTAATCTTTATAGAAAAGCAAACGGTCAGGTACGCAGAATATTTGGAAGAGTATAAGTGTACGCGATGAACACAGATTCACTCTCTCGTCCTTACCCTCCTATGTCTGATGGAACGGGAGACCGATACTATCAGAGGTGGGTCAGTTGCAGTGACTATAACCGGCACACGTTTTGGTCGTCATAGATCTGTGAGACGCCGGAATGAAACTGAAGTCCGGTGTAGTAAGGCGTGAAGGATACATCGAAGGATAGCATAATAGGTAGGAGACTTATATTGTCATCATCATCTCAGCCGATAAACGTCCACTGCTGGACACAGGCCTCCCTCAAGGATTGCCATAACGAATAATTTTGCGTTGCCCTCATCCAACTGTTTCCCGCCGCCTTCACCAGGTCATCGGTCTCCTTTCACAGCGCAACGTGGGTAGTCTCCCCACGAGGTGTCCGATAAAGATAATAACCTGGTAAAGACGACTTTATAATGTAGCATAAGCAGATGCTCACGACTATATTCCCCGAGGGGGTACGCAGAGACATTCTGAAACATCAGAACATCCACGTTTCACTAGTAGTGCTAAAACACTGTCCTGTGTGACGGGGAGTGAGCCCGTCACCACTTGTAATGGACAGAGGTTACAATACATGCCTCAAAATGTGTCGATACATAAATAAAAGTATTATCAATGAGTACTTATTTTACCATACTGTTTTTACGGGCTAACAATAATGAAGATGGCCAATAACAAGCAGGTTCAAATAACCAATTACACAACAAAACTAAACACATCTTTCAACTCATCAAACTGACCTAACCATTACAGCGAACAACTCATCAAACAATTCGCGTTAAAATCCTCTCGTTTAAAAAAGTCTAAGTTTCTTCGCAAGTGCATTGACTCTGAGGCGTTCGTTGCCCCCATCAGCTGACCGCGGTCGAACAAACACGTGCCTGATCCCCTCGCCCCTTTCTTCCCGGTTCCACCCCCTGAATGCGCTAAGAATAGTTTTTGCTTAGTATTAACTGTTTACTTTCTAGTCTATTGGCTTATGACCGTTTGGTTTTAACTAGCTTTTTTGTTGTGATGATTTAAGTGCGTAAACCTTTTATCAGTAACTATATAGCTGCCCGCGACTTCGTCCGAGTGGAAATGTGATTTATATAGACTATATTACTCAGGGATAGTGTAGCTTTCTATTAGTGAACAATTTTTAGAATCGGTTCAGTATTTTCAGATATTACCCCATACATCTTCAAACAAACAGATTTTCATCTTTATGATATAAGAACCGAAAATGCACTCAAACTAGTGTCTGAGGACACTATGGTCTTAGTATCGTGCCATATCGCTGACAATGTTGATTCGGACATGTCTACAGCAGAACTATGTAGATGTATGTACCTGCCCATGAAAGAACATATTATACACACAAACTCACGACCATTATTCCTTACGGGGTGTAAAGCTTTGCTACAATTACCAATTACCTTTTGAAACAGCTACAGAACAACATACTCGGGAGTCAGGACTATTGCCTTCGCCCCCTGGTTCTCACGCAACTCCAAATTACATGAATACCAACCGTTCTCCAAGAAATAGAGCGACATAAAGAGCGCTTAAATTGAAGACCGCTGCTTGTCAAATCACATGTTGTAAAGGTGGATTGAATGTGACCCACCCTTAACCCAAACAAGCTTGCCAATTCGCTGCTGACAGCCAGCAACACTAAAAGGCTGAAGCGGTGTCACGTGCTCACCAACTGAAAGAGGATGGGGCAATAGCCCTTTCAATCTAAAAAGCCACTTTAGGCGCAAAACAAACACATAAGGCAAAGGTACGGCACAGGCGCATGGTGCCACTTCAAAACTTTTTGATACAAAATGTATTAAAGCGGGCCTTGAATTATAGTCAAGCAGTTGACACGCATGCCGCTTCGATGCCTTTTGTGTATGTTTTACGCCTTAGACATACACAATCTAACCCAAAAAAAACCTTTTGATGCACCATGCTAGCATTGCTCGCTATTAGCATGCTTAGTGTCAAGTAGTGATAAATAGGGGACTAGGTTTGGGCCCACAGAAACGCTGCATTAATTTTAAATATCTCTGTATAAATGCAATAAATAATAAAACCCGGTCAACAGCGGTGTACGTATGTACAAGAGGATGTAATTTTGGGCTCGGCCACGGGTTGATGACTCCAAACAACCTTGACTTCTTAGCAGCCTTGAGGACTTTAAAGGCTACATTATAGTCCATCACCTGCCCCAATTAACTTGGAACTAACTAGCTCTATTCTTTGTCATACTGACATTATGTTCTGAGTTCTGACAAAAATACATGTTTATTATGTCGCGTTGTAACGTAAGTAATGGTGTCGATGAACTTAGCTCTTTATATAACTTTGACAGTCCTTAGTTATGTCGAGTATTTCCGAAATATTTTAGCGAAGATATGCGGTTTATGGTGTTAATAATTTTGCTGTTTGATTGTAGGCGTTTGTCTTGAATTGACAGAGTTGTAAGTTTTTTTATGATTAGGCGAATGCGTGAACTTTGAACCTGACCGTGTCAGCAACCGTTACCTTGTTTTTCAAATTGAAAGGAAATGTTTGAATGCCCGTGTACCTACATACAGGGTCCTTTTTAATACACTGTCAGTTTTTAGGGGACGATCATACCATCAAACTGATCAGCTTTCGTTTTGGGACCAAAGTTGAAAAGGCGAAGAAAAAACTGCTGTTTTATACAAAACTGCAATTCTACTCAACTAAAATGTAGAAGAAATTTTTTTTTTCGATTTTGGCGGTGATCTTTTAGAGAAAGTTCTTCAATTGGATGGTTTTTAAAATACCACAATCATATTAAGAAGGCCCCTGTACAAATAAATTTTCCCTAATTGTACAATTTCAAGATGGTCATAAATAATCTGTTGTTATATCCATGAAGTTTTGCATCGATATTGTGTAAAATATCTTCGTGTTATATTCAATTGTGTGTTAGACATAAAGCGCCAATAACAAACCAATTGGAAAAAATTCCTCAACGGCAAATTGTTCGCTTCAATGCCCGGCTGATGATCTTATTGTCATATTTATAGCTGTCAATTGTAATCAATTTTATGGACTTCAAATGCCACAGTGGAACAGAAAAGCTGAAAGAAAACCTGTTTTCTATAAAGTCAGATCGTTGACTCTTCAACCGTTTTTTGAACTGTGACGTCAGAATTTCTTTAGCGCCAGTATTTTGTTAGGTCCTTTTTTGCTTGTTCAATTCTGGTCTCCTGTACCCTATGTATTGATTTCTGGGATAGGCACAAATGTCAAAATCCTACCATTCAGCATTCGTCTCTGTTAGCTGTCTTTTCATTGTGTATGAAATTATCTAATGACAATGTTTATTGTATGAAATGTTTAGAAGTACCATACATTATTTGCAAGAGAATTTTTGTCTTTGAATTGTATGAAATGCTTAATGTTACAAAGAACCAATCAGAATTATAAATCGAATCCCGAAATTTCTGATCTTTAACGACGTCTATGTGATGCTATCAACAATTGGACAAATTTAGCAAAGCAATCAACGTTGACTGGCTGCATGCAGGTAGCATATTATGACACCTTGATATAGCGCTAGCTATCACACCTTCGCTCTCTTTCTATTTGCGCGCGAACGAATGAGATAAAAGACGTGATACAGCCGTATCACGTGTTACATGCTACCAGTGCTGGTGTGGTCCGAACCCCAGTGATACAGCGGTGAACGATTGCACAACATTTTATACACGCTTGACGGTGGAGTATTCGCTATTTTCGCCAGTATCTTTTCCGGCAATGCCTTGATTTCCTGATACGACATCAACCATTGATGTTTCGTTTTGTACAGCATATAATAATATGTACAAAAGTACAGCTCCATTTTACGGAATGCTAAAAACGATCGTCGTCAAAGTACACCTAAGTGTTCTTTTGTGATTTTCATTCCTTCCCATGGTTAGACTCTGGCTCTCTGCCTATACATTATTTACTTAACTTGAGTACTAGTCAATATAAACCTGCCTTAATGATTTCTAGGTACATGTAAACAAATATCGGCAATCGAAGAAATCATAAATGACGATAGCAAGTCAAACTAATTACATGCCATCGACTCAACAGAAGAAGCGTGGATGATGTGATTTCAATAAGCACAGTTGACTTGGGTCCCATTTAACGAGTTGGTAATTCATTTTTACCAACTGCTGTGGACGCGGGTTCGAATCCCGTAAGGGGCAAATATTTGTATTATGTATTATTTTAGCTGTAAATGTATTTATATACAGGGTACTTCTTAATATGCTGACACTTTTTTAAGGGGATGATCAGACCATCACACTGAACAGCTTTCTCTATGGGACCAACTTCGAAATCGCAAAAAAAAATCAGCTGTCCCATAAATTTGGCTCTAGTAGGTTTGCAATTTTGTATGGAAGAGATGATTTTGTTTCGCGATTTCGATGTTGGTCCCATAGAGAAAGTTGTTCAGTTTGACGGTCTGATCATCCTCTTAAGGGTATATTTTCGTTTGTGACGTCATCACTTGCTGTCAAATTTCAATAAAAAATGTTGATAATGTTTTGTAAGTTTTCCGTGACCTTTTGTTTGAGCTCCCACCATCGATAAGAAAAGTGTTAAGTATTTTTTGTGAAGAATACCTACCTAGTTAGTAGGTAGGTTTTTTTTTCACACAATTAGAAATTCATTACTTAACTAAAACATTTTAAATTAACCAAAGTGGGAAGTTTCGGTTAATTTAAAGTTAACCTACATACATACCACTTTTTTAACTAAATACGATCATCACTGTGGGCAAAAAAATTGTGTATAGAGATACAAAAATTATGATTTCACAATATGTAGAGGAACGGAATATGCCTACATAACTAATTAAATTTATTAAACACTTATTTTTTTAAATATTTTTATAGTTTCAAAATTACACATGTGATATTTTTTACTAACCGACAAGGAGGAGATTCTATGATATATATACCGCCGGTATTCTAATTTTGAACATACTGAAAAAAAAATCACCGACATTTTCGTCAATTCGGTATGTCAAGTTTTTTTTTGGGAGGACAAAATGGAAAACCATTTCGAGATAATTGTCTCAATAACAATATTTTATATGTCAGAATATTTAAAATGAAAGGATTAAACTAAATATCAACTTAAAATAACTGGTCAACAGAAAAAATATGTTCAATGTGTCAGAATTTGACATTTCATGTTGCCGTTTCTGTTTCCAACATGGAGTAAGAAAGAGAAGGCAGGTAATTTTTATTTTTTAAATTAAATTTTTAAACAACAAAATGAACAACGTGGAGTTCGAATAATTTTTTCGTGCCCACTATTGCCAATTACAGATAAACTTCATGAATTGAAAAAAAAAAATGTTTCTTATAATGATATCTTCTATCCGTAAAAAATATAAAATAAAGACAAAAAAATGCTTGACATACCGAATAATTGTGTGAATAATATAGTAGATTACCTACACACCGAGCACCGAGGGCAGGAAAGTAAGAAAGGTCTCAGATGTCATTTGATTGCTGACCGAGGTGAAGCCGAGGTCAACAAACATGTGATCTGAGGCTTTCTTATTTACTGCCCGAGGTTAGTTTACTATTTTTCTCCTCGACGGAGGTGGAAAGCGGCAACTTCGTTTAGCGCAGCGGGAAGAAAATGTACGCTTTTCGTCCGGAGGCGAGAAAACAACATTTTCTATGTTAGAGATTTTAAAATTAAAGGATTGCGGATATTTTTTAAAAATATAAGGTCGTTTTCGACCAGGAGTGCAATTTTTGAGTCTCATTCGGTGAGCTCAGCAGTTGAAAATGTCAAAATTACTATGGAGATTTGCATCTTCCTACTGCTGATGCGACTTTCAAAAATCATACTTCAGCAGTGCTATTTTTGAAAGTCAAATCAGCAGTAGGAAGATGCATATCTCCATAGTAATCTCCATAGTAATTTTGACATTTTCAACTGCTGAGCTCAGCGAATGAGATTCAAAAATCGCACTCCAGGGCACTATTCAATAAACGCGACAATTACAAGTGAAAGGCGACAGGCGAAAATTCGACAATTATTTACAGTTCAATAAAAATGTACATTGACAAAATTGTCAAGAGCATTGAGTTCTGCTTACGTAGGTCGTGGGTTCGATTCCCACGGGGGACACCTAGTGACATGTCACTTTGTGCATTTTTCCCCAGTTTGTTAGGATATTACAGGCTGAATCACATGATTCCATGCTTCGGATGGCACGTTTGGCCGTTGATCCCGGCTACTATCTTTGGTTAGGTACATAAAAACCACGTCAGAGGCCCGTAAGGCGGTCTGAAAAAAACTCCGATACCAGGGCTTGCTGCCCACACGATAAGAAGAAGTGTTTAATGAAACAAATACTTATGTCAAGTTTTTCAGGACAAATTGTCATTATTTCTATTCTATTTTTATTAAATGGCGTTTCCTTGTTAGATTTCGCCAGTGTCAAGTGTTGAAGATATATTTATTAGATATTGTACGGTAATAAGATATGGCGATCTAAAAACCCCGTTTTTAAACAAAAACACACACTTGAAACCACCATAAAACGGCGGAGCCACTTGGGCAATCAAATCGCAAGCCGACGACACGTCTACTTGTTACCTCCTTAGCCACGCGACTCCTCTGTCACATGTCACCTGTCAGGAGAAAAATTATTGAACAGAAATATGTCAAATTGTCGCTACAATCCGACAAATTTCTTTTCTCAAACATGCTTGGAAATTTGAGCATTATGTTGACAACCTTCTTTGAAATAAATCGAAATTGCTGTACTATGCGAGCAGTGGCCGGCAATAGCTGTATGAAAATCTATATCTGTCGTAGTTTAGCGGCCAAATAAATTACATAGTAAACTTATATTATGTCGTGTAATTTAAAAATGGAACGATCTTTTACTCCGAAACATGGCAACCAAGGAGGTAACTTATCAAAGGTTTGGTTTAAATTTTGAACTGGCTTGCAAATAAAAAGCTTTATAATGAAAAAAAAACGAATGGACACTTTAACCACAGATAAGTTATAAGTTACTAGCTTTATCGCAGGAAAAATTATTGTTGTTCGTCATTGATTTTGAAAAGTTGATTAATTTTCGTTTCCGCGCATTCATAATTCATAATATTTATTGCATAATCATAATAATAACATAATAGCATTGTTTGAGAAAAGCACTATACAAGCCTTGGCCACAACTAGGCATTGATGGACTTACGTATGTGTGCCTTGGCTTCGCCTCGGCCCACATTTACACGTTCGTCCATCGATGCGTCTTTTGCTGGCCACTGCAGTAATGTACTATAATTTTCCACCATGACATTTTGACGAAATTATCAGATTTTCCACCTGTAATTGTCACGTTTATTAAACCGGGCCCTGTAAACTCCTCGGTAAATTTGAAAAGTACATAAAATAACTGGCCGATAAGAAAAACAAAATTATATTGTCAGAATTTGACATTCTAGGTTGCCGTTTCTGTTTTCAGCATCGAAGTAGAAAAAGAAGGAAGGTGTCTTTTTTAGATTAGCAAAGTTTTTTCTACATGAGTTCGAATGATTTTCTTTTTTTTTTACATTTAGAGATTACCGTTCAAATTCATTTAAAAATGTATTTGTATTGATAAACTAGCTAGCTTTAACGGTTCGCTTTCATTGCAACAAACTATCTTTCATAAAAAATACTTATTTTATAACTGTCTCCCATAATCTGTATATTCTTCTGTCTAGCCCCACACCAAGAAATGGTGGTTGGGCAAAAAATCTCGAGAGAAATATATCTCAAGACAATAATTATATTACTACTATTGTATTGTATGGTATAGTCAAAGTGAATTTACGCTATGGTATGGTGCTAAGGGACCCTCCGTACGTGAGTCCGACTCACATTTGGCCGGTTTTCTTTAAATATAGTAGTTTACTTAACAAAATTTTAAAAATATTGCTTTTATGACTAGTGGAGAAAAATTAGCCGTGGAATTTAAATATTCCCATTGTTTTGGCAGACGTGCCTAAACCACTGAACCGATTTTGATGGTTGAGATGTCATTCGACTGCAATTTAAGTCTGTGATTGAGTCATAATTGCAAACATGACGTGGATGTACATTGAAGATATTTATAAAAATGTTAATTGGCGGTGTTTGGAATAGGTACCACGTAATGGAATACATTGAGACCATTTTTAGAATTTTTGTCTGTTTGTTTGTGCACACGTTATTTTAAAACTACTGAACAGATTTGGATTTCACGAAAGCATAGGGCTTAGTTTGGATTGACATCAAACTAGTACCTACCTAAGTAATAAAATCTTTTCTGTTCAATTATTCATTGAAATTGGTAGGAAGCAAGTTTTTAGTTGTTTTGATATTATTTGCAGTGATTTAATTTCAGAAGTAAATAAAAATTGCATGATTTTCTTATCAAGAATTTTATACTACGTAGGTAATTTAATCTTCTTGCTTAGAATTTATTTGAAACTGTGCGCGACTGTATTGGTAATTGTATATTGAAAAGCCGACCAAAGAGAATGGTCATAGATTTGGTATACGCTACTTAGACGACACTGACATAATTGAAGTCATTTCAATTTGATTGAACAATATGACGAAAATTATCCTAGAATTCGTTAATTTTTTTTGGAATACAACATAATTTTAGCTTTAGAAAAATACAAATAATGAATTATTCCATTCAATTACCTTTGTGTTTCAGTCATCCACAGACGGATCGAGAAAAAAATTGTCGCAAATTATTTTTAAAACATTTGACGCGGACGTGCTCCAGTAACGGCATTTCGCCGTACAATGAAAAAAATCAGAAACAAGGATAATTTTGCAGTTGTCACAGGATGTCAAAAGCTTGAATTTGTTCGCCATTTTGTATGGTAATCACAATATTTGATTTTAAATAATATGTTTTCAAAAATATTAGTGTTTCAGACTGGTATTTCAAAAAATCGATTCATTATGTTTTTTAAATTTATATAAACTTTCTTTTTACGTAAACTGTAAATTCAACCGTGTAGCGTAACCCTTCTAAAAATGTTCCTAAAGTAACCCCATTTTTAGCAATATTTCGACGAACAGTGTCCGGATTTTATGCGATTACTAAAATAAATTATATGAAACATACAAAAAAACGATTCATTACATTTTTAAGTAAAGGCAGTTCTTTCATAATAAATATAAAACACTGGATATGCAATAGCATATCACTGAAAACAATGTTCCTAAAAGTAGGGGTTTTAGAAAATATACCCTTAAAAAAGTGTCAGCATATTAAGTTGGACCCTATACAAGGTGTTTCATAAGTAACAATACATTTTTGAAACTCTTAAGGGGGTTGTTAAGACCGTCAAACTGAACAACTTTCTCTATGGGACCAACATCGAAATCGCGAAAAAAATAATTTCATATCCCATACATATTTTAGCTCTAGTCGATTTGTAGAGTATAGAAATTAAATTTTTTTTTTCCCGATTTTGATATTGGTCCCATAGTGAAAGTTGTTCAGTTTGATGGTCTACACCACCCCCTTAAAGGTTTATTTGTAGTTTTGTAACACCTTGTATAGTTGTTATACGATCATCATTATACGAGTCCGGGCTAGATTATGGTACTTTCAATGGGTTTAAATAATTTATGTGACAATGTCCAAGATACTTATAAAAAATTTGAGCCTTAGAAAATTGCGTGCAAAATTTTCAATTTCGTATACAACTCGCAAAATGAGTTTATCGTGAAATGTGTTAGTTCTTACACAGTCCAATCTGAATAGATAATTATGCATGAGAAAATGTTGTATGTATCTCTGATTGAATTCCTGGGTCAACTTCCGTGCTTCACTGTCTAATGTCATTACATTACCATTAATGGCTGTTCCTAGAAACTAATGGGTTGCAGTGCTCGGGCGGAATGATTGGTGGACCTTTTCCCGTCGAAAAGCAATTGTTCTTGACATGCCATTCAGAGATGGGACATAAAGAGGAATGCCGCAAGCCTAAAATTATTATTAAATAGGTGTAAGCCGTACCACAATGTCTCAAAACGAAGGTATTCAATCAGTGGGTCGACAGTTTATCAATTCACAGTCGCTCAGCGAGCTATGGAGAGAGCTATGCTCAGGGTTTCCCTGAGAGATAATATATCAGAGAACTAAAGTGGTGGATATTGCTCAGAAAATTAGCAAGCTAAAGTGGCAATGAGCTGGTTATTTCTGACGAAGAACTGAAAACCGACGGGAGGTCAGATTTATCGAGTGGAGACCACGAACAGGTAGGCGTAGAGTGGGCCCGCTGGCGCTGGACCTACGACCCAAAAAGATTAAGACTCCATATATGAGACTGAAGAAGACGAGAAAATGAAGAGGCCTATACCCAGCAGTGGGGTTTACCGGGCTGATGATGATATGAGACTGCGGACCCCCATACATCTACTCGCGGACCCCCAGGGGTCCGCAGACCACAGGTTGAGAAACACAGGTTTGAAAGAAGTGTGTTGTGTGCATCTTCCCTGCAACTTCCGACGCGGTGCCGGTGGTAGAGTCGAAAAAATAACGTCAAAAGTGACATAGTGACATTATTTTGAATAAAAAATTTGAGGTTTAGTCGAGTTTGGGTTTATGTATGTATGTTAATACTGCATCAAAACTAGTCAAAGTTAACTACCCATCTAATGTCACCCAGCAGTTCAACAACCACCAACGTACAATGAACGTTGATAAAGCCGCGCCGGCGCGGGCGCACGCGACGCGCCCCACAATTATCGATGCATCGCTGCAGCTCGGGTAATGTTACGTAATGTTGTTTATGATGTAATTGTTTTGTTGATAATTTTATTGTTGAGATTGTATCTTTATGGTACTGTTGTTTGTTAAGTTGATAACGGGTTCAGCTCATCTCAACCTCGATTAGGGTTAAAGTCGCGTCTCAGGGGTCTGGTTTTCTTGCTGTGGCGACACAAAAACCGTTCTGATTTATTCGATGTCACGTCCTTGAGTTTGACTTGCCACGAGGAAGGTGGCATAGGTATTGTCTATCTATAGGTACCTGTAGAAAAGACTGCCTTACAACCGGTGAAACATGAATATACTCCTCGGCGGTGGGTAATGTTCGTCCTTCTTTCTTCAATTTCCGTCGTTGTTTCCGACGTCAACTTTGTCCCTTTCTAATCCATGGACAAAAAAATATAAAAAGGGACAAACATAAAGTCGGAAACATCGACGACGACCACGTACGAAAGAAGCACGAACATTACCGACCGCCATGACCAATTTTCGCGTTTAAATTTGCTTGTAAGGAGGATTTGCATCCATTGGTTTATATCTTTGACTCTTATATGTGGACTTGTAACGCGTGTAATTCCACTAACAAACATTTCTGCCACTTTTGCGGGGGGCGAGGTAACATGCAATCCTCAACTTTGGATTTTATTCTCCATAACTTTAGATTCTAATTTTAAATGTTAAAAATCATGAAAAGTAGTCTCGTGTGAACCCCAAACGTTCTAAGTTCGAAGTTATTTGTTTCGCAATTATAGGCTGTCTCGTTTAGTGATAAGGTATAAAATTGAATGTAAATTGCACATGATCAATTGATCTTATACCGTGGCAGAGGGGAAATGCTACCGCAAGGCGAGTCCTTATAATAAATAGTCAAAGGTATGCTTGCCACCAAAAGAACCCTAGGACCCTATACAATTTAAGACCAAAAACATGATAATATACAAAACGTAAACACAGACCGGAAGTTCATCAGTCCATCGTCATCCAGTTTGGCTACAAATATTTTTCGCAATATTTTCCTTATTGACATTTTTGTTCTCAGAAGCTCGTTGTTCGTTCGTGATAAGATTTGGTTTGCCGTCTCAAAGAACCGGCATGCGACAAATACAGTGTCATCTTATATTTAATTGAAATTATTGATTTGGATGTTTTTTGTATTTTATATTGTTGTCTAGTCATCATAGTACAGGACCGGGCTAAATGCCACGTACGGACGAAATGCCATGTGCCAATGAGTTTTTTAACTTTACGCGATACACCGACTGCTTTCAAACGGTGAAGGACAATATTATGCGGCCACCTGCATACGCTGAAGAAGAAATTGTAATGCGTATGGGAAGTCTTCCAATCCGCATAGGGCAAACCCCCCCTGAGTGGGAAGTATAGTATACAGTGTCCAACTTAATATGCTGACGGTTTGCTAGGAGGAAGACTAGACCTTCAAACTACCTTTCTCTATGGAGACAACAAAGAAATTGCGAAAAAAATTCCTAACCAAACTGTTTTCTAGTTTCGCGTTTGTTCATTGACACGTTGTATAGGCTGATGTTATGATATATCTCATTAATTTAATTCCAGCCAAATGTTACTGCCAAATAATATTATTTATTTGAATTACTTGAAAAGTTCAATACATAAGGGTTGAGACACAATTACCGACGGCCGGCCCATACAAAAATTTCATTTCGTATGGAAAGCCGTCCGCCGCCGTCGACGCGACGGGAAATTTGTCTCACTCAACCCTTAACAACCACTTTTGAACTCCAGCCAATATCGGCATCAAGCTTCTTCATATTGGTGACACTAATCTGGATAATTTATCTGTTTTCCTACTTTTTTACTACTCTGATGTCACCGTTTAACCATTCGCTGTTTACGAGGGTTGAGTCAGACTTATTGACTGGTGTCTGTGCCAAACTGACACCCGTTTTCTTAGTTGCTTCCTCGAGATTTCCTGCACTCAGTCAAAAACGTTTGTAAGTCACAGATTACTAGTTACTTCGTAGTCGAGTCGAGGACGAATCTTTCTTTCAAGATACTTGTTTCGTGTCTACTTTAAAAAAAATATTGTTTTGTTAATATTATGTGTACTTACAATAAAGAGTTGAAGTAGAAGAAGAAAGAGTGAATAGTAAATAAATACTTGTTAGCTCGTAAGTCGACTTCTCGAGATCCGTAAATGTCGCTGTAGCATAGTTTTGCGTAAAATAGTAGATAAATTATAATTTTGATAGGAAATATTTATATCTAAACACAACCAAACTAGAAAAGAGGACTTCAAAATTCCACCACTATTACAAATTCCATGACTCAACCCCAGTAGAGCAACCTAGAGATTGTGACTGAGAGAATTGATTTCGAGGATGAGTTGAGGAATGTTCAGATTCCTCGAACTCTGCCTCGATTCAACCTGAGTCGAGGTAAAGATCGAGGAAACGACGGAGAATACGGGTCTAATACTGGTGTTAGTCATTCCGTTTCTGTATGTCTACCTCTGATGATCTTTGAGGGATAGTTCAAAGGTAATTTGATAGATTTTCATGCGGTTTTCCTTATTCGATGAAATTATGATATTGTTATTAAATACTGTATGAAACATCTATAGTGAAGATGATGATGTCCTACACGAGGTATCCGTAAAATTTTCCTGGTGTGATATTGAACGTGGCTGGAAAATACGAGTTTTGCTTTAAATACTCTGTCACATGTAGTAATGTGGTCAGAATCTTTGCTATAGATATCATACCAACTATACAGGGTGTAAGGAAAAGTATCATTAACCTTTGAACCACATACTCTACCCATCAAACTGAACAACTTTTACTATGGGAGCAAACCTGTCAGAACAAAAAAAAATCTGTTGTCTCATACATTTGAGTCGAATAGGTATTGCAGTTTATTATGGAACAGCAGATATTTTTTTTGCTCTGACAGATTTGCTCCCTTAGAAAATGTGGCTCAGTTTGATGGGTAGAGCATGTGGTTTAAAGGTTAATGATACTTTTCCTTACACCCTGTATTTAAAGCGGGCTGTTGTAGCAAGGATCAGGATGGTGCTACTGCTACATATATTGTGACTCGTACATAACAAAAAACCGGACGTAAGCTCGATTTGGAACCGTTTAACTCCGGGGAAAAACCATCTCGTGAACAAGGGCGCTTGTGCACTTCTTTTGTGGTGCCATCTCTTACCGGAGATTGGCTATTCGAATCCTGGAGTCTGCAGCCCTGAACAGGGAGACGATGTTCGTTCATTATTTCAATATCGAACCATTCAAACAGGTTCTTAAGCCAGGAAGTACCATCAAAATCATCTGGGTTTTCACTTCTTATAATGTTTGGTCCTACTGTAGTTTTTTAAGTAAAGGTTAACCAGTTTACTCCGGGATAGAATTCGAAATGAACTGTGAAATGAAATGAAATGAAATTTATTGCGATAAATGTGGTACATACTGGGTAAATAGGTGGTAATTTACATAAGAAATAAAGAAACAAAATGGTGCACATTTTGCACACAATAACATAAAATAGTGCACATTTTTAAGTTGCTTTTGAAATGTACATTTTATTTTAATAAGTCCAGCAGCTTTCATGCATTAGGGCTAAGTAGTTCCTTTAGTGCGTAAAATTGTTTTTCTTGGAGCCATTTTACCAGCCTACGCCGGAAAATTTTTAAGGGCAGTTCTTTTACATCGATAGGGAGTGCATTAAATATCCTAACACACATGGCATAACAGTTTTTATGATGTACTGCAGTTCTAGGAATTACATCATAGACCAGATTATTTCTGTAAAAATCCCTACTAGGTATTTTAGGCACAAATGCCACAAGGCTTGACAGCTTATCGGCGTGACAATCCTCAGCGACCATATCAAGGGGCTCATCCCGCAGTGCGCATGACCTCAAGCCACTCCGTCACGCGTCAGCCACGTCTGATATAAAAACCATAATCTGTTCCACACGATGCTCGTACTTTTTACTATTGAGCCATAAGTCTTCCTTCATTTTAGTTGGTAATTCAGTCAGCTAATTATTGACTTGGGCTGCTGTATTCATTATTGAACAGGATGGTGTAAATGTTTTGGTTGAGGAAGAAAGCTGTGTTTCTGTAAATATTTTGAACTTTCCGGGTTTGGTGGTCTTCTTGAAACTTAGGTCCATACAAAATAAACTCACGACCACAATTTCAATCTTACGTTCTTATAAGTGTTGTAAATATAAATGCTATTAAGTAATTCAACAAGCATGTAATGTAAATCCCTTGAAATCTTGGGACTCCATACAAAGAGAGGATCGATATCTTTAAGGGTATATTTCCGTTGGCGCACTCCATACAAACGTACTATGATGATATTTTCAATACTAACCAATTAAATTAAATGAAATTTTGCAGAAACAATCTAGAAACAAATGTCTATGCTTGTATGGAGTCCGACTTTCGTTAAAATGTATAGTTTTAAAGTTACAGCGCCTCAAAGATTTCCATACAAATCTTAAATTAATCCTAGAATTAAAACTGTATATTTTAACGAAAATCTGACTTACAAGCGTAGAGGTTCGTTTCTAGATTGTTTCTGAAAAATTTCATTGTTTTTAATTGGTAAATATTGAAAATATCACCATAGTACGTTTGTATGCAGCGCGCATTTGTGCTCTCGGAATAAACTTCTCTTAATAACCGTTTTTGATAGACGCAAAAAAAAAGGTACCTACTTCGTTCCCATAATCTAACATATCAGGAAGGGAACATTCTAATGTATAGGACATACCTCGTTCTTCAGTCACAGAACAGTATACGTCAGTTCATAACGTTATAATAAAGAGAACAATCATACAAGATGACTAGCCGTTTCGATATCGATTGCGAATTAACGTCTCGTCTCGACTCGTCCGACACATTGACTCGTGGTGTTGATGACCTGCGGGTGATTCGTCAGTTTACAGTGCTGATGATCTTCTAATTGAGATTCAGTGTTTTTATGTTTGATACTTAAGTTTTGCTTTTGATTATCCTGGTTGGTTAGACTGGTGTCTTTATTTATCATTCGCCTGAATGATAATAATAATGTGTTTTAGGCTCCTTTATAATTATGTCGTAAATGTAGTATCTCCATAGTGAATGTTGTTCAGTTTGATGGTCTGAAGCACCCCTTAAACTCTGTAACGCATTGAAGTTTACACCCTGCATGTTTAAGATCTTCGTTCGTATTATACTATCCGTACAGTCATACTCACGCCTTGTAGAGTTGGTATGATTAGAACGATGACTGTACCTTAGACGTTGTCCACGTTTAATTGATTCGTTTAATCGCCTGTGAGTCAGTTACAGGTCAAATGGCCTTTAAAATATACGCCTTAGATTTCTGCACCCCGGTTCGACCATTAACTCATGTTGTCCAAGACGTCTAGAACCTCTTACACCAAATAAGGGTGGACGCATATCTATCCGGGGCGAAGGAGGCGAACGAAACGAATTTCCTTTTAATTCTTCTGACGATTCGTCCGATTCGCCGCGGATAAGTGTGCGAGGTGTCATCGAATTTCATACAACCAATTCTAAAATTAGATTCTTTTGCCTCCTTCGGCTCGTTCGCCGCGGATAAATATGCGTCCTCCTTTAAAATGTCTTATGTCATCCTCCTATAGATCCTGATAGGTTCTTTATTAATTAAACTTAATTTCATACATGCCATCAACCATCAAACTTTATTGCCAATCTTTAATCTCCACCCCTCTTGTCCACAGTGCGAAGCTACGATAAACACGACAAATGCGGTCTAGTATGGATTCCTCGCGTGGTCGCGTACAGATGCCGGACGTGCGGCATCTCGCCCTGCATGTCGATCTGCCGCGAGTGCTTCCACCGCGGCGACCACTCCACGCACGACTTCAACATGTTCCTGTCCCAGGCCGGCGGCGCCTGCGACTGTGGCGACAACTCTGTCATGAAGGAGGACGGGTGAGTACCTCATTAGCCCTGTCACACTAGTGATGTCTTCGCCCTTTCGAGTTCGTTACACATTCTTACCGAGGTAGCTGCCATTGCGCCGTATGCAAGAGAATGAACTTGCACCCCCCTGACTTTGAATAAATAACATATTGTAAACGCATATTTACCTGACGCGTTCTCAAAATTAACGAAACTATTCTATAGAGAAGTTAAGCAACGTCAGGTCCGGTCAGTCTTTGGATGGGTGACCGTTAAGTGGTATTTCATCTCGAGCGTGCTTCAGAAGGCACGTTAAGCAGTTGGTCTCGGATAGTTCCGTCAGATGGCGTTGTAACTATTCGTTAAGCCAGGTCAGAGGCCTATTGAGGCGGCTTGAAAATTCTCTGACAGCAAGTTGACCACTACCTTGCCTCCACCAACACGCACTGGGCCCGCGTGGTGGAGTATGGCCCACTCCCTCTCACCCTTATTCGTGAGAAGAGGCCTTTGCCCTGCAGTGGGATTCTATAGGCTATAACTTACTTACTCTATAGACTTGATGCAAAAGTTTACACCGTATAAAATACAAATTTGAAATACGTTTTCACTAAATTAATTTAGGAGTCTGTAATATGTGATAGCCTTTTCCTTCCGCTCACCTTGATCTAAATAATCCTGATGGCGCCCATGCTAGCTGCAATTTTAGATACCTATCACACTCGCCATTTTTGAGCGTAAGCGACGTCGCAACTAAATCGCCGCGACGTCGCACCTGAATCGCCGCCATTTTCAAGCACAGTCGTTGATTGAGCGTTATCGCCGCGATTCCGTTACACTGATTGATATCAGAAATATTTCAACGATATCGTTCCGTCAACACGCTCAAAAATCTCTTGTGAGATATGGCCCTTAAAGCCGCAGGAATAGCTGGGACGGTCATGTTTGTCGGATGCATTGCGAAAGATGTCAAAAACATTACAGGGATCTAATCCCTGAACGCGATTGAGTCAAATCTGTTACAAGGTGGATAACTAACTAGGTCACTATGACAGTTTAATTAATCTAAACTATTATAAAACTGTAACTGAAGTGTGTCTGTACATTGAAGATATTTAGTATTTACAAAAAAAAATAAGATTACGATATGGTTTTTAAGTATCCCTGACTCGAAATCAACCTTTTTTTAGAAATTTTGTCTGTCTGTTTGTCTGTTTGTTTGTGTGTTTGTTTGTTTGTTCGCGCATCACGCAAAAGCTACTGAACCGATTGAAACTTTTTTTTGTTTGATAGCTTATGATCTGACTTAAAATCTGGTATATAATTTGTGCGGACGAAGTCGCGGGTAAACACTAGTGGATAATAATTACCGTAATTGTCGATCGACCTTTTTCTGGTTTTACTATAATAGTGTAATAAACGTGCGATTACTAATGTTTGTCGGTCTGCTAATTTAATGCTGATTATGTTTCAATTAGCTCCTCCCTTAACCTCCTGCCTACATCTGTACTTCCCAAGGACATAAGAAATAATAATATCTATATTGTTACTGTTTTATTTGCCAACCAAAACACCAACAATAGATTTTATAAGTTCCAATGTCCTACGAGAAGATCAAATGTACGCAGGAGGTTAAAAGAGTGAAAATGTCAGGTCTTCTTTCTTTTGTATCTTCTCTTTTCTTTTTATGACGTCTATGTTACTTAGTAACCTATAAATGCTATTCATAAACTGAGTTACTCATTAACAAACGTATCTCGTACGTAAACAAGTAAAGCTCTCTCCAATGACGCATTTCCTTACTTATAATATTCACAATTTGAACAAGATGTGAGGGGGCGAGAAATGACGTCACTCCCGATACGATTTGCGCGGAGATCCTACGATCATTTAATTATAGAACGTGTTCCAGACGGGGTTGTAGGTTACCTGCCTAATGCAGGACCTATCAGCATGATAATGCAGTCCATTCCATAATCATAATGCGGGCTTATTGAAGCTCATAAACTAAATGAAGCTAACATCATGCGTTAACACATTCATGACCCCTACCATTTGAGATTTCCACACAATGCCCACTCTCAATCCGTTTGCCATGCCACAGATTACTAAATATTTCCTACGAAACAGGATACATCACTACCTTGGAAAACGATAAGTTCCAACGCTTTAATTACCTAATGCTACTCCAGAAGATACGCGCAAAAATAAATAAATAAATAACGCTCACAGGCACATACATTGTAATGATCCCAAACTAGCACTAAATGCTTTTATTATGGAAACCATACAACAACGGCACGAACATATTATAACATCCATGACCGAACCGGGATTCGAACCCAGGACCCTGGTTTGGCAGTCCGGCGTGGTAACCATTACACCAACTGGGTCGTCAATTTTTCTAAGGAGCTTGCTTCAGCGTTGTTATTGTTTTGTCCAGAGCATGACATTCACATTTTGTCCGGCGCGGGCGCATCGTTAGCGATGCGCAAAAGTTTTGTTGCTTATCTTCCGGTACCTACGGCCGAATGACGGATGCCTTGCCATGCGCTCTTACATGGATTGGCGCATATATACGCGGTCTGAGCGCCGGGGTACTTGATGGGGACATGAATGTGTTAAAAAAGAAAATATAGTAGATTACACACCGAGGACAGGAAAGCAAGATAGGTCTCAGATCTCATGTAATTGTTCAACAAACATGTGATCTGAGGCTTTCTTATTTACTGTCCGAGGTTAGTATACTATTTTTCTTCTGGACGGAGGTGGAAAGCGACAACTTCGTTTAGCGCAGCGGGACGGCAAATAACGCTTTCCGTCCGGAGGGGAGAATTCATTAAATGAGGCGTATAGCTGGGATATGGAAAGACCATCAACAGCCTATCAGTGTCCACTGTTGAACATAGCCCTTTTCATAAATCTGTATTCTCTATACCTGTCTCATCTAATTTTTACACCTGTGATTGGCCCTGCCGGCCCCATGCATTTATCTATGAGTGTTATTTTATGGAGAATCTTAAAGGGATATTGACTATCCCAATGTTTATACTTCCTTACTAAAAACGTTTAATTAACTTGTTTCCTCCATTATCAATATCCGTTCGCTGTTTGCATACGCCTATGAAATTAAAATGGATTCTCTTTATAACGCTATAAATAATAGTGATTAAAATTTGTTATAACTTATGATTATGAGTATAACAAACGTCCGTTTTGGATAAATCAATCAATGATGTTTCCTGAATGACTGGTGGTTGGTACTGATACTACTGATGATCATAAAGATAATGCCCGTGTGCATAGATTTTAATTCCTGTCAGAAGATAAATATGGTTATCAACTTATCAGGATCATTTTGATAAATGTAATTACCAACGAAAGGTGATTTATTTGAGAAAAAAAAAGTGTGTTTTATTGACAGGATTCGCCATAGAAAATGTACCACTCGCATCCACAACTTGTTTCGTCAATAAATACATCTTAACTATTATAAAACCGTAAAATCATGAGGAAACAAAAAAGTAGCGGTTCACTTCATATAAAGTCAAATAACACTCAATAGCGCGATTTAAAAACGTGCAGCGCCATCTATTGACAAAATTGTTAGTTTGTTTGTTTGTTCGCGCATCACGCAAAAACTACTGAACCGATTTTGATGAAACTTTTTTTGTTTTATGGCTTATGATCTGACTTAAAATCTGGTATATAATTTGTGCGGACGAAGTCGCGGGAAAACACTAGTCCCGTATGTATGTAACAAGCTTCGTCAATTTGAAAAATTCTTTCGAGGTCTAGAGAAAAAGTGTAGTTTGCGGGACTTTGTAGAAAGATGCACTATCCTGCGCTACACAGCATATCTAACTACTATTCTTCTTCTTCCTGTCCCTTTATCAAGATATCCTAACATTAGAATCTAAACACGTATGACTACACACACCTCTTAGAATCCAAACCAGGCCAGAGTATATGTATGCTCTAGAGTTCTAGACTCTAGCCCAAGTCTAGAATACTAAGCAGTGGGACCTAATAAGAGTCACGCGCTCCCATTGTGTTGACCTAAACAATTGAATTGATTATACAATGCTTTTGAACTTGACCGTGTCGATATAGCCTAGTTACTAGAGATTGTACGTTTAAGCAATTATTTAAAAAAATTGACGATATTTTAATAGTGATAATGTTTTATAGGATGATATTATCGTAATTTTTAAGTTTTTCTAACCCTATGATGGTACCACGTGGTATGGGTATCATAGATGTTGCCTATGCAAGGTGGGGTAAGTCGCTTCCGACACGTGACCACAATGAGACAAAATAAGAGAGGTGTTGATGGAAAATCTCATTAATTCATGTGACAGAATAATAAACTAAAATAAACAATGTGAAATTGATATCATTAGCATCCTTTTAAACTAAGAGTCTGCATGGAGTTTGCCCATAAAACTAATCAACTTTTACTATGGGAGCAAACCGATCGAAGTATAAAAACTCAACTGTTCCATACCAAACTGCAATGCCTATTCAACTTAAAATAATAGCAAAATTTTTTTTGCTCCTATCGGTTTGCTCCCATAGTAAAAGTTGTTCAGATGGTTAGACTCTTAGTTTAAAAGGATGCTAATGATATCAATTTCACCCTGAATAAAGTATTATTTATTTTTCACCACAATCGATAACGTTTCATTTACAGTAGGTAAAACAAGATTGTGGAAGATTTATGCCTGAACTAAACCCCATTTCTAGTCTGTTCTGCAGATTTCACTTTTGAAAATTAATCAATACACTATTTTTATTGGTCTTTTCCCGGCCCATGTATTACAGACCGGACGAAAACGTTCATGAACTTGACCGAGAGCTAGACGGATAAAACATTGTTTATCACTATCGCACGTGACGTGTAATCACAACTGAGATGACGTCATCGCGACGTGTGCTGTTTGATTTATTTTGGTTGGCCGGCTGTTTAGGTTAGTAACTTGGTAGGAAGGTACCATTTGGAGGATGGATCGATCTACAAATTCAAAGCTATTTCAAAATCTCCTGGTAAGCTTGGCGTTTACGAGGGAATCCATTAGTTTACTTCACGTGACTGATATTAATGATGTCACTTTTAAAAACCAGGAAACTATGTTTATTTTTCTTTTCCGGGCCGACCCATGACAGACGGACCGACTAATAAAACGTTAATGAACTTGACCGAGAGCTAGACGGATAAAACATTATATCGCACGTGACGTGTAAGCACAACTGAGATGACGTCATCGTGACGTGTGCTGTTTGATTTATTTTGGTTAGGCCGTATATTTAAGTTTAGGTTAGTTACGTGGTGCTTTATTGAGGCGTTGATTAAGTGTTCGGGCCATAGTACAAAAATAGTACATTACGATACGTGGGAATTAGTATATTATACTGCGTCAAAATAGCGCCCGAGCGCAGCGAGGGGTCTAACTAAACGCCGTGCAATAATGGACTTCGTGGTGGTAAGAGACTTAGATACAACTAGCAACTATGTTTCTATTTATAAGCGTGCAGTTGTAGCAAACCTTTAGCACGCTAAAGCCTTGAAAGTTTCAGGACGATGTCAATCGGTTATAGGTGGCTACAAGCCTTTCGCCCTCCTAAACACTGCATAAGAAACCGATTCACTTAGTCGCCTCGTACGACACCCACAGGAAGAAATGGGGTGGTCCATTCTATGCCGTAACGACGGCTATATTCGGCCAGATGTGTTATGTACTAAAACTTACAAAAATATGCAGTAGATGTGTAGAGTATACCGAAAATAACATTCTCGACATAGCTAAGACTCTAGCTAGAGTCCATCTTCTAAATATAGCATTGTTTACTTTTACTCTGATACGAAATGCACTTGTTTTGATTAATCTGAAGGGCTATTGTGTTAGTTGCCGATCTCAGATCGATAGATATTTTTCTTAATAAATCTGCTATTGCCAAATTGCCATTGGTAAGTATTATTTCACTTTCCCGATCTCTATCATTATGTTATTGCCATCGTAACGTTGAGAAAATATCTGAATTGCTTAAAACAGTAGACTGAGTATCAATAAAGACAAACTAAGCGCGTAGGTTAGGTATTACTTCTTCTTATCGTGTGGGCAAACCCTGGTGTCAGAGTTTTATAATGAAAAGGTATGAAGGTTAAGACAAAAAAGTATGAAAAATGTTGCCTTTGTTCGACCTACTTGCACGATTTGCAAGTAATACGCAGAAACGGACAAACAACAGAAATTTCTCTATGTAATTAGCGTATAAACCGGTCTCCTTTTTCTGACACTAATATTTAAAAAATACTACTTCTTGACTTGATTCTCATTCTACGCCTAGAACTAACAAAAACGCATATCGATTGGGTATCAATCTTCATTGGCATGCACACAATATCACCCCTAATTAAACTCCATTCCAAATAGCAACGATTTTGAAGGCCATTTTTGAATTACAGAAACAGAGATTTGAAACACTTACTTAGCTTTGGTAAGTAACATCCAAGATGGTTTTGTTTGCTAATAAGAATTAGCCAGAAAGCTGACAGGAATAGGAAAATATTTTCGTCCTTATTTGGAATAAAGTATAGGTGCCATAAACGTAGCGCCAGCTATTACACAAGCTTCTTACATCAGTTACATTAGTACATAGCACAAAAGAGTAGTCTTCATTTTGTACTGACCACAACTGACCAGTTCTTCCGTAAAAAAATCTCCCCATCCTCTTCTAACTCGGCCGTTGGAGCGGGATGACAAAATGACCTTTAGCGTCCCTACAGCTAATGGGCTTAACTAGACCTTGGGCATCCTTGGCCTTGAGGTCTGGTGACGTCAGGACGCGTCATCAACGGCATCATTTATACTTTAGTTGATGATTTAATAAATAATTTATTAAATTTAGTTTTGCGGTTTAGGTTTCTTGTGAAAATGTTTTCCTCATAATTCCTTTTATGTTAACATTTAAATGTTTTCTATAGCCGATGATCTCAATTATTGTTTTCCTTGAATATTTTTAATAGTTTATTTCTATTTGTAATTTCGGTATTGAGTAAAATATCGTGAGGAAATCTGCAAATCTATGATAACAAGTGTCTGAAATGAGGAAATCAAACAAAAACGATCTTCATTAAACAATATTTTCAAAAACATTTAATTTTGATATATTGCCCATATTTTGTTAGTAGCACAAGCTTAGCTCTAACATTAGTATAATAACATCAACGGCAATCGCACTGGGCCCGAATGTCACCTTATGCGTAAGAGATATGTTCCCCTGCAATGAGACATATATGGACCGATGATGATGATGCCCCATAGAGATTTGCCAAACTTTGCCCTTGTAGTCGATGGAGAAGACACAATAATCTTACTATTAGAATAAAGTTAAAAACTCGTATCACCTTTCTATTTATTGAACAACTCGTGTTTTCCTCACAAAACTATCGTAAACATGTCATTACAAATAAGGAATCGTACTTTTGTCCTAGTTTTCACCTGACGGTGCATACGTCAGGTCTTAATGAAGGAAAATTGTCCTGCTCACCTGCCAAGCACCTTTTGGTGATTGTATTATGTTTACATGTCGCTTGCCTTGACTGTTTGCAGTCGTAATAAGTGTCTTTGCGTATGTGTGTAGAAAAAAAACAAGATAAGTGCGAGCTGAATTTTGGGGTCGAATTCCGCGTGTATATTATCTTCTTTTTCTTTTTTCACTTTGACCGAAACGTTTGGGGTTTTTTTTTGCTATGCAATTATAAGAGACCTATCTCACATGCGATTTCGCAACTGCCGCTTTTTTTTTTTAAAGTAGTGATACCAGAAATATCGCGACGATATCGTTAAGCCTAAGCTCAAAAATTGCTTGTGTTACAGGCCAAAATGGCAGATTAGTAATTTTGTTGTTGTAATAATTATCTTAGTTGTAAAATAATTAAGACTTAACTATTAAGAGGATACACGGTCTGAAATGCTAATTTGGACAATAGGTCACTTTTCCGACTCTATACATATTTATCCGATCCGCCCTATCCATACACCCCGCCGACTAGAGTGCGAAAGAGACAACTGCAGCTCGGACCAATTTAATCTACATAAAATGGACGAAAACAGCATTTCGTATTCCCTTGTTTCCTCCTCCAAAACTAAACCGATTTTAATCATTCTTTCAAGAATAATATGAGAAAGACTTTGGCTATGTTTTTCTTTTTTGTTTATATTCGTCAAATTTGTTTGCTGGATGTCTGAAAACGGGCGGTAAAATGGGTCATTTTCGAAGGTTCATACAGTAGGTTTTTTTTTTTAACTTATTTATTGGTTTGCTCTAAAACCCAGCTTGACCTTGCTTGAAGCTTGAACTTGAGCTTAGCTTGGCTTTGTTTTGCAAAAAAGCAAAACATAGGGACATAGCAGAGGTAACACAGATTGTATGGTAAAAATTTTTTTGCTCTTGTGTCACACAAACACAGAAGGAAACAGGGGAATAAGTTTGTATGAACGGTACTCGCCTATCCTCTGAACGCAAGATCAACACGAATAATTTCAGGTGTTTCGGTCTGCAACGTTAAAAGCTCGACATTTTTTTAAACCCAAACTTCCTCTTACTTCCTTGCGCCTTAACATACGTTAATTTTTTTACTTTGTTGTAATTAAACATTTCAAGCTTTTATCCATTATCGCTGAAATATAGCCGCAAGCTCATTTCTTCTTAAAACTATACCCACTCGATGACCAGCTAATTTTAGCAATACTGATACATTTTTCTAGAAATGAATTTATTTTAAGAACCCTTTATATAGTCTTTAATCAGTAACCTTAGTGTCCTTAATTATTGACAAATGCATGTTACTTGTACCGCTCATGTACACACGGCGACAGATCAAGCTATCTATAGTTGAACTCTATGTCCATGAACATAGAGTTGCATATGATCATGAGCGGTACGAGTCACATGCTTTTGTGAGCAGGTGAATTTTGGATTGAAATAATTTGCATCAGTCGTCCGTTTACATGAAGCTTTTGTGTCCTGACACGCGCTAGCTGGTTCTATTCTAGGTTAATATTAATTAAACGTAGGTACCTAAGTGGAATGTTTAATTGATTATGATCAGAAGATCGTATCGTACCCTTAGTCGATGACAGGTGTCTGAGGCAGTAATGTTGGGAATGCATTGCGAGTATTTTTAATATTATTATGAGTAAATTAGAGCGTGGCTTCTTCGATCATATATAAAGAGCTAGATACACACTCCTGTATGATCTTTGAACATTTTTGTCCCAATTGTCATATCTTGATGTATAGTTTATCGTATATACAGTGTCCAACTTAATATGCTGACAATTGTTTACGAGGATGATCAGGCCTTCAAACTGAATAACTTTCTCTATGGGACCAACATCGAAATCGAAAAAGAAAATTTGCCGTCCCATACATTTGGCTCGAGTAGGTTTGCAGTTTTGTATGGAACCGCTGTTTTTTTTTGCGATTTCGATGTTGATCCCACAGATAAAGTTGTTCAGTTTGAAGGTCTGATCATCTCCTTAAAAAAGTGTCAGCATATTAAGAAGGACCCTATATTGCTCATGTATATGGTCAGATCTCCTGTATGATCTTGGAAGTGTTTTGTCCCAATTGTCATGATTGTGTACTTATCTAGTTTTTATTAGAGGTCGATCGGACAGGAAATTTGGCTAGAAGAGAAGATGGCCGGTGGACCAAGGCAATATTAGAATGGTAGCCAAGAGAAGGGAGGAGGTCCATTAGTATACCACCGATGCGATGGTCAGACGACATTGTAAGGGTTGCGGGACAGACATGGATAAGATTGGCACAGGAGGACATTGTGAGGAGTGGCGCAATAAAAAGGAGGCAAAAGCCCAGTAGTGGGTTGATATGGGCTTATTTGATTGAAATAAATTCCTACCATGTACAAAGCTTTTTTGTAAAACGAATGACAAAATAAGACTTAGGGCCTGTTTCACCACTTCTGAATAAGTTCTTGTTAGCTTATCCGACAGATAAGATTTGATTTTATGACATAATTTCATACAAAATATGTCAAACTATCTGTCGGATAAGCTAACAAGAACTTACCCAGAAGTGGTGAAACAGACCCTTATTCTTTAATGCTCCTAGGTATTAAGATTGTCTAAAGTCAGGCTCTTCTTAACCGAACTAATGTGAATTGTGAATGTATTGCAGATTCTGCAGTAACCACGGCAACAAGTGCCCGCGGCCCGGCAATGCGCCCGCCGACCTCATGTGCGTCGCAGAGGCCATGATGCCCCGCCTCATACTGCGGCTGTTGCAGCACTTCAGAGAAAACAGGTAATATACTATGTTTAAATGGTAGAAACACATAATAAAATACGCTCCCGAACTTCGCCGTAATTACGCTTGCAATATTGGACCTTTAGTGAAAAAGTTTACAAGTTGAGTTGAATCGAATGATGGACTTTCCGTAAGCCATTAAACAAGAAAAAGTAGTTCCTAATTGTTAAATGCCGTTGACGAGACAGGGGCGAGCGCCCTTGCAGTTAAAAAAATACAAATTAAATAGTAAGAATTTGTGTTTTTAAGTAAGCAGCAAAATATGAGCATTTATTTCGTCAACGGATGCGTCCAGATGACAATCATTTTTGTTTTCTTTTTAGCCTAAAATTTTCGTCTTCGGACCCCTCTCTGGTTAACGCCATCTATCGCCGGTACATTGAACTACGTTTGACTAGCTGTCAGAAAACTCCTCATTGTAGGAACTTATAACCTTTTTCAGGGGTCATTGCTAAAGACAACTCTCTGAATATATATTGGGTCATTCTAATTATGACGGGTATATACGGGCATGATCAGACCATCAAACTGAAACAACTTTCTCTACAAAAAACGGCTGATACTCGTACATATAATACTGCAAACCGACCAAAATATATGGGACAGCTGATTTTTTTTAACGATTTTGATGTTGGTCCCATACACTAAGTTGTTCAGTTTAGTATGGAACAGCAGAGTTTTTTTTTGCTCCAATCTGTTTGCTGTTTTAGTTTGATAGGTAGACTCTTAGTTTAAAAGTATGCTAATGATATCAATTTCACCCTGTACGAGCATAGCTTAGTGTTACGGGCATTTATGAAGTCTTACAAGTTGATTTAAGGTTTCACTTCGGGGACAGAGCTAAGCTAATTGTGGTTTAGTGTGAAACGTTTGTACTTTATTTTACATACCATAAAACCGTGAAATTGATGTGTCTATGGTACAGTTAAAACCTGTTTTTAGTTAAATCGCGTTTTCCTTAGTTAAAACTAGGTTTAACGAAGCGCCTCCGATAAAACTACAGGGTGAAATTGAAATAAGTCGACAAATTTTTGGGATGGTTCAGACGACTGAACAAGAGTGGCACTGACATTAAAGTTGACTAGGCATTGCAGTTTAGCATAGAACAACAGATTGACATCTTTTTTTTTTGCAATTTCAGGTTTGCTCCTACGGTGAAAGTTGTTCAGTCAGTGTCATGGTCTGAACGACCCCTAAAAATTTATCGAATTAAAGTCAGTTAAAACTAGTTTTAACTAGGGAATACGTGCTTTAGGAGGTAATTGAGGCGGAGCTCATTAGGCTAGAAGGCTATTAGACTGTGAATCATCACCATAAAGTATTGAGAGTTTTGTAGCCAATGCAGGATGCCATAATTCTCATGGGTCCATGAGCGTTACTCCACGCGTGCCCATTGTGGATTAGTGGACTTCATTTTACTTTGAGTCATTCTCATCACAGTCATTATCATCTCTTTTTGTCCACCCACTGCAGAGTGTAAGCCTCCTGCTCATTATGCCATACTTCCCTGTCTTGTTTTAGTGTTTCCAGCCACCTTTGTAGTATCATCAGCCCACCTACCTGCTGAACGCTCCTCTCTTCCATTAGACTTTGATTACCAGATATAAGTTAATAACAATGTATTAATTGTTTCCAGTGTGGTGCCGCAAGCGAACTCAGACACGTACAGGATCGCAGTGCAGGAGTGCGAGGACTTCGTGCAGATGCTGATGGAGTTCAACAACATGGGGGACCTGATGCGCTCCGCCATGACGAAGGCACTCATCAACCCTCAGGTAGGCTCAGTCCAAACCTTAACGCTCGGTTGCAGAAACGATCAGTAAGTTAATCCTGTCACTTTTGGTCTTGTTGACGTAGTATAAGTTAGCAAGGATTAACTTTAATGAACGTTTCTGCAACTGAGTTTTGGACTTCTAGTTTAAAGTGTGAATTTGATTTCCGTGCAATATAATGACCGACTGCCGATTGCATTGGCTATGTGGCGAACGCCAAATCTATGGAGCACGAGGAGCAGGCCTTTTTTTTTAAATAATCTAAAATTGTCCTTTTGACTTTATTACCATTTTGTGAACGAAATGTATGAACAGATATGGTATATAAACCATATCAGTTACAGGTAGGCTGCACCTGAATGCTACTTCTATGGGTTTTGTATTCTGTGGCGCGTGAAATTTCAACTTCTATGTATTAGTTATTATTATACCTGAACTGAACCCTTTATATGTAAAGTCATCTGAAGTTCGGTGTGAATGTGGTGTTGCTTCTTAGATTATGACCTATCTAGTATCATGCCTGCCCTTTCCCGGACACCTGCACGCGAATGGAGCTTATGGACGCTGCAAATAGTATAATCCGTGTAACAAAATACTGAGCTCGTCTCGATAGAAAAAGATTCCTGAACCCTTGTCAGTAAATATTTCAATGTCAATAATGTAAGTAACTTAAACATTGCAGATGTACCGCAATCTGGTGGAGCCCCCGTTCCCGCAGACGGAGTACGGCTGCTACATGGCCGAGTCTAACAACATGTACGAGATGGCCATAGAGTCCTTCCCCGCGCCGCAGCCGCCTGACGAGTATGTGCCCTATGTTCATTGTACTTAAGATATAGTTTAGTTCGTCTGTTAGGTTGGAATGAGGTCCTCCGACTTATAAAATAGACAAATTACGCGCTGTTATTCCATAGCTTTGCTCTTCGTTAAAAGATTTCTTACAAATTTTAAATTAATGCTCCTAACTACGCCATCGACCAACAAACTAAATAAAATTCTCTATCGGAAAATTCTCATCGGAATCACAAAAAAGCTTTTAAATACAAAACTGCAATATTTGTTCTACTGAAATGCATGGAGCAACCGCTTTCAGTATAGAATGACCTAATAAGACTGTCAACAATGAGGCGTGGTCATTAATGAAATTATTTCAGTGATACTTACTGTAATGCCATTCGCATTACAATCTTCAAAACTTGTCAATGCCAGTTTTTTTTAATTTTTTTTTGGACATTGTCACACAAATTATGTAGACACATTTAAAGTACCAGAATCTAGCCTGGACTTGTATTATAATGACTAGACAACGATACACAATACAAATATAGATACAAACATCCATGACTCGGGTACAAATATTCATATTCATCATACACATATTTGTCGCTTACGGGATTCGAACCCGCGACCCTCGCACAGCAGGCAGGTTCACTGCCGACTGCTATCGGGCGTCAATCCTTGGAAAACGCATCATTGCCTCAAACCTGTTATCTCGTATTGACAGATACCGTCACCTGCCAGCGCTAGCGCCGCGGCTGCAGCACAACACGCTGCTCGACGAGTTCATATTCTGGACGTTCAAGTACGAGTTCCCGCAGAACGTCGTCTGCTTCCTGCTCAACATGCTGCCCGACCAGGATTACAAGGTGAGGCGTTAGTTACGCTAAGATACATTACAGATTTACAGACCACCAATGATTGTTTGAGAATTCCATTTTCCATTTTCGGAGTTTCATCAGATCTTCACCAAATCTAAATGGGTGTATCTCCGTGGTGAACACAAAAAGCAAGCAAGTAAAGAATAAATTATTTATCAGAGGATCATCAAAATCATTCTAGAAATGTGAGTGAATGACTATATTCCCCCAGGGGGTAGTCAGAGATATTCTGAAACCTCAGAACATATTCGATTCACCAGTAGTACCGAAACTCTGTCCAGTGTGACAGGGCCAGCCAGTCGCCACTTAAAAAAACGTGAATCGAACACGACGACGCCGACGGCGACGTGAACACGTGAAATTTATGTTCTGAAATAAATGATTTTTTGTAATTTCGAGCCCTCAATGCACAAATGGCGGCGTTGCTGTGAAAATCTTAAAGAATACTAATACTAATCAAACCCTCTTTCTTTCCAGGAACACCTAACCCGCACCTTCGTGATGCACTACGCCCGTATACCCCTAGTCCTAGAAGCGGCCGCAGACCCAGACACGCTCTCCAACCGAGTGGTCCACATGTCCGTCCAACTGTTCTCCAACGAGGCTCTCGCCCTCCGCTGCGTCCAACAACTCCACCTCCTCCACGTCATGGTTCTATCGCTACGTCTCATGATGGGAAAGATACTAGTACAGAACACCCTACACGATCCCGACAAGAACTTTCATTACGTGATAGACTGTACGAGGAGGGTCATGAAGGAGCATTGCTATTGGCCGCTGGTGTCGGATTTTAATAACGTGCTGTCGCATAAGAGTGTCGCGTTGCTGTTCTTGCAAGATGATGCGCTGGTCGATATGTGGTTCGAGTTTCTGTCTATGTTGCAAGGTTTGTACTGAGATTTTTTATTTAAACCTTTATTTATTTTTTAAAGATTTTTTTATCACTCTGGCCAGGCCTTCAACGCTTGGCCGCAGGTACCGAGATAAGTACCTACACTTTACCATGCGCTTGCTTGATTTCTGCCACTCACGCCAGACGCCAACGTCGCATACGTCGCGCGCTGTACGAAGTAACAACGCAGAGTCAAGCTTCATTAGATAAATTTTTTTTGTACCTCCATTTGGCAGTAGGTAATAAAAGCGTGGAAATTTATCGTTTTCTAAGGAAGTGATGTATCTTTTACGTAGTAAGTGGTAATCTGTGCTCTGGGATCGCTTTCTATTATATCATTCATTACAAGAGCACGGCTTTATGAGAACTTGCTAATTTGTAGAGATTCTGAAATATCGACATGATAAGTTTTGATATATTACGATATCTCGTCATTCCGAAAGATCGTCATTTTTTTTTAAGGATAAGGATCACGATGACGCACCTTTATTATCTCTTCGTTATGTATTACCGTTGGTTAAAGTTTTCGACGCCGACGTAATAAGATCTCGGCATTCTAGGAGCTGGACATTTTAAGATCTCTGTACTCTGAGTGTTCTTCATTTAGACTATATTCTGTCTATTTACATAATCGACCCTTATATTAGTCCAGATTTACTTCTGATCTCCTTCAACTCTTTATCCCACATCTAACACCGTACCTTAGAAAAAGTATATGTCTAGAATGAGCCTCACACTTGTTCCGTATAAAACAAAAGGGGCTAACTTTCTTAGGTTGGTGTGCGTGAGGCGCCATACTAATTATGTATGTGTGCGTGTATATGTATAGGGTTTTGGAACCAGTACTGGTTCCTATTTTTTTCGACGCTTTCGTAGCTTTGACTGTCTATCTTGATAATCTAAGCACCGTACCCCCCGCAGGCATGAACGTGAACGTGCGAGAAGTGGGGGGGCACATAGAGTTCGAGCCGTCCTCGTACTACGCGGCCTTCTCCTGCGAACTAGAAGCCGCCGCCTACCCGATGTGGTCCGTGCTCTCCCACCTCACGCGCCCCGAACAAGCGCCCCTCGCGAGGCGCATCATAGCCGCCGCACTCACCTACCTGCAGGAGTGGCTCGACGCTGTACACTTCACTACGGCCACTATGGAGCGGGTATGTACTCGTACGATGTGGTCCGTGCTCTCCCACCTCACGCGCCCCGAACAAGCGCCCCTCGCGAGGCGCATCATAGCCGCCGCACTCACCTACCTGCAGGAGTGGCTCGACGCTGTACACTTCACTACGGCCACTATGGAGCGGGTATGTACTCGTACGATGTGGTCCGTGCTCTCCCACCTCACGCGCCCCGAACAAGCGCCCCTCGCGAGGCGCATCATAGCCGCCGCACTCACCTACCTGCAGGAGTGGCTCGACGCTGTACACTTCACTACGGCCACTATGGAGCGGGTATGTACTCGTACGATGTGGTCCGTGCTCTCCCACCTCACGCGCCCCGAACAAGCGCCCCTCGCGAGGCGCATCATAGCCGCCGCACTCACCTACCTGCAGGAGTGGCTCGACGCTGTACACTTCACTACGGCCACTATGGAGCGGGTATGTACTCGTACGATGTGGTCCGTGCTCTCCCACCTCACGCGCCCCGAACAAGCGCCCCTCGCGAGGCGCATCATAGCCGCCGCACTCACCTACCTGCAGGAGTGGCTCGACGCTGTACACTTCACTACGGCCACTATGGAGCGGGTATGTACTCGTACGATGTGGTCCGTGCTCTCCCACCTCACGCGCCCCGAACAAGCGCCCCTCGCGAGGCGCATCATAGCCGCCGCACTCACCTACCTGCAGGAGTGGCTCGACGCTGTACACTTCACTACGGCCACTATGGAGCGGGTATGTACTCGTACGATGTGGTCCGTGCTCTCCCACCTCACGCGCCCCGAACAAGCGCCCCTCGCGAGGCGCATCATAGCCGCCGCACTCACCTACCTGCAGGAGTGGCTCGACGCTGTACACTTCACTACGGCCACTATGGAGCGGGTATGTACTCGTACGATGTGGTCCGTGCTCTCCCACCTCACGCGCCCCGAACAAGCGCCCCTCGCGAGGCGCATCATAGCCGCCGCACTCACCTACCTGCAGGAGTGGCTCGACGCTGTACACTTCACTACGGCCACTATGGAGCGGGTATGTACTCGTACGATGTGGTCCGTGCTCTCCCACCTCACGCGCCCCGAACAAGCGCCCCTCGCGAGGCGCATCATAGCCGCCGCACTCACCTACCTGCAGGAGTGGCTCGACGCTGTACACTTCACTACGGCCACTATGGAGCGGGTATGTACTCGTACGATGTGGTCCGTGCTCTCCCACCTCACGCGCCCCGAACAAGCGCCCCTCGCGAGGCGCATCATAGCCGCCGCACTCACCTACCTGCAGGAGTGGCTCGACGCTGTACACTTCACTACGGCCACTATGGAGCGGGTATGTACTCGTACGATGTGGTCCGTGCTCTCCCACCTCACGCGCCCCGAACAAGCGCCCCTCGCGAGGCGCATCATAGCCGCCGCACTCACCTACCTGCAGGAGTGGCTCGACGCTGTACACTTCACTACGGCCATGGTGTCCTATCCCATACAAGTGAAATTTCAGTTCAAAACAATGGCAATAGATGGCGTTATGGTATCGATTTGTAATTAATGTTTACGTAAAAGTGAAAATTGTATACTAAAAATACATGATCTGACTACAAAAAAATCTCATGAGTCTCGGAAAATCAAGCAATGACTTTGTTCATCAAATTCACATTTTTTATTAAATTAAAATTTGTTCTCATCCTACCCTCTGGCGGCAATAATTGGTATCACGTGGATCGTTGTGAATTGATATGATTGACGACTTTGTAGTGTTTATTCTGCGTGCTGATAGATGGCACTACCACATCAATACATACTTTGCGTTGTCGAGGAGAAAAATAGTATACTAACCTCGGGCAGTAAATAAGAAAGCCGCAAATCGTGTGCGTCAGAACCGCGGGTGTACTCCACCTATTGCGAAGTAATCTATATAAATAAAAGGTACCTGCTGTGTACCTCTGTGTACCTTTCTTAAAATTCTATGTACCTAACCATGAAAGAAGCTATGCATAAAATAAGGTACACCCGCCACCCTGACGTCAGGATGGCGGGAGTACCGATAAACGATAAACAAACTTCAACAAACTATTTACTACCATTTGGTACCTATTGTGTACCTGTAGAAAAATGCATAAATGACTGCTTATAACGTTCTTTCGTGTTTCAAATGACAATTAATCATATTATAACATACATTCATAACATAATAATAAACCCAAAATAAAACAATACTTAAAAATCAACATTACATAAGTTTTAATTGAAAATAAGAATAAAACTTCTTTAACTCATAACATCACATTTTATTTCTGACCATATACAATACAACGCAATGAGCGATCATTTGTCGGGCTTAGTGTTATAGTACTATAGCCACGGGGCATTTTAATTACCTAAAAGATTACCGATTGCCGTTTAGTTATTACCTAACCTAAAGTTGCCATACAAAGCTATAAGACCGATCGAAGTTGACTTTTTCATCTGGTCTTATAGCTTTGTATGGCAACTTTAGACATTCTTACTATTACGTATGGGTATTGAGCTCAGTTGAAAAACATGACAGTATAGAAAAAAATTGTAATCTCGAAATTTAAAAATCTTGTACATTTTTTTTTTCTCCCCTCCGGACGGAAAGCGTCAATTGTCGTCCCACTGCGCTCAACGAAGTCGTCGCTTTCCACCTCCGTCGAGGAGAAAAATAGTACACTAACCTCTACACCTATACATTAAATCTGAGACTTTCCTTACTTTCCTGTCCTCGGTGTGTAATCTACTATTTTTAACCGACTTCAACAAGAGGATCAGTTTCTCAATTCGACCCGTATGATTTTTTTTTTAATGTTTGTTACGCGATTACTCCGCCAATTGTGAATTGATTTTGATGATTCTTATTTTGTTTGGTAGGTCATACTTCCGAGGTGGTCCCACGAAATAGATTCAGCGCTTGTTGAAAAAATCGACAAAATAACAAATATGTAAAAAAGACGGACGTAATGTTACACTAGAAAGATGTGAAGCATGCAAGGTCCTACAATTTCGTTTGTTCTGGGCCTACACTCACACAGATGCACCAGTTCTAGGCGCAGGTCCTGCAACCCGCCGTCATTATGTACCCCGCGACGGTGCGACAGCACGCACACCATAGACTAAGATTTTTTTTAAATTACTATATTGGTAGACGGAACATCAGATCAGTGTAACCGCGTATGAGATAGCGATACTGTTGTACTGCTTCTTGGTCATACTGTTGTGTTTAAACGTATAATAACTTTATAGTTAAACTTCATGGATATAGGTACCGAACACAAGAGTCTGTGGTACCGAAACACATAGATTTAATTGATCATAGCGGCGGTCGGTAATGTTCGTCGTTTTTAGGATTCCGTAGTCAAACAAGAAACCCTTATACTTTCGTCCATTCTGTCTGTCTGTGTGTCTGTATGCCCGCCTCATTAACTCGCTCATTTTTGCATCTTTTGAATCGAAATATGGCATAAAGATAACAGTAACCCAAAAACAGAAATGTTGTACGAAAGATGGATTGGATTTTTTTTAAATCGAGTGAGGTGTAGAGCTAATATATTTCACCTAGATTTCAACACAAAAAATTTTGAAATACAATTTTTTTAACAAAAAATTAAAACTGACATCAAAACTAAAAAGGTAAAAATAATAATATTGCAGTCGTTGACTTTTACAGTCGCATCTATAAGAACATTAATTTGTTTTATTGGAGTCGGTGTCAAGCCAAGCCAAGCCAAAAAATTACTGCAAGCCCGCGAATCGTACCAGCTTCACACCGATGCCGATAAGACAAATTAATGTTCTTATAGATGCGAATGTAAAAGTCAACGACTACAATATTATTATTTTTACCTTTGTAGTTTAGAAGTCGGTTTAAATTTTTTGTAAAAATTTTTTTTTCGTTACTGCGGGTTGTGTTGTGACTTGTGATCTGTAAGACTTAAGTTTTTATGTTAGTAATTTTGCACCATACAATAATAACTAACCGACAGTACTATAACACGAAGCCCGACAAATGATCGCTCATTGCGTTGTATTGTATATGGTCAGAAATAAAATGTGATGTTATGAGTTAAAGAAGTTTTTATTTTTATTTTCAATTAAAACTTATGTAATGTTGATTTTTAAGTATTGTTTTATTTTGGGTTTATTATTATGTTATGAATGTATGTTATAATATGATTAATCGTCGTTTGAAACACGAAAGAACGTTATAAGTAGTCATTTAAGCCTTATTAAAGTATCCGATTTTTTTTATTAATATACTCGGTTAGGTTAACAATTTTTTCTGACAGATGCATTTTTCTACAGGTACATAATAGGTACCAAATGGTAGTAAATAGTTTGTTGAAGTTTGTTTATCGTTTATCGGTACACCCGCCATCCTGACGACAGGGTGGCGGGTGTACCTTATTTTATGCATATCTCCTTTCATGGTTAGATACACAGAATTTTAAGAAAGGTACACAGAGGTACACAACAGGTACATTTTATTTATATAGATTACTTCGTAATAGGTGGAGTACACCCGCGGTTCTGACGCACACCGAAATCACATTTGTTTGTTGACCACGGCTTCGCCTTTGACGACGCGACGTTGCCGCTTTGTGCGGACGCCAGGTTCACACCGCACCGTAAGCGCCGAATAAAATATTGTACTTATGTTATTTATGAGTACTTACCTACCTAATGGTCATTCTTTTAATAAAATCAAGAATTGATGAGATCCACTCCATAGAGTGCGATTTTTGAATCTCATTCGATGAATTCAGCAGTTGTAAATGTCAAAATTTCTATGGAGATATGCATCTTTCCACTGCTGATTTGAGTTTCAAAAATCTCACTCCTGAAGTATGATTTTTGAAAGTCAAATCAGCAGTAGAAAGATGCATATCTTCATAGTAATTTTGACATTTGCTACTGCTGAGTTCGACGTATGACATTCAAAAATCGCACTCCTGATTACGGTTGACAAATCACCTAGTTTTTTTTTCGGTCCTAGATTATTTTTACCCGACTGCGACAGAAGGAGGGTTATGTTTTTCGAGCGTATGTATGTATGTATGTATGTATGTATGTTTGTATGTCTATTTCTTTGGCACGCCCTACAGCCTAAACAGCTTGATGGATTATAACATATGAGGTGTCGTTACATTCGTAAAAATCGTGAGAGTGACATAGGGTACATTATTTTAATATGGCGTATGCGAATTAAAAAAGAGAGGGGGGGGGAGAATCCAATTTTTTTCGTAAAAAAATACAATATGGGTATCAAATGAAAGCTGGTGAAGAGCAGATTCCAATTATATATATATTATAGTATTTTTATGCAACCATTTTGACACAAGACTAAAAAGTATGAAATAAACTAAATTATTTAGAAAAACAAAAAACCCGACTGCATAAAAAACTATTAACTGAAAAGATAAAAACAAGCTCCTTAAATCAGCTATAATAACTTTGCTTGGGCAAATTAATACAATTTGAATGTTATTACTTATTAGGTAGGTATTGCAGGCGGGGACAAACCAATAACCAACAAATAGGTTATTTTTCTTTGTCCCCGTTTTTGTCAATCGTAATCTGTATAGGTACCTACTTTACTTTATCACACTGCAAAGTTTCAGCGATAGATGAAATTATTATTACGGTCAAACCCTAAAATGATTGGACTAGGAGTGGAAAGAAAGAATTATAATACTTGCAGGCGCAACGCAAATCGATACAATTTTTACGTAAGCTCAACTTGCTTCCGAAACAATATACTCTAGCCATAGGTAGGTATGTACAGAGTGCCCTGGCGCAATGACAGCGATGTGCCGGCGCACCCCGGAGTCCGCCCCGGCCGGTACCGATATATTACACGATTTCCGCGCCATTTCTCATTCACTCGCTCAACACTACCGCCATCTATTGGAATAACGCTTTACTACTAAAGGCGTGGGCTTGGTGCGGACAAAACGAACACGTTACACGAACTTCATGGATCACTAGATGGCGTTAGTAAATACGGTTGTCCGCTACTGAGAAAATGTGCCCGAACAGTTGCCCGAGTTACGGCAGTCGCGTTCCATTGTTTGACGTTGGGCATCTGTACTGTATAGTATTATCTAATCTGTGCTACGGCTACTATGGAGCGGGTATGTACTCGTACGATGTGGTCCGTGCTCTCCCACCTCACGCGCCCCGAACAAGCGCCCCTCGCGAGGCGCATCATAGCCGCCGCACTCACCTACCTGCAGGAGTGGCTCGACGCTGTACACTTCACTACGGCCACTATGGAGCGGGTATGTTATGCAGTGTTCTTCCATGATCAGACCATCAAACTGAACAACTTTCTCAATGGCAAGAACATCGAAATCGCGAAAAAAAATACAGCTGTTCCATACATACTTGCAAACCTACTTGAATAAAGGAGATTTTTTTTCGCGATATCGATTTTGATCTTCGATCAACAATATCCAACTAGATAACGTGTCAGCGCTCAAAACATGTCCCGGCAAATAACGCCTCACTATTGGAGTGAGGTCTTATTTTGAATTAGTTGCGTTCGAACAAAGCCAACGTAAGCACGTCTCGCAATGCCGCAGTGTTCCTTTTTTAAATTACTAGGAATTATGGTTGCTTTGAGGTCGAAATTATAATGTATTCGGACTGTTTTCTCGGTTCGTTAACATAAAATGTTGTATATTCACGAGGACAGAATTTGTCTTTGATTTTGTATGCGACCCGTTATCTAGTTGTATATTGTTGATCGAAGATTTTGATGGTCTGATCATCCCCTTAAAAAGTGTCAGCATATTAAGAATGACCCTATATGTGTGTAGCTAGGAGACGTATCAATCAATGTCCCAAAATAAGAGTAAAACAGATGGAAACCAATCTCGGTCGAACGACCGACGACCTGAGATAGGAGAGCGATTAACCATTGGATGAGGAAGGAAGGATTGGGAGAGTTCTGTGTCAAGCAGTAGACAATGACAGGATGATTATGATCATTATAAAGGGTCCTTAATAATATGTTTTTTTTTAGATTTCGGCATGCTTCAATTTCGAGGCATGTACCCACTGTCCACTATAAGTGGCGTCGGGCTCACCCCCTGTCACACTGGACTGTTTTCGGTACTACTGGTGAGACGTGGATGTTCTGAGGTTTAAGAATATATCTGACTACCCCCTCGGGGAATATAGTCGTGAGCATATGCTTATGCTTTGAGATTTTGGTTTTGGTTCCATAGAGAAAGTTGTTCAATTTGATGGTCTAATCATCATCCCCTAATCAAAATCTTTAGCATGTTAAGAGGGAACTTTTCGAGGGTCAGTTTGGTCCCTGAAAATTTGAAAAATGTCACCCAGTATGTTAGGATTCTGGAATACTTCTTTCGCTCAAATTTCATACATCTACATCTCATGTATTAATTCTTGTGTATGTGTTCGCCTGCAGTCGGAGGTGATGCACGCGTCGTTCCACTTCCCGCTGCACCGGTACCTGTCGGCCTTCCTGTGCGCCGCGACGCGCTGCATGGCGGTGCGCGCCTGCGACGTACTGCCGCCCGCGGACGTGCTCGCCCTGCTCGCCGTGCATCCTCTCAGAGTACAGGTCAGTGCATACTAGTCTATCGAGCTATAGGATTATTCTTTACGCACGCTTGACTTGGAGAGTAAGCTGGTGAATGCGTGACGAGAGCGTTACGAAAAGTGTGATCGGGCCAGGCGAATGGAAGTTTTACTTCAGTCATGCGGTCTAAAGCATACTAGTTTTTTTTATACAGGAAATCATTGGCATCCTTTTTAACTAAGACTCTACATATCAAACTGAACAACTTTTACAATGGGAGCAAAATAGAAATCACAAAAAAAATATCAGCTGTCCCAAATATTTTGCAGATTTGTATCATTTTCCGTTTTATAAACTCGAGTAAGCGCTACACTTTACGGACCTAGTAAGTTGACCACGCTTTAATTCAACGGCTTTTTAACCGACTTCAATAAAAGGAGGAGGTTCTTATACATAATTATTTTTAACACTTTTTAAAGACAAATTATTCTGTAAACGTGTGCACACCCTGGTGTTTTTGTGTCCTTTGCCACACATACGCATACACACGTATGTACGTGACGTCATAGGTTTTGCTCATACACTTCTTTAGAAAGGAGGCTTGTATATTAGTACGTGAAAAGTTTCACTTCAGCCAAAACCAGCTAAGATTGTATTTGATTCACAAATAAAAGTCCACATTTCCTACAAAACTTTTAATCACCACATCACATTACGAGCTAAATTACAAAAAATTGAGTATAAAATCTTACGTCTAATTAACTACGGGTACGAACTCAGTGGTCTCGCCGTCCTCCTCCATCGCGCTGGGGGGCGGGTCTGCGCGAATGTGACGGGAATAGTCGTACGTGAACAGTTCGACGGCTATGAAGCCGCCCGATCCTCGCGCTCCGCGGTGGATAATGCCGGCTCCGCTGGCTAGCGAACCACCTGGGGGAGGGTTTTATGTCTGTGAGGTAGGGTCAATTTTCCAACGATTTTTTTTTGCGTTTTATAAAATATCCTCCTAATAAGTCGATTAGCTATCGAATTTAAGGTAAGACATACATACATACATACATATGCTCACGCCTATGTTACATTTATGTTACATGCTACGATTCTGACACACATCTTTCGCCTCCTCAACATTCATAAGTCTCTTCATACATGCTCGTTTATTTGGCCCTTCTTCAGTACGCATCCTATTTGGTCAGCGTACGTGCGCCTAGGGCGACCCCTTTCAACCATTCCATTCACATTAAGGTAAGAAGGAGCGATAATCCTTTCATTTAAACTCGAATGTCAGAAATGGATAGAATTTACTCTTTTTCTTGAGTTTAACTTAATTTTAATTTAAACTTAATTTCACATCAGTACATTTATAAATTGAAGACCAAGTACACACCAATTTTCTTAGCAAAATGTGCAATTATAGTGAGGTTCGTAAAATGACTTCATAAGCAATTTCTTTAACCAACATCTATTTTTGAGATATTTATGCGTGCTCATTCCGCCTTATTGTCGCTAACTATCAGGTTAGACTGCAGCCATACCACAGAATAAGATAATAGTATATAGTTACTGCAAACTGGCCTCTCCCTGCCCCTCACTAACTTCAGATACCCTGCACTTCAGGGGTAACTTTAATCGAGCCGAGCAAGAAGCACATAAAATGAATATACATTGTGAATTATGAAATCCGGCACGCTTTGCTTCTGTTACAGTACTATGAAGCATCGTGAGAGCGTTGTATAGAGTGCCAGGGGTGTAGCCAGATGCAAGCTACTAAAAACATACCTTTCATAGGCTGTACTGGTTGTATATCGACGAAGGGCACGGTGCTCTGTGCAGCGTCGGCCTCGAAGTCACTGTTGGTGAAGTCTATGTACTGGTCGTGCTTCGAGTCCACTGGCAGGGGCGTCTTGCTTCGCGTGGGGATGTCCGGCCGGTAGAGGTGCAGACGAGATCTGTGGGCATAGATATTGTGCTTAAAATATTTAGCTTCAACAAAATAACGAAATGTAAAAGTCGCTGGTTAAAATTTAGCTCGTCCGTTGTTTGAATTTCACAATCATCATCATCTTATCAGCTGATAGACGTCCACTGCTGGACATAGGCCTCCCCCAAGGATCGCCACAACGACCGGTCCTGCGCTGCCCTCATCCATCCACCACCTTGTGTGGGATCACTACCTACCCACGCTGCGCTTTCCGGTACGCGGTCGCCACTCGAGAACTCTTCGGCCCTATCGGTCATCTGTTCTGCGAGCAATGTGCCTCGCCCACATCTATGTTAATTAGTCGCGTCATACGACATTTTCAGAAAAAAATTGTAAACATGACCAACTAAAATCTATCTTACAACAATGATTTTTTATTGGTACATGTCAGACGTTAGCCGAGGGTTAATAAAGCTTAAAAGAGTTTCTGAACCTTACCTGGGCTTGTCAGCACCGTCTGTGTTATCATTACTGATCCATTCGCTCCTCTCCGGCGATAGTCTCCCGGTGGTGTAGTTAAACGGAGTGGAACGAATCTCGAAGTGCAAGTGGGCACCGAGCATGCGGAACCTGGAATGTTTTACACATTAATTACTCAGTGCAGTGCTATAACAAATAGCAAAACACACAACGTCTTCCTTTTCTCAACATACAAAAGCTTGTACAAAATAAAGGGAGTGCATTTTGATCAATACGACAACAAAATTCGTGGCATTGGTTCTCAAAATTGTTCACTATTATAGTAGTTTAACTCCAGAATTAGGCAGACATTAAAACACGATCAAAAACATTCAAACTTATAAAAACACAGTTACAAAGAATTAACAACTTCACATGATCTACATATTTCTAACAGCAAACTCTTTTTTAATGATATAACAAGTTTATTATATATTATCAGATACTGTAGAAAAACAACTATTAAATAGAAACCCCCTTACTCGAACAACCCACCCCGGGTCGTGTCTGTACCGAACGTACCCATTACGCTGGCGGCATTGCCACGTTGGATGGCTAAAGAGATACGTTGGACAAGAAACGCCCCAGAGCGGGGGTCGTTGCCCCTCTCCCGTAATCTAAAGCCCAGGTCTGAAAGATCAGAAACTCTGATCCAACTGGGAAGCCTGCAATGTTATCAAAGCCCACCATTAAAAATTCATGAACATATTAAAACAACTCACCTAACACCAGTTAAGATGCTGCCAGACGGCGAATCCAGTTCATCCAAATCAATAGCCCGCCTCTCATATGTCAGCGTATGGTAGTCCACGTCCTTCCTCATCCCTGGGTCATTAGGATCGAACCTCTGCACCGGCACCCACGACCCTGGAGTCATCGCTCCTCTCTCCCCAAGAGTACCTTCAGCTATCTGAAGGTGGAACACCCTGCCAAGCTTCACTAGACGAAGTCCTGTTACCACCCTGCAAGTTGCTCAAAGTTAGGTATTGCTAAAAGAAAGAGGTTAGTAAAAATGACACCCGCACCCATGCTTGTTAGCTCATGTGAATACCTTTACAGTACCGAATAAAGTTATAATGAAGACCAATAAAGTCGAAGACCAAATATACCAAAAGATTATGTACAACTATCAACCAATAGCTTTATGAAACCAGAGTTATTTACAAGAATAGAAGACCAATAGACCCAAAGATCCGCTACTAGATTAAGTTTTAGCTTATATACAAAATTAGAAAAGCCAATTGACAGCAATACTTGTACCATCGAGCCCAGAAACAACTACAGTGTAGTTGGAAACTACAAAATTGATCCTTAAAAGCCTAGTGATTAAGGTCCTAAGACCTAGAAGAAAACCCAGTCAGATGTATTTACTGACTTGCTCTTGGAATGATCTGCGACAACGTCTTTCAAGCTGAAGAATCTTTCTGCCTCGTCGACCCGGTCTTCACAGAGGCACATGCAGTACGAACAGTGAAGGAGATTCCATCTCCACCAGGAGTCCACCTTTGGGGAAAAGAGCTTATTAAATGTTGTGGGAAATATTAGTATGTTTCACTGTTAGGCAGATCTCATATTCGACAGCGGCTTTACCCCCTCAAACCTGATTTTCACTCTGGAATTCAACTTGGAGAAATTCCTTTTCTAGTAGGTCGCTTGTGTCTATGTCATAAATAGGTAACATTTTGAACTCATTCGGCCCCATGACGTATATGCGCGTGTTGTGGACTTTATAGGGGTACCCAGACTTCATATTATGCGTCCATCCATATATGGGCGCAACGCGAACGATTTGTGAGACGCAAAAATCTCAAATGGGAGGGGGTCATGAATGTATTAAGCCTGTAGCTTAACACTGGGTGTTGAAGAGTTATCATTAAATATAAATTGCCAATCAAACCCTAGATATGTGTCAAATAATAATTTAAGACCCATTCCTGTAACATGAGTTGTAAAACAATAAATAGTCTAAAAATCGTGACTCCAGCTTATCAGAAATATAGAACCGCTTGTACCACACTATCTAAAAAGATGGCGATAAACTACAAAGTATTGGACCTAAAACGTCTTAACGATATTCGCAAATGAATGATGTCTACGTCTAACAAGCAAGAGCACAGGTGTCCCAACGTGTCGGGACTAACTTGTTGTTCTTGACGTCGGAGGTGGTCTCCCACAGACTGAAGTAACGGTCCGAGTCGTGGCTCGCGTCGTCGCACAGGCACAGGCAGTACGAACAGTGCCAGAACAACCAACGCCACCACGAGTCCACCTGTCGACCTTACTATGTCAGTTTTGCAACTCTATTGCGGTTAATTAAGGGTGAAAAAGCTACAGTTTGAGCTACTTTGGAAGTCACCATTTTATTGCTTGATTTAAGCAATCGATCAAATATGAATTTTAACATAATCATCAATCACGTCCCACTGCAGGACAAAGGCCTACCCTCAGATATGGTGTATGGGCGTTAGTCCACCACGCGTGCCCCATGCGGATTGGTATACTTCACATAAGCATCAGAATTTCTTCTTCAGCGTATACAGGTTTCCTCACGATGTTTTCCTTCACCTATTGAGAGCAGTCGGTATTACGTACATAATAAGCTAGAAAACTTATTGGTACATGGCATGTCGTCCGTGCGGATTAGAACCTGGACATCAAGATTTAGTTTCCATAGCACTCCGCAACGCGCCACCTACGCTCTAACATAATAGCAGATAAATATTATTGATCTAAATGTTAGTGTCGTGTCTAGTTAAAGTCGGCTAAACTATTGTAGAATAATTAATCAGTCACATGATAAGGTCTTAGACATTGTTTTACTAACTGTAAACTTGCTCTGTTTATTCTGCGAATTCGATTTATTTTAGGCCAGTAATTACTCTATGCATTAAGTATTTATTACGATAATCTACTAAACGGACAATAAGTTTCTTAATGAACTTCTAATTAGTTTATTATGTTTAAATGCGTATTACTCCGATTATAAAATCAACCGTCTTAACCTTTGTCTTCAAAAATTTTGTTTATGTCACGATTAGTACATCGCTGACCTCTTTACGGTATCCCCAGTTCATTCAGATAAGCTTTATAAACATTCCGATAACTCAGATTTGTTATTCGCAAATACCAATTATGAGTATGACGAAAAAAGAACTCTAAAGCAAAGGGAATAAAGCTCACCTTGGATGTCCCTCGCATGCAGCTGCCCGGCCGTCCCAATGTTCTGCCGTTCTCGTATTCTATCCACTCGTATCTTCTTGTGCTTTTTTCGCTCTGAAATTGTTGAAAATAACATTTCAATCTAATGTAAAATAGACTATATTTCTAATACAAATACGACTTACAAGCGTAACTGAGAATGAAGATAATAAATCTCATCACTATGATTGTTTAAAGTCCAAAGATTTGATTACATTTACTGCTTATTTACAGCAAAATAAGTCAGATATGCAGGATAGTTTTAAGTGTTATGCGCAATACAGAATCACAAATAATTTCTCTCGTCCCTACACTACCCGGCAAACAACTTGGGCAGTGGGGCCAAGGTGAGAGGTGTGCACATTAGGGTTTTCGCCTATAAATTTTGTTCTGTGCAGTTCTTTTGGCTTTTGCCAAATTGTTTGCTCGAAACGCGACTCTAACTAGTATCCAGTCGGTGTGAAAAGCAGTTGTAAAAGCAACCTTATCCCCAGTAAAAAAAGACAAACTTACAGCAGGACAAATCCACATATCAGAATCGATGTACTGGCAGTCGATGATCCTTCCCTCGCAGGTCCTCTGTCTCGAGCAGTACTGGTCTTTGAAGCATCCGTGGTTCTTGGCGAGGGTGTAGTAACCGCAGTTGTCGCGGCAAGTCCCCTCCGGGTTCATGTCCACTTCGTTCTCTACGTAGCCTTGGAGTAGACGGGTTACTTCCGCGTAGGTTTCTCCTGTAATTTGTGTGGATATTGGTTCTTTTATTGTGTTTGTTGTAGAAGATATTTTGTTTGAACGACCTTGGAATGGAACTCTCTAGTCCTCATTAATTGAAACTAGGTTCGCGTGATGCTAGGCGTGATTTCCTGTGACTTATCTTCCCACTTTGGGTCGCTAAGGCAGCGGAGTTGGTTAGATACTGTGGTTATATGTATCTAACTCATATTTGTGGGTATATAGGCTGATGATGGTGATGAATATTTATATGTTAATTTACCTCTGGATGTCAGGATGAGAATTGGTATATTGTAATATTCACAATACTGATTTCTTGTGGCGATAAGACCACCTTATTTGTATTGATATCTTGTTTGATGTCCCTGAAACTTTATCACTACCATATTTGTAAACGTGCGTTCAGCTACGTTGACATTTAAGATATAAAAACTTGGACGAACAAAAAATGATAATAAACTCTAATGATTCTGTTTCATAAACGCAAATGCCTTCCTACGTAACAGACACCTTACAAATCATAAACCTGACTGCAATTACACTAGTTATCCTTCATTTTACATTCCACGTCATTCTAAATTACCAATCAACTTGCAGTCAGAACAACTGACGCAAATACGATCTTGAACCTTCCTGCATGAACATAAGACTCGAATCTTACATAAATTAAAGAATATAACGGCAGCTTACCTTCTTTATGTATAGGCGGATCACACCGGTGCAGATCTCGCCTTGCCATAGACAAAGCTGCTCTGGCTGCTGATGCAGTCTGTGCTGTTCTTTCCCCATACCTCTGTCTTGTCAGACTTGCTTCTTGGGTGAAGTTACCTGCAATATTGTCATTGGATTATGTGTTATTACCGTTTTTTAATTAAGGTTGAGATTTCTTTAAAATACTAATTAGTTAAATTGGTCTTCTGTTCTACCTAGTCAATATTGTAGTTTGTTAAACTTACAAAATAAAAATAAAGATTCTAAAACAGAAAATATTGATAAGCTTGGTTTACTTTTAGTATGTGGGGTTCAGACCTCACATATTATCAGTAATATCGTGGTAGACCTCACTACTTACAATGTTTGTATCTACGAATAAATACATAGGTACACATTTTACAACATTACGCGACGTTTACTAACTGCTGTCCCATACACTCCCACGTCCCAACTGTATGGGACAGCAGATTTTTTTTTTCGCGATTTCGTTGTTAGTCCCTTAGAGAAAGTTGTTCAGTTTGATGGTGTGATGATCCTCTTCAAAACAGTAAGCATTTTATAATAAAAAAATCGATTAAAAAACATATTCAACTTTTAAATACGCCGTACAACTGAATAGAATGAGTTGTCAGATACTAGACTCAGCATAACAATATTCCTGAAATAATTATGAGCTACATAAAATAATTACATATCATGTCATCTTATTTCTTCGTAATATAACGTTGTGTTCATAAAGGTTATTATTGAAGATCATTCTAATGATTTGTAATGTGATATTGATTAGTGCATGCGCCTTATTGAGTTCAGGGTTAGAATACATTACCAATTTAGCTTCGTTATTTATACAAATGTTTTGTTGGCGGTTTTATCATTTCCTTTTGTGTTTATTCTACGAAATATTATTGTTATAGTGATAAAGAAATGTAGGTAAATTCTTGGGTTATTCCGTGGGTCGTCAAAACATTACAAATACAAATACAAATATCTTTATTAACAAAAAGAACAAATCAGTACACATGCATGATTAAAAAAAAAACATCATTTAATGATATGTTTTTTTATTTATGAAGTAATCTTGTGACTGGCACTGCATTTCTACTAATGTCTACTAGTTAGTGGGAGTCTATATCGAGAATTAGTATTAGTTGAGCAAAACCAGCGAAACAGGTAGAGAGCGCGTCTTTTAATGGACATGGACAGTGGGACACAGTTAAGTTTATTAACCGAAAATTAATAAAGTCTAATCTTTTTTTTTCCAAACAAGCTGACATAATCACGCCTCTTTTTCTTTCATACATGCCTTTTTTGCTTAGTATTTAAGGTACAAAACTTGCTATTTCTGCGATATTTACATTTTTAAGTAAATATTTGAATGGGGCCGATGAATGTGCAAACGTAGACTTTCAAGAATGATAATTGAATGAATTGTTAGTTAAAATAAACAGTTTCATTGCGTAAGTCTGTGGTAAGAATGCGTTGCCATTGCCAGGTTATGATAAATAATGCAGTGATTGAGAAAATCCAACGTTTTATAGTCTTGTCTAGTAACACGGAATATGAAAATGGAAAAATATGGAAATACGGTGTTTACGCATTGTTTATTTACATGTTTTGTTTCTTGTATAGTTGCTATGAAGCCGAAAGTTGATACTTAAATAACAAGTAGTTTCAACGCACGCTAATCCCCCTATGTATCACGGTACATAACTAATTTATTTGAAGCCCCCTCTGACCTAATAATTTACAATACCTACATTTTATTACATGCGCTCCCCTCGCCAATTCACTAATGCATTTTGTTCATTCACACATATATAAACTCACGACTGTTATTCCTTTTGGGGTGGTCAGAATGCTACAAATACAAACCCACTTCTATCAAATCGATGGCGAGTCGTATAATAATATCTATTCATAGTTTTATATTGTTTTATATGAACTAAATGTAATGAAAGTACCCAAGTGAAAGTGTTCATTGAAACATTAATTTTTTTTCTTTTATTTTGTTTTGCCATCGTTGTATTTTCCAACCAGCAATAAATGCTTGCTGACTACTAACCCACTTTTAAGATTGAAATCTAAATCACATTTAGCGTAATTTATTTATTGACACAGTCCTCGTAATAATTCATAAACTTTGATAATAAAAATTGACTATAAGTAATAGAAATTATTTTAATCTCTCTAATATTTGAACTTGAAAGATTGGATGTTTATTGTTTGGATGTTTGTCACACACATAAACGGCTGAAGGGATTTGGATATGTAATTTGGCACGCAGATAGAATATTTTCTGGATTAACACTAGATACTTTTTTAAGGTCTACGTAGACGGAGTCGCGGACAACAGCTAGTTATGCTATAAAAACCTACCTTTTCCGTAAATCCTGAGCAGCATCCAGGAGAACTGCATCATGGCGTAGCCCTTGATCTCAGTCAACGAGATAGTGTTGTACATGTCATAGATCAGCTGATGCGGCGACAGCTGGAACTCGCAGAGGTCTGGATGCTCATCCTGGAAGGAGAGGAGAGATTTGTATATCATGTAGACCAGACTGCTTACGGTTAACACTACTGGCTGGCTGGTGAAGGAAAACTTCATGAAGAAACTGAATATAGGGTCCTTCTTAATATGCTGACACTTTTTTAAGGGGATGATCAGACCATCAAACTAAACAACTTTCTCTATGGGACCAACATCGAAATCACGAAAAAAATTTCAGCTGTCCCATACATTTGGCTCGAGTAGATTTGCAGTTTTGTATGGAAGAGTTGATTTTTTTTGTCGCGAATTCGATGTTGCTGCCATAGAGAAAGTTGTTCAGTTTGACGGTCTGATCAACCCCTTAAAAAAGTGTCAGCATATTAAGTTGGACCCTGTAGAATGCATAAACAGTCTCACACACAGCATTGAACACTCGTGGTGGGCTAACGCGTCTCATGATGAGGGTAGGACTGTACTTCAGCAGCGGGGACTTATACTACAACGGTTATAGCTTCTGACATAGCGTATCGAATAAAAGACGAAAATTATCCTCAAACAACCGGTCTTTTAATCTGTCTTATGAAGAACTTTTCCGCCCGCGCCGCTTCGTAGAATTAGATTTCGAGAAAAAGTAGCCTTTGTTCTTTCTCATTTTATAATGCTACTACTTTGGAAATTTTTATTGAAACCGGTTCCGCAGTTTGCGCTGGGGAACATAACAAAACACCTAAAAAATTTAGAATATTGGTTGAAGATCGCACTGTAAGACTAAAGATGGTGAGAAGGAATAGGCCCTACTCCATCAATTAAATTCAATATATCGTATTATGGCTCCATCGTGTGAGCTATGACATTAACATGGGAAGAATCCAATGTCAAGTTAAGCAAAAAATACTGTCACAGCATAGTACCGGTAGATAGCATGTAAGTGGTCAAACTGCAGAAACACTTCAGTTTAAATTTAGATTCGTCTCGAAATACTTGTTGCACTTTCGAGTATTTCACGGTTCGTCAGGAACTATTTTGGAATGTTATTGTTGCCTCACCTCGCTTCTAAAGGCTATTCTTCGTTTATTAACACTACAAGAAGAAGATTATAGGTCGCTATTTATCTTACTAGCGGAGCCCGCGACTTCGTACTCACAGACCACAGACTTTAAATTCTCATAACTATTGATCGAGTGAACCGATTGCGATGCAATAAGCCCTAAATGTTAATCTAAACTAAGTCCTATGTTATAGTGAAAACCCCATTCAAATTGGTTTAGTTTTAATTGATGCGTGCTCAAACAAACAGACAATAATTCTAAAAATGGTTTAATGCGTTCTATTACGTATCCTAACAATATTTTTTTTTTGCAAAATGTCTTCAATGTAGGTGCATCATAGCCAAGTTAAAAATTTTAGTATCTTATGGATATATTTTTTATTCCGAATAAGATTCATTCCATATAGTCATCTTGGTGAGTTCTTGCGTAGGAATCTTATGACAAAGGAATATTTTTCTTTTGTTCTTTATAGTTGAAGTTAGGTTAGTTCTATAAACACGCGCTGCATGCTTAAAAAGGTACCAAGTAGATAGTTCGAGCAAAGTGTCTGACCACCCCCTACAAGTGAATACGAATATGTTTACCTAAGTCATGGATATTTGTAATTTGTATCTATAAATTATGTAGGTATTCTTTAACAATGCACATCATAATACAAGTTTAGGCCGAATTCTGGTGTTTCGATTGGGATTGAGCCCAAATAGAATCTCTGTATGACAATGTCCAAGATATTTATTATTTACGTACGTACTAAGTTTCATTAGTGTAAGTACATAGTATTTATATCAGGAGTGGTCTTTTTAATAATCGTGGCGTGACCACTTCGCTCTTATTAATCCTAATTTGGATCAATTAGTCACTCCGTTTGAGAACAATGCGCTGGCGGACGATTTTAGTGTTTACGTGAAATGAAAGCTTAATTTGTTCCCAGGAAATAAAGTCTATAGAATATGTCGTTTTGAGCACATTTATTTTGAACTTTATCGTAAGTAAATAAAGCTCAGTTTATACGAGTTAATGTTATGCTTTGATTTAACCAAAATTTCACGTGTTATTGCACCAAGTATAAACACCACAAACTTCGGGTCACTGACATTTAAACAAATCCTTGCTCACCCTTTGTTTTCACGTTCGTATCTTTTTACGATTTCCTACATTACTCATTCGCATCACGAATTCAGACGGCCTATTGATTTCCTTTTAGTATCTACCTGTAACGATCCCCTGAACATATCGCCGTGCTGCAGCAAATCGTGGAGTTTTCTCACAGAAACCGCTACTGAAGCTTTAGGGTCCATCAGGACTTGCTCAGCCAAGTCCAGCCATTCCCTGACCGGAGCTGGTACGGATCCAGGCGCTGCCTGACGCCGGACAAACTGCACGAAATTCTTATAAAACCCGTCGATGACCTGAAGCTTTTCTGACGCCATAGTCCATAACCAGGAATTCAGTGGTGGTCGCGGACTCCTCCCTATAGCCTCAATCTGATCATCTAAAGCGACAAACGCCTTTGTTAGCTCGACATCTCCTCCCAACCCAGAGTCTCTCCACGAAGGATCTGTGACGTTCTTCCATAAATCCTCTTCCAGTACGTAGAACTTGTCTCGTATGAAGTCTACTGCTGTCGGGTCGGCCGCTAGGGCTACTGTTGTCAGCGCTAAAAGCGCTGTTAGCTTCATTGTGCACACGGATAGAAAGTGAAACGGTTGTCGCCGCGGCCCGAGGTGAACTGACTGGCGGAGGGGACGGCAGGCTTCGAGCGAGTGGGGTCGCTTTAGTGATGTACGCTACTGGATGTCGATGAAAATATCGATAAAGCTGTTTTGCACGCGTGTTGCCTTGTCCGGGTTAAAGTTAGCACTGAATGTGTAGATAGCATGGTAATTGATTTTATTGTATTGTTTAGGTGGAATTTGTCCTTATGCAATGTGATTGGACATTGTTCGATGATGCTTCCTCGACGAAATGTGGAAAAGGAAACTGTTGATTGTTTTGTTTCATTTAATTTGTTCATTGATAATTTTGAATGGTTTGACGTTTCGCTTTTTAGTGGGAAGGAAAAAATGTTGTTTCTTATAAGATAGTAACATTTGATCATATTCATTCCATCATAATTATTATAATAAGTAAGTAGTGATTATGAATGGAATTCTGGGATTCGAAACGGTTCATTATTTTCCGCAGTGATTTAATTAAATTGTGGTTAGTTTGTTTTGTACAGTCTGATGAATAGTTGTTTTTGAAATGCCGTTTCTGACGTACAAAGGAATCTTTTTTATTTCTGAGTGATTGTCTCTTATAATTATATTTGTTGTTAACCAAGTAGGTATATAATCCTGCCAATTACAACTTATGGCGCGCAGTATTGTAGCACGACTCGCGTTTTTTTATTATTTAAAACCGCATCGATATCGATGACTTCCGCTCTACGCTACCACTATCGACCCGCATGTTAATGCTGTTAACTCTGCAATATTATCTTTTGCTATTGTTATGACTCTTATGTCAGTGTAATACGATACATTCTTGAATGTTTCGGGGAAGGCGTTGCCGTTGGTGCGGTGGTACTGTTATTATTATTTGCTCATTACGATCTTGTGTCAGCTGACGGTCTGTACGCGCGATATGCTCTGTGACCGATTGGAATTATTATCGTTTGTTTTATATTTTTGTGGTTTTGATTTACTTTGTCGTTGTGGTCCATTGGCGAGTAACCTTGCCTTCCGTGCAGGAGGCGATGGTTCGATCCCCGTCCAGGCCGACTGGTACCAATGAGTTATTCGGAATTTATGTACGATTTGAAACACCACTGGCTTTTCGGTGAAGGAAAACATCGTGTGCTTCAATTTCGAGGCATATATTGTACCCACAGTCCATTATAAGTGGCGACGGGCTCACCCCCGTCACACTGGACAGAGTTTCGGTACTACCGGTGAAACGTGGATGTTCTGAGGTTTCAGAATATCTCTGATTACCCCTTTCGGGGAATATAGTCATGAGCATATACTTACGCTTATTATTACTTTGCTCTTTTTAAATTGTACACACTGTACATAATAATATATACATCGAAGGTAATGTTATAAATGTGAAATTATGCGAGCTTTTTCATACATATTGTACTTCTTAAAGGGTTCACTTAGGAAGTAGATACACAGGTTTTAAATTTCTCGCAGACAAGTCCCGGGAAACAGCTAGTATATAGATCCGAATCCGAAATATCCGAATACGTTTACACGTCTAAACCTCTGAACCGATTTTGATGAAATTTGGTATAGAGATAGCATGAACCCTGATGAAAGAATATAAGATGTAGGCAATTATAAGCAATTAAAGTAGTGGGTAACAACTAGTATCATGTAATTGTCATGGGAAAAGAATCTACTAAATTTATATATATTTTATACTTATGTAGTTTTTTGGCAGTTTTTATAGCGTTTCTAAATATTTTAGCTTAAGCTAATGAAATGTCTACAAAATACTGCTTTTGCATTAGGTACCTTTTAGATGTTTGTTTGTTTTATGGTATGAGTTATTGATGATATTAACTGTGGAGTCACTCTTCATTTGTAGTGTCCTCCTAGGGCAGGTGTTATTGTGTACGGAAATGTCAATTGACTTGATGACTGTGAGTTATAGGAATTACTATTACAGTCGTGTGTGTCGCGTTTGTTTTACTTCTCTTTTAATTCAACTTATTATACAGATAACCGTGTGGTTGCTTAGAGGCTTAGAATTTCTTTATCCCACCCTGGGCACTTCATACAAACGCACTCGCATTGACAAGAAGATGTTAGAACATTATAATCTGACTGAGTGCGAGCTAGAGAGGACTACACCACTACCGAATCTAAGTTTACTCCTGAAAACATTCTGTATGCCCAGGAACGCACAAAATGATCACGTGACTCGCTCGTTCAACGCCTCACATAGATTGTCCAATAGCGCGATTGTTCGAAGCTTTTGTCTGTGTGTGGTATTTATTCATGTGGTCCGTACTGTATATAAGTACTGTGCTTATCCAGTGTTTTTGTGGGCATGAAACCAATCTTATCTATCATCACCTTTTGACAAGGTAATAAAATTGACGTAACTAGATTTTAATTAAAGAAAAGAAAAAGACAGTCAGTCTATGCAATTATGCAGTCAATTTATGTGAAGGCTCTTAATTTTGTGCACCAATTAAAATTCAAGTTTGATAGGAATTAAGGTCAAATATTTATTTAATACGAGCTGTGCCCGACTTGCTTATGCATGTGCCACGGACCTGAAAAAAATACGGACGGAATGTGGCACTAAAAAGATGTGAAGCATGCAAGGTCCTACATTTTCGTTTGTTCTACAAGGGACCTACACTCACACAGATGCACTAGCTCTAGGCGAAGGTCCGACACCTGTCACCATTATGTACCGCGTGACAGCACGCACACAAAAGAAATGGGTGCTTCACTCGTGATTAGACGAGATTACGTCCGTATTTTTTTCAGGTCCGTGGCATGTGCCCGACTTTATTTATACTGAATTTTTATACCTATAAAATTTTAAAATATATCTTCTGAATCATCATCATCTCAGCCGATAGACTTCCACTTCTAGACACAGGTCTTCAACTATCAGCACAACGACCGATCCAGCCACCTTCACCAGGTCGTCGGTCCACCATGTGGGAGCCTATGAAATCATAGCAAATTTTTTCCCGTATTGGCACAATAACCTACACAAATAAAGTGCATGCTGTTGTGTGTGTGCAATAATACGTTGTAGGTATTTGATGGGAATAACGTAGGTATTTGGTATGTTTACTGTCAGCTAGTTTGCAAAATAGCTCTTCAGGAGCTCTTGATTGTTTATCTAGTTTTGTTATACTATACACAGGGTGAAATTGATATCATTAGCATCCTCTTAAACTAATAGTCTACCCATCATACTGAACAACTTTTACTGGGAGCAAACCGATCGGAGCAAAAAAAAAAGAGCTGTCCCATACATTTTACTCGAGTAGGTATTGCAGTATGGCATGGCAGAAGAAGCATGAAAGTAAAATTAATGCTGTTGAAATGCGTTCCTTGCGAAGCATCTGTGGAGTTACGCTGAGAGATCGAGTGAGAAATTGTGTGATTAGAGATCGATGTAAATTGAAAGAAGATGTTGTGACAAGAATAGAGAAGGGTATGCTTCGTTGGTTTGGTCATGTGGAGAGGATGAGTGATAGCAGATGTACGAAAGAGATATATGGAGCTAAAATGATTGGATGTGTCGGCAGAGGGCGCCCTCGTAGGACGTATTCTGATCAAATCAGTTGCGTCCTACAAAAAGGGGAGGTGCGGAGTACTCGAAACCGACGGGCATGTATGAAGAGATGTATGGAAGTGAATGAGGCAAAAGATGTATGTAAGGATCGTAGTAGATGGCGCGCTCTGGTCTCTGCCTACCCCAATGGGAAAGAGGCGTGACGTTATAGATAGATAGATAGATAGATAGGTATTGCAGTTTAGTATGAGACAGAAGATTTTTTTTTGCTCCGATCGGTTTGCTCCTAGAATCGTTCTAGGTTTGCTCCCATAGTAAAAGTGATTCAGTTTGATGGGTAGACTCTTAGTTTAAAAGAATGCTAATGATATCAATTTCACCCGGTATAAGATTTCAATGCTACAAACTGACAAAAATGACCAGAATTATCTCATTGCATTTCCGGCACTTATCAAGGATATCTCTCTCTCCCAATTTTTTTTTTATAATTTTGTGCACACGCGACGTTAGTTTACATGTAAGAGATAATTTTTTCTTTATTGCTATTAGGTTTTCTTCTCTTTAAAACTAGTCCAGTGTAATCTAAACCAGGCAACAATACTTTTTGAACATTGTAATGAATGATTTCTTAGAACTAATATCAGCGCTCATTCTTTGTTCCGTCTAACGAATCGTGCGAAATATTATCATGTAATGTCATGTACTTGCTAGGTACCTACACTGTTTATTACGTGTTCAACAGTGTGTTTTTTTTTAAAGTACTTATGCTTATTTATGACTGAGTGACACTGAAGTCTCTTGCCTAAATTAAAACACGTTCTTATAAAGTTTTTGCACCTTGTACGGTCGGCAACGACTTAACCTTATTTTCATTGAAATAAATGCGAGAAATGATCAATTTTAGATTTTTGACTACTGACAAAAAAGTTCACGAAATACATACATACACTCTATACATGAAGAAATTCTGATAGGTACGTTTGTGTAGTATCAATTACCAATACGCATTGGGCATTAAGGGTAGGCCTGTGCATGGGGACGTATATAGGCCTACGTATATAGGTGATGATGATGATGATGATTCACTAAACTGCATATAAAATAGATTCTCTTTACATTGCTTCTTACAATGTTTCACCGAACTCCGTTTTTTTCAGACATTTATACACATTAGAGATACAGGGTGTAAGTGACAGCCTAGCAAATACTGAAACGGTGAACTCAGTCAGACCATCCAACTGAACAACTTAGGAGCCTACCTCAGGAAACGCGAAAAAAAATCAGCTGTCCCATACAAAACTGCTGTACCTAACCGACTCATATGTATGGGATAGCTGATTTTTTTTCGCGTTTCCTGAGGAAAGCCCATAGTGAAAGTTGTTCAGTTGGATGGTCTGAGTTCACCGTTTCAGTATTTGCTAGGCTGTCACTAACGCCCTGTATAGTCTCAGAAAAAAAGGTTAAATAGGCACAGATAGATTTGATTCTATTTGTATGGGATGTTGAAAGAATGTTGTTTGCGTATTGCATTGTTATAATTTTTTTCCTTGTATTTCTTCAGTTCTATGAAAAGATTTACGTGTCAGTCTCATAGATTCTTTTCGTCGTGTGTTTATCTGTCCATTACCTATATTTTTATGGTATTAACTATAAGGGTTGAACTACACATGGCCGCACGCGATCGCATTTTTCCGTCGCTCCATCCTTTTCTGTCACTCAGGAACGTCATTTGCTAGAGCATATAAGATAGACGGAACGCGATCGCACGCCGCAGGCGATCGCATTTTTCCGTCGCTCCATCCCTTTCTGTCACTCAGGAACGTCATTTGCTAGAGCATATAAGATAGACGGAACGCGATCGCACGCCGCAGGCGATCGCATTTTTCCGTCGCTCCATCCCTTTCTGTCACTCAGGAACGTCATTTGCTAGAGCATATAAGATAGACGGAACGCGATCGCACGCCGCAGGCGATCGCATTTTTCCGTCGCTCCATCCCTTTCTGTCACTCAGGAACGTCATTTGCTAGAGCATATAAGATAGACGGAACGCGATCGCACACCGCAGGCGATCGCATTTTTCCGTCGCTCCATCCCTTTCTGTCACTCAGGAACGTCATTTGCTAGAGCATATAAGATAGACGGAACGCGATCGCACGCCGCAGGCGATCGCATTTTTCCGTCGCTCCATCCCTTTCTGTCACTCAGGAACGTCATTTGCTAGAGCATATAAGATAGACGGAATGCGATCGCGTGCGGCCATGTGTAGTTCAACCCTTAATGCTCTTCTTCATAGACTTGTCCAATGTAAATGTATCATTAGTTGTCATCAGTAGATATGTTACTCTTCAGACGTGCCTAAATCTATGTTAACAATAGCTTATCTACCTACTGACGTGAGTAGTTTAGGTTTGCTAGTTTTTATTGCTATTTAGATAGTGCAGTTTTTTTTTCTACAATGTTATGAATATGTAAAGAGTCCACGCACTAGGTTACGATTAGATTTAACGATAATCTGACAACATGCAAGCATAGAGATTAGGTCTAGATTGTTTCTGAAAAATTTCATTGATTTAAGTTGGTTAGTATTGAAAATATAACCAGACTTCGTTTGTATGGAGCGCGTCAACGTTAACATACTCTTAAGCATCGCCCGGTCAGGTCAATTTTTGGATGGGTGACCGATTTCGGGTGAATATTCTGAACATCTTCAAGTCTTTGGCGGTAAAGTCGTCAATCAATTATACTTTATTGAATACGAAAACTTGATATGCTTAATATGCTGACGGTATTATTAAGAGGATATAATTCGGAGCGCGCTCCATACAAACGTACTATGGTGTTATTTTCAATACTAATCAATTAAACTCAATGATATTTTTCAGAATTAATCTAAAAACAAATTTCTATGCTTGTATGCAGTCAGATTTTCGATTAAATGTATATTTTTAAAGTTACAGTGCTTCAAAGATTTCCATACAAATCTTTAATTAATCCTAGCATTGACAATGTATATTTTAACGAAAATCTAACTCCATACAAGCACAGAGATTTGTTTTTAGATTATTTCTGCAAAATTTCATTTAATTTAATTGGTTAGTATTGAAAATATCACCATAGTACGTTTGTGTGGAGCGCGTTCCGAACTATATCCTCTTAAGGGGATGATCAGACCATCATCGAACTGAACGCCTTTCTCTATGGGACCAAAGTTTAAATCACAAAAAGAATCTGCTTTCCTTCCTGCCTTGGTCGAGAGGTTTGCAGTTTTGAATGAAACAGCAGATTTTTTTCTCGATGTTGGTCCCATAGAGAAAGTTGTTCAGTTATGGTCTGATTATCTCCTTAAAAAACTTAAGCCTATTAAGAAATACTTAAAGCCATAATTTTTCTGTAAATTCGCTTAAAAGTTTCCAGAGAGACCTAGAACCGTGTTAAAAAGACAATAGAAAATCAAACGCCTGTCGTTGTCAACAAGCCAGGGTCATCTTCCGAGTAGAGCAATCAGTTCTTACTGGAAGCCATTCGTATTCTATGTCCAATCCAACGCTATTGTTTTATTTGAAGACTCCTGGACCTTCATGGTTTTGACGATTGTTTTGCGGAATGATGGATTGTTGTTAGGGTCAAACCCTAAAATGATTGAACTATTAATTAATTTGATTGGTTTTTTTGTCAGTTGGTTATATACAAAATTATATCTATCAATTTACTAAAATATACAGTGAATCAAATTAAAGATTGAAAAATTTGTCTCGGGCGGGACTTGAACCCACGCTCTTCCAAACCGGGGAAACGTGCTAACCAATTACACCACCGAGCCCATTTATAATCAATAATAATATACAGTGATCCACTAATAATGCTAATAACCTATTTATTTCTTTATTCGTAGTAATAACCATAAAAACAGTCAAAAATAATCAAACATTTTTGACGATGTCACGTACCTAAATACTATTTTAAATCGGTCCTTAATCAAATAATTTCGTTTAATAGTTATCATTAGTTAATTAGACTGATTGTTTTGTTTTGTCAATATTATTGCTCTTTGTCACTGTTTATCATTATCAATGAGGAGTACATTTAACTCACTATGTACAACAACGTCCGTCAAGATTTTATATTATTTACTCATTGTTAACAGATAAACTATTCATATTTTAACAATTAATTATAACAAAATAATGCATGGTTTCTGTACTCGGTACAACTAGTGAAACGCGGATGTTCTGAGGTTTCAGAATATCTCTGACTACCCCCTTGGAGAATATAGTCGTGACCATATGGTATGCTAAATAATGCATGGTTGCATTATTAGGTTATGTTTCTTATTTTGTTTTGAATAGGTGTCGCAATGGATAATGACTTTATTAACTTTTGTGGACGAAAACCACACGTTATTCTAGTAACATTCTGTAACATACAGGGTGTAAGAAAAATTATCATTATCTTTTAAACCACATACTCTACCCATCAAACTGAACAACTTTTACTATGGGAGCAAAGCTGTCAGCGCAAAAAAAAATATGCTTTCTCGTACATTTGAGTCTAGTAGGCGCTGCAGTTTAAAACTCGCGGATTTTGTTTTGAATACAACTATAATAGTTTCAATGCAGGCTGAGTCACCTGATTGTCTGAAAAGAAAGATGATTCCGTGCTTCGGATGGCACGTTAAGCTGTTGGTCCCGGCTACTATCTCTGGTGGTAGTAGTCGTTACATAAAAACCACGTCAGAGGCCGTAAGGCGGTTTGAATAAACTCTGACACCAGGGCTTTGCAGCCCACTCGATAAGAAGAAGAATAGTTTCAATAACGAAATTAAATCCCAGGGTATGTAATGATAGCTGTATTCTTTTGTTTGTGCTATAGGTACATACAACGCTACGCAAAACACAATCGTAACAGTTGAGTGTTAGGATTGTAATTCATATTATTATTGTAGTACATGACAAGATCAATCTATGAGGAATACATTTTATAGGCTTTTTTGCACGCAGCTGCGGTATTGGTAGCTACAAGATGAGTCATGCTTGTTTGAGTCACATACTTTGTTGGGCTTGGACAGGTTTTGAAACACCAATTTGCCCAGAGACTTTCATCTCAACATACTTCACATTATATTGTTTCGTAGTTGGGAGTCATTTAAACTTGTTCGGCGTATAACTTTAATATGAAAAAAATTCTGTAGCATTTTCCATCTCACTGCTAGACAAAGGCATTCCCCCTTCATCCTCTGTTCTTGGGCTACTTTGGGTGATATTGGGGAAAGAACAGTCAAATTTCAATGTGATTGGGCCAGCCATGTCGAATGCTTTCCACCCGAAAAGGAAGGCTAAATTTTAACGCTCTGGATATCAAAATTAACTGTTAAAACTGTTAACGATTTTAAATATAGCTTGGAACAGTTTAAACTGTCGTTTGGTGATTTGATTACAGACGAAATTTTGAAATAAAGTTTGGTTTAAAATATAGCTTCAAACAGTTTAACCTGTCGTGTCGTTTGCTGATTTGATTATAGATTGAATACAGGTTGTTTGGGTAAACAGTTGGATTACTTTAAGGGGTGATTGTACCCACGATGCTGAACAACTTTCCCTAAGAAACCTATAGGAAATTAGCAAAATTGTTTTTTGGTTTTCCCATACAAAATGCAATCAGCTTATCAAACGTTTTGTATGAAAAGTCAACATTGTTTTAATTGTTTTTAAGTTGATCAGTATCATGGGTACAAACACCCCTTAAACTAATGTAACTTTTTACCAAGCCTATACAGTTTTATTTTGTTGTCTTCTTTCGTTTTAGCATGCTACATATCGCATGACAATCACTCATACACATTTTTTTGTAACTTGATATTTTACACCGTTTATATTATGACCAAATCACATTTTATTGAACAAACGCTAATAAATACAAAATATCCTTATATCCACATGTCTACAGTTATCAATGAAAGTTGCTTGACCCTGCTTCTGAGTCATCTAAACCGTTAGGTTGTGGCGCGTGTGTAAGCGGGATACTCGGTCCAGGATGTTTGCTCATTATACTTTCACTTAAAATTGCTATAGGCCAACATGAATTTAGCTTTAATAACATTATTCCTATTGATAATTATAAAGGTAAAGAGTAGTATGTTCTTTGTTAGTCTTCCATGCTTATGACATCAGTGATCGATATGGAATATTACGATAAAATAGAAGACAAATGTCAAGACTGTATTGAAAATGTGTGTAAGCGTCTAGTTTCAACATTATTATAATTTTCGTTTACGTTTACTTCAACGTTAACGTTACGTTTAACGTTGTAAAAGAAGATTTACTCTGTATTTTTCTTTCGTTTTATTATAGGTAGGTACGTCTTATTTAATCATAGGCGAGGAATATCTTCGTATTTCGGGTAAAATTTTCATAAATCAGTTATACTGTACTTGTCCTTAGCTCACGTGCACGTCTATAGTTTTTTTAAGGTGCATGCATATTTATCAGAGGCGAACGAGGCGAATATGAAATTCTATGACACCTCGCACACTTATCCGCGGCGAATTGGTCGAATCGTCAGAAGAATTGAAAGGAAATCGTTTCGTTTGCCTCCTTCGCCGCGGATAGATATGCGGTCACCCTTAATGGTCAAGAAAAGCATTGTCCGCTAACCGCTTTTAAACAATGCATATTTTGTGTCAAATCAAATAATTGTTATCCGCTTCCCGCTCTAATTCAAGCCACACCTCAACATCCTCTTCGTATAATCAGTTGAACACTGTTATTGGATCAAACTCTACTGTATTCTCACCCGTCCCTTATATCCTGCACATAATTGACAACCCTGACTTCTCATCGCAAGAATATGTCCTCATTTCACTTGTTAGGGTACAAAGACTCTTGAGGGCTGTCACTGCATCTATGTTTATTGTTTACCAACCTTTATTAGTTTTATTTAACTGGTTATAGGTTTCGTGTTGTTTGTGTATGACGTCATAGCTCAGAAATGTAGATCAATTCCATGTCGGATGCTCACGTCACGCATCACTAGGGTCCATTCATATTATGCTCTCGGTTTTTTAAGAGGATGGTCAGACCATGTGACTCATTTCTCTAAGGGACGGACAAAGAAATTGCGAAAAAAATCACGTTTGCGTTTAGGTCGAGCAGAATCGCAGTTTTCACTCGAAAAGCCGTTTTTTTTTTCGATTTCCACTTTGGTCATAGAGAACGTTGTTCAGTTGGATTTGATGGTCTAATCATCCCCTTAAAAAACCGTGTTCGATTCCGATTTAGGTTTGTTGTTTTTTAAAATTTGTGATGTTGTTAATAATTAAATTTGATGGAAATCTAGGAGAGTTGTGCAAGGATCACAATGGGTCCACGGTCCGGTTGTAGATCACATTATTTTAAAATATTTGGGATTTTAACTAAACTAGAACTGTTTTTTGTGCCCTCACTCACTCGTGATCTCAGCCACCACGCAGTTAGCAGCATAACATAATGTGACTAATGTCCTGGAAACAAGCTTAAACTGCTCGCAGTAACGAATCTGATGATGTTACTACTTGTTCAGTGAGGCTGGGTTAACAGTTGACCTTGATACCTATTTCAATACGTTTAAAATCTTTATTCCAATGAGTCACTTGAAATTTGTTCGTTTCTCTTTTAGTCACACTCAAAAGATCAACTCTCAACTCATAATGACTAAACCTACCTTGTATTGTCAATTTCTAACTAAATATCATTTTTCAGTCCTTTGAACTTTACTTTGTTGCTTTACCCATACACTTAAATGACTCACCTATTACAGTTAACGTCTTCAATGATCTGCCTGGTTCGCCTTTCAACTTAACTATAAGCTTTTTGTGTCAACGCCATTATACAAACACAAAGGATTTTATTGTTATGTTAATTCACTTTGGGATAACGCTACCTGCTTTAATAACCACTCGACAAAAACTGTTTGGATCCGACCGATCATTCCATCGAAATGCAGTGTTTACCTGAATGTAACTCTTCATCCGGCGGAAAGAGCGCAACAGGTGATCGGAATGTAATGTTTACAAATAAACCTCTGCTACTAAATGACCTTGACAAACCTGCATATCGTCCAGCATGAGCTGCAGCAGCCCTCTGCCGAGGAGGTGCTTGTGAGGGGGCACTATTAACGAATGCACTCGCTCCAGTAACCCCGGCAACGCTCCGGGATCGTGTGACACGCACCACTCCGCAAAATCCTCTAACGTAGCTTTTTCCAAAGTCCGCTGGAACCGCACGTATTCCCTCATCTGCCTGTCAGCTGACGCGACACGTCCTAACAGATCCGACATGTCTTTCAATCTCAACTCCAGTCTTGCTCCATTCGCCGAGTTCTTAGCCAGCAGCATGGCTATCGTGCCGGTCTTCTCGATGTCAAGTTCCAATTTTTCAATCGCTCTCGAAACCTGAGCGAGTCGCGCCAAAACTTCTCTCTCCCGTCTTTTGATGACTGGTAGGTCGACGCCGCCGGTGACATTGAAAGGTTTTCCTATGACGTCCCAGGAGCTGAGGACTTCTTCTCCTATTTCTTTGCCTAGTCGTATGACGTCTAGTGCGTCGTCTAGGAGCGCGCGCGTTTGGCAAGCGATCGCGAGTAGCGCGAGAAAGGTGCTCAAGCGTCGAACGGACATGGCGGAGGACGCGCACCCACTGCTTTGTAGCGAGCGAGGTCGTGGGGTGGCCAGCTTAAGAACATTTTCTACCATGAAGAAAGTTGACAACCAATTTTTTATTTACTTAATTTAAAGACAAGGAGGAAGATATTCACGTATGATAAAGTTATTTGCGGATGTAAGAATTGTAATGTATGTATATTTCTAGTTCAACAAACTGGTTTCTTGTTAGTTATGTGCGAGGTACTCAGTGATACCGTATAACTGTCCAGACAGGTTTTACTTGTTTGCACTTGTAATTATTCTTCGTTCCAACTTCCAATGTGTTTGGTGTATTGTGACTTTTATGCTTTTCTTGTATGATTTAGATTGCGTTTGTGTAGATTATTATGGCTATATTCCTATGCGTTAGAATTATGTCTCTAATTCCTGTTAGTTTTATTCTAGTCCACAAAACAGAAAACAAATTTTTTATCATTTATGTTGTGTTTTAAAACTCAATTTATTTTTTATTATTAAATTAAACTTATGTTCTATAGTATAAATAATTATTCAAATCAACAATATTCCATTACCTATTACTTATTCTTAATCATCAACAAAAATATAACGACTACCACTAAATCGGGTAAAAATTACAAAGTGGCAACACTGCTCGTTAAGTATACCCTACCACCGCTCCCCCGAGTTTATCAACAAAAGCTTTTGTCATACTTTCGGTTTCGTATCATCTACCCAACTTTTTTTTATCAGCTTTTTATGAGTTTGGTTAAGGGTATACTAGTTTATTTACTTTATATGCTAGTAAAGACACACTGTTTCAATATCAGCTCGTCATAAAGTATTCTTGTTCATTGTAGCGTGTAGGTAGGCTGTCAATGTGTAATTATACTTCAATAGGACGTCAGTTCAGTTCATTCTATTTGTTAGATTTTACATTCATTTATTGTATGTGATACCGTTTTCTTTCAGTCGTATTTGTATCTAATTCTAGCAAAATATAAAGCGGCTGCAATGTTAGAGTTTTAAATACGCGTCAACTATTTTAAAATCGGCAAAAATGTATTTTAAATTATTTATTTTAACTTTTGGGCCCAGATTAGCTGTGCATGCATTGTATGTGCATGTAATGTGCAAAGGCTAAACATAAAGAACTTTGTAAAACCGGACACCTATTCTAATGTTATGTTTCACAAATAAATTATTCTTATTCTTATCCAATTTTTTGTTAGGTGACTACTATTTTAGTTGGGTTGCAATTTTGTAAACGTGACAGTATAATGTTTCATCAATATTTTTGATGACACGCACGTCTTTCCAACCTGAGACCTTTTATAAGCTAAATGTGAGCCTAACAGCAACGACAGGTAAAAAGATGATAAGATGTTGATGATGATTGTGCTTTTTATGACATTGATGAATTTTATAACGTACAAAACAACAAAATACCTAATGTTATTGGAATGTAACCTGATTTTAATATAAATAATGTAATTAAGTATAAGTACCTATAGTACCAACATTTGACATGTAAAATTATTTTTATGAAATAAATGAATATGATTATGTTTTTTTTTTTTTTTTTTTTTTAAATGAATATGAATATGAATATGATTATTTTACACAAGTAAGAAGGAATATACGACGAAGTTTGTTGTGTTGTTTGTCCCATACGATTGCGTCGAGTAGGTATTGCAGTTTAGTATGGGACAGCCTACCTTTTTTGCTCTAATCGTTTTGCTCCCATAGTAAAAGTTGTTCAGTTTGATGGGTAGAGTATGTGGTTTAAAGGTTAATGATACTTTTCCTAACACCCTGTATATACGGGATGTATTTATTGACGAAACGAGTAGTGGATCACAGTGATATATTTTCTTTGCCTATTGTGGATACGCACTTTGTATTTTTATGAAATAAATTGATTCTTATAAGGAATATTTTTTTTATTTCACAGAGTTTATTCTACGAGATCCTGGCCGGGGTGTGGGTGCGGAACGGGCTCCAGATCAAAGGGCAAGCGATGACGTACATCCAGGCCAACTTCTGCAACTCCATGGTGGATATGGACATCTACTGGCTGCAGGTCTGTGCAGCTCACCTGCCAGCTGACCAGTTCCTCGACATGTGCATTGATATGTGAGTACATTTACAGCGGCTTAACTAGTTAACTAACTGATACCCCTCTGTTCACCGGGATAGAAATCTTGATAACTATCTGTTAATCATCAAAATAGTTACCAATTAACAAGACATGTTGTTATCGATAATTAAAGACAGCAAACAAGTATAGTAAATAAGTATTGAATTAAAACTATAGAATAAGGTATTAATTATTCTAATTTCTAATGTTAAATAAAACACGTCTAGGGGAACCCACAAACAAAGACAACAAATGCCGCGCGTTCGGATACACTAAAAACTTAAAAAGTTTCGTATTGGGTACATTTTTTAAGTGCTGTCCTACAAAACCTATAAAAAAATAAAAATAAAACACAAAGATTAGATACTTTCACTATGGAGCTGACCTCGGGAAACGCGAAAAAAAAATCAGCTGTCCCATACATTTGAGTCGGGTAGGTTTGTTTGAAACAGCAGTTTTTTTTTTACGTTTCTTGTGGTAGGCTCCGTAGTGAAAGTTGTTCTGTTTGATGGTCTGAGTTCACCGTTTCATTCTGCGTAGGGCTGTCCCTTACACTTATGGGCTAAGCTGATGTTATAATGATTTTGTCCATAGGTTCGGAGTGAGGGAGTGGCTCAGCATGTCACCGATGTCTCCGGTGCAGGCGGCGGAACAGGACGCCATGGTTGAAGGTCTCCTCACCTTCCTCGCGATACTTGTCTCCTCCAGGACCAACCTTGGTAAGTTTATATTTCGCACCATTATTGCAAGAACCAACTATCCAGATTTTTCTATAAAATCTATTCAGTTTTCTTAAATTTTGGTTAAATTTTGGTGCAGATAGTTTGTTTTTTTTCAATAAGGATACGTCGTACCCTGTCGTACCCTTATTGCAGAAACCAATTATCTGCACCAAAATTGAAGAAAACTGAGTAGATTTTATAGAAAAATCTGGACAGTTGGTTGTAGATAGTTGTTTTTTGCGATATGGGTACGATTTGTTTACAAAAGAGTTTTTTAGCAAGCGGTGTGTTGTGGATGTGACTGACATTTTGGGGACTGGACTTTTGGGATGATAAATGGTGACAGTGAGGGTTGAGACCATGTTGAGACAAATTTACCGACGGCGGGCCCATACAAAGATATCATTTAGTATGGGAAGCCGTCCGCCGTCGTCGCCGCGTCGATGGCGGACGACTTCCCTTACTAAATGTAATTTTTGTATGGTCCCGCCGTCGGACGCTGTCATACATGTGTCTCAACCCGAATTGATGGTAGGAATTTTTATGATTATGTATACAAGGTGTTACAAAAATACCAATAAACCTTTAAGGGGGTGGTACAGACCATCAAACTGAACAACTTTCACTATGGGACCAACATCGAAATCGCGAAAAAAACAATTGATGTTCTATACTCTACAAATCGACTAGAGCTAAAATATGTATGGGATATGAAAATTATTTTTTTTGCGATTTCGATGTTGGTCCCATAGATAAAGTTGTTCAGTTTGACGGTCTAAACAACCCCCTTAAGAGTTTCAAACATTTATTGTTACTTATGAAACACCCTGTATAATTATGTTAGCCTGTGAGGATGACGTTCGGAAGTATGCCATCTTTTTATGCGAATACTTAGCGATTTTTTGAGATAATTTTCTCTGCGCTGTGGAACGTGGGGCAATTTTGTATGGGTCATGCCTCCTTTCAAGTCGCTGCCTGTTATGGTTTAAATGATACAGCCCTTTATAGTTAGGAAGGTGAAGTGGACGGGTAGACAGCGTAGGCTTAGTGTAGGGTCCAGTTAGCGTCCTTTGGTTACGGAACCCTATAAACGTGTACACAGCGTCATTACGAACAATTTGAATAAGTGATATCGATTTTATCACTATGGTAATATGACCTGTTACTTCCACCTTCATTAATTTTACGTTGTAGTAGGATCTTACGGGCTGTAAAGTTTTAATTTACAGAAATCAATTGTTTTAAATAGTTCCATTGTTTGAACAGTTTGTTTTACAAGTATCTTGATATTGTGTCTGTGTCCGTCTATAGTGGAGACAGTAGTTTATTTAAATACGTCAAATTATTGTTTAATCTGCATAGATGTACACTACGAATAAGAGAATGTATAGAAGTATAAATTAAGCTCAAAAAGTGGCACCAAAAAAATTGTAACGCGTTCTAAATTTGTTCTTTAAAAATTGTAACTAGCCGCCAAAACTCATACAAAAAGTAATTTTTCATTGGGTGCCAAAAATGATTTCGATTTTGTTTAGAGTTACTCTTCCATATTTATTCTTATTCGTAGGATGTACAGTAGGATGGACCGACGTAATGAATACTATAGTTGTTATGCTCGCACTTTTAAAAAATTTCATTCGAGTAGGTACCTATTATATTCTTGGTGTCCCCTTCTCTACGTGAAAGTAATGTCTTGTAATTTCAGAAAGTTGAGATAGCTAGTTTCGGTGCACTCACACGTAGCGCGGTAGAGGCCGTACGAACAGGCGCACATACCCCGGCCTGGTGTGTGCACCTATTTGTCCTCTTCGCCTCGTCCTCTAACGAGCGCTAAGTGTGAGTGCATCGGCAGCGAACGCTTGTATGAAGCTTTCATTCTGTAGGGCTATTTATTCATGCGATTCTACGAAGGAGTAGCCGCTAAAGCTAATTCAGTTTAACCTCTCGTATGCCTAAGCACGCATCCGTGTCTCGAAAAAATTGATAACTATTGTTGTCTGGAATTATGGCACATGACAGGTTAACAACTAACCACTTCTTCTACAGGTAACGACGAGCTGACCCAGTCCAGGTTAGAAGTGAGCACACTGCTCGCGGCGGGAGACAAGACTCACTCTCAACTGCTGGAGCTGATGCCCGAGAGGTCCGGCAACGCTCACACTAGGAACTTCGAGACTGTGCTCAAAGAGGTAAGGATATTATCAGCTACTAGCTGACACAGTCCAGGTTAGAAGTGAGCACACTGCTCGCGGCGGGAGACAAGACTCACTCTCAACTGCTGGAGCTGATGCCCGAGAGGTCCGGCAACGCTCACACTAGGAACTTCGAGACTGTGCTCAAAGAGGTAAGGATATTATCAGCTACTAGCTGACACAGTCCAGGTTAGAAGTGAGCAAACTGCTCGCGGCGGGAGACAAGACTCACTCTCAACTGCTGGAGCTGATGCCCGAGAGGTCCGGCAACGCTCACACTAGGAACTTCGAGACTGTGCTCAAAGAGGTAAGGATATTATCAGCTACTAGCTGACACAGTCCAGGTTAGAAGTGAGCAAACTGCTCGCGGCGGGAGACAAGACTCACTCTCAACTGCTGGAGCTGATGCCCGAGAGGTCCGGCAACGCTCACACTAGGAACTTTGAAACTGTGCTCAAAGAGGTAAGGATTTGCTGGACACAGGCCTCCCACCAACGACCGGTCCTGCGATGCCCTCATCCAACGTGTTCCCGCCACCTCCACCAAGTCGTCGGTCCACCTTGTGAAGGGGGTCTACCCACGCTGAGCTTACCGGTACGCGGTCGCCACTCTACAACTAGCAGGCCCCATCTCGGCCATCGTCCATAGCCACTTCAGTTAAGCAATTCTTATTCAATTTTGGGTTATGTCGGGTACTCTAGTTCTTCTGCGAATCTCTTCACTTCTGAATCGATCTCGCAGGGAAACTACCAACATAACATACTACAACTTGAATCATACGTGTTACTCTATTCCAGCTATCAACGTACAGACCTCCGCCGAAAGGGTCAGAGAACCTGGAGCAAGGGTTGTTCGTGCCGAAGCCGATAGTGTGGCAGCAGTACTACGACCCGCTGCACGTATTGAGAAGAGCAGTGCATCGTAGGGACTTCCACGCGTCCATGGAGCGCTTCACTACCTTGTGAGTAACTTACTAGAGACGGAACGAATGAAAGGAGACTTGCTGATGCGATTTATTGATGCAATGTGATCGGAAGAGACGGGAGAGAGAGGGCGGGCGACGAGAACTTAACGCGGTCAAATAAATTAACATCTCCGTAATGTACAAGTGCGTATCCCCCTCAAGCAACTGAAATGCAAGAAAAAAAGATGGATGGATTGGAAAAGGATGTGGATGACATTTAAATTACATGTATGTGATTGAGGCGAGATAAGTGTTTTGGTACATACATGATATCGAACTTGGACAAGTGTTCCTCTTTCACTATCGTTTCTTTAGTTTTTTTAGTGTTATTAATTAATTCGGTGGAATAAATTGTAAATTGTGTTTAGTATTTAAAATTTATTACGATCAGGAATTACGGCATCTATACGATTAACATTATAATATTTGTTTACATGTTATCATTAAAAATTTTTTTTTATAACCCCTTAAAATTATAATTTTAGTTTAATTAGTAACCGCGTAACTCTCAAAAACTGTATTGTTGAGTTTTGTCCCAGCCCCTACATTCCTTTTGCTCCTTTGTCTCCTTCCTTCCCCTTTCAATCTACCTTGCTTCCACGAACAAAACAGTTGAAAGTGTAATCGTAAAACATTACGCTCAACAGTGTACGCGAGAAGCAGAAAGCGGAGCGTAGTAGCACGACCAGTACGTCAGGCGTCGGTGGCAGTGACGGTGCCACAGTCAGTGATACGGGGGGCGGGGCGCTGTGGCCTCCGCTCAGGGCCGCCACGCCGCCCCCGGAAGGCGCCGGGGATCCCAGGGCCTTGTGTGCCTCAGGTATATTATGTTTATTTATTATTGTTTCAGCCAATGTCCCGCTGTTGGGCAAAGACTCCGTTCTCTCCAGGAGTCTCTGTTTTGCGCTTAGATAAGCCAATTCTTTAGTAAACTATATTTCATTCCGTCACTTGTTGTATTATCTTCTGTTTACTTTATGAAAATGTATATAGGGTGAAAAATGAGAGACGCATGGAAGAAAAGTACCTTAAATATTGAAGATTGTAAGTTGTATAGAAAGTAAACATTATCTTCTATCTATCATTGTCAATTAATCTTCTTAACTTCGATATTATGAGTTAGGCCCAGAATCCACCAAATTGGAGCGGAGATGTGTAAAATCAACCTATTAAATAGTTTTTATTTATTTTTTATTTACGAAGAAAAGAACAGTAATATTACTACACCTTCTACTTGGATGGAACCGAGCATGCGTTGAGACTTATCACGGTCTATCTGTGCTTGGACTATTCTACGAACTACGACTACGAACAGGTGCATACATATCCCGGCTGAGTGTGTGCTCTATTCGTACTTCCCGTAGCGCGCGCTATTTGTGAGTGCATCGACAGCGGCCGCTTGCTTGTACCATCCGATCTGTAGCGTGGTGGTGACTAGACTGATACACGTGTCTTACCCAGGAGTGCTGCACGGTGCCCTGCTGGCCGTGCTGCACCGCGGCGTGCACCGCCGCGCCCCCGACGCGAGCGCCCCCCACGCGCCCCCCGACCACGTGCTCGCGCTCGCGCTCTACCTGCTCGACGCGGCCGCGGAGCTGGCCGCCGAGCGCGCCCGCACCCACCACGTACGTACACTAGTGCGAGCGTGCCGCCACGTGCGACCACGTGCTCGCGCTCGCGCTCTACCTGCTCGACGCGGCCGCGGAGCTGGCCGCCGAGCGCGCCCGCACCCACCACGTACGTACACTAGTGCGAGCGTGCCGCCACGTGCGACCACGTGCTCGCGCTCGCGCTCTACCTGCTCGACGCGGCCGCGGAGCTGGCCGCCGAGCGCGCCCGCACCCACCACGTACGTACACTAGTGCGAGCGTGCCGCCACGTGCGACCACGTGCTCGCGCTCGCGCTCTACCTGCTCGACGCGGCCGCGGAGCTGGCCGCCGAGCGCGCCCGCACCCACCACGTACGTACACTAGTGCGAGCGTGCCGCCACGTGCGACCACGTGCTGCGTACCGCTGTGAGAACTGAGGATACCAAGCGTCCCACCATTTCAATGTGAAAGCACTGAAGAACTAATTGGTAAAACAGAGACTCTTAAGACGCGCCACAAAACTAGCTTTCCTCATCCAGTCTCTAAGCTACCTGTCAAAAAACTTCTTTCCAGCGCCGAAGGGCATCCCACACTAAGCCTGCTAGTTCGTAGGGAAAGGTATGTCAATATTTGTCAAATGCAAAGCTATGTACGTCTTCTCACTAAAATTAATCATGTATGATCATTTCTAACTCTAATTGAGCCGTTTATTTATTTGCCAACAGACGGACGTCTGCCCGGCGGGCACGGCTGGCTCGACACGAGCGCCAGTAGTGACAGGCGCGCCGCTACTGTCCGCCTTCCAGAGCGCCGCAGTATGCGACAACGCGCGTACATACGTGGCCAGCGTCCCCTCCGCCAAGAGACACGAGTCGCCCCACCACGTGTACCCCTCGCACTACCACTCCGACAGTAAGTGTCTACTGTATGTAGTGTACGCCTTCCAGAGCGCTGCAGTATAGTAGACCACAGTAGGTAGTATTAATTGAAAAAATTATGAAAGTATTAATTGATAGTTTACTGGCCCTTTTTGAAGCATGCCATATCGATTCGAAACGTTAAACCGAGGCAGGTATAACGAGGAGTTCCCTAGTACGGAGACGATCCTGGCTTCAGCACCAGATCTTAGTTATATGCACTTGCTTTGATATCAAACCAGAATTGCGATTTTTGATAAAATGTCAACAAATTCCATGGAGATAAGTCATTATTCGATCATGATTTTTAAAATCGGAGATACAAATAGTACTCTTCTAAACGTGCACAACGTGCAAAATGGCAAGCTATTACGGTATTAACGGTTAAGGAGTTCCCTCGTGCGGAGACGGTCCTGGCTTTATCACCAGATCTAAGAAATTGAATAGGGTCGACTGTGAAATAACATCAATCATATATTTCAGGTGATACAGAATGGGAGCCGTCGGAAACGGAAACAGAGTCGAACCGTCGACTGCCGCCTTCGTGTCTAGCTGCCACCAGCACCGCCCTAGCGGTACCTTCACCACTACAGGTAGATAATAAATGTTATATTTGTATCATCATCATGTCAGCCGATAAACGTCCACTGCTGGACATAGGATCCCCCAAGGATCGCTACAACGACCGGTCTTACGCTGCCCTCAAGACATTTCATTTGAGAACTCTTCAGTCCCATCGGCCCTTTTACGATTCTGCGAGCAATGTGCCCAACCCTTCGATCAACAATATACAACTAGATAACGGGTCGCATACAAAATCAAAGAGAAATTCTGTCCTCGTGAATATACAACATATTTTGTTAACGAACCGAGAAAACAGTCCGAATACATTATAATTTCGACCTCAAAGCAACCATAATTCCTAGTAATTTAAAAAAGGAACACTGCGGCATTGCGAGACGTGCTTACGTTGGCTTTGTTAGAACGCAACTAATTCAAAATAAGACCTCACTCCAATAGTGAGGCGTTATTTGCCGGGACATGTTTTGAGCGCTGACGCGTTATCTAGTTGGATATTGTTGATCGAAGGCCCAACCCATTGCCACTTTAGTTTAGTCACTCTTTGGTTTATCATTTACTAGCGATGCCCCCCGGCTTCGCACGGATGAAATGCACATATAAACCTTCCTCTTGAATCACTCTATCTATTAAAAAAAACCGCATCAAAATCCGTTGCGTAGTTTTAAAGATCTAAGCATACATAGGGACAGACAGACAGCGGGAAGCGACTTTGTTTTTATAATATGCAGTGATTTGTATAAATAACACAAAATTATCAGCTATTTGCTTGTTTTTTGTACACGTACAAATAATAAATACGTATTATCAGTTGGCGCGTGGAGACTCGGTACCGGACGATCAATCGGACGCGGGAGGAGATGCGCCACAGATACGAGCTTTAGAGGTAAGTTATCCTCATTCTAATGACTGTTGCTTGATTAGTGTCTTGTATCCCTGACAGTGAACCCTATAAACAAACAGTGAACTTTGCATTAAAGATACGCATCTAAATGTATTTTGGGATCATTGTTAACCATGCTGAAAGTGAGAATGCACGCTTAAAAAGATGTCAGTCATTGTTGTAATATTTCTGACCCACCACGAAAGCGACTACGATTGTTTAATAGTTAAATTCAAATTTTGAATGTCGTCGTAAATATAATAAATAATAATCATTGTAATGATTGGTAATATGCCGTGATACGTTAGAAGACGACTAAGTGCTATGGAGTGTCATACAGCTTAACCGCATTGTACCGTAATGTTGTCTAAACAACGAACTCGCCGATATGTCGCTGTCGCCAACACAATCGTGTCTCGGTGACATGTCGGCGGGGCGGTATGTAGATACCATAACTATAGTGGTATATCTGTGTGTGACAGAGTGGTTCGAGCTCCAGCCAGGCGCTGGCGCTGCAGGTGCGCGACGTGGAGATGTCTCCGCAGATGACCCTCGCGCTGCCGAGCGAGGCCGCCGTCGAGCCCGTCATGGAGACCAGCCCCAGGGCTGTCGCCTACGGTATACACATTTGTTATCTCTCTTTCACTCTGTATAATTAAAGTGTGTTAACAAAAGATAGTAATATTGGTCCGTAACTTACAGACGTGGTGTCGGACTGGTCGGTGAGCCTGCGCTCACAGTCGCGCCCCGCCCTGCCCGCCCCGCCCGACATAGAGCCCGAGCCCCAAGCCGACACACAGGTACTGTTGACAGGCCTGACACTTCACTACTAACTGCCTCCGTGGTCTAATGGTTACGAGCATTGGGCTCTTGACACGAAGCTCGTGGGTTCAATTCCCACGGAGGACACCTAGTGATACGTCACTTTGTGCGTTTTTCCCCAGTTGGTTAGGACATTGCAGGCTGAATCACCTGACTGTCTGAAAAGAAAAATGATCCGTGCTTTGGATGGCACTTTAAGCCGTTGGTCCCGGCTACTCTCTCTGGTGGTGGCTGTAAAAAAGCGAACTGAGGAGTTTGATGAAACGCGTCTTGCAGACCTTGACGTTAAGCGCCAAATAAGAAAGATCCGGCCAAAGCCAAGCTATAACTACACGTATAATGACAGCGGAGAACTTTACTGTTTTGCCTGCGATCGGACCTTTAAGTCGAAATTTGGGTTCGCTAGTCACATCCGAGCCCACTCTACTAGGTGAAGCCCAGGAAGACATCATCAAACCGTTGGTCCCGGCTATTATCTCTGGTGGTAGTAGTCGTTACGTAAAAACCACGTCAAAGGCCGTAAAGCGGTCTGAAAATTCTTTGACACCTGAGCTTGCTGTCCACACGATAAAAAGAAGACTTGACACTCACAAAATACATATTCTACCAAAAAATCTGCTTCATACAAGCCACGCACGCCGCCTTATCCAGCGTGAAAACCCGCGCGACTGAATGCACGTCTAAAGGCACCTATAACTATTGAAGTATTGTGAGATTGTTGTATGGAGTGCATGCGGACGAAGTTGCTCATAATTATAATAATGATGCAATTTTGCAGGTGCAACTACACGCGCAGCCGACAGAGGAATCGATCCCAGTGAACGAGTCAATAATATCGTTACTACTGAAGCTACACTCGCAGCTCTCCGGGCGACTCGACTCGTTCTCTCTGGACGAGCCCGCGCCCGCCACACACGAACCTATCGGTGAGATATTATCACATAATATCCTTACTACTGATAGCATAAGCATATGCTCACGACTATATTACCCAAGGGGGTAGTCAGAGATATTCTAAAACCTCAGAAAATCCACGTTTCACCAGTAGTACCGAAACTCTGTCCAGTGTGACGGGGGGTGAGCCCGTCGCCACTTACTCACCGTCCGCCCGTCGTCCTTGTTACTACTGATATTATCACATAATATCGTTACTACTGATAATCGCAGCCTATCGGTGAGATATTATTGACCAGAACAGTAAATAAACTATATAAGAAAATGTATAACTATAATGGGCCAGACTCAGCATAATGCTGACTGACTTGTGGATGCCCTTCACTGTTCTCGCGGCTTCGTGCGGCATATTAATTTTCCTTTGAAGTTCTTGCCGAGTATTCTTATCGAGAAGTTCCCGCGAGGGTGTGGTCATGGGTGTCTGGTTTATGAGTATTGTATGTGTTCGCAGGTGACGGGCCGCACTTCATAGGGCAGGTGCTGCGCAAGCTGGCTCGCTTGGACGCCAGGTGCGCCGCGGCGGTGGGCCACGTGCGGCAGAGTCTGTGGCCGCACCAGCGCGAGCGGCAGGCCGAGCAGCGCGCCAGGTCACTACTACCACTAATAATCTTGTAGTGTAGCCGGTCTATACCGTAGCCGTCCGTAGACTGGCTTCACTACAGCTACTTACTAAATAATCGTAATCTCTGCCTCTCACTGACATCTGATACCGTTCCTCATCTATTTATTTTATCACTTTATTGTACACACGGTAATAAATATGAATATAGCATAGTAGACAAGTACCTGCAACAGGTTTCATCTGAAGAGCCATCTTGCTTTTACAGGGTGTTATAATATAGAGTAAACAGTTGCATGTCTTTAAGGGGTGATTGTACCCATGATACTAAACAACTTTCCCTAAGAAACCCATAGGAAATTCGAAAAATTGGTTTGTACTTTCGTAGGTACTAAATGCATCAGCTGATCGAACGTCTCGAATTTCCCTCAACTCTCGAATCTCCTTTGGGAAAGGTATTCAGCATAATCAAGTTAATTAACTGCCTACCTTAACATCCTGCCTACATACTTTATTTTATTACTTTCAATGAATGAATATCCATACCTCAACGCAACGTGCCACTTTTACCTATTCATTACATTTTCTAACTAATTAATTCCCAATCGATCAGAGAACGAAGAGAAAAAGAAGAGCGTTCGCGACGCGCGCGAGATCGACAACAACAACTGATGCGCGAGTTCCAGCGACGACAACAACAGTTCATGTCGGCCATGGAGAGCATGGAGGGGTCCTCGGGCGCCGGCATGGAGTGGGAGGAGGAGGTCGCCGTGGAGCGGGACTACGACTGCGTCATATGCAACACCACCGCGCCTACTAGCCCGCACGATCCTATCGGCCTCGTGGTGTTACTGCAGGTATGTTAGATAGTTCATGTCGGCCATGGAGTGCATGGAGGGGTCCTCGGGCGCCGGCATGGAGTGGGAGGAGGAGGTCGCCGTGGAGCGGGACTACGACTGCGTCATATGCAACACCACCGCGCCTACTAGCCCGCACGATCCTATCGGCCTCGTGGTGTTACTGCAGGTATGTTAGATAGTTCATGTCGGCCATGGAGTGCATGGAGGGGTCCTCGGGCGCCGGCATGGAGTGGGAGGAGGAGGTCGCCGTGGAGCGGGACTACGACTGCGTCATATGCAACACCACCGCGCCTACTAGCCCGCACGATCCTATCGGCCTCGTGGTGTTACTGCAGGTATGTTAGATAGTTCATGTCGGCCATGGAGTGCATGGAGGGGTCCTCGGGCGCCGGCATGGAGTGGGAGGAGGAGGTCGCCGTGGAGCGGGACTACGACTGCGTCATATGCAACACCACCGCGCCTACTAGCCCGCACGATCCTATCGGCCTCGTGGTGTTACTGCAGGTATGTTAGATAGTTCATGTCGGCCATGGAGTGCATGGAGGGGTCCTCGGGCGCCGGCATGGAGTGGGAGGAGGAGGTCGCCGTGGAGCGGGACTACGACTGCGTCATATGCAACACCACCGCGCCTACTAGCCCGCACGATCCTATCGGCCTCGTGGTGTTACTGCAGGTATGTTAGATAGTTCATGTCGGCCATGGAGAGCATGGAGGGGTCCTCGGGCGCCGGCATGGAGTCTGCATCCTGATATGCTCTCCAGACATGTCGATCCTCACCCATTCTTTCCATGTGGCCAAGCCAGCGGGGCCGATGTGCTTTTGTCTCGCTAATGATGTTTGGGAAGACCACGAATTCTTTCTTTTTTTGTGAGTAATTTGAGTGGCATAAACAAATGAAGGCCTATTTCCAGCAATGGGTGGATTCAGACTGGTTGATTGATTGGATGGTGGACAAGTGAAAGTTGTCAATTTCCTTGAGTGTCCTCGTCCTGTCAGTCTCTCTTTTTAAACGCAATATATTGTGATCCTTTGCTATTACATCTTACATTTTAAGAGGGGTTAGAAGTTCAAAGTAGGCGTGGAACGCGTAGTTGTAGCAGTGTGAGCGGGAAGACAAATGGCGACAGTCGTCTCCGAAGCAAAAGCGTTACTTTGCATTTCTAAAGCAACACTCTCGCGAGAACTTCTCGGCGAGAATTTTCGGCAAGAACTTCCAATGGAAAATTACTACGGCTCAGGATGCCGCGAGAACAATGAAGGGCATCCACACTCTCGCTCTCGGCTCTTCTCGTCCGTTCTCGGCGAGAATGTAGTGCCTGCATAACACTTCTTATAATGTTCTGTGTCTTTTGGAGTTTTATGTAGGCTGTCGAATGGATTAAAGTAATCTATAAAGTGCCGAAGAGCCCGGGATCGTAATCCCATTGTTCTTAGTCGGATATCGTCATCAGCTCTCTTAGCTCTGCTCCACTTGAGTAACAGTAGTTGTAATGTGAACCGTGTGTCTTGACATTACAGTCGACGTCGGTGCTGGGTCACAGGCGGCGGGTCGGCAGCGGGGACGCGCGGCTGGCGCTGTCCGAGGCGGAGCGCGCGCGGCTCGCGGCACAGAGCGACACCACCGCCGCCGCGCACCACTACCGGCTGCACGACGACCTGCACCAACACTTCGACCAGGTGACATTCAAGAAGTTTGCCATACCTATAATGGAGGACAGACTGCCTAACAAGCGGTGAAACATGATAATACTACTTAGTGGTCGGTAATGATCGTTCTTTTCCGTCGCGGCGTTGTTTTTTGTGACGTTAACATTGTCCCTTTCTAATCCACCGTAAAAAATTGTAGCTCCTCTCCTGTCTTTTTCGTAACTACGTCATTGGATAAAAAGGGACACACCTAAAATTGAAAATATCGACGACGCCATTGCCAATTTTCTTGTTTCAATGCTTATAAGGAGCAGTGGCATCCTTTATGATTCTAAATCCATGGGTTCTCCATTACACAAAGATTTGCTACTAAAGTGGCAATGGGTGGGGCACATTGCTCGCAGAACCGATGGCCGATGGAGCTGCGACTGCATACCGAATAACGCAGCATGGGTAGACTCCGCAAAAGGTGGATCGACGACCTGGTGAAGGCGGTGGGAATCCGTTGGATGAGCGCAGCGCAGGACCGGTCGTTGAGGCGATCCTTGGGGGAGGCCTATGTCCAGCAGTGGATGTATATCGACTAATATGATGATTATGCATTATCACAATAAGCATAAAGGCCGTAGAAGAGCACGTACGACGTCAAAATAAATAGGTAGTTGTTACTGAGACGATCGACCTACTTGATCCGAGATCGCCATACCCATACTTTTAAGCGTGCGTAACATTGTGCGTAAATGTCATTGCAAACTAATATAATCTAGTCAAATCATTAGTTAAACGAACATTGGTCATCTAATTTTAATATAGATCTTGATCTAATGAACTTAATTTGAGCCGACTTCACACTTATCTGCGCAAGTTGTACCATTTTTAAATTGTCGGCATTTTAATCCAGCTTTTTACTATTCCAATTATTGATCATGACTAAATGCCGAATCTAACCTTAACTAGAAACCTGACAACTGGGCCCTACTAGCGTGGATGCCCACATATTACTATCCGATCTAATCTTTAGGACTAATGCCCGTGTACTACGAAACGCTTCAGTGAAACGACAACTATCGCGTACGGTATAAAACGTATGTGAATTAGCGACAGCAAAGCGATGCGTGTCCCTCGCGCACTAGTGTCGTTACGCCGCCACTGTTACTCCCAGACGGTGGTAAAGGCACGCTTGTATGTAACGGTATGTTTGTGTCGGTGCAGGAGTCGTGGCTGGCGAGCGTGTCGGTGGGGTGGGAGGGCGGGGTGCACGTGGCGACGTGCGGCCACCACCTGCACCTGCGCTGCCTGCACTCGTACCTGCGCTCGCTCGCCGCGCCCCAGCGCCCCCACAACCTGCACGTCGACCGCGGCGAGTTCCTCTGCCCCGTGTGCCGCCAGCTCGCCAACAGGTACCGTACTACCTGCCTACCTACACCTGCGCTCGTACCTGCGCTCGCTCGCCCCCACAACCTGCACGTCGACCGCGGCGAGTTCCTCTGCCCCGTGTGCCGCCAGCTCGCCAACAGGTACCGTACTACCTGCCTAATTTGCCTCAATAGAGTGTTACGTTATGAAATCTGTTTTTAAGGGATTGGTTAGCCCCTCAAACCGAACAACTGTAATTAAGGAAGGCATCTAATAACGCGACCCCATATATCGTGTACCACAGTGTGCTCCCGCTCGCGCCGTGTGGTCCCCGCGTCCCCCGACCCGTGGCCGCCTCGCACGACGTGCTGGCGCAACAACTGCTGGACATGCTGGAGACTGAACAACCCACACCCGTATGTACACTTTATTTATCACTCTTTTGTTATACTGAGTTCATTGTAATATACCATCTCTTTGAAATAGCCTCCGTTCGTTCTTTACACAAGACTACGGGTTGCGAGGCGTTGGCAAAAAAGAGTAGAAAAACATCGAAGGCGCCACTTTCTTTGCAAGAACGACGGGGCAAGACGGGTCGAAATTTTTACTGCAGTCACCGTTTTCTACTCATTTTTGTCAAGCTGCACATGAATGGTTCGGCGAACTTTTTGACTAGAGGCGAGTGATTATGTGTAACTGAAGTTTTACCTTACGAAAATCGAGTTGAAGTCCACAATTTCAAGGCCATAATGTAATGATTCACCTTCCCACAGCCCCCGACGCAACTATCAGAAGCGATGGGCAAATCGATGGAGGACATGACGGCGACGGCGAGCGGCAAACTGAAGCAGCGCTACGGATCCTCTCCCTCCGCCATCTTCACCTTCGTGGCGTCCCTCGTGCGCACCAACCTCGAGTGCGAGCTGGTGCAGCGCGGCGGCACGCTACTAGCCTGCGAGGCGCCCAGATACAAGCCGAGGAACGAATGCATTGGTAATGTTGTGACTTATACTGTTATTATCAGGCCTGGTTCACTCTACGTCGCGTGTCACCAAGCTGACGCTCAGAGAGGGCTGGAGTGAAGCATTCTAGGTGTTAAAAGCTTCGATCAACAATATCCAACTAGATAACGCGTCAGCGCTCAAAACATGTCCCGGCAAATAACGCCTCACTATTGGAGTGAGGTCTTATTTTGAATTAGTTGCGTTCGAACAAAGCCAACGTAAGCACGTCTCGCAATGCCGCAGTGTTCCTTTTTTTAAATTACTAGGAATTATGGTTGCTTTGAGGTCGAAATTATAATGTATTCGGACTGTTTTCTCGGTTCGTTAACAAAAAATGTTGTATATTCACGAGGACAGAATTTCTCTTTGATTTTGTATGCGACCCGTTATCTAGTTGTATATTGTTGATCGAAGGTTAAAAGAAAGGATCGTGTTAGATACATCACGTTGCGCTCTAAAATTCTGATAGACGAAGTCGAAGAGCGCCTAATTTAAATGGAAGTGGGCAGTTTATGTCTATGGGATGTATCTTGGAAAATAAGTTATATTTACCATGCTCTGAACTATTTAAAACTGTCGCCGATGACTAGGTAGACATAGGAAGCGTTGGTAGGATGACGTGGATATATTTGGTGACCAGTTGACCAAAACAGGAACGAGTGGAAGGATAAAGGAGAGGTCTTTGCTCGAGAACGTCGTTGAGTGCTCACGCCCCATAGTACCCTACCCTACTCAACACTTCGTTATATTCTATGTTGTTCTTGAGTTTTTTGTTTGTTTCTTCTCCATTGTATTTACTTGTGAAACGGTGGTAAATGTAGAGTCAGTGAAAGAAATAAAAAGGAGCAATGAATGATGAAAAGGGAAGCAATGATCGTGAAGGAATTAAAATATAATGATAATCCTATTCTTAATTTTAATTTGAAGTTATTATCACCCACCCAACTTCGTAGCACTTTTCGAGTACGTAATGCAATGAACGTGACCTGTTTTCCGCTTTGTAATTTAATTTAATTTTCATCCCTCCGGACGTAAAGCTTCAATTATCGTCCCGCTGCGCTAAACGAAGTTGTAGCTTTCACCTCCGTCGAGAAAAAAAATAGTATACTAACCTCGGACAGTAAATAAGAAAGCCTCAGATCACATTACATGAGATCTGAGACCTTTCTTACTTTCCTGTCCTCGGTGTGTAATCTACTATTAAGTTCGCAGATATTAAACCGCTGTCTCTGCCCTCAGTGCCGCTGACGGTGGTGGCGGGAGCGCACGCGCGCGTGCTGCACGGCGCGGGCGCGGGGCTGGGCGTGTCGGCCGCCTGGCGCGCGCTCTGTCCCGCGCCCGAGCCCGAGCCCTCCCCGTCCCCCTCGCACTCGCACTCGCCCGTGGTGCCGGCCGGCGCCGGCTCGCAGGCCGCGCGCCCGGTGCCCATGCTGCTGCGGGACCCGCTGGCGCTGCTGATGCACTTCCTGCTGCTGGCGCCTACCAATCCACCTTATATGGATATGCGTGAGTGTTGCGTGACCACTTGTTTGTCATATAGTTTTGTGATTATTCTTTTTTTTTTTTTTTTTTTTATTTTATTTTATTTGGAAAACTTACAGCTATAATTACAATAATAGTTCTATTAGTGCTATAGTACAATCTGAGCCATTTACAAGTTTTAATTATTATTTTCAAACCAGAAGTTTGTAAATGTGTCATCGTTAAGAAGATTTGATACAATAAGGGCCTGTTTCACCACTTGTGAGTAAGTTCTTGTTAGCTTATCCGACAGATAATTTGACATATTTTGTATGAAAGATATGTCAATGTATCTGTCGGATAAGCTAACAAGAGCTTACTAGGAAGTGATGAAACAGGCCCTTAGGGTTGAACTTCATCTGGCAGCACCGAATCGCATTTTTTCACGCTCTATTCTTTTCCGGCGCTCAGGAACTTCATTGGCTAGAGCGAGAAAAGTCGCAGCACTCCCGGTGCTACTGCATGCGATCGCATTCCCACTGTCTTTCTCGCCCTAGCAAATGACGTTCCTGAGCGACAGAAAAGGATCAGCGACAGAAAAATGCGATGCGGTGCTGCCAGATGACGTTCAACCCTTAAGGTGTAAAGTAGCCGACCGCATGAAGCATGCAGCTAGAGCGTGTCGCGGCGACACGTCGCTGCGGTCGTGAATTCGAAGCCGACCGCACGCCGCAACAGCAAACCTCAGCTACAGACAGTGTTGCCAACTTAGGGTATTTTTGGGGGTAATAATTCTTAGCAGATTTTTTTCGCATTTCCTGAGGTATGCTCCAAAGTGAAAGTTGTTCAGTTTGATGGTCTGAGTTCACAGTTTCAGAATTTACTAGGCTGTCACTTACACCCTGTATATCTAGTAATATTTGAACACTGTTTTACCCGAGGGTTTTACCAAATACCAAACGCTAGTATGATGTATTCTTGGAAATTTACGGAAAATGTGGTTGAAAAAAGTTATTTCATTAAATTATTTTCGTGGAATTTGTATGAATTATCGTGTTATACCCGACTTTTATTTTCTTTCGCTTGCCACTCAAAAATATCGTGAATCTAGGATAATTATCGCATGTCTGGCAGCACTCGACGACACTACTGGTCTGCGAGGAGTTTTTTGGCGGGATTCGGTAACTGACGTTTGGAGTCCTCATATTTCATCGAATTCTTATTGTTTATAGTGAGTTTTGGTTCGTAAAATTGGTGTTGTTTTGCGTAACAAAGTGTCGTGCAAGTGAACAATATACAGTTAAGTGAAATATGATGGTGCATGGGTCGTAAACAGGAAAAGTGTTCCGTCATTTTAGCGCGGCAAAGCGGTCGGTTCACCTCTTTCCTGTGGACTTCTCTGCTTTTCCTGCGTCTTTCGATTGTCTCCAAAAACTCCAAAGAACCATCAAAACGTCGAATACCAACGTTTTAATGTGAAAACAGAAGAAATATAAAAATAAAATAAGATTTAGCCAAAAGGTCTAGTAACCAGGCTAGTAAATAAACTGAAAAAAAAAAACTACTGGTCTGCGGTCGAGTGACAGTGAAGCTCGACCGCAGTGTCGCCACGTACACTACAACCACGTACAGTACAATACGCAAAGTATTTCATAGAAATACATACAAACCAGTAGTGTCGCCGCGTCACGCTCTAGCTGCACGCTTCATGCGGTCGGCTGCCAACCGGAACCTTTAAGGTACAAGTTGTTCCTTAAAGTTGTTATAATTAGGATTCCCTGGATCCCCCTGTTCGTATAATTAGAATCCCTGGCATTCTAAAGCCAATTATTTTCGGCATACAAACTTATGAACCTTCGACAAAGATCTTTATCCATATCGAGCGCGGCACCGGACAAAAAACGTGGCGTGCATACTGCGCGCGGTAAACGACTGAGGCACCTTTGAGCAAACCGAAAAACCGACACCTCTCGGCTCGGCCGCGTACGTGCTCTCCCGAGGCTGAGCATGCGCCTGCCGCGCCGAGGCACGTCCTCACCGACCGCGCGGCAGGGCGTGTGCCGTGGGCCTCGCGCGAGGCTGCTCGCTATGTGTGGACCCGCCTAATAACGTGTACTCTATCTCCCCACAGAGCACTTCACGTGTATAGTGCGAGCGCTGTACACCCTGACGTACTACCAGATAGTATGCCAGCAGCTAGCCGGCGGCGCCGCGGCGAGGCGAGCCGCGCTCTGTGCTGCCCGAGCAGCGCCCCACGCCGCCGGCACCGCCTGCAGGGTGCTGCTGCACGCGCTGGCAGGCTCGGACCTGCTGGCCGAGGAGGAGACCGACGACGCGACCACTGACATCGATATAGAAGCACAGGTACCTGCTCTCTGATAGTGTGTAATCACTTTTTAGGTTTCGGGAAATTAGCCAAATTGTATTAAAATAGAACCAGCGATGTATCCTTACTAATATCATTTAAACTTTCCAATAGCTACAAGAGCTGCTGCTGCCGTTCGTGCGAGTAGCGGCCCTCTTCCGGCACCACCTGTACGGCGGGGAGCTGCCGGAGATCCATTCGCACCGGCAGGAGTTCGTGCGCCTCGCGTACTACCTGGAGCTGGTCACCGAGGGCATGGAGTGGAGCGAGTGGTCGGCCGGCCGGGCGCTGGCGCCGGACTCTGCGCGCGTGGCCAGGCTCTGGGCGCTCGAGCTGGCGGCCGCCGCGGCCGGGGGACAGCTCGCCGTGAGTAGACCCGCGTGTAGCGTGTAGCGTGTAGCGTGTAGCATGGAGTGAGCGAGTGGTCGGCCGGCCGGGCGCTGGCGCCGGACTCTGCGCGCGTGGCCAGGCTCTGGGCGCTCGAGCTGGCGGCCGCCGCGGCCGGGGGACAGCTCGCCGTGAGTAGACCCGCGTGTAGCGTGTAGCGTGTAGCGTGTAGCATGGAGTGAGCGAGTGGTCGGCCGGCCGGGCGCTGGCGCCGGACTCTGCGCGCGTGGCCAGGCTCTGGGCGCTCGAGCTGGCGGCCGCCGCGGCCGGGGGACAGCTCGCCGTGAGTAGACCCGCGTGTAGCGTGTAGCGTGTAGCATGGAGTGAGCGAGTGGTCGGCCGGCCGGGCGCTGGCGCCGGACTCTGCGCGCGTGGCCAGGCTCTGGGCGCTCGAGCTGGCGGCCGCCGCGGCCGGGGGACAGCTCGCCGTGAGTAGACCCGCGTGTAGCGTGTAGCGTGTAGCATGGAGTGAGCGAGTGGTCGGCCGGCCGGGCGCTGGCGCCGGACTCTGCGCGCGTGGCCAGGCTCTGGGCGCTCGAGCTGGCGGCCGCCGCGGCCGGGGGACAGCTCGCCGTGAGTAGACCCGCGTGTAGCGTGTAGCGTGTACCATGGAGTGAGCGAGTGGTGGTGGAGTCAATTAGTGAAACCGCTAGTCGAGCAACAAATCCGCATATTTTATTTGTTTAACACATTCGCAGCGGAGTTGAAAATTTATGTGTAAATCCGCACTCTCGTAAAAAACTTGAAATGCACCAGTCGTGCGTGGCCGCACGGTTATCAATAGAAATATTACAGATTGGTTAATTAAAGCTGGCGCATTCACAGATACACACACATGCGTTTTTCCTGTCAGTGCGGCCGTGTTTGATAGAGATAGAAAAACTTTACATTATGCGTGCAGTGGGACAAAAGCATTGCGTAAATGTGTGGCACGCATCTGTTTTAGTTAACCGACCTGTACTCTGCATATAAGGTCGTACTCGCATAACAATCTCAGTTACACGATACGCGTGTTTTCAGCAGTAAATGTGTCACGTCCGTGTCAGCACGCACGCTTTATGAGACTTGTAAACACTCTGTCGCCTAGATCTGTAACAGTATGTCCCGGGCGCAGGTGCGTCGGCTGCTGACGTCGGTGCACGTGCCGTGGGGGCAGCCGGGGCTGCTGGCGCTGCCGCGGGACTACGACCGGCTGTTCACGTACTACCACGAGCGCGTGTGCCTGCAGTGCGGCGCCGTGCCCAAGGAGGCCTCCGTCTGCCTGCTGTGCGGCACCCTCGTCTGCCTCAAGCAGCCCTGCTGCCGGCAGCAGCAGGTCGCCGAGGCCGTGCAGGTATCTACCCTAGTCCCTAACATATCATACCTTGTGAACTGCTAGTGTTCCGAAATGCTGTGAGTGACCGCGGGTGTCAAATCAAGGAGATTTAAGGCCTCCGCACATTGCAGCGATTTAATCGAGCGATATTATCGCTGCGATTTTGCGATATTTGTTCTTTTGTATGGGGACGCGCTCGTACCCACACACTGCCGCGATATTATCGTAACCTGACGCAATCTCTTTCGACTACATTCAGTGATGGGCCGCATGCGTGACGCGAATCGCGGAATCGCTGCAGTGTGTAAGGTGTCGCGATATCGCTGTCGATAATATCGCTCGATAAAATCGCTGCAGTGTGCGGAGGCTTTAATTCAGATGTAAAATGCTATATTTATACGTAACATATGAGTGCAAATTCAAACCTGAGCCCTCATGATTGTCAATACACGAACACTATGCATCAGTTAAAAAAACTGCTAAACCAATGGGAATGGGTTTTCATAAAACCAGGGGCTTCATTTAGAGAAACATTTAGTTTCTATTTAATGGCACTGTCTCTAACCTTACCTCGTCTGTCCCCAGCACGCGATGGAATGCGGCGGCGGCACGGGCATCTTCCTCGTGGTGACCTCCACCTACATCATAGTGATCCGAGGCCGCAGGGCCTGCCTCTGGGGCTCGCTCTACCTCGACGACTACGACGAGGAGGACCGCGACCTCAAGTTAGTACACTCTACTTGCTGGTGGATGGACTAGTGTCCTCCACCTACATCATAGTGATCATTTAAGCATAGCATAGCATATGCTCAAGACTATATTCCCCGAGGGGGTTAGTCAGAGGTGTTCTGAAATCATTAAGGATTTGTTTGTTAATAGATTTGTCTAATTTCTATGTTTCGTTTAGTTTATAATCTGCAGAACGTAACAAGACCCGAAATTGTCGTGTTCACTAGCAATCGTCTTAGGGTGCGTCCACATCTGACGAATGCGCGGACAATCCGCAGCTCGCGAGCTCGTTACTGCAATTGTTTGGTGCGCCTCTTTAGCCTTACTCATGAAAGGCTTGTATAGATCTGCGCGCGATCTGTGCGCGTGCAGTCACCTGCCTCGCAACTCGCAAGCTGCGCATTCTCCAGATCTGGACGCCCCCTTGGAGTCGAAAAGAATTTAATCTGTAATAAAGTCTAACCGTTGTGTTGTCTCGTCCCTTAGACGCGGAAAGCCGCTGTACCTGAGCCAGGACCGGCTGGATCTGCTGCAGGCGCAGTGGCTGTCGCACCGCTTCGACCACACCAAGCGCACCTGGGTCTGGCATAGGGACTCGCTCTGAGAAGCCATACACTTGCCCGGTATGTCACATAGTCTACGTGTTTACTTGTAATCCGACATCGACATTACACCCTGGGTGTCATCGTATGAGGCAGGCTGGATATCTTCCCACTACTAGGTAGGGTAGCCCCCCCCCCCCCCCCCACACGGTGGACCCACGACCTGGTGAAGGCGGCGGGTAACCGTTGGTTGAGGGCAGCGCAGGACCGGTCGTTATGGCGATCCTTGGGGCAGGCCTATGTCCAGCAGTGGACGTCCATCGGCTGAGATGATAAGACTTAAAGAACATTTATTTAGAAATACACAACTTTACTTTTAAAACAATTATTCATTTCGAGTACCGGCCAAGAACTGGCTGTTTGATACAACGATCTCAGGATCGATGCTAGAATTTATAATGTTGAAGGTTTAGTGTGGTGTTGAAAAGTTCTAGCTTTATTTTCCTATCAATAGACTGAACTGAAGTTAACAGAATCAAATTAGAATCTGAGAGAAAATTGTTTTGCCGTAAGGCGGTTTGAATACCTCTGACACCAGGACTTGCTGCCCACACGAAAAGAAGGACATAATTAAAAAACAATAGTGTGTATACAAGGTGTTACAAAAATACAAATAAACATTTAAGGGGGTGGTTTAGACCATCAAACTGAACAACTTTCACTATGGGACCAATATCGAATGTTCCCCATACTTACACAAATCGACTAGAGCTAAATTTTTTTTCGCGATTTCGATGTTGGTCCCATAGAGAAAGTTGTTCAGATTGACGGTCTAAACAACCCCCTCTTAAGAGTTTTAAAAAAATATTTTTACTTATGAAACATCCTGTATTTTTCAAATGTAACGAATTATCAAATTTTATTGTAATATTTCTTGTTTCAGACTATCGAGATTTGGAATATTAGACACGTCGATGACTCGAGCAGAACTTGAATATCAACGATAATGTAACGTGTACTAGTTAAAATTATCGAGTATTACCTAGAACAATACCTACTCTAACATTATATACCTTACATAGAATATAACACGGCTTCTAATTAGTATTCAAATTGAGGGTATTTTTGAAAATATGGGCTCCTTCTGAAGTGATAGGTACCTACAGTATTTTAAAGGGATGATCACACTATCAAACAAAACCACGTTCTCTACTGGTCTCTATAGGATCTAACAAAACACCATAGTAATATTTAATTAAAGAGGTGGTTCAGACTATCTAATTTAACAAACATTATGGAACCAAAATAGAGAAAAAAAAAATCTGCAGTTTCATTCAAAACTGTAGTACCTATTGTCACCATATCAAACTTTATAACTTTCACTATGGGGACTAAAGACACAAAAAAATTTAGATAAAAATCTGCTGGTTCATACAGATTAGATTATAGTCCTATAGAGAATGTTGTTTAGTTTGATGGTCTGATCATCCCCTGAAAATAAAATGCTCTATTTCAGGAGGATTTTCATAGTAATTGTTTTGATATAGAAATATTACATTTTTGAAATACTGGCGCTTTGGAACGTATGGCTCTGGAAGAAATAGCTTAAAACACAGTCTGGCTAGCGAAAGATTATTTTTGAAGGGTCGCCTGGCGTATTTTGACTGGCAACACAGAACATTTTTACCGTCACTGAACTATGAGCAAGCGGGTGAAGAAAGACAAATATCTGACAATGCATACCTCATAAACGTTAATAAATGTTGCAGAGGATTTTAAAAAGAAATAACAGTGTTACCCACGTTAAATACTTAAAATCTAAGGCTATACCAGGATAGTCTTTCGTCAGCTAGATTACTACATCTTCAATAAAAAACAAAAGAAACATGTCTAATAATGATTGCATAGTTAAATCTTAGATCGAAGTAAAATTAATGGACAGGACATACATATTTGAAACCAGAAAAATAAGGCAAAACAAATAAACGGTATACTTCAAATTGGACCGGGATGACAGACAATTGCCCTAGTTTGTATGGACCAAGTGCCCTAGTTGTGGGCTTCAACTTAACGCGCTTTAGGCCTATCCATTAATTTTACTTTGATCTAAGGTTACAATGGTGCTGCTTACATTGACAATATGATTATCCAAGAAAATCACTTAGAAATAAAATTATATTTATATGCAGAAAATGCAAGCATCCATTCGTAAGTCGTGCTATTTGAGTAACCATAAACCCAATGTTCTTACTAACTACCAAGCAACTGAATCAAGCAGTAGTGATTCCACTCTACACGTTCAAAATGGTCATAATGTAGACAGACGCGCGCGCTATCCGGTAACTCGCGAGTTTTTAGCATCTCTGTCACTGACGTTTGACAGCTGCGATAAGTACCTACGACGCCGCGTATCGCATGCGATACAAGCTGTCACGCATTGACATAATGCGCATTTTAGTTCGACGTTCCTGAAGCTCAAAGGTCGAAATTCGAAAAAAGCGTGTGAAATCGGGAAAGTGCGGTATCTTTATTAACTATTGAATAAGGGCTCCCACACATAACTGCGACGTCGCATGGCATCGCAAATATCTGCCAGCACTCGATGACTTATGTATGATTATTTCACGCAGCGCATCGCAGATATTTGCGATGCGATGTGACGTCGTGGGAGCACTTATCTGTGTCTGTCCGCGCGTTTGATCTTTGCCATCAAGAGTGCCAATACTGCTTGATTCGCTAATGTTGACTGAATGAGAACTGACCTAAAATTTGACCTTTGACATAGAATGTTATAATATTTCCAAATTATTATATTGAAATGTCAATTTATAGTTAAAAACTTGTATCGAATCGCGTACGATTTCCTCTGACTTTTGAAATTCCTCCTCGTTAGACTATAAAAGGGGGGTATAAAAGGTTAAACTCTTCTAGTATTCAATCACATAGAGTTTTGAGGAATTCAATAAGGGGTATTAGGGGTCGAACCCCACAGCGTGCTCGATGCTGTATATAGCAGTCAATTCATACGGATGTCCGATGGGTGTCGTTAGGCTGTGAATATGTACATTTTACTTCATTGTTAACAACACGGTTGACGATTTTTTTAGGTTTATGATATTAAATTATTATTTTTTTTTTCATATTTTTATAGGTCGACCGTTATATCATGGAAGTAGAATACAATTTTGTTTTTTAAGCAGGCACTACACTTTCGCGAGATATTCTCGACTAGAATTCGTGGCATGAATTCACCAAATGAAATCACCTACGACGTCGCGTCTCAAGCTTTTTTTTTTGCCTGTGCTCGAGGAGTATAGCCTGTGACCTGCTTTAAATTAAAATGAAATTAAAATCATGTATTAATCGAAACTTTAAATATAAAATACGGAATAGAATCAGTGTTTTTATACTTTTGATTGACAGCCGTTTATTTCGCCATTAAATACTAAAATTGATTACAAATATTTTCACGATTTTCCGGTCGACTGTGTAGGTTAGAAGCTATTGCGATATTAGCCAGTGTCCGCTTTCGATCCATACCAAATAACTCGTTGAATAGATCGGCACACAGGCGTGTCTTGCTCATTCCTCTGTGTACATCATATCTTTTTGACTCCGCTTTCAGGACATGAAGCAATGCTTACGTGTAACCATGAGGTACTGGCAGTCCTCTCAATTAACTTCTCTAATTCCGTAATTAAATCTTTTGTTTATCTGACCAGTGCTGGTAGCATGCTACACGTGATACGGCTGTATCACGTCTTTTATCTCGTTCGTTCACGTGCAAATAGAAAGAGAGCGATGGTGTGATAGCGCTTTATCACGGTGTCATGCTACCTATGCTGATATGGGTCGCTGTTCCTGCAGAAGTGTTCAAAATTATGACTACGCTAAACTGTACCGCGTCCCAACTCGTTTTGAAAATATGATTTACCTACATTAAAAACTCACTTTCGCTTTCTGGTACAACTTCAAAGTAAATACAAGTGTAGCAAGGCTCAAAGCGTATGTTATTGTTTCAATATCCAATGACGTGTAAAAATCCTTTTCTTAAAACACTGCAAATAAAACCAATATGGCTTATTTATAATTTGTACTCATTATAATATCTTAAAGAAACTGATTTTAACTTATTGCGCGAGCTTATTTTGTTTATGCATATGCTCACGACTATATTCCCCGAGGGGGTAGTCAGGGATATTCTGAAACCTCAGAACGTCCACGTTTCACCAGAAATACCGAAACTCTGTCCAGTGTGACGGGGGGTGAGCCCGTCGCCCGTCTATTTTGTTTATTGTACGCTTATTTTGCTTATTGTGAGCTCAGTGTCTTCAATACACTGATAGCCAGACCAGGAAACAGTGACAGTATGGTGTAACGCAAAACGAATGACTCTAGATTGAGAAATACTCTCAAAATATTGTTTGACGTAATTCAAGATGTTGCAAGTAGAAACGACGAACTAGAGGACTGCCTGTAAAACAATGACGGTATGGTAAATAAAATAGTTAGGATTTTACAATAGTTTTCTAGTGCAATTCGGAAGCCGTATATTGGTTTGTTTGTACATTAAATATTTCATTTAAAAAAGTACATTTTCAGTTTTTTGTATTTTAGCGTTTCAACGTGATTTGTGATCGTTGCAAAATTATGTTAGTTTTAATTGGTATTTAGTTTTTTTCATCTCTCAACGAAAAATTTATTATGGATGTAATTGTACATAAAAATTGTGTTTTTAAATATTTAGTAAACAAATTGAAGCCAACGAATGATGGTGGTTCAGATTTTAAGTAATGTCCAGGTTTTATCTGATAACCTCCATTTTATACCTGACATTTTAGTCTCTGAGAAAAAACACTGATCTGGATTTTCATCATACGTTGGCATCACTTTAGACGAAGATTAGAGGTTTTGTCTAGATTTGACAATATTAGTCCGTTAGTTTACCATATGTATGTATAGTCTGATGTGTCCATTAGTGCATTAGGGCAAGCATGCTGCTTCTGATATACCGAGAAAGCCGTCTCGGTGACTGGCGTGTCCCAAATATAAGGCATATAATGACATCTCGCTTTACAGACGAGCGCTTGACTTAGTAGCTGCATTATATAGATGATTATTATAAAGCATCTTTGCTAGATAAAATGTCTCATTTTAATATGTTTTTGGCGCGTAAATTACAAAGGTTTATCTAACAACTCGTAAGGGGTGATGTTTATTAAAGCCTGAACAGAAATATAAAAAACCTGGATTGGGGGCGCTGCAATCGACATTAACCTTTAGGGTTGAACTACACCACACAGCACGGCATCGCCTTTCTCCGTCGCTCCATCCTTATGCTTATGCGACAAAAATGCGAGGCGGTGCTATTAAATGAAGTTCAACCCTTAATGTTAGTGTTCCAAGTACAAAAATTAGTTCCAATAATTTTCCGCAACATGGCGGGGTTTTTTATATTTCTGGTCAGGCTTTAGATACATTTTATGTTCAATGAGGTTTTCATCATTTTGTTTTGAGATCTTTTTGGAAAATTTAATTTAGTATTGACAGCGGTAGGTATTGATGTATTGTAAATTCTGTACGTATTTGTTGCTACTGCATACAGATCGCTCGCAAGCACTTTCATAATGCCTGGCAAGTCTAGTATGTCACTGTGCCTCTCACTTTGTCCCATAAAACAGGATATCGTACAGAACAGGGGATCGCAAGTGACCTATTAGAGTTGCCTAGTTATACTTGATTATATTTGTTAACACTTGTATGTATAATTATTGTTCTTGTATATATTCAATCATTAAAGTTGTTGATATTTCTATTGTTATTTTATTTACTATAAATGTTGAGGACAACAAAAAATTCTTAACTGTTAGTGCAGTGGATCGCACTTTTCCGTCGCTCCATCCTTTTCTGTCACTCAGGAACGTCATTTGCTAGAGCATATAACGGAACGCGATCGCGTGCGGCCATGTGTAGTTCAACCCTTATGCCACTTTGCCTATCATACATTATCGACTTTGCTTGCGTTGAAATAACATAGAAAATCAATTAACACAACTTTTGCCTCTAGTCGCTTCGTTTCTCTCTGGGTCTAGTAATTGTTTTAATTGATAGTCGATATTTCAACGCAAGGTGTCGATAATAGTTAGGCAGTGAAAAATACTCTGCGCTATGCTTCGCCAGGTGTGCGCCAGCCCTTACACACTGCTTGAGTTGAATCAAGGTGAATCTTGTTCTACAGGATAAAATGTTGAATTTCAATGGCGATGATAATTTTGGTAACAATAGCACCACAATGATCAAATATCATGTCTACGTTCAATTAGCGTCAGCGCACTTCTAGCGGAGAACTGTTCAAGCTGTTTCATAATTCAATTGATAATGAACTCTATGACAATTGAAATAGATTTGATTTTTTTTTTAAATTAAGATTTGGTCAAAACAACAACAACAACAGAAGATAAAAATAAGATTTAACCTAAAGGTCTTGTAACCAGGCTAGTAAATATAAAAAAAAAAAAGATAAATTGACTACTGATTTGCATCCACCAATCTGCAGGCACATCAGATTGACGGTCCGATATTAGCGTCAGCGCACTTCTAGCGGAGAACTGTTCAAGCTGTTTCATAATTCAATTGATAATGAACTCTATGACAGTTGAAATAGATTTGATTTTTTTTTTTAAATTAAGATTTGGTCAAAACAACAACAACAACAGAAGATAAAAATAAGATTTAACCTAAAGGTCTTGTAACCAGGCTAGTAAATATAAAAAAAAAAAAGATAAATTGACTACTGATTTGCATCCACCAATCTGCAGGCACATCAGATTGACGGTCCGATAGCACAGTCTGCCTGCTGTGCCGAGGGTCGCGGGTTCGAATCCCGTAACGGACAAATATTTGTATGATGAATACGAGTATTTGTACCCGAGTCATGGATGTTTGTATTCTATATCGTTGTCTAGTCATCATAATACAAGTCCAGTCTGGTACTTTAAATGTTACTAGATAATTTGTGACACTGTCTAAGATATTTATATATATCAACCAGAACACAAGATACAAGCGTGCGCAATTAAAGTAACTAGTCTCGCGAAAAAAATTATCATAATCCATTGCTATACACAAGGATCAAAGTGGCGTATAAAAGGTGTAACAAAACACTCTAGTTATACTTAAGGGGGTGCTTCAGACCATCAAACTGAACAACTTTCACTATAGTCAACATCGAAAAAAAATAAAAAAATCGGCTGTTTCACACAAAACTGCAGTAAGTACCTACCTATCGACTCGACTCAAGTGTATGGAACAGCAGAGTTTTTTTTATGCACTTTGTCACCATTGTGAAAGTTGTTCAGTTTAACCCCTTTAAATATTACTAGGTTTTTCTGTTACACCTTGTATACAGTAACAAATAATATATTACTACTACCCACCTATTATCGTATCGCACATTTAGTTCTTAAAAGTCATAATTTATAAAAAGATTGAGTTAACAATGCCATAACTATAACAATAACTTTCCTTAAAGTCACAGTTTGGTATTATACAGGGTAAATTTTATATCACTGCGGATAACTTCAGCATGTGTTCTACTCATCAAACTGAACAACTTTCACTATGGAGCCAACTTCGAAATAACGAAAAAAAAAAACAGCTGTCCCATACAAAACTGCAGTACCTATTCGACTCAAATGTATGGGACAGCTGATTTTTTTTCCACGATTTCGAAGTTGGCTCCATAGTGAAAGTTGTTCAGTTTGATGAGTAGAACACATGCTGAACTTATCCGCAGTGATATAAAATTTACCCTTTAGTATGGGCTGAAACCTTAGATCAAAATAAAATGAATGGATAGGCCTTACGCGAACATTTCAAACCAGAAAAATGAAGCAAAACAAATGAAAGGTTTACTTCAAATTTGTATGCAAGTGCCCTAGATTTGAGAGATAATGGCGCTAGTTTTTATGGACCAAGTGCACCAGTAGTGTGCTTCAACTTACCGCGCTTTAGGTCTATCCATTAATTTTATTTTGATCTAAGGCAGAAACCACCAAGGTTTAGAAAATGACATTTATGACTTTATAGAACTAGATGGGCGGTATGTGACATAAAAATAAAATAAAAAGTCGTAAAATAAATAAAAGTCATAATAATTTTGTTAAAAGTTTATATTGTACATCAACTATGATTTGTTTAGAGGTAGAACATCCTACTCTTAAATTAAACTGCTAAAGTGATTACAATTAATAAAATAGTTAATTTTCCGTCTCGTTCGCGTTAATATCAATTATAGGCGGAGTGAGTAACCGAAAAACGCAATATACATGATGTTCTTGCACCGTGTACTATAATGTGTACTTAAAATTATTTCGTAATCAAATGAATACATAAGATTGAGTTACACTCTAGTTGTTTCAATTATTATACTGTCTGAAAAATTTTAAAATGAAAAAAATTGCTCAGAAAATGATTTTGTTCTATTACTGTCCCAATGATATTTTACGTTCCCATCGCCACATGTCCAAAAATATTATTATATTTTGTAGGTAATATGAGGTCACGTAATGAATTTTAGGTAAGCGAAATTTAAAAATAAAAAATCATTAAATGTAACGAATGCACGGACGTCTGAGCATGGACTACCGACCAATAGTTTGTTCAAAAATGTTGAAACACACTCGAGAAACTAAGGTCAATTCACGCAATTGATTCATTTTACATATCAAGCCAGCTTTTCAGTGCATCACATGTAATGCATGGACAGTGAAAGTGTTAACATGATTATTGTTTCTTAATTTGGAAGTATGTCTTCCCATTTGTATTATAATTGAAGCAACTATTCACAAAAACGTGTAAAATACATTTTTGTTTCAAAAAATAAAATGTTTATCACAGAAAATAATAAATACTATCAAACAATATAAGATGGCAACTTATTATGCACCATGTTACGAACGAAATTATGTTTATCTTATTTTAAGCTAAAATAAAAGTAAATTTCAAGTATTTTTCATATAATAATTTATCAAAATCATAATTTATTTTGAAATGACGATTTTTAAATCAAAGTATAGTAAAATATCTAATTTTCGATTTAATTAAAAAGGAATGTAAATTTAAGAACCAATAATCTAAATTGGTTTTTATTGCACTATCTTGTTCATTTACTGTAATGTTTTCTTTATGAATAAATAAATACAAATACAATACAATATAACTATATGAAATCTACGCTTGTTAAACACACAAAAATACGTATTTTGTTTGCTAACGCATATTCTCCCCTATTACATTGACAATAGAGGCGAATTCTTTTCGAGCAGTATCCATTAGAGATATAGTTTAAAGGACATACGAAAATTCACATAGATGTACAAAGAAAGTACCTAATTGACATGGAAAAATGAACCATATTATGGACCTGTACTTAAAAACGACGGGTACAAATGTTATATCTCGTTATATTCAAACAATCTTACTATATACACACAACTAACATTATGTACGTAGGTATAATATAATATAACTCCTAAAAAACTGTGAACACATTTTTTAATAAGATATGGGACAATTTTATTCTAAGTTTCTTTCTTATAAAACGTATAATACATTTCATTAGAAATGTTTTAAAACATAAACAAAAAACAATAACCTCAAAACTATATTATGTATATCTTTAGACCGAGAGAGTACCGTTAGTAACTCTACATCATCGAGTACGAACCCGTAACTCCCGTGGCAAAGTTACCTAATATACTTTGTTTGCCGCCCGGGCAAAATTAGGCAGGTATAGTCAAGAACTGGCAGACCAGGTGATTTATTGTTATAGGCTAGGCTCAATAGACAAAAAATGTATGTCGCCCCACCTATTTTGTGATTTTTACGTAGTTTCAATGAAGTTTTTTGAGGTTAGTTTCTTGTTTAAATTTTAGGACATTTGAAATGAAATAAAATGTATTTCCAGCGAAGAGTAAAATCACTAAACAACATTTTACAAGCAAAGAAGTAAGTGTTCGGTGCCACCGGCCATCCCTAAATCTCTATGGCACAAATAATAACTAATTATACGTATTTGCACCTTAAAATAAACTAAAGTACATAATTATAGTTATAATTAAAATGCGCGACGACATTTTTGAGGATTTTCGAGTATCATATTTCTTATAAAACATTTGATTTGACACTATTAAAAATAATTGAATTCCCCGTTTGATACATAAATTTATCCACAGTATACACAGTTCAAAACTGATGCCCCAGAAATTATCTTGCTCATAGACCATTGGCTCAAAATCCACTAAAAATGTCTACGTGCTAAATTATTTAGGCAAGCAACTCCTGATGTACCTAACATTTCTAGGCCTTTCGCGTACTAATAAGCATTTAATATTACGTATATAAGTGCGACTTCTTTTATTTACCGTTAAATAATAAATTCGTACCAACTAATTCATATTCATTTTTTTTGTTATATTATTTTAGAAACTAAATTGAAAACTAATTGTATACATATGCACAGATAAAGTAAATAATTAGCACACTTACTAATATTATTATTATTTATTTTTATTATAATATACTGGTCATCCTGAGATCTGTCCGTCACCAATCTGGCTCCAATACTGTTACATGGATTTCTTATTATTTAATTTTCCCTTTTATTTTCTTTGAATAAATTATGCTACTTTTAATGGAATCTTTCTTAAATTAGCAGCCATACTGATTCGTAATAAATATATGATCTGTGTACATTTTGTGATGTTCTAGTGATCTTTATTTAATGACAAATAGACGAACAAGTGGGCATTCAGTTCAAAAAACATAGTTCCCAAACAGTTTATGCCAAATTGTAGTTCATTCATTTTACAGACGACTTCATTGTATTAACGTCGTAACGAATAAAAGTAGCATAAATTATTGGAGCAATCTGTAATGCTCACTCTATTCTTGTGTCACATTGTTTAGTATTCCATCCTTCTCTATGGTCCGTTTTCTATTTCACACACCGACCAAATTATCTATGATATAGACACTTTAGATCACAAAGACGCCGCCGCTTTTATTGACTGCCACGGTTGTACATATGGTTCCGTCGATAAGGACAGCAATAAGGTATCCTTTTCTGTTATATGCATCTCTTATTGATTAAATAGGACAAAACACGTCCTGACCTCTGTCTTCTACGGCTGTACGAAAGCGTCAAGAGGTGGTGGGGTGCTGGGGAAGATTTTCTAGGATTGGCGAGCTTTGTTTGGTTCGTTCAATGACATGTCCTTGAGCGAATCAATTATTTTCTTTGTTATACAGAGTGTCCCGTAAGTCGACGTCAAGCCGGTATCTGGTGATTGGCCTATCACAATAGTTATAATTAAAAAAATCATGACTTAGATTTTATTTTTTATTTTTCAGGTAACTATTATGATTTGTATCACCCGATTCCGGCTTGACGTCGATTTACGGGACACCCTGTATGCAGTAGCAGTGCATAAGGGGGACCGCGGGTGCCTGGCTATGTGGCGTCTTTGTGGCATAATTTTCTGTGATTAGAGATGATTGGAGCAATGCCCGTAAGCATCGATGTTGAAGTATTTTTAATCTTCATAATTTATTTTCACTAAGGTGGTTGCAGAGTTGTCAATTTCATACAAAACTTTGTCGTAGTACACTCTTAGACGGTATTTAATAAAAATGTTTTATATATGGAAACATAGCTTAGAAAATCTAGATTGGGCGTATCAAATAATACCTATATACAATTTCTGATATACTTATTTACGAATAATTTCAAAGCTTGATATCTTCGTAATTGTATTATAAATTGTAAATATTATTTGAAACGCGCAATCAAGATTTTCTAAGCTATTTTTCCATATATAAAATATAACTTTTATTAATACCGTCTACGAGTGTTCTACGACAAAGTTTTGTATGGACGGAAACCACCTTAAGGGATGAGATCAGACGATGATGATGATGAGATGATGTTTGTTGTATGTATACAGTAGGTGTAGAGATGTGTATCGTGAACTGATAATGAGTGGCGGAGGTTCTGTTTATCAATTCGTCTCACAGATATATTGGTCGGTATGTCTGTGTAACATATACAGCACATAGCTCGATGTACATTGCGCAAGATCACTTAAGAGCCTACCGAGCCTATTGTGCTGCCCTCAATCGTATTTTTTTTATTTCTATACAATTAAACAATATTGTCAAAAAACAAGAATGTCACATTGCAGTCCTGATTGACTTTCAATTTATCGAAACATTACGTATTATTACTTTGTATGCTTGTAGCTATTATCGTTAAAACCGCCAAAAGTGGCCACTTTTGGCGGTTTTAAAGATAATAACTACAAACATTATAAAAACAAATTCGCAGTGACCCGATAAATTGAAAATCAGCAATGACTACAATGTGACATTCTTGTTTTTTGACAATATTGTTTAATTATTAAGAAATAAAAAAATACGATTGGAGGCAACACAATAGGCTCAGTGCAGCCTTAAGAAGATCGCAATAACACCTTCGTCGTTTTAATACAATTCGGTATGTCAAGTTTTTTTTTGGAGGGCTGAATCGAAAACCATTTCGAGATAATTGTCTCAATAATCATATTTTCTATGTCAGAGATTTTAAAATGAAAGGATTACAGATATTTTTAATAAAATAACGTCGTTTTTCGGTCCGTGCAGTGACGTCACTGGCATACCTGTGAACTCCTTTGTAAACATAAAATCAACTTAAAATAACCGGCCATTAAGAAAAAAAAATACTTTCACAATGTCAGAATTTGACATTTGATGTTGCTGTATCTTTTTTCAGCATAGAGTTAGAAAGAGGAGGCAGGTTTTAATTTTTTTAAATACAGCTGTAGGTAGTTTTTCTCCATGGAGTTCGAATTATTTTCTCTCCACCATTTTTGCACTTAGAGATTACAGATCAAAATAATTTAAAAATTAAATGTATATTGATAAACTCGATGAATCGCAATAAGAATGAAATATGTATCTTAAAATTATGTCTTCTGTCCGTAAAAAATATAAAAATGAAGACCAAAAAAAACTTGACATACCGAATTGTATCGAGCTATGAGCTATACAGAATACACATCAAATAAGAGTCTATGTTAACAACTACATAAAGGTAACTACTTCTATATCTATACAATTATTATGTTTAATTGGCAGATATGTTATTGATAAGGAATCGTTCACAGATTCGTTTAGAAGGGTAAGATTTATAGTAAACGATGTATCGCTGACTATATTAGAACTATTATCCACCAAAGCGGAATGGAGTCGGACAGAGGAGAGGTGAGTTCATGTACACTTTAGCGGAAAAAAACGATAGCTATAGTTTGAGAAAATAAAATAAAAATGCGTTATTTTCTTAATTTTTCGAAAAGAAATTCTATCGAGTGAAATAATTTCAATCGTGAATTCAATTAATGATTTCACTAGATAAACTATTTGAGAATACTGTGTATCTTTTTCGTCTTTATAAATCTTGTAGTAAAATATAAAATAAGAGACCCTTTCCCAGGTAATTGGACGTATGGCCCCTTAACCAATTGAAGCTAGTAATATGTCTTTAATTGTTTAATATTAAAATAGGACTAAACTTCGTTTGTATGCAGCACGCTCGGCCGCCGCGGCATGGCAGGACTATCCTCTTAACTACGACGAGCCTACGAGAGAGGTCCGATTGGTTGTTTTATTATTAATGTCCTTTCTACGCCGCTTTGGTGGATATTGGACCTAAATTATGAAGTTTCCGAATAACAGTCACTTTTATTGTCGAGTTAACTGTCGACCAAAAGTAATATTATTGTCTACGAAAATATTATGCTGCACAATATCAACTAAGTTGTTAATTAAAGTAAAAAAGGTACCTTATAGCGGTCTTCGCTTGCAACATTATCATACCATTGTTAGTGTCCATAAAATTAATAGCCCTTTACTATTCATCGATAGTATAGCCAATGTTTAAGCTCAAGAGTTTTCAAGCCGTCCAAATTCCCCAGTTGGTTAAGACATTGCAGGCTGAATCACCTGATTGTCTAAAAAGAAAGATGATTCCGTGCTTTGGATGGCACATTAACACTTTAACTGCTGACGACCTACCTGGTAGGTCAGCGACCTATGGGCCGCAGTGCTCATGACTCACACCTTGAGTCAGAATCGTATAGCATTCCACAGTGTTAGCACTGCGCGAATGTCATTGTTTTGAGCTTAGCAGCGAAAGTGTTAAGCCGTTGGACCCGGCTACTCTCTCTGTTGGTGGCTGTAGTCGTTAAATTAACCACGTCAGATGCCGTAAGGCGGTTTGAAAAATCTGACACCAGGGCTTGCTGCCCACACGATAAGAAGAAGCCGCCTTAACAGGCCTCTGACCTTTACCTTGAGAGGAGGCCTTCGCTCTATCTTTGACCGCAAGGCGAATTCAAGGTAAACTATCGAAAGTGAGGCCTATTTAATAATTAAATTGTAAATCTTCAATCATCTACATTTTGTTTGAAATTCGAATTATAATCACTTTCGTAATGTTTCATTGACTTTGGATACTAACCTCTAAAATCTATGAAGTTAATTTGAATGTACAATAGTTCATTATCGATCCCATACAAAAGGTTTTGCGTTTTATTCTGTAAGTAACCGTTTAGAATCATGTATCTTTATAAGATTTGATTATTTCCATTTGTAAATTTTTGCATTTTATATTTATGGCAGATTCATGTATGATAATTTATGTTACACACAAACCACCACACCTTCACCTTCACCATGATCCTAGCAATATAAATATAAAATAAAAATTATATTATTTTATTTCATACATACAGTACGAAAAACCATTGTAAGCTACAAGACCCATAAGGTATCTTCTCAGATATAAAGTTACAAAATTGTACGACGACACGATAACAGATTATTATCATCGTGATAATTGATAATCCATAGTACTGACCAAAATTACAATACAGGCCAAAACGACATACCAAAACATTGGTTACGGAAAAATACTTTTTATAACATTCCAGGAGTGGTATTTTTGAACGTCATAGGTTGGAACTAAGCAGTAGAAAATGTCAAAATTACTATGTTGATGTGCATCTTTCTACTGCCGATTTGACTTTCAAAAATCGCACTCCTGGAGTATGATTTTTGAAACTTAAATCAGCAGTAAAAAGATGCATATCTTCGTACAAATTTTAACATTTTCAACTGCTGAGTTTAACGTATGAGTTTCAAAAATCGCACTCGTGTTACGTTAACGAATGGAGAAGTTTTTTTAAGAATGAAAATATAAACTTACGAAAAACATACACTTCAAAAACTTACAATTCACAATCGGAAACCAATAATGGAATGGTATTCTTTTAAGAAGTGTGAGCGAGACAAAGATAAGAAGTAATCTTAGTTTCTGTCTATCTCATTCTTTAACGTACGTGGATGTTTTCAGTTTTCAGAATATTGTTGTGGGCATATGCATATATGCCATTCTTTAACAATGCGGATTACGTGTTTAAATTCCTTTTTTCTTCTCACATCCCATAGTTAAGAACATTAGAAATCTTGCTTACCTGTCCTGAAATCGAGTCTACAAGTGTCTTGATGTCCTAATAGGACACGATTAAGTATTGGACTATATTCAAATAAATTCTCATAATAAACAAACTTCTCCATTGCTTCAAACCACCGAATACAATCAATATAATCAGTTTCTTAAGACTAAATATCTTTACTTTACATACATACATAACTACAACTATGTGTATGTACTGGCAAATCGACAATATAATATATTGTATAAATTCTAAGTTCCTGCCCACCCCAACCCTCACATTATGTAACATTTCAAACGTCTACGTCTATTAGAGCTCGTTTAATTGCATTGAATCAAATATTGTTAGGGTTTACTATCAAAATGTGGTTGTGTACTTTTTAGATGCCAAGTTTACCAAAAAGTTTATCATTTATGGAATTTTTCTATAGGCTCCTTCAAATGTTCTTATTTATGTCTACGAATAAGAATGTATAGAAGTGTAAATGAAGCTCAAAAAGTGGCACCAAAAAAAGTGTACCGTATTCTAAATTTTTTCTTTAAAAACTGTACCTAGCCGCCAAAACTCATACAACATGTCATTTTTCGTTGGGTGCCAAAAATTATTTCGATTTTGTTTAGAGTTACTCTTCTATAGTTATTCTTATTCGTAGTATTTATGTATACACCGGTTCAGTGTAATATTTATTTCGACTTATCAACTTCAGTATCTACGCTTTTTATCGGAGCGAAATTTCTGTACGGTAGTACTAGTATTAATTCTGTAGTGTAGTTACAGCGCGCATTTTGTTTGTCAAAACTAGTACTCAAAGTAACCACTTAGGGTCAATGGCCGGCAACGCGCAGCATTTTACCTAGCATATTGAACTTTATCTATAGTGAGATAAGTTAAAATTCCAATTGACGGGATAGAATGACAGTTCAAACGTTTCGGGGCGTGGTTACCCGTTCTGTCACATTACATTTTATCTTATGTCAGAGTTTACAAAAGTCTGACTCTGATTAACAGATATCTTATGTTTATCTGAACTAAATAAATATTTAATGCCAATCTCCAAAAATGTTCAGCTCTAAGAGCTCTTTTGCCATATTATAACTGACAGTAAAGATCCCAAATACAAATACAATGTATTAGTGCCACCAAACAGCATGCATACTTGATTTGTGTGGGTTATTATGTGAATTCAGACAACAATATGCTAAGATTGAATTGTTTTATTGCTGAAGATTTTATGAGACTTGGAGTCTTTAGTATTGAAGGTCAATTATCTGACTCTAAAGTTGAATATGCTAGGTAGAAATGCCGCTTGCTGCCGCTACTCTTTCAGTTGGAATTGACCCTTCGCGCACGAAATTTAATACAAAAATGTTAGTAAAACTGTATCATACTACAACACATGGTAGTACAGTCACATTAAACCACATTAAGCTCCCCTAACAATGAAAACAGATCAGCATACCAGCCGGCGGTGTTATAATATGTCGGGACGCCAGTAGGGCGCGGCGGGTGCGGGTTCGACGTCGGGGCGCGGCTCTATGGCGGGACAGTCGCAGTCGTCGATGCGCTGCACCACGAAGTTGCCGTAGTCGTCCGTCAGCGAGCTGTGCCGGAGCGCGCCGCATATGTGTCGCCTGCCGCCGTCGCACCACGATCCTTCTGAGGATACATAAGTACTACTTTAACCATAGATCGGCTACCAAGAAGTTTGGAATCCTCTATAGTCTATAGTGGAGCACAGACTGCCTAACAAGCGGTGAAACATGATAATACTCCTTCGTGGTCGGTAATGATCGTTCTTCTCCGTAGTGGTTTTTAGTGACGTTAACTTTGTCCCTTTCTAATTTATGTCTTGGCATGACGTCACTCAATTTTCGTTGTGACGTCATTGGAATAGAAAGGCACACACGTAAAAGTGCTATCCTTTACGATTTAGATCCATGTCGGCTACGGATTATCCAAGGCGAGACCAAAAAAACAGGATTCGTTTCGTAGACAACTGCCGCTAGGGCCAAACAGGCTCATAGCGTGTTCGTGAATGGTCTCGTCTATCTGTCTCGCTTTAAAATACGTTAATGCTATGCCCTTTCTCTTTCGCATTTCCTATCTGACGTAGTATACAGGGTGAAATTGATACCATTAGCATTCCTTGAAACGAAGAGTCTACCCGTCAAACTGAACAACTTTTACTATGGGACCAACATCGAATACACGAGAAATAATCAGCTGTGGCATTCAAAACTATAAACCTAATCGAGCCAAATGTATAGGACAGCTGATTTTGTTCACGCGATATCGATGTTGATCCCATAGAGAAAGTTGTTCAGTTTGATCGTCTGGTAATCCTCTTAAAGAAATGTCAGCATATTCGTCAGCATATTCGGTATGTTAGCAGCCAAAACTGTGCAACTTTCTCTATGGAACCAACATCGAAATCGCGAAAAAAAAACAGCTGTCCAATACATGTGACTCGAGTAGGTTTGCAGTTTTCTATCGAACAGCTGATTTTGTTTGGCGATTTCGTAACAGATATGATGCCGTGGTTGTAAGACGCACGGAAAGGATACAATACTCACCTCGGCTTATGTCGACGTCTGCCATCAACTCTTCATTCATGAGCGCCGTCAGCGCATCGTCGACCGGCTTTGAATCTACAATCAATTTGTTGCTATTTTAGATACAGGTTGGTAACTAAAGCTGGCGGGTTCACGGACACACACAAATGCGTTTTTCCTGTCAGTGCGGCCGTGTTTGATAGAGATAGAGAAACTTTTCATTATGCGTGCAGTGAGACAAAGGCATTGCGTAAATGTGTGGCACGCGCCAGCTTTAGTTTGCCGTAGTAGGGGTGCACTAACAAAGGATTTATCGATATTCTAATGTCACGCGGACGAAGTCGCGTTCAAAAGGTAGTCCAAAACATAACAATCAGTGGTTCATACCGGGCTCCTCCTTGGGCTCCTCCTTGATGTGTGTGGGCAGCGTGGGCGAGGTGGGCGTGGTGGGGGTGGCGGGGGGCGTGGGCGCCGCGTCGCCCGGCAGCGCCGCGCCCGCCTCCCCGCTGCTGCTGTTGGAGCTGCACTCCGGGCTGTACGGCGCCATCTGCACGATCCAGTGACACACGCATGAGCACATGCTTCATCATCATCAGCGTCTACCGCTGAACATAGGCTGCCTCTACCAAAGTCCCTAGACGTGCAAGGTTGGGTTTCTTATCCTCGGCTTTCCTCATCCTCGCTCCTCTACATTTTTAGCCCCGTTTTTAAAATAAATATGTGAGGTCAACATAAAAGATCCCATTGGGTCAAAGTTTTGCGTGCTGGTCATTAAAAAGTAAGTTATAGCCTGTAGAATCCCACTGCAGGGCAAAGGCCATCTTGTAGCTGCTGTGCATGGCCCAGTACGAGCCCTTGCCTAACATAATGTTATTGTGACATACCCTGAGACTCCTGCGCCGCCTCGGAGTGACCTCGGCCATCTTGTAGCTGCTGTCCATGGCCCAGTACGAGCCCTTGCCCGGGTCGTCTTTACTCCGGGCCACTTTCATGAAGCATTTGTTTAGAGACAAGTTGTGTCTTATTGAATTCTGCAATGAAGTGTATAATAAGTTATTGTCAGTTGACCTAAGTAAATACTACATCAGTTTATACTATGTGGAAATGGCTGATTCAGTTATCAATATTCATGAGACAAGGTCTTCACAAGTAATAGAAACAAACGTTATTGTTGGACTAGATTTTGCTTGCGACTTCGTTCGCGTCCGCTCTTTTCATCGTAGCGAGATAAAAAAGATGTCCGTATGCCCAGCGGGGCCCTCGGCCCTAGAGCTTTGAAACCTAGCTAATCATTTAGTGCTCATTTAGTGCTCTCTGAATATGTATGGCTTATATTTAGTGCTTCAAAGATAACGGAGTTATATCAAATCTAAGCTAGCGTCCGCCCAGCGGGGCCCTCGTTTATTATGGACAAAAATGATTAAAATGTTACATCAATATTTAGTGCTCTGAATTCCTATTAAAACTGTATCAAAAGATTTGATCTAGCTGGTTTATTTTAAAAGTTATTGCATTTTTAAGTTTTTAATTTCCAGCGGGGCCCTCTCTTGTTTGACTATATAAGTCACTGAAATTAATGTCGCCATTTAGTGCTTGATGCCAGGTATCTGTCTGTATGGTTAATTTACACATTCTGCTTCTAATAAACCTGGAAAATACAATAATATCTCGCAACATTGATTCATATAAAATGACATTTCGTGGACAGACAAAATTTCTAAAAAAGGTTGATTTCGAGTCAGGGATACTTAAAAACCATATCGTAATATTTTTATTGTAAATATCTCCAATGTACGGACACGCTTCTGTTAGTTTTATAATAGTGTATATAATGTTGACTCACCATCCAGCCCTTCCCAGCCTCCTTGTAGTAAGGGAAAGCGTTACAGATGTACGTGTATATCTCATTGAGGGTCATCTTGCCGTTGGCCGAGCTGCTGATCGCCAGCCGGATCATGCTGGCGTAGCTGCGAAATTTAATTTTTAAAATCATCATTTATGATTCATCATCATCATCAGCCTATATACGTCCCACTGCAGGGCACAGGTCTACCCTCTAGGAGGGTGTTTGGGCGTTATTCCACCACGCGTGCCCAATGCGGATTGGTAGACTTCACTTATACATCAGAATTTCTTCTTCAGCATATGCAGACTTCCTCACAATAGTTTCCTTCACCGTTTGAGAGCATTCGGCAATACATACATAAGTTAGAAAAACTCATTGGTACGTGGCATGTTGTCCGTGCGGATTTGAACCCGGACCTCAGGATTGAGAGTCCATACCTCTCCACAACGCGCCACCGAGCTTTCCTGGATAATTATTATCGGTTAATCCGTACTTATTGCAATTTATTTAAGTGGGTGCAATAAAGCAAACTGCTACTGTTAAGACGGCCGAGCTTGAGTTTATACAGTTTTATTTTGTTAGGTTTCTTTTTATTATAATTTTTTTAATTATGTGTCTATTCTATATTTAAGGTTATGGCATCCATTTTGGTGTAGATGATTTTGCCAATGTCGAGTTTTTGTAGCAAAAGTTCTTGACGTTGTACGGTTATATTGATATTTTGGTGACTTCAAGGGTTGTTCTTATAAAAGAACAATATCCTGAGCCACCACTGGAATTCCGCTGAAGGCCGGGGATTGGACAACTGACAAGCGACCGCCCAATAGCAGACCCACAATGCAACTCACTTAATTATGTGTCATTGACATTTAATTTAGATTAAGGTTGGTGAAACGAAAAATTTGTTTAGTAACCGGCGACTTAATCTAAGAATAAAATTTACTCGCATTTGGTCGAATCGGGCCTTAGAAGTGCAGAAATCAACTTTAATTTAAAAACTCTCATTTTATTTGAAATGACTATTAGAGTGTTGCTCAGGAAATAGTTACTGCTTATTACTGCAGACTATTGGTGGGACAATGCAGGGTTTACCAAGCCGGTGAAAACCGTAAGAAACCTGCAGCAAGGGCACTAAAAATGAGTACGGATCTCAGCATGGGAGTTGCTTTGACTATGAGGTAGATTGAGTAGCGGGGATCGGTGAGAAAATTTCCAACTGTAGCAGCACTAGCATGCCACCCACGTGAAAACATGCGCGCTCTTTCTGCCATACGTAAAATGATGGAGGATGGAGGCACATCTCAAGATTTTTATTGTTGCATGTGAGGGCTACAGAGAAAGTGCTCATACATGAAAGTGTAAAACTTGCTTGTCAAATTATGAGATAAAACGTTCAAACGTGAAAATAATGCCACTTGCAGTATTATTCAATAATATACAATATTGTACTCCACCGACAAGAGCGTAGCTCTTAAATAAGATGATGATGATGACAACATTGTAATGTGCTATATTGATGCTACCTTTACCAAATACGCTGCATTTGTAGATACAGGTGGCTTAACATCTGCAAAACCGTGCTACCTACTTTGTTACAAAACTTGACAGTCATACAATGTAAATATAACATGTACACAAAGTATATAACTTAGTACTTCGAGGTGACCTACAGAAATGAGTCACACGAGAAGGTCCCAAGACCTTAAGAGGAAAATATTTACCTGTACGCTGGCTTCGCATGCTTGATTTTATTTGTATTTTCCTTTTGATCCGCTTCCTTATTGTTATTTTCCTGTTGGAAGGCTAGAGGCTGTACGTCTTCATAGAGGAAGCGCGGGATGGGGCCGAGGGGACTGTGGCGTGGCGGGCCCGGGCTGTAGGCCGGGAGCCACTCCACACCAGGCGACTCACTCATTGTCACATCTATAAGGGCATCCAGCCCCTCGCACTTCACTTCCGTCTTCCCATCACACCACAACAGTTTATCCTCTAGTTCAACACTACCTGCCCTACGATGATGCACTGCTGTGGGCGTACGAATCATTCACTGCCTTTTTAAGAAGACGTTCCTCTCCTTGCAACTCATCGAGAATCCTTGAAATTACGACTGAAAGAAATCACTTTGACAAAACCGATAGGCGGCTACGGATGCAAGAAAAATGTAATAACACTAAAACTGTTTCGAAGGGAGCCGGTGGGAAGTCGAAAATAACATAAAAGGCGAAAGGAAATTTAATTTTCCGAAAAATGAAAATTATTATGACATTTGACGCACCTACAACAAGGAAAATGGCGGCGTTCGAACGAAACGCGTTTTTATGGATGAAATTTTGCGCTAAGATAAAAGAGCAAGTTATTAGGAAGTTCTCTTGCTAGCACACTGATTAGAGCTATATTTATGCAATTAAAACACAACATGCTCTGCCAGTGCTGCCAGTTTAGCGCTTTTGGCGGTAAATCTAGCGTTTTTTGGTATGTTTTGCGTCTTGATTGGGAAATTCAAAGAAAAATGTTTACGGCTCCGGCTTCACAGCAGCACGATATTATAGTATCGCGCCTTAGCTCTCTTTCGACGAACATTCGTACGAACGAGATAACAGGCGCGATATAGCCTTATTGCGACCATGCTGTCCTTATCTGTGTCTAGGGATGTAAAATTACGTGATTTTACCAAAAAGGCTATTTGAGTTTAAAACCGAAAATTACGTAAAATCTACCGTAAAATATTGAATTTTGTCGCCTGGTTTACATCCCTATCAGTGTCTCACAAATAACCCGCATTGTCCTCTCATAAAGTGATACAATTTAACTACACTTTGTCCAATGTCAAATCCATTATATTACTCTTTGGTCAAATCAGTCACATTATGGGCTTCAGAAGCTGTAGCATGCTACACGTAATACTGCTGTATCACGTCTTTTACCTCGTTCGTTCGGGCACAAATAGAAAGATAGCAAACGTGTGATAGCATTGTATCACGGTGGCATGCTACCCATGCAGATTACCTTATAATAGTATTTAGAGAAAAATTTTAGCACTGAATCTTGCACTTCTTTGACCTTTGCACAGTTTTAGCGCTAAATAATGTTTTTGATCCGGCATCTCTAGGTTCACGTTCGGAAATTCACTCAATATTCAGAAATCACGAAGTATATATTGGCGGAGGTTACCTTTAAACTTTAAAAATAACCTGAATTTGTTTCAATTTTTTAAAATTCTAGAAAAACTGAAGAAAACAGGCGCATTTGTATTCGTTTTGTAATTTTAAATCAAAGATGTAAGGTAATAAGCATAGTTTTTGTGGCAACATTTTCATGGGGCTGCCAGTTTTTATGGCCAAATTTAAAAAATGACAGTTTGAATGAAATGTCGGAGGAGAGTGGTTGTGCTTTCCGTTATTTTAATTTTAACGGTTTGTTGACACAAATAAACAAACGCGCTATTTATTTCCATTAAAACTGTGTGTGAACATTGGTTTTTATTGTTACTGTGTGTTATAAAGTGTAAATCATGACGACGCAGCCAGAAGTCGGTGTGCCCGACTTTGTTCTCTTGGACAATTTGACTACGGACAAGTTCATAGAAAATTTACATTTGAGGTAAGTGCTACCTACTTTAAGAATAGCAGAATCGCATTTAAATTGACTTGCACATGCTATGTTTTCTCAGCAAAATAAAAAAACTTGGTGCTACTAAAATAACAAAGTTTGTCAAGTTGCTTCAGTTTGACCTTTATGGTAACTTGATATAAAGCTCAAAATGTATTTTATCTGAACACGATCGGCTTGCAGAAAAATTCTCTGCAAGTTTTTGTTACCAAAGCGCTATAAAGTGATGCTAATTTAACATAATTGACCTTGCCATTTACACTTGTGTAAATAGTAAACTACGACAGCTAAACATTGTAAGTAAGTACTAAAGTTTCGTTAAGAAATTATACTTGTAAAATTTATGGAATAGTCATTTCAAAGTTATTAAAATCCTAAATTTAATTTAATTTATCTTTATTGGTTATCTCACACAGCAAACTACTTAATTTGTATTACCAAAAATAAATAGATAAATAATACCATTGCCATAGCACAGAATAATAACTAGCGTTACAGAATAACTAGTAACTAGCGTTACAGAAGCTTTACTTCGCAATGGTTTTCAAAGAAATATGTACTCAATCTGATAAACAATATGATTTAATTTAGCTCGTGTTCCAGCCGAGCACGTGTTCATTTACATACCTACCAAATTTTTTTGAGGGAATATGGGCCTTAATTCACTGGACTACGGTTCATAATAAGTTATACGTGGTTATACGTATTGAAAGAGTTTATTGCGGCAGCCTACTAGATTGGCCCTTGCGCAATGGCCGCCGCCTGTAGGTATGTTTTTAATACCTACACGCGGAGTGACACAGGCCTGGCCATAGTGACATTCTTTTCATAACATGAAATAAATTTGGGTTTACAGAAAATTTAAAAACTTCTCAATTAATCTGTAAACAAGTATATACAATACATAAAATCATGACCATAATTTATCTCGGGGTCGTCAGAAGCTTACATAATTAAGTAAAAAAATGTTACATCTACTATAGGTAGGTACAGTACACGGCAAACAACTTGATCAATTGGGCATTTTCACCTACAAATGTTCAGGGCAGACAAGATTTTTGCAAAGTTATATACCTACCATTATAATGGGGTTATGGTATGTTTAAATCAAGGAACATGCTTAAATGCTGTCATTATTCCCAATAAATATTTTTTTCTCACCTCCGGACGACAAGCGTCACTTCTCGTCCCGCTGCGCTAAACTAAGTTGTCTCTTTCCACCTCCGTCGAGGAGAAAAATAGTATACTAACCTTGGACAGTAAATAAGGAAGCCTCAGATAACATGTTCCATGAGATCTGAGACCTTTCTTACTTTCCTGTCCTCGGTGTGTAATCTACTATATCTGTTTTAAAAAGAAAAGATATAATTTTGTTAGCACTGTTATAAAGGTCCAGTAAGCTTTATAACAATGCTATAAAATTTGTACCTTTAGTCTTTGTAACATGAGATAATGTCCAGCCTATTTCCACTGTGTGGAAATGTTAAGGCTTGTGTGATTGTGCCTCTGTTAACCCTTCAAACTCCTGAGATCGTGATATCATCCAATATCAATTGCTATCTTTAAGCTGGGATGCAAGCGGTTACTTAGTATTCTGCGAAATTTTATCACTTCTTTCTTTTCGTATTTCTTTTTCATGTCAATTTAATTATTCTTTTACAAGCACTTTCCCATGGCTTCATCTGCTAGAAATGAGAATATCAAAAATCTTTTCTTAGTGCACCCCTACCCTACACCCTCCATAGAATACATTCCAAATTCTTGTTTCTCTACCTACAGTGGTTTATGCTGTGCATTTTCTATCTGTAAGTCAGTCACGGAACTGTTTTATAATAAGTTAAACTCAAGATAATAATTATCTTTATAATTGTATTTTATCAATTGAAAATTATTAACATATCCACTCGGCAACATGTTTCAGTTGCTATGTGCACAAGTACAGGGTGTAAGGAAAATAATTTACCGATCATTTGCAGATAAACTGCTTGCAGTTTGGCGTGGTAATATTTAAGACACACATGTACATGCAGAAGCTAATGCCATCTATCTTCTCAAGAGATTTTTAGAAGCTCATTAAGGGGTGGGTTATGGTAACTTCAGCATTATTAGCATTATTTTAGCGATTGAATGACTAGCCATCTAGTTATCACTTCATATGTTACACCATTCAGAAATATTATTAAATACTACATTTCTTTTCTTATAAAGAGGCGGATTTTATATGTGAGGAACCCCCGCTGTGTATTAATAAGCCAAACGCACGGCGTTCAGTGCTCGCACAATCTTAAAGCACTTCTATTGCATGGCTCATCACCTGCTAGAATGTCTCTTGTGCCCGAACACAAGAGAGGACTTGAATACAGCTACACCTAACTCTATCAAACTCGCCGGATACCTGGCCAGTAAAATATAAGAATACCACTGACATGAAAAGAAGAAGATTGCCTAATTTGTTAGGTGCGATTCGATATAAAGCCTGACCAGAAATATAAAAAACCTGGTTTGGGGGCGCTGCAATCGACTTTAACCTTTAATGTCAGTGTTCCGGGTACAAAAATTAGTTCAAATGATTTTCCGCAACGTGGCGAGGTTTTTTTATATTTCTGGTCGGGCTTTACATTGCTTGCTATAATCGTTAAACTTTATAAATGGAGAGATCAAATCAAGCAATCTTTGGAAAACCTGGCCTGGATAATTCGGTAGTGTAATCGCACCTTTAATGACCTTATAGTCTCTAAGAGCCAAGCCACACGATGCGGGCGTCGACGGACGAGGCACGACGACGCGGTGCGTCGCCGCATGAGGCACGACGATGCGGTGTGTCGTTGCACCAGGCATGACGATGCGGTGCGTCGCCGCATGAGGCAAGACGATGCGGTGCGTCGCCGCATGACGCACGACGATGCGGTGTGTCGCTGCGTGAGGCATGACGATGCGGTGCGTTGCCGTATGAGGCAAGACGATGCGGTGTGTCGCTGCACGAGGCATGACGATGCGGTGCGTCGCCGCATGAGGCACGACGATGCGGTGTGTCGCCGCATGAGGCACGACGATGCAGTGTGTCGCTGCACGAGGCATGACGATGCGGTGCGTCGCCGCATGAGGCACGACGATGCAGTGTGTCGCTGCGTGAGGCATGACGATGCGGTGCGTTGCCGTATGAGGCACGACGATGCGGTGTGTCGCTGCACGAGGCATGACGATGCGGTGCGTCGCCGCATGAGGCACGACGATGCAGTGTGTCGCTGCGTGAGGCATGACGATGCGGTGCGTTGCCGTATGAGGCACGACGATGCGGTGTGTCGCTGCACGAGGCATGACGATGCGGTGCGTCGCCGCATGAGGCACGACGATGCGGTGTGTCGCTGCACGAGGCATGACGATGCGGTGCGTCGCCGCATGAGGCACGACGATGCAGTGTGTCGCTGCACGAGGCATGACGATGCGGTGCGTCGCCGCATGAGGCACGACGATGCAGTGTGTCGCTGCGTGAGGCATGACGATGCGGTGCGTTGCCGTATGAGGCACGACGATGCGGTGTGTCGCTGCACGAGGCATGACGATGCGGTGCGTCGCCGCATGAGGCACGACGATGCAGTGTGTCGCTGCGTGAGGCATGACGATGCGGTGCGTTGCCGTATGAGGCACGACGATGCGGTGTGTCGCTGCACGAGGCATGACGATGCGGTGCGTCGCCGCATGAGGCACGACGATGCAGTGTGTCGCTGCGTGAGGCATGACGATGCGGTGCGTTGCCATATGAGGCACGACGATGCGGTGTGTCGCTGCACGAGGCATGACGATGCGGTGCGTCGCCGCATGAGGCACGACGATGCAGTGTGTCGCTGCGTGAGGCATGACGATGCGGTGCGTTGCCGTATGAGGCACGACGATGCGGTGTGTCGCTGCACGAGGCATGACGATGCGGTGCGTCGCCGCATGAGGCACGAGGATGCGGTGTGTCGCTGCACGAGGCATGACGATGCGGTGCGTTGTCGCCCGACGCAAGATTGTAATAGCCCGTCACACGACAATGCGGTGCTTCATCCGTCGCCGTCGCCCTGCGCACGTCGATGCGGTTCGTTTCGTTGCTCGACGTTCGTCGTCGGCGTTCTATATCCAAAAATATGCAACGCATCGTGTGTCCTGGTTCTTAGTTTCGTCGTTATCATGGGAAGAAATGTAGTCGTTCACTTTCATTCTGCCTATAAATTTAAATAACATATCTTATCTGCCGACATGCAAGTGACAATGCATCACTGTAGCCTCGCGCGTTGATGTCATCGCTCAAGGTGTGACAGAGACCTTTCGTCACATTTTCCTGCTGCTCGGCTCATTGTTTTACAATCGATTAGCCTTTGTCAGTGCCACATCGTGACTTATTGAGTCACTGATCAACGTGGATCCCTTTTCGGACATATTTTCTTATTATTTTCGAAGAAGGCAAAACAAGACAATATTATTCACAGTTATCAAGTCCATACATACATACAAATATTCACGCCTGTATACCATTGTGGTAGGCAGAGACAATTGATCGCAATCGGCTACGATCATGACACACCTCTCTTGCCTCTTCCACAGTCATAATCATGAGCCGTTTAATACGTACGTAATAAATAAGTGGTGGGTCAGCCTGCCGCGTCTTCTCTCCACCCTGCCCTATTCATGACGTCGTCTTCAGGGACATTGCACTTGGTCATATCGCTGCAAACTATGTCCATCCATCTAGTCTTCAGACGTACCATTCTGGGCCATACTCTCCTACGTCTTCTATTCATCTCTAGAACCTTGTTCTACTTAATCCAAATCGTTGATCTGTTTTGCTCTTATTGTATAATCTTGTTCTGACGTCAATAGTTTTAATAGTCAATAGTAAAGTGGTCATCTATTAACTATGTTATTAAAATTCATTACGTTATGTTATTCAAAAGTTAAGTACGTGCAAGAATTTTGTTTAACCTTTAAGTAGAAAACTGGACTTTATTCCATAAGCATAAGCATATGCTTACGACTATATCCCCCGAGGAGGTAGTCAGAGATATTATGAAACCTCAGAACATCCACGTTTCACCAGTAGTACCGAAACTCTGTCCAGTGTGACGGGGGTGGGACTGACTGGGTACAATACATGCCTCGAAATTGAAGCTTGTAGGTTTCCTCACTATGTTTCCCTTCACCGAAAAGCCAGTGGTGTTACAAATCATACATAAATTCCGAAAAACTCATTGGTACGTGTCGCCCTGGACGGGGATCGAACCATCGCCTCCTGCACGGCAGGCAAGGTTACTCGCCACTGGACCACCACGGCTTTATTACGACTTATTACTATTATACAATACATCCTGCGTTCTGCAACTGTCATTACGGTTTTATTATGAGCGATGGTTTGAATAGACGACTCGTGCGGCGGGGACCAGTTTCCTCTAAGGGCGATTGTACAACTAGTACCAGGTTTATAATGCTTACTGATGTACCAGTTGACTATTATTAAAACCGCGCTAACCAATTACGATACTCTACGGTTACCTGCTTAAAATGATCAGCCAGCTTCTAATTGTCGATTGATTTCGCGCCTGACGCATGACCGACGCCATCTACATTCGGTCATTAGACTAAACGGCAATCAATTTTCCTCTTTAATAGAGTAGCCATAAGGTTGATTATGTTATCAAATGGTTTCGAGTACCGTCGGGAAATGTTAATCTCTGTCTACTAATTCCTAAATCTTCATACGCCGAAGATGCGCGTGAAGTTTACCAATCCGCGTTGGGCACGCGTGGTGAACTAACGCCCATGTCGCCCATACACCTTGAGGGTAGGCCTGTGCCCTGCAGTGGGACAGGCCAATGATGATTACCATGAAAACTGATGTCTTGTCGTAACATGAAAACATAAATGTTATCCCTGTGTTATTATCTTCTAACCACAACTGTTGATACATCTATGTTTAATCTCTAACCGCATTGCATGCTGCAATGCAGTCGGCTATAAAGATAAAATTTGAACGTAAGTTGAATACCTACAGGTACAGACTAAAGTCAGTGCAAAATATTAGTGTAATATCGAAGCGTACCTACATTATCTGTTATTACAATACATATTGTTGCATAAAAATAACATTATTATCTTGTCCAGTGGTTCTACTCAAGCAATCAAACCAAACACCTACGTCAATAATGCGTTGGACTCTCTCAATTTGACGAAAAAATGTACCTACGCATAATTCTGGCTGTTTAGATTCCGCTATAGTTAAGGGTCGGCACTACCTACGGCCCGTTTGACATATCTGTCAAAAGAAATAGACCGGTGGCCGACAACACTCAACCCTATGTTATAAGATTAATGAACAAATCAATTTGATAGCTTTTGGTAATAAATTTCTTGCAAAAAACTTGGTTGGCTGCAGCGCGCGGTGCAGCTTGGCTGGCACGTTTACTGGTGTGAAGGAAAAAGGGAACCCTACCTGGTGAACATTTTACCTCGTTGAATTAAAGGACGTAACTAGTCTGTTGGTCTGGTCGGCCGACCCTATCCTGGTAGGTCCGACCGAATTTAGGGTACCTATAACCCGGAAGGCAGATTTTACCACATTAAATTAATGATGAATGTTTGGTTGTGTGTGGCAATACTCCTGCAGCATCTGGATTTGAGAGCCGTAGGTCGAAATTGACATTTACAGCAACAGTACAATTCCGTGATGGACTTATGATGTGACTAATCAAAGATCACCCCTGGTGGTAGGATAGGATGGGTCCCAACTAATTAGATCACAGTATTACTAAGGCTTAAAAAAAACTTAAAATGATTGTAACAGAACAAATTAAAACTTAATAACAGAATAATGAAATTATTATACGTTTAATATTATTGGTATTAGCAAACTAAGGGTTTGTAATCTTTTATCATCATAATCATCGTCAGATATAATATTTTAAGCACGGAATAAAAGTTAATTTTGCAGTAACTGGAACGATTGCCTTCAAAAACATTTGCGCAAAAGGACATCAGTGTGACCACTTTTAGTAGATTTCTTCTTTATTGGTAGATTTAGGACAAAATTGTTTAGTAGATTTTAGTAAAAATTGGGTATTCGAAAATTTTAATTTATTTAAAAATGCGAGGATTCAGGCTAATAAAATTTAAGCTGGCAATACAAATGGCTGAGAAAACGATTGCAGGGTTTGCAAGTTTTCCGGAACTTCAAGTAAGTACATCATCATCATAATCATCAGCCTATACACGTCCAGGCACAGGCCTACCTTCTAGGAGGGTGTTTGGGCGTTAGTCCACCACGCGTGCCCAATGCGGATTGGTAGACTTCACATATGCATCAGAATTTCTTCGTCTGCATATGCAGGTTTCCTCACGATGTTTTCGTTCACCATTTGAGAGCAGTCGGGAATACGTACATAAGTTAGAAAAACTAATTGGTACGTGGCATGTTGTCCGTGCGGATTCGAACTCGGACCTCTTGATTGAGAGTCCATACCTCTCCGCAACGCGCCACCGAACTCACTTCTAGTACAGCAAATATTAATCATATCGCCTAACGTTGTTTTTTTTTTTACAAAAGAGGGCTTCTGAGCAGAGTTGGAATTTTGGTACCTAGCACTTTTGATATGTCAAAGGGATTGCATGTTTATCGACTTCCAATAATGTCGATATACGGGTATATTTTATATCTATTCTATACTATTCTATTTTTAAGGTTATGGCATCCATCTTGGTGTAGATGATTTTGCCAATGTCGAGTTTTTGTAGCAAAAGTGCTTGACGTTGTACGGTTATATTGATATTTTGGTGACTTCAAGGGTTGTTCTTATAAAAGAACAATATCCTGAGCCACCACTGGAATTCCGCTGTAGGCCGAAGATGGGACAACCGACAAGCGACCGCCCAATAGCAGACCCACAACGCAACTCCATCTGTATTTTATATCACTGCGGATAACTTCAGCATGTATCGAACTTCAAAATAGCGAAAATAAATCAGCTGTCCCATACATTTGAGTCGAATAATAAGTTCACACGGCGACACATCAGGTTACGCACCCTATATACCCAAAACCACGCTACGTATAAAACACAAAATAGTGCGGTAGAGAGCCTGCATAGACGCGGGTGCCAGCGCGGGCGCAGCGTGCCGTGAGACGAAACAACAACAACATACCGCACCCTCTCGCACGATTCGCAGCGTTCAACTTCTAATAGGCCACTTCTTCTTCATATACTTCTTCTGAAAAAATGAATTAAATGAATAGTTCAAATTCCAAACAGGGTAGCCTGAGAAGATGCCGTGTGTACCTACTGCAGTTTTGTATAGGACAGCTGATTTTTTTTTCGCTCTTTTGTAGTTGGCTCCATAGTGAAAGTTGTTCAGTTTGATGAGTAGAATACATGCTCGAGTTATCCACAGTGATAAAAAATTACCCGTATATCGACACAATCGGAAGTCGATAAACGTGCAATCCCTTTGACATATTAAAAGTGCTACCAAAATTTCGGACTCTGCTTATGAGACACAGAAAACTGTACTAAATTTAAACTTGCATAGCGACGAACTAATTTAATATTTATTTGAAAATTGAAGCATCCATGTTACAAAGTGATGAAAACCAATAAAAATTATACAAAAATGCGAAAATAACATGTGTAAAGATGAGCGTTTAGATAAAATTTATAATATTTTGTTCAAAAACGTGTTTTATATTAAATTTTAACCATCTGTAACAACATTGACATAAATATTATTTGGTAGAATTTAAGTAGAATTTGAAACAGGACTGGTAGATTTTGGTAGATTTCAGCAGTAATTTTGGTCACGCTGAAGGACATTGTGCGACACAAGAACATTATAGGTGTTACTTAGTAGCTAAAGTGGGTACATACATGAACCCTGAAAGGGCACAGCGATATTAACAATAACAAGAAGTAATATTAAAGATAAAAAAAAGTACAATGTCAATAGTTCAATGTCTTTAGGTTCTTTTCGTTGTTTTTGGTTCTTTTGGTAGGTTTTGGTAGTTTTTGGTAGTTTAGTTTTTTTTTAGTTTTCGGTTATTTTGGTAGATTTTCGTAGTTTTTGGTTATTTTGGTAGATTTTTATACTTTTTGGTAATATTTGATAGAAGAATGAAAATTACCAAAAACTACCATAAAAACAAAAGAGTTCTTGACGGCTTGGCTACGGGGTGGGTCTGTTGACATCAATAAAATATTTGTTTTGCAAAAGAGGTGCATTCGAATCGTAAGCGGAATTCAGTCGGTAAGGGTGTCATGCCGATCCTTGTTTACCGACTTTAAATTACTCACTGTGATAGCTTTGTATATCCTCGATCTGTGCAAAATCGTGAGACTATACCCCGTAGTATTCCATAGCAAGAGATTAAATTTAACTCGCAAAAATGAGCTACTGTGACAAATGAGCGATGACTACAAAATAAAGTCTATACTGTTCTTGTGTATAATAAAATACCAGATGACATTAAAGCCGACAAGAAATATCTGAAGGTTAAAGAATTATTAATGGAACAGTGTCCCTATGACTTTAATTAGTTTCTTCAGTATTAGTAAACAAACAGGCATCAATCTGAGTAGAAAAAAATTTGTTGCAGTCCGATTATTTGTACCTCAATAGGTTATTATAATTTTTAACTAATCAAATTGAACTGATTTTATAACATTTAACTAATTTCATTGTAGTAGTGAAAGGTGGTAGTCAAGTTATTGTCTGGCACATATTGTTTAAATCTGTTTTTTTCTTGATGTTTATAAATTATATTGTAGTGTGACTAATATGTACCATTACAATCTGTAACTTATGTACCTACCTACAATTTAAGGTAAATAAATTAAATGAAATGAGATGAACTAAAAAGTACCAAATTAACCATAAACTACCAAAAAGTACGAAAAATTACCAAAATAACAATAATCGACCAAAAAGTACGAAAATCTACCAAAAAAACCAGAAACTACCAAAATAACCAAAATACCGAAAAGGACGAAAATCTACCAAAATAACTTTTTGGTTACTTTTGTACGAAAATTTACCAAAATCTACCGAAAGACTCAAAAACTACCATAAATAATCAAAAACTACCAAACAGTGCCCGGAAAGTAACTTTTGTGTTGTCTTGTGTCGCGCAATGTCTTTTCGCGCAAAATTCTGTCGTGCAAATGATTTTCGAAGTCAATCGTTTGAGTTACCTACTACGGTACAGAATTCACTCTTATTCCATTCTTATTTGAAACATATCTGACGACGATGATGATGATTTCAGATTATCAATCCTTACTTTGCTAGTAACAATAGTAATAAACTTAGTTATTCTGTTACAAAAATTAACGAGTAATAGTCAACCAATTTATAAAATGTACTTCTAGGTCCACATATCGTGACGGACAACTACGGAACCCTACACTGCATGTGGCCCGACACCCACTTGCCAGGTTTTTTATAAGTTACTTTGCCTTTGCCCCGTCACACTGGACAGAGTTTCGGTACTTCTGGTGAAACGTGGATGTTCTGAGGTTTCAGAATATCTCTGACTACCCCCTCGGGGAATATAGTCGTGAGCATATGCTTATGCTACTTTGCCTACTTTAGCTAAAAATTTTTTTGTTCATTAATCTTCTAAGACAGAGTTGGGTGTTGCCGGTCACCGGTCTATTCGCAATGATTTCGAACGATTGACGGCCCATAGTAATTTGTATGAAGAAAAAGTCCAAAAAAATATGTGATTTTTGGTAACAAATTGCAAAAAAACTAGAAGTCGTATCGAAAAACTGATTTGTTTAAAGTGTTCTTTGATGTTTTGCCATTGATTAGAAATATATTTAGTTTTTTTATTTTGTTTCACTAAGTCACAGGAATCGGAACGCGGCAGTGCTATTCTAGAGTTTTTCATGAAATTCTCGATTACTTTCTGATGTAACTACACAATTTTACTGAATTTTTTTTTGTTCATCTTGTACTTCACCTTTTAAAGAAGCGATGGTATTAATTTTGATTCTAAATATAGCTATTTACTATCCTCAAAAGTCGGAACGCCGAACCCTGTTTGGCCCGATTAGGGTAGTGCCGACCCTTAACAAGAAGACTTTTAGGTCGTTTTTTCGTAAATAAAAATATACCGTCAAGCTCAAAGACAAAATATGCAATCTACAGTGAAACCTGGATAACTGGGACATTAAGGGACCTGCAAATTTGTCTCACATAAAGAGGTATTCCACTTACCCAGTGTATCAGATATCCAGGTATAAATAAATATTGGTCTCATTTACAGAGGGTTCCACTAATAGAGGTGAGAATAGAGGTTATTTCAGTTATAGAGGTGTGATTATTAAATATAAAAATAATATCTATCTAAGCCGTGGTGGTCCAGTGGCGAGTAACCTTGCCTGCCATGCAGGAGGCGATGGTTCGTTCCCCGCACAGGCAGACTCGTACCAATGAGTTATTTTGAATTTATGTACGATTTGTAATACCACTCTGGCTTATTGGTGAAGGAAAACATCCTACAAGCTTTAATTTCGAGGCATGTATTGTACCCACTGTCCATTGTAAGTGGCGACGGGCTCACCCCCCCGTCACACTGGACAGAGTTTCGGTACACTAGTGAAACGTGGATGTTCTTAGTTTTTAGAATACCTCTGAATATTCCCCCTTGGGGAATAAAAACGCGAGCATATGCTTATGCTATGCTACTCGTATATCTATCTATCTATACAAATTCGTAGCTATACTTAAAATAATAGGGCTTAGTTTGGATTAACATCTATTTCATTTCAATCGTTTTATTCAATCAAAAGTAATGAGAGTATTTAAAGTCAGTGGTCTGCGCGTACGAAGTACCTATAATCTTCTCTTCTGGGTAAAACCAATCCTAGCCCACGACACAAGCGCAAAGGGAAATAATATTGGTTCCGACAAATAAATAAATCTCCAGCTATCTCTGTCCGACTTTTATTCTAATTTACCAGCGTTATAATAATATACCGACAAAAAAATTCAAAGCATACCGAATAAAATACCTAAATTTTGCTGACACCTATGAACACAATCAAATTACATTTCTACTTATAAATATATTAAACTTTGAATAACAAAACTAAACTTCTGAATAAAATACTGAACCTCCGACGAGATTACTGGGTTACTGACAACAGAGGTCATGTCAAAATAATCATTCTTTTACGAATTTTATGAGTTATTTAATTTTCTAGTGTTGGTTACCAAATATATTTTTTAACTCTCAACATTGATGAAAATACCGAAACTGGTCGGACCGCGCGAACGGCGTTTGAGCAAAATGCATTCGGTTGGGTTAGCGAGGAGCGAAGCGACGAGCGGGTTAGGTTTCTTGCGACCAGCCCCACGAGCCGAGCGAGCGCAGCGAGCGTGCCGCGGCAGCGGCCGGCGAGTGGCAGAACCGAATCGCTACTGTTTTAAATAGTAGACTAAAAAAAATGTTTACAAAAAAAAAACTTAGGTTAGGTTAGGTTAGGTTAGGTTTGGTTAAGGAAAAAAAAAAAAAAAAAACTTTTTTTTTTTAAAGTTGAGATTTTTTTTTAAAAGTTATAGGTTAGGTTAGGTTAGATAGATTAGATTAGTAGTAACTAGAATTCATGATTATAGTAAGTACATTTTTGTATTTTTAATAACTTTCTGGACAAGCGCCAACAATAGAAATTTAAGTATAACATTGTAGTAAAAATAGCACAGAGTTTATGAAAAATTAAATGTAATTGATGAATTTCTAGTTGGCAAGTAAAGGTAATAATTACAAAGCATTGTTATCAGTAGAACATAATTTTATATGGTAAAAAAGTATTACAGCAATTAATAGTCATAAGATTTTTTCTGAGATTTAAGTATATCATTCGGTCGTTTCGTCATTTTTAGTCGGACAGAAGTAGTCGGAGATTTAGTATTTCGGGCAGTAAATATTATATTTTTAGTAAGGACATTTTTAAATTTATTATCGGAGCTTTTATTACTACCCAAGCGCAAATAGACTGCGTACCTTTATCGTCAACAATTGTAGTTAAACTATTACGACTTCATCTCTACGGTACATGATACCGGCACAGAGGATTGTACAGAGTAACAGCTTCATAGGAGCTTCGATTACATTAGCCTATTCTTGTAGGGCTGTCTAAAAGGAAATAAATTTGATTGAAGTATGAAGGATAATGTTTTACAATATGTAGTAGGTATATTGTTTTTCTTTTTTGTTGTTGTTGTTTGTTGTGTTATTTATTATTTGTTATTTAGTTGAATAAAATGAGTTTAAATTAAAAAACCGTTGCCGCCCGATCCGTCGCTTTACGCGAGTGACTCAAAAATTGTATGTACTTACTTGTCACGATCTTTGGGGAAGGTATATGATGAAGGAGATGTTTGTGTTCCTCCTCGTATTATTAAAGCACACAGTGCAATAATTAACCATTTCGTTTAATATTATTAAACTACTTTTAAACGTGCTCGAGTAAAATGAACGATAGGTATCTCACACATTAAATTCACATGACGTTCTACAATGACAGTGACGATCAAACAGAAAATAATCCATAGACATCTTGATATTAACAGAGGTCAGTGGCTCCAATCTCTTTCCGAAAGGAAGAATGGACAATATCTCACACATTAAATTCACACCCTCGTTACGCCGTAACCACCCGAAGCACAGCCAAAGTGTCCCCTCGGCCTCGTTCGTGAGCCCCGTAGGTGAACGCGCACACAATCATACTGCGCATGTAGTGATGCGCCGCTTTTGCGAGCTTGTTTGAAGCTGTAACTCTGTACAATATAATCCTCTGTGATACCGGCGCATACGCAATAGAATCTACTTTGTTGGTTAAAGTTCTACTTTGCGGTAGTCTCTTATTTAAGTTGAAGGTATTGAATTAGGAGTTATAGGTTTAGTACCTGTGGTTTACCGATGTGAGCAAATGAGGAAGTGTTCGGGTCACTGGTATTGAAAGAGTAGTGTACATAATGCAGGGTTTTGGCACATGAGTAAATATCTCTACAGAGAACAAGCTTCAAATAAGCGGCCGCTTTTGGTGCATGCTCACTCTAGCGCGCGTTGGAGGACGCACGAATGGATGTGCGCACATATCCCGGTTGAGTGTGTGCACCTGTTCTTAGTTCGTACGCCCTTCAAGCGCGCTATGCTGCCGTGCTAAGCCAAAAGGGCATATGTCCGAAAATGACCAAGTCTGTTCTTTTTTTATTTGGATTCCTTGAACTGTAAGGAACCAGAATTTGTAAACAAAATAAAATCTATATTTACTAGAAGTGCCTGAAAAACGACTAACCAATTTGACGTAAAGATGTTTTTCTCACCAATTCTTACAGATATTAGACGTATGTCTGAAATACTAAGGGAAAAAGTAGTATGATTCACTTACCTTAGTAGAATAAGACGTAAAGTGTAGCAAGAAACACGATGGATTTTATAATTTTTACCGCAAATTATAACAACTTTCCTTAGCGGTTTTGACCTGTCATCTATAAAAACATTAAAACACGTTTTTCTCGAAATCGCTAAAACGGGCAAGAGCCCTTTTGGCTTAGCACGACAAACATACCGCTTGAATCACTACTTCTAATCGTACTTTTTGTATGGACAAACTGTCGGTGCCTGCCTAAAGGTGATTTTTTCCCTAGATTTGTACCTGTACCGAAAGTAAAGAATCAAAACAAATCTTTGCCGATGGATCTATTAAGTGTAGTAAGTATGCACTAGATACCTATGTTATATGGGTATGTTATCGTGTCATATTGTCACGTTTGGTTCACCTATCTACACTAATTGAATGCTTATCTACCGTTGTGATGTGAGTACCATCGAAACTATGCAGGTGACGCAGTTGTGAAGATACATAGACAAATTAACCTAAAAGACTATCTAATCCATACTCTTCTTCGTAGAGACTGGCAGACATTTTCAGTGATTATTGATTCTTCTTCTTTGCCTGGCCCTTTCCCATTTTATTTGGGGTCGGCCCTCCGTGTCATATGTCTCCAGGCAGCTCGGTCCTGGGTCGTCTCTTTGTTGACTTGGGCTTCTTTGAGGTTCTTATTTACTAAGGACATCCATGTAATTCGGGGTCTTCCTCGTCCTCGGGGTTCAGTATCGATATCTAGCACTTTTCTGGTCATGTGGTCGGATGGTCGCCTCATAACATGTCCGTACCACCGCAGACGGCTCTCCTGTAATTTATCTGGGATAGGTGTCACTTTGAATGTGCCTCTTATGTGTGTGTTTCTGACATGATCCAGCCTAGTTACACCACCTGCCCACCCTTCAGTGATTATTGATTGGTCCACGATATACTTACAGACGGACTCCGCGAACTGGTAGGCGTAGTGTGGGACGCCCTGCTGCCCGCTGGACAGACGACCTAAAAAAAGTAGCGGGGAGCGACTGGATGAGGAAGGCCAAGGACAGAGTTTTGTGGCGCTATGTTCAGCAGTGGACGATGATAGGATGATGATGATGATCCTGACAGACTGTTCGTCCCACTGCTTTGTAACACTGTGGGTCCAGTAGGATTTACAAGTTCTGATGTCTCCACTGCTTGACATGGGTTATCGGATGAGCCATGACTTGAATTCCTTTGGCCTGAGTTTGTATTGCATAGGGAAGATTGGAGGAGAAGAGCAAAAGCTTTTGGACAGCATAGAACAAGCTACATCAATATAATATAATATTACCGAGTAAGTACTCCTTTCGAAATAGAATTAGAATTGACTTGTGACCGTGACCGTGCGTTAGGTATATTTGATTTAGCCAGTGGTGTAACAAATCGTACATGAATTCCGAAAAAATCATTGACACGAGTCGGCATGGACGGGGATCGCACGCGCTTCCTGCACGAGAGGCAAGGTTACTCGCCACTGGACCACTCCGGCTTTTTGCTTTGCTCTTGCTTGACAGTTGTAATAATTAGGGGGAGAAACACCCACCCCCCGTGTCAGGTTATTCGCCGTAAGTCAGTGAGATCCCACAAGGACAAGTCACTGACAAACACCCAGGGTGCACCCCGGCCCGTACCCACTGCCGTGCCGTTCCCTACAGACTCTTACGCACATATCCCACTGCCGTACTCATACAAAGAGACCAGAAGCAGGTGTGCCACACGTGGAGGTTATGTATCATTGGTTAGTGGTGTGGCTCTGTTGAGATAGGCAGGCAGGTCGACAACCAATCATACTGGATGTATACAAAGTGTAAACATAACAAATCGTCACCTACGCCGCGAAGATGTCGCCGCGAAAAATAAGGATTATACAGGAGAGCCAATTCAATCGTTTTTTTCCGTTTACGCGCTTATTTTGTTCATATTTTGAGATATAACAATCATTTTTAATTCTATTAGTCCTAGAGCTTCGTCTTTTTATGATTTTTGTATTTATCAAATTTTTTACCAATTGAGCTCTTCCCTAGCATTGGCGACGAAACTAATACTTATATTTTTGTTGTCAATTCTGAATAACCGCCTCTTTCCGATCGGCTGATTGTTAATCTTTATTGTTATCACAAATACTCGTACACAAATAGATAAGATACTCACAAGTATTGCAAGGTTGGAAGGACTTACCTGTCTGTTAACAATGGGCATGTTTCTATTGATTGATTGATTTTGAAGTTTTGTTTTGTTACACGGGATTTTTTTAGTATTCCTTACCAGAAATGATAAAAAGGAATTCTTATGGAGTCACTTTGGTGTCTGTCCGTCCGTCTGTCAACACGTTTGTCTCAGAGGCTGTCTAAAAGAAAAAAATTCAAAAAAAAAAGAAAGAAAAAGAAAGAAAGAAAAGAAAGAAAGAAAAAAAGAAAAGAAAAAAATCAGTATAAAGAAATTCTATTCTATTCTATTCTAGAAGCTGAAACTTTGGCATAGTTGTACCATATCTTTTTAAGAGTAGTAGTCGTTTAGTAGTAGTAGCAGTTTTAGTAGTAGTAGTTTTTTTAGTAGTGTGAATTCTGTGACTTGCACCAAAACATATTAATTATTTAGGCTTATTGTATTTAGTGGTGCTCTGTCTCACACTGCTCATACAAATCACAGTGACAGCATCATTTTTTTGCAACCCTTAGCTTAGGTACCTAATATGATTCCAAGACAAAAGTAGTAATATAAAATGTGTTACCTATAGGGTCCTTCTTAATATGCTGACTGGTTTTTATGGGAACGATCAGACCGTCAACCTGAACAATTTAATAAATGGGACCAACATCGAAATCGAGAAAAAAAAAATCTGATGTTCCATACATAACTGCAAAATTCCTCTACCTACATGTATGGGACCGCATATTTTAGATGTGGGCTTAATGAGAAAGTTGTTCAGTTTGATGGTCAGATCATCTCCACAAAAACCACATATATATAATTCGCCATATAAATCATCATCATCAATCATCATTTAAAATTCGCCCGTCTTGCCGTCGTGTCACGTGTCATAATAATCAGTAGCAATGCAAGTTGGATGCATTAGCGGGGTCACTGACCGGGCAGGGCAGGTCGCTCGTTGAGAAATGTGTGAACCTCAGACTGACAGTTTACTATTGTTTTAATGCTATTTATGTGTCTATACTGTATACGATACAGTAAAGATACGTCTGTTTTCCCAAGCAAATATGTACAATCAGGATATTTTTAAAAGAAGAGTTAATAGGCGTTTTCTGGGCGAGCGCGCTACATCCTCGGCTTCATCAACACTTTCCAACAGGTGAGCTGAAGCCAAGCGCAAACCAATTTCTAATAAAAAAAAAGAAGATATTCTTGAAAAAATGCTCTGGAAACTTAGAGACAGGCGGATTTGTATGTATGAAATTGTAACGAAATATTATGGGGTGGCAGGGTTATTAACCCTCGACCAACCCCTGCCTGGGCTAGCCACTGTAAGAACTACAAATCGAAAAACTTACTTTTTGCATGTAAAAAGGCAGCCCAAGTTCGGTAAAATGACGTAACATGTTTTAATTAATGAAAACCACTTCTTGCTCACTACTCACTACTCTTTAAAATGGCAAGGTTGTTACATGCCCCTGTGAGTCATTTCATCTATGTTTATAAAACGTGTCTGACTGGCAGACAGCGCACGAAGATAAAAACATGCTTGGAATTAAATTCTACATAGGGGTACTCTGCACTGAGAAATGATTTTTCAATATCCTCGGACAAAGTCGCAGGCAAGCTAGTTCTAAGGTGTTACAAAAATACAAATAAACATTTAAGGCGGTGCAGGTGGATTAGACCATGTCCCATACTACGAATAAAGTCTTTATTCGTAGGTTCCATACTAGATATATTGTAATAAAATTACAAGAAACTTGTACATGTTCAAAAGGACAAAATTTGAGACAAGGATTTTGAGTTTAGGGTCAAGAGATTTAGGATCTCAAGATGAGATCCTTTCGACTTTCCGTCTTTCAGTTTTGTGTAGTAACTGATAAATATAATAATACGAACTTGGCTGTACACACTGCCGTACGTTTGATACATCGTAATATTATATGCTTAGTAATACTATGCTTAGTATACTTTCTTCATAATGTAAATGGAATATGCAGTGAATCCTTAATGTAGCCATTGACGTTTAAAATCGCTTTTAGATTATCAATTAGTAACATGAAAGCGTTCATCGACTGCTAAATGTCTAATTGATGCTAATTAATTTTAATCTAAAATCTTAAAATATTATTAATTTTAGATCAGGATTTAATCACGGCGGGAAAATCATTAGTCTCACTAATATTATTAATATCAAAGTTTGTGACGATGCTTGGATTTTTGTATGTTTGTGACGCCATCACGCATAAAATGGCTGAACGGATTTGGATGAAATTTATCACGCAGATAGAATATGTTCTGGATTAACACACAGGATACGTTTTCAGGTCCACGCAGACGGGAGTCGCGTGCAACAGCTAGTATATCATAAAGAATAACATGAACAATAGTTTTAAGGGTATATTATTCGGAGCGCGCTCCATACAAAAGTACTATGGTGATATTTTCAATACTAACTAATTAAAGTCAATGACATTTTGCAGAAACAATCTAGAAACAAATTTCTATGCTTGTATGGAGTCAGATTTTCGTTAAAATGTATAGTTTTCAACTGGCTGTGCCTCAAAGATTTCCATACAAATCTTAAATTAATTATAGCATTACACCTGTAATTTTAACGAAAATCAGACTCCATAGAAGCATAGAAATTTGTTTCTAGATTGTTTCTATAAAAATTTCATTGACTTTAATTGGTTAGTATTGAAAATATCACCATAGTACGTTTGTATGCAGCGCGCATTTTCGCTCTCGGAATAAAATTCTCTTAAGGAATTTGCTATAGCTTTAGGGATCCTCATTCATTACACTTCCCGACGAACAAACATAAATCTACGTTATGCATTATGTACACTTACATAGACAGATGTAAATAGCGCACCTCGCACAGTGAATCACATTCTGGCCTGGATGACGTAATGCAGATGACTGTTATGTATGTACTTGTTAACATCTCTGATAATCGCTTCCTTTTGTTTTATCTATCTGCAGTTTTCCTTCTTTGCTTAGGTCTTTGCGTTTGCTTCGATGGTTTTATCATTTCCGAGTCCGACTGCCCAACAAATACCCTAGGTTTTTAGCAACCTTTTGTGTACAAACCCCAACGCTCACCGGCAAACTAAAAATAATGTATTCAATTTACCTAGTTGTTACGAACTCCTTGTAACCATTTTTATTCATTTTTTGATTTGTATATTATTTCGTTTTTTTATTGACTTTGTCAGATAGAAATTAAATCAATTTTGTCCTAGCAAAGGTTTTTCTCTTCTCGAATTAAAAACAACTGTTAGTCTGTTAATTTTTGGCGACTATAACCACTTCGCAAGGGTTTATGGCTGTATAGTCGATACTACCAGACACCTTAGCGACACCTCTTTTCGAATATACAGGGTAGTAGTAGGGATTCGCCGGTTCTGGACCACTTGCTCTGGGCCAATCAGAGGGCTCCTTTGGGTCGGCCGTTTTTGCACCACGCGAATTAAAACCGCGGATTAAATTAATTGGACCGCTATAAAGTTTATCCGCGGTTGATATCAAAGTAATTCGCGGTATCGATTTAATTGATTCGCGTTTTCAATTAAATTGCTCTATTAATGTAGTAGTAGGGATTCGCCGGTTCTGGACCGCTATAAAGTTTATCCGCGGTTGATATCTAAGTAATTCGTGGTATCGATTCAGTTGATTCTGGACCAATGTCTGGGCCAATCGGAGGTGGTTATTTCGATGAAATTAATACTTTGTGATTTTTATATCACATTTATTAGAGAAACAAATTCAGGGTGGTCCTCGTGATGTTACCTGTGTGAGATTTTTGGAAAGCGGCAAAAGACAAAGAGGTGATCTATTGTTAAATGGTACTTTAAGACCGTCCCTTACAAACTTTCACAAAAAACCGACTCATGAAAGAGGCTGGGTACTATTGTATATTGATAATAAAAGCGTGGTGTTTACAACGTTTATTGTTTAATGGTGTTTTAAGACCATCTTGGGCAATAACGTACAAGTTTTAACAAGAAATCTACTTATTAAGTGTCTAAATAAAATGCATGTTTGTGCAGGTTATTTATTGTTCAATAATGGTTTTTTAGGTATAAAAATTTATTTAAAAAATATAGTTTTCAACATTTCAGATATCAGTAAATCATTATACAAAGTGTCATCATCTGAAAACATTTTAAGAAAGTTAGACATCGAGATACCCTTATATCTAAAGTGAATGTATACTAAACAATATAAACCACAAACTGAACTTAAATAGTTTTGTATTACTTTACTATTGTAAATACTTCTTTTCGTATTTCTCTCCAAAAACGTAGCATGATAACCAGTTGGCTTTCGACCAAAAGAATCAAAATATTCGCCAACACCGTCCACATTTATAAAAATAGCGATCCAATGAGAACCAGGTTTTGTATCAGGATCCAAATTACTTATCAGATAACATGGTAAATGAACCCGTACTGGTATTCGATTGGCTGCAAAAACATTAAATTCCAGGCGTGAATCAACTTTTTTCATACATTTTTGAATATCTTGTGTATTCATTGTACCCATTCAAAACAAATTATTAACATTTATTTACTAAATATTCGAAGCTTACATCAGTGATGATAAACGCTAATTAAAAAATATATAGTGGTGTTTGGCATTTATATTTATTTTACACTTAACTATTGTAGTCTATAATAACATCACGGTTTTTATTTATTTCAATAACACTGTCAAATTCAGCGTATATCATACAGTTTACAGTTGTTGCAAGAGATTTATCAAATCGAACTTCCAATCGAACGCTACCACGTTTTATTATATTCCAATGTGAATGTGCGTTTGCACATAAATCAGGAGTCATATCAAAAGCCATTAAACAATATCCATTTGCAAAACTTTCTTTCGAGATTGAATTTCCCTCATTCAGGAAATGAATACCTGTTCCTGAGAATAAAGTGTGATATGCACTTGTAAACACATCAGTACTAAAAGATGTTTGTAATGTTTTTGATGGTATTTGATGGCCGTCTACATATAAGCTAAATAAATTAACACCGTGATTACTAAAGTTAAAGGGATTTGTATTAAGGCTACCATTGAATGCTCCATTATTTACGAACCCAACTACACATCGCTTAGGTACTTGACCCAGGAATATATTGTCTATAGCTTTTCCTTGAATTCCTGCTGGAATTGTTAATACTTTTACTTCTGCACGTGTAATGGGATATTTTGCAGTTGTGGTGGCTAATACTTTTTCATGAGCAAGTAATATTGATGGGTTTATTCTAGCTTTGCGCATTATGAGAGAAGCAGTAGAAATGTGAACGTTGAATTTAGTATCTACCGATGCACACATGAGATTGAAAGTTTCTTTAGTACGTACTAATTTCACACGCAATTCCACACCGTTAATTAAAAACTTTTCTTGATTAAATATATCTGCATGTAAATGTCCAATCATTTCAATTGTGTTACTTTCCTTTGCAATGTTTTGTCTTTTCGTAAATCCTTTGTTTGTAGCGTCACATGAATCCATGTTCCCCGCTGTATCTTCATACCACAACCCGCAAGTAAGATGAGACTCTTTAGCAGCTGGACCATAATTAAGTAAAGTCTGTGGATTATATCAAATTACTAATAAAAACGCAGTGATCGAAGACGGTCTGAACGTTCTGTATTTCTTTTGATAACACCGCATGGACTTGCACAAACGTGTTCTTTCCTTAAGTCTACATTAGGAACCGTTTCTTTCTCATTATGCAAACAATGGGTGGATACCTGTCTGTTGTTATCTGTTAAAATAGGTACCTGGTATTAAATGTCTTGTCCAACCTTTTTTTTTTTGTTTTTCGTCAAAAGAGATGCCGCTCTTTTGTTGTGTCCCTTTATTTAAATGAAATATTATTTCTTTAAAAGTGCAAGATGCATGTTTGTGCAGGTTCGTTTTTAATCATGTCGGTGCAGGTTTTTGCTGTTTTGTTTAACGCGCATCTTTTTTTTCCATTGTCTTCGTTCTATAAAAGCGGACTTCGTTCCAAACAGATGCATCAGTTTACCCTACGCAGTTCTGTTAACAACAGTTGTTCTTCAAAGTTATAGTAAAGTTATCTTGTACAGTGTGAGTGAGTGAGCCAGATTGAAAAATGGATGTAAGTATTTTGATTTAATTCACTTATCTTATTTATTTTCTATTGTGTGTTCTGTGTTTTATATCTTTAATTATGTTTTCATCGTATTACTTGTTGTGAATATTCTTAGTCAGTTATTGATGTTTCGTTCTTGATAGTTGTAACATTGTTTCTGACCACCCTGAAGGGGATTACAGTTGAGAGTATATGTATGTATGTCTAGTACCCTTAGTACATTGGTTAGGGCTAGGTGGTGCTTAGTGAAATATCTAAGAATATTATTTAATTTATTGTTTAATGTATTGTTTCAGTTTTCGGAAAATACTTTCAAACAATATTATTACGCAACCCCCGAAGCGAGTGATGAGGAGGGAACGCTTGCTGGCAAAGTAAAGCAAGCAATTGCAAAGAAGAGATCTGCCAACGACATAGACGGATTTTTCGAAAAACAGAAAAAGAAGTTGAAGTTAAAAAAGAAGTCATCGAGTGTGGCCCGAAGCTCTTCCGGAGCCGGAGGAGTGGCGTATATAACATCCAACAATGACGAAGGAGCAGATGCATCTCACCTCGTTAAAATAGAAATATACGATTTAAATCGAATTAAAAACGTTGTGCCATCGGAGCAATGGAAACTAGCTGATGTTCGAGTAAAATATTATGCAGATTGCGAAGAGGATAAACATCTTCAAAGTGCTCGCGATGTAATATTCAATATTACAAAATTATTAGCATCGAAGCAGGACTGTTCGAATTATTTCATAGACAATGACAAGAGTAATAAGAAATACAGTGACTGAAGTGATAAGAAATAGTGACTGAAGTGTTTTTTTATTTAGTTTTAATATTAAGTTCTTATAATTATTGTGTATTATTTTCTTAAACAAAACATCACCATGGACATTTTGAATTGTGATGACTACGATCTTCAACTCAACCAGCTTTGTGAAGATGTTGAAAGAGAGTACAACGAAGACAATCAACTGTACAATGTATGTGAAAATCTGAGTCAACATCAGTACAACACGTGAGTATTATTTTTTAACTTGTTGTAACGTGTAATTCAAGTACCTGCTATAATTTTTTGTTGTAAGACACCCCAAAACCCTTCTAAAGGATGTGGTTGGGGAGCTTTTAAGTATTTAAACAGGGGGTTCTCTGTCATTGAACTCATTCGTCTTGTGACTCTCGTACTTGTATTTCAATTTGTACAAAAAATGTTTTCAATTCATCAAAATACTAGATTAGCTCCACATGAGATTGCAACGCTAAGCAAATCTTTAATATTAAATAAAATGCATAGTTCAATACGGATGTGGTATATTGAAAAAGTGTTACCTATCTCGATGTTAAACGACCCAGATATAGTACCATATTTTACTCCATGTAATGGACATAATAATATGGAAACTAAAAATGAACCCCCATCTGATGAAATAGATGGAGTTATGATAATGCAGGCGTATTGCCTAACCTGTCAAAAAGAGTTCCGTCAGTATCTAAACCATATAATTTTCATGATTTAAGTATACACTAAACTCATAAATATACTCATGATAATTTTTATTTTACAGATCTTCGCAAGACGGAGGAGGATTAAAGAGACAAACAACGACTTCGGAGATAGAAGAGTGCCCACCGACAAAGAAGAAATATGGACCTTCGACTTCACGTTACGATGAAACTACACCGCCGCAAGCGTCGGAGACTAATGTAAGTACAGAAAATAATGATAAAATTGAATGTTCTGTGTGTCATGCGCGTGTGTCAAGGAAATATTTTGTAAACCATTTAAAGAGCAACAAACACAAAAACAATGTGTTAACGTCTGATAGGGAATTTTCTAACGTACAGTTAATCGAAAGCGTATTCGGAAATAGAGTTGTTACTTATAGAATATTACCTGATAGTGTCCAAACATTTGAAACACCGGAACTGTTTTTACAAAATGTTAAAGACCGAATATTTAAATTATTAGATCGTTCAATTATTGATCAAGTTGTCATTAAAGTTAATCTGATTCTTACTGCGAATTTTACTCAAGAAACAAAACAGCTAAATAACACGTTTGATTTTCAAATAAGTAATTATGTTGTTTTTACTGGTGATGATAAAAATATTATTTTTTCATTACTTAGTAATGAAATTTTAAACAAATTATCAAATTTTGAGAGGAAAGATAGTGGGTGGAGTTTAGTTAAAATAAATCATATAGATCTGAACATCAACAAATTTAACCCATTATGTGGTTCGTCATACATCGACTTACCAGTAGACATAAAAAATAAAAAAGCCGTGATTAATGTACAAAATAAGGACCATGAATGCTTTCGTTGGGCTGTATTATCCGGATTATATGAGCCAAAAGATAATAAACATACTAACAGGGTAAGTTCTTACACGATCCATAAAAATAAATTGAAATTTGGAAATCTTCCTTTCCCAATCAAAATAAGTGATGTTTATAAATTTGAAAAAATGAATGATATGAGTATTAATGTTTTTGGTCTAGATTATAATTCCGGCAGTAAAAAACACAGCATTGTGGGTCCATTACACTTTACAAAATGTAGGAAAACTATCCATTTAAATTTATTATACATAACCGAAGGTAACAGAGGACATTATTGTTATATCAAAAATTTATCTCGATTGGTATCTAACCAATTAACGTCATCAGAACATGCACTCCATATTTGTGATGGGTGTTTATTACATTTTTCATCACTTAACAAATTAGTGAAGCATCAGGAAAATGATTGTTTTCATGTATGCACAAATTTACCTTCCCCACAAGATACAAAGAAAAATTGGTTTGATGAATTGACCCCGTCCAGCCAAATTTCTTTCAATAATTATGAACGTAAATTACGACTACCGTTTGTTGTATATGCCGATTTCGAAGCATTTTTAAACCCAATTCAAACATGTTCTGACAACCCAAATAAATCGTCAACTACTAATGTTCAAAAACATGAAATGTACAGTTTTGGGTACTATATCAAGTGTTCTTATAATGATTCCCTATCAACTTACAGAACTTATACAGGTAAAGATTGTGAGCAAACCTTCATGAAATTAATTAAAAATGACTTAGAAATCATTTGCAAAAAAAATACTTTTGTTAAACCTCCATTACCTTTAACAAAGGAAAATAATGCTAACATCGCACAAAGTACTGTTTGTTTTATTTGCACGCAAAATTTAAATGAGAATTCTACGATTTCATACAATTGGCATACTGGTTTATATGAAGGAGTTGCTCATCCTTCTTGTTGTGAAAAATACAGAGCACCTAATTTCATACCAATATTTTTCCACAACTTAAGCAACTATGACGCTCATTTCATAGTGCATGGACTAAGTTTTGAAGATGGTGACATAGAAGTTATCCCTGAGAACAAAGAGAAATATATTTCTTTTTCAAAAAAGTTGAACATTAATAATCGTTCAATGACGTTGAGGTTTCTTGATTCATTTAAATTTATGTCTAGCAGCCTTGACAAATTAGCTAAAAATCTAACATCCCAACAATTCAATGAATTGAAATTAATTTTCCCATACGAAGAAGACTTTAAAAGATTAATACGTAAAGGTGTTTATCCATATGAATTCATGACATCATTTGAATCATTAAAATTAACTTCACTTCCCCCTCGCGATAAATTCTTTAGTTCTCTAACAGATAATCACATATCAGAAAACGATTATGAACATGCTATTGATGTGTGGAATCATTTTGGATGTCAGAACATGGGTGATTATTCCGATTTGTACTTAAAAACAGACGTATTATTATTAACTGATGTGTTTGAAAATTTTAGAAACGTTTGTCTTACAACATATGGATTAGATCCTGCTCATTATTACACAGCACCAGGATTAAGTTGGGATGCCATGTTGATTATCACTAAAATTGAATTAGAACTTTTAACTGACATTGATAAAATAGCTTTCATCGCAAATAACATCCGGGGTGGTATATCACAATGCAGTAATAGATATGCAAAAGCTAATAATAAATTTATGCCAGAATATGATCGAAACACTCCTTCTTCATTTCTCATGTACCTAGATGCAAATAATCTTTACGGTTGGGCTATGTCTCAATGCCTTCCGACTGGCAAATTTGAATGGGTTGATGTAAAAACAGATTACAATGTTTCGAACGATGCTGAACACGGTTTTATTTTGGAAGTTGATTTAGAATACCCCAGCGATTTACATGACTATCACTCTGACTTACCATTCTGTCCTGAAAATGTATGTTTAGGGAACACGAAAGAAAAAAAATTGATTCCTAATTTAAATAAAAAAACAAACTATGTCATTCATTATAGAAATCTAAAACAGTGCTTAGGAAAGGGATTACGCTTGCTTAAAATCCATAGAATTCTGAAATTCGAACAATCAGCGTGGTTAAAAAGTTATATAGATCTTAATACTCGCATGCGTTCGTTAGCATCTTCTGATTTTGATAAAGATTTTTATAAACTGATGAATAATTCGGTATTTGGTAAAACGATGGAAAATGTAACGAAGCGAGTTGACGTTAAATTATTGAATCACTGGCAAAATCGTGGTAAAACTCAAGGGGTTCAATCTTTAATAGCTAGACCCGAATTCCACAGTTTATCAATATTTTCTGATAATTTAGTTGCAGTACAGTTGAATAAAACAAAAGTCTTGTACAACAAACCAATTTACCTGGGTTTTTGTATTTTAGATTTATCAAAAACTTTAATGTATCAATTTCATTATGATTTTATGAAAACGAAATTTCATGAAAACCTTAAACTGCTTTACACAGATACTGACAGTTTAGTGTATCAAATTTTTACAGAAAACTTTTATCTGGACATAAAACCAGATCTTAACTTGTATTTTGATACATCGGATTATCCCCTTAACAACGAATATGGCTTACCATTATTAAACAAAAAGCGATTAGGTTTTTTCAAAGATGAAAACAACGGACACATTTTTAAGGAGTTTGTGGGTCTCCGATCTAAAATGTATGCAATAGATGTTCAAGATAATAACATTATTGCTAAAGCAAAAGGCGTTAATAAATGTGTTACTAAAAAGTTTTGTCTCGATGATTATAAAAAGTGTTTATTTGAAAAGAATATTCAACGTTGTGAAATGTTGCGATTCAAATCAATAAAGCACATAATATTTACTCAAAAAATTACTAAAATATCACTCTCACACAACGATACAAAACGATATTTATTAGATAATTCTACTGATACTCTTGCGTGGGGTCATTATAGGATATTAAAAACGACACCTACCGCGGAATCAATCAACTGAAAAACCTTGATACAAAATAAACACACAGAACAAACAATGGTATTATTAGTTTCTGTACAATTATAGAAGTGTATGTCATTTGCCATTCGATGTATTTTATGTATCTTTTTAGAGATTTTCTTTTAGAATATAACAGCTATCCATTGTTCTTTTAATAATATTGTAATAGTTAAAATGCATGTTTTTAAATATCTAGCATTATTATGTAAATAAATGTAGAAGTAGTTCTTTGTAGAATTTAAGTTGTAAAATAAACAATTCATGAATAATTATTAATTTCTTTTTATTTTCATTATTCTTTCACCTGCTTTCTTTATAAGTAAGAATTTTGTTTAAAATGAATCATTCAAAACTTACTCGTCTTCAAATCAACACACAGTAAATTATTTTAATATGATTCATTTTTGTCATCCTTTCACAACTATTGTAGCGGGGCCAAGTGGTTGTGGAAAAACTAAATTTGTGACAAATTTTCTAAACTATTGCAAAAAAATATGTGACGTTGAATTTCATGAAATAATATGGTGTTATGATGAAATGCAACCACTTTATAATCTAGAAAAAGTTAATTATAATCAAGGTATTCCAGATTTGAATATGATTGATGGGAAGAAACCTAGACTTATAATAATTGATGATCTTATGAGAGAATCAGATGGTCGTATTGTCGATATTTTTACTAAAGGTAGTCATCACAGGAACCTGAGTGTATTTTATATTACTCAAAACTTATTCCATCAAGGTAAAGGTCAACGAGATATTTCTTTGAATTCTAGCTACATAATTTATTTTAAAAACCCGAGAGATAGAACACAAATAAGATATTTAGCTCGTCAAGTTAATCCTGACAATTCAAAATTTGTTGAAGAGGCATATAAAGATTCAACTACGGAAGCTCACGGGTATATGATGATCGATCTGAAACAAAATACTGATGATATGTATCGTTTTAAAACTAAAATCTTTCCATTTGATAACTACTGTATAGTTTATATTCCAAAGAGGGGGTATAAATATGATGTTCATCGACATATTTCATTCAGTTCTAAATAATGTCAGAACAGGAAACAACTAATCACAATTTCCTGAAAGCATTAAATACGTTAAAGTCAGAATACCGCGAAGCATTGTTAGAAGTTTGTAGCGACGAAGAAATAAAATATTTTTGTGAATGCATTTTGAAAACATTTGAAAATAAAATTAATATAAAGGAGACCAAGGAATCTATTATTAGTATCTGTAAACTGAACTGTTTTTTCTCAAGTGATATTAAATAGAAATCAATCATAAAAGAACAGTATAAAATAATGATTGGAAGAGTAAAGACGCATCATGGACTATTAAAAGCACTTCTTAATCTCAAACCCAAATATCGAGACGCATTATTAAAAATTTTAGGAGAAGACGAAATAAACTGCATAAGTGAGTGTATATTTAACGTTTTAAAGGGCAAAGTACCGTTAAAAGATAAAGATAAATCTATACTGAAGAAACACAAGAACGTTCTTAGAAAGTTAATATCCAAAGGCGAAAACAAAACTAGGAAACGTTTAATAGTTCAAAAGGGTGGTGCGTTTCTGCCTATCATATTAGGAGCAGTTCTTTCTACATTAATAAATACAATAACCAAGTAAAATGGAGAATACAAAGAAAATGATACTTGTTGATCCAAGTGTAATAGAAAATCTTAAAAAAAAGGAGAATTCTAGTGATGACACTCTTTCAAGGTTGGATCAGGAAATGGATAAAATTATAAGTAGTAAATTGGATGATCGTGAAAAATGGTCTTTATACTATCAAACACTTCAAAGATATTTTCACTTTAGTGATCAAAACAAATTACCATTAAAATTATCGATAGTTAATGATGTTGTCAATGAAATAAAACACGAGAAAGTTGATGCACAAACACAAACCGAACCAGTAGAAAAAGAGGTTTCTTCAGAAGAAGATGTGTTGCACGTATACAATCATGCTTATTTGCTAAGATTAATACCGAAAACATTCAAGCAAAAGGGTCAATTTTTATTAGATTGCATTTTAAAAAATCCAGATAAAATCAAATGGGATGATAAAGGTACAATTGTTATTAACAATAAAACTATTCCTAACAGTAATATTGTCGATTTAATTAACGACATATTAAGACAATTAAAAAGACCAAAACCTTTAGCGTGGGAAGAATTTGCGAAAACTTTGATTGATATTGGGGTACCCTTGTCATGTATTGGTAATCGTGAGACCCAAGAATACCTTAAAAACTATACTATAGAGAACTTAAAGGAGACTCCAACACGTACACCAACATCGTCTAGAGCTAAAGAAAAAAGAAGAATCGATTGGGAAAGATGGACACCCTATTGAATATAGAAGATATTTATTATGATGTTGCTCACCCAGCGGGGTACGGCAGCGTTAACAAACTTACTGAATCTATGAAAGGTAAAATGAACAAAAAGCAAGTACAAGATTGGCTTCGATCGCAAGAAACATATACATTGCATAAACCAGTGCATAGAAAATTTCCTAGGAATAAATATATTTTGTCTAATTTTAATGAACTTTGGCAAGCTGATCTGAGTGACATGCGAACATATTGTCAATATAATGATGGTTTTAAATATATTCTGTGTGTTATTGATGTCTTCAGTAAATATGCTTTCGCAAGGCCACTGAAGAAAAAGAATTCAGAAACAATTAAAACATGCTTCGAAAGTATATTTGCTGAAGCAAAAGCTACTCCTAGACATATACAATCAGATAAAGGCACTGAGTTTGTTTCAAAAGACGTAAAACAATATTTTAAAAGTCATAATATTAATTACTACACTACGAACAATCCTGATATAAAGGCCAGTATTGTAGAAAGATTCCAAAGAACCCTAAAAATGAAAATGTGGCGCTATTTTACTCATAAAAATACGTATCGATATGTGAATATCTTGCAAGATTTACTTAATTCATATAATCACAGTTATCATTCAAGCATAAAAATGAGTCCATGTGATGTTAATTCTAGCAATATTATGACCGTCTGGTGCAACTTGTATGATAGACCAAAAAATCGAAATAATATCATGGAATCTCCAAAATTAGGTGTCGGTGATCATGTTAGAATTACTAAATATAAACATATTTTTCAGAAAGGATACGAAACAAACTGGAGTGATGAACTATTTGTAGTATCTTCCATAATTAATAGAAAACCTAAGGTAGTATATAGGGTGAACTGTTCATCAATGAACCAGGTAAATTTTGGAGGGCTGTAACTTTTTACTTTTTCGTCCTTTGCGGTTATGTATTTCATTAATAGTTCAGGAATTTATCTGGGTTTAAGATTGCATTAACGTTTTTATATATTTTTTAATAGTTTAGTCTTAAATACAGTTTAAACAAAAAAACATATTTGGTTCAATGTGCATGCCTAGGTGTACTCATTGAACCAGGGTATTTTCCACAATGAACCACCCCATGATATGTTCCTTTATTGTTTGATTTCACAGTGTTAGTGCATGATAATTAACCAAATATTGTTATTTTAAGTTTTATTATTACGCTTACAAAAATAATAAAAAATTATTAAAGCACAGTTTTACTAATAGATGATATATTTTTTTTTTAAATTAACTCAAAATTAGATATATTCTTAATATTTACTCTTCTAATAATAATTACAGCACAGTATTAATTACCTATAACAGGTATCTCTTCAAAAAAATTCAAAATTGTAAAACTATATCAACATTAGAGATATTCTTAATCATGACTCTTCTTTGAATAATCACACCACATTTTTAATCATAATTCTCTTAAAAAACACAATAGTGAAATTAAATCAACATAAGATACATTCTTAATAATTACTCTTTTGTTAATATTTTATATTTGTATTAGTTATAAAGAAACTTGGGCATTATTTAAAAAAAAATGATTTTTAATTACCTTCGTATTCAGCTAGGAATTTGTTTTTACTAAAGTGGCGCTAATGTACTATAATGGGATCCCCATAATATGATGGAATAAAGGACATAGCGTTAAAGGTTGTTAGTTGTTACTCAATGGTACACAATGAAGCAGGTTCAATGTGGACCACATCGAAGTGGTTCATTGAGAGACACCACGAGATTTTAAACAAAAATAAAAATTTTATGGTACTAAACACGACATTGCAAGGTCAACGATGCCTAATTAGATAGTCAAATATATGCAGAATCCCATGTGATAAGTAAGGAAATATTATGAATAGAAAATAAATAATAAAAAATCGAAGAAATCTGCAGAAAATACCAACTTTTTTGATAGATTTTCACGTAAACCGTCATTACACAACAACCTGTCGCGCGATCGCCGCGCAAACTGGTGGGCGGGGGGCGAGTCCAAATGCGTGCCTTTTGGTAATATAAGCACGAAGCGGCAACGTCGCATTTTGGAGAAATTTTGATGGTTCATTGTGTCTGCCTGGTTCAATGTACAACTACCGACCCTACCCTGAAAGACCTGCAAAATGAGCCTATCATAGGAACTTTTTATGAAAAAGAATTGCAAAAAGTATCATATGACCCCACCATTGCATACAAAATTGATAAAATCCTGCGCACTCGCTATTCAGGCAACAGAAAGGAATTGTTAGTTAAGTGGAAAGGTTATCCTGACAAGTTTAATAGTTGGATACGCGCATCAGCATTAGAAAAATATGATTGAAGATAGTTTCTACATAACTTTGCTAAGTAATAGTTCAATGTCATATTTTCCTGATAACGTAACGGCAAATTTTTTTACAAAATTACCTAAAACAATCAAATTAGAGGGAGAATGGGTGGTTGGGCTGGTGGAATGTCACTATCCATGCACAATTTTAAACGTTCAAGATCACGAGAATGTCATATACGTTAAGAAAAAGGAACGTGTACCAAACGAATCTAATGAAGATCTTCGGAGCACAGTGGACTACAAATCCCATATACCTGCTACAAACTATGATAGCATCGACAATTTTTTAAGTGCTTTCAATGAGAATAGCTTAATCAAAGATAAAGTAACATTTCAATATGATGAAATATCAAAACTTGTAAAGGTAACAGCATTGAAAAAAAATATAAGTAGCATCATACTTACCTCTCGACTTAGCTTACAACTCGGCTTTGAACCAAACACAAATCTTATTCACAGTGGTATAGGAAAATATCCTGTAAATTTGTATCTAGGTTTGCCATCGCAACTTTTTATTTATTCTGATATAATTCAACCACAAATAGTTGGAGATGTCATGGCATTCTTATTAAGAATAATTCCATGAGATCCTTCCAAATACACATATGGTGCATATAAAATGAACACATTCTCCCCTGCTCATTATGTACCTGTAATGCGCAGAGAGTTTGATATCATAGAAATAGATATAAGAACATGTATAGGTGAAAGGGTACCATTTCAATTTGGAACTTCATCAATTAAACTACATTTTAAACGAGTAAAGTGAATAAAAACTATATTATAATGACTTGTCCATATGAAAGTTATTATACTCATCAAGCTGGTTCAGGAGTTGGAATTATATATAAAGGCGCACCTCATCAACGTGGTCATGGTATTGGAAGTTTCCTAGGTGGACTATTCAGATCAGTGTTTCCACTTTTACAAAGTGGTGCTAAATTTGTTGGAAAAGAAGCATTAAACGCTGGCATGGGTCTATTATCAGATATGGTCAGCGCACGCCCTTTAGATGAATCTATCAAATCGCGTTTGAAAACTGTTAGTTCAAACTTAAAAAGAAAGGCAGATGAAAAAATTGATTCACTCATGTCTGGTTCAGGTTATAAAATTGTCAGACCAAGTAAGAAGCTTATCACTCTATCGAAAGCATCACAGCGAAGAGGTGTTCAAAAAATACGAAGGAAGAACGTTACCGATATTTTTTCTAAAATTAAATAAAATATTATGTCGTTTTTACACAACCACTCTTGTGAGTGTATCAAATCAGAGCTAGACCTATTTGCACTACCATCAACGCAAACCAGCATTGAAAGTGGACAGTGGCTTCATTATAGCCCTATATCATCATTAAGTGATGATGGACCCATTGAATTTTTGGTACCAGGCTCTGGTGATGATTACATCGATTTGTCTCATACTCTTCTTCATATAAAAGCTAAAATAGTAAACCAAGATTCAACCTCCATTGCTGCAGCAACCGCAGTAGCACCTGTAAATAATTGGTTACATTCACTTTTTAATCAGGTGGATATTTACATGAACCAAAAACTTGTGTCTCCACCGAATAATACTTACGCATATCGTGCATACATAGAGACTTTACTTAATTATGGTCCAGCTGCTAAAGAGTCTCATCTTACTTGCGGGTTGTGGTATGAAGATACAGCGGGGAACATGGATTCATGTGACGCTACAAACAAAGGATTTACGAAAAGACAAAACATTGCAAAGGAAAGTAACACAATTGAAATGATTGGACATTTACATGCAGATATATTTAATCAAGAAAAGTTTTTAATTAACGGTGTGGAATTGCGTGTGAAATTAGTACGTACTAAAGAAACTTTCAATCTCATGTGTGCATCGGTAGATACTAAATTCAACGTTCACATTTCTACTGCTTCTCTCATAATGCGCAAAGCTAGAATAAACCCATCAATATTACTTGCTCATGAAAAAGTATTAGCCACCACAACTGCAAAATATCCCATTACACGTGCAGAAGTAAAAGTATTAACAATTCCAGCAGGAATTCAAGGAAAAGCTATAGACAATATATTCCTGGGTCAAGTACCTAAGCGATGTGTAGTTGGGTTCGTAAATAATGGAGCATTCAATGGTAGCCTTAATACAAATCCCTTTAACTTTAGTAATCACGGTGTTAATTTATTTAGCTTATATGTAGACGGCCATCAAATACCATCAAAAACATTACAAACATCTTTTAGTACTGTACATCTACCATGAGTTGCTATCGAAAAGTTACATTACAATACCCGAGTCGATAGCGTATAAACGAGCATCGAATGGTATTCGACTAAACTGGCACCATGAGTTACATAAACATTTTCTATACTCACTAGTGTTAGCTCGATTGTTTATGTTTAGTCTAGTAAGTTATCGAGTCGTCATGTTGATACGTGACTAACTTCACAACTAATGAAGCTGCTTCTTTCTAACTAAACTCAAAAGACAGAGTAAGATAGATATTTTTGTATCCTAGCCTAATATCGCAGAAACACTTAAAACTTTGAAATAACCCTGCCAATTGAAAGCGTCATAGTGCAGCTTCATAGAGTTCGTCGCATAGTGATTTTTTAATTTATACCCATTGGTTATACTTTTGTCAATGTGACTTTGTTTGTATTGTGCTGTGAATGGCTGTGATGTGATGTGATTGTGTTTGTTACCTACGAAGATTTATCCACATAACGTCGGTTTTAAAGAGTTTAAACGCAAATAAAATAAAATTTGAACCAGTGGATCACAATTCCAGTTACTAGTGGAGTATATGGAAATCGAAAGGCATGTACAAAAATAAAATCTTAACAAAAAGGAAGTTACTATTCTACATTATACGGAATGTAAACTTAAATGCGTTTTCAACATAACTTTACATTTTACATTACTTTACATCAAATGAACAAAATAAAATTCACATACATTTCATCACAATATTTAAGATATCTCAAACCATAAAGCCTAAATTAAAAGTGCTACTCCAACTTACTACAAAAACCTTGAAGATAATTTTATAACTAGGCTTTTTCTAGATCTGAACAACTTTGAAAAAAGAAAAAAATAGTCACTTATAATTTATTTCAAACTTTAGAACCTTTGTAAGTGTTGACTTTGAACGATTATAAGCCAGTTTTTATGGACAAATATTTCATTTCAAGTGGTTGGGTGGAATAGTAGATGAATTCAGTTTAGAGTGGTTATTCGTTAAGTCATTATTTTGACTAATAATACTCTAAATTAATAAACTTATTGTCAATCGACAACCTTTCACTATGCATTCACGCTTGATTTTGCTAGTGAATGACTTCACCACTATCGTAACGGTATTTCTCGAGAACGTATGTCAAATTTATGACTCATGGTACCGAATTTCTATAGTAACTGCCGCAAAACGTCAGTCGCTAGCGATATGATTTCGATACGTATTTTACCAGACTGACTCATACTACCGATTTTAGTTCTTTCAGTGACCGCTAGGAGGCGCTGTTCAATCTGCCATATAAATCTGTTTCACCCTCGCTAGCGAGTTCACTCACTGTAAACTCATGGTAAAGCTACAGATGTGTTTACAAGTGCATATCACACTTTATTCTCAGGAACAGGTATTCATTTCCTGAATGAGGGAAATTCAATCTCGAAAGAAAGTTTTGCAAATGGATATTGTTTAATGGCTTTTGATATGACTCCTGATTTATGTGCAAACGCACATTCACATTGGAATATAATAAAACGTGGTAGCGTTCGATTGGAAGTTCGATTTGATAAATCTCTTGCAACAACTGTAAACTGTATGATATACGCTGAATTTGACAGTGTTATTGAAATAAATAAAAACCGTGATGTTATTATAGACTACAATAGTTAAGTGTAAAATAAATATAAATGCCAAACACCACTATATATTTTTTAATTAGCGTTTATCATCACTGATGTAAGCTTCGAATATTTAGTAAATAAATGTTAATAATTTGTTTTGAATGGGTACAATGAATACACAAGATATTCAAAAATGTATGAAAAAAGTTGATTCACGCCTGGAATTTAATGTTTTTGCAGCCAATCGAATACCAGTACGGGTTCATTTACCATGTTATCTGATAAGTAATTTGGATCCTGATACAAAACCTGGTTCTCATTGGATCGCTATTTTTATAAATGTGGACGGTGTTGGCGAATATTTTGATTCTTTTGGTCGAAAGCCAACTGGTTATCATGCTACGTTTTTGGAGAGAAATACGAAAAGAAGTATTTACAATAGTAAAGTAATACAAAACTATTTAAGTTCAGTTTGTGGTTTATATTGTTTAGTATACATTCACTTTAGATATAAGGGTATCTCGATGTCTAACTTTCTTAAAATGTTTTCAGATGATGACACTTTGTATAATGATTTACTGATATCTGAAATGTTGAAAACTATATTTTTTAAATAAATTTTTATACCTAAAAAACCATTATTGAACAATAAATAACCTGCACAAACATGCATTTTATTTAGACACTTAATAAGTAGATTTCTTGTTAAAACTTGTACGTTATTGCCCAAGATGGTCTTAAAACACCATTAAACAATAAACGTTGTAAACACCACGCTTTTATTATCAATATACAATAGTACCCAGCCTCTTTCATGAGTCGGTTTTTTGTGAAAGTTTGTAAGGGACGGTCTTAAAGTACCATTTAACAATAGATCACCTCTTTGTCTTTTGCCGCTTTCCAAAAATCTCACACAGGTAACATCACGAGGACCACCCTGAATTTGTTTCTCTAATAAATGTGATATAAAAATCACAAAGTATTAATTTCATCGAAATAACCACCTCCGATTGGCCCAGACATTGGTCCAGAACCGGCGAATCCCTACTACTACATTAATCGAGTAATTTAATTGAAAACGCGGATCAACTGAATCGATACCACGAATTACTTAGATATCAACCGCGGATAAACTTTATAGCGGTCCAGAACCGGCGAATCCCTACTACTACATTAATAGAGCAATTTAATTGAAAACGCGAATCAATTAAATCGATACCGCGAATTACTTTGATATCAACCGCGGATAAACTTTATAGCGGTCCAATTAATTTAATCCGCGGTTTTAATTCGCGCTTTTAATTCGCGTGGTGCAAAAACGGCTGACCCAAAGGAGCCCTCTGATTGGCCCAGAGCAAGTGGTCCAGAACCGGCGAATCCCTACTACTCAGGGTGCTAGGGTAAACAGCTGCACTATTTTAAGGGGTGATTGCACCCATGATCTGACAACTTTCTCTAAGAATGCTATAGGAAATTCCCACATTATTTTTTGACTTTTCATACAAACGTTCGATCAGCAGATTGCATCTAGTATGGAAAATCCAATTTTTTTTTTGGCATTTTGCAATATGTTTCTTAGTGAAAGTTGTTCAGTATCATTGGTACACCCACCCCTTAAAGTATTGAAACCGTTTACCCTAACACCCTGTAATATTACTTTAATGACCAAGATTTGAACTTATTACCTTATATTTAGCAATCTGGTATGGTAAATGATAACCACCACGTACCTCGCTGATCGTTACTACCTAACTTTACTAACTTTTTTCGGTCCATTACTGAGCCATGGATTACCTAAATACGATAAAAAATTACCCCTTTTAATCGCATTTGCGGTGAAGGAAAACATCGTGAGGAAACCTGCATGCTTCAATTTCGAGGCACGTATTGTACCCACTGTCCATTATAAGTGGCGGCGGGCTCACCCCCCGTCACACTTGACAGAGTTTCGGTACTACTGGTGGAACGTGGATGTTCTGAGGTTTCAGAAGATCTCTGACTACCCCCTCGGGGAATATAGTCGTGAGCATATGCCTTTTAATCGCCCTCAGTCGGGTAAGACGGTGCTTTCCCAATTATTAGCACATGGTTTGTGTATCGACATAACATTTCGACTTCGACACGTGCCTGTTGTAATTGCAGGTCAACAGCACATTGTTTTTAGGGTTGCCTATTTTAAGTTTTCACTTCGGTCAAAATTCGGATTTTGCATTTTATCTTAATTTGTTCACAAAGACCGAAGCAAAGTTTCTGGAGAACCCAAAAGGTATTATGGTCGTGAGATTAGGTATTTTTAATTTATAGTCTAATGAGTCCTAAACGGAAAAATTCAATATTTCCACATAATAAAAAAAGGTTATTATTATTTGTGTTGGGCTATTGCAAGCAAGTAACACTTGGACCATCGATGGTCCTTTGTGTTCGCTTCGCCCCAAGCTCACACATATTTTACGCATACCTCCAAACTTGTGGTATTTTCTTTTCATTCTCGGGAATGCAGGTTTCCTTACGATGTTTTCCTTCACCGCCGAGCTAGTAAATGATAAATACAACCGTACATAATTTCCGAGGAGCTTAGTGGTACAGGCCAGGAATCGAACCGCCGCCTCATGATTGAGGCGCAAGCTCTCTTCCATATGGGTTATCATCGCTCTAATAAAATAATAAAAAAAAGCTAGTAGGTATAATTTTTTTTTTGGGAGCTTACATTACAGCTACAAGACCGACTACTTTTTCGAGCATTGGGCTCTTGACACTGAGGTCGCGGTTTGATTCCCACGGGGGACACCTAGTGATATGTATGTCACTGTGCAAGGCGTAATGGAACTAAGAAGGTAGCCAACCTTAGTGTCTGTATTGTGCCATTGTTGTGCATCAAAAAGTATTAAGGCTTAAACATGTTTAAATAATATTATGCTGTTACTGTCATTGAGAGACAGAGTGATCACCAAATGCGTTTAAGCCTAAATTATTTTTGGTGCAAGCCACCCTAAATATTTATTAGCGGGGTAAACGAGAACCTTCCCGATATTTAGGCTTCCTTTCAGATATTTAGCTTATATTCTTTCTTAACCGGGACCATTAGTATTTCCTATTTCACTCAATGCCAGTAATACATTTTTTTCAGTACTACAGTCTCCACTATCCAAATACCTCTAATGCTAGATAGCCAACCTCACGACAAGATGGCACCGAAAGAAAGGACGTGACAAGTTGACAACCCTATCACTCACACAGTCGCCTGAATGGGTTTCCTTAGGTCGTAATGGGTCGGAAATAGAGTAACGCTAATCGACGCTTCCGCTGCCAGTCGCCATGTTAACTACCTTACGTCCTTGGAAATAGGGCAGAATGTAGTTTATAATTTCATACATAGGCGTGAGGCGCTCGTTGGCGTGGATGAGCTTCGGCATTGGAAACGATCACTGAAGTTAAGCAACGTCAGGGCCGGTCAGACTTTGGATGGGTGACCGTTAAGAGGTGTAATATTTCATCTTGAGCGTCTCCAGCCTCCATGCTTCGTTAAGCAGTTGGTGCCCGCGTGGTAGACGTTGGTCCACTCCCTCTCACCTCTTTATTCGTCAGAGGAGACCTTTGCCCTGCAGTAGGATCCAACGGGCTATAGGTAGGCAGGCTGGTGCTTGGAATGTGAGGCCAAGGCTTTTGTGCGAGAGCTGGGCCGGAGGCTAGTTGAGAGCGGAAACGATACCCGCTCGGGATTGCATCTGGTCCAAAGGATTTCTTTAGCCATTCAGCGCGGGAATGCTGCTAGTGTGATGGGTTCCTGTGAGCCAGGTGCGTTGGTTATTGTTTTGTTATTGACGAAGGCTATAATTTACTTACATAAACTCACTACCATAATCCTAATAGGTGGGCAGTTTTAGTTCTCTTTTCGTTCGAACACTTTTGAGCGCGGACCCTTCGTCCAGTAGTTGGTAAGTCAATGGCCTACTCGACTCAAATGTATGCAACAGTCGTTTTTATTTGCTCCTATAGTAAAAGTTGTTTAGTTTGATGGTTAGACTCTTGGTTTAAAAGGATGCTAATTATATCAATTTCACCCTGTAGACTAAACCTTCTCAAAAATACGGAGATCGCATTATGTAAAGGAATCATCAAAATCACTGCAGAAGTTTATATAAAACACTTCTCTTTTTGAAGTCGATTGAAAAAAGGATAAAAAATTGATTTCGAATATACATTAACCAACACTCAGACACGTGATAGTTTCGTCGAACCAAACAAAACTGAGTGACGCAACAGTTATAATAACAACTATGTCTAGGTGTGTCAAAAACCTCCTCATTCTATTTATTCAAACTTTGTTCCAAGTAAAGTCTCGCTAATCAAGCCATTTTCGTCCTTATCTTTTTGTTATAGGAGTTACGAGTTCGTCAGAAGAGTTCTAATGTGGAAATGAACTGATATAGATCTGTAGCCCGATCGTAATTGAATTACGTTTTTTGTTACCGAGGTTTTTTAAATAGCTTTAAATAAAACAGCACAAGACATAATTATCTGGCAACCTCTTATACTCCATTCAGGAATTAGAGCGACAAAATGTAAACAACGGTGATACCAGTGTAGAAAATACCATTTCAAGATGGAAGAAAACTTATCTCCGGAATGAATAACAGTAAATTATCTATTCTACTCGCCAAGGATTACGACAAATGATATGTTAATTTTGTATGGAATATAATTAAAAAATACACAAGTTATAATTTATTTTAGATGAAAAGAAAGCGTGACTTTAAATATTTCATTTCGTGGTCTGGCAACAATCAGATATTTGTTTAAAACGAACCAAAGAGTTCGTTTTAACAAAGTTCTTAAAGAAAATGTTTTTTATTTTGTAAACGCATCTCTTGATTGTTTAATACCATCGTCTGAGTCCATACGCTATGCGCGGATGCTACGCATAGCACAAAAAGCCCACACAGACAGAGTAGCGGCCTCCATAACATAATTTAAAAATGTCATTCAAATTGTCACGATTGTTTTTATTATTCATAGATAGACGATACATTTTTAATGTCAACACATTTATTAAATGCCGTGCCGACATAATTGTATTCTTAAAAAATGTTCCAAAGGTTTCTGACCACGTAATGTCACTTTGACAGTGACGTTTCTTTGTTTACATTTTGTCGCTCTAATTCCTGAACGTAGTATAGTTTGCAAATCTATACAGGGTGTAAGGAAAAGTATCATAAACGTCTGCCCATCAAACTGAACAAGTTTTACAGACTTTTACTATGGGAGCAAACCTGATAGAACAAAAAAAATTTGCTTTTTCAGACTATTTTTTCAGTCTAGTAGGTATTGCAGTTAAGTATGGAACAGCTGCTTTTATTTTTGTTCTGACAGGTGTGCCTCCATAGTAAAAGTTGTTCAGTTTTGTGGGTAGAGTATGTGGTTTGAAGGTCAATGATACTTTTCCCTACACCCTGTAGAGCTACTGCATGTCATTGAGGATGAATTGATAGAAGATTAAGAGATTTGTATATAAGTGATAAATTCTTGCTAATTGCCCAGGTTACACCGGACGTAACCAGTTAGTCACTGGAGGAGGATGTCTTCTTTTCGTGCAGCGAAAATTTGAAGTTGAAAATGATCGCGTAAAATTTAATTAAAACGCAAACGGGCGACAGGTCTAGTTAGTTAGCGAGCACGTGGTGACCAAACTGTACGAGTCTATTTTGGATTTTACGATGGAATTCCTTATTTAGTATTATTGGAACAGATTTTAAGTATCCAGATAAGAAAAGATACCCGCACGACATTCGTTATTATCTCAATGGTTCGATGGAAGAAAGATTAAAGTTAAACTCGCCTTTGGACATCACGATTTATTGTCTTGTAATGTTTTTGGTTCTTTAGATAGCTACTGTGAACAATACAGTGTTTTAAGAATCCAAGAACTCAAATTTATTATACAGAAATGTATATTAGCATCTTTTTAGGCTACCTATCGCACTACAACTTTTACTATTGGAGTAAATAGTTATTTGTTATGCTAGGCTGCAAAGTTGCTTTATGGCGCGAGTACTTTTATTGAAACCTGAGCAAGCGAAGGATTCTAGGATTGAACCACGAGCGAAGCGAGTGGTTCAAATAATAGAATCCTGAGCGCTTAGCGAAGGTTTCAAAGGTACGAGACGCAGAATAACTTTGCAGCCGAGCGAAACACACAATTTTTCACCTCACAACAGCGAGGAAAAAAAGTGAATTACTAAAAAGAACATTTCAAAAAGTTTTTATTTTTGTGCTGGCCAGTGTCATGAAATAGTTACTAAGCATTTTCAGTGGATTGACGGTATATAAAAATATTGAATAGAAAGATTCGAATTTCAAAAACTCTTTCCACGCTAGCGGATAAAATGCACTTTTGCACTCAGATTTCGAATGATAAACAGAATCTTTCCGAGCTTGTGAGGTGAAAAAAATAATAATCTGCTTTTGCAAAATCAATACACATGAGTCGAGTACCTAGGCATTGCAGTTTAGTATGGAACAGCTGATTCTTTATTCTGTTCCGATTGGTTTGCTCCCGTAGTATAAGTTGTTCACTTCTTAGTTCTTAGTTTAAGGGGATGCTAATGATATCAATTTCACCCTGTAGATAACCATACATTTTCATTCGATGCTTACTAAAATAATATACCTACTTACACACACACCTTGGGCAAAAATAGTTGAAAACGGTCTCACCAGGAACTAAAATAATATACAGTACCTATATTTGTTGAAGTAAAATTATTGATGGTTATATGCTTAGATCAAAATAAAATTATTATATGCGTGAGTTTGACGTTCTTGCAAAGAAATTTCCCTCAAAGTGTTTAATTCTTTGTGACCAAGAAGGTATGTTTTTGTTTCTTTGCTCGTGTTTTCTACCCCTGCCCCTCTCCGCGAATCCACTGTGTATGAAGTGACGCATCGATGAGTCACTTCATAGAATAATCCGTAGTTTATTTATTACCAGTCATGTATCGACTAAAGTTGGATATTTTTAATACTTGACTGTTGAGTGCCATCAAAAAGTGGCTACGGACGACGAATCAGTGTAATTATTTGTCCGCCTGCTGGAGCGCGCTCCATTCAAACGAAGTCTGGTGATGTTTTCAATACTAACCAATTAAAGTCAGTGACATTTTTCAGAAACAATCTGTAAACTAATATCTATGTTTGTATGAAGTCAGATTTTCGTCAAAATATATAGTTTTAAAGTTACAGTGCCTAGAAGATTTCCATACAAATGTTAAATTAATCCTAGAATTAAAACTGTATATTTTAGCGAAAATCTGCATACAAACATAGAGATTAGTTTCTACACTTTCAAGATTGAATCTGCATTTCATTGACTTTAATCGGATAGTATTGAAAATATCACCAGACTTCGTTTGTATGCAGCGCGCATTTGCGCTCTCGGAATATACGGTATAACTGAAAAATTATCCTGTATTTAGAAAGACTTTATTCTGACTACCTATCGCCATCGTCGTGAAATTTACTATCTATACTATACGCTATGCTACAGGCGTTTTTTTGTTCTGTCGAGTCATGCCATGGAATTTGACTTGCCAAGAACCCGTTATAAAGTTGAAAACTTTAGTATAAACGCAGCATCATAATAAACCAGCAACTAGAAACTTGCAACTTGCTGACATCTGCTGTCGACACTGGCCTGGCTCGACTTGACCTCTATCAAGGCATGCATAGCAAATTCATTACGTTTCTGTTAGTGCACGTACTGTTTCTTTCTATCTACCTTTGTATGTACACACGGCGACAGTTCAACCTACCCATAGTTGAACTCTATGTCTTTGAACATTGAGCTCAATTTATATGGGTAGGTAAATCGGTCGCCGTGGTGAGTACATACATATACATATTTATCTACCTTTACAGGCATTTTCCTTTACAGGTTCCAAATTAACATGCTGACAGTTTTGTTTACATCTGAAGACAGTGCTATTGTAATCTATACTATACTGACAATTAAATGGAATAAATGACGAGTCCGTGGATAACATACTAACCCAATTCGGAATAAACATTAAGAGAATTTTATCCCGAGAGCGAAAATGCGCGCTGCATACAAACGTACTATGGTGATATTTTCAATACTAACCAATTAAAGTCAATGAAATTTTGCAGAAACAATCTAGAAACAAATCTCTATGCTTATATGGAGTCAGATTTTCGTTAAAATATACAGTTTCAATGCTAGGATTAATTTAAAATTTGTATGGAAATCTTTGAGGTGCTGTAACTTTAAAACTATACATTTTAACAAAAATCTGTCTCTATACAAGCATAGAAATTTGTTTCTAGATTGTTTCTGCAAAATTTCATTGACTTTAATTGGTTAGTATTGAAAATATCACCATAGTACGTTTGTATGGAGCGCGCTCCGAATTATATCCTCTTAAATATGACATCATGCAGTCTCATAGAAAAGACGTAGTGAGTTCAGATTTGTTCCAAGTATTAAATCAAACGATATGCCACGTACAGTGAGTTATTATAACTTATGCACGTAATAGACTGCTCCCAAACGGTGAAGGGTAACATCGCGAGGAAACCTGCATACGCTGATCAAGAAATTCTGTTGGATCCGCGCTGTGCACGGGCGTGCATGTCCATACACCTCTGTGCCCGAACTGTTGCGTACAAACTGCAATATTACTCAACCTAAATGTATGAGACAGCTGATTACGATTTCGATGTTGGTCCCATAGAGAAAGTTGTTCAGTTTGATGGTGTGAAACACCCCCTTAAGCCCCACTTGCGTCAACCTAGGTTACCAGTTAACTCTGGGTTAAATACGAGCTCGTAGCTCTCTCAATTGTTTTTCTATAGAAAAAATCTTGGGTTACCAATTTAACCTGGAGCTTGTTGCTAACCCATGTTGACGCAAGTGGGGCTAAGTATGTCACGCATTTAAGTTTACACCCAACATGACAGTTATTGAGAAATATTTTATCGTACCAAAGGATTTGAAACCTATACAATACTTAAATGTATTTTAATTTTAAATTGTGCAAATGGGCGATACACATGGCTTAACTGGAAAATGGCAATAGGAAGACAGCAATAACAGAACAGACAGCCTAGACAGGCCCTCTGCCATATGGTCGGAAAAGGCAAAATAACGTTTATAAAAAAAGAGGAAGCGAGCGAGGCAATGTGAAAGTTGGTAATTTTTGCAAAGTTTCTGACTACTCCTTAGTAGAATACGGTCGTGAGCTTTTAATATGCGGGATTGTAAAGTTAAATGCGTTAAAAATTTTAGGGGGCGCTTTGGACCATCAAAGTGAGACCAAAATTGAAATTGCAAAAATATTTGATATTATTCTTCAGGGTGATTGGGAAGTGGGAACCCTCCATTAATTTTTACTTCAACCGTCTAGCTGTACTTAAAAAATATAGCCCCCTTTATAGGTAGAACGGACGGACGGACGGATAGACGGACAGCGATGGTTTAGTATTAGAATCCCGTTGACTTGACACCCTTTAGGGTTGGCCCTAAAACTCGTGTTATGGCAAAGAAAATGTACGCTAACGCAAAGTTAAGGGGCCATAGGTTCAGACGAATATTTTCTATGAGAAACGCGATTGCCCAGCCGTCCAAAAAGTGCACCGATTAAAAAGAATCTTGTAGAAAAACGAAAAATAAGAGACCCCTCCCAGGTAATTCCGGGACGTATGGCCCCTCAAGAACGCGTTACAATGTTTGAATCATAACATGTTTCATCCATTGTCAAATAATTAAAAAACCGATAGAAACGGAGCGATGTATTGACTGAGCATACCCGAATAGCCTTGGACACACAACCACCTTGACGCATCCCATAGTAGCGATATATTGTATTGACTGAGTAGTGAGCACTCCCGAATAGCCTTGGCCATACAACAAGCGCCTTGTCGCATCCCATACGTTGACAGTATGACACACTTTCATCGCTAAAGTGCGTTGTTAGTATGCGAGGCGTGTTCAAACAGACAGACGGCTTGGCTGTGCTTTGGAGTTACTCAATTAGACGGGAAATCTGTTTGTTTAGGTCTTTCTCCAATGTTTTGCTACATCTTGTCTTGACTAAACTTTGGTTCATTATTAGAAGACCAGGTTCGGAATTTCCCTCAACTTCTTCAGGTTACAACCAATTTCTTATTTGTTAGTTTTGGTTGTCCAGTGGCGAGTAACCTTGCCTGCCGTGCAGGAGGCGATGGTTCGATCCCCGTCCAAGCCGACTCGTACCAATGAGTTTTTCGGAATTTATGTACGATTTGTATCACCACTGGCTTTTCGGTGAACGAAAACATCGTGAGGAAACCTTCAATTTCGAGACATTGTACCCACTGTCCATTACAAGTGGCGACGAGCTCACTCCCCGTCACACTGGACAGAGTTTCGGTACTACTCGTGAAACATGGATGTTCTGAGTTTTCAGAATATCTCTGAGCATATGCTATGTGCGTTTATGTCAAGTCTCATTTATGTACGGTCCCTTTAAGGTGAAGGCAAAAAAAAGGCAGTACGACATTCTTTTTCGATTCTGTCCACCCCGAATGGGATTATGGTCGTGAGTTTATTTATGTGTGTGTATGTATTCTATTCAAATCTGTATCTTTCCCGCTGTTGGTTTTTTCGTTTTGAATGGAAGAAATATAGAGCTCTAAAAGTAAAGCATACACTTAATAATAATTAACACACTTACTAGCCTAACACACTTAATAGTAATTAAACACTTAAAATACACTTATAAGTTCGACTAAGCATAGCATAGCATATGCTCACGACTATATTACCCGTGGACCCCCTCGGGGAACATAGTTGTAAGCATATGTCAGAGATATTATGAAACTTCAGAACATCCACGTTTCACTAGCCAGTTTGTCAGGGAGTGACCCCGTCGCCCGCCACAAGTTCGACATAAACCTAAATAAGCATAAGCATATGCTCACGACTATATTCCCCGAGGGGGTAGTCAGAGATATTCTGAAATCTCAGTTCTGAGTCTGAACATCCACGTTTCACCAGTAGTACCGAAACTCTGTCCAGTGTGACGGGGGGTGAGCCCGTCGCCACTTATAATGGACAGTGGGTACAATACACGCCTCGAAATTGAAGCATGCAGGTTTCCTCACGATGTTTTCCTTCACCGAAAAGCCAGTGGTGTAACAAATCGTACATAAATTTCGAAAAACTCATTGGTACGAATCGGCTTGGTTGGACGGAGATTGAACCATCGCCTCCTGCACGGCAGGCAGGGTTACTCGCCACTGGACCACCACGGCTTTAAACCTAAATATTGACAAATATTATCGTTTGCTATCATAGCACTTGTGTTGTATTTTCCAGACTGCTATCTTATCAATAAAAAAAAGTTATGTTGTATAATCCGAGCCTGAATCATAAAACTATAGGTTGGCATTTTATCGAAACTGATAGTGTTGAAATTCTAATATTATCGTAAAATATAATATTAATGTGTTAGAAATGAAAATAACCACTTTCCTTGTTTGTGTTATTTATAACAGTTCAACACTAGAACGATTGTTCAACAGTAACAAAATTGTTGTAGGAAATAGCACGATTTTGATGAATAAGCACTTCAGAAATGTGCCCTTTCAAAACCACAATTTCCTTCACTGCCTGTGGTTTCGCCCATATTAAAAATGTGAGGAAAACCGCTTTTTGTTAAAATTCGAGTCGAAAGACCATGCTCTTTGAGAAGGTCACCCACCATCGCAATCAAAAATGCCTGTGGTTCTTGAAATTTGTCCATACCAAATGATGATGAAAGACAGGGGAGTGCATAGACCACTGATTAAAAAAAAAGAAGTATCTCAAAACTCAAATTCAAACTCAAATTTTTTTGTTCAAAATAAGATCACATAGATAACTTTCTGACGTCATTTTTGATTCTACCACCGCTTCGGAAGGTGTTCCGTTGTAGAGAAGATGCGGCCAGAAACTCTACAGCACACTTCTTTTAGATCAATCAACGCAATTATCAAATAACGCTTCCCCCTATTATTGACATTGCACAACAGTGGGATGTATACATGATCTTTATTTATTGTATTTATAAGCACGCCAACGGTACATAAGTAAATTCAGTACATAAATAAGTAAAGTGGACAATATTCTCACTTATGTTACTAATAACAGGCATGCAAAAGCACTTATATTGATAATGTTGTCAGTATGTGACATGAAAAGGTATTCATTTGGTTGAAAACGAAACATACAGACGATATCCTGGTATACAACTCTGCAACTAGGATCAATAGCAGCGTCTATTCACAGCACTAGGGATATAGACATAGAACTTTACTGTCTTGGAAACCGTAACGAATTTGATCAATACAGCTAAAGAATATAGCGAATACTAAGTAGCAAAAACAACCAGGTACGCAGGAATATTTTAGGTGCATTAGTTAGTGCTCTTAACACAGGTGCATCTCTCGTCCTTATCCCCCCTTAATCTGATGAAACGGGACACCGATACAATCAGAGAAAGGGTTAGATGCAGTGATTCTAACCGATCGAAAATTCAGCATCAAAGAAATAAGTAGCCTCTTACGACAACCGTGAGAGGGACTAAGACCAAAGCAAAATAAAACCAATGGATCAATAATAAACGAATTAGGAATCACGCTTTGCAACTTATCGTCATTATCAGATTAACTTATGTTTGTCTAATGAGGGATTTTCAGAAAGCCATTGAAAAGAAAAAATAGTTCCTAATGGCTCGATAGATGGCGTTGACAAGACAGGGGTGAGCGACCTTGCAGATAGTAAAGTAAAAATAAAATAGACGGAATTTGTGTTTTTAAGTAAGCAGCAAAATATGAGCATATATTTCGTCAACAGATGCGTCTGACTCAGTGACATGCATTTTTGTTTTCTTTTTAGAATAAAATTTTCGTCTTCGGACCCCTCTCTGGTCAACGCCATCTATCGCCGGTATTATGAACTACGTTAGAGTAGCTGTCAGAAAACTCCTCCATTATAATAATTTATACACAATCCACCAGATTCCCTTGAAATGTCATCTCTATGATTCTATAATTTCAGCACACAATAGGAAATAGAGGCAATTAAAATCTAAAGCGTGTATGATGTGATGACTAATAAACAGAAGTGATTCTTTCACGTCAATAAGTGAGTCATCACCATTTGTAGACTATTATCCTGACGTCATTAGTAGGAACCACGTGAAATCGTAACAACATACCAAATCAACCACATGCTTCGAATTATCGATGTCTGAAAAATATTTACATTGGGAATACATCGACGTTACGTTAAACCATTATTATTCAGCCATTACCAGACTATGTATTATTGTATACATAACCTTGTTGTAGAGGCTGGCCAAGATTTGACTCTTAGTAAGTGTGCTTCAAGCTCCTATAAATTATGTTGACTTTAACTTCGATTATGCTGCAATTTTCCTACTAGGTTACGAACATTGCTTTTCGCAGTCGGGGAAAAAGAAGCCAATAAATATTTCTTTTAGTGAAAGAGTACAACCTGAGTCTCTTCAAGAGATGAATAAATTTGAAAAAAAGGTCACGCTACCCAATCCTCCGCGCCAGCCCCAGCAACGTCCTATGCCGAGGTCTGTCTGCATCCATTCTGGGTGCCCCTAGGTCGGTTGCTTAAGTTAATTTACTCGGTAGTCCCTTCGTTGTCCCTCCAATAGTCCGCAGTAATAAGAAGTAGCTGCCCCTGAGCAATGCTGTAATTGTCAATTTGAAAAAAATAATACCTGTCCAGGTGGAGTTTCATTCTTGGGATTTCATCAAATTACTGATCATGCCTAAGTTGTGAAGGTGGTGTTGGTCCAACTATGACCCATCTCATATCCTTTCTTAACTGGACACTTGCACACGATCATCGTGGATGTTCTGAGGTTTCAGAATAACTCTGACTCGTTGAATATAGTCGTGCGTGAGCAAATGCTATGCTACGCTAAAAAAGATATAAAATTACTTCTCATCGACTCGATTGTACAAAATCAGGAGATATGAAGCCCACCGTAAATTCATAATCGCCTTACCTACTTCAGCCCAATGCAAATGCACTTGAACATCAACGAAAAGTAAAACAAATAAACAGCTCATTTACGATATTGCCCAAAAACTGGCTTTGCCTCTCCCAAGCAACTTTACACCGCAAGCAGCAGCATTTAGCTCACAGTTTCCTCTGGCATGTGGTTGACCTCAGCTGGCGATCTTGAACTACAAACCGGCCGGTTGCGCGTGGGCAAGTGATGACGTAAGCGCTACTTAATTGCCGCTAAGCTTTTAGGCTGCATATGGAGGCTCGATAAAGGTTGATCGCTTTTGTCAAGGATGTCTCATCAGAATTATGGTGTAATGTAACCTGCACGGATAATGAATGGGTCTGGTCCAACTCTACATGGAGATGAAGTACCTACATTACATGTATTCGAGTCTATTTTCCTCAATGAATGTATGAATAGATGCCGACTGATAGCCGATTAGAACTTGAGGCTTGTTAAAACATTTTCTCCCCTCCAGACGGAAAGCGTCAATTGTCGTCCTGCTGCGCTAAACGAATTTGCCGCTTTCCACCTCCGTCGAGGAGAAAAATAGTATACTAACCTCGGGCAGTAAATAAGAAAGTCTCAGATCACATTTTTGTTAACCTCGGCTTCGCCTCGATCAACAATTACATGAGATCTGAGACATTTCTTACTTTCCTGCCCTCGGTGTGTAATATACTATAACCTGCCGCTGACTCATTCGGGTAAAAAGAGGTATGCAGGGTATTTTTAAGTGCATAACCTATGTTGCCCAAAACACAATGTGTACTCTCTGAACCTTTTCTTTGAACCTGGATCCTTATTACCCGACTGCGCCAGAAGGAGGGTTATGTATTTTTGTGTAACTACCCGATTATATGAATATCATCGACATCGACATGGTGTTTTTCCACAATTCTTGCGGTCATCACAACACCAGAACAGTTCCAAAATTTGAACTTCAATGAGCAGTCCTGTACATCTGCAGAATTAAATTCGCGAATATATGTGATGGTCGTATCGCGAATAACAGAGTCCAGACATTGATTCAGATTTTGTAAAGTGGGTGAAGGTAGGGTTATTTTAATATTCCAGCTCACCATTATCACAGTACAGTAATAAAGCGGTGGCGTTGATTACGTTGAATAATATAACTGCCTCCGTGGTCTAATGGTTAAGAGGATTGGGCTCTTGACACGGAGGTCGTGGGTTCGATTCCCACGGGGGGCACCTAGTGAAATGTCACTTTGTGCGTTTTTCCCCAGTTGGTTAGGACATTGCAGGCTGAGTCACCTGATTGTCTGAAAAGAAAGATGATTCCGTGCTTCGGATGGCACGTTAAGCTGTTGGTCCTGGCTACTATCTCTGGTGGTAGTAGTCGTTACATAAAAACCACGTCAGAGGCCGTAAGGCGGTTTGAATAAACTCTGACACCAGGGCTTGCAGCCCACTCGATAAGAAGAAGATTATACGGGGTCCTTCTATAATGCTGACACTTTTTTAAGGGGATGATCAGACCATCAAACTTAACAACGTTCTCTATACATGGACCAACATCGAAATCGTGAAAAAAAACAGCTGTCCCATACATTTGGCTCAAGTAGGTTTGCAGTTTTGTCTGGAACAGCAGATTTTTTTCTCGCGATTTCGATGTTGGTGCAATGGAGAAAGTTGTTTAGTTTGACGGCCTGATCATCCCCTTAAAAAGAGTCAGCATATTAAGCAGGTCCCTATATTATAGTGCACTGCTAGGAAATGCAATCCTGCAACAAAGTGTGTTTCGCAAAGATGAAGGATCTTGGTCTTCGAATACAATTCCAAAACGCGATAGTTTTTGAAAGTGATTGTCAATTGAGGTAGGTATAATATGATATGAATAAACCATTTGACGCTGGTCCGGTGCCATATAAATATATAAATATAAAAAACCTGGTTTGGGGGCGCTACAATCGACTATAACCTTTAATGTCAGTGTTTTGTACTTGGAAGTACAAAAATTAGTTCCAATCGGGCTTTACAAAAAAATCTAAATCTTTTTTACCCTACGAAAACCTTAGAGAAATCTATGGTTTTGGTCTCATCTGATTCAGTGCACAAATTTGGGCTTGAGTAGGTTCTGATTTAACTTAAAAGTAGTAAAATTTTTGTGAAATATATTATTTTACATTACGATTGAAATGCATGATGAATACGAGTATGTTATGAACTGGCGATTTTTTTACGCTGATGGGATCTGACTGGGATGCCAAACTCGCCGTTTCTGTTTACTTTCGGTACTGTTTGTTTATTATATTGCGCCGCTATGCGGGTCAATTTAGATGTGTACGTCAGAGGGTTTCCACATAAGTGTTATATTTATATTATTAGTTGCTAAATAATTATAAATATAAAAACCAACGCAATCCGGCTGCCCACGGGAGAACTATGTAGTTACAACAGGTACTATGTAAACTATACTCATAATTATAATATGTTGACTAAGGCGAGTGGAATTTGCAACCTAATGGTTTTGGACTGTTAATTATATAAATAAATATACATCTTTGACGTTGTCACACAGATTATCTAAACATCCACCCACAAACACATCTTTATCCAAATTCAAACACTATTAATTAGGGACCTATTACACAAGCGATTTTTGAGCGTATTAGGCCATGTCGCATCACCGCAGCGATGTCGCATTGCAACGGCATCGTCGCGGTTCGTTATCGCCGTCGTGACATCGCCGAGATTCCGCGATTTTATTTCGTAGACTTTATATTTTATCTCTTTTATTTTTACTTGTAACCTGGAGGACCCCATTGCAGAGCAAAGACATTTCACGAATAAGGGTATTGTGAGATCGTCTCAGATCTAATACTACAGATCTTCCAGACATCATCATCATCGTCGGCATATCATCGTCCACCACTCAAATTAGGCCTCTCTCACGGCACGCCACCAAACTCTACCCTCGACCTTCCTCTTTCAGACGACATTCCAATAACGGAACAAACCAAAAGTGTTCCGTAAGCGGAACAATAAAAACCAAGACGGCGGAACAATGCCATATTGACCAATGAATTGACCTTTTAAACTGACATTAAGGCACTCACAAAAGCTGCAACCATCAAAAAGACTGCGACAAAAAATATTCATAAGGCAATCTCTTTTTGTTTATAAAGCATAGCGTGCCAAAGCCCGACGGTCGACGACCCCTGAAGCGCATTGCATGCCGTATAGCATAACCGTAACTAAATGGGCCAAGTCATAACTCATAAAGAGTCATCAAGTCTTCTCACTTAATGAAGCTTTTCATATCATTTTATACTTTACTAGTGTTTTCCCGCGACTTCGTCCGCACAAATTATATACCAGATTTTAAGTCAGATCATAAGCTATCAAACAAAAAAAGTTTCATCAAAATCGGTTCAGTAGTTTTTGCGTGATGCGCGAACAAACAAACAAAGAAACAAACAAACACACAAACAAACACACAAACAAACAGACAGACAAAATTTCTAAAAAAGGTTGATTTCGAGTCAGGGATACCTAAAAACCATATCGTTATCTTTTTTTTGTAAATATCTTCAATGTACAGACACACTTCAGTTACAGTTTTATAATAGTTTAGATTCCATCACTAAGCTCAATTTAAAAATAGTTGTAAAATTTCGTACTTCAATAGGATAAAAACGGTACCCTTGTAAGATTAATTTGTTATCTGTCCGTTCGTCCGTCAGTCTGCCAAGATCGTTCTTCTCAGGAACGGGTAGAAGTATCAAGCTGAAATTAATACCAAATATGTACTATGTGTTTGCCATGGGCATGGTGTCCCATCCCATACAAATGAATTTTTAGTTTAAAAATTGCAATATATGGCGTTATGGTATCGATTTGTAATTAATGTTTACGTTGTTACTAAAAAAAGTACATGATCTGACTACAAAAAAATCTCATGAGCTTCGGAAAATCAAGCAATTTACTTTGCCCGAAAACTGCCCGAGTTACGGCAGTCGCGTTTCATTGTTTGACATTGGGCATCTGTACTGTATAGTATTATATAATCTGTGCCATGGGGAAAGCCTATGTTACTGTGGCTAATTGTCTATGTCCAGCAGTGGACGTCCATCGGCTGAAGATGTACTAAGGTGTACGGTCACTTGAAGGTGTAAAATATTTAAGATTGACGAAGTTACTGTCATTTGTGTCATATTTTGATATTCAAAACCTATAGAGAACTTCCTGTTGACCTATAATCATGAAATTTTGCAAGAAACAAGGTCTCACAGGTAAAGATATAAAAACGAAAATCGTTAATTTGTAAGGGTTTCTCTCTATGGATGTGTGTAACTAAAAACAAGAAAAAATATTAATATGAAAGTGAAACGGTGAAAATGAAGGTAAATCTACCTAACCATTGATTAAACAAACAATAGTTCAAAATTATTCTTAATTGTATAAAATTATATCTAAGCTAGATAAGAGTGGAATTAATTATCCAAGTTTAGGTAATTTTATTACACTTTCGATTTCAGAACAATCTCTTGTTAAAAGTGAAACGAATTCGTTTTGTTTAACATCATTATAATCACACATAGTACATGTAAGTAAGTGGTTAAAAATTATTGTTTTGGTTTCATTTGGTACAGTGCACTACTAATCTAAAAATTGTTACCATTTACCAAATTATGGAAAGAATGAAGAATCTTTTAAACATACATAAACTCACGACCTTAATTCCTTACGGGGTGGTCAGTAACATTGCTACTACCTTAGTACTCTTAGTTCGTATCGTACAATCCTAAAGATGACCTCTTTTTTTTATAGTTATGTCAAGCAAGATAGACAGTCGAAGCTACGAACGCATTGAAAAAAATATCACCGAACTCTTGGGTGATAAAACGTTTCGGTATACACGCACACAGAGATCAGTTTTATGACGCTTCACGCACATCAACCTAAGAAAGTTGGCACTTTTGTTTTATACTAGAAGCGTGAGGCTCTATCTAGCTATACTTTATCTAAGGATGACATGCTGTAATTGAATAATACATGTAAAAAATTCATTAAATTTTTAATTAAATATTAATAACATCTTGACCCAAAATTTGTTTTTTTTTAATTTATAATTTGCATGCCATTGTATTATAAAATCTTATAGTTTTTGAGATTTACGCGGCTATTATTAATTACAAATGAATGAATATAAAATGTAAATGCCACTGTAAATGGCTGAATCAGATAGTTACATTCATTCAGTCAGATAATTATATTCAGTCTTTACATAGTTATAAATTGGACAAACAAAATAAACAATAATCTTAATCGTAATCGTAAAACAAAGCAAGTCGGAAATCTTCTCTAAACAATTTAATCGGCTTAGTAACCTATCAAACGGTCGATTAGAACCTTTAGTAAGCGATTATACACGGTCGAGCTGAGTTCAGTCGATTAACACCTCTTGACATGGTTCGTTTGTCGAATTATTCTGCATAATAAATCTATTTGAAACATTGATTTCTTTATTAATTGAATTTTCTTGATCTGCCGAAAAGGATCATCATATATTTTTTTCGGGCATCTTATTTCTTTACAACAAATAAACAAAGACAGAGGGAACTAAAATTGAATTGTTAGGTCTTGAACTTACGTCTGACTTGAACTTCGGCCGTTCGATTGAGTCCAAAGCTAAAACCGCGGCTTGAAACTTGAAAGAAATTGGTATCAACTTGGTTCTTCACGCCTGCATAGCTTTCTTAATCTCTACAAAGCCCAAGTACAATCTTGCATGGAGAACTGCAGTCACCTCTGGGACGGCTCTGCGAAATACTAACTGGATGCACTGGACTCAGTTGAACGTTGAGTCAAGAGACTCATCGACGACGATGCACTCGTCGAGGCCTCACATGGTCTGGAACACCGGCGATTGGTCGCATGTCTGACGGTCTTTTATCGGTTACACTTCAGCGAATGTGTGAACATGAATAAAAAAGGGGCGAATATAACGAACGGGAGATAGCTACTTATCAGAAAACGATACCTACCATCAACTCATGCAAGTCCCACTGCAGTTCAGATGACAGGGCGTGGGTTTTACAGTCCTTTTGAAATTTTCGTATACGAAATAGAATGCATGACTTTAATTACCTATATAATACTATATAAACCTTACTCTATAATATATAATACCTATATAAACCTTACTCCACCAACACGGCCATCACTCTATCTATCCTAATTCCTAATCTACTAGACAAAAACAGTGTCCAAGCGATGTATCTTTAATTCCATCCTGTACGTACGAAAATGGCTTGATTCGAGAGACTTTGTATTCGTAACTAGCTAAATACTGTAAAAGCCATTAGAAAGATATTACAGAGTCGTCAAGCGCTTTAATTTGAATGACGTAAGTGCTGTTGTTAAATGTTACTCGTCCAAGTGTTGTGATTGAAGAATGTAGCGCCATCTTGTAATTTTCGTTCTTAGATTTTTGTTATCACTCATCATCAGCCTATCATCGTCCACTGCTGAATATGCTCCTCCCAAGGTGCGCCACAAAACTATGTCCTCGGCCTTCCTCATCCAGTCGCTCCCCGCTCCCTTATTTAGATAGTCGGTTCAGCAGGGCGTCCCTCACTACGCCTACCAGTTCGTGGTCTCCAATCTTGACTGACTCCCCATCCCGTAGTTTGTCAGTTCTTCGGCAGGTTTTCTTAGGAGTATCATCGTGCTTTTCGGCTTTGAATAGACCACTTTGAGCTCTTTTTTTTTTTTTTTTTTTTTACGTAGCCTCTCAATGTCCCACTGCTGGGCAAAGGCCTCCCCTTTTACTCTCCAATTCTCTCTGTTGCGTGCAACTTCTGGCCAACTCTCCAATATCTCTTATTACACTTTCTTATACCCTGTACCCTGATTCCGTAGTGGGGTGGGTAGGTCGTATGTACAGCAGGGTCCAATTTAATATGCTGACGGTTTTTAGGATGATCTGACCATGAGTCAAAAAAGTCAAAAGTCAAAATTTTTATTCAAAATAATATCACATAGATAACTTTTTGACGTCATTTTTGATTCTACCACCGCTTCGGAAGGTGTTCCGTTGTAGAGAAGATGCGGCCAGAAACTCTACAACACACTTCTTTTAAACAAAACAAAATATACAAAGTACAAATATTGAATTACATAGTGTAACATTGTCAAGACCAGACATTTTGGTCATTCAAATAATCATCGAGTTTATAGTAACCTTTTTTACAGAGGACTTGTTTAACATGGGATTTAAACTTTTTGTCTGGCAAGTTTAGAATATCCTCTGGTATCTTATTATAATAGCGTATACAGTGCCCCATGAAAGATGTGTTGACCTTACTGAGTCGAAAATGTGGGAACACTAATTTATTTTTATTTCTTGTATTGTAATTATGAACGTCACTGTTTGAAACTGAAACTGAACATCGTGCTCTATAGGACCCAAATTCGAAAGCACGAAAAAAACTGCTGTCCTATACAGTTGGATCGAGTAGGATTGCAGTTTTTTTATGAAACAGCAGATTTTTTTTTTGTTTTGACATTGGTCCCGTAGAGAAAGTTCTTTGATTTGATCATCCCGTTTAAAAAAGTCAGTAGATTAAGATGGATCCTATTACAGGGTGTAAGGAAAAGTTTTACAATGGGAGCAAACCAGTTCGAACAAAAAAACCTGATGTTCCAATATAGTCATAGAGCCCACAACGGATTTGGGCCTAAACGTACAGGACAGCTGGATTCATTCTAGGTCGAAAGAACACTCCAAAGTACATCATATAGCCTCGGTCTTACGACTCAAACCGGTCACTGAAATTTTTTACAGCGGTCAGACAATCGCAAAAAAATGGGGTCTGGGCCTAAACATATAGGAATCAAACCGAATGCATTTTAAGAAAGGGACTACTTAGGACAACAACTCTGCATATTTACTTTTTCTCAAATCGGTCACCGTTCAAAATCAGACCGGGGTTGAAAATCGAAAAAATCGGGTCCTGGGCCTAAACATATAGGAATTGTGAAATCAACTTGGATCGATAGAACACACTTTCCCGGTCACGGAAAACCAGGTCTTACAAGGCGGATAGGTCACCTTTCCAGAATCAGACCACTTTTATAAGATACCAAAAATGTATTGCAACATTTTTCATGAACAATTTGGCGAACTGTTGGTTAAGCAATAGTTGTAAAGTTTATGAAATCTGGTTCAAACACAAATTTATGATAAATTATGAACTATGAAGACCATTAAAATTACAATTATTATTGCAATTAAAAATAGAAACAAACAGATATCTCGACAACTGTTAGTGATAGAAAAAAATTGTAAATAATAAAATTGTAGAAAATTTTATGTTCTACAAGTTTGTGATAGATTTTATCATGATTTGATGCATTGAAAACGTGATATTAGCAAAAACTTAATAATTAAAATAATAACAGACAAATATCTCAACAACGGTTGACGATAGAAAAAATTTGTTCGAATTAAAATTGTAGATAATGTTATGTTCTACGAGTTTCGTTACTGCTATGTTCACGATTTGATGTATAGGAAACGAGATATTTGCAAAAACTAATTAATTAAATAAAAACAAACAGATATCTCTACAACGGCTGATGTTAGATCAAATTAGTGTTGAATAAAATTGTAGCAAATAAAATTATCTATAAATTGTGTAATGACTTTTTTCGCCATTTGATACGTAGGAAACGAAATATTTGCAAAAACTATTTAATTAAAATGATAATAAATTCATATCTCGACAACGATAAGAGATAGAAAAAAAAATTTAAAAACAAAATTGTAGAAAATTTAATTTTCCACATATTTGTAATATATTTTATTACGATTTGATGCATTGGTAAGGAGATATTCGCAAAAACTAAATAATTAAAATAATAACAGACAAATATCTTGACAACGGCTGACGATAGAAAAAATTGTTAGTACCAAAATTGTAGATGACGTTATGTTCTCCGAGTTTTGATAAACTATGTTCACGATTAGATGTATGGGAAACGAGATATTTGAAAAAAACTAATTAATTAAATAAAACAAATGGATATCTCTACAAAGACTGATGATAGTGCAAATTTGTTAAGAGTAAAATTGTAGCAAATAAAATAGTATACAATTTGAGCATAGACTTTGTTAGCCATTTGATACGTCGTAATTAGTTTTTGCAAATATCTCGTTTCCCATACATCTAATCGTGAACATAGTTTATCAAAACTCGGAGAACATAACGTCATCTACAATTTTGGTACTAACAATTTTTTCTATCGTCAGCCGTTGTCAAGATATTTGTCTGTTATTATTTTAATTATTTAGTTTTTGCGAATATCTCCTTACCAATGCATCAAATCGTAATAAAATATATTACAAATATGTGGAAAATTAAATTTTCTACAATTTTGTTTTTAAATTTTTTTTTCTATCTCTTATCGTTGTCGAGATATGAATTTATTATCATTTTAATTAAATAGTTTTTGCAAATATTTCGTTTCCTACGTATCAAATGGCGAAAAAAGTCATTACACAATTTATAGATAATTTTATTTGCTACAATTTTATTCAACACTAATTTGATCTAACATCAGCCGTTGTAGAGATATCTGTTTGTTTTTATTTAATTAATTAGTTTTTGCAAATATCTCGTTTCCTATACATCAAATCGTGAACATAGCAGTAACAAAACTCGTAGAACATACCATTATCTACAATTTTAATTCGAACAAATTTTTTCTATCGTCAACCGTTGTTGAGATATTTGTCTGTTATTATTTTAATTATTAAGTTTTTGCTAATATCACGTTTTCAATGCATCAAATCATGATAAAATCTATCACAAACTTGTAGAACATAAAATTTTCTACAATTTTATTATTTACAATTTTTTTCTATCACTAACAGTTGTCGAGATATCTGTTTGTTTCTATTTTTAATTGCAATAATAATTGTAATTTTAATGGTCTTCATAGTTCATAATTTATCATAAATTTGTGTTTGAACCAGATTTCATAAACTTTACAACTATTGCTTAACCAACAGTTCGCCAAATTGTTCATGAAAAATGTTGCAATACATTTTTGGTATCTTATAAAAGTGGTCTGATTCTGGAAAGGTGACCTATCCGCCTTGTAAGACCTGGTTTTCCGTGACCGGGAAAGTGTGTTCTATCGATCCAAGTTGATTTCACAATTCCTATATGTTTAGGCCCAGGACCCGATTTTTTCGATTTTCAACCCCGGTCTGATTTTGAACGGTGACCGATTTGAGAAAAAGTAAATATGCAGAGTTGTTGTCCTAAGTAGTCCCTTTCTTAAAATGCATTCGGTTTGATTCCTATATGTTTAGGCCCAGACCCCATTTTTTCGCGATTGTCTGACCGCTGTAAAAAATTTCAGTGACCGGTTTGAGTCGTAAGACCGAGGCTATATGATGTACTTTGGAGTGTTCTTTCGACCTAGAATGAATCCAGCTGTCCTGTACGTTTAGGCCCAAATCCCTTGTGGGCTCTAGGACTAATACGTTTGAGTCAAGTAGGTATTGCAGTTTAGTACCGAACAGCTGATTTTGTTGTTGTTGTGACAGGTTTGCTCCCATAGTAAAAGTTTTTCAGTTTGATGGGTATAGTATGTGGTTTAAATGTTAAATGATACGCAGTAAAGGTACAAATGTTCATACTTGGGAGTCGCGTTGTGGATCTGCTATTGGGCGGTCACGTCGCTCGTCGATTGTTGGTTGCCCCCTCCCGGGTCGACAGCGGGGCTCCAGTGGTGGCTCAAGATAGTGTTCTTTTATAAGAACAACCCTTGAAGTCACCAAAATATCTACATAACCGTACAACGTCAACACTACAAAAACACGACATTGGCAAAATCATCTACACCAATATGGAGGCCATAACCTTAAAAATAGAATAGAATATAAATGTTCATACTTAGGGTACATTTAGTACAAATGAAGTATTAAATTACCCATAAGCTAAATTTTGAATCGGAGATTTGATCCCGCTCTATCTTGATGTTCACAGAAGCGATGACATAATCGTAGTAAGATGTTTACTGCAACGAATGCATTCAGATTTGGACGTGATGTAATTAGAATGACTATTCTACTATTGCATCAGAGGCTGTTTGTTAGAAGCTGAACTACATTGTTTGCATTTTTTGCGTAATTTGACAACTAGAAATATTTTACGGTATTGTACCTACTTTTGTACAGTAATATTATAAACTGACCTTTGTCCGCGATTTCGTTCGCGTGGAGTTTAGGAAACCCGCCTTAAGGGGTCGATTTTAGAAAAATCCTACCAAGATTCGTGTTTCTATCTTCAGTCAGTGGTTTAGGCTGTGCGTTGTCGGTCTGTCTGTCTGTCAAGGAAGTGTTTTATAAGTATTGATTAGACTTTTCCCGCCTGCAATTTCCTTCGTCTAAATGTAATAGTTGTAATCAAAAGTTTAAAATAAACATTATCTTATCTTATCTTAAGTAGAATAGATTTCGCCGATTTTCGCCGCATCAGTTAAATTCTAGAATAATTACCTCCATTTCGTAATAGTTTAACAATTACCGTAGTTTTAATTAAGCTGAGGTTCGAGAGAACCGTTCAGTTTTCGCGTATGCTATAAATCTGACAGACAACCAAAAATAAATTAAAAACTAAAAAATACAAATGATTTTGTTTGGGTTCGGATTTGAATAATTTTCCTGGAATATTTCACAGCTGTTTTACTTTTACTTAAATTTGCAGTAATTTTATTATTTTAAGAAAATACTGGATGTTCTGAGGTTTCAGAATATCTCTGACTACCCCCTCGGGGAATATAGTCGTGAGCAAATGCTTATGCTTATGCTAAGAAAATACTAATGGTCACTCTTTCTTTTTTCCCAGATTTCAACACAACAAAATCTACACATACATAGGCGAGGTGCTAGTGTCAGTGAATCCATACAAAACTCTCGACATCTATGGAACACAGCACATGGCCCAGTACAGGGGGAGGGAGATGTTCGAGGTCCCTCCCCATGTCTACGCAGTCGCCGACGCATGTCAGAGGGTTCTTCGGCAACAGGTGAGGTTCTTGCCCGTATTAAAACATTCATAGGTCAAAGGTGAAGTGCTTGTCAATAAGCTCGAAATTTATTATGATGCGCAGCACATGGCACAATTCAAGGTCCCGAGGTTCTTACCTATCGAAGTTGCTGTTGCATGTCAAAGGGTTCTTCGGTAACAGACGAGGTTCTTACCTATCGAAGTTGCTGACGCATGTCAAAGGGTTCTTCGGCAACAGACGAGGTTCTTACCTATCGAATTTGCTCTCGCATGTCAAAGGGTTCTACGGCAACAAGCAAACATACTTATTCCTAAAATATTAGAAGCTACAAATTCATAGGCGAAGTTGGAAACACCTTTGCATTTTCTTTATGAATGTGGCCCATTGATGTACAAACGAAGCATCCATTTTGGTAGTCAAGTTAATAGTGATGTGATACAAACCCTCCCTTTTAGAAACCTACTGCGCTGCGGTTCTTGACTGCATCAGTAGGGAACTGCAAAAGGGGCGTTCACAAAAGACCAGCGATGGTCGCAGTGTGGTGCAGGCGCGAGTCTGTTAACACTTTCGGTGCTAAGTTCAAATGATACTCGCGCAGCGCTAAAACTGTGGAATGCTATACAATTCCGACTCAACGTTTGAGTCGGGCGCACTGCGGACCATTTGTCGCTGACCTACGGTGTAGGGGGACAGCAGTTAGTGTTAAGGCCCTCATCTCCCGATAATAAACACACTTAAAAAGAGATTGTTGAATGTGTTTCGAGCCAATCGTTGCTAACTTTACAAATGACTGTCGGCCGTTATATTAAACCTTAAGCTAATCTATTGAGGCCCAACTTTACAATTTGTCGTCGAACATAAAAGTTGTAAGTACCTTGACTTTAAGTTAATTCTAACGATTTCTCGTAACTGCTAAATGGTACTTAATAAAGTTACTTTTTAGCGCCAGAAACTCGTAAAAGCTTTTAAAGATCCCGTTGAAAAAGTGCCGACTTGTTGATGTTGAATTACAGTTAACCTGTAATTGAAAATAAATGTTACTTTTAATTGGATGCAGGACTAGGTTGAAATAATTTTTGTTGAACACATTCAGAGCGGAGTGTGTGAGAAAGAAAAAACAAGTTTATTTTGAATAATGTATTTTAGGGTGATTGCAACTATGGGGTAATTATGTCATATTTTCATTAAAAAAATTAAATATTTATTTATTAGTCCGAGTGTTGAAACTGTATATTTTACCGGAAATCTGACAAAACACAGACACAGAACTCAGTTTCTAGATAGTGTTTTAAAAATTTCATTGACTGAATTGATATTTGTATTAAAAAAATAGGATCAAACTTCGTTTGTTTAACGGCCTGACAGCACAGTCTGTAGTGAACCTACCTGCTGTGCCGAGGGTCGCGGGTTCGAATCCCGTAAGGGACAAATATTTGAATGATGTATATGAATATTGTACCCGAGTCATGGATGTTTGTATCTATATATGTATTCTATATCGTTGTCTAGTTATCATAATACAAGTCCAGGCTAGATTCTGGAACTTTAAATGTGACTAGATAATTTGTGTGACAATGTCCAAGATATTTATCTATTTATTTATTAAGGGCGCCTTTAGTCTTTTAACACCCGATTTTTTAACACCTGTGTATTTACGGCAGAATAAATATGAGTAGGTGCTACGTAACCAGTGGTAACATTGAATTGAACACGTAACCAATTGGCGTCGACAAATTCACACCATCTCTAGATCGATGGGAAAATGTTGAACGAAGTCAATTTATGGCAATATCTGGATCTGTTATTTACAAATGACTTTTATGTTGGCCTCGTGGTCATAATTACTATTATATTAGCGATCACTGTCCCACTGTTGAGCCAGCCACGTAGCCAGAATAAAATTTAATCTATTCGTTAAGCCAGTGATAATTCTCTGACAGCAAGTTGACCACTAACTTGGCTCCATCAATTCGCACTGGGCCCGCGTGGTGGTGGTGGAGTATATCCCACTCCCTCTCACCCTTATTCTTGAGAGGAGGTCTTTGTATAAACGTGGCACTCCAAATCAGAACAGGAAGCCGTTAGAATTTCGTCATATTTATATTCACCGCCACCGCCATTGGGTTTCACGATGGTCAAAAAAATATTTTCACTCGAATTTACCATAGTAACAACTTTACACCTTTACCGAAGACAATATAACGTCTGTCTTTAGTTCTTTACTACACAAAATGTACTTGTATTACCCATTGTTTTACTCAAAACTGCATTCTCAGGCTTTGAAACAAGTCGTAAAATCAAGTAATAACCGACTTCCAGCGCGTAGTACTAAAATAATACACTCGTTCGTAAACTCAGGTTTGTTTCATATTTTGGTTAAACAAAGAATATGGTTGTCAACTCTCTTTACATAAAGACTAGCTGTATGTACCTGCCAATGGTTTTTGAAAGTTGTGAAGAGCTGTATTTCTATAAGCATGAGGAAATAGGCTTTACTATTATATTAGTGGAAACATTTAGTTTATTGTTCAAGAATTTTTGATCACAATTAACTTTGCTTTAAAGTCGTGACATTTCAAAGTGAGTCGGGGATCAAACCATTTATACTTACACGACTCGACACTAAATCACGATTTTTTTTATATCATTTTTAAAATATGTAATATATTTTTGAATCCATTGTGACTTTAATATAGACCCTGTTACTGTAGAGTTGTTCCTACTTTACGCGTCTTATGAATCAAAGTACCAAAAGATCACGATACACCATGTATAAGTTTATTTTCGAGCCATTTCGTACATTCTTGTCGACTTTATGACGAGACCACCCATGTGTTATGGAAATGAGACTCATTACCGTGTCATAAAATGTCTACGAGCTTGTATTTACATTATTTACCTGTACCTTTGAGTGATGCAAAGTATTGTTGGCCACTGTTTTGAGTCTTCTGAACAAACCATAAAGTTACTAATAGAGTGTCTGAGTTGTCTGACAGCTGACAGAACTAGATGTACCTAGCAGCACCACTGTATAATAGAAAGCGATACGTGAAGCGATGCAATAGAACCGTTTTAGAGGATCTTATCGCAGGGCAGGGTATAAATTCGATTTCTGTGAATAATTGTGCATCGAATGTGAAACCTTAGCTAATTTTCTGCTATACACTACTTAATTAAATTATCCACGATTTCACGTTACATTCAGAATTATAGACAGAGCTCGAATTTTTGCTTGCCGATAGTCTCCTGAAAACCTCCAAAACCAGTTTCATTTGACAACTCAAGCGAGTTCCTCTTACTCCTAGGTATAATAACTTTATGGAACAAACCGAGAAGAATACTTCGTTGTAAGTTTATGTATGTGTGCAAAAACATATTAATTGGACTTTATGCGAAAAGGACTTAATGAAAATAGGACTTTATACAAAAAAAAGACTTTATGGCGAAAATGACCTTTTGAGAATAGGGCATTCTACTTAATTTGACTTCTTGCTAATCGGTTGTTTTGTCGAATATGACGTACCTACTTGCAAGATGACATTTTGCTAATTTTTCTGCATCTGATCCAAAGATCGGCAGTGATTTTTACTATTTACATTTTTTCCTATAGTTATTGCAATTATTTTATGTTCAATTTGTTCGTTTGTTGTATATCTTATTTCATAACGAACACCATGTTTGGAAATGTGTATTGGTGAATGTCCCACTGCTGCTTCTGTCAAAATATAAGGACAGTCGAAAGCCATTTAACTACGCCTCCATTATCGTGTACCTAATTGCAATAAATAAATGAACGGTGAAGGAAAACATCGTGTTACCTGCGCGTACACTGAAGAAATTCGGATGCGTATGTGAAGTCACCAATCCGCGTTGGGCACGCGTGGTGGACTTAAGCCTATACACCCTCCTTGAGGGTAAACCTACTGTGGGACTTGGGACTTATATAGGCTGATGATGAAATGATTTAATTTTTTTTGTTTGTTGCAGGGTAGAGACACTTGCGTGCTCATATCGGGAGAGTCCGGCTCGGGCAAGACTGAAGCCTCCAAGTTCATAATGAAATACATCGCGGCAAACACTACACAGGTCCACAGGGAATATATTGACAGGTAACATGTTCGACAGCCTTGAAATTACTAATAAGGATCATCCGTAATTTATTTTATTATTTACTAGCGACCCGCCCCGGCTTCGCACAGGTGCAATGCACATATATACCTTCCTCTTGAATCACTCTATCTATTAAAAAAAACGCATCGAAATCCGTTCGTAGTTTTAAAGATCTAAGCATACATAGGGACAGACAGAAAGCGGGAAGCGACTTTGTTTTATACTACATATTTGGTGTGGACTGTAGGTATATGATGACGTAGTAGCAAGAGGTCCTTGAGGTCCGTAACGAATAAAACGCGCAGATAATCTTCAAAGCCGTGTATTGTACTGTACTGGTTCGCCATTTTTTTTTTCAATATTTTTACTAGCCTGGTTACTAGACCTTTTGGCTAAATCTTATTTTATTTTAATTTATCTTCTGTTTTAAAAAGTTGGTGTTCGATGTTTTGACGCTTCTTTGGAGTTTTTGGAGACAATCGAAAGACGCAGGAAACGCAGAGAAGTCCACAGGAAAGAGGTGAACCGACCGCTTTACCGCGCTAAAATCACGGAACGCTTTTCCTGTTTACGACCCACACACCATCATATTTCACTGAACTGTATATTGTTCACTTGCACGACACTTTGTTAGGTACGCAAAACAACACCAATTTTACGAACCAAAACTCACTATAAACAATAAAAATTCGATGAAATATGAGGACTCCAAACGTCAGCTATCAAATCCCGCCAAACCTCCACTGGTTCGCCAGAACAACAAGTGTTGCTACATCAAACCTTAAAATTAACACTTTATATTTTTATGTTGCCATCGCAACACTATGTAGTGATTATAACTTTTTAAAGAACTTTTTTTTTAAACTTTTTTAGTTTTTTAGTTTTCATTGTTTTTTAACAATCTTATCTGCAGTTCTCTTACACAAAACCGACATGTTAAGCGCACATTACATAGGTGCGATCTGAATTATGCAATTTTAATAATGTAGTTATTGAATAATAAATAGGCTAAGTGTGATAGTAGGATTAGCAGGCATCCCGCTACGAAATCACAGTTTAAGACACTGATGGCCTTTTCTACATTCTGCTTCATCGAATCCCGAATGTCGAAATCAGAAGCCGAAAAAAAGTTGGTCGCTATCGCCAAGAAGATTGAAGTGGAGCTTTCTTTTCATAGTCTTTATCTTAATTCCAAACAATTCTTCCAGGGTAAAAAACGTGTTAATCCAATCGAACTCTATCCTCGAGACGTTCGGCAACGCGAAGACGAATCGCAACGACAACTCGTCCCGCTTCGGCAAGTACATGGACATACACTTCGACTACAAGGGGGACCCCGTGGGGGGGCACATCAGCAACTACCTGCTGGAGAAGAGCCGGGTCGTCAGTCTGCAGCCGGGCGAGAGGAACTTCCATGCCTTCTATCAGGTTCGTCTTCTATAAACTGCTAAGGCACTGGAATATTATTGAGTAGGTAACGTTTACAATTTTTTCAACATACTTGCTCGTAAAGTGGCTCTTATTGCACCGCTTTTAGGTACATAATGAAGCTTATAGAACACGCGTGCAAAAATGATTATACTTTTTTTTCTATTGTTTGTTTTTAAATCTCAGCAAAGAGTGTTTATGAAAAAAAAAATTGTTAAAATATTATAAATAAACGCTTAATTTCATCAAACAATTCATTTTAGTTACAAATTAACATTAATTTGTGTTATAAATACATAAATATTAAGTTTATAACGTTTTTCATATCAGCTTGTTTGCAACGAAATGTCGTTGGTTGAATGGCGGCTAGTCATTGCCTCTTTAAAAAAAAGTGCAGCTCCATTTTCAAGTATATTTTTTTCTATGGCCATTTCCCACAAATATTTGTCTAAAATTGTTGTATTTTACGAAATTTTATTACTTTTTCCTCGCAAGTACTCGTATGTTGAAAAACGTCGTATGAAACGCGTGAGCATTGGTCATTACAGCCTCTGGGCTTTAATGACCAACTTTGCTCACTTGCATCATAATGTACTATATCAGTTAACGATAGTAAATTATTACGATACTTTACGCAATGATGTCATTGAACGAAATCGATCTATATTGTTGTAATTATGTCATATCTATCAACTGTTATTATATTGTCTACATACACTATTGAAGCCGTGGTGGTCCAGTGGCGAGTAACCTTGACTGCCGTGCAGGAGGCGATGGTTCGATCCCCGTCCAAGCCGACTCGTACCAATGAGTTTTTCGGAATTTATGTACGATTTGTAACACCACTGGCTTTTCGGTGAAGGAAAACATCGTGAGGAAACCTGCATGCTTCAATTTCGAGGCGTGTATTGTACCCACTGTCCATCATAAGTGGCGACGGACTCACCCCCCGTCACACTGGACAGAGTTTCGGTACATACTGGTGAAACGTGGATGTTCTGAGGTTTCAGAATATCTCTGACTACCCCCTCGGGGCATATAGTCGTGAGCATATGCTATGCTACTATTGTATCTAGTACAGTTAGCTATATTATAGTAGACAAGTGTTCAAACTTGGAATTAATCTTGCGTGTGGCAGGTACGAGGCGGGTGCGGTTGCTCCCCCAAAATACAATACGAGCTTTATTAAATTCTTAAAATTGGAATGTTTAGTACTTATAAAATGTTCTGTAAAATTTACTAATTATAATATTTTTATATTAAGTTGGTGTAGCACTTTTCATTATAGGTTTTTATTATTGAGAAATTTGTTATTTTGTGATGAGGGCGCTACTGAACAGTAAAAAGATTCTTAATGTATAGTGGACACAGGTTTCCTCAATAAGCTGCAGCAAGCAATCTTTGAAAACTGTCCACTATGTTTACGTGACTGACTGTACAGGCTTCTGACAGTGTTTATAAACAGTTGTAACCGTGTTATTGTTTCTATTATATTTCGCGTGCGTGCTGTTTAGTTTTAGGTAAGCTAAGCGTCGTAATAGTTTATATTACGGCATTGGTTTGTAAATAGGAAGGAAGATGATCTGGTATTTACAGATAGTGTCGATTTATTATACACAAGTACATAAAGACATTACCATAACACCTCTAGATACACAAAGGAAATGATTTTACACATAAGTAAATTACTAATTAGGCTTCGCGCAAACGAGTCTTTGGATGCAGCCACCGGTGGCTGTCGCGGTCGCGGACACTTGTAGCGAGTGGCGGCCACCGGCCACACGTGAGTGGCGAGCCCCTACGAAATGTATTGAAGAATGTAAACTGCTTGTCGATGGCGACCTGTGGCTCTTCCATATTATGACCCTTAAGCGTGAAACCCACTCAAGAGGTAAGCGGAAGGGATATGGAAACGGTGAGGAAAGGATGCGGCACGCAAGAGGCATCGACGCGTCATCGAAGAGTAGGCGATGCGGTGAAGTGCTAGTCTAGGAATAATTACGGTTTGAGATTGCATCAAAGACACTTTAGTAAATTGTGTTTGAACTAATATTACTGTTAGGAGGTCTGGCTCGCTCCGCACTTTAGGTATAATAATGTACCTACGCGGCCCGACGCCGAAGTTTCGAGGCCTAATTCAGTCGAGTGTCACGCTCTCATTGCATCGCACCTAACGACGACCTTGCCCTGTAGGCCTACCATGAGTTTTCACCGTACTTTACTACTGTAGTAACGTCACCAATTTTGTATTGAATTTCGTACAGCGCTCCTTGTAGCGTTGAGAACTAATTTCTGTCATACGAAACTCATGGTAGACCCTCTGTAATCGGAGTTTCGATTTTAAATTTATCACCTTCGACCAAAATATTATTTTAGTTGAAGTTTAACGCGACAGTTTCGGACCGAACTCCATTGTAATAGAGTTGAAATTGGACCGAAAACGTTCACGCAAAATACGTGGTGGTTACTCTCCGGTGGTGGACCGGCTATTAGTGAAGCAGAAATGAGCTAAGATAAGTGTCGTCACATACAACAAAAATAAAAATAAAATATTTTCACCTAAACTACTCGATTTTTGATTTAGGCTTTAGGACAATGTTTCACTAGGATCATAAAGATCTATCGATTGACACAGTTAAAAATAGGTACAGTGAAAAAATATCCTAGGTCCCTCCAATTGCAGTTTCGACCCACTGTGCGTCGGTCGTAGCTACCACGATTTCTTCTTCGGTCGAGTTCGTCGTATGAAGTCAGATTTTCGATAAAATGTATCTTAGTTTTAAAGTTACAGTGTCTAAAAGATTTCCATACAAATCTATAATTAATCCCAGCATTAAAACTGTATATTTAAACGAAAATCTGACTTCATACGAACATAGAGATTAGTTTCTAGATTGTTTCTGAAAAATGTAATTGACTTTAATTGGATAGTATTGAAAATATCACAAAACTACGTTTGTATGCAGCGCGGATTTGCGCTCTCGGAATAAACTTCTCTTAAACGAAGCCATCGTGCAGAAAATCACCAAGTTTTCCATGTTTTTTTTCATTTTTTCATACCTAAATGTAATGTTTTGTTAATGTCTTAATTATTCAAGAAATTTTATTTTATTCTTTTAGCTGTGGATGTTCTAACTGAGTTTTCAGATTATCACTGACTACCCCTTCGAGGAATATAGTCGTGCGTGATCATATGCTATGCTATGCTAGGCTCCGTAAATTTCCCCGACTATAACGCATGCCGCAGGAGGCAAGCGTAGCGTAAGCGGTGAGGAAGGGATACGCATCGGGCAAGCATCGGGCATCGACGCGGCGCCGCTTCCACGCTGCTTCGATGCCCGATGCGTATCCCTTCCTCACCGCTTACGCTACGCTTGCCTACCCCATACCTCACGAAATAGTCGGGGAAATCTACGGATTTTTGTATGGAGTAGGTTGCATTAATTGCACTTTAGGTGGTAATTTGGGATATAGTATCTACTATATCCCAAATTTTTCAATTTATGTATCTACATAAATTGAAAAACATTGGTAAATTGAAAAAAACATAAACTGAAAAACATAAATTCTCAACAATCCCCGATTTTTTTAATGTGTATTATTGAATATCATTTTTATCTATTTTCATATAACAGCTATTTTTGAGTTTAATAGGATATTCCTGTCAGCGTGCCCGAGCGCGCTGCATACAAACGAAGTTTAATCCTATTTTCTATTAATTAAATTGATCGAACAACTTATAAACAGCTATTTTTGAATTTAAGAGGATATTCCTGCCAGCGCGCCCGAGCGCGCTGCATACAAACGAAGTTTGATCCTATTTTAAAAGTATTAAATAATCGAAGATCTTATCAACAGCAATTTTCAGGTTTAAGAGGATATTCCTGTCGTAACGACGCGTCGTTACGGTAGCGGACCCGGCCGCGTAGGTACATTTTTAAACGATTTTATTTAACTTCGAACCGGTCTAACTATCTATCTAACTAACTAACAATGGATTCTTGTAATCGAATTTTCACCCACTTCCTGTCATTATACCTAAAGGCGGAGTGAGCCAGACCTCCTAACAGTAATATTAGTTCAAACACAATTTACTAATGTGACTTTGATGCAATCTCAAACCGTAATTATTCCTAGACTAGAACTCCACCGCATCGCCTACTCTTCGATGACGCGTCGATGCCTCTTGCGTGACGTATCCATTCCACACCGCTTCCTTATCCCTTCCGCGTACCTCTTGAGTGGGTTTCACGCCTTAGACACCCCCCCTCGTAACCTCTTTAGGACGGGGTTTTCCTCGAGATGATCAGAAACTTTGCTACAACAAATCTAAGCGCGCAGTTTTGGCAAGGCGCACTTTGTACATAGTTGGTCTTACGATGGAATAAGGGGTGATTATGATATGTCAACAAATATACTGCATACATGTGACATTTATTTTATCAGACTTTACAACAAATTGTTGTTATAATTGGTTTTTAGTCAATTTATAACATCAAATATCTGCTAAAATAAAAAGTTGTCACTTATACTACTAGATCTTTTTCTTCGTTTTAGAAACCCTTTCCCTTGTCCCTTAGTTGCCTTCTATGACACCCACGGCAAGAATTGTGGTAGTATATTCTAAGGCGGAATCACTCGCCGTTTTCTTAAACTTAATCTATAATCTAAACTCTTGAACATCCACAGCTCCTAAGCACAAGCAACCCAATAACGAAGAAGTTTGGGCTGTCATCGAACCAAACCTACAAGGTGCTCGGCAGCGAGCGCACCACCGCCCAGGACTCGAAGCTGCACTCCCTGACGAACAGCGCGTTCAATGCGCTCGGGTTCCCGCCGAGTGTCGTCGGGGACATCTGGAGTGTCGTCGCTGGAGTTGTACTCTTGGTAAGTTGAATGGTCTTGGGTTTGATCTTGACCTTAATCTAGTCCTCAGGACAAAGATGGGGTCGAAGATGTTGCGAGCTTACTCAGAAGAAGGCTATTCACTCGTACTTTATAGGAATTCGGGTTGTAAGCATACGGAAATAATGACGCAGGCAGGGCATTCCACTCCTTGGCTGTGTGAATTATAAAAGATTCTAAAAGGTGATTCGTGCGAATATGTGGAATGTCAACCAAGAAGGGGTGATATCCCGCGGTGCGTCTGGAAGTCCGATAGTAGAAAGGCGAAGGTGGGATGAGCTCATGTAGCTCTTGGGCACGCTCACCGAAGTATAATCTGTAGAAGACCGACAAGCAGGCTACTCTGCGGCGGTGGGTTAGGCTATGAAGCTTGATCTCCACCAGCTTACTGCCAATGAGCCTCCTGGCTTTGCGTTCAACCGAGTCGAAAGTGGCTGGTTGATACTGGGCGGAGCCATCCCATCTGAGTCATAAGATAAGAAAAATATTCTTTATTTGCAAACCAAGAATAGAAAAAATTCAATTTAAAACAAGGAAATATGATAAGATAGATCATAAGATTCAAAAGTCACAAGATTATCATCTTATTAACGAGCTACGCTCTTGTAGGTGGCGTTATCGCCAATCCAGTCTCTTTTCCGCAAGTTACTTGAGTTCTTGATACGACAAGAATTGGTCGTGTCGTATTCAGTGTCCAATAATTTTTCCTCTCCGGTTGTTTATTGTTTTCAGAATATTTCTCTTCCTATTTAAAGAAGTCCTCCAAAAACTGAATTCGCTGACAACGCGTTCTCACACTAAACTAGTCACTATAACATCTCATCTTGACTTCCTTTCTTCCAGGGAGAACTAACATTCACAGAAACACCAGACGGCCAGCTCACAATAGGTGGACCTCTGAAGCAATGTGTATCAGCTCTCGGGGTGTCGGAGCTGGCGTTCAGATCGGCGATGTCGACGCGGGTGTTGTCCGCCGGCGGGGACCTGGTCAGCAAGGAGCACTCGCTCACTGACGCCAACTACACAAGGCTCGCGCTCGCTAAGGCTGCCTACGATAGACTCTTCACTTGGATCGTCCAACAGGTAATGTAGGCTTTGTTACAAAAGTAATCTGGTAGCTTAGTTTGATAAGATAACACATGTGAATTCTTTAGTCAATATCACAATTAATGAGGTGAAATCGCTACGATGAGGTGAGGTGGGCTAACCGGTTGTCATACGTTTTGGGCAGGGATCGTCAACTTCTCGTGACGATCGCTGCCCATCTTTGTTGTTGAATAAGGTGATAACATGGCAGATATGCCAGATGGCTTTGGATGCTGAATCCAAGGGTAGGTTTGTCTCCAACACATTGTGACGGCACATATCGCTAAAAGTGTCCAGGGTGTGACTTTATTCCTGCTTGGCTTCTTGTCACCTGATGGAATATGCACATTAAGCTGGAAGTATACCAAACTCGCGCAGGAAATACCTATTTAGGTCTGACTGTCCTTCCTGGCTCCTGCAATCTTCAGGCTTCCGATTGCGAGCGCCAGCTAACAGTATTTATCCCTCTAGCTGGTGATGTGTCTGAGCGACGTATAGGGATATAGATACGGGGATAATGGTCTGGACAATTCAGGTCCAATCCTACAAGCCCTTGATAAACATTATCGTCCACAGATCAACAAAGCGATAGAAGTGCCGGACGGTACGTACAAGAGCACGCTGATCGGCGTCCTCGATATTTACGGGTTCGAGATCTTCGAGACCAACAGCTTCGAACAGTTCTGCATTAATTACTGCAACGAGAAGCTGCAGCAACTGTTTATTGGTGAGTTGTTCGATTGTTTCACTTAGTTAAGCACCCGCGACTCTTACGTACTGAAATACGAACTTGAAAACGAGCAATTTCCAGAAGTGGCAATCTTGCACGTACCCAAAGACATAATCCGATTTGGTCCAAAATGGGAAAGTGCCGGCAAAAAAAAAATAGTGAGCACTAAAGCTGTAGGTCTATAGTCCTTGGTTTAATTTGGGATCGAAAAATATTTCTGCTAAGGCTATATTTTGTTAAATCTTGTCCGTCTCAGCAATTTTAGTATGGCACCTGGAAAAGATTCTGGACCGTTGCTAAGCAGGTGATTCAAACTCGGTTGGTTCTGCTTATATCTTAGGTATATTGCCGGTGATTGCTGTTGGAAAACTTCGATCAAAATAAAATAAATGGATAGGCCTTACGCGAACATTTCAAACCAGAAAAATGAGGCAAAATAAATGAAAGGTTTACTTGTCACTTGTATGCAAGTGCCCTAGATTTGACAGATAATGGCGCTAGTTTGTATGGACCAAGTGCACCAGTAGTGTGCTTCAACTTACCGCACTTCAGGCCTATCCATTAATTTTATTTTGATCTAAGGTGGAAAAAGAGAAGGATCTTATCAATGCGTTTGAATTAATAACATAAACTCAGCGCCATCTAGCAGTATAGATTCAAACCGCTACACGCTCTCTCGGATCCCTTCAAACAACCCTTCCACGGCAAGCCAACCGTCCGCCGCATGCTAGCAGCAAAAAACCGCTAGATGTCGCTATGACAGCATCAAATATGTAGGGCAATTTTCCTTGATTTTTTAAGGGTTGAATAATCTGCCTTTTCATACATTTTGAGGTAAAAAAAATTTACAGCTACAGCTTTCATGCCATAATAATAAATGCTTAAACGGGCAATTAGTTCTAACAGAACATAGTATTTGTTTTTGTTGTTTCATAATAAATAATGTACCTTTACTCTTATCTTCAGAGCTGGTGTTAAAGCAGGAACAAGAGGAGTACGCCAGGGAAGGCATACAGTGGACTCCAGTTAAATACTTTAACAACAGGGTCATCTGTGAGCTTGTGGACGCCCCGCACCAGGGCATCATCGCCATCATGGATGAGGCCTGCCTCAACCCTACCAAGGTAACATTATGTCATGAGCTTCATGAATTCGTGAGAGCGCCGTCGGTGGCGCGTTGCGGAGTAGTATGGAAACTCAATATTGAGGTCCGGGTTCGAAGCCGCACGGACGACATGCCATACTTTGATTAATTATATGTCATTGTCAAGATAATTAATCAAAGCATGGCGAGGCTCAGGCTCGGAGAGAGCCTTACGCTTCTAACGTACTAAATCAAACGGGCCAACTTTCTTATGTTGGTGTGCGTGAGGCGTTATACATCTTATCCCTGTGTGCTTGCATAGTGACAGGGTTTATCAGCCTAGACTTGGGTGTTATTTTTTATCTGACTGTCTATCTTGACATTATAGCTTTATCAAAGATGTCATGTACCAATGATTTTTTCTAACTTATGTATGCGACTGTTGATTATGCGTTGATTATGGATGCTTTAACATCGGACATACGGGAAGAGGCACCCTGGTGCATGCTGTTTGCCGACGACATTGTTCTTGTTGGTGAAGAGGGACTCGAGGTCCAGAGCAGATTGGCAAAATGGAAGCAAAAACTGGAGAGTGTTGGCTTGAAAATTAGCAGAACTAAAACGGAATGTTTGTTCTGCGATTTCGGCGGTCTCTCCAGTTGCATGCCTATTGCCCTTGATGGCGTGCCTTTGCCAGTCTGCTCCGACTTCCGGTACCTCGGCTCACTCATACAAAACGATGGAGAGATCGATCGGGACGTGAAGCACCGAATCAACTCAGGTTGGATGAAGTGGCGGCAGGTTACGGGAACGATCTGCGACTCTCGAATCCCCCTCAAATTAAAGGGGAAAATATACAAGACGATAATAAGACCTGTCGTTATGTACGGATCAGAGTGTTGGGCCACAAAAGGAACGGATGAGAAACGACTGCATGTAGCTGAGATGCGAATGTTGAGATGGATGTGTGGTGTAGTTACGTAACATGAAATTCGTCTCTTCGCATCACATGCCCATACCACGATAATCTATTGCACTGCAATTTTTCAGTTATAGGTGCTACTTTCAAACTTCCTCTAATATACTCATTCCTAATCCTGTCCATTCTAGTTAGAATTATATAACTATAACTGAAAAATTGCAGTGCAATAGATTATCGTGGTATGGGCATGTGATGCGAAGAGACGAATTTCATGTTACGAGAAGAGTGTTAAGTATGAATGTGGATGGCTGTGGTAGGAGAGGAAGGCCAAAGAAAAGATGGATGGATTGTGTGAAGGATGATATGTGTAAGAAAGGAGTGAGTGCTGAAACGACGGTCAAGCGAGATGAATGGAAGAGGATGACATATTGCGCCGACCCCAAATAATGGGAAATGGGCAAGAGAATGATGATGTACGCGACTGATCTAACGGTGAAGGAAAACATCGCGAGGAAACCTGCATACGCTGAAGAAGAAATTCTAATGCGTATGTGAAGTCTGCATTCAAGTCGCATTGGGCACGCGTGGTGGACTAACGCCCATGCACCCTCCCGTAGGGTAGGCCTGTGCCTTGCAGTGGGACGTATATAGGCTGACACTGAAAGGTCAAGTGGATTTGAACTCTAGTGACTAACGTTTAAGGTGTAATTTGTTAAGATATCGGACAAGCAGCTGCTGGAGGCGATGGACAAGCGCCTGAGCGGGCACAAACACTACACGTCGCGGCAGCTCGCGCCCACTGACAAGAAACTCAAACATGGCGTCGACTTCAGAGTCACGTGAGTTACCCACCTACCTTATTTATTTATTTTATATTATTCGGGTTGCTAACAGCCTCTTTTACAATTATAGTGTATGTAAAATAACAAGCCATTTGCCGTTTACAAGCATCCACATATTATACAGGATGTTAGGGTAAACCGTTACATTACTTTAAGGGGTGATTGTTCCCACGAAAATGAACAACTTTTCCTTGGCTTTGCCTCAGCCAATAATTACATGTGATCTATGAACTTCCTTACTTTCCTGCCCTCCTCGGTGTGTAACTACTACTAACATCCTATTACTAATATCTTTCGACAGGCACTACGCCGGGGAAGTGACCTACGCCATTACAGGATTCATGGACAAGAACAAAGATTCTCTCTGGCAGGATCTCAAGCGGCTGCTGCATTCCTCCACCAACAAGTCCCTCTCAGAGATGTGGCCCGAAGGCGGCACCAACATACAGAAGGTAACTATAACCACAGATTAAATAATACTATACAGCTATAACATAGGATGTGAACTTAGACAATATAACTAGGGAACAGCCTTGCGGTAGCATTTCCCCTCTGCCACGTTACAAGATCAATTGACCATGTTCATTGGCATACAATTTTATACCTTATCACTAAACGAGACAGCCCATAATTGCGGAACAATAACTTCAAACTAGTCGCGTTCGGGGTTCTCACGAGACTATGTTTAATAATCAAAATGTGAATCTAGAGTAATGGAATAAAATTCAAAGTTGCGGCTCTCATACTACCTCGCCTCCGCTAAAGCGACAGAAAAGTTTGTTAAAGCCTGACCAGGAATATAAAAAACTTGGGTTGGGGGAGCTGCAATCGACTATAACCTTTAATGACAGAGTTCCAACTACAAAAACTTGTTCCAATGATTTTCCGCAACATGGCGAGGTTTTTTATATTTCTGGTCGGGCTTTAGTAGAATTACACGCGTAACTTGTCCATAGTTAAATTGTCTAAGGATGTGAAAGTTACAACGCCACATGAAGGGGAAATAACTAGAGCCCGCTCATCTGTCACGGCCCTTGGCGCCGAGCGTAATAAGCAAATGATTGTAAAAGTGTTTCAATAACACTAGTCTAGAATTTTCCACGGACTTGAAAAAAAGGCGGACGTAATCTCGTCTAATCACGAGTGAAGCACCCATTTATTGTTGTGTGCGTGCTGACGAACTGTCACGCGGTACATAATGGTAGTGAGTTGTAGGACCTGCGCCTAGAGCTGGTGCATCTGTGTGAGTGTAGGTCCCTTGTAGAACAAACGAAAATGTAGGACCTTGCATGCTTCACATATTTTTAGTGTCACATTAAGTCCGTCTTTTTTTCAGGTCCTTGGAATTTTCTTTAAACTTTCCATGATAGACAGAAAAAAATTTATGCAAAAATAAAGAAGGTTGAACATTACTCTTGAAAATGCTCGCTGACACAATAAAGACGCGTTTAATTTTTGTACTAGTTGAACGAGAAATTGAGACGTTTTGTTGTTCATACCCGTGCTTACGGTTCATACTCGGGCAGGCGCGCTCTCCTTTTTTTTACAATTCATACAGACATAAGGGGGCTTCCATTAATTACGTGAGGTGATTGTGACGATTTTTCGACCACCCCTACCCCTTGGTGAGATTTGGCTTGGCCTCCCCCAATCTCACGTAATATTTTTTAAAAGGCGTATTTTTAATGTAAATACATTAATCTGTGCTTGATTGAGTTATAAAAAAACATGGTTGATTATTTTTATTTACTAAGAACATGCTTTACTTAATTTAACCACATTGAGTTAGTTTTCTCGCGATTTTACACTGTTTCTATCGGAAAAAAAAATTACGTGATATTTACCAAGACCCGACGCGAGATTGGGTGAGATTTGACTCGATTTAATGTTATTTCATAATTTTTGATGGTCTGAACATCTCTTTAAAAACAATCGGGATAATAACTATTACAGGTTGGTTTCCTAAAGCTGGCGCGTTCACAGACACACAAATGCGTTTTTCCTGCCACTGCGTCCGTGCTTGATAGAGAGAGATACTTTTCACTATGCATGCAGTGAGACAAAGGCATTGCGTAAATGTGTGGCACGCGCCAGCTTTAGTTAACCGACCTGTGAGTATACCTGTATATCTCGCTACAGATATTTCTGTATATTTCAGACGTCAAAACGACCGCCGTCGGCTGCAACGCTGTTCCGCAACTCCATGTCGGCGCTGGTCACAGGTCTTCAAAGCAAAGAACCATTCTACGTGCGCTGCGTGAAGCCCAACCCTCTGCAGACGCCCACTACCTGGGACGACCAGCTGGTGAGTGATGATGATGATACGTATCTTTTGAATTGAATAACCCTGGTTAGCGCAGTATACATTTTTTATAGTGTAGGCTCAAATTTGCCAAAGAAAAATAATGTATAAGTCTGACAAAAGATAATTTATTTTTATTTTAATTGTGATTATGAAACTAAATAACTTTCCATAAGGAACATGGGAACGAAAAACGAAAAGAAAGCTGATCCGCACTTTTGTATGGAAGTTCCATTTCTCTCGTTTTTGGATCCATGTTACTTAGGAAAAGTTGTTTATTTTCATTATCTGAATACACCCTTAAAATGTTGTTGGTAATATATAAAATAGGGGTGTATATAGGGTGACATTGATATTAGCATCATTTTAAAAGTTTTAAACTTAGAGTCTACCTCAAACTGAACAACTTTTACGATGAGACCAAAACTATCGGAGCCAAAAAAATCTGCTGTTCCATACTAAACTGCAATGCCTGATCGACTCAAATGTATGCAAAAGCAGTTAAGATAAGATAAATATTCTTTATTTGCAAAAGCAGTTTTTTTGCTCCGATCTGTTTGCTTCCACAATGAAATCTGTTCATTTTGATGGTTAGTTAGACTCTTAGTTTAAAATGATTCCAATGATATTTCACCTTGTAGTTAACCAAGCTATCCCAACGCAGGTGCGTCACCAAGTGGCCTACCTCGGCCTCGTAGAGAACGTGCGAGTGCGGCGCGCGGGGTTCGCTTCCCGGCAGCGCTACGACCGCTTCCTCAAGCGCTACAAGATGCTGTCGCAGTACACGTGGCCCAACTTCAGGGGCACCGACGACAAGGACGCCGTCATGGTGCTACTGAGGGACCTTCATATCACGGACGTACAGTTTGGACATACTAAACTGTTTATAAGGTCAGTTCATACATATTACTGACGTACGGTGTCGATATACTAGCTTGCTAAACTGTTTATACTAGCTTACTAAACAGTTTATAGTAGATTACACACCGAGGGCATGAAAGTAAGAAAAGTCTCAGATCGCATGTAATCAAATGTAAAACAAAATTTAAAACAAACATATGATCTGAGGCTTTCTTATTTACTGCCTGAAGTTAGTATACATTTTTCTCCTCGACGGAGGTGGAAAGCGGCAACTTGACGCTTTCCGTCCGTAGGGGAGAAAAACATATTATTGACGTGCAGTTTAGACATACTAAACTGTTTTTCAGGTCAGTTCATCCATATTACTGACGTGCAGTATTGATATAATATCATACTAAACTGTTTTTAAGGTCAGTTCGTCCACATTTTTGATATGCAGTTTGGACATACCATCATACTAAACTGTTTCTAAGGCAGTTCATCCATACTACTAATGAGTTTTGACATATTAAAATGTTTATCAGATGAGTTTATCCAATTCACTGATGTAGACTATGAAATATACTACACTGTTTATTAGGTGAATTTATCCATGTTGCTGAAATAAAGTTACTGTGTAATATTTGCGTATCCGATATGTATGCAGACACTACACTAGCGAAAAATTTGGTACCTACTCAAATATTTCAAAAAGCATGTTAAAAATCCGTTAAAATGTTTAATTTGTCAGTTCGTCCATATTACTGACGTGCAGTTTAGACATACTAAACTGTTTATTAAAATAAAATGTACTTTGTTAACAGGAGTGCGGTGACGCTGCACGCGCTGGAGGCGGCGCGCGCGGAGCTGATCCCCTCCATAGTGGTGCTGCTGCAGAAGCTGTGGCGCGGCACCGCGGCGCGCATGCGCTACAGGAAGATGAAGGCTGCCCTCGTCATATTCAACGCTTGGAAGTTAGTATTATCACCGAATATCTAACAGTACAACAGAAGGTTCACTATCTAAGAACGCTCGCTCCAAGCGCGACAGACACATTGACTCTCTGTGCGTGAATGGTAAGGGATGTCAGCAACGCAAAATTGGAACTAGCGTAAGTACTTACATCTACAGGGTGAAATTGATATCATTAGCATCACTTTTTGCACATTACACATTTTTTGTTGTTGCTCCGATTGGTTTGCTCTCTTAGTAAAAGTTGTTCAGTTTGATGGGTAGACTCTTAGTTTAAAAGGATGCTAATGATATCAATTTCACCCTGTAGATAATATCATAGAAGGCAGGCTAATACTTTTAATAGATACAACTAGATAATGTCCAAGATAGCAATTTAAATAAACAAATGTTTGTCGATCAGACGATACAAGTGCCGGCACTACATCGAGGAGCTGCAGTCGGAGCTGCAGAGGAACCGCGGAGTCATCAGGCACTGGCCGAAACCGCCGAGACGACTCAACGCCGCCCTGTTACAGGTACTGTTCAATTTATATCACAAGAATAATAGTTTATTGCATTATGTGTTTGGTTACATGACATCGAATACAATTTAAAACCAGACACATAAACCCCTGTAAAGGCACAGCAATATCTTACAATATACAAAATTCCCCGAGTAGGGGTAGTCAGAGATCTTCTGAAACCTCAGAACATCCACGCATCACCAGTAGTACCGAAACTCTGTTCAGTGTAACGGGGGGGTGAGCCCGTCGCCACTTCTAATGGACAGTTGGTAAAATACATGCCTCGAAATTGAAGCATGCAGGCCATAGGCATAGCCAGTATTGTTAGAAATCGTACATAAATTCTGAAAAACTCATTGGTACGAGTCGGCATGGACGGGGATCGAACCATCGCCTCCTGCACGGCAGGCAAGGTTACTCGCCACTGGACCACCACGGCACCTAAATCTAAATACTTATTAATAAACTAAAACATTTTTCTGAATATTTTTAAACTATACTATTCTTTAAATTCAAAGTATTCCTCTATCTATATTATAATAATGATTGAGACTGATCGAAAGATATGGGATACACGAGCAGATTTTAGAAAGGGAATGGGATGCACGGACCAGGTTTTTTCTCTACGGTCCATAAGCGAAAAGTTTTTGGCTCAAAACCAAAAGATCTTTTGCGCTTTTGTGCATCTGGAAAAAGCGTACGACAGGAATGAAATTTGGTCCACAAATCCACACTGCGCATGTATGAACTGAATAGTAGTTTGATACATGCGCTGAAATATCTTTATGAGAATTCATGTGCTTGTCTCAGGATAAACGGGGCACTTCTACTTTTCATCTTTTTTGTGTTTTTATTTGAACGTTTAGATATAAACGTTCAAATAATATCTCCTGTTTTCGGCTTGACGTTGAGTTTTGGGACACTCTGTATTCATACCGTCAAATTTCACCCTGATTATCAAACAACCTGGTCCCTTAATTTGAATGTACTAAAAATAAACTAATGAACACCCTTCAGGCGGCGTACCGTAGATGGCGCGCGTATCTAACGCTGAAGCCGATCCCGCGCGCGCAGTGGCCGCAGCTCAAGATGAAGATCTGCGCTGCTTCTGCGCTGCGCGGCCGACGCAAGCAGTGGGGCGCCGCCAGGGTGTGGCTCGGCGACTACCTCGCCGACGACAGCTACAACTCCAAGTGCGGTGAGTCTATCATGTCGACGTTATCTAACACTGAAGCCGCCGCAAGCAGTGGGGCGCCGCCAGGGTGTGGCTCGGCGACTACCTCGCCGACGACAGCTACAACTCCAAGTGCGGTGAGTCTATCATGTCGACGTTATCTAACACTGAAGCCGCCGCAAGCAGTGGGGCGCCGCCAGGGTGTGGCTCGGCGACTACCTCGCCGACGACAGCTACAACTCCAAGTGCGGTGAGTCTATCATGTCGACGTTATCTAACACTGAAGCCGCCGCAAGCAGTGGGGCGCCGCCAGGGTGTGGCTCGGCGACTACCTCGCCGACGACAACTACAACTCCAAGTGTGGTACTACAATAATATCATATGATCAGCCTTGCAGCTGATCGTTAATTTTTTACTGACCTTTAAACGTCTGTAACTCCTAAACCGACTGTCGTTATGCAGGCAGACCTGGTCCATCTTCATCACAGAGATGCTCTACACCCCATAAAAACTGAATCAGCCTTGCTGCTGATGGTTGCGAAAAGTACACTTGTCTCTTATACTATATTCTGTGTCTCCGTATGGACTATCACTGGTCCTTCGTACAACAACTAACGTATAATTCTCCTTGCAGCGCTGTACAAAGCGTCGATAGTGTCGCTACAGAAGTCGCAGCAGGTGGGCAAGCCGCTGTTCTCGTGCAAGGTGCACAAGTTCAACCGCTTCAACAAGCTGGCGGAGCGCTGCCTGCTCGTCACCGACACCGCGGTCTTCAAGCTCGACGCCAACACGTTCAAACCTCTCAAGAAACCCACGCCTATTACTGAGGTGAGTCAGCAGTATTATAGGTTTCCCTATGTTTCTACAGATAGCTTCAGAATAAACTGACCAAAGAGAATAATAATCACTGCGTTTTGACCGACTAGACTCGCCTGTCACTTTCTGACATGTTAATTAATGGTATTTATAGAAAATTTAATGTTTACTCATAGATTTGGAATACAGGGTGTTACAAATATAAAATTTAAAACTTTTATGAGGGATGATCAGACCATCTAACTGAACAACTTTCAATATGGGATCAACATCGAAATCGCAAAAAAAAATCTGCTGTCATAGATAAAGTTGTCCAGTTTGACGGTCTGATCATCCCCTTAAAAAAGTGTCACCATATTAAGAAGGACTCTGTATGTTACAAGTACCTTATTAGGACAAGTTTAATGAAACCCCGTTTATTACAATACCGTCTCCTTTGATAAAGTTATATGTCAAGATTCACAGTCGAAGATACGAATGCGTCGAAAAAAATTGGAACCAGTACTAAACCCTATCCATATACACGCACATATACATAATTTGTATGGCGCCTCACGCACACCAACCCATGAAACTTGGCCCCTTTTGTTTTATAAGGTATTACCGTGAGGCTCATTTTAGACATATACTTTTTCTAAGACCGTCTCTTATATCTCCAGGTGGGAGCGATCCGTATAATGAGCACGGACGTGCAGCTGGTGGTGGTCAGCGTGCCCTCCGCGAGGAACGACCTGGTGGTGGGGCTCGTGGCGCCGCGCGACGGTGACGACCTGGTGGGGGAACTGCTGGGCGTGCTCGCCAACAGGTACCACATGTGAGTAGCGCTGCTTTATGTTGTTACTGTCTAATAGCATCATCATCTTAGCCGATGGACGTCCACTGCTGGACATAGGCCTGCCTCAAGGATCGCCACAAAGACCGGTCCTGCGCTGCCTTCATCCAACGGGTTCCCGCAGCCTTCACCATCGTGAGACCACCTTGTTGGGGACCTAGGAGACCTTGTGGGGTTCCTTGTTCATAAGTACATGGTGCAATCAAAGTTGTTGGCATCTGAAAACTACACATCAAACTGATTGATTGTTTATATTATGAAAACAAACATCATACAAAACTGCAATAGCTACTCGACTTATTGTAGAATTTTATCTCGATGCATCAAATTGATTTTACGAATGAAATGAACAAACTCCGTCGCCGTGTGTACATGGCGTGTCGGTGTTCGAATTCGAACCAAGTTCCTCTTGGTAGAAAGTCCATACGTATTCGCAACGTGTGACATATCGATGAAGACTAATTTCTCTCACAGGTTAACAGGCTCCGAGTTATCAGTGGAGGTGGAGAGCGGCGCCACGACGCGCTGCACGCTGGGCGGCAAGACGCGCGCGCTACAGCTGCCGGCGACCACCGCCGGCGACCTGCCGCCCTTCACTCACGCGCACAACGTCATCACCTACCACCCCGCGAGCGCGCGCGCGTAGCGAGGAGCCACAAGACGCGCTACAGCTGCCGGCGACCACCGCCGGCGACCTGCCGCCCTTCACTCACGCGCACAACGTCATCACCTACCACCCCGCGAGCGCGCGCGCGTAGCGAGGAGCCACAAGACGCGCTACAGCTGCCGGCGACCACCGCCGGCGACCTGCCGCCCTTCACTCACGCGCACAACGTCATCACCTACCACCCCGCGAGCGCGCGCGCGTAGCGAGGAGCCACAAGACGCGCTACAGCTGCCGGCGACCACCGCCGGCGACCTGCCGCCCTTCACTCACGCGCACAACGTCATCACCTACCACCCCGCGAGCGCGCGCGCGTAGCGAGGAGCCACAAGACGCGCTACAGCTGCCGGCGACCACCGCCGGCGACCTGCCGCCCTTCACTCACGCGCACAACGTCATCACCTACCACCCCGCGAGCGCGCGCGCGTAGCGAGGAGCCACAAGACGCGCTACAGCTGCCGGCGACCACCGCCGGCGACCTGCCGCCCTTCACTCACGCGCACAACGTCATCACCTACCACCCCGCGAGCGCGCGCGCGTAGCGAGGAGCCACAAGACGCGCTACAGCTGCCGGCGACCACCGCCGGCGACCTGCCGCCCTTCACTCACGCGCACAACGTCATCACCTACCACCCCGCGAGCGCGCGCGCGTAGCGAGGAGCCACAAGACGCGCTACAGCTGCCGGCGACCACCGCCGGCGACCTGCCGCCCTTCACTCACGCGCACAACGTCATCACCTACCACCCCGCGAGCGCGCGCGCGTAGCGAGGAGCCACAAGACGCGCTACAGCTGCCGGCGACCACCGCCGGCGACCTGCCGCCCTTCACTCACGCGCACAACGTCATCACCTACCACCCCGCGAGCGCGCGCGCGTAGCGAGGAGCCACTTCATCATTAATATCCACTTCTCTCCCTGTCCCCTGTCCCCTAACTTCAGATACCGCAAGTGTTGAAAAAGACATACTATCGGTAGAAATAGTTTATAATTCATGAGCAGCAATACAGATCGGTTAACTAAAGCTGGCGCGTTCACAGACACACAAACATTCATTTTCCTGTCACTGCGTCCTTGCTTGACAAAGATAGAGACTTGAGACTTTTCATGGTGTAATAAAATTAATAGTGGTGATGCTCAGCGGTCTAATAGGTCTAGGAACATTATCGATTTGCCACGTTCCAAGCTATCGACAGTATCGATACTTTATTTGGTTTATCGACCATATCAGTAGCACGCCGGCTGCACCTGCATGTTACTTCTTTTAAGGCGAAGCCGGGTTCTCTCGTCTCTGCTTGTAAGCACCTGACTTGAAGATGAGAAAATTGTTTCACTGGTCATAAAAATCAGCGATACGCGCCTGGAAAAGATTACAACCTGGAGAATATGGTATAAATATATCGATGCAAAACGTAGCCACAAAAACCCAGAATATGAATTCGGTAACAATACTGGGCCCCTAGACAAAGGATCTTCCGATTAGCGTTAACGACAGTAGAAAGAATAAAAATGTATGGACTTGTAGTATGGTAACGAAAGCAAACGTCAAAATGTTTCGATCGCCAATGTCAAATCCATACATTCTGTCATTTCTACTAGCGTCTACGCAATATACGCACAGTAATAATAAATTTGCACTAGGCTAATTTCCAGAATTTCTTAAACACAAGATTATGAACATAATTAAGTGCCTAAAGAGGACGTTGTCAATAAAAAATCTATACGTATTCGATAATGTATTTGACTGAAATTTCGGCATTTTAACGAAACAATTTTATTCTAGTTTTACAAAAAAAAAATGTAATAAATAATTAATATAAGTTGTATTGTTAACTTATTTGAAGTGATAAATAACGCTAGTTGTTCTTAAAATAGTTATTATTATTTTTGTTATTTTGTATTTTTAATTATTTTGGCACGCCCATGGAATGAGTGACGATTATTTTTATTTTTGGAGGAATTTTTGTTTAATTTAAAGTAGATTAAACTTATTGGGGCTTTTATGTTTACATCACATTTTTAAGCTATTTATGCGGTAAATAAATACCATCAATATTGATAATTCAAAGTGTTGAAGCCCCAATTTTAAATTTCATTTATAATTACACGATCATAATTATGTATTTAACAAATAACAACGTACAAAAAAACAGTGATTTTTTTTTTAAAATGTGTAGTAATTTATTATCTTAGGTCAGTATTAAGTTATTAAGTCCATATCAAACAAAGATACACATTTTTATTTGCGTTTTGAAAATGAAATAAGATTTGAACGGCGCAGGTGATCGCATAGAATTTATAAATAGTTCCCATTACTTATAATAGTAATCCTGAGTTTTAGTTGGTACCAGTTTTTTGACAATATCTCCTTTACGACTCATTTTACGATGAAAATAGTTATGTGATAATTAAAACTATGATTACAAAAAAGGTAAAATTTAATTAAAACTAGGGGAAATTTCCTATAAATGAGCAGCCCCCCAAAATGTTTGGCGTTGAATTTCTTGCACCAGGCACGTATCCAGGGGGGATAGGTGGGATTTATCCCCCTCCCGAAATCCGAATATTTGTATGGAAAAGTGATTACAGCAATTACTTTTTCATTGTTTTTCTATGACTTTCTATGCATGCTACCTGGCATGCCATTAACAGGCATGTGTATTCCCAGCTTAGTCTGACATACGATTCCACTTTGTCGACAAAGTACATTTTCTTATTGTAAATTATGTTAGTCATCAATGTTTGGTATGGACTTTTTTTGTTGAAACTGTAAAACAACGAAAGTAAATAACGTTGAACGCTAATAGTGTTATTAAATTGTTATAACTTATAACTATTGTATATAGCTGTTAATTTTATGTTTATAACTGTCCAGTTAGTTTGCATTGGTTATTTACTGAGAAACTACAATTTATGAAGTACTTTACTAAATATTCGTTACTGTTTTGGTATGTTTAATTATTGTAAATAATAAATGGGAAGTGTTTTAAAGTACATAGAGTGGTATGTGAAAGGGCATCGAACATTTTGGCAGCCGCTTGCTCACACTAAACATAACAATATTCAGTCAGTGCCATTGACCTAGTTGGATCTAATTTGTTTTACAAAGCAACAAGATAACAATAGCTGGCTGTATGGGCTATCTACTCTTTGCTTTTCCACAAGGATACAGATTTTTTTTCATTCTGCCAACTTTTTTTCTGGTTTAATTGTTTTTTTTTGGCGTTCTTCCTAATAACGTGAATAAACAATGTAAACTAATTTTAAGACAGAGTAGAGAGTGATTCGCACGTGCCTTTTGATGGTGCCATGAGATTTTGTACTGTAATGTATTATGAATAAATAGTAATATAATTTTATAACAGCATTTGTTTCATTATTGAATTAACCATAATATAAACACATGCTATAGTCGATTTCAGCAACCTTATTGACGAAAGCAATCAGCTACAAATTTTCGTTAAAATTTCTTACAGTTTTAATGCTAGGATTAATTTAAGATTTGTATGGAAATTTTCGAGGTACTGTAACTTTAAAACTATTTTAACGAAAATCTGACTTCATACGAACATAGACATTAGTTTCTAGATTGTTTCTGAAAAATGTCATTGACTTTAATTGGTTAGTATTGAAAATATCACCAGACTTCGCTTCTATGGAGCGCGCTCCGAATTATATTCCCTATAATAGATTACTTGCAGAATAGGTACTTTGCAAATTCTCTATGGCCGAGATTCAGAGACGATTTTTTCCGTCTTAGCTCGAGCTAAGTAGGGTCGAAATGTATGGATTTTGACATACGGGAGATCGAACTATGACTTACAAATCGTCTCTGAATCTCGGCCTATATTTCTCGAGACGTACCTAACTCGGAACCAATCTAGTGGCTTATACCGAGTAACTTTCTCATCAAGAAGAGTAACTAATCAGTTACTTACTATATTCTGAAGTCAGAGAAATGCTCAATATTTGCGAGTGGATTAAGTCGTATTAGTTGTTATTATTAACTTCTCAAGACTTCTCCCGCGTGGGAGGGTTTCAGGAAACATAACTACCTATAAAGGATCGTTCCGTTCCTCTTCTTAAAAACAATCAGCGTAATTATTAAGAAAAACGATTTCTTTCATGACGTAATTTTTACATCAATAATGACCCACTTTTTTACCCGACTGCGCCAGAAGGAAACCTTCCTTCAAAGGCATATTTTAGTTCGTAGTTCCTGAAGCGGAAAGTGTTGGTTCAGAACGTCGGATGCACGTTGCGGAGGGCTATGGAAACTCTCTTGAGGTCCGGGTTCGAATCGGCACGGACTACATGCCATGTACCAATGAGTTTTTCTAACTTATGTACGTATACCGACTGCTCTAGGTGAAGGAAAACATCGTGAGGAAACCTGCATACGCTAAAGAAGAAATTCCCATGTGTATGTGAAATCTACCAATCCGCATTGGGCACGCGTGGTGGACACTATCGCCCATAGGTACACCCTCCCTGAGGGTAGGCCTGTCTGTGCCCTGCAGTGGGACGTATTAGGCCTTTAGGCTGTGATGATGATGACGCGAAATTGGGAGAGTGCGTATACCTACCTATTGACTATTGAATAATCTGTGATTTAAAGACCTGACAGGGGGCAGTTCACCACCGAAAAAACGACAAAAATCTACAAGTGCATCTTTCGTTATTACTTTGCGTATGAAACCGCGCATGTCGGTTTTATGCAGGTTTCGCATAGCATAGCATAGCATATGGTCACGACTATATTCCCCGAGATATTCTGAAACATCAGAACATCCACGTTGCACCAGTAGTACCGAAACACTGTCCAGGTGATGGGGGGTGAGCCCGTCGCCACTCGGAAAACAAACAAAAACCCTAAAAAACTGATTTGTTTAGGGCCCTTAATTTTTAGGGTTCCGTACCCAAAGGGTGGAAACGGGACCCTATTACTAAGCCTACGTTGTCCGTCCGACCGTCCTAACTATCGAAGGCTGTAACTTATGAACCGCAATAGCTAGACACAGTTGAAATTTTCACAGAATGTGCTAACTCACAATGTGTCACATTACGGCGGATTTGCTACCAAATTATAAAAATGTCAACAAGTTTCAAATTAAGGGGGGTCCTCATAGAAGAAACTCGTTTACTTATAGGTATCAACGTTTTTTCTTCTCGCTCTATCGTAAAAACGGTAATACATACAATACAAGCGTCAAACTTGGTGTAATTATACAGGATGTTTCATAAGTAACAATAAATTTTTCAAACTCATAATTATACAGGATGTTTCATAAGTAACAATAAATTTTTCAAACTTATTAACTTTAAATTTTTCATACTTTTTATAACTTACTACCTTTATGAGTTTTAAAAATTTATTGTTACTTATGAAACACCCTGTATAATTACACCAAGTTTGACGCTTGTATTGTATGTATTACCGTTTTTACGATATTGTTTAGACCGCCAAACTGAACAACTTTCTCTATGGGACCAACATCGAAATCGAGAAAAAAATAATTTTAAATCCCATACATATTTTAGCTCTAGTCGATTTGTAGAGTATAGAACATAATTTTTTTTTCGCGATTTCGATATTGGTTCCATAGTGAAAGTTGGTCAGTTTGATGGTCTACACCACCCCCTTAAATGTTTATTTGTAGTTTTGTAACATCTTGTAGAGCAAAATGTACAATATAACAACAAATGATAAAAACCGGCCAAGTGTGAGTCGGTCTCGCGCTTAAGGTCCCAAAAGGTACGGTAAAACCTTAAGGTATAAACTTTTTTGTACGTTAATCCGTTTTTGTAAGTTCCGTGGTGGTGTGGTACGGAACCCTCTGTGCGCGAGTAGCCCAACTCGCCCTTGACCGGTTTTATTTACTTTTTGAATGTTTTATAATTTATTAAAGCCGTGGTGGTCCAGTGGCGAGTAACCTTGCCTGCCGTGCAGAAGGCGATGGTTCGATCCCCGTCCAAGCCGACTCGTACCAATGAGTTTTTCGGAATTTATGTACGATTTGTTACACCACTGGCTTTTCGGTGAAGGAAAACATCGTGAGGAAACCTGCATGCTTCAATTTCGAGGCGTGTATTGTACCCACTGTCCATTATAAGTGGCGACGGGCTCACCCCCCGTCACACTGGACAGAGTTTCGGTACTACTGGTGAAACGTGGATGTTCTGAGGCTTCAGAATATCTCTGACTACCCCCTCGGGGAATATAGTCGTGAGCATATGCTATGCTATAATTTCTTAGCAAATCCAAATAACACATATTTCTGTTAAATTTCAACTCTTTCCTATTACGGTTCAATAGATAAAGCCTACGAATAAGCATGTATAGAGAAGTGTAAATTAAGCTCAAAAAGTTGCACCAAAAAAAAGTGTAAGTACCTACCGTGTTCTAAATTTGTTCTTTAAAAACTGTAGGTACCTACCCGCAAAGCAAAACAACATGTCATTTTTCATTGGATGCCAAATTTTTTTTCGATTTTGTGTAGAGTTACTCTTCTATAGTTATTCTTATTCGTATAGGATACAGCCCTTTAAAGCTAGGTCGGACGGACAGCCAGCGTAGACAGAATAGGGCCCCGTTGGAAACCTTTGTGTACGGATCCCTAAAACCGAGATACGTCAATACCACGTGCCTAGATTGTTCTCGAACATTTCCTTATAAAAAGTTAAAATCGAATGTTTGTTATGAAACACTCTAGAATGTTTCCTCACTCAAGTTAATTAAGTCACTTGTAAGACGTCATTAGACTAAATTCAACCTCTAATTGGCCGTTTATTTGTTAATTGTTAAAAATAATTAATAACTTAATCTCAAAGTTAAAATTAAGGGTGCGTCGCATCGGTGGCGCGTTGAGGAGAGGTCTGGACACTGAATCATGGGGGTACGGGTTCGAATCCGCACAGTGGACACAAAATGCCATGTACCAATTCGTGCTCAGTCAGGCACGGCAGAAAATCAACGCCTTATTGCTTACCAAGTAAGGCACTATGTTGAGTCGTGTCCTTTTTACCACCTACTTTTTCTTTTACTGTACTGTTTGTTTCGTGTGTGCCTTTAATGGTGAATAAAATTTTTTCTTTCTTTCTTTCAATGAGTTTTTCTACTTTATGTAACGCAATTCTGCTCTCAAACGGTGAAGGAAAACTTCGTGAGGACACTTGCGTTGATACGCTGAAGAAGAAATTCTAATGTGAAGTCTACCAATCCGTATTGTGCACTCGTGGTGGACTGACGCCCATACACCCTCCCTTGGGATAGGCCTGTGCCCTGCAGTGAGACGTATACAAGGTGTTACAAAAATACAAATAAACCTTTAAGGGGGTGGTGTAGACCATCAAACTGAACAAATTTCACTATGGAGCCTACCTCAGGAAACGCGACAAAAAAATCGGCTGTCCCATACATTTGAGTCGCTTACGACAGTTTTGTATGGGACAGCTGATTTTTTTTCACGTTTCCTGAGGTAAGCTCCATAGTGAAAGTTATTCAGTTTGATGGTCCGAGTTCACCGTTTCAGTTTGCTGAGGGCTGTCCCTTACACCCTATATAAGGTTGAATAGGGAAAAATGCTCGGTGGTGCATAAAAATCGCCTAGATGCACTTACGTAGGTATTGGATACTTAACGTTTATTGGAACTAAGTACCTTACCTACATACACTCCTATAGCAGATGTACATAAACAAATATTCGATCTATCCTACGCTTTAAACTTTGAAGCTATTTTTGAAACCTTTGAGCATATTCCAGACACTACCTGATGCAAGCGACTTCGTCCGCGTGGAAATGTAATTTTTATACAGGACTAGTGTTTTCCCGCGACTTCGTCCGCACAAATTATATACCAGATTTTAAGTCAGATCATAAGCTATCAAACAAAAAAAGTTTCATCAAAATCGGTTCAGTAGTTTTTGCGTGATGCGCGATCAAACAAACAAACAAACAAACAAACAAACACACAAACAAACACACAAACAAACAGACAAACAGACAGACACAATTTCTAAAAAAGGTTGATTTCGAGTCGGGGATATTTAAAAACCATATCGTAATCTTTTTTTTGTAAATATCTTCAATGTACAGACACAGTTCAGTTACAGTTTTATAATAGTTAAGATGTAAGAAAAATTATCATTAATCTTTAAACCACATACTCTACCAACTGAACAACTTTTACTATGGGCGCAAACGATCGTAGCAAAAAAAAATCTGCTGTTGTATACATTTAAGTCGAGTAGATATTGATTGGAGTTTAGTATGGGCTGTGGTATGGGACAGCAGAGTTTTTTTTGCTCTGATCGGTTTGCTCCCATAGTAAAAGGTGTAGTTTGATGGGTGGTTTAAATGGGTTTAAAGGTTAATGATACTTTTCCTTTGATCCTGTATATAGCCTATTTACGCAGAGATAGTGTACCTTTCCATAAGTGAAAGAATTTTTAGAATCGGTTCAATAGTTCCAGAGATTAACCCCTACATAAAAACAAACAAAAACCTATTTAGATTAAGCTACTTGTTGTACGCATAAAGGTGGTGGTTGTAAGTTTAGGAATTTAAGTTTGTGGTGAGAGTGTTAGCATTTTGCCCAAATACTGCATAAAACCTTTAATCCCTTAATCGTCTCGTAAGACATCCACGGGAAGAATTGGGGTGGGCCATTCTACATTCTAAGCTGGAACCACACGGCTATAGGTACTATACTTAGGTAATGTATTATATCTCGCTTCTCGCGCTATCTGCAACCTGTAACCTCATTTCGAGATTAAATCTACCTTCCTACTTAAAATTGCAGAAAAGTCTAGAGTTAGGTTATATGTAGGAAACCAATCTAACGCACAAAGTGAATCTAGACGACATGTGAGGTAAACTAAATAAGATTGCAATTTCCTAGTCAGTTTGTTTAGAACTTGATCTATTTTAATTAAATGACGCCCGAAAGCAGTGGGTATTGATTCTGCCTGCTGTCGATGTCGTGGATTTGAATCCGCCAAGGGGAAAATATTTGTATGATGAAATTATGAATATTTGTACCAGATTCATGGATTTTTGTATCTATTTATGTAGGTATTCTCAGTCATAATAATTGAAACAATTTATTGAATCAGGCGTTACTTTGTCTACTCATTGAGGAACTATATTTCAAAGTGTCTACTATACTCCATTCCAAATAGCAACGAAAATTTATAGCTATTTTTAATTTGAGAAACAGAGATTTTAAACACTTATTAGAACAGCGTAACGTCCAAGATATGTAGGATAGTACACTTTCTGATAAATAAATTATATTTGCTTATTAGAATTGGCCAGAAAGCTAAACAGGAAACGTAAAATATCGTCGTCCTTATTTGGAATGAAGTAGGCGGAGGGGGTGGCAAGAGGACGTCTCGTCGGCTTGCGATTTTGACAGCCACGTGGCTCCGCCGTTTTATGGCGGTTTCTAGTGTGTTTTTGTTTAAAAACGGGGCTTTGAGATCGCCATATCCTATTATACCGTACAATATCTAATGAGTATATCCTCAACACTTGACACTGGCGAAATCTAACAAGGAAACGCCATTAATTAAGAATAGAATAGAATGAAGTAGGCACCTATAGGTTTTTTAGAAGCGGAGGTCTCGATACACTATTTAGCTACCTATTTGAGAGAACATTCCCGATTTAAATTATAATTTATACAGGGTGGCCCAAAAGTCATGGATCAAACGAAATGAGGTGATAGCACTGATAGCTGAGCTCATTTCCAACCAAAAAGGTCAAGTGAGTTGTTCCATGTTCCCATTGTTCATGGTTCAAAAGTTATGGTTACTTTTTGTTTTTTTCATAATATCGCAAAAACGAATTAAACAAAAAACTTTTATCACGATGTTTAAGGAAGATTTGAATTTCCTGGAATACGTACATTTGTTCAGCTAGCATACATGGGTCAAATAATACAATAAATTTAGTGCAAAGGTTTAGGTCTAGAAAGAAAGTTGTTCAGTTTGATGGTCTGATTATTCCCTTAAAAAAGTGTCAGCATATTAAGAAGGACCCTAGCCTTGAAAAAGCCAAAGAAAACTATGCAATTAACAATTTTGGAAATTGAAAAAACACGACCCTTTTATGTTTAAAAGTTCATAACTTTTAAACTAATACGAATAACCAAGTGATTCATATCTCGAAATAATCTGTATGAAATAGGCAACTTTTTGTAATGAGTGGTCAACTTTTGGTAGTAAGTACGTTTTTTTCCGTGAGAGTCGCTTGAAAACGGAAGAAAATTTTTGTTAGACCTTTGCACTAAATTTATTATATTATTTGACCCATGTATGCTAGCTGAACAAATGTACGTATTCCAGGAAAGGCAAATCTTCCTTTTTAATTTGGTATATCATTTATTTTGCTACGATGAAGGGAACCTGTGAGGACGAAGTCGTGGGAATACCTACTAGTAATTACAAATGGTCAATATTGTATAAAAACGAGAGTTTTCCCACGACTTCGTCCTCACGGGTTACCTTCATTGTAGCAAAATAAATGATATACCTACCAAATTGTAAGTCTGACCATAAGCTTGCAGACCACGAAAGATTCATCAAAATCGGTCTATTAGTTTTTGCGTGATGTGCGAACAAACAAACAAACATTTACGGTTAATGAATGAATGAATGATAAAAAAATTATAACAGTCCACACCTGCCGGTGTGTGCTCGTCATGGTAGCGAGATCAAATATATATCAGGAGTGCAATTTTTGAATCTCATTCGGTGAGCTCAACAGTTGAAAATGTCAAAATTACTTTGGAGATACGCATCTTTCTACTGCTGATTTGACTTTCAAAAATCGCACTCCTGAAGTATGATGTTTGAGAGTCAAATCAGCAGAAGAAAGATGCATAACTCCATAGTAATTTAGACATTTTCAACTGCTGAGCTCACCGAATGAGATTCAAAAATCGCACTCCAGTTTATACGTCTTATTATAAGCTTTCAAATAGTAAAAGTTTAATTAATACCGGTTCAGTAGTTTTTGCTTGATGTGCGAACAAACAAACAAACAAATATTTACAGTTTTGTTATATTATAGATAGACTATTAATCAAACTCAATTTTATTTTGCATAATAAAAACTATTTCCCACTGAAATATACCTTTTTCGTCAGGCCCCAATTTTTGTAAACTTATTTCCATAATATATAGTTTTTTCCTGATAACAAAGGAATCGTTCACTATACAGAGTTCAAATTGTGCTTATGTTAAAGCTAAATAGCTGCTTTTAAATTTCATTTCTTATAATTTTCTTCGTAGAATGATTATTTTAGCCGATATCCTGTTCGGAAGACAGCAAAAACTAAAATTTTGAAATTTTCGGGGAAAATGGCCAATGTTTGAAGTGGTGTATCTCAAGACCTACTAAATGTACAGAGCTGAAACCGTACTCTGTTTTTTAGCAAATTTTGTCTACTTTAAAACCGTAGTGCATAATTTTTATGCAAGATGCACCGTTTAGAAGTAAGAAGTCAAAACCTGAGAAAAGTCCGAAAATTACGAGGTTTTTCGAGCACTCTTCAAGCATTTTCTCTTTCGAGCATTTTCAAGTCTTTCAAAGCTGCAAAATTGGTTTTATACTGCTGGTACCTAGCTATCCTAACAACATCCCAAAAATGCAGCCCGTGCAATCAAATGCGACCTACAATGTTTTATATGACTGGCGTAAGTGAAGCTTTAACTTTGTGTAAGCAAGGAATATACTACTCTCTAGACACAGCTCTCGGTGTATGTAACCCTGACCAACCCTCTCTCTATAAGAAACACGGGAAACGTGTTCTTTAAAAATTCGATCGTAGAAAGAGTAAGTATAGAATCCAACGTAAGCGAAAAATACTTGTATGATGTGTTTCAGTGGTCGTCACAATTAATCGTTACTCAAGGAATATAACAATAGCGCGATTTAATCGACCACTAGAGCCATCTAGTTAGCAGCACAGCGCACTTCTGGTACCTAAAGAACTAATATACAGGGTGTAAGTGACAGCCTAGCAAATACTGAAACTGCGAACTCAGACCATCAAACTGAACAAATTTCCCAAAAGTCCCATACAAAACAGCCTTAGCAGTAACCTACCTTACCTACCCGACTCAAATGTATGGGACAGCTGATTTTTTTTCGCGTTTCCTGAGGTAGGCTCCATAGTGAAAGTTGTTCAGTTTGATGGTTTGAGTTCACCGTTTCAGTATTTGCTAGGTTGTCACTTACACCCTGTAGTTATGCTGTACTACTAACCACGAGTAAAAATCATGTAATAATGTGTGGAAAGTTGAGATGGGGCACAAAGGGCAGCTAGACTACAAGAGATCGTTCTCAGGAGACTAACCCTAACTTTTGAAGCACTCTACTTCTGCATTTACAGATTTTGAAAAAAAAAACTTATAGTTATCGAGAAAAACTGCAATTCATTCTCACAAAACGTTTTTTTCATCCCATTCGATCGTCTTGCTAATAAGGAACACAAGTATTAAAACTCTCAGAAAACACAAAATTAAATTCCCATTTTAGTAGGGAAATAACAAAATCACCACCATTACCTATGTACTTATTTTGTGAACACTTTTCTTTTAGGGGTAGTTCAAACCATGAAATGAAACCGAACTACTTTTACTATGGCAAAACTGAAATCACAAAATCATGAAGAGGATCGAATGGGATGAATGAAAAGTTTTATGAAAATTGCAGTTTGTCTCGATGACTGTCAGGCACGTATCCATAACGCACGGATAAATCCCACCTATCCCCCCCCCCCCCGAAATCCGAAAATTTGTATGGAAAAGTGATTACAGTACTGTCTTTTTCATAGTTTTTCTATGAAAATCCCCCCCCGAAAATTAATGTCCCCCCCGAAACAAAAGTCTGGATACGTGCCTGATGACTGTGTAGGTACATCTTTTTCAAAATCTGTGAATGCAGAAGTAAAACAGGCACGTATCCCTGATTAGTTGGGATTTATCCCCAGAAATCCGAATATATGTATGGAAAAGTGATTACAGCACTTACTTTTTCATTGTTTTCTATTAATATCTCCCCCTGAAAATTAAATGTACCCACCCCGAAACAAAAGATACGTGCTTGTCGTAAAAACGTTTTCTTGTTGCTGTAATGCTTCTGGTAGCTGCTGATCTTCGATGTTGGTGCCATAGTAAAGTTGTTCTGTTTGATGGTCTGATCATCCCCTTCAAAAAGTGTCAGCATATTAAGAAGGACCCTGTATTAGTATCAGACTTTCCTAGAACAGTTGCTATAATCAAATACTGGTAGATTTACTGTAACTAAAATCTACTTACAATGATCGTCATACGTTGCATAGTTTCGACCACCTCGAAAAGGATTCTTTGTTTGTAGGTAGGTAGTTATAGTTATATTATTTTCTCCTCTCCGGACGGAAAGCGTCAATGGTTTTCCCGCTGCGCTAAACGAAGTTGTCGCTTTCTACCTCCGTCGCTCGAGGAGAAAAATTGTATATAATTACTAACCTCGGGCAGTAAATAAGAAGGCCTCAAATCACATTTTTGTTGAACATGTGCCTGAGATTTTTCTTACTTTCCTGTCCACGGTGTGTAATCTACAATTGTGGCTCACCTGTGCATCGCAGCAAAGTTTTGAAGTTTGATATAAGTATTATAAGAACTAACTATGCTACGGATATTGGTGTAACCTTCGATCAACAATATCCAACTAGATAACGCGTCAGCGCTCAAAACATGTCCCGGCAAATAACGCCTCACTATTGGAGTGAGGTCTTATTTTGAATTAGTTGCGTTCGAACAAAGCCAACGTAAGCACGTCTCGCAATGCCGCAGTGTTCCTTTTTTAAATTACTAGGAATTATGGTTGCTTTGAGGTCGAAATTATAATGTAGTCGGACTGTTTTCTCGGTTCGTTAACAAAAAATGTTGTATATTCACGAGGACAGAATTTCTCTTTGATTTTGTATGCGACCCGTTATCTAGTTGTATATTGTTGATCGAAGGGTGTAACAATGTATCGCTACGATGCGTAGACGGCCTACGCCGTGCTACGGAAGAACTATCATGGAGGATTAGTTAGTGTATAATTAATAGGTTATCAGAAGAAAAAAAAAACCAAAGAAAAGATTGATAGATCTGCGAACGAAGACATGTGCCACTTAGTAGGCCCCATACAAGAAACGTGTTTTTTTCAACGAAAATACGTACAAGCATCGTCAAGTCTTGGTGTGATTCTGATTACAGAGCTGACTCCAAAGTAAGACAAAAAATAACAAAAACCGGCCAAGTGTGTATCGGGCTCGCACTATAAGGATCCCGGAGACAACGTTTTTTTTAAAATGCTGTACGGCGGTAATGTTAAGAAACCCTCCACATTCCCCGGTTTTTATTCTTAGGTAGGTATCCATCCGTCAAAAATGCCCGACAAACTCGTGACCACTCATAATTTAAATTTATAGACAGGTAATTACTAAGCAGCCCCTCTAGCATGCCACCGCCGAGAAAATGACAAAAATCGAGACGTGCCTCCATCTTTATTATTTTACGTAAGCCAAAAAGAGCGCGCATGACGTTTTTCTCGTTTAAACGCTTTGTCGTGGGTGGCATGCTAGCCGTGCAGGCACTTTAATCTCGCCGAGAACGGACGAGAAAGGCCGAGAACGAGAGTGTGGATCTAGAATTAAACATTTTAACGGGTTCTTACCGCGTTTACGCGGTTACGCGGTAAGAACCCGTTAAAATGTTTAATTCTAGATTAAATAATAACCGCGTAACTCTCTAATACTGAGAGTGTGGATGCCCTTCATTGTTCTCGTGACGTCGTGAGGCCTAGTAATTTTTCCTGAAAGTTCTCGCCGAGAAGTTCTCGCGAGAGTGTAATGCCTGGTTTTTGATTATATCCCGGTCCGCCCACGGGACTGCTATGCGCCATATAAGCGAGGGTGCCGGTGGCACAGCGCCAGTTGGTCCCGGTGACAGTCCACGGCAGGTCGGGTTGTGCACAACTATGGCCGTTTTCAGGTATGTTTCCTTTTTTACGTGCTTATGTACGGAGAAAATATCTAGTAGTAGGTATATGTGACAACTATTTAAGTACACAGGGTGTTTGATGTTGCATTATTTTAATGGGTTATTGTACTCATTTACCGAACAACTTTTTCAAAGGGAAATTAGCAAAAACTAATTGCATTTAGTACGGAAAGTTAAAAATTTCCTATATGTTTGTTAGGGATAGTTGTTCAGTATCATGGGTAACTACAATCTTTCCTTCAAGTAGTTATGTAACTGTTTACCCTATCACCTAGTTATTAGCAGATTTAACTAGACAATTTGTTGTTTTAGGTTGGTTTTAGTTGAATCTACAAGTATTCGATTTATAACAACAAAGTTTCTAGTAAATTCTGAAATGTTTTCCTAAACGTTTGCTACTCTAGTTAGGTACCTAACACATAATTAGGAACTGTACCTCCTATTAGATATTTGTCTCCGTGCGTAAGTTAAATTTTAAGTTTTAGGAATCTGTAATTCGTCAAACTGACCACTTTCACTTCCAACTTCTAAAACAACCCCCTTAAGTAGGATTAATAGGGTGTTTTTTACATCCTGTATGTGTTAATCCAAAACATTACTATCCAAATTTCATCCATTTGTGCCAAATTTCATCCACATCCTTTCAGGATAGTAGGAAGTAGGCTGGACTAGTAGGAAGTAGGATACAACAAGGGGATAGACAGAGACATTGTAAATTATGCCATATAGCTGTTGCCCTGCCCGCGACTCCGTCTGCGTGGACCTCCGTCCCGCAGAACCGCCTCTATGTGGCTCGAGTATCCTATGTGTTAATCCAGAACATATTCTATCTGCGTGCCAAATTTCATCCAAATCCGTTCAGCCGTTTATATGCGTGATTGCGCCACAAACATACAACATTAGGTAGGTACAAACATTGTCAAAAACTTTCACATTTCTAAATTAGTGAGCCCATATTTAATTAATTTTATTTGTGAGACATTTATAATATTATTATTATTAGTGAGATCCACAACTTTTTTGAATCATCATCATCATCATCAGCCTATATACGTCCCACTGCAGGGCACAGGCCTACCCTCTAGAAGGGTGTTTGGTCGTTAGTCAACCACGCGTGCCCAATGCGGATTGGTAGACTTTACATAAATGCATCAGAATTTCTTCTTCTGCATATGCAGGTTTCCTCACGATGTTTGAGAGCAGTCGGTAATCTCATCTCACTTAATATTATAAATGCGAAAGTTTGTGACGATGTTTAGATGTTTGGATGTTTGTGACTCAATCACGCATAAACGGCTGAACGGATTTGGATGAAATTTGGCACACAGATAGAAGGTGTTCTGGATTAACACATAGGATACTTTTTAAAGGTTCTCGCAGAAGGAGTCGCGGGCAACAGCTAGTACGTACATAAGTTAGAAAAACTCATTGGTACTCGTGGCATGTTGTCCGTGCGGACAACACGGCGCGGTAAGAGCTCGGTGGCGCGTTGCGGAGAGGTATGGATTGTCAATCATGAGGTCCGGGTTCAACCTTTTTTGAATGGCGACAATTAAACGTTATTATTATTTTTTATTGCACTAGCAGTGCACAAACTCTGTCCAGTGATAGGTGATTGTGTAAGTGGGTCTAAGTAGATTCTAATCTCTGTGCCTGTTATGGTTGTTAATTGGTGAAACAGTATTGAAAATAAAAATAGAAATCTAATGGAGCTCGCTTTATATAACACTAGTGTTTACCCGCGACTACGTCCGCACAAATTATATACCAGATTTTAAGTCAGATCATAAGCTATCAAACAAAAAATTTTTCATCAAAATCGGTTTAGTAGTTTTTGCGTGAGGCGCGAACAAACAAACAAACAAACAAACAGACAGACAACATTTCTAAAAAAGGTAGATTTCGAGTCAGGGATACTTAAAACCCATAAATAGTACTTAATCTTTTGCTTGTAAATATCTGCAATGTACAGACACTTCAGTTACAGTTTTATAATAGTTTATTATAAGATTATTAGATGTAGCGACCTGGAACTTGCTACTGTAAATAAAATAGGTACCTAGCTTAGAAAAAGTATATGTCTAGAATGAGCCTCACACTTGTTCCGTATAAAACAAAAGGGGCTAACTTTCTTAGGTTGGTGTGCGTGAGGCGCCATACAAAATATGTATGTGTGCGTGTATATGTATAGGGTTTTGGAACCAGTACTGGTTCCTATTTTTTTCGACGCTTTCGTAGCTTTGACTGTCTATCTTGATAATCTAAGGTACCTAGTAAATAGAAAGTTTTTTTTTTTTTTTTTTTTTTATTATTGATGGGTTTGCTCTTGACCCCAATCTAGTCCTCAGGACAAAGATGGGGCCGAAGATGTAGCGAGCTTACCCAGAAGTTGTTACGTAGGAAAGTCCTTAATTATTGTTTTGCGAACATGAAGTAGAAGAGAGACGAGAAAGTTTATGTTGCGATTGTTGAAAAGTTTGAACCTACCTACTTTTGTTTTTACAATTCTACTTTTATTTGTTTACACATTGTTTAAACCTTGTTTCAAAATAAAATTACCTAAATCATGTCATACTGACTGCTCTCAAACGGTAAAGGAAAATATAGTGAGGAAACCTGCATAAGCTAAAGAATTGCCTGCAGTGGGACGTATATAGGGTCCTTCTTAATATGCAGACACTTTTTTAAAGGGATGATCAGACCGTCAAACTGAACAACTTTCTCTAAAGACCAACATCGAAATCGCGAAAAAAAATCAGTAGCTCCATACAAAACTGCAAACCTACTCGAGCCAACTATATGGGACAGCGGATTTTTTTTCGCGATTTAGATGTTGGTCCCATAGATAAAGTTGTTCAGTTTGATGGTCTGATCATCCTCTTAAAAAACTGTCCGCATATTAGGTTGGACCCTGTATAAGCAGATAATCTTTATAATTACTTATCACACCCTACGAATAACTTTATTCGTAGATCACACCCACACTTGGTTTCTATTATACAAGGTGTAACAAAAATACAAACAAACATTTAAGGGGGTGGTTTAGACCATCAAACTGAACAACTTTCACTATGGGACCAATATCGATATCGCAAAAAAAAAATTGATGTTCTATACCTACTCTACAAATCGACTAGAGCTAAAAAAGTATGGGATATCAGATTTTTTTTTCCCGATTTCGATGTTGGTCCCGTAGAGAAAGTTGTTCAGTTTGACGGTCTAAACATCGAAGGTCTAAACAACCCCCTTAAGAGTTTTAAAAATTTATTGTTACTTATGAAACACCCTGTAAGTAGGTATATAATTTGGGATCGATAATTCTCCATTATATAAATTGACCGAAGTCGGTATGTCCCAAAGTTCGCATTTTTGAATCTTGAATTGAACGTATGTAGGTACACACCGGCAAGATTCCAAAATGCGTACTTTGAGAAATCTGTGAATATTGGCCATTTTACTCAGCGGTGTATTTCAAAAATCGCACTCCAGCTGATTGTATTTACTCGTAGTATGTAAAGTCCACAATTTATTTTCTATTTTCCAATAGATTTATTAGGAAAAGTTGTTCAGTATCATATATATTTTTTCGCGAATTCAATGTTAGTCACAAACATTCATCATTCGTCATTCTAAACTGGGACTGGGAGCTGCCTACACGACTCAAATGTATGGGACAGCAGATTTGTTTTTTGCTCCGATTGGTTTGCTCCCATAGTAAAAGTTGTTCAGTTTGATGGGTAGACTCTTAGTTTAAAAGGATGCTAATGATATCAATGTCACCCTGTAGAGTAGAGAAAGGTCCAGCAGTCGGATGATAAAGGCTAATGAAAAAAAAAGACATTTCACCACTAACTGGCCCACTGTGAGAGGTTTGTCCCCTCTCATGCAGTGGATGCACCAACGGTACTAATTGCATACTTCTAGGCTGACAATTACTTACATAAAAACCACGTAAAAACATTTAATAGGACGAAGACAACGTAGATTGACGAAGCTTGTGCTGACTGCTTATTTTGTATTAACGAACTAATATTATCAATAAATTAAATTCTGATCGTAAAACATTCGTTTTACCTAAGCTACTTGCCCTTTCATAACAATGTTCATATTTTTTTAGGAACAATATGGATGTAAGTAATATTATTTTAACGTTACTTTGATGGTGAATGGTTCAACTCTCTTTATTTATTTCAGAAGAAAATGCTTTCATGCATAACTTAAGTAGCCAATTTAACGGCCCTTTGTTAGTGTTATTTTTTCTTCTTGATCTTTAAAATTACGTGCTAACGGGGTCCTTTTTGGGACCGAGCATTTTGTCACAGGTGAAAATTGTCCTAATTGGATCAGAAATATCTCGTTATTCTTTATTTAGATGAAATGCCGTCGCACGCACCAGCCATTTTTAGTGGACGCCTAGTTATTTAATTAATTATACAAATTTTGAAAAACACTGATTTAAAACGGCAATGGATGGCCGTAGTAGTCCAGTGGCGAGTACCTTGCCTGCCGTACAGGAGGCGATGGTTCGATCCCCGCCCTAGAGTGCGATTTTTGAATCTCATTCGGTGAGCTCAGCAGTTGTAAAGTCAAAATTACTATGGAGATACGCATCTACCTTTCTACTGATGATTTGGCTTTCAAAAATAGCACTCCTGAAGTATGATTTTTTAAAGTCAAATCAGCAGTAGAAAGATGCATATCTCCAGTAATTTTGACATTTTCAGCTGCTGAATTCAGCAAATGAAATTCAAAAATCGCACTCCAGGGGTGCGATTTTTGAATGTCATCGGTGAGCTTGAACGGTTTTTAAATCTCATACAAAATCGTTCTCATGCATTTGACTTTAAAAAATCGCACTCCTGAATTATGATTTTTGGAAATCAAATCCGCAGTAGAAAGATGCATATCTCCATAGAAATTTTGACATTGTAAACTGCTGAATTCATCGAATGAGATTCAAAAATCGCACTCCAGGCCGACTCGTACCAATGAGTTTTTCAGAATGTACGATATGTAACACACCTTGCTTTTCGGTGAATGAAAACATCGTGAGGAAACCTGCATGCTTCAATTTTGAGGCATGTATTGAACCCACGTCCATTATAAGTGCCGAAGGGCTCACTCCCCGTCACACTGGACAAACTGTCGGTACTACATACTAGGGAAACGTGCATGTTCTGAGTTTTCAGAATATCTCTGAATGACTGAACAACTTTCTCTATGGGACCAACATCGAAATCGCAAAAAAAAATTCGGATATCCCATACATATTTTAGCACGAGTCGATTTGTAGAGTACTACCTATAGAACATAATTTTTTTTTCGCGATTTCGATATTGGTCCCATAGTGAAAGTTGTTGAGTTTGATGGTCTAAACCACCCCCTTAAAGGTTTATTTGTATTTTTGTAACACCTTGTATAGAGCAGACAACGCGAACAAAATTCGTGCACCGACATTCGTGCAGTGCGGGGCGCGTGCTGGAGGCGTGTCACTTTGTCTAGGGCCTCTGGTCAGGAATCGAACCGCCGCCTCATGATTAAGGCGCAAGCTCGTATAGGCTATCATTGCTCTACGATAACTTTAATTTGAATATTTCCAGGCAGTTGAGGTGTCACAGGAGAACTAGCCTCATCTTCTGTCTCCTGCTGGTGGCGACGTCAGCTCTCGAGATCTTTAACGACTTGCCTCCCGGTGTCCTGGACATGGTCGGACAGGTAGTACCTACCTACTATCCTTTACTCTATTCCTTGTACGGTTGCTTGTACCACCTAATAATTTAGCTAGGTAGGTTAGGTACCTAGGTATAGGCATTAAGCAATCAAAATATTACTACAGTTTATCGCCGAGATTTCAAATATTTTGGTAATCATATATCATCATCATCACGGCCTATATACGTCCCACAGCAGGGCACAGGCCTCAAGGAGGGTGTACGGGCTTTAGTCCACCAGGTACGCCCATATGTGGATTGGCAATTAGATAGACTTCACAGACCTACATAGGAATTTCTTCTTCAGCTCGTAAAAGTTAATCGTCCATTAAAGGGATTTAATGGAGGATTACTTTAACGAGTGTTTCTGCGCACTGACACTCAGTTGCAGAAACGCTCGTTAAAGTTAATTCTCCATTAAAATCTCTTGCTAGCTGACGTCACCAAGACAAAAAGTGAAAGCAAGATTTACTGGAGGATTAAGTTTAATGAGCGTTTCTGCAACTGAACATCAGACCTTTATAATAGCACAGGTCCGGCACTTAAAACAACAATAATATACTATTTATCTCATCATCATCATCATCTCAGCCGATGGACGTCCACTGCTGGACATAGGCCTCCCCCAAGGATCGCCATAACGACCGGTCCTGCGCTGCCCTCATCCAGCGGTTTCCCGCCGCCTTCACCAGGTCGTCGGTCCACCGTGTGGGGCCTACCTACGCTGCACTTTCCGGAACGCGGCCGCCACTCGAGAACCTTCCGGCCCCATCGGCCATCGGTTCTGCGAGCAATATGCCCCGCCTACTGCCATTTTAGTCTAGCAATTCTTTGAGCTATGTCAGGGCTGGTTCTTCTGCGGATTTCTTTATTTCTGATCCGATCTCGCAGGGAAACTCCGAGCATATTCGAGCTATTCTGTGATAATAGGTAGAACAAAACATTAACTCTATTTTGCAGGAAGACGAATATCTAATGGACACTTTACCAGACCCCGAGCCAGAGTTGTTTCGACCCCGAGACCTGCTATTGTACAGATTGATAAAGTCTCTTCAAGGGGATGATAACTACAGTAACAGGTTGGTTAACCTATGTTTGTATTGTGAAACTAAGTTGTAATTGTAACATAGCATTATTATGATATAGTGGAACAGTTCAGCAAGCGGTCGCGTCGGGTCCATCAAGGGGCCGGGTGGAGCGCGTCCCGCCCGGCCCCCTTTATCTGCGCGCGTACCCTAACAGCGAATTCAGTTAGGGTACGCACGCCTGTTTCCCGCACATCGCGCTCGTTTGACCTGCCGCAGCGGTCGAGCTGCTCTGCTACAGTGTGAAATTGATATCATTAGCATCCTTTTAAACTAAGAGTCTACCCATCAAACTGAACAACTTTTACTAAGAGAGCAAGCTATCCGGAGCAACAACAAAAAAATCAGCTGTCCCCAGGCACGTATCCAAAGGGGGGGGGGGGGGGGGAGTGGGATTTATCCCCACAATCGCAATAAGATTGAAATAGGTATCTTAAAATTGTGTCTTCTGTCCGTAAAAAATTTAAAAATTAAGACTAAAAAAATCTTGACATACCGAATTTTGTCAACGTTTTTTCTTCTCTCTCTATCGTAAAAACGGTAATACATACAAGCGTCCATAGGCGAAGTATTTTTCGCTTACGCTGATAGACATAACATCAGTGTAACCGCGTATGAGACAGCGATAGTCATAAAATCCTATAAAATTTGTATGAAAATAGATTGTCTGACTCCGGATCAGACAGCCGTCGTAGAACAAAAAAGTGGCTACGTCGATAAGGACAGCAATAAGAAGCGATCTCCTTTTTTAACTAGAGCGAATTTGCTATGTGCATCTCTTACTGAGAGATATGACAAGACACGTGCTTTCTTCTAGTTCCTTCTCTTTCTACGCAAACGTCAAACCTGGTGTGATTATAGAGAAAACTCTACAGTATAACAACAAATAATAAAAACCGGCCAAGTGTGAGTCGGTCTCGCGCTAAAGGTCCCGAAGAAAACAAAATCTTTTTTGTAAGTTAATAATGTGTTGTGTGGTGGTGTGGTACGGAACCCTCGATACGTGAGTAGCCCGACTCGCATTTGACTGGTTGTATTTCTGTTACAGACTCTGGAGTTCCACGTATCAAAAGCCAATTAATCGATTCTATAACAACGCGCTGGGTACGATGGAAAGTGACGTAATTACAAAACGATTGACGGAAGGGATGAGGCAAAGCGGGACGGCAATATCAGTTAATCCAGATCAAAAGGTTAGGCCGCAGGAGAAGTGGAAGACAAAGAAAGGAAAAGGAACAGGTAGGTAGGTAAGGTACCTACTCTTTATATAGGTAGATAGGGTACCAAAGAAAGCTAGACTTCAATGTCTAGTGTTGTGAATGGTCGCCGCTGTTGATACTGGTTTGCAGGAATTACAGCGGTGGGAATGTGTGGTGGGCCTATGCCCGTTTAAAAATAGGTACAATACGACCAGGAAAATATGGCCGTTCGTTAATATTCATTTGCGCAGAGCAGGTCCGAGTCCCCAACAAAACCCGAAGTCATTTAGTAATCAAAGAATCAAACAGTGCAAAGTCGGATAGCAGCGAAAAGTGCGCGAAAACAAATTAGCCAATAGCGTAAACGGATTAAATGTGGCACATCCTGATTGGTCAATATAATTTCGCGCGCTATAAAAATTTGTCAACTGCGCATGCGCAGGGGTGCGTTCAGAACCTACGCCCAGAGTGCGCCCGGAGTGCACTCCGAGTGCAACTTTTCGCCCTAACGCCGTTCAGAGGCTCGGTGAAAAGCGTTCTACCCATAAGAGCGAGCGAGAAGAACAACCGCACCCAAAGGTTCTGAACGCAGCCCAGGTACATCGGTAAGCCTTATAAACCAGCGGGGCTAGTACGTCAACCGCAATATGCGCTACCACGCTTCCGCTCTCTTTCTATTTGCACGCGACAGAACGAGACAGAAGACTAAATTTGACAGATGGATGTGTTAAATGTGGTTGGCGACTAGCCCCGCGTAACTACTACCATAAGAATAGTTAATAACTCAAAACCCTTGATATTTCGTTGCAGTAAATCCATTATTTTGTTCGCAGGATCGCATATGATATGCTACTTCAAGCTGTGCGCATTTCGTTCGCCTCTCCGGAAGTAATAAGATCCAATAAAATTCAAGTGAATATATTGTAGTATTTACCTACCTACTACACATAGGTAGTTACTTACATTAACTCACGATACGACTACCCAACCATCTACCACAACACCCACCCCACCTTATTTTACATTAGGTATGCTGCCTGGCAATACCTTGGGTCCACCGATCGGTAAGTTTGAAATAAACTTGAAACAAACATAACTATTTACTACTAACTGACTATAAGTACACAAATTATACTAAGTATTAGGTAAAAGTATCGAGTATTTTCAATTATAAAATGAGTAGTACACCTATTCAGGGGCGGATCCAGGATTTCATGTTGGGGGGGGCCCATCGGCCAACTCGGGCCACGTATTAAGATTAAAAGAAATTAAGAGAGCTCATTTCTTTACTCGGCCTCAAAATTCAGAGGTTCGTGGGGGGGGGCATGGCCCCCTGGGCCCCCCCCCCCCTGTATCCGCCACTGCACCTATTTAAATAAGCCAATAGTGCCCATTAGACGGGCAACTGATCGCCGCTTCCTGCCAAGGCCAAATCGCAAATTTTTTTGGAAGGGATGAGCGCGCGCTTCCTATCCTATTGGCTGAGACCAGATTTGCGATGGTGCGATATCGGCCTTTAGACGGGCAATTTTGCTGCCGGGCGATTCGATCGCAAATCCGGTCACATACTGTCGAGCACACACTGCTCCAACTTTTTTTGCGATTTGGCCTTGACAGAAAGCAGCGATCAGTTGCCCGTGTTATGGTCACTTAAGTAACACTTAAGTGTTACATGTTTACATGTTTGTCTAGATAAACATAAAGTACACACACTGCGTGCGTCGTCGTCTTCGGGCCCGATTTCGGCATACATTGCCAGATTTGTTCTCTCTATTTTAAAGTGTAGCGATCAAAGCAAGCAATGTATGCCAAATCGGGGCCGATTCATTGGGTAATTTAATAGCCCTTATTTATAATTAGTACTTATCATGTTTGTCAATTCTTTCGAAAGAATTTTCTTGAGTTTGACTTTCCATTGTACCTACATTATCTGCTATTATAAAATACATTGTACCTACTAAGGCTATTGTTCTTATCTTTTTCTACCAATCCTAATATTTTATATTAAATTATTCTAACTTCTAAGTGTTTTGCCACTAATAAACTACTTATACCTAACGATGGTTTTTATTGTTGTTTATTTAAGTACACACTGTGGTACCTACACACTGACTGACACCGAGGTACTTACTTTATTTCTTTTCAGAGTAGCCTTTAGCTTTGCTGTATTAACTTATGGCTCGAGGCCGCGCTCACTAGTTTTCTGAACACGTCCGAAAAATAAAAAAACAAATTACTTACCTACTTATGTATTATTTAAGGATCTGGCGAATAGGCCATCGCTCTCAATAACACGCTTAGATTAAGTTTATTAAATAGAAAAACATCTCAAAGTTACCCTTTAAGTTTTTATTTGAGTACTTAACAAAATAGTACTTACATTACATATACAGATACACCACTAATTTTAAATTAGTAACGAACCTTTAAGGGTGTATTCAGACTGTGAATCTGAACAACTTTCCCTAAGCAACATGGGTCGAAAAACGAGCATTTTTTTTGGACAAAAGTGTGGATCGGCCGTTCGATTTTCTATGGGAGATAGAAAAAAAATCATCTTTTTTCGACCCATGTTCCTAGGGAAAGTTGTTCAGATTCACGGTCTGAATACACCCTTAAAGTTTCGTTACCTACTAATTAAAAATTAGTGGTGTATATTTCTAGACAAATTCGCTGAATTTGGAGCTTAGAAACACCAGGGGAAGAGCTAAGACCTTAGATTAAAGCTAGGGGACCACTGTGTAATAGGGTATTACAATATTATGTTTTATATATTTATTTATAACAAGATATTTTATTCCAAATAGCAACGTAACACACAAAGTAATGAAACTTAAATAACGACATACTTATGCATGGTGTCTGGGAAACTTAGAAATTATGAGGTGAGAAATGCATTGGCTGTATGGTTTCAATTACTTTACCCTTCCGTTAAAAGGCAAAAAAAAGGCTGTCGTCACTCCTGTCAGTGTCAATGTCAATGTCAAAATTGTCAAATTGGACTGAAAGTGTGGAAGTGGAAATTGTTTGGTTTTTTTCAGTACCTGTTTTATTTTACACAGAATACGTAATATTTAAGAATTCAATGGCTTTATAAATGTGTATTTATTTTAAAACGAGTATAAGTCCACTTCTTCCATAGTTTCTTCAAATTTCAAAGTTTTACCAAAATAGGTTAGGTGTGCGAAAGGTGTCGATTTCAAAAATGACTTCTCCTGAAGAAAATTGTTTTGGGAATTATGATTCTGGACGAGTGCGAGCTGACCAGGGGTACACCGTGAAGCAGGCATACGAAGATGGTAAGTTTCTGACGATTTTCATTAATAAATCGCTACTTTTCCCAAGGCCGGCACGTAAAAGAAAACACCTTGCTTCCGGCTGGATTATAGCTGACGTAGTCGGAAAATATTGCAATCGCCAGTAAAATTGCTTCCGAAATACCTAATAAATCTCAGATTTTGTACATTTGTTGTACAAAACATTTCTTTGAGAGAAGACATGACTTTAAGAATATTTTGAATAAAGTCTGTAAATATTTAATAACCCTATTTATTAATAAGTATAAATGTTAAAAGTATCTTATAGTAGGAACTAGATAATTTTATAAGGTTTTCTGGCTTTAAAATGGTACGATGGTTTCTGATGAAATCTTTTACTCTTGTTTCATAGTAGGTAGGTAACTATACTCCATTCCAAATAGCAACGAAATTTTACAATGACAGAGATTTGACACACTTAACTCTCACTTGTTCTTAGAACTGCTTTAGTTGTTATAAATAAATTATATTTGCTAATCAGAATTGGCCAGAAAGTTAAATAGGAATCGGGAATTCTTTTCATCCTTATACCTAACTAGAGTTAACCCGCAACTTTGTCCGCACAATTTATTTACCAGATTTAAAGTCAGATCATACATAAGCTATCAAACAAAAAAAGTTTCATCAAAATTGGTTCAGTAGTTTTTGCGTGATGCGCGAACAAACAAACAAATAAAGAAACAAACACACAAACAAACAGACAGACAAAATTTCAGTAAAAGGTTGATTTCGAGTCAGGGATACCTAAAAACCATATCGTAATCTTTTTTTTGTAAATATCTTAAATGTAAAGACACACTTCAGTTACAGTTTTATAATAGTTTAGATACTGCCGTGATTATGGGATACTGTTGTACTGTATCACGGCAGAATAGGCAGGTTTTGGGATGTAAAAAAAATATTAAAACTATTATTGTGTGAATATGGAGAAAAAAAACAGTTAAAATTATAATATACACTAGTGTTTTACCGCGACTTCGTCCGCACAAATTATATACCAGATTTTAAGTCAGATCATAAGCTATCAAACAAAAAAAGTTTCATCAAAATCGGTTCAGTAGTTTTTGCGTGATGCGGGAACAAAACAAACAAACTAACAATTTTGTCAATAGATGGCGCTGCACGTTTTTAATCGCACTATCAAGTACTGTTATTAGAGTTTATATGAAGTGAACCGCAACTTTTTTATTCCTCATGATTTTACGGTTATAAAATAGTTAAGATTATTGCACACCAAAATAAAAGAGTTGAATAGAAATACAAATAGTTAAGTACAAATGAAGCTGTCTCATAGCTAAAATAAAAAATGATGCAACCTTGAAAGTCTAAATTCACGACAAAATTAATATTTCTACTGATAAGTCACTCATAGCCGATTTGACTATAGCCAGGCCTGCCTCATTAACACTAGGCATACAAGTTTTCCTTCCCGGCAATACTCTTCAACAGGAAAAAGTATACATTTAGTGCTAATGCTAATCCACATTGAGGATTACATTTTACACCCAGCAAGGTAAATATTACATTATTTCAGTTAGTGTAATAAGAGCTTGGTGGCGCATTGCGGAGAGGTATGGACTCTCAATCATGAGGTCCGGGTTCGAATCCGCACGGACAACATGCCATGTACCAATGAGTTTTTCTAACTTATGTACGTATTACCGACTGCTCTCAAACGGTGAAGGAAAACATCGTGAGGAAACCTGCATATTCAGAAGATGAAATTCTGATGCATATGTGAAATCTACCAATCCGCATTGGGCACGCGTGGTGGACTAACGTCCAAACACCCTCCTAGAGGGTAGGCCTGTGCCCTGCAGTGGGATGTATATAGGCTGATGATGAATATTTACCTCCCATAGCATATACTCACGACTACTATATTCCCCGAGGGGGTAGTCAGAGATATTCTGAAACCTCTCAACATCCACGTTTCACTTGTTCCTCTCCATTTTCGTTCCTTTGTTCCACTTTCGTTTCACATTTTCTATTTACTTTCCACATTTCAAATAACTAGCATTATACTGGGTGTTAAATTAAATGCATAACATATTGAGGGTGCTTCAGACCATCAAACTAAACAACTTTCATAACGGGAATACTTAAATAAAAACGCAAAAAAATAATTGGTTGTTCCATTGAAAATTTCAATCTGGCTATTTGACCTTCTATTCTATTTTTATTTAATGGTGTTTGCTTGTTAGATTTCACCAGTGACAAGTGTTGAATATAATTTATTAGATATTGTACGGTAATTGGATATGGCGATCTCAAAGCCCCGTTTTTAACAAAAACACACTCGAAACCGCCATAAAACGGCGGAGCCACGTGGCCAATTAAATCGCAAGCCGACACACGTCCCCTGGTTACCCCCTTAGCACATTTAATTTGACACCCAGTATAATGCAAGCCTAATTTCAAACATGGAAGGTATTAACTTACATATAATTATGTGGTTAAGGTAGGGTTAAGGGTAAATATTTTTACAGTTTCGAAAGGGTGGTTCAGTCAGGCCATCAAACTGAACAACTTTTACTACATGAAATGGCATAAAACAGCTGTTCCATACTAAACTGCAAAGCCTGCCTACTCGACTCAAATGTATGAGACAGCACACATTTTTTTTTCCGAATTCAGGTTTGCTTCCCTAGTGAAAGTTGTTCAGTTTGATGGATTTTGACGAAGAATGTTGTTGATTGGTATACTTTTTTTTGTTGTAACTTTTGGCGAAGCATGTTGCGGATTAGAAGCTTGTTCTTTCTTATAAATTAACGTTTGATGGTCTTTGAACTGGGATCTAAACCACCGCTGAAAATTTCGATACAGTAAAAAAAAATCATTCTTCATAAAGTGACATTTCCACCTGCCAGTGTTGGTAGTCTAGTGTCATGACACATCTGCGGAACGTACGGCGCCGACGTTCGGTTGAATATGCGTACAACGCTTTTCCCTATACCGGCGACACACCAGTAGGTCTACCATGAGTTTGCAAAGTAATAAACTACAGAAGGTCTACCATGAGTTTTCACCGTTCTTTACTATTGTAGTTACGTCACAAATTTTGTATTGAATTTCGAACTGCGCTCCTAGTGGTTACGTTGTGAACTAATTTCTGCCATACGAATTGGTGACGTAAATACAGTAGTAAAGTACAGGGAAAACTCATGGTAGGCCTACAGAAGTAAACCAAAGTTTTTGTATTGAATTTCGTACAGCGCCCCTACTGGTTACGTTGAGAACTAATTCAGTCATACAAAATTGGCACCGCAACTACAGTGGAAACCACAGAACACAGAACAAGGCTTTTGCTTCCGAGACGGCTGTCGCCACTTGTCTTCCCGCTCACGCGCTGCTACAATTACTCATGCCCTCTCGCTCGCTCCACGCCACTTGATTTATGGTGTTATGCAAATTATTGCACAACCTGTGGCGTGGCGACACGTTCCACGCCTACTTTGCACTTCTAACCCCTCTTATAATATTCTGTGGTGAAAACTCATGTCTATAGTACGCGCCATTTTCCCTAGTAGACGCGTATTTAACCAAACGTTCGGCGTTCGTTCCGCAGGTGTGTCATTACACTAAACTATGATATACACTAGAAAAGCAGGTCATCACCTAGATGAAAATACATCTTAACACTTACAAATGTCAACCTTATTTTAACGATAGTAAAATACCCGTTTTGCATCGTTAGCAAATAAATACCACACGAAGTTGCTACGTCAGCATTATTGATCAGTTATTGATATGTGAACGATGGCGTTAATCAAAACAATGATTGTGTTACGTCAGAGGTTGCTGTTGCTAAGTATTACAAACATAGTTCACTATTACATCACTTTTTAAAAACATTATAAATATGTTTTCTCCCCTCCAGACGGAAAGCGTCAATTTTCGTCCCGCTGCGCTAAACGAAGTTGCCGCTTTCCACCTCCGTCGATGTGAAAAATAGTATACTAAGTTCGGGCAGTAGTTGACCTCGGCTTCGCCTCGTTTAACAATTACATGAGATCTGAGACCTTTCTTTCTTTCCTGCCCTCGGTGTATAATCTACTATTTAGAGCAGATTCCCGATTAGTAGTACGCACCCCTACTGTTTTTCTGTCTGTTCGTATGTTTTCTAATGCGCGCTATGTGTGAGTGCACCGACACAGCGGCCGGTTCTATGAAGCTTTTGTTCTGTAGGGATATTTATTCATACGCATTAGGACTACCATTTAAATGAGTTAAATTAATTATAATTTATTTAAAATAATTAACTGTAATTATTTTACATATACAGGGTGTAAGGAAAGTATCATTAACCTTTAAACCATAGACTCTACCCATCAAACAGATCAACTTTTACTATGGGAGCAAAACGACACAGAACAGAAACGAACAGAGCAAACAAAAAATCTGCTGTCCCATACGATTGCGTCATTATGTATCGCAGTTTAGTATGGATAATATAAGTTGTTCGGTTTGATGGGTAGAGTATGTGGTTTAAAGGTTAATGATACTTTACCTAACACCCTGTATATTTGAATATTTTATCTAATACTATAAATCACTTGATTTATAAATAACTGAAGCTTTATGAAAGGACCATAGATAATTTATTATCTAGAACCTTAGAGCAAGTCTAGAACATAACAGAGCCACAGACAACGTTAATGTTCAATGATAGTCTTAGCAATGATACAGATATTATACAAATAGAGTTGCTATCTAATACAAATAGTGTAATGTACTATTTGTGTTCTACTTCAATAGAAAAGTCATAAAAACTAACCTCTAAGGTTTGTTTGGTTTTTGGCCACTATTTTACAAACATGCTTGTTGAATTTTGTTATCTAGAGGCACGATAGTGTTCTCGCAAAGACGAGTTTATTTTACTTAAGCATTTTGTGACCGTGTACCTATTAGGTTAAGACAGGTCAGAGAGACCTAATGAGGCGACTAAAAATACTTTTACAGTACGTTTATCTTTAATTTGTCTCCACAAAAAGCAACTGGGCCCTTCGTCGTGGAGTATGCTCGCTCTGGGTCCAGACCAGAGGGTCTACCATGAGTTTTCCCTGTACTTTACTACTGTAGTTACGTCACCAATTCGTATGACAGAAATTAGTTCTCAACGTAACCACTAGGAGCGCTGTACGAAATTCAATACAAAATTGGTGACGTAACTACAGTAGTAAAATACGGTGAAAACTCATGGTAGACCTACTGAACGCAAGTCATGCCTCTCGAATCCGTGCGCACGACATGCCATGTACTTACTTAAGAGACGTAATAGTAGGTGGAAATACCTCGGAGGCATCTTTTATTTTTCATTTTACGACTAGATTTATACCATTTACCGAAACTAAAGTCATACCTCAGTATTTTTGGATATTTCATCAAGTGCAATCATCAACTGAATACACGATTGGAATTACTTCACTCGATAGAAAATCGTCACAAAGATGACGTATTTTCATGCATTTTTAAACATTTTTCTCGGTTTAGAAGAACTTAAAATAGTTTCCGATTGTTGGTATTTATACTCACATATTCACCATTAGTTTAACTAGTGCAATCATAAATAAAATCTAGAAAAAGTACTTTGGTTAGTTGTTTTTAATCGAAAATACGGCTCTCGCACACACTTTTCGGAGCGCTCGGCAATCGCGTTTCTCATAGAAAATATTCGTCAGGACCTATGGCCCCTTAAGAGTTTTACAAACGCATTCATGTAACACCGACTGCTTTCAAAAGTTATGGAAAAAATCGTGAGGAAACCTGTATAGGGAGTAAGGAAAAGTATCATTAACCTTTAATTAATCCACTTACCCTGCCCATCAACCTGAACAACTTTTACTATGGGAGAAAACCTGTCAGAACAAAAAAAATGTCTGCTGTTTCGTAGGTTTAAGTCGGGTAAGCATTGCAGTTTAGTATAGAACTTCAGATTTTTTTTTGCGCTGGCGTGTTTGCTTAGTAGCAATTATGCAGTTTGATGGGTGGATGTGGTTTAAAGGTTAATTATAATTTTCCTTACACCCTATATACTGAAGAAATTCTGATGCCTATATCAAATCAAATCAAATCAAAATTGTTTATTCAAAATAATATCACAAAGATAACTTTCTGACGTCATTTTTTGAATCTACCACTGCGTCGGAAGGTGATCCGGTGTTGAAGATGCGGCCAGAAGAACATTGGGCACATGTGGAATAGTAAAGCCCATAAACCCCATGATGGGGTTAAAAAGTACAATGTACTTTATTTATCAATAAATTAATGAATGGCCTGTGATGTGTCTCATGTGTCCCATCCAGCAGTAGGGTCAATAGAGAGAGAGGCTGGTGACGAAAAACATCTGAAATTCTACGTTAAAATTGTTTGTTTACATCTCAAGACATTTCTATTGAAGTGTAGTTTACAAAAATTACGGCTCGTCTTTTTAAGTCAAAGTCTATAAAAGATAATAAATTAAAGTACGACCGTTGAATGTAATTGAAATCTCGATCAGTTCAATTGTGGGGTCGTTTCATTTTGCTAAATGTACATTACTGTACAGTGTAGTTCAGTGCGCCGTCTGACACAGTGCTTTGTTATGTGGTGGCTTTTGCTGTGTAAGTTCAACATATTCGATAATATTCTAGAACTATTACATGTGTATTATCTCTGGAATCAAGGGATCGCGGGATTAAAATCTTTAGAACAGTGAAAACCTGCCAAGTACGAGTCGGACTCGCGCTCGCGCACTGAGGGGTCCGTATCAAGACAGAAATATTAACCAAAAAACTAAAAATTCATTACTGTGTCGATCCTTAGTGCCCGACACACACTTGGCCGGTTTAAATATTTGTTGTTTCACTTAAGAATTTGCAATATAATCGCACCAAGTTAGACTAGTTAAGTTTTATAAAAACAAAAATCATTAAAATGAACTAGTAACGTGTGGTTTTTTACCCGACTGCGACAGAAGGATATAAAATTATTTGCTAAAATTATTTGTCAAATCCAACCTAATAATAACACATATTCTGCGAAAATTTGAATCAGCTACCTACTACCTTTAGGGTTAAAATTAGTAAAAAAAACATAACATAAAAAATCATTTATTGAATTTTCAACTTGTTAACTAACAAATGCGAAACTCTGGCTCCTAAATTAGTCTAATCTGAAGGTACGGAGCGGGATATAGCCCTCGAAGTTACGACGGATACGACGGACGTCCGTCTGTAGGCATAGCCGTTTTCACCCTTTGGGTACGGAACGCTAAAAAGATACGATTATGGTCTTTAGGTGTCCCTGATTCCAAACATAAATTTTTGGATTTTTTCAGTTTGACTGTTTGTTTCAGTATCACGCAAAAGCGACTGGAACGATTTTAATGAATCTTTTTGTGTTTAAAAGCTTATGATTAGACTAAAAAACTGCTCCATTTTATCTCGCTGCAATGACGGAAGCCGAACGCAATCGCAAGCAAAATTTAGTTTCTATAAATCTGATATCGCAAAACTTTGAATTGGTAATTAAAACGCCACAGCCTCAATATATACTATTTTACAAACCTTGATAATGTCAGGTTCTTGATTTGACCTACTTGAGTTTAAAATGCAATTAGGCACAACACTGTAAGTATCTAGTATTAAAGAATGTCGCGTGCAAGACGTCGGAGTTATTTGACATATGATGCTGCTTCCTTTCAATTAATGAAGGAAATCAACCGACGTCTACCTAATCCTGAGCTAATCCGAACCATCGCAGCTCCTCACATCACAATTAGGACCGACCAATGTAAATGCAATGTAAATATCATATTGATATAAGACAAAGTTAACAAAGTGACGTAATTAACTTTGTAAATCGGTTTTCGAGAGTTACGCAGTTAATATTTAAACTGAAATGAAAATTTTTTACGGGTCTTTACCACGATTTTATTTATATCAGGGTTCTTCTTAAATATTGACACTTTAAGGGGATGATCAGACCATCAAACCGAACAACATTTTCTAGGGCAGCAACATCGAAATCACGATAAAAATAAATGTTTTCCATACAAAAGTGCAAACCTACTCGAGCCATATTTATTTCATTTATTTACTTTCAGTAACAATATATTATGTATACATTATGCCGTGATATTTCTTATAATATTAGGTACATTACATATCGCGCATATGTATGAGACAAATGTTGGTGTCTTAAAGAAAGTTGTTCAGTTTCATGGTTTGATCATCCTCTTAAAAAACTGTCAGCCTATTTAATTTGACCCTGTATATTTCAGTTCCCGATATTTCGGCAGTGTTACAACAGCTATAAGAGACGGGGTAAGAACCCGTAAAAGTGCTTAAAAATTATTATAATGCTTGTGTCGCGACTTCGCAAGATAGCCTGTCAAATAGGACGAGTTCTCTCAAAGGGTGATGGCTCAGTTGGACCATGAGTTTTTAGAAGAGTTTATCAATCATTCCTCTTCCCCAGGTGGACTAAAAGCCGGGGCGGCCCGAGCGGCCCGCCTGACGTACGGCGTCCTCTCCCGTCGTAAAGCGGCCGAGGAAGGAGCGGCGAGGCTCGCGCGGGTGTTGTCGGCACTCGACCTGACCGCGCTGGGTGTGGGCAGCACGCTGGGTGTAGGCGTCTACGTGCTGGCCGGAGACGTCGCTAAGAACTACGCGGGGCCCGCTGTTATACTGTCTTTCTTGCTTGCTGCTGTCGCCAGCGTGTTTGCTGGTAAGTGCTACTTTAAGTTACTAGGATCCTTAAAGGTGTCTATTGAAGATCAAATGCAAGCCACGAAGACACAGAGACTCGCGCGTGTTGTGGGCTCTCGACATGACCGCGCTGGGTGTGGGCAGCACGCTGGGTGTAGGTGTCTACGTGCTGGCCGGAGACGTCGCTAAGAACTACGCGGGGCCCGCTGTTATACTGTCTTTCTTAATAGCCGTTGTCGCTAGCGTGTTCGCTGGTAAGTGCTTCATAAGTTAATATTAACTACAAACCAATAGAGAAGATGTCTAATATGTGCACGAAGGGAGCCTTCTCGAGTTATGTACAGCACCCAGATCCGTCCGGCGAACCCTATAAAGGGTGTAAGGAAAAGTATCATTAACCTTTAAACCACAGACTCTACCCATCAAACTGAACAACTTTTACTATGGGAGCAAAACGATCAGAGCAAATACAATACTATATAGATTACTGCGCGGTGTTTTCGAAGATTGACTTAGAAGTATATCTGAAAGTAGAAATGCTAGCCAAGTTAACTGCTGAGAAGTAACGATACGCATTAAACTTTCAAGATCTCATAGTTGTAACCTAAGTTTCAGGTAATACAAAACAGCTGTTATAATTATCAAGAAATTGCAATTTCATGGTCACACGTATTAAAATGAATAACAATTTTATTATTTAACGTTTAATTGAATAAACTAAAACTAAAACATTGTGCATTATTATTTGCTACAATTTAAAATCAATTGTTCATAATAATTGTTCGCAGGTCTTTGCTACGCAGAGTTCGGTGCGCGCGTACCCAAGGCGGGGTCGGCCTACGTTTACAGCTACGTATGTGTGGGAGAGTTCATAGCCTTCATCATAGGATGGAATCTCATATTGGAGTATATTATAGGTCAGTACAACTCTTTCAGAACACATACGTTAAGTCTACCAATTTGAAATGTGGGGCCGCCTTAGAACCTAGTAACAATAAATGTAATTAAGATAAGATAAATTAAGATAAGATAAGATAAGGTAAGATAATGTTTATTTTTGTTTATGCTTCATACATGCCGCACAAAAGCACGCCGCTTATGCACACTTGAAACGCCATCTTTTTGCTCCTAAATACAAAGAACATCACAACAAAGGAACTTTATGACATGGAATGCTGTTTTAGGATCAATCCATAAATTTCATCACACTTTAACTTTGAATACCCATGCAATGTGATAGAGTTTAAAGTGGAAAAGAAAAATTTAAACCAGATGCTCCAGCATCAGCAAAGAAATAAATTTTGAGTAATTTTTGGCAAAGCTCAAATTAGTAGTAGTAGTGAGCTTTGCCAAAAATTACTCAAAATTTATTGCTTTTATAATCACTGGAGGAGGTTTACCTATACAGGGTGTCCCGTAAACCGACGTCAACCCGTTGAATGCTGATAGGTTAGTTCAAGCCTAACCAGAATATACTAAAAAAAACAGTCAATCAATCAATCAGTCAACATTTTACTATAGGGAAAAAGTAAAAAAGAAAATATCTTAGTTTTCGAGATATTAACAGTTTAACACAGATACTGCATAGAACATTTGTAGCCGTGGCACTCAAAATAGTGACGCCACTGGTATCTTTGGTAGTGAACCTGCCTGCAAAATCGCAAGAAGATTATGTGTGACAATGTCCAAGGTGTTTTTTAATATCTTCAGGTGCGGCGTCGGTAGTGAAAGCTCTGAGCGAATATTTGGACTCACTGCTGAACAAGGCGATATCAACGCATCTGGAAGCCGCCATGCCTCTCGACTCGCCGCATTTAGCGAGATACCCCGACCTATTCGCCTTCTCTGTCATCATGGCGTTCTCCGGTAAGTTATAAAGACGTTTGTTTCACTTCACAGGGTATGTACAAGCATCATCATTATCGCCAGTCGATGGACATCCACTGCTGGACATAGGCCTCTCCCAAGGACCGCCACAACGACCGACCCTGCGCTGCCCTCATCTGCCCCGCCTATTTCCACTTGAGTTTAGTAATTTTGCGGGCTATTTTTTTTCTAGTTCTTCTGCGAATCTCTTCATTTCTGGGTCAATCTCGTAGGGAAACTCTAAAACCGGCTGCTTGGCCTATATGTGGCGTTCTAACATTCGCTCCCGGCTACCTTCCTCGTCGGTCCATTTTATCTAAAACTGTTTATCACAGTGATCGCCACCGAGCATTGCTCTCTCTATTGCTAGCTGAAGGAGACGATGAGAAATTAATTGATTTATATATTATTTGCAGTGGCGCTCGCGTTCGGTGTGAAGGAGTCTACAAAGTTCAATAACTTCTGCACGGGCGTGAACCTGTGTGTCGTTGCATTCGTCATCATTTCTGGATGCTTTAAAGGTATGTATTAAAGACACGCCACTTTGAAACTGGGTGTGGATTGACTGGTATTGCAGGATCGGGTCGGGAGTAACGAGAACGCAGATACAGAACTAATTTTTACTCTAAATTGCTACTTAAATGCGTTACATGCCGAACAGGGTGCTTCAGAGGGCCTACCATGAGTTTTCCCTGTATTTTACTACTGTAGTTACGTCGCCAATTCGTATGACAGAAATTAGTTCTCAACGTAACCACTAGGAGCGCTGTACGAAATTCAATACAAAATTGGTGACGTAACTACAGTAGTAAAGAACGGTGAAAACTCATGTTAGACCCACAGACTAGTTCAAACTATCAAACTGAACAACTTTCACTATGGAGCCAACCTAAAAATGGTTGAATACGCGTGCAACGCTTTGCCCTGTACCGGCGACACACCAGTCCGCGCTATTTTACCTAGTAGACGCGTATTCATCCGAACGTTCGACGCCGTACGTTCCGCAGATGCGTCGTTACACTAACGTTGTCGTGCGCATCATGCCTCTGTCGCTGCAGGAGATAATGTGAATGTTTTGTTCAGCCGACACAAAGAACTGGCGCATCCCTGCGTCGGAAGTGCCCCACACGGAGCGCAAGAACTTCGGCAGCGGCGGGTTCGCGCCCTACGGCCTCGCGGGCATCATCAAGGGGGCAGCCGTCTGCTTCTACGGGTTCATCGGTGAGTTATTTTTTAGGGTTCCGTACCCAAAGGGTGCCAACGGGACCCTTTTACTAAGCCTAAGCTGTTCGTCCGTCCTAATTTTAAAAAGCTGTATCCTTTGAACCGTAATAGGTAGTGAGTTGAAATTGGAGAATGGTGTATGGGTTTTAGTCCACCACGCGTGCTCAATGCGGCTTAGTAGACTACACATAGGCATCAGAATGAGCGTTTTTACATGCAATAAACATGCAATCGGAGTGGCGTGGCTGAGGGGGTGACAAGTAGACGTGTCGTCGGCTTGCAATTTTGACAGCCACGTGGCTCCGCCGTTTTATGGCGGTTTCGAGTGTGTGTTTTTTGTTAAAAAACGGGGCTTTGAGATCGCCATATCCTATTACCGTACAATATCTAATGAGTATAATTATCCTGAACACTTGACACTGGCGAAATCTAACAAGGAAACGCCATTAATTAAGAATAGAATAGAATAGAAACATGCAATCTGTCGAGTTTTTTAGGAATTAAATTTAAAAAAGAAAAGAGAAACGTTCATTTCTTCTTCAGCGTACGCAGGTTTCCTCACGATGTTTTCTTTCACCATTTGAGACCAGTTGATTACGTGTGTTCGTAAGTATTGCGGATTCGAATCCGGATCCTTGTGATTGAGTGTCCATACCTCTACGCAACGTGCCTCAGACTGTGGATTGTACAGCATAATATCATCACAATGTAAGGTTTTTTCGACCCGATTTTTATAAAAATAACAATCTTTTGTCTTCCTCCTGGACAGGGTTCGACTGTGTGGCCACGGCGGGCGAGGAAGCCCGGCGGCCTCAGAAGTCGATCCCGTTCGCGGTGGTGGCCTCCCTGCTGGTCGTGTTCCTCGCCTACTGCGGCGTCTCATCCGTGCTCACACTCATGCTGCCGTACTACATGCAGGTACGTTATAGGGAAGATTATCTGGAGGTAACGGGAAGTATGCTATGCTATGCTATGCTAACGGGAAGTTCTTCCACGGGCTGTTGGAATAACCAAAACTGAGGTGCTACTGTTCTTAGTAGGATGTCTGTATTGATACAAAGTCTATTGATAATTTTGATAGTGTACTCCACACGATTAGATGAAAAAATACCACATGATTAGATGGAAAAATAGTGGGTAAGGGAAAACGCGAACAGTCCACCACTCGCGCGTTGCCGCCAAAATCACCATGACTGATGTTCTGTTTTCGTATATATTTCAGATTCCTGTTATACAGGGTGTAAAAAAACTATATTGGAGCCTTTAGGGGGGATGCTTCAGACTATCAAACTGAACAACTTTCACCAACATCGAAATCTCGAAAATAAAACACCAGTTGCATACAAAACTGCAGTACCATTCCAAATCGACTTAAATGTAGGGACAGCTGATTTTTTTTCCGCTTTGATGTTGGCTCCATAGTGAAAGTTGTTCAGTTTGATGGCGTGAAACACCCCCTAAAGGCTCCAACAGGATGTTTTTTACACCCTTTACTGGTGTTTACGCAACTGTATTGTACACAATCCGCACGAATACAACAACGACTGAACAGAATAATGGCGGCAAGCAAACTCCCATTATTGCTTACTCAGCTCTCCAGTGTGACCATTTTTTTGCAGATTACTGCCATTTTATTAGATTTCCAGCTAGTGTGTGGTAAATTATCTAATTTGCCAATGGTCACTGCAGCTTTCTATACTCCGCAACTAACTGTATGTTGTTTTCTGTGTGTGTAGGACGAGAAGGCGCCGTTCCCGTTCGTGTACGACCAGCTAGGGTGGCCGTGGGCGAAGTACGCCGTCAGTGTGGGGGCCATCTGCGCGCTCTGCTCCAGGTTATTATATCTCGTTTATTATTACTTGTTTGACTAAAATATAAATTGACCCCTTATTATTGGCCATGTGCGTAATGGGTGGTGGGAACAAAAAGTCAAATCGATCGCAGCGCACGCTGTGGTAAAAGTTCTACCGACCATCACTACTGTCCAGCGCGAATAGACGTTTTCACGCCAAAATTTATCCTGTACCGGTTTTTGGATCATTGGGAATACAATAGAACGTCGGTGCTTTGCGGAGACGCATGGAAACTGGATCTTGAGGTCCGAGTTCGAACCCGCACGGACGACATGCCATGTACCATGAATTTTTCTAACCTGTGACGTTATACCGACTGCTCTCAAACGATGAAGGAAAACATCGTAAGGAAACCTGCATTCGCTGAAGAAGAAATTCCGATGCGTATGTGAAGTCTTCCAATCCGCATTGGGCACGCTTGGTGGACTACGTCCTAATACACATACACCCTCCTAGGCCTGTGTCCTGCAGTGGGACGTGTGTAGGTTGATGATGGGAATACAATGTGAAAACTGAACACTTTTGTTTGATAAATCGATCGATACATATGTCGATCTAAGGTGACATACAGGGTCCTACTTAATATGCTGACACTTTTTTAAGGGGATGATCAGACCATCAAACTGAACAACTTTCTCTATGGGACCAACATCGAAATCGCGAAAAAAAAATTAGCTGTCCCATACATTTGGCTCGAGTAGGTTTGCAGTTTTGTATGGAAGAGCAGATTTTTTTTTCGTGCTTTCGATGTTGGTCCCATAGAGAAAGTTGTTCAGTTTGATGGTCTGATCATCCTCTGAAAAAAGTGTCAGCATATTAAGTTGAACCCTATATACAGAACAGTTGATTAGCCTCGCGATTACAAATTTGTGAACTTGTCAATAAAAACATGGTGTTATTTCGTTCGCAGTCTGCTCGGAGCGGTGTTCCCCCTGCCGCGCATCATCTACGCGATGGCGTCGGATGGACTGCTCTTCCAGTTCCTCGGCCGCGTCAGTGAACGCTTCCAGACTCCCCTCGTCGGCACCATGCTGGCTGGACTGTTTACTGGTATGTCATTATTATTATTTGGTTGTAAGGGCATAAGAAAAGATAATAGTAATATACTATAGAAACGTAACTCGCGTGACAGACGCGTTCAAGGTCATTTCAATGTCATGTTGGTTTAACCAACTCGTCAGTCAGGGCTTGTGTTTGCGATATAGACACAGTACCTGTAAAATAAATGACAGCAAGAATAAATGTTTCGCATAACAGCCCTAGCGGTACCCGTGGGCGACAGCGGGACGTTGCGGGCGGAGGGGAAAGGGGTGTACAAACGCGAGGTTTGAGGCACGCACAAGGGAGATTCCATTCTATAGTGTACTATTATTAACTGTTCTTATGATGAGGGCTTGGTCAATGACCAATAGCTACCGCGACCTGGACAGATCTACTGTAGTATTGTATTGCAGCTATCACCCTTGACCTAGAGGTCATTTCCTAGGCCCACGGACTTCATGAACGGTGTTATGCTTTTGGAGGGGAGGTCCCTAATGTCAGTGGGTGTTATCACGTACCCACCCAGATAGCGTCTCTTGCTGTGAATGAGCACTTCGCTTTCGCAGAGGAGGTGTATAGGCTGGTTCTGGTATGTTACATTTTACCACAGGTCCGGCACTTCTAACTAAATTTTGGATTTGACATGATGACGTTCGCACATGCGCACTTGGTGCAAATTGTCTTTGACATACGTGTAGGGTTGACTTAGCACGCATTGTATAAACATCATCTACATTTCATTACTTTTTATGGTTCTTTCCGGTAATAAAAATAGTATTTGAGCTAAAGAATTAATAAAAATGTGAATTTACCGTTATTTTTCAACGTTTTTATGCACTGAAAAGACTCAATTTTATGTAGTAAAATCTAACGTGTGCGCGCGCCTGACTGCTCGAGTTCCCTTGCTCGAGTTCCCTCACTTTTCCCTCAAGTCTGAGGGGGGGTGAGGTATCTGATGTCAGAGGGGGGCGGGGAGTGGCCACCAAACCTATTCTGTGATTTTACATAAAAATCAGAAATTCTTCTTCAGCGAATGCAGCGTTCCTTACGATGTTTTCCTTCACCGTTTGAGAGCAGTCGGTATTAAGTATGTGTATAAATAACTAAACGATACATATGTTAGGTACCCTGGCGATGATCTTCGAGCTCGAGCAGTTGATCCACATGATGTCCATCGGCACCCTCCTGGCATACTCCATGGTCGCCTCATGCGTCTTACTACTCAGGTATCTAATCTAAACTATTATAAAACAGTAACTGAAGTGTGTCTGTAAATTAAAGATATTTACAATAAAAAAAATAAGATATGGTTTTAGGTATCCCTGACTCGAAATCAACCAATTCGCTCGCTCTAAGCTTCTATATTCGCATGGATTAACCCAAGGATGTCTGACCACAATCCGCAAAAAAATTTCTAGCTTGATCCGTTATTATTTGTGTAAGTCTTCTTATTAAGATAAGAGGGCGGCAAAATGGATCTACCTATGCCCCGGGCGACAGAAACAAACCCACGCTACGCCTCTGTATACTGCCCTTCCTGCCTGACAACACCATGACGGAATTATTTTGTACTTTTTTAATGTTTTTCATCTCCTCACGTAACGTATACGTTTATCGTCAGATACGAACAAACACAGTCGGCGCACAAGCCCGTGGAGCCTCTGAACCTGACCGTCAAGGGTGTGCTGAGACAGCTGTTCAACCTGGACCACCACGAGACAGCTACCCGACTGAGTGCCGCCGTAGTGTCTACACTTGTCTCACTATACGGTTTGTTCATTATATGGGATGTTATATTGAGACAGCTGTTCAACCTGGACCACAACGAGACCGCTACCCGACCCCATAGTCTCATTATTACGGGAATGATCAGACTATCGCGGTAATTGGACTCCCTCATGTAATTTTTTGACAAATTACTTATGAAATGCTTATGACGTTGTTTTCTGAAATAAATGATTTTTAATTTAATTAATGCCTACCCCAGTGGGAGACAAGCGTGAGAATATGTATGTATGTGTGTATTTAATTAATCTAAATCTCCGCAGGAGTGTGGTGCTTCATAACAATGTGGAGCATCAACCACTACGGAGATCAGATCCTCTCGCTACACTCGGGAGCGGTGACCATGCTGGTCGTCGGCGCAGCGCTCGTTCTCACCTCGCTCTACGCTATATCAAGACAACCCGTCTCCGACAAGAAGCTGGCCTTCTCAGTAAGTACTGTCTCATTGGGTAACCTAGCACAAAACTTTACTGGTCGTCGCGTCGGTTATAGATAGATTGATAATTCGTTTATTTCTTGAGAACAATACAAGACAAACAGTGACAACGGTAACACTATAGGTTTTTTGACTAACGTCAAATCATCATCATCATCATCTCAGCCGGATAGATGGCCACTGCTGGACATAGGCGTCCCCCAAGAATCGCCACAACGATCGGTCCTGCGCTGCCCTTTCAGCGGTTTCCCGCCACCTTCACCAGGTCGTCGGTCCACCTTGTGGGGGGCCTACCCACGCTGCGCTTTTCGGTACTCGGTCGCCACTCGAGAACTTTTCGGCCAATGTTCCGCACATTGCCACTTTAGCAATTCTTTGGGCTATGTACTCTGGTTCTTTTGCGGATCTCTTCATTTCTGATCCGATCTCGCAGGGAAAGTCCGAGTGTACGGTCCAACACACCGTACAGTTTAGCTTGTGTCAGCGCCTACCGCGACACAGATTCATAGCACCTGGATCGCTAATTTACGACTGTTAATTCAGTACATTCCGGACTATCAAGCGTTCCGCGTGTGCTCAATAGCAACTATCAATATCATTATATCTAAGCATAGCAGTTATCATCAATATACACATTTACACTTCTCCGTGTTATCAATCAACATCATCAACCTATCATCAGCAAAGGGTGTTGGCAGCAAACCCAACATCTTTATGGTCCTTCGAGCATCAACTTCGTGTTTTTAGTGTATCCTAAGTGTAGTAGTGAATCGGTTTAACTGGCCTCCCACCAGCGGGTCTCACCAGTCGAATTGAGAAGGCACATACTACACAAAAGAGCATTGAAGCACTAAGCCAAGAAATCAGCAACCCTATCAACAGTCAACCTATCGAAATCAGCAGCAATCATGGAAGGTCTTCTGAATACAACAAAAACTCATGGCAGTAGCATCAAGCTAGAAGAAATGTTGCGTAAGCAAGCAAGCAACTTTCGAGCTTTCAACCGAACTGTGGCTAACATTGACCTCAATTCGGCCACTGAAAAATGGGAATTAGAAGACATTCTCAACACGCTTCAGACAAGATGGTCTGTCATTGACAACCTTCACTGGCAGCTGGACATCGAACTAGAAGGTAATACCGAAAAGGACTACGAGACAGCCTTTTCGAGAAATGAACGCACGTTCAATAGCATGAAGAGAGATATTAATAGCAAAATATTCAATGTAGGGCACCGGGAATACTCTACTCCCAGGTTAGAGATACCAGTATTCAGCGGAGACTATCAACAATGGCTTTCCTTTAAAGATTTATTTACGGAAGCCATCCACAGCAATCGATCCCTATCCAGTGCCCACAAGATGCAATTTTTGAAAGCAAAAGTCGGAGGAGAAGCGGAACGGCTGATACAGCATTTACCAATCAGCTCTGATAATTATTCTATCTGCTGGGAAATACTCAACCACAGATATAATAATAAGAAACTTAATTTCACGGCTCATATTAACACAATTATGAACATACCAATATCTCAACAACAATCGATGACTCATATCAAGAGAGTGCACGATACAACAGTGGAGAGTATGAACGCCATCAAGAACCTAGGTGTGGACGTAAGCACCTGGGATCCCATCATCGTACATATCATAGCACAAAAATTAGATTCTGAAACGCATAACAATTATGTGCAGTCTCTAACGAATCCTAGAGAATTACCAAAGTTAACAGGACTATTGGTGTTTCTAGAAACTACCTTCACGTCCATGGAAGTATCCCGAAAGAAACAGGACTTCAGGCAAGCCGAATCAGGTCAAAACAATCAGCAGAATCAATTTTTCAAAACAAGTCATCAAACCCCTTTTATCAAGCAAGCATATTACGCAACTCATCAAGCACCGAAAACCTCATCAATCCAACATTGAGTTAGTAACAAACTCTTCAATTCGCCTAAGATTAAATGTCCAATCTGCTGCAACAATCATGGACTATATCATTGCGAAAGTTTTTTGAAGAAATCTCCGCAACTAAAACGACGAGTTGTGCAATTATTACATCTGTGTCAAAATTGTTTGTTCAACCACAAAGGAAAACCTTGCATTTCTACGAAAACTTGCCGAGAATGCAACGGTGATCATAACACAATTTTACACGAAGCATTTGTACCAGAATCAGCAAACAAATCAAAACAAATGTTCTACAACAAATCTGGGGCATACCAATGTGACAGCAAGCAACAAACTAGAGAAATTCAATCATGTCATGCATGGTCAGCACCAGGCGCAAGTCAGACAGAGACGTTGCCGCCCTATCAACACAATCAGTTACGTCGCAGATTCTTTGCTCGGCGTAATCGACAAATAGTTCAACGAGCAAAACCAGAAACATATAACTATAACGAGAAATCATCAGCATCTAGCTTCTCTTTCGAAAAACCAAACATCAACTTGTAGAGGAAAATACAACGAGATCAAGAGAACTGAACAACTTAACAACTTTGAGCAAATAAGGTCAACATATCAATACAAAATTTTACAATCATTATAAATCAGCAAGTTTAACAGAAAAGAATGCAAACAAATGCAATTCGAAAATAATGGAATGCAGTAACAGGTGGATAGAGTTGCATTCTATTGTTCTGATACCTACGTTCGCAGAACGGATTATTATGCGACTATCATATTACAATTGAACACCTAAGCAAGGCCGGGGTCGTGACACTGGGACAAGGTTGTGTGATAAAAAGTGATGAGTTCACAATCTATGCCCACCACCAGCTGTTCGATACTATCAATACAAAGGTAATATCAAGACACATTCGCTGCAGCTACAACAGCGAATATCTGCCAGAGAGCGCGCGCGCGGAGGATCGCCGGCGAGGGACGTTGAGTCCAGCTCAGGGACGACAGCGGGGTATCAAGGGCAACTGCACCGACCAAGCAAGTGCTCTTCACTACGGAAGAGTGAAGATCAAGTTAATTTAAGATTTACATAAGTTCAAATATTTAAGAGTTCATTTATTATTTAATTCATTTATTATAATATAACTTTGATTTAAGTAGGTACTTATCATAATATTATCAATCATGTTTTATACTTAAGATAAGTTATCATTATTTGTTATTATTTGTTATTAGTTTTAGCATTTCCTTTTCTTTCCCTTGGGAATATGTACGGTCCAACACACCGTACAGTTTAGCTTGTGTCAGCGCCTACCGCGACACAGATTCATAGCACCTGGATCGCTAATTTACGACTGTTAATTCAGTACATTCCGGACTATCAAGCGTTCCGCGTGTGCTCAATAGCAACTATCAATATCATTATATCTAAGCATAGCAGTTATCATCAATATACACATTTACACTTCTCCGTGTTATCAATCAACATCATCAACCTATCATCAGCAAAGGGTGTTGGCAGCAAACCCAACACCGAGCATAGCCCTCTCCATTGCCCTTTGGGTGACTTTCAGCCTTTTTATGAGGCCTGAGAGAGCGACCACGTCTCTGTTCCATATGTCATCACTGGCAACACACACTGATCGGAGACTTTCGTTTAAAGACACTGCGGTATTTGGGACGTGAAGATACTACGTAGCTTCCCGAACGCTGCCCAGCCGAGTTGGATAACGTCAAATGCTAGGACATAATAATCATAGTAGATTACACACAGAGGGCAGGAAGGTAAGAAAGGCCGAATGTAAGGATCTCTTGTAATTCAAATCAAGTTAGTATACTGTTTTTCTCCTCGACGGACGTGGAAAGCGGCAACTTCGTTTAGCGCAGCGGGACGAAAATTGACGCTTTCCGTCCGGAGGGGAGAAAAGTAGTAGCATTTTGTATTAGGATGGGTTTTTATATATAAGCGAATAGTCTTTACCATTGTATCCGGCAGGTGCCGCTAGTGCCGTGGCTGCCCGGGCTCAGTATCCTGATCAACGTGTACCTCATGCTGAACCTGGACTACATGACCTGGATCAGGTTCGCAGTTTGGATAGCCGCCGGTGAGTTCATACATTGTTCTTATAACTTCGTCTGGGTTTTCGCGGATGGCTGTATAACTATGAATTCAGTAAGCTCGCTCGCTCTGGTGCGTTTCTTGTCCGACGTATCTCTTTAGCCATCCAACGTGGCAATGCCGCCAGCGTAATGGGTACGTTCGGTACAGACACGACCTGGGGCCGTCTTTACAATCCCTGTACTGTTTCAGTCACGGTCGGGACTATAATAGACTAGTATGTATCTATGAACTGAACGTATGCATATGCTCACGACTATATTCCCCGGGGGGGTAGTCAGAGATATTCTGAAACCTCAGAACATCCACGTTTCACCAGTAGTACCGAAACTCTGTCCAGTGTGACGGGGGGTCAGCCTGTCGCCACTTATAATGGATAGTGGGTAAAATACATGCCTCGAAATTGAAGCATGCAGGTTTCCTCACGATGTTTTCCTTCGCCGAAAAGCCACAAATGGTGTTACAAATCGTACATAAATTCCGAAAAACTCATTGGTTGGTACGAGTCGGCCTGGACGGGGATCAAACCATCGCCTTCTGCACGGCAGGCAAGGTTACTCGCCACTGGACCACCTTTTTGATGAACTGAACGTCAATATTTTAATTTTTGATTGTAAACGTGTTGTCCCCCAGGTCTCGTGATCTACGTGACGTACGGCGCGTGGCACAGCTCGGAGCGCAGACGTGCCCCCGCAGCGCTGCAGCTGGCGGAGCTGCACAACGACAGCCACACTGCGCTGCTGCAGCATAACGGACTCGCGCATGCGCTCGGCTGACACCCGGCCGAGGGCGACGGGATGATCAGTCCGAGCGGCACCGTTGTCTCGTTCGTGTCTAGCATATGAGGCTGTTTGAGTTACCTATGTACGTTTTGGAGTAGGTTTTAAACTAGTTCGTTCTAATGATTTCTTAAATATTTGTAATGATTTAAATTGCTGTAAACATTTTCGGTTGTCATTATGTCATCAATATATTAAAAATGCAAATTTGTAGAAACCTTAGGCTTCGATTATACATTTGATTCGGAGACATACTACTGGTGAAACGTGGATGTTCTGAGGTTTCAGAATATCTCTGGCTACCCCCTCGGAGAATATAGTCGTGAGCATATGCTTATGCTTATGCTAAAATTAGTATATGTTGACTTATTGACGCGAAGAAATCTCTACAATGAATCTTATTACCTTAGACCAAAGTATTGCTTTTAAATGATAAAATATCCTAGATGAAACCAAATAAGGAGGATGCGGTACCCTAAACCTAATCCGTAGCTCTGTTTAGTAAGTCATCGGTAGTAAGACGTCATCGCTAGCCATGGAAGAAATTGTAACTCATTTGCAGAAGTCAAAGATAAAACATTTTCTATTTTTAAAGATAACTAATATGTTCGTGTTCGTAGAGGGAGAAAGCATAAAAGCCAGTAGGTACGTGTTTTGTCCTATTCACTGTGGTGTTGGGAGAGGTATGGGAGCAAGGGGATTTTTCTCTGTGGTCATGTAAAAGATTGAATGTGTGTCAGAGATCCAAATAAATAATTTTTCTTTCTTTCTTTGTATTGTATCCAATTTGCTCTGGCTAAAAAAGGAGATAGCGACGTAACCATATTTCTGTGCTATGGCTGGGCACATCCAAGAAGCTCTACTTGAATATAAATTACCTATTCAAGTTATTGCACATCTCCAACTCCATATATAGCTGTCTCATACGCGGTTACGCTAACTAGCGTACCTAAGCGAAACTTCTTGGTCGATGATGTGCTGTCAAACTATATATTTTAACTGCATCTTCTCATTTTTGGTTTCATCTATGGATGATATCAGTACTTATAGCTTATTTTTATGTGCGCTGTCAGATGAACGCAAAATAATAATCGATTTAGTAGGTGTTTAGTAAGAGATCTATTACACAAAATATTTTTGAGCGTAGGCGATGTCGCAACGGCATCGTAACTGGATCACCGCGATTTTTGTGCGCAGGCCTTATCGCTGCGATTCCGCCCGCGATAGATTTATCTCGGAAATATCGCGACGATACGTCAACGGCTTTAAATTCGCTTGTGCTATTGGCCCTAATAGGTTTTTTTTTAAATTTGCGTTCATTTATTTTACATAAGTAGACCTTGCATTTTGTGTACTTATTACTTATTAGTACTTAATTTGTTCAGGGTCAATTCGATCGACGGATTGTACGCGGCCGCGGCGATTGTCGGTAAAAAAGAACGCATTGAATTCAGTAAATCGTCTTAGCTGATGGTTTGGGTCCAGTGCAAACTTCACCGGACCCTATTACGACAAAAACTTTTGTAACTTTCTTTTAAATGTTACAGTTATACCAGGGCTTGGAACCGGTACCAAAAGCACAGTTTCTGTACCGGTACTTAGCGGTTCTTGCCATTTCGGTACCTGGGTACCGGTTCTCCGCCTAACATGACTGTACCGGTACCCAATTCAGGTACTGCGTCAGTTTTCGCACTCTATTAACGTAAATATTTGTTTGGTGGTTGATTAGAAATTGAATAGTACACTACGTCTGGTCTAGAACCGGTATCACACCAAAGCCAATGGTACCGGTTCCCAAAAATACCGGTATTGAAAGCCCAGAGTAATACTATGTTTATTTTGTTTATAAGTCTTACCGATCGATGTAACTGCGCAGTAGACAAATTTTAATACCACGCGAAATGTTATTTACAAATCAGGATATGCCACCTTTCGCGCGCCTAAAATCCTTCGCCGCTATTTGCTAATCCGTACTAAGTTCCAATCCGTCGACTGCGTTGGCCCTTATACTCGTATTAATACTGTATTGTATTTTTAACCGACTTAAAAAAAGGAGGTTCCTTTTTATTGCTGTACTTAGATGTAAGTATTACTTAGGTTAAGTGTTACTGAAGTAAGTGTGATTCCAGTATTTAGGATTGGCTGTGAGACAGCAGTTCAAAGTTGATATACATGGTGTTACATACTTTAGGGGGCGCTTCAGACCATCAAACTAAACAACTTATACTATGGGACCCACATTGAAATCGCGTAAACAAAAACTTTCCATACATATCTGGGTTGAGTTGCCAATGATTTTTTTTATCGAACTGTTTTTTTTTTCAAAATTTCATGTCGGATTGGTAGACTTCACATACGCATCAGAATTTCTTTTTTTTATAAGGCAATTATTGTAAAAGTTGTTCAGTTTGACGGTCTGAAGCACCCCCTAAAATAACTAACGCATTTAAGTTAACACTGTATAATTTAATGTATTGTTTGTTAATGTTAGGATGCTAATGTGAAATGATAAAGATAATTGCTATAATAATAAAGTCATGCTGACTGCTCTCAAACGGTGAAGGAAAACATCGTGAGGAAACTTTTATTCGCTGAAGAAGAAATTCTGATGCGTATGTGAAGTCTACCAATCCGCATTGGGCTCGAGTGGGGGACTAACACCCACCCTCCTAGAGGGTAGACCTGTGTGCCCTGCAGTGGGACGTATATACCTATAGGCTGATGAATATTGAGTAGGTATATGTAAATGTTGCTTCAAGTAGTGTATTTAAAATATAAATTTATAGGTACCTACTACCTACCTACAGATGTGATTATGAAACATCGTGAGGAAACCTGCATGCCTCAATTTCGAGGCATGTATTGTACCAACTGTCCTTTACAAGTGGCGACGGGCTCACTCCCCGTCACACTGGACAGAGTTTCGGTACTACTAGTGAAACGTGGATGTTCTGAGGTTTCAGAATATCTCTGAATACCCCCTCGGGGAATATAGTCGTGAGCATATATGCTATGCTATTATGATATCGGTTTTATCAACTTTGGACGTAAAAGTATTTAAACATAAGCACTTATGTACTTATTTATATATTTATTACAAATTTATTACAAATAAAATTGAGCTTTTAGATATGTTTCTTTTAATTAATTATATTTCAAAAACTCTGATCTAAAACTTACTCCGCAGTTTCCTAACTAAAACTTGGTACGTTTTGGATTTTTTCAAACAAGTGGTTGAAAGGTAATTGTGTAGTATAATTTTAGAACCGGCTCATGAAGCCCTTTCATTTGATACTCCACACGATATGTTACAGAACAATTTTTTTTAATCCCATACAAAAAATTGATGACGTCATAACTCCCCCACTAAGGGAAATATTTTTAGGAACTGCCGGTCAAAATGATTGTTCTAATCTAAAGTACATGTGTGCCGAACGGCTATCCTGTAGATTTGCGTTTTTTTTGTGTAGATTACCGATTAAAAGCCCCTGTCCGCAACATACGGTATTACCTACTGTCATAGATAAGCTACTATCATAGATAAGCTACTATTATGCCTACTGTTGTGAGTTATGTAGGTATGCATGTATTATACAAAAAATTCTAACTGTTCTTTAGGAAGGAGGTAAAAGAAAGAACTGATTAAATAGGTAATTTATTTGTTTAATTTTAAATTCATCTCGACTTCCAATAAAATCACAGTTTTGTTAATAATTAAACTTTAACTTACGCTACGTTAATCACATATCTAAATTATTATCTAATGATACCTTCATTCGTTTACCTATTATTATATTTAATTCAAATGGAAATAAATGTCTCAAGATGTAAACACAAAACTAATCTGAAAACTTTAACATCATCTAAAACATGATTCTTAAACAAATATTGCAGTTACTGAAAAATACAAATATAAAATAAATGCAAAGTTAGGCTTATCTAAAATTAATGTTCACTTATATGTATTGCGGTTTGTTTACATCCTAAGATATTTCAAATGAAATCAAATCAACACCGTAACAGTATACAAAATTGTACTCCTCGACGGAGGCGAAAGCGGCAACTTCGTTTAGCGCAACGGGACGAAAGTTGACGCTTTCCGTCCGGAGGGGTGAAAATGTTATTTCTTGTCTCTCTCACCCCCAACGTAACATTTTATTAGCATTAGGTACGTAACGTCACAGTTAATCTATTCTTACAAAAAAACAATCACAATATTTTATTAAAATATTAGGTATTGCTTAAAAATATCTATTAAAATGCGGCTCAGCCGTTTCCCTGTTTTATTTAAAGTCAAAAATAAACTTACTAACATTAAATTAATAAATAAATGTCAATCTTTAAAAATAAGTACAAATCTCAAACTTTTCACAATATTTAAAATCTAATGGAAACTTATCCTAATCATATTATTATATCATTCGGAGTTAAATGATTAAATCTTTATTAAATCACACAAATGCGTTTAGCACCTTCGCTGCGTTCGGGCGCTAACTTGACGCCGTGCAATAAGGGGCTACTTATGTCACTCATATCGTAATATGTACTATTTCTGTGGCTTAGGGTTCTGTGGCAATTTATCTTATTCTAATGTCAAATTGTACACAAACACACAAAATAACACAAAAATGTTATCTAATGAGTTTTTGATATTTTACCAATAAAAATTGCATGCAACTATAGGTACAAAGGTGGTGGTTTTAATAAATCTTGAAAAGGGAATTTTTTCTATATCTTTACTGAATTTAGACATTAATACTTTTCTGAAAACGAATAAAAAGGAATAAGTAACAGTACACAAATTACCTCAAATTGCTTTTAAATGCTGTATCTTTCAGAAAAGTTCTCGACTTTGTAGTGACAATTTAAATTAGTTGCTTATTCATGAAATCCACCGAGCTTTTGTAGTATAAGTTGATGTTGCACGTTTTAATTTTAGCTTTTCTTGATTGAGACATCTTAAGTTTTGTGATGCGTGCGCCGCAGACCGGCAAAAGCTCTCTTAACCAGGGTCATATGCAATTTCTACAAACATCTCTTTCTTACCTCAACTATAATTCTACAAAATGCTTAAATCTCATCAGAATTTAGTAGTAATATGGTGTTTTTCGCCGATTCCGTTGCTTACTCCGTTGCGTGTGACGTCCGTATCACTCGATATCGTCTTCTCGTTCAGAGAACTGTTTCTGATTCCATATATGAAGTAGATTAGGTAACCTGCAAAAAAGGGGTCTTTTAATACTAGCATAGTAGAACAGCTCGAATCAGCTGAGCGGTCGCAGTGGTTCTATGATCATGCGGGGAATGGGACACTGGTAAAGTCGGTACCGCGCGCAGGTAAGTGTCGGTCTTAGATCAAAATAAAATGAATGGATAGGCCTTACGCGAACATTTCAAACCATAAAAATGAGGCAAAACAAATGAAAGGTTTACTTCAAATTTGTATGCAAGTGGCCTAGATTTGACAGATAATGGCGCTAGTTTGTATGGACCAAGTGCACCAGTAGTTTGCTTCAACTTACCGCGCTTTAGGCCTAGGTATTCATTCATTTTATTTTGATCTAAGGTGTCGGTACCGGGACACGATCCCCTCGGCCCCCGCTCACCGCGCACGTTGACTTGTCGCGACCGCCGAGCGCGACCACTAATTACACTATGCTTACATTCTTTGATCCATGTTAGTCTAAGTAATGATGATAATGTTTCCATAGCAGATTGCTACTACAGAGACTTGTTAGTAATAGAACGGGAAACACCTGTGATCAGAGAGGACGATGATGCAAAATAATATTTGTTTCTTTATTCGTAGGCATTGCCCCACTACACATTCCCACCGCACCCAACACATAATTAAGTCCAGCGAGCCCGGGGGGTGACTCTAATCTTTCTTGGAACCCGCAATTTAATCAAAGAACATAGGAGGAGTAGGAACAGGAGTGCAATTCACTATAACTTGCATCGATCGATCGAACGAAGATTTCATTTGACATAACGCATACCGAATTGACAGCTCGCCGATGTTTCAACCGACGTTTGCGCTTAGTGAATTGCACTTCAGGTGGCTTACTAGCCGCGCTGAAGGGATTAATCTAAGTGACCGACCGCGTTCGTAGCGCATAAAATAAGGACTGCAACTAAAAGGATCTCTCGCCAGTTTAAGGGTAACCCCGCGAAACGTTTAATCACACAATTTGATTTAACACTAAAACTTACCGACTACTAGCCAGAGGATGAACCGGATCCAGGTCTGGTGGTCGAGCTGGACCATCAGGTACACGTTCATGCACACGCTGAGGTAAGGCACTAGAGGCACCAGGGGCACCTGCAACCAATGACGCGTTCATCACCATCGGTCGGGATCCGAAAGAGAAATATCGTTCGAGAGGTAAGCAACGTAGGCCTACCATGAGTTTGTCACTGTAGTTAAACTACAGTAAAACTACTGTAGTAAACTACAGTTTTTGTATTGATTTTCCTACAACGCTCCTAGTGGTTCTGTTATACAAAATTGGCGCCGCAACCAGATTAGTAACGTACAGTGTAACGTTCATGTGCTCACTACTATACCCTCTTTTTTGGTCTTACCAAACGAACATTTAAAAAAACATTTTTTTTGTAGTCATGTGTACTCACAGTGAAAGTAAGATGTTTGACGCTAAGCCTCGGCTGGCGATACAGCACCAGCAGCAGTAGCACAAGAGCGCCCCCGAGCACCCCGACCGCCGCGTGGGTGGTTGTCTCCTCCCACCGCAAGAGGGCGCACGTCGCCAGCGCTACCAGGACTGTGGGACAAAGCGGAAAGTGATTAGTTAAAGTTTTTAAAAACTGTTTACCTACGTTAATCACTGATGTCTAAGAGCAACTGTCTACATGCAGTTGACTTCATCAACCATTCGGCCAATCACAGTCGTGACTAAAGTAAACAAAAAAAACATTTTCTTTGTCGATGTTCTCTTAAAATATCCAGTATTTTTCTTAACTGACTAAATAGTTGGTTTCCAAAATTCATATTCAATACGGATACCATCAATAGATCCTATATTTTACATTCTGTCAAATACCCTATTACAATATCAGTAACAATACTAAGGGCCTGTTTCACCACCTTTGGATAAGTTCTTGTTAACTTATCCGACAGCTCATTTGACATATTTCGTATGAAATATATGTCAAATTATCTGTCATATAGGTAAGCTAACAATAACTTATCCAGATGTGGTGAACCCGGCCCTTAATATTGCGGTATACATACGTGCTTAATCGACCCTAATTTATGGCACAGCAGAATTTTTTTTGCGATTTCTTTATTGGTCCTACAGAAGTTGTTGAAAGCATGGCTATTAAAGAGCCAATTCCAATGATCATTTTATGGCAGAGTTGAAGACCTAGACCAAAAGCACCAAAAAATAAAAATATAATATTACAAAAAAATAAAAGCTTCCACACTCTTGTGCACTATGATACTCTTAACTTGCTGATACTTAAATTGATAATTTAAATGTTTAATTCTTTAATTCATACAAAATTTACTAACAGAACAAACAAATGGTGCACTTGGCGATGGTGGCGGACAGCTGTGTGGGGAACTTCAGGCCCAGCAGGTTGAAGGTCTGACGGGCCACCGTGTACGGGGTCTCTGGGACTGGCTTCGAAGGCAGCTGCAGCGGCGACTCCTCTTCATACCTGTAAGATACGTAATTTACTTAATTAAATGAATAAAATTGCAAATTCGTAATCTGACAAGTCGAGGAAAATTTTCCACAATTACAATACAATACACGCAATACAATAGATACTCTTTTACTAACTATATTTTACTCAAGAGGGACACCGATCCTATTGTGCTGCCCTCAATCGTATTTTTTTTATTTCTTAACAAACAAATACACAACATTTCCAAAAAACAAGAATTGTCACATTGTAGTCATTGCTGATTTTCAATTTATCGGGTCACTGCAGATTTCACCACCACCACGGAACCCGAAACGGTTAAAATCAAAGAAGATATGAGGAGTAGTAGGAAAAATCTATATCACACTTCCCTCCATATTGCAAAAGAGAAACAGGAATAGAAAAAGCACTAACATAGAGAAAGTATTACCTGAGGATCAACACACTGGTAGCGACGATGGTGTATGCCAGGAGTGTGCCGATGGACATCATGTCGATCAGCTGATTTAGGTTGAAGATGGCCGCCATTATTGCTGTAAAAATATAAAATTAGTTAAGTGCTCATTGACATTTTATAAGCAAAAAAACAGTGCTTTTTAATCTTAAAATGTATGATTTTGTTGCGTATGTGAAGTCCAATAATAAGCACTGGGTACGTGAGCTGGACAAACGCCCTTACACCAGGCAGGTGGGCAGGCCTATGCAATGCTTTAAATACTTAAGAGCATCATACCATAAAATTTCACAACTTTTATAGTTACTAAAAACGTCTGGTAATTTTGGATCCTGTCCCTTCTAATCACACCATATACAGGGTCCAACTTAATATGCTGACACTTTTTAAGGGGATTTTCAGACCATCAAACTGAACAACTTTCTCTATGGGACCAACATCGAAATCGCGAAAAAAAAATCTGCTATCCCATACAAAACTGCAAACCGACTCGAGCCAAATGTATGGGACAGCTGATTTTTTTTTCGCGATTTCGATGTTGGTCCCATAGAGAAAGTTGTTCAAATTGATGGTCTGATCATCCCCTTAAAAAAGTGTCAGAATATTAAGAAGGACCCTATATATCCATTTCAATATTCGCATCCACAGCATTATCAGCAACAACTGATTCTATTCTAAGATCATCACTATCAACCTTTATCATTCCATTGTGAAGCATAAGCCTCCTCTCATGAATAAGGATGAGAGATAATGAACCCTCCGAAGCAAGGAAGATCCTTGGAAATATCACTGAAGCACCCATCTTAAATACTTCACAATAAGCCTGTATTACATCCACTGCAGGGTACAGGACTACCCTCAAGGAATATGGGCATAAAGACACTTACCGGACAGTAATCCGCTAAACATAGTAGCTATAATAGGCGTCTTAGTCTTCTTATTGATGGCCGCTAGAGGTCTGAACAGTACACCGTCGCTGCCCATCGCGTACAGAACTCTAGGCAGGGGGAACATCGCCCCGAGCAGGCTGGTGCAGAGGGCGAATATAGCGCCGACTGTCACGATCCACTTGATGACGGGCAGGCCGGCTTCTGTGAACACGTGGGGGAAGGGGGCATTCGCGTCCTGGGGAAAGAGAGGTAAGACTGTTAGAGAATAGTCAGCATCATCTTGAATCCCACTGCAGGGCACAGGGCTGACCACCGTGAGTTCAATGCGGATTGGTGGGCTTCACATACGCATCAGCGTTTTTTCTTCAACGTATGCTGATTTCCTCAGGATGTTTTCTATCACCGTTTGAGAGCAGATGGTATCTGAAAGGCATGTCGTTCGTGCGGTATCTAATCTAATCTAATCTAAACTATTATAAAACTGTAAGTGAAGTGTGTCTGTACATTGAAGATATTTACAAAAAAAAGATTACGATATAGTTTTTAGGTATCCCTGACTCGAAATCAACCTTTTTTAGAACTTTTGTCTGTCTGTTTGTCTGTTTGTTTGTGTGTTTGTTTGTTTGTTTGTTTGTTTGTTCGCGCATCACGCAAAAACCACTGAACCGATTTTGATGAAACTTTTTTTGTTTGATAGCTTATGATCTGACTTAAAATCTGGTATACAATTTGTGCGGACGAGAGTCGCGGGTAAACACTAGTATAGAATAGAATCCTCATGATTGAATGCCTATACCTCTCCGCAATGCACTACTGACGTTTATTATTGCTACGAAATAGAGCGTGTAAAATTTTGTGTGACTGTCTTTGGAAACGTGGCAAAGTTTCTTTTTCAGAGGTCTTTCTGGATGGACATCGGTCCAGCCGTTTGCAGGATATTCAAATCTTAGCGTTTAATGTATTTCAATTACTAGCCATAAGGCGCTAGCAACTACTGATCAGACCATCAAACTGAACAACTTTCTCTACAGTACCAACATCGAAATCGATAAAAACAAATCAGCTGTCCCATACATTTGGCTCAAGGTTTGCAGTTTTGTATGGGACAGCAGATTTTTTTTCGCGATTACGATGTTGGTGCCATAAAGAAAGTTGTTCAGTTTGACGGTCTGATCATCCACTTAAAAAGTATCAGCATATTAAGAAGGACCCAATATTTTACCAACCTGCAAATAATAGGGCCACATCATAGTCAGAACGGTCGCTATACTGAAGTACGAAACAAAAATGACGACCAAAGAGAGAACGATGGACAATGGGATGTCTCTCTTGGGGTTCTTGGCCTCCTCTCCCGTGGTCGCCACGCAGTCGAACCCCACGAAGCCGAAGAAACACTTGGCCGCGCCCGCCATCACGCCGGCCATGCCCCACGGCATGAAGCCGCCCGCGCCGGCATCTTTGCGGTATTCCTCTGGGATATCTTCCACTTTGATACGCCAGTTGGCTGGGTCACCTGGAAGAGATTATAAGACCTCAGTAAGATATATGTACAAGGTGTAATAAAACACTCTAGTGATGGTATTTAAAGAGGTTGGTTAGACCATAATAATTGAACAACTCTCACTTGCACTGTGGAGAAAAAGGTTGACAGAAAAAAATAAATCTGCTGTCCCAATACATCGAGTAGGTACTGCAGTTTTGTATAAAACGGCAGATTTTATTCGATGTTGGCTCCATAGTTAAAGTTGTTCAGTTTAATGGTCTAGTTGTCCCCTCAAAAAACCTACGGCATATTTAGAAGGACCCTATACAAGGTGTTACAAAACTACAAATAAACCTTTAAGGGGGTGGTGTAGACCATCAAACTGAACAACTTTCACTATGGGACCAATATCGAAATCGCGAAAAAAAAAAAAATGTTCTATACTGTACAAATCGACTAGAGCTAAAATAGGTATGGGATATGAGATTTTTTTTTTCGCGATTTCGATGTTGGTCCCATAGAGAAAGTTGTTCAGTTTGACGGTCTAAACAACCCTCTTAAGAGTTTTAAAAATTTATCGTTACTTATGAAACACCTTGTATTGTTGTTGTGTGTGTCGTTGTTCTTACATCAGCCAAGTTATGTCCCACTGTTGGGTAAAGCAACCCCTTTAAATATTACTATGGTGTTTTGTTACACCTTGTATACGTACATTATTTATTTGCACACCAAAAGTAAACAATTTTCAATTAGGTAGGTACGTGCGTTAATTAGACCATTACATTTTATCTCTAGTGCCTCCGAGCGTCGGAAGGCACGTTACGCAGTTGGTGACAGATAGTGCCGTTAGATAGGCTGCATTAGTTAAGGCAAGTTACAATAATACAGGGTGAAATGGATATCATTAGCATCCTTTTAAACTAAGAGTCTACTCATCAAACTGAATAATTTTTACTATGGGAGCAAAACGAACAGAGCAAAAAAAATCTTTTTCATCCCATCTATTCAAAAAGTGTCACTTTAGTCCTCTTTAAGTGCGCCTAAAGTTGCACTTTTTGTTAAGAGACTTTTACAGCGGGCAATGATGAGTTTTGAATTTGGAACATGTATTTTTGCTACATAGGTCCGCGACCAAAGAGACCGAACGCAAATATTAAACTAGAAGCGCGTTTTATTTATTTTCCTCATAGAGGGGGATGAAAAGTAGAGTGTATCACTCGGCCGCAAAATTATTTTTTCCTCGGGCGGCATACTTTGAATCCCTCGCTGCGCTCAGGATTCTACTTTAGAATCCCTCGCTGCGCTCGGGATTCTACTCAAGAATCCTTCGCTATGCTCTGGATTCAAAATAGCGCCCTCGCCTTAAAAATATTATTTTACGCCCTTGTGATACAATCTACTATTGTTCCATGCTAAACTGCAATGCCTACTAGACTCAAACAGCAACATAGTAAAAGTTGTTCAGTTTGATGAGTTTGATGGGAAAGGATGCTAATGATATCAATTTCACCCTGTAGTACTCTATGATAACACCGCTCAACCGTTTTCTATGATGAGTACCGCAGTCAAGTATTAAAATAATATTGTCTTAATCCTAAACACGTGTAAGTATATAATTTTTAAACTATGACTATGCGCACGTGGTGACCATGCGTCTCAGAGGGTCTGGGATAATCCGATTTTTGTAAGTAGGCCTGCTTTTTTTTACTAGAAACGATCACGACTGTATTCTCCAAGGGGGTAGTCAGATATATTCTGCAAACTCATCAATCGTGGATGATCCCACGATTCACTATTAAAATAAATTAAATATTGTTGTCTATTTGTGGTAGTATAGCCTGTAGGATCTTAGGGCTTAGTATACAGGGTGTAAGGGACAGCCCTCCGCAGACTTAAATGGTGAACTCATACTTGAACTCAGGCCATCAAATTAAACAACTTTCACTATGGAGCTTACCTCAGGAAACGCGAAAAAAATTGCTGTTTCATACAAAACTGATGTACCTACCCGACTAAAATATATGGGACAGCTGATTTTTTTCGTGTTCCTGAGGTATGCTCCATAGTGAAAGTTGTGCAATTTGATGGTCTGAGTTCACCGTTTCAGTCGGCGGAGGGCTGTCCCATACACACTACTCCATCATACAGGCCTTAAAAATATAATTATCTTGAATCATGATGGTCACCCTAACAAACTACAGGTATACTTGGATGCGTCAAGTTCTCTAAAATCCTTTACAATGGGCCATAAAGAATAATGTATTATCATGTAGACATTTTATTAAATCACTTCAAACAATAGCATTTAGATAAATACTAAGTAACTGATTGTGATAATGCGTTTAACGCTCTCACTTCAGTATTAGATAGATAGGTACCTATTTATTGTTTCAATTGTGTTTTCCCGCGACTTCGTCCGCACTAATTATATACCAGATTTTAAGTCAGATCATAAGATATCAAACAAAAAAAGTTTCATCAAAATCGGTTCAGTAGTTTTTGCGTGATGCGCGAACAAACAAACAAACTAACAATTTTGTCAATAGATGGCGCTGCACGTTTTTAAATCGCGCTATCGAATGTTATTTGAATTTATATGAAGAGAACCGCTACTTTTTTATTCATCATGATTTTACGGTTTTATAATAGTTAAGAAGATGTCATGTATTACTGTTACCAAAAAGGTCAGGAATGATGTTTTTAGGATGCCGTACCCAAAGTGTGAAAACGGGACCTATTATTACTAAGCCTATGTTGTACGTCCGTCCGTCCGTCTGTCTGTCTGTCTGTCTGTCTGTCTGTCTGTCTGTCCTACCTATTTAGGGCTGTAACGTTTGAACCGTAATAGCTAGGCAGTTAAAATTTTCACAGAATGTGCGTTATTATGTCGGGTTTGCTGACAAATAATAAAAATGACAAAACGTTAAAAATTAAGAAAGGTCCTCATACAAGAAACTAGTCTTTATCAAGGTTTCTTCTTCTCGCCCTATCGTGAAAACTGTAAGTTAATACATAACTACAATCGTCAAACGACACCAAGTAATAAAAACCGGCCAAGGGCGAGTTGGTCTCGCGCTAATCATCATCAGCCTATCATCGTCCACTGCTGGACATAGGCCTCTCCCAAGGCGCGCCACAAAACTCTGTCCTCGGCCTTCCTCATCCAGTCGCTCCCCGCTACTTTTTTTAGGTCGTCTGTCCAGCGGGCAGCAGGGCGTCCCACACTACGCCTACCAGTTCGCGGTCTCCACTCTAGAACTCTGACACCCCATCGGTTGTCAGTTCTTCGACAGATATGACCAGCCCATTGCCACTTCAGCTTGCTAATTTTCTGAGCTATGTCAGCCACTTTAGTTCTGTGACGAATCACTTCATTTCTGATGTGGTCCCTCAGAGAAACACCGAGCATAGCTCTCAAACCAACCTGTCGCGCTAATGGTCACGGAGAAAACAAAACTTTTTTGTAAGTTAAATGTTGTGTGGTGTTTAGGAACCTTCGCAAGTAGCCCGAATCGCACTTGAAAGGTTTTATTTATTTAATTTCACACATACGAATTAGGATGTAGGACCTGACTGATTTTCTAAAGATTAACAGTCGCCGCGCCATAGTCGAAATCTAGTAGGTAGGTAGATACATCCATCCGTATAAAACAAAAGTGGCCAACTTTCTTAGGTTGGTGTGCGGGAGGCACCATACAACTTATAGTTACCTATATAGGTATATGGTGCCTCCCGCACAAACAGCTCGCAAGCTGCACATTCGCGCCGTGTTCGCGCCGCATTCGTCAGATGTGGACGCACGATGATTGGTCTTGATATGACGTCCGATATGACGACGGCTTACGGACGTCTTGATACGACGTCATTAGGTTGTGACAAATGTACGTCCTTTATCCGTCCTACAGACGTCGAAAATGTACGCCACCTAGGTCGAGCAAGACGGTAAAAAGACGTCATTGTGCGTTCACACACGATGACGCACTGACGGAGCGGCAGATGTCAGGCCATAGAACCACACCCGGTGCGTCAATGCGTCACCGTGTGTGCTTCTACGTGCGGTTTCATACAACTCCTTGCTTCACAAATCACGGACTGACGTCTGCCGCTGCGACAATGCGTCATCGTGTGTGAACGCACTAAATGTTACCTATATACAACTTATAGTTCTATCTATCTATCTATCTATAACGTCACGCCTCTTTCCTAATGGGGTAGGCAGAGACCAGAGCGCGCCATCTACTACGATCCTTTACATACCTCTTTTGCCTCATTCAAAACGTCTAGATATCATGTTATGTTCTCAAAATTATGTTTGTTTCTTTTTTGGTTGCTTTTGTCTTTTTTATTTCTGTAATTTTTTGTCGTTCGATGCATGGAAAAACTGACCTCTTGTTTTCATTTTTTTCATTTTAGTATGTATAGAGTCACGCACACGATGCTAATTGTTTATCTTTTGCTTATTGCATGATGTGCACATATGCTTAGGATTATGGCTTACTTTACATTATAACCTGTCTATATTTGGTGTTTTTATAACTGTAATCTGTTTTATGTGCCTAGTAAATAAATAAATAAATAAATTCACATCCATACATCTCTTCATACATGCCCGTCGGTTTCGAGTACTCCGCACCTCCCCTTTTTGTAGGACGCAACTGATTTGATCAGAATACTTCCTACGAGGGCGCCCTCTGCCGACACTTCCACTCATTTTAGCTCCATTATATCTCTTTCGTACAAAACTTATAGTGAGTTATATCACGGTTTATCACTCAAGAGTTCACGTTGATATTTTTTTCGACGCGTTCGTAGCTTTGAGTGTCAATCTATACAAGGTGTTACAAAAATACAAATAAACCTTTAAGGGGGTGGTATAGACCATCAAACTGAACAACTTTCACTATGGGACCAACATCGAAATCGCGAAAAATAAAATTGATGTTCCATACTCTACAAATCGACTAGAGCTAAAATAATGTATGGGATATGAAATTATTTTTTTTGCGTTTCGATGTTGGTCCCATAGAGAAAGTTGTTCAGTTTGACGGTCTAAACAACCCCCTTAAGAGTTTAATTTATTCTTACTTATGTAACACCCTGTATAACTTATCAAACAGTAAGATATAGAATCACGAGCATTATCTCATTCGGGGTGGTCAGCAGCATAGCTCGCTGGTTTTTGTTGAGATCTAAAGTTAATCCTATTGGAGTGTTTAAGGTAGACTTACTTCTGGCGGCGCCCGCAAAGAGGACGATGATGACTGTAATCAAGTTCAGCGCTGTGAAAATGTTGTTCAGCTTCGTTGACTCTTTCACTCCTGTGCCGAGTAGCACTGGAAAGAGAAAGAGAGAATTCAAGTTAATTTGACCTAATGTGTTGGGATAATTCTGGATTCTCCGTACCTTGGGGTAGACCTGGATTAAAGTATCTATACCATATTATCATTGTCTCCAAACCTAGGGTCTCAATATCACAACATGTTGGGATCAACATCTTCGAACCTTGGGGTATTTTTGGACCATATCTGAACCTTGGGGTACCCCTGAATCAATGTCTCCAAACCTTGGGGTAGTCTTAGACCAATATATCTACATCTTGGGGTAATCTTGGATCAGAAACTCCGAACCTTGGGTTAATCTTGGTTCAACATCTCTGAACCTTGAGCTAATCACGGATGGAGAAAGGGGGCAGTTTAAGCGGCCGCGCCACTTGGTTGCGTCTACGCATAAGCTGCAGCTTAAGGCTCTCTTCTCTCCCTACTAGGGATATTAACCATGTATAAAAAGTTATTGTGTTAAATAAAGAAAGAATAAACTTACCAGTAATAAGTAGCACCAACGCAAACGCGAAGAAGTCAGGGTAATTCGCCATGAAGGAGACGTTGATCGGCATCAGCTCCGTCATCGTCTTCGCCATGGTGTTGTTGCACAGACTGTCTATGTAGTTAGACATGCCTGAAGGACAATACATAATGTTAGGTTCTTATTGATCAGGAGAGTCGCGTTAACTAGATACCAAAAGGCGGACTTAGGACAGAGGAAGGACGAATAAATAAATGGAGGCCTATACAGGATATAAGGAAAAGTATCATTAACCTTTAAACCACATACTATACCCATCAAACTGAACAACTTTTAATGTGGGAGCAAAACGGTCAAAACAAAAAAAACTGCTGTCTCATCCATTTGAGTCGTGCGTGTAGGTTCGGTATTGAAGTTTAGTATGGAACAGCAGATTTTTTGAAGATTTTCCAAGAGGAGTCACGTTGCAGGGTTTGCCCCGAACACTTGTCTATCGCGTGGTTTTCGCGCGGTTCGCGTTTCAGCCTGCCACGAGGCTCCACAATCCATCTCAGTTGTGTTCTTACTCAAAAACAATCCTCGAGATTGGATAGATACTCCCTCAAACCACTTGACACTGGCGGAAATGCTAACCTAACCTAACCTAACGCACATGAAAGAAGTACATTAATTATAAATAGAATAGAATAGATGACGTTCCATTTAAATGGAAAGATCTACTTATCAATTTGAACTATGCACATCGGAACTAGAGTTCACATTCAATCATTCCGGTTTACCAACGAGACACCGCATTGTTCAAAAGGACGTCCATCCACAGATTATTTCGAGTTATGTGGCATGTCAAATAAACAGTTGTTTTGGTTAGTGTTTCGAGTACGAACCTTTAGCGACACTAGCTGTGCCAATAACGTACTCCAGTATGAGATTCCATCCGATCGTGAACGCTATGAACTCTCCCACACTGACGTAACTGTACACGTAGGCGGACCCTGCCTTCGGGACCCTGGCTGCGAACTCCGCGTAACATAGGCCTGGAAGAAATACAGTGTAATCTTAATAAAATTACTGGCAATAAACTTTTCTTATCACCTCATCTGTGCGGTTACAGTCAGACAAGTTCGTGCGCAATCGGGATCAAAGGTTGTGAGAGTCGATGTATTCTAGATGATAGCGGGGGGCGAGGATTGAAGCGGGGAAGGGAAGCGCGCACCGCTCACCAGCTGAAGCTGTCCCCCCTGGGTCTGGATTCACCTTCCCTGGAGAACCCTGCCTCCCGTAACACTTACCTGGTTAATTAGTTATACCAATACAACAAAAACTGCACCACTTTTGGCCAAAATCTGGGTACTCCAATGAAATTGTATAATTTATAGCATTAAGACTCAACCAGACCGTCCTTTTTAAGGCGTCCAAGGCTAACTGTGGCGTATATAAATTAGAATAGAATAGAATAAAATAGAAATCATTTATACTGAATTTTTTTTAAGAGGATGAACAGACCATCAAACTGAACAACTTTCTCTAAGGCACCACAATCAAAATCGCGAAAAATAAAAATCTACTGTTCCATACAAAACTACAAACCTACTTGAGTGAGCCAAATGCATGGGACAGCAGATTTTGTTCGCGATTTCGTTGTTGGTCCTATAGAGAAAGTGGTTCAGTTTGATGGTCTGATCTTCCCCTTAAAAGCATTAAATTGTACTTGTATAATTAAATGAACAAATCTGTGGGTCCGGTGAATAACGGTCTAACTCAACTTAGATCCAAAATGAGTTTTTAATGCCATAATACTCAATTTTTTTTTTCTCTACAAAATGGTGTTACTGGAATATTCATACCTTTAATAATTCCAGAGATAGACTTATGACAGAAAACGATTTAAGTCCATTTTTTTATCGTGCACAATGGTTGAAATAGAGTTAGATCATAAAACAAATATAAAATTAGGTGAACATGGATTTACTTCGACTTAAATCTTTCGACACAATTTATTTTGTTTTGTGAAATATGATTTATCTGAGTTAAACCAAATTTCAAAAACCTTAATAGTTAATACCTACATAAAAAATCAAGTGTAGCTCATGAATATGATGCGCGTTTGATAGCGGGCTAAGTACGGAAACTGACATCATCTTGGACTGGGGAGAACGCTATACGTCTCACCAAAAATGTATGTCGAATAAGTGAGTTAAACCGTCAATCACCAAATATTTTCTTTTATGTAGTAATAATAATAATAATAATAATAATAATAAATTGTTTATTCTTCTCCACACAATATTCAATAACAAAAATGGTCTTAAAATTATAGGTACAGTTTTTAGTATGTGGAGACTGGTGTTAGTGCTAAGACCTAGAAACTAGGAATTGTGCTACAGCCACCAGGCCTCCATCCGGACGTAATTGAAACTTTAAAGGAGATTTTAAACAATCGAGAAACAAAGGAAAAAAACTAAAGAATAAAACAAAATAAAAAGAACTTAAAAATGATATTAATATGTATAAATATGCATATGTATGAGTGTGTAGTGATAATAAGAATCACTTAGTATGAATACAATCTGGCGAATTTTTTTAAGGGTGGTACTGTTATATTGAACTAAGTGATAATGTCAGGCCTTGTTTTAGTTAGGGATTGCCGAACCGCACTTCAAGCATAGGCTTGTACATAGAGTGGTAAAGAAAGAATCTGTTGTTTATTCTTTGAAATTAAACTATTTTTTTCCTAAAATATCTTGTATTTTGTATAATAACAACACTGCAAAGCGAACCGGATATCAAACGTGTATTTAAGAATGACAATACATCAGACTGGTCATACAATTTTGAGGCACAGAATCGTGAGTTCTAACTTGATAAGTTTTTAAGCATGCGTCGCTTTAGAATTTGTTTTTGTATTGTTTTTATATTGGTTTGTTGTTTAATATTTCACTTTCCAGCATTACTGATACCACGTGGCGTTACCCACGTCACAAAATTTGCATATAAGCTAGTGTTACCCATCAAAAAAATATACCTATATATGATAAAACTACTTACCTACTTAATAACGAAATGAATATTTTTTCTAGAAAATATCTAATTTTTGTGACACTTAAGTTTAATGCTGAATATGGTGGAAATTAAAAGCTTAAACAGTGAGCTTAGAAAGTACATTTTGCAAGTGTTTGTTATATTTTTCCTTAAAAATATTATTAAATATTAGATTTAAATCCATACGCACAAAATGTTACCTTTGTGAAAAAGAATTTAACTCAAAAAACACTTTGTAATTTTGTGATGAGCTTGTTTTACCCAAATAAAACTACTTTTATCAATTCGTTTTGATTCAGTTTACAAAGTAAGTTTTCCGGTGGTGTGTATTTAAGAAAGGGATGGAATAAAAATGAAATTAAAATATAACATAAACCATTTTATACCAAGGTTATTGTGAAGTGTAAAAGGCCCTAACTCAATTTAAATCATAATGTAACGTATTTTTATTAGTGTCAAAAGGTTTAATTCAACTTCTGAACGAAATATCTCCAGCACGGTAAGTTTTTCATAGACTAAACCATATAATAATAAAAGACCATAAAAATATCTAGAAGACACAGTGATTTGCTTGAAAAAATATGAAACGGTTTTCGAGAAAATATTTTTTTTTACCAAAAAAATATGTTTTTAGGCTCTCCTGTAAAGTTGCATTTTTTGAGTTGGACCGTTATTCACCGGACACACAGAAATGATTACATTTAAATGTCACAATTGCATGCCATGTCGCAATGTTATGCAGGTAATCAGGTGTTTACTAATGCAAATAATTCGATTCCACCAAACAGAAACTTACCAGCAAAAGCAGACGCTATAGCAGCAACCAAAAAGCTAAGTGTCACCGCTGGTCCAGCCACGTCCTTCGCCACGGCTCCGGCCAGCACGTAGACCCCAAGACCCAGGGTGCTGCCGACTCCAAGCGCAGTGAGGTCCAACAGCCCAAGACATCTGGACAACTGAGTGGAGGTATCACCATCATCAAGCTTCTTACAACGGCGCAAAGCCGCTAAAAATCGATAGCAGCTCATCTGGAAGAGAAACAAAATGCTGTTTATTGAATGCTTTGAATCCCGCATGACCAGACTAATACCACACCAATTAAATAAAGACTGTTCTCAAAAGGTGCAGCAAAACGTAGTGAGAAATCCAGTATAGTAAAGTCGTTGTTTCAAGTTTAGCTTTAGGTGAGCATTGTAAGCAAAGGTTACACTAATTATTATGTTTTCTGTGTAATTTTTTTTTAATTTATTTTATAATCATTGTTGAAATTGTTGTTAATTATCTTGCATGCCTCTAATTTGCAATGCCCTAATCAACAGGGTTCATGTACCTACTCGTACATAATCACATTATAAGACCTTTAATACTGTACTTAAAAGCAATTTTGCAATACTACTATAATAGTTAGGTGATTTTGTACTTAATCACTTTTCAATTTTTCAGCGGTGGTTCGGACCATCAAATTGAACAACTTCTATTATGGGAGCAAAAAATTAAATCTACTGTACCGTACTAAACTGTAATGCCTATACCTACTCGACTCACATTCACATGTATGGATATAAATACCTACAGCAGATTTTTACGATTTCAGTTATGTTCCCATAATAAAAGTTGTTCAGTTTGAAAGTCTGACACCACAGAAAATTTTGAAAGACTTAAAAAAACCTCTCTCTCATCTGATGATCAAAATGAAAATTTTGGGACAAGCAAAGCTGTTTCACATTCGACACGTAGCTTGCCAATGACACGATTGTTCTTTCCAAACTACGTTTACGTGGTAGACACGCCTTTATTTTGAAATCTGTTTAAAGATCTACCTATCTATTGAAGACGATAGGGCACGAAGTACGAAAGGTGCGTAATATTGACGTAGGCTTAAATGCTAATGGTCAAAGGTTAGCTTTAAATATTATTACTACCTATTTTCGAGAATAATTGCGGAGTATTTCGTACCTACTGTAATGTGAAACAAGTTTTGTTACGATCTTTTGTTTTTGTTCTAAGGTGACTCATGATAATTTTAGTTCTATCTACAGCTTAAATCAATAGGTCATAGACAATCAATTGTCTCGTCGCGTAGATTTACGTTCCTTCCCCTACTTCTGGAGAGGCTAAAATGGTCTTCATTTATAATGTTTAGTTTCAAAGTTAAGACACGATGCGGCAGACTTAAGCTCAAAGCCCCCATATAAAATTAAAAATTAAAAGCCCCCATATAAATATTATACGAAAGAAAATAAAAAACGTTGGCCGTCACGGAACGCCCGGCAGAAGTGAAACTTGCAGCTGTCAAATTTAAATTTCGCACTTCCGTCACACAAAAAGGTTGCGGATTAGAATTTCATAAAATTATTCACTTCGAAAATACACTCATCGCTCATCGGGTTGGTGCTATTATTTAATAGGTACCCACTTGGTACTCACCTATACCTACCATAAGAATAATTAGGCTGGCTTGCATCAACAAGTATTTAGGCTTTAACATGTTTAAATATGATGCTGCCACTATTTGTATGAGCATTGTGAAAGACAGAACTATCACTAAATACGTTTAAGCCTAAAAACTTGTTGGTGCAAGCCGGGGTTAATCTATGCCTTATGCCGGATAAACATGTAAAACGCATTATGTAGGTGTAATCACATATTATATATACTATACAGTACAGAATCAGATGCCCAACGTCAAACAATGGAACGCGACTGCCGTAACTCGGGCAAGTCTTCGGGCAAAGCTATTGCTTGATTTTCCGAGGCTCATGAGATTTTGTTGTAGTCAGATCATGTATTTTTAGTATACATAAGCATAAGCATAAGCATATGCTCACGACTATATTCCCCGAGGGGGTAGTCAGAGATATTCTGAAACCTCAGAACATCCACCAAATAGCCGTGGTGGTCCAGTAGCGAGTAACCTTGCCTGGCGTGCAGGAGGCGATGGTTCGATCCCCGTCCAGGCCGACTCGTACCAAAGAGTTTTTCGTAATTTATGTACGATTTGTAACACCACTGGCTTTTCGGTGAAAGAAAACATCGTGAGGAAACCTGCATGCTTCAATTTTGAGGCATGTATTTTAAATAATAAATAAATAACGCTCACAGGCACATACATTGTAATGATCCCAAACTAGCACTAAAGGCTTTTATTATGGAAACCATACAACAACAACGGCACGAACATATAACATCCATGACCGAACCGGGATTCGAACCCAGGACCCTGGTTTGGCAGTCCGGCGTGTTAACCATTACACAAACCGGGTCGTTGGGGTATTGTACCCGCTGTCTATTATAAGTGGCGACGGGCTCACCCCCAGCTGTCACACTGGACAGAGTTTCGGTACTACTGGTGAAATGTGGATGTTTAGTATACAATTTACACTTTAACGTAAACATTAATTACAAATCGATACCATAAATATATGGCATATTGCCATTTTTGAACTAAAATTTCATTTGTATGGGATAGGACACCATGGTATAATGTAGGTACAGTGCTAGTAGTCAAAACGAATTCATTAGCCACAGAACCGATTACTGACCATGATATAATCATCTTCAGAATCCGTGACGGTCAAGGTTGAGTCGACAATGACGTGACGACGTAATCACTGTCATCTGCTCATTGTATCGGTTTGTATGGGTGCCGACTGTATCAATGGATGGAGGAACAAACATTCCTTGTACATTCAGAACATTCAGGTAGGTTCTAAGTAGGTACAGCTAATAGCAAAAGTGAAACTTTAGCGAAATTAAAGTGCTTACTTACCAAATGTTGAACAAATCTATGTTTCACAAACTACAAATTAATCGATGTACCGGGACATTTATGATTGTAGGCGTTGACGGAAAGATATTGTCGCGACATCGCTTCGATAAATTCTGAGATGAATCATTAGAACTTCGCAATTGCATAAATGTTTTCGTTCCAGTGTCAACTCTATTACAATGTCGGACCGAAAATCGAAATCCGGGTACAGGGCCAGTGTCACTCGGGAGTTTTAAGCTTGCATTTCTAATCATAGTTACCGTCGATTGTGGGCAAAAAAGAGGATGCCTATTTTACACCCTGGACAATCATCAAGCCCTTACGCTGACAAATAATAAAATAAACTTCTTGGACATTGTCACACAAATTATCTAGTCGCATTTAAAGTAACTACCAAAATCTAGCCTGGACTTGTATTGTGATGACTACACAACGATATATAATACATAGGTAGGTACATGTATACATACAAACATCCACGACTCGGGTACAAAATATTCATATTGATCATGCAAATATTTGTCCCTTACGGGGAGTCGGACCCGCGACCCTCGCACAGCAGGCAGGTTCACTACCGAATGTGCTATCGGGCCGTCGAAGCTTTTCACTACTAGTCAACGGCAGAACATGACAAATGATGACTCGACACAAGAAAATCGGCAAAAATGTGGTCATTTGTAAACAAGTTATAACAATTAGTTACCTACTGTATATATATATACTAACTATAGGTAATAATTATGCTCTTATTATGTTAGGTGGTTGACAATTTGTCATTGACAAAGTGATTTGAAACATTTTAAATGACACGGTCGTTGCACTAAACTGTCGTGTATGATGTTTGATGTATGACTTTTTAGTGCAGTGACCGTTAAAGACAGCCGATACGGTCGCTAATCGCTATAATATATCGAAAATCGAAAGTCCGGGTACAGGGCCAGATTTTTCAAACTCTCCGAGTAGTTTTATAGTCGGCAGCCCTAATACAGTACTTGATCTCACAATAGATAATGAAGATAATACAATAAAAGATGATTTAGTCGTCAGTTCGTCACGTAAGTAATTGAAACACAATGAAGTTTAGAATTACGACACGATTGCAATTTATACAATAGATAATGTGAATCGTTGACTGAAATTGTAAACTATGATAGTTGGGTGGTAACTATCAAGCTATTAGCCGTGTGCTATCCGGCTTAGGTTAGAATAGCACCAACCTAGATGGGTGTCGTTAGTGGGGATTAATTCCGTCATGCACCGTCAACATTTCTGAGACTGGGGTGTTAACTATCAAGCTAATACGCCAGATATTATGTCATCTAAAACGGTAACTATCAACCTATCAACCACGTGCTGGCCTTTATGCCAAATAAGTACTGCAGTGTCAAATCGTGGTAAGCCTACTGATCATTGCGGTTTCCTGTTTCATCGGATGCAGGAAGATAAGGAGATAATGCCTAGCACACACTCTTGTACCTAATTAAATACAACCTGCGTTTGTAACGATGTCGGTGTAATCCAAATAATCTGAAACTATCATCATTTTGGTAGCAGTTTTTTTATAGTGGTTAAATGCGGTGGTCCGTTGACTATTTGTTTTAACACACTTGTTCGTGAAGTGACTCTTATTGCAGCTTATAAAAAAACGCGTGCTTTTTACTTTATGTGACCGCACTAGAGTGGTAATAAACACATAAATATTTCTCTAATCTTATTGGTTCTCTAATCTTATTCGTATGAAACGCGTGAACGTTGGTCATTAGTTCATTACAGTCTCGGCTGTTTACCGCTCTCGCCTTCGGCTTGAGCTTGCAGTCCAGCCTCGGCTGCAATGACCAACATATTACTCACTTGTGTCAAATTTTCTATTAACATTATTGGTGCAGCACAACTAGGTTCTTACTTAATACTCGTTTTCCGCATTTGAAAGTATTTAAGTGTTATTAGACTAACGTCTTAGTTACTAATTACCTGTAATTAAGATAGCGGTTATGAATTATGATCCTAACACGTTTGTATTTATCATTTTTATACACAAAGAATAAAGAAGAATACACAAGAAAAACAAATAATTTCATTTTTTTAATTGTCTGTCTATTATTGTCTAGTCTAGACGATAAAAGCTAAAGTTGGGCCAAAGTGTCGCCGTGTGTACCTACTGGGCACGGGGCCTACCACGGGTGACTGAGTGTGCACATGCCCAATAATGCTGATTGGTGGACTTTATGTAGTACATACGGCGTCAGCTCAGGCTACCCTGTTTGGACTTTGAACTATTAGAAGTTGAACGCTGCGAATCATGCGAGAGGGTGCGGTATGTTGTTTCGTCTCACGGCACGCTGCGCCCGCGCCGGCAGCCGCGCCTATGCAGGCTCTCTACTGCACTATTTTGTGTTTTGTATGTAGTGTAGTTATGGGTAGGTATATAGGGTGCGTAACCTGATGTGTCGCCGTGTGTAACTATCCATGAACTATACATGGGTAGAAATACTCGAGTTACATGTATAAATCTTTGTTCAACGAAATTACATATGACGGTACCAAAAACTAAAGCAGGGTTGTGTGGTGTCTAGCTTAGAATAGCACGAACCCAGACGGGTGTCGCAAGAGGCGACTAGTACACCGTACTACTAGTACGGCGCGCGAACGAACGAGATGAAAGTCGTGATACAGCCGTATCACGTGTAGCATGCTACGAGTGCAGAGAGTAACTGCATTTTGATCCCTTCTCTGATTAGAATTTATGGGATGTACACAAAACATTTTATACAGCAGTAGCTGTTGCCCGCGACTCCGTCTGCGTGGATCTTAAAAAGTATCCTGATCTATCTGCGTGCCAAATGTCATCCAAATTAGTTAAGCCGTTTATGCGTGATTGCGTCACAAACATACAACCTTACAAACATTGTCATAAACTTTCAAATTTATAATATTAGTGAGATGCGATGAGATTGAGAAAATTTAAATTGTCTCGTAAGAGCCTACTGCTTGCCAAGGCGAAATCCATACCTACTACTACCACCAGCGACCACACAACACAATTGTAGCAAGGTTAATTATACCTATATAATAACTGTTATAAGAAAGAGTACGATACTGTGTACCTATGGCACGCGAACAGCAGTCGGTATGGAAATACGACTCGTGGCTTCGAGTGAAATGATTAAAATGAATTAGGAACATGGAATAGAAACGAGCAAAAACTTGGATCTCAGATATACATACTCGTAAGTACATAAAAAGATTTCGTAAGAAAACCTGCGCTGAAGAAGTACCTAATTCTGATGAGCACGAAATGATATAATGCGCGCTCATTTTAGCACGGGTAAAGTAGTAAATCCTCGTTTTGTCGGGGTTGTAGGCCTTCTGGATGACGTTCGCGCGCCTAAAATCCTTTGACGCTATTTGCTGATTGGCGAAGATTCCGTTGTAGAAAGATTTAGTAGCACCCGATTTGGCACCCTTTACTACTGCGCATATGATAGATGATTTTGATTTACTAAATAATAAGAAGAAGAACGAAGAACGACGTTGTGGATGTGAGTGATGTGATGTATTACCATTGACGAAGCCTGTCGTGGATACGAACTTTGTATTTTTATTAAATAACTCAGAAGAAGGAATTACTAAATGACTTGACTTGATCCGGGGACTCTAGTCCTCGAAGATTGACGAGCGGAAAATTTTTTCCTGATTACGATCCTAGATTACATTAAAAACTAGTTCAACTAGAAAATTCCTTTCTTACGTGTGGGCTGCAATCGCGGTAAATATTCGGTGATTGAACCGTACGTAGGTACGAACCATAACTTTTGACACATTTGGTATTGCGATTCTAGAAGCCGCCGTTAGAGCCGTTTTGACGGATTGCGGCTGTCAGTTACATATTATAGTTCAGGTTCTTGTTCATAGGAGTTTTAGCGCGATGCGGAATTCAGCACAGTTGAATAGTGTAATTGGATTGCAATGTGATTAGAACTTTAATTGGATAAGAATAGAACTTCGATGTTTTAACTTAGCGTAATCGGGCTACACTGGTGTTTCATATTATCATCTTAAGCACAACTCCCCTAAGTGTATGCGCTAAACATTAATTAAATTAACGGTAATCTTTCGTCCTTCCTCCTGAATCTGACGGCAGACAGATACAATCAGAGGTCGAAAGCAGTGACTATAACCAACAAGCGGTGATCGCATCAGAGATGTAGGAACGATGAGATTAGTATTACCTGGAACGACACCCTTCTGGGTTGCGTTGGTTCTATTCGATACCGGATATACCACCCGTCATACCGATGGTTAAATCAGGATAAAACATGATTTACAAAGTCAATCACTCACCTTTCAAAACAAAAATGTTGTCGAAGAAAGAATTAAAAAAAACACTTTAAAAAAAACGGAATTGTTTATACAAAAACGACAGAATCACGTCGTGACAGTGCTCTAAACAGTGACAATGTGAAACATAAAACGTTTTGTCATATCGCCAGTTTACTTGGTTAAGAACTATAAAGATATTTGAGCGAATTTGAATCTTAATGCAACGAAATACGATGTGTTTACAGAGACGTCTGAGAGTAATCTTTATGGTTTAAAGTCGGTGTGATTGCTTGATCTCTGTGTAAATTTTATTTCTAATTAGAAATGATGTGGTGGAAGTAGGTACCTACTTGATTTTAGAGTTCCTTGTAAGGTTTCGGGCGAATCGTCGCTAAAAAAAATCTTCATACTTATAAGTAACAATGTTTTTCTACTCATTTCAAATCTTTGGGCAGATACCTAATTTTAAAAAAAAAGGCTTCCTTGTGTGTGAGATTGTTTAAAAAGAAACAATGGTGAATTCATAAAAGTTGAATATCAAATATTCTTCAGTTCTACAGCTGTTTTCGAAGTTTATGTTAATTTAGATGTTAATATAAGAATTTTTCCACACCACGCAGGCTGATTTGTTTTTTGTGTCTCTTGAAAATACATCTTTTAACGAAAAAAAAAATTCTTCTTTTTATTAAACTTTATCTTAGGTGCTTATCTTGTTGTGGGGGCTGGCAAGCCAGCAACATTTCGACCAAGTGAGATCTTTTGTGTTAGTCCCAATACTTTTTGTTTTCTTCACCCTTCAAACATAACAATGAAGGAGGCAATACCATTGAAGGGAAGAAACCGAAGATCTCCCAGTTTTGGATATTCATCTCCGAGGAGGCAGATCCGTTTTGCCGACAAGACATCACAGTCACAAAAGACATGGCTCCATGGTCTCCTCATCCTCTCCGCACGGATGCGGACGCATCGCTCGGTGGCTGGGTGAGTTTCATAATAAATTTCAAGTGTTGTAGACCTGCGAGGCCAGAGCACTCCAGCCTGTGTGTTTTAGCAGCCCATTCCTTAATGACCATTCTTATGATGCGGGATTCCCACACTTTGTTCTGTTCCAAACATCTTTCGTTCTGACCCAGCCCTCGCCAGCTCGTCAGCATTCTCACTACCCTACCAATTATTAAACTTTAGGTACCTACTTTAAAAAAAAACGGTGTTTCTTGCTTATAATAACCTACAACCTACACTACAAGTCAACAAAAAAGCATTTACACCGAAACTGTATGGTAAAAGTTTTTGTTTTTAGATTTTGCGTTTGGGCAAAAAAGATTTTAAACAAAAATGTAGGTAATAGGTACTAATATTACCATAGAATATTTTAATTAACTATTCTTATGGTAGTACCGACTCTACAAAAAAATCTTACAACGTAGTAACTACTTTATTAGTTTTAAATTTTTATTAGTCATTAATTAGTACTCATTGAGGAAGCTTAAAAATATAACTACTTACTTTAAAATGTTTAAAAATATGAAATCTCACTTTGCGTGGGTGTTTGTCGTTCGAGGCGACTAAGATATAAGGAAAGTAAGAAAGGTCTCAGATTTTATGTTATTGTTGACCGACGCGAAGCCGAGGTCAACAAACATGTGATCTGAGGCTTTCTTATTTACTGTCCGAGGCTCCGAGGTTAGTACCTATACTATTTTTCTTCTCGACGGAGGTAGAAAGCGGCAACGTCGTTAAGCGCAGCGGGACGACAATTGAAGCTTTCCGTCCGGAGGGGAGAAATTGTAATTAATTACCTATTTATTTTAATATTTCCTACGCTATTTGTTTCGTTGACACCCTGACACCGCGTCTTAACAAAAAATCTTATCATCATGGTAATAAAACAAAATCCGTGGAAAGAAAGTAATGGCAAACAAACAATTAAAAAATTTACAATGTTTTCAGTTTGTTCATTGTTTGCAATGACTTAATTATGATTTAGATTAGACTGCACTGTTCTCGCATGTGAAGAGCAACGACCTAGTTCTTCGTGCTAGACGGAGAAAGATAGCTTTAGTGCTATTAAGTGTTACGTCACAAGGACATATTGTACCTAAGCGTCACGGAAATGTCACAGACAACTTTACTGTTGTACCAAAATTAAAGCTTTAGAAGTTGGTGGGGTTTGGTAGACAATTTTCGAGGATTAGATATAATTCGATCGTTTTCTTTTTACCCGCGACGGAACGGAGAACGTGTATGCGTTTAGGGTGAGAGGTTGTTTGTTTTTATACTGCTAGAAGAAAGAGCTAGGTAGGTACCTACCTATGCTCGGAGTTTCTCAGAGTGAGCCGATACGCAAAAGTGACTGAAACAGTAATAAAGTTAGTCAGTATTTCAGTATATCTGCCATCTTCCTGCTCTTATCCCATTATTTGGGGTCGTCGTCGTTAGCCGTCATTTCTGCGCTCTTTTTCACACAAATGTCATCTTTTACATCTTTTGTTTGGTCGTCCTCTCTTCACGCAGCCATCCATCTCAACATTCGCATCTCTGCTGCATGCAGTTTTTCATCTGTCACTTAATGGCCCAACATTCCGAGCCATACCTACGTGACGACAGGTCTTATCATGGTTTTATTTTTATCCTAGAGTTAACCCGTGACTTCGGCCGCACAAATAAAATATCAGATTTTAAGTCAGATCATAAGCAATAAAAAAAAAATTTCATCAAAATAGGTTCAGTAGTTTTTGCGTTATGCGCGATAAATAAAAACAAACACACAAACAAACAGACAGACAACATTTCTAAAAAAGGTTGATTTAAAAACCATATCGTAAACTTTTTCTTGTACTTAAATATCTTCAATGTACAGACAGACACACTTCAGTTACAGTTTTATAATAGTTTCGATGTATATTTTCCCTTTCAGTTTAAAAGGGGGGCTCGGGAGTCAAAGATTCCAGTAACTTGCCGCCATAAGGTGGGTGAAACAATATTTCTAATTTTGACTTTTAATTAAAGAGAAAATGTTTACAAAATGCATTCATTTTATTTAGTAATCGTAGGTGTGATTTACCTCTTAAAACCTCACGTTGCCCATAACTTTATGAAAATCCAAAAATGACATTGGAAATCTTGAAATCCTTAACATACTTCTAAACAACTTTTATGGTAGGTATAATTTATGTATTAAGGACTTTATCCTAAACTTAGTTGATACTAAGATTACTAATCTCAAATATTAAAAGTTAAAGTCCTATCGTTATAAGTTTCATGTTTAATGATGATGATGATTTACAAACGAAGCATAAACAAGAGAAGATACGGTAGTAATTAATTGTAAGTATATATATTGTAATAGATAAACGCTCAATTGCAGAAACGCGTATTAGAGATAATCCTCCATTAAATCTCTTGCTAGCTTTTACTACGTCAACAAGACAAAAAGTGACAGAGAGATTTAATGGGGGATTAACTTTAATGAGCGTTTCTGCAACTGAGCGTAAATCCTTTTTGAATTCTTTAAGAAAATTTACCAATTATTATGGAATGAGAAAGAATTTCCAATAACGAGCTAAGTAAAACCATACCTAAAACCATAGATTAGTATAATTACTTACTATGTGTGTGACGATATAGGTTTATCATAAAGCAATGCATTATAAGTACCCTTAGATCTAAGTAAAATTAATGGATAGAAGCACACTACTAGGGCACTTGGTCCATACAAACTATAGCGCCATTATCTGTCAAATCGAGGGCAGTTGCATACAAATTTGAAGTAGTTTTGAGTTGCGTTGTAGGTCTGCTATTGGGCGGTCGCTTGTCGGTTGTCCCATCCCCCGCCTACAGCGGAATTCCAGTGGTGGCTCAGGATATTGTTCTTTTATAAGAACAACCCTTGAAGTCACCAAAATATCAATATAACCGTACAACGTCAAGCACTTTTGCTACAAAAACTCGACATTGGCAAAATCATCTACACCAAGATGGATGCCATAACCTTAAAAATAGAATAGAAGTAGTTTTGCCTCATTTTTCTGGTTTGAAATGTTCGCGCAAGGCCTATCCATTAATTTTACTTTGATCTAAGATTAGACCACTTCTAGTACTTCTACTGTTCTTGTTCTGTGGTGACGTAGGTAAGTAGGTATGTGACGCCGAATATGGAAGGCATCAATATTCTATCAGCACTTCACGGAGGATAGCGAAAGTTTCGCCGAACCGAATAAACCCAAAGGAAGTAAATAATTTTATTACGTACAACACCACGTACAACTAACGTTTTCGAACCATTCGTAATCAATCAAAAAGAAAACAAACAATAGTTTACAATAAACATTTTGCAGGTGGTTGCAACAGGAATTTAATAAAGGTGGCAACTCTTTTTTTTTTATACTGGTGATTTTGTAAACACTTTCCAAATAAGGGGTGGTTCAGACTATCAAACTGAACAACTTTTACTATGGGAGCAAATAATTCAAATGTATGTTCTGTTTTGGTGTGCAATAAATTAAGTAAGTACCTATAATTATTATTGAATTGAATTTAAAATAGCAAAAAAAATCTGCCGTTCCATACAAAACTGTAATGCATACTCGACTCACAACTGATTTTTATTTCGATTTCGCGTTTGCTACCATAATTTGGAAATTTTTAAAAAACTAGTACTTACCTACTTATAAGGGGGAAGAAAATTTGGAACAGAAACTTGGAACAATAATAATTAATTAAAATCAATAATTAATACAAATTCAAACCATAATTCAATGCACGTGTCGAATTATTTTAATTTAAGGCGTAGTAGTACCTCTTTTGTATCTTAAGGAAAATACACAAGTTTGAGCCTTTTATTATCATCAAAAAGAGATAATCAACGACATCAGGTAAAGGACTGAAAGGTACATAAGGCCATGGATTCAGGGTTATTTGCCTTTATAAAAAGGTGAAGGAAAACAGCATAGGTACTGTTACGAACTCCTTGTAACAATTTTTATTCCTTTTTTGATTTGTATATTATTTCCTTTTTTATTGACTTTGTCAGATAGAAATTAAATCCCTTTAGCTGTTGCTGAGCTCTACGAGCTCTAACAGTTATTTTAATTCGAGAAGAGAAAAAACCTATGCAGACAAAAGGGATTTAATTTCTATCTGACAAAGTCAATAAAAAAGGAAATAATATACAAATCAAAAAAAGAATAAAAATTGTTACAAGGAGTTCGTAACAGGTACCTTCCTGCGAGTTTACATCTCCTAAATGTTATGGTGGCAAACTGGCTGAAACTAAATTATAAGGGTGGTCCTCCAGACGAAATGGATTTACTTTTTTTTAGATAGGTTAATTGGGGTTCAGGACCCGCCAAAAAAAAATCTGTTCTTACGTTCCCACCAAAGTTCCCACCGATTTCGATTAGGTACAAGAAAATTATCTATCTTGAGGAACATAATTTTTTTAATTTTTTTTTATTCTGTTTCTTTTCTTTATTAACTGTAAGTACCTACTATCTCAACAAAAAATCTGTCCGATTTGTGGATTTTGATTAATTTTAAATTAATCTACTTAAATAAAAAGATTTCTCTTTTTTTTATTCCAGACAGGAAATATAGTCATGAACATGGCAGAGATTAGCATATCTACGAACATTCTATTCAATAGAATCTATTGGAAAGAAATATATATATAGTTGTATAACACGTGGTTATCAAATAATAATTGATATTAAATAACACGAAACGAATGAGTTAACGACTCTATGTAGCCAGCCGGATGGTAGTTAATTACTTACGTAACAATTGTAATCGATTCGATTCCGCGTTGAGGCAATGTGGCAAAAAGTACAGGAAAGTGTGATCCAATGCTGCTGATTTTACATAATATGGATTTCTAATTAAATTTAAATGCAGCACAGTACAGGGTATAAACTTAAATGCGTTACATATGGTGTACTTTTGTACAGAATGTTGGGGTAGGTAAACGTAACGTGCTTGTACAGTCAAGAGCACGTCAAGCTCGACACCTTGGACTTCGTAGGTACTGTTCTTATGGCGTGTATCGCACTTCGATTGTCAAGGTTGATGTGCTCTTGACTGTACCTAGGATTCTAGGACACTGGCCAACATTCTCTATGAAACCTATCGGAAAAGGAAATTCGCCAAAAAAAATTTGGTCTTTTACAAAGTGCAATCAGCTGAACGTTTGTATGAAAAATTGAAATATTTTAGGCGATTTTTCCTTTATGTTCCGTTGGGATAGTTGTTCAGTATTATGAGTACAATCACCGATTGAAGTAGGTAGTGCACCTGTTTAACCTAACACCCTGAATATTTTGTGCTTAAGGGTGTGATTTAGACATCAACTTTCACTATATTGAAATAGCACAAAAACGACATCCAAAATAACTTTCTGTCTAATAATTTGGCTTCATAGGTATATTGCTCTTATACATTTTCTAGAATTTCTCAGATCTCTAAATAGAATAACCAATTTTGATGCTAAATTGTAAACCTGTTTTACTGTATTATTATATTGGCCGTGCGGTTCCAGCTTAGAATAATAATAACCTAGGTTTATTCTTTCGTGTTTCTTGTGATACAAATATTTTAGTCAGTTTAGTCCTGTACCTACCGGAAGCGGTAGCGGAAGACTGGCTGAAACACCTCGACCTCGAAATTTAACCCCCCCCCCCCCCTCGGATCCAAGCAGGAAGACAAAAATGACATACGATATGATATGATATGATGTACCTACATACAGCACCAGCACTCGTAGCATGTTACACGTGATACAGCTTTATCACGCCTTTTATCTCGTTCGTTCGCGCGCAAATAGAATGAGAGCAAGGGTGTGATATCGCTTTATCACGGTGTCATGCTACTAATGCAGGAATATACGTGCTAAAGGTAGCCTTGTGGCTTAGATCATTGTCGCGGCAAGCCGGCTGTAAATCTTTTGCCGAAACTTAAACAATATGAGTCTAAGGGAAGACGACATATTGCGCCGAGCCCAAATAATGAGATAAAGGGCAGGATGATGATGATGATGATGAATTGTCGCGGTAAGCGCAATAATAGCTCCTATAGAAAAGCGCGTGAAAACATCATTTTCCGTGCAGCAAAGGCGCTTCGCACGCTTGCACAGAAATCATACTAGTTAGAGAGGTTGGTTCACAAGAGTTACATTGATAAGACCGAAAACCGTAGGTACTCTTCCTGGAACCAAAAACAATATTGTGTTAACGCCTAAGCATTTTAAACACTTAAATTATTAACTTTTGCTGGATTCATTTAACTTGGTTAATATTTTCTTACAAATTATAATGAATTCCATACATTGAAAATATGTATGGCTAATCGAATCACCAGTTGAGTCAACACAACATCAATGTTACAAGTATAATAACATTACTAAATATTATAATAATATAGGTACAATGACATGTAATTTACAAAATGAACGCAAAACCTGAAAACTGTTTCACAAAGTATTTGACTAGAATTGCTGACGGTTTTGTAAAGATAATCAGACCATCAAACTGAACAACTTTAACTATTGACCAATATATCGAAATCGAAAAAACAAATCTGCTGTTTGCGAGTAGGTTTGCAGTTTTATACAGGGTGAAATTGATATCATTATCATCTTTTTAAACGAAGACTCTACCAATCAAACTGAACAACTTTTACTATGGGAGCAAACCGACCGGAGCAAAAAAAATCTGCTGTTCCATACTAAACTGCACTACCTAGCCTACTCGACTCAAATGTGTGCAACAGCCGTTTTTTTTGCTCTGATTGGTTTGCTCCCATGCAAAACTTGTTCAGTTTGATGGGTAGACTCTTAGTTTAAAACGATGCTAATGATATCAATTTCAACCTGTTTACCTACACTATGGAACAGCAGATTTTTTTATAAGTATCGCGATTTCGACCTTGGTCCCAAAGAAAGTCTGATCATATCCATAACTCTGAGCCTATACTTAGTTCTGTTTCTGTCACTCTATATGAAATTAGGAAAAATCCATTGGCCGGGGCCCTAGGCCTAGAATCGCAAGCACTCTTCAAAAGTAGGGTATATACTTACCTAATTTTGTACTTTTGACAAACAAACAAACATAAAGTCAATGAAAACCTTCTCTTGATGACGCGACACGCGTAACAATATTTCTTGATGAGCCAAATTGGTCCGTAACACGAGGGGACAAGGGCGTCCCCCGTTTGTGATTTACTTAGCCGCCAAGGTTTTGTGGTAAGGTCAATGAAGCTGTTTTCATGTAGTGCGTTGGATAGCGATCGGAAATGAATGTGTCGACAAACAGCATATACAAGGTGTTACAAAACTACAAATAAACCTTTAAGGGCCACCCCCTTAAAGGTTTATTTGTAGTTTTGTAACACCTTGTATTGATAAAGCTGTATCACGTGTAACATGCTACGAGTGCTGGTGCTGTATGTAGACCATCAAACTGAACAACTTTCACTATGGGACCAATATCGAAATCGGGAAAAAAAAAATTTATGTTCTATACTCTACAAATCGACTAGAGCTAAAATATGTATGGGATATGAAATTATTTTTTTCGCGATTTCGATGTTGGTCCCATAGAGAAAGTTGTTCAGTTTGACGGTCTTAACAACCCCCTTAAGAGTTTCAAAAATTTATTGTTACTTATGAAACACCTTGTATAATTAAAGAGGACGCATATTTATCCGCGGCGAACGAGCCGAAGGAGGCAAAAGAATCGAATTTTAGAATTCTTTGCATGAAATTCTATGACACCTCGCACACTTATCCGCGGCGAATCGGACGAATCGTCAGAAGAATTAAAAGGAAATTCGTTTCGTTCGCTTGCTTCGCCGCGGATATATATGCGTCCACCCTTATTGTTTTCTTCTGTAGAGTCACGGACCTGAAAAAAAGACGGACGTAATCTCGTCTAATCACGAGTGAAGCACCCATTTCTTTTGTGTGCGTGTTGTCGCGCGGTCGCGGTATATAATGGTGACGGGTTGTAGGTTGTAGGACCTGTACTGCGCCTAGAGCTACTGCATCTGTGTGAGTGTAGGTCCCCTTGTAGAACAAACAAAAATGTAGAACCTTGCATGCTTCACATCTATTTAGTGTCACATTACGTCCGTCTTTTTTTTTCTAATATTCTTTATCCCCGGTTCGTTTTAGCCACGTTCATAAAGCTATGTTAGCACGCATTGTATTTGGACAGCAAGGATTTGATGGGCCATTGTCTGAGGAGCAATAACTACATTGACGCTTGAATTGGGGAGTAAGCTAATTATGGTGAATGCGTAACGAGAGCGTTACGAAAAGTGTTCGGGCGAGGCGAACGGAAGTCTTATGACGTAGTGATATGTACCGATTAGTACCTCCTTGTTAATAGCATAGAGTTTACGAAGATACAGCAGCGCTATCACACCTTTCGCTCTCTTTCTATTTGCGCGCGAACGAACGAGATAAAAGACGTGATACAGCCGTATCACGTGTAGCATGCTACGGCTTCTTATACCTTAAATTTTAAGAAAAGCTATAAATAAAAAAGAGAAACAATCTTTTGTCTAGAATAGTTTTGTAAACCATCTGAAGAGCTGGAAGGTCAAGTAGAAAGTGCTAAAAGATGGCTGTAAACAGGAATATTTTCATTTTGTCTGATTTACATTTTATAAACCTGGTCGTCTTCTTGGAATATTGGTTAAGTAATTGTTACACATAATAGAGAAGATTGGACAGTGAGACATGAGGCCGTTGCCCAGCAGTGGGACTGTGGGGCACTGAACAGTAGGACTACTGTGTAAGTTTCCGATCACATCGTTTGCAAGATCGATAACGTATGATGACTGTACAAGACAATTTAAATATTTTGTTTCTGGTGCTATTGTGTTTTGTCTGAAATTATTTATTACTAGTGTTTTCCCGCGACTTCGTCCGCACAAATTATATACTTACCAGATTTTAAGTCAGATCATAAGCTATCAAACAAAAATGTTTCATCAAAATCGGTTCAGTAGTTTTTGCGTGATGCGCGAACAAACAAACAACCTAACAGTTTTGTCAATAGATGGCGCTGCACGTTTTTAAATCGCGCTATCAATATGTTATTTGACTTTATATGAAGTGAACCGCTACTTTTTATTCCTCATGATTTTACGGTTTTATAATAGTTAAGATTAAGAAGAAGCAGAATCGCCAAGAAAGAACTGCCACAAAAACCTTATCGATTTGATACAGATTGAATCTGGTAGTTACAGAACAAGATCCCAGGTTACATAACATGCTTGAAGCCGTGCTTGTTTTGCTGGATTGGTCCCGATAGAGAGACTTGCCACAGAAAGAACTAGGCAATACGATAACGCTAGAGTGGAGATTGGCAGGAAAACTCCCGAAGAACAGAGAGCACAAACTCTGACGGAATGGGAAAACGAGTGGAAGGCGCCTGGAAAAGGACCATGGACTAGAGAACTGATCGGAGATCTAAAGGCGTGGATACAACGAAAGCACGGAGAGGTGGACAGATGGCTAACGCAGACACTAACGGGCCACGGCGTATTTAACACATACCTACACGCAATAGGTAAAGCAGCATCGGACGATTGCGAGTACTGTGGAGAAATGGATACACCCGAACACGCGATATTCGAATGCAGTGAATTCACAGAAATCAGAGCCAAAGCCCAGGGAGAGGAGCCACTAACCAAAAGAAATCTCATTCCACGCATGCTTAGCAGCGAAGAGGATTGGAACAAACTGTCCACCCTCCTGCGGGCCATAATGATAAAAAGAGAAAAAGACGAGTGGGAAAGACAAAAAAATGTCCCCTGTAGCGGACCGCAGGCTCCCTCTCAGGGCGAGTAGGGGAAATATCCCTGCTCGATATAGACCATAGGCACACCCAAGTGGGCGATAGTGGAAGATCATCAACAGTGCCTAGAAGGTTCGACGGCATACCCACTGCTCGATACGAGATGGCGTTGCGTGGCGCGTAGTGCCCTCACGCAACCCCACTTAGTTACCTGCGCATGCGCGTACCGTCTCTCTTCCTGTTCGCTATCGGCCATCTTGGGTGTAACAACATAAGTTTTCTCTGGAGTTTAAAAAGTTATCGAAAAGTTTGTTTTTTAAGCTAGTAAATGTAACGTAGTGTCTTCGTAGTGAATAAACGTGTAAACGAACCTATCGTTTGTTATTTGGAGCCCTGAGATAGTGACATAAGAGTCCCACCTGCTAAAGTGGACGCCCAACGATTAGTGGCTCTGTGACTTGACTGTGCTTTGTTTTGGTGATTCAATTCGCTTCGTGGATTCTAAAATACCCATCCATACTGTGGCGTACATCTTCAATGAGAGAAGGACTTCGAAGCCAAATGCAGTCCGGCGGCGACGGGAACGCCAACGGGGCGGGGAGCGCCGACCAGTCGCAGAACCGTGGGAATACAACTTTAACATTATGTACAGAGGACTTTGCGACGTTACTGGCTTCTATAGAACAGCATCAGGTGGCCCTATCGACACAGCTATTCGAAGAACTTCGCGATCGCCGTAGAGAATCGACGCCCCTTGACGCGTCGGCTTCAGCCACCGTTAATACCTTGGCGGGCGCAAACTTCGCTCTATGTCAAACTAAGTTTAGCGGCGCGCCCGGTGAATCGGTCGAAAATTTTATCGATGCAGTTGAGATTTATAAATCAGCCACCGGGATCACCGATGATACCGCCCTGAGAGGGATGGCACTATTGCTGAATGGCACCGCGGGGATGTGGTGGCAAGGAGTGAAGTCAAATATTAGAACATGGTACAACGCTATAGAAACATTAAAAAGTGCGTTCGGCGAGAGGAGGCCGCCATTTCAGATATATCAAGAATTATTTAACATGAGGCAAGGTAACCAGAATATCGATTTATTTGTTGCACAAGCGCGTGCGCTGCTGGCTAGACTGCCAGTAGGGGACTTGTCTGAAAAAGTACAGTTAGACATGGTGTTCGGGTTGGTTGATATGCGTATACGCAAACGAGTGGATCGCGACAGTGTCTCTGATTTTGAGGAACTACTGCGGCGGGCTAGGAGCGTGGAGGACGCAGTGAAGGAGAGCCAAGTGCTACAGGATCGCGGGCAACCGTCACCTGGCACTCGCTCCCATAACTGGCAGTTTTCTGCACCCGGTGCTCCGCCCCCTCGCGGCCCGCGACCATCACCAAATTCAGAAATACAGGCGCCGTACACAGGTACTGTCAAACGTTTATATTGTAATTATTGTAAAAAGTTGGATCATGTGAAAAATGAATGCCCAAAAATTATTGCAAAAAGTAGTGGACAAAATCCAACAAAAGTATCATGTTATGGTTGCGGAGAGGTTGGAGTTGTCAGATCAAAGTGTCAAAATTGCAATAGTGGCAGTGAAAATGCGTTTTATGCTATTCACCAAGGGTCTAAAGGTGATCAAAAGTGTGGGAACAATTTCAATTCGGTGCATAATTTTAATTTCAATAAATTGTACTTTGAAAAGGTTTGCAAGTCTGAAGTTGAATTTGTGGACAATTATGAAAAGATTAACAAGGAAGTCCCTAAATATTCAACGAACTTGGAAAGTTTTTCAAACAATTTTAATACTGTATCTGATTTTAAAGCTGAAATTCTTGCGGAATTTGATAATGTTTTCAAGTCTGAAATTGAGTTTTCTGACAATCTGAATGTGTCTTCAGATAATTTAGAAAAGAGAGCAAACAATTTTGTTTCTAGCATGGATAATTTTTCAAATAAGTTAAATGTAAACATGGGTAACGAGGATGGTAGTCAGGGGGAGCCTGTTCGCACTAAGGAGGAAGCGTCTTCAGTTCCATTTTTTCCATTGATGGGCTTTAACCAGGGGGAGGCTGACTCCTCTTTGCTTTCTCCTATATCTTATCGCCGACCTATTTTAGAAATTGAAATTTTGGGGTCAAGAGGCACCGCTATGGTGGATACTGGCGCTAAGGGTTGTGTTGCTGGGCATTCGCTACATACTTTCCTTCAATCAAAGGGACATCCTCTGCAACCTGCAACTCGAAATATTAAATTAGCTGACGGTCTTACACGACTAATGAATGTTTATCTGGCCGATGTTGAGGTCAAACTGTTACACAAAACTATACAGATAGAATTTTTAATTCTCCCAGATTCGCTTGATAATGAAACGTTATTAGGAATAGATTTCCTCGCGAAAACGGGTCTTATATTTGATTTTGCTAATTCGTACTGGTGGTTCCATGATGATAACCAAAAGCACGGTCTGCGGTACGAAGCAAGTGTCAGAAATACTAACAAGCATGAAAATGTGCAACTAAATTCTAACCAAAATGTGATGCTTTCCCAACTGCTTGCTGAATTTGCTGATATTTTCATGGAAACTGGACCGCCAACTGAATTTGCAGAGCATCGTATAGATACGGGAGGTCATCAACCGATAGCAGTGCCACCATATCGCCTGACTCCTGCAAGAAAGACTGTTATGGAAAAGGAATTGGAACGCATGCTGGCAGAAGATGTTATAGAAGAATGTGAATCTGCCTGGGCGGCACCTGCACTACTGGTCCCAAAGCGTGAGAAGGATAAATTTCGCTTTTGTGTGGATTACCGTAAATTGAATTCAGTTACAAAATCTGACTCCTATCCGATGCCTCTTATCGATGAGCTTTTACATGCAACTACGGAAGGCTGTGTGATGAGTACACTGGATTTACGCTCAGGTTATTGGCAGGTGCCTGTTAACAAAGAAGACAGAGATAAAACTGCATTTACTACACCTTGTGGTACATACCGTTTTAAACGCATGCCGTTCGGACTCAAGAATGGACCGGCTACTTTTCAGCGCCTTATTGACCGTTTTCGCTCTTGCACAGCGCTTCAAAATGTAACTATCAGGGCATATTTAGATGACATCCTTATAGTCTCACCTAATATGAACCAACATTTGGAGGATTTGCAAGCTGTCTTTGAAAGACTACGCTTATTCAAATTGCGTGTCAACAAAGAAAAGTGTGTCTTCGCCCGGGACTCTGTGAGGTACCTAGGTCACATTATTACAACAAATGGAATTTTGCCAGATCAGGAGAAAGTTCAGGCTGTTGTGGAGATGAAAAAGCCTACCAACCTAAAACACCTGCGGACTTTCCTTCAGACCTGCTCATGGTTTCGAAAATTCATTCCAGATTTTTCTCAGATTGCAGAACCACTGACGAGACTTACAAAGAAAGATCAAATATGGCAGTGGAAACTGGAGCAGGACGGTGCATTCCAGGAATTAAAGAACAGGCTGATTTCAGCCCCGATCCTCACACAAGCAGATTACTCAAAGCCATTTGTTTTGAGAACAGACGCGAGCAACTATGCTGTGGGAGCTGTTCAGTGTCTCCAACAACGCCGTAATTACGGTAAACCTACCGTAATTTGAACATATCTACCACCTACCGTAGACATGTTCAATTCTACCGTAATTTCGTCTTTATGTGTGGCGCCTTAAAAATGATGTCCCAACCATAAATACAGTTTATTTTTAATTGAAACAATGTTTAAAAATAACAACACTGTATTATTCCCAGACCTACTACCTATAGGAGTAGAACTTAGCCATGCCTCTGCGTTTTATCAACTTTAATTTCTGCTCGCCTTTTTTCACTATAGTTTGTTCCTTTTTTACAATGATATTTATAAAAATGGTATCTGACAGTAACAATGCAAGTGACGACAGCAACGCTGGACTTTCCAGTAGTAAGCGCGCTAAATTTAAGTCGCACAAACAAAAATTTCGACCAGAGTGGCTGAAAAATAAAGATTTTTCCTCGTGGGTATTCGCTAATACCCAAAAAACCCATATATAGCAAAGTGTTCTTTCTGTGATACCGCGTTGATATACTTAAGTGTCTGAAACGAATTAATGTTTCCTTGTACAAAAAGGCTGAAACGCCTGGAACTTAATGTTTAATTGTGAAATAAAGATACCGTAAATTTACCGTATTTTTAACTTTTGATCTACCGTAATTTTCCGCCATATACCGTATTTTTAAACTGGCAACACCGTAATTTTGACGAATAGAGTTGGAGACACTGGAGCTGTTCTGTTACAAGGAGAAGGAAACAATGAGAGGCCTGTCGAGTATGCCAGTAGATTGCTGTCGTCTGCCGAGCGCAACTATTCTACAACAGAGAGAGAAGCCCTAGCAGTGGTTTGGGCGGTTGAACGTTTTCGCGGATACATAGAAGGGCACCCTGTTATTGTGGGTACAGATCACCAACCTCTCAAATGGTTGCTGACATTAAAGTCGCCATCAGGCCGGCTCGTAAGATGGGCATTGAAACTCCAAGCTTTCGATCTTCGTTATGAGTACACTCCTGGAAAAGCTAACTTGGTCGCTGACACCCTTAGTCGTCCCAACTGCGATGAAGAGACATCAATTTCCTGTGGGATTTGTTCTGTTATCATCGACTTACCTGCAAGAAGTCCTACTGAGCTACGGCAGGGGCAGCTAGCAGATCCAGATATAAAAAAGATAATCGAAGACCTAGAAGGAGAAGTGGAGATCAATACACACTGCTGGACTGGTCGGGGCTATTTAATGGAAAAAGGAGTCCTTTACCGCTACAATCCAGATTCTGAAAGTGAAGAACCACAACTTGTCGTGCCTGCAGACCTTAGAGAAGAGATTCTAAAGGAATGCCATGATGCTCCAGTCGCAGGTCACCCCGGTGTGGAACGAACCTATCAAAAGGTAGCTCAATGTTTTTATTTCCCTGGGATGCGACGGGCTGTCATTGATTATATCAAGTCATGTATAACTTGTCAACGGTATAAACCAACAAATGAAAAACCTGCTGGTCTACTGCAGACACCAGTGTTGAATCAGCGGAATGAAGTACTGGCAATAGATTTGTTTGGGCCGCTGCCACCAGGAGAAAATGGAGAAAGATGGATATTGCTAGTAGAAGACACAGCAACCAGATGGGTCGAGCTATATGCATTGCGTGATGCAACAGCCGAAGCTTGTGCACGATCATTGATCGAAGAATACTTTTTAAGATACGGCTTGCCGCGTCGTATTGTGTCTGACAATGGGGTACAATTTATTTCTGCAGTTATGCAGCAAGTGATGTTCATTCTCGACATCAAACAAGAGCTTCTGCCGCTGTTCCACCCCCAGGGGAATCCTGCAGAGCGAAAAAACAGGGATTTAAAGGTACAGTTGTCTCTGTTAGTTGGTACCGAACACAGCTCATGGCCCCAACATCTGTCATCAGTAAGGTTTGCCCTGAATACAGCAAGATGTCAGTCGACAGGAGTAACTCCAGCATTTCTTTCTTTTGCTAGAGAGCTTCGATCACCATTGGAGATGATGAATGACCCAAGAGCAATTCTGGATAAAGAAAACTTTGTACCCCAGATCACGCCATATCTAAAGAAGTTCTTAAACTCTTTGGCGACGATTCGCGAGAAAGTAGAAAAACAACAAGATAGAAGAAAAGACTACGCGGACCAGGCTCGTCGTGTTGGAGAGAAGATTGAGGTTGGAGATCAAGTCCTGCTAAATAGTCACGTGCTCAGCAATGCTCAGAAGGGTTTCAGTAGCAAATTTGCTCCCCGAAGAGATGGCCCTTATTTGGTTACCATGAAAGTGAGCCCTACAACTTATCTGATTGCTCCGCTCAGCGATCCACGTGAGAATTTGGGAAAGTATCACATTAAAGAGCTATCACTCTACCACGGCCGTATCGATGAGGATCCACAGGTTCCAATTATACCTAAGCGAAACCGCGGCCGCCCTCAGGGTCGTACAGATCCGGAAAATCAAAGTGAAGTTGCAGAGGAGGTTCTGGTGCCTCCGGACGTGCCAGTCCACGAACGAGGCCGTTCTCATGAACTGGAGGGGGAGTATGTAGCGGACCGCAGGCTCCCTCTCAGGGCGAGTAGGGGAAATATCCCTGCTCGATATAGACCATAGGCACACCCAAGTGGGCGATAGTGGAAGATCATCAACAGTGCCTAGAAGGTTCGACGGCATACCCACTGCTCGATACGAGATGGCGTTGCGTGGCGCGTAGTGCCCTCACGCAACCCCACTTAGTTACCCGCGCATGCGCGTACCGTCTCTCTTCCTGTTCGCTATCGGCCATCTTGGGTGTAACAACATAAGTTTTCTCTGGAGTTTAAAAAGTTATCGAAAAGTTTGTTTTTTAAGCTAGTAAATGTAACGTAGTGTCTTCGTAGTGAATAAACGTGTAAACGAACCTATCGTTTGTTATTTGGAGCCCTGAGATAGTGACATAAGAGTCCCACCTGCTAAACCCCTAACTAAATCCGCCTCCTTTCTGAAGTTATGCACGTTGCTTTCCGGAAAGGGCGGTGACGTAGTGGGAGGAGGTTTTTAGTCCGTAGGCTGCTGGGCAACATTCCCAGTAGAGTCGGGCATGCTGCATCAGAGTAGTATCCATGAGGATTTCCTCCTCCCTTTGAAAAAAAAAAAAAAAAAAAAAAAGGTTACATAACATACCTATTCTGAGTGTTTTAGGACTCGTCATTTGATGCAATAGCTTTTTTACAATATTTTTTTGTTTGTTTTTTGCATCATTAAGTGTGCGTGTGAGTGTGGTTCGCCTTGTGCAAGTTCAGTTTCCGGGTCGGTACCGTTTTTTTCTAGACATTTTTGTCTACCGCCTTTCAAAAAAATTCGGTTTTGATTTTGATTGAGTAGGTAAAACATTCTATTTTTTTACGAGGCTGTTTACTACCATAATGTGTGTGGTTGTGTTTACCATATGTGTTTATGTTTGTGTTTTGTTTATGTTTAAAACAAATGAACGCAAAACTTGAAAAAAACAGATAATAACTATGTAACTTTTAGAAAAACCTACATTTTTTCGAGTTTATGCCAAATGACGGTTTTGAGTTCGTTCGAAAGATGGAAGTGGATAAATTCAAATAATAAGATATACTTAGTTATAGGTTCTTCTTAATATGCTAGCTATTTCACGAGGATGACCATACCATCAAACTGAACAACTTTCTATATCGCATCAACATCGAAATTGCGAAAAAAAATCAGTTGTCTCCGTTGTCTCACACATTTTCGTCGAGTAGGATATTGCAGTTTTATATGGAACAGCAGATTTTTATATCGTGATTTCGATTTTGGTCCCATATAGAAAGTTGTTCAGTTTGATGGTCAGAAAACCGTTAGTATGTTAAGAAGGAACCTACGAGTACCTACATTAGTACTTAAACTTAAACCCACGACCGTAATCCTTTTCGGGATGGTCAAGGTCATGGAGGGAGGCCGTTGCCCAACAGTGGGATATCATTGGCATTATATTAACAACGATACACACAACATACAGGGTGAAATTGAAACCATTAGCATCCTCTTAAACTAAGAGTCTACCCGTAAAACTGAACAACGTTTACTACAGGAGCAAAAAGATCGAAGCAAAAAAAATCAGCTGTTACATACATTTGAGTCGTGGAGGTATTGCAGTTTAGTATGGAACAGCTGATTTTTTTTTTGCTCTGATCAGTTTGCTCCCATTAGTAAAAGTTGTTCAGTTTGATGGGTAGACTCTTAGTTTAAAAATAATGCTAATGATATCAATTTCACCCTGTATAATAACTAACATACCTACTCTACTATATTTTTAAAACGTGCAGTAGCAATGCAAAAAAAATCAATCAATCAATCAATTATACTTTATTGTACACCAAAAAAACATAGCATACAGAGAGTAAATAAACAAGAAATACAGAAGGTACAAAAATAGGCGCTCTTATCGCTAAAATATCAAAATAACAAAAATTCTGTTATCGATTATGTACAAAATTGATCTCGCTTTGGTTAACACCTAAGCAATGATAACCATTAAATAAACATATGAATATGAGTATGAGTGCATCGACCTATTGCACACATATCGACTGTCAATTCGTAGGTTAGGTATATACGTTCACCAACCTGTCCGGCGGGATTCGAACCCAGGACCTAGAACGTTCTAAGATAGAAAGTAGTTATGGAAATGTTATAAGTATTGCAAATGACTTGCCCGTGACTTTGTCGGCGTGTATTTCGGAAAGCTTCAACACCCCATTGGTCCCCTTTAGTGGGATCACACACGGTGACGCATTGACGCAGCGGCAGACGTCAGTCCGTCATTTGTGAAGTAAGGAGTTGTAAGGAACCGCACGTAGAACCACACACCGACCCGTAGGATTCGTCAAAACAGTAAAACATTATCAAATAAAATTAATCTTAAATACTTAATTTGTTTTTAAAATTTAGACTGAACTCGATCTCAACTAAGGGCACAATCATCCTACTTACTACCAAAACAAGATTCTTAAAATGTATCCATGAGGACGTTAGCGCTTTCATTCATTGCTGGAATGATAAATCATTTTTGCCTCAAAACTTAAAATGCAAATAACTTTAAATTTTAACTATAAAAATAATGAAATTATTATTTTCTTGTAAATCAGTTGGGGTGTATGAGGTTTTGCGCTTATATACGTTGTATACCGCAGTCTGCTTAAGAGCCATATCATAATATCACACAAGCTATTTTTGGGCGTAGGCGATTTCGAAACTGTACCGCAACGACGTCGCAACTGCACCGCCAGCACCACCGCGACGTCGCAAATATTTAACGCAACTGGTGGTACGGATCACTAAAATGCCGAGTCCCGACTCGCACTTGGCCGGTTTTTTAGTTAATATTTCATCAGTGGCAATGGGATATCTCCTTTCATGTGTTCTTTCATGGACCAAAAGCTCCTCCAGGCATTTTCGGTGCGTCTTACAACTTCTTTTTCTTGTCTAGCCTGGAAGGAAACTATTTGGCCCAAGTACACATGTCCAGTCCCAGGCCCAGTCTGCCGCATGCCTGATGACTTATGGGCCAAAATCACTACCAACTGGCTCCCAGTACAAAATCGGCGTCGAGGCAGACCTAGGAGAAGGTGGCGGGACGAAATTGATAGCTTCTTTAAGAACTGGCCCAACGAAGCGCAAAACAGGGATGCATGGAGAGAGCGGAGGGAGGCCTTTGCCCAACAATGGGACACCGACGGCTGATATAATAATAATAATTTCATCAGTAGATGTTTAAAAGAATCTAGATTTTACCTCTCCCGGAACTGAACCGGAATATTTTATTATACTAATATCATAAAAAAGTATGTTATCGAAGCAAACCAGTTTTATTTGCATGCAGCGAAATAATGCAACGAATTCGCATAAAAATACGAAAATATTGACTTCTCTTCTCTAAATATTCAATATTAACCCAGTAAAATTAAGCCGAAAAAAATGCCATTCAGGAGAAGTAATTCCCGGAGTGTTGGAACTTGATTTAAACATTCCATTGGTATAATATAAGGTTGAAGAAAATAAAAAGTCCTGGTGAGGGGGGGGGGGGGGGGGGGGGGGGGATCATAAGGATGCCCATCACATACAGAAGGAGTCGAGGCGGCGTCGTGGCGCAGGCGCGCATTAACTGCTAAGCTAACCGCTAGATGTGCGATGACCCTTAGAAGCAAGCGTGCTGCTAGGAAAACAATTATTTCCTGTAGACGTTTCCATTTGTAATGTTTTCTAAACTTTACTTTGTTCGTCGCTGTTTCAAACCGAAATCTAAATATTGCCTTGATTTGATATCGCAGCATGAAGGATTATATAATCTGTGGTGTTTACTAAGGTAGCCCAGTCATTTTACGGAGTTTTGTTCGGAGGGATGGGAAGTAATTATGAATATGACTTTAAAGGCATCCGCTCATTGCAGCGATTTTATCGAGTGATTATATCGCTGCGATTTTGCGATAATTGTTTCCAGTACATTTTGTATGGGGACGCGCTCGATCCCACACACTGCCGCGATATTATCGCAACTCTTTCGACTACCTACATTCAGTGGTGGGGCGCATGCGTGACGCGAATCGCGGAATCGCTGCAGTGTGTAAGGTGTCGCGATATCGTTGTCGATAATATTGCTCGATAATATCGCTGCAATGTGCGGAGGCCTTTAATCTGTAACCGGCACCATTTAGTAATAAAATGACTATTTGAAAACATATTTAAAAAAAAAACGCTACGCACAATAGAAATCAAAATTGTATCTCAGAAGGCTTTTAACTTAATAATATTAATACCAATGCACTCATTTTACTTAGATTCAACCACTGGATTCAAAAATGTAAATGACTTTTGCTTTTGAGTAATAAAATTGCCATCGAAATTTAGCGGAAGCGAATAGCGGATGAAATGAGTAAGAAAGGTGTTGTCTGAGATGTCATGTTCCGAATATCCACAACTCATGCACGGGTTTTGAAAAATCAACCCCCTAAAATTTTAAATTTTAGTGTAAACTTTTGTATGGAAAATAGTATTTTCCACATAATATAGGGTCCTTCTTAATATGCTGACAGTATTTTACAGGAAAGATCAGTCCATCAAACTGAACGACAATGTTGAAATCGCGGAATAAAAATCTGCTGTGTTTCATATAAAACTGTAGTGTTAGGTACTCGATCCAAATATATGGGACTGCTGAGTTTTTTTTACGCGATTTCGATGTTGCTTAGAGAAAGTTGATCAGTTTGATGATCTGATCATCCTCCTAAAAAACCGTCGGCATATTTAGGTTGGACCCTGTATATCAATTAGAACTTACTTATTCCAAACAACAACAAATTTTAACGTTTAAATCAATAAAAGTTTGTATATCAAATATCTACGCGGACGTGAAGTTGCGGGGAAAAGATAGTATGGTAGGAGCATAAGCATATGCTCTTGACTATATTCCCCGAGGGGGTAGTCAGAGATATTCTGAAACCTCAGAACATCCACGTTTTACTAGTACCTAGTACCGAAACTCTGTCCAGTGTGACGGGGAATGATCGCCACGTCGATAGTAGCTAGTAGTAATTATATTATACCTACCTTATAGTTATAATATAATTACAGCGTATAAGGTGTATCAAATTATTTCCACATTTCTCAGAAAATAAACGACGTAAGACGAGCCTCACGTCCAAGTGCAGCTTGCAACTGGATTCATTGGAAGGTTGTTCGAACAAGTCTATAAAACCTCGCTGCACTCAAGTATTCTTGGATATTGTTTGACCTGATTTCAACTTTGCCGATGTCATTCGTGCCGTTTCGTTACGAGTGGACGATAGGCTAATTATTATGAATTATAAATGTACCCATTATTTTGACCGCTTCGTGTCCACACGAACGATCCACCACACGGTGATCACACTTTGTCTTTCCATTACTTGGCAACCTTTATTCCTAAAGGGGAAGCCTCTATTAGGTCCAAGAGGGAGCAAGACACTGGGCACAGGCTACACTGCGATAGATTGTCGAGAGGTTTGCACCTGACCACATCCACACTCCACAGACGCATCGGCCGGCAATATGTCCCATCTCAACAGATTATCTTTAGATCGCCCAACTCCCGTTCGCAGTCTGTTGAGTGCCTTCCATATCGCCCAATCTTCAGGGCTTCCAGCAGAAATTCCCATGACCAACCGGGTTCATTCAATTTCCCGATTGAACTATGGAGAGGAGAACTGGACTCTGTAAGACCGACTTAGTCAGTGGAGAACATCATAAACATCATCAGCCTATAGTATATTACATGTCCCACTGCAGGACACTTGCCTCCGACTTCGCCCGCACAACAACCTATTAACCCATTGTTAAGTCTAGTTTTTAAACACAAAAAGTATCATCAAAAATGGTCATAGTTAGTTTTTGCGTGATGCTCGAACAAACTGACAGACAAAAAATAAAACATTCCGTGATTAGGAGTCAGGATACCTAAAGAAACACTAAATCTTCAATATTCTGTTACAGCTTTTGCAATTTGTGTACAGATTCTGTAGATGCTGCTTGCATTCTCTCGGGGATTTCCCTGTACCTACCCAAACGAGGAAAACTAAGAAAAAATTCAAACATTTTTAACCTCTATATAGAAATAGAAATCGATTTATTATGTGTATAGTATGTCAAGAACTTGAGAGTTGTTGAGAGTAAATACCATTCCGATATAATTATGACTATCTAAAAATAAGTGCCCAAGAGCAAGCTCGAGGTGTGTACTCACACATAGAGGGTTCCGAACCTAATATCACGTTATGATCTATATAATATGACCACAAATTTCTGTGTACTTTCATTCAGTTCTTTGTGTCTGTTTGACAGTTATATCAGATCTACACGCAAGGTACAATACACACGGAACGATCGCGATCAAAGTATCCTTTCTATTGACAAGCTTCGAAGCGCTTTAGTCAGTAAACGAACTCCGCTGGCTCAGTGACCCATGGTCTTCGAAACAAGAGAACGCACCTTTTCCCGATCCTGAGTAACATCTCGTAGCTGACTTGCCTCCGTGGTCTAATGGTTAAGAGCATTGGGCTCATGACACGGAGGTCGTGGGTTCGATTCCCACGGGGGGCACCTAGTGAAATGTCACTTTGTGCGTTTTTCCCCAGTTGGTTAGGACATTGCAGGCTGAGTCACCTGATTGTCTGAAAAGAAAGATGATTCCGTGTTTCGGATGGCACGTTAAGCTGTTGGTCCCGGCTACTATCTCTGGTGGTGGTAGTAGTCGCTACATAAAAACCACGTCAGAGGCCGTAAGGCGGTTTGAATAAACTCTGACACCAGGGCTTGCAGCCCACTCGATAAAAAGAAGTAGCTGACTTGAAGCTCACATAGGTCAGCCTCCACTAGGTCGTTCGAGCGACACCTGGTGACCTGGGCGACCCACTCAGCCAGTAGCTCGACCCAGATATCCTCTCCTGATATCCCGATCCTCACTCATTCTTTCTATGCGGCCGAACCAACAGCTTTTGTCTATTTAGGGGATCCCGAAACAAGGTTTTTGTATTTTATAAGTATGTTGGTCTCACATTGAAAGTTGTTCAGTTTGATGGTCTGAAGCACACCCTTAGCGCTTTCACACAAGATGACGCATTAACGGAGCGGCAGACATCAGTCCGTCATTTGTAAAGCAAGGAGTTGTATGAAACCGCACGTAGAAGCACACACGGTGCGTCAATCCGTCACTGTGTATGCTTCTACGTGCGGTTTCCTATATCTCCTTGCTTCAGAAATTACGGACTGACGTCTGCGGCTCCGTCAATGCGTCATCGTGTGTAAGTAACGTAACGAATTTAAGTTTCTTCTAAAAATCTCCTGTTATGTAATAAACTGCAATGCCTACTCAACTCAAATGTATGCAACAGAGCTGTTTTTTTTGCTCCGGTCGGTTTGGTCCCAAAGTTATTCAGTTTGATGGGTAGACTCTTAGTTTAAAAGGATGCTAATGATATCAATTTCACCCTGTACCTATTGATTGTGGGTTTTCACTAGCTTCAGCTAACTTATTTAACTTGCCATGTTTATTTATTAAAACTTAAAACTAATAAAACTAAGACCAACTAAGATATCTATCAAGTTACAATCTTGCTTGACTACTTTTGTTCGTGGTCTAAAAATATAAAACTTATTTCATTGAAAAAAAGGATTCTAGTTAGGTGTTTCGAAATAAAATTTTTTACTAAATAGCTTTGGCTGAGACTTCATACGTGTGAAATCGATTGATAAGATCTCCCTCGGAATGTTTTATCGCAGTTTTTAAGTTTGACCATAATAGGCCTCCGAATAATGAAAACAGCGTCAGAAGTAGTTTTCGCGTTATACAGCGTGTTCCATAAGTAACAATAAATTTTTCAAAAGCTCTTAAGGGGGTTGTTTAGACCGTCAAACTGAACAACTTTCTCTATGGGACCAACATCCAAAACGCGAAAAAAATAATTTCATATCCCATACCTACACATTTTAGCTCTAGTCGATTTATTTTATTTATTTATTTATTTTATTTATTTGGCGCAGTAACAAAGTACAAACTGATACATCGATTTTAAACATAATACAAATTAAATTACATCTAATTTGCACCTCAATAATGACTGCGCACAGCATTCTAATTTATTCATACGAATTTACTACATTTGTTGAATGAAACTTTTAAACATAAGAGTTAGGTAGGTATATGAATACATGAATACATTAATAATGTTATTTTACGAGAAAATGAAAGAAAATTGTTACATACTAAAAACGAATGCAAAACACTATAGTTCTTGGCGCATCAGCAGCTTAACAGAGCTTGCGTACTGTCCTGGGCTTTGATGGAATATATCAAGGCTCTTACAATGATCATTATATAACCGGCACATGCGAATCAAAGGACTATTATAAGATACATTGATGGTGGTACTAGGGATAGAAAACAAATGTTGTCTACGAGTGGATCTAATGTTAGGTCTAAGCGAAACGTAGCGAAGAATATCCGTGTCCAGCTTAGAGTTTACTATTTTATATAACGTTATCAAGTCATTGATTTGACGCCTCGACTGCAATGAATCCAAATTAAATTTACTCAGCCTATCGCTGTAGGTAGGCAAAGAGCGTCTTAGACCGAACTTAAAGGATAGCATACGAAGAAACCGCCTTTGAACCGACTCAAGCATTTCCTTGTGTATATCATAGAAAGGTGACCAGATAACACTGCCGTACTCAATTATGCTTCGGACTAAAGATATATAAAGAGTTAGAATGGAGCTAGATCTTTTGAATGGTCGTGTGGTCCGCAAGACGAATCCTAAAGATTTTTTTGCCTTTAATGCTACAGAGTCGAAATGTGCACGAAATGAGTACTCTGAGTCCAACCAGATACCCAAGTCCCTCACGACATTAACTCGATCCAAAGGTGTTTGGTTGATATGATAATGAAAATCGATTTTATTAATTTTCCTAGTGAAGGTGATACTTTGGCATTTTCCTACGTTGAGGGACATATTATTGTTCAAACACCACGCTGCAATCGTATCTACGTCAGACTGCAATATATCACAGTCATGAATTGATACAATTCTACGGAATATTTTGATGTCATCCGCATAAGCAAGACGTTCACACTTAAGCGATCCCAATAGGTCATTAATGAATATTAGAAATAGAAGAGGGCCGAGATTAGACCCTTGTGGGACTCCTGATTCTGCAACAAATGGTCGCGACTCATATCCGTGCAATGTGACCAATTGAGAACGGTTCAGCAAATAAGCCCGAAGCCATCGTAAGAGAGAACCGTGTATTCCGAGATGTTCTGCCTTGATACAGAGAATATTGTGGTCAACTCTGTCAAACGCCTTCGAAAAGTCTGTATATATGGCATCAGTTTGACCTCTTTCATTGAAAGTCGTACTCAAGTAATGTGAATATGACAGCAGATTCGTAACCGTTGACCGAGATTGTATAAAGCCGTGTTGGTATGGGCTAATGGAGCCAATCGTAAATATATTTATAAACAAGACTTTCGAATAATTTTGAAAAACAAGTTAGAATGCTGGTGGGTCGGTAGTTTGAGACATCTTTTTTATTGCCTGTTTTATGTAATGGTACAATTTTAGATATTTTCCATAAATCTGGAAAACAACCCCCGTTCAAAGATTTGTTAGTAGTAGGGATTCGCCGGTTCTGGACCACTTGCTCTGGGCCAATCAGAGGGCTCCTTTGGGTCGGCCGTTTTTGCACCACGCGAATTAAAAGCGCGAATTAAAACCGCGAATTAAATTAATTGGACCGCTATAAAGTTTATCCGCGGGTGATATCAAAGTAATTCGCGGTATCGATTAAATTGATTCGCGTTTTCAATTAAATTGCTCTATTAATGTAGTAGTAGGGATTCGCCGGTTCTGGACCGCTATAAAGTTTATCCGCGGTTGATATCAAAGTAATTCGTGGTATCGATTTAGTTGATCCGCGTTTTTAATTAAATTTCTCGATGAATGTAGTAGTAGGGATTCGCCGGTTCTGGACCAATGTCTGGGCCAATCGGAGGTGGTTATTTCGATGAAATTAATACTTTGTGGTTTTTATATCACATTTATTAGAGAAACAAATTCTTGGTGGTCCTCGTGATGTTACCTGCGTGAGATTTTTGGAAAGCGGCAAAAGACAAAGAGGTGATCTATTGTTAAATGGTACTTTAAGACCGTCCCTTACAAACTTTCACAAAAAACCGACTCATGAAAGAGGCTGGGTACTATTGTATATTGATAATAAAAGCGTGGTGTTTACAACGTTTATTGTTTAATGGTGTTTTAAGACCATCTTGGGCAATAACGTACAAGTTTTAACAAGAAATCTACTTATTAAGTGTCTAAATAAAATGCATGTTTGTGCAGGTTATTTATTGTTCAATCCTGCAGATTGCGAATAATGTTATTTTTAAAATAAAACTGGTTTTTTAGATATAAAAATTTATTTAAAAAATATAGTTTTCAACATTTCAGATATCAGTAAATCATTATACAAAGTGTCATCATCTGAAAACATTTTAAGAAAGTTAGACATCGAGATACCCTTATATCTAAAGTGAATGTATACTAAACAATATAAACCACAAACTGAACTTAAATAGTTTTGTATTACTTTACTATTGTAAATACTTCTTTTCGTATTTCTCTCCAAAAACGTAGCATGATAACCAGTTGGCTTTCGACCAAAAGAATCAAAATATTCGCCAACACCGTCCACATTTATAAAAATAGCGATCCAATGAGAACCAGGTTTTGTATCAGGATCCAAATTACTTATCAGATAACATGGTAAATGAACCCGTACTGGTATTCGATTGGCTGCAAAAACATTAAATTCCAGGCGTGAATCAACTTTTTTCATACATTTTTGAATATCTTGTGTATTCATTGTACCCATTCAAAACAAATTATTAACATTTATTTACTAAATATTCGAAGCTTACATCAGTGATGATAAACGCTAATTAAAAAATATATAGTGGTGTTTGGCATTTATATTTATTTTACACTTAACTATTGTAGTCTATAATAACATCACGGTTTTTATTTATTTCAATAACACTGTCAAATTCAGCGTATATCATACAGTTTACAGTTGTTGCAAGAGATTTATCAAATCGAACTTCCAATCGAACGCTACCACGTTTTATTATATTCCAATGTGAATGTGCGTTTGCACATAAATCAGGAGTCATATCAAAAGCCATTAAACAATATCCATTTGCAAAACTTTCTTTCGAGATTGAATTTCCCTCATTCAGGAAATGAATACCTGTTCCTGAGAATAAAGTGTGATATGCACTTGTAAACACATCAGTACTAAAAGATGTTTGTAATGTTTTTGATGGTATTTGATGGCCGTCTACATATAAGCTAAATAAATTAACACCGTGATTACTAAAGTTAAAGGGATTTGTATTAAGGCTACCATTGAATGCTCCATTATTTACGAACCCAACTACACATCGCTTAGGTACTTGACCCAGGAATATATTGTCTATAGCTTTTCCTTGAATTCCTGCTGGAATTGTTAATACTTTTACTTCTGCACGTGTAATGGGATATTTTGCAGTTGTGGTGGCTAATACTTTTTCATGAGCAAGTAATATTGATGGGTTTATTCTAGCTTTGCGCATTATGAGAGAAGCAGTAGAAATGTGAACGTTGAATTTAGTATCTACCGATGCACACATGAGATTGAAAGTTTCTTTAGTACGTACTAATTTCACACGCAATTCCACACCGTTAATTAAAAACTTTTCTTGATTAAATATATCTGCATGTAAATGTCCAATCATTTCAATTGTGTTACTTTCCTTTGCAATGTTTTGTCTTTTCGTAAATCCTTTGTTTGTAGCGTCACATGAATCCATGTTCCCCGCTGTATCTTCATACCACAACCCGCAAGTAAGATGAGACTCTTTAGCAGCTGGACCATAATTAAGTAAAGTCTCTATGTATGCACGATATGCGTAAGTATTATTCGGTGGAGACACAAGTTTTTGGTTCATGTAAATATCCACCTGATTAAAAAGTGAATGTAACCAATTATTTACAGGTGCTACTGCGGTTGCTGCAGCAATGGAGGTTGAATCTTGGTTTACTATTTTAGCTTTTATATGAAGAAGAGTATGAGACAAATCGATGTAATCATCACCAGAGCCTGGTACCAAAAATTCAATGGGTCCATCATCACTTAATGATGATATAGGGCTATAATGAAGCCACTGTCCACTTTCAATGCTGGTTTGCGTTGATGGTAGTGCAAATAGGTCTAGCTCTGATTTGATACACTCACAAGAGTGGTTGTGTAAAAACGACATAATATTTTATTTTATTTTAGAAAAAATATCGGTAACGTTCTTCCTTCGTATTTTTTGAACACCTCTTCGCTGTGATGCTTTCGATAGAGTGATAAGCTTCTTACTTGGTCTGACAATTTTATAACCTGAACCAGACATGAGTGAATCAATTTTTTCATCTGCCTTTCTTTTTAAGTTTGAACTAACAGTTTTCAAACGCGATTTGATAGATTCATCTAAAGGGCGTGCGCTGACCATATCTGATAATAGACCCATGCCAGCGTTTAATGCTTCTTTTCCAACAAATTTAGCACCACTTTGTAAAAGTGGAAACACTGATCTGAATAGTCCCCCTAGGAAACTTCCAATACCATGACCACGTTGATGAGGCGCGCCTTTATATATAATTCCAACTCCTGAACCAGCTTGATGAGTATAATAACTTTCATATGGGCAAGTCATTATAATATAGTTTTTATTCACTTTACTCGTTTAAAATGTAGTTTAATTGATGAAGTTCCAAATTGAAATGGTACCCTTTCACCTATACATGTTCTTATATCTATTTCTATGATATCAAACTCTCTGCGCATTACAGGTACATAATGAGCAGGGGAGAATGTGTTCATTTTATATGCACCATATGTGTATTTGGAAGGATCTAATGGAATTATTCTTAATAAGAATGCCATGACATCTCCAACTATTTGTGGTTGAATTATATCAGAATAAATAAAAAGTTGCGATGGCAAACCAAGATACAAATTTACAGGATATTTTCCAATACCACTGTGAATAAGATTTGTGTTTGGTTCAAAGCCGAGTTGTAAGCTAAGTCGAGAGGTAAGTATGATGCTACTTATATTTTTTTTCAATGCTGTTACCTTTACAAGTTTTGATATTTCATCATATTGAAATGTTACTTTATCTTTGATTAAGCTATTCTCATTGAAAGCACTTAAAAAATTGTCGATGCTATCATAGTTTGTAGCAGGTATATGGGATTTGTAGTCCACTGTGCTCCGAAGATCTTCATTAGATTCGTTTGGTACACGTTCCTTTTTCTTAACGTATATGACATTCTCGTGATCTTGAACGTTTAAAATTGTGCATGGATAGTGACATTCCACCAGCCCAACCACCCATTCTCCCTCTAATTTGATTGTTTTAGGTAATTTTGTAAAAAAATTTGCCGTTACATTATCAGGAAAATATGACATTGAACTATTACTTAGCAAAGTTATGTAGAAACTATCTTCAATCATATTTTTCTAATGCTGATGCGCGTATCCAACTATTAAACTTGTCAGGATAACCTTTCCACTTAACTAACAATTCCTTTCTGTTGCCTGAATAGCGAGTGCGCAGGATTTTATCAATTTTGTATGCAATGGTGGGGTCATATGATACTTTTTGCAATTCTTTTTCATAAAAAGTTCCTATGATAGGCTCATTTTGCAGGTCTTTCAGGGTATATACTACCTTAGGTTTTCTATTAATTATGGAAGATACTACAAATAGTTCATCACTCCAGTTTGTTTCGTATCCTTTCTGAAAAATATGTTTATATTTAGTAATTCTAACATGATCACCGACACCTAATTTTGGAGATTCCATGATATTATTTCGATTTTTTAGTCTATCATACAAGTTGCACCAGACGGTCATAATATTGCTAGAATTAACATCACATGGACTCATTTTTATGCTTGAATGATAACTGTGATTATATGAATTAAGTAAATCTTGCAAGATATTCACATATCGATACGTATTTTTATGAGTAAAATAGCGCCACATTTTCATTTTTAGGGTTCTTTGGAATCTTTCTACAATACTGGCCTTTATATCAGGATTGTTCGTAGTGTAGTAATTAATATTATGACTTTTAAAATATTGTTTTACGTCTTTTGAAACAAACTCAGTGCCTTTATCTGATTGTATATGTCTAGGAGTAGCTTTTGCTTCAGCAAATATACTTTCGAAGCATGTTTTAATTGTTTCTGAATTCTTTTTCTTCAGTGGCCTTGCGAAAGCATATTTACTGAAGACATCAATAACACACAGAATATATTTAAAACCATCATTATATTGACAATATGTTCGCATGTCACTCAGATCAGCTTGCCAAAGTTCATTAAAATTAGACAAAATATATTTATTCCTAGGAAATTTTCTATGCACTGGTTTATGCAATGTATATGTTTCTTGCGATCGAAGCCAATCTTGTACTTGCTTTTTGTTCATTTTACCTTTCATAGATTCAGTAAGTTTGTTAACGCTGCCGTACCCCGCTGGGTGAGCAACATCATAATAAATATCTTCTATATTCAATAGGGTGTCCATCTTTCCCAATCGATTCTTCTTTTTTCTTTAGCTCTAGACGATGTTGGTGCACGTGTTGGAGTCTCCTTTAAGTTCTCTATAGTATAGTTTTTAAGGTATTCTTGGGTCTCACGATTACCAATACATGACAAGGGTACCCCAATATCAATCAAAGTTTTCGCAAATTCTTCCCACGCTAAAGGTTTTGGTCTTTTTAATTGTCTTAATATGTCGTTAATTAAATCGACAATATTACTGTTAGGAATAGTTTTATTGTTAATAACAATTGTACCTTTATCATCCCATTTGATTTTATCTGGATTTTTTAAAATGCAATCTAATAAAAATTGACCCTTTTGCTTGAATGTTTTCGGTATTAATCTTAGCAAATAAGCATGATTGTATACGTGCAACACATCTTCTTCTGAAGAAACCTCTTTTTCTACTGGTTCGGTTTGTGTTTGTGCATCAACTTTCTCGTGTTTTATTTCATTGACAACATCATTAACTATCGATAATTTTAATGGTAATTTGTTTTGATCACTAAAGTGAAAATATCTTTGAAGTGTTTGATAGTATAAAGACCATTTTTCACGATCATCCAATTTACTACTTATAATTTTATCCATTTCCTGATCCAACCTTGAAAGAGTGTCATCACTAGAATTCTCCTTTTTTTTCAGATTTTCTATTACACTTGGATCAACAAGTATCATTTTCTTTGTATTCTCCATTTTACTTGGTTATTGTATTTATTAATGTAGAAAGAACTGCTCCTAATATGATAGGCAGAAACGCACCACCCTTCTGAACTATTAAACGTTTCCTAGTTTTGTTTTCGCCTTTGGATATTAACTTTCTAAGAACGTTCTTGTGTTTCTTCAGTATAGATTTATCTTTATCTTTTAACGGTACTTTGCCCTTTAAAACGTTAAATATACACTCACTTATGCAGTTTATTTCGTCTTCTCCTAAAATTTTTAATAATGCGTCTCGATATTTGGGTTTGAGATTAAGAAGTGCTTTTAATAGTCCATGATGCGTCTTTACTCTTCCAATCATTATTTTATACTGTTCTTTTATGATTGATTTCTATTTAATATCACTTGAGAAAAAACAGTTCAGTTTACAGATACTAATAATAGATTCCTTGGTCTCCTTTATATTAATTTTATTTTCAAATGTTTTCAAAATGCATTCACAAAAATATTTTATTTCTTCGTCGCTACAAACTTCTAACAATGCTTCGCGGTATTCTGACTTTAACGTATTTAATGCTTTCAGGAAATTGTGATTAGTTGTTTCCTGTTCTGACATTATTTAGAACTGAATGAAATATGTCGATGAACATCATATTTATACCCCCTCTTTGGAATATAAACTATACAGTAGTTATCAAATGGAAAGATTTTAGTTTTAAAACGATACATATCATCAGTATTTTGTTTCAGATCGATCATCATATACCCGTGAGCTTCCGTAGTTGAATCTTTATATGCCTCTTCAACAAATTTTGAATTGTCAGGATTAACTTGACGAGCTAAATATCTTATTTGTGTTCTATCTCTCGGGTTTTTAAAATAAATTATGTAGCTAGAATTCAAAGAAATATCTCGTTGACCTTTACCTTGATGGAATAAGTTTTGAGTAATATAAAATACACTCAGGTTCCTGTGATGACTACCTTTAGTAAAAATATCGACAATACGACCATCTGATTCTCTCATAAGATCATCAATTATTATAAGTCTAGGTTTCTTCCCATCAATCATATTCAAATCTGGAATACCTTGATTATAATTAACTTTTTCTAGATTATAAAGTGGTTGCATTTCATCATAACACCATATTATTTCATGAAATTCAACGTCACATATTTTTTTGCAATAGTTTAGAAAATTTGTCACAAATTTAGTTTTTCCACAACCACTTGGCCCCGCTACAATAGTTGTGAAAGGATGACAAAAATGAATCATATTAAAATAATTTACTGTGTGTTGATTTGAAGACGAGTAAGTTTTGAATGATTCATTTTAAACAAAATTCTTACTTATAAAGAAAGCAGGTGAAAGAATAATGAAAATAAAAAGAAATTAATAATTATTCATGAATTGTTTATTTTACAACTTAAATTCTACAAAGAACTACTTCTACATTTATTTACATAATAATGCTAGATATTTAAAAACATGCATTTTAACTATTACAATATTATTAAAAGAACAATGGATAGCTATTATATTCTAAAAAAAAATCTCTAAAAAGATACACAAAATACATCGAATGGCAAATGACATACACTTCTATAATTGTACAGAAACTAATAATACCATTGTTTGTTCTGTGTGTTTATTTTGTATCAAGGTTTTTCAGTTGATTGATTCCGCGGTAGGTGACGTTTTTAATATCCTATAATGACCCCACGCAAGAGTATCAGTAGAATTGTCTAATAAATATCGTTTTGTATCGTTGTGTGAGAGTGATATTTTAGTAATTTTTTGAGTAAATATTATGTGCTTTATTGATTTGAATCGCAACATTTCACAACGTTGAATATTCTTTTCAAATAAACACTTTTTATAATCATCGAGACAAAACTTTTTAGTAACACATTTATTAACGCCTTTTGCTTTAGCAATAATGTTATTATCTTGAACATCTATTGCATACATTTTAGACCGGAGACCCACAAACTCCTTAAAAATGTGTCCGTTGTTTTCATCTTTGAAAAAACCTAATCGCTTTTTGTTTAATAATGGTAAGCCATATTCGTTGTTAAGGGGATAATCCGATGTATCAAAATACAAGTTAAGATCTGGTTTTATGTCGTGATAAAAGTTTTCTGTAAAAATTTGATACACTAAACTGTCAGTATCTGTATAAAGCAGTTTAAGGTTTTCATGAAATTTCGTTTTCATAAAATCATAATGAAATTGATACATTAAAGTTTTTGATAAATCTAAAATACAAAAACCCAGGTAAATTGGTTTGTTGTACAAGACTTTTGTTTTATTCAACTGTACTGCAACTAAATTATCAGAAAATATTGATAAACTGTGGAATTCGGGTCTAGCTATTAAAGATTGAACCCCTTGAGTTTTACCACGATTTTGCCAGTGATTCAATAATTTAACGTCAACTCGCTTCGTTACATTTTCCATCGTTTTACCAAATACCGAATTATTCATCAGTTTATAAAAATCTTTATCAAAATCAGAAGATGCTAACGAACGCATGCGAGTATTAAGATCTATATAACTTTTTAACCACGCTGATTGTTCGAATTTCAGAATTCTATGGATTTTAAGCAAGCGTAATCCCTTTCCTAAGCACTGTTTTAGATTTCTATAATGAATGACATAGTTTGTTTTTTTATTTAAATTAGGAATCAATTTTTTTTCTTTCGTGTTCCCTAAACATACATTTTCAGGACAGAATGGTAAGTCAGAGTGATAGTCATGTAAATTGCTGGGGTATTCTAAATCAACTTCCAAAATAAAACCGTGTTCAGCATCGTTCGAAACATTGTAATCTGTTTTTACATCAACCCATTCAAATTTGCCAGTCGGAAGGCATTGAGACATAGCCCAACCGTAAAGATTATTTGCATCTAGGTACATGAGAAATGAAGAAGGAGTGTTTCGATCATATTCTGGCATAAATTTATTATTAGCTTTTGCATATCTATTACTGCATTGTGATATACCACCCCGGATGTTATTTGCGATGAAAGCTATTTTATCAATGTCAGTTAAAAGTTCTAATTCAATTTTAGTGATAATCAACATGGCATCCCAACTTAATCCTGGTGCTGTGTAATAATGAGCAGGATCTAATCCATATGTTGTAAGACAAACGTTTCTAAAATTTTCAAACACATCAGTTAATAATAATACGTCTGTTTTTAAGTACAAATCGGAATAATCACCCATGTTCTGACATCCAAAATGATTCCACACATCAATAGCATGTTCATAATCGTTTTCTGATATGTGATTATCTGTCAGAGAACTAAAGAATTTATCGCGAGGGGGAAGTGAAGTTAATTTTAATGATTCAAATGATGTCATGAATTCATATGGATAAACACCTTTACGTATTAATCTTTTAAAGTCTTCTTCGTATGGGAAAATTAATTTCAATTCATTGAATTGTTGGGATGTTAGATTTTTAGCTAATTTGTCAAGGCTGCTAGACATAAATTTAAATGAATCAAGAAACCTCAACGTCATTGAACGATTATTAATGTGCAATTTTTTTGAAAAAGAAATATATTTCTCTTTGTTCTCAGGGATAACTTCTATGTCACCATCTTCAAAACTTAGTCCATGCACTATGAAATGAGCGTCATAGTTGCTTAAGTTGTGGAAAAATATTGGTATGAAATTAGGTGCTCTGTATTTTTCACAACAAGAAGGATGAGCAACTCCTTCATATAAACCAGTATGCCAATTGTATGAAATCGTAGAATTCTCATTTAAATTTTGCGTGCAAATAAAACAAACAGTACTTTGTGCGATGTTAGCATTATTTTCCTTTGTTAAAGGTAATGGAGGTTTAACAAAAGTATTTTTTTTGCAAATGATTTCTAAGTCATTTTTAATTAATTTCATGAAGGTTTGCTCACAATCTTTACCTGTATAAGTTCTGTAAGTTGATAGGGAATCATTATAAGAACACTTGATATAGTACCCAAAACTGTACATTTCATGTTTTTGAACATTAGTAGTTGACGATTTATTTGGGTTGTCAGAACATGTTTGAATTGGGTTTAAAAATGCTTCGAAATCGGCATATACAACAAACGGTAGTCGTAATTTACGTTCATAATTATTGAAAGAAATTTGGCTGGAGGGAGTCAATTCATCAAACCAATTTTTCTTTGTATCTTGTGGGGAAGGTAAATTTGTGCATACATGAAAACAATCATTTTCCTGATGCTTCACTAATTTGTTAAGTGATGAAAAATGTAATAAACACCCATCACAAATATGGAGTGCATGTTCTGATGACGTTAATTGGTTAGATACCAATCGAGATAAATTTTTGATATAACAATAATGTCCTCTGTTACCTTCGGTTATGTATAATAAATTTAAATGGATAGTTTTCCTACATTTTGTAAAGTGTAATGGACCCACAATGCTGTGTTTTTTACTGCCGGAATTATAATCTAGACCAAAAACATTAATACTCATATCATTCAGTTTTTCAAATTTATAAACATCACTTATTTTGATTGGGAAAGGAAGATTTCCAAATTTCAATTTATTTTTATGGATCGTGTAAGAACTTACCCTGTTAGTATGTTTATTATCTTTTGGCTCATATAATCCGGATAATACAGCCCAACGAAAGCATTCATGGTCCTTATTTTGTACATTAATCACGGCTTTTTTATTTTTTATGTCTACTGGTAAGTCGATGTATGACGAACCACATAATGGGTTAAATTTGTTGATGTTCAGATCTATATGATTTATTTTAACTAAACTCCACCCACTATCTTTCCTCTCAAAATTTGATAATTTGTTTAAAATTTCATTACTAAGTAATGAAAAAATAATATTTTTATCATCACCAGTAGAAACAACATAATTACTTATTTGAAAATCAAACGTGTTATTTAGCTGTTTTGTTTCTTGAGTAAAATTCGCATTAAGAATCAGATTAACTTTAATGACAACTTGATCAATAATTGAACGATCTAATAATTTAAATATTCGGTCTTTAACATTTTGTAAAAACAGTTCCGGTGTTTCAAATGTTTGGACACTATCAGGTAATATTCTATAAGTAACAACTCTATTTCCGAATACGCTTTCGATTAACTGTACGTTAGAAAATTCCCTATCAGACGTTAACACATTGTTTTTGTGTTTGTTGCTCTTTAAATGGTTTACAAAATATTTCCTTGACACACGCGCATGACACACAGAACATTCAATTTTATCATTATTTTCTGTACTTACATTAGTCTCCGACGCTTGCGGCGGTGTAGTTTCATCGTAACGTGAAGTCGAAGGTCCATATTTCTTCTTTGTCGGTGGGCACTCTTCTATCTCCGAAGTCGTTGTTTGTCTCTTTAATCCTCCTCCGTCTTGCGAAGATCTGTAAAATAAAAATTATCATGAGTATATTTATGAGTTTAGTGTATACTTAAATCATGAAAATTATATGGTTTAGATACTGACGGAACTCTTTTTGACAGGTTAGGCAATACGCCTGCATTATCATAACTCCATCTATTTCATCAGATGGGGGTTCATTTTTAGTTTCCATATTATTATGTCCATTACATGGAGTAAAATATGGTACTATATCTGGGTCGTTTAACATCGAGATAGGTAACACTTTTTCAATATACCACATCCGTATTGAACTATGCATTTTATTTAATATTAAAGATTTGCTTAGCGTTGCAATCTCATGTGGAGCTAATCTAGTATTTTGATGAATTGAAAACATTTTTTGTACAAATTGAAATACAAGTACGAGAGTCACAAGACGAATGAGTTCAATGACAGAGAACCCCCTGTTTAAATACTTAAAAGCTCCCCAACCACATCCTTTAGAAGGGTTTTGGGGTGTCTTACAACAAAAAATTATAGCAGGTACTTGAATTACACGTTACAACAAGTTAAAAAATAATACTCACGTGTTGTACTGATGTTGACTCAGATTTTCACATACATTGTACAGTTGATTGTCTTCGTTGTACTCTCTTTCAACATCTTCACAAAGCTGGTTGAGTTGAAGATCGTAGTCATCACAATTCAAAATGTCCATGGTGATGTTTTGTTTAAGAAAATAATACACAATAATTATAAGAACTTAATATTAAAACTAAATAAAAAAACACTTCAGTCACTATTTCTTATCACTTCAGTCACTGTATTTCTTATTACTCTTGTCATTGTCTATGAAATAATTCGAACAGTCCTGCTTCGATGCTAATAATTTTGTAATATTGAATATTACATCGCGAGCACTTTGAAGATGTTTATCCTCTTCGCAATCTGCATAATATTTTACTCGAACATCAGCTAGTTTCCATTGCTCCGATGGCACAACGTTTTTAATTCGATTTAAATCGTATATTTCTATTTTAACGAGGTGAGATGCATCTGCTCCTTCGTCATTGTTGGATGTTATATACGCCACTCCTCCGGCTCCGGAAGAGCTTCGGGCCACACTCGATGACTTCTTTTTTAACTTCAACTTCTTTTTCTGTTTTTCGAAAAATCCGTCTATGTCGTTGGCAGATCTCTTCTTTGCAATTGCTTGCTTTACTTTGCCAGCAAGCATTCCCTCCTCATCACTCGCTTCGGGGGTTGCGTAATAATATTGTTTGAAAGTATTTTCCGAAAACTGAAACAATACATTAAACAATAAATTAAATAATATTCTTAGATATTTCACTAAGCACCACCTAGCCCTAACCAATGTACTAAGGGTACTAGACATACATACATATACTCTCAACTGTAATCCCCTTCAGGGTGGTCAGAAACAATGTTACAACTACCAAGAACGAAACATCAATAACTGACTAAGAATATTCACAACAAGTAATACGATGAAAACATAATTAAAGATATAAAACACAGACACACAATTGAAAATAAATAAGATAAGTGAATTAAATCAAAATACTTACATCCATTTTTCAATCTGGCTCACTCACTCACACTGTACAAGATAACTTTACTATAACTTTGAAGAACCACTGTTGTTAACAGAACTGCGTAGGGTAAACTGATGCATCTGTTTGGAACGAAGTCCGCTTTTATAGAACGAAGACAATGGAAAAAAAAGATGCGCGTTAAACAAAACAGCAAAAACCTGCACCGACATGATTAAAAACGAACCTGCACTAACATGCATCTTGCACTTTTAAAGAAATAATATTTCATTTAAATAAAGGGACACAACAAAAGAGCGGCATCTCTTTTGACGAAAAACAAAAAAAAAAAGGTTGGACAAGGCATTTAATACCAGGTACCTATTTTAACAGATAACAACAGACAGGTATCCACCCATTGTTTGCATAATGAGAAAGAAACGGTTCCTAATGTAGACTTAAGGAAAGAACACGTTTGTGCAAGTCCATGCGGTGTTATCAAAAGAAATACAGAACGTTCAGACCGTCTTCGATCACTGCGTTTTTATTAGTAATTTGATATAATCCACATACTTTACTTAATTATGGTCCAGCTGCTAAAGAGTCTCATCTTACTTGCGGGTTGTGGTATGAAGATACAGCGGGGAACATGGATTCATGTGACGCTACAAACAAAGGATTTACGAAAAGACAAAACATTGCAAAGGAAAGTAACACAATTGAAATGATTGGACATTTACATGCAGATATATTTAATCAAGAAAAGTTTTTAATTAACGGTGTGGAATTGCGTGTGAAATTAGTACGTACTAAAGAAACTTTCAATCTCATGTGTGCATCGGTAGATACTAAATTCAACGTTCACATTTCTACTGCTTCTCTCATAATGCGCAAAGCTAGAATAAACCCATCAATATTACTTGCTCATGAAAAAGTATTAGCCACCACAACTGCAAAATATCCCATTACACGTGCAGAAGTAAAAGTATTAACAATTCCAGCAGGAATTCAAGGAAAAGCTATAGACAATATATTCCTGGGTCAAGTACCTAAGCGATGTGTAGTTGGGTTCGTAAATAATGGAGCATTCAATGGTAGCCTTAATACAAATCCCTTTAACTTTAGTAATCACGGTGTTAATTTATTTAGCTTATATGTAGACGGCCATCAAATACCATCAAAAACATTACAAACATCTTTTAGTACTGATGTGTTTACAAGTGCATATCACACTTTATTCTCAGGAACAGGTATTCATTTCCTGAATGAGGGAAATTCAATCTCGAAAGAAAGTTTTGCAAATGGATATTGTTTAATGGCTTTTGATATGACTCCTGATTTATGTGCAAACGCACATTCACATTGGAATATAATAAAACGTGGTAGCGTTCGATTGGAAGTTCGATTTGATAAATCTCTTGCAACAACTGTAAACTGTATGATATACGCTGAATTTGACAGTGTTATTGAAATAAATAAAAACCGTGATGTTATTATAGACTACAATAGTTAAGTGTAAAATAAATATAAATGCCAAACACCACTATATATTTTTTAATTAGCGTTTATCATCACTGATGTAAGCTTCGAATATTTAGTAAATAAATGTTAATAATTTGTTTTGAATGGGTACAATGAATACACAAGATATTCAAAAATGTATGAAAAAAGTTGATTCACGCCTGGAATTTAATGTTTTTGCAGCCAATCGAATACCAGTACGGGTTCATTTACCATGTTATCTGATAAGTAATTTGGATCCTGATACAAAACCTGGTTCTCATTGGATCGCTATTTTTATAAATGTGGACGGTGTTGGCGAATATTTTGATTCTTTTGGTCGAAAGCCAACTGGTTATCATGCTACGTTTTTGGAGAGAAATACGAAAAGAAGTATTTACAATAGTAAAGTAATACAAAACTATTTAAGTTCAGTTTGTGGTTTATATTGTTTAGTATACATTCACTTTAGATATAAGGGTATCTCGATGTCTAACTTTCTTAAAATGTTTTCAGATGATGACACTTTGTATAATGATTTACTGATATCTGAAATGTTGAAAACTATATTTTTTAAATAAATTTTTATATCTAAAAAACCAGTTTTATTTTAAAAATAACATTATTCGCAATCTGCAGGATTGAACAATAAATAACCTGCACAAACATGCATTTTATTTAGACACTTAATAAGTAGATTTCTTGTTAAAACTTGTACGTTATTGCCCAAGATGGTCTTAAAACACCATTAAACAATAAACGTTGTAAACACCACGCTTTTATTATCAATATACAATAGTACCCAGCCTCTTTCATGAGTCGGTTTTTTGTGAAAGTTTGTAAGGGACGGTCTTAAAGTACCATTTAACAATAGATCACCTCTTTGTCTTTTGCCGCTTTCCAAAAATCTCACGCAGGTAACATCACGAGGACCACCAAGAATTTGTTTCTCTAATAAATGTGATATAAAAACCACAAAGTATTAATTTCATCGAAATAACCACCTCCGATTGGCCCAGACATTGGTCCAGAACCGGCGAATCCCTACTACTACATTCATCGAGAAATTTAATTAAAAACGCGGATCAACTAAATCGATACCACGAATTACTTTGATATCAACCGCGGATAAACTTTATAGCGGTCCAGAACCGGCGAATCCCTACTACTACATTAATAGAGCAATTTAATTGAAAACGCGAATCAATTTAATCGATACCGCGAATTACTTTGATATCACCCGCGGATAAACTTTATAGCGGTCCAATTAATTTAATTCGCGGTTTTAATTCGCGCTTTTAATTCGCGTGGTGCAAAAACGGCCGACCCAAAGGAGCCCTCTGATTGGCCCAGAGCAAGTGGTCCAGAACCGGCGAATCCCTACTACTTTTGTTGAAAATTATACCTAGTGGTTTCACCAAGCAAGTAGAACAGCGTTTTACAAAAATTGGGGGGATCCCATCAAAACCGGCTCCCTTATGTGTATCCAATTTTTTGAGAGCAGATTCAATCATTTTATCGGAGATATCTATTCTAGACAAAACACCGCTAGATTGAGGGAAATCAGGAGTGTAAGTAGTCGGTTGATTGTTGCGGTAGACACTAGAGAAAAACTTTGCAAACATATCAGCGATGCCGGAACCATTATCAGCTGAATCGTTACCATAAAACATTTGACTTGGGTAACAGCTAGTCACTTTTTTTGATTTTGTGTATCTCCAAAAAGCCTTAACGTCCGATTTGAGGCTGTCCTCGATTCTAGAAATATAAGACTCGAAGCATACATCCAAAGCAGTCTTAGCTCTGGCTCTGAGCAAACAATATGTATCAGTACACATATTTGTAGAGTATAAGAACATAAATATTTTTTTTCGCGATTTCGATATTGGTCCCATAGTGAAAGTTGTTCAGTTTGATGGTCTACACCACCTCCTTAAAGGTTTATTTGTATTTTTGTAACACCTTGAATTTTTTATTTAAGAGGTTGATCAGAATTCAGACCGTCAAACTGAACAGCTTTCTCTATGGCACCAACATAGAAATTGCAAAAAATAACTGGCCAAGAGCGAGGTGTGTACTCGCACATAGAGGGTTCCAAACCTAATGTGTTAACGAAAACCGCCGTTGTTCGGAAGGTACAAAGTGGTATAGCGAGCACAACATAAAAAAAGTGCAACGATATAATAGAGAAATTATGTCAAGATAATTTGATAGCTTACAGCCGTTTTAATATTATAATATTAAGTAAGTATTTAAAGTTTTAATGTTTCAAGAACATGATGTATTGTGACCATGCTCAAAGAAGCGGCAATGGTCTCGCTACATGAACACTTACATCGAACAAGTTTGAGTAGGTACCTACTGCACGCAACATTTTACATAATATTTGGAATTCAATATGATTACTAAGAAAATCCCTGAATGTCCCAATTAGAGAATAGGTGGGGAGTCTTAATGCAAATGTAGGTAAGACATCAATTTTCTTTAACATATTTATTGTTCAAGCCTCTGCGTGGGTCATGAATTGTTTCCAGTGAAAGAAAGTGGATGGATAATAGCCAAGTATTTTTGTTAACAAATGGGTGGGTACACCTAACACGTTAGAGAGTAGTATATTCGTTGCCTAACACCCTCTAATGACTACCACCTGTATTTTAAGTTCACCAAGAAGTTTATGCGTTGCAATCTCATTCAATCATTAGCAATCTTTTTGAACTATGATTCTAGAGAATGGATATAAACCATGGATTTAGAATGTAGAAAGAGAAGGTATAGAAGGAAGCACGTGTCTTGTATATTCACTCAAAAAGAGACACACATAGCAAATTCGCTCTAGTTAAAAAAGGAGATCGCTACTTATTACTGTCCTTATCGATGAAACCACTTTTTGTACTACAAAGGCTGTCTGACTCCAGAGTCAGTCATCTAGCTTCATATAAAATTTTCACCGCCTGTACGGAAGTTTGCACTCCTCTCCAGGTGCTTATAGACAATGCCATATTTCTGTTCTAGAAGTTAAAATGTATTGTAATGAGGCGGGTTATTGACGAACAGAAGAACTAGGTTTATCATTTTCTCACATTAGTACTAGCACCCGAGTTGGATAGAAATACATTACTCCAGTTTGTCTTCTCGGTATGAAAGCCTAAAACCAAGAATTTTGATAATTCAATCTTCATGCCTAAAACACTAAAAGGTGCATAAGCTAGCGTAAGCGAAAGTTCATGATCAAGAAGGTTGTAATGTAAGGCACTGTCTCTAATTTCATTGCATGTTTATGATCAAGAAGCTTGGAAAGTGTTGATTGAGTATTTTATAGATTCGCAGACTGGAATGGTCATACTGGAAAGGGACGGAGACATGAAAAAAAAAGTATTAAATCTCGTACCAGCTTAGCCCGACTAAGTTGTATGATTTTGATAGCAATTTCAACTTCATCAGCATCAGCATAGCGTATACGCGTGTCTCGTTTTCGCGATTACTATTATTTTAATGCCTTTTCGAGTCATTGTATTTCTACGTTGGAAAGGTATAGTCCATGATCAGCAAGGTGGCATTGGTATTGTCTATACATTGGTTTATATCCATGTCTCACAGCTCACAAGAAGGATCTCTTAATTCTAAAGCATAAAGTCAGCATCAATTTAAGATTGTAGTTAGTCTCTTTTCTCTTATGAAATACTTTAATAGTAGAAAGAAATGGAACTTTAGATATTTTGTTTATGCGGCTGTCCACTTTCCACGTTTTTTGACACTTTTTGACTTGCTAGTGTATGTAAAGTAGTGTAAAGTAGTAACTTTTTGTGCCTTTTGTCCTACCACATGACACAAAACATAAAAAAGCAAACTTCAAAAAAAGTGGACCGCCTTGCAAAAGTTATCCTCCCTCTATGCAAGTATAATCTCTTTGATCCATGTCCATGATTCACTACTGACGTATGACTGACGTGTAAAGATTTTATTCCGATTTGTCCTAATCATTATGATGATAAATATTTCATTTGTGAAAATCATTATTTCAATCCATCTTAATAACGTAGCTGTTGATATGGCTTAATATTTTGTTACTTTCCGTAATTATCTTATATTATGTTAGGATTTTTTCAATAATGAAATACGGTTTGCTGTAAAGTTATAATTTTTAAGTTTCCTGCATTGTGAATCGGACCTCTCATCCTGTCATTCAAGCAAAGTTCAAATGTTCAAATTACTGTTACCTTCTCGAAAATATTTAAATACAGTTTATTCCCAATGAAATAGTGATTTTTCACAAAAAACTTAAGCACCTACCTTTTATGCTATCTCTGGATATAGGTACTCTAACTAGCTGTTTACCAAGTTTCACCGATACCGGTAGGTACACCCGTTCTTGCATGGAACCATACAAATAACAAATCAAAATATCGAAACAATTATTCATTTTGTACTTTTTTTAATGATTGTAGGGTGTTATAGAATAGATTAAGTGGAATTTAACAGATTTACCGTCTTCTAAAAATGTTTTAAGCAAAAAATAGTGACGAAATATGGATAACAACAAAACTTCACATCGGAGTTGGTTATTCATCGAAAAACTAGCATTTTTGTTATCTTTGTTCATTTTTATGACTTAAACTGGTGTTAATTTATTGGATTTTATTTAAAATGTAATATAAAAAGTTTGTGTCTATGCTCATTAACGAAAAACATCAACTGCAACCCTAAGTTTGTTTGTACTGTATTTTTTCAATTTTCTCAAAAACTATTATCAATACAGACACCGCTATAATTTTCCTACAAAATTCAATAGTTCGTGGACATGTAAGAATTATTTCAGATTTTTTGGCTTTATATGTTCGGAGATCAGGGGGGGGGGAACCAAAATTTTTCGTGCGTTCGGGCTTATAAATGAATAACTACGCATCACTTAGTAAAACGAACTACCAATACGAAATCTACGTTTAAAGCCCTTTCAAATGATACCAAACTCGGCTAGATTAGAAAACTTTTTTTTTAAAAGTTATCAGTTTTTGGACCTTAAAAATTTGTAGAAAAATTATTTTCTAAATTTTTAATCTCGCTTTACGTTTGGGTTAGCACGATTGACCACTATGCCGAATTTCAAGTCGCTAGCTTCTATAGTTGCTGAGAAAAGTGGCTGTGACAGACGGACGGACGGACACGAGAGTGATCTTATAAGGGTTCCGTTTTTCCTCTTTGAGGTTCGGAACCCTAAAAATCAGCTCTTCCATACAAAACTGCAAACCTACTCGAGCCAAATGGGACATTTGTGATTTTATTTTCGCGATTTCGATATTGGTCCCATAGAGATTGTCTGATTTTATGGTCTGATCATCCCCTTAAAAAAGTGTCAGCATATTAAGAAGGGCCGTATACTCGTAATTTGTTTGAGATGGAGTGGGCTATACAGGGTGTAAAAAAACACCCTAGTAATTATGGGAGTGCTTCAGACCAACAAACTGAACAACTTTTACTATGGAGCCAACATCGAAATCGCAAAAAAAAATCTGCTGTCCCATACATTTGAGTCGAGTCGGTAATGCAGTTTTGTATGATGAATCACAGTTTTCTTCACAATTTAGAAGTTGGCTTCGTGGTGAATGTTGTTCAGTTTGATAATCTGACGCACGGGTGTTTTGTTACACCCTGTTTAATTTTTTCGAAGGAGGAAAGTTAGTGGTTAACTAGTTGTCAGATAATTTTCAAGCCGCAGTCTACCCAAACATAACACCCTGTATATGTATAGCAAATGTAGATTTTAACATTCGCACGCCAATTTAATAATTAACATAACTAAGTAAATGGTGATACGAGTAGCTTTAAATATTTCTCTAAATTCCGTCTATCTTTGAAATAACAAAATTACCGTAATTAACGCTTCAAATCTAAGTTATATCTATCCGGGCCATGACTGCAGTCTCCTGGTTTTGAGGATCTAATGATAGCCAACCTCTGATATCCAGAATTCCAGATTTTCAGGTTCCAGGTTCGAATCCTCAAGGACAACCTGCCATGTACCAATGACTTTTTCTAACTTATGTACGTAACGTTCTTGTACCTGGTAGGGCTACCATGAGTTTTCACCGTACTTTACTACTGTAGTAACGTCACCAATTTAGTATTGAATTTCGTACAGCGCTCCTAGTGGTTACGTTGAGAACTAATTTCTGTCATACGAATTGGCGACGTAACTACAGTGGTAAAGTACAGGGAAAACTCATGGTAGGCCCTCTGCTCTCAAACGGTGAAGGAAAACATCGTGAGGAAACGGTACCTGCATACGCTGAAGAAGAAATTCCGATGCGTATGTGAATACCAATCCGCATTGGGCACGCGTAGTGGACTAACGCCCATACACCCACTGAGGGTAGGATTCTGCCCTGCAGTGGGACGTATAAAGCCTGTGATGATGATGATGATGAACCTCTTATAGACGGAACTTCATGAAGTAAAATCTATAGGGTCCAACTTAATATACTGACACTTTTTTAAGGGGATGATCAAACCGTCAAACTGAACAACTTTCTCTATGGCACCAACATCGAAATTGCAAAAAAAAAATCAGCTGTTCCATACTAAACGGCACACCTACTCGAGCCAAGTGCAGCAGATTTTTTTTCGCGATTTCGATTTTGATCCCATCGATAAAGTTGTTCAGTGTGATGGTCTGATCATCCCCTTAAAAAAGTGTCAGCATATTAAGAAGGACCCTGTATACAGGGTGTAATTGACAGCCTAAAGCAAATACTGAAATACTGAAACGGTGAATTCAGACCATCAATCTGAACAACTTTCACTATGGAGCCACCGTCAGGAAAAATAAAAAAAAAAACTGTTTCATACATTTGAGTCGAGTAGGTACAGCTGTTTTGTATGGAGCAGCTGATTTCTCCGCCGTCAAGGTCTTGCTCGAGAAGTTTGCCGACTACATTTGGTGGTACCGAAACCGATGATATTTAGTTATCATGAAAATAAAATAAAAAAATACGGTTTTGACATTTTGGACCTATGTCTAAATTGTCCAGCAGTGGACATCTATCGACGTGAAATTTAGATACTAAAAAACACGAAAACAAACCTCGTAAAACAGCTTCAAATTCAAAACACTAGAACAAAAACGAACTATCCAATCACTGCGTTTAGTTTTTTTTAATTTATTTATTCACACGCGTCCGTTCACATCGCTACAGCGGCTTTCAAATATGGATTGTAAGGACGACCTGCGCCCGCGCATGCAGTTCGATTACTGACCAGGTGATTGTGTTGCCAACTGACTGGTGAAATGACGTTGAATTTTGCTACACACATACCTACACAACCTCAAGACCGTATTATTTCGGGGTGCTGAGAAACTTTGTTACAAGAACCGACTATATGCAGACAGTATCTCTATGTAGTCTGAGATGCAGACTATGCAGTCGGCATGGTTCTTTCTCCCACAAGAAACGGCAAGAAACATGTATTAACATCCAGCTCAGTAATGCGTTCACACACGATGACGCATTGACGAAGCGGCAGACGTCAGTCTATAGAAGCAAACAGGTGCGTCAATCCGTCACCGTGTGTGCTTCTACGTGCGGTTTCATACAACTCCTTGCTTCATAAATGACGGATTGACGTCTGTCGCTCCGTCAATGCGTCATCGTGTGTGAACGCACTTATACAGGTTGTTAGGGGAAGCAGTAGCATTATTTTATGGGGTGATTGTATCCAGGATACTAAACAACTTTGCCTAAAAACCCAACAGGAAATTACCAAAAAAAACAGTTGGACTTTCCCATTGGCTTCTTTGGACTTTCCATACTAAATCAGTTGTATTACCCATTTAAATAATGCAACAGTCTATCCTAACACCCCGTAGACTAGCAATAATGGACAAAATAATTCGGCGTCCAATTTTGACGTAGCCGAAGGTATGAATCCATTCAAGTTAGGTCAAAATTGGTACAAAGGGTCCTTCTTAATATGCTTACATTCTTTAAGGGGATGATCAGACCAACAAACTGAACAACTTTCTCATTGGCAACAACATCGAAATTGCGAAATAAAATCAGCTGTTCTATGCACACCTGCTTGATCCAAATGTATGGGATGGGACAGCAGTTTTTTTTTGCGATTTCGATGTTGGTCCCATATGAAAGTTGTTCATTTGAGAATAAGCAGAAGCATAAGCATATGCCCACGACTATATTCCCCGAGGGGGTAGTCAGAATAATTCTGAAACCTCACCCTCAGAACGGTAGCCACGACATTCGTACACGTTGTTAACCACGTTTCACGTAGTAGCTACCGAAACTGTCCAGTGTGACGGGGGTAAGCCCGTCGCCACTTATAACGGATAGTGGGTAATACATGCCTCGAAATTAAAGCATGCCGGTTTCCTCACGATGTTTTCCTTCACCGAAAAGCCAGTGGTGTTACAAATCGTACATAAATTCCGAAAAACTCATTGGTACGATTCGGCTTGGACGGGGATCGAACCATCGCCTCCTGCAGTGCGATTTTTGAAAATCATACTAGCGCATAGGCGAAGTATTTTTCGCTTACGCTGATAGACGTAACATCAGTGTAACCGCGTATGAGACAGCGATAGTCATAAAATCCTATACCATTTGTATGAAAATAGATGTCTGTCTCCGGAGTCAGACAGCCGTCGTAGAACAAAAAAGTGGCTACGTCGATAAGGACAGCAATAAGTAGCGATCTCCTTTTTTAACTAGAGCGAATTTGCTATGTGCATCTCTTACTGAGTGATATGACAAGACACGTGCTTTCTTCTAGTTCCTTCTCTTTCTACGTACTAGCGGTTCGGCAGTAGAAAACGTCAGAATTACTATGGAGATTATGCATCTTTCTACTGCCGAACCAAAAATAGCACTGCTGGGCCACCACGGCTTAATAATTGTTCATTTTAATTGTCTGATTATCCCGTTCAAAAAAGTGTCAGCATATTAAGAAGGACCCTGACCCCTGGAGTGCAAGTGGCACGACGAGGAATGTCAATTCCTTCTCGTGCCACTAGTGGAACTAGTTGGTGGCACAACGAGGAACGAGGGCAATTCTCTAAGGTAACATCCTTCTTGCATCCTTCAGATCGTCGAAGTTGTCATTACAACGCATACCTACAGAATTGACAGCTCGGCGATGCCGATGTTTCTACCGATGTTAGTGAATTGAACTCCTGTATACCTAGTCAATATTATGAATTTGCCTAGCAATAAGCAAATGGCAAAGTTGCAAACTACGATGCGATATCCGTAATGCTTGGCATTATTACGTAAATATTTAGATTGGTTGACATACATTATTTAGCGAGTTGAATAGTGTTTTTTGTATTTTATTAGCTCAGTTTTGCAACATGCTACTAATATTTAGGCAATGAGGAAATCTTACTACTATTAAGGTATTACCTAAGTCTATTTCAATAGACTAAACATCAAATTGTTCTAGATTTTGGCAAAAAAGTAACCTATGGTAGATTTTGAGCAGCAGATTTTTTTTCGCGATTTCGATGTTGGTCCCATAGAGAAAGTTGTTCAGTTTGATGGTCTGAGCATCCCCTTAAAAAGCCCTGTATTGTTAATTTCTATGGAAACAGCAAATATATTTTTGCAATTTCTATATTAGGTCCAATAGAAATAAAAACAGTTGGATGGTCTGAACGTATGTAACGCATTTAAGTACCTACACCCTGGAGAAGTGTTTACGTAGGCGTAGGTACCAGGTAAGGTAGGTATAGTGAAATCTTTTGTATGACGACATAAACTGACGTGTTGGAAATGGGGGATTCCACACAATTTCCTCTGCATCTTGCAGGTTTGACTGCCATATTTTATTTAACAACTGTGACCAGTGTATGCTCGGAAATAAAAACTTGATTGCTTTATAATTATTATGGTCGTTACTAATTAATAAGGTAAAAAACTAACGCCAATTTACTTCATAAATAAAATAAAATAGTATTGTTGGCCTGGCTAGTGGCTACGAATAAGAAATAATAATCGTTCGTATGACCTACTATTACAAATTCCTTATTACGATCAATACAACCAAAATTCTTGCAATAGGGAAAATCTGAGTTCCTACTTACTTTATATAGGGTCCTTCTTGAGGTGGTTGCAGTGCTGTCAATTTCTTACAAAACTTTGTCGTAGAACACTCGTAGACGGTATTAACAAAAGTAATGTTTTATATTTGGAAAAATAGCTTAGAAACTGTATATTGCGCGTATCAAATAATATTTACAATTTATAATATAATTCAAAGATATAGATATAGGCTTTGAAATTTTGTATGAATAATTTCTTCGTAATTATACCTATTATAAATTGTAAATATTATTTGATACGCGCAATCTAGAGTTTACCGTAGATTTACCGTCTACTAGTGTTCTACGTCAAAGTTTTGTATGAAACCTTATGATCAGACCGGATATTTTTATAGGATTTCGATAGCGGTTCTTTTTCTGGTTTTCCTCCAGAGCAGCCTAAACAACTCAGTAACTAGCCAAGCCCTAGAGTTGAGATGTAAGCATGATGAGGTTGGGTTGGGTCTACAAAGCCAAGGAAGAGTCTGCAATGGTAATAAGGTCCATGTTTGGATTATCATAATACAAGGTGTTACAAAAATATAAATAAACATTTAAGGGGGTGGTTTAGACCATCAAACTGAAAAACTTTCACCCGACCAATATAAAATCGCAAAAAAAAATTGATGTTCCATACTCTACAAATCGACTCGAGCTATAATATGTATGGGATATCTGATTTTTTTTCGCGATTTCGATGTTGGTCCCATAGTGAAAGTTGTTCTGTTTGATGGCCTAAACAACTTCCTTAAGTATAATCATACAAGAACTTTCGATGCGAGTAGCGGGCTAAGAGGCCTCCTCGCCCACACGTTATCATGGCCCACGATGTAGATCAGACTCTAGTCATTTGTGGGCCACATGCATTGATCATAGAACATAACTGTAATTGTTTTTTTTAATAGTAAAATTAAATAAAAAACAGCGCGCGAAGCGAGCTCGACATTTTTCACACCATGACTTTAAAAACGTTCACCACCATTTTGGTTACTTTTAAAAGTCAACAGGCTCGCGGGCCGCGACAGGAAGAATTGGATCGGGCCGCATGTTTGACATGCCTGATGTAGATCTTAGGAGAAAGTTAGCCATATTGCTATGTGTTAAAGATATCCTAACACTTCACAGTCCTCATGATAAGAAATAAACGAGCAATGCTATCGAAGCAACAACAAATTAACATTGGCACTCACTCATGCGCCTCTCTCGTAGCAACCTTCACCTTTTCGTTGCGCTGCGCTGGCGCAAGCGAGGCCACACTTCGATTGCCATGGAATTGAGGGTACTTAACATCTGTAATCTCTGTTACTGATTCTAATAACAATTTTCTTGTGTTATTCCCAACCTAAGAGACATGTTTATGAGTTTATTTGTGAAACAGCCGATAGATTACTGCTGAACATAGGCCTCCCCCATAGGATGGCCACAACGATCAGTTGCCCTTATACCTAGTTACAACGGGTTCACGCACGTACGCTGCCTTCACCAGGTCGTCGGTTGAGCAGGTGGGCCTACCCACGCTGCGTTTTCCGGTATGCGGTTGCCACTCGAGAACTCTCTGGCCCCATCGGTTCTTTGAGCATTGTGGCGCCCATCGCTACTTCAGATTAACAATTCTTCTATTATAATAGCTTATTAATAGATTGCGCGTTGATTTGTATGCAGAAGTACTTACAACATATAAAATTATAAACATTCACTCATTTCTAGCGTTGCACTCCAAGCGTCCGGACGTTTTATGTCAATTTTAATTGTTTCAGTGTATATTCCTTCTAACATAGAATAAGAACATACTAACTATGAGTCCTTGTTACTTGAATAAATAAATATTATTATGTGTCTTACGATCCGTAATCACGGGCAATTAAGTCCCGGACCTTTGGAAGGCGTGCATGGAGCCGAAGCCAACATGTAGAGGCCCGTTCAAAAGACAAGTTAATCTAAATGTAAGGGATACACATGGCGGATACCATCTCCGAGCGCACAACATGATACACACGGGGATGGTCCCCGCCAGATGCAAAGACTATTGGAGTGCGGCTCTATGGCCGCGATGGAAAAATAAGGTCTTGGGCTATAGAGGTGAAAGTTGGATGGATGGATACTGGGCTATGGGAGGAGACTAACGGACGCCTGCCATGACAACTAGTCTCAAAATTGTAAATAGGGCAGGCGGTGACTCGCCGACTCGTCGAGTGGGCCCTATAAAACGGCCGCACGCACAAAGTGCGACAATGGGGCAACATCCCATTGAGCGGCTAAAGGTTGTCGAGAGGTGCGGCACCGGTTTACCCTCGTGAGCGGGTTTCCCCGTTATTACGCCATTACGTGCAATACACTTCCAACCTGGAGCATAGGTTCTGCTCTTGCGATTCCACTCTGGACGGCCAATGAATTATTATTATTATAAATTCATAAATATTCTGTTTGCTTCGCCGTAGTCGGGTAAAAAGCAAATCTCCTTCTATAGAGACGACGGCATGACATTCATACCTAACGTTCGTGTGGATTTGCTCGCACAAAATCATGCGTAAATAGCCCACCATCATATTTAATATTATTTAAGAGCTATGCTGTCTGTAGTAGAGTATTAAGTATTCGCCAATCCAATTTCTTTTCCGCTAGTATCTTGAGTTCGTGGTACGACACGACATCAAACTTTTTAATCACTTGTAGGTACTAGAAAACTCTGTCTAGGCCGTCCTCTGCCTCTCTTCTCTTCTATTTTCCTTTCCAATATAGTTTTAAAGAAATTGTTCGAAAATTTTCCTTCATTGGTGAAAAATGATGTATGAACGACAAAACGCATGATACGAAAACAAATTGAAGAACATGTAAATTACATTATCTTATCTTATCTTGTTGTGGGGGCTGGCAGGCCAGCAACACTTCGACCCAGTGGGATCTTTTGTGTTAGCCCCAATCATGGGCGTACCCAGGGGGGGGGGCAGGGGGGGGCTGCTGCCCCCCCTGGAATCGGTCTAACCTGCCTTCCGTACGTGAGAATTCTGGTCAAAGCGACGTCATGTCACTGAAAAATTTCGAGCTCGCTTCGCTCGCTCTGATTTCTGTTCATTATGGCACTGTTATGTCGGCCAAATTCTGGTCCAGTTACGTTGTATTATTCATAAATTTCGAACTCATTTCGCTCGCTCTTTTTTCTATTCTACTATTGCAGCATTGCTTGCTATAGACATGGTAGTCTGTGATGAGAAATTTTGAGATCTCTTCGCTCACTTCGCTCGCTCTGATTTCTGTTCATTACGGCACTGTTATGTCGGCCAAATTCTGGTCCAGTTACGTTGTATTATTCATAAATTTCGAACTCATTTCGCTCGCTCTTTTTTCTATTCTACTATTGCAGCATTGCTTGCTATAGACATGGTAGTCTGTGATGAGAAATTTTGAGATCTCTTCGCTCACTTCGCTCGCTCTGATTTCTGTTCATTACGGCACTGTTATGTCGGCCAAATTCTGGTCCAGTTACGTTGTATTATTCATAAATTTCGAACTCATTTCGCTCGCTCTTTTTTCTATTCTACTATTGCAGCATTGCTTGCTATAGACATGGTAGTCTGTGATGAGAAATTTTGAGATCTCTTCGCTCACTTTGCTCTCTCCAGAATTGGGTGAAAACTCGCTTCGCTCGCTCTAGGTTTTGGATCGTATATCTTTTCATAGTGTAGTTAAATCTTGAGCTTGCTTTTAGGTCGTAAAAAACTCGAGCTCGCTTCGCTCGCTCCAGGATTTAAAACTTATAATACTGATCTCACTATATTGCAGTAAAATCTCGAGCTCGCTTCGCTCGCTTTTGGCTAGACACTCCAGAATTCGTTGAATTGTCGAGCTCGCTTCGCTCGCTCCTGGCTACGATTGTATCACAAAGACCTAGATGCATTGCAGTAAAATCTCGAGCTCACTTAGGTTCGCTCGCTCTAGAATTCAGCGAAATTTCGAACTCGCTTCGCTCGCTCTAGGTTTTGGATCCTATATGTTTTTATGGTGAAGTAAATTCTCGAGTTTGTTTTGCTCGTTCGAGCTTTTAGGTCGTAAAAAACTCGAGCTCGCTTCACTCGCTCCAGGATTTAAAACTTATCTCACTATATTGCAGTAAAATTTCGAGCTCGCTTCGCTCGCTCCAGTATTTAAAACTTATTACACTGATCTCACTATATTGCCTTAAAATCTCGAGCTCGCTTCTGGCTAGACACATTGCAGTAAAATCTCGAGCTCACTTTGCTCGCTCCAGAATTTGGTGAATTGTCGAGCTCGCTTCGCTCGCTCCTGGCTACTATTGTACCACAAAGACCTAGATGCATTACAGTAAAATCTCGAGCTCACTTAGCTTCGCACACTCCAGAATTCAGTGAAATTTCGAGCTCGCTTCGCTCGCTCTAGGTTTTGGTTCCTATATGTTTTTATGGTGAAGTAAATTCTCGAGTTAGCTTTGCTCGTTCCAGATTTTAGGTCGTCAAAAACTGGAGCTCGCCCGGACTTGCCCCCCCCAAGACCAAAAGCTGGGTACGCCCATGGCCCCAATACTTTTTGCTTTCCTCACCCTTCGAATACATGGTCAATGAAAGAGGAGAAATTACATTAACAAACAGGAATGCTTTTATTAAATTAAAGGCGCTTTTTAACATTTCCGATTAGAGCCTTTAATTTTGATTTGAATTTATTAATGTAGTTGCTAATTATTTTTGTCAGGCTCAAGCTTGTTTTATAAAAGAATGTTATCTTTTCCCACGTATTAATTTAATGATACCAACTCGTAACTAAATAATCCACGCAATGTGATAGTGTAGTATTTGTAATTGGTATGAATTTATAATTTATCAGTATTGCTATGTCAATTTTTTTTAAATCGTTTCCTACATTTATAGTTATATCCCTAAGATTATCCTCTATTATCTAATCATCGAAAAATTCGAACTAATCTAATTAAATTACCTATTATGTAATCATTAAATTTTTTAGTACAGGAGTGAGATTTTTGAATCTCATTCGGTGAGCTCAGCAGTTGAAAATGCCAAAATTACTATGTAGATACGCATCCTTCTACTACTGATTTAACTTTCAAAAATCGCTCTCCTTGAGTATGATTTTTGAAACGCTAATCAGCAGTAGAAAGATGCATATCTCCATAGTAATTTTGACATTTTCAACTGCTGAGCTCAACAATGAGATTCAAAAATCGCACTCCAGGTACCTACTTAAGTAATAATCTAGACATGTGAAGGTAACTGCATGCATGCATATGCTCACGATTCACGAATATGTTCCCCGTAAGGATAAGAAAAGAAGAGGGGAATTCCCGGAGTCAGAGAGTCAGAGATATTCTGTAACCTCAGAACATCCACGTTTCACTAGTACCGAAACTCTGTCCAGTGTGACGGGAAGTGAGTCCGTCGTTGCCACTTGTAATGGACATTGGGTACAATACATGCCTCAAAATTGAAACATGTAGGTTTCCTCACGATGTTTTCCTTCACCGAAAAGCCATTCTCGATCCATAATATTCACATTTCTCTTCAGTGCAGTGTGCTACTTTTTAGGTGGACACACTAATCCATGCCACGCTACAATCAAAGTTTACATAATGGTCGAGAGTTTTTGTATGTAGTTAGGTAAACAGGGTCCACGCGCTTTATACCTACACATCATCATCATCACAGCCTATATACGCCCCACTGCAGGGCACAGGCCTACCTTCACGAAGGGTGCATGGGCGTTATTCCACCAGACGTTCTCACATACGCATCGGAATTTCTTCTTCAGCGTGTGCAGGTTTCCTCACGATGTTTTCCTTCATAATTTGGTCGACAGGTTGGAAAAAGTGTGGTTAGGTGGGAAAAGGTCGGAAGTTAATGCTTTGATAAAGTTATACGTCAAGATTGACAGTCGAAGATACGAAAGCGACGAAAAAAATTGGAACCAGTACAGGGGTGCGATTTATGAATGTCATCGGTGAGTTTGAACGGTTTTTAAATCTCATACATCTCATGCATCTTTCTACTGCTTATTTGACTTTAAAAAATCACACTCCTGAAGTATGATTTTTGAGAGTCAAATCAGCAGTAGAAAGATATATCCATAGTAATTTTGACATTTTCAACTGCTGAGCTCACCGAATGAGATTCAAAAATCGCACTCCTGGTCCCAAAACCCTATCCATATACACGCACACATACATAATTTGTATGGCGCCTCACGCACACCAACCTATGAAAGTTGGGCCAAAGTTGGTTTTTGTTTTATACGGTGTAACCGCGAGGCTCATTCTATACATATACTTTTTCTAAGAGTTAATGAGACTTTGGGATGTTGTTCATTGATGGTTAATTAACATTTTATCAAGTTTTGGACCTCGAGGACCCTGTGCGATCACTCCTTCACTCCATTCCATCTTGAAATCTTCAATAAGTATGTTAAAAGTGAGCCTTGCTATCACTCCCTGCAATACAGTTGGCAGTTGTAGCAATACTTCTGACCACTCCGAAAGGTGTTACGGCCGAGAGGAAATATTTACAGAGACCGACACCGCAATTTCGTCAACAGACAAAAGCCGGCTTCAAGTAAATAGTAATCAAATGATCTACCGATATCTGATAAGGCATTATTGTACGTCAGTACACATTGTTCTTTAGTGGAAGCGTGTTAACTATCTACCGTACGAAAATTGCAACATTGAAATTTAAAGACGATTTTTAACTACTATCGTTATGTGGAACCGTTAGTTCGTTTTATAGTCAGTGCAGTGAACAAAATAGTGCTAGACAAGACGATTGTTTCTGGTTCAAGGTACCTATAGAATGAGTCGAACAAAACAATTGATTGTTTGTTTTAACCTTATTTCAAACACCTGTATGGGCTTGTATTAGGTCTACGAATAAAGAAATAAATATGGAACGATAACTCCGAACAAAATCTCCTTAATTTTTGGCACCATGAGTTTTGGCGGCAAACGCCGTAATTGGAGTCGCCATAATGATTGAGTCTTGCGCGCTTGCGTGGTGTACACCAAAAAAGTTCGTGGGGTCATTTTTTGACGTGAATTATATTTCCATATTTATTTCTTTATTCGTAGTATTAGGTCCATGAATCCATGATCCATGAATAGTTGACACTAATCATCTTAATGTTGATGCCCATTATTACCACTAGATTATTGCAATTCTTCGGGCTATGTAGACTACCTTGGTTCCTCTGAAGATATCCCTGTTTCTGATTTGACCTTACAGGGGAACTTAGAGCTAGCATAGCATGAGTGACTTTTAGACTTTTGATAACACCCTTAGTGAGCGATACATGGGACGAGAAGACATTACGCAGATTCCCGAACGCTGCAGGATTCGATGGTTCATCTCTTTCTCGAAGTTAGACCTACCTAACTGGACAGTTTGTCACAGGTAATACATAGTTGCCAACAACATCGACCGCACTTTTCAGTTCAGGACCTTGACGACGTCCAGTGCAGCGGTGAACAGTTTTGGTGATATTAAGCTTTCTGCCTCACACCGGTTGGTTAGGTTTATACTTTTTTTGGTCCAGTAGTCAAACCGTCCGACTAACGTAGTAAACACTGGTGTGTTATTTTTGGTCTCGCCCGAATGATTCGTCAACTTGACTGACGCATTATGAAATCTATTAAACGCATGTAATATCTATTCCTTCAGGTACTGTGATGTCGATATCGAAATACGAGATGATCTAGATAGTTCTGATAACTATCGCAGTACTCAACATTGGTTCTGTCAGTCTTTCTACAACATATTGAGGCCAAGAGCGAGGGGAACTATCGCTTCTGAGTTCTGACAGAAAGATGGACAGTATTTCCATATTTGTCCTGTTTTTCGAAGTTTGTTACGGAATTAGGTAAGTATACCTAAATATTTGTTTAATACGTGAGCCATGACTAGGTAGGTACCTACTTATACAACGTGTTAATGAATAAGCGCAAAACCTCATACAACCCAACTGATTAATAACAAAATAATTCGATTGAAACAAAAGTGTCATTATTTTGGCAGTTAACATTTTAAGTTATTCGCATTTTAAGTTTTGAGGCAAAAAATGATTTGTTATCATTTCAGCAACGAATGAAAGCGTGCTCATGGATAGGTATGTACATTTTAAGAATCTTTAAAACTTAAAAACTCTTTAAAACTTTTAACAATTTCTTTTTTAAAGTTTTCCTAACCTTTCGTATTACTCCGCATTCCGAAATTACCCAATGAAGTTTATACAAGAAATGATCTTACGATTTTTTTATCTTATCACTTCGTTATCTCGGAGTAGTTACTTCGCTTCAGTTTCAGTACGATGTTTAGTCTCTTTCATTACATTTATATTATTTAGTACTGATAATGTGAATTTGGATTTGTCTAAAAGTGTTTAAGAAAAGGTATGTATTAATTTAGTTTATTATTCTAATGAACATCTGTTTTAAATTCAGTTTTTGATCAAAATTGATATTTTTAGTTTGTATATTTCTTGTAAGTGGGCATGTGATGCGGAATAAGGAAAAGAAGCATCAATTTGCATGGCTGATACTAGGTGATTTTGGAAACACATGCACAATTTTCAGGGGTGGTTCAGACCTTCGACCATCAAACTGAACAACTTTAGGTACAAAAAGAGCAAAACTGAAATAGGAAAATAAACTGCCTATCCATAAGTACTAAACTGCGATGCCTACTCGTCTAAAATGTATGGAAATCGTGGTGTTTGTCCATACGAAATAAGAGTAAATAATTGTGATTGTGATTTGCGTTTCAAAAACTACCAATTGTTCTCCATAAACCGGTTTCAATCGATGTTATTTGGGGAAATTCTTCATAAATTTTATTTTATTGGTTACTTTGGTTATCAAGGAATGTCAGTGTAAAGTGAGTGGAAGTGTCGGCAGAGGGCGCCCTCGTAGGATGTATTCTGATCAAATCGGTTGTGTCCTACAAAAAGGGGAGGTGCGGAGGACTCGAAACCAACGGGCATGTATGAAGAGTTGTATGGATGTGAATGAGGCAAAAGAGGTATGCAAGGATCGTAGTAGTTGGCGCGCCCTGGTCTCTGCCTACCCCACTGGGAAAGAGGCGTAACGTTATAGATAGATAGATAGGTAGAAGGAATATCATGTCATGTTATAGGAGTATTTATTCTGCGATTTAGTTTCGGCGTTGATTGATGAATCAGACGCTTCAATTTCAGATACTCGTTTTCAAATTATTGTGAAATGAGAAATTATGCTCAAGACTTTATTCCCTGAGTCACATAGTAGTAAGCCATTCAACACTTATAATACACTAGCTGTTGCCCGCGACTCCGTCTGCGAGAACCTTTAAAAAGTATCCTATATGTTAATCCAGAACACCTTCTATATGTGTGCCAAATTTCATCCAAATCCGTTCAGCCGTTTATGCTTGATTGAGTCACAAACATCCAAACATCTAAACATCGTCACAAACTTTCGCATTTATAATATTAGTGAGATGAGATGAGATAGTTGAAACAATACTAGCGGTGTACACACGGCGACACATCAAGCTACGCAAAACCAAAATAAGCTGGCCGCGCGACGTTAAACGTTACTCGACCTACGCGCGGCCAGCATCCATTGGTTTTGTATAGCTTGATGTGTCGCCGTGTGTACTCAAAGATTGTCCAATATTTTCAGTGCATTTGATAGTAGTTATTGTGTAACGGACTGGAATGGAAGGTGAAGTTAACTATGAGATAAGATTTAACTCTTAGATTACGGTCTCGCTCCACAGAACTGAGATTACTCTCTGATAATGATACCTACAACTGAAATAGTGTTACAAAACTTATGTGAAGTAGGTACATTGCTGCTGCAGTATGACTTTTCTTAAAACCGTGAACTTTAAGCAGCAATTGAGTTTTTCATACTTATGTACGTAGTATCGACTGCTCTCAAACGGTGAAGGAAAACATCGCGAGGAAACTTGCATATGAAGAAGAAGAAATTCTGATGCATACGTGAAGTATACACCAATCCGCATTGGGCACACACATTATTGCTGTCCTTATCGACGTAACCACTTTTTAGTTCTACGACGGCTGTCTAACTCCGGAGACAGACATATATTTTCATACAAATTGTATAGGATTTTACAATTTTTAACTCCAATTTTAGAGGTACAATCTCCACGTGCAGGTTCTGAAGGCTGTCCAGATGAGGGACTGCGTCGCAGGACTGGGCTGATCAATGGCTGGTGGCGCGTGGAGGAAGCTGGGGAAGATCTTGCAAAGGAAGAGAGTCTTTGCGCCTGAAGAGTTGGAAACTAGCAACTTGAGGAGGTCAGTAGGTGGAATACGTTATTTACTTTAAAAAACGGTCAAGTGCGAGTCGGGCTACTCGCGCACCGAAGATTCCATACCACACCAGCACAGCCCCACTGCCACCACACAACATATTAACATAGAAAGTTTTGTTTTCTCCGGGACTTTTAGCGCAAGACCGACTCTTGGCCGGTTTTTATTATTTGTTCTATTCTATTCAATATTATAAAAAAATGGCTGCCATCTTGGGTATGTGATGATTTTGCCAATGTATAGTTTTTGTAGCAAGAGTGCTTGACGTTGTACGGTAACTTATGTATTTTGGTGACTTCAAGGATTGTTTTTCGAAAAGAACACTATCTTGAGCCACCACTGGAGCTTCGTTGTAGGCCGGGGAGGGGGCAACCAACAATCGACTCGCGATGCGACTACCCTATAGCAGACCTACAACGCGACTCTATTATTTGTTGTTATTAGAGTTTAGGTGCAATTACATTACTCAATTTGCAGGGAGCCAACATCTAGTGTAGGGCAGTGTAAATGCGTGTTGACGCTCTCACCCTACATGTAGGGAGGTCGGGCCGTCGCGACCGCCCTGCGTGCGATTTTTTGGTTGTGTCGGGCAGTGTAAATGCATTTAGGGCGGTTAGGGTGCGATTTCTTGCTAACAGTTCGCGCGCGGCAAGCGTCGCGAGCGGACGTGTGGGTCGAGTAAACTCGAGTTTAACGTATGGCATTGCGTAAACAAAGTAAAATAAGATTATTATTTGTATTGTAGTAGTAAATATGTAGTTGTTCTCTGCTTTATTAACTAAGTCAAAAAAGTAGGTTATGTATTGTATGTTACTAAGGTGAGTGATTAAAAAAAATACTCTATCGATTATAGTGATTCTCGAATGTTATAAAAATGAATAATCTTATTTTGTAATTAAATTAAACCATAACATTTTCTTAAAATATTTTGAAATTACGTTTATTTAAATACTTCAGAGATTATTCTTATCATTTTTAAGCTTAGTAGACTAAAAAATACTTAAAATAATAAGATAGACATCATTATTTCATTCATAAATTCTGTAGAATCAATAAAACTGGAGATGTTTCCTCCGCGACGTCCAAACGCGGACTGGCGGCCGCCGCCGCAGGGCAGGTCCCTACAAATTGAGTAGTGTAAATGGTAGACCCTGCGCCCTACATATTGGCTTCCCTTGATGTTGGTCCCTGCAAATTGAGTAATGTAATTGCACCTTTTGTTCTATAATCACGCCAAGTTTGACGCTTGTATGTATTACCGTTAGGATAGAGCGTGAAGAAAAAACGTTGATAAAAACTTTTTTCTTGTTGAGAACCCCCCTTAATTTTTATTTTTTTGACATTTTTATTATTCGCATGCATTACAGTCCTAAATAGGTAGTACGGACGGACGGATGGAAGGACAACGTAGGCATAGTAATAGGGTCCCGTTTTCACCCTTTGGGTACGGAACGTATGGATTTTCTAAGAAGTTCAATGTAGCTCTGTCTAAAAATATGTCTTGAAATAAGTTCATCCATCTTCATCCACCGTCATCGTCTCCACTCCAGTTGTGGGCACATGACTACTCTCATGGTACGGGTGTATGGGCGTTAGTCTTTCATGCATGCCCAAGGTAGCCTTCACACAGGTAGGGGAAAGGTGTACAAGATGATCCCCTTAAGGGAAAATGCTCGTAGTTTAAAAAATATTCGGTTTAATTCTGAAGTTTAAGCTATTAATGATAGCAAGTTTATCTGTCTACCTGTTATCATACTCAAAATGTTGAATTTAGTGATATTTCATTATTATATTTAAATTTTTCTAAAACCCTACGAAAGGATCATCTTGGACACCCCGGTGTGCAAGATGATCCCTAGGGTATGGGCAAGATGATCATGCCCCTTTTTAAGGAAAATTATATGTTTTTGTGGAATTAAATGTTATCTCAAAGCACTAGTCTCAAGCTGAGCCAGCCTTCTTAATACTCACAAAATAAGTAATAACAACCATTATTATAATAAAATCAATCGTATAGTGTATAATTTTAGCAAGATTCTAAAATACCGTACTTAATCTCATACACCCGAGAACAGGATCATCTTGCCCCAATTTCAACTTTTTTAGTCTTTGTTCGATAACATAATTTTTATGCTTTCTGTTGTTACCATACCATTCAAAATACTAAATAGGGGCATTATATAAAGCCACTTACACAACAATCTTTGTAATTGACTGCCTAGATCAAAAGTTACCTAAGCTTAAAATCAACCCTACCTTAGATCAAAGTCACAAAATGTATGTTTTTTTCCATAAAAATTTACTCGTCTGTCACATCGCCATGACGAATTCACTGATGCGAGGGGGTATCGGGGGCTACGTTTTACCAAACAAAACAACCAGATAGGGTTTATAGTTTCGCTGCAATTGAGAGGGATCATCTTACCTCAAGGGATCATCTCGTACACCTTTCCCCTACTCATCAGAATTTTTTCTTCAACGTATGCTCACTTCATAATGTTATTTCCAGATGCCTGTCAGTATGGGACCTGACCGGGCTTGGGCTGGGCAGCACGCTTGGCGTGGGGGTATACGTGCTGGTCGGTGTGGTTGCGCTGCGTTACACCGGACCTTCGATCCTGCTGTCGTTCCTCATTGCCGCTGTTGCTTCTTTATTTGCCGGTAAGTTTGTGTGTGGAACGTAGAAAGAGAAGGAACTAGAAGAAAGCACGTGTCTTGTCTATCACTCAGTAAGAGATGCACATAGAAAATTCGCTCTAGTTAAAAAAGGAGATCGCTACTTATTGCTGTCCTTATCAACGTAGCCACTTTTTTGTTCTACGACGGCGGTCTGACTCCGGAGTCAGACATCTATCTTCATACAAATTGTATAGGATTTTATGACTATCACTGTCTCATACGCGGTTACACTGATGTTACGTCTATCAGCGTAAGCGAAAAATACTTCGCCTATGGTGTGGAATCATCAATGCTATATAGGCTCTTTTCTTATCGGGAATAGCCTACATTATATGTACAGACTCGTGGCTTGATCCTCTCACGTATGTAATCTGGGTGAGAGGGGCAGGTCATGTTGAATTATATACGATTTTGGGTTGGTAGGCGTCAACTTGCTATTGTGTTTATGCCTGGTTTATGCAGACCACTACAAAATACAGAACACGAGGAAAGGATTTTATGAAATAAAGTATTTGAAATTTGAATTTTTTTTTTTTTTTTGACTAGAAGTGAGCGAATGGATAGTGTCAAAAAATTGCTTTGACTCATATAAGGTATGCTTCGGCAAAAATTCGAATAACAGACCAAAATCGCACCAATTTTTGAGCTGCATTCAACGGTCTGGCTCACATTGCCTCTTACTAGTGACAATCAATGGTTAGTGGTTTTAAATAGTTTTCTATGGCTTACATTTTGCAGGTCTGTGCTACGCGGAGTTCGGTTGCCGAGTTCCGAGGGCAGGGTCTGTGTACATCTACACCTACGTGACCATCGGAGAGTTCGTCGCGTTCTTCATAGGGTGGAACATCATACTTGAGGCTGTATTTGGTGAGATATGCTTTGTTTATTTGATTCTCCTTGACGATCGAGTTCGAGTTCATAATTACAAGGTCCTCATAGTTAGGTACTTGAGGTGTCTAGTGCCTTTCAGACTTCCTCCTGCATGTGGCCCAAGGAATATAATTACTCCCTGGCGATGTGGCCTGACATGAATGTTTGAGGAACTAATCATTTTAGTATGGTGGTGTTGCCAGGTTATGTTTGATTTTGACGTTTTTGCGTGGAGGCAGCGCCCTCATTTTTGGTCACGACTATATAGACAGACTATAGGTTACTGTTCATTGTCGTTGAAACTCTCAGATAAATTAACAGGAATGGATGCGATATTACGCGCGTCCCGCGCCAGTATATAAAACTCCCCCCTCACCCCCGCAAAATTGACAGACTTTTTTGCGTAGAAATGAGAGATCATTTCCAATCCATTCCTGTTAATTTATCTGAGTTGAAACTGAGGAAACGTTATGGTTTTTTTTTCTATAAACTTTCTATCCTTACTGAAATTGCCTCTTGCAAAATTTTTTACGTTCAATGTTGCGTTTGACTCTATCTTACCCTAACTGATACTGTAAGCGATGACGATGCGGATGGTGGAACACGCCTACCTAGAAGCTTATAGAAGATATTCTAAGCTGTTCCGTGACACAGGGGTGCGTTCAGAACCTACGCCCAGAGTGCGCCCAGAGTGCACTCCGAGTGCAACTTTTCGCCCTAACGCCGTTCAGAGGCTCGGTGAAAAGCGTTCTACCCATAGGAGCGAGCGAGAAGAACAACCGCACCCAAAGGTTCTGAACGCAGCCCTGCAGTGTATTAATTACCCCTTTAGATCTTATCTACTAACAACATGACCTAATCTATAAACAACCGACATATTACGTACGGTACGTCCACATCTGTTTCCATGAGGCATTGCCAGACGAAATGACAAAACGTACATTTCCTCTTGCAATCTGTTTGCGTGCTGCGCTCTGCGTTTAAAGTCCGGCGCAAACCGTTCCATTCTTGAGCTCTCACCCTCACCTCAGTTAAATAAGTAATTGTTACTATTCGCGCTTAGATTGTGATCCTTAGGTATGTACGCTAAAGGTTCTGCAAGATCACCCCTGTTAGTAATATGCATTTTATATCTTTACAGGTTCAGCTAGTGTCGCCAAAGGACTAAGCATGTACATAGACTCGATGGCTAATGGAACGATGTCAGATTGGTTCACGTCTGTCGCTCCCATGTCTTCAGTGTATTTGTCTCCGTACTTCGATTTCTTCGCCTTCCTCATCGTTATATGTTTGGGTGGTAGGTACCAACCAGTATTGCAAACTATTAGACATGGAAAAACAATAGGCGGAGTAATCGCGTAACAGACATACAAAAAAAAACATACGGGTCGAATTGAGAACCTCCTCCTTTTGTTGAAGTCGGTTAAAAGCAATAGAATAGTTGCGCAGTGAAAAAAGGAGTCGAATTCATCCAACTTGTTCAAGTGTATTGTTAACATAATTATAATTAAACTAATCTACATCTAAGTAGGTAGGTACTACATGATTTCTCAGTTATCATTGAATGTAAAATTCCATTTTGTGACTCAGTTTTATTCCTAACAATCAAGATTAGCTAGATAAGTGTCTTGTATCCAAATATAGCAAATAATAACGTAAATTAATGATTTGTCGTTATTTTATTGATGTTATTTTGGATATATCTTTGTGCCGTGTCCGGCTTCGAACAGCTCCAACTCCGACCCAAGCGTTAGAGGTGACTAATTCCTTCAGGCATTTTCAACATTATCTGATCCCCCACCGTGTGGTGGCCTGGTATAGACACTGCATTCGACACCACTTCTGATGGTAGCGGTTTCCCGTGCTATCAGATTCTGGAGTGTAAAGGACGAGAGGGTGCAATAGTGAATCTGTTTTGGGCACACATGCATGCACTTTAAATTATGTGTAGGTACCTGGCTGCTTCAAAAGTGTCGGTATACCTATAGTCATGATGAATAATTGACATTCTAGATGGAAATATTGTTTTAGTTCAAAAATTGTTTTCTTACCGAATTTTAAACACTTCGATTCGACCATATAAACTTGGCTGGCTTGGTTGAACTACACATGGCAGCGCGCGATCGCACTTTTCCGTCGCTCCAGCGATCGCGTTCCGTCTATCTTATATGCTCTCGCAAATGACGTTCCTGAGTGACAGAAAAGGATGGAGCGACGGAAAAGTGCGATCGCGTGCAGCCATGTGTAGTTCAACCCTAAATGTGAAAAGCGATGACCCTTATTAGTACCTACATCCATTTTGGTTTAGGGGTCAGAGTTTCAAACAAAAACGTTTTTGCCTTTTGTATTACTGGTACTTACTTGTGTTATAAACAAAAAATGTGTTTACATACATAAGTAAGTGGGCTAAATGAAAGCAAATAAATACATTATATTTTTTATTTTCTGTTGATTTTGTGGCGAACGGTTAGCCATCAATCACCACTTGACTACCTGGGTAAAAGCAAACCTTGATATACCTAACTATACGCTTAAAAATATAGTTAGTGGTTGTGGCAAAGTTTCTGTGTACCCCGAAATGGGAATAAGGTCGTAAGCTTATCTTTCCCCCTCGGGGAATATAGTCGGGAGCATATGCTATGCTTATGCTTTTGAATAAAGATTTGTCTTTCTTTCTTTCTTTCTATAAACAGTGACGTAATAATGTTTTCACCTCACAAGCTCGGAAAGATTCTGTTTATCATTCGAAATCTGAGTGCAAAAGTGAATTTTATCCGCTAGCGTGGAAAGAGTTTTTGAAATTCGAATCTGTCTATTCAATATTTTTCTATATCGCCAATCCACTGAAAATGCTTCATAACTATTTTATGACACTGGCCAGCACGAAAAAAAAAACTTTTTATAATGTTCTTTTTAGCAATTCACTTTTTTTCCTCGCTGTTGTCAGGTGAAAAGTTGTGTGTTTCGCTCGGCTGCAAAGTTATTCTGCGTCTCGTACCTTTGAAACCTTCGCTGAGCTCAGGATTCTATTATTTGAACCACTCGCTTTACTCGTGGTTCAATCCTAGAATCCTACACTTGCTCAGGTTTCAATACAAGTACTCGCGCCAAAAAGCAACTTTGCAGCCTAGCATAACAAATAACTATTGTTTGTTTGACAGTGTTGCTGGCGGTAGGTGCGCGGGAGTCGTCGATGGTAAACAACGTGTTCGCTACACTAAACATGGCCGTCGTAGCTTTCATTATCATCGCGGGATCCGTGGCTGGTAGGTTGCCCATTCGTATTTATTATCATTTCGATTCCGTATTTACCAAAAGGCTCTCCGATGCTTTGGCGCGGTAGTATCCAATTATAGTTTTACCTTGTCAGTTCATTGGAAATGGGATACCTAAAGCACACCTGCATAGGTAGCATGCCGCAGTGATACAGCGCTATCACACCTTTGCTCTCTTTCTATTTGCACGTGAGTGAACGAGATAAAAGACGTGATACAGCCGTATCACGTGTAGCATGCTACCAGTGCTGCACTGGTAGCATGCAACACGTGATACGGCTGTATCACGTCTTTTATCTCGTTCGTTCGCACGCAAATAGAAAGTGAGCGAAGGTGTGATAGCGCTGTATCACTGCGGCATGCTAGCTATGCTGGACGCTTTAAACGAACTGACTCACACTGACAAGAGGTAAGCATTTGCGATACTGCAAGTGAGAGAGGACTACACCGGCATCGGTTGTAAGGTCCAGTGGGTGTCCGGGTCGAAACCGAAATATTACTGAAATGTAGCTAGTTACTTACATTTAGTTTTTTTGCAATAAGTGCAAGATTATTTACGTTAAAAAAGCCAGTTTAAAACATGTTGAAGGGTATATCATTTAAATCGTCAAGTTCTTGCGGATTCCTATTTAATCAGACAAGTACATTCAGCAAATAATAATTCAATTTAATTCAATTGTACCTAGGTACTAATAATAAAATTAAAAATTGTAATTAATTATACTTAGGTAATAACTTTTATTATAATTCTTAATTAATAGTACCTACCTATTCTTTAAGAAAACTACCAAAAACTACTTATACCTAGTTAGTTGTTGGAAACATAACGCAACCGTGTCATTTCTGTTAAAGCTTTCTCATCGCGGGGTCGATTTAAAAGCTTATATTGCATCCAAATCAGATCAGGCAATGCAGAAGGCATTTTTTTTTATTCATTTTTATTTATATGGGGGCTTTTAACCATGAGATTATGTCAGCCCCATAGTGCCTTAACTTTAGAACTTTACAAAACAAAACAATGAAAACCTACAAGAAATAAATCTAAACGCTACTACTATAAATAAAAATGTACACCATTTTAGCCTCTCCCGACGTAGGGGCGGCCAAAATGGTGACAAAAGAGCCTACATCCATAAGGTTTAGTTTCAAGCTATCATACAGTAACAGCCTAATGCAGAAGGCATTGCTAAAGGTTTTGTCGCGACTGAGGGTTGCAACGTTGTGGTGGATATTGGCTATGTGCACGACACTAGCGCCATCTAGCGCACTCCGACCCCGTGAGTTATTTGTACACATACAATGTTAGGATAAAGTTTGTTATTTCGTATTAAAATAAAGTAAAAACTAAATGAATAAGCAATATTAACGATATTAAAAATATTATAATACCTACCTAACTAGCGGGCGGGAATTCCAATTCTTTGTTACGAAATTCTCATAGGTAGGTACCTACACACTTTCTACCCCGCTTTCACAACTTGAGCACCTAGGTGGCAATAGAAACATTCCTACAAAAGTTTAGGTTTGTAGACTTTGTAGTTTTGGAGATTTAGTTTTGAGTTTGTGTGTGGATTTGCATAGATGATCACCGTAGATTAAGGCTCACATTGCCGCGATTTTATCCGCCGCGACTTTGGGATATTTATTTCCAATACATTTTCTATGGGGTCGCGCGCGATCCTACACACTGCCGCGATATTATCGCCGCGACTTCGGGACGCGTCGCGTCGAGTCGCACCGCGATTTTGCGTCAGTACATTTTGTATGGGGTCGCGCTCGATCCTATACACACTGCCGCGATATTATCGCAATCTGACGCAATCTCTTTAAACTACATTCAGTGGAGGGGCGGATCAGGGCCGTAGCTAGGACTGGATTCAAGGTAGGGCATAGGAGGTTTAAGGTAGGGCGGAAGCAAAGAGCAGTTTTTTGGATGAGATGAGAAAAAAACATACCAAGTCTCAAAACGATGGTGATACTGAGTTCCATTAGCCTACCTATCGCCTTCAACACCACTCAAAGGCTGGAGCGAGCGAAGCGAGCTCGAAATTTCACACTCCAAGACTCAAAACGGTGTTGGTATGCGTTCCATTAGTCTACCTACGCTCGTAATATCATAGGCTGGAGCGAGCGAAGCGAGCTCGAAATTTCACACTCAAAAACTCAAAACTATTTTGGTATGCGTTCTATTAGTCTACCTACACTCGTAATATCATAGGCTGGAGCGAGCGAAGCGAGCTCGAAATTTCACACTCAAATACTCAAAACGGCGTTGGTATGCGTTCCATTAGTCTACCTACGTCCGTAATATCATAGGCTTGGAGCGAGCGAAGCGAGCTCGAAATTTCACACTCAAAAACTCAAAACGGCGTTGGTATGCGTTCCATTAGACTACCTACGTCCGTAATATCATAGGCTTGGAGCGAGCGAAGCGAGCTCGAAATTTCACACTCCTAAACTCAAAACGGTGTTGGTATGAGTTCCATTAGCCTAAACTACGCTCATAATATGATAAGCTGGAGCGAGCGAAGCGATCTCGAAATTTCACAGTCCAAGACTCAAAACGGTGTTGACATTTGTGTTCCATTAGCCTACCTACGCTCATAATAATCATAGGCTGGAGCGAGTGAAGCGAGCTTAAAATTTCACACTCCAAGACTTAAAACGGTGTTGGTAACTCATACGGCATTCCGAAGCGGTGGTAGCTTAAAAAGAATTGACGTTTAATATGTGTGCTTCAGGCTCCTATATTGAATAAATTATTTTGATTTGATTTGCACAATATCATAGGCTGGAGCGAGCTCAACATTTCAAACTCCAAGGCTCAAAACGGTGATGGTATGAGTTCCATTAACCTACCCACGCTCATAATATCATAGGCTGGAGCGAGCGAAGCGAGCTCGAAATTTCACACACCAAGTCTAAAAACAGTGTCAGTCCGAATTCACTTAAAAAAACAATTTAAAGGCTGGAGCGAGCGAAGCGAGCCCGAAATTTCACAGCAATGGAACTTTGTTGTGACCAGAATTCTGACAGTTTTGTAAGGGAATTTGCCCTACTTGCCCATATAGTAAAGACGTTGCCCATGTAGGAAAGAAGTAATGGTTGGGTGATTTTTAAGGTAGGGCATTGGAATTTTAAGGTAGGGCATTGCCCCACGATGCCCCCCCCTAGCTACGGCCCTGGGGCGGATGCATGACGCGAATCGCGGAATCGCTCCAGTGTGTAAGGTGTCGCGAAGTCGCTCTCGATAATATAGCTCGATAAAATCGCGGCAATGTGCGGAGGCTTTCAATCAAATCTGACAGCTTCGCCGAAAGAAGTAGGTACAAATTTCTGCCACAGCGTGCGCTGCGATCGACTTGACAGTTCTTAACACCCACTTCGCTCATAGCCAATAACCACATAAAACGCTTTATTACAAACGGCGCATTTAACCCGTGCAAAAATTTTAATTGCCTGTTCAAAATCATTTACGTCCCTGCGGCGGTTGCAACTTACTTGTCGCATAGCAGCACGACGTTCATTAAGCCTTGATAAGTTCATGTATGCCCTCATCTGAGAAAGTCTATAGGCCCGCTGCTCTTCACTTTCATTTGAAATGTTTATTGCATTTCTTTCCCTATTTTTCTTTAAACGCTCTTTCCTCTCGTCACTACTTTCTTCCAAACGGCGCTTCCTCATTTGAGCAGCGTGTTTAGTAGGCCTACCCATATTATATTTAAACAAAAATACACTTAGGTACTTACTTCCCGATAAAAATGGAAAAATAAAGTAACTATTTTTTTTAGAAGAAAAACCTAAAACTGAATTCTAGAGAATACCTACCTATATGTACAAACTTAAACTAAATAATAATATTTTAATTAGATCAAAGCAAAGAGCATGAAAAGACATTCAACGAAATTATTGATATCTATACCTATACCTACCTACCTAGTTACAATTAATAATCAGTTATTTTACCAAAGCAAAAATAATATATCTTGAAAGTCTCTTCTATTACTCGTAGTTGGTGTATCAACGCGAAATATAGATGGGATAAAAGAAATCGAACGAAAAATACCGGCCTCACGCGTCTGCCGGTTCTGGTAGGTAGTTCACAGTTCACTCAGGCACAATCCTAATCCAGCGTCAATCTCTACCCCGCTACCGTCCAACGCAACGACGCCGCCGGCAGCCACAGCTGCGCTGAGCGTGCCACCGCGCCGCCCCGTGCCGTTCGGAAGTTTCTTGCAAAGGCAGGATTACGCTGTCCTTCCTGGCTAGCACCGACCAAAGTACTCTGTGGCACCGACTCCAAAAATAACTAAATTTTATATTGAATAGATGGATGGAATATGCAGGATGAGAAATAATATGCACAAACTATTATGAATGTGAAACTTTGACGCCGCGGACATTTATTGACAGATCTCACAGCGGAAGTTTCGAAATTAAAATCTTTTTTTTTAAAGATTATTTACTAGCCCGGTTACAAGACCTTTAGGCTAAATCTTATTTTATTTTTAATTTTCTTCTGCTTTCACATTAAAACGTTGGTATTCGACGTTTTGATGGTTCTTTGTTCTTTCTTTCTTTGAACTGAGTTCAAAAATACTTCGCCTATGACTAGTTCAATATTTTTTTCTATGGACTAGTTCGCATTAATTTGTTTTATCCATAGGCCAAGTATTTTTCGCTCACGCTGGTAGACTGAACATCAGTGTAACCGCGTATGAGACAGCGATAGTAATAAAATCCAATACAATTTGTATGAAAATAGATGTCTGACTCCGGAGTCAAACAGCCGTCGTAGAACAAAAAAGTGGTTACGTCGATAAGGACAGCAATAAGTAGCGATCTTCTTTTTTAACTAGAGTGAATTTGCTATGTGCATCTCTTACTGAGTGAATATGACAAGACACATGCTTCCTTCTAGTTCCTTCTCTTTCTAAGGTTTTATCGGAGTCGGTGTCAAGCCAAGCCAAAAAATTACTGCAAGCCCAGTTGCGAATCGTACAGGCTTGACACCGACTCCGATAAAACAAATTAATAATCTTATAGATGCGCACAGTGGCGTAACTATACCATCTGGGGCCCGTGGCATATTCTTTTGATGGGGGGCCCTATCAGTAAAAATCGTCACGTTGTAGGTACTCAGTTTAATTTTAATAAACTTCGAGGTTTTCAGCGTACTCAATTACGTTGAGTTCAGGTACGTTGTATATGTCACAGTCCCACTACGAGGCCTATGGCCATTACAATGTAAAAAAATATTTTTGAGCTCGCGGCCTCTTGGGCCGGGGCCTTGGGTCGGGGGCCCGTGGCATTTTGCCAGCCCTGCCACCCTATTGCTACGCCACTGGATGCGCACGTAAAATTCATCGACTGCAATATAATTTTTTCCTTTTTTTAGTTTTAAAGTCTGTTTTTATCATGGTTTTTATTTACGTTTTTCTAATGTTATATTTTTTTTGCTTTTGCGGTAGGCAGAGACGTTTTGCGGTAGGGTCTTCAACTCTGCCATGAATGATCTCTGGAATTGGCTTTTAATAGCCATTATTTTTCTTATTACTGTCTCCCGTTTGCCATGGAGCGAAGTCGGATATTAGTTTTTCCTACTTCTCCTATCTTTTTTAATTAAATTCATTGCGGGTTCCAAGACAGATTAGATAGCCATGCCCCGGGCTCGCTGGACTACATTGTCTGTTGTGAATCGTCGTCGCTGTTGATCCTAGTTTACGGGAGTTACAGCGGTGGGAATGTGTGATAGGCCTATGCCCAAAAATAGTGTGACTTGCAATCGTGGTGAAGAATTTTGTCTACTAATATGAAGGCTGATAGAAAAGAGTGTGCCGGACGTAGCAAGGGTTCAGTAAATTATTACAAAGAGGCTCTCTTCTTGAACCCCACATAATCAAAGTAATAATTATTTACAGCAAATCCAAGCAACTGGTTTATCCCAGCAAGCGAAGTTCCAGCCGACGCTGGTAATGGGGGGTTCTTCCCGTTCGGCGTGTGGGGTACGCTGAAGGGAGCTGCGGTGTGCTTCTATGGCTTCGTGGGGTTTGACGTCATCAACGCTACGGGGGAAGAGGTGAGCTGTTGAAGTTTAAGAGGCTGTACCCGTTAGTGCGATCTATACAAACGAAGTTTTATTCTAAAGGGTACCTACACCCTAGTTATGCTCAGACTTTCGAACTGGACAACTTTCTCTATGGAGCCAACTACGACATAGCTAAAAATAAATCAGCTGTTCCACATAAAACTGCAGTAAGTATATAGTAGTAGTCCAACCGATTTCGGTTATGGCGACTGCTGCACTCTCTCACGCCGCACATGTGCTCTCATATGGCTGGCATAACCAATTTTTGCCTTAATGTTCGGCTGCAGAGGGCACACGCCAGCACTCCATCCACATAGTTGTAATGGTAGGCCACAGGTGAGCGGGCCTTTAGCTCATCGCGCTTCCTTTCCAGCTCGTCACGTCTGCGCTCCTCGAAGTCAAACACGCTATTCTGCACCAGTTGCCTCCACTCGTCTCTGTTTATTTCGTGATTGTTATGTTACACCCTGTGCAAGGCGAGGTGACGGCAGATGGAGCAAAGCATTGTCCGGGTGGTGGCTGAAGGAAGGGAAGCGAAGTGAGCGTCGTTCGGCGGCACTACGGGAGCTACGTGGATGCGAGATGCTCAGGACAGAAGAGGGCATGAACAAATGGAAGCCATATATAAAGCAGTGGGTGGATCGAGGATGTGGATGGCGATATTTTTTTAAACACGATCTAGAGGCTAATATCTGTATTTTTAATGCTAGGAATAATTTCGATCAGCCATAGCCGACACATTTTTCTTTTCATTTGCATTGTTTTTTCACAGGTCCAGGAGCCGCGTCGTACAATACCTCGGGCAATCTTGACTGTCCTGTTGATTACGTTCTTCGTTTACGCGGGTGTCGCCACTGTGGTCACTATGATGGTCCCATATTATTTGTTGGTGAGTGTGGTGCTGATGAAAGTTTTTTGTAGTAAGATTTTTAGTAGAGCGTCGGTGGCGCGTTGCGGAGAGGTATCCGGGTTCGAATCCGTACGGAAAACATACTATGTACTTAAGTACAAGTGTGCTTCTAGATCCTATATTAAATAAATTATATTGACTTTGACTTTGAGTACCAAAGAGTTTTTCTAACTTATGTACCTACGTAATACCGACTGCTCTCAAACGGTGAAGGAAAACATCGTGAAGAAACCAGCATACGCTGAAGAAGAAATTCTGATGCGCACGCGTGGTAGACTAATGCCCATACACTCTTCCTAAGGGTAGGCCTGTGCCCTGCAGTGGGACGTATATGTAGGCTGATGATGATGAGGATTTTCGGACGCGCCCATGATAGGGTTCCGTAGCCATTGCATAAGTCTCAAGGCCATGACATACGGCGGTTATAAGACACTTTAAGCCAACGTTGTACTCTTCTAACGCACGCACGTTGCTAATGGCTTCCTCTTACTTGCACAGGAATATTCAGAATTATCCTCATTTCACTAACAATGCACTCACTCCAGTTTCCGTTGGCATTTTGAATTGAAAGTGTAAAATACACGCCTCGAAATTTACGCATGCGGAATTTCTCACAATGCTTATGATTACAGGTTTAAAACTTCCTTGATTGCAGGATAAACTAGCGGCAACAGCAACAGCTTTCTCTTACGTTGGGTGGGAATGGGCTAGGTGGGTGGTCACCATTGGAGCAATCTGCGGCATCCTGGCCAGGTATGTAACTCCGTCCGGCGTGGTGGAGTAATGGTCCGCTCTCTGAGGAATTAGTTTGAAGTTGTCTGGGCTCTCTCGGCCTAACCAATGGTCCTAAGAGTACGGGCGGTTGCCAGTTTTGCCTTTTAGCTAATGACATTGTCTTCTTAGTTGTATACGTCTCAGGGATAAGATAAAAACGAGTTTGGTCCAATCACGGAGGATGTTTAAATAACAACACGATTTTATCATTTCCTTAAACAAATCTAGTGATCAAATCCCAAAATTGTTTCACTGGTCCGCCGCTTCTGGCGGTTGGTGGCATAGCACGGACACCGGACCAAGGTCTCTCTCTACTGTGGTGAATGGTTAAAATACACTGATAGGTTTTCTAGTCAACCTTTACGGGAGAGGGGCAACGGGCAACGACCCTCGCTCTGGGGCGTTTTTTGTCCAACGTATCTCTTTAGCCATCCAACGTGGCAATGCCGCTAGGTACGTTCGGTACAGACACAACCCGGGTTATTCGAGTAAGGGGGTTCGTATTTGAATACTTCTGTGTGTCCGGTGAATAACGGTCCAACTCAAAAAATGCAACTTTACAGGAGAGCCTAAAAACATAATTTTTTGGTAATAAAAATTATTTTCTCGACTACCGTTTCATATTTTTTCAAGCAAATCACTGTGTCTTCTAGATATTTTTATGCTCTTTTATTATTAATATGGTTTAGTCTATGAAATACTTACCATGCTTGAGATATTTCGTTCAGAAGTTGAATTAAACCTTTTGACACTAATAAAAATACGTTACATTATGATTTAAATTGAGTTAGGGCCTTTTACACTTCAAAATAACTTTGGTGTAAAATGGTTTATGTTATTTTTTAATTTCATTTTAATTCCAATCCTTTCTTAAATACACACCACCGGAAAACTTACTTTGTTAACTGAATGAAAACGAATTGATAAAAGTAGTTTTATTTAGGTAAAACAAGCTCATCACAAAATTACAAAGTGTTTTTTGAGTTAAATTATTTTTCACAAAGGTAACATTTTGTGCGTATGGATTTAAATCTAATATTTAATATTATTTTTGTGGAATAATATAACAAACACTTGCAAAATGTACTTTCTAAGCTCACTGTTTAAGCTTTTAATATCCACCATAATCAGCATTAAACTTAAGTGACACAAAAATCAGACATTTTCTAGAAAAAATATTTATTTCATTATTAACTAGGTAAGTAATTTTATCATATATAGTTATATTTTTTTGATGGGTAACACTAGCTTAGATACAAATTTTGTGACGTGGGTAACACCGCGTGGTATCAGTAATGCTGGAAAGTGAAATATTAAACAAAAAACCATTATAAAAACATTACAAAAACAAATTCTAAAGCGGCGCATGCTTAAAAACTTATCAAGTTAGAACTCACGATTCTGTGCCTCAAAATTTTATGACCAGTCTAGTCTAGTATTGTCATACTTAATATACGTTTGATATCCGGTTCGCTTTGCAGTGTTGTTATTATACAAAATACAAGATATTTTAGGAACAATATAGTTATATTCAAAGAATAAACAACAGATTCTTTCTTTACGTACAGTACAAGCCATGCTTGAAGTGCGGTTCGGCAATCCCTATCTAAAACAAGACCTGACATTATCACTTAGTTCAATCTAACAGTACCATCCTTAAAAAAAATCGCCAGATAGTATTCATACTAAGTGATTCTTATTCTCACTACATAAAAGAAAATATTTGGTGATAGACGGTTTAACTCACTTATTCGACATACATTTTTGGTGAGATGTATAGCGTTCTCCCTAGTCCCAGATGATGTCAGTTTCCGTACTTAGCCCACTATCAAACGCGCATCATATTCATAAGCTACACTTGATTTTTAATGTAGGTATTAACTATTAAGGTTTTTGAAATTTGGTTTAACTCAGATAAATCATATTTCACAAAACAAAATAAATTGTGTCGAAGGATTTAAGTCGAAATAAATCCATGTTCACCTAATTTTATATTGTTTTTATGATCTAACTCTATTTCAACCATTGTGCACGATAAAAAAATGGACTTAAATCGTTTTGTAATAAGTCTATCTCTGGAGTTATTAAAGGTATGAATATTCCAGTAACACCATTTTGTAGAGAAAAAAAAATTGAGTATTATGGCATTAAAAACTCATTTTGGATCTAAGTTGAGTTAGACCGTTATTCACCGGACCCACAGACTTGTTTTTCTACAGTTTTATGAATTACTAAAATTTTGAGGATTTAATGGTCAATGCATTCTCATTGCAGTCTCTTCGGTTCGCTGTTCCCGCTGCCTCGGCTACTGTACGCGATGGCCAGCGACGGACTCTTGGCGCACTGGTTCGCTAGAGTTAGCGCTAAGCGGAAGTCCCCTGCCATCGCTACCTTGATACCTACATGTGTGATAGGTAATGGTATCATTAATCATTGTGTGTGATTGTGAGTGAAGGACCTAGCTAACCTTTGACCACATCATTATCATCATCTCAGCCGATGGATGTCCACTGCTGGACATAGGCGTACCCCAAGAATCCAACACGTAGAGGCCCATCAGACAATTTAATCAAAATAATAATGTGAAACTAACCGGAAAATATCCCAGTGTACACTACTGAAGTGCATCCAAAATGGCAGACGGTGACTCGCAACATTTTCTGAGCAGCTTAGAGTGGAGACGTAGTAAAAGTATTATGCGCGCGACAACGTTGCACCGTGCCTTTTCTCTCGCTCTTTTACGAGCCATGTGAACGAGAGATAAGGCGACTTTGCTGTCACAGTAGGTAAATAGATAGCTTTTCTGTAACGTGGCTATGTCGCGCTGCCGCGGTTCTTCCAAAATGTGGGTTTATGGAGGTGCTACTTGGGAATGTTCCTCCATTGAAAAGGGAAGATCTTCCACCAGGCTTAGTGTGAAGCCTGGGGACCGGCCGTGATCCAACAGTTATAACTCGCATTCGATTGTGAACTATATTTGTAGTTGGTTACGAGTTACTTATTTTCGGTGAACGTTGTCTTTGTATGGAGCATATTTCCGAGAGCGATGGTATCGCCATCTGTTAGCTTCTTTGCTATAACTTTGTGGGTGTGGACATCTATGGCAAGTCCCCACAGGTTAAAGTCTTGCTGTTATTAGTGTTTCCAAGTCTCCAATGTAGCGAGCGACATCATCGGATACCAACAACCTAAAATAAATGTCGTTCATATGATTACAGCGATCCTGGCATCCATCTTAGAACTGGAGCAACTAATCCTGATGATGTGCGTGGGAACTCTCCTCTCTTACTCGATAGTGGCTGCTTGTGTTATATTGCTGAGGTGAGACTTGGCATATAGTGTTATCATTTCATCGTTCACGATCTTGACATTTAATTCATGTTGTCATACTACTGAACAGTACAACGTAGCAGTGCTGAATTTTTGAAAATTTTTTGGTTTTAGAATGACAGACCCGACTGATAAAAAGAAATCTAAAAGTTAAAGATAACATTTCAGCGAGGAGTAATTTAACTATAAACAAACATAGTTATAGCCTGTAGGATCCTACAGCAGGGCAAAGGCCTCCTCTAACGAATAAGGGTTAGCGGGAGTCGGTACGTGGGCCTAGTGCGGGTTGATGGAGGCAATATAGTGGTCTTAGTGTAGGTACTCACTTGCGGAACGAAGCGAACGTTCCGTTGAACAGGCGTCTACTAGGAAAAATGGCGCATACTGGTTTGTCACCGGTATAGGGAAAAGCGTTGCTCGCGTATTCAACCGAATGTTCCGCAAGTGTGTCCCTACACTTACTGTTAAAGAATTTTAATCGATTGCTGCGCCTCCAAACCAGGTATTCATATTCCTGGTCCGACTTTAAATACATGAACAATAAGGGCACAAAGGCGTTCTTACACTCACTGCTAGTCCAGAGGAGTGCTGCTAGTTACAAGTGTGAAAATTAAAAGATTTTGTTGATGTCTTACAGATATCGCTCCAAGTCCGATCCGGTACTGAATGGTAACTACGTAAAACAGATGATCGGCTACGGCGACTCGAGACCTACTCGCGTCACTTCACGGATTGTCATCGTATCTCTACTACTATTCGGTGAGTTTTCTTTTATTGAAAAATACGTATTGCCCAGGGAGCATTCTACTGAGGATAATAACTCGTATATTCTATATTTCAGTATGCCTATGCGTTACAATGGCGCTGATACTAGTAAACTTAGAGAAGCCGGTGATAGCGGTGTCGGTCCTGCACGGGTTTGCGGTTGTGCTGATTATAATAATGATGATGCAGCCACAGGCTAAGGAAGAACTTAAGTTTAAGGTACGAAGGTTTAATTATTGATGTCCATCCACATTGTATGAATGTAGCAGAAGAGGAAGACCGAAGAAAAGATGGATGGACTGTGTAAAAGATGAAAGAAACTGCCTCCGTGGTCTAATGGTTAAGAGCATTTGGCTCCTGACACGGAGGTCGTGGGTTCGATTCCCACGGGGGACACCTAGTGATATGTCACTTTGTGCGTTTTTCCCCAGTTGGTTGGGACATTGCAGGCTAATTCACCTGATTGTCTGAAAAAGAAAGATGATTTCGTGCTTCGGATGGCACATTAAGCCGTTGGTCCCGGCTACTATCTATGGTGGTAGTAGTCGTTACATAAAAACCACGTCAGAGGCCTTAAGGCGGTTTGAATAAACTCTGACACCCACTATCTTGCCCACACGATAAGAAGATGTGTAAAAGATGATATATGTAAGAAAGGAGTTGGCGCTGATGTGATGAAAGGATGATGATTAAATATTGCGCTGACCCTAAATCATTCGGTAGGGTCAAATGCTGTGATTATAACGGGCAGCAACACGGTGAGAGCATCAGAGATATTGACGATGCCTGAAGGAATTAGTCTCCTCTTGCAACATCCGTCTGGGTTGATGCTATTTGCAGCCGGATACCACAGGGGCATATCTCTCTTGTAGTCTTGTATCATTTTAGAATTAACATTGTATGTTGTGTATTTCAGACGCCTATGGTGCCGATCGTCCCTTGTCTCAGCATTTATGTGAACGTTCATCTAATGATCCTCCTCAACATACAAACTTGGATAAGAGTCCTTATTTGGGCGTCCATTGGTAAGTGTTCAAGTTACATATAAACAGCTGTTTAACGCTCGATAATAATTTTGATTTTTTTATTACATACTGGTTTAGTATGGATAAGGATTAAAAATTGTAAATATGGAAATTGTTATAATCTCGAAACGAGTAGGTAGTAATTGAACGATAACTTGCGGGGATTATTGCCATCCCCGGGCTCGCTGAACATAATTTTCTAGAGTTTTGAGTGGTCGCCGCTGTTGATATTTTCTTACAGGAGTTACAGTGGTGGGCCGAGCTCATTTAAAAAAGGTAGTAATTTATATAAATAGATTCAAAACATTAATCTCCTTATTTCAGGTATACCAATCTACATACTGTGTATAGCCTGCTACAAACGTGAGAACAATCTGGAAGACAATCTTAAAGCTTATTCAAAAACAAACTTAAACGGTAAAACGCCTGTTAAAATTATAGTTGAAGCTCCCAGCCCTCCTGCGACTTTGAACAGAAGTACTTATAGAGATGACGAAACAGACAATATCGAAGTAGAAAATAATAAACAACAAGAAAACGTTGTCACACACGCATTCAAAACAGATGAAATACTAGTTGAACAGGCCATAACAGAAAACAACGAAGAGAAAGAGGCTAAAATAATAGATTTACTGGATCAAGTATTACAGGCAGAAGAAGACAGTTACGGAGAAATCATTAGTTTAAAAGATCATAAAGAAGTTTTAACTGAAACTCCTGCAACAGAACCCTCTATACCGCATAGGAAATCTCTGAGTGAACTATCAGACGCGGGATCAGACGCATCCTTAGGTAATCAAGTGTTATCCAAATATGATGTTATAGCTCAGGTACACAGAGAAGACATGCCTAAAGTAAATGAAGAGGAGGAAAAAGAAAAGGCCGAAGAAATTGAAAATATTGAGCATGAAGAAGTGACACCGTTTAATGATAGTGAATCAAATTCCAGGACAGACGAGTCGGGGTATTCAGATACAATCGATAAGAACGGTTTAAATGATTCTACTGAAGATACTAGAGATGTTCCTAATATACCACCGCCCCCGCCATTCGACGAAAGCTACTTTGCTAGTCCGTACTTCAAAAAGTCTTACACAATATCATCACGACCTACAAGACAGAAATCTGTAGAAGAAGAAAATAAACCGAGAGAAAGTATTAAATCGAACAATTCACAAGACGATAATAATATAGTTTTTGGTAGCGATAGACAAATGAATTTCATGTCCAAATTGAACAATTTGTTTCAGAACAAAATATCTAATGAAGGAGAAGAGCAAAGGAGGCGTTCAAATTCCACTGGAGACGTTGCTGAGGCTTCCGAGTTTGTTATAAATAGAGACAGACCCGCAATCTTCTTAGATTTGAAAAAAGAAATAGCGGCAGTACATTCCACGCCAAATTTAAGACCTGTTAACGTAGAAGATAAGCAGGAACCTGAAGTTGAACAAGAAGACGACGTAGAAGACATAAGTATGAGTAAAGAAGACTTGAAGTCTAAACTTGAGAATATATTTGCAGCTGGTGGTCCTAAGAGGAATCCGAGACTTATGAAGTCGAATCCACCTACGCCCGATAATTCGTACCAGACTGATGCCTCAAGCACAGAAAGTATTGCTAAACTACCAAAAATGGAGAAAAACGACACACTGAAGAGACAGAAAGATAAATTCGGAGCTGTATTGAATTCGTTGAATACTTTCAGATTGAGTAAGGATGAACAATTTTGATTTTTATGGCATTGTTCCTAATAACAAGCTACATAGACAATTTTTGAGAGTTACGCGGTTATTAATTAAGCTATGACGTCCCGTGATCATGGCAGTTGTAACACTGCCGAAATATCGGGAACTCCAAAACAAATAAAAACGCGGTAAGAACCCGTTATAATGATTATTTCCGAATGATTGAGGCACTGATTATTTTCAGCTCAAAATGTCGTAAAAGCTAGTTAGCAATGCACTTTTTTAACACGTTTATGGAAAGAACGTAATCTACTAAAGTATCCGAATGCAACGTCTCCTGAGCGCAACGTATAAAAGTACTGAGACATAGCTCAGTGATTTTAGAAAATAGAAATGGATTTGGTTTATAACAGTGTATAAACCTAGTCGTATGTTTAAGAGGCGTATTATACAAGCGATTTTTGAGCCTAGGCGATGTCGTCACAGCACCACCGCGACACTGATTGATCTCGGAAATATCGCGACGATATCATCGGGGAACTTCGTCAACGCCTACGTTCAAAAATAGTTAGTGAGACGTTGCCCTAAGTAAGTGCCTTATTTGTGAATACTGAACTAGTGCGTAAATGTACAGTGACTTTACAAAACGAATTTTAGGTTTAAGTCTTACTAAACTACAATAAGACTGAAGTGCCACAAAGATGCTTTATAAACTGAAAAGTGATAATGATCAAAATATTAATATTTATAACAGAGGAGTTGTTGTACTGTAATGTCAGAGTTGTCCGTTATTAGATTTTAAGAAAACGCAATTTTTTACCGTCACACTGGACAGAGTTTCAGTACTACTGGTGAAACGTGGATGTTCTGAGGTTCCAGAATATCTCATATTTTAGTTTGACTACCCACTCGGGGAATATAGTCAATATAGGTACCAGTAATGTCGCACTGTTACATAACGAACCTTGCAATAGCCCAGCCAACAATAATAATTCATTCAATATTTTAGAAATATCAAAAGATTTTCATACCCTAAGTTCACACCTAGCTTTCATTACCTATATTTAATATTATTATCGGATATCAAAATACTGATAACCCTGTCAATTCAATGGAATTTCTCTTTTGATAACAATGTTTTGTAAATGATAATATAATTGTAATATATTATGTTAATTAAATGTGTAAAGACAACCTGTTTTTAGTTCTATTCCATTTAGCCATATCACACAAGCGATTTCTAAGTCGCGATATAACCAGTACATTCGCCGCGATTACACCGCAATATCGCCGCAACATCGACACGTTATCGCCGCGATATTTCTGAGATCAATAAGTGTCGCGCGCGACGGAATAGCGGCGCGAGGCGGAATCGCAGCGATAATGCTTATGCGACATCGCTTGCTCTTAAAAATGGCTTGTGCGATATAGCAACCCCTAAAATAAAGCCATATCTGCATCAAAAAACAATGAAAGTAAAATGTTATAAAAATTAAATTTAATAAGAAACAAAATGCAAACTCAAAACGTACATAAAATTCAGTTAGTCTCAATACAGTATAGGTCCTTTAAAATGTGCTGTATCTCCATCTCTTTCGCAGTCGCCAACAGCAGATCGTCGATTATTTGCTCTGATACACTGAAACACAAATAAAAAAGGACTTTACACGTATAAAGGTAACCGCATATTACGTAGGTACTTCGCACACTATAGCTTGCAACGCATTGATATTGACGGATTTTTAGTTTGACGCTCAGAGAAAGGATTTCTTTAAGGCCTCCGCACATTGCAGCGATATTATCGAGCGATATTATCGACAGCGATATCGCGACACCTTACACACTGCAGCGATTCAGCGATTCGCGTCACGCATGCGCCCCACCACTAACAATGTGCGGAAGCCTTTATTCTAAAGCATATAGTCCGCATCAATTTACGATAAATATAAAGGTCAAAAAAAGTGGAAAGCCTTTTAATTGACTTGGAAATATCATCTGTCCCATACAAAACTGCAGTACTTACTCGACTAAATTTGTATGGAACAGCAGTTTTTTTACAATTTCGATGTTGACTCCGTAGTAAAAGTTGTTCAGTTTGATGAGTAGAATGCTGAAGTTATCTGCAAAAATTTTTTTGTTCTAACCACTAGACAGAGCACGCAACGCGGTGCACTTGCGTACATTGAAACGTAAGCAAAAAGCCCGCAATCCGCATCCCGCATGCGAGCGTTTTTCTTCAACACAGCGTGCAATGTAAGCAAATAGTCTGCAATCCGGGAATCCGCAGAAATGTCGGGACTAACAAAGCATTTCCTAAAAATCTATATAAATTCTGTTCATACCTGCTTATCATCTCCCATGGCTTCCCGACAGCACAGTTAGCGTACATGGAACTAGTGAGCATATGCTGCACGAACTTAGTCCTGTACTGGTAGAGATTCTCTGCAGTTTTGTCTGGTATGTTGAAGTTCAGACGCAGTCGGTCCACGTCCTTGGCCTTCGAAGACTTCGGCTTGTGTACCTTCTTTTGTATTGTCTCTTCTAGGATCTGTGGAAGGTCATGGGAGTTTTGGTGGGATGCTTGCACGACAAAAGTGTTCTTCTTTCTAGAGTAACCAAAAAAGAGAGCACAATAATCAGACCACGCGTTATCTTCAGTTTAAAACGAATTTAGTGACTTATTAAGAAATATTTCTTTTAGTAGGCACAGTTACCATTTCAATTTATTTTTCAATCTATCAAATCAGCTAATATCGACCCTCTAAGTGTAGTGACACATCTGTTGAAGACGCCTGCAAAACTTTTCCCTACACCGCCGGATCCTCCTGATTCTATACAAAAAAGCTTAGTCGTGCATTTGCTTAAAAAAAAATTAAAATTCAAATACTTTATTTCAAAAAATATTCATACACATGAAAGTCTCACGAAGACAAAAGGAGCAACTTAGTTGGAAAAAAAAAATGCAGTTTGACTACTTCATGATAAATAAATAAATATGATTAATATTCAACATCAAAGCAAATGAAGCGCATCATGCCTGTCACCTTGTATTTGATATGCAAGTCGATAGCAAAGTTTGAATAGTTGCTTATGAATTAAAGGACGCAAGAGCTGATTCACTAAGGACAATGTTTTGCATACCTTCCTGTTATGTGGAGAAGAGGTCGGCGTCATTCACGGAAGAGAGAAATAATATAATGGTGATTTTTAGCATCATTGAAATGATGATTGGTATACTGCTCCTTGATTCATAATTATAACGCTTGAGTGTGCGCTGTGTGCGCTGAATTCGTGATAAATAAGCGGGCAAAAAGCCTTTCTCATTTAAATGATAGGTTATTGCCATGCCTATCACGACACTTGTAATAATTAGTTACGTACGTAATTTAATCCAAAATTCCTAAATCTTTAGCAATTTTTCGTCAATCGATAGCCAACTGCATAATTAAAACAGCTAAAACAAATTGAAAAGGCGACTAGAAACAGTACACTGTTCACAAAAGTATCGTGGATAATAACTCAGTATCCATTCTGCGATCCGCGGCATTTTAAGGGCCTGGTGCTTAGAGTGTAATGAATGACACATCTACCTAATTCACGCAACGTCATATACGCGTCTACCAAAAAAATGGCGCGTAATTGTGTGTCAGGATCTCAGGATGCGGGTTAGTACTGAAAATCAAGTTAACGCGTAAATCGGCTGTGTAAATTCAGCAGGTGTGTCAACAGTTCATCACACTAAGACATACTCTGAAATGGAATCCGAGATAAAAAAAATTCAAACAAAAGAGCCTCTTTTGTTAGAAATTTTTGATCTCGGATTCGATTTCAGAGTATAGTCAACGCTTGCATGAAAAAAACATCAAAGGCACAAAAGATTATTTCAAAAGTTTCACACCCGGTGGTCACCTGGAGAAATCAAAACTTAGCGAGCAAGCCAGCCGTTACCTTTAGCAGCTGAGGAGTGCTAGGCTGCCGGGGGCTTCCTCCGTTTATGCAGAGGAGCTGAGCGTTCTTCGCTCCTGATGATCGGTCGCCCCGGTTCCTGCGGGTGAAAGTAAATTGTATAAAATTCTCAAAAAAGCCACGGTCGCAGTCGGGGTTGTGGACCACCACGGCTACTTTTCAGCTATACGCCCAGTATTTTCATTATTAACTACTGGGAGAAGGTGAATGTGGTCTCGCAACATAATGACTCATGTATTTTCGAGTATTATCCCCTTTCAGCGGTATCCTCCACTGAACGTCTTGATCAGACGTCCTGTCCTGTTTAATAAACGCGACAAGTGACAATTATCAATGACAATTCAGAGTACATTTCTGGTTCCTAATGACGCTAATCATGTGTCCTAGCATTCTCTGCAATGTACTATGAATTGTCATTATCAATTATCACTTGTCGCGTTTATTAATAAATAGGGCCCTGACCATCCCCTTAAAATAGTTAATTTTAATACTAATTTTGTTGACCATAAATAGGATCCATCTTTTTATGTTGACAATTTTTTAAGGGGATGATCAGACCGTCAAGCTGAACAACTATATCTATGGCACCAACATCGAAATCAATAAAAAAAAAATCTGCTGTCCCATACAAAACTGCAAACCTACTTGAGCCAAATGCACCTATGGGACAGCAGATTTTTTTTTATTGATTTCCATCATGGTTTCATGGAGTAAGTTGTTCAGTTTGATGGTCTGATCATCCAGTTAAAAAAGTGTCAGCATATTAAGAAGAACCCAGTATATTAAATGTTGTTCAGTTTGATGGTCTGAAGTAACCTGTTCGATATAACACGTTTACACCCTGTATTCGACTATTAGCACAAAGTGTTTGTAGACAGTTTGCTAATTGAAACGTTTCCACCTTTATTCATTTAAATATTTTATCCGCAATCACTTACAAACATCTCTGGCAGACAAATTTGGAATCTCTCCAACGAGCAAAACTTTGCACTTAGCGAATACTAATTTGATGATAATTAATTACAACTAAAAGTTGTAGAAGAGATGTAGTAGATAGTATTATGGTAGGAATGCAAACAAAAAACAATAGGTAGCGAATAATTTAAATTAGTTAAGGGGGTTGCAGAGACGTTCACAGGCAACTAGATGGCGCGCGGGAGCATCATTCCTGATTTTATCACATTTTATTTTATATCTTCGTAATTATGTTATAAATTGCAAATGTTATTTGAGATGCGTAATCTAGATTTTCTTAACTATTTTTCCATATATAAAATATTACTTTTGTTAATACCGTCTACGAATGTTATACTTACGTCAAAGTTTTGTATGAAATTGATTAAAATTAAATGTATATCAAATTCGTATGAACAATAAAATTACTATAACTTGTAGCTAGATCAGTAAAACATAAACACAAGTGCCCGCATAATTGAAAATTTTGATTGAAATCATCACAATTACGAGATATAAAATAAAATGTTATAAAATCAGGAATAATGCTCCCGAGCGCCATCTAGTGTAGTGTCTTGCCCTCTGCATCCCCCTTAAGGTGGTTGCAGAAGTGTCAATTTCATACAAAACTTTGTCGTAGAACATTCGTAGACGGTATTAACGACGACAATGTTTTGTATGGACGGAAACCACCTTAAATATTTCATGAAATGTCGAACCGACGTGTAATCCGAAACAGATTTTTGCCACTTTCCTTAGCTATGTTTAAAATAATTGCCGTTGGTTCCGGCTTAGAATGGACCACCCCAATTTTTGCCATGGGTGTCGTACGAGGCGACTATGGGATTAAAGGTTTCTTATGCAGTGTTTTTATGGGCCAAAGGCTAGCCACCTTTCACCACTTGACACGTCATTCCATCCTGAAACCTAAATTGCTAAATGTGAGCATTGCTACAACTACATTCATAAACAGAAAGTTGGTAGTTACAGTAATGTTTTTGATCACCATGAAAGAGATGATGGTCGTGATTTTATGTACCTATTTTTCATAAATATCAGCAGTTTTCAATACGTGTATGATGATGTTTCTAGGTGTGATTTTGGCTGAGATCCCTTCAAACCTCTCAATGAAAGAACTTTGAACTAATATAATGTAAATGGACGAAGCACATTCACTCAGCTCAGTCGTGTCAAACAGCATGAGTTATGGTATTATGATGTCATCGGTCTAGACGACACTCCCCATTGACTACCGAGTCCTACCCTATATACTCTCCTGTTAAATGTCGTCTAACATTTAATTAACCTTTTGTTAATACGATAGTTCTTTGGACAGTACCCGAATGCGTAAATGTGCGCTGCATACAAACAAGGTCTGGTGAGGTGATATTTTCAATACTAACCAATTAAAGTCTATGAAATTCAGAAACAATATAGAATTCTTCATAATCTCTGTTTGTATGAAGTCAGACTTTCGTTAAAATATACAGTTTTAGTGCTAGGATTAATTTAAGATTTGTATGGAAATCTTTGAGGCAAATTTAATTGGTTAGTATTTAAAATATCACCAAACTTCGTTTGTATGGAGCACTCTCCGAATTATATTCCCTTAACAGATGTATGTTATGGAACTTGATGCGTCTCTCCATATGCTAGGTCAGGGGTGGCCAAGAATTCGACTGCGGTCGACCGGTCGCCCGATAAAGTAAAAAGAAAATGAATCAATTTTTAAATATTCTGGTTGAGGAGGAAATATAGTTGATACTTACGACATACTTTTTGAAAGTGAATATTATTGGAAACTGTGACAGGTCCCCATAATGCCTACAAAAGCATATGCTCACGACTATATTCCCCGAGGGGGTAGTCAGAGATATTCTGAAACCTCAGAACATCCACGTTTCACCAGTAGTACCGAAACTCTGTCCAGTGTGACGGGGGGTGAGCACTACAAAAAGTAGTGTGAATCTGCGTTTTCTATGATGGAATGAAACATCAGTAGGTATCAATTGACAGATGAGCATTACAAATACCAATAATCCGCCACCACAATATTTAAATTTTATCAAAGAAATAATATTGGAGGTACAGTTTTTTATGTAGACCGCCAGGTAAATCTATCTTAACTATTATAAAACTGTAACTGAACTGTGTCTGTACATTGAAGATATTTCAAATCAACCTTTTTTAGAAATTTTGTCTGTCTGTTTGTCTGTTTGTTTGTGTGTTTGTTTGTGTGTTTGTTTGTTTGTTTGTTTGTTTGTTTGATCGCGCATCACGCAAAAACTACTGAACCGATTTTGATGAAACTTTTTTTGTTTGATAGCTTATGATCTGACTTAAAATCTGGTATATAATTTGTGCGGACGAAGTCGCGGGAAAACACTAGTGTACTATAAAAACGTATTATTACTATGTTGCACGTATCAATTGAAGCTCAACAAGTAGGTACATAATATCTCGTAAATGTAAGATTCGTCTATCCGCAGTAAAGCAGTGTTGCAAGATAATGTGGTTGATTTGTGAGATGTCTTCTCTATTGCTTCAACCTTGCCTGAGGACAGTTGATGTCATGCGGGAATTTAACGTCTTTCGTGGATAGATGATAGATTAGGAGCCGCGAGTAACATACTGCTGTATGCTCGACCAAGAAACTATTGACTTTAGGCTATAAAACAGACAGTTATACAGGATGTAATAAAACACCCTAGTAATACTATGGGGGGGTGCTTCAGACCACCAAACTGAACAACTTTCACAATGTAGCAAAAAAAATCAACTGATTCATAAAGAACTGCACTAGGTACCGGCAGTGCCTCGTCACTCCCGTTTGACAGCTGCGTTAAAGTCGTGACGTCACATCGATCTTGCAAGATATTGGCTGTAATAAGGCGCATTTTAGTTAGCGTTCCTGAAGCGAAAAGTTTCAAATTCGAAAAAGGGGGTTGAGTGCAGTATCTGTTACGGTAGTAACTATTAAGTAAGCTGTGGTACTGACTCGACTAAAATTTATGGGACAGCAGCTTTCTTTATTTTTTCTCGATGTGCTCTCATAGTGAAAGTTGTTCAGTTTGATGGTCTAAAAACCACCTTCAGTATTACTAGGGTGTTTTGTTACAACCTGTAAAATTATCTGGATCACCGTTTCACTGAGACTAGGTAGCCGGTTGTAGCTTTGAAATTCCTTACTTGATCGGGTCCCGACAGTCCTCCCATTTCAGGCTCGCATTGGTAGGGAACTATACCAAAACAACATTAACTCAAAGAGCACGCATTGGACACGCTTAGCTTAGCCACAACCACGAACCACGATTCAACCAGAGGGGGTGAGGTAAAAAGTCGGTGGGAGGCAGGGAGTGTTCATACTTTAATTCCTTACTGTAACAAATAGTAACTATCCATATAGGGTGTAAGGAAAAGTATCATCACAGATTACCCCCAACCTTTAAACCACATGTAGAGTATGTGAACAAACTGAACAACTTGTACTATAGGAACAAACCTGTCAGAGAAAACAAAAAAAATCTGCTGTTCCATACTAAAGTGCATCATACTTACTCGACTAAAATGAGACAGCTGATTTTCTTTTTGCTCTGACAGGTTTGCTCCGATAGTAAAAGTAGTTCAGTTTGATGGGTAGAATATGTGGTTTAAAGGTTAATGATACTTTTCCTAACACCCTGTATCTCTGTCTTATACTGTGTTAAAGACATTGACCAGAAATACTAAGAAGTCAATGGTTAAAGATTATCAAATTGTCCAGTTTAATATGGGTTTTACAAAGACATTACGTTCACAGGTCAGGTCACTGGCTGCGATCCGATTAGTCATGGGGTTTCCACTTTTCAATACTAGTATATCGCAGGAAGTGCTCGTTAGTGCAGTGATAGAAATGATGACCGAAGTTAACCAACGTCACACGGTCAGGCCTTTCGATGGATGACTGTTTTAGTGGTATTAATGAGCGCTTCCCGAGTTTGTCCCGGATAGTGCCGAACGATGGCATTGGCGGTAGTTGATCGAGGTAGCTTGAAAAAACTTAGAGAACTGATACAATCATAGACTGTCTTAAACTCTAGCGATACACTTGCCCTTTCATAGAAGCAACATGTTACACTTGAATGAGGTGTACGCACCTGATTGATGTTCCCGAGTTCACTTCGTCACTATGGCAATGGCAGACCGCAATGTGTCATTTTGTGTTGTTTTGTGTGACATGTTGTTTGTTTGAACGAGCTTGTCTATCGCTAGAGTAATATGTCTATAGATACGATACAAGGTATATACTGTAATATACCTATCGACTAGAACCTTAACAAACATGAAAGATTCATTTCCTGCAACAATATATCAATAGCAATGTTCACCAGACTAAATCGGAAATAAAGCGGATACACTGACACTCTATCTAAGGCATTATCAACTCTATAACAATAGAAATAAGGTTGTAATTTTTAATGGGTTCCTATCGTATCGATCACCCCGTGACCTTGAATGGGGGAAGATGTACTATTAAGACAAGCATTGCGGGGAAGGGACGAACTGGTACTGAAGTAGGGTTGGCAAAAACAACGTTTAATTATGTTATACAATGTTCAAAGTTGCTTTAGTGGTTTCAGCTTAGAATGGACCATCCCATTTCTTTCTGTGGTCGACTAGCCGAAAGAGGGGATTAAGGGACAAGGTATCTTATGCAGGGTAAAATATTAGTAAGTCCGGTGGGGTAAGACAAACACCGGGGTAAGGCAAACACACTAACATAACTAGTAAAATACTGACTCAAACTCAGGTTTGATCAAAAATCAGACTCATATTGAAGTAAACAAATTGTTACTTTTATAACTGTCCCCATAACACTCCTATATTTATGTAAGATATTTACGGAGCTAGTAAAAGTGTTTGTCTTACCCCGAGTTATGGGGTATAAAATAAAGTATGTTTGTCTTACAAAATGCTAAACGGCAGGATGATCATACTATCAAACTGAACAACTTTCTGTATGGGACCAACATCGAAATCGCGATAAAAATCAGATGTCCCATAAATTTGAGTCTGGTAGGTAGGTACAGCAGTTTTGTATGGGACAGCTGATTTTTTTTCGCGTTTCCTGAGATAGGCTCCATAGTGAAAGTTAGATGGTCTAAGTTCACCGTTTCAGTTTGCGGAGGGCTGTCCCTTACGCCCTGTATAATACATATGGCAGGTGGAGTGGCCTTAACAGAGTGGTGGCCGACGTTAGGCAATGGCATGTCATGAGCATTGCGCAGGTTCAAATTCGGACCCTTATTATTTGACAGTACAGTGTTAGACTTTTTCGCAACGCACTGCCAACTATTGTTAATTAGAGCCTAAACAATAACAACATTATACAATAGAAAGATGACCTAAGCAGACGTGAGAACCTAGGTCTTACGGTGCCTCGAAGCTACGAACAATGGGATGAGCAGGGACATTAGCTCCAAGGATAGTTGATGCACAACATACCTACATGGATCGATAGCGTAATGATACGTGATTATGGTTATGGTGTAGTAGTAAAATTGTTTATACCGTTAGTCCTTATTTGTGTGAGAGTATATCTTACAGGGTGAAATTGATATCAATACCAATGAGTTTTTCGGAATTTATGTACGATTTGTAACACCACTGGCTTTTCGATGAAGGAAAACATCGTAAGGAGACCTGCATGCTTCAATTTCGAGGCATTTATTGCACGGATTGTAGTACCCACTGTCCATTATAAGAGGCGACGGGCTCACCCCCCGTCACATTGGACAGAGTTTCTGTGCTACTGGTGAAACTTGGATGTTCTGAGGTTTCAGAATATCTCTGACTACCCCCTCGGGGAATATAGTCGTGAGCATATGCTTATATGCTTATCCAGAAAAAAATCTGCTGTTCCATATAAAACTGCAATGCCAACTCGACTCAAATGTATGCAATAGCCGTTTTTTTTCTCCGATCGGTTTGCTCCCATAGTAAAAGTAGTTCAGTTTGGACTCTTAGTTTAAAAGGATGCTAATGATATCAATTTCACCCTGTATATCATTATCATCGTCACCCTATATACGTCCCACTGCAGGGCACAGGCCTTCATGGAGGATATATGGGTGTTAGTCCACCACGCGTGCACATTGCGGATTGGTAGACTTCACATACGCATCAGAATTTCTTCTTCAGCGTAGATATGCAGGTTTCCTCACCATGTTTTCCTTCACCGTTTGAGAGCAGTCGGTATTACGTACATAAAGAAATAGTTATTTGTTATGCTAGGCTGCAAAGTTGCTTTTTGGCGCGAGTACTTTTATTGAAACCTGAGCAAGCGAAGGATTCTAGGATTGAACCACGAGCGAAGCGAGTGGTTCAAATAATAGAATCCTGAGCGTCTAGCGAAGGTTTCAAAGGTACGAGACGCAGAATAACTTTGCAGCCGAGCGAAACACACAATTTTTCACCTCACAACAGCGAGGAAAAAAAACGAATTGCTAAAAAGAACATTTCAAAAAGTTTTTATTTTCGTGCTGGCCAGTGTCATGAAATAGTTATTAAGCATTTTCAGGGCATTGGCGGTATACAAAAATATTGAATAGACAAATTCGAATTTCAAAAACTCTTTGCACGCTAGCGGATAAAATACACTTTTGCACTCAGATTTCGAACAGTAAACAGAATCTTTCCGAGCTTGTGAGGTGAAAAACTCATTGGTGCATGTCGTCCGTGCGGATTCGAACCCGAACGCCGGACCCTCATGATTGAGAGTCCATACCTCTCCGCAACGCGCCACCGACGCTTCAAAACGTAATTAAGATTGACGGTGTTTTTGATTGACAGTGAAATAGCGAAATAAAAATCTGCTGTCCCTACATTTGGATCGAGTAGGTAACTTTGCAGTTTTGTTTGGTAAAACCGATTTTCTTTTCGCAATTTCGATGTTAGTCCCGTAGAGAAAGTTGTTTAGTTTGATGGTCTGAACCAGCCCCTGAAATACCCTGTGTATTATGCAGAAACGAAGTGTGTAGCTTATAAAATAGAATCGACACTGGATATATTTTGAGGTCAATTGTATTTTCCGGTGGTGCGTATTTGAAGTGTACCAGTCCGCTATGGGGCACACTTGGTGGACTAACGCCCGTACACCTCCACTTAGGGTAGGTCTGTGGCCTGCAGTCGGACGTATAAAGGCTGTGATGTATTTTTTTTAATCGTAGCTGGAGGCAATTACTGAACTGGGACTACCTACCTCAATGGGACATGGCGTATGTATACCTATTCATGTATGTAAGAAATAAATTAGGTACTGCATTTGATGACATAGTCATCTATCATCATCATCAGTCTGTCATCGTCCACTAGGTAGGTACTTGACAAGGCGCGTCACAAAACTGTCACGAACTGCCAGGCGTAGTGTAGGACGCCCTGCGGGGCGCTAGGAAGGCTGAATATACAGGGTGAAATTGATACCATTAGCATCCTTTTAAACTAACAGTCTACCCATCAAACTGACAGAACAACTTTAACTATGGGAGCAAACCGATTGGAGCAAAAATAAAATCAGCTGTTCCATAATAAACTGCAACGCCTGCTCGACCCAAATGTATGCACCAGCTGATTTTTATTTTGCTCCGATCGGTTTGCTCCCATAGTAAAAGTTGTACCGTTTGATGGGTAGACTCTTAGTTTAAAGGGACGCCAATGATATCAATGTCATCTTGTAGAGTTAAGGCCTCCGCTCATTGCAGCGATTTTATCGAGCGATAATATCGCTGCGATTTTGCGATAATTGTTTCCAGTACATTTTGTATGGGGACGCGCGCGATCCTACACACTGCCGCGATATTATCGAGCGATAATATCGCTGCGATTTTGCGATAATTGTTCTCAGTACATTTTGTATGGGGACGCGCTCGATCCCACACACTGCCGCGATATTATCCCAACTCTTTCGACTACATTCAGTGTTGGGGCGCATGCGTGACGCGAATCGCGGTATCGCGGCAGTGTGTAAGGTGTCGCGATATCGCTGTCGATAATATAGGTTTAAAGAATTTATTTCTCATAAGAATTATACAATTCGCTTACATGAGACATAATAATATAAGTACCTAACTAAATACAGTTAGGTAGTTATTTGTTTATAATTGCGAGCGTATCATAAATCGTAACACCAGTTCATCCATTTAAGTCTTAAAAAGAAGATCCATAAAAAACCAAAGTTGAGTTTCTCAATTCTCCAAGTAATAGTGCATTTTATTGTAAACAATAGGTTAACCTCAGCGATTGACGTGGATCATTTGTTACTGGAAGTGGCATGGGTAGAAATTGAGCGTACCTACTTAGACATCGCGCGTACTGTGTACATTAGTTTAGTTTAAGATCTGTTTTAAGTATAGTTATATAATTATATCGATTGTAGTTTTATTTGTTTTCTGCTAAATTTATTTTTATTTGTTTATATTTGTGCCTATGTATTGGTATTTATCTATGTACTTTGAATTTCTTTATTTTGTTTGTTGTTGTTGTTTATATATTTATTTTAGTAAATGATGTTTTAGTAGCCTTTTAAAGGAAACCATACTCTTCACTTCCTTAATATCTTTTGGAAGTCTATTATAGAGTTGTGCGCCCTCAAACGTAATATTCCTCTTCCCGTAGTTTGTTCTTGGTGGGCGCAGTACTATGTCGTTAGCGTTTCTCAAACATATGCGTGACTGAATTTGTTTCTTTTTAGTGAAGACTATTTGTGTATGTATATCTTTGGATAGTATTTTACGTATTAATATACAAGTATAGTATTCATATGTTTGGGATAAGTTCATTATTTTAGTTTCGTGATATATTTTGTCAGTTGAAGTTAGGTAATTATAGTGGAATAGTGTTTTTATTAATTTATTCTGTGCTATTTTTATTGGGTTAAGGTTGGTTTTAACAGCTGAGCCCCAGACTTCGATTAAATAGTCAATGTGTGGTTTAGCTAACGAATTATATATCGTGTATCGCACATTTCGTGGGAGACAACGGACGATGCCACGGAGAGCGCCTGCTAAGGATATTAATTTGGATTGGATTTTTTTGATGTGTGGTTTCCATGACAGATAGTTATCTAGAATAAGGCCTAAATATTTTTCTTGTGTTGTTTTTTTGATAGTTTGATTATTAATTGACAAGGGAGCAAAATCCTCTATCTTTTTATTTTTAGCAGCAAATATGACATAATGAGTTTTGGCAGCATTTATAGTGAGCAGATTGCATTGGAACCACAGGTTTAACAAGTTAAGATCACACTGTGCATCATTAACGATAGAAACAATAGATGAGCCAAAATAAAACAAACTTGTATCGTCTGCATATAATGCTAAATCTCCTTTTAAATTTGTGTTATGGATGTTATTGACATATATTAGAAAAAATAAAGGGCCTAAAATTGAGCCCTGCGGAACTCCACATGTAATTGGTTTTGGTTGACTCTGATGTTGATTTATTTTGACTACTTGAGATCGATGCGAAAGGTAGGATTTAAAAATTTTGTGCGCTGTTCCTATGACTCCTATATTACCTAGTTTTTCCAGCAGTATCTCATGACTCACAGTATCAAAGGCTTTTTTGAGGTCTACAAATATGCCGAGGGCTATTTGTTTTTGATCAATATTATTTTTTAATTTTGTGACAAGGTCTATAGTTGCTGATAAGGTGCTGGATTTAGGTCTGAAGCCGTATTGTTTTTTGTTGAGAAATTGTATTGCATCCAGGTGCTTTTCAAGACGATTGTATAGAACTTTTTCGTAAATTTTGGAAATTACCGGGAGAACTGAGACAGGACGATAGTTACCAGGATCAACCTTACAACCAGATTTAAAAATAGGAGTGACCTTTGCCATCTTAAGTCTATCAGGAAAAAGACCCTCTCCTATGCAGACATTTATACATCTAGTGAGATCTTTTGATATCAAGTTTTTAACGCACTTAAGTGATTTAGTGGTAATGCCATCTATACCAGAGCTGGTGTTAGGATCTAGATTACTAATAATCTTTAAAACTTCTTCTTCTGTTGCTGGATCTAGTTCAGAAAGTTGAATATTGACATTGTTCATAGTGATAGTTGCATAAGTCTTGTTGTCATGGTATTTTCGAGGAATTTGACTTGCTAAGACTGATCCCACAGTTGAGAAAAAGTCGTTAAAATATTCACATATCTCTTGTTCGTCGGTGATAATCTTGTCTTGAGTCTGGAGCTTAGCCGGAAACGAAACTTCCTTAATCTTGTTGAGAGAAAACGTGTTTATTAAGTTCCACATCTTTTTAGGCTTATTCTTGCAGTCAGTGAATTTGCTGTAATAGTAGTTTTTCTTTGTAAATTTAATTTTTTCAATTGTTTTATTCCTCTTTTGTATAAATTGTTCTTCTAACTCCTTATTATTCGGATCCTTTTTGTGTTGTTGCCATAGCATGTTTTTGTTATTTATTTCGGCAATGATGCTTCTATTTATCCAGTCCCGTTTAGGTGCATTCAAAATTTTTGTTTTTTGAATTTTGCTGTTGTTAATAATTGTAACCAATTTCTTTTCAAATTCTGTATAAATGTAGTCCGTGTTATCTTTGCTAGCTTCTTCTAAGGTTTTATATAATTTATGGTAGTCTATTGCTTCGTATTGAACTTTTTTTGTAGGTTTGGGTTGATATTTCTTAATTTCAAAATATATTTGTTTGTGGTCCGACATTGCAGATTCGACTATAGCCAAATGAAATTGATCTTCTTTAAGATTAGTGCATACGTGGTCTAGTAGGGTTCTTGTAGTAGAAGTTTCTCGCCAAAAGTTCAATGTCATCTTGTAGAGTTAAGGCCTCCGCTCATTGCAGCGATTTTATCGAGCGATAATATCGCTGCGATTTTGCGATAATTGTTTCCAGTACATTTTGTATGGGGACGCGCGCGATCCTACACACTGCCGCGATATTATCGAGCGATAATATCGCTGCGATTTTGCGATAATTGTTCTCAGTACATTTTGTATGGGGACGCGCTCGATCCCACACACTGCCGCGATATTATCCCAACTCTTTCGACTACATTCAGTGTTGGGGCGCATGCGTGACGCGAATCGCGGTATCGCGGCAGTGTGTAAGGTGTCGCGATATCGCTGTCGATAATATCGCTGCAATGTGCGGAGGCCTTTATGGGTCAAAGATATAATTACTAAGAAATATGATTGTGAAATATTTTGAGAATAATATTTGATATTGCGTATTATTTTCCAGAAAACAACCTATCTAAAGCTGATAATATTATTGATAAGTGATACTTAAAAGAAACAGTACCACTACTGTAACTATGTATCAATCAGTTCTATCAAGAGGATGTATCCAATAGATCCATGTATCCTTCTAGTGGGTGAAAGACCGGTCATACCCTATACCTATATTGAAAATCATCAGCAGTTACGATTCCTGGCTTGTAGGTACCACAATATGATTAAATATCCCTACAGAACGAAAGCTTCATTGCATCACACATAGCGCGCGTTAGATGTCGTATGAACAAGTGCTCACATACCGTCGACCGGTGTGAGTGCACCGCACCGAAAGCGGTCACTTGTATGAAGCTTTCGTTCTGCAGGGATATATACCGAGGTCGATCGAACTAGCGAATTGCCAGGCCTTGGGCCTAAAGGGACTAACGTTTAGGATTATCATATAATGGGTGCTGGCAAGCCAGCAACACTTCGGATCAATAATGGGATCTTTTGAGTTGACCCCTAGACATTTTTTTCACCCTTCAAATACATGGTAAATACCCAGGCGCGGTCCGAAGGGGGGTGAGGTCACAGGGGACATGACATGAAATTTTACCCAGGGCCCTCAAAGGTTGTACCTACACCACTATGTTCTACAAGTATACCTGGTACATTTCAGTACAGTACCTATACAAAACGATGGAAAATGTTTGACTTATTTGACATGTTTATTAAGATTTTATACGCTAACTCCGGCACCCCATTATTTAAAAAAATATATATTATATACAAAATAAGATGTTCCACAAATGAACTTAAACAAATGTCAGTGACCCACGAAACCGCTAAAATACATAGAAACCAGATTTATAGAAAAATGGATCGGTAGAGTGAGTGGTTTTACCAAGAAAAACGCACTAACGCAAATTCATCCGCACTTGTCACATTTTTGGCCATGATTCACGAATGAATCTGTATAATTATATGATATGTATGAATATGACTGCGATCAATCGCCGTCATTTCGGTAACGAGTAAAAGAGGAGAAAATAAGGGTTATTTTTATGCAAAATACCTATGTGAATGTGAAATAATTTATATTACGGACTTTAGTTGCGGGCCGGGTTTAGGACATTCTACATTGTATATTTGACTAGCTGTGCCCGGCATGCGTTGCAATGCCCCTCATTCCCGACACACACTTGACCGTTTTTGTTACTTCTTAAACCTTCCCGGGAATGCACAAAACAGCCCACCAAAGTTTCATCGCAATCGGTCAAACGGTGTCTAAGTCTATTTATTAACTTGAGTATCAGAACTTGTAAATCAATGTTCAGTTGTTCACACAATGTGTAGTCAAACTTTGAAAAGATATTGATGGTAACAAACAACAATTAGGATTACAAGAATCTATTGTGGATATAAAACAATTTTTAACGCACGTTATCTCAAGAATTTACTACTTGATAAGAGGGACTGATCGATTTTAATTTTTAGGTTCGATTTCTGAGGTCACCTTCACCTTATTGTAACCTTAATATCTTCAACGTACAACCAAGTTTTGTTACAGTTTAGTTTATGGCTTATCATAATATAATACGAACCCATCTATCATAGACCTTCTCATCACAGACCTTCTCATCTCAGTAGAAGTAATTTTTATTATGGATGTACAGTCCGTCCGTTACTCTTTTCTGCAATGTAGTGCGGACCACATTTACGAATCAGGATGAGTGAAATTAAAAAATATTACTCCAGATGCAATTAAAAAGGAACGAAAGTAAAGTGAATGCAGTTTAAAAGGCGCTCCTTACGAAGTAGGTATGTGTGGTATAACTTTGAATCAAGAACAGTGTAATAAGGGATTGGTGTAAGTTGAAGGATGATGTAGTAACTAGGATTGAGAGGGGGCTTAGATGGTTCGGTCACGTAGAGAGAATGAATGAAAGAAGACTTAAGAATTAACTATTTCAAGCGAAGGTGAGCGGAAGTATTGGGAGAGGCCGTCCGAGGAAAATATACCTTGATCAATCAAATCAATGATCTTTTCCGAAAAGGACAAGTGCGTAGCACCCTCAATCGACGGAAGTGCGTGAAAAAATGCATGAATGTGAATGAGGCTAAAGAGGTGTGTCAGAGTCGTAGCGTGTGGTGGTCCGTAGTCCCTGCCTACTCCCATGTGACAATGGCATGAGTTATGGTTGTTTATGGTATGTGTGTAAGAATGCAAACAGAACGTTATTTCAATGCGTTGGACAATAATCTATCTAAAAACAATAGTCTTAATCACCACTCATTTATAACCTAAACAAATCTTCAAATCAGCGACTTCTAAATACGGTATTCTACTAATCCGGGTGAATGTGCTATTCGTCCCTTTCTGTTACTAAGATTTTGAAAGAGAGGGGATATGAAAATCTTCGGTAGTAGTTCAAGCTGTCACTCCCACGCTAAGTCAGCCTTTTACGGAGACCTGAGTAATTAGATGTGAGTCTTCGATATAGCGGTATTTGGTTTCTTATTAAACATTTTGACTAATGATACTTCTTTAATGACTAATCAGGAAAGGCCGATGGACCTTTTTAGGATAATTTTCATTGCAAAATATTTGCAGATGCTTTCCGGCATGGAAGCTGTGTCAGGGAGTACAATTTTTTGTTACATACCGTGGCGTATCGATCATTTTTCCACCGTGTATTATACAGGATCCTGGATTATGCTGTCGGTGATTAAGAGGATGTGATTAAACCATCAGACTTAACAACTTTTACTTTGGGACTTACATAGAAATCACGAAAAAAGAAATTTTCGATCCCATGCATTAGGGTCGAGTAAATTCGAGAAGGTAAGTTTTGCGTAGAACAGCTGATTAGTTTTTTAAATAATTTAGTTTCATGGTCTGATTATCTACCACCCTGAAACCCTTCTAGAGGCTCGGGCCTGTAGTGGGTCTTATATTATTATGCTGATGATGGTGACCATAAGTCCAACATCTATCAAAATTAAGCATCCGCTTACCCAGCAGCGTCTCCACCGCAGAGTTGTCTCAATAGTCTGGTCACCTCGCATCCAGCAAGATCTAGGTTCTGGAACAAGGGAACAAATCATATTTTTTTAACACCAAGATTTTACACGAATTTCCATCTTATTACTATATAATATAATGGAATATGACTACCCCCTTGGGAATTAGTCGTGAGCATATGCTTATGCTTATATAATGGAATCATTAGGTATCATCAGCCTACATAGAGGCCTACCCTCAAGGAAGGTGTATGGGCGTTAGTCCAACACGCGTGCCCAATTAGAATCACGCATCAGAATTTCTTCTTCATCGTATGCAGGTTTCCTCATGATGTTTTCCTTCAGTGCATTCGGTATTGCGTACAAAAGTTAGAAAAAGTCATTGGTACATGGCATCTCGTCCCTGCTGATTCGAACCCAGTCCCTCATGATTTAGTGCCTCTGGCATGGACCACGAACTAGCAGGCGTAGTGTGGGACGCTCTTCGACGCTGGACCCATAACCTGAGACAGGTAGCGATCGACTGGATGAGGAGGAACGAGGATAGTTTTACGGCGAACACGATGACCCAAATACTGACCGTTGATAGTTTCAAACAACTGCTTTCGTGGTCCAATGGTTAAGAGCATTGGGCTCGTGACATGGAGGTCGTGGGTTCGATTTTGTGGGTTTTTCTCAGTTGGTTAGGACACGACAGGAGTGCAGGCTGAATCACCTGATTGTCTGAAAAGAGAGATGATTCGTGCTTCGGATGGCAGGTTAAGCCGTTGGTCCCTGCTACTATCTCTAGTGGTAGTAGTAGTTACATTAAAAACCGTCAGAGGCGGTTTGAATAAACTCTGACACCAGAGGGCTTGCTGCCCACACGATAAGAAGTTTCAAACACAAAAGCACGACCTACGTTAGTAGCGCTTTAATAGGCCACTTTATTCCGGGTTCACATGCACGCCGTGCAGCCCGGCAAGCTTAGGCAATTCCCTGTACATTGAGGCTTCCATAAAGTTAAATAGTAACAATCACTTTACAGACGAGTCGATGTACAGCGAATTGCCTAAGCTTGCCGGGCTGCACGGTGTGCATGTGAACCCGGCATTAGAGCATGCACAAACAGTTCAGTTAACATTGAAAAGAAAACTAATGAACTATAGAACCCTAAAAATGCAGCATGACGTAAGAAGCGATAACGTCTCGGTATTTTCGCGCTGGCGAAGCGAAGGTCCCTCAGTCCTGACCGCGCATTTGACGAGTTCGCACGCGTATCGTTCCTTGCATCGCTTCGACCAATCGTGAACCATGGTGAGTGTTTATAAACTTTGTTACGCCTTTTTTATGACCAAGTGCTCTATTAGTGGATTTGAAAGTGTTCAGATTTGGAATGGATGGAGAATTGTGATGATGAATATTGTGTAGTTTGTAAAAGTTTTGAATTAGGTACCTATAAATTGTAAGCGTTATGCATAAACATAGTATGCTCACGACTTTATTCCCGGGGTAGTCAATAATAATAAGATAAGACCCATAACATGGTGTTAGCGTAAACAGTTGCATTACTTTAAGGGGTGATTGTACCCATGATACTGAACAACTTTCCCTAAGAAAGTTATAGGAAGTTCGGGAATTTTTTTGGACTTTCCCTACTAAATGTAATTGATCGAACGTTTGTATGAAAAGTTCTTTTTTTTTGCGAATTTTGCTTTGGTGCTTTTGAAAAGTTGTTTAATATCGTAATAAGTACAATCACCCCTTTATGTAATGCAACTGTTAACCCTAACACCCTGTATACTCGTAATATGAATATGAATACATGTAGTCCTTCAGTAGGACTATTCTAAGATTAAATTACACTCTCTGGAATATTTTATTACACGTCCTATAGAAATAGATTAACATAATACTTATTTCAGACTAGACAATGATATAAGTAGATATAAGTAGATACTAAACATTCATTACTCGAGTTCAAATATCTAATATCTAAACTATTATAAAACTGTAACTGAAGTGTGTCTGTACATTGAAGAAATTTATAAGATTACGATTTGATTTTTTAGAAATGTTGTCTGTCTGTTTGTTTGTTTGTTCGCGCATCACGCAAAAACTACTGAACCGATTTTAATGAAATTTTTTTTGTTTGGTAGCTTATGATCCGACTTAAAAAACGATTGGATATTTGATAAATTTTTGACAATCCTACTTCTTCATCAACTCAATAACATGCCTACTGAATATATCTGGGGATATACAGGATGAAATTGATATCATTTCGCCCAAACGACACATAAAATCGGGAGACATACAGGTTGTAAGAAAAAGTATCATTAACCTTTAAACCACATACTCTACCCATCAAACTGAACAACTTTTGAGTTCAAATGAGGAGTTTTCTGACAGCTACTAAAACATAGTTCATCATATCGGCGATAGATGGCGTTGAAAGTAAACAAAAATGCATTTCACTGAGTCAGACGCATCCGTTGACGAAATATATTATGCTCATATTTTGCTGCTTACTTAAAAACACAAATTCTTCATATTTATTTGTATTTTATTAGGTATCTGAAAGGTCGCTCGCCCCTGTCTCGTCAAGGACATCTATCGAGTCATTAGGAACTACTTTTCCTATTTTATGGCTTTCTGAAAATCTCTCATTGTAATAAAAAGTATGGGATAGGATGTGAACAGGCAAAAAATTAAAATTTTTAAAAAACCAATCCCTATAATATAAGTGAATCTCCTAGTTACAAAAAGTTGGATGAGTGTTTATGAGACGTGGCCGAGGGTGACCCCAGAAACTCCGGTCGATTAAAATTATCATTAATAATTTTAAAACAAATGTCAGTGCCAATAATTTTTTGGAAACACCTGCAGTGTGTGTTATTAAGATTTTATACTTAACTAGGTACTTATTTTACAAGGAAGGCCAGTGTTAGTGTTAATAATTTTGTTTTTGTTTTTTTTTATTTTTGCACTGGACAGAGTTTGAAAGGCAAAAAGTTAGTCGCCACCAGGCCCGGACTGGCCATACGGGCATACCGTCTCTGGGACATTTTTTTTTAGCGATTTAGAACATCAAGGCACCATAGTGAAAGTTGTTCAGTTTGATGGTCTGAAGCACCCCCTTAAGTTTTACTAGGTATGTCGTTACATCCTGTTTACTAATATAAATAGGTAGTGATTATTTAAGAGCAATGATTTTGTCGTTGAAAGAAATATAGAAGTCACTTTCTTGGCAAGATTATTAAGATGGTCTGCGATCACCACATTTTATACTTTAAACACACAAATCATTGTCAACACCAAAATAATGTAGATAATTAATACAAAACAAAAATTACACCAAAGAATAAAAAATAAAGAAGTTTGAATATTTAGCCAGCAGCACTAAAAATAGCAAAACATCTGTTTTTTGCGATTCTTAATAAAGCTATCTATAGATTAAAAAGAATGCGTTCCAGATTCAAAACACATAATAAAAATAAAGTTTTTACTGCTAAATAAAACAGGACAGGTTGGATATAGGTTGACAGTGATGTCTGGGCGTAAAAAAACTATTAAAACAAAAACAAACGTTAGGTCATTTTTGTGTTGCACTCATTTGAACTGTGACGTCATTCCTATCATAAAAGTCGTGAAACAAACTTAGATTTTCACATCGCACTATGAAAAAAATCTGTTCTTTCATACATTTAGTGTGAGACGCCGCCGGGGCGCTGACTTTGTTCCATAGTGAAAGTTTTTCAATTTGATGGCCTCAAGCAGATCGAGTCCGGGCATTACAGGGTATAAGGAAAAGTATCATTAAGGTGGTTGCAGAGTTGTCAATTTCATACAAAACATACCCTAACCAAAAATATATTAATTTTATTATTACCCGTCTACGAGTGTCCTACGACAAAGCTTTGTATGGACTGAAACCACCTTTACCTTTAAACCACATAATTTAACTATAACACTGAACAACTTTTACTATGGGAGCAAACCTGTTAGCGCAAAAAATAAATCAGCTGTTCCATACTAAACTGCAATGCCTGCTCGACTAAAATGTATGTCACAGCTGATTTTTTTTTGTTCTGACTGGTTTGCTCGCATAGTAAAAAAAATTCAGTTTGATGGGTAGAGTGGTCTTACACCCTGTATTCTATTCTATTGATTTTTTTTTATGTATTATTTGAAAACAGCACAGACTTATAATTAAGTATACGAACTGGAAATAATCAAAAATCATTTAATTTGTGTTACCTACTCTCTTTATACGGAGTTTTCCACCACAAAATATACAACAGGAAAATACTTAAATTGGTTAGTTAGCTGCTGAAATAATCAACATAATTTATCCTGTTAATTTTAAGAGGTAAACCATGCAGATTTAGGAATTGATTGTATCCTTCCTTTTGGTTTTATACAGGGTGTACGGAAAAGTATCATTAACCTTTAAACCACATACTCTACCCATCAAACTGAACAACTTTTACTATGGGAGCAAATCTATCGGAACGAAAAAAACAGCTGTCCCATACTAAACTGCGATACCTACTCGATTCAAACGTATGGGACAACAGTTTTTTTTGTTCTGACAGGTTTACTTCCATAGTAAAAGTTGTTTAGTTTGAGTGGTAGAGTATGTGGTTTAAAGGTTAGTGATACTTTTCCTTACACACTTTATAACCATAGCAACTATTACCAACGACTAACATACCAATTAACGCGCTTTTCCTTTAAATAATAAAATAATCACAACAGGATAATATCCTCTATTCTTCTCAAGGTAAACATTTTACTTCATTCACACTTGGTCAAAGAAACGCTCATTGAAATTAATCCTCCATTAAATCTCTTGCTGTCACTTTTTGTCTTGTTGACGTAGTAAAAGCTAGCAAGAGATTTGATGGAGGATTAACTCAAATGAGCGTTTCTGCAACTGAGCGTACGACGACTAACATTTTAATAAATGCAATAGTAGTGTGTCATAAAAGTATCATAATATCTTTATTGCTCTCATGCAATAAAGATATTATTTCTGATGTGATCTCTCAGAGAAACACAGAGCATAGATCTCTCCATAGCTCGCTGAGCGACCTTGAATTGATGAACTAGTCCTATCGTCAGGGTCCACGTTTCCGCAACATAGGTCATCACTGGCAGGATGGAGTGATACGTCAGAGAACTGAAGTGGTTGACATAACTCAGAAAATTAGCAACCTGAAGTGGCAATGGGCTGGTCATATCTGCCGAAGAACTGACAACCGATAAGGTGTCAGAGTTCTAGAGTGGAGACAGCGGACTGGTAGGCGTAGTGTGGGACGCCCTGCTGCCCGCTGGACAGACGACCCAAAAAGGTAGCGGGGAGCGACTGGATGAGGAAGGCCGAGGACAGAGTCTTGCGGCGCGGTTTGGGAGAGACCTATGTTCAGCAGTGGACGAGATGATAGGATGATGAATAAAGATATTATGAATATTTATGATACATGTGGTGTGGTGCTTCGTGGCGTGGGGTGTTTTGTGGTTTCCCAGCCACTTTACGGTACGTAAGGTGATATGTGGCAAGGTGAAGGAGACCTTGCGGCCGCTCCCTTGCGGCCTCTAACTAAAGATACCCCCTTATTAAGATGGGAGTCCTTGGGACCAAACGATCATCGAAATCGCGAAGGAAAAATCTGCTGAAAAAATAAAAACCAATGATTGCAACGATCTAACTTGTTACAACTTGTAATATCATTGGATTGCAGTTTTGTATTGAACGGTTGATTTTTTCTCTCCATTTCGATGATAGTCACTATTCAACAGTTACTAGGTACTGTAACAGACCGCACAACAACCCACCAAAGTTTTATCGAAATCTTACTAACTGTATAGGACAATCAACTGAACAAGTTTGACAATCTGATCATCCCCTTAAAAACAGTCAGAATATTAAGAAGGACCTATATAAAAATCAATGTTTTTCCGTTTGTTTGATTGTCCTATACCGTTAGTCCGATTGCGATGAAACTTTGGTGGGTTGTGCGGTCTGTTACAGTACCTAGTAACTATTGAATAATCTGTGGTAGCGCAGTGAAAGCAAATAAAACATTTAGTGTCACTATTCACCACTGTTAGAGCGTCAAGTACGTATGCATAAATCCCACTAGAACATTAAAAACAAACATAAAGTGTTGTCACTTAGTCAGTTGGCTAGAATTGGGTTAAGTACTAAATAAACAAACATAATAAGTAGTAAATGCAACTGTCACGATCGAGTAGGCATGAGATTGTAATGCAATCACATGTGCGCACTATCCGATTTCTGATTGCATTCTTTCTCATGGATTCACGCACTATGTACCTCCTCTTAGGAGATAATTAATTGGATCTGTATTTCAGTTGATAAAGCTACAATATAGCTATAGATATCATCACTATATTATAATGTGGATCTAGGGTCTTACACCCGTATTCTTAGTTGTTTTCTTGACATTTCCTCACTCGAGTGGAGGACGTTTTTGACATAACTTGTATCACAAAAATGTCAAAAACGTCCTCGACTCGAGTGAGGAAGCCTCAAGAAAACAACTAAGAATACGGGTGTTAGTGGGTGAACTCGAAATCGGTATCAAATCGCCATGGTGTTTTTGGCAGGAAACAATTCTGCTGCTTATTATTTAGTAAATTAATTTCAAACAATGAATTTATGATGATCACAGTGACAAAATACCTACTGGTTAAAGAATCTTTATTTCTCATTTCTACATTGTTATTTATTTGAAAAGTCTTAGAGAGACGTTTAATTAGTTAGTTAAAATGCTACTAGGATACCTATCATAACTTTACCTCTGAAGAACCTAATCATACGAAGAAAATATTATGACCCCATTGTGGTGCGATTTTAACTTTTAATATACCTCCTTCATCCTTTTTCCTATAATGGGGGTTGTTGATATCGTTGGTAGTTATATCACCTAAGATAGGAAGGATAAGTACGAGCTGCATAATTTAGACATACATTTAGACCAATATTCAGATCCTAATAAATAACCACACACACTATGCCCCCAATTAATCTCCATTCCCATTTAACGCGGTCAGCAAACATCTCTTCGACCAAAGTTCATTATAACGCATTCCAAACAAAGTTCCACAAAAAGCCGACCTTAGAAGCCAAAACAAAAGACCGAAAATAGCAAGACAAACTCAAGAGCACACGATAAACTATATAATAATGTCGCAAAAGCGTGCATCGAATCTATTCACGGCGGAGCGTGGCGTGCGCAGGATTCGAAGCCGAAACAATTATAAACTTGTGAACTCATCTCGTTTTTCACACGAATCACGGAAAAATGGGTTAGTCATTCACTTAGACGAAGTAGATTGGGAGGAAAAAAATAAATTTGTTGAAGAATAGTATTAAATAATTTTCTGAAAATGTTAGTGACAATTTGATGTTGACCAATCAATTATTTATAATGTATTAGCGCATTAAAGCATACGATGCACTTAAATATAAAGAAAACTGTTGGCGCAAACTAGCTTTTGTTTGAGCATCACGCAGAAACTTATGGACTGATTTTGATCACAGATAGGTGGAAAAAATTGTAGGTAGGTACCATAAATCATCATGGTAAAGGTAGGTACTTGCGGCAAGATTTTGCTAGGCAACCCGGCGGCGTTGTATAAACCCCTGTATACTATATACACTTTCACTTAAATCACATTTCGTTCACCAAACAAATAGGTGCATAATTTTGCGGTCGGATCTTGGTATAAGTTCTTTAAAGGTGGCGATGACTGTCCCAGTCTTTTATTTTAAAATCTTAGAGACTACTATCGGCTAAAAAAATAGATGAAAAAGACATTATCGGCGTTTCATACATTTTTGGCCCAAATGTGAATGTGCCGGCCAAAAAAACTAATGCTATATTCTGTTAGAACTTATCCGTCTAAGCATTTATTGTTATGGCATAAAAGCTGTAGCTGTAAGTTTTATTTCATCACAAATTGTATGAAAACGCAGATTTTACAAACCTTAATAAAACCAAGGAAAATGGCCCTCAGCTTTGATGCCATACATTTGCCAACTACTGGACGTAGGGTCCAAGGACAATGGACCTACAGCTTTAGTGCCATAGTAGTAAATTTTAAAACGGACAAGTCCTAACAGAATATGGCAATATTTCTTTTTGGCCGGCACTTTCAAATTTTGGACCAAATCGGATGATGTCTTTTCCCCGTCCACGGAGACGGCGTGACCTTCGCTGCAACACTGCAGCTCACCTCTAGTCCAGCCGACACCGGTCGGCTAAAATAGTTGCGCGTGGGCGCATCATTGTGAACCTGGCCTCTCCAGAATTACTCCGGACTACTACGTTTGTTTTACAATCTTATGTTTCGTGCAAGAATTTTATGGTTTGAGCCTGGCTTGGTTTGAAATGAAATATTTCTAGAGTCATTAATTTGAAAGTAGCGCACTTTCGTATGATATTTGGCAATAAAATCCGGATTGCGATTTTTGAATCTCATTCGGTGAGCTCAGCAGTTGAAAATGTCAAAATAACTATGGAGATACGCATCTGTCTACTGCTGATTTGACTTTCAAAAATCTCTCTCCTAAGTATAATTTTTGAAAGTCAAATCAGCAGTAGACTGATGCGTATCTCCATAGTTATTTTGACATTTTCAACTGCTGAGCTCACCGAATGAGATTCAAAAATCGCTCTCCAGATTCCTTGTATAAAGTTCCTTCCCTAGCCATCGAGGTACTAGAGTCTAGAGGCGAAACTCAGACAGATTTTTTTGTAACACTCGCTTAGGCCAATTGGTACAACCCTACTTAGCCTGTGCCAGGCGCTCGCTGCACCGCGGCGCCCCGCACAGCGGATGTGGTGCACGAATTTTGTTCGCGTTGTCTGCTCTATACATAATTATTCAATGGCCCTAACATGTCGTCTATAGGAATAGGCAGAGACTCGCCAGTTTGCTACACACTACCATTTATTCCCGCCACATATTACGGTTTCGTATGGATTCTCCCACTCCAGAATTTCAAATTCAATACATAATCGTAATTCTGATTCGGAATTCCGGATCGGAATTACTATGTGGTCGACTTTTTTCGCCTCATTCACATGCCAAGGAAGTTGAGAATTAAAGGTGCCATTACATTTCCCAGAGAGATCGAAGCTAGAAGTTCTAGGATCGAAGCAAGTAATGTACACCTACCAAATCGGGCTCGAATAATTAGGTAATGTAATAATAGCACCTTTAAGTATTTTGATATGGAATCTGTCATTCTTAGTTTCAGAGATAAGTATACAAGTTTATCATAGCTCTCGAGTGTGCAGTCGAGATCTAAAATTTCTAAGATCTTAGAAAAGAAGTTCCAGTTAACAAAATAATCTGTAGATACCCTTTCTATTTATAAGTGTGTACTACAGAGCAATCACGTGGTCCACGTGTTAGAGAGAACATTGAAAACAACTCGTCCGACCGAATGTTTACTCCATCGAGTCGAGATCTATTCTCAAGTCCGTATCTACCCCGATATTAGTAATCGATCTAGACTAATTAATAACCCATAAAATCTATGAAGTTTATGCTACTTTCGTACACGAATGAGTGTTTATCTTTTCTTTTTTACTTTAAAACTCAACAGATGACATATTCATCGCTCTATAGAGAAGCGTGCATGATCATGTGAAGACTGTGCCTGCCTTTTTTAAAAGATCAAGGGATCGCGTCTATACATACATGTCAGACGCAAACAGTTTAAAATTGTCGATTACAATGATTCGTAAGCAATGAACTATTTCATTAAAATTTGCGTTGGCATCTTTTTGATCATCTTTTCCCTAATTATTTTGAAGAAACCTTTTTTGTAATTTTGACCTTTACTCGCGAAGACCGTGGCAATATCTAGCGATCCTCTAGAAAAGCACAGGAAAAAAACTATTGGTCATATAAAAAATTTCAAATTTCGTTTTTGGTTAATGAATAGTAATTTATAAACGATTTTCTATTCTGAAAGTGTTGTGCTTTCTGGCCCTGGTATACTTTGAATCAGAAGACCTAGCAAAAAACGGATCTGTCAGCACTCTGTCAGTAAGAATTCAAAAAATTTCCAACAGATTTACATAACTCGCTCAGTTAGGTATATAAGGAAAACCTGCACCTGTCAGATGTTCCATTCAAATAGTTTACGGCTTCCCTGACCGGAATATAAACAAAGTATTACGTTATAAACTATACGGTCAGTCAGTAGTAAATTCAAAGTAGATTCTAGACTCATAAGAACAGTTCAGAACAAATTTCCTGTCCTGGATTCAGGTACTTACACTAGAAATAGTAATTAATTAATTACTAGTGTTAGGCTATTGCAAGCAAGGGTCGTTAATGTAACACTTGGACCATCGCTGGTCCTTTGTCTTCGCCCCAAGCTCACCCATATTTTACGCATACCTCCTCCGAACTTGTGGTATTTTCTTTACATTCTCGGGAATGCAGGTTTCCTTACGGTGTTTTCCTTCACCGCCGAGCTAGTAAATGATAAATACAACCGTACATAATTTCCGAAGAACTTAGTGGTACAGGCCAGGAATCGAACCGCCGCCGCCTCATGAGTGAGGCGCAAGCTCTCTTCCGTATAGGCTATCATCGCTCTGTAACGCCGGGGAAAGCGACATTTTTCCTTGAATGAAATGAATAGGTATATTTTGTATGTTTCAGATTATATCTTTTACAAGATCGGTGATTATGACATTACTAGGCAATTTTGAAGTCATATTTTGCTTATGTTATCAATTAACATATTCATCGTCTGAAATCAATGAAGTAAATATAATCGACAAGAACTGCCAAAAAACACCATGACTATTTGATATCGATTGAATCGGATAGTTACGAAGACTAAAAACTACTAGACCCCAGGTATACGTTACGTGATCAAAGTCAGTAACTACTGGTATGATTCAGAAATTTCCATAAAAACAAAGGTACTTTACCTATCGAAATTAATAAATTTAGATAATACGATGACGTTATTCCGCTATATCTTTTCGTTATCACTGCGCTTCAATATCGTATCCTATTTATTGCCTTATTAGCAATATTTCCTGTAGGTTCTAACCGAAGATTTCGTATGAGGTGGTTAGGTTTTTGTTGACGAATGGCTATCCACTTGACACGCCATTTCATAAGCATTGGGCTTTTGATACGGAGGTCGTGGGTTCGATTCCGACGGGGGACAGACACCTAGTGATATTGTCACTTTGTGCGTTTTTCCCCAGTTGGTTAGTTCGTAGGTTAGGACATTGCAGGCTGAATCACCTGATTGTCTGAAAAGAAAAATGATTCCGTGCTTCGGATGATACGTTAAGCCGTTGGTCCCGGCTACTATCTTTGGTGGTAGTAGTCCTTACATAAAAATCACGTCAGAGGCCGTAAGGCGGTCTGAAAAACTCTCGACACCAGGGCTTGCCGACGCAATAGGAAGAAGAAAAGCGTACGACTATATTCCCCAAGGGATTAGTAGTATATATTCTGAAAACTCAGAACTCAGAACTACTGATCCCTGCTGCAGTCAAGAACTGCAGCAGATTTCCAACAGGGAGAGTTTGTATCTCATGACTCATCTGGTGCTAAAACCTCTCTATAGACGGATACATCGTTTGTACATAAGTGGGCCACATTCGCATAGCAGATGCAAGGGAGTTTCCATCTCCTTGCAGTATCTGCAGCTGGTTAGTTGCAGCGTTTGCACCCTGTATCTCGAAGCTCCTGGACAAACTGTACATAAACAAGTGACTGTTCAAAGTAAACAGATCAAACGCATTGTGTCAACTGATCGTTTAATTGATGTTTGCTGCGTCGTAGTAATGGACACAAATAGTTCGCAAACATGTTTCTATTAGCAAAGTGGACATATTGTGTCTTGTCTTGGGAATTTCCTTATACACAAGCTTCAGTATTTTTGTATTGGGTATAGGCACACCACACATTCCCACTACTGTATTTCCTGTAGGTAAACCAGAATCAACAGCGAAAGGTTTTTTCGATTGAAAAGTGTTCTGGATCAACACATATATGATACTTTAACGTCAACTCAGACGAAGTCGCGGGCAAAAACTAGTACTTGATATTCTTCATCATCATCAGCTTACGCCTACGTACATCCCACTGCAGGGCAAGGCCTAGCCTTAGGGAAAGTGTATGGGCTTTATATTCAAATAATATGATATATTTTCAAAATTGCACGCTTATCTGGGAGTGAAAGAAAAACACTATGAATCAACTTCTTATCATCGAGCACAAATCGTAAAAAAATACTAAGGGAATGGGCAATAGTGTTCAAAATTAAAAGAAAGACTGACAACTGGGACATTATTCATGATAACTTGATAACCCATTATAATATGACCTCATTAGGGATAATGACCGTGATTATATGTAATGTATGTAATAAGCATAATAAAAGGCAATAAATAAATCGTATCAACATTTCAAACACTCTTTCCTTCTATTATCTACCCAATGAACATTGATTGCTATAAAATAAACTTCTACCAAACAGACAAGCGAACACGCACTTCCTAAACTTCCTAAATAAATATCCTCAACAACGGAAACCAAGACACGCGACATTCGTGCGGCAAGCGACAAAACGTCAAACAATCATAACTTGGATCGCCTTGACCTTGCAGCGGCGCGCCCTACATACGTCTCATCGGTTCGGGACATAAACAGACCCGACGGTACAAGTTATAGGACAGCGGGCAGAAAGCCAGGAAAGGGAATTTAGTGGGCACTATTAAATAGTAGATACTGAGGTCAAATTTTGAAATGTGAAGGGCTGTAGGTATGATATTAAGGTTTAATTTGGTTTGAATTCATTATAATATAACTATACTCTGAAATGGAATCCGAGATCAAAAATTTCAGAGTATAGCAATATTTTATCAAAATTAAAATGTATTGGTACCTTATTATACCTACTGGCCCATTTGCCAGATACTGCTGAACCATGAGTTAGAGTACCTAGATGTCAATCAAACCAGAAGTCCCGAAGTAGATCAGAAAATGAATTCCAGCAAACCAAATTGGCAGGCAGCGAACTGAGTGAAAATGTAAAAAGAAAAGTGTAAGAGCCAAAAACTAATTAATTCGTCTTATCCATTATACTCTCAAACTCTCAAGTGAACTAGCCAGGGGGACCACAAATCAAGAACATAATCAAGTGCATCTAAATGTTTTAAATACCCATGAGGTTAATGGAAATACCCCAATACAACTGGATCTTACCTACTGTTCGAAATACCCGTCGACCCGCTACCGTTTATCACATAAGCCAACATACCAGGCCGTAATATGAACCCAATTGTTGTTTAAGGCAGCACCCAACTTTGATTTAAATTTCACGACAACATTGCATCGCTTTCTTTGATGAAATGTTTCACTTATTGCAAGTGCAGAAATGCATTTGCAATTCTATTTTAAATAATAACATGGACGAATTTCGAATGCCAAAAAGGACCGCCCAAGGCGTGCGTACAACAGCCAAATTTGAGACATACAATAGGAACAAACACAGTCCAAAATTGAAGACTGCGCGTGCAGTGACTTGTTAATTTGGACGAGATGATAGGATCTATCATCTTTAACCTTGAACAGTTATCACATAGCGCAATGTGAATTAAAATGTGCATCTTAAAGCAGCGATTACATTACCCAACAAGCAGGGCCGATTTCGGCATACATTGCTTGTTTTGATCGCTTCACTTTAAAATGGAAAGAACAAATCAGGCCAATGTATTCCGAAATCTGCCCTGCATGTTGGGTAATTAAGATTATGCCCTGCCCCTCTAGCCTGCCACCGCCGAGAAAACGACAAAAATAGAGACGTGCCTCCATCTTTATTATTTTACGCACGCCAAAAAGAGCGCGCATGACGTTTTTCTCGTTTAAACGCTTTGTCGTGGGTGGCATGCTAGCCGTGCTGTTGGGGGTCGTTGCGTTACGTAATTTGTGAACGACCCTTTGGGGCAAGCAAACAATACATTGCTTTGGTACCTGTTACTATCCTGACATAAGTACTACACCAAAAGGCATCAAAATCAATCATATATCACCAACAGATTCTTATTTTTTTCGTGTCAAACGTTCTTTATATTCTTTTTATTGCACCATTCCTCGTGGTCCTGTGAATCCATTTCTGACCTTTACACTGTCGTCCGACCAACGTGTCTGCCTAATCAAAATAATATACTATTTGGGATTCTAACTTTCCGCTAAAAATGGGTGTCGGGGATTTTTTGTACCCAGAAATATGAACAAGCGTATTATTTTGGCCTAATTTGGCTATGAGTTCTTTGAACTCAATTCACACCTGCGATTAACACAAATCTATTTCCAAAAAACCAATTAAGTAAGCTAATACAAAGATTATCTTCAAAAAAATACCTGTCAAAGTGACATGTTTTTAAAAGGTTTGTAAGAAAACCAGTTAAATTAATCCTAGTTAAAAATTCTACTTAGATGTTCTCCAACGCCCACGTCATCCTGTCTGTTCCCAACTTTTTGTAATACAAAGATGACATCACCACAAAATTCACATGATTATGATCCTTATTTGTTACCTTCCATTCAATATGCGTTTTGAATCAAGTGATGACTAGGGCTAGGACATTCGAGGGCCCGATTGGGTTTTCTAGAGTACCATGGAGTCGAAATTTAACTTTAAAATAATAGAGCGAGCGTTTAGAATAGAATGACTTACATACATCATTCAATCCATTAAACTCTATTTATTTATTAATAACAGAAATAATATAAGTACATAGTAGATTACACACCGAGGACAGGAAAGTAAGAAAGGTCTCAGATCTCATGTAATTGTTGACCGAGGCGAAGACGAGGTGAACCCCCCGAGGCGAGAAAAAAATATTTTCGCGTGGAATAGGTAAACAGTAGCAATTCGGTTCTGGCACTCGCCGTCAAAAGGCGGCTAAGGGATCTACCGGAGGATGGGCAGCAGCATCCTCCGAGTACACACATTCAATCCAACTGCGATCGCCAACCCGCCTGCCAAGCGTGGCGATTATGGCAAATACCTCTATTTTTGGGGAGGTCTATGTCCAGCAGTGGACGTTTATCGGCTGATATGATGATGATGACTCGCCGTCAAATGATTAAATTTTTGCTCCATAGAAAGATTAAAACTCAGTTGCAGAAACGCTCATTAAAGTTAATCCTCCATTAAATCTCTTGCTGTCACTTTTTGTCTTGTTCACGTAGTAAAAGCTAGCAAGAGATTTAATGGAGGATGAGCGTTTCTGCAACTGACTCTATGACTAATATTAATTAATTTATACTTTAAACAAAATGACCGTTTAAAATGTCATGAACATTTTAATCTGCCAGATAAGTAAGTATTTATTTTTATTGTTACAGTCTACCAAAGACGGAGGCCCAGTGATTTGCAACAGCTGCAATGCTGAAATTAATGGAAGAGTAAGTACTTATACCTTTGTTCATTATAAGTATTCAAATGATTCACCTATAGAATTTAGAAGTCTAGTAATGAAATGATAAGATTTGCTCTTGAAATGAGTCAAAACTCCGATCCTACCTTAGTTTTCTCAGATTTTCCAAGTTTTCGCATGATAGCAACCAATTTTATGGAAGAATAGATACATTTTAGTTAACATACTTTAATGTAGGAGTTTCCAAAGCTAAAGTTAATCATTATAACAACGGGTTCTTACCGCGTTTTTATTTATTTGGAGTTCCCGATATTTCGGCAGTGTTACAACAAGCTATCCTCAAGCTTTAGTCAAGCTATCCTCTGTCTAGCTAGGTACTAATCACACCATAAAGTTATTATACCTTACAGGAATAGAGTCAGTGACATGAGTTGTCAAATGAAACAGTTTTTGGATGTTTTTTGGAGACTATTCGCAGGCAAAAATTCTAATACTGTCTATAATTCTGGTCTAACGTAAAATCGTGGATAAATTAATGAAGTAGTGTCAGTATATTTCACAAAATTATCTACGATTTCACTTTAGATTCCCAATTATTCACGAAAACCGAATTGTAAAAATTGATTGGTGACTAAAAAACGGTTCTATTGATTCGAGTCACGTATCTCTGTCTATTATACAGTGGTGCCGCTAGGTACATCTCGCTCTCTCAGCTGTATGTTCCTCTATTCCTACCTCTATGAATCACACAGCTCGTCATTGGCGCCCCCTTCGCATATCGTCGCCCCTCTCTTTGAACACCTAATCTTCAAAGTGTAGCTATCACACGCCAATCTATTCTAATAGATGCACTAACACTTCCTGTGTATCGGGCTGATTTGCCAAAATTGGCCAAATTGCCTGTGAGAATTCAAACTTCATTCACAAGGGTGAATGAGGTTTGAATACTTCGAATTTGCACAGTCAATTTGGCCTATAGGTCTATTAGCGAACGCTTTATTAGTAAATAAGCCAGATACACAGGAAGTGTACAGTCTGTCTTTATAGACAGATTTGGCAAAAAATGAGGGCGCTGTCTACACGCAAGAACGTCAAAATCAAGCATAACCTGGCAACACCACCATACTAAAATGATTAGTTCCTCAAACATTCATGCCATAGAGAGGCGTGCAAGAAGTTTGGAATACCTAATATGGAGGACAGACTGCCTAACAAACGGTGAAACATGATAATACTCCTTGGTGGTCGGTAATGATCGTTCTTTTCGGTCGCGTCGTTGTTTTATGTGACGTTAACTTTGTCCCTTTCTAATCCAACGTCAAAACTTGTAGCTCCTCTCCTGTCATTTTCGTAACTACGTCATTGGATAGAAAGGGACACACCTAAAATAGGAAATATCGACGACGCCATTGCCAATTTTCTTGTTTCAATGCTTGTAAGTATGGAGGAGTGGCATCCTTTATGATTCTAAATCCATGGTGGCGTGTGATACCTTCACTTGCCAGTTGAAAGGTCAAATCCACTGTATTAGTACTAGCGCATAACTAGTCACTAAACAAACAAACGAACCAGATTACAATCAATAACAAACAGAACCGGTTCAACGTACATAGTATAACATAATCCATGTAAACATTTATACAGAACACGTCATTTTTGATAAGCTATCGATGTAATATCACTTATCCGAGATAACGATATGTTGTGCTCAACAATCATGGTCGAAACCGATAACCGTTAGTGCCGAGTGCATAAGTATATGTACAGGGTGTAACAAAATACCCTAGTCAAATTTTAAGGGGTGGTTTAAACTGGACCATCAAACCGAACAACTTTCACTGTCGAACCAACAGAGAGAAAAAATAAAAAAAACATACGTTTCATACACAATGCAGTACCTACTCGACTCAAATGCAAGAGACAGCAGTTTCTTTTTTTTCCGCTTTGCCTCCATGGTCAAAGTAGTTCAGTTTGATGGTCTAAACCACCCCTCTAAATACCTACTACAAGGGTGTTTCTTACACCTTGTACAGTGTCGGCACAATATATTGTCATCTTATTCCATTAATCTCTCTTTTCAACATTCACCCCTTTCTTACACAATCTATCTTTTCTTCGGCCTTCCTCCCCTACTACAGCTACTCACATCCATCATACCGTAACGTACGTCACTCCGCATCACAATATGCACATACCACGATATTGACATGAAGCAAACAAAATACAATTTAGTCACCTAATACCTACTCAAATATTATTAAAACTTGTTAAAATTGTATAAGAGGAAAACCGAAGCCCACCACGAAACAAAGCCAAGTAAAACACGTGGTGTTTTATTTTTACCATTGTCCATAATTCTGGAATTAGTCATCGCTCAAACCGACAGCCGTCTGTATTCCACTACATTGACACAATATGAGAGAAAAGATACTTTTTACCCGACTGCGCCAGAAGGAGGATAGTAGACTGCTAGTCGACTGTCCATTAAAATTAGTGACGGGCTCACTACTAGACACTCCCTAGTGTTATTTCAAGATAGTGTCGAATTTACAGTTCAAGTCGCAAGTGAATCAAAGGAAAATTGATTTAGCTAATATCGACTACCTAAACATTTGTTAATGCACTAGTGTGCTCTAAAATGCAGTTTCTCCTTCTTATCCTCCGGATCCTGAATCTGATAGAACGGGAAACCGATACAATCAGAAGCGGGAGTTGGAAATCTAAAAACACTAACTAGAATGAATCGCTGTCCAAAACATACACCAAAATATGAAATTAGGAATTCATAATTACATTTCATATGTCAATTCCATGGATTTAGAACCAATTGATTAACCATGGCCACAGAGGATTGTACAGAGTAACAGCTACTAAGGAGCGTAAATTTGATTAGCCTATTCTTGTAGGGCTGCCTTAAAGGAAATAAATTTAATTGGAGTAAGTAGGTATGAAGGTAGGTAAATGTCTTATGACTCAATTGTAAATTGTTTTTGTTTATTTTGTTAGTTATTATTTGTTATTAATTCATTTTAGGCATGAAAATATTAAAACAATTTAGGTACTTATCTTTTGTAGTTCTTAGACATATTTAGTTGTAGTTAAAACGATGTATTTCATTAAAATAAAAATAAAAAATAATGAAAACATTGTTAAAATGATGCCAAGTTTTATTTCAATGTAGTATTTCTTTATAAATGTTTACATTACTCTTCCAATCGTTCATGCACACAGTGCAAAATAATTTACCATTTTTTTATTCGACTTCTACTACCTATAAACTAATAAAATAAAAATATCGAGCGTACAACACGGAGCGGTGACGGGCGCGCGGGTAAAATCAACTATGTGTCACCCCTCACAGTCACACCTTCGTTATGCCCGAAGTCACCCTCGGTCTCGTTGGTGAACCTCGTAGGTGAATGCGCGCACACAAACGCGCTGCGCATGTAGTGATGCGCCGCTTTTGCGAGCTTGTATGAAGCTGTCACTCTGTACAATATAATCCTCTGTGCCATGGCGGTCGGAAATATTTGTCCTTTTTTCCTTACGTGTCCGTCGTCGATGTTCCCGACTTTACGTTTGTCTGTTTCTATCAATTTTTGTCTTTGGATTAGAAAGGGACAAAGTTGACGTCAGAAACAACGACGGAAATTTATTAAGGTAAGGGCAGAACTCCAGGAATAGGTATACCTATTTCTTGCTGCCTGGTAAATTCATTATCTCTGCGACCTGTGAAAGTGGAAGTCATCAGTAACTAATTACAGGCGAGGCTAACGTTCGAGATCGCCTTCACCTCAACCCTGACCACAAGTAAACACGCGGTTACGCTCCTCCAACGTTTATTGTCCATTGTTTGCCAAGACGCGTAATGCGCTAAAATAGTGGAAAGCGTAGTAGATGACCAGTTCATCTGGAGATATGCTTGACTTAAATTATATAATTCTACTTCCAATATGTGCCTTCAGTCTATGGAAGATGATACATGGATTGAAAAATACACTTATGCCCGTATTAATATAATAAACCAAGGGAAGGGAATGCCTCTCTTTAGCCCCCTCTGACACATAGACAGCAAATCGTGAACATAAGAACATGTGAGCGTTTGGATTCGCTTATGAATACAGGCCATAGACACCGACAGTTTTTTGAATCTCGTTCCCGGGACAAAACGCTACTAGATTTTTCGTTGGAGCATACGTCAATCGCGTCTCCTTTCTGCAAGAAACTGTCGTATCATATTGAAAGTGTCCAATCATTTTGCCGCTCAGACTAACTTTTTTTTCATTAGAAGCAACTGATGTGGCTTTGATCTCTTTCAACTTCAGTAAAAGCTTTCCCCAGCTAATGAGTTTACAGTCTAACAATTAAATAAATGTTTTTCTCTCTCCAGATCGTGACAGCGCTGAACAAGAAATGGCACCCCGAGCATTTCACGTGCAACACTTGCCGCAAGCCAATCGACGGCGCCAAGTTCCACCAGCACGACGGTGGAGTCCACTGCGTGCCTTGCTTCACCCAGCACCACAGCCCGCGCTGCCACGGCTGCGGAGAGCCCATCACTGACGTAAGTCCCTACTATAGCGTGCTATCGTGACAGAGGAGTGGTGCCAAGTTCCACCAGCACGACGGAGTCCACTGCGCGCCTTGCTTCACCCAGCACCACAGCCCGCGCTGCCACGGCTGTGGAGAGCCCATCACTGACGTAAGTCCCTACTATAGCGTGCCATCGTGACAGAGGAGTGGTGCCAAGTTCCACCAGCACGACGGAGTCCACTGCGCGCCTTGCTTCACCCAGCACCACAGCCCGCGCTGCCACGGCTGTGGAGAGCCCATCACTGACGTAAGTCCCTACTACAGCGTGCTATGGTGACAATCGTGACCGACGAATGGCACCAAGTTCCACTAGCACGACGGTGGAGTCCACTGCGTTACATTATTCAATCTGCACTAATAGAACTGAATTCTAATATAAAATTGGAGGAAACAGCCCATAAATAACCGTGATTAAAATACAGTTGAGTCATATTTTAGTCTTTTCCTCGTACATCGTATAAGTTGCAAATAAACAAAAAATAACCAAAAGTTCGTAAGAGCATTAAACTCTGAACTATAAGTAGTTAAATAATAGGTATGTCGCTTGTCCGACTTTTCATGCAATTTTTAGTAACGCCCAGTACCTAAAAATGAAGAAATCTTCATTATACGATTCATTGAACACCTAAGAACAAAGGAAAAAACTGTCAAAAACATGAAAATTTTTTCACATATTTTACAAATTAACTATCTAAGTATCTATAACGTCATGCCCCTTACCCATTGGGGTAGGCACATTATAGTGCGCGCCATTTACTACGATCCTACATACCTCTTATGCCTCACTCGCATCTCTTCATACATGCCCGTCGGTATTGAGTACAGTCAGCAGCAAAAAGATGTATGCCTCCTCATGCAAAAGATGTATACACTTTAGTACTACGCGTAGTACTAAAGTGGATACATCTTTGTACTACGACGTAGTAAAAGTGCATACATCTCTTTGCTGCTGACTGTACACCACACTTTACCGTTCTTCAGAACATAACCGAATTGATCATCATGCTATTATGAAAATGCAATATTGAAACTGTATGATACAAAATAAAACACTGTGACGTGATGACAGCTTCATAAGAAAATAAGCAAACATGACTAGATTCACCCTTGAAATTCGAGATTGGTAATAAAAATAAATTAAAACTCATATTAGCAACAGGCCTATATAACCAAAATAACCGAATCAGGAGTAAAAACAAGATATGACTAAGATACTTCAACGAAAATGGCGAGAAAATCATTGTCATTAGATGACGCAACGCTAGCCGAATATAGACCGTTTGCATGACAGACAGTAAAAATGTTTTATGTGGGCCTACGCTACGGTGGGCCTCGTTAAATTACTAATTAAGATATCGCCTGTTTAGGCCGTGGAAAATTTAGGCCGTTGATGTCAAATGTTTTGAGAAAAATTTCTCACCAACATACTTAGTACCTACGTACAGGGCCCAGCCCAACTTAATATGCTGACGATTTTAAACCATTCTCTATGGGACCAACGTCGAAATCGAGAAAAAAAAACTGCTGTTCCATACAAGACTGCGATCCTAACTCGACCGACACTATCGTGCCTATTATGCTGCCCTCAATCGTATTTCTTTTATTTCTAAATAATTAAACAACATTTTCAAAAAACAAGAGTTTCATTGCTGATTTTCAATTTATCGGGTCACTGCGGATTTGTTTTTATAATGTTTGTAGTTCTTATCTATAAAACCGCCAAAAGTGGCCACTTTTTAGCGATAATAGCTATAAGCATAAACATTATAATCCGTAACGTAATGTGTCGATAAATAGAAAATCAATCATGACTACAATGAAACATTCTTGTTTTTTGGAAATGTTGTTTAATTGTTTAAAAATAAAAGAAATACGAATGAGGGCAGCACAATGGGCTCGGTAGCCCCTTAAGAAACGTATCGCACTCTACTGGCGTAATAGCGTGGCTGGAACATGTAAATAATATTTGAAGGAAGAACAATCGAATTAACCTATTGAAATGTATCTATTTCACAAAAACGTATCTTAATCCTATAATCACAGAAGTGATAAATAAAACACTAAACCAATATTGACAAATCTACTATTAATCCATTAACACAAAACCTTGGTCTAGTTGTGCCCATGAACTGATAAAAAACCTATTAGATATGATTCACGCGTCTGAGGAAGTCACTTCCATATTCGTAAGTTGAAAAAAACTATTGGTGATTTGGAAATTAGCATTTAGCAGATGTGATGTTTTTTTAGGCTTTTTTGTTATGATCATTTGTCTATATAAGTCTCGCAGGGCATTACGAATAAGGGACAATTTTTTTTAATGTTTTGGTAAACACTAAACACTTAGAATAGAGCATCTGTGACGCTTTTTTGCTCTCGACGGTGAAAGAAAACATCGTGAGGAAACCTGCATAGGGACGATGAAGAAGAAATTCTGATGCGTATATATAGGGTCCTTCTTAATATGCTGACACTTTTTTAAGGGGATGATCAGACCATCAAACTGAACAACTTTCTCTATGGAACCAACATCGAAATCGCGAAAAAAAAAACAGCCTCTCCATACAAAACTGCAAACCAACTCGAGCCAAATGTATGGGACAGCTGAGTTTTTTTTCGTGATTTCGATGTTGGTCCCATAGAGAAAGTTGTTCAGTTTGATGGTCTGATCATCCTCTTAAAAAAGTGTCAGCATATTAAGTTGGACCCTGTATGTGAAGTCTACCAAAACCGCATTGTGCACGAGTGGTGCATCAATTTTTTTTTATTTTAGATTAGGTATACCAGAGTTAGATTAATTTCCAAACATAATTATACTTATCAAAGTATTTTATGTGTTAAGTATAGATCAATATCAGACCATAGATGAATATATCTAAGTCTTTTACATGCAAATGTTAATTATCTGGGCATGAATAGAAACAACTCCATTGAGACGTAAAAGGTAAATAGTACTATAGATAGTCTCATTAACTTGTAAACGATTACCTATGAGTCAGTGATACTTATGTAGAGTTTAGTTTTATTATCTGTTCACAACTTTACTATCCTTAACGAGAGTGTTCATGTTTCGAGCTTAATTTAATTATTAAGTAAACCAAAAGAAAAAGGCATAAAAATTATTAACTGAAAAGAGAAAAATAATATCAAATAAATAAATAACGCTCACAGGCACATACATTGTAATGAATAATGATCTCAAGTAAGCCTCAGGCTTTTGGCTTTTAGATAAGTATCGGGAAACGGGAACAAACACAAATTATAAAACATATCTGTGTGAGTTTTCACTTTACGTTACTGAAAGATATAGGCAGTAATAGGCACACAGCAGTCTGGAATAAAACACGTCTTTCCCGAACGTACGTTTATTGTGAGACTAACGTACCCACAATATTGACAGCTAAAAACAATCCAACTAATTCTAGAAATACCTTACAGTTACAACTGTAGTTGCGGCGCCAATTTTGTATGACAATTAGTTCTCAACGTACCCACTAGCGCTGTTCGAAATTTAATACAAAACTGTAGTAAATTACTATTTCTTCCCTCCGGAAGGAAAGCGTTAATTCTCGTCCCGCTGCGCTAAACGAAGTTGTCGCTTTCCACCACCGTCGAGAAGAAAAATAGTATACAAACCTCGGACAGTAAATAAGAAAGCCTCAGATCACATGTTGACGGAGTGACGACTTGAATACCTTCCTGAACCGTTGGCCCGATTTCGCGTTGCAAAGGGAGGATTTGAGGAAAAGAGAGGAGGCCTTAGCCCAGCAGTGGGACACAAAATAGGCTCTATAAAAAAAAGAGTTAGAGATCGTTATAAATTGAAAGAAGAGGTTGTGACAAGAATTGAGAAAGGTACGCTTTGATGGTTTGGTCTAGTCGAGAGGATGAATGAAAGCAGATCGTCTTCGTAGGACGACGGATTATAGGTACTCAAAACCGACGGGGATTTATGGATGTGAATGAGGCGAAAAAGGTATGTGAGCCCTCCACAGCACCTCACTTCGAAAGATGCGTGTTATAGAGATAGACAGAAATAAACATCTCTTTAGACGTTTTTTTTCAACCCCCCTATGATCTCAGATACAATATAACTCCACATAACTAATTAATTTACTTACGTAAAGTGTAAATAAATTCAGAGTGCTGTTTATCTATTAACATTCAATTATATTAAATGAAGACGTTGGTAGGTCGACAGGATCATAGTAAATAACCTATGTTAATGTATAATAGCTGATCAATTATTATTGTAAACAACTATGTTATCTTTGCCTTATTTATTCGGTGACACATTCACTTAGTATTAATTTAATATGTGGCCTGGAGTGCGATTTTTGAATCTCATTCGGTGAGCTCAGCAGTTGAAAATGTCAAAATAACTATGGAGATATGCATCTTTCTACTGCTGATTTGACTCTCAAAAATCGTGCTTCAGGAGTGCATTTTTGAAAGTCAAATCAGCATTAAAAAGATGCGTATCTCCGTAGTAATTTTGACATTTTCAACTGCTGAATTCACCGAATGAGATTCAAAAATCGCACTCCTGGTCTTGACTTAAGACGCATAATATACAGGGTGTAAAAAAACACAGATGGAGCCTTTATGGGGTGCTTCAGACCATCAAACTGAAAAACTTTCACTATGGAGCCAAAATCGAAATCTCGAAAAAAAAAGCATACAAAACTGCAGTAAAGCCTGACCAGAAATATAAAAAACCTAGTTTGTGGGCGCTGCAATCGACAATAGTAGATTACACACCGTCCCAAAAAATTCCACCTAGCGATCTAGATAGGAATAACCCAATAGCGAATTCCTCCACTGCAGAGAGAAATCAACTCGTAATATTGCAAATTTGATGGAGCGGCGTCCTGGGAATAGAGTATATGCAGGAGCGGCGTTACGGGAAGACCCTTGAAATAGAAGAGCGGCGTCATGGGAAGCGGCTTAATGGGAATGATTCGACATAAGGAAGGACAGGAAAGGAAAAAACATGTGATCTGAGGCTTTCTTATTTACTGTCCGAGGTTAGTATACTATTTTTCTCCTCGACCGAGGTGGAAAGCGGCAACTTTTTTGCCGCTTTCCAATTGACGCTTTCCGGCCGGAGGGGAGAAATAACCTTTATAGTCAGTGTTCAAGTACAAAAATTAGTTCCAATGATTTTCCGCAACATGGCGAGGTTTTTTATTTTTCTGGTCGGGCTTTACCAAGTCCAACTCGACTCAAATGTATAGGAAAACAGATTTTTTTCACGATTTCGAAGTTGGCTCCATAGTGAAAGTAGTTCAGTTTGGTAGTCTGAAGCACCCCCTAAGGACTCCAACAGGGGTTTTTTATACCCTGTAGACATCATGTAGCGCCACATGTTTTTTGGGGTCCGGAGGGCCCGATAGCACAGTCTGTAGTGAACCTGCCTGCTGTGCCGAGGGTCGCGGGTTCGAATCCCGTAAGGGACAGATATTCGTATGATGAATATGAATATTTGTAGGTGTACCCGAGTCATGGATGTTTGTATCTATAATGTATTCTATATCGTTGTCTAGTCATCATAATACAAGTCCAGGCTAGTTTCTGCTACTTTAAATGTAGCTAGATAATTTGTGTGACACTGTCCAAGATATTTATTTATTTAATATATGTATTCTATATCATCATGTACAAGTCTGGATGATGGTACTTTAAATGGGAGTAGATATAACCTAATTTCTTCTTCATTAGTGAAGACGATATTAAGGACAAGTTAGAGAAAAGAGTTGTCTACATTATCATGAATGGAAGCGGCTCGTGGAAAATTGTGGGATTTTTCGGCATTTCGTATTCAGCATGAGCTATAGGCAGCGCATGACAATCACTCATGCTGCAGTAGAAAGATTAACCAGACAGCAATTGATGTATTTCGTATTAGAATTGTGCCATTGGTGTAGGCCGCACGGGAGAAGAGTCATAACTTAGATTTTTTTTGTATGGAATAATTTCGGGAACCTATTGTGTGGGGTATGAAATGGAAGGGTTTTCTGAGCAGATTTTAAAAATACATATGGTATGTCTTCATGCGAATTCATCGGTCCTCCATCACTGAATGACTGAGTATTCATACTTATCCGCAACGCGCTACCCTTAAGAGAATCTTTGAGGCACTGCAACTTTAAAACTATACATTTTAACGAAAATCTGACTCCATACTAGCATAGAAATTTGTTTCTAAACTGTTTCTGCAAAATGTCATTGACTTTAATTGGTTAGTATTGAAAATATCACCATAGTACGTTTGTATAAATAAATAAATATAAATAAATATCTTGGACAGTGTCACACAAATTATCTAGTCACATTTAAAGTTCCAGGATCTAGCCTGGACTTGTATTATGATGACTAGACAACGATATAGAATATATAATATATAGATACAAACATCCATGACTCGGGTACAAATATTCATATTCGTCATACAAATATTTGTCCCTTACGGGATTCGAACCCGCGACCCCCGGCACACCAGGCAGGTTCACTACAGACTGTGCTGTCGGGCCGTCAGTATGGAGCGCGCTCCGAATTATATCCCCTTAACGAACTACCGACGCATTCATTTCTTATAAGCTTTAATAGCATAATATACTTGTACTTATATATACATGTGGAAGAATTTTAGCACCAACTATGTGCGTAGTTATAGTGTAGGTACTATGTACTGAGTGAGTGTATAGCACATGTCTCGGGGATAAAATGTCGTGTCAGGTAGGCGCTTGTAAACATGTCATAACATAAGCACGGCTCGCACACACACGGCCTACAAAGGTCACTGAGTCATTCATTATTCGACTATACAGCTTTATATGGACCGATCGACAATTTAAACATTTTGTAATTAATTTTATATTATAGACTGCTTCGTGCTTTGCTTCTGATTTCCATACAATCTTCCACCCACATTTTGATAGATTTGGGGAATGAATATGTGCCAATTTCTTATCTTATCTTATCTTGTTGTGGGGGCTGGCAAGCCAGCAACACTTCGACCCATTGGGATCTTTTGTTAGCCCCAATACTTTTTGATTTCTTCACCCTTAAAATACATGGTCAATGAAGGAGGCAATACCATGGAGGGGAAGAAACCTAAGATCTCCCGGTTTTAGGTATCCATCTCCGAGGAGGCACATTCGTTTTGCCGCCAAGACCTCACATTCACAAAGAATATGTTCCATGGTCTCCTCGACCTCTGCGCATGCTCGGCTGTTGGGATCTAGGGTGGCGTAGTGCTCAGTGAGGGCTCCAACGATGGCACGAGCCTTGCTCCTGCTTATTCAGTGTGAACTTTGAAACACGAGTAGTCAAATTGCTGATAAATTTCTTAGAGTGTTGTAGACCTGCAAGGCCTGACCACTCCAGCGTGTGTGTTTTATCAGCCCATTCCTTGTGCCAATTTGGTTGGCTTTAGTTCTGTAGATTTATCATGGTATGTTTGCGAACTCAATGTTGATCCCATAGTAAAAATTGTTTTGTTAGTTAGATGGTCTAAACCTAAAGACTATTAAATGGCGATTTAATAAGTGGTCAAGCAAGAGTGGGTATTATATCACAAATATGATTTTACTTTTCTTAACTCAATTATCATTAGTAAATTATTTCCCAGTTACTCAATCAATTTAAAAAAACCTTAACATTTAACATTTCCTTAAAATTTTGCGTAATATCAAAAGAACAAACAAATAAATTTCCCTCGAAGGCCTGTTAAAGTTTAATTGACAATCACGACCTTATGTTAACGGAATACGAACGACGCTTGCTAACTATCGTAATGTGCACCTAATTGTTGCAATAAAACTGCAGTAAACGCTATTGACGCAGTTGCGGAGGCGTAATTATAAACCTAAATTGGGTTCGATAATTTTCATTGCTTTATTTGGATCATGTGAACTCATTGCGGCTGCTGAAATTGAAGCGCGGGTGTGGGAGTGTACATGCAAGAACAAGCTAACTACGAGTAGGTTTTAAAACAATCTAGCTAAATAAGCAGACTTAAAATATATTAGTAGCTTCTTCAAAGTTTATAAAAGAGCTGTTAGGATCAGATAATAATATTAAGTGATAAATAACTAATTTCTACAATTTGTAGCACAAAAACGTATTGCATTTTCACCACCATTATAAAGTGAATTAGTAAAATGTTGCTACTTCTACTTTAAAATATGTATAATAAATTACTTATTCTAAATATATTCAATCCCTAATTTTATATCAGCTTTTTAAACGATGACTAGTCAAAACACATTATAGAGATGAAAGTGCTCCAAAAACAGGAGTGTTTGAGCGCTGTAGGTAAACAAAATGAACCGATTTTTACAACAACGCATTACAAGGTCACTGCAACCGATACCGCGCGGTGTAACTTTGTAACACGTATTGAATCACTGGTGGTTTTGCGACCTTTTGACATTGTCATTAATTATTGCAATCTGTTTGTTAATTTCACATGGCGTGTTGGAGTTCTAAATATAGGTACAAACATATCAATTGTTATTCCAATTAGCTACTCTCTTCATGGCATCGTGATTTCTTTTTACGGTGGACAATACAATTAATTCAGTTTTGGTTTCTGATTTGCTTGCTTGCTTGATCCATGCACCTTTAATGCCATATTTCCCTCGTACATATTTGTACGAGGCTGACAGAATCCTCGTATTTGTAAGAGGAACCTCGGACGTCTGGCAACACAGCTATTAATAAAAGTGAAAAGAAAACCTATATTAGCAAAAGAGTTGCACGTTATCGTACAATGTGAATCAAATTATGCACTCCTCTCTGACCGACTGACTCAGACACTAAAATACGCGAATCTGCTAAAACAAGGGCTGCCAACAGTTATTGTTAATAATTCGTCCGGATTATTTACGGCTTTACTAAAATTATCGTACAAGGCTGAGGTGAACACGTAGGTATATATTTTATTAAATCTACTTCTGTGTAACTATTGTTTACATAATATTAGTGCAAGTTATTTGTGTCAATCCAAATTTAAATGTACTAGTCTAGTCGATTTCAACCAGACCCTCAAGCATGATTTCTCTACACGCGCGCGACTTGGCTTTTTCCATACTAAAAGTTACGCACGGAGGTTGAAAGGGCGTATCCGTATATTGGTCAACGTTATGCTAACTAGCAGTCCAAAATCGTAAGCTAAATGTTCATTTCGTGAAGTCTACAATAGTTATGCAATTAACTGTCACAGGATTATCTATCCCAAACGAGATAAACTTTATATAGATTAAAAAAAAACGCTCAAATTGTAATGATCCCAAGCAAGTACTAAAGGCTTTTTATTATGGAAACCATACAACAACGGCACAAACATATAACATCCATGAAGATGGTCAGATGTTGTAAAGAAGGAAATGGACAACTGCGAGCTCTCCATCGACGATGTTCAAGATAGAGCAAAGTGGAAGAAACAGACTAGGAAAGCAGACCCCGCTACCCAGCGGGAGCGCTAGGAAGATGATAACCGAAACGGGATTCGAACCCATAAACCACAGATAAACCACATCAGTCCTATAGAGGAACTGAGGTGGAAGGTTCCTCCATAGAAAAGGGAAGTACTTCCGCCAGGCTAGGTGTGATGCCTGGGGACCGGCCGTGGTCCTGGTTGATGTTTGTCGGAACCTTGTATATATACTGTGACTCTGTGAGAATTCTTCTTGCGCGATTTGTGTAGGACTGTTAGCGCCATCTGTTGGCAAGTTGCTACAGTACTCCCCCCTTAGACTGCAGGTCGTTAAGTTTCTCGAAGCGTGCAGTCTTTAGCCATGTAGAGGTGCGTTGCAGAAGGTGCCGTGCCGGGCCTGTGGCGTGCGTTGGCGTGCTGCGTGCGTGCGTGCATAGTGCAGGATGATCAGTCCTGGTGATGCGTGCGAGTGACAGGCGTGTAGAAGAAGTGAGCAGAGCTGCCACGGTAGAGGCTGTGTCTCAGTGCGTGGGCTGCTGGTATCTTCTACGGACGCTGAGCTGTCGTCGAGGATGGCGATGTGGACTGCTGCTTGCTTGACCTGGTCGAGGGAGAGAAGTTTGTTGATGCTGGTTGCTTACTGCTTGGTGCTGTTGGTGTTGCTGCGCTGCGCTGCTGGTGTTCAGGTTGCGATGCTCTTAGTCGAGGGTCACCACTATAGAGGAACTGAGGTGGAAGGTTCCTCCATAGAAAAGGGAAGTACTTCCGCCAGGCTAGGTGTGATGCCTGGGGACCGGCCGTGGTCCTGGTTGATGTTTGTCGGAACCTTGTATATATACTGTGACTCTGTGAGAATTCTTCTTGCGCGATTTGTGTAGGACTGTTAGCGCCATCTGTTGGCAAGTTGCTACAGTCCTAATTATGCCAACCATAAAACTTTTATGATCTAAATGTTCCGGACACAAAATAGTCAGCCTCGACAACCCTAACATAACGGGCAACCATCAATTCTTTCGGTCCACACATAGCCACCATTGTTTCAACTGCATGACATCATTTAACGTAAGGCTTAGAAAAAACAAAGTTCGTCGTATAGGAGTTTGTTTATTCGATGACAATCATTTGATTTATTGCTCATTAATTCTGTTTCGTAATGTTTTTCTTACTTGGTTGAATGTGACAAATTACTGAGACGATATCTTTGTCCATATGGAACAGCAGTTTTTTTTTTCGCGATTTCGATGTTGGTGCCATTTAGAGAAAGTTCTTCAGTTCGACGGTCTGATCATACCCTTAAAAAGTGTCAGCATATTAAGAAGGACCTAATTATCTTTCGAAGAGTAAAACAATTAAATACGTTATCTAAACAATTCTTCATCGGCCCGATGGCCCATTTGGTAGTGAACGGGACTGCTAATCAGAGGCTCGCGGGATCGAATCCCCAAGAGGCAAATATTTCTTAATCGCCACAAGAATACGAACATCGAAAATTTTGTCAATAACAAAAATCTACCAACTTCTATAGAGCTTTCCAATACGAGACATTAATAAAAACAATTTTGCCTTGATTTCAGCGCGTGATCCAAGCCCTGGGAGTGTCATGGCATGCCCACCACTTCGTCTGCGGCGGCTGCAAGACAGAACTCGGCGGAGGTGGCTTCATGGAACAGGTATGAACAGCCCTATACGATTCCCTTATGGTATCCCTGTCCAAATGGGGTTTCATCAACGAATCAGGTGTGAATGTGGTGTTGATCCTAGGACTAGGCCCACCTCATAATCTTGCCCGGACACTTGAACGCGAATGGAGCTTATGGACACGGCCGATAGTGCTATCCGTGTGGCAAAGTACTGGGCTGGTAAAATATAAAATGACACGCTATCGATTTTATTATAAGAACTATATTTAGGGGCAAAATGATAGACTTTTAAACACTTCATACTAATATTAATTCCGAGGAATAATGCATTATGTCTGCAACCACAATAAACCCGGGCTCACCCCCCGTCACACTGGACAGAGTTTCGGTACTACTGGTGAAACGTGGATGTTCTGAGGTTTCAGAATATCTCTGACTACCCCCTCGGGGAATATAGTCGTGAGCATATGCTATGCTTATGCTTACCATAATAAATAAATAGACTGCAAATGAAACTGCGCATTGACAGTAAAGGGAAAGGAATTGTAGGTACATAACTTTATTAACAAAGACTCGTAAATTCGTAAATAATTTTGTATGAATTCGATAAAACACATAAATACAGCGTATTGAATACAAAGTCTCAAAACCGCACTACACAATCTGTCAAATGTTCAAAATCCCATCCCTAGAGGTATTCCTGTACATAATCCTCTGTGCCTGTACTCAAATATCCCAGGATTCTCAAGGCGTATCCATACTTTGGATAATGTTTGCCCCACCATTCCGATCATTGATAATAAGGCTAACGTGGATGTTTGCAGGCGGGTCGCCCGTACTGCTCCGCATGCTACGCTGACAAGTTCGCGGCGAGGTGCGCGGGATGCGGCCAACCGATCGTCGACAAAGCGATCATCGCGCTCGACGCCAAGTGGCATCGCGAGTGCTTCACTTGCAACGTGAGTGTCTTTACCCATTCATTATTAATCTGACAAGTTCGCGGCGAGGTGCGCGGGATGCGGCTACCGATCGTCGACAAAGCGATCATCGCGCTCGTCGCCAAGTGGCATCGCGAGTGCTTCACTTGCAACGTGAGTGTCTTTACCCATTCATTGTTAATCTGACAAGTTCGCGGCAAGGTGCGCGGGATGCGGCTACCGATCGTCGACAAAGCGATCATCGCGCTCGTCGCCAAGTGGCATCGCGAGTGCTTCACTTGCAACGTGAGTGTCTTTACCCATTAATTATTATTCTGACCAGTTCGCTGCGAGGTGCGCGGGATGCGGCTACCGATCGTCGACAAAGCGATCATCGCGCTCGACGCCAAGTGGCATTGGGAGTGCTTCACTTGCAACGTGAGTGTCTTTACCCATTCATTGTTAATCTGACAAGTTCGCGGCAAGGTGCGCGGGATGCGGCCAACCGATCGTCGACAAAACGATCTTCGCGCTCGACGCCAAGTGGCATCTGAAAGTCGTGAAAAGTCTGATATTTATTTTTCTCCCCTCCGGACGGAAAGCGTCAATTTTCGTCCCTGCGCTAAACGAATTTGATGCTTTCCACCTCTGTCGAGGAGAAAAATAGTATACTAACCTCGGGCAGTAAATAAGAAAGCCTCAGATCACATGTTTGTTGACCTCGGCGCGTTCTGAGACCTTTCTTACTTTCCTGCCCTCGGTGTGTAATCTACTATTTCCTACTCCTATCTTAGACAATATAACTAGGGACCAGCCTTGCGGTAGCATTTCCCCTCTGCCACGTTACAAGATCAATTAATCACGTGCATTTACAAACAATTTTTTACCTTATCACTAAACGAGACAGCCTATGATTGCTGAACAATAACTTCAAAGTAGTCGTGTTCGGGGTCTTTTACAATCAAAATTTGAATCTATAAAGTTCAAAGTTGCAGATTTCATGCTATGCTTCCTCGCCCTCCGCAAAAAGTTTGTTAGTAGAATTCGTCATACGTCCATAGTTATATTGTCTAAGACTCCTATTCGCTGCGGGTTCCAAGACAGATTAGAGTAAGTAATCCCAAGGGCTCGCTGGGCTTCATTTTTTAGTGTTGTGTAGGCTTGAACCTCACCACACCGTCAAGCGATTAATGGACGACCCCTTATGTATGTTCGCAGTACAGAACATTGACGAAACCACCGCCCTGTTCCTTATAAACCGCTCTTACAACCTTAAAATAACATTTCCCATCTCGTTTTTACAGAAATGCCGTAACCCAGTAACGGATTCCACATTCTCAGTGATGGACAACAAGCCACTCTGCGGGAAATGCGCCTAGACAAGACATCGCACTTTACACATAGTTCTCTACCGTAATATTATACCAACACCTGCCCTTTACAAACTGTTATAGATTGACGTTCTATTGACATAGGAAGTCATCCGAGACGATACTTGAGACTACGATATAGCCTGGCAATACACATCCGATTGTCTGATTTGATAGTATATAAGTCCCTCTCCGTTCCTTCCGGAAGAAGACGGACGGAAGCTCCAGACTTTACACTATTGCCGATGCTTGCTCTCCTTCGTGATTAGATGGAGAGTGACTTATATACTATTGGATCAGACAATCGGATGGAATGTCGGACGTCTATAGCCAGCGATAAGGATTAAAATTGTTTCGATTCGCGTTACTTCGTATGTTGAACGAACTACACAAGTGCACTTAATATACAGGGTGTTACAAAATTACCCCTAAAGAAAAAAGGGTGTTAAAGGGTCCCTTCTAAAGAGTCTATTGACAAAGTATGACAACCGTAGTGCAACATAATTATTTACCGAAAACTTATTTATCGATAATAAAATAATAAAATAGTCATCGTTGAAGCGCAACACTACTGACAAGCCGACCGCTAGTTCAAAGACTAAACGGCAGCAGACACGTCTTAAGGTCACCGCGATGTCACTACCTATCTTGCGAGGACTCAATTTAAAAGATGATTATTCTCTAAGTTATCTTTATGACTAAAGCTAACATGAATAATAAATCATATTCATTGAAAAAAAAAAACAATAAATAATAGTTTGACTAAAAAGTTAAATTATTGTTACAAAAATAAAGAATAAAGAATAATTTCAATAAATTATTCATATTTGTCATCATGTAAGATAATTTAAGCATCTTACAATTAGTGTTTTCTACAAAGAAAGCCTTTTCGTCTCTTACTTAAATGTCCCTTCCATCCCTTCTGGAAAAATAGTCTATGTTTCAGATGACGCACTAGAGTTGGGATTTTTTAATAATTGGCTTCGATAAAGGATTTTATTTTTTTTGGTTAATTATGTAACACCCTGTATTTGTCAAAGTCCAGACTGCAAATGCATTATTTTGTAATAGATTCCAGACCTTAAAATTTAGACGAATAAAATAACACGACAGCGAACTCAAATGTCAGCCCACTGTAGGATACAGGTATCCCTGTTTAAGCTAGGGTATTGTATTTGCCATACAATTTTCAATACATGACCGTCACATCTCATCCTAGGTGGACAAGCACCTTTAGCAAGGCCGTAGGCAGAAACACCCCAGTAATGCCTTAGCCAACCACTTATTTCTGATGATCATCCACAGAACATTATAAGAGCGGTTAGAAGTGCAAAGTAGGCGTGGAACGCGTGCCACACGGTTATGCAATAATTTGCATAACACCATAAGGCGCGCGGCAAGGTGCGAGCGGGACATGCGTAGTTGTAGCAGCGTGAGCGGGAAGACAAGTGGCGACAGCCGTCGGAAGCAAAAGCGCTACTTTGCATTTCTAACCCCTTTTACGAGTATAATGTTGTGTGATCGATCGTCCACGTCGATTGCAATTTAATGTCACTTATTGTCTCTGGTCTAGAGCTCGACCCCCCTAAGTGAAGTCCTAGTTACAGCCTCGACATTTAGGGTCGGAACACACGCGTGTGGGTGTCGCGAGTGCCCGTGTGCTTTAGTTGTCAATAAATCTATGAAAACATGTGAAGTATCAAAGAAAATATTAAGTAAGCTATTTAATGATAAATTTATAGATGTCACAAAATACAAAGACATGTAAATAATTTGTAGTTCTTACAGTCCGTTACACAGACTTGACAGGAGTCAGCCTTAGATCAAAATAAAATTAATGGATATCGAATCGCGTAAGGCCTTTACGCGAATATTTCTAACCAGAAAAATGAGGCAAAACAAATGAAAGGTTTACTTCAAATTTGTATGCAAGTGCCCTAGATTTGACAGATAATGGCGCTAGTTTGTATGGACCAAGTGCACCAGTAGTGTGCTTCAACTTACCGCGCTTTAGGCCTATCCATTAATTTTATTTTGATCTAAGGAGTCAGCTTCGATATAGTCAATTCACAATAAGTGCCATAAGTGTCATAAAACTCATAAACTATTAAGTAACGCTACTGTTAAATAATTTGTCAGAAAGTAATATGCCACTGTTGTTTTTCATGATTTACGAAGGTCGTAAGAAGTTTATTGATCAAATCAATTATATTCTATAGAAAGCAGAGGTTGAAAACTTCGGGCAAGCATGAATACTTGTGTATGGATCAGAGGAGAGGAGTTTGTTAAGAATGTAGTTTATACGGCCCTCTCTAATATCGCTCTGTATCCTTAGCATGCCAACAGACAAAAGGATAAATATCTTGGCATGCTAGGCCTACTGGTACAGAGGCGATAAATACACAAATTATTTCTTAGCTTGACTTGACTCGTAAGTCACTTACGGTATGAAATGAGGTGGTAAATTGTGGTAACCACAAGGCAACAATCTTTGTAAAGTTGACAACCACAGTTGATTAACAATTGTCACCTTTATTTCTATAAGAATAAAGTTCAGAAACGTTAATCAACTTTCGTTGTCGACCGTAAATAGTGTTCTTTGAAAAAGTCAAGTTTGTGTAATAGACTGATAAAATGTTATTGCTAAGTCGCTGTGATGTTTATCGGCTTGGAAATAAAGTATTTATTCGTATTGTATTTTACCGCAAGAAATTATTTAATAAAGTTAATTTACATATTTTTTACGCTTTACCGAATGCTGTTTTCGCAATAAATTATTTTTTGTTTTTTATCAATCGCATTTTTAATTTTATCTTAGTTTGTCGACCCTAAAATGTTATGCAGAATTATAAAAATGCATGCAAGCATGTATTGTACCCACTGTCCATTATAAGTGGTGACGGGCTCACTCCCTGTCACACTGGCTAGTCAGAGTTTCGGTACCACTAGTGAAACGTGGATGTTTTAAGGTTTCAGAATATCTCTGACTACCCCCTCGGGGAATATATTCGCCAGCGTATGCTTATAAAAATATCAAAAGTGTTCATCACCTTTCGTTGCCAACCGTATCTTCAAAAACACTAACCTTCAGTTTATCCCTGTCACTCATCCTGTCAGAGAACACCGGTTTCTCCAAACCGGTGGCTCCACTTTGAGTACCACTGCTTCCTCCACCAGCTCCACTGTCTCCACCGCCTCCTCCTTCATCTTCCTGGCGCACTGTATCTAGACTGGTGATATTTGGTCGTCGATAAAGCACTAACCTTAGGTCTATCCCTGTCACTCCTGTCAGAGGACACCGGTTTCTCCACAACCGGGGGCTCCACTTTCAGCACCATTCTCTCCTCCACCAGCTCCGCTGCCCCCTCGCCTCCTCCTTCATGTTCCTGGGGCACTGTATCTTAGAACTGGTGATATTTGATCGACGATAAAACGACGGTTTCTCCACAACCGGTGGCTCCACATTCAGCACCACTCTCTCCTCCACCAGCTCCAGTGTCTCCACCGCCTCCTCCTTCATGTTCCTTCCGCATTGTATCTTAGAACTGGTGATATTTGGTCCACGATAAAGCACTAACCTTAGGTCTATCTCTGTCACTCCTGTCAGAGAACACCGGTTTCTCTACAACCGGTGACTCCACTCTGTGCACCTTTCCCTCCTCCACCGGCTCCACTGTCTCCACTGCCTCCTCCTTCATCTTCCTATGTATCTAGATTTGTGATATTTGGTCGAGAATAAAACACTAACCTTAGGTCTATCTCTGTCACTCCTGTCAGAGAACACCGGTTTCTCCACAACCGGTGGCTCCACATTCAGCACCACTCTCTCCTCCACCCGCTCCACTGTCTCCACCGCCTCCTCCTTCACCTTCCTGGCGCACTGTATCTTGGAGACTGGTGACATTTGGTCGCCTACTACCGTCTCCTGGGTATCACTAATAGCTGTCTTGACGCGAGGTTTGAGGCGTTGGGTAGCAGGACTGCCCCGGGGGGAGGCCAGCTTGGGTTTCATGTCCTAGAACGTAAGGTTGGTTTTGGAAGTTGTTCATCAAAAACTATTCGCAAACTAAAGAATTAATATAGCCAAAAAACTATCATAAATATCTTAAGATATGAATTTAGAGTCATATCATCTAAGCCTTCGATCAAAATAAAATGAATGGATAGGCCTTACGCGAACATTTCAAACCAGAAAAATGAGGCAAAACAAATGAAAGGTTTACTTCAAATTTGTATGCAAGTGCCCTAGATTTGACAGATAATGGCGCTAGTTTGTATGGACCAAGTGCACCAGTAGTTTGCTTCAACTTACCGCGCTTTAGGCCTATCCATTAGTTTTATTTTGATCTAAGATCTAAGCTATTTTTGAGCGTAGGCGTTGGTGGAACGATATTGTGGCTATATCGCCGTGATTCCGGAATTGTGGCGATAATATTCAGCAAAAATCGCGGCGATACAATGCGATACGACAAGATTTTTTGGGAGGGCTGAATCGAAAACCGTTTCCAAATAAGTCTTTTCTCCCCTCCGGCCGGAAAGCGTCAATTTTCGTCCCGCTGCGTTAAACGAAGTTGCCGCTTTCCACCACGGTCGAGGAGAAAAATAGTATACTAACCTTGGACAGTAAATATGAAAGCCTCAGGTTACATGAGATCTGAGCCCTTTCTTACTTTCCTGCCCTCGGTGTGTAATCTACTATAATACGTAGGTACCTTTATTCTGGGTGTGCGCGGGGAGTGCGAGAGCGGCAGCGCGGTGCGCGGGGCGCGGCGCGGCGCGTGCGCGTGTGCGTGTGACTGCACGTGTGAATGCACGTGCGCGTGTGCGTGCGGAGTGCGCGGGGACGGCCGCGGGCTGGCCTCGCGGCTGATGTGGCTCGACGGCTGCCGTGAGACGGTATTTGTTTATGTTAGCTTTGTGAGATTGATCCCAATCCGGTATGTCAAATTTTTTTTTTGAGAGCTCAATCGAAAACCATTTCGAGATACTTGTCTCAATAATCATATTTTCAATGTCACAGATTTTAAAATGAAAGGATTACAGATATTTTTAACATAATAACGTCGTTTTTCGGTCCGTCCAGTGACGTCACTGAAATACCTGTGAACTCCTTCGAAAACATAAAATCAACTTATCGACAGGGGTGGAGGCACACTGTCCAGGATAAGATGTTCGACTTCGACACAATTTTAAAGCCAAGATAGGCTAAATTAGCCACCTGAGAGCACATCAACGAAGCTCTCAAAGTCAACAGCCATAATCAGTCGCTGTGGTCTAACACAGCCATGAAGCATCATCATCATCATGTTAGACCACTAGCACGCAATATATATTCAACCAGTAAAACAGCTTCATACATGCTCGCAGCGCCCAGTACACCCCTACATGCGCAGCGATGTTTCTACTAAACTGCCGCTCATTCTCACACATGAACGCTCACGAATTCGGTATGTCAAGTTTTTTTTTGGAGGGCCGAATCGAAAACCATTTCGAGATAATTGTCTCAATAATCATATTTTCTATGTCAGAGATTTGAAAATGAAAGGATTACAGATATTTTTAATAAAATAACGTCGTTTTTCGGTCCGTTCAGTGACGTCACTGGCATACCTGTGAACTCCTTGGTAAACATAAAATTAACTTAAAATAACTGACCATTAAGAAAAAAAAATACTTTCACAATGTCAGAATTTGACATTTGATGTTGCCGTATCTGTTTCCAGCATAGAGTTAGAAAGAGGAGGCAGGTTTTAATTTTTTTAAATATAGCAGTAGGTAGTTTTTCTCCATGGAGTTCGAATTATTTTCTCTCCACCATTTTTGCACTTGGAGATTACAGATCAAAATAATTTAAAAATTAAATTTATATTGATAAACTCGATGAATCGCAATAAGAATGAAATAGGTGTCTTAAAATTATGTCTGCTATCCGTAAAAAATATAAAAATGATGACCAAAAAAAACTTGACATACCGAATTGCCGCACGCTGAGCATGGGTGTACCGGCCGCCGAAATTAACTAATATATAAAAAAAATCTATTGCAAATAGCGCACACACATGCATGCATTGAATGAGGAATACTACTTGAAAACCTGAAATACTTATAACTTTTGATTTAGTGAACCGATTGTTATGAAATACAGGATGGAAAGTTAAGATTGAACAGGGCCAGGGTGGAGAGGGGCACAAAGGTATAGCTATACCTCGGTTGACCCCATAGAGACTTGTGTTCCTTATCAGTAAGAAGATAGAATGGGATGAAATCAAAGTTTTGTGAGAATTGAAGTTTTTCTCGATGACTGTAATTTTTTTTTTTCAAAATCTGTGAATGCAGAAGTAAAATACTCCAAAAGTTAGGGGTAGTCTCGTAAGAACGTTTTCTTGTAAATAAAATGCTTCATGTAGCTGCCCTTTGTGCCCCATCTTCACTTTTCACCCTGTATAGGTACAATAGTGGGAAAAAATAAAAAAATTGGCTGATCACTACGCCAGCCATCGTATTAAACTCCTTTATATCATGTAAAGCCGAGTCTCCTGCCTGCGCCTTATTTTTATTAAATGTGGCATGTTCGATGTAAAATTTAACAATGTGGATAACGGGTAATACGCATAATGACCTATATAAGACTCTTACGCAAAATGACATAATATTGTGACCACACAGAATGACATACGCAAAATGACATATTGTGAGCACGCAGAGTGACATACACATAATGACATAATTATCTTGAACTTTGACAAAATTTATTTTTGACCACGAAGAATGACTCCCTAGCTTCGGAGTGGCAGTTTTAAACCAACGAGAACGCCAAATAAAAAAATTTATTAATAAAAACTAGCTTTTGCAATCTGGCGCGTTACGCCGCGGGAGGAACATGCGAATTAAATTGGCACTTCGCGATATGGGGTTGACAGGGATAATACGCACAATGACCAGTAGGCGAAGCCTGACTCCTGGGCTCTTGACACGTAGGTCGTGGGTTCGTCAAACTATAGATTACAACCGGATAGCCCCGGTAGTACCACGGGAGACCACAGACCAATCTGTGCTCGAGACAATTTGACCACAAGGAAAATTTATTCCTACTGTACAAACTAGTTTGACTACCCAGTTTGAACATGAGGAAGGAACGATCGTATTGCGTATTGAGCATTCTGCGTATTGAACGTTCTGAGTATTGAAAATTCTGAGTATTGATCTTTCTGCGTATTGAACATTTTGCGTTCTTATTTGGTAAAAATATTCTCATTTTGCGTAAGGACCATTGACCATAAGAGGTCAATGGTAAGGACACAGTATAGTATACTAACGGGCTCGACGACCTCTACCATGGTGCGTATGTCGTGGTCGGTGAGGCGCGCGCGGGGCGCCTGGCCCGCCTGCGGGTCCCGCATGAGGGGCCGCCGCGACCTTAGCGACAAGTATGTTATACACTACTATTTTGTAACTACCATAACAATTTGGCAGAGGATAAAGAAGGGAGTAGAGATCCAAAAAAAATATGCTGAAAATCACATGGGGATAGGTGGGATTTAAAGAAATTATTAAATAACTTGTTCTAGTTTTTGACATTGGTAAATTGTTAGTGTTAATTAATATTATGATGTGTCCACATCCATTCTAAAAATAAGCGGAAATTTGTAATTTACCTAATATTAAGTATAATTACGACACAATGTATATTGTTAATGGAAGTAAATAAATGAAAAAATTAAATCACAGTGTTTTCCTTCACCGAAAAGCAAATGGTTTTACAAATCGTACATAAATTCCGAGAAAATCATCAATACGAGTCGGCCTGGACGGGGATCGAACCATCCCCTTCATGGGCAACTCATCCCACACACGACTCATCCCGCGGGCTCAGTTGACCGCTACTTTTTATGTTGGGGGCGACTCGGACCACTCGGTCAACTCATCCCGCGGTGGATTAGGTAAATAGTAGCAATTCGGTTCTGGCACTCGCCGGCCGCTACCGCGGCACCGCTCGCTCCGCTCGCTCGGCTCGTGCGCTGTGGTCACAAGAAACCTAACATGCTCGTCGCTTCGCTCCTCGCTAACCTAACCGTCTGAGTTGGAAAAGGGGGTTTCCCCATTCACTCCCGCCCCCATCCACCGCGGGATGAGTAGACCCCTTGGGAAATGAATGGGCCGAGTCACCCCCGACAAAATAAAAGGTGTCAACTGAGCCCGCGGGATGAGTCGTGTGTGGGATGAGTTGCCCATGAAGGTGAACCATCGCCTCCTGCACGGCAGGCAAGCCACTGGACCACAACGGCGTACTACCAGCTACTATATTAGTAAGTAATAAACAAAGTAGGTAATATATTACCTCGGTGACTTTTTATTACTCTTGGGCGTATCCTGGTTGTCGTGGTTCTTCTTGCCTCGATTCGAGACGCGTCCCTTCGTCGTATTCGTACCACCACCACTGAGAAAATAAACGTATTCAAAATTATCAACTCACGCGATATTAAAACATTTAGGACCTGTTTCACCACTTCTGTATAAGTTTCTAATAGCTTATCTGACAGATCGTTTGACATACAGGTCGGTTGACTAAAGCTGGCGCGTTCACAGACACACACAAATGCGTTTTTCCTGTCACTGCGTCCGTGCTTGATAGAGATAGAGATAAACTTTTCATTATGCGTGCAGTGAGACAAAGGCATTGCGTAAATGTGTGGCACGCGCCAGCTTTAGTTAATCGACCTGTCATCATCATCACAGCCTATACACGTCCCACTGCATGGCACAAGCCTACCCTCATGGAGGGTGCCCAATGCGGGTTAAGTCAGTCACGGAACTCTTTTATAAGTAACTAGTGTTTACCCGCGACTTCGTCCGCACAAATTAGATACCAGATTTTAAGTCAAATCATAAGCTATCAAACAAAAAAAGATGCATAAAAATCGGTCCAGTAGTTTTTACGTGATGCGCGAACAAACAAACAGACAAACAATCCGACACCATTTTTAAAAAAAGGTTGATTTCGAATCAGGGATACCTAAAAACCATATCGTAATCTTTTTGTTACAAATATCTTCAATGTACAGACACACTTCAGTTAAAGTTCATAATAGTTTAGAAGATAAATAAGAGATAAAAGATAAGTACATAAATACAACACTTACGACTGGCCCGCAGGTTGCTTGCCGGGCCCCGCTCGAAGCGCAGCCAGCGAGTACATAGAGAGCCGGGCGCCCGCTTCTGTATCACACGTAGTGGGCCATAGAATATCATTAGCTTATCATTGACAAAGCGGTTTATTCCACTTTAATCACCTGGGTGATATCAACTGCTGAGCTCACCGAATGAGTTTCAAAAATCGCAATCCAGGTCGCCTTTAATCACCTAAAATTTACGGGTGATTTGGGGATACCAAAAACTGAACTGAAGTTCGAGTCGACTTAAAACACCTGGGTGATCATTTCGTCGGGTGATCATAGTACACAGATGAGTCGCCTATGATCACCCTGTGATATCACCCAGGTGATTAAAGTGGAATAAACCGACGAAGCGTGTTGCAGATTTGTCTTATCTTGGTATGGGGGCTGGCAAGAGTGGCAAGCCAGCAACACTTCGACCCAATGGCACAGAATAGGAAATAGTAGGCAGGGTGTTAGGGTAAACAGTTGCATTACTTTAAGGGGTGATTCTTCTTCTTATCGTGTGGGCAAGCCCTGGTGTCAGAGTTTATTCAAACCGCCTTACGGCCTCTGACATGGTTTTTTATGTAACGACTACTACCACCAGAGATAGTAGCCGGGACCAACGGCGTAACGTGCCATCCGAAGCACGGAATCATCTATGTTTTCAGACAATCTGATGATTCAGCCTGCAATGTTCTAACCAGATGGAGAAAAATGCATAAAGTGACATCACTAGGTGTCTCCCGTGGGAATCGATCAATCGAACTCACGACCTCCGTGTCAAGAGCCCAATGCTCTTAACCATTAGACCACGGAAGCAGTGAAGGGGTGATTGTACCCATGATACTGAACAACTTTCCCTAAGAAACCTATCATCATCATCATCAGCCCGGTAAACCCCACTGAACCGTCCCCCCGTCCCAGAACGGTCCCCCGCCAGTCTCATCCACTGTTTGCCGTTTATATCATTAGCATCCTTTTAAACTAAGAGTCTACCCATAAAAATGAACAAACTAAACTCATGCTAAACTGCAATGTCTACTCGACTAAAATGTATGCCACAGCTGATTTTTTTGTTGCTCGGGTTGATTTGCTCCCATAGTAAAACTTGTTTAGTTTAATGGGTAGACCTCTTAAAAGGATGCTAATGATATCAATTTCACCCTGTATAAGTAGGTTTCACAGGGCAAGTTCCCTATTCCCGCTATTTCTTTAAGAAAATAGGGAACAATCCTTTATACTTTGTATAATCCACTGTAGGACAAAGGGCTCCCCTTCCAGAGAGGAGGTGGAGTATAGGGAAGACTACTCACCACTTTTGGAGGTGTTCTTAGACAAGGCTGCACCGGTTCTCTTCTTATCTTTCTTTCTAGGAGACTTCCCTGACCGAATTGAGCACTGCGCGAACAATTAAGAGTTAATTTTGTTTTCCTTATCATAATTCCATTTTTTAAAGGAGTGGGCCATACTCCACCATGCGGACCCAGTACGTGTTGGTGGAGGCAAGTTGATGATGATTGGTTGTGGATGATTAATGTACAAGCGATTAAAATATTTGATAATAGTAACTCAGTAATCATTCACTGCTTCGTCCAGTCGGTCACACGTCGCGAATAATTAAAGTATTATTAGGCAAGTAACTCACAGTGACGCTCGCCTCGGTTGCGTTGACGAAGTCTGTCACTTTGGTCACGTAGTCATTCACTGCTTCGTCCAGTCGGTCACACGTCGCGAATAATTAAAATATTATCAGGCAAGTAACTCACAGTACCTAACGCTCGCCTCGGTTGCTTCGACGAAGTATGTCACTTTGGTCACGTAGTCATTCACTGCTTCGTCCAGTCGGTCACACGTCGCGAATAATTAAAATATTAGGCAAGTACCTAACTAACAGTGACGCTCGCCTCGGTTGTGTTGACGAAGTATGTCACTTTGGTCACGTAGTCATTCACTGCTTCGTCCAGTCGGTCACACGTCGCGAATAATTAAAATATTAGGCAAGTACCTAACTAACAGTGACGCTCGCCTCGGTTGTGTTGACGAAGTCTGTCACTTTGGCCACGTAGTCATTCACTGCTTCGTCCAGTCGGTCACACGTGGCGAATAATTAAAATATTATAAGGCAACTAACTCACAGTAACGCTCGCCTCGGTTGCGTCGACGAAGTCTGTCACTTTGGCCACGTAGTCATTCACTGCTTCGTCCAGTCGGTCACACGTCGCGAATAACTCCTGAAATTGTAGAAAAAAAAGGTGTAATTTCCTGTTGAAGAAATCTACCAATGGAATAGCTTTAATTTCTTTACGATGGATTCGCTACCGTACAGCTCTCGTTGAAAGCCAACCTAAGAGCCAGCGACTGATCAAGAGTTCTGACCGCCCTAGGCTAATTATAAGGACGCGCCCCCACTGGCGTAGCGTTGTCGCCCGGAGTACAGACCGATTTTGCCGCCCGCTTATCTTTATTAAAAGACCTACACACAAAAATAGGAGCGAGCGCAGCGAGCTTGAAATTTTTTTGTAATTCTATTCGGGTTGTGGTCAGAAACTTAGAGAAGATAAATATTCTTTATTTGCACAAACAAGAATGAGAAGGGTACAAAGTGCGGTCTCATCACTAAAAGCGATTTATTAGAGCGAGCGAAGCGAGCTCGTCTATTCTCCTCAATACGAATTGGTTAGAACAAGAGCTTTTTACGAACAAAACACACGACAAGTGATGATGATGATGATACAGTGCGTCACCTCGGTGAACAGGTCCCTGGCGGCGGGCACGTGCGGCACGCAGCAGCCGCGGCTCGACACGCACGCGTCACGCAGCGCCGCGCCGAGCGCCTGCAGAGTGGACGCACTCTCGCGCAGGCAGAACGTCTGAGAGAACGACTTGTGGAACACCTACACAAGAAACGAGACACTAGAGTGTGGTGAGCATTGATATACAAGATACGTTATGTACTCCTGTAATGGATCTGTTACTACACAGATACATTTACTCACACAAGCTAAGACTAATGCTACACATAAACAATGAAAGAGACTGAATGACGCAAACAGGTGGCGCGCGAGCGAGACGAGACGTATCGCCCGCCGTTCGTATTATTTCTTTCGAAGTTCGAAATTCGAAGACATCCGGCTCGCTTGGTAGGGTGGATGCCCCGAATACTAGCGAGCCCTGTCCCTAATGCCAGTCCATTCTCTTTTTTGCTCGATAAGGTTTCTAATATGTATGGATTACATTTCCTACATACCTATCTAAAGTCTATCGATCCAACCATTTTTGCATACTGTACAAATAGTGGACATATAACGAAGTAGTCAAATCCAGAAATGGCCTTCCATAAATCTGGTCTTACCAAGAAGTGGTCGAATCCAGAACTGGTCATATCTAGAAGAAGGCATTTTAAGAAATGGACACCGAACGCCTGAACGTTATTCGTAACATCCACCCTAAAGCAACACGCGGGCGGAGCGATAACACGTGGCCGTGTAGCTTAACTTGTCGCACACTTACATATCGTATATCTCTGTCCCGTTCTGCAAAATGGCGATTAAATAAAACGAATCGAGACATATTTCATGAGAAATTTTAAGTTTTTTTAACGAGTGAAAAGTAATGCCTTGTGATTTGTTTTTTCTGTTTTAATGATTAGTGCAACGATTTAATGCACACGAAGGCATTGTGGTACATTTATTCCACCGAAAAATTTAAAAAGATTTCACTACCGCACGAGTTAAGGATGCTGACCCAGCATCCGACATCCAGTTTACGTAAACTAAAACACTACGGAACTGCTGATGCACAAGACGCACTTTGCACCTTGCCTAATAATCTGGGCCAGTATATCAATATCATTCTTAATTCACGCGTGTCATCCAAATGCCGCTCGGATTGCGACTGAGTCGAGTAGGTCACCGGGGACTTCCTTTATGCGGTCCCTGCGCTAGCGGCTAGTACCATATCTTCCCTTTTAAGGTTCACTTCCGATTCCAGCGGCCGATGCGACTTACGCGAGGTTCTGTCATATATGCCATACGTTTTAATAGTAAGCTCGCGGCCGACGGCCGATAGTTACCATGAAAACATGACAGAACCACGCGTCAGTCGTATCGTCCGCTGGGATCGGAAGTGAACCTTAAATTAAATCAATGGTGGTGAGTGAATGGAACCTTCGAAAGCAAGCACTACTGGTAGGGTACACTCTCGCCGAGACCAGGCAAGAAAAGCTAAGAATGTGGGCTGTGGGCATACAATAAATAACACACACCTGGAAGGACTGCAGCAGGTTCTGATGCAGAGAGACTATCCTCACCATCTGCGACTGGAACTGCGTGTGCTTCGCGAACGGCAGGGCCAGGGCGTTGTGCCGCTTTATGTCGCGGATCTGAAACAAATACGTAAATCGGAAGTCGGATGTTTTTGTCGAGTAGGTTTGCATTTGCAGTTTCGAATGGAACAGCAGAATTTTATTTCGCGATTTTGATATTGGTCCCATGGAGATAGTTGTTTAGTTTGATGGTGTGATCATCCCTTTAAAAATCATTAGCATATTATTATGAACGCATGAATATCGCATGAATTCTAATTGCAACATTAGACGTGTGAGTCAGTAGTTTGTATAACTCTAGTAGATGGCGCTGACGTCCCTTAAAGACGATGATATAGATTGAAAATTTCGTCATGGCTTGCGGGGCGACGACAGCTCTGTTGGAGTGGAGCATGCCCCAGATAGGCAGGTCGTGGGTTCGAATCCCGCTCGCCGCCCGACTTTTTCAATCTTTTATTTGATTAAGCTAACATGGCATACATGTAGAATAATAAATTCGATAATTCGCCCTGTATAATCAACTTTCATAGTACTAAGATTACGAAGAGTCAGTTTCAGGACGTGTGAAAATCACTCGGGGTGCAAAATACAAGAGAAAAAGCATACGAACATATGAATGCTAGAGTAAGACGGATACAAAGTGTAAGGATTGAGCATCATCTGACAGCAACGAATCGCATTTCTTCACGCTCAATCCTTTTCTGTCGCTCAGGAACGTCATTGGGTAGAGCGAGAAAGTTCGCAGGACTACCGGTGCTCCCGCGTGCAATCGCTTTTCCGGTATCGTTCTCGCCCTAGAAAATGACGATCCTGAGCGAAAGAAAAGGATGGAGCGACGGAAAAATGCGATTCTGTGCTGGCAGATGAGGTTCAACCCTAACCTGTCGCGGCCGCAAAACTCTACGGTGCTTCTGAGGTTCACGCCGGCCACGTGGTGGTTCTGTTCTGTGGCGATGTCCCACCGATCAAACAATGTCTACCTGTCGCTGGAGCTGGTACATGTGTATGCGCTGGAAGCGGCCGCAGAACTCTCCGGAGCGCTTGCACATGTTGCGGAGCTTCTGCGGCTCTAAGCTGGCCACGTGGTGGTTCTCCAACGATTTCCTACCGAACGAATAACGCTTACATTAATAGGGTACCTAACGGGCACGGAATATCTAAGAGTACAGTCAGCAGCAATAAGTTATATACACTTTAATACTACGACGTAGAACTTAAGTGTATATAACGTATTGCTGCTGACTGTACAACAGATAGTTCACTATCTAAGAACGCTCGCTCCAAGCGCGACTGACACTCGCACATTGACTCTCTGTGCGTGAATGGGGGATGTCAGCAAAGCAAGATTGGAACGAGCGTAAGTACCTACATCTAAGAGTTTTTGGCGGGCTTTGGTAGCTGACGTTTGGAGTCCTTATATTTCATCGAATTTTTATTGTTTATAGTGAGTTTTGGTTCATAAAATTGGTGTTGTTTTGTGTAACAAAGTGTCGTGCAAGTGAACAATATATAGTTCAGTGAAATATGATGGTGCATGGGTCGTAAACAGGAAAAGTGTTCCGTGATTTTAGCGCGGCAAAGCGGTCGGTTCACCTCTTTCCTGTGGACTTCTCTGCTTTTCCTGCGTCTTTCGATTGCCTCCAAAAACTCCAAAGAACCATCAAAACGTCGAATACCAACGTTTTAATGTGAAAAGAAAATTAAAAATAAATTTAGATTTAGCCAAAAGGTCTAGTAACCAGGCTAGTAAATATATTAAAAAAAAAAAAAAAAAAACCTACATCTAATACTAAGGTTACGCGTGCGATGCAATTCTTCTTCTTATCGAGTGGGTTGCAAGCCCTGGTGTCAGAGTTTATTCAAACCGCCTTACGGCCTCTGACGTGGTTTTTATATAACGACTATTACCACCAGAGATAGTAGCCGGGACCAACAGCTTAACGTGCCATCCGAAGCACGGAATCATCTTTCTTTTCAGACAATCAGGTGACTCAGCCTGCAATGTCCTAACCAACTGGGGAAAAACGCACAAAGTGACATTTCACTAGGTGCCCCCCGTGGGAATCGAACCCACGACCTCCGTGTCAAGAGCCCAATGCTCTTAACCATTAGACCACGGAGGCGATGCAATGAGCGCGTGGCACTCGACTGAACTAGGCCGCGACGTCGCAGCGCAACCGCGTAGGTACATTTTGATACCTACAGTGCGGAGTGAGACAGGCCTGGTAAGGGCCACATCACACAGTAGATTGTTGAGAGTAGGCGTTGACGGAACTATATTTTAGCCGCTATATATTTCTGATATCAAAGTGTCGCGGTGGAATTTATCCCGTTTTTAGCAATCGCGGCGATGCAGAAGCTACGACTTCGCGGTACAGTTGCGAAATCGCCTACACTCAAAAATCGTATGATGTAATGTTATTTCTATACTTACATAATCGCATAAATCTCTTCATTTATTTTCATTCTCAAATCCTTGACTTTAGCGCAGTAGATGCTGCTCTCTATCAAGTTTGACACATTCTCTGATGACTTGCCTGTAATAATAACAAATAACAATAAATACAATAAATATAAAACTATCGATTGTAAATTATCGACAGTTCGGCAACACTATACACATACTGGAGCTCTTGTCGACGCTGCGCACGGGCGACTTGTAGCCCTCCGCCTCAGGCTCAGCCGCCAGCACGCCGTCCTGCTCCCGCGCCGGCACCCCCGCGGGCTCGTCGTCTCGCTCGCGCACCGTACACGGAGTCTCCGACGAATCGTTCAGTACTTCGTCTTCTGCACCTGCCGAAAAAAAAACAATCGGCGTAGGGTCAGCTAACACCTAACAGAGATAGTTTCTTAATTCAATTAATAGTGAACTCAATGACCATTGAAATATAATTGAAAATAGCATGCAAGAGATCCCTGTCCCTGTGACATGTTCACATTATTTCTTGCACGCTATTTTCAATTATATTTCAATGGTCATTGAAAGCCAATTGAATTATGAAAACGGCTGGAACAGTTCTACGCTAACCTGGGTGTGACTCTCCTGAAAAATCTCTCCTGTTAAAATCCTGCGAAAAGAAATATTCCGAAATTTTTTAGAGAATTATTCCGTAATTATATTATCATTATCAAAGAAAGAATCAATTGTTAAAGGGGCTTCATAAAAAAAAATCAGAGACGGTGTTTTGCTTCTCCTGTAAAATTTTATCCCATGCTCAATTAAGAGATTTTCACAGTACGCCGCCGAAACGTTGACTAAAATGGGATAGCTTACTGTAGTAACAACTTTGAAATTTTAAGATTAGATCCATGCAGGATCTTTCTTAAGGGGCCATACGTTCCGACGAATATTTTCTATGAGAAACGCGATTGCCCAGCGCACCGAAAAGTGTGTGCGTGAGCCGTATTTTCGATTAAAAACAACTAACCAAAGTACTTTTCCTAGATTTTTTTTATGATTTCACTAGTTAAACTAATGGTGAATATGGGAGTATAAATGCAAAAAATCGGAAACTATTTTAAGTTCTTCTAAAACGAGAAAAATGTTTAAAAATGCATGAAAATACGTCATCTTTGTGACGATTTTCTATCGACCGAGTGAAGTAATTCCCATCGTGTATTCAGTTTATGATTTCACTAGATAAACAATCAAAAAATACTGAGGTATGACTTTAGTTTCGGTAAATGGTATAAAATCTAGTCGTAAAATGAAAAATAAAAGATGACTCCGAGGTATTTCCACCTACTATTACGTCTTAATATGCTGACGGTATTTTAAGCCATCAAACCATCAAACATTGACAACTTTCTCTATGGAGCTAACTATTAATTTTGTCGCGACGAAATTCAATTTCTATATAAAATCAATTGACTTTTGCGTGCATTAGCACTGCATTTCCGCCAGTGTCGAGTAGTTTGTGGGAAAGTCTATCATAATCTTAGGGATTGTTTTTGAAAAAGTATAAACGAAAAAACCGTCATGCGCGCTCTTTCTGCCATACGTACATAATAACGAAGGAGACACAACTCGATTTTTATCGCTTTCTCGGGGGTGGCATGCGAGGCCAACAGTAAGAGATTGCGGAGCCTCGTGGCAGGCCAAACGCGAACCGCGCGAACACCACGCGACAAGAGCTCGTTTCAGAACCTGCAACGTGACTCCAAGCTTCGATCTTATAGCGCGTTTTCGTCACCTCCATACAAAGCAAGGGAAGGGAAGCACGACACGGAATCTGATCCTACGTCAAAACATTTCAACGACAGAAAATAAGTATTTTTACCAGATACGTCCTCGTTCTTCTCGTCGTCGTAAACATGGAACACGTCGTTGTCCTCGTTTTCGTTGACCTCGGCGAAGGTCACCGTGGGCTGGACCTCCTCAGCGGCACCCGCTTCAGCTTGCCTCTATACATACATCATCATCAGCTACAACTACAAGTCAACTGGGTACGGTATTGCAGGGATCGGAAACCGGTTAATCTTACAAACCGGTTTAGATCATTGACCCCAAACCAGAAATGATTGCGGTTTAGGTTTCGGTTACCGGTTTTTTAACCGGTTAATGTATAAACCAGTTTTTTACTAATTTCGGTTTCGTTGAGCGGAATTAACCGGTTAATTTGAGTAAAAAACGAGCGCCATCTCTTGTGGTTAATGCATAACGGACCTCTCGCTTTTTCTACGGCCTGCGACTAGTAGTCGCGGACTACACGCTCACTCACAAAACAGTGGCAATGGCAACAGCGCAGCGAGCCGAGCGGTGCACTGGCGGCGCGTGAGTTTAACCGGTTAATTCTGATCTTAATATCGGTTAGCGCGAGTTTAATAATTTCGTTCTCTGAATTAACCGTTTACCGAAATTATTTCGTTTTTATTAAAACCGGTTACAGGATTAACCGGTTAATGGATGAACGTAATTTAACCGGTTTTATGAACTATATTAACCGCTATTTCAAAACCGGTTCCGATCCCTGCGGTATTGTATAAAAGTGCAAGCCTATTCGAGCCAATTGATTTTTGTTCGCGATTTCGATGTTGGTCCCATAGAGAAAGTTGTTCAGTTTGATGGTCTGATCATCTTTTTAAAATACTGTCAGCCTATTAAGAAGGTATATTTTACATTTCTTAATTATGCTGACACTTTTTTAAGGGGATGTTCAGACCGTCAAACTTTTTCTATGGCACCAACATCGAAATGGCTTCATTACCAGATGCAGTTCAACCCTAAGTGTGACACTATAATACTATAGTTAAAAAAAATGAATGAACGGAATCGAATTTTTTTACGCTCTATCCTTTTCTGTCGCTCAGGAACGTCATTGGCTACAGCGAGACAGGTCGCAGCACTGCCGGTGCTGCCGCGTGCGATCGCATTCCTGCTATCTTTCTCGCTCTAGCAAATGACGTTCCTGTGCGACAGAAAAGGATGGAGCGTCAAGATGCGATTCCGTGCTGCCAGATGAAGTTCAACTCTAAGTGTGACACTATACAGGGTGTAAAGATAAGTATCATTAAACTTTAAACCACACACTCTACCCATAAAACTGAACAACTTTTACTATGAGAGCAAACCGGTCAGAACAAAACAAATATCAGCTGTCCCATACGTCTGAATTGAGTAGGCATTGCAGTTTAGGATGGGATGGGACAGCTGATATTTTTTTTGTTCTGTCAGGTTTGTTCTGAAAAGTTGTTCAGTTTGATGGGTAGAGTATCTAAACTATTATAAAACTGTAACTGAAGTGTGTCTGTACATTGAAGATATTTACAAAAAAAGATTACGATATGGTTTTTAGGTATCCCTGACTCGAAATCAACCTTTTTTATAAATTTTGTCTGTCTGTTTGTCTGTTTGTTTGTGTGTTTGTTTGTTTGTTTGTTTGTTTGTTCGCGCATCACGCAAAAACTACTGAACCGATTTTGATGAAACTTTTTTTGTTTGATAGCTTATGATCTGACTTAAAATCTTGTATATAATTTGTGCGGACGAAGTCGCGGGAAAACACTAGTAGACTATATAGGAAGTAAAAAAAAGCTCTAGTTACCTTAGCCTCCTCCACAGCTAGTTCAAGCTTAATTTTGTGCAGCTCAGAGTTCATCAGTTCCTTCAGGTATGTGTCCGGTAATACATCCAGAAATTGATAAGGGTCGTCTGAAATATTTACAGTAATAATATTACTTCATCTGATTTTAAGTCAAATCATAAGCTATCAAACAAAAAAGTTTAATCAAAATCGGTTCAGTAGTTTTTGTGTGATGCTCAAACAAACAAACAAAAATTCTAAATAAAAAAGGTTGATTTTGTGTCGGGGATAATACCTAAAAACCATATCGTAATCTTTGTGTTGTAAATATCTTCAAGGTACAGACACACTTCTGTTACAGTTTTTAAATAATAGTCTAGATCATAAAGTTATTATACCTTACAGGAATAGAGTCAGTGACATGAGTTGTCAAATGAAGCAGTTTTTGGATGTTTTTTGGAGACTATTAGACTATTAGAGCCCAGGCAAAAATTCTAATACTGTCTATAATTCTGAGTCTAACGTAAAATCGTGGATAAATTAATGAAGTAGTGTCAGTATATTTCACAAAATTATCGACGACTTCACTTTAGATTCCCAATTATTCACGAAAACCGAATTGTAAAAATTGATTGGTAACTAAAAAACGGGTTCTATTGATTCGCGTCACGTATCTCTTTCTATTATACAGTGGTGCCGCTAGGTACATCTCGCTCTCTCAGCTGTATGTTCCTCTATTCCTACCTCTATGGTCTAGATATTAAGCAGGGACAGACAGTGTTCTGGTACTACTATACTCCATTCCAAATAGCAACGAAAATTAAAGGCCATTTTAAATTACAGAAACAGAGATTTGAAACACTTAGGGCCTGTTTCACCACTTCTGAATAAGTTCTTGTTAGCTTATCCGACAGATATTTTGACATAATTTCATACAAAATATGTCAAACTATCTGTCGGATAAGCTAACAAGAACTTACCCAGAAGTGGTGAAACAGGCTCTTACTCTCACTTATTCTTAGAACAGCTTTAGTAAAGTCCATGATAATATGTCGGATAGTACAATTATCTGATAAATAAATTATATTTGCTTATCAGAGTTGGCCAGAAAGCTAAATAGGAATCGGAAAATCTCGTCGTCCTTATTTGGAATGCAGTATTCTATTCTATTCTATATTTTAAAAAATGGCTGCCATCTTGGGTATGTGATGATTTTGCCAATGTCGAGTTTTTATAGCAAAAGTGCTTGACGTTGTACGGTTATATTGATATTTTGGTGACTTCAAGGGTTGTTCTTATAAAAGAACAATATCCTGAGCCACCACTGGAGTTCCACTGTGGACCGGGGATGGGGCAACCGACACGACCACCCAATAGCAGAGCCACAGAGCAACTCCGGAATGCAGTATAGTGAAAAATATAGTTTTCTGAACATATCTCTGCCTACCCCCTTGAGGAATACAGTCATAAACATAATATGATTGCATGCATTATTAACCCAGTCGCAGCCACAATAGAAAGAAAAAAAAATGTCCCAGAAGCCACCGTGATTTATTGTAAACATGTATTTTTTATACAGGGTGGATTTTTGAGACGGGGCAGTAAGGGCAGGTACCTTAACCGTTGTAGCTACAGCGAAACGTTCTAAGAAGACTATCCTTAACTTTTTGAAAAATTTCGAACTGCATTCACAGATTTCGAAAAAAATGTACAGTCAGCAAGAAAATTGACAATTTACACAAAAACTTTTTTTGATGCCAATCGATCCTGTTTCTTATAAGGATCAATAGACTCTATGGGACCAACCGAGGTTTGAGTACTAGAAATGTCAGAAATCGCAAAAAACGTTTCCCATACATTTGGTAGGAAATGAGACTCCAAATTTACTTTTATACATAACAAAACTTTTTATTAAGGACAGATTTGCCGCTAAGAAGACTTTGATAATAAAAACATACTGAAACCGTATTAGAAAGAAATGTATTTTTAAAATCATACAATTTAGAATACAATAATAATAATAATAATAATAATTTACAATTTATTTTTCTGTTTTTTTTTCCCAGATCGTCTGAAGCTTTCAATTATCAAGCCACTGCATAAAAAAGACGATAAAGAATTAATTGATAATTACAGGCCCATCACACTTATTCCTATCCTGTCCAAAGTGTTCGAGAAATGCATGTACAGTCGATTGACTAACTTTATAAATGCAAACTCTATTTTAAAAAATGATCAATATGGGTTTCGCAAGGGCAGTTCAACAACTGAAGCTTGTTTCAATTTAATAAAAATAGTTACCGAATCCGTAAATGGAAATAATCCCATAGCTTCAGTATTTCTAGACATGACCAAAGCCTTCGATTCAGTTGACCATAAAGTATTGCTGAGCAAACTAGACAGCTACGGCATCAGAGGAAATGCTTTTGGGTGGCTAAGAAGTTACCTTTCTGGTCGTCAGCAGTGTACAGAAATACAACGTATTGATGATTCTGAGTTATTAACATTTCAATCCTCTTTTAGGGAAATGCAATGTGGAGTGCCACAAGGGAGTGTTTTGGGCCCATTACTCTTCTTGTTGTATATAAATGACTTGCCAAATAACATTAGTCACAAATGTATCATGTTTGCTGATGACGCCACTGTTATAATAAAACCGGAGAACCCAAATAATTTAAATATTGAAATAGACAGGACTCTAAATGAAGTTATTGACTGGCTAGATGACAATAAACTTAGAATAAATTTGAAGAAAACAAAGATTATACAATTTAGGACTTACAGAGGTAGTGACATTGAATTAGACATACGTTATAATAATGAAGTAGTTGAAGAGGTTGACTCAACAAAATTTTTGGGAATCCATATTGATAAGTTTTGCGGCTGGAAATTGCATGTTGCTAGCGTTTGTGAGAGGCTAAATAGATTTGTCTTTGCTCTTCGCAGACTAAGTAACATCTCCTCCATAGATGTAGCGTTAACAGCGTACCATGGCTATGTTTCTTCTGTTCTCAGCTATGGCTTGTTGGTTTGGGGAAATTCCGTGGACGCGAACAAAACATTTTTGGTCCAAAAGAAATGTATAAGAGCTGTATGTAGAACACATTTTTTGGAACCATGCAGACCTCTATTCAAATACACTAAAGTGCTTCCCCTGCCTTGCATGTATATAAAGCAAATGGCACTATTTGCAAGAGAGCACCCTGAATATTTTGTTAAGCATGATGGTGTGTATGTGAGATCAACCCGTTATAAACACCGGCTTTATCTGCCCCGTGCCAGAATAGAACTATACAGAAATAATGCGTATTGTATGGCTGTACGGATATATAATAACATCCCGAAGAGTATTGTAACTTGTCCCTCCAATCAATTTAAAAGGAAACTCACGGAATGGCTTCTTGACAAATGTTTTTACTCCGTAAAGGAATTTTTAAATGAAGGTTGTGACATTTGTTAATTGTAGTTAGGTATTGTTTTGTAAATTAATATTAATTTGATACTATTATGATGATAACTAAGGTTGTACCCTATCCTAAACAAAGTCTTTGAACTATATTCATATATTATTACCACGATGTTAATATTTCTAAACAAATTTCGCAAGACACTGTAAAATATTTAATAACAATTATATGACATTGAATGCCTCGAAGAGGCAGATTGCTGTACCACAAACTAATTATACCATCTTATGTAACATGTGCAATCTACAATGAATAAATGAATTATGAATTATTATGAATTTACAACACGTTTTGAAGATTTTCTAATATTATTAATATTTTGATCCTTTTTGTTTATTTTCGAACAAACTTCTTCTTAGCGGCCAGTCTATCCATAATAAAAAAGTTTTGTTATGTATAAAAGTAAATTTGGAGTCTCATTTCCTACCAAATGTATGGGAAACGTTTTTTGCGATTTCTGACATTTCTAGTACTCAAACCTCGGTTGGTCCCATAGAGTCTATTGATCCTTATAAGAAACAGGATCGATTGACATCAAAAAAAGTTTTTGTGTAAATTGACAATTTTCTTGCTGACTGTACATTTTTTTCAAAATCTGTGAATGCAGTTCGAAATTTTTCAAAAAGTTAAGGATAGTCTCCTAAGAACGTTTCGCTGTAGCTACAACGGTTAAGGTACTTGCCCTTACTGCCCCGTCTCAAAAATCCACCCTGTAGAGTTGGTGTCGGCTATAGCCGTCAATGGCTCTTAAACCCCAAATAATATGTGTCGGCTAGTGCCGTCAGTGCGAATTTGCAATGGAGATCCTGTGGGATATTTATATTTACTCATGTGGTAAAAGGGTTCGGGCGAACTTACCAACACAAACAGACTTCAATATGTCCTGCTCCTTGACAAAGTTCTCCCATATCTTGTTCTCCTGCTGTTTTAGACGCTGCCGCCTCGTCGACTTCCACGCTCTCTCCAGCTCACCGCCCTCTATGTACTGGACATTTAAGAGTAATAGGTGATTAAAAATAAATATCTTGGACATTGATACACAAATTATCTAGTAACATTTACAGTACCAGAATCTAGCCTAGACTTGTATTATCATGACTAGACAACAATGAACTGATATAGAATACATAATTATATAGATACAAACATCCATGACTCGGGTACAAATATTCATATTCAGACCATCAAACTGAACAACTTTCTCTGTGAGACCAAAATCGAAATCGCAAAAAGAAAAACAGATGTCCCATAGGTACATTTAACTACACAGCAACAGTAACACACCTGAGCCATCATAAAATTACGGAGCCACTTGGCCACCTAAGCCGCGCGCGAGTGAAACACGTCTGTCCGCCCGTGAATTCTCTAGGCACGCGACTCCATAAGGAAGATCAAGGACAAAGTTTTATAGCACTTGAGATAGGCTTATGATCAGCAGTGGATGATGAAAAAATAATACCTATACGCTAATGAAAATCATCCATTCATTACAAAGATTTAGTTAGACAATATAAGAATATAGTATGGAATTCATTTTATTTTGATCGAAGGTATGGAAAACAAACCTGCAGGTCAATAGGTTCAACTGAGCTCTCCGGCATAAAACTGGTCGAAAATCCTCTAACACACGTCTCCATTCTCAATTTAATTAATAAATTATCACAAAAAAATCACTGTTTTGCTTGAAAATTGTAAATTTGTTGATAATATTTTCAATCCGCGACGTCCATCATCAAAAATTGTAAACAAACAAAAAGTCAAAAATTGAATTGAATGAATGGAATTGATTGTGAACTTTTTGAATTTGTTTGACGTAAAACCGGATATCAAGTCCAAAGTCAAACAAAACCATGTTTTTTTACTGTTTAATCCATTGTTTAATCACATTATGTCTTAGATAAATTTCAAATTGAATGTAGCTACTATAATAGCTACCTAATTATTTAATAATTTCCGTAATATTATTTAATAATTTCCGTATTATTAAAAATTCAATGATGTTGTAAAATAAAGTGTGTCGATTATACTCGTTGCCAAGCATAGTTGCCAAGCAAACGTTCGTTGCGTAGCAACCGGAACTATATAGGTACTTCAGTGCGTTTAAAACTTTAAATTCTCTTTGCTTCAGTGTGCTTCAGTGTCAAACTTGGTAAATGCCGGTCAAACTGATTATAATAACAGTCACGCAAGAAAATTCAAACTTAATTATTTTATTCTTATCGCCAGCTATAAAAGTAAAAGTATTTCAAGAATTTTCAATAGGTACATAAATAAAAAGTTATTTTACGAGAACAAGTTTAGTATCGTATTAGCGTATATTTTCTTTGGTAGTAACGATACTTACCTCTATGGGTAGTAAGTAGTACATAGTAAATATTCATTCATTCTTTACAAATTATTCGCTCGAAGCAAGTGCGAGCTTTGAAAAATGTTGTGGTGTATTGTGAAGTTATTTGAAGTTTTCCATCTGTTACTATCTTAAGCATCAATTACATTGCCCAATTTGCAGGGAGCCAACATCTAGTGTAGGGTAGTGTAAATGCGTGTTGGCGCTCTCTCCCTACATGTAGGGAGGTCGAGCCGTCCCGACCGCCCTGCGTGCGATTTTTTGGTTGTGTCGGGCAATGTAAATGCATTTAGGGCGGTTAGGGTGCGATTTCTGGCTAACAGTCCGCGCGCGGCAAGCGTCGCGAGCGGACGTGTGTCTCCAGTAAACTCGAGTTTAACGTATAGCATAGCGTAAACAAAGTAACATACGATTATTATTTGTAATGTAATGTACACGTAATGTAGTAGTAAATAGTTGTTCTCTGCTTTATTAACTAAGTCAAAAAAGTAGGTTATGTATGTTACTTAGGTGATTGATAAAAAAAAATACTCTATCGATTATACTGATTCTCGAAATAACATTTACATGTTTTAAAATGAATAATCTTATTTTGTAATTAAATTTAACTAATTTTTATAATATTTTGAAATTACATTTATTTAAATAAGTACTTCAGAGAATATTCTTATCATTTTTAAGCTTAGTAGACTAAACAATACTTAAAATAATAAGATTGACATCATTATTTCATTCATAAATGCTCTAGAATCAATAAAACTGGAGATGTTTCCTCCTCGACGTCCAAACGCGGACTGGCGGCCGCCGCCGCAGGGCCCTGCAAATTGGGTAATGTAAATGGTAGACCCTGCGCCCTACATATTGGCTTCCCTTGATGTTGGTCCCTGCAAATTGGCTAATGTAATTGCACCTTTATCTGCATCCTATTGAGAACGCGACCTTTGTCCGAAATGGGGGCTCCGCCAGTGCTGAAACCTTTATTAAGACGGACTTTCCCGCAAGATAGTAGAACTGATAATTTGACTGTTTCAAGTGCCTCTGACTCAGAAGACAAGGATATTATTGATGTAAGATATCGGAAACTTAATCTTTAAATACTATGTATTAGAAAAAAACAATCTGTGGTTCAGCACATGTGAGACACAGGGCCCTAAAGGAAACTAGTTATGTTGAGATTGTTTAGAAGCCCGGATTGAGAGGTAAATATTTAACATTAAACTTTTGTTTAAGTTCGAAAGCACATTATTAAACAAGTTTTATTTACGATTATATTAGTTATGAATATGCGTATTGGCGATAGGAAATAATAATCATAATCAACCTATAAACATCCCACTGCAGGGCACAGGCGTACCATCAGGGAGGGAAAAATAGAATGAAAAATAATAGTAACACTATTAATAAAACACTAGGTACCTACTAACAATAAATAATAGTACCTAATCAATATCAATCAATAGATTCAATTAAAGGTTGAAAAAGTAGGGTGGCTAGCGGGATTCGAACCCACGACCTGCCAACCTGTGTGTAAGCTAACATGGCATACCTACACGTAGAATCAACAAATTCGTTTAACTCCGAGAGCGCAAAGGGTGTGCTCAGACCATCAAACTGAACAACTTTCAATGTGAGACCAACATATAAAATACAAAAACCTCAAAACCTACAAAAATAAGCTGTTCCATACATTTGGATCGAGTTTTGTATGAAACTGCTGATTTTTTTAGCGCGATTTTAATGTTGATCCCATGGTGAAAGATGTTCAGTTCGGTCATCTGAAGCACCCTCTGAGGCACAGAAGTTTATTCCGAGAGAAGAGAAGTTTATTCCGAGAGTGCAAATGCGCGCTGCATACAAACGTACTATGGTGATATTTTCAATATTAACCAATTAAAGTCAATGAAATTTTTCAGAAACAATCTAGAAACGAATCTCTATGCTTGTATGAAGTCAGATTTTCGTTAAAATATACAGTTTTAATTCTAGGATTAATTTAAGATTTGTATGGAAATCTTTGAGGCACTATAACTTTAAAACTATACATTTTAACGAAAATCGGACTCCATACAAGCATAGAGATTTGTTTCTAGATTGTTTCTGCAAAATTTCATTGACTTTAATTGGTAAGTATTGAAAATATCACCATAGTACGTTTGAATGGAGCGCGCCAACGGTAATATACCCTTAAATTACCACATTTCAATAGTGAACTACTCCGAGTCCTGGAGTGGTATATATAGTAAAAATAATGTGGGTGCAAGCCTCGTTACCTCGGCTGCAAATCTAAGAGTTGAGTAGGTATCTCCATAGATTGGGAAGCTGAAGGACTGACTTATTACATTTGAAACACAATTAGGTATGTAGATTTTTACTAATGTAATATAGGACCTAACTAGGTAGCGATTATGTCACGGAATGATTATGTTGACAATTTGGAAGTAAAGAACATGTTTCGAAAATTATATCGACCTGCAGAGGCACAGTGATATAGCGCTATCACACCTTCGCTCTCTTTCTATTTGCGCGCGAACGAACGAGACAAAAGACATGATACATGTAGCATGCTACGAGTGCTGGGGCCTATTTATTAATAAACGTGACAAAAAGCCGGCTTGTCACGTTTATTATATTTTTATGTAGAATCCTGACGTCAATTTGCTTTTAGTTTCGACTGAAAAACAAGTCAAATTGGTAATCTATAACTAATTGAACCTTTAATTTTATTTTAAAGGTCATTTTTCTTTTATTTATTGTTTGAAGATTGATGGATCAATAAAAATGATGACTTACTTACCTGTCTGTGTAAATCAATACTGTATTTTGATCTGACAATATTCATAGAATTGACATTGATTGATTGTTGATTACTTCAATGACTATAATTAGCAATCTTTCATAATACCCGCGATTCCAGGGACACCGAGGCTATTTCATTTTGGTATCCACCATTAAATACCTACCTACCTAACAAACCTACTAACAAAAAGGATTTTATTTTAATAACGCAAATGACTTCAGCAGAAGTTCAGACTTCGTACTAAAATAGGATAGGGAATGCGAAAAGTTATCCGATTCAAATTAAGTGATTATCTAAATTCTGAGCGATGACACGCCATAATGCCATCAGGAGTGTTGGCAGAGAGCCACAGCTGTGACGGCCCATGACTCAGCAGCCGGCAGCGACCATACAACATAGAGACCGCAGAAGGATTAGGACGTTGAAACGAGAGAAAAATCTGCTCTTCCATACAAAACTGCAAACCTATTCGAGCCAAATGTATGGGAAAGTAGATTTTTTCTCGCGATTTCGAAGTTGTTCAGTTTAATGGTCTGGTCATCCCCTTAAAAAAATGGCAGTATTTTAAAAAGGACCCTGTATAAAAGTAGAACGATAACGAAAAAAACTGATAATTTGTGGTTTGCCACATGAGGATTCCAAGTTATTGATGGTAACTGCGCCTTGATAGAGCGTTTGTATGAATTGGAACTTCTGTTCTTCCCATATTGGGTTGTACGAGACCTGTGCGCGGCGGCGCGATCGATAGACACTGCACCCCTCCCCGCTCACACCCTCCCACCCGCCTGCACCTGCCCGGGCCACGGCTACGGCTACGGTTCCAGCCAACCGTCCGCTAAAAACAATCCCCAAAATTCAATAAAACCCCTAAAATCAGTGCTTTCTACAGTCAATTTCATATTTTACTGGTTCAAGGACGAGGTCGACGACCCGGACTAAATTGAAAATCATCTACCTCATAAGTCTTTACGCGGGATATTTAGTGCGGCGTTTATTTTTAATTATTACGTTCGCAAGGCCGTTTTATATTTTGCCGTGCACAAATGTTGAATCTCGGACGGTGGCGCTCGTGCACGGAATTGCCTTTGCGATTGCAACAAAGGAGGTTGCAGTAATTGTTTAGTTTCGACCCTGGTCTAATTACCTGAACCGGCAACGATGGCTTCCAAAGTCCTAGTTCCGGCGGCGCCTTTCGCGAAACTTCAGGTAAGTGGAAGTTCTACAATGTTACTGATTTGTACTTAAAGATTTGTGAGATACGAAGGTAACTAAATCAAATTAGCAACCGTCAACCGACACAAAGAAGGGGTCATTGACATTTATTGGGAAAGCCTTTGTGTTTATCAATAATTATGGGTTTTCCCGTCTATATTGCAACGATCGATGCCGGTTCGAAATATATTAGTTGGAGATGGCATGTTTTGTTTATATACCGCAAATTATCTTTTAAAATGTTTTATAAAGTTTAGTTATTAATTTATTATGATGTTGTGGTGATTTTACTAGAAGCCGTCAAATAAGAGTAGGTTTACTATTTAAAGTTGCTTCCGCTTTACGAAGACCTATGTATGGATTTTTTTTCGGTTAGGATCAAAATAAATGAGAATTTTACATAAAAATATTGGATAGTTACCTACATTTTTCATTGTATTCTTTGTTACCATGGGTACAAAAACGGAAGTCATGATTTATTTTACCTTAGGTTTTATGACATTGTTAATAATTTCAGAGTAGGTAATAAAATATGCGGTAAAAGTTTTTGACAACTTTTTTGAAAAATAATAAACATAATGCTTAACCGCCTTTATTCCTGACACCAAGGAAAGTCGACATAAATACTTACTCATCATACGATGAAACCTCAATATTACAGCTGAAAAAAACGCCACCAGAACAGAGCGGAAGCGGGTTCATTATCAACGCCGGTGATGCGGCGGCCAGGGTAGCGCATCTAGAGCATAGCGTGCGGTTCTTACAGGAACAGCACCGACTGATGCTCAGCGGCCTCCACACTGAGATCGAGGCTTTGAGGGAGAGAAACCGAGGTATTTTCCATTCACATACATGGACATCCATAAAAGGCATCTACTGCTTCACCAGGCTTTTACTATTCTGTTCGATGGTCATCAGCCGAATCAGAAAATATTTTTTAATGTTGGTTTGTTAATAAATAAATGCATCGATCGAATACAAGCAAGAGAGTGGGAAGAGGGACGTCCGAAGATTCAGAGGAAAATTTATCATGATCAGGCGCATTCATTTCTCTTTAAAGGAAAAAACGTAGCATACTGCTTAATTAAGACATTGTCAATCAATCAATCAAAGTGTATGAAATGATTATGTGGATGTAGGTAGTGCCTTAAAGTATAGTCTCTGTTTTCCCCCATTATGAGCTAGTGGCATAGTTGGATACTCAAATCTGTGTTGGACCAATTCCAATAAAACTATACCCAGTGTATGTGATAGTACTATAAAATACACCAACAACAAAACTGCATTTGACTACAGTAACGTATTTGTATTCTGTTTCCTAGCTAAGTAACTATTTGCTATAAATAGTTTATCTTATTCATCAATCGTTGCAAACTCTGACTATCTAAACAAAGGATTTGCGTCATCTAAGTCTATACAAATACGTAGGAGGATGATCCGATCTACCAATAAACTAAAATAAATAGACCTCCCTATAAATATCTCTGTACTGCAAGTTGCTCAGAATTTGCCATCACATTGTTTTACAGACTTGCAATTTCAACTGATATTCAACAAGGAATCTTCGCCAAAGACGAGTCCGGCTGCAGAAGAGGTTGCTGAAAGTACTGAGGTGCGTAGTTTGTTTTTAGGGATGCCATTATATGCGTTACTAGGTTGCGCAATACGGTAGTGAGTTTTTTTTTTTAAATAATAAATAGGTAAGTATATAAAATCAAGGACTTTAACTATTTTTCTCGTGTTAGTGGCGCCACCTAGCGGTAGCTTGTAATCCTTCAACTTTGTGAATCTGTTATATAGTAAAAATGAGATAAAGAAAAAGAAAAATTGTTGTCCTAATAACAGGAAGCGAATTTAAAACGAGAAGTGTCCCGATTGGAGAAGGAAGCAGCAGCCGCGCGAGGCGAAGCGAGGGCGGCAGAGGCCAGGGCACTACAACTGCAGAGGCTGGTCGACGCTCAAGCTGAGTATGTATTACTTTACATTTCACGTAGGCAGAGGTTTACATAAACGAGTATTTCATCTTTAATACCTCTATAATTTACCTTTAAAATTGGCACAAGCCTCGCAATTTCTAAATCCCACAATTACACCGATGCGATAATGAACAAGGCTTAACGGAAGCGGACAATTTTTTTTCCCAATCGTCCTTCAAATACTTCAGTTTAGATAAACAAAATAGACAGTTCAGAATCCGTGTGGTTCCGGCTTAGAATAGACTACCGGATACATCATTTCCTTGAGTGTCGTACGCAGCGACTAAGCGATAATGTTTCTTGTGCAGAGTTTTCGTGGGCGAAAGGCTAGCCCCCTGTCAGTATCTGACACGTCATTTCATCGTAAAACCTATAATATGCTAAAAGTAAGCCTTACTATAACTGCACGCTTTAAAATGTTTTTACTAGTTTTGCTGCAGCTTCTGACCAACCCGAAAGGGATTATGGTCGTGAGTTTATGTTTGTTTTCAGAATCCTGTACTCAGAACTCTTAAGGGAGCCATTCACAGTAGTCCATCTTGCAGTCCTACACCAATATTGGATCGTGAATGGTGTTGCAGTCCTACAAGGCCTCCAACGACCATGAGCAAAATGTATGAGTAGTCCTACTTGCAGGATTGTGTGGGCTCGTGATCCTACATGTAGGACTACTGTGAATGGGCCTCTTTAAAGACAACACAACAACAATCATTAACAATGTAAAGATCAGTCACGATTAAAATGTGTTACAGAAAACTGCGAGAAGTGGAACTGCAGACGAGCACGGTGTACGCAAACGCGGCCGCGACCGCGGACGCGGCGGCGGAGCTGGAGGCGGTGGAGACGCGGGCGGAGCTGCGCGCGCGCCTGAGCGACGCGGAGCGGCTCGTGCGCCGCCTGCGCGCCGACGCCGACCGACAGCGCAGAGAGGTACTCGCGGCGGCGGGCGCGGGCGGCGCCGGCGTCACCAACCTCTTGTTTGACGGCGCGCTCGCTTCACACGCACACGTATGTCCCGCTCTACCGGAGTACCGGACGTAGGCCGCTCCGCTCGGCTGTTTGAGAGCCTGTCGCGGTGCCGGTGCCGTGCCGTGCTGCCGGAGGTTAGTTTTAGGTTAATGCTGGTGCAGACTACGTCGCTCCGTCTGTGCTACCTGGTAAGTATAAAATTGGCCTTCACGGGACATCCGGCAGATGTGATTTAAGTTTTGAACTTCCGATCCCGATTTAAATTTCGAACTTCCGTCACACAAAAAGGTTGCGGATCAGAATTTCAAAGCCTTTTTTTACGAAATTTCACTTCAACAAGTTTTTAGCGAGTGACTGTGCCACTAAACTGTTTGCAACTGTACGGTGGGAATAATGGGAAATTATATTTAAAAACTTAACACTCATCACGAATAATTTAAAGTTATCAAACTTGTTAAAAACCAACACTTCACTTGCTAAACACAACTATCCTCGGAGCCGAAATATTATATTGTCTTCTCTTGTAAGTATTTAATTTTGTTTTTATTTATAAGCACGCATAAAAACACGCACTATTAATGTGTGCATGGTTTGTAAATGTGCAATGTGATAGTCTTAGCACAGAGGATTATAATCCTCTGTGGTCTTAGTTTGTTTGACTGATTCGTTCAAATCATTCACTTTCAGTTATTTTATTTCGTTCACTCTCTCCTTCCGCCCATAGACTACAGTTTTTAATCTTCCGCCCGCCAAAAATATTTCTTTAGATTACTTTAGGATTATAATACTTTCATTTCCTTCTGTGAACATATTTTTGTACCTTATGAATATTCATATTTGTAGAATTTAATCATGAAATACGATTAAATTCTCTATGAAGTTGTAGAGCTCGGTGTTGTTGAATCAAACAAAATATAAAATACCTAGGAATGTTGTAGAGGTACCTACCTACCTAAGCTACCTAAAACGTATTTTTTTTTTTTTGTTAATATATTTACTAGCCTGGTTACTAGACCTTTTGGCTAAATCTTAATTTATTTTTAATTTTCTTCTGTTTTCACATTAAAACGTTGGTATTCGACGTTTTGATGGTTCTTTGGAGTTTTTGGAGGCAATCGAAAGACGCAGGAAAAGCAGAGAAGTCCACAGGAAAGAGGTGAACCGACCGCTTTGCCGCGCTAAAATCACGGAACACTTTTCCTGTTTACGACCCATGCACCATTATATTTCACTGAACTATTATATTATTCACTTGCACGACACTTTGTTACGCAAAACAACACCAATTTTACGAACCAAAACTCACTATAAACAATAAAAATTCGATGAAATTTAAGGACTCCAAACGTCAGCTACCAAAGCCCGCCAAAAACTCCACCTAAAACGTATTATTATTTTAAATATATTTACTAGCCTGGTTACTAGACCTTTTGGCTAAATCTTAATTGTGATTACAGTGTTGCCAGCCGGATCTTGTAAAAAGTAACCGGAATTCGATTAAAAAGTAACCTTTTGGTGTGAATAGTAACCTTTCATTTTTTTTTCCAGTAATAAGGTGTTAAAAGTTGATCGACAGATGTTGGTTCCATTGACTTTCAGAAATGTAAAACATTCGGTAGCGTTTTCCATTTCAAGTTGCATTTTCATCTGATTGATTGATCGAGCGATCATTCGTGATTTGGTACCTATACATTAGTGCGAGAGAAAAAAAAACGGAGAAAAACGTGTTTTTAGGAGTCGCACTCACTACGTTACGAACATTTTGCGTTATAAAACAGTGCAAAAAATATGAAAAAGTATTCCGTTTCATGGAAAAATATGATTGATTATACAAATTCCGAAAAGTCACCTAAAAGTAACCTTTTGAATCGTGTAACCTAAAAGTAACCTGACAGGGCTAAAAATCACCTAAAAGGTTACAAAAGTAACCTTCTGGCAACACTGAGTGATTAAATTGTTCAGTGGTGAGTTTTTGGCGGGCTTTGGTAGCTGACGTTTGGAGTCCTTATATTTCATCGAATTTTTATTGTTTATAGTGAGTTTTGGTTCGTAAAATTGGTGTTGTTTTGCGTAACAAAGTGTCGTGCAAGTGAACAATATATAGTTCAGTGAAATATGATGGTGCGTGGGTCGTAAACAGGAAAAGTGTTCCGTGATTTTAGCGCGGTAAAGCGGTCGGTTCACCTCTTTCCTGTGGACTTCTCTGCTTTTCCTGCGTCTTTCGATTGCCTCCAAAAACTCCAAAGAACCATCAAAACGTCGAATACCAACGTTTTAATGTGAAAACAGAAGAAAATTAAAAATAAATTAAGATTGCCAAAAGGTCTAGTAACCAGGCTAGTAAATATATTAAAAAAAAAAAAAATTGTTCAGTGGTTGTAGGCTGTTGTAGGTACCTAGAAATCACAAATTTAAAAGGGAAAACCATTTTTTTATTCCTTGAATGAACATTGATTTAAAAACTAAAATAAGTAAGATGATAATCTCTTTATATTTATATTATATATTTATGATTATATTATATTCGCTTGGCAAAAAAGTAATGATCGTGGTGACAGGTGGAACTAAAATTTTTTTTTTTTTTTGTTAAATATATTTACTAGCCTGGTTACTAGACCTTTTGGCTAAATCTTACTTTACTTTCAATTCTCGTCTGTTTTCACATTAAAACGTTGGTATTCTACGTTTTAATGGTTCTTTGGAGTTTTTGGAGGCAATCGAAAGACGCAGGAAAAGCAGAGAAGTCCACAGGAAAGAGGTGAACCGACCGCTTTGCTGCGCTAGAATCACGGAACACTTTTCCTGTTTACGACCCATGCACCATCATATTTCACTGAACTATATATTGTTCACTTGCACGACACTTTGTTACGCAAAACAACACCAATTTTACGAACCAAAACTCACTATAAACAATAAAAATTCGATGAAATATAAGGACTCCAAACGTCAGCTACCAAAGCCCGCCAAAAACTCCTGGAACTAAAATTTTAGTATGGTGGTGTTGCCAGGTTATGCGTGATTTTGACGTTCTTGCGTGGAGGCAGCGCCCTCATTTTTTATCAGGACTTTTTTGCCAATCCAAAGATAATTTTTTTTTTGGTTATTCCTTATGGAAAGGCAAAAGGATCGAGCTCATAAGTATATTAGAAGTGCGAGAACCTGTCAACCACTGTCAACCCTGTCAATGACAATGTCAAACAAAACTATGGGCAAAGGGAAGGAGACCATACAGCCTTTTCGGACGCAAAAAGTGTCTGATTTTCAATGCAAATTATTTTTAATTAATGCAATAATTTAATCTATCTAAGCAATCACACGGAATATTGAATCACTAATAGATTAAGGATGTCTTGAAAACCCGTCTAATAACAATAAAATCTGTTTGTCCACAGTTGCAGTGCATGAAGAACTCGCTACACGCGTCGCTAAGAGCCAGCGGGCTGGACTACGGCTACCAGCACAACTACCACTTCCCGCCGGTCCGCCCCGAGTTCTGGCGCGAGCCTCACAGAGAGTAGGTGTCTAATGTCATCATCATCATCACAGCCTCCATACGCCCCACTGCAGGGCACAGGCCTGCCCTCAGAGTGTGTGGGAGTTAGTCTGCCACGCGTGCCCAATGCAGATTGGTAGACTTCACATACGCAACGGAATTCATATTCATATTCATTTATTCGCATTCATGTACAATTACAGCATAGGTGTTACTTATGAGCTAAAGCGGGTACATGAACCCTGAAAGGGCACAGCAATATTAATTAACAATTTACAAGTCATTACAATAAAGCAAAAAATTAGTCAATTATTACAATGTCATTGTTAGCGGGTCATTTTAGTTTAGCAATTCAATGGGCTATGTCAGTTAAGCTGGTTCTTCTGCAAATCTCTTCACTACTGATTCGATATCGCAGGGAAATTCCGAGCAAACTCATTAATTAGTTATTTAAATCTCTGATCATCAGGGACTACCCAGGAGTTGGAGTAGGCGCAGGTCGGGCGCGACGGCCGCTTACGCTACCAGAGTTGGCCGGACAGCAGATCCATAGATCCACCATCTACGCTAACCGTGAGTTTCTTTTTACACATATTTTATTAGAAATTTAAATAAATAAAGCTCACAGATCCATAGGTACCTAACCCTTGTGAGCTTTTTTATTTTAAATTTAGTTTCTAAAAAACAAAGACAGATGGCATGTTTATCGCTCCATAGAGACTATAGAGATTCGCGAAATCTCTTCGTAATGATGTCAAGAATGTGCCGGCCTTTTTTTGAAAAAGCATAGGGATCGAGCCCATACAAACGTTTCAGACGTAAACAGTTTCAATTTTTCGATTAAATGATTATTGACTAGTAGCATAGCATAGCATATGCTCACGACTATATTCCCCGAGGGGGTAGTCAGAGATATTCTGAAACCTCAGAACATCCACGTTTCACCAGTAGCACCGAAACTCTGTCCAGTGTGACGGGGGGTGAGCCCGACTATTGACTAGTAAATAATGAAATATTCCATCAAAAGATGCGTTGGCAACTTTTTGATCATCTTTTCCCTCTTTTTGAAATCTTGACCTTTATTCGCGCAGACCGTAGCGCCATCTATCGATCCCCTAGAAAACCAAAAGTAAAACGCTCATGATGGCTTTTCCACCGTATCTTTTTTATGACGCAATCGAGCGAGCGAACTGTTGGGTGTTTTCCTCCTCACAGCCTCAACCAGTACTCAATAGTAAGGTACCAGGCTTTTTATTATGGTACCCAACCAAACAACAACGATACAAACTAACAACATAGATGTTGTCGAATTGGGATACGAAACTATAGGTACCTACAGAACCTCTGGTTGGGCAGGGCAGGCGTAGGTACTTGCATCGACTTCACTCAGTCTTCGCCAGATTCTCATCTCTAGTATAAAATATTTCAATGTTAATAAGCCCGGTGCGGTGGTCACTTGAGAATAAAAATAACATCATTATGTTCTAAATATTCGTAACGAACGTCAAGTAGGTACTTCGCAGGTGTTCGTTCGGTAAAGTGTAGTGACAGCTTTATTATATTCAAATCACATAATTTAATATGTCACACTTTTAATGTGTTTCAGATCACACCCGACCCAGAGCAAACTACGAGCATAAAAACAAAAAAGTGCATGCAAATGGAGAAACTGTCAATACGAAAACCCCAGATGAACCTCCAGGTAATCAATCAGCAAATAAACAAACCTAAGGACCTGTTTCAAAATTCTAGATAAGTTCAAGTTTGACATAATTATTTTATTGTGTATGAACAATATGTCAAACGAGCTGTCAGATAAAAAAATAGAAACTTATTCAGAAGTTTTGAAACAATGAAAAAAGCAGCTGATAAAATCTGGCATACATAGAGGGCGCTACCGCTGGTAAAATAATAGAGTAGGAAAACAACAGACTTAATTTCAAAAAGATTGTATTGTTACTGGCCTAAATCCATTAAAAAAATATAGGTAAATTACCTTTTAATAAAAAAAAAAAGTTTTTTAATTTATTTTATGGCTAAATTTAACTTTTTCTTGTAGAAATTTGTTAAAATCTCCTTGCTATAATTAAAATTATATTTTAAAGATAATAATCACCAAATAGATGGCAAAGGAACCTAGTAAGAAGTATTGAATTTTGAACCCTATGCGTTGTTCGTTTTAATCTTAAAACTGCACAACAAGTAATTTTATTTGTTTCCTTTACTTTTGGTTGAATGAATTACAGATTTCTTTATACCAATGTCTCCGAATTCGAACGAATTATTGAGATCACCCAACAAACCGATTTTGGACTCTACGGCCACGTATCCAGAGTTGAAAGTCGTGGTTACTAAAATGTTGCCATTTTGTGAGGGTGAGAAAAATTTATAAATGTCCTTCGCATTTTTTCAGTTCTTCATATTCTACCTAACTAACTACTAACTTGTTGTGCATGTTTTTTGATATTGAATTACTAACAATACTAAATACTGTAGTTACTCGAATGTATGGGGTGTGATAAAAGACCCTAGACATATTTGATCGGGTTGTTTAGATTATCAAACTGAACAACTTTCACTATGGAGCCAACCTTAGATCAAAATAAAATTAATGGATAGGCCTAAAGCGCGGTAAGTTGAAGCACACTACTGGTGCACTTGGTCCATACAAACTAGCGTCATTGTTTGTCAAATCTATGGCACTTGCATACAAATTTGAAGTATAGTTACCATCATTTTGTTGTGCCTCATTTTTCTGGTTTAAACAAAGACGAAAAATTTTTCGCTTACGCTATTAGACCGAATATCAGTGTAACCGGGTATGAGATAGCGAATTATATGAAGTGACATCTCGGTGTCAGGTGGTTGTCCCATAAAATTTATATGAAGTGACATTTTGGAGTCAGGTGGCCGAAGTACAAAAAAGTGGATACGTCGATAAGGACAGCAATAAGTAGCGGTCTCCTTTTTTAACTAGAGCGAATTTGCTATGTGCATCTCTTACTGAGTGATATGACAAGACACGTGCTTCCTTCTAGTGCCTTCTCTTTCTACGGGTTTGAAATGTTCGCGTAATCCGTATCCATTAATTTTATTTTGATCTAAGGAGCCAACAACATCGAAATAAACAATGATATTTTGAAACACTAATCTTTCAGATTTCCATTACATTAAATACAGTATTAACTTACTCTTTGGTTTCAAATGATTTTCAATGCTAAAGATTTGTACAGAAATCTTTGAGCCAGTTTAACTTTGAAACTAACTACATAATTTTAAAGAAAATCTGACAAACCACAGTCATAAATGTTTAGATTGGATTTAAAATGTCATTGACTTTAATTAAACTTTACATGTATGGAGCGCACTAGCGTATATCCATAAGAATAGATAATAGTCCAGTACAGAAACGAAACTCGCGGGACAGACGCGTTCAAGGTCACGTCAATGTCATGTTGGTTTAACCAACTAGTCAGTCAGCGCTTGCGTCGATACCGTACCTGTAAAATAAATGACAACAAGAATAAAAAACTTTATATAGCAGCCCTAGAGCGGTACCCGTGGGCGAAAGCGGGACGTTGCGGGTGGAGGGGTAAGGGATGTACAAAACGCGACATTTAAGGCACGCACAAGGGAGATTCCATTCTTTTTATTAACTATTCTTATGGCATATGAAGTCGGGTTCTACCTTCTGTGGTGGAACCAAAAGTCTGATGATGATGTATGTTGCAGTACCAGTGTCGCAGCCGCCTGAAGGAGGCTCCAGAGCGCGTCCCCGCCGGCACCACCATCGGAAACAAGCCACGGACCACACATAACTACGTGTGCATTGTAACACTGTTTCACCTTAACTACTGTCTCACAAACGCTAAGAACTTCTTGTATATTGTGATTGTACTTAGTTCAAAATTGTGTTTCACAAGACGAAAGTCTTTGACCAGTGTGTGTTGCCAGTGATGCCATATGGAACAGAGACGTGGTCGCTCACTCAAGGCCTCATTACGCTGCCTGTCCACTGATGCGGAGCTAGCTGGCGGAGCGGGGAAACTGAGTTTTATTAACCAATAAGATTGCAGAAAAATCTCAGCTCCGAGATTTCATGCAATCTTTTTGGTTGATAAAACTCAGTTTCTCCGCTCCGTCAGCTAGCTCCGCATCTGTGGACAGGAACCCTAAAAAGGCTGAGTTTTCCTGCAAGATCGAATCAGAAATGAAGAGATCCGCAGAAGAACCAGAGTAGCTGATATAGCCCAAAGAATCGCTAAACTAATGTGTCAATGGGTGGGGCACATTACACGAAGAGTTCTCGAGTGGCGACCGCGTACCGGAAAACGTAGCGTTGGTAGGCCCCCACAAGGTGGACCGACGACTTGGTGAAGGCGGCGAGAACCCGTTGGATGAGGGCAGCGCAGGACCTGTCGTTGTAGCGATCCTTGGGGGAGCCTATGTCCAGCAGTGGACGTCCATCGACTGATATGATGAATGATATGTTCTTCAGCCGGCACGCGAATTAAGAAGGCTACAGCCGGAGGCCGACCTAAAATAAATTTCAGAAATTCTTCTTCGTGTGCGCATGAGATATATCGCAAGAAAATCACTCATGCTGCAGTGTAAAGATAAGTCAGTAAGCAATGATGGTATCGAGGCTGACTGCCCAGGGTGCGCCAGATGAATTCAGGTTTCGTCACTCGGGGAGGCTCTTTAGAAATTTAAAAACTTAACCTATCGCTAATCAAACTTATGCTAAATATAACTATGCCAAGTTTCCTATGTCTAACGGTCTGTAAAAAGTGTCAGACTGACGGACGGACTGATACAGACACCGAGGTGATTCAATAAGTGGTCCGTTTTGTCCATTTTGGTACGGAACACTAAAACACACACACATAAAGTCTAACAAAATTAGCTGATATTTTAAGGGGATGATCAGACCATCAAACCGAACAACTTTCTCTATGGGATCAATATCGAAATCGCGCAAAAAAAAAAACTGCGGTCCCATAGGTCGAGTAGGTTTGTATGGAACAGCTGTTTTTTTTTCGCGTTTTCGATATTGGTCCCATAGAGAAAGTTGTTCAGTTTGATGGTCTGATCATCCCCTTAAAATAGTTTCAGCTAATTTTGTTAGACCTTATATTTGTGTATATTGGCTTCAATGGTAACTAGATAATCTGTGTGATTTGCAAGCATTTTATTTTTATTTCCTTTTTTTAAACCGCTACTGATAAACTATGAAGGAATAAGTGATATTTGTCATTCCAAAACTAAAAGAACTGCCATTTAAAATGTTGATTATGATTAAAACGTTGTCAAATATAAGAATTAGATGCACAGCTTACAAATATGTTGGTTAATTAATTAACATGTTAAGTATAGATGTTGTGATTTTTCCATGATCAGTGATTTTCAGAGTCATTAAAGTGACAAAATAGTTCCAAGTGGCTCGATAGATGGCCTTGATGCGAGATGGATGTGCAACCTTGCTTTAATATAATAGTAATAAATAATTTTTTTAAATAAGCAGGAAAACATAAAAGGACTTCGTCAACGGATACTACACCAGTGACGTGCATTTATTAGAACCTTTTTAGCCTAAATTACAAAGACAAAAGTGCCCTCAGAAATCTGTTTAAGTGCACTTTTGAATCCGAAAATTTTAGGTTCTATTCACATTACGACGGGCGGACGCGGAGGATGCAATGTAAAATAATACACCTATTTCAATACCGATAGAGTTCATAGAGAAAGCTCCGTCCTCCGCCCGTGGGGCTCGTATTGGCGTTCACTCTGTCAACTCTGGTTATTTCTATCGAGTCGATGGCATGTCATTCTAAATCTTTCCAGCCCAGTATTTCGCCACATGGATGAACTGAAATAGGTTTTATTTTACATTGCCCGCGCCCGTCCGTCGTAATATGAATAGAGCTTTAGAGAGTTGATAATGAAATTTTCTTTGATTGTGCATGACCGAAGGTCAAAGTGTTTGTGAGACCGCAGTTAATTTTTAATGATATCCGTAGCCTTATCCATTATTAATCTTAACTTAAATACTATTATTATAAAAATATTATTAACTATTAAAATATTTATTGCAAAAATTGTTTTGTTCGTTTTTATAAACAAAAACAAGTTTTTGAGTAGCTAATGGTATACTGAGTTGATAAGCTAAGGTCACTTTGTATTCACATAAAAAACTTACAAAAACATACAGTAGCCATCAGATATACCTATCATAGCAAACAAGGTGGTCAAATATAGGGTCCTTCTTAATATGCTGACACTTTTTTAAGGGGATAATCAGACCATCAAATTGAACAACTTTCTCTCTGGGGCCAACATCGAAATCGCGAAAAAATATCAGCTGTCCTGTCCCATACATTTGGCTCGAGTCGGTTTGCAGTTTTGTATGGGATAGCTAAATTTTTTTCCTCGATTTCGATGTTGGTCCCATAGAGAAAGTTGTTCAGTTTGATGGTCTGATCATCCCCTTAAAAAAGTGTCAGCATATTAAGTTGAACCCTCTATATCCAATTTTCAATATTTTTTTAACACACAACCAATCAAAAATATCTGAACCCCTAGAACATCAAATGTACCTACTTATCTACGCAGTCAGGGTGATCAGGATCACAACAATCTGAGTAGTTTAGGAAAAAAAGACCTTAATCCGTGTGTTGCTCCGTCGCGGTACCACAGCACCGAACAGGTGTCTTACCTATATGAAAAAATTGTACAAGATATACATGTACCTACGTAATTGTACGTTAAAAAATAAAATTGTACGTTGCGGTTTTTCACCCCAAAAATGATGTCGATGTGGTACCGCCAGGGAGTTACCTCTGTCGCGGTACCACTCGTGCTATACATTTCAATTTTAAATATGTTATTTAAATAAATTCCGTCCTGAAAACATAAATGTGCAAACTAGGTAGTTAGGTACCGTGTTAACTTCACGCTAGAAAAACCGAAGATTTTTTTTTACCGTTCCGAAACTGTCAGGTGTGGTTCAGGGATGCGATTTTTTGAATCTCTATCGGTGAGCTCAGCAGTTGAAAATGTCAAAATAACTATGGAGATATGCATCTTTCTACTGCTGATTTGACTTTCAAAAATCATACTTCAGGAGTGCGATTTTTAAAGCCAAATCAGCAGTAGAAAGATGCATATCTCCATAGAAATTTTGATATTTTCAACTGCTGAATTAATCGAATGAGATTCAAAAATCGCACTCCTGACCATCAAACTGAAGAACTTTTGAAGCAAACCTTAAATCGTAAAAAAAAAATCGTTTGTCTCATACATTTGAGTGTAGTAGGTAACTAGGCGTTGCAGTTTAATATGGAACAGCAGATTTTTTTTAGATTCCTGTTTTGGTCCCATAATAAAAGTTGTTCAGTTTGATGGTCTGAACCATCCCTGAATGTTTCGGAACGGCAAAAAAAATCTTCCTGTTTTTCTAGCGTGAAGTCTAGGTAACTAGTTTGCACATTTATGTTTTCAGGACGGAATTTATTTAAATAGTACTTAATTGTTATTAAAACAATAATATTAAAAACCGAACCCCTTTTCATTTAAAGTTGGGTAAACATGGCGGTCTAAAATAGTTCCACCCGCCGCCGACTAGATGGCGCTAGTAGTAGAATGAATCGCGCTATCGGTGTGTTCACAGCGGCGACGATGTTATAATATAAATAGGCCCACATAGGCCAGACCGCAGACATACATACATATACATTTTTTGCAGAACACACCTTTTGGGATACCCAGAAGCTCGGTGTTCATTTCATAGCATAAGCATATGCTCACGACTAATTCCCCGAGGGGGTAGTCAGAGATATTCTGAAACCTCAGAACATCCACGTTTCACCAGTAGTATCGAACTGTGTCGGGGAGTGAGCCCGTCGCCACTTGTAATGGACAGTGGGTACAATACATGCCTCAAAATTGAAGCATGCAGGTTTCCTCACGATGTGTGTGTTCATTTCAATATTTTCATTTTATTCGATATTTCGATTCGATGTACAGTACAGTTTTTTTTACCTGGCCTGTCAATGTCCCACTGCTGGACAAAGGCCTCCCCTTTTACTCTCCAATCCTCTCTGTTGTGTGCAACTTCTGGCCAACTCTCCAAGAAGGCATCAATGTTGTCTCTCCCCCTTTTTCTGGGTCTACCTCGACTCCGGTGACCATCCTTGGGAACCCAGTCAGGTGATTTTGTGATCTTTCCGAATGCATGCAACAGACATGTCCGGTCTAGTAACACCTCAGCTAAGCTGTCTTACGCCCCATAGCACGCAATTTTTACTATGCGATTTGTGTTGTTTTATTAATTGAACTTGCGCTTACAGTACAGGTCAATCAATTTTTTTTTCCTTAAATTCTTTGTAGCTACCACAGAGCACTTTAATCTGCTACTAACTGCTATAAGTGACGACGGGCTCACTCCCCGTCACACTAGACAGAGTTTCGGTACTACTAGTAAAACGTGGATGTGCTGAGGTTTCAGAATATCTCTGACTACCCCCTCGGGGAATATAGTCGTGAGTATATGCTATGCTAACTGCTGCTATTGCTAAAAAATAGTTTAAGTTCATTTAAAAGATAATTGGTATGGTAGTTGCAGCATTGTTTCTGACTTGACTACTTGAGCACCCTAAAATATAATGGTTGTGTGTATATGCATAGGTACAGGTGGTGTTAATTAAATGTGTTACAAATAATGGGTGCTTCGGACCATCAAACTGAACAACTTTCACTATGGGACCAAATCCGAAACCGCGAAAAAAAAAATCTGCTATCCCATACATTTAGCTCGAGTAGATTTCTAGTTTAGTATGGAACAAGATTTTTTTTTTCGTGATTTCGATTTTTATATTGGTCTCATAGTGAAAGTTATTCAGTTTGATGGTCTAAACCACCCCCTTAAATGTATATTTGTATTTTTGTAACACCTTGTATAAAAACGATGTGCAATTACACGCCTCGAAATTGAAAGCATGTAGATGTCCTCGCCGTTTCCCTTCAGCCTACTGGCTCGAAATCGAATCGAATTGGAATCGATCCCAAAACAACATTTGAACGTGAGTTATCAATCTTTGAAACCAAGAAAAAATAAGTTAAAATCAATTTCATTTTAATAAACATTCAAAAAACATATGATCACTTTTAAAATTAAACAAATTACCCAAAAGCCATAGCAAAGAATCTTTCAAAACGCTGTTCTTTCCCAAAATAATTCGAAAATCACTTATACAATTATTAAAATAACTCAAAAACATCTCATAAACAAATTCATTGACACTTAAATTAGCTAGAGTCCTTAATAAATACACTAATTTACAACAAATCTTATTCTGCGTACACTCAGCCACATGAGTTTTTATACTACTCGATAAATCTTCTAATATTCTGTGGACTAACTTTTGTGGCAGGTGTACATTGAAGTCTTTGTGACAGGACAGAATGAATAAGAGTTGTGCTGTTGACATCGTGATGTCCATGTTAGAAAGAGACTCCAATATGTTGGTCAGGTATTCCGTCCTGGAAAGAAAAGAAACATACATAAACATACATAGCTTTAGAAGCCACAAACAAACATGAGTCTAACCCTCTAGACTTTAGGGTATAGATTAATATACATTTCGGGTGTCTGTTAAATTCGAGCATCTACAATTTACTATTATTATTAGCCTATAAACGTCCCACTGCAGGGTACTGGCATACCCTCAGGGAGGGCGTATGGGCGTTAGTCCACTACGAGATCATCTTATATTTAGTCGTTTGTACATCTATGAAAACAATTGCCGCCTTAATAGGCATCTGACCTGGCTTAACGAATAGTTACAACGGACGGAACTATCCGAGACTAACTGCTTAACGTGCCTTCCGAAGCACAGAAATGCTCGAGATGAAATACCACTAAATGGTCACACGGATGGGTAAACAATGGTATGGGTGGTCAACGTCAGATCCGGTCAGTGGTGTAGTAGGCGAAGAAAAAGAAACTTAGATAAAATGAAAGGTATGTATTCTCACCCGAGCTCATCGGCCAGCACATAAGCGCAGTGTGTGAGAGCGTAGAGCTTAGCTTCCGTCGCCTCGTGCGCCGCGCCAGCCAGCCCGCCGCCCGCGCCGCACAGTGCGCACAGCTTGCCGAGCGCGCCCTGCGCCGCCAGCGTGTGCGCCGCGCCGCGCCCAGACCCCAACATGTTGCCCAGCGCCCACGCGCTCGATACCTGCAAGTGTTGGCGACTAAAGTAAGCGCAGTTTGTAAGAGCATAGAGCCATGGTGTCCCATCCCATACAAATGAAATTTTAGTTTAAAAATTGCAATATATGGCGTTATGGTATCGATTTGTAATTAATGTTTACGTAAACGTGTAAATTGTTACTAAAAGTACATGATCTGACTACAAAAAAATCGCATGAGCCTCGGAAAATCAAGCAATTTACTTTGCCCGAAGACTGCCCGAGTTACGGCAGTCGCGTTTCATTGTTTGACGTTGGGCATCTGTACTGTATAGTATTATATAATCTGTGATAGAGCTAAGATTGCCTCGACTGGCGCACCGCATTGGTGAATACCCCACACAGCTTTCATAACGCGCCCCGAACCCAGCATGTTGCCTAGTGCCCACGCGCTCGATACCTGCAAGTGTTGGCGACTAAAGTAAGCGCAGTTTGTAAGAGCATAGAGCTAAGATTGCCTCGACTGGCGCACCGCATTGGTGAATACCCCACAAAACTTTCATAACGCGCCCCGACCCCAACATGTTGCCCAGTGCCCACGCGCTGGATACCTGCAGGTGTTTAGGGGACTAGGTTTTAGGTTCAAGAGACACACCGGATGTAAGGGTATTATTATTATTTGTGGTTGGGCTATTGCAAGCAAGGGTCTTTATGTAACACTTAGACCATCGCTGTTCCTTTGTGTTCGCCCCAAACTCGCCCATATTTTACGCATACCTCTTAACTTGTGGTATTTTCTTTTCATTCTCAGGTATGCAGGTTTCCTCACGATGTCTTCCTTCGCCGCCGAGCTAGTAAATGATAATTATTGGACTACTATCATGAAGAGACAGCCTTGACCAGCGCGAGGCAGCCACGCACGCCTTTTATCTCCACATTCGTAACACACACCTCCTGTTACGCACTTCTTCCTTACGTTACTTCTTACACTACAATGACAATTATAAACACGGCCAGCTCAGCAGTGAGAGAGTCCAGAGCTGCGACGAGGTACGTGCCGCTCGCCTTGCTCAGCGCGAGGCAGCCGAGCACCTTGCTCACTGCAAAGCAGCCACCAGGTCCGTTATTATAGAACTGGTTGCTTACGTTACTACTTACACTACAAAGATAATAATAAACTCACGGCCAGCTCAGCAGTGAGGGAGTCCAGAGCTGCGACGAGGTACGTGCCGCTCGCCTTGCTCAGCGCGAGGCAGCCGCGCGCGTCGCCGAGCGCCAAGTTCGTTATACACGCCACCGATACGCACTGCTTGCTTACGTTACTACCTGCAATTTTTTCACATAGTAAAAATTAGCTCTTGTTTGAAGAAGATAATAGGACAGGGATTGCCGAGACGGTTTGGTCATGTGGAAATGATGTCAGACTGACGTATGAAATGTGTAGGGTGTGGGAGTGAAACAGATGAAAGGGCTCGCCCTAGACGTATATATATACAGGGTGTTTCATAACTAACAATAAATTTTTGAAATTCATAAGGGGGTTGTTTAGACCGTCAAACTGAACAACTTTCTCTATGGGACCAACATCGAAATCGCGAAAAAAATAATTTTAAATCCCATACATATTTTAGCTCTAGTCGATTTGTAGAGTATAGAACATAATTATTTTTTTTCGCGATTTCGATATTGGTCCCATAGTGAAAGTTGTTCAGTTTGATGGTCTACACCACCCCCTTAAATGTTTATTTGTAGTTTTGTAACACCTTGTATAAGGAACAAAAAGGCAGTGTACTTAAGAAGGGCCAGATCAAATGTACCCAAAACTGATGAGCAAAAGGTGTGTCAGGATCATAGTAGCCGATGGCAATAACTTGTCTCTGCCTTGCCTACCCCAATGAGACACGGGCGTGAGTATATGAATATGTATGTATGTATAAATATTATTTAATCGCATGCTAAAAACAGAATGAGATGAACAAAAGGGCACTAATGGTGATTTTATCACTAAAAGCTGGTCCACAATAACCGTGTTCTCTGCAATACAGCAAGAAATGGTGTCGTCCATTAAGTGCTTATTGTTACAACTATTGTTGGGATTTTTGATATGGTTTTCACAAACAGAAAGACTGATTCATGAGGAAGGTTTGTGTACCGGAACAAAACTGGGGTTGCTGCAGATGCAGTGTGAAGTTAGCTTTATAATATAACCCAATTTGTATCTATTTAATCATGTACTGTGACTAAGAATTGCTAAACTAAAGTTGCAATGGGCGCATTGCTCGCCGAACGGATGGCCGATGGGGCCGGAAGGTTCACGAGTGGCGGCCGCGTACCGGAAACCGCAGCGTGGGTAGGCCCCCCACACGGTGGACCGACGACCTGGTGAAGGCGGCGGGAAACTGTTGGATGAGGGCAGCGCAGGACCGGTCGTTATGGCGATTCTTGGGGGAGGCCTATGTCCAGCAGTGGACATCGGCTGAGATGATGATGATGACTGTGACTAATAAAGTTCAGTTCATTTCATACAGTCAGACATTATTTCTCATCAAGTTTGGAGCTTGCATTTCGGTAGTAAAATTGTAATAGTAAAAGTATGTCTAAATAATAATATCAGACCTGTAAGCTCCCGAACAAGACCCCGGATAGCTCCATGGGTATTCAGCACAACTTCTATGTTCTTGGGGTCCTCCATCAGACCATTCTTCAGGGTCTGCAGCTCGGCCACAGAGATAGATGACTTGGTTTTTAATCTGTTTGCTATTTCCGCTATACTCTCCGGTGATATACTGAAAATTATGTTATACTTTTTTATTAGCCTTGATTTATAGCAGGGGTGGCCAACTTGATTAGACATAAGATCTACTGTTTACTAACAAAACCCTGTGCGATCTACCACTTACATACTTCTTGAAATCTTAAATGAAACAGCATAGTTTAGTACAACATCATGTAGTATTGTTTATTGACCAGTCTTAGGAGTTCCTTTTGCATCAGTGTTGCCAGATGGGGGGGATTCCCCCCAAATTTGGGGGTATTTTCAGACTAAGGGGGGATTTTTGGGGGGACAAATCCTTTGGGGGGTTCTGAGGGGGGAAAAAAATTGGGTTGGAGGGAATTGGAGGATTTTTTGAAAAACCGTGAAACCGGTTTTTAACGCCAACCGCCTGCCAATACCGTCTTTGCCATAGTGTAAAACGTTGATAAAACACAGTGATTAAATCCAATGAGGTCTATCAAGGCACAGATGCCGTGGTGAAGATAATGAATGGCACGGTCAAAAAAAATTTTACTCAGAGATAATGTATGGAACTGCTGACGACGTATGTGGAGATGCTGATCCAGTGATGGAATCAAATTTTATTTGATTTTATTTGATTAAATAAATGTTTTTCCAATTAGTGGGGGTTTTTTCTCAAAACACTACCATTTTGGTGGGATTTCAGGGAGATTTGGGGAGAATGCCAGATTATCATCTGGCAACACTGTTTGCATATCACATGTGAGATTGGTTCCTTAAATTTACTTAATACTTTGGATAGACTGCGCCTGCTCTACTTATTTATATTTTTTGTCTTGCCACGATCGACTGGATTAATAGTCTCGATCGACCGGTTGGCCACCCCTGATTTATAGCATAGCATAGCATATGCTCACAACTATGATCCTAAAATTAATGGAATGTGTGTAGCGAACAGAATGACTTCACCCTCGGGGAATATTCCCAGGGTGGGAACCAATATCCAGGCCATATGAAACATGCGCTAACATACAAAGAAATTATTGAACAATTGGGAGTCGCGTTGTAGGTCTGCTATAGGGTAGTCGCATCGCGAGTCGATTGTTGGTTGCCCCCTCCCCGGCCTACAACGAAGCTCCAGTGGTGGCTCAAGATAGTGTTCTTTTCGAAAAACAATCCTTGAAGTCACCAAAATACATAAGTTACCGTACAACGTCAAGCACTCTTGCTACAAAAACTAGACATTGGCAAAATCATCACATACCCAAGATGGCAGCCATTTTTTTAAATATAGAATAGAATAGAATAGTGAACAATTAATGTAACCATTTTAAGGGTTCTGTAGTAAAAGTCATTTCCTGCGTGACAAACTGTATTCGTTTCAAATTGTTGCGCAACTAACGAATTAGTAATAATCAAAGAAGAAATACAATGAGTATGATAGCTAAAGTTATACACAAAACAGGAGGAATATGATACTTCCGAAATGGAAATTATCCTTTTCTGCAGTGACATTTCTTATGAAATTGAAATTTACCAGTTTTGTATGCGAAATGGGATTAGGCAATATCTTTTTTTTAATAAATCAAGTGAGATGTTATTGGATAGGTCTTGTCCAATGGAAACTAAACTGTTATTATGCTTCCGTATCGAGATTTCTCCGCTCAAAGTCAAAAATAGGGGTGTGATTTAAATCTTAAAATGTCATAAAATATAGATTTCGGTAAGTACTTTCAATGAAAATTACAACGGATGCTGTAGCCCAACCTGTTCCTGAAAAAACCTGTAACTTAAATATATTTTCTAAACAAACTAGATGATGTTGCATGAAATTAAATAAATTAAATTGCGCTATTATATTGTTAGGTTACAATTCTCTTTTAGGTACGAGAATAAAGATTACTACTATTTTCTTATTCTACTTATGCAACGGCTACGGAACCCTATCATGGGTGAGTCCGACATGCTCTTGGCCAGTTTTTTATTAGGGTATTGCGCGAGTCTGCTCAAGGTCACCTATGTGAGGGTTTTACCCAAAAAGGTATTATACCTTACAGGAATAGAGGAACTGACATGTGTTGTCAATTGAAACCGTTTTTGGATGTTTTCAGGACACTATTCGCAGGAAAAAATTGGGGTAGGTGGGATTTATCCCCCCCGACATCCAAATATGTGTATGGAAAAGTGATTACAGCACCTGCTTTGTCATTGAAACAAAAGTCCGGATACGTGCTTGGTATAACTTCTGTTATCGTCCTGTTAAGGACCTTAAGTCGCTGCGGTTTAAACTGATGTTTGAGAAGCCGGTCACAAGTTCTCTTGCATGCTTCAGTCCAGGTGTATCCGACCAGAGCTTACGGCTTTGGTTCACGGCCCATTCCTTTAGAACACATCTACTTTAGAGGTGTTGTGAGAGATGCCGCAGTAAGATGGCAACCGTAGTTTATACAAAACCGGCCACTTTAGTTAACAGCTATATTATATTAAACGAGCAATAGATATAAACCAACATAAACCTTTACCTCATTTGTTCAATGCATCTTCGACCGTCCGCTTCTTCATTTCTATGGTAATGGCGGGATAATTTTAAGAAAGATCGTCTTGATTCTCTTATAATATTCACTGGTTCATCTTCCATCTTAATTATATCAGTAGAAAAACTATATATATTTAATTAAATGTGCAGATAAAAAAAACGTAGTGATTACTTGTTCAGTGGATAAAAAATCAAAATTTTGCCAAAACAAACAAGAAAGCAAGGCGCGACCAAAAGCAACAGTGTTGCCAGATGATAATCTGGCATTCTCCCCAAATCTCCCTGAAATCCCACCAAAATGGTAGTGTTTTGAGAAAAAACCCCCACTAATTGGAAAAACATTTATTTAATCAAATAAAATCAAATAAAATTTGATTCCATCACTGGATCACAGTGTTGCCAGATGATAATCTGGCATTCTCCCCAAATCTCCCTGAAATCCCACCAAAATGGTAGTGTTTTGAGAAAAAACCCCCACTAATTGGAAAAACATTTATTTAATCAAATAAAATCAAATAAAATTTGATTCCATCACTGGATCAGCATCTCCACATACGTCGTCAGCAGTTCATTATCTCTGAGTAAAATTTTTTTTGACCGTGCCATTCATTATCTTCACCACGGCATCTGTGCCTTGATAGACCTCATTGGATTTAATCACTGTGTTTTATCAACGTTTTACACTATGGCAAAGACGGTATTGGCAGGCGGTTGGCGTTAAAAACCGGTTTCACGGTTTTTCAAAAAATCCTCCAATTCCCTCCAACCCAATTTTTTTCCCCCCTCAGAACCCCCCAAAGGATTTGTCCCCCCAAAAATCCCCCCTTAGTCTGAAAATACCCCCAAATTTGGGGGGAATCCCCCCCATCTGGCAACACTGAAAAGCAAAGCGTCAGTGACATTGACACTTCTTTTTTTAAATTTCTTTTTCTTCCGAAAAGGCAATGGCATCTAGACCTTACAGCAGTTTCTGTTGTCTTCAGTAGTTTTATCTGTGGTCATTTACAGAACCTAGCGCGTATTTGCAATATGAGTTGGACGCATAGAGGTAGGAATAGAGGAACATACAGCTGAGAGAGCGAGATGTACCTAGCGGCATCACTGTATAATAGAAAGAGATACGTACGTGACGCTAATCAATGGAACCGTTTTTTAGTCACCAATCAATTTTTACAATTCGGTTTTCGTGAATAATTGGGAATCTAAAGTGAATTCGTAGATAATTTTGTGAAATATACTGACACTACTTCATTAAATTAATGAAGATCCACCAGTTCCACAACACCACAAGTATCCACGATTTTACGGTAGATTCAGAATTATAGACAGTATTAGAATTTTTGCCTGCGATTAGTCTCCAAAAAACATCAAAAAACTGTGTCATTTGACAACTCATGTCACTGACTTTATTCCTGTAAGGTATAATAACTTTATGGTTGGACGTTATCCAATACCTATAGGGTTTTATTTTTAATTAGTTGGCGAATCTGAACTGGACACTTGTTAATGATATTAACAGACTGCAATATCAATGTTTATAATGAACGTTTTTCTTTTATTTTTTAAATTTAGTTCCTAAAAAACTCGACAGATGGCATGTTTATCGCTCCATCGCGAGATCCTGTCAAAATCTTGTCTAGACTGTGCCTGCCTTTTTTTTTAACGGCAAGGGATCGAGCACATACAACCATTTCAGGCGTTAAAGTTTCGAATTTTCGATTAAAATGATTAATTAATAATGAAATATGCCATCAAAAGATGCGTTGGCATCTTCTTGATTACCTTTTCCCTCTTAATTATTTTAAAGAAACACTTTTTGAGACTTTGACGTTTATTCGCACAGAGCGTAGCGCCATCTCTCGATCCCCTAGAAAACCACAAGAAAAACGCTCATTGGTATTGATGATTAACAAAATTATTATCATCTTACGTAAGGTACGCGCAGGGCACACAGAACATGGGCGCGAGCGGACATTGACCTCAGAATCATATGATCACGCAGTTCTACTCAGTAACAGATACCAAATGCGTAGCTTAAGTTTCGCCAACTAATTAAATTTAACTTATTTAACTTGAAACAAAGATTATTTTATTTTGTCGTATTTACTTGAGACCAGTAGCGCCCACGACATCGTACGCGCAACACATGGCTTTTGACTGAATAGACCGATTGCGATTAAATAAAGCCTAAATAATACCTAGTGTACTACAAATTAAAGATTGAAAAAGTCGGGCGGCGAGCGGGATTCGAACCCACGACCTGCTAACCGGGGCATGCTCCACTCCATCAGAGCTGTCGATGTCGTCGCCCCGCAAGCCACGACGAAATTTTCAATCTATATCATTGTCTTTAAGGGACGTCAGCGCCATCCTTATTCAATAAGGTGTGACATCTATATCGCATGAATTCTAATTGCAACATTAGACATGTGAATCAGTAGTTTGTATAACTCTGGTAGATGGCGCTGACGTCCCTTAGAGACGATGATATAGATTGAAAATTTCGTCGTGGCTTGCGGGGCGATGACAGCTCTTGTGGAGTGGAGCATGCCCCGGATAGGCAGGTCGTGGGTTCGAATCCCACTCGCCGCCCGACTTTTTCAATCTTTAATTTGATTACGCTAACATGGCATACATGTAAAATAATAAATTTGATTAGTGTACTATCATTAACTATTCGGTTGCAGGACTTGCAGGGTAAGTTTTTCACATTGCGTTTCACCGGTCAATGTACACACGGCGACACATCAAGCCACGTAAAAAACCAAAATAAGCTGGCCGCGCGTAGGTAGAGTAGTCGCGCGGCCAGCTTATTATGGTACTCAACAAAATAGCAAAGTGAATGTACTTTGAAAATAGGTAAGTAGTAATTTAAGTAATTTAGTAGGTATGCTACAGGGAGGTCTTAATAAGTTGCACTGTTTAAGCTTTTATAAATTTTATGAAATACTTACCATTTAAATTGTAGTAGTGAAACTGAAACTAAAATGCAAATATTATTATGCATTTGTAGTTTAAATAGTAAGGAAGGCAACCGAATAGAATATGTAGTGAACAGTAGGTTCTATAAAGTATACAATAAGTAGGTACCTACCTACACATGGGCTAACCTTCGATCAAAATAAAATTTGATCTAAGGGGCTAACTAGTACTTACTAATAATTGGGTTCCGTAAGGACGACAGTTAAAAACTATTAACTGAAAAGATAAAAACAAGCTCCTTAAATCAGCTATAATAACTTTGCTTGGGCAAATTAATACAATTTGAATGTTATTCCTTATTAGGTAGGTATCGCAAACGGGGACAAAGAAAAATGACCTATTTGTTGGTTATTGGTTTGTCCCCGCCTGCAATACCTACCTAATAAGTAATAACATTCAAATTGTATTAATTTGCCCAAGCAAAGTTATTATAGCTGATTTAAGGGGCTTGTTTTTATCTTTTCAGTTAATAGTTTTTTATGCAGTCGGGTTTTTTGTTTTTCTAAATAATTTAGTTTATTTCATACTTTTTAGTCTTGTGTCAAAATGGTTGCATAAAAATACTATAATATATACATAATTGGAATCTGCTCTTCACCAGCTTTCATTTGATACCCATTTTGTATTTTTTTACGAAAAAAAATTGATTCTCCCCCCTCTCTTTTTTAATTCGCATACGCCATATTAAAATAATGTACCCTATGTCACTCTCACGATTTTTACGAATCTAACGACACCTCATATGTTAAAATCCATCAAGCCGTTTAGGCTGTAGGGCGTGCCAAAGAAATAGACATACAAACATACCTACATACATACATACATACATACATACATACGCTCGAAAAACATAACCCTCCTTCTGTCGCAGTCGGGTAAAAAGTTATAGTGCCTATGTAAGTAGGTATACTTCATTCCATAAAAGGGCGAAAAGATTTTCCGATTCCTTGAAATGCTTTCTGACCAATGCTGATTAGCAAATACAATATATTTATCAGAAAGATGAACTTACTACCCGATATATCTTGGACGTAGCCTAAATGCTGTTCTAAGAATAAATGAGAGTAATTATTTCAAATCTCTGTTTCTGTAAATTAAAATTGCCTTAAATATTTCGTTGCTATTTGGAATGGAGTATAGATAGGTATAGTATTTGAGCTTATATAGTTGACGTGTCAAGTGGTGAGAGGTGGCTAGCCTGTCACCCACATAAACACTACATAAGAAACCTTTAATCCCCTTAGTCGCCTCGTAAGACACCCACGGGAAGAATTATTGGGGTCGTCCATTCTAAGCCCACACGGCTTACATTACCTTTTGGTGGAAGGGGGATGGTGGAATTAGGCCATGTAGTTACCTAGCTCCTGACAAAATTACTAGCTAATTAACAATTATTTATGATCGGCAATATTATCAGAACGAACGAAATGAGTTAGGTAGTAGGTAATGGTTTTGGACCTTCTGTACTCTACTTACCTAGCTCGTAGGTGCAATATGAAAGTTAATATTAAACTGCTAATACTGCATTGTAATTTCCCAGGAGAAAATGTCGAAAATTGCATTCGCCTTTGTTTGTGCGATAAAAAAACTTGGTAGGTAGGTAATTAGGTATAGGTAGGTACTCATACCGTAAATCATACATAATTTGTTTAGAAAGTCATCTTGGCCATGCCATGGGCTTAGCAATCATTCAGTTCGGTAGCTACCTAACTTGTAAAGTAGGATGTTCTTATCATAAGTAATCAAAACATGATATTGAGCACTGAAATATACTCTAGCGATAGATAATTAGCACGTTCAAACAAACAACATGTCACTAGGTACACAAAATGACAAATGACGAAGTGAACTCGGGAACATCAATGCGGTGCGGGAACCGTATTCAAGTGGAACATGTTTCTATGAAAGGGCTTGTCTATCGCTAGAGTAGGTATATTCAGTGATAGTTAGTAAGTATATTATGTAGTTAATTAGGTTACCTACAGAATGGAAATACGAAAGGTTTAAAAGGCTCTGTTTATTACTATATGATTCCGAATAGCAACGCTGTAGGTATACAAAAGGACCTCTTTTCACGATTTTCAGAGAGCGAAAACTGCGCTTACCCCGCTTCACGTATACCATGGAAAAAGCCAAGTCGCGTGCAAGTTTTTTTTTAATAACTGACATAATACAGCATAGCTCAGGGAGCAATTACTTCTTATTGCTGTGGACTATGGGGGGACCACACCATTGACGGCGAGGCGCCCTGATAGGTCAACCGAACCAGTGAATGAAATTAAGCAACCTGCCCACAGGGCCGTAGCTAGGGGGGGGCATCGTGGGGCAATGCCCTACCTTAAAATTCCAATGCCCTACCTTAAAAATCACCCAACCATTACTTCTTTCCTACATGGGCAACGTCTTTACTATATGGGCAAGTAGGGCAAATTCCCTTACAAAACTGTCAGAATTCTGGTCACAACAAAGTTCCATTGCTGTGAAATTTCGGGCTCGCTTCGCTCGCTCCAGCCTTTAAATTGTTTTTTTAAGTGAACTCGGACTGACACTGTTTTTAGACTTGGTGTGTGAAATTTCGAGCTCGCTTCGCTCGCTCCAGCCTATGATATTATGAGCGTGGGTAGGTTAATGGAACTCATACCATCACCGTTTTGAGCCTTGGAGTTTGAAATGTTGAGCTCGCTCCAGCCTATGATATTGTGCAAATCAAATCAAAATAATTTATTCAATATAGGAGCCTGAAGCACACATATTAAACGTCAATTCTTTTTAAGCTACCACCGCTTCGGAATGCCGTATGAGTTACCAACACCGTTTTAAGTCTTGGAGTGTGAAATTTTAAGCTCGGTTCACTCGCTCCAGCCTATGATTATTATGAGCGTAGGTAGGCTAATGGAACACAAATGTCAACACCGTTTTGAGTCTTGGACTGTGAAATTTCGAGATCGCTTCGCTCGCTCCAGCTTATCATATTATGAGCGTAGTTTAGGCTAATGGAACTCATACCAACACCGTTTTGAGTTTAGGAGTGTGAAATTTCGAGCTCGCTTCGCTCGCTCCAGCCTATAATATTACGGACGTAGGTAGACAAATGGAACGCATACCAACGCCTACCAACACCGTTTTGAGTCTTGGAGTGTGAAATTTCGAGCTCGCTTCGCTCGCTCCAGCCATTGAGTGGTGTTGAAGGGGATAGGTAGGCTAATGGAACTCAGTATCACCATCGTTTTGAGACTTGGTATGTTTTTTTCTCATCTCATCCAAAAAAACTGCTCTTTGCTTCCGCCCTACCTTAAACCTCCTATGCCCTACCTTGAATCCAGTCCTAGCTACGGCCCTGCCTGCCCAAAGGCACCCCTAACGGGTACGGACTTCGTCAATGAACGTTACTGGGACTACGCGGACCGCAGTGGATCGGGTAGTGGGGATCGGTGAGAACCGGCCAGCGATGTGCCGGTAGCGTCTGTAGACTCCAGAAGAAAATTGGGTGGGCAGAGATCGTGGCTGTCCCCCGTGGCGACCAGGACCTCGATTATTACGGCGACGACGCAACATGGATATATGATTGTGTTACCGGCACGGTCGTCTTTTCTGAGTTTGTGTTGGTGTGTCGTGCCTTTATGGCGACCGTGATCGCATCGTCTGGACTATGGGTCGAACCGCATAAGCCAGCACCGAATCGCATTATTCCGTCGCTCCATCCTATTCTGTCACTCAGGAACGTCATTTGCTGGGGCGAGAAAGATAGCGGGAATGCGATCGCACAGCACCAGCAGTGCTGGCTGCGACCTTTCTCGCTCTAGCCAAAGACGATCCTGAGCGACAGAAGTAGATAGAGCTTGAATAAATGCGATTCTGTGCCGCCAGATGAGGCCTATTATTTTATTATTTGTGTTGGTCTATTGCAAGCAAGGGTCGTTAATGTAACACTTGAACCATCGCTGGTCCTTTGTGTTCGCCCCAAGCTCACCCATATTTTACGCATACCTCCGAACTTGTGGTATTTTCTTTTCATTCTCGGGAATGCAGGTTTCCTTGCGATGTTTTCCTTCACCGCCGAGCTAGTAAATGATAAATACAACCGTACATAATTTCCGAAGAACTTAGTGGTACAGGCCTGGAATCGAACCGCCGCCTCATGATTGAGGCGCAAGCTCTCTTCCGTATGGGCTATCATCGCTCTTCAGATGAGGCCTAACTTCAAGACGTTCCGAGGCCGACGCTTGTACAAGCTTCGATCACAGTAAAATTAATGGATAGGCCTTTCAAACCAGAAAAATAAGGCAAAACAAATGACAGGTATACTTCAAATATGTACCGAGATGACAGACCAAGTGTACCAGTTTGTATGGACTTCAACTTAACGCGCTTTGGGCCTATCCATTAATTTTACTTTGATCGAAGTGTACAAGTAGAGAAATCATACTAAAGTAGGGGCTGCAGAAAGGTTTAAAGTGTGCAACCCGTTAACGCCATTACAATGCCTCTAATATTTCCTACAATAGTAAGTATTCTAGAAATTCAGAAGCGCCGCTGTGCTCCGGCTATTTCTCTCCGCGAAGTGGTTCTAATGTAATAACTTACTCACTCTGTACTCGTTAGTAAACTCACTTCCATAGGCAAAACCGATCAAGTCAAAATACAAGAGTCCATTTCAGTAAAGTCTTCATAATAACATTAGATAGTTTCGTTATTTCTGGATTTAGTGGAGAATTCCTGAGTGGTTTTATGCGTTTTTTTAAGATTAGGTAAGTTAAAGCTTGTAGTATCCTACTTAGGGCAATTGCCTTCTCTCACAAATAGGGCGAGAGAGTGGGCCACACCAGTGTAAAGTTTAGTAGGCAAGTTAGATGTCAAATCAACCTGCTGTCAGAGTATTTTCAAGCCACTTCAACTGGCCTCTGACTTAACGAATATTTTAACATGATTTTTCGCGTTTGTAACTGTAAACAACTGTTTGGTGTAGGTCCCTACGACTTACGAGTAATCCACTTCATAATTAAGTAGGTATTATCAACCGATGGAAAGTGCAAATGAAGTCGTAGGTACGTAGGTACTTACCTAATTACATTCAATGAGTTTCAAGAGTACCACTTCAGGGTGGCTGCCAAAACGATGCATTATAATTTTGCTAATAACACAATTCTGTAACATTCCGCGACGGGAATTCCACAAATACAAATGTCAGCGGAATTGTTTGCACGCGTTGCTTTCACGTTCTCACGTAGGTACCTAACGTATTAACTTATAACGAATTTCGAGTTATTTTATTATTATGAAATGGAGAATTTTCTGCAAAATTCTGGAACCGATTAAAAAGGGTCCTCCATTTTGCTTATTATACCTTGCTACAGAGTGTATCAAAACACTAGCTAAAATAAAAGAGATCAACAAACTGACTACTTCAGTATCGACTATGGAGCCAACTTCGAAATCGCGAACTTAAAATCAGCTGTTTCATATAAAAGTGCGGTAGTTACCACCTATCCTCTTCAACTCAAATGTAATGGGATGAATGTCTCTTTCTTGCAAGCACACAGACCAGTAAGTGGTCTGTGTGCAAGCATAAGGTTGCAATTAGCCATCCCGCTCCAATTGAAGTCAGGATCGCAAAAAAATGTGTTTTTCATCAATATCTTTGCTCATGGGTGTTTCTAAGCTCAAAATTCTACGGAGTTCACTAGAAACATTTAATGTATTTAGTTAAGTACAAGAATAAAAAGTTAAATATCAGCAGTTTAATCATAGTATTGAAAAAACATAACAAAAAGGGGTAATTTTTTTCTATCTAATAAACTTAATCTAATCGTGTAATTGAGAACGGTCGCCTATCAGCCAGATCCTTAAATAAGACATAATTGGTTAACAGACTTTAAAACACAGTTTAAAACACTTTCGTTCGTGTTCAAAAAACGGCCTCGACCGGATAACCGCGTCTTAATAATTTTTAAGTTTTGTGATTTTGGCTCCATAATAAAAGTTGTTCAGTTTGATGGTCTATTTATTCCGAGAGAAAATGCGCGCTGTATGCAAACGAAGTCTGATGATAGGTAAGTAGGTAACTAAGTAGGTATATGAAATTATTCCGAAACAACCTAGAAACTAATCTCAATGTTTTTATGAAGATTATCAGATTTTCGTTTAAGTAAATGTATAGTTTTAAAGTTAAAGTGCCTCAAAGATTAAGACTTTATTGGTTAGTATTGAAAATATCACCTGGAGTGCGATTTTTGAATCTCATTCGCTGAGCTCACCAGTTGAAAATGTCAAAATTACTATACAGGGTGAAATTGATATCATTAGCAGCGTTTTAAACTAAGAGTGTAGGTACCCATCAAACTGAGCAACTTTTACTATGGGAGCAAACCAATCGGAGCAAAAAAAAAATCTGCTGTCCCATACATTTGATAGTCGCGTAGGCTGTGGCGGCAGGTGCAGTTTAGTATGGGACAGCAGATTTTTTTTTGCTCTGTTTGGTTAACTCCCATAGTAAAAGTTGTTCAGTTTGATGGGTAGACTCTTAGTTTAAATTAAAAGGATGCTACTGATATCAATTTCACTCTGTATAATTAATGGCATTCCTGAAGAATGATTTTTGAAAGTCAAATCACGAGTAGAAAGTTGCATATCTCCATAGTGATTTAGACATTTTATTTTCAATTGCTGAGCTCACCGAATGAGTTTCAAAAATCTCACTTGTGTGTAACATTTATGTTTACTTACACCCTGTATAAATCTCAATGAGAAAGAAGTAGCGAGGATCAGCAGCTAGTATCCTATAGATACCTACCTACTATTTACGTGTACGGAATTTGTATTGCGAACATTTCAGCATACCTCTCTCCCCTCTTGACTCTCATCGCTGCACATTCATAAAATGCAGCCTCTCGTCACAAAAGTGCGAGATTAGTGTTAAACTCGACACCTAGCACAACGAGTTCGTCACACGTGTGACGTGGAGCTCCGGACAACTCGCGAAGTGTCTACAAGTGTCGTTTGCTGCGACATGAACGCAGATGTGCAAACTAGTGCAGTTAAGTGCAGTTCTTTGTAGGTTTGTGAAATATTTAGATTTTATAGTTTCACGACTGCGTCTTTTTATTTTGGGAATTTCGGGATAGAAATAAGAGTCAATTTTTTTTTAAAGAAGCATAGAATAGAAATAGTTATTTGTTATGCTAGGCTGCAAAGTTCTTTTTTGGCGCGAGTACTTGTATTTAAACCTGAGCAAGCGAAGGAATCTAGGATTGAACCACGAGCGAAACGAGTGGTTCAGATATTGAATCCTGAGCGCAGCGAAGGTTTCAAAGGTACGAGACGCAGAATAATTTTGCAGCCGAGCGAAACACACAACTTTTCACCTCACAACAGCGAAGAAAGTGATAGGTGCAAGTACTGAGTTAGATGTATAGAACATCAGGCTTCATGACGTTGTCCCATTCTATTGAACACATTTCAACAGCATTAATTTTACTTGCATGCGTCTTCTGCCATACCCAGAACTCAATGCCATACATAAGTAGGCACCAGCACACAATTTTGTATAGAGAGGATGTACTGCCATTCATTGCCATACTTCATCCCGCTGACCCAGTGTGGATTGATGGTGAAGGGAAATTATAGTGATCTAACCCATTCCGACTGGTTCTTCTTTTAAGTCTGTGATATAACCATAAACTTTTACTTTTAAGGATCTACCTTACTTGCTGTCACAGCTTACGTTGTCCGGAAATACATAATGATATTTTGGAAGATTTTGTAGTTTAATAAAAAATTACATACGAAAACTAATTTACAAACTTACAAACTATCTCAGACAATGTAGGACAGTGTATCGTGCCCCACCCAATAGAAGTACCAGAACAGAATCCAGCAAGAATAGTAATTGTAGATTACACACTGAGCTGGCAGGAAAGTCAGAAAAGTCTCAGATCTCATGTAATTCTTATAAAGGCTTTCCTTTTTAATTACTGGCCGAGGTTAGAATACTAGAGGATGAAGAGACCATGGAACATATTCTTTGTGACTGTGATGTCTTGGCGGCAAAACGCATGTGGATGATGGATACCCAAAACCGGGAGATCTTAGGTTTCTTCCCCTCAATGGTATTGCCTCCTTCATTGACCATGTATTTGAAGGGTGAGGTGAGGAAAGAAAAAAGTATTGGGGCTAACACAAAAGATCCCACTGGGTCGAAGTGTTGCTGGCCTGCCAGCCCCCACAACAAGATAAGATAAGATTAGAATACTATTTTTCTCCTCTTCAGAGGACGAGGAGTTGACGCCTTTGCGCCCGGAGAGGTGAAAAGTATTATTTCAATAAATTATATTTGAAAAAAGTTGAATTTTTCAAGTCATCTATTCTCAGACAATGTAGGACAGTGTATCTGGCCCCACCCAATAGAAGTACCAGAACAGAATCCAGCAAGAACAGTAATAGTAGATTAAAAAGTCTCAGATCTCATGTAATTCTTATAAAGGCTTTCCTTTTTACTGTCCGAGGTTAGAATACTATTTTTCTCCTCTACAGAGGACGAGGAGTTGACGCCTTTGCGCCCGGAGAGGTGAAAAGTATTGTTTCAATAAATTATATTTGAAAAAAAAGTAGCATTTTTCAAGTCTTCTAATTATTCTAGAAAATACTTATTATAATTTGTTTACATCATTACATCTTGTCATGTCACGACTTTGCCTCCAACCCCTTTTCATTATCACCGTTCTTGTTCAATTCGCACATGCCGGTATTTTCGTACCCTGAAACAACCAAACAACCTTAAAAAATAAACACTACCTGTTTTTCGAAACTGCATATGACTCCCGAGGTATTATACCAGGAATAGAGGATCATACAGCTGAGAGAGCGAGATGTACCAAGCGGCACCACTGAATAATAGAAAGAGATAAGTGACGCGAGGCAATAGAACCGTTTTCTAGTCCCTAATCAATTTTTACAATTCAAAACATCCAAAAACGGTTTCATTGGACAACTGATGTCACTGCCTCTATTCCTGTAAGGTATAATAACTTTATGGCCTAAACATTTCAATCGGAACAAGTCGACAACTGTTCCAGCCTGTTCCAATGAATATATTGATCGAAACCTTTACAAAACGAAAGCCTAGACGGCGAATAAACGCAAGACAGTCAGGGGCCCTAGACATTCTATTGGCGTTGACGCTAGTAGAAAATGACAGAATGTATGGATTGGACATTGACGATCGAAACATTTTGACATCTGCTTTCGTCACCATACGTCAAGTCCATACAATTTTATGTTTTCTACTGTCTAATACTAACTATATGATACTTTGTCTAGGGGCCCTGTTCAGATAAACATTAGCGAACAAATTAAAGATTGAAAAAGTCGGGCGGCGAGCGGGATTCGAACCCACGACCTGCCTATCCGGGGCATGCTCCACTCCAACTCCAACAGAGCTGTCGTCGCCGAGGTTGGTTAACTATAGCTGGCGCTTTCATAGACACACACAAATGCGTTTTTCCTGTCAATGAGTCCGTCCGTCCGTCCTAGGACATGGGGTCCAGCTGAGTATAGGCAGGCACATGCTTGATAGAGATAGAAAAACTTTTCATTATACGTGCAGTGAGACAAAGGCATTGCGTAAATAGGTAACACGCGCCAGCTTTATTAAACCGACCGTTTAGCTTATTTCTCCAAGTGATACGCCATCTCGATACCACAGAAGATCGGGATTACTCACCAATTTGATCTTCATCATGGAAATTCCAGGGCTGCACCGTAGCTTTAACCGCGACGACGAACACCAGGTTTGTGACCAGCTTGATGGCGGACATGATGATGAACAGGATCTGCCACTTGTGCTGGTTCGTCTGTGGAAGAAGTATCATCAGTATGAGCTCAATCCATTGGCGTAGCTAGGGATTTAGAGCCCCTACAAGAGGGGGGGGGGGGGAGGTTTCGATTTCCACGGGGGACACCTATTAGTGATAATATGTCACTTTGTGCGTTTTTCTCCAGTTGGTTGGGACATTTTCTGAAAAGAAAGATGATTTCGTGCTTCGGATGGCACGTTAAGCCGTTGGTCCCGGCTACTACCTCTGGTGGTAGTAGTCGTTACATAAAAACCACGTCAGAAGAAGAACGTTCACGAAGAAGCCACTTACGTACTTGTATTTTGATCTGATCGATTAATTAGATGAGGATAACCATTACTAATCACTAAATTTATAACTTTATCATAAACATACCACGTCATTGCCCACGATGTTGGAGACCAGTACAGGAACCAACAGGCTGCACAGGTTCGCCAACATGTTCCCGAGGGCCATGATCGGTCCAGAGAAGTTTGGCGCTAGATCTAAATGGTTTATCTGCAATTAAAACATTTATTTATTTATTTATAACATAGCTATAATAGCCGACAAACATCTTGAGCAAGGCCTTGCGAAACAAAATTTGTAGGTGAAAACGTTACGGCGGCGCAGCGCAAGCCTGTTAACTGCGTCAACCCCCTTTTATTATCAAGTTGTTAATTGCTGAGTTCTTTAATTATAATAAGACAGCGGGAAGCGACTGAATGAAGAAGGCCAAAAAAAATCATCTGCTTCATACATTAGGCACTTTAGTATGGAACAGCAGATTTTTCTTCTTTCGATTTCATGTTTGCTCCTATACTCGTAGGTACTCCGTGCCTATAGTAAAAGTTAAGTTAACTCTGTATTATACGTCCCACTGCAGGGCACAGGCCTACTCTTAAAGAGGGTGTGGGTGTTAGTCCACCACGCATGCCCAATGAGGATCGGTGGTCACAAAACGCAACTGAATTTCTTCTTCAATATAGGTATGCACATGCAGGTTTCCTTACAACATTTTCTTTCACCGTTTGAAATCAGGCGGTAATACATACATTAGTTACAAAAACTCATTGGTGCATGGCAAGTAGTCCGTGCAGATTCGAACCCGGCCATCATGATTTAAGTATCCATACAATAGACCCCTTCGCAACGCACCACCGATGCTTTTACTTTACTTTAACTTTTTGAACCTTCATGGTTGTGAATGGAAAGTCATTGGTAGCTAATCTTTCAAGTCCAATTCAATGACATGCCACATCGACCGAAGAACATTACTTACCATGAACCCGACGAATACGCCAGAGTGTAATCCCATGAAGATCACTAGCAATAGTACGGCTATCCCTGTACTTTCCACGTAGCTGAACCCTATGAGGAACACACTTGATGCTGCCATGCCTGAGCAAAGAACAAGGTTTTTCTGAAGGTAACATTTTATTATCCTATAAGTTATAACTTCTTTATATTACTTACTGAGGGCGTTTGCACTGCACCTGAGAGAGAATTGAGCCTTGAGAATAGAAAGGGAAGTGGGGGTAGGGGTAGGGGGCATTAACACGTGCCGACCTAATAATATTTTAGTAAAATCTCGAGCTCGCTTCGCTTACTCTAGGTTCTGGTTCGTATTAATTATAACGTTCCGACCATTGACCTCCTATATAAGATGTCTATGGTTCCGACCTATTCATATTTAAGTCAAGAATCTTGCCACGTTGCCATTGGCGGGCGGTGGCTGATGTATGAACGTGCTGGCCGGTTGCCCCCCTCAGGAAAAATTCCTAGCTTCCCAGAAAATTTCCCTTTCAAATATTGTACGCCCATGTGGCAGGTCATAGTCGGTTTATTTTCTATGTATAACATCTACTAGTATAATTTACCTATGATCCACAATAAAGACATTTCATTTCATTTCAATACACTTAGTTAAAAGAAATTACCAATGGAGTTGAAAACTCTCCTGCTATTAGCTGCAGACATTAGCTTCCTGTTGACGCAAAAATCTGAGAGAAACCCGAAGAACAGCGTTGTGAAATACATACAGATGTATGGCAATGATGAATACACTCCGTTCTGGAAAAAAATCAATGCTCATGATTTTGTAGTCAGAGATTTTTTTAACGTTATGAGATCTCATGTGTAGAATTTATATATCGGCCAAAGAACGGCTTCGTCTTTTGCAATTTTAAGGAAAAATGGCAAATAAGCAGCCACTTTAAAGGTCCTCTGACCTACAGAGGTAAGGAATTAAGGCGGCTTCAAAATTATCTGCCAGCAAGTTCAGGACCAACATTCCCCTCCACAAATTCACACTGCTGGCGTGGTGAAGTGTTGCGCTATTAGTTAGGCCCACCACATATTCCTACCGCTGTAACTTCTGTGAACCAGGATCCATAGCGGCGACCATTTACAACACTAGACGATGAAGTCCAGTGAGCCCGGGGATGACTCTAATCTGTCTTGGAACCCGCAATGAATTAATCAAAGAAGATAGAGTAGCTCTATTAGTTAGTAGAGAGAGTGATAACCTTATTACCCGACTGCGACAGAAGGAGGGTTATGTTTTTCGAGCGTATGTATGTATGTATGTATGTATGTATGTTTGTATGTCTATTTCTTTGGCACGCCCTACAGCTTAAACGGCTGGATGGATTTTAACGTATGAGGTATCATTAGATTCGTAAAAATCGTGAGAGTGACATAGGGTACATTATTTTAATATGACGTCTGCTAATTAAAAAAGAGAGGGGGGAGAATAATTTTTTTTTCGTAAAAAAATACAATATGGGTATCAAATGAAAGCTGGTGAAGAGCAGATTCCAAATATATATTATATATTGTAGTACTTTTATGCTACCATTTTGACACAAGACTAAAAAATATGAAATAAACTAAATTATTAAGATAAACAAAAAACCCGACTGCATAAAAAACTGAAAAGATAAAAACAAGCTCCTTAAATCATAATAACTTTGTTAGAGCAAATTAATACAATTTGAATGTTATTACTTATTAGGTAGGTATTGCAGGCGGGGACAAACCATAACCAACCATACGTAATTTTTCTTTGTCCCCGTTTGCGATACCTACCTAATAAGTAATAACATTCAAATTGTATTAATTTGCTCTAACAAAGTTATTATGATTTAAGGAGCTTGTTTTTATCTTTTCAGTTTTTTATGCAGTCGGGTTTTTTGTTTATCTTAATAATTTATTTATTTATTTATTTATTAGACATGCCAACGGTACATAAGTAAAACAGTATATAAATAAATGAAAACCGAATGAAACCGATGAATGAATTAAACCTTTTCTCATTGTGTTAAAACTAACCCGCCTAATATCCACGTTGAGGATCCGTTTCATGTACAGAGGGATCTGCGTCAGGAGGAACAAGTAGCACATGGAACTGCCGATGTGGGAAGACACCAGGCCCCAGACTGGAACGCTGGTTAGGATCTGCTTCCACGGCGTTCTGCGTCTCTGTACACGGACGGATTATACAATACGACGATACTTAAAAAGATTTCTAATGTATACCTACCTACTATATAATTTTGTATATTGTGGCTTATAATTATGTTGGATTATATAATTGGAAAATGTCACTCTTACCAAGTAATATCACAACTTCAGTAGCCGATAATTACCTACATTCCTACAATTATCTCTCTGTACTAGCAAATAATTATGTTACCTGCATGTGAAGATTTGTTAATAGCATTTGTAAACTTATATGTTTAACTAAAGATACTATTTGATCTATAAATCTTCCTGTAAGCAAATAAATAAATAAAATAAATACAGCATAAGCATATGCTCAGACTATATTCCCCAAGGGGGTAGTCAGAGATATTCTGTAACCTATCGCCTGAAACGTCGCCACTTATAATGGACAATGGGTACAATATATGCCTCGAAATTGAAGCATGCAGGTTTCCTCACGATGTTTTCCTTCACCGAAAAGCCAGTGGTGTTACAAATAGTACATAAATTCCGAAAAACTCATTGGTACGAGTCGGCCTGGACGGGGATCGAACCATCGCCTCCTGCATGGCAGGCAAGGTTACTCGCCACTGGACCACCACGGCTTTTACGGGTAACATTGGTGGATTGGACGAAACATACGATTCTAAATTGAAGCATGTAGGCTTCCTCATATCTGAAAAGGCAGTGGTGTTACTAATCGCCAAAATTGACAGAATATTACGCAGAATTTCGAAGTAGGCATACAATATTTTGTGCTTTTCAGGCGGTATGATCCGGCTGAGGCCGCGCTCACTAGTATTTTGAACACGAACGAAACATAAAAAACGGTAAGATTTAAAGTCTGAAAGCAAAAATATGTCTTATTTAAGGATCTGGCGGATAGGCGATCGCTCTCAATTAACATCCCAAAGTTACCCCTTTGTTTTTTCAATATTGTGATTAAACTGCTGATATAAAACTTTTTATTTTTGTACTTAACTCAACACATTAAATATTTCTAGACAAATGCGCTGAATTTGGAGCTAAGAACATCCAAGAGAAAAGCTATTGTAAAATATATTTTTTTGCGATCCTGCTTTCAGTTGAAGCGGGATGGCTAATTGCAAACTTATGCTTGCAAGAAAGGGACGCTTGTACTCGGATAACCTGCCTCCAATTCCCATCCATAATCACCTTAGGCGCAACATCAGCGCTGCCATCTCCCACAATATACATCAGCTCCTCAGGACTGATGCTCTTGTGCTGGTAAGGACTGGCAGCTCCAAGCCAAGCGTAGAGCACAAAGCAGGCCAGGCTGGTCACTCCACAGGACCAGAAGGTTGAAGGCCAGCCGAGGGTTGGGCTGCCAGCAAACAGACCAGAGAACTGGAAAGCCATAACTGTACCGAATTGGGACCCTGAAAAAATGGTTGAATTTTTCATCAAGGCTGAGTGTTGCGTATCAAGTTCACCCTGTAGAGTAGTCATACAGGGTGTAACCAAACACCCTGAAAACCTTCAGCGCATAAAACTGAATAACTTTTACGGTTTTTTTTTTCGGCTCCTGGTGAAAGTTGTTCAGTTTGATGGTCTGAAGCACCCCCTAAAGAATACTAGGGTGTTTTGTTACATCCTGTATAATATAAACTTATTCATCTTTTCCAAAGTCTCAGGGGTGATTCTGGCACAGCGGTAATTAACCTGATCTAAATTAATCAATTGTTGGTGTGTCTCCAACAACAGAAATCTGCTGATTCATTCGATTCGAGTAGGCATGGCATTTTCTTTAGCGATTTTAGGTTTGCTCAGGTTTGGTTTGCGGTTGGTTTGGTTTATTTAAAGTTGTTCAGATTAATCACCAGAACCACCCCAGAAAATTTGATAAGTGATTGAAAAATCTCCCAGTTTGTATTTTATATACGTATCGTTGTCTAGTGTATAGTATAATGCTCGCTATTTCTCGAAGAGAAAATACAAAGTCAGAGATATATTGTAATGTAAACAAACCATAAGTACTAATAATTGAAAATAAAACTAATATTAGTTACTAATAAAATAAGTATTCTTTTACACGTGTAATTAAAATATATTTAACGGCATTAGCATTATTTCTGCATTATTATCTTGGTTGTTGAACAACCACGCACTATAGGACAAAAGAAGTTAAACATAAGATAACGTTGTACAGATAGTAAGCCAGCTTCTGTCGGTTCAGCACGGCTAGCATGCCAGCATGTACTATACTATACACTTAGGTATGGGAATAGGCGAGATCTCATTGAAATCATTCGAAATCGAACACTGATTTATTAAGAGGACAGGCGAGTACCGTTTTTTCTATAGAAACGTATTCCCCTGTTTCCTCCATGGATAATGAATGACACTAGAGCAAACAATTTTTTACCATACAATCCATGTTACCTCTGCTATGTCCCTATATTTGCTTTTTTGCATTAATTAATTACTGTATGAACTAGGGACCTTCGAAAATGACCAATTTACCGCCCGTTTTCAGACATCCAGCAAACAAATTTTACGAATAGCCCAGTCATTTTACGGAGTTTTGTTAGAAGGGGTGGGGAGAATGGTACTTTTAATCTGTAACTGGTACCATTTAGTGACAAAAAGGCTATCTGAAAACTTATAAAAAACAATCGGACAAATATGTGTACAGTCGGAAAAGTGACCTTTTCTCCAAATTAGCATTTCAGCCCGCCTATCCTCTTAAATCAGGAAGCACCCTCAATATTTTCACTTATAATATTATTTCCGAGTCCCCAAACCCAAAATGTCAAAATATATTATCATTTTAGGGTTCCGTGCGCAAAGGGTGCCATCTGGACCCTATTACTAAGCCTACACTAGCCGTCCGTCCGTCTATGTCCGTCTGTCTTACCCGTCAGGATTATATGTGTTCTTTGGTCTTACCTAATAAAGGCTGTACCTATCTTTTGAACCGAAATAGCCGGACATCATCGATTTCAGACATTGATTTATTCGTATTTGTATGAATGAATGAATGAAGTAGGTATATTTCTTTCATTCATTAATTCATATTTTCTAACGCTTTTCCAAAGGGATTCCTCTGAGCGCTTTTCCCTCTGGTCACGAGATTTCCTTTATCTTGACCGATATCTTTCACCATTCAAAAACCTGCAGTTCCTTATTTACCATCAGTCTTCGAGCTAACTAATATTTCTTTAGTGTCTTGCGTTGAACGCTTCTGACGCGAACTCGAAGTTTACTTAAACTTAGAAATAGCTTCTAGCTAAACTGTGAAAATTTTCATTATAAGGGTACTATAACTCTCTGCTCTCATATAATGCCGTGTCAAAACTTTACTACTGTACCGAACTTAGTAAGGAAGTTGGATAGTTTAAATTGTTCCCTTGGTTAATTTGGCATTCTGTGTCGAATTTGATGTTTTATATTCGCCGATGATGAGGGCAGTTTAACGATGGTTCAATTCAGCAATATGTCGTAGTGTTAGTGGATAATGTCAGTTTTAATTTACCATATTCAGATAGGATTGGCTTGTGAAGCGAAAATCTAATAAAATTAGTACAAATTCTGTATTTTATTTTTGTGATTCATTTATAATAAAAAATTGCTTTTGCTTATGCCTTCGAACTTCCTCTGAAATTAATATTTTGTATCGTTCAGTATATTTAGCAACCTAAAATTAAAATATTTCTTAAGTAGGTACTAACTTAATCCAAAACCCTAAGCTACGTATAAAAAAATCCCAAAAGCAATTTTGAAACGAAAGGTACGTTTCCGTAAGGTATAAAAACTTTATGGTACTTTCATAGATAGTTTATAGCATATGCTCACGACTACATTCCCCGAGGGGGTAGTCAGAGATATTCTGAAACCTCAGAATATCCACGTTTCACCAGTAGTACCGTAAGTCTGTCCAGTGTGAGGGGGGGTGAGCCCGTCGCCACTTATAATGGACAGTGGGTACAATACCTACATGCCACGAAATTGAAGCATGCAGGTTTCCTCACGATGTTTTCCTACACCGAAAAGCCAGTGGTGTTACAAATCGTACATAAATTCCGAAAAACTCATTGGTACGAGTCGGCCTGGACGGAGATCGAACCATCGCATCCTGCACGGCAGGCAAGGTTACTCGCCACTGGACCACCACGGCTTTTTTTAGATAGATAGTTTACAGAGTATTGTATAAACAGGTTTTAGGCTTTTACATAATGTTTGGTAGGAACATTTTTAAATGTTGTGATGAGGTCGCCACAAATACTCTTAATCCAAATCACAATGTGCGATCGATGCATTCCAATCCGTTCAGCCGTGCATTTTCCCAATTATCCCACCACTGCGGGATCAAAAACACACTAATTCAATAAACGAAGTTCGAGGAGCCAGGAATTATAATAGTGAGATGTTTATTACATTCTAGAAAGGAACATAGGTACCTGTGTAGACGTATGTGCTGAGTCTACCTCGCTCGCTGAGCGGTGCCCACTTCGCCAGCAGGGTGTGGATGCTGGGGTAGAAGGCGGCTTGCGTCATTCCTTGCAGCAATCTGCAGCCGCATACTGCTAGCCAACCTCCCTGGAAGATGGCATTGACTGGAGTTTTTTTTGGCAGAAATCTGTATGACTTTGATGACAACATCTGCAGTATATTCGTAAAACTTTGAATATAATTAATCTAGGCGGATGCAGTACACCCTCCCTGAGGGTGCCTGTTCCCTGCATTGGGATGTATATAGGCTGTCGTGATGATGCGGATGTTCTACGAGGCGACTAGTTTCATCTAGGCATCGTCTCTGCACAATATGTGGTTTTTAGTATAAGGCACTCTTCATTACTCTCTCCGAAATCTTATCGGAAGGGAAATCGAGACGGTCAGAGGCGAGGTCGTATGCAGTTTTATTATTTGGCAAACTAAAACTCAGTTGCAGAAACGCTCATTAAAGTTAATCCTCCATTAAATCTCTAGCTTTCACTTTTTGTCTTGTTGACGTAGTAAAAGCTACTCTAATAAGCGTTTCTGCAACTGAAGGCTGATAAAATTATAACACTGCACCCAGTGATAGGTGTGAGCTAGTGACAATGAGAAATACACTCGCACATAAATTCCATAGAACTTAGTGGAGGAATCGAACCGCAGCCTCGTGATTGAGTCGCAATTTTTCTTCCGTATCAAGCTATCACCGGGGTGTAGTACTCTGATTAGTTTCCATACGGTCACGGTATCAGAGATATCAGAGATGTTGTCGGTGCCTGATAAAATTAATGACCTCTTATGATACCCACAGGTTCACGGTCACCGCAGATCAATCAATCAATCAATCAAATATTTATTGCTTTGCTATATTGTAGTACACAGTAAGGGAATCGTACATAGGTCTTAGTAATTTTACAATGGAGCATTGTAAGGGCATAACAATATAGATAAGAAGAAATTATTACAATGGTAACAGTAGAATTAAAATTGACATTAAAATTAGATCGTACATTTTAAATCCAATTTATACTAACAAATATCGGTAGCCAGGGTGTCAGTAGTGAAAGAACTCCGTTGGCTCCCAAAGCGATCATGATGGGAATCTTCCCACCGAACTTTTGCGCCATGATTCCCATGGGAATCGTCATTGATGTATATCCAACGAAGAATGAAAATAGTATCATCTCTTGGGTCGGTTTGTTCCATTTGTAAGTCTGGAAGAAAAAGAAACTAATCAGGAGTGTTTTTCTGAAATTCTAGACAGATTGAAATCTGTCATCTTCTGTCTAGTTTAAACTACACAATCTACACATATATAATTTTGTCCTCAGTCTTCATCATTCTGCACCAAAGAGTACATTTCTGCACTGGGCTCGCGTGAAGAAGGATGTCCCATATCCTCTTACTATTTCTACTGTCGAAGGAAGTGCTACTTAATCCCAAGATCACGAACCCTTTACAGAAAACCGGATCTAAATCGGTCTAGCCTTCTTGGAGATAAATGGGAACATTGGTTTTGCACAAACAAACAAACAAACAACCTCTCACCCTAAACGCATACACGTTCTCCGTTCCGTCGCGGGTATTAACGTTGGGTCCTCTGTTTCTTAAAAGGAGATTTTTGCTCCAAGAATTGAGGTGGTTAGATGTGGCAGAGTTTCTGACCACTCCAAAAAGTAGCAGGTTGTTAGTTCAGGGCCTCTACCCGGACATTCGAACTTCGCAATTGCGTGAACGTTTTTGTTCCAATATCTACTCAATCACAATGAAGTTCGCACTGAAACGGTCGCGATGTATTGAAAATCGAAAGTCCATGTACAGGGTCAGGTGATAATGTCGAGTATTTCTCATAGTCGACTTCGATTGCAGCAACTTTTGATTTTCAAAAGCAGTCTTCATTACGGAGGATATTTTGTGCGCTAAGTACAGATGCAGTCTCATCCTCACCACCCTGAATCCAATCGTCTTATTGAATCCCAACCTGTTAGGTCAAGGGACAAGGCTTTTTGAACAAACCACAGTAAGGGGGAACCCTATGGATAATTTTTCCAGGGATAATTGGGATACTGTGTTCTATTTGTGAATTGGAACTATTACTTACCCTATAAACAGTCCAACCAAGAACTTCCTGCTCTTCTTCACAATTACCTAAACCAGTTTCCTTAACAATAAAATCTGTTGCATTCCCCAATTCATCATTGTCAGTAACATTTTGAGGATCTATGAAGACTGTGTCATTCCCAGTAACATTTTGACATGGTTTCTGTATAGGAGAACTGGTCATAGCGACCATGGAGACGCTGAGGTGGGCTCTCATGGAGAAACCAACTGAGAGGCTGATGAAGAGGATGAAGACTTGTCCATGGCGTGCTCCGAAACCGTTAGGAGCCTGGTGGCTTGGGGATTCTGGGGGATTAAATGACAATTGGTAAAATGTTATATAACGGCGACATTTTGTAACTAGCCACTTATTTTTTTCTCAAACTGGCTGACTCATTGTTAAATCAGACAGGACCACAACTGGTTTATCCTGATCTGATTTTAATGTCTTAAATTGCCCCCCTCGTGAACATTACTGGCCGGCACTAGCAATTTCTTAGAGTAGCAACCTTGTACGCGCACTAAATTCAAAGCATACCCTGCTTCCTGATTCATGCCTTAATCTAGTTCACCCCCGTGCAAGTTATTCCACTTCAGGCTAAAACCTTTTCTTCTATAAGAGATTGTATGAGGAGTGAGATACATACTAGGGTAATGCGCTCTGCCACGCTGGCCTAGTGTTAACTGGTAGAGGTGAAGTGGCCTCGGCCTTATTCGGATGGAACACAAATTAAGCTGGTGCTCCAATATATAAACCACAGTTTATAAGTTGCTAGTTCCATTAATATGACATAAGAGGTGTTTAAATCAATGATTTTAAAAATTGTCTCAGACGGGACTTGAACTGGCAACTAGCCAAACTTTGAAAAAACACCAGTAGATGAAAATTTTTGACTTCTGACGTAATTGCTCGGTCGATTAATTGGACGAAAGCACAGCCCTGCCTGTTCCTGGTTTGGCAGATTTCGGATTCAAGTCCCGTCCGAGAAAATTTTTTCAGTCTTTAATTTGATTTAAAACTAGCACAATGAACACTATGCCCGTTGTTCAACTATATTTAGACAGAGCAGATGGACAACTGACACGTAACCAATTTTTTTTTCATAATAATTTAACCTGCATTTTTCTCCTGCTGAGGCACACTCTTGTAATCGACTTTCTCCACTGCCATTATCCTAGTTTAATGACGTCTAATTTGCTTCGAACTATAGTGACACAATAGCTTAAAACATACGCTGATTTTATCATCAATTAAGTCGAAGATTCGCTTGGAACTGACTTGAGAGCGAACGTACGACGATATTGATTTACAGAATGATTATTTTTTGTACCTACATGCCACATACAAAACAAAGTTACGTCCTAGTTTGGACATTTAGTAAATAAAGTAAAAAAATATTGTTTAAAAACTAGAAACCAACCAAAATCGGCGGCGTAGTATGCGTTAGTTCATATAAATTGTATAGAATCCATTTGGGCGGATTTTTGCGCTGCAGCCGGACCCGATGCACATACGAGTACGGGTACGTACTTTTACTTTGCACTTTACCAAATTTAAGATTATCTTTGATTACTTCTTGGAAGAATATACATACATAGTTCGTACCTACATACATAAACCAAACATATTCCCCCTGAATGATGATGATCAGAACCATAGCTGCAACTACCTAACGACACTCTCTTTTACAAAAGTTTCAGGATGAAATGCAGGGCCGTAGCTAGGACTGGATTCAAGGTAGGGCATAGGAGGTTTAAGGTAGGGCGGAAGCAAAGAGCAGTTTTTTGGATGAGATGAGAAAAAAACATACCAAGTCTCAAAACGATGGTGATACTGAGTTCCATTAGCCTACCTATCCCCTTCAACACCACTCAAAGACTGGAGCGAGCGAAGCGAGCTCGAAATTTCACACTCCAAGACTCAAAACGGTGTTGGTATGCGTTCCATTAGTCTACCTACGCTCGTAATATCATAGGCTGGAGCGAGCGAAGCGAGCTCGAAATTTCACACTCAAAAACTCAAAACTATTTTGGTATGCGTTCTATTAGTCTACCTACACTCGTAATATCATAGGCTGGAGCGAGCGAAGCGAGCTCGAAATTTCACACTCAAAAACTCAAAACGGCGTTGGTATGCGTTCCATTAGTCTACCTACGTCCGTAATATCATAGGCTTGGAGCGAGCGAAGCGAGCTCGAAATTTCACACTCAAAAACTCAAAACGGCGTTGGTATGCGTTCCATTAGACTACCTACGTCCGTAATATCATAGGCTTGGAGCGAGCGAAGCGAGCTCGAAATTTCACACTCCTAAACTCAAAACGGTGTTGGTATGAGTTCCATTAGCCTAAACTACGCTCATAATATGATAAGCTGGAGCGAGCGAAGCGATCTCGAAATTTCACAGTCCAAGACTCAAAACGGTGTTGACATTTGTGTTCCATTAGCCTACCTACGCTCATAATAATCATAGGCTGGAGCGAGTGAAGCGAGCTTAAAATTTCACACTCCAAGACTTAAAACGGTGTTGGTAACTCATACGGCATTCCGAAGCGGTGGTAGCTTAAAAAGAATTGACGTTTAATATGTGTGCTTCAGGCTCCTATATTGAATAAATTATTTTGATTTGATTTGCACAATATCATAGGCTGGAGCGAGCTCAACATTTCAAACTCCAAGGCTCAAAACGGTGATGGTATGAGTTCCATTAACCTACCCACGCTCATAATATCATAGGCTGGAGCGAGCGAAGCGAGCTCGAAATTTCACACACCAAGTCTAAAAACAGTGTCAGTCCGAATTCACTTAAAAAAACAATTTAAAGGCTGGAGCGAGCGAAGCGAGCCCGAAATTTCACAGCAATGGAACTTTGTTGTGACCAGAATTCTGACAGTTTTGTAAGGGAATTTGCCCTACTTGCCCATATAGTAAAGACGTTGCCCATGTAGGAAAGAAGTAATGGTTGGGTGATTTTTAAGGTAGGGCATTGGAATTTTAAGGTAGGGCATTGCCCCACGATGCCCCCCCCCTAGCTACGGCCCTGATGAAATGACGCATTAGTTGTGACCGGTGGCTTGCTAGAATGATTTCATGGGCCCTGTTACGCCCACAAAACACCACACTTTAAGCCCGGTGCAAACGAGCCACTGGCCACAGCCACCGGTGGCCAACTACAAGTGGTCTGACACTTTTTCATACATTTTGCAGTGGCCGCAACTAGCAGCAGTGTGCGCGACCGCGACTTGGTGACTGTTGCCGGTGGCTCGTTTACACCGAGCCTTAATTAGTAGAAACCGTGTTCCCAGGATGGTCGCCGGCTTCAATTAGACCCAGAAAATGATGAAGCAGTAACCTCCATGACTTCCTGGGGAGTTGGACAATATTTGCACTCAATTTGATTGGAGAGTGAGCCCAGTGGTAGAAGTAGGACACTGAACTGTATATTTAGAAAGTAGAACACTCTGTATACAAAAGTGTTATCTGATTACAAATATTGAAACAAAAATATAATTCTCAAAATGCAAACGGAAAAGTTTCGAAATGATTCCTTACAACGAAACATAGTAATTTATTTGAACTATCTAACTACTGTTTGTCATATAAGATTGTTTTTGTGATAACATCGCGATAACAGAAACTTACCTTAGTGCATTTTCTCGCGTCATTATCAGGCGTGACTTGGCAGGAATAGGCAGTAAATAGCAGGAAGGAACTCGACACGCGGTTGGTGTGATAGTTACCACGCCAGACTGCCAAACTAAAGGTCCTGGGTTCGAAACCCAGTTCGCTCATGGATGTCATACGTAATGTTTGTATTGTCGCCGTTGTTGTATAGTTTCCATAATATATCGCTCATCCGTAGAAACAATGAAATAACAGCAAAACTTTTTATATTTCAGTTATTCAACGACGTCAGAATACTTTTAAAGATTTGGTGCATTCTGTAGATTTTAATTAAACTGTATACGTTTTGAACGATATACAGGGTCCAACTTAATATGCTGACACTTTTTTAAGGGGATGTTCAGACCATCAAACTGAACAACTTTCTCTATGGCACCAACATCGAAATCGCGAAAAAAAAATCTGCTGTCCCATACATTTAGCTCGAGTAGGTTTGCAGTTTTGTATGGAGAGGCTGATTTTTTTTTTGCGATTTCGATGTTGGTCCCATAGAGAAAGTTGTTCAGTATGACGGTCTGATCATCCCCTGAAAAAAGTGTCAGCATATTAAGAAGGACCCTATATTTAAAACTTTAAGGGTTGAACTACACATGGCCGCACTCGATCGCATTTTTCCGTCGCTCCATCCTTTTCTGTCACTCAGGAACGTCATTTGCTAAAGCATATAAGATAGATGGAACGGAACAGCACCGTCTAAGGATGGAGCGACGGAAAAATGCGATCGCGTGCGGCCATGTGTAGTTCAACCCTAAACGCGTTTCCAGTTTTTCTGCAGATGAGCAATATACAAGGTGTTACAAAAATACAAATAAACCTTTAAAAAAATCGCGAAAAAAAAAATGTTCCATACTCTACAAATCGACTAAGTACCTACTTAGAGCTAAAATATGTATGGGATATCAGATATTTTTTTTCGTGATTTCGATGTTGGTCCCATAGAGAAAGTTGTTCAGTTTGACGGTCTAAACAACCCCCTTAAGAGTTTCAAATATTTATTTTTACTTGATGAAACACCCTGTATACAAAATTTTAATAAGGAGGACTAGGGAAATATTATTTTTATCCCTGTCTCCATAAGCATAAGCATCCATGACTACAGGGTGAAATTTGATATCATTAGCATCCTTTTAAACTTAGACTCTACCCCTCAAACCATGGTGTCCCATCCCATACAAATGAAATTTTTGTTTAAAAAATGGCAATATATGGCGTTATGGTATCGATTTGTAATTAATGTTTACGTAAAAGTGTAAATTGTTACTAAAAATACATGATCTGACTACAAAAAAATGTCATGAGCCTCGGAAAATCAAGCAATTTACTTTGCCCGAAGACTGCCCGCGTTACGGCAGTCGCGTTCCATTGTTTGACGTTGGGCATCTGTATAGTATCTGTATAGTATTATAATAATCTGTGCCTCAAACTGAACAAATTTTATATTATGGGAGCAAACAAATCGGAGCAAAAAAAAATCTGGTATCTAGCTAGGGTGTAAGTGACAGCTTGGCACTGAAACGGTGAATTCAGACCATCAAACTGAACAACTTTCGCTAAGGAGCCACCCTCAGGAAACGTGAAAAAAAATCAGTGTTTTTATAAAATTGAGTCTAGCAGGTAGAGCTGTTTTTTATGGAGCAGCCTACTTTTTCGCGTTTCCTGAGGGTCGGCCCATAGTGAAAGTTGTTCAGTTTGATTGATTGAATTCACCGTTTCAGTATTTGCTAGGCTGTCATATACACTATGTATATTTCAAAATGTGTTTCAAGTATTTCTCTACTTCTTCTTTTCGTGTCGACTTCAAATTCTGAACAAAGTCACTAAATAGTAGGTACTACTACTAGTATTACTTATAGTAGTAGTCTACTAGTTTCTACTTTGACGTCATGCAGTGAAGGTTTAATAAAACTGTGTTTTTTTTAATTTATAATTAATGGCTTTTTGCTTGTGCGTAGCACCGCATTTCCGCCAGTGTCAAGTGTAATTTATGGGAGTATCTATCCCAATCTCAGGGATTGTTTTTGTTCAAGAACAAGAAGATATTGAGGATTGCGGAGCCTCGTGGCAGGCAAAAACGCGACGCGCGAAAACCACGCGAGACGTGTGCTCGGGTCAATTCCTGCAACGTGACTCTTAAAACTGTGTTATCTTATCATGTCGTAAAAAAAATACATGACGAATGCATATAAACGTTTTATTTACTTAAAATTACTTAAATAAGAGTATCATTTATGTATTGCTGATCCTTTTTAGTGTTACTGAGCTCTTCTAGTTCCAGTTGATTTGTATCTGTAATTAAAAAAGTAAATATTTGAAATTACGATGATAATTAATCAGCTATGTGGTTCTTTCTTAGAATTGATAGACCACACCATTTCTACTCGTGGGTGTCTGATGTGGTCGATGAGGCTACACATTAATGACACTGACGGTTTTAAAAGAGATGACCAGACCATCAAAGTAACCAGAATCAGATGTATTTATAACAAAAAAAAAACTATATTAATTTATAGTTGTCAAATATGCTGACACTTTTTAAGGGGATGATCTTCTGTTATAAGAGGTCAATAGGGATGATCAGACCATCAAACTGAACAACTTTCATTGCACATTTGGCTCAAGTAGGTCTAATGTTTTGTACGGAACAGCTGTTTTTGTAAGTCCCATCGAGAAAGTTGTTCAGTTTGATGGTCTGATCATCGTATCGACCCTGTGTGCATCATTATCAGCCTATATACGTCCCACTGCAGGTAGCCTACCCTATGTACTAATCATCATCATCATCATCTCAGCCGATGGACGTCCACTGCTGGACATAGGCCTCCCCCAAGGATCGCCATAACGACCGGTCCTGCGCTGCCCTCATCCAACGGTTTCCCGCCGCCTTCACCAGGTCGTCGGTCCACCGTGGGGGGCCTACCCACGCTGCGCTTTCCGGTGCCGGCCGCCACTCGAGAACCTTCCGGCCCCATCGGCCATCGGTTCTGAGAGCAATGTGCCCCGCCCACTGCCACTTTAGTTCAGCAATTCTTTGGGCTATGTCAGCTACTCTGGTTCTTCTGGTTATGTACTAATAAAATAGTGTAAATACCTATCATAGTGTTGTGGTATCCGAACTTGTCCTTGACAACGGTCCCACCGTCCCACAGTTGGCGATCGCTACTGCCCAGTGCAGTATAGATAATGTTGCAAATGGCGTACAGACTGGCCAGCGTGAGAAACACAAGTCGCCACTGTTTGATGTCCGTCTGGAAAGTATGAAAATAATGGTAAAGTTGTTCAGTTTGATGGTCTGAAGCACCCCCAAAAATATGTAAAGGTTTAAGGTTACACCCTGTATAAGGTTTAACAAAACTCCCTAGTAAAAACTTTATAGGGTGCTTCCATCAAGCTGAACACCTTTCACTATGGAACCAAATTCGAAATCGCAAAAAAATATCAGTTCTCCCATAAATTTGAGTCGAGTTAGTAGTGCTGTTTTGTATGAAACAGCTATATTGTTTTTCGCGGGTAAGTAATATTCGATATAAATACAAAGAATATATAGTTTAGGAAATATAACTTCTTTTGATATAATTTTGTTTGAAATACAGGACACTTGCTATAATAAACGTTAGATATAAATTTAAGACCCATAATTTGATAAAGTATAAAACGCATCGGATATAATGAACCTTAAGTATAACCATCACATGTTATACAATCTATAAAGCATAACATTTAATAAATATAGCATTGATGTCATCTAGTTTTAGAATGTCTAATAATCAATGCTCATAATATAATATTTAAAAACCGCATGTCGATGTCTAAAATATGACCGCTCTCTAAGTGGTTACACTACATACCGAACCTAACCTAACCTATAGTTTTGAAGCTACCTACCTTTCTGCCCCCAAGCAACAAGCAAGCAAGCATGCAGCAAGCAAACAATCATGCAGGGAGCAAACAAACATGCAGCAAGCAAGCAAGCATGCAGCATGCAGGCAAGCATGTTGATGCTCCGCTCGCTTCGCTCGCTCCGCTAAGTGTGCAACATGTTCTAACCTAACCTAACCTAGAATTTTTTAAACACCTATTTGTTTTTCTCAGGCAGGGGGCATCCGCCCCCCGCACCCCCCTCGCGGGGGGCGCAGCCCCCCTGCACCCCCCAACATGCATTCAAGCAAACATGCAAGCAAGCACCATGCAAGCAAGCATGCACGCAAGCATGCCAGCAAACAAGCATGCATGCACGCACAAATGCAGCATGCATGTGACACATGTTTCGCTTGACTCCACTTGCTCTATACGTGGTCACACTACCTAAATTAACCTAACCTATAGTTTAGAAGGCAATTTACTAGTTATAAAAAAATGTTTAATTGTATGTCTTTGGAGCAATACTTCAAGGGATCGTTATGTCTCATAAAATAACATCAAATGATTGATATATCAAACAAATTTTATATTAAGTAATCGTTAGTAATAATCAACATTAGATATATTAAAATTATAGGATTTATGTATTCGATTAAATGTATGTTATGTTTTTTCAATATTATGCTCGTAGTTAGTATTTCTTACGAGCATTATATCATTTGAACGTTATAAAAATTTTATTATACCAAATGTTATTATACGAAACGGGACGCACCCGTTTTTCGCGATTTCGAAGTTTCTCCATAGTGAAAGTTGTTCAGTTTGATGGTCTGAAGCACCTCCTTAAGTCCTCCTTATTACTAGTGTGTTTTGTTACACCATGTATAATTACTGTGGAAACGAATGGTAAAGGAAATGTAATCTAAGTATAATATAGATATTTATTATAATAAGCTAGATAGATATATTTAATTAGACGATATACTAAAAACTTTTTACTCAAAATGTTCCACTACAAAATGTCCAGAGACACTGACCCATTCGTCTCCAATAATGGCTCCAGTCGTCAAAGGCAGCAGAGCTCCAACTACGCTGGCCACAGAGCTGCTGAGCATCAGAAGAGTCCCGGAGTAGTTCTGAGACATGTCCTTGTGGGTTTCCTGTACAAGAACATATTTTTATTTACTCATTTTATGACATAGCATCGTACTGCCCCATATATTTATAACCAATGGACACGTTACATACCCTTCTTCATCGTCATCATCAGCCTATCATCGTCCACTGCTGAACATTGGCTTCTTCCAAGGCACGCCACAAAACTCTGTCCTCGGCCTTCCTCATCCAGTCGCTCCCCGTTACTTTTTTTAGGTCGTCTGTCTAGCGCAGCGGGCAGCAGGGCGTCCCACACTACGCCTATCAGTTCGCGGTCTCCACTCTAGAACTCTGATACCCCATCGGTTGTCAGTTCTTCGGCAGATATGACCAGCCCATTGCCACTTCAGCTTACAAATTTTCTGAGCTATGTCAACCACTTTAGTTCTCTGACGTATCACTACATTTCTGATGTGATCTCTCAGAGAAACACCGAGCATAGCTCTCTCTACAGCTCGCTGAGCGACCTTGACCAAGGCTCTTGTTCTTAGAACCTAACCTAACAGAACCTTTTTACAAGCATGGAAACACGAAAAATGGTCATAGCGGTCGGTAATGTTCAACCTTCTTTCGTACGTCGACGTTTCAAACTTTAGGTTTGTCGCTTTCTATCATAACAAAAATTGTATGAAACTAAGTAAATGAAATTGTATTTATTTCAGGTCACCATGAACCCATATAAAAGCACAAACATTGTACCTAAACTACATTATAATATCAAACTAGAGTCATCTCAACATTAGATTAAAAACTCTTTTTTTATTTTGGTCTTTGGATTAGAAAGAGACAAACCAACAACGACGATGAAAAAGTACGAATGAAGGTTGAACATTGAACATTACCGACTGCCAAGGAGTATTTTCATGTTTCACCGCTTGTAAGGCAGATTGTACAATTTACACAAACTTACCAGGAACCCAGAAAACTGGAAGCCCAGCAAAGCCAGGGTGCCAGTCAGAACAAAAACTCCGAGTTGGGCCCATCGAGGACTCAAGTTGCCCAGGATCGTCAACCCAACTACGACGCCAGACGCACCTGGAAAATATAAGCATAAACATAAGCATATGCTCACGACTGTATTCCCCGAAGGGTTAGTCAGAGGTATTCTGAAACCTCAGAACATCCACGTTTCACTAGTAGTACCGAAACTCTGTCCAGTGTGACGGGGACTGAGCCCGTCACCACTTGTAATGGAGTGGGTAGGTACAATACATGCCTCAAAATTTTCGTCTGCGAAGAGTTCATTTAGCATTTAGGGTTCCTTACCCAGGGGGTGAAAACGGGACCCAAATTCATAAGCCTAGCTTCAGAGGGTTGTATGTCCTGAACCGTAATAGATAACCAGTTGAAATTTTCACAGAATATGACTGAATTATTGTTTTGGATTTGATGATAAATAATTTAAAAAAAGGAAAAAATTTATGGAGGTCCCCATACAAGAAACTAGTTTAATTTTATTAACGTTTTTTTCTTCTCGCTCTATGGTAAAAATTGTAATACATACAAGCGTCAAACTTTGTCTGATTGTAGTGCATATTCTAAGGTGTCCAACAAATTATAAAAACCGGACAAGTGTGTGTCGGGGGCAAAAAATATAAGGTACCTAACCTAGGCACTTAGTCTTTACATTACACAACAGGAAAGTAAAAGAAAGAGTATGGTACTACCAGCCAGGTACCGCTACATACAGGCTTAATTAATTAGAACAACATCAGGACTCGCTGGGCCCATGGAGCCCTGAAGCCAAATATATTGTAAACTATTTAAAAGCGCGCCTCATCGATTTTGTAAAGGGCCGCTTTTATACGCGCCACGGCTACCGGCAGGTTAGGCGACGACCCGGTTGGTGTGATGGTTACCACGCCGGTCTGCCAAACCAGGGTCCTGGTTTCGAATTCCAGTTCGGTCATGGATGTTATATGTGTGTGCGGTTGTTGCGTGGTTCCCATAACAAAAAGCCTGAGGCTTACTTGGGATCATTACAATGTATGTATGTGCCTGTGAGCGTTATTTATTTTATTTATTCCTATCTAGATCAGAAAGGCGGAATCATGGAGGACAGAATGGAGAATAGGCCACCGGTGTGACCGAAGGGCTGCTGGCAGCAAGAGATTTCATGCAATCTTATTGGTTAATCAAACTGATGAGATGCTTGAGGATAATATATTTTTAAACCTAATCTTCACTTCTCTTTATTTTATTTCTATTTTACTTGAAATCTCATCTCGTTTCGTAAATTGTTCAAAGTTGACAACCATCAAAATGTATACATGTGATAAATGTAATTTATTTTCATTAGCATTACTCATTGTAAATTTAATTTTGTATCTAATGGAATCCAATTCTAAAATAAACAAACTGTGATAAAAAACGAAACAAAGGAAAAATCTGTGAAAGTCGGTAAAATAAGTAATTTGCGTAAAAAACTAAATAAAAGTTAATCCAAATAACATCCAAGCAGATTCATTGATCACATTCACGTTGATTAATTTGTTTTGCCGAAGAAAGTTATTTTCACTAGAATAATTTCGTCAGAAGAAACATAACTACAAATTGGCAAAACTTTCCTTCATTAGCAGTAAAGGAAACGTCGTTAACTACTAACTGATTCCGTCTGAATTATCACTGATTTCTAGTGTGTGATCGGAGTTTCGGTTTCGGTTTCGGCCAGATTCGGGCGTAGTTTTAGTTTCCAAAAATCAATCGAAACCTTTGTATACACGGCGACAGATCAACCTATGAACATAGAGTCCAACTATGGGTCGATTGATCTGTGTGTGCTATTAGGTAAGTAGGGTAGGGTAAGAACAAAGTTTTCTATTTTATGCAAAAAAGTGGCCGTCGCGGGATGCCCGGCAGATGTGAAACAACGAAATACAGCACACTCCCGATTTCGTGCGCTGATTTATGAAAATTTCGAATTTTGCGCTTCAGGAACGATTAATTAATCGCAGCATAATTTGTCGTCACGGAAGACGAGTCGGTTTTAGTGCCAAGGCGCGGCGCGTCAATAGATGTTTCCCATCAAAACCCAAAGGGTCTTCATCCATTTAACATGCAATTTGATTAGCCTGATACTTGGTACGATTGGGTGGTTCTGCGTTGAGTCTTACCACACCTTGGACACTATCAGCTTATACCTGCCATTTCATACAAATGAAATAGTTGAGCATGTGCGATAGGTACTGTTGCGTCCTAGTGAGACAGGAATACGCATTTTCTTAAGAGGTAACTACGAAGTAACCAGAGGGCATAAGCATAAGCATAAGCATAAGCATATGCTCACGACTATATTCCCCGAGGGGGTAGTCAGAGATATTCTGAAACCTCAGAACATCCACGTTTCACCAGTAGTACCGAAACTCTGTCCAGTGTGACGGGGGGTGAGCCCGTCGCCACTTATAATGGACAGTGGGTACAATACACGCCTCGAAATTGAAGCATGCAGGTTTCCTCACGATGTTTTCCTTCACCGAAAAGCCAGTGGTGTAACAAATCGTACATAAATTCCGAAAAACTCATTGGTACGAGTCGGCTTGGACGGGGATCGAACCATCGCCTCCTGCACGGCAGGCAAGGTTACTCGCCACTGGACCACCACTGTCCTACACCACTGTAACCAGAGGGAGTGAGGTAAAAAGTTGGTGGGAGGCAGGGAGTGCCCGTACTGTATGTAGTACTAGATACTCTTTCTTATACTGTGGTCTTACCCAAATGAAAGACCCATTGAAATAGGTATAACGTTTCACAACGTAATCCTGATAGAAGAGAAAAACGTTTAATTTTGGGTTTTAAAGTAATGCTTTTTAGAAACTAGCATGGTGGCCGAAATTCGGCTTCGGCTTAACGAAAATCCAGTTTTAGTCCAACACTATGATTTCACAAAGGCTTATAGAAATGAATAGTCTTATCTACCAGGCCAGATAAAAGCATTTAATCACTTGCCAGCGTTGTTTCAGGGTTCAGATTAGAGTGTAGTTTTATTGAGGGTAATGCTTCAATTCAGTTTTATTGGTGACTGACGTTGAAGCTATGGTTCAATAAGATCTTTGTGGGAAGGTATCCGTCTTTTAGTCGAATATCTAGAATTCACACCTAGGTAGACTAAGAGATAGAGCAATGAAATGAAATGTTTTACATCAAATATCCAGCAAGCGGCTTAGTTCTTGCATGGATAGGCAAACCATTGAGCGGTTGATGTAATTTAACATTCAACGACACGAAAAATTAACAAGAAATTACCTAGTTGATTTAATTTTATAAATCTGGTTTGTGCGACACTACTTGATTTTTTAAAATTTAGTTCGAGATTCAAATGCGTTTAGGGTTCCGTAGGAACACAAGGAACCCATAACACTGTCATCTAAACTGATTTCTAAAATGCCTCCGTGATCTAATGGTTAAGAGCATTGGACTCTTGACACGGAGGTCGTGGGTTCGATTCCCACGGGTGACACCTAGTGATATATCAGTTTGTTGGTTTTTCCCAAGTTGGCTAAGACATTGCAGGCTGAATCACCTGATTGTCTGAAAAGAAATATGATTCCGTGCTTCGAAGTTGGTCCCGGCTACTATCTATGGTGGTAGTAGTCGTTACGTAAAAACCACGTCAGAGACCGTAAGGCGGTCTGAAAAAATTCTGAAACCAGGGCGTGCGTGTGGGCACACGTAGAAGAAGATTCTGATTTCTGGCATTTCTTGGTTTGTCTGAATGCATGCCCCGCCTCAATAATTGAAACGTTAGCATGAAGACAGTAAAGAAATCCATTTTTTTACCCAAATAGTACAACGAAAAGGGGCTTGAAAGAAATTGAGATGTCGTTGGATAAGTCTTGTAAAAAGTTTTTACTAAAAACCCTTAGAAACTAAACCGCCATAATGTCGTTATAGATGTCTCTAAATCTCGGTTTTAGACCTGTTGCATGAAAAAGGCAGCCAGACTTGCAGCTTTAAGATCCCAGTATAAAGACTTGGTCTACATAACTTACAATACTTATCCCTAATTTTATAGCGGGATATTTTTAAATTTCAATGTCAATTTCAACCTTCTAACACTGCTAGAAGGATGCTATAGAATCTGCAAACCCTTACCTAAAGCATTGACGAGTTTTCTGAAGTAAGTCACGTTAACGTGGTACCCCAACTGAAGAGTTCTGCAGACCCATTCCATAGACGGCGCCATTGTAACATTCACCAGCCATATCACTGCAAACGGCAGTGCTGCTCGTAAAGTACTCTGTGAATTATAAGACTATTTTATTCTCGCGAGCAAAAGCAGGAACCAATATTAAACAAGGTCACCAAAGGATCTCAAAGAGATGGTGGCGTCCAACTGGACTGAGATGGCACATAAAAGAGATAGTGGCGTGTTTTAATGTCGGACGCCAAGATCAACTTCGGGTCAATGAACCAGCGCAGTATAATTAAGTATGTACCTATACAAACATGATTTAGACAATTATAAATAGTCACAAACTAACAATGATTGTTACTATAGCAAAAGGACATCATGTACGGTGCCTACGCAAAACGACATTATCTTAAATTTCCAATAAGAAGAATAAATTAATAATTATCTTAAGCAAAAAAGACCAAAACGATCGTTAATGGTCTTTAGGAAGGTCTGAGGTCTTATAATTTCACGCTATGCATACTTCTCTTAAAGAAATCTTGAAGGTCATCAGGTAAGCAGGTGCGTCTACTAAGTAGAAGATGAAGATGGCGTTACAAGCAGCGTGTGCGCAAGCAACCGCCCAGAAGTGACGGCACTTGAAGATGCTGCGCCATGGCACGTTCAGGATCTTCTGCAATTTGAAATTATTGTCCAAGATTAAGAAGAGTTTGAGACCGTTTGCTGGCTTTTAGATCTTATTCTGGAAATCGGTGACTGTACTTTAATAATGGGATCTCCTTTACCCTATCATTTTACTCTATCAAGAGACACTCTTCAGTCGTCTCCTTATCGTGTGGGCATTAATTCCTGGTGTCAGAGTTTTTCAGACTGTCTTACGGCCTCTGATGTGGTTTTTATGTAACGACAACTACCACCTGAGATAGTAGCCGGTACCAACGGCTTAACGTGCCACGTAGAGGCATGAAAACGTATTCGATTCTAGCAGATCACTGGGTTTATATAAACCTGACGTGCTCGAACCTATCAAAATGGTACCTTATGATAGCAGCTCAAACATTCCTTGATGTACTCTTTCTCAGCGTCCCCAACGGCTTGATGCTGGTCTGGAGAACTGGCCGTCAGGATTATCCAAATTGCTGCCATGGATAGCGACAGCATTGCCTGTGATCGAAGTTATAAGGTTAATTTAAACGCTGTAATCGCTTTGTGTTCCTTGAGGAAGGAGAAAGGGAATAAATGCCCAATTTTTGACAAGAATTTTCCTTTCTTTATTAATACTGACTCACCCATCCCAAGACACGAAATATAAACTTATTGCATTACCTGCGAATAGAAGATCAGCTCCCAACCCAGACGAGCTTCTGACAGAATACCAGAGATTGGCAAACCGATGACGATTCCTAATGGTACACCTGAAAATTATAATGATAATAATTAAGACTTCATTTGGGTACCACTTTAAAAAAGAAACGTTTTAGTTTAAGATAGGAAGCTTGATTATGCTAACGAGTCAACACAATTTCATAACAGTCGACTGTTTAGTTTGTACGTAATAAACAACAAACAGACAACTGTTTTGACACATTTGATACCTACGAATAAGAGAATAAATTTTGATACCTATTGTTAAGGTTACTATCAAAGATTTTATTTGGTCTTGGCTGGAGTGCAGTAAGACTCGACCCTATTTTTGCAAATTATTCTAAATTCGCGTCCACTGACATCTTCGACCCTTCAGATTTGGCCATTTTCTAATTTGGCGGCTATTGACCACCTTACCGTCGCCGGCTGCAAAGACTACCATTATGAAGCTACTACCGCTATGAGCTACTGGAGAGGCAGCGGCACCAATTCTTGAAAGCAAAAACCAAATAAAATCTTTGGTTACTATTTTATCAGCTATAGGTATTATTTATACCAGCATAAACTAAACAATTGAAGATGCCCCTTTCGTTAGGAGGCAGCCACCTCTTGATGAGGGACTGGTTCGCTGGAGAGAGGCATGCTTGGGTCATGCCCAGCCAGAGTTGAGCGTTGCATACTGCTATCCAGCCACCCTGGAGAACAACAATTTATATTTGAAGTTGAGTCAGACACAATGTCAGTGTCCAAAACCGATGACTACGTATGAAGCGATCTATAACTATAGAGAAGTGGTAAGTTATATCAGGATCATGGAAGGTAACAATCATTTGTTTCTACCTACCCTCAATAGGGGGTCACCCGTGGGAGCGTGAGTGTATGGGTAAGGACTATCGTTACCCCAGTAGAAATTCTTTATAATATTAATTGTAATATTGTGGTTATGAATGCGAAAATTTTATAATGACAAATCTAACAGATATTTTTTTCGTTCGTAGATGGAATCAAGTAACTAAGATTTGTATAAAAAGTAAATTTTTAAGACTGCTTGTGCTTATTACGACTAGGAATTCTTATAAGATCTTCTAGTCACTCTGTTCCAATCCTGAGATTCAAGAAAATTTTAAGTGGGGACACTTCTTCTTAAGGTGCTACTCTTTAAGAGGTTTCCTTCGTGGAAGTTTTCTATTGTTAGGGCTATTCTAGAAGATTACTTAATTCTCTTTGACCATATTTGGGTACCACATCTGCAAGAGCGTCTGATCTTTCAACCCAACTCTCTGATATGATTCCGAATCAAAAGTTTCATCTGAAAGATCACAATGGAATTAGTGAACCAACCTTATTAGCAATAGTAGGCATAGCTACGGATAATGCTCCGTTTACAATCAGAACAGCGGTCAGGAGTAGCTTTCCTCCAGTCTTCTTCAGAAACAGCTCAGCCGGTACCAACATCATAGCGTAGCCGATGAAGAAAGCCGACATGATCGTGCCTTGGATCTTTCTGTCCCAGTTGTGAATCTGGAACACAACAAGGCTTTAGTGAAGATTTTTTGGTAGCGTTCTCGCAGGAACAATTTAGGGAATGGGGTACATTTTCCAGTTCATACAACAAAGAGATTTTTAGCGTGCTAAAAATCTTGTCAGTCGTTGTGTTTAAAGGCATCTAATATTTTGGTATGTTTTGTTTGGTATTTTCTCGCTATCTCGAAGAATTTAGGTCGAGGTTTAGAGACGTTCTTTAAGTCTTATTTTTGGAGGAAGGACTATTGCACCACATCATATTTTTACAGATTTAGTGCATTCACACACGATGACGGAGCGGCAGACGTCAGTCCGTCATTTGTGAAGCAAGGAGTTGTATGAAACCGAACGTAGAAGCACACACGGTGACAGATTGACTCACCGTGTGTGCGTCTATGTGCGGTTTCATACAACACCTTGCTTCACAAATGACGGACTGACGTCTGCCGCTCCGTCAATGCGTCATCGTGTGTGATCCCACTTATTGTACTTGCCCATAATTTTACGCAGATGGATGTAGCTACCTACAGTCATTTTCAGAGAAACCTGACCGAAATCAATAGAATTCTCTGATGCTGACCGTGTAGCTAGGTTTCCTTACGATGTTTTTTTTAACCGCCAGTCAATGACATAGATAGAGAAAAAAAAACGTACATTTTGATAGAAATTAGTGGTAGGTATACAGGGTGAAATTGATATCATTAGCATCCTTTTAAAGTAAGAGTCTACCCATCAAACTGAACAACTTTTACTATGGGAGCAAACCGATCGGAGCATAAAAAAAATCTGCTGTTGCATACATTTGAGTCGAGTGGGCGCTGCAGTTTAGTATGGGACAGCTGATTTTTTTTGCTCCGATCGGTTTGCTCCAAAGTTGTTCAGTTTGATGGGTATATAGACTCTTAGTTAATTACAAACATACATACCCTACGCATTAATTAACCTAAAATATCTTAAACTCTCTTTAAGATATTTTAGGTAGGTTAATGCGTAGGGGACCGCTATGAAATCACCATTAATTTGCTTACATCAAAAATAATAGGTGGCCGCATTATTTTTTACTTTTTAAATGTTCGTTTTTGGCGTTGGGGGTTTTTCAAATTTGTAATTTAATGTTATTTCATAATTTTTAAAGTTACATGAAAACTACTGAACCGATTTTCATAAAACAAAGCTAAGAACACTCTCGCATAAATTAACTTTCTACTTAAAAAAAACGCATCGAAATCGGTCCACCCGTTTGGGAGCTACGAAACCACGAACGGACAGAAACTTATAACACCTGTCTTATTTTGTCGCAATTTTTAAAGTTACTTCAAAACTGCTAAACCGATTTTCATGAAACTAAGAACACTCTCGCATAAATAAGCTTTCTATTAAAAAAAACGCATCGAAATCGGTCTACCTGTTTGGGAGCTACGATGCCACAGACAGACAGAAACTTTTAACACCCTCTTTTCTTTTGTCGCAATTTTGAAAGTTACTTCAAAACTGCTGAACCGATTTTCATGAAACAAAGCTAAGAACACTCCCGCAAAAATAAGCTTTCTACTTGAAAAAACCGCATCGAAATCGGTCCACCCGTTTGGGAGCTACGATGCCACAGACAGACAGACCGACAGACAGACAGACAGACCGACATAGGCGTCAAACTTATAACACCCCTCTTTTTGCGTCGGGGGTTAAAAAGGATGCTAATGATATCAATTTCACCCTGTATATACAAGGAATCGAACTGCCGTGCCGCGTCGTCTCATAATTCAGTCGCAAATCGCAATGCAAGCTCCATCCGCTCTCCAAGAATTGAATACGACAGTCGTTTCTTAGAAAATAGTTGTTTTCTCGTTTCAAAATACTAACAATACAATGGCGTCAAGCTACTGTTAAACAACAAGAATGTTTAATCACTGTCAATATTTTCTCTAGAGATTTCTTATCAGTATAACCTAGACACGTCTATTTGGTCTATTTAGAGACATCTCTTGACTGATACATCATGTTTCGTCCCAAAACGATTGGATACCTATCTACAAGCTCAGCATTACATGGTACAAAGATTCAAGGTTCACCAGACACGCAAAGCCTAACCAGATTCAATGACAGATTATCAATTTGGCCGCATGTTCTCTACAACGGAACACCTTCCGACGCGGTGGTAGATTCGGCAAAACTGGTAAAACGGGTAAAACTGCCAAATGATTGGCATTTGGCAGTTTTTCTCGTTCTTCGTATAAATTACTTACTCGAGTATTTTATTTACACCTTGTACAGTCATCAATCATCTTATTATATAAACCACTAGTTTTTAATTAGTAACGAAACTTTAAGGGCGTATTCAGACCGTTAATCTGAACTTTCCCTAAAGAACATGGGTCGTACAAAGATAAAACTTTTTGGACCTCCCATACAAAAGTGCGGATCAGCTGATCGATTTCCTATGGGAAGTCAAAAAAAAATATCGTTTTTCTATCCATGTACAGTCAGCAGCAAAAAGATGGATGCACTTTTACTACGTCGTAGTATAAAAATGTATACACTTTAGTACTACGCGTAGTACTAAAGTGTATACGTCTTTTGCATGAGGAGGCATACATCTTTTTGCTGCTGACTGTACCTTATAAAAAGTTGTTCAGATTCACGGTCTGAATAAAAATTAAAAACTAGTGGTGTATACAGGGTGGATTTTTGAGACGGGGCAGTAATGGCACCTTCCGGAAAAGAATGACGCCAGCAAGTTATCTATGTGATATTATTTTGAAGAAACAATTTTGATTTGATTTGATTTGATTTTAAAGAATGCTAATATCTAGGATTTCCCCAAATATCCCAAATACAATGTCGACTACAGTAATTGATTTGATTGCGAACAAGAAGTAGGTACGTAGAAAACACAAGGTAAGTGAATATGATGTAATGGGAACGATCAGAAGCAGGGTATCTTTGATGCCCACAAGCTGGCTTTGGGCATTGGAGATCTTGACAGGGTCTTAAGGAATTTTATGTTTTTTCACTATACCTGTCTTGGTTTGTGTTATTCGAAGCCCAACACGACACGGGCAATAGACACATTCGCACAAGCCAAAATTGTTTAATGTGTTGCTCGTTTTGCGCTTCGTTTTTGGGCTTTGTATGGATTACAAATAATTACTATAGTAGTTTCCCTGCGAGATCGAATCAGAAATGAAGAAATTCGCAGAAGATAACCAGAGTAGCCAACATAGCCCAGAGAATTGCTAAACTAAAGGCAATAGGCGTGGCATATTTCTCGCAGAACTAATGGCCGATGGGGCTGAAAAGTTCTCAAGGCATGACCGTGTAACGGAAAACGCAACGTGGGTAGGCAGTGAGCCCCCCACGTGGTGAACCCGATGACCAATGCAGCAGTGAGAGCCCGTTGGATGAGGGAAGCGCAGGACCGGTCGTTGTAACGATCCTTTGGGGAGGCCTACGTCAAGCAGCGGCGTCTACAGGTTGAAATTGATATCATTAGCATCCTTTTAAACCCATTCAGTTTATTGCCGATCGGTTTGCTCCTAAAAGTTCTTCAGTTGGATGGGTAGACTTTTAGTTTAAAAGGATGCTATATATCAATTTCACCCTGTACAGGCTGATGTGATGATGATGATGACTTTGGTAGTTATTACCTGTATGTAAGTGTCATTAAGTCTCGTCCGGTCGGTCATGGCAAGCACGGCGACAGCGGTGCTCCCGCGCAGGGCACCGAGCGCGGCCGAGCACAGCACCATGTAGACCATCTGGATATGGCGCACGCCGATCTTGAAGCCTGGTCGTTTACAAACAATGTTTATTATAATAATACGATTATATGATTTGAACACCCCACGGTTGAATATGGAGCCAAGAAGGGATTTAACTGCTTCCCTTTTACACGGAAGGCTTGGCTACTAACCACCGGGCCACCATGGGCTTTTTAGAAGAAGATATAATGACTAGTTTTGAAAACAAATGAAGCAATAAATGATTATGATTATGATTATGAAAACTGTCAAAAATACGATGCCCTGTTTATTAAATTTTTAAAACTCTCCAGCAGTTCAATTTTAGAAAGTTACGCTTTTTAATCAGCAATAGAAAATTACAGGCGATGGTTCGATCCCCGTCCAAGCCGACTCGTACCAATGAGTTTTCGGAATTTATTTACGATTTGTAACACCACTGGCTTTTCGGTGAAGGAAAACATCGTGAGGAAACCTGCATGCTTAAATTTCGAGGCATGTATTGTACCCACTGTCCATTATAAGTGGCTCACCCCCCGTCACACTGGACAGTGTTTCGGTACTACTGGTGAAACGTGGATTTTCTGAGGTTTCAGAATATCTCTGACTACTCCCTCGGGGAATATAGTCGTGAGCATATGCTATGCTATGCTATGCTGTAGAAAATTACAAAATCGCTATGGAGTTTATTCATCATTCGATCATCAGGATGCGACTGGCACAGGACCGAGAAGAATGGCAAGATATGGAGGAGGCTTATGCCCTGCATTGGGTAGATACAGGCTGAAAATGATGATGATCATGATTATGATCGTGTGATTTCAAAAAATCGCACTCCATAAGGAAAACTTTCAAATTAGTGTAACGGACCAGTGGTACCAATTCAAACAAGTATCCGACTTTCTGCCGCTGTAATAGAGACAGTTAGTTATCGTGTGGGCAGCAAGGCCTGGTGTCAGAGTTTATTCAAACCGACTTACGGCCTCTGGCGCGGTTTTTATGTAACGACTACTATCACCAGAGACAGTAGCCGAGACGAACGGCTTAACGTGCCATCCGAAGCACGGAATCATCTTTCTTTCTCAGACAATCAGGTGATTCAGCCAGCAATGTCCTAACCAACTGGGAAAAACGCACAAGTGAGATATCACTAAAAGGCCCCCGTGGGAATCGAACCCACGACCTCCGTGTCAAGAGCCCGCTCTTAACCATTGGACAACGGAGGTAGAGGAGGAGTTAGTTATAAAAGATCAACAAATAACTTACCATTCTTAACTATAACACCTGTGTACCCATCATCGAAACGATATTTCAGAAAATCCACGTCCATCTTTTCTTACAAATAATTAATTACATTTTCCAGCAAAATTGTTAAAACAGAGCTACGATTTTCTTCCAAAAAAAGGTTCCTATTTTTTCTTGTGTCGCCGTCTAAAACCTTTATTACACTAATTAGTATGATATTTTGTTATCAGCACTAGTATTTTATAATAATAAAATGTTATCAGTATACATATAACTTTAGAAAAGTCAACAAAAGCATCAAACAATAATTTCCTTCTCTCGCCTTTTATCTTATACGAGTCTAATGACAAATGGGTTATTGCGATCAACTTATTTAAAAAAATTCTTTGTTTTCCATACTTCATTACACATTTTAAGAAGATAGACGAGTACTGGTTTTTCCATACAAACGTATTTCCCTGTTTTCTCACTGGATAATGAAACTAGACAAAAAAAAAATTTATCATACAATCTATGTTGCCTCTGCTATGTCCCTATGTTTTGCTTTTTTGCATTAATTAATTACTGTATGAACTAGGGACTTTTACCGCCCGTTTTCATACATCCAGCAAACAAATTTGACGAATAGAATCAATAAAAGCAAAACGTACAGACATGGCCGAAGTCTTTCTCATATCATTCTTGAAAGAAAATGATTAAAATCGGTTTAGATACAAAAATGTTACTGCATTTGTAAAGCTATTCCATGGATTAGAAATAAGGTGGCAATTTTGTCATTGGATCTATGCTGTATTGCTACTGTATGGACACAAAAAGCAATTGTAAGATACAGAAATGTAACTGCATTTGTAAAGCTATGCCATGGATTAGAAATAAGGTGGCAATTTTGTCATTGGATCTATGCTGTATTGCTACTGTATGGACACAAAAAGCAATTAGTAAGATACATTAATGTAACTGCATTTTTAAAGCTATGCCATGGATTAGAAATAAGGTGGCAATTTTGTCATTGGATCTATGCTGCATCGCTACTGTATTGACGCAAAAAGCAAACGTAGGATACAGAAATGTGACAGCACTGCGTTTGTAAAACTGTACGGAATACACCCATTTTGCGTATATTCAAGTAAAATACCTAAAATAATAACCCAGAGGCCGAATCTCCATGTTTCTCCATAAAGATTTTACTCCTTCACATGAAACATGCATGAAACTTTTACTCCCGTACGTACCTACGTGAAATTCTAAACATTGTCTTTCTACTGCGTAGTGATTCAGTTAACCTAGGTGGGAGCTGGATTGCTTGCAATACAAGAAAATTGCTTGAATCTAGACGTCTGAAATAAAACATTTGTAGAACGACCTCACAAGCAATTTAGATGAAAATTCAAATTGTCTGGAAAATGAGAAATTGAAATCTAGAATTTTCATTTCTGTGTCTGGAACTATTTCAGGGTGTATTTTCTTTTTGAGTTCTTATTACGAACTTAGACACGTAAATTCAAGACCTTAATCTCTTTTGGGGTGGTCAGAATGTTGCTACAGCTGCCAAGGCTCACTTTTTACAGCTTTAAAGATGGTATGACGTGACTAATGGATATGAAAAAGAGGTGTAAGTAATCGGTAGCAGGTGGTGATCTTTACTTACTCCAATGGGAAACAGGCGTATGGATATTATGTACCTCCTACCTTATTTTGCCTTTAAAAAAAAGATAATTAAGAAACGGTGTCGTTCTGGGTTAGAACGGACTACCCCATTTCTTCAAACGTCCCACTGCAGGCCTACCCTCAAGGAGGGTGTAAGGGCGTTAGTCCACCACGCGTGTCCAATGCGGATTGGTAGACTTCACATATTACAATTTCCCCTTCAGCGCGTCTACGTTTCCTTAGTATTCCTTTACCGTCGGAAAATGACGCTACGAGTACTTCTTAATAAAATCCATTTGAAAACTTCAAAAATCTTTTATCGGTTACTTACCTTTTAGTACCGCGTAAAAAATTTAAGAAGTCTTTATTTGTTTTACGATTACAATGTTTTAAGGTTCCGTTGGAAAGGTTTTAAAACCTAAGTAGGTATAATAAATGAATTAATCTTAATCAAGGAATATACTACTCATCTTAATCTTAACTGTTATAAAACCGTAAAATCATAAGGAATAAAAAAGTAGCGGTTCACTTGATATAAACTCAAATAACACTCGATAGCGCGATTTAAATGACGTGCAGCGCCATAATTATATTGACAAAATTGTTTGTTTGTTTGTTTGTTTGTTCGCGCATGACGCAAAAACTACTGAACCGATTTTGATGAAACTTTTGTTGTTTTCTTATGATTTGACTTAAAATCTGGTATACAGGGTGTTACATAAGTAAGAATAAATTTTTAAAATTCTTAAGGGTGTTGTTTAGACCGTCAAACTGAACAACTTTCTCTATGAGACCAACATCGAAATCGCGAAAAAAAAAACGGATTCCCATACATATTTAGCTCGAGTCGATTTGTAGAGTATAGAACATAATTTTTTTTTCGCGATTTCGATATTGGTCCCATAGTGAAAGTTGTTGAGTTTGATGGTCTAATGTTTATTTGTAGTTTTGTAACACCTTGTATAATTTGTGCGGACGAAGTCGCGGGAAAACACTAGAATTAAATAAATGCAGGGGGAAATTTAGGTGAGACGAATGTCTGGTAGAAGAAGCACTTCCCGGCTTAAGAACCTGAAGTGAAAGATTTGATATGAATAAAACCTAACTTTTTAGGGCTAAAGGAGACTTCAGCTGAAGGCTGAAGGAAGGGCTGAAGTCTCATGTTGCTACAAAAGTCAAGCTTACAAATTACAAAATATAACTTGTTATCGACATACCTAACTTATTACAAAACAGAGTTAAGTTTCAAATTAATAACCGGTATTATTGGGCAGCTCGATATTGTGAGTAGGTAAGGGACAAATATTAGTATGACCGCCAACACTAGTTTTCAATTAGTATCGAAACTTTAAGGGTGTATTCAGACTGTGAATCTAAACAACTTTCCCTGAGCAATATGGGTCGAAAAACGATATAAATTTTTGGTTCTCCCATACAAAAGTGCGGATCATAAATAAGCACAAATGGATACAATACAATTTTATTTGTGTTATAGAAATTACTAATTCAAACTGTCTTTTTGTCTTCTCCGAAACCTCACAGAAGGCTTCCTTTCACCTCTATCATTGTCATTGACATCCCTACGAATTGTCAAAATCAACTGACAGCCGCTGTCACGCCATCAGTCATAAATCATCTGGTCTATCAGCTGAAGATCAGCTGACTCATGCACACCATCACATTTGTTGTCATTTACATTGGTCATTACACTATAGGGGATTTCCGTGAGTGGATGTGTGTGAAGTGGTTAGATAAGTTTTTAAAATTCGTTATCAGGTAATATTGCTAATATCTGCCATTCATATTTCAATCTTGAGTGCCGGTATGTGATGCGAAGGCTCTATGTATGATATAATATGTGTGAGAGTGATGCAAGATAAGTAGTTTGCATGTGGAGTGATTATTTTAAATTAGTTGGTGTTTATTTATCGTTACTAAGCTCTTTTTGATTTTTTGGTGTAATTTACGGTTACTAAGTGAGTTTTTCGTTTTCTGACCTTGTTTTAAGTAATGTATACCTATTGGGTCTCTTGTTAGCAGATGTTTATGGATCTTTCTTAATTAATTATGCTGATGGTTTAAGGCGAACTAAACAACTTTTTCTATGGGACCAATATTGGAATCACGAAAAAAATTCAGCTGTGCCATACATTTGGGTTGAGTAGGTTCATGTTGATCATGTAACTAGCCAAAATAGTACTGTAGCCCAGGGACTATTTAATTACCAAAAAGGTTACCGATTGCCGTTTTAAAGTCGGGCCAATTTAATAGGTCACATTTGACATAGTGTTAGTTTTAGCTTCGTAGTGAGAGGTGACCTGCTTTAAGAAATCGATTAAAGTGAAGGAATCGATACGGATTTTAAACATACCTACGTGAATCGACTTATAATTGAATATCGCGATTTGTTGGAACTACGTTTTACTTCGATTTTTTTGGGTTACATCCCTAGTGTTAAAAAAGAAAAAGGGTTCACTGACGCAACATTGTAACGATGTTCAGTTCTTTAGAACAGAAATTGTTTATTATGTTTGGAATGGTTTATTAGTGAAAGTAAATCGTAGAATTACCTTCTTTGGTCATTATTACAATAAATAATATTTAATCGTAATTAAAAAGAGTAAAGCAATTGTGCAGTTCTAACTTCGAAAAATAAATATTATTTTATGCCCACCGTTACAAGGTTACGTTTTATGAAGTATCAATAGATGTCAAATGTGACCTATTAAATTCGCCCGACTTTAAAGTTGTTGTCTTGTACTACATTAGTGACATAAAAATCTTTTCGTTCTAAAAATAACAACACAAAGTAGTAAACAAACAAAATGTTTTTCTAAATTGTCTAAGAATTTTCATTTTCGAGGTTACCGCTTTATTTCTCCATTGATCATGTTCTGCACCTTAGTTCAATATCCATACGTATTGTATCTAAAGCTGCCGTACACAGTTTTAAGACCTGATGAAAATAGTCAGCGATTTCTTCTGTCCATCAACTTTTGATCCTGAATGTACATAAAGTCACTATTTTTACTTTTCATGCTGTAATTTTTTGTCATGTTGACGTAGTAAAAGCTAGTAAAAGATTTAATGGAGGATTAACTTTAATGAGCGCTTCTGCAACTGTGTTAATATTTAAAACAACAAAAAACGTCTATTAGGAACAAAAGAGACGATAATGAAGACAAATCGCATTTTATGCCTTAAAAGTATGCTTACCTAATTGAACCATAAGAAGAAATTATTATTGAAATGACGTACCTAAGTCATAGATACTCTTATGTAGTTTAGTTACGTCAGCATCAGCTAGTTTAGTTGGTTGACCGTCATGCTGACACTTCACATGGCCTATTTCACAGATATCACACATACCTCTCCCAACCGGTTTACAAGTCTCACGGGCAGCCGGGCGCTCGTCCATGCAGTGCCTAATGCCACATTCCTAGATGTTGACAAATTAAACAACCTTGTATAATGGTAACAACTTCTAATTACTTATGTTAAGAGTATGATAATAATATATAAACATGTGGATTTCACTAGATGCTTTGGTTGCATTTTTGCCTATTTCACTCCTTTTATGTGCGTCGTAAACCAACGGACGCTAAGAAACGCACATTTGTCATGTGCGATATTGGTCAAATAGGCCATGTGAAGTTCCAGAAATATAATTTAGCCCCATAAGTATGTCTAGCTACGAAAGCATGTCCAAAAAAACGCAAGGCAAAATTTTCACACTACACATTTTGTTATTATGGCGATTTTCCTAACAAAATTAATTAAAAAAACAAAAAGTAATAAAATCAAAAGGAAGAAGGGAGGAGGAAGAAACAAGAAACGTCATCTCCATGAATTCATTTTCAACGTTTTAAAAATAACAAAACAATCAAATTATTGTTAGTGATGGCAGGCTTGTATATGGCTTATGGCTTATTTTGTGTTTTTTTTTGTATTTTTTGTCTATATTTATAAGACGCCGTTTTTCATATCTATTGCTTACAGGAAGATTTATAGATCAAATAGTATCCTTAGTTAAAGAAAAGACAGAAGAAGACTTGGAAGTAAGTATACCAAGTATGTGCCATGTAACATAGACAGTAGTGAAATGTCGGTCGGGCGACAGGTCTATAAAGTCAATGCCAAGTAATCACTGTAATGATTAAAGTCAATAGCTGCATTTAGTAGAGTCATATGGTCAGTGTTTTATTATTATAGAGCAGACGTTTTAAATGTTTTGTAACAATGACAAATGATCTTTTTTGCAAATTGACGTTAGTCCACTGGACTTACTTACACACGCCTCTGTTATGAGTGGAATATGCAAACTAAGTAATTACGTTAAAGATACAGAGTAAAGGAAAAATTTTCAATATTTTAAGTTCCTACCTACTAACGTTAGTTAGCTTTTTCCCGCTATTTCTACTTAGTTTTATGTTTTTGAAATATGTAACCTTGTAAATGTTTCTAAATCAAGTTAGGTACCTATTCATTTTTGATGACAATCTTTTTTTTTACAAATACTTAATTATTTTTTACAACTTTAAGTTACTTGTCTCTCACCCTGCATTCATGTCAATACCGAGTGGGTTTGGAGAGCATCACATTCTCAATGATTGTTTTTTAAACAAAACTCACATTTGAGATAATAATTAATATCAAAATGGCTGGCCACGAGGCTTCGCCATATTGATATCAGTTTTGTTTATGGCGAAGCCTCGTGGCCAGCCAAAATGCGCACGGTATACGACCGTCCGGTCCTCAAATCCATAATTATGCCTCCCAATTTAACTTAAAACGTACTAAGACGTCTACTCCACAAGTTCATGCTTGTCATACAAAAAACTCGTATAATAAAATAATTGACAGTGGCCTTGTAACAGTCGACTAAAAACCTTAGTCATGTATGTGACGTGATTGTCTCTACATGTCAGGTGAGAACGCTATTTTTACCGACTTAGAAAAAGGAGAGGTTCTCTATATGTACGTATGTTCGCGATTTACTAAAAAACTACTGCACAGATTTCAAAATTGTGAAATTTCCATGTTTCTGGGAATGTTCTATGGTGGCCTACATTTTTGATTTGCTTACTGTACTTCTGTAAACATAACATACTATAAAGCATAACATAACATAATATAAGTAGCACAGAGAGCCACGGAACGTACCATGCTAGGCATATCACTAGAGGACCGAGTACCTAACGTTGAAATTCGACGAATAACCAAGATCGAAGACGTAGGTAAGCTGATCACAAAGTTGAAGTGGAGATGGGCAGGGCACTTGGCTAGACGGGAAGCCGGTGGACCAAGGCAATATCAGAGTGGTGGCCAAGAGAGCGATGGAGGTCAGTAGGCAGACCACCAGCACGTTGGTCTGATGTCATTGTGAGAGTGACGGGATCGCATGGATCAGATGAGCACAAGACCGTGAAGAATGGCGCAATAAAAGGGAGGCATATGCCCAGCAGTGGGTTGATACACATATACATACATACATATATACTTACGCCGCTATCCCACAGGGGTAGGCAGAGACTACGGCTAACCACACACTACGATTCTGACATACTTCTCTCGCCAATGGGTTGATGTAAGCTAATTAAAATTTGATGGATTGATATACTACATGCACTATTTAGACATGCCAATGGAAAAAAAATAGGAGAGACCCTACACTCGTACAGTTCGAACTTGACACAAATCTTGTGTCTTATGTTGAGCAAATCAGACTTTATTGTTGTTTTCAAATGTTATCTTATCTGTCTGCCAGCTTACCACGTGCTGACGTTTTACAAAAAATCTTAGAGCGACCGACATACCTATGAGTACACGACTTCGTTCGTCTGGGCGTACGCAATAAATGCAATTGGCATACTCATAACTTTTGATCGAATAACCGATTGCGATAGAGCTTAAGAGAATATTATTCCGAGGGCGAAAATGCGCGCTGCATACAAACGTACTATGGTGATATTTTCAATATTAACCAATTAAAGTCAATTAAATTTTGCAGAAACAATCTAGAAACAAATCTCTATGCTTCTATAGAGTCAGATTTTCGTTAAAATATACAGTTTCAATGCTAGGATTAATTTAAGATCTGTATGGAAATCTTTGAGGCACTATAACTTGGAAACTATACATTTTAACGAAAATCTGACTCCATACAAGCATAGAAATTAGTTTCTAGATTGTTTCTGCAAAATTTCATTGACTTTAATTGGTTAGTATTGAAAATATCACCATAGTACGTTTGTATTGAGCACGCTCCGAATAATATACCCTTAAATGTTAAACCAAACATAGCCTTTGCCAAAACCCTATCTAAATAGGTTCATGATTTTTTAAGGGTTGCGTGCACTAACAAATAGATAAAAATTTTAAAAATTGTCTCACTGCATTCCTTTACGTATCCTAAACGCCCCCAATTCATATTTTTGCACATCCACGCAAAGTTTACAATTTTAATCAACAAACATGTTTACAATTTATAAATTTTTATATGTCTGTAGAAGAGGATAGCGTGTTAATGAATAAGCGCAAAACCTTTTACACCCCAACTGATTTATAACAAAATAATAAGATTGAAACAAGCATTAGAAAGATGCATATCTCCAAAGTAATTTTGACATTTACAACTGCTGATTTGAACGTGTGAGTTTCAATCCTGACCGCTTTGCTGTTAAGATTAGCAGTCGCCATAATCAAAAATAATTATGGACTTTCAATCATGAGGGTAGAGTTGCTTTGTGGGTCTGCTATTGGGCGGTCACGTGCGCGTCGGTTGCCCCATCCCCGGCCTACAGAGGAACTTCAGTGGTGGCTCAGGATATTGTTCTTTTATAAGAACAACCCTTGAAGTCACCAAAATATCAATATAACCGTACAACGTCAAGCACTTTTGCTATAAAAACTCGACATTGGCAAAATCATCATTAACCAAAGATGGCAGCCATATTTATAAAAATAGAATAGAACAGAATCATGAGGGTACGGGTTCGAATCCACACGGACGACATGACATGTGACAGGTAAGGGACAGCCAGGAAAATGCTGAAACGGTGAATTCAGACCGTCAAACTTAAGTCTCACTTAACTTTCACTGTAGAGCCATCTTTAGGAAACGCGAAACAAAATCAGCTGTTCCATACCACAGTGTACCTTCTATCTACCCAACTCAAATGTATGAAACAGCCTATACAAGGTGTTTCATAAGTAGAATAAATTTTTAAAACTCTTAAGGGGGTTGTTTAGACCGTCAAACTAAACAACTTTCTCTATGGGACCAACATCGAAATCGCGAAAAAAATAATTTTAAATCCTATACATATTTTAGCTCTAGTAGATTTGTAGAGTATAGAACATAATTTTTTTTTTTCGCGATTTAGATATTGGTCCCATAGTGAAAGTTGTTCAGTTCGATGGTCTACACCACCCCCTTAAATGTTTATTTGTAGTTTTGTAACACCTTGTATAGGCTGATGATGATGACCATTATTTTTTCCTTTTTTGTACGGTTTTTTCAGAAGTCCAGTCTACTCACAAGGAAGCATGAAAAAATTATAAAACAATACAAAAATAATTACTAAAAGGAAATGTTATTAAAAATCCACTAAAATAATTTACATTCGTATCTAATTTTGTACAACAACTATGTGCGCTCAAGAAATAAACTCTGACGTCATGAAACCAAAACCAAGTAAGTGTTATAACTTCAAACATTTCACCGAAATCCGTTCAGCCGTTTTTGCGTGATTGAATCACAAATATTCAAAGACAGTCACCAACTTTCACATAATTATCATGCTGACAGCGTTATTGCAACAATTATATCTTAGATATAACCCCATTACACTATATTTCTGGCCGCATCTTCTCTGCAATGGAACATTTAAAGCATGTTGCACAACGCACACCTTGTATGCCGACAGGATCGGGAGCCTCGGAGAGATGAATAATACGCCAGCAATGTTGTTGTAGAAATGGAACGTCTTTATTAGGGCCAGTGTAGTTTATATTATAGTAATAAGTACGTGCTATAAATACATGCGTCATTACTTATTAAGCTACGTGAGAGACGTGCGAGACGTGACTATATAAAACTACACTGCTTGCATAAATATAATCCCTAACAGTACATGTAGAGTCAATTTTTTTTTTGTCGAAACGAGACGGTATAAAGGATGATGATGTCTCAAATAGCTATTTTAATACTTTCAGAGAAACTGCTTGGTGTCCGACACTTACAGACATTCATGCTATTCCTTGGCATGGCCTTCGTGTACTGCATCAGAGTTTGCATGAGCATGGGCATAGTTGCCATGACTGACCTCACTCAGAATAACGTAAGTATTTACTTGTAATTGTCACTATCATAAATTACAAAGAAGATACACAACTAAAATGCTGCAAAATCGTAGCCGGGATTAGGTACCTATGACCGAGGAAGGACAAAAAACAAAATATTAAAATCATCATCACCATGCCCGTTATCGGCCACAGTAACTATGTTTACTCAAAGTTGAGAGTGGCGGCGTTCGTTTAATCTTAGAAAGAGGGCTGACATGCCCGATTCTCGCAATAAATTTGCGCTTGCTCTGCACGTCATCAGCACCCCTAAAGAAATTGTTAAAATAACAATCGTATATCTCTAATTAATTACAACCAAAAGGCCCACGAAGATCTAAATAAAGCATCTTGAAATCACCTTCAAACTATTTTTTAGCGACGTACATTTTACCCTGAATTACCATGGCCGTCCTTTCACAAAAATAGTAAGATTGAGTTAATATTTGGCGAAAAGTAGCACAATGTCTTCTCAAAGCATTAACTTCTTCTGTGCAGTCGATGGCATGTTATAGGCATTGATTGATTGCAGACATTCAACTGGACACTTCAAACCCAAAGCGTGATCCTTTCATCATTCAACTGGGGCTACATACTGCTGCAGATCCCAGGAGGCGAGCTCGCCGCCAGGTTCGGAGGCATGGCTCTTATGAGCTGCTGTGTCGGCATCAATGCTGGCACATCTTTATTGCTACCTATTTCTGCTTATTACGTAAGTTAAAGAATCTTAACTCTTCTGATCTTTGGAGTACAAGTTTTTAGCAACTCTTTGTGAGATCGTGCCAAGAATACGGAAATGGTTATGAGAGCGCTCATGTGGAATACAGCATGATACGAGCTTCAGAGAATGAGGCATTAGTCGGCATTACCAATGAATAACGGTATCAAAATTTACAAGAGTCAATGTAGGGCCATCATGGGCATTCCAACATGCTCATGGAAAATCTTTCATCAGGGTCAGGTTTTCCTAATTGATTCTTCTTGGCAAACTTCTGTTAAGTAGACGAGTTGTTTCTTTTTTTCCCAGGGAGGCTGGCAATCAGTTTGCGCATGCCGCTTAATCCAAGGTTTGAGTCAAGGGTTCCTTAACCCCTCAATCCACAATCTTGTCGGAAAATGGGTGCCTTTGGAAGAAAGGAGCAGCTTGGGAACTATTATTTTTGCTGGTACGTCGTTTAATTATTCATCATTAGGGTCAGGGCCCGTGCTAGCATAGTTTCGAAATATCTTTAGCGTGTGTAGAGGATGTTGCAGTGGTGGGCAAATAATTGAAATGGTTGAAGGATTCGTAGTATACCTACAGATTTTTATGGGCATTGGCCTCTTGGTTGAAATAAAACGGCGATTTGCTATCCGTCGGTAGGTAAACCACAGAGTAAAATGTTTATGTGAGTATCCCCCACATACGGTACCGCTGCGCTGTGGAACCTGGTTATGGTACACGACACGAGTTACAATGGTTAGGATTTTTAACGTTATTATTTTTGTGTCTTATTTTTATTATTCTGATCAGTAACAGTTAACTTGTTTGTACTCAATTCGCAATGACAGGTATATGATCAACAATCCTAACATTTTAAAATTAACCTGATTGTATTTTCTTACCATTTTCCAGGTTCAGCATTAGGATCAGCGATCCAATTGATTACGTCAGGGTTCATTGCGGAGTATTGGGGTTGGCCAGCAATCTTCTACGTGAACGGTGCTCTTGGGGTAACCTGGACCTTAATCTACATATTCGTAGGGTCCAATTCTCCGAAGACTTCGAAGATCATAAGTGCTGAAGAACAGTTGTATATTGAAAAGTCTTTGGGACAAGTGGGAGTGCAAAAGGTATGTGTGAAATCTTAATGCCCGGTCTCAAGACGTGTTGATTGTTGTAGATCTGGTTAACATAAATAGTAATGCACCCAGAAGCCGGCGCGAGAAACGTTTTAAAACCGAATTTGACTAGTTTATCTGTTATCCTATCTAACAACAACTAACAACAACAACAACAAATAATAACAACAACAACAACACACACACTAACAACTAATTTATGTTCCGACATCATAGCGAACATAGGGTCCTTCTTAATATGCTGACTGTATTTTAAGAGGATGATCAGACCATCACACGGAACAACGTTCTCTATGGGACCAAAGGTCGAAATCGCGAAAGAAAATGTGCTGTTCCATGTAAAACTGCAATTCTACTCGACCAAAATGTAAGGGACAGCTGTTTTTTTTCGCGATTTCGTTGTTGGTTTCATAAGTTGTTCAGTTTGATGGTCTGATCTTCCCTTTAAAAACATTAAGAAGGACGGTACCCTGTCTGTCCGAAAACGCTCTACTCTGATACAACGACATCTATCTCAATGAGTTGGTAGAAAACATGTTTTATGAATTAGAGATATGTGTTCTTGGACCTGTTTGGTTCTCAACTTCAGTCTCGAAGCATCAGAAACAGAACAGGGGTGAATTAATGTTGACTGTTTGAAGTTTACCGCCTCAACCACTGAACTTGTTCCTCAGTGTGAATGATAGAAGTTGAGCTTTGGGGTAACATTTTTAAGCGATCTTATAATTAGACGTAGGTATATATTTGCTGTTTACAGAAATTGAAGACACCATGGAAGGCTCTCTTCACATCCCTCCCATTCATCGCACTGATCACTGCCCATGCTGGTTCTGGGTTCGGTTACTGGACCCTTCTCTACGAGATACCTACCTACCAGCACAAAGTATTAGGAGTTAACATCAAATCTGTAAGTAGCTACACAGAAATCGGACACTACTTGTGAAAAATAGCATAAGTATCGCTTGCTTATTAGGACTTTCCTCGGGGGATAGTATTTAGCGTGATCAGATAATTTTCCATGAGATGAGATTCTGCAAGGTCGGACATAGGTACATAGCCATTGTAAAAACCGGACATTTGGGACTTAAACAAGGATCTCCACTAAAATAAAAGCGGTCTTTGCCTGCAACTTTCAGAGCTTTGGGAACTAGCTACATCGAGTTTTTGGGCTCCGTTAAATCCCTTACAGAGGTGCCTATCCTATAAATGTCATCAACCCTAGTAGAGCCGTCCTATTATGAGTCAACCAGCTATGCGCTGTGTGATTTCGTTTGATCTGCGATTTCATTGACTAAAATTCATAGGATGAGATTCAGAGGTGAGTCCTTGAGAAAGTTGGGTTGAAAATTTGACATATGGGAGTTAGAACTGAAATAAAAAAAAAATCTTTATTAAATCTCAGCCTAGGAGATGCCGGATCGCACTACACGTTTTGCTAAAATTGGATGCCTGGTAAGACAACTCTAATGGTATACAATGCTTATGTAGGTTAACCAAACATTTTTATTCTTAAACAGAATGGTATGATGATTGCATTTCCATTCCTGGTGACCTACTTGATGAGTTTCTTCTTCGGATTCCTGTCAGACTACATTCTAATGAAGAAATGGTTGACCATCACCACTTGCAGAAAAGTGTGCAACTCTTTAGGTAAGCATACAGGCTTAACAAACTGCGATTGTATAACTTTAAAGGTTCCTAATGATTTTCCCACTATTTTTCTTATGGCTGCATTACATGCCAAACGGTTCTATTTAACTCTGTTAGTACATAAACTGCAGTATAATGCTTAGATATTATATAGCAGCATAATTTAGAAGTATTGTAGCGCTGATAGTGCTACCTATGGAACTTTCAGCTAAGCTGATACTCTTAAACAGTGAAGAAAAACATCGCGAGGGAAACTGCATACGCTGAAAAATACATTCTGATGCGTATGTGAAGCCTACCATTTCGCAATGGAAGTGCGTGATGAACTAACGCTCTGACTCCTTGAAGGCAGGCCTGTGCCAGTGGAATATTATAATATAGGCTAATGATGATGAAATCTCGGCTGTAACATTGACGACCTAAGAAGATCAATTATTAAGAGTGCAGTGACTTTATTGCCTGTTTTATTACAGTTTAAAATTATTTTCCAGGGACTTTCGGGCCGGCTTTAGCCTTAATAGCGCTGTCATATGTGACACCAGATGTCACTAGTACTGTTATCATCTTAACTTTTGCCTTCGCTGTCAAAACTGGGACCTTTACTGGATTTAATGTAAGATTATTATAAGTAGTCTAGTGGCGAGTAACAATGGCTGCCGTGCAGGAGTAAATGTTTCGATTCCCTTCCGGGCCGACTCGCACCGATGAGTTTTTCGGAATCTATTGTACAATTTGTAGCACACTGTCTTTTCGGTGAAGGAAAACATCGTGAGACCTGTATGCATGCATGCTTCAATTTAGAAGTGATGGTCTTGGGAACAGTGAAGCGCACGTTGTCGTAGGAATATGAACCATTTCCGGACGAGCCTGGTCAAAGCTTGAATCTATGCAAATCTTCAAACTCAACACGAGTTATCAAAGACTTACTTAAAATTTGGCATGGGTGTTTCTATTGGCATCTATGTAGGCGCTCACTAAAAAAGAGTTTTTCGCCATTAAACCCTCAAAGTTGTGGAAACGAGGGTGCATTTTTGGGAATTTCGTAGCGAAGAACGGGGGTTTCAGGTACTTATTAGATATTAAAACATTTTTTAATATCGATGATGTTGCTCATTTCTTCAAATTCTTTATTTTATCCTTTTACATCTAAATTAACGGATCCAAAAGGCCGTTCATCTAAAGTAAGAAATCTGCTTCTCCTCTAATGAATAAACTATCAAAGTTAACGAAACTTTGATTAATTAAGTTTGTTTTCTGTCAACAGCTGATGCACTTGGACATGGCTCCAAACTTCGCGGGCACCATGATTGGGATCACGGGAACATTTACCAACTTGCTGGGTTTCAACGCACCTTTAGTGGCTGGTGCTTTGATTAATGATGACGTATGTTATTTACTCTGGCTGCGTTTCCCCCAGAGATGTGCGAGGTAGCGAGGCGGTGAGCGAGGAAAAAATCTGCCAATGGGAATGCTTCGATTTCCCAATGACGTGATTGATCGAGCGCGCTATTGGCGGATTGTTTCCTCGCTCACCGCCTTGCTTCCTCGCACATCTCTGATAGAAACTGAATACCTAATCGATTACAATAGCTTATTATACTAATTAAAAATACTGAAATGTTAACTAAGCATCGGACGCTGGCCCAGATACATCTGCAAAGGTGCAAAGTGCGTCTTTTGCATCAGCAGTTCCGTAGTGATCTATTTTAGTTGAACTGGATGTCGGATGCTGGGTCAGCATCCTTTTTTCATAATAATGTAGAAATATTTCTTCATTCAGACTGACCAAAGAGAATGGAGAAAAGTGTTTCTTTTGGCATCGGCCATATACATCGCTGCTAATACGTTCTTCTTGATATTCGGAACCAGTGAAAGACAGCCATGGAATGAGCCACCAACGCGATTGAAGAAAAGTTCCAGAGGTAAGAGTTTCATAGGTATTTTCTTAGACAGAATTGATTGAATTTTCAATACAAATGTCTAAAGCCATAAAATTGCACTAAAACCCGAGTTCAATGAAACTTAAAAAGCGTATTGACTGATTGACTTTATGCTGAACTGAACCACACCCCGGGCACTGCCTACAAAAAATAGAAATTGATAAGAGGACGTCAGAACATGCGAAACGGAGTCTAGGGCGGCAATAACTTTAGCTGCTGCCGTACATGACTTTTTCGTAATAAACGCATTGACACCCGTCTATTCAAAAAGTGTTTTTATCCTTCATCCTGAGATAATATTCTCTTTTTTTTTTCGAAAAAATTAATTCTAGCGTGTCAATTGTGGTGTCAGTCTAGGCTACAGGAAACCTACGCGCCGAGGTAACCAATGGGCAATAGAGGGGGTAAAAAGTTGGTGGGAGGCAGGGATTGTCCATACTGAGTGTAGTAATACATACTCTTTCTTATACTGTGACCGGACCTTGCTACGATAACGATTTTAATTTATAAGGTTGTAGTACCTACCTATTGGTTGTAGTACCTGGGTTTTCGATATAGCTTCAATACTAGTACTGTAATAACAATTTTGACTCATTATTAGTGCAAAATAAATACATAAAAGTGTCAGTAAGGTTGTCTATAGTACTAAATAGTACCATATCCGCTTTTTTCATATCGATTACAGTGTAACACTTTAAAGGTTCTTTTGTATGGTCCTGTAAGTGTTCTAAGAGCTGAACTATAGAACTTAAATGCTCTTTAATCTTATAGAATCAAAACGTTCTTTTAAAAACTTTTATAGTACAAGCAGTCACAATGGTTACCATTATAGGCGTACTATATCACTATTTGGTGATAAAACGCCTATGTTATACAACCTTCTGCTACTTGGGTAGTCGAAATAGGGAACGGAATATGGGCATTCAGAAACATTGCTACTGCTCTTTTAGTTCAGTTGTATCACTTCATAGCGTATTACAAAATCCAAGTCCTAGAATGGAAACCACGAACTGGTAAGTATGGGACGTCTTCCGACGCTGGACTGATATGAGAAAGGTAGGGAGCGATTGGATGGGCAAAGACGAACGTAGAGTTTTTTGTTGAGAGACCTAAGCACGTTCAGCAGTGGACGATGATAGGCTGATAATGACAATGATGCACCTATAATAAACCATCCTTGTTTCAGATGCAGATCAAGAAGAAGCCGAGAAAATTTTATAGAGAAAAGAAAAGTCTTAGAACAATTTCCTCTTTTGAAAAAAAAAACATGACAACATCGTTAAAAATAGCTCTTAAGCTTCTGTTAAGTGCAGTGATAGTAATTATAATTATTGTTAAATACAATTAAACTATAGCTATTTCATTGTAGATATTTTAAAAGTCTGGTTGGGTGGTAGGTAGGATCTTAGAACATGACTGGTGTTGAGGTCAACTTAAGGATGGAAAAGTTGACCAACAGTGTTAATTTATTTCAGTAGACCCACTGTGCAATGATGAAATGAGATAAACGAGAGTTTTTAAAGGCGATACTAGATCATAGTGCATTCAAAAATTCGTTTTTGATCTCTTTTTTTATTCTGCCATTATTTTTATTTATCTGATGTGGATGTTTGTGTGTATGTTAGCACAATGCCACAAAACGTCTGATCTCTTCCGGTTTTATTAATTATGATTTTCAAATTAATCGACTCCTTACTCATAAAACGTTGCCCCGATTATGCCCTACTTAGTTCAAATCATACTTGCTTATACTATTTTAAAGATAAACGGTACTTTAGAATCACTACTTTAAATAAAAATAAGATGCATGGCAGTGCACAGGCGCCAAGTATTGCACTGCAGAGCGGAGATGTTTCAAACAACCGTGTAGGTAACCGGTAGGTTCAATTACAACTTATTTCATAAAACTTAATAATATTTTTTTCTATTATGTCATTGGATATATCTGTTGAGGAACATCCGCCATGATAATTATGACAACAATCTTAACTATTATAAAACCGTAAAACCATAAGGAACAAAAAAGTAGCGGTTCTCTTCATATAAATTCAAATAGCGCGATTTAAATGACGTGCAGCGCCATCTATTGACAAAATAGTGTGTTTGTTTGTTTGTTCGCGCATCACACAAAAACTACTGAACCGATTTAGATGAAACTTTTTTTGTTTGATAGCTTATGATCTGACTTAAAATCTAATAATTTGTGCGGACGAAGTCGCGGGAAAACACTAGTTATTTATGAATGTGATGACAACAAGCACTAGGTAGGTACTCATTTTAGGAACGATAAATTAATTCTGACAAATAGATAATTAAGGCTCAATAAAAATAGGTATGTATAACCTTTTTTTTAATGTTAAACAAGATTTTGCCCACAATTTCGTCGACCTTGACCTTAAATCCGTGAATCCAGAACATATTCTATCTGGGTGCTTTTCATCCAAATCTGTTTAGTCATTTATACATGATTGAGTCACAAACATCCAAACATCGTCACAAACTTTCTGATTAATACCTTTAATACAGGGTGTAAGTGACAGCCTGGAAAATACTGAAACTTTGAAATAAGACCATCAAATTGAACAACTTTCACTATGCAGCCACCTTTAGGAAACGTAAAAAAATATCAGTTGTTTCATACATTTAATTCGAGTAGGAACAGCAGTTTTGTATGGAGCAGCTGATTTTATTGCACGTTTCCTGAGGGTGGCTCCATAGTGAAAGTTGTTCAGTTTGATGTTCTGAATTTGTCGTTTCAGTATTTGCCAGGCTGTCAGTTACACCCTGTACAAGTATGATTAGTGTATTCATAATAGGAATCCAGAATTCTAGATTATTCATTTAAATTCGATATTGTGAAAAAAAATTCGTAAGAAAGTACTTGGCTCATTTTTACATTTTCGGGTTTTTGATAAATAGTAAATGGTATTATACTATCTGGGTATAGAAATTTATTCTGTGCTTACGTGCTGCGGTACGCAACTGTTCACACATATCACCACTATGACTGCATCAGAAAAGTGTGATAAAGTGAAGAAACCCAGTAAGTACCTATTATTTCTGTAATTTAGGTAGTTCAATTAATGCTGGAAATTAAGGTTTAAATGATTTATTATAGGTACCTGTAAAAAAAATTACACTATAAGGACATTTGTACAAAATAAGCTGCGTTAGGTGATGCTATAGGGAGGTACCTAAAGAATAATGCTTAATTTGTGCAAACGTTGTTTATAACGTATTTATAACAAAAAATGATATACGTACTGTTAAAAAAATTTAATTTTATACAGTCTCCATACAAAAAGTAGAATACTTTTTAACACTCCTAAACCTAGCGTTTATTTAATTTAATTTAATATACATACGTATGATAAATTACCAGATTTGCAACTTACTTTTTTAATTTTTGTTTTCTATGCAACATTCATTACGCATAGTCATGAGAAGAGACTTTGTTCCAAATCTATTTAGATTTTAAATTAAAAGTGGAAAATGTAGGTAAGTCATAATTCACGGAACGTAAATTTTTAATTTTAGACTAACATTTTCATAACTTTCATCAAAGTTACGAAGCTGATTATCGTATGCATAAAAGTACAACTCATGAAGATACAGATGCAAAAAAAAAAAATCTCTAAAAAGTCTTCAACTTAGAAAAATAAGAAAATAGTGATTTGTGGTGATCTCAATATTGACACTTTAGTAAAAAATAAACCAGCTCGTGACTTAGAAGAATTACTTGCAATCCATAATCTTAGAGATCAGTTTAAAACGCCAACACGATTAAGGAGCGGTACCTGTATTGACCATATTATACATAATGTAAGAGGTTGCAAAGGAGAGGTAATTGAATTAGCACTGTCGGATCATACTGCACAACTACTGAAATGCCCTATAAAGAAAAGTTGCTACATTAAATATTGGTTCGCAGAAAAACGCGACTATTGCAATGAAAACATGGAAAGGTTTAAAAAGTGTATCAGTCAATTAGGATTCAATGAAGTGTATGAAGCACTGCAACCGGATGATGCTTTCCATAATTTTCACGAGACATTTAAGCTATTTTATAACCTTTGTTTTCCCGTCAAAAAAATTAAATTTTGTACTACCAGGAATCCTAAATGGGTGACACGGGGAATCAGGGTCTGTAGCAAGCGAAAAAGGGAATTATTGTGGAAGAGCCGGAAAGTACCTACTGCAACAAATAAACAAATTTATTCGATGTATGCTAGAAGATACAGAAATATAATTAAATCAACACAAAGATATCAAAACAATAACTTCATCAAAAATGCTGTCAATAAAACCAAAGCTACCTGGCAAATCATTAACAAAAATAAACTTAACGTGCCAAAAGAAACTATAACTAAAATTATTTTTAATGGGAAAACCATAACGGGACCCAAAGATATGGCTGAGGCCTTTAATGAATATTTCACCGACGTAGTTACACCTGGAACAAAAAATGACATCGATTCCAATAATCTGACATACAATCAATTCAATTCTATTTTTATGACTCCTGCACTACCACATGACATACATAAAATTATTACTTCCTTAAAAAACACAAACAGTGCTGGTTTTGATGACATCATAACAAAAGTAGTCAAATATGTCTCAATTATTATTTCTCCAGTTTTGAGCCACATTATTAATCAATGTATAGATCAAGGAATTTTCCCAGAGGGTTTAAAATTGTCAATAATTAAACCGTTATTTAAAAAAGGAGACAGAAACGACGTGAGCTGTTATAGACCAGTGGCACTTATAACTATATTTGCCAAAGTCTTCGAAAAATTTATTTACAAATCTTTTTACTCCTTTTTCGAGTCACATAAGATACTAACATCACAACAATACGGTTTCAGAAAGAATAAATCTATTAATTTGGCAATATACAATTTCCTGAAAACCGTATACTCGAATATGGACAAACGAATCCCAACAGTGGCCTTATACATGGACATGACTAAGGCGTTTGACCACGTAGACCATCCCACGTTGCTGGAAAAGCTTTATTCTTATGGGATAAGAGGAAATGCTCACAAACTTATAAAATCGTATCTTACTGGGAGGACACAGATGACACAAATTACACAAATATGCTCACATACGAAAAAAGAGTTAACATATGCCTCAGAAAAGAGAACTATAAAATATGGTGTACCGCAAGGCAGTGTACTGGGACCCTTACTGTTCCTGATATATATAAATGACCTGCCCTTAGCAACCAATCATGACATTACACTATTTGCAGACGATAGTACCATCTTATTCAGAAATAATGACATAAATAATTTAAGTAATGACATTAATAATTCTCTGACATCAATAATTCAATGGCTTAATCGTAACAATCTTAGGATAAATTTTGACAAAACAAACATAATGAATTTTAGGCAAAGACAGAATAATTTGCACAATCTTGACATTAACTATTCCGGAATTCCGATACAAGAAGTAAACGTAGCAAAATTTTTGGGACTACACATAGACAGCCAAATGAACTGGAATGTCCACATAGAACAACTATGTAAACGAGTAAACCAAGGCTCATATGCACTGTATAACCTCAGCAAAATAGTAGATAGTTCAGCTGTCATAACGGCATACCACGGATACGTGGCATCTATCTTGAGGTATGGCATAATGTTTTGGGGAAACTCTACAAACAAAGATTTCGCTTTCAAATCTCAAAAACGTTGCATTCGGGCTATTTGCCATTTGAGACAAACACAATCATGTAGGCCTCATTTCTCAAAACTTAAAATTTTAACTCTTCCGTGTATGTACATCTACGAATGTGCTGTGTTTGTAAAAACAAATATCAGCTTATTTAATTTTGGAACTCGTCTGCGGCATCAAGACAAGTTAGCAGTGTTACCTTCTAGGACAGCTTTACTACATAAAAGTCTGTTTTGTAGGACACCTCATATTTATAATAAAATTCCCAAGCCCATTAGAGATACAACTGAAATCAACGTGTTTAAGAATAAACTCTTTGATCTGCTTAATTCTAAATGCTACTACAGTCTGAATGAATTTCTGGATGATACTTCCATTTGAGATTTATTGCAATGACTTAGATTTGGTAAAGTTTTGACTGTTTTGACATTGAGTAATAATTATGTTTAACTTTGTTTGTTTTGTTCAATTATTAGTAATTAATGTTTCAATGATATTGCATGAATGCTACCCACTATTGTATGCCCATGTGGCGGAACATAGCTGAACTGTACCTAAAGTAATAATGTCATCAATTATGTATACCTATGATTCACAATAAAGAATATTTCTATTTCTATTTCTATTTCTAAACTTTTTTTTAGGCATGATTTAAGCTGGTCATGTCGAAGTTCCTCAAAAAATCTGAAAATGAGTCGTAACTCGAAAACTACGAAAAATCGTAGAACATACATGGGGGTGATTCGGATACTCCTCATCATAAAGTATCTAAATTTTACGTTTGAACGTCAACTCCCCGGCCACCCTGTATTAAAGATCAACACACTCTGAGCACTTTTTCATTTAATTTAACTTAATGAAAAAACGAGATGAAAGCCAGATTTCTTTAAGATTTTAGTATAGTGTAAAGCAGTAGGTGACATTGTGTTTTCGCTTCAATTGTTACTATTAAGAAATTTCTCAGATTTTGTTTAAATTTTATAAAATATAGGGTGTAACAAAACACCCTAGTAAAACTCAAGGGGTACTTCAGACCATCAAATTGAACAACTTTCACTGAACAACCCATACATTTGAGTCCTGTTGGTAGGTAGGTACCTACTGCAGTTTTGTTTCATACAGGTGAATTTTTTAATAGCCATTTCGAAGTTGGCTCCGTAGTGAAAGTGGATCAGTTTGATGGTATCAAGCGGAGTTTTGTTACACCCTGTATAGGTAAGTACTTAGGTACTATTCTTCGAAAACTTGACGTAAATATTTGAAAGGCTTTTGTGATTCTTGTGGAAGTCCGCTGTTAAAGTTGGAACTTTGTATATCTTTCATGAATAAATAAGTGTTTAATTTGTAAATGTTGTTTTACTATCGATTCTGTGCCGTAGATTCAAACATTTTTGCATGATTAAAACATCCGAAATAATTTTTCATATAAGTACAGTCAACATCAAACGTAAATGTTGAGGAAAGTAACTTACACAATTATTATCTGATATTATATTCGTGCTAGTAATTTTGTAATGCTCTTTCAGGTAACATCTATAACTTTGTAAAATATAAATTTGTTTGAGATTAATTTCATTTTGATTTTATTTAAAGTTAATTGACTTTTGCTGTTGATTGCACCACAGATTAATTAATCGAAAAAGTGCAACAATGTATTCAAGCACACTTTGTTTCACATGTCTAGACTTTTTGCCTTATAATTATCAACTCTATTTCCATTTCTTTTAAGTGTCATTCATATTTCTAACATTAAACAGATACCTAACTAGTCAGGAGGATTCAAAGGATTAGCAGATTTACTACCGCCACTTAAAATTGAGTGTTGAGTGGCACGTGTACATTCAAATCATCATCAGCCTTTGCCCCGCTGGAGGGAAAACTTCCATGAATAAGCGTGAGAAAGCGTGGGCCATAATTCCACCCTCATATATCAATATGGCTCGACCACCTTCTACGAGTAATATCACTTATGATTTTTCGTAATGCGTATTTTTAGCCTTTTCCTTTTTTTTATGTTTTTTCTTAGTATAATTTAGGTTAGCTAATATTAAGTTAGGTATCATTTAGATTGATTTTAGAGTGTCTTTGTTAATATTACTTAAATAACGTTTACGTAAATAAAACCCTTTTTTAGCCTAAATACGTGAATAGTTAGAGGCCTATTGAGGCGGCTTGAAAATTCCCTGACAGCAAGTTGACCACTACCTTGCCTCCACCAACACGCACGGGCCCGCGTGGTGGAGTATGGCCCACTCCCTCTCACCCTTATTCGTGAGCGGAGGCCTTTGCCCTGCAGTGGGATTCTATAGGGTATAACTTACTTTTTTTTACGTGAATAGTGCTTGATTGAGTTGGAATTATACTAAAAAACATGAGTTGCTTAGAATCTTAGATCAAAATAAAATTAATGGATAGGCCTAAAGCGCGGTAAGTTGAAGCAAACTACTGGTGCACTTGGTTCATACAAACTAGCGCCATTATCTGTCAAATCTAGGGCACTTGCATACAAATTTGAAGTAAACCTTTCATTTGTTTTGCATCATTTTTCTGGTTTGAAATGTTCGCGTAAGGCCTATCCATTCATTTTATTTTGATCTAAGCTTAGAATGGAGTAACTGTAGATTTAAATAGTCTATTGTTTCGGAACCGGTCAAAATTACTCCGATTTTCATTTTTTTTTTAAAACGTCCGTAATCTAAAATACTAACAACATTTATAGTTTAAAAAAATTGACGCTCTAACACGCAGTTGCAGAAACGCTAATTCGAGTTAATCCTCCATTAAATCTCTTGCTAGCTTTTACTACGTCAACAAGACAAAAAGTGACAGCAAGAGATTTAAGGATTAACTCTAATGAGCGTTTCTGCAACTGACAGTTAGTCATGTAAAAAATTATAGGTAGGTACCTAACCCAAAAAATTTAAATAAAAAAAAAATCTCAACAACTTGCGAATTTATGTAAAAACAGGACATGCTCTTTACGCTGAGGCATTTAATTGAGACTGGCTGACGAATAAACCTTTTGTGGCAGATAATATTTCTTGGTGAGTGCGCTCCATACAAACGAAGTTTGATTCCATTTTGAATACTTAACCAATTAAATTCAATGATTTTTTTAACACGTTCCAGAAACGAATATCCTTTTCTGTGGTTTGTCAGATTTCCTTTATCTTATACAGTTTCAAAGTTACACAGGAACAAAGATTCCTAACGAAAAAAAAGCTTCAATTTTTTTACTTTTAAATTACCTGAATATTAAAAAAAAATATCAAAATCGTAGTAGTTCCGAAACATATACCTTCAGTTAATGGACTGTTAGTTAGTTAAGACTACTAAAAATTACGTCATATTTGTCGAGACGTAACGTGACATTGGGTGAAATATGGCTCCCCTAGTGCCCTGCAGTGAGCTGATGACGTATTTTCCAGGTAGTCCTTTAGGAATCCGCCACCTACAATCAATTCTGCTCTTCGTTGCAACGTTATGCAACTGCTGCATGAAAGTCAACATGAGTTTAGCTGTCGTTGCCATGACTGATAAATCAAAGGATAATGTAAGTAGACCAGGTGGAGTATAGTATACCCCACTCCTTCCTAACTTTATGTGTGAGAGAAAGCCTTAAGCATTCAGTGAGATTTCATAAGTCAGAGGTCTCCAAACAACGGCCAACGAGACACAAAAAGTACGACCAATTAAGAAACACAATACCGGAATACCGTAATGAACTTTAACATCAAATTAAAGATAGAAAATTAAGTCTTGGGTGGGACTTGAACAACCTTCTAAACCGGGAAATTGCTTTATCTAATTTAGTAACCAAGCAAGCCAATAGAACGTCTTAAGGGACATAGCGCCATCTACGCTGTGCTACTTTGATTTGAAATAGCGCAACATGGCTGTAACATGTTTACAAGGTGTTTCATAAGTAAATATAAATATTTAAAACTCTTAAGGGGGTTGTTCAGACCGTCAAACTGAACAACTTTCTCTATGGGACCAACATCAAATCGCGAAAAAAAAAAAAACTGAAATCCCATACATATTTTAGCTCTAGTCGCTTTGTAGAGTATGGAACATAATTTTTTTTTTGCGATTTCGTTATTGGTCCTATAGAGAAAGTTGTTCAGTTTGATGGTCTACCTGAAACCACCCCCTTAAATGTTTATTTGTATTTTTGTTACACCTTGTATAATCAATATTATAATTATGAACTTGAAAATTTTAAAACGAATATACTGTGCACTTGATTCAAAACTACAGTATGTTGGAATGATGGGCTAGCTAGATACTGACCCTTGGAACTTAGTCGTGGATTTAGTGTGGCTCTTAGAATTTTGAGACCGCTTCTCCCCTTTTCCTTTCCTATAGTGGACGTGTTGTGTAGTCGTTTACATATAAGTACTGACATTTGAAGCTCGGGCTTAGCTTAGGACAGAGTATCTTGTAGGTACCTACTTGGCTTGGGTATCCTTTCCCAATCAAAGGTCTCTTTGCATCTTCAAAATTGTGATTTACGCAGCGTCTAGGTAGCCTTTACGCTCTTTGCCCTATGGCCAGACTTTATAGTCTGACCCGAAAGCGGCTGCAACTAGTTTAATAATAAATAGATTTCTGTACGAATTAAAATAAATAAAACACCCACAGACATTCAACTGGTCTGTCAGCTCCAAGAACACGATCCTGTCGTCATTTATATGGGGCTACGTCATCACGCTGGTGCCCGCTGGGGAGCTGGCAGCGAGGTTCGGTGGAATGCCGCTCGTGACTGTCAGTGTTGCCGCCAACTCTCTGATCACCTTACTGTTGCCTGCTGTCGCTAATTATGTAAATACTACACTTTTTTCGCACTTTTAGGCGATACTTTTGTCATGTAGGCGTAGCATGCGACCCCCCGAGAAAAGGAGTTAGATCGAGATGTGCCTCCGTCTTTGTTACTTTGCGCATATGTTGTTGTTTATAACGCACGTTGCATCCCATTAGTGCCATCATGAAAAAAGAAAGACTTTAAGTTACTTCTGGGTCTATAATAAAAACTCAATGTGCAGTGTGCGTGCTTAACGTGTGGAGGCTCTTTCAGTCCGTGCCGAATTGATGAGGCAGAAATCTCAGATTCAAATATTTGATCAAATCTTTGGCGCAGGGATCGGAAACCGGTTAATCTTACAAACCGGTTTATGTCATTGACCCCAAACCAGAATTGATTGCGGTTTAGGTTTCGGTTACCGGTTTTTTAACCGGTTAAATTGTCAAACTGGTTTTTTACTAATTTCGGTTTTGTTGAGCAGAATTAACCGGTTAATTTGAGTAAAAAACGAGCGCCATCTCTTGTAGTTAGTGCATAACGAAACTTTCGCTTTTTCTACGGCCTGCGACTACACGTTCACAGGCAGTTTATATTCAATCGCGTTGCCAGATGCATAGTTTTGTTCTGTGTGCAAAACATTTTTTCGATTTCATAAATTCGGTAGGTATGTCAAGTTTTTTTCATGGAGTTCGAATTGTTTTATTCGCGCCCACTTTTGCCATTTAGAGATTACAGTTAAAAATTAAAATGTTATTGATAAACTGTATGAATTGCAAAAAAATTTAATTAGTTTATTAAAATGATGTCTTCCTGTCTTAGCTTCCTATCCGTAATATAAATCCGTAAAATAAAGACAAAAAAAAACTTGACATACCGACATCGGCGTAGCAATGATTTTTTCCCAGGGGGGGCCAGACCCAGGCGAGGTCGATGTATGATGTGAATATATCACAGAAACGAATGCACAGCGCGCACAGCGCGCGCAGCGCGATAGTTAGGTGTAGGCAGTGCGAGCGGCGGAAATCTGGCAACAGCGCAATCTGTACGGGCGGCGTGAGTTTAACCGGTTAATTCAGATCTTAATATCGGTTAGCGCGAGTATAATAATTTCGTTCTCAGAATTAACCGGTAACCAAAATTATTTCGTTTTTTTTAAAACCGTTAACTTGATTAACCGGTTAATGGATGAACATAATTTAACCGGTTTTATGAACTATATTAACCGCTATTTCAAAACCGGTTACGATCCCTGCTTTGGCGTAGGTAACTAATATTTTCGTTTTCAAAAGCCAATGTTTTCTCAGGGGTGGGAATACGTCTGCGCATGCCGAGTGATCCAGGGTCTGTTCCAGGGCCTCCTGTTCCCAGCTATACACAATCTGCTAAGCAAATGGATACCCGAGGATGAAAGAAGACTTGGAGCTTTCGTTTATGCTGGTACCTTATTCCAAATACGATAAAATTGAGCCTTGTTGTACCTGAAATCAATGCGTAATATGTGTATTATTTCCACTCTCTAATCGTGCAAACTCCTGGGGCATAGTCATCCACCATGCTTACGCAAACGGGAATTCGTGGACTTTAAAATGCATATAAGTGTGAGTTTTAACTGCAGCGGAGATATTTTGTCAATCTCTGCAAGTATCAAATCCGTTCCACTTAATTAAAAACGTACCCTAACTCATTTATTATATCATCATCAGCAGCCCAAATTCCAAACCTCATTTCTATTTGACCATCCTTCTCAGTCTTTTGCCATTGCCAATTGGACTCATAATATTATGCTTAAATTTAATTCAATTTTTATCGAACCAGGTGGCCAATTAGGAGATGCAATCCAGTTAATGTCATCGGGATATGTTGCTGAATATTGGGGGTGGCCAGCAATATTCTACATGGATGGTATAATGGGCGTTGTTTGGACAGTTGCCTACTTGCTTCTTGGATCCAGTTCGCCTCAAGATTCGAGACTCATCAGCGTTGAAGAGAGGAAGCATATTCAGAATTGCGTGAACCATTTCGAGAGAAAAGTAAGAATAAGTTTAATGGATTTTCTCTTCACTCGCGTCCATACCCTCCAATGTAAACGAAAAATTGATACGATCAGAGGTGGGTCAGATGCAATGGCTATAATTGACAGTCTGGTCTGAAAGAATTTGAAGCCTCTTAAGACACCCAACTGGGTTGGTGCTATTTACAAACTAATTAGAAAGGTGCTATTCAAAGCCGAAAACCACGCTACTGTTGAACAATCATGATTCTTATCATCATAATGGGTGGAAAATTATTAACTTTTTCCAGATTAAATTTCAGACTGTAGATTAGAAGGTTCAGAATAATTATATTACCTGAAGGAATTACATGCGTGATTAAATCCATCAGTTTTTAAGATACAGGGTCATCCAGTTGAAAAATAAAGACTGTCAACCCTAACCAGCTGATGTGGTTACGGCCAAGCCACACAATGCTTTACTTACTCATGACCCTAATTGCTTTCGGGGCAGTCAGAATCTTTGCTACAACTATTAACTTTCAGAATGGAAATGGCATGTCAAATTGGTGAATAGTGCCGAGTGGTTTTCCCACAAAAAAAAACGGCTTCTTAATCCTAAAAGCTTTAATGTCTGTTTCAAGAAACTGAAAACGCCATGGTTTCGTCTGCTGACTTCATTACCAGTGTTGGCAGTGGTGATATCAATGTGTGGTGTCATGTGGGCTTACTACACACTCCACACACAGATCCCCACGTACATAAAAAACGTGTTACAATTTAACATCAAAAAGGTAATTTGATTGATAAATTATATTAGTTACTAATTTAGGCGCTTCTGTCATTGAATTTAAGCAATGTCCTAAAAGCCCATGACTATAAATCGCTACAAAAATTTGCTTTGCAACCGACCCGATGTATTACTGCAAAAAGTCGCCGAGGGCTATATCCATTTCATCTAGAGCGCTTTTGTACTTTGGATTACTTTGAGAGGCATCCAGTAACTCTAGATTATCATTTTGACCACCGAAAACGCTTTGGCGTGCTTTGGCGACCTAGGAAATGCTCTTAGCGTAATTTAAATTCTTAGGCCAGGTTGACATACATACGGCGACACATAAAGCTACACAAAAACAAAATAAGCTGGCCGCGTGTAGGGTGAGTGACGTATAACGTCGCGCGGCCAGCTTATTTTGGTTTTACGTAGCTTGATGCGTCGCCGTGTGTACATTTAATTTTGACATTATATTTAATCATAATTTGCATCAGCAAGGCTAGACGCGATCTCTGGCCGAAAAGCACCATACTTCCTGACCTGTTTGTCCCTCTTATGGAATGCCAGGATAAGACCAGGCCAATTTAGAGGTGCCGGAATATACACTGAATTCAGGTCGGCTGGAGTAAAGACAACCTGATTAAGTGGGGTTACATACACGGGTCGGAACTCAGATGTATTGCGGAGTTTCTCCTTAGCATCTTGTTCTGTGGTTGTGGCTGGAAAAACTCTGTTCTCATTCCTCATCCAGTCCATTTGCGCCAGTCGCTCCCCGCTACCGATACTATTCTCAGGTCGGAGGCGGATCTTTTAATTAAGGCATTCGATTAGAATACGTATCTACATAGGTAACATAATTTTATTTCAGAATGGTCTGATGTCTGCTCTGCCCTATGTCACCAGTTTTACAATGGTCATAATATTTGGTTACTTTTTTGATAACGCGATAGAGAAGAATTGGATCTCAAAGACTGGATCCAGGAAAATTTCTAATTCCTTGGGTATGTGATAAGTAGGTACATACATACATAATGAAAACTCACGAACATAATCTCTTCCGGGGTGGCCAGAAATTTTGCTACAACTTCGAACTATTTAACTGTTTTATAAACCATACCATAGTATTGAAGGTTTCGGGATTCGTTTCAAAGTTATGTAGATAGAACACTACATTAAATAGTATCCCTTCTTGTCTTATCTTGTTGTGGGGGCTGGCAGGCCAGCAACACTTCGACCCAGTGGGATCTTTTGTGTTAGCCCCAATACTTTTTGCTTTCCTCACCCTTCAAATACATGGTCAATGAAGGAGGCAATACCATTGAGGGGAAGAAGCCTAAGATCTCCCGGTTTTGGGTATCCATCTCCGAGGAGGCACATGCGTTTTGCCGCCAAGATATCACAGTCACAAAGAATATGTTCCATGGTCTCTTCATCCTCTCCGCATGCTCGGCAGCTGGGATCTAGAGTGAGTTTCATTTTGTGCATCATCGCGCCTGTGGCGTAGTGCCCAGTGAGGGCTCCGACGATGGCACGAGCCTTGCTCCTGCTGTTGTTCAATATGAACTTTGAGACACGAGTTGTCACATTGCTGATAAATTTCTTGGAGTGTTGTAGACCTGCAAGGCCAGACCACTCTAGTTTGTGTGTTTTATCAGCCCAATCCCTGATGGCCATTCTTATGCTGCATGCCGGGATTCTCACGCTTGGTTCTGGGCCAACCATCTTTCGTTCTGACCCGGCTCTCGCCAGCTCGTCAGCATTCTCATTACCCTGGACTCCAGTATGTCCCTTAGTCGTCTTTATAGGTATAAAAATGAATTATAGTTCCCGTGCCTCTAACGCTAACGCATCCTTTGCTTAATATTCCCTAGTCCCCATTTATTTATTTATTTATTTTATTTAGAAAACCAACAGCGTATTACATATAGTTACATAAATTCTTGCTTAAAATAACTGGCAAGGCCAATGACAGGTTTCCCTTTTTTTTATATAAAGGTGATTGGTGGCAGTGTTTATATCCTTTGCTTTGTTAATAAAATTGAATTGAATTGAATAGTGTATAATTATTTGCAATTTTAGCAACCTTCGTCCCATCTATAACGCTGGTCATCCTGGCGCATGCGCCAGCGAGCGATGCTTTGACTGTCTCCCTTCTATGCATCGCCATTGGTTTCCATGCCGGTTTCTTCACTGGTGGTAGTGTAAGTAGTAGATTAAAGTAGGCTATCATCAAATTGAACAACTTTCATTATGGATACAACTCTGAAATCGCGAAAAAATCTGCTGTTCCAGTCATCTTACTAATATTATAAATGTCAAAGTTTGGATCAATTTGACTCAATCACGCATAAACGGCTCTACAGATTTGGATGAAGCTTACAGATAGAATATGTTCTGAATTAACACATAGAATACTTTTTTAAAGTCCAATCAGACGGAGTCGCGGGCAATAGCTAATAATTTCATAAATCATAATAGTATGAACGTAAAGTAAAAAAAAAATGATTTCAAATATCGAAACATTATACTAGACAACAGTTAGTTCGCTGACCACAGCATAAAATACAATCTACAGGGTGATACTTTAGGGGGTGCTTCGGACCATCAAACTGAACCAACTTTTACTTTAGGAACATAAATAAAATCGCGTAATAACAATTGGTTCTTCAAATAGAAAATATGTCAATTTCGGCTCTCTCTCCCCAAATGTATGGAACACATAATCAAACATTTGGTTACAATTATTCGTTTTTTATTTGTACCGTAATCAAATGTTTGAAAAAGTTTAAATTTTTCTGTAGGCGTCCTATATTGGTTACTTTTAAACTATTTTTTTTCTACAGTTGGTGAAATTGGATATAGCCCCGAACTTCGCCGGGACTATCACGGGGATCTGTCATTTAGTGTCCAACTTGTTTGCTCTCGGTGCTCCTCTCGCTGCGACTGCTTTAGTTGCTGATGAAGTAAGTAATCGATAGGTATCTACCTGCTTCTCGTCTATACAAGGTATTACAAAAATACAAAAAGATTTAAGAGGGTTTGTTTAGACCATCAAACTGAACAACTTTCACTATAGGACCAATATCGGAAACGCAAAAAATATAAAGATGTTCCATACTCTACAAATCGACTAGAGCTAAAATTATTATGTATGAGACATCCGATTTTTTTTTTCGCGATTTGAATATTGGTCCCATAGAGAAAGTGGTTCAGTTTTACGGTCTAAACAACCCCCTTAAGAGTTTTAAATATTTATTTTTACTTATGAAACACCTTGTATAAATTCACACTTCTAACGAAGAGTGTATGCTTCAGGCAATGTTATCAGTTTGGTTGTTGTTGTTTTTTGGAAATATTAGTTACTTTATGTGCCTAAGCATGCGCTGTAATGCGTTTTTTCTCCCGTAAGACATAGAAAGCTGAAAGTTGGCTCAGAATCTCAGATATATAAATTAATGGTTCAATAATATAAATGAAGTCAAAAAAACTTTATTTTTAAATAGGAAGTAGAAACGGTAAATAAAAAAGATTTTTTTCTTCTAAGATATTTCGTTCGTAATTAAACGTTTATAAAAATGCGAGTCAAATAATATATTTTTCAAGTTTTAACTTAAATTTTGTTCAAAATTTTTTATTAAGTAATATTAATTATTAGCAAAAATAATATCTCCAACTCTAAAAACTGCGAAATTTGAGTAGACTCTCTATGGTATGTTGTGTCGCATGTAAAAATGACTTCAACATAATGTAGAAGATGCACGTGGAAAAAAAAAAACGTAACGTAATAAATAGTTCCTGTGAACAATAACAAATAAAGCCGAAATGCTGGAGATTATTGCCATATTTTCATTAATTTTATTTCTTCCAAATTAACGAGAGTATAATACGAGAAGATAGCTTCTAAAAATCTGCAAAATAGACACTGCTGATGCTGCAGCATTCTTTCATTCATTCATTCATAGGCTTATGCATAGGGTAGGCACCCTTTGGGTAGGTACGGAACCCCAAAATTAAACTAAAATTCACAATTTAAAAATGATATACCTAAGTATGACCAGTGTGTGTCAGCATAAGAGGCTTGGAGTGCTATTTTTGAAAAACACACGTTCAAATCAGGAGATGATTAAGCTATCCGTATTGATTTATCAATAATTTCCTTTGCAGACAAACCCTAGAGATTGGCGGACATTGTTTTACATAGCAGCAGCAATTTCTGCTGCTACAAATATTTTCTTTCTTATTTTCGGAACCAGTGAAAAACAGATATGGAATGATTCCAATGATAACAGTAAGTTCTTCCTGATAAAGGAGACTGGGTAAATAAAATGTGTATGGGATGCAAGTAGTTTCGAATCCTCTATAGTGGAGCACAGACTGCCTAACATGGAGTAAGAGGAGATGGCATATCGGCTTGTTTCTATAGAGAATTATGTCGCCGACAAAGGGGGTGAGGGACGGGCGAGGGGAGACAAAAAGCTTAGGGGAGCGTGTCATTTCTCTATGGTCGCAGTACAAACTAGTGCACAATTGGTGGCTACAGTGCAACTTTGTTACACCATCTCTACCAAGGGGAGCGTGTAATTTCTCTATGCTGCCTAACAAGCCGTGAAACATGATAATACTCCTTGGTGGTCGGTAATGATCGTTCTCCTCCGTAGTTATTTTTGGTGACGTTTACTTTGTCCCTTTCTAATTTATGTCTTGGCATGACGTCACTCAATTGTCGTTCATGTCGTTGTGACGTCATTGGAACAGAAGGGGACACACGTAAAATTGGAAATATCGACGACGGAGACGAACGAAAAATTATCTTGCATCAATGCTTGTAAGGAGGAGCGCTATCCTTTATGATTTAAATCCATGATGGGAAGCTATTCGGTTTCGATGTTTGTGTTTCGATACCTCAGCTACAACCTCGTGCAAAGGGACATAAAAAATTGACTCAGCAGTTTTAAGAAAAATTACATACATACATACATACATACATATACTCACGCCTGTGTCCCATTGGGGTAGGCAGAGACAATTGATCGCCATCGGCTACGATCCTGACATACCTCTTTTGCCTCTTCCACAGTCATAAGTCGTTTCATACACGCTCGTCGGTTTCGGGTACATTTGATCTGGCCCTTCTTAAGTATGCTGCCAATTTGGTCTGCATACGTACGTCTAGGGCGACCCCTTTCGACTTTTCCATTCACACTTGCTTTATATATTTCATACGTCATTCTACTATCACTCATCCTTTCCACATGACCAAACCATCTCAGCATTCCCTTTTCAATCCTTGTCACTATATCCTCTTTCAGTCCACATTTTTCTCTAATTACACTGTTTCGTATTCTATCATTCAAAGTCAAACCACACATACTGCGCAATGAACGCATTTCGACAGCATTTATCCTTGATTCATTCCTCTTCTGACATACCCAACATTCGCTGCCATACATCAAAGTTGGTGCCAGCACACCGTCGTGAACTGCCAAACGTGCCTTTTTGGACACATTATGACTTTTCATGAATGTGTGCATCGCTCCATTAATCCTATTTCCCGCTTTCACTCTCCTCTCTATGTCCCCATCACACGTACCATCTCTGGTAAACATACATCCCAAATATACAAATTCTTCTACCTGTTCCACTTTCTCATCTCCTATCATAATTTTACATTCAGTGACTATTTCATCCCGTTCGAGAACCATAACTTTCGTCTTATTTACATTCACTTTCATTCCTTTCTTCATAAATGACTCATTCATGCATGTTACCATCTCCTGTAAGTCGTCTGCCGATGATGCAAGTAAAACTTGATCATCAGCATATAACAAACATTTGACGAGCAACCCATTCATCCTTAAACCACACTCTCTTTCTTTCAGTTCACTCAAACAGCTGTCCATGAATAAGTTGAACAACCACGGTGATGCTACACATCCTTGTCTGACGCCCATGGAGATTTCGAACCAGTCTGTGTATGCCCCGTTTATCCTAATGCAGGCACTAGAACCCTCATACAAAGATTTCAGTGCCCGCACCAAGTAGCTGTCCACCCCATACATGGTCAACGTAGACCATAATTCGTTCCTCATTACTCGATCATAAGCCTTCTCTAAATCTACAAAAGCGCAGAAAACTTTTTGGTTTTTAGCCAAAAACTTTTCGGCTATGCCCCGTAGAGAGAAGACTTGGTCTGTACACCCCATTCCCTGTCGGAATCCTGCTTGCACGTCCCAGATTCTTTCCTCCGTTTTACACAACACTCTTTTTATCAAAACTTTTGCATATAATTTGCCAACAACACTGAGGAGGCTAATACCTCGGTAGTTTTTACATTCCTGCTTTGACCCTTTGCCCTTGTACAGTGGAACGATGACCGCTTTGCACCAGTCATCTGGTACTTGTCCACATCTCAGGCACTTATTAAACAGCAGGAACAATATGCTTGCTACCACTCCCCCTCCGCTCCTCAGCATTTCAACCGACACCCTATCATATCCTGCAGCCTTACCAACTTTCATACTTTTCATTGCTTTCATAATCTCGTCCATACTTATTACATCATCACATTCACTTTGACTATTGCTTCCATCTGCTTGTACATCGCGTGTTACCACTTCCCCATTTTCAAACAAACTTTCAAAATATTTCTTCCATACTTTTAATACTTTACTTTCTTCGTTAACCATACATCCATCATCATCCCTAATTCTGTCGATCTTTGATATTTCCGATTTTCCCCGAGCCAATTTAATCTGTTTCCAGAACATTTTAATATTACGTCGGAAATTATCTGACAGTCTACTATCCAATTTCTCTTTCATATTATCTTTTTTTCTCTCTACGCATTCTTTTACTGTCTTTTTTGCAGCGTTATACTTCATTTTTACATTTATTACATCTTCTTCTGATATCACACTTCCATGCATTCTTTTGTTAGATTTAATTGCTAGATAGTCTAGCCATGCCTTCTTTTTTGCATTCACTACCCTTTTTACATCTTCATCCCACCAATTAGCTGTCAATATCTTTCCATTTTTCCTTTTGGTCACACCACATACATCTTTAGCCACTTCAACCATCCCATTCTTCAGAATATCCCACATGCTCTCCACGTTCAGCTCCGAGTCTTCATCTATGTGTTCAAACTTCTCTTTTAGTCTCCTTTTGTACTCATCTTTCACGTCTGTATCCTGGAACCTCTCTACTTTTATTCTTTCTAACGCAGTTGTAGTTACTTGCGTACGGTGGCGCCACCGCTTGAACAGACCAACTACACGGCTAATGACCAAGTAGTGGTCTGTCCCCACGTTAGGCCCACGATAAACCCTCGTATCAACAACTTTGTCCTTTAGCCTCCCATCCACAATCACAAAATCAATCACACTTCGACTTTCCTGTCTTTCCCACGTATATGTGTGAATTTTCTTATGGGAAAACCATGTATTTGTCACGCACAAATTGTTTTCGACACAGATGTCCATAAGATCTATACCATTCTCATTCACTCTTTCGTCACCAAACATACCTAAAACACGCTCAAATCCATCCCGTTTTGTTCCAACCCAACTATTAAAATCCCCTAACATCACTACCTTCTCGTTATCCCTGCACTTTAGCAACAACTCTCTGACACTCTCCCAAAACTCCTCACGCTCCTTTATCCCCTTAAGTGTGGTATTGTTGTCTGGGGCATACACTCCTATGATGATAAGCTTTGTTAAACCCACTTTTAGTCTAACCCATAGGAGCCTTGGGCTCACACATTCATATTCGTTCATACAATCTGCCATTCGTTCGGAAAGGATGATTCCTACTCCTTTGCATCCTCTGCTTGTTTCGGGGACACCCGACCACAGAGCTGTATATGAGCCATGTGTCGAAGTACCTATTCCTTTCCTTTTCGTCTCATTTACACACAGTACGTCTATTCGTCTCATATTCATTATCTCACAAACTTCATCCATCTTTTCTATCATTCCTCCACGAACATTCAACGTAGCGAAACGGCTTTCCGTTGCCCGCTTTTCGCCCCTTCGTGACACGTAAGAAAAATTATACTTTTAATTTTTGCATTGGGTGAAATCCGGCAAATTAATTTAATTAGTACCATGCTTAGAAAAAGTATACTATGTCCAGATCTAGAATGAGCCTCACGGTTATACCGTATAAAACAAAAGGGGCCAACTTTCATAGGTTGGTGTGCGTGAGGCGCCATAAAAATTATGTATGTGTGCGTGTATATGTATAAAGTTTTGGGGCCAGTATCTACAGGTTCCAATTTTTTCGACGCTTTCGTTTCTTCGACTGTCAATCTTAACATATAACTTTATCAAAGGTACCATATTATTTTTTAAATATTTTTTTCTTTTCAGGTGCACAATCGAAAAAGAGCAAAGTCTAAAAATACCTACGTTAATTGTTTAAGTAAAAAATTAGTTCTAGTAAATAAAATATTTATAAAAAATTCAAACTTGAACTAGTTTATTTGTGTTTATACAATACTAGCGACCCGCCCCGGCTTCGCACGGGTGCAATGCTTCGATCAAAATAAAATGAATGGATAGGCCTAAAGCGCGGTAAGTTGAAGCAAACTACTGGTGCACTTGGTACATACAAACTAGCGCCATTATCTGTCAAATCTAGGGCACTTTCATACATGTGACAAGTAAAAATTTCATTTGTTTTGCCTCATTTTTCTGGTTTGAAATGTTCGCTTAAGGCCTATCCATTCATTTTATTTTGATCGAAGGTGCAATGCACATAATAAACCTTCCTCTTGAATCAATCTATCTATTAAAAAAAAAACGGATCAAAATCCGTTGCGTAGTTTTAAAGATCTAAGCATACATAGGGACAGACAGACAGCGGGAAGCGACTTTTTTTATACTATGTAATGATTATGTATGATTAATGATTATATATAGGGTCCTTCTTAATATGCTGAGGACTTTTTCAGAGGATGATCAGATAAACTGAACAATTTTCTCCATGGGACCAAAATCGAAGACTCGAAAAAAATACAGTTTTCCCATATATTTGGGTCGAGTAGGTCTGCAGTTTTGTATGAAATATCAGATTTTTGGCAAGCATAAGCATAAGCATATGCTCACGACTATATACCCTGAGGGGGTAGTCAGAGATATTCTGAAACCTCAGAATATCCACGTAAAAAAATAAAAAATAAAATAAATATCAGATTTTTGTCAAAAGAGACTAAAACCATACAATTTCTATAATGTTTAAATGGGGTAACAACGTTCGATCTGCCATTGTCAAGTCACGTTTGGATAAACGTGGCATTTCACACCCCTAAGGTTCAAAGAAACATTAAAACAAAATTACTATCAACTGTTTACATAACATCGTAAATAAATCTCAATGGAGTCGACGAAGATCACACTATCGTTCCGAATTTACAATCTTATGTTTGCACATAAAAAGTTATTATTACTGGACTATAAGGTTCTATTTTGATGTGAACAACTGCATTGGTATTTACATTTTCAGTAATTGTTGACATCTATTGGTCCCCTTGAGGAGATAACCTTTTCGTTGATATAACAAGTTATCTAGATATTTTTTTTTGTGGCTAGAGGGATCTGTAGAGTTTAATCAAAATAAATAAAAAAAAAAATTTCAAAGTATTTTTATGGCTTGCGTTTGATTTCCGTCCTACGTGGAGTTACTTTGTTTAGTCACAGAATGTTAGAATGTTACTACATACAGAATGGATATCTACCTGCTTCTTCGATTTGGCACCTTACCTAGTATGAGGGTTTAGTAGCGAGAAGAAGAGAGCACAAAAACGGGCTTGAGTTGCGGTTAAAAGTGAAATAGTAGATTGTTCACCAAGGGATGAAAGTCACCCATTTCACACGAGATGTTTGGCGCCCCGAACGAACGTGAGGGGCGCCGTAATTCGAGTGTGAAATGGGTGACTTTCTCCCAAGTTAAACACTCTGCTTTTCATTTCGAATACGAGGAAAGTAAACAAAAATTAGATAGGTAATGCAAAATGAATTTCTGAATCGCTCGATGAATTCATTCAACACGAAGGAGAAAAAATATACGAAGATTGTGTATGCTAGAGTGAGACAGATAGACTTCCCGGGTGATTTTTGCACGTTTTGAAACGGATCCGAAAAATTAGCAACATTTCCCTTTCCCTCCCTTTTTTTCTTTTTCGCGCATCTGGCTCTTATATTTTTGTAAGCCAGCCTGCCATTTTTTTTAATCGGTTTTTTCTCTCTGCTTATAATTTTTACAAGTGTCTCCAAATAACAAAAAATTTAAATTAACATCTAATAAAAATTCAAATTTACTGATCATTATCATTTTATAGAAAGAAGAATTAATATAATTTTATCGAAGTGTGGCTGTATAATTTTCTGCCTTTGCCCAGTATAGACGTAGGTTTTTTTTTTAAATTACTTTTCATCCCTAGGGATGAAATGTTTCACTTTCAACCCGCTTCATAGATAAACAATGACCTACTTTCAGAGTATGAGAGATGAAATAGTTATTTGTTATGCTAGGCTGCAAAGTTGTTTTTTGGCGCGAGTACTTATATTGAAACCTGAGCAAGCGAAGGATTCTAGGATTGAACCACGAGCGAAGCGAGTGGTTCAAATATAGAATCCGGAGCGTAGCGAAGGTTTCAAAGGTACGAGACGCAGAATAATTTTGCAGCCGAGTGAAAAACACAACTTTTCAACTCACAACAGCGAGGAAAATGTTAGGTGCAAGCAGGGGTGCAAGCACTTAGCTCTATACATCATAGAGCGAACATCGCGCTACATGACGTTGTCCCATTCTCTTGATTGCATTGCATTTACACTGTCACTGTCTCACTGGGGCCACGTGTAGCAGTTTGATTGAATAAAAAAATCTGCATAAAATTTTTTGTGGTGTTGTACCTACTGAGGTCTGAGATACTGGGCAAATTATTCAAGAAATGTAAGCAAATGTTAAAGAATAACTTTTCATAGGTAAACAAGATGAATTAATTATTCAAAGCATTTTACATATTATTTTAAACGATATTTTTATCCCACCCTGGAAAAATAATTACCATATGCAAATGCAAATAAGGACAAAGCTATACGTGAAAAAGAGAAGACAAGAGATATTGCCACTCAAATAGATATTACATTTAGGTATAATCTCTTTGTTGCCACTCAAATAAATTATAGTGAAGGACAACCCTATACGCGAAAAAGAGAAGACAATAATATGCCCGAAAATATGCAAACTTCGCTAAGTTAGCAACATTAATTCTTTTGTCTTTCTCACACGTATAGTTTTTACTATCTTTTTATTTGGACTGGCAGTATAGACATATTGAATAGACAGATTCGAATTTTAAAAACATATTTTTCACCTCACAAGCTCGGAAAGATTCTGTTTATCATTCGAAATCTGAGTGCATAAGTGCATTTTATCTGCTAGCGTGGAAAGAGTTTTTGAAATTCGAATCTGTCTATTCAATATTTTTATATTCCTACCGCCAATCCACTGAAAATGCTTAATAACTATTTCATGTCACTGGCCAGCACGAAAAAAAAAAACGTTTTAAAATGTTCTTTTTAGCAATTAACATTTTTTCCTCGCTGTTGTGAGGTGAAAAGTTGTGTGTTTCGCTCGGCTGCAAAGTTATTCTGCGTCTCGTACCCTTGAAACCTTCGCTAAGCTCAATCCTAGAATCCTTCGCTTGCTCAGGTTTCAATACAAGTACTCGCGCCAAAAAGCAACTTTGCAGCCTAGCATAACAAATAACTATTTTTCTATAAAGAGTACAAATTTATGTTATGTCATGTGTCTACGAACTCGAATGGCAAAGTATAGGCAAAATTAAAAGACACAACACCGTAAAACCTGCTATGTAGGTACGTTTATGTGACAGACTAAATACATAGGTAGGTAGGTAGGAAGTTCCTATACAGGGTGGTCCAAACGAAATTAGGTGACGCAGACTACCAAACTGAGCAACTTTCTCTTAGAAACCTATGGAAAATTCACATGAAAATTTTGGGACTTTGGTCTTGTTATTAAAAATATCTTTAAACTCAGTCCGAACGGAGATACAAAGGCTTGAAGTAAATGTAATCAATATATTTTCAACTTTAAGCCTTTATATCTCCGTTCGGACTAAGTTTAGAGATATTTGTAATAACAAGTTTTGTTTGCAACTTTATTCTGAACTACAAGTTCAAGTTTGATTTATGGCCGCGCTAACAATAATACGCGAAAAGAAAAAAAGCGCCATTTTTAGGCATTGGATTTTCTCTATAGGACCAAAGTTCAAACATTTTTCATGCGAATTTCCTATAGGTTTCTTAAAGAAAGTTGCTCAGTTTGGTTGATGACGGCGAAAAAAATAACTGCGTAAAATAAGGCGCCAACCTTCCATACAAAACCCGCATTGTCTTTTGTAACCTACCTATTGTTTGGTTGTACGGAACCCTCGGTACGCGAGTAGTTCGACTCGCACTTGGCCGGTTTTTGCTCATTACAGCTGCACAGACAAGATAGAGCGTAAACATACTTAATTTTCAGACAACCCAGCCCCCCACCAATATTGATTTCACCCCTTCTCGGTGGTAAGGTAAGTAATGAACGACAGTAAGCAATCGTGTAATGATCTCTCACTCGCACACACTAAGTTTACCCTTAAAACACGTACTAACCTCTTCTAGTCAGTTCGAGCTCATTTGTATGAAGTTGAATTTATATTTACATCCTGTGCAAAGACAACCAACTTTCAATATGGAACCAACATAGAAATCACGATAAAAAATGTACTGTTTTTTTTTTTTTTTAAACATTTTGAGTCTGGTCTGAACTGAAGGACAATTTAAAGATGACTACACTTTTATGTAACTTTCCTGTAGAAGCTGATGATGATAAAGATAAGCCGCGTTTTCTTTCCAATATCAAGAGCGCGATAGGTTGTTTGTTTTATTTAATAAAAAAAAAACGTAACACAAGTCGACTCCACAGATTTCTCTATGCTCAATAAATTGAGAACAAAACATCGAAACATATTGATAAAGTTGTCTTAACATTCTTAAGTTGTTTTCTGATCTGGTTAGATTATGTGTGTTAGACTATATCGACAGTTAGTGCTAGTGTAATATCGATAAACATTACTTGGATCGAACTAAAAAAAAAGCAAAAGAAAGGAATAAGTTATGGGGGTCCCGGAATATACAAAGCCTAGTAAGTATATTTTTATTTTGACGTGATTTCTCACTTCTCAAGATATTTCAAGTTAGCATATTTTCTGACATTTATAATGTTTGCTATACGAAAATTACCTTGTCTATCATAGGCTGTTACATAATCTTTATATCGCTGTTGGTAAAATATTTCTCGAGAACGGTATTAAGAATTGTTTTGTGTCAAAACCAAAGTATTGAGAATAATACCTACGATCAAACTTTGCTCTGACATCTTTTTGTTGCAACATAATATTTATGCGAAGTCGAATTTTAAGTGCGTTCACACACGATGACGCACTGACGGAGCATCAAACGTCAGTCCGTCATTAGTGAAGCAAGAAGTTGTATGAAACCGCACGTAGAAGGACACACGGTGACGCATTGACGCACCAGGTGTGGTTCTATGGACTGACATCTGCCGCTCCGTCAGTGCGTCATCGTGTGTGAACGCACTAATTTATAGTTGGTTGTAATAATCATCATCATCATCATCACAGCCTATATACCTCTATATACCTACGTCCCACTGCAAGGCCTACCCTCAGGGATGGTGTATGGTATCGGTGTTATTCCACCCCGCGTGCCCAATGCGGATTGGTAGACTTCACATACGTATCGGAATTTCTTCTTCAGCGTATGCAGGTTTCCTCACCATGTTTTCCTTCACCGTTTGAGAGCATTCGGTATTAGCTACAGCTAATACTATCTCTTTACTACAGTAAAGAGGAAATATCGGTCGAAAATAAATGTGTAGCAAGAAATGAAAGGTACCTAGCAGTTTCAAGTCTTATCCCGCGATTTGACAAAATGTGCGGAGATCAGCCATAAAGTTATTATTATGAGATCAGCAAACTCCCACGTTGCCTAACTTATAAACTTTGTGACATGTAATCTCTACAAATATTTGAAACAATGTAATGATAATGCCCTATATTTTATTAATAACTAGCGACCCGCCCCGGCTTCGCACGGATGCAATGCACATATAAACCTTCCTCTTGAATCACTCTATCTATTAAAAAAAACCGCATCAAAATCCGTTGCGTAGTTTCAAAGATTTAAGCATACAAAGGGACATAGGGACAGAGAAAGCGACTTTGTTTTTACCCGCGACGGAACGGAGAACGTGTATGCGTTTAGGGTGAGAGGTTGTTTGTTTGTTTGTTTGTTTGTGTGTTTGTTTGTGCAAATCCAATGTTCCCATTTATCTCCAAAACGGCTAGACCGATTTTAGCGATGGTTCTTAGATAGGTGATACGATATTAACTCGCCAGGGGGCGCTGCAGTAACCATTTTTCTAACGTCAAAATGAGTTTTTGCGCATTTACGCCGAAACGGCTTAACCGATTTAGATGCGTTTTTTTTTAAAGTGCTTGAGGTTTATTTGCAATTATTCTTAGATAGGTTTGATTGTGACAAACCACCAGGGGGCGCTGATCCGGTTTTTTATCAAGTGCATGCTAGTAGACCGTGTTTGGGCTCTTTTAATAGCGTTTGGAGAGTAGCTTCTGTACATGAAGGTCTGAGGGTCTGAGGGTCTGATGATAGTAGCAGGACAACTTTGATGGGAACTCTGTGAAGGCACGTAGCTAGTAGAGCGTGTTTGGGCTCTTTTGATAGCGTTTGGTGAGAAGCTTCTGTACATGAACTGCTGAGGGTCTGGTGATGGAGCAGAAAAGCATCGTGGGGAACTCTGTGAAGGCACATAGCTAAGAGACTGTGTTTGGGGTCTTTTGATAGCGTTTGGTGAGTAGCTTCTGTACATGAACATCTCAGGGTCTGATGATGTAGCAGAACAACAACGTGGGGAACTCTGTGAAGGCACATCACTAGGAGACCGTGTTTGATGTCTTTTGATAGCGTTTGGTGAGTAGCTTCTGGACGTAAATGTCAGAGGGTCTTATGATGCAGCAGAAGAACAACGTGGGGAACTCTGTGAAGGCACATAGCTAGGAGACCGTGTTTGGGGTCTTTTGATAGCGTTTGGTGAGCAGCTTCTGGACATGAACGTCTGAGGGTCTTATGATGTAGCAGGACAACATCGTGGGGAACTCTGTGAAGGCACATAGCTAGTATACAGTATTTGGGCTGTTTTGATACAGTTTGGTGAGTAGCTTCAGTACATGAACGTCTTAGAGTCTGGTGATGCAGCAGAACAACATTTTGGGGAACTCTGCGAAGGCACACAGCTCGTAGACCGTGTTTGGGCTCTTTTAATAGCGTTTAGTGAGTAGCTTCTGTACATAAAGTTCTGAGAGTATGATGCAGCAGAACAACATCGTGGAGAACTCTGTGAAGGCGAATAGCTAGGAGACCATATTTGGGCTCGTTTGATAGCATTTGGTGAGTAGCTTCTGAACATAAACTGCTGATGGTCTGACGATGGACCAGAAGAACATCGTCGGAAACTATGTGGAGGCACGTAGTAAGTAGGTAAACCATATTTAGGCTCTTTTTTAACCACGACTGGATGGAGAAATTATATGCGTTTAGGGTGAGAGGTCGTTTGTTTGTGTGTTTGCAGACGGTTATGTAGGAATTCTCTAAAAAGTTTAAAATAAAAAGCAAAATTAAAAATTTTGAAAAAACCCGCGACGGTAATCGAAAAAGGATTAAATAATTTTTTTGCAAATCCCTCGACTAAAAGAAAATAGGTAAGTAACGAAAGATAATAAACCAAACCCTAGAAAATCCGTCGAGGGCTGCCATTGCCATCTGTTCCCAATTTCAATTAGACACAAACTCATAAAACTGATTTACGTTACTACTGGTGAAACGTGGATGTTCTTAGGTGTCAGAATATCTCTGACTACCCCCTCGGGGAATGTAGTCGTGAGCATAATATGCTTATAGTCATAAAACTGAAAAAATTTTGTTCATGAATCAAATCAAAAATGAAATAGGCATGAAATGGCAGCCCCGACGGATTTTCTAGGGTTTGGTTTATTATCTTTCGTTACTTACCTATTTTCTTTTAGTCGAGGGATTTGCAAAAAAATTATTTAATCCTTTTTCGATTACCGTCGCGGGTTTTTTCAAAATTTTTAATTTTGCTTTTTATATACTATGTAGTGATGTTATTGACTTTTTGACGTGTATCTCAAATATTTGCATGCTTCTTTTAGCTGAATAGAAGAAACTTTTTATGTACCCTACCACTATTATGATACCTATTCATAGCAAATAAATATTCATTTCATTTCATTTCAATCATTGAAAGTTTTAAAATATACATATTTTTGTCAATTAATTATTACACCTTTTTATTCTTTTGAAATAGTTGTTTTAACAGTGAGCTTATACAATACGTACCCTCCTTTTCTCGAAGCAGTTCAGCCGTTTTCGACCCCCTATAACTTCGTTGTGGATAAAACTAGATTACTTATTAGTAAGTAAGTAAGTGAATAAAACTAGATTACTTATTATATATGTAAGGGTACCGTGAAGTGGAAATAGTTTGGGAACGTCCTATATCCATTTGTAGGTACTTTGCGATCCGCTTGTCAAAGGTTTTCTTTATATAAAATCTGATTCAGCTGTTGCTTTCCTCATCATCAGCCTAATACGTCCCACTTTTGCTGTCCTACTGCTGGTTAAAGACCTCCGTTACATTATGTCCGTGTTTTGCGCTTCGATAGTAAATTAGGTATATCGTCATCATCAGCATATAAACGTTTTCACAAGGCTACCCTTAGGGAGGGTGTATGGGCATTAGTCCACCACGCCGCCCAATGCGATTTGGTAGACTTAACATACACATCAAAATTAAAATCATAACATATTTTATATAAATCAGAAATTAGGTACCTACATTAATTTTGTAGATGTTTCCATTCAAATTATTTTGAGGCATGTATGTATTTTCAGAGGGGCTCGGTATTCGGCATCTACAGACACTCCTGTTATTCCTGGGCATGTCACTTGCGTTCACCATGAGGGTCAACATGAGCATGGCAATAGTGGATATGACCAACAAAAAAAATAAAGACGTAAGTATTCGAACACACTTAAAAATTAGGGGGTAAGGTTGTGTGTGTGTTAGGGTGCGTCCACATCTGGCAAGCGCGCGGAGAATGCGCTGCTCGCGATCTTCGCTGTTGCATTTTATGCATTCGCCAGAGGTGGACTTAGATCAAAATTAATTTAATGGATAGGCCTTACGCGAACATTTCAAACCAGAAAAATGAGGCAAAACAAATGAAAGGTTTACTTCAAATTTGTATGCAAGTGCCCTAGATTTGACAGATAGTGGCGCTAGTTTGTATGGACCAAGTGCACCAGTAGTGTGCCGCGAATGCATGGCGGATTCGGTAATAAATAATTTGTTTAAACCGGAATAAATCTGGAGAGTATCAGTGGAACACCTAGGTAGGTAATTGCAAACTGTCAATTATTCCATATTAGGGCCAGCGCACATCTAGCGGAGAACTGTTCGATCAGTTTTCATTAATCAATTGATAACTATACTGCATTCCAAATAAAGACGACGAGATTTCCAATTCCTAATTAGCTTTCTGGACAATTCTGATAAGCAAATATAATTTATTTATCAGCATAGCTAGCATGCCGCAGTGATACAGCGCTATCACACCTTATCTCTCTTTCTATTTGCGTGCGAACGAACGAGATAAAAGACATGATACAGCCGTATCACGTGTAGCATACTACGAGTGCAGAAAGATGTAGTATCCGATATATCTTGGACGTTACTAAAGCTGTCCTAAGAATAAGTGAGAGTAAGTGATTCAAATTTCTCTTTCTGTAATTAAAAATGGCCTTAAATTTTCGTTGCTATTTGGAACGGAGTATAACTCAATGACTATTGAAATAGATTTGAACTGATTGAAACTGCACGAACAGTTCACCGCTGTGTGCGCTGACCCTAAGGTCGGTAGGCACGCACGGTACATATGCATTACTAGCAGTTGCCTGCGACTCCGTCTGCGTGGACCTTATAAAAATATCCCTTGTACCTATTATATCAAAAGACAATGCCAGGTTTCCAAAGAAACATAGGCCACCAGTGTACACATATGAAACTGTATGGATATAATAGTATGTAATGCCAATTATCAAAATGGCAAAGGAAATTTTTTATGAAAGTTCGTGGTTTGAGATTCCACTAGGTAAGTATACGAAATTATTTATTTGTAGTTTTACCTGTTTTCGGGATCCCTAATATAATAAATTAAGTAGTTTGTAATTACATAATGATCTTGGGATTGGTTGGGAGGCTTTTTAAACTTAGAGAAAGAAATAATAAAAACAATTATAAAGATAATATAAAACGACTGCGAAGTTCTAGCACCTCATTAACAAATAGTGCGAAAAATAATGAATTAATATTTTATCAATTCTTACGAAATCTAATTTGATGTAGGTACTGATGTAATGTAGGTACCTAAGTCCGGCGTCCCCCTTTCATCAAACATACAAACTTTGACATTTAAAATCTTAGTAAGATAGGTAGTTATACAACTACGTAGTGCAGCTACGTAGTAAACAATATGATAACATAATATAGTCTATAACCTTATTTCTGTATAACCACAACAATAATAAAAAGGTCAACATCAGACTGACGTGCTAGCTGTTTTTACATCATAATTCATAATTCGTAATACACATAAGCATAAGCTTCACGTCTATACTCCCAGAGGGGGTGTTCAGAGACATGCTTATTCTAAATATACTACTATTCTACTAGCAGCCTCAATCAGCCTCAACTTCATATATGCATCAGAATTTCTTCTTCTGCGCAGGTTTCCTCACGATGTTTTCCTTCACCGTTTGAGAGCAGTCGGTAATACGTACATAAGTTAGATAAACTCATTGGTACGTGGCATGTTGTCCGTGCGGATTCGAACCTGGACCTCATGATTGAGAGTCCATAGGTACCTATCTGCAACGCGCCACTAGTCTAGGAAAAATAAGCATATGCTCACGACTATATTCCCCGAGGCGGTAGTCAGAGAATATTCTGAAATCTCAGAACATCCACTTTTCACCAGTTGTACCGCAACTCTGTCCAGTGTGACGGGGGGTGAGCCCGTCGCCACTTATAATGGACAGTGGGTACAATACATGCCTCGAAATTGAAGCATGCAGGAAAAATAAGGTTTGATATTTCATTAAAATTACACTTTAGTAAATTGTGTTTGAACTAATATTACTGTTAAGTAGTTTATAACACTTTTGTCGAGATTTCGTGGTTATACAAGGTGTTACGAAACACCCTAGTAATACTTAAGGGGGTGCTTTAGAACATCAAACTGAACAACTTTCACTATGGAGCCAACTTCGAACTCACGAAAAAAAATCAGGTGTCCCATACATTTGAGTCGAGTTGGTAGGTAGGTTAGGTACCTGCAGTTTTGTACAAAACTGGTGTTATTTTTTTCGTGATTTAGATGTTGGCTCTATAGTGAAAGTTGTTCAGTTTGATGGTTTTTAAAGCACCCCCTAAAGGCTCCAACAGGGTTTTTTTTACAACCTGTATGATGCAGTCAAAACTCATAACCGGTCAAAACCACTTTTGACTGTGAAAATTTAGGCAAAAGTGGTTTTGACCGATGCTCTTAGTCATATTTTCGAGTAAACAGTAGCAATTCGCTGTGGTCACAAGATACCTGACATGCTCGTTAGACTAACTAAGTTAGATCTGGGTCTAAAAACTCATAACCAGACAAAACCACTTTCGCCTGATTTTTGCAGCCAAATTTTTTTTTGGATTTGACCGGTATGACCTTTTAAACTATTAGATTAAAAAGGTTGCAAATGATATCAATTTCACCCTGTACGATGCGAATTTCATTATATTATCATAACCGCGTAACTCTCAAAAATTGTATTATCATGAGCGATTACAAACTATAATAACTGTGTTTATTATTCCTTACCAGAGTGGGAATATAAATAAATAATAGCAAAGTTATCACGGATTATAATTAGTTGAGGTCAAAGTATATCCTCCAATTACTGCTTAATTAAAATAAAACAAAAAACTTTATCTACCGTTGAGAAATAAATCTTCTTTGATGCCGCTCATTAATTAATCGCCTTAATTAAAATTTTTAGCGATTTCGCGCGATTAATTTTTAGGTATCTGGGCGCCTTACTTAATTTCCATCATGCCTCGAGGGAATAGGCATGAAGTTACTTACTTACTTACTTACTACGCCGGCTCAGGGACCCGAAGTGGGTCTTGGCCTCCGACAACAAAACACGCCATTCATCTCTTTTCTGTGCCATCTCAGTCCAGTTGGGCACCTCCAGCTCCGCGAGATATCGCTGGATAGACCAGATATCCAAGGATAGGCATGAAGTTGGGACGGATTTTTTTTTGTGAATTGTATACCTAATGCTGTCGAAGAAAAATAAACCGTGTGTCTTTGTCGTTCTCATGGAGATGGCATGCTAGGCCTACATCACCCATGATAGAAAGATAATTTGTTATTATCTTATTTAAAAAAACTGTTACTTAAACGAATTAACGAAATACTTTTAAACAGTTATCATAATCATTACGAGTCCTGAAAACGCGTATCACACGTTGGTTCAATAAATATAATGTATTTTTATTTTGTATTTGTAGTTTACAGTCCCTTTCCATGATTCTGTTACAATAATTAGGGTCTGACGCTATCAAACTCACCAAAACACCTGCACATTATAGTACCTACGATTTCTCTACTTGCGCGTGACTCGGCTTTTTTCCATACTACTTGTCGCGGCAAGAGCGGTTTTCTCGCTCCGAAAAGAGCTAGAGGTAATTTTCTATGGACCGAAGGTGCGTCAAGAGCGCGTAGAGAAATCATACTAGACGTGCTGGCTAGTAAAAAAATATGGGAATATAAATCAAACCATTGACACGAAAAAAAGGCCACGCTTGACTTCAATTCGTATTGTGTGTGGTCGTGCGGTTGATCCTGGAGAATAATTCTCAACTAAACCATGATTGGATCGCGTGCGAATCATAACTTTTAAATCATTCTAGTTTCTAGCTTTTGACACATTCGGTACCGCGCTAATCATTTAACAGCCGTTAGAACTATTTTGATAGATTTGCCCTCAGACGGATCAGGTCAGTTACGTCCTTTTCCCTGAACGTCCATCGCCCGAATTCCTTGTACGACCACTTCCCTGAACGGACATTTCCCCGAACGGGCATTTACCCGAACGGCCATTTCCCCGAACGGACATTTACCCGAACGGCCATTTCCCCAAACGGGCATTATACCGAACTTCCGTGTCCCAAATTTATTCTCCCCCCAAACAGCCAATACCCCGAACGGGCATTCTACAGGATGTAACAAAACACTCTAGTATAGTTTAAGGGGGTGCTTTAGACCATCAAACTGAACAACTTTCATTTGTACATGGTGGATTTTTGGGACGGCAGCGAAACGTTCTTAAGAGACTATCCTTTAAGGCTGTCAGTCACGGTATAAAAGTCAAGTTTAGGACGATTCGTAATTCAGCACAGTTGAATAGTAATTGGATTGCAATTAGGATTGAACTTTGATGTTTAAATTAGCGCGATCGCCCTCTAGATTTATAGGACAGGTGGGTCATTGGTGGGTGGGTATTTTCTAAGTTGCTTCCAAGTGGTTGGCCTGTACAACTTGTTTAGCATAATGTCGATTAATCGAGCACAAATATTATCTAACTCGGCAACATGTGAAGTGAATGTGTTCAAAAAGGTCACAGGTCGTAGCATCGTCTCAACATTAGCACTTTGATCACACTCTCAGGCTCGTACCTAACGAATAGAATCCGTGTTACGTGTTATACTATCTAACATACCTACCTAATTATTAAGTGTGTAACATACCTACCAATTTATAAGTGTTTACTAAGTTACCTACTTATACGAGTATCTAAGCGTCTGGTTCCGTCCAGTTCTTTTTGTGGATGTTGTACGAAACATGTTTTTTTACGTACCTAGCATCTTCAATTTCCCACTGCTGGGCAAATGTCTCCCCTTTTACTCTCCAATCCTCTCTGTTGTGTATAAATTCTTGGCAACTATGCAAAAATGCATCCATGTTGTCTCTCCACGTCTTTCTGGGTCTACCTCGACGCCGGTGACCATCCTGGGGAACCCAGTCTGTGGAGATTTTGGCCCACCTTTCCGAATGCATGCGACAGACATTTCCGGAGAAAAATAGATTATTTCTTAGTAGACGTTCGGAATATCTCTGACTACCCTCTCGGGAATATAGTCGTGAGCATATGCTAGGCTAGAAGACATTGCAAGACCTTATAAACTATGTCAGTATTAGTAATATCACACACGATGACGAATTGACGGAGCGGCAGACGTCAGTCCGTCATTTGTGAAGCAAAAAAATAAAAAAAATGTTTATTTCACTCACTTAGCCTTATATTATATAATAAAAGCCGTCCAAATGCGTGTCGGATCGGAGCATAATAGGGTTTTGTAGCCGTTGTAATTTTTTCGATGTAATTTTTTAAAATTTTCGATGAAGATATTTGCTAAGAGCTACCATAATATTCGCGAAAATTTTCAGATTTTTAACTTCTGTATTTCAAAAATAGATACCTACACCCTATTTCTAACTTTGAGCGCCAATATCTCGAGACAAAAGCATTAAATTATAAATTTATTTTGTTCCCTTATACAAGACCCAACGACACCACTCAATGGGGTAGGAAACAAAAAGAAACCATCAGATGCTTGGAGAGATCTCTAGTAAATGCCTGCGGGTTATGTACCTACGTTCCAAGACAATATTGATTAAAAGCACTTGTTTTTTCCAGCATTTCGATTGGGATCACCAAACACAGTCCTACATCCTCTCATCATTCTTCTGGGGCTACGTGATCCTACAGATTCCCGGTGGAGAACTAGCCAAGAAGTACGGTGGAAAGACTCTTTTTCTTATTTCTGTGTCCGTGAATTCGGCTTTATCCCTGCTGATTCCCATTGGAGCACGAGTTGTAAGTTTATCATAAGACATCCCTTTATATTTCTAATAAAATAATTATTTGAAAAAGTAAAGTACAACAACATTTATATGATTTAAAAGTATAAGGCACGCGTGGCTAGCTAACCATAGGAATTGACTAATCTCTGTGATATTCTAATAGACAACGATATCAATGTACTAATTACGTCTATGCTAATAGACAACAATCGAGGCCACGTGCTGCTCTTTTATTGTTTCACCTTTTACGTAAATTGCTAGAGTACGTGCTCTATTAAACCCAGACTTTCTGAACAGGGTGATTGGCAACTGGTATGCGCCTGCAGAGTTTTTCAAGGCCTCACCCAAGCCTTCGTTTATTCCTCTATGCATCACCTCATCAGTCAGTGGGTACCTTTAGATGAGAAAGGACTTCTTACTACTATAATTTATGCTGGTAAGTTTACTGACTTATTTACTTATAAAGCAACGCTACAAATAATTTTACAGCTATACTCGTATGTGCAAGCATTAGAATTTTTTCTCACTTCTCTAAAACTTCTAAACACCACGTTGATGGTGAGCTTTAGGAACATAATTATATTGTAAAGGCCTTGAAGTTTGTTAACTTATTTACCTACCAGCTCTTGCACTGGAAGGTCTATCATCCGGAGTCAGGCAGCTGCTAAGATGACGCCAGATGTAATCATCTTGTTCAGATGGGAGGTGAACATCAAAGCCGTTGTCATGGCTGGTTTGAGGGTTGATACAGCCGCACTGCCGCACATTGCGGTAATTGTGATTTCCGTAACTCATCTGCACAAGGTTGAAACTATCATCGTTGTGGCCACAACAGCACTGCTATACATATCTAGCCTTCTGCTTGGTATTTTTTTGCGGCACGCGCGGTTTAACACTTCCTTAAAAGGGACGTTGGCTCCACGGGGGTCATAAAATGAGGATGATGCTTGTTGGATAGATCAATAAGCTCTGTGTAAATATAACTTTCAAATTTGAATTATTTACAGGTAGTCAACTAGGAATAGCTGCGCAACTCATGGCGTCTGGCTTCTTGGCAAATTCGTACGGCTGGCAATCCATATTCTACGTCAATGGCGTCTTAGGTACAATATGGTCGATCGCTTACGTGATCTTTGGATCAGGGTCTCCTGAACAATCGAATCTAATTTCTGATGAAGAAATGAATTATATACAGAAGTCTTTGGGGAGAATTGAAAAGCAAAAGGTAAATAAAAATACTTGAAAATCAAACAGCAAAATTCAACTTATCGCATCTATATACCTACTCGTAAATATCCATTCTGTCTGTAGAGAAAGTCACGTCTACCGTTTCCTGGTTTGTTGTGTCCACATATACACATATAAAACGTATCTTAAAGTAACAAAAAATTTACCAGTATCTTTTACATTCTACATACTCAAATTATTCCGAATTTTGTGATTGAGATGGTGCCAAGTCAATATTGCGATCAACTGTGATAAAATAATCACATTTTTAATTTAGGGAAATATCATTAACATACTAATAACAGAAAAAACACTTTTATTTTTAATATTCATGTCATAATAACATTACCTACTTCTGTATGTGTATAAATGGAAAGACAAGTTTATTATTAGAGATCTAAATTTTAGACATCGTCATCATCATCATTTTATTTAAGAGCTACGCTCTTGTCGGTGGAGTATACGCCAATCCTGTCTCATTTCCGCTAGTGTTCTTGATACGACACGACATCCACCTTTTCCTTCCTTTTCCTTTCACTTGGGCTAGATAAGTGCACATGACGCATTGACGCAGCGGTAGACGTCAGTCCGTCATTTGTGAAGCGAGGAGTTGTATGAAACCGCACGTAGAAGCACACACGGTGACGCATTGACGCACCGGGTGTGGTTCTAAGGACTGACATCTGCCGCTCCGTTAGTGCGTCATCGTGTGTGAACACACTAGCTCTGTCTGGGTCTTACTCTGCCTCTTTTCCCTTCTATCTACCGTTCCAATATGGTTTTAAAGAAATAATATTTTGAGTAAATACGAGCAATTTGATGAAAATGACAAAAACTCTTCAATTCCAGGTATACCCTACTCCGTGGCTAAAGATCTTCACATCGGTGCCGTTCTGGGCTGTGATTGTCGCCCACTGTGGTCAGAACTGGGGCTTCTTCACACTCATGACTGAGATGCCGACCTACATGTCCAAAGTTCTTAACGTCAATTTGAAGAGCGTAAGGTTTTTAAATTTTACCCGACTGCGCCAGAAAGAGGGTTATTTTTAAAATTTATTATTTCGGCCGTGTGGTTTCGGCTTAGAATGGACCACCCCCATTGTTCTCTTGGGTGTCGTACGGGGCGACTAAGGGACTAAAGGTTTCTTGTGCAGTGTTTATGTGGGTGAAATGCTAGCCACCTCTCACCAGTTGATTCCATCCTGAAACTTAAATTGCTAAATGTGAGCTTTGCCACAATAGTACTGTAGCCATGGGACTTTGTAGTTACCAAAATTATTACCGATTGTCGTTTATAAATTGTTGTAAGGTATTAAATTACTAATATAAAAACCTAAGTCTTACAGATCACAATCCCCCGTAACAAAAAAAAGGATATATTGTTTTAATTTTACCTAATTTTTTTCTACACTGTCATGTTCTTCATCTTTGTTCAATACCCATACGTAAAGTTAGTTCGGTCAGGGAAACCTCTTAATGTTTCGGTTGGTGATCTGGAGCTGACGATGGTGGTGCTTATGTTTCACAGAATGGCGTTCTTTCATCCCTCCCATACCTGGCAATGTACCTACTGAGCTTCCCCATGGGTGCAATGACAGATGTTATAATCAGGAAGAAATGGCTCAGTGTCACCAACACTAGGAAACTATTCAATTCCATTGGTAAGAATTTTAACATCATCGATCATTAATTCAACAACTAGACACCGTTTCATGTAAAATCAGAGCAAATTGTTTTTCGAATTGACATAATATGTATACTATCAGCGAGTGATGTTTGCTGTCTGATGATGCAATACTAAGACAAAAGTGTCCTCTGATATTCTCTCTGTCTTCCGTCACTCGGCTGTAGGTTCGAGATATCTAAGTGATACTACCAACCGGCTGCAGATTTTGCAAGGAGGCGATGGAAACTCATCTGCACCTTCTATGTGACTATGCGCCCCCTTATTTACAAACGAAGTAATCATCTAGGCAGACAGGTATTGACACCGGATGAGATACAAATCCCTATCAAAAACCTACTACGATTTCCAGCCACAGTAGGGATTAGTAGGGAAACTAGGGAACTATAAAAAAGGCGTTCACAAAGAACCAGCGATAGTCTGAGTGGAATAGAAGAAAGCCTGCCAAGGCCCTTAACCCCCAAATAAAAAAAGGGATGAGCTGGACAGAATATCCTGCGTTGTACAAAGAAATAACAACGCTAAGACAAAGTCCCTTAGATACATTTTTGGTCGTATCGTCTGGCAGCGGAAAAGAGTAGCAGCAGTTAAACGTATCGTTTTCCGAGTGAATAATGCATCTGTTACACAATAACTCTTTAGTAATCTGAGGTATAGGTCTTCTCACGTCATAAACAACCATCCTTCACTTTTCTCATCCATTGTTTGACCACGACCTACGATGTGATTACTAACCAAATATAATTCTCCAGGTCTATGGGGCCCAGCGTTGGCTTTGATTGGATTATCGTACACCCCTGAAAATAACTTACCAATTGCTGTGATCATGCTGACTATAAGCGTGGGGATCAACGCTGGCCAATTTGCTGGATACTTGGTAAATATTTCTGATGTGATTTCCCAGAAAAACACCGAGCATAGCTCTCTCCATAGCTCGCTGAGCGACCTTGAATTGATGAACTAGTCCTATCGTCATGGTCCACGTTTTCGCACCATAGGTCATCAGCATCACTGATAGAAGATAGATGAAGTAATATGAAAGAGAACTAAAATGGTTGACATAACTAAGAAAATTTGCAAGCTGTAGTCGCAATGGGCTGGTCATATCTGCCGAAGAACTGACAACCGATGGAATATCAGAGTCGAAACCGCGAGCTGATAGGTGGAGTGTGGGACGTCCTGCTGCCCGTGGGCGACCTAAAAAAAGTTGCGGGGAGTGACTGGATGAGGAAGGCCGAGATCAGAGTTTTGTATTCTCTTGGCCCAAGGGGTGCCAACAGGACTCTAATTCTAAGCCTACCCCGCGCCATTTGTAATTCTGTCCATCTGTCCTAACTTTAAAGGGCTGTATCTTTTGAACTGTAACAGGTAGACGGTTGAAATTTTCACAAAGAATTATGTAAAATTTACAAAATGAAAAAAGTTTTAAGTTTAAAAGGCAGTCCCCATACAAATAACGGTAATAGATACAAGCGTCAAACTTGGTGTGATCATATATAGTGAAAACTCTAAAACTAAACAACAAATAATATAAACGGAGAAAGTTCTTGGTAAATATTATGTAGTACTGTAGTGGTACGGAACCCAACCAGCATTTGGCCGGTGTTTCAGAGGTTTGCTTCTAATTGGTTGTGCCAAATTAGATTTGTAACTGACGTAATTTTTAAACTATACTTATTTCCAGTTAGTCCACATCGACTTGGCACCGAACTTCAGCGCCTCATTGATGGGCATCACCAACTTCTTGGCAAACATCATCAGCATCATAGCACCACTCGTGTGCGGCATCATTGTTAAAGATGAGGTATTTATGATCTTATTTCCATTGAACTTCACCTCCTCACTCATCACCAACTTGTTGCCTAACATCATCAGCATCATAGCACCACTCGTGTGCGGCATCATTGTTAAAGATGAGGTACCGTATTTATGATCTTAGTCACAATAAACTTCAGTTCCTCACTGATCACCGACTTGTTGGCTAACATCATCAGCATCACATCATCACTCGTGTGCCGCATCATTTCTAAAGAAGAGGGATTTATGATCTATGTCTAATTGAACTTCAGCTCCTCACTGATTGCCAACTTGTTGGCTAACATTATCAGCATCATAGCACCACTAGTGCCACAAACGATCGGTGCAATGTGTCTATGAGTATAAATGAAGTCCCTACTTTATGGGTGCATTAATCGATGAAACATTACTTCTTCGAACCTGGCAACCTTAGAGTTGCAGCAGACTGAGAGGTCGGTCTCTTTCCAATGGCACCTCATTTACTTCTCAAACAGATAGCTTTGTGCAATTATTGGAAAAAATAATCATAGCAAGGTGCTTCCGGCAAGAGTTTGCTAGGCAACCCGGCGGCGTTGTATGAATCGATATGTAAACTTTCACTTGAATCACATTTCGTTCACCAAACAAATAAGTACATATTTTAGGATGGATCTTATTAATGTCATCGAAAAATTCAAGCATAATTTTGAATCATCACCTACCATAAGTTAGTATCAGATCTTAGTATCTCAAGGAGTGCTCTCATGATGTTACAGACCAACCCAGCTGACTGGCGTCTAGTGTTCTACGTGGCCTCAGGAGTTTACTTCTTCTGCAATCTGTTCTTCATCATCTTCTGCACTTCGGATAGACAACCTTGGAATGAACCCAAACAACAACATGATCTTGGTATGTGGGTACCTATATAGGTACCTAGGTACTTGTCTATAATCATCTTCATAGCATAGCATACACTCACGACTATATTTCCTGACTGAGATAATTCTGAAAATTCAGCAATTCTACGTTTCACCAGTAGTATCCGAAACTCTGTCCCAGTGCGACGGGGAGTGAGCCCTAACCAATATACCTACATATACATATTAATCTATAGTGAGCCCGTTGCCACCTATTAATGGACAGTGGGTACAATCGTCTTCACATTTTTTGACGGTCCTATAGCTCATTCTATCGTAAACCCCGTTGGGGAATTATATTTGAACGATGAAATAAGAACATGCAGATTATTTATTTTCAATAAAGTATCGAGATCAAGTAGTTTAGTTGGTATTGTCTAAACTTCTTGAACGAATTTAAAAAAGGAAGGAGGTAGCCACGACATTAGTCAAATTCTTTTTTCGTCAAATTCTTATTTCGTCAAGTCCTTGTTTACCTGCTAGTATTTATTTTGTGCCGAGACTTACTACTTATTATTTAGTCTAAGTAATCAGTCTATCAATCATTTATTTAAATCAAGTAAAATTTAAACATAATTTTGTTATTATAACATAACACCAAAATAATAACATAATTTTTTTATCTTTTTTTTACAGAAATGAAAACTAACAACACCGTATCCAACAAGATCTCGATGAAAGTAAAATAAATAGGTGCACTTAATTACTTTAAGTATTTATTTTTGTACTTACCTGAACTAAATAACTAGAAAAAAACAAGCATTCATTGTTTTAATTTAAAAAATAAGTATTCATATCATGTGGTAGGTACCTAGTATGTAAGTGCGTTCACACACGATGACGCACTGACGGAGCGGCAGATGTCAGTCCATAGAACCACACCTTTCTGCCATCTGCTGTTCTATACTAAACTGCAATTCCTATTCGACTCAAATGCCCTATTGTAGTGATATTAAACTCAGGTACGTAGGAACGCATATTGTGTGAAAATTTCAACTGTCTAGCTCTTACGGTTCAAAAGTTACAGCCCTAAATATGTAGGACGGGCGGACGGACGGACAACGTAGGGTCAACAATAGGGTCCCGTTTTCACCTTTTGAGTACGGAACCCTAAAAAGAGCTCCGTGGAGCTCTTTGGGTTCTGCCATTTCAGGAAAGTTGATTGGAAATCTAGTTTTGTTATGTATAAGATACCTTATTATCAATGCCCAGAAAAAATAAAATTGAAAAAAGTCTTCTTTTTTTTTTGTAAATTACTCATTACACAATGAGCAATTATTGCTATATTGGTAACCTCAGGTTGTTTAAAAGGTCTCTGATCATCCCAAAGGCGGTAGGTATGTGCTAGAAGTCAACAGAGTCAAATAACTAGACGGTATCTTAATTTTGTTCCAACAGTACCCTATCCATCTTCTGCTGCATTGTATAAACGAACCACTTACCAGGATCCTCTCAAAAATCGTCGTCTTATCTTATTAAGAAAGTACTTACTTTTATTAAACCAATTTACCGACACCGATAAGGGGTGTTTTAACACCGTTTTACTATAGTTTACCTAAACACTTGTTAGCGGGTCAAACCCATTTGTTTAAGTTAATCAGGACCTTTTGAATCTGCGTGCTGTTTACGAGATTTTATCAAGAACCTTGTATGGGACAAGGTATGGGATGCAGCGGGGAAATAAAACAGGTAATAATTTATGTATTATTAAAGAATAAATTAAAAAAAAAAGTTGTTATTACGCTGTGCTATAGTGATCTATTCATGATATTTAATCATGTGTCTATACGTTCTATATCTTTGTATATCGAGTAAAGCTCTGCAATGAGTGTGACAATGAGTATAATAATTAATAACTAACAAACAATGGGGGGTCTGAGTTTTATATTAGAGACTACACAACTGGTAGGACGCGTAATGCAGGAAGCCCTTCAGTGCCGCCGTGGACCATAGATCTGAGAAAGGTACGAGTAGTAGGACGAAGATGACATCAAATAAAATTCCGGGGAAATAACTTAAGGGGCTACCTGCCGGTTTTGGGTAATTTTGTAACCATTTTATTCATTAACTATAGCACTTTTTCTACAGGATATGAGAAGTGATGTGGTTTTTCTAGAAATCGATTTTAATGAATAAAACCGAAGAAAATGGACTCTAAAGTCACCCCTTTTTTTCCAGTTGTAACCATTTTACTCTTACATTTTTAATCGGAACAAAATGAAAATTTACTATATTGTTCACAATACAATTTAAAATGATGTGGTTTTTTTACTTTTTCAAAATTAAAAAGAAAACAGCAAAATTCTGACCGGAGCCACGCGCTCTTTCTCATCGATTAGTATGGAGTGTGAGTGAGCGGAGAGTGGTCCACGGCTGATACGCCTTAATAAGGTATGATTTTCTGATACAATCTTAATCGAAAAAATCATCTCACTCGCACTCACTAAACATGTAATGTGCTAGACTCTAAAAAGTAAGCCCGTTTGTATGTTTGCAGGGTGTGCTCAGAGCGTGCTTAAGAGACAGAAAACACTCATCGCTTATAACTTAAAAACGGACACAAGATTTAAGCGGAAATTAAACGTTTTGTGTAACGTTGGAGCGAAAAGAATGTTTTTCAAGATAAGAGAGGAAGTAACGACGTTTTTCAACCTTAAGATTAAAATGTAGGTGCTTTAATAAACGCTTTACGAGATTACAATGTCGAACAAAGGGGGCTTTGTTTGCTTGCGTGGGAGAAGGATTCGTCTTCAGTACACACGTACTACCTGTGCCCAAGCTTACCTACGACTGGGGGATCGGAACTTGGCTACAGGTATAGTCCATACCTGGTGATGATTTCTTTTTACCGATTTCAACTAAAGTGACCACTTAGTTACAAAGTGGGAGGGACGCAGGACATAAACGCTTTACGAGATTACAATGTCGAACAAAGGGGGCTTTGTTTGCTTGCGTGGGAGAAGGATTCGTCTTCAGTACACACGTACTACCTGTGCCCAAGCTTACCTACGACTGGGGGATCGGAACTTGGCTACAGGTATAGTCCATACCTGGTGATGATTTCTTTTTACCGATTTAAACTAAAGTGACCACTTAGTTACAAAGTGGGAGGGACGCAGGACATATTTTTAAGTGCAAAGTTTTTGTTTACAAAAGACGCATACGTTTTCGAGTTTACAGAGAAATTTATTCCGAGAGCGCAAATGCGCGCTGCATACAAACGTACTATGGTTATATTAACCAATTAAAGTCAGTTAAATATTTCAGAAACAATCTAGAAACGAATCTCTATGTTTGTATGAAGTTAGATTTTCGTTAAAATATACAGTTTTAATTCTAGGATTAATTTAAGATTTGTATGGTAATCTTTGAGGCACTGTAACTTTAAAACTATACAAATTAACGAAAATCGGACGCAATACAAGCATAGAGATTTGTTTCTAGATTGTTTCTGCAAAATTTCATTGACTTTTATTGGTTGGTACCGTATTAAAAATATCACCATAGTACGTTTGTATGGAGCGCGCTGATAATTATATACCCTTACCAAGCCTCCTAGTTTTATTAAATTGCTTATTAATACCTAATTATACACCATTTAAAAAAAAACAAGATGATTAGGTACCTTTTGGTATTAATTGTGTAGGTTAGGTTAGGTTAGTTATCTACTAATATTACACATAGTTTAGTAGATAACCTACACAATAGTTTTACTAATAAATTAGATAAAAAGTTGCCTACTACTTTAGTACCTACAGTTTGTAACAAGCTAGGAAATTAACATGCAAATAAATATACTTGGTGGCATTTTCATTAGCATTCCCCCTTCGTGGCTGCAACGTGCTTTAGATTCCTTCACACAGATAAATTAAATTATTACCTAAACAATTTTATTACACGCTTAATATATTTTAACAAATTATCGGACGGTTTCACCACTTTCTGACAGATCGTTGGACATATTTCGTATAACAGGAAATTGTTATCATTAGCATCCTTTTAAACTAAGAGTTTACCCATCCAACTGAATAACTTTGACTATGAGAGCGAACGGATCGGAGCAAAAAAATATTTGCTGTTGCATACATTTGAGTCGAGTAGGCAGTGCATTGCAGTAGTTCGAACAGCAGATTTTTGCTCCATCTGCTGTCAGATAAGCATCTGACAGATCGTTCTATCTAGACATCTATGCTATTCAGGGTGTTAGGGTAAACAGTAAAACAAAAAAAAATCTAAAAGCTGATTGGATTTAGTATGGAGAGTCCACAATTTGTTTGCTTTTGCCTATAATTGTATTCCTTATGGAAACTTTTTCAGTATTATGGGTACAATCACCCCTGAAAGTAATGAAAATGTTTACCCAAACTCCCTGTATATAATAGCTTTATTGGGAACCTCCGTGCCTGTCGTTTATCAGATTTCCATTAAAATATTGTAATATCTACTTAGTAATAAAATATTAATATTGTTTACAAATCTGTACGTAAATCTGATAGAACTGTAAAAGAAAATGTTTCATAATTTAGATCTCAATTGCTTCATCAATGAATCCATCTTCACACTTCTATTTACCATTATTCGTTGCCCCTTTTTTAACGTTTTTGTTTTGTGTGGATTCATATTTTCTTGTCAATTTCATTCTTTATTAGATGTTTTTCGTTGATTGAGCCCAAATTACCTTGTGACTGGTTTACTTATTATATTATTTATAGAATTCTTTATCACGTAGACTTGATGCCAATGTTTAGACTCCGCTACTGAATTTCGAAGTATGCAATTCCGGAATTCGTGAGATCTAATGTATACCATTACGATGTTCGTCAGTTTGAAAGTACAATGTCGCGACGTTTGAAATTCCGTATTTCGTGAGAACTACAGTATAAAAGTACGATGTTCATTAGTTCGGAGAACACTTTCGCGCGGTATGAAATGCCGCAGTTTGAGAGATTCAAAGTATACTAGTACGATGTACGTCAGTTCGAAAGTGCACTGTAGCGAAGTACGAAATAAGCTTAGGTAATATTATTTAGCTACTATGTTCAAGACCAAGCACGTATCCAGACTTTTGTTTCGGAGGGGATTTTCATAGAAAAACGTAGAAAAAGTAGGTGCTGTAATCACTTTTCCATACAAATATTCGGATTTCGGGGGATACGTGCCTGTTCAGGACCTCAAAATACAGTGTGACAGTAAAGGTAATTAAACAAAGGTCAATTCTAAATAAACGAGTTTTATTCAAAAAATGGGTAAGATAATATAAGGAAAAATATAATGCATAGAAAATTATCCGAAGAAAACATATTTCAAAATACGCACATAGTATTTTTGGTTACTGTAAGTATGAAAGTAACATGCAATACAGGCATAGCGCCTGGAGTAATGTAATAAGCAAAGTAGTATATCAAGAAGTTAACTCGACTCCCTATCAAAGGCACATTATTATGGATGGTATTTATTATCGTTGTTAATAATTTAATATCATATTTTTTTGCGGAAGTATATATTAGTGTTTGATAATAGCATTAGTATTCTTTTTATTACAAATGCAATGCAATTTTGCAATCAAGCACATTTATTTACTTTATAATTGAATTAGGGTGGGTAGTTCATATTTTTTTTAGATATCTTCACAAAAACACTGTTTTTAGTTCATCGCTTTCCTTTCCCGTGTAAAAATGGAGAATAAATGTACATTTGTAAAATCTTCCAAGGGAAATGAACTTTTGTTTAAAGATGGGTTTCTATATATGCTAAATAAAAAGTGCAATGACGTGTTTTACTGGAGTTGCATAAGAAAAAAATCTTCAAGTTGTGGTGCTGCGGTGACTACACGAAAAGACGGTGATGATCATTATGTACTTAAAGTGAACAATACTTCACATCTTCACGAACCGGACCAGGATACTGCGAAGGTGCATGATGTGAGGCATTCATTAAAAAGAAAAGCTGCTGATAGTTTTGACCGGCCTGGGCAAATAATACAAAAATGCATACAAAATGTACCTAGTACGTCGGCTCCGTACATGCCCTCAAAAGAAGCCATGCGTTTGGTGATTCATCGAGAAAGGGTGCGACATGAACCGAGTCTACCAAAAACCTTGAAAGACTTCATCGTGCCTGAAGAATTTACCAAAATTGAAGGCGAACAATTTCTGATTGGGCATTATATTGACGATAAAGACATTATTCTTGTATTTAGTACGAAACAAAATCTTCGTCTTTTAGATTTATCCCGATTTTGGATAATGGATGGGACATTTCAGTGTTGCCCAGACTTGTTCTACCAGATGTATACAATACACGGACAAGTAGGCCAAAACGTTGATACGAGACAAATACTGCCACTTGTTTATGGTTTATTGTCGAGTAAAACTGAGCGAGCATACGGCATCTTTTTGCAAATTGTGTTAAGATTTACACTAAATGAAATAAATATTCAACTCAACCCTGAAACCATCATCACGGATTTTGAGTTAGCTGCGATAAAAGCTAGTCAAAATGCCTTCCCTACTACACAACATAAATGTTGTTTCTTCCACTTATCACAAAATATATGGAAGCATATCCAAAAAGAGGGTTTGTCAAAAAAGTATATCAGCAACAGTGAATTCGCGCATAAAATGCGACACCTAGCGGCGCTGGCTTATTTAGATCCGACTGAAATACCAGAGGCATTTGAAATTATTCGCGACCAAGTTATAGCCAACGAAGGAGGAAAAGTAACCGATTGGTTTTTTAAATATTATGTTGGGGGAGCATATCAACGTGTATCCAGAGTTCAATCCGCGTCAAGGCAGAATTTTCAATTGAAAAGGTTGCCTCCAATATTTCCGCCTCGGATGTGGTCTGTTTTGGATTGTGTGAAAGCAGACATTCCCACAACGCAAAATAACATAGAAAACTGGCATAATCGTTGGAACAGCCTTTTAAACCGGAAAAAAATGAATATATACAAAACACTGAAGGAACTGAAAAAAGAACAGAAAAATACAATTATGGAAATTGAAAGAATAACGGCTAATATAAAAAAACGTAAAAACAAGATGTCAAATCATCTTTTGAAAATCAAAGAACATGTATTACAAAAAGAAACAATGGATTTAAAAGAGTATTTGAGTGGTCTAGCATACATAATATATATGAAAACGTAATATTTTTTTGTTCAAATATTGTAAAGATTAATGTTAAGTTTATTGAGCCTGTTGATTTTATGGTTTCAGTTGAACGTAAATATAATTGAAGTTAATTATAAATATTATGTGCGTATTTTGAAATATGTTTTCTTCGGATAATTTTCTATGCATTATATTTTTCCTTATATTATCTTACCCATTTTTTGAATAAAACTCGTTTATTTAGAATTGACCTTTGTTTAATTACCTTTACTGTCACACTGTATTTTGAGGTCCTGAACAGGCACGTATCCCCCGAAATCCGAATATTTGTATGGAAAAGTGATTACAGCACCTACTTTTTCTACGTTTTTCTATGAAAATCCCCTCCGAAACAAAAGTCTGGATACGTGCTTGGTCTTGAACATAGTAGCTAAATAATATTACCTAAGCTTATTTCGTACTTCGCTACAGTGCACTTTCGAACTGACGTACATCGTACTAGTATACTTTGAATCTCTCAAACTGCGGCATTTCATACCGCGCGAAAGTGTACTCCGAACTAATGAACATCGTACTTTTATACTGTAGTTCTCACGAAATACGGAATTTCAAACGTCGCGACATTGTACTTTCAAACTGACGAACATCGTAATGGTATACATTAGATCTCACGAATTCCGGAATTGCATACTTCGAAATTCAGTAGCGGAGTCCAATGTTTATTGTATGCTGAGAACACGGACTTAGAGAGATAGAATATGACGCAAACTGTACCGCAGTACCAAATATGCATGTCAGTTCATATTGAAAGAGCAGCGGCTGACAGTTATACAGGGTGTAAAAAAAGTATCATTTACCTTTAAACCACATATTATACTCTACCCATCAAACTGAACAACTTTGACTTTGGGAGCAAGAATTAGCGCAAAAAAAAAATCTGCTGTCTTTGAGTCGAGTAGGCGCTTCAGTTTCGTATGGAACAGGTTTTTTTTTTTGCACTGACATAGTAAATATAGTAAAAGTTGTTCAGTTTGATGGGTAGTGTATGTGGTTTAAAGGTTAATGATACTTTACCACAGAATAGGTTTGGTATATACTATATAGTTCTGTCTATCTGACTTCAGATACCCCCCCCCCCCCCCCCCCCCCCCCTCACACTTGAGGGAAAAGTGAGGGAACTCGAGCAAGGGAATGCAGTCAGGCGCGCGCACCCGTTAGATTTGTCTACATAAAATTGAGTCTTTTCAGTGCATAAAAACGTTGAAAAATTACGGTAAATTAACAATATCATTATTCTTTAGCTCAAATACTATTTTTAATAACTGAACGAACAATAAAAAGTAATGAAATGTAGATGATGTTTATACAATGCGCGGTAAGACAACCTACACATATGTCAAAGACAATTTGCACCTAGTGCGCATGTGCGAACGTCATCATGTCAAATCCAAAATGTTGTTAGTAGTGCCGGACCTGTGACTTTACCTTACACCCTGTATATGAATTTCATAGGTACCAGTATCATTCTAATTTCGCACAACTTTCATACGAATCTCATAATAGGTTTATATGAGTTTCACACTAGGCTCAAATGAATTTCATACGAGTCTCATACAAGTTTCATACGAGTATCATAACTTCGAAACGAGTTTCATAATGCGTATGAGTCTTTCCTACAAGTTTAATACGATAATACGAATGCGTTTATCTATAGTCTCTATGTCAGTGGTTGGAGAGATTTTTTAGAGACAAAATATTTTTCGTCGAAGGAATTTTACTAAAACCACATCATTATATTTTCTATGTAATTTATTCTACAAGTTTTATGTGTGACTTTGTTATTCGTAACATTTTCGAGAATATGATTTGTGAAAAAAATTAAGATTGTAAAAGTACTTTTTTTATCTGGGTACACATTTTGTTATTAGAACCATTCGTTACCTAACTAAATATTCATTGGTGAAATACATTAAAACATAAATATGTTTCTTGGAAACCGATAACTAAAACTTTTGTTGTGGTGCCTGGAAACTTATAATTCTCAGGTTAACCTTATGGTATATCTTACGTTAGGCTCCATTCTCCCACAATTTGTTGTTGGTTTTAAAATGTTTGTATGTATTCATTGAATAGGTACTCGTACTTGATGTTTACTACAGATTAACGTAAACAAGGTGTAACAAACAACTTTCAATATACCTACCTAGAGCCAACTTCAGAATCGAAAAAAAAAATCGATGTTTCATATAAAACCAATTTTTTGTGTGGGACACCTGATTTATTTTTCTTGAATTTTGCTCCATAGTAAGAATTGCTAAGCTAAAGTGGCAGTGGGCGGGGCACATTGCTCGCAGAACCGATGGCCGATGGGGCTGGAAGGTTCTCGAGTGGCGGCCGCGTACCGGAAAGCGCAGCGTACCCACCCGGTGGAGCGACGACCTGGTGAAGGCGACGGGAAACCGTTGGATGAGGGCAACGCAGGACCGGTCGTTGTGGTGATCCTTGTGGGAGGCCTATGTCCAGCAGTAGATGTTCATCGGCTGAGATGATGATGATGAGTAAAAATTGATCGGTTTGATGTTCTAAAGTTTAGATTAGAGTGAATATAAAAGGTGTGGTTTAGTTTAGACTAACTAATTTTCAATCCCCCTGTTAAATATTACTAGGATGTTTAGTTAAACCATAGATAAAGTATATTGAGCCTCACGATTCTACCTAATAAAACAAAAGTGGTCAACTTTCTTAGGTTGGTGTGCGTGAGGCATCACACAACTTATCTCTGTGTGTGTACGTGTATACCGATTACCGACACGGTTTATCACCCTAGACTTATGTGATACTTTTTTCGACGCGTTCGTAGCTTCGACTGTCTATCTTGACATATAACTTATCAAAGAGTTAAACCTTGTAGAGTTGTGAGTAATAGCATAATTTAGGCATAATTCGACCAAACATAGATTTATAGAAGAAACTATACAAGGAACAGTTTTAATTTTGGTGTTTACACACCCCGTACTAAAAGAACGAATGTATAATTCACCTAAAGAAAGAGGTCGTTGTATCCGTACTTATTGCAATGTGAGGTTATACAGTTTTAATTTGTTAGGTTTCTTTTTATTATAATTTTTTTAATTATGTGACATTGACATTTCATCTAGATTAGCCTAAGAAAGAAAGAAGCATCACTGTTGCGCAGGGTGGCAGAGGCAGTGGTAATAGCATCCTGAAGGCAACGATTATAGATCAGAATCAACTACTAGCTAGTCACACAGTACCTACAATGTCCCTAAAGATAATAAAATCAATTGTGCGCCAAAACGTTACAAATATTTCGCAGTAAAGTTTCTATAGTTCGAAGTTGAACATTCAAGACGAATAAATAGTTTGGAATACTGTACTTATCGAAAAGGGGCGGCCCTTAAACTACGTCCGAATTAATCTGCTTGTACAATGACCGGCAAACAACTTGACATCAATTATTTCTGCGCAGAACAAAATTAATAACGCTAAGTTGAAGAAATTTCCCAATCAGTGTTGCTTGCTGATTGTCCAGAGATTGCCGCCACACTATCGGTAGACTTATCCTTTGCTTAGAGATACCTAAAGGTAGCATTACGATCCTAGCTGCTGCCGCGACCGCGACCCACTGCTCTGTATGAATTTATATGAATCACTCACATGTTTGTGAGTGTGAGTCCTCCCGATCCTAGCGACTGAATCGCGCGACCGGTAGGCGTGGCTGGCGACAGAGTTGAGTCGTGCGACTCGGTCGCTCTTGAGGCAGTGCCGTAGTGATTATATTATCTATGGTAACTGCATCAACAGTGAGTTATGAATGGGTCGCCCCTCGCGGTCACTAAGATCGGAATGCTACCGGTTGACGGTCGCAAGGTTCTAGGCGACCAGGGTCGCTTAGTCGCCTGGTCGCGGTCGCGCGTCGTGGTCGCTAGCTACCTTAAGAGATATGTTTTCTTTTATTGTGTTTTTGTGGGCCTTTCGATTCAACCACTGAAACACAAAATCATGATGTGATGTACATGGGACATGTTGTGATTTCACTAGTATAAGGTCCAACTTAATATGCTAACACTTTTTTAAGGGGATGATCAGACCATTCAACTGAACAACTTTCTCTATGGGACCAACATCGAAATCTCGAAAAAAAAATGATTTCCCATACATTTCGGTCTGACCATCCCCATAAAAAATTGTCAGCATATTAAGTAGGACCCTGTATAGCAAAGTTTCTGACCACCTTGAAAGTGAACGTGAGTTTATATCATACACTAGCCACTTCATACAAACGCTCTGCCACTAACAAGAAGAGGTTCGTATTTGTGAGTATTTGAGTATACTGTGTAGAAGTGAGAAAGGACTACACCACTACTTACTGTAGCCTTCTTCCGTAACACCGCGAGCGGATGAGGTCAACTTTGGTGGGGGGAGTTTCCGTACTTTAACCTTAAGGTGGTTGCAGAGTTGTTAATTTCATACAAAACTTTATCGTAGAACACTCGTAGACGGTATTAATAAAAGTAATGTTATGGAAAAATAGCTTAGAAAAATTTAGATTGCGCGTATCAAATAATATTTACAATTTATAATATAATTACGAAGAAAATTTAATTTTTACGGCTTTGAAATGTAGTATGAATAATTTAAAGCTTTACATCTTCGTAATTTTATTATAAATTGTAAATATTATTTGATACGCGCAATCTAGATTTTCTAAGCAATTTTTCCATATATAAAAAAACATTACTTTTATTAATAACTACTACTATTACTTTTTCTTTTATTTTTTTTAATATTACTTTTTTATTTTTATATTTATTATTTATTTTATTATTAATACCGTCTACGAGTGTTCTACGACAAAGTTTTGTATGAAATTGACAACTCTGCAACCACCTTAATGTACTCTTTCTAAAACTGTGGTTTTTATTACGTACGAAGTGTAGACTTCGCAGAAAGAACCCGTAAATAATTTTATTAAAAGTTTCGAACATAATTACAAAACTAAGTTAAAAACAGACTTTCACTTGCAGAACATTAACTCGGGCGTTCCGTTATTTATGACCTACCCCCAGCTGTTAGTCTAGTTTATATTTACTACTTTTGTTGAGCTAAAGTTTTCGGGACATCTGTGCCAAGGTTCAAACGGACTAACACTTGTGGAGTTTATTTTATTATCTTCACTTTTTTAGCGTCTATGGTACACACGGCGACACATCAAGCTACGCAAAACTAAAATAAGCTGGCCGCGCGACGTTATACGTTATTCACCCTACGCGCGGCCATGCTTATAATGGTTTTGCGTAGCTTGATGTGTCGCTTTGTGTACGTTTTTTAAACTGGATGGATGTCAGAAGCAGAAGATGATCACAGTTTGCAGTTATATCACCGTGTGCAATGTATCCGAAATGGAGCGAAGTGGAGAGAACAAACACGGGTAGCTGACAAAATAGCCTGGAAAAGAGAGACTGATAGAGATAGACAAAGCGAGAGATAGAGAGAGACATAGAGAGAGCGAGAGATAGATAGAGAGAAAGAGACCGAGAGAGAGCGAGATACTTTAAGTTAGCGTTTGTCGGCGGAGAGCACGGGCTCGTGAGTAAATAACCCTTACAGAGACACAACTTCATACGATCGCGCTACGATTAAGACAACGATAAGATAGAGAGATAGAGAGATTTGGGGCTGACATAACCTCAGGGTTAAATGCCCTAATATTAAAAAAAAAACAATTAAAAAAAACGGTCAAGTGCGAGTCGGGATACTCACGCACTAAAGGGTTTAACACCACACCGCCACACATAGTTAACTTACAAAAAAGTTTTGTTTTCTCCGGGACCACTAGCGCGACACCGACTCACACTTGGCCGGTTTTTATTATTTGTTGTTTTACTCTAGATTTTGTTCCATAATGACACCAAGTTTGACGCTTGTATGTGTTACCGTTTTTACGATAGAGCGAGTAGAACAAACTTTGATAAAAACTAGTTTCTTGTATGAGGATCCCTTAATTTTCAACTTTTTGAAATTTTTATTAGCATAAGCATAATATGCTCACGATTATATTCCCCGAGGGGGTAGTCAGAGATATTCTGAGACCTCAGAATATCCACGTTCCACCAGTAGTACCGAAACTCTGTCCAGTGTGCCGGGGGGTGAGCCCGTAGCCACTTATAATGGACAGTGGGTACAATACACGCCTCGAAATTGAAGCATGCAGGTTTCCACACGATGTTTTCCTTCACCAAAAAGCCAGTGGTAAGTGAAATTGTTATTATTTGTTAACAAATCCGCTATAATAACTCACATTCTTTTTAAATTTCAAATGTCTTACTATTCCGTTTCCAAAGTTACAGGCAGACAGACAGACAGAAGGACGGAAGGCCAGTGTAGGTTTAGGGTCCCGTTTTCAACCAGTAGGGTACGAAACCGAAAAAAAGAATAAGATAGGATAAAACCAAAAGGTCCACCCCAGTCTAATTATTATTGGCATTAGTGCCATTAGTACTTAGTGGTTTGCTTAACATCCTGGACTCCATCTGGCGTCGACGTTATGGTAATTATTAAATTGCCGACTACAGCCAATTAAGTTTAATTGCCTTGAAACATTGCGTCCATTATTGTTGTAACAAACATTTTAAATTTGTCAACATTGTATTTACAATGTGATTCTGAAATGTATTTTTAATTGTGCCCATTACAATTTAAAATAGTATTTGGGTTTCTAGTAAGTAGAGAAGTATAACAATAATATTTTGCCAATATTACTTTAATTTTTTCATTGTTCGAACTAGTATGTAGTGACGAAAATTGAAATAGATAGGTACCTAGATTATGTTGAGATGTTAAAAAATGAAACATTCCAATACGCAATCAAGCAGTAACGACTCTAAGTCCATTATTTATGCTGCAATAACTGTGTTTATCTGAGCCTCCACAAGAGTTGGAACAGAAAGAACGAACAGAACAGGCTCCCGAAGTGTGTAGTCGTCCGTTTATCGGACGACTAGCAACAGCCCAATTTATAAGGCGAGACTAATGCCGGAAGGGGATAACCTATTTGTGTCGGTTGAAAAAATTTATGACATATTGATAAGGGTTATTTTTCGTAAAATCATTTGTTATAGTAGATTTTTTGGAAAACACCGCGTTCTGTTCGAACTCCTAGAGGCTGAGATAAACATAGTTATTGAGCATAAATAATGGACTTAGAGTCGTTACTGCTTGATTGTGTATTGGAATTTTTCATATCATCACAATAAAATAGAAAATTACTTACCCTTAGAAAAATATTTACGCTTCAAAAAAGGTTTTGTTTACAACAATGTTCGAATTGTCCGAGTTCTCTCGTGTCCTAAAGACCTTTGGCAGTTGTTTTAGGGATCCGCAATAAAGTGGCTGAATGATGAGGGTTACAATCACTTACTGTCAACTCGGAGCTGGTGTTAGCATAGTTTTTGCAAGATATTGATTCTTTTTGCTTGGGTCAAAGAGCATGGTTGAATAAGATTTTGTTTCTTTTTATTCTCCTTAATAATTTTACAGCTTTTGAAGTGTGGTTTCGGAGGAGAATGGAGGGGATAAGTTGAACTGAAAGAATAACAAATAGAGGTGTTAAGGGTATATTACCGTTGGCGCGCTCCATACAAACTTAGTCTGGTGATATTTTCAATACTATCCAATTAAAGTCCATGAAATTTTTCAGAGATTTTTTAATGCTAGGATTAATTTAAGATTTGTATGAAAATCTTTAAGGCACTGTAACTTTAAAACTATAGAGGGTGTATAATGGACAGCCCCCAGCAGACTGAAACGGTGAACTCAGACCATCAAAATGAACAACTTTCACTATGGAGCCTACCCCAGGAAACGCGAAAATAAATCAGCTATCCTATACGAAACTGCTGTACCTACCCGACTCAAATGTATGGGACAGCTGATTTTTTTTTGCGTTTCCTGAGGTAGGCTCCATAGTGAAAGTTGTTTAGTTTGATAGTCTGAGTTCACCGTTTCAGTCTGCGGAGGGCTGTCCCTTACACCCTGTACATTTTAACGAAAATCGGACTTCATACGAACATAGAGATTATTTTCTAGATTGTTTCTGAAAAATGTAATTGACTTTAATTGGATTGTATTGAAAATATCACCAGACTACGTTTGTATGGTGCGCGCCAACGGTAATATACTGTACTATTGTTTACCCGCGACTTCGTCCGCACAAATTATGTACCAGATTTTAAGTCAGATCATAAGCTATCACACAAAAAAAGTTTCATCAAAATCGGTTCAGTAGTTTTTGCGTGATGCGCGAACAAACAAACGAACAAACAAACAGACAAACAGACGGACAAAATTTAAAAAAAAGGTTGATTTTCAGTCAGGGAGACCTAATCTAATCTAATATTTTTTTGTAAATATCTTCAATGTACACTGCAGTTACAGTTTTATAATAGTTTAGGTTAGATTAGATTAGATTACAAAAACAAACGAAAACCGGAGAGGGAAAATTGATCGGACACTTGATACGAAAGCACGTAAATAAAAGGCTGTGAGTTTAATTGTCAGTCAGGCGCTGAACTGTCTATGTAGGTACCTACCTATAGACATCTCTGTGATGCCTTCGACGAATATTTACCCTTTGTTTTGATATGTTTCAATAATATGTAGCAAGTACCTTAATTACTTAGTTTCAAATTACTTCCTCATAAACTACTTTATAGCCCTATAAAAACCTTAATAAATTTATGCATGTTCTAGGTATAATTCCATTGTTGGTGGTTCCGTACCCTAGAAGCTCGAATATCACTTGCGTTTCGAACAAAATTTTTGTAATTTTACTAAAATGTTGAAAGAGATAGAGATGCTACATAAATACCACTTTCAAATTATTGAATTATATACGAAAGTATATTTGCTCTCTTTGCTTGATGGTATTAAATTAATTTTGGCACCTACACTTTTTTTTAACCTATTTCGTCCCATTGTTGGGCAAAGGTCTTCTCCAAGTTTTTCCAGCCCTGTCTGTTTCCTGGGAGGTCGACCGCGACGACCTATTCACTAACTTATTTATATTTTTGTTATATAGAGTACTAACTTCAATGAGATACATACTTTAGGGGTACTTCAGATTGTCAAACTGAACAACTTTTGGGATTAAAATGCAATGTGCCTGAAAAGATGTATGAAAGTGGATGAGGCGAGAAAAGTATGTCAGAAACCTATTGTGTGGCGAGCCGTAGTCTCTGCCTTGCCTACCCCTGTGGGATAATGGCGTGAGGATATAGTATCCTTCTTAATATGTGGACACTTTTTTAAGGGGATGATCAGACCGTCAAACTAAACAACTTTCTCTACGGCATCAACACGTTTTTTTATTCGCGATTTCGATGTTGGTCCCTAAGATAAAGTTGTTCAGTTTGATGGTCTGATGATGAACTACTCTCTTAAAAAACTGTCAGCATATTGGATGAGTTGGGCCATGTACTCGTATGTGTGTATGTATGTATTACTGTACCCTAAAAAGCAACACGTAAAGAGCTGACGTTGCGTTTGCATGTCCTAGTTAATTAAGCTTTGTTTCTACGTATTTTTATTTAAAAATACGTAGAGTTATTTATTGCCCGTTGGGAAAGTAGACTTCGTTTAACCTGGCAGGGAAAAGCAAAAAGCATAAGCTCACTACAATTTATTCAACAAAATTTGAATAAAAAACTAAAGCATTCGAATCAAATCTAAAAATGCTGTGTAAAAATAAGAATGAAAAAAAAATTGAAAACTTATGCTGTTTTGTCTAAAGAATAATATTTTATGTTGTTAAAAAGTAAAAGCACAAGAATTATTGTTGATGTTTGTTATATTTGTGGGAGAATCCCAAATATTTTTTATGAATTAAGGCCTCCGCTCATTGCAGCGATAATATCGAGCGATATTATCGCTGCGATTTTGCGATAATTGTTCTCAGTACATTTTGTATGGGGACGCGCGCGATCCTACACACTGCCGCGATATTATCGAGCGATAATATCGCTGCGATTTTGCGATAATTGTTCTCATTACATTTTGTATGGGGACGCGCTCGATCCCACACACTGCCGCGATATTATCGCAACCTGACGCAATCTCTTTCTACTACATTCAGTGAATGGCGTATGCGTGACGCGAATCGCGGAATCGCTGCAGTGTGTAAGGTGTCGCGATATCGCTGTCGATAATATCGCTCGATAAAATCACTCGATAATATCGCTGCAATGTGCGGAAGCCTTGAAACAAAACATTGGAGCTTCATTGCAAGCTCTAAAGCTTCTTTTTGCAAAAGAAGCAACGTCGTCGGTTGTTTTGCAACGTTGCCGCACATGTTGAGCGTCACGTGTTGCGCGTCAATTGTTGCCTAGTGAATACGAGGTTAAAGGCAAACAGCCACGCGTGATCAAACTTGCAACGCTCTCTATAACATTTTAATTGAAATCTACCTTTGCAGTCCACGTGATTTATGATTCATTTGACACAGAAATATGTCACAGAATTTCTGTTTAAAAGCAAATAACATTCTTTTGATTTTTAGTTAGTTGACGTTTGTTAATGTTTATGTAAGTATACTTTTATTTTATTTCTTTCGATTAAAGAGTTAATGATTCTAAAAGTAACCCGGTACTTCCGATACACGTATACAGGGTGAATTTAAGTCATTAGCATCATTTTAAACTCTATCACACTAATAGTAGATTATACACCGAGGACATAAAAATAAAAAATAATAAATAACGCTCATAGGCACATACATTGTAATGATCCCAAACTAGCACTAAAGGCTTTTTATTATGGAAACCATACAACAACGGCACGAACACACATGTGACACATGTGATCTGAGGCTTTCTTATTTACCTATAGTCCGAGGTTAGTCCTATACTGTTTTTCTCCTCGACGGAGGTGGAAAACGACAACTTCGTTTAGCGCAGCGGGACGACAATTGACGCTTTCCGTCCGGAGGTGAGAAAAAACATGAATGCGCTCGTATCCATAGAGATAGCTCCCCTAGGCTCGTATCATAAAAATAAACAACATTCGAACTCTCAAATTCAAAGAACCTGTAGGTATAACCTGTGATAAGTGTAAATACAGCAAAGTAGAAATATAACTCGAACCATTTGAAACTTTGTCGTCCCGGTCCATTGTTCGCTAAGTCCTCTACAATACAAAAAGGGTTCTAAGCCTTTCCTTTGTGAGCAAAGTTATAACCCTAAATCTGAAATTTTCCAGAAAAAAGAAAGTTACAGGTTTTAAGAATTGATAAAAATCTCTTGTTAATACGTTACTAGCGTTCGCCTTTGGCGGTGCCTGCTTAGAAATTGTTCCGTTTTTCGAATAAGAAGTACCTATTCAATGAAGATATGTATAGGGTCCCTCTTAATGTGGTGACACTTTTAAAGGGGATGATCACTGTCTAACTGAACAATTTTCTCTAAGGTACCAATATCGAAATCGAAAAAAAAAACTTCTGTTCCATACAACACTGCAAGCCTACTCGAGCCAAATGTATGGGACAGCTGTAATTTTTTTTCGCAATTTAAATTTTGGTCCCGTAGAGAACGTTGTTCAGTTTGATGGCCCCAGTTGGACTCAGTATACACATAAAAAACGTTACCTAGACCAAAGTGGTAGTAAAGCTACATTAGCTCGCATAATGCTATCTCTATGACACCGAATTTCCATTCTATTGAAAAAGGATTTTAAGATTTTAAAGTTTAATTGTAAAGACGACACAATTACTAAACTATCAAAGAAACAACCAACTACCTGGGAACCGATTGCGCTTAATTAAAACTTTGACTTTTGGTGCAGATTCAGTTAAGGTTCATTCATTCATTCATTCATTTGCGCGGAATTTGGTATCCCGCTGAACTTGACTTGCTATTTGATTTGAATGACAATGTTAACGATTTACTGACGATCGAGCTACTACTGTGCAAAAAGTTGTGATTCACTAGTAGCGGTTCAGTGACAATTCATTGGACATTTGTTAAGCGCGATCAGCTCCCATGATGGGTTCTTTAACTCAGTGCTGAATGTGCATTCCGAAGCGCGGAGACGTTCGAGTTTAAATACTGGTGAAATGGTAATCTTCAAATAATGCATCGTCCAGCGTTGCTAAAAGGGTTTTAGAAACCAAAGATCTAATAAAGCATTATACCTACAGCCTCACCTCAAAATTTGAAAATGTTGACTTATACGATGACAGTGTGCAGCCACCCTTCATAATTAAAATAAACAAAAGACCTCCGTAATATTTCGTTTTTGTCCGTTGTTTAATAAGATAGGCATGACACCTGTTATTTTTACTTTTTTACACAAAATTTGCTTTTTAAAATAGGATTAAAGGCGTCTCGTTAACTTTCATTTTTAAGGGTTCTGCTGTATTTTATTTTTTAAATTACCGAATGGATATTGGGCTGAAATTACTTTTTAAGTCTGGGGCACATTTTATGGCTGACTTTGTGAAAAATGTCCTCGAAATTATTAGGAATACACTTTTTTTAACAGGCCTTATGAAAGTTATTTTACGTGTTGTTATAAGATTGCATTTTTTGGGTTAAGTCTCATAGAAACTTGAGTAAACTCAAAACATAAAATCTGCTGCCAGTGTGTGTCATTGAGTTCTTTAGGTACTACAGTTTTGTATGAATCAGCTAATTTTTTTCCGCGATTTCAAAGTTAACTTCATAGTGAAAGTTTTTCAGTTTGATGATCTCAGTCACCCGTTTATGTTATAAGAGATAAGTGTACTTTTTGCAACCATCAGCAGCAAGGCTGATTCAGTGTTTATGGTGTGTAGAGCATCTCTGTGATGGGGATGGACCAGGTCTGCCTGCATAACATCAGTCGGTTTAGGAGTTACAGACGTTTGAAGGTCAGTAAAAAATTAACAATCAGCTGCAAGGCTGATCGTATGATATTATTGTAGTATGCACTGTAGCTGTGTGAACAGTACAAAAACTGACTTGGTTCATCAATCGGTTTAGGAGTTACAGCTGTTCAAAGGTCCGACCTTTGAACAGCTGTAACTCCTAAACCGACTGGCAGTTCATGTCAGTTTTTGTACTGTTCACATAGCTACAGTGCATACTACAATAATATTATATGATCAGCCTTGCAGCTGATCGTAAATTTTTTACTAACCTTCAAACGTCTGTAACTCCTAAACCGACTGACGTTTTGCAGGCAGACCTGGTCCATCCCCATCACAGAGATGCTCTACACCCCATAAACACTAAATCAGCCTTGCTGCTGATGGTTGCAAAAAGTACACTTATCTCTTATACTATTAGGGGGAGGAGGATAAAGAGATATCTTTTAATAATTTCTATCGCTATTTTTAATATTACTAGGGTATTTTGTTACACCCTGTATAACACACACAATATACCATGAAAAGCATGACATGGTTATGCAGGGTACAAAATTAAATGTGTAACATACCTGTTAGTGACGCTTCAGACCATCACACTACTGTACAACTAGTTTTTCACTATAGAGCCAACGACGAGCTGTTCCATACATTTGGGTTATGTTACGGGTTTACATTTTCTTCGAACGGCAGATTTTTTTTTCGCGATTTCGTTGTTGGCTCTATAGCGAAAGTTGTTCAGTTTGCTGGTCTGAAGCACCCAGTTAAGTAAGTAACAAATTTAATTTTACATCCTGTATTTACATAGGATCTCAATCAATCTACATAAATTATTAGAAAAGGAGTGATAAATGAAGAGATACGAAAGGTTATTTTTTTACAAACAACCCCATCGTCGACACCCTGGTACGCCGCAGGGGTTGACCCGGGGGAAATGACTGTAATGCCACGCGAAACCGAACCGGAAGAATTCGGATTTTAATCTACATATTTATTTTAGCACTTTGTAAATAATCCTTTTGAAAGCTTCCTGAAAAAATTTGAAAAAAGATTTTCTTAATTTTGTGGTGTTTTTTTTAAATTGTTAGCTGTACCAACTGCTGAGTACATACATGCCATACCTACATAAACTAATGTCATAGTGTAAAAATTAGTAATAGTGGTGAAGCTCAGCTTTGTTCTATCTACAATTCTTGTTGATTTAAGTAAAATATAGTTAAAACAACAAGTCTACTAATAAAAGGTTAAATTAAGACTATTTTTTTTTTAGAAAACTTTATGGGAAAATGTATTGTTGTACTATATTTTAGTTTTATATCGACAGAATTTTTTTTTAAAGGAAAATCAACAAAATTAGAGGATCGTCACAGAATTTTTCCGTGAAGAGAAAAAGGTTTTCTGTGGTTTCATATCACAACCTACTATCTCACACTCGGGAAATGCAAATTGAACGATTTAGTTGTCACCCTTTACTGTCCTAATCTTGATCTCTCTGACAAATTGTGCCCTCGGAGCGTTATGGGAACCGACAAAACTTCAAAACAATGGTACAATAAAATACAAACGTGTACGAATAGCTATTGCCCGCAGGCCTATATTCTTAATAAAGCGCTCCATACAAAACGAAGTTCCGTGCAAATTACGTTAACACAATCTACAAAAACCAATATCTGTGTCGGTACCTTGTCAGATTTCTGCTTCAAACTCAAACTCAAAATAATTTATTCAATATGCCTGAAGCACACTTCGTCAATTCTTTTTTAAGCTACCACCGCGTCGGAAAGTGTTGTCGCTGTAGAGAAGAAGCGGCCAGAAACTCTACAGCATAACACGACTTAATGACTATTACAATATACATTTTTAAGCTAACGTTATGTATACAGTAATACATAGTCTATTTAATTAAATAATTGATACTATACAGTCAACTATAAGTTAGTGACACTCGGACCCAAGCATTTTGATCATTTAAATAATCATCCAGTTTATAGTATGCTTTTTTACAAAGGACTTTTTAGATCTGAGTTTTAAACATGTTTTCAGAAAGATTCAAAACGGTCTCGGGGATTTTATTATAACTGCGTATACAGTGACCCATGAAAGACGTGTTGACCATACTAAGCCGAAAGTGTGGAAATATCAGTTTATTTTTATTTCGTGAGTTGTAATTATGGACATCACAATTTCGTGGAAACAAAGACACATTTTTTCTTACATATAATATGTTTTCATAAATAAACTGTCCATAAACAGTTACAATATTAATTTTCTTAAAGATTTCGCGAAGCGAATCACGACAACGCAGGCCATATATAGCTCGAATTGCCCGTTTCTGTAGGAAAAGATTGTCTCAATGTCTGCAACACGACCCCACAATAAAATACCATAGGACAAGATACTATGAAAGTAACTGAAATATAAGAGTCTGGCAGTTTCAATATCAGTTAGTTGTTTAATTTTTCTGACCGCATAATATGCTGCAGAGCTTAGCCTACCAGCCAGAGTTTCAATGTGGGAGCCCCATTGCAGCCTAGAGTCAATCGTTATTTCCAAAAACACGTTAAATATACAGGTTGAAATAGAAATCATTAGCCTCCTTTTGAAACTAAGAGTCTACCCATCAAACTGAACATCTTTCTGAACAACTGAGCAACATGATCGGAGCAAAAACAAAATCAGCTGAATTGCATACATTTGAATTTGAATCAAGTAAACATAGCAGTTTAGTATGGAACAGCAGATTTTTTTTGGTCCGATTGGTTTGCTCCTGTAGTAAAAGTTGTTCAGTTTCATGGGTAGACTCTTAGTTTAAATGGATGGTAATGATATAAATTTCACCCTGTATAGTTTTAAAGGTACCGTGGCTCGAAGATTAATCCTAGCAATATAAAATTATATATTTTAACGAGAATCTGTCAAAATAACCACACAGAGATCGTGTTTAAAAATTTCATTGAATAAAATTGGAAATAGGTCGAAACTTCGTTTGTAAGCATCATGCTCGGGCGCATCTTCCTCTTTCAGGGTCCCATTTAAAAACATCATAATAACTAGTTATGTAGGTACTTAGTTGATACAATTTTCAGACCATTTCTTACAATAAGTCTAAAAGACAAAAGTTTTAATCGAGTATGAGACCTAATTAAAAAAAACAGTAGATACTGTGCTACTTTGAGACTAACTTCATAATTTTATGTTCTGTAATTATAACTTTTGCCATTGAAATTTATGTTTTCGGCAATAATAATAAGATGCTATATTAAAATAATGTCTACTTTAACTAACAAGTCATGTAATTGTCAACATAAGAGTAATAATACTTACGTACAGTACTGTAACTCCTGTGTAACCTCAAAGAAACGTAGTGCCTTCAGAATTAAAATTTAAATGACAAAATTATTTTACTAACCACAGACCACGGATCTGAAAGAAATACGATACGGACCGAGTATTGCACTAAAAAGATGTGAAGCATGCAAGGTAATACAATCTCGTTTGTTCTACATGGGACCTACACTCACACAGATGCACTAGCTCTAGGCGCAGGTCCGACAACCCGTCACCTTATGTACCGCGTGACAGCACGCACACAAAAGAAATGGGTGCTTCACTCATGATTAGATGACATTCCGTCTGGTTCTTCTTTTTAGTCTGTGCCACAGACCTATAAAATTTCTAGATGATGTCTGCAAATTATTTCACTAATTTCAAATACAAGAAATTCGTATTATTTTCTCTCGCGTTCGTATGACAGTTCTCTTAAAAGACAGAATTTAAAACTCAACAAGCTTTTAGTAAAAGAGAAACAAAATAAAAATGTCTGAAATAACACTCATTCAATTACCTAGAGAAGCAGCGAAACTCAAATGAAAAGGAATTTCATTCATTACATATAATTGGACACGACTTCTTGACCGTTTAATAAAATAAAAGATACGGCTGTGTGCGAAACGGAGATTTACAGCGAGGGTTTCGTACCATAAAACGTATTTTAACCTAAAAACAGACCTTAGACCAAGGATTTTAGAATCGTAAAGGATGCCACTCCCCCTTACAAGCTTAGATCAAAATAAATTAATGGATATGCATTACGCGAACATTTCAAACCAGAAAAATGAGGCAAAACAAATGAAAAGTTTACTTCAAATTTGTATGCACGTGCCCTAGATTTGGCAGATAATGGCGCTAGTTTGTATGGAGCAAGTGCACCAGTAGTTTGCTTCAACTTACTGCGCTTTAGGTCTATCCATTAATTTTATTTTGATCTAAGCTTACATGCATGGAAACAAGAAAATTGGGCATGGCGGTCGGTTATGTTCAACCTTCTTTCGTAGGTCTCCGTCGTCGATATTTTTAACGTTTTTGTGTCCCTTTCTATCAAATAAGGTCGTCATAGGAGGAGGAGGAGGAGCTAAAATCTTTATCGTTTGATTCGAAAGGGACAAAAAAACGTGAAAACAACGACGGGAATTTACGAAAGTAGAACGATCATTACCGACCACCATGTAGTATTATTATGTTTCACCGCTTGTTAGGCAGTCTGTACTCCAAGGTATCGACAATACCTATGCCACCTTCCTGCCTAAGAATAACGACTGTAATCCATTTTTTCGTTTTTTTTCGGAAAGCATATTATGCTCACGACTATATTCCCCGACAGGTTAGTCAGAGATATTCTGAAACCTCAGAACATCCACGTTTCACCAGGGGTACCGAAACTCTGTCCAGTGTGACGGGAGGTGAGCCCGTCGCCACAAAATGAAAGAGTTTTTTTTCGGAACTTCAAGTTAATACATTGAAACTACAAATAGACTCCCTGGTTGGTTACAATCGAATCGCTGCTCCGAAAAATAAATCTGTACAATACATTTGTGCCGTGCCAGTGAACGTTGAAATTTTCTATGGAAACACCAATTTTTTTTTTTATTTCAAATTTGGCTTCATAGTGAAAGTTGTTCAGTTTGATGGCACCCCCTTAAGTATTACTACGGTGTTTTGTTTCACACCCTGTATTAGTCATGAGTCGTTTATGCTAAAAAATTCTCCTTTCTTTCTTCCTATGTTTCTTATTCCCGAGAGGAGGCTTTTGCCCTACAGTGGGATCTTACTGAAAACATTTTTTACGAATAATTTTGCTACTTGCTTTTCTTCTAGCACTAGAATAAAACATTTCGTTTGAGTACAGAAAGATAATTTATAAATATTTTAAGAGAACCCTAGAAACGACAACCCAGGAAATCTTGTTAACATCTTGTGTTCAAGAATACATTATTAATTCAATGTTAAACATCATGTTTGTCAAGGGGTCTGGAAAGATACTTGTCTGTGTGGTCTAAGCAACGCGGTTTGCGTTCACGGTAGGACGGTAAGCGCTTTGGTATAAGAATTAGAACCAAATATCACCGAGATGTAAGCAAAATTAAGGCAAAGCTGAGAACAATTTGCAAAGTATCGATAACTCCACGAGATTTTAAAGTGCAAGTAAAGTGCAGTGTATAAAATAGTTTGTTGAGAGAATTAGTGTCTGTGTGTCATTTAATTATCTATCTTTTAGAAACGGATCAGCTGGCACTATAACTAATAGTTACTATGTTCTCAATGTAGCCACTAGGAGTACTGTACTAAATTCAAAAACTACTGTACGTATATAATAGTATACTATAGTGTAAACTCATGGTATGCCTTACTGAGTTTACTTTGATTCGATCCTAGAAATATAAAGTGTCACGCTCAGTTGCAGAAAAGCTCATTAGAGTTAATCCTCCATTAAATCTCTTGCTTGTTTTTACTAAGTCAACTAGACAAAAAGTGACAGCAAGAGACTTAATGGAGGATTAACTCTAATGAGCCAGCTCTAATAAGCAAGCATGAGGGTCTTACTATGGAGTGGCTTTTACTATGTCAACACTACGAACAAATAATTTTGTTCGTAGTGTCAACAAGACAAAAAGTGACAGCAAGAGATTTAATGGAGGATTAACTCTAATGAGCGTTTCTGCACCTGAGCGCCAGATTGTTATTTAAAAGATTGTGACTTCTACCGCATACCGCATTTGCTTCAGCCATACATTAGAACTGACAAAGGTCAAAACGATGTCACTTTTATTTTCGAGTGAAGAGAACAAGTTCTGTTTCTTCAAGAAAAGGTTACGTCTACGTCTAAATGTAGATAAATAAATAAACGTAACCACAATTTTGAAGATACTTCACTAAAAATGTCTTCAAGATCTTTACGGAATGTTTCTATGATTATTTTGGTGTATAATTTTTAATGTTGAGTTTAGAAATCTGGGCCCCTAGACAAAGTATCTTTCGATTATCGTTAAGGGGCCATAGGTCCCGACGAATATTTTCTATGAGAAACGCGATTGCCCAGCAGCGCTCCGAAAAGTGTGTGCGTGAGCCGTATTTTCGATTAAAAAGAAGTAACCAAAGTACTTTTTTAGTTTTTTTTTATGATTTCACTAGTTAAACTAATGGTGAATATGTAAGTATAAATGCAAAAAATCGGAAACTATTTTAAGTTCTTATAAAAAGAGAAAAATGTATAAAAATGCATGAAAATACGTCATCTTTGCGACGATTTTCTATCGAGTGAAGTAATTCCAATCGTGTATTCAGTTTATGATTTCACTAGATAAACTATCCAAAAATACTGAAGTATGACTTTAGTTTCGGTAAATGGTATAAATCTAGTCGTAAAATTAAAAAAAAAGAGGCCTCCGAGGTATTTCCACCTACTATTACGTCTTAACGATAGTCGAAAACAAGAAATTGTACGGACTTGACGTATGGTGACGAAAGCAAACGTCAAAATATTTCGATCGCAAATGTCAAATCCATACATTCTGTCATTTCCTACTAGCGTCAACGCCAATAGAATGTCAGTTTGTCTAGGGCCCCTGGATGGTCAGAGAATGGTTCGCATAAAGTGAAAAGAATCAAAAACGCATCAAATTCGTTGATCAAGTCGATATATTTTTTTTTTTTTTTTTTTTTTTTATTATTGATGGGTTTGCTCTTGACCCCAATCTAGTCCTCAGGACAAAGATGGGGCCGAAGATGTAGCGAGCTTACCCAGAAGTGCACTGGCACTCCTGCACACTGATATTTATTTTGACAAAGACAGATAAAAAATTGTTTGACCAATTATTATTGTACGGGGTTCATTTTATTTTGATCGAAGGTACGGGGTGGCAAAACTTGTATGCGGTCTAAATATACCTGAGGCGGTCTACAATTAAAAAACTGACTTTCTGACACGGTCAAAAATAATATTCAGCTGGTGGATGTTTGGCATTGTTAATAGCTAGGCTAGATATTAACTGACGCCGCTGATGGGTGATTTTTATCGCATTTATTGTATCATTGCAGAAAAGATATCACACATAGGTAGGTCGTAGGCACTCGTAGGTACGGAAACTTGCGACAGTTTCCAAAAATTTAAAGTTCTAAAACATTCTTTAGAATTCCGTATGTTAAGAAACTTTGAAAATTTTGGAATTAAAATTGAAAAAATGCGCGCAGTAATTTTTTTCGCATTAATTTGTTGAGCTTTTCGCCGGCCACCGTAAAAATTGACGAAGGTCGACGATAAAAACATTTTAACAGTATTACTAGAGTGTTTTTTCACACCCTGTACAGTCATGAAACCATGATATCCTTATCTCAAAACATACATATATTTATATGAGATGTAAAGTTTTAATCAGTTACATGTTATATGAAACAGCAGCGCAGCTTGTTTCGTAGCACGCATTAAAGTGCTACGTGACTACGGCGTAGCTCGTAGCTCGTAATACTGCTGATCTTATTTCCAAAGTGCGCTCTCAGTTTGTTAACGACGACTCATTTGTAGTAGATGGTTTTGAATTAGTTTATGAAAGATACAAAAATCAAAATAAATTATTAAAATAATATTAGGAAGGTATGTTACACCTTGTATTCCCAGAGGTGGGTAAAAATTCGGGCATAGATCCACCACACATTCCGACCGCTGTAACTCCTGTGAACCAGGATCAACAGCGGCGACTATTCACAACACTAGACAATGAAGTCCAGCGAGCCCGGGGATGACTCTAATCTGTCTTGGAACCCGCAATGAATTAATCAAAGAAGATAGGAGGAGTACCTAATACAAACAAATATCCGACATCCCTCCATTGCAAACGGGAGACAGCAATGTTAAAAAAGCATGGCTATTAGAGAGCCAATTCCAGAGATCATTTATGGCAGAGTTGAAGACCCTACCGCAAAAGCACCAATAAATATAATATTACAAAAACAAAAGAGGAACCTAAAATTGTACTGAAACTATGACTAAACAAAAAATTTAATTTATTTAGACATAAAAGAAAGACATAAAAACATACGGGTCGAATTGAGAACCTCCTCCTTTTGTTGAAGTCGGTTAATAAGAATATACATACTCAAAATCTGCAACACGCTTCGTCAAAAATGACGCCATGCTATGCTATGCTATGACTTATTTTGCTTCATAGGTACAGCAGTTTTGTATGGATCAGCAGATTTTTTGCGTTTCCTGAGGTAGGCTCTATAGTTAAAGTTCTTTATTTTGATTGTCTGAGCTCACAGTTTCCGTTTATGGAAGGCTGTCCCTTACACCGGTATTGTTTTTTTCGGTATGCTAGATTAACTTTCTGCAACTGCACGCTTCAATGATTTGTTGGTAGTTGTGGCAAGGTGTCTGTCCGCCCGGAAAGGGATTGTGGTCGCGAGTTTATGTTTGTTGATTGTTGACTCTTACCAATGACATTCTATACACAAGGATTTCGCATGAGTGCGCTATTAACGGGACCGCTAAGTTATGCTTAAGGTGGTTGGAGAGTTGTCAATTTCATACTAAACGTTGTCGTATAACACTCGTAGACGTCATAGACGGTATTAATAAAAGTAATGTTTTATACATGGAAAAATAGCTTAGAAAATCTAGTTTGCGCATATCAAATAATATTTACAATTTGTATTATAATTACGAAGATATAAGGGTTTGAAATTTTGTATGAATAATTTCAAAGCGTGATATCTTCGTAATAATATTATAAATTGTAAATATTATTTGATATGCGGAAACTAGATTTTCTAAGCTATTTTTCCATATATAAAACATTACTTTTATTAATACCGTCTATGACTGTTATACGACAACGTTTTGTATGGACGGAAATCACCTTAATTGTTTTACTTTACTGTTTTGTGACCGAATACAGGCATTTGAAAGGACTGGAATGTCAGCGGCAATGTATGACAGCCGAGCATAACTGAAGCATACAAACATGACATTAGAGACATGTGCCATTTTTTGGTTCTGTATGACGTGGTGAGTCCATGTGTATAAAATGTAATTGTCCCAGTTGCAGAAATGCTCACTAAAGTTAATCCTCCATTAAATCTCGTTGACGTAGTAAAAGCTAGCAAGAAATTTAGTGGAGGATTAACTTTAATGAGCGTTTTTGAGTGTGAACTGAGTGTGTGTAGAAGTTAAGAATGTTTGAAAATTAAACAGTAATAGAAAACTTGTGTAAATGTAGTACCGTAACTATCAAAACTGTAAATTTTAAGTATAATAAAATGCTAACACAAAATTCAACTTTATTATAACCGACCGTAGTTTTAATTTACATCGCCAGGAATTATTCGCGAGAGTTAAATGCGTTTTATTACTAACAGTAAAATAATACAATGATATAAACTTTAGAATAACAATAGTATTAACAAAATAGTCGGAATAGCAAACAATAACACTTATTAAAGTAAAACGTTTCATTAGACAGCCAGCGGTGCTCAAACTTGAGGCTTGAGGTTCTTACTGTATACAAAAAAAATACTTAGAAAAAGTATACATACGCGAGTAGAATGAGCCTTGCGTTTCTACCTTATAAAATAAAAAGGGGCAACTTTCTTAGCTTGGTGTGTTTGAGGCGTTGTACAAATTATGTCTGTGTGCTTTTATATGGATAGGGTTTACGGGACAGTGCTGGTTGCAATATTTTCGACGCTTTCGTAGCTTTGACTGTCTATCTTGACATATAACTTATCCAAGACAAAATAGTAGTTTTTTTGTCAAAAACCATGCTGGACATGTGCACAATAACCCATCAAAGTAATCACAATCTGACAAATAGTTTAGAAACGCACAAAGGACAAACAAACAAACAGACGTAGATTTTTTATAATCAACATAGAAAGATAAAGAGAAAAGCCGTGGTGGTCCAGTGGCGAGTAACCTTGCCTGCCGTGCACGAGGCGATGGTTCGATCCCCGTCCAGGCCGACTCGTACCAATGAGTTTTTCGGAATTTATGTACGATTTGTAACACCACTGGCTTTTCGGTGAAGGAAAACATCGTGAGGAAACCTGCATGCTTCAATTTCGAGGCATGTATTGTACCCACTGTCCATTATAAGTGGCGACGGGCTCACCCCCTGTCACACTAGACAGAGTTTCGGTACTACTGGTGAAACGTGGATGTTCTGAGGTTTCAGGATATCTCTGACTACCCCCTCGGGGGATATAGTCGTGAGCATATGCTTATGCTTAATATAGAAAGATATAGAAGATATTATGACATAGATCTCCGACAAATATCGATTTGTCCGGATCGATCCATTCATACTCTTGTAAGCTGTCAATGTTGATCGACGAATTAAGAAATTTAGGGCCTGTTTCAACACTTATGAGTAAGTTCTTGTTAGCTTATCCGACAGATATTTTCACATAATTTCATACAAAATATAACTGCATCCGTGGTCTAATGGTTAAGAGCATTGGGCTCTTGACACGGAGGTCGTGGCTTCGATTCCCACGGGGGGCACCTAGTGAAATGTCACTTTGTGCGTTTTTCCCCAGTTGGTTAGGACATTGCAGGCAGAGTCACCTAATTGTCTGAAAAGAAAGATGATTCTGTGCTTCGGATGGCGCGTTAAGCTGTTGGTCCCGGCTACTATCTCTGGTGGTAGTAGTTGTTACATATAAACTACGTCAGAGGCCGTAAGGCGGTTGGATAAACTCTGACACCAGGGCTTGAACAGCCCACTCGATAAGAAGAAGATACAAAATATCTCAAAATATCTGTCGGATAAGCTAACAAGAACTTACTCAGAAGTGGTGAAACAGGCCCTTAGTATATTTTTTAATTTTATTTAAGGTTCATCCTGGTTCCACAGTTTGAGAATCAACATTCGACACAGAAACAGTTAAGTTTTGTACGTTTTACGTCTCGGATCGGATCGTAAAACTTTAGTTTGTGCTAGTAGATATTTTGCATACGGGTGTTTGTTATCTCTGAGGAATATGACGTTAAACTTTACGAGCTTACTCTTATTAACTTTGAAGTACCTACTTGTACGCAGGTTTTAACAAAGTTTTCATTATAGAGGGTGTAACAAAATACCATAGTAAAATTTAACGGTGGTTTAAGACCGTCAAACTGAACAGTTTTCATTTTCGTTGTTCACGCTTAGTTTCAGAAACACTCATTAGTGTTAATCGTTCATTAAATCTCTTGCTAGCTTTTTCTAAGACAACAAGACAAAAAGTGACGGCAAGAGATTTAATGGAGGATTAACTCTAATGAGCGTTTTTGCAACTGAGCGTTAGTAGTTTTTTTAAAAAGCTGTCTCATACATTTGAGTCCGATTTTGGTAATTTTTTCTCGATGTTAGGTCCGTAGCGTAAGTTGTTCAGTTTGAATGTTGCCTACTTGGATGTTTTGTTACACCCACTGAAATATACTCTAGCTATAGACAAGCTCGTTCAAACAAACAACAATGACACATTGCGATCTGTCATTGCCATAGTGACGAAGTGAATTGAATTGAAGTGAATGTCTACACTCATCACATACAAACCCTCGTAGTTTAAGTGGTGTTTATATCGAATGTACTACAATAAAATTGTATTTTTGGTAATAAATAAAAAAAAAAAAAAATTGGGGATCATTATGTTTTTTTTTTAATAATTAAATACTTTAAATTTCGCCAGACTGCAGTACAGTTTGTTGGCGAAAGACAATGATTATTATAATGTTACGCTCTGGCGAAAGACATTACTCTCAAAGGAAAGTTTCTCAAAAATGGAAGCTTCAAACATACGCTATTAAAATACGGTAAAGTATCAACGTTCCGTATCACCCAGAGATCATTGTGTGTCATTGAAAGTTGTTCTCAAACAAGAAGAGAGACATCACCTCGTTAGAAGTTGCTAACAATTTGAACATGTTGCCGCTCGCTTCGCACTTGCGGAAGTACGGTTTGCAGAGATATATGAACTTTGGAACCATATTCACGTAGACGCAATTGTTTATTTAGTACCGTTATTTTATGTAAAAAGTTCCGCTTGGTATGCCACACTGCGACGTGCCTCATCGGAGCGGAGCGGGCCGCGACGCATCGCACTGACGAAATCTGCCTCGCAATAATGCGATCCGCTCCGGCCCGAGTATGCGTTAGTTCATATAAATTGTATAGATGCGATTTGGGCGGATTTTTGCGCTGCGGCCCGACCTGATGTGACCCGTCGTGATTATGTGCTTACCTTAAGAGGATATAATTCGGAGTCTCCAAACAAAAATTAAATCATTCAATCATATCAATGAAATTTTTCACAAATAATCTAGACACCAATCTCTATGCCTGTATGCTATCAGATTTTCGTTAAAATGTAGTTTTAAAGTTACAGGGCCTCGAAGATTTCCATACAAATCTTAAATTAATCCTAGCATTGAAACTGTATATTTTAACGAAAATCTGACAACATGCAATCATAGAGATTAGGGTATGGATTGTTTCTGAAAAATTTACATCGACTTTATTTGGTGTAGGTTTCATTGCTTCACAGTCAATACAGTCATACTATTGTTCAAGCGTTTCGTGTCCAGTGGTTAATTCGTCCAAGTTCACAGTTTCACAGTCCTCTGATATTGTATGGAACTGTTCCTCGCTGCCCACCCGTGCGTCACGTCACGTCACAAATTATCACGCAATCTCGTACAGCCCACTTCAGTGAACTCCACGTTAATTAACAGTCCCCGACGTAACATTTTGACTGAAGTTCAGGAGTGTCATTCATTACGGTTTAAGAGTTTCATATATGTTTGGTGTAATGAGGTTAAGCGTGCTTTGCAAAGAGTTTTTAAATTAAGGAAACCAAAAGTGCATAAGGCTGTGTTATGTGTGTTTATTTGTGACTGCAATATCCATTCCAATTATCAATGAGAGGAAACCTGCATGCTTCAATTTCCAAGCATGTATTGTACCCACTGTACATCTCACTCAACGTCACAATGGACTGTTTCGGTAGTACAAGTGAAACTTGCATATTAATAGTTTTCAGAATATCTCTGAGTACCCCCTCGGGGAATATAGTCGTGAGCTTAATATGCTTATTTTACCACCAATGTATTTTACTAACCAAATAAGTATACAAGGTGTTACAAAAATACAAATAAACCTTTATGGGGCTGGTGTAGACCATCAAACTGAACAACTTTCAGTATGGGACCAATATCGAAATCGGGAAAAAATATATTTATGTTCTATACTCTACAAATCGACTAGAGCTAAAATGTGTATGGGATATAAAATTTTATTTTTTTTGCGATTTCGATGTTGGTCCCATAATGAAAGTTGTTCAGTTTGACGGTCTAAACGACCCCCTTAAGAGTTTTAAAAATTTATTTTTACTTATGAAACACCTTGTATATTATAATTAATTGGTGTTATTAAGAATTTTTATTTGAAGAGTATTTTATTTGAAACTGTATTGAAATAAGCAAAGGTCGCAAAAAAATTTTTTTTTCTGGTACTAGCGTGTTTTTTCTTTTCTTTTCCTTAATAAGTTGGGCCGTGTAATAAATCATGAAAATGAAAGATAAGTTTTCCATTTTCGTAAGATAACTCTGTGATTTAGTATTCTGATGACCTGGTTTTTTGTTTTTTGTTACTTTTAGAAGTTGGGAGCATGGGACATTTAATTAAAATAATGGCTACTTAGGTATAAATCTTAATTGTTTTACAACAATACTGAATAGATAGATACAAAAAGTACTTTTTAAAATTATGAATGATTGTTTTTTCTTAAACAGCCCTTTTCTCCTTATTTTGTGACTTTTCATCTGAAACAATTTAAAAAGTTAGTTTACAGGTTAGACATTATACTCTAGCAATAGACAAGCTCGTTCAAAAAAACAACATGTCACACAAAATGACACATTGCGGTCTGTCATTGCCATAGTGACGAAGTGAACTCAGGAACATCAATCAGGTGCGGGCATCGCATTCAAGTGGAACACGTTGCTTCTATGAAAGGGCCTGTCTATCGCTAGAGTGTAAGTCAATGGGTTAGACGCATAAAGGCAATGTTTAAACTAAGGCGGTTCTTACATTGCACTATTTGCACCGCCGCGGACCCGAGGTCTATAGCGGAAGATGTTTTTTTATTGGGGCTTTTATGAGGTTATTTCAGCCCCATCGTGCCTTAACCTTGAGACTATAAAACAATGAAATGAAAACCTAACCTAACCTAACGAAAATACAACTAAACACTAGAACACACACACACCCTCTCACAAACTAGGTACTATAAATAAAAAGGTACGCCATTTTAGCCTCTCCCGACGTAGGGGCGGCTAAAATGATGACACATTAAAAAGATTTAGTTTTAAACAATTATACGATACACAGCAAAAAAAATAATAATAATAAAAAAAAAATAAAATAAAATAAAATAAATAATAAAAAAAAATAAAAAAAAAAATAGCCTCTGCGATTGATACCGGACCATTAACCGGACAGATTCCACTAATAAATGCTAGACATCCTCCACCGTACCGCACACCACGCAATTAGGAGAGGATGCCTGAGAACCGCCTATCTATGCGGATTTTGACATCTCGTGTTTCAAGCAAAGCCACGCCCAATAACCCAAGCCCTAACCCAAGCCCAAGCCCTACATGCGGCAATGCATGAGCGTTAATCTACGAGAAGGCAGTTTCGTAGAAACATCGCTGTATCTCACACTCACCAGTATATTTTTCATCCGTCTCAGGAACGTCATTCCATTTCTGCTTCTCACTAGTACCGAAGATGAGGAAGAATGAATTACAAGCGAAGTATATCGCAGCGGCCAGGAAAAACACTTTCTGCCAATCCCGTGGATCGCTCTGGAAAGTTAGATGTATTTTTAAGCATATAATAGATTTGTTATCCTAGGCTGCAAAGTTGCTTTTTGGCGCGAGTACTTGTATTGAAACCTGAGCAAGCGAAGGATTGTAGGATTGAACCACTCGCTTTGCTCATGAGCTTAGCGAAGGTTTCAAAGGTACGAGACGCAGAATAACTTTGCAGCCGAGCAAAACACACAACTTTTCAACTCACAACAGCGAGGAAAAAAAGTGAATTGCTAAAGATAACATTTTAAAAAGTTTTTTTTTTCGTGCTGGCCTGTGAAAACAAATTTTCATGCAGTGATATTAAACAAAAAAAAATGCTTTCACGACTATGCTTCCAGATGAGGAAGTCAGGAGAATTTTTAATATGGGTACGACACATTGGATGAGGACAGCGCAGGACCGTCGTTGTGGCGATGCTTGGGGTGTCTAGTCATAGTAGGCCCTTTACAAACTGCAACTAATTGCAGTGACACACACGCGCGTTTGCTAATCTCGTGACTGCATCGCTACACTAGGAATAACTGAAGTTTGTATCGATTCAAAAGCGTGATTGTACGATGCACACGCACGTACGTTTGTATCGGGCTATAAAGTTAGTTACGATAAAACTTGTCAACGAATAACTGATCAAATATTACGAACGTTTTGCGATCGTGGCTGTATCGCGTTTGCATCGATGCAAAAAGTGGCAGTGTCTAAAGGGCCCTAATCCGATTACCCCAGTGTTGCTTACTATAAAATTTTATCTCCTTGTTTGCCATCAGGTTCTGGTACACATATTTAACATCGATAGTAAACGGTACTCAATTATCACAAATATTTACCTCATCTTGTAGTAAAGCGCCAGCGGCCAGAGGGGCTATGATGGATAATATGTTTGAGAAGCAGTTGGTGATGCCCATCATCGTGCCGGCAAAGTTAGGGGCCATGTCGATGTGCACCAACTGCAAGAATATAATGTAGAGCGCTGTCCGTAAGCTACAATAACCTTATGTGGGGTACCCACATTTACATTTGCCTCGGCGGTCCACCGGCGAATAGGGAACCGCCGAGTTGTATATAAGAAGGTGTATTTTCCCTAATAAATCAGTACACACAGAGTACACACAGATACTCAACTCGTTTCACTGCTCCTGCCCTGGCCACCGCAAACCATCCTCACACGCTCCGCACGAGAGTTCCCCAAAACTTACATACAAGGCACTTAGCACTATTTTCGTTTGACTAACTAAACTCTTTCCGAGCGCTCAAGAGATTACGAATCAATAAAAAATAGGCACACAAAAAAACTGTTTAGTCAAAAATTTCGTATGAGTTTCATAATACGCACTTGAATTTTCATTCTTTTACTGTGCGGGAGCGGTGATTACCTTTAGCCTTAGACCGTGTAACTAGGGATCAACCTCGCGTTAGCATTTCCCCTCTGCACCGTTACAAGATCATGTGCATGTACGCACGGCGACAGATCAACCTACCCATAGTTCGACCTTATGTCCATGAACATAGAGTTCAACTATGGGTAGGTTGATCTGTCGCCGTGTGTACATATAATTTTATGTATACCATATCACAATAACTTCAAACTAGTTTCCATTGGGGTTCACACGAGACTATTTAAAGTAAGTAAGTTCTCTAAAAATCCAAAGTTGCAGATTTTATACTAAGTCATCCCCCGCAAAAAGTGTCAGAAAAGTTTGTTAATAGAACATACGTAACTGGTCCATAGTTATATGGTCTAAGCCTATTTCGGAGGCCTAGCTATTCAACATGTTGACGAACGTACCAGGAAGCCCATGTAATGTCCAGCACTAACGCCTACAGCCACCATGAGGATTAAAACAGCTGCGGAGACGTTACCAGCTGGTGAGAAGGCTAACCCAATCAGAGCCAACGCGCCTCCGTAGTGGGCTGGAAAACATTATGAGGCTTAACAATAGCATAGCATATGATAGCAACTATATTCCCCGAGGGGGTAGTCAGAGATATTCAGAAACCTCAGAACATCCATATTTTACTAGTGGTAGCGAAACTCCTGTCTATTGTGACGGGGAGTGAGTAATTAACAGTAGGTACAATACATGCCTCGAAATTGAAGCATGTAGGTTTCCTCACGATGTTTTCTTTACTTAAAAGCCAGTGGTGTTACAAATCGTATATAAATTCCAAAAAACTCATTGGTACGAGTCGGCCTAGACGGGGATGGAAACCTTCGCCTCCTGCACTGTTACTCGCCACTGGACCACTACGGCATGAAAATACACCCTCATAAAAATCATTCAAAAAGTCAGAAACATTGTTATCGTTTGACCTATTTAAGTGTGCAGGGTAAATCCTAGGTATATTAAACATTATTTGTCAAGGGTTAATAGTGTATATCGTCGCTTGAGAGTGAAAACCTCGTAAGCACAAAATTTTACAGCGTAACCAAAAAACAGATTTCCGAGCATGTTCCGAGTTTTTCTTTCTTATTTAATCAAAATAAACTTTTCACTAGAATTGATCCTTACGAGGTTTTCACTCTCAAGCGACGATATTAAGAAAAAAGAAATCTCAAGTGCCTTAGCGATGCCCTTGATCTCTCCTATAAGGCGCGCCCAAAAACTCTGTCAACATTCTGTTATTTCTGATTCATTCCTAGCACATAAACCGCTGCACGGTTTCCTGCTATGGAATAAAATATGTAATTAATTGTGAAAAATGTGTGAATTGAACAATACATAAAAAAATAAAAAAAACTGTATTCCTCAAGCTGTCGCTACCAGCTGTTTGTTTCAGGTCGTCAGTCCGGCGATGGAGGGCAATCCACACGCCTGCTAGTTCGTGGTCTTCATTCTAGAAATCGGACTGCACATAGGTTGTCAGTTCGTCTACGTTGTTGTTCGTTCCTTCTTGGAACCGGCGAAACATGAAAATCCTACATAACGTAATACATAACTAGTTTTAAGGTTAACTTTAAGGGTATATTATTCGGAGCGCGCTCCATACAAACGTACTATGGTGATATTTTCAATAACAACCAATTAAAGTCAATGAAGTTTTGCAGAAACAATCTAGAAACAAATTTCTATGCTTGTATGGAGTCTGATTTTCGTTAAAATGTATAGTTTTCAAGTTACAGTGCCTCAAAGATTTCCATACAAATCTTAAATTAATCCTAGCATTGAAACTGTATATTTTAACGAAAATCTGACTCCATAGAAGCATAGAGATTGGTTTCTAGATTGTTTCTGAAAAATTTCATTGACTTTAATTGGTTAGTATTGAAAATATCACCATAGTACGTTTGTATGCAGCGCGCATTTTCGCTCTCGGAATAAAATTCTCTTAAGGGGGTGTATTCACACAATTAAATTAAAGAACTTTCCCTAAGGAACATGGGTTGAATCAGCCAGCCGCATTTCTATGGGAGGTCCAACAATTTTTCTCGTTTTTCGACCCATGTTCCTTATAGAAAGTTATAACCGTATACACATTAAAGTTGTGTTAGTAATTTTTTTTTTTTTTTTTTTTTTTTAGTAAGTGTTAGTGTTAGTAATTAAAAACTAATGGTGTTAAATATTGCTTAGCTTAATTTCGTTTGACCACTTTGAATGTTCTCGTAACCTCACAGCTTGCAAGGCTCCATAAAATAAAACTTACCGAACGAATTGAATAATTTTCTATTTGCAGTAGTACTGAGCCATTTTTTCTTATGAACGTAATCTGCCATGAAGCCGAGAGGGAAACTAAGCACGTACGTGGCCAAGTATGGTAGAGCGGATAGTACTCCATTCTGAAATAAATGTCACCATCAGAATTATTGGGCACGCGTGGTGGACTAACGTGTACATCCTTCCTGTGGGTACCCGTAGGCCTAAGTCAAAGTCGAAGTCAAAGTCAATAAAATGCATTCAATATAGGAACATGTTTTTGTCGGAACGTGTTGTCGCTGTAGAGAAGATGCGAAACTCTACAGCGTAACACGACTTAATGACTATTACAAAATTAAGAAGGACCATGTATAAATTATTAAGCTAAGTTTATGTACCTATACAGTAATACCTACAGTATAGTCTACGTAATTAAATAATTTATACTATACAGTAAACTATAAGTTCTGTTAAGACACTCAGACCCAAGTATTTCACCAGTTTATAATTTATGTTTTATAACAGAGGAGTTTTTTGATCTGAATTTTAAACATGTTTTCGGAAAGATTCAAAATGGTCTCGGGGATTTTATTCAGCGTATACAGTGACCCATGAAACACGTGCCTGTGCCCTGAAGTAGGACGTATATAGGCTGATGATGATGAAGCTGTACCTATTTATTTATTTGTATTGTATCGTGTCTGTACCCATATCTGTGAATGATTGGTATACAGATGTTGACCCAGTTTCACATAAAGAAATAAGTTGAGTTTCGTAGAGAAACGCTGTATCAGAAAGCAAAACTCTGCGAAAGGATTTAAACTTTTGAATACAATTTTAAAGTGTCCGGGAAGTGAAACGACTTGGTCAACAGATAAATATTACTTTATAACGAAACAACTTCATAACAAGATTAATTTGCTCTGACAATGTTTACGTACGTTTCTTTACAAACCTAAGTTTTTTGGTTCTGTATTTTTTCAATTTTCTCAAAACTTCTCAATACAGACACGTTTTTCACTTACTGGAACACTGTATTATAAAATCACCTCATACCTGAATAATGTAGTGGTCCATTCTAAACAGACACCCGTTAGAAATAGCCTCTAGCGGAAACAAGTTCCAAAATGTGCAATAATGTACCTTTTTGATATCCACTCCTAGAATCAGCTTCATATATAACGGCATCTCGGTATTGAGAGTCCAATGTCCCCAGTTCTGGCCGCAATGTACTATGATCAGTGATATGAACGGAAGACTGGTCCAGATTGATTTCCAAGGCGTCTTCAGTTTCTGCAATAAAAAAAGTTCCTATGTACAAACAAATGCAAAACATTTTGATTCTATGTACCTCCAAATTGATCTAGATTTCAGCGGGTATTACGACAGTGAAGAGCATGTTAACAAAAAATGGAGCTACAATCTAATTTGCTAGTGAAAATGATTTTCCGCAACATGGCGAGGAGTTTTATTTTCCTGGTAAAGCTTTAATAACAAACCAGAAGCTAAAATAAATCTACCAATCTTCAGGAAGGGGATTCGGGAATCTAATTCCCTTTCCCTAACCCTTCTCTCTTAAAAATCAACTCGACAGGAAAATGAGAATTTTTTTATTTCTATAGAACAAGATCACGGACCTGAAAAAAATACGGACGGAATGTGACACTAAAAAGATGTGAAGCATGCAAGGTCCTACATTTTCGTTTGTTCTACAAGGGACCTACACTCACACAGATGCGCTAGCTCTAGGCGCAGATCCGACACCTGTCACCATTATGTACCGCGTGACAGCACGCACACAAAAGAAATGGGTGCTTCACTCGTGATTAGACAAGATTACGTCCGTCTTTTTTCAGGTCCGTGACCACGATATCAATATTCTTCAATGTTCTCAATTTCAGTACTTTCAGGTAGAGAGAAAGTGTTTTCCAAAATCATCATGGCAACAAAAGCACTGATTTATAAAGTTACGAAACTTTCGTTTGGTAAGACCAAAGAATAGGCACAAAAGTTCAAGATTAGTCAGTCACCTTCATTTCACAAACTTGTCCTAACGAGGTTTGAATGTACAGCCGCTCTTCATCGCTGATCATCTTCGAGGTGGATGGAGAGCCAGAGCCCAAGAACACGTACACTGCTGTCCAGATTGCTCCGAGACATCCAACCACGTAGAAGATGGAAGGCCATCCCATATATTCTGCTACGTAACCCGATGATATGTACTGCAGTGCTGTTCCGATCTGAGACCCTGTGGATAAAGATCTTCTCTAAAGTCAGGTCACCAATAACGATCACCTTTCCTTATAAATTATAGTGTAACTATTATCTTCATTGTCCTACTTCTTCTTATCGAGTGGGCTGCAAGCCCTAGTGTCAGAGTTTATTCAAACCACCTTACGGCCTCTGACGTGGTTTTTATGTAACGACTACTACCAGCAGAGATAGTAGCCAGGACCAACAGTTTAACGTGCCATCCGAAGCACGGAATCATCTTTCTTTTCAGACAATCAGGTGACTCGGCCTGCAATGTCCTAACCAACTGGGGAAAAACGCACAAAGTGACATTTCACTAGGTGCCCCCCGTGGGAATCGAACCCACGACCTCCGTGTCAAGAGCTCAATGCTCTTAACCATTAGACCACGGAGGCAGTCCTACTTACGAGTACTTCTTACTTCCAGTTGATTAAAAAAAAAATTTTCACCATTTTTTTTTATTATGAAGGCGCAACGAATACGCAATTGTCAAAAACTGGAGTATATTGCCTCCTGTGAGAATATCGATGATAGGTATAAATCGTATTCTATTTCGCTCTGCCTGCGGCACGCTTGGCGGCGGCTAGATTGACCACGGAGACCAGGTCCACGAGGTTCCAGGGGGGACGCTTCGGAGCTTCACTCCTACGCGTAGCTCGGCTCAGCCGTACCGACATTTCATACCTCGTATATACGTCATTGCTCGCGTTCCATGGATATTGAAAAGGAAAAAAGCGGGTTCCTTACAATACCTCTATCCATGGGAACTTGTTGTCAGCATCTGACTATAAATTAGTCTTTTGAAATCCGACTGTCGTTTAGCTGTAAGTTCTCCAAAAAGGAAATAAATAAATAAATACCAATCATACTTTCTTCTTTTAAGAGAAGTTTATCTTTTTTCTGCTTTTCAAGAAACTTACCAGCATAAATGAAGGTCCCAAGCCGACTCTTCTCTTCCAACGGCACCCACTTTCCTATCAGGTTATGGATGGAAGGAAACAGGAATCCTTGGGTAAGACCTTGGGCTACTCGGCATGCACAGACTAGCTTCCAGCCTCCCTGTTAATCAGAATACATTAGTACTACCTCACATAATATCTATGATTCTTTAGAACTGATAAGCTTGTCAGGACAGATGCAACAGTCATAAGTGATGTCAAGGTTGGAGATCGCCAAGATAATGATGTAGTGATTGAATAAAAATGACACTACCGCATTTAGTATCAGATGATATGCATCAGAGATTTTATCTTTTGTCATAACCATATCAATATCGTGGATACAGTTTCAACCAAACTAGTTTTTTGTGTCCTTGCAGCTGAAACTAAACGGAATCCCAGAAATAGTGATAAGTATTATAATTAAGGTCCTTTTTAAAGCGAGGATCAAACCATCAAACTGAACAATTTTCTCTATGGGACGAACATCAAAATCGTAAAAAAATGTCTGTCCCAAACTGTTAAAGTCGACTAAGTTTGCAGTTTTATATGGAACGTATGGAACAGATGTTTTTTTTTGCGATATCGATGATGGTCCTTTAGAAAAAGTTGGTTTGATAGTCTAATCGTCTCCTTAAACAGTCAGCATATTATGAAGGTGTAGATACACCAATAACAGAAATATGTTTCGTTGGGCAATACAGAACTTTATAATTGATTGATAAAAAAGCTTCCAGCCCTGTTGGTCCTTTACTGATGGAGGGACCAGGAGATGAAACAATCATACTTACGTAATAAGCACTCAGAGGTATTAACAACGACACGATGGAATTGATCCCGATAGACAGCGTGATAAGGACGTTGCCTCCAAATCTAGCTGCGAGTTCTCCACTCGGTATCTGAAGCACTACGTAACCCCAGAAGAATGACGAGAGGATCACGCTCCGGGTTTGCATACTCCAGTCGAATGTCTGTGGGGAAACCATGGAATATAGAACCAATAGATGCAGATCCTCCTTACAAGCATTGAAACACGAAAATTGACTTAATGTTCGTCCTTCTTTCGTACGTGTCTAGGTGTCCGTCGTCGATGTTTCAGGCTTTACGTTTGTCCCTTTTTTATCAATTCTATATTCGTTGGATTAGAAATGGACAAAGTTGACGTTGGAAACAACGACGGAAAACGAAAGAAGGACAAACATTACCGACCGCCAAGGAGTATTTTCATGTTTCAGGGCTTGTAAGGCAGTTTGTCCTTCATCCTCATACCTATTTCCAGCCTCCTGGTGAAAATAATGTTTAAGAAGAGATAATTGTGAGGTTGAGTTACCAGAAATCAGAGCTATTGCTCAATGGACAACATTAAATTATGGCATAGAAGGACTCTATTTTACTTAGGCAGATACTATGGCCCGCTACATTTTGGTGTTAAGTCCTATTATCGTAGCATTGAGTGGCGTGGTAATGGAAATGGAGATGATTATGCTGGACTGCTGAACCAAAGATCTTAATATCCAGTGATGACATTATGCCTGTACCGTTGTGATCTGATCCCAAACCACAGACCATCCTAAATATAGTATCTCTATTTGAGAATATTGTTCGAACTATCATCATTGCGCTGTACAATTTCGTATGCACCATCCAGTGTTTTGCTGCATCCCTGTGCGAAATATTCCATAAAAAGACTTACGTTTTCATTGTCTGTATCTGTCATGGCAACTATAGCCATACTCATGTTCACGCGCATTGCGTACGATAGCGCGAGCGCTAGACACAGCATCAGTGCCTGTACATGTCGCAATCCCAGCGCAGATTCTGAAATAGGATATTCCTTGTAATATAAAGTCAAAGGCAAAGTTCATTTGACATAATTAGGGAGGTATTTCCTGTGCTGGTAGCATGCTTCACGTGATACGCCTATCACGTCTTTTATCTCGTTCGTTCGTGCGCAAATAGAAAGAGAGCGAAGGTGTGATAGCGCTTTATCCTGGAGTACAATTCTCTAAGGTAACATCCTTCTTGCATCCTTCAGATCGTCGAAGATTTCACGCATACCGAATTGACAGCTCGCCGATCTTTCAACCGATGTTTGCGCTTAGAGAATTGCACTCCTTAGGTTGCGCGCGATGCGGCAATAAGATAGATAAGTATGGTTTTTTGCCATAATTAATGCAAGTCTGAACGCACGGAAGTTATCCCTAGTTGCAACAAGATTCATGTAAACAGAAAACGATTTTAATGAGTCAAGCATGGTCCAGCGCTGGGCGTACCAGAGCTCATGTTAAAATAAAAAAATATTAAATAAAAATGTTTTATTGACACAGTTTAGAATACAAAAGTTCTGATTATATGGCTATGTTACAATTTAGATTCAACAATATAGGATCTCTGGTCTCCAAGCTAGATTACCTTAAAAGAAGGTAATTTGTCTTTTGGAGGTCAGTGTTCCGTCGTACATTTCGTGAAGTTATGGCAATTTAGGGACTTTAGGTAACAATTATAGGATTCTTTAATGTAGCTTAGCTGTGTGCAAAATTTAAAGTGTTGTGTTTGTGTGTGTGTAGGGGTGTGTGTGTGTGTGTGTGTGAGTGAGGTCAATTGTGTGAGAGTATGTTGTGACTGACAGTGTACTTTTGAAACCATTTTTTTTTTTTTTTTTTTTTTAATTATTGTTCGTTTAAATAAATAATAATGTTGTTGGAGATCGACCAGATGATGGTATACCTATTAATTAAGCTACGCAGAGATCTATTAAGGCGACTTGAAAATACTCAATCATAATCAAATAAAAAACCAATCCTCAATATACCCGAGTGATAGAGCACGAGTCATATTACAAAAAACGTGACAATTCTGCACTTCGAAGCTTTCCTCGGGGACATCGGGATGGAGCAAAAAGGGACGGACCCGTTTAAAACGGGAGGAATGGTCACGTATGTGAGGGACACACTCGAGAGTCGCCTTTGCCCTGCAGTGGGAATAGTTTTTTTTTTAGGATTCTTTTCTTTCCCCCGATTCGATTATTTATTGATAACAAAGTAGATAAGATACTAACTACAGCTTATTTCATATAGGCATCCAGTAGTTTTTAATCAAACATTGCTTAATACATTTGATTAAACATTTCAGCGAGTTACATACAAAAATCAACTGTACTAACTTTAAAGTCAGACTGACCCGTGGGACCCAAGAGAGAGCAATGTTTTATTCCGACCATAAAGTTACTAATAGAGTGACTGATAGCTGAGAGAGAGAGATTTACCTAGTGGCACCACTGTATAATAGAAAGAGATGCGTGACGCGAGGCAATATAAACGTTTTGAAAGATCTTATCGCAGGGTAAAAATTCAGTGAATAATTGCGAATCGAAAGTGAAATCGTAGATAATTTTCTGAAATATAGTGACACTATTTCATTAATTTATCCACGATTTCACGTTGGTTTCAGAATTATTGACGGTGCTTGAATTTTTGCGTGCCATAGTCTACTGAAAACATCCAAAAACGGTTTCATTTGACAACTCATGTCAGTTCCTCTATTCCTGTATGGTACATAATCACTTTATGATTTCGACCCTTGGTATAGTCGATAGTGATTTAGTTAGTCGAACTCACAAAATTTTTCAAAAGGCAATCGCAGGGACGTGGCAATATTATGGTAGCACCAAAAAGTCTGCAGCCATAATAAAATCAGCACAACTTTTGAACTAAATTCAATGTTTTTCCTCTCCCTGGCGACCCCAACTATAACTTTTCTCACCAACTTTTTAGCGAAACTGCATCTAAGTTTGTAGATACCGCGGAAATTTTCTTTCGGGTTGTCCCATAATTTATAATAATGTAGACTGTTTACAAGATAGAAAAAGGAAATTGTTTTTAACTTGGAAAAATGTATTGGTATCATTTTATGGGGTCTGTAGTCAAACAAGGAACAATAGGCAATCAACACCAATCCGCATTGGGCATTACTTGGCGGACTAACGCCCTTATACCCTCCTTGAGGGTAAGCTTGTGCCCTGCAGTGAGGCGTATGTAGGCTGACATTGACTTACACTTTAGCGGTAGACAGGCCCTTTCATAGAAGCAACATGATCCACTTGAATGCAGTGCCCGCACCTGATTGATGTTCCCGAGTTCACTTCGTGACTATGGCAATGACAGACCGCAATGTGTCATTTTGTGTTGTTTTGTGTGATATGTTGTTTGTTTGAACGAGCTTGTCTATCGCTAGAGTATATGTCAGTGTAGGCTGATGATGATGATGATGATAACTGTTTTTGAAGTCATCTAAATCTACACAAGACATGGCACAATTAACTTACTTGGCTTTGGATTATCTATACTTGAAATGTCATCAGTTTGGATCTTCATTTTGTTTGTAATTTATATCAGATCACTTCTTTAAAAATAAATAAAAGTAAGTAATTTTTATTTTTACTATCTAAAAGTATAATAATAATAATGAAGTATACATTCCAAAGGTTTTTTGGATAATGCGTTATTTTTTTCTCATCAAATACCTATATTGTTAGATTTATTATCGATCAGATAGATTCTGATTCTGTTCTGTTATCTATTTATCATTGATCTTAGCGCAGGCGCAGGTTGCAGTTGACAGCTGGGATGTCTGTCAGTTGAACACGTGCTTCCCACGCACACATCACGGCCCAATCACATATATTATTTTGTATGTACGTACTCGTAGATAGGTATCCAATTTCGGCCACGGCGACTGCTTCAACACCGTTGTTCGAGTTGATGAGCTCTCATGTATCTAACATAGCCAATCTTCTTAGGAAGATCCTCGCACATAGCGAGCATGGTGACCACGTCATTATCATAGTGATATTGTATAGCCGCTGGTGGTCGGGCTTTCAATTCATCACGTTTGGCATCTAGTTGTGATCGCTTATTGTTCGCTCCAAAATCATAAATTTGACTGTTTACACGATCTCTCCATGCTGAACGAATCAAAGTCAAAATAATTTATTCAATATAGGAGCTTGAAGCACACTTATTAAACGTCAATTCTTTTTTTAAGCTTACCACCGAGTCGGAACGTGTTGTCGCTTTAGAGAAGATGTGGCCAGAAACTCTGCACCTAACATCAATGGCCACCAAATCCTGTCACTGCGCACACCTTTTCATGTGGCGCTTTATTTATCAAAATGAGTAAGCTCGAGTTTATGTTGTAAATAGGTTCGTCTTAACCTTATTGAGCGCCGGGTTGCGAAAATCAGCCTGCCCCTTCTTACCATAGTAAGGAGATCAAAATTTGCTTGCACATCGCAAGTCGCAACTGAGCAAGTCGAATACAAATGTGCCGAAACCTGCATGAGGCGTATTTATATCCTATATTTGTGGATTGCTGCTAAATGCTGCTGTAATCACTTTTCTGTATCCCCCCGCATTCACGCACCGGGTGTGGTTCTATGGACTGACATCTGCTGCTCCGTCAGTGCGTCATCATGTGTGAACGGCGAACGCACTAAAAGTCAGTGGGCAGACATACAGACAGACGGACGAACTACAAGGGTTCCTTGTTGACTACGAACCCCTAAAAAAGTGAACGTTTTTGTTCAAAAGTCAACTGTATTCCGATGAAGTTCAGGCCAAAACTATTATAATTTTTATAGAAAATAGAAAGATGTGGCTATCGGAAATGGATTAAAGCTTCTTGCAACCGAATTCAGAGAAACTCAAATACCTATCAATATTCAGATGAACCAATACCGAAAAAGTATAGGATCTGGATGATTATTACTAGTCCACTATATATCTTCAAGGGACTTATAAATAAAAGTGATGATGGGTTGGTAGGTGGTTGTGATGTGTTATTGAATAGCATGTTAAATTGTACTTATATGGCTCGTCATAAACGGTTGCGGACGAAGTTGTAGAACTCCAGCTATCTCAATAGGTCTTCTTCTTCTTATCGTGTGGGCAAGCCCTGGTGTCAGAGTTTATTCAAACCGGCTTACGGCCACTGACGTGGTTTTTAATGTAACGACTACTACTACCAGAGATAGTATCCGGGACCAACGGCTTAAAGTGTCATTCGAAGCACGGAATCATCTATTTTTCAGACAATCAGGTGATTCAGCCTGCAGTGTCCTAACCAACTGGGGAAAAACGCACAAAGTGATATAACACTAGGTGTCCCCCGTGGGAATCGAACCCACGACCTCCGTGTCAAGAGCCCAATGCTCTTAACCATTAGACCACGGGGGCATCTCAATAGGTGACATAATGAAAAGGTTGTCACCACCATCTGATGGGTATATCTAGGACCAACTGCTCGAAGTATCTTTCGCACGAAGGCTCACTTTGGTCATCGTTCCCAAACCCATCGCGAAGAAATACAATTTCAGAAAAAATAAATCTTTACATCGCATTACCTTTTGTTAAAAAATATGAAAGTGTTTAAAATTGTACAGCAGGATCTTACACTATAAACCTAGATCATAACTCAAAACAGAACACCTAAAGTAAACTATCGAAGTTTGTGCAAAGTTTATACACAAACTAGATCTGTTGGACAGGAGAGTTGTTCACCAACTCCATTGATTTGCAAGTGCTATGATATTAGAGAGTAAGTATACACGTATAGGGTCCAACTTAATAGCTGACACTTTTTTAAGGGGATGATCAGACCATCAAACTGAACAACTTTCTCTATGGAACCAACATCGAAATCGCGAAAAAAATCTGCTGTTCCATAATAAACTGCAAACCAACTTGAGCCAAATGTATGGGACAGCAGATTTTTTTTCGCGATTTCGATATTGGTCCCATAGAGAAAGTTGTTCAGTTTGATGGTCTGATCATCCCCTTAAAAAAGTGTCAGCATATTAAGAAGGACCCTAATGTGTCCTGCCTATACTCAGTTACAGTGCCAAAACATCGACGCTAACAAAGACAAAACATGTACAAAACTTAGAAAAAGTATATGTCTAGAATGAGCCTCACTGTTTTACCGTATAAAACAAAAGGGGCTAAGTTTCATAGGTTGGTGTGCGTGAGGCGCCATACAAATTCTGTATGTGTGCGTGTATATGTATAGGGTTTAGGAACCAGTCCTGGTTCCAATTTTTTTCGACGCTTTCGTATCTTCGACTGTCAATCTTGACATATACTTTATCAAAGGTACAAAATATAAGTAGCACATAGAACCATGAAACGTACCATGCTAGGCATATCACTAGTAGACGAGACAAACCTAACGTTGAAATTCGACGAAGAATCAAGATCGAAGACGTGGGTAAGCTGATCACAAAGTTGAAGTGGAGATGGGCAGGACATTTGGCTAGACGGGAAGAAGACGGCCAAGACATATAAATGGATAATATATTAGTTTAATATAATTATCTATTCATAATTATGGTGCAAAGTGTTAAGCGTTAAAATAAAAAAATATAAAAAAAATTTAAAAAATTGCAAACCATAGAGAGCAATAAGAAAATAAAAACATCAAAAAGGCTTCTATCAAATCCGATATAATAAAATAACCGTTACGACTTGAAAATTGATTTTTTATCAGATATTAACACTTGAGAGCGTATCCGTTACATACAGACAAAAGACGTATGTAGTAAGTATCCACAAATCTCAGATAGTAGATATAGATTAGTTTGATACTGTAGTGTTGGCAGAAGATTCATTTTAGTCGAGTAGGTAGGTATTTCAGTTTTGTATAGAAAAATAGGAGAGGATGAGTGATGGCAGATATACGAAAGAGATATATGGAGCTAAAATTAGTGGATGTGTCGGCAGAGGGTGCCCTCGTGGGACGTATTCTGATCAAATCAGTTGCGTCCTACAAAAAGGGGAGGTGCGGAGTACTCAAAACCGACGGGCATGTATGAAGAGATGTATGGATGTGAATGAGGCAAAAGAGGTATGTAAAGGATCGTAGTAGATGGCGCGCTCTGGTCTCTGCCTACCCCATTGGGAAAGAGGCGTGACGTTATAGATAGATAGATAGTGAAGAACAACAGACAGATTTTTCTCGTGATTTTGATGGTACCTCTATAAAAATTGCCAACCCTTTAAAATTGATTACACCTTTTCGAAAAAAAATAAGAATTAATATTTCCGTCTACGGGGTGTAGGTGGAAATATTAATTATTTTCTTCATAGTGATCATCACCAGTCTATTATACTCGTATGTTCCACTGCAGGACACAGGCCTACCTCCAGGGTGGGTATAAGCACGTTTGTGCACCACGCGTGCCCAATGCGATTAGTAGACTTTACATACACATCCAAATCTCTTCTTCCGCTTTTCTTCATAATTACGATGTTTTCCTTCACCGTTTGGGAGCAGTCGGTATTACATAAGTTAGGAAAACTCATTGGTAGTGATAGCGGAAAAGTGGTTTTTGGCAGACCCCCCCTGCGTGCTCTATGGATTGCCCCTTGGTCTGCTGTCAATACTCACAAATTCGCTTCGAGGGAGGTCTTAGGAATATAGGAGGCTATCACTGAAGCTAAGGTTTGGCTTCAAGATATACTCGTAAGACATACCTATTATGACGGCCCGACAGCACAGTCTGTAGTGAACCTGCCTGCTGTGTCAAGGGTCGCGGGTTCGAATCCCGTAAGGGACAAATATTTGTATGACGAATATGAATATTTGTACCCGAGTCAATGTTTGTATCTATATATGTATCTTATATCGTTGTCTAGTTATCATAATACAAGTCCAGGCTAGATTCTGGAACTTTAAATGTGACTAGATAATTTGTGTGACAATGTCCATAAAAAAAAAAAAGTAGTTTATTCTGAAAATAAATTGCTCTCATGACTGTCATTCTATTACAACCGCTATCACGTAAATATAAATTAAACCAGAACCTTAAGAACCGGAACCTTATTAAATCTAAAGGGAAGTGTTATTGCTTCGCGACGAATTCTGCGGCTTGGCTGAGACAGCGTTCACTCAAAAGGCACAGATACGTTGATAGGGACTCACGTAGATTATTGCGGCGTGGTCGCACTGAGAGCGACAAGCGAAGCGAAAACTTAGACCTATGTTTTTGCTTTAAGGGTATATTATTCGGAGCGCGCTCCATCCAAACGTACTATGGTGATATTTTCAATACTAACCAATTAAAGGCAATGAAATTTTGCAGAAACAATCTAAAAAGAAATGTCTATGCTCGTATGGAGTCAGATTTTCGTTAAAATGTATAGTTTTCAAGTTACAGTGCCTCAAAGATTTCCATACAAATCTTAAATTAATCCTAGCATTGAAACTGTATATTTTAACGAAAATCTGACTCGATAGAAGCATAGAAATTTGTTTCTAGATTGTTTCTGCAAAATTTCATTTACTTTAATTGGTTAGTATTGAAAATATCACCATAGTACGTTTGAATACAGCGCGCATTTTCGCTCTCGGAATAATATTCTCTTAAGTATCAAAAGCATCCATTGAAGTATAGGTATCAATATACTTCAATCATCTCAGCCGATGAACGTCCACTGCTGGACATAGGCCTCCCCCAAGGATCGCCATAACGACCGGTCCTGCGCTGCCCTCATCCAACTGTTTCCCGCCGCCTTCACCAGGTCGTCGGTCCACCGTGTGGGGGGCCTACCCACGCTGCGCTTCCCTGCGAGAACCTTCCAGCCCCATCGGCCATCGGTTCTGCGAACAATGTGCCCCGCCCACTGCCACTTTAGTTTAGCAATTCTTTGGGCTATGTCAGCTACCCTGGTTCTTCTGCGGATTTCTTTATTTCTGATCCGATCTCGCAGGGAAACTCCGAGCATAGCCCTCTCCATTGCCCTTTGGGTGACTTTCAGCCTTTTTATCAACTTTTTATGAGGCCTTGAGTGAGCGACCACGTCTCTGTTCCATATGTCATCACTATGGCAACACACACTGATCGAAGACTTTCGTTTTAAGACACTGCGGTATTTGGGACGTCAAGATACTACGTAGCTTCACGAACGCTGCCCAGCCGAGTTGGATTCGACGGTTGATTATACTTCAATGGATGCTTTGATTCATGATGTCATTTGTGATTTTACGAAAATATTATGTTAGTGATAAGATAAGATAAGTATTTAAGTCATAGAGGTATTATACCAGGAATAGAGGAGCGGGACAGCTGAGAGAGCGGGATGTATTTAGCGGCACCACTGTATAATAGAAAGAGATACGTGACGCGAGGCAATAGAACCGTTTTTCTAGACACTAATAAATTTTTACAATTCGGTTTCCGTTTCACATCTCATGTCACTGCCTCTATTCCTGTAAGGTATAATAACTTTATGATTTAAGTACATTTTAAGTACTAACAAAATAATTTCAAACGATTCGAAGTGAAATTCCATCTCTTTGTTAAGATAGACGGAACGCGATCGCGTGCGATCGCACGCCGCAGGCGATCGCGTTCCGTCTATCTTATATGCTCTAGCAAATGACGTTCCTGAGTGACAGAAAAGGATGGAGCGACGTAAAAATGCGATCGCGTGCGGCCATGTGTAGTTCAACCCTAAACCTCTCCCAAGGCGAGCCACAAACCTATATCTTCCGCCTTCTTCAACCAGTCACTACCGTCTTGATTGTTAGTTCAGCGGACCGGGCGATATCTCCTACCTCTGCCAGTTCTCGACCTCCTTTCTAATAATATGATAGTCAGTACATTGTAGGAAGCTGGGAAAGTTATTTTTTGTTAATATATCCATGGTCCATTGCCACAGCTAAAACAAGAAAATATTTGTTACACGCTTTTCGCTAAAAGTGGAGCCACAACCCAAAGTATTCCGAAAGCTCCCGAAGAAGACTTGAGGCTGCCGCGAGATTAGGGAATTAGAAAAGATAACAAATCCTTGAAGGAGACGGAGGAACTGACGCGGGAGGATTAAGTGCCTCGAGGATCTTGAGATGCAGACTGTTCCTGCTATCGATTTACTTCGATTTAAGCTACTTAATGATATGACTACTAAGTAATTTTTGGACTGTTTGGAAAAAATTTCAGGGACAATGAGTTTTGTTGTGCCAGGTATATACACTCGGTATTTTTTTTATTTTTGGCTCTATTTTGGTTGATTCAGATTATTAAAATTAATAATTATTTATGGCAATAAACAACCTGGTGTATTGCAATCATAGATTTAAAACTATTCGCTTACGCTCCAAGATGGAGCCAAGAAATCGAGAGCGAGATAGCCAGTTGTGAAATCTTATGTAAACAAAAAAGACAAAACATTATTTTTTGTTTCGGTCACCGTGGCCGGTTTTTGTGTTTGGCAAACGGTCAATCCTATAGAATCTTTGCCAAACAAATCGTATTTTAGTATGCAAAAGTCAAACTATTGCTGATCCATGTGCGGCCACGATATGGCTTAATCTATAGGGTAATTCTAGGATAGATGCCGCAGTGGGATAGACGCCCTGAATTTTAAAACTCTAGTTTCGCGACCTTGGGTGGCGGTCATTCTACTACTAAACAAGAGACCCTACCGCCCCCGCGTAGGGTGCCGCGCGACACGACGCTGAGTCGTTGTGCGCACGAGTGAGTTTCCTTAGAAGTTTTGGTGCGAAGGTAATATTTACAATTATTATTTTACGGTGTTGTTGTGGTGTTTATACTTTTTCCCTGATAAATAAAAAAAGTTTTTTTGGTGTTTCCCTATTTAAGAGTAGTGTATGCATACCCGCAAAGAAGATTGTTTTTAATTACATGATTTTATTTATTTGTTATTGCAATAGGCATCTATCCCCTACGAAAAGTATACTTGCCCCAATTTTGTTTAGGTATAGATGCCTCTAGGGGCGTCTATCCTCTAGCTTGAGGCTTATACTTAATTATTCAGATATTGTTTTAGATGTTGTGATGGGCATGCAAATAGGTATTGCAATGATTGTTATGTACCTGCTTAGGTAGCAAATTGTTTATAATATTAAGATTAAACATATAAATTACAGTAGAGTATAGATGCCCCATCAAAAAGAGTAAATTTAGTTCTCTTTTTGATGGGGCATCTATACTCTACTGTCATTTAATATGTTAAATCTTCTTTGAGAAAAATAAAAAATACCAGTTTTATTTGGATTCATCCATTCATCGTAAATAACTAATATTCTTGCATAAAAAGTGTTTTTTTCTTGATAGGGCACATATCCCCTAGGCTGTTTTTACTGGTGAGGCAACTATCCGCTATGGGGCATATATACTTCAAATTTTAGAGGTCAGGGAAAATTAACAAAGCATAAAAAGTATAAACAATGATGATATTTTTTCAAATGAAATAGTAGACGAAGGACCAATGTATCTGTATCCAACCATCTTATTTGGTTCCTGTCATTGAACTGAGAAATATAACGATATTTCAAAAAGTGCGGCATCTATCCTAGAATTACCCTAGTGTAAATCTATGATTGCAATAAAGTTTTGAAGTTTGGGAGAAACCTGACAAAAATACGTATCTATTCTATTTGTTCTTTACAAAACTGGGTAGGTATGTCAATGTTGAACAGCATTAAAAATGAATTTCTGGATTCCTCGAAGTTATTTAAGAAGAGAATCTAGCTAAGAATAGACCCCACAACAAAAACATTTTGAGTGCAAGCAATTTGTAAAGATTTCGTTTTGTAAATCTCATCGCCCCGCGAATCCGGCCTGTTCGTCTGGTTCACGAACAAAAATCCTTTTATCCGGAAACCGAATCTTTTAAATCATTCCCCTCGACCAAAAATATCGTTCACAAAATCCACCGGAAAGTTTGCGAGAGTTCCGGAAAGTATTTTGTCATTCCCGCCGCGAGCATTAGTCAAGTGCGAACTTTGGATAAGTTTAATCGAGCCGAGCTTACTTGTACCAACTTGTTTAGAAACCTCTGGCTATTTATTATCACAATGATAATCATGGTTGATTTCGACTACAGTGACTGATTTATTACCTTGAAGGCTTCCGCACATTGCAGCGATATTATCGAGCGATATTATCGAGTTATTATCGACAGCGATATCGCGACCCCTTACACACTGCAGCGATTCCGCGATTCGCGTCACGCATGCGCCCTTCACTGAATGTAGTAGAAAGAGATTGCGTCAGGTTGCGATAATATCGCGGCAGTGTGTGGGATCGAGCGCGTCGATAATATCGCTGCAATGAGCGGAGGCCTTAAAACCGTTTTTTTTTTTGTTTTTGTTGAAACTGGTTCACATCACTACCTCTCCTCGTTACCCTCCAGAGTTAAACGGAACTAACTGCTACAATCAGAGAAGCAGATCTTAATTAAGCTAAAGTTAATCATTTAACTGGTTCTTACTTCGTTATTTATTGTTTTGGAGTTTCCGATATTACGGCAGTGTTACAACTGCCATGATGAAGTCCAGTCCTGAAAACAATACGTATTTACATATAATGTTAACTACAGCTTAATTAATAACCGTGTAACTCATGGTGCGGGCATCGTGAGTCTAGCATGCCATTACAGAGAAATAGAGAAATATCGAGATGTTCCTCATCTTCGTTTAGTTATTTTGCGCATGCCAAAACGAGAGCACGACGTCGGTTTTGTCGCTTTGTTGTTCGTGGCATGCTAGCCGTACTGAAATTATTGTCCCCCCTTTCGACACCAAAAAAGGGTGGTTTTGATATTATTCTAAACAGGACATCACATGGCGAATATAATTCTCATTTAATGTACTTTTTACTTCTCTAGGCATTGCCATAATATTCTACAGGGTGGAATTGATATCATTAGCATTGCATCCTTTTAAACTAAGAGTCAACCCATCAAACTGAACAACTTTTAGGTACTATGGGAGCAAACCGCTACGAGCAAAGAAAACTGTTGTTGCATACATATGAGTTGAGTAGGCATTGCAGTTTAGTATGGAACAGCAGATATATTTTTTGCTCCAATTTTTGATGGTAAAAGTTGTTCAGTTGTCAGATGGATAGGTAGACTACTAGACTCTAAGTTTAAAAGGATGAGAATGATATCAATGTTACGCTGTATAGTCTTTATTAATACGATGAGACCATCAAACTGAACAACATTTCTTATGGGACTAGCCTCGAAATTTCGAAAAAGTATCAGCTGCCAAGTTCGAGTCCAGCAGGTTTACAGTTTCGTGATTTCGATGTTGATCCGATAGAGAAAATTATGCAGTTTGATGGTCTGATCATCTCCTTAAAAACTGTCAGTCAGTCAGTTTATTTTTTTACCCTTTAATTCCTGGTTACTTAGAACTGATTGTGTTTTAAATGCAAGAGTGAATGAGTAGGTATTTTCTGGGTTAGTGGGATCACACGCAATGACGCATTGACGGAGCGTCAATCCGTCACCGTGTGTGCTTCACTCCCTGCTTCACAAATGACGTACTGACGTTTGCTGCTCCGTCAGTGCGTAATCGTGTGTGAACGCACTTACCTTGTTTCATCTTTGGCCTTGTCATCTCTTATCTCGTATCATCTGGTGAGATTGAGGCCGAACGCAAGTCTATTTATTAGAATACCTATTACAAAAAGTTTATAAAAGTTATTGCTAAGGAAGCTATGAAAAACTTTGTAAATGAGTAAATATTTTGTTGGTTCTAAAGTAAATCAGCTTTATGATCTAAATAAATAGGCTATTAAAACTTAGTTTGTTTCTAGAAAGCTTTTAGCACTTAAATGGTTTTTTTCTTGTTTTTTCTGCGAGTTCAAATTTAATACTCCATCTTATGCTGTAAGTAATATTTTTTCTTTTCTACTAACATTATAAAGAGGAAAGATTAGATTTTTTTGTCTGTTTGTTGGTATATTGAATAGGCTCCAAAACTACTGGACTGATCTGAATAATTATTTTACCATTAGAATGCTACATTATCCGTGATGAACATAAGCTATGGAATAACGGCCGAGTGTCGGGAAAAAAGGGACATTGCAACACATGCCCTTTATTTGCTTGTGTTGGAATAGTGGTTATATACCATGATAACTATATAAATCAATTTAAAGTTTTATCAAATTAAATTACGAATTGCAATGCAATTTGTCTGACAATCCCAACATTATTATTATTTTTGGCAACATTGAATAAAAAGCAAACCGTTGTTGTCAACAATGTTTATTAACTTATACTATCGTAAATCTTGTTGAAATGTGATATTAATTATACAGTTATAGTTACTCTGATCCTTTGATGTAATCTTAATTATTAAATATATATTGGAGACATTATTGTTGGTTTAGCAACACTCGTCGCTGATTGGTCCGCCAATAAGCGAACGAGAGAATTACTTTGTGCAACTAAAATATGTTTGTTTGTGTTAAATATTATATTACTTATATATTACTAAGTCTAAAATTGTATTGTGATTTGTGAGGTGATCGTACTAAATAAGAAATTATTTAGTACTAGTTTAAATATTATAACCGAACTTCCTGTTCCTGTGTGGATTTGCCACCATTATAAAATGTACTTTGTGTAACTAAAAATGCTTATTAATGTTAAATATTATGTTACTTATATTTTACTAAGTCTAAAATTATATTTTGATTTATCAAGTGTTCGTAGTAAATCAGAAATTATATAGTACAAGTTTAAATATTGTAAACGAACTTCCTGTTCCTGTGTAGCTTTGCCGCCATTCCTAACGATCGTCAGGGGTGGTGGGAAATGTATAAAGGAGGTGGTTTGTCATAGAATTGATTCATTCTGCCAAAGACTACAGTACCATTCATTCTGATACCAAAGACCACAGAGGTCGTCATGCTGCCCAAAAGTTAAGTAACTTGTGTTAATTTATAAAGTGTACCGAATTGTTATAATATGTGTGATATTCAACAATGTGCTTTGGTTGTTCTATGGAGTTTCTATGCTTCTTCTCCATAGGCCCTTTAAATAGGGAAAACACTTGCGAAGCAGATTAAATGTCGAGTCAGAGAAATAAAAGACAATTGAGTAAATATTCAGTCAGAGAAATAAAATATAATGATTGGACTTAAATATTCTCCCGTTTCATTTATATCATTACCATCCTAATACCAACTGTATCATAATCATATGTTTGTAGACCTGTGTCCCTGTACTTGGGACAACAGATGATCATTCTAGTCATGATGATGAGACAATACTTGATAGATTTATATCGAGGTACTACCTACGCTGTCCGAATAGCTTTTGCTTATTAGTATGATGGGTTTGATCAGCATCAATCATGGTAAATTAAGCAATAGATTCTATTAATAATTAATAATCATAGCTTTCATCTTTATATTTCCACTTATATACACCCCATATCTAACACTTGCATCTAACACTGCATTTCTATCAATGTCGAGTGAGTTTTGAATAAATACGTATTGGAGCTAATACAAAATGGTGGAGCCTCTTGACAAGCCAGAAAGCACTCGAAACGCGACTACCTGCAAACAGACTTGCAATGCAACTCAGTGGTATTGTTTTATTATCAAAAAAATTGAAATGAAAGAAAAACCTGAAAACAGCATTATTTTTAAATCAATTTATTCCAAAACCGTTACAAGCTTTCGCGTATCAGTTTAGCTCCGATTTGGTATACAGGTATGTGATATACAGGGTGAAATTGATATCATTAGCATCCTTTTAAACTAAGAGTCTATTACCCATCAAACTGAACAACTTTTACTATGGGAGCAAAACATCTGCGGTTCCATACAGTTGAGTCGAGTCAACATTGCAATTTAGTATGGAACAGCAGATTTTTTTCTTGCTCCGATCGGTTTGCTCCCGAAAAGTTGTTCAGCTTGATGGTTAATAGACTCTTAGTTTAAAAGGACGCTAATGATATCAATTTCACCTTGTATAATAGTAAAAAAAATACACGTAGCACTATATCAGCCGCCGTAGGGCCGGGCGGCACTTCAATAGGGTCGTCGGCAAATTCGGGAAAAATATAGATTGATTGAGCTCTGTCTATACTAATTCGTAGAGCAGAGAAAAGTCGAGCTCGCTTCGCTCACTCTGTTTCTGTTTTAATTACTGTATCTACACAAAATCCTAAAGTGTTCTGTCTGACCACAGCTATGAAGTGGCGCTAAAAATTTCGAGCATGCTTCGCTCGATACGTAAGAAGCTCTGGCTCTAACCGATTCGTATTTTGGAGAAAAGTCGAGCTCGGTTCGCTTGCTCTAAGTTTCTATTTTTGCATAGTTAAACCAATAGATGTCTGATCACAATCCGAATCGATTTGCAAAAAAATGTCGAGCTCGCTTCATTAATTATTTTTTCGCTCTGTTATTTTTTGTGTTCGGTCTTTGCCCTGGGCAGCAGAAACCCACGCTAACTCACTGCTCTTTTCTAAAACATGCCCTATTTTATTTACTGAGATCGTCAGAAATAATGATGTATAGGTATCCAGAAATAGTTCAATCGAATTAGGTCGGCGCCTCACAAAAAGGCGAGCACATGAGCTTGGTAAGTGAGTTACTCCCAGCCGGCGGTTATTTCGTTATAAGGTTAGTTAACTTTATCTCTCGTATTGTGGTCCCAGCTGCAACGTGCTACCGCTTAGTTCTGATATTCAGGGTTAGGATGAAAAGATATCTATTTGTTTTATTTCTTGTTGTATAATGTAAGAAGAGATCTTTCTTTACAACGTGTAATCAAATGGCTGATTGTTTGACATGAAATCTGATTTTCTATACCAACGAACACACTGCGTATGTGTTCGGGACCACGACTCTGTCTCTATACTAATCGATCTGAACGACCACGTGGCACCGGTCAGAAATTAGCAGTTTTCAATGAAAAAGGAAATGTTTTTTTTTTTTAAATAAAAAAACCAAATCATTCTATGTAGCATTGTGAAGATATTGTAAATTTTCATCTTTTTTCCGATAAAAAATGTAAGAGTAAAAAAATGGTTACAACTGGAATAAAACGGGGTGACTTTCGATTCCTTTTTCTTCGGTCTTATTCATTAAAATTATTTCTGGAAAAACAACATCACTTCTCAAATCGTGTTGATGGTTCAATTAATTTTTTAGCTCTGAAAATGCCATAGTTAATGAATAAATTGGTTACAAAGTTACCCAATTTCATGGTAAAATCAGGATGTAGCCCCGCATCTACGCAGTAGAAAGCATGGAAGATAATTATAAAATGTGACAACTTTGTTCTCTGGCGGTTTCTGCCGGATTTTGGGCACCTATTCGAGGCAAGGTATTGCCACTTAAGGGGCTACCTGCCGGTTTTGGGTAATTTTGTAACCATTTTATTCATTAACTATGGCACTTTTTGAGCTGAAATTTAAACTGAACCATCTACAGGATATGAGAAGTGATGTGGTTTTTCTAGAAATCGATTTTAATGAATAAAACCGAAGAAAAGGGACTCTAAAGTCACCCCTTTTTTTCCAGTTGTAACCATTTTACTCTTACATTTTTCATCGGAACAAAATGAAAATTTACTGTATTGTTCACAATACAATTTAGAATGATGTGGTTTTTTTACTTTTTCGAAATTAATAAAAAATCATCGAATTTTTCAAAGAAAACAGCAAAATTCTGACCGGAGCCACGCGCTCTTTCTCATCGATTAGTATGGAGTGTGAGTGAGAGGAGAGTGGTCCACGGCTGATACGCCTTAAATTGCGTGTAATGTGCTTTTTACTAGACTAACTGTTTTGGGGTTACGTTTGGGTCAATAGACCCCTTTAATAACCCTCTTAATTTGAGATAGTCATGTGCCGTTGTGAAGTGGTCTTATTGTGTGTTTGTGATGGTCCCATCACACTGGACAGAGTTTCGGTAGGTAGGTACTACTAGTGGAATGTGGATGTTCTGAGTTTTTAGAATATCTCTGACTATCCCTCAGGGAATATTGTCGTACAGATGGGTTTGCTCTTGACCTCAATCCTGTCCTCAGGACAAAGATGGGGTCGAAGATGTAGCGAGCTTAACTAGCTTACCCAATGGTAAATTGAAATCATGCTTTTTGGCAGTTCTTAGCGATATGGATTTATGATAATTATGATGATCACAGAAACATAATATTAGGTACTGAAAATTTGCCTTGTACAGTCATATTAGATATGTTACCGATCTTGTAAATGATTTAATTATAAATGATTTAATTGGAAACTGACACAATAAGAAAGGTGAAAAAAATATCTCGTGTACGTACGTATTCTTTTTCGGGATAGACAAAAAAATTACTAAAACTCTTCTATTCGTAAAACAGCAATTTATGTCATATTTTGTAACAAAATTCGAAGATATAATCAAATTATTTCTTTAACTTTCCACGTCAAAGATCTCCAATTTACATCCCGTCTCAGATGAACCTTTGAGTCCATTAATTTAATTTAATATTTTAAATAATTTAGTTTCGTACGAATTATAACTCGAGTTACTTATGAAGTACATTGCATTTTGCAATTAAATGTTTTTGACTATTATATCTACAAGGTGTTACAAAAGTAAAAATAAGCATTTAAAACATTTAAACTGGTTGTTTAGACCATCAAACTGAACAACTCTCACGATGGGACCAACATCGAAACCGCTAAATATCGAATCTGCTATCCCATACATTTAGCTCGAGTAGATTTGTAGATGAGTATGGAACATCCGATTTTTTTTTCGCGATTTCTTTATTGGTCCCATAGTGAAAGTTGTTCAGTTTTATGGTCTAAACTACCCCCTTTTGAATGTTTATTGTTTATTTTTGTAACACCTTGTATACTTCGGTATTTTTATTTTAGGAATAAACCGTCAATAACGAAATCACAGATTATTTGAATGACCAAAATGTAAGGCGTGCTATTTATAGTATAAGAGATGAGTGTACTTTATGCAACCATCACCAGCAAGGCTGATTTAGTGTTTATGGGGTGTAGAGTATATCTGTGATGGGATAGACCAGGTCTGCCTTCATAACTTCAGTCAGTTGTCCTGTTCACATAGCTACAGTGCATACTACAATAATATCATACATCAGCCTTGCAGCTGATCGTTACTTTTTACTGACCTTTAAACGTCTGTAACTCCTGAACCGGCTGAAGTTATGCAGGCAGACCTGGTCCATCCCCATCACAGAGATGCTCTACACCCCATAAACACTGAATCAGCCTTGCTGCTGATGGTTGCAAAAAGTACACCTTATCTCTTATAACATTATGCAGTACAGTAGTTAAAAATTGTAATACATCGAGTAATAAGTATGTGGCGTTTATTAATTAACTTTCATTGAAAAAGTCTTATTCGGAGCGTGCTCCATACAAACGAAGTCTGGTGATATTTTCAATACTAACAAATTAAAGTGATTTTTTTCAAAACAATCTAGAAATTAATCTCTATGCTTGTATGAAGTCTGATTTTCGTAAAAATGTATAGTTTTAAAGTTACAGTGCATCATAGTTTCCATACAAATCTTAAATTAATCCTAGCATTAAAACTGTATACTTGAATGAAAATCTGACTTCATACAAGCGTAGAGATTAGTTTCAAGATTGTTTCTGAAAAATTTCATTGACTTTAATTGGATAGTATTGAAAATATTACCAGACTTCGTTTGTATGCAGCGCGCATTTGAGCTCTTGGAATAATCTTCTCTTAAACCGAGTGTATAAAAATAATATAAAATTTACCCTTATTTCAACCAGACTCTCGTTTATACTCTCCTATATTTTCCCTATCTAGAAGGATAAACTATCTGGCAACTTATATCCTACGTTTTCTGCCCGGACACTTGCACGCGAGTAGAGCTTATGGATGCTGCCGGGAGTTCTATCCGTGGGGCAAAACACTATGCTAGACTAGAAGCAGTCAGTTAAAATGTGAGTTTATTGATATAAACAATAATTACTTACTTAACTATTATTACTACATTACTACATAATAATTACTTAACTAAGCAACCAGCAGTAAAAACTTCTCTCCTCGACCAGGTCAAGCAAGCAGCAGTCCACATCACCATCCTCGACGACGACAGCCCAGCGTCCGTAGAAGATACCAGCAGCCCACGCACTGAGACACAGCCTCTACCGTGGCAGCCCTGCTCACTTCTTCTACACGCCTGTCACTCGCACGCATCACCAGGACTGGTCATCCTGCACTATGCATGCACGCACGCAGCACGCCAACGCACGCCACAGGCCCGGCACGGCACCTTCTGCAACGCACCTCTACGTGGATACGGACTGCACGCTTCGAGAAACTTAACGACCTGCGGTCTGAGGGGGGAGTACTGTAGCAACTTGCCAACAGATGGTGCTAGCAGTCCCCTAGCAAAAAGTACGAGATAAGACAATTGACGATGGCACATTGGAAACCCGTAAGCTGCTACACTAAGGTTCACAATTTGTATGCCAAGACATAAATCGCGCAAGAAGAGTTCTCACAGAGTCTCAGTATATATACAAGGTTCCGATAAACATCATTAGGACCACGGCCGGTCCCCAGGCATCACACCTAGCCTGGCGGAAGTACTTCCCTTTTCTATGGAGGAACCTTCCACCTCAGTTCCTCCATAGTAGCATAGCATATGCTCACGACTACATTCTCCGAGGACCCCCCCACAAACCATCCACGTTTCACTAATACCGAAACTCTATCCAGTGTGACGAGGAGTGACACAGTCGCCACTTATATTGAACAGTGGGTACAATACATGCCTCGAAATCGAAGCATGCAGGTTTCCTCACGATGCTTTCCTTCACCGAAAAGCCAGTGGTGTTACAAATCGAACATAAATTCCGAAAAAGTCATGGTTACGAGTCAGCCTGGATGGGGATAGAACCATCGCCTCTTGCACGGCAGGCAAGGTTACTTCGATACTGAACCACCACGCAGCTATTTACATAGTAAAATTCTACAATAAACAAACAGTCAGCAAATGCTTCGTCAATGAAATGTTCAAGATAAAACAGCCAGTAATAAGCAACATGCTTCGTCAAAGCCTTAAATAAACAGTTAGAGATCTGCATGCTTCTTCAACTTACTAAACTAAAATCCAAGCTTCGTCAATAATGAAGCAAACCGCATTACGGAACGCACCTGGGTCAAAGGAACCCATCACACTAGCAGCATTCCCGCGCTGAATAGCTAGAGAAATCCTTTGGAGCAGATAAGAACCCGAGCGGGGATCGATTCCGCTTTCAACAAGCCACCTACCCAGCTCTCACAAAAGCCTAAAATGTAATGTGATATACAATGGAAAGAGCAGAAAACTATCGTTAAATAAACAACAAATTGTAGAATTTTATTTACAAATAGAAGGCGATGAATATAAAGAATTTAAAGCTTTTAGAATGGTGTTGGAGCTCGCGCGGGTGTGAGCAACTAACAGAATTTTTCAACGTTAGCGCGTGGAAGCGTCCGCGGAGCATGCAGTTAGGTAAATATTTTCATACATTGGACAAGGCATGGGAGGAGACGGAAAATTCTCAAAGAGAATCGGCTGGGAGGTGGACAGGCAGGCTGTAAAGATTTTGGCACAACTTATACAACTTGATTACATATTTTGCCAACTTTAAGTAAAATCGTAAGGGCAGCAGGATGAGGACTTATTAGGCTAAAAACGATTTATGTTCAAAATTTATAAGCATAATCGAGCATCCTGAAGATGATAGGGGACAAGGTTAACTGCCCCAATATGCTTCACTGCTGTGGACTACATGTTCCCAGCAGCTAACAATAATAAAATAAAATAAAATAAAATTAAATTAAATGGATTATAATGTGGAACTGCTAACAATTAATACAAACATTTATGATAGATTGATCAAAACTATTTATATTAAAAATTTTGTAGGTATGCTCAAAATTTAGAAGCTATAAACTATTTATTAAAAGGATATGCTATTATTCATTTACTTGGCACTAGATAGTATTGACCCAAGTACGATACCATTATTGATCATTAGCATACTGTCCCCAAAACAATAAAATTCATAAGGATTTTTATTTTTTTCTTTATGTAGCTATGTAGGTTCATTGTTGTACGAACATACTCACTGCCAGACAAACTTATATCAGCAATGCTTTTGCGGACATTGCACGTAATATAGTAAACTGAACAAGTTTCACTAAGGAATCAACATCAAAATCACGAAAAAATATTTTTGACTCATAGAAAACGTTAAATGAATAGAAGCTGATATTTTTCGCGATTTTCTTGCTGCAATTTGTTCATTTTGATAGATTCAAGTACCTAGTGTAATCACGTAGATCACGAGTGAAACAACCATTTCTTTTGTGTGCGTATGGTGACGGGTTGTAGGACCTGCGCCTAGAGCTAGTGCAACTGTGTGAGTGTAGGTCCCTTGTAGAACCAACGAAAATGTAGGACCTTGCATGCTTCACATCTTTTTAGTGTCACATTACGTCCGTCTTTTTTTTTAGGTCCTTTAAGTATGTGTCGAATTTAAGTTAAAATCGCTCTAATCTTCTCTCGCACACCACACAATCTCGCCACCTTTAGTTCCGTCAGACCGTCGAGAGATGCACCAGTAGTTGAAATATATGTTGTTGTAAAATAGTAGATTATATAAATGGTGAGATACTGGTGCATAGCGTGATGATATAGCGAGGCTTTAGAGCTCCTTAGTACGCTCGTATGTCAGGATTTGTTGCTTAGGTTACCTAGCTCGCTGTAGTGAATATAAATGGGCTTTTCTGGAGACTCTTTCTTGAGAAATACTTTTTGAAAAGAAGGGATTTTTTTTAAATTGTCGATACCTGATGTACCTGCGTTTTGTTATAACAACATGTTCTGGTATATTATTCCTAATATTGTATAAAAATCCCAAAACAAAAGACCTAAGAGGAGAAATTGGACATGCTTCTGAATTTATACCGAAATTCCTGATCTACGGGATCACTCTTATGGTAGACTTTAGTAAGATCAAGTTTTTGTGCAGAATAGATATTTTTTTCAAAATTGGGCCCAACTACGTGGGTAAATTAGTGATTTTCCTATTAAAGAATTTTCAAGCCTTCTCATTCGGCTTATGACTTTGTTAAACAACGTAGGTACAATAACACAAATTTTCTTCATTGTAGGTACTAACACTAATGAAATGAAATGGATTTATTTGCTTAGGGCCTATGTCGAAAAATAATTGAAGCGAAATTTGCGTGTGATAGCTTATATTACTGCCTGATGCGAGAGAAAGAGATGGGGCGGCGCGGGCGAGCGCGCAACGCAAGCGCAAAAACAAACTTTATTTTATTGTGATTGTACTAATTAATTAAGTTCAATTTTGTTCTAATCAAAATTCATAAAATACCAAACTCTTTTTTTTAAATCATGTCTCGTGTTTCCATTATTCACCGTTTAGCCGTCCCAAGCGTTTAAAGATAAAAATGGAGGCTACTTTGGCTTGTTTTTCTATCGAGAAAATGTGTCTTAATCGTGTTTTGGCTCTAATCAAAACTTCAATAATATGTTCAATTTACACATATCCACAAATCATACTCCTACTGTTAGTACTTCATGATATCTGATGCTTTGAAGAATCCTATTTTTTACACATAGCCTCTTATCATAATTTTTTAACCAAATAAATGAATAGTGGATGAGGTAAGGTAACAGACTCATATAGGGTCATTTTTATCCAGGACAGAATCGAACTGGCGCCTTTGTAACGTTTCTTTAAACCCATAAAAATGTTGTTAACAAAAATGTCGTCCAATTTCAGTTTACTCATTTTGTCGTAAGCTTATATTCTGCTATCTGTTATTATAAACATTAAATTTACATTATCTTGCCGTAGCATCTTCGTTGTAACAAAAGAGAAAATAACGGTTCTACCTATACATTAAATAACGCCTAACAGCTCAGAGCTCCTTTATTATCTTAAATAACACCATAATGGTTAAGGATTTTGATTACAGTGACTGTTTATTTATAAAGCAGAACGAAATTTTGAGTACATAAGCACTTGAACATAATCCGACCAGAACCACAGATTGATAGGTAATTAGCCAGAACACAAGCTTTGAAATTATTCATACAAAATTTCAAAGCCTATCTTTGTGATTATATTATAAATAAATGATATTTGATACGCGCAATCTAGATTTTCTAAGCGATTTTTCCATATATAAACATTACTTTTAAATATACCGTCTACTAGTGTTCTCCGACAAAGTTTGAATGAAATTGACAACTCTGCAACCACCTTAAGAAATGATACGCAGACTTATGGGAGTATAGTTTAGATCGTCCACCAAGAGTAAGAGGTCTTATCCTAAATAACAATAGCTTATAATAATTATACTAATATTAAGTGCGTTCACACACGATGACGCACTGACGGAGCAGCAAACGTCAGTCCGTCATTTGTGAAGCAAGGGGTTGTATAAAACGCACGTAGAAGGTACGCACGAACGTAACGAAACGAACGTATCTCTATGCTTGTATGAAGTCAGATTTTCGTTACGTACGGCACGTAACGAAAATCTGACTTCATACAAGCATAGAGATTCGATTCTAGATTGTTTCTGAAAAATTTAATATTGAAAATATCACCATAGTACGTTTGTATGCAGCGCGCATTTGCGCTCTCCGAATAAAATTATCTTAACGAAAAAGTGCGATTCCATTATATCTCAGAGAGATGTAAAGATATGATATTCAAAAAAGCTCAAAAGACGCGTATTTACGAGAGCTGTAAGTTGCAAGCGGAATTATTAGAGAAAGTCAAAAACGAAAAAAGGTATGGCCGAAATGGTGAAAAAAAAAAGATGTATTTTGGTGCTCGATATTTTGGAAACGAAGAATATCAAAAATCTGAGTAAAACTCCTCAGGATAATTTAGTCAGCTACAATTTGAGCCTAAAACAAAGACGTTCGGGTTAAGGGTCTGCTATGTAGCCTAACCTTTTTGAAAAAAGTCAGAAGGACATATTCAACGTTGTCGTTTTATTTTGTAACCATAGACATATTACTCTAGCGATAGACAAGCTTGTTCAAACAAACAACTTGTCACACAAAACAACATAAAATGACACATTGCGATCTGTCATTGCCATAGTGACGCAGTGAACTCGGGAACATCAATCAGGTGCGTACACCTCATTCAAGTGGAACATTTTGCTTCTATGAAAGGGCAAGTCTATCGCTAGAGTTTAAGTCTATGTTTGTAACCTTTTTCTTATCCCGACTTTCTAGTCGCTCAGCGACAATATTTTTTCGAATTCCTTAGATTCATTTCCAATGTGCTCGATAGTGTGAGGCACGAAATCAACTTAACCTGGAGTTGAGTGCTAACCCAGGTGGACGGAAGTCGGGCTTAGTAACTGTAACCAATTTAGCCTTCTCCACAAAAAGTTCCATCGTTTCTTACGACTCCAGCGGGAAAAAACATTACCCTCCCTCTGTGGCAGTCGGGTATGAATAAGCTGTTTTATTCTAAGCTAGAAATAACTCGGCTGAAATTACTAGCTCCTTCTAAGTCCAGAAGCACGAATCTCTTATTCTTTTGCAACATAACCCGACGAAATAAGGTTCAAATTTAAGTCAACACAGATTATAATCTGACGACAGTCTCCCAGATATCCGCGAGCTTGAAAAAGCTATTAAAATGTAAATAGCATTCGGATGCAGAGACCCACGAGATTTGTTAAAAACGAAAACTATAGTTTTATATATATTTAAGAGCAAACTATATTAATCCCAAGATCGTCGTAGGAGAGAGGAAATAGGGGTAAATAGAAACAACAAATTAAAATCATTTTATGAGATGGTTAACACTATTTCATCATCTTTATGTTCACACCATCCATCCATCGTTTATTTGGTCGTCTTTTTTTCAGCTCCTAGATGGTTAAATTTGAACCACTCCATTCCTTCCCGTGATGGGTGTTATTAGAGGCGAATAAGGGTTACAATTACTAATGAAGTGATTTTGTCATTACACGCCAACCTTAAATATACTGAAGATGAGACATGCTACAAATGGAATTTTATGGTCGTGTGCTTATGTATATGATGGTGCTCCTATTGATTATTGTGTGTGGTGTTCGTTTCCAATTGGTACCAAATCTCGAATTAACTACCAACAACAACCGTCTCAATAAAAATTTATATTTAAAAAAGTAAGTTATAGCCTGTAGGATCCCGCTGAGAGAGAGTGGGCCATACTTCACCACGCGGGCCCAGTGCGTGTTGATGGAGGCAAGATTGTGATCAACTTGCTGTCAGAGAATTTTCATGCCGCCTTAATAGGCCTCTGACCTTGACTTAACGAATAGTTACAACGCCATCAGACGAAACTATCCGAGACTGACTGCTTAACGCGACTTCCGTGATGAAATACCACTAAACGGTCACCCATCCAAAGACTGACCGGACCTGACGTTGCTTAACTTCGGTGATCGCTCCAACACCAAAGCTTCACTACGCCAACGAGCGCTAATATTATAATATCAAATCAAAACCGATATCCAAAGATAGACACGTTTAAAATAAAATCGACAATCAAAAATATAAAATCATGCTAAACATTGAAATCAGCCCAAGGGTAAAACGCTGGAATAAGGATGGCCATATCGCGAAATTTTTTGTGACAATCCAATATTATTTTCGAAGCTGAAATGAATGAAATGATAAATGGACGTTATCGAACCTCATCCGTCATCACAAAAATGGTGGAAGGGTTTTCATAATATTTATTGGTAGGTTTCGTGGGTAGGTATTTCATCAGTGTTATGAAGTACTAGTGTTTTCCCGCGACTTCGTCCGCACAAATTATATACCAGATTTTAAGTCAGATCATAAGCTATCAAACAAAAAAAGTTTCATCAAAATCGGTTCAGAAGTTTTTGCGTGATGCGCGAACAAACATACAAACAAACAAACAGACAGACAATATTTCTAAAAAAAGGTTGATTTCGAGTCGGGATACTTACCTAAAAACCATATCGTAATCTTTTTTTTGTAAATGTCTTCAATGTACAGACACACTTCAGTTAAAGTTTTATAATAGTTTAGATTAGATTACAACATACTTAGATACCTACATAATCTGAAGACTCTGTTTGTAGTTTGGCTATTAAATAAAATTTAGATTCTAGACTTTCTAGACTAGCAATAACTAGATAGCGAAATAATTATTTAACGTTCAAAACCTATCTATATCATAATATGACGCCTCTTTCCCATTGGAGAGGGCAGAGACTAGAGCACGCCTCTTGCTATGGTCCATAAATACCCCTTTGCCTCATTCTTAGACGGCCCGACAGCACAGTCTGTAGTGAACCTGCCTGCTGTGCCGAGGGTCGCGGGTTCGAATCCCGTAAGGGACAAATATTTGTATGATGAATATGAATATTTGGACCCGAGTCATGGATATTAGTATCTATATAAATGTATTATGTATCGTTATCTAGTCATCATAATACAAGTCTTTAAATGGAGCTGAAACGTGACTAAATAATTTGTGTGACAATGTCCAAGATATTTATTTATATACATACCCGGCGATACATCAAGCTATACAAAACCAAAATAAGCTGGCCGCGCATAGGTAGAGTTATGTATAACGTCGCGCGGCCAGCTTATGTTGGTTTTGCGTAGCTTGATGTGTCGCCATGTGTACATCTTTTCAGACATGCCCGCCTGCTGATTTCGATTACTTAGCACCTAACCTTTCTGTAGGATCTAATAATTCTTCATTTTAATGTCAAATGTTAAGATACGATACCATTACAATGGGATTCAGGTTGCAAGTTTGGACGCGAGCGGTTGTGTCATTCACGTATTGATCACGCGGTTTCCATTTGAGCTTGCCACGAGTAAACGCCATCTCTTATCAACTGTGTTTTTGCTCAAAAAACAATCCTTGAGATAAATACTCCCACATACTACATGACATTTAGTCAGATAAGAATTTTCCAATAAATTATAATAGAATAATATTTATGAAATTTCGAAAAACACAACTATTTTAGACAAAATATGTTTGTGGAAAATGGCGATGGGCTTATTTTTGCGGCCGTTGCCTTTGGTCGAGATAGCTATGCGCGCGCAGGTGGAAGAAGAGGCAATGACTCAGTCGACATCCAACCAACGAAACTTTGTTGCAAACAACCTAATATTCAAAACGTTATGAACTTAATATTTATGTATTTATAACTCAAATTACCTAATGTTAATCTGTTTATTAAAATAAACTGCGCGATGAAATGAAACGTTTATTTATCATATTTTAATTACCTAACACAGATTATATACCTATTCAGAAAAATGATCGATTTTTAAAATCAAACAAACTAAAGAAATAAGTTATAATATTACCGCTCTAGTGCGATAATGTCACATTTTCGCACGCATGTTCTATTCTATAAGCTGCATTGCATTATGTACCTAAAAACGGTGAAATAAGAGTCACTTTACGAGCAAGTGTGTTGAAAAAAAAACGCTTCGTTTTCACATATATTTTTAATAGAGTGTCCATGTGACCCGTCATTCCTCTTTATGTAGGGCAAGCAAGGGAATAGTCTTCAGGGAATCTTCAAGGATATGCAAGATACCATTTTTGTTGCTTCTTGAAAATTACATCGTGTAGACTTCGGAGATTTTCCGATACATATACGAGTAGGTTAGGTAGTTGTTTTTACATATAAATATGTGTTTTAGTGACCAGTATGCATTCCACGCTTTTTGTATTCTTCTATCTACCTCAGCCGCTGCCTGCTCCTTGAACGAGATGTTTTGTCCAAGGTAAATGTATTGATCAACATACTCTAAGTTTTTAGACTGGATTCTAGTTTCTTTTCGCTCTCCGTTTGTCATTACGCATGTTTTTTCAGGGTTCATCTCTAAGCCACATTTTCTGCTTTGTTCGTCTAGAGTATTTAGCATGTATACTAGATCGTCGTGGTTTTCCGTTACAATAGCAATATCGTCTGCGAACCGTAGGTGTTGTAGGTGTTCTCCATTGATATTTATTCCTCGAGATGACCAGTCGAGCTGTCTGAAAATATGTTCTAGAAGAGACGTAAACAAGTTAGGTGATATGGGGTCGCCCTGTCGTACTCCACGTTGTATATCGAATGGTTTTCCTTTCCTTTCTAATTTCACGACGGCCTTACTTTTGTTGTAGATTTGTCTGAGGATATTTATGTACTTTAGGTTAATCCCCTGCTCCTTCAATGCGGTCCAGAGAGCATCATGGGAAACAGAGTCGAATGCCTTTGTATAATCAATGAACGCTATGTAGAGATTTTTTCCGTACTCTTTGTATCTTTCTATTATTTGTGTTAAAGTAAATATGTGATCCAATGTAGAGTAGTTCTTTCTAAAACCTGCTTGCTCTTTTGGCTGTTCAAAGTCTAAAGTTTTCTTTATCCTTGATAATATTATGTTGGTAAATAGTTTGTACATAGACTGCAAAAGGCTTATAGGGCGGTAGTTGTTTACATTCAAAGGGTCTCCTTTTTTGTATAGTAGAGTTATAATCGAAGTCTCCCATTCTTTCGGTATAGTTTCTTGCCTCATGATTTCATTAAATAGCTGAGTTATCAATGGAGTTAACGGCTCTACCATTGCCTTAATTGTATCATTGGTAACTCCGTCTTCTCCTGGACTCTTCATAGTCTTCAGTGACAGGATAGCGTGGCGTATTTCATTTTCTAGAAAGGGAGGTTCTTTTTCTGTCTCTACAATTTCATGTATCTCTTTATTATATGTACTATTGTCAGCGGATTTGTACAATTTATGGTAGAACTTAGATGCTGTGTCTATTATATTATTCCTATCGGTAGAGGTTTCACCGGAGCTGTTTCTTAGTGCCGGGATCCATTGCTTGCTGTCACATAGCCGTTTATTTCCTCTTTTTACTGACCTTCTTTTCTCTAACTCTTCTTCTATAATGTCGTATTTATATTTGTCTTTATTTCTTTTTATATTTTTTTTCGGTACCCCCGCGACGTGCGCCGCCCGCCGGGCCGGCCGCGCCGTCGCTGGCGAGACGACGTGGTCGCTCAGGCGGGCGGCACCTGGACGAGACTGGCCGCAGACAGGGAAAAGTGGCGCGAGATGGAGGAGGCCTACGCTCGACAACGGGCACCCCAACAATAAATTTAAGTATTAATGTGTGTGTAATTTAATTGATTTGAATTTTATTAATTATCAAATAAGTATTGTTTTAAATTAAGAATATTGTTTTAAAGTAATGCATGTAATTGTTTTGGGAATAAATGGCTATATTATTATTATTATTATTATTTTACATATAAAATCGAAAAGTACTTTTTTTACTTACAGATAACGAGCTTTATACCCCTGACTTCGATATGAGCTTTTAAGGGTATATTACCGTTGGCGCGCTCCATACAAACGTAGTCTGGTGATATTTTCAATACTATCCCATTAAAGTCAATGAAATTTTTCAGAAACGATCTAAAAACTAATTTCTATTTTCGTATGAAGTCAGATTTTCGTTAAAATATACAGTTTTAATGCTAGGATTAATTTAAGATTTGTATGGAAATCTTTGAGGCACTGTAACATTGAAACTAAAAATGTATATTTTAACGAAAATCTGACTTCATACAAACATAGAGACATTTTTCTAGATTGTTTCTGAAAAAATTCATTGACTTTAAGGACAGATAGACAGACAGACAGACAGAAAAAGGACTCGAAAAGAGTTTAATAGTTCACTACAGTTACAAAAAAAACTGATAGGATTTGCTTTAAAACGTTTTTCATTTTAAATAAACCAATAGCAAACGATGTTGTACGAAATCTGGGATACCTAAAAACAATATTACCTATAACTTTTTTTTTAAATAATCTTCTACGTACAGACACACTTCTTTTACAATTTAATAATAGTTAAAGTAAAGATGTATCTTTTCCGATGTTTATGTATAAGTTAAAGGATTCTATCAACTCTTGACGACAAAAGAACAACAACAACAAACTCTCGACAATATTAAATTTTAAAACATGAAAGAGAACTTCTAGTCCAATCATTTTAGGGTTTGACCCTAACAATAATTCATATATGGCTGAAACTTTGCAGTGTAATAAAGTAAAGTATACAGATTACGGTTGACAAATAATCTAGGTAAAATTTTTTCCGGTCCTAGATTATTTATTGTCAACCGTAATCTGTATACTTTACTTTATCACACTGCAAAGTTTCAGCGATACATGAATTATTGTTAGGGTGTACATACAAGGAGACTCTAAAATGACTGGACTATTCGCTACTACCACCACATAGGTACTGTTGCTTGCTTTACAACTTGTTTTCATCTTTTCTAAGCAGATAAAAGTTGTACATTTTGTATGTTGTGTAACAATATGATAAAGTTTTTGATGAAGCATTTGTTTATTGTACTCCTGTTAATTGAGAGTATACACTTGTGTACCTTCGTAAGAGAAGTTTATTCCGAGAGCGCAAATGTGCATTGCATACAAACGTAGTCTGGTGATATTTTCAATACTATCCAATTAAACTCAATGAAATTTTTCAGAAACAATCTAGAAACCAATCTCTATGTTTCTATGAAGTCAGATTTTCGTTAAAATATACAGTTTTAATGCTAGGATAAATTTAAGATTTGTATGGAAATTTTTGAGGCACTGTAACTTTAAAACTATACATTGTAACGAAAATCTGACTTCATACAAACATAGAGATCATTTCCTAGATTGTTTCTGAAAAATTTTATTGGTTTGTATTGAAAATATCACCTGTGAAGGAAAACATCGTGAGGAAACTTGCATTCGCTGAAGAAGAAATTCTGATGCGTATGTGTTGTCAATCCGCATTGGGCACGCGTGATGGACTAACTCCCTTATACCCTCCCTGAGGGTAGGCATTGTGCCCTGCTGTGACGTGTGATGATTAAGAATGATGTTGCAGATTCGAAGCTTGTTCTTAATGAAACTGTAATGATTTGAACGACAAAAGTTTTCTTTCTTATCATTATAAATACAATTTAGTTTAGTAGGCCACACGATTTTACGAAGTTACCAAAGTATTTTAGGGCATAACTTTAAACGTATTTAGTAACCCTCTATCTCTCACACGAAGCCGTGGTGGTCCAGTGGCGAGAAACCTTGCCTGCCGTGCAGGAGGCGATGGTTCGATCCCCGTCCACGCCGACTCGTACCAATGAGTTTTTCGGAATTTATGTACGATTTGTAGTAATACCACTCTTTTCGGTGAAGGAAAACATCGTGAGGAAACCTGCAAGCTTCAATTTCGAGGCATGTAATTGTAGAAATTTAGTTTAGTCCTTAGCAGGCAGGGTTTATTAATAAAACACCAAAAACGTGAACGTATCCTTTGATTATTTCAGAAAGAAGAAAGACAAAACTACAGATACAAAAAAGTGTTGCCAACTTTATGAACTAATGCTAAAAATTAAATTTAATGTTTCCAACATATTCCCAACAGCGAAAAAACCACATTAACTGCATAACATAATCGAAAAATGGACTGTATTCTTTTTATAGGTATTTTAAATGAAATCTTCGTGTGTATTGAAAACATCAATAAGTTATGTATGAAATCAAAGTGGTTGCACAATTACAATCTAACATTTAACACTAGGTAAACAATGAATTTAAATTATTTTAGAAATAAAACTATTTGCAGTTTTACATGACTTTGTATTATTTGTTAAACCTGTATCAACGAACTATTTACATAGACAGACAGCACTTGTTATCTAATTTCTTATGATACTATATTAATGTAATAGGAACCATAGTACAGTTATTACCTATTTTTCTAAGCTTAAGAGGCATAAGAATAAACTTAATCCAATGGCAAGATACATATTTTTGTAATAGAGGTCTTATGGCACCTCCCATTTGCCTTCTTTACCTCCAGAGCTCTGACCTTCCCGTCATCGCCAGGATACACTTTTGTAACTCTAGCCATAGGCCAGGTCATTGGGGGAGTATCTAACTCTTTGAGAATAACTAAGCTACCCACTTGAACATTTGGAAGATTGTCCTTCCATTTAGGGCGATTTTGAAGAACGTTTAGGTATTGCTTAGACCAATATCTCCAAAACTGTTGTTTTAATGCTGTACATTTAGCCCAGAACTTTAATTTATTTTCGGGGATATCCTTGAGGTCATGCTCAGGGTAGCAGTTCAACGGTGCTCCCGTTAAGAAGTGACCCGGTGTCAAAAACGATAAATCATCCACGTCTGAAGACATTGGTGTAAGCGGCCTGGAGTTTAATATGCCTTCTATTTGAACAAGAACAGTATACATTTGCTCATATGTGAGAATGTGACTACCTAAAACCCTTTTTAGGTGGTATTTGACGCTTTTGACTGCTGCCTCCCACAGTCCACCAAAAACTGGGGAATAACTAGGAATAAAATGGAAGTTTATTCCTAGTTGTGAGGCTACATTTTGAACTTGAGTTTGATGGTTTTTTGAATTATACAACTTGTAAAGTTCAGTCAATTGGGTGTTTGCCGCCTTGAAAGTGCCAGCGTTGTCGCAGTAAACTTCAGTAGGCACGTTTCGTCTTCCGATGAATCGCTTAAAGCTGGCTAAGAATGTGTCAGTAGTGAGATCAGACACTAATTCTATATGTATAGCCTTTGTAACAAAGCATACATACACTGCTATGTATCCTTTGGTTTTAATGACGCTTCGAACGCGGGATTGTTTGAGTAAAACCGGGCCGGCGAAGTCTATTCCAATTTTTTCAAAAACTCTTTTGGCATTTAATCTGTCGGCAGGCAAAGACCCCATTAACTGTTGTGCTGTTATTGCTTTAAATCTGAAGCAAGTCACACATTTATATATGACCTTTTTTACGAACCTCAAACCATTTACAATCCAATATTGTTGATTTAAACTGCTTAAAACCAGTTTTTGACCTGCATGCAGTAACTTTAAATGTTCGCTTATTACCAGAGACTGAGTAATTTGAGAATCTTTTGGCAAAATAATTTGATGCTTCTGTGAATAAGGTAAGGCTGCATTATGGAGTCTGCCACCAACTCTTAAGATGCCATTAGCGTCGATAAAAGGGTTGAGGCCTTTCAATGCGGACGAGGCCTGCTTACCTGCTTTCAAGGAAACTATATCATTTTTGAAAAACTTATTTTGTTCATTTTTTAGTATCAAATGTAATGCCTTTTGTGACTCTGCATGAGAAATAAAACTTTGTTTAATTTTCTGAGAATTGGGCCTTACATTGTGACAGAATCTTAGAACATATGAAAGAATTCTTTGCGCTTTATGTACGCTAGAGTATTTGTACACAAAATCTAGAAATGACTCGCCCTTCGTCTGTGATGCTGCACAAACCACTTTCGGAGCCTTCATCTCAGGTAAGTCGCTGGGTACTTCTTGATTACAATCTGGGAAATTGTAATCTGAGTTCGACATGCCTTGAGGCCCTTGCCACCATAAGTGATGTCCTTGCAATTCGGATGGATTCAAACCTCTACTTAAACAGTCTGCAGGGTTTTGATCTGTGTTAATGTAAGACCAATTAAAATGTTTTGTGTTGTCCTTGATTAATTTTATTCTATTGGCAACGTATGCATTTAACTTAGCGGGACCAGTCTCCAACCAGGCCAAAACCACCTGAGAATCTGTAAATAGATGCACACCCTGAACATCAATTTTTTGCTGAAGTGTTGTATGTGCTCTAGCAGCCAGTTTAGCCATTAACAAAGCTGAGTTTAGCTCTAACCGTGGAATCGTTAACTTACAGTCCTTAGGATTGATTCTAGATTTTGAACATAACAGCGCCATGTTAACATTGCCTGTTTTGTCAATTGTTCTCAAATAAATTGCACATCCATAGGCTGTGAGTGAGGCATCAGAGAATCCAACTAACTGTGTAGTTTGTTGGTTATCAATACATGCATTTCTTTTTATTGAAATTGTTGGCATGCTGATTAAATTTTCATAGAAATCTTTTCACTCTTTTGTTAAAGAGGGAGGTGGGTTTGAGTCCCAGTCTACATTTGAGAGCCACAATTTTTGCATAATGGTTTTGGCCTGAACGAAAACCGGTCCAGCGAAGCCCAACGGATCGTAAAACTGACTTATGAAACTTAAAATTTGCCTTTTGGTCTTTGGAATTTCTTTTTGAACAGGAGGCGACATCTTGAAAGAATCTGTGTTAATATCAAATTTTAAACCAAGTGTTTTAATATCTTTTTGAAACTCTAACTCACCAAAACACTGCTGCTCTACAGGTATGCCTGATAAAATAGATTCATCATTAGATGACCATTTGTGCAAACTGAAGCTCCCCTTAGCTAACAAGTCTATCAACTGCTTTTTTGTATGAATTATTGTGTGCAAGCTGTCATCACTATGTAATATATCGTCAACATATGTTGAATTTAAAATTACAGTTGATGCTAAGGGAAAATCCTCATTGTACCTAACTGCCAACTCTTTTAAGCATCTTGTGGAAAGAAATGATGAATTTTTGAGCCCGTATGTAACCGTATTTAATTGAACGCATTTAATTGGCTCTTTTGGATTGTCTCTCCACAAAATGTTTTGGAGAGATCTTTGAGATTTGTCAACTGAAATATTACGGAACATACGTCTAATATCACATATGAAGAAATATTTGTATACACGAAAAGATAACAATGTATCGAATAATTCTGGTTGAACTATGGGACCGTTTAACAGCAAATCATTTAATGATGTTTTATTGGCTGTTTTCATTGATCCATCGAAAACCACCCTCAGTTTGGTACTGATTGCATCTTCCCGAATTACAGGATGATGAGGGAGAAAATAAACAGGATCTTTGGATAGATCATATTCTGAAATGTCAATGTAACTCGCATGGCCTAAGGCTATGTATTCATGAATGAAACCCTGATATTGTTGAAACAACAACTGATCCTTCTCAAATCTCTTTTCTAGATTAATGAATCTTTTTAAAGCTAGTCCCAGTGAATTGCCCAATGTGTTATTTATGTCGAAAATTGGTACTTTTAATGGTAAAGATACTTCGAATTTATTATCTTTCAGCAAAACTGTATCCTTGAAATATTGCTCACAATAATGCTGCTCAGACGTATATTCCGTAAACAACTCGGGGACTGATTCGGACTGCCAAAAATTATTTATTGTGTTACTAACATTTGAATTGCAGTCTTGACAAAGCAAACTTACAGAAGTGTTTTGGTGAGAAAACCCTGTTATGTTCCCTGCCACGATGTATCCGAATTGCGTGTGGATCAGGCGGGGTTGTGCAGCATCACATCCTAGTGGTTGTTCAGGCTGGGGTAATATCGTCTGGAAAAGAATATCGGCACCAAGTAAAATATCGATTTCGCTCGAAACATTGAATGTGTCATCGGCTAGCTTCACATTTTGAGGGATATTCAGATTCGATATAGGAATCGTAACTTGAGGTAATTTTGTGGTAATTTTTTCTACCACAAGGCAATTGACATTTACTTTGTAGGGGTAAATAAGAGAAAAAATATCTATAGGCATAGAATATTTTATTCTTTTCTCTGTGTTTGCTATGCCAAGAACATCCGTGGACGTTGGCAATAGATTTGTACCCACCATTTTTGCAATTTTATTAGTGATGAAAGATGATTGACTAGCGGAGTCGAGAAGAGCCTTGACGATTAACTCTTTGCCATTCTTACAGACTACTTTGACTTGAGCAGTAGGTAATAATACCTGATTTTGACTGCCTGAGCCTGACATGAGAGAAACCGGCTCCTCTTTAGGTGTTTCGCTTTCGCTTTCATCATGTAAAAGAGTATTATGACTCATTTTGCATTGTTTGCATTTAAAATGAAACCTACACTTCGCGGCATGAGAGTTAAGACAAATGCTACAAACACCCTTTTCTTTGACAAACTTTAACCTTTCTGCGACAGATGCTAGCATGAACTTTGGACAAAGAAATATTTTGTGCTCTAACTTACCACAGAACAGGCATGGTGATTGTTTGACTACCACATTTACGACCTTTGGCTTCCCTTCAGGCAGCAAAGGCTTCTTGGAGGATGACGGAGCTGCTGCATCACTGCTACTCTCGAGCGCTAGTGCTCGGGTTTCTAAAAAGCTGATGAAGTTTGCAAACGTTGGAGTACTTTTTTGATCACGCTCCAAGTGATAAGCTTTGTTAGTAGCAGGGTCAAGTTTCCGTGAAAGCAGGCAAACTAGGATGCTGTCCCATGTTTGCACAGGTTGGCCTAAATTTTTAAGGGCAGCCACATGCTGTTTGGCATCTGAAATGAGTTCGCGAAGCGATGTAACATTTGAATTTGTCATGCACTGCAGGTCAAATAGGTTAGAAATGTGCTCGAACACTATTTTGTTTTTATTGTCGAACCGTTCCTTGAGAATGTTCAATGCTTCTTGGTAGCTTGTACCAACAACTGGTAGATTTTTAACTAATTCTAAGGCTTCGCCTTTTAAAAAGTGACGCAGATAAAAGAATTTTTGAATGTCATCAAGTCCTTCATCTTTGTCAATCAAAGCATTGAACAGCTCGATGAACGGTCGGAAATCCAAATATTTACCATCAAAGGTTGGTATTTGAACATCTGGCAATTTAATTTTTGATATTGGGGATTTGTTACACTCTGGTTTTTTAGATCTCCCAGCAATTTCAGTCCTTAAGACATCTATACAGTCATAATAATGTTGTTCAACAATAGTTGGGTCTTCGTTATCATTGATATCTAAAGACAAACTTTCGAATTCGCTGTATAATGAAACAACTTTCTCCTCACGAGCTAAAAGCATTTGTAAAGATGCATTAGCAACGAATTCTGGCGTAAGAACATTTTTCATCCGCGTTAACCCACCTTTGATGTTTCCTCGTTTAGCAATTAACTTGTCCATTTTTAATGAAATGCTATTGTATGTAACAATCGTATTAATTCGTTCGTGCACTTGAAGTGGTTTAGTTTTACAATAAGCAAGTTATATAAAACAAGAATTGGTTGGCACCGCAAGACGAAAATCTTATGAATGAATGAAAACAAGATGGAGTGAGTGAATGAAATGAAGGAACTGAATGTACCAATTGACCGTATTGAACGCCGAACAAGATCAAACCATGCTGATTGGCTGTAACCGCTGTGAACTTCGCCTAAGGCACGTATGTTGCAGAGTTCACTCACTATGAGCGCGCTTTATTTGCAGCTATTTAGCGAAATAAGTTAAACCATAGAGCGTAACCCACACAAATTGCACTGTTGTCGTCGTTCTTGTCGTGGACAGACGGGAAGCGGAAATGCTTGGGTACCTGCCGGTCACTACTGCGTTGACGTTGTCACCTTGCGAAATGCGACGCCGCTCCGCGCCGCCGCCAACACAATATGGCTGTCGAATGATGCGTAGCGCTAGCGTAGTAACTAGACGAATGATTGGGGATACCACTGGCTGCTTGTTCTCGCCGCTAAGTCCAGGAACGAATATCTTATTTTTGCTTCTTACTGCAAGGGGCGTTTTCTGAGCACTGAACACCAAACGTGGATGCAACGCCGGCTGCGGTCGGTTATATTTTTACCACTTTGTACTTTCACTGGCTTTACAGACTGACAAAATTATTACTGGTATTTTTCACTCCCTGCTGCCACTGGCCGAAGGACCATGTAGAAATTTAGTTTAGTCCTTAGCAGGCAGGGTTTATTAATAAAACACCAAAAACGTGAACGTATCCTTTGATTATTTCAGAAAGAAGAAAGACAAAACTACAGATACAAAAAAGTGTTGCCAACTTTATGAACTAATGCTAAAAATTAAATTTAATGTTTCCAACAGTAATGTACCCACTGTCCATTATAAGTGGCGACGGGCTCACCCCCCGTCACATTGGATAGAGTTTCGGTACTACTGGTGAAACGTGGATATTCTAAGGTTTCAGAATATCTCTGACTACTCGTTCGGGGAATACAGTCGTGAGCATATGCCTATCTCTCACACTGTTCATACGGAACACACACACACACACATACACACCGGAATCATAATAATAGTTTTACTACATTTTGGTGCAAGCCACCCTAAAATTTTATTCAACCATCGAATAGCCATACCCTTAAACCAACCATAGCCTTAAAAACACAAGACAAATCTTTTAAATTATCGCTACAATCAGGTTTTTCTTTCACCCCAATCACCCGAATTTCCTATACCTTTAAAAACACCTCAAAATCTTTACCAGAGAGAACGTGATTATTAAAAAAAATGTAAAAACCAGATCTTTATGCCGATAGCAATTTTGCGCCTCGGAAAATTGTGGGGTAAAATTGGAATGGAAAACACTTGAGTCCGGAGAGGTTGGAGGGGAGAATGAGTGGAAAGGGGAAGAGGGGGGGGTGAAGTGGATGTATCCTGAATATTAATGGGCGATTGTGGCGACGCAACGATGTGTGTGAAAGATTTAATGCGTTTCCGAGTCTGAAGCTTAGGTTAAGTTAAGTCAGAGGTTAGTGATGGGATGAAGGGATTTTTTTAAAGCCAGTCAACTCTATTAGTGTTCCGTATCAAAATTTACAAAACGGAACACTTATGGAATCACCTCGGTGTCTGACCGTCCGTCCGTGAGTCAAATAATGTTTAGAGGTGGTTTAGAGTTCAGTTTAGACCATAGACTTAAACTCTAGCGATAGACTTGCCCTTGCATAGAAGCAACATGTTCCACATGAATGAGGTGTATGCACCTGATTGATGTTCCCGAGTTCACTTCGTCACTATGGCAATGACAGACCGCAATGTGTCATTTTGTGTTGTTTTGTGTGACATGTTCTTTGTTTGAACGAGCTGGTCTATCGCTAGAGTAATATGTCTATGGTTTAGACCATCAAACTGAACAACTTTTATAATCCATACTTAACTGTAGTGCCTATACTTGACTCAAATGTATGAACATCCGATTTTTATGCAATTTCAGGTTTGCTCCCACAATAAAACATTTTTAGTTTGATGATCTGAACCACCCCTAAAAATTAATCGACTCATTCCAATGCCTGTCTGTAGAATCGAGTCACCTATCGAGATAATGTCTTACCTCATCTCATCTCTACAGAGAATACGTGACTTTGGTAGAGTTGCTGAAGTTGTGGGGGTTCAAGTATTATATTAGTGACATTTTGTTGAAGAAGTTAGATTCATTTCTGAAGAAGTTTTTACTGTATTGGTGTTTTAAAGTTTTAATGCAATTAAACGAGGGTTGTGCTCTGAGTTTCCTTGCGAGATCGAATCAGAAACTAGGCTTTGTATGTACATGGATTACAAATAATTACTATGGTAGTTTCGCTGCGATATCGAATCGGACATGAAGAGATCCGCAGAATAACCAGAGTAGCTGACATAGCCCAAAAAATTGCTAAACTGAAGTGGCAGTGGGCGGGGCTCATTGCTCGCAGAGCGGATGGCCGATGGGGCCGAAAAGTTTTCGATTGGCGACTGCGTACCGGAAAGCGCAGCATGGGTAGGCGAGGTGGACTGACGACCTGGTGAAGGCGGTGGGAATCCGCTGGATGAGGGCAGCGCAGGACCCGTCGTTATGGCGATCCTTGGGGGAGGCCTATGTCCAGCAGTGGACGTCCATCGGCTGAGATGATGATGATGAATCGTGATCCTTAACGTTCATAGCTTTGCTTGACGCGGACTGTTGAAAGTCAAATATCGACGTATAAAATAATCTTTCAATAGTCCGCATCAAGCATTGACTGCATCAGGCACAAGTAGGGATGGAGCGAATCAGCGCCATGCCCGTGCGACGTCCGCCCAGCAGACCGTGGAACACGTAGTATCCGAATGCCCCTTGTACTCATACCGTGGCACCATGGAGGACTTCAACGATCTGAAACCGGCAGCTGTGACGTACCTAGACCGACTCGATGACTCGCTGCTCTAAATTCTTGATGTTTTTGTATTAAGTGTTTTTTCTCACCTCCGGACGGAAAGCGTCAATTTTCGTCCCGCTGCGCTAAACTAAGTTGTCGCTTTCCACGTCCGTCGAGGAGAAAAATAGTATACTAACCTCGGACAGTAAATAAGAAAGCCTCAGATCACATGTTTGTTCATGTTCATTACATTCGATCTGAGACCTTTCTTACTTTCCAGCCCTCGGTGTGTAATCTACTATTATTTTAATTTTATCTGTTCTGAAGTGTAATAAAATCAGCCATACGATAAATAAATAATTGATGTATGAGCGTGGTGACAGGCACAATTTTAAGCGCCATTTCTATGAAGGTACCTTTACGTCTCGGAATAGATTTTGCTCGCAGTCCTTGATTGCGCTGAACCTTATGTACAAGGCACTATGCACTATTTTCGTCTAAATACGCGCATTCGAGCGATCCAAATTCGTGCCGCGACATATAAAATATCTTATAGGATATTATGTCGATTACCCAATTGGTTTTTTTTCGTCTTCACTGTGCGCGCACTATCTGTTGCCTCTGACACAATAATACTTTTATGGAGTAATTGTTTTACGTAACTTTAGATTTTTTCATGAAATCTTCACGTTACATAAAAAAAATTTAACACGTTCTTGCCCTTGTACGTCCTTACAACCGATCAAGAAAAGAAACAGCGACGTTTTGTTTAAGATGTTATCTGGTGTAAAAAATGGCTTCTTTTCTAAGGCTCTGACCAAAAGTCAACCGATGCAAGTCAACGACTGTCCGGGTAAAGGTTGATTTTGTGATTCCGTCGCAAAATCTCATATTCGCAAAATGTCAAAATATCACGTTCTCAAAATGACACATTTGTAAAGCAGTGACGTGAGCTCACACTTGGCCGGTTTTTATTAGAATTACGAGCAGTTCCTACAATTTCTCAGTTCGTAAAAATACTCAGTTCGTACTCATTTTGATAACAAGATTTAGCAAATTTGTACAATCTGTCAAAAATAATCGCAGTCAGTAAATTTCTCGGTTTGTACAAATGCTCAATTCGTTCAAATTTCGATGATAAGATTTAGAAATTTGTACAATTTGTTGTTCTACTGTAGAGTTTGCTCTATAATCACACCAAGTTTGACGCTTGTATGTACGATAGAGCGAGAAGAAAAAACTTTGATTAAAACTAGTTTCTTGTCACAGACTTAAAAGAAGAACCAGACGTAATCTCGTCTAATCATGAGTGAAGCACTCATTTCTTTTGTGTGTGTGCTGTCACGCGGTACATAAGGTGACGGGTTGTAGGACCTGTGCCAAGAGCTAGTGCATCTGTGTGAGTGTAGGTCCCTTGTAGAACAAACGAGATTGTATTACCTTGCATGCTTCACATCTTTTTAGTGCAATATTCGGTCCGTATTTCTTTCAAGTCCGTGTTTCTTGTATAATAATTCTTAATTTTTAACTTTTTTTTTTTTATTTGTTAGAAAATCCGCCGTAATAACGCACTTTCTGTGAAATTTCCGCTGTCTAGCTAAATATTACCGTTCAAAAGTTACAGCTTTAAATCGGTACGACAGACAGAAGAACGGATGGACGGGCGGACAACGTAGGCTTAGTAATAGGGTCCCGTTTTCACCCTTTGGGTACGGAACCCTAAAAAGGAAAATCGAGCGTCAAGACTTAATAATTAAACCGCAAGAACGCAAGAAATGTTAAAATGTGTAAACCTGAAAACTATAAGAGTCCTGTAAGTAGTGTTAGGGATCCACACAAACACCATTGCACACAATGTATAATATAGGTAGGTACCTAATTTATAATGAATAAAAGACCGTCACTCAGAACAACTTTCTCTACAAAAAAAACTGTTGTCACATCGGTATACAGGGTGTTTCTGTTGGATTAAAGTCTCCTTAGAATACAAAAATGAATCTATTCGTATTTATTGTTTTCTTCTTGTCTGTCATCTGTCACTCTGCTCCAACTTCTACATCATCCTAGTTGAAATGATCTAAAGATATTAATATAATCTAATATCCAAATCCTAGTTGCTGGTGTATTTATTTCATCCAGATCCCCAATTCCAATAGGTTATGGGCCCAGTTTACGTTTAAAATAAATGCATTTAAAATTTTTGGGGTGTTACGCAACTACGCAACTAGGAACCCATTGTTACAAAATGGTGTTACGTAAATTTTTCTTTCAGATTTTTTTTCAGAAAGGAAAATACACGGAAAATAATATCAACCTATGATGAATTCTTGAGATCCGTGAACAGTGAATGGATGAAAATATAAAAATCTGTCATTGTTAAATCATTTCCTATATTTTGATACACTTTATGAAAAGAGAAGTATTGCAACTAAAACTTATAGAAAACAATGATTAGCGTTAAAAATACAAGGTTATGTAAAACTAATACTAAAGTATTTTGCAATTTCTGGCGAGCTAACCAAAAGGTAAAAGTAAAGGAAACTGATGGTATGTCAAGAGCCAAAATACTGCGTATTGGAATAGAAATGTGCATGGAAATGGAAATTTGTACAATATACACATTCTCAATAGTCAGAAAATGATTACGAAAAGAATTACAAAAAGCTATCGCTGATAAGATAACGCTGATAACGTGTTGCATAAAACTGTCTTCATCATCCGAATTGAACATTAAAAAAAAAAAAACCGAATGCTGCTATTTTTGAAGAATGAATCAGCAGAAATTATCAATAAGCCGATGCAAATAATAATATGAAATATTTTTATTCTAGAGAATAAAGATCACAGCCTTTATTTTCAGAAAACCTGTTTGCTCATATTGATGTATGGTCAAAATTCTGTTACTAATGCATTATGCATTCATTTCAGCTGCAAAAAGAGCAACTACAGTTTACCAGTATCGTGGGCATTCAAGGAGTTGTGGAGGACGTGCTGTAAAATTCCATATAATTTGCTACCTGTGTCAAAGATACAACGACCCGGATATGCAGTCATCTTCGATTTATATAGTACATAGGTACTTAATTAATATTGAGAACGGTAAAACCGTCGTGAGAGGTATGTCAACAAATAATGTGATTGCTGTAGATATTATGTGGCATCTGTGAATACTAGCCACGCGATATTTTCCTGAGAAATAAAAAACCAAACTAATGCAGTGGTGGCAAAATATGATTTATGTAAGGCTTGCCAAAATATGACTTATGCTGTAAGGCTTGTACTAACGGGAAACAGTTAAATATCCTTCACGCCAAAGATAAAAGTCATGTTAAGCGATGCGACCGTTTATTTGTTGTCTATTAATATATTTTTACTCCTCTCACAAATCTCACAATTTACAATTATAGTATAATTAGCATTTCTTTGTTGATCAATATTACTGTGTGTTACCGTCGGTACCTAAGAAAATAAACTTAGAAGTATTGTAAATGCTATCAAAGATTTGTTTTAAACAGTGAGGCAACATTAATTTAAAGGTAGCTTAATTCATATCCTTTAAGCAACGGTGGAGAATATTTACAGAATTAAAAGTTGTTTAATATGTAAGGAATCACGTGTCTTTTAACAATTTAGAATTCCACATAAGAATTAAATGGTATTGCCGAGTGTATAGAAAGAACTATTACATAAAAGGCCTGTCCTATGACAAACGGTGCTAAATTGTATAAAGATTTCTGAGATCAAGCAGTATTAACTGTTGTTTATTTAAATTTTACACTAACAACTATCAAAGGTTTGGTTTTGCCAGTAAAGTCTGTGTATTAAATAAAACATAACTAACAGTTTGATGATAAGTTATGAAAAGGTACTTATGGGTTTCGAACCTAACGGTTATAAAGTTTGGTAGCCACGATTGAACCTGAAGATAACAATACAATTAATAGAAAATACTTGTGACGAATCTGATAGTGGTGGTAAGTTTAAATGAGTGTCAATAAAGTCTCGAAAGCTAGTAAGATAGTTCTAAATCAGAACCCATCTCAAAATCTGATGAACGTAGGTTTAACTCTGATAATTATTCTAAGTCAGATCTCTTCTTAAAATCTGATAGCTCATACAGACAGTTCTAAATCAGATTCCTTCTTTAAATCGGATAGTTGATACGAGTTCACGAATAAAATTTGCATAATCAACCATGATACAATTGAAATAAGACCAAACGGTTGAGTTACATTTTGATAATTTATTCACTGAGTGATAGATCACGAGAAATAAGAAAAAGTGATCGGCTCAAACTAAAGGTCCTGCCCCTATAATTATGTTGAAATGAAAAGAATTATTTATTTTTGGCGTGCAAAGAAAGATTATCTTACGTCATGTCATGAATGTTCAGAAAATTTGTTCAAATTAAAAGTTAATATAAAGAGATCCGTCCGATCTAAAGTCCGATCCGATATAAAGAGATTGTCCGTGTGGTGTCGGCTAAGAGTAGCACCATCCCATTTCCTCCCGTGGGTGTCGTAAAAGGCGACTAAGGGATCTACCGGAGGATGGGCAGCAGCATCCTCTGAGTACAAACATTCAATCCAATTGCGATCGCCAACCCGCCTGCCAAGCGTGGCGATTATGGCAAATCCCCCCATTTTTGGGGAGGCCTATGTCCAGCAGTGGACGTTTATCGGCTGATATGATGATAAAGAGATCAAAACTTGAGATGATAGAGCTCAGTGGGAAAACGCAATAAGAGATGAATTAAAGCAAGTAATTAAATGACCTTCGATGATGATTAATTATTCCCCCTTCAGTAAATAAACATGACTTTAGTACGAAGACCAGAGAACAAAAACCATAGTAGACTGTAAATGAATTTTCAATATCAAACATTTAAAATACAATGTAAATGAAGTGGCTAGAGAATAATTCGAAAATACTTTACGGACTACGACGAAACTTTGCATCCGACAATAAGTAGTTCCAATATAAATAATTAGTTTTTCCGAATTTGAATTTGAGAAGTTGACCGATCATATTTTAGTGGACTTTTTGCTAAATTGACCAACCACGAACAAACGTATAATCATGTCAGATTTAAAAGAAAGAGAGTAATTTCCCGATATCAAAGTACAGTCAGTCAGTCAGTAAGTTAAAGTCTCATGCTAAGTTTACGTTAGATCAAAGTGTGTACCTACATTAAAACAGTTTTGAGTACGTTTAATATGCATGGTGTGCCCGATCAGTAAATAACATACACACAGAAAGTAAACTATTTTTTTTATGTATTGAACTCTGAAGAGTAATATAATGCTCTGTGTAGCAACGTTATTATATAAGTTGTAAAATGTACCTGACGTTATGCACTCGTCCAGACTTAAGCACATAAGAAAATGTAGCAATACCTTAAAAGGGTGCGTAGATAGGTGGTAATTAAGGTTCGCTAAATGCATAATGAAATGCATAATTGTTGACATGGCGTTGAAATGCATAGTGAAATGCATAATTGTTGACATGGTGTTGAAATGCATGAAGGTACACTAAGTGCATAATGAAATGCATAACTTATTTCGCTTGAGAAATATTATTAATAATTAAATTGGCTCATGGAGCTGGTGGTCCCCGGGTGAAGTAAAATAAGACGACGTGTGTTCTGGTTTGGATCGTATATTGGAATGGTCAAATGCTTCACAGGTTTTGTCCGACCAGAGGGGTCAGTCGATGAAAATATAAAGCGTTAAGCTGGTAGTGACCTCTGCAATATGCCCCTCGAACTACATAGATAATTATAGGTACAAATTAAGTTAATGTTACAAGAAATGTTTTTTTTGTGAATATTGTAGACTCGATGTTATTGAAATTATAAAAGAGGCAGAAAAGTATAATCTACATTATAATCCTTTATGAGGAGGCCATGTCGATGAAATAAAAGACACAAAATAATAGTAAATAAAATAAAAGTCGAAATGTGTAGTGAATTGTATAATCTATAGCCAGAGTAGGCAGTACATAGAGACTAAACTGTCAGTCGCAGCCATAGTCGCAGCCTTATATTACTGAAGCGGAACATATTGTGGCATAAACTGTTAAAGAAGCATTATAGCTTAAATAATAGCATAGCTTACATGATATAGATGAAGTGCATACGCGCTAAATGCATAATATAAATGAAATGCATCCAAGCTGAAATGCATAAAATTAAGCTAAGTGCATTAATGATGTAAATACATACAAGCTAAGATGCATGAGTGATGTCTAAAATGCATAAAATCCAAGTACATAATTAGGTATGTGAAATGCATACAAGCTAAATACATGATGATGTGAAATGTGTACAAGCTCTAGATGCATAATAATGTGAATTACATACAAGCTATAAATGCATAATAATGCATAGATAGTGATGTGAAGTGCATGTACGCTAAGTGCATTGAGAAATAACATAGCACTAGAAAGAACTAAATTATTCTTGTACTGTTAGTCAATTTCTAAATCGATGTAGAGTTTATACACATGGTGATTAATTTTGAGGGGGCGTTTTGGAATTATTCCTCCTTCGTACACAAAATTAACCTTTTTTTGTTGAAAAATGTGTGGCAGGTTTAATGCATTTGTATTTTTGTATTTACTTTTGAAATGATTCATACTTTTGTTGAAAATGTTGAAATAATTCTTTGTATTATGATGTAATGATTTAATTCATTTAATTATGAAAATGGAAATGGTCTGATTAGGTTTTTCTGGGTTTTCCCTAATCCTAGCAACAAATGTTGGACCATAATGTAACTTTCCCAGCTAACACTAGGATGGTGTAGATTTTCTATTTTCTGTTTACTAAACCAATAAACCATGGATTTTATGTGGTATATTATGTTTGAACACATGGTGTCAATTAAGATTGAAATACTTATGCAATTGATGATTAATGACTCATATACAAGGTGTTCATTTTTGAGGGGGCGTGTTGGATTAAAGTCTCCTTAGAATACAAAAATGAATCTATTCGTATTTATTGTTTTCTTCTTGTCTGTCATCTGTCACTCTGCTCCAACTTCTACATCATCCTAGTTGAAATGATCTAAAGATATTAATATAATCTAATATCCAAATCCTAGTTGCTGGTGTATTTATTTCATCCAGATCCCCAATTCCAATAGTTTCATAAGTAACAATAAATTTTTAAAACTCATAAGGGGGTTGATTAGACCGTCAAACTAAACAACTTTATCTATGGGACCAACATCGAAATCGCGAAAAAACTTTTTTTAAATCCCATACATATTTTAGCTCTAGTCGATTTGTAGAGGATAAATAATAGAACATAAATATTTTTTTTCGCGATTTCGATATTGGTCCCATAGTGAAAGTTGTTCAGTTTGATGGTCTACACCACCCTCTTAAATGTTTACTTGTAGTTTTGTAACACCTTGTATAAAAGCAGTTTTTTTTCTACGATTTTGGCCCTGGATGTTGGCCCCATAGAGAAAGTTGTTCAGTTTGATGGTCTGATCAACCCTGTAAAAAACTGTCAGCATTATTAAGAAGGACCTTATGAAACATTCGATCTTTCAGTATAATCTACTTATCCAGAATCTGCTGTTCAGAGCCTAAACTTCTAAGATTGATATAATACATACTAGAAAATACTCGTTTTGTAAGAGTTGGTATAAAAAATTGCTTCAATTTGTATCTATCGGCCGCAGGTTGCCTGGATAAAGATAATATTTTTCTTTCGTTCTTTGCCTAACTGAGTCATTATCTTGAGAAATGCCGTACTCATAAAAAGATCCTTGAAGTCACTGAGGTATAATGTATGGAGCGAACATTGCGCATTCTAATGCGGCAATAAAGTACTCTTGCATTTAGGGTTTATCATCATCATCAGCATATCATCGTCCACTGCTGAACATAGGCCTCTCCTAAGGCGCGCCACAAAACTTTGTCCTTGGCATTCCTCATCCAGTCGCTCCCCGGTACTTTTTTTAGGTCGTCTGTCCAGCGGGCAGCAGGGCGTCCCACACTACGCCTACCAGTTCGCGGTCTCCACTCTAGAACTCTGACACCCCATCGGTTGTCAGTTCTTCGGCAGATATGACCAGCCCATTGCCACTTCAGCTTGCTAATTTTCTGAGCTATATCAGCCACTTTAGTTCTGTGACGAATCACTTCATTTCTGATGTGATCCCTCAGAGAAACACCGAGCTTACTCGTAGCTCTCTCCATAGCTCGCTGAGCGACCTTGAATTTATGAACTAGCCCTATCGTCAGGGTCCACGTTTCCGCACCATAGATCATCACAGGCACCATAGATCATTAGGCATTGTGGTAGGGCCGAGAAGAATTTGGATAGTTCCATCCTATATCAATGCCAAAGGTAATACATGCAGTGATCTTACCCACCGTTAGATTCCTTCTACCCACAAGCTTAAACGAAAACGAGAATTAAACTGGACGGTTTACAATTTTGTATTTACAGTGGCTAAAGCACACACACAACGTATAAAACATGTATGAACATCTGGTGCAGGTAAAACAAACTTTCATAGAATTCAACCGCAAAAATATAGGCAATGCAGATTGTCCACTTAATTAATTTAGATATTATGTGCTCACGTAACACCGACTTAACTTTAGTATAAAGTTATGCTCAGTATTAAATTTTTCACTAGCTGCATTTGAAAAATATTTAATTCGCATTTTATCGAATGATCCTGGAGAAGAAATTCCCGATTTGTATGTGAAGTCTTCAAATCCGCATTGGGCATTTCCTTTATGGTAAAGCCGATGATGCTCTTGTAATCAATAACCGCCTCAATCAGTGGCCACAACAAAAATAATTTTACGCCAATGGTCCATTATAAAGTTACACAAGCCCCTTTATGTTTTATTTACTAAAACAAAAATGGCTCTCGCAATCAAGTTTACTTACTAAACTTTTCTAAAACTGTACTAAAAGTTGACCCTATTACAAAGACAGACATAGATACATCCGATAGGCGTCTTTTACACCAAAATGCGATAGGCGTCTTTTGCGATCTTTCCAAAGCATTTGATTGCGTTGATCATAAAACTTTGCTTTTAAAACTAAAACATATTATTGAATAAATTATATTGACTTTGACTTTGACTATCCATACACTCACCACCGCTATTTTTTCAAGATTATTGATACAAAATAAACCATTTTACCAATGACATTCTATAGTATACATGGACTCACTACGTCATACAACAGAACCAAAAAATGGCAAAAACATGTCTCTAATGCCTTCGATTCTAATGCCACCTTTGTATGCATCAGTTACGCTCGGCTGTCATACATTGCCGCTGACAATCCAGTCCTTTCAAATCTTTCAAATATATTCGGTCACATAACAGTAATGTAAAATTATTAAGCATAACTTAGCGGTCCAGTTAATAGCCCACTAATGCGAAGTACGCACAAGATGTAAAATGTCATTGCAATTTAGCAGCAATTTAGCCACAAAGACAGAGAAAAAGGAACCAACTTCTAAAAGGGTTGTTGGAATTAAGCAAAGTTTCTAATCACTAGAGAATGGTACAGTGAGGTGAGCTCATATTATTATTATTGAGGTCGGTTGTGTGTAGTAGACCTTCAGTACCTACTATATGTTATGTAACAGAACTCCCAACTCAGCGCTTTGATGCGATTCTCTCAACAAAGTTTGCATTTTGCAGTAAAATCATGCCTCTCTCGAATATTATTAAGTCTACCCTAAGCTCATACACGTCTGAATTAATGAAGCTTCTACTATCTATTGTTCGTGGCTTCCCTGTGTCAATTTACTGAAGTACTCTATGCAAGTCCATTATGGGCGCTACCGTCCTGTTTTACCGTGAAATTGGTTAACTTTGAAACCATTTCATACATTAACTATGGCACTTTCTAAGCGGAAAACCAAATTGAACAATCTACAGGACATGACAAGTGATTTGGTTTTTCAAGAAATCTATTTCAATTAATGAAGCGGAAGAAAAAGGAATCTTAAGTCACAGATTAAAAGAAGACCCGGCCGTAATCTCGTCTAATCATGAGTTAAGCACCCATTTCTTTTGTGTGCGTGCTGTCACACGGTACATAAGGTGACGGGTTGTCGGACCTGCGCCTAAAGCTAGTGCATCTGTGTGAGTGTAGGTCCCTTGTAGAACAAACGAGATTGTATTACCTTGCATGCTTCACATCTTTTTAGTGCAATATTCGGTCCGTATTTCTTTCAAGTCCGTGTCTAAAGTCACCAGTTTTTTTCCAGCTGTAACCATTTTACTCTTACATTTTTTGTTGATCGTAAGACAATTCGTAATACAATGCAAATTTACAATATACTTTTGGTTTTCTTATTTGAAGTAAATTCATAGAAACTCTATTTATTTTTCAAAGAAAACGGCTAAATTCTGACCGGTGCCACGCGCTCGTTCACATCGATTAGTATGGAGAGTCGTGGTCCCGGGTAACGTAACATACATCGTTAGGTATAGGCTTTTGTCTAGTAGCACAGTTTAAAAGGATTTTCCTGATAAAACCCTCCATGCATAACAAACATGCGTCCTAGTTCTGACATTTGGTAATTACTTAAAGTAAAAAAAATAAATTGTTGTAACCAAAATATTTAGTTCCAAAGTTTTCGTGTCTCAACGATTTCCAAATCATCCTAGCACTGAAACTTAATATTAAAACGAAAAGTAGGACAAAACTTCGTTTGTATGCAGCGCGCTCGGGCGCCCTGACGATGCATTCTCATACATCTCATACTGACACTGCCCTGCAAGACCGTTTTTGATATGAACTTTTTTTTCGAAATGACTATTACCGCATTACTTAGGGAGTATCGACTGCCTCAAACAAACCCAGAGTGGTACGGACCTAGGCATTGGGTGGGAAACGGTGAGAACTGGCCTGGGCTGCAATCGCGGTGATTGAACCGTGATTGGACTACGTACGAAAAATAACTTTTGACACATTTGGTATTGCGCTAATCGCGGTACTGGTCTTGACAGCCGTTTTGACAGATCGCTCAGCTGTTACATAGAGTTTTAGGAATTCAACACAGTTGAATAGTAATTGGATTCATGTGATTAGAACTGTAATGGGATTAGGATTGAACTTGGATGTTTTAAATTAGCGCAATCGCCCTCCTGGGATGTGCCTGTAGCGTCTGTAGACGCTAGAAGAAAAAGGAGCGTGCAGAGACCGCGTTTGTCCCCGCCGGCGGGGACGTCGTGGGCGACGCAATGTGTCTATGTTACCAGTCGTGTTTGATGAGTATACAAAGCGATCAGGGTGTGCCGGTAATGTAGCCTCATTATAAAGGTATCACAGATGTCTACGACAACACTAATACACATCGGACCAACCTGGCGGAGATCAACGCGCGACAGTTGGCAACACTGGCTTGCGGCCATTTTTTACCTTTTCTGAAGAATCTAACCGGGCGGACGCGTTTCTTATCGAATAATATTTAGCATATGCATATGCTCACGACTATATTCCCCGAGGGGGTAGTCAGAGATATTCTGAAACCTCAGAACATCCACGTTTCACCAGTAGTACCGAAACTCTGTCCAGTGTGACGGGGGGTGAGCCCGTCGCAACTTATTATTATCGTCGAATAATATTTAAATGTAACTAAAACTCAGTAAAAACCAGTTAACAGTCCACTGCCTTTTTATTTAAATTTCATTAGATCTAATGAACGTTGGGTCAACAAACGATTAACCGATTACACGTTTGATTGATGCTATTTTTGCATTTATAAAACATGCCATGAGAGTTTGTATTCTTTTTTTTAATTACATCCTAAACATTGACCAAGAATTTTTTAGCATCCTAAAAAAATTCTTCAGATGGAATGTGTGATCGCTCCATAGAGACGTTGTCATGTCAAGACTGTGCCTGCCTCTTTTTAAGATCAAGTTGTCGTCTCCCCTCTACAGCCATATGATACGTAAACTATGTATTTATCTATCTATCGAGAAATATCCTTGTTGATCATGATGATCTTAATTATTTTCCCTCTTAATTATTTTAAAGTAACTCATTTTTAAATATTAACCTTTATTCGCTCAGACCATAGCTCCATCTATCGGTTCTAGAAAACCACAGGAAAATCGCTCCAGTCTAATTTCTGTTTCATCCTAACCACTTTCCAACCATCTCATTATTATACCGTGGCCGGCCTAACTACGCTTAATATGCCACCGACACAATTTGTTTGCATTAACCAGCTCTCCGTTTACTAAATTCCACCAATCAAAGCAATATCAACTTTACCTGAAAGACTTTAAGAGCTCAGTTCTGAGACTTTATAAGGATGCACAGATATTAGCTGGATAGTGGAGCGCTATTATTGTAACCTTTATTAAGGGTTAAATTGCACCACAAGTCAAAGGATAATGCCATTATGTTTTATGGGAGCGATTAAATGTGTAAACCATGGTTAACCAGCTGTTTACGTCTCGGTAATTGATAGAACTAATCTAATACGGTAAGTGAGTTCATCTTGTGTAGTGATTGCATGCATGCATGCATATGCTCACGACTAGGTAGGTACGATTTGAAGCCGGAACAGTGTGCTTCAGACCATCAAACTGAACCACTTTCATTGTGAAGTCAATATCTAAATCTCGAGAAAATAAATTTTAAGAAAAACAAATAACCCGTCTGCATAAAAACCTATTAACTGAAAAGACAAAAACAAGCTCATTAACCTCTAATCAGCTATAACAACTTGGTCCGAGCAAATATAATTGGCACAGGAGTGCGATTTTTGAATAATAATATAATAATAATAAAAACATTTATTTTCTCTCAAAACACAACAATAGTACATATTAGTTACATAAACAGATACATAAAAGAGTATATTATAATTACTGTTTTGAGAGACTGGTGTCTGAGCTAGGTACAGATCTGTGAGTCACAGAACACCAGGTTCTCCCTTCACGGATCGGTTACACTACAACATTGAAACTCTTTGTATTAGAAAGGTACAGATAATTTAGGAACTAATTTAACTTAAAAGTATACATTAACGATAGAATATCATTCGGTGAGCTCAGCAGTTGAAAATGTCAAAATTTCTATTGAGATAAGCATCTTTATAATGCTGATTTGACTTAAAAAAAAACATAATTCAGGAGTGAGATTTTTTAAAGTCAAATAAGCAGTAGAAAGATGCACGAGAACGCTGTTGTATGAGATTTAAAAACTGTTCAAGCTCACCGATGACATTCAAAAATCGCACCTCAGGGCTTGCTGCCCAAGCGAGAAAAAGACGATTAGTGGCCATGTGGGTTTAGCAGATTGGTGAAGGCAAGTTCTGTTAGTGGTCAACTCGCAGTCAGATATTTTTCAAGCCGCCTTAATAGGCCTCGGACCTAGCGTAACGAATAGTTCGTTAAACTGCCATCTGACGGATCTATCCAGGACCAAGTGCCTAACATGCATTTTGAAGCAAGGAGACGCTTGAGACGAAGTACTGCCACTTTTATCCATCGAATGACTGATCAGATCTGATGTTCTTTGACTTCGTTGATAGTTTCCGATACTGAAACTCCACTAGGTACGTCAGCAAGTGCCTAGAGAAAGGCACTTACATGTTTATACATTGGTCAGTCCATACCATACCATAGTCCCATCCATAACTAAGAACCTATTCCACTAGCATTCCAACCCAATAGTCCAGATATCTTTCTTTCCACTCCTTACAATAGTCGTACACTGACCACCTGACCAGGGGCTGTTCTGGCGAAGCACTTTTATAGTGTATTTCAGGATTAGTTGCTTGTTTGTGTCAAATTGTCCGACGGGTCTCTACGCGTTGCAAAGTTCAGGGACACTTTCTCTCGTGATAAGTAAATAAATAATAGTTATTTGTTATGCTAGGCTGCAAAGTTGCTTTTTGGCGCGAGTACTTGTATTGAATCCTGAGCTTAGCGAAGGTTTCAAAGGTACGAGACGCAGAATAACTTTGCAGCCGAGCGAAACACACAACTTTTCACCTCACAACAGCGAGGAAAAAAGTGAATTGCTAAAAAGAACATTTTAAAACGTTTTTTTTTCGTGCTGGCCAGTGACATAAAATAGTTATTAAAGCAATTTCAATGGATTGGCGGGATAGAAAAATATTGTATAGACAGATTCGAATTTGAAAAACTCTTTCCACGCTAGTGGATAAAATGCACTTTTGCACTCAGATTTCGAATGATAAACAGAATCTTTCCGAGTTCATTTCATTTTTCTCCCTTATACAGGGTGTTTCATAAGTAACAATAAATTTTTGAAACTCATAAGGGGGTTGTTTAGACCGTGAAACTGAACAACTTTTTCTATGGGACCAACATCGAAATCGCGAAAAAAATAATTTTAAATCCCATACATATTTTAGCTCTAGTCGATTTGTAGAGTATAGAACATAAATATTTTTTTTCGCGATTTCGGTATTGGTCCCATAGTGAAAGTTGTTCAGTTTGATGGTCTACACCACCCCCTTAAATGTTTATTTGTAGTTTTGTAACACCTTGTATAAGCCTAAAAGTCATGTATATTGGACAAAGTATTAAAGAAAAATAACCGCGAGAGAAAGGTTTACCTAACTATTATTATAGATTATTATATATTATTAACAAGTAGGTATTCATTTTGCATATAAGGTACCTTTGTTTTCATGACTCGTCGAAACGAGAAGCCAATGACCATAACTACCTCTACAAATAGAGTAAAATGTTGCAGCGAATCTGTAATGATACAAAACCCATTACCGTCGTATGGCGCTCCGCAGTGAATGTAGGTAATATCTGCCCAACGTCATTGCCAGCGAACGATATAACGCTACTAAATATAGTTAGTACAGGAGCGAACATTGAGCTTAAATGGAAATGGACAAGACACATAGCAAAGCGAGGTAACGGCAGATGGAGCAAAGTTTTGTCCGAGGGAAGGGAATACGTAAGTTGTTTGGTGCAACCATTAACGTCGTATGGCACTCCGCAGTGAATGTAATATCTGCCCAACGTCATTGCCAGTGAACGATATAACGCTACTAAATATAGTTAGTACAGGAGCGAACATTGAGCTAAAATGGAAATGGACAAGATACATAGGAAAGCGAGGTAACGGCAGATGAAGCAAAGCTTTGTCCGAGTAGCGGCCGGGGGTAGGGTCGTGAGTTTTCCGGCCGGCGATGCGGTGGGCAGACGATAATATCACAAAAGTCGCGGGAGCTACGTGGATGCGAGGCGAGATGCTTAGAGAAAGGTGTCATGAACAATTAAAATGTCCTGTATGTTAACCCAGAACATTTTCTGTCTGTGTGCAAAATTTCATCCAAATCCGTTTAGCCGTTTATGTGTGATTGAGTGACAAACTTTCAAACTTTGACATTTTATAATACAGGGTCCAACTTAATATGCTGAGATGGTCAAACTGAACAACTTTCTCTATGGGACCAACATCGAAATCGCGAAAATAAAATCTGCTGTCCCATTTGTTCGAGTATGTTTTCAGTTTTGTATGGAACAGCAGATTATTATTCTTTGCGATTTCGACGTTGTTGCCATAGAGAAAGTTGTTCAATTTGACGGTCTGAATATCCCCTTAAAAAAGTGTCAGCAAATTAAGAAGGACCCGATTCTTATGCTGTCGTCGCCTCCTAAACGGAAGGCGAGACTTCTATCAAAGGGAATACAGCTGTGAGTTTACTTTCTGTTGATTTTGTAACTGCAGTGTTTGTTTCTGACTGGACGGGTTCTATTGAGAGCAGCACGTGCCGTGCCAATATAGGATCTATTTATATGCATTTTAGGGTGGTAATTACCTCGCTGCGAGTGAGAATAGAAATTGGTGATTCAAATTATTAGGTCAGAGCAATGCGGGTGATGTTCTAGTCTAGTAATTTGTTTATCATGCACATCATTGCTGTACGAATTAAGACGCTGTTATACCGTACCGTCGAGGCCGTTTTTTGAACACAAACGAAAGTGTTTTAAACTGTGTTTTAAAGTCTGAAATTAAATTTTGTCTTATTTAAGGATCGGGCGGATGGGCGACTGTTCTCAATAACACGATTAGACTATGTTTACTCGATAGAAAAAAATCCCAAAGTTACCCCTTTTTGTTATGTTTTTTCAATACTATGATTAAACTGCTGATATTTAACTTTTTATTCTTGTACTTAACTAAATACATTAAATATTTCTAGTGAACTCAGGAGAAGTTTTAGCTTAGAAACTCCCATGAGCAAAGATATTGACGAAAAACACGTTTTTTTGCGATCCTGCTTTCAATTGGAGCGGGATGGCTAATTGTAAACTTATGCTTGCAAGAAAGAGACGCTTGCAGTGGGATAACCTAGCCTTAATATAATTCACGTTTCAGGAGACATAATCATCGACCATAATCCTTATTGAATTATGATCGATGATTCTGTGTGTAATAATTGATGAATCAGATAATATAAAGGAACTCCTTTATTTCCTATTAATCTAATGATAAGATGTGATTTTTGAATGATAGTAGTTAGTACTTGTCTGTGCATTATACAGCTACTGTATTGTGCAATACTATACAGGGTCCTTCTAAATATGTTGACATTTTATTAAGGGGATGATCAGACCATCAAACTGAAAAACTTTCTCTATGGAACCAACATCGAAATCGCGAAAAAAATATCAGCTGTCTCATACATTTGGCTCTAGTAGGTTTGCAGTTTTGTATGGAGCAGCAAATTTTTTTTCGCGATTTCGATGTTGGTTCCATAGAGAAAGTTTTTCAGTTTGATGGTCTGATAATCCCCTTAAAAAAGTGTCAGCATATTAAGTTGGACCCTGTATGTATATAGGGGATTGAAAGGCCCATTTACTTTGAATTGGCGCGTCACCATCTGCCATTCTTTTCCATGTTTATACATTGGTCAGGCCCATAGTCCCATCCATAACCCTATGAACCTATTCCATTAGCATCCCAACCCAATAGTTCAGATATCTTTCTTTCCATTCCTTACAATAGTCGTACACTGACCACCTGACCAGGGGCTCTTCTGGCGAAGCACTTTTATAGTGTATTTCAGGATTAGTTGCTTGTTTGTGTCAAATTGTCCGACGGGCCTCTACGCGTTGCAAAGTTCAGGGACACTTTCTCTCGTGATAAGTAAATAAAAAACATAATAAAATAAAAATCATTAATTAATTTTATTTTCCCCCTTATATGAGCCTAAGGGCCTGTTTCACCACTTATGAGTAAGTTCTTGTTAGCTTATCCGACAGATATTTTGACATCATACAAAATACGTCAAACTATCTGTCGGATAAGCTAAGAAGAACTTACTCAGAAGTGGTGAAACAGGCCCTAAAAGTCATGTATATTGGACAAAGTATTATTAAGACAAAGAATGTTGACAAGTGTTTAATCACTAATTATGATCTCTTCCAGACAACCTTGAACAATTGAACATGGAAGTATAATAATCTACAAAAGATAACATCAATTATTATTTATGCACAAAATACGATGCTCTCTCTTCCATTGCAATTCCTTTAGGTACGTAGGTACAAAAGATCACGACTGTAATGTCTTCCGGTGAAGTTAGAACCTCGGAGTAAATTATTTCAGGCGTAATATTCTGGATTGATGTGTTTGCATTAATGAAATATTATACCAAAAAGTACAAGTAGCCTATACCTACATGTACGTACCCATAAATTATCAAACTAACGATCAACAAAAAATCTTCAATTCACTTAATAAAATTATATGACATTGAATGCCCTGAAGAGGCACACATTAATTATTATACCATCTTATGTATTGTTGGCTGGGCCATTGCAAGCAAGGTTCGTTATGTAACACTGCGACCATCGCTGATCTTTTGTGTTCGCCCCAAGCTCACCCATATTTTACACATACATCCGAACTAATTTTTTATTATTCTCGAGTATGCAGGTTTCCTTACGATGTTTTTCTTCACCGTCGAGCTAATGATAATGTACAACCGTACATAAATTCCGTAGAACTTAGTGGTACAGGCCAGGAATCGAACCGCCGCCTCTTGATTGAGTCGCTAGCTCTCTTCCGTATGGACTATCATCGCTCTTATGTAACGTGTGCAATCAACATTGAATAAATGAATTATGAATTATTACTTTTCTCCCCTCCGGACGGAATGCGTCAATTGTCGTCCCGCTGCGCTAAACGAAGTTGCCGCTTTCCACCACCGTCGAGGAGAAACAGAGAATACTAACCTCGGACAGTAAATAAGAAAGCCTCAGATCACATGTTTGTTGACCACGGTTCCGCCTCGGTCAACAATTACACGAGATCTGAGACCTTTCTTACTTTCCTGTCCTCGGTGTGTAATCTACTATTCTATTCTTTTTTTAAAATATGGCTGCCATCTTGGTTTGTGATGATTTTGCCAATGTCGAGTTTTTGTAGCAAAAGTGCTTGACGTTGTATGGTTATGAAGATATTTTGGTGACTTCAAGGGTTGTTCTTACAAAAGAACACTATCTTGAGCCACCACTGGAGCCCCGCTGTCGAGCTGGGAGGGGGCAACCGACGAGCGACACGCGACACGCGACCACCCACTAGCAGATCCACAACGCGACTCCGTGTAATCTACTATTATTGCATAAGATTGCACACCAAAAAAATTTTTTTTTAATTGTGTTCAGCTTCATTTGTGTTGCCGTCTGTTTTTCTACACATTTACAAAACTGTAACAAAAGTGTGTTTGTAAGTTGAAGATATTTATAATCAAGAGCGTGTCGGTCTAACCTATGTTAGGGTTCCATAGCCATGCACACTTGGTTCAGAAGAGATTGGTGGAGTAGCCGGTGTTGACGAAGTCGCAGGCAAAACCTAGTAAATACTAGTAGTTTTAAAACTGCAAACAGTACGTACCTACGTAGTTTTCGTTTTCAATCACATCTTCAAAGTCAAATTCAACGTCAAAGTAGAATTACCTTCGCTTTACTGCTTGGCTACTGGAGTTGGAATATATAAACTGGAGTTATTACACCAAACAGAAATGTTCGTTCTAATATTAATATTGAAATCTACTAGCCGAGTAATCTTCGAGAAGATTGCGAACTACTTACGTACGCTTTTTAGTAATTTAGACGGGAAATACCGCCTATATCTTGAATATCCTCCACTGGACGCCCGAGAAATTCATGATTAAATATTGAATACTTACAAAAAAAATCTCGTTTAAAAATATAGTTGGTGGTTGTAGCAAGATATTATATGACACCCTAAAGTGATTATGGTCGTGTATTAATAATATTTTTTAGTACGTCAGTACATTATATTATTATTATGTACTTATACTGATGCCGGTTTATGTAGTCTCTATACTCCGAAATGGAATCCGAGATCAAAAATTTCAAAAAAGAGTGTCTTTAATTTGAAATTTTTGATCTCGGATTCCATTTCAGAGTATAGTTTACTCTTAGTTATACAGAATACCCACAGTTCACAAGCAGTCCAAACTATGTCCAGCGCCAGCGTCGCTAATTTACAAATAAAATTAAACAAATCGTTATCCTTCCTTCCTTCCTTTACGCCATCAGCACATGAGTACATAAAATATGTAACACTTACCCTTATTTCCTAAGCAATAGATGCCATTTTCCGACACGATACATTTGCGAGCACTCAAGCCTAGGGTTGCCATAAGCTAGTGTCTCGTCGGGACATTCTAGGATGGGGTGTTTATACACCGCAATAATATGATAAATCTCAGACAGACATGTATTTTATCTATTAATATAACAAAAGAATAAAATAAGAATGTTTATAATTTTTTGAACTATTTTCATAAGTTGATTATAAACATGTTACAGCCATGTTGTGCTATTTCGAATCAAATTAAAGATTGAAAAATTTGTCTCGGGCGGGACTTGAACCCACGCACTTCCAAACCGGGGAAACGCACGTCCCCTTAAGACGCAACAGATTGAAAATTTCGTTCTCTGGGTTGTGGGCTCGGTGGTGTAATTGGTTAGCACGTTTCCCCGGTTTGGAAGAGCGTGGGTTCAAGTCCCGCCCGAGACAAATTTTTCAATCTTTAATTTGATTTATTTTCATAAGATTTATTTTTCGGCTATACTTTTTATTTTTAGGGTCCCGTTGCCCTATTTATGAGCCTACGCTGTCTGTCCGTCATAGCTTTAAAGGGTTGTATCTAAATTCGGCGTTAAATCATATCTTTTAAATATAATTTGTAATCGAAAAGGTAATTTGATAAGAATTAGTTCGTTTTATTTACAAGATAGCATAGCATAGCATAGCATAGCATAGCATAGCATAGCATAGCATATGCTCACGACTATATTCCCCGAGGGGGTAGTCAGAGATATTCTGAAACCTCAGAACATCCACGTTTCACCAGTAGTACCGAAACTCTGTCCAGTGTGACGGGGGGTGAGCCCGTCGCTACTTATAATGGACAGTGGGTACAATACACGCCTCGAAATAGAAGCATGCAGGTTTCCTCACGATGTTTTCCTTCACCGAAAAGCCAGTGGTGTAACAAATCGTACATAAATTCCGAAAAACTCATTGGTACGAGTCGGCTTGGACGGGGATCGAACCATCGCCTCCTGCACGGCAGGCAAGGTTACTCGCCACTGGACCACCACGGCTCTACAACAACAACAAGACAAGACAATTTACGAGATAATTTCTAATTATCTTTAGTCGACGATAATGTGTTGATAATTTGCTTGGTTTGTCAGATTTGTTCAATATTTTGACTGAGGAAATAGTAAGCGTGCGTTCATACGGCGCCAATTACCTGATCATCATCAGCCTATCATCGTCCACCTGAACTCTGCCTGCCTCTCCCAAGTCGCGCCACAAAACTCTGTCCTCGGCCTTCCTCATCAAGTCGCTCCCCGCTACTTTTTTTAGGTCGTCTGTCCAGCGGGCAGCAGGGCGTCCCAAACTACGCATACCAGTTCGCGGTCTCCACTCTAGAACTCTGACACCCCATCGGTAGTCAGTTCTTCGGCAGATATGACCAGCCCATTGCCACTTCAGCTTGCTAATTTTCTGAGCTATGTCAGCCACTTTAGTTCTCTGACGTATTACTTCATTTCTGATGTGATCCCTCAGAGAAATCTAAATATTTAACCGTAATAGGCATCGAGTTGAAATTTTCACAGAATATGTTTCGGATTTGCTAAAAAATTATTTAAAAAATCGGAAAGTAAAAATTCATCGTCCTCATACAAGAAACGTGTTTATTTTTTCAAGGTTTTTTTTTTGTTTTTGCTTGATCGTAAAAACGGTAATACAAACAAGTGACAAACTTGGTATGATTATAGATATAGAGCATACTCTAAAGTAAACAACATTAATAACAAAAACCGGCCAAGTGTTATGTCACGCTCACGCTAAGAATCTCTGAGTATTTTATAAATAAATATATTGGAACAGAACCCTCGGTGCGCAAATACGACCCATCCTTGCTTACCCTGTTTTTTAACATTTGTAGAGCTCCACAGTTTCTGAGAGCATGCGATTTCTTTCAGAAATCCACGGGGCTGATTCTAGTTACAAAATGTTCAAAAGATCGCGCGAAAAATGTTTAACTGTCCAGTTTTAATCTGAACGTTATAGTGTTTTATCGGGACAAAACTCGGGACTCAAAAACAGAGCCAGTTCCAATACCAATATCGGTCGGGACAGATGGCAACCCTAATTCAGACAGAACTAAGATTCTTTCATAAGTAGAGAAATGTGTTTGAATATATTACCTACCCCATTACGTTTGTTATAAAAGGGAACAGATTTTTTTCATGACTATCTGAAAGGGATGGAGAAAAGGGTGGAATTCCTTTGTTATATTATTGCTGACGAATTTTTGGGAAAGATGTGCTTTTGGATTTAGTTTGCTAGTTTTGTAGGGTTCTGTCGACAGGAAACAGCTGAAATGAAGATGCTGAGGTGGACCTGCGGTGTCACGAGGCTTGATAGAATCCGCAACAAGTACGTGCTAGGTAGCCTGGGTGTACGTGACATTGCAGATAAGCTTCAGGAGCATAGGCTTATGTGGTTTGGACACGTGAAACAAAAGCCACCCGACTATGTAGGAAATATGGCACTACAACTGTCGATTCCAGGACAGAGACCAAGGGGACTTCCGAAGACTAGATGGATGAATACAGTTCGTATTGATATGACAGTGCAATGTCTCCGAAGACGACTTTAGAAATAGGGAAAGGTGGAGAGAACAGACGCGGAAGGCTGACCCCACCACCATATGGGATTAAAAGCCAGGAAGAGAGAAAGAGTTTTGTAGGGTTCTGTGAGTTTGATATGGAATCCTTACAAGACTGTTCGTCCTCCTTATATCGTCACAGCGTCATAAGGTAATAACTCCTAAAGTTATGAACTGAAATCCCTAGTCGCACATAAATTCTACAGTAGCTGTATAGTGGTTACTCACCTCTGTAAAGCTACTGAAGAGCTTATGTGCGAGCGGTGTTTAAACTCTATACCAAAAGCTACTCTAGTGATTAAATAAGATAGTGTGTTACTGGGTATTAAATTAGACAGAAGAACGAAAGTCCATAAAACGCATGTACCAGTGAGGAATCTACCAAAGTAATGAGTTTGTAGTTTTGTATGAAATAGTTGATTCGAGATTCCTATTGGTTTTGGTTGAGCGGGCTCATTTGCCGCAACTCGACGACTTAAGCGCCTATTTTGCGTGAGGTGGGAATGACTACTCTTGCAGCAGCTTGTTGATGTTGCCGAATGCCTCTGGTAGAGACCCCGGTGATCCGAGGTGTTGTGCCCGATAGTGTGCTAGCTTCGAGATTCCTGTTTCAGTCTATTACAGATGATCATGACGTGCTCTTGAGGCATAATGCCCGGTGTATATCTGGAAAGTATTTTACCGTAAGAAGTTATAAGCCAAAACCTGAAAAAAAATTATGAATTTCGAAGTTTTGTACAATGGCGTATTGTGCATACGTTTAGAAATTCCTTATTATTAATTTTGACGTGTGTACGCTGTGTATTGTAGAAACGTCCGTGTTCAACATAATAAAAAGTACAAAGGGCGAGCTTATCTCTGAAGAGATTTCTTCCAGCAGACCCGAAACAGAGAGAGAGTTTAAAATAAGTGAAGTAGGCATAGTGTGCAAATTTCTATACAGAACTAAATAATTATACGATACGTGGAATAACGTTCGTTTCTAAACCCCCTTTGAGAATAGGTCTGTGTCCAGTAATGAGAAGAATACAGGCTTCTAACAGATAAGACTCCTGGAAGCCTACAAAATCAAATAAAAAAATTCACAGATTTCCTGCCTCGCACGACTATCGAGCACATTGGAAATGAATCTACGGAATTCGAAAAAATATTGTCGCTGAGCGACGAGAAAGTCGGGATAAGGAAAAGGTTACAAAATAAAATAATATGTCGTTCTGACTTTTTAACTTTTTTCAAAAAGGCTCCAGCCAGGGCAAACCCTTAACCCGATCTCTCAGTCTTTGTTTTAGGCTCAAGTTGTAGGCTGTAGCAAGGCTGTAGCTGACTAAATTGATCAGAGGAGTTTTTCTCAAATTGTTTATATCATTCTTCGTTTCCAAAATATCTTTTTTTTGAATATAATATCTTCACAACTCTCCGAGATATAAGGGGATCGCACTTTTTCGTGAAATCGGAGCCTACACTGCACTGGAGGGAACGAAACATTTCCAATATCAAAATAAAAATACACATCACCTTATTACAGAAAAGTGAGCTCATTCTTTTATAACGATACGTTTTTTTAGATAACACGTTGTTTGCAAATGGCCCTACAAACTTTTCACATTTTTGTCGCACATTGACTCAATTTACCTAAAATGTAGTAGTCAGCCCAACCTGCGCCTACATTAAACTACACTTGTTTATTCTCGCCAAGTAAAAACAAACCCAATAAAACGGCTAAAAGAGAACGCAGTTAGAATACAAATTTGTACAATTTTTATGATAAAATTAGGAAAGTTGTCGACCGCGACTTTGTTGCCGCCAGCGCCACTGGGATAGGCTAGGGTTGTCAACCGTCCGGGTTTAGCCGGACACAGTAACTACGGAACGGATACATCACTTCCTTAGAAAACGAAGTTAAGTTAAGTTTTCACGCTTTAATTCAATTCTATTCATTTATTTGAAAATATATCTAATGGAGCTTGACTTAGCGTTGGAATTTCTTTGTACAGCGCGCGACGTATGTGTCGTTGCCGTCTGGAGCGAGTGACAGAATTCATACAAACGCATCGCTTACGATGCACCAAAGTGTACAGTCGAGCTCTGCCTAGTGCATTGGTGTGCTGAAATCATCCTAGGTGTCCGGGATTTCTATATATAAGTGTTTTTAATATTTTGAAAGAAAATGATATTCTATTCTATTTTTATTTAATGGTGTTTCCTTGTTAGATTTCGCCAGTGTCAAGTAGTTTGAGGGAGTGTCTATCCAATCTCGAGGATTGTTTTTGAGTAATAACAACTGAGAAGTATTTTGGAGCCTCGTGGCAGGCTGAGACGCGAACCGCGCGAACACCACGCGAGAAATAAGTTTTCGAGGCAAACCCTGCAACGTGACTCAAGAAAATAATAAATATTTGATTAAATTTGTAAAGGTGACAGCCCATTTTGTCACATTAATAGTCCGTGCGTTAGTTTAGTCAGGAAGTAGTTTAGCAAAGCTAAAGACCGTCCTCAAATTGTTGCGGTTAACCAGCGTTCTGTTTCGGTGTTTATAAAAAATACCCGATGTAGTTGAATATGTTGTAATTAATAAAGCCCGTCTAACATAAACTTTTATTTATTTTATTTAAAGAAAAGACAAACCTTTATGAAATGAAATGAAGACCGTAATGCCGTTCTGAGTAGATAGAAGTAAAAATTTGTCAGACCTTCCAATAGATCCGGGACATTAGAACAATATCCGGCCGGATTTCGATATTTTATAGGCGGCATCCCTATGAAAGGGGAAAACAATGTAATTGGGTTGTGAACTTGTTACAACTTTCCACTTGAAAGCCATTTCTTATGGAAGTTTATTACTTAACCCTAATTTAAAAGTAGATAATCAATTGTTAGTTTAATATACACCCTATTTTTGGCTTTGATTGTAGATATCTCGACACAGAAGCATTATAACGACTTCGTTTCTATGGGAGTTTTGTTCCATTGGACAAGAGTCAAGACCTATCAACAACACCTTTTTTCCAATCCCTCTTTCGTTGTATGGGTTGAAAAAAATGTGTTTCTTCATACATACTTGTAACTATTACATTTCTGTTTTTGGTTTACTGTTATTCGTCTTCATGTCAAATTTCGATTCAATAGGTCCAAAATTGAGAGATGAGGTGGGACATACAGACAGACAGACAGAATGGACGAAAGTATAAGTTAACAACACCTTTTTTCCAACCCCTCTATCGTTGTATGGGTTGGAAAAATGTGTTTCTTCATACATACTTGTAACTATTACATTTCTGTTTTTGGGTTACTGTTATTCGTCTTCATGTCAAATTTCGATTCAATAGGTCCAAAATTGAGAGATGAGGTGGGACATACAGACAGACAGACAGAATGGACGAAAGTATAAGGGTTTCTTGTTTGACTACGGTACCCTAAAAACGACTGTTCTATACTTAAATCAACGCGGAGTGCGTTGCTCTATACATGGTGTAAACTTACAACCTCTAAACACTTTAGGGGGTGACCATAAAGGTACAATAACTTTATGGGGGCGACTCACGCTCAGTTACAGAAGCGCTCATTAGAGTTAATCCTCCATTAAATCTCTTGCCAGCTTTCACTACGTCAACAAGACAAAAAGTGACAGCAAGAGATTTAATTGAGGATTAACTCGAATGAGCGTTACTGCAACTGAGCGTTGGAGCGTTGGTTGCAACTATGCGTGCGCTAAGCGAGCACGCCGTTTGGGCGGTTGCGTTCGTTCGATTGATGTAATATTATGTACTTTATTCAACAGTAGTAAATTTAAAATTGCATTAAGACCAGGTTATCCCAGTGCAAGCATCTCTTTCTTGCAAGCATAAGTTTGCAATTAGCCATCCCACTCCAATTGAAAGCAGGATCGCAAAAAAACGTGTTTTACATCAATAACTTTGCTCATGGGTGTTTCTAAGCCCAAAATTCTACGGATTTCATTAGAAATATTTAATGTATTTAGTTAAGTACAAGAATAAAAAGTTAAATGTCAGCAGTTTAATCATAGTATTGAAAAAACATAACAAAAAGGGGTAACTTTGGGATTTTTTTCTATCTATTAAACATAATCTAATCGTGTAATTGAGAACGGTCGCCTATCAGCCAGATCCTTAAATAAGACATAATTGGTTTTCAGACTTTAAAACACAGTTTAAAACACTTTCGTTCGTGTTCAAAAAACGGCCTCGACGGGATAACAGCGTCTTAAGCTCACATGAAGCTCACGAAGAAAGTCTAGTCTTCATTTACGAGATTATAGTACGTATCAGGTAATAAGCGTCGTATGAACGCACGCTTACTATTTCCTCAGTCAAAATATTGAACAAATCTGACAAACCAAGCAAATTATCAACACATTATCGTCGACTAAAGATAATTAGAAATTATCTTGTAAATAAAACTAACTAATTCTTATCAAATTACCTTTTCGATTACAAATTATATTTAAAAGATATGATTTAACGCCGAATTTGTGATTGATTACTTTGATTTCGTATTGTAAAGACGGTGAAATGGCAGTCCAATATTTTATTTTAATTTTTCTGTTAAGTGGTGTGTTAGGCAATGGGTCGAAGGACCATACATCCACACGTTCGGGATTCGATCAACAACTTTACGAAGATGTATTGGATGCAGCGTTGTGTGATGAACAATTAGCCTATTTGTGGAATAGCACTCTTGGACAGAGATGTAAGTACTTACATACAAATCATCATCAGCCTACGTTCCATCACGACTAGTAATATTGCACAATTCCTTAAATACATAAATAGATAGGTTAATTCATGGCCGTAATCTCATAAATCTCATCCCATCACATATTTTATCCCAATTCATTAATAACCTCCTAACGTATATGGCGTTTTCAGTATTTTAATGCAGAACGACTAGAAAAATGTTTTATTGAAACCGCTCACAGCACAACACTTACACATAATATTAATAAGACACCAAATGAGCTTCAATGTTATTCAAGTCGGTAATTTTAGAAAATACCTACCTAAATAAAGTTTTATTCACCCCCTGCTAAATCATGGTTTTTGAAGATCCTCCATCTTCAAAAACCTCTCCTGACACCGTGGATATCCAAAGTGGACAAGTTTTGCGAACGATGCTCCGTTTTCGAGTGCGAAATTAGGACCATCTTTATGGCCTCCGGGTCTTTTAGTATGTTCAGTCCCTAAGCACCCTAAACAAGCTTCTGTAGGAATCGCTTAGTTCCCTGCTTACGGACTCCACATCCCCCCATTTGGGTCATTCGTTGACTGGACTATAGTCTCAAAAAGTAAAATGTCTCAAAACGATAAGTAGGTAACAAATTGTACAATTTCTTAATGTCAAACGTACCAAATGGACTAGTTTCCCATGTCGCCTAGTCCCAACATTATAAGAAAATAAACTATTAAGTACTAGTAATTCATTCAAACTAATAAAATTTCGGTGTCGTTATCATTTTGTTCCACTTTTGCTATAATGTTGTACCCATTTTTATTGAATTCAACCTAAAAACCTACAGACCAAGTTTATAAATAATCCTAAACTTAGATAAAACAAAAAAAAAGAAGATACCTTCGGTTTTTTATGTAAACAAAGGAAGTTCAATGGTCCTAGTTTAGAGCACCTGTACCTAGTGCAGCATACCCGTTGACGTAGAATACTATGGACGCCGGGTCTAGTACAAAATACTCGAATAAAGTGTCCGAGACTAAAATACACAAACCTAAGTACGTATGCCAGCCGTGGTGGTCCAGTAGCGAGTAACCTTGCCTGCTGTGCAGGAGGCGATGGCTCGATCCCCGTCCAAGCCGACTCGTACCAATGAGTTTTTCGGAATTTATGTAAGATTTGTAACACCACTGGCTTTTCGATGAAGGAAAACATCGTGAGGAAACCTGCATGCTTCAATTTCGAGGCATGTATTGTACCCACTGTCCATTATAAGTGGCGACGGGCTCACCCCCCGTCACACTGGACAGAGTTTTGGTACTGCTGGTGAATTATGTGTTCTGAGATTACAGAATACCTCGGGTACCCTCGGGGAATATAGTCGTGAGCATATGCATATGCAAGTACGTATAGTAATATAAACCACCTAAAAACATTGAAAAAGCTGAAATGCCGATCAAACAAAGACTGTTGCGTAATTCGTTCTTTTTTACGTTTTCTTTCTCTTTTTATTCGGACACTCTTGAGCGCGGACCCTCCGTCCAGTAGTGGTAAGTCAATGAGCATACCTATAGTTTTTTCATATAAACCTGCCTAGCCTACCTAATTCTGTGATAATTATCTTCTTCGTTGTATTTGGATACAAGTGTCACAGTTTTTAAGTTGAACCATTTCATACACCATAAACTAGGTAAGATACAAATATTTCACTGTCCAGTTACTTAATCGATTTGAAAAAGTCACAAAGTTTCCTTGAAGTATAAAGTAAGACATCTCTTACATTTGCCCCAAAAAATAATATGAATCATGTCGGTATTAAATCTTCTTTTTCTTTATTTCTTCGTAATGCAAATGACTCATTGCAGGTACTGAATGCATTTAATAAATTCGCAGACAGATAAAAGTAGAGATTAAGGACTTAATACTTTAACACGATTAATTTATCAAATATTATAAAGACTTATATCCTGAATGACTGAGTCATCCACGCCCAGCCTATAATCAGAGTGCACGATAGTGTAGAATCTTCAAACAAGCGGTACGCAACGTGAAAAATGCACGCACATAATCCCGGATTCACCTACGCTAACACACGGAGGCCAGACCACACAGAATAGGCCTCATCTAGCTTGCCTATAATTACTTCTCCTGTACCATGGATACTGATCTCCCTTCTCTGTGTGAGAGAACAATTAAAGTATTTTGTATTTGTTTTTCTTCATCTTACCTTCTTAGAGTTCCTACTTAGTCTTGTGACTTACTCTTCGAGTCGAGTCTTTTAGAAAGAAAACTACTGAGATTCTTGGAAGCAGTCGGAATTGATAGGAAACTGGAAAAGGGACGGTCTCAGCTGACCATTGCAGTGGCACAAGCTCAACTCAGTCAAGGCTCCCAATTTCCAATAATTATAAATGCCACTACCAAGTAGCTATCTTTAGAAATGTTTTCTGTCCTCAGTTCTAGATGCCAGCGCAAAAATTCCAAGCGGAATCCTCACAGGCAACGTGAATGACCTTGGAGATTACTTCCAATGTCTCCGCATACACCAAACTGTAGACGACATGGAATTCCAAGGGAAATACTGCACGATAGTAGCACCTCTAGATCAACAACCGATTATATGGCCTGAATTACCAGAGCTACCTGATCTGCCAGATCTGGATAATGTAACGTGGCCAGATCTCAATATAACCTGGCCAGAAATACCGTTGGATCAAGAGACGGTATTGATAGCAGACCGTCAAGCCAGGCTTCAGTTTTTGGCGAGATCTTTGGGAGGCGTCAATGATCCTTCATATGAACCAGTTTCTCCCAGGTAAGGGGTTTTAAAAACTTTTGTCGTGATTTGACTGCATTTATACTGTAGTCTAACCGATTTCAGTTATGGCGACCGCTGTACTCTTCCACGTATCACGTGTGCTCTCATGTGGCTGGCGTGTATAATTTTGGCCTTGAATGTACTGCTGCAAAAAGCACACGTCAGCACTCCATCCACATAATTATAATGATAGGCCACAGGTGTCTAGCTCGTTACGTCTGCGTGGACGTCAACATATTATGCTGACGACTGTATTCCCCGAGGAGACAGCGTTATTTTGAAAACTCAAAATTATCAGGTTTCGCTAATAGAATGAACCGTAATTCTGTCCAGTGGGACGAAAAGTGAGCCCGTCGCCACTTGTAATGGACAGTGGGTACAACAAATTAAAATTCAAATATGCAGGTTTCCTAGCAATAGGTTTTCTTTCTCCGAAAAGCAAGTAAGTACGAGTACAGTAAACAGTCAATATATTTTAGGCATTCGATACGCTTTTGTTAGCTGGAAAACTCGTACACAAACTATTGAAAGACGTGGCATATTTGTGATTTTGTCAATGGACACAACGATGAGTTTTATTTGCGTTTTTACGATTATAAGAGAAGCTAGATAAACGCTGAAGTTCAACGAGAAAACTTCGTAACTTTTAACGTAGTCTCGCCTGTTTCTTGTAGATAAGTTGGATAAAAATACTTTTAACCCATTCCTTGTAAAACTTACGGCTAATTCCCTTAATTAAAAAGTTTCTGAAACTAAAAACATACTTTAGGACAGGCTTTCTGCACCTTAACTAACTTTAGTTCGTGCTTATAAAAAGGAGATACAGAGTTTTAAAAAATAGATGACTGTAGTTCCCGAAGTAGCTAGATTGGGTAATTTTTTCCCACGGGCACTTCACATTTACTTCTACAGACATTAAATAGCGTCGGCACACTCGCCTTCCTGTACACCCCCTGAAATGTGCCCAGAAAGTGCGCGGTGAGATCAGGTATCAGAAGTTAGAGGGAGTTAGCAGGGTGTGGCCGTTCTGTATGTATACTATTATCTAAGTATTCTGTGCCACGGGTTTCATGTGATACGTGTCTAGTGATACGGGTTGTTATGTGGTAAAGGATAGCCACCTATCAGCACTCGATACCGTCAATCCATCATGAAAAAATATGGAATAAAAGTCAAGCTTACAACTGAATGCATTAGTTGTAGCATAGCAGTATTCTCACTAGCCAGAAATGGAATGTAACTTCTTGAGTTACTTATAAAACGTGTTAATTTAATTATTTTTTTCAGAATTTTCCCATTAGCTATAACGGCTACTCTGGGAGCTACACTGGCAGTATGCGTTCCTAAAGTATGTAACGCAACTCAGGCGATTGAGTTCGTGCAATCAAGGGTCCCATTTATGAACCTCACATACAGGGAGAGCTTCTGTCGTCTGCCAAACGACAAGCCGTTTGTGACTGCTGATTATGTTGCCATGTAAGTTATTGCCATGTTATCGGAATCCTATATAGGAGGCCTATAATCAAATTTCAGTTCTAATCACATTGCAATCCAATTAATATTCAACAGTGTTTATTTAGCATGTGACTGACAGCCTTTAACGTCTGAGCAATCTGTCAAAATGGCTCTAACGGCTGTCATCTGAATAGCGCAATACTGAATGTGTTAGAAGTTGTGGTTCGCACGCGGTCCAACCATGGTTTAGCGGTTTGCAATTGCTCTCCTGGCAGAAGGTATTCTGCCATAATCTCACAGAGCTTTTGTAGTTATGTCGTCAAGCCTGCTGCCGGCTGTAAAATCTAAGCCTAAACCTTTAGCAATATGTGTTTCAGCATAATAAGAAATAGTTATGCATGGCCACGAGAGATGAATGAAAGAATTTTCCAAATTATGGGAAATGGATAAGAGAATGATGATGATTATATAGAATATAGAATTGGTTGACAGAACGATAAATATTTTCTCTCAAATATCAAATGCACCCTTCTTATTATGCTGACACTTTTTAAAGGGGATGATCAGACCGTCAAACTGAACAACTTTTTTTATGGCACCGACATCGAAATCACAAAGTAAACAGCTGTTCCATACGAAACTGCAAACATATACTTGAGTAAAATTTATCAGACGGCTGATTTTTTTACGCAATTTCGATGTTGGTGCCATAGAGAAAGTTGTTCAGTTTGATGGCCTGATCATCCCCTTAAGAAAGTGTCATAATATGTCAGCATATTAAGAAGGACCCTGTATATTGTCTCTCTATCTTTATCAATTTTGGATCGGATAAATCTATGAATGAATAAATGAATGAAATATACTTTTATGTACACCAAAAACACAGATACAGCATAGAAAAAGAAACAAAAAAAACGGTAATAAATAAAGGCAGTCTTATCGCTAAAAAGCTATTTCTTCCAGGCAACCTATCATCTATCTAAGTAGGTAACAATACAATACTCATTATTTGCACACCAATAACACAATCTTATCATTATCAACATAAATTACATCTTAGATACACTAAATACAAAAAAAAAAATTGCAAAATATTCTTATCTGTCCCGAGTAGTAAAAAGGTATTTGAGGCTAGATTTATACCATTGCAACCCGGACGTGGTAGGAAATTCAATATTTCATTTTAAATCGCATTTCGATGAAGTACAAGAGAGTGCATAAATCTTAAGAGAGCTGGGTCTTGGACTAATGGAAGCACTTTAGAGATGTATTACAATGTTATATAGTGCATTCCAAATAAGGACGAAAAGATATTCCGATTCCTGTATAGCTTTCTGGCCAATTCTGATTAGCAAATATGATTTATTTATGAGAAAGATATACTGTCCAACGTATCTTGGACGTGACTAAAGCTGTTCTAAGAATAAGTGAGAGGAAGTGTTTTAAATCTCTGTTTCTGATATTCAAAACAGCCTTAAATTTTCGTTGTTATTTGGAATGGAGTATAGGTAGTGATGACTCTTCATTTGTTATATTATAGACTTTAATCCTGATACAACTAGACTATCTTTTTGATCGCAGACGTCATTTAAATTGGATTTCAATAAATCAGAATATTAGATAAGATTATTTATTATACTTTTATGTGCACATATATTATCCGTAACTGATTCATCAACAACGCGCCTAAACTACTCCTGCTATTAGAAAGATAAAATTACAGGACATTCATTTTATGGAGTACGTAATAATTGATTTATCTTCGGTTTTTACTATCCCTTTAAAACAACAGGTTACTTCCTTTCTACGCTATATTATCTCAGGAGTTGGCTTTACTATAAAATAGCAATGCTTTTCTTATTGCTGTCTCCCATTCGAAGTGATAGGAAGTCAGATATTTGTTTTACTTACTCCTTCTATCTTCTTTGATTAAATTCATTGCGGGTTCCAAGACAGTCATTACCGGGCTTGCTGGACTTCATTGTCTAGTGTTGTGAATGGTCGCCGCTGTTGATCCTGGTTTACAGGAGTTACAGCGGTGGGAATGTGTAGTGGGCCTATGCCAGATAAAAAAGCAACTTACTTGTAACAGAGTTTATGCACTGCTTATGCAAAGCATATGCTTACGACTGTATTCCCCGAGGGGGTAGTCAGAGATATTCTGAAACCTCAGAACATCCACTTTCACCAGTAGTACCGAAACTATGGTTAGTGTGACGGTGAGCCCTTCGACACTTATAATGGACCCACTGTCCCACTGTTTAGGTACAATACATGCCTCGAAATTGAAGCATGCAGGTTTCCTCACGATGTTTTCCTTCAACGAAAAGCCAGTGGTGGTGTTACAAATATAAATTCCGAAAAACTCATTGGTACGAGTCGGCCGAAATGTTAATATTAGAATATCTTGAACTTGATCCGCTGTTATAGTTTCTCTTTAGTAGAGGAGTGGTGAAAGATAGCCTAGGAAGAATGTATATAGAAGAGAAGAATGATGAAGAGTGTAATGCCGTCTTGTGGTCTTGTATAGTCTAGGCATATAAATATCATCATCATCTCAGCCGATGGACGTCCACTGCTGGACATAGGCCTCCCCCAAGGATCGCCATAACGACCGGTCCTGCGCCGCCCTCATCCAACGGTTTCCCGCCGCCTTCACCAGGTCGTCGGTCCACCGTGTGGGGCCACGCTGCGCTTTCCGGTACGCGGCCGCCACTCGAGAACCTTCCGGCCCCATCGCCATCGGTTCTGCGAGCAATGTGCCCCGCCCACTGCCACTTTAGTTTAGCAATTCTTTGGGCTATGTCAGCTACTCTGGTTCTTCTGCGGATTTCTTCATTTCTGATCCGATCTCGCAGGGAAACTCCGAGCATAGCCCTCTCCATTGCCCTTTGGGTGACTTTCAGCCTTTTTATGAGGCCTTGAGTGAGCGACCACGTCTCTGTTCCATATGTCATCACTGGCAACACACACTGATCGAAGACTTTTGTTTTAAGACACTGCGGTATTTGGGACGTCAAGATACTACGTAGCTAAATATAAATATAAATATATTATTGTTTAATTTTCAGAACAATATTCTCACTGATTGGGTTATTGACGATCATCAGCACCACTTATGATGTCCTCCACTTGTTTATTTACAAGCGAGGTAAGTGTTACATCAATATTGATTTCATTGTTGTTTAATATTTGATCAGTTACATTGTTGTGCTTGCTCTCGTTCATTGATAGTGGTGATCGATAAAATATTAGTTTATGTGGCATAAAGCTGTTTCGAGATATTTTAATTTTGCTGAATCCTCTTATAACATTTAGTGACCATAAATGACTCCAGAAAAAAAATCTGTCCACTCCAAAAATTATTTATGTATGTAAGACGACCCGGTTGGTGTAATGGTTACCACGCCGGACTGCCAAACCAGGGTCCTGGGTTTGAATCCCGGTTCGGTCATGGATGTTATAATATGTTTGTTCCGTTGCCGTTGTTGTATGGTTTCCATATTAAAAAGCCTATAGTGCTTTCTTGGGATGTGCCTGTGAGCGTTATTTATTTATTTATGTATGATAGTGTATGAGTGAACTTTTTCTCGTGTTCATTCTCATGGTTTTCTATCCTCAGATCCAAAACAAGCCAATACCCTATACCGCAGTTTCTCCATCTACACGAATACCAAGAGGTTCCTCACGTTCAACTCTGGTCCTGGTGCTCTGGAATGCGTCGACGGTATCCGAGCTATTTCCATGGCCTGGGTAGTTGTTGGACACACTCACTCTATGACATTGCTTGGTTACCTCCACAATGTTCTTGATGTTGTCGATGTAAGTGTGAAGTTATGTAGCTTGAGTACGAATTACTAGCATAATAACCAAAGATTTTTTGGTCTTCGCTGCGCTCCAAAAAAAATTTGATAGTAAGCATGCATAGCATAGCATACGCTCACGACTATATTCAGCTGCAACTGTTCATGTCAGTTTTTATACCGTTCACATAGCTACAGTGCATACTACAATAATATCATACTGATCGTTAATTTTTTACTGACCTTTAAACGTCTGTAACTCCTGAACCGACTGAAGTTATGCAGGCAGACCTGGTCCATCCCCATCACCGAGATGTTCTACACCCCATAAACACTGAATCAGCCTTGCTGCTGATGGTTGCAAAAAGTACACTTATCTCTTATAACAGTAGTAAAAGCTAACAAGAAATTTAATGCAGGATTAACTTTAATGGGCGTTTCTGCAACTAAGTGTTAGACTGAATAAGTCACGTCTGTAAACCTGCGTCACCATAATCGAACGTCTTGTGGTGAATGAGCAAAAAGTGTTTCTAAGTATTGGTTTTGGCTTCATCTGCTTTGACTTTGAAACTACATAATAATTATTTTCCGTATTTATTCATTATTTTAAGATAATGCCTTTGACAAATAACTTTATGTTTGTCATCAATTAATGGAAATTACGAGACAATTGATTCATGGCCTTATCTACCACACGTGTGAAATTACAGAGAGTAAGCAGAAAATGTGACGCAATTTATTGATAATTTGATTACCTATCTAGAAAATAAGGATTAATAAAAAGTGAATGGTCACTTTACTATGTTACGTACGTCATGTATGTACGTATGTACGTCATCATAATTATCCTGAAACTCTGTGGTAGATAAAAGGGAAGTTGTTCTACTTATTACATACCTTGTTGCAGTGGATGGAATCTTTCTCCGCTGTATGGATAAACGCAGCTCCGATCACAGTGGACACATTCTTCTTTCTGAGTGGTCTTCTTGCTGTTTACACCACCATAGGGAAGATTTCTCGTTGTAAGTTGTAATTTAAAACCATCGCTTTATTTCGCATTCAACCCGGTTCATCATCATCATCATCTCAGCCGATGGACGTCCACTGCTGGATATAGGCCTCCCCATTCCATGTTGGGGGGTTTTGCCATAATCGCCGGTTACCCACCCAAAATCTTCAAACGCAACTTCCTATATTTTGGGCCAAATGCAATATTGTTTGAGAATCTATACTATCTAGACAATTTTTTGATGTTCGTTTGTCTGCTTATAAGCTCGGCTTTCTAATTATGTTGTTACAATCAATAGTCCAGTCATTTTAGAGTTTCCTTGTATGGACACCCTAACAATAATTCATCTATCGCTGAAACTTTGCAGTGTGATAAAGTAAAGTATACAGATTACGGTTGACAAATAATCTAGGTTTAATTTTTTCCGGTCCTAGATTAGGTGGTACAGATTACGGTTGACAAATAATCTAGGACCGGAAAAAATTAAACCTAGATTATTTGTCAACCGTAATCTGTATACTTTACTTTATCACACTGCAAAGTTTCAGCGATAGATGAATTATTGTTAGGGTCAAACCCTAAAATGATTGGACTACAAGTTGTTCATTATACATCATGTATTATTATATTTTTGCTACTTTAATAATGTTCACCGCAACACATTGCATTGCTGCAATTTTGGTACCTATGTTACAATAAAAATGATTAGTGCTGATTAGTGATTCACTTCCAGTCGGGTAAAGGAGGATCGAAAAAAAAAAATTAACGCACAAAAGCCATTCGAATATTACTAAATTTAAATCGGACTTGGGTTCCAGACTCAGTAAAAATTACGGTTCGGTATAAGACCAGACATTTTTTATTTGAGTTTTTATAATCACTTATTAAATTGAAGCATAGTATCAGATAAAACGATGAAATATGCGCTAAGTATGTATCAATGCTTCGTAATCCATGATTGCAAAAAAAGTTATGTCTACTGAACTGAACCACTATTCTTCCAACAGTCATCATCAGCCTATACAAGGTGTTACAAAAATACAAATAAACCTTTAAGGGGGTGGTGTAGACCATCAAACTGAACAACTTTCACTATGGGACCAATATCGAAATCGCGAAAAAAAAAATGTATGTTCTATACTCTTCTACAAATCGACTAGAGCTAAAATTGTATGGGATATGAAATTATTTTTTTTGCGATTTCGATGTTGGTCCCATAGAGAAAGTTGTTCAGTTTGACGGTCTTAACAACCCCCTTAAGAGTTTCAAAAATTTATTCTTACTTATGAAACACCTTGTATAACGTCCTACTGCAGGGCACAGGCCTACCCTCTCGGAGGGTGTTTGGGCGTTAGTCCACCACGCGTGCCCAATGCAGATTGGTAGACTTCACATATGCATCAGAATTTCTTCTTCTGCATATGCAGGTTTCCTCACGATGTTTTCCTTCACCGTTTTGAGAGCAGTCGGTAATACGTACATAACTTAGAAAAACTCATTGGTACGTGGCATGTTGTCCGTGCGGATTCGAACCCGGACCTCATGATTGAGAGTCCATACCTCTCCGCAACGCGCCACCGAGCTCTCTTCCAACAGTATTAATTAAAAATTAATAATTCTTTCTAGCACGATTCATCAGGTCCATCCACTTGTTCTACATCAACCGTCTTCTACGCATGTTTCCGCTTCTGGCAGCCGTGGTGTTTCTCCAGGCTTCGTTGTTCAACCACATCTCTGATGGACCCTTCTGGCAGAACGTGGCTCAAGCGACGGACCACTGCCGTCAATGGTGGTGGACCGCGTTGCTGCATGTCCAGAATTATGTGAATCCCTTACAAACTGTAAGATCTTTTTAATTTCATATTTACAAGTTAAATCAGTTTTTTTTACATTAATAATAATAAAGCTTTATTTGTTCCGTAATTTACATTTCAAATGAGTTTTAGTTTACTTTTTTTAATAGTTTGCTTATGTTATGTTAGTATTGTTAGTTAAGTATGTGTTTATGTTTCTATTATTTCTATTACGGATCCCTTTCTTTGGGTAAAAGCCTCCTCCATCTCTTTCCATGTAACTCTATTTCGTGCCTTCTTTTTCCAATCGTCCTCTGCCACCTCTATGATGTCATCAGACCACCTTTTCTTTGGTCTTCCTACCCTTCTCTTTCCTACCGGACCTTGCCACTGAGTAACCCGGAGCGTCCACCTCTTGTCTGTTAGTCGAGCTATATGTCCAGCCCACCTCCACTTTAAGCTGAGTGCGTGCTGTAGAGCATCTTTAATCTTTGTTTTGTTTCTTATTTCTGTGCTTTTGACCTTGTGTATTTTACGCAACTTTAGGACGCTTCTTTCAATTCCTCTTTGGCATGTTGTAATTTTTTTCCTTACATTATTAGTATATGTCCACGTTTGGCTTCCATAAGTTAGGCATGGTAGGAGACATGTATCTATCACAGTCTTTTTCATTTTAAGTGGGTAATTACCTTTTAGAATCTCTTTGTGTGACCAATATTTATTCCATGTTAGATTGACTCTTCTTTGGACTTCGCTTTCGTTATTTGTTTTGTTAAATGATATTTGCTTTCCAAGATAGATGTAATTTTCTACATATTCAATTGATGTGTCTCTCACTAATATTTGTCGTTGCCTACTGTTAGTAATTATTTTTGTTTTCTGTGGGTTCATTTCTAGGCCGACTTTCCTGCTTTCTTTGTCCAAGGAGTTCATCATTATTCCTAGTTCAATTGCGCTCTCGGCAAGAAGCGTTATGTCATCAGCGAACCTCAGATGACTTAAGTTTGAATTGAGCAGTTTTATGCCATTGGATTTCCAGTCGAGATTACAAAATACATTTTCGAGCACGGCAATGAAAATTTTTGGTGACATTGGATCTCCTTGTCTAACTCCTCTCTCTATTTTTATTTCCTCTCCTCTGTTTTCTAATTTTACTCTGCTCGTACTGTTTGTGTATATTACTTTAAGGATGTTTATATATTTTGTATCTACGTCGCATTTTTTCAGTGTCTGCCATATTGCTGTGTGGATTATGCTGTCAAATGCTTTCGTGTAGTCTATAAAGGCTATATAAAGGGGTCTGTTAAATTCTGTATATTTTTCTATTACTTGCTCCATCACATGGATATGGTCCATTGTTGAAAAACTTGAACGGAAGCCCGCCTGCTCTATTGGTTGTTGTTTGTCTATTTGTGGCGTCATTCTTCTGAGGAGTATCGATGTGAACAGCTTGTAGATACTTGCTAGGAGACTGATTGGTCTGTAATTGTTTATTTCTAGGGGATTCCCTTTTTTGTAGAGCAAGATGATGTCGGAACAGTGCCATTGTCTTGGTATTTCTTCTTTTTCTAGGATCAGGTTGAAGAGTTGAGTAAGATAGGGTATCAATAGTGGCATGCCTATTTTTAGAGCTTCGTTGCTTATACCATCCGGTCCTGGACTTTTTTCGTTTTTAAACCCCTTATATGTCTTAGAACTTCTATTTCATCAATTGGTTGTACTATATTTATTGTTGAGTCTTCTGTTTGTTTTTCTTCTGTCATTATTTCGGTTGTTAAAGGTTTTTTATAAAGTTTGGTATAAAAACTTGTAGCGCACCGCATAATATCTCCTCTTGATTTGGTCTCTTTTGAGCTATCCTTAAGACTCATGATCCATTTTTTATTTGTTGTTAGTTCTTTATAGGCTTTCTTCGTGCTTCTATGTTTGGTCAGGTTTCTTTCTATGATTTCTCTTCTGTGATTTTCGTAGTCTTTCCTTATAGCTCTGTTTGTTTTTTTAAATAATTTAGTGATTTGTGTTTTTATTTCTTTAGTTTTATTTTTTGTTGTGACTAGTTCTGTTCGTTTTTTGATTAGTTCTCTTGTGTCTTCACTCAATATTTTACTTTTAGGGTTGTTTGTTTTGATTCTTGATTTCATACATTTAGTTATTGTTTCTTCTAATTTATCGTAGTAGGATTGAACATCTTTCAGTTCTGGTAGGTGTCTTATTTCTGTGACATTTTGTTGTAAGTTTGTTATGTATGTCTTTTTTTCATCTTGGGTCTTTAATGTGCTTGGTATGTTTGTAAAGGTTTTCCTGTTTTTTTTTGGTGTGTTGAGAAGAAATGATGCTCGAAGCGGTCTATGATCTGATGGGTATTCAAATTTTTGCAGTACTTCTACGTTAGTTATTCTCTTACTGGTGTTGGTCATAATAAAATCTATTTCATTTTTTGTTTTGTGGTCTGGGGATAACCAGGTCCATTTCTTCAGTTCTTTCTTCTTAAAAAAGGTATTCATAATAGACATTTTATGTTCAAATGCATATTCTATTAACATTTCTCCTCTCTGGTTTCTTATGCCATATCCATATTTTCCCATTATTAAGGTTTCGTGTTTTTCAGGATGCCCAATTTTTGCATTGAAATCGCCCATAGTAAGTACAACTTTATCCGACATGTCGTGTGCTTGTTGCAGGTCTTTATAGAATTTGTATATATCCTCTTCCTTTGCCTCTGCTGTTGGTGCGTATGCTTGAATAACAGATACTGACAATTTTTCATATTTTAGTTGTAGAAGTGCAACCCTTTCTGATATGCCTCTGAAGTTTATTATATTTTGTTTGAACTTTTTCTTTATCAGAAATCCAACTCCATATAGGCCTGCAGTCTCTCCAATGTAGCATAAAATGTAGTCTTGGTACTCCTCTATGTTACATCCTTGTTTTCTTACTTCTGCTAGTCCGAGTATGTCCAGATTTATATTCTGTAGCGCATTAGTCAATTGTAGGAGTCTTTGATGCGTTGACAGTGATCTTACATTATATGTTCCTATTTTCAATATATTGTGTTTTTGTTTTTTGTCTCGAGTTGGAGGGTGATGGTCGCAGTCCCCCACGGTGACCAGCCGGCTTGGGGTGTAATTTCCTATCGTTGATGTGTTTAATGTTGCAGTGTCTTTTTTGTTGTGGTTCCGGATGTAGGAGGCAGTTACAAGTTTTTTGAAACATCGGTCGTTGAGGGACATTTTCCTCTCGCTAGGAAGTTAAGCATGTTTGGTTTTATTGTTTCCTTCGTACCACTGGGGGGAGGTAGTTTGTTTGGTGATATAGCCAAGTTGTTTGTATTAAGTTTCTTTTTTGTTGGCGTATTTGGTGATCCTGTATTGTCCCTTTTCCTTTTCTCACGGTTATGGTCTTCTTGTTTTTTTACTATCAATTTATCATGCTTTATGTACGCAATATTCCCTTTCTTCCTTTCTTCCTCTACTTTTGGCTGCAGTTGTCTTCTGACCTCGAGAACTTCCTTGGTGTAGTCTTCTTTGATGTACACGTCTTCTGGGAGGTTTGACCTGTTCTTTTGGATGATGTGTTTCTTCCACGTTGTTGTAAACGACACCACCAACGGTCGGTTTTTATTCCTTTGCGCCCCAATCCTGTATATATTGCTTATTTCTTGACATTGTATATGTATCCCCGCTTCTACTAGGACTTCTGTTATGTAGTCCACTAGCTCGCCTTCACTTTTCCCTTTTTCCTCTATTCCAAAGAAAACCAGATTGTTCTTCCTCTTGTCTTTCTCCAAATAATTCAGTTTTTGTTCCAATTTTGATACTTTCGCTTTTAGTTCTTTATTTTCCTCAATAATTGATTTCATCTTTTCATCTAATGCCTCCATGACGTTTTTTGTTACGGCCGTGGTTATAATTAGTGTTTGTTGATTTAATTTCTCATCATGTTTTGAAAATAATAGCTCCATACTTTTATCCATCTTGCCGGGATTTTTTAGAATTTATTATGGTAACCCTTTTCTTTTGGGGAAAATCTGGGGTTTGTTGAGGTAACCCCGTGGTGGATTTTATGCGCTAGCAACACTACACCTGTCAGTGTCACTTGGCGGAAGTCGTTGTTGTCTATGGAATGTTTTGCACTTTTAGGTTATGTTTACTGATGTTTTAGTTTGGATTTTCCCGTGAAACTTTGGTTTTGTGCAGTGATTTAACATTAATCACAGTTCCCGATAGTTTCTCCCCCTGACTAAAGTCCAGGCGCACTCGTATGTCACTATTTTGCACTGTTTTATATTATTCTTCGCGGAGACTACTGACGTACGTGTTTACGGTTAGAAGCCGGAACCGGATCTTCCTTTTTACATTTTACATTGGTTGACCGAATTAAAAACTGTATTAGGATTGGTGTAAATTGAAGGATGATATGTAGTAACGAACAGGGTTGGATTGAATGGGTTATGCTTAAGTGGTCCGTCATTTAGAGAGAATGAGTACATAGGTAGCCAACTTAATCGACGGAAGTGCATGAAAAGATGAATGAATGTGAATGAGGCTAAAAAGTGTGTCAGAGTCGTAGCGTGTGGCAGTTCATGGTCTCTGCTTACCCCCTTAGGGCAATGGTGTGAGCTTATCTATTTACTTAAAAATGTATCAGTTTTCTTTCTGACTAACCATTCATTTGTGATTGTAAGAAACGTTTCGACGAGGTGTTACTGTAAACAGTTTTGTTAATTTTTCTGAAGAAACCTATACGTAGTTCGCCAAAAAATATGTTTCCGGACTTTCCAAACTAAATCCAAACAGCTGACCGAACGTTTTCATGAAAAGACGATATTTTTTTGCGAATTTCAATATTCCTTTTGGAAAAATATTTAGTACCTATCATTAGTACAATCAGCCATAAAATAATATCCTAACACGCTGCTGTAAAAGTGACTTCTGAATTTTTGCTTATTTGTTTTTTATTAAGATAACTAAAAGTTTACCAAGGAGTGGGCAACTGCATGAAGCGTATGTAGCGAAGCTACGAGAAGAACTGACTAAGCAACAATGCCGAACACATCGATCGAGGCGATGTAAACAAACAGAGATCTATCTAGGTCAACGCATGCGACCTAGCACGTCACTCAGCAGATAGCCAATCACAATATGGATCTGTCCAACGCATCACAGCTCATTACGAATAACAAGCAATCATATGGCGAGTCCTGAATCGCACTATCGAAGTTATCAAGAGACTTTGCATATATACAACATCCAACTAAGAACTGTTGGACCGCGGTCCCGGCCATTCCAACTAGCCCGTGGAAGATCTTCCCTTTTCCTCCAAACGTAGATACTATCGATCAATATACTTTATGGTACGATCACATGTTCAGCAGTGCCATTTTATTGTGCGATATCTTCAAGTGCATCTTTTGAACTATGTAGGTAGTAATGCAAGAACATTATCATGTACTTACCGATATCTTCTTCCACAGTGCATCATACAATCCTGGTACCTCTCCGTAGATATCCAGCTGTACATAGCCTGCCCCCTCGTGCTGGTTTGTATGTTTGGTCACCAGCTGCACGCCTGGATCGCACTTACTACTGCACTTCTTCTTGCGTTGGTCTCCTCTTCATTGTACAGCTTCTTGTATAACTATTCTGCTGCACTCGCAAATTTGAGGTATGGAATAAAGCCGCGTGGTTCAGTTTTGATTGAGTTTGTTTTGAGACATGTTGAACGACGGTGAACGACCGTGGGCCCATAAGAAAAACCACGATTAGTATGGGATGGATGGTGAAAAAAATGTCATGTATTATCGTAAAGTATTTTCAAGCCATAACCACAGTTCCCTTCTCTACATTACATACAAGCATAAAACGATTTCTTAGGAGCATCCTCACTATTTACTTCTTTTTTTTTGCTTTCATAATAATATCCAGGACCTAGCGCAGTTGCTTTGGAAGTACTGAAGTGCTTGAAATGAAAAATTACTGAAGTGATAACCTGAACCTTGAATTTAATTTAATTTTCACTTTCAACAGTCGTATTGGCGAGTTCAATGAATACGTACAAGTGTACTACATGAACACACTTGCTCGCGCTCCTCCTTTCTTCGTTGGCATGTTCTACGGCTACATTCTTCATCTCTGGCGTGGAAAAAGAGTTCGTATTGCTAAGGTAATTAAGATCAACATTTTTGCTTCATTTACTGTTCGAGGTGCTTTTAAGTTAATGATGATGAATGAATGATGTTATTTCCCAACTCCTTACCACCAGTAGTAGCAAAGATGGTCATAAAGTTACAAAAGACTTGAATGTTATCTCTCTTGAGAGAACCCAATTATTCCAAAGATTCTACATATTTGGTCTTCGCTGCGGTGAGACCAAAAAAAAAATCGTTTATTTCATCAGATTAAAACAACACAGGAAAAATTGTGACACACAAAGGTAGCAGGTAACAAAGGAGTCCGTATAAGAGGTCCGTACAAAGCCTCAACAGCAATAGGGAGATCCCATGATGGACCATTTAAACATATTTTTGTTTAAATATCAAAAAATCATAATCAGTCCATAAATATGTTCAACTGCAGGGCACAGGCCACCCTCAAGGGTGTTAGTTAGTTAGTTCACCACGCATGCTTAACTCGGATTGGTGGACTTCACATAAAATGTACCTTCACCAGGCGAATTCTGGTTTTCATGATGTTTTCTTTCACCGTTTGATAGCTGTCTGTATTAAGTAGGTACACATGGCGTCAGCTCAGGCTACCCTGTTTGGATTTTGAACTATTAGAAGTTGAACACTGCGAATCGTGCGAGAGGGTGCGGTATGTTGTTGTTGTTTCGTCTCACGGCACGCTGCGCCCGCGCCGGCAGCCGCGTCTATGCAGGCTCTCTACCGCACTATTTTATGTTTTGTACGTAGTGTAGTTATGGGTATATAGGGTGCGTAACCTGATGTGTCGCCGTGTGTACATACGACAGAAAACGCATTGGGATGTCGTTTGTGCAGATTTGATCCCATGAGGGTTCAAAATCTCTTCCAAATGCGTCACCGATACATGTTAGGATTCTCCAACAAAATGAACTCAAAATTGAAGTCTCTAAAGTTCACATTCTCTTACCAGATCCACGTTGCTATCCTATGGATGACGTCATTACTAATGATGGCACTATGCATATTCTCCATATACCCTGTGATGCAGCGAGACCATAAAGCTCAGGTGTTCGATAACTTGATGAACGCGTATATGAGAGGAATTTGGGCAGTCGCTCTCGGTTGGCTGGTGCTGGCATGTGTGCATGGCTATGGAGGTAAGTTTTGGACTCTCTGGATATAACGTTTTCATTGGCTTAGTTAGGTGATTGTCGTATCATCAAAGTTTAAATCGATTAATATCCAGTGCTGGTATATCCAGCACATTAGAACTCCTATAAATTCCACGACTGTTAAATATTGTTCAACCTGCATCCTTTGACAAATCTTGATCTTCACAAGTTTCTCTACCAGCTGATACCCATAACAAGACATTTCGGTTCAAGATCGAGCAACATCATCAACCCATCGAATATTAGCTGCCACATGAACTTGAATTGTTTAGTATAGAAGAACGATCAGAGAAGAATCAGGATGAAGTAGCTCCATTCTTAATCGGTATTAACACAACGTATCACTGATATTGGAAAAACCTGAAGGCTGCCTCTCTAGGCATCCACCTAGTGGACATAATTGTATAAACGATTTCATGATAAGTAAACTTGATCAACACAGGTCCAATCAACTGGTTCCTCTCGCTGCGCATGTGGAAGCTACCAGCTCGACTCTCGTTCGCTATGTACCTGATCCACGTCTCGATCATCTTCATCGCCAATGCTAGCTGGGTGAAGACTCATTACTTCAGCGAAGGAGAATCGGTATGTTAACGATTTGCTAATGTCATATGTCAGTATCACAAGCCCCGACCTTTCTTCCTAATAGGTTCCTTTGGAGAAATCCTTCTTTCTTGGGTGTTTTAGTAACTGAACTTTCTGAAATTTCTGTTCTCTACCTAGTTCAGCCCTAGACTGACAAACACAAAAAAGCCTCTCAAAGTACTAACGATTGGGTATCGGGATATCTTCGTGACGAAATTGATGCCGTTCTTACTGTCATGTTCGTGATTCAAAGTTGTGTATCTTTTTATCCCGAAATAATTACAAGCAAAGACAGGTATCTTATAAATCTTCTCGTGGGCGAATTCGAGGCCAATTAGCTTAATGGAAATTATCTTCCACAGATGTACAGGTTCGCATCAGATCTGCTGCTGACCAGTATTGCTGCGTTTGCGCTGTGTGTCCTCATAGACGCGCCGTGTTCTGTGCTGCAGAAGTTACTTCTGGGCGGAGGTAAGCTAGTAACAGCAAACTGTCTCCGTGGTTAAGTGCATGGGGCTTTTGACACGGAGTTCGTGGGTTCGATTCCCACGGGGGACACTTAGTGATATGTCACTTTGTGCGTTTTTCCTCAGTTGGTTAGGACATTGCAGACTAATTCATCAGCATGTTAAGCCATTTGTCCTGGCTAGTATCTCTGGTGGTAGTAGTCGTTACATAAAAACCACGTCAGAGGCCGTATTTCTTTACAAACATCAGAAAACCAAATTTTTATTTAAACTAACCAAATCTTGGTAAGTCTATGGTATCAAAACACATAGAAATATGTTTAGTCGATGGTGTAATTTGATTTGTCATCTTGGTGAATAGAAGGAGGGACAATTATGTAGCATAGTAATATTATGTAGTAGCAAACAACATTTTAAAAGATAACCAGTCGACTCTCAATAGTTCGGATGTTGAAGCAGCATTAAACTTAGGTCTTGAAATAAAAAACTAAATGTATTTACAGGTGCAAAGAAAAGGCCGCCGCTAGAAAAGAAAACTGAATCTCGGGAGCAAATCGTGGATACATACAACGACAAATATTTGAAAACCAGTTTATGAGTTAAGAATTTTTTTGTTTTGTTCTTTTTTTTTATTCTAGCTATTGATATCATTGTTTGATAGATATAAAGACTGACTTTTTTATTTTGTAATGTGTACTATTATAGTTAATTAGGTAATAAACCATCAATTATGTTTATTCGTCATATTATTTCTTTTTGTTACACATGAAATTAATATTATATTTTGATCTTCCTTATTTATCTTTATCTCCTTGATTCTCTGACTTCATGTTCATCACTAATAAAAAATTGAGTTGAGTTGAGTCTAGTCTAAATCTAGTAGACATTTTAAGTTTGATGGGTAGACTCTTAGTTTAAAAGAATGCCAACGATTTCAATTTCAGCCTGTATAAAAAGTGGAATAACATTTGCTTGTACTGTCCAAACTTTTTTCAACCAAGTCGTTCCCTAATCACACTATTCCTCATTCTTTCCCTTATAGAGTCACACTACATATCTTGCACAAGGCCTTCTTTATTCTGCTTTCACGCTGTCATACAGGGTGAAATTGATATCATTAGCATCCTTTCATACTAAGAGTCTATCCTTGATATGAATTATTTGTTAATGGTACCTAACTGGTAAACATGTTCCTTTTAATTTATGCAACATGAAAAGAAGAGGGGGCCTGGTGATTTGTTCTAACAGGTTTTACATCAGTTAAAACCTTTCTCAAACACCAGTCTCCGCAAACTTTGAATTGATTATTGTATACTGTATACCTATATTAGAACTATTGTTAAGGCCTAATAAATTATATATAATGTACCTAACTGGATACCATAAAATGCTGTAAACTGTTTGTGGGGAGAAATAAACATTTTTTCATTTTCATTTTTCATTTTCATTTTTCATTTTCATCCATCAAACTGAACAACTTTTACTATGGGAGCAAAAAAATCGGAGCAACAAAAAAAAATTTGCTGTCCCATACATTTGAGTCGTGTAGGCAGCGGCGACGGGTGCAGTTTAGTATGGGACAGCAGATTTTTTTTTGCTCCAATTGGTTTGCTCCCATAGTAAGTTATTCAGTTTGATGGGTAGACTCTTTGTTAAAAAGATGCTAAAGATATCAATTTCACCCTGTAGTATCTTAGTAAAAGCGTATGTACAGTGGAACTATAGAAAATTAGTTGACCTAAGTCTAAAATGTAAAAAATAAAAACGCATTTGAAAGCAGATGAAATCCCTGTCTAAAAATCCGACCAAAGAATTAGAGAAACGCTCAAGCTAACACCATTTAATTCCCCACCCGATGAGTGCTAAATTGTAACAGTAGAAATGTTTGTGGCAATAATTAAAAACGTTTAACCTCGCCCCATTCATTTCTAGGCACGATTTAACACAACCGTTTTAAAAGTTGGTGTTACACTGATGTTTAAAATGCTGTAAAAAATATTAAATTTTTCGGTTAAAATTTTTTGATAGTCTGGTGCAAATAAGGCGATTTTATCACTGCCAACCTGCCAACTACTCCAGACTATAGTAATGGGCAAAGTAGAGGGCAGAAGCGTCGGTAGGCCACGAATTTCATGGATAGTGAACCTGAAAGAGTTCAAGAGAGACATCGCCAGCGTCGAAGAGCTTCGTTTGGCAAGAGATAGACAGGTATATGCAGAGCTGACTGCCAACCTCCAGTAATGGTGAGGAACATGACGAAGAAGAAGAAGAAGCGACAAACTCGCCTTTTTTGCACCATAATTTCTGGGGGGGGGGGGGGGGGGGGGGGGGGTTAGTCAGACATATTCTGAAACCTCGGAACATCCACATCCAATCAAAAACTAGTGGTGTGTAGTAAGTTACACCCAACCCAACTGGTTCGATCGATTTACTATGGGAGGTTCAAAAAAAATTCTCGTTTTTCGACCCATGTTCCTAAGGGAAAGTTGTTTAGATTCATGGTCTGAATACACCCTTAAAGTTAGTAATTAAAAACTAGTGGTTTATAGGTTAGGTAGCGCTGAAAAGTTCTCGAGTGGCGACCGCGTACCGGAAAGCGCTGGCACGTAAGCACACAGTGGACCGACGACCTGGTGAAGGCGGCGGGAACCCGTTGGATGAAGGCAGCGCAGGACCGGTCGTTATGGCGATCCTTGGGGGAGGCCTATGTCCAGCAGTGGACGTCCAACGGCTGAGATGATGATGATGATGATGGTGTATCAGTAATGTTGAAGAATTTGTCTGTGTGTCGGTGTCTATCTAGCGTCGAAATGTTTAAATCAGTTACGATGCAGTTTTTTGACATGGAATGCGATTTTTTGACACGTTGAAATCAGCAGTATAATATGACCTTAATAGTACGAAGCTTGTGTACTCGTTCGGTTATGATTTTGAATCTATCTATAATAACGTCACGCCTCTTTCCCAATGGGGTAGGCAGAGACCAGAGCGCGCCATCTACTACGATCCTTACATACATCTTTTGCCTCATTCACATCCATACATCTCTTCATACATGCCCGTCGGTTTCGAGTACTCCGCACCTCCCCTTTTTGTAGGACGCAACTGATTTGATCAGAATACGTCCTACGAGGGCGCCCTCTGCCGACACATCCACTCATTTTAGCTCCATATATCTCTTTCGTACATCTGCTATCACTTATTTTGAATCTCAGGATTTAAAAATAGCACTTCAAGCCGTCGTCGATCAATTGGCTCCTTAACGTTTTATCGGTTGGCCCCTATGCAAAATCTTCTACCTGTGGTATGGTAAAATCTTTATTTTCAAAGAATAAAGATTCTACTTCGTGTCGCTCCACAATACACGCATCGTGTGTGACAGCCTTTAGGGCTATACCCATATAACGTCCCAGTTCTCTGCCGCACCAGTGTAATGAAACTTTATTCGCAACTGAGAGTTTATTGCACGTGAAACGTTTAAACTGACTGTACTTTTGCGCACGTTTTATATTCTGTTAAGTTGTTAGTGAAATTTTAGGCTTTTTAGGATATCTAAAATGGTTTCATCTGAAAATCAACACCTTGCTTTCAGGCAAGGTCTTTGAAGAGCTATTTGCTGTTCTGTTTTCTTCATATTCAATATATTTTCACCGGTATTCTTAGAATATTTTGATATCTGACATCTCATTACCAGTCACTTAATAGGTTAGATCCATCCCAAAAAGTTTATCGAATGTTTTCCATTCCACATGGTTCTATGCCCGTGGGAAATCGGATATGTAATAAAATGACGATTATGGACGATCTTTGATGCTGGGCCAACGTCCTGTTGTGGAGCCAGGTAAGTGGCGAGTGTAGCGGAGCTACGAGAGAGCTGACTGAGCAACAATGCCGAACACATCGATCGAGTCGATGTAAACAAACAGAGATCTAGGTCAGCGCATGCGACCTATCACGTCACACAGATGACGGCCAATCACAATATGGATCTGTCCAACGCATCATAGCACGTTTCATGTAATAAGCCAATAAGATGGCGGAGACAACACAGCTCCTTACGAATAACAACCAATCATATGGCGAGTCCTAAATCGCACTATCGAAGTTATCAAGAGATTTTGCATATACTCGTACACAACATCCGACTAAGAACTGTCGGACCGCGGTCCCGGGCATTCCCACTAGCTCGTGGAAGATCTTCCCTTTTCCTCCAAAACGAGCAACGGAATGAGGAAGGCCGAGGAAAGAGTTTTAGAAACACTATCTTTGAACAGACGTTTGCAAACTCACATAACACGATGGGTAACACGATAACAAGGTTGTCACCGTAATCGACGTCCCGACAGCCGCGACCTCAGCCGACTCCTTTTTCTTCTGGCACATTCCAGGCCGCTTCTCACCGATCTCCTTATCCCTTCTAGATGCCTATAGGTCGACGGTTACTTAAGTTAGTGAACTGGCTCAGTAGACCCGATCGACAGGCCGCAGTAATAATCAGTAGCTGCTCAAATGCTGTAACTGTAAATTCAAAAAAAGAGAAAAAATTCAGCGCTATCGACACTAAAATTGTAGTGCGGTATTTGAAGTTAGCAAGGGGCAAGGAGTGGCTTTTCTGTACCTTGTTTTACTGCTATGTTAAGGTACATTCTCTCAGTTTGGTTTATTGGCACGGTCCTATAAGAAAATGAATTTGGTTTAAGGAACTAAAGTTATTTAAAAACTAAGTGAGTGTTTTCCTCGAGGCTGCAGTCTGCTAATTAAAGACTCATTGATAACTTGAGCAAAAGAGCTTCTTTACCCCGTCAATTACGAACATTAATTTAATTATGAAAGAGAGTTGTGAGAGAATTTTCAACCTCCGGGAACAACTCAGTTTATGCCTGAAGGATGAAAACTATCTGAGCTCTTTTATACAGCGTTAAGTAGATTATCGAAGATTCCTATAAATAAGTTTTGTTTTACTAAGGAGCTACCTCCTCCTGGTTTTACCATGAAATAGGGTAACTTTGTAACCATTTTATTCAACTAAGTATGACACTTTTTGAGCTGAAAAATAATCTGAACCATCTACTTACACGATATGAGAAGTGATGTGGTTTTTCTAGAAATCAGTTTAAATCAATAGAACCGAAGAAAAGGGAATCTAAAGTCACTCCTTTTTTTCCAGTTGAAACCATTTTACTCTTACAGTTTTAATCGAAATAAAACGAAAATTTACAATATTGTTCACAACACAATTTAGAATGATATTGTGGTTTTTTACTTCTTCGAAATTAATAAACAATCTTCTCATCTTCTCATTAATCTTCATTCCATTCTAAAAACGGTAAAATTTTTGTATGGACATTAACGGGTTCTTATGGTTGACAGTTGCATACCTATTTTAACGGGTGATTTTACTCATGATACTGAACAACTTTCGCAAAAGAACAAAACGAAATTCGCCGAAAAAAAAATGTTTTTCATACAAACATTCGATCAGCTGATTGCATTAATTATGGAAAGTCCAAAATTGTTTTTACTAATTTGCTCTAGGTTTCAGAATAGTTGGTCAATGTCATGGATACAAACTGTTTACCCTAACACCTTCTAGACAGACGGAATGTATGAAAGTATAAGGGTTCTTTGTGAACCCTACAGATAGTAGTTAACATCCAAGTTCCTGACAACTTCAAAAAAATACAGTCGTGAATTTATGTGTAAGGAGGCTGTAAGGTGTCAAAATTATGATACAAACATAATTTTTAAAACTTTATTCACAACAAAACTGTACATCTTATCAAGTAAATAATAAATACCTTACAATTTTCTACTTAAAATTACCTACAAGCTCCATACAGGTTTGTTTATCGAAGTAATTAAAGACTTTAATACCAGGTATTAAAGTGTTATGTTGCCGACCTAAATAGGAACTTGACAGCAGTGATAGCTTTCGCCGATAGCCTGTATTTCTAATAACAATAAGGCACAAATTTGCACAGCCCGTGTCTTACATTGTTACACAACCTTTTCTACTTTCTTCTCTGTATCTGAAACAAAAGAAAGAAAAAGAAATATTTATTAGGTTCTCATATTGTGTGATTTAAAGACGTGGTGGTCTCGTAGTCTTGCCTTCCATGCACGAGGTGGCAGTTCTATCCCAGCCTGGGTTAGAATCGTATCAGTAAGCCTTTAGAAAATAATATACGATTTGAAACAATCAAGTACATTTTTGCTGTCTTTAACCGATAAATAGTTATTTGTTATGCTAGGCTGCAAAGTTGTTTTTTGCCGCGAGTACTTATATTGAAACCAGAGCAAGCGAAGGATTCTAGGATTGAACCACGAGCGAAGCGAGTGGTTCAAATATAGAATCCGGAGCGTAGCGAAGGTTTCAAAGGTACGAGAAGCGGAATAATTTTGCAGTCGAGCGAAACACACAACTTTTCACCTCACAACAGCGAGGAAAATGTTAGGTGCAAGCACTGAGTTTAGATGTATAGAGCGAACATCGCGCTTTATGACGTTGTCCCATTCTATTGCGGCTATATATTACTCTTGCATTTAGTCACTGTCTCACTGCGGTCACGTGTAGCAGTTTGATTGAAAACCAATTGATCAGCATAAAAAATGTCCTGGTGTGTAGTGTGTACTGAGACACTGCGCAAATAATTCAGGAAATGTAAGGAAATGTAACGCAATATCTTCTCATAGGTAAACAAGATGAATTAATTATTAAAATGCATTTTAAATAAGTATTATTTTAAATGATGTTTTTATCCCACACTGGAAAAATAATTATATGCAAATGCAAATAAGGACAAATCTATACGTGAAAAAGAGAAGACAAGAGATATTGCTACTCAAAGGGATTATATTTAGTTATAATCTCTTTGTTGACACTCAAATAAATTATAGTGAAGGACAAACTTATACGCGAAAAAGAGAAGACAATAATATGCACGAATATATGCATAGTTCGTTATGTTAGCAACATAATCTTTTTGTCTTTCTCGCACGTATGGTTTTAATACTATCTTTTTATCTGGACTCGAATGGATTCGAATTTTAAAAACTCTTTGCACGCTAGCGGATAAAATGCACTTTTGCACTCAGATTTCGAGTGATAAACAGAATCTTTCCGAGCTTGTGAGGTGAAAATTATATTAAATTTCTTCTGAAGAGGTTTTCTTCTGGCACCGATTGCTCTAACTACGCTCTAAAGCATCCGCTATAATTTTGACTGATAGTAACTAAAACAAAAAAAATTCGCATGCTTTCCGACGGCGAAAAACGGGAGTAAAAAGACTTCAGTTTTTCAAAAGGGGATGGTAGGTCCACTTGCCCATCAAATGGCAAGCTAAGTATTTCAGGGTCCATCTTAATATGCTGACAATTTTAAGGGGATGATCAGATCGTCAAACTGAACCACTTTCCCAATGGCCAACAACGAAATCTTTAAAAAAAATCGGATGTTCCATAAAGAACTACCTACCTATTTGAGCCAAATTATGGGACAACGGATTTTTTTTTTGCGATTTCGATTTTGGTCCCATTGAGCAAGTTGTTCTGTTTGATACCTAGTCTATACATCCCCTTAAAAAAGTGTCAGCATATTAAGAACAACCCTGTATGAGTAATGGTTCTTAGATTTTTCACATATTATGGTTCTCAAGCTGATGATATTTTAAAATACTTTAGTTTTTTTTTTTTTTTAAACAATTCATTTTATTAAACACTTCACCTATAGTCAAACAACTTAATCTATAACCAACAATGGTACCGTTAATGCCTTGCTTGGGGCAACAAACCTATCAGTAAATAGTATTGATAGCGGTCGACTTAATCGTCTACTCAACGACGCAGTTTGTAGTGGAGGCGGGTGTGGTGCCAGTGACAGCGATTTTATTTCTACAGTAGTTTTTGGCCGCAACTTTGTCACGGTTGGAATCAATGAAGAGAAGAATTGGTTCGACCAAAGGATGGTGAAATGAATTCTCCGAGGACGTAGTAGCGATGGGCTCACTGTCAAAGTTTGGGCGCTGCTAGTGAGGTTTTTGACAGGGAAGTTTAAGATAAATCTTTAGGGCAGTGAAAACCGCATCACAATTGTTTTCTTACCAAGCAGGTTCTTCGAGTTTGTATGAAATCTTAAAATAATGGATTTCATAATTTACATAATCCGCGAGTTTCCAACTAGTCAAATTAACAACTCTTTATCAAACGTCAACACGCGTGCTTTGTATTAAATATTGTAAGTACATACTTAAAATTTATCAGTGACGTCATTGTTTTTCTACTTGTTATAGTTTACCCAATTATTAAAAATAGTATTCAAGAGACAGAATTACTGAAAATGAGAGTTTAGCGTTATTTTCAAAAATATATATGATGTCTCTCGATCCCCCCTATTATTAGAAATTAACATCTGCAAAAAATTCTAATACGTAGCGTACGTAACCTATGTGAAATTAATCAAAAATCATTGGGTAGATTAATGCCCTACAATCCTCATTATAAGAGAAAGTAATTGATCAAGGCGGATGCTGAAGTTTCCGCCCAAACTGGCATCCCACCCAGACAGCTTTAAGATAAATGAGGAAGGTTTACTCAAAGGTTCTAATCAAGGGATTTGAGTATTGGAGCGGATCCCCAATCAAACGTTACAATACCCGAGCTAGCACTGTTTATCCCCACTATCATCATATTCAAACCTTGTCTGTATGTCGGTTTGTAACTTTAAAACTTTCATCATCATCATCTCAGCCGATGGACGTCCACTGCTGGACATAGGCCTCCCCCAAGGATCGCCATAACGACCGGTCCTGCGCTGCCTTCATCCAACGGGTTCCAGCACTTTACGTAAGTTTTGATTAGAACTTTGGTGGTAGGCCTGCTTAATAACCGATTTAAAAAAATAAGGTTCAGGTTGAAGTTCAAAAATGAAGAAGAATATTTTGCCTATGATGTTATTGCATCTTTTGTCTTTTGACAGCATCGTATTTAAGTTTAAGTACTGTCATAGTGAAATTAATGCAGGGTGTAAGGAAAATAATCATTAACCTTTATACCACAATCTACCCATGAAACTAGAAAACTTGTCAAATCTTTCAGGTTTGCCCCCATAGTAAAAGTGGTTCAGTATGATGTGAAGTGTATGTGGTTTAGAGGTTACTGATAGTTTTCCTTACACCCTGTAACTTATATAACCACTAGGTTATGCTCAGTGTTTGCGACAGGTCAATCGAGCACGATGTGCGGGAGACCGGATTGCGTCCCGACTGCATGCGTACCAACAAAGCGAATTCAACCAGTGTACGCTCAAACCCCACACCCCGCACACCGCGCTCGATTGACTTGGTGCGACCGCTGAACTGAGCTTCTATTAGTTGTACTATGAAATTGTCTGGTAGACATTGACCCATGAAGTAAAATAGAAAAAAATACCTATGATAAAAGACAGTTTATTTAAAAGCTAAGCGGACTTTTACACAAGAATAAAGTCGAGAAAAATTCTACAGACTTAAAGGAACCACTTGAAAATATTGAAACTACACTTTGCCACATGCTCCACATGTTCTCTCGAGTCTGAAGATTAAAGTCAGACGAAGCTTTTAAAGTATAACTTCCTTTATAACTTTCAAAGAAGAATAGCTCTAAAGTTTTACAAAGGAAGATGACAAAACAAAGAATGTAATAATGTTAAGGTATGAGCTTCTGAATGTAGCAATTTTTTCGGAATGACAGGCCACAAGTTTGAGTCTCCACTACGGAATATTTAATTTTATTTCAACAGCAAAGCATGGGTAGTAATCTAAACTATTTTAAGAAAAGAGAAACTTTAACTCGGTTTTACAATAATTAGGTATGTGTACAACTATCTGCGTCTTGTATTATTGAAACTATCCTGCTAACTTCAATTCAATAGTGTGATAGTCTTTGTCGTTCGATAATAGAACAATTAATTAATACTTATCTTTAACATAATTTTTAAGAGTTACGCGGTTATTAATTAAGCTAAAGTTAATCATTATAACGGGTTCTTACCGCGTTTATATTTATTTTGGAGTTCCCGATATTTCGGCAGTGTTACAACTGCCATGATCACGGGATGACTGTAGAACTGCAGGTAGATTTTCAAAATCAACGCGGTAAGAACCCGTTATAATGATTAACTTTAGCTTTACCTTTAACATTGTCATATCACACAAACTATCTAGTCTCATTTAAAGTAGGTACTTGTGGGGGGTTGGATGAGGGCAGTGCACGCAGAACTGGTCATTGTGGCGAACTTTGGGTGAGGCCATGGTACAGTTTCTAGTGGACATAATCGGCTCGTATGATGATGATATCTGGTATGATAATGACTAGACAACGATATACAATACGTGTATTAATCTGGTATGTATTTTTTTTTCGATTCCAAGAGAGTCCAAGATATTCAGTTAAAATTATCATTATTATCAAAATCAAAATCATTTTTTTTTATTCAAAATAATATCACATAGATAACTTTCTGACGTCATTTTTGATTGTACCACCGCTTCGGAAGGTGTTCCGTTGTAGAAAAGATGCGGCCAGAAACTCTACTTGATTAAACGCAAAAAAATTTAATTATACAGGCTGTAACAAAACGGTCTAGAAATATTTAATGGGGTGGTTTAGACCTTCACACTGAACAACTTTTACTATGGAGCCAAAATCAAAACTTAAGATTTTTTTCACATCCTTTATTGTATCGAAGAAATTTTATTATCCTAAACCAACTACAACTTAAATTTTGCTCAAATCCTATCTTGTATTACACAAGCGAAGTCACGAGTGAAAGCCTAGCTATGGATAAAGTGAATGGGGACAAGTAGGTAAATGAGAGGATTAAAGACAGTACCTCAGTCTGTAGAAACCATTCATAGACTTAAACGGGGTCTGATCAAGTATTATAGCAAATTGTAATAGATCTTGAATGATGACATGGTGAACGGTGATCCATTCAGTACCTACAAACGGTTTATGGTAGACTGCGTTTTGAGTTTCTCTGACCCGAATACTATTGAAAGTAGGTACCTAGCTGAGCTAATTTAACTAATGTTTTTTTTAGGTTCAGGGTAATGTGTAAAAGTATCACCATCATCATCATCAGCCTCTATACGTCCCACTGCAGGGCACAGGCCTACCATCTAGGAGGGTATATGGGCGTTAGTCCACCACGCGTGCCCAATGCGGATTGGTAGACTTCACAATCGGAATTTCTTCTTCAGCGTATGCAGATTTCCTCACGATATTTTCCTTCACCGTTTGAGAGCAGTCGGTTACGTACATAAGTTATAAAAACTCATTGGTACACGGCATGTGGTCCGTGCGGATTCGATCCCGGACCTCGTGATTGAGAGTCCATACCTCTCCTCAACGTGTCACCTAGCTTAAAACTTCATATTTATTATTAACCTTTAAACTTCATATTATCTACCCATCAAACAGAACAACTTTTAGGGTTTTATTTGAGTATCCTACAGTACAGTCAAATACGGCCTCGCATACAATATGGTAAAGGGAGTTTGAGAGAGAGAGAGATAGAGGACAACACAATATAAGTACCGATAGACGTGTTGTTGATGAGCTTTACAGCGAAAATATTGTACTGACTACAAGTAATGATAGGAATAACCTAGGAATAACCACAGAACAGTATAAGAGGGGTTAGAAGTTCAAAGTAGCGATTTTGCTTCGGAGACGGCTGTTGCCACTTGTCTTCCCGCTCACGCTGCTACAATTACTCACGCCCTCTCGTTTGCACCACGCCGCGTGCCTTAAGGTCAACCTTAAGGTGGCCACACGTTCCACGCCTAATTTGCACTTCTAACCCCTCTTATAACCCCCATTCAAATTTCTGTGGGAATAACATTCCCATTCATTGTAATGATCCAAACGTAATCTACTAGTCTTTTAAGGGAAGAAGAATGATAATCCTTACCGGTGTTATTGTCGTTGCCGTCCGGTACATCGTTCCATTTCTGCTTCTTACATGATCCAAATATAACGAAGAATGTATTGCATACGATGTAGACAGCAGAAGACAAGTAGAATACTTTACGCCAATCGCTAGCGTCCGTCTGAAAGATATTTATTTCTTTATAAAAGGACACTGGGCAAAAATATAATATGGCCACTGGTCCAAGAGCCCCCCGCTATTGCACATGTAGTTAGAGGATACCCAAACGTACATGGTACACAAGGGGCATCAAAGTAGTGTGGAGGGAAAAAAGATACAGAGTGTTTTATTTTAACGGGGTTGTTTTAGAAAAAAGTAATTATGATCTCTTTCAGGTTGATCAGAGAGTTAGCTAAAACTACTAAAAGTTTGTATAAAGCTTGCAATAGTAATAAGGCTCACGTTTACTATAACGGCAATTTCAGGGTGGAATAACAATTTTCTCGTTTTGAGTGTAATGAAATAAATTAGGGCTAAAGATTATTTTGGATTTATTATAATAAAAGACCAATTAATACAATTCATATGACACAAGGAATTCAAGCAGCAGATAAAATAGCGGCGAAATGCTAACATTATCTTTATTAAACCCCCTTTCAAACGTAGTATGCCACGTGGTGGCTCTTGGACCACTCCTGCCCACTGTCCTTTATTTAGAAGATCTTGCACAGTATAATAAATAGTACCTATCTAGTACTTAGCTGCGAGTACTACATACAGTACGGCCACTCCCTGCACCCTGCCAATTTTAAATCTCACCCTCAGTTGGTAGCAAGCGTGGCGGAATATTAAGCCAGTGGCATATGCCTGTCTCAGTCGCACTTACTAAGTATCTCACATGCTTACGTCTTCTTTGAATTTTTTCCCATTTGTACCTATGAATCGGCAGCTGAGTGTCCAAGGGGTGCGATAGTTAAAGACATTATGGATTTAAAAAGACGTTTCTATTATAATGTCAATCATGAGTTCCCTAGCATTGCTTATGCGTCTCAACACGTAACAATTTACTGCACCAGTCTTTGAGAACGAATGAAAAACTAGATATCCAATCAACGCTCCAAAAATTACAGATTCAAAAGTTCCCTCTAATCACCGACCTCTATAATCTTGTATTATGAATGCCTCTAATGAATATTCTGAGGATACTTTTGTAATAGTATTGCTAATGTCGCTGCACTGCACTGTTCTTCCGGCGATTTGGAGCAACTAGCATGTTATGTCAATTCTGACAATCTATGATTTAACAATACACTGCATGTGCATCTGGTTCTTTTAATTGCTAATTAGTGTAAAGTATTATCACCATTTATTTTATGATTAATATAATAAACCACCCTATTTCTCTCCTGTGGTGTCATTCGTGTTTGAAATTTCACTTACCTCGTCTTTTAGAATAGCGCCGGCCGCAAGAGGAGCAATAATGGATATAATGTTCGCCAAACAGTTCGTGATACCCATCAACGTACCAGCGAAGTTTGGCGCCATATCGATATGCACCAACTATCGAATAATACAAGATCAGATCAGTAATTTCAGAACACAGTACACATTCACCACTATATTTTTTAAGTCAGACGTATTCTGAATATAGCATTGTTTTAGAATATCTACTATCGCTAGAAGTGCCCACACCAAATGCTGTCCAGTATGAAGTAAAAGTAGAGCCCATATTCGAAGTTAAGGCATCTTCGTGAAAACATCTGAAGAAGCCACTATGAATGGTGGAGATGAGTTTACGATCTGTAACACTAAAAAGCATTTGAGCACTGCTGATGCTGCAATTTGGGTAGCTTCAATATTCTGTACTTATAATAACTCTGATTTCACTATGGGGCTTCTACTAATTTAGTCTGAGCTTAGGGGACATAGTCTGGCTTCTTCTTCATAGTCAAGCATTCTTGTCACGGTGGTTTGTGATGGATAGATCATTCTAGGCTCAGCCGTGAGCATATGTCTACTACACTTTCGTAGCCTCACCATATTTTGCCAAGTATGTTTTAGTTTATAACTAAAGAACAGAAAACTTACCAAGTATCCAGTGTATTGGCCTGCGTTCAGACCAACTACTATTGTGAGAAGTGCTAATGCTACGACCACGTTACCAGCTGGGGCGTATGACAGGCCAATCAGAGCTAGAGCTGGCCCGTAGTGTCCTGGAATGCAAATCAATCAATCAATCAAATAAACCCACATCAACCCACTGCTGGGCAAAAAACTAGATTAATTAAAAAAAACATAAGATTATACTTGTTGAAACGGTACTGTTAGTAGAAGTGGCCTTAGTAGCCGTTCATGAAGAGGGCGTTGGATTATTACCAACTTGGATCGTATTCAAACTAATATGCCTGGACAGTAGTCTGGCCGGTTACCTATCGTACTTTCGAAAAAGAGTTTTCCGAATTTCAGTTCTCCGAAATCGTAACACTTTTTATTGTTTCCCTTTTTTTTTGTTTCCCCGAAATATTATTCGCCATATTTTGAGGAGCCAGATTTTTTATTGTCCTTTTTTTCTTTTAACCAATGAATCAAAATTCTGTAACACAGTTTTCCAAAGTAATGTAAGTCAGATAATTTACTTCTTCGAATATTGGTTTTTCCGTACAGTCACTTTTCCGCAGAAATATTTAACCTAACCTTTCCTAGAATTTTAAAAAAACCAGATTATTTTTCTCAGGCAGAGGGCGTCCACCCCACTGCACCTTCAACATACATATAAGCAAACAAGCAAGCATGCAGCAAGCAAGGTAGCATGCAGCAAGCAAGCAAGCATGTAGCGAGCAAGCAAACATGCAGCAAGCAAGCAAGCATGCAGCAAGCATTTTGGTGCTCCGCTCGCTTCGCTCGCTCCGCTAAGTGTCTTACATGTTCTAACCTAACCTAACCTACAATTTTAAAACCACCAGTTTGTTTTTCTCAGTCAGGGGGCTTCCGCCCCCCGAACCCCCCTCGCGGGGGGCGCAGCCCCCCTGCACCCCCCAACATGCATACAAGCAAGCAAGCAACATTCAAGCAAACATGCAGCAAGCAAGCAAGCATGCAGCAAGCAAGTAAGCATGCAGCAAGCATTTTGATGCTCTGCTCGCTTCGCCCGCTAAGTGTTTTACCACCAAAACCACCAGTTTGTATTTCTCAGGCAGGGGGTTTCCGCCCCCCGCACCCCCCAACATGCATGCATGCATGCTAGCAAGCATGTTGGTGCTATAATCCTGGTATCATGTATCTACTAGGTAATTATTACAGAAAACTTTACTGTTTTGTGTCCTAGTCATACTATGGAAGAAGTTGCTTCTACATTTTAAAACTTTGAACCCAGAAGACCGTTGTCAAAAGAAAAAAAATAATTATGAAATTCTGATTTTAAATTTTCTGGAAAATGATACTTCTGTCAAGTCTTTATAAGGAGTAACAAATGTATGTGTAACAAAATATCTGTCACTAGAAACTTCTATAAACCGTTTTCGAACAATTGAAATTCGGTCAGTGAAATTTCGAAAGTAAGATAGGTTACCAGTCTGGCCTGGACCCAGTGCAATAGATGGATTATCTTATCCTACTTTATTTAATAATAACTGACCAAGTTAGAGACCAACTGAAAGTTTTTGAGATAGGTATATTGTAGGACTGGAAGAATCACAAGATAGCAATAAATGAGATCTACCAAGAGTCTGAGAAAACATATCTTTAAGTAAACTTACCAATAGAATTGGATAGCTTTCTAGATGCAGAGATGCTTAGCCAATTCTTCCTTAGTATCAAATCTGCCATGTATCCAAGAGGGAAACTCATTGCGTACATTGCTAAATATGGTAGTGCTGACATTACGCCGTTCTAGAAATGAGAAAAACTTAATTATCTTACTTTTCGTACATCTGAAATCATGGATATCGAGCCAGGCTTACCTATCAATAATTCCCACTGTTATAATTGTAACTCTTGTAAACTGGGATCAAAAGTGGGAACTGTTCATAAAATATACAAGACCATGAAGTCCAGCGAACATGGTAAACAACTCTTATCTATTTTCAACCACCCCTCCAATAATCAAAGAAAAAAAGGATATTCAACTCACCGCTTTGATATCAACTCCTAAAACTTGACTCATGTAGGATGGCATCTCAGTCATGAGAGTCCAGAAGCCCCAGTTTTGTCCGCAGTGGACTATGATGAGTGATATGAAGGGAAGAGAAGTAAAAATGGATTTCCATGGCGTCTTCAGTTTCTGAAATTTGAAGCATTCAAGAACTTAGAGTAGTGGTGCTTTGGTGATCATTCTTATCTTCTAGATATTCGTGGGAAGATGGGAAAGGAAAATATTATTTTCTCCCCTCTGGACGGAAAGCGTAAATTTTCGTCCCGCTGCGCTAAATGAAGTTGCCGCTTTCCACCTCCGTCGAGGTAAAAAAATGTTACTAACCTCGGGCAGTAAATAAGAAAGCCTGAAACGTTTCTTACTTTCCTGCCCTCGGTGTGTAATCTACTAATCTTCATTTGTTTGATTGCAATTTGCAACTAACCTTGGGTTCACCAACTTGTCCCAAAGATGTTTGAATATACAGACGCTCTTCACTACTGATCATGCCAGAGCTCTGTGGTGAAGCTGACCCAAGGAATATGTAGACGATAGTCCACGCAGCTCCTAGACCACCGTTCAGGTAGAAGATGGTGGGCCAGCCCCAGTAGTCTGCTACGAAACCTGAAGCCATGAGCTGGAGTGCTGTTCCGAACTGAGCACCTGGAAATACATGTTTCAGAAGTTTAGTTACTACAAGTGTGTGTGTTCATAAATGTAGTACCTTCCACTGTTTCGAGCTTCGGAAACATTCGAGTGTGGTAGCCCGAATGCTTTAAAGAGCTGTGCATTGTTAACAATTTCGAAAGCAACTCGGTATGATACTCGTAGTTGTAATTTACAAAAAACGAAACCGGCCAGTACGAGTCGGGACTCAGGCAATTGGTGTGAAAAAATATCTCTATTCAAATTAAAAATTATTGAAACTTATAATTATAATTCTTGGTTATAACACCACAATAAAAGTGAAGTGAAGTATAATTTTCAAAAAGGTACTTGTGAATAATGGTCTGTTATTTTTTTTTTATTTAAATACACTGTTGGTTTTCTAAATAAAATAAATAAATAAATTATAATTAACACCCGTATTCTTAGTTGTTTTCTTGACATTTCCTCACTCGAGTGGAGGACGTTTTTGACATAATTTGTATGACAAAAATGTCAAAAACGTCCTCGACTCGAGTGAGGAAGCCTCAAGGAAACAACTAAGAATACGGGTGTTAGTCTAAGTAATTAAAATTAATTACTTAGGACTTAATTTTGGTTTTTTAAAATATTAATAACTAATAAATTTATTCAATAAGAAATGTGAGGTACATAATATCGTTAACATATTTGCATTTTGTTAACACCCAGATCTGTTTTCCTGTTTTAGTTTACCTATGTTTTTGGTAGAAATACTTAACCAAGACTAATAGAGGATACTGTTGTTTTACTTATACCTTCAGAATTTTGAATAATTCATTAGTGTTAAGCGAACTAAGCCTTAGGGACGAGAAAACTAATAAGTATTTAGTTCTCCATTTGAATTTTACACACTGTGATACGCTTAGGTAAGTTTACCTTTATTATTATTAATTGCGCTAAAAACTTATGCATATTCTCGTAGGTATTAGTACTTTTCCTTACGTGCTCTCGTCCTATTCCGAGAGCCAAAATGCGCGCTGCATACAAACGTACTATGGTGTTATTTTCAATACTAACCAATTAAAGTCAATGAAATTTTGCAGAAACAATCTAGAAACAAATTTCTATGCTTCTATGGAGTCAGATTTTCGTTAAAATATACAGTTTCAATGCTAGGTTTAATTTAAGATTTGTATGGAAATCTTTGAGGCGCTGTAACTTGAAAACTATACAGTTTAACGAAAATCTGACTCTATACAAGCATAGAAATTTGTTTCTAGATTGTTTCTGCAAAATTTCATTGACTTTAATTGGTTAGTATTGAAAATATCACCATAGTACGTTTGTATGGAGCGCGCTCCGAATAATATACCCTTAAATCTGATATAAATGAGAAGCAGCAAGGACTAGAGGGGGTAGGAATCAGAGTTACGCTAACACGGTACTACGGTACGGTGACGCGTGACGGCCTGATGAGATTAGTGGCCTCTTTAGGGTTGAACCTCATTTAATAGCTCCGCATCGCATTTTTCCGTCGATCCATCCTTTTCTGCCACTCAGTAACGTAATTTGCTAGCATATAAGATAGACGGAACGCGTTCGCGCGCGATAGCACGGCCGCCTGAGTGACAGAAAAGGAGGGAGCTTCGGAAAAATGCGATGCTGTGCTGTGTGTTGTAGTTCAACCCTTAGACTTCTTGGGTTTGAGCAATTCAAATCCCAACACCACACGACAAACTTCCGTTTGAAACTTCCAAAAAAGAGTCTTCTCAATTATAATAAAGGTTCATTTTACGTTTTACAATTAGGTACAACCGTATTGATCTACCTAAAGAGCTTGCGTTTGGCTTCAGCTCACCTGATGGAAAGTGTAGATGAAGCCGAGGATGTACCTAATGCTCTCACGACAAGCCTATCCACTCTTCTTTAAAAATTGTATTTGCTTGGAAAAACAGACGTCAGGAAAGAGTTCCACACCTTACCGGTTCTCATTATTAAAGAGTATGCGAACCTTTTTGTGCGAATATCTTACTTACCAGCATATATAAATGTTCCAAGCCTACTCTTCTCTTCCAAAGGTATCCACTTTCCGATCAGGTTGTGCACGGATGGGAACAGGAATCCTTGAGCTAGACCTTGGATGACTCGACACCCGCACACAAGTTGCCAGCCACCCTGTCGGAAAATACATCATTAACTGCGTTGACCATGGTTTATAGCTGAGATTGGTGGAAACTTCAAACTAGTGTAGTGTCTATGCCTAAAAGCACAAAATCATTCAGCAATGGCATGACATAGGCATTTCTTCTCTTTCTATTAACGACCCGGTTGGTGTAATGGTTACCGCGCCGGACTGCCAAACCAAGGTCCCGTTTTCGAATCCGGGTTCGGTCATGGATGTTTTATGTTTGTGCCGTTGTTGTATGGTTTCCATATTAAAAAGCCTATAGTGCTTACTTGGGATCATTACAATGTATGTGCTTGTGAGCGTTATTATTATTATTTATTATTATTATTAAATGGCGTGGCAAATTACTAGTTGGCGTGAAAATGAAGAGGCCTATACCCAGCAGTGGGGTTTACCGGGCTGATGATGATGATGATGATTATTAAATGAGTTTTTGTGGCGCGCCTTGGGAGAGGCCTATGTTCAGCAGTGGACGATGATAGGCTGATGATGATGATGATGATGATGATTAAATAATAAATAACCGGCCAAGTGTGAGTTGGTCTCGCGCTAAAGGTCCCGGAGAAAACAAAACTTTTTTGTATGTTAATTATGTTGTGTGGAGGTACGGAACACTCGGAGTGCGAGAAGTCCGACTCGTTCTTGACCAGTTTTATTTATTGTTGATCACCTATACTCCATTCCAAATAAGGACGAAAAGATATTCCGATTCCTGTATAGCTTTCTGGCCAATTCGGATTAGCAAATATGATTTATTTATGATAAAGATATACCATCCAACATATCTTGGACGTTAATAAAGTTGTTCTAAGAATAAGTGAGAGGAAGTGTTTCAAATCTCTGTTTCTGTAAATCAAAATGGCCTTAAATTTTCGTTGTTATTTGGAATGGAGTATAGGTCATTATAACCAAACGATGAGAATAATATTCATCAGTCATTGTAGTAGCACATCAGAACTATATTAGTTATAGTTATGCTGTGGTAGTAGTTAACTAACAATCGAAATTGTTCTCATCGCGTGGTATTAGCCACAGTAATTGAACGATTAAGTCAAGGCTAAGCTTAACGTGAGTTCGTAAGGTTTATTTTTGGATAGAAAATTGTTGGTTTGATTATACTTCTCACATCAAAATTATTTTCTTTCATTTACTCCCTGCATTCAATCCCATGTATTAATCACCTAGACAGAGTTGTATAGCACTCACGGACTTGAAAAAAAGACAGACGTAATCTCGTCTAATCACGAGTAAAGCACCCATTTCTTTTGTGTGCGTGCTGTCACGCGGTACATAATGGTGACGGGTTGTAGGACCTGCGCCTAGACCTAGTGCATCTGTATGAGTGTAGGTCCCTTGTAGAACAAACGAAAATTTAGGACCTTGCATGCTTCACATCTTTTTAGTGTCACATTACGTCCGTCTTTTTTTCAGGTCCGTGATAGCACGGTGAAAGAAAAAGTATAGTCGTGTCAGGAAATCGAGGAACTAGCGGAAAAGTGACTGGATTCACGAAAACACCACCGACAAGAGCGTAACTCCTAAATAAGATTATGATAAACTAAATGTCCCACTCAAAACCAAAAACTTTCTATATGGCACCAACATCGAAATCACGAAAAAATAATCAGCTGTCCCAACATTTGAGTCAAATAGGTACGATAAGGAACTGCAATTTTGTATGAAACACCTGAAATTTTTTTGCGATTCCGAAGTTGGCTCCATACAGAAAGTTGTTCAGTTTGATGAGTAGAAAACATAGTTAAGTTATCCGCACTGACTAGGGCACTTGGTCCATACAAACTAGCGCCATTATCTGTCAAATCTAGGGCAGTTGCATACAAATTTGAACTATATACCTTTCATTTGTTTTGCCTCATTTTTCTGATTTGAAATGTTCGCGTAAGGCCTATCCTTTAATTTTATTTTGATCTAAGCCTAACAGTCTAAAAGCAACCTCAATACTTACGTAATAAGATCCAACAGGTATAATCAGTGATACGGCAGCATTGATCCCCATGCAAAGTGTGATGAGGATTTTGCCACCAAACCTGGCGGACAGCTCACCACCAGGGATCTGAAGAACTACGTAGCCCCAGAAGAATGATGATAGGATCACGCTCTGCGTTTGTATACTCCAATCGAAAGACTGTAAGGTACAAAATTGAATGATCAGTTCGTTTAATTATACAGGTAACAAAACACCATAGTAATACATAAAGGATGAAACTTTTTTTTTGTAGTTGGCTCCATAGTGAAAATTGTTCAGTTTGATGGTCTGAAGCCCCCCCCCCTTAAGTATTTCTAGGGTGTTTAAAGGGTGTACAGGGTCAAAGGGAAAAAATCAAACAACCAGGATATAATTCGGAGCGCGCTCCATACAAACGTACTATGGTGATATTTTCAATACTAACCAATAAAATTAATGCAATTTTTCAGAATCAATCAAGAATCAATGCTTGTATACAGTCAGATTTTCGTTAAAATGTATAGTTTTAAAGTTATAGTGCCTCAAAGATTTCCATACAAATCTTAAATTAATCCTAGCATTGAAACTGTATAATTTTAACGAAAATCTGACTCTATACAAGCATAGAGATTTGTTTCTAGATAGTTTCTGCAAAATTTCATTGACTTTAATTGGTTTATATTGAAAATATCACCAAAGTACGTTTGTATGGAGCATATAATATACACTGTTACCATGAGGATAGATATGTACCCATCTAGCTGAGATGATACAGGTGATGATGAAGATCAAGTTATACCGAAATCAAAATGTTGATAAAACATTTATCTAAAAACACGATAACGATAAACATTTTATCAAGATAACGATAATAAAATTCATGAGTGGTCGAATATCTAAGTCACTTGAAAATTGAGATAAAATAGTAACATAAACAATGAAGGAGATCTTGCCGATATATTTGCTATCAATTTTATACCTTTTACAGTGACCGGCCGAATCAAGAACAGTGTGATAAGGGATCGGTGTAAGTTGAAGGATGATGTGGTAACCAGGATTGAAAGAGGTATGCTTAGGTGGTTCGTCACGTACAGAGGATGAATGAGAGTAAACTCACTAGGGAGATTTATCAATCCAATATCAGTGGAACAGTCGAGAGAGGGCGTCCGAGGAGAACTTACAACGACCAAATAAATGGTCTCTTCCGAAAAGAACAAGTGCGTAGCATCCTCAACCGACGGAAGTGCATGAAGAGATGTATGAAAGTGGATGAGGCGAGAGAAGAGTGTCAGAATCGTAGTGTGTGGCGAGCCGTAGTCTCTGCCTACCCCTGTGGGATAGTGGCGTGAGTATATGTATGTATGTAATTTTATACCTTTAAAATTGCACATTCAAGGTCGGAGATTAGTGATTACGCTGCGAATTTGCCGGGCTCGATCTGGGTACACATTGCCTGATTTATCTTTATATTATTATTACTAGCTGTGCCCGCGACTTCGTACGCGCAGAGAAGTTCTTAATAATATTAAGAGAAAGAAAAAAATAATAAGAAATGCAACGAAAGAGAAATATAGAAATTTTGAAAAAAAAGTAGGAAAAAAAATATCGCATTATATTGCCATTATTGCCATCAAATTAAAACATAAAGTAGAATCTCCATACATTTCTCAAAACTACATCTAAATTGTTTGATAAGTACTTACAAACACTCATTTTAAATCAGAACATGCAGGCAGTACGCCTGCAGCATCAGGACTGAGTAATAGGAACCCGAAAAAGCAATGTTTCTTCTTAACCCAACAAATTAACAATTATTACAAATCTGTAGATTATTAAAGCACACACACACCCCTACACAGTTACTCATTCTTAGTTTATGTTGACAATACCCTACAGAGTAAGTAGCCGTGAAGAGAACTCTGCTTGATCCTAATAATCTAATTCAAAATCGGCAAATCCTCAAGTCTCATGGCTTAGACAGTCAGGACCCCTGCAGCATCAACACTGAAGAGTTGGAACCCAATGTTTTTTTTTTATGTTAATTAGTGTTAACAAAAAAGTATTTCCGGTATGTATTATGTAGGTACGTTACCAGATAGTATTCTCAGTTATTGCTTTGTTTCTGACCCCCCTGAGAAGGGAAATATGGTCGTGAGTTTATGTATCTATGTATATGTACTCGTAATTAGGTAGTGTAGGTACATAAAAAAGGATACTGTAACTGCATGTTTTACAAAAACAGTGTCAAGTATCATCAACCTGTCATTGTCCACTGTTGAGCATAGGACTCTCCCAAGGCGCGTCACGATACTATCCACGGCCTTCCTCGTCCAGTCGCTCCGAGCTACCACGGTACATAGTACTCCACACTACCATGGTATATAGTACTCCACGCCTTACGGAATGGCCAATGGCCATGGGACAGGGCGAACTGCGGCGCGAAAACCGATTTTTCAATGCACTGAGTGTTGTGTCCGTCGCGTAGGCGAATTGAAAAATCGCTTTTTGCGCTACAGTTCGCCCTGTCCCGTCGCCAGGCCGTCGATACAGCGCCGGATGCTAGGCCGGATGGCGTCCCACACCTAACCAGTTAGTGGTCTAAATTGTTGGTCGTCAGTTCTTCGGCAGATATCATGACCAGCCCGAAATAGGGCTGCCATCCGTCCGGGTTTCCCTGGATTTGTCCTGGTTTGAAAGGCGTCCGGGGGCGTCCGGGCGGGGCCGTCACAAAAGTTTGATTCATCCACAAAAATAAACTCGATTTCGGCATAAGCATAACAATCGAGTTGTTATGCAGCAAAATCGTGAGTTCGTTTCACTCGCTTCAGCTCTTATTTCATACATAGAAGGCCTCGATTTTGGCATGACCTGGAAATGCGCTATAATATTTGGCAAAATCTCGAGCTCGCTTCGCTCACTCCTAGTTTTATTCGTACATATTGAATTGATTGAGTCGTATTGCAAAATCTCGATATGTTATGAAAGTCTCGAGCTCGCTCCTGGTTTTTGAATCAATTTAGTCGTATATTGCAAAATCTCGAGCTCGCTTCGCTTGCTCAACTTTTTGAGACCATGTTAGCTCCAGTCAGGTTTCAGCTCGTATTTCAACAACCTATTCGTATCGATGGACATTTAAAAGAAGATTTTAGATTTTACTGTCAAAATACAATTTATCGTGGTTGTCCGGGGAAAATTTCAGATTTGACTGAAATGTCCGGGGTTTTTGACGTAAGTATTTGTCCGGCAACGGCGATTTGGCAGTGGCAACCCTAGCCCGGAACGACCCAAAGCGGGGTCATATTTCCTCTCCCAAAGTCGACGCGCAATTTCAGCAATGAAGCTTTTAGCTTCGGCTCCCCATGCCTTTGTGGTCTTGACGGTGACAGGAACTAAGAGATATTGACGCTTCAAAGCTGAGTACCGGACTCTCTTTTTTGTGGCAGTAAGTTCTGCGGCTGCTCCAGGTGTCCGCGACGTGCGACTGAGGTCTGGCGGGGAAGGTGCTTACGCATGTAGTGTGCCACATGAGGCACTTAAGGACACCAAAGCTAGGCCGTAGGCCGTCGGTCTTTTGAAATACACATACACAGAATAGGCACATAAAGTATGATAAGTACAATTTGATTTGTGTAATTTGTACACTTGGAGCAGTTGGAGTACTAATTTTCATTTACTCAACCTCTGTGAGTAAATTTTGTAATATTTATAACTTTTGATTGTGTAAACCGATTCCGATGAAATAAAGCCTATATATGTTAATCCAAACTTCATCCATAAATCAGATTCTATTTATACACTTGCTGATGAAAATGTGATATTTTCATTAAAAAAATAAAAACAAAAAGTTCTGCCCAAGATTCGAAACCATCAACTCGTGTTTGAAAGTCTGCCCATAAACCAATTACGCTACTGAGCTTTCTGAAGAAAGTGTTGAAAAAAGCAATTAGTATTTACCATACTGAATCATCGCAAATGCATAAACGCGCAGACCACTGACTTTAAATACTCATAACTTCTGATTGAATTAACTGATTGCGATGAAATAAAGCACAAATGTGAATCCAAATAAAGCCGTATTCTTTTGTGAAAACCGCATTTAAATCGGTCGAGTAGATTTCGTGTGATGCGTGCATTAAATTCAGTGCCGCTCACGACTTTGTCTAAATACTTATAACTTGTGATTTAATTAACCGATTGCGATGAAATAAAACCTACACGTTAATCCAAACTAAGCCCTATATTTTTGTGAAAACGCCATCCAAATCGGCTCAGTAGTTTTTAAGTTATGCGTGAATTCAATTCAGTGGCGCTCGCGACTTTTTCTTTAATTACTCATAACTTTTGATTGAATAAACCGATTGCGATGAAACATAGCCTATATTTTAATCTAAGCCATGCCCTACACTTCAGTGAAAACCCCATCCAAATCGGTTCAGTAGTTTTTAAGTGATGCGCGAACAAACAAACAGACAAACAGACAAACAGACAAACAGACAAAAATTCTAAAAATGGTCTTAATGTATTCCATTACGTATCCTAAACACCCCCAATTATTTTTTTTGTAAATATCTTCAATGTACATCATCGCCAAGTTTAGAATTTTATTATATGTATAGATAGAAGATAGATATAGATTATTTTTGTTATTTATAATTAATGGACTTCTTGCTTGTACGTTAGCACCACATTTCCGCCAGTGTCAAGTGAATTGAGGGAGTGTCTATCCAATCTCGAGGATTGTTCAGCCTCGGGGCAAGCTGAAACGCGAACCGCGCATTGTTCGGGGCAAACCCTCCAACTTGACTCTTGATCTATGTATCTACACAGGGTGAAATTTTTACTATGAAACCGATAGTTCAAATCTGTGAATGTGAAAAATCTGCTGTTCCATACTAAACTGCAATGCCTACCGACTCAAATGTATGCAATGGATGTTTTAAAAAAAAAAAAGCTGTTCAGTTTGAGGGGTAAACTCTTAATTTAAAAAGATGATATCAAAGAAGTAGCAATAAATATTGATTTATTGATTGATTGATTGATTGATCGATTTCACCCTTACAGGGGGTACAGGCCAGCTACCAGTAGCATTATATATACCTATAGCTACAAGAAAACACATTTAGGGCCTGTTTCACCACTTTAGCACTTTAGCACTCTCAGAAAACGTAAAATTAATTTCCCATACAATAGGGGTTAGGACTAGAGACATACGAGTAACTGGTGATTTTTAAAACACTTTCCAAATTTTCAGTGGTGGTTCAGACCATCAAACTGAACAACTTTTACTATAGTAGCAAACCCGAAATCGTATCGTTTGTTTATCGTAAGTAGTAAAAAAATACTTAAATTTTCCTTATATTTTTGCCGAAGGCTAAATAATTACAGACTTGATAATTATTAGCGTTATTTGCCTGCAGAAAATAAGGAAAATCTGTGGCGAAAGAACGAGTTTCGTATTACCAGTTATAAAATGTGAGTATCTCGTATCGCGACCGCCGGGTTTCACCACTAAATACCAGGCAGAAGCTTTGACGCGCTTGAATACCTAGACTAAATATCCCCATAGAACGAAACCTTCGTATAGCTTATACCATAGAGGTAGGAATAGAGGAACATACAGCTGAGAGAGCGAGATGTACCTAGCGGCACCACTGTATAATAGAAAGAGATACGTGACGCTAATCAATAGAACCGTTTTTTAGTCACCAATCAATTTTTAAAATTCGGTTTTCGTGAATAATTGGGAATCTAAAGTGAAATCGAAGATAATTTTATGAAATATACTGACACTACTTCATTAATTTATCCACGATTTTACGTTAGACTCAGAATTATAGAGAGTATTAGAATTTTTGCCTGCGAATAGTCTCCAAAAAACATCCAAAAACTGTGTCATTTGACAACTCATGTCACTGACTCTATTCCTGTAAGGTATAATAACTTTATGGCTTATACGAACTTCTGTCGGTGCACTCACACATAGTGCGCGAGGACGTACGAACAGCGCACCTGTTCGAACGCCCTGACTACATACCCTGGCTGAGTGTGTGCACCTGGAGCCCTATTGCGCTAAGTTAAAACATCGAATTTCTTTTCTTATCCAATTTCAGTTCTAATCACATTGCAATCCAATTACTATTCAACTGTGCTGAATTCCGTATCGCGCTAAACTCTATGTAACTGACAGCTCTTAACGTCTGAGCGATCTGTCAAAACGGCAACAGCAGTGCCGCGATTAGCGCAATACCAAATGTGTCAAATGTTATGGTTCGTACGTAGTCCAATCACGGTTCAATCACCGAATATTTACCGCGATTGCAGCCCTGTTCGTACGTCCGCCGCTTGTGTGAAGCTTTCGATCTGTATTGTAGGTACCTATATTTAATCATGTGCTTCTAGAAAGCGCACAAAATTATCATTTGATGCGCTCCCCCATAGATTGTCTACTGGCAGAGCTGATTTTTTCCACAGGCAGCGGTGTGTAGGTGAAGTCGTCGGAGAAAGGTCACGCACACACCGCCGCAGCATGTAGTTAGTAGTGTACCGTGTAGGTACACGTAGCGCTAATGTATGAGGCTTTGTCTCTGTCGGGTATTTACTCATGTGATACAGGTTTGGCAGGTCTATTAATATCTAAATGTTAAAACGAAGAGTATATTACGTCCAGTTTCTTATTCTGGAATACTACCTATTGGTTGTTAGGGTTCCGTACCAAAAGGGTGAAAACGGGATCGTATTACTAAGCCTACGATGTTGTCCGTCTGTCCGTCCGTCCAGCTCTAAAAGTCAGTATCTTTTGAATCCTAATAGCCAAACACAGACTTGTAATTGACCGGGTTTAGATTTTGCTAATGACTATGTTAATATGAAGTTAACATGATCCTAAATAATATTTCAAAAAATAGTTTCTGTGATAACATTTCCTTTAGTTCCCAAAGAATTCCTATGATTTTGATTGATTGGTTGATATGGGCGTTAGTCCACCACGCGTGCCCAATGCAGATTGGTAGACTTCATAATATACGCATCAGATTTTTTCTTCAACGTACGCAGGTTTCCACACAATGTTTCCAATGTTTTCCTTCACCGTTTGAAAGGTCGACATCACGTTAACAAGATAGAAAAACTCACTGGTATATGGCTTGTCGTCCATGCGGATTCTCCATGCAACAGATTAATAATAAGTTACTACGTAACAGATACATCGCTTCAAACAAAACTTGGGCCCTCGAGGGTGCGGCGGCCGGGAGGAATTATCGCGCGCCGGTGCAAGTACATGGAGTGGCAGAGCTGTGACAATGATTTTACCTACTGATACAAGACTGGTACTTACACCTTCAATATTGGAGTCTGTCATCGCGACGATCGCCATACTCATGTTGACTCTCATGGCGAATGTGAAGATCATGGCCAGGAACAACAGGATCGCCTGCACATGCCGGACGCCGAACGAGTCTGACGAAAAACATTAAACTGAACATCTTTCTCTATGGGAGAGCATAATATTAATTTGGACGCTGTATTTTTAAATGGTCTGATCACCCTCATATATGCTAAAGGTTTTTGATCAGACCATTGTCAATCAAATCAAGGTATGGCTCAATAAAAAGGAACCCTGTACCCAGCAGTGGGTCGATGTGGGCTATCATCCCAGTGCTAGGCATCCGTTGGCGCGCTCCGTACAAGCGTAGTCTGGTTATATTTTCAATACTAACCAATTAAAGTCAATGAAATTTTTCAAAAACAATCTAAAAACTAATCTCTACGGTTGAAGTCAGATTTTCGTTAAAATTTATATTTTTAAAGTTACAGTGCCTCTTAAATTTCCATACAAATCTTAAATTAATCCTAGCATTAAAACTGTATATTTTATCGAAAATCTGACTTCATAAGAACATAGACATTAATTTCTAGATTGTTTCTGAACAATTTCATTGACTTTAATTGGATAGTATTGAAAATATCAACAGACTACGTTTGTTTGCAGCGCGAATTTGCGCTCTCGTTTAACCGAAAGCATGCAATTTGATGTACCTTGCTGGGTGGACCGTGTAATATTTCAAGTTTATGTCAATCTAATCGGTCGATGTACTTCAAAATGCACGAGACTGGTTGCTTAATGTAAAGCCAGCATTAGTTGTCTAACTCAGAAACGGTTATCCAATGACTGACCAGACCAGTTGTGGCTTCTTTAATTCCTAAAGTAATTACATACAATAAAGTACAGTGCTAAACAAGAAAGTACCTAAGCGTCCTAGACACACTGCATGTAATTAAATACAGGTTTATAGGCCTAACCTCAGAGAGTCAGGAAGCAATCGAAATGCAACTCAGGTTGTATAGATAAGACCTTTTGTCGTTATTCCTGCCCTTTTATGTCTTTTATAGCCCTTTAGTAGGGCTGTGCCGAATACGAGATAAGTGCAAAAACAAAATTCTTTGCTATTTGGTAATGCAAATATCAATGTTTCCGCACTAGTATGCATGTATTGTACCCACTGTCCATTAGAAAGGGCGACGGGCTCACCCCCCGTCACACTGGACAGAGTTTCGGTACTACTGGTGAAACGTGGATGTTCCGAGGTTTCAGAATATCTCTGACTACCCCCTCGGGGAATATAGTCGTGAGCATATGCATGCATGCATACCGCACTAGTGTTTGGATTAACAGAGGACAAGGGACATAACGTCATGGAGAAATATGTAGGAAGCTCTATGTCAGAAGACGGACTGATCAAGGGCTGTGATGAGTGGATGGATGGATGAGGATTAGGTTAGGATTAGGCGCGCCTTGGGAGTGACACCTACTTTCTCTATAGTGACCTAGTTGATAGTAATACCTAAGCGGGTGTGTAAATTTAAATGCGTTACATAGGTACTTAAGGTGGTGCTTCATACCTCATCTTCTCTACAGCAACAACACGTTCCGAAGCGGTGGTAGCTTAAAAAGATTTGACGTTTAATAAGTGTGCTTCAAGTTGGAATATTGAATAAATTATATTGACTTTGACTTTGATACCATCAAACTAAACAACTTCAATCTGGAGTCAAAGTCCTACTCGAATCAAATGTATGAAACAGCAGATTTGTTTCGCGTATTCGATGTTGAATTCATAGTGAAGGTTGGAGATGGATACCCAAAACCGTATGAACCGATCGAATGCTATGAAATAAGAACCGGCCATATTCGAGTCAGACTCTACACAATCTTAGGTTTCTTCCAATCAATGGTATTGCCTCCTTCATTGACCATATATTTGAAGGGTGAAGAAAGCAGAAAGTATTGGGGCTACCACAAAAGATCCTACTGGGTCGAAGTGTTGCTGGCTTGCCAGCCCCCACAACAAGATAAGATATGGTAAGAAGGTTGGTTAGTTTATGGTTTGAAGCATCCTGTACAATATGTAACGCATCAAATTTTACTTACCTACACCTGACCCTGTGGCTTATCGAGGTTATTTGAAACATTGAGTTTTGGTTATGATCCAGTGTCGATTCTGCGTTAGGCTTTGATAAGTTATATGACAAGATAGACAGGCGAAGCTAAGAACGCGTCAAAAAAAAAATCTCCCACGTCTAGGATGATAAACCCTATCACTATGCACGCACAGAGAGATAAGTTTAATGACGCCTCACGCACACCAACATAAGAAAGTTGATCTGTTTGTTTTAGTACGATATAATCGTGAGGCTCAAAATTAATGGATAGGCCTAAAGTTGAAGCACACAACTAGTGCGATATTTGAAGTATACCATTCATTGGTTTTGCCTAATTTTTCTTTTTTGAAATGTTCGCCTGAGGCCTATCCATTAATTTTACTTTGATCTAAGGCTCTATCTTGACAAATCATTAAACAAAGCTGTACGGAATTTGGTACCGCGCTAAACTTTAACTTATTTAGCGTGATCGGCCCCCTGCCTCTATATTTATTGTGTAGAGTTGGGTAAGTGAATACGTCACAAAATTAATTCGACGAATACGAATACGGTTGCCAAAATTTGCAACCCTATACCCTTTGATACCTATTGACAATAAAACCTTTTTACGGTCTGTGACTACCGATTTCCTATCTTTGTAATAAACTGGGTTTCGGAATGATCATTTTGATTATTTGTGTTAACGTTGTAGTTGACCTCAAGTACCTAAAGATTGGATGTGATTGTTGTTATTTCGAATGTGAAAAATGTTATGTGATTTAATAGTAGATTATTAACCAAGGGGATAAAGCAGTGTCTTCTGTTGCGGGTGAAGATTTAAATCGCGAGCGTGATGAAGGACTCGAGGTTCACTCCCGAGCGTAGCGAGGGTGTTAAAAACTTAAATCACGAGCGAAGCGAGGGATTTAAGACGAGTCCTGAGTGTAGCGAGGGATTTAAGTTCACCCAAGACTAAGACAGCTTTATCACCGAAGAAAATACTCTACTTTTCGTACCATTTGCGAAAAAATTAACACAATAATAATATGAGATAAGCATTTATTAAAAATAATGACAATTAATAGTAAAAGTTAACATTCGAAACATTGGTCCAATTATTGATAGAGAGAGTTACATTTTTGTTTGCAAAGGCATCAAGCTCATACGGCCTCGTCGGTTTTCGTAATTATATTTAATAATCATAACTGCATAATAAAGTATCTTGACACATAAATTATTGTATTTCATAATAAAATAATCGATCAGCCATGTTTTTTTAATCAATAGCCTTGAGTAGTGCGTCTCGTCCAAAAATTGCCTTCATAAAATATACGTATTCCTTTTTCAAAAAGATGTATAATGCTTTATATACAAACTCAATGGTGTAAACACAGATGTAGTTCAGTTCCAAATTTAAATCACATTCTCCCCCTAGAGGATGAATGAAATTCAGTACAATTTTCTTTCCCTGTTTTTAACAGATTAAAAATGACTATTGTTATGTTCGCTTTTTGTGGCATAGAATGTCACTTTTTTGAGCAAGTGGTACGAAAAATAGCTTATTCGTATTCGTATGCACAAACTTTCAATTCGCATAAGAGTCAATCGATTGCTATGAAATAAGAACCGGCCATGTTCGAGTCAAGCTCTACACAATCTTTAGGGTATCCCATAGAGAAACACGTGTCTCCTGTCAACGCCCGGAGAGGAGTAAGTATCCGTCTATCTTATATGCTCTAGCAAATGACGTTCCTGAGTGAAAGAAAAGGATGAAGTGACGGAAAAATGCCATGTGTAGTTCAACCCTTATATGTAACTAGTGATTACCCGCGACTTTTTCCGCACAAATTATATACCAGATTTTAAGTCAGATCATAAGCTATCAAACAAAAAAGTTTCATCAAAATCGGTTCTGTCGTTTTTGCGTGATCCACGAACAAACAGACAAAAGGTTGATTTCGAGTCAGGAATACCTTAAAACCATTATGTAATAAAAAAAATTGTAAATATCTGCAATGTACAGATACACTTCAGTTACAGTTTTATATTTTATAATAGTTTAGAATCTAAACTAGCATAAAACATCACAAACAACATCATCTGATGATGTTGATTTTATTTGGCGATTTCAATGCTTTGGTTCAGTTTGATATTCTAATCATCCTCTTAAAAATCTGTCAGTATGTTAAGAAAGACCCTGTGTAATAGTATGTATTCCATATCGTTGTATAATGTATACAGTCATCATAATTAAAAAAAATAAAAAATGAAATGTTTAATGTTTTTTTTATATGTTTTTAAACTGTTTAATGTTTTTTTTTGGTAACTATTCTGTTGTTTTGAGTGGCAATAAAGTACATTTTTTTTTTTATAATACAATTCCAGGCTTGACTCTGGTACTTTACATGTGACTAGATAATTTGTGTGACAATGTCCAAGATGTCATTTATTTATGTTATTTTTATGTGAATGCAATATTAAATATTTAATTGAATGTATAGAGTTATTATTATTGTTTTGTATTGTAATGAAATGTAAGAAAACTTGATGCATGCATGCAAGAAATACTCAATTGTTAATTTATGAATTTGTTAAAGTAGTAGAATAAAGGCTTTTTATTTAAGTATTTGTTTTATTTTGCCTATTTACAAAAGAACAGGTGTTTTCTTTCATTCGCTTGAACAAGGGTGTATGTTAAGGTTTCCCAACACAAACACCAAAACCGCAACAGTATTGGTTCGTAGACCACTTTCGCCCCGTCTCCTTTCCCAATTGGTTAAAGGCTTAAAACAGTATTTATCAGTGAGTGATCTAACAACATTTTGCCATTAACACGTTCTGCGGGACGGAACGAGTCATTAGTCTTACAATCTAATGTTTATGTTCTCACGTGTACCTAATAGATGTAGGTATATACAACGTGTTAATGAATAAGTGCAAAACTAGAAAGTAGTTTGTTTCGAATCGAGAGCAGATTTGAATTATCATGGTTTAAACATAGGTTTTTTTTCTTCAAAATATTAAATAATTTGTTTGTGAAATTTAAAATTTACTGAACTTTATCTCAACCCACCGCAAAGGCACACTCACCCTACTAACTACCAAAACAAGATTCTTAAAATATATCCATGAGCACGTTAGCACAAATCATTTTTGCCTCAAAACATAAAATGCGAATAATTTTAAATTTTAAGTATCAATTAATTAGTAATTATCGGTAATTTTGCGATTGCGATGGTTCGATCCCCGTCCAAGCCGACTCGTACCAATGAGTTTTTCGGAATTTATGTACGATTTGTAACACCACTGGCTTTTCGGTGACGGAAAACATCGTGAGGAAACCTGCATGCTTCAATTTCGAGGCGTGTATTGTACCCACTGTCCATTATAAGTGGCGACGGGCTCACCCCCCGTCACACTGGACAGAGTTTCGGTACTACTGGTGAAACGTGGATGTTCTGAGGTTTCAGAATATCTCTGACTACCCCCTCGGGGAATATAGTCGTGAGCATATATGCTTATCGGTAATTTTGTAAAAGTATAAGATGTTGTATTGATTTATTTATTTATTTAAGTATTTATTTATTTTTTGTAGATTACTTGTGTAAATGGCCAATGCTGTGTGCGCCTGTTATTTGTATATGTATTAGAATTAGATTTGTAATGTTCCTACGTTATTGTAAATGTTTAAATATGTATACTGTTGGTGTGCCATATTAAATAAATAAATAAATTTTGTTATAAATCAGTTGGGGTGCATAAAGTTTTGCTCTTATCCATTAAAACATTGCATAACTACTATACTTACAGAGATTGTAGTAATTAGTATCACTAGAAAGAAGAGTGCACTAATGAATTGACCACTTGTTTCGTGAAAATTGGCATGGCATGGCATGGCATATGCTCAAGGCTATATTACCCGAGGGGGTAGTCAGAGATATTCTGAAACCTCGGAACATGAAAAATTAAAATTGGCATATCCATTTACACGAAACACGTAAAGGTATTGTCATTTTTACGGTTATATATAGGGTGAAAACGAAACCCTACTACTAAGCTCACGTTGTCCGTTCGTCTGTCCGTCCGTCCGTCCGTCCGTCCTACATATTGAGGGCTGTAACTTTTGAACCGTAATAGCTAGACAGTTGAAATTTTCATGGAAAATGCGTTATTACGGCGGATTTGATAACAAATCATAAAAATGTCAACATTTTTATTTTAAATTTGTCAATGTTTTTTCTTCTCACTCTATCGTAAAAACGGTAATACATGCAAGCGTTAAACTTGGTGTGATTATAGAGAAAACTCTACAGTATAACAACAAATAATAAAAACTGGCCAAGTGTGAGTCGGTGTCGCGCTAAAGGTCCCGGAGAAAACAACTTTTTTTTGTAAAAGGTTCTATACCACACCACAACACAACATAATTATTATGTTGTGTGGTGGTGTGGTATAGAATCCTCGTTGCGCCAGTAGCCCGTCTGTCTCGCACTTGACCAGTTTTATTTATTATTTGGATAGCTGTGAACACAATACATTTGCAACCTTGCGGCTCTAGCGAGGAGGTGCTCTTTACCGGTATAGTTTAGTATGGAACAGCTGTTTTTTTTGCTCTAACATGTTTACTCCTACCTATACAAGGTGTTACAAAACTACAAATAAACATTTAAGGGGGTGGTGTAGACCATCAAACTGAACAACTTTCACTATGGGACCGATATCGAAATCGCGAAAAAAAAAAATTATGTTCTATACTCTACAAATCGACTAGAGCTAAAATATGTATGGCATTTCAAAATTTTTTTTTTGCGATTTCTATGTTGGTCCCATAGAGAAAGTTGTTCAGTTTGACGGTCTGAACAACCCCCTTAAGAGTTTTAAAAATTTATTCTTACTTATGAAACACCCTGTATAGTAAGACTTGTTCAGTTTGATGGGTAGAATATGTGGTTAAAAGATTAATGATAGGTACTTTTCCTTACATAGGTCCTGTATGTAGGTACTTAAATGCGAGTTGTATTGTATGAAAGTAAAACTTCTATGCGTATGTAGTATTAGAATTGCTCTGGGCCTTTTATATCCATGGCACCCATAGCCATCTGTCTAGAGCAGTAAGATTCCCTGGGCTTGCGCCCGTAGCAAGATGTGCTCTATGAGGCTATAATATCACGCCTTTTATTTAGCTCATTCGCTTGCAAATAGAAAGAGAGCTAAGGCGGGCATAGCGCTATATCATGCTGCCATGCTACGGACGCTGGACACATAGATGCATATAGATCATCTCTCGAAAATTCGACTCTGTAGGTACTTACCTACTCTTTGTCGATACTATGATGATAATGTAGAAATTACGTATTTAAGTTATAAGTTAATTGCTTTAGAAATTGAATTTAAATAGACGCTATTATAAGGATAATTACGATTTTAAAATCGATTAATTGTTAACCTCATTTCGTTAGATTGTAAACAATTACCAATGTTTTAATTCTAAGTTAGTTAATAGGATATGCTTCGTACAAACGAAGTTTAATTATATTTTGTTTATTAAGATAATTTTATTCCGAGAGCGAAAATGCGCGCTGCATACAAAAGTACTATGGTCAATGAAATTTTGCAGAAACAATCTAGAAACAAATTTCTATGCTTGTATATAGTCAGATTTTCGTTAAAATATACAGTTTCAATGCTAGGATTAATTTAAGTTTTGTATGGAAATCTTTGAGGCACTGCAACTTTAAAACTATACATTTTAACGAAAATCTGACTCCATACAAGCATCGAAATTTTTTACTAGATTAAATTATATCCCCTTTACTAGAAATCCATCGAAGAACTAAGGTCTTTGGCGTTTGAGATTACAAAGATGAAGTGGAGATGGGCAGGACATTTGGCTAGAAGAAAAGACTTCCGGTGGACCAAGGCAATATCGGAATGGTAGCCAAGAGAAGGAGGGAGGTCCGTGGGTAGACCACCGATGCGTTGGTCAGACGACATTGTAAGGGTTGGGGGTCAGACATGGATAAGATTGGCACAGGACCGTAAGGATAATACGATAAATGGAGCAGTGGGTTGATGTGGGCTGAGTCAATTAAATGTTTTATGCTCTCTCTAGAAACTAATCTCTTTGTCAGATTATCTAGTTTCTATGTTACAGTGTCTCAAATATTTCCATACAAATCTTTGATTAATGCTAGGATTAAAACTCACAGATATTAGTATCTAGCTCGTGTTTAAACATTTTAATAATTGTAAAAAAGTTGGCTTTAATTGGTTTGTATTGAAAATAGGATCTAGCTTCGTTTGTTGCAGCACGTTCGGGCGGTCTGCAAGGACTATAATAAAATTCTAAAATAATATACAGGGTCCAATTTAAATGCTGACACTTTTTTGAGGGGATGATCAGACCGTCAAACTGAAAACAATTTTTTCTTAGGCACCAACGTCGAAATCGGCGGCGAAAAAAAAACAGCTGTTCCATACAAAACTGTAAACCTACTTGAGCCAGCTGATTTTATTTTCGCGATTTCGATGTTGGTGCCGTAGAGAAAGTTGATCCTTTGATGGTCTGATCATCCCCTTAAAAAAGTGTCAGCACATTAAGAAGGACCCTGTATATCCATTGATTGCACACGTACGTACGTACGTATCCTCAATAATTAGACAAAATTCAGACAATCACTAGAACTTATTTGATACTCACTCGGTTTTTTAACTTCACTAACAACTTCTTCATCCTTCATATTAAAGTTTTTATTTAACTTAAAAAAAAACAAAACACTGTAACACACTTGACTACTAAATAAGACTATGTATTAAACTGATCACTAAATTGATAAATATTATGAAAAATTTATTAAGTAAGAATGAGAGTTAAGTCATCGCAGAGCGGATGATCGACACGAACTATAATACTCTTGCGCAGCGCAGTCAATCGGTTATTTAGAGTTCCGCAAAAGGGATCTCAAACAAAACTAGTTTTTGGTCCTTCGAATTCTGAAATTTCAGTTTTTTTGTTTCTTGGGAAAATACAGGGTGTAATTGAAATAAGTCGACAAATTATTAGTGGTAGTTTAGACCATCAAATTGAGCAACTTTTACTATGGGAACAAACTTGAAATAGCAAAAAGAAATTTGTTCATGCAGTTAAGTATGGAATAGCAGATTTTTTGTTGTATTTTCAGGTTTTCTTCTATGGGAAAAGTTGTTCAGTTTGATGATCTGAATCACCCCTGAAAATATGTCGACTCATCTCAATAACACCCCGTAGTTTTGAAGTTCACCGAGTACTCACCTAAATAATAATTAACTATTTTGTTTTTTGAAAACAAAATTATGGGCATAATAATTATATGTTGTTAACAATAACAATTCAAATGGAAATAAAATTTGTAGGTAATAGTTTTTTTTAGCCACCAAGGATCTCGAGGAGCTGTAGGTGCCCAACTGGACTGAGATGGCACAGAAAAGAGATGAATGGCGTGTTTTGTTATCGGAGGCCGAGACCCACTTCGGGTCCCTACCCTAAGCCGGCATAGTAAATAAGTAAGTTTTAACTCGTTAAAATAAGAAAACATACTTACATTAAGTTTGGACGTAGTTATGCAAAAACGTTCCAATCCACACTCAGATCAATCTGAGAAAAACGCAATTACGCGGTTTTTTTTGTTATCTTTTTTTGCATAAACTACTGCGGTTTTTAATATTTTTTAATATCAATAATTTTGAAGAAAACCGGTATTCCCCGAAATCTTTTAATTTTATTGTTTATATTTGTAGTTATTAATAAATAATGAACAATAAACTGTGATGGAACGTTTTTGGATAACTACGTCCGTTTATTCTTGTGCAGTGCATTCATCGACAAAAAATATGTTTTATGGTTATTTTTGACTACTTTGCATTGACAAACAGTCCAAAAAAACTCGGACAACTAATAAAAAACAGCATTGTAACAGTTTTCTCACGACTATTTTTATGTTCTTGTACTTTACCATGTGAAAATCTATATTTTTTCACTTTTTTTTATGTCATGAGATTCTGGTTGACCTACTTCGAAACTTAAGCTACTGAACCTTTTTTGCGCTTGATTGCACATTTTTTTCTTTTACTATAAGATCTGTCACACTCATTAATATCAAAGTCACGGACATTACTAATTCATTTGTTGTAAAAACATAAAACACAATAATAACGATCAATTGTTCACGTGCAACGACCGAGCGAGGTTGCTAACCATAATATTTGTAATTTTATGGCTTGTTACTGTATTGGATAATGTTGTTTTAACAATAAACTACGGAATTATGGAGTTTAACTGATCAACGAAGGTCGACTTTATTCAATTTAACAAGTGCGTGTCGGAATCGAGCTACGGATTCCGTACCACCACTCAATAAACAGACTAAGTACAGAGTGTAAAATTAGAGAAGGCGCTTCAGAATATCAAACCGAACAATATTTAATATGGAGCCGATATCGAAATTGCGAAACAAAAATTTTATGTTCTATAGAAAAACGGCATAGAACTAGCATAGCGGACGTGGGGCGCAAGACAGCTCAGCTGAAGTGGGACTGGGCCGGACATGTCTGTCGCATGCAGCCCGAAAGATGGGCCAAAATTACCACAGACTGGGTTCCCAAGGATGGTCACCGGCGTCGAGGTAGACCGAGAAAAAGGTAGAGAGATAACATGGATGCCTTCTTGGAGAGTTGGCCAGATGTTGCACACAACAGAGAGGATTGGAGAGTAAAAGGGGAGGCCTTTGCCCAGTAGTGGGACATTGAAGAGGATACGTAAAAAAAATAAATGAAAAACGACTAAAATGTATGAAACAGCTGTTTTTATTCGGAATTTCAATGGTGGTCCAATGATAAACGTTGTTCAGTTTGCTGGTCCGCAAGAGATAAAGAGAGAGAAATTTATTCAGTTTGATTGTCTGATCATTCTCTTAAAAAACCACAAACCGTCACATACTTTATATTATAAGAGATAAGTGTACTTTTTGCAACCATCAGCAGCAAGGCTGATTCAGTATTTATGTGGTGTAGAGCATCTCTGTAAAGGGGATGATGGATGGATGTGTTGTGAGAAACGAAAAAAAAAGGATTTTATTTCATTCAGTCCGGGATCCTTAGCGCGAACCCGACTCACACTTGACCGGTTTTTATTATTTTGTCGTTTCACATTCAAGTATGCACTATAATAAAGCTATGTTTGATGCTTGTATGTTTTTACGATTGAACAAAAATAAAAAAAAACGTTGGACAAACACGATTATTGTATACCTCACTACTTAATTGCCAACTTTTTTTGTTGTTGAGAATGTTGGCTTATTGATAGGGATTCCGTGACACCATTTGGTTACGGAACCCTTAAATGTAAGAGGAATGAAGGAATAGGCACGATCGGTCCCAAACTTGACAGACTGGTTTTTATAATAACTTGTTTATATGAAACCTAACTTTGGCACAAGTAGCAGTGTCCACTTAATAATTATTTAAGTACTTTTCGTACCACTTGCTCAAAAAAGTGACATTCTATGCCACAAAAAGCGAACATAACAATAGTCATTTTTAATCAGTTAAAAACAGGGAAAGAAAATTGTACTGAATTTCATTCATCCTCTAGGGGAAGAATGTTATTTAAATTTGGAACTGAACTACATCTGTGTTTACACCATTGAGTTTGTATATAAAGCATTATACATCTTTTTGAAAAAGGAATACGCATTTATTTTTATTATGCAGGCAGTTATGATTATTAAATAATATTACGAAAACCGACGAGGCCGTATGAGCTTGATGCCTTTGCAAAAAAAAATTGAACTCTCTCTATCAATAATTGGACCAATGTTTCACTTTTACTTTTAATTGTCATTATTTTTAATAAATGCTTATCTCATTATTATTATTGTGTTAATTTTTTCGCAAATGGTACGAAAAGTAGATTATTTTCCTCGGTGATAAAGCTGTCTTAGTCTTGGGTGAACTTAAATCCCTCGCTACACTCAGGACTCGTCTTAACTCCCTCGCTTCGCTCGTGATTTAAGTTTTTAACATCCTCGGCTACGCTCGGGAGTAAACCTCGAGTCCTTCATCACGCTCGCGATTTAAGACGCTGTTATCCCGTCGAGGCCGTTTTTTGAACACGAACGAAAGTGTTTTAAACTGTGTTTTAAAGTCTGAAATTAAATTATGTCTTATTTAAGGATCGGGCGGATGGGCGACTGTTCTCAATTACACGATTAGATTATGTTTACTAGATAGAAAAACATCCCAAAGTTACCCATTTATGTTATGTTTTTTCAATACTATGATTAAACTGCTGATATTTAACTTTTTATTCTTGTACTTAACTAAATACATTAAATATTTCTAGTGAACTCAGAAGAATTTTTAGCTTAGAAACTCCCATGAGCAAAGATATTGACGAAAAACACGTTTTTTTGCGATCCTGCTTTCAATTGGAGCGGGATGGCTACTTGTAAACTTATGCTTGCAAGAAAGAGACGCTTGCACTGGGATAACCTAGCCTTAAATCTTAACCCGCGACAGAAGACACTGCTTTATTCCCTTGGTTAATAATCTACTATTATGTATGTAGAGGAACGGTGTACTTTGAAGTAAAACATCGTAAGAAAACCAACCTGCATACGCTGAAGAAGAAATTCTGATGCGTATGTGAAGTTCACCAAACCGCATTGTTCACGCGTGGTGCACCTATACCACAGAGGATTATATTGTACAGAGCAACAGCTTCATAGGAGCTTCGATTACATTAGTCTATTCTTGTAGGGCTGTCTAAAAGGAAATAAATTTAATTGAAGTATGAAGGATAATGTTTTATAATATGTAGTTATATTGTTTTTCTTTTTTGTTGTTGTTGTTTGTTGTGTTATTTATTATTTGTTATTTAGTTGATTAAAATGAATTAAAATTAAAAAAACGTTGCCGCCCGATCCGCCGCTTTACGCGAGTGACTCAGAAATTGACTTACCTGTCACGATCTTTGGGTAGGTATTTATGAAGAAGGAGATGTTTTTGTTTGTGTTCCTCCTCGTATTATTAAAGCACACAGTGCAATTATTAACCATTTCGTTTAATATTATTAAACTACTTTTAAACATGCTCGATTAAAATGAACGATAATAATATCTAACACTTTAAATTCACATGACATGACGTTCTACAATGACAGTGACGATCAAACAGAAAATAATCCATAGACATTTTTTTAAATATTTACAGAGGTCAGTTGGCTCCAATCTCTTTCCGAAAGGAAGAATGGACAATATCTCACACCTTAAATTCACACCCTCGTTACGCCGTAACCACCCGAAGCATAGCCAAAGTGTCCCCTCGGCCTCGTTCGTGAGCCCCGTAGGTGAACGCGCACACAATCATACTGCGCATGTAGTGATGCGCCGCTTTTGCGAGGTTGTTTGAAGCTGTCACTCTGTACAATATAATCCTCTGTGCCTATACCTTCCTTGAGGAAAGGCCTATGCTATGCCCTGCAAAAAATTGCTTTTTAATTTTGAGTTGAGTAGGTAGGTACAGCTGTTTTGTATGGAGCAGCTGATTTATTTCGCGTTTCCTGAGGGTGGCTCCTTAGTAAAACTAAACTCCTTACTAAAAGTTGTTCAGTTTGATGGTCTGAATTTATCGTGTCAGTATTTGCCGGTCCGACCCTTACACCCTGTATAGGCTGATGATGATGATAATGATGATAAACCTGTGCTGCTAGTGAAAAAGGCTACAACTCTACTTGTATCCTTTTTCACTACAGGCAAAAGAAACGATCCAAGTGAATAGTTTTTATTTTACAAACATCAAACGGACAAGAAACTTCATTCTATTAGAAAAAAAGCAAATGTTAAAATAAAGAACACTATCCTTTCGTCCTTTAGAACAATAGAGAGGCTTTGAGGGATCCTTTAACTAAAGAGGACGCTTAATAAATTCCTAATTTGGGAGAAAATTGTATAGTAAGAAAAGGAAAAATTAGAACCGTGTGCTATTTGGTCTAAAATAAGGTTATACAGGTCGCGCAATGGATTATGAGCACTCAGGTGTGACTAGGGGAAAGTGGTAGGGATTTTAGATAAATTTCACCCTGTATACAGAGTGAAATGGTTAGACTCTTAGTTTAAAAGGATGCGAATGATATCAATTACCGAAACTCCGTACATAGGGGTGCAAACCTCTTAAAAAAATAATTGGCTTTCCATACTAAATGCAATCAGCTGATTGAACGTTTGGTACCTACTAAAAATTTAAATATTTTTTTTATATTCATATTTCTTATATTTTTTTTATATTCATATAACTGGGTTTCTTAGAGAAAGTTCATTATCACGAGTACAATCACCCATTAAAGCAATGCTACTGTCTACCCTTAAGACGTAATAGTAGGTGGAAATACCTCGGAGGCATCTTTTATTTTTCATTTTACGACTAGATTTATACCATTTACCGAAACTAAAGTCATACCTCAGTATTTTTGGATAGTTCATCTAGTGAAATCATCAACTGAATACACGATTGGAATTACTTCACTCGATAGAAAATCGTCACAAAGATTACGTATTTTCATGCATTTTTAAACATTTTTTTAGTTTAGAAGAACTTAAAATCGTTTCCGATTGTTGGTATTTATACTCACATATTCACCATTAGTTTAACTAGTGCAATCATAAATAAAATCTAGAAAAAGTACTTTGGTTAGTTGTTTTTAATCGAAAATACGGCTCACGCACACACTTTTCGGAGAGCTCGGCAATCGCGTTTCTCATAGAAAATATTTGCCATAGGTCCCGCTATGGCCCCTTAACCTGCATATTCCAAGTTTCAAGTTTCTATTTTGCGACTACCCAATAGCAGCCCCACAACGCGACTCAGGAGAAAACATAAGATTTTATGAACTTAACGTATGGTGACGAAAGCAAACGTCAAAATGTTTCGATAGCCCATATCAAATCCATACATTCTGTTATTTTCTACCAGCGTCAACGCCAATATCTTTTGGCACAGATTCAGATTCATTCTATAGTCAGGGGCCCTAGCCCCTGCCTATTATTCAAACATAATTATCTAGAATATCACTGACTACCCTTCAAGGATTATAGGCGTAAGCATAATGCTAAATTAATTACTGCTACAATGGTTTAAACCCTTTCATTGGCATAGGCAAAATAGTTGCCAGTCGATGTTTCCAAACACTATTTCTAACACAGACTTACAAGAAGAACCAGACTTAATCTCGTCTAATCATGAGTGAAGCACCCCATTTCTTTTGATGCGTGCTGTCACGCGGTACATAAGGTGACGGGGTATAGGACCTGCGCCTAGAGCTAGTGTATCTGTGTGAGTGTATGTCGCTTGTAGATCAAAAGAAGATTGTATTACCTTGCATGCTTTACATCTTTTTAGTGCAATATTCGGTCCGTATTTCTTTAAAGTCCGTGCTTTCTAAGCCTATCTATAAGCCTTCTTTTCTATTCCTTACTAACCACAAATAAGGCTCATTATAGGGTCCTACTTAATATGCTGACACTTTTTTAAGGGGATGATCAGACCATCAAACTGAACAACTTTCTCTATGGGACCAACATCGAAATAGCGAAAAAAAAATCAGCTGCCCCATACATTTGGCTCGAGCAGGTTTGCGGTTTTGTATGGAAGAGCAGATTTTTTTTTCGCGATTTCGATGTTCGTCCCATAGAGAAAGTTGTTCAGTTTGATGGTCTGATCATCCCCTTAAAAAAAGTGTCAGCATATTAAATTGGACCCTATATGTATCGTCAATGCGATAATTTCAGGTTTTTTATTTTTAATTTCCATGCTAATATTCTCGACTGCTCATTATTATTTTCAATGCCTATTTTTCTTCCGTTTGGTAATTTGCGATCCCCGTGAATAGATTTGTGTCTATACAATTAAACTAAAAGTATCAACGGAACCCTCAGCCTAAAATCCAACGGAGTCTTAACCATTTCTGAGATAAACCGACCGATAAACCGCATCTCACTGGAGAATAGAGTAGTTTTTATCTTTTATCTATAAGAGGCGTTCGTTTTGTCTTCAGGTTCCCCGAAGCGACGTCTTTTATAGATAGTTTCGTTATAGCACTATCTATGATAGGAGATAGAAGACTATCACTGATCCCTGTAGACTAATCAAGAAAAGTTTGAGCAGAAAAATAAAATGCCTGGCCACTTTGTGAAATATTTTCAAAACTGCAAAAACGACATGAACGTTGGCGACAATAATTTAAAACATTGCAAGGTCGCATAAAATTGCAGTGTCCAGATGTTTTTTGTGTTATTATTAGGCTAGATCCCAATAGTATAAAACTTATTGTTTATGCGTTATGCACGGACCTGAAAAAAATACGGATGTAATGTGTCACTAAAAAGATGTGAAGCATGCATGGTCCTACATTTTCGTTTGTTCTACAAGGGACCTACACTCACACAGATGCACTAGCTCTAGGCGCAGGTCCTACACCGCCACCATATTATGTACCGTGAGACAGCTCTCGCCAAAACGCACACAAAAATAAATGGGTGCTATACTCGTGATTAGACGAGATTACGTCCGTCTTTTTTTCAAGTCCAAGATGTTATGAAAAAAAAATTGTTTATGTCGAATATCGTTAAATGTATCGTATTCTCTTTACTCGTATGAAGACAAAGAGAGTTAAAACAAACGCTTAAAAACTTTTAATTCTGTTAAAAACATTAGGAAGGTGGGGAAACAGAAAAATGCTGTGGAACTCACTAATGAAATTCCTGTGTCCGTTAAAATGTATTGTTTTTATATTCCACTTGGTTAGGATGGGCGCACATTACGGAGTCTTTATTTTTAAACGTTTTTTAAATTTTTATAACAACAGATAGGCTGAATATGTATGCATATGCTCACGACTATATTCCCCGAGAGGGTAGTCAGAGAGATTCTGTAACCTCAAAACATAAATTTATTACAATTAATATTATCTGGAAATAAATAACAGGGTCCGTGGTCTAATGGTTAAGAGCATTGGGCTCTTGACACGGAGGTCGTGGGTTCGATTCCCACGGGGGGTACCTAGTGAAATGTCACTTTGTGCGTTTTTCCCCAGTTGGTTAGGACATTGCAGGCAGAGTCACCTGATTGTCTGAAAAGAAAAATGATTCCGTACATCGGATGGCACGTTAATTTGTTGGTCCCGGCTACTATCTATGGGGTAGTAGTCGTTACATAAAAACCACGTCAGAGGCCGAAAGGCGGTTTGAATTAACTCTGACACCAGGGCTTGCAGCCCACTCGATAAGAAGAAGAATAACAGGGTGGGTCATTTTAGGTACGTATCTAAGAGAGTGGATTGGTTGGATTTATCTACCTCACTGAAACCTTAAATAACATCACTAAATGTTTTATTTATTTATTTTATTTATTTATTTCCAAAAATAGGTAGTTAAATTAACATTTTCTTCTTTTCTTTCTTTTTCTTCTTTTCTTTTCTTTAACCTCCCAAAACAAAAGATTGATTGATCTCAATACCAAAATCTGAATTTTTCTAATTTTTCTCGTCTTTCGACCCATGCTCCTTAGGAAAAGTTTTTTAGTTTCATTCTCCTGATTACAGGGTGTATGCAGATGTGAATTACATCGTGACCTTGAAAAATCTATACGATAGTGATATACAGGGTGTAAGGGACAGCCCTCCGCAAACTGAAACGGTGAACTCAGACCATCAAACTGAACAACTTTCACTATAGAGCCTACCTCAGGAAACGCGAAAAAAAATCACTGGGCTGTCCCTTACACCCTGTATATCGATATCTCAGAATTACCATTGTGTGCTATTCCAGTCGCAATTTGAAATGAACAGTGGTTTGGACACAATTTGTGTATTGTGTCGCTGAAAAATGCAAGTTAAATGTAATTGTTTTCTGCTCAAAGGGTTCTCATAGTCACTTTGTTCTTTCCCAAAAGTTTTCAAAACGGTAACCATTTATCCTATCCATTTAAAAACGTCTTCGAGACAAATTGTTTTGAAGTCGGAAACTTTTTCAATTTGAAGAAAAAAGATCTTGATTGTCTTCGAAAAGGGTTTTATGTAAAATAATAATTAGATGATTAATTGGAGAGAGTATTGGAGTTGTTAGATCTTTAATAATAAACTTTCGAAAAGGGTGTCTCAGGTTTTATAATCCAAGTTGTACAGATTTCCTACCTACGAAGTTTCCCCGAGCGCGCTCCATTTAAATTCAAATTTTATATAATGGCTAGCCCCTCTAGCATGCCACGAGACGTGCCTCCATCTTTATTATTTTACGTACGCCAAAAAGAGCGCGCATGACGTTTTTCTCGTTTAAACGCTTTGTCGTGAGTGGCATGCTAGCCGTGCAGGTGTGGTTAAAAAAAGACAGGTAAAAGTTAATTAAAAATAAATACAAGAAGTAAAAATGAACCACATTAATTTTTATCACTACATACTGTCTGTCCCTATGTATGCTTAGATCTTTAAAACTACTCAACGGATTTTGATACGTTTTTTTTAATAGGTAGAGTGATTCAAGAGGAAGTCCGTGCGAAACCGGGGTGGGTCGCTAGTATAATTATAAAACAAACACTCATAAATTCATTCTTTTCAAATGTTCATCTAATTATAAAATGATTTTTTTTAATACGATCTTTAATTGAATATTTAAGCTTGTAACTTTGAAACTAAGCATAAGCATAAGCATATGCTCACGACTATATTCCCCGAGGGGGTAGTCAGAGATATTCTGAGACCTCAGAACATCCACATTTCACCAGTAGTACCGAAACTCTGTCCAGTGTGACGGGGGGTGAGTCCGTCGCCACTTATAATGGGCAGTGGGTATATACAATACATGCCTCGAAATTGAAGCATGCAGGTTTCCTCACGATGTTTTCCTTCACCAAAAAGCCAGTGGTGTTACAAATCGTACATTAATTCCGAAAAACTCATTGGTACGAGTCGGCCTGGATGGGGATCGAACCATCGCCTCCGCACGGCAGGCAAGGTTATTCGCCACTGGACCACCACGGCTTTTTAACTTTTTCACTTTGAAACTATATCCTATAATTATAAATTCCAACGGAAATCTGAGAAAACATCGACTAATATATTCATTTCCAGATCATCATCATCACCTAGCAATAAAGATGTGTCACAAAAACCTTTTCCTCACAGATCTTGCTCATCGCGATAAACGCCCACGGTTTTGTGAGAAAGCTTCCTTAATTACATTTCGTTTTTAAATTCTTTAAAGACAGAGTAAATGCAGCCAAGTATTTTTCTTGCAACATTTCTTTATTGCAGCCTTGCCTTGTTGTGTGATATTAAAACGGATCTCTAATTAAAAGTAATGGTGCAACATTAGCTTTAAGTTTTATAGCTAAACTACCTACACAAATATTGAGGTATACAGCAGCCGACGCGAGAGCCATTTAGTATTTTACATGGTAAACAGTTGCACTACTTTAAGGGGTATTTACCCATGGTACTGAATAACTTTCTCTATGGCATCAACATCGAAATCGCGAATAAAAATCAGCTGTTCCATTCAAAACTGCAAAACCTACTCTAAACCTCGACCAAAATGTATGGGATAGTTGATTATTTTTTGCGATTTCGATGTTGGTCCCATGGAGAAAGTTGTTCAGTTTGATGGTCTGTCAGCAATATTAAGTTGGACCCTGTATTCACAAGCCTTTTTATGAATAAGAACAAATTCTCGGATTTGCCAGTTTTTGAGTTATGACCAAAGTACGTTGCAGTTTGCAGTCTATCCATCTCTCTCGCACTAAGCTCGTTAAGTCTGGATTTAAACGTAAGAAAGACAAATTGACGAAAAGCTCGAGATTCTTTGGGATATTTAAAAGATAAAGTTCTTACAAACTTGCACGGGGTGAACAAAATAAATATTAACAACGTAACATGGTTTTTTGTTATCATAATTATATTTTAAGAAAACGAAATTGGTAAGTTACAACTACCACAATAATTATTTTAGCAATAAATATAACAATTTCCGGCATAAATTCTAGCGAACAAAATTCTAGTAAAACTGACTAGATTTTTCTCTTCAAAAACTCGTGTGTACTTTTGGATTTGTGCACAGGCCTACCCTTAGAGAAAGTGGAAGGGCGTTAGTCGACCACTACATGTCCGACTGCAGGGCACAGGCCTATCCTCAGAGAAGGTGAACCACTACATGTCCGACTGCAGGGCACAGGTCTACCCTCAAAGAAGGTGAACCACTACATGTCCGACTGCAGACCACAGGCCTATTACCCTCAGAGAAGGTGACCACTACATGTCCGACTGCAGGGCACAGGCCTACCCTCAAAGAAGGTGAACCACTACATGTCCGACTGCAGGGCACAGGTCTACCCTCAAAGAAGGTGACCACTACATGTCCCATTGCACGGCACAGTCCTATCCTCAGAAAAGGCGTATGGTCATTAGTTCACCACGTGCGCGTGTGCTCAACGCGGTAGACATCACATACGTATCGGAATTTCTTCTTTAGCTTCAGTAGGTTTTCTCACGATGTTTTCCTTCACATTACTTACTAGAATGACGCTCAGTTGCAGAAACGCTCATTCAAGTTAATCTCTTGCTGTCACATGTTGTCTAGTTGACGTAGTAAAAGCTAGCACGATATTTAATGGAGAGCAATAACTTTAATCAGCGTTTTTGCAACTGATTGTTAGTCTCATTAAATTTAATTCATAAATTCTTGTAAATAACTTTAGTCAAGTTTTGCTTAAGTAAGACGACACATCGACAAGTTCCTAAGTTTAGTATGGTCTAGATTTCCTAAGTTGTACTTTTACATACTAGGTACTCTGTTATGTGGTCGAATCTTTGATTGTTTTATATTGCAACCTCGATCCATTATAATCGAATTATCTAGTTACCTAAGTCAGAGCTATTAAATCAAGAATTTTATGTTCTACGTAGAAAGGTCGTTTTTATCTTTATTCAACATAGGTACAGTTTCATGGCTATTCTCCAGGTCTTTGGGAGGATCTTCCACTTTGTCCCAGTCTGCTCTTTCTGCTGACCCGAGTATCACGTAGAAAAGATTTGTGAAGAAGTAGAATCCTGCTGCAACGAAGAATACTTTTCTCCACTCGTATTCACTGGTCTGAAAATAAACAAAAACGTAAAATTATAAAAAATATATTATTTAGTTTATTAATTCATTATTTTTCTATCTTCTATAAGTAATAGGATTTTTCTGTAGAGTTGCATTACTTTGATAAGTGAGACTGATCATGACACTGAACAACAAATTTAATGAAGACCCCAATCTTTTTTTTTGAAAATTTCCTAAAAAAAAATGTACAAACTTTCGATCCGCTGATTCAGTAGGTATCAGTGATTCAGTAGGTTCAGGATCAGCATTTAGTAGGTAAGAAAAGTCTTAATTGTCTCTAATTTCCTTGGTCGTTTTTAGCTAAAGTTGTTCAATGTCATGGGTACAATCACCCCTTATACCTAGTAATGCATCTGTTTACCCGAACACCCCGTATAAATAAAAATAACGGAGAACGGCTGAACCCATTTAACAATTTTTTTTTCAACCCATATTTCATTCGAATAAGGTTAGACAGCTGTCTTGTTAATATAGTAGTTATCAGTCTTTTAGGTTAATTTGATCTTCTTCTCGATAAAAGAAACAAATAATTTTCCTTATTGCGTCAATAAAAGTTAATCCGACCGCAGAACAACAAAACATCGTCGATCACGGCGATCGCATGGGAAATTTAAAGAAAAGGCCCTTATTTTATGGGGCGTATAAATGTACCACGGTAATTAAGAGAGGTCGGGTGACGTTGTTTAATTGTTTTGAAGGCCTCCTTTCTCTTGACAAAACAAACTTCATCAAGTATTTTGAGACAAAAATCGTGTCGCTAGAAATGTTGTGCTCGGTCGTAAATCATAATATTTAAGGCTATTCATAATTACGATGATTTGGAACTGACTCTGCTAGTAGGTACTCTATTGAATATGACAATCGATATAGTATTGAAATAGTAGGCGATTTTTAAAATATTTATAAACTTTAACAAAAACAATAAATTGCACATTGTATTCTTAGATTCGTATATGGTATTCGTTGCATTGAGACTTTATAGATTAAGGATTATGTTTAATTAAAACATACATAAGGTATAAAAAAATCGTTAGTACTTCTGGCAAATCACCGCGGCGCGCGTAACTACCACTAAAATTTTACGGTGTAGATTCAGCAATTTTATGATCCTGCTATACAAAACACTTATTCAGGGCAGCAGGCTTGCGATCATAGGCGACTGTGACCCGACTATGTTAGACGCGAAGTTGCTGTATTGATCACGGTGCCAGAGAAGTTTGAAGGCATATCTTTACCAAATAATGAACTTATTACATCAGTAAGCAGCAGGCCAGCGATCATAGGCAACTGCGACCCAAACAAGAGAGACACGAAGTTACCCATGACCCGGCTAAGTTAGACACAAATTGGTGACACTGATCACGCTGCCAGTGAAGTTTGGAGTCATATCTTTACCATCTAATGATCCTACTTAACACATCAGTAAGCAGCAGGCCAGCGATCAGAGGCAACTGCGACTCAAACAAGTTAGACACGAAGTTGCCTTAGACCCGACTAAGTTAGACACAAATTTGCTGATACTGATCACGGTGCCAGTGAAGTTTGGAGTCATATCTTTACCATCTAAGCATCTTACTTACCACATCAGTAAGCAGCAGGCCAGCGATCATAGGCGACTGTGACCCGACCAAGTTAGACGCGAAGTTGCTGATACTGATTACGGTGCCAGCAAAGTTTGGACTCAAATCGATGGGGTTTACCTGAAGAATTAATTGAAATTGAACATTAGATACACACATGCAATATATATTGCTTTATTACATGCAATATTCCACGAAAACCTCGGGGAAATTGCAAATATACGATAAGATCCATATTTTACTTGCAGTCTTCAAACTATCCAATGGGACAAATAAGCCCATAGACAGTGGACACAATAGAAGCCTCGAAATTGAAGATTTTCCCAAGTCGTTTTCTTTCCGAAAAACCAGTGGTGTTACAAATCGTATTTATTTATAAACACCATGGCTAATTGCCTCACAATGTTGTACCTATCTGTGATTTTCATTAGTTTCTAAGGAGTGCACACAGTGGTCACGTGACGCGCTCGCCCATAGATTGTCCACTGGACTCTCGGGTAAAAATCACGCCCGGACCGCGCCTTGTAGCTGTGTACCTATAATAGCGCGATTGTGTGAAACTTTATCTGTAAGGGGTGGTATAGTTCCTAAAAACTAATCGGTGTGAGTTGCCCCCTGTCCGGAAGGCAATTTGCTACTCGCCATTAAACTCCACTATCATTTTATGTAATACACTTATTATTTGTATAACTCATCTAGGTAGGCAGGTTCTGACACCAGGTGAGATACAAACTGTCCCGATCAAGAATCTAGTGCGATTTCTGGCCGCAGTGGGGTTTGGTAAGGAACTTTAGAAAGGGCGTTCACAAAGGACCCGCGATGGTCTACGTCGCACAGGCTCAGCGAGCCTGTCAAGGCCCAACATCTACAAATAATAAAAGTACTTACTAGGTACACTAGCTTTTCTCAAAAAATGGTTACCGATTTTTTTTTTTTTTTTTTTTTTATATAGCCTATTTTGTGTCCCACTGCTGGGCAAAGGCCTCCCCTCTTTTCCTCCAATCTTCTCTATGCAACGCGAAATCAGGCCAACCGTTCAGGAAGGTATTCAAGTCGTCACTCCATCTTCTCTTGGGTCTTCCTCGTCGGCAACCGTCTTGTGGAACCCATTCTGTGGCCATCCTGGTCCACCTCTCCGGGTGCATTCGGCAGATATGTCCTGCCCAATCCCACTTTAGCAGAGCTGTTTTTAGGCCTACGTCCGCTATACCAGTTTTGGAGCGCAGATCTGTGTTTCGCACCCGATCGGTTAATTTTATACCTAAAATGCTGCGCTCCATAGCTCGTTGGCAAATCTTGAGACTGGATTTCTGATGTTCGGTCAAAGACCGGTTACCGATTTTATCTCGGTAAAATATATTATTTGTCCCTAAAGTTTTTCGAAGTGTTGATACGAAAGGGTCCGATGATAAACCCTATAAAACATTGAATGGATAGTAAGTTCTTATCTGTGACATATTTACTTTGTTGATAGTTTATGCTAGGATTTACTGAGCTATTTACTAGTACTCGTATTGAATGGGATACAGTGTTCAACGTTAGAGCTGGTTGATGGAAGGATTTTACTATACCTATACGTTTTTTAATAAAGCTAAATTCAGCGACGCACCGAAATAACTGCATTCGTGCACACTGCCACGTCGGTTTCGGAAGCTTTTGACCTGACATGAAAAACCTATGACTTTACATGCTACGTCCTTAGATCAAAATAAAATGAATGGATAGGCCTGACGCGAACATTTCAAACCAGAAAAATGAGTCAAAACAAATTGAAAGGTTTACTTCAAATTTGTATGCAAGTGCCCTAGATTTTACAGATAATGGCGCTAGTTTGTATGGACCAAGTGCACCAGTAGTTTGCTTCAACTTACCGCGCTTTAGGCCTATCCATTAATTTTATTTTGATCTAAGGCTACGTCGGCCCACGGACTTTTCAGGTCCGTGCATCGGCCTTCAATAACATTTCCATCCATACTCGATGTTTTTTTTATTTATTTTAATTTTAATGTACGAATAAAGAATATTCGTCTTATAATTTTACTATGAAATCACAAGCCATTGACCGTATCTGGGCCTGCGTTGACTAAATAAAAATCCTTTTTGTTAATTTAGAATTATCTGTGTGCGAAACATCAAAATCTCTTCAGCCGTTTATGAGCAGCTGAGACACACATGGCCAAACATTGTCACAAACTAACACACCTATATCACAGATATAGAAGTGTTTGTATAGGTATAGAGAATTGTGAACATAGCGATGATGGATATTGATCGAGTTGTCACAAAAGCATAGGGCTTAGATTTGATTAACATTTCGGTTGTATTTCATCGTAATCAAAAGTATAGAGTATTTAAAGTCGCCACAAGTAGGATAGTGAGGTTGAATCTTACCATGTATCCAGTATTAGTGGAGACCTTGAAAGCGCAGATGATGACGAGCAGCGATTCCACCACGTACATGTTCTTCGGCACAAATGCTAGAGCTATCAGACCTATTGAAGGTGGGATACAACCTGAAAAATGATTTTAATTTAAGTTCCGGATGATAAAAGTGCCACCGCTATGAGCCTACGAAAAATCAAAACGAAATGGGCACTGCCTTATCATTTCTCAAAGGCATTCGGTTTACTCTGGGACCTTGCATAGATAAATCAGATCATCAAATTTTCCTAAATTTTCTCTGGAATCAAACGAAAAAATATCTGCTTATCCATTGGGACGCAGACGCTACCTGCGTGGACACACTGGCCCCGTCTCACTTACAGGGCACGAGTCAAAGGGATGGCGCGGTGGCGGAGATGGCCGAAAAACGAAAGGCCAACTAGTACAGCCATGCCAGCCAGCCATGTAAAAAGCCGTGGTGGTCCAGTGGCGAGTAACCTTGCCTGCCGTGTAGGAGGCGATGGTTCGATCCCCGTCCAAACCGACTCGTACCAATGAGTTTTTAGGAATTTATGTACGATTTGTTACACCACTGGCTTTTCGGTGAAGGAAAACATCGTGAGAAAACCTGCATGCTTCAATTTCGAGGCGTGTATTGTACCCACTGTCCACTGTCCATTATAAGTGGCGACGGGCTCACCCCCCGTCACACTGGACAGAGTTTCGGTACTACTGGTGAAACGTGGATGTTCTGAGGTTTCAGAATATCTCTGACTACCCCCTCGGGGAATATAGTCGTGAGCATATGCTATGCTAACTAGTACAGGGATATCGGCACCCAATACCATTTTATGGGTTTTGGTGTCGAAACTCTCGGGCCGTGGGGACCTAATGCGGAGGCGCTTTTTAAAGACCTATCAAAGCGCCTGATAGAATCGTTCTAGGATAGACTAGACGTCCCTGGGGCCCAAGGGCTGGCGCTTTTCTCGCTCAACGGATCAGCATAGCCATTCAGCGAGGAAATACGGCGAGCGTTCTGGGTACCCTCCCACAATCCTAGATTAGTTAGGTTTTAAGTCACTTTATTAAGGGCCTGTTTCACCACTTCTGAGTAAGTTCTTGCTAGCTTATCCGACAGATTGTTTGACATATTTTGTATGAAAATTTGTCAAAATATCTTTCGGATAAGCTAACAAGAACTTACTCATAAGTGGTAAAACAGGTCCTTATAATTTTATTTAATGTCACTATTTTATGGATCTTATCTGTCGAATAAATAAGTTAAAACCTTATCCATTCAAAACTGCAAACCTCGACTCGAATGTAAGGGACACCAGATTTTTTTTCGCGTTTTCAATGTTGGTCCCATGTGAAAGTTGTTCAATTTGATGGTCTGATCATCCCCTTAAAATAGTTTATTATTTAATTTTGTTGGATTTTGTAATATATAAAACATAGATAAAATAATGGAAAACTTAAAAAGGATATAACAAATTCATATAAAACATCATCCAAAACAAAAAATTGAATTACCTACGGTGTTTGCAATTTTCCGAGCATTGGTGACGCTAACAATCTTCTTAACAATCAACATATCAGTGAACCAGCTAAAGAAGAAATTGGTGAACCACATCACGAAGAATGGAAGAGCTGTCAGAAGACCATTCTGTAACCAATAAGGAATAAACATGATTAGAATAATATTCTTCTCTTCTTATCGTGTGGGCAAGCCCTGGTGTCAGAGTTTATTCAAACCACCTTACGGCCTCGGACATGGTTTTTTTTATGTAACAACTACTACCAGCAGAGATAGTGGCCGGGTCCATCGGCTTAACGTGCGATTCGAAGCACGGAATCATTTTTTTTTTCAGACTATCAGGCGATTCAGCCTGCAATATCCTAACTAACATGGGAAAAACGCACAAAGTGACATATCACTAGGTAGGTGTCCTCGTGGGAATCGAACCCCAATGGTCTTAACCATTAGACCACGGAGGCAGAAAAATATTAATTAAACGTGATTGATCAAAAGCCCGCGTCAGGCTGTATTCTCCACATGTAAACGAAAAAAAAAATTATCACTTCCGGTATATTACAAGATATTTCATCATGCAAGCAAGCATTCATTTCAACGAGTTGCGATGTTGCGTAAACATGCATCTTTTCCACACTTTTATTCTACCTATAAACGTGATTATGACTGTATCACGCAGTGGTGAGAAAAAACTGTAAATTGTTCCATCATCATGATGAATGTACTCTTTCACGATGATGATTATAAGACAGCTCTGAAAAATAACCATAATTATACATTTCGCATTCAAAACCAAAACTTACCGCTTTAATATTAACGTCCATGACTTTGTCCATAAAAGAGGGTACTTCTGTGAAGAGAGTGAGCTGGCCCCAGGTCTGGCCGATGTGCGCAAGAACAATAGCGTACAGAGCACGCGTGCGCAGTATACGTGCCCATGGAACTGATAAGTGCTTCTGAAACAGTAAAAGAAACATAGATACTAAAGAATCTTAAAATAAATTATGTTCCCATAGAAATATAAACTACTGCGGAAAAATAAAGGCAATTGTGGTTGATTTGAGATTGCTATGTTAAAGATGCGTGTTACAGATCTTGGCCATTGTGTTGCTGATTTCTGCCTGTTTGTGTATTCTTGTTTGACGATACGCGAGGGTTGAATGCTTTTTTGTGCTTACTCTTAATGCTTTTACTCTTTTATAATATAATTGTTGTTTCTTTCTCTAGCAAAAGTGCACAAATTTCTGAAAAAGCTTGTATTATTCAGGTTCGACGCAGAAAGCCTTGAAATGCAAAAAGCCAAAAGGAAAATTGTTGGTCATTTAATTTTGCTAGTTTCAAATATTGTTTACTAGAAGCATATGCGTTTATTAATAAGAAACATCACAATTTAAAATTATAATTACGTCACTGTTAAAAACTTATGAACTGAACCTTGGCTTCTCCAGTTTTTTGACCAATTCCTTCTTCAATGTATCTTCTCTCCGCCATAGATATCTTCGGGTGTTGTGCAGGAGTATCAGCAACCATGACATGTACAATCACACTGATTATGCAACATTGGATCCCGAAGAATCTGAAGATACCTGGCCATCCAAGTGGTGACGCAGCAATGAAACCAGTTATCGTGAGGCCTAGAACCGTTCCAAGAGCTTGACCTAAAATCAAAAGAAGATTATAAATTAGCTCAATCTTATATCTCATCCTTGATCAGGCTCTCTCGGCCTAAATATACGGACTTCTTGCAACTTTTGGTCTCTAAACGTAAGCTCAAAACTCGTACCTCCTGCTGCAAATCCCACCAATCTTGAACGTTCTTCTAAAGGAGCCCACATTCCAAAGAAGGTGTTAAATCCTGGTATAACACATGCTTGAGTTAGACCTTGAAGTATTCTGCACAGTAACGTGCTTATCCAACCACCCTACGGAACAAACAAAAAACTGTTAGCATATGCCAAATTTTTAGTAAATAACGGATAATAATTTACTGAGGCATTATAAATTATGACTATTAAATAATAAAAGGTCAAGGTCGAGGTTGGTCTCCAATTTATGTTCTAAAAAGAAAATAAGTGAAGTAGGTATCTTTATTGTTGAAGTATCTGTCTCTGTGCATTGATAGATTCCAGACAGGACATAATCACGAATATTATAAAAACGTCAAACTATCACCTTGTCCTATTTAAAATTCGCAAATCTAGGTAGGGCCATATGAACGGATAATAATATACTATGCTATTCATATGGTAAGCTTTTAGTTACCTACATCAAATTAAAGATAGAAAAATTCAGCGGCAAACGAGATTTCAACTGCTTGCCTACCCAGGGCATGCTCTTTTTCAAATAAGCTAATAACACTTTTGTCGGTCCATCAACATATTGCAACTGGCTATAAAATGAAATAAAATAATACTTGCACACAAAAATTACATGAGAACTTAGAGATGGGCACTTACATAGTATGCAATCCATGGAAAACAAAATGAAGAAATACCGTTGAACATCAAAGCACCAGCTAGCAATCTCCTAGCCCCAAACTTGTGAGCCAGTTGTCCAGCTGGGATCTGAAGCACCATGTATCCCCAGAAGAAGGATGACATGATCGTGTCCTGTGTTTGCTTGTCCCACGTGAATTGCGGATACTGCAAATAAATATTATTAGTCACTTGCCAAAATCCGTTTTTTGTAGGCAGTGTCCAGTCTATTAGCGTAAGCAAAAAAAATCGTCTATGACTGTTAAGGTGAAGAAGAACATGACAGTATAGAAAAAGAACGGTAATCTCGAAATTTAAAAATTTCAGACTATTTTGTAGTTTTTTTACGGTTTTTCATATTAGGGATTTCGTACCTTACAACAATTTCTAAACGACAATCGGTAATTTTTTTGGTAATTAAAAAGTCCCGGGGCTACAGTACTACAATGATAATTCAAGGTAAATTGTTCAGAATGTTAGGCACATGAGTTTTCTTGCCAACAAAGGCTGTCGATTGACCAATTATAATCAACTTACCGGAGGTTTCAACAGCAAAGCATTAAGAAGTCCATCGGGGTTAAACGTTGCTTTAGGTACGCTACTACTATTTTCTCTTCCGAAAATTACGTCACTATTATTTCCTAAGTCTCCTTCACTGTAATTTCCAATAAGGATCCCACTATTGTTGAACACATCCGTTTTGTTAACTGCGAGATGAACAAGATCTACATCTGCTATCATTGCTACAAATGCTACTCCCATAATTACTCTCAGGGTGTAGGCAGCAGTTAAACAAAAGAATATAACCAAACATTGTTGATGTCTGTAACCCCATCCTGAAACTGAAATCATATATTGTTACAATTATCATGCGGATGTTTCTGTTTAAAACTATAAATGTTTATAATATGAAAACACCTAAAAATGCCTAAGTTTGGGCACTAAACATAGACGCACTCTCTCGTCCCTTCTGAATCTAACATAATTATTATAACATTAGTCGTCCTAAATGATTTTTTTTTAAAGCAGTTTTAAAATTGTATATAATTGAGTAGTAAAAAATGTTTTTTTTAGTTTATTTCGCAATAAGCCTAACATATTTATTTAGGTAAAAGTCAACAAAAGATCCAAAAGGAAATATGTTTTTTTTTTAACTGTTTATATGATTTAAAATGCAGTTACATGGTATCACTGCTGCTTTTAAAAATGTTTGCAGTTACGAGCTGTCACATCTATCTATGTCAACTGCATCAATTGTCAACAAATGGAACTCATCTTCACCACTTTATAAGGATGTCTGTGACTGGGGGTACAGGTTCGTAGGGTACAGGCATATCATCAAGGAAGCTATGATAAGGTAAGTAATCTACCACGTGTGTCCAATGTGGTTGTGGATTGGTTGACCTCACATACGCATCAAAATTTCTTCTTTGGCGAAAGCAGGTTTCCTCACGATGTTATCCTTCACAGTTCACGGTTCCCAATCCATGGTTGATATCACTTTATTTAAACTAAACATAAAAATCGAACTTACTTTTAAATTCACTATTGTTTTGTACCACGTTATTTTTACTTAAATTAGTTTTAACTTTTTCTTCGTCCTTCATATTTTCTATTACAGTTACTAAACAGGCTGACTTTGTAACTAAAACTAATTAATTACTAGCTCTGAGTTAAATGAGTACTGTGCTATCAATTAATGCGTGTTTATATATGTATATACGTAAATTATATCTAAACGCAAATATTTGGCGATACTAGTCTCAAGGTAACAATTTCGTTTTATGTAAAAATAACTTATTATAAACTGGATGATTATTTAAATGATCAAAATGCTTGGGTCTGAGTGTCACTAACTTATAGTGTAAGAGGCGCTTCTCTAAAAAGCAAAATTAAACATTTTAAAGAAACCACGACGGATTTTTTAACCTAATCGAAAAAAGATTTTAAATAAAATTTTCTTAAAACCCCTGACAAAGACTTAGGAAAGATAAAAATAATATTCGGTCAATTGATGCGTTAGGCTGACTTAACCTCATGGTTAAAAGCCCCCATATAAATTAATGCGTAGGGCAATGCTGCTGTTACTGACACATTTTTGACCAAAAATTCTTTTAGGTTATCTGAATGTAAATATTGTTAAGATTTTTATAGACCGTTTTATTATTCACATACATACGTTACATAAATAAAAAACATACGTTACACAATATATTATGTTTAATGCGTATTAAATATGATTCTGGCTAAGAATATAGAACTACATTTCTTTTTGAGGGTGTCGTTCTGAATTTCATATTTTTGTGGCTTCGGTTACATTCAAACATAAAAATTAAAAGAGTTTTACTTTTAAGAAATTTTACTATGGAGTAAATTACATTTTCATTTTCTAGACTTCATGTTCTAAGTAGGATGTTTGTTCTTCCCTTTATTCAACATAGGTATAGTATCATGGCCATTATCTACGTCTTTAGGAAGATCTTCCACTTTGTCCCAGTCTGCTCTTTCTGCTGACCCGAGAATCACGTAGAAAAGATTTGTGAAGAAGTATAAACCTGCTGCAACGAAGAATACTTTTCTCCACTCGTATTCACTGGTCTGTAAATAAAAAAAACATATTAAAAAAAAGAAAACATTGTCACTACTTTACAAACTTACAACAAAATATTCACACTTAGGTATGAATAACACTAGCGACTTGCACTAGCTTTAACCGGGTGGGATCTAATATATTATACAACCTTCCTTCCGGAAGATATTCTATAAATCACAGTGAAAACTGTATCAAAATTTAGTACATGTAAGCGGAGAGCGCGACGTGGATTCACGACCTGATGAAGGCGGCGGGAACCCGTTGGATGGTGGCAGCGTAGGAACGGTCGTTGTTGTATTCATGGGGGGGAATGTCCATCGGCTGAGATAATGATGATGAAGCGGAGAAACCAAGAGAAGGAGAGACGCGGATAGCAATTATATTTTATACTACATATTTATAAAATATTATTATAACTGTACCTGGAAACCTGCATATTGCTTGGCTTCTTCCAAGTTAATCTAGATAGGTTTCACTTCTGGGAAAATCAATTTTCATTAAAAAATTGTTCTCTTTAATTTTGTTTCCAAGACCTGGGGGGTTATTGTGTTACTATACCAGATTCAATCGGTATCAAATCGACACGGTGTTTTGGCAGTTCTTGGCGATTTTGCTTCTTAATTTTTAGTTAATTTATCTCAGATAATGAACACGATGATCACAGAAACAAAATATTATATAAAAATTGGCTAGTACAGTCATAAAACGTTATCGATTTTGTAAACGATATAATCGGAAGCTTACACAATAGCCCTACATGCCTATCTTATTTCCGCAAGTGCCTTGACTTTACTACAATTAGTATCTCTGTGCTACAATGAACTTTTTCCTCATTTGTGCTAAAAAACTCTTTCTAGTACCTAAATATCTCTCTTCCCCTTTATTTCTCCTTTTTTATACCAAGTCTTAAAGAAATTGTTATTTTGTATCAAGTGTCCAATAACTATCTCTTTTTATCCCTACACTCAACTAGAATTCGCGGTTGTATACTTTTGATAATTGGTTTAACAGGTTATTCAAGATCAACTAACTATAGTTTCGATAACATTATCTAAATATTTACTTACTACATCAGTAAGCAGTAAGCCAGCAATCATAGGCGACTGCGACCCGACCAAGTTAGACACGAAGTTGCTGATACTAATCACAGTGCCAGCGAAGTTTGGAGTCATATCTATGGGGTTTACCTGTCGAAATAATTGAAATTGAACATTACTACTATTACACTACCTATACAAGGTGTTACAAAAGTAAAAATAAACATTAAAAACTTCCACTTCCATATTATAAATTGTTTTTTTATTACCCATGTAAGTAAGTATATAATTGTATTAAGTTAGATTAATAAAGCATTTATTTCATAAAAAAAAACGTTTAAGGGGGTTGTTTAGATTATCAAACTGAACAACTTTCAGTACGGGACCAACATCGAAATCGCAAAAAAAAAACAGCTGCTCCATACATTTGAGTCAAGTAGCGTACAGCTGTTTTGTATGGAGCAGCAGATTTTTTTTGCATTTCCAGAGGGTGACTCCATAGTGTAAATTATTCACTTTGATAGTCTGAATTCACTGTTTCAGTATTTGCTAGGCTGTCACTCTCTGTATTCAGAGCTGGAGTACATATTTACCCTTAAAATCAAACGGAGTTCTTTTATCGCATTTTTTAATACAGCTAATGATTACAAAGGCACGATTAAAACTCATGTGTGCCAGTAAACCAGATACCAGTCCACCGCGTAGTCACATGATTATTATAATCAAAAGCTTCATACATGCGGCCGCTGTCGCTACACTCACACATAATGGGCGTAAGAGGTCGTACAGCCAGCATCAGAGAAATCGAACCCCCCTGCGCTTATACAGATTATGATAGAGGGGTCAGGTTTCTCTGATGCTGACTGTACGAACGCGCACCTGTTCACATACCCCGGAAGAATATGTGCACCTGTTTGTACTCTAACGCATGCTATCTATTTGTGCAAGTGCACCGACAGCGTAGCGCAGCGACCGCATTATTCCGAGAGCGTATCCACGCTGCATTCAAACGAAATCTGGTGATATTTTCAATGCGTTGAAATCAGAAATAATCTAAAAACTAATCTCAATATGTTTGTATGTAGTCAGATTTTCGTTAAAATATACAGATTTAATGCCTAGCATTAATTTAAGATTTTTATGGAAATCTTTGAGGCACTGTAACTATAAAACTATAATTTTAACGAAAATATGACTTCATACGAACATAGAGATTAGTTTCTAGATTAGATTGTTTGGTTATTATTGAAAATATCGCCAGACTTGTTTGTATGGAGCGCGCTCCGAATTATATTCCCTTTAAGCTTTCGATATGGAAGGATATTTAATCATGGTAACCACGTGACGGATCGGGTAGAGGAGATCGGTACAAATCATTGTAACTGTAAGCTAACCATGAATCCAACATGAGCGGAGATCTTAAAAGCACAGATGATTATAAGCAGCGATTCCACCACGTAAATGTTTTTCGGAACAAACGCTAGAGCTACCAAACCTATTGAAGGCGGCACGCATCCTGAAAAATAAGCGAAAATCTATTTATTTTTAGCAAGTATGCGAAAGTAGAAGACATTTAGCTGTAATATTGTTTTTTTTTTAGTTTTGAAGTCGATTTTAATAATACTTAGGATTTATGCATATGCTCACGACTATATTCCCCGAGGGGGTAGTCAGAGATATTCTGAAACCTCAGAAAATCACATCATCATCATTTATGACATTATAAAAATAATACTAAGGGCCTGGTTCACCACTTTCGAATAAATCGGATAAGCTAACAAGAACTTATCTAAAAGTGGTGAAACAGGCCCTAAAATATAGTGGTGGTCGGTGGCGCGTAGAGGTCTGTCACAGTAACATTAACAATGCTGGCGGTTTTTAGATGGAAGATCTTACCATGAAACTGAATAACATTTCTCTATATTATTATGAAAAATCGGCTCTTCCATAGAAAACTGTAAACGTACTGGACGCTAATACTAATATTATTATACATATGGGACAGCAAATTTTTATGCGCAAAAAAATCGTTCTCAATGGAAGAGCTGATTTGTCATTCGAGATTTTGATGTTGGTCACATTTCTAATTATAAAACATAAATATGAATAGCAAGATCACATGAAAAAACCATATTAAACCTACCTAGTGAGTTGGCAATTTTCCTAGCATTGGTGACGCTAACAATCTTCCTAACAATCAACATATCAGTGAACCAGTTAAAGAAGAAATTGGTGAACCACATCACGAGGAAAGGAAGAGCTGTCAGAAGACCATTCTGCAAACAGTATGTAATAAGCACGATTCATAGAACATGAAACAAAAAGGAAGTCATAATAATTTCCGAGACTATAAACTCCAAAAATGATGATTTCTTGCAAGTGTAGAGATGCTGTAAACCTATGGAATTGAAAAGGTGACTGTTACCATCATGCAGTGAAGACAAAAGACTGGAAATTTATTCTAAAAACGTGAACATTGAACATCGTGGTCCAACAATATCAATATTCCATTTTTGACTATTTGACAAAATATTAAATTTATCAATTGTCTTATATAAACCATACAATTCGCAATTAAATAAAACTGTTATCTTAGTCAAATATTGACTTACCGTTTTAATATTAACGCCCATGACTTTATCCATGAAAGAAGGTACTTCAGTGAAGAGAGTGAGCTGGCCCCAGGTCTGGCCGATGTGCGCAAGAACAATAGCGTACAGAGCACGCGTGCGCAGTATACGTGCCCATGGAACTGGGAGGCGATTCTAAAAATAGTAAAGGATTTGCATTAGAAACCCAAATGAATAAGTATTTTGTTCCTTCTTTATTATGAGTAGGTACATAAATAGCTTCTGAGTCTTACTGGGAAAGTTAGACTGATGCATGGTGTAATAATACGGCATATCACAAATATAAGAAAGAGTATCCAGTACTACATACTAATGGACACCAATTTTAACCTCACCCCCGCGAAAAATGCACGAAATGTAGTATTCCTGTCTCGCTAGCACTCACTCAGTGTCGCATATGCTTACCTCTTCTTTGAAATTTTCCCATTTGTATGAAATTACAGCTAAATAACGACCAGACGGAACGTGTGGTCGACGAAGATTTGATGTTTCAAACTAACTCGAGGTTGTATTTGGTTTGGTGGCCTCACTTCCGTGTTCACACGTTCCTTTTGTTCCTAAATCTGTGATTATGTTTAAATGTTAAATAATTGTCTATCACTGTTTGTACCTTCGCTTCTCCAGTTTTTTGACCAATTCCTTCTTCAATGTATCGTCTCTCAGCCATTGAAATCTTCGGATGTTGTGCCGGAGTATCAGCAATCATGACATGTACAATCACACTGATTATGCAACATTGGATCCCGAAGAATCTGAAGATACCCGGCCATCCAAGTGGTGATGAAGCAATGAATCCAGTTATTGGCAGTCCTAGCACCGTTCCAAAAGCTTGACCTAAGTATAATCCAAAGGATATTATCAATTGGCTTCAAGAATCTTATAATATCGGCGGCGAAAGTTGTTGTAGCAATTTGTTCGCTAGCCTGCCTTTAACAATCGCTACCTACCTACAAGACAGAAGGCAACCAGTTTCCTTCACTTTTATTTGTGAGAAGATTGCTAATTATGAATAGCGGTCCAAAATATTGTTTCTTGGGTAGAGGCCTCATTTAGTAATTATAAGTGTCGCAAAAATCAATGTGAACCAAAAATCTATCAATGTTAAGTATCATATTATATATCGTATCAGATCATTACTGATTAAAGTTAAGCTCAACATACCTCCTGCTGCAAATCCAGCTAATCTGGAACGTTCTTCTAAAGGAGCCCATAATCCAAAGAATGTGTACATTGCTGGTACGACACAAGCTTGAGTAAGGCCTTGGAGTATTCTGCATATCATGGTGCATATCCAACCTCCCTAGGAAATAAATGCCCGTTAGAGCCTTTTCGAGCTAGTCAAGCGGCGTTTCCTTGACGCTGTGTCGTTCCATACTGATTCTATCTAGGACAAGGTATAGTTCGTCCTAGGATTTTATAAATATAATAATTATTTTAAGCGCGTAAATCGTCACGCGGGACGTCAAATTAAAAGCACTGCGTTGGGAAGGGATCTTATGAACTATATTTTTACCGATCACGATTGGAAAATCGAGCTGTTTTGAACAAAACGCATTTAATGAGAAGAAGTTTATGACCCTTCTTTCAATATATAGAAACACTCAGGTAGGACTGGATAATTAAAATCTTTCTGTTGTAATAAACAGATCAGCATAAGCAGTGTAGTAAGTCCTTGAAGTAATATAATCTAGTTAGGACTTTTATTTTCATGGTCAACAACAAATTTCCATGAAAACTTGTTATAAAAATGACATGAATACTTACATAGTACGCCACCCATGGAAAACAAAATGAAGAGACACCGTTAAACATCAAAGCTCCAGCCAGCAATCTCTTAGATCCAAACCTATGAGCTAATTTACCAGCTGGTATCTGAAGCACCATATATCCCCAGAAAAAGGATGACATGATCGTGTCCTGTTTCTTTTTATCCCAAGTGAATAGTGGGTACTGTACAGAAAGATTGTGCTTGGTTAAAAACTTTATAACTTTAGGGGTAGCATTGGAACGAAAAGAAAAGAATTCCTAAGCTATTGGGAGTAAATTTGTTACAACTTACCGGTGGTTTCAACAGTAAAGCATTAAGAAGTTCATTAGGCTTAAAAATTGCTTTTGGTACACTACTACTATTTTCGTTATCCAAAATTACGTCATTAATATTTCCTATCTTTCCTTCGCTGTTATTTCCAATAAGGATCCCACTATTGTTGAAAACATTAGTTTTATTGACTGTGAGATGAATAGGATCTATATCTGCTATCATTGCTACAAATGCTACTCCCATTACTACTCTCAGCGTGTAGGCAGAAGTGAAACAGAAGAATAAAACCAAACATTGTTGATGTCTGTAACCCCATCCTGAAACTACAAATAATTTCGTTATTGATTATAATATTATGTTATGTTATCATGGAGGCAGATGCGTTCTTAGCAGAGTTCGGTCATAACATAAACTACATCAACATCTGTTTTTTGGATTGATTGATGATAATGCTTCCTATTCTATTTCTACTGCAGAGACTGCTTCATTACGAATAGTTCGGCACGTAAGACATTAATGCAGACAGGGACTATGGGAAGATCAAGTTTACTTGAATGGGAAAATGCGTTTTGCGTTTAAGTAATATAAATATGTTATATTATTATGTTGGTCAGAGCATCGCTTGTTCATAAATGAAGCTTAAAATTAGCGAACTTCACACGTCATCATAATTTATTCTTCTGCGTATGTGGTTTTCTCTAGAACGATTTCGTTCTAGGTTTTTCTCAATTAGGGTGAATATTAGTTTTTCCACCACGCGTGCCCAATGCAGACTGTTGGAATTCCCATACGCAGATTCATCTCCACCGTAAGCAGGATTCCTCACAATGTTTTCCTTCTAACTATTTCATCTGTTGGTTGTACGTTATTATAAACATTAAATTGATGCTCACCTTTAAAGTCACAATTACTTTGTGCCATCTTATTTTTATTAAAATTTGCTTTAACATTTTCTTTGTCCTTCATAGCTTTTGTAACAAATACTCTACTGGCAGTCTTTAGAACGAATAACTTCTGTTTAATTTATTAGCTAATTACAAATGAGAATGCCTTATCATTATCAATTAATGCATAAACTATATCATAAAGCAAATAATATATTCTAGGCGTTACTAGTAACAAGGACAAAACCTCGTGATTTGCATGTGCATTACGATGATTATTCAAATTTTTCTCTAACAGTTCTTAGGTTCGGTTCCATTAACATAAAAAACTCATTAATATTCATTGAATCACTGGGATTGTTTAGAAAATTTGGTCTGTAGGATCCCATGCAAGTTCAATGGCCTGTTCTTATCTGATTAAGGTTATTGAGTGTTGAAGCTGCTGCCAGAGTACTTTGTAGTTGCCTCAATAGGTCTCTGACTAGGCTTAATATGTACCCCTATACTATTTAGAAGCTGAAGCACTATCTGCTATACTTGTATCTGATGCATGCAGGTATTCTGATGCCTTTCGAAGCAAAAAGGAGTGATGGAGGAAATACCACTAAAATGAACATATTTTCAAGACTATGTTCCCAGAAGGGGTATCTAGAGATATTCTGAAACCTCAAAGCATCCATGTTTCACTAGTACCGAAACTATGTCCAGTGTGACGGGGAGTGAACCCGTCGCCATCTGTAATGGACAGTGGGTATAATACATGCCTCGAAGCTCTAAATTGAAGCATGCAGGTTCCTTCAAGATTTTTTCCTGCACCGAAAGCCAGTGGTGTTACTAATCGTACATAAATTCCGAAAAAAATCATTGGTACGAGTTGGCCTGGACAGGGGTCGAACCATCGCCTCCTGCACGGCAGGAAAGGTTACTCGACACTGGACCACCACGCGGTTTCGACTAAAATGAGCATTCTTCCAAAAACGGGCTGCCGTTGCTTGGCTTATGGTTTTGAATAGGTACTATTAGGCGCAGAAGGTCGAGATTATATTATTTGAAAAAGTGAGTACGAATAAATTATGACCATTCCTAATAAAACCTCAATTTGCAACGTTGGACGGAGGATGAACAAATGTTTTATATGAGTTCTGGTTTTTTTGCGAATACGATCTATAATTTTTTTTTTTTAATAAATGTATTTATTTGCATTTCATTTAGCCTACTTACACACATTACACACATTGTTTGTTTATTATATTAGTTATTCGTATGGCTTTCCATTCCTGTGGAGATTCTTAAGCCATAGTTGATTCTCGGAGTTAGATCCCGGTTCTGCCGTCAAATCTTCTGGCAGGCCATTCGTCATCGATGTGTGCTCGATATTCTGTTCTCTGTTCCGGAGCACCAAAAACTTTCTGAAAACTTGACCTTGGCATGGAACGAGAACTTGACTGTTGTCTTGCTCATGTCAATAAGATATTTTGAGAACTAGGGTGTTAGCGCGGACTTTTTGGGAATACCCTTGAGCCTTAAACATTGGGGAATTCTCGACTAAATCTCGAGGAACAAAATAAATCTCCCATTCGAAAAGATGTTTATCAAAAATACACTAGTAACCCAATCAGAATCAGTTATGTTATATTTATTATGAGTCTTAATTGTTTTACAATAGCAATGATACTTACATAAGTCACCGTCTCCACGAGCAATATTATCGCCGTATCGAACCAAATTATTCCGTATACTAGTAGACCGCGGCGAACTTCATACCGCGTTAGAGTCTTCCCGAAACACGTTTGACCGTTTTTTTTAGCCCAAGTTAATGATGGATAATGTAGAATTCTAATGGTTAAAGAATTATTCAGATCGGTCCAGTAGTTTCGGAGCCTATTCAATACAAACAAACAAAAAATCTAATCTTTTCTCTTTATAATATTAGAATACAGTGTGAAGTTGATATCATTAGCATCCTTTTAAACAAAGAGTATTAGAACAACTTTTACCATGGGAGCAAACTTATCAGAGCATTAAAAAATCTGCTTTTCCATACTAAACTGCAATGCCTGCTCGACTTAATTGTATGCGACAGCTGATTTTTTTGTTGCTACGATCGGTTTACTCCCATACTAAAAATTGTTCAGTTTGATGTGTAGACTCTTAGTTTAAAAGATGCTAATGATATCAATTTCACCCTGTAGATATAGACTGAATGCTAATGTCTCGCTGCATTGAAATCGCCGTGAAGTGGTTCGGTGATAATATCGCTCGTGGAGATGACGCCTAACTACGAAGTAAATATTTACTAGAGGAAATACATAAGTAATATTTACTGGATTACTGACTTGCGTCAATCATGTTCAATGTAGTTTATTTCCACTTTCAAGTTCATTGACGTTTGATTATTTGAAATAGTGCCTCAAGAAAGATGAAGATGAGAGTTATTTACTGGCTTAATTATACTTTGCTCTCCACTAATTTTTAATAGAAATATTATTTATTTTTACTTGCTCTTGCTCTTAAACTACTTTCCCCACATACTTGTGTAACGGTTATGGAGAACTACTTGGGAGGTTCCTCCATTAAAAATGGAAGATCTTCTGCCAGTCTGGGTGTGATGCCTGGGGACTGGCCGTGGTCCATACGGTTGTGAGTTGAACCTCGTATAATATTATATTGAATCTCTGTAACAATATCTCTTGCGCGATTTATGTCTCGTATACGATTGTGAACCTTATGTGTAGCAGCTGACGGGTTATCAGTTACCAGGTCGGTCGTGCACATTTTGTGGGTGCCACATGTAGCGCCATCTGTTGGCTTCGTTGCTATAACTTGCGCTGTTGTAGATGATCTGTGTCAAGTCCCCCACAAGATTGTAAGTGCTACGTGCAACGTCCACAAATGCGCACTGTCAGTTCCTAATGTCCGTACATTTCCGACATTGCACAGGCAGTTTTCGCAAAGTTTGCGGACTTGGTATCGAGTGGGCCGCACTCTAAGCTGGCGTTGTACAAAGTTGATTTGTTCCATCTGTTGCAAACTCCGTCCAACTTTGGGTGTATTGTTGACCAATGCTCGCACTGGACTGTATGTAGGTGTTTAAAGCTTGCTTTTAGGAGATGAGGATGGGCGAGAGGCTGCAGTGAGCGTCGAGAGATAGCGAGATGATAACTTAGTATACTCTGGCATGGTGTCCCATACCATACAAATGAAATTTTAGTTTAAAAATTGCAATATATGGCGTTATGGTATCGATTTGTAATTAATGTTTACGTAAACGTATAAATTGTTACTAAAAGTACATGATCTGACTACAAAAAAAACTCATGAGCCTCGGAAAATCAAGCAATTTACTTTGCCCGAAGACTGCCCGCGTTACGGCAGTCGCGTTTCATTGTTTGACGTTGGGCATCTGTACTGTATAGTATTATATAATCTGTGACTCTGGTAAGATCGGACGGTTTTTCGGTGGGTTGGATAAAGGTTGCTAAACATTTTTTTTCTCTTGGCTGACAAAAATTGCTTCCCTAAAGAACAATAGTGCATATTGTTCACAATAAGACAAAGTATAGATACGATTTTTTTCGCTTTCCAAACTACAACAGTTTCGGCCTCACACGTGTTCAAAGTGATGGAATATTTGGTTGCGAAAAGTCACAATCAGAATTACGATTTTGTATGGATTTGCCTCCTCCAGAATTCCGTTCGGAATTCCATATTTTGTGTGTGGCAGGCGTAACACTCTCCGATACGATCAGAGATGATAACGTGTATGGGTCATTGTCATATAAGGGGTGCAAAGAAAGGAATGTGAAATGATGTTAATTTTTACCACTTTTTCATTATTAACCGAAGTAAAATAGTAAATATAACATAAATAAATTAAAAATTTAGGTCGTTTTTCTTCCTTTATCAAATAATTACCAAAAAACGTTTTTTTCTGACCACCGAAAAGGTGCAGATGACCACCAAGAAGACATCAATTGCGCTTTATTCATAAAATAAAACAAAATTCAACATACATTAATCTCAATTAAAATTTCTCTGTTGTTACATTTTATTATACTTTGTCAGATATAGGGAATTGTTACGAATTTTTACCATAAAAATATAGTAAAATATGGACCACCAAAACGACATCTTTTCGGTTCTCGTTTTTTTCATTTGACAATATGAGTATCTTCCGTGGTTTCAGTTAACGTTTCTTGATAATTTTCATCCGGTTTATTAATCTTTCATTCTCTTCTATTTATGCTAACTTAATTTTGATTCTAACTCCATTAATAATAAATAAACCTTTCTGTTTTCAAATTCCCTTTCAAAGCTCTTAAAGTGTGTCTCGAAGCAGATGAAGGAGGAGGATTTAGGGGAAGATTATGCCTATCATCCATCATTATCATCAGTTTTCGTAAATTTCACGGCAGAGGGTTCAGGGCCTATCCTTAGGAAGGGTGTATGGGATTGTTCGCCAGTTCTATTTACCACATGCTGATTGGTAGAATCCAATCAGAATTTCATCTCAACCTTCAACTCTGCAACCTGCATCCTCACAATTTTGTACTTCACCGGTTGAGATATGTGTGTGAAACAATTGAAGAAGCCGGAGAAGTTGGTGGACTTCTACTACGACCTTATTTTTTTGACTAATGCGTTTCGACTTTTTTAGTATCTCTCGTCCCTGCTTCTTCTCTAAGTTTCGGTTGTTTATTAGGCATCCTCTCATAAATAAGGGTGGCAGCGAGTGGACCATATACCACCTAAGCGGGCTCAGTTCATATTGGTGGAGAAAAGTTAAAATAACGTTGTTCCTGAAGTCGATTTGTTGGTCAGTGGTCACCAATGACCACCAAAAAGATGACCACCGAACGGAAATTTCACATTCAAATTCAGCTATCCTGAAACTATAGCGGGCTGGCTAGCCAAATATGATGCGTTTGTAAACTAGACATTAGTATGTACTGCGCTATAACGAAAATTTCACTTATTCAATAATACTTACAAATTTAATGTAGTAACCGGAAAGACGCTATGAAGTTTGACAAAAAAGTATTTTTGGGTAAACGAAAAAGATTTTCCTCTTTTTTGATGAAATGTGGATCAGGGATGCATCAAGGGATATTGATGACTTTCCTTAGAAAGGAACTATTTGTTTTTGGGAACGTTTAAGCATAAAAATGTTGAAATGTTTGGATAAAAATATGGACCACCGAAAAGACATACAACTTGTGTAACATGTGACAATCGTATTTAAATAAAAAACCGACCCACTTTTAGGATTCATATCAATAGCACATGATTTTTGAGGATTGAGAGAACTAATTAAGCTGAACAGGGCGAACATTAAGTGCAGTTTACATTTACTTTTTGCATTGCAAACTTGCATACATCTGTTTTGAACGGACCACCGAAACGGACTTTTGAGTATAAAAAACAGCAAAAATTCAGTTTATCGAATTAATTCATTAAAAAGATTTTCTTGGGTAAAAAGTATAATATAATTGTTGATTCTTTTTGCAAAAAGAAATTAAATTAAAGCATTATTTAAGAATTTACGTGTCTTGAACAATTTTTTGTCACTATATGACAATGACCCGTATACAGGGTGGCCCAGACCAGCGCAGCCGTCGTAGTATGATGCACGCGATAAGGCTATATCACTCCTTTTATTTATCTCGTTCGTTCGTGCGTAAATCAAAAGAGAGCTATAAGGCGCGACAGTGGCGTTATATTACGGCCGCAGACGGATTTTTTTGCTGCTGATTTGACATTCGAAAATCGCTGTCCTGGAGTATGATTTTTGAAAATCAAATCAGCAGTAGAAAGATGCATATCTCCATAGTAATTTTGACATTTTCCACTGCTGAGTTCAACGTATGACTATCAAAAATACCAGTCCAGGACCGAAAAGAGGAAAAAAATCAGTTCCCACCCAATTGCAAGATAATTTTTTTTTGTTATTCTCTATCTTGAGGAAAATAATTTTATTACCCTGTTTATCTGATAAAAATTTACTATGGTTAAAAATAGCAGTAAACTGACGCGGTCTGACGCATTGCAAAATGTGATAAAATCTTATCTTATCTTACTTTATAATGCTACAACTTGTATGTCTGGATGGATCTTAGTTAAGTAAATAACTCCCTGTAATAATATTTAATGTACCTATACCAAATTACGCAGAACTTCTGTGAACAGTAAGCTAACATGTCTGATTTTATTTGACAGCATGTAGCCTGGCAGAAGTGTTGCCTATTTCATTATCATAATCATCATCACTTCAGCCGATGGACGTCCACTGCCTCCCCCAAGGATCGCCAAACGACCCGTCCTGCGCTGCCCTCATCCAACGGGTTCCCGCCGCCTTCACTAGTTCATCAGTCCACCTTGTGGGGGGCCTACCCACGCTCCGTTTTCCGGTACGCGGTCGCCACTCGAGAACTTTTCGGCCCCATCGGCCATCGGTTCTACGAGCAATGCGCCTCGCTCATTGCTACTTTGCAATTCTTGGGCTATGTCCGCTACTCTGGCTACAGGCTTTCATAAACGTGATAATTGTAATTTACAATGACATTTTGAGATACCATGCCGAGAATGTTAGGACACAGTCATGTTGTTTAACGCCACTAAATAACCAGCAATGTACCTACGCTGAATTGTCATTGTTCACTGATGTTATGTTTCGGAAATAGGCCCCAGGTTGAGATACTTCCAACGATACCTGGGAATGGGCCCATTTCATAAACATGACAGTTAAAATTTAACTATGTCATTTTTTGAGCTGAAAAGTAATCTGAACTATCTACACGATATGAGAAGTGATGTGGTTTTTCTAGAAATCGATTTTAATTAATAAAACCGAAGAAAAGGGAATCTAAAGTCACCCCTTTTTTTTCCAGTTGTAAGTCCGTAATACATTATAATATAGCTCTATGCCTCTGATGGTAACATTTTCCCGTTCTATTAGATTCAGGAGTGCAAGGATAGATGTAAAAGAATAAAAAAGCATGGTTTGAAAGGTTTTATAATTTAGTATACATTTACTGGTTCTTTCGTATCTTTCTTTTTCTCGTCGTCTTGTTCTGTAAGAAAAAGTTTTCGTTAGTCGTAACTGTATTACAAGGCGATAAAGATATTTAATTATTAAGGGGGTAAACTTAAAATGCGTTTTATACTTAAGCACCCCCAGTACTTCAAACATTTTTTTTCTAAATTAAACTGCTGAATTTTTAGCATCTTAGGTGGCATTAACGAATTTAAATTTACACCCTGTATAACATGGCTGTATTGCTGTTTTGACAACGCCAGATTATTCACATCTACCAATATTACTCAAGTAGCAAATAACAATGACTTTAAAAGCCTGACCAGAAAAACAAAAAACCTGTTTTGGGGGCGCTGCAATCGACTACCTTTAACTATTATACAACAATATTGCAAGTACAGAAATTAGTTCTAATGTTTTTCCGCAACGTGGCGGGGTTACTTGTCAGGCTTTGGCAACAAAAATTTCTAGAAAAGTGTGCCAAAATGTATATGTCACATGGTCACAACAAAATTATAATAAAAGTTTTTGACCGCCCTGAAATGAATGAATTTCGTGCACAGATATGAAGTAAGTCTGTGTGTTCGCGAGATTGTTAGTAATAAGTACCAGTAGCTTCGTATCCATAGTCGTTCCAAGGTTGTAGATCAGATGACATGAAGAGTGCAAAGATGATGTTGGTGAGTACGATGAAGCCAGCTATGAGGAACAGCAGAATACGCCATTGGAAAGGGTTTGTCTGGAACAAAATTAATAATTTACTAAATCATAGAAAAAAAAGGTACGACAAATCACACAAGGTCTATTTAGTTGAATAATGGTACCAAAAAAGTAATCAAAATAAATTATAACTTATTTTTTGGAGTACAAAAAAGTATTAATGCTTCAGACCTTCAGACTATGAAACATTATTAACAAACTCAAATCGTTTGCCACATATTTGGGATGAGCATGAGAAGCAATAACCAATAAATGTCATTTGAGAAGTAAAATTGACGTCTGATAGATTTTATTTTATTTTTTGCAAGTGCTTAAAAATGTTGAATCCTCTATTCTCTCTAAAAGGCTTACGGAACCAGCCGCCGACAGTTGTGTCATACAATTTGTATTTGCGGGCTATGACGGAGATTTTTCAGGAGGTTCAGCGGGTATCAACTCGTATTTATTCGACCCTTAAAGACTCCAGGCCCTATTTAATAAAGTCATTGACAATGGCGATTCAGAGTACATTGCGGAGAATGCTAGGACACATGAAACACTGCAAGTTTAGCGTCATTAGTAACCAGCAATGTACTATAAATTGTTATTGTCAATTGTCGCGTTTATTAAACAGGGCTCTGGTAGGTAGCGGGTTCAAGAACCAATAGATCGATCGTAGATCGACGGCATCGATCGACTGGTCTGGTAGCTTTAATTGATCGACGGATACCGTTCGACTAACCAATCGATCGATTGCCGGTCGACGTCATAGGTCGACGTTGACTAATTCTATCGTCGAATGTCGATCGACAATCGACCGATTGGTCTGGTAGGAACTATCGATCGACGTCGACAAATCCATTCTACCATCTATCGATGGCATCGATCGTCGATCGATTGGTCTTGGAACATCCTAAAACTGAATTTTTCAAGCTATTGTTGAAATCAAAGGAAATAAAATACAGACCACATCAGTGACGATGTATGAGATGATGATGGGCAGAATGACCGCAATGATGTTCATAAGAGTGTTCCCTGTCGCCATGAGGGCGCCACTGTAGTTTGGAGCCAAGTCAATGTAGTTCACCTGAAAGTAAAGAAAAAAAAAGGCATTTTTATAGACGTTTTGTTTATGGAAACAGTAGCTTTCCAACTGTATAAAATACTTGTGTAACATGGGGATAAATATAAAGCGACAAAAATGCCGAATCCTATACAAAACTTGTGGAGGTCCAGGAGTGCGATTTTTGAATATCACACGTTCAAATCATTATCAGAAAGATGCATAATCGTCATTTTTACATTTTCTACCGCTGATTACAATTTGTGATGTTCAAAAATTGCACTCCAGTAGCGAAAAGCCTCGCTTTCCGTGCTGGAGGCGAAAGTTCGATCCCTACACGATGATTTTTTTAGTATTTTATGTAATAATACCGACGGCTCTCAAACGCTGAAGGAAAAATCGTGAGGAAACCTGCATACGCTAAAGAAGAAATTATAATTAGTATAGTTCTGTTTTCCTCTCACTAAACGGTTTGCTGGAACATCACGACTCGTTGTAATTTTTCATAATTATGAATGTGGTTGTGTCCCTCTCACCCTTATTCGTGAAAGGAGGCCTTTGCCCTGCAGTGGGATTCTACAGGCTAGAACTTACTTACTTACTTACTATGAATGTTGTTATTGCAGTTTAGTATGGAACAACAGATTTTTGGCGCTGACAGGTTTGCTCCGATAGTAAAAGTTGTTCAGATTGATGGGTAGAGTACCCTGTACTGAATAAATTATTTTGACTTTTACTTTGGACATCTTCTTTTGGTAAAACTCCACTCGAATAGGTTTTTGATCTTACCATCCAACCAGTATGTCCTCCACCATGGGTCGCTAGCGCAATAACAAGGCATAACACTGCCAAAGTTGTGTTGGAAGTGAAAGATACTGCGATCAGACATAACGCTGAACCGACGTTAGCTGAAATTAAAAAAAAACGTTATATTGTATACAGGGTATAAATAAATAATAAAAATAAAAATAAAAAGAACTTTATTCATCCACACATTTTGCAGTTGCTTTCATAATTTAAATATAAATATCCCTCCTATATTGCACAAAGCATCCTGGTAAAACTTTAGGGGGTGTTTCAGACCATCAAACTAAACAACTTTCACTATGGAACCAACACCGAAGTTGCAAAAAAAAATCTGCTGGCATTTGGTAATGCAGTTTTGTATGAAACAGCTGATATTGTTTTCGCGATTTCGAAGTTGGTTTCATAGTTGTATGGTCTGAAGAACCACCTTAAGTATAACTAGGGTGTTTTGTAACACGTTACACCCGACCCTGTATATCATAAATGAATTCCTGTTTCCCTTGGTCACGCCATCACTCGAGAACGGCTGGACCGGTTGCGATGAAACTTTGGTGGGCTGTTGTGACAGGGAAGGTTTATAAACAAAAAAACGGCCAGGTGTGTCGGGAAACACTGATTCTGAGGCGGTACGAAGTTCGAAGGGTCAGCTAATACCACATAAATAAATAGGCAACGTCTATCATAGATAATACGTCACTAAATTCTAAAACCAAAACAACAAATAAAAAGTTTTTTTCGTACCTACTGTGTTTGAGATTATTCTAGCTTGCTTGATTGTTAAAATTTTCTTGTTTGTGCAATAGTCTGATAAATATCCCATTCCAATTGAGGCTGTGAAGTTCGCTAAATATGGCAGCGATGATAAAACGCCACTCTGAAAATGTTATTTCAAAAGTTGTTTTTACTTCTTTGTAAGTTGAGAATGGCGAACAAATTGCGACGGGCTGACACACCGTCACACGAGTTTCGGTATTGCTAGTGAAATGTGGATTTTCTGAGGTTTTAGATAATATATCTGACTACCCCCTCGCGGAATATAGTCGTGAGCATATGCTTATGCTAAGTTGAAAATGATGATGATGAGAACAATTGAATGGTTGGTTGAATTTTGTTCTCTGATTTAGAAGTCTCGGAATTATTAATAGGATAAAAGCATATAAGCGCGGTTCGGAAAGTTACGAATTCAAGTTCCGTTCGAGACAAACGTTTTTAATCAATAAAATATATGCCTTTTCAAACTCTCAAAACACCGCCATGCGAGCGCTACGCTAAAATCGCTAACGGCTCTAAAACTGTTTCTACCAATCAGCATTGGGCACGCGTGGTGGACTAACGCCTAAACATCCTCTAGACGGTAGGCCTATGCCCTGCAGTGGGACGTACTTATATAGGCTGATGATGATTTACTCATTGAAATAATAATTTGTATCATTAATAATTTTGTAATAGGCAAACAGAAATATTAAGTGAGTAAAGAAACCTCGAAGTAAATAAGAAATTTAACAATTTTGCGTAAAACAAGGTATAGATAAGAGAGGTAAGGTAAGGTAATAGAGATAAGAATAAATGACAAGGCTGCAATTTCACAACATTGGAGACAGCTCAAACTGCGTTCAAACTTTACCAAGTCGGCTTTATTTGCATTACGCAATTCTAGTCTAAACATTTCAGATTCTCTCGCCACGCGGCTGATAAACCTATGAAAAGATATCACATTGACCACTCTTTAAGGGGCTACCTGCCGGTTTTGGGTAATTTTGTAACCATTTTATTCATTAACTATGGCACTTTTTGAGCTGAAATTTAAACTGAACCATCTACAGGATATGAGAACTGATGTGGTTTTTCTAGAAATTGATTTTAATGAATAAAACCGAAGAAAAGGGACTCTAACACCCCTTTTTTTCCAGTTGTAACCATTTTACTCTTACATTTTTAATCGGAACAAAATGAAAATTTACTATATCGTTCACAATACAATTTAGAATGACGTGGTTTTTTTGCTTTTTCGAAATTAATAAAAAATCATCGAATTTTTCAAAGAAAACAGCTAAATTCTGACCGGAGCCACGCGCTCTTTCTCATCGATTAGTATGGAGTGTGAGTGAGAGGAGAGTGGTCCACGGCTGATACGCCTTAACATCGGGTTTTTCTCTATTGCTAGAGGATGGCAGTTAGCTCCGTTTATTTCTGCCCATCTTTCGCCAAATGAAACAACCTTTATCTATTCTAGTGTATGCTTTGATGTACTATCGTGGACTTTTCCGCCTGACCACCAACTAGGCTCATTTTTGCTTGCATACTAAAAAACAAAAGCGCTGTCTAGACCTGCTCTATTGATGAATAGATGAATGTATAATAAATGAATAAGCATATGCTCACGACTATATTCACCGAGGGGGTAGTCAGACATATTCTGAAACCTCAGAACATCCACGTTTTACTAGTCGTACCGAAAACTTTGTCCAGTGTGACAGGCTGTCGCGTCGCCACTTATAATGGACAGTGGGTAGAATACATGTCTCGAAATTGAAGCATGCAGGTTTCCTCACGATGTTTTCCTTCACCGAAAAGCCAGTGGTGTTTCAAATCGTATATAAATTCCGAAAATAATTGGTACGAGTCGGCCTGGACGGGGATCGAACCATCGTCTCCTGCACGGCAGGCAAGGTTAGGCAATGAATTAATAGTTTCCCAAAAATAAATTACAGGTGGACCAGAATCTGATTAAAATATAGGGCAATCAAATTAGATTACGTCAAAAATGAGATTAGAGCGATTTACACACTGCGTCTGTTTGCAGCGCAGAAGTGCTGCAAAAATTATCATATGAGTTGCGATGCAGCATCGATGCAAACGCGATAAAGCATGGATGCAAACGAAATAAAGCCACGATGCAAAAGTTTCGTAATATTATGTATTTTGATCAGTTATTCGTCGACAGCCTTTGCCACAATGTACACGCGTGTGTTCATCGATACAAACATGTGTGTGTATCGCTTCGATAGTACACCTGATAGCCACTGATCTTTTAAGAAAAACAAACTTACGTTTTTTATGTTCACTTTTTGAATAAAATGCAGGTACGATGGCATTTGTGTAAAGTAGAAAATGAAAGCTATGGAGCTGCCGATGTGTGTCGCGAATATGGCCCACACGTGTTTTGAGGTCAGTAATGCCTTCCAAGGAGTCACCCGTTTCTGAAATAAAAGCATATTGACTTATCATAACATTTTATCAAAATAACTGAACAACTCACCTCTACAGATTTGCGTATTGTTACAAATAGTTATTCAATTGTCAGTAGTACCGAAACTCTGTCCAGTGTGACCAAGATCCGACTATTATTCACCTATTTGTTTTGTGAACGAAATATGATTTAAGTGAAGGTTTATACAGGGGTCCATAGGTTTGTGGGGACTTGCCATAGATGTCAACACCCACAAGTTATAGCAAAGAAGCTAACAGATGGCCATACCTTCGCTCTCAGAAATATGCTCCATACAAAGACAACGTTCACCGTAAATAGGTAACTCGTAACCTACTACAAATAAGGTTCACAATCGAATGCGAGACATAAATCGCGCAAGAGAAATAATCACAGAGATTCGATATATGTACAAGGTCCAACTAAGAACTGTTGGACCACGGCCGGTCCAAAGGCTTCACACTAAGCCTGGTGGAAGATCTTCCCTTTTCAATGGAGGAACATTCCCAAGTAGCACCTCCATACAACGCCGCCGGATTGCCTACCAAAATCTTGCCGCAAGTACCTTTAGCATGATGTTAGGCTAGGGTATCATTTTTTCCACCGATCTGTTTGGGAAGTAAATGAGATGCCATGAAGGAGACAAATCTATTGAACTGGACTAGAGTTTCCACCTCTCAGTTTACCACTTCGCAACTCTAGGGTTTAAATGATTTCTTTGAACCTGGCACCTCAATTACTTCCCAAACTGATAGGTGGAAAAAATTGTATCATAAATCATCATTGTAAAGGTAATTGCGGCAAGATGTTGCTATGGAACCCGGTGGCGTTGTATAAACTCCTTTATAAACTTTCACTTAAATCACATTTCGTTCACCAAACAACTAAGTTCATAATTTTGAGGTCGGATCTTGGTGATCAAATTCGATTAAAGTTTTTTTACCGTGAAGCAGGTCATGATCTCAAAATCGTTTCCTTCGCAATCTTAAATTTCTTCAATAAAGAGAAGAGAAGATGACCTTTATCCAGAAGTAAGCCCGTACAGTACATCAGCCCCGGTACTATTGATCTACCAATAAGGTTACCGATTTCCGTTTTGAAATTGTTGTCTGGAAGAAATCGCTTCTTAGCGAAAATATCGCCTTATTTTGTGCCTCTTGTATTTTGCTATGGTGTCAAATAAAGTATATTAATTAATTGATTGTATGACCTACAGGGGCTACAGTACAAAAAATGTATAAAACCTCATTTAAACCAACCTGTTGAACCAACCAACCAGGGACGTTACTTCTTCCTAGCAACCAACCAACCAACCTGTGTTTTTCGGAATTTATGTACGATTTGTAACACCACTGGCTTTTTGGTGAAGGAAAAGATCGTGAGAAAACCTGCATGCTGACCATTTGTACGCACTGTCCATTATAAGTGGCGACGGGCTCACCCCCCGTCACACTGGACAGAGTTTCGGTACTACTGGTGAAACGTGGATGTTCTGAGGTTTCAAAATATCTCTGACTACCCCCTCAGGGAATATAGTCGTGAGCATATGCTATGCTATGCTAAACTAACCTGTTCTACTCCATCGCAGACTCGTCCCAGAATAAAATTCTTTTCATCTTGACTAATCGTCTTATGCTGCATCGGAGTTGCTGCTCCGAATATTGTTAGCAGTACAAACATGATCACGCATAGAACACCGGTGACCCAGAAAGTAGACGGCCAGCCCAAAGAAGACGCTGCCAGAAAACCTCCGATTTGAAATGCTAATATAGTTCCAATCATTGAACCTGAAATAGATATCGGTAGGTATCTAAGTTATTGAAGATATCTACGAATTTAGTCTTTAGGCTTAAATTAGTTGGCATATTTGTGGTTATATTTTCTGATGAATCTCCTTTAATAAAACCCATAGTTATTATGAATTGAAATTCCAAGCAATTTAGGTTTCTATAGGCTTCTTGTAAACCTGAATGACCACTATATCAGTGGCTCGTTCAAATGAAGTAGTCATTTTCGTAATTTGTTGAATAAACACAATAGAAATCAATTTTAATGCCTATTATCTTTTAAATTATTCCAACTTATAATAAAGTCATTACTTTTAATGCTTCTGCTACTTCAATATCGCTTTACGATAAGAAATTAAGACAGCAAAATAATAGTAGCCGGGTTTTTTCACTTACCCACGTAAATATAGTTTCCCATTCTTCCCCTCTCACTAAGAGGTACCCACTTGGCTATGAGGGTATGAATAGATGGATATGTTCCAGCTTGAGTGAGGCCAATGACTATGCGGCTCAAACAAAGTGCTTTCCAACCTCCCTGTAATAGTGTGAAATAATTTTATTAGAAGGCAAATGCCCCCTTTGCCCAGCAGTGAGATGAAAAAAAAATGTATACACTACAATGTACAATTTCTAAATATAATGGGCATGATCAATGACATTCTATACACACACATGGACTCTTTCTGGTGGAAGTCTTTCTAGCTGGCTTTGCAATATTATCATCAACCAAATGAATACCATCCGTATTCAGAAATCCGGGACCTAGTTTAGATCTAGTCATATTTTATTTCTCTTTTTGCCTACGCCTTGATCAGGATCTTCTCCACTATGCTTTGATCATCGTGGAAGACTCTGTGGTAGTATAATGCTCACCGTAATGATTTCTTTAAAAACGTATTACAAAATGCTTACCCAAACAGCCAACCAAGGCGACAGTATAGATACGATGGCAGTTGACATCAAACCGATCTGCAACGGAAGTTTTCCACCAAATTTTTGACATACCAGGCCCATGGGAAACATCATAATAGCATAGCCGACGAAAAATGACCCCAGAAGCATATCTTGTACCGATTTCGACCAGGCGTATGTCTGAAAAAGATTAGCATCGTTTTTGGAATCAACATAATTAAATAGCATTGTGGTCGGTACTTTAAATTTAATTATGTGAAAGTGTGTTGTCAAACATACTAGTAATATTAAAAATTTCTGTTTTTACTAACTTCATGATTTTTATTGGTAATTCGTAATCTTAAAAAATATTGTACCTACAAGTCATTTACATACATCCAGTAACTTGCCCTCTTGAACAAGTTTGTCTCTACTATAAATTTTGTCTATTTTTACTAATCCTTATTTGAGATCAGCTATGTCTTTAGTTTTACAATTGTTTGTGTACTGGTTTAAGATTTGTTTGATTTTATCTTCTTCTTAATTTATGACATTATTTATTTTCTTGTTGTCTGTTTTCTTTTATTTATTTTCATGGTTAGAAAGCTAATATTTGGCATTACGACACATTATCTTTAGATTTGACCAACAATATGTAATGACTTATGACTCTGTACTCTATCGACAGATTTTGGTTTTCCTATAATCTAAGAGCAGTTAACTGTAATGTATAACAAAGATTTATTAATTCTTACCCTGTAAACATTCCAAATACTGTCAGGCCTTTTCAATATTGCTGTTTGTTCTTCAATTGTTTCGTTACCGACAGTAGTCTCAATAACTTCTAACTCTTTTGTATCATTTAGAGTTATATTTAATAGTGTATCATTGTGGTTCTTTGGTATAATACTACTATCGTCGATCATAGCAACTACAGTGACTCCCAAATGAGCTCTGCCAAGAAATGAAATACTGAGACTTGAAAAAATCAGTAAGGCCTGTACGTGACGAACTCCAAAACCGTAATGTAGTCTTTCTTTTTGATTTTCTGAAAATTAATATGTCCGAGCATAATTTCAGTGTGTTAGGAAAAGTGGTTGATGTAGAGTCAGCATCAGAGAAACCAGACCCTATTTCTAAATCTTTATAACCTCAAGATAATTAGATTTCTCATATGCTGACCGTAAAAAGATTTGAAAGAATTGATTCGAATTGAATTGAGCTGGAAAAACTGAGGAGACCGATAGTCTCAATGCGTAGTGTGGAGACCAGGAACTGGAAAACGAGGCTTAGGACGCTCTCTTTCACCACTAAATCTCCGACCTACCTAAGCCAGCGTATAGCTGGTAGAGGTTGGATGAAGAAGATCATTGTAGTTTTATGACGCGCCTTGGAAGAGGCCTACGTTCAGTAGTGGGTTGACGATAACTTTTTAAATAGGTGTCTTTTTTTTAATTTTGAATAACTAATACAGCACTGCTCAGGGAGCAACGACTGCTTTTTACTGCGGACTATTGGAGGGACCACGAATGGTCTACCGAGCCAAATGAATGATCTTTAGTAACCTGCCCAAGGGGCACCCATAATGGGTACGGACCTTGGCAATGGGCGTTGCTAGGACTACGCGGCACTACAACGTAGGGGTAGTGGGGATTGGTGACAGTGGGTGTCAAATAAGTGATTCTTCTTATCGTGTGGGCAGCAGGCCCTGGTGTCAGAGTTTATTCAAACCGCCTTACGGCCTCTGACATGGTTTTTTATGTAACGACTACTACCACCAGAGATAGTAGCCGGGACCAACAGCTTAACGTGCCATCCGAAGCACAGAATCATTTTTCTTTTCAGACAATCAAGTGATTCAGCCTGCAATGTCCTAACCAACTGGGGAAGAACGCACGATTCACTAGGAGTACCGAAACTCTGTCCAGTGTGACGTGGAGTGAGCCCGTCGCCACTAAAAGAGAGGTTAGAGAAGAGAGAGAGAAACTTTCTTACCATTTTGAGCTCCATTTTCTGCAGTCGAAACTTTTTCGTACACATTTTTTTCTTTTTCCATCTTTAATTTGATAATTTCAGAACCTTACCGGCCGGCCATGCCCATGGCAGCAACGTTTAATAACTATAATAATAATTGATAAAGTCATCACGTCAACTAGAATCTACCTTGTTTGACAACATAGATTAAATGGAGAGAAAAAAACAAGCTTGTATCATTTTATATTGTAACGTTGTAACTATACGTCGGAAACGAATTTTGTGCAGTAGGTGATTGTTATTTGGCTAATTAAAGGTTATTTCTATTGTAACCTTGTGGACTCATTACTACCTACCTAACTACCTACCTGTGGCTCACTACTGGTCACAATATTAAATTTTAATAGTTGTTCTGTATGATGAAAACAATCACCCTTAAAGAAATGTAACTGTCTACCCTAACACCCTGTATACAATTGTACAATTAAATACGATACTTACATTATTAAATGCAGCATGTATGTGACTCTATCAAACCTACCCTAACCTACAGTTTTGAAGCTACCTTTCTGCCCCGCAAGCAACAAGCAAGCAAGCGAACAGCGAGCAAACAGGCATGCAGCAAGCAAGCAAACATGCAGCATCCAAGCAAGCACGTTGATGCTTTCTTGACTATGAAACAGAAAATCGTATATTTCTTTTTTCCTATTCTTCCTTTCTTCTTTGATTAATTAATTACGGGTTCATTCAGCTGTTCATTAATTTGAGTCGATAGGCATTGCAGTGTAGTATGGAACAGCAGATATTTTATTTAGTGATTTCTTTTTTGCTTCCATTGTAAAAGTTGTTCAGTTTTATGTTCTGAACCACCCCTAAAATTAGTCACCTCTCTGTCAAATTGTAGTCGTCGTCGTTGAAAACATCACATCAGCTCTCTTTTTCTACACAACATGCGCTTTGCTGAATAGAAAAAAAAACCTCTTCCTGCATTTTTCACGGAGCGAAAGTCACGCTTGCCACGAAATGTAGATAGTTTAGAAATAATCCGGGTTGCCTACAAGTAGAGAAATCATACTAAAGGAGCTGGTAGGTATAAATGTCATTATACTAGTTTTTATCGCTTCTTCTGTTTTATTATCTCTAGTTACCTACACATCAAACGTTTGTCGGTTATCTTAACCAATTATAATTTATCTGAGAAGAAACAATACTAAGCTACTGCTGCTAATACAAATATGAAATAATTTATGTTCTGATAGTAACCTTTTATTACAGCTATAATTATATTCGTAACTTTATTATGTTCAAGGTCAAAATTGTTTATTCAAATAAGTATCATTTAATAACTTTAATGGCAAATGGCAAAATCTGGATTTGATTAAGCCATCAATGCCTTTTTGATAAGACTTAATGCATTTGAAATAGTCTTAGAATGGTCTTGTAGTGTTGTACAAAGCCCGTTTTGGGCACAAACTGCAAAATTATATTCTTAGCTTTGTTTTATTCAGTCAAAATTGTTTATTCAAAAAATAAGTAGGTACAGCTATCATTCAATAACTTTACTAATAACCCAACTAGCAAAATGTGGTTTTGAATAAGCGCCAATGCCTTTTTAATAGGACTTAATGCATTTTGAAATAGTCTTCTAGTGTTGTACAAGACCCGTTTTGGACACAAACTACAAATTTATGTTCTTGTCAGTTACGAAATGAATCTCGGAGTGTTTGTGACTTTAAATTAAATAAGTACTTAATAATGTTCCGTGAAAGTGGACGTCCATGGCCGAGATGATGATGATGATGACGACTTAATTATTGACAACAAAAATAAAGCGGTCACCACGCGATCTTATAACTGCGAGTAATTATGTGACTAGCTACAACCAGTTCTATGAGCGAAGGTGAAATTTTCGTTGTGTATTTGTGATAGGTACCTTTTCAATTTATTAAGTTAATTTAGTCCATTAAGGCCCTCTTATCCGAGTGCAAGCGTCTCTTTCTTGCAAGCATAAGTTTGCAATTAGCCATCCCGCTCCAATTGGTTCAACGTTCAAACGTGTTTTTCATCAATATCTTTGCTCATGGGTGTTTCTAAGCTCCAAATTTTACGAATTTCACTCGAAATATTTGATGTATTTAGTTAAGTACAAGAACAAAAAGTTAAATATCAGCAGTTTAATCATAGTATTGAAAAAACATAATAAAAAGGGGTAACTTTGGGATTTTTTCTATCGAGTAAATTTTTTTTTTTTTAATTTATTTATGTTTATTCACAAATTCTTTTAAATACATTTTTTCTCTAAAACTCCATTGGGAGTTTAGCTGGAGCTCTATAGCTACTGCACGTAGTAACAAAATTGCACATACACGGTAATACCATATTTAGGGCCCGTTTCACCACCCCCGAGTAAGCCCCTGCTAGCCTATCCGACAGATACCTTGACATAATTTTATACAAAGTATTGTGGGGTTGGTTGCCGGCAGATAGGCGGAGATAGGGCGCAGGTGAATGAAGCTCGAAAGAGATGATGTTTGAAATAAGAACGCGATAATTAAGTTAGGATGGTGCAATTATAATGACTATAGAATTGAACATAAAAATAATAACATTCGAATTAACAAATTGCGTGTGAAAAAATATCAAAGTTATTTTTCTGACGGCTTGTCGTCAAGGCAACTCTCCACCTCTAATAGAGTTTTATCGGTGAGCAAAGAGTCCGCCACAGTATGTCAAACCATCCGTCGGACAAGCCAACAGAACCCACCCAGAAGTGGTGAAACAGGCCCCTAAACTATCAGTTACAGGTTCAGTAGTACATGGGTTTTAATTTTATTTTTAACAATATTTTTACTTGCATTTAGGCATTTGAACTCAAGTGGAAGGTTATTAAATATCTTCTTCTACTATTTAATCTAATCGTATTATTGAGAACCATCGCCAATCCGCCAGACCCTTAAATATGACATAATATCATTTCAGACTTTAAAACACTGTTTAAAACACTTTCATTCGTGTTCAAAAAACGGCCTCGACTGGATAATAGCGTCTTAATTACGTGAGGTAATTTTGGTAATTTTTCGAATACTGCACCGTAGAGTTCGGTAGGTTAGCACAGTACAGCGCGGTAAAGATATTGCAATTGCCGACTAAGCTTAAAGAATCTAATGTTTGACAAGCATTCTCTCCCCGATCCCCAATTTGTGAACTCCCATTAAAAATAATTCCCAAAATTATGGGAAATGTCAGTGAGATGGATCTTAGGTCGCGGACACAAATAATGTGTTTAATTTAAAAGGAGATTACCATACTTATTCTGTCTACAAGTTGGGATACTTTTTAAAATGGAGACGTAAACAAAAGGTTCTTCGTTTGAAGGAAAAGTTTGCATGTTTGGGAATTAAGTATCTTAGGAATTCATCATCATTAGCTTACACAGGGTGTTAGGTTAAACAGTTGCATTAGGGTGATTGTACCCATGATACTGAACAACTTTCCCTGAGAAACATATTATATAGGAAAATCGTATTTTTTGTTGACTTTTTTACAGTTACAGACTGCGACTTTTTGCAGCGAAAAAAAAACGCGCGTTTGTCTATCGCATGACTTTATTGCTACAATAGCAATTAACAGGCGTTTGTATCGATTCAAACGTATGATTGTAGGGATGCACACGCGCGTGTGCATTGTGGCAAAGGCTGTCGACGAATAACTGATCAAATATTACGAAAGTTTTCGCGTTTTCATCTATGCTTTATCGCGTTTGTATCGATGCTGAGTCGCGACTCAATCGATGTTTTTTTGCAGCACTTCTGCGCTGCAAAAAGTCACAGTATGTTTTTACATGGCTCTAATATTAATAATACCCCAGTGTTGATTACCTCTAAAATTTTATTTCCCTATTTGCCATCAGATTCTGGTCCACCTATAGACAAGATGACGGAGATTTGTTAACTTATGTTATTGACTCTGTTTTCCAGTATAGGATAACCTCTTATGTAATCAATTTTATTGATGTTTGATGATCAGACCATCAAACTGAACAACTTTTTCTATGACACCAATACCGAAATCGCGAAAAAAAAATCTGCTCTTCCATACAAACCTGCAAACCTACTCAAGCTAAATGTATGGGATAGCAGATTTTTTTTCGCGATTACGATTTTAGTCCCATAGAGAAAGTTGTTCAGTTTGATGGTCTGATCATCCCATTAAAAGAGTATCAGCATATTAAGAAGGATCCTGTATAATATCATTGTATATATACGTCACATTGTAGCAAACCAGATATTCTTGGTATTTTTTTTTGCAAGAATAAAATGTCATAAAAACATTCTACATTTATGAAAACTCATTTTTGAATCCCGTTGTCCCCGATTTTCCAATTTTCCTAACAATGTAGTAAGTTAAAAATAAAAAGAATTGAATTATTTATCGTCCGATTCTTGGGACAATGGAGAAAAATACCGAACAAAAAAGTAAGAAAGTCGCTCAAAACAGTCTTTTGTTTTAATTCCTAAAGTATTTTGTATTTCCATCACGCCTAGTTATTTTGGAAGTTGACAGTTCAATTATAAAACAGTTTCGACCGTTGCTTTTAGTATTATTAGTATGACAGACTAATTGTGCCCGCTACTATGGAATTAATCCACCAATGGAAGCGCTTCAATTTCCTTATGACGTGATGGAGTGAGCGCGCTATTAGTCGATTATTTCCGTACATCTCCAGTAGACTTAGCCTACTAGGCCTCTGGCAAGGCGTATCTGACGTATCACTTCATTTCTGATGTGATATCTTAGAGAAACACCGAGCATAGTTCTCTCCATAGCTCGCTGAGCGACCTTGTTACTGATGAACTAGTCCTATCGTCAGGGTCCACGTTTCCGCACCATAGGTCTTCACTGGTAGGACGCATTGATTGAACACCTTCGTTTTGAGGCATTGTAGTGGGGCCGAGGAGAATATTTGATGGAGTTTCCTGAAAGAAGCCCATCCTTGATGTATACGCCTAGCGGCCTTCTTATCGAAGTAGTTTCTACCTAGTATTATAGTCTCTCCAAGGTAGACAGTCTTGCACAACGTCTACCGCCGCCTCACCTCATCACCTCACATGTCGATTTCATACAGATTAAAGGCCTCCGCACACTGCCGCGATATTATCGAGCGATAATATCGCTGCGATTTTGTTCCGACGCAATCTCTTTAGACCACATTTAGTGGTGGGGCACATGCGTGACATATCGCTCGATAAAATCGCTCGATAATATCGCTGCAATATGCGGAGGCCTTAAATCGGGTAGTAACACAATGAGACCCCTGGCTTTATAAACTGTTACATCGCCATCTACATAAAAAACACAAACCAGCTAACGCTTTTGTCCTACTAGGGTAGCTAGAAACAATAACCAAAATCAACCAATGACTATATGAGATTTTTTTTAACATGCTACGATTCTAACACACATCTCTCAGCCCTTCAACTCGTCGGTTCAGGGTACATTTTACTTGGTCCTTGTTTAGTAGCTAGTCGTACGCACCTGATTTGATCAGCGTGCGTGCCTCTAGGGCGACCCATTTCAACTATTCCATCGCTGTCTAAAGGCACTATCGGGGAAATGCTTATTGTGTCCCCTGCAGCACGGAGGCTTTCGAGATGAGACCAATCTGAACATTTCCATCAACAGCTTCTCATCTGTAGGTCCATAACACAACACAAAAGCGCCTCACTAAATATTCTACAATATAGAAGATTTTTCTAATAATAGAAGATTTTTTTCATAATGTCGTTGTTGTTTTATAGAAAAAGTTGTTATGTTTCATGGTCTGATTTTCCTTTTAAAATATTTAACACTTTTTTGAAGGACCCTGTTCACCCTACACATGAAAAATAATTCCTCCCTATTTTGTTCAGACGGTTTAAGCTGTCCAAGACTTGTGTACGTAATTTCCAGTTAACCTCTTCCTAAATAGACTTTCACGCTTACAATTCCAGTAAATCCTTCAGTTGACCCTTTTTTATAATAAATTCACCCTTTTAGGGTTCAGTGGTTAAAGGCCTCGAACCAAGCCTTAATGGGTTTTTTATCTGTCGTTATGTTCAAACAGGAAGTAAATGCGTGCCAGGGTATCAACTCTTAAGCGATTTGTGTGTTTTTTAAATTAGTTTCAATTAAAAGTTTACTCCATATATAAAATACGTAAATTCATTACATATCGAACAGTGAGCTACATACCATCAAACTGAACAACTTTTCTAAATCGCAAACGAAAATAATCTGTTTCTAATTTTTGGTTAACAGCTGATTGTTTTTAGGGATCCTTAATAAAAGTGGTTCAATTTGATGGTCAGAAGCACCCTGTTCTATAATGCAACACATTTAATGTTACAACCTGTTTATGGAAGGCATAGTTCCGGCATACAGTGTAACAAGTAACAGTTTTTGCATGTATCGAATAGTTGTACTAAAAATTTTGAACTCGCTCTGCTCGCTCCGTTATTTTTGGTGTAGTTCTTCTTATAAAGAGATGAGAGGGCGGCAGAATCGGTCATTACCCCGGAGCGCAGAAACTCACGTAATATAACGCCAACTACTAATAAGAATTAGAAGAGTCTAACAAAATCGAAATAATTTTTGGCACCCAATGATAAATGACATTTTGTATGAGTTTTGGCGGCTAGGTACAGTTTTTAAAGAACAAATTTAGAACACGGTACACTTTTTTTGGTGCCACTTTTTGAGCTTCATTTACACTTCTCCAATCTCTCGGAATAGAATCATGCAGGTTTCCTCACGATGTTGATAGTAGGTACTAATTACTTTTCTAGAGAAAAAAAAATAAAAAAAAAATGTAGCCTCAGTTCTTGATTTTGTTTTCCATAATTATTGTTTTAATTATATAAATAAAGGGTGCAGAACCCTCATACAAGTAACTAACTCAAACTTATCCGAGTTTTTACAAATAAATTCACCCCTTCTAACCAAAAATTACTCTCGAACAAAAGTAGTAACCGTGGAAAAAATTACAATGTAACTTTTTGTAATAAAAATGCCCATTACGCTCATTAAACTCGGGAAGGCACTTCCAAGATCAAGTTTCTGAGAGCTGTAAAATGAAAAAGAGTCAGAATTACCATAATTTATGGATTGTGCTGGTAAAAATGTTGGATTTGTACAAGCTTCGACGGCCGACTTTTATTTGCGTTTGTTGGATAAAATTATAATTTGGAAGAAAGATCGTATTTCTCACCACTGCTGAAGGTAAAGGTGGTTTGACAGATGATCTTTATTGGCTTTTATGAATTGCCGTTTGATTAAAAGGGGATTTTTTCAGCCACTGCCCCTGGGACAGTTTTAAGCTGATTTATAGCATAGCAGACAAGGTGTTCAAATATTACTGAGCAGTTTCAATTTTCAAAAAATTCTTTACAACAAAGGTTAAAAAGGTATGGTTGGTACGAGTACCTATTAATATCTGATAAAGAAGAACTAACACAGAAGTTTTGGAAAGTTTTACTGTAAAGAATTCATTGAAAATGAACACTGCTCAAAAATATTAATACCTACCTTGCCTGCATATTTATAACTGTCCGCGAATAGACAAAAATTAATCATTTTGCTAGACATGGTTTACATTTGCACAAGAGAATAACGTCACATGTTTGAATAATGTCTGTTTGTGCAAGCACCCGTCACTTAAAAACAACCGTAGCCCAAAGAACTGCAAAACAAGAGTGGCAATGGGTGGGGCACATTGCTCACAGAACCGATGGCCGATGGGGCCAAAGAGTTTTTGAGTGGTCACCGCGTACCGGAAAGCGCAGCGTGGAGGTCCCCACCAGGTGGACCGACGACCGGTGAAGGTGGTGGGAACCTTTTGGATGAGGGCAGCGCAGAACCGGTCGTAGTGGCGATCCTTGGGGAGGCCTATGTCCAGCAGTGGACGTCTATAGGCTGAGATATAATGTATGCCCGTCGGTTTCGGGTAGATCTGACCTGGTCCGTCATCTATTTACATCGATATCTGTGGTTAATACCATTTTATCTATTTGAAGAATATTTCTCCAGCTCTAAAACAAACGGGTCGATATCTAATCCCATCCTTTCTTACCCCCATTTATCTTAGAGTGAATCGAGTTCAAGTACAAATAGTTATTTATTTTATTAGCTCAGAAGGACAAAGCGATAAATATTTATGAACATAAACGCTGGACAAAGTAGCTATTCTTTGTAACGATGTGGGGCTCTTCGGTCAATGACATGTTTTAACATATTTTGTACCATTGATCTATTAGTATTACGCACTAGAAGTGACGCGACAAACCGTCACCCGCAAAAGGGTAGGAGGAGCGCGGGTGGGTGAAAAAGAACTTCGTGATTGATGTGTAGCGATATCGCCGCACTTGAATAAGATAGCGTAAAGAAGTGCAGTCACTGATTAAATAGTAGTTATAATGTAACAGATACTTCACTTCCATATTCCATACCAAAACCAAATACCTACACTATAATAGCCTACAAAATAATACTATTTGTTAGCTGCAATGAAAAATTTACTATTACTGTTTTTGACAGCGATGTGACGCTTAGATAATTGCACTCCTGCTCCAAAGCACTTATCGAGATAGGTACGGTCGAGTGACGGAGACCTATACTGCATTCCAAATAAGGACGAAGAGATTTTCCGATTCCTATTTAGCTTTCTGGCCAACTCTACAAAAAATATAGCTTATTTATCAGAAAGATGTACTACCTGACATATCTTGGACGTTACTAAAGCTGTTGGCCTTAAATTTTCGTTGCTATTTAGAATGGAGTATAGTGCAGTGTCACTTCTAGAAAATAGTGTAAGTAAGTAAATAGTTCCAAATAAGGACGATGAGATATTCTATTACTATATTTAGCTTTCTGGCTAACTCTGATAAGCAAATATAATTTATTTAATAACTAACTTTTTTTTTATTTTTTTGAGATATTAATTACTTACTTGTTACATAAATACTAAACGGTTGCGCTAGCTGTGGGTGGGTTCCTGGTGATTCGAAAATATTCAGGTTTACCCTTGGTTTACCTATTTCGAACACCAGTCTCCCACAATTATATCTGTATCTGTTTATTGTTAGTTCCATTGATGTCTGTTTGTGGAGAAAATAAATATTTTGTTATTATTATGTGTCTTACGATCCGTAATCACGGGCAATTAAGTCCCGGACCTTTGGAAGGCGTGCATGGAGCCGAAGCCAACATGTAGAGGCCCGCTCAAAAGACAAGTTAATCTATGTAAGGGATATACACATGGCGGATACCATCTCCGAGCGCACAATATGATACACACGGGGATGGTCCCCGCCAGGTGCAAAGACTATTGGAGTGCGGCTCTATGGCCGCGATGGAAAAATAAGGTCTTGGGCTATAGAGGTGAAAGTTGGATGGATGGATACTGGGCTATGGGAGGAGACTAACGGACGCCTGCCATGACAACTAGTCTCAAAATTGTTAATAGGGCAGGCGGTGACTCGCCGACTCGTCGAGTGGGCCCCATAAAACGGCCGCACGCACAAAGTGCGACAATGGGGCAACATCCCATTGAGCGGCTAAAGGTTGTCGAGAGGTGCGGCACCGGTTTCACCATCGCGGGGTTTACCCCCGTGAGCGGGTTTCCCCGTTATTACGCCATTACGTGCAATACACTTCCAACCTGGAGCATAGGTTCTGCTCTTGCGATTCCACTCTGGACGGCCAATGAAGGCAAGCCAGAGGTAGGGGGGTGTGTTACTGTCTGTATGTGTGTGTGTGAGCGCATGTCTGTATGGTCCCCCTGGATAGGGGTCCGCGGTGTCGCCAATCACCGTCAGCTCGCCACAAGCTGCCCCCGCGGGGTTATTATTATTATTATTATGTGTCTTACGATCCGTAATCACGGGCAATTAAGTCCCGGACCTTTGGAAGGCGTGCATGGAGCCGAAGCCAACATGTAGAGGCCCGTTCAGAAGACAAGTTAATCTAAATGTAAGGGATACACATGGCGGATACCATCTCCGAGCGCACAACATGATACACACGGGGATGGTCCCCGCCAGGTGCAAAGACTATTGGAGTCCGGCGCTATGGCCGTGATGGAAAAATAAGGTCTTGGGCTATAGAGGTGAAAGTTGGATGGATGGATACTGGGCTATGGGAGGAGACTAACGGACGCCTGCCATGACAACTAGTCTCAAAATTGTAAATAGGGCAGGCGGTGACTCGCCAACTCGTCGAGTGGGCCCCATAAAAAAAAAAAAAGTACGAAGAGTTTAAAGCATCTTTGGAGGAAAAATGCTCAACGATTAAAGTTCTTAAAGAAGAGAATAGTAAGTTACAGGCTACTGTGGTCAGCCTGACTGAAAGCCTGAGTAGCTTGGAGCAGCAGCAGCTGGCAAATGACATCGATGTCTCCGGTGTACCAGAGGTTAAGGGCGAGAGTACGATGCATATAGTTTTGTCGTTGGCGAGCAAGCTGGGCGTTCCGCTATCGGATGCTGATGTGGTGAGCGTGGAACGTGTTGGACCGATCAGAAACAGTGTGGAGGGCCAGCAGTCGCGGCCTCGCCCACTGGCCGTGCGGCTGACGCGCCGCGTCCTGCGCATCGAGTTGCTGCAGGCTGCACGCACTCGCCGAGGCGCCACTACGGCCGACATGGGCATGCCGGGTGAGCCTCGACGTTTCTATCTCAACGAGCGGCTCTCTCGTACTAATCGGCAACTCTTCTCAAAGGCCCGTGAGATTGGGAAGCGATTGGACTGGAAGTATGTTTGGACCCGCGATGGAAGCGTATATGCTAGACAAAAACAGGACTGCCCGCGTTACCGTATCCGATCTGAAGCGGACCTTGTAGGTGTTTTTGGCCCAGGAGCCGTTAGTACAGCTGGCGATAACTGAAACATATATTTCTTCTGGTATAATATTTCTTGTTTGCACTTTGTTATTATTTTTTTATTTTATCTTTTACCCAATTTATTGTCCACAATTTTTTATATGTTTACAAACGGTTATAAATAAGAATTTTTTTTACCTTTCTAATGGTTTTTATAGCCGTAACTTAATGTTGTTATTTGTCACTATGGATGTTTTCTGCCTTTGTTTATGTTGTGTTGGTATGAGATATAACTTTATATTGTTGATATTTTCATCTGTCTATTTTATTATTTACGTTCATCTGTCTATTAAAAAAAAAATCAAACCTTTGCTTGTCTGAAGTGTTCAAGGCTGCGGCCCCAAATGGTTACTCAAATCAAATATATTATTTCTTATTTTTTATATCATGTGATGTTGTTGGTGGGAGTCATGACGTTGCAGCCAAACCCCTACACGATCTATCTGCAATGTATTTTTGTATTTCATTATTTTACTACAACGTATTATCGCACCGTTCACTCATAAAATACTTGCACTGTTGCGCGCTTGCGAGCATGTTTTTAGATTTACATGACTTATTTATGATATTACCTTTGTTTGTTTACCTCTTTTCTTTACGATGCGCCCCAAAACAAAAGTTATAAAGTTAGGTCTATATAATGCAGGCTCATTAAACACGGGTCACGATGATTTTCTGGTAGCGATGAATAAATTTGATGCTGACATAGTTGCAATAAATGAATCGTGGCTTAGGGAGGGGAACGAGGCACTAGCGCCGCGCGTACCCAACTACCGACTCACTCTTACGCCGCGTCCGTTACATATGCGCCGCGGGTGGGGTGGCGGTGTTGGCTTTTACATCAAGCGTGGTATTAATGTGCGCTTTACTACCAACTATCCAAGAGCAGATATTGAGCAGATGTGGTTAACGACTAGATTAAACGGGCTGCGGTTGGCTGTTGGTACTGCCTATCGTCCGGACTGGTACAATATTGACACGTTCTTAGACGGACTGACAGAGTCTGTAGCGCATTTTTCTAGTTATGATCACGTTGTGGTCCTGGGAGATTTTAACGTCAATATGCTGGATGAAGCAGAAGACGAAACTATTAAATTGAAACATTTTCTGAATTATACTAATCTGCAACAAGTAGTTAGTAAGCCCACACACTTTTCTAAAAGTACAGAGACACTCATAGATCTAGTTCTAACGGATGCTAGTATTCGTGAAATTAGTGTGACAAATATTATTGGCTCACTGGGTCATGCCATGATCAATGTCTCGCTCAACATTAAAAAGGAAAAGATCTTACCTAGAACAATTACCCTTAGATCTCTTAAGAATATCAATCGGGAACGCTTTGACGTTGACCTATCATCTGTGGACTGGACAGTTGTTATTGACTCACCATCAGTAGAGGTCATGGTGGAAAAATTTAATTGTATTCTTTTGTCATTGTTCGACAAACATGCACCAATCAAAACAGTCACTATCAAAGATAAGCCTGTACCGTGGATTACGGATACAATTAAGTTCATGATGGGACTTCGTGATGATGCATTTGACAGATATCGTGCGACTAAGTTGGATTCACATAAGGAATATTATTTAAGTCTTAAGCGATTAGTTAGAAGCAGTATACAGAGTGAGAAACGTGCTTACTTTGATCATTGCATCAATAGTCAATTCCACAATGATAAAAAGCTATGGAAAAATGTAAAAAGTAATATTGTTCTAAATTCCAATAAGGGTTCTTACCTAACAATTTCGACAACCCCAATGTAATTAACAATCATTTTTTAAATTTCAATAGTCCTGTAGTATCACCCTCAGTTGTTACTTATTTTGAATCACACAGACATGGCGGCGAGGTTTTGTCACTTAAACCTGTTGATATAGGCGAGATCGCCAAGGTTATCATGGCCATAAAGTCTAATGCCCAGGGCATTGATGGAATTTCAATGGATATGGTTGTGCTTACTTTACCACACTCGCTGGACGCCATCAAAGCTATAGTAAATAAATCCATTACAACGTCCTCGTTCCCTGGTCAGTGGAAGGTGGCGATGGTGACTCCTATTCCTAAGGTACCTTGCCCCAGAGAGCCTAAAGACTTGAGACCAATTAGTATTTTGCCATTTCTGTCTAAGATTCTTGAGAAGGTAGTGTATTCTCAGTTGAGTCATTTTGTAGAACATAATCGAATTCTGCCTGATGTTCAATCTGGCTTTCGTAAGGGAAGAGGTACTACTACTGCTTTGCTCGACGTAGTTGATAATATACTTGCAGCTCAGGATCGGGGCCAAGGCAGTATTTTGACTTTACTTGATTTTTCGCGTGCGTTTGACTCCCTTGATATTCCCCTTCTACTTTCCAAGCTTGCCTATTATGGCATGGATAAGGCTTCGGTACTTTGGTTTGCCAGCTATCTCACGGATCGATCGCAGATAGTGCAGGTAGTAAGAGAGGATGCTTCTAGGCTAGTCTCTGATCCTGAACCAGTGAGGCGTGGTGTGCCTCAAGGATCCATTCTTGGGCCGCTGCTTTTTATACTGTACACTGCAGACATAACGACACAAATTAAACATTGTCTTTACCATCTTTATGCTGATGACGTCCAGTTGTACATTTCTGCAAAGCCTAGCGATGTTCTTGCTGAGTTACCTAAGTTAAATGAAGACTTGGCTCGTATTGCTCTCTGGGCAGAGAGCAATGCTTTAGTTTTAAACCCTAACAAGTCAAAGTTTATAATACATGGCTCAACGAAGCAGGTTAAGGATATATCTGATCTCCAGCCAAACGTTCATATCTCGGGGCAACAAATTTTAAAGGTTGAAGAGGCACGAAACCTGGGCATCCAGTTTGACAGTAATCTGCGTTTCGAAGGACACATTGTGAACCTGGTACGTAACTGTTTTTACAGGCTAAAAATTATGTATAAAATTCGGGACTTGCTGAGTGAGAACGTACGAACAAAACTTTGTGAATCTCTCATTCTGTCTATTCTTAATTACGGTGATCTGGTGTATGGACCACGACTCTTGTCTAAGTCCAGTCGATTAATTCAACGGGTACAAAATGCGTGTTGCAGGTTTTGCTTTAAAATACCTCCGCGGACTCATGTCACCCCATACATAAATAGTGCTTCTATGCTAAACATGACATCACGCAGGCATTTTCATTTGGGAAATTTGGTCTTCACTACTCTAAAGAATCAGAAACCGGAGTATCTATTTTCTAAGCTCAAACGTTCACCCTTCCATGACAGGTACCCCACAAGACCAACAAGGTTTTTACTATCGTGTCAAACACACAAAACAGTAGCGTTTGAGGGCAGTTTTCGCTATCAGGCAACCAAGTGCTGGAACAATATTCCCCCACCACTGCGATCACTTAAGTCAGGTTTCACATTCAAGAGAAAACTGAGGGAATTTATCTTGAAAAAACAAATTATTGGCTTGCCTGATGGCTACACTAACGCACCTTTTGTGTCATAGTTCTTTATTTATCCAATTTTACGCTTAGTATAATATAATAAATAGTATATGTATGTAGGTATAATATAATATTATTTCGTTTTTACTTTATCTTTTTTTTACTCTTCCATTACTATATTTCATCTAAACTTTACTTATTTTATTTATCTCTCATTGGCTGCTGCGTCTGACTACTACCAGAGGTTTCATCTGAAAATCAACACCCTGCTTTCGGGCAAGGTCTATGTTGAGATGGGACCTATTTGCTGTTGTAGCATACATTGAATTACATGTTTGTTCTGTTGATATTTCCTTGTTTTGTTATTTTGTAAACTTGTGAACTGTATTATTTATGTGTGTGTTACTTTTGCAAATAAATGATTTATCTATCTATCTATCTATCTATCTAAAACGGCCGCACGCACAAAGTGCGACAATGGGGCAACATCCCATTGAGCGGCTAAAGGTTGTCGAGAGGTGCGGCACCGGTTTCACCATCGCGGGGTTTACCCCCGTGAGCGGGTTTCCCCGTTATTACGCCATTACGTGCAATACACTTCCAACCTGGAGCATAGGTTCTTTGCTCTTGCGATTCCACTCTGGCCGGCCAATGAAGGCAAGCCAGAGGTAGGGGGTGTGTTACTGTCTGTGGGGGTGTGTGTGTAAGCGCATGTCTGTATGGTCCCCCTGGATAGGGGTTCGCGGTGTCGCCACTCACCGTCAGCTCGCCACAAGCTGCCCTGGCGGGGTTATTATTATTTATCAGAAAGATGAACTACCTGACATATTTTGGTTGTTACTAAAGCTGTTAACCTTAAATTTTCGTTGCTATTTAGAATGGAGTATAGTGCAGTGTCACTTCTAGTACGTAGTGTATAGCTCAATGGTTTGAACTAGATTTATGTGTGATTCTATCTAATCGAGTCTAGTATGGAACTGAAATGTGGTGCAAAAAATGTACAATAGTGAAATAAAAAAAATAAGTGTGAAAATTGCTACAGCTGCTTTCAAGATAATTTGGTAGCTACAAAGATTCTTATCATCCCGAAGGGGATTGTGGTCGTAAGGTTATTGTCTGTGCATCTCATACGATTAAATGAGATAGCTATCGGTTAAAGCCAGGCGAACATTTAAATATTATTGTAAAAGAAAGATTTGGTCTCTAGACACTCGCAGTAAATTTATATTGTTCTTTGTGTAACATAAATATGCCATTACACTTTATTTGTTTGTTTTTGAAATTGTAACGCAATAGTTAGTACATTACACACCGAGGGCAGGAAAGTAAGAAATTTTTATTTACTGCCTAATACTCCAATCATTTTAGGGTTTGACCCTAACAATAATTCATCTATCGCTGAAACTTTGCAGTGTGATAAAGTAAAGTATACAGATTACGGTTGACAAATAATCTAGGACCGGAAAAAATTAAACCTAGATTATTTGTCAACCGTAATCTCTAAGCCCCACTTGCGCCAACCTGGGTTAGCAATAAACTCTAGGTTAAGTTGGTAACCCATGATTTTTTGTATAGAAAAACAACTGAAAGAGCTATTTTATCCGGAGTTAATTGCTAACCCGAGGTTGGCGCAAGTGGGGCTAAGTATACTTTCAGCGATAGATGAATTATTGTTAGGGTGTCCATACAAGGAAACTCTAAAATGACTGGACTATAAGGTGTGTCTACTATTTTTCTCCTCGCCGGAGGCGGAAAGCGGCAACATCATTTAGCGCAGCGGGACGAAAGTTGACGCTTTCCGTCCGGAGGGGAGAAAGTTTTTATATCACATTTTTATAAATTTTATGTATTTGGATTGTTTAAGTAAATCGAATCTAAAAATGTTCATAATAAGAGTAGATTATTCAACAGCAAATAATTCAACTTACAATAAAAATCGGTCAAGGGCGTGTCGGACAAGTTTTGCAGCCATACAATATTACAAATTCAGTACTTATAGTTCATTCCAAAAAAGGACGAAAAGATTTTCCGATTACTATTTTGCTATAATGCGCACGCGGCTGACCAAATCGGATGCGTACTGAAGAAGGGCCAAATAAAATGTACCCGGAACCGACGAGCTTGTATGAAGAGACTTATGAATGTTGAGGAGGCGAAAGACGTGTGTCAGAATCGTAGCTTGTGGCGATCTGTTATCTCTGCCTACCCCAGTAGTGGGACATAGGCGTGAGCATATGTATGTATGTATGTAAGTATACAATTTATTTATCAGAAAGGTATACTATCCGCTATAATATCTTGTTCGTAGCCTAAAGCTGTCTAATTGACTTATCTGTATCTTCGAGCGTTACAGAGTAAACACATTTTGACGTAACAACAATTCATACGTAGCGCTCAACCAAAAAGGCTTTTCCTGAAAAATGACCTCGATATTAGTTACGTCGTTTTGACTATGTCCGTATGCCCAGCGGGGCCCTCGGCCCTAGGGCTTTGAAACCTAGCTAATTATTTAGTGCTCATTTAGTGCTCTCTGAATATGTATTGCTTATATTTAGTGCTTCAAAGATAACGGAGTTATATCAAATCTAAGCTAGCGTCCGCTCAGCGGGGCCCTCCTTTATTATGGACAAAAATTATTAAAATGTTACATCAATATTTAGTGCTCTGAATTCCTATTAAAACTGTATCAAAAGATTTGATCTAGCTGGTTTGGTTTAAAAGTAATAGCATTTTTAAGTTTTTAATTTCCAGCGGGGCCCTCTCTTGTTTGACTATATAAGTCACTGAAATTAATGTCGCCATTTAGTGCTTGATGCCAGGTATCTGTCTGTATAGTTAATTTACACATTCTGCTTCTAATAAACCTGGAAAATGCAATAATATATCGCAATTTTGATGCATATTAATTGACATTTCGTGGACAGTCGGCATCAGAAGTATACGAGAGCTTTACTATTTTTACTAGTCCGCCTAAAATTGTGCACCCGTATTTCTGGTACATTGTCTACATCTACGTCGTATTTTAGTCCTGGTGACTCTTGATGTGATATTATCAATTATTCGCTGCCGTATGACTTCTACTAGTACCAACACGTTCATGAAAGTGCGCGTGTGTGCAGGTAAGTACTTATTATCTATCTATTATTATAATATAATACCTACTACAAAGGTTTGTCTGATTGTTGGCGTATCACACTATGTCTAAATGTAAGTGTATCGACACACCTGCAGAACGTTCGGCGTCGAACGTTCGGTTGAATACGCGTGCAACGCTTTTCCCTATACCTGCGACCATTACGCACCATATTTCCTTGTAGACACGTATTCAACCGAATGTTCGGCACGGAACGATCCGCAGGTGTGTCCCACACTTAAACTACCGGACCGATTTTGATAAAACTTTGTGTCTGAAAGCTTAGACCGTAGCGCCCTCTAGCAATCCCCTAGGAAACCACGGAAAAGTAAAGCTCTCATCTACTTCTGATGCCGACTGTCCACGAAATGTCATTTTATATGAATCAATGTTGCGAGATATTATTGCATTTTCCAGGTTTATTAGAAGCAGAATGTGTAAATTAACCATACAGACAGATACCTGGCATCAAGCACTAAATGGCGACATTAATTTCAGCGACTTATATACTCAAACAAGAGAGGGCCCCGCTGGAAATTAAAAACTTAAAAATGCAATAACTTTTAAACCAAACCAGCTAGATCAAATCTTTTGATACAGTTTTAATAGGAATTCAGAGCACTAAATATTTATGTAACATTTTAATCATTTTTGTCCATAATGAAGGAGGGCCCCGCTGGGCGGACGCTAGCTTAGATTTGATATAACTCCGTTATCTTTGAAGCACTAAATATAAGCAATACATATTCAGAGAGCACTAAATGAGCACTAAATGATTAGCTAGGTTTCAAAGCCCTAGGGCCGAGGGCCCCGCTGGGCATACGGACATGTTTTGACTAGCAAAGATATAAGGGGGCCTTGTTTGACTACGCACCCCTACACGCAGTAGACTGCTCTCGTAGCATCGTAGTCAACGTAGCGCCGTAGCCGTAGGGTGCTTCGACCACAAATGGCTCTCCAACTTTAAATGAAGACAAATTATTCTCCCTAAAACTAGTTAGCTTACAAATACGTTAACGAAGTGGTCTACTCACTTACCAACTAAGGGCACTGCACAGTGATCAAGCAGTATCAATATTAGGGTAGGTTATTATTATATCGTCTTGCAGCTTCACATACTAAAGTTTATCACAGCTTATACAACGTGTTATTAATTAACGCAAAACTAGAAAGTAGTTTGTGTAGAATCGAGAGCACATTCAAATTATCATGGTTTCAACATAGGATTTTTTTTAAACTTTAAAAAATTTGTTTTTAAAATTTAAATTTTACTAAACTCGATCTCAAACCACCGCACGGGCACACTCACCCTACTTACTACCAAAAAAAGATTCTTAAAATGTATCCATGAGCACTTTAGCGCTTTCATTAATTGCTGAAATTATAACAAATCCTTTATGCCTCAAAACTTAAAATGCGAACAACTTTAAATTGTAAGTATCAAAATAATAAAATTATTATTTCAATCGAATAGAAGAAAAAACATATACCTATTCGAATTCTGTAAAAGTGCGAGAAGAAACTACTACGGCGGTAAATTATATGGCGGTAAAAATTTATAATAAAATTCCACAATATATAAAAACAGAAACCGGAGACAAACCTTTTTACAGACAACTTAAGACCCTATTAGTCAACAAATGCTATTTATTACACGATTGATGAGTATAATAGCTTATCACTGATAAGCTATAGCGTGATAGTCTAAAATTAATGCAATGTCGTTTTATACAAATTTTCATTTTTACTTTCTATTTTAAATGTATAAAAATTTTATGATTATATCTTTATTCAATGTTTTCTGTATAATTACCTAATTATTGTATGTTCATTGTTAAAATTATTGTCGATTATAACAATTTTTATTTTCTATTTTAAATGTATTCAAAATTTTATGATTTCAATGTTTTCTGTATAATTATTAATTACCTATTTATTTAACGTTCATTGTTAATCTATTGTTCATTATCTTGCATGCCTTGAATTTGCAATGCCCTAATCAACAGGGTTCATGTACTCATACCTAATCATATTATAAGATTTTTAATACTGTACATGAAGGCAGTAAATGAATTGAATTGATTTGAATTATTTTGTTATAAATCAGTTGGGTGTATGGAGGTTTTGAGCTTATTCATTAACACGTTGTATACGTAATTTTGTGCAACATTTAACTACATTTTGCATGAAAAATGCTTTATTTCTTGAATATTACAGTGTCGGGGAATTTTCGGGGAAAGCATGATTGGAAATCAGGGAAATTCGGGGAATTGAGCCTACTTAAGCGGAGAATCAAGAAATTTACATTGGCAGCACTGGACTCAAACGTCGATGCCGTAACTATACGACCGTAAACCGTGCTTGTTGCACCCATAATAGATTTAGTCGCATCGCATCGTCTCAGACACTACGGCCAATCTGCTGATTGGTTTAGCGTTATCGGATGAAGCTGTTCAACAGAGCTTTGATCTATATCCATCGGTACCAACGTCGTACCAGAATGCACTATTGAATAACCAATATGAAATAGCTGGAATAGATTCGGGTCCATGGAAACTAGCAACTGGCTAGGTCCTAAGGGTGCCTAGGGAGGTAAGAGGGTTATTGTTAGGTTAAAGGCTTTGTGTGTCAGTCTGTATGGGTTCACATAGCAACGATAATGAATGGACCGATTTGAGTAGGGCTACCTTGAGTTGACGCCCAATTTGTATCGGATTTGATAGCTCCAACGTGTAACCAATACGTTCGTATATTCGGGAAGCTACGTACCAAGTATCTTCATTTCCAAGATACCGCATTGTCTTAAAACGAAAGTCGTTGACCAGTGTGTGCTGCCAAATATGGAACATAAAGGCCTTATCAGAAGGTGAAAGTCACCCAAAGGGCAATGGCGAGAGCTATGCTCGGAGTTTCCCTGCAAGATCAAATCAGAAGTGAAGGTATCCGCAGAAAAACTAGAGTATCTAACTGACATAGTCCAAAGAATTGCTAAATTTAAGTTGCAGTGGGCAGGGCACATTGCTCGCAGAACCGATGGCCGATGGGGCCGAAAATTTCTGGACCGCGTACCGGAAAGCGCAGCGTGGGTTAGCCCCCCACAAGGTGGATCGATGACCTGGTGAAGGCAGTGGAATCCCGTTGGATGAGGGCAACGCAAGACCGGTCGTTGTGGTCCAGCAGTGGACGTCCATCGGCTGAGATGATGATGGTGATTATGAAATGGTTACAGTTTAGAATTTGACGATGAAAACCGTAAGTGAGAACTCCTGTAGGATAATACAGTCCCATCCCGAGAATTTCATAGAATAATCTCACTATAAATGACTACTACTACTTTAGTACTAGTACATAAACAGAATGCCATGCGCACACTTTTTCCGCGCCATTAGTTCAGCTCATTGTCCTCACGGATAGCAATTTGCACTACAGGCATCATCAAAATAATTACCAAATTGAATTTCCATTGCAATTAGCCCAATTTCGAAATGCAATTAGATGTATGCTATTAGTTTTAAACGTCACTCGACGAATTGCTAATAAATAACATTTTCTAGACAGATACTAAACTCTTTTAACTCCAAATAATTTATTCAATATAATATATTTTTTAAAACTATCGCCTTATCGGAACATGTTGTCGAGTCTTCAAGTCATGCTGAATTTCACATTAGGGCCAAAACATAGTGAATAAGCGGCGACGCGACGAGGAGTGATTTATTTCACTGTTTCTACACTGCAATAACATATAATTCCAATTTATTGATTATAAACATGTTACAGCCATGTTGTGCTATTCCGAATCAAATTAGAGATTGAAAAATTTGTCTCGGGCGGGACTTGAACCCACGCTCTTCCAAACCGGGGAAACGTGCTAACCAATTACACCACCGAGCCCACAACCCAGAGAACGAAATTTTCAATCTGTTACGTCTTAAGGGGACGTGCGCGCCATCTACTGGCAGTATTACAACCAACCATCTTGCAAGTCAAATATTACAACCAATTTAATATATTATAATCAATCTTTAATTTGATTCGAAATAGCACAACATGGCTGTAACATGTTTATAATCAATAATATTGGAACAGGGTGAGCCATCTATATTGTATGAATTCAAGTTGTAATATTTGACTTGCAAGTTGGTTGGTTGTAATACTGCCAGTAGATGGCGCGCACGTCCCCTTAAGACGTAACAGATTGAAAATTTCGTTCTCTGGGTTGTGGGCTCGGTGGTGTAATTGGTTAGCACGTTTCCCCGGTTTGGAAGAGCGTGGGTTCAAGTCCCGCCCGAGACCAATTTTTCAATCTTTAATTTAATTCCAATTGTCTTGATCGTATTAAAACCTTGACACCACGCTCCATCTGACACCGTTCTATTTTTTCAGCCAACATTTTATCGTATCCCAGATTAGATAAAGTTCAATATTCCTTATGGACTGTTGGTCCTATCGCTTAGTTAGGATTTTCAAATCCTCATGGTCCTACTGCTTGAAAAGACATGCTGGCCGCAAAAGTGCACAAGTTCTAGGTCACCGAAAGTACGCACCGTGCCGCTGCCTGCCGCTGCTCTTCCAACGTGAATTGAACCTTAAGCATCGGATAGATACCGTTCATTCCAATTTTATCATTCTTATATTTTAATAGGTTCTGACTGGATTGCGTTTCTAACTTGCTTGATTTAATCCTATTTGAATTCTCGGATCTGCAGTCCTGTTCTAAATTAGATCTTGTATTGATACTAACTCTCTCTCTTGCAAACTTCGACTGTGTGATTTCTCGTTACTTAATTAGTTGAGACTGGTGTAGTGCAATCTTATGCGCTGACGTACTTTTAATTAGAAATAGGAATAGAAATCTAGTCTGTTGTTTACATATCATTCTTGGGCTGTTCACCTGATCCTGTGTCTCTCTTCTTTCTTCCATTCAGATCTAAGCACATTGTGCTTATAATATATATTGTATATATATATGACGGCGCCTGGTGCCATCCCTCTACGGCACCTGGCGCCATCTCTCAAGTTAAAACAGAACAAGATCGCACACTAATGACGGTGCCTTGCTACAGCGCCGCCTGGTGTCGGTCTAGTGGAACGTCGGGTGTCGGTAAAGGTGGTTGACAGCCATGTCAAGAGGAGTTCAGTTGAAGATTTGAATAGCACCTGCACCACCGCATAACTCGACGGATCGCTAGTTCTGTGTAATCTCGGTAGTTCTACTATTAAGCAGTGATCTGTTTGCGATGAAGGCCCTCCTGCACCTATATCAGAAGTGTAAACAAACTTGCGCCCAAGAGAAATAAAATCGTCTATAGAAAAATGTTGATGGTTATTTGACAGCTAAAACCTAGCTTTTGTTTCAAGAGTCAAGACCTGATGATAGTTTTATCACGAGGTTCCAAATCGATGCGAAAGAAACAGCGGCTGAATCTGCATCTGCATCAATCTGCATTCTAAATAATTACATGGAACATGATCTAACGTATGTCCTGCCTACTCATATGGCTAGTGGCGGAACGACGAGCAGTAATTTTCAACCCCACCAGTTGACGAATGATTTACAGTAAAGTCGACGGATACATAATACAGTTCATACAGTACGGACACTCCCTGCACTCCTTCGTGGAAGACAGATGGAAGACAACTACAGTGTCTACAGTAGGCAATATGGTTTTGCTAACGCCAGGCCAGCGTTTGGCCCGGCCTTGTTGTATGAAGTGTCCAGGATGAGATAGTGGGCAAGTTATCTCCGTGTTGGTATGGTATAATTAATGTTTGTGGTTCGAAATAGACTTTGGTCACGGATTATTGGTGAGAATTTTGTCGGATATTGCTGTGTTGTACCTGGTTTCATCTATTTAGAATGGGCTTTTGTGTTGTAAACTTATATTCCAGAAAGCACAATAGTTCTTCTAGTAAAACGTGGATGTTCTGAGGATTTAGAATATCTCAGACTACTCCCTCAGGGAACATAGTTGTGATCATACGATACTACGATAGTTCGTTGAATGCAGGCAGTGTAGTCAGAAACATCGCTGTAGTATCTAAGCCTAAATTTTTATAAAATATGGCTTTTATGGTTTCCATGCTTTTGTCATGCCGTCATGCCTGTATACACTCTATTTCAAAGGCATGTTTCTGTTGTTGTTGTACAATAAAAACTTATTCGTATTTGCTTCTGTATACAAGGTAACGTAACTCTGTACCTAGATGCTGCTGAAGAATTTAGGTGTCTCAATCTGCCTGTTGCTGACGCGATGTGGAACTTAATAGGCGATTAAGAGCTCTCTTTGTCGGCTCGTAAATCGCGTCATGTTCAGTCAGGTCAGGCCAAACTCCGAAACTCTTTCATACATCATCCTTCCAACAAGATTACGGCATTTGAAACTTGTCCTCGACTTCCGATTCCGATTTAGAAGTGAAACAAGGTCCTTATTGTGTGTTGAATTTGGGTTGTAATGTAAATGGTGGTTGTATTTGCACATTGTTGAAATTGATCGCCGAGCCCTGGGCTCTTGTGAGTGTGCACACATTTTTTACTAATTTATAATTGCGGTTTATGGACTTGTAATTTTTGATGCAATGTTTCTGGCCACACCGAAAGTGATTATTGCCGTGAGTTTCTGTATGTATGTAACTTTTGATCAAGAAATAATGTAACGGTGGTTATTATGTGATGGTTTTCGTAGATAAAAGTCAGGATTGTGTTTTGTGGATGTCAAGTGTTAACGCAACTGCATGGTCGAGCGGGCGTGCCACCTCTTTGGACGACGACTCCAAGTATTGTTTTTTTAATGTTGTCTTTTATTGTTGTTCTTGATTCACAAACTAATAATGTCTTGATTGTCGTTGTCACGATGACGTTCGGTTGATTGTTGATTCATATCGCAAATAAATAACAAATATTGAATTGAATTGAGCAAATAAATTCGTGCTGTAGGTGTTTGATGCTAAATGGCACTGGATACATCGAAGCATTGTAAGATCGAAATATCTTTGTTGTGAAATATGAACTATTACAACGAACTCGTTTAGAAGGCCTTTTCTTAGCGGAGGAAGACAAAGTAAGGATTTACATCCCTTTTTAACTGAGTGCTGGTATACTGTATGAATGAAACACAATTCTCTACTATATTCATGGTTATCTAGTAGATTTCGACGCCGAACCATTGAGGTACTATGTTAACTAGAGAAGCTACCGAGAAGTAATGTTTTGTAACACGCGTTAGGGTGCACGCGCTCTAACCCACTTAGCCTGAGCCAGGCGCTCGTCGCAGCCTGACGCTCCCAGCACGCGCCCCTCACTGCTGATCATGGTGCACAGATTTTGTTCGCGTTGTCTGCTCTATACATAATTACTCAATGCGCCGAACCAGTTCTTCGTCACTCACGTTTGTCAGCTGCGATAAATTCTTACCTACGGCGCCTTGTATCTCATAACCATGAGGTACAGGGTGTCGCGTTTTGATATAAGTCGCATTTTAGTTCTCGTTTCTGAAGACCAAAGTTTGAAATTCGAAAAGCGCGCAAAACTTGGATGAGTGCGATACCTATCTGTTACGGTAGTAGGTAACTGTTGGATAATCTGTTTCCGAACTCGTGGTTCTGTTGTAAGATGGTGTGCTATATTTAGTTTGGACAATATTATGATGGTGGTGGTATCTCAGGTTTCCTCTTCTAACTTCGTGGTCAATGTGTAGACATAAATATGGGAGCTTTTTCTTTTGGGAGCCAATGTAAGTCAAAGAGCATAAAATTACTACGTTCTAATGTCAGATTTACTATCTAACTATCGCCTTATCGGAACATGTTGTCGAGTCTTCAAGTCATGCTGAATTTCACATTAGGGCCAAAACATAGTGAATAAGCGGCGACGCGACGAGGAGTGATTTATTTCACTGTTTCTACACTGCAATAACATATAATTCCAATTTATTGATTATAAACATGTTACAGCCATGTTGTGCTATTCCGAATCAAATTAGAGATTGAAAAATTTGTCTCGGGCGGGACTTGAACCCACGCTCTTCCAAACCGGGGAAACGTGCTAACCAATTACACCACCGAGCCCACAACCCAGAGAACGAAATTTTCAATCTGTTACGTCTTAAGGGGACGTGCGCGCCATCTACTGGCAGTATTACAACCAACCATCTTGCAAGTCAAATATTACAACCAATTTAATATATTATAATCAATCTTTAATTTGATTCGAAATAGCACAACATGGCTGTAACATGTTTATAATCAATAATATTGGAACAGGGTGAGCCATCTATATTGTATGAATTCAAGTTGTAATATTTGACTTGCAAGTTGGTTGGTTGTAATACTGCCAGTAGATGGCGCGCACGTCCCCTTAAGACGTAACAGATTGAAAATTTCGTTCTCTGGGTTGTGGGCTCGGTGGTGTAATTGGTTAGCACGTTTCCCCGGTTTGGAAGAGCGTGGGTTCAAGTCCCGCCCGAGACAAATTTTTCAATCTTTAATTTAATTCCAATTGTCTTGATCGTATTAAAACCTTGACACCACGCTCCATCTGACACCGTTCTATTTTTTCAGCCAACATTTTATCGTATCCCAGATTAGATAAAGTTCAATATTCCTTATGGACTGTTGGTCCTATCGCTTAGTTAGGATTTTCAAATCCTCATGGTCCTACTGCTTGAAAAGACATGCTGGCCGCAAAAGTGCACAAGTTCTAGGTCACCGAAAGTACGCACCGTGCCGCTGCCTGCCGCTGCTCTTCCAACGTGAATTGAACCTTAAGCATCGGATAGATACCGTTCATTCCAATTTTATCATTCTTATATTTTAATAGGTTCTGACTGGATTGCGTTTCTAACTTGCTTGATTTAATCCTATTTGAATTCTCGGATCTGCAGTCCTGTTCTAAATTAGATCTTGTATTGATACTAACTCTCTCTCTTGCAAACTTCGACTGTGTGATTTCTCGTTACTTAATTAGTTGAGACTGGTGTAGTGCAATCTTATGCGCTGACGTACTTTTAATTAGAAATAGGAATAGAAATCTAGTCTGTTGTTTACATATCATTCTTGGGCTGTTCACCTGATCCTGTGTCTCTCTTCTTTCTTCCATTCAGATCTAAGCACATTGTGCTTATAATATATATTGTATATATATATGACGGCGCCTGGTGCCATCCCTCTACGGCACCTGGCGCCATCTCTCAAGTTAAAACAGAACAAGATCGCACACTAATGACGGTGCCTTGCTACAGCGCCGCCTGGTGTCGGTCTAGTGGAACGTCGGGTGTCGGTAAAGGTGGTTGACAGCCATGTCAAGAGGAGTTCAGTTGAAGATTTGAATAGCACCTGCACCACCGCATAACTCGACGGATCGCTAGTTCTGTGTAATCTCGGTAGTTCTACTATTAAGCAGTGATCTGTTTGCGATGAAGGCCCTCCTGCACCTATATCAGAAGTGTAAACAAACTTGCGCCCAAGAGAAATAAAATCGTCTATAGAAAAATGTTGATGGTTATTTGACAGCTAAAACCTAGCTTTTGTTTCAAGAGTCAAGACCTGATGATAGTTTTATCACGAGGTTCCAAATCGATGCGAAAGAAACAGCGGCTGAATCTGCATCTGCATCAATCTGCATTCTAAATAATTACATGGAACATGATCTAACGTATGTCCTGCCTACTCATATGGCTAGTGGCGGAACGACGAGCAGTAATTTTCAACCCCACCAGTTGACGAATGATTTACAGTAAAGTCGACGGATACATAATACAGTTCATACAGTACGGACACTCCCTGCACTCCTTCGTGGAAGACAGATGGAAGACAACTACAGTGTCTACAGTAGGCAATATGGTTTTGCTAACGCCAGGCCAGCGTTTGGCCCGGCCTTGTTGTATGAAGTGTCCAGGATGAGATAGTGGGCAAGTTATCTCCGTGTTGGTATGGTATAATTAATGTTTGTGGTTCGAAATAGACTTTGGTCACGGATTATTGGTGAGAATTTTGTCGGATATTGCTGTGTTGTACCTGGTTTCATCTATTTAGAATGGGCTTTTGTGTTGTAAACTTATATTCCAGAAAGCACAATAGTTCTTCTAGTAAAACGTGGATGTTCTGAGGATTTAGAATATCTCAGACTACTCCCTCAGGGAACATAGTTGTGATCATACGATACTACGATAGTTCGTTGAATGCAGGCAGTGTAGTCAGAAACATCGCTGTAGTATCTAAGCCTAAATTTTTATAAAATATGGCTTTTATGGTTTCCATGCTTTTGTCATGCCGTCATGCCTGTATACACTCTATTTCAAAGGCATGTTTCTGTTGTTGTTGTACAATAAAAACTTATTCGTATTTGCTTCTGTATACAAGGTAACGTAACTCTGTACCTAGATGCTGCTGAAGAATTTAGGTGTCTCAATCTGCCTGTTGCTGACGCGATGTGGAACTTAATAGGCGATTAAGAGCTCTCTTTGTCGGCTCGTAAATCGCGTCATGTTCAGTCAGGTCAGGCCAAACTCCGAAACTCTTTCATACATCATCCTTCCAACAAGATTACGGCATTTGAAACTTGTCCTCGACTTCCGATTCCGATTTAGAAGTGAAACAAGGTCCTTATTGTGTGTTGAATTTGGGTTGTAATGTAAATGGTGGTTGTATTTGCACATTGTTGAAATTGATCGCCGAGCCCTGGGCTCTTGTGAGTGTGCACACATTTTTTACTAATTTATAATTGCGGTTTATGGACTTGTAATTTTTGATGCAATGTTTCTGGCCACACCGAAAGTGATTATTGCCGTGAGTTTCTGTATGTATGTAACTTTTGATCAAGAAATAATGTAACGGTGGTTATTATGTGATGGTTTTCGTAGATAAAAGTCAGGATTGTGTTTTGTGGATGTCAAGTGTTAACGCAACTGCATGGTCGAGCGGGCGTGCCACCTCTTTGGACGACGACTCCAAGTATTGTTTTTTTAATGTTGTCTTTTATTGTTGTTCTTGATTCACAAACTAATAATGTCTTGATTGTCGTTGTCACGATGACGTTCGGTTGATTGTTGATTCATATCGCAAATAAATAACAAATATTGAATTGAATTGAGCAAATAAATTCGTGCTGTAGGTGTTTGATGCTAAATGGCACTGGATACATCGAAGCATTGTAAGATCGAAATATCTTTGTTGTGAAATATGAACTATTACAACGAACTCGTTTAGAAGGCCTTTTCTTAGCGGAGGAAGACAAAGTAAGGATTTACATCCCTTTTTAACTGAGTGCTGGTATACTGTATGAATGAAACACAATTCTCTACTATATTCATGGTTATCTAGTAGATTTCGACGCCGAACCATTGAGGTACTATGTTAACTAGAGAAGCTACCGAGAAGTAATGTTTTGTAACACGCGTTAGGGTGCACGCGCTCTAACCCACTTAGCCTGAGCCAGGCGCTCGTCGCAGCCTGACGCTCCCAGCACGCGCCCCTCACTGCTGATCATGGTGCACAGATTTTGTTCGCGTTGTCTGCTCTATACATAATTACTCAATGCGCCGAACCAGTTCTTCGTCACTCACGTTTGTCAGCTGCGATAAATTCTTACCTACGGCGCCTTGTATCTCATAACCATGAGGTACAGGGTGTCGCGTTTTGATATAAGTCGCATTTTAGTTCTCGTTTCTGAAGACCAAAGTTTGAAATTCGAAAAGCGCGCAAAACTTGGATGAGTGCGATACCTATCTGTTACGGTAGTAGGTAACTGTTGGATAATCTGTTTCCGAACTCGTGGTTCTGTTGTAAGATGGTGTGCTATATTTAGTTTGGACAATATTATGATGGTGGTGGTATCTCAGGTTTCCTCTTCTAACTTCGTGGTCAATGTGTAGACATAAATATGGGAGCTTTTTCTTTTGGGAGCCAATGTAAGTCAAAGAGCATAAAATTACTACGTTCTAATGTCAGATTTACACGAGGTTTCTAATTCCCTGCTTTTGTTGGTAAAGATGTTATTATTTAAACTGCAATAACACGTACCTATCTGGTATTTAATTTAAATATGTACGGGATGCATGAATCATTACAGCCAATGCCGAATATAGCCCGATGCAGTTTATGGATTAGAAAAATGTGGTTTGTCCATACAAAAATTGCCGAGGTCACAATGCCATAACCCAAAATAGAGTCCAAATAGCCATTATTATGCGGCTTTTCTCAGAGCATCAAATCATGCACATGTTGTTTTACTATTGAACATACCTAAATCGCCGAAATTATTTCTTCCAGTCACGGATTATAGAAGAGTACAGTTGCAATAACAATCCATATTAGTAGACCTCCTTAAAAAAGTAATAATGTGAAACTTCTTCTTCTGGTTCTGTGCGAAAGTGCATGTTATGTTAGTGCTTAGTGTCTCGACGTTGAGATAATTGATCCGAGAGTATTTCTTTGTGGGTTGACCTTGAACTGTCTTTATCATAAACTTGGTATTTTTATCCTGAAACTCTTGCTATATGTATGATGTTCAGTTTTTTTTGATACGGCGTATTTGATAAACTGTTCAGTTTGCTGTGAGACCCTTTTAAAGTCAATGGCTGTTTTCTTGAGTCTTTCGGCAATTATTTCTTGACGTTGTAGTCTAGCTGTAGTGGCTCCATGGTTGAAGGATACGATAACTACAGACTTCAAAGATGTGGTTAGCATACAGTAAGTCTTGCTCTCATGTTGGCCGATGTTTGTACTTTATCAGTGGCGCAGCGCAGCGTCGTAGGTCTTGTGATTTCCGATATGGTTGTTTGTGTCCATAAAGATGTATTTTATGTTGTTGTCTAATCACCACAATGCAGGTTAGGCCTAAATTCTGGTGCTTAGGTTTGCACTACCTTGGTAATCTATGTGAGAATGTCTAAAAATAAAGATCTAATGTATACCTTAATTTGTCTGTTTAAGCGAGAAGATTCGTCGAGATCAGCGCGCACAAAAGAGCATAAATAAAAGAGACAAACGTTGTAACTTGCTTTGTGTCAACCTGTTATGTTTGCGGCAAGCCAGGACGCATGACTACCATCCGATCAGACCGAAAAAGCAGTAGAAGAGTTCTTGTCAAGTGAAGGAGGTTAATCAATGTGAACAATGAATGTCCAGAGGTACCTCGAAAGCATGATCCGCGGTGAGCCCGCCTTTTTCTGGATGTGCCATGACGGCGCCAGAAGACGTTACAGTTAACACGGGTCACCTTAATGGCCCGTGTTTTTGGAAACGGAATTCTATGCTATGCATTGACTAATTATATGAGGGACTCGCCTTGCGGTAGCATTTCCCCGCAAATCTGCCACGGTATAAGATCAATTGATCATGTGCAGTTTACATTCAATTTTATACCTTATCACAAAACGAGACAGCCTATAATTGCGAAATAAATAACTTCGAATCTAGAACGTTTGGGGTTCACACGAGACTGCTTTTCATGATTTTTGACATTCAAAATTAGAATCTAAAATTATGGGGAATAAAATCCAAAGTTGCGGATTGCATATTACCTCGCCCCCCGCAAAAAGTGGAAGAAATGTTTGTAAGAAGAATTACACGCGTTACTAGTCCTCATATAAGTACCTAGTCAAAGATGCGATGTGATAAGATAATTGATGGAGTAGCGGCGCGGTGAAAGCAATTCTGGCGGTCGTAGTGTCGTCCGAGCCATACCCCTTGTGTGTGGGGGTTGGTTGGAGGGACGCACTCGTCTGTCCAGGTTGTTGTGAGATTGGACGGGGGGGCTGCCGTCCCCGGCCCAACGGTGAAGAACATGTCGAGATGCAGTCTGACGATGATGCGAGATTGTTGTCAGGCTGGACGAGCGGGAATTCAGATCTGCCGTATGGTTGATGTTTGCTTGTTTCTTGCAGGGCCGCAGTAAGATACGCCCGAGGACGGTCGACAGTCAGTCTGGCCGTGACGGCGCCTGGTGCCATCCCTCTACGGCACCTGGCGCCATCTCTCAAGTTAAAACAGAACAAGATCGCACACTAATGACGGTGCCTTGCTACAGCGCCGCCTGGTGTCGGTCTAGTGGAACGTCGGGTGTCGGTAAAGGTGGTTGACAGCCATGTCAAGAGGAGTTCAGTTGAAGATTTGAATAGCACCTGCACCACCGCATAACCCGACGGATCGCTAGTTCTGTGTAATCTCGGTAGTTCTACTATTAAGCAGTGATCTGTTTGCGATGAAGGCCCTCCTGCACCTATATATATATTAAAATCATCATCACCATCACAGCCTATACACGTCCTACTAAAGGGCACAGGCCTACCTGGAGCATATATGGGCGTTAGTCCACCACGCGTACCCAATGCGGATTGGTAGACTTCACATACGCATAGGAATTTCTTCTTCAGCGTATGCAGGTTTCCTCGCGATGTTTTCCTTCATCATTTAAGAGCATTCGGTATGACGTACATAAGAGAGAAAGCGATTATCAACTCACGTGCGTTAGAAGTGTACAGCAATTTATCACAGCGGCTATTTGTGATGAGCTTTACGCTTGATCTTAACTATTATAAAACCGTAAAATCATGAGGAACAAAAAGTAGCGGTTTACTTCATATAAAATCAACTAACATTCGATAGCGCGATTTAAATGACGTGCAGCGCCATCTATTGACAAAATTGTTAGTTTGTTTGTTTGTTCGCACAAAACGCAAAAACTACTGAACCGATTTTGATGAATCTTTTTTTGTTTGATAGCTTATGATCTGACTTAAAATCTGTTATATAATTTGTGCGAACGAAGTCGCGGGTCAACACTAGTTCCTTATAAAGGGAAGTATCGCGCCCGTCACCGCTCCATGTTGTACGCTCGATATTTTTATTTTATTAGTTTATAGCTAGGTTTATAATAATTATGTTAGGAATAAAAAAATGGTAAATTATTTTGCACTGTGGGCATGAATGATTGGAAGAGTAATGTAAACATTTATAAAGAAATACTACATTGAAATAAAACTTGGCATCATTTTAGCAATGTTTTCCTTCTTTTTTATTTTTATTTTAATGAAATACCTACATAGTTTTAACTACAACTAAATATGTCTAAGAACTACACACGATAAGTAAATTGTTTTAATATTTTCATGCCTAAAATGAACTAATAACAAAAAATAACTAACAAAATAAACAAATTCAATTTACAATTGAGTCATAAAAAATTACCTACCTTCGTACCTACTCCAATTAAATTTATTTCCTTAAGGGTCGGCACTACCTACGGCCCGTTTGACATATCTGTCAAAAGAAAAAGACCGGTGGCCGACAACACTCAACCCAATCTTATAAGATTAATGAACAAATAAATTTTATAGCTACATTTGGCAATAAGTTACTTGCAAAAAACTTGGTCGGCCGCGGCGCAGCTTGGCTGGCATGGCACGTTTACTGGTGTGAAGGAAAAAGTGAATCCTGGTGACACAACATTTTACCTCGTTGAATTAAAGGACGGACTAGTCTGTTGGTCTAGAGGCCAATTAGTAAGGCCTAAAAAGTCTGGTAGGCCGCACCCTATCCTGGCAGGTTCATAGGTCCGACCGAATTTAGGGTACCTACTACCCGGAAGGCAGATTTTACCTCATTAAATTAATGTTGAATGTTTGGTCGTACGTGGCAATACTCCTGCACCTGCAGCATCTGGATTTGAGGGCCGTAGGTCGAAATTGACATTTACAGTAACAGTACAGTACCGTGACGGACACAAAATGTGACTGATCAAAGATCACCCCTGGTGGGTCCCAACCATATATACAGTATTACTAAGGCTTAAAAAACTTAAAATTATTATAACATAGCAAACTAAAACTTATAACAGAATAATATTATTATTATAAGGCCGGATTCGACCAAACTTAGATTTATAGAAGAGTAACAATACAAGGAGCAATTTTACTTTTATTGTTTACAAACCCCGTAATAAAAGAACGAATGTATAATTCACCTAAGGAAAGAAGTCGTTGTATCCGTACTTATTGCAATGTGAGGTTATACAGTTTTAATTTGTTAGGTTTCTTTTTATTATAATTTTTTTTATTATGTGACATTGACATTTCATTTAGATAAGGGTTGGCAAAACGCAAAATCAGTTTACTCTATAGTAACAAAGCGACTTAATCTAAGAATTAAATTTACTCGTGTTTGGTCGAATCGGGCCTAAGTTTAATATAATTGGTATTAGCAAACTAAGGGTTTGTAATCTTTTATCATCATCATCATCGTCAGATATGTTTTTAGCACGGAATAAAAGTTAATTTTGCAGCAGTTACTGGAGTGATTGCCTTCAAAAACATTTACGCAAAAGGACATCAGTGTGACCACTTTTAGTAGATTTCTACTTTATTGGTGGATTTAGGGCAAAGAGAACGATAATTTAGTAGTGGGAAATTCTTTAGCATAATAGAAATTCGGTATTCGAAACTTTTATCAAAAATGAAAGGATTCAGTCTAAAAAAAATCTAAGCTTGCAATACAAATGGCTGTAAAACAATTAAACAAAAAAAACATCCATTGCAGGGTTTGCAAGTTTTCCGGAACTTCTAGTAAAGCTTTAATGACTGGTTCACTTTAAGACGGATTTAAATTCTAGAGGCATTTTGGGTAACACTTTTTTACTAATTCGGACTTGCTGAACACGAATTTCGATGTTGGAACTCCCGATTTTGCGAGTTCAAGGAAGGAGGGCTCTAAAGGTGACTTTTTCAGTTTTTAACGTTTTATCGAAAAGTTTTGTAAAGACAAATTATATCGGATAAAATTTTCTACAAAACAAGTTCTTTGCACTTTTGTCATAGGGTACCTTTGAATCCATGTTACAAAGTGATGAAAACCAATAAAAATTATACAAAAATGCGGAAATAACATGATGAGCGTTCAATAAAATTTATAATAAATGTTGTTCAAAAACGTGTTTAATATTAAATTTTAACCATCTGGAACGACATAAATATTATTTGGTAGAAATTGAAACAGGACTTGGTAGATTTTGGTAGATAGATTCTCTGAAAAAAGTGGTCAAGCTGAAGGACATTGCGCGACAAAAAAACACACAAAAGAATTGCACAAAGTTATTTTAAAAACTAAAATGTTACTTACAAAGGGCACTGTTTGGTAGTTTTTGGTTCATATTCATATTAATTTATTTGCATTCATGTACAGTTACAGCATAGGTGTTACTTAGTAGCTAAAGTCATGTAACCATGAACCCTGAAAGGGCACAGCAATATTAACAAGAAGTATTTCAAAGAAAATAATTATTACAATGTCAACAGTTAGGTTCTTGTGGTAGATTTTGGTAGTTTTTGGTTCTTTTGGTAGGTTTTGGTACTATTGGTAGTTTTTGGTAGAGTTTAGTATTATTCGTAGTTTTTGATTATTTTGGTAGATTTTGGTACTTTTTCGTTGTTTCTGGTTATTTTGGTAGATTTTTATACATTTTGTTATTATTTGATAGAAGTATGAAAATTACCAAAAACTAACATAATAAACAAAAGAGTTCTTTACGGCTTGGCTACGGGGTGAGTCTGTTGACATAAAATATAAAATATTTGTTTTGCAAAAGAGGTGCATTCGAATCGTAAGCGGAATTCAGTCCAACAGGGTGTCATGCCGATCCTTGTTCACCGACTTTAAATTGCTCACTGTGACAGCTTTGTATATCCTCAAGCTGTGCAAAATCGTGAGACGATACCCCGACAAATTCCCAAGTAAAACCCCATTCCGTAGCAAAAGACTAAATTTAACTCGCAAAAATGAGCTACTGGTACCTAATTACCGACTAGCATCGATGCAAAGAACTACAAAGTCGAATGCTGTTTTTGTGTATAATAAAATACCAGATGACATTAAAGCCCTACCCGACAAAAGATTTCTGAAGAAGGTATAATTAATCGAACCGTGTTTTAATAACATTAAACTGATTTTATGCGACATTTAATTTGATTGTAGTAGTGAAAGGTGATAGAACCTATTGTTTAAATCTGTTTTTTTTTTCTTTATGTTCATAAATTATATTGTAGTGTGACTAATACTCTGTACTTACCATCTGAAACTTATGTAAGTAACTACCTACAATTTAAGGTAAATAAATGAAATGAAATGAACCAAAACAAAAAGTACCGAAATAACCATAAACTATCAAAAAGTACGAAAAAGTACCAAAATAACCATAAACTACAAAAAATACGATAAATTACCGAAATAACAATATCTACCAAAAAGTACGAAAATCTACCAAAATAACCAAAAACTATGAAAATTACCAAAAATTACTGAAAGAACCAAAAACTACCATTAATTACCAAAACTACCATAATAACCAAAAACTACCAAACATTGCCCGGAAAGTAACTTTTTGAAATTCCTTTGTGTTGTCTTGTGTCGTGCAAATGTCTTTTGAAGGCAATCGTTTGAGTTACTGCTACGGCACAGAATTCACTCTTATTCCAGACTTATGTACAGGGTGAAATTGATATTATTAGCATCCTTTTAAACTAAAAGTCTACCCATCAAACTGAACAACTTTTACTACGGGAGCAAACCGATCGGATAAAAAAAAATCTGCTGTTGCATACATTTGAATCGAGTAGGCACTGCAGTTTACTATGGAACATAATTTTTTTATCATCATAATTTTTTGCTCCGATCGGTTTGCTCCCATATTAAAAGTTGTTCAGTTTGATGGGTAGACTCTTAGTTTAAAAGGATGCTAATGATATCAAATTCACCCTGTATAACATATCTGACGATGATGATGATGATAACAGAATATCAATCGTAAGTTTGCTAGTACCTACAAATAATAATAAACTTATAATTATTCTGTTATAATAATGGTGACAAAAATTAACGAGTAATAGCGACCAATTTATAAAATGTACTTCTAAGTCCACATATCGTGACGGGCAACTACGGAACCTTACACTGCGTGTGGCCCGACACCCACTTGCCCGGTTTTTTATAAGTAATAATGTGTACAAAATGGTTCTGTTCATTAATCTTCTAAGACAGGGTTGGGTGTTGCCGGTCACCGGTCTATTCGCAATGATTTCGAACGATTGACGGCCCATAGTAATTTGTATGAAGAAAACGTCCAAAAAAATATGTGATTTTTGGTAACAAATTGCAAAAAAACTAGAAGTCACATCGAAAAACTGATTTGTTTAAAGTGTTCTTTGATGCTTTGCCATTGATTTGAAATATATTTTGTTGTTTTATTTTGTTTAACTAAATCACAGGACTCGGAACGCGGCAGTGCTATTCTAGAGTTTTTCATGAAATTCTCGATTACTTTCTGATGTAACTATAAAATTTTACTGAAATTTTTTTTGTTCATCTTGTACTTCATCTTTTAAAGAAGCGATGGTATTAATTTTGTTTCGAAATATAGCTATTTACTATCCTCAAAAGTCGGAACGCCGAACCCTGTTTGGCCCGATCAGGGTAGTGCCGACCCTTAAGGCAGCCCTACAAGAATATGCTAAGTAGCTATTACTCCTACAATCCTCTGTGACGGAACAGCACGCCGCGTGCGATCGCGTTCCGTCTATCTTATATGCTCTAGCAAATGACGTTCCTGAGTGACAGAAAAGGATGGAGCGACTGAAAAATGCGATGCTGTGCTATGTGGTGTAGTTCAACCCTATATTGACACGCTAGTATGTATGTTTTCGAAACAAAGAGAATGTAATCTCAGGACGAAGGATAAAAACTCTTTTTGAATAGACGGGTGTCAATGCGTTTTATTAACGAAAAAGTCATGTACGCGCAGCTAAAATTACTACAGCCCTAGACTTAGTATATTCCTTGCCTAGACTCTGTAGAAAGAGAAGGAACTAGAAGAAAGCACGTGTCTTGTCATATCACTCAGTAAGGGATGCACATAGCAAATTCGCTATAGTTAAAAAAGGAGATCGCTACTTATTGCTGTCCTTATCGACGTAGCCACTTTTTTGTTCTACGACGGCTGTCTGACTCCGGAGTCAGACATCTATTTTCATACAAATTGTATAGGATTTTATGACTATCATATAGCTGTCTCATACGCGGTTACACTGATGTTACGTCTATCAGCGTAAGCGAAAAATACTTCGCCGTTTCGCATGTGCTGACGACATCTTGCCAATTCGGTATGTCAAGTTTTTTTTCTGTCTTCATTTTATATTTTTTACGGATAGAAGACATAATTTTAAGACACCTATTTCATTTTTATTGTGATTCATCGAGTTTATCTATATAAATTTAATTTTTAAATTATTTTGATCTGTAATCTCTAAGTGCAAAAATGGTGGAGAAAAAATAATTCGAACTCCATGGAGTAAAACTACCTACTGCTATATTTAAAAAACTTAAAACCTGCCTCCTCTTTCTAACTCTATGCTGAAAACAGATACGGCAACATCAAATGTCAAATTCACTCATTGTGAAAGTATTTTTTTTTTCTTAATGGCCAGTTACTTTAAGTTCATTTTATGTTTACCAAGGAGTTTGCAGGGGCAGCGAGTGACGTCACTCGTGGACCGAAAAACGACGTTATTTTATTAAAAATATCTGTAATCCTTTCATTTTAAAATCTCTGACATCGAAAATAATTATGATTATTGAGACAATTATCTCGAAATGGTTTTCGATTTAGACCTCCAAAAAAAAACTTGACATACCGAATTTCTGATTTTTTTTAGGCAGTGTCCGGGGGTGCTGTTACCGCGCCATGCCGACATCGGTTTCCGTACCGATTCCAGCCTGAATTCCTAGACATTCACGAGCAACAATCAGTGCATCTCTCGAGCCTAACTCGTAATCGTTGGGACGTAATGATTCTCCCCATTGTTGGAACATTACAGGCCACTCGCTCCGTGAGTTGGGTTTCCTTTGACATTATGATTTACAGATTACATTGCCTTTTCGATTCTCTTTCTTTTTGTTTTAGTCGTGTTTTGGAGTTAAGCAATGATTGTGCAGTTAGTTAAATGGCTATATACGCTTATATTCACTTAACATATTGACAAATGTGAGAAAAAAGGAAAAAAATATGAACAAACAAAAGCATTTCAGAGTCCATTAACTACTAATAATTCAACTAAATTGTAAAATATTAAATGCTACGATTACACAGGTCTTTTGCGTAGTAAATCCATAGTAAGTATAATAAATAGCACAGTTTATCTATACAGGGTGTAACAAAACACCCTAATAATACTAAAGGGGGTGCTTCAGGAGTACGATTTCATTTTAAATGTCAAAGAATCATCAAAATCTGTCCAACTGTTGTCGAGTAAATTTTTCTTTTCACACGAAAAGGAAACTTCACTTTCCTACCGAAACAAAGTGGCAACCCTATATCGTGACCGTTTGTTTACAGGAACTCATATTTTTTTGGGGTATCTGATAAGTTTAGCTTCAATTTGGTGTACAATGTATTCCTACCGCTCGAAAGCCGGCTTTAAGATTAACATTGATAAACAATGGGTATGTTTAGTAAAATCGCGTCCATTGGTGTTCACGGGTTTAACAAAAAGAAATTGACACATCGATTATCAGTAAGGTTGTTGTAGAGCGATGATAGTCCATCCAATCGTGAGGCGGCAGTTCGATTCTCGGCCTGTACCACTAAGTTCTACGGAATTTATGTACGGTTGTATTTACCATTATAGGGCTCGGTGGTGAAGGAAAGTATCGTGAGGAAACCTGCATACCCGAGAGCATACGGCGAACTCAAAAGACCAGCGATGGTCGCAGTGTTACGACTTTTGCTTGTTAGCCCAAACAACAATCAATCATGGGGGCTGTAACAGGCCTAAGGGTGGGAACCAATTTCAAGAATCCTTAAGCTGTAAGATATTTCCACTGGAATGTATCTTTGCCTAAACGTATGGGGTAGAAAGTGGCGGGAACTTAGTCTAACCTACTTACATACAATGAAAGCAAAATGTTGCACGAAGTTGTTATGAAATAAGGTTAACATTTAGTGCCATATTATACAGGGTGTAAGGGTAAACAGTTGCATTCATTAAGGGGTGATTGTACACATGATACTGATCTAGATCAACATTCCTTAAATACAGTTTACATTCCTTAAATAACCTATAGGAAATTCGCATAATTTTTTTTTTAACTTTTCATACAAACGTTTGATCAGCTGATTGCATTTAGTATGAAAAGTACCTACAGCATTTTTTTTTATAATTTCCTATGCCTGGCTTTCTTAGGAATAGTTATTAAGTGTCATGGGTACAATCACACCTTAAAGTAATGCCACGGTTTACCCTAACCTGTAATAAAACGACAAGTAAGTTAGGTACTCGAAGAAATAGGGTAGATTTCTTCCAGTGATGTTTTTCATCTTTAAGGGTATATTATTCGGAGCGCGCTCCATACAAACGTACTATGGTGATATTTTCAATACTAACCAATTAAAGTTAATGAAATTTTGCAGAAACATTCTAGAAACAAATTTCTATGCTGACTCCATACGAGTCAGATTTTCGTTAAAATGTATAGTTTTCAAGTTACAGTGCCTCAAAGATTTCCATACAAATCTTAAATTAATCCTAGCATTGAAACTGTATATTTTAACGAAAATCTGACTCTATAGAAGCATAGAGATTTGTTTCTAGATTGTTTCTGCAAAATTTCATTGACTTTAATTGGTTAACATTGAAAATATCATGCAGCGCGCATTTTCGCTCTCGGAATAATATTCTCTTAAGGGCTGCAGTTACAGCCAAATTTTTTATATAGCCTATTTTGTGTCCCACTGCTGGGCAAAGACCTCCCCTCAGTTAGAGCCAAATACATCCCCAAAATATTGTAATAAAAGCGGCCAAGTACGAGTCGACTTGCACACTGAGGGTTCCGAATCACCAGTATCCAGGGTGAAATTGATATCATTAGCATCCTTTTAAACTAAGAGTCTACCCATCTAACTAAACAACTTTTACTATGGGAGCAAACCAATCGGAGCAAAAAAAGTCCCTAAACTGCACCTGCCGCCGCTGCCTAGACACGACTCAAATGTATGGGACAGCAGATTTGTTTTTTGCTCCGATTGGTTTGCTCCCATAGTAAAAGTTGTTCAGTTTGATGGGTAGACTCTTAGTTTAAAAGGATGCTAATGATATCAATTTCAAACTGTATTTACCAAAACAGTTGTGTTTTCTCGCGGGATCCTTAGATTTGTTTTCCTTTAGAGTTTGCACTATATTAACACCGAGTTAGTCGCGTGTGTGTATCACTGTTTTTGCGATAAAGTGATATAAAAACAAAATTTTAAGAAAACACCTTTCTCCTTCGATCTATCGATCATTCCTTCGTTCGGACGAAGCATTTCTCACTTTTTTTTTCACTTTTTTTACAACAGTTACGGTTCAATAGATACTACAGTCTTTTATAGGTAGGACAGACACACTGTTAAAATATAACCATACTTTAGTGACATGCAAACTGTTTTGTAGCACAAAATGAAACATTTTGCTTGTTGTAGGCTGAGTAATAGGGACTCGTAACGTACCCAAAGGGTGGGACGCTTTGGGTACGGAATTTTAAAAATCTAACTTCCTAGAACCGACCTTCTGGTTTTTGGGTAACTTCGTAACCATTTTATTCATTAACTATGACACTTTTTGAGCTAAAAAATAAACTGAACCATCTATACATTATGAGAAGTGATGTGAATTTTCTAGAAATCGATTTTAATGAATAAAACTGAAGAAAGGGAAATCTAAAGTCACCCCTTTTTTCCAGTTGTAACCATTTTACTGTTACATTTTTAATCGGAAGAAAATGAAAATTTACAACATTGTTCACAACACAATTTAGAATGATGTGGTTTTCTTACTTTTTCGAAAATAATAAAAAATCATCTAATTTTTCTAAGAAAACGGCTAAATTCTGACTGGAGCCACGCGCTCTTTCGCATCGATTAGTATGGAGAGTCGTGGTCCCCGGTGCCCAGTGGTCCCCGGTGGTATCATCCCCAGAATATATTTCCAAAAATCCCTAAACATTACCATTTCACATTTCGGCTGAGACATTTATCATAAAAACGACCAGAATAATTAATCCTTACAAAATTATTACGCCCCTGATTGGCGTATGGGAATCCAATTTGAGTCGAGTGGAAATAAATTACTCTCCCGTTTTAAGTCCGCGTCGCAAACGTTCGTGTAACAAGATATTTGTAACACGATATATTTGTAAAGCTTAACAAGAGGAAATGTGAGGGAATTTTACGTATTTGACTATAATTTGGCCTTTTCAACCTTTCTGTTTTATAAACAACATTTTCATGTATGCATGCTGGAAATTCAAATAAGACGACTCATTTTAACCTGTCAGGTTGGTTAATTAATTAACCACAAGAAATTAACACACAGAAAATCGATAAGCCGAACCACACTTTTGTATGAAAGATTTAAAATCTCGATATTTCCACTCATTAATAGGGAAAGTTATGTTTCATTATTTGCATACTTCTAGTAATTAAAAAATAGTGGTATTAAATACAGGGTGTAACAATATACCCTATTAATACTTAAGGCTGTAGGTAAGGGGGTGCTTCAGCCCATCAAACTGAACAACATTCACTATGGAGCCAACTTTGAAATCGCGAAAAATAAATCAGCTGTTCCATACAAAACTGCAGTACCGACTCGACTAAAATGTCCCATACTGACAGTCGATTTTTTACTATTTCGAAGTTGGCTCCATACCTCCATAGTGAAAGGTATGAAGTACCTGTTAAGTATTACTAGGATGTTATTTTTACACCCTGTATAAGCTATAACATACTTTTTAAGGATTAAAACTAGCGTAGGTACCTATTCTTGGAGACTCTGGCAAAAGCTACTACTTAATTTTAATAATGAAAATTCATAACCGCCATTTCAGACTCCGCCGTAAAGTTGTCGGCTGAAATAACTTAAGTTTTAAGATGACGTAACTAAGTTAATCACTACACATTTTCCAGTAAGACCGTAAAGAATGTTTGCTTTAAGTTGGGAAAAAAGTTTTAAAATATCTTGATACTAACGTTTTCGAAGTATTTTTAATCAACGTTTTCTACAGAAGTTTCTTTGAGACTGTGCGATTAAAAATAGCGTAGGTATATTGGCAGTATTTTTTAGTTGGGATAGTTTGCGACAGCGCACATTACGTACGACGGGCCCAGGTTGAGCCGCTGAGAAAAAATTCGCTCAAATCGCCTCTATACAATTTATTAAATATCAACATCATCATCATCAGCCTATCATCCTCCACTGCTGAACATAGGCCTCTCCCAAGGCGCGCCACAAAACTCTGTTCTTGGCCTTCCTCATCCAGTCGCTCCCCGCTACTTTTTTTAGGTCGTCTGTCCAGCGGGCAGCAGGGCGTCCCACACTACGCCTACCAGTTCGCGGTCTCCACTTTAGAACTCTGACACCCCATCGGTTGTCAGTTATTAAATATAATTATATAAGTTAATTTATTATATTAAGGGCCTGTTTCACCACTTCTGAATAAGTTCTTGTTAGCTTATACGACAGATATTTTGACATAATTTCATACAAAATAACTATCCGTCGGATAAGCTAACAAGAACTTACTTATAAGTGGTTAAACAGGCCCTAACTATCGTATAATTACAACGCCGGTGCGGAGTGGGTTGCCTTATTACGTTACCTAAACGCCCCTAATGAATATTTTCGTAAATATGTTCAATCATCCACGTCAAATTTACGATTTTATTATGCAAGGTGTTAGGGTAAACAGTTGCATTACTTTAAGGGGTGATTGTACCCATGATACTGAACAACTTTCCCTAAGAAACCTATAGGAAATTCACAAAAAAAAACATATCAATGCAATCGACTGATCGAACGTTAGTATGAAAAGTCGATTTGTATTTGGGAATTCCCTATCGTTTTCTTATCTTAGAGAAAGTTGTTTAGTATCATTTAATTTATGTTTATTTTATTTATTAAAACAATTACACAGCTTCACAGAGAAACTCCAATACACCATGCAAGTTATAGGTACAAGTCAAAAAAGAATATTAAGTTTTATACTACTTAAGTTAATCTTACGATTTAAACACTCTCAGCATAGTTCAGGCGTTCTCGTAGACAATCAGACCAGCGGTCAGCAAAACGGTCAAACTGGGGTGAGTGTAGCAGAAGCGTGGGTACAATAGCCCCTTAAAGTAGTGCAACTGTTTACCCTAATACCGTGTATGTAATAAATTATGTACGTTGGATATTAGTTCCTTATACAGGGTGAAATTGATATCATTAGCATCCTTTTAAACTAAGAGTCTACCTATCAAACTGCACAACTTTTACTATGGGAGCAAACCAATCGGAGCAAAAAAAAATCTGCTGTCCCATACTAAACTGCACCCGCCGCCGCTGCCTACACGACTCAAATGTATGGTACAGCAGATTTGTTTTTTGCTCCGATTGGTTTGCTCCCATAGTAAAAGTTGTTCAGTTTGATGGTTAGACTCTTAGTATAAAAGTATCCTAATGATGAATTATTTCTGCATCACTAGGGCCTATTCCTCATCTCTTTTTCTTCTCATTTCCACTTCAGTGGAACTTAACTCACAATCAGCCATTTCTCCCGCCTCCACTCGCTGCGACAAATACAACACTGAAGAGAAGGTTTAATCCCCAAGGCTTAATTTCCTGGTGCAAGCAGTTTGTAACTTAAGCTTACACTTAAGTTGCCACTATGCACAAGTGGGTGCTTAGACGCAACACTTGTGCGAATGCAACTTTGTTAGTTATTGCGTAAGTGTGGAAGTTTGAGGAAACCAAGTTGAATACTTATGTGTTATAGACACGACGACAAAGCGTCCTCATGGATACTTAGGCTGGCTTGGACCAAAAAGTATTTATGCTTAAACATGTTTAAATATTATGCTCTCACTTTCATTTGTATGAGCAGTGTGAGTGACAGAACTATCACTAAATGCGTTTAAGCCTAAATATTTGTTGGTGCAAGCCGGGCTTAGTTATTTTATTTTATTTTATTTTATTTTATATTATTCGGGATGCTAACAGCCTCTTTTACAAAATAATACTTAAATAACAACCATCAGCCATTTACAAGCATCCACATATAGATTTTATACATATAAAACAATCAATTTACGTTTGTATAAATGGTATTCTGAGTAGAAAATATTAAGTATCGATAGTCTTATCAACTAACAACTTTTTGGTAAGTCGAGCACTACAGCTAAATAAGTCAAATCGACCGTCCTCATTCAAAATATTAAGCTGTTTACAAGTTCTAGGAAAGAAACTATTTTCCCTAAAGTTATGTAAGATCTTAATCTTATAATTACTTTATTCCCTCGACAAAAGAAGAAAGAAGGAATAAAAGAAGCAATAGTACTTTATTTCAGCCTTAAAATCACAAACTCTCAGTTTTAGTTTAGATATTAACATATTTAGGCCCGATTCGACTAAACGCGAGTAAATTTTATTCTTAGATTAAGTCACCGGTTACTCTACGAGTAAACTAATTTTGCGTTTTACCAACCCTAATCTATGAATAAAATTTACACGGCCAATTTTTTAATATAACAAAGGTTTAAGCTAAGCGATTTGAAGACTAGGGAAATGTCAATGACACGTAACTAAAAAAAAAATAAAAAAAAAACCTTACAAATAAAAGCTGTATAGATACATTGCAATAAGTACGGATACAACGACCTCTTTCTTTAGGTGAATTATACATTCGTTCTATTAATATGGCATTAGTATGGTAGATGACAAGTGAAGTTAATTTCAGAATAAACGCTAAGAGTAAAATTGTTCCTTGTATAGTTAGTTACTCTTCTATAACTCAAAGTTTCGTCGAATCTGGCCTTAGAGATTTTTTTTTGTCCCACTGCTGGGCAAAGGTCTCCCCTAAACTCTTCCACGTCTCTCTATTTGGTGCTACATCCCGCCACTCATTGCAGTAGGCATCTAGCTCGTCTCGCCACCTTTTTCGGGGTCTGCCTCGACCTCGACTCCCGTCGTGAGGCACCCATAACGTATTTTAATCTTAATTAGTATTAATTAACCTACTCTTAAAATTTCTCAATAACTCTTACAAATAATTATGTCTCAAATATTTAATCTCTTGTATTTAAATTATTCACTTCAGTCTTCACTAATATAGTTTTTTAGTGATTAAAGCAAAGTAGAAGGATGAAAGGAACGAGGCTTTTTAAAATTATAATTATAATTAGTACCGTTTAAAAAAAATTATAAGGTGTGGTACTTTTCTACTTTTTTTACAGGTCAGGAGTGCGATTTTTGAATCTCATTCGGTGAGCTCAGCAGTTGAAAATGTCAAAATTACTATGGACTTATGCATCTTTCTACTGCTGATTTGACTCTCAAAAATCATTTTTGACATTTAATTTGATTGTAGTCAAGGAATATACTACTGATTGTAGTAGTGAAAGGTGGTTGTTATTTTCTGGCACATATTGTTTCAGTCTGTTTTTTCTTCTTCTTTCTATTGATAAATGATTAAAAAAATTAATTTGTATAATTACTATGCCCCTAGGGTAAAATTGTAGTGTGACTAATACTCTGTACTTACCATCTGTAACTTATGTACCTACAATTTAATAAAATATTAAAAATGTACTTATTAAAAGTTCATGGTAGACTAGTGATAGGTACCCCATTTAATTGCTAGGTACTCAATTTTTTGTTGGGCTATTGCTAGAAAAGGTCGTTATTTAACACTTAGACCATCGTTGGTCCTTTGTGTTCCCCCAAGCTCACCCATATTTTACGCATACCTCCGAACTTGTGGTATTTTCTTTTCATTCTCAGGAATGCAGGTTTCCTCACGATGTTTTCATTCACCGCCGAGCTAGTAAATGATAACAACCGTACATAAATTCCAAAGAACTTAGTGGTACAGGACAGGAATCGAACCGCCCTGCAAGCTCTCTGCCGTATGGCTATCATTGCTCTCTGGGAAGGGATACCCAAACATGAATGTTTAACCCCAAGAACATTGAGGTTAATTATGTTTTTATGGTACACTAGTGTTTTCCTGCGACTTCGTCCGCACAAATTATATACCAGATTTTAAGTCAGATCATAAGCTATCAAACAAAAAAAGTTTCATCAAAATCGGTTCAGTAGTTTTTGCGTGATGCGCGAACAAACAAACAAACAAACAAACAAACACACAAACAAACAGATAAACAGAAGGACAAAATTTCTAAAAAAGGTTGATTTCGAGTCGGGGATACCTAAAACCCATATCGTAATCTTTTTTTTGTAAATATCTTCAATGTACAGACACAGTTCAGTTACAGTTTTATAATAGTTAAGATAAAAAAAGCCTTCTTATAAGTGGTATAAGGGTCAAAATCTTACAGCTCACTGTTCACAGATTACCCTATCGTAAGCATCCCTTAGCTTACATGTTTCAGGCTTCAGTATTCGGCCGACCGCGGCGCGGCGTGTACCTTCGGCCCATCGCTCCCGGTTCGCTCAAATATTAACTTTAAGACGACTGTTTAAAGTGCTTTGTTAAGTTTTCTAGTGCAAGTTTTTGTTTTCTTATTTCTAGTGGTTAGAGGTTTTGGGATATTTTGCTGATGATGCGGAGTGAAGTTTAAAAGGTAGGTTTTTTTTTGGAAACTGGTGAATTTGAAAGAAAATCTTTGAACTTTTCAAAAAATTATCACCTACCTAACTTATGAATTTATCCATTCATGCGTTACGTTCAAATTGCTCGTCCTATTATGATTTTCAGTATAAATAGAAGGTGTTAGAAATTATGGTATATTATTATGGTAATATTAGGTATATATTAGGTTATTTATGAAAATTATGGTATATGGTTATTATGACGTTGTGTGATTTCACAATTATGATACAGGCTGGGATAAAGGTCTCCCGAAAACTAAAAGATTTTAAATTCTAAATAATTTTAGAAGAGTTAGATGATTATGATGGCTCTATGCGGATTGGTGGAGGAAGTTTTCACTGCATTTTCAAGTCTATACAACGTGTAATAAAACACCCATGGAGTCAAAGTTAAAACAAATAAAAAAATCTGTATAGGCACAGCGATACTACCGTAAGATTTGGGTATTTGAGTCGAGTACGGACTGCAGTATTGAATGAAACCGAAGATGTTTTTATTTATCTCTGATTTTGGCTTCATAGTGAAAGCTGTGGAAATCTAAACCTGAAATATAACTAGGGCGTTTTGTTCAAACTGTACATTTAATAATTTTGTTCACTTTATACAGGGTGTTTCATAAGTAACAATAAATTTTTAAAACTCTTAAGGGGGTTGTTTAGACCGTCAAACTGAACAACTTTCTCTATGAAACCAACATCGAAATCGCGAAAAAAATAATTTCATAACCCATACATATTTTAGCTCTAGTCGATTTGTAGAGTATAGAACATAATATATTTTTTTCGCGATTTCGATATTGGTCCTATAGTGAAAGTTGTTCAGTTTGATGGTCTACACCACCCCCTTAAAGGTTTATTTGTATTTTTGTAACACCTTGTACAGGGGTTCTATTTGGAAATAAAAGCTTTTCCGTGATCATTTCAAACTGTTGTTCAGGGAGAAAGATTCTTTCAAACAATAGTGAAAGAAATTGCTGCTGTAATTATAACTGGTACATCATTTTTAATTTTGTGGGGAGATAAATCTTACTGTATAAGTTGTAGGTTTACCCAGAATTTTAACTTGTTTGTAAGAAAACCTTTTTGAAAATTTTTCATCTCAAAATTTGACGTGATGATGGATAACTATAGATATGAATGAACAATAACAATTTACAGCAGTAACCAACCCTAAAGAATGTCTTCTATTTCATCTAATTTGTATACGGGTGTAACAAAACACCGTAGTAATACTTAAGGGTATATTATTCGGAGCGCGCTCCATACAAACGTACTATGGTGATATTTTCAATACTAACCAATTAAAGTCAATGACATTTTGCAGGAACAATCTTGAAACAAATTTCTATGCTTGTATGGAGTCAGATTTTCGTTGAAATGTATAGTTTTCAAGTAACAGTGCCTCAAAGATTTCCATACAAATCTTAAATTAATCCTAGCATTGAAACTGTATATTTTAACGAAAATCTGACTCTATAGAAGCATAGAGATTTGTTTCTAGATTGTTTTTGCAAAATTTCATTGACTTTAATTTGTTAGTTTTGAAAATATCACCATAGTACGTTTGTATGCAGCGCGCATTTTCGCTCTCGGAATAATATTCTCTTAAGGGGGTGCCTCAGACCATCAAACTGAACAACTTTCACTATGGAGCCAAAATCGAAGCGCGAAAAAAGAATCCGCTCTTTCATACAAAACTGCAATTTCGAATTTAATGAAAGTTGTTCAATTTGATGGTATTACATAATGGTGTTTTGTTACACCCTGTAATATGCAGGGTCCTTCTTAATATGCTGACACTTTTTAAGGGGATGATCAGACCATCAAACTGAACAACAGGTTTGCGGTTTTGTATAGAACAGCTGATTTAATTTTCTCGATTTTGATTGTTCCGATAGACAAAGTTGTTCAATTTGATGGACTGGTCAAACCCTCAAAAAACCTTCAGCAAACCGGAAAAAAATTAAGAATTAGAAAATTCAATTTACTGAGAAAAAGACAAACTTTTGAAGACTTATTGAGAAGAAAAAATAATTACAAGTGATAAGCCTGTTATCTTAAAAACGACCTAAGCTTACAGTTATTCTATGGGGAAAAATCCACCCAATATTTGTATACAGGGTGTTAGGGTTAAAAGTTGCATAACTTTAAGGGGTGATTTTACCCATGATACAAAACAACTTTCCCTTAGAATCCTATCGGAAATTAGGATTTTTTTTGGCTTTTCATACATTTGTTCAATCAGCTGATTGTATTAAGTAAGGAAAATCCAAAGCAAACCAGAATGTCTTATACCTTTCATAGGGAAATTTGTCGAGTATCGGTACAATCACTGATTAAAGTAATGCAACTGTTTACTATAACACCCTGTATACAAGGTGTTACAAAAATACAAATAAACCTTTAAGGGTTGAACTACACATGGCCACACGCGATCGCATTTTTCCGTCGCTCCATCCTTTTCTGTAACTCAGGAACGTCATTTGCTATTAAAGCATATAAGATAGACGGAACGGAACAGCACGCCGCGTGCGATCGCGTTCCGTCTATCTTATATGCTCTAGCAAATGACGTTCCTGAGTGACAGAAAAATGCGATCGCGTGCGGCCATGTGTAGTTCAACCCTAAGGGGGTGGTTCAGACCGTCAAACTGAACAACTTTCTCTATGAGACCAACATCGAAATCGCGAAAAAAAAATCTGTTATCCCAAACATATTATTTTAGCTCTAGTCGATTTGTAGAGTATGGAACATCATTTTTTTTTTCGCGTTTTCGATATTGGTCCCATAGTAAAAGTTGTTCAGTTTGATGACCCACTTAAATGTTTATTTGTATTTTTGTAAGACCTTGTATATATAGTTATTGTAACCAAAACCGGCTATTATAAATCAATAACCAATCAACATTTACCTTATACCTAAAAGAGATTATTCCAATAACATAAACAGGAAAAAGAAAAGCAAAAATGTTCCCTTAATTACACGGCGTCGTTATAAATACCAGAGCTTTGGTTAAATAATACCATTTAACAAAGTATACACAATTTTGCGTATTTCAATAGAAATGATTGATCTTTTAATAAATGAGTAATGTTAAATATAAATTGTAAAAGCCAATGCCTAAAAAGGCGCTCTTTTATTCCGTCTATTTTTTTGGCGCGGCCCTCAACTAAACTTGAACTGAACTAAACGTAATAAAGGCACGATGGGGCTGACATAAACTCAGTGTTAAAAGCCCCAATATAAATAAAAAAGAATTAAAAAAAAGTATACGTATACTCCAAGCCTTTAATCTCTGCGCTAAAAAAAAATTGGCAAAACACAATCATTACCCTTCCTTTGCGTCGCGCAGTCGGGCAAACAAGGCCATACAAAGCTATATCTTAACTATTATAAAACCGTAAATTCATGAGGAATAAAAAAGTAGCGGTTCACTTCATATAAAGTCAAATAACATATCGATAGCGCGATTTAAAAACGTGCAGCGCCATCTATTGACAAAATTGTTAGTTAGTTTGTTTGTTCGCACATCACGCAAAAACTACTTAACCGATTTTGATGAAACTTTTTTGTTTGATAGCTTATGATCTGACTTAAAATCAGGTATATAATTTGTGCGGACGAAGTCGCGGGAAAACACTAGTGACCAATAAAAGTTGACTTTTTCATGTGATCTTATAGCTATGTATGGCAACTTTAGACAGTCTATTACGTATGGGTATTGAACTAAGGTGAAGAACTTGACAGTCTAGAAAAAAAACGGTAACCCGAAATTTAAAAATTTCAGATAATATTTTTTTTTTTTTCGTCGGGTTGTGATCTGTAAGACTTAGGTTTTTATATTAGTCATTTAGTACCTTACAAAAATTTCTAAACGGCAATCGGTAATATTTTTGGTAATTAAAAAGTCCCCCGGCTACAGTACTAATATGCCATAATATAAAAGTGGTCGCGAAAAAATATTCGAACTCCATGGAGAAAATTTTTTCTTTAATTAAAAAAAAATAAAAAGTGACGTCACTCGTTGAATTGAAAAACGACGTTATTTTGTTTAAAATATCTGTAGTCCTTTCATTTTAAAATGTCTTCGGTCGAAATCGATATTATAATTATTGAGACAATTATCTCGAAGTGGTTTTCGATTTAGCCCTACCAAAAAAAACTTGACTACCCAATTAGGATGGTCCTTTCGATGACAGAACCACACGGCTGGATATCATTATTAAAAAAATTATGCGAAACCTAATAAATTGTATATATTATTTGATGTGGTTTGTCGGTAGTTAGCTATCCCAACCACGCCACGCCGCGCCAGGTTAATTTGCGGTTACCAACGTTCGTTACTTGTTAATGAGAAATCGAAACCATTCATTTCGTAAATATTACCTCTAACAGAATATTACGAATATTTGCGGCGTAATGGCATTTACTATGTAATAGCACAGTGGTAATAGAATTCAGAAAAGGGGTACAGATATATTTGCACCGCAATTTAGTCTGTTGTTATTCTGTATAATGACGTTACCATTGCTAATGCCCTTAGACAATATAACTAGTGACTTAGGCTGCATTTCCACCAGAGATGTGCGAGGTAGCGAGGCGGCCAGTGCGATCATCGGAGCCTTCACCGGGCACCAGTGCCGGATTAACCATAGTGGCAAAGTAGGCTCCAGCCTATGGGCCCAGCGCTGCCAAGGGGCCCCGCGGCTCGGAAGAAAAATAAGTGAAAACTCAAAGATTTAGGCCCACCCCAGACTTAAAAGGAAATTATGAAACCCACAACTAAAATACACTTGTCTCTTATTTTTCATAATAGCGAAGCGAGCTGGAGATACTGAGTCTGAGAGCACTGCAATTATTGCAGTAAAATTTAGATAACATTACGAAACGCGACTTCATAATATTGTAGTTAAACCTCGAGCTCGCTTCGCTCGCTCCACATTTTAGTGTTTTTATTATATTGTATGATTGGTGGTTATTTAACTGCGACCGTAGGAAAAAATCATTGCGACGCCCATGGATATAGGGGCCCCGTGACTTACATTGCCTAGGGGCCTCTGCATGGCTTAATCCGGCCCTGCCGGGCACTATGCCACAGGCACGATGATGCATAAGATGAAGCTCACCCTAGACTCTAGCTGCCGAGCGTGCGTAGAGGAGGAGGAGACCATGGACCACATCTTTTGTGACTGCGATGTCTTGTCGGCAAAACGCATGTGCCTCCTCGGAGATGGATATCCAAAACCAGGAGATCTTAGATTTCTTCCCCTTCATGGTATTGCCTCCTTCATTGACCATGTATTTGAAGGGTGAAGACAGAAAAAGTATAGGGGCTAACAAAAAAGATCCCATTGGGTCGAAATGTTGCTGGCTTGCCAGCCCTCACAACAAGATAAGATAAAATAAGGCGGTGAGCGAGGAAACAATCCACCAATAGCGTGCTCGCTCGATCACGTCATTGGGAAATTGAAGCACTCCCATTGGCCGATTTTATCCTCGCTAATCGCCTCTCTACCTCGCACATCTCTGGTAGAAAAGTAGCCTTAGCCTCGCATTTGCATTCCCCTCTGTCAAGGTACAAGATCAAATGATCATTTGCATTTACATAAAATTGTAAACCTTATCATTAAACGGCCTATAATTGCGGAACAATTAGGTACGTTTTATTGTTTTAGTTGCGGAAAAATAATTAAGGGGTTGACACTAGACAAATATTAACAATCAAAATTAGAATCTAAAGTAACGAAATAAAATCCCACGTTGCGGATTTCATACTGTCTCGTCTTTAGCAAGAAGTGTCAGAAAAGTTTGTTAGTAGAATTACACGCGTAAGTCGTCAGTAGTTAGGTATTCATATAAGAGAGCCTACGATGAACTTTCCCTACTTTACTACCGTAGATACGTCGGCAATTTTTTACGTCAGAAATTAGTTCACAACGTAACCACTAGGAGCGCTGTACGAAATTCAATACAAAATTGGTGACGTCACTACAGTAGTAAAGTACGGTGAAAATTCATGGTAGGCCTAAAGGTCTAAGTAACAAATAAAAAAATAAATCACTTTTATTTCAGGTAAACACCCATATGTACACTTTTAATATACACAGTAGTATGTTAAAGTACAAATTAATTACAAATTAAATTAAATTAGGATTAGAATTAGATTAATAATTGTCATAAAATTATGTCATACTTTTTCATGTCATTACACCTCACGTAAAAACTACTGAACCAATCAGAACAGAGTTTTCAAAGAACCATCGTACTTAGGAATTACATTGTTTTTATTTCATCTCAATCAGCTCTCCTGAATAAAAGTGTTTCGTGTTTATAGTAAGTAGATTACACACCGAGAACAGGAAAGTAAGAAAGGTCTCAGATCTCATGTAATTAACAAACATTGTGATCTGGGGCTTTCTTATTTACTGTCCGAGGTTAGTATACTATTTTTCTCTTCGACGGAGGTGGAAAGCGACAACTTCGTTTAGCGCAGCGGGACGACAATTGACGCTTTCCGTCCGGAGGGGAGAATAAGTTTTTCAAGTACTTTTGAGTCTTATTGTACGCAGCGCTATTAGTCAAGTTCGTTGACGACGCGGCGGGCGTACAGTCTTTTGTTTCGAAGTCGGTTAAATACAAGTATCGTTATTTAATTATCACAATTCTCAGTGGTGGAATATATAAGGTTGACATTGATATGAGTTGTACACGCAAGGGGTACATCGACAGTACACAACACGCAACAATGCCATCAATCGCCGATGATTTACAATCAACTTTTGAGGTGTTCCATTGTCTATCGGTATAGTCCAAAAAACTATAAAAAACCCGGATATTACAGTACCTCGGTCACATTATGAGAAGTGATAAATGCCAGCTTCACCAGATTGTTCTGCAGGGGAAAATTATGGGAAGACGAATGCTTGGTAGAAGAAGGACGTCCTGGCTTAAAAACCTGTGCGAATGGTTCGATATGAACACCACCTCACCTCACTGTTCAGGGCTGCAGCCTCCAGCGTCCGAATAGCCCTAATGATATCCAACCTCCAATAGGGGATGGAACCGCAAGAAGAAGATTGTCTATCTAAGAAGCGTTTATAATTATATAAGGTTAAATCTATCTAATCAAACGCATTAGGTTTCTGTTACTAAGTACAATTGCTTGATAATGACCCACCGCCCGATCATATAATTTTGAGGACAATGTCAGCCCGCGCCCCGCGTACTGCAGCCTTACGCACGATAATAATAATTTTGTTAATTATCAATAACAATAATTGTTATTGATAATTAACAAAATTATTATTATTCATTGCTCTCGAGTGTATTTTTGAAGGACTTAAAAAGGTTATGTATGTTTTTTTTATTAATGTTAATAAATAGGAGATTCTCAATTCGTTTGCGTATTTTTTTTTTTAAATGTTACACGATAACTTCAATATTGTTGATCGATTTAGATAATTATTTTTTTGTTCTGAAATTAAATCAGAGCCCTCAAATTGGTTCTATATTAATTCGACAATTAACTTTTTTACTTTTTGTTTTGAAACAAAATCTAATTAGTATTTACTCACCTACGTATTCAATTTAAGGGTACAAAAGTACTAAGTACGTGTTGGTTATTTTAAATTAGTTGGCGTTAGTTATAATTATTATAAACATACCTAATGCAATCTGTTATCATTAACAAGTGCCCTGGTACAGTTTCGCCAACTAATTTAAAATAACCAACACGTACTTAGTACTTTTGTACCCTTAAATTGAATACGTAGGTGAGTAAATACTAATTAGATTTTGTTTCAAAACAAAAAGTAAAAAAGTTAATTGTCGAATTAATATAGAACCAATTTGAGGGCTCTGATTTAATTTCAGAACAAAAAAATAATTATCTAAATCGATCAACAATATTGAAGTTATCGTGTAACATTTAAAAAAAAAAATACGCAAACGAATTGAGAATCTCCTATTTATTAACATTAATAAAAAAAACATACATAACCTTTTTAAGTCCTTCAAAAATACACTCGAGAGCAATGAATACGGGTCACCAACAACATAAACCCCGTCGAGAACTAAGAATGATAGCGTACCAAATAAAAAACTCTAAAATAAATATAATTTCTACTGAAATAAAACAAATGGTTTTTTGAAAATTCATTATTAATAATTATAAATTTTATATTTAAATAATTTATTATTAATGTGTTATATCACTTACAAACACTAAAATCTGGTGAAATGTTAGATCTGTGACAAAAAACTGTCACTTAAAATTTTTTTTCTGCGTTAAAATTGACGCATTTTTTTAAGTGGAATAAATGAAAACTTAAAATGTTATTAAACAGTTTAAGAAGTATTTAAATAGTCTATAAAATACTTTTTATTTGAATAAGCTATCAATCTTTCTTTTCCCGGATTGCTCTCGAGTGTATTTTCATTTGTTCGATTCTGAAAGGTCTTCTAGACCTGCGAAAATCAAATATTTATTGATTTGGGGTGCTTCACCTTCCTAAGGTGCTTCGATCATTAAAAAAACGGTATCACAAATAAAGTAGGATGAAACTATAAACGAGTCAACTACGCAGGGAACGTAAACTCCGATGCAGTGTAATTGCCACCACTATCTACCGCACCCGCTACATTGCCAAACCGTATACGTTACATAAAGGGTGTGTTCGTGCGCCCAAAATTGGAAAACGGAACTGACTCGGAGAAATGAATGATAATTGTTACCCTCAAAAAGCAAGCCCTCATCCCTTTCGGTGCAAGTCCGGGAGCCTTGGTAACCCTTCCTTTGGAACTAGGCTTAACACGTCCAGGAGTGCAATTTTTGAATCTCATTCGGTGAGCTCAGCAGTTTTAAATGTCAAAATTACTATGGAGATACGCATCTTTCTACTGCTGATTTGACTTTCAAAAATCATACTTCAGGAGTGCGATTTTTGAAAGACAAATCCGCAGTCTTTCTAATGCTGATTTGACTTTAAAAAATCGCACTCCCGAATTATGATTTTTTGAAGTCTAATCATTAGTAGAAAGATGCGTATCTCCATAGAAATTTTGACATTCTCAACTGCTGAATTCATCGAATGAGATTTAAAAATCGCTCTCCAGAAACGTTTTTTGTGTAATTAGAGAGAGTGTAAATTGAAGAAACATTTTGAGAAGAATTCGATTCACTCAGATTACCATGCAAACATGCAATATTGTTGAAAATTATCGTTGGCGTTGGCATCTTTTTGATAATATTTTTCTTCTTTATTCTTTAAAAGAAACGCATTCTCATACATTCATTCGCAAAGACCGTAGCGCCATCTATCGATCACCTTGAAAACCATTGGAAAATACATATTATTGATTTATGAAACACGGATAATTAGTTCAAATGAAAACACAGATATAACGTTGTATTAGGTATGCTTTACATTAAGAAAGGTATGCTTCATTGTTTTCGTAAAGAAGATGAATGACAGCAGCTATACAAATACAATTTATGGCACGAATTCGAATGGAAGTGGTGGTAAAGAGCGCTATCATAATTATGGTAGAAAGTACGAAGTACTCTGATATTCTGGCCGCATCTTCTCTACAGCGACAACACTTCCGACGTGGTAGCTTCAAAAAAAGATTTGACGTTTACTTAGTGTGCGTCAAACTTCCTACCTATATTTAATAAATTATTTTGACTATGATCAAAATTGTAACGTCCTATAAAAGGTGAGGTACGGAGTACTCAAAACCGTCAGGCATGTGAAGAGATGATCGAATTTTATTAGGCGAAATAAGTAGAATAGTAAGTGTTTACCTATTCTCTAACTACTACAAGGAAAGATACGTGACGTCAGATAATGGTTAGAACTTTTTACAAATTACAGGATTTTTCCTAACAAGACAAAAGACGTTATTAAATAAGAAAAAGATAGTTTTATAATTGGCATCATTAGAGAAAGGGGAAGACTAACAAGTTTCTTAGACGGAGTGAAGCAAAAAGTTCACTTCCCATTGTCTTATAAGATATAACGAGGCTAAAGAGTTTTGTGTTGTAAGTTGTACGTAGTAGTCTATTTTATACTTTGACAAGCTTTTGCGTTGCTCGTGACAAATTGATAAAATGTGCTTATGCCTAATTTTCGAACTATATACCAAGATCCGACCGCAGAATTATCACCTATTTGTTTGGTGAACGAAATATGATTTGCGAAGTTGCGGCAGACTGACAGATGGCACCCCTAGTTTTTCCAGTTTTTATATTAGTTTCCCTCAGAGGGCACCTCATTTACTTTCCAAACAGATCTTTGGAAAAAATGGTACCATAAATCGTCATGGTAAAGGTACTTGCGGTAAGATTTTTCTAAGCAATCCGGCGCCGTTGTACGAACCCCTGTATAAACTTTCACTTAAATCACATTTCGTTCACCAAACAAATGGGTGCATTCTTGGGCTACTAGCGTCTGCTGATAAAAGTTGGGTATGCAAGTGTGCGCTAAATACAGACGCATACTCTCCTGTATTTAGATAGGACGGCAAACAGCTGTGATTAAATGCAAAGGGCCCTGAAATTAGCGCGGTCCTTATTCAATTTCAGTTCTAATCACAATGCAATCTATATTTAACGGTGCTGAATTCCGTTTCCAACCTTGCGTATTGCGATAATTTTTAACCCGTGGCGCGTCCTGCGTAACACAGTGGTGCGTAAGAACTTCGTGCTTGTAGCGCCCTGCGCTCCACTGTGGTGCGTAAGCGAGTTCACCATATTGATACTTTTATTACTCTGTTGTCTATGGACTTAGCCAGCCGGAAAGATCTTCTATCGAGAGCCTCATAGTTCCAATCATTAAGGGGCTACCTGCCGGTTTTGGGTAATTTTGTAACCATTTTATTCATTAACTATGGCACTTTTTGAGCTGAAATTTAAACTGAACCATCTACAGGATATGAGAAGTGATGTGGTTTTTCTAGAAATCGATTTTAATGAATAAAACCGAAGAAAAGGGACTCTAAAGTCACCCCTTTTTTTCCAGTTGTAACCATTTTACTCTTACATTTTTAATCGGAACAAAATGAAAATTTACTATATTGTTCACAATACAATTTAGAATGATGTGGTTTTTTTACTTTTTCTAAATTAATAAAAAATCATCGAATTTTTCAAAGAAAACAGCAAAATTCTGACCGGAGCCACGCGCTCTTTCTCATCGATTAGTATGGAGTGTGAGTGAGAGGAGAGTGGTCCACGGCTGATACGCCTTAATAAATATTTGTATTCAACGTGAACGCAGCTATTAGTGGTAAATAAAAAATAAATTTCATCCACGGGCATAGTTCAGCTGAGGCCGCCATAGCTTTTTCTCTCCCGTAATTGTTATTATTTATAGTGTTTATGTGATTATAAAATAACTGATTTTGACGCGTTATTAGCCAGGATTGCTGTTATTGAAAGATTAAAGTGAAAACACGAAACCGTTTTAGTGTACAACGTGATTGAAGTGACCAGTGATGGAAAAACATCAAAATCTTGGAAAAAACATTTCTTTATAACCAGGTTATTGAACATTTTAAATGATATCTCGTAGCGTAGTACGTACATTTAGCTTTACAAAAATATGTTTCACTTGAAATATAGTTATACTCTATAGGCACAATTTCTATTTTTCTGACTCTGAGACAAGTCTGAGAAAAAACCGAAAAACAGCTCGCTCGGGGCAGACATTCCACGGGTTCATTAAATGTTGTTCATCTTATATTGATAGACCGAGATAAAAGTGGAGAGATAACATGGATGCTTTCTTGGAAAGTTGGCCAGAGGTTATACACAACAGAGAGAGATTGGAGAGACTTTAATTAATTGTGACAGTGATTTTTATGCATTTATCAATTTCAATGTTATCTTTCTTATGTAGGTACCTATAATTTATTGACATTGTTGTAACAAAAATTTTGACATCACATAAATACTATAAACATTATCATGTCATCATAGTAAATAATAATATTAATTGTTTTTATATTCGTATGCCTCATGGTGCATCACAGTGGTCCTATAAAACTATACGCCAACTATTGTATAATTTACCTATTGTACTTTTTACCTGTGATGACGAATAAATGTTTCTGATTTCTAAGAGTATAAGGGGAGGCCATTGCCCGGCAGTGGGAAATTGAACAGACTACGTAAAAAATCGTAAATACTAGTCTAGCCTAAGTTTTTAGGATTATATAATTAGGCCTTAGAAAAACTAGTCCATCCTGACTATGCCAGACACGCGTAGGATGAATCATTTTGGCCTAGCACAAATTAGTTTGGCTCTAAATCGGGATTGGCCGGTAATATTATACAGGGTCCAACTTAATATGCTGACATTTTTTTAAAAGCATGATCAGGCCATCAAACTGAACAACTTTCTGGGGACCAACATAGAAATTGCGAAAAAAAGATCTGCTGCCCCATACAAAATTGTGATCCTACTAGATCAAAATGTATGGGACAGCTGTTTTTTTTGTCACGATTTCGTCCTTGGTCCCATAGAGAATGTTGTTCAGTTTCATGGTCTGATCATCCCCTTAAAATAACTGTCAGGAAGGACCCAATACAGCGTGCAAGGAAAAGTATTAACCTTTGAACCACATACTCTACCCTCAAACTGAACAACTTTTACTATGGGAGCAAACCAGTCAGAGCAAAAAAAATATGACTCTTTTCACGCACATTTGAATCGTTTAGGCATTGCAGTTTAGTATGGAACATCTGATTTATTTTTGCGCCGACAGGTTTGCTCTCATAGTAAAAGTTGTTCAGTTTGAGGGTAGAGTATGTGGTTTGACGGTTAATGACACTTTTCTTAACACCTTGTAACTGAATCAAATTAAAGATTGAAAAATTTGTCTCTGGCGAGACTTGAACCCACGCTTTTCCAAACCGGGGAAACGTGCTAACCAATTACACCACCGAGCCCACAACCCAGAGAACGAAATTTTCAATCTGTTACGTCTTAAGGGGACGTGGGGGGGACGTAAGGCGACGGGGGATCTTTAATTTGATTCGAAATAGCACAACATGGCTGTAACATGTTTATTATCAATAATACCTTGTAACTGTATACCTACATTCAATATCACCTTAAACAAACATCGCTTCAATATATTATTCTATGTATCGCTTAAAGTATGCAGTTATTGCAAGGTTTGCTTTTAGAACGCTCCCGATTTTCAGGATACAATGGTATGTCAATTGATCATATGTGGTGCTTTTCGTTACGTTTCAAGTGCCTGTAGTTAGCTACCCTTTCGGGGAAACACTGCAAAAGGAACTTTATGTAAAACACAATAAAGAGCACTCTGTACATAACATTCAGCAGTTATAGAACAGTTCCACGGTCTGTATATCACTGCAATTTCAGCACGAATCGAAACCAGCTGCGGCATACAAATATGGTACATTCGAATGTGTGTAGAGATGTTAATGTGGATGTCTATATCCGAAAGTTAATTGTATCCGAAATAGGGAGCGGCTTGGCTTAATTGATGCGGTGGGATTTAGACTGCCGAATGGAAAAGACATGGTTGAATCGCAATTTTATAATTTAATTAGTATTTGAATTTAATTAATGTTTAAGTTTGATTTTTAGGAAAACACATGCAAGGCGTAAGTAGGTTGATGCACTTCTAAAACATTATATTACTATAAAGTACAAAGTACATAATATAATAAATAGATTATTAACACTGCCGTATAGTCTTTTTTTATAATAGTGGTAAAGATATAATTTTATGTGTATTCTAAACCACGTCAGATATCGTAAAGTGGTTTGAAAAGTCGGACATTCGGGCTTGCTGCCCACAATACATGTAGAAGAAGATGTATTGCTGATCTTTCTTTGTTTCACTAACGACACTTGTGACACTTATGACACTAATAAAAACCGGCCAAGTAAGAGTCGGAATAGCGCATCAAGGTTTCTGTACCACCACGCTATATTTGTGTTATGTATTTACAAAAAAATTCTTTTATCATTTCGGTAAAACATATTTTTATTTTCCATAAACTCTCAACTCAAGATTTTGATAGGTATTATACAATAATTCCAAGATTATGCAAGAGAAAAAAAAAGATTAATATCCCTATCCGAAATGTCAAGTCATAATAACAACACTAGTGTGTGCAGTAATAATGTCGTATGCGTTGTGACTGGTTTAGTGGCTGGTTTGTTATACATTTGCGTATATTTGTATATTTGATACATCCCAGTTATGTGTTAGTTAATTAGCAAAGACATACAACTGGTTTATTTGATGAGGGTGAGTAATATTATCTAAGTTATTGTAGTATTTGAAGGTATAGTTCCCACTATCTTTTGTGGGTAATTGTCGATTGTTTTGGCGTTTGCCATTCTGTAGCCGGACAGTAAAGAGTTATCTGGAGAGTCACGTTGCAAGGTTTGCCTCAAACACTTGTCTCTCGCGTGGTGTTCGCGCGGTTCGCGTCTCAGCCTGCCACGAGGCTCCATAATCCTTCTCAGTTGTTCTTACTCAAAAACAATCCTCGAGATTGGATAGACACTCCCTCAAACTACTTGACACTGGCAAAATCCAACAAGGAAACGCCATTAAATAAAAATAGAAAAAGAGAAAGAGTTATCTGTGCAAGCTCGTGTTTTAATTAGAAATATCACCTAAATATAGGGTCATTTTTAATTAGTCAGCGAAACTGTACCAGGGCACTTGTTAATGATGACAGATTGCATTATCAATGTTTATAATTGGTATTGATGATTAACTAAATTATTATTATTGTGGTAGGGTACGCGCAGTGCGTACAGTATGCGGCCGCGAGCGGACATTGACCATAGAATCATATGATCGAGCGGGAGGTCATTACCACGCAATTATACTCGGTAACAGATACCAAATGAGGTTCTTAACTTTTGCCAACTTTATTTTTTATTTTTTTCTACCCGATTTCGTCCCACTGCTGGGCGAAGGTCTCCCCTAAACTCTTCAACTAATTAAATTTAACCTTATATATAATACTATTATAGCTGTTGCCCGCGACTCCGTCTGATTGAACTTTATAGAAGTATCTTATGTGTCAATCCAGAACATTATTCTATCAGTGTACAAAATTTCATCCAAATCAGTTAAGTCGACGACATGATATGCGTGATTGAGCCACAAACATTCAAACATCGTCACAAACATTTATATTTATATGAATTGTGAGATCTTTTATTATTAAATATCTTTAGGCGAATAATTAAGAGAAGGCGAAGAATATAAACAAAGTTGCGTCATATTTTCAATATTAACCAATTTAAGTCAATTAATTATTTTAAACACGATCTGGAAACCATTGTCTGTGTACGAACTTTGTCAGATTTCCGTTAATTAAAATATATAGTTTCAATACTAGGATTAATTTACGATTTATATGGAGAACTTTGAGCCACGATAAAGGCCTCCGCTCATTGCAGCGATAATATCGAGCGATATTATCGCTGCGATTTTGCGCTAATTGTTCTCAGTACATTTTGTATGGGGACGCGCGCGATCCTACACACTGCCGCGATATTATCGAGCGATAATATCGCTGCGATTTTGCGATAATTGTTCTCAGTACATTTTGTATGGGGATGCACTCGATCCCACACACTGCCGCGATATTACCGCAACCTGACGCAATCTCTTTCTAGTACATTCAGTGAAGGGCGCATGCGTGACGCGAATCACGGAATCGCTGCAGTGTGTAAGGTGTCGCGATATCGCTGTCGATAATATCGCTCGATGATATCGCTCGATAATATCGCTGCAAAGTGCGGAAGCCTTAACTTTGAAACTATACAGGGTTAATGACGTCACAAACAAAAATTTAAGTCCGGCATGTCGTGGGGTATCCGAATCACCCCCATGTATGTAATCATAATAATAAATGCAGTCCAAAGTTCTGAGGTAACAAACATTAAAAAAAACAGTCGAATAGAGAACCTCCTCCTTTTTTATTTGAAGTCGGTTATGATTAGACAACATTAAACTAGATGTATTTAAACGTTAGACGCTAGAAGTTACGTTTTTTCGTTATTTGGATCCCAGTGAGCGGTAAAAGGTATCTTAATAAAACATTCATTCATTTATTAAAATTAAATCTTTCGAGTTCTTTGAACATTCTGTGACAAAATTAATTGTAAATTATAATTAAGAATTAATTAAAGAAATATTCATCTTGTGATACCTAGTTTAATTAATTCTGTACAGCGGGGCCTCCAAGTTGCATTGTGATGAGAATTCAATTAAATGAGTCTCTATTGTCAAACTCATAACAGTGTAAATTGTATGATTTCAATTTATCTCGTAGCAAAGTCCTCAGTACTACGGTTGCTACGACGTAGTGCGTCTACGAAATTTTGTAGACATTACCTAGAAGAAGGGTTTTCTAAAAAACGAATCAGTTAAAGGTGAATTTTAATGATGTAAGATATTTAAAAAATGTTATGATAGAAATAATACCGATGGCCATAGTGATAATTATAAATCTAAAGTGAAAAAAAAAACAAAACTAATATCTTCACGTACTTAAAAAAAGGCAAGAAGTGGCGACGGGCTCACCCCCCGTCACACTGGACAGAGTTTCGGTACTACTGGTGAAACTGGAAATATGGATGAATTATCAGAAATATGGATGTTCTGAGGTTTCAGAATATCTGTGACTTATAATGCTTATATTTATTTACAAAATCAACATAAGCATAAGCTCAATATATTGCTCGAGAGCTCAATATATTTCTGAAACCTCAGAACATCCATATTTCTGATAAAATCAGAATGGTGCAGAAAGTTATTTCACTAACAGCCATTTCTTCCAGACAACCATTGGTTGGCCAGTTTACAAAGGAGGCTTACATCAAGTTTCCAGAAACAGCCAACTTATGCAAACGGAGAAACGTTAAAGTTATAAATTTGATTCTGGTAGATTTAACTGGAATTTGGTAGAGTTTAGTTAAATAAATAAATAAATAAATAAATAAATCATTTATTTCAGACTTTTTTGTCCATAATGTGTTAGTAACAAGGTTCACTTATAACTATGTTAGCATACATATTCAAAATTATAATAGTTCTATTTAGAGGCGCGGCTAGTTGGCACAACATGAATTGACGTCCAGTGCCTGAGTATCGGGCCATCCACCCTGTTTGCTACAATGGTCAGGAGAGTGTTTGGGCTGCCGCGCACGCGCCGCATCAAGGACGCGACTCTCTTGCGCATTATGGCTAGGAAGCCATCGGTGTGCGCCTCTGCGAACATTCCTGATGCGCTACAGTGGCGCGGCAGCCCCAACAACCCCCTGAAGGCATTATTATATTGGACGCGCAAGGCGCTGTAAGCTTTTTGAGTAAAATTAATCCACAGGCTGCAAGTATAAAATGATTGGCAGAAAGCCCTGAACAATGTGATTAAAATGTGATGTGATGTTAAATCTACCAGAATTAGATTTATAATAACAAATCTAGTAAATTCTGCTAATATTATTAATATGTTATTTATTTCCTTTTTTAGAGAACTTACAGATAAATAACAGTACTGTAAAATATTCATAAATACAGGATGTCGCAAAACTCAACGTTAAGCCGAAAAAAGGATATAGTATAGGCAAGTTTATAACAGTTTTTGGAAAATACAAAAAAAAAATCTAAGTTTGATAGTTTTCGAGATTTTGTACTTTTTTTTAACATGGGAAATATCACCACCCCTGGCTGCTCTTTTAGATGTAGTTTCTACAAAGTACATTGTTTCATGGAAATAATAATCAAAATTAAAAAAGTTGTTTATTTACACAAACCAGTAACGTAAAGTAAAAGATTTACAATTCCATTACAAAAAGTTATGGTTAGGATGCTGACTCTCAATATACAGGGTCCAACTTAATATGCTGACACTTTTCTAAGGGGATGGTCAGACCATCAAACTGAACAGCTTTCTCTATGGGACCAACAACGAAATCACGAAAAAAAACCAGCTGTCCCATACATTTGGCTCGAGTAGGTTTGCAGTTTTGTATAGCGGGGCTGCTTTTTTTTTCGCATTTCGATTTTGGTGCCATAGAGAAAGTTGTTCAGTTTGATGGTCTGATCATCCCCTTAAAAAAGTGTCAGCATATTAAGAAGGACCCTATAGGTAGTCCTGAGATTAACGAGTCATGTTCTTCCATATAAATGTTATACAGATTCAGATAGGGCCTAGTTTATATATAGTTTATACAATACAAATTCTGCAGTGCAATCTCCACAGTCCAATACTTGTAACGCAATCCTGAATAGTCTTTTTAGTGAACCTAATTTAAAAAAAATAAAGGAATTGTGCCATACTTTTAACAAAACTCTGTCTGACTTCTGCGGTAAAATAGTTTTCTTTGGCAACTGTGAGACCACCCTGTTTAAAAATGTAAAACGCTAAAATTGTCCAGCCGAATCTCACCAAATCCAACGTATACGCACAGATTTGAACGTATTTTACATTAAAAATACTCATTTTGAAATAATTACGAGTGTGTACACCACACGACTGGAGTAAAACTACTACTACTTCTATGATACTAATTCGAACTATTCGAACCCGCGACCTTCGGCACAGCAGGCAGGTTCACTACAGCTGTGCTATCGAGTCGTCGAAGAATGGTTTATTGATATAATTGGCAACATGTTAGGTGATAAGCACACTCGTTTTTTAGGCACTTCAATTTTTTTGCATTTTCTTCCTAACGGATCAATCTTGAGCCACGAGATTTAAAACGCTTGAGATTCAATTTTAAGAAAATGATACAAAAATTAAAATTCTTATAAAATATTTTAAGTAAACCTTGAACCATTAGGAATCAAAGTCATTTATATATCGTCGTTCGAAAACTCTAAGCTATTAGCAAGGAGGTACACTAATAGGTACAGTCAGCAGCAAAAAGATGTACGCACTTTTACTACGTCGTAGTAAAAAGATGTATACACTTTAGTACTACACGTAGTACTACACGTAGTACTAAAGTGTATACATCTTTATATCAAATATTATGTATCAAAAGATGTATACACTTTTGTACTACACGTAGTACTACGTGTAGTACTAAAGTGTATACATCTTTATATCAAATATTATGTATCAAAAGATGTATACACTTTTGTACTACACGTAGTACTACGTGTAGTACTAAAGTGTATACATCTTTATATCAAATATTATGTATCAAAAGATGTATACACTTTTGTACTACACGTAGTACTACGTGTAGTACTAAAGTGTATACATTTTTATATCAAATATTATGTATCAAAAGATGTATACACTTTTGTACTACACGTAGTACTACGTGTAGTACTAAAGTGTATACATCTTTATATCAAATATTATGTATCAAAAGATGTATACACTTTTGTACTACACGTAGTACTACGTGTAGTACTAAAGTGTATTCATCTTTATATCAAATATTATGTATCAAAAGATGTATACACTTTTGTACTACACGTAGTACTACGTGTAGTACTAAAGTGTATACATCTTTATATCAAATATTATGTATCAAAATATGTATACACTTTTGTACTACGTGTAGTACTACGTGTAGTACTAAAGTGTATACATCTTTTTACTACGACGTAGTAAAAGTGCATACATATTTTTGCTGCTGACTGTACATATATCACAACGTCATAAGACTTCCGTTCGCCTCGCCCGAACACTTTACGTAACGCTCTCGTCACGCATATTCACCAGCTTACTCCCCAAGTCAAGCGTACTTACAGAAGTTTCACTTTAAAATCTCACGCGAGTTTGGTGGGGTCGAGCCAAATCGCCAAAATCGCCTCACGGAATTAATTGACGCCCCCAAAGAATTATTGACATTTGTATGTAAAAGGAATTTAATATAAATTCTGAGCATAATTCTCAGTAATGTTTGTGACTAACGTTTAAAATGATTCATATTATGGTCCAAACTTTTCAAATAATAATTTCAATTTAAACCGACAAAATATTCCTAAAGTGAAATACATCACAATCTGTATTGTCACAGTCGAAAATAAAAAAGGCTGACAATTTAATAACTACGTTACCCACGTAACGTTTAAATAATTGCCCCATAGCGCGCTCCGTACAATCGAAGTTTGATTATATTTTGGATATGAACCAATTTAAGTCACAGACATTTTTTAAACACAGTCTAGATACTAATTTCTGTGTCTGTGCTTTGGCAGATTTTAGTTAAAAAAAATTGTTTCAAATTTATAGTGGCTCAAAGATTTCCAAACAAATCTTAAATTATAGCAAGAAAATCAGACAAACCATTGGCACAGATATAATTTCTTTTCATGTTTAAAAAATGTTATTGACTTGCATTAGTTGGTAAGTATTAAAAGTAGAATCAAACTGTATGTTTCAGTGTATTTGTGTACCAGAAGATATTTATAATATTGCTAAAAAAATAACTAACTAAAAAAATTACTATTCTGATCCCAAAAGGAACTAATTGCAAGTTCAATACTAAGGTAGTATTTATTTACGTAGAAAAATACAAGACAAACCAGATAATTTCGAGAAAATTTTCCTAAATTCGCAGCAAAAAAAGGGTGTTGTAAGAGGTGAACCTCGACGAAGCAAGATGGGATCGCAGGGATCCCACCGGAATAATAATGAGCCTAACTGAAAAGAAAATGAGTATGAGGAATGAGTAGAGGTATTGTCTTTTTTTTAACAGTCGCGGCCACTAGTAAAAGTATTGTATAACTATAGATAGTACTATAAAAAACAATCATATTTTGTTATTTTACTTATAGCCTAGCTCGCATCGGAGCTGAGATATTTTACTCTTAAGGTCCATGATTTTATTCCGAGAGCGAAAATGCGCGCTGCATACAAACGTACTATGGTGATATTTTCAATACTAACCAATTAAAATCAATGACATTTTGCAGAAACAATCTAGAAGCAAATCTCTATGCTTGTATGGAGTCAGATTTTCGTTAAAATATACAGTTTCAATGCTAGGATTAATTTAAGTTTTGTATGGAAATCTTTGAGGCACTGCAACTTTAAAACTATACATTTTAACGGAAATCTGACTCCATACAAGCATAGAAAGTTTCTAGATTGTTTCTGCAAAATTTCATTGACCTTTAATTGGTTAGTATTGAAAATATCACCATAGTACGTTTGTTTGGAGCACGCTCCGAAATATCCCCTTAAGAATCAACTCATTTCCAATCAATCAATAGAAATTATTTATCAATTTAATTATTTAAACTCGCCACTCTGTCCTAAAATTGTAATTTTCGCCTGATAAATCGTAAAGGATTCCCTAGATTCTGGCTTGCCGCATGCGGGCTCCATTGTATCATGTGTACTGATTTGTTCTTTTTATTAATAACTAGCGACCCGCCCCGGCTTCGCACGGATGCAATGCACATATAAACCTTCATCTTGAATCACTCTATCTATTAAAAAAAACCGCATCAAAATCCGTTGCGTAGTTTCAAAGATTTAAGCATACAAAGGGACATAGGGATAGAGAAAGCGACTTTGTTTTATACTATGTAGTGATGAAGATATTTGTATTTTGTAAATATATTACCTACTCAGACAAAAAAACCGTTAAGAAATACAGAAGATACAAAACAAGGCGGTCTTAGCACTGAAAGACGATTTCTTCTATACAACTTTAGAAGTTATTTGTATCTTAATAACACAGCGCCGATACGGCAATGAATGTGACGTTTTTTAACGTATTTTGAAAGGTCCTCTAAAACCTATGTAAGTTTTATTACTGGCTGCTCAAAGAAATATATTATTTTTCTCCATACAACCATACCCATACTCATTTAATTCAATATCTATCTGTGTATTGGAAATCTTCGGACTTTGCGGACTGAAAAGGGCTCTTCGAAGCAGATTTTTGAGGTAGGTACATAATTTTTGCTTTTATCGTTTTCTTCAATGCCAGTCATTGACGTGGGTTCGGTCAGTTACGTCACGTCCTTTTGCCAGAATTTCCATCGTCTGAATTCCTAATCCGACCATCTCTTTGTAATTTCGTTAGAGATATCATCTAATATATTTCTTTTGGCTCGTTGGCGTAGTGGAGCTTCGGTATTGGAAACGATCACCGAAGTTAAGCAAAGTCAGGTCCGGTCAGTCTTTGGATGGGTGACCGTTTAGTGGTATTTCATCTCGAGCGTTTCCGTGCTTCGGAAGGCACGTTAAGCAGTTGGTCTTGGATAGTTCCGTCAGATGGCGTTGTAACTATTCGTTAAGCCAAGTCAGAGGCCTATTGGCGGCTTGAAAATTCTCTGACAGCAAGGTGACCACTAACTTGCCTCCACCAACACGCACTGGGCCCGCGTGGTGGAGTATGGCCCACTCCCTCTCACCCTTATTCGTGAGAGGAGGCCTTTGCCCTGCAGTGGGATTCTACAGGCTATAACTTACTATATTTCTTTTAATCTTACTTTTTTTTAAATGAATAAAATAATTAAATAAAAGTCAATTTAAGTTAAATGGATCTTCATTTAAATATTTTCATTACAAGGCCGTTAGATAAATTCTGAAAAAGGTTATGTACCTACCTTATGTTTATTGACCTCAATATTTAGTCTAGAATTTTGAAAGTTTATACTATAAACAAATTTTCTTTAATCTCCGCCACGATTTGGTTTACGTTCAATACGTAAAATACCTTATTGGCGTCAAGTGGAAAAAACATAAATTTCCTCTCACATACCTAGTTGTTTCTCATTTCCTTGCGTAAATACTTCGATCTTTTTATCAAATCAGGAAAAGAAGAAAAACATCTGAAACTTCTTCTTAAGTCAGAGAAATGAGACAGATTTAATAATTATTTATTAACAGTCAACAAATTTTTTTTTATTCATAATAGGTTTGCGCTTGGCAATCAGCTTACCTGATGGAAAGTGTAGATGAAACCGAGGATGTAGCACGCTTACCCAGAAAAAGCCTATGAACTCTTCTTTAAAAATATCCTGATTGTCAAATATTATTGATTATAAACATGTTACAACCATGTTGTGCTATTTCGAATCAAATTAAAGATTGAAAAATTTAGTCTCGGGCGGGACTTGAACCCGCACTCAATCCTAATCTGAACTCTATCCTGATTGTGTTTGCTTGGAAAGATAGACGCAGACATGTTAATCAGACTAACTCATTATTACATAATATTATCATTATCTCAAAGAGTGGCGAAATTTGACTTTGTCATTATACAACACAACGGCTAAAAACAAAACAGATCAGTTAGTATAAGAGATAAGAATAATTTTGGTAACTATCAGCAGCAAGGCTGATTCAGTATTCATAGGGTGTAGAGCATCTCTGTGATGGTGATGGACCAGGTCTACCTGCATAACCCCAGTCGGCTTAGGAGATACAGCAGTTCAAAGGTCTGGTATGGTTGCTAGAAATGAATATGCAGGTATTTATAATAATATTATTATGCACTGTAGCTATGCGAACAGTAGAAAAACTGGCATGGACTATTAATCGATTAGGGAGATACAGCCGTTCAAAGGACGGAACTTTTATTTTTCTATTTTATTTCATTTATCTTTATCTCCTAAACCGCCTGACAGAACATGACAGTTTTTGTATTGTTCACATAGCTACAGTGCATATTGCAATAATATCCTATGATCAGCAGCTGCTCGTTCATTAGATACATACCTTTGAACGGCTGTAACTCCTAAACCGACTGGAGTAATGCAGGTAGACCTGGTCAATCCACTTCACAGAGATGCTCTAAATCCTATAAATACTTATCAGCCTTGCAGCTGATGGTCACTAAAATTCCTCTTATCTCTTATACTAAGTGATTATTTTCTTGTATCAAATAGAGCTGTCCACAGAACGGCCTGCAACAAGCACTAAGATATAAAAACAAACGGTCTGCCTGTGCCAGTCTGCTCTCCGCAAGCCAATTAGGGAGCCCGTCTTCAGTGCCACGCGTTTCTGCTTTATGCTTCACGTCTTTAGGTTCATTTTGATAATAGAAAAGCTTATTGTTGTGTGAGCGACTGTGGTTATTTTGTCTTGGCGTGTTAAATATTTCCGTAATTTGTCGTAGCAGTTATCTTTACGTTGTCTTTGATCAGCCCGATAGCACAGTCTGTAGTGAACCTGCCTGCTATGCCGAGGGTCGCGGGTTCGAATCCCGTAAGGGACAAATATTTGTATGATGAATGTGAATATTTGTACCCGAGTCATGGATGTTTGTATCTATATATGTATTCTATATCGTTGTCTAGTCATCATAATACAAGTCCAGGCTAGATTCTGGTACTTTAAATGTGACTAGATAATTTGTGTGACAATGTTCAACATTTTTATTTATTTATTTTGTAGTTGGTAGTTGTTGCAATGGTCCCCATTGGGGCCCCAAAAGGGAAGTACGGTCGTGATTTTATGTTTGTATGTATGTATAATATCAGGACTAGAAATAAAATATGCACGAGGAGTAAAATAAGAACCCTTTTGTAGTTAACCCGTAACATCGTATGGAACCCTTAAACTTTCGTACATTATGTCTGTCTGTCTGTCTGTATGCCATGCTTCAATTACTGCACCTGTTGAATATTAGCATGAAGATAACAGTACCACCTGAAAACAGAAATGCTTTGAATCATTATTTATGTCAATATAGAGCCGCACGATTATAACATTCGTAAACAAACAGGCCAACATTCTTATCAAATTAAAGAAAATATGAATGAAAAGAAAAAAAGAAAATGAATGAATGCTGCAGATGAATGAGTGAATTTTCTTTTTTTCGATCTCTAATTTGATTTGAAATAGCACAAAATGGTATGGATGTAACATGTTTATTATCAACTAGTGTTTTCCCGCGACTTCGTCCGCACAAATTATATACCAGATTTTAAGTCAGATCATAAGCTATCAAACAAAAAAAGTTTCATCAAAATCGGTTCAGTAGTTTTTGCGTGATGCGCGAACAAACAAACAAACAAACACACAAACAAACAGACAAACAGACAGACAAAATTTCTAAAAAAGGTTGATTTCGAGTTATGGATACCTAAAAACCGTATCGTAATCTTTTTTTTGTAAATATCTTCAATGTACAGACACACTTCACTTACAGTTTTATAATAGTTTAGATTAGATAATATGCAAATACTTTCTTATATGTTGGTGTGCGTGAAGAAGAAGCTTTTTTTTTTTCTGATTGTACAGTGTAAAATTGATATCAGAGTTTTCCCATCAAACTGAACAACTTGGGACTATAGAAGCAAACCGATCAGAACAAAAATCTGCTGTTGCATACATTTGAGTCGAGTAGGCAGCGGCGGCGGGTGCAGTTTAGTAGTACGGAAAAACTGATATATTTTTTTTGTTCCAATAGGTAGGAAAAGTTGTTCAGTTTGATCTGTAGACTCTTAAAGTGTTTAAAAGGATGCTAATGATATCAATTTCACCCAGCATAATGCACAATAGAGGGTATATTCAAGAACAATTAATAAGTCATTCATGTGAAAAGCCAATACAAATTTATAATTAAATCTTTCTACACCACGAACATAATTTAGCTTACATTTCAAATTAACGTTTTTGCTTTCCTAGTAGCTTTGCCTGATAAAGTTTTTAATATCATAACAAGCATGTAAATTACAGGTAACAATGTTAGTTAATAACCGTTCCATTCCATTTTAAGAGGGTACAGAGCCTATTGTGCTGCCCCCAATCGTATTTATTTTGAAATAGTTAAACAACGTTTCCAAAAAACAAGAATTTCACATTGTAGTCCTGATTGGCTTTCAATTTATCGATGTTTTATGCATGCTATGCCACTTTTGGCGGTTTTAAAGATAATAGCTACAAACATTCTAAAAACAAATCCGCAGTGACCCGATAAATTGAAAACCCGATATGTTGTTTAATTGTTTAGAAATAAAAAAATAGGATTGAGCGCAGCACAATAAGCTCGATGTGCCCTTTAGTTCTCTCTCGAAGTTAAACAGACCTAAGTAAATACTTTGTAAAACTTTCAACGAATTACAAGAGTAATTTATAGCTTGTAATTTTTTCTCCGAACAGAAATTGTAAGAAACATTAAGAACAGTAAGTAAGCCCCTTAAATGTGAAGACTAAAACATACGTCGTTAAATTTGTACCGATTGTGTAGAACCTTATCGTTTATCTTCATCTAAAAATAGTACAGATCTCAAGGTGTAAAACGCGAACGAACGCGAAACTATATTTTTCTTTTTGTTTTCTTTGGGATCGATAGATGGCGCTACGGTCTGTGCGAAGAAACGTCAACATTTCTAAAAGTGATTCTTAAAATAATAAAGAGTGAAAAGATGATCAAGAAGATGCCAACGCATCTTTTAATGAAATTATTTCATTATTTTAATCGAAACTTCGAAACTTTTACGCCTGACATGGCTGTATGGGCTCGATACCTTGGCATTAAAAAAAAGGCAGGCACAATCTTGACAGGATCTCGCGAACGGCTCTATGGGGCGATAAACATGCCATCTGTCGAGTTTTTTAGGAGCTAAATTTAAAAAGAAAAGTATAACGCTCATTGAATATCGATTCTGTAAAAAACTGCATCACGCAGGCGGTGTAGTGCATACTGTGCTATCTTAGTACAAACAAAGTAGATCCAGGTCTACGTCACTTGGCCGTTCCAACATATGCACCTACACTTTGGCGCATCGTAATATAGGCAGGACACTTAGGTTAGACGGGAAGACGGCCGGTGGACCTAGACAATATCAGAGTGGTGGCCAAGATAGGGCCAGAAGGCAGACCACCAGCACCTTGTGATGGTAAGTAAGTAAGTAAGTTATAGCCTATAGACTCCCACTGCAGGACAAAGGCCTCCTTTCACGAATAAGGGTGAGAGGGAGTGGGCCATACTCCACCACGCGGGCTTAGTGCGTGTTGGTGGAGGCAAGTTAGTGGTCAACTTGCTGACAGAGAATTTTCAAGCCACCTTAATAGGCCTCTGACCTGGCTTAACGAATAGTTACAAACGCCATCTGGCGGAACTATCCTAGACCAACTGCTTAACGTGCCTTCCGAAGCACGAAAACGCTCGAGATGAAATACCTCTAAACAGTCACCCATCCAAAGATTGACCGGACCTGACGTTGCTTAACTTTGGTGATCGTTTCCAATACCGAAGCTCCACTACGCCAACGAGCGCTTTCACCTTGTGATGGTGACGGGGTTCATATTGGATCAGATTAGCATAGGAACATGAAGAATGGCGCAATAATTTAGAATAGAGTCTTATGCCCAGCAGTGGGTTGATATGGGCTGATTTGACTGATTACTTAGAATCCGTTTAAACGTAACACGCGACAATCGCCCGACCGCGTCGTAAGAATGTCAACGTACGTAACACAAGCCCGTATCTTTCTAAACTAACCTTGTGATTAATTACAACCATCTATAACAAGTCCTTGCCATACATCTGATGCCATTACTGCTAATTCCTATAATTACACCTCATTCCACTTTACGAATCCCCTGATAGAATCCCCTTATTTCAACGCTCTAAGTTTTAACTTCACTTGATTTAGGGGATTTCGTACTTACGTACTCAAAATCCACTTCCATTCAACTTAACATTGTAACAGAATTAACTATTGCTTTTGTGAATTAGTTTGGTTTGATTGGATTTGAACTTGTTAGATTTCGGTTCTTGGTTCAGTGGTTAGATGCAAGATATTTGTTTTGATGATAGCAATTATACAGGGTGTGATGTAAAATAGCTATAAGCATAAGCATAAGCATATGCTCACGACTATATTCTCCGAGGGGGTAGTCAGAGATATTCTGAAACCTCAGAACATCCACGTTTCACCAGTAGTACCGAAACTCTGTCCAGTGTGACGGGGGGTGAGCCCGTCGCCACTTATAATGGACAGTGGGTACAATACATGCCTCGAAATTGAAGCATGCAGGTTTCCTCACGATGTTTTCCTTCACCGACAGTCCGACAAGCCAGTGGTGTAACATCGTACATAAATTCCGAAAAACTCATTGGTACGAGTCGGCTTGGACGGGGATCGAACCATCGCCTTCTGCACAGCAGGCAAGGTTACTCGCCACTGGACCACCACGGCTAAAATAGCTATACTATGAAAGGAAAGGAAAAGGCTGTTTAACAATTATTATTATACCAAAAGATATGTCACTGATAACATAATCTGCTTTTTTTTGCTGCGGAAAGTGAAGACTTGAAAAAGACCCAAGTGGATATTCTTTAAGCATACCGCGTCAAGCAATGCTACTAGCGAGACGGCGCGGTCATTTTCTATGAAGGTAACATAATTTATATTGTATAAAATATCAGTGCTGTTTTAAAATAAATTGCTCCATAACTTCTGAAAGTCTAAAAGTAAAACCATTCTTTTGCCTCTTTTAAAGAACCGCAAACCACATTTTGTTGAAAAGACCGCAAGTTCGTCGACATTCATATAAGACTCGAACGAAAATGTACTTCAGACCGCATACCGACCGCGCGCTCGTGCGGTGAAAAATTGAATTTATTTTAAAAACAGATCCACTCAGAGATAAGTCAATTATAGAAGTTGAAGGACAGGGTTGTGATTCGAATAAATTATTTTGTGCTTTTAATATAAAACGAATGTATTTCAAGTAAATACATTTTTTTAGAAGTCAGCTGTGGCTTGAAAATTTTGTAAAAGAAAATTGCCTTTACAAATCGTGTATTCAGACTGTCTCCAAGGACAAGAGTGGGCGTGTGGGTCACCCCTTCTAAAATAATATTATTTTCATGCATAAAACAATGAAAAATAAACATTACTACATCAAAACATTTTATTTGACACGAAGAGATCAGATATATGGAGCTACAGTGAGTGGAAGTGTCGGCAGAAGGTGCCCTCGTAGGACGTATTCTGAGCAAATCTGTTGGGGCCTACAAAAAGAGTAGGTGCGGAGTACTCGAAACCGACGGGCATGTATGAAGAAATGTATGGATGTGAATGAGACAAAAGAGGTATGAAAGGATCGTAGTAGTTGGCGCGCCCTTTGCCTACCCCATTGGGAAAAGGGCGTGACGTGATTGATTGAGATTGATCAGATTTAGGAGGTAATATTCTTCTTCTTTCGTAGCACGAATCTTATTGTATGACAATTACTTAAAAAAAGTAATGATAAACCAGTCAGTAATGGTCTTCGCTTTAGCTGACTAGCTTTCACTGACATTTTTTTTTATTGATCGCTTTGCTCTTGACCTCTATCTAGTCCTTAGGACAAAGATGGGGTCGAAGATGTAGCGAGCTTACCCAGAAGGGCTCCTGCACACCGATGGAACGCAGCGAGCTGCTTGGCGCCAGACTCTGGCAGGAGGGTGGTCGCGAGCCAGGCGGCTCCTTGCGGAGCCTACCACACCGCTGTGGGGGATCGTTCAGCCGCCACCACAAACTTGGTGGCTTGTGATGCCGTTGCCCGGGGTGGACCGCTAGGAGGTAGATTCCCAATCACCCCAACCCCCAATGACTGCCCAGGGTTTTGACGAACTTTAGTTTCGTCATTCGGGAGGCTGTTTCCTTCACCCTTTGGAGGAAATTCAGACGGTAGTGCATTTCTGTTTTTTGAGCACTTAACATGCACTAACAATTTTTTTAGCATGCACTAACAATTTCCTGTGTATACTTTGACTAGTTAAAAGTCGCAGTCGCTGTAGTTAAAATCGGCTGTTCTGTGATAAGTTGTTTAAGTATCTACGTAGACAAAGACATGAGAATTAGCTAGGTAAACAATATATTTGAGAATATTTAGCTCGCAATGATTTGAAATCCCGTGTAAATAGTGTTCCGAGTAAACCCTATTTCGTTCCATCAACATAATCAGAGTGGATCAATTGATATTACTGGAGACCTGGCCCGACTTAGGGGCAAAAGTCAAGTAAATAGAACGTATAGTGTACCTTATTTATACTTGTAGATTGATTGAGTCTACTTCTAAGTGATGGTAAATATGAGATCGACCCTTAAGGCCACATTTACCGCATCTTGATCAGGTGTATTTTATCGAGTAGGTATTCTAAGCATTGACTCCCATTTTGTCCATACCGTATCAATACATGGTAAGATCAAAATCAAAATTTTTTATTCAAAATAATATCACATAGATAACTTTCTGACGTCATTTTTGATTCTACCACCGCTTCGGAAGGTGTTCCATTGTAGAGAAGATGCGGCCAGTAACTCTACAACACACTTCTTTTAAACAAAACAAAATATACAAAGTACAAGTACCTATTGAATTACATATTGTAAGGAAAAGTATAATTAACCTTTTAACCACATACTTTATCCATCAAACTGAACAACTTTTACTATGGAAACAAAACTGTCAGAACAAAAAAAAACTGCTGTTCCATAAGTTTGAGTCGAGTAAGTATTGCAGTTGAGTATGGAACAGAAGATTTTTTACTCTTCTGACAGGTTTGCTGCTGCAAGTTGTCGAGTTTGATCTAGTAGAGTATGTGGATTAAAGGTTAATGATTCTTTTCCTTACACCCTGTATAAAGTTTTAGGGTACATAGACGTACTTGAATAAATACGCCACAGAACTCTCAGACTGGAATACAGTCGTTATAATAATTATTTGTGTGTCAACATCGTCAACATACTCCTGCCCGTATCTCATTACTTGTGTCAAACTACATGAAAATGTGCTTATGGAAGGTCACCTCGTCGTCTACAACGCTTGCATTTTAATGAGGATTTTTTTTTTTAATTGTGTAATGTAGTGACACTTACTAGATGGCGTAACAATTCCAAAAATTTACTTGTCACATCCAAAGTGTTGAGTCTTGGCTTGATTTCTAAATTTTAGGGGAAGTTAATTGGGTTAATAAACTACGAATAAGAGAATAAATATGGAAGAATAACTCCAAACAAAATCGAAATCATTTTTGGCACCCCATGAAAAATGACATTTTGTATGAGTTTTGGCGGCGAGTTACAATTTTTAACCGACTTCAACAAAAGGAGGAGGTTCTCAATTCGACCCGTATGTTTTTTTTTTTGTATGTTTGTTACGCGATTACTCCGCCAATTGGGAATTGATTTTGATGATGATTTTTTTGTTTGGTAGGTCATACTTCCGAGGTGGTCCCACGAAATTGATTCAGCGCTTGTTGAAAAAATCTACAACAATAACAAATATATACACAGTCACGGACTTGAAAAAAAGACGGACGTAATGTTACACTAGAAAGATGTGAAGCATGCAAGGTCCTAAAATTTCGTTTGTTCTGGGCCTACACTCACACAGATGCACCAGTTCTAGGCGCAGGTCATGTACCGCGCGACAGTGCGACAGCACGCAAACCATAGACTAAGATTTTTTTTTCACTTACGCTGGTAGACGGAACATCAGTGTAACCGCGTATGAGATAGCGATAGTCATGAAATCCTATACTTACAACTTGTATGAAGCTAGATGTCTGCCTCCGGAGTCAGACAGCCGTCGAAGAACAAAAAAGTGGTTACGTCGATAAGGACAGCAATAAGAAGCGATCTCCTTTTTTAACTAGAGCGAATTTGCTATGTGCATCTCTTACTGAGTGAATATGACAAGACACATGCTTCCTTCTAGTACCTTCTCTTTCTACGACGCACACACATAATACATAGGTGCTTCACTTATGATTAAAGGATACTACGTCAGTCTTTTTTCAGGTTCGTGACACAGATGACGTTTATGTTTGTCGATTCTCTTCAGGAGTGCGATTTTTGAACATCACACGTTCAAATCAGCGGTAGAAAATGTCAAAATTACTATGGACTTATGGAGATTATGTATATTTCGTCTTTCTACTGCTAATTCTAACGTGTAATGTTCAAAAATCACACTCCAGCCACAGACCAGAACAACACTAAAAAGATCTGAAGCATGCAAGGTCCTACATTTTCGTTTGTTCTACAAGGGTCCTATACTCACACAGATGCACTATGTACCGCGTGACAGTTCGTCAGCAGGCACACAAATATAAATGGGTGCTTCACTCGTGATTAGACCAGATTAGGTCCGTCTTTTTTTCAAGTCCGTGACTCCAGCAAAATAAATGTTTTGATGGGGACTGTCAAACTATGTTTTTTTTAACTGTCATAACCAAGAAGTTTTATATGCCTATATTTATATGTAAAGCTTCTTGGTCATACTCAAGAAGTTTCGAATCTATAGGTCATACTGTTGTGTTTAAAGGTATAAAATCTTCATGGATATACCTAGTACCGAAACACATAGATTTAATGATTTTTTCCCCTCCGGCCGCAAAGCGTCAATTTTTGTCCCGCTGCGCTAAACGAAGTTGCCGCTTTCCACCACGGTCGAGGAGAAAAATAGTATACTAACCTCAGACAGTAAATAAGAAAGCCTCAGATCAAATGTTTGTTGACCTCGGCTTCGCCTCAGTCTTCGAATTACATGGGATCTGGGCCCTTTCTTCCTTTCCAGTCCTCGGTGTGTAATCTACTATAATTGATCATGGCGGCGGTCGGTAATGTTCGTCTTTTTTAGGGTTCCGTAGTCAAACAAAGAACCCTTATCGTCTATTACTTTACTTTCGTCAATTCTGTCTGCCTGTCTGTCTGTTTGTCTGTATGAGGGTGTTTGGGCGTTAGTCCACGACGCGTGCCCAATGCGGATTGGTAGACTTCACAATACGCATCAGAATTTCTTCTTCTGCATATGCAGGTTTCCTCACGATGTTTTCCTTCACCGTTTGAGAGCAGTCGGTACTACGTACATAAGTTAGAAAAACTCATAAGTACTCATTTATGCATCTATTAAATCGAAATATGGCATAAAGACAGATAACAGTAACCCAAAAACAGAAATGTTGTACGAAAGATGGGTTGGATTGTTTTTAATCGAGTGTGGTGAGAGCGTACACCGTATCCTTTGCATTTACTTATAACTGATATCTAAGTCGAACTAATATATTTCACCTAGATTTCAACACTGAAAATTTAAAAATAAAAAAATTTTAACAAAAAATTAAAACCGACTTCAAAACTAAAAAGGTAAAAATAATAATATAAGTCGTTGACTTTTACATTCGCATCTAAAAGAACATTAATTTGTTTTATTGGAGTCGGTGTCAAGCCAAGCCAAGCCAAAAAATTACTGCAAGCCCGGTTGCGAATCGTCCGGTTTGACACCGACTCCGATAAGACAAATTAATGTTCTTTTAGATGCGAATGTAAAAGTCAACGACTTATATTATTATTTTTACCTTTTTAGTTTTGAAGTCGGTTTTAATTTTTTGTTAAAATTTTTTTATTAAAGAACAAATTTAGAACGCGTTACAATTTTTTTGGTGCCACTTTTTGAGCTTCATTTATACTTCTATACATTCTCTTATTCGTAGGTAATAAAAAAGGATTATGAAACTATGAAATAAGTCGGTGTTCGAGTACATGAACAACAGACTAAAATTTATTTTATTTACTTAGTAGACAGAAGGAGTCACGTTGCAGGGTTTGCCTCGAACACTTGTCTCTCGCATGGTGTTCGCGCGGTTTGCGTCTCAGCCTGCCACGAGGCTCCAAAATCCTTCTCAGTTGTTCTTACTCAAAAACAATCCTCGAGATTGGATAGACACTCCCTCAAACTACTTGACACTGGCGAAATCTAACAAGGAAACGCCATTAAATACAAATAGAATAGAAGTAGACAGAAATATTTGTTGTTAATTTTTATTGGTAGTGAACAGTTTATTGCCACAACAACGATTGTCAGTGTCATTCAATAGACAAATCAAAAACAGATACCTACCTAGCCTAATTCATACTTTTGAATGAGGCGTTTTTCAAGACCGGTAAAATTTAAATTACGTTCGTAAAAAACTTTCGATTTGAAGGTTAGAAAGGTCGGTTGTCTATGATTTGTTTATTTGCTATAGAATTTTCTGGTGTTGCCAGTAGGTTAGGTACATAAATGACTCATTATCAAAAAATACGCAGTATCGTCGAAAATATGTTGTATATAAACGAAGATAAATGGCATAAAAATTAGATAAAAATCAAAGTATAATTATGCCTTTTTTTTAATTAAAAAATCTGCTGTCCCATACATTTCAGTCGAGTCGGTACTGCAGTTTTGTATGGGACAGCCGATATTTTTATTTTTGGCTACATAGTAAAAGTTGTTCAGTTTGATGGTTTTTAAGAAATGGACACCGAACGCCCAGACGGTCTGAAGCATCCCCTTAAGTATTAATAGGGTGTTTGTGGTTTGGTTTGATGAATACGTTTGTCGTACCCTTATTATTTTTCTAGTATTTTACAAGTAATATACTGTACTGATTTGATTTCTTAATAGGTAATAGCGTGATACACAGTTGCTACTCTATGTAGTGCAAGGGAGCGCGATGGCCCCCGCAACCTTTAACTTTTTCTATGGACCTCGATAAAAATTTTCAAGAGTATTCGGTCCCCACTTCAAATTACTTGCCGATCCATACGGTATACCGATAAGTTCACTGTTTCAACTTTTCATAAGCTTTTAAGACTTCAATGTGAAGTGACACCTGATACCAATACACCGTTATACTTTCCCAGGTATACGATCCATTATTTAATATATTTTAGGGCAGAAGTTCCCAAACTTTGTAATTTCCCGGACCCAGAATGATTTAGAATATTTTCTCCGCGGATTTTTATTTTACGATCTATTTATCAATAAAACATCGTAGTCCAAAAACAAGTCACAAAAATGTTGAAGGCTTTAAATAGACTTCGACTAGTCTTACTATCATCATCATCATCATCATCATCATTTTCAGCATGTATCCACTGCAGGGTATAAGTCTTACTATACTAAAATATAATTATACAGGGTCCAACTAATGCAGACACTTTTTTAAGGGGATAATCAGACCATCAAGCTGAACAACATTCTCTATGGGACCAACATCGAAATCACGAAAAAAATAAACAGCTGTCCCATACATTTGGCTCGAGTGGGTTTGTTGTTTTGTATGGCACAGCTGTTTTTTTTTCGGGATTTTGATGAGGGTCTCATAAAGAAAGTTGTTCAATTTGACGGTCTGATCATCCCCTTAAAAAGTGTCAGCATATTAAGAAGGACCCTCTATTATGGATTTGGTTGAAAATATATAAATTACGAATATCACAAAATAAAAAAAAATAAAAAAATTAAGTATATTATCTTTTATAAATCAGATTTATGAAATGTTTGGAGGTTAGGATATTTGTAACTAAATTACGCCTATACGGCTGAACAGATATAGATGCAATTTATTACAGTAATTATATTCTGGAATAACACAAAGGATGCTTACTTTAAAAATTAAAACAGTCGAAGCAAAAGATCGAAAAGAGCGAAAAATCGAGGGCAAAAGCAATTTCATGATAATATTCGAAGGGGTGATATTTATTTAGTTTTATGAAATTTTTGCTTATTTACGAAGCAGGTAGCACGACCGCTCACTTTGGGAACCCCTAGTTTAGGGTACAATCCCGTGGGATGTTCGAAAACTGGTAAAATTTAGTGAAGATAGGAAAGCTCAGAAAATAACGAAAGGCTATGAAAAGAGCGAGTAAAACATCATATTTTACTGAGGACTAAATAAAATAGCATAATCATGAAAATGGATTGATAATCCAGACTAACAAACTGCTAGTAGGAAGAAGACCTATTTTTTCGCCATTCATAATGGTCTAGTACTAATATGGTCTTTCAGATCTCCATTTGAACCATTCTGGTATTGATTTTGTTGGTCCAATGTCTTCCCTTCTAGCCAAGCGTTTCGCCGATCTCTCATTTTAACACGTGCACGTGCTTATAAGAATTGGTAAAGATACTAAATAGTAATTAGCAGATATACACACATCCATACATAAACTCACGACCGTAATCTCTTTCGGGGTGGTCAGAAACATTGCTACAACTACAAGTCTCTGTTTAAGAATTTAAATTATCGCAATTTACATTTTGATTATGTTTTACAAAACAGTTCGGTAGTCACTAGAGTTCAGTTACATTTTAACAAACATTTAGTTACAGATTTCTTTGAGTGTATGCCTAGCCTTATTATGTAACAAAAAGAACGACACAAATATATTGTTTTTCCAAATTCTAGTACTATGAGCGCCACTATATTGTTCGAGGTACTATCCACGTTAAGTCAAGCGTCTAGGGTCTATATTTCTTTGTGTTCAAATTAAACTGCTGATTAACGGGCGCACCTCGTCTCAGAAGCTCTGAATAAACAATCCTAAGTCCTTTTAATTTAATCCCATCTCCCGTTGCTGTTGTAAAATAACAAAAAATCACACCAAAAAATTTAAGCCTACACAACGCTATTCACCATCTATTCACAAAAGATTTTCATAAATTATTCTGACCTCAAATTTTACTTTTTTAAACATAGATCAAAACAAATTATCTAATTGATTAGAAGTAAAAACTAGCATTATAATACTATGTATTAGTTACACACTATCGAATACAATACTTTTTAGAAATATACAGGGTCCAACTAAATATGCTGGCGGTTTTCTAAGGGTATAGTATGATTGAACACCTTTCACTATGGAGATATGGAGGTGCTACTGACATTAATTTTCCTCCATTGAAAAGGGAAGATCTTCCACCGGGCTTAGTGTGAAGCCTGGGGACCGGCCGTGGTCCAACAATTCTTAGTTGGACCTTGTGTACATATACATAATATATCGAATCTCTGTGATTATTTCTCTTGCGCGTTTGATGTCTCGCATTCGGTTGTGAACCTTATTTGTAGAAGGTTACGAGTTACGTATTTTCGGTGAACGTTGTCTTTGTATGGAGATTGTTTCCGAGAGCGACGGTATCGCCATCTGTTAGCTTCTTTGCTATAGCTTGTGGGTGTTGACATCTATGGCAAGTCCCCACAGAGACATATTCGAAAAAACAGCTCTTCCATTATATCTGAGTCGAGTAGGTCTAAGATGAAACAGCTGATTATTTTTATTTCTTCTCGATGTTGTCTCCATTGTAAAAGTTGTTCAGTTTGGTGGTCAAAACTATACTATTGAATACGTATGATGAAGTAATATGACTCTAAGATTTTTCGAAGTCATTCTGTATGTTCGTTCACCGCCCATTTAGAGGCATCATCTTTTCCTTACTTATCGAGAATACATTTTTTTGTGAAAATGTGTTTTTGGCTTATTGTCAGGTAAAAGCCAATAAGTACAAGAAATAGGAAGACCTATCAATTAAATGTTTCGGTGAGAATCGATAGCAATTTGTATCTTAATTTATAGGTAGGTACCTACTTATTGTGGATTGGTAATTTATTATGAATGGAAGGTATCAACAGAAGACATAATGGAAACTGTGTTTTTGGTTATTAATAGTCAGATACAGATTGAAAAAAAAGATAGTAGTCAAACTTTTTGTGCAGTAGACGACTGTTTTTTAAGCATAAATTGATAAAGCACTTTTTTCACACAGCATGTCTTAGCCATAAAGTTATTATACCTTACAGCAGGGGTGGGCAACCTTTGGAAAGTCGCGGGCCAAAATTTAGGATGTTAACGAATTCGCGGGCCGTAGATAATAGTTGTGAAAAAAAACGGTCGGTTTTATACATGTACAAAAAGTGTACTATCAAAGTTACATCAATCGGTATACAAGGTGTAAGGTACAGCCCTCCACAGACTGAAGTTGTGAACTGAGACCATCAAACTGAATAACTTTTAACAGTTGTTTCATACAAAGCTGCTGTACCTTCCCAACTCAAATGTATGAAACAGCACTTTTTTTTTGCGTTTCCTGACGTAGGTAGGCTCCATAGTGAAAGTTGTTTAGTTTGATGGTCTGAGTTCATCGGTTCAGTCAGCGGAGGGCTGTCCCTTACACCCTCTATCGTATTTGATTCAGTATGTACTTACACATGGCGACACATCAAGCAACGCAAAACAAACATAAGCTGGCCGCGCGACGTTATGCATTACTCTAACTACGCCCGGCCAGCTTATTTTAGTTTTGCGTAGCTTGATGTGTCGCCGTATGTACCTACGTTTGATCTTGAGAAACAAGATAATCAACGTTGTGTGTACACACTGCAATCTTGTATGTAAAAAGTGCTCAAAACAACCAGTGGATATCTTTTATGATAAAAGTATCCGTTTCGTCGCCTGAATGTAGTAGTAAGAAGAATGAATATCATTCTCTTATTGGCGAACCGAGAACTTTTAAGTTTCGCGCGCCATATTAAAATCCTTCGCGGGCCGGATCAAAATCCGGGGCGGGCCGCATCCGGCCCGCGGGCCGGGCGTTGCCCATGTATGCCTTACAGGAATAGAGGCAGTGACATGAGTTGTCAAATGAAACCGTTTTTACATGTTTTCAGGAGACTATTCGCAGGCAAAAATTCTAATCTATACATATAATAAAATTCTAAACTTGGCGATGATGTACATTGAAGATATTTAAAAAAAAAAAATTGGGGGTGTTTAGGATACGTAATGGAATACATTTAGACCATTTTTAGAATTTTTGTCTGTTTGTCTGTTTGTTTGTTCGCGCATCACTTAAAAACTACTGAACCGATTTGGATGGGGTTTTCACTGAAGTGTAGGGCATGGCTTAGATTAAAATATAGGCTTTATTTCATTGTAATCGGTTAATTCTATTATGAGTATTTAAAGTCAGTGGTCTGCGCGTTTATGCATTTGCGAAGATTCAAAATGGTAAATACTAATTGCTTTTTTCAACGCTTTCTTCAGAAAGCTCAGTAGCGTAATTGGTATATGGTCAGACTTCCAAACACGAGTTGATGGTTTCGAATCTTGGTGCAGAACTTTTTGTTTTTATTTTTTTAATGATAATATCACATTTTCATCAGCAACTACATACATAGGAGAATCTTATTTATGGATGCAGTTTGGATTAACATTAGGCTTTATTTCATCGGAATCGGTTTACACAATCAAAAGTTATAAATATTTAAAAATTTACTCACAGAGGTTGAGTAAATGAAAGTTAGTACTTCAACTGCTCCAAGTGTACAAATTACACAAATCTAATTGTACTTATCATACTTTATGTGCCTATTCTGTGTATGTGTATTTCAAAAGACCGACGGCCTACGGCCTAGCTTTGGTGTCCTGGCAGAAAGGCAAGTGCCTCCTGTGGCACACTACATGCGTAAGCACCTTCGCCGCCAGACCTCAGTCCTGGAGCAGCTGCAGAACTTACTGCCACAAAAAAGAGAGTTCGGTACTCAGCTTTGAAGCGTCAATATCTCTTAGTTCCTGTCACCGTCAAGACCACAGGGGCATGGGGAGCCGAAGCTAAAAGCTTCATTGCTGAAATTGCGCGTCGACTTTGGGAGAGGAAATGTGACCCTCTTTGGGTCGTTCCGGGCTAGGGTTGCCACTGCCAAATCGCCGTTGCCGGACAAATACGTCAAAAACCCCGGACATTTCAGTCAAATCTGAAATTTTCCCTGGACAACCACGATAAATTGTATTTTGACAGTAAAATTCAGCTTTGGTCGTTATTGCACAATCTAAAATCTTCTTTTAAATTTACATCGATACGAATAGGTTGTTGAAATACGAGCTGAAACCTGACTGGAGCGAGTGTAACATGGTCTAAAAAAATTGAGCAAGCGAAGCGAGCTCGAGATTTTGCAATATACGACTAACTTGATTCAAAAACCAGGAGCGAGCTCGAGATTTTCATAACATATCGAGATTTTGCAATACGACTCAATCGATTCAATATGTACGAATAAAACTAGGAGTGAGCGAAGCGAGCTTGAGATTTTGCCAAATATTATAGCGCATTTCCAGGTCATGCCAAAATCGAGGCCTTCTATGTATGAAATAAGAGCTGAAGCGAGTGAAACGAACTCACGATTTTGCTACATAACAACTCGATTGTTATGCTTATGCCGAAATCGAGTTTATTTTTGTTGATGAATCAAACTTTTATGACGACCCCGCCTGGACGCCCCCGGACGCCCGTCAAACTAGGACAAATCCGGGGAAACCCGGACGGATGGCAGCCCTATTTCGGGCTGGTCATAATGTCTTCCGAAGAACTGACGCCCAATAATTTAGACCACTAACTGGTTAGGTGTGGGACGCCATCCGGCCTAGCATCCGGCGCTGTATCGACGGCCTGGCGACGGGACAGGGCGAACTGCAGCGCAAAAAGCGATTTTTCAATTCGCCTACGCGACGGACACAACACTCAGTGTATTGAAAAATCGTTTTTCGCGCCGCAGTTCGCCCTGTCCCATGGCCATTGGCCAGTCCGTAAGGCGTGGAGTACTATATACCATGGTAGTGTGGAGTACTATGTACCGTGGTAGCTCGGAGCGACTGGACGAGGAAGGCCGAGGATAGTATCGTGACGCGCCTTGGGAGAGTCCTATGCTCAACAGTGGACAATGACAGGTTGATGATACTTGACACTGTTTTTGTAAAACATGCAGTTACAGTATCCTTTTTTATGTACCTACATTACCTAATTACATATAGATAGATACATAAACTCACGACCATATTTCCCTTCTCAGGGGGGGTCAGAAACAAAGCAATTTTTGTTAACACTAATTAACATTAAAAAAAAATAACATTGGGTTCCAACTCTTCAGTGTTGATGCTGCAGGGGTCCTGACTGTCTAAGCCATGATACTTGAGGATTTGCCGATTTTGAATTAGATTATTAGGATCAAGCAGAGTTCTCTTCACGGCTACTTACTCTGTAGGGTATTGTCAACATAAACTAAGAATGAGTAACTGTGTAGGGGTGTGTGTGTGCTTTAATAATCTACAGATTTCTAATAGTTGTTAATTTGTTGGGTTAAGGAGAAACATTGCTTTTTCGGGTTCCTATTACTCAGTCCTGATGCTGCAGGTGTACTGCCCGCATGTTCTGATTTAAAATTAGTGTTTGTAAGTACTTATCAAACAATTTAGATGTAGTTTTGAGAAATGTATGGAGATTCTACTTAATGTTTTAATTTGATGGCAATGATGGCAATATAATGCGATATTTTTTTTCTTTATTTCTTTCTATACTTTTTTTCAAAATGTCTATTTATTACTCTTTCTTTGCATTTCTATTTCTTTTTTTCTTTCTCTTAATATTATTAAGAACTTCTCTGCGCGTACGAAGTCGCGGGCACAGCTAGTACTGTCTATAATTCTGAGTCTAACGTGAAATCGTGGATAAAATTAATGAAGTAGTGTCAGTATATTTCACAAAATTATCTACGATTTCACTTTAGATTCCCAATTATTCACGAAAACCGATTTGTAAAATATGACTAAAAAACGGTTCTATTGCCTCGCGTCACGTATCTCTTTCTATTATACAGTGGTGCCTCTAGGTACATCTCGCTCGCTCAGCTGTATGTTCCTCTATTCCTGGTATAATACCTCTATGGTCTTAGCCCTCTACAGGGCGAAATTGATATCATTAGCATCCTTTTAAACCAAGAGTCTACACTTAAAACTGAACAACTTTCAATATAAACAAATCGGAGCAACAAAAAAAATCTGCATTTTCATACTAAACTGCAATCCATACTCGACTCAAATGTATGCATCAACAGATTTTTTATTGCTCCGATCGGTTTGCTGCCATAGTAAAAGTTGTTCCAGTTTGACTCTTAGTTTAAAAGGATGCTAATGATATGAATTTCACCCGGTATAGGCAAGTGAACTGACACCGCAATAAAAATCTGCTCTTCCATAACAAAACTTCAATGCTATCAACCATGGATGGACCAACTATCACCTAAAGTGGGGTTTGAAAGTCATCGATGTGCGACTCCGGGGTTCCTGACTAAGCCCTCACCCATGTGGTAAATGAGTGAACTCTGCTCCGCATCCCCGGTGGTATCGAAGAACTCCATAGGTTAACGCCGGCAGCGGAAGACTGACTGCAACATCTTGACCTTGAAATCTAACCACTCTATTTAAAAATCAACTATACTCCATTCCAAATAGGAACGAAATTTTAAAGATATTTTGCATTACAAAAACAGAGATTAGAAAAATTATAAGAACAGCTTTTGTATTGTCCATGATATATCGGATAGTACACCTATAGTATATCTATCCAATAAATAAATTTCATTTGCTAATCAGAATTGGCCGGAAATCTAAATAGAAATCGGAAAATCGTATCGTCCTTATTTGAAATGAAGTATAGTATAACCTGTTTGTAAGCTCAACCTTTTGTATACCATATTATTATGATGACAACAAATTGAATTGTAATGAAATGATATCTCTCTGAAATGAAATGAATGCCTATTTAGTAAACAATATGTTGATTTGCCAAGACTTACAGGAGATTTAGCATCTAGTTTTGTTTAGTGAACGATGACCTTCGACCAATAAAATGGTTTATCACATCGTAAAAAACAAGCTAAAACATTTGTCAGTTTTAATTAAAATCAAACAACGAAACATTCTAACAATTGAATGAGGAAAGCAATAAAACAGAAGCCTACGTAACGTTCGTAACTTCGTCCATTTCTGAGCTACTTGTTTCTAGAACATTTTATTAATGTCCATTACACGAACAGTTGCCAAACTTTGCTACCTTTTCTTATAGTGTAAGATCCCGCTACAAGTTTCCTATACCCAGTTGTTTAGGAAATGATACTTATTCCAAAGGAACTTTAATAGTTTATGGGTGTGATGGTAGCTTCAATAATAAAATGAGTTTAATTATAAGTGGGCTTCAAGCTCCTATATTTAATCAATTATTTTGAGTTTGAGGGTCCTAAAAACAGGACGGCTACTCTTAAACTTGTCGCATGCTCTTTGTCGGCGATTGCAAAAATGATGTTTTTCTGAAATAAAATGTTATGGGCTTATTTGTTTAATATTCAATAAATTGTATCCTTAACTGCAAGCGATATGATTTCCTGCATGAAAATGGTCGCAACATCGGGTTGCCAGGTTATAGTAGATTGTACGAATTAGGAATATTTACTCGAAAACTATTAGACTGATTTTAATGATTCTTTCAAGTAATGAAATTGCCTCATCAGACTGCTAGGTTTGGAGTTCAAACGTATAATGTGTCTAAATAGTATGAAGACAATGGCTTATATCTACCTTAAGATTATAATAATAGCTATCAAAGGGTTGAGACGGACCTAAGGATGTCAACTCTATTTTTCAGGACCCTCAAACTATGACACTTCCATCGGTACAATTATAATTTATTACTTCGTACGTGAAGAGAGGCTCCTAATAAAATTATGAAAAAGAAAAAAAAATTATGTATTATTAAATAAACATATGGTTTTAAAAAACTTGTAGCAGGATCTTAGTCTATTAACAGAGTTATTGATTTGGAAGGGCGTAAAGTTTTAACGCGTTAGTTCTATTGTATTGACGATGAACAAGTTAATGAATGTTAATAATCCGCATTAAACTTAAAAGTTCAGTGAAGGATAACATCGTGAGGAAACCTACACGTTTCGATTGAGAGTGTCTTGTGTTCACTGTCCTTGTCCAATAATAGTGGCGACGGGCTTACGACGAAACCAGTGAAATGTGAACATTTTAAATATGATAACTAACTACCTCAGCTTGAATAAACTCTGACACCAGGGCTTGCCCACACGATAAGAAGAAGACCTCAGCTGGCTCAGCCACCCAAAGTGAAGAAATTATTTGTCTATTAAGAGGTTTCCCTGACCGAACGACCTTGACACTTTCAGAGCCAGCTCACTTCTAATAAACTACGTCATTTTAGTAGATATACCTATTTTTGACTGTCTTGTCCTTCATTATGTCACTGTGGTGCCTTTTAATCCGAGGAAATTAAATTCGAGAATCATACGAATTCGCACCTAATTTTACAATTATCTAACTTATTCATTCAGTAAATATTGGTCTTAAAAAAATTTACTTCATAGCATTTTTGTCGCAAGTAAAAGTGACTTCAACTTATAAAGAAGATGCGCAAAATACAGATTTTCTTCAATATTTAGGCTATAATATGTATTTTATAGAAAAATAAGAAATGTACTTAATAGTAAATAAAATCGAGATGTTGAAGATCATTGCTAAATTTTTCATTTATGCGTACGTCTTTCAAATAACGAGAAGATAGCTTCTAAAAACCAGTAAAATATGACCCGGTCCTGCGTTTACCTATGGGGAGCGTCTTAAGACACAGATCTGGGTTGGTATAATTCATAGAGAAATTACACGCTCCTCTTGGGAGAGATGGTGTAACAAAGTGTGCACAGTAACCACCAACTGGGCATGACGTCATTTAGTTTGTACTCCGATTGTTGTATACTATAGAGAAATTACACGCTCCCTAATGCTTTTTGTCTCCCCTCACCCGTCCCTCACCCCCTTTGTCGGCGACATAATTTTCTATAGAAACAAGCCGATATGCCATCTCCTCTTACTCCATGGTATAATTCGAATTCTTACACCACAAGGTATAAGATGCTGCAATAAGACACATCACAAAACCAAACTCATACCAAGTTGCCAGTTCCCCACGGTTTTTACTTTAAGTAAGTTTGTTCGAAACTGGATTATAACAAAATTGAAGTATCGTCTACTTTTACTTTACTTGCTGAAGTGAGCGATGAGGTAGAATGTATTACAAGATATTGGTTTACACATACTATGTTTGCCAAAGAGTGGCTTATTAGTTGATGATTTCGTTTAAGTAGAACAACTATTGATGTAAGCAATAGAGGAATAGAGCATGGTTATTTATACATACCGGCATAAGCATAAGCATAAGCTCACGACTATATTCCCCGAGGGGGTAGTCAGAGATATTCTGTTACCTCAGAACATCCACGTTTCACCAGTAGTACCGAACTACCACCAACGTTATACTTATCGGATTACAATTTTTTACCGTATCGAAATATTTATGGTTGGTTCAGAAGTTGTTCAGTTTGATGGTCTGAACCCTTTGACTACTTATATGAAGACTGGTAACGCGTGTAATTCTACTACCAAACATTTCTGCCACTTTTTGCGGGGGGCGAGGTAACTGGCAATCCGCAACTATGGACTTTATTCCCCATAACTTTAGATTCTAATTTGGAATGTTAAAAATCATGAAAAGTAGTCTCGTGTGAACCCCAAACATTCTAAGTACGAAATTATTATTTCGCAATTATAGGCTGAATCGTTTAGTGATAAGGTATAAAATTTAATGTAAATGCACATGATCAATTGATCTTATACCATGGCAGAGGGGAAATGCTACCGCAAGGCGAGTCCTTATAATAAAATAGTCAAAGTCTGAACTACTCCTGAAAAATACGATCAACGAAAAATGATCCGGTAAGTATAAATAACATATTGCTATATTCCTCAATTGCTTACATCAAAGTTATTCTACAGACCTACACGAAATCAGCAACTAGAGTAAATTTTTTTCGGGCCCACTTATACAGGGTGTTTATCATAAGTAACAATATTTTTTTTAAAACTCTTAAGGGGGTTATCTAGACCGTCAAACTGAACAACTTTCTCTATGGGACCAACATCGAAATCGCGAAAAAAATAATTTTTATATCCCATACATATTTGTAGAGTATGAACATAATTTTTTTTTTCGCGATTTCGATATTGGTCCAATAGTGAAAGTTGTTCAGTTTGATGGTCTACACCACCCCCTTAAAGGTTTATTTGTATTTTTGTAACACCTTGTATAACTTGTATAAACCAGGATCAACAGCGGCGAACACTCAAAACACTAGACAATGAAGTCCAGCAAGCCTACGGGATTTTCATCTATCTTGGAATCCGCAATGAATTTAATCAAAGAAAATAGAGAAGCATCAGGGAAAACATTAGTTCCCACTTTCCTAAATTAGAATCCAGAGACAGCTATAATAAAAACAAGGCTAATAGCCTTTGGTTATACCAACAAGAGACGAGTAGGCTTATTGTAAGTGTATCTTAACCTCGAGCGATTGGCGCGGGAGTTTGACTTCTACATTCATCATCATCATCATCTCAGCCGATGGACGTGTGTACGTGTGTACGTGTGGATCCTTGGGGGAGGCCTATGTCCAGCACCACTGCTGGACATAGGCCTCCCCCAAGGATCACCATAACGACCGGTCCTGCGCTGCCCTCATCCATCGGGTTCCCGCCGCCTTCACCAGGTCATCGGTCCACCTTGTCGGGGGCTTACCCACGCTGCTGAAAGAGTTCTTTAGCATCATGAGTGCAATCACCCATTTAAGGGTATATTATTCGGAGCGCGCTCCATACAAACGTACTACGGTGATATTTTCAATACTAACAAATTAAAATTAATGAAATTTTGCAGAAACAATCTAGAAACAAATTTATATGCTTGTATGGAGTCAGATTTTCGTTAAAATGTATAGTTTTCAAGTTACAGTGCCTCAATGATTTCCATACAAATCTTAAATTAATCCTAGCATTGAAACTGTATATTTTAACGAAAATCTGACTCCATAGAAGCATAGAGATTTGATTCTAGATTGTTTCTGCAAAATTTGATTGACTTTAATTGGTTAGTATTGAAAATATCACCATTGTACGTTTGTATGCAGCGCGCATTTTCGCTCTCGGAATAAAATTCTCTTAAGTAATTCAACTGTTTACCCTGTTCATCCTGTATAGTGAATAACTTGTAATTGAACGGAATATTATGATTAAATTGATTGAATAACTAACAAGGAACTAATTAGAATAGGAAAACGTTCTACGTGAAACTCATCAAGCTGATACTGCTATACCTAAATGAAACTAGAATCATTACCATTTATTCAATAAAAGCAAATGGATTCAATCTAAACGTAAACTTTACTGTGATGGATGTTGAACTTACGTGCTTTCATCTTAAGATAGATTTTACTTTTGCTCTACCTATATTAGGAGTAAGGGAAGGTATACACAGGTTAAGATCGGCAAATATGTTCGTATATTTTTTGAAGAAAAGTAAAGTCTATTTCTCGAATAATAGGCAATTTTTGCTCGTATTTTAAAAATTCAAACCTCATATTTTAAAGGTTAAAACATTTTGTATGGGTAAAACTCGACCATGCAAACTTATGCATGTTGTATGTCCTTTTAAAGATGAAAGAATCTGCCATATTAAGATGTCGGTTGCTTAATTAGTATAAACTATGCCCCCGAGACACAGGTTGCGTTGCAAAATCGAACCTTTTTCCGGAATGGTATACAGGCATAGACTATGGACCTCAACTTTGGCATTTCTAGCATACTTCTCTCGTTTCTTTTAAATCCATACTTGCCACAGTCAAAGTCAACATAATTTATTCGATATTGGAGCTTAAAGCACACTTGTTAAAGGTCAAATCTTTTTTAAAGCAACCACCCCGCGCGTTGGAACGTGTTGTCACTGTAGAGAAGATGTGGCCAGAAACTCCTAAAATATTCCATTTCGGCTATTATTTTGTATTCAATTTACTGCCGATTTGCCGATCGAATTCTATGTGTCACTACCCTTAGTCGTTGATAGTGATTGAGCCATTTATATCTCTGATCACCATAAGGTAAGATAACGAAGCTATCTGCTATTTTACGGGAAAACTCGTATAAAGACAGAGTTTTCTACTTAGTTTTTACGGTAATGTCTGAATGCTGTAATGGAGATCGGGTAATGACAGTGCATTACGGGTATTATACATAATGACCGATCTGATGATGTTGCTATCGTTTAGATTACTGAAAAAGTTCGATTTCAAGGTTACATAGATTTAGGTCGTAAGGCAACCTTAGTTCGCTGAACACTTCGCTCAGTTGCAGAAACGCTCATTAGAGTTAATCCTCCATTAAATCTCTTGCTGTCACTTTTTGTCTTTTTGAAGTAGTAAAAGCTAGCAAGAGATTTAATGGAGGATTAACTTTAATGAACTTTTCTGCAACTGAGTTTTAGACAATATGACTATGGACGAGTTACGCGTGTAATTCTACTATCAAACTTTTATGCCACTTTTTAAAGGGGACGAGGTAGCAGCAATTGTAAAAGGCAAAAGTGGTCGCGAAAAAATTATTTAAACTCCATTATGGAGAAAAAACTTTGCCTAATTTAAAAACTATAAATCACCTGCCTTCTCTTTTTAACTCAACTGGAAACAGAAACGGCAACATCAAATGTAAAATTCTGACAATATACTGATTTTTTTTTCTTTAATTGACAGTTATTTTAAGATGATTTTTTAGTTTACCAAGGAGTTTGCAGGTCCAACGAGTCACGTCACTCATTGGACCAAAAAGAACGTTATTTAATTTAAAAAATCTGTAGTCCTTTCATTTTAAAATGTCTCACATAGAAAATATTGTAAGTGATTAAATTATCTCGAAAATTATTAATTATCTTATGTGTAGTCCACCAATGCGCATTGGGCACACATGGTGGACTAACGCCCATGCCCCATGCTATTTGTAGTGTGATTCCTCCCTCTTCGATCCTTCAGTCTCTCTCTCTCCTTCAGACCTCTTCTCTCTCTTAGATAACTAAGTTTAAAATAATGGTTTCGAATAATACTAGACATGTTTTAATGGCATCAAAGATCCTCTCTCAAAGGACAAAGTAAGCCGATTCCTAAGCAAACTAAAACCTTTTCTTTGAGTTCATGTACAAACTAGTCAGTTGTTATTGTAGGTCGTAAATTCGGGGGTAGAGACGTAAAGGTACGGTCAAAGATTTTAGGTCAGGCCGGGCAGTAGCAATGAGGCTCTCTTAGGTTTGATGTATTTGATGTTTACTTATAGGGTCAGTAGGCCTCGCATGGCAGCCCCGAGGAAACGATAAAAATCGAGATGTGCCTCCATCTTTGTTATTTTACGTATGCCAAAAAGAGCTTGCATGACGTTGATTTGTCGCTTTGACTTAATGATACTTTTCCGCGCTTGAAGCGCTCGTTGGCGTAGTGGAGTTTTGGAGTTTCGGTATCGGAAACGATCACCGAAGTCAAGCATCTATTAAACATCGAACACCGAAGCATCGTCAGGTCTGGTCAGTCTTTGGATGGGTGACCGTTTAGTGGTATTTCATCTCGAGGGTTTCCGTGCTTCAGAAGGCACGTTAAGCAGTTGGTCTCGGATAGTTCCGTCAGATGGTGCTGTAACTATTCGTTAAGCCAGGTCAGAGGTCTATTAAGGCGGCTTGAAAATTCTCTGACAGCAAGTTGACCACTAACTTGCTTCCACCAACACGTACTGGGCCCGCGTGGTGGAGTATGGCCCAAACCCTCTCATTTTTATGTGTGAGAGGAGGTCTTTGCCCTGCCGTGGGATCCTACAGGCTATGACAACAAAAAATACTTTTCCATAATTATACCCTTTGTAAGTACCAGTTAACTACGTTTTTTACTTACTGATAAAACCGTTCATAATGTAGTCAGTTTTAGGTTAAATTTAATTAATTGGCGAAACTTAACAAACGCATTTGGTATCTGTTACTAAATACAATTGCGTAGTAATGACTAATGACCCGCCGTAGTTGTGATTCTGAAGTCAATATTCGCCCGCCGGTCGCGCACTGCGTACGATACGTACGATAATAATGATTTTGTTAATCATCAATACCAATTACAAACATTGATAATGCAATCCGTTATCATTAACAAGTGCCCTGTTTCAGTTTCGCCAACTAATTTAAAATGACCCTTTCGACGCCTTAGAGTGAAAAACTTGTAAGTGCAAAAGAGAAAAATTTTCAGGAGGAAGACAAAACTGCGTCCAATAACTTTTTTGTATGTTAGGGAGGGAGTATTTGCGAGGTTTTTATTACACACTATAGATGACATTACGAGTATCCGATTATTTTTTTAGTGAAATTATGACACGGTTTGTGTGATTTTCTTTCCAGAAACGTACCAATAAGAAAATACAAATATTTCATTCCCAAGGTATTCACTCTAAGGCGACGCTATATAGAATTTGTTTCTTTCTATTTTACAGAATTTAGTTGTATTTTTGGATAACTTAATTAATGTTGCCCTTGAATAAAATAAAATATTATAAACCGCCAACAGACAGATCGCAGGTAAGTGAGAAACTTGTACAAATATTGTTAGATCAAACTAATAAATGTGTTCAACCATAACTTGTAGGAAACAGTTACCAAGTTGCGTGAATCAAAATAATATTTGTAGCAGAAACTGATAAAGCCAACTATTCACTAGACGCGTAACATGTTGCCGACATAGCGACCAATACAGGGCCCTTCTTAATATGCTGACACTTTTTTAAGAAGATGATCAGACCGTCAAACTGAACAACTTTCTCTATGGGATCAACATCGAAATCGCGAAAAAAAAATCAGCTGTTCTTTACAAAACTACATACCTACTCGAGCCAAATGTATGTATTTCGATGTTGGTCCCATAGAGATAGTTGTTCAGTTTGATGGTCTGATCATCTCCTTAAAAAAGTGTCCGCATATTACGTTGGATCCTGTATGTTGACCAAAATGTTGTATGTCGACGCAGAACTTTTGTTTAGCAATGTCGGCTGTCCATGCATGATTAAATTTATTGCGGGTTCTAAGACAGATTAGAGCAGGGTTTCTCAACCTAGGCTCCTTGCAATGATTGACGGGGTCGATTAATCGGAGGCACGATTAATTCTTAACTGCCTAACAACAATTAGTTTATTAAATACTAGTGTTTTCCCGCGACTTCGTCCGCACAAATTATATACCAGATTTTAAGTCAGATCATAAGCTATTAAACAAAAAAAGTTTCATTAAAATCGGTTCAGTAGTTTTTGCGTGATGTGCGAACAAACAAACTAACTAACAATTTTGTCAATAGATGGCGCTGCACGTTTTTAAATCGCGCTATCGATATGTTATTTGTCTTTATATTAAGTGAACCGCTACTTTTCATTCCTCATGATTTTACGGTTTTATAATAGTTAAGATTTGAGCTTTTTTGATATTTTGGCAGTGTATAAACTGCTACCTGCAGGTAGATTATTAGGACGCTAAGAGAAAACTCAGATTTAAAATTTTTATTTCTAAATAATATAACATAGGTAGCTTTAGCTTGGGTCAGAGATTGCCAACCAAACGATGAAAAATACTAGAAATTCATCGTCACTATTGTCACTTTGTATTACATAATATTCTTTATATCACAACTCTTGTTCTATGCTTTTATGCTATGGCTAAAGAAACCTCACCCTCTAGTCACCTTGTAAGTAAGTTCTAACCTGAGATGACTTGCTTGCAATTTTCAGTTTATTATAATCTTCCAGAATATACACTGTCACGTTAAATATCACGGTATCAGCACGTCATGATTGATTGCGCTGAAACTTGTCGCGACGTTAACACGTTGCGTTGGCAGCTCGAAGGAACTGACGAGATTATTCAAGAGTTTATCTTCTTTTATACTAACGTTGAAGGTTGAGATATTGCTTTTTTTTGGCACGTTACATACTTGTAGTCAGAAATATTACCTAATAATAATTTAAAAAATCCGCATGAAAAAAGTTATTTTATTAATATTTTAGGGCTATATTACATAAAACCGTGGTGGTTCATTGGCAAGTAACCTTGCCTGCCGTGCAGAAGGCCATGGTTCGATCCCCATCCAGGGCGACTCGTACCAATGAGTTTTTCGGAATTTATATACGATTTGTAACACCACTGGCTTTTCGGTGAAGGAAAACATCGTGAGGAAACCTACATGCTTCGAGGCATGTATTGTACCCACTGTCCATTATAAGTGGCGACGGGCTCAACCCCCGTCACACTGTACAGTTTCGGTACTGCTGGTGAAACGTGGATGTTGGGGAATATAGTCGTGAGCATATGCTATGCTTTGCTATGCTATGCTATGCTATTATATAAGCGATTTTTGAGCGTAGGAGTTAACGGAACGATGGTGGCCACGAGGTGAGCCACGTTGATTGTTTTAACGTTACGTTATATTATTGCATTTCGCTCGTGCTCATGACCTACCGCGCGACTCACCGAAATAAATTTACTATGGGTACTAAATAGTACATTTTAAGTACATTAATTGTTTAGTAATCATTCAATTACAATAAACTAAAAGATTTGGTGTTTGCCCGCCATCCTAAAAGTACATTTTAGGTACATTTATTTCAGACAAAATTAAAAAAATACACCCGTGATCCTGACACACGAAAACGTTTGTTAGTTTTCACGTTACGACTGTGCGCATTAACACTGTGCGAGTTATCATTATTACAGAGCTTAGCAGTGAAAAGAACAAACAATGTCTTCAAACACGGTTAAAAGTTTCCCTTGCAAATTGGAACCGATCTAATGACGAAGATCTAAGTTTGGAAGAGCATGAATACAAGATCCGACTGAATACTTAGTTGTACCCTTTCCCTTGACAGAGAGAAGCTATCGGTCAACTTGTCAAAGTATTATCAAGCCGATTAAGCCTGACTTGGCTTGAGAACCCTTATCTATAGGCCGCTATCCGGGATCAATTGCTCATTGAACAGTTTCAGTGTTACTTCCGTAGAATTTCATACATTATTGATTATAAACATGTTACAGGCATGTTGTGCTATTTAAAATGAAATTAAAGATTGAAAAGTTAAGTCTCGGGCCACCACCACCACCACCACTTCCACCACCACCACTTCCACCACCACCTCCACCACCACCCGAATATGAAATACCCGTGTATGTAGGTATTACTTATAAAATTGATTGAGTTTTTCAGATTTCAGAGCCAATTTTTTATGATTTAAATATTGGTCTCATTTGGAAAGTTGTTTTGTGTGGTGGTCTGATCTTCTCCTAAAAACCGTCGCCGTCGGCATTTAAGAAGTTCCATATATAAATACTAATTATAGTAGATTACACACCGAGGACAGGAAAGTAAGAAAGGTACATGTGATCTGAGGCTTTCTTATTTACTGTCCGAGGTTAGTATACTATTTTTCTTCTCGACGGAATTGGAAAGCGACAACTTCGTTTAGCGCAGCGGGATGATAATTGATGCTTTCCGTCCGGAGGGGAGAAATACATATTAATTTAATCGCAAGTCCCACTGGCTTTAGGTATAAAATATTATGTTGAATTACAAGTTCATGAAATCCTACAAAATTAGCGTGTTTGGATAAAGCCACCCGTTTTAATAAGTCCCCAAAATGTTTCTAAATTAACCTGATTCTGACTAAAATGTTAACTGGTTGTACAGTCAGCAATACCGATTATGTATAGGTACATGTTGTCATTAATTACTAACTGAAAACTAGACTAGCATCCAAATATGACTTCTGAGTCGATTTCAATTTCGTCTGCATAGAGTTGATGGTACTAATACTGTATACTGTTTGATGGAGAACAAACATTTTTATTTCTAAATGAAACTTCGGAATATTTCAGTTGATGTTTAGTTGTTTACATAGATGAAATGGAACGTAATATTTCATATTATAATAAGGTATGGAGGTAAAATTCCCATAATGGCACAAACATTTTGAAATTTCTACACAAATCATAATAAATGTAGTTTCTGATTGGGTTATAACTTAGCTGACGTTAAAGTATGAAATTAAAATTGATTAAATACGTTAAATCGAAAAAGAAAACTATCTTAAGCTAAACGTTACGTAGATACGTATATTATAGAGCAAGTGCCAAGCCGGAATTCGTTATATTTCTCGTTATATTTCGTTATATTTCTGACTTCTGTAATGTCATGGTGTCCTATCCCATACAAATTAAATTTTAGTTAAAAAATTGCAATATATAGCGTTATGGTATCGATTTGTAATAAATGTTTACGTAAAAATGTAAAATGTTACTAAACATACATGATCTGACTACAAAAAAAATCTCATGAGCCTTGGAAAATCAAGCAATTTACTTTGCCCGAAGACTGCCCGCGTTACGGCAGTCGCGTTCCATTGTTTGACGTGGGGCATCTGTACTGTATAGTAGTAGTATATTATCTGTGGTAATGTGTAATTATTCTTATCACAAAAGCACCAGAACATTAAACTTGCCGGCAAAATGAAAATAATATATCGACGCTGGAAAGCGGAAACGCTGTAACCCACAAAAGGCAAACTTTACACCAGGCCCGAAAAACTTTTGCGATTTCAGAAAAAAATTCATAACTTCGTTAATGTTAGTCCCACATATGCCATTTTTGGATAGAAAATATAATTTAAGATAAGCTATGATACGAATTTCCCCGATTCCGTTAAATGTTCCTGCTTTTAATTTTATTGTTGGTTACAGCATATGGACTTTTTTTTTCAACCCCAAAGAACGCTGTAACTGAAGTCGATTATTGTATGGATTTCATAAAATAATACTTTATTTTGGAAATCGAAATCGTTGTAACCCACTATTCCGTAATGTACTCAGTACCATAGTATTGATGTAACAATATAACCTTTTTAATTTGTATAGTCATGTAATGGTGTAACCACAAGAACAGCGAAAAAAAATGCTAAATTGAAATGACGTAAATATTAAGTCAAAAATGTTTACTGTGTTATTAAAAAGTAAAGACATCAGAAAGTAATTCATTATAATAATATTAGGTTACAAAAAAGCACAAAAAGCTTAATTCTTAAAATTCGAATAGTCGAAACTGGAATTAACTGGAGCGCGGAAGCGTTCTCGATGAATTTTTTCTCAAGGAATTCATCTCAAGGTAGGATGAAAAATCTGATTGATTATTTATCATAATTGACAAATTACTATCACATATTTGGAGATGTATCAGTAATCAATAGATTCAACAATATCTAAGTAACACTTTTTAAGGGAATGATTGAACCGTCGAACTGAACAACTTTCTCTATGGAACCAACATCAAAAACGCAAAAAAAACTGTTGTTTTATTCAAAAGTGCAGTCCTACTAGAGCTTAATGTATGGGACAGCTGTTTTTTTCGCGATTTTTTTTTTGGAACCATATAGAAAATTATTCAGTTTGATGGTCTAGTCATCTTCTTAAAAAACTGTCAGCTGTCTGTAAGTTAGGTATACGAGGAACTCCGTAATATCAACTTCAAACATGAAAGAAAATCATTATTACAATGATAAAATTCTGCTTGAATAAAACGTTTTCCAAGTTATCATCTAAATCTGATGCAATTCGCAATACCACTGAGAACGAGGCTACAAACCTGCTGAATATTACATAGTAGGAAACAAAATTTACTCACGACCTCTCGAACGAGACTGGAGTTCAAGAGGAAGACACGTGAAGTATTGAAGGTTTTCGATAATAATAAAATAAAATTAGTAACAAATGCAACGTCCGACACACAAGCCCCATAAAGAGACAATGAGCAGATTTGGCAGTTCAGTAGCATCGGAAAAGCCCAGAATCGTATAAGTGAGGAAGACTACGAGGGACGAGATACTTCTGGGCCGGATTTTCTAGCTGAAGTTTAAAATTACTATGGAAGTAAGTATAAGCGATACCTTCCTGATGCTTCATACTACAATAATGGGCAAAAGAAAAGTAGATAGGCTACGAATGACATGGCTCGCAAGCCTGAACAAACAGTAGACAGGCATCACCAACTTTAAAAAGCTTTTTCGTTTGGCAAGAGACAGCCAGGCATATACAGAGCTGATTGCCGACCTCCAGTAATGAAGAGAAACCCGAAGAAGGAAAAAGTAAGACAAATACACCACTACATTGGCGACATCCTGGATCTTAATTTGAGTCAGATTAGGAAGACTCCCGCTGCTCAAAATAAGAAGGCGTTGGATGAAGGCTCCTATCACTCAGGTTTCCTTTGCGAGGGTCCCAGGGCTGTGTTTCATCAGCAATCAGCTTAAACGAAGCTTCCTGACGTATCGGTCTCGGCATGAACCTGGATAAAACCATTGGGCCATTAGAATAGGCAGAAACAAATTCGACAAATAATCTGGTAAAGCGCATTCAGTCGAGATGAGCTGCTTTCGGGAAACTTCATTACATAATATTCTGTCTATCCGAATACCTAGAACGAAGAACTTATTCAACCTACCAATATTCACCTTTAGTATTTAAACGTGGACGAAAATAGTAGTAGTAGACGACGTAGAAACCCTTACGTTAACGTGATCTAACGTCTATAGATTCATAGTCGATTAGAGAGCGAGTGCGAGCAATCTAAGACAGCAGCTGTAAAATAAGCAAGTTAATGTGGTGAAGTGTTGTTCATCTCTGGCTATGAATCGACGGGGAGTCCGAGTTCTCAGACGGAGACAACGAAGATAGGCGTAAAGTGGTTGAGTACTTTCCCCTCCAGTCCAGTGGACCGAGAACCTGAGGCAACATTTAGATATGAAAGGGCGAGGATATAGTTTTGTAGCGCATCTTGGGAGAGCATTATTGAACAGTGGGTGACGATGATGCCCTTTTTCAGAACCCTGTATTTCATAAAGGGAATAATGCAATCCAGTTCACTTTTTTTTAAATAACGTAAAAAATAAGGGAACACATTTACTAATAAAAATGTCAAATAACAGTATCTAACAAGTAGACTTACTATTCAAACGAAACCAATTACGCTCCAAAAAAATACGAACAACAAAAGTAAGACACCTTTTTGACGGCCATGGACTGATTTGGGACGCAGTAAATGGTAGGCCATAGCGGTTCGAGCGCCAAATCGATGGTGGTAAAAGCAGTAACTTTGTCGCGAATACTACATTTAAAAAAGCGTAAATTGATTTGATCTAGAAATAGCGATTTGAAATGAATGTTGTAACACGTCATGTAGCCACAATGTTGGTTACGTTAAAACGTAATAAGCCACATTCGTTGCTAACAATTGGACAACAAAATGTCATAAATGTGGTGCACAAAAATTTTTTGTCCCGCAAAAACGCTGTAACCCACATTGAATAGTATATCACGAACGATGTAACTAGCTTGTTGGTTTTTTCTACGGAAACCGATTTTGACGTAAATGCAAATCGGTAAAAATTTAGAGTTTTTGTGCTATTTACAGCCTACCAAAATCTATGTCGACCAAAAATAACAGGCAATTTCAACGCTGTACAAAATTTTCTAAGGGCCGTAGAGCTATGGGACTCAGACCATTCGACGCAGAATTTTTTTCTGATTACGAATCTGCAATAAAAAATTTTTGACACTGGTGTCAGTTACAGCGTTTTCGCTTTCCAGCGTCGATATCATTGTGACCTCAAGGATACATTACAAAACCTAAACTGTGGTACGCACATTTTTCTAACGAAATCCTTCATGCCTAGCTCTAGTAGTAATATTATAACTGTATACCATATCGTTGATGACGACAGTACCTACAACCACATGAAACTAATTGAATACGGCACATTTGCCATCAATCACTCAATTCAACGTGCAGCTATGATTGATTGCGTTAGTACTTGTCACGACATACTGTGTTATTAATAAAGGAACAGTCAATTTTAACTACTATACAGGGCGTAAATTTAAATGTGTTACATACATTATTTGGGATGGTTGGGGATCTACCTCCACCCAGGGCAACGGCATCACAAGCTACCAAGTTTGTGGTGGTGGCTGAACGATCCCCCACAGCGGTGTGGTAGGCTCCGCAAGGAGCTGCCTGGCTCGCGACCACCCTCCTACCGCAAAGCAGCTTGCTGCGTTCCGTCGGTGTCCAGGAGTGCCAGTGCCCTTTTGGGTCCTGGAGCCCGTCGCCACTTATAATGGACAGTGGGTACAATACATGCCTCGAAATTGAAGCGTGCAGGTTTCCTCACAATGTTTCCTTCACCGAAAAGCCAGTGGTGTTACAAATCGAACATAAATTCCGAAAAACTCATTGGTACGAGTCGGCCTTGACGGGGATCGAACCATCGCCTCCTGCACGGCAGGCAAGGTTACTCGCCACTGGACCACCACGGCTTGCTTTCTATTCTGGGTAAACTTAAAATTATTATTTACGCTAATTTGGGCGTTAGGCGTAAAGCTTTATAATAAAGAATTTACCAACGCACCGGCCAGCTCTGTGAGGATTATGCCTAAGCGGTTTTATTCAAAGCTGCTTAAAAACCTCTCTAAATTTTAACCGTTATCTTCCACGCACATGTTGCTTAAAACAAAAAGGTAGTAAAAAAACGGACTAGGTCGTGTCGGGCTACTCGCGCACCAAGGGTTCCGTACCGCAACAAACACAACAGATTAACATAAAAAAAAATGTTTTCTCCGCGACCTGTACAGACCGATTCACACTTGGCCGGTTTTTATTATTTTTTGTCATACTGTAGAGTTTGCTCTATAATCACACCATGTTTGACGCTTGTATGTATTACTTACCGTTTTTACGATAAAGCGAGAAAAAAACGCAGATAAAAACTAATATCTTTTATGGGTCCTTAATTTTTAATTATTTGAGTCGATTGGTATCAAAAACGGCTATCTTTCCAGACACAATGGAAAAAACCATTGGAGATAGTCGTTTTTTTATCCTAAACGACACTTTTGTTTGCATATTCGCCACATTAACGCATGTTCTGTGAAAATTTCTACTGTCTAGCTATTACGGTTCAAAAGTTACAGCCCTAAATAGTTAAGACGGACAGACAGACGGACGGACAACGTAGGCTTAGTAATGGGGTCCCGTTTTCACCCTTTGAGTACGGAACCCTAAAAATTATAATCTCTGTTACGATAATATAACCAATTTTATACAAATATCCTATTTATCATCCAAAATCCCTTGGAAATGAAAGCTTTTCCCCGAGTACAGCTACATTACGCGCTCTTTTGCACCGGCGAGAATTGCCGTAATAACCAGAGAGTTTGAACGCGATAGAAGTTGCAATGAGTTTAGAAAAGCGCTGAGGCAGCTGGCACGAAAGTAGTTTTAAAAGAAAGCCTTTTGAGAAATCAAAAACTTAATCTAAGCGTTTGAAGCCGGATGTTACTGCCGGAGTCTGGCGCCAAGCAGCTTGCTGCGTTCCGTCAGTGTGCAGGAGTGCCAATGCACTTCTGGGTAAGTTCGCTTCATCTTCGACCCCATCTTTGTCCTGAGGACTAGATAGAGGTCAAGTGCAAGCCCATCAATAATGAAAAAAAATTTGAAGGAGACTATTTAGATTTTATGAAGAACGAAAAATAACAAGAAAGTTATTTTAAATTTGTATGTAATTAATTGACATCAGGCGTTACTTTGCGGAAATCCATGACTAATGGGTAGATAACACTGTGTCGAGACCTCCGCTTCTAAATACCTTGTAGACAAAGTTGTATTACGTTATGCAATACAACCTGCCCACAAAATAATTTCTACTCTACACGTGTTTCGCTCCACCAAGGAGCATCCTCAGGGCTGCAATTGCGGGAAATATTCTGTGATTGAACCGTAATTGGACTACATACGAACCAAAACTTTTGACACATTTGGTACCTATTGCGCTAATCGCGGTACTGCTCTTGAAAGCCGTTAGAGCCATTTTGACTAATCGCTCAGAATTTAAAGGCTTTCAGTAGCGCGATTTGGAATTCAGCACTGTTGAATAGTAATTGGATTGTAATTTGATTAGAACTTAAATTGGATAAGAATAGGACTTCAATGTTTTAACTTAGCGCAATTGGGCTCCAGGAATCAGACCTATCTACTTGCTCTCAAGTCTATGGTAATAACCCAAATGTTAGTCTACTTTAATAAGGGCAAGCTTTTAGTGAAACAGCGCAATCATCGAGATTTGCACTAATGCCCGAAATTAACGTTCACGTTACCGTATCATCACGGTAATGGTACGGTTACGGTAATAACAAAACAAGGATAGAGTGGAGAGTAGTTGTTTCAGAGGGTCAACTGCTTATTAGATTTAGAAAAGTAGTTTCGTGGTGCAATTTTGATCAAAATTTGGTATTTGGATTTAAAGTAGGTATCTAATTTTGATCAAGATATAGCTTTTTTAAAAAAAAAAGAAGAACTTCATTCTAAATGAAAATTTAAAATACAGCCTTGATTCAAAGTATCCTAGATCACAAAGTTGATACAAAGTAACCTGGTTTGAACGAAATTTTGATCAACATAATTTTAGTCAAATTTACCTTAGATCGGAACAAACTTAATTATAACGTAAAATTGTTCTTTATTATTTACAAGATCTATCAAAATTAGCTGAAACTAATGTTAGGGGATGAACAGACCAACAAACGGAACTACTTTCTCTATGGGACAAATATCGAAATCGGGCAAAAAAAATCTACTGATCAAAATAAAATTAATGGATAGGCCAGGCCTAAAGCGCGGTAAGTTGAAGCAAACTACTGGTGCACTTGGTACATACAAACTAGCGCCATTATCTGTCAAATCTAGGGCACTTGCATACAAATTTGAAGTAAACCTTTCATTTTTGTTTTGCCTCATTATTCTGGTTTGAAATGTTCGCGTAAGGCCTATCCATTTATTTTATTTTGATGTAGGACTGTCCCATACAAAAATGCAAACTAACTAGACAGCAGCAGCTCTTCATTCTACAAGGCAATTTATTAAAAATCTAAAAGTACGTGGAAAATAATTACGAAAGTTCGTTTTAATTTTACGAATGAACGAAGTAGACTTTCTGTGAAGTATTATTTGTGGTAAAGGAGTGGTAAAGTATTAGGAGCCACTTGCAATCATTATTTATACTTAACCCAAATTGATGGTGGATTTAATTGATGGAGGACGTCCTTAAAACTGAGATAGCATAATACTACGATCGTTTAGATGCTAATTTATTACTTTTTGCTCATGTGTGTTATTTTCAAATGTATTTTAGCGAATCGAATATATAATGTTTCAGAGAACGGAATGGTCTTTTGAAAAAAAAAATATCTATAGAAGAATGTTAATGCAAACAATTTTTGTTTGCGGTTTCAATGATATAAACGTAGTTGGTAGTATAGTAAAAATTGTTTTGTTTTTTGGTCTGAAAAATAACCTAAATTATTGTAAATATAATTATGTGTTGGTAAATGGTTATTAAAATTTCGGTCAATTATCGAATTCACCTAAATTATGATACACATTTAATACACCCTGTATGTTTACTATGTGTCGAAAGTTAAATTTACATTTAGAGCTAAATATTTTTATATATTTTTTATCCTTCACTCCTTATCTTGAAGTCGTCGCGATCGAATTACGAAAATTATTGGCATTCCTCTTCTCACCTGACGACGGAAATGAGATTATCAGTTTGAAATATCGATTGAGATACGAATGCGTATTTTTAGAGAGAGATCTGAGATCTCATTACAAGTTTTTTCCTTCCATATTCTTATCATCATTCTCTTGCCAATTTCCCATTATCTGGGTCGGCGCAATATGACACCCTGTCAAAGAAAATATACTCATTCAAAGTTCATTCCGAGAGCGCAATGCGCGCTGCATATAAACGAAGTCTGGTGATATTTTCAATACTATCCATTAAAGTCAATGACATTTTTCAGAAACAGTCTACTAACAAATCTCTATGTTTGCATCAGATTGTCGTTAAAATTTAAAGTTTTAATGTTAGGATTAATTTAAGATTTGTGTGGAAATGTTTGAGGCACTGTGACTTTAAACGAAAATCTGAATTCATAAAAACGTAGAGATTAATTTCTAGATTTTTCTGAAAATTTTCGTTGACTTTAATTCGTTAGTATTGAAAATATTTCCAGACTTCGTTTGTAAGGAGCGCGGCAAGGGTAATATAGGTACCTGTTCAGCAAGACTATCTTAACAATTATTATTTACAATTATCTCATACTTATCTAAACTACCTTGAAATAAATTATAATAACATAAATTACGTTAACCCTCTTCGACCATTGCACGAAAATTATGATGGGCCATTAATTAGTAGGTATTAAATTACAAATTATTACCGACAGTGGCTATCTCACACGATAATAAGCACCTTATCATTACTGAAATAAAGGTCACAGAAAGAAAGAATTAACTGTTTGTAGAACAAACGTAGAGGAGTTCATGAGGTTACTGTATTATATACTTAGCAAAGAATTCATTTCGGCGATTTCGTCATACATCGGAAGCCTAATTATTACCCGACTGTGTCAGAAGAAGGTTTTTTTTTAAAGTCCTGTTTTATTTGGTATTTACTAATATTATTAACTAATCAAGTGTTTTATTTATTTCAGGTATTTATTTTATGGCACTCTGACATTTCATGAGGAAATTGGTAACGTAGATGCTTTATACTATGCTAATACTTAAATTAAAAAAAAAAACGTCTGCGTAAAAAGTCAACTTTAAATAAAAATTTAAAAGAAAAAAACTTTTTACGCAGAATTTTTTTTAAAAAATATGTTTGTAAATTTCTTGTAAATTTAAACTTTTTCAGATAATTTTGAATTATCTTTCTTTTTCCATCACGGTGTTCTCATTCCGGTGGACTCAGTGGACTAAAATGCTTTTTAAATCCCCACCGAAATGAAAAATACCGCAGGAATCATGACTCTACATCATTCTTAGTACACCATTCAAAAACTGAGTCATTGAGCTGACAAATTTTAAGCTTCCATCGTTGGCTCGAACATTTTACTTCAATATTACACATCAATTTACAGTTTAAACTATTGCTGGGAACAAAGCTGGGAAGCATTGAGCACGCTCTTATCTATCTTAACCTTTTCGTGTTTAACTATTCTTCTGTATTTATCACAAAAAATATGTTAATGTAGAAAAATAAAGGATTTTATTGGTAAACTTTTATCACTTTGGTGCATAGATTTTTCATTTCGGTGGCTGTTAAAAAAAAACAATTTCCTACGATATTTTGTACCAGTTAACACACAAACCATTAAATATTATAATGTTAATTTTAAACTTAAATAAATAGTAAATTAAAAGCCTTAAAATAAAAAACTCACGGAAATGAGAAAAAAATCACGAATATTGAACCTCACATAATACGTATACTAACATTTTCGCGGAAATCTTTATTATTTTCAAAATATTTGAACAAGCTATTAACGTGAATTCGCTCAGCAAAAATTTTTGCAAAAGCACTTATCATTATGACAAAGGATGTTCACAAAAGTCGTCAAGATCCCATTGTGTTCAGAAATCACGATCTTTGAACCCCCTGTGTATTGTTATGTGTAAACCGGAACCAACCTTTTATAAAACCTTATTTTGAAATCTCATTTACCGCTTTTTGACCCTCGTTCTTTTTATCTTATTTATTTCATTTCTCACAATAAATCTCTAAGTGACTGTTTCACCACTTCTGCTTCTGCCTCCTGCCTCCGTGGTCTAATGGTTAAGAGCATTGGGCTCTTAACACGGAGGTCGTGGGTTCTATTCCCACGGGGGACACCTACCTAGTGATATATCACTTTGTGCGTTTTTCCCTAGTTGGTTAGGACATTGCAGGCTGAATCACCTGATTGTCTGAAAAGGAAAATGATTCCGTGCTTCGGATAGCACGTTAAGCCGTTGGTCCCGGCTACTATATTTGGTAGTAGTCGTTACATAAAAAACTACGTCAGAGGCCGTAAGGCGGTTAAAATAAACTCTGACTCCAGGGCTTGCCCACGCGATTGGAAGACCACTTCTGGATAAATGTTCTTGTTAGCTTATTTGACAGATAATATTGACTTTTCTTTCAAGCAAAATAACGATATGTCAAATAAGCTAACAAGACCTAATTCAGAAGAGGTGAAACATGCCCTAAGTCTATTATATCATCATCATCATCATTTAGCCAATAGACAGCTGATCCTGAAATTACGACATTTCCACTGGTATATTTACCATTGCCTAAACAAATACTATAGAAAAAATTCAGTGTGATCTTAGTCTATAATATTCTAACCCGGAACCACAAGGCCAGCCAAATTGTGGTCATTAAAAGTCAGAAAAAACAAACGTTGACCCAAATCGTCAGTTTCTTTAAAAACAAAAACTCTTTTCAACCCTTCGTAGGCGTAACGAGGCAGATAAAACGCGCATTTGTCCGCTCTGTTATCTCGGAGGTATAATATATGAACAAATACCGTGCGGCCACGCTATGGGGGTGGAGAGGGAAGGGTTAAAGGACATACGAAGGATGGAGCAACGGGGAAATTAATAGTTCTCGGTTCTTGTTATGAAAGGGGTCTTCTTCTCGTGTGGGCAGCAAGCCCTGGTGTCAGAGTTTTCAGACCGCCTTACGGCCTCTGACATGGTTTTTGTGTAACGACTACTACCAACAGAGGATAGTAGCCGGGACTACCGGCTTAACGTGCCATCCGAAGCACGGAATCATCAATCATACAATCAGGGGGCAATGTCCTAACCAACTGGGGAACAACGCACAAAGTGACATATCACTGGGTGTCCCCCGTGGGAATCGAACCCACGACCTCCGTGTCAAGAGCCTATGCTCTTAACCATTACACCACGGAGGCAGTTACACTGAGATGATAGGGGTTAATAGATACAAACATCCATGATTCGAGTACAAATATTCATATGCATCATAAAAATATTTGCCCCTAGCGGGATTTGAACCCGCGATCCTTGACACAAGAGGCAGGTTCACTACCGACTGAGCTATCAGAACAACTGGAGTGGTCTATTCTAAGCCAGAATTATACGGATTCTACAGAATCTAGTTACTTCAATAAGCAAATTGAATTTTTTGCTTTTTCATTTCGTTACCAACTCGAAACCCGATACAGCAAATTTGTTTTTGTTGCCTTCCACGAAAAACCATTCCAATTCCAAAATTCGGAGAATTGCTAGCCACAACAGCAGTACCTAAATACGAATAAGGAAATGTCAGAAACATAACATCCCAGATAAGATCCTGTTTTGTTATGGTTTGAAAAATGAACCAAATGCCAGCCATGAGCGAAGGTTAAGCGAAGCCTTAACATCATAAAGATAAAAAATGAGGAGTGCGTGAGGAAAACAGATAAATAGAAATATAGTACTCACACCTTGTCCAATTAGGGTAGCCAGAGAAAATTGATCACAACTTGCTACAATCTTGAATCTCGTATCTCCACAAGATCATTATCTAAAGATTAAAATCAAAATCAATTGCAAATGTTGGAAGGGGACGGCCTAGACGTCCAGCGCTGACTAATTTGGGGACGTACTTAAAAAGGGCCAGGCAGAAACCGACGAGCATGTATGAAGAGACCATGGATCTAAATCATAAAGGATAGCACTCCTCCTTACAAGCATTGATACAACAAAATTTGACGTTCGTCTCCGTCGTCGATATTTCCAATTTTACGTGCGTCCCTTTCTATTCCAATGACGTCACAATTACATGAACGACAATTGAGTGACGTCATGCCTAGACATACATTAGAAAGGGACAAAGTTAACGTCATTAAAAACCACTACGGAGAAGAACGATCATTACCGACCATCAAGGAGTATTATCATGTTTTCCCTCTTGTTAGGCAGTCTGTGCTCCACTATAGAGGATTCCAAACTTCTTGGAAGAGACTAATGAGGAAACAAAAGAGATCAGGATCGTAGCATGTGGCGTGCCGTTGTCTCTGCCTACCCCAGTGCGAGATAGGCGTGACAATATGTAAGTATGTATGCAGCATAATCATCTATCTTCTGCCTCCGTGGTCTAATGGTTAGAGCATTGGGCTCTTGACACGGAGGTCGTGGGTTCGATTCCCACGGGGGGCACCTAGTGAAATCTCACTTTGTGCGTTTTTCCCCAGGTGGTTAGGACATTGCAGGCTGAGTCACCTGATTGTCTGAAATGAAAGATGATTCCGTGCTTCGGATGGCACGATAAGCTGTTGGTCCCGGCAACTCTCACTGGTGGTAGTAGTCGTTACATAAAAACCACGTCAGAGGCCGTAAGGCGGTTTGAATAAACTCTGACACCAGGGCTTTGCAGCCCACTCGATAAGAAGAAGATCTATCTTCTGAACTGCAATCGTACCTATATCCTTTGGTCAATGATACCTATTATTGCAAATCTACTCTTTCTGAAGTTGTTCCTTATGCATAGTACAATCTCTAATTTACGAAAGAAACTCATCTCCAGAAGTGATCACCTTGAGATTGGTAGTGATAATCGAGTCAAATCCAGTTTATAAAGCGCTTTGACGACAACTTTAACTTCATTACAAAGGACTAAAGTCCCAAGTTAAAATAGTTGAAATTACATTATTCAAATTATCGCCCCGTATAAGTAAAGAGGCATCCAATAAATTAATACGCCCTCTTCAAAAGAGTTTCGTGGCTCATTTCGTTGGCAATAACTTTTCGTCACTCCCCTCAATTTGCGACCAAATTCGGGCGTTCCATACTTCTATTGCCCGCATAAATTCCCGCCTAAACCTTCGAGCTAGGGCTGTCTCTGGAGGATATTGCCTTTTATCCGATATTGGAAATGTCAGACTTTTATTGACTAAAAGAACCAGACTTTGATAAACTATTTAAACAACGGTAAAGGGAAAATGTATTAAGATTTTTTTCAATATTAGATTGGAATAAGTCTGAAGTTTGAGTTGATGTATGGGAACCAAGGAGGGTTGTAGTCATCTGGGACGACAGTTACGTGGAAAAATATTTAGTTATCCGAACTCAAAGAGGTGAATTACAGGTGATTGGTTAGATTTTGTACTTTGACTACATTAATCAAATGATTTTTTTCGGAATCTTAAAAGCATCTTGAAATAGACAGGAGTTTGTTGGTAATTAAGCGTATCACTTATTAAGAACGGCTGGACCGATATGGATATTAATATTTTTGTAGTGAAATTCTGATCCGCAACCTTCTTGTGCGACGGAATTTAAATCGGGAGCAGTTTCACATCTGCCGGGCGTCCCGTGCCAGCCAACTTTTTTTTATATTCGTTATAGTCCGAATAAGGTTTTTAAGGAAAACAAATTAGAAAAGTTGTGCAGAAAATTGGAAATTTCGGGAAAAACGCTAAGTGTTATTTTCTATGGGATTTTTGCTATGTGTGCAAATGTCGTTGTATAGCTGATTGGACAGGATACTCGTAACGTCTGTCGGGTCAGCTAGCGAATAATGATCGGGCGATTTTCTGATTTTGGAGGACTTCCTTTATTGGTTCATATGGGTTTCATAGCAAAGGCTATTTAGTATGACAGAACGAATACCACCCCAAGAAAATCTATCATTACCTACTTAGTTTTTATAATACGTAATTTTTTTTTATTTACACATCGAAAACACAAATATCAAAATGAGACGAACTAATAAGGTCTAAATGTAGACACGCATTTTTCCTACACTTTGCAAAAACACTTATCTGAAAATTGATTTCGAATTGCTATAATAAAATGTGTCAACCCTAAAGCCTTAGTCCCATTCGCACCCTCTACACCTCTAAAATATATATGCAAAAGTTTGTAACTTCCCACAATGGATGCCTACCAATCCCTTCTGAAGTATTTGTGCTAAGAAATAAACTAACTTTTTTATGTACTTCCACAAATTGTTTCAGGATAATAGATTTTCTGTGAGTTTGTAATTTTGTTAAGATTTATTGTCGTACGCAAGATTTTTTAGGTAGGTACAGTAGGCGTTCAATACTACGTCATTTTATTGAATGCGACAATTCTTTTCTTTGCAAATGGAACATTTTTGAAACCCATGAAAATGATTTTTATTTTTATTTGAACGTTGTCTTCTTCTTCAGCGTATTCAAAACTCTTACATTTTCCATCGTTAAAGAGTGAGTTATGATATAGTAGATTACACACCGAGGACAGGAAAGTAAGAAAGGTCTCGGCTTCGCCTCGGTCAACAATTACATGAGATCTGAGGCTTTCTTATTTACTGTCCGAGGTTAGTATAGGTACTATTTTTCTCCTCGACCTATGTGGAAAGCGGCAACTTCGTTTAGCGCAGCGGGACGAAAATTGACGTTTTCCGGCCGGAGGTGAGAAAAAAATCGTAATTACTTAAATAAATAAAGACCGGTCAAGTGCGTGCCGGTTTTACTCACGCACCGAGGGTTCCGTACCTACCAAGCTCACCATCACTCAACATATTAACTTCCAAAAAGTTTTTTTTCTCCAGGACCTTAAGCACAAGACCGACTCACACTTGGCCTGTTTTTAAAATGGTTTGTTAAACTGTAACGTTTGCTCTATAAACACACCAAGTTTGACGCTTGTATAAATTACCGTTTTTACGATAGAACGAGAACAAAAAAACTAGTCTCTTTTATGAGGACCCCCCTTAATTTAAAATTTTTGACATTTTTATTATTTGTTATCAAATCCCCCATAACACATAAGTTCTTTGAAAATTTCAACTATCTAGCTATTATAGTTCGAAAGTTATAGCCCAAATAGGTATAGGTCAGACAGACAGAGACGGACGAACGGACGGACAGTGTAGGCTTAGGAATAGGGACCTATTTTCACCCTTTGGGTACGGAACCCTAAAAACTCAATAGCACGACTCTGATAGGTACCAACATTAATCGAACCAAATATTTTAATAATTTATTACCAACAACAGATTTCATTAACTCTGCTTAAATATAAACAAATTATGTACGATAATGAATATCGATGGATAATTATTAATGAACTTTGTTTCACATGAACTATTAATAAAATCAATGCATGCATGATTTTATGTTGTAAGCAAAGAGCTGATCGCCATCATGATGTCATATAATATTAACAGTATTATATCGATTATAACGGTTTAAGCACAGATTAATAATAAGTTTGTGGAGGTACTACTGGGAAGGTTCCTCCAGTGAAAAGGGTAGATTTTCCGCTAAGCTAGGTGTGAAGCCTGGGGACCGGCCGTGGTCCTAGAGTTCTTCGTTGGACCTTGTATACAGGGTCCTTATTAACATGCCTCCGTGGTCTAATGGTTAAAAGCATTGGGCTCTTGACACGGAGGTCGTGGGTTCGATTCCCACGGGGGACACCTAACCTAGTGATATATCACTTTGTGCGTTTTTCCCCAGTTGGTTAGGACACTGCAGGCTGGATCACCTGATTGTCTGAAAAGGAAAATGATTTCTTGCTTCGGATGGCACGTTAAGCCGTTGGTCCCGGCTACTATCTCTGGTGGTAGGTAGTCGTTACATTAAAAACCACGTCAGAGGCCGAAAGGCGGTTTGAATAAACTCTGACACCAGGGCTTGCCCACACGATAAGTAAGAATATTAACATGCTGACACTTTTTTAAGGGGATGATCAGACCGTCAAACTGAACAACTTTCTCTATGGCAACAACATCGAAATCGCGAAAATAAAATCAGGTGCTCCATACAAAACTGCAAACCTACTAGAGCAGCATGGGACAGCAGATTTTTTCGCGATTCGCGATCGCTTGCTTGTTATGTTACCGTTTTCCCAAAAACACCCATAGAAAAGCAGCAATCAACAGAATTCCAAATCATAACTTGGAAGTGAAAACCAAGCGTAAGTTTATTGGGTTTACCCCGGACACAGCCCGAACGGTTTTCTGTCGAAAATGAAATACTACCCGGTGCGTAGGGATGGGGATGGCGTGCTCGCTGTATCCCGGGACATGGGATTTGCGATTGGATTACGGGAAACGAGGATAGAGAATTGTTGCTATCGTTAGATTTGAATTTGTACTTATTTTCAAGCTCTTTAACCGGCGGAAGTCTGGTAAAGAAATGCAATATAGAGTGTGTGGTTGGGTTTAATAAATTTGTTCATCGTTTTTACTCTCATATCGGTAATAATAGCTAATACTTATTTAAAACCCTCAGAATCACGACCCGGTTGGTGTAATGGTTACCACGCCGGACTCCCAAACCAGGGTCCTGGGTTCGAATCCCGGTTCGGTCATGGATGTTTTATGTTCGTGCCGTTGTTGTATGGTTTCCATAACAAAAAGCCTTTCGTGCTTGCTTGGGATCATTGCAATGTATGTGCCTGTGAGCGTTATCACTTTTGATTGTTGTAATACGAATTAATGAAACATTATTGTAAAACGTAACATATTAGTTATAAATAACATTCATCCTTTTGTCAAAAAGATTTTTCATCTTAAAGTAACAAAAATTACTGTCGGAATCGCCCGTGATAGGGTTCCGTAGCCATTGCATAAGTATTGGAATCGATTATCTTACCAAAAAGATAATTTTGTAACCTAACGAAAGCGCGATTAAATTTTCTGAAACGCCATCTAGTTTGTTATTTAACTTTCATAGAAAGTATTTACCGAAAGCTAATTTTATAACATTTTCAGATTTGTGCAAAAATGAGCGAGTTATTGAGGCGGGGCATACAGGAAGACATATCTACAGAATGAACGATACCATAAGGGTTCCTTGTTTGACTACGGAGTCCTAAAAACATATCCCGCGGGATTTAATACAAATAACGGAAATCCCTACGCGATATACAGCCGCTGCTGTTTATATGGAATGGAAGGCAACTAAATGCAAGGGGAAATTTATTGAAAACAAACCCTCAAGTCCACGCTGTTGTAGTTAACAACATTTGGGTCCTTAAATTCCTTACATAGCTGATGAATTTAAGAACGTTACGAAAACAATACACTGAAAAAATTGTTTGTTAAATACACAATCATAGGGTGTTTTGACCCTAGGAATATATAAGGGGTTGCTTATTGGTGATTTATATGTTGGTTCCATAGCAAAAGTTGTTCAGTTTGACGGTCTGAAGCACATCCTTAATTACTACTAGGGTGAATTAAATCAGGCGTTACTTTGCGGAAATCCATGACTGGGAGTCGGACGCTCGTCGGAGTAACAACCGCGTTTCAAACGCTCCTCGGTCTAACTCCTGAGGATGCTCCTTGGGAGAGCAACACACGTGTAGAGTAGAAATTATTTGCTGGGCAGGTTGTATTCCATAACGTAATACAACTTTGTCTATTAGGTATTTAGTAGCGGAGGTCTCGATAAAATCGTGTTATCTACCTTGAATTACTAGGGTATTTTGTTACACCCTGAATAACCAATCTTTAGTGATTTCCAAACTGTTTTGTAGCACCTAAACAAACGTTTGATTATGTGCTACAAAACATATTGGATGTCACAAAAGTTTTTTTCAGTGTAGAAAACCGAAGAGGAAAACTAATCGACACCTTGATAAGACACGACAATTTGTTAAAATTTAATTTGGAAGGGAAAATAGAAGGGAAGAGAGGCAGAGGAAGACATAGATCTAGCACGGTGAAAGGTTGATTAACATAACATAACATAACATAAATATTATTTATTTGCACACCAAAAACATACAGCAACAAAAACATAATTAAAAGAACGTAAGGGTACAAATGGCGGTCTTATCACTAAAAGCGATTTCTTCCAGACAACCATGGGATGGAAGAACTCTTAAGTATAAAAACTTGCTGTGGCGGTGTAATAATAATACGATATCAAATATAAATAGCTTGAAATATATTATAAATATATTGATTATATTCTATTAAAAAAAAAATGGCTGCCATCTTGGGTATTTTATGAATTTGCCAATGTCTAGTTTATGTAGCAAGAGTGCTTGACGTTAATTTATGTATTTGGTGGCTTCAAGGATTGTTTTTCGAAAAGAACACTATCTTGAGCCACCACTGGAGCTACGTTGTAGGCCCGGGAGGCAACCAACAATCGACGAGCGATGCGACTACCCAAATAGCAGACCTACAACACGACTCCGAATAGGTTGATATGGTATCGTATCAGGAACTCGAGGTATTAGCGAAGAAGAGATACATCAGTGATCGTTTCCCATCAATCTAGAAGCAATGACATCATGACCATGAGACCACTTTGTCGACGATCTTAACCCAATGACATGATACTGATTTTACAAATACACTGTAGTACATTACGTAACCCAAAGTCCTCAACAAAACTTGGTCGGCCCTCAGCAAAAAGGCAAACAAAACTTTTAATTGCGAACGCACATGGCCCGCATTTATTAATTGGTAAAGTGCCAGAGTGTAATACCTGAACAAAAAGAACAGAAACAGATACTTCGTTATGTGGCCTTAACTTCGTCAATAGAAGCTGGTCTACTTATGTATTCTTGTATATTCTCCGAGAGAAAGTTTTTGACATAAATATACGTATTTGTCCCGGTCTCCTTCAGCCTCGTCATCATAATCATATTCTAAACGAGGTTTTGGGCGTTAGTCCACCACGCGTACCCAATAAGGAGTGGTAGACTTCAAATTTCGGAATTTTTCCGAATTTATATACGATTTGTAACACCACTGGCTTTTCGGTGAAGGAAAACATCGTGAGAAAACCTACATGTTTCAATTTCGAATCATGCATTGTACCTACTGTCCATTACAAGTGGCGACGGGCTCACTCCCCGTCACACTGGACAGTTTTGGTACTACTAGTGAAACGTGGGTGTTCTGAGGTTTCATAATATCTCTGACTTCCCCCTCGGGGAATATAGTCGTGAGCATATGCATACATGCAAGAAACTAAACCTGGGCTATTGGGATGGGGTGCTAGTGGAACAGGTAACTTGGTTTTGAACGGGACAACGGCGCCTATTATTATAACTGAGTATATTATTTACCTCACCGCAACGCGCTCAATGGAGAGAGCTATGCTCGGTGTTTCTCTAAGGGATCACATCAGAAATGAAGTAATACGTCAGAGAACAAAAGTGGCTGACCTAGCTCAGAAAATTAGCAAGCTGAAGTGGCAATAGGATGGTCATATCTGCCGAAGAACTGACAACCGATGGGGCGTCAGAGTTCCAGAGTGGAGACTGCGAACTGGTAGGCGTAGTGTGGGACGCCTTGCTGCCCGCTGGACAGACGACCTAAAAAAAAGTAGCGAGGAGCGACTGGATAAGGAAGGCCGAGGACAGAGTTTTGTGGCGTGCCTTGGGAGAGGCCTATGTTCAGCAGTGGACGATGACTGGCTGATGATGATGATGATGAAAGCGCCACTGACGCTATAAAAAAAGAAATAAAAAGTATCCTATGTGTAATATGTGTTTATCCAAAGAATATTCTATCTGGTGAGCCTTTCATCTAAATTCGTTCAGCCGTTTATGCATGATTGTGTCGCATACATCGTCACAAACTTACACATTCATAAAATTAGTAGGGAGTTCTAGAGACAAACGGTACGATGAAAAGTTTATTTAAAGTTTAAAACCAGCCAAGAGTGTGTTGGATATGCTCATGATAAGGTTCCGTTGTACAATTTATGTTCTGTCCTTGTTAAAAGTTTACTTTTTTGAAAAGAGGGTTTTTTATGCTATTGTGCTATAGCGTCCTTTACAATTTTCATTTAAATTGTCTTCATTCTTATAATATGTATTCTGATTTTTTTACAGCTGTATTTTAAAAGATAACGGGTACTTTGGACACAAATAACTCGTCTAGGTCCTTAGTCTCAGGACCATGTCTAGTCAACAAATAATACATTTAAAATGTATTAAAGCTCTTTGTTATGCCCTCTTTAAAAGAAAGCCCAAAATAAGCTCACCCTTTGTACATGTTTTCTCCTCTATTGTAAATTTTTGTTACATTACATTAATGAGTCTTTTCAGAATATCAAAAAGGTATCTAATACCTATACGTTAGTTTTCATAGATAGGTACTTCAAAAGGCAATGCAGGGGTATTATGTTCACAGAAAACAGCAAACTATTATAATATTAATTTAAAATTCAGGCTTCGCATGTAAAAGGTGGACTATTTCTGAACCTAGTTTTAATGACTGGTTTCAGATAAGCTGAAATAGCTTCCTCATATGTGAATAAAAGCGTTTCCATTTATAAGGTTTAACAAAATTAGCTGAAACTATTTTAAGGGGATGCTTATCACATACGTGGAGTTTTTGCTGCGCGCTCCATACGAACGAAGTCTGGTTATATTTTCAATACTAACCAATTAAAGTCAATAACATTTATTCATCAACACGTTGTATAGTTTCAATGCTAGGATTAATTTAAGAATTGTATGGATAACATTGACCCACGATAACTTTGAAATTATACACGGTCCTTCTTAATATGCTGACACTTTTTTAAGGGGATGATCAGACCATCAAACTGAACAACTTTCTGTTTGGGATCAAAATCGAGATCGCGAATTAAAATCTGCCGTTTCATACAAAACTGCAAACTTACTAGATTTATAAGTTCAGTGGTTATTTAGCAATGAAAATACAGGGTGCTATTGATATCAATTGCATCCTTTTAAACTAAGAGTCAACTGAACAACTTTTACTATGGAAGCAAACCGAATGGAGCCAAAAAAATCAGCTGTTCTGTTTGCACCCAAAGTAAAAGTTGTTAAATTTGATGGGTAGACTCTTAGTTCAGATGCTGATGATATTTATTTTAACACTTTATTGTAAATACGGAAATACAGATGAATACAGCATTAACAAAGGGCGAGCTTATCTCTGAAGAGATTTCTTCCAGCAGACCCATGATAAAAAGAAAGTTTGCAAAGTGAGGCAGGCTATAGACTTACACAATTCAAATAAATAAACAAACTAAAACAAACAAACTGAACAATAACATAATTTATTTGATAAACTACAAAATAATAAACAAATAAATATTATGAGTATGATATCAACTTCACTCTATAGATAGTTATGGATTATACGGTCACGATCTATTTTCGTTATTAATATTAAATTTTTAACGAACCCGCGATATAATAATTATGTTCGTCTAATTGTTACATCGAAATTATTAAATTTCGGTTAATTTAATAGTTGATCATTATCTTAATTATTTAAATATATTTATTTTATCATTATCTTTATTCATCTTTCGAGCAGAATCACAGAATAAATAATTAGTACTTAATACGTCCATATATTTTGTTTTTGCCATATCGTTGTTAGTCCTGGAGTGCGATTTTTGAATCTCATTCGGTGAGCTTAGCAGTTGGGAATGTCAAAATGACTATGGAGATAGGCACCAGGGGTCCCAGATAAAATTCTTCAGTTCGACGGTCTAAACATCCCCTTAAAAAACCACCCTATACCTACATGTTGTAAGGAGACCTCTCCCGAAAACTCAATGGGGTGAAAATACCCATGATATAATCAACTTTTAGTAAGAGAAGGGACCAACGCTGAGAAATAAAAAAAACGATTTAATCTAATCTTAACTATTATAAAACTGTAAATAAAAGAAGTGTGTCTGTACATTTAAGAGATATTTACAGGAACAATATTACGATATGGTTTTTAGATGTCCCTAACTCCAATACAACCATTTTTAATTTTTTTGTGTGTTTGTTTGTTTGTTCGAGCATCACGCAAAAACTACTGAACCGATTTCGATGATACTTTTTTATTTGAAAGGTTAAAATTTGACTTAAATCTGGTATATAATTTATGTGGATGAAGTTGCGGGTAAAAGCTCGTTTCATACTAAAATTAAATACCTACCTACCTACGTACAGAACAGCAGATTATATTTTTTTTAATTTTTTATAGTTCGTCTTATAATAAAAGTCGTTCCTTAGAGTTTTCGGGAATAGTCTCCTTACACTCTGTATATGTTCACGCTAGTCTCCCATAACGAAAGGTAGAGACTACGGCTTGTCATAAGGTTAATTTCCAACATCGGTACTTCTTTACATACAAGTCAATCAAATTTAGTTAAAGAACACTGCCCTTAAAGGACTTCCTCTCCCATTGAAGTCCCTTTCACAAAAATATAAAAGCCTTTAGTAAAATAAAAAGTAATTCACTTTATTGTCGAGTAATTCCATGTAATTGGACGACTAATGGAGGGGTTTTTGTTGTAAAAGTTCCGGAAAAAAAGTGGCGACAAGTGAGAGTGACTTTTCAGTTCTTTGATTATAAGTCTTTGGGCATTATTATTAACCACGTTGGAATGAGGTAGGTATTTGTGTTTGTATATACAATTAAATATACTATTTACTAGTAATGTCACTTAAGTCTAAACCTCGGAACCGTTAGGGTATTATTATTATCTGACAATTTCCGATAAATCAGTAGTTTTTCGGTGTGATACCTAGATTATAAGCGATGTTGTATTTTGCAATGAAAATTATTATAACTAAATTCTACCATAAGTTTACGTGATGCGTGCTCAAACAGATATCAGATCAAAATAGCTTAAAAAAGAATTGACGTTTAATAAGTGTGCTTCAGGCTCCAATATTGAATAAATGATTTTGAATTTGAATTGAATTGAATTCATTCAATCAGTTTTATTTTGTTTGCGTTATCATCACATCATACGCGTTCACAATGCGGATTCGTATATAGGCTTCACTTACGCAACAGCATTTCTTCTTTATCGTATGCAGGTTTCCTTACGATGTTCCTTCACCGTTTGAAAGCAGTCTATATTAAAACGTAGGTACACACAGCGACACATCATGTGCACCCTATATAGGTACCCATAACTACACTACGTACAAAACACAAAATAGTGCGGTAGAGAGCCTATAGACGCGGCTGCCGGCGCGGGCGCAGCGTGCCGTGAGACGCCGCACCCTCTCACACGATTCGCAGCGTTCAACTTCTAATTGTTCAAAGTCCAAACAGGGTAACCTGACCTGTCGCCGTGTGTACATTAGTTAGAAAGAATGAGTGGTACAACATGGTATCGTCAGTGCGGATTCGTGATTGAGTGTCCATACCTTTATAAAAAGCGCCACTAACGCTCTTCTTTAATTGCATAGAAATAATAAATCAGTTGGTAAACTGTTTGTATTTAGATAGAAAAAATAGATTAATCAACAGACTAATCAAATGAAACCCATCATCAAATCAAATCAGATGTTATTAAAACGTATTCGCAACCCCTCACATAAAAAATTTAAGTTTCATTTTCGAATTTTACATCGCCCGTAAACCTGATTGAGTCCCAGCAATTTATATCTCACCGTCATTCTAAATTCTACAGCCACATCAAAATGTAACGAATACAATTCACATTTACCTTCGTGCCTAGTACGACCACAATTAAGGGGTTTTTATTTTAACAAAAGGTCAATTAAATGTTGCGAATTGGGAATTACTTTGGGTTCCTTCACCCAGACTGAAACCATTAACCCCTTCACCTTTTCAACAAAGGCTGGAGATTACTTAAAAAACCCAGATGATGCTAAAAAACAAAACTTTTTAGAAAGTACTAAATAATTCAGGTACCTTTTAACTCCATTTGAAATATCAAATCGATCATTCGGTAGCTATCTGTGGTAGTTGAGCCATTTTTTGTTTTCGTTTTTTATTTATTTCATTTAAATAGAGATAGAGCCAATAGAGCAATCAATCAATTATGATTAGCAAAAACATTGACATTTTACACAAAAAATACATAAGTTTTGTTTTTCCTACGTTCCGTAACCAACATTTCTATGTTATACATTTTTAATTGACAGTCACTTTTGAAATTGGTTTTCATTATTTTTCGGCGTGAAATGACAAATGATTTAGAGTCAATTTGATATAAAATATCAAAATCGGGTCGTTGATGTTACTGGAATAATAATAAAATTACTAACCACCTCGAAAAGGATTACGGTCGCAATAAAAAAAAAAAAAAAAAAAAAAAATATTTCGAGCAACATGACTCATAGCGTGTTAGTAATATAAACTTTAAATTACTGCATAAGGTTACTTCAGTTTGATGTTGATATCTCTTGCACACGAAGCCAAAATACCTATAAAACTTTACTTTACTTATCTAAATAGAGAACCCACAATGTTTATCTGAACTCTAGCTTACAAACTTTTATTAGCAAAAAGATGTCAAGGTTACAATGTAGATTTTTTTAAGACGGACGACGCCATTTTGTGGCGGTAGTAAACTAACTTTAAAGTGGTTAGCTTTTTTGTCCGCTCCATTCTCTTTGCTCCATCCTACTTTTGGTGGGGTCGGCTCGCGAGTCTCCTAATTTTGCAGTGACATGACAGTATTGGGTTATCGGGAGGGTCGAGCTCTCCTTTTGGATAAAGTACTAGGGAAAACAGATTGCACACAGATTGCATTTGTTATAGCAACGAAGCCAACATATTATGGTGCTACCTGTCAAACCTGAAAATGCGCACGTACAACAACTTGCGAGTCTTTCGACGTCACACCGCAAGCACCTATACATAATGCTCACAATCGAAAGCAAAACATGAATCGCACAAGAGAAATAATTACAGAGATTCGATATACAAGATCCAACTCTGAATCATCGGCCGGTCACCAGGCATCACACCTAGCCTGGCGGAAGATCTTCCCTTTTAAATGGAGGAATCTTCCATACTGGTTCACCACGTTAAAGGAGGACGTCATCTGCCTCTTTTGTTTTCTAGAAGGAATAAGGCTTTTTTGACCACGTACTCTTCATCTCTGCGCATCACGTAGCCATACCAACTCAAGTGAATTTTTGTTAGTTTTTCTGCCACTTTTGAGCTGACACAGACATACTCATTCCGGACTTTATATAGATTTCTTGTCTCGCCCGACCATTTAACATTTTTATTTCCTCAGCGTGTAATTTTTCCAAATGTAACTATTTACCATGTGGTCAAAAATGTATCATTAACATTTAAACCACATACTCTACCCATCAAACTGAACAACTTTTATTATTGAAGCAAACCGGTCAGAAAAACAAAAAAATCTGCTGTTATATTGCAGTGACTACCGAACTGTTTTGTAAAACATAATCAAACATTTGGTTATAAATAGCCAATTGTTTAGCTGTTTTACATTTTTTTTTTGTGTATTGTCCATCATCCAACACAACATAAAAAGTGCTGCAAATACAATACGGCAAGCTTTGTCGCTACAAATAAGCACAACTACTATATGAAAAACTGCTTTTCTGCTTGAAAGTTAGTTGGCTTTAACTGTTTTTTTTTTAAACTTAATTAAACTTAAATAATCTAATTAAAATTGTATAACCTAGATAGTAAATACTCAAATTAGGAGCCAGACATATATTATTAATTTAATACCTTGTCAGTAACGCAATATTTAATGTTAAGTCTACTAATTAACGAGGGTTCTAAATTAAAGGATGGAAAGGGTTAAAAGGGTTGAACCTTGGAGTGAATTATCACAAAATTAATGCTTTGTTTAAGAAACTGGTCTAGATTAAAAAATAAAACATTTATGGTAATTAAAAATATGTAAAAGATCCCCACTCTGGCTTTTCGGTGAAGGAAAACATCGTGAGAAAAACGGCAACGGATTGCCCGTCACACTGACTGTACACAGTTTGGGTCTTACTATTCAAATGAGAATATTCTAAATAATACAGGGTGTAAGTAACAGCCTGGAAAATACAGAAACAGTGAATTCAAACCATCAAACTGAACAACTTTCACTATGGAGCCAACCTCAGGAAACACAAAAAAACTGTTGTTTCATACATTTGAGTCGAGTAGGTACAGCTGTTTTGTATGGAGCAGCTGATTGTTTCACGTTTCGTGATGGTGGCTTCATAGTGAAAGTTGTTCGGTTTGATGGTCTGAAATCACTGTTTCAGTATTTGCTAGGCTGTCACTTACACCCTGTGTAGTACACAACCTTGACTATCTCCTTGGGGAATATACCTAGAGCTATATATGTGATATTACTTTGAATAAAAGCCTCCGCACATTGCAGCGATTTTATCGAGCGATATTATCGAGAGCGACTTTTCGACACCTTACACACTGCAGCGATTCCGCGATTCGCGTCACGCATGTGCCCCACCACTGAATGTAGTCTAAAGAGATTGCGTCAGGTTGCGATAATATCGCGGCAGTGTGTAGGATCGAGCGCGACCCCATACAAAATCTACTGAAAACAATTATAGCAAAAACGCGGGGTGCGACTCGATGACGCGTCGCGAAGTCGCAGCGATAATATCGCTCGATAAAATCGATGCAAAGTGCGGAGGCCTTTAAACATTTTGAATTTTGAGACACACTGCCACCCGATTTTTTCCTATGGGAGTCATCCAAGGAAAGTTCACACTCGGGAACTTTGCCTAAACATACAGCCCAAAGATCTTCCCTTTCCCTCCAAACCTCACGATGATTTCCTTCACCGAAAAGCTAATTAAGTAAAGTTCCTTGGTAGAAAAAAGATTTTTTTTTTCGACATAATGCTGTAAGTCCAAGCAGTGGATTAAAGACAAGATTTGAAGTTAAATTTTCTAACTGTCATCGTAGAGACACTTGCGGATAAAGAAAACGTTAAGCTAAAAAAAGAGAGCTCAGTTTTTTATATCGTCTCGAAAATGTCAAGCGTGTTGGTTTAGATAGATTGAAGGTTCCGTAGCTAATCTTTCACGTTTAACTGACTGGTACAATTGGAATAACATATTATAGGATCCTTCTTAAATGCTGACGGTTTTTAAAAGGTTGATCAGACCTTCGATCAAAATAAAATGAATGGATAGGCCTTAAGCGAACATTTCAAACCAGAAAAATGAGGCAAAACAAATGAAATTTTTACTTGTCACTTGTATGAAAGTGCCCTAGATTTGACAGATAATGGCGCTAGTTTGTATGTACCAAGTGCACCAGTAGTTTGCTTCAACTTACCGCGCTTTAGGCCTATCCATTCATTTTATTTTGATCGAAGGATCAGACCATCAAACTGAGCAACTTTCACTATGGGACCAACGTCAAAATCGTGAAAATTTCCTGTTTCATACCTTGACCCGTATGGGACAGCAGAGTTTTTATTCTCATTTTCGATGTTGATCTCATAGAGAAAGTTGTTCAGTTTGTTGGTCTAATGATCCCCTTAAAAATTTACGATTAAAAATGTACCTGTACAATAGTACAATTCGGTATATTATTCCTCTTTCGTATCAGCATGAACTATATCGCATAACAATTACTCATGCTGTGTGAATTCGATATCGTCAGAGACATACAGGATCAAATTTTTATACTTACATTTGAACTTAGAAAGGGTTGGACATAAAAATATTGTAACAAGAATTAATGGAAAAATGGACGCTTGCCCAGCAGTGAGATGTAAAATAGAGAAACGAATCATAAAAACGAAGTTTAGAAATTAAAAATAAAAATAAAATAGCAGTTTTAACGATAATTGACTGAGAAGTAATGCTATTACTTCAGTCAATTATCGTTAGAACTCTTCGTTTCAAAATGTTAACTTTCTCCTTCTGAATATAAAATCCGTAACGCTGTACCTAAAACCGACCCTTTTCCTAACCTTAATAGACCCATTTTTACCCAATTGTAAACAGAAGCAGATTGTAAAATTTAATTTTAAAAGGAACCCTAAAAACGTTTGGCTTTCCAATTAGGTTTAAAAGGGCCTGGGTTCCGCCGGAAGCCTCAAGAGAATGCAATAATAAAGGTTCTTTATTAATAAAACTTTTGACCGGACGTGTCGGGGACCAAACTTTGGTCTCTTTGGGCTCAGTTTTTAAGTAATGCTGAATTAAAAAAGTTTCACGTGGTTTTCAACTATCACAACTAATTTTCTACTGTGAAAGTTTTTCGAAAAAATATTTTTTTCGTAGTTTCAGGCTTTGAAACAAATAAAGAATGTTATTTTCTGTCTGCAAGAGAATTCTTACGTGGAAAATAAGTTTTAATTCTGTGTAATCGTGTGACGTATCCAAATGTTTCAAATTGACGAACAGAACACGTAAAATACATTTATCCTTATTAATGACTTTTCATATGTTTGGATCACAGATTACCCCCAATAGATACCGCATGATGAAAATTTCGTACAGGCCCGAAGTCACCATTTTTGGAGGTAGGTGCGGGTAGCGGGGCACGAAATAATGCAACATGATTGGCCAATTCAAGGTCATACTATTCCTGTCTCGCTCTATCCCGTTGCTTATATCAGTGCAAAATCATAGATGTGTGGTGCGCGTCGGCGGCCCTGTATGCGGTATCTATTGGAGGTGATCTGTGGTTTGGATACTAAAAATCTTAAAAGCATCTAACATTTTAATTTATTATTTTCAAATTATCAGATCATTACGATTTTTTTTATAATGTTTGTTATTTACATAAAACATAGTTACGATAAAACGATAACCAACAATGACCACAAAGTGACATTCTTGTTTCTTGGAAATGTAGTTTAATTGTTAGAATAAAAAAAAACGATTGAAGGCAGCACTGGAGGTTCGGTACCCAGAGATCGAAAATCTCTTCGATTATGGAAACCAGGCCCTGTCCGCACTTTCGATTTTTAATATATCGCGACCGTTTTGGTCCGAACTTCACTATAGAGTTGACATTGGAACGAAAACGTTCTCGCAATTGCGAAGTTCGAATGTCCGGGTAGAGGCCCTGTATCGACGAATTTTCGAACTTCGGATACAAGCCAAATCTCTCACCGCTATTCACATCAGTTTTAACACCAGATTATAATCGGTAGATAAATGGAAGACATAGCCTCAGCCTAAGAATTTAATTCTAAAAAAATAATTTCTGACCGCATCTTCTCTACAGTGGCGACGGGCTCACCCCCCGTCACACTGGACAGAGTTTCGATACTACTGGTGAAACGTGGGTGTTTTGAGGTTTCAGAATATCTCTGACTACCCCCTCGGGGAATATAGTCGTGTGCATATGCTATGCTATCTTCTCTACAGCGACAACACGTTCCAACCATAAAGGTATTATACTAGGAATAGAGGAACTGACAGCTGAGACTTATAGACAGTATTGTTTTGCCTGCGAATAGTCTCCTAAAAACATCCAAGGAGTCACGTTGCAGGGTTTGCTTCGAACACTTGTCTCTCGCGTGGTGTTCGCGCGGTTTGCGTCTTAGCCTGCCACGAGGCTCCAAAATCCTTCTCAGTTGTTGTTCTTACTCAAAAACAATCCTCGAGATTGGATAGACACTCCCTCAAACTACTTGACACTGGCGAAATCTAACAAGGAAACGCCATTAAATAAAAATAGAATAGAATAGAAAACATCCAAAAACGGTTTCATTTCACAACTCATGTTAGTTGCTCTATTCCTGTAAGGTATAATACCTTTATGGTTCCAACGCGGTGGTAGCTTCCAAAAAAGATTTGACGTTTGATAAGTGGGCTTTCTGTTCCTATAGTGAATAAATTGTTTTGAGTATAAGCTATCGATAAACAACATTCTACGTCGTTTGTACAAAGATATCACAACATGGGCCCACTATCTTTCAGCCTTATTCTTAAGGCGTAATAGTAGGTGGAAATACCTCGGAGACATCATTTATTTATCATTTTTCGACAAGATTTATACAAATTACCGAAACCAAAGTAATACCTCAGTATTCTTGGATAGTTTATCTAGTGAAATCATGAATTGAATACACGATTAGAATTACTTCACTCTATAGAAAATCGTTACACAGATGACGTATTTTCATAAATTTTTTTCGTTTTAGAAGAACTTAAAATAGTTTCAGATTTTTTGCATTTATACTCACATAATCACCATTAGTTTAACTAGTGAAATCATAAAAAAATACAGAAAAAGTACTTTGGTTAGTTCTTTTTAATCGAAAATACGGCTCACGCACACACTTTTCGGAACGCTAGGCAGTGGGCAATCGCGTTTCTCATAGAAAACATTCGTCGGGACCTATGACCCGTTAAGACCATGCCCTGCAGTGGGATCCTACTGCCATAACTAATATAATGATTAAGCAATTTGTGTTTTAATGGAAATTTTATCAGATAGGACAGCTGACAGCTGACGGAAGGGGGAAATGAAAAATGATAGAGCTTTTAAGGCAATCGACTGGAAACTAACCATAAGGGCTGAGATACATTTACTAACGGCGACCGACAGCCGGCCCTTACAAAGACGTCATTTAGGTATTTGTTAGGTAGTGCTAGGGGGTACAACATATAAAACAGGATGCTTCAGACCATCAAACTGAATAACTGACAACTCTAACTGACTGACTTTAATTAAAAAGTGTATTTCCAAACTTATTATTAATAGCTGCTGGCGTAGGAGGTAAAATACGGCGTTTCATGAACCAAAGATTTCCTTTGGCAGGATTGGTCCTTAGGACCTAAAGATGGATTTAAGAAGTGGAGCCACCAAGATTTTTGATGCAAGTTTTGGAGGGGGGGGAGCCCTCAGCCTAATCTTGATAAATACATTATTTGAGCTACTAGGCCAAGTTTGGTATCATTTTCGCATAAATCGGGGATGCCGAATTCATTTACGGTATCATATTTGCACCATTCTAAGTAAAAACCTGTTAAATAATCATTTTTTTCGTTTTTGACTTCCTTTAAAAAAATGGAAAACTGTCCATAACTCACACAATATTTGGAATATTTTGGGAAACAAAGTAGCTCTATAAAGCCCTGCTTATCCTTTACAGTAAAAAACATTTAACTTATATTTTGTATGTCTGTAAGTATTAAAAAAAACATAAAAACTAGTTGACGGTACCAAATCCTGAATTCGAAAAATTCAAATAATATGTTGTTTTCGATCTTGGAATGTTTCGCAAACACAATAAAAAACCAGCGAAGTGTGAGTTGGACTGGTGCATCGAGGGTTCCTTACCACCACACAATATAAATTTACCAAAAAGAAAGGATTTTCTTTCATCCAGTTCGAGATTATTAGGGCGATCCCAACTCGAACTTGGCACATTTTTTAGTATTAGTTCTTTAACTTAGGAGTTTCCACAATAATCATACCAAGTTTGACGCTTGTAAGTATTACCGTTTTTACGACAGAGGAAAACAAAAAAAAGTTGAAAAAAACATGTTTCTGGTACGGGGACACCCCAAATTTTTTTGTTTTTTTGTATTTTTATTATTTTTTACGAAAATTTATATAAAAACATGAATTCTGTGAAAATTTCAACCGGCTACCTATCATAGTTCAAAAGATACAGCTCTTTAAAGGTAGGACAGGCAGACGGACGGATAGCGTAACTTAGTAATAGGGTCTCGCTGGCACTCTTTGGGTACAGAGTACTCTTTGGGTACGGGCGGTAGGTACACGGCGCACCGCAACTTCAGTCACTGTGTAGCATGAACCAATAATTATTAAAACAATAATTTTGCATGATATATTTCATATTTCGCTCTGCTCGCATTGCACGTCTTTTTGTTGATATTTTTAACACTCTATTTATAAAATAATGTTGTCAAAGTTTATTTAAGACATGAAATAGGAGTGTAACTCTCTAAAAACATTTATTATGCAATTAAATTGACCTTATTTTATGTTACAGAAAATGTAGTTCAAATATTTGAAATTTTAATTTATATTTATAAATTCGCGTGTTTTTACTATATATTTATGCAAATATTCTTCCAGAATTGAATTCCACATCTTTGATTTATGCGAAAACGATACCAAACTTGACTTAGTGCCTAAACTTACGCAGATATTAACCTAGGACTTCGCTGAGGCTAAAATGCCCCCCCCTCCCCCTCTGCATCAAAAATTTAGATGGCTCCACTTCTTAATCGGATCCTAGGATCACAAAGATCAATCCTGCCGAAGGAAATCTTTGGTTCATCAAAAGCCGTATATTGACTTTTTTTGACTCCTACGCCAGCAACTATAAATATATATTAAAAAAAAAAAAAACTTCACTTTGGGAATGTTCCTCCATTGTAAAGGGAAGATCTTCCGCCAGGCAAGATTTGAAGCCTGCGGACCGGTCGGGTCGTGGTCCAAGTTCGGGTCCGTCTTATCATACCCCATTCTTATCATACCCCGTCTTATGTCGACCCGTTCTTACCATACCCCGATAGCGTGCCAATTGAAGTACATTGACGGCTTAGTCTGCCTTCACTATTCTATGAAGACGTGGTGGTCCATTGGCAAGTAACCTTGCTTACCGGCAGGAAGCGATGGTTCGATCCCTGTCCAGGCCCAAAGAGCAAACTAGTCATAGAAGATTGAGCATACAAATATTCAGCTTTTAAAAACTGACACAAACACCTGAACTAACATTTTTATAGACCAAACAACACAGCCTTCCCTAAAACTCCTTTAGAGTCAACGGCTCTTCACACGTCTCCAGAACCGTTTAACCTAAACATATTTCTCCATAAGCATTTTTATTCAAAATATCTGCTTCTAAAGTAGACACCTGACAGTTAATTATTTTTTACGGCCGTCCCACATTTTTTCTCTTACGAGTTTCCTTTATAACTAGAGATGCTTTTAGATCTTGATATGTATCCGAAAGTTATGGATATTGGATTTAAACTAAAACCTATTGTTGTTAAACATACAGTTTTATAAATATTGCTTTTGTTAAAAAGTACTGTACTACGTATTATTTCGATAATTTAATCATTGGTTGTGAAGGCACCAGCTCCTAGGGTTTGGCATCTAGATTAGTGCTTTCACACACGATGACGCATTGACGCAGCGGCAGACGTCAGTCCGTCATTTGTGAAACAAGGAGTTGTATGAAACCGCACTTAGAAGCACACACGGTGACGCATTGACGCACCGGGTGTGGTTCTATGGACTGACATCTGCCGCTCTGTCAGTGCGTCATCGTGTGTGAACGCACTTAGGAGCTAGGAATCAAATTAAAGATTGAAAAATTTATCTCGGGCGGGACTTGAGCCCGCAATCTTCCAATCCGGGAAAGTGCGTTATCCAATTTCGCTACCGAGTCCACTAACCAGAGAACGAAATTTTCAATCTGTTGCGTCTTGCGGTTGCGGTTGCGTCTACTGGAAGTTACTACAAACTAACCAACACGAAAGTCCAGAATTACAACTTATTCATTCGATATAGATTATAATACTTTGGAAAAGAAAATAAATAAAGAATGATAGTATTTTTACATTAAATAATACTGAAAAAAATATACTTATATGGCGACAGGCTCACCCCCCGTCATACTGGACAGAATTTCGGTACTATTGGTAAAACGTGGAAATTCTGAGGTTTCAGTACATCTCTGACTACCCCTCGGGGAATATAGTCGTGAGCATATGCTTATGCTATACTTATTTATACTTTTGAAAAGAAAATAAATAACAAGTATAGATTTTATCCATATCCAAAACATGATAATTGTAAGTCGAACATCCCTAGACATAAGTTAAATTATAAATTAGGGTCGCTACAGACATGACCACCTGAGGCCACTTGCATTGCGACCGTTTAATTAATATTTTATAGCAGTGCAGGATTCCGCAGTGTTTGTTTATGCTAAGAACAAGACTATACGAGATACCTACTCCTTCTTATATTATGCTATGGGTAACATGAACGTTTTTTTTATTAAAGCGATTCTGAATAGTATTTTCACAATATTGTTACCTGAAACTTTTTTTTTTTATATTATTATGTTTTTTCCCGAGAGTAAACACTGATGTATACCTCTCTCACTCACACTTACTCAGCATACAAATATGTTCTAGGTTGTTCTAATTTGCTTCTATTCATGGCAAACCAGGTTGTGCCAATGGGAAGAGATGGAATAATTTTATTCATCCCATCACTCATCCATCACGAGTAAAAAATATACCGAGTATATCTTAAATGCGTTATATATCAAAGAGGGTGCTGCAGACCATCAAACTGATCAACTTTTAATATGGAGCCAACAATGAAATCGCAAATAACATTCAGCTGGTCCATGGAAACCATCAACTTATATTGTGAATAAATAAACAAATGGTGACTCGACACAAGTGTGTATATGTATCGCGATTTTAGTATTGGTATATTGTGAAAGTTGTTCAGATTGATAGTTTAAAGAACCCTGTTTTATATTTAACGCATTTAATTCTGCACCCTAAATAATTACAAATTACGAGTAATACCTGGTAAAGACTTTAGGAATCCGTTAACATTTTAGTCGATAGGTACAGTCAGCAGCAAAGAGATGTATGCACTTTTACTACGTCGTAGTATAAAGATGTAGCTATCCACTTTAGTACTACGCGTAGTACTAAAGTGTATACATCTTTTGCATGAGGAGGCATACATCTTTTTGCTGCTGACTGTACCTAGTTAGTTTAAATTTTACATAGATAATTGGGAAACGAATGGTTTGAAATAGTTATCTAAATATAATCGCGGTATAAAATCTCAAGCCTGTTAAAATGTAAAATTACAGGTAGTTGAAAACTTCTCGTAGTTTCTAACAATACCAGTTAGGACTCGACAATATAAATCTGTAATTAAATATTATTTACTAATAAGAACTTTCGAACGCAAAATGAAATTGAAAATCCAGGGATCCAAAACTTTTGGGACCAGTTTATGTTAATAAAATTACGAGTAAATCGCCAGTGCGTGATAGCCCTAAAGCCGACTAAAAACGAGGACGACTTAAGAGGACGTTACCGTTACTTATATTACCGTTGGCACGTTCCGTATAAACGACGTTTGATTATATTTTGATTAATCAATTAAAGTCACTGAAATTTTTAAGACACAATTTAGAAACCATTTGCGTGATTTACATTTAATAGTCATAGTCATTGTAATAGTCATATATTTTATTGCTTCATGTGGTACAAAAAGGTCTTTAATTGAATGACATGAGCTCTGTTAGAGTAATGCAAATAGTTTCAATGCTAGGATTAATTTAATGTTTGTATGAAAAAGTTTGAGCCACGATAACTTTGAAACGATATACAGGGTGTAACAAAACATCCTAGTAATACTTAAGGGGGTACTTCAGACCATCAAACTGAACAACTTTCAGTATGGAGCTAACATCGAAATCGCGAAAAAAAAAGCTCTTTCATACAAAACTGCCGTTCCGACTCGACTCAAATGTAAAGGGACAACGAATGTTTTTTTCGCGATTTCGAAGTTGGCTCCATAGAGAAAGTTGTTCAATTTCATGGTCTAAATCTAAAGTACCCCTTTAAGTATTACTAGAGTACAGGTTTTTGTTACACCCTGTATTTGAACTGAAATTTTTTAGACACTACCTAGAATACTGTTCTAAAAAAGTCGGTAAGCTAGAGGATGTACTGAAATCCAAAATCCCACAGAGCCATAAAACCAAGGTGTTTAACTAATGTGTTTTGCCCACTCTCACGTATGGTTCCGAAACATGGACTCTGACTAAGGACGCAGTGCTCAAAGTCAAAGTCACACAAAGAGCAATGGAAAGAGCTATGCTAGGAATCACACTTCTGGACCGAATTCCGAATGTCGAGAACAGACCGCACCTTTAAAGGCAAACCGTTACTAAACGAAATTTTTCAAGAATTGAGTTATGAATGCCATCTTTCTTATGATACCATAAACTACAAAATGAATTTGACACTTTCCGTTTTCGGAGAGAGATGGCGCTTTTTAGTGCGGTACTAAACTAAAAAAGAGTGAATAAAGATGAATGGCTAAATGCAAAACTGTGTCTAAACAAATTGTTACATGTCCGTTGAGGAATAATGACGGAAGTTTATAAGAATAGTGTGATTATTTGGATAAACACGCCTGCACATCACGTAAAGGGGATTTTGTCTACCCTTTTTAATTGGTAAAGTGTAACATTTTGTTTAGTCACAGTTTTCTTTTACAAAATATGCAATTCACACCTATGGTTTTATCGGTAAAATGTTACATTTAGTATAACTACCCTTTACTTTTATGTTTTGGGATATTTATGCAATTATATTTACCACTAAAGAGTAATGATTGGGTTAGTCACCGTTTTTCTTATCTAGAGAGAGATAAGAATTTTTGGTTAGTTGCAGTTTGCCACTTACATTTTATTTAAGTAGGTACTATTTTTGTAATTAAATATTGACTTGATAATAAAATCGAATAGTTAATCTTAGTTTAATGGCATTGAGTATCACTTTTATACAAATCGAAAACGAAATAAATATAATTGTTATAGTAGGTAGGTACCTAATTTAGTTTTAGGTGCAGAGTAGGTATTTGAAAATAAAATTTATATTTTTTAATAGGTTTTCATGGTAACAATTAAAAAAAACGTTGATTCAGATAATTTCATTTTATTGGTTCTTCACTTTCGTGGCTGCTATGGAAACAAAAAGTTTTTTAAGAGGATAGTTCTTGCAGCAAGCTCCGTACAAACGAAGTAAAGCCTGACCAGAAATATAAAAAACCTGGTTCGGGGGCGCTGCAATCGACTATAACCTTTAATGTCAGGATTCCTAGTACAAAAATTAGTTCCAATGAATTTCCTCAACATGGCGGGGTTTTTTATTTTTCTGGTCAGGCTTTACCTACCATCCATAAAGTTAGAACTTTATATTTTAAAGTTAGAACTTTATATTTTAACGGAAATTTGACCACATGCATAGAGATTAAGATCTAAATCGTGTTTAAAAATTTTGTTACCTACCTTTGATTGGTTAGTAGGATAAATTTAAGATTTGTAGGTATGGAAATCTGGAATCTTTGAGCCACTGTAAGTTTGAAACTATACATTTTAACGAAAATCTCACACACACCACAGAGATTAGTTTCTAGATCGTATTCAAAACATGTAACTGACTTTAATTGGTTAGTATTGAAAATATAATCAAAATTCGTTTGTTTGGAGATCGTTTCAAGGACTATCCTCGAATGAAATGACTAAAGCCCCACAAAAATCGATCTGTGGGTGAGCTGAATCACATCCCCGATGCAGATTTAACTTTTTCGCTAAATCTAAGTAATCGAATCGCAACCACAAGCATCACTGTTACTTCGTGTTCTTTTTCTACGGATGGAGTAACTGTGGAAACTACCTAAGTCAGTAAGAAATAAGATCACCGAGCTCAAACAAAAGAGGAAGATCTAACTTATCTAGCTCAGAATTGTCTTCAATTTCATCATCATACAACTTCATAATTTCCATTGAGTAAGTCTTCCTCGGACTTTCCCCCGTTGAAGTAAATCACGACATAAGAATAATAATAATAATAATATAGCCCTTTATTCAGACAATTTTTAGTAACATACAAATAACATGCAAGTGATACAATTATTTGATTTGTTAGTATACATTTTCTGATTAAATATTTAGATAAAATAGTAGTTTATTATAATTAATTACATTAATTTATATTTTTTACTTTGTATCCACTATATAATTTATGTTGTATTGAAATAATATTAATATTAGCTAACTATCTTCCCCTAGACTTGTCTGTGTGCCTCTAATGGCAAAGGCCTCCTCCAACTGTTTCCAGCTCTCCCTGTTTGTAGCTATCCTAGGCCATGTCGCTCCCGCTACGGCCTTTATGTCATCGACCCATCTTCTGTGTGGCCTGCCTCGTTTTCTTTTATAATGCCTTGTGAACCAGTGCATAACTACTTTAGACCACTTTTCCCTTCCTCTGGCTGTATGTCCTGTCCATCTCCATTTAAGCTTTCTGATTGTTACGGTAACATCTTTCGTTCTAGTATGTTGCTTTATGGTTGTGGTTCTTATTTTGTCTGACAGTTTTTTCCCCATCATGCTTCTTTCCATTGCATTTTGACATGTTTCTAGCTTCTTATTGTGAGCTTTAGTGAGTGCCCAGGTTTGGCAGCCGTATGTGAGTACAGGTAATATGCAAGTATCGAAGAGTTTCCGTTAAGTCTTCCTCGGACTTTCCCCCGTTGAAGTAAATCACGACATAAGAATATAGACATAATATTGGCTACCTAGCAATCTTAACAATCCCAAATTAACAATGCAAAATAAATGTATGGATCTCTCTTTGATTTCTAATAAAACATGATTTCGAAAATGTTATTTAATTTATCTTTCCAGGTATAATTAGAAGGAACGCTAACTATATTATTTTCAATTTGATAGTAAAGTAATATCTTCGAATTATTCAGATTTTATATAGTTTTTTGTATAATTACAAAATTTACACAGTGACTTCAAAGTTAATACTCATAATCGAAAAAAAATTACCGGAAAAGTGTTACTATAAAAATTATAAACCATAATTAATAATGTTCCAATTAAAAAAATAACTTTTCTGAATTATAATGTAACACAGTAAAGAAATATCTACACTATAACCTCAAAATACGGCTCAAAGAACAACGTACTTAAATTTTATGACGAAAAAGCCGCTCATATTTCTTTATATTTGCTCCTGTGTAAAATTTGATATTTTCGTTTAGTAACGGTTTGTCTTTAAAGGTGCGAGACGTCGAACAAAGGTCGTTAAATATCGGCAAGCGGATTTCGACTCTGAGGATATTATTATTGGCACGTTCCGTATAAAACGACGTTTGATTATATTTTGATTAATCAATTAAAGTCAATGAAATTTTTTGACACAATTTAGAAACCAATATTTGCGTGCTTTAAATGTGTCGTATTTCCGTTAAAATAAATAGTTTCAAACAATGCTTGGATGAATTTAAGAATTGTATGAAAAACTACTGAAGTTTAGGTGGGCGGGACACTTAGCCAAGCGGAATGATGACAGATGGACGAGGGCAGTGACAGAGTGACGGACGTGGGAACGGTCAGTGGGCAGACCAGCAGCCAGGTGGTCGGACGACATATTTGGTAGATTAGCCGGAAAACAGTTTATGAGACTAGCTTGGCACTGTTCTGGTTGGCGTGAAAATGAAGAGGCCTATTTATACCCAGCTGTGAGGTTTACCGGGCAGATGATGATAAGGAATAGAAATAACAGAATATTCTGGTAGAAGCGATTAGATTTTTTTCTTTCCTTGTACTATACCTACTACACCATCAGCTGATAGCACTATCTGGGACCATGTGCTAACCGTAGGTCGACCCCATTGACCTAACAACAAGGAACTAAGCGGCTACCTTCCACTACAGAGTGTACTCTCCACATTTCATTCTAAGCTAAACCAAACCCTCATCTAATGGAATTAAATGCTAATGGAATTTGAAATAAACATGACCCGAGAAAACGCGGAGTTTGCTATTTGTTAAAACCACTTACGCACGTCTAAAGTCCTCCTAATTCCTAAACAAAAGATGCTAATTAAATCCTGTGGTCTTAGTGCCACTTAAGATCAACTTGGGGATCACTTTTAGTCCAAAAGAGAACACAACCACTATTTATTAATCGGATTTACGGACCACATGTTTGGAATTTGTATCAAATCGTGTAGTTCCTGTGTAGAATCTAAACCATTGTTAGCGACAATCAAGCTATCTAGCACCATTTGAAACATCATTCCAACCGAGCACGTTGCATACCTACAAACGAAGTTTGATCCTATTTTAAATTTCAGTCAATGAAATTGTTTCAACACAATCTAGAAAATAATCTGTTTCATAGACACACAGACTTAAAAGAAGAACCAGGCGGAATGTCATCTAATCATGAGTGAAGCACCCATTTCTTTTGTGTGCGTGCTGTCACGCGGTACACAAGGTGACGGGTTGTCGGACCTACGCCTAGAGCTAGTGCATCTGGGTGAGTGTAGGTCCCTTGTAGAACAAACGAGATTGTATTACGTTGCATGCTTCACATCTTTTTAGTGCAATACTCGGTCCGTATTTCTTTCAGGTCCGTGCACAGACAGACATGTTTTGTAATTTTCATTGAATTAAATTGGTTACGGTTAAAATGGTAAAGGTAATGGTTAATACAGGGTCCTTCTTAATATGCTGACACTTTTTAAGGAGATGATCAGACCATAAAACTGAAAAACTTTGTCTATGGGGCCAATATCGAAACCGCGAAAAAAAAAATCAGCCATCCCATACATTTGGCTCTAGTAGGTTTGCAGTTTTGTATGGAAGAGCAGATTTTTTTTTCGCGATTTTGATGTTGGTCCCATAAAGAAAGTTGTTCAGTTTGATTGTCTGATCATCCTCTTAAAAAAGTGTCAGCATATTAAGTTGGACCCTGCATAATTAAACTTCGTTTGTATGGAGCGCGCTCGCGAGTATAAACATGCAAGCCACATACAACAGCGTGGGTGTGGTCTATACGTTAGTTATTGCTTTGAAGACACGACACATAAGGGCTTCCGCACATTGCAGCGATTTTATCGAGCGATAATATCGCTGCGATTTTGCGATAATTGTTTCCAGTACATTTTGTATGGGGACGCGCGCGATCCTACACACTGCCGCAATATTATCGAGCGATAATATCGCTGCGATTTTGCGATAATTGTTCTCAGTACATTTTGTATGGGACGCGCTCGATACCACACACTGCCGCGTTAATATCGCAACCTGACTCATTCAGTGGTGGGCGCATGCGTGACGCGAATCGCGGAATCACTGCAGTGTGTCGCGATATCGCTGTCGATAATATCGCTGCAATGTGCGGAGGCCTTAACTGCATTCCAATATTCCAATACTAAGTATACTAAACATTAAAAGCCATAACAGAAACTCATTTAAGTTATGTGAGTCCCACTTCCACTTCATGCAAATTGAAATTGAATTCATTCTGAACACAAATATAGGATTCGACGTAACTTGAGTACATGTGCGATCCATTATGATCATTGTTATATAACCGCTACCAGAGTGATTAAATTCATACCTTATGTCAAACCGGAATTAGGAGTGACAAGCCTAATTCACTCTTAATCAACGTCATCGCCCTTCGAATTATTTGGAGCCAGCGTAATTATTATCACCTCAATCGTATTAGACTTTATTTCAGTGTTCATACATTTCTTACAAATAGGAATGGAACTATATTTTCTATCGGGACAAATGCGAATGGTACCAACTGCGGTAATATCCTATTAAGAGCTTCAATGAAAGTAAAATTAAGGGATCGGCTCTTTGCAAACATTTCAAACGAGAAAAATAAGTAAAAACAAATGTCAGGTATACTTCAAATATGTACAGAGATGACAGGCCAAGTTTCACCTAAACGTGCTTTGGGCCTATCCATTAATTTTACTTCCACCTGCCGTTAGAGCGCTCCATGCAAACGGAGCTTAAATTATATTTTGTAAATAACCAATTTTAGTTTTGAATAATTTTAAAGTTAGAACACATCGTTTTGTGGGAAAGCAATGAAAACATGGATGACTTCTTTATATTTACAATTTTTTTTTGTGGTGCCAGCCGTGGTCTAGTTGTAAGTAACCTTGCCTGCCGTGCAGGAGACGATGGTTGGATCCCCGTCCACGCCGACTCACCAGTAAATTTTTCGGAATATGTGCCATTTGTAGCACCACTGGCTTTTCGGTGAAGGAAAACATCGTGAGGAAACCTGCATGCTTCAATTTCGAGGTATATTGTACCCACTGTCCATTATTAGTGGCGCCGGGCTCACTCCCAGTCTACTTGGACAGAGTTTAGGTACTACTGGTAAAAGATGGATGTCCTGTGGTTTCAGAATATCTCTGACTACCCCATGGGGAATATAGTTGTGAGATTATGCTAATTTTTTTATTTTTCCTTGCAAATTTCATAACCGTTTTCGGCCACGTAATTGTAAGTAAGTACTTAGATCGCAAATGGTCGTTACTCTTTCTTCAGACTAATGCGATGAAAATGAATCGTGTCATTAGACAAATGGATCTGGAATCTGAAATACTTAGCGCGTAGGATTTCACTCGAGACTTGGAATCTGGAATGTACAGACGGAATGGTATTAAGAAATCCGAGCGTTGCTTCTGGCATTTATCTGATGGTTGCCTCTTAATTGGTTTTTAGAGGCGGATTAAATACTTGGCAGATATACATACTAACATATTACAGGGCGAAATTGATATAATTAGCATCCTTTTAAACTAAGAGTCTACCCATCAAACTGAACAACTTTTACTATCGGAGCAAACCGATCGGAGCAAAAATAAAATCAGCTGTTTCTAACAGTTGAGTCGAGTCGATTTTCTTCTTGTTCCGATGGGTTGCTCCTATAGTAAAAGTTGTTCAGTTTGATGGGTAGACTCTTTAGTTTAAAAGGATGCTAATGATATGAATTTCACCTTGTAGATTACACACATAAACTCACGACCAGCGGCCGTAGCATGATGTGAGCGATTAGGCTATACAGGGTGTAACAAAATACCCTAGTAACACTTAAGGGGGTGCTTCAGACCATCAAACTGAATAACTTTCACTATGGAGCCAAATTCGAAATTGCAAAAAAATCTGCTATCCCATACATTTGAGTCTAAACTGTACTGTATATATTTATATGAGACAGGTGATTTTTAAGCGAAACTTCTTATGGGAGGGCTTTAAAAATTCTGATCATCAACCTTTTTGTGTGTTGAATTTAAGGCTAGGTTATCCCAGTGCAAGCGTCTCTTTCTTGCAAGCATAAGTTTACAATTAGCCATCCCGCTCCAATTGAAAGCAGGATCGCAAAAAAACGTGTTTTTCGTCAATATCTTTGCTCATGGGAGTTTCTAAGCTAAAACTTTTCCTGAGTTCACTAGAAATATTTCATGTATTTAGTTAAGTACAAGAATAAAAAGTTAAATATCAGCAGTTTAATCATAGTATTGAAAAAACATAACAAAAAGGGGTAACTTTGGGATTTTTTTCTATCTAGTAAACTTAATCAAATCGTGTAATTGAGAACAGTCGCCTATCCGCCCGATCCTTAAATAAGACATAATTTAATTTCAGACTTTAAAACACAGTTTAAAACACTTTCGTTCTTGTTCAAAAAACGGCCTCGACGGTATAACAGCGTCTTAAATAGGGAGAAGTTTCATGTCTGCCGGGCGTCCCGTGACGGCCAACTTTATCCGCGATTTCGAGGTGAGATCCACAGAGTAAGTTGTCCATATTGATGGTATGATGCTCCCCCTTAAGTATTACTAGGGTGTTTTGTTCCATACATCTGCGCAACGCGCCACCGACGCTCGATAAGATATCTGTTAGGCCGTTAATATCCTCGAATAATCTAAGCCTTACATTATTCAGGATTTCAGGACGAAATGACGCGTCTAACGAAAAAGAGGCAGACTTTTTCCAAAATGTTAATACTCCAGTAAAGTTACGGGTCGCTTGTATGGCGAATGTAAATCTTAACTATTATAAAACCGTAAAATCATGAGGAATAAAAAAGTAGCGGTTCACTTCATATAAAGTCAAATAACATATCGATAGCGCGATTTAAAAACGTGCAGCGCCATCTATTGACAAAATTGTTAGTTTGTTTGTTTGTTCGCGCATCACGCAAAAACTACTGAACCAATTTTGATGAAACTTTTTTTGTTTGATAGCTTATGATCTGAATTAAAATCTGGTATATAATTTGTGCGGACGAAGTCGCGGGAAAACACTAGTAGGTAATTTATAATAGCCGGTTTTTTTCTTTTATATTTTAGATTATAATTCGAATATTCATTTAGATTGTAAATCCCCCTAAAAAGTATCTTAAATAATTTAACAAAACAAAAAATCTTATAAAATTGGTAAAAAATAGTAGGGTATACAATTTTTTTAAGCCATTTGTTAAACACATTTGTATTTTTTTATATTAGATGTAAATCCAACGAAAAATAACCACGGAACCTTTGTTTTTAAATAAGTAGAAATTACGAAAAACTCTATATTAGTACAAAATGTAAACAGTGTGTATCAACTCATTACCTAAAACAAACAATAAAAATTAAAAAAGAAAGAAATCTGACACTATACATAAAAAATTACATTTCAGTACCTACTAAAAACTAAAAATACGAAATTTAGTGGGATTCGTTAATAAAGTACCTATCTAAATATCATTTGTGTAAACGATCTAGCAAAAAAAATTGCTTATTATAAATTATTTCCTTTAAACCCGTATTTTTACTGGACTATAACTTTCTATATCAGGAGAAAAACACCTGTGACGTGTGACATACCAAATTGATTCCTCACGTATTTTCAGCATCGTTCACAATCGACATTACATTCGTTTACGTGAACAATAGTAGTTCTAAAAGCTAGAATATTAAAGTTCAATTCGGGCTGCGTTCGGAATCACTTAGTAAGTAAATGAGTCGGCAATTACTTAATGCCGGCATCTGAAGTCCATTTGCATTTATGCCTTGTGATTTTCTACTCGAAATGCTGTTGGATTTTTGTTTTATAATAATTTTCGTTTTTCCGGACCAAAATGAGAAAATTTGTCAAGTAAGAGTCTGATTATTCTTGTAGAATTATGTACCTAGTATATTCTGTTGGTTTTTTTTAGAATACTTACTCAAATTTTTCAAGCTTTGCCTTAGTTTAGTGTGAAATACTGGGTGTAGAATTAAATGTGTTACATACTTAAGAGGGAGCTTTAGACCATTAAACTGAAGAACTTTCACAATGGGACCAACATCGAAACCTGTAGGTCTACCATGAGTTTTCACCGTACTTTACTACTGTAGTTACGTCACCAATTTTGTATTTAATTTCGTACAGCGCTCCTAGTGGTTACGTTGAGAACTAATTTCTGTCATACGAATTGGCGACGTAACTACAGTAGTAAAGTATAGGGAAAACTCATGGTAGGCCCTCTGTATCTATAGCTTCGAAAACTAAGGATGTACCACAGTGTTTTATAGTTACACGGTTATTATGTAACGGTTATCGGGAACTAAAATATACCAAAACGCAGTAAGAACCCGTTAAAATGTTTAAGTCTAGATTAAGGATGTACTATTTCACATCACGAAATTTATCTGAACTCAAAAATTTCTAAAACATTAAAATCCATCATTTCTCTGCATTCTCTCCAGAAATACAACTTAATAAAAAGTATGATTAAATAGAAATTATTAACAAAGATCAAACAAAAAGTTGCGTACAATTGACGTTCACTTCCTTTTTTTTTCACTTGGGTTAGGCAGAGACGCGCACCAACTATTACGATCCTTGCATACCTCTTTTGCCTCATTCACATCCATACATTTCTTCATACAAGCCCGTCAGTATCTAGTACTCCGCACCTCCCTTTTTTGTTGAAAGCGCAACAGATTTGATCAGAATACGTCCTTCGAGGGCGCCGTCTACCGACACTTCCACTTACTTTAGCTCCACTCTTTCGTACATCTGCTATCACTCATCCTCTCCACATGACCAAACCAACGAAGCATACCCTCTCTGTTCTTGTCACAACATCTTCTTTCAATTTACATCGATCTCTAATCACACAATTTCTCACTCTATCTCTCAGCGTACCACACGTACTTCGCAAGGAAGAATTGATCTGAGTTCTTGCCAAACGCTTTTCCGCCTATTCGATATTCTACGCATTACGGATTCCGCACAACTGACATTGAACACATTCTTTATTCCACGCAGTCTTCAATTTGACACAAACGCGTTTCTTCCTATTCGCGATTCTACACAATATTAATTCCACGCAACTGCCTTTCATCACATTCGCTATTCCACGCTTAGGTCGTCAGGCATAAAAGTTAAAGAAAATCTGCCCAATAAGGCATTGAGAAGTACTAGGAGAGCAGAAGAGTACAAGAGATTAAACGTTAACCCTTGCACATAGAAAATCGGCCATGCAAACAAAAAAATCGGCCAAGGTCGAGTTACAATATCGTGTCCTAAAAGGCTAATAAGCATTAAGAAGTACCAGGAGAGCAGAAGAGTACAGGAGATTAAACCATAGATTTATCGCTACGGCTACTTCGCGCTACGGACACAGTTTTGACAAGCTCGAACAATTTCGTTGTATGTATTGTATGTTCGATGTCGAAAAAAAAAATTGCTTTAATACTACCTAATTTCTGTTAAGGTCCGTAGCGACCATCGATTTAAAACTTTCTATGGTAGCGATAAATCTATGGTTTAATCTCCTGTACTCTCTCTTCATCTCTCCTAGTACTTCTTAATGCTTCTATTCTATTCTCTTTTAAAAAATGGCTGCCATCTTGGGTATTTGATAATTTTGCCAATGTCTAGTTTATGTAGCAAAAGTGCTTGACGTTGTACTAGACCTGTGTCAATCGATCATTTTTCGTAACCCGGGTCGATCATGACCCACTTGTATAGTGATCGGGTTAAAAAGACTCGATCTTTTCGATCATTTGGGTCACAGTTCATTTGTACGAGTGACAGAATGACGAATGCTATGCTGAGCAAGTTATTGCTATACTAATTGAACCTGAATAAAGCACGACGATCTTAAACGCGCGTCATGGGTGCAACTAATTCGAAAAATTCAAAAATCACCCGATCGACAGGTCGCGAGCCGCGGGCGCGGGTCACGACGCAAACAACCCGGTTTATTTCACTCACGAGAAAGAGTGCGAGCGAACGAACGCGGTTTGTAAGTAAACGAAAGAGATAGACACGTTTTGTTTGTTACGTCTTATTCGATTGACAACGAAGACTCGATCATTTTGTAAGCAAGCAATTAGTTACGGTAACAATATAACAATAAAGTGCAATTTGGTTTGCTTTGTAATCGGGTTAAATGATCGAATCTTTTAAAGACCCGTGATTCGATGACTCGTTTACAGGTTGCGATCGAATCAAAACGATTCGATCAATCGCGATCGACACAGGTCTACGTTGTACGGTAATTTATGTATTTGGTGACTTCAAGGATTGTTTTTCGAAAAGAACACTATCTTGAGCCGCCACTGGAGCCCCGTTGTAGACCTGGGAGGGGGCAACCAACGATCGACGGGCGACGCGACTGCCCAATAGCAGATCCACAACGTGACTCTTCTTAATGCTTATTAGCCTTTTAGGACACGATATTGTAACTCGACCTTGGCCGATTTTTTTGTTTGCATGGCCGATTTTCTATGTGCAAGGGTTAACGTTTAATCTCTTGTACTCTTCTGCTCTCCTAGTATTTCTCAATGCCTTATTGGGCAGATTTTCTTTAACTTTTATGCCTGACGACCTAAGCGTGGAATAGTGAATGTGATGAAAGGCAGTTGCGTGGAATTAATATTGTGTAGAATCGCGAATAGGAAGAAACGCGTTTGTGTCAAATTGAAGACTGCGTGGAATAGAGAATGTGTTCAATGTCAGTTGTGCGGAATCCGTAATGCGTAGAATATCGAATAGGCGGAAAAGCGTTTGGCAAGAACTCAGATCAATTCGCAAGGAACGCATTTCAACAGCATACATTTTTACTTTCATGCTACTTCTGATGGCTGTCGTAAACGATTTTTTTATACTTTTTTAAGGGGATGATCAGACCATCAAACTGAACAACTTTCACTACGGGACCAACATCGAAAATGCGAAAAAAATATCAGCTCATCCATACAAAACTGCAAACTTGCTCGAGCCAAATGAATGGGACAACAGATTTTTTTTGGTTATTTCTATGTTGGTCGCATAGAGAAAGATATTCAGTTTGATGGTCTGATCATCCCCTTAAAAAAGAGTCAGCATATTAAGAAGGACCCTGTATAAGAAGGTACAGTAGCAGAACACTCCAGTTATTTTTACATCGGCTTAGTGAATCCGGAGCTTAAATTTTAATCCATGATTCTATATTCATGGGGCATGGCATAGGAATGAACGTCATGCATAATTCAATACACGCAAATTTGGTTTTTGGATGTAACATTTTACAAATGGCTCTGATGACATGAAATACGCGAGCGGTTATCCGATTTCCTAAAATAAACACGGTTTTGATTAAAGATATTTTAGGGCTCTTTACTTGAAGGAGGATAATACAGGGTGTTTCATAAGTAAAAATAAATATTTAAAACTCTTAAGGGGGTTGTTTAGACCGTCAAACTGAACAACTTTCTCTATGGGACCAACATCGAAATCGCGAAAAAAAAACTGATATCCCATACATATTTTAGCTCTAATCGATTTGTTGCACATTTTTTTTTTTCGCGATTTCAATATTGGTCCCATAGTGAAGTTGTTCAGTTTGATGGTCTAAACCAAACCTTAAAAGTTTATTTGTATTTTTGTAACACCTTGTATAATTCGGAACGCGCTCCATACATAGGAAGTCTGACTCTGGTTATACCTACTTTCAATACTAACCACTAAAGTCATTGACTTTAAAAAAAAAAACAGATCTCTATGCTTCAGATTTTCGTTTAAATGTACAATTTCAATGCTAGGAGTAATTAAAGATTTGTATGGAAATCTTTGGGGAACTGTAATTTTAAAACCATACATTTAACATAATTACATTAAATTTACATTACATTACATTAAACATACATTATATTATAGCGTAAGAAGATGCCTATCCTTTTTAAAACATTATAGTTTACTCAAATCAAATTAAATATTGAAAAATTAAGTCTCGGGCGGGACTTGAACCCGTACTCTTCCAATCCGGGGAAGTGCGTTATCCAATTTCGCCACCGAGTCCACTAACCAGATAACGAAATTCGCACAACATGGCTGTAACATGGTTTATAATAAATAATATTTAAAATTAGTTTTCTCACTCTGACTGAAGTAAATATGTTCAGAGGGCCTACCATGAGTTTTCCCTGTACTTTACTACTGTAGTTACGTAGCCAAGTCGTATGACAGAAATTAATTCTCAACGTAACCACTAGGAGCGCTGTACGAAATTCAATACAAAATTAGTGACGTAACTATAGTAGTGGAGTACGGTGAAAAGTCATGGTAGACCTACTGATTAAAAAATAATAAGTGCAGGAAATACGTCTGGTGCCGGTACCAATAGTACATGTAAGTACCGGTCCCCAGTAACACTTTGGTATTTCGAACCCTTTGTGTGACACTCAAAAATAGCACTCCACAATTTTTTCGTCTCGAATTTCATCTTTCTGTTTCAAAATATAAAATTTTTTTTTTTTATTATTTATTCATCATAAAATCAATACATGGGTAACATCGGTGTTCTGGCACTTAAACCTGCGAGTGGTTTACATTGTGCCTAGCCTGACATAGATTATACATTAAAGTTACTGGCTTAATGCTTTATAAAAAAACTACATAGTTACTAAATATTAACCAGTGCAATGTGCACGGCCGTCTTAATAGCATCATACAATAATATGTAGATAGGTAGGTAGGTAGTCTCGAGTAAAGATTATAAAACAGTAAGTACCTAATCCTGCTATGTATCGGAGACGGGCCGGGCAGACGACACGAGCCATCACAAGAAAAAAATAACCTGTTGTGCAGTGCGACTGGGTAGAACATTATACGGGATGTTATTTTTCATCTTGCGACTGTTTGTCATTATTTTTATATATTTTTGTAATGCTATGTAAAAATTGTGTGTGTCCAAAAGTTTTTCTTGTATCTGTGGGTAATGTATTTAGGAGATTGGGTATGACGTAATTGGCTGTGCGGGTACCAAAATAGTTGTGTCGTTTTGGTAGTGTATATTTTTGTGCAGTCATAGATCGTGTGTGGTTGCGAACATGTTGTATTTTTGTAAGTGTCAATGTACTGTGCGTATTGTTATTGTTGTATTGCTTTAATATATTAAACTCAAATTGCTTTTGTACTGGTAGGACGTTATAGTATTCAAAAAGTTTGGAATAGTCACTCTTGTACCTGTTTGTTACGTACATCGGTGCAATAGTTTTCAACAGCCGAAGCTGTAGTTTATATATCTCTTCTAGGTAAGACGGAAAGGTTCTTCCATACGTGCTTAAACCATATGAGACCACTGGATCTACAGTTGTTTTATATAGGAGCAGGAGAACTTTAGTTGGTAGTCGGTATCTAAGAATATTAAATCTAGATAAGAACGATCTAAGCTTACCGCACACGGTGTCTATGTGCGATTTCCAACTAAAATTGCGATCAACTACAAGTCCGACATACCTAGCTTGCTCAACCACAGCAATAAGTAGGCATTTGCAGTTGTCTGTAGGATTGTGCAGACAGTTGTGATCGTGTGCTATAATGATTGGCGTTTCTGTAGGCCTATTATACGGAGAATGTACATGTAATATGTTTGTTTTTTCTGCATTGAGGACAAGGCCAGAGTCATGGGACCATTTGCTTATACTATCCAGATCTTGCTGCAGCAGGCGTTGCGCATCTAGTATGCTTTCGCCTATTGCTACGATTGCTGTATCGTCAGCAAATTGATATATCGTGCAATTTTTTATAACCTTAGCCATATTATTTACATAGATAATAAATTCGATTGGTCCCAATATCGACCCCTGGGGTGTACCATAGACAGCGGTATGTTTATCGCTGGCAGCATCCCCCAACCTGACGAAAGACTGTCGATTTTTGTGGTAATCATGAAACCATTTCAGTAGTGGTCCTCTTATTCCACACTGGTCTATCCTCTCCATAAGGTGTTTGTGGAGTAAAGTATCAAAAGCTTTGCTATAATCAATCAGACATATTAGTACTTGTTTTTTATTATCTAAGTGACCATTTATCTCGTCACAAAATTTGTCTAGCATTTGAGTTGTGCTTTTGCCGGGCTGAAATCCGTACTGTTGCTTTGAAATTGCATTGCTACTCTTGAGAAAATTCTGTACTTGATCACCTATGAATTTTTCGACAATTTTATTGACACAGGGCAGTATAGTGATTGGCCTGTAATTTGAATACAACTTATGTTCTCCTTTCTTGTAAATAGGCCTAATCATCCCCATTTTTAGACTTTTAGGGTATGATCCGTTGATAATGCTTTGATTTAATAATTTCCTAATTGCAGGCGCTACTTCTCCACTCACTGCTTTAAGATGTCTTGCACGAATACCATCCGCCCCTGGAGCTTTTTCCGTATTTAGTTTTTTTATGTATTTCTCAATATCACTATTTCGCGCGCTTTTAAATCGAATACTTCTATCAGCTGCATTGTTATATATTTGTTTGTCCAACAGCTCGTCATTACATTGTATCTTAATTTTTTCCACACAGTTCCCAAATTCGTCCGCAAAATTATTGGCTATTATTTCTATGGGTATGTCCGGTATAAATTTCATTATCATCTCTTCAATATTATTAGTCACTTTTCCAGTTAATTCGTTTATCAGTTTCCACATTTTTTTCAAGTTTCCCTCACACTTTTTTATTTTATCCTTAATATTATTAATTTTTGTATTATGTATTACTTTATTTGCCTTGTTTCTTAGTCTATTATATTCAAGTTTTAATACAGCGTTGGACGGATCTTTTTTCCATCTCTTAAATGCTAAGTCTCTGAGATACGTAACGTTTTTTACTTCTGCGGTATAAAAATATCCACTTCGCCATTTTTTTACAATTTTTTCCCGTTTGGCTTTGGTGTAACAAGATTGAAAACTACTCGTTATAAAATTGCATATTTCCTCTGGGTCAGACATAGCCTCCGTGCAAGACCAATCGATGTTCTTGAGCTCATTTACCAGAAGAACATCGTTGTACGTCGTTATTTTTTTAGTGACATCCTGTATGTGCTCACTGCTAGACAGCGCTAGGGCTATCATGCAGTGGTCGGCCACTACCGTATTGATCACCGCCGAGTACGGGTCGAATGCCGGGCATTTAACAAATACGTGATCTATGCATGATTTTGTGATGTTTTCCTTAACTGTTGCTATACGTGTGTAGCTAGAAATGCTCTGTGTAAAACCACTCTCAAGCAGCATGTTTAGGTATTCATTACGAACGGACGTATATCGTTTTAAGTCTATATTAATATCGCCTATTAGCACATTATTATTCGTAGTGTTTTGGGACATTAACAACTTTCGGAGTTCTTTAACAAATAATGATTTATTCATATCAGGCGGCCTGTAAATACAGTTAATTTGAGTTGTGCGTCGGTGAGGTGTTGTAAGTAAACCTGTGATACATTCAAATGAGTGCTGTCTTCTGTTAGTTGGCTGGAAAGAAAGATTGTGTTTTACATAAAGTATAATACCACCGCCCCTTCTACCCTGTCGCAACTCACAATATTGTGTATAGCCTTTGAGTGTATATAATGAGCTTATGTGATGGGTTATGTTAGCTTCAGTTATTACAATAATATCTACATTTGAGTTACAACTGTCTATTATTTGTTCTAGCTGCGAGAAATTTTTTATCAGTGAGCGTATATTTATGTGTATAATAGATAAGTTATAACAATTTTTCTTGGGCAATCGGTTAATAAATTCATTAATACTAGTGATTTCGCTATATTCAGTGATACAATTTGTACTGGATTCTAGCTGTGCAGTATCCACTTTTAGTTGAAATAATATAGGTAAAATTGACTTACAGAATTATAAGAATTTACTTATGTTGTACGATTTTGTCGACATCCGCCACACTCCTATATAAAGACTTCTTTTGTGTGCACGCATTGGTTTTTATGTTTTCCAGGTGTTTGGGTGTGTGTGTGTTAATTTGTGCGTGCTTTTTTTTGTATGGGGGTGAATGTTTTTTTTTAAATCTTTATTTAAAGATGTTCTTGTGAGTGTTTGTATGTTTTTAAGTGTGCTTGCGTGCTAGCCTTTGAAACTGATAAAAAATATAACTTGAGACAACTTTTATTTACTTGGACCCTGTGCCGTAGGTGCGTATTAAATAAAATGCAGTAGGTAGAACTCATCCTATTTTGGATAGCAACATATCTTCACCGCCGTAATAATTTAACGAATTTGAGTCGAAATGTCAAGTACAACGTTGGAATGGGAATCGAGATGGTAACAATTTTATTGGGATGTTTTTTTGTACCTATTTGGTATCGGTTTACGTGAATTTCTTAGAATGTTCTTTGAGAGTTTAACACTTGTGAACATAATATATCATCTCTTGGTTTATGATCTCATTCATGACCATATTGTGACTTTTCATGTTCGAATTGGTTTTACGATCCCGAAAATTAATTGTTATTTTACCAAACTTTATACTATTATGGAGGTGCTACTTGGGAATTTTCCTCCATTGAAAAAGGAAGATCTTCCACCAGGCTTAGTGTGAAGCCTGGGGACCGGCCGTGGTCCAACAGTTCTTAGTAGGACCTTGTATATATATCGAATCTCTGTGATTATTTCTCTTGCGCGATTTATGCTTGCGTGTGTATGATCTATTCGATTGAGAACCTTATTTGTAGTAGGTTACGAGTTACGTATTTACGGCGAACGTTGTCTTTGTATGGAGCATAGTTTCGACAGCGACGGTATCGCCATCTGTTAGCTTCTTTGCTATAACTTGTGGGTGTTGACATCTTTATGGCAAGTCCCCACCCCACACTATAAAGTTCAGTACAACTCGTGCAGTTATAATAATTTTGTCATCATTGATCCCAGGCTGAAATCGAACCGCCTCCTACACGCTTAGCTAGACTATTGGCTACAAGACCGTCTAGAGGTCAGAGGTAAGTATACATCAGATAATTATAGTGGTTAAGCGTTCTGAAAATTTGGCTTCTGGGAATGTGCTCCCCCAGTATCCCCTTTAGGGGAGACAAGGAGGTTTTGCTAGGGGTCCTGGCTCCCTTGGGCGGGGGAGACAAAATACCATGCATTTTCCAAAGTTTTAATATTTTTCTTGACACCCCGAAAACTTGACCTGCGATTTCAATAGGTAAGTAAATTTGAAAGGCAGGAAGGCTGGTCTCCCGGTGTAATTACAAGGGGTAATTGTATTACTGGCCAATTGCTTCATAGCAGAAGCCAACAAGAATCCGTACATTTTTGGACTTATTTGTTTGGTGAACGAAATGTGATTATACAAGGGTTCACAGGCATCCCGGCGACGAAATAAACTTAAATCACATTTCGTTCACCTAACAAATAGATGCATAATTTTGAGGTCGGATCTTGGTATGATCGTTGTAATTACCCCCGGGAGACCTTACGTTATTCCCTTAAGTCCGGTATTCGTTGTAATAATAACTCTCAATATATTTTTATGTCTTCGTCTAATAGTAATAATATTTTCTTTGGACTAAATTACTTTTGCCACATCCATTGTGTTCTGTAATACCACAAAAATATCATTGTTGAAATGGGACGGACAAAACTGAACATCATGTTCTATATCGATGTAATATTGCAATCTCTAAATAATGGAATTCGACAAAAGAATATTTCATTACCGACAACGGAAAGAAAACAAGAAAAAACGTGTACCTACTGCTACATTTTTTCCCTTACCAAATTGTTAAATGTTAGTGCTGGGCCACTAAATTGGAGATTTGTGTAGAAATCTTTTAGATAATTTGGTGAATTTCACGTACATCATCATCAAAGCGGCAGAGCACAGGAGTGCGATTTTTGAACATGTGATTTCCCAACGAGCGGTAGAAAGTTATACCTGTCTCATCTTGCAAATGTCAAGTTTTGATGTGCTACGTGAGACAGGTATAACTTTCTACCGCTCGTTGGGAAATCACATGTTCAAAAATCGCACTCCAGGGTTCTAACAAATCAGAGCGAAAAGGAAGATGCCTAAACTACACCACGTGGCAGAGAAATTGATGTATATACTTATGTTTGTGGTCTGAATGGGAGAGTATGAGAGCAAGGGCGTCGCAGCAGATGGCACCTCATTTATTTCCCAAATAGAACGGAAAAAAATGGGACCATAAATCATCATGGTAAAGGTACTTGCGGCAACATTTTGCTAGGCGACCCGGCGGCGTTGTATAAACCCCTGTATAAACTTTCACTTAAATCACATTTCATTAACTAAACAAATAGGTGCATAATTTTGCGGCCGCATCTTGGTATACAGGGGTCCTTTCTTATATGCTGACAATTTTTTAATGGGATGATCAGACCATCAAATTGAACAACTTTCTCTCTGGGACCAACATCGAAATCGAGAAAAAAAATCAACTGTCCCATACATTTGGCTCGAGTCGGTTTGCAGTTTTGTATGGGACAGCTGTTTTTTTTTTTCTCGATTTCGATGTTGGTCCCATAGAGAAAGTTGTTCAGTTTGATGGTCTGATCATCCCCTTAAAAAGTGACAACATATCAAGTTGGACCCTGTATAAGCGGCCAACCTGTCATTCTATCCCGTGAACAGATTATGTCTTAACTGTATTAATATAAAGTTCAATATGCTAAGTAACATTATTTTGTAGACTATCTAATGAAAACGCGTGTTTCAAGGCCTATACTTTAAGTTGACTGGTGCGTATTCCATCCCGCTGTTTGTCCCATCTCTATGTAAATGCGGATTTCTTCGCCATCGATACATGATGAGTGGCAGTTACTTCCCGGCTATTACGGTTACATTATGTGCAATCGATTTTTTGTCGTCAACAAAGTTGGATAACGTTGCTTTTGCTTTGGTAAGGTTTTGAGTTCAAAGAAAATATTTGATATTGAATAATATATCGTATTGAATTATTCGTTTACATGGAAAACCTCCCTTCAAAGGGGTTGTCACAGGAGATGGAAGATAAGGGTTCGTTCACATTATTTTTGTGGGCAAAATGCTAGCTGATTATGAGCATTCCATAACGATATACACGGTGTAAAAGTGTTCCACACTTTAAGAGCTGCATCAGAAACACAAAATAAATGGTCGTAGTCAAAAATTTCATGTGTCACAAAAGGTGCAAATTTGCTCATGACAAGAGGTCTGTTAGAGCACTGCAATACAGGGTGTAAAGAAAAGTATCATTAACCTTTAAACCACAGACTCTACTTACTTTACATACTTACTACTTTATTGCTCTGATCGTTTTGCTCCCATAGTGAAAGTTGTTCAGTTTGATGGGTAGAATATGTGGTTTGAAGGTTAATGATACTTTTCCTTACACCCTGTATTAACACTGCAGGGTTTGCCCCGAACACTTGTCTCTCGCGTGGTGTTCTCGCGGTTCGCGTTTCAGCCTTCACGAGGCTCCACAATCCTTCTCAGTTTTGTTCTTACTCAAAAACAATCCTTGAGATTGGATAGATACTCCCTCAAACCACTTGACACTGGTGGAAATGCGGTGCTAACGCACAAGCAAGAAGTCCATTAATATAATAGAAGTAATATTAACACTAAGTGTTACCATGACAGTACATAATAAATGTAGTATATCATGACAACTTTCTTTGTTTCAGGTACCTTCCTAACCTACATGTCAGCGTAAACGATAACGATTCATCATCATCATCATCTCAGCCAATGGACGTCCACTGCTGGACATAGGCCTCCCCCAAGGATCGCCATAACGACCGGTCCTGCGCTGCCCTCATCCAACGGTTTACCGCCGCCTTCACCAGGTCGTCGGTCCACCGTGTGGGGGCCTACCCATGCTGCGCTTTCCGGTATACGCGGCCTCCATTCGAGAACCTTCTGGCCCCTTCGGCCATCGGTTCTGCGAGCGATTATAATCATCGATTACGAGGATTAAAATAAAACTACTAAAATAGTGTTTTTGTAAAGTTTGCGTAAGTACTTTCTCGACCACAGTAGTAGAGAAATCCTACAGAAAAACAGCTTCAAACAAACTCATGGCGGCCGGCGGCGGCGCGGCGGTGTATGTAACACATGCTCATTTTCGCAGTAAACGTACATCACGTACGAGAATGAGCGGCGTACGTGCTAACCCATTAGTAATCTGTGGTTTGATATAGGTAATGACTGGCAAACCTATAGAGAAAGACCTTTTGCCGCAGATTTTTTTTTGGCGAAGCGAGTCCTATCTTGTGGCGGTCCGTAATCTCTGTCTACCCCTATGGGACAAAGGCGTGAGCTTGTGCATGTATGTATTTCAGAGCAAATAACTTGTAATATAGAACGATTGCTGTCGCAGCCCCGACGTGTGAGTTCGGCTTAAAGAATATTATTTGCCCGGGTCTAAGCCGGTAATGATGGCCGGATTATCCGGGGCAATGTCCGTCGCACTACGTAATACGTAGAGTTATGTCATTTTGTGGAAACATTTACTTATTTATTTATTGGCTGTTGCTAGTGGTCCGATAAACGGACGAATAATTAGTCGTCCGACTATCGGATGAATAAAATTAATAAGCCTTCCGCGAAGGTCATGAATCCAGTGACCATGGCCCTTATGTGAAAATTTAAGAAACAGTAGCGGTTCTCTTTTGGCACTCTCCGGCCGCTGCCGCAGCTCGCTCGCGTCGCTCGCTCGGCTCGTGCGCTGTGGTCAACAGAAATCTAACATGCTCGTCGTTTCGCTCCTTGCTAACTTAACCGACTGAATCTGATAGTGTTGTAAAATCCGTTGCTGACTTCGTAAATTAGATGGTGATGTATAAATCACCAGTACAAGTAATATCATCCGATAGTCAGACGACTAGACGATAGTAGACGATAATTTTGTTCTTCCGTTTATCGGACAACTATCAACAGCCAAGTTAACTTAATCAAATTAAAGATTGAAAAAGTCTCGTCTTTTTCATGTCTTTTTCGATTGGAATAAGGTGTGACATTCTATATCGCATGAATTCTAATTGCAACATTCGACGTGTGAGTCAGTTCTTTGTATAACTCTGGTAGATGGCGCTGACGTCCCTTGAAAATTTAGAATTGAAAATTTCGTCGTGGCTTGCGGGGCGACGACAGCTCTGTTGGAGTGGAGCATGCCCCAGATAGGCAGGTCGTGGGTTCGATCCCGCTCGCCGCCCGACTTTTTCAATCTTTAATTTGATTAAGCCAATCAAAGTGTCTAGTCGTCCGTTTATCGGATGACTTACTTTATTTCTTCGTCCGGGTATCAGACTAGACACTTCGTTATTTATTAGGTTTCAATAATGAATTCTTCCGTTTTTGTTAGTAGATATTGTGTATTGTCATGAAAATTAATTTGTCAGATTACAAATGAAAGGCATGCATAGCATATGCTCACGACTATAATATTCTCAAGGTTGTCTGGAAGAAATCGCTTTTTAGCGATAAGACCGCCTATTTTTGTACCTTCTGTATTTCTTGTTTGTTTACTCTCTGTATGCTATGTTTTTTTGGTGTAAAATAAAGTATAATTGATTGTATTCCCCGACAAAGTTCCGTTCTAAGTTATTCTGAAAACACTGAACACTCACGTTTATTGTCGCCCTTCTTTTAGTTTCACTTTTAGCATGCATTTGTATGTAATGCGATTTACGCTACAACAGCTAGAACGATTACTCTTCTTTTCGATACACTTTTTAATGGCAGAGTCAAATATTTGCGATGTTTTGCCCTACAGTGTGATCCTACAGTTCATAATATAGGTAACTAACTAGCTAAGTATAAACCATCAGGATGTCGCCAACATCTTTATTTCTTGTATTAAGTAATTCTCTAATGCTAGTTGGTACTAACAACATATTATTATTGATAAAATTTATGAAATAATGTTTTTTTAATGTCTTCTCCACGACCAAAACTCGGTAAACCATAGATTGGATAAATGAACCGTGTTGTTTAAAATTGACATGCTGCCTGGCTTTAACCCACAGAAGCACTGCAAAAATAACCTGATTCCCTTTATTTTAAAAACACTTTCACGTCCAAAACAAAATAGTACCGAACCTTTACATAACAGATGATTGATAACGGCCATATGAACGGAAGGGACACGTGTATACGAATATGAGACTTATGTATTACTCGATAAAGTTTATAACAGTTTGTTGATTGGAGCAGCAATCCCAGTGAAGTGGCTTCGATTGGCAAGCTTGTTAGTTCTCCGATTGATGCTTTTTCTTTCAGAAATAATATAAGTGAAATTCTACCTTATTCTAAACGATGAAGTGGTAACCTTATGCGACTGCAAAATTTTATTTCACAATACACAACAATCTTTAAGTACATCTTTTCAGAAACTTTTTTATTATTATTTATATTTTACAAGAAGCCGTGGTGGTCCAGTGGCGAGTAACCTTGCCTGCCGTGCAGGAGGCGATGGTTCGTTTTGGATTGCGGGTTATTTGCGACTCTTGATCGTTTCTGTCGCAAACCGGGTTCCGTCTCCTATACTTTATTATTATACGGAAGGTGGCGAGATATTATCCTGTAAGTCATATTTTTCACACTGAATTCCATTCGAAAAATTCACTTTTATACTTCTGCTAAACGTAACCTAAATGTAGCTTAGATCATGTAGCTAGGGACTAGCCTCGCGTTAGCATTCACCTCTGTCAACGATCATTGGGGTTTGGGGTTTACACGAGACTAATTTCAACAATCAAAATTAAATTCTGAAATAATGGAATACAATCAAATGTTGCGGATATATGCTACCATGCTTGCGCAAGAAGGGGCAGAAAAGTTTGTTAGTAGAATTACACGCGTTGGACGAGCCATTTTAGTTGTATGGTGTAAGAAATGTAGTGATGATTATTTTTAAAACCATCCGAAAGTGTATTTAATTTAGAGACTGTTTTTGTTAACTTGATATTAATTTAATTAATATCATCATCATCAGCCTGTCATCATAACTGCCTCCGTGGTCTAATGGTTAAGAGCATTGGGCTCTTGACACGGATGTCGTGGGCTCGATTCCCACGGGGGACACTTAGTGATATGTCACTTTGTGCGTTTTTCCTCAGTTGGTTAGGACATTGCAGACTGAATCACCTGGTTGTCTGAAAAGAAAGATGATTTTGTTGGTCCCGGCTACAGTGTCTTTTGGTATTAGTCGTTACATAAAAACCACGTCAGAAGCCGTAAGGCAGTCTGAAAAAACTCTGACACCAGGGCTTGATAAGAAGAAGATTCAGCCTTTCTTCATCAACTGTTGAACATTGGCCTCTCCCAAGGCGCATCACACCACACATCTCTATCTTCATTATTCTTCATCCGGCGAGCAATCAACCAATGAGTTTTTCGGAATTTATGTACGATTTGTAACACCACTGGCTTTTCGGTGAAGGAAAACATCGTGAGAAAACCTGCATGCTTCAATTTCGAGGCGTGTATTTGTACCCACGGCCACTGTCCATTATAAGTGGCAACGGGCTCACTCCCCGTCACACTGTACAGAGTTTCGGTACTTCTGGTGATACGTGGATGTTCTGAGATTTCAGAATATATCTGACTACCCCCCCGGGGAATATAGTCGTGAGCATATGCATGCTTATATTTTACATGAACTAGGTGTGCCGAGTAAAAAAAATTCCTCTATCCTGTATGGAATTGATAATGAGCCTTTAGACCACATTTACTCGACCACCTTGTAACATAACGGAACGCTAACACCATAGAGTTCTTAAGTATGTTGGAAAAAAAATACAAATGTAAAATTCCAATAACGTCGTGCTCTTTATTCAGCTTTTAAAGTCGATGCTCTTTGTAGAATTTCTCGCATTATATAGCACTTTGTGACACTCAAAGCCTTGTTACCCAGGTTCAAAAGCTAGGTACAACAAAATTTGCAGATAATAAATATTTCATCGAACGACATCGCTGGGAAATGGCAGATGCAATTTTCTATGCGGTTCAATTGACAACACTCTAGATCTCAAGGGATTGCATGTAAATGTGAGCCAAGTTCTTTAAATCTTATTTGCTGAACAGAAGCGTTATTCGATATCACTCGATGTTTGTTAAGACCGCCATTTGATTACGTTCTTTTTATTCTGTTTTTGTTGCTTTATGTTCTTGGTGTGCAAATAAAGAATATTTATGTTTTGGAGTACCGTACCCAGAAAGTGCCAACAGGGCCCCATGACAAAGTCTACCCTGTCCATCCGTCCGTCTTAAAATTTTCACGAAAAATGTGATGAGGATTTGCTAACAAATAAATAAAAAGTAAAAAATTAAGGTTTAAAGATTTTTTTCGTAAAAGCTGTGGTGTGGTCCTGTGGAGTCACCTTGCCTGCCGTCCAGACCGACTCGTACCAATAAGTTTTACGGAACTTATATGTACGATTTGTTACACCACTGGCTTTTCGGTGAAGGAAAACATCGTGAGGAAACCTGCATGCTTCAATTTCGAGGCATGTTTTGTACCCACTGTCCATTATAAGTGGCGATGACGTGGTCACTTCCCTTCACACTGGAAACAGAGTTGCGGTACTAGTGAACCGTGGATGTTCTGAGGTTTCAGAATATCTCTGATTTCCCCTCGGGGAATATAGTCGTGAGCGTAAAAATGGTACGGCACCCCAATAAGTATTACTACGGTGTTTTGTTACACCCTGTATAAACAATGTAACAATCTGTAAATTGTTATATTATAATTTATAACTTGGCTCTGCAATTCAGTGCACTTATTCAGTTAACAAGCGGTGGTATTGGATGGCTTTCTTTTATTCTCTCTATTCAGATTTTATTTGCAATATCCAATGTCTTGAGCCATTTCTATGCAGTCTTTTCATGAAAGGAATTGATTTTAAAGTCCTTATTATAATAAAGCTGACTTTTTCTTTTTAAATTGAATAGAAAGAATAAACATTTATTCAACATTATAATATTCCCGTGCTAGTAGTAGAATACGTATACCAATGTCGTATTGCTTATATTAAGGGACTGTTTCACCACTTCCGAATAAGTTCTTGTTAAGCTCATTTGACAATTAAATTTTTATTACAAAATATGAGCTGTCAGATAAGCTAACAAGAACATCGTCAAAAGTGGTGAAACAGGCCCTAAATCTTTATTAATTGAGATAACTATTTGCAGAAACGTTATTAGAGGTAATCCTCTATTAAAACTCTTGCTGTCACTTTTTGTCTCATGACTGATGACGAATTAAAAGCTAGCAAGAGATTGAATGGAGGATTAACTTTAATGAGCGTTTCTGCAACTGAGTGTTAGTGATCCCTAAAAGAGTTAGTAATGCAACTAGTGTCTATACACTCTGTATAAAATTAATAAAAAAGAGATATAAAATAAGAAGCACATAATTACACTTACGTACAGCAGCAGGCGAGTGCGCGTGCGAGATTATATGCTTAAGGCGTATCAGCCGTGGACCACTCTCCTCTCACTCACACTCCATACTAATCGATGAGAAAGAGCGCGTGGCTCCGAACAGAATTTTGCTGTTTTCTTTGAAAAATTCGATGATTTTTTAATTAATTTCGAAAAAGTAAAAAAACCACATCATTCTTAATTGTATTGTGAACAATGTAGTAAATTTTCATTTTGTTCCGATTAAAAATGTAAGAGTAAAATGGTTACAACTGGAAAAAAAGGGGTGACTTTAGAGTCCCTTTTCTTCGGTTTTATTCATTAAAATCGATTTCTAGAAAAACCACATCACTTCTCATATCCTGTAGATGGTTCAGTTTAAATTTCAGCTCAAAAAGTGCCATAGTGAATGAATAAAATGGTTACAAAATTACCCAAAACCGGCAGGTAGCCCCTTTAGCCACCTATTCAAGAATCGTGAAATACAAAAAACTGGCTAAGTGCGAGTCGGTCTCGCGCACGGAGGGTTCAGTACCACCATACAATATTACCAAAAAATGTGTTTTGTCCGAGACACACTTGACAGGTTTTATTTATTTCTCGTTTTTCCGTAGAATACGCACTATATTCACTCAAAGTTTGATGCGTGTGAGTAAAATAAAAAATCTAAAAATTAAACGTTTCTTGTATTCCCCTCGATTTTTTTATTTTTATTATTTAATAAACAATTACACATAATACAGTGAAAATGTCTACCATCTCGCTATTATAGTTCAAAAGATACAGTCCTTTATAGGTAGGACAGACGGACGGACGGACAGCGTAGACTAATGAATAGGGTCCCGTTGGCACACCGTTTAGATACAGAACCCTAAAAAGACCAGTATTTTGTCAATAACGTTCTTGGCAGCCTCAATAACCACAAATCACAAATTGACCCCTATTAACAATAATGTATACCAATATTATTAATTACTGAGCGTGAAAGGAATTGATTTAGTGCCAATATTGCATAATATGCAAGGTGTCAAGAACACTCGTGACATTTGACCCCGGCTGTCAAATACAGACTAATGGGGGTTTAGTTCATAGCACCGAAAGTTTAATAGTCGAATACCAATAGGTCGACAACGAATTATGTGGAGCTAGAGAAAACATTCTGAAGTAATTACTTTTATAAGGAACTGGGTTTTACATTTATAAAATGCAAACCGTTACTACATGTAGTCATCATCATCATCATCAGCCTATCATCGTCCACTGCTGAACATAGGACTCTCCCAAGGCGCGCCAGAAAACTCTGTCCTTCCTCATCCAGTCGCTCCCCGCTACTTTTTTTAGGTCGTCTGTCCAGCGGGCAGCAGGGAGTCCCACACTACGCCTACCAGTTCGCGGTCTCCACTCTAGAACTCTGACACCCCATCGGTTGTCAGTTCTTCGGCAGGTATAACCAGCCCATTGCCACTTCAGCTTGCTAATTTTCTGAGCTATGTCCATCACTTTAGTTCTGTGACGAATCACTTCATTTCTGATGTGATCCCTCAGAGCAACACCTGTATACTACAGTATATCCATAATAAAAGTTTGGTTAAGTATAAAAGTAAGATGGAGTCTCATTTCATACGAAATGTATGGGAAAAGGTTTTTTTTTGTGATTTCTGAGATTTCTTGTACTCTAACTTCGGTTGCTCCGATAGAGTTTATTGATCCTGAAAAGAAACAGGATTGAATGGCATCAAAAAAAGTTTTTGTGTAAATTATCAATTATCTTGCAGACTGTATTTTTTTTCAAAATATTCAATCAAAATGTTTCAAAACGTTAAGGATAGTCTCTTAAGAACGTTGTGCTGTAGCTACAATCGTTAAGGTATACCTGCCCTTATTGCCCCGTCTAAAAATCCACTTGTATTTCATTCATTCATTCTTTTCCAAAACGAAACCCCTTCTGACGTGGTGGTAGAGCATGGATCTAGAATCATAAAGGATCCCACTTTTCCTTAGAAGCATTGATACAAGAAAATTTACGTTCGACTCCGTCGTCGATATTTCCAATTTTACGTGTGTCCCTTTCTATCCAATGACGTCACAACGAAAATTGAATGACGTCAATTTTTGACGTTGGATTAGAAAGGGACAGAGCTGGGACAAAGTTCGTAAAAAACGTCACTAAAAAAAAACTACAGAGAAGAACGATCCTTACCGACCACAAAGGAGTATTATCATGTTTCCCGTCTTGTTAGGCAGTCTGCACTCCACCATAGAGGATTCCAAACTTCTTGTGGTAGAGTCAAAAATGACGTCAGATAACTATTCTATGTGATATTATTTGAACAACATGAGTTTTGCGTATATTGAGTTAAGTCTACCAATCCGCATTTTGTGCACTCAAATAAAATAAAAACTTAAGTTTTCTTTAACTATAATTGTGTTTATTTGTTAACCATGTGCAAGAAAGTGGCAGTGGGTGGGGCACATTTTTCGCAGAACCGATGGCCGATGGAGCCGAAAAGTTCTCGAGTGGCAACCGCATACTTGAAAGCGCATCGTGGGTAGGCCCCACAAGGTAGACCGAAGACCTGGTGAAGGCCGCTGAAACCCATGAGTGGATGAGGGCAACGCAGGACCGGTCGTTAAAGCGATCCTTGGGGGAGGCCTATATCTAGCAGTAGATGTCCAACGGCTGAGATGATGACGATGTTAAGTTTAACCAAGTTAATATTATAAAATAGTACCCCATTTTTTGACCGTGTTCAGTAAAAATTCCTATATACAAGGTGTTACAAAACTACAAATAAACATTTAAGGGGGTGGTGTAGACCATCAATCTGAACAACTTTCACTATGGGACCAATATCGAGATCGCGAAAAAAAAAAAAATTATGTTCTATACTCTACAAATCGACTAGAGCTAAAATATGTATGGGATTTAAAATAATTTTTTTCTCGATTTCAATGTTGGTCCCATAGAGAAAGTTGTTCAGTTTGACGGTCTAAACAACCCTCTTATGAGTTTTAAAAATTTATTCTTACTTATGAAACACCCTGTATAGAAGCACCATTATGCAAACGAGTGCCTGAAAGATACTTCGAACCAATTATCCAATCACCATGCAGTAAAGCAAATACATAGTCTCAAAGTAAATACAACAACTTGAAGCAATCCGGGAAAAGCCGAGTGTATTTATTTAGTAGTGACTTAGCGAAAAGCTTCTGGGAATTGCTCAGTTAACAAAATATTACTGTGAGTTTAAAGTTATTTATTGAGTACAAATAAACATACAAAATGGTTGTGACATACAGGCACAAATAAACATACAAAAATATGATTATTACTAGAGGAACATCGAACTCTGTGGTCTACCATAACGCAAAATATTTAAGTATTGTTTAACCTGAAAACCCTAATGAGATTCTTGGAAATTCGTAATAGGGTAATTAATTATTTATACTGAAATCAACTAACTACATAGGCACCTATTTAACTATGTACATAAAATTGTACCTAAAATATGCTCCATTATTATCATAATAATTAAATATGGTCATGTCATAATTAATTATTTAAATAAATAGCGAGCGTCGTGGCGCGTTCCGGAGAGCTATGGAATCTCAATCTTGAGGTCTGGGTTCGAATCCGCACGGACCACATGCCATGTACCAATGAGTTTTTCTAACCGTACGTAATACCGACTGCTCTCAAATGGTGAAGGAAAACATCGTAAGGAAACCTGCATACGTTTAAGAAGAAATTCCGATTGGTATGTTAAGTCTACCAATCCGCATTGGGACTAACGCCCAAACAGTATCATGCAGTACCTACTCGAATCATCTAATTAGAGATAAAAACTTATTTTTTTGTCGATAGAGGCTCCATAGTGAAAGTTGTTCAGTTTGATGATATAAACCACCCATAAAGTTATTATACCTTACAGGAACAGAGGAACTGACATGGGTTGTCAAATGAAACAGTTTTTGGAGGTTTTCACGGCAGGGTAAAAATTCGAAAAATGTGTAAAATTCTGAATATAACGAGAAATCGTGGATAATTTAATGAAATAGTGTTAGTATGTTACACAAAATGATCTACGATTTCACTTTGGATTCACAATTATTTACAGAAACCGAACGTTTACTCTGCGATAAGATCCCCAAAAACGGTCTCGCGTCACGTATCTCTCTCTATTATAAAGTGGTGCCGCTAGATACATCTCGCTCCCTCAACTGTCTTACTATTTAGTAACTTTATGAAGCCACCCTTTGAAATATTACCAGGTTGTTTGGTTACGCCCTGTATATCGTAGCCAACGACTTTTTATATTCCCATAAGATTATTTATCGCAGAGTTTTGATTTTCCAAGCTTTTCAGACATAAATTCAAATCCAAAATTTGAAGTTATTTTTATGTGTTCAATTATTGTCTTATTACATTTGTAGATTTTTTATGAGTCTACTTTGTCCTTTGACTACTTATATGAGGACTGGTAACGCGTGTAATTCTACTAACAAACATTTCTGCCACTTTTTGCGGGGGGCGAGGCAACATGCAATCCGCAACTTTGGATGTTATTCCCCATTAGATTCTAATTTTGAATATGCTCTAGCATATGCTCACAACTATATTCCCCGAGAGGGTAGTCAGAGATATTCTGAAACCTCAGAAAATCCACATTTCACCAGTAGTACCGAGACTCTATCCAGTGTGACGGGGGGTGAGCCCGTCGTCACTTATAAGGTACAATACATGCCTCGAAATTGAAGCATGCAGGTTTCCTCACGATTTTTTCCTTCACCGAAAAGCCAGTTGTGTTACAAATCGTACATAAATTGAATGTCATCATTTTGAATGTTAAAAATCATGAAAAGTAGTAACCCCAAATGTTCTAAGTTCGAAATTATTGTTTCGCAATTATAAGCTGTCTCGTTTAGTGATAAGGTATAAAATTTACTGTAAATGCACATGATCAATTGATCTTATACCGTGGCAGAGGGGAAATGCTACCGCAAGCCGAGTCCTTATAATAAATAGTAAAAGACTTTGTCGAATGTTGTATGTTGTGCTTGCGGATTTTAAATCCACACGACCACTTTGACTTTGACTTTGACATCACAGTCGCTCTCGTATAAGTGTAATAAAATTACTCTCTACTTCGCACTCTAGTGGACAAACACAGTAAGTCAGAAAGTTTCTTTAAAATTTAATACACAGAAGCGACAAAACAAACTTTATTTCTTTTTAAACTTCAAAAGAAGTGTGACAAAGGAATGTTTTTCTTCGTTCAAGCCACAATGACGTGTTGTGAAAAACAGGGAAAATTGAATTTTGAACGGAACAAGAAGCACAAAAGAATTTATTTCTAAAATGTTACGTAGCTGATACAATGAAAAGTTTGTCTCGTATTTCGTACGTAGATAAACAATTTGGAATGAAGTCTTTAATAGGTAAGACGGTACAAGTAATAGAAATAAAATACGACACATTGGCTCAGGCTTTTTTGTAAATGGACCTCTGACTTTAAAATACTCATAACTTTTGAATGAATAAAGCGATTGCAATAAACCCTTATTGTTAATCAAAACTAAGCCTATGTGAAAACCCTATCCAAATCGGTTCAGTTGTTGTGCGTGCACAAACAAACAGACAGACAAAACGACAACAATTATAAAATATTCTCAATGCATTCCATTGTGTATCTACTGCCCAATTAACATTTTTGCAAATATCTTTAAGATTAAAGAGAAATCCACGCAGACTTGTGTAGATTTATTTTATTGGCTAGAGGTAACCCGCGACTTCGTCCGCATAAATTATATACCAGATTTTAAGTCAGATTATAAGCTATCAAACAAAAAAGTTTCATCAAAATCGGTTCAGTAGTTTTTGCGTGATGCACGAACAATCAAACTTGTCAATAAATGGCGCCACACGTCATTTAAATCGCGCTGTCCAGTGTTATTAGAGTTTATATAAAGTGAACCGCTACTTTTTATTCCTCACGATTTTTACGATTTTATAATAGTTAAGGCTAGGATATCCCAGTGCAAGCGTCTCTTTCTTGCAAGCATAAGTTTACAATTAGCCATCCCGCTCCAATTGAAAGCAGGATCGCAAAAAAACATGTTTTTCGTCAATATCTTTGCTCATGGGAGTTTCTAAGCTAAAACTTCTCCTGAGTTAACTAGAAATATTTAATGTAGTTAGTTAAGTACAAGAATAAAACGTTAAATATCAGCAGTTTAATCATAGTATTGAAAAAACATAACAAAAAGGGGTAACTTTGGGATTTTTTTCTATCGAGTAAACTTAATCTAATCGTGTAATTGAGAACAGTCGCCCATCCGCCCGATCGTTAAATAAGACATAATTTAATTTCAGACTTTAAAACACAGTTTAAAACACTTTCGTTCGTGTTCAAAAAATGGCCTCGACGGGATAAGAGCGTCTTAAGATATTATCACAAAGCTTATTTTGATTACTAGATCTTAAACAAAAAAGCAAAAGTAACCCAATAGATATAAACATAACATAAACATAAAAAAATTCTTTATTGAAGTTTTACAAATTGTAAACTGACAATTGCGGCACTACTGGCTCCTAAACTAGTCAAGTCCGAAGGTCCGGAGCCAATATGAGAGAGCAAAAGAAAATAGAGTGATACATCGATTTCCGGTCATCCGCATTTCTACTATGGAAACTATGCGCCTATAACTATGCACGGGTTTACAGAATGTAGTACTTACTTTTAAGGGTATATTATTCGGAGCGCGCTCCATACAAACGTACTATGGTGATATTTTCAATACTATAACCAATTAAAGTCAATGAAATTTTGCAGAAACAATTTAGAAACAAATTTCTATGCTTGTATGGAGTCAGATTTTCGTTAAAATGTAAAGTTTTCAAGTTACAGTGCCTCAAAGATTTCCATACAAATCTTAAATTAACCCTAGCATTGAAACTGTATATTTTAACGAAAATCTGACTCTATAAAAGCATAGAAATTTGTTTTTAGATTGTTTCTGCAAAATTTCATTGTCTTTAATTGGTTAGTATTGAAAATATGACCATATAGTACGTTTGTACGCAGCGCGCATTTTCGCTCTCGGAATAATATTCTCTTAAACCAATACAAGAAATAATCAGTTTATCTCCGCTGTAAGTAGTAAATAAGAAACATAGATACAGAAACTAGCAAGCTGCCTATTACTTATATTAGTATTTGATAGCGTTTTTACTACCCATTACTTTTGGATCCCTCGCGATCTTCACATAATCGAACCTCACGCGCCTTTACGAGGATTCTATGACGTCATAATTCCAGTCCTCTGCGAAGATTGAGGAATTGGATACGCCTCTCTTGTGAGAAAATAAGATTTCTTATTACGTAACATTTGGGACTTGAATGAATGGAGGTAATAAATACTAACTCGTACGTGTGAAAATGAGCGCTATATTATAAACGATATTGCAGAAATAGTTTTACTGTCTTATTTTATGATTCCGAGGTAGACCGAGAAAAAGGTGGAGAGATAACATGGATGCCTTCTTGGAGAGTTGGCCAGAAGTTGCACACAACAGAGAGGATTGGAGAATAAAAGAGGAGGCCTTTGCCCAGCAGTGGGACATTGAAGAGGCTACGTAAAAAAAATAAAAATAAATATTTTATGATTATGATATGATTATGTTGTGTGGAATAAAACTTGCCAGGTAGTTATTATCAGCCTATGTTAACGTCCCACTGCAGGGCACAGGCCTACCCTACCAGGGTGTATGGGTGTTAGTTAGTGATGCAACGAATACCACTTTTACGAATACGAATACGAATACGAATATTGATTCTGCTATTCGGCGAATACGAATACGAATACGAATAGTGAAAAATAATTAAAAAATCATTAAAATCCACGTTAATGATCTTAAATTATTATTTTACAATCAAAAGAAAAGCTAGTAAGTATGGTAATTTCAAAAACCGACCGAGAGCGTGTCGGACAAGCACTTAAATTTTGTCATGAACTTATTTTTGTTGAATTTTAAAAGACATTAAACGACCTTTATGGGAATCTATCCCGGTAGATAAAAGAAAAGCCTCATTTTCGACCTTCTTCGTTACTCGTCAAAAAATATGTTTTCTTTATTATATCACTTATTATCTGATTTTGGTTTATGGTTCAGTAAGTATAAAGTTTTCTCAATTTTGCTATCTTCTATCGACTATCCTCAAATAACCACAGCATTTGCATTTTTTTGGGTCATAGGAGATTCCTTTTATCTTGTTTTTTTCTGTGTTAATTCTGTTGAAAATAGGCTTTCTGACGACAGTGGATTATTTCAAAGGATACTATTTCTGGAAAATTTCTTCAGCGTAGGAAAATGTATGTCTTAATGACAGAAATGACGTGGGTTTTGCGAAAATGCTTAAATTACGAATGTCTTCTTGATATTCGGCGAATACGAATATTCGGTAATAGGCTGCTATTCGGCGAATACGAATATTCGTATTCGTATTCGTTGCATCACTAGTGTTAGTCCATCACGCGTGCCTAATGCAGTTTGGTGGACTTCACATGTACACATCAGAATTTCTTCTTCAGTGTATGCTGGTTTCCTCACGATGTTTTCCTTCACCGTTTGAGAGCAGACGGTATTACGTACATAAGTAAGAAAAACTCATCGCTACATGCCATGTTGTCCGTACGGATTCGAACCCGGAACCCTATAATTGGGTGTTGGCGTTAGTCATCATCATCAGCCTTTACACGTCCCACTGCAGGGCACAGGCCTACCTCTAGGAGGGTGTATGGGCGTTAGTTACAACTGTCGATTCCAGGACAGAGACCAAGATGACCGAAGACTAGATGGATAAAACAGTTCGCAGTGGTATGACCGAGTGCAATGTCTCCGAATATGACGTCAGGATTAGGGCGAGGTGAAGAGAAGACGCGGAAGGCCGACCACAACCACCACCATATTCACCATATGGGATTAACAAGCTAGGGAGAGAGGGCGCCTTACGAGCTAGGTCATAAGGCGGTTCTCAGAGAGCACAATTCTGCTTATTACTGCAGCCAATGAAGGGACCTTATTAGGAAAGACGAAGCGTCCTGATAGGTCAACTGAATCAGTAAAAGGACTTAAGTAACTGATATAAAGGCACCTAGATAGGGTATGGACTTCAGCAGAGGGTGGCTTAAGGATTCAATTTCATCAAGGTTATCTACATTTTAGACAAAGATAATCTTTTCGAAATAAAATTAAGTAGGTACCTACTAGCTTTCAATCGTCAAGCTATTATAGTTCAAAAGATTTGTCTTACGCGTGGTCACAATATGTCAAGTCCTAGATATGTCGTCATGCGTATGTCATTCTGCGTGGTCACATAATGTCATTTTGCGTAAGAGTATTATATAGGTCATTATGCGGATTTTCCCTCTCTAGGACAGAAAGACAGACTTTGAATAGTGTCCCGTTGGCACCCTTTGGGTAAAGAACAACCCACATGCGATAGCATATCTTCATATATCTTAAACACTCTATAGGTACTAAAAACCTCGCTTCTATCGCTAACCAAGACTTTTGTCGTCGGTCTAAAGTAAAACATTTCAATTTAATTGTCTACGCTACGCTACTACAAAGCTTCCAACGAAAGAGATTAGAAAAAAATATATTGAAAGGTACACATCGATTGGTTCACGTATCCTATTTATTTTTCGTCTGGGAAAACTTTTAGCCGATTGTTTTTGTGGTACGGTAAAGTTTATAGCCTATTGAACATTGTAGAATTTAGGTCCTGACGCAGAATTCTCTTTTTTGTGCGTCAATAAGAGCGTTCTCACCGAGTTATTTGTTTTTAGCAGACTCCGATAAAAATGTGTGATTCATGGCTTTTTCAGTAAGTAAGTTATAGCCTATAGAATCCCACTGCAGGGCAAAGGCCTCCTCTCACGAATAAGGGTGAGAGGGAGTGGGCCATACTCCACCACGCGGGCCCAGTGCGTGTTGGTAATGATAAGATAGTGGTCAACTTGCTGTCAGAGAATTTTCAAGCCGCCTTAAAAAATGTTTCATCAAAATAACTTCAGTAGTTTTTGCGTGATGCGCGAACAAACAAACAAACAGATCAAACAAACACACAAACAAACATACAAACAGCAAGCATAGCAACAGGTTGATTTCGAGTCAGGGATACCTAAAAACCATATCGTAATCTTTTTTGTATTATATCTTCAATGTACAGACACAATTAATCAGTTACAATTTTATAATAGTTTAGATTAAATTATGAGTAACAGTGGTAGGGTACAGTAAACCGGCCAAGTGTGAGTTGGGCTATTCACGCACCGAGGGTTCCATACTACCACACAATTTATTAACTTACCGAACAATTTTTTTTTTCCCGGACACACTTGGCCAGTTTATATTATTTTTTAATTTGTGAAGTTAGACAAACGGACTTGAAAGAAATACAGACCAAATATTGCACTAAAAAGATGTGAAGTAATGGGCGTTAGTCCACGCGTGCCCAATGCGGATGGTAGACTTCACATACGCATAGGAATTTTTTCTTCAGCGTATACAGGTTTCCTCACGATGTTTTTCTTCAACGTTTGAGAGCAGTCGGTATTATGTACATAAGTTAGAGAAAACTCATTGGTACATGGCATGTGGCCGTGCGGATTCGAACCTGGACCTCAGGATTGAGATTCCATAGCTCTCCGCAACGCGCCACTGAAGCTCTCCTACCACGACATTCGTCAAGTCCTTGTTTCGTCAAAAACGCTTTTCGTCACTTCCGCTTGAGTAAAGCTTCCTCTCCGGATGAAGCGTCAATTTTCATCCCGCTGCGCGAACGTGAACGAAGTTGCCGCTTTCCACCTCCGTCGCGGAGAAAAATAGTATGCTAACCTCGGGCAGTAAATAAGAAAGCCTCAGATCACATAATGTTTGTTGACCGAGGCGATGCCGAGGATTGCATGAGATCTGAGACCTTTCTTACTTTCCTGTCCTCGGTGTGTAATCTACTTTATCTATTCTGTGGCTTACCTTAGCAGCGCTGCTGCTTGCTGCTTGGCTGCAAAGTTGCTTTTTGGCGCGAGTACTTGTATTCAAACCTGAGCTTAGCAAAGGTTTCAAAGGTACGAGACGCAGAATAACTCTGCAGCCGAGCGAAACACACAACTTTTCACCTTACAACAGCGAGGAAAAAAAGTGTATTGCTAAAAAGAACATTTAAAAAAGGTTTTTTTTTTCGTGCATTGGCGGTATAGAAAAATATTGAATAGACAGATTCGAATTTCAAAAACTCTTTCCACGCTAGCGGATAAAATACACTTTTGCACTCAGATTTCGAATGATAAACAGAATCTTTCCGAGCTTGTGAGATGAAAAGGTTCCTTTTGTCGACGGCCCGACAGCACAGTCTGTAGTGAACCTGCCTGCTGTGCCGGGGGTCGCGGGTTCGAATCCCGTAAGGGACAAATATTTGTATTATGAATATTTGTACCCGAGTCATGGATGTTTGTATCTATATTATGTACCTATTCTATATCGTTGTCTAGTTATCATAAATACAAGTCCAGGCTAGATTCTGGAACTTTAAATGTGACTAGATAATTTGTGTGACGCTTTCCAAGAATATATTAGATATTTTGTCGTTTTAAAAACAAAAGAAAACAACCAAGTCCAAGGTTACCGGCAATCAATGTAAATGCATGGCGTTGCATAAAATGGCTTTTTATTTTATACTCCAATTGCATTGCCATATTGCATTTTCGTGTCTATTGGTCGTTTGGAGGCCTGTGTTTACTGTAGTCACAATTTTAGACTTTTCTGTTGCATTTTGATATATTGACTTTTGACATGCAGATATTTTATTTTAATCATTTTAGGAAAACTTGCGGACTAATTACCGGATAGGGTATCAACATGTTTATAGAAAAACATTGCGTACTAAAAGTTTTCACAGATAAATATCAATCGTTTTACATAATTTTGTGAAAATGTAAATTTTGAATTAATAAAAGTAGGTAATGAAAAGTTAAGTTACAAAAAGTTAAAAGCTGATACTTCAAACCATCCACAAGAGAAAAAATAATTAAGTTAACTAAAAGTAAAGAGTTGCTGAGTTAGCGGCTAACTCATTAACCTAAGTATAGGTACTTTTCAGTAAGAACTCGTTTAACTTGTGCAAAACAAAATCAAAGTTAAGGTCAACCGAGACACTATTAGCGCTGCCGTAGAAAGAATATACGAACTGGAATTGATTTCATAAATTTCATTAGATACCTACCATCACCCCACTTCCTTCTCTTCCCTCTCTTCCGGGGTAGCCAGAATCTTTGATACAACGACCAACTACCAGATGTGGACGCACCCTAAGAAGATGATCAGACCATCAATCTGAACAACTTTTCTCTATGGGATCAAGGTAGCTAAAAAATCAGCTATCTTCTTAACTATTATAAAACCGTAAATTCATGAGGAACAAAAAAGTAGCGGTTCACTTCATATAAAATCAAATAACACTGGTTAGCGCGATTTAAATGACGTGCAGCGCCATCTATTGACAAAATTGTTAGTTTGTTTGTTTGTTCGCGCATCACGCAAAACTACTGAACCGATTTTGATGAAACTTTCTTTGTTTGATAGCTTATGATCTGACTTAAAATCTGGTATATAATTTGTGCGGACGAAGTCGCGGGAAAACACTAGTTTCATATAAAACTGCAATCCTATCCTACCAACATGTATGGGACAGTTGAATTCTTTTTCACAATTTCGATGTTCCCCCCATCCCAAAATATTTATATATGGTTAAACCTATACCTACATGCATGCCAATGCATTCGAAAAAAAACAGTCAAACGACCGACCCTTCCTATCTTCTAGCCAACCTTAATAAAAAACATTTCCCACCACTTCCCATATATTGTACACAAAAAGTTGAATGATGTTTACGTGCAACCGACAGCATTCGAAGGTCTACCCCGGATCCAAAACTTGAATATATTTGAATAATTCTCCACTACTCGATGTATTGAACAGTATATTTTGACAGGTGGGATATAGAAAATATCCTGTCCTGACCCGAGTGTGAGACATAGACGAAATTGTACGAAATATAGTCAGGAAATGTAGAGCTGTAAATAATTTGATGTCCTTTTGTCGGGCAGGGGTTGGTTTTTTGGACCAGTTGCGTGATGAAATAGAAGTATGTACTGTGAGAAAGTATTTTAACTTTTTCGTTTTATGATCAGTAGTAGCACATGACGAAGGAAGCTGGGCTATAAATATAAAATTGGGAATTAACATTTTATAAACAAATCAACCACATCCTTTTCTGAAAATTTGAGATCTAAGGTACTACAGTCAAGAGCACGTCAAGCTTGACACCTTGGACTTCGTACTGTTCTTCATCATCAGCCTATCATCGTCCACTGCTGAACATAGGCCTCTCCCAAGGCGCGCCACAAAACTCTGTCCTTGGCCTTCCTCATCCAGTCGCTCCCCGCTACTTTTTTAGGTCGTCTGTCCAGCGGGAAGCAGGGCGTCCCACACTACGCCTACCAGTTCGCGGTCTCCACTCTAGAACTCTGACACTCCATCGGTTGTCAGTTCTTCGGCAGATATGACCAGCCCATTGCCACTTCAGCTTGCTAATTTTCTGAGCTATGTCAGCCACTTTAGTTCTGTGACGATTCACTTCATTTCTGATGTGATCCCTCAGAGAAACACCGAGCATAGCTCTCTCCATAGCTCGCTGAGCGACCTTGAATTGATGAACTAGTCCTATCGTCAGGGTCCACACTATAGGTCATCACTGTACTGTTCTTATGGCGTTCGTATTAAGAAACAATATCGCACTTCGATTGTCACGGTTGATATGCTCTTGACTGTACTATCTAGACTGAAGCTGTGACCGTTAAAAATACACCAGATCGCTTCGAGAAAAGTTACGGCAGTGCTCCACGCATGTGGCTCGTCTTGACGGGAGCACCGTCGTGCCCCACCGTGCCTGGGGGCACCGTATCTGGGGATATACCGGATGATTTTCTTTACCTTTCCGAATTTTTCAGAGGTGGTTGAGACTATCAAACTGAACAACTTTTACTATTTGAGCAAAACTGAAATCGCCAAATAAATATTTGCTGTTGCATACTAAATTATTCTTATGACTAAACTGCTATGCTTACTAGACTCAAACTTATGAAACAGCGGATTATTTCTTTTATGAATTCAGGTTTGCTTTCATAGCTGTCTGAACCACCCTTGAAAGTTTCTGATCGGTAAAAAAGTCATTCGGTGTAAAAAACTTGTAATCTTTGGTAGCAGGTTCGCAAAAGGGCCACCCTTAAAAGGGGCGCCAAAAAGTTGGTATTTAGATAAATGCTCCGTCTCTCTCAATGCTCATACTAATAATGGTGACCTCATTACAACGATATCAATGTACTAAACTGCAATGCATACACGTGTCAAATGTATGAAAGAAGTGATTATTTTTTTATCTGACTGGTTTTCTCCCATAGTAAAAGTTGTGTGGTTCAAAGGTCAATACTTTTCCTTCCACCCTGTATTGGGTCCTACTTAATACCTATGCTGACAGTTATTTTAAGGGGATGATCAGACCATGAAACTGAACAACATTCTCTATGGGAGAAAGGACGAAATCATGAAAAAAAAACAGCTGTCCCATCAACGATATCAATGTACTAAAGTACTATGTCTATGCCTCATTACTAAGACAAGTTTAAGCATAAATTATTTTTGGTACAAGGACCTTACGATTAGGTTACCTACTGCTTATTATTTCTTAATTTACTTTACCGAATATTACCAGACTTCTTTTGTCAAATTTCTTAATAGCATTTTCTGATACTGACGTTCTGACGAGGCACAAAATATGAAGGGAGTAAAATAAAAGGGAAAATACTAGCACAAGCTCGACAAAACGCCGCGGGCAGATTCGGAAAATATTTTTCAGTTTTTCAAGCTCAGGAAATAAATAGGAATAAATTGGGACAGCCCTCCACAAACTGACACGGTGAACTAAGACCATCAAACTGAAAAACGCTTATAATAGAGCCTACCTCCGGAAACGCGATAAAAAAATCAGCCGTTTCATAAATTTGAGTATGGTCGATCCAGCAATTTTGTATGAAACTGATGTTTTTTTCGCGTTTCCGAGGTAGGATCTATAGTGAAAGTTGTTCAAGAAGGAGTCGAGGCGCGGGCGCGCGCCTTTGCTACCTTGACATACGGTCGATAATTGTATACCAAGAATCCGAGCGGCGCGCCGCTCGGTTTGGTATGATATACAATTATCGACCGTATGTCAAGGCGCCTCGACGCCGCCTCGACTCCTTCTGTATGCGATGCGCTGTACACCTTTTATTTGTTAAGTTTCATAACACTTGAAGTAGGTACTAGATTATCGTGTCGTTTTGATTCCTTCATTAAAATTCTGCTCCATCAACTCTCATTTCAAGGTTTCTAAATGACATTACGTGATAGACAAAGTTCGCATCGTCTCGTCTCACTCGCTTGTGTAATTATCTACCATAGCCAGAGGATATTCGAATTCAAAAGGAATCCGATATTCAAATTGTCCCATTTAAACTTAGTTCGGTTCAACTTTTTTTATTGTTTAATTATTCCGAAATTTTCTCCTTTCATTCACTTTACAGTCGTTAGACAGGGACATAACGAAAGTCGTAATTGCTTGGATGTTCTTTGTTTTTCCTGAATTCTGCTATTGGTTTTTTGGGGTTCCGTAGTCCGTACATACCCTTCCTAAGTCATCCAGTTTGTCACTTCGTCAGTCCATCTCCGTTTGAAATGGAATGCATGGGTGTCGGGATTCTTCTAATTTAAATGAGATCAGATTAGAGATTTGACGTTTAGATTAGATTTATTTCAGATCTCTGTCTTACTAATGATCCTAAACATTCAGTAGGTAACATTCTAAGCAATGTACCCTAAATTGTCACTGTAAATTACAATTGTCATGTGTATTAAATGGGAGTCAGGAGCCCGATTGCAGCGCTAAGTTAAAACATCGTAGTTCTATTCTTTTCCAATTTCAGTTCTAATCACATTGCAATCCAATTACTATTCAACTGTGCTGAATTCCGCATCGTGCTAAGCTCTATGTAACTGACAGCCTTTAACGTCTGAGCAATCTGTCAAAACAGATTAGCGAAAAACCAAATGTGTCAAAAGTTCGTTCGTAGTCCAATAACAGTTCAATCACCGAATATTTACTGCGATTGCAGCCCAGGGCTCTATTAATAATCGTGGCAATTGTAATTTACAATGAAGATTCGGGGTACATTGCTGACTATCCTAGGGCACAATGTTACCTATTGCATGTTTAGCGTCATTAGTAACCAGCAATGAACCCTGAATTGTGATTGTAAATTACTATTTTTATTGTTTATTAAAAGATCCTGCGCCCGCGGCATGATCGCGCGATAAAGCGTCATCGCACCCTAGCTCCCTTTCTTTTTGCGCGCGAACGAACGAATTAGCAGGCGCGATAAAACGTTTATCGAGGCACCACGCCGCGGGCGCTGGTCACTGTAACAGATATGACAAATTGTTAACTCATGGTAATTTTATCAAACGTACGTATCTTCAGCGCTTACTCTAGCTTTAATCTCTCCATTAGGTTTAATGAACAATAAGTTTGCCAATTTTGTATCTAAAACGTCATTTTAATTTTTTAATTGCCTTCTTACGAATTGAGACCGTGTTTCCGTACAACTGTGCAGCGTCAAGATAATGATTACGGAACCACAATATGGGTAGTCCAATACCTACTTGGCCAGTTTTTTCCCTTGAGATTCAACTAGCATTTTACAATTGTTCAAGAATGTCACGAACTTTTTCTGAACTTCTTATTATTCCGTTGCAAAAGATAAAAAGAAATTGGCAATGCGATACGACGACTGTATCATTTCAGAATGTTTAAACTGATGACGATAACTAATTACAGGGTGTAAGGAAAAGTATCATTAATCTTTGATTCATTTTAAACTGCATACCTACTCAACCCATCAAACTGAACAACTTTTACTATGGGTGCAAACCTGTCAGAACAACAACAAAATCTGCTGTTCCGTACGTTGGAGTCGAGAGGTATTGCAGTTTAGTATGGAATAGCTGAATTAATTTTTGTTCCGACAGGTTTGCTCCCATAGTAAAAGTTATTCAGTTTGATGGGTTAGTGATTTAATGGTTAATGATACTTTTCCTTACACCCTGTATTGTGCTCACGGCATAGCCAAAATAAAATAGGCAGAGAAATTCTAAACACAATGCTATTTATTATTAAATCATCAGAATAATTATTTATATTCATTTTTTGCAGGTAAGCATCATGTTCGTGTAAAGGTATTTAAACATTTTTTTTATTTTAAAAGTTTGTGATGATGCCGTTGATTGAATATTTGTGTCTCCAGATTTGAGTCAAATTTGGCTCACTGATATCTAATATTTATATTTTTTAAGTAATCACAGGTCAAAAATCTGAATTCAACAATGCAATTAAATTGGTTTATTCACAATATGAATAAATTATCAATTAGGTCTAGCTAGATGTAGGGTAAAAGAGAGTAAAAGCTGGAACGCAAGTAAATGGCGCCACCAGCGCACTTGTGGGTAGCCAAAATGTATCTACCAAAGCTCGTTTGGCTGTCCACAATAGCGTGTTGGTTCCAACTTTGATGTATGGGAGTGAAAGTTGGGTGTGGCAGCAGAAGAATGAAAGCAGAATAAATGCAGTGGAAATGAGGGCTTTACGCAAGATGTGTGGTGTGACTATAAGGGATAAAATGAGAAATACTGTGATTAGGGAACGTTGTGGTTTGAATGAAGATGTAGTGGTTAAAGTAGAGAAGGGAATGCTTCGATGGTTTGGACATATTGAAAGGATGAATGAAAGTCGACTTACAAAACAGATATATAAAGCGTGTGTGAAAGGAAATATTGGTATAGGCAGACCTAGGAGGACGTACCTAGATCAGATCAAGGACGTCATTAAAAAATGCCAGGTTAAAAGCAGCCGAAATCGACGGGAATGTATGAAAAGATGTATGGACTTAGAGGAAGCAAGAGAGGTGTGTCAGAACCGCCCAAAATGGAGATCCATAATCTCTGCCTACCCCTCTGGGAAAAAGGCGTGAGTTTATGTATGTATAGTATGTAGATGTAGGGTGTTACAGTAAAAATAAATATTTAAAACTCTTAAGAGGGTTGTTTAGACCGTCAAACTGAACAACTTTCACTATGGGACCAATATCGAAATCGCAAAAAAAAATGATGTTCTATAGGTACTCTACAAATCGACTCGAGCTAAAATATGTATGAGATATCAGATTTTTTTTTTGCGATTTCGATGTTGGTCCCATAGAGAAAATTGTTCAGTTTGACGGTCTAAACAACCCCCTTAAGAGTTTTAAATATTTATTTTTACTTATGAAACACCTTGTACAGGGTCCTTCTTAATTATGGGAACACTTTTTTAAGGGGATGATCAGACCATGATACTGAACAACTTTCTCTATGGGTTTACAGTTTTGTATGGAAGAGCTGATTTCTTTTTCGCGATTTCTATGGTGGTTCCATAGAGAAAGTGGTTCTAGTATAAGAGAGAAGAAGAATTTCAGTAACCATCAGCTGCAAGGCTGATTCACTAGTGTTTGTAGGTGTTCCGTTGTAGAGAAGATGTGACCAAAAATTCTACTATACAACACACATTTTATAAAAACAACACAAAATATACAAACTACACAACTTACTCGTATTTTTTTCTTCTGTTGACTTTTTCTCACTACAACATTGAATAACATAACGTAAAATTTCCAAGGGAAGGTATTAAGGTCTCCGCACATTGCAGCGATATTATCGAGCGATTTTATCCAGCGATATTATCGACAGCGATAACGCGACACCTTACACACTGCAGCGATTCTGCGATTCGCGTCACGCATGCGCCCCATCACTGAATGTAGTCGAAAGAGTTGCGGTAATATCGCGGCAGTGTGTGGGATTGAGCGCGTCCCCATACAAAATGTACTGACAACAATTATCGCAAAATCGCAGGGATATTATCGCTTTGATAATATCACGGCAGTGTGTATGATCGCGCGCGTCCCCATACAAAATGTACTGGAAACAATTATCGCAAAATCGCAGCGATATTATCGCTCGATAAACTCGCTGCAATGAGCGGAGGCCTTTATAAAAACAAACAGTTATTAAAAAACAGAACACAACCATTTATGAGATTATTAAGAAAATTAAACACGAAGGTCGTTTAAAAGAAAAATGGGAGCGCCGTCAAATAAACGACGGTGGAATTTTGTCTCAATGCGTCTGGAATTGGACAATTGCTTGGGTTTTATTCTTCGGGATTGCCAGTTAGGTCTGAGATTTTTCTTTTAAGATGTTGGTTGAATTTGGAACATTTCGTAGATAGGTACAGTACGACCAGGAAAAATAATCCGCTCTACAATCTTAGGCTGCGTTTACACCAGAGATGTGCGAGGTAGCGAGGCGGTGAGCGTTGAAATCGGCCAATGGGAGTGCTTCAATTTCCCAATGACGTGATCGAGCGAGCGCGCTATCGGCGGATTGTTTCCTCGCTCACCGCCTCGCTACCTCGCACATCTCTGGTGGAAACGCAGCCTTAATTTGCGCGGACCTGACTAGAGTCCACGTCAACACCCGAAGTCATTTAGTACCTAATTAAAAGTCAATCATGCGCGGTAGACAAAGGGTGCAGAATCAAGTGAAGAAAGCAATCAAAAAAAAAACCTCCTTAGTAAAGGAGTTTTTTTAGGAACTGAAGACCTTTAACTTTGGGACCAGCATTAAAATCGAAAAAAAATTGGTTGTTCGTAGCCATAGCCAATCGAACCCAATAGATTTTTTTCGCAATTTCTATTATGACTCAATAGTGAAAGTAGAATTCAGTTTGATAGCCTGAAATATACAGGGTATAAGGAAAAGTCGCATTAACCCTTAAACCACTTACTCTGACCATCAAACTGAACAAGTTTTACTATGGGAGCAAAACGATCAGAACAAAAAAAATCTGCTGTTTCATACGTTTGCGTCTAGTAGGTATTGCAGTTTAGTATGGAACAGCTGTTTTTTTTTGCGCTAATAGGTTTGCTCCTATAGTAAAAGTTGTTCCGTTTGATGGGTAGAGTATGTGGTTTAATGGTTAATGATACTTTTCCTAACACCCTGTATTATGTTAAGCGACCGCTGGTTTCAGAAACTCAAACGTTTTTTTTGTAGTTCTCGCAAAGTCGGTCCCATAGTAAAAGTTAATATTGATGGTTACTTTCACCCTTCTGAGTTTTCCGTAGCGGTCGACTTACACCCCGTATAGTCTGTATGACAACTACCTACTATATAAGGTGTTTCATAAGAAAAAATAAATATTTAAAACTCTTAAGGGGGTTGTTCAGACCGACAAACTGAACAACTTTCTATATGGGACCAACATCGAAACCGCGAAAAAAATAATCTGATATCCTATACATATTTTAGCCCTAGTCGATTTGTAGAGTATGGAACATCTTCTTTTTTTTCGCGATTTCGATATTTGTCCCATAGTGAAAGTTGTCCAGTTTGATGGTCTAAACCTCCCCCTTCAATGTTTATTTGTATTTTTGTAACACCTTGTATAAAATCTAACAAATTTAACCGATACCTACTATTTTAAGGGTATGATCAGCCTATTAAACTGAACAACTATCTCCATAGGACCACTATCGAAATCGCGAAAAAAAAACAGCTGTCCCGTATATTTGAGTAGAGTTATGTTTGCAGTTTTGTATGGGATAGCAGATTTTTTTCGTTATTTTCAAATTGGCCCAAAAGAGAAAGTTATTTTATTTTATTTATTCAGATTTAGGATTACTAACAAAGTTAACACAGATACAATCACAGTTCTAAAGCTATTACAATAGGCAGGTGCAACCTCACTTATAAGTAACCACGGCATTCAATTGGACAATTTTTATAGAATTTATAATCATGCATGCATTATTAAAATTATAAAAAATATATATTGAAACACAATCAATGTTGACAATTTAAAAGTGTAAAAGTACATCAACCTATAATAACTACAATTTATGTACATTTATTTAACAATTGACAATCTATACAGTCATATAAAATCATCATAAAATAAAAATTGTTCAGTTTGATGGTCTGATCATCCCCTTAAAATAGTTTCAGATAATTTTGTTAGACCTTATATTTTCTAGTAGCAAGGCTAATATTCAAGTTGAGGGTAGATTCAACAAATAATAATTATTCACCGTTAACAAACTAATAATTAGCAACATCACCGGACGGTCTCAAACTTGTAGCATTAATATGGAACAATAATATCATATTGCCGAAATACAAGACACTTCTTGATTATAATTGGTAGGCGTAGACTTAACATGCTAACAGACAGCACATGAGTTTTAATTTAATGGTAGGTATTTAAAAAGTAAGACTGTCACTCAGATGGTGTGACGTAAAAAAAGTTGGCCGTCATGGGACGCTCGGCAGATGTAAAACAAATGAAAAAAAAAGGTCTTGGTAGATAGCCAATTATGCCAACTACCGAACATGGAATCAACCATGGCATGTATATCGCTCCATAGAGACGATTGCGAGATCCTGTCAAATTCTTGGCAAGAATGTGCCAGACTTTTTTTTGGAACGCCAAGGGATCCCTACCAGTATCACCAAGTCAGACGTAAAAGTTTCGAATTTTCGATTAAAATTATTAGTAAATAATGAAATATGCCATCAAAAGATGCGTTAATTGGCATCTTATTGAAAATCTTTTCCCTCTTTATTATTTAAAAAGAAACACTTTTTTAAATTTTGACGTTTATTCGCACAGACCGTAGCGCCATCTATCGATCCGCTAGAAAACCAAAAGAAAAACGCTCAATAACACCACAGTTTTTTTAGAGGTTATTATTTAATTCAAGATGGAAATAGAAACATTGTTATAGTAATAAAATGACTTCTTTCTTACAACATAGACAAACTGAGAAAAACCAGCCAAGTGTTTGTCGGACAACAAACACTGTAGGGACCCGTAGTAATTTATCTCGTACTGTGCGCTCCAGGACAGAAATGAAATGAAAATGAATTTCATGTCTTGGCAGTAGTTTTAGCTGTGTGTGACAAATGGTTCGGATGAACAGACGGATCGGACGATTGTCGAACTACAGAACTGGGTAAAAAAATTGAAATTGTAATTTGATTAAAAAAAAACACAACTTGGTACCGGATGCATCGCTTCCAATAACGAAGCTCAACTAACGAGAGTTTCTTGAAAGTGATCAAGACGCTTAAAACTTGCACTGTTATTGGTCAAGCAATAACGCTGCAATATTATTTTTCAGTGTAGAGACACACTTGCGAAACGTGCGGCGGCGAACGTTCAGTTGATAACGCGTCTACTAGGAAAAATGGCGCGTAATGGCGCGTACTGGAGTGCGATTTTTGAAAGTTACACAATGAAATCAGCAGTAAAAAATGACAAAATTACTATGGAGATTTTGCATCTTTCTACTGCCGAGTTGATCGTATGATGTTCAAAAGTCGCACTTCTGGTCTGTCGCCGGTATTAGTACCTACTGTAGCCGGGGGTCTTGTTTACCAAAAAGATTACCGATTGCCGTTTATAAATTGTTGTAAGGTTACTAAATGACTAATATAAAAACCTAAGTCTTACAGATCACAACCCGCCGTAAAAATAAAAAATAGGTTTGAAATTTTTAGGTTACCGTGTTTGTTCTATACTAGCATGTTCTTCACCTTAGTTCAATACCCATACGTAATACTTAGTTCTATTCTATTCTATTTTTATTTAATGGCGTTTCCTTGTTAGATTTCGCCAGTTTCAAGTAGTCTGAGGGAGTGTTTATCCAATCTCGAGGATTGTTTTTGAGTAAGAACAACTGAGAAGGATTTTGGAGCCTCGTGGCAGGCTGAGACGCGAACCGCGCGAACACCACGCGAGAGACAAGTGTTCGAGGCAAACCCTGCAACGTGACTCCGTAATACTTAGACTGTCTAAAGTTGCCATACAAAGCTATAAGACCAGCTGATGAACGAAACCAGTGTAAAGAAAATTGTACCTTCGAAGGAAAATTAAAAACATGGCTTATAAATTGTGCTTTTTATGACATTGATGAATTTTATAACTTTGTACAAAATACCTAATGTTATTGGAATGTAACCAGATTTTAATATAAATGATATAAATAAGTAAGTATTTGACATGTAAAATTATTTGTATGACATAAATGAATATGAATATGAAAAAGTCAACTTTGATTGGTCTTATGGCTTTGTATGGCAACTTTAGATTGTTTTTAGAGAATCGGTACTCTTTTTGGTAATTAAAAAGTCCCCCGGCTACAGTACTATAGGGAAAAGAGTTGCGTGCGTATTCAACCAAACGTTCGGCGCGGAACATTCCGCAGGTGTGTCCCTACACTAACACTTTCGACTAGCGTCTAAAAAGTTTGCGCTCAACATCTGTGCCAACGAAAATTGTCGTTTCAACTTATTTTTGTGGTTAAACTGTAATTATGAAGCGTGCGGTTTCTCCCATATTAAGCTCTATATAGCGCTAAGTAATAAACAGATAATTGGTAGCCCTTAGCAACCCGTAGGACCATTCGTACCAAAGTTTGCGCTCTGGTATTTAATACCAAACAAACCTTCGTCTGTAAAGTTTGCACATAATCACTGTTGTCTTGTTAGAGTATGTATTACATGAGCTTATAGTCACTACTATATTCCCTCCGGGAATGGCCATCATCATCATCATCATCAGCCTATCATCGTCCACTGCTGGACATAGGCCTCTCCCAAGGCGCGCCACAAAACTCATATTTGGGAGGTAAAATGCCATAATCACCACGCTTGGCAGAGCGGGTTGGTGATCGCAGGGCTATACCAGTTGTACCGGTGATGCTGCTGCCCATCATCGGCCGAGGAATTTTGGTGTAGCCTGTTTTGGATGGATATACCGCCATCAATCGGTCGCCAGAGCCTCGTCGGTTAGTCGGCAGGATGCACCACGAGCAGGTGAGGTTGGCAGTTGGGTTGTCGCTATAGTCTACCGCGTTTACCCCTTACACCCCGGGAATGGCCAAGAGTTATTAAAATGTACCATATTCATAATGTTCACATTTTCACTAGCAGCATTGCAGACTGTCTCAAGGTAACTCTTTCTTCAACTTTTCTTCTTCCAGTCGCTGCCTGCTATCTTTCTCATGACCGTCCAACCACTACTCTGTCTATGTGGACTCCGACTCCCCATCGGTTGTCAGTGGTTCGGCAGATATGACCAGCGATGTGAGAGCCAGACCGCAGAATAAATATACTATATACACCACTTTAGATTTCTGACGTTACACCTTAGGTATACAAGGTGTTACAAAAATACAAATAAACCTTTAAGGGGGTGGTGTAGACCATCAAACTGAACAACTTTCTCTATGGGACCAATATCGAAAGCGCGAAAAAAAAAATGTATATATACTCTACAAATGGACTAGAGCTAAAATATGTATGGGATATAAAATTATTTTTTTCGCGATTTCGATGTTGGTCCCATAGAGAAAGTTGTCCAGTTTGACGGTCTAAACAACCCCCTTAAGAGTTTTAAAAATGGGTCCATATTGGGTCGTATAAAATTCAAAGACATAATTTAATGTCGCATAACTAAATAAGACATATTCATCATTTCGCATAACGTTTACTGGAACTAAATTGTTAGGCATAATTTTTGTTTTACTAATTTCTGAAGGTATAATTGTCAGTTCCCATAAGTTTTAAACGCATAAACGTTTTACGCATTATTATATTAAGGCATAACATTTGTTGACATAAACCTAAAACGTCATAAATAATTCATACAAGTAACTGATTAAAACATACATTTACATATTTTATTGTAACGAACTAATAGATTTTTCATGATTATTATATTTTTATAATATTGGTTTAATAGTTAAACTAAATAACTGATTCTAAGCGACATTGCAATGCTCATTAATTTTGCATGATATTTTATTATATTTTATAATAATAATAATTCAAATTTATTATTTCGTACCTAGTCGTTTTATTTAATTAGTATAGTTGATACCCTGTGTGCCCTAAAAATTGAAATTAAATAAAATATTTTCGGTCGCTCCTCGATAACCTAACCTACTGAGTCGGAAGTGGTAAGCGAAGGACTAAGTAAAGGTCTCCTTGGCTTGGCGAACCAAGCAACAAGCAAACAAGCATGCAGCAAGCAAGCAAGCATGCAGCAAGTAAGCAAACATGCAGCAAGCAAGCAAGCATGCAGCATACAAGCAACCGTGCAGCAAGCAAGCAAGCATGCAAGCAAGCAGCATGCATGGTGATGCTTCGCTCGCTTCGCTAAGCGTATACATGTTCTAACCTAACCTAACCTACAATTTTATAATCATCAGTTTGTTTTTCTCAGGCAGGGGGCATCCGCCCCCCGCACCCCCCGAGCGGGGGGCGCAGCCCCCCTGCACCCCCCAACATGCAAGCATGCAGCAAGCAAGCAAGCATGCAGCAAGCAAGAAAAGCATGCAGCAAGCAAGCAAGCATTCTGCAAGCATGCAGCATACAAGCAAGCATGTTGATGCTCCGCTCGCTTCGCTCGCTCCGCTAAGCGTATACATGTTCTAACCTAACCTAACCTACAATTTTATAAATAAATAAATAATAAATAACGCTCACAGGCACATACATTGTAATGATCCCAAACTAGCACTAAAGGCTTTTATTATGGAAACCATACAACAACGGCACGAACATATAACATCCATGACCGAACCGGGATTCGAACCCAGGACCCTGGTTTGGCAGTCCGGCGTGATAACCATTACACCAACCGGGTCGTCAATAAACACCAGTTTGTTTTTCTCAGGCAGGGAGCTTCCGCCCCCCGCACCCCCCGAGCGGGGGGGCGCAGCCCCCCTGCACCCCCCAACATGCAAGCATGCAGCAAGCAAGCAAGCATGCAGCAAGCAAGCAAGCATGCAGCACGCAAGCAAGCATGCAGCAAGCAAGCAAGGATGCAGCAAGCATGCAGCATACAAGCAAGCATGTTGATGCTCCGCTCGTTTTGCACGCTCTGCTAAACGTAATACATGTTCTAACCTAACCTAAACTTAATTTAAAAATAGTTTGTTTTTCGCATTCGTTTGATTTCACTCGCTCTATAAGTGGTCACAATACGTAACCTAACCTACAGTTAAGTAGTTAATTAATTGATTTTAATAAAATTTATATCATTATATTTTTATTATTAATATAAATTTATAAGTCTTATTATGCGATTAATAAATTAGATTTAATGTTAGTTATGAGTTTGAATAATATGACTTGACAATTTATGGTTACTTAAATTATTCTGGTTAACATTAGAGCAGCTAACAGTTATGCCAATCAAAGCAGTATGCTCAAAAACAACTATGGGAAGATACTTTTATGCGTAAAAACTTTATGCTGAACATTTTATGACTTCCAAAATTAGGACTGAAGTCTTTATGCGACGCAGAGGGCACCCTTTAAAAATTTATTGTTACACTTATGAAACACCCTGTATAGTATGTAAACGTTAATAAATGCGTTATCATTTTATAGGGTGCTTCAAACAATCAAATTGAACTTTTACTACAGGACATAATGTAAAATCGCGAAAAAAATAAGACCTCTTTCATACATTTGTAGCTATTGACATTTTTTCTGGAACAACAGATGTTTTTTTCAGGTATAGACATTGACTCCATAGTAAAAGTTGTTCAGTTTTATATAAGTACACATAAAAAAAAAACTTTATTCATCCGCACATTTTGCAGTTGCTTACATAATTTAATTAAAAATATGTTTTACATAAAGAGTGTGCAGATGAAAAGAAAAGAACCTTCGCATAGTTGCTGTTAATTACGGTGTTCCCTTTTTTACAATCGCTCGTTGGCGTATTGGAGCTTCGGTATTGGAAACGATGACCGAAGTTAAGCAACGTCAGGTCCGGTCAGTCTTTGGGTGGGTGACCGTTTAGTGGTATTTCATCTCGAGCGTTTTCGTACTTCGGAAGGCACGTTAAGCAGTTGGTGTCGGATAGTTTCGCCAGATGGCGTTGGTAACTATTCGTTAAGCCAGGTCAGAGGCGGCATGAAAATTATCTGACAGCAAGTTAACCATTAACTTGCCTTCACCAACACGCAGTTGGCCCGCGTGCTGGAGTATGGCCCACTCCATCACCCTTATTCATGAGAGGAGGCCTTTGCCCTGCAGTGGGATTCTACAGGCTATAATTAACAATCGCTTATGATCTGAAGCACCCTTTTCCAGCTTCAAAACGAACTACATTCCAAGGTGATGTAATACATACTTTTTTAAGGGGATTATCTGACCATCAAACTGAACAACTTTCTCTATAGGATCAACATTGAAATCGCGAAAAAAAATAACAGTTGTCATACATTTCGCTCGAGTAGGTTTGCAGTTTTGTCTGGAACAGCAGTTTTTTTTTTGTGATTTCGATTTGGGTCCCTTAAAAAAGTGTCAGCATATTAAGAAGAGTCCTTCAACTCTTCGATTAAAAAGGACCAGGAAAAGAATTTCGCTCTGTTGCCATAAGTTGTCGCTGAATTCCAAATTTAAATAGGTAATCAAATTGACATAAATTTTTAACAAGATTAAACGTATGACGCCCCGAAATCAGTGACCGCGACTAAAGGGACTATAAATCTGGCCCAGGTGCGCCTTCAGGGGCGAAGAGCGTGGGGGCGCCATTTGCATACCAGACAGATTAAAGGACTCGATCGCGGCCCCCTAATTGAGTTTTCCTGCGGGCGCTGAGACTGTTTTATGGGTTTAGTGTTACCATAATTTGAGTATCGTCCTTCTACGAAAAAGAGAAAAATACCGACTGAAATTGGCGTCGGATCACGCATAGTATCCTCAACATCTCAGCCGATAGACGTCCACTGCTAGACATAGGCCTCCCCCAAGGATCTTCACAACGACCGGTCCTGCGCTGCCCTCATCCAAAGGGTTCCCGCTGGCTTCACCAGCTCATCAGTGGGGGGCGTACCCAACCCACACGCTACGCTTTCCGGTCAACTCATCATGTCGTATGGCATTTGTGTCTTCCTGCTTGGATCGGGAGAGAGGGCTTAGATTTCGGGACCGAGGTGTTTCAGCCAGTCTTCCGATCCCTCTTTTAGCCAGTGAAGTTCCTCAATTCCACCGGAGAAACGGCGCAGAGTGCACTCATATACCTACCACTTGGGAGAGGGTTTGGTCAGGTGCCCCGCAGTCGCACATAGCAGACTCTTTCAAACCCGACTTGTAAAGGTGGTAGTTGATCTTTCCGTGGTGGTTCTGAACCGGTTAAGCTTAACCCGTTCGTGGTTCCTATTTTAGAACTTAAAAAAGAACATGCATCGGTGAAGCGTTGCGAAAAGCTATGGACACTGAAGATAAATTATTTTCGTAAAACAGATTGCTCTCAAACGGTGAAGGATAACATCGTGAGGAAACCAATACAAGTGGCATAATATGCGTGCCTTTTCGAACCCTGATCCTCATGATACCTCATCACGCAATGAGTCACCGGCGCTTATGGGTATATTACAGTTGGTAGTCTGGTTATATTTCAATACTAACCAATTAAATTCAATGGAATTTTGCAGAAACAATCTAGAATCAAATCTCTATGCTTGTATGTTTTCCGATTTTCGGTTTTAATGCTAGGATTAATTTATGATTTGTATGGAAATCTTTCAGGATGCTTTAAAGCTATACATTTTAACAAAAATCGGACAACATACTACATGTATAGAGATTAGTTTCTACAGAGTGTTAGGGTGAAAAACATTTGCATTACTGTAAGGGTTGATTATACCCATGATACTGAACAACTTTTCCTAAGAAACCTAAAAATTCGCAAAAAAAAAAAAAGATTTTTCATACAAACGTTCGATTTGCTGATTGTATTTAGTAGGGAAAGATAAAAAAAAAAATTTGCGTATTTCTTATAGGTTTCCATGGAAAGTTGTTCAGTATCATGGGTACAATCACCCCTTAAAGTAATGCAAATGTTAACCCTTACACCTTGTATTTCATTGACATTAATTGTTTAAACTTCGTTATATACTAATAATTTCGTAATATTCCCTTAATACGTTTCTGAAATATGTCAGTCCCTATAAATATGTCTTATATCTGTTCAGTTTTTTCTATGCTTTTTCCTCTCGCATAACAATCAATTTGATGTGTCGGTAAAAATCATGTGATGCAATGTTGGTAATAAAATATCTTGGTCACCCTACCGCGGACTAGAGTATAGCGTGACCAACGCGTCCGTCATTCGACCCGTCCGGAAAAATTGCCGGAATTAACGTGGATACCGGACCCTAATTGAACTGGATGCCGATTTATCGTCCTACCGTTCAATGTGATGACCCGGTTTTTCTTTTTTTCCTTATTTGAGGGAGGTATTTGTCTGTGGTCTGTTTTTGGTTCGTCTGTTACATTAGACGCTATTAATTTATACAAGGTGTTTCATAAGTAAAAATAAAATTTTAAAACTCTTAAGGGGGTTGTTTAGACCGTCAAACTGAACAACTTTCACTATGGGACCAACAACGAAACCGCAAAAGAAAAATGTTATATCCCATACATATTTTAGCTCTAGTCGATTTGTAGAGTATAGAACATAATTTTTTTATTTTTCGCGATTTCGATATTGGTCCCATAGTGAAAGTTGTTCAGTTTGATGGTCTACACCACCCGGTGTCTACACCACCCTTAAAGGTTTATTTGTATTTTTGTAACACCTTGTATAAACTTTTCACGCACTTGTTATTGCCGATTGAGGTGCCTTAAGAAACATATAATATGCATCTATTAAATCATTTACGTATTATGTAAATCTTAACTATTATAAAACCGTAAAATCATGAGTAATAAAAAAGTAGCGGTTCACTTCATATAAATTTTATTATTTTTTATTTATTTAAGGCTTACCAACTAAATATATACCTATTACACATTCAATTTAAGTTACATTCAAAATATCGTACCTATTAAATATATACTAAAACTCAAATAACACTCAGTAGCGCGATTTAAATGACGTGCAGCGCCATCTATTGATTACAAAAACTACTGAACCGATTTCGATGAAACTTTTTTTGTTTGATAGCTTATGATCTGACTTAAAATCTGGTATATAATTTGTGCGAACGAAGACGCGGGAAAACCGTAACTAGCATTATAATAAAACTGTACTTTTTGTCTGTTTGTGCACGTTTCACTTAAAAACTAATGAACTGATTTAAAAGGGGTTTCTACAAAAGCATGGGGTTGTTTCGGTTATTATTTAAGTTTTATTTCAAAGAAATCAGTTAGTTAAATTAAAAGTTATTAGTTTTTAAAGTCAGTGGTCGAATGATCTGCGCGTACGAAGTTGCGGGTTCCGATAGTAAAACGTATTTTGGTTTTCAAAATACGCACAATTCAATATTGTTTAGGTCATATTGACCCAACTAGAATGGCGCCGGGCTATGTTTTCTGAAATTTGATTGAAAATTGATGTCTTCAAAGAAAGAAACCAAAAACAATGCAAAACTATAATAAACCAATAAGCGAAAGTTTTATACCTGAATGTTGATAACAAGAGTCCGTGAAGTAATCTCATCTAAACAAACATGTTCAACGTTCATTCATCACTCCCTACCCTCCTTCTTTACCTCACCCCTTTAAGGCTTATTCACCTAAGCGGAACATCGCGTTTGCCCTTTCCCTTTTCCTTAACCTTTCGTTGAATATTCTTCTTCTTATCGTGTTGGCAGCAAGCACTGGTGTTAGAGTTTTTTCAGACCACCTTACGGCTTCTGACGTGGTTTTAATGTAATGGCTACTACAACAGACAAAGATAGTAGCCGGGACCAACGCCATCCGAAGCACGGAATCATCAGCCTGCAATATCCTAGCTAACTGGGAAAAAAACGCACAAAGTAACATACCACTAAGTGTCCCCCGTAGGAATCGAACCCAAGACAAGTCAAGAGCCCAATACTTTTAACCATAAGACCACGGAGGCAGTTGAATGTTGTAGCAAACATACAAGGAAAAACTCGAAGCGGATATTTACTACAGCGACTGCTTATTCAGGTACGCAAGACATTTTTATGTCCATGAATGTATGTGCTATACAGCGTGTAAGGAAAAGTATCATTAACCTTTAAACCACATACTCTACCCATCAAATTGAACAACTTTTACAATGGGAACAAACCTGTCAAGGAAAAAAAAAATCAGCTGTTTGATACCAAAGTGTAGCGTCTGCTTGACTCAAATGAATGAGATAGCCGTTTTTTCGTTCTGACAGGTTTGCTAACATAGTAAAAGTTCTTCAGTTTGATGGGTAGAGTCTTAGATCAAACTAAAATTAATGGATAGGCCTTAAGTGCGTTAAGTTGAAGCACACTACTGGTGCACTTGGTCCATACAAACTAGCACCATTATGTGTCAAATCTAGGGCACTTGCATATAAATTTGAAGTAAACCTTTCAATTGTTTTGCCTCATTTTTCTGGCCCCTTTATAGGCTGATGATGAAATCACTGCTTCATCTTCTTATCGTGTGGGCAAACCCTGGTGTGACTTTTTTCAGACCGCCTTACGGCATCTGACGTGGTTTTTATGTTTCGACTTCTACCCCTTCTCCCTTAATACACTCCACATCTCTAGATAAAGGATAAGTTAAATTGCATTGTACAACAGATTGTACAGATCGACAACAAAAAACACAACCCTCCTTCGATCCAATTAAATCTTGTGCTAACAGATTGAACAACGCAAAAAGTAGCATCGCTTCGCTTGGTCTAGATTAGCCCTAAAATTGTTTATGATCATTACTCATCGTAACACTTTCATTCTTTACCTCTACGTGTTTTGAAAACGCTCAAAAACAACCATTTTTCATGTCAACAATTTTAGCGAGAATTTTTGAAATTTCGTTTTAAGCGAAGTTTTGACGTTGAATAAAATAAGTTTTGGAAGTTTTGCATGAACGATCGTTTTGAAAAATGATTCGTTTTGAAACCTATAAATTGAAAATGTTAAAACTACACTACCATAGATACTTACAAATGATTATAAATACTTTGACATGTTATTCTTAACATACCGATTAAAATCACTTAGGTATTTATTAAAACTCATCAGTGACTCATCACGCAACGAGCAATGGAGAGAGAAATGCTCGGCATCACGCTGCTAGACCATAAGCGGAATGAGTGGATTTGATGAAATACAAAGGTCGTCGATGTGGTAGCCACTATTGAACGCCGCAAGTGGAGATGGGCGGGCCACGTTGCACGTATGGATACTGAGCGTTGGACCTGAAAAACACTGGAGTGGAGGCCCAGAGAAACCACGCGTGGTAGAGGCCGCCTACCAGAAAGATGGGTCAATGATATAAGAAGACACGCGGGTCCCAACTGGATGCAGAGGGTGAGGGACAGGACGTCATGGAGAAATATGGAGGAGGCCTATGTCCGAAGGCGGACTGATCAAGGGCTATGATGGATGGATTTGTTACAAAAATAATTACAGGTTACACGAATACCGCAACAGCTACCGCTACTAATACCGCTTCTGTATGTTCTGTTTTGTTGTGCGATAAAGTACATTTCATTTGATTTTTTGAACACCATAGCATAGGAAATCATCTACCTTTCTGTGACACGGATGCTATCGCAATCCCTGTCACATATTACTGTCGTAGTAACTAATTATCAATCTGTAGGTCTACCATTAGTTTTCACCGTTCTTTACTATTATAATACAGGGTCCTTCTTAATATGCTGACACTTTTTTAAGGGGATGATCAGACCATCAAACTGAACAACTTTCTCTATGGGACAAACATCGAAATCGCGAAAAAAATATCAGCTGTCCTATACATTTGGCTCGATTAGGTTTGCAGTTTTGTATGGAAGAGTTGATTTTTTTTTCGCTATTTCGTTGTTGCTGCCATAGAAAAAGTTGTTCAGTTTGACGGTCTGATCATCCCCTTAAAAAAGTGTCAGCATGTTAAGTTGGATCCTTTAATATACAAGGTGTTACAAAAATACAAATAAACATTTGAGAGGGTGGTTTAGACCATCAAACTGAACAACTTTCACTATGGGACCAATATCGAAATCGCGAAAAAAATATTATGTTCCAGACTCTACAAATCGACTAGAGCTAAAAAATATATGGGATAACAGATTTTTTTTTCGCGATTTCGATGTTGGTCCCATAGAGAAAGTTGTTCAGTTTGACGGTCTAAACAACCCCCTTAAGAGGTTTAAATATTTGTTTTTACTTATGAAACACCATGTATACAGGGTGTTGCAAAGATCACACGTCAGCACTCCATCTACATAATTATAATGATAGGCCACAGGTGGGCCTTTAGCTTGTCACGTTTTCTGTCCAGCTCGCTGTATTGTAGTAACGTCACCAATTTTGTATTGAATTTTTTTTTTAAACGCTCACAGGCACATAAATTGTAATGATCCCAATCTAAGCACTAAAGACTTTTATTATGGAAAAATGGATATAACATCCATGACCGAACCGGGATTCGAACCCAGGACCCTGGTTTGGCAGTCCGGCGTGGTAACCATTACACCAACCGGGTCGTCATACTTTTACTAGCTTATTTCATCCCACTGCTGGGCAAAGGCCTCCCCTTCAATCCTCCAACCATCTCTGTCCTGGGCATGCTCTGGCCACGCGTCATCGAAAGCATCAAGAAAAAAATATATAGGTAGTATTAATCTAGCTTTAATTAGTAGAGTGGCCCCTAAAAGTTCAAAGAATAATTTTAATTTCAGAGACATTGAGCGAAAAGTAGTTTCAATGTAACACAGGATTAGATTAATACTATTTTTCGCTTTAAGTTTCCTCTTCTCCCAGTTATCCTCAGAATTCCATTCATTAATAAAGGTACCTACTCATTGATCATTCTGTTCACGGCCTTCTCAATACAAAAACTTTACATAAATTTCCATAATAATCCAGATTATTCAAGATAAACCGCTTAAGAACTCGGCCAATCTCAATATTTAATATTGAAAATTGTCTTTGTAATATCAATGAATAAAATTTTCCATCTTTTTCTGTTATTTTCAAAGACATTTTTATCATAGGTTCAGATTTAAATAAGCTTGTTGATTACTCCTTATTTTTGTTATTTTCATACCATTTAGTACCTATACAAGGTGTTTCATAAGTAACAATAAATTTTTAACACTCTTAAGGGGGTTGTTTAGACCGTCAAACTGAACAACTTTCTCTATGGGACCAACATCAAAATCGCAAAAAAAAAATTTTATATCCCATACATATTTTAGCTCTAGTCGATTTGTAGAGTATGGAACATCAAATTTTTTTTTCGCGATTTCGATGTTGGTCCCATAGTGAAAGTTGTTCAGTTTGATGGTCTACACCACCCCCTTAAAGGTTTATTTGTATTTTTGTAACACCTTGTATACGCTTTGAATTAATTCGTATTTTTAGGACCAGCCCATTTTTGCAAGTGCATGTCGAGGCGACTAAGGGGTACAGGGTTTTTAAAGCAGTGTTTTTATAGGTACTATACATTTTCTTCAACTATTATTGATTATAAACATATTACAGCCATGTTGTGCTATTTCGAAACAAATTAAAGATTGAAAAATTTTACTCGGGCGGGACTTGAACTCTTTTTAATCTATTGCGTCTTATTGACGCTAATAGATTGAAGTCGAAGCCGAGTGAAGCCATGGTCATAGACGATTTTTTTTCGCTTACTCTATTAGACTGGATACTGCCTATAAAAAACTGATTTTGACAAGGTGATAACCTTTCTTATGCTGTGCCATGGTGGTCCAGTGGCGAGTAACCTTGACTGCCGCGCAGGAGGCGATGGTTCGATCCCCGTCATAGGCCAAGTATTTCGCTTACGCTGATAGACGGAACATCAGTGTAACCGCGTATGAGACAGCGATAGTCATAAAATCCTATACAATTTGTATGAAAATAGATGTCTGACTCCGGAGTCAGACAGCCGTCGTAGAACAAAAAAGTGGCTACGTCGATAAGGACAGCAATAAGTAGCGATCTCCTTTTTTAACTAGAGCGAATTTGCTATGTGCATCTCTTACTGAGTGATATGACAAGACATGTGCTTCGTTCTAGTTCCTTCTCTTTCTACGATCCCCGTCCACGCCGACTCGTACCAATGAGTTTTTCGGAATTTATGTACGATTTGTAACACCATTGGCTTTTCGGTGAAGGAAAACATCGTGAGGAAACCTGCATGCTTCAATTTCGAGGCATGTATTGTGCCCACTGTCCATTATAAGTGGAGACGGGCTCACTATCCGTGAGAATTAATAGATTTAATGAAAACTTCACTAAACTAAGTATAAATTCTGCAGGTCAGTAGCCCTCTTAATCGAAACGCACAGTGGTTCAACCTCCAATTATTTCCAAACCAAAACTTTTCCACTTATTTCACATTCATCCATCAACTTTATTAATTAATTTACGAAGGATCTAATGTAATAAAAGCTTATCCATTAGGGATGGAATTAAATTTCACTTGGTTCTTAATTTCCGGGTTTGTTTAGTTAATTTTGACGTCATTAGCAGAAACTCTGCTTATGAATGGCCTAGTTGATTTACTTTGCTTATTTCCGATGGAGATTAAAAGTTTCTAGTGATAGAGTCAGTAGCGCGTTGCGGGGAGGTATGGAAGGAATGGAACACAATTTGAGGTCTGGGGTTAAATCCGCACGGACGACTTGCCATGTACCAATGAGTATTTCAAACTTTTGTACTACTGATTGCTCTCAAACGGTGAAGAAAACATCGTGAGGAAACATGCATACGCTGAAGAAGAAATCCTGATGCGTATGTTAAGTCTACCAATCCGCATTGGACACGCGTGGTGGACTAACGCCCATACATCCTTTAGGGTAGGCATGTGCCCTGTAGGGGGACGTTTATAGGCTGATGACGATGACGATGAAAAGTTTGTAAGTTATCGTTATTTGGGGAAGTGTTGTAAAGCTTTGTTTTTATAATATATATTTTTAGAAACAATAGTTCTCCTAAGTGTACCTTTTTATAATTTTAGTGTTGGAAATAGTCAATTTATTTAATGCACCTCAAAGATGCTTAAAAACCTATTGGAAAGTACAACAGTTAAAGCTAAACGTTCTGAAAATAAACGTACGTTCTGTTCGTTCTTTAAAAATGTTATTTTGTAAATTGTCCAACTTGCATGTAAATACCCCATTTTACCACCTTAAAAAACCTCAAAATTAAACAAGATGATTGTTATAGTTCGTCCGAAAAGTCAGAAAACCCGGTGGTTAACACATTACGCATGCAAAAAAACGGTGTCAGCTTTGTCCTCGTTGAAAGCTAACCAACCCACTGGGCTGTTTACCCTCACTTATTTTAATAGCTCTGGAATGACGGACCGCTGTTTTGTTAGACCCTTAAATCAACATTAATTTATTACATTTAATTCTGTATGCATGTTATGTAAATTTTATAAAAATGTTGTTTTAGCCGCGTGGTTTATATGATGACCCGGAATCGCGCATTTTGTTAGACCTTATAAAAATTCATTTAAAATAAGTTAATTCGGCCAACGTTCTACAAAGAAAGCAAAAGCCAGAATAAATAAAATTCCAGAAAAAAATTAAAAACTTATAAAACAAAGTAATTAGGTACGTTCTCGATAAAGCCTTAAAGACCTTGCCAACCATAAAACGCTCTACTAAAAGCTAACAGTTAATAAAATAAAACACTGAGCACTAAAGTTTAGTGCTTAAGTAGTTCCTAACGAGACATTGAAAGTGTTTCACGTTTGAAAGACCGTTAATAGAACGTGATATTTTCACGATTCAGCAATTTTCACAAAATAATAATCAATTTGTTTGCAATAATATTACTACACAGGTTGTAAAATTAAATGCGTTGCATATCGAACAGGGTGCCTTCATGATCCTCTGTTTTGGATCATCGTACTCCAGGCACTCCCTTGTACAGTCTGTCTATAAAGTCTTGGCAAAAAATGAGGGCGCTGTCTCCACGCAAGAACGTCAAAATCAAGCATAACCTGGCAACTCCACCATACTAAAATGATTAGTTCCTCAAACATTCATGCCACGACTTTATAGACAGACTATGTACACTTAAGGCCGATAGTTTTCAATGAGACAACAAATTAATATAGGTATGTCTAATACGTCATCGTGTTTTGTTATGTACCTATTGCATCTAGTACATGACTATAATGAGGGTTTGACGGGATAGTTACTACATATTAGACTTGGTAAAAAAAGAAAACAAATTCAAATCAAATTCAAATTGTCTGGCATATGTAAACTTAAGGCTAGGTTATCCCACTGCAAGCGTCTTTTTCTTGCAAGCATAAGTTTACAATTAGCCATCCCGCTCCAATTGAAAGCAGGATCGCAAAATAACGTGTTTTTCGTCAATATCTTTGCTCATGGGAGTTTCTAAGCTAAAACTTCTCCTGAGTTCACTAGAAATATTTAATGTATTTAGTTAAGTACAAGAATAAAAAGTTAAATATCAGCAGTTTAATCATAGTACCTATTGAAAAAACATAACAAAAAGGGGTAACTTTGGGATGTTTTTCTATCTAGTAAACTTAATCTAATCGTGTAATTGAGAACAGTCGCCCATCCGCCCGATCCTTAAATAAGACATAATTTAATTTCAGACTTTAAAACACAGTTTAAAACACTTTCGTTCTTGTTCAAAAAACGGCCTCGACGGTATAACAGCGTCTTAAGGCCGGTACGTTTTCAATGAGACAACAAAATATATAGGTATGTCTAATACGTCATCGTGTTTTGTTATCGACGGAAGGATTATCAACAAGTGCACATAATGATATCAATTCCAGTAAACAACTTAATCGATAATTTTATTGTAAAATTTTTATCGTTTAATATAATCTTTCGGATTCGTAGGTACGGCTCAACGGTTTCCGTCCCAGCTTCGCAAGGTTAACACAAATAAAAGAATCAAAATGGAAGGATTTTGATTCGGTTTTCACTAAGTGGGATCACACACGATGACGTATTGACGGAGCGGCAGACGTCAGTCAGTCATTTATGAAGCAAGGAGTTGTATAAAACCGCACGTAGAAGCAGGTGTTATTACACTTAGCTAAATTTAGACGTCTGAATTTAGAAGTTACTAAATTCAGAAAGGTGTGATCGCATTTAGTCAGTTAGGATTCTAAATTTAGAAAAAAGTATGGTTGCTGACTGACTAAATCATTTAGAAGCCTAATTAGAAACGAATTTAGGAAAGTGTAATCGCATTTAGCCTCCGATTTCAGTCGTCGCACTCTTGCCGTGCGAGCGGACGTGTGTTATTTTGAATGTGTAGGTACGCTGTGTACAAAATGTCGAAAGAGAAAGAAGCTTTAATGAATATCCTAGAACTATATAAAGAAATGCCCTATCTTTGGGATATATATCTGTATCCAAAACACGCATAATTTGCATCATTGCTAGCTTTTCACGCAGCAACAAATATTGTTTCACCCATGTTTTTCTTTTTCTTTTCTTTTTAATATCTATTGAGCCAACGGCCAGGGCTACAGGGCTGCTTTATGTTTGGATAGAAACGGGGCCATAGTACGTAACTTTACTATAATAATATATTGATCCTACTCGACACGTCTGACTACGTCGCGCTAGAAACAAAAGTGATTCAGTAGGTAACTAAATTTAGGAAAGTGTGATTAGAAGCTTCTAAATAGGTTTCTAACTGCTTTCTAAATTCAGACGTCTAAATTTAGCCAAGACGTCTGCCGCTCCGTCAATGCGTCATCGTGTGTGATCCCACTAATAGTTTCTTGAAGAATTATAGTAGATTACACACCGAGGACAGGAAAGTAAGAAAGGTCTCAGATCTCATGTAATCCTTGGCTTCGCCTCGGTCAACAAACAATGTGATCTAAGGCTTTCTTATTTACTGTCCGAAGTTAAGTATACTATTTTTCTCCTCGACCGAGGTGGAAAGCGACAACTTCGTTCAGCGCATCGGGACGACAATTGACGCTTTCCGTCTGGAGGGGAGAAAAATATTTAGTAACATAAAACAAATAAAGTTAGGTACATTAAAATAAAATGAAAAATATCAAGGACTTATAACTGACTTAACTTTAAATATGGTGCCGGTTTGGACCGCGCGGGTGGGTGCCAAGATGAAGATGAAAGATAAATAAAAAAAAATGTTTTCTATGTAGTCACTTTTATTTAAAAAAATGTGTTAATTGCTACGACATTATTAAAACATTTATTATTAAAATATATATCGATATTCATAAAATTAATAATAAAGGAACCTAAAACTAGTCTAACCTGTGGTTTATATCTTTCATTTGATATCCCACACAATATAGTAGAACATTTATTTTTTATTTTTATCTCTTTCTGCCCCCCCAAAACTGCCCCTCAATACAAAGATTAAGCTTTTTAGACTTTATTTATTTCATTGGACCATTAAATTGCTATAACTGTACCAAGTTTCAGCTTCCTGTGCCTTACGGTCTCCGAGAAAAATGCCTGTAACAGACGGACGTACGGACAGACGCCGAGGTCACGAGGTGATTCCAAAAGTGTTCTGTTTGCCAATTTTAGCACGGAATACTGAAAAGTCACATTTATAAAAAAATACAATACTCAAGTTCAATACTTTATTACAACATAAAGACAAATTGGTAGAATATAATTATGTTGACATTCAATAAAATAACAAAAACCTAGGATATGGTCACAGAGGATTGTACAGAGTAACAGCTACTCAGGAGCGTCAACTTTATTAGCCTATTCTTGTAGGGCGGCCTTAAAGGAAATAAATTTAATTGGAGTAGGTATGAAGGTAGGTAAATGTTTTATGACTCAATTATAAATTGTTTTTGTTTATTTTGTTTGTTATTAATTCATTATAGGCGTGAAAATATTAAAACAATTTACTTATCTTTTGTAGTTCTTAGACATATTTAGTTGTAGTTATAACTATGTATTTCATTAAAATAAAATAAAAAATAATGAAAACATTTAAAATTAAAATTGCCAAGTTTTATTTGAATGTAGTATTTCTTTATAAATGTTAACATTACTCTTCCAATAGTTCATGCACAGAGTGCAAAATACTTTACCATTTTTTTATTCGACTTCTACTAAATATAAACTAATAAAATAAAAATATCGAGCGTACAACACGGAGCGGTGACGGGCGCGCGGGTAACATCAACGATGTGTCACCCCTCACAGTCACACCTTCGTTTCGCCCGAAGTCACCCTCGGTCTCGTTGGTGAACCTCGTAGGTGAATGCGCGCACACAAACGCGCTGCGCATGTAGTGATGCGCCGCTTTTGCGAGCTTGTATGAAGCTGTCACTCTGTACAATATAATCCTCTGTGATATGGTGCTGGTTCGGTCTTTGTGGAAGGGTACCCAAAACGCTGGTGGCATTTTTGCCCACTACTGGACCATTTTGGCGTGGACCCCATATTTATTCATGTTACCATTCAATTGTATCATACATAATAGTTATCAACCATTATCAGAATCTAATTATAAAGGGGACCTTGCCAATCGTATTTCCTTTAGCAATGTACTAAATATCCGAGGTAAAACTTTAGGTCCAACACCATAAGCATTTATAAACTCCATGCTCCTTTCTCTGATAACTTCAGTAAATACACTCTGAAGGTCGTTGTCACCTGCCAAATCGTTTATTTTTTCCAAAAATTTATGGAGTAATAAACGATGCCTGAAAAGAATGTAATAAATTAGTTGGTAGGTTATCCTATATAGTAGGTTATACTACTATAAAACTGTAAATGTTTGTCAGTTTGTTTGTTTGTGCGAACATCACGCAAAAACGACTAAACCGATTTTGATGACACTTTTTTGTTTGATAGCTTACAATCTGACTTTAAATCTGGTATATAATTTGTGAGAACGAAGTCGCGGATAAACTCTATAGTCCAATCATTTTAGGGTTTGACCCTAACAATAATTCATCTATCGCTGAAACTTTGCAGTGTGATAAAGTAAAGTAATACAGATTACGGTTGACAAATAATCTAGGTTAAATTTTTTCCTATGCATTCAATGTTGATAAACAAAAAACAATTTAATTACCTACCTTGCTTGTGTTTCCCCATATGTAAAAGGAAAGTCAAATTGTAATATATTCGGTTTCGAAGTGTTCGGATACCAATCACGTATGTACTTATTTCTTGGTTTGGGTGGGATCCCGGCATCCTGAAAAATAGGTACAATGCATTTTGCGTTACTATTATATTTGATATTAAGCTTAACCCATTGCGTTCCGTTCAAGATCGGTAGAAACTATACTACTTATAGAGTTGCCCTATAATATGAATAAATATCTCGGACATTGTCACACAAATTATCTAGTCACATTTAAAGTTCCAGAATCTAGCCTGGACTTGTATTATGATAACTAGACAACGATATAGAATACATATATATATACAAACTACCATGACTCGGGTACAAATATTCATATTAGTCATACAAATATTTGTCCATTACGGGATTCGAACCCGTGACCCCCGGCACAGCAGGCAGGTTCACTACAGACTGTGCTGACGGGCCGTAAAAAACTATCGATACTATCGGTAGCCACGACATTCGTCAAATTCTTGTTTCGTCAAATTCTTGTTTCGTCAATTTGTGATGTTCTCGTATTAGTTTGTGTTTGTGAACAAGTAAAAATTATTCCGCACGCTTTTTTATCGCTGTTTTTTGTTACGTTTTTTTGTTTTGATTTGAAAATGCCGTTAGTTGTGATGAATTTATTAATTCGACGCCGCCAGAAGTCTCAGAGGCAGCGGAAAAGGTTAGTCTAATTTATTAGTTTATGAATGTCCGAGCCTACGGCTCGGTCTAGCAATAACGCCTCGGCTGTAATTATCAACTTACCGAACTTGTATCATAATGTACTATTTTAATTAGGTATGTTTTTTTTAAGTCTATTATTATAAAGAATATTTTCAATTATTTTTAGTTTTTGTTCCTTTTTGTCATTGATTGTCCATAAGCTTAACTCAAGCGGAAGTGACGAAAAGCGAATTTGACGAAACAAGGACTTGACGAATGTAGTATTTGACCAAACAAGAACTTGACGAAACAAGAATTTGACGAATGTCGTGGCTACCATACTATCGTTGCCTTGAAAGGTAAATAGATATTTTCAACAGTATCCATAGTAAAATTTTTTTTAAAGTAATTCTATTGATACTGTAGACTAGGGGTCACAAAACCGGTTTCACCGAAACCCGAAAAACCGGGTAAACCGGTTTTGACGACAATTTCCAAAACCGGGTTTCAGTTTATCCAAAACCGCGGTTTTCGATTTTTCGGTTTTGTCATACATATTCCCTAAACTCACTCGACATTGGCAGAAATGTAACGCTAAAAACAAGGAAAACGCTATTAGTAAACGTTTGGAGCTCCTCGACGACGCCCCGAGCAAAACACTATTAGTAAACGTTGGGAGCTCCTCAACGACGACCCGAAAAGTCTTTTTGCTTTTAGCAAAATGAAAATGTGGCAACTGACTAGGTACCAAGTTCTCGTATAAACTGCTCAACATGGTGCAGCAATTAAGGACGACTGCAGGATGACAAAAGAAAGCAGTGGTCACGATAAGAACCTTTAACGCCTACTTTCTCAAGTCTACAAACTGTTCGCCAAGCATAAGCATAAGCATATGCTTACGACTATATTCCCCGAGGGGGTAGTCAGAGATATTCTGAAACCAAGGCCAACTGTTCGCCAAGGCTCTGTGAAATTACCCTTTTCTTGGAAGAGCCGAACCGGCCGAACAGGCAGAGTTCCGTAAAGAATACTCATCGACGATAGACCAAATTCATGCAGTCAAGCAGCTGAGAGAAAGATACAGACATAAAATATTGACAAGAGATATGTGGATATCCTCCAGGAGCAGTAAAGTTATGCAGATGTATAACATGAGTTAACCTGACTCGTTCCCATTAACCAAAGAATGTGACCAGGGGGTACCATATCTGGATCATCAGGGATACCGCTAATAAGTCAAGAACAAAGAGACATGGCGCGTAGGTACTATACTAGTCATAAATCACTGGTGGAGTCGAATACGACGGCGCAAGCGGATCACAAATTTGATGAAGAAATAGGCAGGACACTTGGAAGATGGGAAGACGGCCGGTGCATGGTCTAAGACATTATCTAAGTGGAAGCCAAGAGAACGATGGAGGTCAATAGGTGACCTACCACCACGTTGGGCTGATGGCATTGTGAAGGTGAAGAGTTGACATTGGATCAGATTAGCACAGGTCTTTGAAGAATGACGCAATAAGAAGGATGCACAGCACAGGTATGCCCGCCCAGCAGTGGGCTGATATGGCCTGATTCGACTGATTAATTTTTATGGTGGTATGGATTGTTAGTTCAATCGAATGAACTAACATTCCGTACCTACTTTCGTAGTTATACCTGTCATAAGCCATCTAAATAGGTAAGATTTGTTGTATTTCAAAACTGATTATATTACTTGCAAGAAATGTGATACAAGTTCATCAAAAATGCTTCAATTGTTTAAAACAACGTTTTATTTAAAAAACAAAATGAAAACCGAAAACAAAACCGAAAAACCGGAAAACCGGTTTTGATATAAAATGAAAACCGAAAAACCGGTTTTGTAATATTCCTTCGGTTTTGTGACCCCTACTGTAGACACGTTGTTACTATTTTTCAAGGTCAACTGTCCATAGTAAGACTGTACTGCTCTACGGACAAGTGACACAGAAAAAAGGTTACCTCATTAATTATAATGATAGGTTTCTCTTTCAACGAAGCTGGTAGATTTTCACCGAAGTTGTATTTTAGAATGTACTCGTGTCTAGTTGTGTTGTCACTTTCTTTCCAATAATCTTGAACAACAAACACTGCTAGCGCGCCATAATTTGTGAAATCTTTTTTAAAAACTGAAAACAAAGAGTGGGTGAAAGACAATGGTATCGATTCGGTATTGCCACGACTTAACTAAACTAAATTTATTCCTGTCATTTTCTAACATTCGACTAAGAAAAGAGACAGAAAACCAACAACTGACTTTAGTGCTGTCAAAGTGACGCTACACGCCCAAAATAAGATGGCATCATAATGCACGCCATCTTATTTAAGTCGTTTTTGGGCGTGTAGCGTCACTTTGACAGCACTAAAGTCAGTTGTTGGTTTTCTGTCTCTTTTCTTAGTCGAATGTTAGAAAATGACAGGAATAAATTTAGTTAAGTTAAGTAGTGGCAATACCGAATCGATACCATTGATATCTTAAATTAAATTAATTTAAATAAAATAAATAAATCTAACAGCTCTTAAGAGCTCTTTTTTCTACTAGCTGACGGTAAACATAACTACCAAAAATACGACTAAGTTTATGAATCAATAAAACGTACAATGCCACTTAAAACCAACCATTTTTGGTTTGGTTGGATTACTGTATCAATTAGGACTGCAACAGTTAAATGAGATTGAAGTCTAAAGTATTTATGTCAATGGTGATAGACCATAAATATTAAATATTATGTTTTTAGCATTGAGAAATGTTAGTAGGTGTCTGACGAGTCTTGAACCCACCGTAACCTGCCAATTCAGGGCTGTGCTTTCGTAAAATTAAGCTACAGAGACGTTCCTGCCAACTTATAGAACCTAATATCTATAAATTATTAAACTAACCAGTTCGCAAGATCTTTAATTTGATATGAAATTTGTTTACCATAATAGATGTTTAGAAAATAACAGGTACCTACTTACATTCAGTTATTGCAGTTTCCTTGGAAAGAAAATCATTTCTAATCGAAATATTAATAGTTTCAATTTCAAATCGATACTTCTCAAACACATTCTTGACTTTCAGAATAACGCTATCATCTTGAGAACTGTAGTTAATTATCAACATCGCATTCTTGCTGTATCTAAAAAAAGTACACAACAACATTATTTAGTACAATATACGTATATAATAGCTCTCGCCATTGTCCCATGGCGGTAGGCAGAGACCACGGACCGCCACACGCTTCGACTGTGTCATATTATCTCTTTGGTCTCATTCACATTCATCATCTTTTCAAGCACTTCCGTCGATCAAGGTCCTACACACAGTCATGTCCTTTTCGGAAAAGATAATTAATGTGCATGCATGAATATGCTCACGACTATATTCCCCGAGGACGTAGTCAGAGACATTCTCAAGCCTCAGAACATCCACGTTTCACCAGTAGTACCGAAACTCTGTCCAGCAGTGTGACGGGGGGTGATCCCGTCGCCACTTATAATGCACAGTGGGTACAAATACATGCCTCGAAATTGAAGCATGCAAGTTTCCTCGCGATGTTTTCCTTTTCATCATTGATGTGATGGTATGTTTTTCTCCAAAGGCCTATTCCAACCCTACCTCTCACCTTCGCATGATTTTTTTTCATTTGTAAGGAATGTTGCTGACTACCGGCTGTTATATTATAATATGATGACGATGCTTGTGCTGACTGCTTGTTTTGTTTAGACATTAACGAATTAAGTATAAGTCAAATTAAGTAAAACTAATTTTACGATATAGCTTATTCTAATAAAGTCTTCTTTCATTCATTCTCTATACGTGATATCACACTGTTCTTGATTCTGTCAGCCAAAGTAATACCACACAAACATCGTACGGAACGCATTTCTTGGTACAAATAAAAATAATAATGACTCTACCGTAACATTCTCGGTTCTGCTCCAACTGGGTTTTTCTGTCTGTATTTATGTACATAATGCAATATAATACATTTAGGAATTAGCCACTATTTGCGTATCCTTTAGCGCTCTCACACACGTTTACGCATTGATGGAGCGGCAGACGTTACGTCTTTTGTGAAGCAAGGAATTGTATGAAACCGCGCGTAGAAGCACACACGGTGCGTCAATCCGTCACTATTTGTGCTCCTACTTGCGGTTTCTTACAACTCCATGCTTCACTGATGAGTAATGATGGCAGACTGACGTCTGTCGCTCCTTCGATGCGTCATCGTGTGTGATCCGTGTTGTTCTACGTGTTGGACATGCGGTGAGCGTGGGGCCAACGCCCAAAGGTTCTAGGTACAGCACTTGACCTACGTTTTGAGGCACTAATAGGTCAGATTTTAGATGAATTAGTAGTTACTTCGTAAAAGATACATCACTTCCTTATAAAATGATAAATTCACACTGTTTAAATACCTACTTCCAGACGGTACGCGTAAAAATGTATAGCTAGTGACGCTTGTTTTTACTTCATCCAGCACGCGACGTATTAGTCCAATCATTTTAGGGTTTGTCCCTGACAGTAATTCCTCTATCGCTGAAACTTTGCAGTGTGATAAAGTAAAGTATTACGGTTGATAAATAATCTAGGTTTCCTTTTTTTCGGACCTAGATTATTTGTCAACCGTAATCTGTATACTTTACTTTATCACACTGCAAAGTTTCAGCGATAGAGGAATTATTGTTAGGATGTCCATACAAGGAAACTCTAAAATAATTGGACTATGCAACGTTGCGGTGGCATATTGATATGGTTGCGGTCTGGAGCGACTTTCAGAAATCAAACAAGCGCAAGTGTAGGTATTTATCTCGGTACATACGGGCGAGTGACGTAGGTCTGGAATCACTTACCTGTCCAATTCATAACTCATCCGTGCCCTAGTAGTTATCCTAACTCCGCCATCGTCTCCACTACCACTGGCTACTTCCACTACTTCTCTATTTCCTCCTTCTATATTCCCTGGAGGTGGTAAAGTTTCTGCAACACTTCCCGGTTTTTTGCTATACGCAGCTTCATTAAAAACGCCTGCGTCATGATTTTCATTGTCGAATCTCAATTGTCCTTTTCCTTGATTTTCAAAAACATTCCGATTAAAATCTTCTTGTATTTTGGAATAACTTGAATCAACATTTTGTTTACACGCTTTGTAGCCATCTTTTGCATCTTTATATTTATATTGTGTCGTATTTGCTTCATGTAATTTGTTGTTTGGAGCCATTTTTCATAAACAAACTTCTACGTGTTTTATTTTAGACACTGACACAGAAATAAGTAATAATAAACACTTGTATATTAATTTAAGTATAAAATATAATGACCGAATCAAATATTTACTGTGTATGATTCAAAGAGTAGCTTATCTAAGGAGTGTATGATTGCAGACTGACTGACATAGATAGTAAATCTGACTGACTAACAAGTCAAACATCGTTGTGGACCATAGGCCAAGTATTTCGCTTACGCTGATAGACGGAACATCAGTGTAACCGCGTATGAGACAGCGATAGTCATAAAATCCTATACAATTTGTATGAAAATAGATGTCTGACTCCGGAGTCAGACAGCCGTCGTAGAACAAAAAAGTGGCTACGTCGATAAGGACAGCAATAAGTAGGGATCTCCTTTTTTAACTAGAGCGAATTTGCTATGTGCATCTCTTACTGAGTGATATGACAAGACATGTGCTTCGTTCTAGTTCCTTCTCTTTCTACGTTGTGGACAGTTATCGGCAGTATTGCCATCTTAGTTTTAGTAATGGGGGCAGTTGAAGAAGCTAAAAAGGGCTAGATAGGGCTAGATGGAGCACAAATTACAAAAAAAAGTCTTGCTTTACAAAAAAGGCTGAAAAACAACTTTACTAATGATTCATATTAGGTAGGTATGTATTTTTTTTTGTTTGAATCACAATAATATTTTCTTAAATTAAACTGAATTTCAAGAAAAATTTAACCAATTTAATAGGTTAACAAATAAATGACACACATCGCGAAAGCTCGATGTTATCATGGCTCAAATTTCTGATTTTGGTGCAATATTTTTAAGAAAATGAAAAGGGCCAGATAGCCCTTTCCGGGCTAAATCATTAGACAACGGGTTCACCTACAGTAAAAAGAGCTAGATCTAGCCTCAAAAGGGCTAAGGTGGCAACACTGATTATCGGGAATAAGATATCTTTAGCTCGAGGTTATACTCTTCTATTGCACCCAAAGTTACATAAGCACGTCTCGTTCCTGTGTAAGTGAGAGGAAGCAATTGGCAACTTGTGTACGTTAGAAGAGAACAACGATATATTATAGCTGCTCTGTGTTGTGACCTTCAACCGGCCGGCGAATGCGATGCTAGTAGTGACATCATAGCATAAGCATAATATGCTCACGACTATATTCCCCCAGGGGGTAGTCAGAGATATTCTGAAACCTCAGAACATCCACGTTTCACCAGTAATAACAAAACTGTCCAATGTGGCGATGGTGGGGGGTGAGCCCGTCGCCACTTATGTCATCAGTAGGTCTACCATGAGTTTTCAGCGTACTTTACTACTACAGTTACGTCACCAATTTTGTTTTAAATTTCGTACAGCGCTCCTAGTGGTTACGTTGAGAACTAATTTCTGTCATATGAATTGGCGACGTAACTACAGTAGTAAAGTACAGGGAAAACTCATGGTAGGCCCCCAGGTAACTATAATAAATGTTATCCCAGTTTTGATTTTACGTTTATAGTAGATTACACAACGAGGACAGAAAAGTAAGAAAGGTCTAAGATCTCATGTAATTGTTCAACAACAAACATGTGATCTGAGGCTTTCTTATTTACTGTCCGAGGTTAGTATACCTACTATTTTTCTTCTCGACGGAGGTGGAAAGCGACAATTTCGTTTAGCGCAGCGGGACGAGAACTGACGCTTTCCGTCCGGAGCGAAGAAAAAGACAATAAATTGTCTCTTCACTTACTTACTAGCATGTGCCAGCGCTTGCCGCACGATGGGGCGCGCAGGCGCACCCCGCACGCTGATCGTGGTGCACAGATTTTGTTCGCGTTGTGTGTTCTACACATAATCATTCAATGGAAGATAATGTTATCTACAAGACAAGTGCCCTTAAGGATATCGATTCCAATAAAACGATTTATTCAATATTGTTATCGTAAAGCATGTGAGACCTTTATGTACCAGTTCTAAGAATAAAATAATTCTTGGAAATTGCCAGCGTCACGAACATTACACTTTTCTAATCGTTTCAGAACTAACGATTGAGTATGATAGCTAAAATCAATGATATAGCTTACTGGCTAAAATTAGGCACACACAAAATAGGAGCAATATCATACTTCATTTTTTATCTCATATTATCTCTGCTGTTGATAAATCTGATTATCAACAGCCTCAAAAGCGCAAAACGCTTACATTTTACTGAGTTTAGAGAGAAGATTTAATTAAAAATTTTAAAAATATATTTTTGGACTCGTATTTTTATAACTTTCATTTGATATCCCACACAATGTAGTAGAACATTTATTTTTGTTTTTTATCTCTTTCTTCCCCCCAAAACTTCCCCTCAAAATAAACATTAAGCTTTTTAGACTTTATTTATGTCATTGGACCATTAATTGCTATAACTGTACCAAGTTTCAGCTTCCTGTGCCTTACGGTCTCCGAGAAAAATGCCTGTGACAGACGGACGGACGGACAGACGCCGAGGTCACGAGGTGATTCCATAAGCGTTCCATTTGCCAATTTTGGCACGGAATACTGAAAAGTCACATTTATAAAAAATACGATGTGTTCAATACTTTATTACAACATAAATTGATAGAATATAAATTATTACATTGACATTCAATAAAATTACAAAAACCTAGGATGTGGTGCTGGTTCGGTCCTTGTGAAAGGGTACCCATAACGCTGGCATTTCACCGAAAACTAGAATCTGCCCATTACTGGACCATTCTAGCGTGGACACCCATATTTATTCATGTAATCATTCTTGCATCATACTTACATAATATAGGTCTCTACCATTAGCATAGCATAAGCATATGCTCACGGCTATATTCCCCGAGGGGGTAGTCAAAGATACTACCACCATTATCAGAATCGAATTATAAAGGGGACCTTGCCAATCGTATTTCCTTATGCAAGGTACTATAAATGTAAGGTAAAAACCACAGTCCCAATGGATTTCTACGATTATCATGTGAAAACCACATGCAATCTCTGGAAGCCTCAGTAAAGACACTCAGAAGGTCGTTGTCACCTGCCAAATCGTTTATTTTATCCAAAAGTTTATGGAGTACTAAACGTTGTCTGAAAAAAAATCAATAAATTAGTAGGTAGGTACTATTATAAAACTGTAAATGTTTGTTTGTTTGTTTGTGCGAGCATCACGCAAAAACAACTGAACTGACTGACCGATTTTGATGACACTTTTTTGTTTGATAGCCTATAATCTGACTTATAATTTGTGAGGACGAAGTCATGGGTAAACTCTAGTCATTTATAATTGTACAGGGTGTAAGGGACAGACCTCCGCAAACTTAAGAGGCTCTTCATAGGTAAACGGCACGGCCGGGTCATATTTTGCTGGTTTTTAGAAGCTATCTTATAGTAATTTGAAAGCCATACAAATTATTGAAAAGTGTAGCAATGATCTTGAACATCTCGGCTTTATTTGCTATCTCACTAAAATATGATAAATGCGAAAGTTTGTGACGATGTTTAGATGTTTGGATGTTTGTGACGCAATCACGCAACAACGGTTGAACGGATTTGGATGAAATTTGGCACACAGATAGAATATGTTCTGGATTAACACATAGGATACTTTTTTAAGATCCACGCAGACGGAGTCGCGGGCAACAGCTAGTAGATCATATTTCTTATTTATCTATAAAATACATATGAAACCTGTGTTTAAAGGAAAGCCTAAATATTGGAAAAAATCTATATTATATGCATCTACTTTTTAAGTTGAAGTCACTTTTACTTGAGACACACACCTTTGTGTAGACAACATCAAGATCTAAAATTGCTATAAAGCAAATTTTTGTAAGACACATATATTTTAATGAGTTAATTATAAAATTGTTTAGATTTGGTGCGAATTCTTATGATTTTAGAATGCGATTTCCTTGGATTAGAAGGCACCACAGTGACATAATGAAGGACAGGCAAGTCAAAAATAGGTATACCTACTAAAATGACGTAGTTTAGTAGAGGTGAGGCGGCTCTGAAAGAGTCAAGGTCGTTCGGTCAGGGAAACCTCTTAAACGGTGAACTCAGACCATTAAGGCCTCTGCTATAATATCGCTGCGATTTAGCGATAATTGTTTCCAGTACATTTTGTATGGGGACGCGCGCGATCCTACACACTGCCGCGATATTATCGAGCGATAATATCGCTGCGTTTTTGCGATAATTGTTCTCACTATATTTTGTATGGGGACGCGCTCGATCCCACACACTGCCGCGATATTATCGCAACTCTTTCGACTACATTCAGTGGTGGGGCGCATGCGTGACGCGAATCGCGGAATCGCTGCAGTGTGTAAGGTGTCGCGATATCGCTGTCGATAATATCGCTCGATAAAATTGCTCTATAATATCGCTGCAATGTGCGGAGGCCTTTAAACTGAACAACTTTCACTATGAAGCCTACGTCGGGAAGAACCAAACCAAAGAACCAATTATTTTTCGTATTGTTACTCATTTAAGTTTACACCGTGTAAGACGTACTAAGGCCCAAGATATAATTAAGAGAGTCAGTGAGCTCAATCAACGGTGAAACAAAACGCGCTAGTAATACTTAAGGGGGTGCTTCAGACCAACAAACTGAACAACTTTCACCATAGATCGAGCAAAGATTTAAAAAAAAACCGTCTGCGTAAAAAGTGAATTTTAAATAATAACTGAAAAGACAAAAACAAGTCCCGTAGTCTAGAATTCTGTTATGTAATATTGAAGCGACTTTCACAGTCGGGACCCATTATTCGCAAAAGTTTAAAATGTTTAATGGGTCCCGACTGCTAAAGTCGCTTCAATATTCTAGACTACTGGACTTGTTTTTGACTTTTCAGTTTTTATTTAAAGTTAACTTTTTACGCAGACGGGTTTTTGATTTCTTAAATTTACTTTTTTATTTTAAACTTTTTAGTTTTTTCAACTTTAAATCATTATAGATCCTAAATGGTCATTCGAAATGAAAAATGGTGAGAAAAACCTAATAATGATTTTCAAATCTAGCTATTCAATGATATAGTGCTCTCGATATAGTGCGTCAACTTTAATTTTTTTATTTTTCACAATATGGCGTCTGGTAGTCGTCAGGGTTGAACTACACATGGCCGCACGCGATCGCCTTTTTCCGTAGCTCCATCCTTTTCGGTCACTCAAGAACGTCATTTGCTAGAGCATATAAGATAGACGGAACGCGATCGCCTGCGGCGTGCGATCGCACGTAATCGCGTTCCGTCTATCTTATCTCCGCATTTTTGTATGGGAGGTCCAACAATTTTTATCGTTTTTCGACCCATGTTACCCATGGTTACTTTGAGTTGTTTAGTAATTTGTCTTGGTTCTTTGCTAGAATAAAACATTTTCATTTCACGGAGATGGTTAAGACCATCAAACAGAACAATTTTCACTATGGAGCCAACCTCTAGAGAAAATAAAAAATCTGCTGACCCATACATTTTAGTCAAGTCGGTACTGCAGTTTTGTATAGGAAATAAGTGGTGTATATTAGACCTTAACATAATGCTAAATATTGTTGGTTAATAACAAATAGAAACTTAATAATTTTCAAATATCATAAACGGTTAAACTCTTTCGAACTAGACAAAAAAATAATAAGTGGCTTTGTTGACTCATAACCAGCACTATGTTACTTCTAAACAGACTTCTACTATGTTATTAATAAAGCAATATTTAAACCAATTGTATTGCTTAATATTTGACAAGTAATGACTGCAAAGTTGATTTGTTTGTTTTTAATTGTCAACTTTGCAGGTGCTATATTCTGCCGTGCTAATTAAGAGTGCAGTAAGGTGGTTCGCCATCATTTCGAGAAAATCGCGCCTAAAGTTTTTATTTTTTATTTTTATGTTTTTCAATCCTTCTTATGATTTTTTCATATTTGTTTTATTTTTACTGTATAGGAAAAAATGAATTGTTTTAACTGAGCTGACCTTCATTAGCACAGCTGCAATGTAGCGTTTTAAATCGCGAAAAAAGCATTTTTGCTTAGTACGCTCTTTAGCGTCTCTACCAGGCGTTCCTAATTAAAAGTGCAGTAAGGCTTGTAACTGCACTTAACGTTTGTAAGATCATATTTAACGAATGCACTGGGTACTTATTATAAATGCAGTAACTCAAATGTCATTTTTTGTATTAGGTATATTGGTAAAATCGTGGTACCAAGTGCTAATTTTAGTGCAGTGGGGATACTTGTTACATTTATTGTAAGGATTACGATAAGTACTAGTAATTAAGAAGATTAAATGAAAAGTAAGTAGTATCATACTGCAATTTAAAATTTCTCTTCCAATCGCGTTGCTAACAAACAATGCAGCAATCAATTTTACTGCACTTTTTCTTATTGTGCTCTATAAAGAACCCAATTCACTGGTGCTAATTAATAAAGCAGCAAATAACCATACTGCATTACTTATTAGTCTGAATTGACAGAAGCCTTTGAAAATTAGGTAATGTTAAGTGCAGTGGCTATGCTTACTGCACTTATAGTTAGTAATTTACGTGTCTGGTGAAAACCTTACTGCACTCTTCTTAAAGAAACTATCGGTTCTAAACATGCTAGCTAAATGGGGATCAAATCATCATATAGAGCTTATTTTCACGATCTCGAATCTGTATTTAACTCATTTTTTGAAAAAACCTTACTTACTGCACTCTTTGTTAGCACGGCAGTATTGACAAACAGCTGAGTTATTTTCAGCAGTATTTTATTTATTGTTAACCCTAACGTTTTATCAGTGTACGTATTACTAGGGTTTTTTATTACTCCCTGTCTATTGGCGTAGATGGATAATATAAAGCAAGACATAAATTAGCATAAAACAGCTATTTGACTTCTATGAGCAATCGTTTTTTTTTTTCTTCGTGGTATCCATAAATAATAGCCGTCATTCAATGTGGATAAATTATTAAAAACAATTTAACTAGCTACTTACATTGTTTGTAAGCCTTGAATCCCATCGAAATATTGAAATTCCAATATGTTCGGAAAATCTATCATATCTTTTGGCTTGAATAAGACATTGTCGTGCTGAAAAATAATTACAATATATTTGAGATTGCGCTTAATCCATTCCATTCCTTTGATACTCGAATTTGTTATTCTACATGTATGCCATGTTAGCTTAATCAAATTAAAGATTGAAAAAGTCGGGCGGCGAGCGGGATTCGAACCCACGACCTGCCTATCCGGGGCATGCTCCACTCCAACAGAGCTGTCGCCCGGCAAGCCACGACGAAATTTTCAATCTATATCATCGTCTTTAAGGGACGTCAGCGCCATCTACCAGAGTTATACAAACTACTGACTCACACGTCTAATGTTGCAATTAGAATTCATGCGATATAAATGTCACACCTTATTCCAATCGAATTTGTTATTCTACTAATAGTAATAATAACGATAGTGCTTTCGATAGGATCGATATTTTCAATAGTATCGATAGTTTTTACTTTAAGATAAATTGAGACTATCGATAGTGGTGCATGTGGTGGTGGTCTTGCCCTTAGTGGCCGATCACAGTTTGAGAACCACAACATTTCTTCATACGATTGTGAGGACGAAGATCGGACTAAAAAAGTAATGTTTAAAAAAAATATTTTTCCCGCCTTGTTTTTAGGGATATGAATTCAAACAGATTGTATGTTTTTCTAAAGGAAAGATCGTATATTTTCTTTTCATAGACCTTATTCTCTAAGCTATAGAAGTGACATGAGACACTAGTCCGATCTTAGTCCAAGAGGATCCTTACAATAGGGTTCGTAAAAAAAAAATTTCGTTTTGAATAAGTGTCAGTCCGAAACCGTAGTAGTTAGGAAAGCAAGAAAAATCATACATAAACTATATTTTATTATGAACAATATGCACTACAGTTTTTAAGGAAAACGATTATCAGGTAGGTACCTAGGAAAAACATTTTTTTCGCAACCTTCTTCCAACCCACCGAAAAACCGATCGATCTTACTGTGTACTTACCTCTCTAAAAACAATTATAGGTTTCTCTTTTAAAGAAGCTGGTATGTTTAGTCTGAAGTGGGACAATAGAAACCACTCGTGCAAAGCTATGTTTCCTGTCTTGTTTTCCTTATAATCTTGAATAACAAACACTGCTAATGCTCCGTAATTTGTGAAATCTTTTTCAAAAACTGGAAACAAATTGTTGGTGAAAGACATAGTCATAGTCATAGTAAAAAAAAGTAAGTTATAGCCCATAGAATCCCACTGCAGGCGTCCTCTCACGAATAAGGGTGAGAGGGAGTGGGCCATACTCCACCACGCGGGCCCAGTGCGTGTTGGTGGAGGCAAGGTAGTGGTCAACTTGCTGTCAGAGAATTTTCGAGCCGCCTCAATAGGCCTCTAACCTGGCTTAACGAATAGTTACAACGCTCTCTGACGGAACTATCCGAGACCAACTGCTTAACGTGCCTTATGAATATGATGAATATGATGAAATACCACTAACGGTCACCCATCCAAAGACTGACCGGACCTGACGTTGCTTAACTTCGGTGATCGTTTTTAATACTGAAGCTCCACTACGCCAACGAGCGCTTCTAGTTTAATAATAGTCTAGTCAAGTCTAATAGTTTATTGCTTCACGTGGTTACATAAGATGGACACAAATATAAATTAGGACATTGATATCTTAACTACATTCACTAACAACGTTCCAAAAATGGCAGAACCAAAATTGCTCCTAAGAGCTCTTTCTTTTTGTACTTGCTGACAGTAAACATACCTACCGAATTCGACTAAGTTTATGAATCAAATAAAAAGTAGGTATTAGTGCCACTCAAAATCATCCACACTTGATTTGGGTGGATTATTTTATCGAGATATTGTGTAGCCCTTGGAAGCGATGGTTCGATCCCCGTCCAGGCCGACTCGTATCAGTGAGTTTTTCGGAATTTATGTACGATTTGTAACAACCAATGGCTTTTCGGTGAAGGAAAACATCGTAAGGAAACCAGCATGCTTCAATTTCGAGGTATGTATTGTACCAACTATCCATTATAAGTGGCGACGGGCTCACTCCCCGTCACACTGGATAGAGTTCCGGTAGTACTGGTGAAACGTGGATGTTATGAGGTTTCAGAATATCTCTGACTACCCCCTCGGGGAATATAGTTTATGCTTATGCAATTTTTCGATTAGGACAAACATTTCCTAAGATTTTGTAAATATGGGATTGGAGTCTATAATATTAATCTCAATGGAGACCTATATTATTATGTTTTAACATTGAAAAATGTATCGGCCCGACGACAGCACAGTCTGAAGTGAACCTGTGCCGAGGGTCGCGGGTTCGAATCCCGTTAGGGCACAATATTTGTATGATGAATATCAATATTTGTACCCGAGTTATGGATGTTTGTATCTATTTAAGACGCTGTTATCCGGTCTAGGCCGTTTTTTGAACACGAACGAAAGTGTTTTAAACTGTGTTTTAAAGTCTTTAAACCAATTATGTCTTATTTAAGGATCAGGCTGATAGGCGACCGTGCTCAATTACACGATTAGATTAAGTTTAATAGAAAGAAAAAAATCCCAAAGTTACCCTTTTTTGTTATGTTTTTTCAATACTATGATTAAACTGCTGATATTTAACTTTTTATTCTTGTACGTAACTAAATACATTAAATATTTCTAGTGAACTCCGTAGAATTTTGAGCTTAGAAACACCCATGAGCAAAGATATTGATGAAAAACACGTTTTTTTGCGATCCTGCTTTCAATCGGAGCGGGATGGCTAATTGCAAACTTATGCTTGCAAGAAAGAGACGCTTGCACTTGGATAACCTGGCCTTAATATGTATTCTGTATCTTTGTCTAGTTATCATAGTACAAGCCCAGGCTAGATTCTGGAACTTTAAATGTGACTAGATAATTTGTGTGACAATGTCAAAGAATATTGAAATGACGGCCTGACAGCACAGTCTGTAGTGAACCTGCCTGCTGTGCCGAGGGTCGCGGGTTCGAATCCCGTAAAGGGACAAATATTTGTATGATGAATATGAATATTTGTACCCGAGTCATGGATGTTTGTATCTATATATGTATTCTATATCGTTGTCTAGTTATCATAATACAAGTCCAGGCTAGATTCTGGAACTTTCAATGTGACTACATAATTTGTGTGACAATGTCAAAGAATATTGAAAAATGTTAGTAGGCATCTGACGAGACTTGAACCCACCGTAACCTGCCAATACAGGGCTGTGCTTTAGTCCAATTTTCGTCCATAGAAAAAAATAGCACGTACTTACATGCAGCTATTGCAGTCGAGTCGGAAATAAAATTAATCAAATCATTTTCAATCCTAACCGGAATATATTCAACTTCAAATCGATACTTCTCAAACACATTCTTGATTTTCAGAGCGTCGCTATTAGCATCAGAATCGTAGTTTATTATCAACATCGCATTTTTGCTGTATCTAAAAAAAGTACACAACAACATTATTTGGTACATAATAAGGTAGAACTTGACTACTACACACAACACATAACATAACACATACTACATAACATATATTTTAGTTTTTACTGCTCAGTAAATAAGCCGTTTGAAAGTAACACTAAACTCATATTTTCAGTAATTCTGTTGCTTGAATACTATTTTTAATAACTTGATAAACTATAAAAAGTATCAAAACGACGACGAAAAATAATGACGTCACTATTCAATGTTTAGTACAATATTTCATAAAAAGCACGCGTTTTGACGATTGATAAAGAGTTGTTTATTTGACTAGTTGGAAACTCGCGGATTATGTAAGGAAACGAGGGTTTCCTTCCATGGTAATAAACTCAGTTGGTACGGCAAGTCCGTTCATTTCGATGTTCACAGTAATATTCCCTAGGTATTTTATTTAAAGGAAAAACATAGTATCAACCACAACTAAATACTATGTCTAAGGATTACAATCGGTATGTTAATGATTTTAATATTTTCATGCCTAAAATGAATTCATAACAAATAATCAAATAATACTGCCTCCGTGGTCTAATGGTTAGAGCATTGGGCTCTTGACACGGAGGTCGTGGGTTCGATTCCCACGGGGGACATATACCTAGTGATATATCACTTTGTGCGTTTTTCCCTAGTTGGTTAGGACATTGCAGGCTGAATCACCTGATTGTCTGAAAAGGATAATGATTCCGTGCTTCGGATGGCACGTTAAGCCGTTGGTCCCGGCTACTATCTGTGGTGGTAGTAGTCGTTACATAAAAACCACGTCAGAGGCCGTAAGGCGGTTTGAATAAACTCTGACACCAGGGCTTGCCCACACGATAAGAAGAAGATCAAATAATAATTAACAAAACCAAAAACGAACATAAAAACAATTTACAATTAGTAAATCATTTACATTTACCCCTAGGTACTCTAATTTTAGTAGATTGATGTGATCTGAGGCTTTCTTATTTACTGTCCGAGGTTAGTATACTATTTTTCTTCTCGACGGAGGTGGAAAGTGGCAACTTCGTTTAGCGCAGCGGGACGACAATTGACGCTTTCCGTCCAGAGCGGAGAAAAATTCCCTAACAGAATATGGGCTAATATAATCGTTGCTCCTAGGAAGCTGTTAACAGAGTGTCACTCGAGGTTGACGAATAGGATGAGGGTTTCTGGGACATTTAAAAACGTATTAAGCTGGAAATCCTAATGCAGTACGTCACCCTCTGAAACGTATTGAAGCAGCATTTATGCGTCCGGGCTACGGCCCGTGAAATACCTTCCAGAGATACAATTTAATAAATAATAATGACTCTGCAGTAACAGTCTCGGTTCTGCTCCAAACGGGGTTTATCGTCTGTATTTACATAATGCAATCTATCTATAACGTCACGCCTCATTCCGAATGGGGTAGGCAGAGCCCAGAGCGCGCCATCTACTACGATCCTTACATACCTCTTTTGCCTCATTCACATCCATCCATGTATACCTCTTCATACATGCCCGTCGGTTTCGAGTACTCCGCATCTGCCCTTTTTGGATAAGCCACAATTTGTGTATGTTGTTCTACGTGTTGGACATGCGGTGCGTGGGGCCAACGCCCAAAGGTTTAATAGTTTAATAGTTTATTAGGTACACAAACGACTACACATTCACAATAGGTTCTAGGCACCGCACGTCAAGTACTTTTCGAGACACTAATAGGTCAGACTACATCACTTCCTTAGAAAATGATAGATTCACTCGCTTTAATTACATACTACCAGACGGTACGCAAAGAAATACTAGTCAAGCTTGCCACTGCTTTGTTTCCCTTTTGAGCGAAATACCTAAAATGCACCATGTCTATGAAGCAAAATGCCTAGAGTCAATGTCTTAAACACAGGATGCCTATGAAGTTGTAAATTTCGATCGGTGCGCGACGTATGCGACGTTGCCGTCTGGAGCGAGTGTCAGAAATCAAGCAAGCGCATCGTTTACAATGCGCTAAAGTGTAGGTACTTATCTAGGTACCTACGACCGAGTGACGGAGGCCTGGATTAGCTTTACCTGTCCAATTCGTAAGTCATCCTTGCCACAGTAGTTATCCTAACTCCACCATCGTCTCCACTACCGCCAGCGCCGGCTGCTTCCACTACTTCTCTATTTCCTCCTTCTATATTCCCTGGAGGTGACAAAGTTTCTTGAACACATCCCGGTTTTTTGTTATACGCAGCTTCGTTATAAACGCCTGCGTCATGATTTTCAATGTCGAATCTCAATTGTTCTTTTTCTTGTTTTTCAAAAACATTTCGTCTTAAATCTTCTTGTTTTTTGGCATCATCTGGATTAATATTTTTCTTACAAGCTTCGTAGTCGCCTGCGTCATGATTTTCAATGTCGCTTTTCAATTGATCTTTTTCTTGTTTTTCAAAAACATTTTGACTTAAATCTTCTTGTTTTTTGGCATCATCTGGATTTATATTTTTGTTACAAGCTTCGTACTCATCTATATTTGTGTGTTGTGTTTTATTTACTTCGTATAATGTATTCTTTGGTGGATCCATTGTTTAATAAACTTCTTCGTATATTATATTTAGACAGTGACACAGAAATAAACACTTGTAAATTATTTAATAAAATATGGTATATATAATGACTGAATCAAATCTTCAATGCAAATAACTGCACTAGACTGATTGACTAATGCAATCCTTGGTCGTCACTATCGGGAATTATGATATCGTAAGTCCGTGGTGATACTCTTCTAACGCACGTAAAGTTACATAAGCACGCCTCGCTCCGGAGTCAGTGAGAGGAAGTAATTAGCAACTTGCGTGCGTTAGAAGAGAACGACGATATAAATGCTACGTGTAGTGACCTTCATTCGATAGGTAAATAAAATAAAGATAGCTTGAAGCATGTGCCATCACACATCTTTAGTATGGTACAGTCAGCATCAAAAGTACCTAAGCATTTCCGGCGTTCAAAAACATCTGAACAATTACACGAAAACAAACCCTATTTCCTACTCGATACCATTTGTTTTCAACTTTACAAACAATAATATGACATATAAATTAATTTGATTTCTTTGTAAGTTGAAATAAGGTTTGCTATCGTAAATTTGTTCAGATATTTATGAACACTAAACATACTTAGATACTTTTGATGCTGATTGTACATGCTTCAAGCTATCTTCTTTCATCATTGATGTCATCAGCTATTATTCCATTTTCCATGCATTTAATATTATTCGAGTTTTGATTTGACGTTCGTGTTTCTCTATAATTCGATTTGAAACGTTTTTTTTTCAAGGGCTGTATCGAAAACCAATTCGAGATACTATCGCAATAACAATATTTTATAAGACAAAGGTTATAAAATGTAAGGAATACAGGTATTTTTATTTTTGAGCCTACTGTGGCTCTATTGTAGTTCAGAGGGCCTACCATGAGTTTTCCCTGTACTTTACTACTGTAGTTACGTCACCAATTTTTATGACAGACATTAGTTCTCAACGTAACCACTAGGACCGCTGTACGAAATTCAATACAAAATTGGTGACGTAACTACAGTAGTAAAGTACGGTGAAAACTCATGGTAGATATACAGTTCAGCGCTGAAAAACAGCGCTGCCCAAACCACGGTTTTCGAACAGCACAGCTGATGTCACTTACCTTTTGCCTCTGGCCCCGTGCATTTTGTATACTTGTTTGTTTATGTACCTACCCAAGAGAAAGGCATTTGCATGTAGATATCACAATAAGATCACCATTTAAAAAAAAAAAAACCTATTTATAAACTCAATCTGTTTCCAAAAAAAATAAACATGGTTCTTAAAATGTTCTCTAGTATCCGTACAAAATATAAAATAAAGAAAATAAAATTTGACATATAGGTACCGAATTAAACAGTGTGTAAGTGGCAGCCTAGCAAATACTGACGGTGAATTCAGACCATCAAACTGAACAACTTTCACTATGGAGTCAGGAAACGTGGAAAAAATGTCAACTGTTTATATCTATATATGTATTCTATATCGTTGTCTAGTTATCATAATACAAGTCCAGGCTAGATTCTGGAACTTTCAATGTGACTACATAATTTGTGTGACAATGTCAAAGAATATTGAAAAATGTTAGTAGGCATCTGACGAGACTTGAACCCACCGTAACCTGCCAATACAGGGCTGTGCTTTAGTCCAATTTTCGTCCATAGAAAAAAATAGCACGTACTTACATGCAGCTATTGCAGTCGAGTCGGAAATAAAATTAATCAAATCATTTTCAATCCTAACCGGAATATATTCAACTTCAAATCGATACTTCTCAAACACATTCTTGATTTTCAGAGCGTCGCTATTAGCATCAGAATCGTAGTTTATTATCAACATCGCATTTTTGCTGTATCTAAAAAAAGTACACAACAACATTATTTGGTACATAATAAGGTAGAACTTGACTACTACACACAACACATAACATAACACATACTACATAACATATATTTTAGTTTTTACTGCTCAGTAAATAAGCCGTTTGAAAGTAACACTAAACTCATATTTTCAGTAATTCTGTTGCTTGAATACTATTTTTAATAACTTGATAAACTATAAAAAGTATCAAAACGACGACGAAAAATAATGACGTCACTATTCAATGTTTAGTACAATATTTCATAAAAAGCACGCGTTTTGACGATTGATAAAGAGTTGTTTATTTGACTAGTTGGAAACTCGCGGATTATGTAAGGAAACGAGGGTTTCCTTCCATGGTAATAAACTCAGTTGGTACGGCAAGTCCGTTCATTTCGATGTTCACAGTAATATTCCCTAGGTATTTTATTTAAAGGAAAAACATAGTATCAACCACAACTAAATACTATGTCTAAGGATTACAAACGGTATGTTAATGATTTTAATATTTTCATGCCTAAAATGAATTCATAACAAATAATCAAATAATACTGCCTCCGTGGTCTAATGGTTAGAGCATTGGGCTCTTGACACGGAGGTCGTGGGTTCGATTCCCACGGGGGACATATACCTAGTGATATATCACTTTGTGCGTTTTTCCCTAGTTGGTTAGGACATTGCAGGCTGAATCACCTGATTGTCTGAAAAGGATAATGATTCCGTGCTTCGGATGGCACGTTAAGCCGTTGGTCCCGGCTACTATCTGTGGTGGTAGTAGTCGTTACATAAAAACCACGTCAGAGACCGTAAGGCGGTTTGAATAAACTCTGACACCAGGGCTTGCCCACACGATAAGAAGAAGATCAAATAATAATTAACAAAACCAAAAACGAACATAAAAACAATTTACAATTAGTAAATCATTTACATTTACCCCTAGGTACTCTAATTTTAGTAGATTGATGTGATCTGAGGCTTTCTTATTTACTGTCCGAGGTTAGTATACTATTTTTCTTCTCGACGGAGGTGGAAAGTGGCAACTTCGTTTAGCGCAGCGGGACGACAATTGACGCTTTCCGTCCAGAGCGGAGAAAAATTCCCTAACAGAATATGGGCTAATATAATCGTTGCTCCTAGGAAGCTGTTAACAGAGTGTCACTCGAGGTTGACGAATAGGATGAGGGTTTCTGGGACATTTAAAAACGTATTAAGCTGGAAATCCTAATGCAGTACGTCACCCTCTGAAACGTATTGAAGCAGCATTTATGCGTCCGGGCTACGGCCCGTGAAATACCTTCCAGAGATACAATTTAATAAATAATAATGACTCTGCAGTAACAGTCTCGGTTCTGCTCCAAACGGGGTTTATCGTCTGTATTTACATAATGCAATCTATCTATAACGTCACGCCTCTTTCCGAATGGGGTAGGCAGAGCCCAGAGCGCGCCATCTACTACGATCCTTACATACCTCTTTTGCCTCATTCACATCCATCCATGTATACCTCTTCATACATGCCCGTCGGTTTCGAGTACTCCGCATCTGCCCTTTTTGGATAAGCCACAATTTGTGTATGTTGTTCTACGTGTTGGACATGCGGTGCGTGGGGCCAACGCCCAAAGGTTTAATAGTTTAATAGTTTATTAGGTACACAAACGACTACACATTCACAATAGGTTCTAGGCACCGCACGTCAAGTACTTTTCGAGACACTAATAGGTCAGACTACATCACTTCCTTAGAAAATGATAGATTCACTCGCTTTAATTACATACTACCAGACGGTACGCAAAGAAATACTAGTCAAGCTTGCCACTGCTTTGTTTCCCTTTTGAGCGAAATACCTAAAATGCACCATGTCTATGAAGCAAAATGCCTAGAGTCAATGTCTTAAACACAGGATGCCTATGAAGTTGTAAATTTCGATCGGTGCGCGACGTATGCGACGTTGCCGTCTGGAGCGAGTGTCAGAAATCAAGCAAGCGCATCGTTTACAATGCGCTAAAGTGTAGGTACTTATCTAGGTACCTACGACCGAGTGACGGAGGCCTGGATTAGCTTTACCTGTCCAATTCGTAAGTCATCCTTGCCACAGTAGTTATCCTAACTCCACCATCGTCTCCACTACCGCCAGCGCCGGCTGCTTCCACTACTTCTCTATTTCCTCCTTCTATATTCCCTGGAGGTGACAAAGTTTCTTGAACACATCCCGGTTTTTTGTTATACGCAGCTTCGTTATAAACGCCTGCGTCATGATTTTCAATGTCGAATCTCAATTGTTCTTTTTCTTGTTTTTCAAAAACATTTCGTCTTAAATCTTCTTGTTTTTTGGCATCATCTGGATTAATATTTTTCTTACAAGCTTCGTAGTCGCCTGCGTCATGATTTTCAATGTCGCTTTTCAATTGATCTTTTTCTTGTTTTTCAAAAACATTTTGACTTAAATCTTCTTGTTTTTTGGCATCATCTGGATTTATATTTTTGTTACAAGCTTCGTACTCATCTATATTTGTGTGTTGTGTTTTATTTACTTCGTATAATGTATTCTTTGGTGGATCCATTGTTTAATAAACTTCTTCGTATATTATATTTAGACAGTGACACAGAAATAAACACTTGTAAATTATTTAATAAAATATGGTATATATAATGACTGAATCAAATCTTCAATGCAAATAACTGCACTAGACTGATTGACTAATGCAATCCTTGGTCGTCACTATCGGGAATTATGATATCGTAAGTCCGTGGTGATACTCTTCTAACGCACGTAAAGTTACATAAGCACGCCTCGCTCCGGAGTCAGTGAGAGGAAGTAATTAGCAACTTGCGTGCGTTAGAAGAGAACGACGATATAAATGCTACGTGTAGTGACCTTCATTCGATAGGTAAATAAAATAAAGATAGCTTGAAGCATTATGTGCCATCACTAGGATGAGTCATCCTTAGTATGGTACAGTCAGCATCAAAGTATCTAAGCATTTCCGGCGTTCAAAAACATTTGAACACGAAAACAAACCCTATTTCCTACTAGATAACATTTGTTTTCAACTTAACAAACAATACATTTTATGACATAATAAATTAATTTGATTTCTTTGTAAGTTGAAATAAGGTTTGCTATCGTAGAGTTGTTCGGATATTTATGAATACTAAACATACTTAGATGCTTTTGATGCTGACTGTACATGCTTCAAGCTATCTTCTTTCATAACTGATGTCATCAGCTATATTCCATTTTCCATGCATTTAATATTATTCGAGTTTTGATTTGACGTTCGTGTTTCTCTATAATTCGATTTGAAACGTTTTTTTTTTTCAAGGGCTGTATCGAAAACCAATTCGAGATAATATCGCAATAACAATATTTTCTATGTCAAAGGTTATAAAATGTAAGGAATACAGATATTTTTATTTTTGAGCCTACTGTGGCTCTATTGTAGTTCAGAGGGCCTACCATGAGTTTTCCCTGTACTTTACTACTGTAGTTACGTCACCAATTTGTATGACAGACATTAGTTCTCAATGTAACCACTAGGAGCGCTGTAAGAAATTCAATACCAAATTGGTGACGATACTACAGTAGTAAAGTACGGTGAAAACTCAATGGTAGACCTAGAGTTCAGCGCTGAAAAACAGCGACAAAGCCATTCCCCCCATATAAGGAATTCATTTAGCGCAGCGGGATGAACATTTTCTTCCGTCCGCTTTCCGTCCGGAGCGGAGAAAAAATATTAAATAAACACAAAAAGAAACTCGACATACCGAATTAAGGCTATGATCATTTTGTCGCGTTACATTTTTTAAAGATCGGTAGTTGGAGAAAAGTTTCTTATAACCAACCCTGAAAAGGATTTAGTCGTGATCTTATAGCATTGGTATGTATGCCATATTATATAAATTGACAAAGCCATTCCCCCCCATATAAGGACAACTTTATGTGGATTGAAACGTAGTAAGGGCGTCGGCAGGCAATATATTACGGCTGACTTAAAGTAGATTCCGTTAGACAGATGACATTCCGACAAGATTTAGAAAGTTAGATTTATTCGCTCCCTTCCTTTGGGAATCATTCTGTTTTATTTAGACGTTTGTTTTCTTGAAGTTGTAATAGAAAATTCCGTTTCAGGGCATTTAAGGGGAATTTGGGTTTTTGTTGCAATTAATTAATTGTACGAACCTGAATGTGATGCAGCGTTTTTAGAATAACAACTTATTATAACTAAAAAAAACGTACACTACTGTAGAAATGAAACACCCGCGCGGATTGTTTTTTTGAACCTATTAAAACCAAAGTTAGCACGAAAAAATAAAAAATACGGTCGAGAAATCAATTCCATCTAACCTACCATTCATCAGGTGAAAAGTCGGTCTTATAAAATGGAACAAACAGTAGTTCAAGATTATTCTATTTTGAGATATTTGGGAAATACATAAATGTCGTAATAAAGAAAAAAAAAATTAAAATACGGTCGAGAAATCAATCTTGTAGGTACCATTCCTATCACGTGAAAAGTCGGTCTTATAAAATTGAACAAACCGTAGTTCGGGAGTCACGTTGCAGGGTTTGCCTCGAACACTTATCTCTCGCGTGGTGTTCGCGCGGTTCGCGTTTCAGCCTGCCACGAGGCTCCACAATCCTTCTCAGTTGTTCTTACTCAAAAACAATCCTCGAGATTGGATAGACACTCCCTCAAACTACTTGACATTGGCGGAAATGCGGTGCTAACGCACAAGGAAGAAGTCCATAATTATAAATAAAAAATAAAAAAAACGTAGTTTAAGATTATTCTATTTCGAGATATTTGGGAAATACGACGCTTCTTGTCTGTTCAGAAAACACAAGTCTGGAACAATCACAGCACAACAGATTTCATGCTGCAAAATGTGGTTAATACAAAAACAAGATAAAACTTCGTTTGTATGCAGCACATTTACGCAACAGTACTATTTACGACAAAAAGTGCAAGTAGTGTTGACCATTGTTCCAGATAACTAAAATATTCCAGTTACAAAAAGCATGTAGAGCTTGCTAGTTCACGTCCAAAGTATCCCTGTAAAAGAAATACCCAAATTAGATTAAATGCTGTTACGAAATTCTTGGTGCAAAACAGTATTTTAATCCCAACAAAATAGAGATTTCTCTTATCCAGCCCTGGAGTTAATTAAAATAGCATGCATGAAACACACTACATTTGGTGAATTTAAAGAAGTTGCAGTGTTTCATGAATTTAAAGCTTATTTTGTTAGTAGGTAGTAGAGTTGTATTGAATTAAATGAATGAAGAAATTGTAAAGAAAGTAGAAAAAGGAATGCGTTTGTGGTTGGGATATATTGAAAGATGACTTAAGGGGCTACCTGCCGGTTTTGGGTAATTTTGTAACCATTTTATTCATTAACTATGTCACTTTTTGAGCTGAAATTTAAACTGAACCACCTACAGGATATGAGAAGTGATGTGGTTTTTCTAGAAATTGAATAAAACCGAAGAAAAGGGACTCTAAAGTCACCCCTTTTATTCCAGTTGTAACCATTTTACTCTTACATTTTTAATCGGAACAAAATGAAAATTTACTATATTGTTCACAGTACAATTTAGAATGATGTGGTTCTTTTACTTTTTCGAAATTAATAAAAAATCATCGATTTTTTCAAGAAAACAGCAAAATTCTGACCGGAGCCACGCGCTCTTTCTCATCGATTAGTATGGAGTGTGAGTGAAAGGAGAGTGGTCTACGGCTGATACGCCTTAAAATTGGTTCATAAAAAGTGTGGATGGAAATGTTGATAAGGGCAGACAACAGAAACACACACACTGACAACTGCCGGACTGGACTGCAGGTGGTACGTATCTTGACCAAATTGGTGACGTTATTAGAAAATGTAATGTCAATTGTAACTAACCCATAAAGGTATTATACCAGGAATAGAGGAACATACAGCTGAGTGAGCGAGATGTACCTAGTGGCACCACTCTATAATAGAAAGAGATACGTGACGCGAGGCAATAATTTTGTCATAAATTAATTTTTACAACGTTTTCCGTGAATAATTACGAATCTAAAGTGAAATCGTAGATAATTTTATGAAATATACTGACACTACTTCATTAATTTATCCAAAATTTCACGTTAGACTCAGAATTATAGAGAATATTAGAATTTTTGAATGCAAATAGTCTCCAAAAATCATCCAAAAAGGTTTCATTTGACAACTCATGTTTGTTGCTCTATTCCTGTAAGGTATATAATACCTTTTAGAACTAACCCAACGATAATGTGTAATACGACATTATGTATGAGTCTATAGGAAGACATAGAAGTAGTCGTCACCCAAAGAGAAGATATACCCCTCCAAAAAAGCTAGAGTTTGGTTCGTTTGATGGAAAACATTGTAAGGAAACATTGAAAATTCTGATGCGTATGACAATTGGGAGAGGCCTATGTCCAGCAGTGGACGATGATAGGCTGATGATGATGATGATGATGACAAATCAGCCAATTTGTATTGGGTTTTCATGGTTATCTAAGCCTATGTCCAGTAGTGTACTGGTTCTATTATTTCCTATGATCGTCATCATCATCATCATAATTATCAGCCCATAGACATGCACTACTGAACATAAGCCCTCAAGGATCGCCACAACGACCGGTCCTGCGCTGCCCTCATTCAACAGGTTCCCGCCGTCTTCACCAAGTCATCGGTTTCCTATAATCATAGCGCTTTAAATGCATACAAGTAAGCAAAGGGTACATGTGTACAAAATTACTTCACAGAATGAAACCACTGTAAAATTCATTAGCATACAACTGACGCAAAGCTCTCATTAAAAAGTTGCTCTATTATAAAGTTATATGCATTTTGAAACTGGCACACAACTTCACTGTAAACGAAACATACATTTTCACTTATTTATGTATACTCACGACCGCTTTACCTTTTATGTGGTCAGAAACTTTATAACAACATAAACTTTTAAGTCTGTTGTTGTAGCAAGGTTTACTTTAAGCGTATTGTAGCTTTCACAGGGTGTAAGTGACAGCTTAGCAAATACTGAAACCGTGAATTGAGACCATCAAACTGAACAACTTTCACTATGGAGCCACCCACCTCAGGAAAAGCAAATACAAATCTGCTGCTCCATACAAAACAGCCGTACTATTCGAATCAAATGTATGAAACAGCTGATAATTTTTTATGTTTCCTGAGGATGGCTCCATAGTGAAAGTTGTTCATTTTTAGTGTTCTCAATGCATCGTTTCAGTATTTGCTGGGCTGTCACTTATACCCCGTATAATATGTCCCAATGTAGGGCACAGTAAGTAACACCTAAGGCTTATGGGCGTTAGTCTAAGCTACCACGCGTGCCCAATGCGGATTGGTGGACTTCACATAAGCATCGGAATTTATTCTTCTGCGTATGCAGGTTCCCCACAATGTTTTCCTTCACCGTATGAGAGCAGTCGGTACTACGCACATAAGTTAGAAAAGGTCATGGCGAATCTATCATAGTATGTATTATGATCATAAACTGTATTCTCGGAAATAGTCAGAAATGAGATTATAGTTCCGATAGATAAGTATTGCTTCATTGAAAAGCAATGTCGCGAAGTTGGAAGTTGTAGCAATGTTTCTTATCACCCCGAATGGGGTAACGGTCGAGAGTTTATGGCCATGTGTTACTTATCCTTACTAAAAACTTACTGGTTCTAGTGTAGTCTAAGCTGGGATCGATAGTGTGCGTTAAAGTATATGCTCACGACTATATTCCCCGAGGGGGTAGTCAGAGATATTCTGAAACCTCAAAACATCCACGTTTCACCAGTAGTTCCGAAACTCTGTCCAGTGTGACGGGGGGTGAGCCCGTCGCCATTTATAATGGACAGTGGGTACAATACATGCCTCGAAATTGAAGCATGCAGGTTTCCTCACGATGTTTTCCTGCACCGAAAAGCCAGTGGTCTTACAAATATTACACATATTCCGAAAAACTCATTGGTACCAGTCGGCCTGGACGGGAATCGAACCATCGATCGCCTCCTGCACGGCAGGCAAGGTTACTCGCCACTGGACCACTGGTGACCACTTTATGGTGTGTAAAAGTGAGGTGAAAAAATCTACAAAACCAGTAACGTAATATAAATAAAGGCAGCCTATTTTTTTGGTACGCATAGATGTTTTTCATTTCGTTAGTTGTTAATCAACGTCCGCTTTTAAATGCTTCGTAAAAAGTTACCTAAACGTAACATGTATTGTGTTTTTCACAGTATTTTTTGCACGACCCGGAATGTTAAATTGGGTGCTTTACTCTAATTAATGCACTTTTTCAAAGAGTTTTTAGCTTTATTTGGTTGTGTAGAAGATTTTGGTTTTACAATGGAAAAAGGTTAAACAATATCGTATTTCGTTACAGATTATAATTATAACTTATTTATTATATTCGTGTCTTATTTTGTGGCTCTTGTTTTTTCATTACAATTCGCTATGATCTTATTTGATAAAAAACGAAAAACGACCTAAACTTTTATTTTATTTATTTTATATTTACTGTTTTACTTCGAATAATAAAAAAAAAGTGGTAAAAATTAACATTTTTCACATTCCTTTCTTTGTACCCCTTATATGACAATGACCCTATGACACTCTACGTTTCTCTTGTTGGGTTAGTGGTATCTGTCTTTATGCCAAATTTTTAAAAGTGGTCAACGTAAAAAGTGTTCAGTAGCAAAGTTTCTGAAAAGAAATTAGTAGATTGACTGCTAAATGGCTTATAGCTTATACCGGCCTTTGCTTGTGATCATAAATTTTATTTCCAAGTCAATAAAGCAACCCAGATCAAGGATTTTTATTTCAAAGGGCTACGTCGAGACTGAGACCCAATAAATACCCTTAAATGGGAATGAACGTTGGGTATGGAATAAAAGAAATGAAAGTAGAATGAATGCAATTAAAATGGTCTTACGGATTATGTGTAGTAGGTATAACTTTGGTTGACCGAATCAAGATGATAAGGGATTGCGTTGTAAGTTGAAAGATATTGACTATTACTGTATACATAACCTTAACTTAAGAATTTATATTGTAATAGTCATTATAAGTCGTGTTATGCTGTAGAGTTTCTGGCCGCATCTTCTCTACAGCGACAACACGTTCCGACGCGGCGGTAGCTTAAAAAAGAATTGACGTTTAATAAGTGTGCTTCAGGCTTCCTATATTGATTAAATTATTTTTAATTGAATTGAATTGAATTGAATTGAATTGAATTGAATTGTAGTAACTAGGATTGAGAGGGGTATGCTCAGATGGTCCGGTCACGTAGAGAAAATGAATGAAAGACGACTCTCGAATGAAATATATCAAGCTATGGTGAGCAGGCGGAAGTGTTGGGAGAGGCCGTCCGAGGAAAACGTACCATAATCAAATCAATGGCGTTTTCCGAAAAGGACAAGTGCGTAGCAACCTCTATCGACCGACGAAAGTGCATGAACAGATTTTTTAATGTGAATGAGGCTAAAGAGGTGTGTCAAAGTCCGTGGTCTCTGCCTACCCCCATGGGACAATGGCGTGAACTTATGTTTGTTTGTATAATTAGTTGAAGAATTTGTGGAGTAAACATACCTACATACATATACTCACGCCACAATCCCAGACTACGATTCTGACATACTTCTCTCTCCTCATCCAATTTCATACATCTCTTCATGCACTTCCGTCGGTTGAGGGTGCTAAGCACTTGTCCTTTTCGGAAAAGACCATTTATTTGGGCGTAGTAAGTTCTCCTCGGATGCCCTCACTCGACTGTTCCACTGACGTTGGATTAATAAATCTCCCTAGTGAGTCTACTCTCATTTATCCTCTGTACGTGACCGAACCACGTAAGCATACCTCTTTTAACCTTAGTCACCACATCATCCTTCAACTTACACCGATCTCTTATCACACTGCTCTTGATTCGGTCGTTCACTGTAACTATTTTGGTGGCAGGTTACTTAAGGGGCCATAGGTCCAGACGAATATTTTCGTTGAGAAACGCGATTGCCGAGCGCTCCGAAAAGCGTGTGCGTGAGCCGTATTTTCGTATAAAAACAACTAACCAAAGTACTTTTTCTAGATTTTATTTATGATTGCACTAGTTAAACTAATGGTGAATATGTGAGTATAAATACCAACAATCGGAAACTATTTTAAGTTCTTCTAAACCGAGAAAAATGTTTTAAAATGCATGAAAATAATGATTTTCTATCGAGTGAAGTAATTCCAATCGTGTATTCAGTTGATGATTGCACTAGATGAAATATCCAAAAATACTGAGGTATGACTTTAGTTTCGGTAAATGGTATAAATCTAGTCGTAAAATAAAAAATAAAAGATTCCTCCGAGGTATTTCCACCTACTATTACGTCTTAAACGTAAATTGCCATCATTGTATAAACAATGTTTGTTTTGTTTTTGTAATGAAATGCCACCCTCATTAAGAACCGAAGAAAACAAACGAAGGTTTGGTAGATTATTTAAAATCCACCTGCTCAATTCCATTCAATAAATAGATAATTAGTAGTTAAATATTATTGTACTCCTTCCTTTTGTGGAGAAAACAGACACTGCTTTAAAACATCGTGTCACATCGTTTTCTCCAAACTGAAAAAAAAAAAGAAATATCAAAGATTAAGATAAAAACGCGAATATTAAGATCACAGATGAGAGTTTTGAGTAGGCTCCGATGATTTCCGCCTCCATGGGGGAGGAAAATTAAGAGAGTACATTTTGGCGGGAAAATGTTCACGACGTTTTACAGCCCCTGAATTTGAAGATAACATTATCACCCGACAAGCATAATTTTACGCTTAGATTTTGATTTTAGGGCTGTCGCTTTTTTAATCCAATTAAATTAACAAATTTCGTAGCCGATGGCGATTAATTGTCTCTGTCTACTGATTGATGATATAGAGGCGTGAGTATAATATTTTATTGTATTTAATATTTAATAATGATGTATCGAACAGACAATGCGAACAAAATCTGTGCACCACGATCAGCAGTGCGGGGCGCATACTAGGAGCGTCATGGTGCAGCGAGCGCCTAGCACAGGCTAAGTAAGTTTGTACCAATTGGCCTATACGAGTGTTACATACAATTCAGTCTGGGAGTCACCTCTAACTAGAGGTGACATGCCTCAATGGTACGTAATTAAATTTTTATTGAAGCTCTACTAGGTATTATTGTATCTACTATGCTGAAATAAACTAAGCTGGTAAAGTCATCGGCCGAAATTTTGTTTCTTTCGTATACAGTCTGTTAAATGCTTTTCCTATAAAACTGAACCACTTTCAATATGGAGCCAACATCGAAAGCAATGAAGTTATTGTGCTGCAAGACCCAAGTGTGCTGTGTGTGTCGTTTAGCATTAAGGTGTAACTTGTATGGAAATTTCACATGATCAAATTGATCGTGTAACTTGACAGAGGGGAATGCTAACGTGAGGTCGGTCCCTAGTTATATTGTCTAAGGTAAGCGGATATTAAAATATACTTTCTTATTCCTATAACGAATAACATTTCCACAAGACATTTGATTTCCTACCTTATGATATCCTCTCTATATTTCATTGTGCAAATGTAATTTTATTCGTCAACTTATTTACGGAGATGTTTTGAATCAAAAGAAAAGATTTACATTTCCGCTATTACGTATTCACAAAAGATATTTTTTGATGGATATTAAAATTGATTATAGGGATTTATGGATTTGATGCGATGTATAATATATATTATAGATGGATACAAAAAGAGCTGGGTTGGAAATTGTTTCGGCGATTCATTTTACTCCCTCCCTTTGGGATTTTATGGATTTTGCCTGCGATTTTGTTCTCGTTCCGGGATAATCTGAAATAAAAATGTCGTTTTCTTTAACACTCATGTTTTGCTTGACAGCCTAGCAAATACTGAAACGGTAAACTCTCAGACCATCAAACTGAACAACATTCACTATGGAGCCTATCTCAGAAAACGCGAAAAAAAAACAGCTGTCCCATACAAAACTGCTGTACCTACCCGACTCAAGTGTATAGGACAGTTGATTTTTCTTTGCATTTCCTAAGGTAGGCTCCATAGTGAAAGTTGTTCAGTTTGATGGTCGGAGTCCACCGTTTAATTATTTGCTAGGCTGTCATTTACACCCTAGTATGTTCATTTATAGACCAAGTTCAGTACAATACTTAGTATTTGCATGGGGATCGCAATTTCGTGCGACCACGGAAACACGTAGTTAAAAAAGAAATACTCACAATTTTTGTTTTTAGTGAGCTAACCAGGATAAAATAAAAACGAAATGTTACTCCAAGCTAAGCCTTATGCCTTAGAAAAAGTATATGTCTAGAATGAGCCTCACTGTTTTACCGTATAAAACAAAAGGGGCCAAGTTTCATAGGTTGGTGTGCGTGAGGCGCCATACAAATTATGTATGTGTGCGTGTATATGTATAAGGTTTAGGAACCAGTACTGGTTCCAATTTTTTTCGACTCTTTCGTATCTTCGACTGTCAATCTTGAAAAATAACTCTATCAAAGCCTTATGCTTTATTGGGAACTTCGTCTTGATAGATAGACGTATAAAAATTTGCTTTCTATACGCGAATCTAAACATATCCTTTTCGCAAAACGATAACCATTTTAACAGGTTCTTAGCGCGCAGATGTACGAAAGAGATATATGGAGCTAAAATGAGTGGAAGTGTCGGCAGAGGGCGCCCTCGTAGGACGTATTCTGATCAAATCAGTTGCGTCCTACAAAAAGGGGAGGTGCGGAGTACTCGAAACCGACGGGCATGTATGAAGAGATGTATGGATGTGAATGAGGCAAAAAAGGTATGTAAGGATGGTAGTAGATGGCGCGCTCTGGTCTCTGCCTACCCCATTGGGAAAGAGGCGTGACGTTATAGATAGATATATAGACAGGTTCTTAGCGCGTTTTTATAGTTTTTCGAACCCGTTAAAATGAATAACTTTAGGTTAATTAACCGCATAACGCTAAAAACCGTTATAATATTGTCAAATTACAGAAAAGCCAAGTTTAAAATGTTATTGTACCTATACTAGCGTTTACCCGCGACTTCGTCCGCACAAATTAAATACCAGATTTTAAGTCAGATCATAAGCTATAAAACAAAAAAGTTTCATCAAAATCGGTTAAGTCGATTCTAAAAAAGGTTGATTTCGAGTCAGGGATACCTAAAAACTATATCGTAATCTTTTTTTGTAAATATTATTCAATGTACAGACACACTTCAGTACAGTTTTATAATCGTTTATAATTCATATTCATTTATTTCATAAAAAGATATACAATAGAGCAGATAGAACCTAGAAACAAATAGGGGTTTTCAAAAATCCATTAAAAAAGAAAAAGTAGTTCCAAAAGGCTCGATAGATGGCGTTGACGCAAGAGGGGCGAGCGACCTTGCAGATAATAAAATACAAATAAAATAGTAAACATTTGAGTTTTTAAGTAAGATGAAAAATCTGAGCACATGCTTCGTCCACGGTTGCGCCTGACTTAGTGTCATGCATTTTTTTGCTAAATTTTTAGACAACATTTTTCTGTCTCGGTCCCGTCTCTGGTCAACGCCATCTATCGCGGTTTGTTGTTGTGTTTGTTGTCAGAAAACTCCCCATTTGACTGTATTTTCGTTTCTTTATTTAAAAGTATTTCTTTTGACATACCTAAGTAAGTGGTAGCCCTAGCTCGCTATCACGACGCAGTGTGTAAAGAGCTTATCTCCTCTCAAAACTCATTTCATTAAATGAGATGTCTGTTTAGAGCAGACTGTGAAATGTTTGCGGTAAGCTTTGTATGACGGAGATAATTATGAATTATTTGCTTTTTGCATTTTGGTAGGACTTTCTTTTGAAATGAAATGTCACGGCACAAAAAGTTTTACAACTAACTTAATATACTGACACTTTTTTAAGGGGATGATCAGACCATCAAACTGAACAACTTTCTCTATGGGACTAACATCGAAATCGCGAAAAAAATATCAGCTGTCTCATACATTTGGCTCGAGTAGGTTTGCAGGTTTGTATGGAATAGCGAATTTTTTTCTAGCGATTTCAATGTTGGTCCCATAGAGAAAGTTGTTCAGTTTGATGCCCTTAAACAAATATCAGCATATTATGAAGGACCCTATATGTATACAGGGTCCTTATTAATATGCTGACACTTTAAGGGGATGATCAAACCGTCAAACTGAACAACTTTCTCTATTTCTCCAACGCCGAAATCGCAAAAAAATCTGATGTTCCATACAAAACTGCAAACCTACTCGAGCCCAATATTTGGGACAGTTGTTTTTTTTCGCGATTAAGATGTTGGTCCCATAGAGAGAGTTGTTGAGTTTGACGGTCTGATCATCCCCTTAGAAAGTGTCAGCATATTAAGAAGGATATATTATTAAGTACATAACAAAGTTATCTTTTTCTAGGGAAACAAACTACCAACAAATTTTCAATGGAGGCAAGTCGGTCACTTGTTTTTCCTAAGCCTTCTTTATTTCCTTTTGTTAAAGCTCGTAGCTGGTTCTAAGACAGATTAGAATCATCCCACGCTCGCTGGACTTCATTGTTTAGTGTTGTGAATGGTCGCCGTTGTTGATACTGTATCTAAACTATAACTGAAGTGTGTGTGTACATTGAAGATATTTACAGAAAAAGATTACAATATGGTTTTTAGGGATCCTTGACTGGAAATCAACCTTTTTTAGAAATTTTGTTGTCTGTTTGTCTGTTTGTTTGTGTGTTTGTTTGTTTGTTTGTTTGTTCGCGCATCACGCTAAAACTACTGAACCGATTTTGATGAAAATTTTTGTTTGATAGCTTATGATGTGACTTAAAATCTGGTATATAATTTGTGCGGACGAAGTCGCGGGAACACACTAGTAGTATTATATAATCTGTGTCCTGGCATATGTTTTTAACAAACTGGTGGTCAAATGAAAGATTGAAAAATTTTGTCTCGTGCGGGACTAGAACCCGCACTCTTCCAAACCGGGAAATGAAATTTCGTTGTCTGGGTAGTGGGCTCGGTAGCGAAATTGGATAACGCACTTCCCCAGTTTTGGAGAGTGCGGGCTCAAGTCCTACCCGAGACTGTCCTACATTTTTCAATCTTTAATTTGATTCTAAATAGCACAACATGGCTGTAACATGTTTATAATCAATAATACTTAGTTGAAATTCAAACTGGTTGTGTACTTAATTCATATAAAAAAACCACACCCCTGTTTCGGGGTAAGCAGAAACTGGTGTAATTCTTCAGTCGATTTTTCAACCAATGTTTAAATAAAAATGGTCTCTGAATTTAGAGGATCAAATTCTACAATAAATGGAAACAAGCTTATCTCAAAACAGACTAAGCCCAAACTAAAACTTCTAACAACTGCGAAGGATAAATGCAAATTTAGTGTTTACAAAACAATGTCTAGACTAGATTGTGCCTCTTGTGAAAAAAGGTACTTACAAGTACGACTCGACTTGTACCCTTTTCTGAAAAACACTGGCATAGGTTCTCTAGATTAACTAGTTAACTATACCTGAAGGCGTAGCATGTTGCGCGTGATACGGCTATTTCACGCCTTTTATCTCGTTCCTTCGCGCGCAAATAGAAAGAGAGCGAAGGCGTGATAGCGCTGTATCACGCTGCCATGCTAGCCATGCAGTTGTACTTACCGCGTGCCAAAGTGAACGTTTTTAAGAATAAAACATTTTGTATGGCTATTCGAATTTACAACAATCTGCCTTTGGAAATCAAAAAATGCCCCTCGACATATTTCTAAACAAAACTAACAAAATGGCTTTTAGATAAATGTTTCTATTCGATAAAGTACTTTTTTTTTATTTCATGAATTATAAAATTTTGCATGACATTTTAAAATTGTATAAAACTAGCTTTAAATTATTAATATTTTGTATGTCCTATCTGGTAGAACATTAGAACCACTTTATTCATTATGTCACCTGAATGCACCCTATGTTCTTACAAATAAAGTTCTTATTCTGATTCACTAGAGGCATAGTATGATAACCGAAAGTTAAAAGTGAAACGTATTTCAGTGATATGAACAAATAAGTCTTAAAGTCTGTAAAATAAAAGTAAAATACAAGGTTATTACAATATTACATTGATAAAGCCAAAAAACCTACTTAATTTATCGCATTTCGCCCTATCCACATTTCGATTAGCCTTTCATTTTCATCAAATCACCAAAACAGCAACACTTCGGTGCCCAATCAGCCAGCGGATGAGTTTGACCTTTACGAAGTTTCAGAATTTCGTAATAACCTTAATAGTATTACGAACTTGAATGAGGTTTGCCAAGTTTCTGCTTAACATAGAAACAAGTAATGTGAATTTAGCCACCTGACGATCTTTAGGCGCAAAACATACACAAAAGGCATAAAGCGAAGGTAAGGCATAGGCGCGGAGCAGGCATGGTGCCGCTTCGAAACTTGTTGATACAAAATGTAATAATAAGAATAACATAGCAAAAATATTTATTTTTCTCACCACAAAACACAATATGTTAAAGATAGGTATAAATCTAATAATAATAATAGGAACATATTATGTAACTAGTCTTGTGGGGAGACTAGTAGCGAAAGTAGAATTTAATCGGAATTTCTGGCCACCAGCTCCTGTAGCATGACAGGGTGAGAGCGACACAGGACACCTTCTAAACGTTAAATTTAAGTGAGATACTAAAGAGATAACCACCATCTCACTTAAATGACGTTTAGAAGTGACTTGTGTCGCTCTCACCCCCGTCATGCTACAGGAGCAAGTCTCACCTTTGAATGCGGCGCGTGTCTTAATTATGAGCGGACATTGAAGTGGCATGCCTGTGCGTGCCATTTGAATATAATTCACGATACGCGCCGCTTTCATACATTTTGCATCAACAAGTTTTGAAGCGGTACCATGCCTGCGACGCGCCTACGCCTATGCCGTACCTTCGCTTTATGCCTTTTGTGATGTTTTGCGCCTTAGATGGTTTAGACTGCCTGATATAATTGTGGTGATATTATGTCGCCAAATTATTCTCCTTCCTCTTATCAACAATTAAAGCGGGTCTTTAAAACAAACAGCCAAAAACAAAACAAAACCAAATGTATTCCATTACGTATCCTTAACGCCCCCAAATTAATATTAATGCAAAGATGTTCAATGAAGATAATTGTATCGATATTTACATTGAAAAATTATTCATTGGGGGCGGATATAAAATTATCCTCTAAAAAGTGACAGCATATTAAGAAGGACCCTACACAGACTTGAAAGTCCGTTAGACTCTACTGAAGATTATAACATTTCTGAAACTGTTATAGTTCCTATTGTGCGAACAGTAGTCGATTTACATTAATTAATCTGGACAATTTTAATGACATACGTAGGTACTATTTCCTTCTTTGACAATATTTTTGCGGCATATAGCTTATGCATTTGCAAATGTTAAGTTTTTGCCAGTTATAACTTCTGCCGGGACGCGCTAAAATCTCATAATGCAACATAAAACCCAAAAAAAAAATGTAATTAAAATATAAAAGTTGGCAAATGTACAAACATAGAGAATGTGACTAAAAAGTTAAAAGCCGCTGTTACAACATTGTGCCGAGTCAGGGCCTTTTCATTAGCGCTATTTGTGTTAACCATAATGACTTAGTTCTTTCTTTATTTGTTGCCCTTCTTGTTCAGGTTATAGTTTGAAATAATTTTTGTTTTACTTATCTGACCTATTTAAACGGCGTCACATCGTGAAAATGATCTGCGCTAAACAAAGATGAACAGACTCTCTTGTCAATTTTAATTATCCTTCCGAATCCGATAAACGAAACTGTTATAATAGAAGATGGGTATTCGTACCTACCGGAGCTGGAGGATGGGCAGCAGCATCCTCTGAGTACCTACACACATTCAATCCAACTGCGATCGCCAACCCGCCTGCCAAGCGTGGCGATTATGGCAAATCCCCCCATATTTGGGGAGGCCTTATGTCCAGCAGTGGACGTTTATCGGCTGATATGATGATTTGTACCAATAACATCGAATGTTGACGATGTCATAAGGAATTAATCGCCTATTTGAAGACGTGGGTAAGCGGATCACAAAGTTGATCGACTTGGCTAGATGGAATGGCGGTCGGTGGAAAAAAGCAGTATCAAAATGGTGGCCAAATGAAGGACGGAGGTCAGTAGAAAAACCACCAGCACGTTGGGACGTGACGTGTGCGCATTGGATCAGATTAGCACAGGACGTGAGGAATGGTAGAAAAAAAGAAAGGCCCAGCCCATTGATGTTGGCTGATTTAATTGATTGATAAAACTGTCGATAGAACCACAGCTTAATTTTTTTTAACATAGTTTAGTAAGGTTAACGCTCGAATACTGGAACGCTCATTAAAGTTAAACGTCCGTTAAATCTCTTGCTATCTTTTACTGCGTCAAAAAGACAAAAAGGAGTAAAAAAAAAGTTACAGCAAGAGATTTAATGGACGTTTAACTTTAATGAGCGTTCCAGTATTCGAGTATCAGAATGGAATGACGTATCAACTGACAACAAAAAACCCTGCTTTGAATTTTGCATAACGAATATAGTAAAGACAAAATAAGGAACCGTAGAATTAATCTGAATTATAAATGAGAGTACTGAACGAGTTACTGAGAAAACGACCTCTCGTAAAATTTTCGGGGTGGCATCAATTTACAACTTAGGCTTTCTGTAATAAGGTATTCTTTATCCGTATGGAGGACGATGAGGTCGTAAATAAAACTCATCAAATCTACCTGAAACTCTGAAAGGAAACAGACAAAAAAAACTAGATGGGTAATAGTAATTCTGATTACAGGAACAATTTACAGATCTTACCAAATCTCTTCTCTATGATTGCATGTCAAGCTCTGTGACCATAGGCAATAGCAATGATTTTTTCCCAGAGGTGGCCAGGCGGAGGCTTGGTCGCTGCAATAAAACCGAAAACCTTGAGCGAGCGATGCATTTACTTTCACACCCTATATACTAAAAAATGGAGGTCACATGTGAAAAATTCTTCTAAAACAGAACAGTTAGTTTATAAATTACTAGTGAACGCACAAAAAATATAAATTTTCTCCCCTCCGGACGGAAAGCGTCAATTGTAGTCCCGCTACGCTAAACGAAGTTGTCGCTTTCCACCTCCCTCGAGGAGAAAAATAGTATACTAACCTCGGTCAGTAAATAAGAAAGCCTCAGATGAGATCTGAGTCCTTTCTTACTTTCGTGTCCTCGGTGTTTAATCTACTATTACATAGGCAACGGAGCTACCCTTTTCTGCGTATTGACACATACTTACTACATACATACGGATACAATACAGAACCTCTCTCTTTTAAATTCGGAAGAAAAAACGAAATGTAATGATCGTAAAACGTTTTATAGCGGCATCTAAGGAATTTTACTTAAGTCTAAGAATTCGGGTCATAATGAAGGTATTAAGGACTCAAGCACAAAGCCAGGTATTTCGTGAGCCCTAAACTTTGAAGCTTCAGTCTGTTTCTAACTTTAAACCTAGGTTTACTGACGAAAGAACTGGATTAAAAGTCGTTAGTTAATCTTTGGGTCGAAGAAGATATTAAAAAAGACCTTGGAATTTTATAACTTTCTTAAAGTAGATAAAATAGAACAATCGTCGGTGGCGTGTTGCGAAGAGCGAAGAGGTATGGATGAACACTCAATGACTCAACTATGAGAGGCCGGGTTCGAATGAGTTTTTTTTTTAACCTTTATTGAAGAGCTTGGCCTGAGGCCGCTCTGTGGGTTTTTCTGTAGGGTAAGTTCACTGATTATAATATTAAGACGCTGTTATCCCGTCGAGGCCGTTTTTTGAACACGAACGAAAGTGTTTTAAACTGTGTTTTAAAGTCTGAAATTAAATTATGTCTTATTTAACGATCGGGCGGATGGGCGAATGTTCTCAATTAATTACACGATTAGATTAAGTTTACTAGATAGAAAAACATCACAAAGTTACCACTTTTTGTTATGTTTTTTCAATACTATGATTTAACTGCTGATATTTAACTTTTTATTCTTGTACTTAACTAAATACATTAAATATTTCTAGTGAACTCAGAAGAATTTTTAGCTTAGAAACTCCCATGAGCAAAGATATTGACGAAAAACACGTTTTTTTGCGATCCTGCTTTCAATTGGAGCGGGATGGCTAATTGTAAACTTATGCTTGCAAGAAAGAGACGCTTGCACTGGGATAACCTAGCCTTAATTAAAAAAAACTGCTTTACGTACCTACTAAAGAAGCGATGGAGGAAGTAATTATGCGGAAACCTGCATACGCTGAAAATACATAACGTTACTATGAGAAAAAGAATATGATTTTTACATATCTAAATTTACAAACGACTGTAATACCGTTCGGTTTGGTCAGAAGATTTTTAACAACTATAGCAAGTTGTATCAAAGTTAACCGAAAGTACTGTAGGTCATACGTTTTCACGGCTAAACAGCTGAACCAATTTCGATGAAATTATAGCTTAACCCTGAGAAAAACATAGGTTTAACTTTTCCACGAAGACGAAGTTACTTTGTATGTGGTCACATAGTAACTGAAGATCATTTTACACTGGTGGTATTTTTCTATCCCAGTTTGTGCCAGCCTGAATTTTCCCGACATCTACAGGTTATTTCTGATGTTCATGATTTTTTTTCAGATATTGTACGACAATATTTTGAAATAGAGGTGGGGAAAGTATTATTTAAAAATTTGGAAAACATATTTTAGACTCGTATTTTATAAGCTTTCAAATTGATACCGCACAACTCATTGTAGAATTTTTTGTTGTTGTTTCACCCTTTCTACGTCCAAAAATTACCCCCCAGTATACAAATTCAGCTTGTTTGACTTCATTTATGATATTGGACCATTAAATTACTATGTCTGTTCCAAGTTTCAGCTTCCTATTACGGTCTGTGAGAAAAATGCCTGTGACAGACGGACGGACTGACAAACGGACGGACTGACAGACGGACCGCCAGACCAGTGCCTCGTCACTCCCGTTTGACAGCTGCGATGAAATCGTGACGTCACGTGCATCTTCCAAGATGCAGGCTGTCGCTCATTGACATAAGGCGCATTTTAGTTTTCTTTCCTGAAGCGCAAAGTTTGAAATTCGAAAAAGCCCGCGAAACCGGGTTGAGTGCAATATCTGTTACGGTAGTAACTATTAATAATCTGTGGCCAGACACCGAGTTGATTCCAAAAGTGTTCCGTTTTGCCAATTTCGGTACGGAACAAAAAAAATATCTGCTGTCCCATACATTTGAATCGAGTAGGTAAGGTAGGTAGGTAAGGTATAGATAATACCTACTTGTAATTGAAGCAAGAATTCAAAAAAGATGTATAACGTTCTTGCTTACAACGTTTCGATTCGATCATAATAAATCTTCCACGTTCAGTTTAAAACTTACTCCAGCGTTGTTTGTAAATCCATTACCTATAAATAGGTTTGCCCATCCCTTCCCTTGTTTACTCAAAGCGTCCAAATTGAAAGCAAAATTTATGAAATGCCATTAATCAAGCCTTATATTATTAGACGAAGGTTTTAATTTCGATTTAGAATATGATTTACCACGGTGGTCTAATGGTTAAGAGCATTGGGCTCTTGACACGGAGCTCGTGGGTTCGATTCCCATGGGGACACCTAGTGATGTCACTTTGTGCGTGTTTCTCGTAGGACATTGCAGGCTGAATCACCTAATTGTCTGAAAAGAAAGATGATTCCGTGCTTCGGATGGTACGCCAAGCCGTTGGTCCCGGCTACTATGTTGTTAGTAGTCGTTACATAAAAACCATGTCAAAGGCCGTAAGGTGGTCTAAAAAACGCTGAAACCCTTGTTGCCTACACGAAAAGAAGACTATCTAAATCGCAAAAAAAATGGTTGTTCATCAAAATTAAATTTTCACCATTTATTGTAGATTTCCTCACGACACATTTTTCTTTCACCGAACAACACTGTGTATTTATAATTATGAAGGTAATATCGAGCAAAGCCCTGAGACGTGAGAATTTGCCGCTTTGGGCTGATAGGTGAGAAGGGTACTGTTAGGTACTGTCCACACTAACGGGTACAGTCAGATAAAAAAGTCTTTATTCTATACAGCTTCCGCTCCGGCGTGGTGGTCCAGTGGCGAGTAACCTTGCCTACCGTGCAGGAAGCGATGGTTCCATCAACGTCCAGGCCGACTCTTACCAATGAGTTTTTTGGAATTTATGTACGATTTGTTACACCACTAGCTTTTCGGTGAAGGAAAACATCGTGAGGAAACCTGCATGCCTCAATTTCGAGGCTGTGTTGTACCCACTGTCCATTATAAGTGGAGACGGGCTCAGCCCCCGTCACACTAGTCAGAGTTTCGGTACTACTCGTGAAACGTGGATGTTTTTTTTTTTTTTTTTTTTTCCTTAGCCTGTTTCATCCCACTGCTGGGCAAAGGCCTCCCCCCTCATCCTCCACGCATCCCTGTCCTGAGCCAGTTCCACCCACTTTTCGTCGAAGGCATCCAAGTCGTCTCTCCATCTCTTTCGGGGTCGACCCTGACGGCGACGTCCATTCTCCGGGATCCAAGGTGTTAAGACTTTGGCCCATCTTTCCGGATGCAATCGACAGACATGGCCGGCCCAATCCCATTTCAACTTGGCGGTTTTCTCACCAACATCGGCTATTTGTGTTTTTTGGCGTATTGTGGAGTTCCTGACGCGATCTGTCCGTTTGATCCCCAATATGCTACGCTCCATCGCCCTCTGGCAAACCTTGAGTTTGGACTTCTGTGATTCTGTTAAAGACCATGTTTGAGCACCGTAGGTTAGGATAGGCAGGATACACATGTCGACGAGTCTGCGTTTGAGTGATAAAGGAAGGTCACCCTTCATCAGCTCCTTCATGAAACAGTAGCTCTTCCAGGCGTTGTCTACCCGTCGGGCAACTTCTTTGTCCTGCCTGTTCTCGAAGGAGACTACTTGGCCCAAATAGACATACTCGTCAACATAATGTATTATCTGCCCATCTACCTCGACCCTACGTTTGGTGGTGTTGGTCATTAGTTGTGTCTTAGATCTGTTCATGGTCAGTCCAACTTCAAGGCTAGCCGTGCTAAGGTCTTGGAGCATTTTCTCTAGTTCTGGCGCAGTTCGAGAGAAAATGACAATGTCATCGGCGAAACGGAGATTTGTTAATCTCTTGTTGCCAACGACAATACCCCTTGTTTCCCACGGGACCGCCAACTTCCTGAAAATCTCCTCGAGGGTGCTGGTAAATAGTTTTGGAGAGAGAGGGTCCCCCTGTTTAACCCCTTTTTGTATTTTAAATGTTTGTCCTGCAGAATCTATCCTAATGTTCGCTGTGCTATTATTGTAAATATGCTGAATGAGGTTGATATACGTTTTTTCTATATTTTGGTTACGAAGTGCTGTGAATATTGCCGGGTGTAGTACACTGTCGAAAGCCTTGGAATAGTCGACAAACGCCAAGTACAATGGGCTATTGAATTCATTCGACTTTTCGATAACTTGGTTTAGGGCATGCAGGTGGTCAGTAGTGGAGAATGCGGGACGAAAACCGGCTTGTTCCGGAGGCTGGTGTACGTCAAGTGGATGTTTTGAGGTATCAAAATATCTCTGACTACCCCCGCGGGGAATATAGTCATGATCACATTCTTCCGCCCCGGTTTTGCCCGATCATCATCCAGGGCACACGTCTACTCTCAAGGAGGGCGTATAGGCATTAGTCCACTAGGCGTGCTCAATACGGATTGGTAGACTTCACATACGAATTAGAATTTCTTTTTCAGCGTATGTAGGGTGCGACCTGGTGAAGTCGGCGAGAACCTGTTGGATGAGGGCAGTGCAGGACGAGTCGTTGTGGCGATCCTTGGGGGAGGCCTATGTCCAGCAGTGGACGTCGTTCGGATGATGATAATCATAATATAGGTTTCCTCATGATGTTCTCCTTCACCGTTTGACAGCAGTCGGTTTACGTACATAAGTGTAAAGAGCTCATTGGTACATTGTATCTGTGTCCATACTTCTCCACTAATAATATACTACTACGGAACTATAATCTATACTGTATACTTAATATTATAAAGAGGAAAGATTTGATTTTTTGTTTGTTTGTTTGTAATGAATAGGCTCTGAAACTACTGGACCGATCTGAATAATTACCATTAGAATACTTTCACCATTAGAATGCTACATTATCAGTAAAAATAAGCTATAAAAAACGGCCAAGTGTGTGTCGGGAAGATTCTTAGGTACGAAGCGGTCCTCTAGTACGTACGTATACGTTCCTATTATCTTTTAATATACTTAATTCAGCCATTAATTTTCGTTACTAACGTCAGCTTACTATCAGGTATTTTGGTTGCCATCAAATGTTGGGCCCTTGTATCATAACTAACAGCATTACAGGAGCCCTGTATAATAAGGGTTCCGTACTAATGAACGGATAGTTGTCAGTGCCTTCATTAACTTACTGCTATATGGTTAGTTAGTTGCGGTGCCTTAATTGAGCTTTATTTTCCCTTTCACGTCGTATTTGTTAGTTGGGAGCTTGGGGGTATTTTATGAAAATTTGGGAAAGAAGTAATAAATATTACTACCCGTGGTCTGTGTGAAATATGCGCGTGTATCACATACACAGAAAGAAATAATAAATATTTACTAGGAGTCACGTTGCAGTAATTGACCCGAGCACACGTCTCGCGTGGTTTTCGCGCGTCGCGATTTTGCCTGCCACGAGGCTCCGCAATCCTCAATCTCTTCTTGTTCTTGAACAAAAACAGTCCCTGAGATTGGGATAGATACTCCCATAAATTACACTTGACACTGGCGGAAATGCGGTGCTACGCACAAGCAAAAAGCCATTAATTATAAATAAAAAAAAAATATATATATATAGGTGCAGGAGGGCCTTCATCGCAAACAGATCACTGCTTAATAGTAGAACTACCGAGATTACACAGAACTAGCGATCCGTCGAGTTATGCGGTGGTGCAGCCATTCCTATTCAAATCTTCAACTGAACTCCTCTTGACATTGCTGTCAACCACCTTTACCGACACCCGACGTTCCACTAGACCGACACCAGGCGGCGCTGTAGCAAGGCACCGTCATTAGTGTGCGATCTTGTTCTGTTTTAACTTGAGAGATGGCGCCAGGTGCCGTAGAGGGATGGCACCAGGCGCCGTCACGGCCAGACTGACTGTCGACCGTCCTCGGGCGTATCTTACTGCGGCCCTGCAAGAAACAAGCAAATATCAACCATACGGCAGATCTGAATTCCCGCTCGTCCAGCCTGACAACAATCTCGCATCATCGTCAGACTGCATCTCGACATGTTCTTCACCGTTGGGCCGGGTGCGTCCATTCTACCAACCAAAAAGGTGTGGCACGGACGGCCAATCTCACAACAACCTGGACAGACGAGTGCGTCCCTCCAACCAACCCCCACACATAAGGGGTATGGCTCGGACGACACTACGACGGCCAGAATTGCTTTCACCGCGCCGCTACTCCATCAATTATCTTATCACATAGCAACTTTGACTAGGTACTTATATGAGGACTAGTAACGCGTGTAATTCTTCTTACAAACATTTCTTCCACTTTTTGCGGGGGCGAGGTAATATGCAATCCGCAACTTTGGATTTTATTCCCCATAATTTTAGATTCTAATTTTGAATGTCAAAAATCATGAAAAGCAATCTCATGTGAACCCCAAACGTTCTAGATTCGAAGTTATTTATTTCGCAATTATAGGCTGTCTCGTTTAGTGATAAGGTATAAAATTGAATGTAAACTGCACATGATCAATTGATCTTATACCGTGGCAGATTTGCGGGGAAATGCTACCGCAAGGCGAGTCCCTCATATAAGTAGTCAATGCATAGCATAGAATTCCGTTTCCAAAAACACGGGCCATTAAGGTGACCCGTGTTAACTGTAACGTCTTCTGGCGCCGTCATGGCACATCCAGAAAAAGGCGGGCTCACCGCGGATCATGCTTTCGAGGTACCTCTGGACATTCATTGTTCACATTGATTAACCTCCTTCACTTGACAAGAACTCTTCTACTGCTTTTTCGGTCTGATCGGATGGTAGTCATGCGTCCTGGCATTTTTAGACATTCTCACATAGATTACCAAGGTAGTGCAAACATAAGCACCAGAATTTAGGCCGAACCTGCATTGTGGTGATTAGACAACAACATAAAATACATCTTTATGGACACAAACAACCATATCGGAAATCACAAGACCTACGACGCTGCGCTGCGCCACTGATAAAGTACAAACATCGGCCAACATGAGAGCAAGACTTACTGTATGCTAACCACATCTTTGAAGTCTGTAGTTATCTTATCCGTCAACCATGGAGCCACTACAGCTAGACTACAACGTCAAGAAATAATTGCCGAAAGACTCAAGAAAACAGCCATTGGCTTTAAAAGGGTCTCACGGCAAACTGAACAGTTTATCAAATACGCCGTATCAAAAAAAACTGAACGTCATACATATAGCAAGAGTTTCAGGATAAACATACCAAGTTTATGATAAAGACAGTTCAAGGTCAACCCACAAAGAAATACTCTCGGAAACGGACGAAGCAATTAGTTATCAATTATCTCAACGTCGAGACACTAAGCACTAACATGCACTTTCGCACAGAACCAGAAGAAGAAGTTTCACATTATTACTTTTTTAAGGAGGTCGACTAATATGGATTGTTATTGCAACTGTACTCTTCTATAATCCGTGACTGGAAGAAATAATTTCGGCGATTTAGGTATGTTCAATAGTAAAACAACATGTGCATGATTTGATGCTCTGAGAAAAGCCGCATAATAATGGCTATTTGGACTCTGTTTTGGGTTATGGCATTGTGACCTCGGCAATTTTTGTACGGACAAACCACATTTTTCTAATCCATAAACTGCATCGGGCTATATTCGGCATTGGCTGTAATGATTCATGCATCCCGTACATATTTAAATTAAATACCAGATAGGTACGTGTTATTGCAGTTTAAATAATAACATCTTTACCAACAAAAGCAGGGAATTAGAAACCTCGTGTAAATCTGACATTAGAACGTAGTAATTTTATGCTCTTTGACTTACATTGGCTCCCAAAAGAAAAAGCTCCCATATTTATGTCTACACATTGACCACGAAGTTAGAAAAGGAAACCTGAGATACCACCACCATCATAATATTGTCCAAACTAAATATAGCACACCATCTTACAACAGAACCACGAGTTCGGAAACGGATTATCCAACAGTTACCTACTACCGTAACAGATAGGTATCGCACTCATCCCAGTTTCGCGCGCTTTTCTAATTTCAAACTTTGGTCTTCAGAAACGAGAACTAAAATGCGACTTATATCAAAACGCGACACCCTGTACCTCATGGTTATGAGATACAAGGCGCCGTAGGTAAGAATTTATCGCAGCTGACAAACGCGAGTGACGAAGAACTGGTTAGGCGCATTGAGTAATTATGTATAGAGCAGACAACGCGAACAAAATCTGTGCACCCAGCGTAGTAGCTGGCAGTGTGGGGCGCGTGCTGGGAGCGTCAGGCTGCGACGAGCGCCTGGCTCAGGCTAAGTGGGTTAGAGCGCGTGCACCCTAACGCGTGTTACAAAACATTACTTCTCGGTAGCTTCTCTAGTTAACATAGTACCTCAATGGTTCGGCGTCGAAATCTACTAGATAACCATGAACATAGTAGAGAATTGTGTTTCATTCATACAGTATACCAGCACTCAGTTAAAAAGGGATGTAAATCCTTACTTTGTCTTCCTCCGCTAAGAAAAGGCCTTCTAAACGAGTTCGTTGTAATAGTTCATATTTCACAACAAAGATATTTCGATCTTACAATGCTTCGATGTATCCAGTGCCATTTAGCATCAAACACCTACAGCACGAATTTATTTGCTCAATTCAATTCAATATTTGTTATTTATTTGCGATATGAATCAACAATCAACCGAACGTCATCGTGACAACGACAATCAAGACATTATTAGTTTGTGAATCAAGAACAACAATAAAAGACAACATTAAAAAAACAATACTTGGAGTCGTCGTCCAAAGAGGTGGCACGCCCGCTCGACCATGCAGTTGCGTTAACACTTGACATCCACAAAACACAATACTGACTTTTATCTACGAAAACCATCACATAATAACCACCGTTACATTATTTCTTGATCAAAAGTTACATACATACAGAAACTCACGGCAATAATCACTTTCGGTGTGGCCAGAAACATTGCATCAAAAATTACAAGTCCATAAACCGCAATTATAAATTAGTAAAAAATGTGTGCACACTCACAAGAGCCCAGGGCTCGGCGATCAATTTCAATAATGTGCAAATACAACCACCATTTACATTACAACCCAAATTCAACACACAATAAGGACCTTGTTTCACTTCTAAATCGGAATCGGAAGTCGAGGACAAGTTTCAAATGCCGTAATCTTGTTGGAAGGATGATGTATGAAGGAGTTTCGGAGTTTGGCCTGACCTGACTGAACATGACGCGATTTACGAGCCGACAAAGAGAGCTCTTAATCGCCTATTAAGTTCCACATCGCGTCAGCAAAGGCAGATTGAGACACCTAAATTCTTCAGCAGCATCTAGGTACAGAGTTACGTTACCTTGTACACAGAAGCAAATACGAATAAGTTTTTATTGTACAACAACAACAGAAACATGCCTTTGAAATAGAGTGTATACAGGCATGACGGAAAAGCATGGAAACCATAAAAGCCATATTTTATAAAAATTTAGGCTTAGATACTACAGCGATGTTTCTGACTACACTGCCTGCATTCAACGAACTATCGTAGTATCGTATGATCACAACTATGTTCCCTGAGGGAGTAGTCTGAGATATTCTAAATCCTCAGAACATCCACGTTTTACTAGAAGAACTATTGTGCTTTCTAGAATATAAGTTTACAACACAAAAGCCCATTCTAAATAGATGAAACCAGGTACAACACAGCAATATCCGACAAAATTCTCACCAATAATCCGTGACCAAAGTCTATTTCGAACCACAAACATTAATTATACCATACCAACACGGAGATAACTTGCCCACTATCTCATCCTGGACACTTCATATAACAAGGCCGGGCCAAACGCTGGCTTGGCATTAGCAAAACCATATTGCCTACTGTAGACACTGTAGTTGTCTTCCATCTGTCTTCCACGAAGGAGTGCAGGGAGTGTCCGTACTGTATGAACTGTATTATGTATCCGTCGACTTTACTGTAAATCATTCGTCAACTGGTGGGGTTGAAAATTACTGCTCGTCGTTCCGCCACTAGCCATCTGAGTAGGCAGGACATACGTTAGATCATGTTCCATGTATTTAGAATGCAGATTGATGCAGATGCAGATTCAGCCGCTGTTTCTTTCGCATCGATTTGGAACCTCGTGATAAAACTATCATCAGGTCTTGACTCTTGAAACAAAAGCTAGGTTTTAGCTGTCAAATAACCATCAACATTTTTCTATAGACGATTTTATTTCTCTTGGGCGCAAGTTTGTTTACACTTCTGATATAGGTGCAGGAGGGCCTTCATCGCAAACAGATCACTGCTTAATAGTAGAACTACCGAGATTACACAGAACTAGCGATCCGTCGAGTTATGCGGTGGTGCAGCCATTCCTATTCAAATCTTCAACTGAACTCCTCTTGACATTGCTGTCAACCACCTTTACCGACACCCGACGTTCCACTAGACCGACACCAGGCGGCGCTGTAGCAAGGCACCGTCATTAGTGTGCGATCTTGTTCTGTTTTAACTTGAGAGATGGCGCCAGGTGCCGTAGAGGGATGGCACCAGGCGCCGTCATATATATTTACTACTAACTTGATACCCGTGTAACACACACGCGCATATACACACTCCACTACAATTAGTATCAATTGATAATCAATATCATCTTCAATCAATTATACTTCATGCTTCGTCCTCGAGATTAGCAAGAAGACAACATGTAGTAACGCGTAGCACATACCATTCCACACTCCTTTGAGAATTTAAAATTTATTTTTCTTACGAGGGCACTACTGTCACGTAGCCCTTGCGCTCGCCATCTTGAATCATTCGCTTCATAGTGCTTCGCCGTTCCACCACGTGCTCGCGACTATTACGCATAAAAATTTGTTTTTCAGGTTGAATTGTGTTATTGTGAATATGCCTAAACGCAAAAGGGACGATTGCGACCGTATTAAACATAAAATTAGAAGGCTCGAGAAGAAATTACGACGCAAGGAGCGTCGAACTCGTAGTCGGTTTAATTTGGATGATTCTGAATCTTCGTTCGCATCACGTTCATCCCACGGTTTGCCGATTTATCAAGGTACATATCTACTTGAAATTTATGCTGTTCATAATGATTCAACGGAAAATAGATGCAACAACATTTCTTCGGTGCTTCGATGCTGTTTATAATGATTCAACGGAAAATAGATGCAACAACATTTCATCGGTACTTCGATGGGTTCTATTAGTCTACTCGAGAAATTAGTGTTACGGACAGTACAACGGGACTGTTTTTTCACTAATACGAGTTAGACAAGATCATAAGTAGGTACCTATTCTAAGGAGAATACCTACACAGTTTGTGGACAGTACTTGCTTTGCATTGGGACTGTTTCATACTGTTAATTTTATAATAATTCATCATAGTAATGACTAAACTAGATGCGTTGTTAAATAACGCAGTTACCTATATTCTGGCCCGCCGATCAGTACAATGGGACTGTTTCATGGTGCTATTTCTTTGCGGACAGTACGTGTTATCATAACTTGGGACTGTCTCTTACAATGAAAATATTGAATTGCTTTACCTGAGGGCTCGCTAAATTTGTTTGCGGACAGTACGTTTTATCGTAAATTGGGACTGTCTCTTACAATAAAATATTGAATTGCTTTGCCGGCTACATGGGACATTACATCTCCTTTTCATGCAACGATAATATGGATTTCATGGAATTAACAATGACTAACCTAGATACTTTACGTTGTTAAATATGAATGCAGTTATATTCTGGCCCGCCGATCAGTACAATGGGACTGTTTCATGGTGCTCGCTAAATTTGTTTGCGGACAGTACGTGTTATCACAACTAGGGACTGTCTCTTACAATAAAATATTGATTTGCTTTACCTGGCTAAATGGAAAATTACGTCACCTTCGTTTTCATGGAATTAACTGACAATGAAGAGGTCATTTTAAAACTAGAACCACCGTCTCCTGAGTCACAAGGAGATAGGGACTGGGCAGAGCCAACCGGAGATACTATTCCGCCAGTGAAGCTTGTTCCGCCGTCAGACCGTGTTCCGCCAACAGACCCGGTAATAACACCTGTATCAGAAGACTTCTGACTTGACAGCGAGTTGTTAGATATACGAGGTTCAGATCCTACGACAGAAAAGAAACATGGGAAAGGTTTACGGAAAGAGTTTTAAGAAAAATACTTAACGCTGAGATTAAAGCAGCAGTTTTTGATACTGTCGTGTGTAAATAGAAGCATCTGACCTCAGCTAAAGAAAGAAGTCAGAGAACAGTTACAAAACCACAAATACTTATATGCTCTCATTCGGCGAAAACCTAGCCGTAACATTAAAATCAGCGAAAGCCATCAATAAATCTGGTACTGATCTTATACCACCGGCACCTAAAGGTGAAAATAAGAAGCAGGTGCAGAATACTGCACATTTGTCAATAGATTCAAACTGGAAGAATCCGGGTCCAATTCGCAGACATACGGGCCCTCCGCGGATGAAGGAGTCTGCGATGACCTCGAAGCGCAGTCGGCCACCCAACTCTTCGAAGCAGTTTCAGCATCCGCAGCGACCGGGATACAACCGACGATATTACCGGTAAAGCCTGCTGGTCGATTATCATTATTTCATAGAGAATGGTCAATTAATACTTTCATACATACATACAGGGTTATAAAACTCCTTTTTAACGAAAACCAATTGAATTAGTTCATCCTAGCATTCGAAAATATTCAGTCTCGGAAAGAGCACATTTTGTTGATGCTATTGATATTTTGTTATCTTTACGAGCTATTTCAGACAGTTTATCCCGACCAATATTTGTTAAATATTTTTCTAATACATAAGCCGAATCTTTAAATAAAACATTTATAGTGATATTTTGTCACTTTAAATTGGAGGTTTTGAGAACTGTGCTGAAGCTGATATCAAAAGATTGTGCACGTGTGCACATATGATTTAAAGGATGCTTATTTTTTAATAAAGATGCAATGATAGAAAATATTTTAGTTTTCAGTTTGAAGATTCAATTTATGAATTTCATATTTTACCTTTTTGCTTGATGCTGCTCTTTTTGAACTCACAAGGGTGATAAAACCGGTAGTTAAATTGACGAGAACATGTGGATACTTTTCTAAGATCAGATTAGACTATGATCATCAATCATGTTCTGAAAACTTGCAAGACGCCAGAAAACTTCTAACGGGCCTTGGTTTTATCATCAATAATGAAAAAGTAGCTTTAATCCTTCCGAAACTAGCAGGGTTTTAGGAAATGTTTTAGACACAAAGAAAAAAAAAAAACAGTCAACCAGGTTACATTACCGAAAGAAAAGATAGACCGAATCAAATTTGAAATTACCAAATTTTCTACCACGAAAAGATGCAAAACAAGAGCATTTGCCGGTTTTGTTGGTCTCCTGGCGTCTGCCTGTCCAGCGGTAGAGTATGGTTGGCTATACACAAAATCATTTGAGAGATATAAATTCTACCTTACTTAATTAAAATAAAAAATGAAAATTTCATGAACATTCCAAATTTATTAAAATCAGATTTTGAATGGTGGAGTCGTACTATCGAACATTAATTTTGTAATATCAAAATTGATATTTTTATGACCTGGAGATTTTCTCTGATGCCTCAACTACGGGGTGGGGGATTGCGTCTCGGGATCAGAGAGCCATGGAGTGAAGATGAATGTGGTCGACATATAAATTATTTAGAAATTTTGGCTGCGTTCATTGGTCTTAAAATGTTTGCTAAAGATCTGTCTTACTCCCAATCCTTCTTCGTATTGACAACACCACCGCTATTTCCTACGTCAAACATATTCATGCATTCAGTTCCTACATTTTACAGACGTTACAAAGCAACTTTGGCAATGGTGCGAATATATAGACATCTGTATGTATTCGCGTCATACATTCGATCTTCAGATAACTTTGACGCCGATCAAGATTCAAGATGAACCTTCGCATCCAGATATTGAGTGGCAACTTGCAGACTATGCCTATATCTACAAATTGTAATGAGGTTTGGTTACATGGACTTATTTGCTAGTCGTACAAATAATAAATGTACAAGATACGTATCCTGGCATAGAGATCCGGATGCGTACGCTGTAAATGCTTTTACAATTTCATGGTTCAATTTAAGTTTCTACGCGTTTCCTCCGTTTAAAATAATATTAAAATCTTTACGTAAAATTATTTCGGATAGCGCCAAGGGTATAATGGTTGTTCCATGTTGGCCTACACAGCCATGATACCCATTATTCAAGTATCTGTTAGTTTCAGAACCCACTTAATTTTGTCAACTAATTACAGCTACAGCCACATCCAGGGCTCAATAACCCTGGTTGCAGGAATCTTATCCGGGAGGCGATGATAAGAAGAGGTATTCCACTTTTATCTATGGGCATTGACTTGACTCTCTTTCGGAGAACTCCTACAAGCAATATGATCGGTGCTATAAAGGTGGTTCATTTATTTTAATGATAACAAATTTAATTTGTATGATGTATCAGCTCCCGATTTTATGACCTTCTTAACTATTGCATATATTTTAATGACGGTGCTCCATATGGGACTTTAAACTCTTATCGGTCGGCTCTATTTTTAATTTCAAAAGAAAAAAAATGAGGAAACGATAATATTCAAAGATTTTTTTTAGTGTTATGTTTCATTCTAGGCCCCTCAGGCCTAGATATACCGAAACTTGGGACACATCTATTGCGTTAAATTATCTCTATTGTCGCTAATTACTCTTTTATAGCACTTGTTACTACACAAAGGGTGCAGACTTTATCAGAGATAAAGGTTTCCAACATTGATTGATCTTCATATTCCTGATCGTATTAAAACCTCTAGGGTTAGAGAAAATCAACCCTTGTTAATTATTCGGTTTTTTATTGAAAAACCAGAGATTTCTCCGTGAAAAGCTCTTATTACTTACCTCGAGTTGACAAAGAAAATTTTATTTATACGTTTCAGAAGGCCTCATAGGCCGACTGACTTGGTACACAAACATTATCTAGATGGATAAATAATACCCCAGGTTTAAGTGGAATTGATACTTCAACGTTCACTGCGCATAGCACCCGGCATGCTGCCTTGTCAGCTGCGCAGAGGTTAGGTTAGATCATCGATCAAATTACGAAAATTGCTGGTAGGAGCTCTGGCTCCCACACATTCGCCAAATTCTATAAATAGACCAGTTATTAATGTGTCTAATGTTTCTTTAAGTTTGGCTATTATGAATGATTCAGTTAGAATACAAAACTTTGTTGTTAATTACTTGTTCGGATTAAGTAACTTTTTTGTTTGATTACTACAGTAAATAGAATTGGATCGTTGGCTACTTGCAACTTACATTGTATTTCATTCAATTATTTTCATATTTTACGAATCATGTCTCTAAATGTCTACATGTTGTCTTCTTGCTAATCTCGAGGACGAAGCATGAAGTATAATTAGAGATTAAACGAACTTACCTGTTAGTGAAGTTCTATCCTAATTATACGAAGGCTTCGTCCGAAGAGATTAGCATCCCTCCCACCCACTCGTTCACTCTCTACCCATATTCATCGTAAAATATGACATGATTAAATATAATTCTAGACTCTAAACGAAATGATTCAAGATGGCGAGCGCAAAGTAAGAAAAATTTATTTTTCTTACGAGGGCACTACTGTCACGTAGCCCACGTGACAGTAGTGCCCTCGTAAGAAAAATAAATTTTAAATTCTCAAAGGAGTGTGGAATGGTATGTGCTACGCGTTACTACATGTTGTCTTCTTGCTAATCTCTTCGGACGAAGCCTTCGTATAATTAGGATAGAACTTCACTAACAGGTAAGTTCGTTTAATCTCTAATTATACCTCTCAATTAGTCAATCCATCTGAAAAGATATCTGCTGGAACATGCTGTGACATGGAAAGCACTCAACAAATTGCGAACGGGAGCTGGGCGATCGAAAGATAATCGGAGATGCAATATTGCCGGCCGATGCGTCTGTGGAGGGTGTGGTCAGGTGCAAACCACTCTGCTCACCTGTGCCCTGTGTCTTGCTCCCTCAAGGACCTAATAGGGACTTTAACCCGATGGAATAGAGGTGGCCAAGTATTGGAAAGACAAAGTTTGTTCGCAACTGGTTTCGTTCAAGTACAAAAAAAATCCTTGATCGTAACTAGTTACGGAACTGCGGTTTCGATGGCGGCCAAAGCGGTGTGATCACATTCACATGAGAAATAAGAATCAGTCAATTATACTATGACCTACGAATAAGAGAATGTATAGAAGTATAAATGAAGCTCAAAAAGTGGCACCAAAAAAATTGTAACGCGTTCTAAATTTGTTCTTTAAAAATTGTAACTCGCCGCCAAAACTCATACAAAATGTCATTTTTCATGGGGTGCCAAAATGATTTCGATTTTGTTTGGAGTTATTCTTCCATATTTATTCTCTTATTCGTAGACTATGACTGTTCTTTACGATTGTTTGAAGATGAAACAGTAGGCCTACCATGAGTTTTCACTGTGCGTTACTACTGTAGTTGCGGCGCCATTTTTGTATGGCAGAATTAGTTCTCTACATAACCACTAGGAGCGCTGTACGACATTCAATACAAACGCTGTAGTTTACTACAGTAGTTCTACTGTAGTTTACTACAAAGTAAACTCAAGGTAGGCCTGAGGCCTTACTACTGTAGTAACGTCGCCAATTACTATGGCAGAAATTAGTTTTAAACGTAACAACTAGGAGCGCTGTACGAAATTCAATACAAAATTGGTGACGTAACTACAGTAGTATAGAACGGTAAAAACTCATGGTAGACCCACTGATCGAATTGACGAGGTACCTACTTTACTGTTGAAATAATAACCTTAATTTTCTCTAGCAAACTGTACTTTACCAGACGTGTGAAATTTCATAATGTTATAAAGCATGATATGGGTAATATTTTATTGCAAAGAAATAAGGGTAGAATCCTAATAACGTGCCAGGTTTTATAACGCTGTATCGACGGCGATATAACGATCTGTTATTTTTTTCATTAGGTTTGCCTTTGACGTCGTATGATCAAAAGAAATCTAAATAATAATAAGTTCATCATCATCAGCATCATTTTTAGCCTGTATCTACCCACTGCAGAGCATAAGCCTCCTCCATATTATGGCAATAAAAAGTTGATAAGAATAATTCTGCCTGTGGTGTCCAAAGATTGAACCTCATCTGTAAGTAGGTACGGAATCGCATTTTTTGACACTCTTTCCTTCTGGAATGTCTTTTGGCTAGAGTGAGAAAGGTCGCTCTGCCGGTGCTGCCGCGTGCGGTCGCATTCCCGCTATCTTTCTTGCTCTGGCAAATGACGTTCCTGAGTGACAGAATAGGATGGAGCGGAGTCTAGGTGGGTGTTTGGACGTTAGTCCACCACGCGTGCCCAATGCGGATTGGTAGACTTTACATACGCATCAGAATTTCTTCTTCTGCATATCATGCAGGTTTTCTCACGATAGACCGAACGTTCACGTCACGTTTTACTTCACCGTTTGAGAGCAGTCGGTAATACGTACATAAGTTAGAAATACTACTTGGTACGTGGCAGTTGTGCGTGCGGATTCGAACCCGGAGCAAAAATCTTGAAAAACACGTGTCTTCAATGGTGAGAACATCAATCATTTGATTTCATTCATTCATTATTGTAGTACATCCCTGAAACATGCTTCAAAATACTGAAAACTTTCAGATTAATTCTGCGAATCGAGATAGAAGCTTTGCCTTTGTTTACAAATATCGGGAGTTTCCGCTTCCAGAGAAATGAATTGAAACAACAAAAGCTTACAATAGAAGTTTTTGCTGTTTCAATCAACTGAACCAATAATGATTTATAATCCTACTATCCTATCCTAGTTCTAACTATAATCTACAATATTATATAATCTACAATATCTAACTATAATCTACAATAATCTACAATACTCGAAACCGACGGGCATGTATGAAGAGATGTATGGCGCGCTCTGGTCTCTGCCTACCCCAATGGGAAAGAGGCGTGACGTTATAGATAGATAGATAGATTTATTCTATACCTACTGTAACCACTAATAAGAACCCCCTTCGACCCTTTCGAAACTACTAATAAGTAAATGTTATTACACTTTAAGTGAGTATTTGAATGACTCTGTATAGATAGACGTAAGAACTTTAATTGTATGCCCTTGCGGCGGGACATAGCTAGACCGATGACGATGTAACAACATTTATACCTATGCTCCACAATAAATATATTTTCATTTTTTCACTGTTATAAAACTGTAAACTGTGTTACATGTTTGTTCTGTTGATGTTTCGTTGTATTGTTGTTTTGTTAACTTATTAACTGTATTATTACGTGTGTTACTTATGCAAATAAGGCCGAATTCGACCAAACTTAGATTTATAGAAGAGTAACTATACAATGAACAATTTTACTTTTGGTGTTTACACACACCGTACTAAAAGAATGTATAATTCACCTAAAGAAAGAGGTCGTTGTATCCGTACTTATTGCAATGTGAGGTTATACAGTTTTAATTTTGTAGGTTTCTTTTTATTTTAATTTTTTTAATTATATAACATTTACATATTTCATTTAGATTAGGGTTGGTAAAACGCAAAATCAGTTTACTCTCTAGTAACCAGCGACTTAATATAAGAATAAAATTTTACTCGCGTTTGGTCGAATCGGGCCTAAATTATTTATCTATCTATCTATCTAAGTATCTAAAAATAGTGTGTCGTTACATTCAAGATATTTATAAAAAAATAGGTTACGATTATGGTTTTTAATGTAGGTGTCCCTGACTCCAAATCACTCATTTTTAGATTGACATTCCATCTGTTTAGATCTTTGATCATAACGAATAAACTACTATACCGATTTTGATGAAACTTATTTGTTGAAAAACGTATGATTAAACTTAAAAACTGGTATACAATGATTCTCGATACGATGACGGGAACCGGAGCGTACGAATTCGCGGGCTAGAGCTCGTCTTTGTAATAATACGTGATAATACTATACAGGGTGTCCCGTAAATCGACGTCAAGCCGGAATCAGGTGATAGGCCAAATCATAATAGTTACCAGAAAAATAAAAATAAAAATCTAAGTCATGAATTTTTTAAATTATAGGCATTTTTAATGTATGTCCTGTGATAGTTTTTTAGCTCCTACTGCTACAAATCTTTACTTTTTTTTTCAATTTTATTTTTCTTATTTATTCCAGAATAGTGCTAATCTAACCTGTTGCTTTGAATTCTCAGGGTGTATATTTTCACGAAAAAAAAATGCCGATAATTTAAAAAACAATTATGACTTAGATTTATTTTATTATTTTTCTGGTAACCATTATGATTTGGCCTATTACCCAATTCCAGCTTAACGTCGATTCACGGGACACCCTGTAGATGTAAAATGTTTCGAAAATGTTTCGTCCTCAATCAGTGAAATAATGTTCGCAAAAGATAGGGCTAAGCGTAGAGAAGAATCGGGGATTGTATTCAGTTAACGCCATCGGCAAACCCAATTTCAAATATGATTAATGATGATAATGTTTTCAAATAATATACTTACTTGTTCAAATGGTCTGCGCGTACGAAGTTTTAGGCGCCACTTGTTGAAATAAAACAGACATCAGAATTAAAAAAAAAGTTTAAAGTACCTATCTTAATTTCAGAGCAACCTCCTTTAAATGGTGTCTAGTTAATTGTATAATTTAGTAAAAGGGTAATAATCATAAACCTTCAAGGAAATATAAAATAACTGAGTAGATTATAACGTGAGTGATGTTATCTTGTGAATATAAGAAGATAAAAGTTATTTCTATGATCACTGACAAGTATGCTACGGGTCTTGTGGGAATAAACAATAAGTTCATTTTGTTTCAAAAGGCAAAAAAGTATAACAATAAAATCATGAATATCAATTTTGTTTCCCAGTTATGAACGCAATTTTTATCATTAAACCTTAAAATAAAAAATTCTGCCACTGGGCCCGCTGTATGGCCCACTTCCTTTCACCTTTATTTGTGTGAATTTCCTTCGATGGGAATCCTACTGGCTGTAAATTTCAAACTTGAACTTTTTTACCTTAAGGGGCCATAGGTCCCGATGAATATTTTCTATGAGAAACGCGATTGCCCAGCGCTCTGAAAAGTGAGTGCGTGAGCCGTATTTTCGATTAAAAAGAACTAACGATTTTTTTTATGATTTCACTAGTTAAACTAATGGTGAATATGTGAGTATAAATGCAAAAAATCGGAAACTAATTTAAGTGCTTCTAAAACGAGAAATTTTTTAAAAATACATGAAAATACGTCATCTTTGTGACGATTTTCTATCGAGTGAAGTAATTCCAATCGTGTATTCAGTTTATGATTTCACTAGATAAACTATCCAAAAATACTGAGGTATGACTTTAGTTTCGGTAAATGGTATAAATCTAGTCGTGAAATGAAAAATAAAAGATGCCTCCGAGGTATTTCCACCTACTATTACACGTTAAATCGTACACTTGTACTATATCGCTATATATTCACAAAAAATTATTCGTGGAATTCATAATAATACAAATTAGAGTAACGATTTCAGTTCAAGGATCTATAAGCCTAGATTATTGTGTCTAGACCAGATCTTGGAACTTCATTTGGGACTAGACATATTCTTTGTGACATACTTTATTATTCCTAGAAAACTATATTTCTTTGTTAAAAGATCCATATTATTTGAAATTATTATCTAGCTTATGTAACCTCACATCTGTGACAAGATTCCCTATCTAGTTTTGGCCCGGGTTTGTCCACTTATCCGTCAATCAATCAATCAAATACATTTGACGGCCCGACAGCACAGTCTGTAGTGAACCTGCCTGCTGTCAAAGTCAAAGTCAAAGTGTCTTTATTGCAAAACTATGCTGTGGTGCGACCCTCGGGGTCGCGAGTTCGAATCCCGTAAGGGACAAATATTTGTATGGTGAATATGAATATTTGTACCCGAGTCATGGATGTTTGTATCTATATATATATATGTATTCTATATCGTTGTCTAGTTATCATTATACAAGTCCAGGCTAGATACTGGAACTTTAAATGTGATTAGATAATTTGTGTGACCATGTCCAAGATACTTATTTTATTTTATTTATTTAATATGCTTTTTACACCAACAGTAAAATACAGAGAAAAGATGCAAGAGCATAAAATAAGGCGAATTTATCATCGAACGGCATCAAGTTGTCATATTTTTCTTTGGGTTCCTTTCCTTTACTAAAAGTTAAAACTACCTCCGTGGTCTAATGGTTCAGAGCGTTGGGTTCTTGATACGCACGTCGTGAGTTCGACTCCCACGGGGGACATCTAGTGATATGTCACTTTGTGTGTTTTTCCCCAGTTTCTTAAGACATTGCAGGCTGAATGGCCTGGTTATCTGAAAAGAATGACGATTCCGTGCTTCGGATGGCACGTTAAGCCGTTGATCCCGGCTACTATATCTGGTGGTAGAAGTCGTTACATAAAAACCATTTCACAGGCCGTAACGTGGTTTGAATAAACTCTGACACCAGGGCTTGTCCACACGATAAGAAGAAGACTAAAGGCCTACCAGACAAAACAGCCCGATCATGTTACTGAAATATCATTTTTATTGTTACAGGTTAAAATGCACGGGTTCCGTTCAACAATATGGACAAAACATTTGATAATGGCATGAGACAACCAACTTTATCATGTGTCCCGGCCGGCGCTGGTTGGCGACCACCATGCTTCTACTCATCCTCCATCCAACAGAAATGAAACACCCCGACTTCGATAACCTCGACTTCTACAAAGAAACCCCTAACATTCGACACCACCACAGACATAAGCATAAACCACTAAACCCTACCTACCTTGATGACACTATTCTAAACTACCACTTTGATACTGTTAAATTCAAAGATGACTTTGACAAAACCCTGATGTACGATATTGTATCATTAGAAAATGAAAATAAGAACGACTGGATGAACATGTCGAATGACCAAGTTGGTGAGATGAAGGATAAGAAACATCCACATTGGCCTATAAAGAGAGAGGCTGTTATTGAAGGGGATTTAGTTCTTGGTGGTCTGATGATGGTGCACGAAAGATCTGATAATATGACGTGTGGACCGGTTATGCCGCAAGGAGGAGTCCAAGCTTTAGAGACAATGCTGTATACCTTAGACATCATCAATAATAAGCTGAAGTTGATACCGGGAGTGACTCTCGGAGCTCATATATTGGACGACTGTGATAAAGATACTTATGGCTTGGAGATGGCTGTGGATTTTATCAAAGGTTAGTACGACCATTCTAATCCTTCTTTAAATGTTGTTTGGTAAACAGAAACAATAACTTGCAGTGCTTTATACTCGTATCTATTCCGAATCATACGACTACTTGCACTTGCATCTGATGATCTACATCTGGCATAGACTTAAGACATAACCAAGATTATGTATATTTCACTTGGCACGTATCAGAGTGAAATGAAAAAGGGTGTTCTTAATTTTATCAATCTTTTTTAATTTGTCTTTGCAAATATGTTTAGTTAAGAACAAAATATTTTAGTCATGTTACGGTTACGAGTATTGTGCTGTTTCAATTCAAATTAAAGATTGAAAACGTTAGTACCTACCGGACGTAAGGTCACGTCTCTTATCATTCATCTTTTGATTACCTTGAGAACCCTTAGAATACTATCGTTAGCTTAATTCAATAAAAGCACGGCAATGCTGGCGGGATCCCGTCTGACACCTACAAAAATGTTTGAATCGACCCATGCAATACCTACATAACTAATGTTATCCAAATTTTATCACCAGGTTCAATAAGCAACATCGACGACGCGGAGTACGCGTGTAACGCAACGGCCGTTCGTAAGGTGATCTCGGGCGTCGTGGGCGCCGCCTCCTCCGTCACCTCCGTCCAGGTCGCCAACCTGCTGAGGCTCTTCAAGATACCGCAGGTCAGATAAACTATTGAACTTGCCTTATACTGGTAAAATCTTTTATGAATTTTACGCTTGAGCAAATTATGTTTTGTAGATGGTCATTGATCGAACGTAGCTCTTTCTATCTTTCTTTGCACAATGTGTCCATAGTTCTGCATTATCCATGAGTTAGGTGATGTCTTTTGGCGATCACATAAATCTACAATCATCACCACCAGTTTTCATAGTTTCATATTTAAGCTGGTATCACTCTCTTTTTCTTCATAAATTTCTTCCCATTATTTGGATCGGTACGTCTTTTGTCCGTATAGTGCCAGATAAGAAATTATGTTTCTTTCTTCCTTCCTTCTTGGGTGTCGTAAAAGGCGACTACGGAATCCACCAGAGGATGAGCAGCAGAGCAGCATCCACTGAGGACAAACATTCAATCCAACGGCAATCGCCAGTCCGCCTGATAAGCGTGGCGATTATGGTAAATCCCTCCAACATAGCAAACATAACCAAAACCCGGCCTCCAGTTCCTTAAATGTTCCTTGCGTGGCTCTGCTATTCCTGAAAGCGCAGCTTGGGTAGGCCCTCCATAAAGACGGTCTGGTGAAGGCGGCGGGAACCCTGTGGATGAGGGCATAGCACCGGTTGTTGGGACGATCTTTGGGGGAGACATGTGTAGCAGTTGAAGTCCATCAGCTGAGATGATGATGACGTCTCTTGTTGCATCTTATTATTATTAAAACAGAAATTCGTATTGTCCTCAAGGTGTCGTTCTTCTCGACGTCGCCGGAGCTGTCGAACAAGGCTCGGTTCGAGTACTTCACCCGCACAATACCTTCGGACCTGCACCAGGTGCGCGCGATGGTCGAGATCGTCAAGAAGCTCGGCTGGAGCTACGTCTCCATCATCTACGAGGAATCCAGCTATGGGATCAAGGTTAGTTGATTTTATTTGAATTTGACCTTGAAAAGACATTAGCAGAAGTCATAAGCAGAAAAGACTTTCTGGTCTAACTATTGTTGACGATCTGCCTATAGTTTTTTACAATAGATTTTCATCTAAAAACAGCCACACGATCGATAGCTCGGATTGTGACAATATAAATACTATCGAAGTTATGAAATACAGGTTGGGACGCGCATTCCCAACTTGATCGTTTCGCAAACTGGTGCGATTCGCCAACTTGCTCTTTTCGCAAACCGGCACGATTTGAAATCTTGATAATAGGTACCTATTAGCGCGTTTTGCCTACTTCAGCTATTCGGCAAACAATATACTATCAATTGTTTTGAATATAACACTATCCATAATATTGTTTTTCGGAGTTTCAGTAGTTAGTTAGTAGTAAAATTACAATCGATAGTATCCTCTAACTCGGACAATACTATTATCACGATTTGAAGTATCGATATAGTCTTTTTACCGGTCTGCTATTGATAAAATTACTAAATTTTGCTGTGGGAGCAAACCGATCGGAGCAAAAAAAAAAATCTGCTGTTCCATACTAAACTGCAATGCCTACTCGAGAAATGTATACAACGCCAGATTTTTATTGCTCCGATCGGTTTGCACCCATAGTAAAAAAAACGGTTTGACGCGTAGGTAGAGTTTAGTTTAAAAGGATGCTAATGATATCAATTTCACCCTGTAGATAGTCGCCTATAGATCGGCAAAACCCTAACTGATATGCGTAACAGCGGCAATTAGGGTTGAAATGCCATGTCTGCACAGAATCTAATTTTCTCCCAGCTCTATCCTGTCTGTCGTTTAAAAGCATTACTCGCTAGACCGAGAAATATTGCTTGTCAGCAGCATTTGTAATCTGTTTTCAATACATGTAGCAATAGTTACGTAATGTACCTACCCGTTGCGTGCATATCAATGTAAGTGTGTTCACACACGATGTCGCACTGATGGAGCGGCAGATGTCAGTCCATAGAACCACACCCGGTGCGTCAATGCGTCACCGTGTGTGCTTCTACATGCGGTTTCATACAACTCCTTGCGTCACAATTGACGGCCTGACGTCTGCCGCTGCGTCAATGCGTCATCGTGTGTGAACGCACTAAGTGTTAAACTGGTAATTTATAACCATTGAAAAATGAGCCAAATATGCACGAAACTTAGACCATCAAACTGACCATCTTTCAATGTGATAACTGAACAACAACAAAAAATAAACTTAAACTATGGAGCCAGCTTCTAAATCAAGATAAAAAAATCTGCTGTTACATACAAAATTGCAGTAACGATTCGACTCAAGACGAGTAGGTACTAAAATGGTAATGAAATATATTTGATAACAGTAATATCATGGAGAAAAGTCAGTCAATGTCACAAAATTAAATTATTGTGGTTTTCGAAATAGTTAAAAAGTACACCACCCCGAAAAGGATTACGGTTCTGAGTTTATGTATGATATACAATGATATTGGATAAGGCAGGACATATCTGCCGAATGCACCCGGAGAGGTGGACCCAGATGGCCACAGAATGGGTTCCACAAGACGGTTGCCGACGTCGAGGAAGACCCAAGAGAAGATGGAGTGACGACTTGAATACCTTCCTGAACGGTTAGCCTGATTTCGCGTTGCATAGGGAAGATTGGAGGAAAAGAGGGGAGGCCTTTGCCCAGCAGTGGGACACAAAATAGGCTATTAAAAAAAAATACAGTGATAAGCCTGTATGGCTGATGTGGCATGGCCACAAAAAAGTTATGGAGAAAAAAAAACAAAAATTTCATTAGTGGTATTCGCGCGGTTATGGAAAAGTTTTGGTTGGAGATAAATATTTGAGAAATGATGTAAATGCTCAAAAACAAAAGGATGTTCACTGTTCAGTGTATTTATTGTCCGTAATTGGATGGAATCTAACAATATTCAAACTCAACTCAAACTCAAAATGTTTTATACAACATAATATCTTCTGACGTCATTTTTGACTCTACCACCGCGTCGGAAGGTGTTCCGTTGTAGAGAAGAAGCGGCCAAAAAACCTACAACACATCTTTTAAAAAACAAAATATACAAAGTACACTACAAATACAAGTAACATTGTCAAGATCTGACATTTTGGCATAGACTTAAACTCTCGCTAGAGTAATATGTCTATGCATTTTGGTCATTCATAATCATCGAGTTTATAGTAGCCTTTTTACAGAGGACTTGCTTGACATGGGACTAAAACTTTTTGTCTGGCAAGTTTAGCATATCCTATGGTATCTTATCTTATCTTATCTTATCTTAACTATTATAAAACCGTAAAATCACGAGGAACAAAAAAGTAGCGGTTTACTTCATATAAAATCAAATAACACTTCGATAGCGCGATTTAAATGACGTGCAGCGCCATCTATTGACAAAATTGTTAGTTTGTTTGTTTGTTCGCACATCACGCAAAAACTACTGAACCGATTTTGATGAAACTTTTTTTGTTTGATAGCTTATGATCTGACTTAAAATCTGGTATATAGTTTGTGCGGACGAAGTCGCGGGAAAACACTAGTCTTATTATAATAGCGTATGTATACAGTGCCCCATGAAAGATGTGTTGACTTTACTGAGTCGAAAATGTGGAGATATTAATAGGGTGTTTTGTTACCCTCAATAAATATAATATTTACTTTCAACTTAATAGTCTAATCATCTTATTCAACGACATTATTACAAAGTATTTTAAGTAACTGATTTAGAATTTGAGATGAAAAAATTTAAATGACTAACCATCAACAAAGCAATATTAAAATGGTTAGAAACATGAATTTCAAATTGAATTGCAAATTCAATTTCAAAGTATTTTATTGAATTATATAAATGTCACTCGTTTTTGATAAATTTTCTATTAAGTATATAACGTGATTGATATTATTCTAATGAATTGCCAATTTTGACCAATCAATCTTAGGCCTTGTCGTAAAATAAATTCTTTGGTTACTGTAAGCTTTAAGGCGTATCTGCCCTGGACCACGATTCTCCATACTAATCGATGCGAACGAGGGCGTGGCTCCGGTCAGAATTTAGCTGTTTTCTTTGAAAAATTAGATGATTTTTTATTAATTTCTAAAAAGTAAGAAAACCACATCATTTTAAATTGTATTGTGAACATTATTGCAAATTTTCATTTTCTTCCGATTCAAAATGTAAGAGTAAAATGGTTACAACTGGAAAAAAAGGGGTGACTTTAAAGTCCCTTTTCTTCGGTTTTATTCATTAAAATCTATTTCTAGAAAAACCACATCACTTCTCATATCCTGTAGATGGTTCAGTTTATTTTTCAGCTCAAAAAGTGCCATAGTTAATGAATAATACATACATACATACATACATACATATACTCACGCCACTATCCCACTGGGGTAGGCAGAGACTACGGCTCGCCACACACTACGATTCTGACACACTTCTCTCGCCTCATCCACATTCATACATCTCTTCATGCACTTCCGTCGGTTGAGGGTGCTACGCACTTGTCCTTTTCGGAGAAGACCATTTATTTGGTCGTGGTAAGTTCTCCTCGGACGCCCTCTCTCGACTGTTCCACTGATATTGGATCGATAAATCTCCCTAGTGAGTCTACTCTCATTCATCCTCTGTACGTGACCGAACCACCTAAGCATACCTCTTTCAATCCTGGTTACCACATCATCCTTCAACTTACACCGATCTCTTATCACACTGTTCTTGATTCGGTCGGTCACTGTAACACCACTCATACTTCGTAAAGAGCGCATTTCCACTGCATTCACTCGACTTTCATTCCTTTTGCTCCACACCCAACATTCACTCCCGTACATAAGGGTAGGCACCAACACGCCGTTGTGAATAGCCAGACGTGCCCTTTTTGACACAAACCGGCTACTCACCACGGCGTGCAGGGCACCATTTACCTGATTTCCCGCAGTCACTCTCTTCTCCACATCCCCCTCACACTTTCCGTCTCTCGTAAACATACTTCCCAAATACACAAACTCATTCACTTGTTCCACTCTTTCTCCTTCAATAGTAATCTTACACTCTGTAACCTCATCCTCACGTTCCAAGACCATTACTTTCGTTTTGCATACATTTATTTTCATTTTTTTCCTCTTAAATGATTCATTCATCATGGTTATCGTGTCTTGTAACTCTGCTTCCGACGGCGCAAGTAAAACCTGGTCATCGGCGTACAACAGGCACTTGACATTTAACTCATTCATTCTCAGCCCGCAATCCATATCTTTCAAATTAGCTAGACAACTGTCCATATAAAGGTTGAAAAGCCATGGAGAAGCAACACATCCCTGCCTAACACCTCTAGAGATCTCAAACCAGTCTGTGTACGCCCCATTTACTCTGACACAGGCTCTGGAGCTCTCATAGAGGGACTTCAGAGCCTGCACCGAGCGGCCGTCAACCCCATATGATAACAGTGTTTACCACAGTTCACTCCTACTCACTCGATCATAGGCCTTTTCCAAATCTACGAAGGCGCAGAATACTTTTTTATGTTTTTCTAAATATTTTTCTGAAATGCACCTTAAGGAAAAGATCTGATCTATGCAGCCCATACCTCTTCTGAATCCGGCTTGTACATCCCACAATTTTTCATCTGTTTCATTCATCACTCTTTCAATCACCACTTTCGCAAACAGTTTGCCAACAACACTGAGAAGGCTGATGCCGCGGTAGTTTTTGCACTCTTGCTGTGAACCTTTGCCTTTATAAAGTGGGACGATGACGGCTTTGCACCAGTCATCTGGTACTCGGCCGTCCCTCCAGCAAATATTAAAAAGTTTCCACAGCAAACTTGCTACTACACTCTTGCCACTTCTCAGCATTTCGACGCTTACTCTGTCATACCCTGCAGCTTTACCCAGTTTCATAGTCTTTAACGCTTTCACTATCTCATCTCCCGTAATTTCTTCTTCACTTTCTGACCCTGCTGGCTCTGAGGCTTCTCCTCCACCGGGAGCCTCGGGAGCCTCATCCTCACCATTTTCAAACAGCTGCTCAAAGTAATCCTTCCATCGATTCAAAACCTCTTTTTCATTATTCATCATTCTTCCATCCTCGCTCCTAATAACACTCAACTTAGTTGCCCCCGACACTCCACGAGCCACCCTTACCTGTTTCCAAAACAGCTTAAGGTTAGCCCTGAAATCTTCAGAGAGCTTTGCGTCAAACTTATCTTTCATGCCTTTCTTCTTCTGATCCACAACTTCTTTAACTTTCTTTTTCACATTTCTCTAAACATTGGTCGCCTGTTGTGTGCGCAGTCGCAAATTTGCGCTCCCTACCGCGTTCACTCTTTCGCTAGTTTTGATTGCTAGTAAGTCTAGCCAGGCTTTCTTCTTTTCTTGTACTACCCTTCTTACGTCATCATCCCACCAGTTCTCATCCATTCGTCTGCCTTGCCTTCTTTTCACCATTCCACAGATTTTGGTAGCCGATTCAACTAAAGTAGTCTTCACAGTTTCCCAGAGTTCTTCCATTCCTCCTGCATACGTTTCTTCCCATACATGAGAAGTCCTTTCGCGTACTTCTTTCACATATTCTTCTTGTACATTTTTCTCGATCAACTTTTCAATCCTGATGCGATCGAGGCTGGTAGTCTTCTCACATGTTCTGTGTCGCCAGGATTTAATGAATAAAATGGTTACTAAGTTACCCAAAACCGGCAGGTAGCCCCTTAAGGCTTCCGCACATTGTAGCGATATTATCGAGCGATAATATCGCTGCAATGTGCAAAGGCCTTTATTGACTGACATTACATCCGAAGGTGGCATAGGTATTGTCTATCTTTACTATTTATTTTTTATTTAACACTTTATTGTACACATAACATTACAGAAAAAAACGATTAAAGTAGACATTCAATTTTTGACAGTTACGCGGTTATTATTTAATATTTCGTACCTCGTTTTGGTATAACGGGAACTCAAATGTACCAAAACGCGGTAAGAACTCGTTAAAATTTTTAATTCTAGATTAAAGTAGACATGTACAAAGGGCGAGCTTATCTCTAAAGAGATTCCTTCCGGCAAACCCGCAACAGAGTCTTAGATCCTTTTTTATTTCGCCTTTTTTTTAACCTGCAATACATACATAGTCAAACTTGGTGTGATTACAGAACATACTCTAAAGTAAAACCAAAAATAATTAAAACCAGGCAAGTGTGTGCCGGCTCGCGCTAAAGATCCCGGAGTTTTTTTATTTTATTTAATGTGATACAGTACGGATCCCTCGGTGCGTAAGGCCGACTCACACTTGGCCGGTTTTTAATAATATTACAAAGGAATCAATTCGATTCGGTAAAATAATTCCTAAGGCTTAATTAATTATTATCATACTAATTATTATTGAGATTAACTTGGATTCATTAACTTCTAAATTAAAACGACGGACAAAGAAATATTAATTATGAAGATAAGATTATGAAAATCTGAGGCTAAAGTAATAATGAAATACATTTAATTACGGGAACTTTTGATTTCTCATTTTAATTCTGATGTGGTCTGAAGATGTAGTGACAAGGATTAAAACAGGCATGTTGAGGTGGTTTGGCCATGTGGAAAGAATGAGCACAAGAAGTTTGACGTATGAAATTTACAAGGCAAGTGTTAATGGAATGGTTGAAAGGGGTCGCCTTAGGTGCACGTACGCTGACCAAATCGGATGCGTACTTAAGAAGGGCCAAATAAAATGTACCCGGAACAGAAGAGCTTGTATGGAAGAGACTTATGGATGTTGTGGAGGGGAGAGATGTGTGTCAGAATCGTAGCATGTGACGATCTATTGTCTCTGCCTACTTCAGTAGTGGGACATAGGCGTGAGCATATGTATGTATATTTTTGATTTTCCATGCACAGGTACATAGATAAACTCTAGACCATATTCTCATTTGGGGTACTGTACCATAAGTTATAAGTAATAATGTCATCAATTATGTATATACCGACCTATGATTCGCACCGAGGACAGGAAAGTAAGAAAGGTCTCAGATCTCAGGTTCTTATTTACTGTCCGAGGTTAGTATACTATTTTTCTCCTCGATGGAGGTGGAAAGCGACAACTTCGTTTAGCGCAGCGGGATGAAAATGGTCGCTTTCCATCCGGAGGGGAGAAAAAGAACAATTCTATTTCTATTACTAAATTACGTGTTTAGTAAATGGAAGAATCATCGTTTCATTAGTTTCTGATTTTTTTCCCGTTTTAGTATCCTGCCAGCCAGTTTTGTTTAATTGACAACATTTCATTTTAACCACCAGTTTTTATTGAAAAATACAAAAATAGGTTAAAAAATAAGATATTTTTTCGATTAAATTTTTAACGTATATTTCTATTTCTAATTTACTTTTGAATTTTTGAAAAACATAGGCTTTATGGCCAAGATACCTTGGTCTAAATGACATTAAAAATAAAACTGTCAAATACAATAGAAAAGCCAAGCAGGCAAAGGAATAAAATCTCATTCAACCTATAGTATATTTTTTAGTATGTTTCAAATAACTCGAGAAATAATGGATAAAAAAATCGTATAATTTTTATATAAGCTTTGAATCACATAATCTCCAAATGGTTTTCTTATTTTGGTACCTTCCTTAAAATTAAATGTTTTCAATTCCAGTAACATGGCTGAATAAACATAATAAAATTACTGGCAGCCCTGGACTTGTACAACGTTCAATCCCCTATGTCTATGTTAATAGAGTTTACAACTCTGCGTCTTGTCTTCAGAAGTGGTCGGACCTGTGAGTAAATTTGTTCAGCACTTCGCTCCTTGGAGAATCGAGTCTTACACCGCATCGCTTTCAAACTAACGTCTTCATCATTAGGGTGTGTGTATAAAGCGGTTATACCCGTAGGTCAAACTTGACCACAACACTGTGGCTGTTTGTTGGGGATCATAAATCAACACTTACACACAGCCTTGGCTGTATTATAATTATTATTATTTTAAAGGGTGTGAACTAAAATGCGTTAGAAATACAGGTTGTAAAGAAAAGTATCATTAACCTTTAAACCACATACTCTACTCATCGAACTGAACAACTTTTACTATAGGAGCAAACCTGTAAGCGCTAAAATAAATCTGCTGTTCCATACTAATTGTGGAAATTCCATCCAAATCGGTTAAGAAGTTTTTAAGTGATGCGTGCACAAACAAACAGACAAATTCTCAAACTATCAATGCATTCCATTACGTATCTTAAACGCCTCCAATCAAAATTATTTGCAAATATCTTCTACGTATGTCCACACCAAGTTTACAGATGAAGAAAGTCCTTTTCACAAAGAATATCCACTTTAGGCACAAAATAGTTAAGGTAAGGTGGGTGGGTGAGTGGTTGGTGGTAAGGTGTTTCATAAGTAAAAATAAATATTTAAAACTCTTCAGGGGGTTGTTCAGACCGTCAAACTGAACAACTTTGTCTATAGGACCAACATCGAAATCGCGAATAAAAAATCTGTTATCTGTGATAATGATTTGTACCTACTCATGGAACATCATTAATTTTTTCGCGAGTTCGGTATTGTTCCCATGGTGAAAGTTGTTCAGTTTGATGGTCTAAACCACCCCCTTACATGTTTATTTGTATTTTTGTGACACCTTGTAGAGAGAGAAATTGATATCATAAGCATCCTTTTAAACTAAGAGTCTACCCATTTTGCTTTGAGAGCAAACCGAACGAAGCAAAAAAAATCAGCTGTTGTATACATTTGAGTCGAGTAGGCATTGTAGTTTAGTATGGAACAGCAGGTTTTTTTTTATGCTCCAATCGGTTTGCTCCTATAGTAAAAGTTGTTCTGTTTTATGGGTAGACTCTTAGTTTAAAAGAACTTTAATGATACCAATTTCCCCCTGTATAGTTCTCTTCAGGGCTTTAGGGAGTGCCTATAAAGAAATAGAAGGAAGGAAAATATCTATGAGGCAAGCTTATTTGGAAATGTAGGAAGGGGACGGCCTATAGACATATGTACATATACGGACCAAATTATTGAGGTGCTTAAAAATGGCCAGGTCAGATCTACCCAAAACCGACAAGCATACATAAAAGGATTAATGAATGTGGAGAAAGCTAGAGAGAGGTTTTTCAGGATCGTAGCAGCTGGCGTTTCGTTGTCTCTGCCTACCCCAGTGAGAGAATAATGTATGTATGTAATTTAACTCAATTACCAAATAATTTAACTCAATTACCAAACCAAGTCTAGTGGTAAAAATTACAGTTTTTCAGTTTGGTAAGTTTTACACTTGGATGGTTTTACCACTCAAGTATTCACTGCTCAAAGCCCAACTTAAGTTCAAGTGAATGTTAAACACTCCCTTTATAGCCCTATAAAGCTTTGTTGAATTCAAAAAGTACTATAAAATTAATAGCGAACCTCTTATCATCACCGACGACGTACAATATTAAACGTTATTCAAATTTCTACACAAATGAAAGAGATACTAGGTTTTGAGTAACAGATGTACCTATTTATTTGTGAATGTTCAAGTTTATGGATCTAAGAGATATCGTACTTAATTTTAGGTTTCAGACGCAGACATAATAAAATACCTATAACTATTTCTACCAATGAAACCTGTACAAAAACGATAACTGAAGAACATTTAGACCATAGAGGTATTATACCAGGAATAGAGGAACATACAGCTGAGAGAGCGAGATGTACCTAGCGGCACCACTGTATAATAGAAAGAGATACGTGATGCTAGGCAATAGGACCGTTTTTTTAGTCTCCAATTAATTTTTACAATTCGGTTTCCGTGAATAGTTGCGAATCTAAAGTGAAATCGTAGATAATTTTGTGAAATATACTGACACTACTTCATTAATTTGGAGATAACCTTGTTTTCCACTCCATGTTCTTTTTGCGTCTGAAAAAAGTACGTCCCCTTAAGACGCAACAGATTGAAAATTTCGTTCTCTGGGTTGTGGACTCGGTGGTGTAATTGGTTAGCACGTTTCCCCGGTTTGGAAGAGCGTGGGTTCAAGTCCCGCCCGAGACAAATTTTTCAATCTTTAATTTCGTCGTAGTCGTCGAACACTGTAGTATGTGAAAAAAATGACAAAATTGTTTTTTTATACCATTAGATGCGCCTAAAGAGATGCTATTGATTGATTTCATTATATATTTTTTTCATCAATTTACTGTAAAGTTACATAGTTGGTATAACGTGGCATCTAATCCCGGTCCGCAGTACACAGTTGTACTGCTAAGTACGTCAGTGTTCTATGCCTATTCCGCTTTTCCCACCCGCGAAATCGCGTGACGTATTGTCTAACCCGACTTCGTTTCGAGAAAAACATTGTCAAATACGACGCTATACGTCGGAATAATGAAAATGTATTTAACAGTCTAATAATGGTAAGTACAATTTTAAAATGATACTTAGCCAATATTAGAAAGCATAAAAAACAGTTTTAAACTATGATTTGATTTTGGAAATGTTTTACTAAATATGACGTTTTTCAAGGGACAGTGTTGTGTTGGTTTTGTACTACTGACGTTGTTCTACGTAGAATTATCAGATCCAATCGAATATTGTTCGATGAACAACGTCACATGTGCTATTTTTAAAGTATATACCGGTATGAAAAAAGAATTTAATACATTTAAATACAAAACATTAAAGAAAACCGTTAATAAAATCAGTACAGCAAATTTGAAAAACATATGTTTATTAGATACGAAATAACGGCACAAAATGTGCACGATAATTTTAAAATGGCTGTCCTGCAAAGTACGTAAAATACAGATACGACAGTGTTCGACGACTACGACGATTTGATTCGAAATAGCACAACATGGCTGTAACATGTTTATAATGAATAATATTGGAACAGGGTGTGCCATCTATATTGTATGAATCCAAGTTGTAATATTTGGCTTGCAAGTTGGTTGGTTGTAATACTGCCAGTAGATGGCGCGCACGTCCCCTTAAGACGAAACAGATTGAAAATTTCGTTCTCTGGGTTGTGGACTCGTCGGTGTAATTGGTTAGCACGTTTCCCCGGTTTGGAAGAGCGTGGGTTCAAGTCCCGCCCGAGACAAATTTTTCAATCTTTAATTTGATTTGAAAAAAGTATTCACAAAATCACGGATATACGAATCAAGTGAAATAAAACCGGTCAAGTGCGAGTCGGGCAACTCGCGTACCGAGGGACCTGTACCACACCATCCCACAATTTTTTTTCCTTTTACGTAGCCTTTTCAATGTCCCACTGCTGGGTTAAGGCCTCCCCTTTTAGTCTCCAATCCTCTCTGTTGTGTGCAACTTCTGGCCAAGTCTCAAAAAACATACAAAAAAAAATTTTTTTCTCCTGGATATTGAGCGCAAGACTGACTCACACTTGGCCAGTTTTTATTATTTTTTGGTTATACTGTAGAGTTTGCTCTATAATCACACCAAGTTTGACGCTTGTATGTATTACCGTTTTTCTATAGAGCGAGAAGAAAAAAAGTTGATAAAAACGTGTTTATTATATGAGGACCCCCTTAATTTTAAACAATTTTATTATTTGGTAACAAATCCACTGTAATGACGCATATTCTGTGAAAATGCCAACTGTCTAGCTATTACGGTTCAAAAGTTGCAGCCCTAAACAGGTAGTACGGATAAACGGACAACGTAGGCTTAGTAATAGGGTCCCGTTTTCAGCCTTTGGGTACTCAACCTTAAAAACCAGTATGACAATATCCAATACGTCCATTTAATGACGTCACAAAATGCTTCGTTAGACACTATAACACAGCTATTTAGGCAATAGCCCGTCCGGTCATTAGTCAAAAGCTGGCACTGACAGTCATCGCGTTATGTGGATACCATTAATAATCATCAATATATGAGGTGTGGTTATCTTTCATAGTAATATAGGAATACATTTTAGTTGTTATACATTCTAGGCGTATACTTTTAGCCGTGTTGTTTAGGCTTGGGCCAATCAAAAAAATCCTACGATACTATAGTGCGATGTTATGGACTAAGAGCTGGCTACGAGTTTTCAAAATGATAAGGTGTAGTGAAAATTTTTATAGAAAAGCCTTCCTTACTAGCTGACAAGTACATTGCACTGACTGGCAGAAGTCTACCTCGGGGAGGGAAGCGGGGGTGGGGGGTCAAACACGTCAATTTTTAATCAAAAATAAAATCATTGGTGTAGTTCTGAAATTTTGTGTAGTTATAGTTTTTAGCAGTAGAAATAACGTAAAATTATTGGCAGAAGTCTATGTCGGGGATAACCCGTTGGCAGAAGTCGATAAAGTTGGTAAAAATTAGTCAAATTAAAATGATAAGGTGTATTTCTGCCAATTTCGTTTTTATATAGTTTATGGCTTCAAACAGCAGTACATAAATTGGCAGAAGTCAAAATGGTGGCTAAGTGTATGAAAAAATGAATTTAAATTATGGAATTTTTTTACATTTTCTTATAATTTGTTCGACCAAGTATTAAAAATGTTATAGTATGTTATATATTTGTAATCTACTCACAAAGCCCTTTCATTTGATACCCCACATGCTATGTTGGAAAGATAATTGTTTGCTTCTTTTTACTGCAATCTTCATAACGTCACAATTTCGACCCCCACAGTCTGAGCGCATGTCATCTCATATTATTTGTGTTCAGAATTTCCCAAAATCATTGTGGTGGTATAAGTAAACGTTGCCGATAAAATTGTTGAAAAATTTTCAAATTTTTGTTACTAGGTGTAGTTCTGGCAATTTATTCAGCTATACAGGGTCCAACTTTATATGCTGACACTTTTTTAAGGGGATGATCAGACCATCAAACTGAACAACTTTCTCTATGGAACCAACATCAAAATCGCGAAAAAAAATCAGCTGTCCCATACATTTGGCTCGAGTAGGTTTGCAGTTTTGTATGGAGAAGAAGATTTTTTTCGTGATTTCGATGTTGGTGCCACAGAGAAAGTTGTTCAGTTTGATGGTCTGATCATCCCCTTAAAAAAGTGTCAGAATTTTAAGAAGGACCCTGTACTGGGTGTAAGTGACAGCCTAGCAAATACTGAAACGGTGAACTCAGACCATCAAACTGAACCACTTTCACTATGAAGCCTATACCTCAGGAAACGCGAAAAAAAATCAACTGTCCCATACAAAACTGCTGTACCTACCAGACTCAAATGTATGGGACAGCAGATTTTTTTTCGAATTTGTCACCTGAGAAATGCGTTTTAAATTATGTCCTTATCTCCCCCTTGCATATACAGGGTGTAAGTGACAGCCTAACAAGTACTGAATCGGTGAACTCAGACCGTTTCCTGAGGAAAGTCTATAGTGATAGTTGTTCAGTTTGATGGTCTGAGTTCACCGATTCAGTATTTGCTAAGCTGACACTTACACCCTGTATATGCAAGGGGGACATAAGGACATAATTTAAAACGTGCATTTCTCAGGTGACAAATCCCACTGAGATAAATATTTAGCCACTCTAACCAGAAATTTGCAAATTCAACTAGAATTTTCAGTAAGTAGTACTTAATATCTTTGTTAGTTGCAAACTATACTCTACAAATAGCAACGAAAATTTAAGACCATTTTTAATTACAGAAAAAGAAATTTGAAACACTTGGACGTTACTTATTCTTAGAACAGCTCTAGTAACGACCAAGATATATCTACCTACCTAGATGATGTACCTACATCTTTCTGTTAAAAAAATTAAATTTGCTTATCAGAATTGGCCAGAAAGTTAAATAGGTGTTACAAAAAAATTACAAATAAACATTTAGGGGGTGGTTTCGACCATCAAACTGAACAACTTTCACTACGGGACCAACATAGAAATCACGAAAAAAAACCGGATGTTCTGAGCTAAATGTATAACCTCCTTAAAAGTTTTAAATTTTAATGTTTATTTTTACTGTTGTCACTGGCAATGTGCGAAGTGGTGATGGGAACTGTCAGCGCCCGCGGTGGCAGAAATATGTACTTTGGTCGGACAAGCTGTAAAAAATATGCTTGAATCTATGCAAATCCATACAGTAACTCAACACGAAATCTACAAAACTTTAAAGACTACAAACTTAAAATTTAGCATGGAAGTTTCTATTGGCATCTTAGGTGCTCACTAAAAAGGCATAAGCATAATGCTTACGACTATATTCCCCGAGGGGGTAGTCAGAGATATTCTGAAACCTCAGAACATCCAAGTTTCACCTGCAGTACCGAAACACTGTCCAGTGTGACGGGGGGGTGAGCCCGTCGCCACTTATAATGGACAGTTGGTACAATGCATGCCTCAAAATTGAAGCATGTAGGTTTCCTCACGATGTTTTCCTTCACCGAAAAGCCAATGGTGTTACAAATCGTACATAAATTCCGAAAAACTCATTGGTACGAGTCGGCCTGGAGTGCGATTTTTGAATGTCATACGTTGAACTCAGCAGTTGAAAATGTCAAAATTACTCTGCAGATATGCAGATTTCTACTGCTGATTTGACTTTCAAAAATCGCACTCCTGGAGTATGATTTTTGTAACTCAAATCAGCACTAAAAAGATGCATATCTCCAGAGTAATTTTGACATTTTCAACTGCTGAGTTCGACGTATGACATTCAAAAATCGCACTCCTGGGCGGGGATCGAACCATCGCCTCCTGCAAGGCAGGCAAGGTTACTCGCCACTGGAACACCATGGCTGGCAAGTACTTAAACGGTGAATTCAGAACACCAAACTGAACAACTTTCAAAAAAGGTTTTTTTTTTATATTTTATCTCCAAAGGTGTGAAAACTGGGATAAAAGTTGGTACGGAAATTGGCACTGAAAATATCTTGGATTCTAGCAAATAGTTATTTTTAATATCGATAATATTGCTAACTTCTTTAGTTTTTACATTACTTTATTATGAAATAACAAACTTTAACTAACAAATGTTACTTGAAGTAATTAACGGCGGTACGACACCAGCCAGGGGCGCTAGTGTCGTGCACATAGCCATATTCCAGAACTAGAACTAAGGTATTTCAAATTATTTAATGGTTTAGTTACTAATATCTATAAACAACAACTAAGGGTTGAACTACACATGGCCGCACGCGATCGCATTTTTCCGTCGCTCCATCGTTTTCTGTCACTCAGGAACGTTATTTGCTAGAGCATATAAGATAGACGGAACGGAATAGCACGGAACAGCACGCCGCGTGCGATCGCGTTCCGTCTATCGTATATGCTCTAACAAATGACGTTCCTGAGTGACAGAAAAGGATGGAGCGACGGAAAAATGCGATCGCGTGTTGCCATGTGTAGTTCTACCCTAAATCGATACATTCAGTAAATAATTTGAAATACCTATAAGTACCTACAGGGTACATTTTTAGTCAATACGGATACCTACCTTACTCATCATCATCATCATTCTACTCATCAAACTGAACAATTTCTGAAATCTAAGGGACCAACATCGAAATCGTGAAAAAAAAAAATCTGCTATTCCATTCCATACATTTGAGTCGTACCTACGGCAGCAGATTTTGTTTTTGTTTTTAGTTGTCAATGATGATCTAAATTACCCCTTTAAATATTATACAGGGTGTAAGAGACATCCTGGCAAGTACTTAAACGGTGAATTCAGACCACCAAACTGAACAACTTTCACTATAGAGCCAACCTTAGGAAGAGCGAAAAAAATCGGCTGCTCCATATAAAACAGCTTAACTACACTCGACTCAAATTCATGTATGAAACAGCTGATTTTTTTCACGTTTCCTGAGGGTGGCCAGAGAGGAGTAAAAGCCAGACTTTCACTTACACCCTGTATATCGTGTTTTGTTACACCATGTATATTAGTAAATACCCGTAACCCGTACCGGAAGGGATACCTACTGACTGAGTGACCGTTATCATTTATATATTTTTCGGAATGAACCCTTCGATAGGTAGATATTTTTGCAGAAATGACAAAAAAATTTTAAACTAGAATTTGGTAAGTACCTATAACGATCTTGTTGTCTAGTAAAATATTTCGGCGGGTAGTTGTCAATAAGTTTTTTATAATATGTCACCAGCTCATCGGAGTCCTTCCGCGCCACTCCGTCTGTAGATGTTTTCCAATCAAAAAACAAAGCATTCTGTATAATGTTTGGATAAATCGAAAACCAATAATGACTTCAATGTAACATTCTTGTTTTTTGAAAATGTTGGTTAATTATGCAGAAAGATTAAATATTCGATTGAGGGCAGCACTGGAACCTCGGTGATCTATGGACCAAAAACTATACTTTACCTGTACCACCACAATGATTTTGCGAAATTCTGAAGACAAATATATGAGATGACATGCAGTCAGACTGTGGGGGTCGAATCTGTGACGCCGTGAAGATAGCAGTCAAAAGAAGAAAACAATTATCTTTCCAACATACCATGTGGGGTATCAAATGAAAGGGCTTTGTGAGTAGATTACAAATATATAACATACTATAACATTTTGAATACTTGGTCGAACAAATTATAAGAAAATGTAGAAAAATGCCACAACTCAAAGTCATTTTTTCATATTCTTAGCCACCATTTAGACTTCTGCCAATTTATGTACAGCTATTTGAAGCCATAAACTATATAAAAACGAAATTGGCAGAAATACACCTTATCATTTTAATTTGACTAATTTTTACCAACTTTATCGACTTCTGCCAACGGGTTATCCCCGACATAGACTTCTGCCAATAATTTTACGTTATTTCTACTGCTAAAAACTATAACTACACAAAATTTCAGAACTACACCAATGATTTTATTTTGATTAAAAATTGACGTGTTTGACCCCCCACCCCCGCTTCCCTCCCCGAGGTAGACTTCTGCCAGTCAGTGCAATGTACTTGTCAGCTAGTAAGGAAGGCTTTTCTATAAAAATGTTCACTACACCTTATCATTTTGAAAACTCGTAGCCAGCTCTCCGTCTATTATCATTGTAAACAAAACCAGCCAAGAGCGTGTCGGACTCGTCCATGATAAGGTTCCGTAGTCATTGCATAAGAGATTCGATTCTCTTACTTATAAGACAATTTGCAACCTAACGATAGCGCGATTTAATTTCCTGCAACGTCATCTAGGCAATAGAGAACAAATGTAATAACTATTTCAGATTTTAGAGGTAAGAGGGAGGGTATGACCAATTTGTCTTTAAGGGACGTAGCGCCATCTACTGGAGTAGACAAAAGCCATCTGCTTGGAAATAGAAAACCTAACTTATTTTTTTATTTCACAGGCTTTCGAAGAACTGGAGGCGTTACTGGCAAGAAGTAATATTTGCATCGCTGTCAAGGAGAAACTGGCTAAAGATTCAGGAGTAGCTGACGAGAAGGCTTACGATGACATCGTTCAGAAACTTCTCACCAAGCCAAGGGCAAGAGGTGAGCTACTAAAAATTATGATCAAATTATTGAGAACAGTTTTGTGTTTGTGGCACATAGACGCTGAACAAAGGTGGTTGATATCGGCAAGCGGATTTTGAGCCTGAAATGGAGGTGGGCGGGACACTTGTCCAGGCGGAATGAATGCAGATGGACGAGGGCAGTGACAGAGTGGCGGCCGTGGGAGGGGGAACGGTCAGTGGGCAGACCAGCAGCCAGGTGGTCGGATGACAATTATGTAAAGTAGCCGGCAATCAGTGGATGAGACTAGCGTGGGAAACATCCTAGTAATACTTAAGGGGGTGCTTCAGACCATCAAACTGAACAACTTTCACTATGGAGCCAACGTAGAAATTGCGAAAAAAAAATCTGCTGTCCGTACATTTTAGTCGAGTCGGTACAGCAGTTTTGTATGGGACAGTTGATTTTTTTTTCGCGATTTCGACTTTAGCTCCATAGTGAAAGTTGTTCAGTTTCATGAGCTGAAGCACCCCCTTAAGTATTATTAGGATGTTGTGTTACAGCCTGTATACAGGGTGTTTCATAAGTAACAATAAATATTTAAAACTCTTAAGGGCGTTGTTTAGACCATCAAACTGAACAACTTTCTCTATGGGACCAACATCGAAATCGCAAAAAAAATAGTTTGATATCCCATACATATTTTAGCTCTAGTTAGTCGGTTTTTAAAGTATGGAAAATCAATTATTTTTTTCGCGATTTCGATATTGGTCCCATAGTGAAAGTTGTTCAGTTTGATGGTCTAACTAAACCACCCCCTTAAAGGTTTATTTGTATTTTTGTAACACCTTGTATTGCTAAAATAAATGGTATCATATTTTGAGGGACTCGAAATATATTATCAATAACAAATAATTATTTATAAGATGTGCTACCTATTTATATTCCTAAACCTTTTTAACAATAGATGAAAGAAAGGGCTTCTTTATGATCACAGAATTCAAGATTTTTCGTAAAATTCTTTGATAGATTTGCTTCAGATCAAAGTAAAGTCTAATAAAGTGGTTGAACTCAAACAGAGGGCATACGTTACCGACCTCACCGAGAAAAGCACTGAATTCACAAAAAAAGAGAAAATGTGGTAGGTACGTAATCCCTATATTCTTAATTGTTTTCCCTAATTTTCTTGTTTTTGGGACTGACTTTGTAAATTAAAGATTGAAAAAGTCGGGCGGCGAGCGGGATTCGAACCCACGACCTGCCTATCCGGGGCATGCTCTACTCCAACAGAGATGTCGTCGCCCCGCAAGCCACGGCGAAATTTTCAATCTATATATTATCGTCTTAAAGGGACGTCAGCTTAAGAAGTCTGATTAAGCTAACATGGCATACATGTAAAATAATAACATTTGACTTTGCAAAGGTGAAATAGGTCAAATTAAAGAATAAATATTACCTATTAGGTTACATGGTCCAATTAACATCAGAAACACGTCATCACGCACGATAAAGATGTAATTTTACGATCATTATACATTTCAGGATAGAAAGGAAACTCTTCTACCGACATGCTTAGATCATGCTGTATTGTAGCAAATGTTTAGCATGTTGAAGGCTTTAGGATGGAATTACGTGTGAGTGTGTGATGATTGGTAGCTAAGACTCTAGTTTTTTTTAGTTTCTACTATTTTGGATACTTTTGACATGGAATTTTGTAATGTGGTCCCCAATTTAGTTTCGGCGTACCTTCAAGGTATGATGCTAAGACCAATTGTGTCAGAACCGCCCAATAGACCAGTGATTTTACGGAGTTTTGTCAGGAGGGGTCGGAAGTAATTATGAATGGGACTTTAAAACTGTAACCGGCACCATTTAGTGAAAAAAAGACTAAAAAATTTATACCTTTTTTAGAATAAGCTAAATTTAAAATTTTTGCCTGTGTTGGTGATGTGTTTTTTTTTAAAACCGAAAACAAATTCAATTCTAAATTAGTCCCGGATCAAACCGTAAAATGACTGAACCCGTTAAAATTTTTAATTCTAGATTACAATTCGAAGATCCATAATTTCTACCTAACCTGTATGGTTGGAGTAAAGCTATGTATAATTACTTACGTTAACTTAGTAACACATAAAAAAATTTTATAATCATAATTTTAATATTATGGTTTCCTTCAAAAGACTAGCCATTTCGAAAAAGTCTGCCAGCGTTTCCCTCACATAAAATAATATTCGTATTCCGATAACGGCACCAGAAACCTTTAATTCACATCTATCCGAATTACATTAACGGTTCGGACTTTCTCAGGTCATTGAATACACGAGAGCCGTCTTACATTGAGAATAACTCGAGTGTGAAAGGTTCGAAGCTATTGACCTTTGTGCGAAGACAAATAATAATTTAACACCACTTCGTTACTTACTAGTCTATTTATATCGCAATTTATCTTATGTTGTACTAGGATCCCAGGGTAAAGAACTCTTTTTAATATGGGTGTTGGGTGTTTTAAGTCGGTGTCTTTGGCATTATAATACACTCTCTAATACACACTAGCCCTGCTTTGTGGAGAATGAGATGGCCCGTTTCCACTCATATTTTATTAGTGTGTTTTCCCTCAAGAGGTTTATTCAAGTAGAACAATAACATCCTTCAATCAATAAATACTGGCCCCGGATACTGGAGTATGACCCTTTCCTTCTCATTTTTATTTGTAAAAGCAATGCATGTGATCTACGAATCGTAGCACGTAATCTACAGTGACATTAGTCAGAATAAGGACTACTCGAATGTGTCTAAGAACTGCATCGGGTCCCAACTAATAATTTCGAGAGCAATTTTCAAAAGGTACAAATCTTCGATCAACAATATACAACTAGATAACGCGTCAGCGCTCAAAACATGTCCCGGCAAATAACGCCTCACTATTGGATTGAGGTCTTATTTTGAATTAGTTGCGTTCGAACAAAGCCAACGTAAGCACGTCTCGCAATGCCGCAGTGTTCCTTTTTTAAATTACTAGGAATTATGGTTGCTTTGAGGTCGAAATTATAATGTATTCGGACTGTTTTCTCGGTTCGTTAACAAAAAATTTTGTATATTCACGAGGACAGAATTTCTCTTTGATTTTGTATGCGACCCGTTATCTAGTTGTATATTGTTGATCGAAGGTACAAATAGTTGAAAAAGGACTAAAAAGGAGTTGATAGAATTAGAAATGATAAATTATGACGGGTTCAAGATGCCCGCGAATGACGAACTGAATCACCGAGTTGTGCCGGTCCAATTCTAGGGAGAAATCTCATGTGCGATTAGTTTAATTGCAGACGCTGCTTCTGTCGCACCGTCTATCTTTTGATGTTGGTTGTTAAATCTCTTCACACTAGTGGCAAGTCAAACTCAATGAAAAGTTATCCGCTCGACAGAAGAAGTCATATCGATTACCTATTAGACATAGTCTTCGATCAAAGTAAAATTAATGGATAGGCCCAAAGCACTACTGGTGCACTTGGTCCATACTTACTGGCACACTTGATCTGTCTTTGCGGCACTGTCATTTGTTTTGCCTTATTTTTCTGGTTTGAAATGTTCGCGTAAGGCCTATCCATGACATAGTACCATTCAGATTAGTTTTTGCCCACTACAGTTGTTACAGTCAAACCAACAGCATGCCTTAAGTGAGATAGACAGATAGACTGCTAGATTATGTTGTCCAGAGGGTCTACCATGAGTTTTCCCTGTACTTTACTACTGTAGTTACGTCGCCAATTCGTATGACAGAAATTAGTTCTCAACGTAACCACTAGGAGCACTGTACAAAATTCAATACAAAATTGGTGACGTAACTACAGTAGTAAAGTACGGTGAAAACTCATGGTAGACCTACTGAACGTTATTTAGATTCACTGTAACATAAATAAACTGAGGTCATCTTGACATCAAACCCTGACCGCAAAGATATAAAAGAAAGGCCTACATCCACATTATCCGTCGAACGACAAGATAAAATTCCAAAAGTCATCGTTATTTTAAAAGCGTATAAATTTAACATGTCATAGGGGCCTCCATAAAATGCACCCGTTCGCTAGCATGACGTACGGGCGGACCCGACCTCTTCAATTATTTCGGAGAAAGGAAAACGTCGACACGACGATGGCGAAAAGCGACGGGAAAAAAAAGATTGGGTCAGCGAATCACGGGTCAATGGATACGACAAAAGTTGTAATGGATGTGAAAGAAACGTTAAGGATTACTGAGAAATCCTTTGATGAATAGTTCTGTTAGAATATTAAATGAGAATCCATTATAATTCGCATTGTGAACAGTAGCGAAGCCAATAGGTTGATTCCAGCTCACAAAATAATTATTTACGCGTGAACTCGGGCGTCAGGGTTGTCACAATGATGTATTTGAACACGTAACTCACTGAATTGTATCGGATTGCGGATGTTTGATAAACTACATAGTGTAAAATCTGAATTTTAGAATTAAATGCGATTCTCGAACCCTAATGGCGGGATTAGTCGAGATGAATATTCGGATGAATTATAATTGAAGGTCGAATCTGTTAGAAAAAGTTGATTTCAGAGTCTTCTCCTCGATACTCCTTGTGTTCAAAAACGTATTTCTTTAGTAAACTGTACAAATTACACTAAAACTGCTTCTTTCGGCGTTCTTTGAACAACTAAAGTCGACATCTTATACCTAGTCTCTTTGGGCAAAATTATTATTTGTAAATTTATGACAGTGTTTGTTGTACAATTTTGTTTTTAAAAAAGAGAATGTACCTTAATTCAATGGCATGTATTTTAAAATGGGCTTATCACAGCTGCGAACTCTTTTAACTTGCCGTCTCTTATATCTTGTATTCATCATCATCATATCAGCCGATAAACGTCCACTGCTGGACATAGGCCTGCCCAAAAATGGGGGATTTGCCATAATCGCCACGCTTGGCAGGCGGGTTGGCGATCGCAGTTGGATTGAATGTGTGTACTCAGAGGATGCTGCTGCCCATCCTCCGGTAGATCCCTTAGTCGCCTTTTACGACACCCACGGGAGGAAATGGGATGGTGCTACTCTTAGCCGACACCACACGGACCCTCTTGTATTACAGATGTATATAATCGTAATCTGTGTGTGTTTATTTATCCAAAGCTACAAAGTTTATAAATCCTGGCCTTAAGAGTATATTATTCCGAGAGCGAAAATGCGCGCTGCATACAAACGTACTATGGTGATATTTTCAATACTAACCAATTAAAGTAAAAGAAATTTTGCAGAAACAATCTAGAAACAAATTTCTATGCTTCTATAGAGTCCGATTTTCGTTAAAATATACAGTTTCAATGCTAGGATTAATTTAAGATTTGTATGGAAATCTTTGAGGCACTGTAACTTGAAAACTAAAACGAAACATTTATTTCATTTTTTTTTCATTTTAACGAAAATCTGACTCCATACAAGCATAGATATTTGTTTCTAGATTGTTTCTGAAAAATTTCATTGATCTTAATTGGTTAGTATTGAAAATATCACCATAGGTACTATTGTATGGAGCGCGCTCCGAATAATATACCCTTAACAAGAGTCCTTGAATTCCAATACTCGTCACATCAGATACATTTGTACCATCAAAAGAAATGTCAAAGCTCAAACACAGATCACTTCCCATCGCGATATTATCATCGTTAAAACAAACGTTCCTATCGCGAAAAAAAAACAAAAAAAACTCCGATTCGCCCGTAAAAGAAAATTGGGGAATAAAAATGTCTTGTATCGCAGCCCTGGGATATTGGCAATAGGGTTGTGGATAAATTGTCAGCGGTGGGGCGAAGATAGCCAGCTGTGGCACACAAGACAATTTTTCGCTTAAATTGTTACACAAATTGAAATCCGTTCGGGTTTGTCGATAACCGATGATTACCGTTTAGCACGCCGAGCTGGATACATTTGGATGGGTGATTTTTATCAAGACCAAATAAAGTGGCGATTCCGATGGATGAGCTCGGTGGACTGGCTTAAATTATAAATAGAGTGTCTTAGATTTGAACATAAGTTTACAATAAAAATGTGTCTGTTATACAAGGTGTTAAGACGCTGTTATACCGTCGAGGCCGTTTTTTGAACTAGAACGAAAGTGTTTTAAACTGTGTTTTAAAGTCTGAAATTAAATTATGTCTTATTTAAGGATCGGGCGGATGGCGACTGTTCTCAATTACACGATTAGATTAAGTTTACTAGATAGAAAAAAATCCCAAAGTTACCCCTTTTTGTTATGTTTTTTCAATACTATGATTAAACTGCTGATATTTAACTTTTTATTCTTGTACTTAACTAAATACATTAAATATTTCTAGTGAACTCAGGAGAAGTTTTAGCTTAGAAACTCCCATGAGCAAAGATATTGACGAAAAACACGTTTTTTTGCGATCCTGCTTTCAATTGGAGCGGGATGGCTAATTGTAAACTTATGCTTGCAAGAAAGAGACGCTTGCACTGGGATAACCTAGCCTTAACTTAATAACGTTACATCTTTGATTTAGTTAAATAGCGAAAGATAGGTGACGTGACGTTCTTGCATTATGTACTCGAACAATGGATCTGCTTTTCATACTTACTTACGACTACTTTGTAGACTGAAAAGTAATGCCGTGTGATTTGCATTTTTATTTGTACAACGAGTAGACGCACACGAAGGCATTGTGGTACCTTTATTCCGCCTAAAATCAAAATAGTATCTCAATCACGCAATGCTCGTATTGCAACTAAGTAAATTAGGCGACGGGGGCTCAATTTATGCAGGCTGTCATCTATCTTCCGCTATTTAAATTATGGTCGCTGGCTGGTCTGGGTCGGGGCTGTTTAGAGCATCAACCAAAAGGGTTTTCATCAAACTTTGACTATGGGACAAACATTTAAATTGCAAAAAAATTTGGTGTTTCGTAAAAATGCCAATGGCAACGCCGCGCTAGCAATAACAGCAGTAAGTACGATTTTTGACGAAATTGAGTTACATATAGATTCGGAATCAGCAAAATGAGCTCTATATTATGTTGTGACTCTTATTTTGATAGCTTAACGGGAACCTGTATTTTACAGTAAGCATAAGAGCAGTATCTCTTAATAATGGGAAAAATTACTTAGAATGATAGCAGTAAGTATACTTACTGCTGGTTTTTTAGTAATGCGCCAACATTTACATTTGACCACTACTTAGAATAAGGGCAGTAACTAAAAGTACTGCTCTTATATTAAGCAAATTGATTTAACTTTTAGTACTAACTACGTAGAATATGAGCAGTAACTAGAAGTACTGCTATTATATTAAGCAAAGTGAAATTTACATATATTGGTACCATACTAAGAATATTAGCAGTAACTCAAAGTACTGCGGTTATAGTAAGTAAAGTTCAATTTACTCAGAGTATTAATTGCTTAATGCATCAGCAGTAACTTTCGAGAAATTTAAGAAAATAGTACTTATTTTGAAGTACTTAAGAATTGTTAACAACTTGAGAATTGGCAAAAACTTTCACTTTCTCCGAAGGTCGACTCGCTTGATCCAGCCTATGATATTATGCGCATAGGTAGGCCAATGGAACTCATACCAACACCGTTTTGAATCTTGGAGTGTGAAATTTCGAGCTCGCTTCGTTCGCTCCAGCCTTTGAATTGTGTTTTATGTGAACTCGGACTGACACCGTTTTTAGATTTGGTGTGTGAAATTTCGAGCTCGCTTCGCTCGCTCCAGCCCATGATATTATGAGCGTAGGTAGGCTAATGGAACTAATACGAACACCGTTTTGGAGTGTATTGGAGTGTGAAATTTCGAGCTCGCTTCGTTCGCTCCAGCCTTGGAATTGTGTTTTATGTGAACTCGGACTGACACCGTTTTTTGATTTGGTGTGTGAAATTTCGAGCTCGCTTCGCTCGCTCCAGCCCATGATATTATGAGCGTAGGTAGTAGGCTAATGGAACTAATACGAACACCGTTTTGGAGTGTATTGGAGTGTGAAATTTCGAGCTCACTTCGTTCGCTCCAGCCTTGGAATTGTGTTTTATGTGAAGTCGAACTGACACCGTTTTTAGATTTGGTGTGTGAAATTTCGAGCTCGCTTCACTCGCTCCAGCCTTTGAATTGAGTTTTGGGTATGGCTAAGATTGAGGACCTAAGCTTGATGGAACTCGGACCGACACCGTTTTGAGACTTAATGTGTAAAATTTCGAGGTCACTTCGCTCACTCCAGCCTATGATTTTATAAGCATGGGTAGCTAATGGAACTCATACCAAAACCGTATTTAGAGTCTTTGAGTGTGAAATTTCGAGCACGCTCCGCTCGCTCCAGCCTATGATATTATGCGCATAGGTAGGCCAATGGAACTTATACCAACACCGTTTTGAGTCTTAGTGTGTGCAATTTTGAGCTCGCTTCGCTCGCTCCAGCCTATGATATTATACGCATAGATAGGCCCATGGAACTCATACCAATGCAAATGCCGTTTTGATTCTTGGAGTGTCAATTTTTTAGTTCGCTCCAGCCTAGGATCATATGAGCGTAGGGTAGGCTAATGAAACTCATACCAACAACATTTTAAATGTTGGAGTGTGAAATTTTGAGCTTGCTTCATTCGCCAGCTCGAGATATTATGAGCGTAGGTAGTCTAATGGAACTCATACCAACACCGTTTTGAGTCTTGAAGAGTGAAATTTCGAGTTCGCTTCGCTCGCTCCAGCCAATGGTGTTTTGAGCATATATAGGTAGGCTCAAAGAGGTACAGTTTTGAGACTTGGTGTGTTCTTCTAATTTCTGGAGAGAAGATTTCACAGACACTGAATTATGTTACTCATCCAAAAAACTTGCTTTTTGCTTCTGCCCTACCTTAAACCTCCTATGCCCTACCTTCAATCCAGTTCTAGCTACAGCCCTGGTCCTAGATTCCAAATATGAAAACATTTTTTTTCTATCTTCAACTTTCGATGGGGTCGCCACACAAATGTTCAAATTTTCCCCGCATAATTTTTGCGAGGCCGAAGGTCGAGCTATGCATAGGAGCGAAGCTCCGAAGCGTACCCCCTGGAAACTGGTGGACCTGGTCTCCGAGAGGTCTCCTGGTCTAGATTTTATGTGTTACTAGTTTTGGAAAACGGCTGACTGTTTTCTCATTGTGAGAAATGTTAATTTAGTAACCCTAAGCGATTAATCTCAAGTGAAATATATGTGCCATATAATACTAAATTTAGTTTTGTAAAAGGTTTTGATTATTTTTATGCAGATTTTTAATAGACACAAGATTTCTATAAATTTACATCTTTTTTTTCCCTACCCCATACTATGGTTTGTATGAACTGCTTACGATAACGGCAGTAAGTCGGTACTTGCTGCCGTTATTCTAAGCAAACTGTTAGTAAGTATCTAACTTTTACTTAGTATAAACGGTTTTCCATTATTTACTATTATCCTAATATAGATACAAACTTTTCGATTACTATATATCAAATTACATGATTTCAGCTATATATAAAAAAATAAATCAATTAAAATAACTGTATAAATAAGTCAGGAAAATTAAAAATGTTTCGAAAACTTTACGCGCCGTTTTCTCGAAATCAAGTCGAACGTACTTACTGCTGTTATTGCTAGCGCGGCTCTCCTCCCAAATGCATGAAACAGCTGTAGGTATTTTTTTCGTGTTACAATGATGGTCCCATAGTAATAGTTGTTCAGGTTGATGGTTTGAAACACACCCTACATTATGTAACGCACTTAAGTTTACACGTATATATTTTCATTGAAGGCTCGATAACTCGGTTGGTAGTGAAACAGCCTGCTGACCTGAGGGTCGCAGGATCGACTCCTATTTTGAACAAAAATTTGGAGGTTCGTATAGCATGACACACGAAATTCCAGTTTTGGGGTAACGCAACGTACACACGGCGTCTGCTCAGGCTACCCTGTTTGGACTTTGAACTATTAGAAGTTGAACGCTGCGAATCGTGCGAGAGGGTGCGGTATGTTGTTGTTGTTTCGTCTCACGGCACGCTGCGCCCGCGCCGGCAGCCGCGTCTATGCAGGCTCTCTACCGCACTATTTTGTGTTTTGTACTGTAACAACCCCCCCTTTTTAAAATGATAATATAAATCTTTCCAATAAATAAATTCGAGAATATGAAGTTTAGGAAATAATTTAATAAATTAAGTGAAGTTATGGCCTTTGATGTGATCGTCTATATGAATGGTAGAACCCTATATTGTGGATAGTTGTGTAGCAACGCAAGAACTTTGTAGAGGTTGTGAGATGTATGAAAAGGATAATCCAGCATAATAATTATTTTAAAAATAAAGAATAGTAGTAAATAAATATTCTTTTCAATAGAAGTAAAGTAGATAAGGTATAGTGTAGGTATTCATTCTGGTTAGAGTATTTAGAATATATATAAGTGAGTGGAAAGGAAATAGGGTCCCCTCAAAAGCGAGGGGTATAAAGGGAAATGGGCCCCCCATGAAAGAGGGGAATAGAGGGAGCCCCAACCTTCGCTCCCTCTGCTGTGGAGGTCAGCCAGAAGCAACCTCCTCCAAGGTGAAGTGGGGTTACTAAAAGAAAATATTAATCAATAATAAATTGAATTGTGTGGTTTTATAATATTTAAATTGAACTATTTAGAACAATAAATTTATTTCAATGACTTGAAATATTAGAATTGAATAAAATAATGATTCGGTTATCCCTTAGGAAGAAGCCGGAGTTGCATAAAAATCAATACTAGGCAAAGTCTATTTCATGTGTGACGATCCATATTATCAAATTCAATATGTCCAATCAATATCGATATTTATGTATTTCGTGTGGTGAGTTGTATGTTAGTGTGAACAGCCATCGTGCACTGTTTATACTAAATGATTTATTAACTCAAATAAAATGGGCTCTATGTGTGAATATATCCTGCAAATCCCCACCATCAATCCACAAGTTTTTCAATACGGAGTCCATCAAACATCCAGCCTCTGTACTCGTAAGCAGGACCTGAACTTTATGTTTTTTGTCAGGCAAGTACTGGATCCAATCAGGTCCTTATCGGCATCTCGAGGAATTAGAGATAAATGACTATTACACTGAAAATCCACACACAGAAGTGGGTGTAAAATGTATTTCTACTGTAGAATGAAAGATTCAGCGCATTTCGACTTATGAGAAGTGTAAATAGTCATGGTCCTAGCTTCTTGTACAGTATATGTGAACTTGACGTGATAATCCCATATTGACTGGCTTAAGATCTCTCACAAAATAAACTATAAAATTTACCAAAACTCCAAACTCAATCCCTGGGATTCTATAAAAATATGTGTCAAAGACACTTAAATAGTAAAGGTAAAAGATGTTTGCATAAAGTAGAATATTGTAAAAGTAACATCAGTTTTTGTTGAATGGACGAAGGTTTTAAAATTAATTTATATTGAGTATAAAGTGTCAAAACACTAGAGCATAGTAAAATAATATCAGAGATACAAGTATATGAAGATAATTTCTTATGTAGGATGTGAATCCATGACATGAGATTATGTTTTATTTGTTTCATGATCATTATTTTGGACTGACTCGACATTTAAGTGCTATTTCAGCAAATTGCTTTGTCATTGAGAAGAAATAGCAACAAACTCCATGACTGCAACCAAATATTATGAAAGAGGTATAGGTAAGGTAAGGTTAGACAACTAAAAGTTAAGCGACAACAAATAAAAGCCAATGCCTGAAACTGGCATTGCCTTTTAAACAACCAAAACCAGGCAAACAAGTACCTAGTTTATAAGATGAATGGCACCAAACAAAACAACCACAAATAAAAGCGAATGCCTGAAAGTGGCATTGCCTTTTAACAACCAAAACCAGGCAAACAAGTACCTAGTTTATAAGATGAATGGCACCAAACAAATCAACCACAAATTAATAAAAGCCAATGCCTGAAAGTAGCATTGCCTCTTAACAACCAAAACCAGGCAAACAAGTACCTAGGTTTATTAAATAATCCTTCCTGAATTATTAAATTTAACTTAGTAGTTTTTTAATAACAATGTAATTTCAAAATAAATGTTGAATGTTTATTTCGCATCATGCTAGTTAAAAGCAAGGGGAATAGTTGCATTGACAACTAGCTCCACCATACAGGATCACAGCAAACATTTAATTTATAAAAATAAAATTATCTAAGTATTATAAAAATATCACACGTTAAAAGTGTATTAATTAAAATTCAAATATAAATATTAGATGTATGGCCGATTAAAATCCACTTCATTTCCAGTAGATAAAATACTAAGTCCTTTGTAAAGCTAAACAGCAAAGCTAAGCAGCTATCTTATTTTGTTCTGAAAGAAGCGAAAATAATTTTAAATTGCATCTATTATTTTAGAAACTATCCCTATTTATTTAATTACTTATTTTTAAATAATGTTATAGAATAAAAATAAAGTAAACGAATGATACCACTAGTAACGACCTCCAGCGGCGCCAGAGTGTACTACTTAAATGTATTGAACGTTATCTATAAAGAGCGCTCGCTTCTGTTGAAGTTCACAAATTTCCCAGCAGATGTCTCCGTAATTATTATATTAAAAGCATTGCAACTCTAACAATTAATTGTTCATATTAAAGTAAATTTATAGAATAAAACATTTTCAAGAACGAATTATATCACTAGTAACGACCTCCAGCGGCACCAGAGTGTACTACTTAAATGTATTGAACGTTATCTGTAAAGAGCGGTCGCTTCTGAAAGAAGTTCACTAATTTCCCAGCAGATGTCTCCGTAATATATTAAAAGCAATGCAACTCTTGAACAAATTAATTGTTTATATTTAAGTAAATTTATGGAATAAAACATTTTCAAGAACGAATTATATCACTAGTAACGACCTCCAGCGGCACCAGAGTGTACTACTTAAATGTATTGAACGTTATCTGTAAAGAGCGGTCGCTTCTGAAAGAAGTTCACTAATTTCCCAGCAGATGTCTCTGTAATATATTAAAAACAACGCAACTCTTTAACAATTAAATTGTTCATATTAAAACAAATTTATAGAATAAAACATTTTCATGAACTAATTATATCACTAGTAACGACCTCCAGCGGCATGGAATCGAACTTCTTGGATAGGATATTGAACGTTATCTGCAAAGCGCAGGCACTAAGAAATTCACAAGTTTTCCGCTAGATGGCGCAGCTATTAAACGACTGCCCGATTATAGATTGTATTTTAAAACAACAATGAATACTTATAAAATACGTACGTAAATCGTACAAAATCTAAGCTCCATTCCAATTTCGGTCTAAATCTTAGGAACATGGGGTCGATGTTTGCATAATAAGTAAATCAGACCTGTATCAAAATGACTAAACAATTATACAAAATGCACAAACACTCACACTCGTTAAACACGGGACTCGAACCCGCGACCCTCAGTACAGCAGGCAGACCCACATACTAAAATACATATAAGAAAATCAATGGAAAAAACATAAAATATCACGGATCGTTTTGCAAGCAAAACGTCTAAAAATTAAAGGTTTCTACGACAATCATGTTTATATAATGTAGGTAATTGCAAAATAACAAATTCCTTCGAAGGAACAGATTCCACGTTTACGAATCGTTATTATATCATCAAGAGAGTCCATACCAACATACATACATGTAAAACTAAGTAGGTACAAACCATAATAATTATCTTCACCCATAGATAGTACTAAATATTTTCACGCGGTAACATATTATTTTATTGAGGGTAGACAGACTTATAAAAAGTGCAGTCCAACCTTGGCTCGGACGTAACCCGCTTTCATAAATACCTAGATATATCTATATCTAGACAAACAAACATACATCCCCACGACCGGAATTTCCCTAGGGTGGTCAGAATCTTTCAGCATAATTTATTGAATCACGGCAAACAGCTACAGGTAGTCAAGTCAATCCTTTGTTCCACATTCCACTGCATAGGAAGAATCCTATCCCTTAGTCACCTCACTCAAAACGATAGGTAATGAGCGGTCCAATTCCAATCCGAGACCACGCGGCCTTTACACATACAGACATAATTATACACTCACATTCCAACATCATCACGACCACAGTTTCCCCTAGGGTGGTCAGAATCCTTCAGCATAAAATTGAATATTTCAGAATAGAACACGCCAAAAGCTACGTATGGTTAAGTCAACTCTTTGTCCCACATTACACTGCATAGGAAGAAATCTTATCCGTTAGTCGCCTCACTCGAAGCGAGAGGTTATGAGCGGTCCAATTCCAATCCGAGACCACGCGGCCTTTATACATACAATTATACATTTATACATCCATATTCCGATATCCTCACGACCACAGTTTCCCCTAGGGTGGTCAGAAACTCCCAGGATATTTCGGATTGGGATTAACTCAAGCAACGATTAGATGGTCTTCCCTTTGTCTTGCAAACCTTTGCTTAAGGATGGTCTTTATCCCTTAGTCACCTCGCATGGCGCGGGAAGTAACAGGAAGGATTAATTCCAACCTAGTAAACAAAATTACCTACATAATTTATCAAGCATCACACAGCATCGCATATCTATCTACCCACTTAACTTCTTTCCAACGCAAGCGTATCTACCTACATTATGAAAATCGCTTTAACCTACTTAACTACCTACCGATTCTATAAAATTTCGATATCAACCTATTACGTTTATGAAAGTAAAATAAAAGGCATATAAATCACGTCAAGTATTAAAAATTACCATGAAAAATGGTAAAATTAAAATGAGTAGGTAGGTACACAACCAGAAAACGAATGAGATAAAATACAAAATTGCTATAAAAGTAGTAAAACAGACACAAATAGCTGAAACAAAATAAGATTAGACACAAAATTGCTAAACAAGTAATAAAACAGACAAAATAGCTGAAAGAAAATAAGATTAGACACAAAATTGCTGAAAGAAATAAAACAAAATTATGACAACCGGAGATCTGAAAGAAAATAAATAAATTATTACATACACATAAATACACAAAACAACCCTGAAATGATATTCCCTAACATATGACCCTAACCAATAATTATAAAATACACTGACCTCGGTACAGCGTCGGAAGACAGCATCAGGAAGCCAGGATCTACTGCAGCAGCAATTCTGGACGCGATAGCTAAATGAAACCCTAAAATTTACGCACAACTCCCGTACTTCTATACTTTAAAATAAGCTGTTCATCAGCTATACTAAATCGGAATCTAAACCCTAAATTGACTTTCCTAACTTCGGAATCTGAATTCGCGGATAAATTGCACAACGGGCCGGTTGCCACGCGTTGGCTAGAAATACATTTCCGAGGAGTGGAATATGTTTCCCTCCAGAACGTACCGTGTATCGGACCGACGCCAGTAGTTCCGTAGTCTTCTGCCATCAAGATGGTAAAATTTTAACTCCCAAATACAAGCTTGCACACGATTTTTATACCATTCTTTTGAGAGCAACAGCCAATCAAAAACCATCACGAAGATTAGCCAATAGGCTCTCAGGCACATTAGTTCCAATTTTAGCCACAAAAAATCAGCCAATCAGGAATCGAACAAACTTCATACATTCATTATAATTTGCATGACGTTAATAACAGAAAGTATATTGTACGATGCTGATTGGCGTAAACATGTTATTGTACCAACTTAAAATCATCACGCGGACCGACAGGTGGCGGTGGTGTTTCCTACATTCATTACATTTTGCACGATGGTCGCATCTGATTGGCTCAGACGCCATGTCGTGCCAACCTAATACTCGAGTTATCATGACGAGTATGTTAGATGGCGCCTGGTGTAATAATGTAGTTACAACAATTATATTAGATGGCGTTGTCTCTAAATACAATAAGTATAATCATTATCACTTCTAGCTATCACAAAACTAAACTAGATGGCGTTTTTAAATAAATGGTTGCCAGTTGAAAAATACACTGTTTATGACAATTATATTTTTCGAAAATTTATTAAAACTGAGACATGAGACAAGAAACGTGAATAATTCTAATTTTGAAATGTTGGGTTCGGCACAGTACGTAGCGTAGTTATGGGTATATAGGGTGCGTAACCTGATGTGTTGCCGTGTGTACAATAGAGGGTTTAGAAGGATGCTTCAGACCTGCTCTGAGCTTCAGACCATCTAGCTGAACAACGTTTACTATGAAACCAATTTCTTTGAAATCGCGAAAATCTTATCATCATCTGTTGCATTCATTTTGGTCGTTTAGCTATTGACATTTTCTATGACACAGCTGATTTTTAAAGGCCTCCGCACATTGCAGCGATATTATCGAGCGATTTTATCGAGCGATATTATCGACAGCGATATCGCGACACCTTACACACTGCAGTGATTCCGCGATTCGCGTCACGCATGCGCCCCACCACTGAATGTAGTCGGAAAGTTGCGATAATATCGCAGCAGTGTGTGGGATCGAGCGCGTCCCCATACAAAATGTACTGAGAACAATTATCGCAAAATCGCAGCGATATTATCGCTCGATAATAGTGCGGCAGTGTGTAGGATCGCGCGCGTCCCCATACAAAATGTACTGAGAACAATTATCGCAAAATCGCAGCGATAATATCACTCGATAATATCGCTGCAATGAGCGGAGGCCTTAAAGGCCTATCGTATGATGATTATTTTGTATGGGGACGCGCTCGATCCCACACACTGCCGCGATATTATCGCAACCTGACGCAATCTCTTTCTACTACATTCAGTGAAGGGCGCATGAGTGACGCAAATCGCGGAATCGCTGCAGTGTGTAAGGTGTCGCGATATCGCTGTCGATAATATCGCTGCAATGTGCGGAAGTTTCAAAGTTGGTTTAAGTTAAAGTTGTTCGGTTTGATGGTTTGAAGCACCTTTAAGTTTATACCATGTATATACAGTTTATACTACATGGTATATAGTACTCTGTGATATTATGTATAGCTGTTTGAACGAAAACTCATGCACATACATAATTCACGACCGTATTTCTTAGGTAGACATAAATAATGATGAAACTAGTAAATGGTAAAGGTAGTACCTATAAAGTAACCTTTTATGGGAGCAATGTTATACCAAAGGTTATTTTATGTTCTTGGACAAAAACATGTTTGTTCTTTATTTGTTCGAGTAGTAAGTACTTCTACAAAACTCTCAGTTTCTCAATGTCAAAGCTCATTGCTAAATTGATTGAATAGATTTGAATTTATAGTCAGGCTCCTCAGATAAAACAACAAAGAGGAAGAAGCAGCACAGTCGCATTACAATTACAACATTTCTGTTTTTGGGTTTTTGTTGTCTTCATTGCGTTTCATTAGGTGTAAAAATAAGGAAATAATTGAGTCGGGGCAAACAGACGGTCAAAGAAACAGAATCTAATAAAGTAAAAGGTTTCTTTGTTTAACTACGGAATCCTTAAAATGTGTTGTAATAACATAACATAACGTAAATATTCTTTATTTGCACACCAGAAACATACAGCAACAAAACAAATAATGTAAATAAAGTAAAATATTAACCGCGTTTCTCTCAAAGACAAGATTAATTCCACTGAAAACATTTTAGTTGCCATAAAAGTGCAGTAAATAGATGCTTACTATAATGCGTCTTCCTATATTGATATCGTAAATCGCAAAGACATCTAATTATAGCCTGTAGGAGCCCACTTCAGGGCAAAGGCCTCTCACAAAGAGGTTACACTAAACAAATTTTTTGCGGCGTCTTCCTCTTTTAGCTTCATCTAAGCCGCTATAGGCTCAGATTTTATTGCAACATAAAGATTCTATACGAGCACCAAATATGAGCACTCATGCAGTCACGAAGGTCGATAAGGCTCCCAAAGGGTGCAAATTAACATTCAACCCTGAGGGATTGTAAAATTTGCTGGGATCTTTGAGAAAGTTGTAAAATTTTTGGTTGAACTGCTTTGGGTTATAGAGTGAGAGGTCGGGACTAATAGGGGTTTACCAGATGCTGGTTTGATTTGCTATTGATTTAATGGGTTTGTACAGGCAAACAAATATGAAGGGCTTTTCGTTTAGTTATGTTATATTAATAAAGTTTAAATCGATTTTGCCCGCAACTTCGTCCAAGGGTATTTCTATAAATTTCAATACCCCTTTTTCAGTAGATTTTTGCAAAATCATTTAATAAGTTCGCCCTTACATCCTCTGTAGAATATACTTTCCCATGTTTTTATCTTCAGCGGTCAGTCATGAAACTTTTAATAAGATGGTAGGTAACCGTTCTATAAAATTTTAGGAAACGTGTAGAATTAAATTAAATTATTTTATTTGCTTTGAAACAGATAAATAATGGATAAAATTGTATGTTTCTTCTGTGGAGTTGTAACAAAATTATATGCAAAATTGGGGAAGTTTGAAACAAGCGATCGGAAACATACACACAGTCATAAGCATGGGGTGCACTTACCAGATCACTCTAGCACACAGGAAAAATAACGCACAGCGCGACCTTGGCCTGTTTTACCTTCAGTCACTTAGCGAAAAGTGTTCTGTGCATAGTGTAAATGAACGCTTGTTTGAAGAATCTCTACTCCCGTTCATTTTGGGCATACTATCAAGCAAATCAGACCACATCAACCTAAAACTGGGCATAGGCTTCCATTTCAATGCGAACCCTTCGCCCTCACAATTTCATCGGACTAACTGCTGGTGGTCTACCCACGTCTCTCTCTTCGCCACCACTCTGATACTGCCTTGGTTCACCGGCGTTATACTATAGCATAGATTATGTGATGTTATTGTTTTCTGATTCTCCAAACAAAGCCTGAAAAAGGCTTCCTCTATTTTGGATCAAAATATGCCTATGAACGATCATACTCGTGGGCAGCGAGCCCTGGAGTTTTTTCTGACCACCCTACTACGGCTTCTGACGTCATTTTTATGTAACTACTACTACCACCAGAAATAGTAGCAGGGACCAACGGCTTAACGTGCCATCCGAAGCACGGAATCATCTTTCCTTTCAGACAGTCAGGCGATTCAGCCAGCAATGTCCTAACCAACTGGGGGAAAACGCACAAAGTGACTATCACTAGGTATCCCCCGTGAAAATCGAACCCACGACCTCCGTATCAAGAGCCTAATGCTCTTAACTATTAGACCACGGAGGCAGTATGAATGATATTAACATTATTATCCATTTCCAGGTGCAATAATCTTCGCATCAGACCAAGAGGTGGCTGGAGTGATGCGAGCGGTCGAGCGCATTAACGCTACCAGTTCCTTCAGCTGGGTTGGTTCGGATGGATGGAGTGCCAGATCTCTTGTCTCGGATGGCAATGAGAAGGCAGTGGAAGGAACCATCAGTGTGCAACCCCAGGCTAACGACGTGAAGGGATTCATGGAATACTTCTTGGGGTTAAACGTGAAGAATAATAAGAGGAATCCTTGGTTTGTTGGTGAGTTGGTTTACTTCTATCATAATTTATCAAAAGTTTCTATCATCGTCTTCTACCCTCTAATGCCCAATCTGGATTGGTGGACTTCATATACGCATCAGAATTTCTTGATTAGCGTAATATGCAGATTTCTTCACGATGATTTACCTCCATCGCTGCTTGATATACAATATCTAGGATTTGGTACTATGTATGTATGTATTGCTCTTGACTGATTTCGGCCACAGCAACTGTTTCAAATCCGTTATTGGCTTTGATGTGCTTTCATGTGGCTAATATAGCCAATCATCTTAGAAAAGATCCTCGCACATATCTGGCATGTGAGCAAGTCGTTCTCATAGTGATAATTATATAGCTTTTAGTGGTCAGATTTTTAATTCGTGACTTTTAGCATCTAGTTGTCATTGCCTACTCGCTTAAAAATCATAGATGGACTGTTAACACGAGCTCTGCATGCTGAGTGTGGTCGCAGCGTGCAGGATTTGGTAGAGAAACGGTTATTAGTTTTGTTGTTGGGATGGTTTTATCTCGTTCATACCTCGTCGGTCCAGTTGACCCCCTTTGTCATGTGAGTTTTAATCTTTATTCGGTCATAGACGTTTAATAAATTGTTCCGTTGTTGGCAGGTACCCATATCGTAAAATATAAAGGCATTGTAGCCACAGTTTGGGGTCAGTACAGTCTATTGTGCCTTTGAGCGTGCAAAACATTCTTCATTGTCAGCTTAATAGAGAAAATTTTCACTATATTGTTGGAAACATAACATAAAATATACTCACGACCGTATTTCGTTTTGAGGTGATAAAAAATTTTGCTAGCAACTTCTAACAGCTTCTCATACTGCAAGAATTTGCTTCAGCATTCAGTATAGTTACATTACTTTTTATTATTAAGTTATTACATTACATTACATACATTATTATTAAGTACTCTACAAGAAACAATCACCAATGTTAAGCAGCGTCAGGTCCACTCAGTCTTTGGATGGGTGACTTTTTAGTGGTTAGTGGTCATCTCGAGCATCTCCGTGCTTCGGAAGCCACGTGTTCGGGGTAGTCCCGAAGCTAAGTGATTGATAAATGATAAACTTGATAACTGATAATAAAATATATTTGGAAAACTTATTGACTTGATATAAAAATAGAATGATTTGATGAGTACGCGCGGCTCTCTTGATGGCTAATTGCGAACTGATTTGTGCAAATGATAAAATGAGGTCGAAAAGGTAAAATGATGAGTTGTCAGAAATGTTGTACGTTGCTTGCTCGTACATATTCCCGGGCGAGAAAATTAGGGTTAGTAGGGGATGATGATTGTGTGGTGTAATGATCTTATCTAATTACAAGTTGATAGAACAATATATTTCATTTAATACTAACATGCAATAATGAATTTGTTATTACCCAAATGATTTTACAAGATGATCGACAATAATCTTATCTATATTAGTCTTATCTAAGTCGATTTTAAACGCTCGACTTTGGAAACGAAATGACCGAGCGAAGCACAGGCGATGTGCTTCGGTTTTGCTTTGACACACGCGCACTTTGCTTTGAAAGCTCCCTACTTATACTACACTGATTGACCGCACACTCACTGCACTGAGCACTAACACTACTGGCACGATTACGAGCGGCAGGTAAGGGCGCGGCAGAGGCCGGACCCGTTGCCAGCGCTGCTGCTGCAGCCGCCTTCTGTCTGCAGCGGCTCCATCCTAGCGCCGCCACAACTGCCACCACCACCGCGAAGAGGATGTATGTTGTCACATAGTGGTGGATATCGTGGTTTGAGACCCTATTAGCTAAGGGCGCCTCCTGTTTCATGATATCGAGCTGTTTCTTTATCTCTTCAAGTTTAATATTGGCTAAGCTATCAGAGTTATTGATCGGTATAGATTGATCTGGTATCGTAATATTTATAATGTGATTAATAGGTGAGATGTCAGAGGTTTGCAAATTTGAGCTGAGGCTTAGTTTACTGACCTCTTGTCTATGCGAGTATACATAAAAATCAGCTGTTTTGATAATGCACCGTTGATCGACTTTGAATAGGCCAGAGCGGGACATTTGCACTGCTGTAACTTGATCGTCGCATAGTAGCTTCATTTGACACCGCTCGCAGCAAAAATAGAAATATTTATTTAGCGCATTTAATTCAGTCCACCTGTTATTACATGGGTTGGAGATAGTTTGACACTTTCTTGAGTTAGGCAATTTTTCACATAAACTTTCATCGTCTTGCATATGATAAATAGGCTTTTTGAGGTAACACAAAATATAGTTTGAATCTCGTCGTACGCATGAATCCAAATCACTTTCGGTAAGCGGTACAAATGCATCCTTTTTTATGTTTATGGCAGCAAAATTTGCTATTGGCACAACAGTTATCTCCGTCGAATTATCTGCCACAAAGGGCACTGGTATAAGTTTTACAACATCAAACGTGTCTCTACCAATGAGCGGAATTTTTATTTCGAAAATAATATAGTTCTCTGTTATTCGAGCTCTCACTTGTAATAAGTTATATATTTCGGATAATTGGTAGTTATCGATTGGTGACGACAGATCTTTCGGGAGCTGGCCCGATATAACGTTCAGTTCTTGTCTTAACTGATCTGGCGTTACTAAATGAAAGTTGAACTTTCCGTTGTAAACGTTAGTTATTGTGTCTAATAATGTCTGTTGTATGGTTTTCAAACTGAATAAAACATTGCTGGCCATCATGGATGTAGTGATAAATTCATTAATAAGGTAAATATTCTGTATTTCTGTTTTAGCTTGCTTGATTGCATTGTCCAAGTCGTTAAATTTTTTATTAATGATTTTGTGATTTTTTCCCATGATGTCCTCGGTACGTTTCAGCATGTTGAACTCGGCTTCCACTACGGACGTCTGATTCTTCCATAGAGATGCTAAGTGTTTTTGGTTTTCTTTTATAAGGCTTATGTCTTTTTCATACTTCTCAGCGAAGCGCTCATCTAAGAGGCCGAACAGACTGTTTGCAAAGTAGCCGACACCGTCGATAAGACCGCGCCGGCGACGTTGTTTACGCTTATCGAGTTTATGATTATTTAAAATGCTATTATAATATTGTAGTTCTGCGAACTCGTGCCGTAGTTGCAACATGATCTCGGCGCAATGAGATTGTTGTTTTATCAATGAACAGGTGCTGTCGAGGTATTGAATGTACTTAATGAGTGCCGTGTTTCCTTCTTGATAAGGATGCATATCATAGTAGACAACTAGGCGCCAGTCGTCTCGAATTAAATGCATGGTTGCAATGCTATCGAAGTAAATGCTGCTATTTTGTAGAGGAGTTATATTGTACGCACACTGTGACGTAGTGATAAAAGTCATGAAGTAAAGCAGTAATGATATAGCAATGTTGCTAAAACAATATTTTTTCGATTTTGGTTTTGATTTAGGGGTCTGCTTTTCTTGATTTTGTTGTGGCTCTTGATTTTTGGATGACGTTTCTGGACTTTCCTGGACTGGTAAAATAGACAGTTTTACGACTGGGCGTTTCATGAAACCATTTTTTGTTTTTAGAGTAACGACTCTGACGTTGCCGTCGCTCCCGGGATGTATTTCTATGACCCGACCCAGCCCCCACTTGCCAGGAGGAAGGTTATCATCTTTGATTATCACAATGTCGTTTTTCTGTATATTCGTTTGAGGCTTTCTCCACTTACTTCTCGCTGATAATTGCGTCAGATATTCATCACGCCACTTGTTCCAGACGTCATTAAATAGTTTCTGAGTAAGATACCACCTTGTTCTCAAATCTGTTTCTGTTTCATGTATATTTAATGTAGGACCACTCGCCAGAAAGTGCGATGGTGTAATTACATCTAAGTCATTGGGATCCTCTGTCAGCGGACAAAGTGGTCTTGAGTTCAAACATCCCTCTAATTGAGAAAGAAGGGTGCTATATTCCTCAAATGTGAGCTTCTGCTCCCCAATGACACGCTTAAGGTGGTGTTTAAGGCTTTTGACGGCCGCTTCCCATAATCCACCTGCTGATGGCCATGATGGCGCATTGAAATGCCATTCGATACCCATGTTTGTCACTTCTGTTTTAAATTCAGTATTAAATATACCTAGCATGTTTTCATACTCCTGTTGTAGTACTCTGTTGGCACCAATGAAGTTGGTTCCTTGATCGCTGTAGATATGACTAGGCACTCCTCTTCGCGCTGCCATTCTACGTAACGCTGCGAGGAAAGCTGATGTTGTTAGATCGGAAACTAGTTCTAGGTGTACGGCTTTTGTTGCCATACACACGAATACTGCTATGTATCCCTTTGTGCTCTTGATGCCACGGCCCTTGCTGCTTTTAACAAGTACATGACCGGTAAAGTCTACCCCGGTCTGATCAAAGCAACGGGATGATGGGTTTACTCTTGCCTGCGGTAAGTCTCTCATAATCTGATATTGTTGGTCAGGACTGTGTCTTCGGCACTTTATACAGAGGCGAAGCCTTTTCTTGGTAGCTCTGATGCCCCCGATAAGCCAATACCTTCGCCTTATAAAGGCTGTTGATAAACGCGCTCCACCATGATATGTAAGCTCGTGAGCCTGATCAATGATAAGATCGGCTAATCTGGTATTGCAGGGGATGATGGCCGGATGTTTCATTTCCGGATCGATGTTGGCGTGTCTCAGTCTGCCGCCGACTCGCAGGATTCCGTCTTTGTCTAGCACGGGGTTTAAGTCGTATATTTTGCTCTTGCTATTCACCTGTTTGTTTTCTTTTAAACAGATAATTTCATCTCCGAAATTTTCCTGCTGGACTTGTTTGATGATTGCTGCTCTTGCTTTATGCAGCTCTTGCAATGTTAAATAGTCTTGATTACTGTTTCTGTTACAAAATCGTAGTACCCATGCCAGTATTTTTACGGCCTTTGTTAGGGAGCTATATTTCGATAACAGTTGATTTATTATTTCATTGTTTGTAGTAAGTTGCATGACGTTGACTTGTTTTCTCTGTCTCATTTCTTGATCAGTCGTGAAATTGTTCTTGTTTTCCTGGTCTGAAGGTTGGTAGCTTGGTAGCCATGGGGGTCCTAACCACCAGAGTGAGTGTTCATTGAGCTGCGAAGCGGTCAAACCTCGGCTGGCGCAATCAGCTGGATTTTCCTTTGACTTAATATAACGCCAGCATTCGGGGGGCATTGACCTCGTTACTTCCTTTACTCGATTGGCCACAAACGGCTTCCATCTCTCTACGTCGCCATTCAGCCAACCCAATACTGCCATTGAATCCACCCAGCCATATATCTTGGTTTCGTAACCGTCAAGGCATGACATGATTTTTGCCATTAACTTTGATAATAAGAGTGCGCCGCAGAGTTCGAGGCGGGGCAGGGATGTGGTTTTATTCAGGGGGACTAACTTGGTTTTCCCCGCTACTAAAACGATTGATTTGATGTTTTCTTGATTTATTCTGCAATATACCACGCAAGCGTAAGCCTTAGTACTCGCGTCGCAGAATCCGTGCAGCTCAATTTGATCTCCTTCTTTTGTTCCCAACCATCTCGGCACTTGACAGTGGTTTATGTTCTTGATGTCTGCTTTAACTTTAATCCACTCGTTATAAATGTCCTCAGGTATTGGATCGTCCCACTGTATGTTCGCTTTCCATATACCTTGGAATAAAATCTTTAGTTTTGTGGTGACCGGGGCGAGCCAACCCAGGGGGTCGAAGACCTTTGAAATATCTGAAAGGAGTGATCGTTTTGTGTGTTTTGATGTGGTGCTATCTATCTTTGATTCAAAATTAAAACTGTCTTGTTGTGGACTCCACCCTAGTCCTAAAGTCTTTGTTGACTCAGCTTGCTTGAAGTCGAAATTTACTTGATTTTCTCCTTCAACGCAGAAGCTTTCTAGTAACTCGGGGGCATTAGATTTCCACTTTCTGAGATTAAACCCTCCGGATTTCAGAAGATTGATCATGTCAATTTGTAACGCTTTAGCGGCTTGTATGGAATGCGCACCGTGTATCAAATCGTCCATGTAAAACGAATTTTCAAGGACACTGGGGGCCAAACTGTCTTGATAGTTTTGCTTCTCATCACTCGCCAACTGTTTGAGTGTAATCATGGCAAGAAATGGGGCCGCCTTTGTCCCGTACGTAACCGTTGCTAGCTGAAAAGCTTGTATTTTATCTGATTGTTGATCTCGCCATAAAATCTTCTGCAATAGCTGATCTTCTGTGTTCAGCCAGATTTGCCTGAACATCTTCTCAAGGTCACCGGTAAAAGCGTATTTATATTGTCTCCACTTGATGATGAGACTCTGGAGATCTTGCTGTAAATTGGGCCCCCTACGCATTACGTCATTCAAACTCACGCCACTAGATGTTTTCGCTGATGCATTAAATACAACGCGCAGTTTTGTCGTTGTGGACTCTTGACGTATGACGCAATGGTGAGGTAAATAGCACTCCGATTTTAAAATGCTATCGTCGGCTGCAGGTATCATATGACCGAGCGACAAATACTCGTTTATAAATGATTTATATTCTTTCGCAATATCCGTCTGTTTGCAAAGTTTTTGTTCTAATCTATAAAATTGTGCTTTAGCTTTTTGTTTCGATGCTCCTAACTGTTCACAAAAATCTGATTTTAACGGCAGCCTAACCTCGTATCGGCCATCTTCCCTTCTTTTTGTAGTTGACTGGTAATATTCAATGCACTGCTGATCTTCTGATGATACAATTGGTGATTCAGAGATCTCTTCTATTTCCCAGAACTTTTGTATTTCTTCAATGTTATTTAACACTACGTTGCATTGAAAAGTTTTCGTGGTACCACTTAATATCCACCCTAGCTGCGTCTGCTGAGCGGTCGGTAACATGGAATTAGCTCTGCAGATGCCATCCATTAATATGATAGAATATACATCAGCACCCAATAGAATGTCCACTGGGCGGCTGACATAAAACTCTGGATCCGCTAACTTGATGTGATCCAGGTATGACCAATCTGGTTTTGTAAACGTACAGCTTGGTAAATTCTTGATTAGATTGTTCATGATTAAGGCGTCTGTTTCGAAAGTAAAATCGCTAAAAGTTGAAGTTCCCTTGATAGAAATCATCCCTTTACTGCTACTTTCCTTGTCGCCTATGCCTGAAATAATTCCCTTACACTTTTTTCTTGATAATTTTAGTGTTTGGGCTGCATGTTCTGTTATTAAAGATGTTTGTGACCCCTGATCTAAGAGGGCACGCATAGTATAATATGAGCCATCAGCCCCTTGAATTTGGACTATGGCCGTTGGTAACAATACTTCACATGGATCATTTGTTGACACGTGTGAACTACTTTTTACGTCTTTCCCCGGGCCGCTACCTCCCGCTGCCCCGCTCCCGCCTGCCGCTTTCGGTATCGGATTGCCTGATTGCGTAAATGCCTCGTGTAACAAGCTATTATGATCTTTGTTGCAATCACGGCAACGTCTCTCTGAAAGACATGGTTTTCCTGGATGATTATTTAGGCAGTTCGGACAGAGGCTTAACTTTGTGACAGTCTTGGACCTGTCACTACATGTCATCTCGAGAAATTTCTTACAGAAATAAATGCAATGATCGTTATTATTACATAGCCAACACCTAAATTTAGATAACGGAATGTTCCTGTTGTTTGTTTGTGGCGGAAACATTCGAGTACTTGATGAAAATGAGTTTTTAAAATAGTGTGGCTTCTGATTACTCGGGGGATTATTCTGATGTTTCACATTTCCTTGGTATTTTTGCGTAGTAGGCGGCGCTTCTTGTTTTCTACGGGACGACTCTAACGTGGTAAACTTTGTTTCTAAAAACTCCAGCAACTCTGCTAATACTGGTAGATCTCTTGGATGTTTTACAGACTCAACGTAGTCCGCGTATGATTCGGAATCTAGCTTTTGAGACAGAAGGTAGACAATCAGTGGATCCCAAGTACGGATGTCGATCCCTAGGTTCTTGATAGAGTTAAGACATTCTAGTGTCGTATCATGTATGCGTTTAATATGGTTTAGCGACTGTTGTTGCATAACTGGAAGGTTCATTAATATATTCATGTGTGACGTAAATATAAGTTTCTTGTTGTTAAATCTTTGGTTTAGAATATCCCAGCAAGTCGTATAATTGTCTGAGCTTACTGGTACGTGCTGAATTAACCTTTCAGCCTCTCCCTTGACCTTGGTTTTGAGATACTGCATCTTTTGGGCGGCGGACATTGAAGGGTTGTTATGAATGGTTTCCATGAATAGATCTTTAAACGAAGTCCAGTGGTTGTAATTTCCACTGAACGTTGGGATTTCTAACTGCGGTGTTGATTTCACCATATGCGCCATTGACCACATCTTCTTGTTAATTCCTTTTTTGAATATGTTGTATTCTCTTTCGTAGTGACTGTAAGTCTCTTCGTACTCCTTGTTTGAGCCATCAAGCTCGCCATCCAGGTCCCAGTGAAGTGCATCGATAGCAGCCCAGCGTGCCTGTAGCGAGCGTAACTTATCTTCGAATTCCCATCTCTCGGATAAGTTTGACAAATCAATGGTTGCAATTGTTCGTTGTAGTGCCTTAAAGTTGCTCGCTTGTTTTTTGAGCATATCCTCCGTTTTACTAGCCGTTCCTCTTGTTGACGGCGAGGGTTGGCGCGGTTCGTTCGGCCTACCCGTAAATGTAGGAGGCTTCAAGACAGAAGCTGGTTGATAAGTTTGTATTTGTGCCCTAACGGTGTCATATCTCTCTTTTACCCGTTCATATTCCTGGTTAACGTAATAACTATGAGATACTATACTGATCTCTGATAGCCTTTCATGATTGTTTTGAAATTCAAGCCAATAATTATCCAGAATATCCAAACGACGTTGTAAATATTCCGGTGTCTTCCTTTCAGAGCCGTCTTTCTTGAAGCTAGTTAAGACATGCTCTATTGCTTTCGCGATTTGCTGCTGATTAGCAAGGATGTCATCCATTGCCGACATGATTGATAAAGAATAAAAGGACTGATCTTACTTGATACTGCTCCTTGGTGAGCGGTGGTGACTGCGAGTGGACACGCCCTCGGCACCTGATTATCCTTGATCTCCAGAGACCTTGTTGCTCTGATGTTCGCTGTGCTCCTTGATTGCACAGCTTCTTGATTGTTGATGAGTTACTGTCGTCTTGATTAACAGCAACAGTTCCGTATTACACGTACACTTCACGAACCGTATGTCCGGTAGGTATGGTGAGCGGAAGCACTGACACGATTACAGTTCAATAACCGACACGTTGTGATCCCGCCTTTCGTTAAGACTCGAAGGACCAATGTTCGGGGTAGTCCCGAAGCTAAGTGATTGATAAATGATAAACTTGATAACTGATAATAAAATATATTTGGAAAACTTATTGACTTGATATAAAAATAGAATGATTTGATGAGTACGCGCGGCTCTCTTGATGGCTAATTGCGAACTGATTTGTGCAAATGATAAAATGAGGTCGAAAAGGTAAAATGATGAGTTGTCAGAAATGTTGTACGTTGCTTGCTCGTACACCACGTAAAGCTTTCGTTCCCAGATAGTTCCTTTAGATGGCAGTGTAACTATTTGTTAAGCCAGGTCGGAGGCCTATTAAGGCGCCTTGAAAATTCTCTGACAGCTAGTTGACCCAACTTATGCCTCCACCAAGACGCACTGGGCCCGCGTGTTGGAGTATGGCGCACTCTCTCTCTCACCCTTTTTCTAAGCCATTGCCCTTCAGTAGGCTATAACTTTAACTTTTTAACTCAACTCTTAAGTGCCTATTCATCAATTACAAAGTAAGCCTCACTAATCATCTGTAAACGATTGTCGTGAAATGGCCGAGATAGCTTCTAGTTCAACCAAACTTTCCAGACATGCATCCATTCAAATTTACATAAAATAAAACTTTATATTTTCTATCTAAATAAAATAATTTGTATGAATGATGATATAACTTTACAATTTGTTTTGAAAGTGAATCGATCAATTTTGAATGTTTTTAATGAAATGCAGATTTTCATGTACCTACATTTACTGTATACCGTGAAAATATATGTCTATTATCTTGGATTTATAAAATGTATGTAGACAATAAAAAAATTTATTATCCATCAGTGTCAAAATTGTCTTTCTATTATTTTCATACGTTCACAATAAGAGCACATATTTTTATTTATATATTTAGGACTGAACATTTCTTTCAAAATTTTCAGAACAACAGAATTTCAAGTAGGTATAGTAATATTAAAATTCGAAAAAATATATCTTTCAACTGCTTGATAATATGAGTTTACTCACATACTCCTTTATCATAATTTTCTTCTTCACCTAGAAGACTATATGTGAAAGATTCGTTCCCACAAAGTCTTACAACTGCTATTTCCTACAGAATTCTGGGAAGACCACTTCCAATGCCGGTACCCTGGAAGTCCGAAGACTCCCTACAACACGCAGTTCGAGAAGACCTGTTCCGGCTTGGAGCGCCTGACCCTCAACAACACAGAGTTCGAGAGGCAGCTGCAATTCGTCTCCGATGCTGTCATGGCCTTCGCTTATGCTATTCGGTAAGTTATTTTAATTAACAAGTGAATTCCTAAAATCGTAATTTAATCGTTATTCTGATAGGAATGAAGAAATCTCGTGATGAATGTTCAGCCTGTTATGAAATACGTTAAGTTATATCCCTTAATCGTCAGAAGGAGAAGGACTATGTTGCGTTAATATTATATAACGAAGTTGATAATAAGTTACTGTTTAAATATAAATAAATAATATGGCATCACAAGAAAACATTCCACCCTTTTTGTCCTGCAGATCTGTACGAAACGATGTATTTGCAGTATAATTATTATGTTACTTGCGTTATACTGATCCATAAAATCCATTGTATTTTTAATATTTCTAGGTCTTCTTCTTCTAATCGTGGGTGTCAAATTTTTTAATATGTCATTGGACGTGGTTTTTTAATGTAACGACTGCTACCACCTGAGATAGTAGCCAGGACCCACAAAGTAAGATTTCACTAGGTGCCCCAGTGGGAATCGAACCCACGATCTCCGTGTCAAGAGCCCAATGCTAACCATTATCCTAACCTAACCTAACCTAAGCGCTTTCACATACGATGATGCATTGACGGAACGACAGACGACAGTCCGCCATTTGTGAAGCAAGGAGTTGTATGAAACTGCACGTAGAAGCACACACGGTGCGTCAATCCGTCACATGTGTGCTTCTACGTGTGCTTTCCTACAACTCCTTTCTTCACAAATGACGGACTGACGTCTGCCGCTCCGTCAATGCGTCATCGTGTGTGATTCCTCTAACCATTAGACCACGGAGGCAGTTGCATTTCTTGGTTGTTCGTAGCCAACATTAGTTTTTGCCTTAAACGACTGAAAAAAGTATCTAGAAACAAAATAATCTAGAACTGTAAAAAACTGTCCTCAATGGACTATTAAATATTTTTGGTACAAAGTTATACAAACTACTAAGCTCCTTTATATAATTATAGACCTTTCAAAGTATTTTTATATACTCATATAGGTACTTTTGTTCAGTTCATCATATCAGCCAATAGACGTCCACTGCTGGACTTAGGCCTCCCCAAAAAGTGGGAGGATTTGCCATAATCGCCACGCTTGGCAGGCGGGTTGGCGATTGCAGTTGGATTGAAAGTGTGTACTCAGAGGATGCTGCTGACCGTCCGGTAGATCCCTTAGTCGCTTTTTACGACACCCACGGGAGGAGATGGGATGGTGCTACTCTTAGCCGACACCACACGGGCTTTCAGTTAAATGAGCTCAATGTTGTATCTCGTTCTAACGGGTTGTTTACTCGTTAGGATTTATTTATGAGTTTCCGCATAGGTCGGCAATGTTTCAATTTCAACTGCTATGCAGTGTTCACTATAATAAATACTACTTGATAAATGTCTGTACATGATCATAGTTGGACCAAAGCCTAATATCAGTTCGCTATAAATGCTAATGAGAGAGGATGGTGTAGTTAAATGAGCTGAGGGAATGAACGACCTAGTTTCACAGAAGGATGTAATAAGGTGAAATACATTGTCAAGGAGGAAACCTACATGCTTCAATTTCGAGGCATGTATTGTACCAACTGTCCATTACAAGTGGCGACGGGCTCACTCCCCGTCACACTGGACAGAGCTTGGGTACTACTAGTGAAAAGTGGATGTTCTGGGTATTCAGAATATATATCTGACTACCCACTCGGGGAATACAGTCGTGAGCATATGCTATGCTCTCAAGGAGGTGGCATTCAATAGAGTTCATTGGCATCTTCTTTTGTTGATAACCAAGGTCTATTTGGAGTCCATTGCTGGATTTATGCATGTCTCAAAAACGGGGTTTGCTGCAGCTTTTGCAACCTTTAAGCTGAATTGGCTTTAAGTAGTTCAAAAGTGACTGACAACCGATGGGGTGTCAGAGTTCTAGAGTGGAGACCGCGAACTGGTAGGCGTAGTGTGGGACGCCCTGCTGCCCGCTGGACAGACGACCTAAAAAAAGTAGCGGGGAGCGACTGGATGAGGAAGGCCGAGGACAGAGTTTTGTGGCGCGCCTTGGGAGAGGCCTATGTCCAGCAGTGGACGATGATAGGCTGATGATGATGATGATGATGATGAGTTCAAAAGTAAATACTCAACTTTCCTGTTGCCTTGGTGGTGATATTGCCGTCTCGTCCAACTCCAGTCTTGGTGTCTTCAAGGCAAGAATAAAATGAAGTCATCATTTGAATAAGCGTGTTCCAACTTCGGTATTGCTATAATTTTCATGATGATGTTGAGACTGCGAATGAACGACCATCATAAAGAAAAAACCATTAACAAAAATGCATTGAAGGTGAAATTGGGAAAAAAATTTCCGTACAAGATAATAACGTGTCAAAGAAAATACAAAGTCTCAGGGAAAAATACGAGTATTTTTAAATAAAACGAGCTTTTCTGGAAAACCTTTGAAGAGAGAAAATACTTTAAATTTAAAATAAGGGTAATGAGTGCACATAGGTAATGCTTACTTTTACCAGAGGGTGCCTCGGAGGTAGCAATGTTGGGGATTTTGTTTTTGCATGTTTTTACCAGCTTTTGGTAAAAGTAATACCTTGTGAGCGAAACATTCATTATCAAAATTGAAGAGGTATGGGGCGTCGGAGTGTTTTTCCACGTAAAATTAGTTTTTACCATAAAAAAGACCAATGTCTTTTAATTTTTAAACGTTTTTCATGTTTCAACGTTATTCGTTCAGACTGCCTCACATCAAATATGTGTCAAAGAAAGTGCTTCATAACATGTGCGAGCTTCTTTAGCTTGTTATCTCTATAATATAACTGTAAATGGTACTTTACGATGTCGCACGTTGGCAAAAGTGCAGCAATTTTCCAATCGTGAAACTGTTAGTGTGAAATTATGTGATGTGCAGCGAATGATTTACTGTTTGTTCACTGCCAAGTACCGATGTATTGTTATGGCAATACTAAATAAAATACGGGGCGATTAGAAACCTTGTGACATTTATCAAATATCTTTTGAAGCTAGTCAGCCGTGGTGGTCTTATGGCGAGTAACCCGATGGTTCAGAACCGCAAAAAAAATTTTTTGTTTTGAACCATGCAGGAGGTGGTTCGATCCCAGCCCAAGCTGACTCATACGAACACTCATACCAATGAGTTTTTGGCCAAACCACTGGCTTTTCAGTGAAGGAAATCTTCATGCTTCAATTCCGAGGCACGTATTGTACCCAGTGTCCATTATAAATGTCGACGGGCTCACTACCGGACGGACATAACAGTTTCGGTACTACTAGTGAAATGTGGATTATATTCCTGGTCGAACTGTACCCCTGTTATAAAGACCTACTCGAGTGACTCTTTCCCTACGAATTGCTTAGTCATTTCTTAAGAATTGTATTTAGTATATAAAGACAATGCGCCGCATTGTCTACGCGACGCTAAAAGCACTGCGTGGGAGAAAGCTCCTACTTCACAATGGAACAATACTGGCGAATACTACATAAGTTGCAATTTTTAATGGACGATCTAAAAGGTTCTCTTCCTTGGTTTTACGAATAAATTAATCTAGAGGCGCCACCTGTACCAATAGTTTAACACAATCAAGGTGAAATTCTACTAAAGCGGTCACTTATTCAAAGACGCGCTTTCCTCGACATCGTTTATCTAGCAAGATTCGAAATACTAGCACGAGAATAACTATGCACTATCTAGAAGTGAATCTCGCGCTACAGATTCCAATAAAACTACCGTCAGCATAGCTAGCATGTTGAGCATGATACGACAATATCACGCCTTTCATCTCGTTCGTACGCGCGGAAATAGAAAGAGAGCTAACGCGCGATAGTGCTATATTACGCTGCCATACTACAGCAATTTACCTGTAACTAAAGACTAGCAATATCAGCTACTAAATGTCACCACTTTTTTTTTCAATAAAATCAACAAAAGGCCTCCAAATTGATCCAGTACCGCGATTTCTGAAAGTAAATCAAAACAGTAGTAGAAAAAGTCAAAATTGCTATGGAGATTATGCATCATTTTGACCACGATTTTGAATCTTAAGTTTCAAAAGTGCAGGATGACATCTGTATACTTTTAACGTCTCGCTTATTTTAATAAACTTATGTGATAAGTGTGATGTGAATTACATATTATGTAAAGTAGCGTTTAAATGTCTTCTACCTCTATATTTCATCATTGGTATAACCAAAAGCGCGCGATGATTCACTTCTATAGTGCATTAGTTATTCTCATGATCACTTCTACAAGATCCCGAAATAGATTTACATAATGTCCTAAATAGCTTCTCATCGAACCTAAATTGAATAAAAATAGCAGAAAAAATTTCCTCTTAACGATAACCCAAACATTCCAACTTATGACAAGACCGAATTTGCATCTGAATTCCCAAATCGAAGTTACAATGTCACGTTTCTATTCTAATGACATTTCCATTCACACTCTGAAAGTTTGACACGTGTTTTATATTCTGCCACAGACAACCTGCCCAATATACTTCTAAAATAAGCTTACCAATTTTGTTACGGAACACTAAGAAAAACGTAAAAGTAGAAATAAGTTGAACGAGGAGCTCACTGCTGGCGTCTTTTGAACGAATAAAGGCTCTAAGTAGGTACTGTAGAAAATATCGAAACACCTACGCTCGCGCGTCACCTCGCATCGCATTCTATAAAACGTGAGCTTAGGAACTCGCAAGCGTAACGCTTGCAGTTACTTTTAACTTCAACGGTTGAAGTTTGGTTTATAATTACGGAACTAAGTGTAGCTGTTTTGATATTATCTATTTCTAATCACCATCATGTGCCTAATTACGACAGAATGCATGGAACAGGCCGCCTTTCACGAATAAACGCGTGAGAGAGATGGCTATATTCCACTATGCGGGCTCAGTGCGAATTGGGTGGATGCAACTTGGTGTCAAAGAATTTTTGAGGCACACCACTATCTAATGAAATTATCCGGCACTGACCTGTTACGAAGCCTTCTAATAATGAGCTTGCGTTTATCTTCATATTATATGGTGGAAAGTAGAAAGAAAACCGAAAATGTAGCGCGTTCACCAAGACATTACCTACCTGTTTACTCTTTCTAAGTTACCTACATTATACTCTGCTGGGAAAGCATGAACACTATGCTTTTCCATTAATCATAATAATTATTTATTTAGATTAATCAAACGTTTAGTTCCATGTATCATTAGTCATACTGATCATTAATTTTTGACTGAAATTAAGTAAGTTATGACGTTGTAGGACTTGTCATCAAATATAAATCAGGGCAGAAAAACAGAAAACAAAACAGTAAATAGTTATCAAAAGACACAATCTTAATATAATTATATATACAGTGACACATCAAGCTATACAAAACCATAATAAGCTGGCCTCGCGTAGGTTCAATGACGTATAACGTCGCGAGGCCAGCGTATGTTGGTTTTATGTTACTTGGTGGCGCCGTAATGTAGTTCTATCTTAATCGACCTGGTTTAATTTACCAACAATAATTTTGACCTATATTTATGTCCATTGGATAAGATAGTCTACGTATTTCGTCCAATAGGCATGGCATTAAATTCGAATTCTGTTATGCCGTGCGGTGTAACCACAATGTCAGTTGAAGTGTGTTTGGCTTAAGATAAATGGGGGTTACATTTCAGGAACAACTTAGGCAGCTTGCCAAGGCAGTTTTTGGCTGAGTTCAGAGAATTTGAAAGATTTAGAAGTCCTAGAATTTGAACAATGTTGGAAAATAAAGGCAATTTGGTGGTTTACGGCGTTAACGTGCCGACAATTTCGTTTCGAGTATTTGTAGCGGTTTTTTAGGACTAGTTTATCATGGCACCTGGGATAGAGAGATCGCTTATTTCGACAGGTGTCAAGTTAGCTGGGACATTTTTTGTTTACGGTCATCGCTCGATAACAAATTAAAAACCGTCATAAATATCAACGTTTCGACTCATTTGAGACCATTTCCCAACCATATAACTTAAAAAAGAAAATAATTGACAATGTTGAGACAATGATTAATTGATGACGGAAAATAATTGTTGGGGCAAGTTGCTTGGGTTTGCTGACGGTCGTGTTGATCATCAATCAGCCTCCTGGCTGGCCTGACCACTAGGTTTTCTGCAATGGCAAAAACAAAAACTAGTTAATACAAAATGTTGTATCAACTAATTTTTTTGTACATAAAAGATCCTTCGCTTTTATTTATTTTTATAAATCTGTTTGAGTAACTTTTTTCTATTCGTTATTGCAATCAAATAATGGTGTATTGTTTTGACTTATTGGACACGTCTATGCAACAATAAAAACACTTTTTTTTGACCGCCTCCCAAACAACGAAAAAGGGATTGAAATTTATTTTTTCTGCCACATTGAGCGAGCTGTCGTTATCTAGACGTAGTAGTCTTACAAAATGCAACAAAATACGTTCATAAAAACTAAGTCGTTATAGGTAATGCTTCTATCTTCGAGATATTTGCGTTTAAAGTCAAAGATAGGGGATTTTTACTTAAAAATTGGTACTGGAGTAAAATATCCGAAAATATTCTTAAAAATAGCTAAGCTACGTACTTTTGATGGCAATTATAACAGATGCTGTAGCGCAACCTGTGGTGTTTTTTTTTAAACCTGTAACATAAATACTATGATACTATGAGTAATCATAATTAGGAAACATGAGTGTGCCCGAGCCCTAAGGAGCGTGTAATTTCTCTATGGGCATAGCCATAGTATTAGATCTACGAATAAGAATGTATAGAAGTGCAAATGAAGCTCAAAAAGTGGCACCAAAAAAAGTGTACCGTGTTCTAAATTTGTTCTTTAAAAACTGTACCTAGCCGCCAAAACATGACATTTTTCGTTGGGTGTCAAAAATGATTTCGATTTTGTTTAGAGTTACTCTTCTATAGTCAGTGCCGGATTAACCATAGAGACAAAGTAGGCTCCAGCCTATGGGCCCAGCGCCGCCATGGGGCCCCGCGGCTCGGGAGAAAAATAAGTGAAAACTCAATGATTTAGGCCCACCCCAGACTTTAAAAGAAATTACGAAAAATAAGAGATATGTATTTCAGTTGTCTCTTATTTTTCATAAAAAGTGAAGCAAGCTGGAGGTTTTACTGTAGTAATTGCATTAAAATCTCGAGCTCGCTTCGCTCGTTCCTGAATTTAGATAGCATCACCAAACGCGACTTTTTTGCCACCATAGGAAAAAATCATTGCGACGCCCATGGATATAGGGGCCCCAGGACTTGCATTGCCTAGGGGCCTCTGCATGGCTTAATCCGGCCCTGTCTATAGTTATTCTTATTCGTAGGTATATCAATTGAATAAAGGCTCAATAAGAAGCGAAAAATAACCAACTTTATCAACCACTGAATTCTAAAAACTTTTAATCTTAAGCTTTAATGAGTAAATAGGTAGGTACCTCGCTAAATAATTCAAACACCATTAATGGAATTAATAAAAAATATATCCATGTTTAAAAGAAAACTTTTTTAATCAAAATGCTTTTTTAACATCTTTTTTGCAACTTTCATAATAATTTTGATTACCTTTTCATACAGAAGTTGCTTTGAGCTTTGTTATTTATATTACAAGCTTGTGGCAGGTAAAGTTTTTGACGCCGCCGACAAAATTTCTTCTTCCGGTTCCGGGATTAAATTTTTATTGAGATGGAAAATATTTGAAATACAAATATACCTACAATTCAACTAGGCCAGAGAGCCGGTGCAGATTCAGGTAAGATTTCAATTCAATTCAATTCAATTCAATACATTTATTTCGGAAAACAAGTTCCATAAAATTTTTATTAGTAAGTACATAAATGTCATCTTACACCCTATAAGGGTATATTTTCTAAAACCCCTACTTTTAGGAACATTGTTTTCAGTGATATGCTATTGCATATCCAGTGTTTTATATTTATTATGAAAGAACTGCCTTTACTTAAAAATGTAATGAATCGTTTTTTTGTATGTTTCATATAATTTATTTTAGTAATCGCATAAAATCCGGACACTGTTCGTCGAAATATTGCTAAAAATGGGGTTACTTTAGGAACATTTTTAGAAGGGTTACGTTACACGGTTGAATTTACAGTTTACGTAAAAAGAAAGTTTATATAAATTTAAAAAACATAATGAATCGATTTTTTTAAATACCAGTCCGAAACACTAATATTTTTGAAAACATATTATTTAAAATCAAATATTGTGATTACCATACAAAATGGCGAACAAATTCAAGCTTTTGACATCCTGTGACAACTGCAAAATTATCCTTGTTTCTGATTTTTTTCATTGTACGGCGAAATGCCGTTACTGGAGCACGTCCGCGTCAAATGTTTTAAAAATAATTTGCGACAATTTTTTTCTCGATCCGTCTGTGGATGACTGAAACACAAAGGTAATTGAATGGAATAATTCATTATTTGTATTTTTCTAAAGCTAAAATTATGTTGTATTCCAAAAAATTTTTACGAATTCTAGGATAATTTTTTTCATATTGTTCAATCAAATTGAAATGACTTCAATTATGTCAGTGTCGTCTAAGTAGCGTATACCAAATCTATGACCATTCTCTTTGGTCGGCTTTTCAATATACAATTACCAATACAGTCGCGCACAGTTTCAAATAAATTCTAAGCAAGAAGATTAAATTACCTACGTAGTATAAAATTCTTGATAAGAAAATCATGATAAGATGATCAGACCATCAAACTGAACAACTTTCTCTATTGAACCAATATCGAAATCGCGAAAAAAAAATCTGCTGTGCCATACAAAACTGCAAACCTACTCAAGCCAAATGTATGGGACAGCTGAAATTTTTTTCCCGATTTCAATGTTGTTGCCATAGAGAAAATTGTCCAGTTTGACGGTCTGATCATCCCCTTAAAAAAGTGTCAGCATATTAAAAAGGACCCTATATAGGGTGCGTAACCTGATGTGTCGCCGTGTGTAGGGGAGACAGGGGCTTGTTGTAACATTTTTTGGAAAAACTCTTGTATTTACAAAAGTATGTATATTTTCGAAGTTTTGTCTTAGTGTGTTTGTTGATCAACTATTCGAGCACTAAATTCAAATAACTAACAATCATAAATCCTCTCCTATCATTCATAGGAGACACTTTTCTGAAAAATGGGAGCTGTTACAATTTACCCCGTGTATGGGGTTAGTTGTAACAGGCTCGGGGCAAGTTGAAACAATGACAATACTGGCAGAATTTACAAGAAAATAAATATTTATATTGATTAACTAACAGTACTAAGTAACATATTTAATAATAATTAGCCTGAAACATTTAAATCAACGTGCCTATTAAATATTCTTGTAATAATCAACAATGGTATCTCTTGTTAAAATGTACCTTAGTACAAAAGCTAAGTAATCATATTTTCAGGAATAGGTAAACACAAAGCCTTTAAGCCGTTGCATGCTTTACATATTTTATTTTCTTTCTTCTTCTTTCTTTGGTTTAAAGCAATTTTTTTCGGAACACAGCACGTTTTCTTTTTCTTTGGTCTTGATACTTGCCTTCGGACAGTTTTGGAGATGGAGGCTTTCTTATATTTGAGGGTGACAAATACTTTGAATAATTTTGAATGATTGAGGTAACCAAAGTTGGCCTGTTATACCTACTATGGATATCAGAGATTTCTGAAAGGCATTCAATAGCTTCATTTTTAAAATTTTTAATAATTTCAGACTTACCTGTTTATATCGAAATTGGATTAAATTGAGTAAATCTGTTTTTTTATGTAACAACAAATTATTTATAGTTTGGAATATTAGTGACACAGCTAGGAGCTGCGATGTAATATGTTACAACTTGCCCCACAAATTTGTTACTACTTACCCCGATGACTCATATTTTCAAATTATCAAAATTTCTCAAAAACTACAAACGTAAGGAAGAAAACAAAAACATAAATTAAAAGCTAAATATATTAATGTTATATGAGGAAAAAACAATCAAATATTGATCTATAGTAGAATACAAAAATCAAAATGTACGTGACAATTTTTTTTATAATTTGGCCCGAAATGGACCATGGGTTCATGACCTCTAATTTGCGTTATCCTCCGGAGCACTATCAATACTTACACAATGCCTCGGGTTATAAGATGAACTTTAAGCCTACACTTGAATCAAAAAGTATAAAAATTCACGTTAAAAATGGAGTGTTACTACTTACCTCTGTTACATCAAGCCCCAGTCTCCCCTACGTATGTGCTATGTGCTATTGATGCCAATTTTTTATAATAATGCGACAGTTTTGTTTAAGGGTATATTTTCTAAAACCCCTACTTTTAGGAACATTGTTTTCAGTGATATGCTATTGAATATCCAGTGTTTTATATTTATTATGAAAGAACTGCCTTTACGTAAAAATGTAATGAATCGTTTTTTTGTATGTTTCATATAATTTATTTTAGTAATCGCATAAAATCCGGACACTGTTCGTCGAAATATTGCTAAAAATGGGGTTACTTTAGGAACATTTTTACAAGGGTTACGTTACACGGTTGAATTTACAGTTTACGTAAAAAGAAAGTTTATATAAATTTAAAAAACATAATGAATCGATTTTTTTAAATACCAGTCTGAAACACTAATATTTTTGAAAACATATTATTTAAAATCAAATATTGTGATTACCATACAAAATGGCGAACAAATTCAAGCTTTTGACATCCTGTGACAACTGCAAAATTATCCTTGTTTCTGATTTTTTTCATTGTACGGCGAAATGCCGTTACTGGAGCACGTCCGCGTCAAATGTTTTAAAAATAATTTGCGACAATTTTTTTCTCGATCCGTCTGTGGATGACTGAAACACAAAGGTAATTGAATGGAATAATTCATTATTTGTATTTTTCTAAAGCTAAAATTATGTTGTATTCCAAAAAATTTTTACGAATTCTAGGATAATTTTTGTCATTATTGTTCAATCAAATTGAAATGACTTCAATTATGTCAGTGTCGTCTAAGTAGCGTATACCAAATCTATGACCATTCTCTTTGGTCGGCTTTTCAATATACAATTACCAATACAGTCGCGCACAGTTTCAAATAAATTCTAAGCAAGAAGATTAAATTACCTACGTAGTATAAAATTCTTGATAAGAAAATCATGCAATTTTTATTTACTTCTGAAATTAAATCACTGCAAATAATATCAAAACAACTAAAAACTTACTTCCTACCAATTTCAATGAATAATTGAACAGAAAAGATTTTATTACTTAGGTAGGTACTAGTTTGATGCCAATCCAAACTAAGCCCTATGCTTTCGTGAAATCCAAATCTGTTCAGTAGTTTTAAAATAACGTGTGCAAACAGACAAAAATTCTAAAAATGGTCTCAATGTATTCCATTACGTAGGTACCTATTACAAACCCCGCCAATTAACATTTTTATAAATATCTTCAATGTACATCCACGTCATGTTTGCAATTATGACTCAATCACAGACTTAAATTGCAGTCGAACCTCTCAACCATCAAAATCGGTTCAGTGGTTTAGGCACGTCTGCCAAAACAATGGGAATATTTAAATTCCACGGCTAATTTTTCTCCACTAGTCATAAAAGCAATATTTTTAAAATTTTGTTAAGTAAACTACATATTTAAAGAAAACCGGCCAAATGTGAGTCGGACTCACGTACGGAGGGTCCCTTAGCACCATACCATAGCGTAAATTCACTTTGACTATACCATGCAATACAATAGTAGTAATATAATTATTGTCTTGAGATATATTTCTCTCGAGATTTTTTGCCCAACCACCATTTCTTGGTGTGGGGCTAGACAGAAGAATATACAGATTATGGGAGATAGTTATAAAATAAGTATTTTTTTATGAAAGATAGTTTGTTGCAATGAAAGCGAACCGTAAAAGCTAGCTAGTTTATCAATACAAATACATTTTTAAATGAATTTGAACGGTAATCTCTAAATGCAAAAGTGGTCACAAGAAAATCATTCGAACTCATGTAGAAAAAACTTTGCTAATCTAAAAAAGACACCTTCCTTCTTTTTCTACTTCGATGCTGGAAACAGAAACGGCAACATAAAATGTCAAATTCTGACATTATAATTTTGTTTTTCTTATCGGCCAGTTATTTTATGTACTTTTCAAATTTACCGAGGAGTTTACAGGGCCCGGTTTAATAAACGTGACAATAAGCGTGACAATTACAGGTGGAAAATCTGACAATTTCGTCAAAATGTCATGGTGGAAAATTATAGTACATTACTGCAGTGGCCAGCAAAAGACGCATCGATGGACGAACGTGTAAATGTGGGCCGAGGCGAAGCCAAGGCACACATACGTAAGTCCATCAATGCCTAGTTGTGGCCAAGGCTTGTATAGTGCTTTTCTCAAACAATGCTATTATGTTATTATTATGATTATGCAATAAATATTATGAATTATGAATGCGCGGAAATGAAATTAATCAACTTTTCAAAATCAAGACGAACAACAATAATTTTTCCTGCGATAAAGCTAGTAACTTATAACTTATCTGTGGTTAAAGTGTCCATTCGTTTTTTTTTTCATTATAAAGCTTTTTATTTGCAAGCCAGTTCAAAATTTAAACCAAACCTTTGATAAGTTACCTCCTTGGTGGCCATGTTTCGGAGTAAAAGATCGTTCCATTTTTAAATTACACGACATAATATAAGTTTACTATGTAATTTATTTGGCCGCTAAACTACGACAGATATAGATTTTCATACAACTATTGCCGGCCACTGCTCGCATAGTACAGCAATTTCGATTTATTTCAAAGAAGGTTGTCAACATAATGCTCAAATTTCCAAGCATGTTTGAGAAAAGAAATTTGTCGGATTGTAGCGACAATTTGACATATTTCTGTTCAATAATTTTTCTCCTGACAGGTGACATGTGACAGAGGAGTCGCGTGGCTAAGGAGGTAACAAGTAGACGTGTCGTCAGCTTGCGATTTGATTGCCCAAGTGGCTCCGCCGTTTTATGGTGGTTTCAAGTGTGTGTTTTTGTTTAAAAACGGGGTTTTGAGATCGCCATATCCTATTACCGTACAATATCTAATAAATATATCTTCAACACTTGACACTGGCGAAATCTAACAAGGAAACGCCATTTAATAAAAATAGAATAGACATAATGACAATTTGTCCTGAAAAACTTGACATAAGTATTTGTTTTATTAAACACTTCTTCTTATCGTGTGGGCAGCAAGCCCTGGTATCAGAGTTTTTTTCAGACCGCCTTACGGGCCTCTGACGTGGTTTTTATGTAGCTATTATTTTTATTATTATTTGTGTTGGGCTATTGCAAGCAAGGGTCGTTAATGTAACACTTGAACCATCGCTGGTCCTTTGTGTTCGCCCCAAACTCACCCATATTACACATACATCCGAACTAATTTTTTATTATTCTCGGGTATGCAGGTTTCCTTACGATGTTTTCCTTCACCGTCGAGCTAATGATAATGTTAAATACAACCGTACATAAATTCCGAAGAACCACTAGTACAGGCCCGGAATCGAACCGCCGCCTCATGATTGAGGCGCAAGCTCTCTTCCGTATGGGCTATCATCGCTCTTTTAAATCATCCCAAGCATGGAATCATGTGATTCAGCCTGTAATATCCTAACAAACTGGGGAAAAATGCACAAAGTGACATGTCACTAGGTGTCCCCCGTGGGAATCGAACCCACGACCTACGTAAGCAGAACTCAATGCTCTTGACAATTTTGTCAATGTACAGTTCAATACTGTAAATAATTGTCGAATTTTCGCCTGTCGCCTTAACACCTGTAATTGTCGCGTTTATTGAATAGGGCCCTGGAGTGCGATTTTTGAATCTCATTCGCTGAGCTCAGCAGTTGAAAATGTCAAAATTACTATGGAGATTACTATGGAGATATGCATCTTCCTACTGCTGATTTGACTTTCAAAAATAGCACTGCTGAAGTATGATTTTTGAAAGTCGCATCAGCAGTAGGAAGATGCAAATCTCCATAGTAATTTTGACATTTTCAACTGCTGAGCTCACCGAATAAGATTCAAAAATCGCACTCCTGGTCGAAAACGACCTTATATTTTTTAAAAAATATCCGTAATCCTTTCATTTTAAAATCTCTAACATAGAAAATTTTGTTTTCTCCCCTCCGGACGAAAAGCGTAAATTTTCTTCCCGCTGCGCTAAACGAAGTTGCCGTTTTCCACCTCCGTCGAGGAGAAAAATAGTAAACTAACCTCGGGCAGTAAATAAGAAAGCCTCAGATCACAATCATGTTTGTTGACCTCGGCTTCACCTCGGTCAGCAATCAAATGACATCTGAGACTTTTCTTACTTTCCTGCCCTCGGTGTGTAATCTACTATATTATTCGCACAATTATTCGGTATGTCGACTCGAAAAAATTATTCGAACTCCACGTTGTTAATTTTGTTGTTTAAAAATTTAATTTAAAAAATAAAAATTACCTGCCTTCTCTTTCTTACTCCATGTTGGAAACAAAAACAACGGCAACATGAAATGTCAAATTCTGACACATTGAACATATTTTTTCTGAATGACCAGTTATTTTAAGTTGATATTTAGTTTAATCCTTTCATTTTAAAAATTCTGACATATAAAATATTGTTATTGAGACAATTATCTCGAAATGGTTTTCCATTTTGTCCTCCCAAAAAAAAACTTGACATACCGAATTGACGAAAATGTCGGTGATTATTTTTTTCAGTATGTTCAAACTTAGAATACCGGCGGTATATATATCATAGAATCTCCTCCTTGTCGGTTAGTAAAAAATATCACATGTGTAATTTTGAAACTATAAAAATATTTAAAAAAATAAGTGTTTAATAAATTTAATTAGTTATGTAGGCATATTCCGTAACTCTACATATTGTGAAATCATAATTTTTGTATCTCTATACACAATTTTTTTGCCCACAGTGATGATCGTATTTAGTTTGAAAAAAGTGGTATGTATGTAGGTTACACTTTAAATTAACCGAAACTTCCCACTTTGGTTAATTTAAAATGTTTTAGTTAAGTAATACATTTCTTATTGTGTGAAAAAAAACCTACCTACTAACTAGGTATTCTTCACAAAAAATACTTAACACTTTTCTTATCGATGGTGGGAGCTCAAACAAAAGGTCACGGAAAACTTACAAAACATTATCAACATTTTTTATTGAAAATTGACAGCAAGTGATGACGTCACAAACGAAAATATACCCGGATTTCAATGGAACTAATAACAATTCAAAAGGGAGTCACGTTGCAGGAATTGACCCGAGCACACGTCTCGCGTGGTTTTCGCGCGTCGCGTTTTTGCCTGCCACGAGGCTCCGCAATCCTCAATCTCTTCTTGTTCTTGAACAAAAACAATCCCTGAGATTGGGATAGATACTCCCATAAATTACACTTGACACTGGCGGAAATGCGGTGCTACGCACAAGCAAAAAGCCATTAATTATAAATAAAAAAAAAAAAAACAATTCAAAAGAAAAATCATAATAATAAAAAATAACTACTACACAAGATACTACTACTAAATAAGATTTGGTTTCAGTTGTGATCCAGTGTCGATTAAGCTGTGTAGAATTTGGTATCGCGCTAAATTTGTCTTATTTACTACGTGATTATGGGTAACGTGTCGTAGCAATCACCAACCACTTACGACCATAAAAGTTTTAATGGCTGCCATGGAAATTTCAAACGCCATTATAGTAGGAGGGCACACACCGAGGGCAGGAAAGTAAGAAAGGTCCCAGATCTCGCCAAGGTCAACAAACATTTGATCTGAGGCTTTCTTATTTACTGCCCGAGGTTGGTATACTATTTTTCTCCTCAACGTAGGTGGAAAGTGGCAACTTCGTTTAGCGCAGAAGGACGAAAATTGTCACTTTCCGTCCGGAGGGGAGAAAATGTCATTAATTAATTAAATCACGATTGTATTTTGTCCCTTATTGTAAAAATAAACTCTGTTACCTAATTAGTAAAGTATTCAATATGTTCACGCTTTACCTACTATTTTGTCAACACAATTTGTTTCATAGTGTGAGATATTTGACAGCTTTCTAGGTGATAAGATAACATAATCGGAAACTGTCAGGACTCAGGATATCCTTCTGAAATGTGAATTGAATGGGACTGCCAATATTCCTAGCTCAAAATGACGGTATGGAACTGCAAACAAACCTATGTGGTTAACATAATCTACGAACAACGCTTCTGATACAGCTTGACGAAATAGTGTAGATACAGAATACCATGCCGGAATGCCAAACCAGGATCCTGGGTTCGAATACCGGTTCGGTAATGGATGTTATAGTGTTTGTGCCGTTTTGTATCGTTTCCATAATAAAAAGCACTGGACTTTTCATTACCTATATGGTTAATATTTTTTCTTTAAAAGTTATGTCATATAGTCACTAAGGGCCAATTTATATATCGATTTTACTGGGTTACATCCCTAGTGTTAAAAAAGAAAAAGGGTTAACTGACGCAAAATTTTAACGATGTGCAGTTTTTACAACAGAAATTGTTTATTATGATGTTTAAAACGGTGTATCTATTAGTGAAAATAAATCGTAAAATTAACTTCTTTGGTCAATATTACATTAAATATGTAATCGTGATTTAAAAAAGTAACTGTGCAGTTATAACTTCGAAAAAATAATAATTAATCTATGCCCGCCGTTACTAGGTTACGTTTGATGAAGTATCAATAGATGTCAAATGTGATCTATTAAATTGGCCCGACAAAGTTCGGTGCAGGGATTCACAATGTTAAAAAAATTTACCAAATCTCGAAAACGATCTAACTTGGATTTTTCTGTCGTATTTTTCCCAGATCAATTATAAACCTGACCTATGCTCCTGTTTTCTATTCTATTCTATTCTATTTAAAAAAATATGGCTGCCATCTTTGGTTAATGATGATTTTGCCAATGTCGAGTTTTTATAGCAAAAGTGCTTGACGTTGTACGGTTATATTTGATATTTTGGTGACTTCAAGGGTTGTTCTTATAAAAGAACACTATCTTGAGCCACCACTGGAGCCCCGCTGTCGAGCTAGGAGGGGGCAACCAACAAACGTGACTGCCCTATAGCAGATCGACAACGCGACTCCTCCTGTTTTCTACTTGATGTTGAGTTTTGTAAATTATACAAAAATAAACTTGAAGGCTAAAAAAAGGCCAACAAAATACAAAAAAATCCATTGTTAAGACCCGCTGTGTTCATAATATTTATAACAATACTTTCTTGGTTACTCATGCAAATCCCCATTTTATATTTTTATCCCCAAGAAATTGATGGAAAAGTAATGCTGCCTAAAAATCGGTAGCAACTGGTATTAAGATTTCAAATTGGGGCTCAAAAGGCTCTCGAAGAGGTTAAAGGACTCTTTACAACACTCCACTTCGATTTGAGAATAGCTTCGTATTTTTAGGGTTTCGCACCCAAACAAACAAATTTTTTTAGTTGCTGCAGTTAAATTCGTCCATCAGAAGCTTCAAAGTTCTATTTTTACACCACTAATTTTTTATTAGTAACGAATCTTTAAGGGTGTATTCAGGCCGTGAATCCGAACAACTTTCCCTAAGGAACATGGGTCGAAAAAAGAAAAAAAATTTTGGACTTCCCATACAAAAGTGCGGATAGACCGTCCGGTTTTGTATGGGAGGTCCAACAATTTTTCTCGTCTAAATACACCCTTAAAGGTTCGTTACTAATTAAAAATTAGTGGTGTATAAAATATGATGATCAGCATGGATATACAGGATGGAAAGTGAAGATGGGGCACAAAGGAGTTATAGCTACAAGAAAACGTTCTTAGGAGACTAACCCTAACTTTTAGAGTATTGTACTTCTACAATCACAGATTTAAAAAAAAAAATACAGTCATCGAGAAAATTTTCAAAAAAACGTTTTTTTAATCCCGTTCGATTCTCTTAAGCAGCTATTACATTAAATTAAATTAAATTAAAAAGTATTTATTTGTATCTTAAAACTGTTACAAAACATAATTAATATAGCACTGTTTTAAAAATAGCATGGAGACAAAAAGGTAAAGGACTCAGTTTAACAGTCGGGGTTGCCGTCTGCCACTGCTATTCTGTCCCTCCCTTAAACATAAATAGATAAATAATAATACAATAAATTCTTAATAACTATAAACAAACATTAATTATTGGCACTATAGACTTAAAGTATTTTATAATATCATGTACAACTTTTATAACATTACCCAACTTGCAGGGCCGATTTCGGCATACTTTGCCTGATTTTTTCTCTTCAATTTAAAGTGAAGCGATCAAAGCAAGCAATGTTTGCCGAAATAGGGTTATGTAATCGCTGCTTTCCTGATAAGGAAACTAAGTCTCTATGGGGTCAACCGAGGTCGAGGTATTAGAACTCACAAAACACGCAAAAGGGAAATTATAAAATCATCTAATTATGTACTCGTGATTTTGTAAACTAGTTACTAGTTATAGCCTGTAGAATCCCACTGCAGGGCAAAGGCCTCCTCTCACGAAAAAGGGTGAGAGGGAGTGGGCCATACTCCACCACGCGGGCCCAGTTCGTGTTGATGGAGCCAAGTTAGTGGTCAACTTGCTGTCATAGAATTTTCAAGCCACCTTAATAGGCCTCTGACCTGGCTTAACGAATAGTTATAACGCCATCTGACGGAACTATCCGAGATCAACTGCTTAACGTGCCTTCCGAAGCACGGAAACGCTCGAGATGAAATACCACTAAACGGTCACCCATCCAAAGACTGACCGTACCTGGCGTCGCTTAACTTCGGTGATCGTTTCCAATACCGAAGCTCCACTACGCCAACGAGCGCTTCTTGTATTGCTTCTTGATTTGTAAACAATTTCCAAATTTTTATGAATTCTTCAGACTATGAAACTGGAAGGGTATGGGTGTAAGACCACCACGCGTGCCCAATGCGGATTGGTAGACTTCACATACGCATCAGAATTTCTTATTCAGCGTATGCAGATGTCCTGAGGAGACTGTTTTACGCACCTCTTTTACACTTTTTACCTTACGGAACCCTCGGCATACGAGTTCAAGTCGCACTTAGGCGATTTATTATTTTGAGGTACATAAAAGGTCGATTCGTGCAACCTTTTTGCAATCTTGATTACTTTTTACGCTTCTAGCATGACAATAAAGGGTTTAAAGCTGAAAAAAAATCAATTTTAACTTTATATTCTATACTAGTGTTTTCCCGCGACTTCGTCCGCACAAATTATCTACCAGATTTTAAGTCAGATCATAAGCTATCAAACAAAAAAAGTTTCATCAAAATCGGTTTAGCAGTTTTTGCGTGATGCGCGAACAAACAAACAAACGCACAAAATTGTCAATAGATGGCGCTACATGTCATTTAAATCGCGCTATCGAGTGTTATTTGAGTTTATATGAAGTAAATCGCTACTTTTTATTCCTCACGTTTTTTACGGTTTTATAATAGTAAAGATAAGAAGATATAAAGATACATACGTATAATACAGGGTGTTAGGGTAAACAGTTGCATTACTTTAAGGAGTGATTGTACCCATGATACTGAACAACTATTCCCTGAGAAAGGAAATTCGAGTTCGGTCAGCTGATTGCATTTTTAGTATGGGAAGTCTGAAAATGCTTTTACTCATTTCGTATAGGTTTCTTAGGGATAGTTGTTCAGTATCATGGGTACAATCACGTTAAAGTCATTATCATCATTATCAGCCTATACAAGGTGTTACAAAAATACAAATAAACATTTAAGGGGGTGGTTTAGACCATCAAACTGAACAACTTTTACTATGGGACCAATATCGAAATCGAGAAAAAAAAATTATGTTCCATACTCTACAAATCGACTAGAGCTAAAATATTTAGATTTTTTTTTCGCGATTTCGATGTTGGTTCCATAGAGAAAGTTGTTCAGTTTGACGGTCTAAACAACCCCCTTAAGAGTTTTAAAAAATTATTCTTACTTATGTAACACCCTGTATAAGTCCCCTTAAGACGTAACAGATTGAAAATTTCGTTCTCTGGGTTGTGGGCTCGGTGGTGTAATTGGTTAGCACGTTTCCCCGGTTTGGAAGAGCGTGGGTTCAAGTTTCGCCCGAGACAAATTATTCAATCTTTAATTTGACCCTGTATAAGGTCTAACAAAATTAGGTGAAACTATTTTAAGGGGATGATCAGACCATCAAACTGAACAACTTTCTGTATGGGACCAATATCGAAATCGCTAAAAAAAAACAGATGTGCCATACAAACCTACTCGACCTAAATGCAGATAACTTTTTCGCGATGTCGATATTGGTCCCATAGAGAAAGTTGTTCAGTTTAATGGTCTGGTCATCCCCTTATCATAGTTTCACCTAATTTTGTAAGACTTTATATACGTCCCACTGTAGGGCACAGGCCTACCTCAGGGAGGGTGTATGGGCGTTAGGCCACCACGCGGTAGACTTCACATACGCATCGGAATTTATTCTTCAGCGTATGCAGGTTTCCTCACGATGTTTTCCTTCACCGTTTGAGAGTAGTCGGTAATATGTACATAAGTTAGAAAAACTTATTGGTAACGTGGCATGTTGTTCGTGCGGATTCGAACCCGGACCTCATGATTGAGAGTCCGTACCTCTCCACAACGCACCACCGAGCTATCACCTTAAAGAAACTGTTTACCCTAACACACTGTAGACGTCGTAAACGTTGCATGTTTGTACATTGAAACCTAGAGCGTGTAATTTCTCAACATTATAAATAATTAGCAAAAAGTTAATTGGAGGTAAGAAGACTTTGCTTTGAATTGCATTTAATATGTGTAGAATTTTGTATGTGCAAGAAAAAACAATATGGAATTGAAATAGAAGAAAGTATGTTTCCTCAAGATGTTTTTATTAACTATGGTGGTACTAATCGTCGCATGAGTCCTTCAGAACATTATTACTTGGCTAGGCTGAGATTTAACCTCCACCCCAGCATAGAAGGTGAAGCTACCAGCCACTAGACCACCACGGGTCTGTAAATAAACAAAACATCACAAACAAAAGTGAGCCGGAAAAATAAAATAAGCATTCACAAAGCAAATATTAAAAGCCCTTGATGTGTGTTTTACCAAAGTCACACATTTATCTGTCAAATATTTAGAGTAAAGTGTCACTCACTCTGTATGCTCGATTACTTACGAGGCGGAGACATTTAATTTGTATATGGCATAGAAATAGGAAGTACTAATACAGGGTGTTTCATAAGTAACAATAAATATTTAAAATCTTTAAGAGGGTTGTTTAGACCGTCAAACTGAACAACTTTCTCTATGGGACCAACATCGAAATCGCGAAAAAAAAAATGATATCCCATACATATTTTAGCTCTAATCGATTTGTAGAGTATGGAACATCAATTTTTTTTTTCGCGATTTCGATATTGGTCCCATAGTGAAAGTTGTTCAGTTTGATGGTCTACACGAAAAGGTCCCTTAAAGGTTTATCTGTATTTTTGTAACATCTTGTATAGTTATAATATAAATCATATAGTTCCTGTAGTCCACTTAACAAAGCAGGTGTAGAGTGCGTGAGCTGGATCGTAAGAAATTTCTTCAGAAATGTGTTCAGGATGCCTAGAGGGTAAACATACTAAAAGTCCTCGCCTCTAGGGGGGGCGCCGGGTGGGGGGGAGGGGGTTAAAGTTCCCACTTTTGAGTTTTTCGCTAATATCTTTAAAACGGTGCGTCGTAGAGAAAAATTGTCTTCTACGTAATAAAAGTTAATAAAATTTCCTACAACTTTTGTCTTAAACACTTTTTATAATTCCTAACTATTTTTGAAGTAACGTTGTGGAAAAGTGAAATTTTCGAAAAAAACCGACTTATCAAACGTTACCTCTTGCCTGCTACTTCAATCGTGTTATATATTTTATAGCCGGCATGTTAATCCAGGACCTAATTTACCTACATACCAAATTTCATACAAATCTGTTCAGCCATACAGTACATCTGGCTTGGCACTGTAGATCGCAGAAATTTCTAACTTCTGTGCTTCGTAATACGAAGCACAGAAGCCCAAACTGGCAAGAAGATCGATCAAGTGCTGTGAACCATACTTTCTATACAGGAACAGCGAGAGGCTGCACAAAAGGGGTGATAAGAAACTATTTGGTCTGACAATAGCAGTGATGGCATTTCCGAGTGCTACACATTTTTTCTTTGTTTCATCTACTCTTTTGGTCTTTGGCAATAGCCTTCAAGAAAAAAGGTGAGGGATTGAGGCAGAGTACCAGGATTCTTCAGAAAGTCATCGCTGGGTGGATATGTATCTTTGCTGTACACTTGACTCTGAACGTCTTGTCGTATAATTCCCGCAGCTTTGGCAACAATCCTCAACCTCTCCTCATCTTCGTTTTTGGCCTTGTTTTCGTACCATGCTTGGTTGATAATTTTATACCCAGTGTCTCTAAAACAAAGTACGGGTGATTTAAATCTGTTTACCCCTGGAGTGATCGTGAGTCGATCCCCATATTTTCTTTCCAACCCAGCCTTGATGGTTCGCCACTGAGGCTTAACCCCAACGATATACGTCTATGATTAACCCCTGTTATGACACCCAGTATCTCGTCTTGAGAGAACTGATAATCGATGCTACTTTCCATGTATTCAAAAATCTCTTGCATAGCCTCTGTGACATGGCTGTCTCTGGGGATCTCAGCTTTTGAACATGGGAAATTGATAGGCTTTACAAAGGTGTTGTGGCAGTCTTTGTGGTATAATCGAGGATCGTTAATCGAGGACAAGCGACCAAGAACAGCGTCACCCCAGGAATCCTTCCTCATAGAACACACCTCCCAGATACGATATTGAAGAGTAAGAGTTTCAACTTTATGTACTATTCTCCTTTTGCTATGAGGTGTTTTGGTTTTTTCTTGTACATAATACCCACACAAAAAACAATTACTCTTGAAATCGAATTGGGGAGCTGAAGACCTAAGCTGAGATGGCCCTGCTTCTTCTTGAGATGTGGATGCATTTCTTACATCCTTATGAATTGTGTCAACTCGGGTGTAATTTTTACGACAATTCGTGTGAATTAAAAGGGATGTCAAACCACGAAAAATTTGGTGCTTTTCATCTTTCCGTTCTTGACTAGCTTTTATAAGACCCACTATTCCCTTTTCTTTCATCTCAGTGACGTACTTACTCCCTTTATCGACATCCTCGTCACACACAGGATACGATTCATAACTAATAACGTTTATAAGTAATGTATTGATCAAAATAATCTTTTAGGCCTTGTGGCTGCTCCCCTGCGTTACCGGGTGGGCTACTTCCAATCAGGTAAAAATGATATGAGAGACGATGACAACATAAGCCCGAAGGCATGAATGATAACGGGAATGGGAGTTTTAGCCAGCAAGATCGCGTTTTCTGTGACAGTGAGCATCGGAGATATGGAAAGAAAAGTGGTGACCCACCTTCGCTCTATTACCCGCTTTTGGTCGAAAACGCGATCTCAAACTGTTACCGCCTTCAGCCTTCACCGCTTGGAGGTACTCCCAGCTTATGCTATCAATAAAATATCATTTAACATCAGGTAATGCCCGTCACGCTGAAAAAACATTCATTTTCACTATTTCGGAGCGTGATATTCGAAAACTTATTAGAATTTCGAAAAAAAGTGTAAGACAAAAGTTGTAGGAAATTTTATTAGCTTTCATTACGTAGAAGACAATTTTTCTCTACGACGCACCGTTTTAAAGATATTAGCGAAAAACTCAAAAGTGGGAACTTTAACCCCCTCCCCCCCACCCGGCGCCCCCCCTAGAGGCGAGGACTTTTAGTATGTTTACCCTCTAGGCATCCTGAACACATTTATGAAGAAATTTCTTACGATCCAGCTCACGCACTCTACACCTGCTTTTGGATTATTCTTTGAGCGAACTACTGTATAAGGCGTGAAACATACACAACAATCACAGTAGGGCAAGGGTATGGGAAGGGTACGGGACGGGCGTGGAACGGATAAGGCACCGATGCGACACAGAAAAGACAAAGATAAGGTAAGGTGCGTCATTTTACAGGCAGATTCCGGTCACGACTGGAAGCGAGACGGTAAGGGTAAGGTAAGGGTACGGGACGGGCCAGGCGTGGGCATTGAAGCGACATGACTGTTCCTTGCCGAGCCCAAACACGGTCTACTAGCAAGCACTTCACAAAAACCAAATCAGCGCCCCCTGGTGGTTAGTGACAATCAAACCCATCTAAGAATCATAGCAAATAAACCTCAAGCACTTTAAAAAAACGCATCTAAATCGGTCAAGCCGTTTCGGCGTTATTGCGCAAAAACTCATTTAGACGTTAGAAAAATGTTTACTGCAGCGCCCCCTGGTGAGTTAACACCGTATCACCTATCTAAGAACCATCGCTGATTAATCACGAACCTTTTACAGAAAACCGTATCTAAATCGGTCTAGCCGTTCTGGAGATAAATGGGAACATTGGTTTTGCACAAACAAACAAACAAACAACCTCTCACCCTAAACGCATACTCGTTCTCCGTTCCGTCGCGGGTAAAAAGTTTTGAAGCGGCACCAAGCGGCACGATGCCCGCGCCGTGCCCGTCCCTTACCCTTGCCCCGTGCCTCTTCCTTCAGTGTGTTTCACGCTTTATAGAAAAGACAAAAGTAGGCATTATTTTTCAGTAGCCGTTCAATACCACTATTAAAACCGCTCCATTCATCCTCCATGGAACTCTTATATTGAGCCAACATAATCCACTGCACTGGTCATCGAAGATATCCCAGTGGCATGTTTAAAGAACCGCAAGAAGGTCTCAACGCCGGGACTGCATGATCAATAAGACGGGGATAATATCCTTTAGAACTGAAACACGCGTCACAGCTCGAGACTATTTTCCGCCCCCGAGTCCGTTTTTTCAAGATGTATTTTCCCATTCTAATTACGCTATTATTCAGTCCCGGCGCGGCGTCGACGCATTCCCTGCGGTAGCACAAGCTTTGTTTTTCCCACACAAATTGTGTAGGTATACCTAGAATACCACTGATAGATAAAGGTTAAAACAAGGATGCTTTTGGTCTTGACTTAATGTGGAATTGACTGCAGCGAATTACTTGCATGTAGAACTGGTCTTGCTTCCACAAATGGAAATAAGAGCGCTGCATACAAACTTACTATGGTGATATTTTCAATACTAACCAATTAAAGTCAATGAAATTTTTCAGAAACAATCTAGAAACGAATCTCTATGCTTGTATGAAGTCAGATTTTTGTTAAAATATACAGTTTTAATTCTAGGATAAATTCATGATTTGTATGGAAATCTTTGAGGCACTGTAACTTTAAAACTATACATTTTACCGAAAATCTGACTCCATACAAGCATAAAGATTTGTTTCTAGATTGTTTTTGCTAAATTTTATTGACTTTAATTGGTTAGTATTGATAATATATCATAGTCCGGTTCGAACGGTCGATCCAAACGCACGCGCATTTGTCGGTTGTCGTGCCCTGCACGCCCCGCTAGCGGAGCACGATGCTCCTTGCGCGCTCACCCCCTATTGCTCCTCAGGATAATAAAAAAAAGTGTGAATCGTCAGTAAAGTGTACCTCATGTAACGTAGTAATTAACGAACTTTTAGCCTTTGTTGCGGATAAAGTAGATACCTTAACTGAGACTGCAATTATTCAAATCTGTAGTGGTTCATATACCTCAGAAGAGATTGAAGATGCTCGTCATATCGCGATGTCTTTGTTAGCACCAACCAAAAAGTTTCTGAGGAGGAAGGAGGGGTCAGAACGGAAAACGATACAAGATATCATCAAGCTTATAAAAGAATATGAACCGGACAGCTTGCCTATCTTTGCGGCTAAAAATTTGACTAAGTTGCCCCCGGTGACTTTTGACCACATAGATGTGACAGGATTTCTTAAAGAAATGTGTCTAATAAAATCAGAACTAGCGACACTTCAAGCGCATAAAGCTCAACCCACGGTAAATACCGGACTCGAGACAGACATTAGTACACTGAAAATGGATATTGAATACCTTAAATTTTTAATACATGAACTCCGTCCGAAGTTAATAGATGAAAGCGAGACTAAGCTGCACGACAACGGTAAAAAAATACCTACATCAGTAGAAACGAACTCGCAAGTACCGAGCAATAGTTTAAATATTAAAACCCCGCAGAGACAACGGCTGCGATCGCCTGGGCGAGTCCGTCCATCCCCACCAAAGTCTAAACCGAAGGTACATACGCGAGAGCACTCGCCGCCGGATGCTCGCGCTCGTACGCACAATGACACACTGGAACCGGTTCGGACGCCAACTTATCGGGAGATAGTGATGCCCAATGATCGGATATTATCGAAAAATAACACTGTGAACAATAGTGTTATTGTAAATAATGAGGACGATGACTTTATTTTAGTTGAAAAGAGGCGTAAATATAAAAAGAAAAATAGTAACTTTTGCGGATCAGCGCATCGTCCGAGTAAAATACAAGTGGCAAAGTTACCTGTTACTATTTATGTTTCTAGGACATCGAAGGAAACAAATGTGAATGATATTAAAGAACACATAAAAGACATGGGGGAAGAATGTTTTGATGTTCAACTTCTCTCCCAGAAACATGAGACGAAATTTAATTCTTTTAAAGTTTTTATATCAAAGAACAGACTAAACACATTTTTATCGAATGACTTTTGGCCGGAAGGAATAAAGTATCGCATTTTTCGTGAGCGATCTGCCCCCACAGTGAGGACGACTAAAAATGAAGCAAACAAATAAAATTATGGATTTAAACACTATAACCAAAACATCTATGATATCTTTTAATTGTAAGTCGATTAAAAGGTCTATTCTACACGTTAAAGAATTGTGCAAGAGTGCAGACATAATAGCATTGCAAGAGACTTGGCTCCTGCCACATGACTTGGACTTTGTGAACAGTATTGACGTGCGGTTCGCCAGCGTCGCGACGTCCTCTGTAGACACGGCGTCAGGCGTTCTGCGGGGGCGGCCATACGGTGGACTTGCCATTATGTGGAGAAAGGACAAATTTTGCAACGTATCTCCAATAAATTGCACAAGCAATAGGATGGCTGCCGTTCGTATCTCAGTTGGTAAGCGCTCAATTTTAATCATAAATGTATACATGCCTACGGACGACCCGGACAATCTTCCCGAGTTCACAGACTGCTTAGCCAGGATGAATGCAATTATAGATGAATGTGGAATACAAGCTGTATACATGCTGGGAGATTTTAACTCCCATCCGGGGGCAAGATTTGGACGAGAACTGTTAAACTTTTGTGACGAACAGCTTTGGATTTGTGCAGACATTGAGAAGATTGGAGTTAACTCGGACACCTTTACGTACGTCAGTGAAGCACATGGCTCTCGGAGATGGTTGGACCATTGTGTTACAACTAAGGCGGCCTGGGATACTGTGGAGAATGTCAGTGTTATGTGTGATGTGACGTGGTCCGACCACTTTCCTCTCCGTATTTTGTGTAACATTGAAGGCGTGACTGAAGAGTACTGTGAGAGACCTCAGAGTAGTAGAATAGCTAATAGGGTGCGTTGGGGTTTTAGAGATGCTAGTCAGATAGAAAATTATTATAAATATTGTAGCGAAAATTTAGTTAAATTAAATGATAATCTAAGCTGTGAAAACTGTGATAAAAATGTAAATTGTTCGAAAATTAATGAACACAGAAAGTATATATGTAATTTGTATGCAAGTATTGTTTCTATTTTAAGAGACGGTGCAAACACCACTAACGGTTCTCGCTCTGATAGGGTTAGGAAACGTAGGGAAGTCCCGGGTTGGAATTTTTATGTTAGGGAGGCTCACCGGTTGTACCGACTGCATTTTAATTATTGGATATCGTTTGGCAAGCCATCCACAGGCGAACTCTATGAAAAAATGATTGAAAGCCGTAAGAATTTTAAAAACAAACTGAAATGGTGTCAGAACAATGAACAAAAAATTAAATTAGATATTTTAGCAACGAGTAGAAAAGAGAAAAAATTCGCGTCATTTTGGAAAGAAACCAAAAAATTTAATTTTAAACAGTGTCTACCTGTATGTGTGGATGGCTTGCAGGAGCCAACTCGGATAGCTGAGCTATTCACAAAAAAGTTTGGAAACGACCCACAACCTGTAACGGGGTATGTGCTTAAGGATACGAAGGCGGGACCAAACAGGGACCATACCATACAGAATGTCTATTTCACCCCGGATGACGTCGCAAAGGCGGTCAGACGAATGAAGAAAGGCAAGTCCCCTGGCCACGATGATTTAAGCCTTGAGCACATACTCCACGCAGGCGGGGTTGTATATTCTAAGCTATGCAGCTTGTACAACCTGTGTATGAAATATTGTTATCTTCCTCCAGACCTTGTCGTGTTACGGGAGTCGGGGGGTCCAGAGGGGCCCCGACCCCCGTACACTTCATTAGAAATGAAGATAGAAAAGAAAACAAGAGAGCTTGCGGGTACGTAGGTTCTTTAATGGCGACAGTCACACGGTGAGGATGATGATGAAGTGATGTACATAAATAGGTATAAAACACTTATTTTAAATAAAGTCCGAAGAGGTACAAACGAAGCAGTAAATAAAGCCACTTGGCAGGACGTGTAGGAACCAGGTAGGAAGGGAAAAAGGTCAGCTGTTGTCATTTGGGTGATTCTGCACACGACCCATTGAATCATCGTCCAGTAGATAGGGCATTAGATTGCTCCTGAGCAGAGTGAGATGCAGCAGTCCCATATTCTCGCATGTAAGAGGTGCGGGAAACTGAATACGGGCAGCAGGCGTATCAGGAAGCGTCTTCGACTTGGGTATGAAACCTTACGCCACTAGTACAATATTGGGCACTCAAGACCACATCGTCTTTTTCAGACTCACCCTGTTCGTCTTCAGTCACTCGGTGATGCCTTCCAACTAATCGCAAGGAACTTTTATATTATATTTAGCAGACTTCATTAGGTACAGTTTGAGATAAATTATAAAGATGAGAAGATAAAAATACGATTATAGAAAAACGATCCTTTTCCTACCATTTCCAAAGTGACAGTCCTCTTTTTTCAATAAAATATTAGTGACAATCCAATTCCTAACAAACTTTTGAATATTTAAAATTTATAAAAGTAATCGCGTAAAGATAACCGGCCAGGATTTCTAATAGAAAGAAATGTATAACATCTTTTCTCCAGTTAGAGAAAAGGTAGAGACCAAACTCCATGGCCGGATAGCTCTATGCTTCACAAAGCAAATTAAGAGTTACAATATGAGTAGAGATGTCAAAGTCAAGTATGTAAACAAATATAAGACTTTATAAAATTGATAAAAATCGATGAAACTGGAAGATGTATGTTATAAAACGAATAATAATGGTAAATATTATGGATAGTGTAAAGATGCCATGAAACGAATAGCGAAGGTAAGCATGATATGAAGATGCTATGGAGCTAGTGATGATGGTAAACATGGTATGAAGATGCTATGGAGCGAGTGATCATGGTAAGCATGGTAGACACGCTACATTATTCCCCCAACCAGAAAAAATTTTCGACCTTCACGAGAAAATTTCCGTCGGACTTTTCGCTCCACACATTCAGGCATCCTCTTCCATGCAAGGATCTTCTGTCATTCTATCCTCATCCAGAGAGGGGAGATGTGGTTCACATTTAATGACGCACACTCAGGAGTTTAAGTCCAAGCGACCACAGGCTTTGTTCAGGAGTTGTCATCCGCTCCAACAGTCGGCTTATTTAAAGAGTTGTCATCCGCTCACGACAAAGGCTTGTTTTCAATGAGTTGTCATCCGCTCACGACGAAGGCTTGTTTTCAATGAGTTGTCATCCGCTCATGACACGAAGGCTTGTTTAACGAGTTGTCATCCGCTCATTAAAACCAATTAAAAATTATCAGGCCAAGTGCCTATAAAAAAGGGATAGAGAAACAAAAAAGATAAAGAAAGGGGGATATAGTAGTCACCCCTAGTAGATCGAACCCACGGCTTTAGAGGCCGGGCCCAAAGATTTCGTGCGCCATGTAGAGTAGGCAATTCACGATAAAGAAAGTCAAGTCCACCTTTAGAGGTAAGAGACATAACGACTTACGAGAGAGAGATCGGCCCACGGCTCGAGATGCCGGGTCCGAAGATCTGGCTTTAGATGCCAGTCCCGATTGGAAAAGAAAAGTAAAATAAAAGGATAGGAAGAATTAAAAAGAAGGGAGAAGAGCGAAGGGAAAGTGGTAGTAATAGTACCTAATAATACAAAAATAGAAGCCAAAATTGTGAAAGGTCGAACAGAGAAGGGTGTCTATCATGCTAACAATGGATGATGATGATTTAGAAAAGAACAGGTTAGTAAAAAATATAACAGCAAGTACAAAGTAAAGACATAAAAGTATAAAAGTTAAAAAAAATGGTAATGGGATGAGGCCGAATGGAAAACCAAAAGGGGTACACTTGTGGAAGTGGAAATTTAGAATTTAGGGGGGGTGTGACTGTCTAATACCGCTAGTATTGGGCGCCAAACTGTCGTGTTACGGGAGTCGGGGGGTCCAGAGGGGCCCCGACCCCCGTACACTTCATTAGAAATGAAGATAGAAAAGAAAACAAGAGAGCTTGCGGGTACGTAGGTTCTTTAATGGCGACAGTCACACGGTGAGGATGATGATGAAGTGATGTACATAAATAGGTATAAAACACTTATTTTAAATAAAGTCCGAAGAGGTACAAACGAAGCAGTAAATAAAGCCACTTGGCAGGACGTGTAGGAACCAGGTAGGAAGGGAAAAAGGTCAGTTGTTGTCATTTGGGTGATTCTGCACACGACCCATTGAATCATCGTCCAGTAGATAGGGCATTAGATTGCTCCTGAGCAGAGTGAGATGCAGCAGTCCCATATTCTCGCATGTAAGAGGTGCGGGAAACTGAATACGGGCAGCAGGCGTATCAGGAAGCGTCTTCGACTTGGGTATGAAACCTTACGCCACTAGTACAATATTGGGCACTCAAGACCACATCGTCTTTTTCAGACTCACCCTGTTCGTCTTCAGTCACTCGGTGATGCCTTCCAACTAATCGCAAGGAACTTTTATATTATATTTAGCAGACTTCATTAGGTACAGTTTGAGATAAATTATAAAGATGAGAAGATAAAAATACGATTATAGAAAAACGATCCTTTTCCTACCATTTCCAAAGTGACAGTCCTCTTTTTTCAATAAAATATTAGTGACAATCCAATTCCTAACAAACTTTTGAATATTTAAAATTTATAAAAGTAATCGCGTAAAGATAACCGGCCAGGATTTCTAATAGAAAGAAATGTATAACATCTTTTCTCCAGTTAGAGAAAAGGTAGAGACCAAACTCCATGGCCGGATAGCTCTATGCTTCACAAAGCAAATTAAGAGTTACAATATGAGTAGAGATGTCAAAGTCAAGTATGTAAACAAATATAAGACTTTATAAAATTGATAAAAATCGATGAAACTGGAAGATGTATGTTATAAAACGAATAATAATGGTAAATATTATGGATAGTGTAAAGATGCCATGAAACGAATAGCGAAGGTAAGCATGATATGAAGATGCTATGGAGCTAGTGATGATGGTAAACATGGTATGAAGATGCTATGGAGCGAGTGATCATGGTAAGCATGGTAGACACGCTACAACCTCATGAAGACCATAGTCATACCCATTGTTAAGAATAAAACAGGGGACCTGGGATCTTCTAACAACTACCGCCCAATATCACTAGGAACTGTGGTGGGCAAGGTCCTGGAGCGGCTGCTGCAGCCCGCACTGCTGAAGAATGTATGTATTGAGGACGCACAGTTTGGCTTCCGTTCTGGTCTCTCGACAGACTCTGCTATTCTTAGCTTGAAACATGCTGTAAACTATTATAGAAACCGTAATACAACGGTCTATGCGTGCTTCCTCGACCTGAGCAAGGCGTTTGATCTTGTAAACTATGAAGTTCTCTGGAACAAACTGCTAAGCTCAGGGGTCGAGGAAAGTGTCGTAAGTCTCTTGAGATTCTGGTACGGGGGTCAAACAAACGTAGTGAAATGGGGTGACGCGACTTCTAGCAGCTATAGGCTAGAATGCGGTGTGCGCCAGGGAGGGCTCACTTCTCCGGACCTTTTCAATATTTACATCAACGATTTGATCGGGGAGATGAGGGGCACTAGAATCGGCTGTCACGTGGGTGGGGTTTGTATGAACAACCTCAGTTACGCTGATGATATGGTGCTACTCAGTCCCTCGATCAAGGGTTTAAGAAAGTTAATTTCGGTCTGTGAGCGCTATGTAAAGTCTCACGGACTGAAATACAATGTTACCAAAACAGAACTAATGATTTTTAGTGCGGGAAGGGGTCCGGAGAATGTACCCAAAGTTTGGTTGAATGGTTCGGCAGTTCGAGTTGTGCAGACGTTTAAATACTTGGGCCACATTCTTACACCAGATTTGTCTGACGATCAGGACATAGAGCGGGAGAGAAGGGCACTGTCGGTCCGGTGCAACATGCTCGCGCGCAGATTCGGTAGGTGTAGCGATGAAGTAAAATTGACACTGTTTAATGCGTACTGTCAATGTTTCTACACCTGCCAACTCTGGGTCAATTTTAAACGTAAGTCTTACAGTACCATGAGGGTGCAATACAATGATGCTTTTCGTACCCTCATGCGACTGCCACGATACTGTAGCGCGTCGAGTATGTTTGCCGGAGCGGGAGTGCCTGACTTTTTCGCTGTGATGAGGGCACGTATAGCCTCGTTCTGGGACAGACTGTGCTGCTCTAGTAACAGCATATTGCGGGCGGTCAGTAGTGGGCTAGATAGTCCCATTTTCAAATATTGGCTGTCTGTTCATCGGAGCGAGAATCGAAAGTAGAGTAAGGACGTATTTTTTGAGATTGTGACTGTAGTTAAATGTATTAAGTACTTAAATGTTTTTAACATATCTTTTTATATTTATTTTTATTTTTACATTGTACTTATTTTAAATTTTAAATTTAATATAACATTTGACAGTGTATTGTATACAAATATGGGTTTTTTGCCTGCAAATAAAGAAAATTATTATTATTATTATTATTATAATAAAACCATAGTACGTTTGTATGTAATATACCCTTAAGTCTAAGATCGCTGTTCGCCGACGTTCTACTACTTACCTACTTATTACTTGATAGAAGGAATAGTGTCATAAAATCTAGCACAAAACGCCTATGACCATATAGAAGAAATTACACATGCGTACCGATGACTGTGACCAGAGATCTTGATTAGCCAACATAGTAAGTGAAAACACTATATACGGGTTTCAAAACAAACATTCGACTTTGCTACGTGAAGCTACGTATATAAGGTGTTTTTATAAGTAAAAATAAATATTTAAAACTCTTAAGGGGGGTTGTTTAGATCGTCAAACTGAACAACTTTCTCTATGGGACCAACATCGAAATCGCGAAAAAAAAATCTGATATCCCATACATTATTTTAGCTCTAGTCGATTTGGAATCAATGGTACATCTTTTTTTTCGCGATTTCGATATTGGTCCCATAGTGAAAGTTGTTCAGTTTGATGGTCTAAACCACCCCCTTAAATGTTTATTTGTATTTTTGTAACACTTTGTTTAAGTGCTGAATGTGGAATACTTCGGAAAAAATCTCCTATTCGAACTGCAAATGTTTTTTTCGCACAAAACCCGCTTCAAAAAGCGAATAATGAAAGCCGAACTCAGCAGCCAGAATGTCACCGAGGCTTACCAATGATCTGTCACTCAGAACGTACAAATAAAGCTCGTGGAGCTTTGAAAAATGTGTTCCTTCACGGATGAATGAACTGACAACACTTTTTGTGAATGAATTAAATATTAGTAAATGTGAAGTGGGTATGGGTAGGTGGTAACAAATAAATGGAAAATGTTTTCGGCAGAATCGATAACAGGTATAGCTTGGTAAAAATTTCATAATCGTGGTGACAGGTGGATCTAAAATTTTAGTATGGTGGTGTTGCCAGGTTATGCGTGATTTTGAAGTTCTTGCATGGAGGCAGCGCCATCATTTTTTATCACGACTTTTCTGCCAAGCTGTAATTTTTTTCTATTCAAAATTATATTTCTGGAGTATTCTAATCAGCAACTTTACGAAGATTGGTAGATTATATTTGTGGTGTATTCATAAACCTCACAACAACTAACTATACGAATATTGGGAGCTTAGCAACGTTTCTGGCAACCCCGACAAGGGGATAATGAATGAATGAATGAATGAAATATACTTTTATTTTGCACCAAAAACACAGATACAGCATAGAAAAGAAACAAAAAAAAACGGTAATGCTAAAAATAAGGCGGTCTTACAGCTAAAAAGCTATTTCTTCCAAACAACCAGAATAATCATAAGTTTATCTAATGTACTTATTTTTTGCCTGTCTTTTACCATTACATTTATCGTAAACGGAACCTCGGTGTTGATTTCTTATAGGAAACGTAGCCGATACTCGCATAAAATGCCGCCCTCCTATCAAATATCATTAAGTAACATCCGTGCAACCCTTCCGATTAATGTCACGTCAAAAATGATTAATGTCACTTCCTGGCCTAAATATAACCGGCTGACTCATTATTTGGTTAAAAATAGAACGTGTGGTTTAGAATGACCTCATTTTATAAGACATCAATGAAACCACCCCGTTTTTTCCTTCGGAATACGACGTTGTTAGCGAAAGGCTATAGCGTTGTGCTTGATATTATGTATCATTGACGAGCCTTGCTAAACTTGCAAGTTTTAAAAGATGTTTGAAGCAATGTTCCTGCCACCCCGAAATGGATTGTGGTTGTGAATTTATGTATCGATTATGTAGTAAAATAAAGAAATTGAGAGTGTTTGAAAGGCGTTCATGAAACAAAGAAATATGCTAATGTATTTCATTTACAACAGACTTCAATGATAAAAAATAATATTGCAGCCGATGACTTTTTTACGTTTGCATCTATAAGAACATTAATTTGTTTTATCGAAATCGCTGTCAAACCGGTACGATTCGCGACTGGGCTTGCAGTAATTTTTTGGCTAGGCTTGACAACAACTCCAATAAAGCAAATTAATGTTCGTATCATGCGAACGTAAAAGTCATAGACTGCATTAACTACTTACATTGTTTTTTAATTTTGAAGTCTTTTTTAAAGTTGTAATTTTTTTTCTTATTTCGTAATTTTCAGTAGTGTATTATATTAGTTCGACTCTGATATCAGTTATAATATGCAAAGGGTACAACAATACGAATCAAATATTTCAATCGCCAATGATTTGTTGTCCACTTTTGAGGAGATCTATTATCTAATCTAGTAATTCACAAAATTCTAATCCTTCTACAAAAAAAATCTACTGTTCCATGCAAGACTTCAAACCTACTTGAGCCAAATGTATAGCAGATTTTCGCGATTTCAATGCTAGTCCCATAGAAAAAGTTGTTCAGTTCGACGGTCTGATTCCACTTTAAAAAGTATCAGCATATTATGAAGAACCCGGTATTAAAATAAAAAACTCCCCCTTCTTCTTCCCTTATTTAAGTCGCTTGAAAAACAGGATAAAAACAAATCCAATGTTTGAAAGACCAACTTCAAACTTTATGGAATTCGTATTAGATTTTTTGCTTTTCAAACTTAAATCTTTCGTCTTCACTTAGTTATTTCTATTTGTCCTCTGATCCAAACATTTTAAGGCCAATACCGTTTAAGTTTGAAGCCATAAATAACATAGTCATTATCCGTTTGACCAACAGCGATAAGAGAAAGGTTAGGCAGGGGTGCTCAACCCATTTCATGCTGTATTAGAGAATTAAGTTGGCCGCAGTGCTTGGGAGTCTGATAAGGTAAGTTCGGATTTTGGGATACAAAACGAAGCCGGTTATTTTACATAAATGTTAAGATACTGGAAAACTACTAAGTACATATTTTTCGTATACTCGTGGAATCCTGTTAAATTTTGGGACCATTTTAGGATGAAAAGTATTTATCACAATTTTAATACAGAAAAATGTTCTTGACGGTTAGCGTATATCCAAATAGTTTGATAAAAAATTACCAAACTTAAATAAGTTGATGTGAAAGTAAAGAAAATATGCCTTTACGTTTCCGTAAACAATAAAAATCATTGACGTAGGAGTAGGTGCATCGATTGTTTACCAATTAAAAACATTTTAAACCCTCGTAGCAAAAAAGAGGGGTGTTATAAGTTTGACGCTTATGTCGGTCTGTCTGTTTGTCTCTCTGTCGGTCTGTCGGTCCGTCTGTCTGTGGCATCGTAGCTCCCAAACGGGTGGACCGATTTCGATGCGGTTTTTTAACAGAAAAATAATTTTTGCGAAAGTGTTATATTATCTTTGTTTCATGAAAATCGGTTCAGTAGTTTTCATGTAACTTTAAAAATAATGAAATAATGTTTAATTACCTACACATTTAAAAAATCCTCAACGCCAAAAACCAACATTTAAAAATTATTAAATAATTCAGTTACCTATTATTTTTGTTGTAAGCAAATTTTAATGCATGTTTTACTTCTTAACTCTCTAAGATATTTTAGGTCAAGATGTTTTAGGGTAATTGGTACATCGTATCGTTGCATACCTACAGGGTGTAAGGGACAGCCAGGTGAAAGTTATTCAGTCTGATGGTCTGACTTCATCATTTCAGTATTTGTGTAGCTGTCCTTTACCAAAAGTTTGAGCATCTCTGCTAAAGTGAAACTTTGGAAGTCAGTTGTGCCCATATTTCACAAATATACCCCTATACGGAGGGACTACGAATGGAATGCTATTAAACGGTCAAGGAAATATTTAAATTCGGAACCCTTTATTATTAATTACAGTTTGTGAAGTGATTATAACGTTTTAGGTTATAAATGTAGGGCACTTCGGACTATTTTGTTTTTGTTACACTCTAGGTATAATACAGTATGTTAGGATAGATGCAATTGCATTACTTTAAAAGGTTATACTCATGACACTGAACAACTTTCCCAAAGGAACATAAAGGAAATTCTCTAAACAAAATTAAAACCTTTCATAAAAACGTTCGACCAGCTTTTTTTTCGAATTTACTCTATGTTTCTTAGGGAAATTTATATCACCCCTTATAGTTATGCAACTGTTTACCCTAACATCCTGTAGTTATGGTTTCACGCTCAAACCAATGACTAAACCGCAATTACTAAGACCGCAAGCAGGGTTGCTATGGTACCTACCTAAATACCAGACAGTATAAATATTATGTAGGTGGTTGGGGATATACTTCCTAGCGGACCACCCCGGGCCAAGGCATCACAAGCTACCAAGTTTGTGATGGCGGCTGAACGATCCCCCACAGCGGTGTGGTAGGCTCCGCAAGGAGCCGCCTGGCTTGCGACCACCCTCCTGCCGGAGTCTGGCGCCTAGCACTAGCTTGCTGCGTTCCGTCGGTGTGCAGGAGTGCCAGTGCCATTCTGGGTAAGCTCGCTACATCTTCGACCCCATTTTTGTCCTGAGGACTAGATTGAGGTCAAGAGCAAACCCACATATTTGGTAAAAAAAAAGGTACCTTTTTCTTTTAAATTATTTATAGTTACCGCTCTTGATTCCTAATGGACCCAAAGACGCAACGGCCCGATGGTTCAGGTGGTAGTAAGTCAGCCTGCTGTGCCAAGAGTCGCGGGTTCCAATCCCGTCAGTGACAAATATTTGTATAATGAATTTATAAAATGCATATTTGCAGCACAATGTATTATTTAATATAATTTACAGACCAAAGACCGAAAACTAAATTATTTTACAGTTAAGCATTTAGATGGTTTTAAAGTGTCTAATTTCAATTTTAATAAGTCGTTAAGTGAACACTATCAAAAGATTTGGCAGACTTTAGAATTAAGTTTTAATTAAAGAAATTACTTTTAATTAAAGCATTTGAAAATTAAGTCAAAACTTCCAAATTCAAATGAATTGACCAGACTTGTTTGCGAAGTCAACTTCGGAGTTCAATATTTAAGCTTTTAGTTAACTTTAAACTAAGACCAAAAGCAAATTCATTATAACAATAAAATTACAGACTTAAATTGTAGTTAAAATACTGTACTACGGATTAAACGAATAATTCTTGTAGGTTATTAATAATCTTGCGTACCTACAGTCAACAAAATATACTGGGTGAAACGTATCGAGGGATTTTCCTTTTAAGGCGTATCAGCCGTGGACCACTCTCCTCTCACTCACACTCCATACTAATCGATGAGAAAGAGCGCGTGGCTCCGGTCAGAATTTTGCTGTTTTCTTTGAAAAATTCGATGATTTTTTATTAATTTCGAAAAAAGTAAAAAAACCACGTCATTCTAAATTGTATTGTGAACAATATAGTAAATTTTCATTTTGTTCCGATTAAAAATGTAAGAGTAAAATGGTTACAACTGGAAAAAAGGGGTGACTTTAGAGTCCCTTTTCTTCGGTTTTATTCATTAAAATCGATTTCTAGAAAAACCACATCACTTCTCATATCCTGTAGATGGTTCAGTTTAAATTTCAGCTCAAAAAGTGCCATAGTTAATGAATAAAATGGTTACAAAATTACCCAATACCGGCAGGTAGCCCCTTAAGGGTGTATTTAGACAATAGTACAATTACTGCAGTGGCCAGCAAAAGAGGCATTGATAGAAGAACGTGTAAATGTGGGGTAAGTCCATCAATGCCTAGTTGTGGCCAAGGCTTGTAGCTATAGTACTTTTCTCAAACAATGCGCAGAAATTTAAATCAGTCAACTTTTCAAAATCAATGACGAACAACAATAATTTTTCCTGCGTTAAAGCTAGTAACTTATTGTTAATCTGTGGTTAAAGTGTTAATTTGTATTTTTTTTCATTATAAAGCTTTCTATTTGCAAGCCAGGAGTGCGATTTTTGAATCTCATTCGGCGAGCTCAGCAGTTGTAAATGTCAAAATTACTATGGAGATACGCATCTTTCTACAGCTAAGTTGACTTTCAAAAATCATACTTCAGTTGAGCGATTTTTGAAAGTCAAATCAGCAGTAGAAAGATGCATATCTCCATAGTAATTTTGACATTTTTAACTGCTGAGCTCACCGAATGAGATTCAAAAATCGCACTCCAGTTCGAAATTTAAATAAAACCTTTGATAAGTTACCTCCTTGGTTGCCATGTTTCGGAGTAAAAGATCGTTCCATTTTTAAATAATGCGACAGATATGAGTTTACTATGTAATTTATTTGGCCGCTAAACCACGACAGATATGGATTTTCATACAACTTTTGCCGGCCGCTGCTCGCATGTATTTGGCCAGTACAGCAATTTCGATTTATCTCGAAGAAGGTTGTCAAGATAATGCTCAAATTTTCAAGCTTGTTTGAGAAAAGAAACTAAGGAACATGGGTCGAAAAACGAAAAAAGAGTTTTTGGACCTCCCACACAAAAGTGCGGATCAGCCGATCTATTTTCTATGGGAGGTCCAAAATTTTGTTTTGTTTCCTCAACCTTCGGTATTGGAAACGATCACCGAAGTTAAGCAACGTCAGGTCCGGTCAGTCTTTGGATGGGTGACCGTTTAGTGGTATTTCATCTCGAGCGTTTCCGTGCTTCGGAAGGCACGTTAAGCAGTTGGTCTCGGATAGTTCCGTCAGATGGCGTTGTAACTATTCGTTAAGCCAAGTCAGAGGCCTATTGGCGGCTTGAAAATTCTCTGACAGCAAGGTGACCACTAACTTGCCTCCACCAATACGCACTGGGCCCGCGTGGTGGAGTATGGCCCACTCCCTCTCACCCTTATTCGTGAGAGGAGGCCTTTGCCCTGCAGTGGGATTCTACAGGCTATAACTTACTTACTTACTTTTTTTTCCTCAACCCATGTTGATCGGGTAAAGTTATTTAGTTTTATTGTCTGAATACACTCTTATATGAAAAGTTCCTCGTTACGTTTTCCCCCCAGATCTATATTTTTTAATTTTTGGAATCCTTGGATTGGATTTGGATTTGGAAAAAATAAATCAGCTGTTGCATAGGTACGAGTACATTTTACTTGAGGGCTTTGCAATTTTTTTTTGCTCGTATCTGTTTGCTCCCATAGAAAAAGTTGTTCAGTTTGATGTGACTCTTAGTTTGAAAGCATGCTAATGATATCAATTTCACCTTGTAGATGAACCTTCTTCATCAAAGGCAGAGTATTAAAGTCTTTCGACAGCCAATCTTGTCAGATTGGGGTATCTATTCACTGTGGACTCCCTCAAGTTGTATACATAAAACCAACATAATTTGAGCTTTTACACAAGATGCCACTTTGTAGAGAGTACTTGAGCTAGCAGTAAAGTCCAGTGCACAAACATAATATACTTTAGTGTCCTTGTTATAAAACACATATTTGAATAACTTTGAGGTAGATTGCTAAGTGCATTGATAAAATTGAGGTTTCGTTTCGTTGATCGAACGAAGCAATTTGAATGTGGACGGAAAGGGAATGTCTTTCTTGGGCGTAGTAGAAGATAAACATTCTTACGAGATTTTGAAGGTTTTAGAAATGGCGTGTCAAGTGTTGGTGGTGTACTACATATTGTAGCATGGTCTTCTCAAACACTCTTCAAAATAAACTTTCCCTTAGTTGCCTCTTACAATATACAAGGTGTTTCATAAGTAACAATAAATTTTTGAAACTCTTAAGGGGGTTGTTAAGACCGTCAAACTGAACAACTTTCTCTATGGGACCAACATCGAAATCGCGAAAAAAATAATTTCATATCCCATACATATTTTAGCTCTAGTCTAGTCTATTTGTTGAGTATAGAACATAAATTTTTTTTCGCTCATTTTCGCGTTATGGCAGATTCGCGTTATGGCAGATTCGCGTTACGGCAGATTCGCGTTATGGCAGATTCGCGTTAGGGCAGAAGTAAAAGCATGAAGAAAAGTTAGTTGCATATCAGAATAGGATGTTTATCTATTAAACAAACGTACCAAACAAATTACCAAAATTACAAAAAATTACAGTAGGTAGCTGTCAAGTGACAGGATCAGTCAAAAGTGACAGGATCTGTCACAAGTTACAGGATCTGTCAAAAGTGACAGGATCTGTCAAAAGTGCTGGCCGCAATAGTGCACAAGTGATATTTTTTAAGTCTAGTTTTTTTTTAAATTAATTTTAATAATTTAATTAACTAAATTATTATTATAATATTTTAATTTCTATTTGAAATTAATTTTATTTGTATTTTTTTTTATTTATTATTGCCACGCGTGTCACTTTTGACAGCTCCTGTCACTATCTTCTGTCACTTTTGACAGCTACTGTCACCATCTACTGTTACTTTTGACAGCTACTGTCACTTTTTAAATTGTTTTAATTTAATGTAATGTAATGTAACGTAACGTAGGTAATTAAATTTAATTTAATTTAATTTAATTTAATTTTGATAGCTTCCGTCACTTTTGACAGGTGCTGTCACTTTTTAAATTGTTTTAATTAAATGTAATGTAATGTAACGTAACGTAATTTAATTCAATTCAATTCAATTTCATTTAATTTTGATAGCTTCTGTCACTTTTGAGTTTTTGCAACTGTAGACGTTTCGTGAAAAACGGTGTCATTATGAAAAAGAGTCATTTGGGGAAGTAGTCATTTTGGTAAAGTAAACACCTGATGTACCTGATCGATTGTGAATTTTATTGTTGACGACTATTGACTATTACTTCGCTATGACTATTGTTCACGACTGTCCAACTTCTGCCCTAACGCGAATCTGCCATAACGCGAATCTGCCGTAACGCGAATCTGCCATAACGCGAATGACCGTTTTTTTTTTCCCGATTTCGATATTGGTCCCATAGTGAAAGTTGTTCAGTTTGATGGTCTACACCACCCCCTTAAAGGTTTATTTGTAGTTTTGTAACACCTTGTATAGTATATACGAGAAGAAAATCGGTGGTCTATTTTCTTAATTTTAAAAAAGATGAAAGATGTTTGTTGCTGGCCGCATCTTCTCTACAACGGAACAACCTTCCGACGCGGTGGTGGAGTCAAAAAATTACGTCATAAAGCTACTCGTATCTGTTTCATATAATTTTGAACAAAAATGTCCAATTAGCATAAGCATAGCTCACGACTATATTCCTCGAGAGGGTAGTCAGTGATATTCTAAAAACTCAGAACATCCACGTTTCACTATTAGTACCGAAACTTCGTCCAGTGTGACGGGGAGTGAGCATGTCGCCACTTGTAATGGATAGTGAGTACAATACTATTATATGCCTCGAAATTGAAGCATGCAGGTTTCCTCACGATGTTTTCCTTCACCGAAAAGTCAGTGGTGTTGCGAATCGTACATAAATTCCGTAAATTCATTGATACGAGTGGGCCTGAACAGGGATCGAACCATCGCCTCCTGCACGGCAGGCAAGGTTTCTTGCTACTGCACCACCACTGTTTTTTTGAACAAGAATTAACAACCTAAAAAACTTAATTCCTTACTGCATAAATGTCATAATTATGTATTCCTCAATCACCGGCTTTCTAAGTTATTACTAGAGTCTGACTTTCTCAAGCTCTTGTGCAAATAAACGCCATAAAGTAAGAACTTGTAAAATTTTCAGGACCTCCGGTAGAACTATAGGTCAATAATATATTTCGCTCAATGCAGCTAGCAGGTGAGGCTGGCGCGATGCCAAAATACACGGGAACTATTTTAATAATGTGCTTACTTTATTGACTGGGTTGAGACCTGGAGATTTTGTCCAATGACCTGGAATGACGCCGGTATTTTGATATCAATATGTTTCACTTTGAAATTGTTGGGAGAATAATATTTCCAGCATGAATATCATTGGCGAGAGTACAAAAAAGTTGAACATGATATACTGGGCTATTTTTAAATCACTTGCCAAATTTTCAGGGTTGGTGATTGAACTGACAAGTTTCAGTTCCTATAGTACAATTTACGTAGTATTTCCCCCCGAAACAAAGTTACGAAAATATATAACATATGTATAATATTGGGAGTGGCCCTCCGAGGAAAACATACCATGATCAAATCAATGATCTTATCCGAAAAACTACATAATATTACAAGTGCGTAGCACCCTCAATCGACGGAAGTGCATGAAGAGATGTACTCGTATGAATGTGAATGAGGCTAAAGAGGTGTGTCAGAGTCGTAGCGTGTGGCGGTCCGTGGTCTCTGTCTACCCCCATGGGACAATGGCGTGAGCTTATGTATGTATGTATGTATAATATTATATTTCTGGACCTTTAGACTTGACTCTGACCCGGACCTTTAGATTTATCTCTAGCTCCAGATCTTCAGACTTGACTCTGACTTAAGACCTTCAGACTTGACTCGGGCTCCGGATCTTCAGACTTTATTCTGGCTCTAGACCTTTAGACTTGACTCTGGTTTGGGACCTTTAGACTTGACTCTGGGTTCTGACCTTATGACCTGACTAATTTAGGAGCCGGTGCTGCATTTGTTTGTTTACAAGTTGTTAAATTCAATAAATTATTTTTAAGTTTTACGTTTGTTTGCTTATAATTGTTAATTACCAATAATCTTTAAAATGTATACCCGTTTAAGAATCACAAATAAATAGGTAGTCACGCTACTCATGGAAATCATTTTGCAGAAGAAATATTGGTTTGGTCATGTGGAGAGGATGAGTGATAGCAGATGTACGAAAGAGTTATATGGAGCTAAAATGAGTGGAATTGTCGGCAGAGGGCGCCCTCGTAGGACGTATTCTGATCAAATCAGTTGCTTCCTACAAAAAGGGGAGGTGCGGAGTACTCAAAACCGACGGGCATGTATGAAGAGATGTATGGATGTGAATGAGGCAAAAGATGTATGTAAGGATCGTAGTAGATGGCTCTCTGGTCTCTGCCTACCCCATTGGGAAAGAGGCGTGACGTTATAGATAGATAGATAAAAATATGTTTTCCCCGAAAAGAGACAGGTAGATAGGTAGGTACGTAGAATTTCTTTTTTCAGTGAATTCCTGTGACCTTGTTTAATAAATACAGTGCACGAAAAACGAGCGGGCTTTTAACTCTTCTCGTACACGACACCCTCGGGAGATGGCGTAGTTTATACTTAACCGAGAATTCCTACTAAAATAAGGATTTATATCTGCTACAAAATTTTTGTGAAAATCGAGACCACTTTAGTGTTACAGTGTAAATTAATCTTTACTTTCCAGACGATATCACAATTCAATTTGATATTCTTATCTAAATGAAATCTACTATCAGCCGTAGTGTAGGATCCTGTGGTAAGATTTAGACATTATTCCGCAGTTAAAAGAATTCTATAGAAAACTTAAATGGTGAGTCGACCGACTCGATCCAAATGTATGGAACAGCTGATTATTTTATCGCGATTTCAATGTTGGTTCCATAGTGAAAGTTGTTCAGTTTGATGGTCCGAAGTACTCTCTTAATGTAAGTAACGCATTCAAGTATACAACTGTATACAAGGACAAACAAAATTAGCTGAAACTGTTTAAGGGGATGATCAGACCATTAAACTTTTTCTATGAGACCAATGTCAAAATCACGAAAAAGAAATAAGCTGTTCCATAGTTACAAAACTGCAATTCTTCTCGACCCAAATGCCGACAACAGATTTTTTTCTCGGTTTCGACTGTGGAAAGTTGTTCAGTTTGATGGTCTGATCAAGCCCGTAAAAAACCGCCAGCATATTAAGTTGGACTTTGTATACATAAAAGTGTAAGATTTTTTTCTCTTATCCTTATTTATCCTCCCAAATCTGATAAAACGGGAAATCGTTATGACCAGGAAGAGGTTGGATGCAAAACCGGTAGCTACACGGTGTTGGAATAAATTTCAACGATGCCCGAAGGGATATAGCCTCTTACGACATCCGGGTGTATGCTAGGCCGGACACCATGGCACACAATACAATAGACTTAATGACGCTTTCGAAGACGTTCAAGATAAAATACGACTAAAATGGTTACACATCCGAAGTGTGACTGAACACCTTAAGAGTAAACCATTGATGCTTCATATTTTGCCATTCTTCTCGGTCCTGTGCCAGCCGCATCCAGGTCTTCCCTATACTTTTCCAGATACTACGGAAATAAAAAAAGTAGTATGACATAGCAGATTTTTGTTTCGAGTTCTCATAGTTAGTTCCATAGTAGGTAAAAGTTGTTCATATTTATTGGTACTTTAACCCCTTTGGATTTTCGAGTATTCTTCTTACACCCTGTATTAAAAACACAAAAGCAAAGGTAAAACCCTTAAGTCCAACACAGTTTCTATTGAACTTGTTTTTGAAGCCCTTCTCTACTTAAGGCCCCAAATTCACCGGTTGACATTGACGGATTGTGTAGCTTATGTCTTCCGGTTGACATGACAGGACGAAGGTTTTTTAGGGTAGCACGTAGCCTTAAGTAACATGTGTTACAAGACTGATGACCTGGATTGGATTGCGTCTTTGTTATAAGGTTAGATAGGGAAGATCTTACTTGCGATATGTGGAAGATGTTCCTGAAAATTTTTTGATTGTTCAGTATTCGATTTAAGGCTTCTTTTACAGTTCAGTGGAGCCCTCATCCTAATTTTTATGATTTTTCTGTCAAGAAAGCCCAAAGAATGCTACTTTAACTTACTACAAAGGCCTTAAAGCTATGTTTATACAATACTTTTATAGGTTTTTTATAGGTTAACACAACATTTTTAAAAAGAAAAAACACGGCCACTTTTACATTTATTTCGATAGTCTTATAAGTGTTTAGAACAAGAATATCGAAAACAAGCTATTTTATATAAAACTTTTATATACAAATTTGAACTATTATAAAACTGTAACTGAAGTGTGTCTGTACATTAATGATATTCACAAAAAAAAGATTAGTTGTCTGTTTGTTTGTGTGTGTGTTTGTTTGTTTGTTCGCGCATCACGCAAAAACTATTGAACCGATTTTAATGAAACTTTGTTTGATAGCTTACAATCTGACTTAAAATCTGGTATATAATTCGTGCAGCCGAAGTCGCGGGTAAACACTTGTATTATGTACTTAAAATAGCTTTTAGGTTTTAGAAGTAAGTATAGCACTTTTCCATTTTGGGTTTTCATCATAGAAAATCTTTAATATTGTGATGAGGCCACTGAACAGGAAAAGGATACATAAGACGTAGCATCGAGGCCGTTTTTTGAACACGAACGAAAGTGTTTTAAACTGTGTTTTAAAGTCTGAAAACCAATGATGTCTTATTTAAGGATCTGGCTGATAGGCGACCGTTCTCAATTACACGATTAGATTAAGTTTAATACATAGAAAAAAATCCCAAAGTTACCCCTTTTTGTTATGTTTTTTCAATACTGTGATTAAACTGCTGATATTTAACTTTTTATTCTTGTACTTAACTAAATACATAAAATATTTCTAGTGAACTCCGAGCAAAGATATTGATGAAAAACACGTTTTTTTGCGATCCTGCTTTCAGTTGGAGCGGGATGGCTAATTGCAAGAAAGAGACGCTTGCACTTGGATAACCTGGCCTTAGCTGAAAATTTAAAATATCCTATGTGACATTTTTGCTGAAAAATTGTTTTGAAGATATTTGAACAGAGATTTTGAATAGCTGCCGTTTGCGAAAACTCCTGTGAAAGTATCTTAATATTTCACTAATTGAGGTCTAATTTGGTAACAAGCTTCTTAAGTGCTCGCAGACATTAAGTAATTAGAAAGATGTTTTTAGTTTTTCTCGAAAAATTACTTTTCCACAGGAGAGTTTAAGGTTGCAACGACGATTATATTACTAACTGCTTATGTCAAAATATGTACATAACATACAATAATTTTTTGCCTAAAATCACGATACATGCAGGCAATCCGCTTCGTTAGTCAATTGGCGTGATAGGTATGATTGCACAAGTGGCATTTTTCGTTTTAGGTACTGTGCTCATAATAACCTTCTTTCAAATAAAAATGAAAAACAGAATCAAAATTTTACGGCCCCAACATTTTGCGTATATTTTTATACCTAACGCACCTAAAATAATACGTAGAATTTTTGAAAACACTGTTTTGTTTTCTTAGGATTTATTTTTTTAGCCACTTTGTAATTATTTTGGGAAGGAAGGTCTGAGGCTCTTTTGTGTCTGTGGCGGAAAAATCCTAAAACAAAATAATACGGAAAGACAGAAAAGGTAGCGAAATTCAATAGAGCAGAAAAATCTGTGTTCAATTTTATAAACATGACAATAAATTGTAATTGACAATGACAATTTCTGATACATCACTGAGAATGCTAGTACACAATTTTTATATTTTAAGACTGTGTAAATTACTGCAAAAAAGCTACAGCATTGAGAATGTTCACAGCGAAATATCTGTAAAAGTTTTTACCTGAATAACAGTTCATTTCCCAGAGCACTCTAATTTAAAGTATGTCGTTTCCCTCACTACGTTTTCCTTCACTGTCGAGCAGTGACTTGAAAAGCTCTGGGGTAAAATCGAACTCTACGAACTCACCATTGTAAGACCTCTCCCTTTTTGTCACTGCTCCTAATAGCTCCTCCTATAAAAGGTTGTCCCAACATAGTTTTTCTCAAGATTACCCCTTTCAATCCAACGGAGTAGCGTCGTTCCACGCGACTGCACCGAGACACAGTAGAACGATAGACCAGTACTTCAACTAAATACAAGCACCTGACTGACGTGACGCATGCATACTGATAAGCACCACGCACACGAGCCATTTGGCTACTTCGGAGAACAACATTAAAACAGCTGCAGAGTTTACGAGTGCCTAAATTCAATTCTGGTTAAGTTAAGATTATCATATTTTAAAGGGGGTTGTATCTGTTTATGTGAGAGCTGGCATAGCTCCGATTGTTATTTTTAAAATCGAGTCACACAATGGAACAATATATTTATAAAGAAACAAAAATGTCTCAATATAATGTCATTGCACACGTTATGGAGATTATTGACATAAAATAGTAAATCTTTACGACCAATTATCCTGCGTAACGTGACCCTTTAAGACTTTGTGCTATATAACATATTTTGTAATCCCCCAATAAAACATTTTTGATTTATTGTGCGACGCGATATTGAAAAAAAAAAAACAATTCCAGTTGTTTACAAACACCTTGCACTGTTACTGTAAGCAGCGCTAACCGAGAAATTAAAAAAACATTTATTTGACAGACTGGGCCTAGTTACTCTACTACCTATCTTTCTACTGTGACCTAGACGTGGGTGGCCGTACAAAAGTGTGTGCCCTCAATGCATTGAACGAGCTCACAAGTTGCATACACTCTTTGTGCGAGACTCGTTGCTTTCCACACTCTGCTGTAAAGGGGCACTTTAGGTAAATTTTTAGTCTTACTAAAATGTTTGAATGGATCTTGTCGATTGAAGTTGCATTACTGTAAGGTTCATTCAGAAGTATCTAAACAGAAATTTTAATGTTTTTTTTTTTAATCTAAAATAATGATTTGACTTGAGTAGTATTATCAGTTTAAACTAAAAATAGTTAATTTTCCCGAAGTTATTATGATATAATAAGAGCAAAGTTGGTCATTACAGTCGATCCTGGATTACATTCCCGAGCCGCAGACGAGGGCAATAAGCAAGACGAGACTGTAATGACCAACGCTCACGCCTTTTCTAAGACGTTTTTCAACACATTCGCTAGGAAAAAGCAAATAAAAATTCAGAAATAAATTTCGACAAATGTTTGTGAAAAACGACGCAAGGATTTCTTTTTTTTCGCACATCGTTCGCTTGTTGTTGTGTTGTGGTTGATTTAGTTTCGGGTGCGCAGGTATTACCGCACTAGAGCGGTAACATAAATTAAAAGGCTTGCGTGTTTTATAAGCAGCATTATGAACTTAAGAGCGGTGTTGTAAAAGCCACTTTACGAGCTGTTATTTTTTTTCTGAAAAACTAAGTTTTCATATCACATTTGTTTAAAAATTAACTCGCATTTATGTATATCAAAAGTACCTACCTTCTTCCAGTCTTCATATCTTGGTGCAGTATCACAAAACAGTTTAATCTAGAGTAATATCAAACATCGCACTGCATCCAACTAAACTATAAATTAACATCTTAAATAACAATTAAACAGGCAAACGGACTTACAAATAGCTTCAAAGCGCAACATAAGCTGCTTTAAGCTTTCAAGATAATAATTTGTGCAACTCAGAACTATCTGGAACACTCCGCTACAAATTTGAAGTCTCGTGAATTGAGTTAGTTACGTCTCTAATACTTTGCCGTAAGAGTATTGGTTTGAGACTTGTTACGTAGAACTTAATAAAGAATTAGCTAAGTACTTGAGCTGTGGATTGGCTGCACAAAAGAGGTCTGTCTTCAATTAGGATTGGAAAGAAAAGCTGATAATTTCAACTGACTTTGGAAAATTAAATTAAATGCGCAGTATGGTGCACTTAACGCATTGCGGAGAGTCTCTGACACACATGAGTCTGGGTTACATTGAAGTAGAATCTATGGACGCTGGGTCTAGTACAAAATTTTCTAAAAAAGTATCAGAGACTAACCTTCACAAACCTAAGTACGTGTATAGTAATAACATCATTCAAAATGCTGAAATTCTTTTTCATTTTGCTTCCGTATTTTTTACCTCATCGCGGCAAGGTGTGCAACGCGCGCGCAAACGTGTGAAGTTCATCTTAGATTTTTGTTTCTTTCCTAACTACAACAGTTTCGGCATGGTATTATGTTCAAAGTGATGGAAACATTTTGTTACAGCAGACTAATTTGCTCTGACATGTTTGCTCCCACAGTAAAAGTTGTTCAGTTTGATGGGTTGAGTAAAGGAGGGTTTAAAGGTTAATGATACTCTTCCTTACACCCTGTAGTGAAAGAGTAGGCACGAAATGGCGTTTCACGTTATGATGCTAAAAACAAAAATTCTGACGCATTCTCGAAGTATTTGATTTATCCGATCTTACTATCGATCCGATCTTAACCCAGGGTGTTACATAAATAAGAATACATTTTTAAAACTCTTAAGGGGGTTGTTTAGACAGTCAAACTGAACAACTTTCTCTATGGGATCAACATCCAAATCGCGAAAAAAAAAACGGATTCCCATACATATTTTAGCTCGAGTCGATTTGTAGAGTATAGAACATAATTTTTTTTCGTGATTTCGATATTGGTCCCATAGTGAAAGTTGTTGAGTTTGATGGTCTAAACCACCCCCTTAAATGTTTATTTGTAGTTTTGTAACACCTTGTATACCTAATCAGTGCCAAATTGTTGTAGCAAGGCTCACAAAGTGATCAAATATAATTATTATTATCACATTTCTAAGGTTCAATTTAGTTGAATCTTGGAGCGATGTTTGGAAAAGATTTCCCTTCAGAGTTGAACATTCATAAACTTATGCATTTTCAATATGACGCCGAGCGAGGTAAATATTTGAACTAGAGCGTCATATCGCAGGAATCTGCGACGGACGTCCTGTGCATCGAGGTCATTTCGCTTTTCTAGCGTTATTCATATTTTTCTTATGTCGATGTTTACCATTTGAACGGGCAAAGTGCAAATCGAACTTGTACAATCAATAATAATTGCAAAAGTTACATTCCTATCGCGTATGCGATAGTTGGGTGTTTCTCCTCGGCGTTTGAATTTTGTCACTACTCACCAAATATTTTCACCTTGAAAATTTTGATTTTTAGCGCTATCACACGGGTCCTGGAGAGCGATTTTTGAATTTCATTCGGTGAGCTCAGCAGTGTTAAATGTCAAAATTACTATGGAGATATGCATCTTTCTACTGCTGATTTGACTTTCAAAAATCAGACTTCAGGTGTGCTATTTTTGAAAGTCAAATCAGTAGTAGAAAGATGCATAAGTATCTCCATAGTAATTTTGACATTTAACACTGCTGAGCTCACCGAATGAGATTCAAAAATCGCTCTCCTGCGTTATGTAATTTTATACCTTTTCATATAAACAAAGCGAAAATATTTGGTGAGGATACCAGTTAATATAAATTTTATTGAAGCGATTTGGGCGAATTTTTGCAATGCGGCCCGTCCTAATATGCGTTTACCTTTAGAAGAACTTTCCTTACAGTGAGATAAGATAGGCTTAAAATAAAGATAAAGATATTTTTTGCTGTCTTTAAACGAGACGCAATTGGAACTTGTAAAATATAACTTAAATATCAGAATCTCTACATTTATACACATTCAAAATACTTTTTTCAGATCATCCTTCATGCGAAATCCTTTAACATAACACTTATCCCAATGTAGTAAGCTTGAAAATGGTTCGGTTAACGAGACTTGCTGTACCATTATACGTCTCGCATGACCTCAATGTATTCACTGTCGTATATTAAAATTCTGAAGAAATGAGGGCGAGAAGCATTTCTAAAGCTTACAGCTCGCGAAGCAGTAGGTACTTGGGACATTGTAAGGTATCAAAAAATACCCTTTATACCTACATCGCCGTTTATGACACCTACCGAACATACAGGTTTAAGGAAAAGTATCAACAACTTTTATTATGGGAGCAAACCAATCGGAGCAAAAAAAAAATCTGCTGTCCCATACATTTGAGTCACGTAGGCAGCGGCGGCGGGTGCAGTTTAGTATGGAACAGCAGATTTTTTTTGCTCCCATAGTAAAAGTTGTTCAGTTTGATGGGTAGACTATTAGTTTAAAAGGATGCTAATGATATCAATTTCACCCTGTAGATATCGAAAACACAAAATTATGTTTATTAGATAAGCCTGTTGAAATTTACGATGATATTTTACTAATTAAACTGTGAATTATTACCAAATTCGAACTATTAATGGGAAATCTCAACTACGTATTATAGTTCATAAGCATAAGCATATGCTAACGACTGTGTTCCCCGAGGGGGTAGTCAGAGATATTCTGAAACCTCAGAACATCCACGTTTCACCAGAAGTAACGAAACTCTGTCCAGTGTGACGGGGGGTGAGCCCGTCGCCACTTATAATGGACAGTGGGTACAATACACGCCTCGAAATTGAAGCATGCAGGTTTCTTCACGATGTTTTCCTTCACCGAAAAGCCAGTGGTGTAACAAATCGTACATAAATTCCGAAAAACTCATTGGTACGAGTCGGCTTGGACGGGGATCGAACCATCTCCTCCTGCACGGCAGGCAAGGTTACTCGCCACTGGACCACCACGGCTTAGAACGGCGGGATAGTTCAAAGCTTTGATATAGCATTAATCATATAAATTGCATGCAAGTCCGATAATCAAACAGGAACTAGGTTTTCAAACCAACAAGAGGAAACTATTCACAAATTGTTTTGTAAAACGTGATGCTCATTATACAAAATGCATAGAGTACAGATGTCCTGAAAGCGTAGTTTCTTTTCTATGCAATTTTTCAAGGAGAAGTTGGTCTTTCCACTTTTGCTTTCTTTAATTGCAGGCATCTCAATTCTTTGCACACCGTCTCGTCAGCATCACTTTAAACTAAAAAATCCTTTGTTCTCGGTACACTTACGACTGTTTAACATTCCCCTAGTTCAGTTGACATTGCATGAATTACTCCATACATTTATAATTCTTCTTCATCATCCCCCACTGCTCTGTATAAGCCTCTTCATTTCCACGCCAACCAGAAAAGTCCCACGCTAGTCTCATCCACTGTTTGCCGGCTACTCTACATAATGTCATCCGACCATCTGGCTACTGGTTTGCCAATTGACCGTTCCCCCTTCCACGACCGGCCATTATTATATGTGTTGGGCTATTGCAAGCAAAGGTCGTTATGTAACACTTAGACCATCGCGGGTCCTTTGTGTTCGCCCCAAGCTCACCCATATTTTACGCATACCTCCGAACTTGTGGTGTTTTCTTTTCATCCTCGGGAATGCAGGTTTCCTCTCGATGTTTTTCTTCACTGCCGAGCTAGTAATTGATAAATACAACCGTACATAAATTCTGAAGAACTTAGTGGTACAGGCCAGGAATCGAACCGCCCCGTCATGATTGAGGCGCAAGCTCTCTTCCGTACTGGCTATCATCGTTCCACGACCGGCACTCTGTCACTGATTCTTCTTGAGCTAGACTAAATATTATCGTTTCAAGATGGTGTCGAGGTGTTTATGCAATTTAGCTATGTCCTTTTGACCTTGGCGCTTAAAACTTGCGTCAGTTTAGTGCTGAGGAAAGTACAAATGCAGGAGGAATGATGACTTTAGTTTACCAGACATGGATCTATCCGTGTTGATTGTGTGTGAAATGAAGTGTTAATAAAGTTATGTTTTATTCATAACCTAGAACATTGGGCCACATGAGAAATAATACTCATTATGTCTCAGCAGAAGGTCACGCGCACTGGGACCGGCCAGAGCGTCAATTCTAAATAAGATTATGATTGGTGCAATGTCACCGAGTAATTGTGTTTCTTGTTATTTGTTGATTTTCTAGCTCTGTAGTCTGCTGATCGATTGATTGTGAAGCCTACGATCATAGTATAGAAACTATCTGTCAAGTAGATGGCTTTTGTGAGAAGAAATTTATCAACTAGCGTTAGAAGCTTTCTTATTGCCCACAGGGTATGCAGGACGTAGCGGAGGTTTAGTACGTCACTTGAGGAGGCTCTCTTTATGTGCTGTACTGATTAGAGGTAGGCAGGAAATAATTTTGCTGTTGTTAATTATACAGGGTCCAACTTAATATGCTGACACTTTTTTAAGGAGATGATCAGACCAACAAACTGAACAACTTTATCTATGGGACCAACACCGAAACCGCGAATGAAAAAACCAGCTGTCCCATACATTTAACTCTAGTAGGTTTGCAGTTTTGTATCGAGCGGCAGATTATTTTTTTCGCGATTTCGATGTTGGTGCAATAGAGAAAGTTGTTCAGTTTGATGGTCTGATTATTATTATTCTTTTTTTTTTATTATTATTATTTTTTTATTATTATTTCATTTTTTTTCAGTCTCGGGAATGCAGACCTCGCAGAGAATGCATTTCCTCACGATGTTTTCCTTCACCGCTGAGCTGGTAAAAGATACTACTTATGATTGAGGCGCCAGCTCTCTTCTACATGGGCTATCATCGCTCTTCCTTTTGTAATCTAGAACCAACGGGTAGCTAGTAGACAAATAAATGGATACCCTTCTGTACTCATTATTTATTATATCGTTTAAGTGGTCCTTCTGTTCCGAATGTATTTTGTGCCCTCAAATACATAGTTGAATAATAATTAAATAGTTTTAATTAAAGTGTAAATCCGTATTAGGGGAATTAGTAGGGTTGGGATAGAATCAATGTTCACGAATGTAGAACATTTCGACCCTTTACAGATTTTAATGGATTTTATACACCCTTCAGGCACAGTAAAGTTAAAGACAGTATTCCAACCTCATATCGCGCCTGAATCGAGGAACGCAAGCTGACATGTGCATTGTACACAACTCGCTGCTCTGGCATAGATTAATACATATTGTGCTCTAGTATGATTTCTCTACTTGCACGCGACTTGGATTTTTTCCGTACTAGGTACATGTCGCAGCAAGTGCATTCACTCTCTGAAAAGCGCACAGCCCACTGGTTGGTATACCTATACCTCGGTGGGCAACTGCAGTACATGAGTGTGATTTTGGAAAGTCACACGTTGAAATCAGCAGTAGAAAATGAGCTAAACAATATGAAGTTTGTGTATTCAATCGGCCATGATTTTAAATATCACTTCTGAGTGTCGTACATCCCACTTGCACAAGGGCTGCTTACCTACCTACTGAATTTTATAATGACGCTGCCGTATATCAACAGTTCAACTATAGTAGATTGACAGGTCAACTTTAGATACGGAATTCCTCGTGTAATACACAGCCGTCACGATCTTATAACCTGCTAGTGGCAACCTTAGAGAATTCAGAACGTGGCAACCATAGCGCTCTGACGCGGCTTAGTTCTCTTACTATTCTTATCTCTACTGTGCCACAGGGACAGGGATCAGTTAAATGTATATTTTAATAGTTTTAGAGTGTTTTCGACATTAGAACGGCGTAATTTTATGATATTGTTTACGGGTAAAAGTTTTCGTGTAAAGTGTTGTTTGAATGGTATTTTAAGTTGTTAAATAGTTTATTAAATTTTCATTGAAATTTACATGTCAAGTGTTGTTGGGATAGTTGAAAGGGGTCGGATTAGATGTGGGTACACTACGTTGAACAAATTGGAGGCGTACCTGAGAATCTACAAATTAATAAAATATGATACCCAAACCTATAAACATGCATGTAGCGACATTTGATGTCAAAGAAGTGGTTTGTACGCATAATTTCAGATACGCAAAATGACAGAATTCCAGATTACGCATCAGGCATAATTCACAAATTCGCAAAAAATTTAACACGCACTAGTAAAGAAACGCAGAATGGCAATTTTACGCAAAAAATAAGAAAAAAAAATTGTGAATATGAATTAAGTAAGTAATGATACAAAGTTAAGTCATTTGTAAATAGGAAGTTAAGCAACGTCAATTCCGGTTATCTTTGGAAGGGTGATCGTGTAGTGGTATTTCATTTAAAGCGTCTCCGTTCTTCGGAAGACACGTTCCCACCATTCGGTAAGCCAGGTCAGTAGCATTAAGGCAGCTTGAAAATCCACAGACAGCAAGTTGACCACTAACTTGCCTCCACCAACACGCACTCGTGGCTATAACTTACTTACGATAAATACAAAACGGTTCGTATAGTGAGGGATTTACCGAGAAAGCCTTTTAAAAAGTAAAAAAAATCAATTTGGGTCGATAAATGGTTTTAAAAAAAAGCAAATAATTGTAAAAATAGTTTTTTTTTAAAGCAGGAAAGTCCGTCAACAGGTACGTCTGAACCAGTAGGGTCGATTAATTTTAACTGTTTTTAGCCTAACTTACGACGGTGTACGATTTGTAACACTACTGGCTTTTCTGTAATGAAAAAACATCGTGAGGAAACCTGCATGCTTCAATTTCGAGGCATGTATTGTACCCACTGTCCATTACAAGTGGCGACGGGCTCACTTCCCGTCACACTGGACAGAGTTTCGGTACTAGGTAGGTACTCCAAAAATGTGGAAGTTCTGAGTCTGCAGAATTTCTCTGACTACCCCCTTGGGGATTATAGTCGTGAGCATAATATATTATGATGATGTAGCCTAAATTACCATCTTCGGACCCAGGGCACGTCAACGCCATCTATCGAGGCATGTTAAACTACGTTTAAACTAGCTGCCAGAAAACTCCCCATTAACCCGTATTTAATTAGTCAGTGTCTCCCTTTCCAACACACTAATTGTGGTCTAGATAATTAAGCACCACCCTTGCTGATGTAAGCGGAGAACTAAACAAAGATTAGAGGGAGCTGTCCACACAGTTACTAAACTAAGCACAGTGTTAAACATCCTAAGTACAGTATTATGTATTTTAAGTAGAAAATGGTACAGTATTTAATCCTAATCCCCAAAAGGGTAACTAATACTGGAATTTATTATACGTTACGAAGTCCGTATACATTTTGGAAAGGATTTGTTACAGCTACATTTTTGTATTCCAGATATACAGGGTGTAACAAAACACCCTAGTAATATTTAAGGGGGTGCTTCAGCCCATGAAACTGAACAACTTTCGCTATTGAGCCAACTTCGAAATCGCAAAAAAAAAACAGCCGTCCCATACAAAACTGCACTACCGACTCAACTAAAGTGTAGGTATGGACAGCTGTTTTTTTTTTCGCGATTTCAAAGTGGGCTCCATAATGAAAGTTGTTTAGTTTGATGGTTGAATCACCCCCTTAAGTATTACTAGGATGTTTGGTGACACCCTGTAGGTATACAGTTTTATGTAAAATTTTAGATTTTGTACAATATTTACTGTAAGCGAGATAATGCATTACATAAACACAGATAAAACATGGATAAAAGTGCCCTTTAGATATTTTTGAGGGCACTTTTTAATCTGTCATTTTTGAATCGTTGATTTTAGTAGGTATTTAAGTAGTTTAATTTATTCTTGATCAACAGTTACAGGGATTTTTTTTTAGAAAACTAATATTTATTCTACCTACCTATTTTTCGTTTTTTTATTTCCTCTACCCTAAGGTTGTCTGGAAGAAATCGCTTTTTAGCGATAAGACCGCCTTATTTGTACCTACTTGTAATTCTTTATCTGTATTCAAATGTATGTTCTGTTTTGGTGTGCAATAAAGTATAATTGAATTGAATTGAATTGTATTCTTGATCAAAAGTTACAGGTTTTTTTTAGAAAATTCTTTGAAAATTTCCATTGTTTGGTTTCCAGCTTCTGTAGACCACACCATATTCTTCTTGAGTGTGTCTTTTAATACGATTGAGGGATATTGATTATTTAGTAGTAGTAAAAGCTATCTACACTCACTGTAAGTAGGTATATTATGAAACTTCACGCCTGCACACAGCTTCTTACTCTCTATAAAGCCCAAGTGCGATCTTGCATGGAGTATTGCAGTCTCTGCAACTTGATGCACTGGACTCAGTTAAGCGTCAAGATAAGAGACTCATCGACGATGATGCACTCTTCGAGGCTAAGTTCGCCTTTGTGCATCACGCCTTATAGTAATTTTTCATAATTATGTTGTATTGTGTCCAATAGAGAATCTAAGAAGAAGTTACATGGTCTGGAACACCGGTGAATGGTCGCTTTTCGGTCTTCTTTTTTTGGATACACTTCAGCAAATGTGCCCAGGAGCTACATGACCTGATTCCACCATCCCCCTTCCACCAACGTACGACAAGACGTAGCGCGAGAGTACATCCATACGTAGTCGATATTCCAACAATCAGCACAAAAAGGTTCACATCCTCTATTATAATGAGAACCGGTAAGGTTTGGAACTCTGTCACTGCGTCTGTGTTTCCAAGCAAATACAATCAGATCAGGATATTTTTAAAAGAAGAGCTAATAGGCTTTTTCTGGGTGAGCGCGTTACATGCTCGGCTTCGTCTACACTTTCCATCAGGTGAGCTGAAGCCAAGCGCAAACCCATATTGAATAAAAAAAAAACTTTAATATGCTAAAAATGCACATAATGACCTACAACTACAGAACAATGTTTCCCTAGTTTACAAATTAAACAAAGTTTCTGTCAACCCTGAAATGGTCCAAGGTCGTGACTTAATAAAGTAATACGTATGAATGTCTAGAGCACAGTGGCGCTTGTACCTATCTCCACAGTAAGCGACTTAAGCTATGAACCCCGTCGTTTGCTTATATACCAAAGTAACTTTTGTTATGTTTGGCGGGTAAAGCATTCCCTGAAGGAAAGTGAAGTAGGGTTGCTACTTACGGATACAATACAGGATAAAAATGATTATGCTCTCCACAATATTATCCGCGATGACGATGGCGACCCTTATTGGTTCCTGGCGGGAGCTCTGATTTGACTGGAAAATCAAATTTTTATATTAAACATTCTGTTTGTATTTGTGGTAATAGGGAAAAGCCTAATACTCACCTCAAAATATAATTAATATGTGTATTATACCGTTTTATGTAACTTTTTGACATACGAACTGTGAAGAACCTACGTATTTTACCCACTGTCCATCATAAGTGGCTCCCCCGTCACACTGGACAGAGTTTCGGTACTACTTGTGAAACGTGGATGTTCTGAGTTTTCAGAATGTCTCTGACTATCCCCTCGGGAAATATAGTCGTGAGCATATGCTATGCTATGATATGCATGATATAAAAAATGTTCGACCTTTCACACTTAATAAACACTGAAATCGATACATTTTATTACCCAAATTTAATTTGAACGTCGACATTTATTAAAAAGGTCTAAAATTATTCGATAAATGTTTGTGAAGATTTGGATATCGGTCACGAATAAGAATCTCCGTGGCAACCCTAATGCGAAGTATATTAAAACGTTAGACGGTACCATGTTTGCGATCCGTCAACCTAGTTTCTGCTTGTCCGACTGTCGACGGGTCTTTGCTTTTTAAATGGAATATTTTATACAATTCTGCTTCTTTAGTCGTATTTTTACGTTATTTTATAGAATCAGAAAACAGTCCTACGATCGAAAAACTTAGAGATTGGCTCATTACATTTCACATTGGATAGAGTGTTGATACTGTAAAGGAAAGAGTATATAGTACTATATATAGTACTTGTGGACTCTCCCTGCCTGCCTGGTCTCTTTGGATGAGTCCGGCCGGAGGGAACGGCAGTAGTGGCGATGGCGTGACCAGTGCAACCTGGACTTTTGACAGTGACTTTTCCTTGTAAGATCTCAAGACTTAGGGTGAAAAACCTGACAGCGGGGGTGGGTGTTTCTCCACGTGTTCCTCCTCACCCTCAGGTAGAACTTTTGGCAAGTTTATATAAAACTTTCTAGTTACCCTCCAACAAACTTGTATATTGTTTGCTCTATGTTTGCTAATCACTCTCCCATTTCAGTCAAGTATAGAACGAGTTATTAAACCAATTTGGGTTTTGACCTCTGGTTACCTCGGTTACCTGTAGCCTAGACCACAGTATAAGAAAGAGTATCTATTACTACATACAGTATGGACACTCCCTTCCTACCACCAAATTTTTACCTCACTCCCTCTATTGCCCTCTGGCTACCTCGGCGGTTACCTGTAGCCTAGACTGACACCACAATGGACACTCTAGAATGTATGTTACGAAACAATGATATTTTTTTTTTAATAGACTGGCTCTTTATTTACGAAAAAGTCATGTACTTACCGCACGCTGTCAAAGTTATTGCAGCCCTAGACTCCGTTTCGCATGTGCTGACGTCATCTTGTTAATGTGAAGCGCGCTTTACGCCTCATTCAAATCCATACATCGGGTTCGAGTAATTTGTAATCATGGACTTGAAAAAAAGACGGACGTAATCTCGTCTAACCATTTCTTGTGTGTGTCACGTGGTGACGGGTTGTAGGACCTGCGCCTAGAGCTAGTGCATCTGTGTGAGTGTAGGTCCCTTGTAGAACAAACGAAAATGTAGGACCTTGCCATTGAGTAATTATGTATAGAGCAGACAACGCGAACAAAATCTGTGCACCATGATCAGCAGTGTGGGGCGCGTGCTGGGCGACGAGCGCCTGACACAGGCTAAGTGAGTTAGAGCGCGTGCACCCTAACGCGTGTTACAAAACATTACTTCCGGTAGCTTCTCTAGTTAACATTGTACCTCAATGGACCTTGCAGGAAAGCGGACTCTAGGGTGTTCCCTAGAGTCCGCTTTCCTGCTTTTTTTTCTAGCATGCTGAATGCTAGGATGCTGATTAAATAATTTATCGATAAGAGATTATTTGAACCCATTATCTATTTCAGCAATGAAATGAAATGCATTGCAACTGAAAATTAATTAATTATGTCAAATGCAGGACAGCGGGCAGAATTGCCTATATTGTTTTATTCTAAATACTGGATAGGGACGTTAATTACGTTTTGTACTTTTCAGGGAACAGTGGGTTGAAGAGAAAATGTTTATATTTATCGTTACGAACAAAAATAATTAATATTTATTAAACAATAAACACACAAAATTGTGAGCACAAAAGTGAAAAGTGAAAATTCGTGAGAAAAGGTCTTTGTCCTGCATTGGAATCTTACAGGCTGTAAATTACTTTCTTTTTCTTCCACAGAGACATGCACGCAGCAGTGTGCGGCGGTCGAACGGGACTCTGCGATGCCATGCGACCCGCCAGCGGCTCAGAACTGCTGAAGTACTTGAGAAAAGTTAACTTTACTGGTGAGGAGTTTTTACGTACTTGCTCGTTTACTTTTTAGCAGTTTTTTAACATTTGAAAAACCCCTTCTTCCGCAGACATTCAGAATTAATTTCTTTACTGTACTATATCTTCTCTTACCTAGTGGTGTCCAGCTTAGAACAGCACCAATCCAAACAAACGAAATAAAAGGTGACTAATCTGCCCAGGCATCGAACATCAACTGAACAACTTTCTCTATGTGACCATCATCGAAATCGCGAAAAAAAAAAAAACTGTTGTCCCATACATTTGGCTCGAGTAGGCTTGCGGTTTTGTATAGAGCAGCTGATATTTTTTTCGCGATTTCGATGTTGGTGCCATAGAGAAAGTTATTTAGTTTGACGGTCTGATCATCCCCTTAAAAAAGTGTCAGTATACTAAGAAGGACCCTATATATAGATTGAGCCTCACGCTTCTACCGTATAAAACAAAACAGGCCAACTTTCTTGGGTTGGTATGCGTGAGGCGTCACACAAATTATATTTTGCCTTTGCGGTAGGGTCTTCAACTCTGCCATAAATGATCTCTGAAATTGGCTCTCTAATAGCCATGTTTTTTTTCTTATTGCTGTCTCCCGTTTGCAATGGTCAAAGTTTCTGTGATTGAAGTGGTTTGAGAGTTATATCAGATTCAGGAGAATAAAGACGAGAGTATGCATCTGACTTATACACTCTTGCATAATATAATATTTTGACATCTTTTATAAGAAAGAAGTAAATGTAGCCGAAAGAGACAATAGCTGCCTGAGGAGGCTATTTATTTTGCCTCCAGCAACAAGAGCAATAATGAAACTGTTTTCCAATACTGCAGTTCCGTTTGTTCCTCACAGCAGCTGTTTTGGGACTCACCTATGTAATGGAAAATACTTTTTCATGCTTTTATCACGTCACAGGTCAGAGCGGTGACGAGTTCCACTTCGACAGCAACGGCGATGGCCCAGCGAGATACAACATCCTGCACTTTAAGCAGACGCAGAGGGGAACCTTTCAGTGGGTCAATATCGGACAATACCTGGATGGTGAGCTTCAGCTGGATCTTGACGGTAAGTCTGTAATAATATAAGGTTACATTTAATTAGTTCGCAAAACTTAGGAAACGCATTTGGTATCTGTTACTGAGTACAATTGCGTGGTAATGACCTACCGCTCGATCATATGATTCTGAGGTCAATGTCCGCCCGCGCCCGCATACTGTACGCACTGCGTGACACCATGATAATAATAATTTTGACCAATTATAAACAATGATAATGCAATCTGTTATCATTAACAAGTTCCTGGTTCAGTTTCGTCAACTAATTAAAAATGACCCTATATAACAATGTCTCCACATTTCGCGAACCCATTATTATGTGATCTCTCTTACAGAAATCTCGTGTGTAAAATGTTAATTTTCATAATAAATTTCATAATTACTCGCATATATTTGGTATCAGTTATCGAAGTAATTAATAAGTTTGGTAGCGACTAGAAACATGTCAGACTTGAAGCAATTGATTCCCTAAAGAGGCCTAAATTGGAACATCAACTTGGTTCAGAACTATTATTTATAGTTACAGAAATATTATAACAACTTTAACAGGGTTATAAACAACTGTTTTAATTGATTGATGTCTATTTATAATCTTCTCTCCAGTGAGCAGCATTATACTGTGTTATTTTTAATAAGTTTCCAAATTTTTAAGAGACTTGCCATAAACCTATTAGCATTGCAGTTTAGTACGGAACAGCTGATTCTTTTTTGCGAATTCATGTTTGCTCCCATAGTAAAAGTTGTTTAGTTTCATGGTCTTAACCACCACTTAATATTTGGAAAGTGATTAAAAAATCACCTAATATACAAGGTGTTACAAAAATACAAATAAACCTTTAAGGGGGTGGTGTAGACCATCAAACTGAACAACTTTCACTATGGGACCAATATCGAAATCGCGAAAAAAAAAATTATGTTCTATACTCTATAAATCGACTAGAGCTAAAATATGTATGGGATATAAAATAAATTTTTTCGCGATTTCGATTTTAGTCACATAGAGAAAGTTGTTCAGTTTGACGGTCTAAACAACCCCCTTAAGAGTTTTAAAAATTTATTTTCACTTATGAAACACCCTGTATAGCATGATTGATCCTAAAATGGTATAGGTTTCTTATTTCTCATGACATGTCCAATAGTTCTATCATTTTCATCATCAGCCTTTATATCATGTTGCAGGACACGTACCTATGCTAGGTCTATGCGTGTTTCTAATATTACGTCATACTACTCCAAATCCAGCGATTGTAAGTTTTCCTTGATAAACAGATATCCAATTCAAATGGGACTCTCGGAGACCTCCGGAGTCGGTCTGCAGCGCGGAGTGCGAGCTCGGCCAGGCCAAGCAGTACGTTGAAGGCGAGAGCTGCTGCTGGCACTGTTTCAACTGCACACAGTATGAAGTACGTAGTTTTATTAACATTGGCTCTTGAAATGACAGGTAATAGAATAAGTTAGTAAGGATTCCACTACAGAGTAAAGACCTCGAAATAAGGGTGAGAAGAGTAGGCCACACTCCACAATGCGGGCCCAGTGCGGATTTGTAGAGGCAAATTAGTGGTTAACTTGTTATCAGAGAACTGTCAAGCCGCCCTAATAGGCCCCTGCACCTGCAGTATGACGCCTCGATAAACGTTTTATCGCACCTGCTAACTCGTTCGTTCGCGCGCAAAAAGAAAGAGGACTAGATAGGGTGCGATAGCGCTTCATTTCACCGCCATGCCGCGGGCGCTGATTTGGCTTAACGAATAATTTACACCTCCATCTGACGGAACTATCCGGGATCAACTACTTAATATGTCTTCTACAACTAAATGGTCACCCATCTAAAGATAGACAAGACCTGACGTTGCTTAACTGATCATTTCCAATACCAAAGCTGTACGACGCCGACGAGCACCTCTTGGTAAAAGAATGGAAGAAGATCAATAATAAGCCAAAGTTTATATATGTTTATTGTATCTATAATTTATATTTATATGTTGTACATATATATATAGGTATATATATATTATATATAATTATTAACGTCCATCTAAGTATCTAGTTTTATCATTTGTGCTGTACACATTTTGTCTGCCTCACACTTTACAAACTGTCTCTGTTGCGGGTTTGCTGGAAGAAATCTCTTTAGAGATAAGTTTTTTTCTGTAATATTATGTGTGCAATAAAAGTGTTAAATAAATCAATTACTGTCGCGCCGAATATAAAATCAAACTGCTAATACTGGAGGAAATAATAGAATAAGAGCAGAAGTAGGAAGATTTGTTCTTTTTATCATTTACCACTTCGATACACATAAAAAACAAGATTTAACATGGATTTAACTTATCAAACATAAACGGCAACGGTTGTATTATCGTACCGTTTCGTATCGCATCGCCGCAAGGCAAACCCGAAAGAAATAGAAAGAAAAAATAATAAGTAAACGACAATGTTTCGTGTTGTCACAGATTATGTTCAAATGTAAGATACACTTGTATTGTTGTTGTCGACATCTGGCATCTGGCAGAATGACATGTGTTATTGGTTACTTGTGGATCAAAAGAATGGAGGGGATGAGGAAAAATCACGCAGAAAACTTACGAAGCCAGCAACGAACGTGTTGACAACGTATTTGTACACTTCATTATTGGTTTGGGTTTCGTAAATACATAATTGAAGAACATAATATCCTCGAGTAATATCTTAATTTGCTGTAGATCTGATGACGCAATTCAGAGTTACACAACTGCTAAAAAAAACAGTGACTAAAAATTGCGCCTTTTATCTTTTCGCAAAATTTCATTTGACAACTAATGTCAGTTCCTCTATTCCGTAAGGTATAAGAACTTTATGGTACAAGCATAAACATGGTAAAGCTATTACAAGTATAATCTCTAAAGTCCGAACGGAGGAGATACAAAGGCTTGAAGTAAACGCAATGAATTTCAACTTCAAGCCTTTACATCTCCGTTCAGACTGAGTTTAGGGATATAAGTACATGAAATAACAAGTTTCGATAACGCAAATTACATACCTATTTTATAAACCGTGCATCATTATTCCGATACTCCCTAAGGGCTGACTGATGAATGTGCACGCTTAAAGGCAACTCAATACGAGTATAAATAAACAAGCTTTCAAATATAACTTGAAACTCGATCCGGAAGTACTTTGAAAACGAGGAAAAATAACTGAGTGCTGTGTATCAAAGAAAATTGCATTCAATGTGGAAATCAAACTCGTAACCATTGACACACACACACACATGATAAATGAGTTTTTGTTTGAGTTTACGTAGTATTTGTACACCGAAGGTCAGCTCCGTCGATAAATTAGTATAAGTTGTGGATATTATAAGAGCATCGGAGTATTCAATAATATTTTCTAACTTATCTACGTAATTACCGACTGCTCTCAAAAGGTGAAAGTAAATATCGTGAGGAAATCTACGTACACGGAAAAAGAAATTCTGTTGTGTGAAGTCTACCGATTGGCATTAGCCAACTTTCACATTTGTATATTGTATACTCTTTTAGTGTAGGCCTGTGCCCTCCAGTGACACGTATCTAGGCTGATAATTATGGATATGCTGATAATCAAATAATTATTTTTTCCCAGATTCGTTCGCCCTTCGTAGAAACAGCGTGCATGGTCTGCCCGCGCGGAACCCTGCCAGATCCAACGAGGACCCATTGCAGACCCATCCCTGAGGCCTACCTTAGACCCGACTCGGCCTGGGCTATTGGGGCTATGTCTTTCTCTTCCGTCGGCATATTGATTACCGCGTAAGTTTCTGAAGGGTCATTTTGATTAAGTAATTCACGATAGTTACGATCCCCAAGGAAATTGATGTTTAGGGTAGAACCTCATCTGCCAGCACCGCATCTCATTTTTTCGTCGCTCCATCCTTTTTTTCTTTTGTTACTCTTTCAATGAAGATATCTGCATTGTAGTCTGCTGGAAAAACTGGGTTTATTGAGGTTTGAGCTTAGTAGTAGTTTCAATAAAGAGATCACAGGAGTCTGCCATGTAGTTTCGGCTAGACCACCCCGTTTTTTTTCATGGGTGTCCATTTACGTGACTTAAATGATTACATTTCTTATGTAATGTTTTAGTACTACTACACCTAATACTAAACGCCATACTATTCTCAAAACCTTAAAAATGGTAAATGAGATGCTTGCAATGAGCTGCTGTTTTCTGTAGCAAAATTTGTGTTTACCCCAAAATACGATTATTAGTTTATGTATGTGGTAGTCTAGGTATGTATATTTGGACCCTATTAGGCTTAGATCCCACTAAATCAGAGATGATAGGAGTAGGGACAAAAGTATGCAAAGATAAACCATTTGATTTGACGAGATGTGGAATTCACGCATCTCATCAATCAATGCTTGGCACAGCCAGACTAGTAAAAACAAAATTAAATGTTTTTACATAAAAGATCTGTCGTATCATTGTAAAATTTAACAAAGCAGCGATTTGATTAAACGCAATCCAATCATTTTTCTCTGGATGCAAATTGTTTTTTTTTTCTTTTGACATTGTGAAAATAAAATGTAGAAAAAATAAAAAATGAATATTGCTTGCTGGTCAGATTAATAATTTGACTTGACAGATGACGGTTGGAATTAATAACACGTTGTTGTATTTTGTTTTTCATATCTAAAATGTAATCTAAAATGTAATATACAAGGTGTTACAAAAGTACAAATAAACCTTTAAGGGGATGGTGTAGACCATCAAACTGAACAACTTTCACTACCGATGGGACCAATATCGAAATCGCGAAAAAAAAAATTGATGTTCCATACTCTACAAATCGACTAGAGCTAAAATATGTATGGGATATCAAATATTTTTTTTCGCGTTTTCGATGTTGGTCCCATAGAGAAAGTTGTTCAGTTTGACGGTCTAAACAACCCCCTTAAGAGTTTTAAAAATGTATTCTTACTTATGAAACTTACTTTATAATACTTACTGTATAATGTTCTTCAAACTGACATCGCACTTTATCAAATTCATCATGTATATAACATCCTCATCGTCATATTTAACAGCAACTCTCCTGTCAGTGGAGTATTCACAAATATTATAACGTCTTGCTAACATTTTCCCTTCGCTCACCGCCGCTCTCTTAGGCTGCGTTTCCACCAGAGGTGTGCGAGGACGCGTAGCGAGGTATGTGCTTTTCAAGAACCAATAGTATCACTTCATTTACCTTGCCTCGCTCAGCACAGCTCTGGTGGAAACGTCTTAGCGGAGCTAGGTTTTTGTACGTACAAAACAAGTGAGAGATTGTGTGAGGAATGTGTTGCGAGGTTTGAGACGTGAGCGGCAGGCAGGCGGGCACCGCACGTTACTGCGCATTTTCACAGCTCCGCTACATATCTTCATACGACACATTTTCCTCGCACAGCTTTTGTCGAAACCCCCAAACATTTTCACAGCACAGCTAAACATCCTCGCACGACACATTTCCTCCGCACATCTCTGGTGGAAACACAGCCTTACACCTCTATTAAAGCGGGACTCTTCACCTAAGAAAGTGATAAACCTGAACAGTGACATTTTATTTCACAGATTCGTCGGCGGAGTTTGGGTTCGTCACAGCTCAACCCCAGTAGTTCGTGCGAGTGGAAGGGAGCTATCCTACGTGTTGCTAGCTGGCATCCTCATGTGCTACCTCGTCACATTCGCACTGGTCTTCAGGCCTACTGATATACTGTGCTCTATACAGAGGTACGTGTTTTGTGGCTTTTGTCACCCACGGAATCCCGAATTTTGATCATCATCATCTTCCTGCCCCTATCCCATTACCTCCATTCATCTCTTTTAGCCATCATTTCAGCGAACGCACCTTTTTTACATAATAATATGTCATCTTTCCAATCCATTCATCTTTTTTTCATTCATCATATTTAACACTCGTCTTGTAATATGACACACATATCTTCTCATCACACATGCCCATACCACAATAATCGATTACCGCGCAGTTTTTCATTTATAGCAGCTACTTTAAGTCTTCCTCTAATAATATACTCGTTCCTAATCATGTTGATTCTAGTAACAACATCATAGAACAACATCATCAACATCTATCTCAACATTCGCATCTCTGCTTCGTAGAATATTTGTGTTCTCCTCTTTCTACTATATTCGTCAATTTGCGGGTTGCGAAGTAAACCTGTTAACCTGTAAGTTTCCTGACTGAACTTAATTGCCTACTTTTCTTTGTGGTCGACGCTTTTGTTGACCCTGTAATACAGAAGTAACAGTGGTGGTGGTGGGCCTACGCCAGATAATTTTTTTTTTTTAATTTGTCTAAATCACGTCTAAATACTACTAAATTATGTCTAAAAGATTTGGCTTTCAAAAAATAGGTACGTCTTTAAGAAATATACCAGTCTAATAAAAATATCGTCTCAAGGCCTCCTATTACGATGTTAGAAACATTTAGGTCTAACACGAGCCGTGCGTGGAGAGACAAAAGTTTCATTTATAACGCCTAACAGACATTTTCTGGGAACTGGGGTACTGTTACTGATGGAAAGAGAAATCGTCTGCCAGTAACAGTTTTCTGGATAGATATTTTTGGCATGGAACACAAAAAGTTGGAAGACTGCTGGGCTTATTTACACTTTGGCTAAACAATTATTTTCGATTTAATATAACACTTTTGTTTATCTACCCTCGCTGGGACCCGAAAGTGTTAATAGGAAATCAAAATTTGTTATACGAAAGGAGAATGTTGAAGGGTACTTTTTATTCTTTGTAATTTTGATGTGTAGTTACTTTATTTATAAAATGAAATATAAACCAAAATCTGGATTTACATGTCGACGAAGCGTTTTGCAGATCTCGAGCTTTAAATTTGACAAAGCATGTTTATATAAATAAATAAATAAATAAATATCTTGGACAGTGTCACACAAATTATCTAGTCACATTTAAAGTTCCAGAATCTAGCCTGGACTTGTATTATGATAACTAGACAACGATATAGTATACATATATAGATACAAACATCCATGACTCGGGTACAAATATTCATATTCGTCATACAAATATTTGTCCCTTACGGGATTCGAACCCGTGACCCCCGGCACAGCAGGCAGGTTCACTACAGACTGTGCTGTCGGGCCGACAATATATATACTTATTGTATTTTTAAGTACTGACTATGTAATATTTTTTTTCGTTATGTGTTTTTTTTAAGACAAATAAAGAAAATTCTATTCTATTCTATATGAAATCATTTGTATACAATAAAACAAAATGTGGGCGGGCCACCGATGCGTTGGTCAAACGACATTGTAAGAGTTTCGGGTCAGAAATAGATCAGATTAGCACAGGACCGTGAGGAATGGGGCAGTAAAAAGGGAGGCCAAAAGAAACTATAAAAGTAAAAAATAATGTGGCAGCTTATTACCACCTACCTACCAAGCTAAACCCTTACCCTTTCAAGCTAAAGATTATTTTTTATTGGTCCAGTAATTTGACGAATATATTGACGAATCATCATTGACTTAGAATATAATACTATGGACGCCGGGTATAGTACAAAATTATCGAAAAAAGTAACTGAGACTAAACTACACAAACCTAAGTACGTGAAGTAATATAAACCAACTAAAAACATTAAAAATGCTAAAATTCTTATCCATCCCACTTCCCCATCAGGGCACGGTGCGAGCCGCGCGCCTGCGCGTTCGCGTAGTCGGCTGATCAAACGAAGACTGTCGCGTAATTGGTTCTCTTTTTACTTTTTGGTGCTCTTTTGGTTAGGACACTTTTGAGTGCGGACCCTGCGTCGAGTATATAGTTGGTAAGTCAATGGTAATCATACATTAAAAAAAACCGAACATACAAAATTTACTTCAAACACCTTTTTTGATGTCGGTTAAAAATACCTACAAATCATCAGCAATTCCCAAAACAGCAGGTTATGAGCCCATATTTTTTTTAATGGATTGTTGACGTCTCAAAAAAACGGCATCTACACTGTTCTTCAAAATGTAGGTACGTATGTAACAAAAACATCCCAAAAAATAATAGCGTCACGTTACACTAAGAAAACGTTGGCAAAAAAAGGCAAAATAAGCACGTCAAGCCGAATATCTGTTAACGATCTATCCGTATCCACTCCACACAGCCATTCGTACGCGTACGTGCTCCAAAAATGTTGCAAAACATAACGCTCATTCAGCGTTATTGACATCCACACACAATTAAGCCACATAGACGCCAAGCACTGAGTCACCATGTTTTTATACTATAACAATATTAAATGAAAAGGATCTCTCCAATCCTTGAAAATTCTCCCCCGCCGCGCCACAACTTTTTCGAATAGCAGTCATTGAATGCGGCGTCTTTGTGGCTTAAGGGGCTACCTGCCGGTTTTGGGTAATTTTGTAACCATTTTATTCATTAACTATGGCACTTTTTGAGCTGAAATTTAAACTGAACCATCTACAGGATATGAGAAGTGATGTGGTTTTTCTAGAAATCGATTTTAATTAATAAAACCGAAGAAAAGGGACTCTAAAGTCACCCCCTTTTTTCCAGTTGTAACCATTTTACTCTTACATTTTTAATCGGAACAAAATGAAAATTTACTACATTTATATTGTTCACAATACAATTTAGAATGATGTGGTTTTTTTACTTTTTCGAAATTAATAAAAAATCATCGAATTTTTCAAAGAAAACAGCAAAATTCTGACCGGAGCCACGCGCTCTTTCTCATCGATTAGTATGGAGTGTGAGTGAGAGGAGAGTGGTCCACGGCTGATACGCCTTAACTCTCTGTGTTGACAGGGCATATTGAATTATTGTGTTATTGATATATTATATATGTGATTGTTTAATACAGAAGAACTTTGTGAAACAGTTTTTGTTTGGGTTTCAAGCAAAAATTTGATTCTGATGCGACCTTGACAAATCGTCGTATCCTACGAATAAAGGCACTCTTGCCGTTGTGCCTTTTTATTTTTATTGCTTATTTAAAATCAGCTACCCTTTTTACATCAACTTCATTCAATAAATCACCTAAAAATTTAATTTATCAACAAGAAAATCAAGGTTTAAAAAAAGCCACTATTGCTATCTCTGGAATTATCCGACGAAAATGGCCACAACAGTGCTAGTGACTTTTTTCTTCCCGGGAGCATGACGACGTGCGGGGGGCGGGGCGGACGCACGTGCCACTCCGCCATTTCTCCGCGCACTCACTCCCTGGCTGGTTTCCCGCGCGTTTCCGTTGTCGTCGCTGTTGTTTTGTAACAATAATTACTTCGCGATACCTAAATGATAACCGAAACATTTTAAGGGTATTAGGTTGTAAAGTGATTTATTTTGAGCTCGCTTGATGTTAAGAAATGTATTCATCGTTTTCAATGTAATTTTAGGAACTCCGTAGAAAAAAGGCGCTATTGCATCAGTGGTTTTATTCCACGGAATTGTCTAATAAAGTGGTAAAATAATAAGTATGAAGAGTTTTCAGCCCTAATCGCTTTTGTGGCCTTATTCTACGTACTAATTTTATTTTGTATGTTTTTTGCACATTATGCAGTTTGTATGTATGAAATTACTAGTTTAACTAACATTTTACAATTGAAAATAATGTAAAATACAAGATAACACATATTTTATAGCTTTGTTAATGATTTTTTTGAGAAGCCTTTGTGGTGGTTGGGGCTTTTTACCATTAGGAATTGTGTGTGCTGCATATTTTTCTTTTAGCTTTACTAACAAATTCGAATGCATTTTTTTGGATTTTAGATACTCGCATGCGAAAAAAGTCCCCGGTACCAAAGGTATAATCGGTTCGGTCCATAATCATATTCAGAATTACCCTTGACCGATATAATTTTAAATAGAAATCATTGTTCATCTATAATCGGTAGAACTAAAAATTTCTTAACCGATACATTTTTATATAGACAGCACGGTTCGCCGAAAGATCTTTAGAAATTGTACATACTTGACCGATACTATTATGTATAGATAATTTAGTTCGCCGAAAGTTTGGTTAATCAAATTAGCCTTTCAGCGAAAGGTGGTATCGCAGATAGGGGTGCGCGCACAACTCATATGACAAAGAAGCTAAAATAAATTGCCGCTAGACTACAGTTGCGAAATTAGGCTGTACTATCTTGGTAAACATAAAAATACTAACTACCTACCTCATGAGTCATGACACAACATTCATTTTATACTTTGAAAATATCTGCTATACCTACATATTTATTTTTACTATTATTAGTAAAAATAAAAATTATGAAAGACGCTGATTTATAGTTGCAGGAGTTTTAAGTCGTTAATGAAGGCAAGCAGCTTGCTTCTAAAAACCTTTATTTTTGTAATTTTGTAATGATATCTTAATAAGATAATACCTAAACACTTCGAGAGTCAATACAATTTGGTTGATTTTCTAATAAAAAGATTGGTTTTCTAATAAAAGAAAATAACATGACATTTTTGACAGACTACAAAAATCAACAAAAAACATAAAAAAGAACAATCATTTTGGTTTCCCAATTACAAAATAAGAATTGTATGAAACCCACTCAATCAACAAAAATACAACAATCAACAAATATATTATGAGGTAGGTACATAAATTGTTAGCGAGTTCTTTATTTAAAACAAAACAACGAAATCCCTTTGCTGGGTTACAAAATAAACAACCAAAGTGATTGTTCTTTTTTATGTTTTTTGTAGATTTTTGTAGTCTGTCAAAAATGTTATTTGTATGAAATCAAACAGAACGTTTGTTTATGTTCCTATTCTGTTTATTTTTTTTTGTTTATTTTGTCACCCAGCAAAGGCAACAAAATTGTATTGACTCTCGAAATGTTTAGGTATTATATTGTTAAGATATCATTACAACATTACAAAAATAAAAGTTTTTTAGAAGCAAGCTGCTAGCCTTCATTAACGACTTAAAACTCCTGCAACTATAAATCAGCGTCTTTCATCATTTTTATTTTAACTATTATTATACAGGGTGTAAGTGACAGCCTAGCAAATACTGAAACGGTGAACTGAGACCATCAAACTGAACGACTTCCACTATGGGCTTTCCTCAGGAGACGCGAAAAAAAATCAGCTGTCCCATACATTTGAGTCGGGTAGGTACAGCAGTTTTGTATGAGGTAGGCTCCATAGTGAAAGTTGTTCAGTTTGATGGTCTGAGTTCACCGTTTCAGTATTTGCTAGGCTGTCACTTACACCCTGTATGTATAGCAGATATTTTCAAATTATAAAATGAATGTTGTGTCATGACTCATGAGGTAGGTAGTTAGTATTTTTATGTTTACCAAGATAGTACAGCCTAATTTCGCAACTGTAGTCTACTGGCAATTTATTTTAGCTTCTTTGTCATATGAGTTGTGCACGCACCCCTATCTGCGATACCACCTTTCGCTGAAAGGCTAATTTGATTAACCAAACTTTCGGCGAACTAAATTATCTATACATAATAGTATCGGTCAAGTATGTACAATTTCTAAAGATCTTTCGGCAAACCGTGCTGTCTATATAAAAATGTATCGGTTAAGAAATTTTTAGTTCTACCGATTATAGATGAACAATGATTTCTATTTAAAATTATATCGGTCAAGGGTAATTCTGAATATGATTATGGATTCTAGTTGTTTTAGTTTAAGGTATTGTACTAATTTATAATAATATGTCTGTGATTTAATTGATATTAAAGTGCTTTTTATTTTTTCTTCACTATTTTTCATTTCTTGACTAATTGCCATGTGGTTGTAGATACGCAAAAAATAAAGATTCATTAACATATTATTCAGATGAAAACGATAAATAGCCCATAATGCTCTTACGACCTGGCATATTCCGGAGAAGAAAGGCATAACGTTACTTATGTCTAAGAGAACACATTTTACTCCAGCGAATAAGGACATAAGGGACAAATTTACCAGAAATCATGAAATAATAGTCTTAGCTACAGTTTCGTTCGAATCCCAGAGTAGTTTAACATTGTTTTAAAAGCTAACATCTCAAAAATATCTGTTAGTATTGAAATAAAATACAAAAAACTTCCTCCTGAAAAGTTGTCAGTTTGCAGTTGCGCCTTTATTCTTAGGATACGACGAAATTAGATCGTGCGTGCCTCCGAAAACTAGTTTCGTTATTGATATAATTTTTACGTGACTATTACGAAGCTGGATCTGCAGGCAATATAAAATAATTGGTTATCAACTAACAAACGATTAAGACAAATTCTGTTGTCTATCAATTCCTATAAACCAGGAAAGTGCCAAATGGTAATTGAATAAGCCATCATTAAAACAATATAGCGAACCACTATCATGTTAGTAATATACAGCATTGGTTCTCTGCACAGGTTCGGCACAGGATTCTGCTTCACGGTCGTCTACGCAGCGCTACTGACGAAGACCAACAGAATAGCCAGGATCTTTAACGCCAGCAAACATTCTGCTAAGAGACCTATCCTCATATCGCCAAGCTCACAGCTGGCTATCTGTGCTGCCCTTATTTCTATTCAGGTATGGACGTTGGACGGTGCCTTATTTTGAATAATACCTAATATAATATACAATTTCAGCTCTGATATTACAATGGAGTAATAAAAAAAACGTCTAAAAACTAAAGTTCTAACAGTCTGGTCATATCTGCCGAAGAATCGATAACCGATGAGGAATCCAAGACTTCGGGTATAAATCAAACAAATTAAAATGTATGACGACCGGCTGGACCGGCGAACTAGCACTAGGTCTTGACACTCAACAATGAGACAGCAATGAAGGAGTACATGACCTACCACAACTATATCTTACAAATCTTATCTTGTTCGCAGGTGCTAATAGTAGTCGTTTGGATGATAGTAGCTCCAGCTAGGGCTATGTTCCACTACCCCACCAGGGAGGACAACATGCTGGTCTGCGACTCCTATGTGGACGCTTCGTACATGATAGCGTTCTTCTACCCGATCGTCTTGATACTGGTGTGCACGGTGTACGCTGTCCTTACTAGGAAAATCCCTGAAGACTTCAATGAGAGCAAGCACATTGGTGAGTGAAGCATTCTCTTATATTTTTTGAGATGATGTCCTCCTTGAAGTATCCGTCAACGGCGACGGCGACATCCTGGGCTTCACCTACTAGAAACAAAGGCATTTGCAGTGCTGATCTGCTTCAGCAATTTAGAGAGTTCATTATTCTTTCACTTTCGTGTCGTCAAACAGCCCAGTGCTATAAAAGCTTAGATCCGATGTGAATAGCACTGCGAGGGGTTTTATAACTGAAAGGAGACTTACCTTGGATTGTGTGGATAGGATGATGATCATTCTGGTATGAATCCTTTCAAATTGTTGGCCATTTAAATTTTGACTCTACTTGAAACCATAAGTGACCCTAACTGAAACACTCCTAATGGAGGTAGGCTATCATTAGGCCTATTCCGACCCTGGAAACTGCAGTCCTGGACAGGGTTCTTTATGCCAAAACATCAGGAAGTCTTTCTACCAGCAATTCGTTGTTATTTTCCCAAGTAAAATTATTTGGAGGACATATTGTTATGTTTCACCTCGGGATAAAACCCTCAATTTTATTTCTGGACCGTTTCGTAGCAAATCTTCTAACTATTGGTACAAAAAACAAGTAGGTATGGTCCTATATATACAAGGTGTTACAAAACTACAAATAAACATTTAAGGGGGTGGTGTAGACCATCAAACTGAACAACTTTCACTATGGGACCAATATCGAAATCTCGAAAAAAAAAATGTATGTTCTATACTCTACAAATCGACTAGAGCTAAAATATGTATGGGATATAAAATTATTTTTTTTGCGATTTCGATGTTGGTCCCATAGAGAAAGTTGTTCAGTTTGACGGTCTGAACAACCCCCTTATGAGTTTTAAAAATTTATTGTTACTTATGAAACACCTTGTATATACACTCCAATCTAAACAGTGATATTTCCGTGTCGTACAAAATAATATTTGTTTTTCTGATCCCATACCAAAGTTTGTTCTTCCGCAGCATTGTTTGTTTAGTTTTGTTTCTTGACCCCCGGATTATCCTTTTGGGTCGTGATGTTACAAGCTTAGAAGTTATAATAAATCCGGGGAGATCTTATTTGTTTGCAAACCATAAAGGATTTGGTGGATCACTTTTATATTTGTGTTGGTCTCGGTTTAGATCCTCACCATTTCACAAGGTTACTAAGCTCTGACTAAAGGACGAAGATTATTTTTCATTGGTACGAGAAAAATACCAATCTTAACCTATTTTCCCCTCCGGACAGAAAGCGTCAATTTTCGTAACGCTGCGCTAAACGAAGTAGTCGCTTTCGATGTCCATCGAGGAGAAAAATAGTATACTAACCTCAGGCGGTAAATAAGAAAGCCTCAGATCGCATGTATATTAAGGAGATAAATACCTATCACTAGTTGAATAAATTGGAATAAATGATTCTATTATGAAACCAAACGTAAATTTTCCACGAAAATTATGTTTCTAGAATTTGAGAAGAAATATTTTTTCCCAATGAGGTTCTGCTCTTTTTTCCATTTCAATCGAATGAGTTTCTCTATAAATGAATGAAATTGTAAATACAATTTTATAGTGATGATACATACAGGGTGCAAGGAAAAGTATGATTAACCTCTAAACCACATACTCTATCCACCAAACTGAACAACTTTTACAATGGGAGCAAACCTGTTGGGAAAAAATCTGATGTATGAGTCGTGTGCGCCTACACGACTCATCAGATTTGCAGTTTAGTACGGAACAGCCGATTTTTTTTTGCGCTGATAGTTTTACTCCCATAATGAAAGTTGTTCAGTTTGATGGGTAGAGTATGTGGTTTAAAGGTTAATGATACTTTTCCTTACACCCTGTAGAGTAGCAGTTTCCCCACAATGACAGCGCACTGAATTCTTACAAATGATGACGTCTTCCATGTCTATACGGCTACGGCATAGACATATTACTCTAGCGATAGACAAGCTCGTAAAAACAAACAACATGTCACACAAAACAACACAAAATGACACATTGCGTTGACATTGCGTTGAATGACATGTTGCATTGAATTGACACAGTCTGTCATTGCCATAGTGACGAAGTGAACTCGGGAACATCAATCAGGGGGCCTACCATGAGTTTTTCCTGTTATTTACTACTATAGTTACATCGCCAATTCGTATGACAGAAATTAGTTCTCAACGTAACCACTAGGAGCGCACTACGAAATTCGATACAAAATTGGTGACATTACTACAGTAGTAAAGTACGGTGAAAACTCATGGTAGACCTACAGGTGCGGACACCTCATTCAAGTGGAACATGTTGCTTCTATGAAAGGGCAAGTCTATCGCTAGAGTTTAATTCTATGGGCTACGGCGACTGCTGCTTGTATGATGTGCTTAGGTGTTGCTGATTCTTATAAATACCACTTCTTCAAAACATTCAACATTGTTATTCGTAACTGTAAATCACCCAGATAAAATGACGACGTTTTTAGGAAAGTTCAATGCTCTAAATACAGTGTGCCAAGGTACAAATATAGCATAAAACCAAGGTCATACCCATGGTATTGTCGGTACCTTCGAGTGAATGTTACCACCTCCTGTCGTAAACCATTGATCATAAAAACGAAGGCTTTATTACAAACGCCAAAAGAGTTATTGATAATAAAACAACTGCAAATAATATGTTTGTTCATAAATGTTATGGGTTTATGAGGGTTTCAACGTGTTATTTTAGAACGAGGATACGAAAACGTTGTTTTTGACGATATTTTGATTCAGTTATGTGTAATAATAATAAGAATAACATAAGAATTGTATTATTTATTTTTCTTATGGATATCACATATTCAACGATTTCTCCTTTAACAAATTCAGAATAAAGTACTAGGTAGGTAATTTAGGTTAGATCTGATCTTAACTATTATAACACTGTAACTGAAGTCTGTACATTGAAGATATTTACAAAAAAATGATTACGATATGGTTTTTAGGTATACCTGACTCGAAATCAACCTTTTTTAGAAATTTTGTCATTCTGCTTGTATGTTTGTTTGCGCATCACGCAAAAACTACAGAACCGATTATGATGAAGCTTTTTTTGTTTGATAGCTTATGATCTGACTTAAAATCTGGTATATACTTGGACCGAATGATACTTGGACAGAATGATACTTGGACTAAATTTCACTTGGACGGAATGATACTTGGACCAAATTGCACTTGGACAGAATGCAAGTTTCATTGTTTTTCACGGTTGGACGCAATGAGACTTGGACTATTTGGTACCGTGACCTATAATTTGTGCGGACGAAGTCGCGGGCAAACACTAGTATTTAATAAGCGTGTTTCTAGAACGATTTGTGGTTAAATCGTTCTACTCGTAGGCGTGTTTATAATGTAAATGACGAGCGCGTACCTCACAGCAATCTCAGTGACAATGTTCAAGGATATCATTATATTTATCCTTCAACAAATTCTGTTCCCATGTGAACTGTCCCGCCTAAGGCTAAACAGAGTGGGCGTTTATTGACAACCACCTACGCTCTGTGTTCTCATGTGATATCCTTTAACTAGGTACATTACGAATTAGACTACAGCTACTGTTTATTTACAAAAGCAATCAGCCAATCAGGTACACAGAAAATTGCTACTGAACGAGGTTTGTTTTTTTATTTTTCGTAACCAAAATTGTAAATACACTGACATCGTAGACTATATTTGAAAATGTGATGTGCCGATCTCATATATGATCAGATTTGGTTTGTTAGGAAGCCAACATGACACAGTTATAATTTAGCATTCACAAAGGATTCCTTAATTTATTTTGGCTTTGTCAAAGGTAAGTTGTACGCGCCATTATGTGCCCTTTTTTCAAGTAGACGCGTATTCAACCCTTCGATTAAAGTAAAATTAATAGATGGGCCCAATGTGCGTTGAAGTTGAAGCACACAACTTGTGCACTTGGTCCATACAAACTGGCACACTTGTCTGTCATCTCGGTACATATTTGAAATATACCAGTCATTTGTTTTGCCTTATTTTTCTAGTTTTAAATGTTCACGTAAGGCCTATCCATTAATTTTACTTTGATCGTAGATTCAACCGAACGTTCAGCAGGTGTCCCTCAGGGCTTCTTCACAGAAAATATATCGCTCAGATCCACAACTCGTTTCAAGGATTATACCTAATTTTAAGTGTCATACTCAGTATGCATAAAAATCTACAGAAAGGTATGTCAAATCTACAGGTGGTATGAGGTAATGTCTAATTTAATCTTTAACTATTTTAAAAGTACAGTTCTAGCTTATATTTAAATAAAAAAAACAGCTTAAGAGTCGTGACGAATTTCCACATTCACTGGTTTATGTTTTAAGTGTCCATCCAATGGTATTATAAATGTTCAACATCCTTGCTAATGGGGTACTATCATTATCTTCTCAAGTTGGTTCTTGAGAGCCGATTTTTAAATGCAATTATATGCAGTTGACAAGCCTTCTATTTTGCCTGGGCACTACCAATACAACTCACCAACTCGGTGAAACATTGCTTTCTGTGGAAGTAAATTGGTAGACTTAAATTACACGCATCGGAATTTCTTCTTCAGCGTAAGCAGATTTCCTCACGATATTTTCCTTCACCTTTAATCTTGAGTGTGTGTAGAATTTAAATTGTATTATCTTTACCTTCTAGTTCTACCCTAAAATCAATTTGGAGTTAGCTTGACTGTAATACCTACGCATAATACAGGGTGTCCCGTAAACCGACGTCATCCCGGCGGATGCCAGTTCATGTCTGACCAGAAAATCAAAATTATTTAAATTAAATGATCATTTATTTCAGATAAAAATCCATAATTTTGTAAGAAGGTTGATTAATAACAATGTTTATTTAAAATTATGTTAATTGGTATCAATATAATTTGTATTATTTCTTAGTTTATTTGACTGTCCCAATCACCAGCTCCACCCAGTGTTTTTGTATGGGACAATCAAATCTGGCAGCAATGCATTTCAGGATGACTTTAGTAAAAGTTTCTTGGTTTTCAAGATATTGCCAGTTTAATACAGATACTGTACAAAACATTATTTTGAAGCAATTGCACTCAAAACAGTGCCGGTAAAGATTTTCACGAATTTAATAAAACTGTCAATATCTCGAAAACTAAGATACTTTTACTAAAGTCCAATTTCGACAGATTGAACAGACTGAACGACAGAATATTACGTAAATATCCGCCAGATTGACGCCGGTTTACGGGACACCCTGTTTACGTTTATTTTACCATCTAAACCAAACGGTCCTATTCCAGTTCCGTCAATTTACACTAAGCCAAATACAAGAGTAGAATCAACAGAAGCGTCACCGGCACACATTACGAGTAAGTGGCAGTCGTCATTTGATTGAACCACTAACACAATACCTTCCTTGACAAAGCTCCAAATTGCATTGTCTGCCAACAAAGGCCATGGAACAATACAATCTAATGTCACACGTTACAAAACATCGGTGGAATTAGGTTTTGATTTAGGTGTTAGTGTTTACTGCTATAATGAGACGTACGGATTGGAGCTTTAGTATTGGAAATCACCGAAGTCAGCAAACTAATGTGGATTGTTGACTGTTTTTAGTCATATCTATTCTTCAACTTGTTGTCAGAATCTGACCATCAATTTGTTTTTGTTGAAATCTAGCTGTTTTTTAGCTGTAAGTGCTCCAAAAAGAAAATAAAAAAAAATCAAGTACCTACGGTGATACTTTGGTTATACAGGGTACATTTTTAATCTGTGCGGATAACTTCACCATTAATATTCTACTCATCAAACTGAACAACTTTCATTTTTGAAGCCAACCTCGAAATCGCGAAAAAAAGACGGTACTGAAAGTTGTTCAGTTTGATGAGCAGAATAAGTAAACGGTGTAGTTATCAGCACTGATAAAAAAATTACGCTCTTGTGTCGTTCTATGGATAGTCATAGATACGAGTACAATTTGTCTGTTTTGTTAAGTCAAACGCCTACTCAGCATGAAAATGCTCCAGTCTGCACTGAACTGTGTAGTGGACAATGATATTGATTTAAATATTTGTTGATACAATAAAGCAAAAGCAAACATCTTTAAATGTGTCACTGTTATTTGAATAGATGGTGTGAACCATAGAGGTATTATACCAGGAATAGAGGAACATACAGCTGAGAGAGCAAGATGTAGCGGCACCACTGTATAATAGAAAGAAATACGTGACGCGAGGCAATAGAACCGTTTTCTAGTCACTAATCAATTTTTACAATTCGATTTCCGTGAATAATTGCAAATCTAAAGTGAAATCATAGATAATTTTGTGAAATATACTGACACTACTTCATTAATTTATCCACGATTTCACGTTAGACTCAGAATTATAGACAGTATTAGAATTTTTGCCCGCGAATAGTCTCCTGAAAACATCCAAAAACGGTTTCATTTGACAACTCAAATCACTGCCTCTATTCCTGTAAGGTATAATAACTTTATGGTGTGAACAAAGACTTCGAATGTGTTGTTTTATCTACATAATCCAGAAAATTTGTTTCGTTTTAAGTTTCATCTCTAAACTAGACACCACATTCATATTTTATCAACAATTCATCTCAAGACAATTCTTTCTCTAACATAATCTACTTCTCACGAAAAGAAAATAAATCGCGAACTCCGAATACAACTCAAAGACAAAATTAAGTCACGCAAAAAAACTTGTACCAGACCGAGCCTACTTAATTCTCGCAAGATAATTTTTCCTACGCCAATCTGAACCTTATTACAACGTAATAATTCAGAAATTGCTCTCTATCCCCTTTTACCTTGACCAGAGAACATAAGTTTGCTTTTCCTTATTTGTTTTGGGGAGCTAAAGCCTTCAAAGTAATTGCCTGTTTTATTGACAATATGTCTTTTGTACCGAATTTACCTTTAATTTGATTTGGCACCGTGCTACATCTAATTTGTGATGAAGGTACCTACTCGACTCGCGTGGCTAGAGGTCCGAGAGGACGTCTGCGTTGGCTCGTGATTGTTCTGGCCATGCGAGTCGGCCATTTTGTGAACTCTTTTGTGTTTTATCCTTAAAACAATCACTTGAGACTCTAAACTACTTACATTTTCAAAACTGCCACTGTAGATTTAATTAAAACTACTGATCATTTTCCTACGTATAATATTCATATACGAGACGTTGGCTGAATTGTGATAACACATCGGATGCCATTAAACAAAAATTGAATTGAATTGAAGGTACCTACTCGGATTTAGTGATAATAGTGGGTGAACATTCACTGAAGTCCAAGCGTTTATTCGCAAATTCCTGCAAAATTCATATTTGATTTTCGACGTCAAATATATATACCTAAATCAGTGAATTTCGTAGAGCTATTGTAGACTTGAAAGTACTGGTGAAATATGGATGTTCTGAGGTTTCAGAATATCTCTGACTACCCCCTCTGGGAATATAGTCGTGAACATTATGATTATGCTTATTGTAGACTTTCCGAATGGGGAAGAGTAAACGATACTAATAAGGATCTTCGAAGAAATAGCGAGTCGCGACCTAACTGGTAATAAGAAAAATTGAACAGTACAGTCCCACGACATTTTCTGAGAAGAGATGCGACTGGGTGTAACTACCATAGAAACAAACCAAGTCACCAGCGAACTTAGCACGAGTATCCAAATCATCGATCACACTTTAAATAGAACCGGTAAATCAGAAAATAATAGTAATTTAATGATAAAATATGATATCGGAGATGAAACTAAATTATTAATTTTTATTGGATTTTCAGTTTTTTCTACCATCTTACGAAAAATACAATTCTCGCTTTAGTTGTGGTTTATTGCTAATAATTTTTTATACTATTATTTAAAAGGGTACTAACTCAAGAAGTTTTTAAAATAAACTGAACTGTTAGCACGCGTACTTTTTTAATGATAGGTAGAGTAAAATGTTTTTCTTGATAAAAAAACATTTGTGACATGTTCCTACCCGATTATGGTTTAAACTTATTGCGATGATAGTCTGTGTACTTAAGACTAATTTATAACCAAAATAATAATGATTGAGGCACTAACTTGTATGTGTTGGACCTCTAACCGCATCAATTCCTGTAATAAACAAAAAAACTATTTTTTGATAATAACTAAAAAACTATGGCACTTGTCAAATTACTATTATGTGGTTTAGAATGATCATAAAGGTGCCCTCAATAAGTTCAGAAAACATCTATATCGTTCTACCAAACACCCTTTATATCCTTTAATTTTATCTTGGCAGGTTTCTTTTTGTCTTTTAATATAATATCGTACACTTGGATTTAGTAATTATAGTTGAATATGGAAAAATGTAGGCATGTGTGACCGTTATTGCTTATAATAGCGTTCTTTTTTTAGCCCGGATAAAAACTTTTCCTCTATATATTTTTTGGTCCAAATCGAATGATTTCTATCCGAATACTTTATACTGCCGTGTAGTTCACTCTTTAATATAGATCAACCCTACTTCTTAGTTTCTTTTGTAGGCCTTTGAATTCATCTTAGAATGGCATAAAGGCACCCCTTTATAAACCAACATTAACCCTTTGAGGCTTTACAGGTCAGTTCAAGACTCGTCAGAATATTAAAGTCCTCAGTAACAAAATTATTTCCCTGATAGGTATAATTCTTTTTATGAATTTCACGAAAAGTAAATTAATGTCAGTGTTTCCAGGACCACAAGTATTTATATTTTAAACTCAAGTGAGAATCCTAAAATATAGATATTTGTGGTCCTGGAAACACTGATATCACAGAGTTTGATTTTCTGTGGCGGTATACTTTTGGAGAAACTTAATTTTTTTTTCTAGTTATTCAAAAATAGGGCTGTGTATTAAAACACACCCCTATAATTTCATTTATTCAGATAATGAAACTAATCAACTTTCTCTAAGAAAAACGTCGATAAACGAGAAAATTTTCGGCTTGATTGAAAATCGGCTGATCCGCTGATCAGCACTTTTTATAGAAGGACCAAAAAATTTTTTCGTTTTTCAACCAAGTTTTTCAGGGAAAATGGTAAAGTTTCATTATCTGAATGCATCCTTAAAATTGTTATGGTAAACAAAAAATGGTGGTGTAAGTATTTAAGATTTAAGCTTGATTGATCGATCACAGAAAAAATTAAACTAATTACAGGTATACGTATTAAACTAATTATAGGTTACTTTTGTGGCGACGGGCTCACTCCCTGTCACATTGGACAGAGATTCGGTACTAGTGAAACGTAGATGTCCTGAGGTTTAATAATATCTCTGACTACCCCCTCCAGGAATACAGTCTTGAGCATGTTATGCTTATGCTACTTTTGAGGAAAAGTTAAAAAAAATCTTTAGTCTCAGAACTGCAGGCATCGGCATACTTCCATAATGAGAAATCTGGCTCACACCACTACCATAATCATAGTCACCATCTCGGTATCCCATACAGACACTGACGCACGTCTCCCCCGCAGGGTTCACGATGTACACGACGTGCGTGATCTGGCTCGCGTTCGTGCCGCTGTACTTTGGCACCGCGTCGCACGTCCCGCTGCGCGTCACCAGCATGGCCGTCACCATCTCGCTCAGCGCCAGCGTCACGCTCGTCTGCCTCTTCTCTCCTAAGGTAAGCTGTATCTGCAAGAAAGTGCCAGAAATATATTGTATAGATCACAACACTTTGACTTAAGCCTTCTGTATCCAGCCGGTACAAGCTATCTGTCGTCAGTTCAGTGGACCGGATAGTGACTTACTCTACATCTGCTAGTTTTTGGTGTCATCTCCAGAACATGTACTATCCTTCGGTACATCATCATCATCTTAGCCGATGGACGTCCACTGCTGAACAAAGGCCTCCCCCAAGGAACGCCACAACGACTGGTTCTGCGCTGCCCTTATCCAACGGGTTCCCGCTGTTTTCACCAGGTCGTCGGTGCTCAGTTTGCAAATAATTATGGTACCATTTTCGTTCATTTTAAGAAATCTTTGTCAAAATATTCAAACATTAAAACAATTATTCTTTGCAGCTGTATATAATCCTGATCCGGCCCGAGAGGAACGTGCGCCAAAGCATCATGCCAGTCCGTTACAGCCGAAAGCCTCCGCCGCCGACTATTGCGCATGCCCCGACCAAAAGTAAGCATAACTTGAAGAAATATTAACCATTCACAATATAAACCTGAATAAAATAGGATAAAAATTAAACTTAAACTAACATAAAATGCATGATATTTGAATTTATCAAACTTTTTTGTATTTCAAGTTCAAACTTGTAATTGTTAATTATTTCAAACAGTTCAATACAGGTCTACATAGGAATACATAGCCGTGGTGGTCCAGTGGCGAGAAACCTTGCCTGCCGTGCAGGAGGCGATGGTTCGATCCCCGTCCAAGCCGACTCATACCAATGAGTTTTTCGGAATTTATGTACGATTTGTAACACCACGGGCTTTTCGGTGAAGGAAAACATCGTGAGGAAACCTGCATGCTTCAATTTCGAGGCATGTATTTTACCCACTGTCCATTATAAGTGGCGACGGGCTCACCCCCCGTCACACTGGACAGAGTTTCGGTATTACTGGTGAAACGTGGATGTTCTGAGGTTTCAGAATATCTCTGACTACCCCCTCGGGGAATATAGTCGTGAGCATAATGCTATGCTATGCTATGCTATGCAATACAGGTCATTTATCATTATTTGACACAAATTTTCCATTTATAAACCCTACATTTGCTAACATTGAACAGCGATTTAAATGCATCCTAAGGAAAGCTAGTTGTAACCGAGCTACCAGGTTTAATGATTTAGTAACTTACCTACCACAATAAATGACCACATAAGGTTAAGATCTAATGTGATTTGATGATTTCATACTTTGAATTATTTTGTTACAGAACCAATATGCGTAGAAAAAAGTACACAAACCGAACCAGCTGACTTCAACAAACTAACCAACGGGCAAACTTGTTTAGACGAAAAACAAAATAGCACAGACAAAACAGAAGAACAAAACAAACAGAACAATATAGAAAAGCTGTGCAACAATGTTGATAAAAACAATATTCATATAGCAAATGAAAAAGCGGACACTTTATAGCAACGGGATTCAGTGAAATCGCGAAATAGATGTCATAGGAATGGTAAAAATAGTTTTAAGAAAAAATCTTGTTCATGTAGAATGAATGAAAGGAAACCTGTGGTTGTTTAAATACTGTTTAATAAATAATGACATTAGAAACTTTTATTGTGTATATATTAATAGATAGCTCAGCATGGCAAATGAGCTACTTGACCCTAAATATTATGATAAAAGTTAACGCTTTTTTCATGATTTTCTGCAGTATTTTTATTATATTTCTCAATTGCCTTGTTGATCTATCAGATCCATATCATTTTACAAATAAATCTAATTGGCTATTGTTTGACCTTTAAAATTTAATCAGTGAAATAGGTTTTGATGTAAATAATGCTTGTTATTCAACTAACTAAATCCTTGTATCCTAAAATTTTCGAAATGTTCTATTAATATTAGTAAGTATTTAACTATTTAAAATCGCATTTGTAAATTTGACTTGTAAATTACAATCGTTGTATTATAAAATTATTACTAAAATTTGTCTGGCAATGACTGTTTATTATAATACCTATCTTAATAAAGTTTGATTTTTAGTTAAGAAACTTGTGATCAAAAATTTAAGTTTTCATTTTATGAGAGATACGTATTATTTTTATTACAATTTAGAAACTAATTCTTACTCTAAAATAATAAATTCTGATCATCCCAAAAAAGAAATAGGTAGTATATTCGTTAATATTTATATTTATGTAAGATGTCGTAATTGCTTGACAAATTTTAATAAGATACGACTGTTTTTTATTCAACTTTTACATATTCCAAGATATTTAATTATTGCTTCTTCAATAATCTTTAAAATAATTTCAAACTGTTTTGTAAATGTATAGAAACCATGTAAAGATGTAAATATATAATCGAAGACAAATAGTGACGTTTGTTGTAAATAGTAAGTGATCGTTTATACTGTTAAGATTATGTTTGATATATAAAATGTATATAATAAGTTAACTATCAATAAATATATAAAATAATAACTATAACAATAAATAATATTTACAGGGAGAGCTCTGAGCCAGGATAGTAGGGGCAGCTAGCATTTTTAATTTAATTTTAAACATTGTATTTAATATTTATCACTATAAATATTTTAACAATCAATTCGAAAATATCTATCCCCTTTAATTATATTCCTTTCTTACACTGCCTTTTAATGATCTCTCCATTGTTTCATCTATTCAATTCTTCTCTTTATAGTTACAGATACTGAATTATCAGAACTTAGTAAAAATGTTTCTTTTTATCTAATCTGATTGGTAATCAAAACAACATCACCCTCCTTAGTTAGCTGTTCTGTTACTTCCTTTGTCCATCTGCCATCATTCTATCGATAGATACCTACGCTATTCGTACTGACACTACTATAAAAGTGGTAAATCACCCTCGACCGATCATATGATTCTGAGGTCAATGTCCGCCCGCACCCTCGTGCTGCACGCACTGCGCGTACCTTATTACGCACGATTACAGTAATTTTGTTGATCATCAATACCAATCGACGGCCCAACAGCACAGTCTGTAGTGAACCTGCCTGCTGTGTCGAGGGTCGCGGGTTCGAATCCCGCAAGGGACAAATATTTGTATGATGAATATGAATATTTGTACCCGAGTCATGGATGTTTGTATCTATATATGTATTCTATATCGTTGTCTAGTCATCATAATACAAGTCCAGGCTCGATTCTGGAACTTTAAATGTGACTAGATAATTTGTGTGACAATGTCCAAGATATTTATTTATTTTATTTAATTATACATGCAATATAATGCTATCTGTTATCATTAACAAGTGCCCTGGCTCAGTTTCGCCAACTAATTTAAAATAACCCTATATTTAAATCATATTTGAGGAGTACGTAAAATCAAAATTAGTACTAGTACAGTCGGCTTCAAAGAAACCACTGATGCTGACCGTACCTTGTTGACAATAGTCGAAAATCCTGGCCTTCGAAATTAAAATCACATCCGTTGTAGAATGCATGTAACTGAAAGGCTTCTTTGTTTACTAAGGGTGAATTTACATAACAACGAAATTGCATTTAACAAAATATGGATATGGAAATGGTGAGAGGCATACTGGTATTATTTGTGCTTTCTCTAATGTGGAACGGGCGTGAAAATAGAGTGAATGTATTCTACAGTCTGTTGTCTAAAATTTACATCATATTTTTTTCATTTTCATCTTATTTAAGCGATTTAGTTATTCTTTGAGGGTTTTTAAAGGTATTTTTTTAGCTCTGGCTAGCTTAAAATTATTGTCTTGTAAATATTCGCTTTTGATCTTGGTTATACTAAAGATGAGAAAGACTGGTTGGCCAAAGTTGATTAATTAGTTTTTAAGGCTTTCGTTCTATGATAATCTTCTTCTCGTGTGGGCATGTCCTATTGTAAGAGAATATTTAAACCATCTTACAGCCTCTGACGTGGTTTGACGTGGTTTATGGCAATGCATGTAGTTGATTGTTTGAAGTACATTGCTTCCTTAGTTACCTGTTAAAATGTCAATGAAAACGATGTGTAAAGTTATAATATACGGCTTGTACGAGGGTACCATAATTAAAGTCTATGTTAGCATACACTTCTGATTTTGAAATGTATAAAAATTAATGTTATATTATTTGTAAATGGCTGTAACTACTATCTTTTGCTCTCCCTGTAAATATTTACGAATATTATACCACGACAAATATTTACTGAAAATAAACGGTTTTGATGTTTATTGTTGTATTATTTTCTTTGTTGAGTTGTCCTTCGTTTATTATAATTTTATCCCGGTCGAGATTAGGGACCTCGATCTTGATATTTGACAGGTACTGGGTAAGTTGTTTGTCCTTCGTACTCCAGGTATAATAACATGATCATAATCATTACGAGTCCTGAAAACCTGTATCACACGTTGGTTCAATAAATATTTAGTATTTTTTTTTTTTCTCTTTTAGGATTATTTTGGGCTTCCACCCTGAAGCCTAAAATTATGATTAGAGGCTTGCTACATCCGCTACTACAATTGCACGCTTCAATCTTTGTAGTTGCAACCCCAAACAAGGGTTCAGACTACCCCAAAAAAGGATTGTGGTCGCCAGTTTACGAATTTGTAAATAAAAAAATAGGACTGTATCCATTATAAACAATAAAGACGCTATGAGCAAAATAATGTTTATGAGAAAGAAAAAGGTACGAAAAAAGTAAAATCACACACAGAACTTTAAATAAATTTTCGATATCTGTATCTATATAAATACGATTAAATGCTCTCCGTTAGGGTTGAACTACACATGGCAGCACGCGATCGCACTTTTCCGTCGCTCCATCCTTTTCTGTCACTCAGGAACGTCATTTGCTAGAGCATATAAGATAGACGGAACGCGATCGCCTGCGGCGTGCGATCGCACGCAATCGCGTTCCGTCTATCTTATATCATTTTGTTGTTTTCATTTCTATTATTCACAAGAGAGTTTTGGTTTTATTCTATTTTATTGGTTGAGTTGCTTTGTTCTTAAAAAAGATTCGATACAAAAAAGATGGTGTTCAATAGTACAAAATAAACCAACCAATTAATCAATTATACTTTATTGCACACCAAAACAGAACATACACTAAACATAAACTTTTTATCTACTAATTAAAATGATTTTTTAGTATTATTTTCTTCACAAGTGTGTTGGAAAACGTCGTATGAGACACGTGTGTATTGATGATTACAGTCCTCGGTTCTCTTAAGACCCTCGCCTAACGGCTCGGGTCTCAATGGTGGCGCCTCAGCGGTAATCACCAACATTACACACACACTTACCATAATGTACTATTCTTTACAAAAAGCTCACAAGTTAACATAGTAATCTCTTCCAAACATACTAAATCTCTTCTACGCATAAAAAACAAAACACGTAATACATTTCTAGTGTCTTCAAACAAAAAACATGCCCCAGCACGTTCTGATATTGTCTCTGCGGGAGTCGAACCCAGAATAAGTTATGAGGCAATGCAGCTAGTACGATACCGCAGTTCAACTGATATATTGCTCACGTAGGTGATATTATTCACTATATTGCCTGTAGTAAGGTTTATTTTGTCATTGGCAGAGATTTTGGAGAAGATTTGTAGACTTAGGTACCGCATAAACTCGAATAGACTCAGAATGTTTGTAGTTAAAACATGCTTCAATTTTGAGGTGTGTATTAAATTTGTTCTTTGTTTTTCACACTACTGGCCAAAGTTTGAGTTCTGTTAGTGAAATATACAGGGTGTACCTAAACTTAAATGCGTTGCAATCGAACAGATCAGCTTTAGACCAGCAAACTGAATAACTTTTTATTTGGGACCAACTATGAAATCGCGAATAAAATCTGCTGCTTTCGACATTTTGGTAGATTGACATTTTCTACGGAACAGCCATTTTTTTTGGGTATTTCGATTCTGGCACTATAGTGAAAATAGTTCAGTTTAATAGTCTGACGCACCCTGTTTGATATGTAACGCATTTAAGATTACACTCTGTACAACAACTTTCTAGATTGGACATAGATCGAAACGACGAAAAAGGAAACAGCTTTTCAATACAATACTGCAAATCCACTAGACCCAAATTAATATACGGGATAGCTGTTTTCTTTTCACTTTTTCGATGTTGATCCCAAAGATAAAGTTGTTCTGTTTGATGGTCTGGAAGGGTGATTATCCGTTTAAAAAACTGTCAACATTTGAAGAAGAACCCTGTATAATTATAATCTGGGTACTATGTTTTATATATAGTTACTATAAAACTAGAACTATGAACTAGAGAACTATGAAATCTAAATTATTATTGTTATGTGTATGGAATTAATAAAGCTTTTATGATTTTTGATTTGACTATGTTTTATAATCATTTAGAATATTAAATCTCTGACGACCTATTTGTCCACTGCTAACATAGGGTTGTCATGAAGCTAGAGGCAAAACTATCCTCGGCCTTTCTCACCCAATCCCTTCCTGCTATAGCTTTCTCAAATCGTCGGTCCAACGCGCCCCGGTGAGTATCCGGTACTACGTCTACCAGTTCCAGAAAGGTCTCCCGATCGGTTCTCAGTTCTTCGGCAGATTAATGACCAGTCCATTGCTAATACAGTTTGCTAGTTTTCATAGGTAATATGTGATATGTGATGAAAAAACATCAAGCATAATATAACTCTCTCTATAGTTCGCTCACATTGAATTGATGGACTAGTCCGATAGTCAGGAATCACGTTTCCGCACTCTGTAATTAACAACGACCTATGGTGCGGAAACTTGATATTCCTATATTTAACACTAATGGAAACGTAGGTGTTTAATAAGTGCGTCCTGTTGATAATGAGTAATGACTCATTATTAGTAGGTTGGAGTCATTGTCATCATCATCATGTTAGCCGATTGACGTCCACTGACAGACAGGCCTCCCGAAAGGATCGCCACAACGACCAGTCCTGCGCTGCCCTCATCCAACTGGCTCCCGCTGCCTTCATCAGGGCATCGGTCCACCTTGTGGGCATACTCACGCTGGACGTACTGATGAAACCTAATTCCATTATAATATCATGTTTAAGTTTACAGACGATAATGGTCACCTTTCTGCTCTTTATAATATTCTGTGAGAGTTTTCTATCTAGCGAGTAGAATGATCCCAGTGACAGGGTGTCTTTTTTTTGTTCAAGGATCGTGTAACTATCATCGTGGTCCAAGTTACAGGTGACAGTTTTTTTCAACAACTTCTTCTTCTTATCGTGTCGACTTCAAATTTTGAACAAAGTCGCTAAATAGTACCTTGCCAGAAGTGGGCAACCGATACTGCACCGTCGCTAGCGGTCATGAGCTCCTCCTGCGTACAGGTCTTAGGGCACGCAGGGCACGATGTGAGATGGGCCATCGTTTGTGGAGCTCTACACAAGCAACTCACATTTTGCGCATCCGAGAATCCCCACCTGAACATGTTGTCCTTACTGCGACCAACCTGGGTTCGAAGTCGGTTTAACGACTTCCAGGTCGCCCGAGGCAAGTCATGTCCAGGCGGGAGGCTCTCAACAACTAAATAAAATGTACGTAATAAATAAATATATTATGTACACTTTGTTGTCGCCGTGGGTAGCAGAGGGTCGCGATCTTAGAATTTACGGTCGCCGTAGGTCGACCCTCTGCGACCGCAAAGTGCCGCTCGTCTGTAAGAGCACTGAGTCGTCTTTAAAATCATCCGCTTCTGCCAAGTAGTGTCCGGCTTGGAAGCCTCTTTTTAAATGCAACTTATCAGGCAAAGTCAACATCTCTGATTGTGAGTACCGGTTAGATTGACTGCATCGTTGCTCACCTCTGATTGAAGCTGTTCGTTCTCACACATGTAAAGATGTGTTAATACACACGCTCATGCACATAATCTGCGGAACCTGATTGTTTTTGATAAGCAGTTGCTGTGATCGCAAGCCAAGAGAAATCTTTAAGAGGATAGATGAGTACAGTTTTCTCCATACAAACTTATTCCCCTGTTTTCTCCCTGGATACTATACTTATACTAAAGCCAATATTTTTTTACCATACAATCTATGTCACCTCTGCCATGTCCCTATGTTTTGCTTTTTTGCATTAATTCATTACTGTAAGAACTTCCTTACAGTAATGAATTAATGCAAAAAAGCAAAACATAGGGACCTTCGAAAATGACCCATTTTACCGACGGTTCTTAGACATCCAGTAAACAAATTTGACAAATACACAAAAAGCAAAACATACGAACATAGCCAAAGTCTTTCTCATATAATTTTTGAATGAATTATTAAAATCGGTTCAGTTTTGCAGAAGAAAACAGGGGAATACGAAATGCTGATTTCGTCGAATTTTTGTATATAAAATCGGTCCGAGCTGCAGTTGTCTTCTCGCCTCCCCCAATTTGACCCGCGGGACGGTCGCGCACAAACTTTTCCGAGTGTTAGTTGCTGAAACGCTCATTAGAAGAAAACTAGCAAGAGATTTAATAGAGGATTAACTCGAATGAGCGTTTCTGCAACTGACCTGACTGTGACTATATTAGATTATGAGCCTATGAAATAATTATGCTAAATCAACCGCCAAAAGTTCATCCCTCAAAAACAATAAGAAGAAAAGAAATGAACAACGCTGAACGTCGTCGTGGGACGCGGCAGAAAAAAATGGTGGACATCAATCCACTCTCTGCCGCTGACATGCTGTAATTATTACAGTGCTTCTATTGTGAATGGCTATTTGATTCTCTTGTTTTTAGTTGATTGCGTTTTATTTATTCGGTTCCATATTTCCAGTGGATGATAATGGGAGTGAATGTTGGGCATAGAATAAAAGGAATGAAAGTCGAGTGAATGCAGTTGAAATGCGCTCCTTCCGAAATATGAGTGGTATTACTTCGGGTGATCGAATCAAAAACAGTGTGATAAGGAATTGGTGTAAGTTGATGGATGATATAGTAACAAGGATTGAAAGGGGTATGCTGAGGTGGTTCGGTCACGTAGAGATAATGAATGAAAGAAGACTAACGAATGAAATATATCAAGCAAAAGTGTGCGGAAGTGCTGGGAGAGACCGTCCGAGGAAAACATACCATGATAAAATAATTTGTAATAAAAATTAATTTGTGTGACAATGTCTAAGAAAAAAAAACAATTATCTTTTCCGAAAAGGACAAGTGCGTAGCACTCTCAATCGACGGAAGTGCATGAAGAGATGTATGTATGTGAATGAGGCTAAAGAGGTGTGTCAGGATCGTAGCGTGTGGCAGTCCGTGGTCTCTGCCTACCCCCATGGGACAATGGCGTGAGTTTATATATGATAGAAGAGGCGAGTATAATGATGTTTATTTTGTGTGGTTCTGGGATAGATAACACACCGCATTTTCATTCTTAGTTGTTGAAAGATTTGACTAGAGAAGTATTCTTTTTCGGTGTTTTATGGGTGAAAAGCTACAAATAAAGAATTTTTCAACAACCATTGATAGGATAGGTTTTTTCCGGAAGTGACCACTTTTTTTCTGTTGTAGCAGTTATTGGCACATGTGGTGGACTAACGCCTATATACGCCTACGCCTTGTTCTGAACTGTAATATTATATGTGTTTTACTTATGCAAATACATTGTTTATCTATCTATCTATATCTAGATGGTAAGCCTTCTAATCCAGCCAGTAGTGTGAATGATTCAAGTTGATAATGACGATATTGTTTTAAGATAAACGCAAGATGATTATAAGATAAATAAAAAGTAAGTAAGTAAGCTATAGCCTGTAGAATCCCACTGCAGGGCAAATGCCTCCTCTCACGATTGAAGGTAAAAGGGGAGTGGGCCATACTCCACCACGCTGGCCCAGATAAGTCAAATAAATTTACTTCTTTGCATTTCAATGAAAATAGTATGTAAAACAAAAGGAAACAAAGTAAAAAATTAATCAAAGTTTGTCGTCCCTTCAAAACTAGTGCTAGATAAATTATACAGTGAGTGAATTCTGCGAAGATTCAGAGTTCTTTTATTTACTTTACAAGTTTAACCGCTTTCCGTTCTCTGTTTAGTTTAGTCGAGGGTTAATTTACATTACATTAAGGGAGTGTGGTTCTGGCTTAAAATTGGCAATTTTTTTCACGTGGTTGCCATACAAGGCGAGTAAATCGAATCAAACACAGAAGGAGTAGAGGCAGTGCCTCGTCACTCCCGTTTGACAGCTGCGATAAAGTCGTGACGTCACGTGCATATTCCAAGATGCAGGCTGTCGCTCATTGAGGCATATTACACACATCAATATTATCGTGATCCAAGGATCGCGCGTATCACAAGTATTGATGGGCCTATTACACGTATCAATATTATCATGATCCACACTCGTAGCATGCACGTCTTTTGTCTCGTTCGCTCGCGTGCAAATAGAAAGAGAGCGAGAAGGTGTGATACAGCCGTATACTGATGTATCGTATCACGAAGCGCTTACACTTCAATATTATTGATAGGATCGCGCGGATCACAGGATTTCTGGACATTCTGTGATATTATCACGATCCTGCGATACGGCATATTACACTATCAGTATTATCACAGGATCATGATATTACTGATAATGTAATATGCCCCATTGACATAAGGCGCATTTTAGTTTTCGTTCCTGAAGCGCAAAGTTCGAAATTCGAAAAAGCGCGCGAAACCGGGTTGAGTGCAGTATCTGTTACGGTAGTAACTATTAGGTAATCTGTGGTAGAGGCGCGAGCGCGCCTTAGCGAGTTGACATACGGTCGATAATTTGTATCCCAAGAATCCGAGTGGTATGGTATACAATTACCTACCGATCGTATGTCAAGGTAGCAAAGGCGAGCGCCTTCGCCTCGACGCCACCTCGACTCCTTCTGTATACGATGCGCTTAAGGGATTAGGTTCCTTATGCAGAGATTTTGAGGGCGATCTGACACCTATCACCACTTGCCGCTTTCCATTCAGAATGGTGAGTCACGCTACAAATGCAAATCCTAAATAAATACGCTTATTTATCAATCAATCAAATCAGCCCACATGAACCCATTGCTTGGCATAGGCTTTCTTTTTACTGTACCACTCCTAACTGTCGGTCCTGTGCCCGCAACCCCATTTTTTCCCCCCTGGTTTTTAGACGATGACAATTTTGCGGTACGAATGCTCCGGTGCCTAAAAAGCACCGTATAAACACTTTTTGCACGACTTTTTCACGGCATGCGAACGTTAGCATGGAATAAAGCACACGTCTATTTTTCGGTGCTATAGTGACCTCCGCCCGCGTGTAAACACGTCGTGCTAATCGCTGGCACGGTTTTCTCAAGCAAATAAATATTCACTATAACCGGTAGCGTCCATAAGCTCCGATAGCATGCAGGTGTCAGTGCAGGAACGGCAGGATAATCATATGTAGGTGGGCCATAGTCTGTGGGGCAACACCGCATTCGTATTCGCACTGGAGGTCCGACCCGTCTATGTAACCCCACATGACACAGTTTTCTTTACTCCGGCCGACCTGAGAAGTGCTATCCGTGTGGCAAAATATTTGGCTGGAAACATTGAAAATGACTTGCGATCGACTAGTTAGAAGAACGAACTATAACCAATATACTGCGTCGCGTGGTCATCAGATATTCACCTCTTTTGTCACCACTCTGAGTTGATGCTATACTAAGCCGGACACCAAATATAACGTTGACTTCGTAAGGTCATATAATTCAACAAACGCCTATACAATAAACCCTCTAGAGCTCACATCAATATGCTAATCGAAGGGCCGATGGATTTACATGTAAATAACAATCAGAAGGGATTCAGCCAATAAACTTCACTAGAACTATAGATCATGTGATAATATCTGGATAGATCTGTCATAAATTCATTGTCAAGGAAATGTATGTGATATCATTAAAGATACATTAGATATGATGCTTAGATACCGGAATTAGTCATTATAGAAAATTCGTAACATGTTTTAGTGTGCAATAAAGTATAATTAATTACCGGTAAAACGAGGCACCTTTGAGAATTGGGGCGCTGCAAATGACAACAAGATTGTTAATTTCTCGCCGAAAACAGAACGCAGCCGTATATTTTTTTGTGTTGGCATTATTGACAGTTCGTCCATTTTTTACCAAATCTTCATTTGATAAAGTTTGTGAAGTAAAGTAGATCAAAGTATCTTCATTTTCAATATAGCTTTGATACGCTGGTTTTAAAATATGTAGCTTGGCTGTTTCAGTTTACAACATTTATACTATTGTATAACAGTAAAGTAATGAACAGTGAATACATTTTTCCCCTTACGCCCATGTCAATGTAGCGAAATGGCCAAGCCACATATTTTGACTAAGGTGTAGAGTTTTTAAAGTTAGGGATTGTAGAGTTAGGGCGTGTAGAGTTAGAAGCTTCGCTTAACATGAGATATAATACATAACTTGTTGACAGTGCGAGCCATAAATGGTCTCGTCTTGGCAACATTTGACATGTTTTTTTTTTGGCACAGACTTGAAAAAAATACGGACGTAATGTGAAACTAAAAAGATGTGAAGCATGCAAGGTCCTACATATTCGTTTGTTCTACAAGGGAGCTACACTCACACAGATGCACCAGTTCTAGGCGTAGGTCTTACAAACTGCCACCATTTTGTACCGCGCGACAGTGCGTCAGCACGCACACAAATAAAAATGGGTGCTTCACTCGTGATTAGACGAGATTACGTCCGTCTTTTTTTCAGGTCCGTGGTTTTTGTTAGATTATTTTAACGCACATTCGCGTTTTTATCGTCTTTTCTAATAAATTACTCATTCTAAATTCTACATAGAAATATAAAGGTATTCTAGTCACGCAGTTTCAAGTACCTACTGTATTTAAACACTGAAACGAACTGATGTTTATTTAGGTTTTAACTAAGCCCTAAGTAAATTGATGTTTACTTTTTATTGGTCACTGGCTTTGAGTTGTCCTTCGCTTGTTATCCATTAGGTATAAATGTTTACACAACGACAGGCACTGTATCATTTTTTGGGATGCGGTGGTGGTCAGAAACAACACAATTTTAAAACAGTTTGACGGCTCGATAGCTCAGTTACTCAGTTGGTAGTGAACATGCCTGCTGATCCGATAGTCGTGGTTTCGAATTCCGTAAGTGGCAAATATTTATATGATAAAAAATGCATATTTGTATCCAAATCCTCTATATGTGATTTATCTGTATTTTTATTCTTAATCGTTGTCTAATCGTGAATTACAAACGCGGGTTATAACCCATACCATACGAATACCTATTAGTTTTGGTACTCAATACCTCAATACTCAATATTTATTGCTTGTACTTTCATTGCTTGGCTCGTTAAGCCAAGTCAGAGGCCTATTGGCGGCTTGAAAATTATCTGACAGCAAGGTGACCACTAACTTGCCTCCACCAACACGCACTGGGCCCGCGTGGTGGAGTATGGCCCACTCCCTCTCACCCATATTCGTGAGCGGAGGCCTTAGCCCTGCAGTGGGATTCTACAGGCTATAACTTACTTACTTACTTACTTACTTTCATTGCTTACAAATAAAAATATTTATAAATATATTATTATTGATATTAGATAATTTTTGTGACAATGACCAAGATACTTAAGTGATATTTACAATAATTATTATAATACAACTTATGGCTATGATTAAAAATAAAAGTCCAAATGTCCTCATTATGTCCAAGATATGCACATTTTGAATTTTTTCCTTGCTAAAAAGAAAACTTTAAAACAAATCCCCCAAAACATAGTCACAAAATGTCTGACTTCAATACACGAAGGTCAATTAAAAGGTCAATCAATTTCAAATTAATACTATTCTGAAATCTTGAATTCCCGGATAAGGCTGCGTTTCCACCAGAGATGTTTGAGGTAGCGAGGCGGTGAGCGAGGAACAAATCGGCCAATGAGAGTGCTTCAATTTCCCAATGACGTGATCGAGCAAGCGCGCTATTGGCGGATTGTTTCCTCGCTCACCGCCTCGCTACCTCGCACATCTCTGGTAGAAACGCAGCCTTTCTATTGTGCCTCCACCGAGTGGGGGTGTATGTGAAGATGGAATGACGTGTCGAGGTAGTAATGGGTGCCTATAGCTTGTGGTGCACAGAAACACAAGAGAATCTCTAATCGAATTAAAATGAAGGATATTCAATAACTTAATTTTCCGAAAAGACTAAAGACGAGACACACAATTTGTTTTTTCATACTAAAATAAAATAAGTTCAACAGTGTAAGTAAATACCCAGTAGTGTTGTTTTAGGATGAAACTAAAACATATTCTAGACACGCACATCATGATATTTTCATAAAAAAATATATTATTGACTTTTGGAATTTAAAACATAGGTAAACATAAACCATAAACATGATTTTTTTCTCAAAAATTCTTAGCGATGGCCTATGCTGAAAACTTAAAAAGACGCAAATATGCTCATATCTTCCGGCTAGAAGAGAAGACGGCCGGTGGACCAAGGTGATATCGGAATGATGGCCAAGAGAAGGGAGGAGGTCCGTGGGGAGAACACCGATGCGTTGGTCAGACGACATTGTAAGGGTTGCGGGTCAGACATGTGTCAGATTTTCACAGGACTGTGAGGAGTAGCGCAATAAAAAGGAAGCCTATGCCCAGCAGTGGGATGATATGGTCTGATTTGATAGATTGATGCAGTCTTCCAGGCCAGGGCCTTTACCCACAGAATCGAACTTCGCAAATGCGTGAACATTTCCGTTCCGATGTCAACTTTATTACAACGAAGTTCGGACCGAAACGGTCGCGATAATATATCGAAAATCGAGGACCATGCCACCCCCGAGAAAACGACAAATTTTACGAATGCCAAAAAGATCCGATTTTCTCGTTTTGTTGCTTTGTCATGGGCATGCTAGCCGGGCAGAATCTCATGACTAAATTATCACACCCTGGCTGAGTGTGTGCTAACGTGCGCCACGTGTGCACAACGACAGCGGCCACTTGTATGACGCTTTCGTTCTGTAGGGATATTTATTCATGTGACAAAACTACATTATTATTTGCGCCTTTTAGAACAGAAATCATGGGGTCCAGACGCTTTAAGTTACAAATAGTATATTAAGTCGTCGAAATTTCTTGCAGGCAACGCAAGCATTAGCAAGTTTAAAAATAAAATAAACTTGTTAATTAAGGCTTTCTGAGAAGGTACTTGTTTTGGACGTAAACTGAGAAAATTCAAGAACTCCGACTATGACTAAGTAATTAAGTTTATGTTCAAGAACTTAATAAATTTATGAATTTCAGTTTACAAGATTGTAATAAATGTTGAAGTTTTCATACTAGGCAAATAATCGGACAGTAGTTAGTGTATGAAAACAGATATTATAGCTGGTATGGTGGAAAATCGTATGAAAAAGGAACATTAGCTATGAATTTTCAGGATTACGATACGTGGCCAATAAAAAAATTCCAATTTGTGTCGCGTCTTGTAACTATTTAAAAAATAAATATTATAGTTTTGAAGTTTTTATAAACTTACCTTGAAATGAGTTATTTTAATCCTAGTTGTTTTGCGATTCAACTAAATTTTTACCAATGAGTTTTTCGGAATTTATGTACGATTCGTAACACCACTGGCTTTTCGGTGAAAGATAACATCGTGAGGAAACCTGCATGCTTCAATTTCGAGGCATATATTGTACCCACTGTCCATTATAAGTGGCGACGCGACGGGCTCACCCCCCGTCATTCTGGACAGTTTCGGTACTACTGGTGAAACGTGGATGTTCTGAGGTTTCATAATATCTCTGACTACTCTCTGACTTTAGTAGTGAACATATGCTTATGCTGTTTAATCCTCATGGAATTCTGTGCATCTTACGAAGATTTTCCCTTTATAAGTTTTACCCTTTGTTGTTTCTTGATTTTTATTTTTGCTAAAAAAGCTGCCTCGCCAAACACATCAAACCGATCAAACATCAAATCCAGCAAAATTCATTCAAAATAGAGGTAAGTCTATTCGAAAACTTGAAAAAAAACTATAAACCAGAATGAAATATAAGAGGTTTGATAATAGAAACCGTTGGTTTTCGCTTCGACACACGTTTCAATGCATACAAATTGAGAATTTGTGAAACCGAACGTTTTCGACAAAAATTTGAATTTGAAGCGTTTTTAGGTCCGACTGGATTAAATTTATGTATCGAAGGACATTGTTATGGTTAACATAAAATTGTATTGCTTGTTTCTGTGTTTGACAGAAGATCGGTGGCAGAAAATTTAAATTTTTATTTTTATTTTATTACCTACCAAAAGGGTAAAAGGATCTCCATTTGCTGATTGAACTTTAATGATTGAGGCCAAATTCGACCAAACTTAGATTTATAGAAGAGTAACTATACAAGGAACAATTTTACTTTTGATGTTTACACGCCCCGTGCTAAAAAAACAAATGTATATATTATATTCAAGAGGTCGTTGTATCCGTACTTATTGCAATGTGAGGATAAACAGTTTTAATTTATTTTAACCATAACAATGTCCTTCGATACATAAATTTAATCTAGTCGGACCAAAATCAGTTAATTCTATAGTAACCGGCGACTCAATCTAATTAAGTCGCCGGTTACTATAGAATTAACTGATTTTGGTCCAACTAGATTAAATTTATGTATCGAAGGACATTGTTATGGTTAACATAAAATTGTATTGCTTGTTTCTGTGTTTGACAGAAGATCGGTGGCAGAAAATTTTTATTTTTATTTTATTACCTACCAAAAGGGTAAAGGGATCTCCTATTTGCTGATTGAACTTTAATGATTGAGGCCGAATTGGACCAAACTTAGATTTATAGAAGAGTAACTATACAAGGAACAATTTTACTTTTGATGTTTACACGCCCCGTGCTAAAAGAACCAATGTATAATTCAAGAGGTCGTTGTATCCGTACTTATTGCAACGTGAGGTTATACAGTTTTAATTTGTTAGGTTTCTTTTTATTGTAATTAAGGGTTGGTAAAACCCAAAATCAGTTAACTCTATAGTAACCGGCGACTTAATCTAAGAATAAAAGTTACTCGCTTTTGGTCGAATCGGGCCTAAGTGTACTTATTCTTCTAAACCACTTGACATAAGAATAACCAGGTAAAATGAATTGATAGGCCTTACGCGTACATTTCAAACCAGATAAATGAGGCAAAACAAATGAATGGTATACCTACTTCAAATTACCGAGATGACAGACAATTTGTGCTAGTTTGTATGGACCAATTGCCCTAGTTGTGTGCTTCAACTTGACGCGCTTAGGCCTATCCATTACTTTTACTCTGATCTAAGGGCCTACTGACAAAGTAACATTTCTATTGACGTAGACGCTAATAGAAATGACAGAACGTATGGATCTGACATTGGCGATCGAAACATTTTGACGTCTGCTTTTGTCAGTATTTGTCAAGTCCATACATTTTTATAGTTTCTACTGTCGAAAGATACTTTGCTTAGAGGTCCTATCGTGCTAGACACAGATCATAAAAACATAAAATATTTCTCACTAACCCCTACCAATACAGGGTTTTAAATTAAATGCTTTACATATCGAAAAGAATGCATAAGACATCAAACTGATCAACATTCACTATACAAGGTGTTACAAAAATACAAAAAAACATTTAAGGGGGTTTAGACCATCAAACTAAACAACTTTCACTATGGAGCCAACATTGAAATCGCGACAAAAATCAGCTGTCCTATACATTTGAGTCGAGTCAGTAATGCAGTTTTGTATGAAACAGCTGATTTGTGTATGGAGGTGCTACTTGGGAAGGTTCCTCCATTGAAAAGGGAAGATCTTCCACCAGGCTTAGAGTGAAGCCTGGGGACCGGCCGTGGTCCAACAGTTCTTAGTTGGACCTTGTATAATATCGAATCTCTGTGATTATTTCTCTTGCGCGATTTATGTCTCGCAATCGATTGTGAACCTTATTTGTAGTAGGTTACGAGTAACGTATTTACGGTGAACGTATGGAGCATATTTCTGAGCGCGACGGTATCGCCATCTGTTAGCTTCTTTGCTATAACTTGTGGGTGTTGACATCTATGGCAAGTCCCCACATGTGTTTTGCAATTTCGAAGTTGGCTCGATAGTGAATGTTGTTCGATTTGATGGTCTGAAGCACCCCCTTACATTTTTTTTGGTTTTTTTGTAACACCTTGTAGAACTAACATCGAAGACGCGAAAAAAATCAGCTGTTCCATAGAAAAAGTCAACGGTCCCTTATTAAAAGTTTCATGTTCTTCCGATTAAAAATGTAAGAGTAAAATGGTTACAACTGGAAAAAAAGGGGTCACTTTAGAGTCCCTTTTCTTCGGTTTTATTCATTAAAACTGATTTCTAGAAAACCCACATCACTACTCATATCCTGTAGATGGTTCAGTTTCAGCTCAAAAAGTGCCATAAATCTAAACTATTATAAAACTGTAACTGAAGTGTGTCTGTACATTGAAGATATTTACAATAAAAAAATTACGATATGGTTTTTAAGTATCCCTGACTCGAAATCATCCTTTTTTAGAAATTTTGTCTGTCTGTTTGTCTGTTTGTTTGTGTGTTTGTTTGTTTGTTTATTTGTTTGTTTGTTTGTTTATTCGCGCATCACGTAAAAACTACTGAATCGATTTTGATGAAACTTTTTTTGTTTGATAGCTTATGATCTGACTTAAAATCTGGTATATCATTTGTGCGGACGAAGTCGCAGGTAAACACTAGTAATGAATAAAATGGTTACAAAATTACTCAATTACCAGGAGGTAGCCCCTTAACTTGCTTACCTAACATAATTGTTGTAATAATATTAGCTAGTCTGTATTCTGAAAACATGTTGTAGGAATGAAACTTAGTACTTACTTACCTACTTAATTAATAAAATGAATGATGCTTAATTAGAATCGTATCCAATTAATTTGTTCGAGAGCAAACTTGATCGCATACTAAAGAGAAGAAGTCCCAGGTGTAGAGAAAACAGAAAACTTTATTTAATATTCTAATTAATGAGACCAACCGGGAAAAATTTCTCTGCAATATTTTGCGAGAACATATTCCTGTTTGTTTGTTTGTGTTAATATAATAATAATAATATATCTTTATTTCAGAACCATGTTCCATATTGCATTACATTACATTTTACATTTACATTATCATTTTGAATTTTAAATTATGTTGTGTCTAACCATAATTATTGTTTGTTATATTTTTACTTGGGTTATAACCCTTGTTTGCCTTTTGTTGTAGTCGGTTCCACTCAAAAAAACCTTCTATAAACTATATTAGTTGGCCAGAACTGGTCTCCATTGTCACTAAGAAATAATTAAGCGCATCGCATACAGAAAGAGTCGAGGCGGCGTCGAGGCGCGGGTGCGCCTTTGCTACCTTGACATACGGTTGGTAATTGTATATGATACCAAACCGAGTGGCGCGCCGCTCGGATTCATGGTATACAATTATCAACCGTATGTCAAGGTCGCCAAGGCGCGCCCGCGACTCGACGCCGCCTCGACTCCTTCTGTATGCGACGCGCTTTACAGGTTGTGCAATTAAATGTTTCACATATCGAACAGGGTGCTTCAAACGGTCAAACTGAACAACTTTCACTATGTAGCCAAAATCGAAATCGCGAAAATAATCTGCTGTTCTATAGAAAAAGCTAACCGACCAGAATGTATGAAAATACTATTTTATTGTGCCATGTCACAGTTGGTCTGATAGTAAAAGTTATTCTGTCTAATGGTCTGAAACACCCAATAAAGAATGTAATGCATTTACGTTTACACCTTTAATTGAATGAGTTTGAAAAATGTACAGGGTGTATGAGTCCCATAGGACAGCCCTCTGAAACGGTGAACTCAGACCATGTTTTCACTATGGAGCCTCAGGAAAAGCAAAAAAAATCAGCTGTTCCATACAAAACTTCTGTACCTGCCCGACTCAAATGAATGAAACCGCTGATTTTATTTCGCTTTTCCTGAGGTAGGCTCCATACTGAAAGTTGTTCAGTATGATGGTCTGAGTTCACTGTTTCAGTCTGCGGAGGGTTGTGCTTTACACCCTGTATAGTTTTTATATTGCCGATCCATAAGTGTGTACCAGGCTTAATAAAGAAAGGTTTCTTCCACATACAGTCAGCTAACTAAGTTGCTAACTCTCTTAACTGAATTACTACACACTTCCGTCTACGTGACTCTACTCGATTTAGTTTCTTTGCGAGCTTGTTTATTTTCTAGTAATTACATAGGTACATACAGGATCTTTCTTAATATCATCATCATCATCTCAGCCGATGGACGTCCACTGCTGGACATAGTCCTTCCCCAAGGATCGCCATAACGACCGCTCCTGCGCTGCCCTCATCGAACAGGTTCCCGCTGCCTCCACCAGGTTTCCTTAATATGCTAATAGGCCTTTCTTAATATGCTGACGATTTTTAAGGGGATGATCAGACCATCAAACTGAACAACTTTCTCTATTACAACATCGAAATCGCGAAAAAAAACAAAATGAATGGGACAGCAAATAATCGTGATTTTATACGACTTAAGGTTTGGAAGAAAATATCCCACAACAGAGCGTGTCTAAGAAATGGACGTACATACATACATGCACTCGAAAAACAATACCTTATTTCAGGCGCAGTCGAGTAACAATACAAAATTAAAGCACGTATGTATTCTCATGAATCATTTTACTTCAGAAAAGCATTTGTTTATGTAACCAGAGGGTCTACCATGAGTTTTCCCTGTACTCTACTAATGTAGTTACGTAGCCAAATCACAGAGGATTATATCCTCTGTGGCCAAATCGTATGACAGAAATTAGTTCTCAACGTAACCACTAGGAGCGCTGTACGAAATTCAATACAAAATTGGTAACGTTGGTGGAAAATTGGTGGTACAGTTGTAAAGTTCGGTGAAAACTCATGGTAGACCTAAAGATATATGCAACTATAACAATAGGTACCTACTTTAGCAGTAACTTTGTTAGTATCGCTCCTAGACTGGAGTGGCAGCACTTTATCCCGGCTATTTGATAGAATACCTCGATAAATTTAAGGGTCCGGATAGAGAACAACAGGTTTTGCTTATGTTGCTACATTTTAGAATTTGCCAACAAACTTCGGTTAGAGAAAATATTGGGATTAAACTTACATACTTTAATATCGAAAATTTCTCAAAATTTAATTCTAAAAATAGATGGGAAGAGAGGCAAAGGAAGAACAAGACTGAGTTATCTAGCACAAGTGATGGAGAAGGTTGATGTCGTTTCGTATTAAGAATTCAAGACACTAGCGGAGAGGAGACTCGATTGGTGATAGTAGCTACAGTGTGGTTTGGTGTGGTGTGCTTCAGCAAATGTGGTTATACTGTCCATGATAAAATATGAGTAAAACAGATAGAACCTAACTTCTTTAAAGACTTCTTGAGAGACCGAAACGGACTAAGTATAGAAAAGAGCCAGTAAAATCGCTTTACTTAGCATAGCATTAGCATATGCTCACGACTATATTCCCAGAGGGAGTAGTCAGATATATTCTGAAACCTCAGAACATCCACGTTTCACCGAACCGAAACTCTATCCAGTGTGACGGGGGGTGAGCCCGTCGACACTTATAATGGACTGTGGGTAAAATACACACCTCGAAATTGAAGCATGCAGGTTTCTTCACGATGTTTTCCTTCACCGAAAAGCCAGTGTTGCAACAAATCGTAGGAACATAAATTCCGAAAAACTCATTAATAATAGTTGGCTTGAACGGGGATGGAACCATCGCCTCCTGCACAGCAGGCAAGGTTACTCGTTACTGGACCTCCACGGCTTCGGCACGGCAAATCGCTTTACTTGATCTAGAATAATGTGTTTGTTCTCATTTGTGCTTCAAAAAATAATACTTTTGTATGTCGTACAAAAGTCGACTTACAGACCGACCCTTAGAGTACATTATGCAGTTCAATCCAAGCATCGAGACGATGGACCTGACAAAGGCCTTTCATGCGTCCTTCATCTACACAGAAAACGTTGATAAACGTGCCGAATTTGATGAAATACTGGCCTTTACCAGTCTTGTCACGTCAAATATGAGAAGACGAATTTCAAAGCACGATACAATATTGCACGCCGAAATGAAAAATACCGGCTCTGTTCAAATCGAATTTGTGTTATGAGGATTTCGTCATAAACCTCCGATTTTTTTTTCACTATTTCGATTTGGAAAAACAATGGAATCCAGCCAAATCATTTCTGATTTGTTTCATAATCGTGAAACCTACCTTAAATCTTCGAATAATTCCGCTCAATTGTATACTCAACAGGTGATTTGTAAGAATCCAGAGATGTGCGAGGTAGCGAGGCGGTGAGCGAGGAAATAATCCGCCAATAGCGCGCTAGCTCGATCACGTCATTGGGAAATTGAAGCACTCAAATTGGCCGACTTTTTCGTCGCTCACCGCCTCGCTACCTTGCACATCTCTGGTGGAAAATCAGCCTAAGTCATATAGATTTTGAACACTCGGATAAGTTTCACAGAGTTCAAAGTATATTCCTAATTCCTGTCAATTCCTAACTAACGCACATAGTTAGTTCAACACGCGTGCCAAATACGATTCCGGCCAAAATTTCCACTCAAAGTAAACATTTTTCATTTAGTTCCGTTGAAGTCGAAAAGATGTTCATGAAATGGATGGACCGAGACCCAATATTTCCCAAAATATCAAGGGTCTCCAATCCTTGCAAGGAGCTAAGGAACTCACAAAAAACATATTCCAAACTACATACTTAGAGAACATAAGTCTAACCCAATTTGAAATAAAAGATTTAGCAAATCCAGAACCAGCTTTGAGCTTGCGACTTTTTTATAGTAACGTACGGCCTTATGACCGACGTAAAAGGTCAGGCTATAAACTGTTATTGCTAAACTAACATGACTGAAACGCTCTAGAGCAATGGAGGGAGATAAAAAACAAAATAGTTTCGAAGTTTACTGAACTATTGAGCGGGTTGCCCGGTTTTAGATTGTTGCGACAACGAGATGGTTTTTTATTTTGTTTTTTAGGATGTACACAAGGCGATAGATCTAGCTGTGGGATCACACAAGATGACGTTCACAACTCCTTGCTTATCATGGAGTGTGTCCGAAACGGAGCAGAGAGGTCACAGTTCCTATATTGTAGCAACTTTAATTCAGAGGTAGGCCATTGTAATAGTGTCCTGGCTGAGCCCACATCAGGCATAGCCATACAACTTTACAAAATGGTTCAGTTGGGGATCAGGCGAAGAACTTTAGCTGACCAATAATGTACCTATACGAGTACATTTACAAAATGTCTGTTGTAGTTGTAAGTGCTATAGATATAGATATTATGGGGAAGTCATTTTCTTGTAAGAAAAAACCTCCTCAAATTAAAAATAATAAAGAGAAAAAAAAACTCCTTCACAAATGACGGAACGAAGTCCAGCAATGGACGTCCATTGGTGAGATGATGCAAAAAACAACCTCACTTAAAAATTACTAGTCGTTTTGAAGTTTTTCTAGTAAAGATATATTTTTGGTATACAAAATCTGGTTCTTACAGTTCAAAGAATCTAAATGAAACAATACAAAGATAATATTTTTAAAATTTTTGGACGGCTTAGCATGGAATTACTTTCGTTCTCTGAGGAGCGCGGGAAGAGATCTGTTTTCTTGATTTATTTCTATTTAATGAATAATGAGAATTCATACTAGTTGTTGAAATATGATAAAGATGATGGAATAGAGAGAGACATATTAATGAACATTTCAAGTAGCGCCAGTATAAGTGCTATGAGCGACTAGTTAATGAAGGAATCTGATTTCCACGACCTTCAATTAGAACTGAACATTTAATTTGTAATCTCCTAAACACTCGCTTATGTATTTTACCAGAGACGGTTTAAGGCAGCAACTGTGGACCCACTCATGTTGATGATTTCGTCTACATTATCTTTTTGTTTACAGGTTATGTTTGATGAGATACTTCTTTTGGCGCGTTATGAGATACAGATCAGTGTATTTTCAGGAGACCGATCGCGCTAAATAAATCTCCCCTGAAACGTCATTGGACCGCATCCGAATCACAACTTTTCACAGTTAATCTTTTGACAGGTTATGATATCCGATTGACAGATCGCTCAAACGTTTCAGGCTGACCATGGATTTAAATCATAAAGGATAGCACTCCTCCTTATAAGCATTGATACAAGAAAATTTGACGTTCGTCTCCGTCGTTGATATTTCCAATTTTACGTGTGTCCCTTTTTATTCCAATGACGTCACAATGACATGAACGACAATTGAGTGACGTCATGCCAAGACATAAATTAGAAAGGGATAAAGTTAACGTCACTTAAAACAACTACAAAGAAGAACGATCATTACCGACCACCAAGGAGTATTATCATGTTTCACCGCTTGTTAGGCAGTCTGTGCTCCACTATAGAGGATTCAAAACTTCTTGAGGTTGACCATCACATAGTAAATAAGAAATTTTTAAGTAGATATGTGACCAGTACTGTGCTATATCATCGAAAACTCCACCGTGTTTCGAAAGTTAAGCTAAGTTTGCACAAAAAATTACCGGTCACACTTGGATCACTGCCCAGTAGCGGTTTTTCGACTCTCTTGGTATATCTAAGAAAAAGTCCTAAAAGTCCTGAAGCCACCTCTGTTCATTAATACCAACATGAATTGTTTTGCGGCAACATTAAACAATTACGGCTCTAATTGTTCGTAAGGGCGAAATTATAATTCTCTTAAGAGATTAATACAGTAGTGTCAAATTAGTGGGTGGGTACAACTTTGAAATGTAGGCCCATACATTAGTATTGTAATGTAACATTTATGTAATTGCTTTGTATGGTCCAAGGAATAAGCTTCACAACTCAATCTTAGCTGTGGTGTTAAGAAGAATAAAGGTAGGAAGAATCTTGTAATATATTGTTTCCTATTTGATTAATTTGTCAGTAAAAGTTTAGTCATAATAAAAGTAGTAAAGCACCATAGTAATATTTTAATATTTTTATCGAGAAATAATCTGTTGTTTCATACAAAACTAAAGTACCTACTGACTAGATTCAAATGTCCCATACATTTGAGTACCTACAATAATTTTTTTTCGAATTTGTTTCCATAGTGATCGTTGTTCTGTTTGTTGGTCTAAACCACCTCTTTAACTAACTAGGGTCCTACTGAGGACTAATGATATGTAGTCCTAGATACTCTTTCTTATACTGTGCTCGTCCCTTCTCTTTTTCTTAAAGTTAAGTATGCTTATTTCTATCTTTATCTCTTGCAAAAGTGTGAGAGGGAATGGCTTAGTGGTTTGCAACGTATTTTGGTACAATCAGCAAATTGTTAATGAGTGATTGCCATAAAATATGACTCGTGTTAACACCAAATTGTTGTAATAAGATTGGGTCTGCATCACTAGATATTACGAAACGTACATTGTAATGAGAAATGGCTTTACTAGCAGTCTCAAAAGCCGTGATCCATTAATTCTCGACGTCACAAATACATTATACTACGTAACTTAGCTTAGAGGTTGGGCCGATCTGCCGAATGCACTAGGCAAGGACAGCAAGATTTGTCACACTCTAGATTCCAGAAAACGATCATCGACGTTCAAGTCGACCTAGGAAGAGGAGGGACGATCTGGATGCTTTCGATGACAAGTGGCTAGAGCATGGCCAAGACAATGATGGTTTAAGAATTAATGGGGTGACCTAATGATGTAGACGGAGAAAAACTCAGCATTGCAGCTGCGGCTCGAAGCTTCTCCTTTGTACCACCCGACAACCGACAAGCTTCCAACACCAAATTGTAGAGGAGACATGACACACACGTATTAATTATTCACGAACATCTATGCAGAGGTCGAGGGCGAATTATGAGAGCATTTTATATTATAATTGTTCTGTGACGCGGTTACGAGTGAGACGTGTTTGTCGCGCGTCTTAATTATTATAAATCCGGGCTTTTAGTCTTTATTAGAATAATGTTTGAAGTTCTTTTGTATTATATAGAGCTTTTATAGGGTTTCGTCTGCCATGTCAGAGTGCCCTTCCATACTGACGTTTTGACCGGCGATTTATCTGATATTTCCAGGCAGGCGATAGCACGTCTAGTATGATTTCTCTACTTGCGCCCAACTCAACTTTTTTACATCTATACAGGGTGTAAGGAAAAGTATAATTAACCTTTAAACCACAAATACTCTACTCATCAAACTGAACAACTTTTAAACAAAACTGTCAGAACAAAAAAACAACTGTTTCATACATGTTGAGTCGAGTAGGCATTGCAGTTTAGTATGGAAGAGTAGATTTTTTTGTTCTGACTGTTTTGCTCCCATAGTAAAAGTTGTTTAGTTTGATGGGTAGAGTATGTGGTTTAAAGGTTAATGATACTTTTCCTTACACCCTGTATAGCTTTTATAGGGCTTTTCCCCGTCCGAGAGACCTCTCACACTGACATTTTGACCGGCGATTTCTCAGATATTTCTGGGCAGGCGATGCAGCACGTCTAAATGATTTCTCTACTTGCGCGCCATTCGGCTTTTTTCCATACTAAATGTCGCGGCAAACGCGGCTTTCGCTATTCGAAAACTGCGGAAAGAGGTCATTTTGTATGCAGCGACGGCGCGTCACGTGCGTGCAGAAAGATCATACTAGACGTGAAGCGTTAGAATGATTTCCTTTCCTTCGCGGCATAGAAAATTCTTTCCCGCGCTTTTCAGTATCGCTAGAGGGTGCTAGAGGGTCTGAAATCGCAGAAAAATTGCCGATCGAAATGTAGTGTGGGTGGACTCTAATTTTCTACAACTAATTTATTTCTCCAAAGGTCCTGTTTAGTTCTGGCTTAGAATATACCACCCAATTTCATCCCGACTAGGCAACAAAAAACAAAACGCGTAGAGCGTCGGTGGCGAGTTTCGGACTTAGATCAAAGGTCGCTTATTTCAACCATAAACACAGGAACTAAAATCTTATTTTTATTGACGGTTTTACTGACGCAACACACTGGGAGATAATAGGAGATGGGAGATGATATGTACTAACAAATATTAAGTGTCACTATAAGTTAACAGTGCCCTAAGATTTTATAGTGTCAATCGAAACAAAACACCCGATAATATTGCCAAGGATTGCTTCTCCATCACAAAAGGATATGTTACGGTGCGGTTGTAAAAACGACATTATTGTAAACGTATGAGAGTTTTTATTGCATTTGAGGAAATAGAATAGGAATGGTAGAAAATATAGAGAATTGTTGAGTCTTGAAAGGCATCTTAATATGTAGTCCTTAATATGCTGACAAGAAAGGTGTGTTGCCAGTGATGACATATGGAACAGAGACGTGGTCGCTCACTCAAGGCCTCATAAAAAGGCTGAAAGTCACCCAAAGGGCAATGGAGAGGGCTATGCTCAGTCGGAGTTTCCCTGCAAGATCGGATCAGAAATGAAGAAATCTGCAGAAGAACCAGAGTAGCTGACATAGCCCAAAGAATTGCTAAACTAAAGTGGCAGTGGGCGGGGCACATTGCTCGCAGAACCGATGGCCGATGGGGCTGGAAGGTTCTCGAGGGGCGGCCGCGTACCGGAAAGCGCAGCGTGGGTAGGCCGCACACACGGTGGACCGACGACCTGGTGAAGGCGGCGGGAAACCGTTGGATGAAGGCAGAGCAGGACCGGTCGTTTATTAAGGGGGTGACAGGACCATCAAACTAAAGAACTTTCTCGATAAACATCTAAATTTTGAATCAAGTAGGTTTGCAGTGTTGTATGGGACAGCTGTATTTTTCGCAGTAAGCTTCTAAGCCCCGATTAAAGGGATGCCTTTAAGGGGGATGAAATGGGCTAATAAAAAAAACCTCTTCTTCTTATCGTGTAGGCAAGCCCTGGTGTCAGAGTTTTTTCAGACCGCCTTACGACCTATGACGTGGTTTTTATGTAACGATTACTACCACCATACCATAGAAGCCGGGACCAACCGAGGCACGGAATCATCTTTCTTTTCAGACAATCAAGTGATTCAGCCTGCAATGTCCTAACCAACTGGGGAAAAACGCACAAAGTGACATATCACTAATAGGTGTCCCCCCTGGGAATCGAACCCACAACCTCCGTGTCAAAAGCCCAATGCTCTTAACCATTAGACCACGGAGGCAGTTAAAAAAACCTCTAATGCTGCCTCTTGAATCTAGAATGAGGTCTCTAATTGCGCTCGCTTTTTTCCATACCACTTGTCGCGGTCAAATATAATAGGGGTAGGTAGTTAAATAATATAAAGCAAGACATGAAAACACTAGTTTGACATCTATTCACACATTACGTCCATAAGAATAAGCAAGATATAAATAGTATGCAAATGTCATGTTCAATCCTAGGATAAGTTTGAGATTGAGTTGATTTCCTTGGAAAAAGTAGTGACATTGTTTAACTGATATTGCTGATCTTCAGTTACAGAAGTCGCTAATGACTCGCGGCAAGAGCGAGCACGGAAAGAGGTAATTTTTGGTGGGGCTAGCATCCACGCACAACAGAGCGACTAAACGAGAAAACCGTCATGTGCAAAGTAGTTAAGACGGAGGCATGGCATACTAGGCCCTCTGCGGAGCGAAGGTGGGTTGTGCGCAAGGAGACAAATTAAAGCGGCTGGTTTCGCAAATCTCTCCACGTAGCCCAGTCATTTTACGAAGTTTTGTTAGTAGGGGTGGGAAGTCATTATGAATGGAACCTTTTAACTGTAATCGACACCTTGTTAGTGACAAAAAAAATACCTTAAAATATATTTTAATAAAATTCACAATGAAACATACAAATCTAAATTATATCTTCACCTGGAAGGCTTTTAACTTAATAATAATAATAGTAACCATGCACTCATTTTAATTAGATTCAACAATATAAATTACTTTTGAGCAATAAAAGATCCATCGAAATTTAAAATGAGTTGTTCACTAGATTTTTTTTCATTTTTCTATATTTTTCTAAGTAGACAGAAATATTCACTCCGTGTTCAATGTGTTAAAATTTTGGTAAACCCTTAAAAATGTTTTTAAAAAATTGCCGTCAGGTTTTTTAGAACCAGATAAATACTAGATTTTAAATTTGGGGCTGTTGCACTCGTGATTTTTTGATTTTAGTACAATTTAAGGCTCAAAGTGGCTTTTAAATGATATTCAGAAAAAAATTATCTTAATCAGTCCCGGGTCAAACCGTAAAATGACTGGGCTACACGACGATGTCAACAGAAAAGAGGGCTGCTTTATGCCATTATTATGTTAAAATATTAATAAGACAACGAACGAATATCATTATTGTTACATCCCTTCCTACAAGGAAAATCCTGTCAGTAATCACATCAAAAGAATAATTTACCTATACTATTATTATAACAAAAGCTTTTTATATTCATAGTATATTATGAGCTGTAAGACATGAGATCAACGATTTTCCTTTCATTGTTATACTTGAGGAAAACATAAAGGTTTGGCTCTATTTTGTTATGGCCTACTAATGGACTGACAGACAAGACTGTAGCTGTCTTAAAACATTAAACATTATCCTCATATCAATTTCATACAAAATATTATGTCAAACTATCTGTCGGATATGCTAACAAGAACTTACCCAGAAGTGGTGAAACAGGCCCTTAATGTGTCAAGTTAAAAATAAAATAAAAAAGTAAAATTTCAGCAGTTTAATCATAACATTGAATAATATTGAAAAAAAAACATAACAAAAAGGGGTGACTTTGGGATATTTTTCTATCGAGTAAACTTTATCTAATCGTGTTATTGAGACCGCTCACCTATCCGCCAGATCCTTAAATAAGACATAATTGGTTTTCAGACTTTAAAACACAGTTTTTCATGTTTCGTTCGTGTTCAAAAAACTAGTGAGCGCGGCTTCGACCGGATCAAAGCGTCTTAATTCATTAACACGTTGTATAGACTAGAGTTTATAAATTTATTAGACTAGAAATCAGTTTTTTTTAAGCCTGGTTCTAGCCTGTTTCTTGCCATGAGTATCGTACGCCGGGAGCTCTTACAGACGAGCGACACTATATTTGCGACAGCTTGCGACTGTCGGCTACAGTTTGCGACCATTGGCGACAGCTTGCGACAGCGATCGTAAACAAAGTGTCGCTCGTGTGTCAGAGGCCTAACGGGTAAGCTGTCATTATGCAGTTTTTTAGTGGGCAATGGGCATGTCAAGAGGTAATGTAGCTATCTCATTCCATCCCAAGAACATTCAGAGCAAGCTTGCAGGTCGTGGCAACAGCGTTAGAAAGAAATATCAGTTAGTTGTAGTTGTGTTTCTGACTCTTCCGAAAGGGATAAGAGTCGTGATTTTATGTATGCTTTAGTGCAGAATTTAAACACGTTTTTTCTAGTCCAGGGTTAAAACTCGTATTTCAATTTGCCACAATCAAGCGGAAATTCCGAGGCTAAAATTCATTCGAAAGTTTTGCCTGATTGACAAACTACAGGAACACAACTACTAAGGAAAAGTATCATTAACTTTTAAACCACATACTCTACCCCATAAAGGTATTATACCTTACAGGCACAGATCAACTAACATGAGTTGTCAAATGAAACCGTTTTTGGATGGTTTCAGGAGACTATTCGCAGGCAAAAATTCTAATACTGTCTATAATTCTTTGTCTAACGTGATATCGTGGATAAAATTAATGAAGTAGTTTCAGTATATTTCACAAAATTATCTACGATTTCACTTTAGATTCGCAATTATTCACGGAAATCGAATTGTAAAAATTTGTAAGAGATTATAAAACGGTTCTATTGCCTCGCGTCACGTATCTCTTTCTTTTATACAGTGGTGCCGCTAGGTATATCTCGCTCTCTCAGCTGTCAATCCCTCTATTCCGTAAGGTATAGTAACTTTATACTCTACCCATCAAACTGAACAACTTTTACTATGGGAGCAAACCTGTCAGAACCAAAAAAAATCTTCTGTCTCATACATTTTAGTCGAATAGACGTTGCAGTTTAGTATGGAACAGCTGATTCTTTTTTTGCGCTGACAGATTTGCGCCCATAGTAAAGTTTGTTTAGTGTGATGGGTAGAGTATTTGGTTTAAAGGTTAATGGTACTCTTCCTTAAACCTTGTATACAGGATGTGAACTTAAATGCGTTAAATACTCAACTGAACCGACCGAAATATATCTTCTTGTGGTGTCATCTCTAATCGGAGGTTGGCTATCATTAGGGGCTATTCGGACCCTGGAGACTGCAGCCCTGAACAGCTGGTGGTGTTAGAACCATTCACATAGGTTTTTAAGCCAGGACGTCCTTATTCTACCAGGCATACGTCTTCCCAAAATTTTCCCCTGCAGAATAATCTGAAGAAGTTGGTATTTATCACTTCTGATAATGTGACCGAGGTACCTACTGTAATTTCCGAGTTTTTATTCTCTCTTGTTTATCCTCTACAGGACCACCTCATTCTGTTGTAATTATGGGAGAACAATAAAAAATTTCTTATCTTATCTTAACTCGTGGCTATAATTCTGTCCGTCCATGATATCTTCAACATGTTCAAAATGTTAGGACAGCAGATTTTTGTCGAGTTGTTCAATTTGATGGTCTGAAGCAAATTTAATATGAAACATATTTTATACTATATATATATATATAATATATGCTCACGACTATATTCCCCAAGGGGGTAGTCAGAGATGTTTTGAAACCTCAGAACATCCACGTTTCACCAGTAGTACCTAAATATTTTATACTACACTCTGTATAAGTAACTTCACAGCTAACTTTTACCTACTTTATTGTTCTCACTAACCATAAAAGTGCAATAAAGATTTTTCCAGAGCAAATAAGTCTTGGACAATAGGTCGAGGCATTACATTCTCCACTTTTACAACTCACAAAGCAACTATGTACTTTACGTTCTTTGTTTCCTCATTGTAAATTGCCGTACGAAGTGCAGCCAAAGAGCCGTTATTAAAAGAAACTGGACAGATTTACGTACATAACATACCTACTTACGCTTGTATCCTTTAGAGGTGCTTTGAAGAACTTTGAAAAACGATACGATCACATAAGTTAAGAGGATGTTCCTTGTACGCCCGAGCGTTTTGTTAATTTAGTTTATTTTTTTCCCGAGTAAATAAAATTTGATATTAAAGACAATTAAAAGGGGTACAGTTTGTACTATTATAAGGTCTAACAAAATTAGCTGAAACTATTTTTAGGGGAGCATCAGACCATCAAACTAAACAACTTTCTCTATGGGACCAACATCGAAATCGCGAAAAAAAAATCGGATGTTCCACACTTAACTACAAATCTACTCGAGCTAAATGTATGGGATAGCAGATTTTTTTTTGCGATTTCGATATTGGTCCCATAGAGAAAGTTGTTTAGTTGAACGATCTGATCATTGCCTTACTAAAGGTGTCAGCATATTAAGAAGGACGCTGTATATTCCGTGGTACAGTGTTATAACAAATACATATTGTAATAACACTATATTGTATAACAAATTTTTTTTGATTACCATTTCTACCTCCCAAAGCTCACCAATTTCGTATTGAAGATTTTTTCGACTTAATTAAATTTTATGGTATTGTACTAGTAATTGCTTTAAGTACGCCAAGTTTCAGCATCATATTAGTATCTTGCGGTCTCTGAGAAAATTGTCTTGTGTGCCGTTTTGCCAATTTTGGTACGGAAGACAAATAAACAGAAAACACTTATGCTATAGTAAAAAACATCCTTTTAACACATTATGGACATTGTCTGAAATAAATCGATGTTATTTTTATTTTTATTTTTTTTATTTAACAACCGCTTGATGACAGGGTGCCCAGGAGCAGTAGGCTGACAGCGCTACATAAATATACGGCCAACTGGCTATACAAAGAGGTAGGTAACTAAACTCCAATCTACATATTATTAATCTCTAAGCCTGTGGTTTTTAGACAACGTTGTCCGTCCGTCCGTCTGTCCGTCTGTCCTACCTATTTAGAGCTGGAAGACAGTGTGATACGGAACCCTCAGTGTGCGAGTAGCCCGACTCATACTTGACCTTTTTTTTCTGTTGGCAAGAAAGCAACAGCATTCTTATTGACAATTTTTTCAGTAACCATCATCATCAGCCTATCATCGTCCACTGATGAGCATAGGTATCTCGCCGTAGATCGTAGGCGCGCCACAAATCCAAACTCTGGAGTAGAAGTTTTATGCCAACTAGCTCGTTTTGCCTACTGGCGCGTTTCGCCAACTCGACCATTCGCCTACAGCGCCATTCGAAAACAGTTACCTATCTCGTACACTTATCTATTTTCTAGAAACCGAAACGAACGAATGTGAGGCCAAAAACAACAAAATCTTTTCTTGGGGGCCACAGACTTAAAAGAAGAACCAGACGCAGTCTCGTCTAATCATGAGTGAAGCACCCATTTCTTTTGTGTGCGTGCTGTCACGCGGTACATAATAAGGAGACGGGTTGTAGCACCTGCGCCTAGAGCTAGTGCATCTGTGTGAATGTAGGTCCATTGTAGAACAATCGAGATTGTATTACCTTGCTTGCTTCACATCTTTTTAGTGCAATATTCGGTCCGTATTTCTTTCAAGTCCGTGCATTCAGTTTTATTGCATAGGTAATACAATCTAGATTCAATTTTTTTATGAAAACGCACTGAAATCAATGAGAATTTCTCCTTGATTGTCAAAGCTACATTCCTCTGTAAGAGATAATCCTCGGACGAGTTATTCCACTAGTCCCTCGTGTAAAGCAGCCCAGATAGCGTCCCAGTTGGGTCTAGTGTTGTTCCTCGACAGTCGACTATCGACAATTGACTATCGATAAACGAAAATTAATATGGATAGCTGACTATTCAATTTCAATGTTGCGTTAGACTATTAGATCGAAAAGTCAGTTGATGGCAATATTAAAATTACTGAAAAACTTGTCACATTGATGGTGAAAAAGTACTGTTTGTCTGTGGTTTGTCTTATTATCGTCAATTGACACTGGGTACACATTAACACTAAGAATAAAAATGTTAGTTTGTTTTTTTTTTCAATGTACTTATAATGAATAACGTATAATTGACTAACTTTACAAGTAAGTAAGTACCTTATAATATTTATATAAGTGTATTGAAAATCGTTTTATTGTTATTGAATTTTAATTTTATTTGAATCGAATGTGATGCTATGGGACTTGTACCTGAAATAAAAGTTTTATTATTATTATTATATTATCTCATTATACGTAAAATGAAAATTGACTGCACAAAAAGTCGACCAGTTCAAAGTATCAAAACGACTTTCACATAATTACCATCATAATCATAATCCTATTTACGAAATAACGAATTATTGAATTGCTCTTTAAAGAATGATGTCCACTTTTTACCTGTCAAATAATCTCGGTTTTTTTTTCTATATTACTTTTATTCCTCACTACCAAATTAAATCAAATTACTACCAATGTAAATGGAATTAACCTTTAGTTTTTCTATATCAATATTTATTGTATACATCAACTACATAGTACTGTAATTACATCAACTAAATCAAAGAAAAATTTACAGGTAAACGAATGTATGGGAAGTGGTCATGATTCTTTAAGCAATCATAAAAAACATGGAACACTTTCGATCTGACAGCAAAATTTTCAAGACTGTAACGCCATCCTTCCGATCTCTTTGAATAATTTGTTTTTAATTTGCCTCATTGATTCAATAGTATTTAATATCTTATAGCATTATTGATTCTTTCGAATGTGGATCATAGGAAAATGACACACAGGTTATTTAAGTCTCATTATGAAGTACCAAAGTCTAGTCCAGACTTTTATTATGATGACTAGATTAAGATTTACAATACATAAAATAAATATAATATTATAATGTGCATAAGTAGTCCCTCCACAGTACCAAATTTAATACCGAAATGGATTTCAAACTATAGTGTCAACACGTGGTACGCCTATAATACCACCACGTGAGGCTCTATCGATAACAAAACGATCAATATTTTGCCAGCACTAGCCGGGCCTACGGTAACAATGGGAACATTGTAGTTAAAAAACAAAAGGAAATATCTGTTTGAGCGCGCACTTTTATCTCCAGATTGGATATTTCACGCCACTTGCTTCCTATGGTTCGTTTGCTAAAGAATTCTATTGATACGGCTTTTTGAAATGTTTTTTTGTGTGATTGATACGAAATTATTTTTTGTAATGGTAGTTTTCTTTATCGTGTGCAGGTGATCAAGGGGATCCTCAGGGGAATAGCAAGATACAGGGCACAAGGTACACTACAATAGATGTCGAGTGGTTTGCACCTGAACACATCCACACGGGAGTCATATGCAGTTTCGAAAACCGTCATAGCGAAGCACGCTACTTCGAAAAACTTTTTGACTCCACGACACATCGACCGGAAATATGTCCCATCTTCGCAGATTATCCTTGTTAAGTTTTCCTTCACTTGGTCTAGATAACTCTGTTTAGGTCTTCCTCTGCCTCTCTTCCCTTCCAGTATAATCTTAAAGAAATTGTCGTTTCATATCAAGTGTCCGATTATTTCATTCATTCATTCCGATCAACATAATATACCACTAGATATTTTTCTGGTCATGCACTTTCAAAATCTTTCTTTCATTATCATTCGCCGTACATGCCAAAAAACCTTTCCTTGCATAATTTTGCTCCAGCAGCATTGTAAAAATCAGCTTTTCACTCGTTTGTTCCGTAAAATAAAAAAACCTTTTTCCTCTTTCGAAATTCAAAAGGGTAGGTAATACACGTAGGTACCTAGCGTCCATAGTAATTCAAAGCTACATTCGTCCCGTGTTCCATTAGACGGAAGAATTTTTTATGTGCCTCTCTTTCTCTGCACACTCTGAATCAAAAATGCATCAGGCAATAAATTTCCCATTAGGAGCTACTGGAAACACATTTGCTGTTTAACTTTGTTGTGTTTTCAATCCGGGATGCAGGTTTTTGTTTTGTTTATTGAGTAAACAATTCTGCTAATGTTGTAAGCATTTGTACTGGAAAGAAAGAAAGATACATCATTTATTTGGATCTGTGTACAGATGTTTTTTATTTTTTTTTTTATTTTCTAATACAGCGTTGTTCAGGGAGCAGTTACTGCTTTTTACTGCGGACTATTGGAGGGACTACGAAGGGTCTACCGAGCCAAATCATTGAACTTAAGCAACCGACCTAGAGGGGTACGGACCTCAGCATAGAACAACAAAAATTAATTTTTATTGAGTTTGAAGGGACGTATCTTTTTTGATAGGTCCATTCAAACTTAATAACAATTATTTTTAATTAGTTTAATGGGAGTTCCCAGAGGTGGGACATACCGGCGTTTGATATTTATCTACTCATATAACCTCATCCATTAGTCGTCTCATACGATACCCACGAGACAAAATACGTAGTAGGTATATAGGGCCCAACTTAATATGCTGACACTTTTTTAAGAGGATGATCAGACCGTCAAACTGAACAACTTTCTCTATGAGACCACCATCGAAATCGGGAAAAGAAATCGGCTCTTCCATATAAAACTGCAAACCTACTCGAGCCAAATGTATGGGACAGCAGATTTTTTTTTCGCGATTTCGATGTTGGTCCCATAGAGAAAGTTGTTCAGTTTGATGGTCTGAACACCCCCTTAAAAAAGTGTCAGCATATTAAGAAGGACCCTGTATATATTTCTAAACCAAAACCTATTGTGACATTTTATAAAAACCATTGTGAGAAAAATTCTAAAATTCAGTTTTCCATTTCAACTCCCATCCGTCACACTCTGTCACAAGCAGTGACGGCACAAAAGTGACGTTTACTTGACGCGAGCATGAATCTAAAAATGTGTCCCGTGCAATCATAGTCTAGACCGGTCCCGTGTGGCGCGTCGACAACCCTGAGTGATGGCGCCAGGATATCATCTGTCATCCACCACGTCACGACATGTCGCGTCACGTCAGGGCTGCTTGTTTTAAACATTCTGAAGTAAAAACTGAGTTGTGTAGCAAGTGGATTCACGGATGGTTGTACCGTGAGCTTTGGCTGGCCGCGAGGCTCCGCCATTTTATATTACCTACCTCAAATGTTGAGATCGAAAAACTTACTTGAAATTGGTAGAAATGCAGTGCAAGACACAAGCAAGCTTTTAAAATACATGACACACATACCAAAAACTCACGCCTTTTCCCCAAAGGGTTAGTTAGGCAGAGACCATGGATCTCCACTTTGGGCGATCCTGACATATCTACCTCTTTTGTTTCCCCTAGATACATCTTCTTATCGTTCCTTTTAATTCCGATAACTGCCGAGGTCGAGGCAGACCCCGGAAAAGGTGGCGCGACGAGTTGGATGCCTATTGCAGCGAATGGAGGGATGCCGCGTTGGATAGAGATAAGTGGAAGAGTTCAGGGGAGACCTTTGTCCAGGAGTGGGACGTAATAGTTAAAAAAAAAAAAAAAAACGTCGTAAACTGTATTTTTACCCGACTCCGGCGAAAAAAAAAGAGGATTTGATTTTGACCAGTAGTTATGTATTTCGACATTGTCTCCATAGTAAAAGTTGTTTAGTTTTATAGTCTAAACACCCCTTCAAACAATACTAGGGTGTTTTTCAGAAGTACACCCTGTAGAAAAAACTTACTAAAAGAATTTGCTTCGCTCGTGTGAACAACGTTATTACTGAAGTTAATATACCGTTTTTGCGTCAGTGGTCTCTATTCACAGGGGAGGTGAGTGGGCGTTGTTGATCCAATAAAGAATCACGTGACAACCCTGATATCTGATTTTTAGAATTCAGTTTTTCATAAAGCGTGTGACGCTATCAAAGGAATTAGTTCGGAATTCCAACTTCATTTCAGTTCAAAGTAAAATTTTGGAGTACTTATATTTTTGTTTCGTTTTTTAATTTTACGTTATCAGCATAAATGATAAAATCTGATTCTCGTTACAGTTTTTGCCTAGCTTATATTTTAAGGTTTCCGCTAAAAAATAAGGAAACATTGATATGTCCTGAAAACGGAGAAATATTTAATTTTCTAAAGAAAGTAAATAGAGGGTGCAAGGAAAAGTGTAATGATACTTTTTAACTTTTAGAACTTTTAAACCCCATTATACTCTAACCATCAAACTGAACAAATTTTTCTATGCCAAACCTGTCAGCGCAAAAAAAATCTGCCGCTCCATACTAAACTGCAGCGCCTAATCGATTCAAATGTATGAGACATCTTTTTTTTTTTTTGACCGGTTTGCTCCAATAGGAAAAGTGGGATGTATATAAAGGGTCCTTCTTATTATGTTGACACTTTTTTAAGGGGATGATCAGACCATCAAACTGATCAACTTTCTCTATGGCAACATCGAAATCGCAAAAAAAATCAGCTACTCCATACAAAACTGTAAACCTACTCTAGCCAGCTGTATGGGACAGCAGATTTTTTCGTTGTTGGTCCCATAGAGAAAGTTGTTCAGTTTGATGATCTGGTTTTTAACAAATCTTACAGGCTGGAATCGAACTCGTGCGACACTGCACGAAAAGTAAGGCTATCAACCACTAAACTAACACAGTTTAATATTAGCTCAGTGAAATAGAATCTAAACCCTTCAATTCCCTACCTTAATCAAATTAGGGAATAAGAATTTGAATTCGTAAATTACTGTTGCTCCAAAAGATTTGAAATCAAACAAAAGTTACAACTTGTTACAGTTCTAAAATCTTGCGAAACCGTTAGCTGGAAGTAATTTTTAAATTTCATTTAACATCGGGATCAAAGACGTTTGAGTGATTCCGTTTTATGTTTTGTCTATATTTTTAGGTAAGTAACAATTACTCTTGACAACTTTCTATAACAAAAGCGGTTTTCGGTGTAGGCGATGCTGTAGCAACCGCACCGGAAGGACGTCGCTACAGGACCAGTATCGGCGATATAGCGGCGATGTCGCGGCGATATTGCGACGATACGGTTCCGCCGCATTAACGCTCGCTCAAAAATCAAATAAAATAAAATTACATTATTTTATTGTTAATGTTACTGTGCATGCATAATTAGGGTTGCAATCTCGATTTAAGCTTTTTATATTAGGTGTTATTATTATGTATTATTATGTGTCCTACGATCCGTAATCACGGGCAATTAAGTCCCGGACCTTTGGATGGCGTGCATGGAGCCGAAGCCAACATGTAGAGGCCCGTTCAAAAGACAAGTTAATCTAAATGTAAGGGATACACATGGCGGATACCATCTCCGAGCGCACAACATGATACACCCGGGGATGGTCCCCGCCAGGTGCAAAGACTATTGGAGTGCGGCTCTATGGCCGCGATGGAAAAATAGGTCTTGGGCTATAGAGGTGAAAGTTGGATGGATGGATACTGGGCTATGGGAGGAGACTAACGGACGCCTGCCATGACAACTAGTCTCAAAATTGTAAATAGGGCAGGCGGTGACTCGCCGACTCTTCGAGTGGGCCCCATAAAACGGCCGCACGCACAAAGTGCGACAATGGGGCAACATCCCACTGAGCGGCTAAAGGTTGTCGAGAGGTGCGGCACCGGTTTCACCATCGCGGGGTTTACCCCCGTGAGCGGGTTTCCCCGTTATTACGCCATTACGTGCAATACACTTCCAACCTGGAGCATAGGTTCTGCTCTTGCGATTCCACTCTGGACGGCCAATGAAAGCAAGCCAGAGGTAGGGGGGTGTGTTACTGTCTGTGGGTGTGTGTGTGTGAGCGCATGTCTGTATGGTCCCCCTGGATAGGGGTCCGCGGTGTCATTATTATTATTATTATTTCACTGATTCTTTCCTGTTTTGTGTGCCAAATAAATAAAATTAAATAAAAGCTTGTGTGATATTATATGGCTCTAATGATAAGCACTTCAAGACACTAAAGTATCACATAGTTATTTTTTAAGGTTCCGTACCTGAATGGTGAAAACGGGAGCCTATTACTAAGCCTACGTTGTCTAGGGCTGTAACTTTGAAACGAAAAGAATTGAACGGATTTGTTAATAAAAAATAAAAATGTCAAAAATTAAATAATTCAGGAGGGTTCTCAGCAAGAAACTAGTTTTTATCGACGTTTTTTCTTGTCGCTCTATTGTTAAAACGGTACTACATACAAGCGTCAAACTTGGTATGATTGTAAAGCAAACTCTACAGTATAACAACAAATAATAAAAACTGGCCAGGTGTGAGTCGGTCTTGCGCTAAATGTCACGGAGAAAAAAAGCTTTTTGTAAGTTAATATGTTGGTTTGTGTGGTGGTGTGGTACGGAACCCTCGATGCGTGAGCAGACCGACTCGCACTTGACCGGTTTTATTTCTTAGTTGTACCTTTAGCTTTGAAATTGGATTAGCAATGCTTCCGATTACATCCATAATAATCAAGTCTTGAATTTATTTTCTACATAAAATTATTTTTCTAAACCAAGACACTTTTCATTAAAATTTATTTAACAGAATATCCAGAAAAAAATAGAAAAAAAACGAATCACAAATTGTCGACCGTGATAAAAAATTTAATCTGCAATTTTCCATTCGTAGAAAGCGTCCATGGGGCGCCCGCAAATTAAATCTCATTCCTTGCTTACAAATCTTAAATCATTTACTTGCAAAAGTTGCTTGTAGGACTTCGGTAGGTACTGGCTTTTTTCCTCGGCTTCGTGTACCTAACGTTAAACTGGTTACTGGTTGTATTTTCAAGGTAAATGAAAAATATAATTGTATTTGCCTCCACGCTTTCCTATTGATCCAAATAGATTGAAGTATTTAGATGGATGCACATGCACAACGATTGAACTATACTCCATTCCAAATAGCAACGAAATTTTAAGGCTATCTTAGTTTTTATTTTATTTTATTGTATAGGTACCTACATGTACAGATCACAGTTAAGAAGAAACCATGTTACATTGCAATAAGACGAATAAGACGACGAAGAAACCATGTTACATTGCATTGACGACCCGGTTGGTGTAATGGTTCCCACGCCGGACTGCCAAACCAGGGTCCTGGGTTCGAATCCCGGTTCGGTCATGGATGTTATATTTTCGTGCCGTTGTTGTATGGTTTCCATAATAAAAGCCTTTAGTGCTAGTTTGGGATCATAACAATGTATGTGCCTGTGAGCGTTATTTATTTATTGATAGGTACATGACCGGTTGAACATCGGTGGCACAAGAGTGGTGAAAAGACCGTCATTTGTGAAGCAAGGAGTTGTAAGAAACCGAAACCGATGTTGTAAATTTAAATATAATTATTAAAGTAATACTGTTAACGTCATTATTGATCTAAGCTAAACTTTTGTTTGCTTCCTCCTTTAAGGATTAGCAATCATCTTGCCCCTCGAGGCATTTCGCATCAAAGCTTCTAGAGTTGGACAAATCTAATTGTTGATTTGTGAAGACGATTTAGCTATTGCTTTGATATTAAGCAGAAATTCAGAATTATTTCTCTATAGATTGCTCCAACTTGCACAAACCTTTGTTCATAAGATCAAGAGTTTACGTCACCAGTCTTGTCCGCTGCATTAAATTTGTCTTTGGATGGTTGACCGTTTGAGTACAGTCAGCAGCAAAAATATGGATGCACTTTTACTACGTCGTAGTACTAAAGTGTATACATCTTTTGCATGAGGAGGCATACATCTTTTTGCTGCTGACTGTACATTACGGACGACCGACTTTAGCTTATTTATAGCCGTGGTGGTCCAGTGGCGAGTAACCTTGCCTGCCTTGGAGGCGATGGTTCGATCCCCGTCCAAGCCGACTCGTACCAATGAGTTTTTCGGAATTTATGTACGATTTGTTACACCACTGGCTTTTCGGTGAAGGAAAACATCGTGAGGAAACCTGCGTGCTTCAATTTCAAGGCGTGTATTGTACCCACTGTCCATTATAAGTGGCGACGGGCTCACCCCCCGTCACACTGGACAGAGTTTCGGTACTACTGGTGAAACGTGGATGTTCTGAGGTTTCAAAATATCTCTGACTACCCCCTCGGGGAATATAGTTGTGAGCATATCGTCACCTCCAAGGTAAAAAGTCTAACGCGCCATTTCACCATTTTACAGTAGAGCGGTTTAAAGTTTTTTTTTTACGAAAAAAAAATCATATCTTTCTTCCTGGTAAAGACATTCTTGAATTTCTTAGACTGTATGAAAGCCAATTATGCGAGCTATGTTATGACATCTATCGATGTCAGCTAAATAAGCTGGTTTAGAAGAAAAGTGTCGCTTGAGACATTTGTCTTCGATTCGACTAGAAAATGCGGTAAGGTAAAAAGACTAACCGTTAACATTCAGTACAAAAGCAAAGTTTTCAAACGACTTATTGAGGTTTTGAAGTAAACTGAACTTGTTAGCATTCTACTAAGCGCACATATTTAGTTTCTTATCAGACTGCATACAAAACTTAATAACCAAATCTTAGATGATTAAACTGTTGCAAAATACTTAAAAGGCAGCAATTAAATGTTTAGATTATGTGAAAAACACTAAGCAGACTTTTAGCTTCAGTGACCAAAGACTAACTAGACGTTTTTGTGAAGTTTAATTATACTAACAGTAAATTATCCTTCAAGAATATTATTGGTATTCTAACTAACTAGCCAGCTTATATTAAGGGAAAAACGTTGTTAGCGTTAATGTTGTCGTACAGTATAATTATGTAAGTGTTGGAAAAAAAAATATTAGTTACCGAAATATAATTAATATAATTTTAGACTTCAGTTACAAAATATAATTGTAGATTTCAATTACTAATTACGTGTAATTGTTGTAAAGTAATTCAATTAACAATTACAAATTGTATAATTGTAATGCATGTACCTATGTATTCTATAGTCTATACCTATCCTGTTGCTGCCTATGGCGTTTATCGTATACGACCCCAGACAGCTGAAATAAGGACATAATATCTTGGCATAAACAATCTCTTTTTATAATTAATAGAGCCCTAATTTTATCTAAACATAGCCATAAATGTAAACGCCTGGATTTTTATCGTGGCCTTTACTATCTTAGCAATTTTTTATGATTTCATATCCCATTTAGTAACGATCTAAATATTATCAAAATCGTATTTGGAGGTAAAACAATCATGACATAAAATAAAATACCAAAAAAAATCCTTTATTGAATTTAACAACTTGTAAACTAACAATTGCGGCATGGAGCGGATAATCATTTTTTTACGAAATGGACATGCAACATACATACTTTACATACACTCGAAAAACATAACCCTCCTGGGGCAGTCGGGTAAACAAAGCACAGCATTTTGTGACATGCTTTTATTTATGGAATAAGAAGAAACCAAATTAATACCTATCCCTATGAATTTGTTATTAGGAATTACCTTAGTTTTTAACTTACCTAATTTATTAGAAAAATATTACAAAAAAGAACAAACTAAACATAAAAATTACAAATTATAACACACACACTCCATAGCGTCGCCATAAGACACAGTTTCCAACAGGCTAGAATCCTTCTCCCTCTGGATGGTGAGGCTGATTATTGCAAGGAGCTGCCAGCTCTGCGGCCACCAGAGATCTCATTGAGACGCCCCAATAGGTCTGCAATAATCGCTTTAGCCTGTGGGCCCCAAGGACCTAGCGTCTCAAAACCCATTGGCGTGAATAATATTGTAGCTGCCGGTCAGATCGCGTTACTGTCGACACTTCAGGATTTCAGCGCCCGCAGCAGCATCAGCGCTCTCGGAAGTGGCCTAGAGGTGAGACGAGGTTAGGGAGTCCACGAAAGTGGCCTGGAGGTGAGACGAGGTTAGCGTGTCCACAAAGGTCACATCTCATACCTGGTTTCTCCCCTGTCACCAAGGATTAAGCGTTAACCCGCCGGGCCTCCTGCCATCAGTGCGGATATTTGCGTGCGTGCCATTTGGTTCAGCCTTTGCCCAAATGTTCACTGAGGCAAGAGCCCGACGAATAACGTCATTCAGAGCAGTATGGCGCGGGACGCGACCGGCACTTCTCCGGCAAGAAAGTCCTTTCTGGCCTAGCCTGTCTGCAGCGGCACCACACCTGCACTGTTCGTTTGGAGGCCCAACCGGAGACCGCTAAACACAGGATGCAGTCGTCTAGTAAGGTTAAAACTATACTTACTTACTTAAAGTTAAACTTTCTTTAACTTTAACTTTATATTAGGTAACTACAGGGTGTTAACTTAAATGCGATACATACCTACCTACTTTAAGGGTTACCTCGAACCATCAAACTGAACTACTTTTACTATGGGACCAACGTTGAAATCGCTAAAAAAACGTATCTCTTAGTCACATCATACAATAAATAAATATAAAAACCTTATCTACAGGGTGAAATCGATATCATTAGCATCCTTTTTAAACGAAGAGTCTACCCATCAAACTGAACAACTTTTAAAAGCTGATTTTCTTTTGCTCCGATCGGTTGGCATATAAAAAGTTGTTCAGTTTGATGGTTAGACTCTTAGTTTAAAAGATACTAACGATATCAATTTCACCCTGCTAGCTACCTATACTATAAGCAATATTTAGAAACTTGCCATACTATGCATATGGGTCATGTAGTTTGTGATATAAGTACATCGTTCTACCGACAGTAACACGAATTATCATTAAGAGATCCGAGTAGGTGTAAAATGTATAAGTCACCCACGGGAAGACATGCATGTGGTTGTGTCAACCCTAGGTATATCCTAAGCTGGAACTAAATCAGGCAGGGCTGTAGCTAGTAGTAGTAAAGGGTAGGGTATTGAAAGATTAAGGTAGGGTGGAAGGAAAAGGCTACAGTAATTGGGACATCGAATTGAAAATATTTTTTGGGACCTTCAACTGAACCATGATTGGACTGCGTGCGAACCACAACTTTTAACATATTCGGTATTGCACCATTCATTTGACAGACGTACACCTGTCCGTCTCGTGAAGCGAAGCGAGGCTGCGTAGCGGAGAAACGGAGAAATATTAACCAACAGGATTGCATAATATCTCTGCTCCTGGTTTATTGGTTAATATTTCTCCGTTTCTATGCTCCGCAGCCTCGTTCCGCTTCAGTGGACAGGCACCCTTAGAGCCGTTTGCAACAGATTGCTCAAATGTTAAAGGCTGTAAATGCAAAGTGAATAAGTGAAGGTTAGCAAGATACGGAATTAAATTGCAATGTGATTAGAACTGAAATTGGATTAGGATTGAAATTCGATGTTTTAAAGCGCAATCGCCTTCCAGATCGGGCCGTAAAAAGACAAAATGTATTTTCTGTTTTGGTGTGCAATAAAATATAATTTAATTGAAATACGCAATGAGGCCCGCATGCGTCCCGCAGGCCACAAGTTTGTCATGCCTATGATAGAGGTTATTAATAAAGCCCCATGAAGGAACCTTGTTACGTACCTACGCGTTGTGTAACTGTTAAGTCGTTTCTATTACTTAGACCTACCACATACATACATACGGAATTGCGAATCAGAATTGTGATTTTGTATAGGATTTGACACCGCCGCAATTCCGAACGGAATTATGAAGCGGGAAAATTCATGCGAATCGTAACCGTAATTCGAAATTCCGTATGTGTGTGGTGGACCATAAAATTAAATTTTAGAGAAGGTAAATCACATTTATTGGTATATCTTTATATTATACTAGAGGACCTCGGCGAACCCTTAAAATCTTCCCGACACACTTGGCCGTTTTTTATAGCCTATGTTAATCACTGATAATGTAGCATTCTAATGGTGAAAGAATTATTCAGATCGGTCCAGTAGTTTCGGAGCCTATTCATTACAAACAAACAAACAAAAAATCAAATCTTTCCTCTGTATCCTAATATTAGTATAGGATACATATATAGATAATTCTAATGTCCGTGTGCATGTCACTGAACTACTCCTAAACGGGTAGACTGATTTTAATGATTTCTTTTTGTGTGTTTGAGTGGGTCTCTCTCTCGATTGTAAATTTAAAAATAAATCAGTTCTATTCTATTCTATTTAGATTGAACTCGTAGGTGACGCTGCAATCGGGCTCTATGGGGAAGCTCGTTGTATTTAGGCTAAGAATAAGAATGTATAGAAATGTAAATCAAGCTTAAAATGTGGCACCAAAAAAACTGTACCGTGTTCTAAATTTGTTCTTTAAAATCTGTACCTTGCCACCAAAACTTATGCGACATGGTCATTTATCATTAGGTGCCAAAATTATGTCGATTTTGTTTGGAGTTACTCTTCTATAGTTATTCTTATTCTTTAGTATGTAGGTACACACGTATTTATATACTTAACCGTTACTTGTCAGTATTTCCTCCCCGGCTTTCGGAACAACAAAAAACTGCTGTTGCATACATTTGAGTCGATTTGGTATTGCAGTTGCTCTGAACGGTTTGCTCTTATAGTAAAAAATGACAGTTTGATGGGTAGAGTACCTATGTTGTTTAATGGTTAATGATACTTTTCCTTAGATCCTGTATAATATAACCTACCTGGGTACAGAATATGTTTACTTTTGTATTTCCTGAAGAAAGTCAGAGCTATTCTAATAAAACCGACCAAGTGCGAGTCGCACTTCCTGCGCAGGTAGCCCTTTTATGCCTAAAGATTTTGTTTTTGCATTGAAGGCATTTCAAGAACTTTGCCGGCCATTATACCTAACCTTCCTACTTATAGGTTTTCATGCAACTGAACAGGCCCCCTTACCTCCCCACAGTCACTTGAGTAGATCCCTAGAGGACAAGCTCTCTAACAACGTCGAAAATGCATACTTATTCCATTGACGTACTATAGAGGAGAGACACCGAGACTGAATTTTTTATATCACGCATATAAGCTAATTGGTGCAATAACCTTACTTTACACACCGCGACACTGCTCCCAGTATGCGCCCCGCACTGCGGATTTGGTGTACAGATTTTGTTCGCCTTGTCTGCTCTATACAGGTATTATTACTTTATACCTGCCTCCGTAGTTTAATGGTTAAGAGCATTGAGCTCTTTACACGGAGGTCGTGGGTTCAATTCCCACAGGGGACACCTAGTGATAGGTCACTTTGTGCGTTTTTCCCCTGTTGGTTTGGCCATTGCAGGCTGAATCACCTGATTGTCTGAAAGGAAAGATAATTCCGTGCTTCGGATGGCACGTTAAGTCTTTGGTCCCGGCTACTATCTCTGGAGGTAGGTAGTCGTCGTTACATAAAAACCACGTCAAGGGCCATAAGGCGGTCTGAAAAAACTCTGACACCAGGGCTTGCCCACACCATAAGAAGAACACTCTATACATTCTTAATTAGTTGATAAGACTATTGAAACTTCTTAATAGTTTCTACTCTAAAGACCATTTATTGAAACGTAAATTGATAGTTATAAGTATATATAAAATGTATATGTGGATGCTTGTAAATGGCAAATGGTTTGTTATTCTAAATACACTACATTGTAAAAGAGGCTGTTAGCATCCCGACTAATATAAAATAAATTAAAATAAAATAAATATGCTGACACTTTTGTAAGGGGATGATCAGACCATCAGACTGAACAGCTTTCTCTATGGGACCACCATCGTAATCGCTTAAAAAAAGTTTTGCCATACATTTGGCTCGAGTAGGATTGTAGTTTTGTATGGAAGAGCAAATTTTTTTTTCGTGATTTCGATGTTGGTGCTATAGAGAAAGTTGTTCAATTTGATGGTCTGATCATCCCATTAAAAAATTGTCAGCATAGGGTGAGTTCAGAACATGAAACTAAACAACTTTCCCTAAGGAACATGGGTCGAAAAACGTCCCAAACCATCAAACTGAACAACTTTCACTATGGAGCCAACTCCAGGAGGCACAATCAATTCGCCACCCGTTGTTTTGCAAATCCATTTATTTTTGCCGACAAAGTACGTAGTAAACGGATTTCAACCTTATAAGTTTACAATAAAATATAGATTACCATAACAAAAACGTGATTAGTCTTAGGACATGGATTACGTGTAGAATAGTAAAAAGTAGTAGTCTAGTAAAATTTCATTTACATTTCGTACGTAAGTAGATCCTAGTAGATTAACTTGCTAGACCAAGGTAATATTTTTCTTCTTATTCTTATGTCTTTTACTAACCATATTCAATCATTACTTTTTGAGTGGTTTAAAATGGATAATATGCCAGAAGAATGCTAAATGTATTGTGGACTATTCACTAAACGTATTTGAATGTAATCTTATCAGTTTAAGAATAATACTAATCGTATCTAAAAATTCAACACAGGGTGGGCACGATTTACTAAGCTACATAACACTCAAGATTATTGGTATGCACAAAGTTCTAAAGCGCCAACATAAGATAAATTTAAAAAATCGCAAATGACTAACCAACCACCAACTAAAAAATATCGATAAGGTAAACTTACTAACGTAGAAAAGGTGGAAAAAAGCGTCGGTTCAGTCATTTGTCATCCAAATTTAGGGGGTTTTCACAATTCTGAAGCGCCAAAAAAGTGCTTAGATCTCTACGAAACCTAGACAGATCGACGGAGAAAAATCAGCTGATTCCAATGATATATATAACTCAATTTGGGCCAAATGGCGCGTTAGACTTTTTACCTTGGAGGTGACGATATGCTATGCTTATTAACGTTTGGTTTCATAATAGAATCATTTATTCCAATTTATTCAAATATTGATAGGTATTTATCTCCTTAATAAACATGCGATCTGTCTGAGGCTTTCTTATTTACTGCCTGAGGTTAGTATACTATTTTTAATTTGCATGCATGCGACTTTAGCTTAAACACCAAACAATCTCTATCATATTTTTTCTCAAATCTGACAAAAATCATCATCGTCACTGATGTCACAAAAGCAGACGTTCGTATTTTCTTTCGGGGTGGTCTTTGGTTAAAAACAAAATTTTTAAGCTTGCAGTTAAGATTTAGTGTTAAGCAAGATTAACATCTAGCATATTTTAAGGCAGGGTCTCTTCGTTTGTATGATGGTCCTTTGGACAGTAAAGAAGTCAGTGTGGTCCTTAAACTAAAAAGTGTAGGACGGAGAGACTTATAAGGTGGTAAGAGTGGTAGCTAAGCCTTTCTCCCACGAAAAAGTTGTATATGATACCTTACTTTATACTTTATAGGGTCCTTCTTAACATAATTGTATTACTGCTTGATACACCTTTTAATCTGTCTATATTTGGTGTTTCTATAACCAATCTGTTTTAATAAATACAATAAAAATAAAATATGGTGACTGTTTTTTAAGAGGATGATCAAACCATCAAACTGATCTTATCTATGGGCCGAACATAGAAATCACGAAAAAAAAATCTGCTGTTCTATACAATCTGCAATACTACTTGACCCAAACAGGACATTACAGTAGGGATAGTCGATTTCTTTTTCGCGATTTTGTCGTTGGTCCGATGGACAAAGTTTGATGGTCTGATTATCGTCTTAACCGACAGCATAATATTAAGTTGGATCCTGTAATCGCCTTATTACTCATGGGAAGATGTGGCGGCTTTCCAAATCCAGGAATAGCACGCTAAGTAGGTACGTACTGAAAAATCGCTTCCGATTAATTTTGGAACCAGCTCAAGGACTCAATAAACAAACTTGATGCAGGAAAGATTTTCAATTAACGACCCCTGACCTGGTTTAAGTGATTTTATAAAAGTAGGTGGGTGGGTTCTATAGTTACATAGGCACCACACCCAACCAGGAAAAAGGAATGTGCATCTGTTACTTCCCACATGTTGTGGGAGGTAGAAGAAAATTACTATGGAGACAATACATTTTCCAGATTCCTGCTTTGGAGATACATCATTATAATGAGATTTTTAATCTTACGATTTCAAAAAAACACTACTGATCTCAACACTTGCGTGATGCGACACAGAACAATTCCACAATATCCTTACACAACGAAATAAAAGGGTATGTGTAAAGTTGGCGTCTATTTATACTTTCGCGGCCACAGATGGAAGTACTGAAGGTGGAGTCGCGCTGCAGGTCTGGTAGTGTACAGACGCTTGCGTATCGGCGCGTTAGGCCTGCACGTGGCTCCGCCATTTTGTGAACTCTTTTGTGTTTTAACCTTAAAATAATCACTTGAGACTATAAACTACTTAAATTGGCAAGTCTGCCACTCTAGACTTAATCAATACTACTGATCATTTTCATATACTCCTCACATAACGAGCCGTAGGCTGAATTGTGATAACACGTCGGATGCCATTAAACAAAAATTGAATTGAATTGAAGTACTGAAAGTCGTACAACATATTACATGCATTACAGCTACAGCAGTGCCCAAACTATATTCAGTGTGGTTGGTAGTGGAGTCCATTCTCATGATATTGGACAGTATACACTTTAATTTGAAGCAATGCAAGTCTCTTTGAGATGTTTTCATTCACGTTAACGTTGAATGAATACGCTTCTGTCACATAAATAAATAAATAACGCTCACAGGCACATACATTGTAATGATCCCAAACTAGCACTAAACCCTTTTATTATGGAAACCATACAACAACGGCACGAACATATAACATCCATGACCGAACCGGGATTCGAACCCTGGACCCTGGTTTGGCAGTCCGGCATCTCTTGCTGGAGTGATTTGTTTAGGTAGTTTGTACATTTTTAGGGTTCCGTTAACAAAGGGTGTCAACGAGACCCTATTACTAAGCCTATATTCTACATCCATCCGTCCAACTCTAAAGGCTGTCTTCTCTTTGAATTTTCTGAATCATAAGCTATCAAACAAAAAAAGTTTCAACAAAATCGGTTCAGTAGTTTTTGCGTGATGCGCGAACAAACAAACAAACAAATAAACAATTACACAAACAAACAGACAAACAGACAGACAAAATTTCTAAAAAAAAGTCGATTTCGAGTCAGGGATACCTATAAACCATATTATCGTAATTTTTTATTGTAAATATCTTCAATGTACAGACACACTTCAGTTACAGTTTTATAATAGTTAAGATACCGTAAACTGGAAAGCGCAGCGCGCAAGGTGGACCGACGACCTGGTGAAGGCGGCGGGAATCCGTTGGATGAGGGCAGCGCAGGACCGGTCGTTGTGGCGATCCTTGGAGGAGGCCTATTTCCAGCAGTGGACGTCCATCGGCTGAGATGATAATGATACACGTATTTATGTAGATAGCTTCTATAAATACACCCTTGACCTTGAAGGAAAGAAGACAATAGATCGATAATAAAGCCTAATCAAATGAAAGTGGTCTATTTATTACTCCTGTCCAATAAACGTCGGGTAAGCTAAACATCTTGGTACAGAAATAGGCTGGTCTGTGATTTAATGTGAGGTGCGGTGCTATTAGCTGGGTTTTAATTGATGACTTAACGTCCATAGTGTTCTAATAAACTGTGGGTAGCTATACACCACTTCTTCTTCTTATCGTGTCGACTTCAAATTTTGAACAAAGTCGCTAAATAGTACCTTGCCAGAAGTGGGCAACCGATACTGCACCGTCGCTGGCGGTCATGAGCTCCTCCTGCGTGCAGGTGTTAGGGCACGCAGGGCACGATGTGAGATGGGCCATCGTTTGTGGAGCTCCACTAATTTTTAATTAGTAACGAAACTTTATGGGTGTATTCAGACCGTGAATCTGAACAACTTTCCCTAAGGAACATAGGTCGAAGTCGAAAAACGAGAATTTTTTTGGACCCTCTATACAAAATCGATAGGCCTATCCGCACTTTTATATGGGAAGTCCAAACATTTTTCTCGTTTTTCGACCCATGTTCCTTAGGGAAAGTTGATCAGATTCATGGTCTGAATACACCTTTAAAGTGTCGTTACTAATAAAAAATTAGTGGTGTATAATTTATTTTAAGTGGGCTTTCTTCTGAAGGGTAGAGGGCCGTTTCACACCGGGCTCGGTTTTGAACGCGGTGCGAATCGCCCAAAGGCTCTTTTTGAATTGGGTCTTTCGCACCGCGGAAAAGGCCATCTCCACTTGTGAGTCTCTCTCTAGTGACTATTTCCATAGCTTATAAAGAGGTTCAGCTTCTTTACAAGATTACTACTTTTTGCCCGAGACATCGTACACATGGACTTCGCGTTTATGGGTTTTTTTTGTATACCATCTTGACTTTCAGACTTTGTAACTCTATTGCCCCCTTTCAGGGGTTGAATTCTGAAAAATCCTGAATCCTGAAATCGTCCTACTTATTTAGGGCTGTAACTTTTAAACCGTATTAGCTAGACAGTTGAAAAATTCACAGAATATGCGTTATTACGACGGATTCGTCAACAAATAATAAAAATGCCTTAAGGTGGTTTCCGTCCATACAAAACGTTGTCGTATAACACTCGTAGACGGTGTTAATAAAAGTAATGTTTTATACATATATGAAAAAATTGCTTAGAAAATCTAGTTTGCGCATATTAAATAATATTTACAATTTATAATATTATTACGAAGATATCACGCTTTGAAATTATTCATACAAAATTTCAAACCCTTATATCTTCGTAATTATATTACAAATTGTAAATATTATTTGATATGCGCAAACTAGATTTTCCAAGCAATTTATCCATTTATAAAACATTACTTTTATTAACACCGTCTACGAGTGTTATACGACAACGTTTTTTATGAAATTGACAGCTCTCCAACCACCTTAAAGTTTAAAAGTTCTCAACAAGAAACTAGTTTTTATCGACTTTTTTTTTTCTCGCTCTATTGTATAAACGGTAATACATACAAGCGTCAAACTTGATGTGAATATAGAACAAACTCTACAGTATAACAAAAAATATTTAAAACCGGCCAAGTGTGAGTCGGTCTTGCATTAACGGTCCCAGAGAAAAAAAGTTTTCTGTAACTTAATATGTTGTCTTGTGTGGTGGTGTGGAACCTTCGGTGCGCGAGTAGCCCGACTTGCAATTGACCGGTTTTATTCTCTTCTTGTTTCTTTTATTATTTGTAACTAAATCCAAAATAATAATCTTCTTCTTATCGAGTGGGCTGCAAAGCCCTGGTGTCAGAGTTTATTCAAACCGCCTTACGGCCTCTGACGTGGTTTTTATGTAACGACTACTACCACCAGTGCTAGTAGCCGGGACCAACAGCTTAACGTGCCATCCGAAGCACGGAATCATCTTTCTTTTCAGACAATCAGGTGACTCAGCCTGCAATGTCCTAACCAACTGGGGAAAAACACACAAAGTGACATTTCACTAGGTGCCCCCCGTGGGAATCGAACCCACGACCTCCGTGTCAAGAGCCCAATGCTCTAACCATTAGACCACGGAGGCAGTCAAAATAATAATGACAATATTATATGCTAAAATTTCAACTCGCTATCTATTGCCATTATCTACTACGGTTCTAAAGATACCGCCCATTAGAGTTAGGGCGGACGAACGGATAGAGCGTAGGCTTTGTAATAGAGTCCCAACGGCACCCTTTTCGTAAGGAACCCTAAAAAGAGATCGGCAGCTGTAACCCTGAAGTAAAATACGAGACGCTGGTATACCGTCGAGGCCTTTTTTGAACACAAACGAAAGTGTTTTAAACTGTGTTTTAAAGTCTGAAATTAAATTATGTCTTATTTAAGGATCGGGCGGACTGTTCTCAATTACACGATTAGATTAAGTTTACTCGATAGAAAAAAATCCCAAAGTTACCCCTTTTTGTTATGTTTTTTCAATACTATGATTAAACTGATGATATTTAACTTTTCATTCTTGTACTTAACTGAATACATTAAATATTTCTAGTGAACTCAGGAGAAGTTTTAGCTTAGAAACTCCCACGAGCAAAGATATTGACGAAAAACACGTTTTTTTGCGATCCTGCTTTCAATTGGAGCGGGATGGCTAATTGTAAACTTATGCTTGCAAGAAAGAGACGCTTGCAGTGGGATAACCTAGCCTTAAGTTTATCTATGTATTAAAATACCAAAAGATAAATTCGGACTTTCTAACTGAGACCCAATTTAAGCAGCAAACTCAAAGTGCATTTGCACTTTAAATGCATTAAGTGTGAGTTAATCGGCGAGACGTCATCTCAGGAGGTCCGTAATCATCTCACCTCTGAGCTCAGCGATCCGGCCAACTTCCAGAGTTATTGAGTACAGGGAGGGATTCTGGGTTCTTATCCTAACTAGAATTAACGAAATAAATGGGCATGAGTAAGATTCTATGAAGAAAAATTGAAATTTTGTTGTTGATTGGCTAGTAATAAAACTTACATAGTTTTTAGAGGACCTTTCAAATACATTAAAAACATCACATTCGCTAGGTTGCATCGGTGCTGTGCTTTTAAAGTACGAATAACTTCTAAGGTTGTATGGGAGAAATCGATTTTTAGCGCTAAGACCGCCTTGTTTTGCATCTTCTGTATTTCTTTAAGGTATATTTTATGGAGTAAGTAATAGGTTTCAATTGAATGATTAAAAATGAGTTGATTCTTAAATATTTTGGTTACTTTTTCATGAACCTTTAGAGTCAAATATCTCAGCTCCGATGCGAAATAGGCCATAAGCGTTTATTACAATATGTTTTTTTTTTATAGTACTATAATTACATAATACCATTATTGGTGGCCGCGACTGTTAAAAATTACAATACCTTTACTCATACCCATTTGCTTTGTTTCTATCAAATCTACAGGGTGCATTCATTTGATTTATCGGAGACACCATCTACAGGTAGAACACTCCATTAAAACTGCTGCCGTGGGGAAGTGTGCCAAGAAGGTTGGCGGCGTTGCTCTTTGGATGGCGATGCTATTGCGCTGTCTGAGGTACGTGTCGATCAGCCTGGAAGCTGCTGATGCTGCCTCCGTGGTCTAATGGTTAAAAGCATTGGGCCGGAGGTCGAGGTTTCGATTCCCACGGGGGAAAGCTAGTGTGCATTTTACCCAGTTGGTTAAAACATTGCAGGCTGAATCACCTGATTGTCTGAAAAAAAAAGACGATTCCGTGCTTTGGATGGCACGTTAAGCCGTTGGTCCCGGTTATTTTATACCTGTGTATCACAAATAAATAAATTTTGTATTTATGTATTTTGTATTTACTATCTTTGGTTTTAGTAGTAATTTTATAAAAACCACGACAGAGGCCGTAAGGCGGTTTGAATAAACTCTGACTTCAGGGCTTGCTGCCCATACGATAAGAAGAAGCCTGGAAGCTATTTCTTTGAATAGTTTCCTGGCGTCTGAATACCCGGTACTCATGGTTTTTACTCCAAAAGGTGCAAATATGTAGTTCTTACCGAGGACTGCATATTTGCCGCCGGTGCACTAGCTCCGTGGATGATCTCTGGAGATGGACCGACGCAGTTACGTTCCATACCAGTGGTCTATATCGGTCTATAGAGAGCGGCCCAACTCCGTGCCTGTCTCGACTTTATCTTATAATTCAGGATTCAATTCGAATTCCGTGGAAAACGCTCTTTGAGATTAAAGTAGGAACTCAATTGCTGCGAGTGCATCTTTATTGAAGGATAATTGGTATTTTACTGAGGCATCTCAAATTATGATCCCTTTTAACTTTATGGTGTTTTAAGAATCAGCTGTTTATCTTCGAAGTATCCGCAATCCAAAATCGTACGGGTACCTAATAATAAATAAATAATAAATAATAAATAACGCTCACAGGCACATACATTGTAATGATCCCAAACTAGAAACCATACAACAACGGCATGAACATTTAACATCCATGACCGAACCGGGATTCGAACCCAGGACCCTGGTTTGGCAGTCCAGCGTGGTAACTATTACACCAACCGGGTCGTCAATAATGATTCTACGGAGGACGGTTACAAACATGAAATCCAACCAACCCATCTTGTGAATCGCTAGGCTAATTTCTTATAATCATATCATCAATCTATAAACGTCCCACTGCAGGGCATAGAGTGTATGACTTATTAAATAGACTATGTATTATTGTATACATAACCGTAGCTTAAGAATTTTATTGTAATAGTTATTAAGTCGTGTTATGTTGTAGAGTTTCTGGCCGCATCTTCTCTACAGCGACAACACGTTCCTTCGCGGTGGTAGCTTAAAAAAGATTTGAGGTTTAATAAGTGTGCTTCAAGCTCCTATATTGAATAAATTAAATTGACTTTGACTTTGACTTTATGGGCTTCACATACGCATCAGAACTTCTTCTTCAGCGTATGCAGGTTTCCTCACGAATTTCTTTCTAGATTAATAACATTAACATCATTGTACTAGGTGATGTTTTAAACACTTTCCAAATTTTAGTAGTGGATACCATTAAAGTAGTAGTAGAAGTTGGTTTTAGTAGATACCATTAAACTGAACAACTTTTACTATCGGAGCAAAACTGAAATCGCAAAAAAAAAAAACTGCTTTCATAAATTTGAGTCGATTAAGCATTGTAGTCTTTCTTCCCACAGCAGTGTTGCCAGAAGGTTACTTTTGTAACCTTTTAGGTGATTTTTAGCCCTGTCAGGTTAGTTTTAGGTTACACGATTCAAAAGGTTACTTTTAGGTGACTTTTCGGAATTTGTATAATCAATCATATTTTTCCATGAAACGGAATACTTTTTCATATTTTTTGCATTGTTTTATAACGCAAAACGTTCGTAACGTAGTGAGTGCGACTCCTAAAAACACGTTTTTCTCCGTTTTTTTTTTCTCTCGCACTAATGTATAGGTACCAAATCACGAATGATCGCTCGATCAATCAATCGGATGAAAATGCAACTGGAAATGGAAAACGCTAGCGAATGTTTTACATTTCTGAATGTCAATGGAACCGACATCTGTCGTTCATTTACCAAAGGCGAAGACTATGTTTATGGGATATTTGGATGGTCATTTGTTCGCGTCTCAACCCCATTTATTATTTTTTTTATGGTTTTATGCATCAAATGGCTCTACTTGACCCAAATGTATCGAACAGCTGATAGTTTTCTCGATTTTAATGTTGATTTATTGTTTGTTGGGCTATCGCAAGCAAGGGTCGTTATGTAACACTGCGACCATCGCTGGTCTATTGTGTTCGCCACAAGCTCAACCATATTTACGCATACGTCCGATATTTTCTTTTCATTCTCAGGTGTGCAGGTTTCCTCACGATGTTTTCCTTCATTGTTATAATTAATGATAAATACAACCGTACATAAATTCCGTAGAACTTAGTGGTACAGGCTAGGAATCAAACCGCCGCCTCATGATTGAGTCGCTAGCTCTCTTCCGTATGGACTATTATCGCTCTATAATGTTGGTCCTATAGTGAACCTTGTTTAGTTTGATGCTCTTGTTATACGTTCTCCGTGCGAAAACGAACTATAGACAAAATACATTTTAACTTAGCCGTTATTTGCTATGAGGTAAATTTCTTATTTTTCTTTAAAATACATATAAAATAAAACCTGCGTTCAAAGGAAAGCTTAAATATTTGAAAAAGTCTGTATTACGTGCATCTACTTTACTACAAGTTGAAGTCACCTTTACTAGCGACACACACCATTAATTGTCTACATAATTAATGCACCGTTAATGTTGTCTACAACATTAAGATCTTAAAATGCTACGAAGTAATTTTGTTTAGGCCAAATTGAGTTAATTAGATAAGTAATTGTAAAATATGGTGCGAATTCTCATGATTTTCGAATTCGATTTCCTTGGATTAGAAGGCACCACAGTGACATAATGAAAGACAAGCCAGTCAAAAATAAGCATATACAGGGTGTTTCATAAGTAAGAATAAATTTTTAAAACTCTTAAGGGGGTTGTTTAGACCGTCAAACTGAACAACTTTCTCTATGGGACCAACATCAAAATCACGAAAAAAAAAATTGATATCCCATACATATTTTAGCTCTAGTCGATTTGTAGAGTATGGAACATAATTTTTTTTTTTGCGATTTCGATATTGGTCCCATAGTGAAAGTTGTTCAGTTTGATGGTCTACACCACCCCCTTAAAGGTTTATTTGTATTTTTGTAACACCCTGTATATATACTATATGACCTAGTTTATTAGAGGTGAGGTGGCTCTGAAAGGGTTAAAGTCGTTCAGTAGTGTACCTCTTAACTTTTTTTTTTTTTTTTTTTTCTTACTGAAAAATACCTATTTGGTTCCGAGTTACTGTCTCAATTAGCACCTCTTTTTTTAGTTAACATTTCTTTTGTGGATGGTTTGAAATATCAGCAAGCTTGAAACTTTTTGTAATGTAACTTTTGATTATTTTTACTGATTCAAAATTTGTATTTTCACACAAAAACGAATGACATTTCTATGTAAAAATTATAGTTGGCAATGTTGTTTTGTAAAAATGTTGATGCCCTGTCCTGTAATTAGTCCGTAAGTTTTCCTAAAATAAATATAATAAAATAAAATGAAAAATTAAAGGTATCGTTTATTAAAATAAATTACTAAATCTAAAACAATATTTACATAGGTAACTGCGATGTTTGTTATTTAGCTAGAGTACACTTTTTCTAGCGTAGGTAGGTAAACTATGATACTCCAGCACCCTGCAAATCGTATCCGATTTAATTTACATAATATTGGTGCAACAAAGTTAGCACAAATTGGTTCCGTTTTGCAGGGTAGTGAGTAGCGTGCTTAATTTAAAATGTATCGAATACATTATAACAATAAAATTTACTAATAACTACTGTTTAGCAGCAACTTCGTCCGCACAAATTATATATGTACCACATTTTTAGTCTGATGATCATAAGCTATCAAACGAAAAAAGTTTCATCAAAATCGGTTCAGTATTTTTTGCGTGATGCGCGAACAAACAAACAAACAGACGGATAAAATTTCTAAAAAAGGTTGATTACGAGTCAGGGATACCAAATTAACCATTTCGTAATCTTTTTTTGTAAATATCTTCAATGTACAGACACACTTCAGTTAGTTAATACTTTCTTTAGATAAAGTGCTGGTCCGGGGATAGACCGGGGTGGCAGCGTAACTTCTGCATGGCCGTATCATATTTGCCAATTTTTACACGCGCGGTATCGTGTGCAGCATGTGCGATACAAACTTGAACAATATACAACTTCTTTCATAGGAACAATACTAAAAATTTCCGGTCTGCCAACTATCGCCCCGGTCGCAATTTAATAGGCGATTTGTTTCAATTTACGAAGAACAGAAGCACCGAAATCGCGGCATCCGGTACACTCCTACTTGAGCAGCGTGTGGCAATCAATATGTAGAAACATCGCTGCGCACGTTAGAGGTGTTCCGGCCGCTGCGAGCTTGTATAAAGCTGTTTTTCTGGCAGGATTATCCTATTCTGTGACAGAAGTCTGCGTCAAACACGAGTGACCATTTGTGGCAGATTTCTGCCATTATAGAGTGATATTTTTGAAAATTGCAGATCATTTTGAATCCTAACACGAATGATGCATAATATTCCATAGAGTTTTAACATCTCTTACGTAGTATAATTAGCATGTGTGATTTTAAAGAAATATCACTCCAGGTAGGCAGAAATCTGCCACAAATGGTCACACCACTTTACGCATTGGATAAGTTGACGTAACGGAAAGCTCGTACAATCACAACGATTTATATTTGGACTGAAAACGTTTTAAAAATGTGAATTTATTTCAGTATTTCGTAACGAAGCAAAAATAAGAATAAAATTGTATCGTGGTTCGTATTGATAAAAGGCAAAGACTAAAACAATCTAAGTTTAAAACCCTTTTAGACAAAATTGAACAAATTTTCAATTGTTTTTAGATTGTTAGTTTTATTTAATTTCTTTTGTTTGAATTCTAGTTAGTTTTAAGATTTTTAGTTTTAATTACGGTTTTCTATCCTGTGTCATTTTGAGACAATTCAATTAAAATGTTTTAATTGATTTGTAAAGGAAATTATTTAATCTTTCAACAGTACAAAAAACAATTTTCAAATATCTTTTTGTTACGACAAAATTAAACGTTTACGCTCGAACGAGCATTCCCAAATTTTTCTTCGATTTTTATGATTAATTCGCGCTCTTTTCCTTATTTCATGGACTCGTTATTTCAAAGTAAATCTTCAAAAGCACCAAAATCTTAAGCGCATAATTACGACAGGCCACATTGCGTCGAACCGCAATGCAAAAATCCGGCCAAATCGCTTCTTTACAATTTATATAAACTATGCCGGACTAGAGCGGGTAGCATTATTGTGCGGCGGATTTTCGTCCGTACGATGCGGCCCGCGGCAGATTCTTTTATATTACAAAACGTCTATAGAAAGGCCCGACGCGACCAAGTATACCTATGCGTATACCAACGCGGACCAACTATAGGGTCCTTCTTAATATGCTGACACTATTTAAAGGGGATGATCACATGATCAGACCGTCAAACTGAACAACTTCGCGAAATCGCGAAAAAAAAATCTACCGTTCCCATTGACTTACCAACTACTGGACGTAGGGTCTGCGCTCAAAAGTGTCCGAACCAAAAGAGAACTAACTACGCGACAGTCTTTCTTTGACTGGCCGACGACTGGCGTGCGGTGCGCGCCATACCGCGATGGGGTAAAAACTACGGAAGCAAAATGAAAAAGAATTCCAGCATTTTCACTGTTTATATTACTGTAAGAGCTCGGTGGCGCATTGCGGAGAGGCATGGACTCTCAATCATGAGGTCCGAGTTCGAATCCGCACGGACAACATGCCACGTACCAATGAGTTTTTCTAACTTATGTACGTATTACCGACTGCTCTCAAACGGTGAAGGTAAACATCGTGAGGAAACCTGCATATGCAAAGAAGAAGAAATTCTGATGCATATGTGAAGTCTACCAATCCGCATTGGGCACGCGTGGTGGACTAACGCCCTAACGCCCTCCTAGAGGGTAGGCCTGTGCCCTGCAGTGGGACGTATATAGGCTGATGATGATGATGATGATGATGATGATGATGATATTACTGTAGATGTACTTAGGTTTGTGTGGGTTAATTAGTATCGGACACTTTTTTCGAGAATTTTGTACTAGATCCGGCATCCATTATTTTGTATATCGATGGGCGTTCCATACAAAACTGCCTGGTCTGATCATCCCCTTATAAAAGTGTCAGCATATTAAGAAGGACCCTTTATATCATGCGGCCGCATCGCAGCGGTAAACGCGTACCTACTTTGCACACTAGAGTACCTACAGTTTCATTATACGTATTACCACCATTTTATTTACGCACATCATACTTCAAATATTTTTCTCTTAACATAATAAAACAGACTTACGCTTTTACTGCACGGAGTTAAATAAACTAAGTAGAAAATTAACTTTATCGTTTCCGTTTAATCTCTGTCAGAGTTTTCTATTTACTACATCTAGTAATCCATTAGTCGGAGTACACGAGTCACTTGGAGTTTAAGACGTGTCAGACTTTTCTGTAGCTACAGAATTAAGAACTTTTCGTAACTTTTCAATGTATTTCGTCCTGTATTTACAGATTTAAAAAACCGGCCAAGTGTGAGTCGGACTCGCGCACCGAGGATTACTTACAAATAAATAAAATAAAATAAAAATCTGGGATCCTTAGCGCGAGCCCGACACACACTTGGCAGGTTTTTAAGATAGAGCAAAAAACAAACCTTGGAAAATAACAAGATTCTTGTATGGGGACCAAATAATATTTTTTAACTATTTGTTAGCAAATCCAGAATGATACTACATACATACAACATTCTGTGACAATACCAACTCTCGTAACTATTACGGATCAAAAGATACATCCTTTTAGAGCTAGGACGGACGGACGGACGGACAGCGTAGGTGTAGTAATATCAATATCTGTATTACTAAACCAAAGGATCCTAATTAAAGATTGGAAAAGTCGGGCGGCGAGCGGGATTCGAACCCACGACCTGCCTATCTGGGGCATGCTCTAATCCAACAGAGCTGTCTTCGCCCCGCAAGCCACGACGAAATTTTCAATCTATATCTCGTCTTTAAGGGACGTCAGCGCCATCTACCAGAGTTATACAAACTACTGATTCACACGTCTAATGATCCTAAGGATCCTATTTCTTCAAGGTGGCCAAACATTTTCCTTCAACTATATTTTATAATAGTTCACTAATTTAATAAATTATTTTCACTTCATGTTGTAAATTCACTTCATATTATTATGACTAGCTCTTAAAGTTAATACCGAGGATATTATCAAAACTTCTCTTCCCCTGTGTTCTTGTTCCTGCTTTCACTGCTCATTTTCTTCTCTTTGACTCCATCTTCTGTAAATAATAAGAATTGGTTAACAAAGTATTGTAAAAACCTTAATTTCGACTGCTTATCTTGAAACTAATCAGCTGATCACTAGATTTAATTTACTAGATCACCGCAATGTAAGCCTTAATGTTGAGATAAAGAAACAAGTGCGTTCACACACGATGACGCATTGACGCAGCGGCAGACGTCAGTCCGTCATTTGTGAAGCAAGGAGTTGTATGAAACCGCACGTAGAAGCACACACGGTGACGCATTGACGCACCGGGTGTGGTTCTATGGACTGACATCTGCCGCTCCGTCAGTGCGTCATCGTGTGTGAACACACTAAATAATTGTGTATTCCTTCTTTATAAATACAGTTTCAATCCTCATTCAACCCGCGTGGCGGAGATGAAGACTGTGGCAAGATATTTTAACATAAAACAAAGATACATGCTTTAAATTAAACAAATAAATAATATCCTGATCGTTGTCTCATAGATTATCTGGTCCCATTGAATGTACCAGAATTTAGCCCGGACTTCTATTATAATGACTTGACCTCTTTCTCTCTTACAGGCTTTTAATCCCTCATTGTGGTGGGGTCATTCTTCCGCGTCTGAGCTCTCCATCTTGCCTTATTTCTGATGTCATCCTCGGACACATTGCACTCGGTCATATTACTGCGAATTATGTTCATCCATCTAGTCTTCGGACGTCCTCTTCCTGGAATCGACAGTTGTAGTGCAATATTTCCTATGGTGGCTTTCGCACGTGTCTAAACCACCTAAGCCTAAGCTCCTGAAGCTTATCTGCAATGTCACGTACACCCAGGCTACCTCGCACGTACTCGTTGTGCATTATATCGTGCCTCGTGACACTGCACATCCACCTCAGCATCTTCATTTCGGCTATTCGTACAGTTTGGACATGACTTTTCGTTGTGGCTCAAGTCTCACTACCGTACATGAGGACTGTTCTTATTATGGACTTATAGACCAGGACCTTCATTCGAACCAGCATTTTCCTATCACAGTCTCATAATGAGTAGACCACGATATAAAAAACATAATTATATTAGTTACAAACATCCAAGACTTCGGTTAAAACATTCATCATACAAATATTGGTCTCTTGCGGGGTTCGATCCCGCGACCCTTGAATCAGCAGCCGGTTTTACTACCAAATGAGCTAATCGGGCCGTCATCAGTTGTGGAGATTTGTGGTATCAGCACGGCTAGCATGCCACCCACGACAAAGCGTTTAAACGAGAAAAACGTCATGCGCGCTTTTTCAGGCATACGTACAATAATAATAATAATAAGGATGGAGGCACATCTCGATTTTTATCGTTTTCTCGGGGGTGCATACTAGCCATATTATTGGTGAGAGGTTGGGCAGGATCACAGATTATGTAATAGTTAACAGATAGTTCACTCAATTTTTCAATTTTCGAATTAAGAAACTTTGCGCTTCAGGAATCAAAAATAAAATGCGCCTTATAATAATGAGCGACGATTCACCCCCTCGGTGGGGGTCGGCCGTCAAGCATACCGAGCGTGGAGTGAGACAGGCCTGGCAGGATCAAAAAAAGCGCTCTTTTGTGTGGGAGGCAAATACCAGCTTTGGGTCCCTGAACCAGCGGAGGTCGTTTATTTACTACAGTGTCCAAATCTTGTATATATTATTAATCAGATCTTACCAAGGGTACTAGTAGGCTGAGGGTCGTTCCAGTCCTGAACTTGTCCAGCCATGAAAATTATGTAGAACAAGTTGCTCAGGAAGTAGAACGCTATGGATATAAAGAACACGTTCCGCCATTCTGATGCGCTTGTCTGGAATTGTAAAAAGAAATTTTTAAACATAGTTGTCGGCCTGCTCACCAGGAAAACGAAAGAGAAAAAAAAAAAAAAAAAAAAAAACCTGGCTGGAAACCTGTGGAAAACCTGATCATGACCTAAGTCCTGGATGTCCTCCTATGTTCTAGGACACCCACAGCACATGATAGATATCTCAGCGAGGCCGCCCCAGAAAACAAGCTTCATACAAGCGGAGCGCCTGGCCCAGGAGAAAATAGCGCACCGCCGCTAGACCCGGACCTACCATTTTGATCCTTATAAAACTCAAAACATAAAATGTTTCATTCAAAATAATATCACATGGATCGCTTTCTGACGTCATTTTTGACTCTTCCACCGCGTCGAAAGGTGTTCCGATGTAGAGAAGATGCGGCCAAAATAACTACAACACACATTTTTTGAGCAACCAAAAATATGCAAGGTACAATTACAAAAAAATATAAGCCAAATGATGAAATATTCCAATGGATTTCGACTACCATACTTGCTTGTAAAGCTTGTGTTCTGGCTGGATAACTATTCATGTGTACCCAGCGCTTCCCGAAAGCTATTATCCGAGCCCTAAGGAATGACAGGATTAAATAAAGTTGATGATGACAGTTAAACAATTTTGCGTGCAATGAATTTTGCAAAAGTAAAAACAACATGTTTTAAATAGGTACTTAGAACTTTGGTGGATGCTCTAAGGTATATTTTCATTCAGTATACGGTACACAGTTCATACATTTTTATAAGGCTGACTCATCAGTTACCTAAACATCCTAATTAAAATTCCTACAAAGGTTTATAAATAAGAATAATTATAGAAACATAACTGTGACATGATATTTCCCTACAAACGATTTTCACATTAAGGCGTATTATCCCCGGACTACGACTCTCCATACTAATCGATGCGAACGAGCGCGTGGCTCCGGTCAGAATTTTGCCGTTTTCTTTGAAAAATTTGATGATTTTTTATTAATTTCGAAAAAGTAAGAAAACCACATCATTCTAAACGGTGTTGTGAACAATATTGTAAATTTTCATTTTCTTCCGATTAAAAATGTAAGACTAAAATGGTTACAACTGGAAAAAAAGGGGTGACTTTAGATTCCCTTTTCTTCGGTTTTATTCATTAAAATCGATTTATAGAAAAACCACATCACTTCTTTTATCGTGTAGATGGTTCAGTTTATTTTTCAGCTAAAAAAGTGTCATAGTTAATGAATAAAATGGTTACAAAGTTACCCAAAAACCAGGAGGTAGCCCCTTAAGCGCTAACCGTTTACCACATTACAGTGTCACCTCTATCTAAAACAACCACTTACAACCGTTACTTGCAGCAACCCTAAAATATTCCGCAATCATCACAACCGACAAGCCAATAAACGCCCAATGATTATAGCAATAAGGGAACATTTACCTCGTCCTTAACGACGACGGAGACACTCAGGGGCGCCATGATTGAGAAAATGTTCCCACAGCCGTTCGTGATGCCCATCAACGTACTTGCGAAGTTTGGAGACAGGTCTATGTGGGAGATCTGGAAGATAATACGTACACACATAATTAAGAGGGAAAAAAATGTATCTAAAGCAAGAATGGAGAAGCTATTGAAATTAAGAAACATCATAATTTCAACAAAGAGTATGGTTTCAAATTGTCAAGTACGTGGAATCCGGTGGTTATCATGAAATGCTTCACCGTCATACTCGGGTTCAAACAAACGTCGGAGTGACACAGTGAGTACATTTTGTCGGGCTGGACCAAGTGACAAAAGTGACAATGAGTTTCGAGTGAGTTCCGATAGTAGTGGTCGGAGCAAACGAAGAAGAGTCCTCACTCTACCCCTCGTAGACAGATTTGTCTGCTCTTAACAATATACCTGCAGTCCCTTAGTCATCCCGTGATAAAGGCAGTTGTAACACTGCCGAAATATGGGGAACTTAAATATACCGAAACGCGAAATTTGTTCTCCCCTCCGGACGGAAAGCGTCCATTGTCGCCCCGCTGCGCTAAACGAAGTTGTCGCTTTCCACCTCCGTCGAGGAGAAAAATAGTATGCTAACCTCGGACAGTAAAAAAGAAAGCCTCAGCCTAAGGCCTTTCTTACTTTCCTGTCCTTGGTGTGTAATCTACTATAATTCTTGATTATGAATGAATGAATGATGAATTATGAATTGATGTACTTAAACATCAATTTATGACTTACCAAGAACCCAACGTAATGGGCACCATTGAGACCCACGCAGACGGTCAATATAGCCACAGCCAAGTTCAAATGGCCGGGTGGTAGATATGACAAGACTAGTAAGGCCGCCGCTGGGCCCCAGAAAGCTGTTGACAAGAAAATATTTGTTCAAGTATCAATCATGGGCAATCGGAAGATTTTTAGAGGTTTTATACGGGTTCATACATGCGAAATAACTGAAACTAAAAAAAAATTACCATACTACACAATGACATAATACAACGTGTTAATGAATTAACGCAAAACTAGAAAGTAGTATGTTTAGAATCGAGAGCAGAATCGAATTATCATGGTTTCAACACAGGAAATTTTTATCAAAATATTAAATAAATTGTTTGTAAAATTTTTAATTTACTGAACTCGATCTGATATTAAGTTGGACCCTTTATTGTATGGTACCAACTCCTACTTCCAATACAATAAAGAAAGTTAAGAAACAAAATATATATTCGAGAAAACAAACAGGGAATCTAATAAAAAAAGAGATACATTCAAATAAGGGTAAGTAATATTCGATATAAATACAAAGAATATATAGTTTAGGAAATATAACTTCTTTTGATATAATTTTGTTTGAAATACAGTACACTTGCTATAATAAACGTTAGATATAAATTTAAGACCTATAATTTGATAAAGTATAAAACGCATCGGATATAATGAACCTTAAGTATAACCATCACATGTTATGAAATCTATAAAGCATAACATTTAATAAATATAGCATTGATGTCATCTAGTTTTAGAATGTCTAATAATCAATGCTCATAATATTATATTTAAAAACCGCATGTCGATGTCTAAAATATGACCGCTCTCTAAGTGGTTACACTACATACCGAACCTAACCTATAGTTTTGAAGCTACCTACCTTTCTGCCCCCCAAGCAACAAGCAAGCAAGCATGCAGCGAGCAAACAATCATGCAGGGAGCAAACAAACATGCAGCAAGCAAGCAAGCATGCAGCATGCAGGCAAGCATGTTGATGCTCCGCTCGCTTCGCTCGCTCCGCTCGCTTCGCTCGCTCCGCTAGGTGTGCAACATGTTCTAACCTAACCTAACCTAGAATTTTAAAACACCTGTTTGTTTTTCTCAGGCAGGGGGCATCCGCCCCCCGCACCCCCCTCGCGGGGGGCGCAGCCCCCCTGCACCCCCCGACATGCAAGCAAGCACACATGCAAGCAAGCATGCAAGCAAGTACACATGCAAGCAAGCATGCACGCAAGCATGCCAGCAAACAAGCATGCATGCACGCACAAATGCAGCATGCATGTGACACACGTTTCGCTTGACTCCACTTGCTCTATACGTGGTCACACTACCTAAATTAACCTAACCTATAGTTTAGAAGGCAATTTACTAGTTATAAAAAAATATTTAATTGTATGTCTTTGGAGCAATACTTCAAGGGATCGTTATGTCTCATAAAATAACATCAAATGATTGATATATCAAACACATTTTATATTAAGTAATCGTTAGTAATAATCAACATTAGATATATTAAAATTATAGGATATAAGTATTCGATTAAATGTATGTTATGTTTTTTCAATATTATGCTCGTAGTTAGTATTTCTTACGAGCATTATATCATTTGAATGTTATAAAAATTGTATTATACCAAATGTTATTATACGAAACGGGACGCACCCTTCAAATAATTGTGTTTTTCTGAAGTTTTTCCTTAAATATCAAATATTGTCGCAGACGACAAAGTAAATTCGTGGAATATTACACACTCGTATGTTATGGACATAGATTGCCAACCCTATAGACTTCAAACAAAATGAGAAAATTCTATAAAGACAAACGTAAATCATAAGAGTACTATTTTTTTATCAATTGTTTAAACAATAAAATAAAAAATCCGATTGGTGTTATGTAAAATTATCACGTTAGTATTTGGCTAAGAGAATTCTATGGTAACTTCAACACCTGTTTAGCAAATGATTTCATAAGACGTTCCTAATTGAGTTGGTCGATTCTAATAGCATTCTACAGAAACGTAACATAGAGTGAATGAGACTGTAGGCGATAAAACCACGAAAAAATGTAGGTCACTGTGTCAAAATAATCATGTTAAATTAGAATTTAACTCAGAGAGAACCCACAGGAAGATATTGGGCGGTGTCTTGTGAGCCGAGAACTACAATATGTTCTGGAGACCAATCGCGCTAATGTAGAACATAGAAGTTCAAACCTCATTCAATTTCAGTTGTAATCAAATTGCAAGCCGTTACTGTTCAACTGTGCTTAATTCCATATCGCGCTAAACTTGAATTGTTTTCTATGCGATTGAAAACCTGAAACGTCTGAGGGATCTGACAAACGGCTGTCATGAGCTGTCAAATGAGTCGTTTCAGTGGAGATTTATGTAGCGCGATGGTCCCGTTTTTCAGTTTTTTTTTTATTTAATTGTTTGATAAAAACGAATTCTACAAACAACAAAAAAATTGTAATGTTTATTTATTGCTTTCAAAATCGGTCAAATTAACGAATAGATTAAATTCAACCCAAAACCCATCTGTAAGAAGCCGACTAGCCGGCTGTTGACGAAGCCTGCGTTGCGGATTCGATTTTATTTGTTCCTATATTGATTTTGAGTTAAATAAATTGAATAATGGATCTGTAAGAATGTAGAAGGAAGCTTACTTTCAATCTTTAAAGTTCAAAACTTTATTGCCCGAAATAAGTTAGTTTACATGTTGTGAACAGTTGCAATTAATAAGCATGCAATATTTTCCAATCGAGAGATTGCATGCAGAATATTAACTTTTCTTCAAAAATTAAATTTTTATAGAGAACATAGACAGGTATGCTTCTTTGGATTGGTCATGTGGAGAGGATGAGTGATACCAGATGTAGGAAATAAATATAATTATGGTGCTAATGTGAGTGCGCTCTTTCGAAGGATGTACTCTGATCAAATCGGTTATGTCCTAAAAAAGTGGAGAGGTACGGAGTAATAGAAACCGATGAGCATATTATATGAAGAGGTGTATGGATGTGAATGTAGTAGATGGCGCGCCCCGGTCTCTGCTTAAGTGCCTTACCCACTGGGAAAGAGGCGTGCCTTTATTTCTATAGGGACGTAATGATTTTGTCCCACTGCTGGGCAAGAATTAAATATTGTTAATAATTTTATAAAAAAAAAATGATTACAATCTTGTCCCATGAGTCCAATGTTCAAATAAGAGATCTATAGGGCGTGCAGTCTACGGTGATAGAAATGTGAAGTAGCAAGAAGATTTGTTATTAAATAACTATCCAAATATTAGTGTGAGGAGAGTTTTCTGCGCAATATCGTTTTATTATTGTGCTCCGAGTTTATTTTGTCGTCTGATTTCATATGAACTTAGTTTGATCTTTGAGACATCTAATCTTCCACGAGAGCTTTCTGAAGAACGTAATAAATCCTATACTTATTTTTCTTTTGCGTGATATACACATGGTAATTGTCAACGACTGCTTATTTTGAAAAGCAGTAAGGTACGCAGGATATTCATTCCAAATGAGTAAATGGGCGACATACAAACGAATTCTGGTGATATTTTCAATACTAACCAATTAAGTCAATGACATTTTTCAGAAACAATTAAAAATAATAATCTGTATGTTTGTTTATTGTTCAAAAGTCATTAATATTGTTGAATCTAATTAAATTGAGTGCATTGGTATTAAAATTATTATGTTTTATAGCCTTCTGGAAGGTACAATTTGGATTTCTATGTTGCGTAGTGATTTTTTAAATATGTTTTCAGGTAATCTTTTTGTCACTAAGTGGTACCTGTAACTGTTTAAAAGTAGGTACTATTTATAATTACTCCCTACCTCTCCTAACAAAAGTCCGTAAAATGACTGGGCTATAGGTGACCACGACGGTTAAAGATCTCGCACACACTGCTATGTACAAACTGCCGGCTACTGCTAACCACAGCCATCTTAGTATTAATAATTAGCCTCCTGAATCTTGAAAGCTATCAGAAGTAGGGTAGGATGCACTGACTCCAATCGGTAGCCACACGGTGCTGGCTTCAGAGATGTTGCCTAAGATCTTAAGGCACTTACCGATAGAATTGAAGATTTTTCTCGAAGCGCCGACGCTCATTATGTTTCTATTGACGAAGAAGTCAGACAGCCAACTGAACACGAAGCTGAGGACGTACATGGCCGCGTAGGGAAGAGCTGATAGGAAGCCGTTCTGGAAATACAGTAAGTAATTACGTAACCTACAGCATATGGAGTCAAGGATACGTAACCTACTGGCAAAGGCCCCTTTCAAGGATAAGGGTAACAGGTTTTTTTTTATCGGACATAGGCCTACCACACATTCCCACCGCTGTAGCTCCTGTAAACCAGGATCAACAGCGGCGTCCATTCACAACACTAGACAATGAGTCACAACAAGTCCGGGGATGTCTCTAATCTGTCTTGGAACCGGCAATGAATTAATCAAAGAAGATAAGGAGAGTCTATTCGCAGCCCAGTCGTGACTAAACACGCCGGCGCCGTCATTTTATTCTATTTTTATTTAATGGCGTTTCCTTGTTAGATTTCGCCAGTTGTTGTAGATATATATTGCTATTAGATGTTGTACGGTAATAAGATATGGCGATCTCAAAACCCCGTTTTTAAACAAAACACACACTCGAAGCCGCCATAAAACAGCGGCGCCACGTGGCTGTCAAAATCGCAAGCCGACGAAACGTCTACTTGTTACCCCCTCAGCCACCCGACTCCTCGGCGCCGTCATTACTCACCTCTCCCTCTTCCAACATAAAAAAAAAATTAATAATTATAAAGTGATCCCATTTAGATTTCAAAACTTTCAACTAAGGTTTTCCGTTGCAATAAAGACTTGAAATGCGGAGTTGTAACCTCGTAACTGGTAAAGTGCAAGGTTCTGCATCATCATTCTGTCGTCATTCACTGATGAACATGAACATAGGCCTCTCCAAAGGGGCGTCACAAAACTTTAGCCTCATCCAATCCAATCGCTCCCCGCAAAACTATCTGAGCGTCAATCCAGCGCTGGGGAGCTGTCCCACACTATCTGCCAGTTTGTGCAAGAATAGACCTACCTATCAAATTAGTCTAATTGACTTATCCCTGCACGTCTCAATCCTGGTTCACTTGCCTCCGTTTCAGTGGAACCTCAACTGGTTGTATTCTTTAAAACAGCATCCTCTGACAGGGATTTGACCCCTTACTTAGCTCCACCAAAACTGGGCTCGCGTGATTTTGCCTACTAGTTCTTACCCACATTCATAGCCGCTCGCTTGCCCCGTAAACTACCACTTTACATGGATTTTGTACTCCAAATTGCCCCGTCAAGTACCACTTGACATGGGGCCTTCGCTCCCATCCTCAATATTATTGAAATATGCCTGTCTCTGTTTGTTTAAGGTCTATTTGTATTATCTATCTCGCTTCTCTGTAAAATTTACTCCAAATTGCACGTGTCAAGTATCACTTGACATGTAGGCACAATCAAAAAACCGAGCCGCGGCGCGGCGCGGTGGCAGGTAAAACAAATGACGGGGCAATGTAGGGTGTTCGTCAAGAGCCCGTCCGGGCAATCTAGCGGATAAGAAGCCAATCAATATCTTGAAGTGGAACTTATAGAGGATGGCAGTGATGATTCGTATAATCGAATAAAATACTTACGCTCTTAATATTAACACCAAGAACTTTGTCCATGTAGGATGGCATCTCAGTCAAAAGAGTCCAGAAGCCCAAACTTTGACCACTGTGTGCCAGAATGATGGCCCAGAAAGGAAGAGATGTCCAAATACTTTTCCATGGAGTCTTCAGATTCTGAAACAAGATAACTATATGAATCACAACAAAGCAATAGATGCTTACAAAGATTAATAGAACTGAGTACAGCTGCGATACTCGTAGTTTTGTCAATATTGCCATGATTCCGTCTTCGAATCTAATAGACCACCATACATATTAGTTATTACAGTGGGTGTCGTGTGTGACGACTAAGGGATAAAAATTCTTGCGTATTGCTTTTGTGTGCAATAAAGGTACTCATCCACCTGATACGTCATTCCATCTTGAAACCTTCAATATACCTACTATAAGAGTGAGCCTTACTATAGTTATACCAGTATTTTTAACTACTTACTCGAGGTTTTGCGTCTATGTAGCATGTAAGAGAAAATGTATAAAGTTTTAGCATAAAAGCTCTGTTTTAAAATCCATCGAAAATGTTATGGCACTTTTAATAAATATTAATGGACGAATATCGGAGGATTCGAGGGTAATCTTCAGGAAATTTCAGACTATAAAACGGCAATTTCATGAGGTTTTTATATCACTGATGCTTTGATATTAACATAAACCTTGCACCTGCTACAAAATACGTAAAAACAATACTTCCTACTTTACGAGTAGTAATAAAAATAATTTGACGTCGTTCAAAGTCATCAAATCGAACAATACTCAGGGGATAAAGTCAACTTTTACTTCACGAAGAGTACTACTTAGAAAATAGGCGCCTTAGGGACAAGAAGCGAACTATAACTGGATTAAGTTAAAAGCAAAACTATAACTGGTTGATTGTCTAAAAATAGAAGATAATATTGTATTTTTTTTTAAATCTTTATTTAAGAGCTTGGCCTGAGGCCAAGAGCGACAGCTCTGTGGGTTTTTCTGTTAATTAAAAAAAAAAAACAGTAAATACCAAATGAAGAAATAGAAAAAGAAATAACTACAAATTTAGAGTTTTCTTGTAAATGGAGTATAGTTGTTGTATATTATAGTTTACTTTGATTTTAGGTACTTAACGTAAAAAGTAAAAATTGCACAATAAGTTAGTGCTTCAGTATTGTTCTATCCATAGAGAAATTACACGCTCCCCTTCTATCTTTTTTTTTTTTTTTTCCTTAGCCTGTTTCATCCCACTGCTGGGCAAAGGACTCCCCCCTTATATTTTTTGTATAGGGTTCTATCTAAAGCATATATTTTTTTGTAGGTTTTGCCGAAGCATAAAAAAAAACAAGATAACCCAAACGTTTCCGAAGCTTGAACAGAAAATTTGGGTTGAGCCTCATCTGCCAGCACCGAATAGCATTATTTCACGCTCTATCCTTTTCTGTCGCTCTGGAACGTCATAGGCAAGAGCGAGAAAGGACGCAGCACTGCCGGTGCAGCCGGGGGCGAACGCATTCCCGCTATCTTTCTCGCCCTAGCAAATGACGTTCCTGAGCGACAGAAAAGGATGGAGCGACGAAAAAATTCGATTCGTTGCTGACAGATGAGGTTCAACCCTAACAGAACAGAAAGAAAACCCACCTTCTGCTGATTAATATCAACAGATCCAGCAGTAGTCTCAATATATTTCCTCTCGTCTTTCGAGATCCACCTGCTGGTTCCAGGAGTAGAGTCGCCGAGGATGATCCACAGGAGAGCCCAGGAGATGCAGGTTATGCCGGCTACGTAGTAAACTGAAGGCCATCCCCAGGAGCTGTCGGAGAGGACCCCAGCCAACATCATCTCGATTATAGTTCCCAGTTGGGCACCTGTTGAGAATTATGCAATAAAGAGAACTCCAGTAACAAGTACCATTCAGTCAGCATCAACATCCATTTTAAGTTCTCTACATATTGATAGATATTGATCTTGATTTCATAATACGATGAAGCTATAAGTTTTAATTGGGATAGAATCGACAGTAATTAATGTGATTGGATGTTTGCATTGGTTCACTGATGAGTGATGATATCTTGCTCAGTGCTGTGCTTCTTGCTTTCAATCCCTTTCAGCAATCTTTTGCCATATATACCTATACTTCTTTAAACAAAAGGTGGCTGTCCTCAATTTACCAAATATAATTAATGACCAAAACTATTTCTGTATTTAGCTTACCAGCGTAGACAATAGTGCCCATCCGACTGCGTTCGGTAGCGGGAGCCCACTGGCCGATCAGACCGTGGAGGCAGGGGTATAGTAGACCCTGAAATAGGCCCATGACGATACGGCATGCGCAGACTGCTACCCAGCCACCCTGAGAACAAAACAATGTGCCTTATAAAATTGCATATTTTAATACAAATACTTCTACACCAATCCAAAAATTATGCACCAAATGTGATTTAAGTGAAAGTTTATACATGAGTTTATACAGCGCCGCCGGCTTGCCTATCTTAATCTTGTCACAAGCACCTTAACCATTTTTTTCCACCTATCTGTTTGGGAAGTAATTGAGGTACCATCTGTAAGAAAATGAACTGGAAAACTTTTTCCAGTTCTTTAGATTGGTCTCTTTCAGGTGGTATCCCATTTACTTCCCAAACATATAGGTGGAAAAAATGGTACCATAAAAATCATCATGGTAAAGGTACTTGCAGCAAGATTTTGCTAGGCAATCCGGCGACGTTGAAAGCATAAGCATATGCTCACAACTATATTCTCCGAGGGGGTAGTCAGAGATATTTTGAAAACCTCAGAACATCCACGTTTCACCAGTAGTACCGAAACTCTGTCCAGTGTGACGAGGGGTGAGCCCGTCGCCACTTATAATGGACAGTGTGTACAATACAATGCCTCGAAATTGAAGCATGCAGGTTTCCTCACGATGTTTTCCTTCACTGAAAAGCCAGTGGTCCTCATTTGTACGAGTCGGCCTGAACGGGGATCGAACCATCCCCTCTACGGTCGGGTCTTGGGCTATTCAATGACAAATAAAATAATTATAGATACACACAAATAACAATACACATAAAAAAAGACGAAGAAGAATGGTCATAGGTCTACCTCTTATTTCTGGAGTTACCACCAGACAATGAAGCCCAGCGAGAGAAGGAGTAGAACGATCAGCTTCAAAAATATGGCACATTAGTTCTCCTACATGTTTAAATGTGTGGAAAGAAAAGAAAGAACCCAAATTGTCTGACAACATTTCGCTAACCTCGGCGGGCTGTCATGGTTAAAAGATTTTATTACAAAAAGAAGCAAAATTAAAAATTTTGAAAAAACCTGCGACGGTAATCGAAAAAGGATTAAATAATTTTTTTGCAAATCCCTCGACTAAAAGAAAATAGGTAAGTAACGAAAGATAATAAACCAAAACCTAGAAAATCCGTCGGGGCTGCCATTTCATGCCTATTTCATTTTTGATTTGATTCATGAACTAAATTTTTTCAGTTTTATGACTATAAGCATATTATGCTCACGACTACATTCCCCGAGGGGGTAGTCAGAGATATTCTGACACCTAAGAACATCCACGTGTCACCAGTAGTAACGTAAATCAGTTTTATGAGTTTGTGTCCAATTGAAATTGGGAACAGATGGCAATGGCAGCCCTCGACGGATTTTCTAGGGTTTGGTTTATTATCTTTCGTTACTTACCTATATTCTTTTAGTCGAGGGATTTGCAAAAAAATTATTTAATCCTTTTTCGATTACCGTCGCGGGTTTTTTCAAAATTTTTAATTTTGCTTTTTATAATAAACTTTTTAGAGAATTCCTACATAACCGTCTGCAAACACCCTCTCACCCTAAACGCATATAATTTCTCCATCCAGTCGTGGTTAAAAAAGAGCCTAAATATGGTTTACCTACTTACTACGTGCCTCCACAAAGTTTCCGACGATGTTCTTCTGGTCCATCGTCAGGCCATCAGCAGTTTATGTTCAGAAGCTACTCACCAAATGCTATCAAACGAGCCCAAATATGGTCTCCTAGCTATTCGCCTTCACAGAGTTCTCCACGATGTTGTTCTGCTGCATCACACTCTCAGAACTTTACGTACAGAAGCTACTCACTAAACGCTATTAAAAGAGCCCAAACACGGTCTACTAGCTGTGTGCCTTCGCAGAGTTCCCCAAAATGTTGTTCTGCTGCATCACCAGACTCTAAGACGTTCATGTACTGAAGCTACTCACCAAACTGTATCAAAACAGCCCAAATACTGTATACTAGCTATGTGCCTTCACAGAGTTCCCCACGATGTTGTCCTGCTACATCATAAGACCCTCAGACGTTCATGTCCAGAAGCTACTCACCAAACGCTATCAAAAGACCCCAAACACGGTCTCCTAGCTATGTGCCTTCACAGAGTTCCCCACGTTGTTCTTCTGCTGCATCATAAGACCCTCTGACATTTACGTCCAGAAGCTACTCACCAAACGCTATCAAAAGACATCAAACACGGTCTCCTAGTGATGTGCCTTCACAGAGTTCCCCACGTTGTTGTTCTGCTACATCATCAGACCCTGAGATGTTCATGTACAGAAGCTACTCACCAAACGCTATCAAAAGACCCCAAACACAGTCTCTTAGCTATGTGCCTTCACAGAGTTCCCCACGATGCTTTTCTGCTCCAACACCAGACCCTCAGCAGTTCATGTACAGAAGCTTCTCACCAAACGCTATCAAAAGAGCCCAAACACGCTCTACTAGCTACGTGCCTTCACAGAGTTCCCATCAAAGTTGTCCTGCTACTATCATCAGACCCTCAGACCTTCATGTACAGAAGCTACTCACCAAACGCTATTAAAAGAGCCCAAACACGGTCTACTAGCATGCACTTGATAAAAAACCGGATCAGCGCCCCCTGGTGGTTTGTCACAATCAAACCTATCTAAGAATAATTGCAAATAAACCTCAAGCACTTTAAAAAAAACCGCATGTAAATCGGTTAAGCCGTTTCGGCGTAAATGCGCAAAAACTCATTTTGACGTTAGAAAAATGGTTACTGCAGCGCCCCCTGGCGAGTTAATATCGTATCACCTATCTAAGAACCATCGCTAATTAATTACGAACCCTTTACAGAAAACCGTATCTAAATCGGTCTAGCCGTTTTGGAGATAAATGAGAACATTGGATTTGCACAAACAAACACACAAACAAACAAACAAACAAACAAACAAACAACCTCTCACCCTAAACGCATACACGTTCTCCGTTTTGTCGCGGGTAAAAACAAACGATAAATTGAACAAGAGGCAACGTAATGGTATTCACATTTTTCAACTTTTAATATACAATGGAATTTCAGATTAATTCATTTCCACCCCTTCTATGTTTCATTCAATCTCATTTGCATTGAAGAATAGCACTCGTATAATATACCATCAAACCAATACTAAGGGAGGTTACACATCATAATATTATACCAGTTCGAAAAAAGAAATTATTTATTATTTTAGGTCCGTAACATATTGTTGTGCCGCTTTTATCTTTTCTCTGTATTTTAATGTTTATGTTTTGGTGTCATATTTTTAAAGATTTATTTAATAGAAAAGTTAAAAGATTTTTCTGAGTGAATTCGTTACATCCTGGGCTCGCCATATCACAATCTGGCAGCACAGAATCGCATTTATTCACGTTCTATCTTGTTCTGTCGCTCAGGAACGTCATTGGCTAGAGCGAGATAGATCTCAGCACTGCCAATGCTGCCGCGTGCGATCGCATTCCCATCTTTCTCTCCCTAGCAAATGACGTTCCTGAGCGACAGAAAAGGATGTAGCGACGCTAAAATTCGGTGCTGGCAAATGAGGTTAGACCCTACAGAAAACAATCACCGTAAGGCTGCATATAGCTACTCAGCTCAAATGTAAGGTACAGCAGATTACTTTTACCCTCAATTTTTTTTACGTAGCCTGTTCAATGTCCCACTGCTGGGCAAAGGCCTCCCCTTTTACTCTCCAATCCTCTCTGTTGTGTGCAACCTCAGGCCATCTCTCCAAGAAGACATCCATGTTATCTTAGTCCCCTTTTTCTGGGTCTACCTCGACGCCGGTGACCGTCCTGGGGAATCCAGTCTGTGGCTCTATAGTAAATGTTTTTCAGTTTGATGGTCTAAACCACCCCTTTTAACATGGTCACACCTTTCTGATACACCGTGTAACGTAGACCTATAACGTAAGAGTCACACTCACATCTGATCTGAGACTCTGAGTGCAACGGCGCGGAAGCGCAATTTACAATAAAGCAAATTGAAATGTCTATTTGATGGCGAGAATTCACATTGCATGTGATTTAAACTAGCGACTGCTCTACCATTCGCGGAGTGCACTTGCCGGCATCGTTTGCGGTCGCATACGCACGCTCGGCTTTCGCGGAATGCTTTTGGTCGCCTCGCCACCGAGGTGCCGACGTCGTTTCCCGAGAACAGAAACGCGGGAAGTAGACGAATTCCTTGAGCATTCGTGGGAATCCCACCACATATTATGAGCAAAGACTTTCAAGAGGTAAAGCTTCTAAGGAGGATTTTGCACTGGTCAAGCTGGTACTTCCACAGACGGCGTGTGAGCATGTGTAAGTGATCCCACAGTGCACACTCTCAGTCGGTCGCTCGACTCGCTCCATGTGTGAATCATAATTTAAGCCCAGTGACATCTGAATCTGTTACTTCTTCTTCTTATTGCGAGTCATCCGAAGCACGGAATCATCTTTTTTTTCAAACAATCACGTGATTCAACCTGCAATGTCCTTAAATAACTGGGGAAAAACGAGCAAAGTGACATGTCACTAGGTTTCCCCCTTGAGAATCGAACCCACAACTTCCGTGTCAAGAGCCTAATTCTAGTTTTAACTATTAGACCATGGAGGTAGTTACTAGCCCGCGCAAAGTGAAGACTTGTAATCGACCCAATTGGGTCTTCTTTCAAACAGTCCGCGCAAGCAATGCTACGGGTGATACGGCTGTGGCGCGGCACTTATTTTCTATACTTCTTGTTTAAGCCTCTTTAAAGTATCACCGACCCAATCGTATCATGTACGCACACCTTTCCTGACATTTCTTGTAACAAATCTGACCAATTTTTCCGGATCGCCCGCAGCCTCGTAAAATTCATTCATGTGATTATTTACCTTCCGTGGATTACGCCGGTTTTTATCTCATGTTTGTTTTGGTTCCTGCATACGGAAGTCATGATAATGAAAACTCACGTTAAAAATTTTTCTCGCTTATACAGGGTGACATTTATATCATTAGCATCCTTTTAAACTAAGAGTCTACCCATCAAATTAAACAACTTTTACTATGAAAGCAAACTAATAGGAGCAAAAAGTTTCCGAATGCAAGCATTGCAAGCAACAGCAGATTTTTTTCTGCTTCTATCAGTTGGCTCCCAAAGTAAAAGTTGTTTAGTTTGATGGGTAGAGCAATGGATATCAATTCCACCTGTAATATTTAAAGGGGTGATTTAGACCATTAAACTGAATAACTTATTCTTTGGGACCCACGTCGAAATCAGGAAATAAAAATCCATCCATTTATGCTGTTCCATAAACTGCAACCAACCCAAAACTAGACGCCGTACTTTCTAAGGTCGATTTCTATAATATGCTCTCCTGACATTTCAATCCTCCTCACCTATTTCTTATTTTTTTAAACTTCTATACAGAAAACAAAATATTATTATTAAGATCCCCACCCCAGTTAAAGATAATGTTTTGAACACAAACCAGTGATCCGTGAAGCGACGTATCGCGTGTCAAAACAAAACAACACGGAATTGTTGTGAAAGCTCCGCGTCATCCGCTCCGTTCACAAGAAAATGTTATCTTTACGAACTTGATGTGGATACACTCGTGTTTTGATTCAGTGGGTTGAGTTCACGTTGAGTCAGTGACTGACGACAGTTCAGGCGAAAAAACTGACTGTATACACGAAGAATACTATGGACGCTGGGTCTAGTACAAAATTCTCGAAAAAAGTGTCCGAGACTAACCTACACAAACCTAAGTACGTATGTGTATAGTAATATAATCATTGAAAATGCTGAAATTATTTTCATTTTGCTTGCGTAGTTTTTACCAGTCGTCGACCGTTCAAACAAAGACTAATCGCGTAATTACAAATTAGGTATCTTGAAGGCCTCCGCTCATTGCAGCGATATTATCGCTGAGATTTTGCGATAATTGTTCTCAGTACATTTTGTATGAGGACGCGCGCGATTCTACACACTGCCGCGATATTATCGAGCGATAATATCGCTGCGATTTTGCGATAATTGTTGAGAACAATTATTATAGTAGTAATAGTACATTTTTTATGGGGACGCGCTCAATCCCACACACTGCCGCGATATTATTGCAACCTGACGCAATCTCTTTCTACTACATTCAGTGAAGGGCGCATGCGTGACGCGAATCGCGGAATCGCTGCAGTGTGTAAGGTGTCGCGATATCGCTGTCGATAATATCGCTCGATAAAATCGCTCGATAATATCGCTGCAATGTGCGGAAGCCTTTAGGTCTCTTTTGGTTCGGACACTTTTGAGCGCGGACCCTTCGTCCAGTAGAAGTCAATGGTATACAGGGTGAAATTGATATCACTAGTATCCTTTTGAACTAAGAGATTAACAAATTTTTACTATGGGAGCAAAAAGCTTTTTTAAAGATGGTTTTGCTCTTGACCTCAATGTAGCCCTCAGTCAGATAGAAGCTATGGATCTTTTAGCATGGTTTTTGACAACGCCAAGAAGAAACACTTACTACCATGTCTGTTATTAATTATTATTGTATAGCGTCCTACATAATAATATGATACCGTTACACTGAACAACTCTCTCTCTATGGGGCCAATATTAACATCGCGAAAAAAAAACAGCTGTTCTTTAGAAAGCAGATTATTTTCGCGATTGCGATGTTCATCTCATAAAGAAAGTTGTTCAATTTGATTGTCTGAGCGTCCCCTTAAAAACCGTCGGCCTATCGCCCGGGTTTCCCCGGATTTGTCCTAGTTTTAAGGGCGTCCGTGGGTGTCCGGGCGGGGCGGGGGAAACCCGAACACTTTTTGTGTCCTGGTGAGACCCGATAATTTTATGCATAATTGTAAAAAAATGTTTGTTTCATCCACAAAAATAAACTCGATTTCGGTCTAAGCATAACAATCGAGTTGTTATGTAGCAAAATCGTGAGTTCGTTTCGCTCGCTTCAGCTCTTATTTCATACATAGCGACCTCGATTTTGGCATGACCTGGAAATGCACTATAATATTTCGCAAAATCTCGAGCTCGCTTTGCTCACTCCTGGTATTATTTGAGTCGTATTGCAAAGTATTGATATAATATGAAAATCTCGAGCTCGCCCCTGGTTTTTGAATAAATTTAGTCGTATATTACAAAATCTCGAGCTCGCTTCGCTTGCCCTATTTTTTTTCTATTTATCGTCATTGTCCGGAGAAAATTTTAGATTTTACTGAAATATCCTGGGTTTTTGACGTCTTTGTCCGGTAACAGCAATTTTGGCCGTGGCAGCCCTAAGAAGGAGCCATGTATAGTACTCACCTTACCAGCAGCGTACGGCACAAACAAGTTAGCGATTCCGGTAAACAGCATAGACGTGAAGATGAAGTACTTCCCGCCGTACCTCCCCGCCAGGATACCGGCCGGGATCTGCAGCACGATGTAGCCCCAGAAGAATGAGGAGAGCACTGTGTCCTTGATCCCTCGGTCCCAGTCGAATACCTGCGATGGAAGAACGAAATGTCAGTTCAGTGTTATAATACATTACATGTTGTTCTGTTGATGTTTCGTTGTATTTGTGTATTGTAAACTTTTTGAAGCACTTAAATTTTCTTTTCTCCCCACCAGACGGAAAGCACAGCGGAAAGCGTCAATTTTCTTCCCGCTGCACTAAATGAAGTTGCTGCTTTCCACCTCCGTCGAAGAAAAAATTTGTATACTAACATTTTTCACTTTACACATCATTTAAATGTTGTAATTTATGCTAATAAAATCACGATTGAAAAACTTTGATAAAAACTAGTTTTTTGCTGAGGTTTCCTCTCTTAATTTTTAACTTTTTGCCTTTTTTATTATTTGTTAGCAAATCCGCCGTAATACGAACATTCTGTGAAAATTTCAAGTGTCTAGCTATTACGGTTCAAAAATTACAGCCCTAAATAGGTAGAACGGACGGACGGAAGGACATCGTAGGCTTCGTAATAGGTTCCCGTTTTCGCCCTTTGGTTTCAACCCTAAGATTGAGATAATGAATTGTTCGAAAGATACATGTGTAGAAAAGGAGTGAACGCTGAAATGACGGCCGAAAGAGATGAGTTGAAGAAGACTACAATATTGCGCCGACACCAAGAAATGGGATAAGGGTAGAAAGAAGAATGTGCTAAAATGAATTGTTCCCATAGAAACCTGCAATAGATTTCCTTACCCCAGATGGGACATATTAATATCTGGGAACCAGAACGAGCCACGAGCGATATTCATCGCACTGCCGATCGAAAATTAAATGCCGAAGTCGAAGCGTGATTCATAGAACCAATCAGAGCAGCTTGCTGGTCTAGGACGTGATATCGAAGCGTTATCATTGGATTTGAAGTGCGGTCATAGAATTTTATCCGCGCCGACGACGAAGCCCGAATACTAATCCCTTAGGGCAGGGTAGGGTGACCAGTGGTTTGCTGATTCTTAAAAATTGTGTCGGTGTTTTGACTGGATTTACTGGGATTTACAGCAAATGTGTAAATTCATTTTGATATCAATCGGTAGTATCAGTACAGTCAAAACTCATAAACGGTCAAAGTACTTTTGTCTGCAAAAATCAGTCAAAAGTGGTTTTGACCGATGCCCTTTTAGTCAAAATTATTTTTTCGAGTGGACTAAGTAAACAGTAGCAATTCGGTTCTGGCAAGTGGTCGCAATAACCTAACAAGTTCGTTGCTTCTCTCCTCGCTAACATAACCAACTGACTTAGATTTATACTGATTTTATACCTACCTTTTTAAATTAAGTATAAAGCTTGCTTGTTGAAAATAATACCTTCTTGGTACAGCATGGAGGAATCACTTTCTCCAATAACTCATAACCAGTGATCGGAATCTCGGGGCATTTTTTGAGCATACAAGTTTGGATACGCCTTGAATTTCCCGGAAATATCCGGATTTAATAAATATGGATAAAAATTTCACGGGATTTATTGGGATTACCTATTTAGATGTCAAGAGACGTTTTTTAAATCAAGAGTATTAGCAGCGCATACTAGAGGCCGCGACTTTGACACACGCCGCCTGGTACTTTTAACATGTACCGCGCTTAGGTAAATATGTTGACCGTTATTAAACAATGATATTAAGTAACTAGATTAGTAGTTAGGGCACCAAAGCGTTGCCACTTCGAAGATGTCTGCAGGCTTCTTTGACTTCAGTTCAGGCGTTTATCTATGGTGAGCGGATATATCCGTGACGTATAAATTAAGCTACCAAAATGGGGAAATGCGCCGTAAAAATTTGTAAATCACAGTCGGAAAAGAATAATAGGGGAAGTGGTGTTACTTTTCACAAGTAAGTTTACTATATTTTGTTAAGATTATTCAAAATAACATTAAAAAACAAAATAAATTTTTCACGCACTGTTTTTGCCATCAGTGTTGCAAGTAAATACCTACGATTTTGATTTTCCCACACTGTTGGGAGTTTCAGTACCCTCTTCGTTATTTCATACAGGGTTAAGTTTTAATCAGTCCGGATAACTTTACCATTCATTCCCCTAATCAAACAGAACAACTTTCACTACAGAGCCAACATCGAAATCGTGAAAGCAAAATCAGCTGTTTCATACAAAACTACAGTACCGACCGACTCGACTCAAATGTATTGGACAGCTGATTTCTTTTTTCGTGATTTCGAAGTTGACACCATAAATAAATACCTAAATATTATAAATCTTTATTTGCATAGTCAAAGTGAAGAGATTACAATATGGTGACGTTATTCGATCTGGGCTGATTAAACATCAACCCTGTATAATATGATATATTACTTAAAGTTTAATTATACCTAAATCTGTTCAGAACACACAGAGCCTATATATTCAAGTTATAATTCAGGTAATAAATTCATTAAGTTCAGTAATTAATTCTGGGGAAATTATTTCTAACCACAACTGTGGACGTATTTACTGACGTTTTTAAAATAATAACGTCTTTCTTATTTCGTCGTAATTTTTTTGACGGCAGAAGAAACGAGACAAACCTAGTTTACTTTGGCGTATGCATCGATTTCCAAGCTACATCTTTGAAACTCTAAAGTGGTTGCTCATTTTTGAGTATTGTTTTCAAGAAGCTATCCCTCTAGTATTGTTATTAAATCACCCAGGGCAAAATCTCAATAAAATCAGTCATTTTAATGTTATTATTGGATCCCAAATTACTTTTTCGAGATTTCATTACCATATAAAATAATGTTTTGTTGCCGTTGTACTTGGCCGTCTAATTAAAATTCTCTAAAAATGTTTAAAATGTTGGGACTTAGGACTAAAATGAAACGATACTTAATTTCATTAAAATTTAAGTTTGTGGCATCGTTCGCCAAATTGAATTGCTGGATAGAAGAGGTCTCCCCACGCCCCAAAAAAAATTATGCACCACGCAATTTTTTGGTGTTTTTCTCAAAAAAGTTCGAAAGTCAGCATTTAAGCTGGAATAAAAAAAAGTTGTGTGTACAACACATATTTTTTTTTTATTTGACTGTCTGATGTTGTACGGTTCTATACACATTCAAATTACATGGATGCGACCTCTAATTTTTTTTATGGACCTTATTTTTATTCGGAAGAAGAAAAATAAAAACTAACAATACAACTTTGAGTTACAATTAAAAAGAATCTAAAAGCGCTCGAGATCTTCTGATTTTTTTAAGACTAATTTATGTTTATAGAACCGTACAACATCAAACATTAAAATAAAAAAAAATGCGTGTTTTACACACAACTTGTCTTTTTATTCCAGCTTAAATGCTGACTTCCGAACTTTTTTGAGAATAACCAAAAAATTGCGTGATGCATATTTCTTCTTCTATTATTATTATTTCTTCTTTCTTCTATCCAGCAATTCAATTTGGCCAACGATGTCACAAACACCCTGATTATAAAAAAATTAATGAAATTAAGTATCGTTTTATTTTACTCCTAAGTCTCATTTTAAACATTTTTAGATAATTTTAATTAGACGGCAAACTACAACGGCAACATAACATTATTTTATAATTATGGTAATGAAATCTCGAAAAAGTAATTTGGGATCCAATAATAACATTGAAATTGGTTAACCGACTGATTTTATTAAGATTTTGTCCTGGGTGATTTAATAACAGTGAGCTTATACAATACTAGAGGGATAGCTTCTTGAAAACAATACTCAAAAATGCGCAACCACTTCAGAGTTTCAAAGATGTAGCTTGGAAATCGATACATACGCCAAAGTAAACTATGTTTGTCTCGTTTCTTCTGCCGTCAAAAAAATTACGACGAAATGAGAAAGAAGTTATTATTTTAAAAACGTCAGTAAATACGGCTACAGTTGCCAGTGGTTAGAAATAATTTCCCCAGAATTAATAACTGAATTTAATGAATTTATTACCTGAATTGAACTTGAATATACAGGGTCCAACTTAATATGCTGACACTTTTTTAAGGGGATGATCAGACCATGAAACTTAACAACTTTTATGGGACCAACATCGAAATCGAGAAAAAAAATCAGCTGTCCCATACAAAACTGCAAACCGACTCGAGCCAAATGTATGGTACAGCTGTTTTTTTTCGCGATTTTGATGTTGGTCCTGTAGAGAAAGTTGTTTAATTTGATGGTCTGATCATCCTCTTAAAAAAGTGTCAGCATATTGATTATAGGCTCTGTGTGTTCTGACCAGATTTAGGTATAATTAAACTTTAAGTAATACAGTGTGTTTGGAAGCGGTGTGCAAATATTTAACGGGATGATAGTTGACACCACTTAGAACATTTTGAGCCATACATGTCTTATACGAAGTCTGATTGTTGATTTTTAAATGCAATTTTTATTTTATTTTTTGAAAAAACCCGATTTCTGACAGTTAATTGCCATGCCAACAGTGTATTTATGTTGGTATGTTAATTGTTTTATTTTTTTGGGGTTGTCAGATGTGTATTTCTAATCTAATAAACCAAGTTTCAGGCGCCTGTGTTATTGGAAAAAAATTCTAGTCGCTTTCGAAGTCGTAAAAACTTTTAACATTTTAACAATACTGTGAAGTTTATGGCAATTATAAAAATAAATAAAATAGTCTCGATCGTTCAAACTTTTTTAAAAACATTGGCCTTTCTTTCAAGGTATCATTTAAGCTGATATCTTAGCAATTTTTTAGAATTAGAGGTTAAAAACCAAATTGAAAGAGATTAAATTCGATTTTTAAATGGACAAATGAAACAACATTTTTGGTAAAAATACTTGATGATTCATTTTCAAAATGTGTACCTCTATTTCCTACACACTTTTTTTACTTCGGTCGTTGTTATTTTGTAAAAGAGATCCTTGGCTACTCCATCCCGAGATGTGAAAACCACGGGGTCAGGTCCGAGGACCGTGGGGGTCAAGAGATGGGTCCCCGGACTTGACACCCGTGGATTTTTACATCTCGGGACGGGCCCTGGAGCTCTTTTGGTGAGGAGGTGAAGAAATTGCAAAACGGAAGGAGCTAATCCGCAAAATTGAAGATATTCAATTTCAAAAAGCTGGAGATAAAAACTAAAAATAACAACGACACATTTTGAAAATGAATAATCAATTATTTAACCAAAAATGTTGTTTCATTTGTCCATTTAAAAATCGAAATTAATCTCCCTCAATTTGGTTTTTAACCTCTAATTCTGAGAATTGCTAAGATATCAGCTTAAATGATACCTTGAAAGAAAGGCTAATAACTGAGCATGTTTTTAAAAAGGTTTAAACGATCAAGGCTATTTTATTTATTTTTATAATTGCCATAAACTTCGCAGTATTGTTAAAATTTTTAAAGTTTTTACGACTTCGAAAGCGTCTAGAATTTTTTTCCAATAACTCAGGCGCCTGAAACTTGGTTCATTAGTTAATACACACCTGACAACCCAAAAAAAAAAAAAAAAACAATTAACATACCAACATAAATAGGGGCACTGTTGGCAATTAACTGTCAGAAATCGGGTTTTTTTCAAAAATAAAATAAAAATTGCATTTAAAAATCAACAATCAGACTTCGTCTAAGACATGGATGCCTCAAAATCAGGGACCGAAAATTTTCGGTAACCTTTATTTAAATGTTACCTTTATCGAGGTAACAACCGATTTTAATACCGGTAACCTAAATATGACCTTCAATATAAAGAGAGTGAGTGCGGGTAAGGGTCGGTGCAGACGGAGCGGCAAAAAACGCGCGTGTTTTTAATAACAACGAAAAATGAACTTTAATTTCTGCTTATCAAAAGTACGAAATTGATTCAACAACGTCGTTGGTGTAGCGGGTGACGCAAATATATTGGAGCATCCGACGAGCGACGCGCGCACTACTTTTGGTGTTGCTACAGCATTGGACAGGTTGAGATAATAATGGAGATGGTTATTAACATTTTATTGAACCCAAAATCATAAAATGGTTAAGTTTATGTTCACGTTTCAGTTTGAGTTTAAGTTTGTTATCATAATTAATTTAATTTGTATTTAGTAACGAGGTACTTACTCAAAAAACTGAATACTTATTATATTTAGGAAGATTCAATTTTTAATTTAAACAAATATCTGTGTACGCGGACCATTAGTAGAATGATATTGAGGTTACCTTTAAAAATACCTGTAAAAAAAATTTTGGTTGTAACCAAAAACTACCGGTATTATCGATACCGGATTCGGTCCCTGCTCAAAATGTTCTAAATGGTGTCAACTATCATCCCCTTAAATATTTGCACCCCACTTCCAAACACCCTGTATATCATATTATACAGGGTTGATGTTTAATCAGCCCAGATCGGATAACGTCACCATATTGTAATCTCTTCACTTTCACTATGCAAATAAAGATTTTTATTATTTAGGTATTTATTTATTTTATTTATGGTGTCAACTTCGAAATCACGAAAAAAGAAATCAGTTGTCCAATACATTTGAGTCGAGTCGGTCGGTACTGCAGTTTTGTATGAAACAGCTGATTTTGTTTTCACGATTTCGATGTAGGCTCTATATTGAAAGTTGTTCAGTTTGATTAGGGGAATGAATGGTGAAGTTATCCGGACTGATTAAAAGTTAACCCTGTATGAAATAACGAAGAGGGTACCGAAACTCCCTACAGTGTGGGAAAATCAAAATCGTATATACTTGCAACTCTGATGGCAAAAACAATGCGTTAAAAATTTGTTTAGTTTTTAATGTTATTTTGAATAATCTTAACAAAATATAGTAAACTTACTTGTGAAAAGTAACACCACTTCCTTTATTATTCTTTTCCGACTGTGATTTACAAATTTTTACGGCGCATTTCCCCATTTTGGTAGCTTAATTTATACGTCACGGATATGTCCGCTCACCATAGATAAACGCCTGAACTGAAGTCAAAGAAGCCTGCAGACATCTTCGAAGTGGCAACGCTTTGGTGCCCTAACCTAACTACTAATCTAGTTACTTAATATCATTGTTTAATAACGGTCAACATATTTACCTAAGCGCGGTACATGTCAAAAGTACCAGGCGGCGTGTTTCAAAGGCGCGGCCTCTAGTATGCGCTGCTAATACTCTGGATTGAAAAAAACGTCTCTTGACATCTAAATAGGTAATCCCAGTTAATCCCGTGAAATTTTTATCCAAATTTATTAAATCCGGATATTTCCGGGAATTCAAGGCGTATCCAAACTTGTATGCTCAAAAAATGCCCCGAGATTCCGATCACTGCTCATAACTTTTCTTATTCGGAGATTGAGGTACATCGATGCAGTAACCCAGATATCAATCAATCAATCAATCAAATGTTTATTTTATGATAGCCTTATAATGTTTCATTAATATTAATATTTGGTTTAATTACAGATACAATTTAAGTTTTCGATTGTATAAAACTTTAATTGTTCTTTGGGCTGAATGAATTTATTTTATTTATTTTTATTTATTTATTATTTATTTGAGGTCAAAAACGAATAACAGGTCAAAATCACTTTTGATTGATTTGCAGTCAAAAGTAGTTTTCACCGGTTATACGGTTGTTTGTAACATATTATTATAGTAATTTTATCATGCCAAAACTCAGAATTTTGAGACGGGGAAGTAAGGACAGGTTAACCGTTGTAGCAACAGCGAAACATTCTTGAGAGACTATCCTTAACTTATTAAGCCATTTTGAACTACATTCACAGATTTTGAAAGAAATATACAAAAATTTGTTTTAATGCCAATCGTTCAGTTTGTTTCTAGTTTCTAAGGTACAACCAAATCTTTTAGGGAAATTTAGTTTTGACTAAGTGAACGTGTGGCCAGCCTACTGTAGAAGTTTGTGAAAACGAAAGCGAAAATGTGGTTACTGTCGATGTGGATTTGTGTTGAGCGCGACAAACAGTTTTTAAAAGCATTTCGTTTCAGTTCACTTTCGTTCGGGGATTAAATGAGGTGAGACAGGGTTGCAGGTAGGGTCGTATCTGTTGACCTTAATGGGAAGCAGACGTGTAAAGTGCATGTTTTGTGAGGTATTGTAAATAATCTTGCGATGTTTTTGTGCAAGATTAGATTAACCATGGCGAATCGTAAGCATAGGCCATGTATCTGAAAAAAAAATCGATTAAATATTTGCTCTCAAAGTTTTTCAGTTCGATGGGCTGAACCCCTGAAAATCTAGAAATCACCAAGTATATTTCGTTTTCGGTTTTATAAGGCAATAAATAATTTTTTTTTTTTTTTTTTTTTTTTATTTATAATTTAATCTTTCCGAAAAATTGCTCATTGTAAACTCTATCAGTGAAAACCTGTAATTGGCTTTCTGATTTATACTCTAGCAACTACTGAATTATACTGCTATTGGTTTTCCAATAAAATAAAATAAATAAACTTGCTTCAGAAAATCAAACTGATCAATTTTCAATACTGGACCAACTTAAAATGGCTTAAAAATCAGCTCTCTCATACATTTTGGTCTAGTAGCTAGCTATTGTCATTTTCTATGGAATAGCGGATTTTATTCCTGATTTCAATAGTGGCACCATAATCAAACTTGTTCAATTAGATGTTCTGAATACAACGTGTTAATGAATAAGCGCAAAACCTCATACACCCCAATCAAACCCCAACTGATTTATAACAAAATAAATAGATTGAAACACAATAATTGCATTATTTCGATAATTACAATTTAATGTTATTGGCATTTTAAGTTTTTAGTATGAATTCTTTCATTATACTGTTACCCCGATCATCTCTTTAAAACACAGTCATCATTTTAAGGACCCGCTATATCCTTAGAAATGAAATGAGATATTTCCTTACACGAATAATCACGAATTATAAAACCAATGTCGGGAATTATCTTCCCGGCACATAGTTCATAGTAGGTATATAGCGCTTCGTTCGTGCTGGATGGTTGGGAGTCAAGTCAGACGTTCGCATGTCACTCACGTGCCGCCCGTAACGATTTCTTTACAGATTAAACTAACGCGCCACGTTCGATGTGATAGGCATCGCTGAGAGCTGACGCCTGCTATATAAGCTAATGCTTTTGGACTTGTTGGAAAGAATCGATGTACATTATCCATATACACGGTTTTTTAAGAGGATGATCAGACGAAGATGAGAAAAAGCCGTGGTGGTCCAGTGGCGAGTAACCTTGCCTGCCGTGCAGGAGGCGATGGTTCGATCCCCGTCCATGCCGACTCGTACCAATGAGTTTTTCGGAATTTATGTACGATTTGTAACACCACTGGCTTTTCGGTGAAGGAAAACATCGTGAGGAAACCTGCATGCTTTAATTTCGAGATTTCAAAAATATTTAGTTTTAACATATACTCACGACTATATTCCACGAGGGGGTAGTCAGAGATATTATGAAAACCTCAGAACATGATCATCCACGATTCACTAGTAGTACCGAAACTCTATTCAGTGTGACGGGGAGTGAGCCCGTCGCTAATTGGTATTTAGTTTTTGTTTGTGTTAATTTAAAATATAAGATTATACGAATATTCGTATAATCTAGACTTATAGGTATGCTTATAGACAATTGAAAAATAGACTTAAACATTGTCCAAAGAATTTCTATTTTCCAAACATTTCCTTCCCAATAGAAAATCCCATAACATTTTATAAGTTTCGTAGAATAGCCGGATATTGAAGCAAAATGTTGAGTTTAGCAAAAATATTCAAAGGTTATTTTCTAAAGCGGGATAAGCTTCGAACTGCATTGAGATTTTAAGTTTGAGATCGAAGACTGGGTTTGCGGATCACAAAGTTAAAGTGGTATTTGACATGAAAATAGGACTTAAAATCCAAATTATCAGAGTCGTATGTTCTTGTTCTTAAGACGCTGTTATACCGTCGAGACCGTTTTTTGAACAAGAACGAAAGTGTTTTAAACTGTGTTTTAAAGTCTGAAATTAAATTATGTCTTATTTAAGGATCGGGCGGATGGGCGACTGTTCTCAATTACACGATTAGATTAAGTTTACTAGATAGAAAAAAATCCCAAAGTTACCCCTTTTTGTAATGTTTATTCAATACTATGATTAAACTGCTGATATTTAACTTTTTATTCTTGTACTTAACTAAATACACTAAATATTTCTAGTGAACTCAGGAGAAGTTTTAGCTTAGAAACTCCCATGAGCAAAGATATTGACGAAAAACACGTTTTTTTGCGATCCTGCTTTCAATTGGAGCGGGATGGCTAATTGTAAACTTATGCTTGCAAGAAAGAGACGCTTGCACTGGAATAACCTAGCCTTAAGTCGTATAGCCAATGGACTGGCGAAGAAAGCGTTGAGTGCTGGGGCGGTTCGATTCCTGGCCTGTAGCGCTTCTTCTATAGAGTCGATGACAAGTCATTTTAAATCTTTCCGGCCCAGTATTTCGTCACACGGATAGCACTGTCGGCAGCGTCCATAAGCTCAATTCGCGTGCAGGTGTCAGGGTAGGAAGGGTAGGATATGAGGTGGGCGATAGTCTGTGGGGCAACACCGCATTCACACTGGAGATCAGTCCCATCTATGTAACCCCACCGCGCCACAGCGCCTGTAGCGCTAATAACTTAAATGAGTTGCAAAGGAGATCATTCTGGGTCCATACATTTTTGGGCTAAATCCTAAAGTGCCGGCCAAACAAAAATAATGTTATATTCCTTTAGAATACTTAATTATGTCCATTTGTTACTATGGCACCAAAGCTGTAGGGTCATTCTCTGCTCTGTTATAAGTGTTCGAAAATTATTATTTCAGTATTTTTTCGACCACAATATAACAGTTATCTAATAAAAAAAATGACTTTCTATGCCAGAAACAATCACTGTGAACATTTATACTATGAAATCAAGGCTGTAGGGTCATTCTCTGTATTTTTTCGACCACAATTATAACAGTTATCTAATGAAAAAAAATGGCTTTCTATGCCAGAAATAATCAGTGTGAACATTTTTACTATGAAATCAAGGCTCTAGGGTCATTCTCTGTATTTTTCGACCACAATGTAACAGTTATCTAATGAAAAAATGGCTTTCTATTCCAGAAATAATCACTGTGAACATTTTTACTATGAAATCAAGGCTCTAGGGTCATTCTCTGTATTTTTCGACCACAATGTAACAGTTATCTAATGAAAAAATGGCTTTCTATGCCAGAAATAATCACTGTGAACATTTTTACTATGAAATCAAGGCTCTAGGGTCATTCTCTGTATTTTTTCGACCACAATTATAACAGTTATCTAATGAAAAAAATGGCTTTCTATGCCAGAAATAATCAGTGAGAACATTTTTACTATAAAATCAAGGCTCTAGGGTCATTCTCTGTTCTTGTAAAGTAGTTGGAATTGTAGTATTCATACCTTTTCAATAGAAGTACCACAGTTAACCGATTTACTTAGACTCAAACTACCACTGTCATCACTGACTCTACACAGTGGTCAAAGACTTTCGTCTTGAGACACTTTGACGGTTGGCCTCTTTCTCGAAGTTGGACTTATAGTCTGTCTATAAAGTCGTGACATGAATGTTTGAGGAACTAATCATTTTAGTATGATGGTGTTGCCAGGTTATGTTTCATTTTGACGTTCTTGCATGGAGACAGCGCCCTCATTTTTTGTCAAGCCTTTATAGACAAACTATACCTAACTGGATAGCTTGTCCCAGGTAAAAATAATCGTCAACAACTTCGAGCGTAGAGTCCCCGATCTTTACAGGAGTTATGAACACATTAGCAGGGTGAACGTGCTCTCCATAATAACTTCGAGCCTGCTTTATCTGTTGGGTAGAGTTATTCTTTCATTTATTATTCTTAAAAACTTCTCATCGTGCACATTATTATCGATCAGGACGTAAAAGTCACGCAACAAAGCTGCAGCATTTTGAAAATAGTTTATCATGAGGTTTTGTGCTCGGTTACTGAGGTCAATTCTTAAACGGCGAAAATCCCTCTTAAAACATCCATTTATAACTTTGACCACGCATCGAAGGAGGATCATGGCTCTCAAACAGCTTAAGAACAACAATTCGCCAGGTGACGACAGTATTACGGCCGAGCTTCTGAAGGTCGGTGGAAAACCGGTCCTGAAGGCCCTTCAGAATATGTTCGATTCAATCATACTCGAGGGAAATACGCCGCAGGCATGGAACAGAAGTCTGGTGGTGCTCTTCTTCAAAAAGGGTGATAATGCCCTGCTGAACTATAGGCCCATCTCCCTTCTTAGCCATGTCTACAAGCTGTTTTCGAGAGTCATTACGAACCGTCTCACGCACAAGTTCGACGACTTCCAGCCTCCCGAACAGGCCGGTTTCCGAAAGGGCTTTAGCACCGTGGACCACATACATACGCTTCAGCAGGTTATACAGAAGACCGAAGAGTATCACCTGCCCCTTTGCTTGGCGTACGTGGACTACGAGAAAGCCTTTGATTCGATTGAGACTTGGGCTGTACTGCAGTCTCTTCAGGAGGAGCTTTAACCAATAGACTTTTTGTATGACTGTACCTATACATAACCTTAGCTTAAGATTATATTGTAAAGGCTGGGCCACACAGAGTCTGGCTGCGGGCCGGAACGGTACAGCGACGGACCAGCTGTGGAAACGCGACAGACCGGCTGCAGAACAGCAACTGCAGGCTCTGTGTGACACGAGCTGTTCTGCAGCTGTCCGTCGCTGTTCCGTTCCGGCCCGCAGCCGGACTCTTTGTGGCCCAGCCTTTACAATATAATCGTAAGCTAAGTTTATGTATACAGTCATACATAATACATAAAGTCTATTTGTTAAAGCTCCTCCTGTTTGCCAATTATGCCTTCCAGACCTTCTGCCGGCGGAACTATGCAAAAATAGTGCCATGAGCCAACGCTCATGCCGCGCAAAAACCTTGTATATTCTGGTCAAGACGTGCGCACAGCATCTTATTGTGCGTTTTCCAATGTTGCAGCTACAATAGTAGTGAGGAATCGCTTTTCTTCCACGTAAAGAAGGTTCTACAGCGATGTATAGTACGTTTTGGCTTGAACATGTCTCGTCTCGACTGGATGTGACCTCTTATTAGCCAAAGGTCTCTTCCATCCAGCTCCTGAAACTCTTAAACTGGTACGTCCCCGCCCAGCTGTATGATGAACGCACCATCAGGGTGCACGTGCTCCACAAGAACGTCGAGCCTGCTTTATTTGGTATCTGCCCAAGCCGAGTTGGATTCGACGGTTGATCTCTTTCTCAAAGTTGGACCTACCTAACTGAATAGTTCGTCCAAGGTAAACATAATAGTCGTATCGTTACAGGAGTGGGTTCAACATGGACATTTAACCATGATCTTTGTCTTGTCCATGTTCATCTTCAGACCAACTCGTTCGTAGGCTCTTGCTAAGATCATATTCCCCGAGGGGGTAGTCACATCCACGTTTCACCAGTAGTACCGAAACTCTGACCAGTGTGACGGGGGGTGAGCCCTTCTCCACCGGGGGGTGACTGATGTACTCGCCGTTTATGTAGCCCTCCCAGCCTAGCCTTCACTGCCTAGCCCTTTCCAGTCCAGAACCTTGAAAACATCTTCCAGTGCAGCGGTGAACAATTTCAGAGATGTAACGTCTCCCTGCCTCACACCTCGTTGCAGTAGGATAGGTTTCGAGTTCTGATCCTGTAGTCTGACTGACATAGTGGCATTTTTGTACAAGCATTTCAGCACCTCGATGTACCGGTAGTCTACTTGGCATCGCTGAAGAGACTGCAGTACAGCCCAAGTCTCAATCGAATCAAAGGCTTTCTCGTAGTCCACGTACGCCAAGCAAAGGGGCAGGTGATACTCTTTGGTCTTCTGTATAACCTGTTGAAGCGTATGTATGTGGTCCACGGTGCTAAAGCCCTTTCGGAAACCGGCCTGTTCGGGAGGCTGAAAGTCGTCGAACTTGTGCGTGGGACGGTTCGTAATGACTCTCGAAAACAGCTTGTAGACATGGCTAAGAAGGGAGATGGGCTTATAGTTCAGCAGGGCATTATCACCCTTTTTGAAGAAGAGCACCACCAGACTTCTGTTCCATGCCTGCGGCGTATTTCCCTCGAGTATGATTGAATCGAACATATTCTGAAGGGCCTTCAGGACCGGTTTTCCACCGACCTTCAGAAGCTCGGCCATAATACCGTCGTCACCTGGCGAATTGTTGTTCTTAAGCTGTTTGAGAGCCATGATCCTCCTTCGATGCGTGGTCGAATTTATAAATGGATGTTTTAAGAGGGATTTTCGCCGTTTAAGAAGGTGATACTCTTTGGTCTTCTGTATAACCTGCTGAAGCGTATGTATGTGGTCCACGGTGCTAAAGCCCTTTCGGAAACCGGCCTGTTCGGGAGGCTGAAAGTCGTCGAACTTGTGCGTGGGACGGTTCGTAATGACTCTCGAAAACAGCTTGTAGACATGGCTAAGAAGGGAGATGGGCTTATAGTTCAGCAGGGCATTATCACCCTTTTTGAAGAAGAGCACCACCAGACTTCTGTTCCATGCCTGCGGCGTATTTCCCTCGAGTATGATTGAATCGAACATATTCTGAAGGGCCTTCAGGACCGGTTTTCCACCGACCTTCAGAAGCTCGGCCGTAATACCGTCGTCACCTGGCGAATTGTTGTTCTTAAGCTGTTTGAGAGCCATGATCCTCCTTCGATGCGTGGTCGAATTTATAAATGGATGTTTTAAGAGGGATTTTCGCCGTTTAAGAATTTACCTCAGTAACCGAGCAAAAAACCTCATGATAAACTATTTTCAAAATGCTGCAGCTTTGTTGCGTGACTTTCACGTCCTGATCGATAATAATGTGCACGATGAGAAGTTTTTAAGAATAATAAATGAAAGAATAACTCTACCCAACAGATAAAGCAGGCTCGAAGTTATTATGGGGAGCACGTTCACCCTGCTAATGTGTTCATAACTCCTGTAAAGATCGGGGACTCTACGCTCGAAGTTGTTGACGATTATTTTTACCTGGGACAAGCTATCCAGTTAGGTATAGTTTGTCTATAAAGGCTTGACAAAAAAATGAGGGCGCTGTCTCCACGCAAGAACGTCAAAATGAAACATAACCTGGCAACACCATCATACTAAAATGATTAGTTCCTCAAACATTCATGTCACGACTTTATAGACAGACTATAAGTCCAACTTCGAGAAAGAGGCCAACCGTCAAAGTGTCTCAAGACGAAAGTCTTTGACCACTGTGTAGAGTCAGTGATGCCAGTGGTAGTTTGAGTCTAAGTAAATCGGTTAACTGTGGTACTTCTTTTGAAAAGGTATGAATACTACAATTCCAACTACTTTACAAGAACAGAGAATGACCCTAGAGCCTTGATTTTATAGTAAAAATGTTCTCACTGATTATTTCTGGCATAGAAAGCCATTTTTTTCATTAGATAACTGTTATACTGTGGTCGAAAAAATACAGAGAATGACCCTACAGCCTTGATTTCATAGTATAAATGTTCACAGTGATTGTTTCTGGCATAGAAAGTCATTTTTTTTTATTAGATAACTGTTATATTGTGGTCGAAACAATACTGAAATAATAATTTTCGTACTCATATAACAGAGCAGAGAATGACCCTACAGCTTTGGTGCCATAGTAACAAATGGACATAATTACGTATTCTAAAGGAATATAACATTATTTTTGTTTGGCCGGCACTTTTGAGATTTAGCCCAAATTGAATTTTATCCTTTTATGAAATTGAACCAACTTTCAAATTGCATAAACAGAATTTGTTGTCTCATAGAAAACGAATGTATGGAACAATTGATTTATTTTTCTTGTATATCAACGTTCACATGACGTTCACGACAGTAAAGGTAAATATTGGTTATAAATCTATTTACCAGAGAATAAAAATTAATGTATTCTGAGGCCTTCACATGATGCGCATTAAATTTTTCTTCCTCGGCGTAATTAAATATGTTTTCTGCTTTCCTCACAATGTTTTCCAAACCAAAGATCAAGTAATGTTACGTATCACAGGCAGCCATGCAGAAATGCCCTGCAGCTGGAAAGGTATATATGTCAACGATGATAATTATCGTATCGTATTTATCTTATCGTATGGGCAAGCTCTGGTGTCAGAGTTAATTCAAACCGCCTTAAGGCCTCTGACGTGGTTTTTATGTAAAGACTACCTACCGCTAGAGATAGTAGCCGGCACCAACGACTTAACGTGCCACACGAAGCTCGGAATCATCTTTCTTTTTAGACAATCAGGTGATTCATCCTGCAATGTCCTACACAACTAGGAAAAACGCACAAAGTGACATATCACTAGATGTCCCCCGTGGGAATCGAATCCAGAACCTCCGTGTCAGAAGCCCAACATTCTTAACCATAAGACCATGGAGGCAGTTATGATATTAATAAGGGTTAAATCACACGACCACAATCTGCAATTGCAGTCACATATCAGTCCAGTAAAATAGCCCTGTAGTACGCACCTCGAATCCATAATTGTTCTCCGTGGTCATGGCAACGATGGCCATACTCATGCTGACCCTGGTGGCGTAGGAGACCGTCGTGGCCAGGAACAGGAGGAAGATGATCACGTGCCGCATGCCCATTGAGGCCTCTGTAACAAACAAGGCAACTATTATACGTCAGGGGTGGCCAAGACGTCGACCGCGTCGACTTTTGTGGTAGCCCGCGAAGAGTTCGATAGATTAAAAAGGAAATTAAATCTTCACGCAATTTTTCCAATTTCACAGCATTTAAAGCATATGCTCACGACTATACTCCCTGAGGGGGTAGTCAGAGATATTATCAAACCTCAGAACATCTACGTTTCGCTGTGTCCAGTGTGACGGGGAGTGAGCCCGTCGTCGCCACTATCAGCTTTTCCTATTTGCATGCATATGCTCACGACTATATTCCCCGAGGGGGTAGTCAGAGATATTCTGAAACCTCAGAACAACCGCATTTCACTAGTAGTACCGAAACTCTGTCAAGTGTGACGGGGAGTGACCCCATCGCCTTTTCCTAATTCAATTCTGAAAATTCCAAATTTTCTGTCCTTTACATTTTGAATGGAGTAGGTTTACAGTTTTGTATGGTCCCATAGAGAAAATTGTTCACTTTGATGGTCTGATCATCCTCATTAAAATCCGTTAACATATTAAGAAGGAACGTGTGATCTTAAGGCAAAGAAGATATAACTGCGACATTCATAATGAAGTTTTGTTCTATTTGGCGAAATATAAAGACACTTTTTATTAAGAAAATTTTAAATAAATAAAAAAATAAAAAATTGAATTAAAGTCAATGAAATTTTCTAAACTCGATCTAGAAATTAATCTCTGTGCCTGCATTTTGTCAGATTTCCGTTAAAATATAAAGTTTCAAAGTTTACGTCGCCCAAATATTGCCAAATCCATAATTAGCATTGAATATTTAATATTTTATTTTAAATAGGACGAATATTCGTTTGTGTAGAACTATCTGATGCTGGAATCGACGAGAATTATTAATTGCTAACAATATGCCAACACTTCACAACAACCCACTACACTTTGACAATCTTCAGAATACAAACTGGAAGTTTTAAAACTTTTGCTTCGAACCAAATTCTGAAGAAACATTGCTTACAAACTTCGAAGACTTTAAAGTAAAATATAATACGAAAGATTGGTCGGGCTGTCGCCTTTTGTAAAGTAAAATTAATGGTGGCTACTACTAATCGCAATGACATAAACTCACGAATGTAATCCCTTTCGGGGTAGTCTAAAACATTGCTACAACTACAAACATCCTGTTTAAATATGTATTTGTAGCAATGCTCACATTCAGAAATTTTAGTTTCAGGATGGAATGACGTGACAAGTGGTAAGAGGTGCACATAAACACTGCATAAGAAACCTTTAATCCCTTAGTCGACTCGTAAGACACGAAGAATTGGTCCATTTTAAGCTGGAACCATACGGATTATCGCAGTTCAGATTAGATGAAAGTAAAATGAATGCATTATATATACATATTATGATAAGACAGAAAAATAAGTCAATACAATTATTGCCAGTCAAATTACCTTCACTTTGAAGAAACGTCAGGTGTACCTACAAAGATGATAGACCGTGTGCTGTGCATACTTCAACTATACAGGTGTAAGGAAAAGTACGTACTCTCTACCCATCAAATTGAACAACTTTCGGTATGGGTGCAAACATAACAGAACAAAAAAAAAATCTGCGGTCCCATACATTTGGGTCGTGTACGCGCTGCAGTTTAGAATGAAACAGTTGTGTTTCTTAAATGTTCTGATCGGTTTGCTTCCATAGTAATAGTTGTTCAGTTTGATGGATAGAGTATGTGGTTTAAAATCGGATTCCATACAAGCATAGAAATTTGTTTCTAGATTGTTTCTGCAAAATTTCATTGACTTTAATTGGTTAGTATTGAAAATATCACCATAGTACGTTTATATGGAGCTCGCTCTGAATTATATCCTCTTACGGCCTATCCATTCATTATACTTTCATCTTAGCAGTTATGTGCCTTCATAAAACCCAATAAATCTTCTAAAGAAGTGTCGGAAACGAGGGAATTACCTTGTTATTTGTAAAACAATCGTAATTATTGTAATTAGTGGTAATAAACATGACCATTTTCATTGAATTTGTTGCATTCAGCGTCTTCTCACGCTAATGATAAACTAGGAATTGAAATACATAAAAATAATGTAGGCTAAAGAACTGGCTACAACTGCTCAGTTAAAAAACCGGCCAAGTTCGAGTCGGACTCGTGCAAGGAGGATTCTACCATAATCTTCTTCTTCTTCACAAAAAACATTAAAAAAATACAAGTTTCTTGTAATTGAAAAATTAAGGGAGGCTATTGGCCCTTAATTTCTTCCGTTTTTTTTTTCTGATCAAATATGCTTTAACAACGCATGTTCTGTGAAAATTTCAACTATCTAGCTATTATAGTTCAAAAGATACGTATAGGACAGAAAGACGCTGCATACAAACGTACTATGGTGATATTTTCAATATTAACCAATTAAAGTCAATCAAATTTTGCAGTAACAATCAAGTAACAAATATATAATATAGAGTCAGATTTTTGTTAAAATATACTGTTTTAATGCTAGGATTAATTTAAGATTTGTATGGAAATCTTTGAGGCACTGTAACTTCGGAGCGCGCTCCATACAAACGTACTATGGTGATATTTTCAATACTAACCAAATAAAGTCAATGAAATTTTGCAGAAACAATCTAGAAACAAATTTATATGCTTGTATGGAGTCAGATTTTGGTTAAAATGTAAAGTTTTCAAACTTTACATTCCATACAAGCATATAAATTTGTTTCTAGATTGTTTCTGCAAAATTTCATTGACTTTATTTGGTTAGTATTGAAAATATCACCATAGTACGTTTGTATGGAGCGCGCTCCGAATAATATACCCTTAAAAGTTGGTTAGCACCCTTTGGGTAAAGAACCCTAAAAAGTTTTTTACTACCATTGTAGTAAATAGTCCCCGACTCATTAAATGACCTAACAGCTTAAAATGACCTTGGTAAAGCGCTGTTTGTGGCACCTACCGAACATGGAATCAACATAATTACATCGTGACAACTACGCTTCCTTTTTCGATTAAAATAAACTGTATCAATTTGCAATGAATATTATTGCAACTTATTATTGAATACTAAATAAACATAGAAGTGAACGAACAGCTGTGTACAGGACAAGCAAAGTCAGAGTTGTTTTCACCATTTAAAATACCTACAACTGTAAAAAAGAACGATAAATAATGATGTAAGATTACACCTTATTCCACGGGGATAATTATGTAGAGACTATCACCCATATTCTTAGTTGTTTTCTTGACATTTCCTTAATCGAGTGGAGGACGTTTTTGACATAACTTGTATGACAAAAATGTCAAAAACGTCCTCGACTCGATTGAGGAAGCCTCAAAAAAACAACTAAGAATACGGGTGTAAGTCTTGCCAAATGTAACAATTCTCACAATTAAAAAAAATCATTTAATTGTTCAACAAGACTCTGCGTGATCGCATAAAATTGTGGTTTGTATGTATAGTATTATTAGGTGACGTCACTGGTGACGTCCTTTATTTAACATGATGGCTTTGATTCGTTTAACCACAGAACTAAAAGGAAAAAAACGTAAATATTAGGAGAAGTCCTCTCTCTTAGGATTAAAAAGGCCGTAAAAGGGGAGGCCTTTGCCGAGCAGTGGGACATTGAACAAGCTACGTAAAAAAAAAGGTGTAATGCCCTAAAATAAGAAAAGAGCAAACGCTTATCTACTTTATGCCTGTACATCGAAGATATTTAGTTAATAGTTGTTAATTTAAAACTACTTAACCTTAAGCGCCTGTTTCACCACTTCTGAATAAGATCTTGTTAGCTTATCCGACAGATATTTTGACATAATTTCATACAAAATATGTCAATTTATGTCGGATAAGCTATCAAGAACTTACCCAGCAGTGGTGAAACAGGCCCTAAGTATACCATTTTAAGGAAAATATGACAAACCACTGAATTAATTTCTAGAGGGTTTAAAATGTTATTATCATAAATATAATTAAACTACGTTTGTATAGAGCGCGCTCTATCTCACTTCTTTGAAGGGGCCAGTGAGGACAAACTCGCGGACAAAAGCTCGTACTAAATAATAGGAAAAGTGCCCTGAGATAAGAGAAAACATACCAAAAAATTTCTGTAGTCAAGTCTGTTTCATTTTGCCTACTCATTTGTATCCAAAGGTTCATTAATGTTTGACCAAAAACTTTTTGACAAATTATTACTTAACAAGCAACGTTTCATGTAATATTCATTTTACAAACACCTAGTTCCGCAAATTGTTCATTTGACAAATAATGACATAGTAAAGGAGTAAATTTCATTTATTTACCTTTAGAAAGTGTCAAAGTCTATTCTAGTCTAAATAGTGTTAAAAGCCCGCGTGGTGGTCCAGTGGCGAATAACCTTGCCTACCGAGCTGAGGCGATGGTTCGATCCCCGTACCAATGAATTTTTCGGAATTTATGTACGATTTGTAACACCACTGGCTTTTCGATAAAAGAAAACATCGTGATGGGAACCTGCATGCTTAAATTTCGAGGCATGTATTGTACCTACTGTCTATTACAAGTGACGACGGGCTCACCCCCCGTCACACTGGACAGAGTTTCGGTACTACTGGTGAAACGTGGATGTTCTGAGGTTTTAGAATATCTCTGACTACCTCCTCGGGGAATACAGTCGTGAGCATAAATGCTAAATAGTGTAAAATATTAAAATAAGTTATTTTTGTTCAGCAATTGTAACTGCATGCAAGTATTGTGTTGACAACTACAATTACCATAATTTATTTAAATTTTCAGCACTGGAAATGTTTTAAAGTATTATTACCCATTTGTATAAATACGTTTCTGAACATTAATTTCGGGTTTAATTGTTTTGAGTATTTTTTCGCTCAGCCAAATAGGCGTTGACATCTATGGCAAGTCCTCACATAATGTCATGTTGGCTATCACAAATGAAAGCTTATAAAAATACCAGTCTAAATTATTTTTCTTTCATTATTCTTTGAAACTTTGTTAAACTTAATTTTTCAGTAAACTCAGAAAAACTGCTGTCCCCATCGATATTTCAGAAACTAGAGCTATGTAATATCTAAATAAAAAACATGAACATTAAAAAGAAGATGTGGTTGGCGGGAATATAATCAAGCTGGCACTAACTTGCATAGTTATTTTCTATACCCAAAAAACTACTCATAACTAACTAAGTAAATGTCAATTTTTATTGGTGGTTTTCAAAGACCCATTTTAAACAACTGATAGTAGGTACGGAACACTAATTGCCCGAAGTCCCGACTCGCTCTTGACCGGTTTTTTAATCAATATAATCTTCCTGTTATTGGGCATAATTGCCTTCAGAATTTTGAAAAATGAGGTTCGTTACTGAGGTGGGGAAGGCGAAAGTAAAAGGGTTTCTTGTTTGACTACGGTTCCCTAAAAAAGCCCTCATCGTGAATCCTGGGTAAAATGTTTTTTTTCTCAGGCAAGTTTTTCCACTGCGTTAGTCTTTTTACAACCGAGTGAATTCGAATACGACTCTAATTTATTAAAAGTTGTTTCTTGTTAGTTCTTCGTACCTACAACTACATCTATAAAATTATTTTCATAACATAAAGTTTCTTAAAGCTTGAGTTTACGTTCTAGCTCAAAGTAAAGGAATAAGACTTAAAGTAGGAACTTAGCTGAAATTACGCAATACAATTACAATACAAATCATTTATTCCAAATATGCACGCATATGCTCACGACTATATTCCGCGAGGGGGTAGTCAGAGATTTGATCTAAAACCTCAGAACATTCAAACAATCATGGGTTTATAAGATGTTATATAGTGATTCCAGTACACTTGGACCCTAGTAATTTACGAGACTAAGGTCCGATTCGATCAAACGCGAGTAAATTTTAGTCTTAGATTAAGTAGCCGGTTACTATAGAGTAAACTGATTTTGCGTTTTACCAACCCTAATATAAATTAAATGTCAATGTCACATAGTTAAAAAAAGTAATAATAAAAAGAAACCTAACAAATTAAAACTGTATAACCTCACATTGCAATAAGTACGGATACAACGACCTCTTTCTTTAGGTGAATTATACATTCGTTCTTTTAGTATGGGATGTGTAAACACCAAAAGTAAAATTGTTCCTTGTATAGGTTACTCTTCTATAAATCTAAGTTTGGTCGAATCCGGCCTAAGGGGGGTACAGAACGACACTCAAGTGGAGATCTCGAGATTCTCGAGTGTCGTTCTGTAATACACCACACACACGCCTTATACAGGGTGAAATTGATATCATTAGCATCCTTTTAAACTAAGAGTCTACCCATCAAACTGAAAAACTTTTACTATGGGAGCAAACCAATCGGAGGAAAAAAAAAATCTGCTGTCCCATACATTTGAGTCGTGTCGGCAGCGGCGGCGGGTGCAGTTTAGTATGGGAGAGCGGATTTTTATTTTGCTCCGATTGGTTTGCTCCCATGGTAAAAGATGTTCAGTTTGATGGGTAGACTCTTAGTTTAAAAGGATGCTAATGATATCAACTTCACCCTGTATATCTGTTTCGTAAGTCAACTTTCGTTCATCCTTTGGATAATGTCCAAACCATCGTAGCATTCCCTTCTCTACTTTAACCGCTTTATCTTCATTCAGACCACAACGTTCCCTAATCACATTAGTCCTCATTCTATCCCTTATAGTCACACACATATTTCTTGAAGCCCTCATTTCTACTGCATTTATTCTGCTTTCATTCTTCTCGCATTTTTCCGTCGCTCAATCCTTTTCTGTCACTCAGGAACGTCACTTGCTAGAGCATATGAGATAGACGGAACGCGATTGCACGCGGCGTGCTGTTCCGTGCTGTTCCGTTCCGTCTATCTTATAATAATATGCTCTAGCATGACGTTCCTGACCAGACAGAAAAGGATGGAGCGACGGAATAATGCGATGCTGTGCTACGTGGTGTATTTCAACCCTTAGACAGCAAAACGAGCTTTGGTAGATAAAATTTGGTAGATTTGAGAAAAAAAAATCCGAATTTTACATTCGGATTAGAATTAGATTCCCAATTCACTTCAACTGCAATACAAAAGTACAGTAACTGACTGTTTTATATCTTAAAAAGTCAAACAGTACCAAGATTTCCGACTGTAAAAGCGAATTACAAGCGTCAAAATCCCTAACAAGAAATCAGTTCATCCTTCAAACGAACCCTTGCACGGCAGATGGTTAGGCCCTTTGATAAATGACTACGGAACCACAAGCGCTTTGTGATGGTTTGACCCTTGGTTTCAGTACAAAGTGTTCTGAAATGAGCAATTTCTTTGTGAACTGAATTTAGGATTAAAAATTTGAATTCGAAATGATTGAGGATGAAAATGTTGAATCGTTGTTAAATTAACTTTATTAAGTTAGAGATGTTGTCTTATTATAAAATAACATAATGGATGGAAAAGAAGAAACAAAAAAAAACACCTAACCTGCATATAGACAAAAAAATGTCCTCTAAAGCCCCTACTCTAGGCAGAGTGCCTAGGAGACTGGCAGCGTTGCTCTTTGGATTGCTGGGCTGATCCTCTGCGCAAAATAGCTGCCAGCCCTCCTGTCGCCTGTTGCCTCGAAAAGGCGCTATAAGAGACATTTGAGGAACATTTTCCCCTCAGGACCCCAGCTGTTGTTAAACAGTATGTACTTGTCAAATATTTGAATCGGGTTCAAGTTTGGCCACGAGCGATTCGCGTTCTATAGCTGGCAACAAAGATTTTGTTTTATTCATAAATCAATCCTTGGTATTCTCCCACAAACTACCGACTTGACATTGGCAGAATTGCAGTGTTAAGCAGTAGCAATTGGTTATTGCTGTCAAAAGAAGAAGAAGAAATGCCAATTCTTCCATCTTCAGGTAAGGAATAAGAGAACGTTAATAAAAAGTTATCAATTCATTGGTTCCGATTGTTTCAATAGTCAGCTAGCAATGAACTGTGGATTGATATCTGGTGATATTAAGGGTTGAACTACATCACACAGCACCGCATCGCATTTTCGCTCCATCCTTGTCTGTCACTCAGGAACGTCATTTGCTAGAGCATATAAGATAGACGGAACGCGAATGCGCGAGATAGCACGGCTGCGTGCGATGCGGTGCGGTGTGATGTAGTTCAACCCAAACTGTCCCTTTACCCTTTGTCCCTACAGTACTACTGTAGCCGGGGGACTTTTTAATTACCAAAAAGATTACCGATTGCCGTTAAGAAATTGTTGTAAGGTACTAAATGACTAATATAAAAACCTAAGTCTTACAGATCACAAAACGCCATGCTAGGATTAATTTAAGATTTGTAAGGAAATCTTTGAGGCACTCTAACTTTAAAAAATGTTAACGAAAATCTGACTTCATACAAACATATAGATTAGTTAAGCTAAAGTTAATCATTATAACGGGTTCTTACCGCGTTTATATTTATTTTGGAGTTCCCGATATTTCGGCAGTGTTACAACTGCCATGATCACGGGATGACTGTAGAACTGCAGGTAGATTTTTAAGAGCAGACAAATCTGTCTACCCTCATTCTTCTTCGTTTGCTCCGACCACTATCGGAACTCACTCGATATGCCGACTTATGACTGTGGAAGAGGCAAAAGAGGTATGTCCGGATCGTAGCCGATGGCGATCAATTGTCTCTGCCTACCCCAATGGGACACAAGCGTGAGTTTATGTATGTATGTATGTACTACGTTTGTATGGAGCGCGCCAACGGTAGAGGAACCTAACTAAAAGTAATACTGATACTGCGTGACCTACTTTGGCAAACACATTTGAACGCTCATCCATAATTTTCAACATTTCAGAATGACGTGTAAAGTAAAGTGTAACAAACCTTTGGGTTTATCTTATCTTGTTGTGGGGGCTGGCAGGCCAGTAACATTCGACCCAGTGGGATCTTTTGTGTTAGCCCCAATACTTTTTGCTTTCCTCACCCTTCAAATACATGGTCAATGAAGGAGGCAATACCACCAACCTTTGGGTTACAAGAACACTGCGAAATAAACCTAATAAGAAAGACATAATTAAAGTAAATGAAAACACAAAGTCTGTAGTTTGGGGTCAAAAGAGTATCTCTAAAGACTTTTTTCATTCAACTTGTACGCGTGTTCCGAAACAACTTTTTCAATTTCCTCATAGTATAACTAAGTAGGTATGCCTTATCTACGGCCGCGAGCGGAAATGTTGCAAACTGTGGGATGCGATGACGCGAAATGTTACGTCCCTTTCACACTACGACACTAAAAGCTGACTGGCTGATATTAAACTTTCCCCACATATTGTCCACGAGTTAGCAATTCCGAAATACGTTAGTTGATTTTGGGAAAGAGGAAAATGTTACAAGTTTTCGAAATGCTTGGGATCGCAGTTCAATTGTTTTTAATAGGGTATGGAATGAATCCTTCTTAATACGCTGATGGTTTCTCAAGGGGATGATCAGACCATCAAACTGAACAACTTTCCTATGAATTCTGAATTCCGTATGCGTGTGGCATGCGGTGTACTATAAATCTCAAATAAACGATCCATGCTTTTTATTGTGACGAACTAGCTGGGGATGAAAAACACTAACACCAATGAAGGTGTGTATTCAGATGCCTTAAAGACACCACAGTTCTTTGTATTGTAGAGATCTCTACACTCTCACTACACTCTGCAGCGATAACAGCTACCAACGTGGCGGTGGTAGATTTATCAAATAGTAATAGTTATATTAATTCTTTAAATAATTTTGCGGTTCCGTACCCATAGGGTGAAAACGGGACCCTATTACCAAGCCTACGTTGTCCATCTGTCCATCCGTCCGTCTGTTTGTCTGTCTGTCTGTCTGTCCTACTTATACAATAAATTAAAAATTGTTTATTTGTCTCATAGGTATATAGGTCTGTAACTTTTGAACTGTAATAGTAGACAGTTGAAATTTTCTCAGAATATACGTTAAGGCGGATTTGCTAAAAAAATACAAAAATGCCAATAAATAAAAAAAATATGGGCGTCCTCATACAAGAAACTAGTTTTTATCAACGTTTTTTCTTCTCGCTTTATCGTAAAAACGGTCATACTTACAAGCGTCAAACTTGGTGTGATTATAGAGCAAACTCTATAGTTTTACAACAATTGATAAAAACCGGCTAAGTGTGAATCGGTTTCGCGCTAAAGGTACCGGAGAAAAGAAAACATTTTCGGAAGTTAATAATATTAACTTAGCCGGTTTTTATCAATTGTTGTTAAACTATAGAGTTTGCTCTATGTGCTGCGGAACCGAGTAGCCCGACTTGCGCTTGACCGGTAAAATGTTTTTTTTTCATGTTGACTCAGCGACTAGTAGCTCAGTCAGAACCCCCGCTTAGATAATCATAAGGAAATAAACAGCCAGCTCGTGTCATAACATAAAACGCGGAACGTGTGCGTCGGTGATCACGCCCCGAGTATGAAAATGATGCTTTAACAGCAGTAATACGATGCGATTTGTTTACGTACAACCTTACATATCTCACACGACATGTTGGGTGCAAGAATTTGTTGGAGATTCATTCACATTTTGATATTATGTTATCTCTTTTGGAAAGTTTATATGGCACAGAGATAACATTTTGTGTGTTAATTCAATCTTTTTTTAGGGTTCCGTACTACTATTATACATCCGTCCTAGCTATAAAAGGCTACTAATTATGAACCGTAAACCGTACTTATAGTACTCTGTGGACAGAGGTAGCGTGTTGAAATTTTGACAGAATTTGTGATATTATGTTGAATTTTCTAACAAATAATTAAAATTCGTCGTTTCGGTACTACTGGTGAAACGTGGATGTTCTGAGGTTTCAGAATATCTCTGACTACCCCCTCGGGGAATATAGTCGTGAGCATATGCTGTAATTAAAATTACAAAATTAAGCGGGTTCCTCATACCTATAAGAAACATGTTTTTTTAAATCGTTTTTTTTTCTCTGTTGTTAAAATGGAAATACAATGCTTTATAATCACACCAAGTTAGACGCTTTTATGGCATAGCTTCGTTATATTAAATCAACAAATAACACAAATCTGCCAAGTGTGTGGTTGGGCTCGGCATAAGGCTCAGAGAAAACAAAATGTTGTATATAAATTAATTGTGTATTGGTACGGAACCCTCGGTACGCCATTCCGACTCGCACTTGGCCGGTTTTTGTAGGATTCCTAAACTGTGAAATATTTACTGGAATACATAGACTTAAACTCTAGCGATAGACTTGCCCTTCCATAGAAGCAACATGTTCCACTTGAATGAGGTGTACGCACCTGATTGATGTTCCCGAGTTCACTTCGTCACTATGGCAATGACAGACCGCAATGTGTCATTTTGTGTTGTTTTGTGTTACATGTTGTTTGTTTGAACGAGCTTGTCTATCGCTAGAGTAATATGTCTATGCTGGAATATGTATAATTACATTTCTAATCTATTATCACAGATTATGTAATACTATACAGTACAGATGCCCAACGTCAAACAATGGAACGCGACTGCCGTAACGCGGGCAGTCTTCGGGCAAAGTAAATTGCTTGATTTTCCGAGACTCATGAGATTTTTTTTAGTCAGATCATGTATTTTTAGTAACAATTTACACTTTTACGTAAACAAATCGATACCATAACGCCATATATTGCCATTTTTTAACTAAAATTTCATTTGTATGGGATAGGACACCATGCTATTATGTACTTAAGTATACTTGTCTTATGCAGATAGAGGATTTTCAGTTGTGAAACGTTAGTAAACCTGAAAACCATTAAACACAGAATCGATAACTGAAAATGTTGTTGGTGAAGAAAAACATCGGGAGAAACTACAGCAACTCATCTTCGAACATAAAAACCGGCTGTCCTAAGCAGAAATACCCGGCACAGAAAATAAGCCAGTAACTTTTAATATCGGTGACCTAAAATGGCTAGGCTACCGTCTGTTTCTGGATACCTTCCAATTTGGTCAACCAGCCGTTTACCTGCGTCTGGCAGGCGGACGGACAAATATGAAGCTATGTAGATTCTAATTAATGTACTGTTTTGTTGAGCTAGGCAGAAATGCACGGGGTTTTTAATAGGGTACTTTATACCATTATTTTGAAACATATTACTGCAGAGTATGGCATAGGGAGATATTGTCGTTGGCGCCTCCATACAAACAAAGTTTGATAATGTTTTGGGTATTAATCAATGAAGGATTTCCCGAAAGCCATTAAAAAAGAGAAAGTAGTTCCTAAAGGCTCGATAGATGGCATTGACGAGACAGGGGCGAGCGTCCTTGCAGATAATAAAATAGAAATAAAATAGTAAGAATTTGTGTTTTTAAGTAAGCAGCAAAATATGAACTTATATTTCGTCAATGGATGCGTCTGACTCAGTGACATGCATTTTTTTTTATTTTTTAGCCTAAAATTTTCGTCTTCGTACCCCTCTCTGGTCAACGCCATCTATCGCCGGTTTGTTGAACTACGTTTGACTAGCTGTCAGAAAACTCCTCATTAAAGTTAATTAATTTTTATCTAAATTATAAGTATGTTTAACTTGTTGGTTGTCTTTAATACAGGGTGTTAGGGTAAACAGTTGCATTACTTTATGGGATGATTGTACCCATGATACTGACTGATCAAGTTTCCCTAAGAAACTCATAGGCATTTTTAAAAAAAACTGCAATCTCCATACTAAATGTAATGAAAGTTAGTATGACAAGTTGCATTTTTTTTTACGATTTTCCTATAGGTTTCTTAGGGGAATTTTGTTCAGTATCATGGGTACAATTACCCCTTAAAGTAATGCAATTGTTTACCCTTACACCCTGGAAATAAAAACAAATCAATATCAATCATCGACCTTCTAATTCAATGATATCAATGCTTACATTTGTCAGATTTCCGTTAAAACATAAATAGTTCCAAAGGTGACTCAAAGTTTTCCATACAAATCATAAATTAATCCTAGCATTGTTACTAAAATGTGAAGGAAATCTGGCAAATTGAAAGCATTGATATTGGTTTATTTATTACACTTCGTTTGTTTGCAGCGCGCTTTGGAGCTTTCGGAATAAACTTCCCATATATTAAGCCATACGTCCCGGAATTACCTGGGAAGGTGTCTTCTATTTTTCGTTTTACTACAATACCCCTCAGCTGTGGGAGTCAAAATTCAAAAGTCAAAAGTGGGAGCGAATTCTTCTCAACTGGATGCTGTTAAATTTGATCTGCATCTGTGGTGAATCCCGATCGGGGGTCCTGCTAACTCGCTCAAATTTCAATGAAAAACACACAGATAAACTAATTTTGTCTCTTTTTACCTCATTAAAACCAACACGTGGAAATTATTGTGAGCACAATAAAGCACCAGATACTCGAATTATATCAAGCCACATAGGGTATGCGAATAGCCCAACAGATAATTACGATACTGCGGTAACAAACGGTCAATGTCGGTCTTTTCAGCCGTTTGGTATGGTATGTAGGGGAATCCCTAAATCGAACGAAGCAAAGTTTTTTCTCCCCGCCGGACGGAAAGCGTCAATTTTTGTCCCGCTGCGCTAAACGAAGTTGCCGCTTTCCACCACAGTCGAGGAGAAAAATAGGGTACATAAAAAAACCTCAGACGGCTTCGCCTCGGTCAACAATTACATGAGATCTGAGACCTTTCTTACTTTATTATTACTTATTTAAGTCTTTATTTAAAGAACTTTGTCAATAAATGACTATGCCGCGTATGCCGCTATAATAATAATAATAATATTTATTTATTCAAGTAACAAGGACTCATAGTTAGTATGTTCTATATAATTGTGACATTCTTGTTTTTTGGAAACTTTGTTTGTAAAATTGCTAGGAAATTAAAAAAAACTGGACTGCCTATGGCAGACAAATGAATAAACACCGTGTAAGTATAAATAAGAAAGGTGACTATTTATACTATGTAAGACTCGACTCCATGAATTGACACTTTTAACAAGCCAAAATATTTTGATTGTAACATAGTTAATGGCCCATTGCGGACGTGTTCAGCCTCACTATTGCCAACAACTTTATTTTGACGCACTATAACTTATTCCGTCACACAATGGGCTCTTAATGAATTCCGTTTTAAGCATCGACTTGATGGAATTGTGTCATGTGATTCAACAGGTGGTTTGAAATTAACAGCTGACTTTTTAGGGTTACTTATAAGGAACCCTTATACTTTAGTCCATTCTGTCTGTCTGTATGCCTCGCCTCAATAATTCGCTCATTTTTGCACCTACTGAATTCGAAATTTTTAATTCAATTCAATTTTTGGTTTAATGGCATTCGATGTGTTATACCGGAGGATGGGCAGCAGCATCCTCTGAGTACACACATTCAATCCAACTGCGATCGCCAACCCGCCTGCCAAGCGTGGCGATTATGGCAAATCCCCCCATTTTTGGTGAGGCCTATGTCCAGCAGTGGACGTTTATCGGCTGATATGATGATGTGTTATCACAATTCAGCTAACGTCACATTATATGAATATTATACGTAAGAAAATGATCAGTAGTTTTAATTAAATCTAGAGTGGCAGTTTTGCCAATGTAAGTAGTTTAGAGTCTCAAGTGATTGTTTTAAGGATAAAACACAAAAGAGTTCACGAAATGGCCGACCCGCATGGCCAGAACAATCACGAGCCAACGCAGACGTCCTCTCGGTAGACCTCTAGCCACGCGAGTCCTCGAAACTTTTAATAAATCAAATGAGATGTCGTTGACTAGGTCTTGTCAAATGGAACAAAACTCCCTTAGAAACTCGAAATAACGCTTTTGACTTGAGATATCTGCGCTCAAAGTAAAAAATAGGGCGTATAGTTCATCTCTAGCGCCTCCGTAGTTCGGAAGGCTTGTATGTAAGTGTGAGAAAGAAGTGAGCACCAAAATGACAATGCTGAGGGATGGAAGGAGATCACATATTCTATCCCAATTAAACTGATAATGATCGATCATCAGCTCAGCCGATGGACGTCCACAGCTGGACATAGGCCTCCCCCAAGGATTGCCACAACGACCGGTCCTGCGCTGCCCTCATCCAACGGGTTCCCGCCGCCTTCACCAGGTCGTCGGTTCACCTTGTAGGGGCCTGAAAAAGCTGCGCTTTCCGGTAAGCAGTCGCAACTCGAGAATTCTTCGGCCCCATCGGCCATCGGTTCTGCGAGAAATGTTCCCCGCCCATTGACACTTTACTTTATCAGTTTTATCAATGTAAAGGATGGACTGCCTCCGTGGTCTAATGGTTAGAGCATTGGGCTCTTGACACGGAGGTCGAGGGTTCGATTCCCACGGGGGGCACCTAGTGAAATGTCACTTTGTGCGGTTTTCCCCAGTTGGTTAGGACATTGCAGGCTGAGTCACCTGATTGTCTGAAAAGAAAGATGATTCCGTGCTTCGGATGGCACGTTAAGCTGTTGGTCCTGGCTACTATCACTGGTGGTAGTAGTCGTTACATAAAAACCACGTCAGAGGCCGTAAGGCAGTTTGAATAAACTCTGACACCAGGGCTTTGCAGCCCACTCGATAAGAAGAAGAATGTAAAGGATGATGATGATGAATTTATGAACTTAGCATAGCATATGCTCACGACTATATTCCCCGAGGGGGTAGTCAGAGATATTCTGAAACCTCAGAACATCCACGTTTCACCAGTTGTACCGAAACTGTCCAGTGTGACGGGGGGTGAGCCCGTCGCCACTTATAATGGACAGTGGGTACAATACATGCCTCGAAATTGAAGCATGCAGGTTTCCTCACGATGTTTTCCTTCACCGAAAAGCCAGTGGTGTTACAAATCGTACATAAATTCCGAAAAACTCATTGGTACGAGGGCCTGGACGGGGATCGAACCATCGCCTCCTGCACGGCAGGCAAGGTTACTCGCCACTGGACCACCACGGCTTTTCTCTATTTATTCTTCGCTAGTTCTAATATATTTACGGACCATTTTTATTGTTTTACGTAAATTTATTATAACCAATACGTTATATCGTGGTCTCGTCTGCGTACGACAGCTGAATTATTTCGGTTTTGTCCGTATAAAGAAATGTAGTAAGTAATTCGACAAGGCCCCAAAAAAAATAGGAAAATAATGAAATCTGATTGGTACATGCGTTACGTACGTACATAAAGGGATGCTTCAGACCATCAGACTTATTTTATTTATGGTGATCAACATAGAAATAGCAAAAAAAAAAATCAGCTATTCCATATTACTCGACCTTGATGTATGGAACGGCTGATCTTTTTTTCATTATGTATTGGTCCCATAGTAAAAGTAGTTCGGTTTGATATATATTATGTAACGTACCTATTTTAAGTTTACACCATGTATATCAAGAGCAATTTCGAAAGTGTTGGGAGAGGCCGTCCGAGAAAAACATACCATGCTCAAATCAATGATCTTTTCCGAAAAGGACAAGTGCGTAGCACCCTCAATCGAAGGAAGTGCATGAAGAGATGTATGAATGTGAATGAGGCTAAAGAGGTGTGTCAGAGTCGTAGCGTGTGGCGGTCCGTGGTCTCTGCCTACCCCTATGGGACAATGGCGTGAGCTTATGTATGCATGTAATTTCGAAACTTGGTAAAGAAAAGTGAATTAGGCCCCAGTATTTTTACGAAAACTAAAAACCACCAGTACGATTTATAACACCACTGGCTTTTCGGTGAAGGAAAACATCGTGAGGAAACCTGCATGCTTCAATTTCAAGTCATGTATTGTACCCACTGTCCATTATAAGTGGCGACAGGCTCATCCCCTGTCACACTGTACAGAGTTTCGGTACTACTGGTGAAACGTGGATGTTCTGAGGTTTCAGAATATCTCTGACTACCCCCTTGGGGAATATAGTCGTGAGCATATGTTAAAAACCATACGAAGCCGAGTTATGACTATTTCAAAAACAAATGACACACTAACCGATATCAATCGACAGTGATTTGAATCTTATCAAGTCTTGGAGAAGTCCGATCAATCAAGCATGTTGGAGTGCCCGATAAGTCTCATTACAGATCTGGTAATAGTGTCAATTGTGTTTACAGTCCGTCACGAGATAAGATTGTGATGAATTCTGTAGGCATGAGTGGCTACTGAACCAATGCCAAGTCGAGAGGTATTTGATAAGAAGTGGCGCGTCAGTGGTTTTGAAATATTTAACGATTCGATTTCAGTTTCAATCATTTATTGTCATCATGTCGATGCCTACAGGATGTTAGGGTAAACAGTTGATTGTACTTATCTGTATTAAATTGTTTTAAATAATTTACTTGTTTTAAATTGTATTTTTTCTAATCTTGGTGTGCAAATAAAGAATATTTATCTTATTTATCTTTTCTTAATACTTAACAACTTTCCCAAAGGAACAAAGAGAAAATCACAAAAAAATACGAATTTTCATACAAACGTCGAATGATTTCATTTAGTACGGAATGTCAAATTTTATTGCAAATTTCCTATAGGGAAAGTTGTTGACTGTGCTTACCAGATTTTACCATTATCTCTTTTCCATCTAACTATTATAAGTATAAAACATACTAACCGATATAAATCGACAGTGATATAAATCTTATCAAGTCTTTAACATAATCCGATAAGTATGTTGGAGTGGTCTCATTACAGATATGATAATAGTGTCAATTGTGTTTACAGTCCGTCACGAAATTAGATTGTGATGAATTCTGTAGGCTCGAGTGGCTACTGAACCAATGCCAAGTTGATACATTTTATAATAAGTAGCGCGTCATTGGTTTTGAAATATTTAATAATATGATTTCAATTTTAATCTTATATTGTCATCATGTCAATATTGTCAATACCAACAGGGTATCAGGGTTGCATTACTGTGAGGGGCGATTATAACTATGATACTGAACAACTTCAAAATCACAATAAATCTACTCTTCATACAAACGGCTGATCAGACATTTTTATTGCTAATTTTGCTATTGGTTCCTTAGGGAAAGATGTTAAGTATCATGGTGTACCCATGACCCCTTATAGTAATGCAACTGGTTTACCCTAACACCACGGATTATATAAGAGTCTACAACTAACACCCAGTATACAAGAGAGTCAACTCTTACAGTCCGCCACTGTGATGTTGTGATGTACCAATGCCAATCATAACAATATTATCTGCATTAATTTAACCCTGTAATTTCACTCTGTATAACATCGTGACAATTATGTAGAGATTTTGCATTTTGCATTGAACGAATAGTGCCCAAAATTGAACCAAAACTAATTATCACGAAAGTACAAATTCCATCAACGCAATGACGAAAGTGAATGCATTTTTCTCAGAGATCAAATAACAGCTGATAGTGATAGAAGAAGGTCATTGGCATTCTAGTATGTCTCAGATACGATGGCACACAAAATAAGCTGATTTCACACTTAGGGCTTTAGACATAAGATCTTTGTCAACTGACTGCGCATGACGACATAAATGTGTTACTGGTTATGCTAAAATAGGACATACGTTGAACTTGGTATACTCGCGGTCGGGTTGATACTCGCGTATCGCAATCCGGAAATATCCGGTTTTGTTGGAGAAATAAAAATTCTAATTGATATCTAGCAAGTTGGTGATTGAAAATCGATTGAAGAATAAAATCATAATACAAGGTGTTTCATAAGTAACAATAAATTTTTGAAACTCTTAAGGGGGTTGTTAAGACCGTGAAACTGAACAAATTTCTCTATGGGACCAACATCGAAATCGCGAAAAAAATAATTTCATATCCCATACATATTTTAGCTCTAGTCGATTTGTAGAGTATAGAACATAAAATTTTTTTTTCCCGATTTCGATATTTGTCCAATAGTAAAAGTTGTTCAGTTTGATGGTCTACACCACCCCCTTAAAGGTTTTTTGTAGTTTTGTAACACCTTGTATATGGGCAAAATCGAACGCGATATCTGAAATTTCTGTTGAATAAAATAACTGAACAACATTTCATTTCATTTCCTTTTTTTGTGTATTTTGGTGTGCAAATAAAGAACATTTATCTTATCTTATCATAAAGCGATCATCATCAGGGGTTAGGGGGTGATCTATACCTAAGAAATGAAAACAGTTTAGTTAAGTTTTAGAGAAAAGATTGTATTAAGAGTCCTTTTACCGTTCAGTGGCACCCTCATCACAATAATTATTTAAGATTTCTCAATCAAGAAAGCCAAAATGAAAAAAGTGCTACTCCAACTTACAAGCCTGAACGCTAATTTTATACGATACTTTTATAGGTTTTTATCGGTCTATACACACGACTTTTGAAAAAAAGAAAGAAAGGCCTCTTTTACATTTTTATGCATATTTTCTGCAAAAAATTACTTTTAGGCTTAAGTCTTGCAGCATTTTTTCATTTTGGGTTTTCATTATAAAGAAATAATTAATATTTGGATTAGGGCACCACTGAACGGTAAAATTACCCTTAATAATTATTTTACTATCGAATTTATTATTTTACATGTATGCCATGTTAGCTTAATCAAATTAAAGAAATTTAAAGAATTTTATTTTACTATCGTTTCTGTAAAAGGTGGTGCTCCTGTTTTGAGTTAATTTTGTTAGCACCGTGTATAAAGATCACATTATCCATCCCTGTCGGAGTAATCAGATACTATTAAATTCAATTCAATATTATTTATTTCGGAAAACCAGTTCCATAATTTTTTTATTAGTAAATACATAATGTCATCTTACACCCTACGTCAGTACTATGCTACCACACAACGCTTATTATCGTAATTGTCTTACTGCTTATTAATTCACTTTGAGGAATACAGGGTGTCCCGTAAATCAACGTGAAGCCGGAATAGGCCAAATCATAATAGTTACCAGTAAAATAAAAAATAAAATCTAAGTCATGAATTTTATAAATTATAGGCTTTTTTAATGTACCTACATCCTGTGATGGTTTTTTAGCTCCTTTTGCTACAAATCTATATTTTTTTTTTTGCTCAATTTTATTCTTCTTATATTTTAATCCTCTAACCGGTTACTTGGAATTCACAGGATGTACATTTTCTCGAGAAAAAATAACTATTATGATTTGGCCTATCACCCGATTCCGGCTTGACGTTGATTTACGGGACACTCTGTATAGTACTCTGTGCTTTGAGGTACAAATTAACTCTAATTAATCGGTCCCTGGAACTATAATTATCGAATTATTGTCCAATTGACAATTAGCTCTGTACATTCCACAGAGAAATTACACGCCTCTAGGGTACATTTGCTTCACTTGACACTAGGTACAATCTAACCAACGCGATCTGCGGTTTCATGGACAGGGGTGTAAACCTTAATGCGTTACAGTATACATTATATAGGGTTCTTCAGACCATCAAACTGAACAACTTTAACTGCCTATTGGACCAATGTGAAAATCGCGAAAAAAACAATTGTTTCATCATCGGATTTGGTCCAAAATGTGAACGCCAAAAATGTGCCGGCCAAAAAAAAAATTCAATATTCTGTTAGCACTTATCCGTTTTAACATTTATTTTAACGGCACCAAAGCTGTAGGTCCATTTTTCTTGGTTTTATAATTTAGTTTTCATATATAGGGTCCAACTTAATATGCTGACACTATTTTCAGAGGATGATCAGACCATCAAACTGAACAACTTTCACTATGGGACCAACATCGAAATCGCAAAAAAAAAATCTGCTCTTCCATACAAATCTGCAAACCTATTCGAGCCAAATGTATGGGACAGCTGATTTATTTTTCGCGATTTCGATGTTGGTCCCATATAGAAAGTTGTTCAGTTTGATGGTCTGATCATCCCCTTAAAAAAGTGTCAGCATATTAAGTTGGACCCTGTATTTAAAAAAAAAAAATGTTTTTTTTTTTTGTTTATATTTTTCAAGTAAATAAATAAATATTTTTGAAGAAATAAAACTTACAGCTACAGCTTTCGTGCCATAATAATAATAATAAATGCTTCGATGGACATGTTTTAAAAGAATATAACATTAGTTTTGTTGACTTTCACATTTGGACCAAAAATGTATGAGACGCCGATGATGTACTGATATTTTCTGTGGAAAAATGTTCAGTTTGACAGTCTGACGTAATTATAGTACTTTGTGATCTGACCCACGCGCCAAAGTATGAATGTAAGTATGTATCCCACGGTGTTTTTCTTCACCATAAAACTAAAGTTACAAAATATACATTAGTTCCAAAATCAAAATATCTAGGTATGATTTTGATTCCAGCTGGATCTGCAAACGGTACCTTCTGCAAAAGGGACAATCTACGAACAGGACCATTTGCAAATGGGACATACTGCTACTAATCTGTTTTAACCTTACTATTGGACACAAAAATTTGTGAAAACGTCATCATCGCAACTACAAACCGCATCGGTTTATGTGGTTAAACCGTTCTAGGTTTATCCACACAATCTTATCACTCTATCAATAATAAATCAATTCTCTGTGTCAGATACAATATACCTACTGAACATACGTAACACGATATCAAGTGTATCTTGATGTAACAATTCAAATGATGTAGGTACTGAATCTAAAGATTATCTGAAGAGATTGTATTTCACTTAAGTTAATTTTACCGACTCGTACCAATGAGTTTTTCGGAATTTATGTACGATTTGTAACACCACTGGCTTTTCGGTGAAGGAAAACATCGTGAGGAAACCTGCATGCTTCAATTTCGAGGCGTGTATTGTACCCACTGTCCATTATAAGTGGCGACGGGCTCACCCCCCGTCACACTGGATAGAGTTTCGGTACTACTGGTGAAACATGGATGTTCTGAGGTTTCAGAATATCTCTGACTACCCCCTCGGGGAATATAGTCGTGAGCATATGCTATGCTATGCTAATTTTAAGTCTTTCAATTATTTTCTTACAGTACATTATAGTATAAATGTTAAAATAATATAATATTCAATCAAATACCCTGGTACGTACCCATACCTACCTACCGATCAAAAATAGTGGCCTATCTTTACTATATGGGGTATTATGTTACACAAAGAATACTGAAAGGGATCAAACAGTCAGTCCGTCATTAGTGAAGCAAGGAGTTGTAAGAAACCGCACTTAGAAGCACACACGGTGACGGAACTGACGGATTGACGCACCGTGTGTGCTTCTACGTGTGGTTTTATACAACTCCTTCACAAAATATGACGGACTGACGTCTGCCGCTCCGTCAATACGTAATCGTGTGTGAACGCACTTGGTGTTGACAATTTTACCCCTGGGAAGGCCTTTTATAATCTACGTCGGCCTTTGACTGCTATCAATAATGGAGTTATCAGAAAAACCTGAGGCAGAAATTGTATTTTTGACACTTTCTTGGTCGAAAAACGAATCAGAGAATTGTGTCTCTTTCTTATTAGGGTGCTGGTGGTACTCTGTGTCTGTGGTCTACTCTGCTCTTCACGATAGTGAAGAAAATACTGTAAGTTTTTCTTTGACAACATTCTTTCAGTATTTCCTTCGGTCTTTCTTCCATCTTCATGAGTAAAATAAAGATCTTTTTCAATATCGGCCTTTCAATGACCAAAATTTGCCCTTTTCAGCAAAGCTTTCGGCTATTTTAAGATTTATCTGCTGGCAACACGGTCCCTGAGTTGCCTTCATATAGCACTTACGGAAAGATAATAAGACATAAATAAAAAAAACTAAAAAGCTCTATATTCAATCGTTATTGATGAATCATTAAAATTAGAAAAATAAACTTTTTCATTAAAACAACAAACGGAGAACAAAACTCATTATCTATTTTTAATTACGAGAGTCAAAGATAAAATTCTTGCCACCTTTGAACCACCTATTTACTGCCTAAACCGCCTTTATGGCTTCACAATTGAATTCATTTTCCTGTGACATAATTGCATGAGACCAAAATTGCAAGTCCCAAACATAACCAAATTATGTAGACACTTGAAAACATTCAAATCTTCTCCAAATGTCACTTTTACTAGACTTAATAGTAAATTCATTGAGATCTTACATCTTGGTCGTGTAAATTTACGATACAAATTTAAATTTTCTCATGATTCAAAGCAAAATAGACCGTGAGTCAAATTAATAGAGGTCATACAAGAGGTAAGAGTAGGGTGTCCAAATAATTATACCTTTTAAATTGGTCAACTTTTATAGGATTTCATGTAAAGGTCGCACGAGATAGGATCTGAGGCTCGTTTTTGTAGGAATATCCTTTTTATGTTCGGGCAAGACATAAATCCAAGTATTTGAGCCGTTTAATGTATCTTATCTTACAGTTTTAATGTATTTTTAGTTTGAAACTGTCGAGATAGGGTTGAAAGTTATGTCGTTAATAGCGATTTTAGTTTAATTTTAAAATTTTCAAGTTGTTAAAAGTTATTATAATTGGATTTTCAGTAATGAAGTTTTAAAAAAAAAATTGGGGCTTTTTTCATTATTTTTCAAAGTACTTACTTACATGATTTTTCGGTCCGAAAGGTTCTTTTTTCGGTCCAATATAAAATTTGGTACCAAGGTCAGATTTTTTTTAAGCCTGTTTTCTCCCATTGGTCCCCACCAAAGGCCTTTCCCCAAAGGCCATTTATCCTTCATGCATCCCTGTCTTCAGCCAACTGCATCCACCATTCGTCAAAGCTCTCTATACTCCATTCCAAATAGCAACGAAAATTTAAGGCTATTTTTAATTACCGAAACAGAGATTTGAAACACTTATTCTTAGAACAGCTTTAGTAACATCCAAGATAATAATGTCGTATAGTACATTTATAAATAAATATATTTGCTAATCAAAATTTGCCAGAAAGCTAAATAGGAAACAGAAAATCTCGTCGTCCTTATTTGGAATGAAGTATAGAGACTAAACCTAAACTGCGCCCAGTTCGTCTCTCGTGGCGTTTACACCTAATAGTACTGTAGCCGGGGGACTTTTCAATTACCAAAAAGATTTTTAGAAGAGTTGTTCGAAATAATGACACAATTGTTAACTGTTTTTCGCACATCTTATCATTTATTTTCTTTAGTCATCCTATCTTTAATTAAGACGCTGTTATACCGTCGAGGCCGTTTTTTGAACAAGAACGAAACTGTTTTAAACTGTGTTTTAAAGTCTGAAATTAAATTATGTCTTATTTAAGGATCGGGTGGATGGGCGACTGTTCTCAATTACACGATTAGATTAAGTTTACTCGATAGAAAAAAATCCCAAAGTTACCCCTTTTTGTTATGTTTTTTTAATACTATGATTAAACTGCTGATATTTAACTTTTTATTCTTGTACTTAACTAAATACATTAAATATTTCTAGTGAACTCAGGGGAAGTTTTAGCTTAGAAACTCCCATGAGCAAAGATATTGACGAAAAACACGTTTTTTTGCGATCCTGCTTTCAATAGGAGCGGGATGGCTAATTGTAAACTTATGCTTGCAAGAAAGAGACGCTTGCAGTGGGATAACCTAGCCTTAAATTCATTGCGGATTCCAAGACAGGTTAGAGTCATCCCCGTTTGACTTCATTGTCTAGTGTTGCGAGTGGTCGCTCCTGTTGATCCTGGTTTACAAGTGTTACAGTGGTGGGAGTGTGTGGTATGCCCAAAAGAAGTCCACCTTTGGGTTTCAAGGTGGAACGGACGTGTTTAGTAGTAATAGGTGGCCTACAAAATACTGCGTAAGTCATTTTATTTCTAATCGACACATAGGACACCCACGGGATGAAATTGGATGGTTCATTCTAACCAAATGTTCATTTAAATTGTTTCTCCCCTCCGGACGGAAAACGTCAATTGTCGTCCCGCTGCGCTAAACGAAGTTGCCGCTTTCCACCTCTGTCGAGGACAAAAATTGTATACTAACCTCGGACAGTAATAAGAAAGCCTCAGATCACAAGGCGAAGCCGAGACATGAGACCTGAGACCTTTCTTACTTTCCTGTCCTCGGTGTGTAATCTACTATATTTTGAACCATAATTTAACTTATTTTTTAGTTCAATTTCAATAATTTTGTCCAATGAACAAAATTTTCATATCCTGTAAAAAAACAGGTAACAAAAAAGCAGTTCTAAATTGGAACAAAATAGTTCATAAATCATTGTCACTTTTTGTGAAAAATACTTGAATTAGTTCAACCGTGACAAGACCAATTGTGATGAGTAGTACAAAAAACGTTACGACAAAAGAATCAAAGGATTGGCTTTATAAATCGTTTTTAAAGGCTTTACCATAATGTTGAACCAAATGTCATCCGTCTGTTTACTTCCCACTGCAGAGGATTCCTCACTTATAAGGATCAAAGATAAGACCACTATATTTGTGATATTTTGGGGTTATTGAAAGCCATGTATAATGTATACATGGCCACAGATCAACCTATAGGTACCTACAATTGAATTCTTTTTTTTTTTTTTTTTTTTTTTCGCTACCTATTTGTTTGTTCAGTTTGATGGTCTGATCATCCCCTTAAAAAACTGTCAGCATATTAAGTTGGACCCTGTATAACAACATTTTGGTGGACCTGGATGAACAAACCGACCGCCGTCTTTGCGCCGCAAAATTAGGACCGACCCCACCTAAAGTGGGTTGGAGCAAAGAGAATGAATACGTGGGTACATATTAAATTTGTCAGACTTTGTGATAAAGGCCAGGAATCAAACCGCCACCTCGTGATGGAGTCGGTAATTTTAAAGGCATCTACCAAACGTTACTATTAAAGTTCGCCCTACACACGGCGACACATCAAGTTACCAAAATAAGCTGGCCGCGCGTAGGTAGAGTAATTTGTTATACATTACGCGGCCAGCTTATGTTTGTTTTGCGTAGCTTGATGTGTCACCGTGTGTATATCCTTGACAATGTTGCGGGCCTAGTACTTTTAATTTGTGAAGAAACTACGATGATTGTTCGCCTATCATTAGCCTGTAGGTAAGTGGATAATTGGCTGCGGGAAAATAAGCAACTCAGCGACTAGGACATCTGTTTCCTTGTCAGTAGTAATTCATTGTCAATTGTAACATTTTCCGCGATCTATCCAATACGGTACATTTGAGATAATAACTAACACACACATCGAACATGGCCGTTAATTTTAATATAGGTACATATTACTTTTGAATCAAGTGTATCTTTTAATGTTAGTAAAAAAAAGTAATTGTAATTATGGATTTTAAAAGGATATTAAGTAAAAAAAAATTTGTTTAATATTAGCTTTATCATTTGACATTTGAACCACAGAGTACTATAATTACTACCGTAATTGGAACTGTTCATCAATAAAGACAGATAACATTTGGAACTAATAATAATATATTTTGTGAACTATTTGATTTCTATATCTGTTTGGTTTAAAAAATTTACTGTTCATTAGTTTTCTATCCTTAAATCATGCATCTATCACAATCCTTGATCAGTCCATCGTCCATATTCTATGGCGTTCTGTCCTTCGCCCTCTGCTTACTCTCCACCCACGTGTCATCTTATATCATTAATAATAATAATAATAACCCCGCGGGGGCAGCTTGTGGCGAGCTGACGGTGAGTGGCGACACCGCGGACCCCTATCCAGGGGGACCATATAGACATGCGCTTACACACACACATACAGACAGTAACACACCCCCCTACCTCTGGCTTGCCTTCATTGGCCGTCCAGAGTGGAATCGCAAGAGCAAAGAACCTATGCTCCAGGTTGGAAGTGTATTGCACGTAATGGCGTAATAACGGGGAAACCCGCTCACGGGGGTAAACTCCGCGATGGTGAAACCGGTGCCGCACCTCTCGACAACCTTTAGCCGCTCAATGGGATGTTGCCCCATTGTCGCACTTTGTGCGTGCGGCCGTTTTATGGGGCCCACTCGACGAGTTGGCGAGTCACCGCCTGCCCTATTTACAATTTTGAGACTAGTTGTCATGGCAGGCGTCCGTTAGTCTCTTCCCATAGCCCAGTATCCATCCATCCAACTTTCACCTCTATAGCCCAAGACCTTATTTTTCCATCACGGCCATAGCGCCGGACTCCAATAGTCTTTGCACCTGGCGGGGACCATAAATAAATAAATAAATATCTTGGACAGTGTCACACAAATTATCTAGTCACATTTAAAGTTCCAGAATCTAGCCTGGACTTGTATTATGATAACTAGACAACGATATAGAATACATATATAGATACAAACATCCATGACTCGGGTACAAATATTCATATTCGTCATACAAATATTTGTCCCTTACGGGATTCGAACCCACGACCCCCATCACAGCAGGCAGGTTCACTACAGACTGTGCTGTCGGGCCGTCAATCCCCTTGTGTATCATGTTGTGCGCTCGGAATTGGTATCCGCCATGTGTATCCCTTACATTTAGATTAACTTGTCTTTTGAACGGGCCTCTACATGTTGGCTTCGGCTCCATGCACGCCTTCCAAAGGTCCGGGACTTAATTGCCCGTGATTACGGATCGTAAGACACATAATAATTATAATACATTTTATTTCAGGCAACAGTACAAAATTAATCATAACAGGCCCATATTATAAATACCTTAATCTAGAATACATACAACAATATAAGAAACAAAAACAAACATAAACATTACACTCCCTAGGGTTTCTTTATTCTCGCTACCCTGTAGCGTCGAAAGACGACTCCGGCGGGCCATAAGTCAGGCGTCAGGAAACTCTTCAGGTGAGCGGCACGAACATGGATTTTAAAGGCCTTGAAGTCTAGTGACCTACTTACCATCTCGTACACGCTCCCGGGGAGAGGCCTTTTATCCTGACCCAGGCACCTGGTGGCAAGGTGACTTGCGATGACCCACCTTTCTTGTGCGCGGACTCTACTTCATGTGGATTCTCTGGGCCTCCACTCCAGTGTCCTAGTCCAAAGCTAAGCATCCATGCAACATCCTTCATGACTTTTAAATCATTCATAGGTAGAAAAATATGTGACTCGAGACTGGGATAGAACTTAGAACCCACGACCTAACGATTGTACGAACTCTCTTTTATCGGAGCTATCACCACTCCAGATTATGTTTTCGATGTGTCAAAATCATTATAGCTGTCCAATGATCTTGACATTCAAAGTATTTTTCGATCACGTGAAACATAAAGCATGAATTCATCCAATTTAAAATTGAACAATATGAAACGAAGTCACTTTTATAATAACAGAAATGACATGCTACACAATGGATGTACATTTTTTGTAGTAATTTCAGTGACATGTAAATTGTTGTAATTTTATTATTATACATGTCTGTGCGAGCCGTGTTCCGGATGTGGGTGAAGTGTAGATGGTTTCAGTAAAATTAAACAATTCACTATTTTATTTCTCATTTGTACCCATGTTTTGTTTGTGTCATTGTCAAGAATGTTTTAAAACATGGTTGCGAAGAATGGAAGACTATGTAAAGACTATGGGACCAAACTTACAGGAATTAAGAGGATGGTTTTTGTAGCACGCCAAAGCGCATTTCATACAAACAAAGTTTGATCCTATTTTCAATTACCGTCAATGAATTTTTAAACTAATATCTGTGCCTGAAGTTTGTCAGATTTTCATTAAAATATATACAGTTTCAAGACTACTAAGATTTGCATGGAAAATTTTTAGCAAATGTAACTTCGAAACTATAAACTTTAATGCAATATCTGACAAACCACCGGCACAGAGATTTGTTTCATAATCGTATTTAAAAAATTGCAAACTCTATATTACTTAATAATCAAACTTCGTTTGTATGGAGCGCGATAGAGGGCTTGTCCTCTTAATCTTTTGGGGGATTTAGCGTTTTTGCATTCCTCATTTCACACATCTGGTAGCAGTAGGTGCAGGCTTTCTCACGTTTTCATTTAAAAGCAGTTGATATTGTACGTAAGTAGAAAAAACACATTAGTAAACGGCATGTTGTGCATGTGGATTCAATCGAACCCATCATGCATACACGTTTTTCAATGTAAAGTCTGTACGCCTAGTGCTTTTATCATCAACCTAAAGTCACATCATAAGAAAAAAATTCATACTCGTACTTATGGTAACTTTGAGATTACGATTTCAAATATTGTTGATTATAACCGTGTTACAGCCATGCTGTGCTTTTTGGAATCAAATTAAAGATTGAAAAAGTTCTTACGAACTAATCGCCAAGGTTGAAGAATTTCGTTCTCTGGCGTCGTGGCTCAGTGGCTAATTTGGAAAAGCAATTCCCTGGTTTGGAAGATTACGGGTTCAAGTCCCGCCTGAGACTCCATTTTTCAATCTTTAATTAGTTTTGTATGATTCCGTCTTACAACCGTCTGGTTTCGGTACAGAATAGCCTAAGAAATGTTTCCAATGCAGTATTTTCACATTTTTGTGGCCAAAACGATAACGTCATTATATACCAAGAACTTCAGAGTTCTTCTACTAAAAGTTGAGCGTTGCTACAATTGCCTATAAACATAGTTGGTTGTAGCAAAGTTTCTGAACACCCTGAAAGGAATAACGGTCGTGAGGCTATGTATGCACTATCCTCAACTAATTTTCTAGACTCTGTTATATACAGAAAGTTTCTAAACTCCTTCACAACATCTGTAGGAACTCCTCTCCGCACAGATGTGAATGACCACCAAACAATAATGAAGAGACCTTGTAACTTGCAAGTAACTTCCTCTCGTCCCATTTCCTTCCATCTGAAGCGTGCATCCGAGCGACACGGTTGAATATATCACGCACTGGCGCGTGACACGACTGCATAGCGATTTGTTAGCATTACCAATGCAGACTTGCGACTGTTATTTGTGCAACTTTTAAATCGTAAAGGCGTATTGAATTAAATCTAAAATTGATTAATCTTGATTTAATGATAAGAAATTAAAAGGAAAGGCAATTAAGCCATTTCTTTAGAAATTAAAAAAATATATTTTGTTAAATACAAAACCATTTGGTTCCTGGTGTGTTGGTTTTCATGGCAACACGCATTAGTAACAAAGTTGATAACTGGCTCAGAGTTTAAGCCTTTGATTAAAAATCGTAAAATACCCGGTTATAGGTTTCAGAATATCTCAGATCCCCTCGGGGAATATAGACGTGAGCATAATAATGCGATGCTTTGCTAAACGTATTATTATGACTATCTATAAAGCATAGACCTCTAAAAAGTGATACACAAAAGAGGCTCAAAGTCCCCTAGCCAAGCCTGGCAACGTAAAATTAGTGGTACCTAACCTACGCAATACCTAGCGATATGGTGTAGTGATATGTGGTTAATTTCTATAGGATCTCGTTGGTGTAACTTTCATAAAATTGATTATATACCGAATTTATCATATGTTTCTAAAAACACGCGATCATTTAAGAAAAATTTCTCACTCGAAAATTTATCAGTCGCAAAGTCGCAAACCAAACGCCCGTCTACAACCTGTAGTCATTAAACATGTCTGTGTGTCAGCTCAAAAGGATCTATGACACAGCTCTAGCTCCACACTAGCGACAGAATCTGCTTCACTCGCTCGCCGACGAGCTAAGCTGTTATGAACTGGATTTAATTCAGTTTGTGGATTCACTTAGCTGTTTCCAGCATTTGCTTTGGAGATTATTATAATCGTTTTATACAGGGACCTTCTTGATATGCTGGCATTTTTTAATGGGATGATTAGACCGTCAAACTGAACAACTTTCTCTATGGCACTAAAATCGAATCGCGAAAAAAACTGCTGTTCCATACAAAACTGCAAATATACTTGAGCCAAATGTATGGGACAGCAGATTTTTTTTGCGATTTCGATAATGGTTCAATAGAGAAAGTTGTTCAGTTAGACGGTTTTTCAGCATTTTAAGAGAGACCCTGTATAAAAGGGTGCTATGAGTGTTATTTAGTCCACCACGCGTGCCTTATGCGGATTGGTATATTTTCCATTTCACGTATACAGGGTGTGAACGTAAATGTTTTTGGTCATTTTACCACTAAAACTTACGTCTAAACCACTTTCATTAAAGACCCAACATCGAAATTATGACAAAAATCAACTGTTCCAGACAAAACTGCAAACCTACTCGAATCAAATGTATGGAACGGCTGATCTTTTTTAACGATTTGAATGTTTGCTCTTAGATAGTATCTAACACTCAATTGCAGATAAACGCTTATTAAAGTTAATCCTCCATTAAATATCTTGCTTTCACCTTTTGTCTTGTGGACTTAGTAAAAGCTAGCGAGAGATTTAATGCAGGATTAACTTTAATGAGCGTTTCTGCAGCTGAGTGTAAGTCTAAGATAATAATGACTTTTTGAAACACCTTTAACTGACCTTTACATACAAAGAATATCACCTAAAAATAGTATTGACGAGCGATATTATGAGCTTAGCATAGCATATGCTCACGACTATATTCCCCGAGGGGGTAGTCAGAGATATTCTAAAACCTCAGAACATCCACGTTTCACCAGTTGTACCGAAACTCTGTCCAGTGTGACGGAGGTTGAGCCCGTCGCCACTTGTAATGGACAGTGGGTACAATACATGCCTCGAAATTGAAGCATGCAGGTTTCGTCACGATGTATTAAGCCAGTGGTGTTACAAATCGTACATAAATTCCGAAAAACTCATTGGTACGAGTCGGCCTGGATGAGGATCGAACCATCGCCTTCTGCACTGCAGGCAAGGTTACTCGCCACACCACGGCTTTTTTTGCGACATTATGAGGAAGGCTGATAAAACAGTCCTTAGTTGTCTCGTAATCCACGGGTTGTTCTTTCTAAGCCTTAACCACAAGGATCCAATAATAAATGTTTTTGTTTAATTTGCTACAGCGCCAGCTTTTCGACGAAGGAAAACAAAACATGGCGATAAAACCTCTAGAAGTGTTAAGAGGGTTTGCTTCTCGTTACATTCAATCCCATTTCATGTCAAACCAAAACTTAAGAGGCAGCCCGAACCTTACTATTTAACCGGTGATAAATGGTTAAGTCGAATGCCTATTTCTTAATCTATAATCAAAAGACGATCATTTATCCGGCTTTACGGTCTATTTCATAATAAATCTCTCAAAATGTAAATACCATAATGTTTTAAATTATGATAAGATGAAGATTAATAAAATTATATTAGTTCAAAATAATGTTTGCTAATGCCAAATCTAAAAGCAGATATCATTTTCGTTTATGTGTTTCTGTTCAAGTATTGCCATGCTTTACATTACTTTGTAAACTCAGAAAGTACTGATTTAGATCAGAATCAATCGAGATACAATTAATTATAATATCAGTTCTGCAAAATGAAAACTAGAGAGAAACGTAAGTTCGCCTTTTGCATTTCCTTACTATGCTATTTTACCTTCCAGATAATTTTTCCCAGCCAAAATTGCGTTATTTAAATTTTATAAGTAGGTACATATTTCACGTGCCACTAGTAATGAATAAAATTGATTGAACCTATCATGATCGAAAACCTAATTACACAAATAAACTCTAAGACCGCAGTAACTCACAACAATAGATCAAAGACACTACCAAAAAAATATTACAAAGATCACTGATTTTCGTTTATTTTGTGTTTACATTTTAGAACATTTTTAATGGAATACTAAACAGTTATCGAAGGATTCTCGTAATTTATCACTGTTTAAGTGCAAACACTTTCTTCTTGCAAGTTATTCCTATCAAGTTAAATCGAAAAACGTCAAAGACAGAGATCGATCAGCAAAGATTTACATTGCTATTATCACAGAACTGCAAATAAAAATAAATCGTTATTCTTATTCTTTTTTATTGCTCCAGGCAAATAAAAAATATGTAAAATACAAAATAGATATAAATACAAAATAGAAAAAATACAAAATACAAACGTGGATGTTCTGAAGTTTCAGAATATCTCTGACTATTCCCTCGGGGAATGTAGTCGTGAGCATAATTCTATGCTTATGTTTATGCTACAAAGTACAACAATATGTATTTTCAATGAGCCCTTATTTTACATTTAAAATGAGCTGTTCACAACAATCTAGGTACAAGCTAGCACAAATTGACAACTCTGGTCTTTACCAAGTACTACAAATACAGACGAAACCTAGTCTTAATTTTAAAGTATTTTCAAATTCTCACACTATACTATAAGTACAGGGTGTTAGGGGCAGTTGCATTACTTTAAGGGGTGATTGATTATACCCATGATACTGATAAACTTTCCCTAAGAAACTCAGAGGAAAATCTAAAAAAAAATTGCAATCTCCATTCTAAATGTAATCAGCTGATCGTAAGTTTGTATGAAAAGTAGTTTTTTTTTTGAGTATTTCCTAAATGTTTCCTAGGGAAAGTTGATCAGTATCATGGGTACAAATCACTTCTTAAAGTAATGCAACTGTTTACCCTAACACATGTACAGGGTCCTTCTTAATATACTGACTGACACTTTTTTAAGGGGATGATCAGACCGTCAAACTGAACAACTTTCTCTATAGGACCAACATCGAAACCGAGCTCTTCCATACAAAACTGCAAACCTACTCAAGCCAAATGTATGGGACAGCAGATTTTTTAATCGCGATTTTGATGTTGGTGCCATAGAGAAAGTTGTTCAGTTTGACTGATCATCCCCTTAAAAAAGTGTCAGCATATTAAGAAGGACCCTGCATTTTACAAACAGCACGTACTTGCACTGTTAAGTATTATTGCCTGCATACAATTCACATTACCTCTAATAACCTTGAATGGCGCATGCACATTTTCAGATTTACGCTACGGAACCGTGAGAGCTTAGTTTGAATCACACTTGACTAAATGTTTTAGTCACCATCCGTTCTTGTTGATAGTCATTACCCTCTGGAGTTGCGGTCAAATGAACGCGGTCTACGATTGCGGTGGCGGTCACTTGCTGCAAATTGACTGCCTGAGATGGATATTTTACTGATAAAAGTATGTAGGTAATGATTTGTTATTGTTATAGTTTTAAATATATTCTTTAACAATATTTACGTAAAATTATGTCACTGATGATAAATTTTGCACATCTCTGACTTCTTGTTAAACAGTTCTATTTACTGAAGTTTAATCTTTGGAACCGTTTGGAATTTGTTAATATTAAAAAATATCTTCTGTACTTAGTTGCTTCATTATGAAAATTATGTTCTACAATTCTATTTGACCCATTTTCAGTAAACTAATGTATTTGGTCGGTATACGCGTAAGATGACTTCCAATTATTCAACTTGCACTTGCCTTGTTTTCTTTGATATAAACAAGGTAAGTGCCACAAACCTCGTCTCGTCTCGTATTTGAGAACAGAGATATCTACATTCCGCATATCTGACTCAGCGTGGGATTTAAAAAATATAATATATTTCAAGAGTCAAAGTTAGCTTCCGCTTAAGAGACTAAGATAGCTAACCGCCCAAAGGCGTTAGACGTACTGTTTATGTATTGGTGTTAAATAAATTGTAACGATTTGATTTGCGTTATCCAGACGGAACCAAAATCTTAATAATATTAAAAAGTAATGCATTGTAATTTTTCTTGACAGAAATCCGACCGTGACCGCAAACCGCGTTAGCTTAGGACCTCTACAATTCACGTAACGTGTCGACCTTGACCGTACAGCATGCACTTGGTCAAATTAAAAACCGTCTCAATGTTACGCATTCGTAACCTGTTTGATACTATTTCGTACACACGTAAACTCACGACCGTTGTCCATTACGGGGTGGTCAGAGTTGTTGCTACAATCAAAAACTTTATTTTAAAAGTGTTTTTGTGACTGGTAGTGGATGGTTTGTGTATTTAACACTCAGTTGCAGAAACGCTCATTAAAGTTAATCCTCCATTAAATCTCTTGCTAGCTTTTCTACGTCAACAAGATAAAAAGTGAAAGCAAGAGATGTAATGGAGGATTAACTCTAATGAGCGTTTCTGCAACTGAGTTTTAGTATGGTTAAAAGCATTGGGCTTTTGACACGGAGGCCGTGGGTTCGATTCCCACGGGGGACACCTAGTGATATGTCACTTTGTGCGTTTTCCCCAGTTGGTTGGGATATTGCAGGCTGAATAACCTGATTGTGTGAAAAGAACGATGATTCCGTGCTTCGGATGGCACGTAAAGCTGTTACATAAAAACCATGTCAGAGGCCGTAAGGCGGTTTGAATAAACTCTGACACCAGGGCTTGCCCACACGATAAGAATAACATCTATAGTTTTCATAATGTTAGGCCCGGCTTCTATCTCTGGTAGTAGTAGTCGTTACATAGAAACCACGTCAGAGGCCGTAAGGCGGTCTGAAAACACTCAAAGACCAGGGCTTGCTGCCCACATGATAGGAAGAAGTGTGCTATAGTTTCTTTTATCATATTTTCGGTTTAAGAGCTCTCCCTCTCGCATCATCATCAGCCCACCTGGCTACCAAACGACCCCACTCCCACTTTTTTTCATGTACCTACTAAAGTACTATGACAGCCACGAGAGATAAATTTGTAGTCTAAAATAAAAACCAAAATACTTGCAAATACAAGGTGGGACAAAACACTCTAGTAATATTATAAAGGGGTGGTTTAGATTATCAAATTGAACAACTTTCATTACAGAAAAAATACAATTAATATGAGTCGAGTCGGCACTGCATTATTATTATTATTATTATTTGAGGGGTGTTGGGCCTTGACAGGCTAGCCTGTGCCACGTAGACCATCGCTGGTCCTTTGTGAACGCCCTTTTTCAAAGTTCCTTACCAATACCCACTGCGGCCAGAAATCGCAGTAGATTCTTGATCGGGACGGTTTGTATCTCATCTGGTGTCAGTACCTGCCTACCTAGATGAGTACTGCGTTTGTACATCAGTGGGCCACAGTCACACAGCAGGTGCAGAGGAGTCTCCATCTCCTCCTTGCAGAATCTGCAGCCGGTCGTATCACTTAAATTCAGTGTATGCATGTGCTTGTTTAGTTTGCAGTGGCCTGTGAGTGACCTTGTTATTGTACAAATTTGGTCCTTACTTAGGGCAAGGAGACCGTTCGCAAGTTTGCGATTGTAGCCTTTGAAAAGTGCTTTGGAGTGGCACATGCCTGGGGTGTTACACCAAAGCTTTATTGCCTCTCCTAAGCTTACTCTGTTCAATGAATCTCGTGTTAGACTATTAGGGATTCCAAGAAAGGGTTCGGGGCCAATGAAGCGGCTTTCAGTGCCCCTTCTGGCCAGCTCGTCCGCCCTCTCGTTCCCTTCTATGTCTGAGTGTCCTGGTACCCATTGTAGCACAATTTGATTGTTGTTGCCTAAGGCGTTCAGTTGTGATACACAGTCCTGTACTAGCTTAGACCTTATGATCGGAGAGTCTATGGCTAGCAGGGTTGCTTGACTATCAGAATTGATAGTAATATGTTGGTTGACGTAGCGCTTGCTTGAATTTATCTCAGCACAGGCTGTGATGGCGTATACCTCTGCCTGAAAAATGGAGGCGTAGTTGCCCAAATTTTGGGTCTGCTGTAGCCTTGGGTTTTCACCATATATTCCGCTGCCAACGTCATTGCCTTTCTTGGATCCGTCTGTGTACCAAGTTAGGCAATTATCTTTGATGGACGTTTGACCCTTAAGCCAGTCATCCCTCGAAGGAAAAGTAACAGTGTAGTTCCTGTTGAAGTTGTATGCTGGCGTCATGGTGTCTGTGATCATCTTTAGCACTGGGAGGCACGTGGCATCCTCCTGCAGGCTAATCAGACCCTTTGACTGCCAGTTACGGTTCTTGTTTGGGTTAACTCTGAGTATGCATGCCTTCGCCTCCCTTTGTGCAAAGATATGCAGCGGTTGGAGGTTTAGTAGTGCATTAAGTGCTAACCCAGGGCTAGTGGACATCGCGCCTGTTATAATTAGGCACGCAGTCCTTTGAAGGCTATTGAGTTTGTCTATTGTGGATTTTTGGAGGGTCTTTTTGTACCAGACCGCTGCGGCATAGCATACAATTGGCCTAACTATGGCGGTGTATAGCCAGAGGGCTATTTTAGGGGTTATTCCCCATCTAGTCCCTGCCACACGATAGCTGATGCCGAGCGAAGTCTTGGCCCTTTGAATGACGTTTTCAATATGCGTGTTCCAGTTGAGGCGTTGGTCGAAGGTTACGCCTAAGTATTTAACAGTTTTGGAGTAGGGTATAGTATTTCCATTTAGACTGAGAACTCTTAACTTCCTGAGGTCCCTTTTATTTGTGAATGGTACTATGATGGTTTTGTCTGCGTTGACTGACAAACTGTTTTCATCACACCATCTCTGTATGATATGAAGAGCTCTTTGCGCAAGAGAGGACACTGTGTCTAGACATGATCCTCTAATGATAACTACAAGGTCGTCAGCGTATCCCTGTGTGGGTAATCTCTGCTCGGCCAGTAATTGCAAGAGTTGGTCAACCGCTACTGACCACAGGAGGGGAGATAGTACTCCTCCCTGTGGACAGCCTCTAGTTGTTGTGACTGTATGGATGTGACCATTCAGTGTTAGTTTTGCAGACCTATTCAGGAGCATTGACTCTATCCACCCTATAGTGGTCCGATCTACCTCTTTGGCAGTTAGTCCACTAATTATGGTTCTTGTAGGGGTATTGTCAAATGCTCCTTCAATGTCCAGGAATGCACAAAGGGCAATTTGCCTGTCCTCGATTGATCTTTCGATTTTATCGACTAAATCTATCAAGGCGGTTTCTGTTGACTTGCCCTTTAGGTAGGCGTGCTGATCTTTATGCAATGGGTGTGCCAGTAAGGCGCTTTCCCGTATGTTTTGATCCAGTACCTTTTCCATGGCTTTCAACATGAAAGAGGTGAGACTTATCGGTCTGTAGGACTTTGGTTGGGCGTAGTCCTTTTTGCCTGTCTTTGGTATGAACTTAATTGTGACTTTTGTCCATGCGTCCGGCACTGCATTAAGTTTTGGAGCGGATTTATTTTTTCACGATTTCGAAGTTGGCTCCATAGTAGTATAAGAGATAATTTTACTTTTTGCAACCATCAGCAGCAAGGCTGATTTAAGCAAGTGTTTATGGAGTGTAGAGCATATCTGTGATGGGGATGGAAAGGTCGAATCTTTGAACGGCTGTAACTCCTAAACCGACTGGCAGTTCATGTCAGTTTTTGTACTGTTCGTATAGCTACAGTGAATACTACAATAATATCATATGATCAGCCTTGCAGCTGATCGAAAAAATTTTTACTGACCTTTAAACGTCTGTAACTCCTAAACCGACTGAAGTTATGCAGGCAGACCTGGTCCATCCCCATCACAGAGATGCTCTACACCACATAAACACTGAATCAGCCTTGCTGCTGATGGTTGCAAAAAGTACACTTATCTCTTATAATATTATAGTGAAAGTTGTTTAAGGTTTTTTGAGACAGCCTGTATAATTGTATAAAACTTCCCACCTACCCACCCACCCACTACCCACTAAGTAAGTTACCTATAGCCTGTGGATTCCACAGCAGTGCAAAATTCTCCCCTAATTTAAGAGGGTTCATACAACTACACGAGACCAGTGCTGAATGGTAGAGGCAAGTAAAGTCATGCGAAAATTATTATCGATAAGTTCAAATTCTTGGGTACTAGCCCAAGAAGCAATTAAAATTTTAATGCGTCATAAAGTTAACAATGCGTGCCAAATTAAAAATTTAGATTATTTTTTAACTGCCATAACTTCTGAATTCAAGTTTATTGGTGACTGTCCCAATAAATCGGGACGGATGGCAACCCTAATCATGCCCTAGCAGGGTGTTAGGGTAAATAGTTGCATTACTTTAAAGGGGTGATTGTACCCATGATACTGAACAACTTTCCCTAAGAAACCTATAGGAAATTCGCAAAAATGCTTTCGAACTTTCCATACTAAGTTAATACAATCAGCTGATCGAACGTTTGTGTGAAAAAACTTTTTTTTTTTTTAATTTCCTAGATGTTTCTTAAGGAAATTTGTTCAGTATTACGTGTACAAGTTATGCAACTGTTTACGCTAACATTCTGTATATCATCTACATGAGTGTAAGCATTAGAACATGGTCAATGTATGGATCCACCGAGCGCCAGACCATGCTTGACTCATTAAAATAGTTTTCTGGTGTCCCTTGTTACATGGATCTTGTTGCAACTAGGGATAACTTCGGTGCGTTCAGATGTTTTTGCCATACTTATTACTGGAAGCAAAATCTTAACTATTATAAAACCGTAAATTCATAAAGTTTAAAAAAGTTGCGGTTCTCTTCATATAAATTCAAATAACATTCGATAGCGCGATTTAAAAACGTGCAGCGCCATCTATTGACAAAATTGTTAGTTTGTTTGTTTGTTCGCGCATCACGCAAAAACTACTGAACCGATTTTGATGAATCTTTTTTTGTTTGATAGCTTATGATCTGACTTAAAATCTGGTATATAATTTGTGCGGACGAAGTCGCGGGAAAACACTAGTAAGTCATAATTTCAGTACAATGTTAGGTTCCTCTTTGGTTTTCAACGTCATACTTTAATTAGTTTTGGGTGCTTTTGCGGTAGGGTCTTCAACTCTGCCATAAATGATCTCTGGAATTGGCTCTCTAATAGCCATGCTTTTTTCTTATTGCTGTCTCCCGTTTGCAATGGAGGGTAGTCAGATATTTCTTTTTCCTACTCCTCCTATCTTCTTTGATTAATTCATTGCGGGTTCCAAGACAGATTAGAGTCATCCCCGGGCTCGCTGGACTTCATTGTCTAGTGTTGTGAACGGTTTACAGGAGTTACAGTGGAGGGAATGTGTGGTGGGCCTATGCCCGTTAAAAAAAAAATGTATGGATCAAGATTGACAACCATGACACATTTATAAAGAGGTACATCATTTAATTAAACATAAGTGGTGAGTGGCACTTTGTATTGTTTTGCTTATCAACTTATCGCGTAGTGGCTTGTCCGACGAATAAACTGATAAGTTGTAATTTTTTATTTCTCTTAACTGCTGCCCGGTTTTACCATGAAATTGGGTAACTTTGTAACCATTTTATACATTAACTATTGCACTTTTTATGTTGTATTTAGAAAACAAAACTCAATAATCAACAGGAGATGAGAAGTGATTAGGTTTTACTCGAAATTTATTATAATTAATAAAACTGAAGAAAATTTACTCTAAAGTTTCCACTTTTTTTCCAGTTGTAACAATTTTACTCTTACACTGTTGATCGGCAGAAAATGAAAATTTAGGTGTAAGTGACAGCCCAGCAAATACTGAAACGGTGAACTCAAACCATCAAAATGAACAACTTTCACTATGGAGCCTACCTCAGGAAGCGCGAAAAAAAATCTGCTGTCCCATGCATTTGAGTCGGGCAGGTACAGCAGTTTTGTATGGGACAGCTGATTTTTTTTGGTCTTGGACTTGAAAATGGCTAAACCGATCAAAAACTATTCAAAAACTGGCCAAGTACGTGTCGCACGCAGGGTAGGCATAGTTGCCCGTGTTAATATACGGACTTAGAAGGGGGCTTTTGTTTTATACTACGGTTTAACTGACGAACAAAATGTGGGCTTTCGCTAGATCTGATGACTCCGAATACTAAAATTTGGACTATTTTAATGCGATGAGTAATTAATTCCCAATAATAGTGCTAGCTATATGCCATGATAGTAGGAGCCTATAATAATTACTAAAAAATAATAAGTAAAATTTTAAATATTTCATTTTGCTAAAAGGTTTCGTCATAAATATATTTACTATCAGGTCGTGTAAGACGTATTACGGGAAATAAATTAATATAATATAAGGAGATGATCAGGAGTGCAATTCTCTAAGCGCAAACGTCGGTTGAAACAATAGGCGAGCTGTCAATTCGGTATGCGTTGTGTCAAACTTAATAAATGACATCTTTGACGATCTCAAGGATGCAAGAAGAACGTTACCTTACAGAATTGCACTCCTGACCGTCAAACTGAACAACTTTCTCTATGACACCAACATCGAAATCGCGAAGAAAAAGCGGCTGTACCATATAAAACTACAAACCTACTCGAGCCAAATTGTTTGGGGCAGCTGATTTTATTCGCGATTTCGATGCTGGGCCTATATAGAAAGTTGTTCAGTTTGACGGTCTGATCATCCCCTTAAAAAAGTATCATCATATTAAGAAGGACCCTGTATACCGGTTGATTTTTTTCACCGTTCCGTAACTTTCAGGAGTGGTTGGTGCAGACCATCAAAGTGAAAAACGTTTATAATAGGACCAAACAAGAAATCGCAAAAAAAAATCAGCTGTTCCATACTAAACTGCAATGCCTACTAGACTCACATGCATGATACTAACGATTTTTGTGTTGCGATTTCAGGTCATCAGGCCCATAATAAAAGTTGTTCAGTTTGACGGTCTGATAATCCCCTTAAAAAAGTGTCAGCGTATTAAGAAGGACCCTGTATACCGGTTGATTTTTTTCACCGTTCCGTAACTTTCAGGAGTGGTTGGTGCAGACCATCAAAGTGAAAAACGTTTATAATAGGACCAAACAAGAAATCGCAAAAAAAATCAGCTGTTCCATACTAAACTGCAATGCCTACTAGACTCAAATGCATGAGACTACCGATTTTTGTGTTTTGCGATTTCAGGTTGATATCGTCTTTCTAATATTTTTGATTTTAAATATGTTACAACCAGATATCTATATTTTTATTTACACTACAACATAATATTAACAAACACACTCTAAAATTAATCTAAATAATACATAATTAATCTAAATAATACCTAACTTAAAAATTAACATAAAAAAAAGGAATAAAAACAAAAAGAGTGAAAATGAGTCTCCGTCGAGCATATCTTCTACTCGGCTCATTCTAAATAGAAGATGTGCTCGAGGCTGCCGTCTTGCGGGAGAGTGCCGACGACGCTGGCGGCATTACCTCTCTGGATGGTAATCGATATGGTTTAAGGTATATATTTCAGGTTTGAGCCTATAATAAAAGTTCTTCTGATGGTCTGAACCACCCCTGAAAGTTTTGGAACGGTACAGGATCTATCGGAAACACTTAAATATTCTGTTTAGTCCTTCTTCGAAAGATTTCGTATTCCGTGTTGGCCAGATTTTTTTTTGGACTGATTCGTTTTTCACCGGAATGTCAAATGTTACTCCATAATACATACGGGTTATAACGGGTTTGCATAATATGTAATTTAAACAATTAGGAAAAACAAAAAAACCTGACTAAACCGAAAAGATAAAAACCAAGTTTTTTAATCATTTATTTAATCAGCTACAACAATTTTGTTCGAGCAAATATAATTTGAATAACGTAACTACGGGCAACCAACTGTGTCACTTCGCTGTCGGAAACAGCAAAAAGTCCGAGAAAGCCAGATCGTCACAAACAAAGCCTAGCAATTGGAGCTGCGCTTTCGCCGTGACGCCCACACCGCGTCGTGTGCGCGAAGTGCGCGGCACGTCAACGTCACCTCGCCGCTTTTTGACAGAACTTTTTCTTTTGATAACATGTTTTGTTTATATCGTATTATTTTCAATTTCTAAGAATGTGATCCTGCAATTCCGGAATTTATGCTTATATTTCAGGGCTCCTGTCCACATGTCTCAGACACCCGGGCCCCCCAGCCAGTTAAGCGATGTTTCATTGGTACAATGTCCGGTATGCTTAAAATTGTTTAAAGGTCAGAGAGGTCTACGAATCCACACTGGAAAGGCCCACAAACTCCCGTCCGCCCCACCAGAGCCTCACACATCCACCTCTCCTGACCCCACCAGCCCCCTATGGCGTCGGCTAGGCCAGTACAAATCCCAATTCCCAGTAGTAAAAAGAATCCCACGTGGCGCTCGTCCATCAGTAGCCAACTCGTTGTCTCACTGTATTAAAGCAGTCATCAGGCTTAATGACGAGCGCAGCTGGGAAAACTTCTTCACCTTCGCGTACCGGACATTGCATGCTCAAATGGATGATTGCGGAAAATCCCTTACGCAAAAAATAAAGAGAAACTGTGCACCGAATCAAATGACTAGCATAATATCCCATTCTTCCGATGCCGCGAGACACGTAAGTCATAGCCATACTACTCATACTAGTACTCAAACCTTTATTAAACCCCGTAATATCCTAAAATTAGTAGAGTCCAAGATCAGTGACGGGGACATAAAAGGCGGCGCACAGCTTCTCTTTTCCAGTGATGTCATCGCTCCAGACTCTGCGGAAACCCTTTCGGCCCTACTATCCAAACACCCACCTCCAGCATCGAACCTCCACCTTCCTGATCCCCCCAATCCATCCGACAGCACACCTGAAGCATCGGCTGAAGACGTACTGGCCGCCATAATGTCCTTCAGGAACGGCTCCGCTGGCGGCCTCGACGGTCTGTCACCGCAGCACTTCAAAGACCTGCTGGGCAATTCCGTCGGCAGCGCTGGACGAGCTCTCCTGCAGGACATTGTGCAGCTAGTTAACCTAATGCTGTCCGGGAAGGTGTGCCCGGTCATTGTCGATATCCTTTATGGCGCCAACCTTTGCGCTCTCAAAAAAAAGGATGGTGGTATCCGCCCCATAGCAGTAGGCAATACCATCCGACGCATTGCTTCCAAAGTCTGCTGCAAAAACGTCCTACCCGACTTATCACACTATTTCCAACCCATACAACTTGGCTTTGGCAGCAAAGGGGGCTGCGAGGCTGCTGTCCACGCAGCCCGCACATTTTTGGAACTGGGAGGTGGGGAGGTGTTGCTGAAGGTGGATGTCAAAAACGCCTTTAATTCAGTAGACAGAGGTACACTGCTAACCCAAATTAAAGAAAAAACTCCATCCACCTTCAACTACCTCTGGCAGTGTTACAGTTCCCCCTCAAAACTAGTCCACAGGAATCACCTCCTTCACTCGGCAGTGGGTTGTCAGCAGGGTGACCCCCTCGGACCGGCTATCTTCAGTTTGGCAATCCACCCCATTATCTCGGCGCTAAATTCCAAATTTAACGTGTGGTACTTAGACGACGGAACCCTAGGAGGCGAAGCGAGCAAAGTTCTACAAGATTTAGAAGATCTATTATCTAAATTCCAAAGCATCGGTCTAGAACTAAATTTCGACAAATGTGAACTATACGTATCAGACTCGGTGGATGCTGCTAAAAAATTTGAAATTATATCAAAATTTAACGATTTAGCTCCTAACATCAAAATCCTTGACAGTGTCTCGCTCCACCTCCTAGGGGGTCCCGTCCTCGAGCAGTCGATTCCGGATTTCATCTCAGCTAAAATTTCAAAATTCTCAGAATCCTGCGGCCGTCTCTCTGAAATCAACCCCCACATGGCCCTGTCCATTATCCGGTACTGTCTTTTCGTCCCTAAGTTTACATATTTCCTCCGCTGCTGCCCCTTCTGGAAAAGTGATTCACTTCTGAATCCTTTAGACAACCTCATCCGCGGTACCATATCCCAAATTCTAAATTGTACGCTTGACGACCGCAGCTGGGACCAGGCTTCCCTCCCGATCCGCCATGGAGGCCTAGGCGTAAGGAAAATTTCTAGTGTCGCTCTGCCCGCATTCTTGTCTTCCGGCTACAGTACCCGTGACCTCTTCGGTAAAATAATTAACCCGTCACTCGGTGATGTAGAGGTCACACACTTACCTGAAGCCAAGGTCGCGTGGTCACAAGCCTGTCCGAGCCAAAATTTTCCTACCAACCCAAATTCTCAAAAGCATTGGGACGAGCCTATCTGCATCAAAGTACAAAAGCACCTCATTGCCTCCGCAGTAAACCCCGCAGATCGTGCTCGTCTCCTCGCTGCTGTCGAACACGAGTCTGGCTACTGGCTACATGCGGTGGCTCCGAACATCGGGACCCTACTGGACAGGACAACTCTGTCTATGGCCGTCTGTCTGAGACTTGGGGCCAGGACAAACGAGCCACACCGCTGCAAGTGTGGAGTGGGAGTGGACAGCCTCGGTCACCACGGCCTCTCCTGCCTGTTTAGTGCCGGTCGCAACTCCCGCCACGCCTGCCTGAATGACGTCATCCACCGGGCCCTTGCCAGCGCCAACGTGCCATCCATCCTCGAGCCGAAAGGTATCCTGCGTGGCGATGGCAAGAGACCCGACGGAATGTCGCTTATTCCTTGGAAACGCGGCAGACCGCTGGTGTGGGACGCCACATGTGTGGATACTGTGGCGCCCTCACATCTCCCTGCCACCTCTCTAAGAGCAGGCGCGGCGGCTGCCTCTGCGGAAAGCAAAAAGAGGCGCCTATATGCAGCCCTGGGCGAGGGCTACATATTTGCACCATTCGGGGTGGAGACCCTGGGACCCTGGGGCCCGGAAGCACGACAACTGTTTAAGGAGTTGTCATCTCGCCTGGTAGAGGTCTCGGGGGACAACAGGGCTGGCGCTTACCTCGGGCAACGTATCAGCATTGCCATACAGCGAGGTAACGCCGCCAGCGTCCTGGGCACGCTCCCGCATGATAGCGATCTCGACTGCATTTTCTATCTATCGTAAGATGGATAGAAAATGCATTCGACTGTGCGGCGGCCCCCTGTAAATATTATCCTTACCTACTTTTAGGATTGTAAATTTGTACATAATTTCTTTTTAGTCTCAATATTCTGTATATACTTTTTACATTACAAACTAATTAAGGTAGATTTAGTTAAAGTTAGATTTAATTTTGTCATTAAAATTATTATAAAATTTGTATAAAGACATCTAAAATTTGAATAATAATCAAGTAAATGAAACTAAACCGTTGTCTCCATGAAAACTGAAAAATATTACTTACAAATAGTTAAACCTTTTTTTTAGTAATGCACCTGTTTATATAATTCGTACTTATCGCCACTGAAGAGTTCACTTTATCGTAAAAGCAATAAAATGTTTTTCAATTTACCTATCTGTTTAAATAATAAAGATAAAAAAATTTCAAAAAAAATTGCTGATGATGATGACGCAGACGCTACGAGCATATACCCCTATAGAGACGTAATACATGCGAATTTAAAAGAAAACAATTCTGTCAACTAGCTGAGGTGCGGGGGGTTGGAAATGCTCCGAAGTACTACGAAGTCTATTCGAAACAATGGCGGAAAACAAAGGCGTTGCGAAATATTTCAGTGAAAAGTCACTGACGAGTTGACAGAGTTGGGTCGCCTTATATTACGTCTCTATAGGGGTATATGCTCGTAGCGCAGACGTAAGGAGATAAAATATGCGGTTGAGCCAATAAATATTATCGTTCGAGATGGCGCGCTTCATACAAACGAAGCCTGGTTATATTTTTAATAAGTTCCAAGTAAAGTCAATGAAAATTTTTCCGATTAAATAATCTGCCCTATTTTTTACTTCAGCGCACATTTTTTATATTTTTATTTTATTTCTTTTTTTTCAACTCTCTTTTCGTTGTATGGAAAAAAAAGTGTCTTTATGACTACCTCATTTCTGATTTTGGGTTACTGTTATCTATCTGCATGCCAAAAGATTCAATAGGGGCAAAAAGTGGCGAGTAATTGAGGCAGAAAGACAGAGACGGGGACTTAAGTATTAGGGTTACTTGTTTGACTACGGAACCCTAAAAAGGCATTTTCACGGTTCCCATAATTTTAAAACATGTTTATAACGATAATGTAATATGGTTACTCTGTACACACACACAACGACACATCAAGCTACACAAAACTAAAATAAGCTGGCCGTGCGTAGGTAGAGTAATGTATAACGTCGGGCGGCCAGCTTATGATTGTTTTGCGTAGCTTGATGTGTCGCCGTGTGTACCTTTAAAAGTGCACATATTCATTGGATACCTAATGTCGTGTAACAGCCAAAATATACTATAAACCTAAAACTAAAGCATCGCATAAGTGCAATGAATAAAAACAGTGATAAACTAAATAGGTATAGTGTTACTTTAAGTTCACGAGCAATTCGGTTTAACGTGCATCGGTTAGTACGTACCTACTACACCGAAGTTTCTTTGAATTTACTTCATTTATTATCCATTTTTGATTTTAGAAATAATATCTTTTTTCGTTTCTTTCTTCGAGAATAACAACGATTTTTAAATAAAGAATTTGTAAAAAATAAAAAATAAAAAAATCTTATATTGTAAAAAAATTTAGAATTATTGTAATTGTTTAATGTAATTATAACTTTTTTTATCGAATATACCAATAGTCACATCACATAAATTCTAGATTATTGAAGAATTTTGTCTTTACACGTACTTCAAAAGTACCTACTTTACATACTCGGTGATAAATATTATAGAAATTATTTTTTTAGTAATTAATTAATATCTCATATATTGCCACATAAATTATCTAGTACAATTTAAAATTGGTATTAAAATTGGGATCTGGATTTACTTTATAATTTAAGTCTTTATTTCCGTAATAAGTACCTACCCTATGATTATTTGGACGCATTTAGCATCGATTTAAGGAACAGAATTCGTTGGTTACGAATATTGTCTAAACTGGAATATGTAACTTTGTAATTAATAACTTAAACTTTAAAACTTACCCGGCTTGACTGCGTCGAGCACATCACTTAAAACCATTGTTCAAGTCACTTAAAAATCCAAAATTCCAACCACAACACAACACTTATCACTAATTAAAAATTATTTAAAAAATATATTTTTATGTGACAGCTAGTTTCCTTAAAAGCAAAGCCCATAAGGTTCAAATTCGTTCGTGGACAACCAGAGGTCGGCAAATCCAAGGTTGTCAAAGCGGGAAGTAAATCGACGCACGCGCTGGTCGTGAATGCGATCGAATAGCAACACTATCGCCTTTATATACTAAGTACTTGAAATGTACTCCGATTGCAATCGATTGAAGATCCTTTTATATTGATTCTGTTTTTTTTTTCACTTCCCTGTTTCTTTTATTTCTTGGTGAAGGGTTTTTTTCATAGTGAAGGCTTTTTGAGTTTGATACTATTTTGATATAGGGTTCATCTAAATATGCTGATGGTTTTTAAGGGGATGATCAGATTATCAAATTGATTGATTGAATTTCATATAATTAACTAGTTTTTACCAGCGACTTCGTGCGCTATAGGTATATACTTACCAGATTTTAAGTCAGATCATAAACTACCAAACAAAAAAAGTTTCATCAAAATCGGTTCAGTAGTTTTTGCGTGATGCGCGAACAAACAAACAGACAGACAAAATTTCTAAAAAAGGTTGATTTCGAGTCAGGGATACCTAAAAACCATATAGTATATTCTTTAATTTGTAAATATCTTCAATGTATAGACACACTTCAGTTACAGTTTTATAATACTTAGTTTAGATGTATGGACCTCTTTAGGGTAAAATCCTCCTCCAAAGAATGCTATCTCTCTCTGTCTTTTGCAGTGTCTAGCCAGTTTTTGCCAGCATTTGCTACGAATTCGTCCTGCCATCTGGCGCTTGGCCATCCTCTTCCTCTATCAATGGTCCCTCCCGTTTTGTTACCCTAGAAGTCCGCAGTATTTAAGTACTATAATATATTAGATAGGTACTTCTGCGCAAATATTGGCGCAAATAATAAAATGTTGACGCGCGACCGTATGCGACTAAAAAATAAACTCCTTATCAGAAACTGCCAATTGTTTCCCGCTTTCGAAGTAGTTTTACTTTCGAACAGTTTTTAGACCGTCATAAAACTGGATTATGAACAACTCTTCTGGTTACTTTAGAATTAACCAACAAACAATAATAATACCACCATAATACATAAACTCACGACTATAATTGCTTTGGGGAACGAATACCTCATCTACAAGGTGTTACAAAACACCCTTGTAATACATATTTAAATGTGGTTTAGACCATCAAACTGAACAACTTTCACTCTCCTTAGTGAAATAAAACGTCAAAAAAAATTTACTGTCCCATTCATTAAGTCAAGTAGATAGTTCATTCTACTGTAGTTTTGTATATGAAACAGCAGTTTTTTTTAACTTACCTACATTCGATTTTGTCTCCATAGTGAAAATTGTTCAGTTTAGTGGTCTGGGGCCCGATCGCGCTAAGTTAAAACAACGAAGTTCAATTTTTATCAAATTTCAGTTCTAATCACATTGCAATCAAATTACGACTGTGCTGAATTGACGTGCTTGACGTGGTGGTCCAGTGACGAGTAACCTTGCCTGCCGTGCAGGAGGCGATGGTTCGATCCCCGTCCAGGCCGACTCGTACCAATGAGTTTTTCGGAATTTATGTACGATTTGTAACAACCACTGGCTTTTTGGTGTAGGAAAACATCGTGAGGAAACCTGCATGCCTAAATGTGTCAAAAGTTAAGGTTCGTACATAGTCCGATCACGGTTCAATCATCGAATATTTTCCACGATTGCTGCCCTGAAGTCTGAACCATCCCTTTAAGTATTACTAAGGTGTTTTTTTACACGCTGTTTATTTAATAAATAATCATTATTTAAATCACCCACACCCTGAGCACTTCGTTAAAAACGGGCCATGCTAACATGTACTGAACATGTGCTCTTTGTACTGAACATGTGATCTTTCTTATAATCATTGATGACTCGCATCTTATCACGTAACACGTTATTTCATCCCAAAACCTTCAATACGTTCTAATTCTATGGTGTTTTCGCACTGTCAAGGGAGCAACTACTGCTTATTACTGCGGAGTATTGGGGGGGAGGGGCACACACCAGTGATAGCGCAGCACCCTGGTAGGTCTACCGAACCAGTCAATTGAACTTAAGCAACCTGCCGAAGGGGTGCGGACCTCGGCAATGGGCGTTGCTGGGACTACGCGGCGGATTGGGTAGTCGGGATCGGTGATACGTTATGGTGAGTTCAGACGCGCGCCACGCACAGTGTGACCACTTTTAGTAGATTTTTTTTTTTTTAACGTACAAATTATTTAATTAAATACAATATGTATTACTGTATACCTACATAACCTTATAGCCCAGTCATTTTACGGTTTGAGCTGGGACTAATTAAGAATTGATATTTTTTTCGGTATATCATTTAAGAGCCAATTTGAGCATAGAAATAGCAAAAATAAAAAAAAATCGCGTCAGCAGCAACCCAAAATTTAAAAATTTGTGTTTATCTCGTTCTAAAAAAAATAACGGTAATTTTTTTTTTCACATTTTAATGGCTTTACCCTTATACACACTTAAAACACCGTGTAAATATTCTCGTCTACTTGGGAATTTTTTAAAACACATTCGTATTTTCTAAGGAATAACTCATTTTTTATTATTAAATGACTTTTTTATTGCTCAAAACTCATTTACATTGTTGAGTCTAATTAAAATGAGTGCATCGGTATTAATGTTATTAAATTAAAAGCCTTCTGGGAGGTACAATTTTGATTTCTATGTTGCGTAGTGATTTTTTTTTAATAAGTTTTCAGATAGTCTTTTTGTTACTAAATGGTACCGGTTACAGATTAAAAGTACCATTCTTAATTACTCCCTACCCCTTGGCTATTAGCTTAATAATTTATATTGTAATAGTCTTTAAGTCGTGTTATGCTGTAGAGTTTCTGGCCACATCTTTTCTACAGCGACAACACGTTCCGACGCGGTGGTAGCTTAAAAAAGAATTGACGTTTAATAAATGTGTTTCAGGCTCCTATATTGAATGAATTATTTTGATTTGATTTGGTAGAATTAGGGCAAAGAGAACGATAATTTAGCAGTGCGAAATTGTTTAGTAAATTTTAGTAGAAATTCGGTATTCGAAAAATGTGATCATAAATTCAAGGCAAATTCAGGCAAAAATAATTTAAGCTGGCAATACAAACTGCTGAGAAAACGATTGCAGGGTTTTTCGGAACTTCTAGTACTAGCTTTAGTGGTGTCCATAGCAAAATTATGTTATCGCCTAATGTTGTTTTTTTACAAATGTTACAAATCCTGAATTACCTAGCATTTAATTTTAAATTAACATCTATTTGTAATTAACAAAATTATTGCTTAATTAAAATAGCAAAATACTTACTTTACTTTTTACTTTGATTGATTTTATAATTTATAATAAGTTGATAATATGAACGCGCGGTAGGCGGCCATATGTTGATGAAAAATTATTCGAAAAGAGAACGCAAAGAGAACGGAGCGCGAGTGTAGTTCTAGCTTTTGTAAATTTGAATAAGAAAATAAAAGTTAATATTCTTGTAGTATTCAGCATCGAAGTTGTTTCATTTGAACGATTGGAGGAGTTGTTTACATTCAGAAGTGGTACGTATTGAAGACACGTGCAGAGATTCAGGTGAGTTTCAAGTTTGATTTTTCGGATTTTAACGGATACAATTGATAACGGATTAAGGTCAATGTTATGATAATTTTATTATTATCACGTAACAGTGACGTCCATACGTAACTAAATGTTTTATACCATGTAGACGAGATTCCTACTGATGGTGAAACGATAACGATTTCAATACTCATGACTATCCTAGACTCAATATTTTCTCTATTTTACTATAAATAAAGTTAAACCATTTGTAATTGTACAATAAAAAAAGGGACTAATTGTTTATTTTATGTGTTTTGTGACGTTTTCTCCTGAATTCCTGTATTTTGTTTTTTTTATTTTTTTTAACTACTTAACTAACTACCAAAACAAAATTAGTCGTGATGGTTCGGTCAGATGAGAGTGATTCAGAGGGCGCTTATACGCCCCCTGTGCGTAATTCAATGTCAAGGAAACTTCAAAAGACGTACTGTTCAACCAATCGATCACAACATTCTCGTGATGTACGGCGTTTGCGATCTTCTCGGTCTCAATCTCGGCATAGTTACTTTACAACTTCGAATACGGATGAAAGTTTACATCGTCGATCGCGAAAACGTAGTCAACGTAGGAGGTCCGTTACGTCGAAGAAGCGTGAACGTATGCCGTCACGTGTACGGTCGTATCGTCGTCGGAGGAATAGTTCCACGTCAGTGAGCAGAAGTAGGAGTCGTGGGCGCGCACGTTTTAGGACACGCCGTCGGCGGTGCACCAGCCCATATACTGATCGTGGTTCCACCAAGCGCCAATCTCGAGATAGTCGCGGAGATGGACCAAGATCAAAAAGACGTCGTTTTCGTAGTCGTTCTAAAAATCGGCAGTCAAGTGATAACGATGTAAAAACAGACACGTCAGTTTTCAAGAAATTCATTAACTTACTTAGCGATAAGTGTAACACCAGCAGTTTTGTGGGGGCACAAAATGTTATTCCTAGTTTTGACCCTGGTTCTAAGACACAGACTGCTAAAGCTTGGCTTCGTAAAGTAAACGAAACGGCATCAATATACAATTGGCAGGAGAGACAAATTATTTATCATGCATTGCCCAAACTGTCAGGCTTGGCAAAACGGTGGTATGAGGGTCTGTCTACCGTTGATCTAAAGTGGAAAGAATGGCAAGCGAAAATTCTAAATACTTTTCCTGACGACCGCAACTATGGAGTGAAATTATCAGAAATGTTAGAACGGAAAAGTCGTCGCGATGAGACCCTTGAAGAATACTATTACGACAAAATGTCTTTAATTAATGTGTGTAACATAACTAATAAGGACGCGGTTGATTGCGTGATACATGGGATTTTTGACAATAATATCAGATTTAATGCACAAGGCTCAAATTTTCAACAACCAATGGAATTACTCAAATATTTACGAAGTATCTCCAACAGAAATTATTCTAACATAGGGAAACCCCCTGTATCTGACAAACAACCGAGTTCGTTAGAAAATACGAATAAAAACGATTCAGAAGAATCAAATAGATTTAAGAACTTAAAGTGCTATAATTGCTCTGAAATGGGGCATACTATACTGAGGTGCACAAAACCATTAAAAAAGTGTGGAAAATGCTTAAGAGTAGGACATGATCAGGAGCATTGTGCTCGGATCACATCTCGAGCCTCCACCTCTGGTGGTAAGCCTGTTACTGATAAATAATCAAATCCAAACAAAGTTATTAAAACTGCAACTGCAGACAATTATAGAAATCTCAAATACTTAAAAACTATAAAAGTTAACGGATCTGAACATACCGCTTACATAGATTTTGGAAGTCAATGCTCTTTGTTAAAAGAAAATGTGGCTGTAGATCAAAAGCTTACAATTAGTAAATTAAACCTACCTGTTATCAGAGGTTTTGCATCAGGGAATAACGAACCAATTGGCAGAGTAAATTTATTAGTGTTCAAGAAATTGATGCTTACGTGGTGGATAATAGCTTGCTGAACACTGATGTATTAATAGGTCAGACGTTCACGGATGATAATATGATTGAAAAGGTCCAAGTTGTATTAAGTAGCTGTAAGTCGGATGTGACTGGTACAGAAACGTTGGCGGTCCACACCAATTCGGCTGTGTCTAGAATGGTTTTTGTACCAGCATGTGTATGTATGAGAAATAAGGACGAGTACGCGATTCTGCAAGGCTTATATTCATTTAACAAAGGTCACGGTCGAATACCACCCAGAAAAAAAGTAAAAGTACTAAACTGGTACCTAATTTTAGAGGCCCGCTTAAAGTCACCGCAGTACTTAAGAATGATCGCTATGAAGTTTCAAGTATCGAAGGGCATTCCATCCGAAAATATAAAAACACGTTTCCGGCAGATCATCTAAAGCCTTGGATAACTTTTCACTCTTCTCCGACCGAAAGCAACTCTAATGGCGATTGTTCAGACTAATTAATTTTGTACGGTTTTATTAATTGTTATTAGATATTTTAATATGTTCGAGCTAACGAAATACAAATTGTCCCATTCCAAGTCCTTCCTACCTTTTCCGTCCATCCTTGCCAGGTGATAACGAGATGTCGGCTTCAGATGCAATTATGATGAGATAATGAAAAGTCAAAGGCGATTATGATGATCTAGGAGTGGAGGAGGCCGAGACCCGAGGTGGGTGAGCGGTACCCACTACCTATAAAATAAAACAAATAGAGAAAGGGGTGTAAAGGAGGCCGAGACCCGAGGTGGGTGAGCGGTACTTACACGAACTTTTACAAAACGTTGAAAATAATAATATACGTAATGGAGGAGGCCGAAACCCGAGGGTGGTAAGCGGTACCCGTTACTTCTAAATTTAGTCTATTGGGATTGTTCTGTATAATTGATTAAGCTTTGATGATTTGTAAAGAGAAACGGAAATAGTGTAATTTGATAAATATTTGACATAAATTATGTTATTCGGATATCACACTCATTCATTCAAACTTATTTGAATAAGACAATTCTCGTGTTGACTAATGACTACGAGCTATTGTATGTAATTAAATTACGCATAGAAGGATATAATAATGTTATAGATACTAGTTCAATGCTTAACATAAATGAAATAAATAATTTTTGAATTTGTATTTACATTTTTTAACTTGTTGTGATTTTAATAAAAATACGTATGTACTTATGTATAATTAATAATAGTAAAATCAAAATACATCAATGTTACTAGTGAGTGAGGGGGTGATGCCCTGTTATTGATTGTATCCAATTAATAGTGTATGTGGTCATACACCACTTCAGAATGGCAGAGTGATTTCAAGTCTTCAGCACAGGTCGCATGCTACACGTGGTGCGGTTGTGTCACGTCTTTTATCTCGTTCGTTCGTGCGCAAACAGAAAGGGAGCAAAGGTGTGATAGCGCTGTATCGCGGTGGCATGCTACCCATGTAATGAAGGAATGGGGACATTCCATAAACAGGATGGCCGACTGTTACAAATCCTGAATTACCTAGCATTTAATTTTAAATTAACATCTATTTGTAATTAACAAAATTATTGCTTAATTAAAATAGCAAAATACTTACTTTACTTTTTACTTTGATTGATTTTATAATTTATAATAAGTTGATAATATGAACGCGCGGTAGGCGGCCATACTGTTGTTGATGAAAAATTATTCGAAAAGAGAACGCAAAGAGAACGGAGCGCGAGTGTAGTTCTAGCTTTTGTAAATTTGAATAAGAAAATAAAAGTTAATATTCTTGTAGTATTCAGCATCGAAGTTGTTTCATTTGAACGATTGGAGGAGTTGTTTACACAAAAGAGGGCTTATGACACAGAAAACTGTACTACATTTAAACTTGTATACGGCCGACGAATATTTATTCAGATTTGTTTGGAGATTGAAGCATATAATAGTACAAAGTGATGAAAACCGATAAAAATTATACAAAAATGCGAAAATCACATGAGTAAATGATGAGCGTTTAGATAAAAATGATAATGTTTTCAAAACCGTGTTTTATATAAAATTTTAACCATCTGGAACGACCTAAATATTAGTTGGTAGAATTTAAGCATAAGCATATGCTCACGAATATATTCCCCGAGGGGGTAGTCAGAAATATTCTGAAACCTCAGAATATCCACGTTTCACCAGTAGTACCGAAACTCTGTCCAGTGTGACGGGGGGTGAGCCCGTCGCCACTTATAATGGACAGTGGGTACAATACACGCCTCGAAATTGAAGCAAGCAGGTTTCCTCACGATATTTTCCTTCACCGAAAAGCCAGTTGGTAGAATTTAACTTGGTAAATTTGACTTGGTAGATTTTGGTAGATTTCAGCAGTAATTTTGGTAGTTCACGCTGGCCACGCAGCCTGGCAAGCAGCCCGGGAAGCAGCCAGGCATGCAGCCCGGCGCGTCGGCAGGCCTAACAAGCTATTCAAAATTAGGCAAGCAGACGCGAGCACTCTATTTACATGCTTGTGTTCGTGCCAGTTGAATGGCGTTTTGAACGGAAGCGTGTGAACTCATCATTAAATGTAGGCCGTACAACTGCACGCTTATTGAACTTACTTGTTGGATTATGGTATTATATTAAGTGGGCACCGAGCCTATTGTGCTGTCGTCAATCGTATTTTTTTATCTCTAAGCAATTAAAGAGCATTTCCTAAAAACAAGAATGTCACATTGTAGTCCTGATTGGCTTTCAATTTATCGAAATATTACGGATTATAATGTTTTAGACTTAAAGTTATTATCGTTGAAACTGCCAAATGTTCCCACTGTTGGCAGTTTTATAGTAGACTAGCTGTGCCCGCGACTTCGTACGCGCAGAGAAGTTCTTAATAATATTAAGAGAAAGAAAAAAAGAATAAGAAATAAAAAGAAAGAGAAATAAGTAGAAATTTGAAAAAAGTAAAGAAAGAACAAAGATTTTTTTGTTCGCATAATATTGCCATCATTGCCATCAAATTAAAACATAAAGTAGAATCTCTATACATTTCTCAAAACTACATCTAAAACTAATTTTAAATCAGAACATGCAGGCAGTACACCTGCAGCATCAGGACTGAGTAATAGGAACCCAAAAAGCAATATTATGTTTCTTTTAACCCAAAGAAATCTGTAAATTCTTATGTTAAAGCACACACACACACACCCCTACACAGTTACTCATTCTTAGTTTATGTTGACAATACCCTACGGAGAAGGTAGCCGTGAAGAGGACTCTGCTTGATCCTAATAATCTAATTCGCAAATCCTCAAGTCTCATGTCTTAGATAGTCAGGACCCCTGCAGCATCAACACTGAAGAATTGGAACCCAATGTTATTTTTCGTCATGTTAACTGTTAACAAAAAAGTATTTCCGGTACTATTAAGTAGGTACTTAAGTTACCAGACAGTATTCACAATAGGCATAAGCATAACAATCGAGTTATCTAGCAAAATCGTGAGTTCGTTTTGCTCGCTTCAGCTCTTATTTCATAGGTACATAGAAGGCATCGATTTAGGCATGACCTGAAAATGCGCTATTTTATTGGCAAAATCTTGAGCTCCCTTCGCTCACTCCTGGTTTTATATTGTATTGAGTTGATTGAGTCGTAATCGTCCGGCAGCCAGGTGGGTTGACAACATCTGGAAAACTATAGGCAAGACCTGGATACGACTTGGATCGGCACAGGACCGAGAAAAATGGCATAATATGGAGGAGGCTTAGGGTAGATACAGGCTGAAAATGATGATGATGATTGAGTTGTATTGCAAAATCTCGATAATATGAAAATCTCGAGCTCGCTCCTGGTTTTTGAATCAATTTAGTCGAATATTGCAAAAGAGCTCGCTTCGCTTGCTCAATTTTTTTTTACGTGTTATGCTCGCTCCAGCCAGGTTTCAGCTCGTATTTCAACAACCTATTCGTATCGATGTAAATTAAAAATACTATTTTAGAGTGTGCAGTAACGACCTAAGCTGAATTTATTGTCAAAATACAATTTATCGTGGTTGTCCGGGGAAAATTTCTGATTTTACTGAAATGTCAGGGGTTTTTGACGTCTTTGTCCGGCAACGGTGATTTTGGTGGTGGCAGCCCTAGCCCGGAACGACCCAGAGCGGGGGTCACATTTCCTTTCCCAAAGTCACGTGCCATTTCAGCAATGAAGCTTTTAGCTTCGGCTCCCCATGCCCCTGTGGTCTTGACGGTGACAGGAACTAAGAGATATTGACGCTCCATGGCTGAGAACTGGACTCTCTTTTTTGTGGCAGCAAGTTCTGCGGCTGCTCCAGGTTTCCGTGACGTGTGACTGAGGTCTGACGGCGAAGGAGCTTACGCATGTAGTGTGCTACAGGAGGCACTTGCCTTTCTGCCAGGACACCAAAGCTAGGCCGTCCGACCTCTTACCGTCGGTCTTTTGAAATACGCAATACACAGAATAGGCACATAAAGTATGATAAGAATAATTAGATTTGTGTAATTTGTTCACTTGGAGTAGTTGGAGTACCTACTAACTTTCATTTTACTCAACCACTGAGAGTAAATTTTTAAATACCTACTCATAACTTTTGACTGTGTCAACCGATTCCGATGAAATAAAGCCTATATGTTAATCTAAACTTCATCCATGAATCAGATTCTCCTATGCTCTTGCTGATGAAATAAAAAATAAAAACAAAAAGTTCTGCACCAAGATTCGAACCATCAACTGTGCCATCAACTCGTGTTTGAAAGTCTGACCATTTACCAATTTACCAATTACGCTATTGAGCTTTCTGAAAAAAGCGTTGAAAAAAGCAATTCGTATTTACCATACTGAATCTTCCCAAATGCATATTGTCGGAGTGGTAAACATTGAAAATTATCCCACAGGAACGCATTACCGGGATAAAAAGTATCCTATGTGCTAGTCTAGAACATATTTTATCTGTGTGCCAAATTTCATCCAAATCCGTTGAGCGTTACGCTTGATAGCGGCACCCGCTACTCCGTACGCGCAGACCACTGTCTTTAAATACTCATAACTTTTGATTGCATGATCTGATTGCAATGAAATAAAGCTTACACGTTAATCCAAACTAAGCCCTATATTTTTGTGAAAACGCCATCCAAATCGGCTCAGTAGTTTTTAAGTTATGCGTGAATTAAATGCAGTGGCGCTCGCGACATTTTCTTTAATTACTCATAACTTTTGATTGAATAAACCGATTGCGATGAAACATAGCCTATATTTTAATCTAAGCCATGCCCTACACTTCAGTGAAAACCCCATCCAAATCGGTTCAGTAGTTTTTAAGTGATGCGCGAACAAACAAACAGACAAACAGACAAACAGACAAACAGACAAACAGACAAACAGACAAAAATTCTAAAAATGGTCTTAATGTATTCCGTTACGTATCCTAAACGCCCCCAATTATTTTTTTTGCAAATATCTTCAATGTACATCATCGCCAAGTTTAGAATTTTATTATATATATATAAATATATAATATATAATATATAATATAATATATATAATATAATATATAATATATAATATATATATATATATATATATATATATATAGATATAGACTAGTGTTATAAAAACAAATAACTACAAACATTATAAAAACAAATCTGAAGTGGGACCCGATAAATTGAAAATCAGCAATGACTACAGTGTGACATTCTTGTTTTTTTTAGACTTTTTTTTTTTAATATCTTGGACATTGTCACACAAATTATGTACCAGAATCTAGCCTGGACTTGTATTATAATGACTACACCACGATATAGAATAAATAGATAGATACAAACATCCATGACTCAGGTACAAATATTCCTATTCATCATACAAATATTTGTCCCTTAGAGGATTCGAACCCGCGACCCTCGGCACAGCAGGCAGCAGGTTCACTACGGACTGTGCTATCGGACCGTCAAAATGTTGTTTAATTGTTAAAAATAAAAAAAATACGATTGAGGGCAGATCAGTAGGCTCGGTGCCCCCTTAATGTGTGTATGTACAAGTGCCACGATCATTGAATAGGTGGCCGTGTTCGTAACTGCCAAAAATTTCAAAAACAGTTTTCCTTATACTAGGTACTTTAAAAAAACTCAACTACAAAATTATGTTAAATGTTTTTTATTGCAGGTTTTTCCTCGAACATTAACAAGTACTCGAAGTAAACTGGAACAAAACACTCGAAAGAAAAACGGATTCACTCTCGATGTGAGAGTTATTGATTTTAAACTGATAATAATGATAACTGTATCCTTGATCGACTATTGTATACAGTATCTTGAAAACCCAGTAAGCCATTCTTCAGCTTCTTTTAATTTGCTGGTTCTTTCTTTTTGAGGCAATAGTTCTTCAGTGGTGTTTTTATTTTAATGGCCAGGTATCCAGCGAGCCTGATAGCGCCAGGTGTAGATGATCTGTATTTAAGTCCTCTTTCATACAGGTTGTTCAATGTTCAGGCTCAAGGGACATTCTAGCAGAATACCTATCGTTTGAATAGGTTCTCCGCAATCACACTGTGGTAGGCCAGGATCTCTCTATTTGCCCTCCTGCCGGAGTCTGGCGCAGCTTGCTGTGTTCCGTCAGTGTGCAGGAGTGCCAATGCATTTCTGGGTAAGCTCACTATATCTTCGACTCCATCTTTGTCCTAAGGACTAGATAGAGGTCAAGAGCAAACCCATCAATAATAAAAAAAAAAACAAAAATGTAGTCTGCAATGACAAACGAGTGTTATTCTAAGACAGATTAGAGTCATCGCTCGCTACACTTCATGGTCTTGTGTTGTGATGGGGTTAAATAGACTCCGAACTCAAGTCGGTCGGAGAAAAGGTAAGCTGTTACTGTTTAAGTGGGGTTATATCAACGGGTCTCACCTCAGGTGTGAATGCGAAGTTACTGCTCAGACTTTATCTTGCCATAATTGTATGCAAACGAAGATTATTGACGCTAGCGGCAGTGCTATTTGTGTGGCAAAATACTGTGGGTTGTAAAATGCTATCAACTCGACAGAAGAAGAAGACTGGTCGCTACATAGAGATGATATCTGAGAATGAAGTTAATCGATTGGCGACCTTGAACAAGACGCCTTGGGCGCTAAGCAGCCCACCAGTTACCCAAGCTTAGCCCAGTTATTGGGGGCTGTTTAGCGCCCAAAGCGTCTTGTTTCCACTCAATACTAGGTTCTATAGAGCATTAAGACATGCGTGCTTGAAAATGTTGCTACTATTGCTGAGGACACCCGACAATCCTACCAGTTCCCGTGATTATCACAAAATCTTCATCCTTACCTAATAGCCGACCTACAGTAGTACCTTAAGCAGAAGTGCACAATTTTTACGCACGCTTGCCTTTATGCTCTATAGAAACTAAGTATTCTTCTTCTTATCGTGTAGGCATGCCCTGGTGTTATACTTTTTTCCATAGAGGTATTATACCAGGAATAGAGGAACATACAGCTGAGAGAGCGAGATGAACCTAGCGGCACCACTGTATAATAGAAAGAGATACGTTTTCTAGTCACTAATAAATTTTTACAATTCGGTTTCCGTGAATAATTGGGAATCTAAAGTTCATTAATTTATCCACGATTTCACGTTAGACTCAGAATTATAGTCAGTATTAGAGTTTTTGCCTGCGAATAGTCTCCTAAAAACATCCAAAAACGGTTTCATTTGACAACTCATGTCACTGCCTCTATTCCTGTAAGGTACAATAACTTTATAGTTTTTTCAGACCGCCTTACGGCCTCTGACGTGGTTTAATGTAAAACCACGTCAGAAACTAGTATTGAGTTGGAATGTGTTATTATTGGGGCATTCCGTGTAGTAGACAAAACACATTTGCTTCCGAACGTCAGAAGAGCGATCACAGTAAGATGTTTGCCTCACGATTCCGATGACAAATACATGAATAATGCTACGTGTTCTGAATCTGGCTTAGACCGCAATAGACCTTACTGTTGTACGTCTGAATACAAACCGGCACGTTTCTGTTTCATGTACAAAATGCTAACATTTGCATTATTTGTTGATTCAAAAAGTCGAAAGGCGTCGATATCTTGCACCTACTACTCTCTTTTGTCTGCGACTTGATCTGGTGGAATCGATGACTCCGTTATAGTGTAATTCTGGGGCTTCTGATGAGCAAAAACTGCATCAGACAGAATAGCTTCATTATTTTTCAGGAGATTCTTGAACAAACAGAAAAAGTGATAATAATGGTTCTGTTTAGGATACACGAGGTAATGACAGCGACATGTATTGTGATGTCTTTTAATTTTTATATTTTTTTGTCTTCCTGTGGATATCGTACGAGACGTAAGACGAAATAATAAATAACGCTCACAGGCACATACATTGTTCGCAAGTAAACACTATTGGCTTTTTAATATGGAAACCATACAACAACATAAATTATTATAACATCCATGACCGAACCGGGATTCGAACCCAGGACCTTGGTTTGGCTGCCCAGCGTGGTAACCATTATACCAACCGGGTCGTCATATTTATAAAAGCAATCAGTATAATCACAAAAAATAGTGGTCTAAATAGTCTAAATCACCCCATTAAATATTACAAGGGTGTTTTGATACACCCTGTAGATAATGTAGCGAACTATGAACAACACATTTTAAGAAGCTATTAACATCACCCTCGCTCTAACCACTACAAACAGCTTCACTTCCGTTTCGTGAGGAAAATTACTGTAAAATGATGCGGAATTCCTGTCTCTAGCATACTACATTTTACTAGCATCCTAACCTCACTGACACTATAAACTTTGTTCTTAACTAGTTTGTATTACTGTCTGTTTCTGTCCTTCCAGTTGAAATCACAAAAGCGTGGTCAACTAAGACGGCTGTAAAGCTGATAGTTTCCATACAAAAACATGATTCTCTTGCTGGCGCAGTGGAGTAAAAAGCAAAGACATATTTACACTCCTGTATTTAGAGTGTTTTTTAGGGTTCCGTAGCCGTAATGGCAAAAACGGAACCATTATAATTTAATCTTGTCGGTTTGTCAGCGTATTGGATATCTTCAGATCGCATTTGGTCCAAAGGATTTCTCTGGCCAGTCAGCGCAGCAATGCTGCTAGTGTGATGGGTTCCTTTGAGCCAGGTGCGTTACATGATGCCCTTCCTAATATGCTGAAGATTTTTGAAGTAAAACTTCTTTACGCACGCTTTACTTGGTGAGTAAGCTGGTGAGAGCATTACGAAAAGTGTGATCGGGCGAGGCGATATGTATAAATTAATTTCGCTGTCATGTGATTACCAATTCCAAATGGTTCAAGGCCTTAAATTATTTTATAACAATTCGAAATCTCGTGGCTCAAGATTGTTCCGTTAGGAAGAAAATGAAAAAAATTTTAAGTTCCTTCTTACCATACACTTAGGTATAAAATTGATTAAAGATGTTTCCAATCATATCAATTAACTATTCTTCGACGGCCCGATAGCACAGTCTGTAGTGAACCTGAATGCTGTGCCGAGGGTCGCGGGTTCGAATCCCGTAAGAGACAAATATTTGTATGATACAAATAGTAGTAGATATACTTCAGTCGTGTGGTTTAAAGCACCCTTGTTTTTTTTAGGTGTATGACCAGACCATCAAACTGAACCACTTTCTTTATGGGACCAACGTTGAAATCCTGAAAAAAATCAGCTGTTCCATACAAATCTGCAATTCTTCTCATCCCAAATGGCACAGCTGATTTTTTTCGCTTCTTTGATATTGGTCCAATAGAGAAAGATGTTCAGTTTGATGACCTGATCATCCTATTGAAAAACTGTCAGCAAATTAATTAGACCCTGTATACAGTAATTGTGTGGTACTGAACCCTCGGTGCAAGAAGATGACCCGCACTTGACCGTTTTTTCTAACAGTCGAAAAACAAAAGCTAGAGCTATTCCATTTGGAACCTAACCTAACTACCATCACAGAATACTAATGTGTTTTCAAGATTTTCCTCTCATTTACTCAGCGAGACGACCTTTTGTACATAATTAGTAGGTCACTAGGAGGATAATACTCGTAGACACACGTGCACTGTTTACTAAATACATTACCTTCCGGGTTGTTGCCGCGGTCGGTTGAGGATGTCCAGCCGAACCAGTTGGGTTTTATGTGAGGTTTATGGGGATATAAAATTCATAATAAAGTCTGATTTAGTATTAATAGTCTGGTGTTTGTTGTGTTGCGGTTATTGCTACAACCACAAACGCAAGACATGCCTCATAAGACTCAAGTACCTGGGCGGATCGAGCTTTGTACGGCGTCTTCCAATCTAATCTAGATAGGTTTCATTCATTTCAAAATCAATTTATATAGTTTATTCCAGCTGAAGCACACAGCGTCTGAAGCACCCACTTTATGTAACTATGTAATGTTAAAGTATAAGTTTACACCATGCATCACCATGTATAATGAACAGGGTGTTTCATAAGTAACAATAAATTTTTGAAACTCTTAAGGGGGTTGTTAAAACCGTCAAACTGAACAACTTTCTCTATGGGACCAACATCGAAATCGCGAAAAAAATAATTTCATATCTCATACATATTTTAGCTCTAATCGATTTGTAGAGTAGGTATAGAACATACATTTTTTTTCGCGATTTCGATATTGGTCCCATAGTGAAAGTTGTTGAGTTTGATGGTCTAAACCACCCCCTTAAATGTTTATTTGTAGTTTTGTAACACCTTGTATACATAATCCTTGTATATGCTGACACTTTTTTTAGGGGATGATCAGACCGTCAAACTGAACAACTTACTCTATACTACCAACATCGATTTCAATGTTGGTACCATAGAGAATGTTGTTCAGCTTGACGGGTCAGCATTTTAAGAAAGACCTTATACAGGGTCCAACTTAATATGCTGACACTTTTTTAAAGGGATCATCAGACCATCAAACTGACCAAGTTTCACTATGGAACCAAAATCTAAATCGCTAAAATAAAATCAGCTATCCCATACATTTAGCTCGAGTAGATTTGTATGGAACATCAATTGCTTTTCCGCGATTTCGATGTTGGTCCCATAGTGAAAGTTGTTCAGTTTGATGGTCTAAACCCCCCCAACCCCTTAAATGTTTATTTTTATTTTTGTAACACCTTGTATACTGATACATGACTGTTACGGTAGACTGTCGGTTGCATTACTTTCATGAGTTTCATATTTGAGACAATGATGCTGAGCAACTTAACTGAAGAAACAAAAATATCCTTTACTTTTCTTAGCGGAACATTGTTCAGTATCATGTGTATACTGTTTACACTAACACTTTTGTCCCTATCCTTCTCACGGAATTAGAATAAGTTGATGAATACAGCAAAGCATAAAACTTCAAGTGCAAGCTTATTTCCTAACAAATTCCTTCCGGCAGTCAGAGCATTCCAATTGAAGCATTTATCAAAACTCCCTGAACAAACAGCGGGACCCAACAATAAATTAGACAAAACGTTCCCTATTTAGGGTCATCGCAAACGCAACGATTCGTGAACGGACCCGCGGCGTCATTTCTGCATTGTTACGTAAGAAATGTGCGGCTCGGACCGGATCCGGACCGCCGGATCCGGTTATGAGCGTGATTTAGAATACACGGTTCAAGATTCCGGTTTTAAGCAGTTGCTTTGGAAGATTTACTAGGACGTAATAAGAGATAAGCTTACTTTTGGTAACCATCAGCTGCAAGGCTAGCTCAGTATTCAAAGGGTGTAGAGCATCTCTATGATGGGGATGGACCAGGTCTGCCTGCATAACTCCAGTCGGCTTAGGACTTACAACCGTTCAAAGGTTTGGTATGGTTGCTTAAAATGAATATGCATGAATATGCAAGTGTTATTATTGTAATATGCAGTAGGTACAAAAACTCGCATGTTCTGTCAGTCGGTTTGGAGATATAAAAAGCTGGTTAGTTTGACGGTCTGATCATCCCTTTATAAAAGTGTCAGCATAGAAGGACCCTATAGATAAGCATAAGCATAAGCATATGCTCACGACTATATTCCCCGAGGGGGTAGTCAGAGATATTCTGAAACCTCAGAACATCCACGTTTCACCAGTAGTACCGAAACTCCCCCCAATACTTATTTAAGACGTTTATTTATAGAGAAACTTAAAGACAAAATATTGAAAACAGTGTCCGCGTATATGCACCACAAGAACTGTAACGATAGCGCGATTTAAACGCCTAGTGGCGCCATCTATGGGCGATCTACGGAACAAAAAACTTATAAAAATAAAATTGATGGAAACAAACCAATTAGTTAGTTTTCCGGTAAAGGAACTGAATATAAAACTAGAGAATATATGAAAATTAATGAATATAACTATGTAAATATATAACGTTAAACATCCCGGCCCCTCAAAGAACTCTGTTCTTTAACCGAACCTTCTAGGGCTTCAATCGGGAGTAATACCAGTTTTGACAACGGTCTTATGAATGTTGATTTTGTACATTGCACAGTAACTACACGGACTCTACCATCTGGACCTGGATGCAACTCTGTGATTTTACCCAATAACCATCTTGTCGGCGGTAATTCCTCTTCCTTGACAATCACAATATCACCGATTGTAGGCGAGGGTATGGTATCTTTCCATTTATAACGATGTTGTAGTGTGTGCAAGTATTCATTTCTCCATCTTCTCCAAAAATGTTGAGTCATCCGTTGTACTAACTGCCATCGAGTCAGCAGGTTTATATTTTGATTTTCATAATTGCGCTCTGGCAAACTACTCCAAGGTCCTCCAATTAAAAAATGGCCCGGAGTCAGGGGTGTCAAAACTTCTGTCGCGTCCGAAATTCTACACAATGGTCGAGAGTTGAGGCACGATTCAATTTGTGCCAACAACGTAGCCATCTCTTCGTATGTGAGTGTATGGTTACCAATGATGCGTGTGAGATGATATTTAGCCGATTTTATAGCTGCTTCCCATATACCACCAAAATTTGGAGATTTTGGAGGAATGAAATGCCATTTTGTACCATCATTGGCAATATTTTCGGCGATTTCCTTTGAAATATTGTCCTTCCCTTTTTGTAGAAGTTGTTTAAGCTCCTTGGCGGCCCCAACAAAGTTAGATCCATTGTCGCTCCACAAATTTGTACAGTGTCCTCTACGGGCGACAAATCTTCTAAACGCAGCCAAAAAGGCTTGTGTTGTCATATCAGTAACTGCCTCAATATGAACGGCTCTGGTACTCATGCACACAAATAGGCAGATGTAGCCTTTGGTTGACTTGTAACCTCTGCCCTTTGACATTCTAATTTGGATTGGGCCGGCGTAATCGACGCCGCTGTTTTCAAATACTCGTCCAGGATTTACTCTGCATGCTGGTAGTATACCCATCATTTGCTGTTGCGTTCGAGCTTTGTGTCTTATACATGTTACACATTTCCTTATGAACAATTTCACCTCCTTTCTCATTCTTATTATCCAAAATTGTGATCTGAGTGTTGTCATAGTCAATTGATTACCACCATGCAAAGTTTTATGATGTGCATCCTGTACTATCAACCAAGTAAGGTGAGTATTACTTGGAATAATATATGGATGTTTCTCTTCGTACAAAATGTCTGCATTCTGAAGTCTTCCTCCAACTCTTAACAATCCCTTTTCATCCAAAAATGGAGCTAGAGTGGATAGAACGCTTTTCTTCGATACGTTTCCTTTAGTTTTTAGTTGTCTGATTTCATTAGAAAATGTTTGTTGTTGGTAGTATTTTATGCAGGATTCTAAAGCTTGTTTTAATTCATTGACTGTTAGAAATGTTAGATCTTCTTCCTTAAACTGTTTTCTTGTATGTCATCTTCTGCAGTAAGCTGTGATTCTCTTTAGTTTTGTTAATGTAGAATATCGTTCCCATAAATGATTAGTTGTCTCTATATCTTGCAAATTTTCTGTGTTTGTATCTGTCACCTTAGTATGTAATCCTTTTATGCTTTCATCGTTCTTTCTATTTATGATTTTGCTTCTTTCTTTTTTCTTTTCTATTTCTGTTTCAGGAACCGTGTTTGTATTTGTGTTGATTGTTTTTTCCCTGAGCCAAGTAGGACCCTTCCACCAAATTTCCTTTTCAGCTAGTTCTCTTGCTTCAATCCCTCTGGACGCAAGATCCGCAGGATTATCCGCCGATTGTACGTGTCTCCAATTAGTGTTGTCTATAGTTTGTATGATCTCCGAAACTCTATTGGCCACAAAGGTTTGCCATTTGCTGGGGTGTGATCGAAGCCAAGCGAGTACAATCATGCTGTCGGTCCAGGCGTACACATTATTCATTGGGATGTTTAAGATACTCGTCAAATCTTTCAACAGTCTAGTTAATAGTGTAGCCGCACATAATTCAAGCCTTGGTACAGAAATTTGTTTAAGTGGTGCCACCTTAGTCTTTGCTGCTATGAGGTTTATGTGAACATGCCCATCTTTATCTATGACCTTAAGGTAGACTACCGCGGCATATGCTGCTGTTGAGGCATCGGCAAAACCATGCATTTCAATCTTCCCATTATGAGGACTGATGTTGAGCCACCGATTCAATCGTACTGATTCAAGGTTGATCAGACTATCTTTGAAATAAATCCATTCTTCAACTAACTCTATCGGTAATTCTTGGTCCCATCCAACGCCACAAAGCCAAAGGCTTTGTATAAGTATTTTCGATGTAATCAACACAGGTGCCAGCCAGCCAAATGGATCAAATAATCGTGTCACGTTGGACAAAATGGATCGTTTTGTAACAGGATATACGTTTTCAGGTAAGTTGACTGTAAATTTAAACATATCATTGTGTCTATCCCATGTCAAGCCAAGAATTTTAATGAATTTATCCATTTTTATTTCCAGGTTATCTCTAGAGACTCCCCTTTCAGTCTGAATGAAATGAAGCAGATCGTCGGAGTTGCTGGACCACTTCTGCATTTCGAAGCCACCAGAATTAAGGAGTTTGTTTGTTTCTTCATAAATTGTTTTTGCTTGATTGATTGTTTCAGCTCCAGTCATGAGGTCGTCCATATAGAAAGAATCTTGAACGATGTTTGCTGCAGTGGGGTATAAATGCTTTTCATCTTTTGCCAGTTGATTTAATGTTTTTACTGCCAGGTAAGGCGCAGATGCGGTTCCAAATGTAACTGTAAGTAATTTGTAGCTTTCTGGGTCTTTGTGCGGGTCATCACGCCATACAATCCTTTGTAGGTCAGCATATTCTGGCGCTACTCTCACCTGGCGATACATCTTGATAACATCCCCAACAATGCATATTCTGTGTGTTCTCCAGCGAATTAGTAAAGATCGTAAATCAGGTTGCATGACTGGACCGATTAACAAGTTGTCATTCAAGGAATAGCCCTTTGATCCCTTCGCAGAGGCGTCGAATACCACCCGAACCTTGGATGTATCCTTGTCTTCACGGATAACCGCGTGATAAGGTAAGTAAATTGTTGAATTACTTTCTTTAGCTTCTTTCATGTGTCCTAATTCCAGGTATTCCTTTATGACTTTGGTGTATTCTTTCTTTAGTTTGTTATTGTGTTCGAACTTCTTTTCCAGTTGTAAAAATCTCTTTGTTGCTATTTGTTTCGTATCTCCACATCTGTTTATTGTCTCTTCTAGGCCTTCCTTTAGTGGTAAGTGAACTATGTATCTTCCTGTATCGTCCCTCTTTACTGTGTTTGTATAAATTTCCTCACATTTTTCTTCTTCTTTGGTTAGAAATCTTTTTGATGTATAAGAGTCTGTTTCTAGTTCCCAAAATTTCTTCAATATTTCGTTGTCTAGGTCTAGGATGTGTGTATGCATGCTAACTATCTGCGGGTGTACATTTGGATTGTTGTCTGCTATATCTCCTGAGAGTATCCAGCCCAAATGGGTGTTCTGTGCTACTATTCCACATGGTCCTTTAATCAGGCCATTGTCGATGATTTTTCCAAATACATCTGCACCAAGTAAGACATCTACCCTGCTTGGTGTGTTAAAAGCAGGATCTGCTAATTTAAATGCAGTCAGTTCCGGCCAGTCTAGTTGCACTTCCTTGGAGGGTAGGTATGTAGTTAATGTATTAAGCACGTATGCTTGTACTGGTATAGTGAAAGTTGTCTCGTATCTTGACTGGAGTGTGAATTTTACTATGTATTTGGTACTTAATTTGTTGTTGCCTTCACCAATTCCAGTGACCACGCCGTTGATTCTTATGCGTTTCAATCCAAGCGATTGAACCATACTCTCTGTGACGAACGAGGCCTGTGAACCCTGGTCGATTAAAGCACGGAAGACGTGTGTTTGTTCTCTTCCCGAAGGAACATCAACCAATGCTGTGGCTAGTAAAACATGTTGACCGGGTTGTTCGCGTTTGGAGAAATGTGTTTTGACAGTATCTTGTTCATTCTCTTCTGGGTCTTTATGATTGTCCTCTCCTTGTGGTTTCTCATCTTCTGAGCCTTTCTTGTCGGTATGTAACAGCGAGTGATGCCTTTTATTACATATTCTACATGTTGATTTATGTCTACAATTGAAAACAGAATGATTCGGTATCAAACAATTAAAACAGAGTCTGTTTGTCTGTACAAAGTTGTATCTCGCTTCCACTGGTTGCTTTGTAAACTGCTTGCAGTTGTAAATGTAATGATCTTTTTCTTTACAAAAGACGCATTGTGGTGTTACTGTAGTATGAAATATTTTAGGCTTGATCGGCTTTCCATCTTTGTTTGAACTCTCAATCATCTCTAATGTGCGAAATCTAGTCTCAAGAAACGTCTTCAACTTATCTAAAACAGGAATCACATCGGACCCATCCGTACTAATGGTTTCTTCCCATTGTTTGTGACTGTCAGCATCCAGTTTTGATACGATGATGTAGATGACAATCGCATCCCAATGTTCGACTGGCAGTCCAAGATTTTTTAACGAATTTAAACACTCAACTGACGTATCAAGTAGTTGCTTCAATGCATGGGCCGATTCCTGTGCGATAACCCTTTGTGAAAATAATTTCTTGAATATGCAATTTGCAATGAAACGTTTATTGCTGTATCTCTTTTTTAGAATGGACCAGGCTTCTTCATAGTTGTCTCCTGTTACAGCGAATTGTCTCAGCAAAGCTTCGGCTTCACCGGATAGATTTGTTTTAAGGTAGTGTAACTTCTGAACGTTTTCTAACGCATCGTTTCTATGAATTAAAGCCACGAACAGATCATGAAATGATTGCCACTCAACATAATTTCCAGAAAATACAGGAATTGAAATACGCGGCAATTTTACATCAGCAGATGACTTTTTAATTGGTATTTCCATTACATCTTCGTGACCCGACTTTGTAGGAATCAATCTTAGAGCAGCAGTTTTTAATTCACTTTTGTATACGTAATATACTTCTTCAAACTGTTCATATGTGTCTTCCGCGAAGTAGGGTATATCCACTCTATTAGCTTTCGGAATAGCTGCTACCAACTGATCATGTGAATTTTTGAAGTTTGTCCAATATTTTTCCAATGTCTCCAATCTTGAATCCACGTAAGTGATCGTAATTCTGTCTTTGGGAGCTTTCTTGAAGTTGACTTGTGCCTTTCCTATCTTCTCATAAGCTTCTATTTGAATTGCAACCAATCTCTGCCACTCCATCTTGATAATGTTACCAAATCACAAGGAAATTCAAAAGTTTGTATGTTCGTACACTAATAACAATTAGCCAAGTCTATACGCATATAACTGTCCAAGTCCAAATTTATGTGAAAATTTTCCAAGTTTAAACAGCAGTAAATTATTCTATGTCCAAGAGTTATGATAAATTTTCTATGTCCAAACACTACCGAATTTTTCAAACACTTTTAATTTTTGTAAAGTTAAAATCTTTATAAATTTTGTCTATGTTCAAAACTCTTGTAATTTTTCAAAGTTAAAAAAATCTTCGCAAATTTTTCTAAGTAAAAAACACTTTTAAATTTTTTCAAAGTTTTAAAATCTTCGCAAAATTTTCTAAGTTCTAAACACTTGTGATTTTTCAAAGTTAATTCACAAAATTTTCTAAGTCCCAAATGTCACTTTATTTTTCTATGTTCCAACACGAGTAAATTTTTCTAAGTTAAAATCACTTGCACTTTTTTTGATTTTTCACTAGTACTTACGTATCCGGCTCGAAGGACCACTTTTGTTCACCACTAAAACACTGTTACTTATTTAAGACGTTTATTTATAGAGAAACTTAAAGACAAAATATTGAAAACAGTGTCCGCGTATATGCACCACAAGAACTGTAACGATAGCGCGATTTAAACGCCTAGTGGCGCCATCTATGGGCGATCTACGGAACAAAAAACTTATAAAAATAAAATTGATGGAAACAAACCAATTAGTTAGTTTTCCGGTAAAGGAACTGAATATAAAACTAGAGAATATATGAAAATTAATGAATATAACTATGTAAATATATAACGTTAAACACATACGAATTTGCGACGTAGGTAACTACAGTAGTAAAGTACAGGGAAAACTCATGGTAGGCCCTCTGGAGTGCATATTATATAATGTTTTTATGTTCCGGATAATGTGCATTCTTTCACGATGAAATTTTTTTTGTTCCGGGAAAAAACGGTTGAAATCTTATTACGCGATCCGATGTCCGGAATTTATTCTTAAGGGACGAAGCATGCACTCTAATCAATTCATACTGGTTTCATTACGAAAGCCATCTCTTTAGTAATTTGAATATTATTAATCCTAATACCTAACTATAATACCTTGACACCTAACCTAGATTGAGCTACAGAAATTAACATTAGCTGGGAATTCCCCTTTGATACATCTATAGTCTTAAATGCCAAAATGTATCCTTTTGATACGTTTCAACAGCTAAATTGCTTAACCAATTTTGACGAAATTGGGCATAGAAGAGATCCTATTGAATATATACAATGTTCTTGGAAGAGATTATGTTGAACCAGAGCCTATGCATTAGAACAGTACAGGATGTAAAAGACATCGACTGCAATATTGTTTTCAACTTTTTAGTTTCATATTCATATTCATATACAAAACTACAAATAAACATTTATAATGGTTTAGACCATCAAACTGAACAACTTTCATTATGGGACCAATATCGAAATCGCGAAAAAAAAAATCTGATGTTCCATACTAAAGTACAAAATCGACTCGAGCAAAATGCATGGGATAGCAGATTTTTTTTTTCACGATTTCGATGTTGGTCCCATAGTTAAAGTTGTTCAGTTTGATGGTCTAAACAACCTCCTTAAAAATTTGAAATGTTTAATTTTACTTCTGTAACACCCTGTATATATTTATATTTAGTTTTGAAGTTGGTTAATGAATTCAGTGGTCTACGCGAACGAAGTCTCAGGCACAGCTGGTTGTTACTACAAATAATGTGGTTCGAAGTTGTAGTGAAGTATCTGGAGGTTCCGTAGGAAGAGCAACCTACGGAGGGACCTTAGGGAGGTAGAGTAGTCTAGTATTTAACCGTGAAGCTATCAGACAGTATCAGATATAATGTGGAGTAGTTAACCTTCGGCAACTCATTCACGGGGACATTTTAGCCTGCGGGCAATCCGCAGGACGTGCGGGACGCGTCGAGACTAGATGCTTTAACCATGAGCGGACCAAGTGCGGTGAGCAAGCGGCAGCGTTAGAGATATTATTATTGTACTGCATTCAAGAAGAGCCTGGAAAAGCTTTTGGTCCATGAAAGGATATCTCCCATTACTATTCAAACGCAAGCTCATGAACTTGTGCATTCTTCCCATTCTCACCTACGGTGCTCAAACGTGGTCTTTGACAAAGGACCAAATGTCAGGCCTCATGGTTTATCAAAGGGGTATGGAGCGCAGCATCCTTCGAATAAAACTAATCGACCAGGTGAGATATCAGGCAATTCGCACCAGAACCCAAGTGGCAGACGTCGCCACCACTGCTGCCAATCTAAAGTGGCTTTGGGTTGGACATGTCTGCCGCATGCCAGATGACCTATGGGCCAAAACGACAACCAACTGGTCCTCAGTCAAACAAAATCGGCGTCGAGGCAGACCTAGAAGAAGGTGGCGGGACGAAATTGATGGATTCTTGAAGAACTGGCCTAACGAAGCGCAAAACCGGGACGCATGGAGATAATGGAGGAAGGCTTTTGCCCAAAAATGGGACAGCGACGGCTGATTTAATCTTCTTCTTCTTATCGAGTGGGCTGCAAGCCCTGGTGTCAGAGTTTATTCAAACCGCCTTACGGCCTCTGACTTGGTTTTTCTGTAACGACTACTACCACCAGAGATAGTAGCCGGGACCAACAGCTTAACGTGCCATCCGAAGCACGGAATCATCTTTCTTTTCAGACAATCAGGTGACTCAGCCTGTAATGTCGTAACCAACGCACAAAGTGAGATTTCACTAGGTGCCCCCCGTGGGAATCGAACCCACGACTTCCTCAAGAGCCCAATGCTCTTAACCATTAGACCACGGAGGCAGTTACCGGGAGCTGATATAATAATGAAGACTGTATCAGCGACAAAGGTAAATGACAGCTGATAAGCAACGGACTTTGGCAGAATCGGCGAGACATGAAGGCATTGTGGAAGGCCAAGGGCGTCTATAGAGATCTGAAGTTATCGACGGCCAGACATTGCATCTAAGCTTATCTCCGATCTTAGCTGTCATTACTTCCATTGGGCACAGGGGAGTTAAGACAAGAGGGTGCCACTACATTGTCGCGTATGCTTGTGCGCCTAAATGTTTCCTGCGTACTCGGCTGATTAGCTTCTCGTCGTCAGTATTATCCAACAAAGAAAAAAAAACAGCATCATACTAGCTGTATAGAGCGTGTGGCAATCGTGAATGTTTACATACGAGAATGAGCGGCAGTTTAGTAGAAGACTCCGGTGCGAATTCAAACCCAAGCCCTCGTGATTAAGTTTCCATACCTCTCCGCAACGTGCCACCGATGACCGAATGTGTCTCTCCCTAGTATACCTAATTAATTAATTATGTATACAATATTATGCTGACCTTTTTTAAGCAGATGATCAGACCGTCAAACTGAATAACTTCCCATGGCACCAACATGGTGTCCCATACATTTGGCTCGAGTATTATGCTTGCAGTCTGATACGGAACAATTTAAAAATTATTGATTATAAAAATGTTTCAGCCATGATGTGCTATTTCGAATCAAATTAAAGATTGAAAAATTTGTCTCGGGCGGGACTTGAACCTGCACTCTTCTAATCCGGGGAAGTGCGTTATCCAATTCCGCTACCGAGCCCACAACGTTTGTTTTGTACGGAACAGCAGATTTTTTTTTCGCGATTTCTATGTTGGTCCCATAGACAAAATTGTTCAGTTTGACGTTCTGATCATCCCCTTGAAAAAGTGTCAGCATATTAAGAAGGACCTTATATAAATATTATGATCTGGCCGCTCAATCCTCCACTCAAAGTCATGACATCTTACCGCTACGCCTCACGTCTGTGCCCTCACCCTTACTACGCGTAATACGAGACGTGACCCGAATATTAGATCGTAAGGGTGAGGCCTTAATGACAGGGTACTGACTTACTGGCTACCTGAAAAATACTAGGTATATCGAGTAAAACCCGCCAGATACATGCGGTATTATTCCAGACGAAATCAAAATTACGTATAGATTTTAAATTCGGAGCTGAATTTTGAAGGGGGCAAATCTAGAAGGAAAGTCCATACGATTTGAATTCCGTATGTGTGTGGCAAGCGTTAAGAGGATGCTATTCGGAGCGCGCTCTATACAAACGAAGTCTGGTTATATTTTCAATATTATTTAAGTAAAGTCAATGAAATTGTGCTGAAACAATCTAGAAATAAATCTATAAGCTTGTATGTTGTCCGATTTTCGATAAAATGTACAGTTTAAAAGTTACAGTGCAAATATTTCGATGCATGTCTTAAATAAATCCGAGCATCCTTTTAAATACAAGGTGTTGCAAAACAGCAAATCATCTTGTATAAATAATCATTTCACAAAGTGATTCCTCTACTTGTTATGTAAATCAGAAGTCGTCTAGTTGCATTCGCTTCCCGTTTTGTTCCCTCGCATTCGCGTGGTCCTGTTCAAATTTAATGCATTTTAAAGTTTCATAAGGTTCCCGACTTGTTTTACTTTACCCAAAGAGTACAGTCGACCGCACAAGTAACTAACCAGAACATCTACAGAACGTACGTCAATCAATCATCTCACATCCAAGAATTTTATTCCTCGTTTTTATGCAACTTTAGTCAGGATCCTGTGATTTTTTTTAACTCCGTGCCTGAAAAATATTATACAAGGGGTGCCAAAGAGCATTGAACTGAATAACTTTTAATATGGCTAACATCTAATAAACATTTAAGGGGGTGGTTTAGACCATCAAACTGAACAATTTATGAAGTCAACATCACAATTGCGAACAAATAACATACATACATACATACATACATACATATGCTCACGCCTATGTCCCACTACTGGGGTAGGCAGAGACAATAGATCGCCACATGCTACGATTCTGACACACATCTTTCGCCTCCTCAACATTCATAGGTCTCTTCATACATGCTCGTCGGATCCGGGTACATTTTATTTGGCCCTTCTTCAGTACGCATCCTATTTGGTCAGCGTACGTGCGCCTAGGGCGACCCCTTTCAACCATTCCATTCACACTTTCCTTGTAGATTTCATACGTCAGCCTACTTTGGCTCATTCTTTCCACATGGCCAAACCACCTCAACATTCCTTTTTCAATCCTTGTCACTACATCTTCTTTCAGACCACATCTTTCTCTAATCACACTATTCCGTAACCGGTCCTTTAAAGTCACACCACACATACTACGCAGGGAGCATTTATTCTAGATTCATGCTTCTTCTGCCATACCCAACTCTCACTTCCATACATTAAAGTTGGTGCCAACACACCCTCGTGAACCGCCAAACGAACCTTTTTAGACATAGTTTGACTCTTCACGAAGGTGTGCAAGGCTCCATTAATCCTATTTCCTGCTTTCACTCTTCTCTCTATATCTTCGTCGTACTTTCCGTCTCTTGCGAACAAATAAATTTCATATAAAACTGCCGTATCGAACTCCTTATGTATGAAGCAGCTTTTTTTTTTGCTGTTCCAGTGTTAACTCCATTGTGAAAGTTGTCAGTTCGATGGTCTTCGACTTTTCACACAAACGTTAGATCTAATTGAATTAAAGGATGGAACTAGACTGTTGGTCCCATAGAGGTATTATACCAGGAATAGAGGAACATACAGCTGAGAGAATCAAAAATGACGTCAAAAAGTTATCTATGTGATATTATTTTGAATAAAAATTTTGACTTTGACTTTGACTTTGACTTTGAGAGAGCGAGATGTACCTAGCGGCACCACTGTATAATAGAAAGAGATACGTGACGCGAGGCAATAGAACCGTTATCTAGTCACTAAATAATTTTTACAATTTGGTTTCCGTAAATAATTGGGAATCTAAAGTGAAATCGTAGATAGTTTTGTGAAATATACTGACACTACTTCATTAATTTATCCACGATTTCACGTTAGACTCAGAATTATAGACAGTATTAGAATTTTTGCCTGCGAATAGTCTCCAAAAACCATCCAAAAACGGTTTCATTTGACAACTCATGTCACTGCTTCTATTCCTATAAGGTATAATAACTTTATGGTTGGTCTAGAGGCCGATTTGGAAGGCGATTTATTTGTATTTTTGTTACAGTTTGTAGATAATCTTATGTCAATGGCCGCTCGAGCCAAATGTATGAAACAGCAGATTTTTTTTCGCGATTTCTAACTTGATTTCATAGAAAAATTTGTTTAGTGTGATTGTCTGAAGCACCCCTTAAGAGGATATAATTCGGAGCGCGCTCCATACAAACGTACTATGGTGATATTTTCTATACTAACCAATTAAACTCAGTGAAATTTTTCAGATACGATCTAGAAACAAATTTCCATGCTTGTATAGAGTCCGATTTTTGTTAAAATGTATAGTTTTAAAGTTACAGTGCCTCAAAGATTTCCATACAAATCTTAAATTAATTCTAGCATTGAAACTGTATATTTTAACGAAAATCTGACTCCATACAAGCATAGAGATTTGTTTATAGATTGTTTCTGCAAAATTTCATGGACTTTAATTGATTAGTATTGAAAATATCACCATAGTACGTTTGTATGGAGCGCGCTCCGAATTATATCCCCTTAAAGTAGGTAAGTTGAACTACACCACACAGCACAGCATCGCATTTTTCGGAATGAAATTTCAAGAAAAGGATGTTGCGACTGTGTAGTTTGACCCTAATGCAACAAATATAACATCCTGTATAAAATATCTGGCAGAATATCACGACATTATTTTGAATTAGGGGGGGTTATAAAAAAGCTTTTGTTTTTAATTACTATATTTATGACTTTGGGTTCAAGCCAAATTGTAAAAATGGAAGAGGAATTTTCAGGGCATACCGACAAAATGGACAAAACTGCTAAAGTTATTATTGTTTGACTATAGTCATCATATCAGCCGGTAAACGTCCAATGCTGGACATAGTCCTTCCCGAAAATGGGGGGATTCGCCATAATCGCCACGCTTGGCAGGCGGGTTGGCGATCGCAGTTGGATTGAATGTGTGTACTCAGAGGATGCTGCTGCATATCCTCCGGTAGATCCCTTAGTCGCCTTTTACGACACCCACGGTAGGAAATGGGATGGTGCTACTCTTAGCCGACACCACACGGACTCATACGGTTTGACTATATAGTACCAACCCTTAATTATTAAACACATAGGTAGGTAGTAATTTTTTTGAAATGCATTACCTTTCAGTGATTCTATTTGTATTTTTCTGTTGTCGAATCGACACAGAGTTAAAAATCTTTCTGTAGACTCTACGAACGTGCAAGATAAATATTTAAAGTCGTACCCTTTTTCCGACTGCGTAAGCTACGACCCTGTTTATGTTAACCGAATAGGGAACTAGATGGTTGTACTTATTTATATTTTATCTATGGTAATGGGGGTAAGTTTGGCTACACTAGCGTAGTAAACGAACGCAGCAAGCGAGGAAATGAGCTTTGTTATGCGTTCAGTCACGTTCAGTGGTGTGTGTATATGAAAAATATTACACGGTGTTAGGGCACAGTAAGGACAACATGTTCAGGTGGGGATTCTCGGATGCGCAAAATGTGAGTTGCTTGTGTGGAGCTCCACAAACGATGGCCCATCTCACATCGTGCCCTGCGTGCCCTAACACCTGTACGCAGGAAGAGCTTATGACCGATAGCGACGGTGCAGTATCGGTTGCCCGCTTCTGGCAAGGTACTTTGTTAGCTTAGCGACTTTGTTCAAAATTTGAAGTCGACACGATAAGAAGAAGAAGGGCACAGAGGATAGGGTAAACAGTCCTCTCTGTGAGATAAATTGACATAATCTGATATTATCAGATGCATGACACTAAAATATCTCTCACACTTTATGCTAGACGGTAATCTATGTGTCTCTCTTACCTTGTCAAATATTATCGTCATAGGTTAAAAACCGGCCAAGTCCGAGTCGGACTAGCACACCGAGTTTTCCGTACCATTATTAAATAATAATAGCGCGAGCCAGACCGACCGTTTGGCCAGTTTTTAATATTTTGTTGTTTTACTTTAGAGCATGCTCTACTATATCAAACCATGTTTGAAGCTGGTACGTATTGCCGTTTACAGTGCGACATAAAAGATTAGAAAATAAATGAGGGCGCTGCCTCCACGCAAGAACGTCAAATCACGCATACCTAAGTAACTTCTTAACACAATATTTGTACGCCATCACGGCAGATTTTTGTTGTACATCCTAAGCACCACCAAAAGTCTTACAAATAAATGATTTCATTCATTCATTCATTCATTAAGCTGGCAAGACCGACCTACAATTTTGTACTAAAATATGTAATTCCTGCTATCACCGTTTTCTACTCTTTTATGTCGCACTGTATACGAAAGAACAAAACAATTTTTTTCCATACAGCACCTGCGACGTCGTAGTACGACCACTGACTTAAAATACGCATAACTTTAGGAATCCTAAATTTAATCCAAAATAAGCCCTATGCCATGAATAGATAAATAGTATATTAACTATTCACTCCTTCCAAATCGCTTCAGAAGTTTTTAAGTGATGCGTGCACAAACAAACATTGAGAAATTCTATAAATAGTCTTAATCGCCCCCAATGATTAATTTTATTGCAAATATAAATCTCTTAACTATTGTAATATAGATTGTAGCTTCGTGAACAGCACAGAAACTGACATGATCAATCGGTTTAGAAGATACAGCCGTTCAAAATTCCGAACTTTGAACTTCTATATCTCCTAAACCAACTGACAGTCCCTGCCAGTTTTTTTTACTGCATATTTCAATAATACCTGCATATTCATGCATATTCATTTTTTGCAACCAGAACATACCTTTAAACGGCTGTAACTCCTAAACTGACTGGTGTTTTGCAGGCAGACCTGCATGGGTAGCATGCCACCGTGATACAGCGCTATCACACCTTTGCTCTCTTTCTATTTTCGTGCGAACGAACGAGATAAAAGACGTGATACAGCCGTATCATACACAACATTAGTGGTTTCTGATGTTCATCCTCGTTTACACGAGTCATGACGAGACATCCAGACTCGAGACTCGTCTCGTCGCGTTGTTATCTTGATTGATCCTCCTATCTGCAACAAAAATGTGACAAGATCATAGTAATGTCAAATAGGTAGGTACAGGGTGGTCCAGACTAGATGGATAGAATTTTTAGTCAACAAACAACGAACCCTTTTTTGACTACGGAACCCTAAATACTTTCGTCCATTCTGTCTTTCTGTCTGTATGTAATTCAAATTTAAAGTTATTCGTATTTTTAAGTTTTCATGCAAAAACAATTTGTTATTATTTCAGCAATGAATGAAAGCGCTAGCGTGCTCATGGATACATTTTAAGAATCTTGTTTTGGTAGCAGTAAGGTGATTGTACCTGACACCGAGTTTAGTTAATTTTAAATTATACAAACAAATAATTTATATATTTTGAAAAATTTAACCTATGTTGAAACCTTGATAATTCGATTCTGCTCTGGATTCTACACAAAGTGTTTTCAAGTTTTGCTTTTTTTAACACGTTGTATAAAAAATTTGATATCCGTCTGGTCTGCACCACTCTGTATACTACCGTTAGGTATGTTAGTAAATCTTATCGAATGTAAATAAAGATGACATTCTTTTGACATTCATTCAACAAAATCATCTGATGATTATCATCAGTTTTATAACTTGACGCAGATAAGTAAACGAATCGATCCATATCACAATCGCGATAAGATTTAAGGTAGGTACGAGTACATTCCTATCAATATTTTGACATTTTCAGCTTAATTATGAGGTATGGTTGCGGATAGAGTTCCTAATTTTTCTGGATTATGATTTAGTTATTTGACTAACACGAACCTGAAAAAAAGACGGAAGTAATATGACACTAAGGGTTGAACCTCATTCAATATTTAGCACTGCATCGCATTTTTCCGTCGCTCCATCCTTTTCTGTCACTCAGGAACGTCATTTGCTAGAGCATATAAGGTAGATGGAACGCGATCGCGCGCGATAGCACGGCCGCGTGTGATCGCGTTCCGTCTATATTATATGCTCAAACAAATGACGTTCCTGAGTGACAGAAAAGGATGGAGCGACGGAAAAATGCGATGCGGTGCTGTGTGATGTAGTTTAACCCTAAAAAGATGTGCCGTCTTTTTATCAGGTCCGTGTTGACAAATTGCATTATTTAAGAACTATGAGTTATTTTATGGCCGTATTTTTATCTTCATTATTATTCATTATACACATTATCCTCCAACTGAAATACCTTTGGACCTTTTGATTGTGTTAGTCAGTTGCAATAAAATATTTAACTCTTATTTAAACTTCATGTATTTCAAATTACATTCGAACGATTTGGCAAGAAGATTGGATAGTATAGTAGACTAGGTATAGCTATTGACTATTGTAGATTAAACATAAGCGCAATGCTCACGACTATATTCCTCGAGGGATTAAATCCCTAAGGTATAAAAATGACAATGTCGAAGAGGAAAATGTGGTCATCATGGCTTTATAAAATACCTCCAGTATGATAAATTTCATTAATTAATAAGGTTGTTTCTAGGTCCTGTCCCCATTACTTAATTACCTTCACACGTCACCATACGATTCTAAACCTAAAATAACAAATATAAATCTCAAAAGTCGCGTGTGACACGCAACAATGACCCTTCACTCAATGGAATAACGCCCTTTCAACGTTGACATTTTGTCATTATTAATTACCTTCCAGCCGCGAGCTTTAAGGGTTCGTTCACCGTTATCTTGATTGCTTCTGAATGGACATGAAATGACCGCTTTTATGGTTATTTCTGTGTTTCGGTTAGTGTAAAAGGTTATTGGATTAAACAGATTTTTGGTTTGCATTGATGGGTTTGAGAGCGTCGGTGGCGTGTGTCGGATATGGAAACTCAATGATGAGTGTTCGAATCCGCACGGACGACATGCCATGTACCAATGAGCTTCTAACTTATGTATGTAATACCGACTGCTCTCAAACGGTAAAGGAAAACATCGTGAGGAAACCTGCATACGCTTAAGAAGAAATTCCGATGCCTATGTAAAGTCTACCAATCAGCATTGGGTACGTGTATTGGTCTAACGCCCAGACACCCTCCCTGAGGGTAGGCCTGTGCCCTGCAGTGGGACGTATGATGATGATAATAATAAATAAAATAACTAAGTAGTGATCACCCAATGGCACTCAAGAGAAGGTCAAAGAAAGAGAGATAGACCACAGAGACGATTGGATGATGACGTAAGTCAGGTTGCCGGAAACACAGGGCACAGAGTGGGCGACAAACAAGCATGGAGGAGGTTGGAAGAGGCTTTTGCCGATTGGCAAACAGACCCACAAAAAACGAGCAAAGCACAACTACTAGAATAAAACGAGAATAGAGATCTGAATAAAAGAAAGAAAGAAAGAAAAATTATTTATAAAAATTAATTATTCCGGCTTAGAATGGACCACCCCAATTCTTCTCGTGGGTGTCGTACGAAGCTACTAAGGAATTCAAGATTTCTTAAGCAGAGTCTACATCTACAGGCTGAAATAGAAATGATTCGACAAATTTTTAGGGGTGGTTCAGACCATCAAACAGAACAACTTTTACTATATGGGAGCAAACCGATCGGAGCATCAAAAAAATCAGCTGATATATAGGGTCCAACTTAATATGCTGACACTTTTTTAAGGAAAGGTTCAGACCATCAAACTGAACAACTTTCTCTATGGGACCAACATCGAAATCGTGAAAAAAAAATCAGCTCTTCCATACAAAACTGCAAACTTACTCGAGCCAAATGTATGGGACAGCTGATTATTTTTTCGCGATTTCGATGTTGGTCCCATAGAGAAAGTTGTTCAGTTTGATGGTCTGAACATCCCCTTAAAAAGTGTCAGCATATTAAGAAGGACCCTGTATATAGCCCTAAAAATTTGTCGAATCTTTTCAATTTCACCCTGTATATGGGCGATACGCTAGCCGCCTCTCACCACTTGACTCACCATTCCATCCTGAAACCTAAATTGCTAAATGTGACCATTGCTACAACTACATTTTTGAACCGAAAGTATAGGTAGTTGTAGCAATGTTTCTGTCCATCCCGAAAGGGATCACGGTCGTGAGTTTATGTATGTATGTAAGTAGTGATAGGTGTCTAAACTTGTGCCAAAGAAACCTTTTCTTTTAGTCACCTCTTAAAACTCTTACGAGAAGAAATAAAGCTGTCTTTTTCAAAACAAGAACCACCACACATTTATGTAGTAGAAAACTTAAAGTAACCACCAGGAAGCTCGTCCTAACGAAATCTAATTTCGTCACGTATTGACTCCTAACTTCTTAACAAATTGAATGCTCGCACAACCCTTATACAGCCTTATTACCTACCGAGTATAGTAGGAGGGGATATCGTGTGGCTTGATACCAGTTCATCAACTTTGTACAGTACACTTCGTTATACTGAGTATAACCCATTTTGAAAGGAATGCCTTTATATTACAAGATTGAAATCCTAATATAATGCGAATGTGAATGGAAAAGTCGAAAGGGGTCGCCCTAGACGTACGTATGCAGACCAATTTGGTAGCAAATGTACCCGAAACCGACGAGCGTGTATGAAACGACTTATGACTGTGGAAGAGGGAAAAGAGGTATGTCAGGATCGTAGCCGATGGCGATCAATTGTCTCTGCCTACCCCAATGGGACACAGGTGTGAGTATATTTATGTATGTATGTATCTTCTTCTTATCGAGTGGGCTGCAAGCCCTGGTGTCAGAGTTTATTCAAACCGCCTTATGGCCTCTGACGTGGTTTTTATGTAACGACTACTACCACCAGAGATAGTAGCCGGGACCAACAGCTTAACGTGCCATCTGAAGCACGGAATTATCTTTCTTTTCAGACAATCAGGTGACTCAGCCTGCAATGTCCTAACCAACTGGGGAAAAACGCATGTATGTATGTATGTATGAAATCCTAGTATAAAGGTCATCGTTTAAGAGTCTTTAAAAAATAGGGTTGCCACCCTAAAGCTGTTCGCAATCCCCTGGCAGGCAGATGTAAAAAAGTTGTACTTGTTGATTTTTTATACCTTTGTTTGTTTAAACAATAAATTAAAATTGAAGCTTAACGTATTAGCTATAAGGAAATATAAGATTACATAATACTACGTAACGTAGGGTTGCCAACTGCCACATTATTTCCAATCGTACGAATGACTCGAAAACTATTGGACTGATTTGATAAATCTTTCATATTACGAAATCTCCTATTATTGTTATTATCTAGGAAGAAAACAGGGGAATACTTTTGTGTGGAAAAAACTGTACTGGTCTATCCTCTTAAGCCGGTGAACATGCACCAGTCTGAGATTGTGACAAAATTTCCATTTAAGGGTTTATGTGACAAGTACGTAACTTAATCAAAACGTCTCGTCAGATCAGAGGGTGTTTAGATGTCAAGTTAATTAATGAAGATATCTTAATATTAATTAATTTGTCTAAGACTGAAACATGTCGTGCGTTATGTCTGTTTACACGATAATGGGAATTTAGCTGGCACGCTTGAATGATTTTTTAGACTGAAGTCTTAACTAGTCTTAACAATATGCTAATCAACTAGTAACGGCAGACTCAAAAGTAACCAATCGAATTGCTTAATTTTCTGCATATTCATGCATATTCATTTTTTGCAACCAGAACATACCTTTAAACGGCTGTAACTCCTAAACTGACTGGTGTTTTGCAGGCAGACCTGCATGGGTAGCATGCCACCGTGATACAGCGCTATCACACCTTTGCTCTCTTTCTATTTTCGTGCGAACGAACGAGATAAAAGACGTGATACAGCCGTATCATACACAACATTAGTGGTTTCTGATGTTCATCCTCGTTTACACGAGTCATGACGAGACATCCAGACTCGAGACTCGTCTCGTCGCGTTGTTATCTTGATTGATCCTCCTATCTGCAACAAAAATGTGACAAGATCATAGTAATGTCAAATAGGTAGGTACAGGGTGGTCCAGACTAGATGGATAGAATTTTTAGTCAACAAACAACGAACCCTTTTTTGACTACGGAACCCTAAATACTTTCGTCCATTCTGTCTTTCTGTCTGTATGTAATTCAAATTTAAAGTTATTCGTATTAGCTATAAGGAAATATAAGATTACATAATACTACGTAACGTAGGGTTGCCAACTGCCACATTATTTCCAATCGTACGAATGACTCGAAAACTATTGGACTGATTTGATAAATCTTTCATATTACGAAATCTCCTATTATTGTTATTATCTAGGAAGAAAACAGGGGAATACTTTTGTGTGGAAAAAACTGTACTGGTCTATCCTCTTAAGCCGGTGAACATGCACCAGTCTGAGATTGTGACAAAATTTCCATTTAAGGGTTTATGTGACAAGTACGTAACTTAATCAAAACGTCTCGTCAGATCAGAGGGTGTTTAGATGTCAAGTTAATTAATGAAGATATCTTAATATTAATTAATTTGTCTAAGACTGAAACATGTCGTGCGTTATGTCTGTTTACACGATAATGGGAATTTAGCTGGCACGCTTGAATGATTTTTTAGACTGAAGTCTTAACTAGTCTTAACAATATGCTAATCAACTAGTAACGGCAGACTCAAAAGTAACCAATCGAATTGCTTAATTTTCCTTGTTTATCTCCCATTTCCTCCCGTGGGTGTCGTAAAAGGCGACTAAGGGATCTACCGGAGGATGGGCAGCAGCAGCCTCTGAATACACACATTCAATCCAACTGCGATCGCCAACCCGCCTGCCAAGCGTGGCGATTATATGGCAAATCCCCCCATTTTTGGGGAGGCCTATGTCCAGCAGTGGACGTTTATCGGCTGATATGATGATGATGATGATGATCTCCTAGACAGAATCAAGCTAATACACGTATTAATAAGGAGGGAGAGAATTAAGACCAAAAGTAACCTGAAAAGCACAAAGTTAGGATTTTATTTTTAGGGAACTTTCGGTGTTAGTTCAAACTCTCTGCAAGGCACAGGCCTACCCTCAGGGAGGGTTAAAGTGCGTTAGTCCATCACGCGTGTCCAATGCCGATTGGTAGACTACATAAGTACGCATCCGAATTTCTTCTTCAGCGTATGCAGGTTTCCTCACGATGTTTTCCTTCACCGTTTGAGAGTAGTCGGTATTATGTAGGTACAGTCAGCAGCAAAAAGATGTATTCCTCCTCATGCAAAAGATGTAGGTATACACTTTAGTACTACGCGTAGTACTAAAGTGTATACATCTTTATACTACGACGTAGTAAAAGTGCATACATCTCTTTGCTGCTGACTGTACAAGAGCATTGGTGGCGTGTTGCGGAAAGCTATGGAAACTCAATCTTGAGGTCCAGGTTCGAATCCGTGCGGATTACATCATGCATCAATGTACATAGGTATTATGTTAGTAGGTAGCGAAAATTTCGTTGAAACCACAGCTTTTACCTGTTTTCTTCATACAGGTCACTTCATATTGTTAAAATTTTCATGGAAATAAACAACAGGTTTACTCCCGTCACACACAAATTCCGACCGTGACCAGAATTTTCGTGGTAAAATTAATTTTCTCCCATTTTCTATGTTCAAACCGGAACTTCATACAAGCCATAAATTTAAATTCCTGCTTTACTGAATAACTTTCAACAGAGACAACTTTTGGGTATTTTAAAATGTGGTTCCGTAAATTAATGTTGTAGGTATCTTATTATTTCTCGAACAAAATAAATAAATGTCACACAACTATCTTGTCACATTTAGGCTGGATTCGACCAAACATAGATTTATAGAAGATTAACTATACATTAATCCCATTTCCTCCCGTGGGTGTCGTAAAAGGCGACTAAGGGATCTACCGGAAGATGGGCAGCAGCATCCTCTGAGTACACACATTCAATCCAACTGCGATCGCCAACCCGCCTGCCAAGCGTGGCGATTATGGCAAATCCCCCCATTTTTGGGGAGGTCTATGTCCAGCAGTGGACGTTTATCGGCTGATATGATGATGATGAACTATACAAGGAATAATTTTAGTCTTGGTGTTTACTCCGAAATAACATCATTTGTCTTCTACCATACTAACCCGTACTAAAAGAACGAATGTATAATCTACCTAAAGAAAGAGGTTGTTGTATCCATACTTATTGCAATGTGAGGTTATACAGTCTTAATTTGTAAGATTTCTTTTTATTTAATTTTGTTAATTATGTGACATTGACATTTCATTCGTCTCGGTCTAGCTTTACACCGTCAAAACTGGCCGTGTAAAATTTATTCATAGATTAGGGTTGGTAAAACGCAACATCAGTTTACTCTAGAGTGACCGGCGACTTAATTTAAGAATAAAATTTACTTGCGTTTGGTCGAATCGGGCCTTAAAGTACCAGAATCTAGCCTGGACTTGTATTATGATGACTAGACAACGATATATAATACATATAGATACAAACATCCATGACTCGGGTACAAATATTCATATTCATCACACAATTTTCATAAGAAGCCTTTATTGTAGGTAAGTATAGGTAACCTATGTGCATTTCTTTATACACGCCTTGGTCGCCATGTTTCCTGCACCGGCAACCCGACCGGCATGTGAAAAGTTACCAATATATGGTTTCGTCTTAGAATCATCATCAGCCTATATACATCCGACTACGTATTACAAATAAGACTGAGATTGAAAATAAACTACCCTTATAGTCATTTTCAGTCGCAGAATTACGAAGTAGATACAATTCTTCGCAATTTCGTAACTGCTATAACACATGGTTACTGTGTGGGGTTTCTATGTGTGGTAACATTTCTCTCACAATCCGACAAAATAAGGTTTAGTAACTGTGTGTTTTCGTTGTATATTTTCATGATTTTACCCGTTTGTTACTTTAAACTGCTTTTACTTTTTTATTCCAAAAAGTTAATACACAGGTGTCACATACTGCAAATATCTAAAGTTACACACGAATTTTTGGAAACATTTCCTGAAACTCATTGTGAAAGTTGAAATTAACGCCGACCGCTACAAAAAGGTACAATTTTTATAATGTTGCTAGCAATATATAAATTCATCTGACCCTACTAGAATGGACTATAATAAAATTTTATGGCATGCAGTTGCAATTACATTTAATAAGGGTGCAACTAAGAAATGCACTGGAATTTAATGCGTGGCCCAAAATGTACAAAAAGGCGGGTTACTCGTTTAACATTATGATTTTACATAGCCGTGTGGCCACGTGGATATTTCTTAACATGGGCACATCTACGTCAGAGGCCGTAAAGCGGTTTGAATAAAATCTGACGCCAGCACTTGCTGCTCACACGATAAGATGAAGACTTGGCACAGAATAAGAAAGAGTATCTAGTACTACATACAGTAAGGACTAGAGCGTGTAATTTCTCTATGGTACAGATACTCCCAGCCCCCACCAATTTTAACCTCACCCCCGCTTGATGGGAAACGTGGCTGAAAATCTAGATAATAGCAGCGATTACATCACCCTACATTTAGGGCTGATTTCGGCATACTTTGCTTGCTTTGATGGCTACACTTTACAAAGAGAGAAAAAATCAGGCAATGTATGACAAAATGGGGCTTGCAACTGCAAGTTAGCTGCGTAGCTGCGTAGCTAGACGAAATGATGGCAGGTGGAGTAAAGCCTTAACAGAGTGGTGGCCGAGATTAGGTAAAAGAGAAGTGGGTCGTCCGGCAGCCAGGTGGGTTGACGACATCTGGAAATGTACAGGCAAGACCTGGATGCTATGCCCTGCAGTGGGTAGATACAGGCTGAAAATGATGATGATAATGAACTGCAAGTTTGGGTAAGAGTTATGTAATCATGTTGTCCGTGCTGCACGCACTCAATCAGTATGCATACGTCTTCTTATAAATTATTCCTTGCTTTAGTCCTTGCCAAGAAGTTTGGAATCGTCTATAGTGGAGCACAGACTGCCTAACAAGCTGTGAAACATGATAATACTCCTTGGTGGTCGGTAATGATCGTTCTTCTCCGTAGTGGTTTTTAGTGACGTTAACTTTGTTCCTTTCTAATTTATGTCTTGGCATGACGTCACTCAATTTTCGTTGTGAAGTCATTGGAATAGAAAGGCACACACGTAAAATTGGAAATATCTACAACGTTGACGAACGTCAGTTTTCTTGTATCAATGCTTGTAAGAAGGAGTGCTATCCTTTATGATTTAGATCCATGATCGTATGAGACGTCTATGTGGGACTAGGTTTCGTACGTAGTGTTTGTGTGTAACACCCGTTGTCACGTAATTTAGGCCTGGAATCTTTAAAACGCTCAAAATGAGCGTTGCTATAGCTGCATACTTCAAAAGAAAGGTTGTAGTTACCTACCTACTTATTGTCATCTGATTGATGCAACTGTACTGTTTTTGTTGCACTTCGGTATACACTGCGGTTTTTGGAAATTCAATTGTTCAAATTGACATTTTTCTTAGAATAAATAAAAAATGAAAAGTAGTAGCAAAGTTATTATCTCTATTGGGGTGATGCATGATGGTGATTTGATTTGAATTATTAACTAAACAAATGGAAACACCTTTTAATGCTCGTAGCTTAAACCCTATTCTTGTAATGCAAAAAGAAACGGGACTTTGTAAAGTTCAGGACAGAACTCGACTGTCCGCTACGTTTTCACACGATTGTAATTATAAGTAAGTACCTACTCTGAGGTGTTCACTAATTACTACCACAGAGCCAAAGAAAATATACGCTAAAGCAAACAGTGCTTAGATTTCGCGATAGAATGACAGAATGTATGGATTTGACATTTGCGAGATTCGCCAATGTCAAATCCATACATTCTGTCATTTCTACTAGCGTCTTCGCCAATAGAAATGTTACTTTGTCTAAAGGCTCTGGTTATCAAGCGGTAGTACAATTCGTGTTATATTCAGAGACTTAGCTGTTGGATTTAATAAACGGCGTCGAGCACCCTCACAGCGTAACAATTTATGAGGTAAATTCACTAAATTAGGCAGCTTCATTTATGAAAATGTTTCTGAAAATAACATGATTCTGTTTTAATGTTAAATTTCATGTTTTGCGTTCAACGTTGTACTATAGGGTATGAAAATATATTATACGTTAGATACTAACAGGGTGCTTCAGACAATCAAATTGATTAACTTTCATTATGGATCAAACAATCTAAATCGCAAAAAATAATGTTGTTGTCCACAGTATCTACAAAAAAAAAAAAAAAAAAACGCTCACAGGCACATAACTACATTGTAATGATCCCAAGTAAACCTTAGGCTTTTTGTTATGGGAACCATACAACAACGGCACGAACATATAACATCCATGACCGAACCGGGATTCGAACCCAGGACCCTGGTTTGTACCCTGGTGGTAACCACCCGGGTCGTCAAGTAGTATAGTGTCAAAAAGTATATTTTTTATTAGGTACTAATATTTCTTTTTATGAATAGAATATAATAGAATACTTTATTTTCCATAATAATTATGGTACAAACATAGGTATAACACTATTAAAATCCAGCATATTATGCCATTTAAGGCGTGTAATATTAATATTAAAATTAGAGAATAATTTAAAAACGAGTTATAACATTAAATACCGAAAATAAAAAATTCAAAATAATTAAACAGTAATGTCAGATCATATAATACAAATACAAAAAACAAAAAAATAAAAAATTTAAAGGCATTAAATACCTACAATAATTAAGTGGTAATGTCAGATTCACAAACACACAATTACAAGTCAAAAAAATCTAGTCAAATATTAATAACGGTTTAAGAGAAAGGGGAAATGATTTCCGTGTTGGGTCGTACTTGGTCCAACGAGTGTCGTTGGCAATACAACGCGGAAATGCAGCCAGCATTATGGGCACGTTTGGGCCAGGTACGGCTAGGGGCGGTCTTTTCGATTAAGTGTTTGACGTGGCTTGTTGCTGAATAGTGTTTTGTAAATTTGACGACGCTTGCTGCTGAAGGAGTATTGGTAAGAAATTTTGACGACGCATGTTGCTGAAGCAGTTTTGTTGACGACGCATGTTGCTGAAATTGATTATGTGAGTAATTTTAAATTTAATGTTTATTTCAATTGATTAGTGTCATGTTTGTTTTTATTTCGTATTTAATAAAATTTACGGTTTATGATATAATTATGGGTATAATATGGGTTACTATTATCTGTCGTCTTGCCAAATAATTCAGCTTCAATAGGTTCGAAATTGAGGGAGTAATAGAGGCGGGACATACAGACAGGCATACAGAGAGATAGAATGGACGAAAGTATATGGGTTCCTTGTTTGCTGATTACGGAACCCTAAAAAAGAAATTGCCACTTCAACTACCTATACATTATTTTAATAATGTATATGTGGTTGGTATTAAAATATTGTAATAATGTATAGGTAGTTGAAGTGGCAATTTCTTTCCACAGTTTCCACTGTGTTTTTGCTCTATTGAAGATTATAGGCACTTCGTATTTCCACGACTTCAACGAAGAAGACACGACAGGTTAGGAACCATCGTCATAGAATCTATACATAAACCTAAATAAAACACACTGTTTTCTATCTATAACGACTAGCCTCCTTCCCAGTGGAATAGGCAGACACCAGGAGGGGGCGCGCCATCTACTACGATCCTTACATACCTCTTTTGCCTCATTCACATCCAAACATCTCTTTATACATGCCCGTCGATTTCGAGTACTCCGCACCTTCCCTTTTTTAACCGACTGCGCGACGCAAAGGAAGGGTAATGTGTTTTGTAGGACGCAACCGATCTAATCAAAAAGCTAAGAACACTCTCGCAAAACCGCATCGAAATCGGTCCACCCGTTTGGGAGCTACGTACGATGCCACAGACAGACAGACCCACAGACAAACAAACACACAGACAGATAGACTGACAAAGGCGTCAAACTTATAACACCCCTCTTTTTGCGTCAGGGTTTAAAAATGCGTCCTACGAGGGCGCTCTCTGCCGACACTTCCACTCTTATTAGCACCATTTTATATCTCTTTCGTACATCTTGGTTCATCGTGGCGACGGGCTCACCCCCCGTCACACTGGACAGAGTTTCGGTACTACTGGTGAAACGTGGATGTTCTGAGGTTTCAGAATATCTCTGACTACCCCCTCGGGGAATATAGTCGTGAGCATATGCTTATGCTATGCCTTTACACCAGTCAATTAGGATATTACAAAGTAAACTAATTTAATTTCTTAAGGCGTATCAGCCGTGGACCACTCTCCTCTCACTCACACTCCATACTAATCGATGAGAAAGAGCGCGTGGCTCCGGTCAGAATTTTGCTGTTTTCTTTAAAAAATTCGATGATTTTTTATTAATTTCGAAAAAGTAAAAAAACCACATCATTCTAAATTGTATTGTGAACAATATAGTAAAGGAGATCATTCTGGGTCCATACATTTTTGGGCTAAATCCTAAAGTGCCGGCCAAACAAAAATAATGTTATATTCCTTTAGAATACTTAATTATGTCCATTTGTTACTATGGCACCAAAGCTGTAGGGTCATTCTCTGCTCTGTTATAAGTGTTCGAAAATTATTATTTCAGTATTTTTTCGACCACAATATAACAGTTATCTAATAAAAAAAATGACTTTCTATGCCAGAAACAATCACTGTGAACATTTCTACTATGAAATCAAGGCTCTAGGGTCATTCTCTGTATTTTTTCGACCACAATATAACAGTTATCTAATGAAAAAAATGGCTTTCTATGCCAGAAATAATCAGTGTGAACATTTCTACTATGAAATCAAGGCTGTAGGGTCATTCTCTGTATTTTTTCGACTGCAGTACAGCCCAAGTCTCAATCGAATCAAAGGCTTTCTCGTAGTCCACGTACGCCAAGCAAAGGGGCAGGTGATACTCTTCGGTCTTCTGTATAACCTGCTGAAGCGTATGTATGTGGTCCACGGTGCTAAAGCCCTTTCAGAAACCAGCCTGTTCGGGAGGCTGGAAGTCGTCAAACTTGTGCGTGGGACGGTTCGTAATGACTCTCGAAAACAGCTTGTAGACATGGCTAAGAAGGGAGATGGGCCTATAGTTCAGCAGGGCATTATCACCCTTTTTGAAGAAGAGCACCACCAGACTTCTGTTCCATGCCTGCGGCGTATTTCCCTCGAGTATGATTGAATCGAACATATTCTGAAGGGCCTTCAGGACCGGTTTTCCACCGACCTTCAGAAGCTCGGCCGTAATACCGTCGTCACCTGGCGAATTGTTGTTCTTAAGCTGTTTGAGAGCCATGATCCTCCTTCGATGCGTGGTCGAAGTTATTTATTGATTTTTGAAGAGGGATTTTCGCCTTTTAAGAATTGACCTCAGTAACCGAGCACAAAACCTCATGATAAACTATTTTCAAAATGCTGCAGCTTTGTTGCATGACTTTCACGTTCTGATCGATAATAATGTGCACGATGAGAAGTTTTTAAGAATAATAAATGAAAGAATAACTCTACCCAACAGATAAAGCAGGCTCGAAGTTATTATGGGGAGCACGTTCACCCTGATAATGTGTTCATAACTCCTGTAAAGATCGGGGACTCTACGCTCGAAGTTTTTGACGATTATTTTTACCTGGGACAAGCTATCTAGTTAGGTATAGTTTGTCTATAAAGGCTTGACAAAAAATGAGGGCGCTGTCTCCACGCAAGAACGTCAAAATGAAACATAACCTGGCAACACCATCATACTAAAATGATTAGTTCCTCAAACATTCATGTCACGACTTTATAGACAGACTATAAGTCCAACTTCGAGAAAGAGGCCAACCGTCAAAGTGTCTCAAGACGAAAGTCTTTGACCACTGTGTAGAGTCAGTGATGACAGTAGTAGTTTGAGTCTAAGTAAATCGGTTAACTGTGGTACTTCTATTGAAAAGGTATGAATACTACAATTCCAATTACTTTACAAGAACAGAGAATGACCCTAGAGCCTTGATTTCATAGTAAAAATGTTCACACTGATTATTTCTGGCATCGAAAGCCATTTTTTTCATTAGATAACTGTTATATTGTGGTCGAAAAAATACAGAGAATGACCCTAGAGCCTTGATTTCATAGTAAAAATGTTCACAGTGATTATTTCTGGCATAGAAAGCCATTTTTTCATTAGATAACTGTTACATTGTGGTCGAAAAATACAGAGAATGACCCTAGAGCCTTGATTTCATAGTAAAAATGTTCACAGTGATTATTTCTGGCGTAGAAAGCCATTTTTTCATTAGATAACTGTTATATTGTGGTCGAAAAAATACAGAGAATGACCCTAGAGCCTTGATTTCATAGTAAAAATGTTCACAGTGATTATTTCTGGCGTAGAAAGCCATTTTTTCATTAGATAACTGTTATATTGTGGTCGAAAAAATACAGAGAATGACCCTAGAGCCTTGATTTCATAGTAAAAATGTTCACACTGATTATTTCTGGCATAGAAAGCCATTTTTTTCATTAGATAACTGTTATATTGTGGTCGAAAAAATACAGAGAATGACCCTACAGCCTTGATTTCATAGTAGAAATGTTCACAGTGATTGTTTCTGGCATAGAAAGTCATTTTTTTTATTAGATAACTGTTATATTGTGGTCGAAAAAATACTGAAATAATAATTTTCGAACTCATATAACAGAGCAGAGAATGACCCTACAGCTTTGGTGCCATAGTAAGAAATGGACATAATTACGTATTCTAAAGGAATATAACATTATTTTTGTTTGGCCGGCACTTTTGAGATTTAGCCCAAATTGAATTTTATCCTTTTCATTTTGTTCCGATTAAAAATGTAAGCGGAAAATGGTTACAACTGGAAAAAAAGGGGTGACTTTAGAGTCCCTTTTCTTCGGTTTTATTCATTAAAATCGATTTCTCATATCCTGTAGATGGTGAAAAACCACATCACTTCTCATATCCTGTAGATGGTTCAGATTAAATTTCAGCTCAAAAAGTGCCATAGTTAATGAATAAAGTGGTTACAAAATTACCCAAAACCGGCAGGTAGCCCCTTAACTATTCAATTAGTGAATTTGCTCCGTATACCATAGACTCTCGAACTTTCTTCTATGCCTTTGAACTGCGTATTACGTTTTCCTCAGTGAACACACTACAGGAAATTAGAAGTAAGTACCACAGTCACGTGGTCGTTTAATTAATTTTATAATAACTTGCTGAAACCCTGCTGTCACCGGCACACTAGGAAATAGCGCTTTAAAGTCACGTTCGAGAACACGTCTCGCGTGGTTTTCGCGCATCGCGTTTTTGCCTGCCACGAGGCACCGCAATCCACAATCTCTTCTTGTTCTTGAACAGAAACAATCCCTGAGATTGGGATAGATACTCCCATAAACGACACTTGACACTGGCGGAAATGCTACGCACAAGCAAAAAGCCATTAATTATAAATTAAAAAAAAAATAGCGCTTTGAAAATTTGCGACATGGCGAAACTACATGGGTTCCTTTTTGACTAAGGAACCCTGAAAATGACGTCCAAAATGTGGTATCATTTAGAATAAATAATGTTGAGTTTAAGTGTTATTCTTGTAATGACCCTAAATTGACCTTAGAAAATCAAAATGTTGTAATTTTTTTGTCGGTGACGTTAGTACGGTCAAAAAATAAAATACTAAAGGGTATATATTTAATTTTTCATTATTACAATTCGTTTTTCAATTCGACGTATTTTTTTGTCTCTACTGTCGTAAATCATTACGAAGGTAAAAAAAGATACGGCCAGAAACTCTCAAAAATACTTCAAAATAAATTACGACCAGCACCTGGTAACGATAACACAATTGTTTTTATTTAATTAAAGCGCTGTCTCATTAATTTTTATTAAAAATCCCAAATATAAACTAATAAAAGGTCGCCCCAAGGAACTCTCTAAAATAATTTTTGAAGGCAATTACTCTAAATTTAAACGAAAAAGGACGCTGTAATTAAATTTTATTTCATCGAAACCTCTTCTGTGTTTGGGCACAATAGACTTAGTAGCAGAGAGGAAAGTACATTTAGTAAAAGTTATAGTTAAAGTATTGAAAAAAATAAGAATTGCTAAACTAAAGTGGCAGACAGGCAACACATTGCTCGCAGAACCGATGGCCGATATGGACGAAAAGTTCTCTAGTGGCTACCGCGTACCGGAAAGCGCAGCGTGGGTAGACCCCCCGGTGGACCGGTGGACCGACGACCTGGTGAAGGCGGCGGGAAACCGTTGGATGAGAGCAGCGCCGGACCGATCGTTATGGCGATTCTTGGGGGAGTCCTATGTCCAGCAGTGGAAGTCCATCGGCTGAGATGATGATGATGATAGTTAAAGTTCTTAGTAATTAGTACGCTAAAGTTTGAGTTACATCTTGAAATTCAATAAAATAATGATATTAGAAACCTTTAGACCTTAGAGACCTTTTAGAAAACATGCAGCAGAAAAAAAACCACTTTATTATTTTGGAAAAAGTTGGTCGTTATATTGCACCCAGTTTACGTGTAGCAATTTTTTTGTCTACCCCAAAATAGATTATGGTTTATCACTCTCATTTGACTCTGTGATACTTTAGAAAGAGATAGCTTTAGGTACTGTTTATTAATTTATGTTATTGCTAACTATTATTACAATATTATAGAAGAATGACAGACATCTAGTAGCGTTAAAAATTGATGTCTGTTATCTCTGGCGCGTACATTTTTACTTGAAAAGGCTCGATATAAAGCTTTTTACTAATTAATATACAGAATTCGGATAAATTTAATAGATTCCGAAACCATACCTATACTATAAATTGCTAGTTTTTATGTTTGACTTGCCACAAAACTCTCTGTCTCTCACAACTACTACTACTCATTAGTCCATTAATTTTCCTATTCAGTTTCCTCACTGTTCTTAGGTTCACGGCGAAAAAAGTCTAGGGTTGAATCTCGGGGATTGAATTTGCCGTTTCAAGTTCAATTCCCACTAATTTCTTTTCCTGAGGGAAAATTGAATTCGAATGATTTGATTGCTTCTTCATTTGGTTTTATACAATCCAAGCAACACGTAAGTTGTTATAGTAGCAAAGGAATTACCTTTATTCAGCTACTGTACAACTTCTATATAACTTACGTGTTACTTGATTAGTGACATTCGATCCCCGGAAACATTTTGGTCGATCGTAATGATTTCTTCAGCTTCCTCTAGAGTCTAGACCCAAACATCTTGTCTTACATTCTCATCAATTACGGCAATATTTAACCTGTAATTTTTAATGACGTCCCCAATCTAGATAGATACACAACTCGTTTACTTCATGGACCAATTACTAGACAAACAGTGATTGACAAAGATAGCAGGTAACAAAATCAACTATTGGACCAACATTAGAAATTGCGAAAAAAAGGTTGTTCCATACTAAACTACAAATCTACTCGAGCTAAATGTTTTGTAGACAGCAGATTTTTTTTCGCGATTTCTATGCTATTTTATACAACGTATTAATGAATAAGCGCAAAACCTCATACACCCCAACGGATTTATAACAAAATAATTAGATTGAAACAATAATTTCATTATTAGATGATTAAAATTTAAAAAATGATTTTTTATCATTTCAGCAATGAATGAAAGCGCTAACGTGCTCATGGTTACATTTTAAGAATCTTGTTTTGATAGTAAGTACCCGTACGGTGGGTTGAGATTGAGTTCAGTAAATTTTAAATTTTACAAACAAATTATTTAATATTTTGAAAAAAATTACCTATGGTTAAACCATGATAATTCGATTCAGTTCTCGATTCTAAACAAACTACTTTCTAGTTTTGCGTTAATTCATTAACACGTTGTATAGGGTCCTTCTTAAATGCTGACACTTTTTTAAGGCGATGATCAGACTATAAAACTGAACAATTTTCTTTATGGCACCAACATCGAAATCGCGAAAAATAAAATCTGCCGCTTCATACTAAACTGCTATCCTACTCGAGCCACATTTGTACGGGACAGCTGTTTTTTTTTCGCGATTTAGATGTTGGTCCCGTAGAGAAAGTTGTTCAGTTCGATGGTATGATCATCCCCTTAAAAAAGTGTCGGCATATTAAATTGGACCCTGTATATACAGGGTGGATTTTTGAAGCGGGGCAGTAAGGGCAGGTACCTTAACTGTTGTAGCTACAGCGAAACTTTCTTAAGAGACAATCCTTAACTTTTTGAAACATTTCGAACTGCATTCACAGATTTTGAAAAAAATGCTATGCTAAAAAATTAATATGCTGACACTTTTTTAAGGGGATGATCAGACCGTCAAACATAACACTTTCTCTTTGGCATCAGCTCTTTTATACAAAACCTTGAGCCAAATGTATATTATGATTTTTTTTCGCAATTTCGATGTTGGTCCAATAAAGAAAGTTGTTCAGTTTGATGGTCTGATCATCCCCTTAAAAAAGTGTCAGCATAATAATATTAAGTTGGACCCTGTATGTGAATTAATTTTAATTTTCTAATAATATAGACCCCTAAATAACTCCACTACTGTTACGTACTACTTTACACAAAGATAATTCCATTCAATAAAATAAATACCGTTCAGTTTTTAGTGTTATCAAAAACACAACAAACAAAGCTACTGTTTGCAGGGATCTTAGTGGCTTTGCTTCTTACACTAAAGATCGACGTCTGGTTTTATAATTCATTATTACAAGCAGGTTTTATATTTTAAGAAGTCGTTCTTATTGTTGGTAGCAATTTATGTGATCATTATTCTGTGGGAAGTCATGTTGAGAAGGTAATTATAGGATATTATAGCCTACAAATTGAAAATATTACCAAAATGGAACAAGACAAGCAAGTAAAGGATCCAGAGAAGTGGGCACAAGAGGATTGCCCTAAAAGTTGGTACAATTTTTTAATTATTATTAAGAATTTAGTCGGGAATTTAGAAGTTGAATTTAGAAGTCGTGGCGTTTCAAGTGGGATAACCCTTTGTCTGAATCAAATTTCTAACCATTAGTTAAGTAACCTTGCTTGAAAACATCGCAAAGTTTCATTCATGTCGGGCTCATTACCTGTATCATACTACCCAAAGTTTGGTTACTGCAAGTGATTTGTGGATATTATGAATAATACTTTAAGTAGTCAGAATCAAATCCCCTCAGGGAATATAGTCGTATGGTTTGCTTACATCATTATCATTCAGATAAGTCCCACTGCTGAAGTACGAGACTCTATTTTCACCTGCCATTCTAATAAATTGTTGATCTAGTCACAACCTTCCAACAGGCGGTCTGCCTTATGTTATCTTTTCTAGTAGTAAGCTTCATTTTTCCTCTTTTTATCCAATATTGGACCTAGGCATTCCCCAATTGCCAGCATTCTGTTCTGCTGGTATTCTTACGACACCACTTTTTCCCAGCTTCACTGGAGATATTTTGGTCATCATGCCTTAGATCAACGGTGGCTAACCTTTTCGGCAGCTGGGCCAAAATTCGGAAAATGAATTTCACAGCGGGCCGCACTACCAAATTTTATGTACTTAGCTAACCAACGTACAAAAAAAATATTGTTGACGATTTTTTTTAATAATATAAAGTGGGTACCTACCTACTTATTTCTTAGTATGAAAATTTATTGAAAGGTGTGTTGATTTTAAATGTAAAATAAAAGAGAAGTACATAATTACTTAGCGTTTTTTTTAAAACAATGTTTTTGATAAATATAATACAGGCTCCTTCTTAATATGCTGACACTTTTTTTAAGTGATGATCAGACCATCAAACTGAACAACTTTCTCTATAGGACCAACATAGAAATCGCGAACAAAAATCAGCTGTCCCATACATTTGATTCGAGTAGGTTTGCAGTTTTGAATGGAACAGCTGTTTTTTTTTCGCACTTTCGATGTTGGTGCCATAGAGAAAGTTGTTCAGTTTGACGGTCCGATCATCCCCTTAAATAAGTGTCAGCATTTTAAGATGGATCCTATGTAGGTATAAGTAATGTAATTTTAATCTAGAATTAAACATTTTAACGGGTTCTTACCGCGTTTTAGTATATTTGAGTTCCCGATATAACTAATAATTGTTGTTTAATTCTAGATTAAATAATAACCGCGTAACTCCCAAATACTGTAATGTAATTTTAGTATTGTGATAAATTTTTTTAATTTAAAAAAAATATTGATTCAGCTTTGCGGGTCACAATTTGACAGTCGGCGGGCCGCATGCGGTCCGCGGGCCGTGGCTTGGCCACCCTTGCCTTAGATCAACCAGGTTTCCAGCTTTTGGTTCTTTTAAACCCTGTATTAGGTCATCCTGTTACCACTTAAGATTAAATTTTCTAAAGCCTATGTTGGTGAATTATATTCTCCTGAGACGTGCCTATTTCTACGTGGCATTGTTTTTTATTTCTATAAACATCAATCAATCAATCAATCAATTATACTTTATTTTACACCAAAAATCATAGCATACAAAGAGTAAACAAACAAGAAATACCTACAAGGTACAAAAATAGGCGGTCATCATCAAACATCCATCATGTTTATATGACTACTTCCACCAATCCGCACAGGTGCTGCCGGTCGACTTCTTCTCACCCTTATTCGTGAGAAGCGACCTTTGCCATGTAGTTGAGTCCAAAAGGTTATGATTTACTTCTCAGTTATTGCTCTTTCAGATCCGTTTGTACATATGAACCAAACGTAATTTTCACAATATTGTTTGAACCTGATTTAACTCTTATCTACAGCATACGGTGTCGGTATCAGACACCTCCAGATGGCATGTATGACAGTTTGTGTAACGTCACTGTTCATGTGTCGTAGTTGTATGGGAGTCGCCGTTCTCGCCATGACGGATACATCGCGAACGAATGACACTTCTATTACGGTCAGTACCTTGTTAATTAAATCTCTTCTTCTCACATAACCCTTCTTTTCGAGTAGTCGGGTAAAAGGGGCCAGATCAGAAGAACCCGAAGAGTTCGCAAAATTTTGGTATAAAACAAAGTAATTTTGCGTAAGCGTGAAAAACCTCTATATTGTTATCTATCACACTTATCTTTAATGGTATTATAAAAAATACTAAACTGCCTGCAAGTGTAAATAAAATAAAAACTCTTACGACATCGACGAAGAAGATAATAATATTTCGACTAAAACGACGGCAGGAAGTATTTTTATATTATAAATGTGATGGAACTGAAGGTCACAACCATCTCGTATGTTGGATGTAGTGACTCCAACCTGTAGCAAAACGGAGACATTGACGATTCCTGAAAAAATCTATGACCACTAACGACATCTGTCTGAGTAGGAGCTGGACGGATAACATTATGACATCAAAATGCCCAGCTACTTTTAATCTGGAGCTGGACGGATAACATTATGACATCAAAATGCCCAGCTACTTTTAATCTGGAGCTGGACGGATAACATTATGACATCAAAATGCCCAGCTACTTTTAATCTGGAGCTGGACGGATAACATTATGACATCAAAATGCCCAGCTACTTTTAATTTGGAGCTGGACGGATAACATTATGACATCAAAATGCCCAGCTACTTTTAATCTGGAGCTGGACGGATAACATTATGACATCAAAATGCCCAGCTACTTTTAATCTGGAGCTGGACGGATAACATTATGACATCAAAATGCCCAGCTACTTTTAATTTGGAGCTGGACGGATAACATTATGACATCAAAATGCCCAGCTACTTTTAATCATCAGCAAAACATTTGCGGGCTGAAATGCTAATTTGGAGAATAGGTTACTTTTCCGACTGTATACGTATTTATCAGATCCACCCCACCAATATACCCTGCCGACTAGAGTGCGAAAGAGTCAACTGCAGCTCGGACCAATTTTAATCGACGAAATCAGCCTTTCGTATTCCCCTGTTTTCTCCTCCAAAACTAAACCGATTTTAATAATTCTTTTAAAAATAATACGAGAAAGACTTTGGCTATGTCCTTACGTTTTGCTTTTTTTGTTTATATTCGTCAAATTTGTTTACTGGATGTCTGAAAACGGGCGGTAAAATGGGTCATTTTCGAAGATCCCTAGTTCTAACAGTAATTAATTAATCCAAAAAAGCAAAACATAGGGACATGGCAGAGGTGACGTAGATTGTATGGTAAAAAATATTTGCTCTAGTGGTTATTATCCAGGGAGAAAACAGGGGAATACGTTGGTATGGAGAAAACTGTACTCTCTATCCTCTTACTTCTTAATTCAACACGAAAACAAAAATGAATTTTTCTACTACTGTATTTTGCCTAGGTGTTCTTCTACCTCTCGTTTTCTTTTTACAAATATAGTTTTACGGAAATTTTCGCTACGAACTAATAATATTTTCACTGGTTTCAACTGAAAATGTGTAGCATTTCCATAAAACTTGGCAACCATATCTACGCAGGTAATTCATACATTCCCTATTGCAGATCTACAACTGGGACAAACAGAAGCAAGGGATGATCCTATCATCATTCTTCTGGGGATACCTGGTGATGCAGATCCCAGCTGGCTTACTGGCTAAGAAGTTTGGTGGAATGCCGATACTGTTCTTCGCACTGATGGCTAATGGAATATTGTCCTTGTTCATTCCTATATTTGCTAATATGGTAAGTGCTTTCAACTGCCTCTAATGGTTAAGGGCATTGGGCTCTTCACTCGCGTAGGTTGGAGTCCCACGCGGTACACCTAATGATATGTCACTTTATAAGTTTTTTCCCCAGTTGGTTAGGAAATTGAAGGCTGAATCACCTGATTGTCTGAGAAGAAAGATGATTCTGTGCTTAAGATGGCACGTTAGCCGTTGGTCCCGACCAATATCTCTGGTGGTAGTAGCCGTTACATAGAAACCACGTTAGAGGCCGTAAGGCGGTCTGAAATAACTCTGACACCAGGGCTTGCCCACACAAGAAGAAGAAGTGTGGTAGTGGAACTTTAGAAATGATTTTTGTCTGTGTATTTATTTACACCAAACACATAAATACAGTACAGAGCAGGATACAAAAATAGTTATGGTACAAATAAGGCTATTAACAGCAACGGCATTATGGTATTAACAGCTCTACTCACGAATACTCAGCATTATTATGATGAAGAATAAATGTTATGCGTACAGTCAGCATCAGAAACCTGACCCTTCTATCTTAACCTTTATAAGCGCAAGGGGGTTAGATTTTTGTGATGCTGACAGTACATGAAGTCCATAAATCCGCAATGCGCCCTCGTGGTGAACTACTATAAGTATACTTCATAAGAGAGAACCTGTCCCAAACGCTGCCCATTGCTAGTAAATTAAATAATTTGTTTTTTAATATCGGTCAGGAAAACCTGGAAACGCTGGAGAAAAAATTCCGATACGTACGTTTACCGCATTGGGTACGCGTACGCGCCCTTACACGCTCTCTGAGGGTAGGCCTGTGCCCTGCAGTGGGACTTATATAGGATGATCAAAATGTATATCGGTCGCTCGTCTGTAAGCGCAAATGAGCAAGAGCTCAGAGTCTTTGTGAGCTTATTCTAACAACCATCCTTGAATCATCTCAAACATTAATACATAGTGTAGTTTATATCATTAGCTTCCCTTTAAACTAAAATTTTACTCATGAAACTGAACAAACCAGTTATGGTTTATAGTGCGTCGATTATTTGTTAATCTACAACATTGTATTGTCATATATCAATAAATAAATAATAAATAAAATAAACAACTTTTACCATGGGCGCAAAGCGATCGGAGCAAAAACAAAAATCTGCTCTTTCATACAAAACATGAAACATGAAATGTTTTTTTTCACGTTTCCAGACGCTTTCCACGCTCCATAGTGAAAGTTGTTCAGTTTGATGGTCTGAATTTACCGTTTCAGTATTTGCTAGGCTGTCAGGTATTGGTCCTTCTTAATATGATGACATTTTTTCACGTATATGTCCCATACATTTCGCTCAAGTAGGTTTGCAGTTTTGTATGGAAGACCTGATTTTTTTTTGGTGATTTCGATGTTGGTCCCATAGAGAAAATTGTTCAGTTTGATGATCATCCCCTTAAAATAGTGTCAGCATATTAAGAAGGACCCTGTATAACATGTATGCCCACAGGGTGGTTGGATGTTGGTGTGTGCTGCCCGCATGGCCACGGGTCTGACCCAAGCCTGTGCGTTCCCTGCGACTCACACACTCCTCGGCCGGTGGTTTCCACCTCGCGAGAGAACTGCCTTCTCCGGCATTGTTTATGGAGGTACATGCGAAGTCATAATATAACCTTTTTTTTTTCTTGGACAATGTCACACAAACTATCTAGTCACATTTAAAGTACCAGAATCTAGCCTGGAATTGTATTATGATGACTAGACAACGATATAGAATACATGTATAGATACAAACATCCATGACTATGGGTACAAATATTCATATTCATCATAGGTACAAATATTTGTCCCTTACGGGATTCGAACCCGCGACCCTCGCACAGCAGGCAGGTTCACTATAAACTGTGCTATTGGGCCGCCGAATTCCTTAAAAACTGATATTTTCGCTTTATGTTTCTTGATTTTATGACGTCATCTTTTTTACTTAATTTTATTTATTTTCTTAATTTATTGTAATCATAATCAGTCATGAAATCAATGTTGTAAATATTTTCAAAATTGCTTATGATGTTAGTTATGAGGATAATTATAGATACCCGAAATAACTAAAACAGGGCAATTTTTGTACCCCCAAAAAGCGTCCCACCAAAACCCTCAGGAAATTGGGTAACTTTGTAACCATTTTATACATTAACTATGCAATTTTTTCAAAAGAAAACAAAACTGAACAATCTACAGGACAAGTGATTTAGTTTTTCTCGAAACTGTTTTTAATTATCTAATTATCTAAACTATTATAAAACTGTAACTGAAGTGTGTCTGTACATTGAAGATATTTACAAAAAAAAAGATTGCGATATGGTTTTTACGTAGGTATCCCTGACTCGAAATCAACCTTTTTTATAAATTTTGTCCGTCTGTTTGTTTGTGTGTTTGTTTGTTTGTTTGTTTGTTCGCGCATCAAGCAAAAACTACTGAACCGATTTTGATGAATTTTTTTTTATTTGATAGCTTATGATCTGACTTAAAATCTGGCATATAATTTGTGCGGACGAAGTCGCGGGAAAACACTAGTAATTAATAAAGCTGAAGAAAAAGGAATCTAAAGCTAAAGTCACCCCTTTTTTTAAGTTGTTAATCGGAAGGAAATGAAAATTTACAATAATATACTTCACAATACTACACAGAATGATTTGGTTTTCTTATTTTTTGAAAATTCATGAACAAATCATCTCATTTTTCAAAGAATGCGGCTAAATTCTGATCGGTGCCTTGCGATCGTTAGTATGGAGGGTCGTAGTCGGATAGGCCTTTAGGTTAACTGTTGCACACCTGGTTTATGACTGTTCAAGAAGTAGTTTCTGTCACTTCCAGGAGCTACAATAGGATTGGCTATAGCGATGCCAGTGTCTGGTGTTCTTGCGGAGACCGCGCTTGGCTGGAAACTGATATTCTACTCGATGTCCGGGCTAATGTTGGCAACTGCAGCACTTTGGTACGGCTTTGCTGCAAACTGTCCCGGGGAGCATAGACTTATATCTCTAGACGAGAAGGAGTACATCGACAGTGAACTTGTACTTAAGACTCCACAAGCTAAGGTAAGCGATAATTTTAATTTTAGTTTAGCGCGTATTTCCACCTCGACATGGGGTTTTTGTTACAAAACATTTAAAATAATATATTCCGCAACATACTTTGGGTGCATGTGCTATGGAGATATATGTTCGGACAGATATGTCGGCTGTTGGCGTTACAGGCCGTAAGTTACTTCAAAGTTAACGCTTAGCCTTGATTTTCCTGTCTAAAGCGTATAGAACGGTCAGCACTGAAGCACTCCCCGTTCCAGCAGGGTTGGTTCACGGAGACGTGGAAATACAACGGAAAATTACTATCGATCAAGAAAAAAATGACATAACTTCCTAAAACCTCGCAACCGAAGTAGAATTAGTAAATTCTTTAACTTTGATTGCAACATCTTGAAGAATTTTATCAGACTGGGAATTACAGTGGCAAGGGTCTACAAAGGGTCGGCATCTATATCCATAAGAACATTTTTTTTATCTGTTCGCGATTGTCTCGACAAAACGTGGTTAGAAATAGATCACTCCGATCCGAAATGCCCAATTTCTGACTTGACATGGTAACTTTAATGGACAGCGATTATTTTTTTAATTATTTGCGTCACCTTTACGTGAATGTTCTGTTGACGGTAACGAGTTCGAACAAACAACTCATCATATACTTTGCGATTGTGTGCTCTGGTACGCCGAGCGTCAGACCATACTCGACTCATTAAAATCGTTTTCGGGTGTCCTTATTACAATCATGGATCTTGTTGCAATCATGGATAACTTCCGTGCGTTCAGATGTTTTAGCCATACTTACGAGTATTACTAATCGTTCTAGGTATTACTGGTAAGTCATAGTTTCAGTACAATGTTAGGTTCGTCTTTGATTTTTTTGTTTCTTGGTGCTTTTGCGGTAGGGTGTTCAACTCAGCCATAATTTTTTATTATTGCTGCCTCTCGTTTGCAATAAAGGGATGTCTGATATTTCTTTTTCCTACTCCTTCTATCTTCTTTGATTAAATCATTGAGGGGCCCATGACAGATTGGGCATGGTCATAACAGTAGTAGTCTTATTTTTGAATGTTTAACTAGGTTAATTTGAATGTCTTTGGTTTTAACTCACTAACCTATGCATCTCCTCTCCACAGAGTAATCTAAGGGTCCCGTGGCTGCACATATTGCGCTCGGTGCCCGTGTGGGCTCTAGTTGCGGCTCACTTGGGCAACATTTTGGGCTTCGTGCTGTTTTTAGTGGATATGCCCACATATCTGGAGAAGGCTCTAGGGATTTCACTGAAAAGTGTAAGTTTCGCCATTTTCACGCTTAGGTCATCCAATCGTAGAATAGGGGTTTATATAGTTGATACTACCTGCAAAAGATTAAGATAATATTATAAAGTATCAGGGTTTTTTTTTGTCTGTATCATAAATAATCCCTTGATTTAAAAGTTACTATTAGCCTTACTTATAGCTGTCTTCCGATAGCAATGCAGGGAAGTCGTTTGCTTCAGACTACCATGTTTGATAAACATGTTAGCGATTCCCAAGACAAATCAGAGTAATCTTCCAGTTTTATTGGACTCCATTGTTTATTGCTGTAAGTGGTCGCCGTTATTGATGATGGAATCACAGTGATAGACCTATGCCCGAAAGAAGGATTATGATGGCATGTTACCTAAAGTTTTTGGCTCGTACAATGTTGCTTAGTTACAAATATTAGGTGTTCTTTGAAGGAAAACTGTATCTTTTAATCAGCGACTGGGCCCAGAAATGAATTAGTAACTCGCCTCACGGTACCCAGGTGGTACGAACCGTGGCTCAAAATATTGATGGAGAAACTCGATCAATCAGAAGTTAAACTCACGACCATTCTCCATCTTCCTTAGGTAGTTTGTACCTTGGAGAGAATTGCTTCGAGAATCTTTAAATTAAGTTTATTGTTCACAGAGCGCATCACTATCAGCATTACCTTACATCAGTATGTGGGTAGGAGGTATACTTGCTAGCAATATTTGTGAGAAACTCATCAATCGCGGTCTTGTCTCCGCTAGTGCTAGCAGGAAACTCTTCAATTCATTATGTAGGTATTGATTTAAATTTTAGTTTTGAGGATATCTGGGGGCACGATCGTGCTCCTGCTAAGACGAAACAAACAAGTGGGGCACTGCCGTATCTACCTTTTCTCAAAGCAATCCAGCGTTTCTTTAAATGTTTATAGTCGGAAAAAGGTATGGCTAGGCCGTTTCATGGAAGCATAATATTATAAATATAATAAAAATATAGCACAACAATCTGCAAATGTCTTTAGAGAGTTGGTGACGAAGAAAGAAGCTGCTGATGTTATGTTTTTTTCCCTAATTCCGCGATACGGTCAAGTTTTATGTATTAATTTTTTTTTACCAAAATTTAGATTTACTCAATTCTTGGCTCTTAAGGATTGTGAGTCTTGGCTAGGTACTTTCTTTACATGAAAAAGTTTGGTTAAGAGCTGTGTGCTCCAGTGGCAAGTAACCTTGCCTGCCGTGCAGGAGGCAATTTTCGGAATTTATGTACGATTTTTGAAGGAAAACATCGTGAAGAAACCGGCGTTCTTTAATTTTGAGGCATGTATTGCACCCACTGTCTATTATAAGTGGCGACGGACTCACCCCCCCACAAACTGGACAGAGTTTCGGTACTAGTGAAAGGTGGATGTTCAGTTTTCAGAATATCTCTGACTACCCCCTCGGGGAATATAGTCGTGAGCATATTCATGCTATGCTATCATTAATCTTTGAAACATAATTGTGGTCAGGAAACCTACATACAGACGGAAAAAAAATATTCTTTATTTTTCAGGTCAAATTGGTGTTGGCGGTGGTCTGACAGTGCTATCGTTCCTTGGACCAGAAAACAGAACTATAGCTATCGCGACTCTTATTGTCGCCATGTTTATGAATGGGTTTATTACGGCCGGGTTTTTGGTAAGTCCTTCACACATACATAAAGTTATAAACATGATCTCTTTCTGGATCGCAAGTAAAAATGTTACAAATTACCAACGAACTCTTAACATTATTTATATGCAGCTAGTATCCTGCTCTTCTTGCCCGGACACCTGCCTGCACGCAAACGGAGAGTATGGATGTTATCCGCGTGGCAAAATTCAAACTGGGCTGGAAATTTTTTTAATGACATGCCATCGGCTCAATGGAAGAATTTACTTAGCTAGTAATTCGATTTTAGTTTAAGGATAAACTTTTTTTTGTAAATATTCTTCTTCATCTCTTCCTGTTACCCCTACGTGCGGGTTATAGGGTTTAAAGGTCTCGGATAATAGCTCTCCACCGGTTGCGATCTTGGGCAGCACTGTGGATATCCTCCCAGGTCATGTTGAGGCTTCTAGCTTCTACTTCCACAGAGCAGCGCCAGGTTATTTAGGGCGTCTGCTCTTTCGTTTGCCTGGTGTTGCCATTCTAAGGCTGTCTTGGATGGGTGATCGTCAGGTCTCCTTAATACATGGCCTAGCCACTTTCAAGTAAGGATTACTTTCTCTATACGTTGCTAACCCTTCCGTCTCCATAGCTCATGGTTTAAGATGGTGTTTCGCCAGAAGATATTTTCTGCTTCGATTTGTGAATATTAAAATAGTTGTTAAATTTTTTTTTTCGTTTCTAGGTAAACCACTTGGACCTGTCTCCGAACTTCGCCGGACTCCTCCTCTCTCTAACAAACTTCGTGGCAACGATAGGCTCTATTGGAATTCCTTTATTCACCGGATTTTTACTGAAAAGTGATCCAGTGAGTAATATCTATCTTAATTTATTAAAAGACTGAGGAGATTTTTTTAAAAATAAATTTTGAATGTTCATGAAAGTATTTAAAACAACGGCACTGAATGGGTTTGAAATTTTCTAAAAAAACGTGCGAAAACGGGAAAGTGCTGCCAATACGCTATATTGTGGTGTATTGTCACAGAATAGGTTTGGTATATATGGTATTGTGCTATATTTATGGTTGCGATTTAGTTTGTCGTTCCTGAAGCGCAAAGTTCGACATTTTCATAAAAGACGGGCTAAATCGGGAGAGTGCGGTATTTCGTTGTTTCACATCTGCCGGCGTCACGCTACAATATAATCCTCTGTGGTAACGCGATGGCCACTTTGTATTTATGGTATTTCAATTTCTAAACAACAACAAAAATATGTTGATGAGCCACGCCAAAACTCCTGAACAGATTTTGATGCGGTTTTCTAATTTGAATGCCTATAATCTACTGCACCAACGAGCGGAGAATTTGTGATCAAATAGGTAGATGGCACGATTATGTCAAGACCTCCGCTTCTGAATACCTAGTAGATAAAGTTGTATTACGTTATCCAATACAACCTGCCCACCAAATAATTACGGACGGACACTCGGTGGAGTAACAACTCTGTTTCGAACGTTCGTCGGTATAACTGCCCACAAAGCAATGACCATTATTTATTTCACCAGCAATTAGAACGACTTCTTGAAACACACAAACTACATTTTATTTGTCATAAACACCACCCTTTGCTCTTGTATTCAGAACTAAAATAATATGTTGTCTTTGAGTTATCATTCCCTTGCCCATTTCCCATTATCTGGGGTCGGCGCAATATGTCATCCTCTTCCATTCAACTCTCCTAGCTGTCATTTCAGCAGTCACTCCTTTCTTACACAATATGTTGTTTCTTCAATACGTTGTCTTTGAGTGACAGTAGCAAAGCCAACTTAATCTTTGTGCAAGCAACAACATTATTAATTGTTGCATATAATAGTTTTTGATAACATTTAAAATTAGACGAACCTTGGTGGAGCGAAACACGTGTAGAGTAGAAATTATTTGGTGGGCAGGTTGTATTGCATAACGTAATACAACGTTGTCTAATAGGTATTTAGAAGCGGAGGTCTCGACACAATCGTGGTATCTTCCTATTAGTCACGGATTTCCGCAAAGTAACGTCTGATTCAATTGATTTATTGGTCCATCTGTTCTCAGTAAACTAATAATTGTTAACATTACAGACGGACATCTCGCGGTGGCGTATAGTATTTCTCACCGTCGCTGCGCTGTCCACCTTTTTAAACGTTCTGTACCTGATATTCGGAAGTGCTGACCGTCAGTATTGGGACAACCCGGACTTCGATGACATAACCAAAGCTGATCCAGGTACTGACTGTAATTCATCATCATCATCATTTGTGGTGAAATTGATATCATTGGCATCCTTTTAAACCAAGAGTCTGGCCATCAAACTGAACAACTTTGACTTCGGGACCAACAGACCTAGCAAAAAAAATCTGCTGTTCCATACTAAACTGCAATGCCTACTCAACTCAAATGTATGCAACAGCTGTATTTTTTTTGCTTCGAGCGGTTTGCTCCCACAGTAAAAGTTGTTTAGTTTGATGGGTAGGCTTAGTTTAAAGGATTCGTTCGAATGATATCAATTTCACCCTGTAGGTGTTTTGACTCACTGCTGGGCAAAGGTCTCCCCTAAACTTTTCCACATCTCTCTGTTCGGTGTTACAACCCGGCCACTCATCTCAGTAAGCATCCACTAGCCGCATTTTATTGGGTCTGTTTCGACTTTGATTTACCGAAAATGGTAATCCATCAAATGATGTGGAAGAGTTTAGGGAGACATTTGCCCAAACGCGGGATAAAACAGGTTGAAAAAAATATACGGAAAATACTAAAACGGAGTATTTAGATCGTGAAACTGATCTTTCCCTGAATAACATGGGTATCAAAACGAAAAAAAGGCCGGGCCTCACTTATCAAATTTTATTAATCTGTTGATGGGTATTGGACACTATTTTATGGGAGGGCCAATAATTACTGAAACATTATTGAACTAAGTAATTCACGCATCTAATTTATTTCTTGCAGAGGAAATGAAACCAGTTATGAAGAAAGAGAAAGATGAAGCGAATAAAACTTGTTGACCTGGAACTACTTGTACTGTATTGTCTAGACCGTTCAAGTGTATTTTATTTAACTAAGTGCCGACTGAAGATAATTTTGAGAAATAGACGAAATAATTTGAACTCAGTGATATCCTAGATATAAGACATACGATTGTAAATAATTAACCTTTACAGATTACTTAGTAAATATCTATTTAATTTAATTTTTTTATTTTTATCGTGCATGGGCCCACCACACATTCCCACCGCTGTAACTCCTGTAAACCAGGATCAACAGCGGCGACCATTCGCAACACCAGACGATGAAGTCCAGCGAGCCCGGGGATGACTCTAATCTGTCTTGGAAACAGCAATCAAAGAAGAGAGGAAGAGTTGGAAAAAAAAGAAGATAAATTCCACCTATCCCACCCCCTGGAGACGTGCTTGTAGTCTTTGTAGTTTTGGATATTTGATTGTTGAGTGTGCGGATTTGCGTAGGCAAATCTTTCACCGTTGAATATTAATGTATAGAACAGACAATGCGACCAAAATCTGTGCACCACGATCAGCAGTGCGGGGCGCGCACAGGGAGCGTCGCGGTGCAGTGCACCGAATGCCCGGCACAGGCTAAGTTAGCGTGTACCAATTGGCCTATACGAGTGTTACAATCAATTCAGTCTAGGTGTCGCCTCTAGTAGGTTCCTCAATGTTTGACACAGCTTCGCTAACAATGTTTTTAATTTCTGCCACAGCGTGAGCTACGATCGCCTTGACAGTTCCCAACACACACTTCGCACATAGCCAATTAGAGAGCCAATTCCAGATGCCATTGCCTACCTACATTTTACGCCAAGAGTGCGTGAGGTCAAAATTGGCCAGGGAGTCTCCGCAGCACTATATGGGGTCCTTTTTAATATGTTGACACTTTTTTTATGGGGATCATCAGACCGTCAAACTGAACAACTTTCTCTATGGCACCAATATCGAAATCACGATTAAAAAATCTGCTGTTCCATACAAAACTGCAAACCTACTTGAGCCAAATGCATAGGACAGCTAATTTTTTTTTCGCGATTTCGATGTTGGTCCCATAGTAAAAGTTGTTCAGTTTGATGGTCTGAACATCCCCTTCAAAAAGTGTCAGCATATTAAGAAGAACCCTGTATGTAGTACAAGATACTCTTTCTTACTACTGTAAGGGTTGAACTACACATGGCCACACTCGATCGCATTTTTCCGTCGCTAAATCCTTTTCGCACGCGATCGCGTTCCGTCTATCTTATATGCTCTAGCAAATGACGTTCCTGAGTGACAGAAAAGGATGGAGCGACGGAAAAGTGCGATCGCGTGCGGCCATGTGTAGTTCCACCCTAGCCATAGATTTTGGTAAAGCAAGCATTATAGACCACGCCCAGGGCCCCTTCGTGGTATTTTGTTAAAATTAAACAAATACGTTTAAACTGCTTGAGTAAACAGATAAGATGTTTTATCATTGTATTACTTAATGCCGAAATTTTCCTTTCGTCGCGAACATTATAATATTTTATCAAAAAGTTAAAAATACACGCAGAAAGTCACTCCACCTTCGACCTTGCCGGTGGCGCTTCCAAACGCGACGGTCAGCATTTGAATCCAGATACCATTTGTACCAATGAATTTAACAACTTACGTATTTAATATCTTTTTTAAACAGTGAAGAAAAATATGTCGTAGAAAACCTGCATGCATTACCTGAAGAAGAAATTCTGTTCCTTATTTAAAATCCACCAGTTTACACTAAGAGGTCTACTAAGAACCGCATAACTTTGTATAAAGTTAGGCCAGTGTCCCAGCTGTTGGAATTATAGTAGCTGATGGTGATGATGAACTAAATAATAAAGCTGGACCTTTCTGAAACGATAATTTTCAGTCCATCATACTGAACAACTTTCACTATGGAGCCACCCTCAGGAAACATGAAAAAAATCAGCTGTTTCATACATTTGAGTCGAGTAGGTGCTACTGTTTGTATGGAGCAGCTGATTTTTTCTCGCGTTTCCTGAGTATTGCTCCATAGTGAAAGTTGTTCAGTTTGATGGTCTGAATTCAGCATTTCAGTATTTGCAAGGCTGTCACTTACCTCGGGTCTACACGTGCTGATTCGAACTGCGATATTGCCACATAGATACTGTCAGTCAATAAAAATAAACATTCGTCTATTTTTAAATGTTATCAAAAACAATTAAATGCAACAAATAATGTTGTTGCTTGCACAAGGATCTAATTGGCTTTGCTACTGTCAATCAAAGACAAGATATTATTTTAGTTCTTATTACAAAACCAAAGGGTTGTGTTTACGACATAGAAAATGTAGTTTGTGTGTTTGAAGAAGTCGTTCTTATTGCTGGTGAAATAAATAATGGTCATTGCTTTGTGGGCAGTCATGTTGAGAAGGTAACATATTAAATTTGGAAATATTACCAAAATGGAACAAAATAAGAAAGAAAAGGACCCAGAGAAATGGGCTCAGGAGGATTGCCTGAAAAGTAAGTTATTTTGGTTACTTGGTGATGTTCTATTGGCTACTACGAATAGATTCTTATTCGTAGATTGGCTAGTATGTACAGCATGCAGGGATGGACAGAGATTTTATTTCAGCATTGATCACCAATGAGTATTCAGTAACTTTAGTATGACTTGTAGCTTTTTGACGGTCTACGTCATCAACAGACCTATAAGCTTCTGAAAGACGACCACTTCTTCAGACGTTGTGAATGTGCTTTAATTAGAATATCTCTGGCTTGAAGAATACAGTAGTGTGGTGATAATGGTGTTGCATTGGCAATAATATACTTGTTTACTATTTGCCCGCTACCGGCCGCTCCAGTGGTTAGTCCGTGATTATGCATGGGATAAGTTTTATTGTTTTTAGTTCCACCTATGTAGATTTAATTGATTGATTTACTCTTAGACGCTCTGAGAAGATGACGGACTCTTTGTTCGCCAAACAAATATGACTATTAGGCCTCAATATTGAATTTCACATATAATTTTCTCTGCCGTGTGTTGGCCGTTTGCGTTAATCTAAACTATTATAAAACTGTAACTGAAGTGTGTCTGTACATTGAAGATATTTACAAAAAGAAGATTACGATATAGTTTTTAGGTATCCCTGACTCGAAATCAAACTTTTTTAGAAATTTTGTCTGTCTGTTTGTTTGTTTGTTTGTTTGTTCGCGCATCACGCAAAAACTACTGAACCGATTTTGATGAAACTTTTTTTGTTTGATAGCTTATGATCTGACTTAAAATCTGGTATATAATTTGTGCGTACGAAGTCGCGGGAAAACACTAGTTACTTCCTACAATTCAATACTGTCTATTTTACGGACGATGTGTCCACACGGATAAAATCTCCATCGTCTATTGCAAAAGCTTGACCATTGTTTGAAACTAATGCAGCCTTTATATCAACAGGATACGGCGTCGGCATTAGACACCTCCAGATTGCATGTATGACAGTGTGTTTGACAACACTGATCATATGCCGCAGTTGTATGGGAGTCGCCATCCTCGCCATGACGGATACCTCGCGGTTAAACGACACTTCTATAACGGTCAGTACCTCGTGTGTAAGATGAAGTAGATTCTCTTGAGGGAAAATTCAATAGGCATTTTCTCTTCAAATCTTTGGTACATTGTTTCCACTAGGTGATAAAAAGTCTAGCGCAAGTTTATAAAACACTAGTGTTTTCCCGCGACTTCGTCCGCACAGATTATATACCAGATTTTAAGTCAGATCATAAGCTATCATACAAAAAAAGTTTCATATAAATCGGTTCAGTAGTTTTTGAGTGATGCGCGAACAAACAAACAAACACACTGTTTTGTCATTAGATGGCGCTGCACGTCTTTTAAATTGCGCTATCGAGTGTCATTTGAATTTATATGAAGTGAACCGCTACTTTTTTGTTCCTTATGGTTTTACGGTTTTGTAATAGTTAAGATTTGATTGAAATGGCAATACGTTTGATGTGAACTACCTGTAAAATATGTGCTTTGATGATTAAAATATAATTTACTAAGAGAAAATTTCGATCTGAAAGTTACAGAAATGGTTAGAAAGTGGTATGGATAACATAAAGCGATAGGATACGAGTATTGAAGAATCGAAAAATAACAATTAGGTACCGGTTAAGTAAAGTAAAGTAAATCTTTATTGGCTTATTTTTTAACCGACTTAAAAAAAAAGGAGGTTATCAATTCGATACGTCGTATGTATGTAATGTTATTAGAATTGCAAAATATTCACATAATATGATAATCTATTAGGGTTTCCAAACAAACACACAAAATTTCATAGGTGGATGTATGTATGTATGTATGTCGTATCTATGTATGTATGTATGTATGTTTGTCCACGCTTATCTCCGAAACTATTAATCGGATTGTGACCTTTCTTTTTTTATTGGCTTACATTTACTCCAACTTAGGGAACAGTGCAAGTTTCATCAAAATCGGTTCAGTAGTTTTTAAGATATGGACTAATAGAAGTAGCAGTTGGGACTTTTTATTCATCAAAAAGATTTCCGATTGCCGTTTAGAAATTGTTATAAGGTACTAAATGACTAATATAAAAACCGAAGTCTTACAGATCACAACCCGCCGTAGAAAAAAAAAGTAGCATGTGTAGCATATTGCAGGGTGGTCAGCAGTGGGCTATGCATCAGTTATAAAGCATCGTAATAAATGACGATCAATTAGCTCCTCCTATTCCAATATAACATAATGTGAGCGTTATGTGACAATTATAAATTATGAACGTCATGTTTGTTATCTATTAGACTTATTTACAACTGTTACAAGAAGACAAATATTCCTCAAATGTGAACTAATAGTATTATCAATAATTATACAGTAAGAAAGGGTAAATAAAGAATTCTTACAACATTGATAACAACGATGGAATCGCAATATGGAAATTAGAAATCATCAAGTTTATTTATATAAATGGGTACATAAGATACATTATGGGGTATACCATTGAAGTCTTATAAAAGAAATATTACCAGTAGTATGTAAAAGAAATAACATATTAGACGACAACACAGCTTATAATTTGTATTTAACTAAAAAAAAAGTTACAGTAGGCGAGATAATGTGTTTGCTAAATACAGAAGCACTCTCTTGTCTTTACTCTCCTAAGTGTGATGGTAAGGAACACCGAGGCTACGATCAGAGGCGAGGTCAGATGTAGTGACTCTGACCCATAGGCACACGATGTGGGCATGCGCACCACCATCTAACTTCTATCTGACATCTGTAGCACGGAGGCACCCCTATACCGGTCATCATCATCATATCATCGTCCACTGCTGAACACAGGCCTCTCCCAAGGCGCGCCACAAAACTCTGTCCTGGGCCTTCCTCATCCAGTCGCTCCCCGCTACCGGGAATAACTCAATTTAATTGATAAACCTCTTAATTTTATAAAGGGTCAGGCCAGGTCATCTAAGAAACGTAGGCCACCAGGGTACACATAAAAACTACATGGAAATAATAGTATGTAATACCAGTTATTAAATTGGCAAACGAAAAGGTTTATAGAAACTTCAGCAGACTGCCTAAGACCACATATGCATGAAATGAAACAGATTGAAAGAGCATAAGCATACGAAGATTACGTATGGTAAAGTGAGATAGATAGACTTAGTTTTTAAATATATCCTAAAAAAGTTAACTTATTTCGTCCCATTGTTCGGCAAAGGTCTCCCCCAAACTTTTCCAGCCTTCTCTATCCCGTGCCATCAGTTGCCATTCTGCTTCGTGGGCATCCAGGTCATTGCGCCATCTTTTTCTTGGTCTGCCCCGGCCCCGGCTTCCATCATGGGGTTCCCATTGTGACGCGATCGTTGCCCACCGCTTTATATGCATGCGACAAACATGTCCGGCCCAGTCCCACTTCAGTTTTGAAGCCTTAAGGGGCTACCTGCCGGTTTTGGGTTATTTTGTAACCATTTTATTCATTAACTATGGCACTTTTTGAGCTGAAAAATAAACTGAACCATCTACAGGATATGAGAAGTGATGTGGTGTTTCTAGAAATCAATTTTAATGAATAAAGCCGAAGAAAAGGGACTCTAAAGTCACCCCTTTTTTTCCAGTCGTAACCATTTTACTCTTACATTTTGAATCGGAAGAAAACGAAAATTTACAATACTGTTCACAATACAATTTAGAATGATGTGGTTTTCTTACTCTTTAGAAATTTATAAAAAATCATCAAATTTTTCAAAGAAAACAGCTAAATTCTGACCGGAGCCACGCGCTCGTTCGCATCGATTTGTATCATACAAATCCCGCATATCTCCATAATGGAGAGTCGTGGCCCAGGGCAGATACTCCTTAACGCCTGCGTCAGCGATGCGGGTCTTGGAGCGCAGTGGTGTTTCTGATACGGTCGATCCTTCTGACACCACCAACACAACAACCAATTACAATTACAATTTACAATTTTGTAAAACCAATTTATAGTTCGTGACTAATGAATAGTGCGAGAAATTAATATTTCATAGATTCTTTTACTAAATCGAATTTGTTGTACCCTTCTGGGCCTAATCCTGTCATCTCCCTTTACTTGATTGTCTCCAATACCAAAGTTTCACTTTTTCTTTCCAACAACTCATTGCAGATCTACAACTGGGACAAAGAGAAGCAAGGCGTGATCCTATCCTCATTTTTCTGGGGATACCTGGCGATGCAGATCCCAGCTGGCATCCTCGCCAAGAAGTTCGGTGGAAAGCCGATTCTGTTCTTCGCACTGATAGCTAATGGCGTATTGTCTTTGCTTGTACCTTTATTCGCAAGCACGGTGAGTGAATATAATTACTACTGTCCATAGAACTAAATCAACGCTCCAAAAATGACAGATTCATAAGCATAAGCATATGCTCACGACTATATTCCCCGAGGGGGTAGTCAGAGATATTCTGAAACCTCAGAACATCCACGTTTCACCAGAAGTACCAAAACACTGTCCAGTGTGACGGGGGGTGAGCCCGTCGCCACTTATAATGGACAGTGGGTACAATACACGCCTCGAAATGGAAGCATGCAGGTTTCCTCACGATGTTTTCCTTCACCGAAAAGCCAGTGGTGTAACAAATCATACATAAATTCCGAAAAACTCATTGGTACGAGTCGCCTTGGACGGGGATCGAACCATCGCCTCCTGCACGGCAGGCAAGGTTACTCGCCACTGGAGCACCACGGCCTCAAAACTTACTAATTAGCTCTTTATTGTACTAATCATACCAGATCCAACTAAAATGAATTAAAAACAACATATTCGAGCAACCTAACAGCATGCATACTTGATTTAACATGATTCGGACAAAAATTTGCTAAGAATTTGTATGAGACTTGGAATCTATAGTATTTAAGGCCAATGCAACTGTCATACAAATAGCTGTGGTGATCTAGTGGTTAGCCCTGCCTTGCATGTGAAGGGTTGGGTGGCTCGATCTCAGCCTGAATTAGACTTACGCCAACTAATTTTTTTAATGATTCGTAACACTACAGAATTTTCGGTAAAGGAATTAATTGTGCAACTATTATGACCAATGATCAGAGTCCTTGTCCTTGTATCCGTTACTCAAGAAAGAGGAGCTATGGTCACAGAAGGAACCGAATGCAGTGAGTCTAACTTATAGTCTCACATAACTGATTATTCTTTTCTATTTTCCTTTCGATCTTTTAGGACACTATTTCGTCTGGATTGGTAGGTACTATACCCACAAAGTTCTGAACTGTAGTTAACATGTATGTCCACAGGGTGGTTGGCTGATGGTATGCGGCGCACGCGTGGCAATGGGTCTGACGCAAGCCTGCACCTTCCCCGCGTGTCACACACTCCTCGGCCGATGGTTACCAGCTCGGGAGAGAACTGCTTTCTCGGGCATTGTTTATGGAGGTGACATTACAGCTTTTTTGATATCGTCCCTACTAGTACAAGTTACGGTAAAGGCCTCCGCTCATTGCAGCGAATTTATCGAGCGATAATATCGCTGCGATTTTGCGATAATTGTTTCCAGTACATTTTGTATGGGGACGCGCGCGATCCTACACACTGCCGCGATATTATCGAGCGATAATATCGCTGCGATTTTGCGATAATTGTTCTCAGTACATTTTGTATGGGGACGCGCTCGATCCCACACACTGCCGCGATATTATCGCAACTCTTTCGACTACATTCAGTGGTGGGCACATGCGTGACGCGAATCGCGGAATCGCTGCAGTGTGTAAGGTGTCGCGATATCGCTGTCGATAATATCGCCCGATAAAATCACTCGATAATATCGCTGCAATGTGCGAAGGCCTTAAAACTATAAAATTGATGTCTTCAAGTACATCACAAATTTTTATTTTCTGATTGTTTGACACGCATTAGGTAAAAACTACGGACCCAATAAATTTTGACAAACATGATAAAAAGAAGACAATGCCATCTCGGAGAGTTGGTCAGTATTTGCACACAATAGGGATAATGGAGAGTGAAAATGCCTTTGCCTGGGCAAATGCTGGCCTCGGAAACTGAACAGGCTAGTTAAAAAGAATGTGCGAACAAAGTCACCGATCAACATTTTGACTCTTTTTATTCCAGCATAAATTCTATGCCAAATTCTATCAAGTAGCAAGATACTTGATTCTTGCTTATGCATAATAGTATTAATTCAACAAGTTGTTTTAATTCCATACAGGAACACAAATAGGGGCTATAATAGCGATGCCAGTATCTGGTGCTCTCGCTGAAACTGCGATTGGCTGGAATCTGATCTTCTACTCGATGTCTGGGCTTATGTTTGCAACTGCAGCTCTTTGGTTTGGTTTTGCCGCAAGTTCCCCCGGAGAGCATAGACTTATCTCTCAAGAGGAGAAGGAATACATTGACAGTGAACTTGTAGTTAATGCTCCACAGGTTAAGGTAAGTCGCCTTCATTATCTCATTTGCTCCTGTTGGTGGATTTGCCAATTCTGTATGGTGTCAAGCAACTCAAGCACAACGAATTGGCGTCTTGTTACGACACTCCTACTTCATAGTCGCATTAGGAGGTCTTCTGCATCGTATATAGATTTCCTCACGAGTTTTTCTTTCATCAATTCAGAGTGCCATGTATAACCTTTTATTTTGCATGTAACTAAGCTTTTCCCCCTCAACAGAGAAATCTACGCACCCCGTGGTTACATATACTGCGCTCGGTTCCTGTATGGGCCATCGTTGCGGCTCACATCGGCAACGTATTGGGCTTCGTGCTGTTCTTCGTCGATATGCCCACGTATCTGGAGAAGGCTCTTGGGATATCACTGAAAAGTGTAAGTTTTGTTATTGTCTTTTGAGAAGAGACTCAATCCAAGAATATGAATTCTTTTGGACTGTTTTTGAGGGCAACAGGCTAGTCTAGTAACATTATCCTACTTTAGCAACAAAATCTATCAGGGTAGCTAGGTAGGTCATCATCACCAGCCTATGTAGTATACGTCACACTGCAGAGCAAAAGCTTCCTCTCACGATAAAAGATACACGAGTTTTCACGAGAAAATAACGATTAAGGATAGGCCCGCATGGTCCAGTGTGAATGAGGTTTAGATAGTTATCCACTTTCTGTCAGAGTACTTTCAAACCATCTGTTTTAATGAATAAGTGTAACGAAATCTTCTTGGACAAACGGCTGCTGTCTTCCAAAGCACGCTCGAGACGAAATACCACTAAATTTTTTACCTATCCACAAACTGACTTGATCATGCGTTTCACAATATATATTTTTTTTGCAGAGCGCGTCACTATCAGCACTGCCGTACGTCGGTATGTGGATTGGAGGTATACTAGCCACCAATCTATGTGAGAAGCTGTACAACCGTGGTTTGATATCCGCTGTTGCTAGCAGAAAACTCTTCAATTCTTTAGGTACCTTAATTTTAATTTTACGTTATCTTACCTCTTCTAGCAGACATCAAAGATGGAAACAATGTAATGAGTTCTTCTTTTACTTCTTACTCGTAACCTCATATTTGGAGCATTCTGCGCCAGCACCACGTTTCGAATGCGTCAATCCTTTGACAATTATAGGATCCCGTAATTTTACATAGAATTCTTATAAGATCGTCCGGTCCATCGGAGATCGGTCGGAGGATATCATAACGACATAATATTTCAAATTGTTAAGTTTGGTTGTCTCAGGAAGATAGTACGCCAGTATTGTCATTGTAGAAAGGAACGTCTTTATTAGAGCCAGTGCAGTTAATAGTGCTAGCTACGTGAGTCAATTACGCGCACCTTTGTGTGAGGCGCTACATGGGCGCGACTTTCGAAAACTGTAGTGCTAGTTTAATTATCCCTCAGGCTGGTTTCAGACCTAGACTAGAAATACGAGTCTAAAATACAATATTTATTGGGTACAGATAAATTATGTTATGACAAAATTAAGTTAATTATTTAAACTATTGATTAAACCTTAACTAAATCTACCTCAATTAGTTTGTAATGTAAAAAGTATATACAGAATATTGAGATTAAAAAGAAAGTACGTACTTTACAATCCTAAAAGTCGGTAAGTATAATACATACATATTTATGATAGATAGAAAAATCTATCTTACGATAGATAGAAAATGCAATCGAGGTCGCTATCATGCGGGAGCGTGCCCAGGACGCTGGCGGCGTTACCTCGCTGTATCGCAATGCTGATACGTTGCCCTAGGTAAGCGCCAGCCCTGTTGTCCCCCGAGACCTCTAGCAGGCGTGACGACAACTCCTTAAACAGTTGTCGCGCTTCCGGGCCCCAGGGTCCCAGGGTCTCCACTCCACCCCGAATGGTGCAAATATGTAGCCTAAAATTATATTTGTTAAATTTTTAATTGGAACTTTATTCAACAAAATTTTCAGTTCACTCAGAAAAATGTCTAATTCAAAGCTTTAAAAAATTGCTATTTCAAAAAATATAGCCATATAAAATAAGAAAAAAATCAGAAAATTATAAATAACGTGTAGATGGCGGGAAAATTATCAGGCTGGCTGGCACTAACTTGCATATAGTTTTTTTTCTACCTATGTCCAAAAAAATACAATCAATGTTGCTACACGCATTTGAATTTTCAGGGTGTTCCTATGTTATTGCTCGTGACGTGACTGTACATATTGTTACTTGCATTTTTTTGTGACGAATTGAATTGGTATTTGCAAATTAAGTTGAAAATTGAACAATGGACTACGCTACACATACACACACTACAGGCACAATACATTTTGACAAATAAATGAATTTTAATCTGAATATATTTTTCTCATGAGGTTTTTCTTCACCGAAAAACTATTGGTAATACAAACCGTGTGTAATGAGATTTAAAGAAAGTAGGTAACTTGAATTCATGCATTCGATATGGACACGATACATTAAAAATTCGTATAAGCTTCACAACATAATTTTTCCCGTGGTCCGAGGTGCAATCTGTTATGATTAATGCGCTCCACTACACTAACATTTATTTTGTGTCATCCTGGACTTTGTTTATGAACTCGATAAATAACGGATATCTTAATTGGTAATCAGAACGGAAAAATATTATTCCCTTGATAACAAAGTTGTACTTATTGGCATTGGACAAGCGATGGTCATTTCTTGAGATAGACGCCGAGAAATGATTTTCGCAACACACATACAAATGTCAATAAATTCATGCTTATTTCTCGTAAAAGTTTGCAGAGGCTATGGATCTTTTCTTTCTCCAGTTTCTTAATACTTATATTTTCGTCGGCTTGGGCTTCTGGTCATGCATTCTCGCTGCGTTGCAAGCGCAAAGATTATGTTTCTATCTCTGTCCAGTACGTACACACGGCGACAGATCAAACAGACTCAGATCAGACTTCCTGCCCCCCAAAAATTTTGATCGCACCCTTTCTCGGTGATACCTTTATGAGGTGGAACTGGAACAATCAGTAAGTTGGTATTGCTCTCTACCACTCACACTCCCTCAGTTTACATGTCCTTACCTTGTTAGTGCAAGCCCATTTCTTTGAAGTTTTCTGGGTGTTGCACTGCGTAGCAGATAAAAGGCACTAAGTGTGTAAAATATAATCGATGCTACTACTTTGGTAAAACAACCACTTACTAGGTACCTACTATGGTATGTAGTGATTTAAAGCAATAAAAGCAAGTAAAAGTATATTAATGTATGTCTATTATCTACACTGAAATGAGGGAAGTCGGACATTTCTTTTTCCTGCTCCTCCTATCTTCTTTGATTAATTCATTGCGGGTTCCGCTACAGATAAGAGTCATCCCCATCCAGTTGTGAATGGTCGCCGCTGTTGATCCTGGTTTACAGGAGTTACAGCGGTGCGCATGTGTGGTGCGCCTATGCCCGTTACCTTGGAATACGGTCGTAAGCATTATACGTTTGTTTTTCAGGTACATTTGGTGTCGCAGCTGGCCTGGTAGTGCTGTCGTTCCTTGGACAGGACAACAGAACTATAGCTATCGTGACCCTTGTCGTCACCCTCACTATGAGTGGGTTTTCTTTAGCTGGGTTTATGGTGGGTCTTCGAAAACACGTTATTATTTTATAGGGTCTTTCTTAGTACTGGCGGTTTTTAAAGACATGATCAGACCATCAAACTGAACAGCTTTCTCTATATAGGGGACCAGACCAACATCAAAAGCTCGAAAAAGACTAGCTTGTCCCTACACTTGGGTCGAATAAATATGCAGTTTTGTTTGGAACTGCAATTAAATTTTTGATTTCGATATTGGTCTAGTATTTTTACTATTTTATTATTTTAATAAAGTTATTAACAGAGTAGCTACATATTTGTACTTTCTCTCTAGGACCAATATTGAAATCACAAAATTAATGTGCTGTTCCATGCGAAACTGCAAATCTATTCGACCCAAATGAATGGGACAACTAGCCTTTTGATGCTGGTCCCATAGATAAAGTTGTTCCGTTTGTACCATAGTCATTCTTGGGGTGGTCAGGAACTATGATACAACTTTAAAAAGGGTGCAGTTATATCAATGCTCATTCGTAGTGTAGTTTACGGTTTCAGTTGTTTGAAATTTGAAACTAATTCGTCGAAAGATTTAATCTGTGCCGCTGAGTCGAAGTCTTGGGTTAGCAGAGGGTATCTCAGCCAATAAGACATTCTACTTGGCACCCTGCCTCTGTCGATGTCATATCCTTAGAGGATAATTTTATTTCGATATTATGTTTCTTCAGTCAGTTTTTAATTTATGAAATATCATGTTTTGTTGCTATTATTTTATCCAAAGATTACTCTTTGGTTTACCGGTCAAGAAATACGTCTGCAATGAAAAGATTTAGGTTTTCTGCGTTGAAGGACGCACGCTAATTTCATTCGGCTACCATTTTAGTTAGAGCCTATGTACAACTTTTGATTCACATTCTTGGGGGTCTAAGCTTTTTAGACATAAACACGTCTAAAGTAAGGACATGTTTCGACGCGTAGGTAGAGCTTCTGTGTAAAGATTTATGAAGATTATGTCTAGTGAATTGTAAAATTCTTTAATATTTTCTAGGTAAACCATTTGGATTTGTCGCCGAACTTCGCCGGAGTCCTCCTCTCTTTAACGAACTTCATGGCAACGACAGGCTCTATTGCAATTCCTCTATTCACCGGATTTATATTGAAAAGTGATCCAGTAAGTATTATGATTCTAGATTTATTTATTTGTTTGTTCGTACGACGGTAGGGACACATCCTTATCATAAGCATAAGCATATGCTCACGACTATATTCCCCGAGGGGGTAGTCAGAGATATTCTGGAACCTCAGAACATCCACGTTTCACCAGTAGTACCGAAAACTCTGTCCAGTGTGACAGGGGGTGAGCCCGTCGCCACTTATAATAATGGACAGTGGGTACAATACATGCCTCGAAATTGAAGCATGCAGGTTTCCTCACGATGTTTTCCTTCACCGAAAAGTCAGTGGTGCCACATCCTTATCATTAGGTATAAGAGGACAATCATAGGTACTACACTTATACAATATGATGACTATAGATCCAAGTAGGAAGACAAAAAATGCCATACGATAATAAAATTATAATGATGATAAACATGAATTAAATTGAAAAGGAGGCTGATGTCCAGCGGTGGGTTGATACCAAAGTAAAAGAGTGGATAATGAAATGGCAATGACAAAAAAAACAAGTAACAAATGGACGACTCATTTAATACTGTTGGGACTAAATTGCTAATGAGACTGTTGGTCACTAATTCACTATACCGTTTTGACGATGCATGTTGCAAATATAATATAAGTAGATTTTATTGTCGATACTCATTGATACTAAACAGAATGTTAACCTTACAGAGCGACATCTCGCGATGGCGCATAGTGTTTCTCTTCATCGCTTCTGTGTCCACGTTTTTGAACGTTCTGTACCTGATATTCGGAAGTGCTGACCGTCAGTATTGGGACGATCCTGACTTCGATGACATGACCAAAGCTGACCCAGGTATAAGCCTTTACTATTTATCTCTATACTTGAGGAGATTCTGTGCTGCCCATAGAGGTATTATACCAGGAATAGAGGAACATAAAGCTGAGAGAGCGAGATGTACCTAGCGGCACCACTGTATAATAGAAAGAGATACGTGACGCGAGGCAATAGAACCGTTTTCTAGTCACTAATCAATTTTTACAATTCGGTGTCCGTCAATAATTGGAAATCTTAAGTGAAATATACTGACACTACTTCATTAATTTATCCACGATTTCACGTTAGACTTAGAATTATCTATAATTCACAGCATCAGAACAGCATTAGAATTTTTGCGTGCGAATAGTCTCCAGAAAACATCCAAAAACGGTTTCATTTGACAACTCATGTCACTGCCTCTATTCCTGTAAGGTATAATAACTTTATGGTGCTGCCAGATGAGGCTCAACCCTATCTTTTTCGCTCTAGAAAATAACGTTAAAAAGTAACGTTTAAAAAATAGGATGGAGCATCCAAAAATTCGTTGTTCAGAACCAAAAGCCACCACACCTGCCAAAGTTCAGCGCAGAACATGTTTCATTGCCAAACTATCGTCGACTTTGAGACCGTTTAAATAATATCGAAAATCAATTAACAGAACTTGCACCTCGAGTAGCTTCGAAGCTCTCGGGGACTAGTTGTTGCGGTAATTGATTTCCGATGTTATTTCAACGCAAGCAAATGCGATATTGGTTTGACAGTGAAAAATGATCTGCGCTGCGCTTCACCAGGTGTTCGTGACGTGAGAACTGTAAATAAACATAAATGCTTATTTCTACCTACATAATAATGATATCTAAGCTGATTTAAAAGCGAAAATACTGGCTGAATTTCAGTTATTTTCATAATATTATATTAATAGAAAGACGTGAATTGAAACAGGATATGATTACAATGGTTGAGAAGGTAACGCCTTGGGTAACGCTGAGATGGTTTAGTCATGTGGAAAGTATGAGTGAATTTAGACTGATTTTATGAAAAATTGTATAAAACGAGTGTGAGTGGAACAGTGAAAGGTGTCAGACTAGACGTACGTATACCTACGAATAAGAATGTATGAAGTGTAAATGAAGCTCAAAAAGTGGCACCAAAAAAGTGTACCGTGTTCTAAAGTTCTTTAAAAACTGTACCTAGCCGCCAAAACTCATACAAAATGAAATTTTTTGTTGGGTGCCAAAAATTATTTCGATTTTGTTTAGAGTTACTCTTCTATAGTTATTCTTATTCGTAGACGTATACGGATCAAATTGTCAGAGTAGCCAGATCAAATGTACCCTAAACCGACGAGAATTTGAAAGAGGCAAAAGGGGTGTGTCAGGATCGTAGCTTATGGCCGATCAGTTTTCTCTGCCTATTCCAATGGTAAACACACAGGCATGAGTATATTTATGTATGTATTCAATTTTGAAACTTATGTGCGTAGCGACGATTCGATAGACGCATTGGGTGAAAGATGATATTATAAGTAAGAAAGGAGGTAGTACCACAATAACGGCTGAAAGATATGAATGGAAGAAGATGACATATTCCGCCAACCCTAAATAATAGGATAAGGGTAAATAATTAAACTTGGTAAACGAGTAACTCAATTAAATTGATTTCTTACAGAGGAAATTAAACCAGTCATGAACAAAGAGAAAGAAGAAGAAGCGAATAGAACGCGCTGACAGATGACATCAAGAAGTAGATGAACGAAGTTAACCTCAGTGATATCATAGACATAAGTCCCACGATTGTAAATTATGAAGCTTTAGTAAGATTAATTAGTAAACGTAACCGAGATTACTGTGTTTACTAAATTTCCAAATAAAGACTTAAATTCTTATTAACATGACTGTATTATTATTCTTCTTGTTATCGTGTGGGCAAGCCCTAGTGCCAGGGTTTTTTCACACCGCCTTAAGGCCTCTCTGACGTGGTTTTTATGTAAATACTTTACCACCAGACATAGTAGCCGGGACCAACGGCTTAAAGTGCCATCCGAAGTACGGAATCATTCAGCCTGCAATGTCATAACCAACTGGGGAAAACCCCACGAATGTGGGAATCGAACCCACGACCTCCGTGTGAAGAGCTCAAGCCAAAAGATCAGCAACGGTCTTAAATAATACATTTCCTCCGTGGTCAAAGAGTATCTATTTTGAAGTCGCATACAGTACGAAATAACTGGAAAACCCGTGGGGATTCGCAGAATGTATTAAATACTAGTTAAACACAGTCGTAACTTATTCAGGCTACTACCTGATTGCAGTTCGCGGTAATATAACTATTAAACATAGATAAAGTAACTTGAAAGACATTTGATTAATATTTAAGGTAAAATACAAGACATGTGGGTTTACATAAGAGCTCTGCTAGGGAAAGACATTGAGTGAATATACATTTTTATTCACTGTTGATTACACCTATTTGTGAGAGCCTTTGAAGAAGCATTTGCACAGCATATCAACAGTATCATGATCATTGGTTGATCAATATAGTCCATTTGCTTTATAATGTTTACGCAAATGAGCGTTTCACGTTAGAAGTATTTATAGTAGGTCTTTGTAAGTATAAGTGCTTTCAAGAATCACTTAAAACTTTCATAGTTACATAACTTGGAACTTCAATTTCTGTGTAATTTTTCCATAATTTCATAAGAATAATTAATTTATTTTATGATAATTTAGTTAGAAGTTATTTAGTTTTCAAACTAGTGTTTTATTTACAGGTCGGATACAGCACAGGTAGTTCATCTAAAAATAATTATATCAAAATGTTTGTCGTAGAAATATCCTGAATTCTTTAGCAGCGCCATCTATAAATTTCTTCATGAAGCATTCACCTAGAGTGAGCCACAAATTTTCAGGCGTTTCACGGACAGAGCAAGGCTTTCAGGAGAATCCGTTGTTTTGTTGGAATCCGTGAGATGGCGGTAGCAGTACCTTTCTACTCGACCTAAATACAGAACGTAAACTCACGACCATAATCCCTTTCGGTGTGATCACAAACTTCTCTACAACCATTGTCACTTTTCTGTGTCGGAGATTTCATTGTTGTAACTCGACCTTTAGTATTTTGAAGCCTTGAAGGTTGGTTGGCGGGAATGACATGTTAAGTGGTGTGATGATAAATGGCTACGCTTTCACTAGCTAAACATTGCATAAGAATGACGAATTATTTTTATAATGATTATGAAGAATCCTAGTCGTATCCCTTAGTCGCCTCGTACGACACCCACGAGAAGAAATAGGGTGGTCTAATAATCAAACAAAATGAAATCATAAGTTCTGTTGCGAAGCCGTGGAAAAAGGCAATACTTTTTGGAATTAAATCAGTTTATTTCGAGGAACGATTAAAAAAACACCTTTGCTTCGCTGCGCGTTTCGTTCGACCAAAATGCATTTTGTAAGTTAGGCACCTACATTGTTTTCTGTTTGTGGAGAGAAATTATTTTTTTGTAAGCGATGAATTGTTTTATAAGGAAAATGTATTCTAAATGTAAGTGCATTTTACGACGGGTCGGACCGCAGCCCAAATATCCATCCAAATCACTTCTAGGCAATTTATATGAACTATCACAAATACTCTTCGTATTATGCCACGTACAAAGCGGGTCGCATTATTGCATAACGAGTTTCCATCCATGTGGTGCGGCGCGTCGCAGTGTGCTGCCGAGCGGAAATTTTTACATCGCCTGCAATATTCTTAAGTCTAAACTTCGTCATTCTCATGCGAAGGCTAGAACGATTTAACCATGTGAAGGTCATCAAACTTTGTCTTTCTTATACTTGGCCACCTCTATTCCTCGATTGGTAGCCTCCATCAAGTCCTGGAGAGAGCAAGACACAGGGCACAGAACACACTGCGATAGATGTCGTGTGGTTTACACCTGACCACATCCATACTCCACAGACGCATCGATCAGCAATATGTCTCATCAACTCAGATTATCTTTGGATCTCCCAACTCTCGTTCGCAATCTATTGAGTGTCTTCCATGTCGCATAATCTTCACGGCTTTCAGCAGATATATTTTCAGACGGCGTAGTAAGGGATTCGCTCTCATTAATTCCTTGTTTCTAAACGTCTAAACTAAAAATTCGTCAATGCGTTGCGACCCGACTAGCTCTAGTATGCAAAGTACGCATTTTCCACAGCGATACAGGCTGTCCTGCCCCGATGAGATCCGTCCTAATATTTAACCTTAAACGGCTACCTCCTGGTTTTACCATGAAATTTGGGTAACTTTTAAACCATTTTATTTATTAGCTATGACACTTTTTGAGCTTTAAAATAAAATGAACCATCTACACGATATGAGAAGAGATGTGGTTTTTCTAAAAACATAATTTAATGAATAAAATCGAAGAAAATGGAATCTAAATTCACCCCTTTTTTCCCCAGTTGTACCTAACCATTTTACTCTTACATTTATAATCGGAAAAAAATAACATATTATTTTTCACAACACAATTTAGAATGATGTGGTTTTCACACTTTTTCGAAATTAATAAAAAATCATCTCATTTTTCAAAGAATACGGCTATATTCTGACCGCAGCCAAACGCTAATTAGCATCGGTTAGTTAGATTGGTTATGGAGAGTCGGCCGTGGTCCGGGGATGATACGCCTTAATAAATCAATGTCAATATGCCTCATCAATGGTCTATTCCCAAAAACTAAGACATAAAGAACCAGTAAATTACGTAACAAACTCGAACACATGTCGATATACTTGTCAGCTTGAACACGGGACAGTTTGACCCAGTTATAAGGCGAGCTGGGCCAAGTTGGGACGAGTTGGAACTTTGTTGTACAGGAAACAACATTTCCGGCTGCGGACTACATTCTCATGTTCTGCTTCCCCTCTTTTTGTCAAACGCTCTGAAGTAGACTCTTTTTTCAGCTCTTAAACTTTTATTTTTCGTACAGACATTGTGCACAAGAGACGGAGACTTTATTGTTTGGTTTTTTTCAGTGGGGCCATAGTCCAATCATTTTGCGGTTTGACCCTAACAATAATTCATCTATCGCTGAAACTTTGCAACTTTGTGTGATAAAGTAAAGTATACAAATAATCTAGGTTTTAATTTTTCCGGTCCTAGATTATTTGTCAACCATAATCGGTATACTTTACTTTATCACGCCGCAAAGTTTCAGCGATAGATGAATTATTTAGGTAAGTTAGGGTGTCCATACAAGGAAACTCTAAAATGATTGGACTACCATAGATGAAACCAAAATAGAAGAGTTCATGTAATTAAATCCTTGACACAATTACCTACCTAGGTACCTACAGTTAATTATAAACAGGGTGGTGGAGATTGTCCAAAGAAAAATATGGGGTACGGACATTGTTATGAATTTTTTTGGTTCTATACTAAATTATAAAAAAAAAATTCAAGGTTTTGTAATTTTTCACCGATCTACTTCCTTGTTCCACTGTACTGGTTACTACGTTCAAACTAATCACAAATTTTTTGATCAACTTTTCCCTGTTTATTATTACTTTAAATAAAAGCCGGTCAAGTGCGAGGTGCGAGCGTGCGAGGGTTCCGTAAAAAAAATGCGTTTTCTACAGTTTATTTAGCGCGAGACCGACTCACGCTTAGCTGGTTTTTATTATTTGTTGTTATACATTAGAGTTTTCTCAATAATCATTACTCACACAAGGCTTGAAGCTTGTATGTATTACCGTTTTTACCTTAGGTTTTTACGATAAAGCGAGAAGAAAAAACGTTGAAAAAAACTAGTTTCTTGTATGAGGACTCCCCTTTATTTTCAACTTTATAAAATTTTTATTATTTGTTAGCAAACCCACCGTAATTTTACACATTCTGTGAAAGTTTCAACTGTCTAGCTATTACCGTTCATAAGTTACAGTTCTAAATAGATAGGACATATGGACGGACTACCCTTCCCCCATTGGGTACGGAGTACGGAACCCAAAAACACTTTTTCGCTCAGACCGTATCGCCATGCATCGAGCCCCTATCTAGACAACCACCGGAAAAACGTTCACAACTATTCAAAATAACGAAAAAAATATAAATATTCCACTCTTTCCAAACTCATTTACTGAAAAGATTATAACTAATTGTTTTAATTACGCAGCCTGGTTTTTTAATTTATTTTCTTATGAAGTATCTCTAATAGAAAGAGAAGCAAATGGCTGAATATTAATTTACCTGCCGAGGTTGCGGGCGCATTAATAAATACAGAGGTGGGCTCGCTGTGTTGCGGTGAAACTAACTGTCGATTATTTATTTGATTATTTGTCAAATGTCTAGCTTATAATTAGCATAAACGGTAACTAGGTAGATTTTTAACTGTAATTTAATGCCATGTAGAAATGAGTTTTTTCCTAACTTCTTTACTTATATAATACCAACTGCTCTCAAACGGCGTAGAAAAACATCGCGAGGAAACCTGCATAAGCTGAAGAAGAAATTCTGATGCGTATGTGAAGTCTACCAATCCGCATTAGGCACGCGTGGTGGACTAATGCCGACTAATATATTTATGTGATGTTATGTTATTAAAGTTTTCACATTTCATTTCATTTTGCTCTTAAAATAGAAAAATGTCTATGTCCAAGAAGGTTGTATGGGCTCAATCCTTAGGTATGCTCATAGATTTTTCGACTTTTACTAGTATAATTCACGCCAGCGCATGACAAAATATATTTTTCTATGGAGTGCTGATCATGCTAGCTATGGGGTTTTTAGAGCAACGAATTAAAATAAATCCAATAAATGACACGTATTCTGTCAAAATTTCAACCGTCTACCTATAACGGGTCAAAAATACAGCCTTTTGAAATTTTTTGGAATTAAGACAGACGAACGGACAGTGTAGGCTTAGTAGTACCCCTATTGGCACCTTTAGGATACGAAACCCTAATAAAAATTGTACACTTAGCAAAAGCTACCAATATCTATATCTAATCATTTTCACAGAACAAACAAAAAAGGTCAATCCATTAAATAATCGACCTAAAACCATTGAGCTTAATTTAGTCAGGATAGGTAAGTTTTAGATCCGACTTTCAAATGGTTTCCAATCATCTCGAAAACGTTTGTTATTTTATTATGAAGTAGCTTCTTACGCTGTGCAGACTACGATGTTGAGATACTAACAATTCTAATAAAGCAGTCAAATTCAAATTGTATAAAAAGAAAATAAGATGGCCTCGTCCTTGTCACTTTGCCTATTATAGCCACAAATCTCATTGGTGAATGTCCACAATGCATGTATAAAACACTATGAATATAAAATATGTGTGATATCAAAGAATAATGAAGAAAAGAAAGCAATAAAGAATATGAATATGAGACTCAAAAAAAAGAGTAAGTTGTTTTCTGCATATTGCATAATCTTATTTTGAACTGTAGTAATTTGAATAAATTAAAATACGTTGTGATAAAGTGCACTGTTTCAAAAATGTTATACTTATTATTATGAAAATGCAAAACATTTTTTGACAACTTTTTATTTACATTTGCATATGACATAAAGCAAGACATACCATACTATGGTGTGTCAATTTAAACCTTAAACTAGACGAATTGAAGTACATTCTCAAGCGTAAACACTTAACATTCAGTTTACTGAGCGCTGTAAAAGTTTTAGCTTACTTACAAACGTGTCGTGCGCTATTTCCCGCGGGAAGTTTTATTATTCTGCGATGTTTTGTGGCCTGTCAGTCGGCGAAACTTTTTAAATTCTAAGACAGTCTTGTGTTTTCTCAACTACGAAAAGTTATTTGAACATTCGTTGGCTTTTATTTTATTTTTTCCGTTTTCAATTAGCTTAGTCTATCATCATCATCATTATCTGGCGCATTCCCCCGGTCAGCACAATAATTATGTGATTCTCCTCCATTCATCTCTCTTAGACATCATTTCAGCACTCACTCTTTTCTTACACATATTATCATCCTTCACACATGATCAAAGCTTCACACAATCAAGCCATCTTTTCTTCGGCCTTATGGCCTAGCTTAGTCTATCATATTTTTTAAAAGAAAAAAAATATATTTATAAAACGACAGGAAGAATTATTTTAGTTAAGACATGATTGCATAATCTCTTTCCGTAGGTACATGGGCTGGTCATACAGGTTATGTTGATGAGTATATTTAACTGTACCAGATAGTCTTCTTTGAGAACTCATCAATTTTGCTTAATTTTGTATGGGAAGAAAAGCGCAAAAAAAGACACACAGAAAATCTTATGTTAAGAATTTGAATGCATTGTTTAATCTAGTAGGTACCTCTCTGCCGCCATAGCGTGACCACACATTTTAAAGTAATTTTAGACTTCAAGTTAGTCACTTTGATAAAAAACTAATCATTTTTGAATTGACTGCGACATGTCGGTAATATACGTTTAAACTTTTGACTTATTTATGATTATGTATGACCCACGGGCTCAATATGCGGTGTTGTTTACGAAGACCATTAGTTGATCAATTATCTATTTCTTATTACGTATTCACATTCGATACCTGCCACAGAGTAGCGAAAACGGGATTGGTTATAAAATAATACTGAATAGGGTTGTGTTAATAAATAAATAACGCTCACAGTCCGACATGACAACCGTACTAATATTTCAATAATTCGATTGAAACATTCAGTAATTCTGAAATATGATTTCTATACAGGGTGTAAACTTAAATACGTTACATACTTAAGAGGGTTCAGGCCGTCAAACTGAACAACTATCATTATGGGACAAACATTAAAACAATTCTTGTCGTGTGGCAAGCCCTCAAATCAATTCAATATATTAATTTATTCAATATAGGAGTCTGAAGCACACTTATTAAACGTAAATTCATTTTTAAGCTACTACCGGAATCAGAGTTTATTCAAACCACCTTACGATCTCTGACGTGGTTTTTATGTAACGACTACTACCACCAGAGAAACTAGGTCTAACGTGCTATCCGAAGTACGGAATCATCTCTTTTTTTCAGACAATAATGTGGATTCAACCAATTCGGTATGTCAAGTTTTTTTTTGGTATCGATTTTATATTTTTTACGGATAGTAGACATCTTTTTAAGTAACTAATTTCATTTTTTTTACGATCAATTGAGTTTTTCCATGCTAATTTAATTTTTAAAAGTTTTTGTCGATCGCGAGAAAAATGAGTCGAAGATTGCGTGGGGAGAATGCCTTTGCCTGAATAAAAAAAAAAAAAAAAAAAGTCTATGGATTGATTGGATTGTCAAAGTCAAACAAAACTTACTATTTTGCGATTTTTGCGGCAAAATAGTGAATTGAATTGTTTGTGCGTAATTTACGAAACGTTTACTTTTAACTACAGTCCCTAAAGATGAACAGGGACTATAAAATTTCCTGCTGCGTACCCGCATGTACAAATACAACCACGAACAGCCCTAACAAAGTTTTCGTGCATATACACCAAGACCTCAAAATAAAGTTGTGCCGGGACCTTGGGCTCAACTACAAATCTTCCAGCCGCATGTACAGCTGCGAAGACCACTTGGATGTAAGAATCTATAATAATTTTCCATTAAAAACATTGTGACTTGCTAGCATCATTTCATATGTGTCGCAGAAGTTAACTTTGCACTTGCGAGTTATACATACCTAACATCTATCGTCCATATCCTAAGATGACACTCTGACCCCTTTCGGATTTCCTTGGATTTGCCTTAGTTGGAAGGGTGGGGTTGTCACAATTGTCCTGGGGAAACCAGGGCACTTCTTGTGACCAGGTAAAACCTGAATAAAATAAAGAGCCCACTTCCCTCATGCCAACTTTTGTTTCATATATAAATCTACCCGATTATGGCATGAACACAATGTAGCAAAATCATGAGCTTGCTTCGCTTGCTCCAGCTTTCATCTTGAACATGAAATGCCTCAATTTTAGCATGAGCTGGAATTGAGTTATGATTTATCAAAGAATAAGAATAAGACTCATATATCATTTATTTTTTTATTTAATTTGTGAAACATGAGTATTCATTACAGTAGATGTCAGGTTTTACAGTCCTTCATGTTTAGCCTTTCCGCATAAGTTTAGTGTCCTAATGTGTAAGGAACATGTCTGTAGCCACATAGAGCTAACTTTATACTGTCAAATACATTTGCTTGTTGTTTAGATATACAACTGAGCAGAAGAAACTTGTGTAATATTAAGATCTTTTTAATGTACCTGTCTCAATGCAAATAAACCATTCTATTCTATTCTATTCATACAAATTACATGCACATGCACTGCATGCACGGCATACAAAACCTCGAGCTTGATTCTCTTGCCCCTCCTGGTTTTAGATTCTATTACCTACAATAACCTCATCATATTCATGTTTACTTACAGCTAGAAGAAGACTTAGAAAACTATTTTTATTGGAAATTAATGAAGTCCCGAAAGCCAAAACTAAAATCAAGTGTGGAACTGCGTAATGTTAAAAAGCAAAATGTGGATCCAACAAAATGCAAAGGGCATTCATTGAAGGTAATGGATTAAGTATCTTGTAAACCTGTTTTATACAACTTATTCAAGTATTGTAAGTATACTAACATGCTCATATTTTTTCAGATTGATCCACCACAGAAAGCTGTAAGTAATCTTTTTTGTTTAATTGTAAAGGGGTTTGTGTAACTTTTTATGGACCAGTGGCTTCAATTTTTTTTTTTTGCGGTCACCAATAATTTTATTTTTGTTTTCTAACATTAGGTACCTCAAACAAACAATTATTGTATGTCTAATAAAATTTCCTCTAAGTAATATCGGACCAGAGAAATGGCTTTGGACGTGGCAGTAAGGTAGGACCTTAACAGTTGTAGCTACGCAAATATGTTTTTAGAAGACTATCCTTAACTTTTTGCATCATTTAGATCTGTATTCACAGATTATGAAAAAAATGTACTGGCAGCAAGAAAATGGGCCAATTTACACAAAAACTTTTTTTGATGCCAACTAATCCTGTTTCTTATAAGGATCAACAACCTCTATCAGACCATCCGAGATTACAGTACGAAAAATTACAGATTCCTTACATCTTTTTGTAAGGCTCGCCTTCGAACGCATGTGAGCCATCAGCATCATTTTTCTAAAAAAAAGTATAAAAACAGTTTATTTGCTTTTTCTTACATTTCGAGTACTCTAACCTCAGTTGGTCCATTAGACTTTTTGATCCTTATAAGAAAGTGGATCGATTGGCATAAAAAAAATGGTCTGTTCATATTGCCCATTTTCTTGCATCTTTCTTGCTTTTCAAAATCTGTGAATGCAGGTATAAATGTCTCGAAAAGTTAAGTAGTCTGCTAAGAACATTTTCCTGTATATCTACAACGGTTAAGGTACCTACCTACCGTACTACCCTGTCTAAAATATTCTACCCTGTATATTACTTAGATATATGTGCTCCATACTAAGTTTGTTTCCTTTAGTGTCCTCATCAAAGTTTCAGTACCCTTCAGTGGCCGCGAAAGTATTAAAACGACGCCAACTTTACACATACCCCTTTGCGTTTTACAGTACAACCATGTTTATTTGTTTAGTTTTCAATCTTCATTCCCGCAGAAAATACTCGAAACCATTGATAATTAATCAATATCATTAGTTAATAACAAAATCTTATGTTTTATGAAGTATTAAATTGATTGTCATTCAGTCTAATGACCAACTGGCAGTGTGTTATTTGGAAAATTGGTTCGACCAATAGAAGCAGGTTATTTTTGCTGTGAACCGTAGAGAACCTTGATTGATTTTAAAAATAGTCAGCTGTCTAGGTATATCCATATGACTTATAAACCAGGTAGTGCCTCCTGAGCAAAATGCGTTTTTTTTCTTGACACCTATCTAGTAGATGGGCAGGGAAAGTAAACAACATGATCTGAATTCAAAACGTCATCCAAATCTTTAAAGCCATTTCCGAGAAACCAATTTTATACTACATACCTATTGTACATTATATTGTATAGGGGTCGTTCACAAATTACGTAACGCAAAATTCTCGAAATTTCGACCGCCAACCCTCCACGTAACAGTCCCGTAACGCTTGGCTGGGACCCCATATTATAGTGGCGACGGGCTCACCCCCCGACACACAGGACAGAGTTTCGGTACTACTGGTGAAATGTGGATGTTCTGAGGTGTCAGAACTACCCCCTCGGGGAATATAGTCTTGAGCATATGCTTATGCTTACCTATTGTACTTACAGCTACGTTTCAATCAATCAATCAAATATAAATTATTTTACACCAAAATATAAACAGTAAAAACAAGAGGCACAAAATAAGGCGGCCTTACCGCTAAGAAGCTATGTTTCTTGTGTGTATTTAACCCATTTATTATTTTCTTTTAGATTGACGCTGCTATTCAGTGCGAAATTGATGTGGACTACAAGAGAAAATCTGCCATTACATATGAAACAAAACAAAATTTTTCACCATCTTTGGATGAAACTACTTCCTTTGAAAGTGTATGCCCATCAATGTATGGTGGAACTTGTACGACGACTGAAACGGAAGTAGCGACTAAACATAAAGACTATATCTACAGAAAAACAATATTAGAAGTAATAAAAAATAAACCTAAATTATATATAGGTTTGCCAAAACAATATTTCTGGCTCATAAGTCATATTGCGTCACAAGATAAATCCATAACAGAGCTTGACATCATTATGACATTGTTAAAATTAAAACAAAATGACACAGTTTCCAGAATATGTGATCAATTCGAGATATCCAGACAAACTTTTTCATCAGCATTTCCCTTATGCATTAAAGTATTGGCAACTTTTTTTCAAAATTCTGTTTATATGCCTACACCACTACAGATAAAACAGAATTTACCGTTTGCATTTCATATTAGATATTCGAATGTGCAGTTAATTTTGGATGCTTTTGAAATAGAAATTGAAAAGCCTCACCATCCAATGCATCAATCCCAAACATGGTCCCAGTATAAACACTGTAATACAGTTAAGTACTTGATTGGTTGTACGCCTAATGGGTTTGTCTCATATATATCTAACGGGTATGGAGGAAGAATATCAGATAAAGCATTGGTGGAAGTGAACAATCTTATAGAAAGTCTTCATTTTAATTCTGTAGTAATGGCAGATCGAGGATTCAAGGAGATTGAAACTTATTTGATGACAAGAAATATTAAACTTTTACGGCCTCCAAGTGTATTCTCCAATAGTAAACCTACAAAAGAAGAGGTGATTCAAAGCAAAGTTATTGCGAGTCTCAGAGTCCATATAGAGAGAGTCATAAGGAGATTAAGAGAATTTCGGTTTCTGAAACCTCACTCTGTGGTTAATCATAAACATGTGGCATACATGGATCATATGGTGATGATAGCTTGTGGTCTAATAAATCTACAGAATGAAATAATAAACAGAGATTAATTTAAGTATATAATATTTTTAAGATGAATTATGTAACAATTTTGTAACGGAAACTAATTTTAAAATAAAAAAATTTGACATTCAAAGTAAGTATTTACTTTATTGGTTAACAAAGCGGTTTCTAATTTGTATACCTGGGCTGCGTTCAGAACCTTTGGGTGCGGTTGTTCTTCTCGCTCGCTCTTATGGGTAACACGCTTTTCACCGAGCCTCGGAACGGCGTTAGGGCGAAAAGTTGCACTCGGAGTGCACTCTGGGCGCACTCTGGGTGTAGGTTCTGAACGCACCCCTGTAGGTAAAAAATAAGTAAATTTTTATACCTGTATGGTTTTCTTCAGGTATAAAGCTTTCAACCAAATTTCATTCATGGAATAATGTGGAAATTATTTTACTAGGATACAACATATAACTAGATACATACATTGAATAAGGCTATTGTATTATTGTAGTAATCAAAATCGGTCCAGTAGTTTTTTCACGTATCGTCGCAAAACGTCCCTTTCTCAAAATGCCCTTTTTTCAAGATGCCCTTATACATGAATATTTGGTGAGATTAATTATGCTTACAGATTGATTGAAAAAAAAAACAAACCTAACTATAAATATCTTAGCATAGATGTAGTCACACAGATTATCTAGAACCATTTAAAGTACTAGAACCTAGCCTGGACATGTTTAATTATGACTAAACAAAGATCACAAACAAATAAGTCACATAACTTCCTTAAATAAATATGCTTGTAACCAAAAAAAAACTTATGATGTCTTTGCTCACGTCGGTTAAAAACCCATTTCAAGCGGGGAGTTATTAGTTTCACACCGCTTGTTTCGTTTTTAACCGGTTAATAACCGCACGTTTACAACTATAGTCTAGACCATTTTTTTACCTAGTCGTAGTCCTCCTACCTTTTATATTTTTACATGACGATTTAGTACCTAACTAATTAGTATAGACATGATATACAGGGTGTTTCATAAGTAACAATAAATATTTAAAACTCTTAAGGGGGTTGTTTAGACCGTCAAACTAAACAACTTTCTCTATGGGACCAAGATCGGAATCGCAAAAAAATAAATTTGATATTGATAGTTGATTTGTAGAGTATGTTACATCAATTTTTTTTTTACGATTGCAATATTTGTCCCATAGTGAAAGTTGTTCAGTTTGATGGTCTACACCACCCCCTTAAAGGTTTATTTGTATTTTTGTGACACCTTGTATTGTCCAAGATATAAACTTTAAACAATACTACATCTTAATACGTATTAAGGTCTCCGTGACCTGAAAAAAAGACGGACAGAATGTGACACTAAAAAGATGTGAAGCATGCAAGGTCCTACATTTTCGTTTGTTCTACACCTACACTCACACAGATGCACTAGGCGCAGGATCCTACACCCGCCACCATTATGTACCGCATGACAGTTCTTCAGCACGCACACAAATATAAATGGGCGCTTCACTCGTGATTAGACAAGATTACGTCCGTATTTTTTTCAGGTCCATGTATTAGGATATGTTCATATACATCCTGTATATGAATTTTAGTGACCTGAAGGGTTATTTTTATAAAAGAACACTATCCTGAAGCCACTGGAGCCTCGTTATAGGCCGGGGAGGGGGCAACCGAAGACCGACACGCGACGTGACCACCCAATAGCAGACCTACAACGCGACTCCACGCTTATTATTAATTATCTAACACCTCGCACTTGTGATGATTTTGCCAAAAACAAACTGTTCCCAAAACTTCATAGCTTTGTTTATAATGTCCATTGTAAACTCTTTTTCATATTTAATCCAATGGAGGTGTATTTTCTTGTTTTGCTCAAATGATGGATCTGCTACACACAACACACCTTTCTCTTTGTTGGCTGCCAACATTTGTGCTTGAATTTGGGCGCGAACCTTTATTTTAATTTCACCATTGTCCAAATAATTTTTTAATGTTTTTTTTGATACTGGGCATTTTACTTCAATTACAAAATCATCGCTGATTCCGTCAGGGGATGCACCAACCAAGCTGTCTATTAAAATAAATCCAGATTTTTCAATCTTCTTACCAATTTGTTTTTCTGCCTCTTTCAGCACTAAGGGCTCCAGCCTTTTTCCTCTTTTTATTGCAGCGGTCTCTGGGACCTTATAGCCCCCTAAAATTTGTTGGACAAGAGTGCCATCTGTTGTGCATCGTGACGCTTCGTATAACTTAGAAGCAGTAATCCTACCTTGTCGAATACTATGCCACTTTTTACTGTCCACTTGATCCACAGTATCCTTGTTGATTTGTTCAACAGCACCCTCTACTAATGAGTCCAATGCAGCTTTATATTGAACAAAGTCCACAATTTGATTATCATGCTCATTTTGATTGAGAAAGTTTAGGGTCATGTCAAAAATATTGTAACTTTCCCTTGTTTCAGTAAAACATGTTGCCAAGGAATTTGTAATATTATGCTTTTTGCACTCATTCAAGAAAACCATTAAAACATTTGGATCCTTTGGTGGGAGTTTTATTTTCTTACTACCATCAAAAATGTCCTCCGCCTTTATTGGGTTCAACCGCACTGTAGATAAATTAGGCTTCCTCCAGTAACATTCAACTGATGTTGATGGTGGCTCGGTACTTCGTTTATTCAGCCAAAATAAAAAAACTAAAGTGTGTTTGCATCCACCTGCCGATGCTGCACACCCATCACAAGATGTCTTTGTTATCTTTTCCTCACTTTCTTTTATGGTGGCTGTCACTATGTACATAGTGGCTGGTTTTCTGGTACCACTTTGCATCTCAAGAAGCATTCCGACTGCATTCTTTTTAATTCTACGTAGCCCACTGCTGAGTCGACGTATGCGTTTCTTGAAGATCTGGACAAAAAAAACAATTCTTTGTTAGAGATAGATATCCAGGTAGGAATGAGAGGAAATATATATTTTTTTAAAAGACAATGAACAGCATACTTACAAAATAGCTTTAGCACCTCTAATTTCAGCGATATTATGGTTGTCGCTACAGGTCAAGTACTCTAATATCATGATATTTTCAACATTAGGCAGATTCCTGGAATCTGCCTTTACAAATTCATTCATTGATGCAAAATTTTGGCGACTTGTTTATTTATTAAAACTACCTACTACTTATTTTTTATAAGTAAAAACGAAGATGTTTGTATTTTTTCACGTAGCTAATTTCAGTTATTCCTAATTGTTGTATTTTAAATATCAATTCCAGCCACTAATACACTACTCGAACAAATTACGTTTTACGCGCGATCACAATCGTCAAATGTGTCATTCTGACTTTGACATATCCGCCATAGATTAACCTAAACATTTATAGACTTTATCTAAAAATAGTTCGCAAGCAAGGAGTTCACAGGTATGCCAGTGACGTCACTGAACGGACCGAAAAACGACGTTATTTTATTAAAAATATCTGTAATCCTTTTATTTTAAAATCTCTGTCATAGAAAATATGATTATTGAGACAATTATCCCCAAATGGTTTTCGATTCAGCCCTCCAAAAAAAAACTTGACATACCGAATTGACACAATTAAAAATCAGATAAGTGTGGTTCATAAAATTTTATTCATTTCATGCCTTGTCGGAATACGCACACATACATACTAAAACTCACGACCATATTCCTCTCAGGGTGATCAGAAACCCTACTTAAACCACAAACTATCTTTTAAGTTTGTATTTGTAGCAAGATTTGTTGTCTGTTGACTTCTGTAATTTAATCTTCACAGTTATTACAAGTAAATATTTTAACAAAGTTACTTTGTAACAGAAACAAAATTGAATTATAAAGAAAATATTATCTCGGTACCATTAACAATTTCCTACTCCAATTATTGTCAGAGCAATATAACTTCAGTTCAGAACTTTATTTAAATTAATCATATTTTCAACAATCTGGGGGCACGGTAGTGCCCCCACCAAGTCGAGCAAAAAAGAGGCACGGCCGTACCATCCTTTTTTCGAAGTAGTTCAGGCCATTTTCGACCCCCTATAACTTCGTTGTGGATAAAACTAAAAGCCTGAATTTTCAAGAACAAGCATCGTTTAACCACAGTAAATTTTAAATTTCATTCAATTTGAACCAGTAGTTTAAGAATAATAACTAGTCAAAGTTCCTTAATTTTGTCACTCACTGATGACGATCATCAAAACTCTAAGGCAGCTAACTAGCAGACATAGAAGCTTCAAATTTAGAATACAAAGTGTATAAATCAAGGAAAAATTTAAATATACCTCAATTTCGGTCCAGTTTTCTAGGTACACGAACTGCATAAATATCTTTGTAATTTCATCACTACATAGTATAAAACAAAGTCGCTTTCTCTGTCTCTATGTCCCTTTGTATGCTTAAATCTTTGAAACTACGCAACAGATTTTGATGCGGTTTTTTTAATAGATAGAGTGATTCAAGAGGAAGGTTTATATGTGCATTGCACCCGTGCGAAGCCGGGGCGGGTCGCTAGTATAAATATTTATAGGATTACAAAGTCACATTTGCAGTGAATGAATTACCGGTATACGTAAAACATAATACTGGAATAATAGGTGTAGATAGGTACCAAGATTAGATAATGCATCTCACAACTTTTTACGGCAAAAGAACTGAGTTGCGAGACTTGGTTTTTTACAAGTTATATTTTTGATGGCATTTATATATTTTATTGATGACAGACGAATTAATTATTACAAAATGATAGATTATTACATTTATAATGCAGAGTGCCCCAACAAACGTCCATCCAACCAAACTTTAGCATTAATACAACTATTATAAAATTAACATTCTTTGGAGAAGATCTCAAGAGACTTTTCAACTTGTTGTTTAAATTAAGGTAATACAATATTTTTTGAAATTACTTTGAAATCCATCATTTATTCTGTCTTTAAGTATCTGTATCTTTTATTCGAAAGTTACTTGTAAGAGTCTTTTAAGTTAAAAGCATCTGGATTCGAACCCAGACCGTCATGAATCAAAGCCCACCTCTCTACCACCACGCACCATGAAAGCACTCGTTTCATGGTTATACCTTCACCATCGTCATAACTCATAATGTTAAATGGAGCGTACAACCTTATACATACAGATCAAGCAGTATTGACACCCAATGTTGTCAAGAAATAAATAAAAAAAGCTATGTGCATACAAATACATTGTTATGAACCCAAATGTAAGCTACAAGAATTTTTGTTTTGGAAATTATTCAACAACGATATACAAACATTATGACATCCATGGTCGAACCGGAATTAGAACTACACTTAAAAACTTTCGCTATGGAACTAACATCGAGAAAAAACAAACAGCTGTGTCATACATTTGAGTCAAGAACTGCAGTTTTGTATGAAACATCCCTTTTTTTTTCTTGATGTTGGCTCCATAGTGAAAGTTGTTCAGTTCGTTGATCTGAAGCCCCTTAAGTGTTACTAGGGTGTTTTGTTACACCCACGGAGTTGAAAAAAAGACGGACGTAATCTCGTCTAATTAGGAGTGTAGCACCCATTTATTTTTGTGTGCGTTTTGACGAGCTGTCACGCGGTACATAATGGTGGCGGTATAGGACCTGCGCCTAGAACTAGTGCATCTGCGTGAGTGTAGGTCCCTTGTAGAACAAACGAAAATGTAGGACCTTGCATGCTTCACATCTTTTAGTGTCACATTACGTCCGTATTTTTTTCAGGTCCGTGGTTACATCCTGTATAATCAGGATTCAAATTGCATTGACTTTACAACCTACTTGACTTTAAATCTATCGCTCTCTTTTCATTCTTTAAAAACTCTCTCATTGATCTTCTCAATTTATTTCCTATTTATGATGACCTAAATAATCTATCTTTTTTATTTTATTGTCGCTACTGCTTGCTATACGGGTACCAACGAATTATCTTGAAAAACACAAAATTTACGAAAAATTGCGAACGCAATATTGAGGTTGTGAATCGAATTACTTTTAACAGTAGACTTCACGTACAGAAAGGAAACCAATAAATTAATTAAAACAATAAAAATATTAAACATGAAAAAAATTCAGGATAAACAAGGATGACAAAACATTCTTGAGAGTGATGACATAGCAGTTTGTAGTCATTTCAGTAAAATACATTTTTGGCAGATACAACTGACATGTAATAAGTGATATTGTTTATCGAATTTCTACGTGCATTTTAATTCCAGCCAACCTTGTTGTTTTGTGGTCAAGCATCTTGGTCGTGATGCGTAGCTGGTGTGTGTGAGCTGCATTGGAGCTCCCAGAAGGGAGTTTCCTTTCTGTTCTGAACAGTTATTTAGTGCTGTCTGTGTAGGATTTCCATCGGATAATAAGAGGGGGGGGCGTAGGTTAGGAGAGGGGGGAGGGAGGTAAATGACATCCAAACGCCATTTGCATTTTGTTCGTTTATGTAGAAAAAACAGACGATTATTTTAAACAAATCGAAAAGTAAACTGCGTTTTGTTTTTATTACTTTGCGTTAAAAGCTTTTTTGATTAACTCATTTGTTTTTATGACTGATTGGATTTATATACGATGTTAATATTTAATATTAGCTTTAAGTTCACGAATAAGGGTGAGTGAGAGAGGGCTATACACAGGGTCGGACTTGCACTTGATACCGGCCCGGGCATTTAAGGGGTTACCTCGTGGTTTTGGGTAACTTTGCAACCATTTTATTCTTTAACTATGACACTTTTTGAGCTGAAAAATAAACTGAACCATCTACACGATATGAGAAGTGATGTGGTTTTTCTAGAAATCGATTTAAATGAATAGAAACGAAATTTTATATAATTGTAATCGGAAGAAAATAAAAATTTACAATATTGTTCACAACACAATTTAGAATGATGCGGTTTTCTGACTTTTTCGAAATTAATAAAAAATCATCAAATTTTTCAAAGAAAACAGCTAAATTCTGACGGGAGCCACGCGCTCGATCACATCGATTAGTATGTAGAGTCGTGGTCCAGGGATGATACGCCTTAAGAGACCAGCCCTCCCAATCTGACGAGGTCCAGACAGGCAGCAAGCGAAGCGAGCTCGAGGTTTTACTGCAATATTAATAGTTGTAACATGAGGTAAAATCAGGAGCGAATGAAGTGAGCTCGACATTTTGCTTCATTGGAGCTTATGCCGAAGTCAAATTGATTTCTGTTCCCCATAAATAAACTATTAAAAAGATCCTGCCTTGTCTCTAATAAGAATGTAATTAAAAAAAAATCAGTTGACCTTGTTTTTAATAATTGTTCCTTTTTAATTATTTGGATCATAACTGTATTTTGTGTAAAGAAAATATGAAAGCATTAAATAAAAATAATGACTGAGTCCCTGACTTCAAAAGTCAGAAAACCGTGTATTGGGAGACAATATAAATGATTATGATTATTTATGAGGCGCTCGAATGGTAGAAAGATCGATAGGGTCGGACTAGTGGCCCGCGGGCCTGCCGACAGGCCCACCTGAGCGGCGGCGGCCCACTGGGCATTTGCCCGGTTAGCCCGTATAGCCAGTCCGGACCTGGTCATACACCATCACACTAGCCCAAAGCAGCTTAGCCAGCAAGTTTGTTGTCAACTTGCTATCAGTGAATTTTCAAGCTCAGACTAAGCTTATCGAATACTGTTTAGCGTGCCTTTTAAAGTACGTAGACGCGGACTAACTTTCGTGGACTAAGTTTAGCGGACTAAGTTTCGCGGACTAAGTTTCGCGGACTAAGTTTCATACAAAACTGCTGTACCAACTCTACTCAAATGTATGGGACAGCAGATTTTTTTTTTGTGATTTCAAAGTTGGATCCATAGTGAAAGTTGTTCAGTTTGATGGTCTGAAGCACCAACGGCTCCAACAAGGCTTTTCTACACCCTGTATTGTATAGCCTTATCACTCACATCATACTACGGCTGCTTGTCATATTGTACCGACGCGAGACGGTAAGCGTGGCTTGTTCTCTCTACCTCTCTCTATCAAACGCTTACCTATTTCTCTTGCTAGCCCGTTTGGATGAAGTGTCGACGGTGTGGTAACACAGTAAAACTGGGTGTAAAAATTTGTAAAGAATAACTTAAAAGACTAAGCAAATTTTCGTACGAATCAATACAAATTTTCTTATAAACCCTTTTATCCGCTTTTGATAAACGAGGCTTCACCCCATTCATCTCTGTCGGGGGATAATGTTGTAGGTACCAAATTATATTTTGACACGCTTGGTTGGTTTGATCCCATACCAAAAGTTGTTCAATTTGATGGGTAGACTCTTAGTTTAAAAGGATGCTAATGATATCAATTTCACCCTGTATTATACTGTTTGGTAGACAGGTAGGTTTAACTTTTCATATTAAATTAGGTTTTTTTGAATAATTAGGGTTCTGTAGTCTGACAAAGTATCCATATAAGGTCGCTCAGATCATCGTCAGTTTGTCCTAGTCTGTAGCACTGTCATTCCTTCGTACCGTATAAAGATGAATTTTTCGTCTATCGTAACTGGTTACGAACCTCTGGTTTCGTAAGCGGCCAAAGGGTCAAACTCAGTGATTGCCATCTACTAGAGAGAAGATATCGTTTCAGCCATGAAGACACTAGGTATGACTATAACTCTAACACAAGTGTGTCTGTAGGTAGTATCGCGGACTTTTCCGCCTGATCACTTAAATTTTTTTTCTCGCATTATTTCGCTCATTATTTATTCATCATCATCAGCCTATCATCGTCCACTGCTAAACCTAATACTAACATAGTTTATATAAGTATGTTACTAATAAAATTAATCATGGTTAATTAAATAAATAAATTATTATTATTATTATTATAGGCCTCTCCCAAGGCGCGCCACAAAACTCTGTCCTCGGCCTTCCTCATCCAGTCGCTACCCGCTACTTTTTTTAGGTCGTCTGTCCAGCTGGCAGCAGGGCGTCCCACACTACGCCTGCCAGTTCGCGGTCTCCACTCTAGAACTCTGACACCCCATCGGTTGTCAGTTCTTCGGCAGATATGACTAGCTCATTGCCACTTCAGCTTGCTAATTTTCTGAGCTATGTCAGCCACTTTAGTTCTGTGACGCATTATTTATTGCCTGGATACTATTCATTCATTGGTCTATTCATCAATAGGGCAGGGCTTTTATTTTTAGTATGCAAGCAAAAATGAGCCTAGTGGTGGTCAGGCGGAAAAGTCCGCGATAGTACTTTTGATCTAATTTAATTTATATGCAGAGTGCTCGGACGCTACCAGATATACCAGACTTGGCTGAACAAAAACTTGCAATTAATCAATGATATTGGACATATTTTCCCGTATCGCTGAACATGACAAAGTATCGAGGACATTGTTTATCATTGTGATGTATTAGACAGCATAAATATTCATTGATTAATTTACCCAATAGGTATGTTACGAGTTATTTTCATTGGAGGCATTTTGTTTCTTTCTAATTCGGAATTGAAGTGAAAAAGATAAATGTTTGATTAAGCACTAGCAAATATTAGGCTGACGATGATGATCATGATGAAATATTTACCTTACCTATAACCTCATGAATAAATATCCCTACAGAACGAAAGCTTCATTCAAGCGGCCGCTGTGTGCGGTGCACACACGCACGCACGTAAGAGATCGTACAAACAGGTATGCATATCCCCCGGCTGTATGTGTGTGTAAACCAGTTCGAATATCCTCTTACGCGCACTATGTAGATAGTATGCAGAATGAAAGGAAAATAATCATTACCCTTTAAACTAAATACTCTACTCAAACCTGTCAGCGCAAAAAAAATCTGCTGTTCCATACTAAACTGCAATAATGTTGATTTTTTTTTCGTTCTGCCAGGGTTGCTACCATCGTAAAAGTTGTTCAGTTTGATGGCTAGAGTATTTGGTTTAAAGGTTAATGATATTTTCCTAACACCCTGTATAGAGTGCACCGATAGCGAGCGTTTGTATGAAGCTTTCGTTCTGAATTCTATGTAATTAATTACATAGAATTCACAGGTGTAGATGACACGTTAATCATGGATTTTCGCAAAGAAACGCCTGTTTCAATAAATTACATAGAATTCTCAAATAGTAGGTAGGTACCCAAGTAAATTTTATTGTTCAAATTTTTATACGAGTTTAAATCCGATGGGGCTTCATTGTTTTTCAAGTCTAAAAAGTAATCAATTCTGAAGTATCAAGTCGTTTCCCTCACAAAGATCTCAAATAACAGCGTTCCAACCCTACACGATCTTTAGTGGAATAGTTTCAAACATAGAAAGCGTTTGTTGCTCTGTGTGAGAGCACAATAGACACATCTATATATGTACCACAAAACGACACATTCTTCCTCATATTGTTTCGTCTGTGGCGTATTTCCTATTTTTAGTTCAAAAGATAACATCTAATCCTGAAATAAGCAAGGTTTTGTAGTTTTCACGGTCCCGATCCTAAAGGGTGCCAACGGGATTATATTATTAAGCCTACGTCATCCGTCAGTCTGTCCTACATTTAAAAAGCTGAATTTTTCACGTAATTTATGTGTTATTGATAATAATCACCATCTCCATCATCATCAGCCTTTACAGTACAACCCACTGCATGGCACAAGCCTACCCTTAAGAAGGGTATGTGGGCGTTAGTTTACCATGCGTGCCAATCAGCATTGGATTGGTGGACCATACATACGCATCCGAATTTTTCAGCGTATGCAGGTTTCTTTACGACGTTTTCCTTCACCGATTGAGAGCTGCAGTCGGTATTACGTATATAAGCAAGAAAAACTCATTGATGGCATGGAATGTCGTCCACGCGGATTCGAGTCCGGCCCCTTATGACATGAGTGAGTGTCTATAACTTTCCGCAACGCGCCACCAATACTCTCGAGCTAATATTACATCTAATTTTCGCGTGCGCACATCAGACTTGGACAAAATGACCTCTCCTCGCACATCAAGATCAAGACCGGCGAGAGTCCTAACTGTATACAATACTAGTGTTTTCCCGCAACTTCGTCCGCACAAATTATTTACCAGATTTTAAGGGTCGGCACTACCCTAATCGGGCAAAACAGGGTTCGGCGTTCCGACTTTTGAGGATAGTAAATAGCTATATTTAGAAACAAAATTAAGACCATCGCTTCTCTAAAAGATGAAGTACAAGATGAACAAAAAAAATTTCAGTAAAATTGTGTAGTTACATCAGAAAGTAATCGAGAATTTCATGAAAAACACTAGAATAGCACTGCCGCGTTCCGAGTCCTGTGATTTAGTGAAACAAAATAAAACAACAAAATATATTTATAATCAATGGCAAAACATCAAAGAACACTTTAAACAAATCAGTTTTTCGATACGACTTCTAGTTTTTTTGCAATTTGTTACCAAAAATCACATATTTTTTTAGACGTTTTCTTCATACAAATTACTATGGGCCGTCAATCGTTCGAAATCATTGCGAATAGTCCGGTGACCGGCAACACCCAACCCTGTCTTAGAAGATTAATGAACAATTCAATTTTTAGCTAAAGTAGGCAAAGTAACTTATAAAAAACCGGGCAAGTGGGTGTCGGGCCACATGCAGTGTAAGGTTCCGTAGTTGCCCGTCACGATAATTATGTGGACTTAGAAGTGCATTTTATAAATTGGTCGACTATTACTCGTAAATTTTTGTCTCCTTTATTATATTAGAATAACTGTAAGTTTATTACTATTGTTACTAGCAAACTAAGGATTGATAATCTGAAATTATCATCATCATCGTCAGATATGTTTTAAATAAGAATGGAATAAGAGTGAATTCTGTACCGTAGTAGGTGACTCAAACGATTGACTTCGAAAGTCATTTGCACGACAGAATTTTGCGCGAAAAGACATTGCGCGACACAAAGGAATTTCACAAAAGTTACTGTCCGGTCACTGTTTGGTAGTTTTTGGTTATTTTGGTAATTTATGGTAGTTTTTGAGTCTTTCGGTAGTGTTTGGTAAATTTTCGTACAAAAGTAACCAAAAAGTTATTTTGGTAGATTTTCGTACTTTTTGGTAGATTATTGTTATTTTGGTAGATTGTCGTACTTTTTGGTAGATTATTGTTATTTTGGTAGATTGTCGTACTTTTTGGTAGATTATTGTTATTTTTGTAATTTTTCGTACTTTTTGGTAGTTTATGGTTAATTTTGTACTTTTTGGTTCATCTCATTTCATTTCATTTATTAACCTTAAATTGTAGGTAGGTAGGTACATAAGTTACAGATGGTAAGTACCTACAGAGTACCTATTAGTCACACTACAACATAATTTATAAACATTAAGAAAAAAACAGATTTAAACAATAGGTGCCAGACAATAACTTAACTATCACCTTTCAGTACTACAATTTCAACATTTCATTTACAACGACTCATTCTGAAAATATGTCTGTTCAAGCCTAGGCTATTCTCAACATTTGAGTTATACAGAGAGGCAAAAGTTCTGAGTGTGCGCCAGATCTATATTCTACTAACTGTGCTAAAACAGCATTCGTCGCTCACCTACAGGAGCGACTATAGAGATGGTAGTGTTCGTAGGTATTATACGGTTTGCAGGGTTGGACAGTGTAGAACTGCCTTTGCTCAACGCTTCTACGGTTATCGCGGACCAAATCTGTACAACCATGCAAATAAAATTCTTAATGTGTACCACCATCACAAGTATGAATGTAAGAGGATTATTACCAACTGGCTCCTTTCCCTGAATTATACAGATACTGAGAACCTCTTACTTAGAGGATTATGTTGCAGAAAACCTTTAAATATCTACCTGTTTTAACTCAGTGGCAAACTCTGACGAGTTTGACCGATTCCAAGATGCTATGCCATCGTAGGACTAAGTTTAAAGCGGTCAAAAACGTGTGATGCAACTTTTCTTTAGATTCTTTATTGTACACAAAGCAACCTAATTATGAGCAATCTGTATACACATCCATCCTCTTTCATTCTTGCAACAGTGATATGGAACACTCACTAACTTAAATGCACGTACACACTGTCACACACCACACACCCACCCCCCCATATTTTCACACACTCACACACTCGTACACCCACACAGATTTTTATAGTATTTTCCTTTAAATTTTAGTTTTTTATCTTCACCATACTTGATACGAATTATTGTTAATGGTACCTAACTGGTAAACATGTTCCTTTAATGCAAAATTAAAAGAAGGGGGGCCTGGTGATTTGTTTTAACAGGTTTTACATCTCAGTTAAAACCTTTCTCAAACACCAGTCTCCGCAAACTTTGAATTGATTTGTATACTGTACCTATATTAGAACTATTGTTGGGACCTAATAATTTATATACAATGTACCTAACGGGATACCAAAAATGCTGTAAACTGTTTGTGGTGACAAATAAACATTTTTTCATTTTTCATTTTCATTTTCAATTAAATTAGTTAAATGTTATAAAGTCAGTTCAATGTGATTAGTTAAAAATTATAATAACCTTATTGAGGTACAAATAATCGATCAGCAACACATTTTTTTACTCAGATGTTTGTTTACTTATACTGAAGAAACTAATTAAAGTCATAGGGACACTGTTCGATTAATAATTCTTTTACCTTCTTCAGAAATTTCTTGTCGGCTTTAATGTCATCTGCACAGCTAGCATGCCGCAGTGATACAGTGCTATCACACCTTAGCTCTCTTTCAATTTGCGTGCGAACGAACGAGATAAAAGACGCGATACAGCCGTATCACGTGCAGCATACTAAGAGTGCAAGTATTTTACTATACACAAGAACAGTATTCGACTTTATTTTGTAGTCCTTTGCATCGATGCTAGTCGGTAATTTGGTACCAGTAGCTCATTTTTGCGAGTTACATTTAATCTCTTGCTACGGAATACTACGGGGTATCGTCTCACAATTTTGCACAGATCGAGGATATATACAAAGCTGTCACAGTGAGTAATTTAAAGTCAGTAAACAAGGATCGGCATGACACCCTTACTGACTGAATTCCGCTTACGATTCGAATGCAACTCTTTTGCAAAACAAATATTTTATTTATGTCAACAGACCCACCCCGTACCCACACCGTCTGGTATATGGCGCTGACGTCCCTTTAAGACGATAAAATATATAGATTAAAATTTCGCCGTGGCTTGCGGGGCGACGACAGCTCTGTTGGAGTAGAGCATGCCCCGGATAGGCAGGTCGTGGGTTCGAATCCCGCTCGCCGCCCGACTTTTTCAATCTTTAATTTGATTAAGCTAACATGGCATACATGTAAAATAATAAAAAAAAATTATCTTTAAAATTACTTCTTGTTAATATTGCTGTGCCCTTTCAGGATTCATGTACCCACTTTAGCTACTAAGTAACACCTATATGTTCTTGTGTCGCACAATGTCCTTCAGCGTGACTAAAATTACTGCTGAAATCTACCAAAATCTACCAGTCCTGTTTCAAATTCTACTTAAATTCTACCAAATAATATTTATGTCGTTACAGATGGTCAAAATTTAATATTTGTACAAAATATTATAAATTTTATCTAAACGCTCATCATTACACATGTTATTTTCGCATTTTTGTATAATTTTTATTGGTTTTTATCACTTTGTAACATGGATGCTTCAATTTTCAAATAAATATTAAATTAGGTCGTCCCTATGCAAGTTTAAATTTAGTACAGTTTTCTGTGTCTCATAAGCAGAATCCGAAATTTTGGTAGCACCTTTAATAATGTCAAAGGGATTGCACGTTTATCGACTTCCGATTGTGTCGATATACGGGTATTTTTTTGTCACTGCGGATAACTCCAGCATGTATTCTACTCATCAAACTGAACAACTTTCACTATGGAGCCAACTACAAAAGAGCGAAAAAAAAAATCTGCTGTCCTATACAAAACTGCAGTACCTACCTACATATTATTCGACTCAAATGTATGGGACAGCTGATTTATTTTCGCTATTTTGATTTTCGATACATGCTGAAGTTATCCGCTGTGATATGAAATATACCCGTATATCGACATTATTGGAAGTCGATAAACATGCAATGCCTTTGACATATTAAAAGTGCTAGGTACCAAAATGTCAACTCTGCTCAGAAGCCCTCTTTTGTAAAAAAAACAACATTAGGCGATATGATTAATATTTGCTGTTCTAGAAGTGAGTTCGGTGGCGCGTTGCGAAGAGGACTCTCAATCAAGAGGTCCGAGTTCGAATCCGCACGGACAACATGCCACGTACCAATGAGTTTTTCTAACTTATGTACGTATTACCGACTGCTCTCAAATGGTGAACGAAAACATCGTGAGGAAACCTGCATATGCAGACGAAGAAATTCTGATGTATATTATGTGAAGTCTACCAATCCACATCGGGCACGCGTGGTGGACTAACGCCCAAACACCCTCCTAGAAGGTAGGCCTGTGCCCTGCAGTGGGACGTATATAGGCTGATGATTATGATGATGATGTACTAGAAGTTCCGGAAAACTTGCAAACCCTGCAATCGTTTTCTCAGCCATTTGTATTGCCAGCTTAGATTTTATTAGACGGAATCTTTGCATTTTTAAATACATAAAATTTTCGAATACCCAATTTCTACTAAGATCTACTAAACAATTTTGCCCTAAATCTACCAATAAAGAAGAAATCTACTAAAAGTGGTCACACTGATGTCCTTTTGCGCAAATGTTTTTGAAGGCAATCGTTCCAGTTACCTACTGCAAAATTTACTTTTATTCCGTGCTTAAAATATTATATCTGACGATGATTATGATGATAAAAGATTACAAACCCTTAGTTTGATAATACCTAAACTTATAATAATTTCTTTATTTTGTTAAAAGTTTTAATTTGTTCTGTTATAATAAATTTAAGTTTTTTTTAAGCCTTAGTAATACTGTGATCTAATTAGTTGGAACCCATCCTATCCTACCACCAGGGGTGATCTTTGATCAGTCACATTATAGGTCCATCACGCACGGTACTGTACTGTTGCTGTAAATATCAATTTTGACCTACGGCTCTCAAATCCAGATGCTGCAGGAGTATTTCCACGCACAACCAAACATCCAACATTAATTTAATGTGGTAAAATCTGCCTTCCGGGTAGTAGGTACCCTAAATTCGGTCGGACCTACGAACCTGCCAGGATAGGGTCGGCCGACCAGACTTTTAGTCCTTACTAATTGGCCTCTAGACCAACAGACTAGTTACGTCCTTTAATTCAACGAGGTAAAATGTTGTGTCACCAGGTAGGGTTCACTTTTTCCTTCACACCAGTAAACATGCCAGCCAAGCTGCGCCGCGCGCTGCAGCCGACCAAGTTTTTTGCAAGAAATTCATTACCAAAAGCTATCAAATGGATTTGTTCATTAATCTTATAAGATAGGGTTGAGTGTTGTCGGCCACCGGTCTATTTCTTTTGACAGATATGTCAAACGGGCCGTAGGTAGTGCCGACCCTTAAGTCAGATCATAAGCTATCAAACAAAAAAAGTTTCATCAAAATCAGTTCAGTAGTTTTTGCGTGATGCGCGGACAAACAAACAAACTAACAATTTTGTCAATAGATGGCGCTGCATGTCATTTAAATCGCGCTATCGAGTGTTATTTGAATTTATATGAAGTGAACCGCTACTTTTTTTACGTTTTTATAATAGTTAAGATAATAGTTAAGATACACTGTGACTATACAACGGAACGTAAATACGCATCTCGTGAATTCTCGTGGTATGTCAGAACCGCAAATGTAGCGGAAGTGGAGCCACAAAACTTGATACGAGTCAATAGGTCGCGTAATGCGGCTGCCGGGACTTATTGCTCTGGTGAAGGATTTATCTGAGCATTTATCTTCGGATTTGTTGCCTTGTTGATAGTTGTACGAACTTGTGAGAATTGGGTAGGCGGGTTTGATTTTAGATGGGTGATTGTTGAAAGAATCGAGGCGCTCGCAAGCGCAGTGGAGGTTTGTTATTGAAAACGATCACTGGGGTGCGTTCAGAACCTACGCCCAGAGTGCACCCCGAGTGCAACTTTTCGCACTAATGCCGTTCCGAGGCTCGGTGAAAAGCGTTCTACCCATAAGAGCGAACGAGAAGAACAACCGCACCCAAAGCCCCAAAGGTTCTGAACGCAGCCTTAAGTTAGTTACACGATGGTTTGTCATGTCATACACTTCATTTATTCTATAAAATACTCAATTCAAAACCGGAGCGCATTTTACAACAGGTAAAAGAAATTAAAATTTATACAGGGTGTTTAATGCGTAGAGTGGAAGCTTCGGACCATCAAACTGAACAACTTTTTCTATGGAGCCAACTTTGAATCTGCTGTTCCATTGACGTCTCTAGTTACTCGACCCAAAAGTATGAGATAGCTCCATAGTGAAAGTTGTTCAGTTTGATGGTCTGAAGCACCTCCTGTAGTATTTACTAGGGTGTTTTAATATACCCTTTATATTCACGACCATAATCTGTGGCTAAACTACAACTGTAGTCATATTTTTAGCCATGTATCTTATTTATCAGCTACAAAACTACCACGATACTATAAGGCCTCAGTCATCCATCACTGTATTCCCAGAATCAGGGAGTAGTCAGAGATATTATAAATATAGGTACCATTAGTTAGAAAATTCATAATTCACAAGCGATTCCCGCAATTTGTCCAGTGTGACAGGACGTAGTGAGCCAATTTTGACACTATACACGCCCCTCGAAATTAAAGGCCTCCGCTCATTGCAGCGATAATATCGAGCGATATTATCGCTGCGATTTTGCAATAATTGTTCTGAGTACATTTTGTATGGGGACGCGCTCGATCCCACACACTGCCGCGATATCTTGATTGATTTGAGATTGATCTGTTATTCGGACGTTGAAGTAAGCGGACGTGCACTTTTTAATAAAAACAAACATTATTATTTATTCAATTAGTGTGACCTACTTTTGTGATGTGCTTGTGCGGTATTTGTACTTGAAATAGACAGCTGGTATGTTTTGATTGGTACAAGTGCATATTATTTAAACTATACTATGGATGGAAGTCCTTTCGAACGAAGTGGCAGAATACGCCGCTCCCCCCCGCCCTCTCCTGCTCCAAGAAACACTTATGAGAATGTAGGCCCTATGGAAATTGTGACGACTCAGGAAATACAAAGCTGGATGACTTCTATTGAACAGTGTCTAAGTGAGGTCTGTTCTATAGCTAGTGAGGGGAAACTTAACTCGGAAAATAAGTTAAGAATTAACAATTTGTGCCGTAAAGTAGGTCATGGAACATCACAAATGGCTGTGCAATACCAATCCCTAAAGCATAAAGCCCTGCAAGCTCAACTATCAATACAGACCTTCAAAAACAATGATGAGCTAGCTGAACGACTCACGGAATTTAAGCAGACCATTCAGGAGACCTATAACAAGACCAAGGAAACTACATCTTTCGCGGAGATGGTAAAGAAAGGGACTAATAATTTTCTACGCCCTAACGCTCTCAGTTCTGTAGCTGTCTATCCCAGCGACAAACAACAAACAAGCGATGAGACTAAAACTTTAGTCCAAAAAATTATCTGTCCTGAGGAGATGAAACTGCACGTACGAGGGTTACGTAAGACTAAAAATGGTGGAGTAATTATTAGCACGGAAAAGAAAGGTGACATTGAGAAACTGAAGAAGACTTTTAATCAATCCTCATGTGGATTAACAGTGGATGAGCCCTCAAAGCGAAGACCAAGGATCACAGTTATGGGAGTTCCTACTTCATTACCTGAAAACGAGGTATTCAAATGTATATTCGAGCAAAACCTAGCCGAAAAAATGCCCTCCCTACTTCGGGAATCTTTCTTGACCTCAATTAAGCTAAGCCACAAATCTGGAAAAAAGAATACCGATTACTGTAACTATATTATAGAGGTTCCTGCTGATGTCCGCAAGGCTCTTATCACCGAAGACAGAGTTTTTATCAACTGGTCGTCATGCCCTGTGAGAGATTTCACTCTAGTAACAAGATGTTACAGTTGTCAGCAATACGGTCACGCCGCCAAGACCTGCAAAGAACCGAAACCAACGTGCGGCCACTGTGGTGAACTGGGTCACCAGATCGCCGACTGCGCTAAAAGATCCGAGTCGCCAAAATGTGCAACATGCATGCGATACAAAAAGCCCAGTAATCACAAAACAGGTGACACAGATTGTCCGGCCAAAAAAAATGCTGAGTACAGATACATCAACTCTTTTGATTATGAAGGCGCCTAGAGCGCTAAGAGTTTCTTTAGAGAACATTCTGTTTTGTTATTTAATTTATATTTTATTTTAACTTAATTAACTTTTGTTATGACGGAAGATCTAATTACTAACACCCCCATACAGACTGGACTCTCACACCCTTTTTCACTCTCACAAAAACACCCTACCTTACCTATAAAAATGTATGCTTACTTCATGTAAATTATAATATATTAATAATGTATAAATTAGCAGTTTTAGTATGTAGGTAAGCACTGTAAGCGACCGATGGCCACTTACACAAGCATCTTTGTATCTGTATACTTAGATAGCTTAGCGTGGTCATTGGTATGCTTAGGCTTAGGATAAATTCCACCTAAATAGCATAAATCTATTATAATAATAATAATAATAATAATAATAATATTTATTTATTCAAGTAACAATGACTCATAGTTAGTATGTTCTTATTCTATGTTAGTAGGAATATACACTGGAATAATTCAAATTGACATAATACGTCCGGACGCTTGGAGTGCAACGCTAGAAATGAGTCATCGCTGCGCCATTCCATATAATAAGTTCCCAATTTGTATTTTCTTGTGTTTTAAGTTTTTATTATGAATAAAAGATTTATTATTATGTGTCTTACGATCCGTAATCACGGGCAATTAAGTCCCGGACCTTTGGAAGGCGTGCATGGAGCCGAAGCCAACATGTAGAGGCCCGTTCAGAAGACAAGTTAATCTAAATGTAAGGGATACACATGGCGGATACCATCTCCGAGCGCACAACATGATACACACGGGGATGGTCCCCGCCAGGTGTAAAGACTATTGGAGTCCGGCGCTATGGCCGTGATGGAAAAATAAGGTCTTGGGCTATAGAGGTGAAAGTTGGATGGATGGATACTGGGCTATGGGAGGAGACTAACGGACGCCTGCCATGACAACTAGTCTCAAAATTGTAAATAGGGCAGGCGGTGACTCGCCAACTCGTCGAGTGGGCCCCATAAAACGGCCGCACGCACAAAGTGCGACAATGGGGCAACATCCCATTGAGCGGCTAAAGGTTGTCGAGAGGTGCGGCACCGGTTTCACCATCGCGGGGTTTACCCCCGTGAGCGGGTTTCCCCGTTATTACGCCATTACGTGCAATACACTTCCAACCTGGAGCATAGGTTCTTTGCTCTTGCGATTCCACTCTGGCCGGCCAATGAAGGCAAGCCAGAGGTAGGGGGGTGTGTTACTGTCTGTGGGGGTGTGTGTGTAAGCGCATGTCTGTATGGTCCCCCTGGATAGGGGTTCGCGGTGTCGCCACTCACCGTCAGCTCGCCACAAGCTGCCCCCGCGGGGTTATTATTATTATTATTATTTGTCTTACGTTCCATAATCACGGGCAATTAAGTCCCGGACCTTTGGAAGGCGTGCATGGAGCCGAAGCCAACATGTAGAGGCCCGTTCAAAAGACAAGTTAATCTAAATGTAAGGGATACACATGGCGGATACCATCCCCGAGCGCACAATATGATACACACGGGGATGGTCCCCGCCAGGTGCAAAGACTATTGGAGTACGGCGCTATGGCCGCGATGGAAAAATAAGGTCTTGGGCTATGAAGGTGAAAGTTGGATGGATGGATACTGGGCTATGGGAGGAGACTAACGGACGCCTGCCATGACAACTAGTCTCAAAATTGTAAATAGGGCAGGCGGTGACTCGCCGACTCGTCGAGTGGGCCCCATAAAACGGCCGCACGCACAAAGTGCGACAATGGGGCAACATCCCACTGAGCGGCTAAAGGTTGTCGAGAGGTGCGGCACCGGTTTCACCATCACGGGGTTTACCCCCGTGAGCGGGTTTCCCCGTTATTACGCCATTACGTGCAATACACTTCCAACCTGGAGCATAGGTTCTTTGCTCTTGCGATTCCACTCTGGCCGGCCAATGAAGGCAAGCCAGAGGTAGGGGGGTGTGTTACTGTCTGTATGTGTGTGTGTAAGCGCATGTCTGTATGGTCCCCCTGGATAGGGGTTCGCGGTGTCGCCACTCACCGTCAGCTCGCCACAAGCTGCCCCCGCGGGGTTATTATTATTATTATTATATTATCGAGCAATACTATCGCTGCGATTTTGCGATAATTGTTCTCAGTACATTTTGTATGGGGACGCGCTCGATCCCACACACTGCCGCGATATTATCGCAACCTGACGCAATCTCTTTCTACTACATTCAGTGGTGTGCGCATGCGTGACGCGAATCGCGGAATCGCTGCAGTGTGTAAGGTGTCGCGATATCGCTGTCGATAATATCGCTGCAATGTGCAGAAGCTTTAATGCACGTAACCTACGTGCACCCTGCATGCGTGCCTGCGTGCGTGCGTGTTTCACAAAACTTGCCAAACCCGATGTAAAATCGTAGATACATAACTTTAAAAACTCATTGGTAACTTCCACTGGTGTGCGTATGTATTTATAAATATAAAAGACGAGCTAAGAGTTGTGAATACATAAGTATTCCGTTCTTCCACATTTCAAACGGAACAGAAAACATTTTCGTATTCTCAGCCGATAGTAAGCTCCTATTTAAGCTACAAAACGACACAGAAGCTTACCATTTCGTACATACCTAGTATGTTTATGTATGTGTTTGAATACATAGTGTGAATTCAAATAGGAAATCCGTGACGCTTAGAAATACTCGTATTTGTACGTCGGCGTCGAATCCGCGTCGAAGCTCCGCATTCGCTCGCTACGTGTTGCCAGCTTATTTCATTTTCCTGTAACCTCGGGAGCGACTCATGTTGAACTGTAAACAGAGCAAGAAATACTACACACGAGAGTCACGTCCATAAAGTTACTAATAGAGTGACTGACAGTTGAGAGAGCGAGATGTACCTAGCGGCACCACTGTAGAAAGAGATACGTGACGCGAGGCAATAGAACCGTTTTTGGGGTTCTTATCGCAGGGTAAAAATTCGGTTTCCGTGAATAATTGCGAATCGTAGATAATTTTGTGAAATAAACTGGCACTGTTTGATTAATTTATCAAAGATTTCACGCTAGATTTAGAATTATAGATAGTGCTCGAATTTTCGCCTGCCGATAGTCTCCTGAAAACATCCAAAAACGGTTTCATTTGACAACTCATGTCAGTTCCTCTATTCCTGTAAGGAATAATAACTTTATGGTCACAACCATCAGATAGATATACCAGATGATTTTTTTTACCGTTTCCATTCTTTCATGGGTGGTTCAGATCGAACTGAAAAACTTTTACTATGGGAGTAAAACTAAAACAGCAAAAAAAATACAGCGGTTTCATACTAAATTGCCCTGCTCTCTCAACTGTGTGAGACAGCTGATTTATTTTAGGAATTCAAATTTGCTTCCATAGTCAAAGTTGTTCAGATTGATGGTCTGATCCACCCCTGAAAGTTCCGAAACGGTATAAAAAATTATTTGCTATACAAGGTGTTTCATAAGTAAGAATAAATTTTTAAAACTCTTAAGGGGGTTGTTTAGACCGTCAAACTGAACAACTTTCTCTATGGGACCAACATCGAAATCGCGAAAAAAAAAATTTATATCCCATACATATTTTAGCTCTAGTCGATTTGTAGAGTATGGAACATCAATTTTTTTTCGCGATTTCGATGTTGGTCCCATAGTGATAGTTGTTCAGTTTGATGGTCTACACCACCCCCTTAAAGGTTTATTTGTATTTTTGTAACACCTTGTAGATAAGATAGAAAAACAATTTGTTTTCATCAGTAACACACACATACCGCTTATTTTGTGCCTCTTGTTTTTTTCTCTCTGTATTTTACTGTTTATATTTTGGTGTAAAATAAAATGCATTTGATTGACGGATTGATAATATTACAGTTCACAACAAGTTTACAAAAGAATAATACAACATTATCATCGTTATTGGTCAGGCATCCTCAACGTCTCTGATGAGTTCATAATCATCGTATGTCAGATCGTAGCGATTTCTTACGCAATCGGATTCAGGGATGTCAACTATCATTTTCGAATAAAGGCCTCCGCTCATTGCAGCGATTTTATCGAGCGATAATATCGATGCGATTTTGCGATAATTGTTTCCAGTACATTTTTTATGGGGACGCGCTCGATCCCACACACTGCCGCGATATTATCGCAACTCTTTCGACTACATTCAGTGGTGGGGCGCATGCGTGACGCGAATCGCGGAATCGCTGCAGTGTGTAAGGTGTCGCGATATCGCTGTCGATAATATCGCTCGATAAAATCGCTCGATAATATCGCTGCAATGTGCGGAGGCCTTCAACAACTTCTGGTAAGTATGAATGATTAAATAGTCACGTGAAAAATACAATTCGATAAACTGTAATAATATTTAAAGGTCTGAAACCATGCCGGTTATCTCAGATGAATTCAGAAGTAACAGAGCCAAAATGAGACATCGCATTACAATCACTTATGCTGTAGTGGAAGTATTCGCATCGAGCTGATCATCTCCTTATAAATTCTGGTGTAGGCCCTTTATGATTTGTTTATTCGCTACTAAAGATCGAGCGTGTTTATTTTTCACAGCTCTGTGGTAATTCAAATCGTTTTATTTTCAACGTTACCAGGTTTGCCAATTTACAAGCAGAGTCGTCGTATTGACACAGTTTGATGAAATACGGGAGGCAATTAAAAACAAAGGGTGGCGTTATACTCTCATCATGTCAATCGTCGTCAATGGTATCGATTCGGTATTGCCACGACTTAACTTAACTAAATTTATTCCTGTCATTTTCTAACATTCGACTAAGAAAAGAGACAGAACACCAACAACTGACTTTAGTGCTGTCAAAGTGACGCTACACGCCCAAAATAAGATGGCATCATATTGCACGCCATCTTATTTAAGTCGTTTTTGGGCGTGTAGCGTCACTTTGACAGCCCTAAAGTCAGTTGTTGGTTTTCTGTCTCTTTTCTTAGTCGAATGTTAGAAAATGACAGGAATAAATTTAGTTAAGTTAAGTCGTGGCAATACCGAATCGATACTGTCATGCAAAATATGTATATTATTGTAAACTTTGCGTTTGTAAATATTTGAATTTTTTTTGGTATAAAGGATAATATGTGTAATAGAAGAAACAATATTATAAAGATCGTTTGGTCGTGGAATTTTTGTTTTATTTGTGCACGCATTAATTATGAATTAAAAACTATTGGACCGAAAAGAATGGGGATTTCAAAAACGCAAATGAAACCCTCAATTTCATCGCAATCGGCTCACTCAGTTAAAAGTTACATAGGTAAGTACCTATTAAAAATCAAGTACTAGAAAATTTTATATTGAAACCAGTACCTACAAAGCATAGTACCTATACAAAGTTCTATAATAATACAGGGTGTAAGCCACAGCCTAGCAAATACTGAAACGCTGATTTCAGTCCATCAAACTGAACAACTCTCACTAAAGGCTTTCCTCAGGACACGCGAAAAAAAATCAGCTGTCCCATACATTTGTGCCGAGTAGGTACTGATTTGTTTTCGCGTTTCGCGCCTACCTCAGGCTCCGTAGTAAAAGTTGTTCAGTTTGATGGTCTGAGTTCACCGTTTCAGTATTTGATAGACTGTCACTTACACCCTGTATAAAATAAAATGAATTTTTGTTTTGTTCTTATGTCTTATTTCTTCATTAAAAAATGTTTTTAAATAAAACATTTGTAGTACTTTCTCATTTTATGTAATTTAAAAACACACTTTTATTTTAGGAGCTTAATTTAATCATAGAAACTAATATTATGAGAGTAGAGGAACATCTTTTATGAGAATTATTTTATGTACTTGTTGAAGAAGCCAGGTAAAGTCGTTAAATGAAAGTAATAAAGAAAGTTATCTATTTAAACTTTAATCATTTATAAAATAAGCTTGTTCATGTGTGTGAGTGTACAGGATTTTTATATCACTGAGGATAACTTCAGCATGTATTCTACTCATCAAATTGAACAGTTTTCACTATGGAGCCTACATCGAAATCGCGAAAAAGAAATTAGCTTTCCCATACAAAACTGCAGTACCTATTCGACTCTAATGTACCGGACAGCTGATTTTTTCGTGAAAATGTATATGACTGTATTTCCCGGCATATGACAGGTTAATAATAAGTGATTTAGTTAAGCGGGAAGCGATCTTCCAGTGCTGCTTTCAATCGTATTTTTTTAATTCTTATTAGTTAGGTAGGTATTCAACATTTCAAAAAACAAGAATGTCACATTGTGTTTTCAATGTTTTCCATGCACAATGTTTCGATAAATTGAGAGACAACAATCATACAACATTTGTTTAATACACCACTAATTTTTAATTAGTAACGAGACTTTAAGGGTGTATTCAGACCGTGAATCTGAACAACTTTCCCTAAGGAACACGGGTAGACAAATTTTTGGACCTCCCATACAAAAGATCCCGGCCGTTAGATTTTCTATGGGAGGTCCAAAAAAAATCGCATTTTTCGACCCTTGTTTCTTAGGGAAAGTTGTTCAGATTCACGGTCTGAATACACCCTTAAAGTTTCGTTACTAATTAGAAATTTGTGAATTGTTAAGAAATTAAATAATGCACGTGCAGCCTCTGGACCCAGTATACGCAGCGGGCATACAGCGACCTACGTGTACAATATAACAACGCATTCAGGATACTAATGGGGTTGGCGCGGCATTGTAGTGCGTCGGGAATGTTTTCGGAGGCGCACACGGACGACTTCTACGCTATAATGAGAAAACGGTGCGCCTCCATGTTGGGCAGGCTCCGAGCCAGCACCAGCGGTCTCCTGAGCGTGTTCAAAGACCGGTGGGACTCACCGCTGTTGCATCACTGGGTGAAGCTCCATGCCGGGTTTTTAAAATAAAATAAAATAAAACCTTGTTGTAAACTAACACTAGTTTTTAAGATAAATGTATACTAACCCTTATATGGACATCTTGTCTGAAATAAATTATTTGAATTGAATTGAATACGATTGAGGGCATGCAGCCTTAGAGGCTCGCTACCTTCTTATCATAATTTACCTTGCATGCCTCTAATTTGCGATGCCCTAATCAACAGGGTTCATGTATAGGTCGACCAGAATCTGATGGCAAATAGGGAAATAAAACTTTAGAGTGAGTAACTCTGGGGTAATTTAATTAGGGCCCTTTACACACTGCAGCTTTTTGCAGCGCTAAGAGAATTGATTCAGTCGCGAAGCAGCATCGATGCAAACGCGCTACAGCATCGATGCAAACGCGATTCAGCCACGACGCAAAACGTTCGTAATATTTGGTCCGTCATTCGTCGACAGACTTTGTCGCAATGCATACGCGCGTCTGCATGCATACAAACGTGCGTGTGCATTGCTACAATCATTTGAATCGATACAAACGCCCGTGAAGAGATGCAGTCACGCGATTGACAAACGCGCGTTTTTATACCTGCAAAAAGTCCCAGTTTGTACGGGGCCTTATTTGACTCGACAGATGACAATTTGACACTACCATGTGAAAATCTTAATCTTAACTATTATAAAACCGTAAAAATCGTAAAGAATAAAAAAGTTGCGGTTCACTTCATATAAACTCAAATAACACTCGATAGCGCGATTTAAATGACTTACAGCGCCATCTATTGACAAAATTGTTTGTTTGTTTGTTTGTTCGCGCAACACGCAAACACTACTGAACCGATTTTGATTAAACATTTTTTGTTTGATAGCTTATGATCTGACTTAAAATCTGGTATATAATTTGTGCGGACGATGTCGCGGGAAAACACTAGTCTATACATAATACTTTACATGAAAGCAATAAATTAATTGAATTGAATAATTCTTGATCGTTTCTTGGTCGACAAAAGAAGAATTTCGTAAAAGAATTCATTTCTTTTACGAAATTCGTAAAGTTTCAATGTTAACTCGCCTGACTGCATAGATTGTCACTTGGACATACTGACAGATGCTCATCAATTTCGAACGAAGTTTTGGAAGCTATTATAACTTTTGATTGAGTGTAGCAATTTTTTCCGCGAGCGGTTGTTTTATTCGCGTGGTGTTCGCGAGGTTCACGTTTGAGCTTGCTACGAGGCTCTACCATCTTTTCTCAATTGTGTTTTTGCTCAAAAACCAATATTTGAGATTGGGACAGATATTTAATTTTAATTGTCTCTTGCATTTGTATTAGTACTGCATTTCCACTAGTGTCAAGTAGTTTGTTTTATCAATTGCGTTTTTTCTCAAAAACCAATCCTTTTTGTGGAAGTCCCAATCTCAAGGATTGTTTTTGAGCAAAAAACATAGCTGAGAAGAGATTGCAGAGCCTAATGGCAAGCCCAAACGTGAACCGCGCGAACACCACAAGACATAGACAACCGCTCGCGGCAAAACATGCAACGTGACTCCTTGTTATAGATTCTTCCACAAACTACTTGATATTGGTAAAGATAAATAAAAAAAAAGTATCCTTAAAGTGGTACCTATATAGTATTGGACTAAAGAAATTATAACGTAATATTTAAGTATACTATAGAATTGTAAATTGTAGAATTTTAAAATTTATAAAGTAAATGCTCTGCATGCCCTCTCTCAAATTAAATATTGTATGCTTATGGGCAGATCACAGAGCTATAACTAAAATACTGTTCACCACCTTTATATTACAGGTTTGAAGGTAAACACACTTATATTTTAAAAGAAATACAACAAAAGGGTCGTAGTCCGAGGCGCGTCGATTATTCAAAGAACTATCAGCGCGCCGTAGTCGAGGCCTCGGGTGAGCAGAGGGCCGGCAGCTACCTTGGGTCTGGCCATACAAAAAGGTAACGCTGCCAGCCTCCTGGGCATCCTGCCTTCCAGCGGTTGTTTAGTGAATGTTTTTTGTTTATCCCTTCGTCTGGCGAATTCCGCTTTGGGACAGCAATTTTATGTTTAAATATGGCAGCGTCCATTTTGATTATTTTGACGTGTCTGTCAGAGGCACGGCGGGGTCTATCTTTGTTCAATGATCTCCCATTGTTATGTGTTAGAGCAGGGCAGACCTAGTTTTACATGGTGAAATTTACGAAATTTACACGATTGATAGAATTGATCTATCCTAAATATCTCCCGCACCGGGAGAATTCCAGACAAGCCTTTACTTTGACTGAAAGGAGCTGGAGTTTGTGCCTACTGGTGCCTACCGTCCCGCAGCGGGACACTGACAGATGAGCCTATTTTTTTATGCCAGTAGCAGGAGTTTACCACATAAACTTAATTGTTACTGTGGTTTGCCACATTAGCAGAAATGTGCCAAACGAAATAGCATAACTTTTCTCTCTTCATTTTTGTTTCTTATTACCTTTTATTTGAAATAAAAATTCTCACATTATTTTTACAAAAGGGTCTTCAATTTGAATTCGCATCAAATGTTTAACAAAAAAGGCTTATGTTTACATAATACTGGAGGACTGCTCGCATACAATACACAAATCCGTAGAGAGTTGAGGGTTTAGGGCGGACGCAGCCGAGCGTTCCTTTGTTGTGGGCACATCACCGTCGTTACTGATTAGGCTCTGAATATAGGTCGACTGATCTTTGGATGCTTTTTAGATTTACTACTCCCACCTTATACTAGCATTATGGACAGATTTTTAGTCAAGTCAAAAAACAGCTAAATATAATTATGTTTCATTGTGTTTAGGCAGAGGAAAAAAGGGTGTTAAAAAAGTCAAAATTCAATTCCTGTGTTTTGGAAACACTATGCAATTCTGCTACTGACTGGCCGGCGTGTCGGATACATACTTTCGAACTTGCCACGACCCTCCATATAGACCATTTTGTTTTTTACTCGAATATGTTTTTGCAAAATATATTATGTTCTTGGCATTGCGATACTCCCAAAACTCGCTCCGCACTAGTAGAAATGCAGTGCTACAGTTGTTAGAGTACTAGAATTGGAATTAAAATTGATACAATACGACATAGACTTAAACTCTAGCGATAGACTTGCCCTTCCATAGAAGCAACATGTTCCACTTAAATGAGGTGTACGCACCTGATTAATGTTCCCGAGTTCACTTCGTCACTATGGCAATGACAGACCGCAATGTGTCATTTTGTGTTGTTTTGTGTGACATGATGTTTGTTTGAAAGAGCTTGTCTATCGCTAGAGTAATATGTCTATGCAATACGACTTATAAGTCGAACAGTAATATTGTAAAGATAATTATAGTCATTGAATGTCACAAATAATTGTTATTTTCGAAATTGTTAAAAGTACAAAATGATAAAGGATGTATGGGCAATATGTCATGACCCCTAAAAAGGGAATGAAGGAAAAAAGTTGTAATGTCACGGTGTACTATTCGCGCTATTTTGTGTTGTTTTGTGTGACATGATGTTTGTTTGAAAGAGCTTGTCTATCGCTAGAGTAATATGTCTATGCAATACGACTTATAAGTCGAACAGTAATATTGTAAAGATAATTATAGTCATTGAATGTCACAAATAATTGTTATTTTCGAAATTGTTAAAAGTACAAAATGATAAAGGATGTATGGGCAATATGTCATGACCCCTAAAAATATAAATGAAGGAAAAAAGTTGTAATGTCACGGTGTACTATTCGCGCTATTCGTTTTTATTGGAGAAAAAGGATTTTGTAAAATGATTTATAAGCTCAAAACAAGAGGAATACCTACAATTGATGTTTATTATTTACAAGAGTTTTATTGTAGGTACGTAGTTGGACGGAGTCTATAACACATAACCAAAACGCAATTAAAGTTTTTACTTGGTTAATTAAAGTTGGTTATTCAAATTAAGTAATAATTATCATTTTTTGACATATATTTTTTTGCCGCTACTACCGCATCGTAAGGTGTTCAATTGTTAGATACGGCCAGAAACTAGAATCGTGTATTTCTTCTTCCACATAACGTGCAGTTGTTTTGAGGTAACACCAATCAATGGGAGTAGGTACCTATTCATAAAGCGTCATAAACTAGAAAACTAACCAACTCAGTCGCCTATCATTCAGAGCCTAACTGTCGTGAGTGATGCACGCCACAGCGGAGATTGTTTCAATATAAAAACATTGTTTTGTTTTCTCTCTACCACGACGTATTACTATACAGAGCTGTGCAATATCAGGGGTAGTATTAAAGTACAAATTGTTTTTATTTCTATAAAGACAAAGACATTTTGTCTTTATTCAAATCCCGTAAGGGACAAATATTTGTATGATGAATACACAGACTTAAAAGAAGAACCAGACGTAATCTCGTCTAATCATGCACCCATTTCTTTTGTGTGCGTGCTGTCACGCGGTACATAATGGTAACGGGTTGTAGGACCTGCGCCTAGAGCTAGTGCATCTGTGTGAGTGTAGGTCCCTTGTAGAACAAACGAGATTGTATTACCTTGCATGCTTCACATCTTTTTAGTGCAATATTCGGTCCGTATTTCTTTCAAGTCCGTGGATGAATATGAATATTTGTACCCGAGTCATGGATGTTTGTATCTATACAGCACGGCTAGCATGCCACCCACGACAAAGCATTTAAACGAGAAAAACGTCATGCGCGCTCTTTTTGGCGTACGTAAAATAATAAAGATGGAGGCACATCTCGATTTTTGTCGTTGTCTCGGCGGTGGCATGCTAGAGGGGCAGGGGTGTATGGAAAAGTATCATTAACCTTCAAACCACAATACTCTACCCATCAAACTGAACAACTTTTACTAATGGAACAATACGATGAGAACAAAAAAAAATCTGCTGTTCCATACGTTCGTCGTCCAGGTATTGCAGTTTAGTATGGAACAGCTGACTTTTTTTTGCGTTTATAGGTTTGCTCCCATAGTAAAAGTAGTTCAGTTTGATTTCATTTCATTTCATTTATTTAATTCCATTAACAATATACATTGTGTCGGAATTACGCTTAATATTAGGTACATTACAAATTTACGCTTATTTTTAGGAAATTTTATATCATAGATTGGTAGAGTATGTGGTTAAAAGGTTAAGATACTTTTCCTAACACCCTCTATTTATGTATTCTACTATACCGTTATCTAGTCAGTAGTCACCATAATACAAGTCCAGGTTAGATTATGGTAGGTACTCTAAATGTGACTAGATAATTTGGGGATTGATACTCTAGATCAACATTCAAAATATCAACACCATAAGGTCAGCAAATCAAATGATCAACAGTTCAAAATCTCAACACTTCATAATATCAACAGTTCAAATGATCAACAATCAAAAAGTCAACAATAGAAAAAATGTAAGTACATTTAATTTAGCAACAATCCAAGAACTTGAGCCCGCTGCTGCGTTTAGGAACATAATGTCAAAAGCGCAAAATGACAAGTGGGTAGCAAAATGTCAAAAGCGCAGAATGTCAAAAGCGCACTTAGTCAAAAGCGCAAAAGGTCAAAAGCTCACAATGTCAAAAACGCACACCCTTTCATAGCAACATGTTCCACTTGAATGTGGTGGGAGCACCGCATTGATATTCCCGAGATCATTTCGTCACTATGGCAATAACCGACAGCAATGTGTCATTTTGTGTTGTTTTGTGTGACATGTTGTTTGTTTGAACGAGCTTGTCTATCGCTTAAGTCAGGCCAAGTAAGAGTATAATATGTCAGTGTATGTAAATGAATCAGTGACATATACATTATTTTACACCAAAATATAAACAGTAAAACACAGAGGGAGAAAAAACAAGAGGCACAAAATAAGATGTTTTTACTTATTTGTTTTTTTTATTTATATCCGTAGTTTTAATTTGGATTTAAAAAAAAAAATTACTTCATACTTCATAAGCATGTGGTAGTAAGTGGATAAAAGAAACCGGCCTAGTGGAGTAGGACTAACATAATGATGCTGTTCAGCGTGTTCTGTAACGCATCATTTACAACAACAATTTTCCGAGTTCTTTATCGTCATCATCATCATCTCAGCCGATGGACGCCCACTGCTGGACATAGGCCTCCCCCAAGGATCGTCATAACGACCGGTCCTGCGCTGCCCTCATCCAACGGTTTCCCGCCGCCTTCACCAGGTCGTCGGTCCACCGTGTGGGGGGCCTACCCACGCTGCGCTGGCGCTGCGCTTTTCGGTAAGCGGTCGCCACTCGAGAACTTTTCAGCCCTATCGTCCATCGGTTCTGCGAGCAAGAGTTCTTTATCTATTATAAATTATTAAGAAAAAAATATCTATAAGTATTTTACTTGTTGAATTTTGTTTGAGCAAATATGAGCAAATAGGTATAATCATAAAATATGAATGAATTAAAGTAAATTGTATGTTTATAATATCAAATAGGTATGTTTTATAATTTTCATTACATTTGATCAAACAAAATTATAAAGACTACTTTTAGAGCTTGTTTTTCTCATTACAGTTTATTCTTTTTGACGTAGACAGTTTTTTTATTATGATTGACGCACCGTAAAATTGTAACACAATATTAGACGGCGTGGCGAAAGGGCGTGATACAATGTGATAACTGTCTTAGAAATAAAAGCATTTATTTTTGTACCTTTCTCGCCAGTATGTTACAAAAGGTTCAAGGTCTTGTTGAAACGCTACAAGAAATTCGTAACACAATTTCGCTGAAATTGTTCCGACATTTTAAGACCCTAGTAACTTAATTCAGGAAAATTTACCTAAAATAAGATTTATTTTACATTCACTTTCAGTTACTCGCGAGGTTTATAAAGAACTCGGAAAGAAGTAAATTTAATAAAAAAGTGCTAAGTTTTGCGAGTGAGGACGAAAGTGAAACTTTGGTGAAAGAGAACCGAGCGAGCGGGTCCCGTACAATCAACCATTATTGATTCTTCTGTTTTTAAAACCCGCCCCGTCGAAAAAAGAGGGGTGTTAGACATCTAAGTAATTCTGCGTGTCTGGATGCGTGTCGTTGTGTAGGTCTGTGCCATCGTAGCTTACAAACTGGTGGACCTATTTTGATGCAGTTTATGCAATTGGAGGCTCGAGAAAGTTTTGTTAGCTATTGGTTCTCGAAAAAAATAATTTTACTTTTAAAAATGTTTAAACTTCTGATTTGTTTTTTAAGCACAGATTTTTTAAATTAGTTATTTAATTAGGTATTCGTCTCATTATGGTTCGTATTCACTAAACCAGTATTATGCATACATAGTTATTTCAGCAATTGGTTTTCTCCTCGATTTAGTTTTAATCAGCTAGCGTTTGTGTGGAAAATATGGACTCCGAATAGTATGAGAGCCTGTTTGTGCATTTGTTTACGGTGAGATACGTCGGTTTTTTAAAAGTTGGAGTCGAAGCAGTTGGTCTGGTGGTTAAAACTGGATTCGGTAAAAGTTGACAAAAAAAAATATTGGGTTGCTGGGTTTCATTCATTTCATTTCATTTATTCATTAACAATTTAACATTGTATTCGAAATCAAATAATTGTACACAAATGTTAATTATATGGTAAATTATAAGTATCTACATTTACAACACTCAGGAAATAATAAGAATTGTAAAATTTTAACACACAAAAAAAAACAATACAACAATACAATAATTTTATCCATTAACCAAATAATATAAGTAAGTAATAACAATAACAACAAAATTTAATATCAGACACATTGATGAACAAGATATTTCTCTAAAAGCAACACTTTTCCAAAAGCAGTGCCTTCAGTTTTGTTTTAAATAAACTAATTGATCTCAGTGCTTTAAACTCTTTAGGCATCTTATTAAACAGTTTCACTGGTTACGTGGGCAATGATCTATTAGTTGTTGACATATTAAGATATTTTCAAGTTAGCAGGAACAAGATTCGTCCTTCCATGGCTCCAAACTGATCGGTTTAGCAACTTTCTCGCAGTCGCCAATTTCATTCCTGCAATATAAATAACAAAATTTAGTTATTTCTGAAAAAATGAACTGACCTGCTATAAAAAGTCCAGCAGCTTACCAAGGACCAGGTCTCTCCAAGGGTCTCGGTTGAATCTTGGTGACATTGTCCCCGACAGAGCATAAAAGACCAGCAACTGACGCTTTTCTAATCTCCTGAAGTTGTTCTGAAATTTATAGGGAATCGCAATATTATATTAAATCGTTCTATGTTCACCAGTACTTTATTCTAAAAAAACAATTTTCTCATGCTTTAGGCAAAAACTCTTAAAATTAAATAATTATCTTATTGAAATTTGTAAAAGTTAATAACGATGAATAGGCCGTGCCACTTGGAGTACATTCTTCGTAGCTACATATCAATATAGCTAGAGCATAGTATAAGAAAGTATAAGGTCGACCAGAATCACTCAATACACAAAAAAAAAGTAAAAAAATAGTTTTACATAATTTTACATGGCAGTGTCAAACCTGTCTAGTCAAAGTAGGCTCTGTACAGACTACGATTTTTGCAGCGATAAAAAACGCGCGTTTGTCAATTGTGTGCCTTTATTGCTACACATCGATTCAAACATATGATTGTAGCGATGCAAACACATGTTTGTATCGATGCACACGCGCGTGTACATTTTGGCAAACGCTGTCAAGGAATAACTAATTAAATATTACGAAAGTTTTGCATCGTGGCTGTATCGCGTTTGCATCGATGCTTTTTGTAGCACTTCAGCGCTGTAAAAGTTGCAATGTGTAAAAGGCCCTAATCTACCTTACCCCAGCGTTGCTTACTCTAAAATTCGATGTCCCTATTTGTCATCAGATTCTGGTCTACCTATATCTATTACTACATACACTACACTCTTCGCCTCCCACCAACTTTTTATCTAGGATAAAAACTATTTTTGAATAGTGTGAAATAGGCTTTGACTATTTATTATAAGGACTAGCCTTGCGGTAGCATTTCCCCTCTGCCACGGTATAAGAACAATAGATCATGTGCATTTACATTCAATTTTATACCTTAACACTAAACGAGATAACCTATAATTGCGAAACAATAATTTCGAACTTAGAACGTTTGGGGTTCACACAAGACTATTTATCATGATTTTGAACATTCAAAATTAGAATCTAAAGTTATGAGGAATAAAATCCAAAGTTGCGGACTTCATGTTACCTCACCCCCCGCAAAGAGGGCAGATCATATAAGTACCTAGTCAATGGAAATAGGTGTCAATGCGTTTAATTACGAAAAAGTCGCTGCAAAATTTATTGCAGCCCTAGACTCCGTTTCGCATGTGCTGATGTCATCTTGTCAATTTATGATTTTTGGAGACAATATCCGTGGCCAGAGTGTAGATCCAAATTTTTTGAGCTTCTCTTTATTCCATTAAGGTGACATAGTAGAAGGAAATACGTTGGAGGCATCTTTTATTTTTCATGTTTCGACTAGATTTATACAAATTACCGAATTATAAGTCATACCTCAGTATTCTTGGATAGTTTATCTAGTGAAATCATCAATTAAATACACGATTGGAATTACTTCACTCGATAGAAAATCGTCACAAAGATGTCGTATTTTTTAACATTTTAAACGATTTTTTTCGCTTTAGAAGAACTTAAAGTAGGTTTCATTCTTTTTAATTTATACTCACATATTCACCATTGATTCTTCTAGTGAATTCATCAACAAAAGTTATAAAAAGTAATTCCATTATTTATTTATCCTCAAAAATACGAATGGCGTACCAAATATTCTCGGAGCGGGTCTTAGCGGGGCGCGCTCAGACGGCTTTTAGCCACGGTCGGAGCCGGACGCTCGCCAATTTTTTATTTTTTGACTTTGGAGTACATCGACTCGTCTAGTAAGTGGTTGTTACTAGTTCTGCCCACAAAAACGTCGATGTACAGCGGCCCCCGTCTAGGGTTGCACGAGCTAGACATATTGTGTCACGTTCGCTAAATGCTGACGTTTAGAGTTGCCACCTTAGCTTATTTTGAGCTAGATTTTGGATTTTTTAAACTCAACAGGGGAATACGTTTGTATGGCCAAAACGGTATCCGCCAATCCTCTTACCCAAAATGAAAAATCACGTGTCAAAAATCAATCTAAACAATTACTTACGTGATTAAATTGATATACTTAATCTCACATTAATATTTACATTAAAAAAAGATGAACACTTTTCACACTAAATATTGATTTTTGACGATGGTTTGAAATACAATAAAGTGGTAAACAATTTTTATTTTTTTTTGTTAAGAATTTATCCTTTCGGAAAGGCAATGGGAACTAGCCCTTAAAGCCTGGTCTTTATAGTTATATTTTTCTTTGTTCTTAACCTAACCTAGCTAACTCTTGAAATGCAAGGGTAGTTCAAACATTCCAATTAGATGAGTTTTACACGAGGATTAATCCAAATCAAACGGAAGCGCCTATCTTTATTTCTCACTTTAACTGTTATATTGTTCTCCATTAATGGCACATTATTAAACTATAAAACTATATGTCAAATAAAGACGAAAATAAGAAGATGACAGCAGCAGGGCTACGAAACCTTTTCAGACCGTGATCGTTTTATAAAAAATCAAAATACCGATTGGCAGTGTTCGATAAAAGAATGTTATATAAATACAAAATAATTATAGGAACATTATCTTAAATTAAAAAGAATGTCGTCTAAATTAAACACAAGTGCATGTTAATTTTAACATTTCACTCGTTCGGTGTTGATGGAAACGAAAGAAAAAATCAGTTTTGTGCTCACTAGGTCCGTAATTCCGTATGATTAAACCGGACTGAAAATCGATTTTGAGAGCGAATTAAACAAGTTTTCTTAAGCCTTGAACGACATCTGTAATCAATCAATCAACACTTTATTCAAAGATGAATAACATCAATCCAAGTATTAATACGTCCTTCACATTGTTTGTAACTACCTAAATCTTACTAATGCATTAAAAAAAATCTCCCTGAAGTTACGGAATCGATAAAAACACGAAACACTATAATTAATCTAACAAAAGATTGCAACACCACCTTAAATTCAAATTCAACAATGTTTTTCCTTGCCACATTGTATGTACATAATAGTAATGTAGACGTACGTAAGATCTTTATTAAGTATTTTTATCCTTCCAATGACAAGGATTTTTTTAAAGGGGATCGAGCTTATTGTGCTGCCCCCAATCGTATTTTTCTATTTCTAAACAGTTAAACAACATTTTCAAAAAACAAGAAAGCATTCATGCATGGCTAGCATAGATTTTTATCATTACAAAGCGTTTTAACGAGAAAAACGTCATGCGCGCTCTTTCTGGCATACGTAAATATAATAAGGATGTAGGCACATCTCGATTTTTATCATTTTCTCGGGGGTGGCATGCGAGGCCTACTGAATGGCCTTCAATTTATCGAAATTCACCAAAGACCGTCGCTTACCAACCGTGGTCCGCCTTCATCGCCGGAATAGTCTTCAAGTAGGTACTACCGGACCGGAAGGTGTTTGCGTCTAAACCTGCCCTTCGAAACGAGTAGCCCCCTTGAATGTTAATGGAATAACTACACTGAAGTCATGGTTGCAGGGTATTTATCCAAGACAAGATACCATAGGTTCGTAACTCCATAAAAAAATACTAAAAAGTTTGAAAACTTCAATCCTGCATTCCTCAATACTTATACTTACCACCGTGAAAAACAAAATCAACTTTTTATTGTAACGCTAATTCAGAGTAGGTAATTCTCGTGTATCTCATCATAATATAACAATTTCTAATCAAAATAAGTGCTGACAATAATGCGTTCTCCAAGAGCAGTAAAAATAAATTATTTTATTTATTTATTTGTAATACAGTAAAAACACAAGACACAATAATACAACTTAAAATAGACTCAAGTAAGCGTCTCCAATATTGTGCAGGTGTCAGTAGATGGAATACCATCAAGGATAGGCTTTTTGTCCCCAACAAGTGACAAGGATGAAGAGCAAGCGATGAAGCAAACATCGTGAGGAAACCTACTTACGCTGAAGAAAAAATTCGGATGCGTTATATGAAGTCTACCAATCCGCATTCATCAATAAATATTTTTGAATTTGCATTATTGACGTTAGATATGACGAATGACGATATTACGACACATTTGGCGTATGCTTTCCAAAAATTTACTCAGCTGTTTCCTACCTGGAAGAGCCCACGCTTGGTATGTTTTGAAAATATTTTTTGGATTTTTTAAAACATTATGGCTGAAAGGTAATGGTATAGTATATTTTTAAGACCGACTCATGAAGCCCTTTTATTCAATACCCCACACGATAGGTTTCAGAACAAAAGTTTATGACGTCATAATCCGTCATAATTTCATCTCGAGCGTTTCCGTGCTTCGGAAGGCACGTTTAGCAGTTGGTCTCGGATATTTCCGTCAGATGTCGTTGTAACTATTCGTTGAGCCAGGTCGAGGCCTATTTAGGTGGCTTGAAAATTCTCTGAAAGCCAGCTGATCACTAACTTGCCTCCACTAACACGCACTTTTTTTTTTATTTCAGATTCTTACATCTAAATTAACAAATTTTAATATCGCCAAACTGCTGAGCAGTTTGTAGTATCCCGTGTGGTAGAATATGGCCCACTCCCTCTCACACCTATTCGTGAGAGACGGCCTTTGCCCTGCAGTGGGATTCTACAGGCTATCTCTTGCTTTTTTTTATTTCAAAAATAATGATACCATAGACTCCAAGTACGGATTTTTTTTTCTTTTTCAGTAGGTACCTATTAACACCAATAATGTCACATCTGCGTAGAAAATGTCAAGTTACTCTGTGAATTTTACCTATTCTATTCTATTTTTATTTAATGGCGTTTCCTTGTTAGATTTCGCCAGTGTCAAGTATTGAAGATATATTTATTAGATATTGTACGGTAATAGGATATGGCGATCTCAAAGCCCCGTTTTTAGACAAAAACACACACTCGAAACCGCCATAAAACGGCGGAGCCATGTGGCCAATCAAATTGCAAGCCGACGAAACGTCTACTTGTTACCCCCTTAGCCACGCGACTGCGAATTTTACCTATCTTGGCCGCCAGCAGCGTGATGACGTCTAAGTCACGAGCTCACGAGTGACAGCTGTTGATAAATTACATACAGAATCATAAACATACATAAACTCACGACCGTAATCCCTTTATGGGTGGTCAGAAATATTGCTACTCCTACGTACTTTCTGTTCAAGAAGTTATACTCGTAGTAATGCTCACATTTATCAATTTAAGTTTCAGGATGGAATGACGTGTCAAGTGGTGAGAGGTGGTTAACCCTTCACCTGTAAACACTGTATGAGAAACCTTTAATCCCTTAGTCGCCTCGTACTACACCCACGGGAAGAATTCGGGTGGTCCATTATAGGCTGGAACCACACAAAAATGTAACTCCTTGTTCGTTTTTAGGGTTCCGTAGTCCAACAAGGAACCCTTATACTTTCGTCCATTCTGTCTGTCTCTGTGTCTGTTGCTCTACCTCAATAACACGCTCATTTTGCACCTATTGAATCGAAATTTGGTATGAATACAGATAACAGTACCTAACCCAAACAGAAATGAGGTAGTCATAATCATAATCATGAAGCAAGTAGTTTTTTTTGAAAAATATTTTTTTCCTACCACCTTTTCGTTGTATGGGATACAACGAAAAGGTCGTTAAAAAAATATTTTTTTAATAATTTGAGTGTGGTGTCGTTGGATAGGTTTTGTCCAATGGAAGAAAACTCCTATAGAAACTAAATCATTACAATGCTTGAGTCTCGAGATATTTGCGCTCAAAGTCAAAAATAGGGCGTACCCCCCTCTAACTTCTAAAATACAGGAGTAAAAAATCTGAAAATGTGACAATGTAGCTAGCTCTCTGTAAGTACTTTCAAAGAAAATTATAACGGAAGCTTATGCCCAACTAGTTTCGGAGAAATCAAATAAAATATCGACGGTCGACCGCCGTGTCGGCGTCTATCAATAGATGGCGCTGAACGAAATTAAATCGCACTATTGTTTGCTTCTTGAGGATTTTTTAAGTTATTTAAGCTATGTTAAGAAAAGATTTTCATATTTACTACGGAACCCTACCTAGGGCGATTCTGACATGCTCTTGGCCGGTTTTTTATTTTTGTACCTCAGGCAGGACACAAGAAGGCATATTTTTCGAGGCTACGAACTTAGCACTAGGAAACTTGTCATCAGAGGTGTAGCTACCGCCGTATCTGCCGTATCAATTATACGGGGCCCCCGACGTGCGTAAGCAAAAATTAATAAATACTTCCCAAATTTCTTCATCAGCTATAAATGATTTAATAAATCAGTTTGCCGAAAAAAGGCAAGGAGAGTGTAATTTTCCATTTGAATTGTTTGTTTTTTTTTTGGAGAAAGTGATAGTTACTTAGATATGATGAATAAATATTTCTTTAAATTTTAATGATATTTTTCATAACTATCTTTAAAAAAGCTTAATTGAAAGGAAGACGAACCACATGTGTGCACCACTGCTTCTTTAGGTCTTTCAACATCGCCAATCGCTTTGCAACATTGTTGTTTGATACAATTTTTCATATTTCTTTAAAGTGTGTACTATAAAGAACCTTTTTTTCCTTCTTTTCGCCCCTATTTGTAATGGAGTATAGTATGATATTAAATTTCACATAGTTAGTAAAAAAAATGATTTATTTAAATTTCCGGAGAAATCCCGGAATCGGTGGTCAATACGGTTGGCAACAGAATATGAACCCAGAGCCGTAAAACTCTTTCCAAAAAAAAAGTTGACGCGGGGTGCCACCCGCCGATGGGCGGGACTACTCTCCCGTCACTTCCTCTGCTTCACCCCCTCAAATACCTAAAGAGCGGCGCCGCATTACGTCTTAAAATCATAAGGTATAAGTAACATAAATATTTCATTATTCAACATAAATAGCTTTATGTTGAATAAGAAAGCATTTATTATTCCAAAAATTATGTCATTCATACCTTCAGTGAAAGCATTAGGTCTGTCCTTCCTCTCGTACCAATGCCGGTCACTGGTCATCATTCTTTTCAACTGATCAGCCAATAGACAGTACACAGTTGGTGGTACAATTCCACCGATAATAGCTCTTTCCATCCATATTCCCGCCATGAGTTCGACGTCCCTCACGTGTTTGTATGTCGATTGTAGCAGTTCTATCCTCTGAAATTTGCAACATTATTAAGCATATGCTCACGACTATATTCCCCGAGGGGGTAGTCAGAGATATTCTGAAACCTCAGAATATCCACGTTTCACCAATAGTACCGTAAGTCTGTCCAGTGTGACGGGGGGTGAGCCCGTCGCCACTTGTAATGGACAGTGGGTACAATACATGCCTCGAAATTGAAGCATGCAGGTTTCCTCACGATGTTTTCCTTCACCGAAAAGCCAGTGGTGTAACAAATCGTACATAAATTCCGAAAAACTCATTGGTACGAGTTGGCCTGGACGGGGATCGAACCATCGCCTCCTGCACGGCAGGCAAGGTTACTCGCCACTGGACCACCACGGCTCATTATTAGCATCCCTTAATTGGATGACGGCCCGATAGCACAGTCTGTAGTGAACCTGCCTGCTGTGCCGAGGGTCGCGGGTTCGAATCCCGTAAGGGACAAATATTTGTATGATGAATCATATGAATATTACCTTATTATATATATATTATTGTACCCGACTCATGGATTTTTGCATGTATATATTATGTATTCTATATCGTAGTCTAGTCATCATAATACAAGTCCAGGCTAGATTCTGGTACTTTAAAATATGTGACTAGATAATTTGTGTGACAATAAAATATCTTGGACATTGTCACTGACAATGTCCAAGATATTTATTTATTTAATTAAATTATTATTGTCATGGTGATTTTATGTTGATACAATTCTTCAGTTATCTTAAAAATTTCTACGAGCCAGATAGGGTAAAATAAAGTACACAATAACAGCTACTAGTTTTTTGAGTAATATTTGCAATGAACAGGTTATGATTTAGAAATGCAGTGTTAAAAACCAAACGAACAGCTGGTAATAAGATGGATAAATTTACAATAGGATAAGAGAAAGATATATTATTTGGTAGTTACATACATTGGACAAAGCAGGGTAATACAAGGAAAATTAATAAAATATATGGTTGTTTCTAAAATCTTTGGTTACCTCTTCATCAATAACATCACGTAAGTCTTCAAATGTTTTGTATGTTTTCCCAGAGCAATACTTTCTGTAGTCAACGTAGGGCTTGAAGCCGAAGAATCTACCTTTGATATTATCTGCCATCAATATGTCGTGCATTCTAAACATGGAAGGGTAGGCTTGGTTTCCCATCTGTAAAGAACCATACAATAATAAGAGATATGTATGTATGTCTATCAAATCAGTTCTTTGAAATAACTTTGTATTGAAATGGTATAAAAGTTAATTATTTTTAGAACAGAGTCCCTAAATGTTATGGCTGTAAAAGGAGTAGGCTGCGGTTTTTTTGTAAACGAAAGTTGCGAAAGGACATGCGGCGATAAATGCCAAATATTGTATACTTAAAAAACAAAAATGATAAAGCGGCAATACTAAGGCAATAAAAAAAAGATCTGACTATTTCACATGAAATTATCGGTGACCGGTGCTTCCACAATTCCGATATTTTAATGTGTTTTTTTACCAAAATAATGTGATCTGAGGCTTTTTTATTTACTGTCCTAGGTTAGTATACTATTTTTCTTCTCGACGGAGGTGAAAGCGACAACTTCGTTTAGCGCAGCGGGACGATAATTGACGCTTTACGTCCGGAGGGATGAAAAATAATATACAGCTGTATACAACCGTTGGCATTTTTTCTATGGCCGCATGCCCTTTGTAAACTAAGATGTCATATTCTGAAATAAAGAAATAAAACATAATAGACTTACGTCAGGATCAATAATAAGGTCATTGGCCTTGGCAGCGGGTTGTCTGAACAGGCCCCTGGTCAGACCTACGATGTTGTTATCTATAGCCAACCATCCAGTCCTGAAGGTGGTGTTGAGGGTCGGGAAGCTCTTGTAGTGGTTACCGTCTTCGTCGTATAACCTGCAATTTAAGTAATGTTAAGTTGATTTTATTATTTGCATTAATATTTGCAAGATATTCTTACACGCCTCGTGAACTAGGTGCAGGTCAATTCTGCAGTCATACGGAAAAAAGCCATTAACTACGTTTTTGGTCCAAAATAAGAAAAATTGCATAGCTTTTGCTCTATGTAGGTAATAGAGTCCAATTGCACTTAATACAAATGATACCTATTAAAAAAAGGCCATAATTTCATAATACTGTTAGGGTTGCCACCTTTTTTTTGTGCAATTAAAGTACATTGGTTATTACAGGTAAGAAAAAAAAGTGCATAGTATCAAAATAAAGTACTACGAGCAATTATAAATGTAATTCCACAAAAGCATTTTCCATTTTATTCGTTTTGTGGATCATTCATTACCATGTTCGATTTCCTACTGACTTTTCTTCAACGGGGCTGCTAGTACGCCAACCCGCGATAGCGACATTTAACACATACATCTGTCAAATTTAGTCTTTTATCTCGTTCGTTCGCGCTCGAATAGAAAGAGAGCGGAAGCTTTTTGTCGTATCATTTTTGTCGTGCTTAAGTGATGTTGGCGCTGGCGAGTCGCGACGTCGATACAGCACTAATCGATATATTTCGTTAACGAAAAACTAAACTTTTCAAAATCTCAAAGAAATCAAATCATGAAAAATAAAGTATTTTCGTGTACTTTATTATTTTCATAAAGTATAGAGTACAATTACCTGAAATAACGTACAATACTTTATTATAAAGTACGGGTGGCAACCCTAAATACTGTAGACGGAATTTTAAAATGAAAGCTATAACTACTTAAACGTAATATGATTGTCAGTACGTGCACCATTGCCGTATGGATCACGTGCTGACAAACAAACAATTATAATTATAAACAATAATAATATATTAATATGTTGTTGTGTATAAACTAACAACAGGATAAGTATGCTTCTAACAAAATTGGGATCCCAGTTGGTCGAAAATAAAGTTTTCTATTCTATTCTGTTCTAATATCCTTTTTTCAATGTGAAAGGCCATAACGTACACTTACGCCTTTAGTCTAATGTGGTCTAATAAAACAAGTTAAATAATACTAGTTTTTTAAGAAATTATATTGGTCCAACGATAAACCAAGTGATTAAAAAATATTGAGTAAAACAAAATGCATTACATAGCATTACAATATTATTATCTTATTACTTTAGTTAATTATTGCAATTTAAATGAAACTTACTTCAATACTCCTTGAACTATAGTGTGTGCCCATCGTATGCCATAAGTGAATTCTGGAGTTATTTGTGGCAATACTTTTTCGTTATATACATCTCTGTATCCAGGATAAACAGATATTATTTTGTCCTTCAACAAATTAGCTTTACCTGAAAATTAGTTTTATTTAATATTTATCCCATTGCCTTATTTTAATCATTTTGATTTTCTTTTATCTCATATTTTAACATGTTAGTTTTTAGATTTAGATAAATCTAAATCTAAAAACTATATATCTAAATCTAAAAATTTACTTGCAGTAAGTATGGTATTTACAGGTATAAAGTAATAAATAAGGTTTTTAACACTTAGCCAAAACATAGGCATGCAAAATCTTAAACAACACAACAATAAAATCCTTAAAACCGATACTTTAAAATTTAATGTGACTAGATAATTTGTGTGACAATGTCCAAGATATTTGCTTGTAAACGTCAAACCCCAACAACTTCATTTCACTTATACAATACCAACTCAATGAGGTTGATCTAAAAAATTCTTTGATAGAGTCGATAGAGTAGAAATTTTTCTCCATCAAGCATTTTCTTAGGGAATTTAAATGTCCGTATGCCCAGCGGGGCCCTCGGCCCTAGGGCTTTGAAACCTAGCTAATCATTTAGTGCTCATTTAGTGCTCTCTGAATATGTATGGCTTATATTTAGTGCTTCAAAGATAACGGAGTTATTTCAAATCTAAGCTAGCGTCCGCCCAGCGGGGCCCTCCTTTATTATGGACAACAATGATTAAAATGTTAAATCAATATTTAGTGCTCTGAATTCCTATTAAAACTGTATCAAAAGATTTGATCTAGCTGGTTTGGTTTAAAAGTTATTGCATTTTTAAGTTTTTAATTTCCAGCGGGGCCCTCTCTTGTTTGACTATATAAGTCGCTGTAATTAATGTTGCCATTTAGTGCTTGATGCCAGGCATCGGTCTGTATAGTTAATTTACACATTCTGCATCTAATAAACCTGGAAAATGCAATAATATATCGCAATTTTGATTCATATTAATTGACATTTCGTGGACAGTCGGCATCAGAAGTATACGAGAGCTTTACTATTTTTACTAGTCCGCCTAAAATTGTGCACCCGTATATCTGGTACATTGTCTACATCTACGTCGTATTTTAGTCCTGGTGACTCTTGATGTGATATTATCAATTATTCGCTGCCGTATGACTTCTACTAGTACCAAAACGTTCATGAAAGTGCGCGTGTGTGTAGGTAAGTACTTATTATCTATCTATTATCATAATATAATACCTACTACAAAGGTTTGTCTGATTGTTGGCGTATTACACTATGTCTAAATGTAAGTGTATGAACACACCTGCGGAACGTTCGGCGCTTAACGTTCGGTTGAATACGCGCGCAACGCTTTTTCCTATACCTGCGACAAACCAGTACGCACCATTACGCACCATATTTCCTTGTAGACACGTATTCAACCGAATGTTCGGCACGGAACGTTCCGCAGGTGTGTCCCTACACTTAAACTAACGGACCGATTTTAATAAAACTTGGTGTCTGAAAGCTTAGAACGTAGCACCCTCTAGCGATCCCCTAGGAAACCACGGTCAAGTAAAGCTCTAATCTACTTCTGATATAAATGATTCTTCTTCTTCTGATATGATAAATATTGATGTAACATTTTAATCATTTTTGTCCATAATAAAGGAGGGCCCCGCTGGGCGGACGCTAGCTTAGATTTGATATAACTCCGTTATCTTTGAAGCACTAAATATAAGCAATACATATTCAGAGAGCACTAAATGAGCACTAAATGATTAGCTAGGTTTCAAAGCCCTAGGGCCGAGGGCCCCGCTGGGCATACGGGCATGGAATTTAAAAACCTCTTTTATAGGATACATTCTTGATTTCATTCGGTAATTTATTGTAAATCGATAGACACATTGAGTATGAATTCCTAATATAACGCGCAGATTTCGGAACATTAATCATGAGCTAATTTATTACGGCGTCTTATGCTTCTGGATACACATCCTTTGCCGTTTTGAAGAGATCAAGATGTTTTTTCACAATTTTAGCTATTTAAAGTATACACAGACATGGAAGAGGATGGATATTTGAGCTTTTAAATAATGGGCTGCAGGAAACGTAAGGCTTAGTTTAGTCGATTGAACATGTCCCCCACTAAATGACCTTGAACCTTTTAGAGCCGTCTCACCTCTACTAAACTACGCCATTGGAGTAGGTATACCTATTATTGACCGGCTAATCCTTGATTATGTCGTTGTGGTGCCTTCTAATCCAAGGAAATCAAATTCGAAAATCATAAGAATTCGCACCAAATTTTAAAATTAAGTATCTAACTAATTCATTAAATACTGGTCTTAAAAAAAAATTTTAGACCATAATAATTATCTTCATAATGGTGTGTGTCGCAAGTAAAAGTAACTTCAACTCACAATGCACGTAATACGGATTTTTTCTATAATTTAGGTTTTCCTTTGAACATAGATTTCATATCTGGGGGCATGGCAGTGCCCCCTCCAAGACGAGCCATGTATTTTATAGAAATAATATCAGAAATATGATCTATAGAAAATAAAGCCGAGATGTTGAAGGTCTTCACTATATTTTTTAATAATTTGTAAGTATATCCTTCAAATAACGAGAAGATAGCTTCTAAAAACTAGAAAAATATGGCCAGGCCCAGCGTTAGCGTCGTGAGAGCGTCTCAGGGACGATTCAAACCTACCGGCTCGCATGGCGCCGCGTCCGAACGGATTTGTACGCATGCCGCAGTGGCCGTCCGCGTCCGTTGGAGCCGTAAGCGTATCGCGGCATCCGTACACGTGCCACGGCAGCCGACCACGTGCCGTGGCAGCCGACAGTCCGTACGCATTCGGTAATTCGAAGGTGACTCAACTCGCTGCTAATTTTCGTTCGCATTCCGCGACGGCCGACCGGCTCCGAACGGACGCGAAGACAGCTGATCGCATGTCGACGGAGCCGGTTATATGTCGCAGAATCCGTCGGCACCCATTCGGAGCCGTTCGGCCGTCGCGGAATGCGAACGGAGACGACCGGGTTTCAATATGCATAAGTTGCATGCAAATATGAACTGATGAACTGTCGGCTGTCACCGCACGCGTACGGCTGCTGTGACACGCGTACGGCTCCAACGGACGCAGACGGCCTTTGTGGCATGCGTACGAATCCGTTCCGACGCGGCGCGATGCGAGCCGGTAGGTCTAAATCGTCCTTTACGGTTTTTCGGTATAAAATGTATATCGGCAATAAAATATTATCTCTATTCTATTCTATTTTGTTCATCGTTTTGCTTGGCATAGCCGAGCGTTCCACACTCTAAGGTTGCACATAATTACCCGACTGCGCCAGAAGGAGGGTTATGTTTTTCGAGCGTGTGTATGTTGTTTCGCACGTAAATTTACAGCCTAAACGGCTTGATAGATTTCAATGTATGAGGTGTCTTTAGATTTGTAAAAATCGTTAGAGTGACATAGGCTATATAGTTATAATATGGCGTCTGCAAATTAAAAAAAAAAGAAAAAAAAAAAAAGAGGGAATATACAATTTTTATGTAAAAAAAATCTATATTGGTATCAAATGTAAGTTTGTAAACAGACGATTCCAAATAATATATTATGTATTATAGTACTTTTATGCTACCATTTCGATACAAGACTAGAAAGTATGAAATAAACTAAAGTATTAAGAAAAACAAAAACCCGACTACATAAAAAACGATTAACTGAAAAGAGACAAACAAGCTCTAATCAGCAATAACAACTTGGTTCGAGCATTATGTAATTAGAATGTTATTACGTAGGTATTGCAGGCGGGGACTTACCAAGGAAGGTACCTAGAGGTATGTTTTTGTATAATTCTTCTTTGTCCCCGTTTGCGATACCTACCTACCTAATAACATCCTAATTATATTTGCTCGAACCAATTTGTTATAGTTGATTAGAGCTTGTTTTTCCCTTTTCAGTTAATAATTTTTTTATGCAGTCGGGGTTTTTAAATAATGTCGTTGATATCACAGGTAGGTTATACGCGAAACCAATTAAACCAAAAGTATTCAATTACTTACCCATCAAAAGAGTCATAAACTCGTAGTAGAAAACTTGATTTTGTAGACCAATGTTGATTTCTCTAGCAGTATAATATATTTTGTCATCGTCCCAGCAAGGATTTAATTCCTTCAGTTTTTTGGCGAGTAGGTTATGTTGTCTGAAGTACCATATGTACCCTAAATTCATGCCTAATAAGGAATTTGTCGTTAAGTCAGCTGAAAGAAGAAATATTTCGTCCTTATGCATACATTTTTACTAACAATCTAGCAGAAAGCGTGAAATAAGGAAGTTTTTAATAAGCTTTTTACATTTAATTAGTTAATGTTTTTTGAAAGAATTTAAAATAAAAACGATATAATGATAAAATTTTGATAGTGTTTTGAGGGACTGTGTCGATGTTTTAGCGAAAATTTGAAATGTTTTTGCCCTCAACGAAGTATTAGTATGCTTTTTATTATGTACCAAAAAAGAGAGAATAGGCTGCTTGCATAGCTAGTACACAATATAAGAACAAACGTTTGACTAAAAATTTTTACAATTTAGCGTCTCATTGTAACAAGCATTCCGATGGACTGCCACAAGGTTTTATTCTAGGCCGCATTACATTCATGTTTGTCACATTATAGGGTCCTTCTTAATAATAATATGCTGACACTTTTTTAAGGGGATGATCAGGGGACAAACTGAACAACTTTTTCTACAGCACCAACATAGAAAGTGAAAAAAAAAATCGGCCGTTCCATACAAAACTGCAAACCTAAAGCCAAAGCCTCAAGCCAAATGTTTGGAACAGCAGATTTGATTTTTCGCGATTTCGATGTTGTTCCCATAGAGAAAGTTGTTCAGTTTGACGGTCTGATCATCTCCTTAAAAAAGTATCAGCATATTAAGAAGGACCCTATAATGTGACAAACATGAATGTAATGCGGCCTAGAATAAAACCTTGCGGCACTCCATCGGATTGCTTGCTACAATGAGACGCTAAATTGTAAAATATTTTAGTCAAACGTTTGAACTTATATTGTGTACTAGCTATGCAAACTCAATTTTATTTACTATTTGTATACTCACAAACGTTGTGGCATCGTGTCTCATGCGGTGCGACGTTCAGACGACAGTCACCACTGGGCGCCGTCGGCGGCCATTGGTTACCAGCATGCATGTCGTACTTTAGTTGTCCATCTTTACCTTGTTTGTTCCTTTCTAAGGCTAGTTTAGCATCATTACCGTAAATGAACGATTGGTCCATCAAGGGCGTTGATGAGCCTAACTGAAATGAAGATAGCATGAATGAATGAAATATACTTTATTTACACAAAAAGCAAAATACAATACAATAATAAGAAACAAAACTGGTTTTCTGCTTGGGATATTCACCCTAGTAAGGAACATTTATTGCAAAAATTAGGTGCAAAATAGTAAAAGCAAACACTTTTATAGAGTACTACTAGTAGCTCTGTACTAGTCATATTGTAGCTTGCTATAGTACTGGACTTTAAAGGTTTTATAAAATGCTGATTTAAACATTTACATCAATTGTTAATAGAACTTTTTTGCTATATAAGGTGTACTGTCCGACGCTTCTATACAACAAGCTGTCACAGCGAACACTTTAATAACACAGTTAGGCGGCTTTTTGGGATTTAAGTTTTTGTTATAGGACCGTTTGCCCGTTGGGATTACAACAAAATACAAATACAAAAAAACTTTATTGTCTCCACAAAAGGTTACATCTACGCTGTACAATTTATACAGGAGTGAAGGTGGAGACTGGTGCTTGGTAAGTATGTGTGTTTGCACACTCATACACCTGAACTTCAAGTGGGATTATTAAAGCACTGCTGTGCAGCAGTAGCGAGCGGAGAGAGCGCGCCGCGGCAGCGGCCGGCGAGTGCCAGAACCGAATGTGATGGTGGTATGGGGGATTTCCCCCCTTGACACGCACAAATACCCAGAGCCCACCTAAATTAAGGAATAAGAGCTGCTAGATTATGACAATGAACTTACTCTGATCGCTGGCAAAGTATTATTTGGAAAACAACCAGTGTTTTGGTAAGAGGTTGGTATTGTCAGGTTCATGCAGCGGATACCAGAGAATCGATGGACGGGATCATCGGCAGGAATATCCAACTTGAGACATTTAGGGTTTTTCTGTTTAACGACCTCGGGGGGGTCATCACAACATGAAACAGGGGATAACAAGTAGTTTGCTGCAACAAAAGTTTATAAAAACTTTACCATTGTGATCGGTAATATAGGTAGTAGAAAAAATTTGGTTCAAAACAATTGTTTTATCAATATTTTTTATTCGCAAGACTAACATTCGTCAAATATCATCAAAAAAATTTAAATAAACTGAAATTGAACGACCAGTAAATCATTTTTGATAGTGACTAACTCGCGGTATTTTTGTGTTGTCTTTAAAAGATTTACTGCCGTTCAATTTCGGTTTATTTAAATTTTGTTGATGATGTTTGACTAATGTTAGCCATACGAATAAAAAATATTGATAAAACAATTTATTGAACCAAATTTTTTCTTATCTGATTTTTGACTTAACTAACTTTGAAAGCCGATTCCAGCGTAAAATTGCCTATTAAGAACCATTTTTTGATTGTTATTTGGTAAGTTGAATAATCATTGAAGTTTTTGAAATTAGTTTTATCTTATAGAACATCCATTTTGTATTTTTAAGAGAATTTTGAAAATTTTGCTTCGTCCAACTCAAACCTAAAATTTTCACTTTCGACCATTTTTTCGGTATGTTTTATCGATATTGTGTTGCTAATTATTTTACGTATGGAAGAGTGTTTCCAGACGATCATTTTGCATAAACAAAATGTAAAAAATTCTTACTTACAAAAAAGTTATGACAGTTTTAAGCCGCTCAGGTAGAAAATTCTCAAATATTCATTCAAAAAATCATAACTTCTGAACTACAAAAAATCGACGAACATACATGGGGTATTTTGGGATACACCTGGGTGTGAGGAATCTAAATCTAAAAATGTTGTACGCCTCCGTTTGGACCACCCTCTATAAAAGTCGTCTAAGTTTACGCATCATCCTTTATTTATAAGGAATAACCAGAACCCTCGTACACCACCAGATAGTTTTTTAATAAAACAAAATGTTCTTTGAGATATTAGTATGTATTTACTTCCCCCGCTCACATATCTGTTTCGCCACCGACCGCGACCTACCTACTCACTTCTTTGTTATCGCTAAACGTGACAACTATTGTTCAAGATCCGACCCTAAATTTATACACCTAGTTGTTTGGTGAACGAAATGTGATTTATGGTACCTTTTTTCCACCGATCTGTTTGTGAAGTAAATTAGATGCTATCTGAAGGAGACCAATCTAAAGAACTGGAAAAACTAGGGTTGCCACCTGTCAGTCTGCCGCAACTTCGCAACTCTAGGGTTAAAAATGACTTCTTTGAACCTGGCAACCCTAGAGATGCGGCAGACTGAGAGGTAACAACCCTAAATTTGGGGGTCGGGATGGGTGGGGGGATAGGGGGGTCCCCATATTTTTGCCCTCCTGAAGTCCAAAAATAACTGGTAGAAGGCGTGGGAGAGACCCCAGATCCAGCTCAGTCGGTTAGGTTAGCGAGGACCGAAGCGACAAGCATGTTAGGTTTCTTGCGAACACGCGCATGAGCCGAGCGAGCGGAGCGAACACGCCGCGACAGCGGCCGGCGAGTGCCAGAACCGAATGAATTGCTGAAGATTGGACTGCTCAGTTTTACTTGTGTGTAAGGACGGACAATCAGGCCACGCCTCAGTACGCGCTTCAGTCCGGCAATAATAAAGTTTGTAAATGCTTGATAGATGCCTGCCTGGTCATAGTTCTATTTGAGGCAGAAAATCTGTTTCAAAAAACTGATCTGCAGTTTAGCGCTATATTTTATTGTGAATTTACTGTCTTTTGAGAACAAAATAAACTAAGCGCTCTTACAGTCGCGCAACCCTCGGCGACCGTAAAGTCTTTAGAGCGCGACCCTCTGCGACCCACGGCGACCGCAAAGTGTCGCTCGTCTGTAAGAGCTCTAAGGTCTACGTTATCTCTTGAATGTCTGTTTTTTTCAATCAGAAAGCAACAACATTATTTTGGAACCAAATAAAATCTTCACAAATAAGAAAGGCTTTACTTCACGTGGCTCCCAGAATACTAAGACTTACTTGTACCGTGTGGACGGCACTCCGTGTTTCGTCTTGCGTTCTAGTAAAACCGTGCGGTTTAAAATGCGCAGGCAAGAAGGTGTGTAGACGGATCATAACGGCGCTTTATTTCAGACAGAAAAGGTTCTTTTCGCGCAGTTTTGAGAATTAAACGTTTTGATTATCTTTTTGTTTCTCTGTGATGTTTGATAAGCTGATAATAATACATTAAAAATATGTAATTTAAAATATCTTTAAATTGTATTTTGTTAATAGTGAAATTGTCATAAAATCAACAAGCGACATGAAAAGAACTTCAGAGCGACATCGACATCGAGTGTTAACTTGTAACGGAACGTTGCCGCACTAATAGAAAGAACTGAAAAGGTTGTTGGTATTGTTGGAACTAATTATTTTTAAATAATCATTTTAATTTTTTCCACATTATGTTTTTTATTTGAATTGATATTTCTGAAATAACTAAAAATGAGCGATTTATTGAACAAAATCATTTTAATATACATACATACATACTATACATGTTAATAGTTGTCAAAAAATTTGATTTCTTTCCGTCTCGGCACCCTCTCTATTCTATTCTATTCTATATTTTAAAAAAATGGCTGCCATCTTGGGTATGTGATGATTTTGCCAATGCCTAGTTTTTGTAGCAAGAGTGCTTGACGTTGTACGGTAACTTATGTATTTTGGTGACTTCAAGGATTGTTTTTCGAAAAGAACACTATCTTGAGCCACCACTGGAGCTTCGTTGTAGGCCGGGGAGGGGGCAACCAACAATCGACTCGCGATGCAATTACCCTATAGCAGACCTACAACGCGACTCCTGGCAACCTCTCGGGTCAACGCTATTTATCGCAGTTTGTTGGAACTACGTTTTACTAGCTGTCAGAAAACTCCTCATTACTTCCCAGACAGATAAGTGGAAAAAATGGTACCATGAATCATCTTCGTATTCATAATTGGTGCTCTTTTTACGTTTTGGTGCTCTTTTGGGTCGGACACTTTTAATCGCGGACCTTACATCCAGTAGTTGATAAGTCAATGCTTAAATCACATTTCGTTCACCAAACATATAGGTGGACAATTTCGCGGTCGGATCTTGGTATATGAGAAAAATTAGAGAAAACCGACCCCTATCAAAAAGGGTTGAAATTGATACTACTCTCGATTCTGAAAAATCGTTTTTCCCAGTTTCGGATATTTCGTTAACCTTATATTATTATAATTATTGATGATTATTCTGAATAGCATATTTTGTAACGATGGATCTTTTATTTACTAACTTGTATCCTTAGGGAAATGTACGTCGGCAGTGAAGTGCAGCCACAACATCGGGACGAGGTGCGTCATGACGCGGTCAGATACGCGACCGTCGAAGAGCAGCTTCATGCGAGCCGCGCGACCGTTTGGCAGTGGCTCACCACACTGCGACTTTCTATGAGTTTTGTCTGCGGATGATAAATAATAAACAGATGGATAACTCACTTTTTTCATCAGAACATTGTGTGATACTTCCTGGCTGTTCCTCAGACGCAAACTCGGATTTCAGTTAGCAAAAAATGGACTTTGTACTACAATACAAAATTTACTAATCGGGTTCACGAGAATAGTATGTAGATTACACCCTCGGTGTGTAATGCTGGCAGGAAAGTAAGAAAAGTCACAGATCACAAATGTGTTATGAGGCTTTCTTATATACTGCCCAAGGTGTGTCTACTATTTTTCTCTTCGACGGAGGCGGAAAGCGACAACTTCATTTAGCGCAGCGGGTCGAAAGTTGACGCTTTCCGCCCGGAGTAACGCCATGTCGTATTAGCACTTATCGCGAAGTTTAATCGAAACGATCTAATCTCCAAACAAATGTACAAAAATTTTACTCATGCATGCATGCATGCATGTGCTCACGACTATATTCCCCGAGGGTGTAGTCAGAGATATTACATTCACGTTTCACCGGTAGTACCGAAACTCTGTCCGGTGCGACGGGGGGTGAGCGAGTCGCCACTTTTAATGGACAGTGGGTATAATACATGCTTCGAAATTAAAACATGCAGATTTCCTCACAATGTTTTCCTTCTCCGAGAAGCCAGTGGTGTTACAAATCGTACATAAATTCCGAAAAACTCATTGGTACGAGTAGGCCTGGACGGGGATCGAACCATCGCCACTTGCATGACAGGCAAGGTTACTCGCCACTGGACCACCACGGACTCTTTCTGAAAAGCATTTGTAGTAAGAGAAACAGGATACACAGTGACAGATACATTTATTAGCAAATCCGCCATAATAACATTATGTGAAAATTTCAACGGTCTAGAGGCTAGCTTTTACTGTTCAAAAGTTACAGGCCTAAGTAGGACAGACTGACATACAGGCAGACAGACGGATGGACGGACACCGTAGTCTTAGTATAATAGTACTTTGTGGTTTCACCCTGAAAATAAAACTAGCATACATCCGTCATCAAACTCGGCCGGCAGCATCCGACGTGGCGGCGTGCGCAAAGTTCCCATGACTGGTTTCTTCAAGTTGTTGCACGAACCGTCCAGCCTTCTTATTTCTGTCTCATCGCATTCTTCTATTTCTATTGTGCACCATCTATTAATAAGAGAAACCGTTATTTCTGAAATTTTAAATCAGTTTATGCTACGAAAGTTTATGATTTTTGCACGAAACTGATAATCAATAAACAACCTATCAGAAAAATATTTTTATGTTTGCATAGATTTAATGACTGCTGTGTTACGGGAGTTTAAAGTATAGACATACATTTAAAAATACATGGGAAAGATCGGACGATGTTGGGGATAGAATGGACTACCTTCTAAAAGCAGTCATGTGGCTAAGAACAATAGGTTTATATAGAGAAAACATCCGATCTTATACTTTGTTATTTTGTTTTGAGCGTCCAATCTTACGCCCAGCCATAACAGACGATCGACACGACGAAATCACCGATAGGGGACTGAAAGAAGTAGAAAAGTAAAAAGGCGTCTCGCGCTATAATGCCAGCATTAAAAATTACCACAGAATCGGAAGATATTGCACATATACGTACGTTCTTACCCCATTCACGATCTTACCCCAACGCACCTTACGTTCTAATGCATGTTAAGTAAGCTAAATAATGTCCGTTTGGAGGCAAAATTTGTACATCAATGAAACTTTGTTTTTTAACTTTATCTAGGCACTAGAAATGATAATCTTTTTTTTTTTACTATTAAGGGTTTGCTCTTGACCTTAATCTAGTCCTCAGGACAAAGATGGGGTCGAAATGAAGCGAGCTTACCCAGAATGGCACTGGCACGTCTGGCACTCCTGCACACCGACGGAACGCAGCAAGATGCTTGGCGCCAGACTCCGGCAGGAGGGTGGTCGCGAGGCAGGCGGCTCCTTGCGGAGCCTACCACACCGCTGTGGGGGATCGTTCAGTCGCCACCACAAACATGGTAGCTTGTGATGCCGTTGCCCGGGGTGGACCGCTAGGAGGTAGATCCCCAACCCCCCAAAATTTTCCGAGTCCACCCAAAATTTTGGGGTCCTACCCCATTCCAGGGATTATGAGTAGAGGGGGCATTTTGGAAAATGTACATTTTACGAACTAGGCGAGTGAGGTATCATTTTCTATGTATTTTTTTGCGCTGAATCGAATGAGACCATTCCTATGCTTATAGGACCTTGTTCCGGCGCACTGACGAATCTTTTCTCAAAGAGAATTGGCGTACTTTTGACCGCTCATAACTTCGGTTTGGATAGTAGCTGTGAGCTTAAATTTTCAGGGTAGCATGCAGTTATAACTTTTATTAAATGTACTTAATTTCATATTTATAGCCTTGCTAGTTTAGATTTTATTAATACGCAAACTTCGTTGATTTTGTCATTTACTCACTCGCTCACTGTTGTTCATACCTAACAGATACTTCTCGAAGTCCTAGAAAGCTGAAATTGAGAAAATTTTATGAGAGTGACAACCACATGTTGTCCTGAAAAATTGAGCACACTGGTAGTATCCAGACCGAATTTATTAGCGCTTTAAAATAATTCCCCGAATCTCTTCGAGGAAAGGTACTGTCTCCCCTACACATACCCTCTGGAACGGGTAGGACCCCTAAATTTTGGGTGGACTCTGCAGATCCTCATTTCTAGTGCCAAGATAAAGTTAAAAAACAAAGTTTCATTGATGTACCAATTTTGCCTCCAAAATAATGGGGTCAGGGCCCGTGCTACACTTAGGCTCTCCACCTGGGTGAAGCATGGGATACTTACAGGTCCTCATTTACTTTTCCTACTTTTCCTACACTAGTTTTATTTAACATTATCACTAGCTCGGCGGTGAAGGAAGACATCGTAAGGAAATCTGCAAACCTGCCTGAGAATAAAAAGGAAATACCAAGACCGGCAATAGTCGCAGTGTTACATAATAAACCTTGCTTGCACAGCAAAAAAAATTATAGTAGTGTATTTGTATACCAAACGTTCCAAGAAATTATGAAATCTAACCTATGCAAGGGTCATCTAAATGAATAGCATAGGTTTTAGAGCACGAACGTATACAATTCAAAAGAAAGACTTATATTTATTCCTTTAAAAATATCTTACCCTTCAACTCCTTCGTTCACGTAGCGTTGGTGTTCTGTTTCATTCAAAATTTCGCCCGTATACGTATGGTGAACATGTTTCTCAGCTAATACTCTACAAAATATTAATAAATATATCAAAGGAAACATGACCACTTTAAAATGCAGACAACTATTTTAACTATCGATATGCAGTTGCAGCAGTCGAATTTTATACAATTTCGTTTATTTGCTTAAATTTACCTTCAATACAGTGATCAATCAGTAGCAAATCGGGCAAAATTCCGCGCTTCTTAACAACTCATAGGTATCAGTATTTTTTTAGCATGATTATTCTGTATATTACAAGATCAGAAAGCATAGCTGGGAAAATTTGCACCCTGGCCCTGTTTGCAACTAGCGGTTAGCTGAATAGAAGAACTGTCGCATACAATATAGTTACAACATTGTATTACCTAGCCTACCTAATTATTATTTTCTACTCTAAATTATTATCTCAATAACATAATTTAATTATAATCATTGATTCATCATTTTCCTTATTGATCATCGTGCGGGACACAAGTTAAACAATTTACACATAATATTTTGATAAGTTTTCAAGATGATATCGTGTTTAAATAGAGAGTGTTAAGGTGTTTGCAGAATTGTCAATTTCATACAAAACTTTGTCGTTGAACATTCGTAGACGGTATTAATAATAGTAATGTTTTATATAATATGGATATCAATTGCGTTGAAAATCTAGATTGCCGGTATCAAATAATTACGAATATATCAAGCTTTGAAATTATTCATACAAAATGTCAAAGCCTTAGGTATATCTTCGTAATTATATTATAAATTGTAAATGTTATTTGATACGCTCAACCTAGATTTTCTAAGCTATTTTTCCATATATTTCATTTCCATTTCCATATATAAAACATTACTTTTATTTATACCGTCTACAAGTGTTCTACGACAAAGTTTTGTATGAAATTGACAACTCTGCAACCATCTTAAGCGCAGACATTTATGGGCTGAAAATATCCTTCTTACATTACTGTTTTACTAATAAAACAATCGCTTTGTCTGAATCGAATATGAGAGTTTTACACCCGTATTCTCAGTTGCTTCCTTGAACTCTTCCTCGACTCAACCTCACTCGAGGACACCTTAAGGTATTCCTCAAAACATCCTTCAAATTAGATACGGCCGATGAGCAACGTAGCAATCAAGTATTTCATCTCGAGTTCCTCTGAATTTCTTATCGCACGGTTAGCGGTTGATTACAGCACCAATAATACAATGGTCAGTCTTTTGGGACAGATTAAAAATATGTTAATGGACGTATGGTGCATTCGATCCTCAAACGATGGACGACACTCGAAGAAGTCTGGTGGGGTCATACAGGATGTGAAGCACATAGGTATTTCAGCATCGATACTGATTTATTTATGTACTGAAGGAAAACAATGAATAATTTATTAGCCGAATATTTGGTTACTTGCTGTCGCGAATTGCGAGATCTTAAGAATTTATAATTAAAAAACTGCTACAAGAAACATGGTTCGCGCCCCGCGAGCGGGACGCATAGCGTGCGAGGGAGATGGAAGAGTCAGAATCAAGATGGCGTATGGTGCGTGTGAGCTGTGTACGTGGCAGAAGTTACGGGAGTGAAATGTGGAGATAACGTGGAGGAGAAGACGTAAGGAGATGTAGAAAGGAGAGCGGCAGAGAAGTATAACCATTTAGGATACGGTAAGATGGTCGCCAGACCAAATGGAGTTCCGGGTGAGTCACAAACATTATAACAGACAGAAAGGTGCCGTCGTGCACTTAGAATGAGATGGAAAGGGAACGGTTGTAAGGGGAGGCTTGGAGACCGTTGTGGGCCAGCTATATGGCCCACCAGCTGTAAGCTGGAATCCAGAATGGATAAGAAAGAAGCTGGAAGAGATTTACATCAGAGCGCGTGAGTGCACGCACACAGGTACATCGACAGGTCAATGACATTACTCCTTTACTATTTATAATGATTTGCAGTGGAACCCCAGGCAAGAATTACGCGTAATGTGTGCTTCGCGTCACTTGCATCATGGTTGCAGGACTTGCAGGGGCCAGTATGAAGTGTCTCAACTATTTCGATAAAAAATTTTTTAAGCTTTTGTTTTCCTACTTGACCGCTTAGAACGTGAACTCTAAGTTTCTAATGGCAATCATAGATACATTTAAAGGGTTTATCGTAATTTGCTGACGGTTTTTTTAGGGGTTGCGATACTAAGAACGTCCTTGAACAACAACAGCGTATACAGTGCACTTCTGGTAAGAAATCGACTACCTATAGAAAAGGACACTTTGCAAAAGTGTATGGCCACTAGTCCAAGAGCCCGCCACTATAGCAGATAGGTACAGTTAGAGTATCCTCTATCTTACATGGTTCATGTGGTACAGAGGGCCTCAAAATAATTTTCGAGAAGAAAAACAGGCCAACTGCGAGTCGCGATTCGGTAATTAGTGTTCCGTACCACCAGTTGTTTAACATAATATTATGTCGTTTAGGGTAACCACTATAAATTTACACTTAGCAAAAAACTACCACCAGTAGTGAAAAATGATCTTCAGTTACTATGTGAATAGGAAAAAAACGACAGCCTGTAAATTTTCTTGCCATCTACACATTATTTCTAATGCTCATGACTCTTTTCAGATTTAACATGACTCTGGATTTTGAAATATCGGTTGGGACAGCAGTTTTCAGCATTGAAAATTTTTGTTCAACAGTTTAAAGAGACAAAAAAAATATTTTAGACTCGTTTCATCTGGGTATCCACACGATATTGTAGAAAGACTTTTTAATCTCTTTCTGCCCCCCAAAACTGCCCCTCAATATAAACATTAAGCATTTGTGACTTAACTTTTGTCATTGAACCATTATAATTTCGATAACTGTAGCAAGTTTCAGCTTCCTGTATCTTACGGTATCCGAGAAAAATGCCTGTGACAGACGGACGGACGGACAGACACCGAGGTGATTCCATAAGTGTTCCGTTTTGCCAATTCTGGTCCGGAACACTAAACGAAACAGGGTGTTTTATTCTTAAGTGTTCGTTTTAGCAAGAAATCATTTTGACATTATAGCCCAAAGGTGTAATCTCTTTCAGAGTGATAGCCACTTAGCTACAACTACTAATAGTTATTATTAAACGTGCAATACCAAGAAGGCTCACGTGTATTTTAATGAAATGTTGGAATAATGTAATGTAATGTATCATGATGGAATAACGATTTTCTCGTTTTGAGTTTGCGAAATAAAAAAATAAAAAAAAATAAAAAATAAACAAAATTAAAAAATGCTAAGGGCTAAAGATTCTTTTGTATCAAAATTCAATAATAGTAAAAACCATTAACACTATCCATTATGAAACAAGACATTCAGCAGCAGATAAAAATATCGGTGAAATGATAACATTAGAATGGAAGGATACTAAACAAAACACCCTGTATCAATTTTTCTCTCGGACAGATATTCGTGTCGTAGGTATATAAAAAAAGGTTCTATACAACCCTCTTTCAAACGTTGTACGCCACTTATGGGGAGATCATGGTCTCTGCTGCTCATTTCCTTTCAGTCACTATTTTTGATGCAGACCATAATTGAACCAAGTGCAATTTTAAGTTAGCCAGAATATTTTAAAGGTAATGAAACAAAACTTACTATTGTAAAAGCTATATTAGTTCCAAAAATTACTTATTAGGTACAAAACGGTCATCGTTAAAAAGCTACTTTTTCCATACAATATACAACCTTGAAAAACCTATAAATATCATATTATTGTGTGGAACCCAAGTGATCATAGTGCATTTCCTTAGCATCTTTTATTTGTTTTTATACAACTGTTTTACATTAATTACTATTGTATTAAAATATACAAATGAGCACATTTTTCATCAAATAAAAATTAAAATTATTAAAGTTGAAAAACTAATAACATTAAATTATAAATTTAAAAAACCCCCACCGTCAAAAACGAACATTTAAAAAGTAAAAAATAATGCGGTTACCTATTATTTTTGATGTAAGCAAATGTATGTTTTACTTTTTTACTCTCTTCAAGATATTTTAGGTAAATTAATGCGTAGGGGACCGCTATGAAAATTTCGTTTTTGGCGTTGGGGTTTTTTTAAGAGAATATTATTCCGAGAGCGAAAATGCGCGCTGCATACAATCGTACTATGGTGATATTTTCAATACTAACCAATTAAAGTCAATGAAATTTTGCAGAAACAATCTAGAAACAAATTTCCATGCTTCTATAGAGTCAGATTTTCGTTAAAATATACAATTTCAATGCTAGGATTAATTTAAGATTTGTATGGAAATCTTTGAGGCACTGTAACTTGAAAACTATACATTTAAACCAAAATCTGACTCCATACAAGCATAGATATTTGTTTCTAGATTGTTTCTGCAAAATTTTATTGACATTAATTGGTTAATATTGAAAATATCACCATAGTACGTTTGTATGGAGCGCGCTTCGAATAATATACCCTTAAATTTGTAATTTAATGTTATTGCATAATTGTTAAAGTTACACGAAAACTACTGAACCGATTTTCATGAAACAAAGCTAAGAACACTCTCGCAAAAATTAACTTTCTACTAAAAAAACGCATCGAAATCGGTTTACACGTTTGGGAGCTACGATACCACAAACAGACAAAAACTTATAACACCCCTCTTTTTTTGTCGCAATTTTTAAAGTTACTTCAAAACTGCTAAACCGATTTTCATGAAACAAAGCTAAGAACACTTTCGCAAAATTTAGCTTTCTAACAAAGAAAACCGAATCGAAATCGGTTTACCCGTTTGGGAGCTAGGATGCCACAAACGGACAGAAACTTATAACACCCCTCTTTTTTTGTCGCAATTTTTAAAGTTACTTGAAAACTGCTAACCGATTTTCATGAAACAAAGCTAAGAACACTCTCGCAAAAATGAGCTTTCTATTAAAAAAACGCATTGAAATCGGTCCACCCGTTTGGGAGCTACGATGCCACAGACAGACAGACCGACATAGGCGTCAAACTTATAACACCCCTCTTTTTGCGTCGGGGGTTAAAAACACGCTTATTACCGCACTAAAAAGTATAAAATAATATGATTTACTTCAAATATTTCTTACTATAATCTGCATCCTACCATTGTACACTTGTAAAGCTCAAACTATAACCAATTAAAAAGCGTGGGCGCATTTCGGTAGGTAACGTTTCTTAGAGACATTTATTTCGACAAAGCACTCCACGCTTATTTACTTGGTCATTGAACATTAAAAAGTAACAAGTTTGAGTTTTACAAGTGTACAATGGTAGGATGCATATTATCGTAAGAAATATTTTAAGTAAATCATAATTATTTTATACTTTTTAGGCCGGATGCGACCAAACTTAGATTTATAGAAGAGTAACTATACAAGAAACAATTTTACTTTTGGTGTTTACACACCCCGTAGATACGAGTAAAAGAAATAATGTATAATTCCTCTAAAGAAAGAGGTCGTTGTTTCCGTAGTTATTGCAATGTGAGGTTATACAGTTTTAATTTGTTAGGTTTCTATTTATAATTTTTTTTTAATTGTGTGACATTGACATTTCATTTAGATTAGGGGGTGCCCTCTGCTTCGCTCTAATGCTAACCAGAATAATATAAGTTACCATAAATTTTCAAGTCATAGTATTCAACTCATAATTGTATAGGGTGTTGGGCAGATCGTTGAACATACGAAAATGGGGGGTAGGTGGGGTCATGTGCCTACCTACTTGTCATGTGCTAAAAATCTTTGCACTCGAGTGCGACACGTAACTTTTCATCCCACCTCAGCAAGGAAATTACTAAATGCAAAAAAAAAAAGTTTTTTGATAAATTCGGCACCATGGAGGGAATTGGAGGGAAATTTTAAATATTATTTGATACGCGCAATCTAGATTTTCTAAGCTATTTTTCCATATACAGAGTGGCCGGTCAATAAACGTAATAAAAAAAATTTAGGTCCGGCATATCGTGGGGTATCCGAATCACCCGCATGTATGTTCCGCGATATTTTATAGTTTTCGAGTTATGACTCATTTTCCGATTTTTTGAGGAACTTCGACATGACCAGCTTGAAACATGTCTAAAAAAAGTTGAAGACTTTTTAGAGATTTTTTTTGCATCTGTATTTTCATGAGTTGTACATGACGGCCACGCTATATAAACCATCCGTCTACGAGTGTTCTACGACAAAGTTTTGTATGAAATTGATGTTTTGAATTTACTAACTTAGTGCAGACGGTGTTCATAATTCAATTTACTTTATCCTCTAGTGGATAAAAATGGCTTTTGCACTCAGATATCTAAGAGTGAAAATTCGATTTCCGAGATGGTGGGATGAAAATAATATTTCATTTCACGTGAAATAAATGCATTTTACTATGCCAAACCCAAGTCGTACTTGAAACCCAACAAACACTTGTACAAACGTAGACTATTGACATAGTCACTCGTATGAAGCGACTGTGGCCTTGCAATACCGAATGCTAGGAAGAAGTATCAGAACTGGAATACTTTTTTTTAAGACGAAACATTTGCATCGGTTTTCTCTTTTTTACGTTAAAAAAATGACATATGAATAAAGGGTTGGATAGACTTTTGTCTATGTCACCTTTCGTGCCAATGAGACCGATTATCTATAGAAACTTGATATACTTATGTATATACGAACTAGAGTTGTTCATGTCACTTCAATTACTCCTATCGATAACATATCAATAAAAATCTAAATCAAAGTTTAAACGTAAAAGTAAAAGTGAAGAAAAGAGAAACTAATATAAAAAATTATGAAAAATCTAAACTATTACAAAACTGTAACTGAAATGTGTCTGTCTGATATCAACCTTTTTTAGAAATATTGTCCGTCTGTTTGATTGTGTGTTTATTTGTTCGCGCATCACGCAAAAACTACTGAACCGATTTTGATGAAACTTTTTTTGTTTGATAGCTTATGATCTGACTTAAAATCTGATATATAATTTGTGCGGACTAATTCGCGGGTAAACACTAGTGTTTGTTTATATAAAATTTGTTGCCATACTCAAGCAGTTTATGTCAAAAATGTGACGGTCACGAAGAAAATAGCTAATAAAAGATTAAACTATCGTTTAATCTCTACTCTTTATGGGCTGACTTTATGTATAAATAAAAAAGGCACCATTTAACTTTTTATTTTATTTACTGATGAAACCAGCAGCTATGCAGGAATGGCATAAGGCATAAAGGAAAGGAAAAGTATCATTAACCTTCAAACTACAACCATAAACCATAATCAGGCTGTTCCATACTAAATTACAATACCTACCCGACTCAAATTTATGAGACAGCTTATTTTTTTTTTGTTCTAACAGTTTGCTCCCATACTAAAATTGTTCAGTTTGATGGGTAGAGTATGTAGTTTAAAGGTTAATGAATGCTTTCCTTACACCCTATATAGACTTAGTAGGTATTTTTTTGGTATTAATCTCAACTTGATGTCTTTCTGAACACTCTCCTTGGATGTTGACGGCTCAACCAATTCCGGTCTGGAAGGTCTGGAATGCCTTGGAACCGTCCGTCTGCAAAATAATAGTATTAAATTAATGTAATGACAAAGATGTAACAATTTTGTATAACTAGGTCTACCAGAATCTCATGGCATAAAAAAGTAAAAAAAAAATATTTATTCCACATGGTAATGCCAAACTGTCGTATGTCTAGTCTAAGTAGGCCCTTCACAAACTGCGACTTTTTGCAGCGATAATTATAAATGCGCGGTTATTAATCGTGTCTGTAGCGATGCGATGGCGTTTGTATCGAATCAAACGCGCGTGTGCATTGCGACAAAGATTGGCAACGAATGACTGATCAAATATTACGAATGTTTTCAGTCGAGGCTGTATTGTGGCTGTATCGCGTTTGCATAGATGATGCATTGCGACTGAATCGATGCAGAAGCGCTGCAAAAAGTCGCAGTGTGAAAAGGGCCGTAATCCAATTACCCCAGCGTTGCTTGCTCTAAAATTTTATTTCCTTATTTGCCATCAGATTTTGGTACACCGTGTGCAATTGTCGATAATTAAGTCGTCGTCGTGGGTCAACACTATTGGCATAAAATAGAGTACATAAACTGTCAGTGCAAACGAATTTATGATTTTAGTTTATAATTTCGGTAAATAAAACAGGTTGAAATGATACTCCACATTAGGTAACACATTCACAATGAAAAAAGCTTTACTCTGAATGAATTATTTCATTCATTACCTAGGTCAACACCTTAAAAACAGTAGTCGATTACTTACCGATGGAAAGATATCCTCTGATTATCTTCTTTTAAAACTCCCATTCTGCTAGTGCATCCAGTGACCACACATGCCATTGTGCGTATATAACACGCACTAAATATTTATTTTCGAAATTAATGCCAAACTCGTATATAATTTCACACAAAATAACACAACCACGTTGGTATCACGCTGGATATCACGGTGACTCAGAAACTTACACTTTGACGTTGAGGACGGTGACATTTATCTATGTTTGTCTTTTTTTTTCAAAGGTAACTATACCATAACCAAGAATGAGAAAAATGAGGCCATAGTTATTTCGTTTTAAAAAAAAGGGGTCCATTCTTGATACAACGTCCCTGACCGAATGCATCTAGTACAACCCACCTGTCTAGACTATTGACAAAGTCACTCGTATGAAGCGACTGTTGCCTTGTGATACGGAATGCATCTAGTACTGGTACGACCCACCTGTCATAATCATAACCGGTGTGTGATAAGGTGTGTCTGTTCCCTTATTCCCTTTTACTTTCCTTTCCTACTTTTTGAAGTAAAACTTCTTTTCGCACTCTTGACTTGGGGAGTAAGCTGGTGAATGCGTGACGAGAGCGTTACGAAAAGTGTTCGGGCGAGGCGAACGGAGGTCTTATGACGTTGTGATATGTATTAGTAAATTGTAAGTGCCTAAAAAACGAGTGTGCTTTAGACCACCTAAGATGTTGCCAATCATATCAATAAACCATTGTTCGACGGCCCGATAGCACAGTCTGTAGTGAACCTGCCTGCTTTGCCGAGGGTCGCGGGCTCGAATCCCGTAAGGGACAAATATTTGTTATATGATACAAATAGTATTAGTTTTACTTCAGTCGTATGGTCTACTCTTTTTTTAGTTGTACTTACTGAAGAGTTGGTTAGGGTAATGTACGGCAAATCCAGTACATGCGTACGATCGCCCGCTGGTACCACCGACAAGTTCAGTGTGGCTGTTGGTTTGCACCAAGGGTCGCCTTTAACCCAACGAATGTCTAAGGGGCACACGGGTGGGCATACGATTTTTTGGTCTAGCGCGCCATCGGGGCACACGGATGGGCATAAGCCGACCGCTCCGATTGGCTTGCGATTTATGGCGAGGCGTTTCGTTTCACCATACTATTTATATTTCCATTATATTTATTGGTTTGTTTGCATTATTGAAACGTGGAGCGTTTATTCAATTTTTTAATTTGACCAGTGACGGAACGGAAAACGTATATGCGTTTGGGGTGACAGGTAGGGGTGTTTGTTTGTTTGTGCAAAACCAATGTTCCCATTTATCTCCAAAACGGCTAGACAGATAAAGTTTTCTGTAGAGGGTTTGTGATTAATCAGCGATGGTGTTAAGATAAGTGATACGGTGTTTACTCGCCAGGGGGCGCTGCCGTAAACATTTTTCTGACGTCAAAATGAGTTTTTGCGCATTTACGCCAAAACGGCTTTATCTATTTAAATGTGATTTTTTAAAGTGCTCGAGCTTTATTTGCAATGATTATTTGATAGGTTTGCTGATTGTGACAAACCACCAAGGGGCGCTGATCCGATTTTTTGTCAAGTGCTTGCTAGTAGACCGTGTTTGGGCTCTTTTGATAGCGTAGTAGCTTCTGTACTTACATGAATGTCTGAGGGTCTGATGATGCAGCAGAACAACATCGTGGGGAACTCTGTGAAGGCACATAGCTAGTAGACGTTTAAGTAGGTAAACCATGTTTAGGCTCTTTTTACCCACGACGGGATTTAGAGAGTGTATGCGTTTACGGTAAGACGTTGTTTGTTTGTGTGTTCGCGTGTGCAAACAAATGCTCCTATTTATCTCAAAAATGGTTAGACCGATTAAGATACTGTTTTCTGTAAAGGGTTTGTGATTAATCGGAAATGGTTCTTGAATAGATAAGTATTATAGTGTTAACTCGCCAGTGTCGCACAGCGCCCCTGCAGTATTTCGCTCGTCAATAATTGTTTTCTCCGAGACGGATTGGCCGATTTAAGTAAGACATCTAACATACAGAAAGACAAACAAATTGACATATATTTTGACGGTTATGTAGGAATTCTCTAAAAACTTTCAAATGAAAAGCAAAATTAAAAATGTTGAATTTACTAGCTTTTATTAATTTATTCGACAGATTCATAAGTACACAGTAACATTAAATAATATTATAAAATAAAGAGACTTAAAACTAAACGTTATAATCAAAAGCGATAAAACAAAGTTTTTGAAAAACTCTCGGCTAATAGAAATGAAGTGAAACGAATATTTATTTATAGGTAAGTAACATAATAGTGGTAAGTACATAAAAAGTTTATTCTATTCAGCTTAAAGAAGCATGCAAATATTTGAGACACACGTCACAAAGTCAATAACATTATTAATAAATATTACAGGGCATTATCGTTACATTATTTCAAATATTAAAGATTAGAACATGTCATAAATTATTACATTATTATTTAATTACTTAATTACAGTGCCTTATCATTACATTATCGATCCAAGAATTCTTGTACACTATAAAACCCAGAATCTAACAACCAGTTGTACATTTCACTTAGCAATCGTTTTTTATTAAAGACTTTAATACACAAACATACAGGAGCAGTTATTTTGGAAAAACTTGTTTTATGAAAACAATCTGATGCAAGTCTATCAGGATATCTGGTGTTTCTGGGGAAAACCTCTCTAGCAGTTTTGAAAAACTCGGGATGTTTGACAAATTTACTACAAAAAAGTTAATACACCCAATTTGCGGAACAGTGGTTTACACTAATCCCGTGGTCCCGCACCACACATGGCTCGTATGCACTTTTTTTGCGCCTAAACACCTTTATAATGTATGCCCCATTTCCCCAAATGATCAACCCATATCTAAGAACAGATGCGACATAGCCGTGGTAGGCAGACAGAGCTATCTTCTGAGAAACAATTTAACTTAACCTACGGAGAACATACACAAAACGATTAATTTTACAGCAGACCTTTTCAATATGAGCAACAAAGTGAAGGTCTCTGTCCAATTTAATTCCAAGAAAAGTCACCTTATCAGTAACATTTAACATTTCTCCATTATGGTTAATATTCAAATTTAAGTCTTTTCTTCCCTTTGTAACAAAATGCACATTTAAATTAACCAGTTATTAATAGATTTACTTAAAAGTTGTTTTTATTTAACCTTTTAATTACTGAGTCTACAGAATTGTTCAAGTCAGTTTCATAATTATTTAGATTCTCATTGTCCGTCGTAACCACAATTGACAAGTCATCCGCAAATAATACACATTGGTGGTTAGTGGTCTCAGGTAAGTCATTTATATACAAGATAAACAGCAGTGCGCTTCCCTGAGGAACTCTTGATTTATTATGTTTGTAACCAGAACCATAATATAATGAGAGGAAGACGTTATCATCATTTAGTCTACATATTTCTCCTTATTGTTGTCTATCCTGTAAGTATGTCTCGAACTACGATAGAACAGGGCCTCTGACACCATATTTTTCTAATTTACTAAAGAGTATATCATGAACAACAAAGTCGAACGCCTGCGACATGTCAAAGAACAAAGCTGTTTTGTGTTTCTTAGCATTAAGATTCTTAAGGTGGTTTCTGTCCATACAAAACATTATCGTATAACACTCGTAGACGGTATTAATAAAAGTAATGTTTTATATATGGAAAAATAGCTTAGAAAATTTAGTTTGCGCATATCAAATAATATTTACAATTTATAATATTATTACGAAGATATTAGGCTTTGAAATTATTCATACAAAATTTCGAACCCTTATATCTTCGTAATTATAATACAAATTGTAAATATTATTTGATATGCGCAAACTAGATTTTCTAAGCTATTTTTCCATGTATAAAACATTACTTTTATTAACACCGTCTAAGAGTGTTATACTACAACGTTTTGTATGAAATTGACAGCTCTCCAACCACCTTAAGAATGTTATACGTTAGCATGAAGCACGCAAGAGTTGTGGAGTTTCCACTTTGAAATCTGTTTTGTTCAGCTCTGATAATATTGAACTTAGAACAGAAATCTACTAGTCTTGCATAAGTATATTTCTAGAAAGTAGGTTTTTAACGAAAAATAATAAACCAAACCCTAGAAAATCCGTCGAATGCTGCCATTGCCATCTGTTCCCAATTTCAATTAGACAGAAACTCATAAAATTGAAAAAAATGTTCATTATATAGTTCATTACAGGGCATAAAATGGCAGCCCTGACGGATTTTCCAGCGTTTGGTGTATTATCTTTCGATATGTTTACTACTTTCTTTTTTCGTTTACAGTCGAGTGTTTTTCAAAAAATTATTTAATTCTTTTTCGATTACGACGTTTAGGTACAATCTTCACGGGCTATTTAAATTTATTTTTATTTTTTATTTATTGACATAATGAACTGACTACAATCGGTAGTACAATCACAAGTTGACACTAAAAGTTGATACACGACAGAGTCGAATATCTTGGTATTATATTCACACAAAATTAAATTTGTAAAAGTTTTCAATAAAATATATTTGGTTGCTACGTTGACATAAGATATTTTCACTTTAGCAGGAACAAGAATTGTCCTTCCATGGCTCCAAACTGATCGGTTTAGCAACTTTCTCGCAGTCGTCAATTTCATTTCTGCAACATAGATAACAACATTTAATTACTTCTGAAAAAAAAAACTTTAATCTGCCCAGCTATAAACGGGAAGGCCCCGCACTTCCTGACCCGTTTGTTCCTCTCATGGGGAGCTGCCCAGGCCAATTTGGAGGTGCTTGGATAGACTCTGAACTCAGGTTTGCTGGAGTAAAGACAATCGGTTCAAGAGGGGTTACACAGACGGGTTCGAACTAAGGTGTGAATGCGGTGTTACTCCTCAGACTATTGCCCCTCTTGTCCTCTTGTCCTGCCCTTTCTGCCCGGACACCGGGACGCGAACGGACCTTATGAACGCTGCCGATATTGCTATCAGTGTTATTTACAATGACATGCCATCGACTCCATAGAAGAAGCTATAAACAGCACAGCTTACCCAGGACCAGGTCTCTCCAAGGGCCTCGGTTGAATCTTGGTGACATTGTCCCCGACAGAGCATAAAAGACCAGCAACTGACGCTTTTCTAATCTCCTGAAGTTGTTCTGTAATTTATAGGGAATCTCAATATTATATTACATTGTGCTATGTTCTCCAATATTTCTAAAAAAAAAACAATTTGCTCATGGTTTAGGCAAAAACTCTTAAAATAAAATAATAATCCTAGTAAAACGACATCATCGGATTTGGTCAAAAATGTGAAAGAGCCGCCAAAATAAAATGCTATATTCTGTCTGACTTCTCCGTCTTAACATTTATTATTAAAGCACCAAACCTGTAGGTCCATTTTCCTTGGTTTTATTAAGGTTTGCAAAATCTGCCTCTTTCATACATTTTTGATGAAATCATAAAACTTTGATGCCATCAATAAATGCTTAGCGGATAAGTTCTAACAGACTATAGCATTGTTTTTCACATTTGGACCAAACATGTATGAATCGCCGATGACGTCTTTTGTAGAAGTTAATGACGATGAATATTAAGGCCGTACCACATGGAGTACATTCAACGATCGATGTAGCTAGAGTGCAGGTCAATGAATACATTGTTACCTTAAGCAAAGTGTTTATTTTTGAGCTTGTCTTTTATTCTATCAAAATCATAAGGATATAAGCAACGAGCAACATAAAATAGCTAGAATAAGAAAGCGTATATTATTAGACATAAGAACGTCGGTGGCGCGTTGCGTAGAGCTATGGAAACTCAATCTTGAGGCCCGGGTTTGAATCCGCATGACCCACATGTTATATTATTTACCAATGATTTTTTCAAATTTATGTACAGTCAGCGTCAGAGAAATCTGACCCCCTAAGTATTAAGAATTTGAGGCACAAGCTTCACGTTAGGTGAATCAAGTGCCATCTATTGGTAGACGTTTCCAAGCGATAAACCTGTTCTCGCACTTCCTTTGCATTTTAGATACTATAGAGAATCATTCTGCCAATTCTAAATTTTACAAACACAGTGAAAAATTTATAAAATATATCTTTCCATCCATGACAGAGATTTGAACTCAGCACTCGCAAAATTCAACTCCATTAATTCAAGCGATCTTACCACTGAGCCAAGCGGTTACTTACTCAACCATGTGAAATTGTGAACTGCTTGGTATCAAACTACGATAATCGTTATAATTTTATTAAATATGTTTGAGGGTAATTCAATATGGCTCGATCCAAGTTGTTGCAATCCAGTGCATACTTTCACATGACGTATCGGAGGAATCATGTTTAGTTTTTAGATTTTTAAATATTGATTAATTATTGTTGCGATTAAGTGGATTCTTAAAGGCTAAAATGATTGTTCTTTGGGAGCAATACGAAAGTATTAAGGAATTTCACGAAAATTGGGTGTGACGGTAAGTAAATCTGAATTACATATAACCGACGCAGAAAATCTATTGTTTGCTAATTTAATTTTTATTTACTGTTTATTAAACGTTTACAGACAAATACTGTTCGCGTATGGATACAAATACATCAGGAAATACGCGATTGTAAAGTGTAACCGCCAAGGACCACGGCCAGTCGTTCGGACAGATTCGAACGCCACCAAAAGTAATCAATCAATCAATCAATCACTCGCTCAACTGCGGAATTGTATGGAATTTTGCTTAGAAGACACTTGCATACAGGCATTCAGGCATTCACATAACATAGGTAACATAGCATTATTTAGATAAATAACATAAATTTATATAGCTTATAACATAACATTATATATTTATAAAATTTATATACTTACTTATATTATATACTTATATATAACAGTGTATACTATATATATATATATATAATTATTTAACACTTATAGCATATTATATACTACTTGTTTTGTGGACGTTATTTTATTTACATAACATGATTTATTTTTCAGATTTTCTACATAGGTCCAGCTTGAGAGCTTATTGAAGTATGAACCAGCTACAATAGGGAGATATTGAAAGATTTGATAATACCAGGATAAGCTGAGGGCCAGATATATTTCGTTCAAGATAATTGCCCTGTTTAACCTTCACGACGCGTCACGCAGTCGCTTGCTTATATAACTATTGTAAATAAAATTGGCCATCCAAAAGCCCCGATTTGAACCCAATCGAAAATGTGTGGGGTCAAATGGTTCTGAATTGCGATCCTAGTGAAGTGAGGTCCAAGCCAAATTTAGATCAAAAAGTTACAAGAATCTGAGAGTTAATGCGATATGATATTTGTTTCACTATGGTTTCGAATATAAAAGGTCGACTCGATCAGATATTAGGATTTGAAGGTCACCCTATCCCTTATTTAGCTTTTTAGAATCGTTTGACTCCTCAATTATAAAGGGCTAATTGTGTAATTTAGGTATATCTTTTTCCTTAATGTTTCTGTAAGGTATATCAGATTGCGTGCGAGAGATGTAAATTGTTATCATGTTAGTTATTTTGACTACAGTTAACATGTTGGTTCTCTCGCCAAAATCTAAACAACATCATTTAGCTGTCACAAATTATATGCTTTTGTTTATTTTCTCAAAAATACTTTTAATAAATGTTTTAAAACTTATAATTGTTTTCTATTTCGTTGTTATCCCTTTTTAGTTTAATTTGTTCTTAGCCAAATGGTATGAAAAGTCAAGTTTAGTATTTTCACAAATTTAAAAATAAAATTCTCTTCACAGGTTTTGAACTCACGTCAAACTGTTCTCTTATCAAGCACCTTTAACAACTGAGCTACGACTGCCATATAATTACCGACGTAAATAGGCATATCCTCCGTCACGATGAGAATTTGGTTCAGTTTATTATGGTTAAGTTTCTAGAGATGTCGCTTATTGTAAATCAATAAAGATAGCAGTTTTTATGGTTCACATCTGCTTCGAGGAACTTAAAACCATTTGATTTTAGTTTTACAATTTGTCACAGATGGCGCTCAAAAGGTTTAGATGGGGGGGTCAGGTTTCTCTGAAGCTGACTGTACATAAAACCGACAGCTTTCAAACGTTGAAGGAAATCATCGTGAGGAAACCTGCATACGCTGAAGAAGAAATTCCGATGCGTATGTCAAGTCTACCAACCCGGATTGTGCACGCGTGGTGGAATAAGGCCCAAACACCCCCTCTGAGGGTAGGCCTGTGCCCTGCAGTAGACGTATTATAGGATGAGATGATGATGATAATATTTTTCCAAAATACGTCATTCGTACCTTCAGTGAAAGCATTAGGTCTGTCCTTCCTCTCGTACCAATGCCGGTCGCTGGTCATGATTCTCTTCAACTGATCAGCGAATATACAGTACAAAGTTGGTGGTACAATTCCACCGATAATAGCTCTTTCCATCCATATCCCCGCCATGAGTTCGACGTCCCTCACGTGTTTATATGTCGATTGTAGCAGTTCTATCCTCTGAAATTAGCAACGTTATTAGGTAATTATTTAATTAAAGAAGAAAATAGTAAGAACACAGAAAACTTAAATAATTTTAAACAGAGCCACTCCTAATGCTACCGACAGGGCTATGGTTCTCATTTGAAAAGCACGCCCCAAGATGCCCATAATGCTGGCCGCGTTTCCGCTGTGGGGAGTAGTAGGTAGTCCCACATACATCAGGAATCGAACCCGGTAGAAGAGAAGATAGAAGTAGGTACAGCGAAGATAGGTAGGTAAGAACTCACGAAAGACGGAAATGAAGATTATTAATTTAGAAGAAAGAATGAGTTGAATAGTATAGAAGATAGAACTTCATTAACAGAAATAATAATTTATAATTTAGCAATAGGTAGGCAAATAGATGTTACGCGCGTGTCGTAGGTAAGCGATCTGTTTGATTCCCACTGGTTCTCCCGAGCGCGTCCGACGAGCGTGTTCGTCGGTGCAGGTGCGAGCGGGATGCCGCATACAGGTTGGCGGAAGAGCGAGCGGGTGCGCGAGCGCAACGCCACCCGATGCAGTGGGCTTTGGTGTATGGCCCAAGGTGCATAGGCGGTAGCGTTTTGTACCAAAGTAGGGGCTGGTACAAGTAGTGGCGGATAGTTCGCCACACCGCGTTGAATCGCTAATGATATGCGTTGGGCCAGGTATGACCTGGCACGAGGACCGCGTTACTATTATTATAATTATTAGCATCCCTTTATTGAATTAAATTATTGTTATCATGGGGATTTTATTTTGAAACAATTCTTAACGAATTGTCGTTATCTTAAAAACTTCTTGAAGCCAGACAGGTTAATTATATAAAGTACCTAAAAGTAGTAGTACACAAAAAGATCCACTAGTTTTTTTATTGCATTGAACAGGAATTTGAAAGATTTACAACAGAATAAGAGAAAGATATATTTGGTAGTTTTGTTGGAAAAAACAAAAGTAGGACTAAGAAAATTTATAAACTAGATGATTGTTTTAAAAATATTCGATTACCTCTTCATCAATAACATCACGTAAGTCTTCAAATGTTTTGTACGTTTTCCCAGAGCAATGCTTTCTGTAGTCAACGTAGGGTTTGAAGCCGAAGAATCTACCTTTGATATTATCTGCCATCAATATGTCGTGCATTTTAAATATGGAAGGGTAGGCTTGGTTGCCCATCTGTAAAGAACCATACAATAATTAGATATGCTTAACTATCGCAAATCTGTTCTTTGAGATAACGTTGTATTGCCTTGGTTTAGAAGTAAATTATTTTTTGAACAGAGTTCCTAAAATTTTATGGCATTACAGCAGTTTTCCTTATTTATGAACGTAATACCGACTACTCTCAAACGGTGAAGGAAAACCTCATGATGAAACCTGCATACGCTAAAGAAGAAATTATGATGCGTATGATGTGAAGTCATCAGAAATGAAGAGATCCGCAGAAGAACCAGAGTAATAGGAGAGGCTAAAATAAGTGCGGATTTTTGTGATCGAAAGTTAACTTTTGCGAAGTGTTCTTAGATAATTATGTTTCATAGAAATCGGTAAAGCAGTTTTTATGACAATCAGCCATTGACCTCTTATATAACAGAAGTAGATACACAATCAATTGTAATGCTGTAAATCTTCCTAAAATAAAATAAATAAAATAAATAAATAAATAAATCAGCGGTCCAAAAATGGCACATTCAAAAGAGCTCGGAAATTACGTTTCCGAGCTCTTTTGGTCTTAGTACTACGCCGACTCTCCGACTGTAAACATACATAATACGACTAAGTTTAATAATCAAATATGACATATTAGTATCACCTTACAGTATTCATACTTATTTTGTGTGGCTTATAATTTGCCGCTGTTCTGGAGTGCGATTTTTGAAAGTCACACTTTTAAATCAGCAGTAGGAAAGAAGCATTTGAAAGATTTCCATACAAATTTTGACATTTTCTACTGCAGATTTGAACGTGTGACTTTCAAAAATACTACTCTTGTCATCGTCTGATAGATGACATCTTGTTCCTTTTTCAAAATGCCTTTGTAGAAATAAAATTTATTTCAAAGACATGTAAGAAGTATTTACAACTTTATACCTGGAGTATAAGGTATTATGTTCCATTGATACGTATTACGCGAAAAGATTACAGAAAAAAGGCTAGTGATTGAAAACTTTTTGCAGAAGTTTAAAAAGTATTATCAATGGCAACAGTCGATGTACATTTCTCTCAAAATGATAAAGTTAATCAGTATTTAGTTATGTATTAATATTAAGTTCGTTGTTTAATCTTAGTTTAGTTTTAGTTCGAAATGTACCCACCTACTCTGAAGAGAAATAAATAATTTTCATTTCCCTTCAGACTGAAATAACAAGCTTAGAACAGTCTCTTAATGATATGACCATACAATATGATCAGGCACAGAAACAAATAAGTGAACAGATTCAGGACGCTGATGAGTTGTTGGAGTTGTGTACTTACAACCAGCAACGTTTTGACTCATTAGTAAATAACTACAGTTGCAACTGTATGCACTCTGCAAACACTGAGCGGCCTGAATCTCAATCACATTCACTTGTGAGTTCAGATCGGTCACAGTCTGAGGATGCGTGTGACCTTTCACATACCACACAAACAGAATTAGAACCAAAAACTTTAATTTATTCTGATAATATAGGAAGAGGTTTAGGTCCCATGATAAATAGCAAAATCAGTCATGAAGTTCATAACTTTTGTATGCCAAACTGTTCCTTAGCCCAAATTGTAGGAAAAATTATATCAAATAATAATTGTAATAGTACAACAAATGTAATAATTCTTGTACAAAATTGTTCGGATGTACAGGTGGAAGATATAGAAAAGAGCTTTGTTTTGTTATCAAAACTAGGGGCGGGAAAAATAATATTTTGTGCAATCCCCTATTCTTCCCAGCATCGGGGAAGTCTAAATGACCATATTTTCTTGTTGAATAATTCTATATTCAAATTGACATGTCGTCATAGCGACGTTTTTTCTTTCTTTGACACTAATAAAATTATTAGTGGTAAATATTTGACGAAGGATACGTTATTGTACCTTCAAAAAATCATTGCTAGGCTGCTAGCAAGACAAATTAGATTACCTTGTGTAAATAATGCTAGTATACAATGTTTATTGACAACGGAGATGACGAGTAGTGCCTCGCCGGTGGCGCTAGATGGCGCCACATGTACCACCAGCTCAACCATAGCTGCCGTTGAGACATATAGTCAGCAAGCCGATAGCGTGCCGGTAGGGCATTCCTCGGATAGCACTATATTTAGCAGTGCTATAGATACGGTGCTTCAATCTCCGGATTTAAACTAAGTAAGGAGACAAAGGAAAAGTCGACTCTGAAATTAGTTCATCAAAATATTGAAGGCTTTTCCGGCAAAGAACTAGAGATAGAATTATTTTTGGAAAAATTTCAAATTGACATTTTATGTTTAACAGAACATTGGCTGCGAGAAAGTCAAATGATGTTCGGTTTTGAAAATTATTCTATAGCTAGTGCACTCAACCGAAAGACAACAACACGAGGTGGATCAGTTATATTTAGTAAAAATAGTTTAAAAGTGAAAGAACGAAAAGATATTGTTAGGCTCTCGGTTGAATGTAATATTGAACTCTCTTGTATTGAGTTAGAGAACCACATAATTTTGAGTGTGTATAGGCCCCCTAATGATGAAAACTTTAATACTTTTGAATCCGTGATGGAGGATGCTTTAAAGTTAGTTTTTAAAAGTAGTAAATCCATAATAGTTTGCGGCGATTTTAATGTTAATCTGCTTGAAAAGGATTCCCGAAGTTGTAGATTAATAACCCTTTTTAAATCTTTTAATTTAAAAAATTTGTTTTTAGAGCCAACCAGAATCACAGCAACGACTGCCACATGCATCGACAATGTATTTTGTAACTGTGATTTTGTCGATAAAGCTGTAATTAATTGTTTAAAGTCTGATCATAGTGGCCAAACAGTTAGCTTTCCAGTTATTAAAATAGAACCTAAAATTTCTATACGAATCAGGCCTGCCACTGTTAACAAAATAGAAAAATATAAAGAAACACTGCAACTTAAATTGCCATTACCATATTATCAGCAGAATGACCCAAATACATGCTACAATGAGTTTTTTAATATTTTACAAAATGAATATGACAAGGTTTTCACGGTTCGGAATATTGTAAAATCAATTAAATTTAAATTCAGCGATTGGGCAACAAAAGGAATCCGTAAAAGTAGAGAAACCCTTTTTGGTCTATATGATAAAAAGACCTATACTCATAATGACGAGTTTCTTGAATTTGTAAAACTTTATTCAAAAACTTTCAAGAAAGTCTGTATCACAGCAAAATCACTACACATTAGCAGGAAAATTAAGAGTTCAGATAACAAAATCAAAGCCGTTTGGAAAGTAATTAATCATGAAACAGGCAAAACAAAACCTCGTGATCCAGACATAACTATTCAAACTGATCACGGTATTATCAGTTCCGAGGCGGGAGTAGCTCAGGAATTTGAAACATTCTTTACTAACATTCCAGTAAAGATTACAGAGTCACTAGGTTCCTCGTCTGCTGTGGCCGAGACAATACTACAAGAGAATGTAAATGCCTGCACTTCCGAATTCAGATTTACGCATGTTGACCCTGATACAATTGTTAAAATTTATAAAAAGTTTAATCTCAAAAACTCTGAAGATATATGGGGTATGTCGGTTAAGTTGTTTGGATCTGTCATTGGTGTCCTGTCCCCTTACTTGGCATCAATATTTAACATCTGCATCGATCAAGGTACTTTTCCCGATCTTATGAAACATAGTAAAGTCGTACCTCTCTTTAAATCAGGCAATAGACATGATCCCAACAATTATAGACCGTCTCAATTTTACCAGTTCTCAGCAAGGTTTTTGAAAAGATTATTCTCAATCAAATGCTGTCTCATTTCAATCTAAATAAACTGCTGCATGATCAGCAGTTCGGGTTTACCAAAGGACGCTCGACTACAGACGCAGGTGTTACTCTGATTCAGCACATATTCAACGCTTGGGAGGAGCACCAAAATGCGATAGGCGTTTTTTGCGATCTTTCCAAAGCATTTGATTGCGTTGATCATAAAACTTTGCTGTTAAAACTAAAACATTACGGAATTAGTGGTAGAGCTCTTGATTTGATGGACTCCTACTTAAAAAACAGAGTCCAAAAAGTGCTAGTGAATGGATCTAAATCATCTGGATCACATGTGCAAACAGGCGTGCCACAGGGTTCAATCTTGGGCCCGTTCCTTTTTTTGGTCTACATAAATGATTTGCCACATATGGTACAAAACTTGTCGAACATAGTATTATTTGCTGACGATACTTCTCTGATTTTTAAAGTAAATAGGAAGGACCAAGAACTTGACGACGTAAATGATACCCTTCAACAAGTTTTGAACTGGTTTAACGCAAATAATCTCGCACTTAATGCAAAAAAAACGAAATGTATAAAATTTGTTTTGCCGAACGTACCAATTGTAGATAATCAAGTAATTTTAAACAGGAATAGTCTAGATTTTGTTGATAATACAGTGTTTTTGGGAATAACGATTGACTCTAGGCTGCAATGGGGTTCCCACATTGAAACTCTGGCTGGTAGGCTAAGTTCTGCAGCATATGCAGTCAGAAAAATTAAACAACTAACTGATATTAAAACTGCCAGACTCGTATATTTCAGTTACTTTCATAGTATCATGTCCTATGGTATTTTATTGTGGGGTCGTGCTGCAGACATTGAGACAATCTTTATCCTACAGAAACGGGCAATTCGAGCAATATATGGTTTGCGCTGTCGTGATTCGCTTCGCGACCTTTTTAAGGAAATTAATATTTTAACAGTTTATGGACAGTTTATTTATGAAAACATTTTACATGTAAGAAAAAAATTGTCTTTGTTTCCAAAAAATTGTGATGTCCATAATTACAACACTCGAAACAAAAATAAACTGATATCTCCGCACTTTCGGCTTAGTAGGGTCAACACGTCTTTCATGGGTCACTGTATACGTTGTTATAATAAAATCCCCGAGACCATTTTGAATCTTTCCGAAAACATGTAACAACTAAGATCAAAAATGTTATCTGTAAGAAAGCGTATTATAAACTGGATGATTATTTAAATGATCAAAATGCTTGGGTCTGAGGTCACTAACTTATAGTTTATTTACATTACTGTAAAGTATCAACTATTTTATTAGATAGACTATGTATTATTGTATACATAACAGTAGCTTAAGAATTTATATTGTAATAGTTTTAAGTCGTGTTATGTTGTAGAGTTTCTGGCCGCATCTTCTCTACAGCGACAACACGTTCCGACGCGGTGGTAGCTTAAAAAAGATTTGACGTTTAATAAGTGTGCTTCAAGCTCCTATATTGAATAAATTATATTGACTTTGACTTTGACTTTGACATTTCATTTCAATTCGGACACAAAAATTAGCTAATATTTTGTATGAGACTGTGAGTCTATAGTATTTCTGGTCAATGCAATCAGCTTTATTTCTTTGGCAAAAATGTTAATTGTGTTCTTCTTAAACATCATGCTGCACAAACTGATCAGCAGTTAATAATAATATTAAAATTTGTAAGCTTAGATGTAAGATTCTGAACTAAAGAAACTATAACATAAGGGGCCATAGGTTCTCACCAATATTTTCTATGAGAAACGTGCCTCCGAAAAGTGCGTGCGTGTGCCGTATTTTCGATTAAAAAGAATTAACAAAAGTACTTTCATATTTTTTTTATGATTTCACTTGATAAACTAAGGGTGAATATGTGAGTATAAGTACCTACCAAAAATTGGAAATTATTTTAAGATCTTCTAAAACGAGAAAAATGTATAAAATGCATGAAAATCAGTCATCTTTGTGACGATTTTCTATTGAGTGAAGTAATTCCAATCGTGTATGTTCAATTTATGATTTCACTAGATAAACTATCCAAAAATACTAAGGCATGACTTTGGTTTCGGTAAATTGTATAAATCGAGTCGAAAAATGAGAAAAATAAAAGATGACTCCAAGGTATTTCGTCCTACTATTGGGCCTTAATGGACTTACGTCAGGATCAATAATAAGGTCATTGGCCTTGGCAGCGGGTTGTCTGAATAGACCCCTGGTCACACCTACGATGTTGTCGTCGATGGCTAACCATCCAGTCCTCAAGGTGGTGTTGAAGGTCGGGAAGCTCTTGTAGTGGTTACCGTCTTCATCGTATAACCTGAAATTAAAGTAATTTTAAGTTGATTTTATTATCGGCAATAACATTTGCAAGATATTAAGCTTTGCAAACTACAGGCCAATTGCTTGCATGAAATTCGATGACACCTCGCACACTTATCCGCGGTGAATCGGACAAATCGTCAAAAGAATTAAAAGGAAATTCGTTTCGTTCGCTTGCATCGGCTCATTCTCCGCGGATAGATATGCAGTCACCCTTACAAGGAAAACCCTGGTGACAGTTTACCCAAAGAGAAATTAAAGTGCAACATCATCAAAGAGCGAATCACGGAAGTGCGACACACAAAATTGCGAATTTAATAGACCAAAAGAGCATAGCCAGATAGATCCTCGTGGTTACCGTTTGTTACACCAGTGTAACAACAAGTAAGACCCTGGAACTCCGTGGCTACAAGACACTAGAGTTGACCTGTCACTTCTGACCCTGTTTGTCACTTTTGGCATCACCCGTATCTTTTGACATCGCCTGTCCCTGTCCTGTCTACCACATCCCTATCGCTCCGATCACAAACTATCATGACTCCGATACAACATGAATGAAATATTACATAACGTAAATATATTATTACTTAATAATAATTTAGAAAATTTAGAAATATACTTAACACATTTCGGATATTTGTAACTACTGCATTATTATCTTATTACTTTTGATTCGTTTTCTATTAATAGTTAATTATTGCAATTTAAATGATACTTACTTCAATACTCCTTGAACTATAGTGTGTGCCCATCGTATGCCATAAGTGAATTCTGGAGTTACTTGTGGCAATACTTTTTCGTCATATACATCTCTGTATCCAGTATAGGCAGATATTATTTTGTCCTTCAACAAATTAGCTTTACCTGAAAATTCGTTTTATTTAATAATTCATAATTCATTTATTCATTGTTGATTGCACACGTTACATAAGATGGTATAATTAGTTTGTGGTACAGCAATCTGCCTCTTCGAGGAATTCAATGTCATATAATTTTTATTAATTAATTTTATAAACATGCAAGCCTGCTAATGCAAAGGCATGAGAAAATTCACCCTATTGCCGTATTTTAATATTAATGTATGTCTTAAATTTTCTGCTATCTCATTTTTTATTACGTTAATTCTTAGTTTAGTAGATTAAGACGTATATTAGATTATACCGCCAGTGAACGACTTTGAACCTTTCAGAGCCGCCTTAACTCTACTAACGTGTTTTATAGGAATATCAGAAAGATGATCTCTAGAAAATAAAGCCGAGTCGTTGAAGACCTACGAGTATGCTATATTTTTCATTATTTGTATATTCTTCAAATGTCGAGAAGATAGCTTCTGAAAACCATCAAAATATGGCCGGCCCTGCGTTACCATTATAAAGTTTATAATTATTAATGGAAATAAAATATTTTTCTATTCTATTCTGTTTTGTTCATGGTTTCGATTGGCATAGCCGAGCGTTGTAGATGATTAAATCATGTCGTTGATATCATAGGTATTTTATACGCTAAACGAATTGGATCAACATTGTTGAATTACTTACCCATCAAAAGAGTCATAAACTCGTAGTAGAAAACTTGAGTTTCTAGACCAATGTTGATTTCTCTAGCAGTATAATATATTTTGTCATCGTCCCAGCAAGGATTTAATTCCCTCAGTTTTTTGGCGAGAAGGTTATGTTGTCTGAAGTACCACATGTAAGCTAAACTCATGCCTAGCAAAGAATTTACCGTTATGTCAGCTGAAAGAAGAAAAATGTCGTCCTTAGGCATGCATTTGACGGGAATTAAAACAGCGTGTTTTTTCACTGTTCATTATGTAGGTCTCAGTTGTCTTGAATAAGATAACCGTAGCAACTACTTATTCATAATATAATAAGAACATAGTTTGACTAGCATTCCGATGGAGTTGCGCAAGGTTTTATTCTAGGCCGCATTACATTCATATTTGTCACATAATACTCACAAACGTTGTGGCATCGCGTCTCATGCGGTGCGACGTTCAGACGACAGTCACCACTGGATGCCGTCGGCGGCCATTGGTTACCAGCATGTATGTCGTACTTTAGTTGTCCATCTTTACCTTGATTTTTCCTTTCTAAAGCTAGTTTAGCATTGTTCCCGTAAATGAATGAATTGTCCATCAAGGGCGTAGATGAGCTTATCTGAAATGAAGATAGGATGTTGTATCTGTTCCCACATAATGTGGTAAAGAATAGTGTGAATTTGACTTATATAAAAGATATACATTTTTATATTTGCGTAAATAATGCACTGCAGCAGTGATCATAAAAACCCAGACCCTATCTAAATTAAGGAATAAGAGCTGCTAGGCTTTGACAATGAACTTACTCTGATCTCTGGCAAAGTGTTATTTGGAACACAACCAGTGTTTTGATAAGAGATTGGTATTGTCAGGTTCATGCAGCGGATACCAGAGAATCGATGGACGGGATCATCGGCAGGAATATCCAACTTGAGACATTTAGGGTTTTTCTGTTTAACGACCTCTGGGGGGTCATCACAACATGAAACAGTGGATAACAAGTTGTTTTCTGCAACAAAACAGTTTATAAAAATTTGATACAAAGACGGTAAGCAAAGCTGGCTGCAGGCCCACAAGCCCACAGGTTACGATTTAAATATTTTCATCTTTTTCTGTCGGCTGAATGTGCTTTGGGATCAGCCTTTGTTATAAGGAATAACCAAAACCCTCATACACCAATACACCACCAGACAGTGATTAAAAAAAAACTTTTAGATACTTATTAGTGTTTACTTCCCCCGCTCACACACCTACTTACTCAGTTTACTCACTACTTTTTGATCGCTAAACTATTGTTTTTTTTAATGTTTTTGGCCTGGTTATAATATTGACCATTGGGCCAAGTCTCAATTTGTAATTTCAAGAATCACACCCCATTATTGTCATGAGCCGTGTGCGTAGCTTCAGAAACATTTTAGAAGAGGCAAAAATTTAAATAAATATAATAAAAAAAAACCTACCAAAAAGGTTTGAAATTGATAATTATTTTCTTAGTTTCGGTTATTTCTTTAACATTTTTATTATTTTAAGTATATTATGATTATTCTTAATTATCATTAATATTTTGTAACAATATTTTATTTACTAACTTGTATCCATAGGGAAATTAGTGTCGGCGGTGAAGTATAGCCACAACATCGGGACGAGGTGCGTCATGACGCGGTCAGATACGCGACCGTCGAAGAGCAGCTTCATGCGAGCCGCGCGACCGTTTGGCAGTGGCTCACCACACTGCGACTTTCTATGAGTTTTGACTGCGGATGATAAATAATAGTTATAGAAGCTCATGACCGCTAGCGACGGTGAAATATCGGTTGCCCACTTCTGGCAAGGTACTATTTAGCTACTTTGTTCAAGGTTTGAAGTCGACACGACAAGAAGAAGAATAGATAGATAGATAACTCATTTATTTCATCAGAACCTATTGTTCTTGTGATATTTCCTGGCCGTGCCATAGATGCAAACTTGGATTTCAGTTAACTCAAAAAAATATTATACTCATCGGGTTCACGAGAAAAAACAATGTTTGTGGCGCTCCTGGGAAGCATCCTTCCCAGCCACGCCACGTCGAATACCAGTTATCGAGAAGTTTAATTGAAACGATATAATCTCCAAAAAAAAATTACTAAAATTGTACTCTCTAATAATAATAATAAACTTTTTGAAAAGCATTCGTAGACAGCATGCAGAAAGAGAACAAAACAATACAGGAAACACAGTGACATACAAAGGTAGCAGATAACACTATGGTATCCGTATAAGGATTACCCGTGCAAAGCTGCAACAGCAACAGGGAGCTCCCGCGACGGACTATTTAATGACAAACACGATAAATAAAGTAGATACAGGTGTTTGAATATGACAAATGTTGGCTATCATTAGGGCTATTCGGACCCTGGAGACTGCAGCCCTGAACAGTAAAGCGGTGTTCATATAGAATAATTCACATAGGTTTTTAAGAAGCCATTCGTCTTCTCAAATTGTTCCCCTGCAGAATAATCCGGACAAGTTAGTATTTATCAGTTCTCATAATGTGACCGAGGTACTGTAATTTCCGACTTTTTATAGTTTTTAGGATTTCGACTTTCTTGTTCATCCTCTGCAGGACCACTTCGTTGCTATTTCTGTCCGTCCATAATATCTTCAACATCCGCCTGTAAACCCACATCTCAAAAGCCTTAAGTCGTTAGCACATGGTTTGAGTGAGTGTCTAGGATTCAACACCATACAGGAGGATGGAGAATACGTAACACATTACAAGACGGACGCAAGGGAAGATTTTGAGAGAGCGGTTACATAGCAATTTGAACCAATTCTTCAAAAATTGTGAAATGTCTTCAAAAATTGTTCATAATCACTAGCCAATAATTCTACTGCAGGGACGAGGCCTCAAATAAGTGTGAAATAGAGCTGTGATACTCCAGAACGCGGTCTCAGTGCGTATTGGTGGAGGTAATTTAGTGGTCGAAACGTTCCTGTAGAGAACTTCGATCCTCTTCAAGCAATAATGCCTCAGTCCACCTTGTGACTGGCCGATTCACTTATTATGTATATAAAAATAAAACTAGCATACATCCGTCGTCATACTCGGCCGGCAGCATCCGACGTGGCGGCGTGCGCGCCGCTCCCATTGTTGGTTTCTTCAGGTTGTTGCACGAACCGTCCAGCCTTCTTATTTCTGTCTCATCGCATTCTTCTATTTCTATTGTGCACCATCTAATAATAAGAGAAACCGTTATTTTTGAAATTTTAATTCAGTTTATGTTTTAATACAAATATCAGAAGTGTTTTTGACGTAGAAATAGAATGACTAGAAAAGGTATTATAGTAGATTACACACCGAGGATAGGACAGTAAGAAAGATCTCAGATCTCATGTAATTGTTGACCGAGGCGAAGCCGAAACATGTGATCTGAGGCTTTCTTATTTACTGTCCGAGGTTAGTATACTATTTTTCTCCTCGACGGAGGTGGAAAACGACAACTTCGTTTAGCGCAGTGGGACGTCAATTGGCGCTTTCCGTTCGGAGGGGAGAAAAAATTATAATAGTCGCGACGCGAAAACGAGCCAGGCTTTCTACACAAATTGTATTGAGTGAGCAAGGGAAAATCTATGTTGTTTGCTTAGACTAATTAGTCTAAGGTTGTTTGTCCCTTTCTGCATATGCGGTATTTTTGGTGACTCCGTTGAAACTTCTTACAAAATCTTGCAATTTACCACTGCACGATTTTCCCACCCATTTTTGTCTCGTTCCTCCTTTCCATTCCAGTATACGCACTTTTTGTAAACATTCGGTAGACATCGATCTATTGACAGTAATTTTTCTCCGAATAAGATTAAGCGAACTGATGTAAAGGTGAGGAAGATGTCGATCTTGCCTTCAATTATACCCAATAATACAGCAATCAGTGACATTTGAGTCGAGTAGGTATTGGAGTTTAGTATGGGACAGCTGATTTTTTTTAGCTCCGATCGGTTTGCTCTAGGTTTGCTCCCGCAGTAATAGTTGTTCAGTTTGATGGGTATGAGAGTATGTGGCTTACAGGTTAATGATACTTTTCCTTACACCATGTAATATCCCATACGGAAGAGAGCTAGCAACTCAATCACAAGACGACAGCGGTTCGTTTCTTGGCCTGTACTAAGTTCTACGGAATTTAGGTACACACGGCGACACATAAGTGTCCTTCAGCCTCCTATATTGAATAAATTATTTGATTTTATTTGACACACCAAGCTATACAAAACCAACATAAGCTGGCCACTCGTATTGTGAATAACGTATTACGTCGCGCGGCCAGCTTATTATTGGGTTTCGCTATGTATACGGTTGTATTTATCATTATCACTAGCACGGCGGTGACGGAAAACATCGTATACAAACCTGCACACCTGAGAATGAAAAGAAAATATCATAAGTTCGGCTATCACACACAATAGACCAACAATGGTCGCAGTGTTACATAACGAACCTTGCTTACAAAGCCAAAAATACATTATAATAGTGTACCTACTAGTATATCAAGCGTTCCTAGTTTTAGAATCCATCATATGCAAGAGTCATCTAAATAAATAGAGTAGGTTTTAGAGCAAATAACGTACGTACAATTCAATATAACGACTTATTTTTAGTCGGTTAAAATATCTTACTGTTCAACTCCTTCCTTCACGTAGCGTTGGTGTTCTGTTTCATTCAAAATTTCACCCGTGTACGTATAGTGAACATGCTTCTTAGCTGATACTCCACAAAATATTAATAAATATATCAAAGGAAACATGACCACTTTAAAATGGCTGTTAAACACAGACAACTGTTTAATTTTAACTAGCGATAGCAGTCGAATTTATGTTTTTTTTTTATTTGCTTAACTATTCTTCAATACAGTGATCAAGCAGTAGCAAATCGGGCAAAATCACGCGCTCCTATAGACTCATAGGTTTCAGTACTTTTTCTATTATTATGTATAAAATATCATAAAATCACTACTATCTATACCTACGTTATTGGCAACAAGCTGAATAGATGAAACTGTCACAATTAATTATTGTAATACCTAGCCTACCTACCTACCTATTCATAATAAAAACAAATTACTATTTTCCACTTTAAAAATAAGTCTGCAAAAAAATTGCGTTGTGTCTACAGGGTATGGTTTTGGTCAGCGACCCGCATTTAGGGGGTGCTTCAAATTGAACTACTTTTACTACGGAGCCAACATTGAAATCTAAAAAACAAACTTCTCTGTCCCATACATTTGAGTCGATTTGGTACTGCAGTTTTGTATGAAACGTATTTTAGCATCGATACTGATTTATTAATGTAATGTAGGAAAACGTTGGATTCGCTATAATTTATTAGCCGAATATTTGGTTAATTACATCATGGTTGTAGGGGCCAGTGTCTCAAATATTTCGACATAATTTCTAAACATTTGTCTTCGTAATTAACCGCTTTCATAATTAACGTAAACTGTATGGTTTCTAGTGGCAATCATAAAACAACTAAGGGTTGAACTACATCAAACAGCACAGCATCGCTTTTCTGTCACTCAGGAACGTCATTTGCTGGAGCATATAAAATAGACGGAACGCGATCGCACGCGGCGTGCTGTCGGATGGAGCGACGGAAAAATGCGATGCTGTGCTGTGTGATGTAGTTCAACCCTTAGTCCGTATTTTCAAGCCAGCCCATCTTTCTACATTGACTTAACCGTTAAATGGTAAAGGTAAAAGTTGGTAGCCGACCACACGCAGCAGCAGACGACGTGTCGCTGCGACACTACTCCGCTCTGAGATTTTATGCAATCCTATTGGTTAACATTTCTCAGTTTCTTCTCCGCAGCCTCGCTCCGCTTCAATGGACAGGTACCTTTATGGGGGGATCTTGGCCAATGCTGCTCCCTGTCCTTTCACTCACTATTTTTGATGCAGACCATATTGAGCCAAGTGAAATTTTAATTGTCAGCCAGCTAATTTTTAAAGTCATGCACATTCTTATTTTAATCTTATTGTAAATGCTTATTATCAGTTCCAGAAATTACTAAATACATACAAAACGGTCTTATCAAAGAGCAACTTCTTCCATACAACCTTGAAATCTTTGAAATATCATGTGTGGAACCCAAGTGATCTGAGTTACTTAGCAACTTTTATTTGTTTTATTATACAACTGTTTTACATAAATTACTATTGTATTAAAACGTACAAAGGAACACATTTTTTCATCAATATAAAATTTTACTTTGTCAATAGGTAATAAAATAAAAGAAAATTGTTATATTGTAACTACCAATGTTTGTCACTAATGAAATAATACGTACATCTGTATCAACATTTCAAATATCTTAACTTTTTCGTTGATTTTCCGATTCCTATTTAGTTTCCTGGCCAATTATGAATAGCAAATATAATTTAATTTATCAAAAACATTCATCACATCATCATCAAAGCCTTATACGTCCCACTGCGGGGCACAGGTCTACCCTCAGGGAGGGTGTATGGGCGTTAGACCACCACGCGAGTCCAATGCGGATTGGTAGACTTCACATACGCATCGGAATTCCTTCTTAAGCGTACGCCGGTTTCCTCACGATGTTTTCCTTCACCGTTTGAGAGCATTCAGTATTACGTTCATAAGTTAGAAAAACTCATTGGTACACACGTCATGTGGTCCGTGCGGTTTCGTACCCGGCACTCAAGATTGAGTTTCCATAGCTCTCCGCAACGCGCCTCCGACGCTTCTGCATAATATCATGAACGTTACTAAATCTGGGGGGTTATTGTGTAACTATACCCGATTCAATCGGTATCAAATCGACACGGTGTTTTGGCAGTTCTTGGCAATTTTGCTTCTTAATATTTAGTTAATTTATCTCAGATAATGAACACGATGATCACAGAAACAAAATATTATTTAAAAATTGGCTAGTACAGTCATAAAACGTTATCGATTTTGTAAACGATATAATCGGAAGCTTACACTATAGCCCTACAGTTCTAAGAATCTGATCTGTTTTAATTTAAGAATGTTATAAGAATAAGATCATGTGCATTAACATACTATTTTATACCTTAACAGTTATCACTAATCGAGACAGCCTATAATTGCGAGTTATCACGTTTGCGGTTCACACGAGACTACTTTTCATGATTTTTTAACATTCAATATAAGAAAAAAATGCAAAACCAAAAAAAGTGGCAGAAATGTTTGCTAGTAGAAACGCCCAACTAGTCCATACACAAGGTGTTTCATAAGTAAAAATTAATATTTAAAACTCTTAAGGGGTTTGTTTAGACCGTCAAACTGAATAACTTTCTCTATGGAACCAACATCGAAATCGCGAAAAAATAATCTGATATCCCATACATTTAGCTCTAGTCGATTTGTAAAGTATGGAACATCATTTTTTTTTCGCGATTTCGATAATGGTCCCATCGTGAAAGTTGTTCAGTTTGATGGTCTAACTAAACCACCCCCTTAAATGTTTATTTGTATTTTTGTAACACCTTGTATAAATAGTCAAAGTGTTATACTTATCCCGCTGAGAAATAAATGCATTGAACTTTGCCAGTCCCAAGTCGTACTTGTAACAAGTCACTTCACGTCGCCCACTGTCCGCAAACACTTGTGCAAAGCTAGAAAATGTCAATATAATATTACACTCGTATGATACTTCAGGGAGCGTCTGTTGAGTGCATCTAGCACGACCCACCTGCCATAATCATGCCCGGTGTGAGATATTGTGTGTCTGCACCCTATAACTTTCCCTTATGCTACAATTCTGATTAAGGCCCGGTATCCAGATTGTATTTTTATACATTACATTACTTTTTTTTGTTATTTGAGTGCACCGACAGCGGCCGCTTGTGTGAAGATTCCTATTCGCACGGCTAGCATGCCACCTACGGCACAGCGACAAAACGAGAAAAACTACTAGCTCATTTACTTTTTGCGATTTCTATGTTTGTTCCATAGATAGTGAAAGTGGTTCAATTTGATGTAGTAGATGTATTATTTAGATATGTTACGTATTTTACACCCTGTATACATACATACGTGAAGCGCTCGTTGGCGTAGTGGAGCTTCGGTATTGGAAACGATCCCCGAAGTTAAGCAACGTCAGGTCCGGTCAGTCTTTGGATGGGTGACCGTTAGTGGTATTTCATCTCGAGCGTTTCCGTGCTTCGGAAGGCACGTTAAGCAGTTGGTCTCGGATAGTTCCGTCAGATGGCGTTGTAACTATTCGTTAAGCCAAGTCAGAGGCCTATTGGCGGCTTGTTGAGATGGTTTGGTCATATGGAAAGAATGGATGAGTGCAGAAGCAGATTGAAGAGTGCAACCTACAAGGCAAGCGTAAGTGGAAATGTTGGAAGGGGACGGCCTAGACGTACATATTCGGACCAAATTGGCGACGTGCTTAAGAAGGGCCAGGTCAGATCTACCCGAAACCGACGAGCATGCATGAAAGGACTAATGAATGTGGAGGAAGCTAGGGAGGTTTGTCAGGATCGTAGCAAGTGGCGTTCCGTTGTTTCTGCCTACCCCAGTGGGAGACAGGCGTGAGAATATGTATGTATGTATGTATGTCCATTACAAATGGCGACGGACTCACCCCCCGTCACACTGAACAGAATTTTGGTACTACTGGTGAAACTTGGATGTTCTGAGGTTTCAAAATATCTCTGTCTCGGTAGTCGGGGAATACAGTCGTGAGTCGTAGTCGGGGAATCATTACACATTTTTAACCGCGTGTGAAGCCACGGGAAGAAGGTAGTACCTTTAAAGTACTCCGTTTCACTACTTGTTTATTTTGTCCGTATTTATGACATCTGTATGAAAGCGAAGTGCGCTGGGAAATGTAGGAGCATTCGTGTCTAACGTTGCAAAGAGAGGTGAAAGAGTTTTATTTTCGTATGAACATCTAAGACCTGATCACTTGTGATCTAGTCACTGACCATTAAAAGTGGCGACGGGGTCACCTTCTGTCCCACTGTACAGAGTTTCGGTACTACTGGTGAAACGTGGATGTTCTGAGGTTTCAGAATATCTCTGACTACCCCCTCGGGGAATATCGTCGTGAAAATATGCTTATGCTTATCTAATACCTCTTTCTCGAAGTTGGACATACTTTGGAATTATCCATACTTAACATCCTTTTCAGGGTGGCCGGGATCTTTGCAGCAACAGAAAATTTTCTCTTACACGTTTCCTTTACAACATTTTCACATATTTTCCAGCGGTATGAGCTTGTTTATTGTTAAGGTTATTGCAAGCCGTAACTTGGAATACTACGACCAATTACTGATGCAATGTGCTCGCTCATATTTTACCTAGGTAGTACTAGAATTTTTATTTTAGTTCTCTCAGGGGGGGGGGAGGGGGGTCTCACGATGATTTCCTTCACCGGCTAGCTACCTATAGTAAACAATCCAACAGCACATTTTGTAGAACTTAGCTATTAGCTTAGTGCACGATGTGTGTTATTTCAATTAACATGTTAGTTAAAAGTTTGTTATTTTTATAATAAAATAATGTAAAAGCTAAAGAAATTAGCAACATTATCGATATTAAAAATTTTTAAATACGTATTTGTTAGAATCCACTATATTTGCAGTGCCAATTACCGTACAAACTTTTATACCGGTTTTCACACTTTTGGAGATAAAATAAAAATAAAAACCCCTTTGTAGTGAGTACCTATATGCCAATAGAAACTTCCATGCCAAACTTTAAGTTTGTAGTCTTTACTGATTTGAAGATTTGGTTTTGAGTTTTAGATTCAAGCACAGACTTGATACAGAAGTCTGTGGTTCCCATCACCACTTTGCACATAGCCAATGCAAGCCAGGAATCAAACCGTTACCTCGTGATTTAGTTGCAAGCAAAATTCGACGTTACTTTTGAATTAATATTTTTTTCCATGAAATAAATCAGTTTAGGCTAAAGAACCACGCGTCAGACGCGCTCGCGAATCGACCGCAAGCATCGGAAGTCCACCTTTACATAAATAATAAATAAAATAAATAACGCTCACAGGCACATACATTGTAATGATCCCAAACTAAGCACTAAAGGATTTTATTATGGAAACCATACAACAACGGCACGAACATATAACATCCATGACCGAACCGGGATTCGAACCCAGGACCCTGGTTTGGCAGTCCGGCGTGGTAACCATTACACCAACCGGGTCGTCATACACGTACAAACATAATAATGCTAATAGTAGCAACTTTATTAGCAGTATAATGTTTTTCATAGATATTCTAAAAATGTGGAAGCAACTTACCAGACCCTGGTGCTCAACTGATATAAATGATAATTTATATTATTCAATAGCATTCACATTAAAGGTATGATACGGAATACGCTTTACAAGTACAAACAAAACCGTAAATAAACATGGGTCTGAATAAACACGTTACCCATATTTCCCGGGAACTATTTAGCAAACAAATATCCACCCTTTAACCGTCAAAATAAAGTCTAAAATCATTTGAAAATGTTATGATGAAAGTAACTGAACATTTTATGTGGTACTCAGACCGGGAATGTGTGCTACGAGAGCGCTACGACTATGCGGCTACGATGCCTACGCGGCTACGGTGCTACGAATGCTGGAACTAAGTTTTCCTTAGGGATTGAAAGGAACAAGCTTAAATAATAATAATAATAATAAAGCCATTTATTTCCCAAAAAAAAATTAATATACATTACATTTAAATAATAAGTATAGGTAAGTATTAAAGAAAAATAAATAAGTAATTTTGCACACAGATAAATTTAGCACGTTTAACTACATATTATTTCAAATTTTATATTATATTATTACTTGAACAGCTTACTTACAATTTTATATTATATTATTATGTTACCTTAAATTATAATATTATTCACAAATTATATTTCATATATTATATTTCATTCAATTAGATAAATCAAAATCTATAAATCGATGCTAATATTTAAAAATAGCATAGCATATGCTCACGACTATATTCCGCGAGGGGGTAGAAATTTAATAGTGATCATTCTAATTAACATGTTTAGATATAGTTAAATGAATAATGTTTACCCACTCATCTGACCGGTTTTTTGACCTTGACTTCCTTTTGTGCACCCGGGCATGTTTTCATACCGGAAAAAAAAACCGTTGTTTGCCCGGGGTATATTTGTTTCCCAACAGCCCTGCTCTTTAATATTTATCTGTCCTTGTTTTTCCTACAGAATAATCCATAAGCTCTATATTTCTGTCTCTAACTTACAAAATTACCCCGACGTCTTTTATAGAAGTTCAGACCCCCAGTTCGATAGTTTTGTCGGAATATCAGTTTGAATCCGCGCGTCTCACGTATCGGTCGGTTTCATGTTTCAAGTGGGTGTTTTGTGAAGTGATTTATTGTGTTTACTTGTTTAAAGTGGCAGTGCTAATCATGTCTATGGATAAATAAACCATTCTGGATGCCGAAAACCAAAACATACGTGAGTCTTTTGTTCTCATTTATAAATAATCATGTTTATTTGATGCCGAAGCCGTTTGTGACTCATGTTTTCCGTCCTAATTGTTTAGACTTATCGTAATACGACACCACTTGATATTTTGGAATGAACTAAGTGGATTACGAAAATAGATAATATTATCTGCAAATTTTATCAACATTTGAAGTGCTTCAACCATTTTAATGGTTGTTTTCGTCGTTTTTTCGACTCTAAGTGTGTGTGCCGCTGGAACAGCTGGAGCTGGTCAAGATTGACTAGATTTTTCAAGATGGCGGTCACAAATAACATATTTTTTTAGGGAGTTTTTAATAACCGAGGGCATATAAGTGGTTACAACTTATTTTCTAGATACATTTCGATTAAAATTGTTAATGAATGACATGTTAATTTGCTTATTTAATTTAATAACAATAAATCTAAATAAAATTTCCATTCGCAATACCTAATTATAATTAAGTACGACTTGACAATAAAATTTTAAATAACATGCTATGATGTTTGGGACACCCAAAGTCGGGCAAAGGCCTCCTCCATCCGTTGCTACGTCGGTCGGTGTCCAGTCAGGCGGGTCCAGGTGCGGCCCTCTACCTGCGCTATGTCGTCGTTCCAGCGGCGCCACGGCCTCTTCCTGGATGGAGGGTTGTGGTCTACTACTCCCACGGGGACCAGCCGTATTGGGAGAGCTGCTAGTTTTTATATTAGGTATCTAAGGTAAAACGAGTGAGGGTTTCCAATTTTTATTGCTACTCTTGCTTCGTCTCCTCATTATTTATTCTGCCTTGGTGACTCAAAGAAATATTTTATTGATTTGCTTTTTTTTGCTTTTTGTGGCCCCTTGTTATTCATTGTTTCAGCATTGTTACCAAGGACGTTATCAGGGGACTGTGACCAATTTCTTTTGTTTTTTCTGTTTGGCGTTCTCTTCCCTCCTAGGGTAATAATTTTATCATATCGTAGAGTAACGTTTTTCCCCTGCTCTCTTTGCAGCATGAGTTCTGTTTGGAGTTCTTTTCGTTTTTGAAGTATCTTCGGGGAAAAGTCTTCTTTAATATAAATCGGTGAATTTTCTAGAGATTTTCGTTTTCTCAAAAGTTCGATTTTTTTCCCATCGTCGTCAAAGTCACGACAATAGGTCTGACTTTCTGACCCTTCTGCCCTAATCTTCTTACAGTATCTATCTCATTTCGCTCGCAAGGTACGTTCATGACATCATTTGCAATATGAAGTACATTATTTTCTAATTCAGCATAACTTCGTTCTGTTTCTCCGACCCCAAAAAATATTAAATTTTTCCTTCTTGCTTGTTTTTCAAAGTGATCCAAGGTTTTTTGTTGCTCTTCAATTTTATTTTCCAATTGTCTAGTTTTTATTTCAATTATGTCGAATTTTTCATCAATATTTTTGTTTATGGCTAGTTTAATGTTCTCTTCCATATTTTTCATTTCTTGTTTTTGCTGAGACATGTCGCCTTGAATTTGTTTCAATATTTTCATAACCTCATCCATAATTGAAATTGAAAACAGTTGCCCTCTAGCTTCGAATAGCGGTATTACGTGGCTATCGTACAGGCAATTAATCGATGGGCTGAGGTTGGCTCGCTACTCTCCGGTAGATGGCGCTGATTAGTAATCTTGAATTATCAATGTTTTGCTTTTGTATATTTAGTTAGGTAATAATTGTTATGTGATAGAATATCGTTTTATAAAAACGTACTCACTGTTTCTCTCAGAAATTTCCAGTTTGTCAGTCACTTCACTATGAACTGTAGCTTGCCGTTTCTACTTGAAATGGATAGGCCGGCCGTTGAGGTACCTACCTATTTGTTGACGCGATTTATTATCTTTATCCTCTGGGTTACTTCAAAGATAACACTTCTTACGATTCGTTGATAGGTAATTTACCGATTTTGCAACATGTCACTACTATTTCGGCGCTTTTTAGTTTTAAAAACAATCAAATGTTAAGGAGACGTTGTTGACAGGTAAAGAGCTATCTACCCTCTCAACAAGCTTAGTAAGCTCAGCTCTATTCAAAGCAGTTTAGTTAAGTTTTTGTTTGGTGCTGTTTATGTAAGTTTATGTTTGTGTAAGTCTTATGGAGTAACAGGGCTGTGGTCTAACTGCCCTGCGTAATAATTCGGTCACCTATTATTTTTGATGTAAACAAATGTATGTTTTACTTCTTAACTCTCTTTAAGATGTTTCGGGTCAGTTAATTCGTATGAAATGGACTTTTTTACAATCACTTGCGGTTACCGACACATTAATTGACCTAAAATATCTTTCAAAGAGTTAAGAAGTAAAACATAATAGGTGACCGAATTATTATTTATTGCTTGTTTTAGGCGTTTTAAAAATTAAATTTCTAATTTTCATAATTTTTAAAGTCACATGAAAACTACTGAATCGATTTTCATGAAACAAAGCTGAGAACACTCTCGAAAAAAATAGCTTTCTAATAAAAAAAACGCATCGAAATCGGTCCACCCGTTTGGGAACTACGATGCCACAGACAGACAGACCGACAGAATGACAAACAGACAGACTGACATAGGCGTCAAACTTATAACACCCCTATTCGGGGGTTAAAATATCGAGTCCTTCTCTTATTTTATACAGTGAAATTGATATCATTAGCATCCTTTTAAACTAAGAGTCTACCCATGAAACTGAACAACTTTTACTATGGGAACAAACCGATTGGAGCAAAAAAATTTTCAGCTATTCCATGCTAACTGTAACTACATCAAATGTAACAGCAGATCTCTTTTGTTGCTCCGATCATCGGTTTTCTCCCATTGCAAAAGTTGTTCTGTTTGATGAGTAGACTCATTGTTTAAAAGGATGCTAATGTTAATTCACCCTGTATATAAGATTGGCTTTCGCTATTATAGTTGACAGAAATTCTTCGATCTTAATTAGGAAGCTCAACTGAGAACCTCCGTCTGCGATGAAAAACACATAAACTACATCCGAACTGCACAAGTTAAATCATATTTCAGCAACTCATAGCAACCCGCCAGATATTATAGAAGACCTGCCAAGTGCCAAAGCTTGATAGTCATGGGTTCCTTATTGCTTAATATAATCATCTCAGCCGATAGACGACCACTGCTGGACATCCTCCCCCAAGGATCGCCACAACGACCGGTCCTGCCCTGCCATCATCAAACGGGTTCCCGCCGCCTTCACCATGTCGTCCGTCCACCTTGTGGGGGACTTACCCACGCTGCATTTTCCAGTACGCAGTCACCACTCGAGAATAATGGTAAATAAATAGCGAAAAGAGAGAAAAGTAGGGTAGCGGCGTGTTGGTCGAGCTTTTTTTTGTTATTGATGGATTTGCTCTTGACCTCTATCTAGTCCTCAGGACAAAGATGGGGTATGTCTATAGGTACTATAGAGGTTCTATAGTTCAACATAATCTAGTTAGCCTCTTTTTGTCCCTGGGACACAGTCATACCCTGCAACTTAGAGAACATTTATGCTTAGTGCGCACGAGAGAAAGATAGAGGAAATACGACTGCTTATACTGTCGTCTGCCTCCCTTACGACCGAAGGGGTGTAAAAGACATACTAACAGACAGACTGTAACTACTGACTGACGGATAGATTTACATACTGACTGACGAAAATTTTATTGGAGCTCGAAAAAAAATTGGCGACGTGCTTAAGAAGGGCTAGGTCAGATCTACCCGAAACCGACGAGCATGCATGAAAGGACTAATGAATGTGGAGGAAGCTAGGGAGGTTTGTCAGGATCGTAGCAAGTGGCGTTCTGTTGTTTCTGCCTACCCCAGTGGGAAACAGGCGTGAGAATATGTATGTATGTATGTATGTATGAAAAAAAATCTTTGCTGACTGACTTACGGACTGATTGTGATCTAGATATACTCGTACAAGGGTGTAAGGAACGGGATTGATACTCTAGTTCAACAGTCGTATGAACAACATTTAAAATATCAAACCTATAAGGTCAGCAAATCAAATGATCAACTGTTCAAAATCTCAACATACAGCCACAGAGTACTCCGCAAACTGAAACGGTGAACTCGCAGACCACCAAACTGGACAACTTTCAATATGGAGCCTACCTCAAGAAAAAGTAGGCTTCATAGGGAAAGTTGTTCAGTTTGATCGGAGGGCTGTCCCTTACATCCTGTACAAGGTCGGATAATGGAAATCCAAGTCCAGCTTTTACCAATTCATAACGCAACCCTAAAAAGTTAATATAACAGTTATATCTTTAATTCTATAACAACTTAGCTGCAAGCTCAAAGGAAGTTTAATAATATTTGACGCAAATTCCAAGCGCAGGTCTCTAGGGGACTGAGGGGGGGAAGAATGGGGAGCGGGGGGAGGAATGCTCTTTGTGAGAGCACCTACTGTCACTTTTGAACCATTCAAGAAATATCTTCAAGGAGTTTTAAAGAATTACCACGCTTGCTTCACTTTATGTCTCCGTGTTGGATCTGCTGGAATAAATCTCTTCAGAGATAAGCTCGCTTTTAACTTTCTACTCTTTTGTAATTCGATACTTCTGAGGTATTGAACTTGTAAGAAGTAAGAAACATTTTTTCGTTTGAAGTCAGATTATGTACAATCCCATTTTTTCGTACGAATAACGATATCGACAAGTCAGCGGGTTTGGTGTTTAGAAACTTTTACACAAGCATAAGGTTACAGTGTTATTTTAATAATACCTATGGGCACGAGTACATTAAAAGTACAAAGTCTAGCAAACAACGAAAATGAAATTGTTTAGAAAATGTATTTTGTTAATTTCTCCAGCGCACTAAGCACACAATGAACTACAATTGTGTAAATTGAAACTATTTATTTACTAAAATGTATCTCTGGTGTATTCAATGTATTTACTGTTCTTTAGGTAGGTAATACTTACTGTATTTTGCCTAGAGGTCAAAATTGAAAACAGTATGTTTATTATTAATATTATACGTGCGAAAGTGATAGTTGTTCATCTGTCCGTTAGTTTGTTAAATAAAAATACAGGTTCGAGTTTGTACTAATGTTTGAACTAATCACAATTTTTAAATATATGTTCATGTTTTTCAGGTATTTATCTACTTTATTCCAAATTAGCACCCAAAAATCCAAAAATACAACAATCTGTAGATTTCCTACACTTTTACACATCATCATGAGAAAACCTATATATGATTTGATTTAGGCTGTTGGGTGTTCTGGGTCGTGTTTTGGGTCCACGGTATTCTTACCGAGGTAGAATATGGGTTTTGTGTCTGAAAGAATAGTTTTTATTCTTTGAGACATAAAACCATCATAAAACCCATTATTCTATGTTAGTGGCGCCACTAAAGGCGACGATTAGTTTTCTATCTGTCACACTGTATGTCGATTCTATAAAATGTACACTAAAATTCGAATCTCGCATCCGAAACTCATCTCACTTAGCTTCTGGTGAGATGCGAGTTTGATTTGGCATTCTGTAAATAAAAGCAAGCAGTTGCGATGCGAAGTGACGAACGAAATGTGATGCGACGCGTGGCGACGCGCTAGTGTTTGACACATTGTAAAATTTATAAGTTAACATAATCGATCTTAATTCTTTTAGCTTATTTAATGACAATACTGCTATGGATCTTGCAGATTAATGTTTATTTTGTCTAAATGAATCTTAGTCTAGGTAAATTATAGTCCAAATCTACCTACAACCATAATAATTAATATTTCAATATGAGGTGGCAAAATGCGCTTGCTTCCAGTCCAAAAAAAAAAGCGAGACGGTGACGATGACGCGGTTAAAGTAAACAAACCTTGAATTGTAAAACTAAACAATGAGTTCGTTTGTAACATCTGATGAAGTTAATACAGCTACTTATATTTTGGTAAATAAGGTGTAGGTAGTACCTACATTGATTTGTTAACATACGAATTCCTATTTTAATTTTCCAATCAATTTTCCTAATGAAGGACGGCCCGATAGCACAATCGGTAGTGAACCTGCCTGCTGTGCGAGGGTCGCAGGTTTGAATCCCGTAAGGGATAAGTACCTATATTATAATGTTTATTAGGTAATGAAATAAAGCGATGTTCCATGACTTACATTATTTATAATAAGTATCATTATTATTATTTTTCTATCCCTACCAAAAAACAATTCTAGATTCAATAGGTAGGTACGTACGTACGGTACGTAGGTACCTAGTACCTATAAAATTAAACATCATCATCATCAACTTTAATTATCTTAATACTTAAATTATTGTTACTGCTCGTTTACTTATTTGTGTTTATAAGTTGCATATTTCAGATCAGCCTTTTGCCTGCTGCTGCTTGCCTTTCCATGTCATGTAACTTAATAATTCTGAAACGAGAAATTATCCATTAAATACCTACATGACAACGTCACACATTACATCACACCTTACTATTTCCATCACCTTAGATTATACAGGGTGTTATACAGATACAGTTTTCAGTTGCTACACAAAGTTGATACAGAATGTTGTTCAGTTTGATGGTCTGAAGCACCCCCTTAAGTATAACTAGGGTGTTTTGTTACATCCTGTATAAGGTAAATTAATAAAACCTATAATTACCTGTTATTTTTGTCTAAATCTTGTAAATTATGTTCTGCTAAAAGGTTTTGTAAGATTTTGATTGTTTAAGCCATCATCAACACTCTTACAGTTTTCTAATAGCATTCACTAAGAAAATATCATAATGGTGCACCATGTGTTTCACCTGGAACATAGAAAAGAAAAGGGGTAGTCCGTAACTTTGTCAAAACTAGCTACAAATAAACCTTTAAAATTGTAGAGTTACAGCAGGTTTTAGCCTATTTTATTAGAAATAGATAAGTGGCTTAATCCTCCATACAAAAACAAAAAAGGAAGAATTCTTATATCCCGTATCTACTGTTTTTATACTTGGGGTCTCAATAATCTAATCACGTACACATCACAACATTACAAACTTACCTTTTTTTGTAGGTATCTAAATCTCTAAATGCTTATTCATGTAACGATTCTTGATATAATTTTTCTATTACACAAATGATTAGGTGTCTTTATAATTGATGTTTTATAGATAGTTCATGGATTCCTTTGATCACGGTATGTCGATGCACTTTGTAAAATACCACTAGCGAAATAATGTTTTGAATAAGAGAAGAGAACAATAATCAACAATTAGGTCCTTAAAAAATAAGTACAAATCAAAGGCCACTTTGTTTTTGATATTAACTACAGTTTTTTAGAACTCGTTCACGATTTCACTGGCATTAGACTAACTTTTTATTTGACATAAGTTTTCGAGTGTCGAATGCGGATGTGAGTGCGGAATTTGCTTACAGAATACCACTTGAGACGTCAAACCATATAAACAAGTCAAATGCTCGATAACACTGGTTCAACTCGCCGCCGCACACGCAATGGTGGCGCTGGCATAGAATTCGTTTAATGAGTCATTTTACAGAATGCCAATTTGCAATCTCACTGCGGATTCAGATTCGAGTTGTACAAATACACCTTACAGAATAGCACTGCTGGTCAAAGGTTGGGCATTTGGGCATGTGGATATTCTGAATTATGTTATATTTAGATAATACCCCAGAAATTAAGTTATGTTAAATACAACGATATAAATGTACTAAAGTACTATGTCTATGGTTAAATATTAGTAGTAATACAGCGCGCAGCGTGTAAAACGCGTTACATATTAAACGAGGTGTTTCAGACCAACAATCTGAACAACTTTTACTATGGGACCAATTTGAAATAGCGAAAAAAATTTGCTGTGTCATGAATACATTTTTGTCGAGAAGCTGTGACATTTTCTATGGAACAGCAGATTTTTTTCGCTAATTCGATATTGGCTCCCTTCGATCAACAAGATTGAAGTTGGCTCCATATTGAAAGTTGTTCAGTTTGACATAGACATGAACATGGACATAAAAACGATCCAGATTACACGGTGTATGAGAGTTTAACCTCATCTGGCAGCACCGCATCGCATTTTTCTGTTGCTCCATTCTTTTCTGTCACTCAGGAACGTCATTTTTTAGAGCAAATAAGAAAGCGGGAACGCGACCGTACGCCTGCGACGTTTCTCGCTCTACCAAATGACGTTAGCGACAGAAAAGGATCGAGCGTGAAAAATTCGATGTGATGCTGCCAGATGAGGCCCAACCCTAATCCTGTAGTGACGCAACACTCCAAAGAAATTTAATTACTTTAGGTTCAATTCTTTGCCCCACTCCACACATCTCAACCACAGACTCAGGTATCTCAACAAGCATTTGTCTTGACCTCAGTCTTGACTGTCAAACTGTCAAAGTTTATTCTAACTTAAATAAGCTTCAGTGAGGCGGCAGTTTTTCTTAATATCTTGCTAAAAAGGTTCTATTGACTCAGTCCATAGGCACCTCATTGTAAGTCAGATGCTTGCATAGAGGACTTTATTTAATCACGCTCGGTTTTTACCAGAGGGTATTTGAGTAACACCGCGCAATGAATAAATTACGTGGCTGAAGTATAACGGCTAATCTTTTCATTGACTTTTATAAAAAACCCCTGTTGGAGCCTTTAGTGGAAGCTTCAAACCGTCAAACTGATCAACTTTCACTATGGAGCCAATATGGAAATCGCGAATAAAAAATCAGCTGTCCCATATATTTGAGTCAAGTTGGTACTGCAGTTTTGTATGGAACTGGAGTTTTTCGTTCGAGATTTTGATGTTGGCTCTATAGTGAAAATTGTTCAGTTTGATGGTCTGAATTTTAGTCGAGAAGGCATGGCTTAGTATGGCTTAGCAGATTTTGTTTGTTTGACATGTATACGGGTATGTGGTTTAAAAGTTAATGATACTTTTCCTTACACTCTGTATACTAGCGCTTATCTACCAATGGGTTAGGTATGGACAGAAAGTTCCATTTGAAAAAAAAAGTACTCATTAGTCAATTGCCTTTCATCAACATACTTATTCTCTTATTCATTGCTCTGTGTACCCACTCATGAGATCATCCCCCCTTCCCCCGCGCCCTACAGGCCAGCCCACTAACTAACTACGCTGAGAGCCTTTCAACTTTTAATCGATTTAATTTCCCGCCTCGGAAGGGAGTCTGATTAATGGCAGGTGACTCCTTCTCTGTTTATTACATTATATTTGGGGCTATGAGAGTAGCGGTATTTTGTTTATAATAGTTTCAATCAATGACTTTATATGTAACTAATAGTGTTTACCCGCGACTTCGTCCGCACAAATTATATACCAGATTTTAAGTCAGATCATAAGCTATCAAACAAAAAAAGTTTTATCAAAATCGGTTTAGTAGTTTTTGCGTGATGCGCGAACAAACAAACAAACAGACGGACATAATGTCTAAAAAAGGTTGATTTCGAGTCAGGGATACCTAAAAACCATATCGTATTCTTTTTTTTGTAAATATCTTCAATGTACAGATACACTTTAGTTACAGTTTTATAATAGTTTAGATTAGATTAGACTACACCGTTTCAATAGTTATCGAGATTATCCACTGTGACAAAATGGAAATGAAACCACAAATTTATTATTAAATTATATTTTATTTTTTATTTTATTATTAATCCACATCAGCCTCGTCCACCCACTGTACGGTATACATAGGGGTGAACGAAGGCTGATGAGAATAATTGTTAAATTAGTGGATTCATTTCTGTTTTGTCACAGTCGATAATCTCGAAACTCGATAACAACGTGTCGTTCGCCTCCTTCGCCGCGTAGAGATATGGATCCACCCTTATCCGCGGCGAATCAGACGATTCAGACGAATCAGACGAATCGGCAGAAGAATTAAAAAAAAAATTTGTTTTGTTCGCCTCCTTCGGCTCGTTAGCCGCGGATAAATATGCGTCATAGAATCTCAGGAAAGAAATAAAAAAAGAAAGAATACAAATAATTCTAAAATTCGATTCATTTGCTTTTACATTGATTTTTTAATCATATTCTTCTTATCGTGTGGGCAGGCCCTGGTGTCAGAGTTTATTCAAACCGCCTTATGGCCTCTGACGTGGTTTATATGTAACAACTACTACAAGAGATAGAAGCCGGGACCAACGACTTAACGTGCCATCCGAAGCAAGGAATCATCTTTCTTTTCAGACAATCTGGTGGTTTCAGCTTGCAATGTCCTCACCAACTGGGAAAAACGCACAAGTATCCCCCGTGCGAATCGAACCCACGACCTCAGAGTCAAAATAGATTTTTAATGATTTCACCTAGATAAACGAATGGTGAATATTTGAGTAAAATTCCAGTAATTGTTTTATAAACTTTTACAAGTTATTCTAGTTTGAAAAGACATTTTGTCGAGTTAAGTAATTACAATCGTGTAGGTATTCAATTAATGATTACACTAGATAAACTATCAAAGAATACCGTGTATTTTTTCGTTTCAGAAACTTGTATAATCATGTAGAAAAACGAAAAATAAGAGACCCTTTTCCAGGTAATTCCGGGATAAAAATTCCCTTACTAATCGATCGCCTTATAAGGGAGTCCCCCCATACTGATCAACTGTGTCAGATACAAACTCTGCTCATAGCTCGTCGGTCTCGTGGCCTCCCTGCGTTTATTTCGCAGACAGCTTTCTGCCTTTGTAGCCAACTGTTACTCATTCAGGGGTGCGATTTTTGAATGTCATCGGTGAGTTTGAATGGTTTTTAAATCTCATACAAAAGCGTTCTCATGCATCTTTCTACTGCTTATTTGACTTTAAAAAATCGCACTCCTGAATTATGATTTTTGGAAGTCAAATCAGCTGTAGAAAGATGCATATCTCCATAGAAATTGTGATATTTTCAACTGCTGAATTCATCGAATGAGATTCAAAAATCGCACTCCTGGTCTCATCTGTTTGCCGCGCGGATGACTGTGGCGTGGCTATCAACCACACTCGTCGGCCGTTTGTGAAATTATATCTAATAATGTCCTTTTTATAGAGCTGAGAGTTGATGGCAAATTTTTTGGCAAGCATTCTCCATTTGGGTATCATTTTTACAAAAAACTACACCAACGGCCCCTTAACATTTGACTTTCTAGAAGTATGCATGCAAATGCTCACGACTATATTCCCCGAGGGGGTAGTCAGAAATATTCTGAAACCTCAGAACATCCTATTTGTTTCACAAGTAGTACCGAAAGAAGTAGTAGAAGTAGTGTAGGAATTATTCTGTGCTATTGCGCGAGGAATTAATTGCCCTAAGCTCTTGTCATTTATAAGTTATAAGTTATAAGTTCGGTGTCTTCAAGACAAGAGTAATGTTGCGAGTAATAATATGGCAACATAGAAATATGGTGTTAATTTTAAGTTTATATCTTGCAACACTTTTTTGTTCTTCTTCTTCCGGCGATCCGATACTAATACACGGTTATAAAGATTTTCTGCGCCTTTTATTCAACAAGAGTGTATCACGGACCACAACAGCACCTATATCAACAAACTACAGTCCACACCCAACAAGTAAATACACATTTTCTTGTTAAACATGTTCAAACATCATTCTCGTCGTCACTCAAGCAGCAAATCATAACTGTATATTAGTCACGGAAGCGTTTCCAAGGTGCCGATTAGTGTTCGTGATTGGTCCTATAATATGTGTGTTAGAAACGTTTCTACAACGCAGAAAGGGAATTGCGTGATTTAGAACGTTTCAGTGATACAATAATTGTATTTATCTGTCCGCGGCTTAGCTCACAGACCCTTAGTACTAGAAAGCTGTAATTTGGCATGGGTATACATTATTAATCACGCCGATATAGTGGTGAAATAAAATTTTGAAAAACATTTTTTTTAGGCCTACCCCACACGTGAAGCGGGGGTGAATTTTTTTCTCGTCTTTCCAATGATGTGGGATGTTGTTGGATAGGTCTTTTAAAAATATTGTAAGTGCGGGAAAACTATTTTTCTATTTAGGGATCTGTTAGCGCAATATAAAGCTTTAAAGTGAAAAGGTTTGTTAAAGTAAAGTGTCATCTGGAGCCACGCTCTTATTGGTGGAGTATTTGCCAATCCTTTCTCCTCTTTGCAAATATCTTCTTGATACAACACGACTCCGGCCTTTTCTTGTGTTATAGAACTTTGCCTACAATTATCCTTAACCTCATTGTTTCCCTTTAGTTTTGCCTACTTTTAAAATGATTAATTCAAGAGCGAGACGTAGGTACCTCTTGGTTTCTACAAATTTCAGACTTTATTTGCGCGAGTAATAGAATTGTAGAAAATGACTTAGTTTTTTTCATCTTTTTGTGTTCGCTACTCCAATTTACCGTACTGCAAAGATTTCTTTTTATAGCTACTTTTTTTGTACCCACTTTTATACTGGACGAATATCATGGAATTGAAAACACAATTTAAGCTTTGTGGCTCTTTTCAATTTACTAGACTGCGTTGTGAGAGTATTTTTCGCTCCATTACTTTTTTCGACTTTGAACCATAGATTTTATTCTATTAGCTTCTTTTCCACATCATCTAACTAAAATCCGAATCGGTTTCAAATACATTTAACTCGTCCCTTTTTAATTTATCCAATCCAAAACAAAGTGGGTAATTTAAAAGATTAACGACATAAATAAAACAAGGTTAATGCCAATATCAAGGACTTTCGACAAACGATTGAATAGGCTTTTTAAATGTCTGGTCTTATTTGCTGTTTATTATTTTCATTGATTATAAAATTATATGTAATTAGATGTACCTAATTCAATATTGTATCTGTTAATTGTACTAATAATATTTTACTTCGTTTAAAAGATTGTAGAGGTTCTACCCGTATCAGACCACCCGCGGTCATCCAGTAAAATTGACTTGTAGCCTGTGCGGACCATAAATGTATTATACCAGGAATAGAGGAACTGACAGCTGAGAGAACGAGATTTACCTAGCGGCACCACTGTATAATAGAAAGAGATACGTGACGCGAGACAATAGAACCGTTTTCTAATCTCTTACCAATTTTTACAATTCGGTTTCCGTGAATAATTGCGAATCTAAAGTGAAATCGTCGATAACACACTACTTCATCTATTTATCCACGATTTCACGTTAGACTCAGAATTATAGAGAGTATTCGAATATTTGCCTGCGAATAGACTCTTGAAAACATCCAAAAACGGTTTCATTTGACAACTCATGTCAGTTGCTCTATTCCTGTAAGGTATAATACCTTTATGGTGCGGACGCACTTTTAAAGTCAAGATAGGCTACATCAGCCATAATCAGTGGCTGTGGTCGAACATGAAGCAACATCATAAGTCTGTATCAATGTCAAAATAAACAAGTATTGTTTGTAGTTTGTATGACCTATACATATAAACGGGGGAAAGCTATAGTAGGTAATACCTTATAAACACATCGGCACTCAGGAGGCGGCTTCAGTAAATATTGACGTCCTCGATATTGTCTCACATAGATCGTTTATTGTTGCCACGGTGGAGTGAGGCGAGTAGGACGACTTGTCTAAATTCTTTTCATCTGTCTTTTAAAAACATTCTGCTCATATTTTGGTTTGCTGCAACTAAACAGTACAGTTGTTAAGGACTCACTTGTAGTATATTGCGTCACGTCATTCCATTATGAAGGTTTCAGAATGGAATACGTCATTCCAAGTCAAGTGGTATAGGTGGCGAGGCTGTCACCTTAAAAAAATAGTGCATATTTTAATTATTTTATTTCATTTTATATTTTCTTTGGAAGACCAACAGCTGTTAACACGATACAAATATGGATGGCTAACAGAAAGCCAATTATATGTTTCCGCTGATAAAAACAGAATTTACAAATAACAAAGCGGATCTTAGACTAAAAATACGGTTCACTAATGTTTAACACACAATCAATAAGCAAAATATCACTTCTCAAGCAACGTTTAACAATGTTTCATTTCACAAACTAGTGATTTAACAAAGGTGTTCATACACATATTTACTTATCGAAAGTAGTCATTTAGCAAATGCATTGAATTATATTATGTTTATAGTTAAAACAACATTTCAACATCAGTTATGCGACAAAAATCTTATTAACCAAATGAATTATTTAGCAAACAACGATAAATCATTTTTTATATCACAAAACGTTATTTGCCATTTTTAAAATTCATCTATACTAAACTTGCTGCAACTTCATTTTAAACTTTAATTTCAAATATTTTAATAATGTTCGTCAGTCTGACGATCGTTCTAGGTCTGACGTGACTAGATTGATGGGCCAGACTGACGCGAGAATGAGCGTGTAACACCCGTCTTTTATGGTGCTTCATGCATAAAACATACATTCACGCTAAACCAAGCATACATATACGCAAAAATGCAGCATGACATACTAACTGACCTAACCTAGTCTAACCATTAAGCACTCAAGCAATGATGCAAGCAAACATGCACACAAGCATGCAGACACACAAGCATGCAGCAAGCAAGCAAGCATGCAGCATGCAAGCAGGCATGCACATGCAAGCAAGCATGTTGATGCTCCGCTCGCTTTCATTTTAGGGTTTGACCCTGACAGTAATTCATCTATCGCTGAAACTTTGCAGTGTGATAAAGTAAAGTGGACGTAGTTATGCTTAAACGTTCCAATCCACAGAGAGGTCAAACTGAGATAAATGCGTTTTTGTGTTTGAGCTGTACACTTTTTTGTTGTAACAAGTAGATTCGTAAATTATTGATTATTTTGAAGTAATATATACATTTTAATTTTCTATGGGTTCATTTAACACATTTCAGTTATTAAACGGTAAATATTCATTAAAATTCGTTTTGGAACGTTTTAGTTAAAACCTGTTTTGTATGAACTCATCTCAAAGACTTATTTGCAGAAACGTTCCATTGTATAAAAATGTAAATAATAAGCCATATTTTTAGAAATTTAAACTGTCGTTTATCTCGTACTTCCAACTAACAAGTTGAGACATTATTTAATTTAAAAAAATTGTCCTACAGTGATACGTTTCGGAGATATTTAATTTCAAAGTTTAAAAAAAAATAACACTACAAAGCTCATTAAAAGTTACTAATTTTAGTTTTTTACCACTTTATTTATTTTTATAGCCCAGAATTATTCGTTTTAATTATTTGTGACATCATCACGCATATTTTGTGAAGGAACGCACCGCAATCCTCGCTAGTTTGCGGTCGTATTATGAGTGCCTACGCTGATACGGCCAGGTAATAGATGTTGTGGGTATTTTAGGCCTAATATTACCTTACATTATTAAGCAAAAAAATTTTTGCGAGGATTTCGGTGCGATATAAGGTAATATTAACCGTAAAATACCCACAGAATTTAGTTCCTGTTTATACTAATTCAAATGAGAGACCACAACCTAGCGAGGATTACGGTGCGTTTCTGTACAAAATATGCGTGATAATGACACAAATAATTAATACTAATGATTCTGGGCTATAAAACAAATAAAGTGGTTAAAGAACCAAACTGAGTAGCCTTTAATGAGCTTTGTTGAGTTTTTTTTACCCGACTGCGACAGAAGGAGAGTTATTTAAATTTAAAATTAAATATTTCCGTAACTTTATACCGTAGGACAATTTATTTATAGTAATAATGTAAGGTAATATTAGCCCTAAAATACCCACAACATTTGGTAGGTACCTGGCCATATTATCAGCATAGAAACTAGTACTAATTCAAACAACGGTGCGTTCCTGTACAAAATATGCGTGATGATGTCACAATTAATTAAAACTAATAATTCTGGGCTAGAAAAACGAATAAAGTGGTGTAAAACTAAAATTAGTTACTTTTAATGAGCTTTGTAGTGTTATTTTTTAGCTTTGAAATTAAATATCTCTGAAACGATACACCGTAGGACAATTTTTTTGCATTGTAATGCAAGGTATAATATTAGCCTTCAAATGCCCACATTATTTTGTACCTGGCCGCTTAAAAAACGCCAATATTACCCCCTTTGTGGCGTTTATGACTTTATATTTTCGTCTACACGCAGAATTTTTATGGTACAAATGATCCAAAGGTAACTGAAACCCTTTAAAGAAATTACAAAAACTTAAAATCATTGTCGTTATAAAGTGTCAGTCTTCGTGAAATGTTTAGCTCTAAGTATATAATTTTAAAAACAATAAACGATCCAAAGGTAAATGGAACATTTTGAAAAAATACGAAACTCAAATTCATTTTCTATTAGGTATCACGTTCCAGTCCTTGTGAAACGTTAAGTGCATCATAATTTTAAATACAAAAACGAACCAAAGGTAATTGGAACGTTTTATAGAAATACAATGACTACCATTACAACATTTAGGTCTTCATCAATGATTAAGAACTTAGTAATATTTGAATCCTTTAAACTGTCTAAAGCTTCAGAGCATTTTGAATCATTGTGTTGAGGATATAAATGTAAATTTCCATAGCTGCGGATGTTTTGAAACGTTTATGTGTATTATGTGTTATCACATTTTTATAACGTTCCAAATATATATGAAACGATTTTAGAAAAATGTTCATCAACTAAATAGTTTTGTATAAATGTTCCAAGATAATTGGATCATTATTAAGAAGCTTTTATATTAAATTGAATAAAAACAAAACGTTTCAAGATCATTGAGACGTTTCTAAGTTGCGCCTAGTGTTGTTTGGATCGTTATGAGGTTTGGAGTGTTCAAATAACTTGTTTGTAATAGAGTGTGGAGAGCCAGTGTCTTCACCATAAGATAGAAGGTATTAAAATGTTTAGCCTGGCATCATTAACTCGATTTTGACGACTGTGTGGATTGGAACGTTTAAGCATAACTACGTCCAGTATAAAGATTACGGTTGACAAAATATCTAGGATTTTTTTTTGTTGGAAGTTAGGTTTTTGTACGTAAACATAAAAATCACTTATAGCTCTCGGCGGAAAACTGTTCTATCCGAAATTCCTTTGGTATATGCCAGTATATACTATTTAGCATAGATATGTAACGGTATCTATGAATATTTCGATTTAAGGAAGGGAGAATCAAAAAAATACAGTTTTTAATCCATAACTTTTTCAGGAATATTAGTCCATCTATTTTTGACTTTTTGTCAGTATTAATATCTTTACTTATATCGTCTTGCACAATTATCTAGAATATTTTCGTTTTCGATCATAGTTTTATGATTTTTGGGCAAATAAATTACTTCGGAAAACTGTTCCATCCGTTTTTATTAATTTACAGGTTACAGTACACTCTAATAAAACAGGGCTCATAAGAATCTAGAAAAATTTCGCCCTTATTAATTTTTTTTTTATAATTTTCGTCCCGCCCGTGCAAGGCCGCCATTTACGATATTATTTGACTACAAGACAGATTGTGTGAAGACCTTTGAAACGAGCCCAAACTCGGGTATATTCGACCAAAAACTCGGCATGAAAGACCATTTTAAAGATTTAGCCGACATTTTGTCCGCCATCTTGAAAAACGTAAACATTTCGTATCTTTTGAACGAAAGCTCCGATCGGGACGGGGTTTTTTGCATTAGGTGAAGCGCGAATGGGCCTCTCTGATAGAGAACGTAAAATGTGAAAGAATGTATAAAATGTACGATATTATTTGACCACAAGACAGATTGTGCGAAGACCTATAAAACGAGCCCAAACTCGGGTACATTCGACCAAAAACTGGGCACGAATGACCATTTTAAAGATTTACCCGACAATTTGTCCGCCATCTTGAAAAACGTAAACATTTCGTATCTTTTGAACGAAAGCTCCGATCATGACGGGGTTTTTTGCGTTAGGTGAAGCGCGAATGGGTGTCTCTGATAGAGAGGTAGAATTTGAAAGAATATATAAAATGTACGATATTATTTGACCACAAGATAGATTGTGCGAAGACCTTTAAAACGAGCCCAAACTCAGGTATAATCGACCAAAAACTGGGCATGTAAGACCATTTTAAAGATTTAGTCGACATTTTGACCGCCATCTTGAAAAAACGTAAACATTTCGTATCTTTTGAACGAAAACTCCGATCATGACGGGGTTTTTTGCGTTAGGTGAAGCGCGAATGGGTGTCTCTGATAGAGAGGTAGAATTTGATAGTTTTTGGAATGTTTTGGTTCTTTTGGTAGTTTTTGGTTCTCTTGGTAGTTTTTGGTTCTTTTGGAAGAAAGAATTTGGTAGTTTTTGGTTCTTTTGGAAGTTTTTGGTAGGTTTTTCTAGAATTTAGTAGTTTTTGGTATATTTTGGCAGTTTTTGGTAGATTTTGGTAGTTGATGGTTCTTTTGGTACAATTTGGTAGGTTTTGGTAGAATTTCGTAGTTTTTGGTAAATTTTGGTAGGTTTTGGTTCTTTTGGTAGTTTTTGGTAGATTTTGGTAGTTTTTGGTTCTTTTTGTGGTTTTGGTAGAATTTGGTAGTTTTTGGTTCTTTTGGTGGTTTTGGTAGAATTTGGTAGATTTTGGTTCTTTGGGTAGAATTTGACAGTTTTTCGTTCTTTTGCTAGATTTTGTTAGTTTTTGGTTCTTTTGGTAGTATTTCGTTCTTTTGCTAGAATTTGGTAAATTTTGGTTGATTTCGGTAGTTTTTGGTAGATTTTGATAGTTTTGGTAGATTTTGGTAGTTTTTGTTCTTTGGTAGAATGTGGTAGTTTTTGATTCTTTTGGTAGAATTTGATAAAATAATACCAAATTCTACCAAAAACTACCAAAGGAACCAAAAAGTATCAATATCAACCAAAAATCACCAAAAGAACCAGCATCTAGCAAATTCTACCAAAAGAATGAAAAACTACCAAAATCTTCCAAAAACTACCAAAAACTACGAAATTCTACCAAAACCTACCAAAACTACCAAAAGATCCAAAGACTACCAAAATCTACCAAAAGAACCAAAAAATACCAAAATCTACCAAAAACTACGAAATCCTACCAAAACCTACCAAATTGTACCAAAAGAACCAACAACTACCAAAAACTACCAAGAGAACCAAAAACTACCAAAAGAACCAAAAAATTCAAAAAACTACCAAATTCTACCTCTACATCAGAGACACCCATTCACGCTTCACCTAACGCAAAAAACCCCGTCATGATCGGAGCTTTCGTTCAAAAGATACGAAATGTTTACTTTTTTCAAGATGGCGGACAAATTGTCGGCTAAATCTTTAAAATGGTTTTACATGCCGAGTTTTTGGTCAAATATACCCTAGTTTGGGCTCGTTTTAATGGTCTTCACACAATCTGTCTTGTGGTCAAATAATATCGTACATTTTGTACATTCTTGCACATTTTACGTTCTCTATCAGAGAGGCCCATTCGCGCTTCACCTAATGCAAAAAACCCCGTCCCGATCGGAGCTTTCGTTCAAAAGATACGAAATGTTTACGTTTTTCAAGATGGCGGACAAAATGTCGGCTAAATCTTTAAAATGGTCATTCATGCCCAGTTTTTGGTCGAATATACCCGAGTTTGGGCTCGTTTTAAAGGTCTTCGCACAATCTGTCTTGTGGTCAAATAATATCGTACATTTTATACATTCTTTCACATTTTACGTTCTCTATCAGAGAGGCCCATTCGCGCTTCACCTAATGCAAAAAACCCCGTCCCGATCGGAGCTTTCGTTCAAAAGATACGAAATGTTTACTTTTCTCAAGATGGCGGACAAAATGTCGGCTAAATCTTTAAAATGGTCTTTCATGCCGAGTTTTTGGTCGAATATACCCGAGTTTGGGCTCGTTTCAAAGGTCTTCACACAATCTGTCTTGTAGTCAAATAATATCGTAAATGGCTCTCGTAAATGGCGGCCTTGCACGGGCGGGACGAAAATTATTGAAAAAAAAATTAATAAGGGCGAAATTTTTCTAGATTCTTATGAGCCCTGTTTTATTAGAATGTACTGTAACTTGTAAATTAATAAAAACGGATGGAACAGTTTTCCGAAGTAATTTATTTGCCCAAAAATCATAAAACTATGATCGAAAACGAAAATATTCTAGATAATTCTGCAAGACGATATAAGTAAAGATATTAATACTGACAAAAAGTCAAAAATAGATGGACTAATATTCCTGAAAAAGTTATGGATTAAAAACTGTATTTTTTTGATTCTCCCTTCCTTAAATCGAAATATTCATAGATACCGTTACATATCTATGCTAAATAGTATATACTGGCATGTACCAAAGGAATTTCGGATAGAACAGTTTTCCGCCGAGAGCTATAAGTGATTTTTATGTTTACGTACAAATACCTAACTTCCGAAAAAAAAAAATCCTAGATTTTTTGTCAACCGTAATCTTTATACTTCACTTTATCACACTGCAAAGTTTCAGCGATGGAAGAATTATTGTTAGGGTGTCCATACAAGGATACGCTAAAATGATCGGACCATGTTCTAACCTAACCTAACCTAGAATTCGACAAGCTCCAATATGTTTTTCTCAGGCAGGGGGCTTCCGCCCCCCGCACCCCCCGAGCGGGGGGCGCAGCCCCCCTGCACCCCCTAACATGCAGACAAGCAAACAAGCAAGCAAGCACACATGCAAAGATGCAAGCAAGCATGCACACAGGCATGCAGCAGGCAAGCAAGCATGCAACATGCAAGCAAGCATGCACATGCATGTACAGACAAGACTGCGTGGAAGAGCACCCGCTCTGGTTCGGTTTTGTGAAATGAAATAATGTGATCATCGATATTTGTAAAACGTTGTTATATTTAGTAATTTGCTGATCAAACAATAAAATATAAAACGAGTTTCTAACAAAAGATGAATGTTTAAATAACACAGTTTCGTATCGAAGTGTCTTGAGAATGAAATGTTGCAATGTGACAATTTGACAACTGATCACAAAATTAAATAAATGGTTTGTGAAACCTATTCCTACTAAATGATGATTTGTGAAACGACTCATTTTTAGAACGTTGTGTATTTTTTTAAAAATTGCTAAACAACTGTCGTTCAAACGGCAGTGACCCCTAAAAATACAAAGTGGATAACTAAAAGTTAACGAACGTAATCGAGTTACAACAATCGACTGAATCCTCGCAATTAAATAAATTACAAAGCAATATCATTTAACTAAAATTATTAACACCAATAAAGATTCATCACTCGCTAAAAATCTACGATTTAGCGCATTCCTCGCTTTCGCCACGCTGGTACAGAAGATAATCAAAGTTAAAGGAGACATTATCATCCCTCAGTTCGGCTCACACGTTAGCCATAGCAAGAATCGGGGTTGTGTGTTCTAACCTAGAACACACATTCATTCAAGACCTATCGCCGACATACTACTTCTACATACTTCGAGTCTTCCTACTTCAGTTTTTTTACTACAATATCTAGAAGCAACCTGCCCTCGGAGATCCTACTCGAAGGACCATCGACGTCCATGTTAGTTTGCCCCCCTCCCCGCCCCTTCTTGTGTACTGACTCGGTCATTAATCATATTACTTTCTCTGCCGCTCTTCGCTAAAGGATCACAACCTTATTTTATTAGTGGAGGATCGATCCATGCAATGTATGCATTACATAGTAACATAACATCGTTGTGGGTAAATATCCGTCAAACCAATGTAGTAATTATAGTTCCTCTGTAGTACTAATATTATTTGGTGGAAGGAATCTTAAAAGCCTTAGTTTGTAATACTGCAAACATTTACTGAGAAATAAATTCGACGCTTCTGCGCTCGCTTGGCTATCAAACAGACAGAATAGGGAAGATCTTGCAGTGAAGAGAGTGTATTTATCTAGGGCAACCTTGTAGGCAAACCCAGGTATCGCTGGATAGAGACCAGGTCACCAAGGAGCTGGAGGTGCCCAACTGGACTAAAATGTTACAGAAAAAAGTAGAGGATTAGCGCTTTTTGCCCTTGGAGGCTTACTCACTTCGGGTCCCAGAGAGTAAGTAGGTAGGTATAATGAAGTTGGCGTAGTGGGGCTTTGGTTTTTTAAATACTAATTCTTCTTCTTGTGGTGTCATCTCCTATCGGAGGTTCGCTATCATTAGTGCTATTCGGACCCTGGAGACTGCTGCCCTGATCATGGGTAGTGTTCATACTGTATACTATCACCACTCAAATATTTATTAAAGCCTGACCAGAAATTTAAAAAACCTGTTTTGGGGGCGCTGCAATCGACTTTAACCTTTAATGTCAGTGTTACAGGTACAAAAATTAGTTCCAATGATTTTCCACAACATGGCTAGATTTTTTATTTTTCTGGTCGGGCTTTACTAAATTAAGTCAAAGTTTCCATTGACTTACCAACTACTGGACGTAGGGTCGACGCTCAAAAGTGTCCGAACCAAAAGTTGACGGACATCTGGAAAAGTATCGGTAAGACCTGGATGCGACTGGCACAGGACCGAGAAGGATGGCAAAATAGGGAGGAGGTTTTTGCCCTGCAGTGGGTACATACGGGCTGAATATGATGACATCTTATGTCATCATACTTATACACAAATTATTATTGTTACCAGGAAAACATTAGAAATCAGTACGTCCGGTTAACAGGAAAATGTGAACAAAACAATGTTATGATTGTTATGGCATAGCTTTACAAAGTTTGTCCATAAATTGTACGGGCAGTAACTATACGAGGGTGTTGTAACTGTTTGCAGCCAGTTCTACTTTGTTTGCTTTTACGGGCAGTAAATGTTTGGATTTGAGTACCTACCTACCTTACTATATGAGTTGAGATGCGCTTGTTTCCTAAGAATTTATTTATTCCAACAAGCGTTACACACTATAATTATCTCAACAATCAAAATAAAGTACCTACACTCACGGACTTGAAAGAAATACAGACCGAATATTGCACTAAAAAGATGTGAAGAGGTACATAGGGTATATAAGGTATACAAGGTAATACTATCTCGTTTGTTCTACACTCACACAGATTAAGGTCCGACAACCCGTCACCATTATGTACCGCGTGACAGCACGCACACAAAAAGAAATAGGTGCTTCACTCATGATTAGACGAGACTACGTCTGGTTCTTCTTTTAAGTCTGTGCCTACACTAAAAACAATACAACACAATTTAGTTTTATCATAGAACTAAAGAGTGGTATTCTCAATAATAAGCTGCGTACACCGGAATTAAGTACATTCTAGTTCATTCGTCACAATTATTAAAGTGTATCAGCCCCCGCGGCATGATCGCGCGATAAAACGCTATCGCGCCCTAGCTCCCTTTCTTTTTGCGCGCGAACGAACGAGTTAGCAGGCGCGATAAAACGTTTATCGATGTATCATGCCGCGGGCGCAGATCATCAAACTAAACAACGTTCACTATGGGACCAACATTAGTACATTGAAATCTCAAAAAATAATCAGTTGTTCTGTAGATTTGAGTCGGTCTAATTTTTTTCGCGATTGAAATGTTAGCCCTAGGTATAGTGAAAGTTGTTAACCTTTACGGTCTTTTAATATGTAATGCATACCTATTATGCTTCTTTCATATACTCGTAGGTTTAGACTCCCGAGAATAAGTCTTATCTGTATTTTGTCTGTACATGTACTTACGAGTATATAATATGTGAGAAAGAAATAAACGATAAATACATATTAATATTATCTCTGGCTTACTTCTCAAAATAGTATATTAAAATTAATTTATTTCATCTTCTATCTATATCTATATCTATATCTATACATCTATCTATCTATACATCTATCTATCTATACATATAATAAAATTCTAAACTTGGCGATGATGTACATTGAAGATATTTACAAAAAAAATAATTGGGGGTGTTTAGGATACGTAATGGAATACATTAAGACCATTTTTAGAATTTTTGTCTGTTTGTCTGTTTGTCTGTTTGTTTGTTCGCGCATCACTTAAAAACCACTGAACCGATTTGGATAGGGTTTTCACTGAAGTGTAGGGCATGGCTTAGATTAAAATATAGGCTATGTTTCATCGCAATCAGTTTATTCAATCAAAAGTTATGAGTAATTAAAGAAAAAGTCGCGAGCGCCACTGAATTTAATTCACGCATAACTTAAAAACTACTGAGCCGATTTGGATAGCGTTTTTACAAAAATATAGGGCTTAGTTTGGATTAACGTGTAGGCTTTATTTCATTTCATCGCAATCGGTTAATTCAATCAAAAGTTATAAGTATTTAGACAAAGTCGCGAGCGGCACTGAATTTAATGCACGCGTCACACAAAATCTACTCAACCGATTTAAATGCGGTTTTCACAAAAGAATAGGGCTTTATTTGGATTCACATTTGTGCTTTATTTCATCGCAATCAGTTAATTCAAACAGAAGTTATGAGTATTTAAAGTCAGTGGTCTGCGCGTTTATGCATTTGCGAAGATTCAGTATGGTAAATACTAATTGCTTTTTTCAACGCTTTCTTCAGAAAGCTCAGTAGCGTAATTGGTATATGGTCAGTCTTTCAAACACGAGTTGATGGTTTCGAATCTTGGTGCAGAACTTTTTGTTTTTATTTTTTTAATGAAAATATCACATTTCCATCAGCAAGTGCATACATAGGAGAATCTGATTTATGGATGAAGTTTGGATTAACATTATACAGGGTCCTTCTTAATATGCTGACACTTTTTTAAGAGGATGATCAGACCGTCAAACTGAACAACTTTCTCTATGGGACCAACATCGAAATCGCAAAAAAAAAAATCAGCTGTCCCATACATTTGGCTCGAGTTGGTTTGCAGTCTGGTATGGAAGAGCTGATTTTTTTTTCGCGAAGTTGAAGTTGTTCAGTTTGATGGTCTGAACATCCCCTTAAAAATGTGTCAGCATATTAAAAATGACCCTGTATGCTTTATTTCATCGGAATCGGTTTACACAATCAAAAGTTATAAATATTTAAAAATTTACTCACAGAGGTTGAGTAAATGAAAGTTAGTACTCCAACTGCATCTAATTGTACTTATCATACTTTATGTGCCTATTCTGTGTATGTGTATTTCAAAAGACCGACGGACGGCCTACGGCCTACGGCCTAGCTTTGGTGTCCTGGCAGAAAAGCAAGTGCCTCCTGTGGCACACTACATGCGAAAGCACCTTCTCCGCCAGACCTCAGTCGCACGTCGCGGACACCTGGAGCAGCCACCTTACTGCCACAAAAAAGAGAGTCCGGTACTCAGCTTTGGAGCGTCAATATCTCTTAGTTCCTGTCACCGTCAAGACCACAGGGGCATGGGGAGCCGAAGCTAAAAGCTTCATTGCTGAAATTGCGCGTCGACTTTGGGAGAGGAAATGTGACCCTCTTTGGGTCCTTCCGGGCTAGGGTTGCCACTGCCAAATCGCCGTTGCCGGACAAATACGTCAAAAACCCCGGACATTTCAGTCAAATCTGAAATTGACGAACCTGAATCTGAGGGCGAACTGCAGCGCAAAAAGCGATTTTTCAATTCGCCTACGCGACGGACACAACACTCAGTGTATTGAAGCAGTTCGCCCTGTCCCATGGCCATTGGCCAGTCCGTAAGGCGTGGAGTACTATATACCATGGTATTGTGGAGTACTATGTAGCGTGGTAGCTCGGTGCGACTGGACGAGGAAGGCCGAGGATAGTATCGTGACGCGCCTTGGGAGAGTCCTATGCTCAACAGTGGACAATGACAGGTTGATGATACGTGACACTGTTTTTGTAAAACATGCAGTTAAAGTACCTATCCTTTTTTATGTACCTACACTACCTAATTACATATAGATAGATACATAACCTCACGACCATATTTCCCTTCTCAGGGGGGGTCAGAAACAAAGCAATAACTGAGAATACTATCTGGTAACGTACCTACATAATACATACTGGAAATACTTTTTTGTTAACACTAATTAACATTACAAAAAAAATAACATTGGGTTCCAACTCTTCAGTGTTGATGCTGCAGGGGTCCTGACTGTCTAAGCCATGAGACTTGAGGATTTGCCGATTTTGAATTAGATTATTAGGATCAAGCAGAGTTCTCTTCACGGCTACTTACCCTACAGAGTAAGTACTCCGTAGGGTATTGTCAACATAAACTATGAATGAGTAACTGTGTAGGGGTGTGTGTGTGATTTAATAATCTACAGATTTCTAATAATTGTTAATTTATTGGTTTAAGAAGAAACATTGCTTTTTCGGGTTCCTATTACTCAGTCCTGATGCTGCAGGTGTACTGCCTGCATGTTCTGATTTAAAATTAGTGTTTGTAAGTACTTATCAAACAATTTAGATGTAGTTTTGAGAAATGTATGGAGATTCTACTTTATGTTTTAATTTGATGGCAATGATGGCAATATAATGCGATATTTTCATTCTTTATTTCTTTCTTTACTTTTTTTCAAAATTTCTATTTATTTCTCTTTCTTTGAATTTCTTATTATTTTTTTCTTTCTCTTAATATTATTAAGAACTTCTCTGCGCGTACGAAGTCGCGGGCACAGCTAGTTTCTAATATAAATAATAGAAGATTACACACCGAGGACAGGAAAGTAAGATAGGTCTCAGATCTGAGGCTTTCTTATTACTGTCCGAGGTCAGTATACTATTTTTCTCCTCGACGGAGGTGGAAAGCGACAACTTCGTTTAGCGCAGCGGGACTAAATTGAGGCTTTCCGTCCGGAGGGGAGAAAAAGATATTATCATCACAAGTAGTAAAGTAGTGTCCGAAATGTCGTCAATATAATAAGTATGATGACATCATCTGTAAGCAACCGATTTGAAATTAAGGCAGATACGACACATCAAAAGCGCATAGGTTTTAGATGGTGGAAATATACACAGTCATACCCGAGCTAATGAAAAAATCATTAAATACACTGGTACACTCCATTTAGCTTCGCCGTAGCAGGGCAAAAATATTTATAACAGAGGATGAACATTATTCCAATACATAACACTCAAATCGCTGAGTTATGCACAATAACATACAAACAAATCGCCTGAAATTGTGTAAATACTACCCTACGTGGCACCGTGCCCAAGACACTGGCATAATACTTAACTACTCAAGTTTGTCTAAAAGAAAACTTTATAACAATCGAGTAAGCTGCACATGTGAGCTCTTGGTATAATGGAGATTCTATGTTGGAAACTATCATCGAAGTTTTGCAACATCGGTCGCTTCACGTCGTTTGATGTGTAAACATTAGCGTGGTATCACGCCCGGATATGTCATGGAACAATCTCAGGTCTCAGGATAGTTGCCTACCATTTACTTATATACACTCTAGCTATAGACAGGCCCTTTTATAGAAACAACATGTTCCACTGGTACGGTTCCCGCACCGCATTGATGTTCCCGAGTTCACTTCATCACTATGTGTCATTTCATTTTGTGTTGTTTTGTGTGACATTTTGTTTGTTTCAACGTACTTTTCTATTGATAGCGTATAATGTCAAAGTTGCCTGCATAAACTTAATATTACTTTTACGCTAGTAATATTAAGCTTGTTTACTACTACATAAACAAGATTGCGTATCTACATACGCCTTCTTGACTAGGACTCGCGCGCCTGTCTGTGTGCTTTTGTGAGTGTGTGAGTGGTTATTCTGTAGGCAGTAGGAACTATAATAATTATAGCAGTATCTGAAGTTCATGTAGTTTCAGTTTCATGCAGTTGATGATTGCTAAATACCTAATGTGAGGCCTTAGATATGAAATATTAAAATTACTATCTATCTATCTATCTATCTGTATTGCATATTTCATTCTGCACACGAGTACAACCATTTACCTACCGACCCATACTGATAGTACTACGAAAATTAGCAAACTGAATTAGCAACGGGCTGGTCATATCTGCCAATGGAAGAGGAAGACCGAGTATAGAAATGCGGTGCGTATTCGCAACTCCAACTCGTTCAGTCACTTTGAATTGAAGGACTTGTCCTATCATCACGGTCCATATTTCCTCATCATAAGTCTTTACTGGCAATGTACAGAAATGAAATACAGAAACTAAAAAATATTCTACCTTTTCGCTAAAATATCTAAAAGCTCTATTAACGTAAAATAAACACTTTGACCTCGATTTCTGATGCACAAATGCAGCGTATAAACAATGCAGTTAGTCTTGTTTACACAAAACAAGCACAAAGTGACACGGACTCGCAAACAGAGCTCTATAATGCGATTGTTCATAGTGCTGCAAGAGACTTGTCTTATTTATTTAGGACTAAACTTTGGTATGTGAATGTAGTATATATAATATACATATAGTATATATATAATATAGTACTCTGTATTGACATGCATGAATTCTCACACACATGAATTCCAATCGTGTATTCAATTTATAATTCCACTAACTAAACTACCTAAGAATACTGTCCAGGCTGTAAGGCCCTCCACAGACTGAAACGGTGAACTGAGACCATCAAACTGAACATCTTCCACTATAGACCCTACCTCAGGAAACGCGAAAAGAAATCAGCTGTTTCCTTCATTTAAGTCAGGTCTGTGCAGTTTGTATGAAACGGTTGATTTCTGTCGCGTTTCCTGAGGTGGCTCCATAGTGAAAGTTGTTCAGTTTGATGGTCTGAGTTCACCATTTCAGTCTGCGGAGGGCTGTCCCTTACACCGTGTATTTTTTTTTTATATTCGGTAATTTGATCGGTTATTCGGTAGTTTGAACAATAGGAGATCCAGACCCAGGTGCTTCCTAGTTCCATGTAATTTCAGTTATGTGGTCAATAGAAACCTTTACCTTCTTAATAGATTGAATTCATTAAATATTGTAAAATTAAAAGCTTAAAATTCGTGCTTGAGTCTTATTTTATAGCCTCGAGCTCATTTTGGACTCAAGTTAAGTTAAAAGGACTTGTAGTGTTCAACTTCATTCCGCCTCCACTGTTGTCAAAGTATTTGTCCTACAAAACCAAATTGAGTCTACAAAATTAAGACTCAAAGACTCGAACTTTTTGTAACACTAGTCACCCGTTGAAATTTGCTAAACTATTGTGACCACTATCGTTATAATTACAGAGCACACAATGCTGAGCTCCATAGCGGGTTTGTTGTCAGACGGTAGTTGCAGAACTATTCAAAACATTACTGGGATAATAATAAGGCACACAATACTGAGACAGATTATGTGGTTTCACTTTGTACCGCTTTAATATAAGCTGCTGTGATAATAAACACGTTAATACTTGTTGTTATGTAATACTTGTTGTTATGTATTATTTATATGCGACCAGTTTTTGCTTCGCCTGCATGAAATTTGTGGTATCTACCTTATTTCGTTAGCGACATTAATTTCAGCGACTTATATAGTCAAACAAGAGAGGGCCCCGCTGGAAGTTAAAAACTTATAAATGCAATAACTTTTAAACCAAACCAGCTAGATCAAATCTTTTGATACAGTTTTAATAGGAATTCAAAGCACTAAATATTAGTATAACATTTTAATAATTTTTGTCTATCATAAAGAAGGGCCCCGCTAGGCGGAAGCTAGCTTAGATTTGATATATCTCCGTTATCTTTGAAGCACTAAATACAAGCCATATACATATTCAAAGAGCACTAAATGAGCACTAAATGATTAGTTAGGTTTCAAAGCCCTAGGACCGAAGGCCCCGCTGGGCATACGGAAACCGTGTTAGGTACTTCAAGTCAAAAGAAGGTGAGGTGAGGAGTACCTACTCAAAACCGACCCAATGTCAATGAGGCGAACGCGGTATGTAAGAATCGTAGTAGATGGCGTGCTATGGTCTCTGCCTACCCCACTGGATAAGAGGCATGACGTTATAGTATCTACTTTACTTCAAGTCATAAGCTTTGAAACCGTTCATATTGAATTTATTGGAAAAATGTCATAAATTTTTGTTGTTTTTATTTCGTTTTATTTTTCACAGAATTCCATAGTTAAGTATGCCGTTTATGTGAAAGTTAATCAAAAAACAAATACGAGTATGCATGAATGACTAATCCTACTAAAGAACCTGATAAAACATACCCAGATCAAGTTGTTTACTGTTTACAAAACAAAATAATTTTTATAGTTGCATCTTCAAAACGATAGAAGATAAAGAACATGAAATCTAAAAATGACCTAGTAGCACTTGGTCTAATTGTCCAATACGCATTTCGTCCATACGCTTTTCGTCAAAGTACAGGTGGAACAAAATTCACTGTAACAATAATTTATAGCCGACTTTAAAAAAAGAGTTTATTTGTTTTTGGCAAAACTCTCTATGTATAGCGAAGTATTTGGAAGTATCGTTCTGTCAAATACAAACATCATCAATGTCTGTCTGTGTGTTAGAGGGGGGGATAGGGGCTGTTTTTTCTGTTCATTTTCTAACCCCCCTACGTAAAAAAAAGCGTGACGGACCCACCATACCCCCGGGGGGTAGGGTGGGACTCATCCATACCCCCCAATTCTTACTTCGAATTTTACTATGAATTTGAGCAGAATCTCTACATTACAAAATACCGCAGTCGAGCAAATATTTAAAGTAAGATAAAACGTGACAGTTATAGGCACAGCTTTCTTAACTAAGCATACATTCATTACATGAAGCGACGTTTAATTTGAGAGCATTCCGTGCTAAAGGTCACATCACACTGGCACTGGGAGATAAGCACAGACACGCACAGACTTCACCGAGTGTAATCAAGATTCTTTGATACTAATACTGCGATGTCTGGATGGAAATTATTACATACACCTATCCCTTATTCGGTTGGGGACTAATTTTGGTGACATTCTTCACCTTATACCTCTGTGGATGTATCTGCTGTGGCCAACGGCGAAACGGGTGACCAATTTCAATGTGTTTCAATGCCAACTTTTTTTAATCGAAGGTTGCGACAGTGTTCTGAGCTGTTTAGCTTGTTTCGTAGAAATCGGTTTAGCAGTGTTAAAGTTCATCATTAGCCTATAATCGTCCACTGCTGAACATACGCCTCTCCCATGGCGCGCCACATAACTCTGTCCTCTGCCTTCCTCATCCAGTCGCTCCCCGCTACCTTTTTTAGGTTGTCTGTCCAGCGGGCAGCAGGGCGTCCCACACTACGCCTACCAGTTCGTGGTCTCCACTCCAGAACTCTGACACCCCACCGGTTGTCAGTTCTTCGGCAGATAAGACCAGCCCATTGCCACTTCAGCTTGCTAATTTTAGTTTTAAAGATAATTAGTTTTTAATTAAGAGCTTTGAAGGAATATTAGCCAATATCACACCTTGTAACATCGAGTGTAGGTTTAAACATTAAATACCTATCGGGGATTCTATACTATCTTCAAAATCTGATGATGAATTTTGAAGGACTGCCAGCCAAAATCACACCTAGAATATCGAGTTTGGGTTTAAACGTTTAGGTAACATTACAGAAATTTGATAAATATGATCTTCAGGGTTTAATGTTGACCAGTTCCATAATAATAGTTTCAGAGGGATCTTAGAAAGTATCACAATTAGATATCGAGTTTGGGCTCAAATGTTTAGTAGTCTTGTGGCGATTATACAGGTTGTTAGGGTAAACAGTCGCATTACGTCAAGGGTTGATTGTATCCATGATACAATGACCTATAGGATTTTTTTCTTTCTATTCTAAATGCAATCAGCTGATCGAACGTTTATATTATTAGGAAAGAAAATTTTTTTCTTTGTTTCAAAAAAATTTTGATGTCCATAATTACAACACTCGAAACAAAAATAAACTGATATCTCCGCACTTTCGGCTTAGTAGGGTCAACACGTCTTTCATTCGTAACTGTATACGTTGTTATAATAAAATCCCCGAGACCATTTTGAAGCTTTCCGAAAACATGTTTAAAACTAAGATCAAAAATGTTATCTGTAAGAAAGCGTATTATAAATTGGATGATTATTTAAATGATCAAAATGCTTGGGTCTGAGGTCACTAACTTATAGTTTATTTACATTACTGTATAGTATCAATTATTTTATTAGATAGACAATGTATTATTGTATACATAACCGTAGCTTAAGAATTTATATTGTAATAGTTTTAAGTCGTGTTATGTTGTAGAGTTTCTGGCCGCATCTTCTCTACAGCGACAACACGTTCCGACGCGGTGGTAGCTTAAAAAAGATTTGACGTTTAATAAGTGTGCTTCAAGCTCCTATATTGAATAAATTATATTGACTTTGTATGAAAATGAATGAAAAGTCGTTTTTTTTTTGCGCATTTCCTATAGGTTTCTTAAGAAAAGTTGATCAGTATCATGGGTACAATCACCCCTTAAATAAATGCAACTGTTTAACCCCATGTCCAATCAAAGCAGATGGTTCCGAAGGCATCAATGTTCGATTTATTTCTCTGACTTCTATGGTAATTAATTCAAATTTTACGATATTCAATACAACCTGAATTCGCCTGAACTGCCGCCGAGTTAATGAGGATTCTAACCGAAAATCACTTCCGAGTCAAATTGAACCTTGACTGTGGTTGATAAGGTAGGATTTTGTTTATAATTTGAATAGTGGCAGACACAAGCAATGTAGGTATATACGTGGTATTGGTATATAGCTATAGAGTAGATAAACAAAGTACAGTAAACATCATTTTGCTCTCAAAGCATTGAGGTGCATAGAGAAGGTGCAATGTACCTAAAGGTATTCGACTTAAATGAGATTTTGAATTAACCCGTTATTTGTCCCACATGGAATCCTTTTTGATTAAAAAACAGTACTGACCAGGAAGCTGGCAAAGGTGTTGGACCAAAAAATAGTGCGCTGCCTTTTTTAACGCTTCAAGGAACCTGGAAGTCTATCGCATTAAATAAGACGATAAATAAACTCACGTCAATCTTTCATTCAAACATTTTTAACAATTTTAAATTATGGACTAAATCATTTATTAACAGTCACAGTAAAAGTAAATGAAACATATCAGGGACTTATAACTAATTAAAAATATGAAGGACTTATAGCTAACTTAACCTAAAATATGGTGCAGGTCTCGCTGAACGGCTAAACTGATCCGTTGAAATAGAAATAGTCTTTATTTGTCAATGTAGGTAGTTGAACGAGTCGAATCTACCAGGCGCTTTGCCAGGTCTTTAAAAAGCGCCTGGGTTCCGGGACCCCACGGTCCAAGGGTTTCGACACCGAATGCTACGAATTTGTATTGGTTGCCGATACCCTTGTATTTCCCCTCTTTTGCCTTTTCGGCAGATTCCGCCGCAGAGCCCACTCTTTTGCTCGTTCCCCGTAGATGAGACGGGGCCAGAGTGTCCACACAGGTGGACTAGTAACTTTAATAATAAATAATAAGAATAAGTACTTTATTTATTCTTCTTTCACACAAGAAAACAATTTAGTAGGTACTTAAACTAACAATGGAATTGATATGGTGTAGAGTACAAAAAAAAAAAAATAGTGTTCCTAGAGGAACGAGGTTAGAACTGATGTGTGAAAGACTGGTGCCTATCAATCAATCAATCAATCATTTATTTATTTCAAGTAACATGACTCATAAATTTTGTTAGTACATACTTAACCTAATGTTAGCATAACCACATACATTATACAATTATATATTATGTTCCAATTAATATTATTATATTATTTTGTTCCTATGGCTGGTTCGTTAAAACCTGTGATACTTGTGTCTGAAACCTGTGATACTTTGTTGTAATAAGTCTTATTCCAACAAAGAAATTACTCTTTCGTATCAAAAGTTAAAATACCTACGAATTTAAGCCTAAAATCGAAGAGCTCGAGAGAAACGTTTCTTGAATATTGATGAGAGGTAGAATGGAAGCCTACCTGGCTGAGTATCGAACGTTATATTATGTAAAGTTAATCCCGAGGGACCATAACCGAGTGCTACGTACAATGTTACTAATAAAGCTCGTTGTTGATTACTGTCAATGTTTGAGTCCCGAATTCGTTACTACAGTAATATTTTATTCAAAAACGTGAAGCTGTATAAAATCAGGGTAAGTGCCTTTTGGGTACATTTTTTTACAGTCTCGCTCTGCTCGTTTCCCGTACCGTAGTGTACAATCTACACAAAAAAAGAAAAGAAAAGGTACGTTTCTTTTTATTGTCCCGCAGAAGGTATGAAAAGGTGAGTATGCTTCGCTCGGGAGTTTATAACTCTAATCCCCCGCTCCGCTCGGGAGTCAACCCTAGAATCCGTCGTTATGATCGGGATCCAATATGCCCGTATCGAAAGACACGGTTTTATCCCCTTGGCGGATAATCTACTATTTTTTTTTAGTTTAATTTAGAGGTGTTAATAACACTATTGACTGCCAGTGACATTTAATTTCAATGTAGACCACACACTTCAAATAATCCCTGATTTATATTTGTGTAGGTACTCAATAATGAATCTAAACGCCAATAGCAGAAACAATAGAAAACCCCAATTGTGTCCCAAACTCTTAAGGCCAGGCCACACATGCGGACTGAGTGAAAGCGGTCCTTTGCGGAGTGAGTGCGAGCGCACGCATTTGCTTGCATTTTACGTTACAATCCTGCCAGAGGGGGTGAGGTAAAAAATTGGTGGGAGGCAGGGAGTGTTCGTAATGTAAACAGGGTGTAAGTGGCACCCTGGCAAATACTTAAACAGTGAATTCAGACCATCAAACTGAAAAACTTTGACTATAGAGCCACCCTCAGTTAACTTGAAAAATAATCAGCTCATACATTTGAGTCGAGTAGTTTCAGCTGTTTTGTATGGATCAGATGCTGATTTTTTTTTTGCGTTTCTTGAATCATGTTCCATAGTGAATGTTGTTCAGTTTGATGGTCTCAATTCACCGTTTCAGTATTTTCCAGGCTGTCACTTATACTCCGTATAGTACTAGATATATATAATATGATGAACTAGATGTATATAATACTTGTATACTGTGCTTGAACGCTTTCTCGCGATCCCGCCTTTGTGTAGCCTGGCTTTTAATGAAATAATGAACAAGCGTCCATAACTCAACAACTCGCTAACAATATGGAGTATCGACGACTTATATACTTACCACAAAGTCCCACGGATTGCGCCATTGTGACACTTACTACGTTGTCATAGGAAGTGGGTTGGAGGACCTGGATCGTCTGTAGGAAGTAGTAGTTAGAACAAAGAGAGTAAATCACGCGCTGTCAGTGAGGAGGGTCGCGCTCGACGCCTTGTTCTTGTGTCGGAAGCTTTGGTACTTGAGATCAGACCCGCACATATTATTTCCTTTATCAACGAGTAGGCTACCCGCGAATTCATCCACTTGGAGTCTATGACGAGAACAGATTTCGAAAACTCTTTGATATGCGGACGCTAGGGTTTCGAATTGACTCCATAGGAGTTCGTTCTTATATTTTTTTTATGTTACACAAAAAGAAATCTTTAACAACACATGCACAAAACTGTAGAAAAACAAATATAAAATACAAAACTGGGTATTCGTCAACACTAAAATACAACTTTGATAGTCGTAGCAAAGTTTCTAATCATCCGCTCTTAAATCATGATCATCATCATTTGCCAGTATCCACCCACAGCAAGGCATAATTAAGCCTTTTCCCCAATGAGATTAGGCGCACAATGACACTTTCGCAAAATGTCATCTTGAAGCAAAATGACACATTATGCAAAAGTTCGCGCGCAGCTCGCTTCCTGTAAGGGTAGTTGGTAATTGGTAGTTGGTAGTTGGTAATTTATTTTGGACTGACGGGCAGAAAAACGTTTAGTGTAGAAAATGAAACAATTTCAATAAAATGCAATCAATATATTAAAATAATTATATAAAAAAATAAAAATATAATATAAGTAATACAAAATTTGCATTTTATTGAAATTGTTTCATTTTCTACACTAAACGTTTTTCTGCCCGTCAGTCCAAAATAAAATTATATTATTAAACTTTGGATAGCGGTCCGAAAGACCCTATTCAAAAATAGCACATGGGCGATTGACACCGCGGTCCTAAACGAGCGCGGTGTCAACCGCCCAACTACCCGTAAACTGAGCTGCCTCTGTCTACAAAGTCAAAGTCAAAATAATTTATTCAATATAGGAGCTTGACTTGAATATGAAGCACATTTATCAAATATCAATTCTTTTTTTAAGCTACCACTGCATCGGAACGTGTTGTCGCTGTAGAGAAGATGCGGCCAGAAATTCTACAACATAACACGACTTAATGACTATAATTCTTAAGCTAAGGTCAGGTATACAGTAATAATAGTCTATATAAGTACTTAAATAATTGAGTAAACTATAAGTTTGTGATCAGACCCCAGCATTTTCATCATTTAAATAATCATTCAGTTTATAATTATGCTTTTTTACAAATGACTTTTACGACCTGAGTTTTAAACATGTTTTCAGAAAGATTCAAAATGGTCTCGGGGATTTTCTTATAAGAGCATTTTTTTTCAAACAGCTACCTTGTTCAAAATGTTAACTTTTTAAAAAATATCATTAAATGAATGATTTAAAGCTATAATATGTTTCGTAATATAATTAGGTATCTAATATTAGCACTCAAATGGTAAAATATTAGCTATTTTCGCTTACAGATCGATTTTAACGAGACCTGGCGGAGATTTTCTTTCCCTTCCGTTACCATAGAATTTAGTGAATAAATCCTAAAAGAAGCATTATAGAAGAATAAAAAACCGTTTAGTATGATATTTTATACATGACGTATTGGAAAACGACACCGTTTTTAACGAAAACATTACAATTGTTTAGTTTTAGGCATTTCTTTGTACTATCCGTTACCACATGGTCAAGATGGCAGTGTATTTTTCTCTTTAACGATCAGATCGGTAGGAATATCGATGAGTTTTGTATATGAATTGGAAGTCCTCTTTTGATTTTATATTATTATTCACTAAAATAATAGAATAATCGAATAATTATGTACTTTTTCACATAATTTATAGTGTTTCAAAAACGGACAGTAACGGAAAAGACGGTAACGGAATCATAAGGCTGGTGGCATAAAGGTACGAAAATATCGAATAATTAAAAATTAATTCAAATTCATAATAAAGAAAAAGGGAAGAAAACGAAATCAAAATACAAGAACAAACTCGTTCAGACCATCGAACTAATCAACTTTCTCTATGGGACCACTGTCGAAATCGCGAAAAACAAGATAAACTGTTCCATATAAAACAGCAATCCTACTCAACCCATATGTATGGGACAGAAAAGAAAACACGTTTCTTGTATGGTGACCCCTCATAAATTGTAACCTTTCGTTTTTTTTATTATTTTTTATTAAAAGATCTGCTACACTAACTTCTGTGTATAATAAATTATATAATCAATTCAGTGAAAATGTCAACCATCTACCCATTACGGTTCAAAAGATACAGGTATAACAACGAAGCGCTTCCAACTCTTCGCGCTCTATCTCAAGAACGGTCAGTTATACAAAATATTACAAAAGATCGCATTTTTAGACAATTTTAAGCTCTAAAATTTTTACTTAACCTTAAATGTCATTTAAGGCATAGGAAAGAAGATATTTTCAAAAAACCTGTTTTTTGACATTAGTCCTTGAATATCTTGATTTGCGTAGTCGATTTTTAATGTGCCTTTTGACATAACATAAAAATTGTCATAACGATTATTTTTACAAGTTTGTAGCTTATTATCTCTCATAATTAAATTGAATTAAAAAAAAAATATTAATAAAATTATTATTGTAATGTTCTCATTGTGCCCAATACTTTATGCTTATCTTCCGTTACTTTTCGGGGTCCCCATAATACATTACCGCCAAGATGGCAACGGAGGGGAAGTAACGGTCCTAACGCTAGAAAATCTTAAAAAAAATAATTTAAATGTTTTCGCTATCAATTAAGGTTATATTTTGCTCAATGAGTCTTGGTTATGAACCAATAAACATTTAAAATGTAATTTCAAAGCAAAAAAGTAGCAACTTAGTCGAAAATTTACCTTGATTTGTCCTGGTAACGTATCTGGGGGACAATTTACGGACCCGACGTAAACCACGCGCCCGGTTCACTTTACTGGCAATTTCTGCCAAAACTGAAGAATGTAGGGCAAGTTTTGAGGTTTCCATATAAAATTAAATGTTGCTTGATGTAAAAAAACACCTTATTTGTTCGAAATTTTAATCGGATCAGGGTAAAATCGTGGTAACGGAATATGGGATGTCCCTTTTTTCAAATTTCTCGGACACAATTAAAACATGTTTATTTCTTATTTTTTGTACTACGCAGTGCCTGATAAGGATATTTTATACAAGTTAATGCATATATTGATCTAGAACAAGTGTTTCCAATTCAGAAAAACATATATAATAACATGAAAAAGACCAATGTTTTTTCATTTTCTTGCCTGGACGCTAAGAAATGTGGGTATCCCGCATGACAAAAGTTAGCTTTCTGATTGATTTTACTATCAATCAATATACTTTTAAAAATTATTTTATATAAAATATTAAATTTGTCACCACCTCAAAACGATGTTTGCTGAGTAATTAATTGAGATATGAATTTTTAAAGTGTCCGGACATGCCAAAAACACAAGGTAGCTGTTTGAAAAAAAATGCTCATAACAGCGTATACGGTGACAGATACAAGGCGCTGTCATCAATCTGTTGCCTTACGCATTATAAGTCTATCACTCTTGTTTCTTCTTAAGTGACAGCGTGCAAGCTTGTGTATCTCATGAGCCTTGCTATCAACTAACGAAATGTCACCACTTTTTAACCGACTTCAACAAAAGGAGGAGGTTCTCAATTCGACCCGTATGTTTTTTTTTTTGTATGTTTGTTACGCGATTGCACCGCCAGTTGGGAATTGATTTTGATGATTCTTATTTTGTTTGGTAGGTCATAATTCCGAGGTGGTCCCACGAAATTGATTCAGCGCTTGTTGAAATCTACAAAATAACAAATATGTACACAGATTACGGACTTGAAAAAAATACGGACGTAATGTTACACTAGAAAGATGTGAAGTGTAAACGCGTATGAGATAGCGATAGTCATAAAATCCTATACAATTTGTATGTATCTAGATGTCTGCCTCCGGAGTCAGACAGCCGTCGTCAAACAAAAAAGTGGTTACGTCGATAAGGACAGCAATAAATAGCGATCTTCTTTTTTAACTAGAGCGAATTTTTAACTAGAGCGAATTGGCTATGTGCATCTCTTACTGAGTGAGTATGACACGACACGTGCTTCTTTCTAGTACTTACCTTCTCTTTCTACGACGCAAACACTATATAATACATGGGTGCTTCACTTATATAATAAAAGGATATTACGTCTGTCTTTTTTTCAGGCCCGTGACACAGATGACGTTTTTGTTTGTCGATTCTCTTCAGGAGTGCGATTTTTAAACATCACACGTTCAAGTCAGCGGTAGAAAATGTCAAAATTACTATGGAGATTATGCATATTTCGTCTTTCTACTGCTAATTCGAACGTGTGATGTTCAAAAATCGCACTCCAGCAATGTTTTGATGGGGACTGTCAAACTATGTTTTTTTTTACTGTCATAACCAAGAATCTTTATATGCCTATATATTTAAAACTTCTTGGTCATACTGTTGTGTTTAAACGTATAATAACTTTATGGTTTAAACTTCATGGATATAGGTACCGAAACACATAGATTTAATTGATCATGGCGGTCGGAAATGTTCGTCGTTTTAAGGGTTCCGTAGTCAAACAAAGAACCCTTATACTTTCGTCCATTCTGTCTGTCTGTCGGTATGCCCCGCTTGAATAATTCGCTCATTTTCGCATCTATTGAATCGAAATATGGCATAAAGACAGATAACAGTAACCCAAAAACAGAAATGTTGTACTAAACATGGGTTGGATTTTTTAAAATCGAGTGAGGTGTAGAGCGTACACCGTATCCTTTGCATTGAAGTACTTATAACTGCTTAGTCGAACTAATGTATTTCACCTAGATTTCAACACTGAAAAGTTTGAAATAAAAAAATTTTAACAAAAAATTAAAACCGACTTCAAAACTAAAAAGGTAAAAATAATAATATTGCAGTCGTTGACTTTTGCATCGAATCTATAAGAACATTAATTTGTTTTATTGGAGTCGGTGTCAAGCCAAGCCAAGCCAAAAAATTACTGCAAGCCCAGTTGCGAATCGTACCGGCTTGACACCGAGTCCGATAAGACAAATTAATGTTCTTATAGATTCGAATGCAAAAGTCAACGACTGCAATATTATTATTTTTACCTTTTTAGTTTTGAAGTCGGTTTTAATTTTTTGTTAAAATTTTTTTATTTCAAGCAAAGCACCATCTCAACCTCATACTAAGGACACAACGTTAAGCCTCCAAATGGAGCCAGAACCAGGATGACATAGCATATTGACGTCTCTCGCTTATTCTAATGGATGTTTGTCATAAGTGTGAATAGATGAAAAGAAGATGAAAAGTATCGTTTTTATGTATTCTATCTACCCTCATATTTTATCTTTGGTATATAACGGTTAACACCGCAAATGCTGTAGACGGTTTTGCGCAAATTCAACTCCTTCGGCAATATGGATGTACCCCAAGTTATTTAGAGAATATTTAAAATTAATGGAACTTCGCTTCAAAGAAGGCAAGTCTGCTTTCACCAACCATACATAATGTACTAAAGTGAAGTAAATAGTTCATAAAACATTTTACTACACAGTATCGGGAACGAATGGAGATTGGAGTGAGGCCCTGTGAGGCCCCGAGAGGCCATAAACTGAAATAAAGAGGCGATACGTGTGACTTACGCGTATAAAACGACGGTTCTGTGACACGATAGTAATACGCTATCTCCTTTAAAATTTACATAACGTAGTTTAACTTTTTCCTACGGTTTCGTTCACATGGGAGAGACGGAAAAATCTGCCAAAATTCATAGAATTACCTTGAGATAAAACTCAAAGAGGAAGATGATCTTAGCATGCACGTCTTGACACTCTGCACAAAACTCAATGAGTGAATGCAAATAATTTCATATTTTATCCAACATTATTTTGTAACAAAACTATTTATCTCTTTACCGTTTTTATTTCATTAAGATGCGCGATAAATGTTGCCGCTATGCTATTTACAGCTTTTTTATTTATAGCGTATCAAAACGATCATAATGCTATCGTGTTGTGGTTCTCCTTTATACTAAGAGTGCAAAGAGTTACAAAGAATAGTCGGACGTGCAGTGTAGTCTACTTACAGGCTCTATACTGTGTAGAGCCTGTAAAGCAAAGTCAGCTGTCGTAGTCTTTTCTCAGTCAGTTAGTCAATCAAACAATTATTTATTATGAAACTTTTTTTTATATTATTTTTATTTGAAATAGGTTTGCGCTTGGCTTCAGCTCACCTGATGGAAAGTGTAGATGAAGCCGAGGATGTAACGCGCTCGCCCAGAAAAAGCCTATTAACTCTTCTTTTAAAAATATCCTGATTGTTTTTTTTTGGGAAAACAGACGCAGGGAGAGAGTTCCAAACCTTACCGGTTCTCATTATAAAAGAGGATGTGAACCTTTTTGTGCAGATTGTTGGAAGATCGACTACATATGGATGCAGTCTCGCACTACGTCTTGTAGTACGTTGGTGGAAGGGGGATGGTGGAATCAGGTCATGTAGTTCCTGGGCACATTCGCCGAAGTATCCTAACCTAACCTGCTTCCTTTGTTGGTTTTATCCAAGCCTGAAAGAATAATTTTTACAAAACATGCTCAAGGTGAAGTTAGCATAGTAATTACGAAGGGATTTGGCAAAGTTATGACTTATTCATTAGGACCTATTATAAACCCTTAAGTCTTTTTGAGGAAAAACAAAATACCTGCGGACTCCAAGCTCAACCCACGGGGAGGCTTTAACTATTGAGCTGTTATAATATAAATAAATTAGCCATTCCTTTTTCTCATTTATGCGAACTAATGCACGCCACTTAAGGTGGTTTCCGTCCATACAAAACGTCTCGTAGAAGGTGTTAATAAAAGTAATGTTTTATATATGGAAAAATAGCTTAGAAAATCTAGTTTGCGCATATCAAATAATATTTACAATTTATAATATTATTACGAAGATATCACGCTTTGAAATTATTCATACAAAATTTAAAACCCTTATATCTTCGTAATTATATTACAAATTGTAAATATTATTTGATATGCGCAAACTAGATTTTCTAAGCTATTTTTCCATTTAAAAAACATTACTTTTATTAACACCGTCTACGAGTGTTATACGACAACGTTTTTTATGAAATTGACAGCTCTCCAACCACTACCTATGTACACACGGCGACCCATCAAACAACGCAAAACGAAAATAAAGTGTCATCGTGTATGAACGCACTAACCTTTAAAGCACATACTCTATCCAACAAACTGAACAACTTTTACTATTGGATAGGTGTATCAAAAAAAAATTGCTGTTGCATACATTTGAGTAGAGTAGGCATTGCAGTTTCGTACGGAACCAGCAGATTTTTTATTGCTCCGATCGGTTTGCTCCCATAATAAAGTTGTTCAGTTTTATAAGTATGCTCTTAGTTTAAAAGGATGCTTATGATATCAATTTCACCCTGTCATCATCATCATCATCAGCCTATCATCGTCCACTGCTGGACATAGGCCTCTCCCAAGGCGCGCCACAAAACTCTGTCCTCGGCCTTCCTCATCCAGTCGCTCCCCGCTACTTTTTTTAGGTCGTCTGTCCAGCGGGCAGCAGGGCGTCCCACACTACGCCTACTAGTTCGCGGTCTCCACTCTAGAACTCTGACACCCCATCGGTTGTCAGTTCTTCGACAGATATGACCATCCCATTGCCACTTCAGCTTGCAAATTTTCTGAGCTATGTCAGCCACTTTAGTTCTGTGACGAATCACTTCATTTCTGATGTGGTCCCTCAGAGAAACACCGAGCATAGCTCTCTCCATAGCTCGCTGAGCGACCTTGAATTTATGGACTAGCCCTATCGTCAGGGTCCACGTTTCCGCACCATAGGTCATCACTGGCAGAACGCACTGATTGAACACCTTCGTATTCCACCCTGTATATTTTATGAACTATCGCCATACAATGGGCCGAAGTCGCATTATCCTCCACGATACGGCCCTTCGCAATATGGGCTTACCTTTAGCGGGATTTTTCTTTAACAGGAATATAAATAAAATACGAAGCTGATACAAAACAAATCTTCCTCATAGGGACCCAAGGAACCTTCGGGACTAAGTACACAAGTTGCGAGTAAATAAGTAAAACAAACTTACGTATGGTAATACTGTAGCCCCGTGCCCCCCGCCCCGCGCCCGCACCGCACCCCTGGTGTGTCCCTGTCACGTAGATAGATTTGGTCCTGTATTTTGTGACAAAATTGTAAATAAACTTATGGGAATATTATTACCGATGGCGCGCTCCATACAAACGAAGTTTGGTTATTTTTTCAATACTAACCAATTAAACTCAATTACATTTTTTTTGCTTGTACAATGTTGTCAGATTTTCGTTAAAATGTATAGTTATAAAGTTCCTCGCCTCGAAGATTTCCACACAATACTTAAATCATTTCTGTAGCATTGAATCTATTTATTTTAACGAAATTCTGACAACTTACAAGCAAGAGATTCATTTCTAGATTGTTTTTGCAAAATATAACCACGCTTCGTTTGTATGGAGCGCGCCAACGGATAATAATAACGTACAAATAATGTGTAAAAGCCAAGATTGTTAAGCATCCTGTGCCCAAACAAGCTCTCATAGGTATCTGTGGGAAAACATTAATTTCCACTTAGCAATATCTTGGGCAAGCTCACTACTTCTAATCGAACGAACGGAAGGATTGACTGTTAAGAATATTATTTATGTTATGTTATGTTTATATGTTAAGAACTTATCCACAAGTGGTGACAGACTCTAAACTAAATGTTTACATTTCACGTTATAGTAGTTGGTACAAACATTCAGGGTTTCAGTACGTAATCACAATTTCATTGGAATTCGATACCTTCAAGCTGGAGGTAAATTGAATTGTTATGCCTATTGCTTACTTTTCACATTATGTAAAAGCGTTTTGTGTGGTTCATGTTAAGTATACCTCGAAAAAGATGTGGTGTTTAATTTACTGTAATGAACTCGCCTCCTTTGCATAGGCTCACACCGCCACGTGCCGCCGGCCGGTTCGGGAGCATTTAGGAACTTATAAACAATTTTATAAAGTGACTAGTGTTTTCCCGCGACTTCGTCCGCACAAATTATATACCAGATTTTAAGTCAGATCATAAGCTATCAAACAAAAAAAGTTTCAGCAAAATCGGCTAAGTAGTTTTTGCGTGATGCGCGAACAAACAAACAAACAAACAATTTTGTCAATAGATGGCGCTGCACGTCATTTAAATCGCGCTATCGAGTGTTATTTGAGTTTAGATGAAGTGAACGGCAACTTTTTTATTCCTCATGATTTTACGGTTTTATTATATATAAGATAAGATAAGATAAGAAGAAGATATAAGATAAGATACGATTAAGAAGATTAAGATAAGATACGTTGCGGAGAAGTATGGACACTCAATCATGAGGGTCCGGGTTCGATGCCATATCATCGTCATCATCTCAGCCGATGGACGTCCACTGCTGGACTTATGCCTCCCCCAAGGATCGCCACAACGACCGGTCCTGCGCTGCCCTCATCCAATGGATTGCCACCGCCTTCACCAGGTCGTCGGTCCACCTTGTGGGGCCTAACCACGCTTTCCTTTCCTTTCCAGTAGGCGATTGTCACTTGAGAACTCATGCCATCTACCAATGAGTTTTAATATCTTTTGTACGTAATACCGACTGCTCTCAAATGGTGAAGGTAAACATCGTGAGGAAACCTGCATCCGCTGAAGCAATAATTTTGGTGTTTATGTGAAGTCTATACCAATCTGCATTGGGGACGCGTTGATATGCGTTGTTGACTAATGCCCATATACACCCTCCTTCAGGGTAGGCCTGTGTCCTGTTGTGGGACGTATATTCGTTGATGATGACGTATTTCAAATGGGATTTCCAAGGTTTTGAATATATTCGTCCTTATGTCCAGCTTAAAAAGAAAAGAAACAGGCAAAACTCGTAAACAAAACTCTTCATTATCTCGTTATACGCTTTACGATGCACTTAAATATGTTTTTACGAAGAGATCTGTTAATAAACTTATGATTGTGTTCAGTTATCGCGATGGTTGAGTACGGGGGAACAATATCCGTTACCAAATAAAATTGTATGGCTTTTATCCGTCCGGGATTTAATTATCTTTTTTGTTACCTATCCCATTTATATGGTTACCCAAACATATACCTACTCACTGAGGTGCGAAACATTTGTTAAATAAATAAATACATACTTACATAAAGTTACGATTCAGATTTTTGAGCGTATGCATTTTCTGAACGAATCGCGATATTAAATTTCTGAGATGAATCAGTGGCGGGATCGCGGCAATGTCACAGTGATAACGTAAAAATATCGTTCGGTCAGTAAAAGTTTCGATATCGCTGCGGTGCAGTTGCGACGTCGTCGTTGCGGTGCAGTTCACATCGATCGCCTGTCTACGCTAAAAATTGCTTGTTGTGATTATGGCTCTTAATAACCACATTTTAAGGTTGTAATTATAACAATATTGAATCCTATATAGCTTATTTCAAAATTGCGTGTTCCACTAACTACTTTAATCTTGGTTTTCTTTAAAAAGTTGTAAACTAATATTTAAAAAAAATGTAGAGCTGAGTTTAAAAAGATCATAAACGTCACATTCATTTAAATAATTATTACATTTGGACATGTTTTAAATGTTGCTTGTAAAAATTTGCCCCTTTTACTTAAAATTATAACCTAAGGTTTCATTTCATATTTCGTTATTTTATACCCTGAAACAATTTAGTTATGTTAATAGTTAATCACCACCATCATCAGCCTATCATCGTCCATTGCTTAATATAGGCTTTTCCCATCCCACACTACGCCTGCCAGTTCATATGGTCTCCACTCTCTAAAACTCTGACTCTCTGTCTGATATAACCTAAAAACGTATGGAGTCACGTTGCAGGGTTTGCCTCGAACACTTGTCTCTCGCGTGGTGTTCGCGCGGTTCGCGTCTCAGCCTGCCACGAGGCTCCAAAATCCTTCTCAGTTGTTCTTACTCAAAAACAATCCTCGAGATTGGATAGACACTCCCTCAAATAACTTGACACTGGCGAAATCTAACAAGGAAACGCCATTAAATAAAAATCGAATAGAATAGAATAGACTCTCTGTCTTTTCTGCAGATATTGCCCTTTTAGCTTGCAAATTTTTTAAGCTACGGGTTTTTGCTAATTCTAGTAAAGTTCCTTACCACCGTAAATGCCTCTAGTTTATGTAGGGTATGTATCTCCAGCTGTACATTAACGATAACCTATAGATACGTTGGCAAACTGAATTACTTCGCTAGAACGTGAACAATGGATCCGATCTCATCTAGAATCAATACCAGAGATTAACGAGTAAGTGCTTCGCTGTTAATTATTTACTTGTTGTGTTGTCTATTAAGTTCTGAACAGCACTTATCTGGATCTGTACAGGGTGTAACAAACACTACTTAGGAAGACATCAATCTGAACAACGTTCACTATGAAGCCAACATCGAGAAATAATTAAAAAAAACTGTCCCATACATTTAAGACGAGTCGGTACTGCAGTTTTAGGTGATTTTATCTTCGCTATTTCTTAGTTGGCTCCATAGTGAAAGTTGTTCAGTTTGATGGTCTAATTATTATTTTTTTTTTTTTTAAATGTAAATCAGTAATTTATTAGATTTTATATACAATAGGTAACAATAAGATAATAAATGACTAACTAAAATAATACTAACTTAATAAAATATACAATAAATAATTAAAATCTAATTTTCTAAATAAGCCTAAATAAAACTAATTAAACAAACCGCCCCGCATCATGTCTCGCCCAAAGGTGCCCATAATGCTGGCTGCGTTGCCTCGCTGAATAGCCAGCGACATCCTTTGGACGAGATATGACCCAGACCTCTTTCCCGTAGCCGTCGGCCAATTTCAAAATGGTCTAATAGGGTGTTTTGTTATTCGCTGGATAGGATGCTTACGAAATCATGACTTTTAGATTGTCTTCAAAATTAGAGGATTTAAAAAACTCACTTTACTAGGTTCTCTGCCCGTGTCTTCGTCCACACCATCACCCTTCAAGGTGGCGAGATAAAATAATAGGTACCATTTTTGTTAGTCTAATCATAAACATTGAAACATACAAAGTTTCATAGAAAATTAGTCCAGTAGATTTTAGTAGTTAGTAGTCCAGAAAAAAAAAATATCTGTCATTTAACCTTTATTGTAAAAATTGTCAGTGCTACATACATTCAATATAATTTTAAAATAATACAGATAGTAATAAAGTGGTAGTAAAATGTTACTATAGTGATAGAACAGTGGTTAGGTAAAGCAGTGGTTAGGTAAAGCAGGTGGTAGGTTGTAGCAGAATGGTTTTAGCATGGTAGCCATAACAAAGTACTCTGTGATTTTGATGGTAGCTGAGTAAAAGCAGATGGTAGCAGTGATAGTGATGTGGTGGTAAAAACTGCGATAATTTCTACTCGATCGGTAAGTATCCCGATATCTCGAGCAATAACTTTTAAATTATACTTCTATAACGGTAGTTATTATAAAACTCTGTCCTTCTACTTTCTATTCCGAGTATTGTTCTCGAATATATCTTCACAGACACAGCTCTTTTCCAGTTAGTGTAGATATCACCCTGTATATAAAATACAGCGTTAAAATACCCGAGTCAGCCTAAATGAACACCCAAATGGTCCCCTTTGAAAAACATTCCCTAAATACCTCTTGGAATAAAGTCTTTGATAAAAAATGTTTCGGAGAGCTGAAATAGAGAGATAACAGAACCACCTACCTTTAGCGTATCAATATCTGGGATCGTTGACATTCTTAGAGAAAAAAGAAATAGTCAAGTTCAAACAAATTTTAGATATTTTGAATGTTGTTGCAGTAAATAATTAAGTAGGTACATCTAGGACCAATCGAAGATCCTACTTTCTATTTTTATTTATCTGGTTGTAAGGTTGGTGACTAATAGCTACTGCGACCTTTATAGATCTATTGTAGTCACCCTTAACCTAGAGGTCATTTCCTAGGCCCACGGCCTTCATGAACCGTATTATGCTTTTGGAGGGGAGATCCCTAATGTCAGTGGGTGTTGTATCCATCCAGATGACGAAGAACCTACTTATCAAAAGTTTGGTTTACAGTAGTACCTGTTGAATAATCTGTAGTCTGGAATAAAAAATTTGTCTCGGGGGGGACTTGAACCCACGCTTTTCCAAACCGGGGAAACGTGCTAACCAATTACACCACCGAGCCCACTACCCAGAGAACGAAATTTTCAATCTGTTACGTCTTAAGGGGACGTGCGCGCCATCTACGGGAAGTATTACAACCAACCAACTCGCAAGTCAAGCATTACAACATAAAAGGGTTTTTCTTAATATACTGACGATATTAACAGGGGATGATCACACAATCAAGCTGATTTTTTTAAAGCACCTATTGAGAATGCAACAAATTTAAGTTTACACCCTGTACCAGTGGTCTATGGTATGTATGGTTCTACATATTATTTCACTTAACCACAAATTAATTCAATTATACACACATAATAATTACGCATCCACATGATTGAGTATGCACGGAGAGAAATAGTCAGTTATACTAGAATTACTAGTGAAACATATGGATGTTCTGAGGTTTCAGAATATCCCTGACTACCCCCTCGGGGAGTATAGTCGTGAGCAATATGCTTATCCTTATTATTAGATATTATACTAGAATTATGTAGGTTTAAATATGATGGATGACTAATCATTTTAGTAACCTTTCTAGAATTATTTTGATTCATTTAACTGAAATATGTTTGCTTAAACTAGAATTTATGTTAATTTGTTAATCAAGCTAATAAGTTCTCTTGAGATTAAATACTACTCTAAATTTTAAAATTAATCATAATATTGTTATAATAAATGTTGAATACTTTTACGTATAAGGGTAGGGACACATCTGCGGAACGTACGGCGCCGAACGTTCGGTTGAATACACGTGCAATACTTTTCCCAGGGACGCTGAGACTTCTTCCTAGCTTTTCCCTATACCGGCGACATACGCGCGTACTGGCGCCATAACGTGTCATTTTTCCTAGTAGACGCGTATTCAACCGGACGTTCGGCGCCGTACGTTTCGCAGGTGTGTCGCTACACTTATACGTAAAAGTATCAAAAACCGTACCTCCCCACCTCGAGTCTCGGAAACCTCAGCCGCTAAATCACAGCAACTCATCTCTTCCATCAAATAGGTACACAAATGTGCTAAATTCAAGGAACGATTTCCGCACTCACTTCCTCGCCCTATTTCGTACACGTGCCCAAGCGTAAACATGATTTATTACTCTAACATGCTAAGTACCTCTTGAGATTGAATATTTTGCACATTATTTTGAGTTAGCTGTCTGGTTCCAGCTTGGAATGGATCAGCGATTCTTGTCGTGGGTATCACAAGAGGCGATAGGAAAAATGGTTTCATTTGCAGTATTTTTGTAGGTGAAGGTTAGCTTAGGTTTAGCTTTTACTACGTTAACGAGACAAAAAGTGTCAGCAAGAGATTTAATGGAGGATAAACTTTAATGACCGTTTCTGCAACTGAGTGTTAATCGCTGTCTACCCTCCTTCTTCTTCTTCTGCCTCGCCTTGTCCCGTTACACGGGGTAGGCTTTCCCAATCATGCGACGCCATTCAGGCCTTTGGTAGACATCTTGTTGGCGGAGTCTCTAGACATTCGTCAACCAGGAGGTTTGAGGTCTCTGTCTACCCTCTAAAGGAATATAGTCGTGAGAATAAATCGAAGTCACACTTGCCCACCAACGCCTCAGTGTTTTGCGCCGAATAACCTTAACAAAATATATTTGGCGACCGAGTTAAGCCCCGCTTAATTCGGATAAGCCTGAAAGTCGCAATAGTTTTCCCCGACAGAACTAATTACCAGCGACCATATAGCAGCCAGTTAACGGCTTCTGACAAGCCTCTTATGCCCCCTGAGATTTATTTCCTGAAATTCCGACGTAATAAATATACAAGTCTGGTGGTGATATCAACAAGACCGAACATATTAGCAAAAATAAGAATTGGATTAGGATACGTAATGAAATGCTTTGAGACTATATTTAGATTTTTGTTTGTTTATCTGTTTATTGGTGCATGCATCTCTTAAAAATACTGAACCGATTTGGAAAGGATTTTCACAAGTAAAAGCAAGCAAGCAAGTCATTTCATTGCAATCGGTTCATTCAATCAATAGATGTGATTATTTAAAGTCAGTGAGCTGTGCATACGAAGTCGCAGGCGCCGCTGATATAGTTTATATATACAAGATGACCGCGGCAAACATCGTACCTCCTTAGAGTCTTCCCGACTCACACTTGGCCATTTTTTTAGCGTATGTTCATCACGGAATAATGTAGCATTCTAATGGTGAAAGAATTATTCAGATCGGTGCAGTAGTTTCGGAGTCTCTTCAATACAAACAAACAAACAACAAATCTAATCTTTCCTCATTATAATATTAGTATAGATCTGACTACTATGTAAGAAGCTTATGCTATTAAAATAAAAGCTTTTCTTCTTATTTTGTTCGTCTTATTTAACAGTCAGACCTTTGTGGTTTTCCCATTTCACTAATTGAGAGAATAATTACCTCATTAACCTCTAACTGGAAAAGAATAATTAAACTTAATTGAAACAACTTAAAGTACTTTATTCCTCAGTTCTTTTTCGAGGCTTTAATTCTGCTCACGGGAGAGGGCCTAAGGATATTTAATTTGGCTGCGGCATCTCAAACGTTTACATTTTATCTCTACTATTATAAAACTTTTAAAGAGCTGTATCTACTTATAATATAAAACAGGGTCCTTCTTAATATGCTGACACTTTTTAAGGGGATGATTATACTATCAAACTGAACAACTTTCTCTATGGGACCAACAACAAAATCGCGAAAAAAAAATCTGCTGTCCCATACATTTGGCTCGAGTAGGTTTGCAGTTTTGTATGAAGGGGCAGATTTTTTTTTTCGCGATTTCGATGTTGGTCCCTTAGAGAAAGTTGTTCAGTTTGATGGTCTGATCATCCCCTTAAAAAAGTGTCAGCATATTTAGTTGGACCCTGTATACAAAAAACTATATTGTCCTGTACAAAAACATTAAATCCACGTATTAAGTCTGTTCTTTCGATCATTCAATATTCATTCGCGACATTTTTTCCTGTTTTTGTTTATTCGTACCGTAGAGTTCCGGTACCTATACTACTAGTGAAACGCGGATGTTCTGTGTTTTCATAATATATTTGACAACCCCCTCGGGGAATATAGTCGTGAGCATTATGTTATGATGCCTTCTAAAAGAGGAAGGAAAGCATAGGCGAAGTATTTTTCCTTCTCTTTCTGCGAAGGAAAGATTTCGGTAAACAATTCAAACTACTACGTCATCTTGACGTAAGTCACAATAAGTCATTATTGACATCAATCTTCGCAACAAACGTAAACAAAGATAATAATTTTGATTTCTATTATAGTTATAAAATGCTTGGGATTCTCCCACAAACTACTTGACATCGTCAGCATAAACCAGTGTTGAAAAGAAGAAGAAACAGTTTAACATAATCATAATAGTTAATAACTGTGTTTATTATCAAGGTTTTGTACTAATTGTGAGTGTAATATAAATAAGTAATGGCGGACAGTCTCCCGCTGATACCGGAGAAATCGTAAGTAGATAAATAGTTGTACACCCTCCCTGAAGGTAGGCCCCTGAAGAAATAATCTGTGCCTGAAATGAGTCGTAGTAAGGCTGATGATGATGATGATGATACCAGTTTCTGGTAGAAAGATGAAACACCAACTCCTACGTGAGAGAAGACTAATTGAGAAGAGACGCGAAAACTATCAAGATACACAAAATGACAGATATCCCTAAAGGGAGACGGTTGTGGGCAAGAAAAGGAAGCTTAAATTAAATAAGTATCTAATAATATATATTTTCTTAGCCTATTTCATCCCACTGCTGGAGACCTCCCCCTTTATCCTCCATGCATCCCTGACCTGAGCCAGTTCCATCCACTCATCGTCGAAGGCATCCAGGTCGTCTCTCCATTTCTTCCGGGGTCGACCCTGACGGCGACGTCCATAGGCTAAGGATAAAAATACATTATAAGGGTCCAACTTAACATGCTCACAGTTTGTTAAGGGGGTAATCGCGGTGGCGCGTTCAGAGAAGAATGGACACTCCATCATGAGGGTCCTGGTTCAAATCCGCACGGACGACACGCCATATACCGAGTTTTTCCAACTTACAATACCGTACATAACCGACAATGATAACACCAACTGCCTTCAAACGGTGAAGGTAAACATCGTGAGGAAATCTGCTTACGCTGAAGAAGAAATTCCAATGCGTATGTGAAGTCTACCAATCCGCGTTGGGCACGCGTTGGCGTTGGCGTTAGTCCATGCCCATACAACCTCTCTGAGGGTAGACCTGTGCCCAGCAGATCCTGCAGTGCGACGTATATCAGCCTGATAATAACACAGGTATATAATTTACGTTCTGAGTTTATGTCACAATACATAATGATATACATAGGTATCTAAGTATTCCTTCTATTCTTTTTATAATACTAATACAATGTGTTCCCACAGACATGATTTCTATCCTCGTCTTGTAGACATCAGCCCGATTAGGTATTCGGGCCGATAGTACAGTCGGTGGTGAACCTGCCTGCTGTGGCGAGAGTCGTGGGTTCGAATCTTGTAAGGGACAAATAAATATTTGTAAGATGAATATGAATAATAATTAGTACCCGAGTCAGCATATTGAGAAGGACCCTATGTATAGGCATACTTCGCGCTCTAACCTGTCAGCACGGCTCACGTAGCCTCTCTCTTGCAGCGCGCAGTGCGGCGACGTGCGGCGCGTGCTGCGCGAGGTGCTGCGCGCGGGGCCCTGCGCGCCGCTCGTCGAGCACCCTGTGAGTACACGCTCAGCATAACTATACATATTGTCCTTACAGTATGGCCCTTGATGTACCGCGCCCCGTCGCCGCGCCGCGGCGGTGTACTTACCTTGTCAAGCGCAATCATTACCGACATTTTCACACATCACAAATCTCAGGATGATCCGCGCCGCCCGATTCCCGGCCAGGTCCCGTCCGTCCCGTTGCTCAGAGCAAGTACATTCGTTGCCGTACTATAAGGGCTATAACTATACTGTGATTATTTATTATTTATTTATTTACCAGATACATGAATTGACACGACTTAAACTGAAACTTTTTGTTTGATAAATGTGATCAGACGCAGGTTGTCCCGGAGCGCGAGGAGCTCTGGCGGCGCGAGGCGGAGCTGCGGCGGCAGTACGCGCGGCGCGCGGCGCGGCCCCCCGCGCGCAACAAGTACCGCCTGCACCCCCTCCCTGCGCCCGCCGCGCCCGGCCTGCAGCCCTGCCCCCCGCCCGGCCCCCCGCCCTGCCGCCCCGCCGCCGCACTCTGCCGCTCCGAACGCGTGTTCATACAGCGCAGGGACCTGTTCCCCACCATCGAGCAAAATGCTGCGCGTAACTATGATATGATCTGCTTATTATCCTTAAGTCTCAAAACATTCTCGTAACTGGCTGAAAGTGGATGAAAGGGACTGGATGCAAGAAGTGCAGCATCTAGCGCAATGGCGTATAATATTAGGATATTGATTTGCTATGCCTAGCAGGGGAAGTGCGGGTTGATGCTGATAAGTATAACACATTATGACCTACTTCGTCGAGAATAGAAAAGTAGTGAATGTGTATAAATTATAAACTGATCATTGGTTGTATATCTTTAGTTTTATTAACACCTGTTAGCTGATCATCTTTAGTACAATATCTGCCGATTTGATCACAACACCATTGAATCCTCAATACAATGTTCAGGTGACGAGACCCTGTGGGTGCAGAACACGCTGCAAGGCAGCTCGTCGAGCGGCTGGGACCTGGACGTGAAGGGCTCGGGGCTGCCCCCGCGCCTCGGGCCGCCCCCTCTGTACTCCGACCTGTCACTCAGGTGACACCCTCCTCCGACATGTACCATCGAACAATTTGAATCTTTAACCACCGTAGAACCTTTTATGTTTGATACATGTGATCGTGACAAGGTTCTATGACAGGTTATGACTTAAATTGGTCGATTGCAGTCTTCGAGTGCTCCAAAAAAGCCCCACTCCATGTTTGCCAATAAAATGGCCACTACGCTAGCGTTAGTATGAACGAGAAACTTATGACTCAGTCTAGTACGTACTCTCGTACTCGTACCAACATGTACGTTGGTGGATTGTTCAGTTTGCATACTTACAGGCCAATGTGTAATTACAAAAATGAGCTAGTAAAGTAACTTACTAAAGCGACAAAATAATCTCTTCTACACGATAGACATTCGGCACCGGCCAGAGGAATACATCATCAAGCATGCAGCCAACGTGAAATGGAGTCCTAACCCATGCCCTGTGTTTCCAGCTTCGGACTGCCGCATCACTACACGACCCCCTCACCTGTGTCGATGCCTTCCGAGTCGTTACCCCCCGAGTACATCATTTGTATTCCTTCGCAACTCGACTTCATTAACTTCACCGTCGGGGAGTCTCAGACGGTGAGTAGGATTCATCGATCGGTTCCCGATCCAGTCGATAGCATCTATCTGATGAAATGGTGAATTGAATTTCATATTAGTACTTATTGGGTTATTTGGAATGCTAGAGGAGTGCCAAGGTTTCCTCAGTAGTGACAGGTGACAGTTTACGCAAGTAAGCGCGCGCGGACTACGGAGCGTGTGGACGGATCATAACGGTAGTCTTGTGTCGGCGCAGCGGTCGGTGCGGCTCGTGAACGTGTCGCGCGTGTCGGTGCGCGCGTCGCTGCGGCCGCCGGCGCGCCACGAGCTGCGCGTCGAGCTGCGCGACGGACTGGCGCTGACCTCCGGCGCCGCGGCCGAGCTGCGCGTGCACTTCACGCCGCGCGACGCGCGCGCGCTGCGCGACGAGCTGCTCGTGCGCGCGTCCCTCGGTCGCGCACTGCGCGTGCCAATCGCCTGCTACATGCAGCCGCCCGTGCTATACGGTGATAATCACAACTATTTCACTTTCTCTCAGTTTCATCCGATCCCATTTATTTTGCAAACGATCTCTCATAAGTGCAGCGAACGATGCAGTGGTCCACTGGGCGCAACCTGACGTATACCTCATACGTATCGTAGTGGTGGTGTCGAGCGTGTCGCTGAGCGCGTCGCCGTGGGACGCGTGCGCGGAGGCGGAGGCGGAGGTGTCAGCGGGCGCAGTGGTGGACCTGGGCGCGCGGCTCGTGGGCGCAGTGCACGCGGCGCGCGTGACGCTGCGCTGTGCGGCGCGACACGCGACGTTCTTCGTGCTGCCGGAGGACGCGTGGGCGCGCTCGGGGCGCGGCGGCGGCGCCGTGACGCGCGGCGGGGCGCTGCGCGCGGGGGCCTTCGTGCTGCGCCCCGCGTGCTGGCGCGGGGGCGGGGGCGGGGGCGCCGTGCGGGGCGCCGTGTGGTGCCGCGCGGCGCGCGCCGGCCTGCAGGAGGAGGCGCTGCGGGTGCTGTGCTCCACCGCCATAGTGCGCCCGCTCCAGCTGATCGCCGACGCGATATATTTCCGCCCCGACCACATCACGATCGAGGTATTTTCCCACCTGATCACTGCATAACTATAACAGTCCTTACGATATGGCAACGCTCCTTATGCGCCGTTTACGTTATTACGTTGTCATGCGCAGTCAATCCCATCATCTTCATACAGATCTCAGGATAACCCGCGCCGCCTACTTCTCCGCTAGGCCCCCTCCGTTGCTCTGCGCAAGTACACCCGTTGCCGTACTGTAAGGACTATACACCACGAATTGTTTATTAGTAACGAAACTATAAGGGTGTATTCAGACCCTGAATATGAACAACATTCCCTAAGGAACATTATGGGTCGAAAAACGAGAAAAAAATTTGGACACTATAGTGAATATCCCACGTCACTGCGATCCGTGCTATTGTCTCATTGTCATTTCGAGCGCAGGCGCAGGAGAAGGACTACGACATCTGCTGCGATGACGACCCGGCGTGCGAGTACTACTTGCACCTCGGCACCTGCTTCCCGAACGGCTCCCTCTCCAGAGTCGTGAGGCTCGTGAACCACAGGTGCGACCGACGAACCGACGATTTACGATCATCCCGATAATGCCTCAAACATTTTATTTGATTCCTGCAAGGACAGTTGCCTAAATCCTTTCGAAAGTAAATACTTTCCCGTGATCCACCTACCTAGTCTACCCGGGCTGATCATAGGCAATTTTATTCGTAGCTCTCTTGAAACCACCTGAATGATACCTGTATACCACGGCATAGTCATGTTTTCGGATAACACGGTCGACTCGGTCAACTTGGACCAATAGTTCAAATTGGACAAGAGAGTAGATGCCTCTTGGTAGAGAGTAGTAATTCCTCTGTAGATGCAGTAATCTTTTCCAAGTTGCCATGTTGTCCAAATTGACCGAATCGTCCATGACATACATCGATAGATAGGTAGATAAATAATTTATTTGCATAAGTAACACAGATAATGTAGGTATTCATGTTTTACGAAGCACTTAAAATTTGTATTGCCACAGACAGAATAGATCTCGTATATTCGACGGCTAAATTCGAGGTAAACGGTGGATAACGCAAATTTTGTTCTTTTACTTAAAGGTGAACTACGGGAAATAATATTACCCGTGGTCAGCCTGGATGGACCAGCCAGGTAGATCAAGGGAAAACACCGTCGAAAGGCACCTTTTCTCCCCTCCGGGCCGGAAGTTGCCACTTTTTGCCTCCGTCGAGGAGAAAAATCGGTGTATAATCGACTATTGACTGGGATGTCCCCTCAGCCCGGTGACATACACGTACTACTGGAAGGTGCGGGCGTGGGGCGAGTGCACGTGCCTGCAGGACGAGCCGCGCGACGAGCCGCTCGGTGCCCAGGACGACCGGCTCAGCCTCTGCATCGGCGCTCTCGAGGCGCAGGCGAGGGGGGAGCCGGTGAGTACTGCGCGGGGAGTAGGGAGGGGGCGGGGGAGAGACTTGGTGCGTGACGTCACGGCGTGTTGTTGCAGGGGGAGTCGTCGCAGGAGTCGGTGCAGGTGTCGTCGTGGAGCGGGTCGGTCTGCGCGCGCGGCGCGGCCGAGCTGCGCGTGCGCGTGCCGAGCGCGCCGCCGCGCCCCGCCCTGCAGCGCGCCGTGCTCATGTCAGTCTAGTAGACCTCGCCGAGTGGCTGAATTATTTTGATTCTTAGGGTGGCTATGAAAATAATAGGTACCTATGTGCGTTGCCTGGTGGCCTTGGTAAGGTGCGAAAATCAAACATCAATGTATCTACCTATTTACATGAGTCATGCCCTTGTGTAGGTACCATGTGAAAATGTCAGTTCAAGGCCAGGTCAGGTCAAAGTCAAGGCCAAGGTCAAAGGTCAAGGTCGGAATACTTCGTAGAACGGCTTTTAATTCCCAGGAGGCTGATGATGACCTGCAGTCTACTCCAAAACTGGTCAAGTTAGAGTTTTTCCATATGATACAGGGAACTTCTTATAGCGGCTATTGTATTGTCGTCCCCAAGGCTTAATTGGAATTTATTGTAAGTACGCACGGATCAGCATTTTCCATTATCTCTCTCCATCCCTTTTAATAGCTCAGTAAATATTATTTGTAAGAGTGAGAGAAACACGTTTTTCGAGTCAAAAGCCAGGACGAGTCAGTGTAGGTCTAATCCTAAAGGGATAAATTCCGCAGGTTGATTCTGACTAACATCCCGGAGGAGAGTTTCCCTCCCGACTACGACCCGATGATCGTCAAAACAGAGACGATCCCGGGCGAGGACATACCTGGCGAGAAGGTGATATCTACTAAATAATAACAATATAGTCGACTGGTGTTTTCCCGCGACTTCGTCCGCACAAATTATATTCCAGATTTTAAGTCAGATCATAAGCTATCAAACAAAAAAAGTTTCATCAAAATCGGTTCAGAAGTTTTTGCGTGATGTGCGAACAAACAAACAAACAAACAAACACACAAACAGACAGACAAAATTTCTAAAAAAGATTGATTTCGAGTCAGGGATACCTAAAAACCATATCGTAATTTTTTTTTTGTAAATATCTTCAATGTACAGACACAGTTCAGTTACAGTTTTATAATAGTTTAGATAACACACCGAGGGCAGGAAAGTAAGAAAGGTCTCAGATCTCACGTAATCATCAAACATGTGATCTGAGACCTTTCTTATTTACTGCCCGAGGTTAGTATACTATTTTTCTTTTCGACGGAGGCGGAAAGCGGCAACTTCGTTTAGCGCAGCGAGACGAAAATTGACGCTGTCCGACCGGAGGGGAGGAAAAAACATCTTGTATATCAAACTAAAACGTAAATAATACCAGGACGAGGATCATATATTATCAAAAACGATTATAATGTTGTCTTGCCTTAATAACTGCCTAATTATTATTGTATTCGTCCTTGTGTTTGATCCCGGTGTAACGCGGTCCTCAGAGCTGGACGCGGTCGGTGTGCTCTGTGGTGGTGGCGCAGATGGAGGTGTGGTGGGAGGTCGCGGCGCTGCGCTTCGTGCTCGAGCCGCCCGCGCTGCGCCTGCCTCACTCGCGCAGGTGACCGCGCCGCCTAAAGATAATGGATCGCCTATGACTTTTGCGTGTCAATATACTTTCAGGCTCTGAGCAGACGACAGACTTCTTGTCCACTGGATAAAAATGACCCTCAGGCCTGAGCATGGAATTTAAATTGGACTTTTTGTGCACCGTGTGCGTTCTCAATTTTTACGGACAATGTGTCCGGTTGACAAAATGTCTGTCGTCTACTGTCGGTTTAGATTAGTCGGATAGTTGTGTTCCTATTTGTTCGAATGCCAATAAAGGCGGCACGAAATATCTAATAGTAAGTATAATTTACTGAATCATGAGGGCCCTTTTCTAATCCACATGGACTACATACAATGAGTTGTTCTCAAATGGTAAAGAAAAAAACATCGTGAGGAAACCTGCTTACGCTGAAGAAGAAATTCTGATACCAAATTATGAATGGTCCACACTCCACATGCATATGTGGACTTACACCCATACACCATTAGCCTTTAGGGGGTACTTCAGTCCATCAAACTCAACAAATTTCACTATGGAGTCAACCTCGAAATCTCAAAAAATAAAACACCAGTTTCATACAAAACAGCAGTACCAACTCGACTAAAATTTATGACAAATCTTTTTTTTTTTCGCGATTTTGATGTAACAGTGAAAGTTCAGTTTAATGGTGTGAAGCACTTCCTAAAGGCTCCAACACCAACAGGGTTTTTTTTACACCCTGTATAGACTAATGATGATGATGATGATGAAGTAATTCATTAATTTTCCTCCTTAAACCTGTAATGTGTATAATACTCCGTCATGCGGACTCGGTACCCCCTCACCGGTAACCCTACTCTCATCTTTATTCGTGACATGAAGCTTTTGTCGTGCAGTGGCATCCTACACGCTATGCTCCTAGCTTCCCATTCGCAGAGTACAATCTGTGCCGGTGACCGTGCTGGCGACGCAGACGCGCGGGGCGCAGGGCGCGGAGCTGCAGTGGAGCGCGCTGCCGGGCCCCCCCGCGCCCCCCGCGCCCCCCGAGCCCCCCGCGCCGCGCCTCTGCCCCTCTGCCTCGGTGCCCGTGACTCTGCACCTGCCACTCCCGGCTCGACCCTCGCACCGCGCGGGGACCGACCTCATCGAGTGAGTGTCATGTCCCATCCCATCGTGATAGACCTTAGCACAGTATAACTATAGTCCTCACAGTACGGTAACGGATGTACTCGCGCAGAGTAACGGATGGGGCCTAGCGGGGAAGCGGGCGGCACGAATCATCCTGAGATCTGTGTGAAGATGTCGGGATTGACTGCGCATGAAAACGTTAGTACTTACACAGGCTGCGGCGTCGCCCGCCATCAAGAGCGTTTTCATACTGTAAGCTTAATAATACGCGCGCTTTAAGAAGCTTGACTTCTACTCGTATCTATTCATTATGTCAGTACACTAACTAGTAACGTGTGCGGCAGGCTGGTGGCGCCGGGTCGGGGCGCGCGCGCGTGCTGCCTTGTGTCGCTGCGGGGCGCGCGTCGTGCGGCGCGGCTCGTGGCGGCGCGCGCGTGGCTCGGCGTGGTGCCGCCACGAGCAAGCCTCCGCGCCGTCTTTACCCTCACCAACGACACCTACCTGCCCGTGAGTTATACGACACACACCCCGTACTAAAAGAACGAATGTATAATTTACCTAAAGAAAGAGGTCGATCCGAACTTATTGCAATGTGAGGTTATACGGTTTTAATTTGGTAGGTTTCTTTTTATTATAATTTTTTTAATTGTGTGACATTGACATTTCATTTAGATAAGGGTTGGTAAAATGCAAAATCAGTTTACTCTATAGTAACCGGCGACTTAATCTTAGAATAAAATTTACTCGCGTTTGGTCGAATTCGTCGAATTTGCGAATTCGAATTTTTGGCTAAAAACCCTCCATGGTCGAATTCGGCCTTAGGAAGTTTTACAGCATTGATTACAAAGTAAACACATCCTTAAATAACTGTAAGCTTAATTACATACAACCTCCCTGAGGCTACCCTCACGCCTCAGGCCTGCGCCTGCGCCCTGCAGTGGGACGTAATATAAGCTGATGATGACGTTGATGACCGCTTACTCTCGCCGAGAGTTGAGGAGAAAGATCAAAAACGAGAAAAAGACCGCGCTTCACTGCTCTCGTGGTGACATGATTGTTGTCATTTCCTTAGCTAATAATATGTTTCCTGCCGGTGAACAATTTCTTTCTAGTGGATGAAACAGGTTTGACCCTCTTTTTAAATTCACAATGACTGTTGAATGAAGCGTGACCGTACGGAGACCCTCGTCAGCATGTCGCTTCTTTAAGCATTTACTTTACACAAGTGAAAAAGTGCTCCCATAAATTTGTTTGTGTTGAATATCGACCGCTTCGTTGAGCATACAGACCACGACTACCTAGCTTCCAGACCGATGAAAATATTATTAAAATAAGTCGACTTTCTTCTTTATGATTCAATAAGAAAAGAGTTACTTTTTGATCGAGAATTACTATTACCTAGTGGCCGATTTTATTTGCCACATAATTACGCACGTAACTACGAATAAACAATTTCTTTATTCGTAGGCACGTAATCGATCGTTTGTGCACAACTACGAGTATGAGTGTGCAAATCTAGTAATGTGACACCTAATCTCACACGATCTTCTACTAATATAAGAGATAAGTGGAATTTTGGTAACCATCAGCTGCAAGGCTTTCATAGGGTGTAGAGAATCTTTGAGATGGGGATGGACTAAGTTACAGCCATTCAAAGTTCCGACCTTTGAACGGCTGTATCTGCTAACTGATAGATCATGTCAGTTTTTGTACACATGGGGACACATTAAGTTAGGCATAGCTACAGTGAATTTTAAAATAATATTTGCATATTCATGAATATTCATTTTTAGCAACCATACCAGACCTTTGAATGGCTGTAACTCCTAAAAGGTCTGGAGCTATACAGGCAGATCTGGTCCATACCCATCACAGAGATGCTCTACATCCTATGAATACTGAATCAACCTTAGCTGATGGTTACCAAAATTCCTCTCATTTCTTATACTATTCTGCGAGTCAATGCTAACCAATGCGAGTGCGAAAACGTAGCTATATCGAAGATTGACAAGCGGAGAGCCGAGACGTCAGCAACACGACAGCGTTAGAACGTGTGTGTCGGCGCAGATGCGGTGGAGCGCGTCGGTGTGGCCGTGCGAGGGCGCGCGCGTGCCGGCGGGCGCGTGCTCGCGCGTGCACTGCGCGACGTGCCGGCGGCGCGCCTGCACGTGCCGCGCGCTGCGCCCCGCCGCCGGCGCGCTGCCGCCTGCAGCCTCCGCACTTCTGCACTACGAGGTCGAAGCGCCCGCCGTGAGTGTTAAAATCGCTGCTACTTACAGTGTGTAAATTACTAATCTAATTACCACAGTGTTGCTTAATCTAAAATTATAATTCCCTATTTGTCATCAGATTCAAGTCCACCTATAACTTTGTTGTTTTATGTCTATTTTGGTGTGCAAATAAAGAATATTTATCTTATGTTGTTTGTGTACAGACGGACAAATGTGTCGCCAATCTAATCCGCGTCTCACACTCGAGCGACGACGAGGAGGAGGGGAATGCGGAGGAGCCCCGCAGCGCGGGGGGAGGGGGAGGGGGAGCTAGTGGAGCCGGCACGGAGGCGCGCGCGGCGCTGGTCGCGTTCCGCGTGGTCGCGCCGCGGCTGCTGCTGCGCGTCATACCCTGCCACGGAGACAAGCATCACGAGTGTGAGACTACTTGCTTCTTTTTAGCTTCTGCGTGAAAGATAATGTCGTGAGGAAATCTGCACACGCTTAACAATTCGGTACCCGTGTCATGTTTTTTACAAATGTACAAGGGTTTCTAAAACTTATGGCTCCACGTACCCGCATCAGACTTTCAAGACATTGACGAACCCCTTTAACCCGTCCCATGTCTGAGGGTCCGACGTCGGACCCAAAAATTTTTCATACGTAGAGTGTTTGTGGGTCCTACGTCGGACCCGTAAGCATAGTGCCGCCATTGGCTGGCTTGTGGTGCCGGTGCGTTCCGTTCTACCTCTATTTATATTTTTATTAGATTTATTGGTTTTCATTGGTTCGTTTGAATACAATTCTGTGAAAAACGGAACAAGTTTCATCTCAAACAAAGAAGAACTAGTGAACCATAGTGAATTCACGGACCAAGATGGCGGAAGTCGTGTCGGAACTATTTCAATGTTTACCAAGTTATTCAATTGTTTTTAAACAAAGTGTTGTTCATAAATACCTCGTAATATTGTCAGCTTTTAGATTATTATATTGGTTTTGTGCTTTGTGAAGTGTAACAATGTGTAAAACGGTAATATCATGCAGACGGATTCCAGTTTTTTTCCGAAAGGTAGGTAATTAACATAACACGGAATATTTTTGTTATTGTTTAATAATGTAAATAATGTCAATTGTAAGATGTATTTAGAATGATAGGAAATTTTATTTACTTCACGTAGATATATAATTTATTGCCATAATTTCATAGCATAACATCGATAAATATTTTTTTCTAAAAGGTGGTAAAAAAAAATTTCATTGTATAAAACACAGCGACACGCGAGCCATTTTTGTTTGGCAGAGCCTCGACACGGGATGGGTTAAAAAAACGGCCTGTTGATAGAGCAAATAAAGATAGTTTTGTTTTTTATTTTTAATTAATTAATGAGATTATGCAAAGGGAGTAAATTTTCGGACCAATTTTGCTTTAATTTCAATTAAGATTCACCGTCCAGTCGATTTCTGTATATTTTATTTATCATGGCCAGGTGTGAAAACCCACTTTCACAAAAGAAAGTTGTCACAAAGGGCAAAAGGAATTTCACCATTTTATGTGAAAGCTCCGGATATTCTTTTATCTTCATAGGTAGTCAAAAACATTTAAATAGATCTTTTTAAAATAAGCTTGAAGAGTTTGATTTGTCGAAATTTCGAGCAATGATTCGTATTGGCCGCCATTATGAGAATATTGTCGCGTAGGTACCCCCTTCCATAAGAATAATTAATACTCGTTATTCTATGTCCCTACGATTAATTGGCGTACAAGTTGTACGTGTACCCCACTTTTATTGGATTTGATGTATAAACGTATAAACGCAATGATAACATAGACAAGCAAAAGATTTTTTTTTTGCTTGTGCGTAACACCGCATTTCCACCTATGTCAAGTATTTTGATGGAGTGTCGCACACTGTCACACTCACACGCACCCCCCCACTCACCCCCTCACTCACACTCACACTCACACGCACACCCCACTCACACTCACACGCACACCCCCACTCACCCCCTCACTCACACTCACACGCACACTCACCCCCACCCCCTCACTCACACTCACACTCACACGCACACTCACACTCTCACTCACACTCAGGCTCGTGCTGCTGCGTGGAGCCGGGCGGCGTGGCGGCGGTGCTGCGGCCGGCGCGCGCGCTGTCACACTCACACTCACACGCACACTCACACTCTCACTCACACTCAGGCTCGTGCTGCTGCGTGGAGCCGGGCGGCGTGGCGGCGGTGCTGCGGCCGGCGCGCGCGCTGTCACACTCACACTCACACTCACACTCTCACTCACACTCAGGCTCGTGCTGCTGCGTGGAGCCGGGCGGCGTGGCGGCGGTGCTGCGGCCGGCGCGCGCGCTGTCACACTCACACTCACACGCACACTCACACTCTCACTCACACTCAGGCTCGTGCTGCTGCGTGGAGCCGGGCGGCGTGGCGGCGGTGCTGCGGCCGGCGCGCGCGCTGTCACACTCACACTCACACGCACACTCACACTCTCACTCACACTCAGGCTCGTGCTGCTGCGTGGAGCCGGGCGGCGTGGCGGCGGTGCTGCGGCCGGCGCGCGCGCTGTCACACTCACACTCACACGCACACTCACACTCTCACTCACACTCAGGCTCGTGCTGCTGCGTGGAGCCGGGCGGCGTGGCGGCGGTGCTGCGGCCGGCGCGCGCGCTGTCACACTCACACTCACACGCACACTCACACTCTCACTCACACTCAGGCTCGTGCTGCTGCGTGGAGCCGGGCGGCGTGGCGGCGGTGCTGCGGCCGGCGCGCGCGCTGTCACACTCACACTCACACGCACACTCACACTCTCACTCACACTCAGGCTCGTGCTGCTGCGTGGAGCCGGGCGGCGTGGCGGCGGTGCTGCGGCCGGCGCGCGCGCTGGTGGCGGGGCGCAGGACCTGCTACCGGCTGCGAGTGAGCAACCTCACGCCCGTACCCACCTCCGTGCACTGGCAGGCCACGCCCGGCGGTAAGTACACTTGTGTCAACTAGAAGCCGAACTTCTTAAACCGCACGCAACGGCACTATACTAGGCGCCAAGCCAGCTGGCCCGCGCAGTAATAAAACGTGCGAGCAGTATTGCCGATGTTGCGCACTCGCTCGCACTTAGGTACCTTACGAGAGACCGTAGTGACGTATCGTGTTATTGTCGATTATTTAAATAAAACATTTGTTTTTCAGGAACATATTTTTTTATTTAAAAAAAAGCAAGTTGTACGCTTAATCTATAAAACTTTAATACATAGGTATATTAATATGGGATAATGAAGTTCACTCGTTATCTGAATCAAAGTCCTCAGTTAGTGACACTGAGGATACCTTGACTACATTTATTTTATGGCGATCGGATAAATGTGCCTTTTGAAGGTCATCATCCTGCAGGGCTGCAAACCTTGTTACAATTTGTTTAATTACACTTTTATTAAAATCATCGACGTCTGTAACTGGACGACTTCGGTTGATATTTTGCCGAGGAATACCTACTTGCTTCACCGCCATCTTTGCACTAGAACGTTTTTTATTAAGATTTGAGTCTGCTGATTTACTTCACCCGCAACCGAAGTACCTAATATTATTTTTTAGAAAAGCGTCCATGTTGAATAAAAATCGAAACTTGTATGACAGTAATGTCAATAACCAATCTAATCACAGTATCGACAATGCGTGCCAAACACGCGCAGCCCAAGCGCCTAATTGTTTTATAGAATACAGACCCGCGAAAATATCTAAAATCCATGGGCTATAAGGATCACGGTTGTTTTTGGAAGCGTCTCAATGACCTGGGACTCAATGAAGAGGAAGCTGTCACTTCGGAGACGGTGTAGCCGAAGACCGGGACCACGCACTGTGGTAGTGTGAGCTGTACGAAGAGGAGCGGAACATCATGCTGCACGGCCTCAAAAGAACCGAAATAGGCCCCGTCTACTTTAGCGACCTTGTGGCATCAGAGGACAGCTTCGGTGACCTTTGGAGGTTTTCACACAAATGGCACCAAAACCGGAAGGACCTCGAATAAAGAAAAAGGACAGCTGCGGCCTGCAATGAAGTCGTCGTAACAGTGGATGTCACGCCCCAGAAAAGGGAAAAGTGATTCATGAGACAGAAGGACAGGGATTGGACGTGTACCTATTAAGTGCGCGCGTGAAATGGGCGCCTAGAGCTAGTAACGTGCGCATCTCCCGCGATTCAGCTCGTACAACCGCATGGTTGGAAGAGCCTTGAGGAGGTGGAGGGTTCTGCTAAAAGGATCAACATAATGCTCGCGACTATATTCCCCGAGAGGGTAGTCAGAGATATTCTGAAACCTCAGAACATCCACGTTTCACCAGTAGTACCGAATCCGAGTATCCGTACTTTCGGATCAAAATGGCGTATATACGGGTCTGGCGGCGTACCGCTTGTATGAACTTCAAACTTCAAAGACTTTATTGCGACACAGGTAATATAAAGGTGATGAACAGTATTTTAGATAGAGCTCTGTGATCTGCCCATGAGCATGCAATATTTAATTTGATGCTTGACTGATGGTCTGGCCTTACCGATTAAGTATCCCCACCACAGACGTTACAGGGTGTAAAATTCAATACATTACATTCAAAGGCGGTGCTATAAATCAAACAAAGATGGAGCCAACATTGAAATCGCGAATAAATAATCAGCTGTTCCACAGAATACGTTAAAGGTCTGGTCTGTGACCCCTACAGATCGGAAGCTTCATACAAGCGCCTGCTGTGCTATGCTTTGCTGTGCTTTAAACGTTTGAAATTTACAAGGTAAATGATGTTTATGGTTGTGTTTTGCAGCAATTCTCTTTCGAGGTTGTTCATTAAAAGTATGTTTTTCTACTTGACAGAAAATGAGGAGCCGATCAAGGTGACATTCTGTCCGAACGACTTCGACGTCGGATGCTATGCGCAGATAGAAATCAAAGTGAGTCGAAATACTGTTATTGTTATTTTTACTAGTACTAACTTTTAAATAGAAGAGAATTTAATTAAGAACACGCTAATGCGCGCTGCATACAAACGAAATCTAGTTATATTTTCAATACTAACCAATTACTGTCAATGTAATTCTGCAGAATCAATCTAGAAACAAATCTCTATGCTTGTATGTTGTCCTGTCCGATTTTCGTTAAAATGTCGTTTCAATGCTAGAATTAACTTAAGTTTTGTATGGAAATCTTTGAGGCACTGCAACATTATATAATTTAAACGAAAATCTTACACCATACAAGCATAGAGACTAGTTTCTAGATTGTATCTGAAAACGATTGCTTTACGGAGCTGTACTAGTAACACAAGGTCTGGCACTTTATAGAACGTTTTTTATTTTCAAAATGGCGTCTGGACATGCGCACTTTGACATCTATGTGAATGGCAGAAAGAACGCGCTTTCAATACAATGTACATTTCGAAATTTTGATTTTTTTTTTTGCACTGAAAAGATACAATCTTATGTAGTCAAATCCAACGGCTGCGCTGCCTGACTGCATTCCTTTGCTCGGCTCTCCTGAAGTGTTCCCAGAAAGTGTGAGGTTAGGTGGGGTATGTGAAGTCAGAGGGGGGCGGGGAGTGGCCGTATGAACAACGGAATATCTAAGAGTACAACAGAACGCTCGCTCCAAGCGCGACTGACACTCGCACATTGACTCTCTGTGGGTGAATATCACGCACACATTGACTCTCTGTGCGTGAATGGTAAGGGATGTCAGCAATGCAAGATTGGAACGAGCTTAGTACCTACATCTATAGTAAGGTCACGCGTGCGATCGATGCAATGAGCGCGTGGCACTCGACTGAATTAGGCCGCGACGTCGCGGCGCGACCGCGTAGGTACATTTTTAGCGGAGTGAGATAGGCCTGACTATACTATTACCTATTCTGTGGCATGTGCCAGCAATACTGTACTATAGTATAGTCCCCGGCGCCGGCAGGTGGTGCTGGAGGCGCGGGCGGTGAGTGCGCGGCGCGTGTGTGTGCGTCGCGCGCGTGTGGAGCACGCCTACACACACATGTACCTCCTCATCGACGCCGCCGTAGCTGTGAGTATTATCAATACCTTCTTATATAGGGTGTTACAAAACACCCTAGTAATACTTGAGGGGGTGCTTCATACCATCAAACTGAACCACTTTCACTATGGAGCCAACTTCGAAATTGCGGAGTTCAAAATTGTTCAGTTTGACGGCTTGATTATCTCCTTAAAGTGACAGCATATTAAGAAAAACCCTTTATTATTGTCTACACTTCGTAGCATCTTGCTACATGTAGCAAGTAGATCGCAATAATGTTATCTTCACACACTTTTCATACTTTTTACATGATTCTCAATTTCAAATTTTTACTCACTCGGATACTTAATATAATTATTCAATACTCATATTAATAAGAAGTTACTTGTTGTACGCAGGGCCTGGAGGTCGTGTGTGAGATCCCGATCGGAGGCGCCGACAAGACCGACGCCTTCATCCTCGTGCGCCGCTCACAGGTGTGTGCTTCACAATCACATTCTATACACAATCGCATCAGTGCGCTGGTAACGGAACCGCAAAAGTGTGCTTAAGGCCAGGTTATCCGAGATGAAGTTTCTCTTTCTTTCTAGCACAAGTTACAATTAGTCATCCTGCTTCGATTGAAAGCAGGATCGCAAAAAACGTATTTTCATCAATATCTTGTTTAAAAAAAGTTAAATATCAGCATTTTTATCATAATATTGAAAAAAAAACGACAAGACGGGGACCTATGCTTCGCCTCGGTCAACAATTACATGTGATCTGAGACCTTTCTGACTTTCCTGCCTTCGGTGTGTAATCTACTAAAAACTCTCATCAGTATGAGTCGGATATAAGCTGAGTTTGAACTGCCGACGTCCCTTGCAAAGATGTAAATTTAAAACAATAGTAGTATCTCACAGATCTAGAAACTAGCACTGTTAAACAATTAGCTAGATCAAAGCACAGGCAAGATAATTAAATAGAATGTCGTTCTTGTTTCGCTGCACTTGAACCGTGTTGATTACAAACTGAGAAGAGATTAACTTTTATACTACTGTCTATGGACAGTTCTCTTTACTTTGCTTTGCTTTCCATTATTTTACTTTGATCTAAGGATCAAAGTAAAAATCATGGAATAGCCTGACGAGAACATTTCAAACGAGAAAAATAAGTTAAAACAGTTGCTAGTTAATATCTCCTAGTAGCACTACCTTTGCATTCTTTCGTTTGTTTTCTGCTGTTTGCTATTTATTTAACCTTTACATACAAACCGCTATAACTATATCCCCGGAGTTATCCTCCTACATAACAGCCACAAATAACCACACTTTGGACATTTGGCTGTCAATTCATACCAAATGAGAAAAATGACATGAAGAGGAAAGCATGAGCGATACTGCGTGTGTACGAGTGAGACAGGAATACACTATTGCTATACACCACTAACTTTTAAGTACTAAAAAAACGTTAATGGTGTATTCAGACAATGAATCTAAACAACTTTCCCTTAGGAATATGGGTCGAAAACGAGAACATTTTTGGACCTCCCATACAGAAGTGCGAGTGGATCAGCCAATCGATTTTCTATGAAGGACCCACCATTTTTTTTAGTCTTTTGACCCATGTTCCTCAGGGAAACTGGTTTAGTTTTATGGTCTGAATACACCATACAAATTTACTTACTTACTTACTACGCCGGCTCAGGGACCCGAAGTGGGTCTTGGCCTCCGACAACAAAACACGCCATTCATCTCTTTTCTGTGCCATCTCAGTCCAGTTGCGCACCTCCAGCTCCTCGAGATCCTTGGTGATCAAAAAAAAATCCATAAAAATTTGGATCTAAACTATTATAAAACTGTAACTGAAGTGTGTCTGTACATTGAAGATATTTACAAAAAAAGATTATGATATGGTTTTTAGGTATCCCTGACTCGAAATCAACCTTTTTTTAGAAATTTTGTCCGTCTGTTTGTCTGTTTGTGTGTTTGTTTGTTTGTTTGTTCGCGCATAACGCAAAAACTACTGAACCGATTTTGATGAAACTTTTTTTGTTTGATAGCTTATGATCTGACTTAAAATCTGGTATATAATCTGGACGAAGTCACGGGAAAACACTAGTCATTAATATATGTAGATTTTTTTTTGTCAGGCTTACTACCCTCATTCCATTTCCTATTATTTGGGGTCGGCGCAATATGTCATCCTCTTCCATTCATCTCTAGCTTTAGCACTCACTCCTTTCTTGCACATATTATCATCCTTCACACAAACCATCCATCTCTTCTTCGGCCTTCCTCTCCTACCCCAGCCATCTAACAACGCTTCCTACCAAGAGGCAAAACATTGGTCGAAGGCAGGGAGTGTCCACACTGTATGTAGTACCTACTTGAGGCACGGTTTATACGGAAGATACGTGTGAAGATGGCGGATAGTCAAAGTAACACAATATAAACCTTAAAGTATATAGCATAGCGTCGTTTGGAGAATCGCGCCCGCGCCCCCAGGCTATTTACTATCCGCCACCGCCAGACATCCCTTCTGTGAAGACCGCGCTCAATACTCTTTCCTATTCTATGAAAAACCCATCCGAGAGCCTAGTATGATCCACACGATAGTACACTGCGTAGCAAAAGAGACAGGTAGAGATAAAATACAAATTACCTTTCCAAGTGTATTCTTTTATTCTGTCAAGTTAAATTACTGAGGGATAATCCGTTGTTTTGTTTTAATTAGTTAGGAGTGGACTGTAGCGGGCCACTTTTACTGTTAAGAGTTCCGTTCTGAATTACAATCGTGGGTTGAAATGAACGTGAGTTCTTTGTCAAGGAATTAAAAGCAGGTAATTGTATTAGCCAACATGAGTGGATTCGGTGACACACGAAGGTCGTAAGATAAAACCACTATAAAACGATGAAAGTGGAGATGGGCAGGACATTCTGCACTTATGGATGCGGTTTAACGAAGCAGACAAGCACTGGAGTTGATCCTACAGAAACCAAGCAAGGTGCAGGCCAGCCACCAGGTCTGCATGCAAAATGGAGGGACACAAAGTAGTGGATGAGTTTGTCCAAAGACGGAGAATTTTTTTTCGACATGTTTTCCTCATAAATAATTAACTATGACCATTTAACCACACTTACTGGTCGGTCATGTACTTGTGTCAGCGCCTGTTGCGATACAGTTTCATAGCATTTGAATACGATATTGACTACAATTACATGAGATCTGAGACCTTTCTTACTTTCCTGTCCTCGGTGTGTAATCGACTATAGCAAGTGTTAGTCGTAATTATCATATCAGTAGTAGGCCTATCATGAGTTTTCACCTTACTTTACTACTGTAGTTACGTCACCAATTTTGTATTGAATTTCGTACAGCGATCCTAGTGGTTACGTTGAGAACTAATTTCTGCCATACGAATTGGCAACGTAACTACGGTAGTCAAGAACATTGAAAACTCATGGTAGGCCCTGAGTTAATTAACAATTAATATACACTTTCCCGTCCTCTCCATGTTATCATTACCATCAAACTATGATCAAGAAAGGGTGTTGCAGCAAACCCAACACAGTTTGTTAAAGAACAATACCAAACAATTATTGGTTTTTCGTGCAAGGAAAACATCATGAGAAAACCTACATGCTCAAATAACGAGCCGTGTTATTTGTCCACTGTAATTGTAGTAATACGAACAGGATAATTTCTGCTATCTTTTCAAGAATTTGGTTTTTTATCTTCAGGTATTATTTTATTTTATTTGGAAAACTTACAGCTATACTTACAATAACAGTTCTGTACAATCTGAGCCAATTACAAGTTTTCACCTGTAGTACTGAAATAGGCAATTACAAAGTACTAACAATTTAAAATAATTAAATAGTTTTTGTTTGTTGTTTTAAAACAATTTAAAATAGTTAAATAATAAATAATTATTAGGTAGGTATAGTTTATTGTATACAAAGACCGTAATGCAGAACTATATTTGCTTAGAACCGCAAAAATTTCTTTAAAAATGATTTGTTTCCATTTTTTTTATTCCTTAGAGAATAGGCCTATAAAATTCCCAATGTGGCAGGAAAGCCATGCCCCTGGCAACCCCACCGCGAGGCCCTCTACGGAAACTCTTTCCACTTAACTTTATTCTAACTTGTAAACAAAGTTAGAATCCTTTCCCTCAGAGAGATTACCCCTTCCAAGTTTTACTTCGGCTAATTCCATTCAAATAAAAGTGTTTGTAACTAATTAACGAACTGATTTATAACTGAACTGAACAGAACACCTGCACTCGGACGTTAACTTTGCTTTTACGAGATACAATAAAGTGAGTTATAGTCGGAGAGCGTCCGGTGTACGGTCCGGGTCCGGATCCGGGGTGCATATCTTATTGTAATCAGCTCCCGTCGGGGCCTTCTTTATACTTCTTTTCGTGTCAATGGTACTCTATTGATTTAGTTATATACTGCTATGTATCTATATTTTCAAATTAGTTGGCGAAACTGAGCCAGCAGTGCGATTTTTGAAAATCATACGAGCGGTTCGGCAGTAGAAAGATGCATAATCTCCATAGTAATTCTGAAATTTTCTACTGCCGAACCGCTCGTATGATTTTCAAAAATCGCACTGCAGGGCACTTGTTTATGATAACAGATTGCATTATCAATGTTTATAATTGGTATTTAGGATGCAATGCAGGGCGCGGGACGCAGGCGAATATTGAAATCAGAATCATATGATTGGGCGGTGGGTCATTATCAATTTTATTTAGTAACATAGACCAAATGCGTTTGTTAAATTTCGCCAACTAATTAGATTTAACCCTATAATTACAACTCAACTACCAACTATCAACTAGTACACCGCCGAAGCATTTATCTCATGTAAGACTTCTTCCATCCACTGGTTGTGTGGAAGAAATCACTTTTAGTGATAAGGCCGCCTCTTGTACCCTTCTTGTTCGTGTATATTGTTGTTGTTTTTTTGTATTTTTGGTGTGCAAATAAAGAATATTTATCTTATCTTTATCTAATTACAAGAAGTACAAGCACATAATTATTAATACACATATTTATTTATACCGTCTTAAACGTTTTGCGCTTTGAACGTTTTGCGTTTTGATCATGTTGCGAATTTGTACATTTTGCGTATAGAACATTTAGCGTTTTTAAGTTTTACGTATTAAACATTCTGTATAATGTGAACATAGATTTGTTGCCGGAGCTAGATTAAATGTAAACCATTGAGCCCGCACGTTGAACCGATTTCATCAGAATCCATATCAGGGCTTATATCGGCATCTATTTATTATCTCTTCCCAGTCTTACAAATACTAAGTAGGAAATACAGTGATTGAAACATTAACCTAGATTAAATAAAATCTAAAAGTGTTAAAGTGCAAAGCTTAGATTTTTTTTTAAAGGTTGGTTTGCTCTTGACCTCAATATAGTCCTTAGGACAAAGATGGGGTCGAAGATGTAGCGAGCTTACCCAGAAGAAGCCTATTCACTCTTACTTTTAGGCTAGATTATCCCAGTGCAAGCGTCTCTTTCTTGCAAGCATAAGTTTTTCGTCAATATCTTTGCTCATGGGAGTTTCTAAGCTAAAAATTCTTCTGAGTTCACTAGAAATATTTAATGTATTTAGTTAAGTACAATAATAAAAAGTTAAATATCAGCAGTTTAATCACAGTATTGAAAAAACATAACAAAAAGGGGTAACTTTGGGATGTTTTTCTATCTAGTAAACTTAATCTAATCGTGTAATTGAGAACAGTCGCCCATCCGCCTGATCCTTAAATAAGACATAATTTAATTTCAGACTTTAAAACACAGTTTGAAACACTTTCGTTCGTGTTCAAAAAACGGCCTCGACGGGATAACAGCGTCTTAAAGGAATACTGAACGCAAGTACTCACTCATTGGCTGTGCGCTTTGATTAATTATTTGCATACACGGTTTATCGGCCATGACGTGTTGCAATGTTTTTCAAAGCGTTCGTAGCTTCGACTGCCTATCTTTACAAAAGCGTAAAAAAATGGATTGGTTTTTTTTTAGCCCTTTGCACCTTTGACAAGTAACTAAGATATTAAAAAAAATCCTAAATAAGATACAGGGCTATTTCTCCGTCTATATTTGTAATGAATTATGGATAGGGAAAGGAAACGATTGAGCAGAATACGCCGAAGCAGAACGGACGGTTTCTATTCGGAGACGGACTCGTATCTCCGCTTTCTATTCCTAACATCAAAGGCACTCGTAATCAGAGATCACTAAATTACAAAACATGAATAAAAACCAGTCATGTGCGAGTCGGAGTACTCGCGCACCGGGGTTCCGTACCACATCACCACACAACATATTTATACAAAAAGTTGTGCTTTCTGCGGGACCTTTAGCGCAAGACCGACTCACTCTTGGCTGGTTTTTATTTTTTATTTATACTGTAGAGTCTGCTCTATAACCGCACCAAGTTTGACGCTTGTATATAATTGAGCGTTTACGATGGAGCGAGAAGAAAAATCGTTGATAAAAGTTTGTTTCTTGTATGAGGTATTTTTTAGTAAAGCCGGACCAGGAATATAAGAAACCTGGTTTGGGGGCGCTGCAATCGATTGTCACCTTTAATGTTAGTGTCCCAAGTAAAAAAAATTTGTTGCAATGATTTTCCGCAACATGGCGAGGTTTTTTATATTTCTAGTCGGGCTTTAAATACGCTATAGTAACGCACATTCTATGAAAATATCAACTGTCTAGCTATTAAGCTTCAAAAGTTACAGCCCTAAATAGAGTCAAGATAGTCAGACGGACAGACGGACAACGTAGAGTTAGTAATAGGGACCCGTTTTCACCCTTTGGGTACGGAACCCTAAAAACAAGCTATGCTTATACATACTTATGTGTATAATGTAACGTGAATTCCTCCCAGGCAGCGCTCGCAAACCACTTGATGTTTTCCATAGAGAAATATCCAAGTAAAATAAATTTCATTCAAATAAAAGGGTTGTCGGGTTCGCATCAAAGTTTTAGCTTTTTAATCTTTTGTATACAAACTCTGCGAACTCTTTGTTTGCAAGGGTAAACCTTTTCATTGAAATTTTTTAGTAGGTATATTTTTATTTCGTAAAAGTTTTTAATTTTTTTTTTTAATGGCGTCGACTCAGTGGGCGATGTTTACAGTGCCATCGGGCGAGCTATGAAATAACATACCCTCCTTCAATTCAATTCAATTCATTTATTTTGCATCAGATCATAGATCCATAGAGGTGTTAGTAACAATGACTTAAGATATACGTTAGTGACAGAACTTTCTATATTTATTTAATATTTACAAGAGGGGGCATAGCGGCCCTATGCAGGCTATTCCAATGCCCAATGATGGGACACTGGAATCGCTCTGCAATGGGTTCGAGGAGGCTGTTGGTGGCCTTCTGTACTGTCGGATAATCTAAACTATTATAAAACTGCAACTGAATTGTGTCTGTACATTGAAGATATTTACAAAAAAAAGATTACGATATGGTTTTTAGGTATCCATGACTCGAAATCAACCTTTTTTAGAAATGTTGTCTGTCTGCTTGTTTGTTTGTTCGCGCATCACGCAAAAACTACTGAACCGATTTTGATGAAACTTTTTTTGTTTGATAGCTTATGGTCTGACATAAAATCTGGTATTATAGTAATTTGTGCGGACGAAGTCGCGGGAAAACACTAGTAACTAATAATCATTGGACCAATTCCTGCCTCTGTGGTCTAATAGTTAAAAGCATTGGGCTCTTGACACGGAGGTCGTGGGTTCTATTACCACGGGGGACACGGGACACCTAGTGATATGTCGCTTTGTGCGTTTTTCTCCAGTTGGTTAGGACATCGCAGGATTGTCTGAAAAGAAAGACGACTCCGTACTTCGGATGGCACGTTCAGCCGTTGGTCCCGGCTACTATCTCTGGTGGTAGTAGTTACATAAATACTGTTCTGAAAAAACTCTGACACCAGGGCTTGCTGCCCACACGATAAAAAGAAGATCTGACCAAAACGCTAGTGTTCCGACATTCGCTTTTGACAGATACGATAAGTACCTACCAAGAAGTTTGGAATACCTAAATCCATGGTACCTACGTACAGCGCCGTGTACCGTATGTATCTAGAATATTCTAGATAGATGCAGGCTGTCGTGAATTCACATAAGTCGTATTTTAGTTTCTCGTTTGTCGCAGTTGGCTGTAAAATCGGGAGAGTGCAGTATCTGTTACGTAGTAACTATGAAATAATATATGCCAATGCGGCTATATAACTCAAGTGTCTTAGCCGTGTGGTTCCACCAATTCTTCTTGGGTTTCGTACGAGGCAAGTAAAGGTTTCTTATGCAGTGTTTATGTGGGCGAAAGGCTAGCCACCTCTCAACACTTGACACGTCATTTTATCCTGAAACTTAAATTGCTCAAAGTTAGCATTGCTATAACTATACACAAATAGCTTTTTAATTACTTAGGCCGAATTCGACCAAACTTAGTTTTATAGAAGAGTAACTAGGTATACAAGGAACAATTTTACTTTTGGTGTTTACAAACCCCGTACTAAAAGAACGAATGTATAATTCACCTAAAAAAAGAGGTCGTTGTATCCGTACTTATTGCAATGTGAGGTTATACAGTTTTAATTTGTTAGGTTTCTTTTTATTATATTTATATTTTTTAATTATGTGACATTGACATTTCATTTAGATTAGGGTTGGTAAAATGCAAAATCAGTTTACTGTATAGTAACCGGCGACTTAATCTAAGAATAAAATTTACTCGCGTTTCGTCGAATCGGGCCTTACTACCAAAACTCTAAGGGTGTATTCAGACCATTAACTACTTTCCCTAAGGAACATGGGTCGATTAACGAGAAAAATTGGTGGACCTTCCATACAAAAGAGCGGATCGGCCGATCGATTTTCTATGTGAGAACCAAAAAAAATTTTCGTTTCTCGACCCATGTTCCTTAGGGAAAGTTGTTAAGATTCATGGTCTGAACACACCCCAAAAAGTTGGTAAATAGTTGTAGTTTCTGTCCACCCCCAAAAAGGATTACGTTCGTGAGTTTATGTATGTATAACTTACCAAACATTTAGTTTATATGGGCTCAATAGTAGTTTCCTAAACGCCATGAAAGCTCCTGCGACTCAGAAAGTTAGAACGTCGATACTCAGAGGACCGCTGACTATGATTGTTCAAAGATAATTCAAGCAAAAGACTCGAGTTTCAAGCGGACTTATGTGAAGCTGGAAGGATCGTTGCGAGACGGCAATACCTAACTTACGTAGCGTGGGACTTGGGACCGATTATGAGTGACAGCGTCAGTTTGTCAAGTTTATACTTTAAGTGTTGGCGACAGAGTAGTTAGTCCCTCGAGTGTCATCAGCGCTCAGTGTCTTTACCGCGTTATTATTGCAGCTGCTCGTCACAACGAGCGGGGGAAGGGCGCGGGGCGGGGAGCGAGGCCAATTTGGCCGGGTCTATTCCCGTGATAGCAAACATTGCAGTTTTCAAACTTTTGTTGTAGGGGAATAACTTCACAGGCCTTGCCTTGACTTGCCTTGGGCGACCTGGAAGTCGTTAAAACGACATCGAACCCAGGTCGGTCGCAGTAAGGACAACATGTTCAGGTGGGGATTCTCAGATGCGCAAAATGTGAGTTGCTTGTGTGGAGCTCCACAAATGATGGCCCATCTCACATCGTGCCCTGCGTGCCCTAACACCTGTACGCAGGAGGAGCTCATGACCGCTAGCGACGGTGCAGTATCGGTTGCCCACTTCTGGCAAGGTACTATTTAGCGACTTTCTTCAAAGTTTGAAGTCAACACGATTAGAAGAAGAAGAAGACTTCACAGGATGTAAGTAATACTTAAGGGGGTGCTTCAGATCATCAGACTGAACATTTTTCACTATGGAGCTAAATAGGTACGACATCGAGAAAGGAAAACTGTCGATTCATACAAAACTGCGGCACCGAGTCGACTCAAATGTATGAGACGGCTGTTTTTTTGCGCTATTTCGATGTTGGCTCCGTAGTAAAGTTTGATGGTGTGAAGGGGGTGCCCTTAAGTATTACTATGGTGTTTTGTTACACCCTTAGAAAACAATTAAGTCGGTTAAAATTAAAGAATATTAGTTTTCATTGAAAAAAATATCGCACGCACTTAAGCTATGCCGACGATATGGTGCTCCTCAGCCCCTCAGTCAACGGTCTTAGAAAGCTTATTAAAGTTTGTGAAAAATATGCGAATGAACACCATTTGACATACAATGTAAGTAAAACGGAAGTTATGGTTTTCAGATGTGGTAAAGGCCCGGAAGTTGTCTTGCCTATAATTCTGTGTGGTACTACTCTCAAAATTGTGAATGAATTCAAATACCTAGGGCATATAATATCAGATAACTTAAAGGATGATAATGACTTGGAAAGACAGAGGAGAGGTATCGCTCGTAGAAGTAACATGCTGGCCAGAAGGTTCAGCCACTGTTCCCGGCAAGTCAAAGTGACCCTGTTTAAGGCCTACTGTCAGGCGTTCTACACCAGCCAACTGTGGTACGGGTACACGAAGAGAGCGTACAACTCTCTTCGTGTACAATACAATACAATAACGCGTTCCGGGCCATGCTCAACCTGCCCTGGCGGTGTAGTGCGTCTGGCATGTTTGCTGAAAGCAGGGTCGACGACTTCTTTGCTGTCATGAGAAGGCATAAGACCTCATTTCATACTAGACTGACGGAAAGTAAAAATGTGATTGTGACGGAAGTGTTTCGCACCATTTACTCTGTATCAAAGCACTATAATACGACGATGACTATATTAACGGTTCTGCTCAGATGGATAAAATAAATGCTAAATGCTAATGTAATGTAATGACATGAAAAAGTATGACATAATTTTATGACAATTATTAATCTAATTCTAATCCTAATTTAATTTAATTTGTAATTAATTTTTACTTTAATATACTACTGTGTATATTAAAAGTGTACATATGGGTGTTTACCTGAAATAAAAGTGATTTATTTATTTTTTTATTTTTTTATTTTATAGAGTTTACGGAAATTGCAATCTACAGGACGATATTAATATCATTAGCATCCCTTAAACTAACAGTTTACCCATCAAACTGAAAAACTTTTACTATGGGAGCAAACCAATCGTAGCAAGAAAAAAATCTGCTGTTCCATACTAAACTGCAATGTGTCGACTCGACTCAACTGTTTGAAAGATCTGATTATGTTTTTGTTCCGATCGGTTTGCTCCCATAGCAAAAGTTGTTCAATTTGATGGATAGACTCTTAGTTTAGAAGGATGCTAATGATATCAATTTCACCCTGTATAGTATCTATGTACGTGACCGCAGTCAGGTACAGTTCGGTTAGTATTCCTGCGAGAGAGAACATCGCTTTATGTACATTAGCCTTCAGATAGTGTTTTACGACGCAACGTGACCAACATCTTATAAAATGTATTGTGTAATTGTATACTTTACTAGTGCTTACCTGCGACTTCGTTCGCACAAATTATATACCAGATTTTAAGTCAGATCATAAGCTATCAAACAAAAAAAGTTTTATTAAAATCGGTTCAGTAGTTTTTGCGTGACGCGCAAACAAACTAGCAAACAAACGAACAAACACACAAACAGACAGACAAAATTTCCAAAAAAAGGTGGATTTCTAGTCAGGGATACCTAAAAACCATATCGTAATCTTTTTTTTGTAAATATCTTCAATGTACAGACACACTTCAGTTACAGTTTTATAATAGTTTAGATTATTTTAGATCACTGCTTGTGAGCAGTTTATATGGCGGTGTTCCATGTGATTCAACCCTACCAACAAGACGATTCAGACCAACCGACTCGAATCGGGTCGGTCCGGACGGGATTTTGTAATGCGGCAAAGGATTTTGAAATGTGTAAACAGGAATTACAGTTCATTTTCATGTAATTTATGCATGTTGAAACCCGGTCGTCTCCGTTTGCATTCGGCGACGGCCGAACGGCTCCGAACGGCTGTCGACGGAATCCGCGACATATGGCTCTATCGACATGCGATCGGCTGCCTTCGCGTCCGATCCACCATTTTTTTTTTAATTTCAACAATACAATATATACTACACGTCTACACGTCGCGATGTAAGCAGGACTTCTGAGCGCTCTGAATGCGTACGGACTGCCGGCTGCCCTGCCGCGACACGCGTATGGCTTCGACGGCCACGGCCGGCCTACGCGGCATGCGTATGACTCCGTTCCGACGCGGCGCGATGCGAGACGGTCTATGTCTGAATCGTCTCTAACGCTAGTCTAGTAAAACGCACGCGACACGTGTCCGCACTCGCCGCGACACTCGACACTAGTGTCACGGATCAGTGCGGCTAGTCCGGGGACACAACAGGTGTCGCTCGATCGTCATCCGCATCTTTACGTCCTTACCTCTCTCCTTTTATTATCTGTATACATAAATAATAAAAACTTGCGCCGTACGCATCCACTGGACTGAAATCGCTGTGAACTCTGAGAAGGTATCGGACGGATTCTTGCATAACATTAATTCCTAAAAAAAATGTAATGAAAGGAAGAAATGGCGGTGCGGAATTTGAAAGAGAAAATTTAAAAAGTATAACCGATCAAATTAAAGATTGAAAAATTTGTCTCGGGCGGGACTTGAACCCACGCTCTTCCAAACCGGGGAAACGTGCTAAGCAATTACACCACCGAGCCCACAACCCAGAGAACGAAATTTTCTATCTGTTACGTCTTAAGACGTAATAGTAGGTGGAAATACCTCGGAGGCATCTTTTATTTTTCATTTTACGACTAGATTTATACCATTTACCGAAACTAAAGTCATACCTCAGTATTTTTGGATAGTTCATCTAGTGAAATCATCAACTGAATACACGATTGGAATTACTTCACTCAATAGAAAATCGTCACAAAGATGACGTATTTTCATGCATTTTTAAACATTTTTCGGTTTAGAAGAACTTAAAATAGTTTCCGATTGTTGGTATTTATACTCACATATTCACAATTAGTTTAACTAGTGCAATCATAAATAAAATCTAGAAAAAGTACTTTGGTTAGTTGTTTTTAATCGAAAATACGGCTCACGCACACACTTTTCGGAGCGCTCGGCAATCGCGTTTCTCATAGAAAATATTTGTCTGGACCTATGGCCCCTTAAGGGGACGTGCGCGCCATCTACTGGCAGTATTACAACCAACCAACTCGATTCGAAATAGCACAACGTGGCTGTAACATGTTTATAATCAATAATAGTATAACCGATATCTTATCATGTCTCATGTAATAGAATCGGAACCAGTATTTAAATAAAATACGACCAAAATCTTAGGTTTCTGTATGGATTTAGTGACGTAGATACATTTCGCTTTTTGTATGGAGACTTCTAGCTTCAAAATCCTCAACTCGATACGGTTGGTGAACCTCATCAATGCAGACGTTTCAAGTCATCTGAGTAGTTGTAGGTATTAAAATAGAAGGATGTGGCACGCTTTGTGTGATACCATTTAACTAACATTCATTATTTATCGCCTCCTCTGTGAGCCTAACACTCTCGTCTTCATACATCATTTATAAGCGCCCCCTATCACTCTAGTACGGTACTAACTTTATTATACGACCTCATAAAACTTATTTGAATACAACACCAACGCATAAAAGTGTATTGTACTTTCTGTGCTGGTAGTAGGTGTCATATAAAAACCACACACTACATTTCTCTCGCATATTCACATTAAGTTTACCATGAGTCGACTGATTTATGTAGTAGGAGCATTAGTTGCGGGCCTTTGAATGTATTCACATCACAGTGAATATAAAAGAACGACTCGGCCTGTACCACGAGACCTACTGTGTCGCAACACTATCGCTTAGGTGTCGGTATCGCCTCGTACCATGAACCGGAGATGTTATTAAGTAATTCCATAATAACAACGATTTATGAAAATTTTTACATTTGTGACGAACATTTTAATGTCCTATAATTTGTAATAATATTGTATTGTAGCTATATGCAACTTTGTATCCTGAAAAAATGTTTTTTTTTTCTAAAACTGCTGGAGGCAGATCGCGATAATTTAGAACATCCCATTTCAATTGTAATCCAATTTCATTTCTAATCACATTGCAATCCAATTACTATTCAACTGTGTTTAATACCGTTTCGCGCTAAACTTGACTTATTTACTATGTGACTGACAACCTTTAACGTCTGGCTCTAACGGCTGTCAAATGAATAGCGCAATAACGAATGTGTTAAAAGTTGTGGTTCGCACGCGAACCAATCATGGTTCAGTTGCGATTTATTTACCGCAATTTACCTCCAGGTCGTGTTGGACGGTATAGTGAGGAACAAAGGGTCGCATGTGTATGTATGTGCTGGTAAATAATTCATCGCGAGTGACCCCCACAGGCCACACCCTCATGCCGTGGACTCGTTGAGTCTGATTGATGTTTGTATTAAAGGTGCCCTTTGTGTGAGATGTATGCGTCGGTGATGAGACGAACTTGTTCATTATAGAAACGGTCTATGTTATTAGTAGTCAGTATGTTTGTACGAAGTACGTACATCAATTACCGAGGTCAATCTAAAGATGCTATTCCGCAACACCTAGCGACAGCATTAATTTTTAAGAGCATTATACTCGTACTATCATCAAAGCAAGCATGGTGCCAGAAGATGGTGGTGGTGGTGGTAGAAGCCATGGTGGTTCAGCGGCGAGTAACCTTGCCTGCCGTGTAGGAGGCGATGGTTCGATCCTCGTCGAAGCCGACTCGTACCAATGAGTTTTTCGGAATTTATGTACGATTTGTAACACCACTGGCTTTTCAGTGACGGAAAACATCGTGAAGAAACCTGCATGCTTCAATTTCGAGGCATGTACTCGTATTTGTACCACACTGTCCATTATAAGTAGCGACGGGCTCACCCCCCGTCACACTGGACGAAGTCTTGGTACTACTGGTGAAACGTGGATGTTCTGAGGTTTCAGAATATCTCTGACTACCCCCTCGGGGAATATAGTCGTGAGCATATGCTTATGCTTATGCTGCATAACAAGAATTAGCATTGTAGCAAAACAGTAGCATAGAACACTAGCAATCACGTTAATGTCATAGCATAAAGTTGTTTTCAATCTATTCTTACTAAAAGTAGAATTGTGAAATATTGTGATAATGGGATGTTTGTTACTCAGTCACGCATTAACAGCTTAACGGATTTGGATGAAATTTGACAACACGCCACATATAGAAAGAATATGTTCTGGATTACCAAATAAAATTCCTTTTGAAGGTCAACGCTGTAGAAAGAGAAGGAACTAGAAGGAAGCACGTGTCTTGTCATATCACTCAGTAAGGGATGCACATAGCAAATTAGCTCTAGTTAAAAAAGGAAATCGCTACTTATTGCTGTCCTTATCGACGTAGCCACTTTTTGTTCTACGACGGCTGTCTGTCTCCGGAGTCATCATACAAATTATATAGGATTTGATGACTATCGCTGTCTCATACGCGGTTACACTGATGTTCCGTCTATCAGCGTAAGCGAAAAATACTTCGCCTATGGTCATCGCAGACAAAATTGCCAAGAAAGCCAGTTATTAATAACTAAAACAAGTTTTAGATCGATTCGTAACTTGGTTTAATTATAAGTTCTTTCCGTATATTTTGTGTCATCTGTCATCATTAATCTTACTTCTGCATTAAACTTAGACAAATATTTACTTGGTTACCTAACAAACTCGAAATAAACTGTATTCACTAGCGAGCTCTATCGTGCGGCACTTTATAGACCAACTTAGTAATTAAGTTAACTTTAAACGTGCGAAAGAAATCCCTCGTCGAGTTCAGGAACAAACGTCGCTTGGTTTTAATTAAAATGTAGTTAAACTTCATTCGAACAGAGAGATTGAATAATCTGTTTTGAAGTTGAGCGCGATGCCATTGAGCGGTATTATAAATAAAATAAATAAATATCTTGGACAGGTGTCACACAAATTATCTAGTCACATATTTTAAAGAACCAGAAACTAGCCTGGACTTGTATTATGATGACTAGACAATGGATGCTGTCCCATACATTTTAGTCGAGTCTGTACTGCAGTTTTGTTTGGGATAGCAGATTTTTATTATTTTTTCACGATGTTGGCTCCATAGTGAAAGTTGTTCAGTTTGATGGTCTGAAGCACCCCCTAAGTATTACTAAGGTGTTTTGTTACGCCATGTACACAACAACGTGGATGTTGTGAGGTTTCAGAATATAACTGACTACCCCCTCGGGGAATATAGTCGTGAGCATAATGCTATGTATACACAATGGACTAATCACGTCATACAATAACAAACCCAAACATGGCACATGTCTGACATGTGGCATGGTACGTAAACTGTGGTATCTAACACCAGCCGTACAATAAAATAAATAAAATAAAAAATAAAAAAATATATATATGACGGCGCCTGGTGCCATCCCTCTACGGCACCTGGCGCCATCTCTCAAGTTAAAACAGAACAAGATCGCACACTAATGACGGAGCCTTGCTACAGCGCCGCCTGGTGTCGGTCTAGTGGAACGTCGGGTGTCGGTAAAGGTGGTTGACAGCCATGTCAAGAGGACTTCAGTTGAAGATTTGAATAGCGATGGCTGAACCACCGCATAACTCGACGGATCGCTAGTTCTGTGTAATCTCGGTAGTTTTACTATTAAGCAGTGATCTGTTTGCGATGAAGGCCCTCCTGCGCTTATATCAGAAGTGTAAACAAACTTGCGCCCAAGAGAAATAAAATCGTCTATAGAAAAATGTTGATGGTTATTTGACAGCTAACACCTAGCTTTTGTTTCAAGAGTCAAGATCTGATGATAGTTTTATCACGAGGTTCAAAATCGATGCGAAAGAAACAGCGGCTGAATCTGCATCTGCATCAATCTGCATTCTAAATACATGGAACATGATCTAACGTATGACCTGCCTACTCATATGGCTAGTGGCGGAACGACGAGCAGTAATTTTCAACCCCACCAGTTGACGAATGATTTACAGTAAAGTCGATACATAATACAGTTCATACAGTACGGACACTCCCTGCACTTCTTTGTGGAAGACAAATGGAAGACAACTACAGTGTCTACAGTAGGCAATATGGTTTTGCTAATGCCAGGCCAGCGTTTGGCCCGGCCTTGTTGTATGAAGTGTGCAGGATGAGATAGTGGGCAAGTTATCTCCGTGTTGGTATGGTATAATTAACGTTTGTGGTTCGAAATAGACTTTGGTCACGGATTATTGGTGAGAATTTTGTCGGATATTGCTGTGTTGTGCTTGGTGTGCCCTCATTACCTGGTTTAATCTATTTAGAATGGGCTGTTGAGTTGTAAACTTATATTCTAGAAAGCACAATAGTTCTTCTAGTAAAACGTGGATTTTCTGAGGGTTTAGAATATCTCAGACTACTCCCTCAGGGAACATAGTTGTGATCATACGATAGTTCGTTGAATGCAGGCAGTGTAGTCAGAAACATCGCTGTAGTATCTAAGCCTAATTTTTTATAAAATATGGCTTTTATGGTTTCCATGCTTTTGTCATGCCGTCATGCCTGTATACACTCTATTTCAAAGGCATGTTTCTGTTGTTGATACAATAAAAACTTATTCGTATTTGCTTCTGTGTACAAGGTAACTCTGTACCTAGATGCTGCTGAAGAATTTAGGTGTCTCAATCTGCCTGTTGCTGACGCGATGTGGAACTTAATAGGCGATTAAGAGCTCTCTTTGTCGGCTCGTAAATCGCTTCATGTTCAGTCAGGTCAGGCCAAACTCCGAAACTCCTTCATACATCATCCTTCCAACAAGATTACAGCGTTTAAAACTTGTCCTCGACTTCCGATTCCGATTTAGAAGTGAAACAAGGTCCTTATTGTGTGTTGAATTTGGGTTATAATGTAAATGGTGGTTGTATTTGCACATTGTTGAAATTGATCGCCGAGCCCTGGGCTCTTGCGAGTGTGCACACATTTGTTACTAATTTATAATTGCGGTTTATGGACTTGTAATTTTTTATGCAATGTTTCTGGCCACACCGAAAGGGATTATTGCCGTGAGTTTCTGTATGTATGTAACTTTTGATCAAGAAATAATGTAACGGTGGTTATTATGTGATGGTTTTCGTCAATGAGGTACTATGTTAACTAGAGAAGCTACCGAGAAGTAATGTTTTGTAACACGCGTTAGGGTGCACGCGCTCTAACCCACCTAGCCTGTGCCAGGCGCTCGTCGCAGCATGACGCTCCCAGCACGCGCCCCACACTGCTGATCATGGTGCACAGATTTTGTTCGCGTTGTCTGCTCTATACATAATTACTCAATGGTTTTCGTAGATAAAAGTCAGGATTGTGTTTTGTATGTCAAGTGTTAACGCAACTACATGGTCGAGCGGTCGTGCCACCTCTTTGGACGACGACTCCAAATGTTGTTTTCTTATGTTGTCTTTTATTGTTGTTCTTGATTCACAAACTAATAATGTCTTGATTGTCGTTGTCACGATGACGTTCGGTTGATTGTTGATTCATATCGCAAATAAATAACAAATACTGAATTGAATTGAGCAAATAAATTCGTGCTGTAGGTGTTTGATGCTAAATGGCACTGGATCGAAGCATTGTAAGATCGAAATATCTTTGTTGTGAAATATGAACTATTACAACGAACTCGTTTAGAAGGCCTTTTTTTAGCGGAGGAAGACAAAGTAAGGATTTACATCTCGTTTTAACTGAGTGCTGGTTTACTGTATGAATGAAACACAATTCTCTACTATGTTCATGGTTATCTAGTAGATTTCGACGCCGAACCAGTTCTTCGTCACTCGCGTTTGTCAGCGGCGATAAATTCTTACCTACGGCGCCTTGTATCTCATAACCATGAGGTACAGGGTGTCGCGTATTGATATAAGTTGCATTTTAGTTCTCGTTTCTGAAGACCAAAGTTTGAAATTCGAAAAGCGCGCGAAACTGGGATGAGTGCGGTACCTATCTGTACGGTAGTAGGTAACTGTTGGATAACCTGTTTCCGAACTCGTGGTTTTGTTGTAAGATGGTGTGCTATATTTAGTTTGGACAATATTATGATGGTGGTGGTATCTGAGGTTTCCCTTTCTAACTTCGTGGTCAATGTGTAGACATAAATATGGGAGCTTTTTCTTTTGGGAGCCAATGTCAGTCAAAGAGAATATAATTACTACGTTCTAATGTCAGATTTACACGAGGTTTCTAATTCCCTGCTTTTGTTGGTAAAGATGTTATTATTTATACTGCAATAACACGTATCTGGTATTTAATTTAAATATGTACGGGATGCATGAATCATTACAGCCAATGCCGAATATAGCCCGATGTAGTTTATGGATCAGGAAAAGTGGTTTGTCCGTACAAAAATTGCCGAGGTCACAATGCCATAACCCAAAACAGAGTCCAAATAGCCATTATTATGCGGCTTTTCTCAGAGCATCAAATCATGCACATGTTGGTTTACTATTGAACATACCTAAATCGCCGAAATTATTTCTTCCAGTCACGGATTATAGAAGAGTACAGTTGCAATAACAATCCATATTAGTATACCTCCTAAAAAGTTGTAATGTGAAACTTCTTCTTCTGGTTCTGTGCGAAAGTGCATGTTAGTGCTTAGTGTCTCGACGTTGACATAATTGATAACTAATTGCTTCGTCCGTTTCCGAGGGTATTTCTTTGTGGGTTGACCTTGAACTGTCTTTATCATAAACTTGGTATGTTTATCCTGAAACTTTTGCTATAGGTATGATGTACCTATAGTACCAGTGTACCTGTTTTTCTTTGATACGGCGTATTTGATATACTGTTCAGTTTGCTGTGAGACCCTTTTAAAGTCAATGGCTGTTTTCTTGAGTCTTTCGGCAATTATTTCTTGACGTTGTAGTCTAGCTGTAGTGGCTCCATGGTTGAAGGATAGGATAACTACAGACTTCAAAGATGTGGTTAGCTAAGTTAAGTAAGTCTTGCTCTCATGTTGGCCGATGTTTGTACTTTATCAGTGGCGCAGCGCAGCGTCGTAGGTCTTTTGATTTCCGATATGGTTGTTTGTGTCCATAAAGATGTATTTTATGTTGTTGTCTAATCACCACAATGCAGGTTCGGCCTAAATTCTGGTGCTTAGGTTTGCACTACCTTGGTAATCTATGTGGGAATGTCTAAAAATAAAGATATAATGTATACCTTAATTTGTCTGTTTAAGCGAGAAGATTCGTCGAGATCAGCGCGCACAAAAGAGCATAAATAAAAGAGACAAACGTTGTAACTTGCTTTGAGTCAACCTGTTATGTTTGCGGCAAGCCAGGACGCATGACTACCATCCGATCAGACCGAAAAAGCAGTAGAAGTGTTCTTGTCAAGTGAAGGAGGTTAATCAATGTGAACAATGAATGTCTAGAGGTACCTCGAAAGCATGATCCGCGGTGAGCCCGCCTTTTTCTGGATGTGCCATGACGGCGCCAGAAGACGCTACAGTTAACACGGGTCACCTTAATGGCCCGTGTTTTTGGAAACGGAATTCTATGCTATGCGTTGACTACTTATATGAAGGACTCACCTTGCGGTAGCATTTCGCCTCTGCCACGGTATAAGATCAATTGATCATGTGCAGTTTACATTCAATTTTATACCTTATCACTAAACGAGACAGCCTATAATTGCGAAATAAATAACTTCGAATCTAGAAGGTTTGGGGTTCACACGAGACTGCTTTTCATGATTTTTGACATTCAAAATTAGAATCTAAAATTATGGGGAATAAAATCCAAAGTTGCGGATTGCATATTACCTCGCCCCCCGCAAAAAGTGGCAGAAATGTTTGTAAGAAGAATTACACGCGTTACGAGTCCTCATATAAGTACCTAGTCAAAGATGCTATGTGATAAGATAATTGATGGAGTAGCGGCGCGGTGAAAGCAATTCTGGCGGTCGTAGTGTCGTCCGAGCCATACCCCTTGTGTGTGGGGGTTGGTTGGAGGGACGCACTCGTCTGTCCAGGTTGTTGTGAGATTGGACGGGGGGGCTGCCGTCCGTGGTTGGTGGAAAGGACGCACCCGGCCCAACGGTGAAGAACATGTCGAGATGCAGTCTGACGATGATGCGAGATTGTTGTCAGGCTGGACGAGCGGGAATTCAGATCTGCCGTATGGTTGATGTTTGCTTGTTTCTTGCAGGGCCGCAGTAAGATACGCCCGAGGACGGTCGACAGTCAGTCTGGCCGTGACGGCGCCTGGTGCCATCCCTCTACGGCACCTGGCGCCATCTCTCAAGTTAAAACAGAACAAGATCGCACACTAATGACGGAGCCTTGCTACAGCGCCGCCTGGTGTCGGTCTAGTGGAACGTCGGGTGTCGGTAAAGGTGGTTGACAGCCATGTCAAGAGGACTTCAGTTGAAGATTTGAATAGCGATGGCTGAACCACCGCATAACTCGACGGATCGCTAGTTCTGTGTAATCTCGGTAGTTTTACTATTAAGCAGTGATCTGTTTGCGATGAAGGCCCTCCTGCGCTTATATATATATAGAATGTTCTGTCACTAACGTATATCTTAAGTCATTGTTACTAACACCTCTATGGATCTATGATCTGATGCAAGATAAATGAATTGAATTGAATTGAATTGAATAACCCCGGTACGTGATTGCAGCAACAGGAGACGCCGCAGCAGCCTCACGCTGCACCGGTACCGACCACCGCCACCGAGCCCGCGGACATGTTCGCGGCGGAAGACATCAAGCGTGCAGCGAGGCAAGGTACGCGTCACTTCACTACTTGTAGCGCCGCAAGGCAAGGTAGCGTCACTTCACTACATGTAGCGCCGCAAGGCAAGGTACGCGTCACTTCACTACTTGTAGCGCCGCAAGGCAAGGTACGCGTCACTTCACTACTTGTAGCGCCGCAAGGCAAGGTACGCGTCACTTCACTACTTGTAGCGCCGCAAGGCAAGGTACGCGTCACTTCACTACATGTAGCGCCGCAAGGCAAGGTACGCGTCACTTCACTACATGTAGCGCCGCAAGGCAAGGTACGCGTCACTTCACTACTTGTAGCGCCGCAAGGCAAGGTACGCGTCACTTCACTACTTGTAGCGCCGCAAGGCAAGGTACGCGTCACTTCACTAATTGTAGCGCCGCAAGGCAAGGTACGCGTCACTTCACTACATGTAGCGCCGCAAGGCAAGGTACGCGTCACTTCACTACATGTAGCGCCGCAAGGCAAGGTACGCGTCACTTCACTACTTGTAGCGCCGCAAGGCAAGGTACGCGTCACTTCACTACTTGTAGCGCCGCAAGGCAAGGTACGCGTCACTTCAATGCTTGTAGCGCCGCAAGGCAAGGTAGCGTCACTTCACTACTTGTAGCGCCGCAAGGCAAAGTACGCCTCACTACCTTAATTTTACCACACTTTGCTGTCATTTCATACAAATGAGAAAACCGAAAATGAAGCGCTAGGCATGTGCGATACTAAGTGAGTGCGAGTAAGATAGGATTAATCGTCAGAGTGTCAGTGAGCTAATTTACATTTGAGTAGACATTATCTTTCTAAGGTGGATCATTAAATTATATAAAATATTATGTACGGTTGTACTTATCATTAAGCATACCTATTTGCGTCGGTACAGTACTTCACAGTAGTCAAACGGGCGTCGCGAGTTGCACGCTCCCTGTATTGGTTCCTCGTTAATACTACCCCCGCCCCCCGCCCCCGCTCTCACCGCGCGGCGAGACATTTATCAAGTTAACTGCGGCCATAAGTCAAATAAATCAGCGACGTGACCCGTCGCCGCCGCCGCAAAATTATTTCAACTTCCCCTCACAGTGCATACTTCACTTCACACGTTTTATCGAGTGTTGGGACAAAGTTGCTTTGATCTTATAGTAGATTACACACCGAGGGCAGAAAAGTAAGAATGGTCTCAGATCTCATGTAATTGTTGACCGAGGCGAAGCCGAGGCGGTGGCGGCGGCGGTTGGTGGGCTTTCTTATTTAATGCCCGAGGTTAGTATACTACATTTCTCCTCGACAGAGGTGGAAAGCGGCATCTTCGTTTAGCGCAGCGGGGCGAAAATTGACGCTTTATAAAGCTTTCATTCTGTAGGGATATTTATTAATGTTGGTCATACTGCGTATATTAATTACATTATCGGGATGTTTTTGTACTAACTTTTAGATTTTTTAGTACCTTCAATTCACGTGACTGAAAACTTTTGCATCGCTGCAGTTTCATGCTGTTATAGCTTCAATATAATAGATGTGAAAATATTTTAGTTTTTGAACAGTAAATCGTTGCTCCATTTTGCTTTGGTAAATATTATCTTTTATTGCAATGCAACTATTGCTATGGGAGCAAACCGATCGGAGCAAATAAAAAATCTGCTGTTCTGTGTAAACTGCAATGCTTACTTGACTCAAATGTATGAAAGAGCAGATTTTTTTGCTTCGACCGGTTTGCTCCCATAGTAAAAGTTGGTCAGTTTCATCAAAATTGGTTAAGTAGTTTTTTCGAGATGCTGGTACAAACATACAAACAAAGAGATAGATTGTTTCTGCAAAATTTCATTGACTTTCATTGGTTAGTATTGAAAACATAACCAGACTTCATTTGTATGCAGCGCGCATTAGCGCGTTTGGAATAAGCTTCTCTTAAGTTGTTGCTCCTGCTACGAAATCTGCTACAAGAGTGCTACGCTTCGTAGCACGTGTCTACGTCGTAGCGTTTGGTCTACTTGCTATGCCGTGCAGAACGTTAAAATAATAATTATTTCTCCCCTCCGGACGGAAAGCGTCAATTTTCGTCCTGCTGCGCTAAACGAAGTTGCCGCTTTCCTGCTCCGTCGAGGAGAAAAATAGTATAATAACCTCGGACAGTAAATAAGAAAGCCTCAGATCACATGTTTGTTGACCTCGGCTTCTCCTCGGTCCAACGGTGCAACGCTCTGTCAACAGCTGTCTTGTGTATATGAATCCAAATTCTGAGAGCCGTTTCGTGCGAAATTATCACTGAGTTGAAATTTGCATAAATAATGTCTCATCATGCTTCTGGTTTACGCAAGTGTGTGTATCTCGGCGTACAGCGTGGGAGCCGCCGGCGATGACGCGCGAGTGTGCGTGCTACGACCACCCGCGACCGAACTTGCCGTTCGAGACGCAGCCCTGCTGTCTGCAGTTCTGGGCCCTGCCTCTACGCACAGGTACGTTTCCTTTACGCATTGTTACGTTCCTTTCACTTTACTATTTGGGGATCGATTATAACTAACAGCTGGTTTTGACTACAGCGACCGTTTATTTGCAAAAGCTTTTGAAAAGTATGGGTGTGTTCAAAAACATGTGTTTGGTGATATTTTTATGTCATGGTGATTATTTTTAATTTTTTGTACGTACAACTGACTGCTCTCATAATTTCATTAAATACTTAAAGAAAACTGTGGAAGCTCATTAGCAGTGAAGAAGAAATGCTGATGCGTATGTAAAATCCACCAAACTGCATGGGTCATGTGCCCCAGCATTAATCGTAATGATTCATAAAGTGGCCGTTGTCTGTGTACTCACACATAGCGCGCGTTGCGAGACGTATGAACAAATGGGTACACTCAGCCGGTGTATGTGTACGTATCGCAACGCGCAGCGCTGAGCTCGTGTGAGTGCATCGACAGCGGCCGCTTGTATGAAGCTACCGATCTGTATGACGGGTGCTACACGTCCAGTCTTGCATCAATCTGGTTAAACTGATGTTAGACTGAGCGTCTAAACCACTGAATGATGGACTAAACTGAAGGCATAGCATAGCATGCATGCAAAGCATACATGCGAAGCATGCAGGTTTCCTCACGATGTTTTTCCTTCACCGAATAGCCAGTGGTGTGTACAACCACGGCTAGATGTGCAGTAATAACGATGGAGCATGATGATGACGGCACGTTTCGGGCACGTGTTGACAGTGTGCTCGCGGCGGCTGGTGCTGCGCAACGTGTGCGCGCTGACTGCGCGCTGGCGCGTGCTCGTGCGCCGCCACCTGCGCGCGCGCTGTGACCACATACACAAAGGTAACTGTTACAGTATACATGCCTGTGTAGAGTCCTTCTTAATATGTGTTACCGGTACATAATAACGAAAGAAAGTTGGTCAGTTTCATGGTCTGTTCATCCTCTTTAAAAACTGTTGCCAAACAAAGTTGGACCCTGTGTGCGCCCCTAATTTTTATCACAAACAATACGGGTTGATTCCATGTTTGTTTCGATAAAAACTAAGAAATGTTTCTGTACAGAACATGGGTCAAAATGCCTATGCCTGGGCAATGCCTTGCCTCATGCGAGGTATATTTAGCATCAGAATTATGACATAATGCTATAAAAATATAAATAGAAATAGGTACTTATAATATGTTATGTTATGTTATCATCATCATCATCATCATCATATCAGTCGGTAAACGTCCACTGCTGGACATAGGCCTCCCCAAAAATGGGGGGATTTGCCATAATCGCCACGCTTGGCAGGCGGGTTGGCGATCGCAGTTGGATTGAATGTTGTGTATTCAGAGGATGCTGCTGCCCATCATCCTCCGGTAGATCCCTTAGTCGCCTTTTACGACACCCACGGGAGGAAATGGGATGGTGCGACTCTTAGCCGACACCACACGGATATGTTATGTTATAATGATTTTAAATAAAAATTGTTATTTATGCTCTTCTTAGAGCATATCTAATGCATATTGATATAAACTTAATAAGCACAGAGACAATTCGTATTTTGGTATTTTACCTTCAAAAATATTGATCTCCATCCTTTTAAACACTTTTGCTTCCATCAAAGTTTATTGTAGAAATGACTTCAATGAACAAAGAAGTAAAGCACGTTACGACTCGTAAAACATGATAGCGACAGTTGCTTTAATTTAAACTTTATGTAAACGAGATAAGAAGAATCAGTTAGAGTTAGCACTTGGAGTGCGGAACGCAATCAGAACCTCGTAAAATAATTAACGATCAAGTCCCATGGAATAGAACCCAATGATGCGAAGGACCAGGGAGGGGGGGAGTTTATGCAAATAAATTGTCAGTTACGAGCACGGGAAAGTGGAGGGAGGGGGGATTATTGCCTCCATTAGGTCGAGTTAACGTGAGTTGACAAGTTTTTACCTAAGGGGGAAGATGGAATAACTTATCAAATGAAATATATTATTTTGTATTGCGGAGCATGTTACAAAGGAACAGTGTCGAGTCGTATCGTCAGTTACGGCTTTGTTCCGAGTTAGGTGAGCGAGTCGTTCCGCTGAACTCTGTTACTGAATTATAAGTTAGTTACAGACATCTAAGTTTGAGAACGCGTCTTGAAATGTCTACTTTGCGTCTATTTTGTTTTAACAACATTAAGGGCCTGTTTCACCACTTCTGGGTAAGTTCTTGTTAGCTTATCCGACAGATAGTTTGACATATTTTGTATGAAATTATGACAAAATATCTGTCGGATAAGCTAACCAGAACTTATTTAGAATTGGTGAAACAGGCCCTTAATGTTGAAGGATACAATAAGCATAAGAATTATGCTCACGACTATAGCGGACGGACGTAAAGCGTCAATTATCGTCCCGCTGCGCTAAACGAAGTTGTCGCTTTCACCTCCGTCGAGAAGAAAAATAGTATACTAACCTCGGACAGTAAATAAGAAAGCCTCAGATCACATGTTTGTTGCAGCACAACTTCGTTTAGCGCAGCGGTGTGTAATCTACTAATTTAATTCTGTTTTTTCTCATGTGTGAAAATGTCAACTGTCTAACTATCACGGTTCATGAGATACAGCCAGAGGGCCTACCATGGGTTTACCCTGTACTTTACTACTGCTGTTACGTCGCCAATTCGTATGACAGAAATTAGTTCCCAACGTAACCACTAGGAGCGCTGTACGAAATTCAATACAAAATTAGTGACGTGTCTACAGTAGTAAAGTACGGTGAAAACACATTAGACCTACTGGTGACATTAGGTACAAAAAATTCATGAGTAGGTATATTGCTTTGTAGTAATGAATTTATATGCAGGTAAAAAATCTCCGCCATAACTAAAATAAATTTCAACGGAAACGATGTTAATTTTTGAGTTATTTGAACCGATAAATACGATTGCATAGCATTGCACTCTTATTTCACGAAAGCTTTTTGTAAATAAATTGCTGATTCTACGATTCTACGAAATTATTTACGAAACGTGATTTTTTTTATTTGTGTGATCGTGTATAATTATTTCCTAATAAACTATTAAACTATAATTATTACAGCCGGGAGCAAATTTTTATAATTATTTCTTCTACTTACCATCGGTAAAGAGATTGGTCAACCAGCTTTTCAATTTCAAATATTTATCGCCAAGGGTGTGCCGGACGTATCGGGGGTTGAGTACGTCACTCTGGGGGGGTCTCATCGTGCACCCTGTAAAAGTAATTATACAGGGTGTAAAATTAAATGCGTTACATATCAAACCGGGTAATTCACACCATCAAACTGAACCACTTTTACTACGGAACCGACACAAAAGTCGAGTGACATCGGCTACTTCGTACATTTAGTTCGAGTGGCGACTCGACCCAAATGTATGGAGCAACTGATTTTGTTTGAACTGACGCGACGCTCTGTTTTAAGTTTTGGTCCCATTTTAAAAGTTGTCTGGAGCACACCCTCAAGTATATACGAACGGCGACAGATGAACCTACCCATAGTTGGACCTTATGTCCATGAACATAGAGTTCAACTATGGGCAGGTTGATCTGTCGCCGTGTGTACTCATTTTATATCGTACATGTATACGTCGTATTTTAGGTTCGGGGAAAAGGACGTAACCGACCTGATTCGTTAAAATGTATTATTTCTGTTGAAGGTTGATTACTAAGCCTATAGTAAGACTTTTTCAGAAAATGTTATTTTTATAACAAGCTCAGAAATATAACGAAGCTACGAGAACTAAGTATTACAGTTTATTGGAAAGCAAAGATTCTCTGTTTAAATCTTTGCCTGTCCCTTGTACGAGTATTTGTGTAGTATAATAACATTGTCCTTCAAAGCTTACTTACAGTTCAATTCAGTAATAACTTAAGTTTTATTTTGCGTCAAAATATTTATTACAAAATAATATTTTGAAGCACAATTTGTTCTTTGTTTTAAACATAAAGCCCTGTCGATATTGGAACGTCTATTGTTAGGAATAAATAGTAGAAGCAGAAAATTTAAAATTTACTGGGAGTCGGACCGGCAGTTTTATTATCAGAAAGTTTGACATATTTTGTATGAAAAATAAGCAGCCCGCACCATCTGCGGACGTTTTCAATTTGGCCACAAATCTGATTGCAAGCACTGAGCGTACGTACGACCAGGTGGAGCTCGAGTCAGAGAATTACCGCATGAAAAAAGGCTCAAGGATTTCTTCTTTGCACTTTCCCGCTTTATGCACTCTGGGTCGGCACTTCTAATTATGCGGCGCCAGGACAATCTCTGTTCTGGGTCGTGCTTGGTCACGCTGGTCCACCAGATGTCAGGAGACTGTTCACTACCGCTTTTATGTTCAGGCGGGCGTAGAGCTGTACCACATGTTTTTCGTCTCTTCGCATCACGTGGGCTCCCTGAGGTGGCTTTCGGTGAGTTTCTCTGTTATGGGGGCGTATTTGAAACTGCCACGATTACGTTCATTTTGGACTATGTCCAGGCTCGTCATTCCTCGAGACCATCTCAGCATTTTCATCTCGGTGGTATGAAGCTTTTGCACATGTGTCTTCTTTACTGGCCAACGTTCTGCCCTGTACAACATCCAATATAAACCTTGCTCTTTGTTCGAACCTATCTATTTTCTGCGGTACCTATCAATTTTCTCTATGTCTGAGATTTTAAACGCATCGTTTACATTCTATGCTTTCGATGAGAATTATTACGCTCTGCGGGGTCTAATATGTCCACTTCTGCTTTAATTCGTTTGGAACTCTATTTTAAAACGATTGAATTTTAAATCGACTTTTAGTAATCAGGCGATTTGGCGAATTGGAGATCGCAGAGAACTTTTTTATTTTGTACTTACAGCAATCCAAAGATAGTAAACAAAGGTGTTTCACAAATAAAGATGAATTTTTTTTTATTTATTTATTTTATATAAAGGAAAATACAGTCACAATGATACTTGGTGTCATTAAAACATTACAATGTTTGTATTGACACTGCACACTCGTCTTAATAAAAATACATCATAAAGTAGTTGGTACACTTATTCTACAGTTACACCGTAATACATAGTAGTACTTATCATATTTATTATTTTTACATGGTTACGTGATACTTGCTAGGCACACTAGCCGGCTGTGTCGTCGTCAGGTTGTCCAGAAGTGCTATTTTTGAATCGTGAGATTTAAAATCAAAATCATGATCGAATGATGCATAATCTCCATGTCAGTTCAGTATTTTCTACTGCTGATACGACCGTGCGACTTTCAACAATTGCACTCCAAACAACACACACCAACGCAGTGGTACGAGCCATATCCATATAATGTATATATATAATGCGTTTGCACTAGTGACAGTGATGCGCCTTGTTTACCTAACCAGTTCTGGCGAAGCGCAAATACAGGTTGCTCCCTCTTAGTGATAAATAGGTAAGTGATTATAATTTTACAAGTTGTACGCGGAGGACGCGGGAGGTAGGTCCGCTAACTACACTGAACCATATGTTTCTTTAGTACGTTTTTAATGTTCTTTAAATTGAGTTTCTTGGTTATTTCTGTGGGCAAGTTGTTTAGAAGTCTAGGTATCATAAAAGATGTGGTTCGTTGCCCGTATGTATTTCTCGCGGGTGGAGTTATTAGGTGCTTGTTGGTAACACTTCTCGTGTTTTTGGTGTGATGCACGGGAATCCTTAGCTCTTCGCGATGATATTGTTCTACTAGCAGCGCGTACTGCACTTTCTGATTGACAGGTATCAACTCACAGTTTTTGAACAGATCATGGTAGTTGTCCGAGTATTTTCGTTTGATATTTGGCGGTACAATTTGTTTAATGAGTCTCAACTGTAGTGTGTAGATCTTGTCTAGATAAGTCTTGTACGTTCGACCGTAGCTCGAGAGACCGTAAGATATAATTGATTCTCCTAATGCAACATACAAACTTCTAAGAACACTGTATGGCACTTTATATTTAATAATGTGAAATTTCGCTAGTATTGCTCTGAGCTTATTTACTACACTGTCTATATGCGGTCCCCAGCAAAGCCGATCGTCTATAATGAGTCCCAGGTAAGTCTGCTGTTTTACCTGTTCAATGGCCTCACAGTCACAAGATGAACTACTTCCTGCATGAAGGCATCCATGGGTATGAGCTATTAGCTTGACTTGCTGTTTGGGTTTGTTGTGACAGGAGTGAATATTCAGCAGCTTAGTTTTGTGTGCGTTGATCACCAGACCTACATCATGAGACCATTTACAGAGGAGGGTGAAGTCTTCGTTGAGCCTCTTCTCTGCCGCTTCCAAATCGCGATCAGCCGATACCAGACAGGTGTCGTCAGCAAATTGGTACAGTGAGCATTGCTTGATTCGATTTCTGACGTCATTAACATACGTCAGGTAGTGTGTAGGACCGAGTACGGACCCCTGCGCTGTTCCTTCTGTCATCTGCATCTCATCACTGAACGCATTTCTAATTTTTACTATATTAGTCCGGTCGCACAAATAGTTTTTACACCAATTGAGTAATGGTCCTCGGATTCCGGAGTGTTCCATTTTATCAGCTAGCGTCTCGTGTCTCAACGTGTCGAATGCCTTGCTGTAATCAATGAACACTACCAACACCTGCCTTTTTTCATGAAGATGTTCGTTTATTTCATCTGTAAACTTTGACAAAAGCATAGAAGTACTCCTTTTTGGGCGGAAACCATACTGTTCATCATTCAGGATCGTATTCGTTTCATAGAAGGAGCTAATTAGACCACATATATACTTTTCTATTATTTTATTCACCGATGATAGGATAGTTATAGGTCGGAAGTTCTCGTACACGTCGTGTTTTCCTTTTTTGAAGATAGGCCTTACTATTCCTTTTTTTAGGTTTTGTGGATATAAACCTGTGCGTACACTAGTGTTTATAAGATTCGTTATTGCGGTAACGATTTTATCAGATATTAATTTAAGATCAGATATTCGAATTTTATCAAAACCGGGACATTTATTTGAATTAATAGATTTAATAATCTTTTTTACTGAATTATTTGAAGCCTTTTTAAAGTAAATTGACTTATCTGCCTGATTTTCATAAGAAACTTTGTCTAGTAATGGGTTACGACAGGTAGGTATTATAGATTTTACACTGCGACTGAATTCTTGTGCGAAATTATTAGCAATGGTACTTTCCTCGCAGTGGTTGAACGCTTTCATGATGACGTCATCCAACGATCTTTTTATTCTTCCAGAGATTTTGTTGAGGATTTCCCATAGTTCTTTTGGTTTATTTACATTTTCATTAATTTTGTTAATGTAGAACATATTTCTAGAGCGTGCTATTAGCTTGTTAGTTTTATTTCTTTGTTTGTTATAGTTTAATTTTAGTACTAAATTATTTGTATCCTTTTTCCATTCAACTAGGTATTGGTCTCTTAATGAACACTCCCTATTTATCTTATTTGTTACCCATTTTTCACTGTTTCTTTTGGCTGACACTTTGATGTTCTCTTTAGACTTCGCGTATGATTTTTCAAAATTATCCAAAATGAAATTATAGATATCGCTGGGTGACGTCATATGATTCGTTGCATCCCAATTTACCTCTTCTAGCTCCCGAAGCAGCACCTGATTGTTGTACCTAGTGACGACGATAGGAGCATCCTGTATATGCGTCAGCCCGGAGCACGTCAAGACTATCATGCGGTGATCGGCCAGAGTGGTCCCGAGCGCGGCGGAGCAAAGATCCCCTGTTTTAAATCGACAGAAAATGTGATCAATACAACTTTTAGTAGTTTCTCCGTCCCTTAATTCTATTCTAGTGTAGTCAGTTATTCCACATATTAATCCCTGCTCCGCCAGTGCGTTCAGGTACCTCTCCCTGGTGCCGTTGCTATCACGAATGTCAATATTGCAATCGCCTATTAATACAAAGTGTTTACATTTAGAGTTTTTAGACATATATTCGGTTAATTGTTTTATAAACTTGTGTTTATTAGTGCTTGGTGGTCTGTACAGTGCACACAGGCCTATCTCGTTGTTATTTATCAGGATTGTACCATTGATAGATTCACACTGAGAAATTTTTGTGTTTATTGCGTTAAATTTGTGTTTCGAGTTAATATAAACAATTATACCACCCCCTTTTTTGTGTTTTCTTAGGTTTGTGTGCATTGTATAGCCATCGATATTGAATAATGAGCTGACTGTAGATGATATGCCTGCCTCTGTTATAACAATAACATCCAGGAGATTTCTCCTCTGATTAATGCATTGTAACAGGTTTGAGAAGTTCTTGATCATAGATCTTATATTAATGTGGATTAAATTTACGGTTTTTTGCAGTTTGGGTAAGTGATCAAAGTAAGAATTTAAGTCTGTGATACCAAAAAATTCATTTATCTGATTTGTGTGTAGGTTAGCCATTTAACAAGAAATTAAAATACTAGAAATAATACAAAATAAAAAGAGGTACTTAAATGAGCTTAAGAAAGTAGTTTTTTAACGTCTGCTTCATTCCTTATGATGCTTACGTCGCTTTGTCCTTCTTTACGCGCCAGTATTCTTCCGTTCTTGGTTCATACGTATTTGTAACCGGCATCGTGGAGTTCCTTCTTAGCATACCAGAGCAGCCCTTTGTTAAAATGTGTTAGAGCCCTTCTAATGTTGATCTTGTCAGATGCGATATCGGTTGAAGTATTTGGGAGCAGATCTTGAACAATGATGTCAGTACCGCGTGCCGCCTGCATCCAGTTCGCCTGTTCTGCTTCATTTAAGAGTTTCAGGGATAGGGGGACAGGTTTGCCAACACGACCCGGCATCCTTTTAATCGATTTAATATTTTGGTCGTTTACCTTCAATTTCTTCGCTAGGTTTATCGCAATTTGGGTGATGTTTTCGTTTTCCAAGTAAGGGACCCCAACGACTTCGATACTTTTAGATAAGCGTGATTGCTCCGATTCGTTTTGACGCTGTTCTAAGGCACCTATGCGGGTTTCTAAGTTCTTGTTCTTGTTAGTTAAGTTTAGGTTGGCTTGTTCCAAGTTCTTAACTTTAGCCTTGAGTTCCTTGTTGTCCTCTTCAAAATCATCTATTTTATCATTGAAGTAAGAGATGGAAGCAGTCAGCTCTCCAATCTCCCTTTTTATCGCTCGTTCTACATCTTTAGAAATATCACTTAGTAGTTTCTTGATGTCAATGGGACCGTTACTTGGTTTTTTCTTTCCATCTTTAGCACTTTCATCTTGCTCATCTTCTTCTTCCTCATCTTCAGGTATAATGATGGATTTTCGTGGAGGCGTAGATTGTTTACAATCATCACAGGTCCAATCAAGGCTAGTTGCATTGCGAAGAGCAGCGATTTGTTTTGGCGTCAGACCTGAGCATTGGTTACTAGCGTGAACAATTTTGTCACACTTACTGCATTCCAATCCAGGCGCACGTTTAGTTATCGACTTATCGCAAATATCACATTTAGACAAGTTTGATCTCGGCATTTTTATTTTCCTTTCACTAAATATCAATTTTATATATTTTTGTCGGTATTTGAAAATCGCGATTAGTAGTTTACACGTACAACCACTACTGAGAAACGTCAGACGACGAGAATGATTGATTGATTTGATTGGCGATTATGACAGGATATTGTTTGCGTTGAAACTTTAGGAAAATAATTACGTTTGCAGTCATTATCAGACTTCCAAATTAATTATTTACTTACATACACTACTCAACTAGAACTATAAGGTTAAAATAATAATTCTAGGACTTTACCTATGTAGCACGGCCGAACGACGTTGACGGTCTGTGGGGCGCAAGTGACATTTCTTGGTAAATGTTGACATCGTCGGCATCGCGCGCGCCTTTCTGACAGAGTTCAGTTCAGGTTTTCTTCTTGGCGCCCCGAAGGGGCCGCGCGGAGACAGCGTCTAGGCGATGGCCTCCTGACTGTGGTTTCTATCGCCAACCGCTGCGCTGCGGCCGGGTTATTGTGGGTGGCACCTGCTAGCGCCTTGCAGTACTCAGTGTGACTGCCGGCCGACAGTGTGGTCGACCAAGGGGGTCGTTTGGCTGCGGAGTGGCTCACGATCTTAACAGTTCTCTGACAGATTCCTCACAATGTTATGTTTTGTACACTTATGGCAGTAGTACAACCAGTGCACTCTGTGTAGATGCGTGGGCGATGGGCGTGGGCCCGAGCGGCGTGGCGCTGCAGGCGTCGCCGGCGCGGGGGACCCTCGCGGGGGGCGCGGAGGCGGGCCTCACCCTGCGCGTGTACGCGGACTGCTGGGGCGTCTACCAAGACCAGATACTGATACAGGTGAGTAGAGGAATCGTATGTCCGGTATACGGTATGCAACCCACCGTGGGGTCTAAAACGGTCGAGGAAAGGAAACGAAAAACAAAAATTTTGCTGTTCCATACTAAACTGCAATGCCTACTCGACTCAAACGTATGCAACAGCAGATTTTTTTTTTGCTCCGATTGGTTTGCTCCCATAGTAAAAGTTGTTCAGTTTGATTTCTAATGATATCAATTTCACCCTGTAGATAATTACAATACTCCCAAAGGAGGAAACTAAATGTATAATAAACTATGCTATCATTCCGACCAGGCTTCACATTACGACACGTATTAACTCAGTACAACTCATAATAAAGCAACACGTTATTATCAAAGTATAACATAACAGCACAACTCTACCCACCACGCGCTAGTGATGCGCCACAGTCGATAGCTGACCCTGTCGATTAATGTTTATAGCACCGAATATTCAATAGAATATAGTCCTACATACAGAACGGCCACTCCCCGCCCCCTTCTGACTTCAGATACCCCTCACACTTTCTGGGAACACATTAGGGAAGCCGAGCAAGGAAATGCAGTCAGGCGCGCACCCGTAGTATTTGACTACATAAAATTTTAACTTTTCAGTGCTAAAAAAACGTTGAAAAATAACACAAAATTCACATTTTCAGTAATTTTGTAGCTCAAATACTATTTTAAATAACAGAATGAACACTAAGGGTATCCAAATATAGATGACGAAATACAAACAGCTCTTTCAGCCCTATACACAATGTGATGGACAGTTTGCAAAAAGTGCGCATGTCCAGATGCCATTACGAAAATAAATCTATAGGGTGTAAAAAAACCTCCTAGTAATACTTAAATGATGGCTGCTTCAGACCATCAAACTGAAGAAATTTCACTATGGACGAATCGCGAAAAAAAATCACCGGTCCCGTACATTTTAGTCGAGTCGGTACAGTTCGTATGAGACAGCTGAATTCTTTTCGCGATTTCGAACTTGGTTCTTTACTGAAAGTTGTTCAGTTTCATGGGCTGAAGCACCCCTTAAGTATTACTAGGGTGTTTTGTTACACCCTGTATAGAGTGCCGGACCTGTGCCTCAGTAATAACGTACAGTAAATATACTGTTTGATCACAACACTAGTTCGGTCTACGCACGGAGCGGAGCGGAGGTCGTAACAGTAATTATGAGATGTTTGTGCGCAATGATCGCGCTATTAGTGGGTTCTAACGGCCGAACTTGTCGGGGCCGGCGCGGGTGAGTTAGCCCCGTGCCTGACCCTAGCCGTTCATCACACTAATAATTAATAAACATTGCTGTAAAGCTGCGCGTTCATTGGTTCCCAGCGGACGCAACGCACGTACGGTTTGCGAGCCGTGCGTGCGTGGAAGCGGTATCTCTTGGATAAGTTATATGTCAAGATACAAAGTCGAAGCTTCGAAAGCGTCGAAAAAAATTGGAACCAGCACTTGCCTCTAAACCCTATGCACAGACATAATTTGTGTGACGCCTTACGCAAACTTTCCTAAGAAAGTTGGCCCCTTTTGTTTTATACGGTAGTCACGCGACTCATTCCAGACATATAATTTTTTTAGCGGCATCTATACAAACCAAGAAATCTTTATAAACAAATATCTTCAGAGTTACGTGGTTATTAATTAAGCTAAAGTTACTCATTTTTTTCCCCTCCGGACGGAAAGCGTCAATTTTCGTCCCGCTTCGCTAAATGAAGTCCTCTTACTTTCCTGCCCACGATATGTAATCTACTCCTACTATAAATGGTTCTTAACTTGAACTTAAATCTCTTTCACATTGTTGTAGGTAGTTTTACAAAAGCAAATAAATTATTATATCTGACATTCCAACTATAACATTCCATTATATGTTTGGTGGATAAAATACAGTTTATACGAGTAGTACAAACAAATACGCTATAAACATAAACATGAAATGTTTGCTATCGAAATATTTCCTAGTTTTAACTAGAAAACTATTCTGTTTTGTGTGACTATAGTTATAAAATCCAAGTTAAACAAACTACGAACGAGGTTAATATGAAGTTTGTCCCAAAAGTACCCTTCATAATACAGTTTTCGAGAGTTTCGCGGTTATTATTTAATCCAGAATTAAACATTAAACGCGGTAAGAACCCGTTAAAATGTGTAATTCTACCTTCAACGTGTTCTTAAATTTATTTTAAAACTAGCATTGCCCACGACTTCGTCTGACAATAATAATTAGCGAAAAAGCATTTCTTAGTACATCCCTACATTTTCCTTAGAATCATCATCATCATATCAGCCGATAAACGTCCACTGCTGGACATGGACCTCCCCAAAAATGGGGGGATTTGCCATAATCGCCACGCTTGGCAGGCGGGTTGGCGATCGCAGTTGGATTGAATGTGTGTACTCAGAGGATGCTGCTGCCCATCCTCCGGTAGATCCCTTAGTCGCCTTTTACGACACCCACGGGAGGAAATGGGATGGTGCTACTCTTAGAATCTAATTATATTCTTAATTATATATCTTTCCTTAGAATATAATTTTATTTATTTCATGTTTCTATCTTCAGTGGTTAAGGCTGCGCATTGTCTGTTAGTCAGTCAGTTAGTCCCATAACTGTTTTATAAGTAAGTACGAGTATAATAATAACGATTACTTTACGTGCCTTATACATATGGAGGCGCTTAAGGTGGTTGCAGATTTTAATTCAAAACTTTGTCGTAGAACAATCGTAGACGGTATTTAATAAAATAAATGCTTAACACAGGGGTTCCCAAAGTGTGTGCCATGGCGTCCCAGGGCGCCGTGAAAAGCAAGCAGGGGCACCGCGACTTGTCACTGAAAGTCACACCTTTTGTATTTTCATAGTTTTCTGTCAATTATAGTAGATTACACACCGAGGGCAGGAAAGTAAGAAAGGCCTCAAATCTCACGAAATGTGATCTGGCGTGCGATTTTTGAATCTCTTTCGGTGAGCTCAGCAGTTGAAAATGTCAAAATTACTATGAAGATATGCATCTTTCTACTGCTGATTTGACTTTCAAAAATCATACTCCAGGAGTGCGATTTTTTAAAGTCAAATAAGCAGTAGAAATATGCATTGCGTATCTCAATAGTAATTTTGATTCTTTCAAATGCTGAGCTCACCGAATGAGATTCAAAAATAGCTCTCCAGAACGTGATCTGATGCTTTCTTAATTACTGTCCGAGGTTAGTATACTATTTTTCTCCTCGAAGGAGGTGGAAACTTCTTTTAGCGCAGCGGGACGAAAATTGACGCTTTCCGTCCGGAGGGGAGAAAATTGTGCCATAGAGTTGTAATAGTTTGGGAACCCCTGGTTTAACATATGGAAAAATTGCTTAGAAAATCTAGATTTACAACATTTACAATTTATAATATAATTACGAAGATAATTATAATAAGGCTTTGGAATTTTGTATGAAAAATTCTAAGTCTGATCATAAGCTTTTAAACACAAACAGATCAGTCAAAGTCAGTCCAGTTGTTTTTGTGTGATGCTTGAAGAACAAACAGAAAGTAAAAAAAATCTACAAATCTGTTTTTTAACCTAAATAATTTATCATCAAAAGTTTTACCTGACTTCGTCAGAAGGATGTTTGATGTTTTTTTGTAAAATATCTTCAACTTATAGACACACTTCTGTTAAAGTTTTGTAATAGTGTAGAGTTAAAAACAGACGTATAAAAAAGTACTCCAAGTTAATGTAATTGATAAAAAGAAGCTACAGACCTCTATTCGCCTTTGTTCTTGTGCAAAGGCAGGGTTGCTGGTCGGTCGCTCAGGAAACTTCATTTTTTTAGGGTTCCGTACCCAAAGGCCTTTGGGTATTGGGCCTTAAAAAAGTGTCAGCATATTAAGAATGTGTATGAATACCCTGTATAGTGTATACGCCTCGCTCTCGCTGTCGCTGAGCTGTACGGTCTCGCTGAGCCGATCTAATTTGGCTAGCGCTTAACTGTGAGTTTAAGCAGCTATTGAATTGTGGATAATTCTTAAAGCAAGATATTATTATATCAAACCAGGAAAAACGCATAATCTCTAAACTATCCACTAGGTATGTAAGTATGTATGTACGTATGTTTAGCAGCATGTCCCGAGTTGTGAATAGTTTCCTTTGTAACGCTGACTGCCTTTAATTAATGTTCTTGCGCAACTATTTGAGGAGCTCTCGTCTTTGCCTTATGTTGACTGGAGCTCGAATAGGTCCTATATAGGTCCTCTAGGTCCGGTCCTATATATATATAGGTCCTCTAGGTCCGGGGACAGATGGCCGGGAAATACGATTAAATCTCAGAATTTTATGTCTGGTCGTGTAAGGTGAGAAAATTCTGTGACAACCCACTTATTTAGAAAATGTTTGTTGATTATTTCTAAGCGTTTCTAATGACAGTCTCCTACTATGACGTAAAGGTGTGTATATTGCAGTAGTATGGTTAACAGCATTGGGCTCTTGACACGGAGATCATGGGTTCGATTCCCACGTCTAGTGATATGTCACTTTCTCGCCCTTTGTAATTGTCTAATAAGCTGTTTTCATTTCTATAGAAATGAAAACAGCTTATTAGACTTACTTACTTAGCTTATTACAGGCTGTTAGGAAAAGTATCATTATGTCTCATACTAAACTCCAATACTTACTCGACTCAAATGTATGTAACAGCAGATTTTTTTTCGCCCTGATTGGTTTGCTTCTATAGTAAAAGTTGTTCAGTTTGATGGGTAGAGTATGTGGTTTAAAGGTAAAAAATATTTTTCCTTTGTATTTCCGTGTGTACAATAAAGTGTTAAAATAAGTAAAGTAACTAGTAATCCGTGGTACCGAACTCTTTCTTATACTGTGGTTTGTTGCAGATAGAGCACCTGGAGCCGATAGTGGTGGACGTATGGGTGGAGGCGGTGGGCTCGCCGCTGCAGCTGGCGCTCGCGCCGGACCACGGCCGGGACCACGGCCACGGCCACGGAAGCGGCGAGCGAGGCGAGGACTCGCCCACCATGTGGTATAACTACTACTTTATGCTATCATCAGACTGTTGATGCAACAGTTCAAGTTTCACTGTTTGTTTCTTTTTATTTTAAAGTACGAATTGTCTTCGGAAATGCATTTCCCTAATCTAAATAAAATAAAAAAAATAGCGTCGGGCATAGACTAGATACACGCCAAAAAAACTACGGTTGTGAGTTTTTATTCAAAACTTTCAATCAACTTTTTAAGCAATTTAGGTACCGTAACCGTTATTTATTATTATTATCTTTGATTAATTATATGTCAAGACAGAACCTGACGCTTCTAACGTACAAAAACGACCCGACCCGTTCGTAGTTTCGACTGTCTATCTTGACACACGAGTTATTTATCAAGGATTACCTACTTAATATAATAATAAGTGTGTGAGCTATCGGACGCTCGACGGATTAACAACTCTGTTTCGAACGTTCGTCGGTCTAACTACTGAGGATGCTCCTTGGTGGAGCGAAACACGTGTAGAGTAGAAATTATTTGGTGGGCGGGTTGTATTGCATAACTTAATAGCGGAGGTCTCGACACAATCGTGTCATCTACCTGTTACTATAATAATGATAAGATGCAACAATGACCGGTGTTGCCCCCGCGCAGGATGTCCCGGTCGGACCCGGTGCGCTCGGTGCGCGTGCGCAACGCGTCGCGCGCGGACCTGCGCGTGCTGCCCTACCTGCTGCGCGACCACGACGTCGACGGTACGTCTACCCTACACACTTACTCACTCTACTCTACAGGGTTACAATCAAATGTCTAGCTAATATTTTCAGGGCTGGCTCAGACCATCAAACTGAACAATTAATTAAAACTTATTACTTTTAATTATTTTATGATGTATTATATGACTGTATAGATTGTCAATTGTTAAATAAATGTACATAAAGTTGTAGTTATTATAGGTTGATGTCCTTTTACACTTTTAAATTGTCAACATTGATTGTGTTTCAAGCTATATTTATTATAATTTTAATAATGCATGCATGATTATAAATTCTATAAAAATTGTCCAATTGAATGCCGTGGTTACTTATAAGTGAGGTTGCACCTGCCTATTGTAATAGCTTTAGAACTGTGATTGTATCTGTGTTAATGTTAACTTTGTTAGTAATCCTAAATCTGAATAAATAAATAAATAAACAACTTTTACTATGGGATAAAATAGATATATCAAAAAAAAAATATAGAATAAAATAAATAAATAAAGTATGCTCTGCATTGTATGGAACAGCAGATTTTTTTTTTCGATTTCAGTTTTGCTCCCACAGTAAAAGTTGTTCAGTTTGATGGTCTAGCTAAGACCCTAGCTTAAGACTCTAACTAAACCACCCCTTAAAAATGTTTATTTGTATTTTTTAACACCTTGTATAGTGACTAAAATTATGATTAAAATACAACAAACAACTTAAGTAGAAAAAAAAAAAAAAAAGTAAATTGGTTAGGAATTAGAGCCTTCGAGTCGTAGCGGTTCTATCTACTTAATTACTTTCACTATGGAGCCAAAGTCGAAATCGCGAAAATAAAATCAGCTGTCCCTTTACATTTGAGTCGAGTCTGTACCTAATGCAGTTTTGTATGAAACAGCTGGTTTTTTTTGCCATTTCAAAATTGTTTAATTTGATGGTCTGAAGCACACCCTTTAAATGTTTATTTGTATTTTTGTAACACCTTGTATTATATAACGATCGATGACTACTAATAGTACTTAGTTCTCTTTTGTAGCGTATCTTGGGCATTACAATTATTACAGTTCCAAAATTTTGTTAATATTTATTTATTTAAAACAATCAAGACAAAAATATACATAACCGTTAACCTAAGGAACAAGCAAAAAAAAGGGAAATAAAACTAATACTATAAATAAAACATTCTTCTAAATTACCGCCACTTGACGGCAAGGTGCCCTGGAGGCTGGCAGCGTTGCCTCTTTGTATGGCCAGACTAATTCGCTGGCCGAGGTACCTGCCAGCCCTCTGGTCACCCGAGACCTCGATTATATTTTGTTCTTGGTAATAATATCCACCTTATTTAATTTCAATTTAATACTTCAGTTTATTTAGAGCGCTCGGCCGGTCCTATAGAGGCTGTCTAAAGGGCACTAAACTGAACGACAAAATAATTACTTACCTATTCGTTCCATTAATTAAATTTCAAAGTCTCATATTGCACGAATTTCAATTTCGAAGTAAATTGAAAAGGACGACGACGCTTTCGCAGAAAATTAAACGGCCAAGTTATTTTCCGAAACAAGTAGGTAATTTGGTATGGAACAAATATTATAGCTGTCAACCTTCCTCTCAGATTTTATTGTTATTGTCGAAGCGAAAGAGGAGGTTTCATAAAGTAGAGAAGCGAGTGTCTTTCTGCCCTCTCCCCCTCCCCCGCACCGCATTCCGCTCCCCGCCCCTCTATGTAACTTTCTGCTCCATTACCTTTATAAAAATGTATGTTCTATAATATGAAACAACAAATCTAAGCTTACGATTCTGCTTCATAATAACATGTTTAAGAATAGCACAACTTTTTATTGGGTATATAATGTATACATTTCATGCACTAGGTTTAGGTATATTTGTAACACCACTGGCTTTTTGGTGAAGGAAAGCATCGTGAGGAAACCTGCATACTTTAATTTTGAGGCATGTATTGTACCCACTGTCCATTTTAAGTGGCGACGGGCTTAGATCAAAGACGGGCTTCTACGTGTTGGCTTCGGCCCCACGCACGCCTCCCAAAGGTCCGGGACACTTAGTCCCGAGATAAGATAATTTTCAGATATGGTGTCTATAGAATTTGTTAGATAAAGATAAAGATAAACATGATAAAAGAACACACATATTTATTATGTATGCATTATAGTCATGCAACATGCATTATGTATGAGAAAACAGTTTTCGCGACTGGGTGCACAGATTGCATCCGATCGCCGCAATGAATAATGATAGTGGAAAAGTTTTGGAAAAGCACATCAATTTATTACTGCCAACGTTCCGGGAGAGGATTCAAAAGTACAGTTTAATGTGGGCAAGCGGAGTCGGGGGTGATTTATTTACTTACCAACTATCTGCTATTTATTTAGAGGCTTGCCTAATGTATCTTTCATGTATGTTTAGAAAGTTAAAATATGTAACACCCTGTCTTTTCTGTAAAGGAAAAAACAGATAACCGACGACGCGTATGTTGTGTGACAGTCCATTTAAACTCAAACTCAAAATATTTTATTCAAAATAATATCACATGGATAGCTTTCTGACATCATTTTTGACTCTACCACCGCGTCGGAAGGTGTTCCGTTGCAGAGAAGATGCGGTCAGATACTCTACAATACACATCTTTAAAAAAAAAATTACAAAGTACACTTACATATACAATATTGAATTACATAGTGTAACATTATCAAGACCAGACACTTTGGTCATTCATTTAAATCATCGAGTTTATAGTAGCCTTTTTGAGGCCTTGCTTAACATGGGACTTGGACTTTTTGTCAAGCATGTTAAGAATATCTTTCTTTACTGACTTTACTGAGACGACATTAAAAGTAGCGACGGGTTCACTACCTGTCACTCTGAAAGGGTTTGGGAACTGCTAGTGAAATGCGGTTATTCTATAAGTACGTGCTTTGGGTGTAACGTTGCGTTGGCGGATCGCAGGCGGTCGTGAATCGGGTGCTTTCTGACTTGCCACGAATCTTTACCATTTTGGACATACCAGAACCAACTGTGTTTTTGTTCATAAAAAATGTCCTTGAGATCACCTACTCGACGTGTCCAATTGAACAGCATCACAGTTTCAGCTACAACGAGGTGTTGTTTGTCAACAGTGTATCCGCTGCCGTTCCGACTGTACCTTCGTATGTTCGACACACCACCCAAGTACTGCCCATGCGTCGACGCGTTCGACTGTAAGTACTTACAATATTTGGTCAGTTATTTTTATTTTTAATTTGACTTGACGGAAGAAGAGGTTCTGATATCAATCGATGATCGGCAAGACCGACCACGACGGACTGTTGCCATAATATGAATAGATAATAATTGTATACCATCGAAACGAAACTAAAAAAAATATCGGATAAGGGGAGGATTGCAGGATTGCGCTAATTTAAAATATCGAAGTTCAATCCTAATTTCACAACTGGTTGTTAGAGTCTGGGTTTTATTTTCGTACGTAGTCCAATAACGGTTCATCCACCGAATATTTACCGTGATTGCAGCCCATGACTATTATGATGATCGATCAATGATCGACAAGTCTCTCAATAACCGTGTAGTTGTATTATATTAAAGCGAGGTGTGTGTTGTTGCCTCGCAGCGGAGAGTTTCCCGGGCGAGGACTCGACGAGCGCGACGACCGAGGAGCTGGAGCCCGGCACCGGCTTCGGGCTGTACCTCTCCGCAGACCTCGGCATTCCGGACGACACCTACTACACGGTGAGATGAGTCGCGTCTTCAACATTGGAACTGTAGTCTTGCTTACTGCCAAGTCTGTCAAAACAATTACTGCTATCTTCTTTGATTCAATTTGTTGCTGATTCCAAGACAGATAAGATTCATTTACAGATCCGATAGAATATTGTTAGTGTTGCGAAAAATATCTGTTTATTCTGGTTTCAAGCTCGGTATAAAGAATGGACAAAAGTGGGCAGGTTGTATTTGCGTAACATAATACAACTTTGTCTACTGGGTATATTTGCACGCGCTCGCAACAACGCTAGACTCGTGATAAAAGTTGTAATTCATTGCTTTATGGATGAAAATGGCGAACATACGGGTCTAGCGGCGGTTTCCGGCGCGGCGTCCCGTTTGTATGAAACTTATCATCTGGTCCGGCCTCGCCGAGGTAAGACATAGGTGTCATTCATGTGGCGGAGGTCTCGAAACAATCGTGACATCTACCTATTTGCTATTTTGTCATAAGGTTGAGTCAAAGCTCATGTCTCAATAATTTTATTGTACGACTGTATTAAATCGTGGAAGGCTAAGTGAACTCGTTGGTACTGTGTCAGATAACGCCGGGCTGGGTGAGGCTGGCGGCCGGCGCGAGCGCGGAGTGGCGCGTCGAGATGTCGGCGCGCGAGCCCGTGCCGCCGCACACGCTGCTGCTGCGAGCGCTGCCCGTCCTCAACAAGGGGTACGCTCCAGTATTTAGTTTAGTACTTACACGGCTTTGATTCAATTAGAATAGCGGCAGAGAGACCGCACAAATTGAGCCCCCGTCACCTAATTTACTTAGTCGCAATAAGAGCGGCATCGCATGATTGTAATACTTTTTTGATTTCAGGCTGAATAAAGGTCATTGTGTTACCTCTGTGTGCTTTTACTCGTTAGTCGTTGTACAAATCATTCAAAAAGAAAAAACAAATCACTTGGCATTACTTTTCACTCGTAAGTACATGAAAAGCAGATCTCGAATACGGAATGCAAGAATGTCACCTATCTTCCGCGCTATAATTCTAATTTAATCAAAGCTTCACGGTGGATACACGAGTAGTTTCTCGATAAATCAGTGAAGAAGTCAGATGCGATGACTTTATAAGCAGCCACACGGTGTTGGTAAGTATAAAAGGATTAGTCGTCTCGTCAAATAGTGAACTGGTGTTATTGTAAGCTGAATTCCAAACAAACATATTAAAAAATAGCCGAGACACCGAGTTTTGGTACTGATGACGTTTAAAACTGATAAGTCATTGGGATTGTGATTTAAGCTTGTCTTTGTTTTAGGATAGATGTGGTGATTGATAGGTAGTCTTTCGTTTATTACAATGTTGATATTAGCCAAATACAATACTTATTCCTCAGTCGTCTGAGTATATTCTAAGCTGGGAATCATACAACAGAAAAAGGTAGAGGTTATTCCATTAAATAAATGACAAAGAGTGACAACAGTTAATAAATCATAGTTAACTTGATAAATGTATTCCGAGACTCTGGGACAGCTTCATCAGCTACTTTTTGTCATTTTAGTTTTCAACATTATCGTTTAAACTTTGTTATAATAAATTATTATAATAATGTTGTGTTAGCGTCGAAATAAAATATATGCGAGAGACGTTCTCTTGCCGGTGGAGTATTCGCCACTCTTGTTTGTTTTCCGCTAGTGTCTTGAGTTCTTGGTACGACACGACATCAACCTTTTCCTTCACTTGGCCTAGATAATCGACGTTTCATTACATGGTATGATATATTATAGCCCAGATCAGATTTTTTGTCAGTAATGTAGTCATCGAGTTTTATAGGTTCTTTTGAAGAGGACTTGGATAGTAGACGTAGGGTAGAGAGATGAGGTACATTCAAGATGACCTCCGCTACCATAATATAACGCGCATACAATACCTCATGAAATGATGACTCTTGAACTAAACTAAACCTGAGGCATCGTCCTAATTGACCATCACTCGCTCGAGCGTGCCATGCGACGATCGCACGATGTGCGCGAATACATTGATGCTCGCGTGATCGCACGAGCGTTATATTAGGACTTGAGGACATTCAATAGTAACACAACATAAGATACATAATTAAGACGCTGTTATCCCGTCGAGGCCGTTTTTTGAACACGAACGACAGTGTTTTAAACTGTGTTTTAAAGTCTGAAATTGAATTATGTCTTATTTAAGGATTGGGCGGATGGGCGACTGTTCTCAATTACACGATTAGATTAAGTTTACTAGATAGAAAAACATCCCAAAGTTACCACTTTTTGTTATGTTTTTTCAATACTATGATTAAACTACTGATATTTAACTTGTTATTCTTGTACTTAACTAAATAAATTAAATATTTCTAGTGAACTCAGAAGAATTTTTAGCTTAGAAACTCCCATGAGCAAAGATATTGACGAAAAACACGTTTTTTTGCGATCCTGCTTTCAATTGGAGCGGGATGACTAATTGTAAACTTATGCTTGCAAGAAAGAGACGCTTGCACTGCACTGGGATAACCTAGCCTTAAGTATGTATGTTTGAACGCACGAACTTGCTATCAGTGCGATGATTGATCGCATCGCACGCCCGAGCGAGTGATGGCCAATTAGGAAGATGTCTAACAAAATTTGGTGATTCAAATGGTTTTTTCTGTAGAGAGTCGTGGTGGCGACCGGAGCCCCGAGGCGCGCGCGTGCAGCTGGTGGTGGCTGCGAGAAGCGGAGAGCTGCGCGTGCCGGCGCGCGACCTGCTCGTGCGGCTCTGCGCCCTCGACCTGCCGACCGGCGAGCTGCTCAGGTACTTACACAGCTGCGCGTGCCGGGGCGCGACCTGCTCGTGCGGCTCTGCGCCCTCGACCTGCCGACCGGCGAGCTGCTCAGGTACTTACACAGCTGCGCGTGCCGGGGCGCGACCTGCTCGTGCGGCTCTGCGCCCTCGACCTGCCGACCGGCGAGCTGCTCAGGTACTTACACAGCTGCGCGTGCCGGGGCGCGACCTGCTCGTGCGGCTCTGCGCCCTCGACCTGCCGACCGGCGAGCTGCTCAGGTACTTACACAGCTGCGCGTGCCGGGGCGCGACCTGCTCGTGCGGCTCTGCGCCCTCGACCTGCCGACCGGCGAGCTGCTCAGGTACTTACACAGCTGCGCGTGCCGGGGCGCGACCTGCTCGTGCGGCTCTGCGCCCTCGACCTGCCGACCGGCGAGCTGCTCAGGTACTTACACAGCTGCGCGTGCCGGGGCGCGACCTGCTCGTGCGGCTCTGCGCCCTCGACCTGCCGACCGGCGAGCTGCTCAGGTACTTACACAGCTGCGCGTGCCGGCGCGCGACCTGCTCGTGCGGCTCTGCGTGTGAGACTTGCCGACCAGCGAGCTCGTGGCGGCTCATTACTATGGAACCTTTGATTTAATAAAAATAGCGGAAGATAGGAGACTAGCCTATAGTGCATGAACCGCATAAAATGAGCCCCCGTCGCCTAATTTGCTTAGTCGCAATACTGGATTGATTGATATACTTTATTTTTTATTTTCGGCAGCATAAAGGTACAACAATTATGCCTTCGTGTGCTTTTATAGTCCAATCATTTTATGGTTTGACCCTAACAATAATTCATCTATCGCTGAAACTTTACAGTGTGCTAAAGTAACGTATACAGATTACGGTTGACAAATAATCTAAGTTTAATTTTTTCCGGACCTAGATTATTTGTCAACCGTAATCGGTATACTTTACTTTATCACACTGCAAAGTTTCAGCGATAGATGAATTATTGTTGGGGTGTCCATACAAGGAAACTCTAAAATGACTAGACTATTAATCGTTTTAGAAATAATTCAAAAAGAAAAAAAGAAATCACATGGCATTGATTTTCACTCCTAAGTACCTACATAAAAACCAGATCCATTGTTGGAGTACGTAATGCAAGAACCTCATACCTATCTTCCGTTTTTTGTATTTAATCAAGGAATGGAACCCTAAAAATATTTGCTGCCTATTGTATTATCATGCTTTTCTGCGATTCCTTTAGCGCAAGAAAAATTCCATTACTTACCCGTCAAAATATTATATGCACTCACTGTGCACTAGAATTGTTATTGTGCGCTTCGTGGCATCGCACCGGATCAGTATATCCAGTTTAAAATAGGATTTCAGTCTGAATTTCGCAGGATTCAGTTTCAAGAGTCGATACGGAGGTAATTCAATAGTAGATAGGATAGGTGGCCGGGGACTGGGGCGGAAGCGAACCGGTCTCGATGGCTTTTAAACTTAGAGCTGAGAGTGAAATAAGATTTTATAAACTGGCCACATAGCGTCGGTTCGAATAACGCTGGGTTTACTTAAAAATCTTACTGCTTATGTAAGGTAATAATATATTTAAAAATATCGAAATTCATATTAAATTTTTCTTACTGCTAGACGTTAGAGGTTTAATTTCATAAGAAATTGTGAAACTTAATGAATCAACGACATTTTAAGTTCACGAGAACTTTCGGCCATTTAATATTATTGTCAATAATGAAACATATTAGTCTAACCTTCTAATATTATTAGAAGACATTATTCGTGCAAAGCTCATTCGTTTCTTTGATAGGACCAAAACAAAACGTAGTGATATACTATTTCTCACCTCCAGACGGAAAGCGTCAATTGTCGTCCCGCTGCGTTAAACGAAGTTGTCGTTTTCCAACTCCGTCGAGGAGAAAAATAGTATACTAACCTCGGACAGTAAGTAAGAAAGGCCTCAGATCACATGTTTGTTGGCCTCGGCTTCGCTACGGTCAACAATAACATGAGATCTGAGACCTTTCTTACTTTCCTGCCCTCGGTGTGTAATCTACTATCTCCGTATCTCAGAGCATCGCAGTTCCCGTAGACAGGGTCCCACACGGTCGTATAGATGAACTGAGGATGTGATGTGACCTTCCGGCAGGGTGCGCAAGAGGTTCCTTGTGCAGAACATCGGCGACGGTCAGCTGGCGCTGCGCGCGCGCACCGAGCCGCCCTGGCGCGTGCTGCGCGGTGCGGGGCCAGTGCGGAGGTGCGGCGCGGGGTGCGGCGCGGGGGGCGGCGCGGGGGGCGGCGCGGGGGGCGGCGCGGGAGGTGGCGCGGGGGGCGGCGAGGGGGGTGGCGAGGGGGGTGGCGCGGGGGGCGGCGCCGCGCGGGGGGAGGCGCGCTCCACAGACCTGCCGCTGAGTCTGCAGCCTCGCAGCTCCATCGAGGTACATGCGACACGACACTAACCTCTAACACACACAGATTTCTAGTAACTTCGTAACTTCCTTAGAAAACGATAATTCCCGCGCTTTAAATACAGACAGTACGCGCATATACAACTTTATGGGATTAACAGCCTTATTTTGAATTTAAAGGTGTTCTTAATAAAAATGAATGACGACTGCTAAATGGTATCTAGTAAATAAAGGCCTGATCTCTCCACCACTCCGTCAACACTTCACTCCATCTGCCATCTTTCATCGTCTAGTTTCGACAACACACGTTCACAACACAATTCGTGAGCGAGTATAGAGTTTATAACTGCTAAACTATCCACGTACTATACGTTAAAATCGATCAGAAAATGTTAAAGTAAAACAAGTTTTTCTAGCAAATTACACTTTGCCAAGTGCAACAAAAGCCGTGGCGTACGAGCTTACGAGGCTTGCAAATTGTAATACCCGGCGAGTGGCGCGCGGATTACCAAAGTGTTAGGTGAAAAGCTCAAACAACAATGTTGCGGTTCTAAACACGATCTCTACAGGGAACTTGAAACTGCATCGTTTAGCTTCTAGCGGCTATTCTGCTCGAGACACCTGATACCAATCTGAACGAGAGTTTACAAAGTCTTGCATCGTCATTTTGTACAAGAGTGGACAGTTTTTGCAATCGCACTATGAATTTTTTTGGTTTGCGGTGTAGCGTCTGTTGTTATTTTCATTGAAAGCACCTACGTTTACTATATCACAGTAATCGATTTTGCAACGGCACCGCGACGACATCGTAACTGCACCGCTGGCGCCGTGACGTCGCAACTGAAACGCCGCGATTTATTTGGCTGCGACATCACCTCGATTCCGCCGTGACTCTGATTGATATCGGAAGTATCGTGGCGATGTCGCGGCAATATCGACCATATCGTTCCGTCAACGCCTACGCTTAAAATAGGTTCTGTGATAAGACTCCCAGAGTTTAATTTTGAGATGAATTTTTTTATTGGAAATTTCCCGTATAAGTTTCGACTATTATGTGGCTGCTCGAGTAAGTTATCAAGCAGCATCATCATCATCAGCCTATATACGTCCCACTGCAGGGCACAGGCCTGCCCTCTAGGAGGGTGTTTGGGCGTTAGTCCACGCGTGTGCAATGCTGATTGGTAGACTTCACATATGCATCAAAATTTCTTCTTCTACAAATGCAGGTTTCCTCATGATGTTTTCCTTCACCATTTGAGAGCAGTCGGTAACACGTACATAAGTTAAAAACACTCATAGGTACGTGGCATGTTGTCCGTGCGGATTCGAACCCGGACCTCATGATTTAGAGTCCATTCCTCTCCGCAACGCGCCACGAGCCAAGTATCGTGGCGATGTCGCGGCAATATCGGGACCATATCGTTCCGTCAACGCCTACGCTAAATAATGTGTTCTGTCATAAGACTCCTAGAGTTTAATTTTGAGACGATTTGTTGGGTTGGAAATTTTCCACATAAGTTTCGTCTATTATGTGGCTGCTCGAGTAGGTTATCAATCATCAATCAAAATCTGTTTTGTTTACGCTCTCTTCTGCTTAGTTTACATTGAGGTTGCCGATGTTTCCAACTTTTACTTTTATACAACGTGTTAATGAATTAACGCAAAACTAGAAAGTAGTTTGTTTAGAATCGAGAGCAGAATCGAATTATCATGGTTTCAAATAGGAAATTTTTTCAAAAAATTTAATAATTTGTGTAAAATTTAAAATTTACTGAACTCTATCTCAACCCACCGCAAGGGCACACTCACCCTACTTACTACCAAAACAAGATTCTTAAAATGTATCCATGAGCACGTTAGCGCTTTCATTCATTGCTGAAATTATAACAAATCATTTTTGCCTCAGAAATTAAAATGCGAATAACTTAAAATTTTAACTATCAAAATAATTAAAGTATTGTTTCAAGCTAATTATTTTGTTATAAATCAGATGGGTAGTATAAGGGTTGTGCTTATTCATTAACACATTGTATAAGTACTCTGTGCTTTTACATTAGAATTTTTTTTTTAAAAGGAAAATTAAAACAAAATTCTACATACTGTACCTAAACTGTTGGTTACAAAATTATAAATCTTTAATAAAAGTCAGGTTTCGACTTTGTCCGCCATAAACTTAAAAGGAATAACTAACAATGAGTTAGCCTTATTCAATGGGAAACGTGACATTTTTCAATCAGTCTTTATACTTTTTATTTTGAGTGTAGGAAAGTGTAGCCTTTGAAGCCTTTCTTTTCTACCAAATTAAAATATCACTTTTGCAATTTCAGCTGCAAAAACGTTACGAAAAGTATAGAATTAGAATATTATGTTAAACGATCTGTATGTAAATCGATGCTTTGAGACATAAACGTTATACGGTCGCATAAGTCTCTCCATAAATGTTTCATTTTGATACGGAATCCTAAAAGAAAACAACAGCCAAGTGCATGTCGGGCTACGCGCAATGTAAGGTTCCGTAGTTGTCCGTCATGATATGCGGATATACAAGGGGCTTTTCTTTTTACTTCGCCAAGTACATTGTCATACTTTTAACTTATTTATTCTACATACTGCCGTGAAATTTTTCACATATTCCACACCGTTTGGCTGGCAGAGGGAACACTTGACTCCAACAAAAATTAAAATTTTCATGCTTAATATTTCGCAAACGGATCCCTGAATGGAATAATGGTTTTACACACCCGTAATATTTTGAATGACCTGTCCAACAACACTCCACACCATGTGAAAGGCGAGCAAAAAAATTCATCCCCACATTTACGTGTTGGGTTGGTAACATTTTTTTTTCTATGTTTTACTTTACAACTTTGTCGGCGTGATTCACATAAATACCGATGCCAAATAACAAGTTTCTTGTAAAAAGAGTCTGAGCTAAGCCGCGGAAAGACGATGGCGAAACTTTAAGGGTTCATCGTTGACTGAACCCTAAAAACGTTGATCTTGCAAGGCGAGTCACTGTCGTCAATGTGTCCTGATTCAAGAAAGCTTATTCTGTAAAAGGATGTATTTGCATACATAGTGGTTGTTATGAAGCAAGTCGCATGATGAGACTCAACCGACATGACCCCCCCCCCCCCCCCCTCGCCTCATCGCATATTGAGCCTCCATACAAGCAATACAATGTCTGAGCGCTTTACCATTCTTTTACAAGCTTGTATTTAAATTGCCTAGTTACTTAGTTTGTTACTGTGTTTGGTACATATCTTGCGATTGAATTTTGACGCACTTCCATCAAGATGTAAATTGATATACAATAATTTTATACTCGATGATAATGCAAAACTCGGTGCTGCAGTCAGGATCGTCTCCGTAAGAAGGAACCCCTATGAAGGAAAAGTCCGACGCGTAATATTCTTGCCTATATGAACATATGCGCGACAAGCTATTTAGATTTTTGATTTAACACAATACAGGGTCCTTCTTAACATGCTGACACGTTTCTAAGGAGATGATCAGACCGTCAAACTGTACAATTATCTTTAAGGGACCAACATAGAAATTGCGAAAAAATAATGTGCTGATCCATACAAAACTGCAAACTTACTCGAGCCGAATGTATGGCACAACAGTTTTTTTTCGCGATTTCGATGTTGGTGCCATAGATAAGTTGTTCAGTTTGATGGTCTGATCATCCTCTTTAAAAACTGTCAGCATATAAAGTTGGTCCCTGTATAGGCCGGCCTAACTAGTAAATAAGTGCTTCAAACTACAAAGTTTCTCAAGTAAATTGCATTGCTTTAGATTTTATTAACCTACTTCAACAAAAGGAGGAGGTTCTCAATTCGACCCGTATTAAGGATTAAGACATACCCCTGCTTGACAACTAGTAAACAGTTGACATCTTTGCGTCGCGGCTGACTCGGAGCGTGCCTGCGCTTTGATGTAGCCATGAATAACGACGCACTTCGACTGTACAGTGACCGCTTAACTGCGGCCCCGGCTCTTATGAGGCTCTGAGATGACCCGCCCTTGATGTCTTCACATCAATCAGGACAAAGTGCCCCATACGACGATGACACATTTAATATACCTACTATAGACAGTGTGTTGCAAATCCTATTGCTCTTGGGAAAAATATGGCCGCCCTATCATTACCTTTCGGCATTAGCACAGGTCCGGCACTTCTAACAACATTTTGGATTTGACATGATGACGTTCGCACATGCGCACTAGGTGCAAATTGTCTTTGACACATGTGTAGGTTGTCTTACCGCGCATTGTATAAACATCATCTACATTTCATTACTTTTTATTGTTCGTTCAGTTATTAAAAATAGTATTTGAGCTAAAGAATTAATGAAACTGTGAATTTACCGTTATTTTTCAACGTTTTTATGCACTGAAAAGTCTCAATTTATGAAGTCAAATCTAACGGGTGCGCGCGCCTGACTGCATTCCCTTGCTCGAGTTCCCTCACTTTTCCCTCATGTGTGAGGGGGGGTGAGGTATCTGAAGACAGAGGGGCGCGGGGAGTGGCCGTTTTGTATATAGAACTATATACCAAACCTATTCTGTAGCATAAGCATAACTGCTTAGTACAGCATAAATGCTCGCGACTGTATTTTCTGTGTATGTGGTAAAAATATCTCTTAGGTACGAGAAACAGGTTGATTTTCTTTTTTAAAAATATGCAATGGAACCCTATCATAGGCGAGTCCGACACGCTCTAGGTCGGTTTTTTTATTTATCATTTCCTCAATGTGCTATGTCATTTCCTCATCATTTACTTACTATGAGACTGAGCCCAAATACAAGTCCTCAATAAAATTAACGAATTAATTAAAATTAATCGTTAAAACACAATAATTTAAATCTCAACATATTGGAAAACGATGTAATTATATCAATTTATGCAGAGACACGTTTGCAACCTGCTTGCGGGCATGCGAATATTACATTCATAAGAGCATTGCTTGCTCACAGATCAAATACAAATCGAAGTACAATTTAAATACCTATATCATTCAAAACATCTAAACCATGTCGCGGATATGATAGAAATAGTTCTTTTTAACAAAACATTAGGAGGATTTTTGTTATGTGTTTTTCATTTATGTAATTATTTACTTATGCATGATGTACGTTAATTTTCATCATTACTTTGTATCAACCACAATCAGAGCTTGAGTCTCTCACCATTATGATTACTACTTAATACCTCAAAAAATGTATGCACCCGTGCGTTTACCGCTTGGACGCGCGCGCCTGTCCGTTCTGGCTAAAATTTCTCTTCAAGTGCAGGTTGAGATGTGATACGAAGTTAGTTAGGGCAGTGATTGGCTATTATTTACGTAGTTCTATCATGTATTCTGTGACCACGTCACAAATGTCGAGATCCTACGTCGCACTAACGTTCAGGGATGAACCTAGATGAAGCTACACGAAGTGACAACTGGTGAAAATAGTGTCCTAACAGAGTAGTAGCACAGTATTACTATAGTTCTATTACTATAGAACTACATTCTCGCCGAGAACAGCCCAGAACGAGAGTGTGGATGCCCTTCATTGTTCTCGTGGCGTCACAATCCGTAGTAATTTTCCTTGAAAGTTCTCGCGATAGTGAAGTGCCTGCTTTACAATACGGCAAAGGATGTACTTGCTCAGAGCAACGCAGGAGGCCTAGCGGGGAAGCGGGTGGCCCGGATCATCTTGAGATCCGTATGAAGATGCCGGTATTGACCGCGCATGACAACAAGTACTTACACCGGCGGTGGCATAGCCCGCCATCAAGAGCGTTGCCATACTGTAAGCCTAATAGTAGTAGCTTAGGTCAAACAAAAGAGGAGTAAGTCATCTGGCAGTCAGGTGGGTTTATGGCATGACATAACCGCTCATTCGCGTTATGGCAGATTCGCGTTATGGCAGATTCGCGTTACGGCAGATTCGCGTTATGGCAGATTCGCGTTAGGGCAGAAGTAAAAGCATGAAGAAAAGTTGGTTGCAAATCAGAGTAGGATGTTTATCTATATCAAATACAGTAGGTAGCTGTCAAGTGACAGGATCTGTCAAAAGTGACAGGATCTGTCAAAATTTTTGAAGGCTAGTCTTTTTTTTAATTTTTAAAAATTATTTAATTAATTTGAATAATTTAATTAATTTAAATCAATTAAATTATATTAATTAAATTAATTTTTATATTTTAATTTCTATTTAAGAATTATTTTATTTGAATTTTTTTTATTTATTATTGCCACGAGTGTCACTTATGACAGCTCCTGTCCCTTTTGACAGATCCTGTCACCATCTTCTGTCACTTTTGACAGCTACTGTCACCATCTCCTGTTACTTTTGACTGCTACTGTCACTCTTTAAATTGTTTTAATTTAATGTAATGTAACGTAACGTAATTTAATTCAATTTAATTTAATTTAATTTTGATAGCTTCTGTCAGTTTTGACAGGTGGTGTCACTTTTTAAATTGTTTCAATTTAATGTAACGTAACATAATTTAATTCAAATCAATTTAATTTAATTTTGATAGCTTCTGTCACTTTTGACAGGTGCTGTCACTTTTGATAGCTCCTGTCACGTTGATTTTGTGCAAATGTAGACGTTTCGTGAAAAACGGTGTCATTATGAAAAAGAGTCATTTGGGGAAGTAGTCATTTTGGTAAAGTAAACACCTGATGTACCTGATCGATTGTGAATTTTATTGTTGACGACTATTGACTATTACTTCGCTATGACTTTTGTTCACGACTGTCCAACTTCTGCCCTAACGCGAATCTGCCATAACGCGAATCTGCCGTAACGCGAATCTGCCATAACGCGAATCTGCCTTAACGCGAATGAGCGGACATAACGTGGAGGAGCTTGTACCGGTCGAGAGGAGGATGGTGCAGACGATGGTAACGAAGCTCTCTCTCAACAGATGGCGGTGGAGGTGTCGGTGAGCGCTGAGACCTCGTGGCCGGAGAGCGCGGGGCCGGGCGGCGCGGGCGCGGGCGAGCCGCCGCAGTACCCGCCGCGCGTGAGGCAGGTCACCCCGCTGCACTTCTACGACGAACTCGCCGTTCTGCAGGTGACATAATAAAATCGTACCTAGTACTACAGTACGTATACATACGTAATACTGACTCCTTTAAATGGTGAAGATACTTGCGTAAGCTGAAGAACAACATCTGATGCGTATGTCAAGTCTACCAATCCAAATGGTGAATTAATGTTGAGCTTATGACTAAAATATTTTATATTGACTAGTTGCAAAGGTCACCTATCTATCTACGGAAGGTTCTTCTAAAGAAATGCACAATCTATTAAGGGGACGATCTCGACATCGTCCCTTTGAGAAAGGTCCTTTTGCACCCTCCTTGAGAGTATGCCTGTGCCCTGCTACTGTGTGACCTACCACAGTTGTAGGGAACAGGCCTTACAGTCAAATGATGATGATGACTCTATCTCCAACAAGTGCAAAAAGTTGCCCTCTCTGTACCATGTTCTTTGATCGAAAACGAGAATCGTTTTAAAGCACGCTTCATGTTTTGTTATAAGATCTTGTGAAACTGTTGAATCGTGGTGAAGGTGGTGAAGAGACAAAAGTTACATTCGAATTAAATTCAATCGGGTCGGAGTCAGTGATATTTTATACAGATTTGTATGGCAGGCACTACTATACACACAAGATGCATTTCCTGCAGACCACCACATAGTTAGCTCCCCTGAAGACCAGCACCGAATCATCATGATCTTCTATTCACACGCACGTGGTTTTCTTCTCGTGGCCCCCCGAAGGGGGGCCGCGGGGAGACAGTACCGAGGCGTTGGCCTCTTGCCTGTGGCATCTATCGCCGGCCGTAGAGACGGCCGGGTCCTTGTAGTTGGCACCTGGTGGTGCCTCGTAGTGTTCTGGAGGCTGCCGGCGAGATCGAGCCCACCGGGTGGGACCCCGTTGGGGGAGGCCCAGTGAGCGATCCTACGGCCGGCAGTGAGGTCGTCTCGGGGGTTGTTTGGCCGCGGGAGGCCCGCGCTCCGACGGTTCGCCCACGGTCCGTAGGCGTCCCAGGGGGATCCGTGACCAGCGGTTCCGCCCTTAGGTCGCCAGGGGTCCACGGGGGATCCACGGTGCGCAGGCTCCGCAGCGAGGTGAGCCCTTTAGGGCTCAGGCAAATGTGCGCGCGCCTGCCGGGTGGCAGGCTGGCAGTGTGGTCAGTCCGGGGGGGGGCTACGGAGGGGCGCGCGGTCCTGGCGACTCGACAGTGCGCGCGCGGGCTCCGCAGCGAAGGTCGCTTCAAAGGGGGGTCTGCCGGCGAGGTCAAGCCCACCGAGTGGGACCCCGTTGGGGGAGGCCCGGTGAGCGACCTACGCGCCGGCAGTGGTGTCTGTATGGGGGCTTGCGGAGGGGCCCACGGTCCTGACGACTCGCTGGGGAGTCGTGGACGTGAGCGGGCTCCGTAGCGGTGGAGTAAGGGCGCGGCATAGGTGGCCACGGAGATGCGGGTGGGCTGCTGGGCTCGCCGTTCGCTCGAACGATTTGCGTCTCTCTTTTATTTTTATTGGGGGTAGCCCGATAAAAATAAAATGAGACGCGGCGTCAACATGATTGTGTAGGTGGGTTGACACAATACTCAACCTACCTGAGGGTAGGTTGGGAGGATCTTGGGGTTTAGCCCTGAGAAGGGCTGTTTGGCTGCCGTGCGGTGCGGTGCTGCCGGCGAGTTCAAACCCACCGGGTGGGACCCCGTTGGGGGAGGCCCGGTGGGCGAGCTACTAACCGGCAGCGTGGTCGTCCGGGGCGTAGGTTGCGGGGGGGCCCACAGTCCTGACGGCTCGACGAGGAGGCGTGGACGTGGGCGGGCTCCACAGCTGGGCGACGATCTTCCGTCGGGCATCATCGCGGGTTTCCGCGGGTGGGCGACATGGGGGCAGTCGCGGGCGCAGTCCGGTGCGCTTACGCTAGCGCTTTCGCGTTCGCGGGCGCGGCGTCGGACTGCGCGAAGCCCTGCGCGCCGGTACGAGGGACTCCTCGTACGGGGCAGGGGGAATCAGAGGGGTTAGCCCTGAAAAGGGCTGTTGGGACGCACGGGGGGTGCCACTGCGGCTCGATCGCGAAAGCGCGGCGCCGGTTTAAACTGCGCGCGGGCAGCCGGCGCCGCGCTGGAATTCACTGGGGTGCGCGGGCGCGCGGGGGGGTGCGATCGCGTGTGCTCTCTTGGGCGTGGCAAGCAATCCTCGATCTTCTATTCGTCCCCACTGTCGCTTTTTATACTGGGCCTACCCTTACGGTGGGTGTAACGGTACGACTGTATGGGAGGACATTACACAAACGTAACAGAATTTCTTTCTTCAGTGTTAAAACATCAACATCTGCTGCGACGAAAACTAAAAAATACGCCAACATAATCGTTTATTGTGATTCCGTTAATTTACTGACGTGACGCCGAGCTCGCGCGTAACAGATTGAACAGACTACCTGTTGTTAAAACTGTTCAATCGAAAATCGTTATTTCGTCTCAATTTCGCAAAATTTTCAAGCAAAGTGTAAAAGACTTAGTTAAAGCCCTAAGGCTAGCGACATATGACGGAATTACGATTTCGTATGAATTTGCCCCCTCCAGAATTCCGTTCAGAATTACGGAGGCATCAAATCCTATACAAAATCCTAATTCTGATTCAGTGCGGCAGGCGTATTATAAATCATACTCAACAAAGTCGTTTGAATAAACAGCACAGATAGAACCAAAAAACCTCGTCATAATATTCAAACGGTTGACGTTAAATAAATCTGTGGACGCATTATCTCTGGGCGGCAGTCACATCGCGAGCACAACACATTAACCTTAACCTATTTCATTACGCGGTCGGGTCACTCACACACACATACACACTAAACGATAAATTATGAAATAGTAGAAGTGGGTCGGGATAATAAACTGCTGCAGCGGTGTAAAGATTAACGATATCTAATAACATGGCCGCGCGTAACGTTCAGCGCTCCCCGCACCTACACCACCTCGCAGAATACATGTAACGCGTTAACATTTTATGAAATCACGAATTGCTCCGGCTTTCTCCGGAATTGCTTGGATTTTGTATCCTGAAAATTAGTTAGGTAACATTACGCTGCGAGGTTGTAGGTATATACGGCTGAATAATGGAAACTGTTCAGGTCGACGGCTCTCTGTTTGGCCTGATTACGTTTTATGGTTTAGAGATAACATTACAAAGACAATAGTCTATTTCATTTTACGATTTAATAAGCGGGTCAAGTGTGACCTATGAACGCACTAACTTACAAAGTCCTAGCATGAATCAGGATGGGACAGAAGGAGCTATAAAATCATTCTGCAAGAAACGAATCTAATCTAGTTCGTATTGGTGGTGGTAAAGGCTCGTACACGCTTTGCCACTGGCCTTTTTTAAGGCTAGGTTATCCGCGTTTTTGAGATGTTTAAAACCATCTGAGACGTAGAAAATAGTGGTATAAATTCTGAAAAAAATATATGTCTTTCTATGAATCTACTCTAGTCAAAGTCGCATTCGCGTTACAAGATCTGAACTCGGATATATCGGAATGAAATGACTCGAAAAAAAAAAGTTAAGTACTCCTTTATGTTGTTTTTTTTTTCAGTAAGTATTATGATTAAACAGCTGATATTTTTCTTTTTTTTTTACTTAACAAAATACATTAAATAGTTCTAGACAAATTCGCAGAATTTGGAGCTTAGAAACACGCAAGAGAAAAGATATTGATGAAAAATAAGTTTTTTTGCGGTCCTGCTTCTAATTGAAGCGGGATGGCTAAAGTGCAAACTAAATGCTTGTAAGAAAGAAACGCACTCGGATAACCTGGCCTTTGCCACGACAAATAATTAACGGCATGCAGAACAACCGAAATGATGCCCGCTTTTACAAAATCCGGCCGTCGTTGCCGGTAGCGGTAGCACAGTATTTTTCAGTATTTGTTCTGTCCAGTATACGGACCAGATGGTACTGACATTGAGTTATGTATACTACACTGGTGTAGAGATTTGCCGACTAGCATAAGAAGCGGTTGCCCAGAGTGCGTCATATGTATCCGGGGTTCAGGGACCCAATCGCGCTTATTTAAAACATTGAAGTTCAATCCTAATCTAATTTCAGTTCAAATCACATTGCAATCCAATTACTATTAAACTGTACTGAATGATCGCGCTAAACTTGACTTATTTACTATGTGACTGACTGCTTTTAACGTCTGAGCGATCTGTCATAATGGCTCTAACGGCTGTCAAATGATTAGCGCGATGCCGAATGTGTTCAAAGTTGTGGTTCGAATACGGTCCAATCACGGTTCAGTGGAGATTTATTTAGCGCGAAAAAAAGTCCCATTAGTTCTACGGTAGAACTGTTCAGTAGAACTACTGGGAATGAACGGATTGGTCCAGTATGTTTCCACAATTTCAGTGAACAATGTAGACGTTTTCCTTGATATAGTGTCGTCGCGGCGCACTTTGTAAATAAACATGTTGTTGTTCTGAAACTCTATCGAGCTAGCGGCTACCATGTCGACAATATCCCGCCGGACCAGAAGTACCATCGAGAAGTACCACTATCGGTAACGAAAATACAGGGTATATTTTATATCACTGCGGATAACTTCATCATGGTGATCAAACTGAACAACTTTCACAATTGAGCCAACTTCGAAACAGCAAAAAAAAATCAGCTGTCACATACTAAACTGCAGTAGCTATTCAACTCAAACGTATGGGACGGCTGATTTTTTTTCGCAATTTCGTAGTTGGCTTCATGGTAAAAGTAAAGTTGTTCAGTTTGATGAGTAGAACACACGCTGAAGTTATCCGCAGTGACATAAAATTTACCCTGTATACGTTTTAAAGTCCAATTTAAGTCTTCAAGCATGTGTTCTAACATTAAATATTTAATAGTAAACGACTCCTACGTATTGCCTACGTAACTAAATAAATAGGACCGTAAAGGTATTTAGATTAATCAATCAAATTGACCCACATCTACGCATATCTGGGCAAATGCCTCCTTTTATGCGCCATTTATCACGGTGATCCCGTACTTATCTGAACCGTTCCCGTTTATTTACGTTCCATAATCTTGTTTTATTTATATGAAATTATACTTAGCAACCACTCCATGTCTACCATTAATTCTTGTCACACACTTCTTATGCCTCGTCCACATTCACACATTTCTTCTTACTGAACAAATTCTATGAACTTGTCTTTTTATTCAAATCTTATTGATGTGATAAATCTCTATTTTAAATTTCCTCTCATTCATTCTCTCTACGTGGCCGAACCACAAGATACTTATTTACAGATATCGTACCCATCCTGATTGAGCGCGCTTTTTTGAATTTCCACCTTTGCACTTTAGGGACGAAAACTATGAGATACGGGCGCCGTAAGTTAACTGCAATGGCCATAGGCCGATCACTCATTTCCAGCCCTAACTACTGTAAACTAATTAAAGCAAAGATAGAGTAACACTCAGTTGCAGAAACGCTCATTAAAGTTAATCCTCCATTAAATAACTTGTTAGCGTTTACTGCATCAACAAGATAAAAAGTGACGACAAGAGATTTAATGGAGAATTAACTTTAATGAGCGTTTCTGCAACTGAGTGTAAGAATCATAAATATTTGACTTCCCTTTGTCAACGTGAGGCAGCAAAACGAACATCACGGCTATTACTAAGTCAACTCCATCTTGGTGATAATGATAACGTAGCGTCTCGTATCCCGCAGACGGTGTCGCTGGTGCTGGAGCTGGAGTACCCCATACTGTCCATAGAGCCGCGCTCCGTCGAGCTCGGCTACGTGTGCGACGGAGACACGCGCAAGACTTACCTCACCGTCTCCCACTCCAGCTGTGAGTACCCTTACTTCGTTAACAGACTAAAACATTACGGAATTAGTGGTAGAGCTCTTGATTTGATGGACTCCTACTTAAAAAACAGAGTCCAAAAAGTGCTAGTGAATGGATCTAAATCATCTGGATCACATGTGCAAACAGGCGTACCACAGGGTTCAATCTTGGGCCCGTTCCTTTTTTTGGTCTACATAAATGATTTGCCACATATGGTACAAAACTTGTCGAACATAGTATTATTTGCTGACGATACTTCTTTGATTTTTAAAGTAAATAGGAAGGACCAAGAACTTGACGACGTAAATGATACCCTTCAACAAGTTTTGAACTGGTTTAACGCAAATAATCTCGCACTTAATGCAAAAAAAACGAAATGTATAAAATTTGTTTTGCCGAACGTACCAATTGTAGATAATCAAGTAATTTTAAACAGGAATAGTCTAGATTTTGTTGATAATACAGTGTTTTTGGGAATAACGATTGACTCTAGGCTGCAATGGGGTTCCCACATTGAAACTCTGGCTGGTAGGCTAAGTTCTGCAGCATATGCAGTCAGAAAAATTAAACAACTAACTGATATTAAAACTGCCAGACTCGTATATTTCAGTTACTTTCATAGTATTATGTCCTATGGTATTTTATTGTGGGGTCGTGCTGCAGACATTGAGACAATCTTTATCCTACAGAAACGGGCAATTCGAGCAATATATGGTTTGCGCTGTCGTGATTCGCTTCGCGACCTTTTTAAGGAAATTAATATTTTAACAGTTTATGGACAGTTTATTTATGAAAACAATTTATATGTAAGAAAAAATGTGTCTTTGTTTCCAAAAAATTGTGATGTCCATAATTACAACACTCGAAACAAAAATAAACTGATATCTCCGCACTTTCGGCTTAGTAGGGTCAACACGTCTTTCATGGGTCACTGTATACGTTGTTATAATAAAATCCCCGAGACCATTTTGAATCTTTCCGAAAACATGTTTAAAACTAAGATCAAAAATGTTATCTGTAAGAAAGCGTATTATAAACTGGATGATTATTTAAATGATCAAAATGCTTGGGTCTGAGGTCACTAACTTATAGTTTATTTACATTACTGTAAAGTATCAACTATTTTATTAGATAGACTATGTATTATTGTATACATAACAGTAGCTTAAGAATTTATATTGTAATAGTTTTAAGTCGTGTTATGTTGTAGAGTTTCTGGCCGCATCTTCTCTACAGCGACAACACGTTCCGACGCGGTGGTAGCTTAAAAAAGATTTGACGTTTAATAAGTGTGCTTCAAGCTCCTATATTGAATAAATTATATTGACTTTGACTTTGACTTTGAGACAGTCTGTGAAGTGTGTGGAATCTTTCGTGGGCTCGTTGCAATGATCTGGCGTTGGTGATATAAGACTTATGTTATAGGAGATAGACATACTTTTTGTTTCCATCAGCTGCAAGGCTGATTCATTATTCATAGGATGAAGAGCATCTCTGTGATGAGGATGAACCAGGTCTGCCTGCATAACTACAGTCGGTTTAGGAGATACAGTCGGTAAAAGGTATACGGAACCTTTAAATGGCTTTATCTCCTAAATCGACTGACAGATCATGTTAGTTTTTGTACTGTTCACATAGTTGCAGTGCATTTTACAATAATATCCTATGATCGGCCTTGCAGCTGATCGTTCATTTTTAATGACCTTTGAATGGCTTTAACTCCTAAACCGACTGACGTTATGCAGGCAGACCTGGTTTATAACCATCGAAGAGATGCTCTACACCCTATGAATGCTGAATCAGCCTTGCAGCTGATGATAGCAAAAAGTACTGTAAGTATTCAACCTCGCCTCTGATCGTAGTAGTTTCCCGTACCATTAGGACGAGAGAGTACAATATTATATTTAGCATAGGATTTAAGACAACTAATTTGCTTCCTAATTTAATTATTTATCTGCATTTTTAATCAAATGACTGTAACTAAATTAGCGCACAAACTTATACATTTTCTAAAATGGGACTGACATAACCTCAGGGTCAGCCCCATATAAACAAATAAAGAAATAAAACAATTTCTGAAATAATTAATTTATTATATTTATGCATAATCTGCTGATAAAACGTGTTTGGAATATCTGACGTATCAAACGCACAGTCCTTTGAAATATAATTATAACGGTCATGTTTCGCAGTAGCTTTGAATGACGTGTGTATACAGCACCCAATATGGAATTTCGCCGAAACCAGCGTGTAATAATTGGACAAAATCTTTTGACAGAGACAGGGCAGGTACCAGTGATGTAGGTGTCAGTACCTACGAATAAGAATGTATAGAAGAGTAAATGAAGCTCAAAAAGTGGCACCAAAAAAGTGTACCGTGTTCTAAATTTATTCTTTAAAAAACTGGCCAAGTGCGTGTCGGGCCACGCGCAGGGTAGGGTTCCGTAGTTGCCCGTCACAATATACGAACTTAGAAGGGGGCTTTTTGTTTTATACTACGGTTTGACGGCTAATAAAGTCTAAAAAGTCCTTTTTTTAAGTTGGTCGACTATTACTAGTTAACTTGTAAAGCTAACTTAGCGGTGATAGTTTTCCTTTTAATTTCATTATATACACTACTGCCATGAATTTTTTCACATATCTAGAAACAACCGTTTAGCTGGCAGAGGGGGGGGACACTCGACTCTAACAAAAATTAGCACCTTAAAGCTTAATATTTCGCTAATGGATCCCTAAATCGAAAAATGGTTTTCCCACACCCACCGTATTTTTAAAAGACCTATCCAACGATACCCCACACCATGGGATAGACGAGAAAAAAAATTGCGTCCCCACTTCATGGGTAGGGGAGGTACCCTAAAAAAAAATATTTTTCAAAATTTTATTTTACCACTTTCTCGGCGTGATTAATATGTGTACCCATGCCAAATTACAGCTTTCTAGTACTAAGCGTCTCTGAGCTAAGCCGCGGACAGACGGACGGACGGACGGACGGACATGGCGAAACTATAAGGGTTCCTTGTTGACTTCGGAACCCTAAAAACTGTACCTAGGCGCCAAAACTCATACAACATGTCATTTTTCATGGGGTGTAAAAAATTATTTCGTTTTTGTTTAGAGTTACTCTTCTATAGTTATTCTTATTCGTAGGTCAGTACTAGAAAAAAACCCGCTGTTCGCAGTTTATTTGTATTCGCCGGAAGTATATTGATGCGATGCAACTATTATGAACACTCAATATTGTTTAAGATGTAAGGAAAAGTAAAATTAACCAATTCTGTTTAAATAATCATTATTTATTTCTCATATCGACATTGTCATTTACATGAGAAAATCTTAAAAACTATTACAATTTAGTTAAAAATCTGAGCGTATTATGGGTACCAATTCAATTTAATTAAACTTTATTGCTCACCAAAACAGAACATACATTAGAATACAGATAAAGAATTACTAGTAGGTTGTAAGTTATCGCTAAAAAGCGATTTCTTCCAGGCAACCTTAGTGTAAAGGAAATTAACAAACGAAAAATAGCCTTTAAACCACATGCTATACCCATCAAACTGAACATCTTTTACTATGGGAAAAAATCAGCTGTCTCGTACATTTTAGTTGTGTAGTGTAGGTATTGCAGTTTAGTATGGAACAGCAGAATTTTTTTGTGCTGACGAGTGTGCTCCCATAGTAAAAGTTGATCGATTTGATGGGTAGAGTATATGGTTTCAAGGTTAATGATACTTTTCCATACACCCTTTATATGCAGCACATATTTATGATAAAGAAAATGCTGTTCCTGTTTCCTGTTGATGTACAGTCAGCATCAAAAGTATCTGGGCATCTCCGGCGTTCAAAAACATCTGAAAAATTACACGAAATTAAACCCTATTTCATACTAGATAACATTTAAAAATAAAAATAAATAAATAACGCTCACAGGCACATACATTGTAATGATCCCAAACTAAGCACTAAAGGCTTTTATTATGGAAACCATACAACAACGGCATGAACATATAACATCCATGACCGAACCGGGATCGAACCCAGGACCCTGGTTTGGCAGTCCGGCGTGGTAACCATTACACCAACCGGGTCGTCAAACCGATCCGGGTCGATTTGTTTTCAACTTAACAAAAAACTGAGGTTTGCTATCGTAAAGTTGTTCAGGTATTTATGAACACTTAACATGCTTAGATACTTTTGATGCTGACTGTACCTACCTACCTAGTACAATTATAATTGGTCAGAGGGTTAATTCAGTTATTAATAATTATGATGAAGGAATTTGACATCAAACGCTTTTGATTGAGTTTCCGTATTGTTGACGCGAGACCTGTCCCCACATCTCTCACTACAGTGAATATTTCCCGGCGGATCAAACGCCCGGGCACGATGCGGCGGCGGCGGCGACTCAGCTCTGAATATATTCACATTCCTTGTTTTGTTTACACTACAACTCTGATTGAACACGGACTACCAATATTCTGGTATTTCGTGTACGAAACAAAGCAATTTGACTCGGAATTTATTATTGATTGCTTTTCTAAGTTATATCAAACAAAACTCTAGCAATAAACGATATTATTATAAACTGGTCAGAAAACAAAACTTTTCTCTGCGAATAACTGGTGTATAGCTTTTATTAAGGGTTGAACTTCATCTGGCCGCAAGGAATCGAATTTTTTACGCTCTATCCTTTTCTGTCGCTCGAAAACGTCAATTGATAGAGCGAGAAAGGTCACAGCACTGCTGGTGCTTCCGCGTGTTATAGAATTCCCGCTATCTTTTTCTCTCTAGCATATGTTTGTATTAGAGATAAACGTACTTTTGGTAACCATCAGCTGCAAGGCACATCTCTGTGATGGGGACCAGGTCTGCCTGCATAACTCTAGTCGGTTTAGTAGTTACAGCCGTTCAAAGGTCTGGTATGTTTGCTAAAAAATATGTATCAATATGCAGGAATTATTGTAATGTGCACGCACTGTAGCTATGCGGACAGTTCAAAAACTGGCATGTTCTGTCAGTCGGTTTAAGAGATAGAGTCATTGAAAGACCTTTGAACGGCTGTAACACCTAAACCGACTAGAGTTATGCAGGCAGACCTGGTCCATCCCCATCACAGAGATGCTTTACACCCTTTGAATACTGAATCAGCCTTGCAGCTTTTGGTTACCAAAAGTGCGCTTATCTCTTATACGAAACACTCTTGCGAGAAATTGTCATAAGGTTTGTCACATACATACGGAATTCCGATTCGGAATTCTGAATGAAAACAGGTTTTTCGTATAGGTTTGAAATTCCGTTCGTAAATCTGGAGGGGGAACCTTCATGCGAAAACCTGTTTTCATTAGGAATTCCGGATCGCAATTCCGTATGTGTGTGGCAGGTCTAAGACTCACGAAGCGGCGAGAACAATGAAGCGCTCCACACTCTGTCGACCTTCCTTGTCTGTTCTCAGCGAGAGTGTAGGGCGTAGATGAGATGAGACTAAAGTAATGATTGACATACGTCCTTAGGTTCGGACGTGGTGGAGCTGTGCGCGCAGTGGTCGGGCGACGAGCAGTTCGAGGTGTGGCCGCCGAGCATGCGCGTCGCGCCCGGGGACAGCGCGCGCGTCTACGTGCAGTACACTGCCAAGTATGACATCAGCTTTAACCTTTACAATTATCTATTTTATATTTATATTTATATTTATTTATTTATTTTTTTGATTTCTTATTAGATCGATAAGCATTCTTTATAGCTCTAAAAGATTCTGAAGTGTTTATTATGCCTTTTTAAAATTGCTGATCAAATATTTTAGAGTTAACATCTTCAGAATTTTTTTAAATTTGTTAGTAACAATCCAAAATCAGTTTATTATCTATAGGCGATTGTCACTATTGATAATAATAATAATAATTAATAATAATTATCTTGGACAGTGTCACACAAATTATCTAGTCACATTTAAAGTTCCAGAATCTAGCCTGGACTTGTATTATGATAACTAGACAACGATATAGGATACATATATAGATACAAACATCCATGACTCGGGTACAAATATTCATATTCGTCATACAAATATTTGTCCCTTACGGGATTCGAACCCGCGACCCCCGGCACAGCAGGCAGGTTCACTACAGACTGTGCTGTCGGGCCGTCTTTCATCTTTTCCGATGTTTACAAATACCTACAACATTAGTCGTTTGACTTATGTGAAATTCCCGCATCGCTTTACTACCTGACTTGGTGTGTGCTACGCGCTTAGCGCTTCATTGCTGTTTCTGTTCAGATAATTCTGGTCCTTGCATGCAATAATGTAATTTTTTTTTCGTATTTTCGAAGTTGGCTCCATAGTGGAAGTTGTTCAGTTTGATGGTCTGAACACCCACTAAAGGCTTCAACAGGGGTTTTTCACACCGTTTTTTTTTTCAATGCTAGGGTGATAATTCAGCGCTCAGGAAGCTTCATATACAAGCGGGACGCCGCGCCGGAGACCGCCGCTAGACTCGTAAACACGCCATTTTGATCCATAAAGCAATGGATTACAACTTTTTTCGCGAGTCTAGCGCCGTTGCGCGCGCTCTGACTGAAGTCGTATCTATTAATATGACTGCGCGACAGGTGGTGTGTGGCGCCTGTGGAGGGCTGGCTCACCGTGTTCGCGCAGTGCGGTGCGGGCGCGGGCGCGGGCGGGGGCGAGGCTGGAGCGAGGGGGCGGGGGGGCTGGTGCCGCGCGCGCGCGTGTGTCCGCGCAGTGCCCGCGCGCGACCGCCGCTGCCACCTGCAGCCGCACGACCACACCGACGACACTCACCTGCTGCCCCACGACATCACACTAACATTACAATAGATTATAACAATAATAATAGTACACTATAGAAACGAAACTCGCATGACAAACATTCAAGGTCACGTCAATGTCATGATGGTTTAACCGACTAGTCAGCAAGGGCCATAGATTAATATGTATATTGGTCAGGGCTTACGTCTGCGATATACTTATATACCGTACCTGTAATATATACACACCGAGTACAGGAAAGTATGAAAGATGTCAGATCTCATGAAATTGTTGACCGAGGCAAAGCCGCTTTCTTATTTACTGCCCGAACTTAATATACTATGTTTCTCCTCGACGGAGGCGGAAAGCGGCAACTTCGTTTAGCGCTGCGGGACGAAAGTTGAAGCTTCAGTAGGACTAAATACTTCATATAACAGCCCTAGCGAAGCCCATGGGCGACAGCGGCGGAACGTTGCGGTTAGAGGAGAAAGGGATGTACAAAACGCGACGTTTGAGGCACGCACAAGGGAGATTCCATTCTATAGTGTACTATTATTAACTATTATTATGTCACTACCCTACAACTAGTATACAACACATGCGGTAACTGTTGCAAGTGTTTTATTTGTACTTTTATGTTGCGTCATGAAAATTATATTATTGTTTGTCGTAAAATTGTTTTATTTGTGTGGCTACGTTTCGTTCTGTTGTGCTGCGAATACGAATTCGATTATGGAATCATTTTTGTTTATGACAGATATTAATTATTAATGCGTTATATTATTATCAATGTTATTTAATACAAGTATCCAAAAAAAATTAATTAATCGCTATCATTTCAGACGTATCCACTTGAGCTCTCTTTGCCGTCGTGACGTGACCCCCAGACTATTGACGAATTATTCCCGGCACGCCGCTTTCCCCCTACGCCGCTTCTCTTTATAGTGAGTCGCGCTACGTCACGTCGCGTAATAGTGATTCCCTCTACATCGAGTCTACGTCATGTACAGTTCGCGAACGATTTTTTAAAATTGTATGGTAGTTTGCATGTGTGTGTGCTTTTTTCAATCATCATCAGCTTCTATGCCTCTCATTACACTTACCTACTTACTTAGGGTTTATAATTTTAAAAGATGAAAGGCTAATAAGCATTGAGAAGTACCAGGAGAGCAGAGGAGTACAAGAGGTTAAACTTACAAAATTACCGTTGGCGCGCTCTATAGGTAGTAGGTACAATCTCTATAATATTATAAAGAGGATACCTAGATAGATTTGATTTTTTGTTTGTTTGTTTGTCTGGATGCTCGTAAGTTTGTTTGTATTGAATAGGCTCCGAAACTACTGGACCGATCTGAATAATTCTTTCACCATTTGAATGCTACATTATCCGTGTTAAACATAGGCTTAAAAACGGCCAAGTGTGTGTCGGGAAGATTCTAAGGCGGTACGAAATACGCCGCGGTCATCTAGTACATAATGAGTTTGCATTTTCGAGTTGCAATACATATATACGAGCATACTCGATCATCAGCACCAAAGACAGACAGCACTGCATAGGACACGATGATAAAATAATAAAAGAAGTGTTAATTTTTTGAAACACCGCCATTAAGGTGAGGTGATTGATATAGAAACCGCGCTATGAAATTTAGGTGTGCATTGCTATAGACAATGCATGCAACACAATCTTGTGAAAAAAACAAAGAACAAAAAAAGCGGACCAACAACCTCTTTCTTTATTATTTTATCGTGTCCAAGTGAGATAAAAAAACCGGTTAAGCGCGAGTCGGGCTACTCGCGCACCGAGGGTTCCGTACCACAACACATAGGTAGGTACTAATACTACTAATACAACAAACAGCTTACAAAAGCTCTATAATCTAATCACACCAAGTTTGACTTTTGTAAGTAGGGGGAGTCCGGGATACTTGAACCACCTTTTGCTTAAACGCATACAACTTTTTATTGCAAAGATGCAGTGATGTCACTTTAGTGATATTAGATAGCGAAGTTATTTGGCTACAAATTTTATGTACTAAGATGTTTGTGAATATAATATTTATTGGGCTGGACAATTTTTTCCGAAAAATGAGATTTGGCTCAACCATCCCCAATGGGTGGGATGGTTGAACAGGGGGGTAGGGATCGTTGAAAATACCCTTATAATTTAAGAAATAATGCTTTTTAAATTCAATGTACTTATATCAAAATCTCATATAAGTACATTGTATGGGAACAATCTAAACTTGTAAATATATTAAAAAAGAAATTAAAATTGCGGCATGTCAACATTGCACACTTTGACAAGGTAACTACGGTTTTCTACGTAGGTTATATATTGATACTAAAAGAAATCATTTTAGAGTCAAATTTAGCATTATAGAACTATATTCCTTAATAATATGAACACACTAAGCAAGATCTAATAAGAGAATCAAATTTTGAAACTAAAACATGGCAAAACACATAAAGCTGGTATGTGATCTGCAAAACTTCGAAAGTCGAATCTACTAATTGCTGATTTTTTATTTCCTTTCTTGGGGCTGAAGCCTATGCTATGCTTAGTTTTGATCTGGAACGGCATTTGAAGCTAAAAGATAATTAAAGTCGATGAAAAATATTATTATTCACTATGGTTCCCTCTGTGGGGTGGATCAACCATCCTTTATCGACCCGTTCCTACTTTTGTTTAGATTTCCGAAAAACTCTGAATCACAGGTCAAATAGGCTTTGCATTCAACAAACTGCACTATTTTGAAAATATAATAATAAATCAACATAATGCGTACCTTTTAATTTAACGCAGTAACGAACAAGTAAATAAAACTATTTTTTTTCACTTTTTACTATAAAAAACACACAAATTCAGCTCAAAGTCAAACTACTCTGCCCGCAGCCTAGATGGCGCTTGTGGTGGTAGGTATGGATCGCGGGAATGCAATGACCTGTCAAACGAATCGATAACACGAAATTTTCAATCGACAAATGGAGGTGGCTCATCTATCCCACCTGTTCATGCATCCCGGTTTACCCCTACCGTTTTTACGATAGAGCGACAAGAAAAAACGTTCATACAAACTAGTTTCTTGTACGAGGTCCCCCTTAATTTTTACTTTTTGTCATTTTTATTATTTGTTAGCAAACCCGCCATAATAAGAATAACGCACATGCTGTGAAACAAATGTCTAGCTATACGGTTCAAAAGTTACAGCCCTAAATAGTTAGTTAGGACAGACAGAAAGCCGAGACAGACGGACGGACGAACAATTAGTAATATGATCCCGTTTTCACCATTTGAGTACGGAACCCTAATAAAAGGCTAACAAAGAAAGGCTAATAAACGTATTGAGAAGTACCAGGAGAGCAGAAGAGTACAAAAGGTTATTCCGGATGAAAAAAAACGTATGTGTGTGGATGGCATCAGGAATTCCGGACAGTGATGCCAGATGATAATCTGGCATTCTCCGCAAATCTCCCCGAAATCCCCCAAAATTGTAGTGTTTTGAGAAAAAAACCCCCACTAATTGGAAACATATTTATTTATTCAAAACAATCAAATAAAACTTGCTTCCATCACTGGATCAGCATCTCCACTTACGTCGTCAGCAGTTCCATACATTTTCTCTGAGTTAAATTTTGTTTTGACAGTGCCATTGATTATCTTCACCACTATTATTTAAACATTGTCACTTTTAATCACGATTTTATCTCTGTGTTTTATCAACGTTTTACACGGAGTTGCTCTGTGGGTCTGCTATTGGGTGGTCACGTGCGCGTCGGTTGCCCCATCCCCGGTCCACAGTGGAACTCCAGTGGTGGCTCAGGATATTGTTCTTTTATAAGAACAACCCTTGAAGTCACCAAAATATCATTATAACCGTACAACGTCAAGCACTTTTGCTATAAAAACTCGACATTGGCAAAATCATCACATACCCAAGATGGCAGCCATTTTTTTAAAATATAGAATAGAACGTTTTACACTTTGGCAAAGACGGTATTAGCGGGCGGTTGGCGTTAAAAACCTGTTTGACCGACTGCGACCGAACGACGGTCGTCCATCGTCTCGTGCGCCGCAGCATTGTTGTGCTAGTGCGTGTGTGCGTTCCTATGGTGCGTTCAAATTAAGTAGTGAGAGGTTTGATCGCGTTAAGTTATAAAAACTTTCGTCTAAACGGCTTTTCAAAAATCCTCCAATGAGCGTTTTTCTTTTGGTTTTCTAGGGGATCGATAGATGGCGCTACGGTCTGTGCGAATATACGTCAAAATTTCAAAAAGCGTTTCTTTGAAACAATAAAGAGGGAAAAGAGGATCAAGAATATGCCAACGCATCTTTTGATGGCATATTTCATTATTTACTAATCATTTTAATCGAAAATTCTTAACTTTTATGTCTGACTTGATTGTATAGGCTCGATTCCTTGGCTTTAAAAAAAAGGCAGTCACAGTCTTGACAATATTTTGACAGGATCTCGCCAACGGCTCTATGGAGCGATAAACATGCCATCTGTCGAGTTTTTTATTAACTAAATTTAAAAAAGAAAAGAAAAACGCTCATTCCCTCCAAGCCAATTATTTTCCCTCCGCAGAACCCCCCAAAGGATTTGTCCCCCCTAAAATCCCCCCTTGGTCTGAAAATACCCCCAAATTTGGAGGGAATCCCCCCCATCTGGCAACACTGATTCCGGATCAGGTTTCCGTATGACGCGTAGAATGAGAAGGAACTAGAAGCAAGCACGTGTCTTGTCATATATAAGTGTCAGTAAGAGATGCACATAGCAAATTCGCTCTAGTTAAAAAAGGAGATCGCTATGAATAGATGTTTTCGAACGCGTTTCGATAGATGTATTATTTTTTTTATTGTCATTCTTTGTTGTTTATGTAGGTACGTTTATTATGAATTTATCTATACATATTAATATTTTTACTTTAATAGGGAATGTGATGAGATAGGCAGAGATGATGCGGAGTAGATTGCCGACTGGATAATTTATGGAGAGAAACTAACGAAATCAAATAATGTGATGATGAATGCACGGAAGCTTTTATCTACTCATTGCTGGATTTACAGAACATCTAGGTACTTATCATCAGTTAATCACTTCCGCAGCCGTCCTACGTAGGTAGGTATTACCTGTACGCTGCATTCAGCGAGTAATTTCTCTATGGGTAATACCCACAGGCGAAGTATTTTTCGCTTTCGTTCCTTCTCTTTCTACGGTATTACCTCGTATGGTAATACCCATCAAGTTATTATGCCTTAGTAACTACCTAATACCAAATATTCAAATAAATAAAATATTAAAGGATTAAATCCTTCTTTGTCAAACTTAGTACAACCCGAAGGTACGTGTAATAGATACTCTTTCTAATTACTTGCTGGCCGTTGGTTTCATTCTGTCTTCGATCTTTTTGATCTTCCATTGTTTTGCAAATTTGATGTCATGCTGGTCAAAAGCAAAATATATTATCAAAGACTACAGTTTAATTATATTATATTGTTATGATAACTTATTACAAGATACGGTACAAGCTACACAAAAAGGCCTAAAAATATATATATTTAAGAGACAAAAGGACACACAGGCCCACAGGCGTAACCGCCTCTAACTGCATCATCAGCCTGCGTCATCAAGCGGAAGAAAGTAAGTGTCTTAAGGATCACTCACGCTACACCGTGCCGGGTCCGAGCCGAGTCCGTGCCGACCGTCGGCCGATATTTATGGACACATGATGGACACCGAGCGGCAACCGAGCCGGGGCCGAGCCGGGCCCGGGCCGGACCGGGTCGGATGGCTACGGCCGGCGCTCGGAACGGACACGGCTCGGACCCGGCACGGTGTAGTGTGTAACTAACCCATTAAAGTCAATGAAATTGTTCAGAAACAACCTAGTAACTAATCTCTATGCTTGTTTGTATGAAGTCAGATTTTCGTTAAAATGAATACCTAGTTTTAAAGTTACAGTGCCTCAAATATTTCCATTCAAATCTTAATTAACCTTGGTATTAAGAGACCCTTCACACTAGCGTCTTTCGAGCGTCGTCGTAGAGCCAGCGTCAGCGCAGCGTCGACGGCTGCCGAACGCCACGCTACGCCAGCGCTGCGTAAGCGTTCGGCAGCCGGCCAGCGCTGGCGCCGCGTCGACGACCGAAGCTCGAATCGTCGCAGCGCGGACGCTGGTACGACGACGACCGACGCTAGTGTGAGGGGTCTCTGAAACTATACACTGACACTTTTTTAAGGGTATATTCAGACCATCAAACTGAACACTTTCTCTATGGAACCAACATCGACATTGCGAAAAAAAAATCAGCTGTCCCATACATTTGGCTCAAGTAGGTTTGCAGTTTTCTATGGAAGAGCTGATTTTTTTCCGCGATTTCGACTTTGGTCCAATAGAGAAAGTTGTTCAGTTTGAACTGAACTGAACTCAAACTGAACTACTTTTACTATAGGATAGGAACAACATCGAAATCGCGAAAAAAAAATCTGCTGTTCCATACTAAACTGCAATCCTACTCGAGCCAAATGTATGAGACAGCTGATTTTTTTTTTGTGATTTCGATGTTGGTCCCATAGAGAAAGTTGCTCTGTTTGGTCTGATCATCCTCCTAAAAAACTGTCAGCATATTAAGTTGGACCCTATACAGGGTGGATTTTTGAGACGGGGCAGTAAGGGCAGGTACCTTAACCGTTGTAGCTACAGCGAAACGTTCTTAGGAGACTATCCTTAACTTTTTGAAAAATTTCGAACTGCATTCACAGATTTCGAAAAAAATTTACAGTCAGCAAGAAAATTGACAATTTACACAAAAACTTTTTTTGATGCCAATCGATCCTGTTTCTTATAAGGATCAATAGACTCTATGGGACCAACCGAGGTTTGAGTACTAGAAATGTCAGAAATCGCAAAAAACGTTTCCCATACATTTGGTAGGAAATGAGACTCCAAATTTACTTTTATACATAACAAAACTTTTTATTAAGGACAGATTTGCCGCTAAGAAGACTTTGATAATAAAAACATACTGAAACCGTATTAGAAAGAAATGTATTTTTAAAATCATACAATTTACAATGCTGGCTATCTAGATTTTTGAACATTAATATTTTGATCCTTTTTGTTTATTTTCGAACAAACTTCTTTTTAGCGGCCAGTCTATCCATAATAAAAAAGTTTTGTTATGTAAGTATAAAAGTAAATTTGGAGTCTCATTTCCTACCAAATGTATGGGAAACGTTTTTTGCGATTTCTGACATTTCTAGTACTCAAACCTCGGTTGGTCCCATAGAGTCTATTGATCCTTATAAGAAACAGGATCGATTGACATCAAAAAAAGTTTTTGTGTAAATTGACAATTTTCTTGCTGACTGTACATTTTTTTCGAAATCTGTGAATGCAGTTCGAAATTTTTCAAAAAGTTAAGGATAGTCTCCTAAGAACGTTTCGCTGTAGCTACAACGGTTAAGGTACTTGCCCTTACTGCCCCGTCTCAAAAATCCACCCTGTATACAGTGTGTTTCATAAGTAACAATAAATATTTTAAACTCTTAAGGAGGTTGTTTAGACCGTCAAACTGAACAACTTTCTCTATGGGACCAACATCGAAATTGCGAAAAAAAATAGTTGATATCCCATACATATTTTAGCTCTAGTCGATTTGTAGAGTATGGAACATTAATTAATTTTTTTCGCGATTTCGATTTTGGTCCCATAGTGAAAGTTGTTCAGTTTGATGGTCTACACCACCCCCTTAAATGTTTGTTTATTGTTTATTTCCAGTTGTACCTAACCATTTTACTGTTACATTTTTGATCGGAAGAAGATGATAATTTACAATATTGTTCACAACACAATTTAGAACGATGTGGTTTTCTTACTTTTCCGAAACTTATAAAAAATAATCAAATTTTTCAAAGAAAACAGAAAAATTGTGACCGGAGCCACGCGTGCTCGTTCGCATCGATTAGTATGGAGAGTCATGGTCCAGGGCGGATACGCCTTAAGTTGGACCCTATATAATAGGTATATTTTAACGAAAATCTGACTTCATACAAGCATAGAGATTAGTTTTTTAATTGTTACAGATAAAATTCATTGACTTTAATTGGTGACTATTAAAAGTATCACCAGACTTCGTTTGTATGCAGCAGCGCGCATTAGCGGTCTTAAAACAGTTTTTGACAATATCTCCTTATTTTACGATAAAAATAGATAGGTATGTAACAAATTAGCCATAGCCACGTGGTCAATAAAATTGCAAGCCGACGAAACGTATCTACTTGTTACCCCCTTAGCCACGAGACTCCCCTCTGGGGTGTTTCTAAGCTCCAAATTAAGCGAATTTGTCTAGAGCTGTTGTGGCTGTGCTGTGCCAATCTGTGAATTTTACGACGAAGTTAGGACACCATTGATAGCACTAAAGCTCGCCATAGAATTCATCTAATAGAATCAACCTACCTATTAACAAGTATCACAAAAAAACTCCATTTCTATAACTTTTTTTTCAGTGGATGTTGAAACTTTACTTGCCATACTGGAGGGTACAGACACCATTGGTGGCGTAGATAATGGTAAGGTGGATGTAATCAAGATTAATCCTTGCTGCGACCCCGTGATCAGGCACTCTATAAAGGTTTCATCAAAATCGGATCAGTAGTTTAGAGTCTAGAGATATGATATTGTGATGTGCAAACAAAAAAAACACATTTGCTTTAGTCATTTTCGAGAGCAAACAGACTAGCATTTTAAAGGATTATTAATTTGCTAGTGTTCATGTGGCTTTGCCTGCGTGGACCTATACACTGGAAAATGTCTTGGCCGGGGTGTGATTCACTTTGTAAACGTCTCCTTTTTAAGAATGTTTTGTATTGGTCGTAAGCGAGCATTGTTCCCGATTCGTCGTATTCCTGTTTCGTCGGATTCCTGATTCGTCGTATTCCCGTTTCGTCGGAATTATTTATATAAAATCATTACAAATAATGGACCATTATTCAGCAGCAGTTATACATATACATATCATATCATAATTATATAGTTCTAAGTAAGTAAGTTATAGCCTATAGAATCCCACTGCAGGGCAAAGGCCTCCTCTCACGAATAAGGGTGAGAGGGAGTGGGCCATACTCCACCACGCGGGCCCAGTGCGTGTTGGTGGAGGCAAGGTAGTGGTCAACTTGCTGTCAGAGAATTTTCAAGCCGCCTCAATAGGCTTCTGACGTGGCTTGACGAATAGTTATATATTATATAGTTCTATATAATATTAATTTATATGAAATATAAAAATAAGAGATATGAAATATTATCTTATATTAAAACTATATAAGATTAGATATTATTCTTCTTATTCTTTTATTGTAAAAATAACTTTTCATTTTAAAACGTAAGTGGAGCCGTGGTAATTGCATAGTTTCATTCGATAATAAAAATCCGACGAATCAGGAAACGACCAATCAGGAATACGTCGAAACAGGAATACGACGAATCGGGAACAAATCGTAAGCGAGTCGGCATCGGCAGTCCGACTAGCACTTGGCCGATTTTCGGGAGGCCGTGCCTACAACACCTTTTTCGAGAGCTGGATCTGCCCCTGCCCGTGATAGGATGACGTCAGAATGGCGGAAAAATGCGATGCTGTGTGGCCTGGTGTAGTTCAACCCTAAATCGTGACACAAAGATCGCAGTAATTCAACGAGGAACGGCCTAAGATTTAAACTGCCCCGCGATTTCGATGTCGAGAAAGTTGTTCAGTTTGATGGTATGAAGCACTCTGTTCGATATGTAATGCATTTTATTTTACAACCTGTATAATATTACTCATAGTATATCGGCCGGCCAATTTCTATCACATCACCCCATTATATCAGGACCTGTCGATGTTATATTTTCAACAGCTGCAACTGCTCCGACGACGTCTGATGCGAATGGCGGTGCATCTACCCCTTCAACGCCAACTTTGACAGGCGCCCCTGAAATAAGCGCAGATAAAACTGAAGGTTCGTGTACTAAAGGTACTTTAAAGGCGACTTCTTCAACGTCCGAAGAAACAGCGCCTAACCGCCAATATGAAAATGACGACATTGATACACCATCAGCGGCATCCAGCAGCTCCCAAACGAAATTATCATTTGTAGAAAGCAAAAAAGGTGGCAAAATTTTATGGAGAGCTGGGTACCGCTACCGAGCAAATAAGAGGAATAAGAATGGGACAACTCTATGGGTTTGTACCCTAGCATATTGTAAAGCAACCATAACCTTGAACGCAAATGATACCGCGGTGCTCAGGGAATCCCAGCATTCGTGCATACCAGACTTCAAAGGGGAACAGGTGAATCTCCATATGAACAACTGCAGGAAACGCGTGAGAACTGATTCAGGACCTATTCCGTTCATATATGAACAAGAAATGAAAGACTTAAAAACGGAGGAATTTGTTGACGAGGTACCCGCGTTCAACCAAATTAAAAGCCAACTGTACAGATCCCGTAACAAATTCCACCAGGTTTCAAAAGCAAGTAAATTCAAAAATGTTGCTGAAGTAGAACTAGTTGAATCCATTCGTAATAATTTTTTATTATTTGACGATGGACAAGACGACCGTATTATATGTTTCGTTTCGCAGGCTGGGCGAGATTTCCATAAATGAAAATATATGGAATGAGCGCGTGATCGCGGTTTGATGAGTACTTGCTAACTAATTAATAAAATGGTGCGATGCGACCTCGATTGGTAGTAGGTTAAAGGTGATTTTTTTAAAATTATTTTTCAGATAGTCTTTTTGTCACTAAATGATACCTTAACTTAAATGATAAATAACTTAAATGATACCGGTTACAGATTAAAAGTACCATACTTAATTAGGGCCCCACCCCTTCTAACAAAACTCCGTAAAATGACTGGGCTAAGTACCATAGTAAAGAAGGGTCCCGCTGAGTGGAGGTTTTTTAGGACCCTGTTATTTTTGAAATTATGTACGCTAGAACACTGTTTTCACTTAAAACGTAATAAATGAAAGTAGAACTAAATCTTGACACCTGCATTTTGAGTTCCTGTGACTTGTAAATAAAAAGTGTCCCGCTCTATTCCATCAAATTAATATCTAGAAAAATTGCTTTACGAGATAAGGCCTTTGTTACTCTTCTCATCTATGTTGTAAATTGTATTGGACTGTTTCATTATTTTAAAGTCTTAAATTAATTAATTTGCTTTTAACGACTGATACTAAAGTATGTAATTTTTTAAACCTCATTACATCCACATTTCACTAGTAGTACCGAAACTATGTCCAATGTGACGACGGGGACACACGAGGTATGTGGGGACGGGGTTAAAATTTATTATTAATTAATATTTTAATTAACCCTTTATCAGGCATAGTACATTTCATCGACCACATATAAGTAACTGATATATTACTTCAAACTTCATTAAAAAGGTTCATTATTGAATGTTAATGTGATAGCCACAGCCTGTTTAAGGGTTAAGTAATATTAATATTAATTAATTTAATACTTAATATTAATATTAATCTAATACTACCTAATCATAAAACTGTAACTGAAGTGTGTCTGTACATTGAAGATATTTACAAAAAAAAAGATTACGATATGGTTTTTAGGAATTCCTGACTCGAAGTCAACCTTTTTTAGAAATTTTGTGTGTCTGTTTGTTTATGTGTTTGTTTGTTTGTTTGTTCGCGCATCACGCAAAAACTACTGAACCGATTTTGATGTTTGACTTTTTTTGACTTTTTTTGTTTGATAGCTTATGATCTGACTTAAAATCTGGTATATAATTATTTTATGCGGACGAAGTCGCGGGAAAACACTAGTTAATACTAAAAACGTTAAATTTTTGTTGTAACAACACACTTTGCCCTTTCCTACAAACCCCGTATCTCCATAATGTTTCCCCTGTAAAATTATCAATGTGTCAGTTAAGATTTTGACCGATCGTAATAATCAATATGTACCACATACGTTATTTGTAATTGGAGCGTTTCCGATGTAGAACTAAGTAAATGACTTATAAAATAACACCCTTCCAATTAATTTGAGTTTTTTCTTCATGTTTCATATAATTTACCGTACATTAAACCTATATGCCAAATTTCGTCACTGTGTTACAAATAGGTCGTGAAATACACATGTTTGAAACTTATAAGTGCTCTCCTGTAAAATTTTACTTTTGCACTTACGGGAATTTACGTAGGGACCGTCGTGCTTATGTACCACCGGAGCTCATAATTATCGTGGATACACAGTAGTTACGGAGTTAATACATTTTTTTCGATCGAGATTTTGAGGGTGTTAAATTCAAAAACAGCACTTCTTCTATTTTTCTTGTGTTACCCCCTCCCGTACTAACAGGTTGTGTACTATGTAGGTAGTCACCGTTTTCTGACGACAAGCTATAAAAACATTTTTTCAAATACTTGCTCGTAAAGTGGCTCTTATTGCACCGCTTTTAGCTACAAAATAACAAACGCTTCATTTCATCAAACAATTTATTTTAGTAACAAATAAACATTAATTTGTGTTATAAATACCTACATAAATATTTAGTTTATTACGTTTTTCATATCACCTTGTTTACAATAAAATGTCGTTGGTTGAATGGCGGCTACAGTCATTGCATTTAAAAAAAAGTCCAGTTCCATTTTCAAGTACCTACATATATTTTTTACTATGGCCATTTTCCACAAATACTTGTCTAAAATTGTTGTGTTTTACGAAATTTTATTACTTTTTCCTTGGAAGTATGTCGAAAAACGTCGTATGAAACGCGTGAGCATTGGTCATGACAGCCTCTGCTAGAATATACAACACTCGCCTGCGGCTCGTGTTGGAATCCCGCCTCGGCTGTAATGACAAATTTTGCTCACTTGTATTGTATCATAATGTACTATTATTTTCTATTTAAGGCATGAAATATAATCTACCTCGTTACTTTTGTTTTATATTTTGTGATAGGTAAGTAAGTACCTATAGGTACATCATTTAATATTTGATGCTTACCTTTGTTGTAACCAATATTTAGAATAACAATTTCTCAATATCATAATATGTTTAAAGTACCTACCTAAATGAATTTTATTTTATTTAGCATAAATAAATCTTAGCGCCCATGACTGTGTAGGTACCTACTATAATTTACATGCTAAATAAATGTTTGCATTATCTCATAGATCATCTCTTCCATAGATTTTATCTTAATGGAATACGAATAAAAAAAAATATTTTTTTGAAGGAATCTACCTACTTTTGTTTTATATTGTGTAATAGGTAAGTAGTTAGGTACATCATTTAATATTTGATACTCACCCATGTTGTATGTAACCAATATTTAGAATAACAATTTCTCAATGTCATAAGTTTAAAGTAGGTACCTGAATGAACTGTTTTATTAAGCATAAATCTTAGCGTCTATAACTGTGTAGGTAGGTACTATACCTACCTAGTCACCTTTTTTTGACGACATGCTAACGAAATTTTTGCATTAAGTATCTCATTGATCATCTTTTCCATAGATTTAATCTTAGAAGAATACTAATTACATATGTTTTTTAAAGCAAAAACTTAACAGTTTGATTTCTTTAAAGACTAATCCCATCACAAACAATAAGTTGTAAAAAAAACAAGTCTCGCAACACAAAAAGTAAAAACTCATCTACCGTAAAAAGTTGTGAGATGCATTTATTTTATTTTATTTTATTATATTTGGGGAGCTTACAGCTACAAAACAAATAAGTCTCAAATTTAGTCAGCTATAGGCCAATTACAAGCTTCCACATAAATAGGAATGTATGAAATGCTTCCACATGTCCAAGTCTGTTAATTTATTCAGTCCCTACTCAAGGATCCTTATAGTGACCATATCAATATTAAAAATCTTCGTTACGGACTGTTGGTCCTACCGCTTAGTTCCCCTAGTAGGACCAGCAGGATTTTAAAAACCTCGTGGTCCTACTCTTTTAGGTTTTAAAGAAATAGATTGACTTCGCCATCGCATGAAAACACAATGTATCTCACAAGTAATACAAATTATTTAAATTTGTTTATTTAGTGCGATTGCCAAGACAATCTATCTATTTAAAACCTAAAATATTTTTAATATTGATATGGTCACAACTTTTTGCGGTAGATGAGTTTTTAGTGATTCGAGACTTGTTTTTTAAAATTTAGGTTTTTGATAGGATCTCATTTCTTTTTGTGGATAGTCCTACTTTTTTACTGACTGCAAATGTAACTTAGTAATCCCATATACCTACATATTATGGGATTACAAAGTTATTTATATGCAGTTATGGTGTATCTAGAAAACTGGACCGTTATCTTTGAAGCACTAAATATAAGCCATACAAACATATTCAGAAAGCACTAATAGCCCAGTAAAATTAGACAAATCAGGAGAAATAATTCCCGGAGTTTTGGAACTTTTTTTAAACGTTCCTTTGGTACGTAAGATTGAAGAAAAAAAAAGTCCTGGCAAAGGGGGGGTGAGCTCGAGGAAGGGGGGGGGGGGGGCTCTGAAGGTGACTTTTTTCAGTTTTTCGCTTATTTCTCGGAATCTGTAAGTCGTATCGAAAAGTTTTGTAAGTACAAATTAATTCTCACAAAATTTCCTACAAAGTATGTGGTATGCACTTTTTTCATAGAACTTAACCTTTGAGGGCTAGAGGGCCAAGAATTTCAAAAATTATGAAATGTATATGGCAACCCTTATGAAAGTTGAAGATAACAATAAAATGATTCCATATTATTAATCAGCAACCCCGAAAACCCACGGATACAAATTTTTAGTCAGTTCGGTGAACCTTTAGAAGCTGCGTGGGCGTTTGAAATTTCCATGGCAGCCATCTTGGATATCGCAATTTTGGATTTTTTTTACCGACAACCAAATCTGACCAGGGTCCACTATGACATTTGTTAAGGTCCATACCCCTATCTGTCATAGTTTCCGCGGGCCATTGACCTCATCCATCAGGAGTTACCTTCGGAGAAAGTCGAAATATTCCTTTTATCACCAGGCCATCCTTATGATGATCCCCAAATGTCATCTTTGTACCGTAAGGGGAACACGGAGATCAATTAGAGGTATCTGGTCGATCCCCCCCACCGCTTTCTATGGAATTAGCTAAATACCTGGATAATTGTTCACCTGGTCTCCCCCAAGGCCCCAACCAACTAGTAAATGATTAGTTAGTGATTAATGTAGTATTGAAATAGTAAAATTATTTTAAGAATCATCATAAGGATGCCCTGGTGATAAAAGGAATATTTCGACTTTCTCCGAAGGTCAACTCCTGATGGATGAGGTCAACGGCCCGCGGGAACTATGATAGATAGGGGTATGGACCTTAACAAATGTCATAGTGGACCCTGGTCAGATTTGGTTGTCGGTAAAAAAAATCCAAAATTTCGATATCCAAGATGGCTGCCATGGAAATTTCAAACGCCCACGCAGCTTCTTAAGGTTCGCCGAACCGACTGAAAATTTGTATCCGTGGGTTTTCGGGGTTGCTGATTAATAATATGGAATCATTTTATTGTTATCTTCAACTTTCATAAGGGTTGCCATATACATTTCATAATTTTTGAAATTCTTGGCCCTCTAGCCCTCAAAGGTTAAGTTCTATGAAAAAAGTGCATACCACATACTTTGTAGGAAATTTTGTGAGAATTAATTTGTACTTACAAAACTTTTCGATACGACTTACAGATTCCGAGAAATAAGCGAAAAACTGAAAAAAGTCACCTTCAGAGCCCCCCCCCCCCCTTCCTCGAGCTCACCCCCCCCTTTGCCAGGACTTTTTTTTTCTTCAATCTTACGTACCAAAGGAACGTTTAAAAAAAGTTCCAAAACTCCGGGAATTATTTCTCCAGAATGCCATTTTTCTGTTTAATTTTACTGGGTTATAAATGATTAGCTAGGTTTCAAAGCCCTAGGATCGAGGGCCCCGCTGGGCATACGCACACCTGGGATCGAAGGTGGTCCAAAAATTATTTTTAGATCCCTCACACCTAGGTGTATCGGAAAATACCCCATGTATGTTCCGCGATTTTTTGTAGTTTAGAAGTAATGATTTTTTGAACGAATATTTGAGAATTTTCCAGCGTTTTCTCGGGGTCCTACTATTTTGTCCTACTAGTAGGTCCACCATGGACAACTATTTCTGTTGGTCCTACTGATGCGCTGAATCAAAAATGTACTTTACCTCTGTGTAAAGAACTTAAACTTACTTTGAAACATCGGTTGAAACATCGGCGAGCTGTCAATTAGGTATGCTTTGTGTCAAACTTATATGACATCTTCGACGATCTGAAGCACTTCAGAAGCCATAGCATGTTACAAAATGATAAGGCTGTGTCACGTCTTTTACCTCGTTCGTTCGTGCGCAAATAGAAAGAGAGCGAAGGTGTGTTACCGCTATATCACGGTGCCATGCTATCTATGCAGGTCAGGAATGACGCATTATTTCTGTGAACATTGTTTTTTTCTGTTGATTTGTTTGAAGAAAAATATTTTTATTCATGTAATTGTGCACTTAGCTAAAAAGTACACAATAATATTTGTAAGTAATGTAAAATCTGATTATTTTACGTATGGAAGAGTGTTTCCAGACGATTATTTTGCAAAAACAAAATGTAAAAATTTCTTACTATGAAAAAGTTATGACAGTTTTAAGCCGCTCAGGTAGAAAATTCTCAAATATTCATTAAAAAAATCATCACTTCTAAACTACAAAAAATCGCGGAACATACCTACATGGAGGTGTGAGGAATCTAAAAAAAATGTTTGGACAATCCTGTATATAAGTAAGTACTCGTATTTCACCAAAAAGTTAGAAGTCCCAATAAGCTTTTCCTTCCGTTCTACCTTAATCTTTCTATGTCCAATCTTAAATTCAGTTCTAGTTCCGTCCGGCTCTGGATGAGGGGGTCCTTCATAATTCATAATTGTAAACCCTTAGCATCATGAGGGACAATAGAGGCTGATGATGATTGCAAAACACTAACACCACCACCATCATCACAGCCAATATACCTACGTCCCACTGCAGGGAAACCGGCCTACCCTCATGGGCCTTAGTCCACCACGCGTGCCCATTGGGTAGGCCGGTTTCCCTGCAGTGGGACGTATATCGGCTGTGATGATGGTGGTGGTGGTGGTGTTTTGCAATCATCATCAGCTTCTATTGTCCCTCATGATCGGTACTTCCTCGTGGACCCGCTAATGTGTCCCACCTTGTTCCACGAGGAAACCTTGTTCCTCGTGGACCCACTACTACGTTCGGTTTCCTCACGTTGTTTACCTTCACCGTTTGTTACGTACCTACATAAGTTGGTAGGTACATGTGGCATGTGGCCCGTGCGGATTTGAACCCGGACCTCAAGATTGAGTTTCGCAACACCACCTCTCAATTTCCACCATACTAACAAAGAATTATTATAAGATATTAATGTCGTGGGTACCAGGAGAGCAGAAGAGTACAAAAGGTTAAACCATAGATTTTTGATTCAGCACATAAAAGGCCCGTCACAGACACGCGCTATAATATGTTGCTGTACTCTTCTTACGCACGCAAAAATACATAAGCACGTCTCTTTTCTGCGTGCGAGTGAGAGGAAGCGATTAGCAACTTGCGTGTGTTAGAAGAGTACAGCAACATATTATAGTGGCCGTGTGTTGCGCCCTTAACAGGGATATGGTGGGTCCGTCACGATAATATAGCAGAGTAAAGTTTAATATCTTGTACTTTTCTGCTCTCCTGGTACTTCTCTCAATGCATTTTATATAATTATATAAACCTTATGTACCTACCTAAGTAGGTAAGTGTAATGAGAGGCATAGAAGCTGATGATGATTGAAAAAAGCACACACACATGCAAACTACCATACAATTTTAAAAAATCGTTCGCGAACTGTACATGACGTAGACTCGATGTAGAGGGAATCACTATTACGCGACGTGACGTAGCGCGACTCACTATAAAGAGAAGCGGCGTAGGGGGAAAGCGGCGTGCCGGGAATAATTCCTATTGACTTGGGGCTTTAATTAGAATCAAAACAAAAACAAAATACTTGAACATTGATTAAGTATTATTGATCTTGAAGCGACTAACAAAATTAACTGTTATAAAATAATCTTCTATTTCAGTGTTATTTTCGTAAGGCTATTTCAATGAGTAGGTATCGCTTCGATAAATAACAAAGTCCAGAAATGTTGAGTATCATAGAATAGATAATATACCTATACAGGGTGTTAGGGTACGTAAACAATTGCATTACTTTAAGGGGTGATTGTTCCCATGATACTGAACAACTTTCCCTAAGAAACCTATACTTAGTGAGTACGCAAAAAAAAAACGACTTTTCGTACAAACGTTCGATATGGGCCCTGTTTAATAAATGCGGCAAGTGACAATTGACAATGACAATTCAGAGTACATTGCGGAGAATGCTAGGACACATGAAGCACTGAAAGATTAAGCGTCATTAGTAACCAGCAATGTACTCTGAAATGTCATCGTCAATTGTCACCTGTCGCGTTTATTAAAAATAGGGCCCAGTATTTAGTATAGAAAGTGCAAAAATTGTTTTGTGATTTTCCTATAGGTTTCTCTGGAAAAGTTGTTCAATATCATGGGTACAACCACCCCTTAACTTAATGCAACTAAGGGTACACCCTGTGCGAGCGGGCGTTTGTCCACCACGCGTGCCGATTGTGGATTGGTATGGTAGACTTCAAATACGCATCATGGTGGCCTATTTGGCAAATATTACGCAAGACAAATACGCGTTTCTTCGTGAAAATTGACAATCAAAACTATAAAAAAACGTGGATCCCAGAGGATGTTTTGGTTACTTATTTGCCAATTTCAATCCTTTTACGTGCGTCAAAAAGTGACAGAACGCCGGGAAACACGTATTTGTCATGTATGAAAATTGCCAAAAATACGCCATGTGAATGCCACCATCAATAGTAGATTACACACCGAGGACAGGAAAGTAAGAAAGGACTCAGATCTCATGTAATCTGAGGCTTTCTTATTTACTGCCCGAGGTTAGTACACTATTTTTCTCCTCGACGGAGGTGGAAAGCGGCAACTTCATTTAGCGCAGCGGGACGAAAATTGACGCTTTCCGTCCGGAGAGGAGAAAAATATCTTTCCTTACGTTTTCAGTTTAATATTAATATTAAATACCCTTACCCTTCCAAGTCTATCTCAACTAAACGAAAATAGTAAAGCAGTACAAATTAGAATATACATAACTTATGTATCCTTAGGTTTCAATTCCAAAAGTGGTCTCAGGAACAGACAAGTCTTTGGTCCCTTTCCTAATTGGATCCTAATTTAAGGACCGACATGGAATTACGTATGCTAATTGGAATTCAAAGGAGGTAGTAGGACAGACGGATTTAGCTTCAAACTAACTAGTTATTATGTAACTATGCTACTATACATTAGATATCTATGTGATATCTAGAGTGAGCCTTACTTGATACAACTGCACTAGAAAGATACAGCAAGCTAGATACTTGGGCCATTATTTTATTCAAGGTACAATTTGGATATTATTTTCATTTATTGCATTAACTGTACATGTATTTTTTTACCGATTAATGTCGATTTTTGTTCATTATTTTTTATAGAAATCATTAAAGACATTTGCAGCTATATTTTTTGCTATTTCTTATATTAATTGTTGTATATTTAACATTATAACCACTACGTGACAGCAGTATACCCTCAAAACTATATTGCGTTGCTTAAACAAACAACTCAGTTACTGTAATTTGCAAATAAGTATAGTATTTTATTTTAATTCCTACGTTTTTCTGAGACTGCTGTTAGCTACCGATAACAGTTATAACTTTATAACAAAATTGACTTTGAAGGGGACCGGATTAAGGTTATTTAAATAAAATAATGAGCCATTTGATAGTTGTAGCACCTGTTCTGAATACTGACAGGAGGACCGTGAACCTGCCTATATTATTACGTACCTATAAAAAAAACGAAAAACTTTTGGATAGCTGAACTAACCGCCTTTGACCGAGTCAAAAACAGAGTACCTACTTCGCTACCTACTATTTGGGCAATTTCGTAAAAAAATATCCCGGTTACAAAATGGAATACAAAAAAAAATATATCTTTATTATAATTGGAACAACGTAGAATGATTCGCACTTATTTGAAATGCATAATAACAGTTGCAAATTGGATAAAAAATGATTATTTTCAAAGAAAATGTGATTATTTTGGGACAAGAGAGTGGTTCAGGCTTCCATTTTGTAACTTTTTTGGAACGAAATTATATAATTATACAGTTTATTCTTAGTAAATGTGTCTTTTTTCTTTAAAAATAACAATCAGTGAACCTTAACAAGGCATCAATTACTTGTAATAAACTAAAATATATCTATTTTGTAACTTTTTAAACTAGATCGGTCATTGTGGGACATTACTAATAATGGGGGTTCAAAACTAACTTTAGTCTTATTTTTTAATTTATTTATAATAAATGACCTATAATATAACCTGCAAATTTTACAGATTATTAATTAAATATTGAAATAATCAAAACCTTCATTCAAAACTGTCTTTGGTTTCAGTGTAAATTGAGTGCAAACTGATAGACATGACAAAATGTGTGCGGATATATTTAGAAAAAAACGCCCATTTTACTACCTTATTCGCATTACGGCCACCGGTAGTAGGTTATTTCTATGTATATCGGCGGAATATTTTATTGGTAGATAGGTACGCGTTTGAACAGCGAGATTTATAAAGGAACGCTTTCTGCAATTAGTGCCATACTATCGATATTGTCTACAAAATGTCTAACCGATTTCCGGGAATATTCTTACTAAAGATTGATCAAAGATTCTGATCAACTCTAAAGGTCCAAAGGAAAATCTGGGATACAAAATTACAGTTTTTTGTGATTATTAACCGATCTGCTACCTTGTTCCATTAAACTGGTCAGCCTATACAACGTGTTAATGAATTAACGCAAAACTAGAAAGTAGTTTGTTTAGGTTCGAGGGCAGAATCGAATTATCATGGTTTTTTTTTTTCTTCAAAATATTAAATAATTTGTTTGTATAATTAAAAATTTACTGAACTCGATCTCAACCTACCGCTCGGGCACTCTCACCCTACTTACTACCAAAACAAGATTCTTAAAATGTATCCATGAGCACGTTAGCGCTTTCATTCATTGCTGAAATGATAACAAATCGTTTTTGCCTCAAACTTAAAATGCGAATAACATTAAATTTTAAGTATCAAAATAATGTTTCAATCTAATTATTTTGATATAAATCAGTTGGGGTGTAAGTATGAGGTTTATTAACACGTTCTATATATTTAAACAGGAAGGTATTAAATTACTAGCTCTCTAGTGTCTCGTCCAGTAATGGATACTAGATGATACTAGTCACAGTTCGTGGTGTCGGGTGATTGATCAGCCGCCATCAGAACAATGACGATAATGGATTAGACTCATCTGTTATTTGTTGTTTCATTTGTTTGTAATACACACGTGCCAGAAAATAGGACAACGTTATAAAACTACTACTAAAATTTGGATTTAGTGCGATTTTAAATTAAAGAATCAATATAAAATGTAGCGGAGCGATTAGAAAGCTTAACAGACACAATGCCTATTCATCAATCTACATGTAGGTATGACCATGGAGTAAGAGGAGATGGCATATCGGCTAGTTTCTATAGAAAATTATTTCGCCGACAAAGGGGGTGAGGGACGGGTGAGGGGAGACAAAAAGCATTTAGGGGAGCGTGTAATTTCTCTATAATATACAACAACCGCAGTACAAACTAGATGACGTCATGCCCAGTTAGTGGTTTCAGTGCTAACTTTGATACACCATCTCTACCAACAGGAGCTTGTAATTTATCTATGGGTATGACAATTGTGCACCGGCGCGCATGACGTTTTTCTCGTTTTGTCGCTTTGTCGTAGGTGACATGCTAGCCGTGCTGGTATGACATACGACACAGTACGTCGCACATATGACAGCTAAACAGAAGATGTTTTTTTTTTCGAGCTTATGCCCACCACACATTCCCGCCGCTGTAACTCCTGTAAACCAGGATCAACAGCGGCGACCACTCACAACACTAGACAATGAAGTCCAGCGAGCCCGGGGGATGACTCTAATCTGTCTTGGCCCGCAATGAATTAATCAAAGAAGATGAGAGGAGGAGTAGGAAAAAGAAATATCCGACTACCCGACTACAGATAATCCAGGAGACTGCAGCAATAAGAAAAAAAGCAAGGCTATTAGAAAGCCAATTCTAGAAACTCCATAGAAGACCTTACCGCAAAAGCACCAAAAATTAAAAAATAACATTACAAAAAAAAAGAGGAACCAAACATTGTACTGAAAGTCAATCTGTCCAACACGAAATATCACGTCCCAAGCAATGATATTATACTTATGTTACTCTGGTCCTAAGTATTAGCATTGGCTTGAAGATGGCGATGACGACCGGCCGGCAGATTTAGGTGGCCTACATTTCAAACTGGTTGACTATACATAATATACAATACAAGAGGAGGCAAGATATTTGTCAACTTTTTGTCAGGCCAAAAACTTAAACCCGCTAAAACTTTTGAAGTAAACCACGGATTATAAATGAGAGACGTTAATATGAAGAGAGCCGAACCCGACAGCTATAAAGATTAGAAGTAGAAACACTACTTTGTACAAGTCCGTTTTGAATCAGGCGTTCAACCGTGGAGAGCTTCCAGACCCCTCGCCATTGATTTATCGACGAATACTTTTCTTCGGCGTTTCGTTTTGAAGCAATCCGTCCACGTCACTTTCCGAACGAGCGCGGGCTTCGCACCGCTAATTGTATCGGGTCATAGGACAAAAACTGTGGCAAAGGAAACAATTGTTCAGTATATCTACTTCCGAAAAGAAACACGTGGATACAAGCCATTTAAAAGTATGTGCCTTAGATTATCAAGATAGACAGTCAAAGCTACGAAAGCGTCGAAAAAAATAGGAACCAGTACTGGTTCCAAAACCCTATACATATACACGCACACATACATAATTAGTATGGCGCCTCACGCACACCAACCTAAGAAAGTTAGCCCCTTTTGTTTTATACGGAACAAGTGTGAGGCTCATTCTAGACATATACTTTTTCTAAGGTATGTGCATTATAGGGTCCAACTTAAAATGCTGACAGTTTTTTCAGAGGATGATCAGACCATCAAACTGATCAATTTTCTCTATGGTCCCATTCATTTGGCACGAGAACGTTTGCAGTTTTGTATGGAACATCAGTATTTTTTTTCGTGATTTCTATGTTGGCCTTATAGAGAAAGTTGTTCAGTTTGACGGTCTGATTATCCCCTTAAAAATAAGTATCAGCATATTAAGAAGGACCCTGTATACAATATTAAAACCGATTTCAAATAACTGAATTGTATAAAGTTTAAAGTTGCAGCAAAATTAAAAAACAGCACCCGTGTTTTATTAAAAAGCGTGAGTTTTTACCCCTTAGAATCTCTACATAATATGTTAAAAATTGAAATTGAAATCGGCAAACCTTAAGGATCTACGTATCTACTAATGGTGATGATGATTCTTGCGTGAGTAAGTATTTTAGACTAGTTCAAAACTTTAGTTCAAAACTTTAGTTTCCTACAAATTGCATTCTAGAATCACTTCCCACTTCATATGAAAAATAAAAATAATACCATTCGACAATTGTGTTTGACCATATACATATACATAGTAATAAATATTATCTACAGTCAATGACAAATATTCTATACACATGGACTCACCACGTCATACAATTACAAAACCAAAAAATGGCACTGAAAAAACTAGAATGTCAGCGGCAATGACATTCTATTGCTTTCAAATGTATTCGGTCACAAACAGTATTTTAAAACAATAATTAATATAAGCATAACTTAGCATCCCGTAAATAGCGCACACAATGCGAAGTCCATGTAGAATGTCATTGTCTACAGTATTAGTGGAAATCTAAGATGTTTTTATATGTAGATGCGTTGCCGGCGCTCCAAAATGGCAACAAAAAAGCAAGGTAATTGCCCGGCTTTCACATAGTAACGCGCCGTCTAGTGTACAAGCTAAACGTCACTATATCGCGCCTTTTTTAAGTGTAGTGATGTTAGCGTATGACGCGTCTATTTATAAAACGTCATTGGTGAAAATACGCTTCAAAGTACAAATACAAAACCAACAGCCCAGTTTCACACAAACATTCCGTTCATTCCCAGTACTTTTATTTCCCACTAGTTCTACTTTTAAATGCACCACCGAATAGTGGAACTAGTGGGAACATTACTTCTCAATAGTTCTACTACATTTCATATTTAGACAAAAATTCTACAGCAATCATTGAGTTACTGTGTCAAACATAGTACCTCAATGACAGCAATGGCGAATTTGATACCACTCGGACGCTATATTACATAAAAAGGACACTGGAACCACTGCTATACCTACTCTGTGCTAATTAGCTGTCAGTACAGGCTGTTTGTGAAATGGCGGATAGTGTTCCGAGTGACCGAGCCCGCCCGCAGGCGAGCTCTTGCCGCAGCGAGCGCGAGCGCACCGGGCGGACTGATGAATGACTATCGAGTGACTGACTGATGTATCGAGTCAAGTTCCCTGCTCTATACCGATCAACAATGCTACATTGAGCGATGGATTTGAAACGTGGCGTGATATTGGAACAATATAGATCCACTTCATACACACTCTCATTATCCCTGCCTTGCCTTGGATGTACGTCGAAGCATTATATCAGGCTAGCAAGCCATGAATTCAATTCAATTCATTCCATTCAATTCCCCAATTGAATATCCCTTACAGGGATGTATGAGTCACAGTTTGTAGCTCATTTAGTAAGTTGAGTTGATAGTCAAGTGCACAAAGTAAAGTTATAAAATAAACAACTAATGTCAAAGATTTTGTTTGGTCTTCGAAATCTTTGGACTATGTGTTGTCAGTATGAAGATTAGTTCTACACATTGGCTATGTTAGGTACTGTTCGTTTCATACCGTATAAGATATCAGCCGGTCAGTGATATAGTTCATTTTTAATATGTAAGTAGTAGCAGATGACGGTACTCCTAAAACCCACTCGATATTGTCAAAAATGCAGTGCTTTACATAACTCGCAACCAAAAGGCAAAAATAATAATTAAAAAAAATGACACATTTTAAACATACCAGCGCGTTCTATGCGCGTTCTCTGATAAACAAAATAACGGCCTGTTTCACTACTTCTGGATAAGTCATTGTTAGCTTAGTTGACAGATCGTTTCACGTATTTCGAATGAAAGATATGTCAAATTATCTGTCATATAAGCTAACAAGAACTTATCCCAAGTAACAAGAAGTTATCTTGGACGAATTGAAGTTATCCAAACACCTAAGTAACTTATTGGTAAAATTTATTAAAAGGCAATAGATAGAGAGAAACGAGGCGCCCAAATAAATGAGCCCATTTATCCAGATTCGATATCTGTGGCTTACCGGACTTTTATCTCGAGAGAAGTTTATTTCCATTCCTGTATAGAACCTTTTTATAAGTTGATCAAAAATTTTGCACAAATACAACTAAAATATGAGTATATTATTATGTATTGTAATGTTCTAAAATTGAGCCTTTCTACAACTTCACATTTCTTAAAAAGACAATAAAAACTCCAGTTTCATAAAAAACTGCAGTAGGTACCAACTCGACTCAAATGTATGGGGCATTATATTCCATAGTGAAAGTTGTTCAGTTTGATGGTCTGTGAATATGCTCACGACTATATTCCCAGAGGTAGTCAGAGATATTCTGAAAACTCAGAACTTCTACGTTTCACTAGTCAAACTCTGTCCAGTGTGACAAGGAGTGAACCCGTCGCCACATGTAATGGACAGTGGGTACAATACATGCCTCGAAATTGAAGTATACAGGTTTCCTTGCGATGTTTTTATGGTCTGAAGCTGGTGCTTCAGACCATAAAAACAAAAACAAACCTAAAGGCTCCAAAATTATTTTTTTACATAAAAGCAGGTACTGTATGTTTGTAGAAATAGAGAACAAATAGGATCCGTTTTGTTCAAATCTATTCTCTGAAATGTAGTGACCAAAGCTCGTCTCTGTAAAAATGCAATTTCGCGTCCAGTCGCCTCCAGCCCGAATGACCGGCGGCGGTGCGCTGGCACAGTGCAGGCAATACATGCAGCATTATCACTTACTACAAGTTTTATGCTGGGTTTCAGATCCTCATCACCATCAGTCTTAGCATAGAGTCTCATCTGGCAGCACCGTATCGCATTTTTTTCACCTTCTATCCTTTTCTGTCGCTCAGGAACGTCATTTGCTAGGACGAGAAAGGTCGCAGCACTGCCGGCGCTGCCGCGTGCAGTCGCGTTCCCGCTGTCTTATTTGCTTTAGTAAATGAGGTTCCTGAGTGACAGAAAAAGATGGGGTACCGGAAAAATGCGATGTGGTACTGGCAGATGAGGTTCAACCCTAAATACGTCCAATGCAGAAACAGGCCTTCTGTCATGAAAAGAGCGGGTCATAATTACGAGTATACCACGAGAGCCTAGGGAGATCACCAACCTGACAACTTTCACTATAGAACCAACATTAACATCGTGAAAAAATATAAACTTAAGCAGACATTTGAGTTGTGTACGTAAAGATAGGTACTTAATGCAGTTTTGTAATGATCATGTCTTTCTGCAATACTCTGTTAAGTGAATTAAATTAAATGAGATGAAACCAATAGTGTTATTTTTGAATGTGACGCATCCAGAGTTTGGCATCACTCTCTAGTGCAGATTAGGACGTGAGATTAAAAAAAAACATTCTTGTTTTTTTTTTGGAAAGGTGAAATTTTTTTGCATGCCTGTCTCACTCCATAGCTCAGGTACGTTTGACGGCCGATCCCCACCAAGGGGTGAGTAGTCGGTCATTGGCATAAGGCGCATTTAAGGGTCGGCACTACCCTAATCGGGCAAAACAGGGTTCGGCGTTCCGACTTTTGAGGATAGTAAATAGCTATATTTAGAAACAAAATTAATACCATCGCTTCTCTAAAAGATGAAGTACAAGATGAACAAAAAAAATTTCAGTAAAATTGTGTAGTTACATCAGAAAGTAATCGAGAATTTCATGAAAAACTGTAGAATAGCACTGCCGCGTTCCGAGTCCTGTGATTTAGTGAAACAAAATAAAACAACAAAATATATTTATAATCAATGGCAAAACATCAAAGAACACTTTAAACAAATCAGTTTTTCGATACGACTTCTAGTTTTTTTGCAATTTGTTACCAAAAATCACATATTTTTTTGGACGTTTTCTTCATACAAATTACTATGGGCCGTCAATCGTTCGAAATCATTGCGAATAGTCCGGTGACCGGCAACACCCAACCCTGTCTTAGAAGATTAATGAACAATTCCATTTTTAGCTAAAGTAGGCAAAGTAACTTATAAAAAACCGGGCAAGTGGGTGTCGGGCCACATGCAGTGTAGGGTTCCGTAGTTGCCCGTCACGATATGTGGACTTAGAAGTGCATTTTATAAATTGGTCGACTATTACGGTAAATTTTTGTCTCCTTTATTATTTTAGAATAACTGTAAGTTTATTACTATTGTTACTAGCAAACTAAGGATTGATAATCTGAAATCATCATCATCATCGTCAGATATGTTTTAAATAAGAATGGAATAAGAGTGAATTCTGTACCGTAGTATGTGACTGAAACGATTGACTTCGAAAGTCATTTTGCACGACAGAATTTTGCGCGAAAAGACATTGCGCGATACAAGAAAACACAAAGGAATTTCACAAAAGTTACTGTCCGGTCACTGTTTGGTAGTTTTTGGTTATTTTGGTAATTTATGGTAGTTTTTGAGTCTTTCGGTAGTTTTTGGTAAATTTTCGTACAAAAGTAACCAAAAAGTTATTTTGGTAGATTTTCGTACTTTTTGGTAGATTATTGTTATTTTTGTAATTTTTCGTACTTTTTGGTAGTTTATGGTTAATTTGGTACTTTTTGGTTCATCTCATTTCATTTCATTTATTTACCTTAAATTGTAGGTAGGTACATAAGTTACAGATGGTAAGTACCTACAGAGTACCTATTAGTCACACTACAACATAATTTATAAACATTAAGAAAAAAACAGATTTAAACAATAGGTGCCAGACAATAACTTAACTACCACCTTTCAGTACTACAATTAAATTAGTTAAATGTTATAAAGTCAGTTCAATGTGATTAGTTAAAAATTATAATAACCTTATTGAGGTACAAATAATCGATCTGCAACCTGCAACACATTTTTTTCTACTCAGATGTTTGTTTACTTATACTGAAGAAACTAATTAAAGTCATAGGGACACTGTTCGATTAATAATTCTTTTAACTTCTTCAGAAATTTCTTGTCGGCTTTATTAATGTCATCTGGTGTTTTACTATACACAAGAACAGTATTGAGTTTCTCTGTGGCTCTGCTATTGGGTGGTCGTGTCGGTTGCCCCATCCCCGGTCCACAGTGGAACTCCAGTGGTGGCTCAGGATATTGTTCTTTTATAAGAGCAACCCTTGAAGTCACCAAAATATCAATATAACCATACAACGTCAAGCACTTTTGCTATAAAAACTCGACATTGGCAAAATCATCACATACCCAAGATGGCAGCCATTTTTTAAAATATAGAATAGAATAGAAGAACAGTATTCGACTTTATTTTGTAGTCCTTTGCATCGATGCTAGTCGGTAATTTGGTACCAGTAACTCATTTTTGCGAGTTACATTTTAATCTCTTGCTACGGAATACAACGGGGTATCGTCTCACGATTTTGCACAGATCGAGGATATACAAAGCTGTCACAGTGAGTAATTTAAAGTCGGTAAACAAGGATCAGCATGACACCCTTACTGACTGAATTCCGCTCACGATTCGAATGCACCTCTTTTGCAAAACAAATATTTTATTTATGTCAACAGTACCCCGTAGCCAAGCCGTCAAGAACTCTTTCGTTTTTATGGTAGTTTCTGGTAAGCAGTAGTTTGTATAACTCTGGTAGATGGCGCTGACGTCCCTTTAAGACGATAAAATATATAGATTGAAAATTTCGCCGTGGCTTGCGGGGCGACGACAGCTCTGTTGGAGTAGAGCATGCCCCGGATAGGCAGGTCGTGGGTTCGAATCCCGCTCGCAGCCTGACTTTTTCAATCTTTAATTTGATTAAGCTAACATGGCATACCATGTAAAATAATAAAATTCTATTGGAATAAGGTGAGACATCTATATCGCATGAATCTAATTGCAACATTAGATGTGTGGGTCAGTAGTTTGTATAACTCTGGTAGATGGCGCTGACGTCCCTTTAAGACGATAAAATATAAAGATTGAAAATTTCGCCGTGGCTTGCGGGGCGACGACAGCTCTGTTGGAGTAGAGCATGCCCCGGATAGGCAGGTCGTGGGTTCGAATCCCGCTCGCCGCCCGACTTTTTCAATCTTTAATTTGATTAATCTAACATGGCATACCTACATGTAAAATAATAAAAAAAAATATCTTTAAAATTACTTCTTGTTAATATTGCTGTGCCCTTTCAGAATTCATGTACCCACTTTAGCTACTAAGTAACACCTATATGTTCTTGTGTCGCACAATGTCCTTCAGCGTGACTAAAATTACTGCTGAAATCTACCAAAATCTACCAGTCCTGTTTCAAATTCTACTTAAATTTTACCAAATAATATTTATGTCGTTACAGATGGTCAAAATTTAATATGAAACACGTTTTTGTACAAAATATTATTAATTTTATCTAAACGCTCATCATTACACATGTTATTTTCGCATTTTTGTATAATTTTTATTGGTTTTTATCACTTTGTAACATGGATGCTTCAATTTTCAAATAAATATTAAATTAGGTCGTCCCTATGCAAGTTTAAATTTAGTACAGTTTTCTGTGTCTCATAAGCAGAATCCGAAATTTTGGTAGCACTTTTAATAATGTCAAACGGATTGCACGTTTATCGACTTCCGATTGTGTCGATATACGGGTAGTTTTTTATCACTGCGGATAACTCCAGCATGTATTCTACTCATCAAACTGAACAACTTTCACTATGGAGCCAACTTCAAAAGAGCGAAAAAAAAAATCTGCTGTCCTATACAAAACTGCAGTACCTACATATTCGACTCAAATGTATGGGACAGCTGATTTATATTCGCTATTTTGAAGTTCGATACATGCTGAAGTTATCCGCTGTGATATGAAATATACCCGTATATCGACATTATTGGAAGTCAATAAACATGCATGCAATGCCTTTGACATATTAAAAGTGCTAGGTAACAAAATTTCAACTCTGCTCAGAAGCCCTCTTTTGTAAAAAAAAAACACATTAGGCGATACGATTAATATTTGCTGTACTAGAAGTGAGTTCGGTGGCGCGTTGCGGAGAGGACTCTCAATCAAGAGGTCCGAGTTCGAATCCGCACGGACAACATGCCACGTACCAATGAGTTTTTCTAACTTACCGCCCGACCGACCCTCCTCCGTATTACCGACTGCTCTCAAATGGTGAACGAAAACATTGTGAGGAAACCTGCATATGCAGACGAAGAAATTCTGATGTATATTATGTGAAGTCTACCAATCCGCATCGGGCACGCGTGGTGGACTAACGCCCAAATACCCTCCTAGAAGGTAGGCCTGTGCCCTGCAGTGGGACGTATATAGGCTGATGATTATGATGATGATGTACTAGAAGTTCCGGAAAACTTGCAAACCCTGCAATCGTTTTCTCAGCCATTTGTATTGCCAGCTTAGATTTTATTAGACGGAATTCTTGCATTTTTAAATACATAAAATTTTCGAATACTCAATTTCTACTAAAATCTACTAAACAATTTTGCCCTAAATCTACCAATAAAGAAGAAATCTACTAAAAGTGGTCGGTCACACTGATGTCCTTTTGCGCAAATGTTTTTGAAGGCAATCGTTCCAGTTACCTACTGCAAAATTTACTTTTATTCCGTGCTTAAAATATTATATCTGACGATGATTATGATGATAAAAGATTACAAACCCTTAGTTTGCTAATACCTAAACTTATAATAATTTCTTTATTTTGTTAAAAGTTTTAATTTGTTCTGTTATAATAATTTTAAGTTTTTTTTAAGCCTTAGTAATACTGTGATCCAATTAGTTGGAACCCATCCTATCCTACCACCAGGGGTGATCTTTGATCAGTCACATTATAGGTCCATCACGCACGGTACTGTACTGTTGCTGTAAATATTAATGTTGACCTACGGCTCTCAAATCCAGATGCTGCAGGAGTATTGCCACGCACAACCAAACATCAACATTAATTTAATGTGGTAAAATCTGCCTTCCGGGTAGTAGGTACCCTAAATTCGGTCGGACCTACGAACCTGCCAGGATAGGGTCGGCCGACCAGACTTTTTAGTCCTTACTAATTGGCCTCTAGACCAACAGACTAGTTACGTCCTTTAATTCAACGAGGTAAAATGTTGTGTCACCAGGTTGGGTTCACTTTTTCCTTCACACCAGTAAACATGCCAGCCAAGCTGCGCCGCGCGCTGCAGCCGACCAAGTTTTTTGCAAGAAATTCATTACCAAAAGCTATCAAATTGATTTGTTCATTAATCTTATAAGATAGGGTTGAGTGTTGTCGGCCACCGGTCTATTTCTTTTGACAGATATGTCAAACGGGCCGTAGGTAGTGCCGACCCTTAAGTTTTCGTTCCTGAAGCGCAAAGTTCGAAATTCAAAAAATCGGGTTGAGTGAACTATCTGTTACTATAATGACTATTAAACATTCTGTAGTATTAGTAGGGTAAAACGTTTTCGCTTTCAGTGTAAAGACTGCTAGCTTCACAGTTCTCTTATTTGAGTATACTGATGTGTGTGTGCTGTGCCGCAGCCCCGGCCGCCGGCGCCGCCGCCGCTCGCCGACCACCGGACGAGCGTGACGTCACAAACGCGCGACACACGAGCCAATGCACTTGTTTAATTGCATTATTTGTGCCGCTGCTGTATCTCGCCACACCGCCGCCGCTATTTCGCGACAACTGGTTTATTTCATGCTATCCCGTCACATCTCCCTCACTTCTATTTGAAATTGATTTAAATGAATTTAATTCAGAAGTCATTCTGTTTACGGTTTTTTGTGTACATTTGCGTTAAAAATGCTGACGGACTCAACTGTCACACCGGGTAAGGACTGGACTTCTATGTCCAGTTTAACAACTATCATCAATAATTATTCTTACTAACCTTTTGGAACAGCACACGTATGTATCGAGCGACATATTATGCATGTTGAAGAGACATGGTTAAAAGATAACAATTTTTATGTTCATTTATTTGACTAATTTTCCACAATATTTGTTTCGAAAAGAATACAAATTTTCCACAAAACTCCATATGGGAGCGTACAAAAAGTCGTAGGATCATAGCAAGAGGCGATCCATTCCATTTTTCTAACCCAGAGGGACACTACTATGATATATTAATACCACAGAGTACTATAATTGATAATACTAGCTTGCAAATGAAATTACAATGATACTGATGTTAGCGTCCTGAGTATACAGAGTGTAAGGAAAAGTATTATTAACCTTTAAACTACATACTCTTCCCATCAAACTGAACAACTTTTAATAAAGGAGCTAACCTGTCAGTGCAAAAAAAAAGTCTGCTGGCCCATACTAAACTGCAATACCTACTCGATTCAAACGTATGGGACAGCTGATATTTTTTTGTTCTAACAGGTTTACTCTCATAGTAAAAGTTTGATGGGTAGAATATGTGGTGTAAAGGTTAATGATACTTTTCTTTACACCCTGTATAGCTTCTATGCCAACCTGTTTACCACAGGTGAAAATTGATTGGTTCACATCTCACAAGGGCCATTTAGTGATCGAAACAACCTTTTGTATCCAGTTCTATTAAGGTCCAGTATTAGTGTGTACACAACACTAGGCCAGCACAATCTGCACGATAAAAGGTACAATTTGTGAAGCAAACAGTCCGTAATGGATTCTTTTGTTAGTTTTGGCAGGAGTCGCGAGTTCCGCGGAACATTCTACTTTCTTAACAATATAAGAATTACTGAAGTAGATACAGACGAGCTCTATCTATTTTGCACAGTCATTATGTTTCTCCTGTTTTCATCTACAGTGGTTTAGGCTGTTGTCAGTCAGTCACGGGACTGTTTCATGATAGCAAAGAATAGGTAATAGTATATGTTCTAATGATGTTGTAGTATTACACTAGTATACACAAGTGAGAAACAGAGAACATCGATTAAGTCGATTAACGGCACAGCATCTGTTTGGAACAGCTGATAAATGAGTTTCTGATCGGCTCACACTCATATCATACAAAGAACTAGGTTGGTACATCGAACAATTCTTTCTTCAAATTTATAATTATTTTTATTATTTTTTAATCGAAGTTACGTATACAAGGTGTTACAAAAATACAAATAAACCTTTAAGGGGGTGGTGTAGACCATCAAACTGAACAACTTTCACTATGGGACCAATATCGAAATCTTGAAAAAAAAAATTGAAGTTCCATACTCTACAAATCGACTAGAGCTAAAATATGTATGGGATATCAAAATTTTTTTTGCGATTTCGATGTTGGTCCCATAGAGAAAGTTGTTCAGTTTGACGGTCTCAACAACCCCCTTAAGAGTTTTAAATATTTATTGTTACTTATGAAACACCCTGTATAAGGTACAATAGAATGACTTGTAATGAAAATTATTATTAAATAATAGGTCTATGTCTACGAGTATGTCACCATCTTCACCTCAGATCTAAATTATCCATAATAAATGGACCGGACAATCGATAATGCATAAATTAATTAATCTACCAATCATATACAGCATCTGTAATTAGATGCCGAGTGATAACAGTTTGCAGTCCGTGACTACAATCCTCTGTGCCGTGACAGTGCAGACAATTATAATGATTGTTAGGTTAAGTTAGGTACCACCTATATAACTATGGATTGATTAAATTACATGCACAGCAGACGACAGGGATCAGCACCTCGTAGGTACATTTTGCATAGGTAAAATATAATAGGGTATTACCTATGATGGGGGCACTGAGCCTCTTGTGCTGCCTTCGATCGTATTTTTTTATTTCTAAACAATTAAGAAAATATTTCCACAACACAAGAATGTCACATTGTAGTCCTTGCTGATTTTCAATTTATCTGGTACTGCGGATTTGTTTTATAACGTTTGTAGTTATTATCTTTAAAACCGCCAAAAGTAGTAACTTTTAGCTGTTTTAACGATAATACTTACAAGCATTAAACATAATTATCCGTAACGTTTCGATAAGTTGAAAGCCAATCAGGACTAAAAAGTGACATTCTTGTTATTTGGAAATGTTGTTTAGGTACGAGTACTTGGGGTCCGTAAAAAGAAATACGATTGAGGGCAGCACAATAGGCTAGGTACCCTTTTAACGCCCTCGGTTCCCTACAAACAATATAAAACTTGCATCAAACGTGTATTTCAATCAATCAATCAAATCGGTCCACATCCACCCACTGCTGATGCTGGCCATTTGCCTCCCTTTTTACTGTGCTTTTTTTTGAGTCTTTTTTCTTGCTCATGTACGAAGAAAAATGGGTAACTAGATTTATTATCTTGTCTCAAATTGAGAGGCTTTTTTTGGGTAGAGTAGCTGTCGGTAGGTATGCAGTTTTGTATGGAACAGGTGATTTTATTTTCGGGATCGATGTCGAGTTCTGCATCATCAAAATCTTTCAGTTTGACGAGTAAAAGATATAAGTAAAAGAATAAAAGAAAAAAAGAGTAAAAGATATAAAAGATATATAAGTTTTCGCACTGACTGAAATGTATCCTGAATTTAATAGAAGGTTTTTAAGCGTTAATTTGTGATCTCGTTGTATGAAAGTAGGTACTCGTCTACACTTAGCCTGTCACACACATAGGGAATTCTGAATGAGAATAGGATTTCGTATGGATATGCCATATAATTTCAAATCTATCCGAAATTTTGATTCCGTCCGGAATTATTCCGAATGTATGTTGCGGGCTTTAGACGTCGATAGATAAACTTGTAGATAAATCGCGGAGAGCATCTAGCTAGGGACAAGTTTAGCAAACTTCGTCGACACCGCTTCGACGTTTTTGATAAAAAACATTATCCGATAAACTTGGAGACGTCGCTTCTTGCTTGCGACGTCGTTTAGATGGTAACATTTTTAATATTAATAGGATGTTCTGGAAGATATTGCTGATCTTACTTTAGGAAGTTTAATGTTTGCATTTTATATTAAAACTAAATTGCTTTCCTTGATATTATTAGGAACTTACAAGTTGATTTGTAATTGGCTAGAGCAAAGCTTCTGACGACTCTAAACTGGATTTATGATCGTTAGTTTCTAATCCTAATACTACTACAAACTTGCTGCGCCCGCGACTTCGTTCGTATACGCAAAGCACAGAAATACTCACACCCACGCTGCGCTGCGCTGTAGCCACTCGAGAGTCGAGAGCTCTTCGGACCCATCGGGCATCGGTTCTGTGAGCATTGTGTCCCGTCTATTGCCACTTTAGTTTAGCAATTCTTTGGTTTAAAACTTCTTGCGATAAAATAAGTAACAGTTTTAAATTTTTCGCAAAAAACGATCAGAAACAAAATAAAGACAAAAACACAAAATTCCAAAAACCAGCAAAGAGCGTGTCGGGCCCGTCAATGATAGGGTTCCATAGCCATTTTATAATAATGGTTTGCTTGTTGTTGCTGTTTGTTTGTTTTTGCTCTTTCTTTGTCCATGTCATCGTCTCAGCATATGAACGTCCAATGCTGGTCGTAGGCCTCCCCAAGGTTCGCGACAACGACCGGTCTTGCGCTGCAATGGGTTCCCGCCGCCTTCACCGGTTCGTTGGTCCACCTTATGGAGGACCTACTCAGGCTGCGCTTTCCGGTACGCGGTCGGCACTTAAACCAATGTCCATCTAAACAAAAGTAAACTTTACTAATACACTATGCTATGATTATTCACTATCACAGATCATGAAGTTTAATTGAATGACGACCAGTAGACACAGTTGCGTCTCAACGTTGAAACATAGAATAATAACTTATACGCTTTATTCTTATGGTTCAAATCCTCACGATAATATCTATTATGATTAAAAATGACAAGTGTCTCAAAGCCTCAGTTTACATTTAGTTCAGTAATTTTAGCTTGAAAACTGGCAAAATTAATTGAGTCATTTTATCTATCGGGATACGTACGTTATAGAGCGAAGTTAAAATCTACCTACTCTCCCCCCCCCTCCAGGGTGAGCTTCACCCCCCCGCGCCCCCGAAAGTGTCCCGAAGCGCGGTTTTTTCCAGTTTTAAAGAAAACCGTACACGATACATGAAAAGTGTGTAAGAATGAAATGATCCTTGATAAATTTACTAACAATCTCTCATACATACAAAATCTATATCACTTATAGTTACCGCGCAATCTGCCACGTAATATGAACATTTTTGATTATTATCGATTTTTACCCGACTGCGACTTACCCGACTGCGACAGAAGGAGGGTTATGTTTTTCGAGCGTATGTATGTATGTAAGTATGTATGTATGTATGTATTTATGTATGTATGTATGTAGGTAGGTATGTATGTATGTTTGTATGTCTATTTCTTTGGTACGCCCTACAGCTTAAACGGCTTGATGGATTTTAACGTATGAGGTATCATTAGATTCGTAAAAATCGTGAGAGTGACATAGGGTACATTATTTTAATATGACGTCTGCTAATTAAAAAAGAGAGGGGGGAGAATAATTTTTTTTTCGTAAAAAAATACAATATAGGTATCAAATGAAAGATGGTGAAGAGCAGATTCCAAATGTATAGATATTGTAGTACTTTTATGCTACCATTTTGACAAGAGACTAAAAAGTATGAAATAAACTAAATTATTAAGATAAACAAAAAACCCGACTGCATAAAAAACTGAAAAGATAAAAACAAGCTCCTTAAATCATAATAACTTTGTTTGAGCAAATTAATACAAAAGTTATAGCCTATAGAATCCCACTGCAGGGCAAAGGCCTCCTCTCACGAATAAGGGTGAGAGGGAGTGGGCCATACTTCACCACGCGGGCCCAGTGCGTGTTGGTGGAGGCAAGTTATTGGTCAACTTGCTGTCAGAGAATTTTCAAGCCGCCTCAATAGGCGTACATATAGTTCAACGCAATCTGACGGAACTATCCGAGACCAACTGCTTAACGTGCCTTCTGAAGCACGGAAACGCTCGAGATGAAATACCACTAAACGGTCACCCATCCAAAGACTGACCGGACCTGACGTTGCTTAACTTCGGTGATCGTTTCCAATACCAAAGCTCCACTACGCCAACGAGCACTCCTTACTTAATTCCACAAATTAATAAAATTTGAATGTTATTACTTATTAGGTAGGTATTGCAGGCGGGGACAAACCATAACCAACCATACGTAATTTTACTTTGTCCCCGTTTGCGATAACTATCTAATAAGTAATAACATTCAAATTGTATTAATTTGCTCAAACAAAGTTATTATGATTTAAGGAGCTTGTTTTTATCTTTTCAGTTTTTTATGCAGTCGGGTTTTTTGTTTATCTTAATAATTTAGTTTATTTCATACTTTTTAGTCTTGTGTCAAAATGGTAGCATAAAAGTACTACAATATCAATACATTTGAAATCTGCTCTTCACCATCTTTCATTTGATACCTATATTGTATTTTTTTACGAAAAAAAAATTATTCTCCCCCCTCTCTTTTTTAATTAGCAGACGTCATATTAAAATAATGTACCCTATGTCACTCTCACGATTTTTACGAATCTAATGATACCTCATACGTTAAAATCCATCAAGCCGTTTAAGCTGTAGGGCGTGCCAAAGAAATAGACATACAAACATACATACATACATACCTACATACATACATACATAAATACATACATACATACATACTTACATACATACGCTCGAAAAACATAACCCTCCTTCTGTCGCAGTCGGGTAAGTCGCAGTCGGGTAAAAATCGATAATAATCAAAAATGTTCATATTACGTGGCAGATTGCGCGGTAACTATAAGTGATATGGATTTTGTATGTATGAGAGATTGTTAGTAAATTTATCAAGGATCATTTCATTCTTACACACTTTTCATGTATCGTGTACGGTTTTCTTTAAAACTGGAAAAAACCGCGCTTTGGGACACTTTCGGGGGCGCGGGGGGGTGAAGCTCACCCGGGAGGGGGGGGGGGAGAGTAAGTAGATTTTAACTTCGCTTTATAACGTACATATCCCAATAGATAAAACTACTCAATTAATTTTGCCAATTTTTCCATACATTGTTATCTAGAATGCTTGAACTAATTGTCCCGTCCTCCATCCTATCAAGCTACAAACTGAATATTATTTAATATTTTTCCAATTACTCAAATGGATCTGCGAAGTTAATTGACGTCCCGAGAAACCGTTAGCCGAAATAAACAAAATAAATAACAGAACAGTAAAGTGTTTTCGTAAATTGTAAATAAATCACTTTCATAATGTTCCGAGAGGGAATGTAGAGAGCAAGCGATATGAAACGGAGAAAATGTATATGAATGCTGAATCTGAGTCAACAAAAAAGTAATGCTTTTATTACAGAAACATTTTGTCACTATTTTTGTAATGAACAAAGCTCACGGACATGCTCCCGTAAAATAGGGCGTTGTTATGTAGAAAATTTGCTTAAACTATTTTAAGGGGATGATCAGACCATCAAACTGGACAAATTTCTGTATGGGACCAATATCGAAATCACGAATAAAAATCTGCTGTCCCATACAAAACTGCAAACGTAACTCGACTCGTATGAGACAGCAGATTTTTTTCGTGATTTCGATATTGGTCTCATCGAGAAAGTTGTTCAGTTTGATGGTCTGATACTTCCCTTAAAACAGTTTCGGCTAATTTTGTTCGACCTTATAATTGTTACCTATTCTGTGGCTTTGTCAAAAGTATGAAACCTAAAGTAATAGTGCATGGTGATAAGTCGATAACATACGTTGTTCGACACACACATCCACAGTTTATTTCTTGGAGTGATTGTTAATAATTTAGTAATAGTATAATTATTTATCTTTTCCTTCGAATGGTCTACGGTGAAGCGATTATACTCTAGGAAATCTACGGATTTTTGTATGGAGTAGGTTGCATTAGTTGCACTTTAGGTGATAAATTTGGAATATAGTAGATACTTATCTGAAAAACATAAATTCTCAATAATTCCTGATTTTTATTGTGAATTATAAATAATTCAGACATTTACAAAACATTAAATTTAGTTATGAACAAAAAATTTAAAACTGGTGATTTTGTACAGGGCATTTTATTTATTACATACATACGATTTACATACATACAACAATAATAATCCCAGGTCAATATCGTAAATTTGAATAGATATTTAATATTTTGTAAGTATTCAAAAATTACAACCTCAAAACTTATCTTGCGAGATGCAAACTGTCTCTAGATTGTGAACCATAACATACTGCTTACAATTTAACGCATTATTTTTCGATATATTACAATCTATCGAAGTGAGACCGTTATAATATAGTCATATTGACTAATACAGATATACGTTCGAACACAATTTAATAAAGTGTCTTTAATGTAATCTCAAACCGTATTTTTCCCCGACCATTAGGGCGGATGTTTGCGCTGCGGCCCGTTGTGTTATGCAGTTTATCTTAAAAGAGCACAAAACTTAAATTGTTTTTAAAAAGAAAACATAATTATTAAGTTTCTAATCATAATAAGTTACAGCTTAGATATAACAACATAGCCACAACGAAAGAGTTGTTCTGAACCCTTTGTTCTTAAACTGTGCCTTTGGTAAGGATCTGTAAAGAGTAGCGTTGGTCAGACGCCAGCAGATCGGCAGAGAGATAAGTACAGTTAGGAACGAACGAACATACCTAATCGCCATTCAAATTTCCTCCTCCCGCCTCTGTTGAGTTCCGAGTCGTTCTTTTTACGATCCAACTTTAGTTATATGAAACGAAGATTCTCAAACTTCCTTCTAGTATAAATTGAACTAGAAATTGTCAGGACCTTACTTACTGCGGATTCGCAATATTGCCTTAGTGAGGCGTTCATGGGCGTAAAAATAGTTGAGCTTCTGAAACGATCCCTAAAATATAAATCTCTAACTACCAATATGCCAATACATGCCTAAAAGCATTATCGAAAATGGACTAGTCTCTCTGCCTCACTTTAATGTAAACGCACATATTCTTTCATTGCCAATCTATACGCTAGAAAAATATTACATCCATGATCCTATCATTAAATACGATGTATTCAGTTTGGGAACCTCAAGTCGAAAGAAATAAAGCGAGAAAATACGTCGAGTCCGAGTGATGCACCCCCTCCTCCCCCCTTCTACCCCTTCCTTCCCCTCGACCCTCATAAAAGTGCTGATTGTCCAAGAAGGAGATTTATTGTAAATGATTGTTCATAATGCATTAGAGCGACGACAGAGTGAATTGTGACGCAGCTATACAGGGTGTAAGGAAAAGAATCATAAACATTAAACCAAATACTGTACCCATAAAAATGAACAACTTTTATTATGGGACAAAAACACTGCTGTTCCATACTAAACTGCAATGCCTACACGACTCAAACGCATGCAACAGCTGTTTTTTTTTGTTCTGACATGTTTGCTCAAATAGTAAAAGTTCTTCAGTTTGATGGGTACAGTATTTGGTTTAAACAATGACATTCTAGAAACAAGGACTTCCCATCAGTGCTATTAATGTGACCACTAAGCTATGCCTATATACTATATTCTTAACATCCTCATTTCACTTTCAGGTATCATAAGTTCGCTTATAGACCAAAGTACCAATATGGGAAGATCACATAACGACCAATTTGCATAACCATACAAACGCAAAATTAGAGTACAGCACCTTTAGTGTCCAGACCACATGAGTAAATACCCCACAGAGAACGTTTCATAGAATCGCGCTACGTTTACACACAGGCCAGTAGTACCTACTGCAAAACGCGCGCCCAGCTAGGTCGCGGCAGCAGCAGCTATTTTTGTTGAATCGTGAGATTCGATCGAGAGATATAATATTGACATTTGCAACTGCCGATTTGAACGTGTGACTTTCAAAAACCACGCTCCAGTGCGCCCTATATCATCTCATTTTGCGCGCTCGTTAGAAATTATGTTCCTGTGTTGTATTTTTACTAATATGGTCCTTGTCCAAAATATGTCGTCATCCAGTGTGACAAATAGTGAGCCCTTTTCCAGTATCGCCTCGCCTCGCCTCGAAATTGAAGCATGTAGGTTTAGTATAGTACTGTCTGTAATTATGCGCAAGGGATTGTTGGTTTCACCAACGTTTCGGCATTTTATTATACTGGGAAAAGGAGCAAAAAACATTATACTGCTTCATACAGGTGAAAATGTTTTCTGGCTGAACATTTTCCAACGGGAATTTTAAATATTTTTGTTTCCCCGTGGAAAAAGAAAGTAGCACATATTCAAAAGGGGAAAATGGTTTTAAATGTTGCGTCGAAATCCGAAACGGCGCGCTTCGTTCTGTAGTTAAATGTTAATTCCCCTAATTAAATGCGTTTTTTTCGGTCACTGACTGGTACAATAAAGATAATTATAATTATAGTCTTCATGTTAAATAATTCTTGTATTTGATATTTTGGTATGGAGATTTGGTATCTTACGCATAATTCTAAAGTAAATTTCAAAGGGAATATTCGATTTTCCATACGCGATGAGGGCAATTATCCGAAATGTGGACAAAGCCATGTCACAGGCCGAAGAACGCATGTTACCTTGTATTTATTCCCGATATTATATTTTTACAACATAGTTCACATCAGTATCTACTATGGCACATAAGAAAACTATATGAAATGTATGAATAACATATTTAAACAAAAATTCAAAGTCGAAAATTCTCACTTCCATGACTGTCACACGGCACAGGTCAGTGTACAAATTATTGTGTACATCTGAAACTACAAGGAACCTTTGCAATTAAATTACGTCACACGTATTTTGAACAATTAGCCTTTCTGATAAAATGATGTGCTCCAGTTTATGGCTAATGACTAATTAATTACATGCAAATCAATGTTGTCACACGACTTTCCACTCATTCCCATGACCGAGCACAATCACAATCATAACTTTGTTTACTGACAAAGTCCAGTGTTGCCCCCGGCTTGTATGCATACATTCGATATCAACCTACAGGTTAAATAGGAGAGCCATAGGCAATCTTGGTTAGTTTAAATAATACAGTCCTGTATATGCCCGATTTTGGGGTTTGTCACGGAATGTACCTCATTCATGTTACTCTTCGTACACATAGTATATTTGCTATTTTTATTAAATGGCTATTTAGAAGCGTGCTTTACATGTTTTTGTTTCATTGTAGAAATCAGTAAAGCACAGAAACTTGATAGTTAAAAAAATAATTCAAATAAACAAGCATATTCTCATTACCATTGTTCTCATTACCATATTTTCCATGATTGAAAATCAATCATGGAAATGAGGCATTTAATATGGCGATGAGATATTACTTGCTGGATGTAGATTTTTAACAAAATCTATCATAATTATTATGAATGCTGACTCAAGAACAAACGGATATAGTATGTGTACCACGAAGAATTGTTTTATAGTCGGTATTTTAGAAAATAAATGTAAGGAAGAAAGGCAGAAAGTGATATCTAGAGTCAGTGCTATTTTACAGATATAGAAGAAGATTGAAGTAGTATCGTATCAAGAAGTGAAGAATCGTATCAGGGGGTGGTAATTTGTCTGAATCTACCGCCTTGTGGTCCACCCGGGGCAACAGATTTACTGACCTATCAGTGAATACGGCTAAAAGATTCTGACTACTCTGGCTAGCTGGACCGGCTTCTTCTGAGCCTCCCAGCATTTTTACTGCGACATATGCAACATAACAATATGTAGTCAAACAATGCCCCTTTTCAGGGCCCCATGACAAAAAGTTCTTGTCCTTGTCCTTCTGTCGTCATACTCCAGCTTAATGTAGAGGGATCGAGCCAATCAAAATGTGAATACTTGGCAAGATTAGCAAAGGACAAAAGCGTAGACGTGATTGTTATACAGGAACACCACATTGACAAAGATAGTAATTTCGACAAGCGTGGCTCCATTCCCGGCTTCAACCTCCTGGCTTTTACCCTTTCTCCAATCTACGGCTCTGCGGTGTACGTAAAATCAACACTGGTAAATGCAAAGGTCACGGACATCCATAACATAAACAATATTGAGATTATCAATATTAAAATATCAGTACTAACTATAGTTTTTATATACAAGCCCCCATGAAAAGATTTTTCTGACCCTCCGCTTAAACCTGAACTACACCCGACTGTTTACGTCGGAGCCAACACTCGTCCTGGGGATACTCCTCCAACGACACAAATGGGAGCATTATATCAAATTGGGCGGAAAGAGAAAACATGCACTGTTTTTAACGCAAAGGATAAAGGATCATTTAGTTCCACCCGATGGCAGCGCGACACAAATCCTGACCTGTGCTTTGTAATGGAGGACCAAGGTGGCCACATCTTGCCAACCTCGCGTAAGATCCTATGCAACTTTCCACGCAGCCAGCACCGCCCGGCCCTGATAAAAATTGGCCTAGAGGTCCCACTTGTCAGATCAGTACGGGAATCAACTGGGAATCTTTTGGCAAACGAACTGACTCACACATCCGCTGGGTCAAGCCTACAGTCTCAAATTATACCAGGTTTTGCAAAATTATAATCGGTGCCGCTAAACGATCAATACCTAGGGGTTTTCGAAAGGAGTATACTCCCGGATGGAATCCTGACGCTGAAAAAGCTTACCAAGAGTCTCTTACGTCAAACGACCCCGAAGCAGCAAACAAAATGATCACGGCGCTGGACGACTCCCGCCGAAAAAAGTGGATCGACAGCGTTGAGGGCATGGACTTCACGCATTCAAGTAGAAAAAGCTGGGCACTTTTGCCTATAGTTGCCGACTCTGCCCAAACCCTACTAAGGCAGAAGTTACAGTGTTCCATTTATCAAACTGCTTGGCCCATAAAGAACTCACAGTCGCCTTCTGAGGAAACAGGGTTCAGCATAACTTTAACCCTAAGTACCTGGGAATCACTTTAGACCGCTCACTGACCTTCAAAGACCACATCCAGAACACCAGCCAAAAAGTAAAAACTAGACTCAACCTTCTGAGCCGTCTCGCTGGTACTGCGTGGGGAGCCCGAGCCGATGTCCTACGTACATCTGCACTGGTGCTTGTCTAATCCGCCGCAGAGTACTATGCCCCGGTGTGGTATCGCGCATGTTAATAAGGTAGACGTCCAGCGAAACCGAGCCATGCTTACAATCACGGGCACCCTACAGCCAACCCCCACACCGTGGCTTCCAGTGCTGGCACATTTCGCTCCGCCGCATCTCAGGCGGACACGGGCTGCTTCTGTTGAATGGGCGAAGGCACGAAACAATGTGCAGCCGTACCAGATACCTATTAGGAGGACCTTGGACGACGTTCCAAACTCCCGCTACCGTCCCGCAAACCTATCTGGTCAGACGAGGAAGCCACGTCGCCTTTCGATGTCAGTCCCCGATGGCACTTCGCGTGGCAATCGGAAATGCAGTCAGGCACAGACCTGGTCTCCGATCCTACAAAGCAGCTTCCTGGTTTCCTACTAGACGTGAAGAAATCGTGGGCTAGCTTGAACAGAATTAGGTGTCGCCCGGTGTAACTACCACCTTCACAAGTGGGGCATAAAGAGCTCGCTCGAGTGCGACTGTGGTGCTCCGGAGCAGACTATTATATTGACGGATACAACCGTACATAAATTCAAAAGAACTTAGAAGAAAAGAGCCTCCCCGAGTGACGAAACCAGAGTTCTTCTTGGGCATCCTGGGCAATCAGTCTCGATACTATCATTTGTCTAGTGTTGTGAATGGTCGCCGCTGTTGATCCTGGTTTACAGGAGTTACAGCGGTGGGAATGTGTGGTGCACTTACAGTCTCTGAGAAAAACGCCTGTGATAGACGGACGGACGGACAGTCACCGAGGTGATTCCATGTGTTCTGTTTTGGCTGACTGGCTTATCTTTCCTTGGCATGAGTACTTATCATGAGATGTGACTCATGCTGGTACAAAAGAATAAGATGAACTTAGTGGTACAGGCGTGGAATCGAATCGGAATTAAATTGCCTCGTAACTGAGTCACAAACTCTCTTCTTCGCTCCAGGGACATATATAACTTTTTGGATCTAAAAGTAGTCTGAGTATATTCCATTGATTGTAACGTGTGTACAACATCAAATCGCTGATCATCTTACACATTGAAAATTATCGATGTAAAGTAAACGAGTGCTAATGAAACTTAAGCCTCTTCGGTAGCAGAGCAATAACTGCTTTGACCCATTTTTCTAGAACATAAGCTATCCAAGCTACCCAAGTTTCCAAAGAATTTCTCATTACCATGATGGTATTTCAGTGTTATATCTCGTTATCTCATTACCATTATAGGCATCTCATAACCATGTCTCGATTTCTCATTACCATGATCATTATCATTACCGAATTCAATATATCTCCTAATTCAATGGGTGGATTTTAGTGCCTTTCTCACATTTTACCTATATTCGATACCTCTTCACATAGAAACAGTTAATTAGCCAGTATTTGAAAAAAAATCAGATTCTCATTTCATTACCATGTTTGTCCACATTTCGGATAATCACCCATGATAATGATTATAAATCTACATATTTTATGGAACCAAAGATGACTGTGTTTCTCGTTTCTGCTTCCTTCCTAATCAGTGAATTGGGGTTATAGTTAGGCCGTTCATCTTTTAACACACAGTGGTCTTTCAAATAGGTTATTATTATGCTCAAGTATTTCAATCACGTTCGCGGGCAAGTAGTTATTGGGCAGAGTAAGCAAGTGGCCGGATTAGTGCATTATTTAGTGATAGACGAGTGGCTCGTACAGGCTCAAATGTGCTTTCTACTATTACAATAGGCTTAAGGTTGACACTCTCCAGTAATCCGCGATAATTGTGTGACACGGGTTTATACTTTCATATTATTCGCGTCATTAACCAATGTCGAGGGTTAGGCTCCGAACAACGGACACTCGCGACGCAACGGCGATGTTATCTACATTGAGCAATTGTTTTGTTCACATTTTGATCATTTATAATTCGTTCTCGACCAATTGGTGTTCGACTATTTAACTTTCGGTGTGATGTACGCACTCGCGACGCAACGGCCGGCTGTACAAACAAGTGTACTCGATTATCTATAGAAAGGTGTGATATTATAAAGCTTGGGATTTGAGTAGACATCGAGGTTTTATATGGAACAACAAACCTTTTTCGCGATTCCAATGTCCTACTTACTCGATTCTTATGTCCCATGAATCGAGTAGGTAGGTCACAAAAGCAGATTTTATTGACGTTCTATAGTAAAAGTTGTTCAATTTGGTGGTCTAAACCATCCTTTTAAATATTCATAGGGTGTTTTGTTCCACCTTGTATACAAAAATTTACTTCTCAAACGTAGTTCAGTTATCTTTTCTGTAGAAATGGAATTTTATATTTTCCCCGAGGGGGATTTCAGGCAGGATTTGAAATAAGTTTACCATATATCATAATATCTACATTTTTCAGTTATTATCTTGTGATATTGTAGTAGGCTGTTTTTTGTATAAATAAATCATTCATTCAGTTACCACATAAATGTTCAACCAAATTATGTCCGGCATTACTAGTAATAAAGCATAGGTATTGAATCCTTTGTCACTTTCAATGAACTGTAGACATCATCATCAGCCTATATTATACACCTACGTCCCACGGCAGGGCACAGGCTTACCCTCAAGGAGCGTCCCGTAATATGAGCGTCAGCGGTGCACAATGCGGATTGTGTAGACTTCACATACCTTTGCATCACATTTGCGTCCTATTATTAACTTTGAGCACAGATATCTCGAGACAGAAACATTGTAACGATCTAGTTTCTATGGGAGTTTTGTTCCATTGAGCAAAACCTATCCAATGACACCTCACTAAATTGTTTTAAAAAAACTTTATTTTTCCAACCCCCTTTTCAGTGTATGGGATGGGAGACCCCGCGAAAAAATGTAAAACAGTCTCTTCAGGACTACCTCATTTCCGTTTTTGAATGAGCGTTTTATGACGTCATGCCAAATTTAGATTCAATAGGTGCAAACATGAGCGAGGTGAGGCATAGAGACAGAATGGACGAAAGTTTAATCACATAGTACTATAATTACTAGTATAAGGGTTCCTAGTTTGACTACGGTACCCTAAAAACGGACCTCAAACAAAAAAGTTGTGCAGCTCGGAACAGATCTTACAATAAAATCTCGTGAAATCTTAGAATGAAAGGACCGTCTCGTTTCTTCAATAAAAGTTGTGAAAAATTCTCGCCTAAGTTCTATCAGGCGTCGAGGGCATGGAACGGTCAGACACGCCATCGAATAATATCTGGTCCGAGCATCTTTACAACAACTCATCACGGCTTATTGATCAGTCGTACGTGCCGCCGGATACTACTTGAGAATTATAATAATCCGATATCTAGAATGTTCTCACAGGCTGCCCTCTTGGGAATTTATAATATTTTGATATAGGAACTTCTTGATTAAGAAAGCCTTTTTTTCTTGATATCAAGACGGATGTAACACCTTTCTTAGTTTGCATGGTGTATTCTGTTTGCAGAAGATCTTTTTTTTACCCGACTGCGCCAGAAGGAGGGTTATGTTTTTTCAAGCGGATGTACCTATATATATGTATGTTTTTATGTCTATTTCTTTGGCACGCCCTACAGCGTAAACGGCTTGATAGATTTTAACGTTTGTGGTGTCTTTAGATTTGTAATAATTGTGAGAGTGACATGGGGTATATTATTTCAAGATGGCGTCTACGAATTAAAAAAGAGAGGGGGAATAATTATATTTTATAAAATTACAATATTGGTATAAAATAAAAGCCAGTGAAGAGCAGATTCCAAATATATATTATTTATGTCATAGTAATTTTATGCTACCATTTTGGCACAAGTGTAATTATTTAAGGCTTTACAGGCTGGTTGACTGGTTTGTCTGGCTGGCTTACTTAGCTTCTTAAACAGAAAGTTAGCAGTTGTAGCAATGTTTCTGACCACCCCGAAAGGGAGTCGTCATGAGTTTATGTATGTGTATGTGTGTAAGACTTTACTGTGATATTGATGTCAATGTGATTTGTTTATTAGATCTATGCTTCCATGTCTCTCGTTTTTGCCTTTACAGAGTGTGCAAGTACTGGTATGCGTATTTTTTTTATCAATGTACGAGTATATACCGACCGACCTATTCCTATATTAATGAAGATTTAGACTACAGTTCACTGAGTTTTTGATGCAAAGTTTTTATCCCGAAAGATAGTTGTGGGTGTATGTTTATGTGTAAATAAACTTGTTTATATTAGTATTGTTTGTGCTCCTCGTATTTTCTTTTTTCATTTTTGCTGCTTATGTTTTTGGTGTGAAATAAGTAGGTATATCTATTTGATGTTATTTTACCTGTTTTTCATCGCTAGCTAGAATGCGGTGCCTGAAACGTTCACATGGTCGCTTCTAAACACTTCTTGTTTCTACAACTCTCAACAATATTGGGGTCGTGTTTTATTTAACGGGCGATTTGTTTCTTGTTTTGTTTTCCATCAACCTTCCCCCCTTCCTCCCTTCCCCTCTCCTCCCCGCCACTCGCTGCCAAGCTTCAGTTTCAGCGCAATATTACAATGAGCCATGGATTAAATACACTATAGACTTATAAGCTTTTAACTGTGAGATTCAAGATCATTATTATTATTATTATTTTTTTTTTTTTTTTTTTATTTATTTGGAGAGAAGATCATGATCAAATGATGCATAATCTCCATACTAATTTTGAAATTTTCTACTGCTGATTTCAACGTGTGACTTTCAAAAATCGCACTACAGGAATCAACAAAATTTTGCAGTGTAACATAATAATAATCCAACAAGCTTATTAGCTATGCAAATTGATAAATAGAAATACTGGGAAATATTACAGACGTATTGTAGTACTATGAAATAACTAGAAAAAATTCAAATAAAAAACATTTATTGAACCAACGTGTGATACAGGTTTTTAGGACAAAAAACTGTACCTAGTTCCGATATGAAACGAATCAATTGAACTCCCGGTAGTTCAACCACGTATCATTGCCAAAATTTCTTCAGGATAACCGATTTTTTTAAATCTTTTTACTATATTTTTAAGAATGCACTATTAAATTGGTTTGATTTTAAACAAGCCCAGTCCAAAACTTTAGTGAAACTGCCAGCTATCTTAAAAAAATTAACTGGATTTGATAACGTTGATACTCGAAGTCTACTAGTGTAGGTAGTCTAAGCAGTGAGAATTCAAAAGAGAAGTGTCAAACAGTTCATTTTACGTACCCACTTCAATGGTATGAGATTTTTAGCTTTTGTGTTATGAATTGGAAATTTAGTTGTTTTGTTCACTTTGTTCAACTGAGACTCGGCGGCGAATTTATTTACTCTACATAATCAATATCAATTTAAATGGTAAGTACTTAAGAACCGAGCGGCTTCTCGATTTACATTTTCTACTAAAAGTTTTAAATTATTTTGTTATGTTTTTGTACGGGAAGGGACATCTTCTTTTTATCGTGTGGGCAGCAAGGCCTGGTTTCAGAGTTTATTCAAACCGCCTTACGGCCTCGGACGTGGTTTTTATGTAACGACTACTACTACTAAATATAACTATTCCTGGCTACTGGACCAACGGCTTAACGTGCCAACCGAAGTACATAATCATCATGTTTCTTTTCAGAGCACCGGGCTCTTGACACGGAGGTCGTGGGTTCGATTTCCACGGGGGACACCTAGATGTCACTTTGTGCGTTTTCCCAGTTGGTTAGGACTTAGGACAGTGCAGGCTGAATCACCTGATTGTCTGAAAAAACATACTAAAGGCCGCAGGCGTAGGCTTTGTTATAACCATATTCCAAACGTAAAGTCACTATATGTCGTTTTTGCGGAGCTTCTGACTACCCCAAGTGGGATTTAAGCCACCACGAACAAAGCTTATAGGAACTGCCGGTAGGTAGTACAGCAAAGCACTGGGCTGGAAAAAATTATAATTACATGCCATCAACTCTACAGAAGAAAACCAGGCAAGAGCGTGTCGGACTCGCCCATGATAGGGTTCCGTAGCCATTGCATAGTAGAATCAGAAAATAGTAACAATATCGATTAAATTACCCAAAAAAAAATCCTAACGATAGCGCGATTTTATTTCGTGCAACGCCATCTTGTTTGTATTAGAAAATATATTTATGTTCCAGGTTTGTTCAGAAACTGGTTGGTCTACAGCATCGTTTAGGCTGTGCTTTGTCAGTCAGTCAGTCAGTCACGGAACAGTTTTATTAGTACTTATCTGTGGTACTTATAGATGTATTTCTTCACAAATCACCGCAAAAAGGTCGTGATTTTGTATACTCTAAATTCTGAGAATCGAACAGTCCCTACCCCTTAGCTTAACCCACATAACTCCAAAAACCTGCGTGCGTCAGCAACGTGCCACGCTAACGAGTTAACGCATTACTAAACAACTCGGTGACCGTTAACACCTGGGAATAGAGTCGATATTCGCACGGCCATTAGTTCGGTCGTTAAGGAAAAGTGCGGTGCTGAGATAGTTTCACGTGGGTCTAATGGACCAGGTTGGATGTAAGGGGACAATAGTTTTATGTTCGCGCACTTTTTGTGTAGTTTACTATTGAATTGATAGCAGTTTTTGTTTTGTCCCTTTGTTAGAATACTGCAAAAAGAAAAATAAGCTCTTTAATAATTATTCAGCTGTAACAACTTTGAGCAAAAAATGTTTTTAGGTAGGTATCGCAAACGGGGACAAAGAAAAATTACTAGGCTTACCTATTATTATTGGTTATTGGTTTTTCTCCGGCGTACAAATACCTACCTACTTTCAAATTCAATCAACGTTGTTACAAGAGCTTGTTGTTCTCTTTTCAGTTTATAATAATTATGTTATGCAGTTTTTGTTTCACACGCTATTTAGCTTACTCTTTCTTGGTAATAGGCTTGTAACAATTTTACTCTCTAGAGCTCCCACATAAAGAGGCCTCGAGATCTAGTGGGTAACGCAATTAGCAAACAGAGCCGAAATTATTTTATAACAAAACAACGGGCGAATGAGGCTTCTGGCTTAACCAACCCTTTGAGATAAAGCTTTGTTACTTATACTAATTATAAAGTGTTCATTCGGTATGCAGGAGTTTCTTTAGATATGATAATGAATTAATTGTCACAGCGGATTGCGACTACTGTGATCACTTTATTAGAAAAGAAGGTGCGCAGTACCTTGCGTGTTATACTTAGTACACACACTTTCTTGTCTTTACTCTCCTGTGTTTGATGGAACAGAAATCCGATACTAACAGAGAGGTAGAGTCGGATGCAGTAACTTTAGCCGGCAGCCAAACGGTGAGAACATCAGATGTATTTTGACCATAGTCTGAAAGATACAGATATTTCTTTTTCCTACTCCTCATATCTTTTTTGATTAATTCATTTCGGGTTCCAAGGCATATTAGCTTACTGGACTTCATCATCTAGTGTTGTGAATGGTCGCCGCTGTTGATCCTGGTTTACAGGAGCTACAGCAATGTGTGGTGGGCCTATGCCCGTAAAAAATAGTCTGCAAGAATCAGTCTTATGTAACAATGAACGTCGTCAGTTGATGGCCGTAGACATATATTTTGTTTGATCAAGTCAGAAGCTTATCAAGGTGGTTTGAGAGCTTCAGTTGACCACCAGTCATGCTCCATCAGACCGTACTCTGTACTAAGCTCGATCGATCAGTTCTAGGTTAGGCCATGCGTGTTAATAATTAATATAGGACCAGTAAAGTGTCGTGTGACCTTACTCGTATATCCCGGCAGATGAGGGTCTAGTGTAGAGACGTTTCGAACCCGGCTTATGTTTCTACCGTCTTCACGCGGACACGCGGGAACGGTTCACTGCGGGTCAAGCGCATGGCAGTGTGCGGCCAAATCCTTGATGATCTTGAGTTTGCTTGTTTTCCTACAGTAGCAGATTCCGACAAGCCCTCCCTTGTCTAATGGGCTGAAGTTCCTCAAACCAAAAGTGACAGTAGAACAGAATCTGGTATTTAGTCTGATTTCCTGAAATAGCTCGACAAAATTGACTCCGCCCCTCGTCAAAATTAATGTTGTATCCGCCACAGTTCTCCTATGTTCTGAGCTAAGGTGTGGTTTTGGCTTAGAAAATACAATTCTTGAGTGAGTTGAGAGGAATACAGGATCATGTTTTTTATGTAGTGTTTATGTGGGCTAAAGGTTAAACCTAAAGAAAAGTCATTTGATCCTGAAACATTATATGTTTAATGCCGCTCCGTCGACGGTCACAATAACAATGTAATTTCCATTGTTTATTGGTCGTTTGGTCGGCTGAAAGTAAGCCTTGATAAACTGCACGCTTAGAAGAAATTGGTTGTAAAATAACTTCTGAACCCCACCAAAAGAATTTTCTTCACTGGTTTACGTGTACCTACTGTGTGTCTATGTAATATGTTATCAATCAATATGAAAAAGTAAGTTCTTCGTCAATATTTTTCATCAACGATAAAAATTACACAGCTGAGGGAACATAATTTTCGTTTACGCAACATTTTTCTTTAATAAATATTAAATATCTCCCACATGGGCAACACCGTCGATATTACTCTGATACTAAAAATTACGATCAGTAAACACCTACCTACATAACTCAATAAATGTGAGCTAGAGAAAAATGTTAGAAAAACAGAATAATAAATAGTACTTGGATGAGTCTAGGAGAATGACCGCACCCCGCCCTCACTGCTGCCTCACACCCTTCCATTACATCGTTATCATAATCGTAAATAGCGGCTTATGGTCGAAATCATACGTTTGTCTAGCTAGGATGCTTATTACATAGACACTAGCTATCACCCTTATATACATTTGTGTAACAAAATACGCGCACTTCCACTTTGCCATACAAATGTGCATAAAACGTTATTGACCCTGATCTTCGTCACTATAGTCAGTCTATGCCATAGAGATGTAATAACAACAGCGAACACTGGAATAATCACTTTACTAAGTTAAAGTATAAAGTAATTAAAGTACTCTGTGGTATAATGCTGACCAATGCTTACACTAGTTACAAAAACACATCGTAGGCCTACCATGAGTTTGTACCGTACTTAACTACTGTAGTTACGTCACCAATTTTGTATTGAATTAGCGTTGAGAACTAATTTCTGTTATACGAATTGGCGACGTAACTACAGTGAAAACTCATGTTAGACAGAAATTAGTTCTCAACGTAACTACTAGGAGCGCTGTACGAAATTCAGTACAAAATTGGTGACGTCTCTACAGTAGTAAAGTACGGCGAAAACTCATGGTAGACCTACGGAGTACCTTCATTAATTTTAGGTATCTACATAACTTTCTTTTTTTTTGTGTCAGTGTTTCGCGATACCATTTACGAGGTATATAATTTTGTTTAACTTGACTCTTCTTATTAACATTTTCTACTTTACTATAAGTTTGGTTCGCTATCTAATTAAGTAACTTTTACAATCATAGAGCAGGTAAGGTCCGAACATTCTTTCTTTTTTTCGGACAATGAGAATAGTTTTAGTTGAAAAAACTTTATTACTAAATAAATATTAGCCATAGGTCTTGGCGATTAATTAAAAGCACTGCGCTAACAATAATAAAGTCTAGACCCGAGGCTGGTGGATGTCACACTCGGTTAGCACTCCGCTATCCTCACATTGACCATAATTAAACTGAACTAGACATGATCTAGAATAACTAACGTCTTACGTAACATTACATACATGTAGACATCGAAAGTAACCTTTTCTTGTATAGGTTTTGTAACAATATACAAAATTGGACTACTGATTTGGATGTAATAAGTCTGGTAGCATGGTGAATTGCAGTCTTTCGGAGATGGAAAAAAAATACATCTTTAAGACCCAAATTAACTTTAAAGTAGCTTCTTATAGCTCAAATAAGAAAGTAAAAATCGAGTAGGGAACCCTAAGCTTGCACTGGACGTAGATAAGGTAAAGAGCTTTCGTTCACAACATAACCATCTACTAAGCAGATCTTCAACGATTTTACCCAAGGAAACGAAAAGTAGACAGTGGGCGAAGCTTCTATCTAGACTACCTAATAGCCTAACACTCGCTGATACTACATTCATACACCACTTAACAATACCCTTGAGAATACCCTATTCGTGCGTCGCAAACAAGAAAATCGCTTGGTTTTCCGGACTTAAACGAACTATGATAGTCTGGTAATGCACGGGAATGTATTTTGATACAAAGCACCGACATATTCATAAGGCGCGCAGAGCCGGGGGGGAAGGTGAGGGGAGGGGGTCACACGACCCATTTTGTGAGAGAATATCATTTTTTTTCTCGAAACACATGCGGATGACGCTCTTTTAATATTATACGAAGTTTGATAACTTTCCTGTGCTGGCTCACGTTATGAGATTACATTTTATTTTGAAGCGAGTAGGGAATTCTATCGTATCAGACTATCACCAAAGAGTTTTTTAGGGTTCCGTATCCACAGGGTGAAGAGGAGACCCTAATTACTGAACCTACGTTGTCCGTTCGTCTGTCCGTCCTACCTATTTAGGGCGGTAACTTTGGAACCGTAATAGCTAGACAGATTAAATTTTCATAGAATCTGAGTTATAATAGCGGATTTGCTAAAAAAAAATTGAAATGTCAAAAAAGTTGTCTTCAAACTAGAAAATAGTTTTTATTAACGTTTTTTCTTCTCTATCGTTGAAACGGTAATACATACAAGCGTCATACTTGGTGTGATTAAAGAGCAAACTCTACAGTGTAACAACAAATAATAAAAATCGGCCAAAAATGAGTCGGTCTTGCGCTAATGGTCCAGGAGAAAAAACCTTTTTAGTAATTTTAATATGTTGTGTTGGAACCCTCGGTGTGCGAGTAGCTGGACTCGCACTTGACCGGTTTTATATCAGTGTGCGAGGTACATGTGTATACACGATAAGCGGCGAGCCAAAGGTCCGAGTTCTGTTGGGCGGCAAACTAAATGTGACTAAAAATACAAATATGACCAAATGCGAAGCAGGCGTAGGTACGGAGAAATTTGCTTTCATTCGTTTTTATTTCGAATGTCACTAACTGACATACCTACTGCCATGGACTTGAAAGAAATACGGTCCGAATATTGCACTAAAAAGATGTGAAGCATGCAAGGTAATACAATCTCGTTTGTTCTACAAGAGACCTACAGTCCCACAGATGCACTAGCTCTAAGCGCGCAGGTCCTGCAACCCGTCACCTTATGTACCGCGTGACAGCACGCACACAAAAGAAATGGGTGCTTCACTCATGATTAAACGAGATTACGTCTGGTTCTTCTTTTAAGTCTGTGCCTACTGCATCTGTTACCTATCTTTTATATACAGGGTGTAAGTGACAGCCTTGCAAATACTGAAACGTCGGTGAATTCAGACCATCAAACTGAAACACTTTCACTAAGGAGCCACCCTCAGGAAATAGTGAATGTTGTTCAGTTTGATGGTCTAAATTCACCGTTTCAGTATACAAATAAATAAATTACATACAATTCCAAATCTTAACTCACGACCATTATCTCTTTTGGAGTAGTAAGAAACTTTGCTACAAATACATTATATTAATTTAAGTTGTAGTGAAACTCACTTTCAGCACTTTGAAGAGTTCAGGTCGAATTAGACAAAAGAATAATGCTTCCTTGTCTTTGACATTTCAACCTATCGTTTCCCTGTTCTGTGGTAAGCACTCTCTCTCTCTCTTCGTCGTTCTATAAATCATTGTTATTATTTTCCATAAAATGTTCTCGACGTAAATTACAAGATAGATAATGGATGATCTTCCTTTTTATCTTGTACTTTATTTACGAGCATTAAGGTCCTTTAATGTTACAGATTTCGTTTAAGGCGCTGTCGTATCGGGGCGCGAGGCCATTTCGTTTAATGTCACATAACAATATTCTAAATGGATTAGATTTTGAGATTATCTTTCAAAATAGCAAAAGCTTCATCTTAGAGTAAAGAAGCGACACGTCCCAGCTTCGCTCGGATGGTATCTACAGGGTGAAATTTATATAATTAGCATCCTTTTAAACTAAGAGTCTACCCATCAAACTGAACAACTTCGACTACGGGAGTAAACCGATCGGAGCAAAACTAAACTAGTGTTGCATTGCATACATTTCAGTTGAGTAGGCACTGCAGTTTACTCTAAAACAGAATTTTTGTGAACTATGGAGATGCTGCTCTGACCCGCCTTTTTTCAACATTTACGTATTATGTCATTTCAATGTTGGCGTTATAGTCAAAGTTGTTCAGTTTGTTGTTCTAAAGCAAAACAAATATTAATGTAACGCTTTTAAATTAACACCCTGTATAGCGAGAGTATGATGATTATACTAATATGTTTAGTAAATAGCTTAGAAGATAATCAATTACTAAATTGTTCCCCGCGCCACGTGATGGTTATTAAAATGTGAAGAGATAATTTCTTATTACGTTCGTTACTCGTAATAAGATAAAATTAATTAGAAATTAAGAATCTTAACAGTGTTAAATGCACGCATGACTGATCTAAATGTGGATGTAATCGTTTAAAAGTAATTTGAGTTCGCTCTGAATAACACTTTCGTGTTACAATAATTAATATTTATTTTGTTCAAACTCTGCACTTCATGTGCACGCTTCAAACTCAAGCGATATTAGCTGCCACTCGACACTTATTGCTAGCTGATCTAAATAAATACACGATAAACTTATGACCATGATTAGTTTCGGGGTGGTCTGACTGCAGCATGAAAAGAAATGTGGTGGTCCACTCTAAGCCGAACTACATGACATCCCGTGACATGATTCCCTCACAAACTTGAAGATTTTCGCTTCTCGCTTAACTCTACCAATGTTGAGCCTTTACTGGAGTGCAATTCTCTAATCGGTTAAAACATCGGCGAGCGAGCTGTCAATTCGGTTTGCGTTGTGTGAAACATAATATGAAAACTTCGACGATCTGAAGGATACCAGAAGGATGTTACCTCAGAGAATTGCACTCCTGAATGAATGCGACGTAAACACATTAGCCTGTCTCCATTTATTCTCAACGAACCACAGCGAAGCTTACTTTAAATCCCTTTCTTTTTAAAGTAGCCAACTTACTTTTTAAACTGAAAATTTTCTTGAAAATACACGGCTTCCGAAATCGTTATTAATTATGGCAGCAGCAGCGAGGGGGGGAGTGGGCAGGCGGGGCGGGGGGAGAGAAGGTGTTTTACCTTCATTAGGTCGAAAGCCACGGGATTAGAGCCCGGCCGGTACCGTGCCTTGCTGCAGGGGTCTACCTGGACCTGCGTGAAAATTTTCGTTCCAATTTCAACTTTATTTCAATGAAGTTGGGACCGAAACGATCACGATATATCGAAAATCGAAAGTCCGGGTACAGGGCCAGCGGCATCGCATCGCATCGCAGGCTATCTCTGAAAGCTTTAGACAAAGTTAACCAGCTCAGCATATTCATAAGTCTAGGTAGGACTGTATCTAAAATTACTAGTTATGATACAGGTGGTAAAATACAAATTAAACGGGGTGCTTTAGACAATCAAACTGAACAACTTTCACTAATGGGACCAACACTAAAATCTCGAAAAAGTCGAGCCGCGATTAATGATTTTTTTTTCGGGATCCATTCCAGGAGATTTTTGTTCGCGATTTGGATGTTGGAGCTATGGTGAAAGTTCTTCAATTTAATGGTCTGGCACGTATGTAATGAATTTAAGTTTTACAAAAGAAATCATAAAAATTACGAGTGACCCATTGATTTGATTCAATGTTATATAACAATGCATAGGTACTCGTATTGCTGTATAAATACCTGTCTCTTGAGAATCAGGCTATGACAGAATAACAGTGGTTGCTGGCGTTTTCGTCAACTTCCATGAGTCGTAGACCTTTCTGTCTCTAATTTTTAATTTATTTTAACTTAATTTAAACTTAAATTAATATTTTGCTATGTTTCTTGTGTCATTTTGTGTATTGCTGTTTTGAGACATATAAAAAACTTTATATAAATATAAATAAATAAATATCTTGGACATTGTCACACAAATTATCTAGTCACATTTAAAGTTCCAGAATCTAGCCTGGACTTGTATTATGATGACTAGACAACGATATATTTATTATGATCCCTTTTGCCATGCCTGTCTTGTCATTGCCTTTTATGACCACATCGCAAAACTCGAGATCTGACTTTGAACAAAGAATCAGTTGATGTGAAATATTGCTTAAACAGAGTCATCATCATCATCATCATATCAGCCGATAAACGTCCACTGCACTTGCACTTAAACAGAGTGGTGGTCAATATTAGATCAAAGAGGAGTGGGTTGTCCGGCGGCCAGATGGTTGATAACTTCAAGAGAAGCGTCGGTAAGATCTGGATGCGGTGACGCAGGACCGTGAGGGGTGGTATAGTAGTTACCCTACAGTTGGTGGACATGGACTGATGGTTATGATAACGCATAAGATATAGAGGGAGACCTGAAGACAACTTTTTATAGGTGGAGATTTGTAATTAGTTTAGGCACTTCTATATACATATTAAAGGCACTCTTTACACAACGTAAAATTAAACCCGTTTGTCATAGATAGGTAGGTACTACTATGGATGGCTACTATATCCACTTGTCAGATGTAAGAGAACAAAAATTCATTTTTAATAGAGCTTCAATTGTTATTTCAGCAGATTCCTTGACCCGAATAAACGTCGGGCGAAGTAACAGACTTTTTGAGCTGTTTGTTTCCATCAAGCTGATTAATTTGAGTAGATGGTACCTACTCGTGTTACTCGCGATTACGTTGCGAAATTTTAATATCAGGCACTCTGCTTTTTATTTTAAGCATAAGCATGCATAATCATATGCTCACGACTATATTCCCCGAGGGGGTAGTCAGAGATATTCAAGCTAAGGTTCTAGGTTTATTTTAAGCTAGTGCCTTTTCATTCGCAGCGCTTTCAGCGTCAAACCTTGAAACCCTTTTCCACGTAAAATCTCAATATATAAAAGAATTAAGTGACTGACTGAATGACCGACTGACATATCAACCCACAGCCCAAACCGCTGGGTCTAGAGATTCCAAATTTGGCAAGTAGGTTCCTTATGAGGTCAAGGGGTGCACTAAGAAAGAATTTGTCAAAATTCACCCCCTAAGGGGGTGAAACGGGGGTCCAAAGTTTGTATGGGGAAACAAGATTAGTTGGACTATTTTATTCGAAACTTCACAGGAGTACTTCTATTGATAAATGAGTACGTAGAGGATGCGTAGAGGTGAGTAGGGGTGAGTTGAGGGTGAGTAGTGGGTACGTTGGGGATGAGTAGGTGTGTGTAGGAGTACGGAGGGGGTGCGTAGTGGTGAGGAGAAAGGGGTGTGAAAGTGGTGAGTAGGTGGTGCGTAGAAGGGGTGCGTGGGGGTGTGTATGGGGTACGAAGGGCGTACGTATGGGTGAGTAGGGGGTGCGTAAGCGGTGAGCAGGGGGGGGGGCATAGAGGGGGTGAAAGGGGGTGTTCTTTCAGAAGTCACAAAAACAAGTCAGAGACACAAAAAAAACATAAACAAGTCCTAAGTACGAAGTACTACGCGTACGAAGTCGCGGGCAACAGCTAGTATCGCATATAGAAGGAGTCGAGGCGCGGGCGCGCGCCTTTGACATACGGTCGGTAATTGTATATCATACCAAACCGAGCGGCGCGCCACTCGGATTCTTGGTATACCTACCATTATCGACATAAATGTCAAGGTCGCCAAGGCGCTCCCGCGCCTCGACGCCACCTCGACTCCTTCAGTATGCCACGTGACGTCGTCGTGTTAGAATGATGCTTTATGCGCTGGCTGAGAGATATCCGGTGTTTTTAAACATTTAATGTACTCTTAATTTATGCGCCGTTCTTCCAGTAGGAGTCGTACGAGACGACTAAGGGATAAGGTTTTGGTCACTGTTTTAATATCGAACTAGCCCCATCTCGTTACTGGACTCATTATTCCATTCTTCTAGTCGTGTGGGCAAGCCATGGGGTCAGAGTTTATTCAAACCGCTTTAGGGCCTCTAAGAGGGTTTAGTCCACCAGCATCCCCTAGCCCGATCCCCCAGGGGATCCTGGTGTACCGCTTAAGTTCACCAGAACGCGAAACAGAAGCGCCTTAACTCACTTTTACTTAAAGGGGTTAAGTATCGATCCCACGATCTCCGTGTCAAGAGCCCAATGCTCTTAACCATTAGACCATGGAGGCGACCCATTATTCGATTCAAAGTGAGCTTTGTTACAGCTGCACGTTTAAAGGTTGTAGAAAATTTGTTGGACTCCGATCGTAAGTTAATGAATATAGTATATCGCAGGTTGTTAGTATGTACATACTACTAATTCTCAGACCAAGTGTAAAAAGGAAGGTGAATTTGAATTGGTCAGCGAGGGTCGAGGGTCGACCACAACACTGCGGTGACGTGCGACCGCAGCGACCTGACGACTAGTGCTGCCACTCGATAGTCGACACTCACAACATTAAAATTTTGTCGATAGTTTACGAACGTGGTTTAACGCACGTTGTGCTGTGCGTTATATGCCGACAGGATCAGGAGCCTCGGAGAGATGAATAATACGCCAGCAATGTTGTTGCAGAAATGGAACGTCTTTATTAGGGGCAGTGTAGTTTATATAGTAATAAGTACGTGCTATAAATACATGCGTCATTACTTATTAAGCTATATACGTGAGGGACGTCCGAGACGTGACTAAAGAAAACTACACTGCTTGCATAAATATCCCTAACAGTGGCAATACTGTTAAAATAATATCGTTGTTGTCGTCTGTTGTTATATTATCTGTTATAATATTGAAACTACTAATTACAGTATCGATACTATGAATTTATTGACTTGAAGTTCAACCCTAACATTTGTCATGTTGCCATTTGGACCCTTACGTTCTTTTTATTCTGTTTTTATGTTATGTTATGTTATGTTACAAGTTTGACAGTATCGATAACATAACATGTTTTCGGCAACGCTACTGAAGACCGCCTCCAGGCTCTTTTCTATGAAACATTTAGAGCATAGGGAACTATACGATATTCTGTAGAAAGGATATTTTAACTGAAAAGTTTTTGTTTGAAAGCCGTTGTGTGGTCTGGTGACTGCGGTGGCCGGCGGCGGCCATTACCTACTGTTTTAAACAGTTTTATAAATTGAAATGAACTCTGTAAATAATGTGATCGTAATGGAGGATTTTTATGAGATAAACAGTAGCTTAAATCAACAATAACTTTATTATCAAGCAATTTAGATGTAGTTTTGAGAAATGTGTAGATGGATTCTACTTTATGTTTTAATTTGATACTCGTAGCAATATTGTGTGAATTTTGTTTTCTTTATTTCACGGGACCCTCTTCTTTCTTCGTATTTTTTTTTCTCTCTCGGTCTCTCATACAAGGCGACGGAGAAATAGATCGGGACGTGAATCACCGAATCAACTCAGGGTGGATGAAGTGGCGGCAGGTTACGGGAACGATCTGCGATCCCCGAATTCCCCTCAAATTGAAGGGAAAAATATACAAAACCATAATAAGACCTGTTGTCATGTACGGTTCAGAGTTTTGGGCCACAAAGGGAAGGATGAGAAACGACTACATGCAGCTGAGATGCGAAATGTTGAGATGGATGTGTGGTGTAACTAGAATGGACAAGATAAGGAATGAGTATTATTAGAGGAAGTTTGAAAGTAGCACCTATGACAGAAAAATTACAGGGTAATAGATTATCTTGGTACGGGCATGTGATGCGGAGAGACGAGTGTCATGTTATGAGACGAGTGTTATAGTATGAATGTGGATGGCTGTGGTAGGAGAGGAAGGCTGAAGAAAAGATGGATGAATTGTGTGAAGGATGATATGTGTAAGAAAGGAGTGAGTGCTGAAATGACGCGACGGCTAAGAGAGAAGCGGATGAAGAGGATGACATATTGCGCCGACCCCAGATAATGGGAAATGGGCAAGAGAATGATGATGTTTTTTTTTCTTTATGTTTCTTATCCTTTTTTTCATTCTCTTAATATTATTAAGAGTTTCTGCGCGTACAAAGTCACGGGAACAGCTAGTCAATAATAACTTTAAAATATTAATAGCACAACGTGACGTCGCGTTGCGCGTGCGAACTCATTAAAAATTAATTTACAACTTTTATTATTAATTCTAGCGTGGAAACAGTTCCCAAATTTAATTCCTAAAGTATACGGTAAGTGGCAAAGATAGCAAGTAGCGAGAAATTGTGGTGGCGAGGCGAACGAGGGTCATATTCTGATATAATAAAATTGAACAGATTCTTTTCAGAATACCATTTTCTGCAATCATTTTAAAATTAAATACAAGTGAAAATGTAGTAAAGTAATTCTTGTGCCAATTATATTTAATAACATTGTGCAACCAACCGTTTCTACGTTCATTTTCTAATAAATGTTTTATCTTTTCCTCCTTACAATACAATTTTAACTGTATTTGGTTTCGATTGGGTTTAATATTCGGTGGTGAAGAGCAAGGAATACAGAGACGACGGTTTTAAACTATTTGCAGCGCATTGTCCAGCGGGGCGAGGGGGCGGCGGAAAGAAGTTGAAATGTCCAGTATGCTTAGTGCGAGTTTTTCAAACTACTCGAACGCGTTAAAGTAAACCGTGATTTGTATGGGATTGAAACAGAGCCATCTGATGGCATTCATGAGAAACATAATTTGTGAGTGCGAGTTTTAATTCGATAAATCGCGATTTCGATGTTGGTCTCATAGAGAAAGTTGTTCAGTTTGACGATCTAAACAACCCCCTTAAGAGTTTTAAAAATTTATTCTTACTTATGAAACACCCTGTATTGTATACTCGTTTTCACGCTAGATTATTTACATATCAGACATTATAATGTATATGTAATGAGATAGTTTAATAAAGTTGAACAAACAACATACTTTTCTAATATACGTAAAACTTTAAAACACCGAAACCGTTGAAACTTTAGAATGGTTTTTCTTTTAAATATTAAATAGACAGGAACAAAAATACCGTAAAGTTTATTAGCATCAATATCTGGTCAAGTCAATAATGCCTGCAAATAAATTCTCCATAATCGATATCTGAACAAAAATATGGCGGCCCGATAGCACAGCAGCAGCACGACAGCAGTAGGTACTTTAAACTGTGACTAGATAATTTGTGTGAAAATGTCCAAGATACTCATTTATTTATTTATTACTAGCTGTGCCCGCGACTTCGTAAGCGCAGAGAAGTTCTTAATAATTTATTATAATATGTTTATTTTCATGTTTCGTCGTTTTACGGATTTATTTATAAAAACATTTAATTTGTAATATATTAATTCTGTAGACATTATGTTTCCGACGTTTTTCTGGTAAACGTTCATTTTTAACGAGTTATAGAGCATTATTAAGTTTATTTTAGTACTACGCTGCACATGTAAGTGTTTGTAAACAAAGTTAACCAGAATCTGTCGCTGCATAATCTACATTCTACACGATCAGCATTCGTTTCAAAGTTGGTCTGCTTGCACTGTGCGGCGCGTCGGTCGGTCGGGCGCGGGCGGGGCGCGGCGGGGCGCGGGCGGGGCGGGGCGGGCTAGTTCCACTCACAGTTTGTTCTGAAGAGATTATCTCTTAGACTTACTCGTAGAGTGCGATCTGGATAATCTATTCAGTGCCAGAGAGATTACTTTAATGTAAAGAATTTTTGGTTATTAACGATATGATACGTCGTTAGTGATATTGATGGAAACCAGCTGGTATTGCTTAGATGGAAGAGCCTACCTCACATTCGTGAGGCCGTGGTTTCAATCCAGAGCGCTGCGTCTTTATCCCCTTTTTAGGGTTCAATAGTCAAAACAACGAAGGTTATACTTTCGTCCATATCTGTCTAACTGTATGCACCGCCTCAATTACTCTCTCATTCTGCACCTATTGGATCGAAAGGTATGACGACAGATAACTAGTAAGTCTAGTAACCCAAAAACAGAAATCAAATTGTTTGCAGGTGCGGAAGTGTTCGCACTAATATACTGTATTCGTACTCTTTCCTATACTGTAGCAGTACTTAGCTTTCAAGAAACAGTAAAATATAAATCCGACGCATAACAAGTTGGCGGCAGCGCAGGGAGGCATGTCCATTGACCGACTCTTAACGAACGGCATCGTGTCAACGGACAAACAGATGAACACACTAAATCATTATTAATATCCCCCGGGAAGCTTTCAGCCTTCGATGGATATTTATGTAACGCCCCGTTTTGAGTTGGTATGTTTGGCATAGTGATGCGGGATTAGGACACTGTAACAAAAAGACTTCTTATATTTCCATACGTACCTATCTGTACAAATTAGGGTAATAAAGTGTAATTCAAACGATTTATGAAGGTAAATCAAATAAAACATAAAAAATCTAAATAATATTGTTACATAGCCGTAGGTACCTCATTTTTGACTCTAGCATCACATCGTCGGAGATAATGAATGTGATGATAATGAATGAACAAAATAACAACTTATTTGTAGCCTTATGATTCCGGCTTGGAATAGACAGCCCTCAGTTCCAGTGGGTCCCACATGTAAGGCGACAAAGCGATTATTGTTTTTCAAGCAGTATTTTTGTCAGCGAATGTTAAGGGTATATTACTGTTGGCGCGCTCCATACAAAAAAAGTCTGGTTTCATTTACGATGAACAAACTTCTCTCAAGTGGTAACAAGTGTTATACGCATCTTTCTATCCTGAAACCTAAATAAGCTACAAGTAAACCCAGCCACAACTGGTCACACACCAGTTCACTTTGAAATGTAGCCATTTTTGTAACCAAATTTGCGACCACCCCTTTACAGTCGTGAGATCGTGCGTTAGTAAATTAGAATCAAACTTGATTGTATCGATCACCATAACGCACAATAACAATAATTAACTTGAATAGTATCTCGTTCGATACAAACAAACAAGATTACTAAACCAATTTGTGTTTCGGGTTCACTACAACGAACGTGTTTCTGGTTAGAGTTCCACTGGGAACTAATAACTCGCTCAACTAAATATTATGATTGCGGCACCAGAGCCATCGTGCGGGGAAAAGAGACTTTTTAACTTTCCTCTGGTTTCCACGACTTTGTAGAATTATTGCCTTTTTCACATAGAAGCGCGTATTTATCATTTGTGACAAATTTGTGATGTTAGTCAAATATGCTATGTGAAGTGCCAGCATTAGGAGCTTCCTCAGTACAATATATTTGATCTAATTTGCTACTAATAACGATGTATGTATGTTTGTTACCTTTTTACAGCTAAACTGCCGAGAGCCTGCATCCTGAAGATGGGCACAGCACAGGTATAAAATTCAACGCAGTCAAAGTCGCGAGTAGCAATTATTCAGAATGCATCTGCATGGAAAATATAGCTGTGACAATCCCTTTTTTTTGTAAACCTAGTAATTGTGAATGTTATTCTGGTAGAGAAGTCAATAAAAAAATCTATGACAACAATTTTATTATAGTAGACTTTACTAGAAAAATATTTTTTGTTGTACAAGTAGATTTTAGGAAAAAAAAAAAAAAAAAAAAGGGCATGGGCAGGGGGGGGAGGGTTTCATGAAAGGGCGGCCACAGATATTTTTTTCCGTGTGTCCACCCTTTAGGGAATAATAAGTCGTTTATGCTAATAAGTCTACCCCAAATCATTCAATTACTTTAACTGCGCTATTCTCAAAAAGTTAATATACATAACTCGCGACTATATTTCCCCGAGTAAGAGATATTCTGAAACATCAGAACATACACGTTTCACTCGTAAGGAAACTCGTTAAGGCGTATCAGCCGTGGACCACTGTCCTCTCACTCACACTCCATACTAATCGATGAGAAAGAGCGCGTGGCTCCGGTCAGAATTTTGCTGTTTTCTTTGAAAAATTCGATGATTTTTTATTAATTTCGAAAAAGTAAAAAAACCACATCATTCTAAATTGTATTGTGAACAATATAGTAAATTTTCATTTTGTTCCGATTAAAAATGTAAGAGTAAAATGTTTACAACTGGAAAAAAAGGGGTGACTTTAGAGTCCCTTTTCTTCGGTTTTATTCATTAAAATCGATTTCTAGAAAAACCACATCACTTCTCATATCCTGTAGATGGTTCAGTTTAAATTTCAGCTCAAAAAGTGCCATAGTTAATGAATAAAATGGTTACAAAATTACCCTAAACAGGCAGGTAGCCCCTTTTATTAAATTGCTTTTCTTTTTCAAGCTAACAGATAGTTTAAATCATACGCTATAAAATAATTACCTTGACAGTACAAAGAGCAAATATGAACCCCCGTCCTCCCTTCGTGCGGTTCAACACTGTATACCAGATAATAATTGAAATCACGAGTTACATCCTCCTCTTCGTTCCAATCAGCAATAACTGGGTCACACACCGTGCAAGTATTTGTGTTGTACGTAATGCTCTCGTATTGGATCAGTCAATCGTGTATGTTACCTACATCTAATTTTCTTTCCAATCACGAACCATAACCCAATTTGTCGAGGTCGAAAACTTTGCTTCAAGTACCAACTTACTTTTTTCACCGTGCTGAACCTCGTCGTAAAGTTTAATTTTAGGATGTTCATGTTTTCAGGGCATTTATTCCACAAAAACTCTCCAAAAAGAAACGCATAGTCACTTTAAACGATCATAAATTACAATTTAAAGATAAATGAAAGAATAAATTACAGTAGCATTGTACCTAAGTATCATAATAATACGGTGGGTACACAACTTGGGACCCATTTCATAAACATGACAATTGTAATTTACAATTATAATTTGAGATACATAACTGAGAATGTTAAGACACATGTTGTTTAACGCCATCAGTAACCAGCAGTGTAGCCTGAATTGTAATGTTTATGCAATAGGCCCCTGCTTGTGCAAATCGTCGACATCAGCATGTTGCCGGAGTGTCTCAACCTCAAGCAGGCGGCCGCTGCTCTACGCTCGAGCGCTCCAGCGCAGCGCTCGCTCGCTCGACGACACAACTGTTAGCGAGCGCTATAATAGTTTAGTCTCTATACACTATAGGTACAACCAAGCAGTAAACATGCTGGAGATATTTATATACACATAAACAAACTCAAGATCCAAATCCTTTTGAAAGTGGTTAGTAACTTTCCCATTATTGTTACCAATTTTTTTGAACGTGGAAAGCAAGATGTGGATCTTGCTTTACGATAATTATAGTCCAGCCTTATCCAACGTACGGTTTGGGACATAAATCAGCTCATCGAACCTTTCTCTCGCACTCATGGGCTTTATGGAAGCAGTTCCATAGAGCTCAGGAGTACGAGTGAGAGGTTCGATGAGATAACTTATGACCGAGTACGCAGCGACTTTTTGGGTATCACTTATCCTTCATCCCCCTATAGTAATCTAAACTATCTTTAAAAGTTTTATTTTAATTTCTGTAATGGCTAATGGTGATGGTAATGGTGAAAAGCCGTGGTGGTCCAGTGGCGAATAACCTTGCCTGCCGTGCAGGAGGCGATGGTTCGATCCCCGTCCAAGCCGACTCGTACCAATGAGTTTTTCGGAATTTATGTACGATTTGTTACACCACTGGCTTTCCGGTGAAGGAAAACATCGTGAGGAAACCTGCATTCTTCAATTTCGAGGCGTGTATTGTACCCACTGTCCATTATAAGTGGCGACGGGCTCACCCCCCGTCACACTGGACAGAGTTTCGGTACTACTGGTGAAACGTGGATGTTCTGAGTTCTGAGGTTTCAGAATATCTCTGACTATCCCCTCGGGGAATATAGTCGTGAGCATATGCTAATGGCTAATGGTCCTACTCATGTCATTAACCACACATCATAGAAACGCTGCTGCCGGCATATGACAAGGGGCGGACTTTTTGATTAGCTGATAATTCACAATTTAGAAAGTTTATTTATAGTTCTAATATTCTAATATAGGTTAGTTTACTTTCTGCTTATGTAAAAGTACCTGTTTATCTGTTTTATTATTAGAATAAGAGCCTGTTTCACCACTTTTGGTTACGTTTTTGTTAGTTGATCCGACAGCTTATTTGACATATTTTGTATAATATGTCAAATGAGCTTTCGGATAAGTTAACAAGAACTTATTCGGAAGTGGTGAAACACGCCCTAAATATTTTCAAACGTTTATTGTAAGTTTTTGATTATTTCTAGATTAATGACGATTATTGTTGTATGAGTATGGTATAATAAATCTCAATAAGTTTTCTTAAAGATTCGCGTACAGTTTGCGTCATTATATATTCTCTTCAGTCTTCTTTGTCATCATCATCGGCCTATACACATCCCATTGCTGGGCACAGACCATCAAGGATGGTGTATGTACCATGGGCTTTCAACACGCCACCACGCGTGCCCAATACAGGTTGCCCAATACGTCCATCTGACGACTTTTTAACTTTACATGAAGTGGGCTGTTCATTATTTTTTAGTCACAATTCACAAAGACATTCTTCTGCTTGATAACTGAACTAAGAATGCACTGTGAAGTAGGGGAGTTAGGAGTTAGGACGGGAGGGGAGGGGGGACACTTTATTCAAAGTTGAAGGAAAAACTGCGGCCCTCAAACACTTGCGTACTCCGCTGAGACTCGCTTAACTATCTATTGTTTAGCTTATAAGGGCTCCTTCGGTGTTTTAGCATATAGTAGTTTAGGTGGAATTACCTTGCAGAGGTATGTAATTTATAGTTTAAGGTTTTTACCACTCCGAACAAGAATACATTTTGGAATTTGTGGAGGAAAATGGAAAATTTTCCACGGGTTGTTGGAATGCCCGGGACCGCGGTCCGACTGTTCTTATTTGGATATCGATAACTTCGAGAGTGATACTTATTATATCGAGGTATCATATGATTGGCCTATCCGTAACGTGCTGTGTTGCTTTTGTCGGGTAATTGGCTATTACGTGTGACGTGGTATGTCGGATGTATTGTTTACATCTCAATGCATCTTAATTGTTGCTTATAGTTTGTAAAATATAGCTTGGTACCTGCAACATCCGTCACATACTTACATTTATCGATACTCCCTAGGAATAACATTTACTGGAGAGCACATAAATGATAAAATAAATAATTTATTGACTTAGATCTAGAACGATCCTGGAATGCTAAACCAGGTAAATGATTGATTTACTATTATTATTGGTTGGTTAGTCCTTCTACGAATTCCTGTAATAGTATGTTTATCTAATCACAGCCAAGCCCCAGATTATATCGATTAGTATCGGCTGAGAGTTGTTCTTATTGTATCTGAACAAATGTTGATTTATTATTACAAGCGTAGATTGGGAGCTTTATCGTTTGTCTTGGCTCGGCTCGGCTCGGCGCCGCCACAACACGCTACACGTGCAGTATCGATACTGAGACCACTTACAGAGACGCATAAGCCACACCACGAGCATTATGCTTGTGAATATAAGATGTACTTTGTCTTCCTAGACACAGGTTTTAACAAATTGATTTTTTGTAATCCCTCAAGATATACCTAAACCTCAATTAGACATTGTAAGAACTCTCGTTTTACATAATAATGATAACTATGGTATTGTTGAGTCGTTTCCCGTGGACCCGGTGGGTTGACCCATTACCGTGTCCATGGTTAACGACTCGTATTGTCGCTACTGTTTGATCAGTGTATTGCGGTGCCTGCGTGGTTCAGTTCCCAGCAGGTACCTAGTCGCTTTTTGCGTCAGTTGTCTGGACTAAAGGATAAAATATTGCACTTATTCGGTTTTGTTTTCTATTCTTTAGAGGTTGTTTGTTATTTATTGCTTGCTAAGCTGTTCTCATTGTTTTATGTTAAATTAACTATCAAAAAAAAAAAACCAAGAGCGTGTCGGTCCCACCTATGGTTTTGTATAGTGATTTTTTATAATTTTCCAAGTATATAAAAGTAAACTTCACTAACACAACTTGCTCACAGAAAATATTAAACGGCCCGCTATCCACCAAAGCGGAAGATGGGGGGAGCGGAGAAAAGCGAAGAGATGATGGGAAAATAACAAAATTATATTTATTTATATGTTTGTTCCTTTGTTCGATTACGGAATCCTAAAAAGATAGACGATTATGAAATATGACGCGAGATTTGATACGCTCACCAAAAAAAAACCTAAAATTCGTACTAAGTAAAAAACTAAATAAGTACCTAAAATTAGTCCAACTTTAGTTATTTTATTTTATGTAATCTTGAGCTGCTCCGTGCTCCGGACGGCATGTCGTCGTCCGCTCAGATTGAACCCAGACTTTAAGATTGGCTTTCCATTCCTCTCCGCAACGTGCCACCGACGATGCGCTCTTTGCAGTTGCTGTAGACTATGAACCAGTAACGGTCTATTGGTATTTACAGCCTTCGTGGCAAGTCGTTGAGTGTTATAATTTAATGTAATTCCTATTTTTTATATTAGAACGTGAATGGTTCAGATAAGTACGGAATCGTGATAAATTGTGTTCAATAAAACGAAAGCGTATGCCCAGAAGTGTGTGGATGTGGGTCGATTTGATAGATTGATGTAAATAATGTGCCTCTTTAATGTAGGAGTCGTTTACCTTGAAGTCGTTGTTGAATATTTCATGTTATGAGCATTTTCTTACGCAGCGCTTTCGGAATGTACGAAGTCTTATAGACAGGTATACATTAACTATCACATAACTCTTTACCTACTTGTGTTCACACTGATTTTACCCAAACCCATTCGTTTTTCTCTCACTATACAGTTTGCTGGTAAAAACTCTTTTAGAGTTTGTTTTAGAGCTTACCTTCACGGTATCACGATCTATCGTAATTTTTTTATAATTATGTTTTTTTTTGTGTACAATGAAACATCTAAAGAAGAGTCAAAGCGCTGAAAGCGCTGAGTGGGAATAGACTCTGTAAAACATGTCTGAATTTAATGCAATTCAATTTAAGCAGTATTTTCGTACGTGCCGATATTGTCAACATCGTAGTCGCTAAGATTTAGAACAACAACATGTTTGTTTGCACAGCGCGTCGCGACGATACTATGTCTTGTTCCCGACGTCGCCTGCATTGTTCAATGAATTGCTATTCACGAGACCGTTTTCAATGCTCTCACCACTCCCCCCTAGGTGTGGTGAAGCACCCCCCTCCAATCAATGTTTTACTAAGAGTTAATTAGTGGAGGCAAACTAGTGGTTAACTTACTATCTGAGTATTGTCAAGCCGTCTCCTCGAGCCACTGACATGGCTGACAAATGCTGCGTTTAGAAAACCTATTCATGAGGCATGTATTACACTTATTTGTAAGTGCTGTTTATTGTAATTATTATACATGTGCATTATATGCATGTCCCTACCATAGTCCCCGAGGGGGTACTCAGAGATATCCTGAAAACTCAGAACATCCACGTTTCACTATAGTGTCGAAACTCGACTATCATACATATTATACTTATGCTGTAGAGTTTCTGGCCGCATCTTCTCTACAGCGACAACACGTTCCGACGCGGTGGTAGCTTAAAAAAGAATTGACGTTTAATAAGTGTGCTTCAGGCTCCTATATTGAATAAATGATTTTGAATTTTGAATTGAATTGAGACTGATTATAATGTTGAGATGTTTGGTCATGTGGAAAGGATAAGTGATAGTAGACTGACGTATGAAATATACAGGGTGTTTCATAAGTAAGAATAAATTTTTAAAACTCTCAAGGGGGTTGTTAAGACCGTCAAACTGAAAAACTTTCTCTATGGGACCAGCATCGAAATCGCGAAAAAAAAAATTTGATATCCCATACATATTTTAGTTCTAGTCTATTTGTAGAGTATGGAACATCAATTTTTTTTTCGCGATTTCGATATTGGTCCCATAGTGAAACTTGTTCAGTTTGATGGTCTACACCACCCCCTTAAAGGTTTATTTGTATTTTTGTAACACCTTGTATAAAGCGAGTGTGAATGGAACAGTTTAAAGGGGTCGCCCTAGACGTAAGTATGCCGAGCAAATTGGCAACATACTTAAGGGCCACATCAAATGTACCCGAAACCGACGAGCGTGTATGAAACTACTTATGACTGTGGAAGAGGCAAAAGAGGCATGTCGCAGGATTGTAGCCGATGGCGATCAATTGTCTCTGCCTAACCCAATGGGACACAGGCGTGAGTATAATTATGTATGTATTTAGACTGATTATGCCGATTGCAGTAAAAACAAAATAAGTATCGCTTAAGGTAATGGACAATAACTAGACCATTAAAACGGAATCAGGCCAAACCATAAACATAAGTATATTAAGTTTATGGGCCAAACAGAGCCGTCGACCTGAACAGTTTGCATTATTGAGCCGTATACAAGATGTTACAAAAATACAAATAAACCTTTAAGGGGGTGGTGTAGACCATCAAACTGAACAACTTTCACTATGGGACCAATATCTAAATCGCGAAAAAAAAAAATGTTCTATACTCTACAAATCGACTAGAGCTAAAATATGTATGGGATATAAAATTATTTTTTTCGCGATTTCGATGTTGGTCCCATAGAGAAAGTTGTTCAGTTTGACGGTCTAAACAACCCCCTTAAGAGTTTTAAAATTTTATTGTTACATGAAACACCCTGTATACCTACAACCTCGCAGCGTAATGTTACCTAACTAAGTTTTAGGATACAAAATCCAAGCAATTCCGGAGAAAGCCGGAGCAATTCGTGATTTCATAAAATGTTAACGCGTTACATGTACGAGTATGTGAGGTGGTGGCGGTGCGGGGAGCGCTGAACGTTACGCGCGGCCATGTTATTAGATATCGTTAATCTTTACACCGCTGCAGCAGTTTATTATCCCGACCCACTTCTACTATTTCATAATTTATCGTTTACAGTGTGTATGTGTGTATGAGGGAACCGACCGCGTAATGAAATAGGTTAAGGTTAATGTGTTGTGCTCGCGATGTGACTGCCGCCCAGAGATAATGCGTCCACAGATTTATTTAACGTCAACCGTTTGAATATTATGACGAGATTTTTTGGTTATATCTGTGCTGTTTATTCAAACGACTTTGTTGAGTACGATTTAGGGTTTCATCAAAAATTACACGTCCATTTTGCTCGAAAATTCTGCAAAATTGAGACCCAAAATAAATGGAGAGATTTTTGTTGAATAACTAAAAGATTTTCGGTATAAAAGTTTTAACAAATGCCGTGTTTGTTCAATCTATTACAACACGCAACAATCAACTCTGCTCGGCGTCAGTACACTATTCTGAAACACTACGGATATTTGTAACTGATAGATGGTCATACATTTCTTTAGGCCACTTACAGACGACATTGTTTTTGAGCGAACGAGAAACATTTCCTGTACATTCTTGTTGCCCGCCGCGACTGTACCGAGTTTGTTATAGTATTTTGTCTCTCTCTGATACGCCATAGAAAGGTCTCATAATATTTAAATATTGATATGTACTAAGTAAAAAACAATGTGGCGTAGGCACAAGCGCCATCCTGCTCTGTATGCCCTTATGAAGCTCCTCTAAAATCTTCCCCAAAGTGCAGGGTGCGAAGGTGCGGGTTGTGGTATAAAATATAAGAGATCGGCAGGAATGGCCATTCTGTATGTAGCTATTGTGTATTCTGTGACGATGTATTTTTTTCGCGTCATTGTGCTTTATCCAATTAATATTGTCTGTTTCCACAAGATTCCCTCTAGCAAAAAACGAATGTCATTATCGATCGCTCAAAAAAATGCTGTCATTTAGACGCCTAACCTTGGAACGAAACAAATCTGCATACTACGCTCAGTCAATGAATCAATTATACTTAATTTCACACCATAAACATAGTATACAGAGAGTAAACAGGCAGGAAACACAAAGGGTACAAAAACTGACGGTCTTTACGCTGTTCAATGAATTCAGATGTTAAGTGTTGTTATTTCCTGCATACTAATGGCCATAGAGTGTATTGAGCAGCTGATAGAGTCCACTACGCGGTGCGGTGTACCTCCATGTCCCGGGGAGCGGAACATGTTGGTCACAGATTTCCCGCGGGCTGCGTGGCGCGTGCGGGACCCGGGACACGGCTGAATAGTGTGGGACATGTACGAGTGACCAGTACTGAAACAAATATATATAACTGATCACATTAACTGTTACATCATTAACTGAACATTACTGTGAATCGTGATGATTTAATTTTATGCGATATTATATACAAAGAGGATTTTGTACACGTTCAAGCTGAATCTAGCTTTTACCTAAAATTAACACCAAAGCTACTTGAATCAATTAATGAACATTCAATAGGTAATGTTAGTGCACTGTAACATAATTTAAGAACATATTGTACACTTAGTAGATATGCAAAATAAATATTTGATTTGATTTGTTCAGTTATTCACATTATTTTTATGTATTGTGTTAATTTGTTAGGAAGTTGTATATTGTGTCGGTTTCTTGTGTTTCTATTTATATCGGATGTAGGCAATTCCATCGTGAGTGAGTGCGTGGGCCGACCGACCGAGACCGACCGGCCGACCATCGTAGTGCGTACAATTTGTACAAACGAGCTACTTGCCGCTGCTAATTGACTTCCTTCCTTCTGAATTACGTCGTTACGAGGTCACCGCGCGCTGTCCACTGTGCAGCCACTCTACTTACTTGTCGCACACATTTGTTCACTGAACTAATGTCATCAACTCATCACGCATGGCTACTACTATCTATCGCAACCTAATCAATGTTTTCATCTTGAAATATGACAATTAATAATACAAGTGAAACTTAGGAAAGATTCTGAGTGCCTATAGTAAAACCAAATATGGTTTTAACACAACTTCGTCTGACTTTAAAAGTAATTCCATGTGTTAATCGCGAGGATATTCTATCAGTGTGACAAAAGTTCAAATCCGCTAAATTGTTGATGCGTGATTGACTAGCACACATCCAAACGTCGTCACAAACTTTCACATTGGGTGTTACAGTTTCAAATATCAGCAAAAACAAAGCTGTATGAAGTAGGATTCGACGTTTCATCGTGTTACACCACCGACGGGTCGCGGGTAAGCGTCGTTTGATTTTATGATGAAAGCTAAACAAACACTTTCCGTGTGTGGGCGAGCTGATGTGGTCTCAGTCAATGGGCCTATATACTGATCGAACTTTAGCTACAATACCTACTAACCGAGTAGACTATGAACGTTTCTGTAGTATGTGTGTCGGAAATATAAATAATTTTCTATTCTTTTCGAAGAGCATCTATTTCTCAAACAGCGTTTTTGTGGGTGAACAGTTCGTCAACTATCACCACTAGACAGGACTCATTAATCTTCTTGAAACCCTGATAATGATGGAAGTGAACCTTTGGACTCGGGAGGGTCTAACGGCTCGGGGTATCTCTGAATGAAACGCGTGCGGTGCGTGCGTCTGCGTGTTTGAGTGACCGATGGCAAGTCATTGTCACTGTAGGGGTACGTACGTATTTAAATTATGTCAGCACTTTTGTGCCACATCGTATTATAGCGCGCAGCGATCGCCAGACGATCCCCGCGCGTCCCAATGTAAATACTCTTATTTGTACTTACGTAAATATCATGTAAATCGCTGTTGTTGATCTGACAATATTATAATCGGACTTTCGTTGAACTGTATACCGTCTCTTCATAGAACTCCCTCCTCCTGATACCACGCAACCATCTACGAACATTTGTTGCACGAACATCCTTCACGAAAATCACCATAAATCATACCTTTCCCAGCTTCCTGATTGACAATGTACTTTAAGAATTTTTCTCTTTTCACAGCAGGGACACATTTGGGTTTCATTCTTAAAATTGATCTGAGTTATTTTAAGTAGGAAATATGGGAATTTTACTGAAACGGTAAACTTAATATTGCAAAGTGGAGCAGCTGCATCCGAGATATAACTGCTAATGCCGGCTCGGCTCCAAGCCAACTACCCGCTTCTTCCCAACATATAAGTCGTTCCAATATTGACACTGCTATAAGTTCAAACACAAATATCTCTTACTTCAAATATTCTATAATAAAGTAAAATGCTGCTAATTTTATATCTTGACGTCGAATATAATTTTAATTATAAATTAAATCTTTAGTTAATAATTGAATTGTAAGTTAACTTTGACAGACATTGTTATTATTATAAGGAACTTTCTAATAAACTGCTTTGAGCTTGTTTTGAAAACCTTTTCTGATAAACAACTAGACTTCACAAAAAACTTCAACGTACTTACTAAAAAAAATAAACCCCGAGTCTGAGACAAGGTACGTAAAACTCTGAATGTCCACAAAATTAAAATATATAAATCAAGTTTCGAAAACAATTTATTTCCAACAAGGTTGACTGAATTGAGGACGTAATGAAAACGAATTGAATTATTAATAGGATCAAAGGACTCTGAATAAAATTGAACATCGTTTTTTGATGAAATACCTGTCAGTTGCAGCGGAAGTCGTTCACATTTTTAACCTTAAATTAAATTTTATTACTTAACTAAACACGATCATACTTCAAACAAACATTCACATGCGACCGTAATTAATTTGAGGGTGGTTGCAATCTTTAATACAGTGTACCTTATCACGGTCTATTTACACTCTTACAAGATAGTTGCTAGTTGTAGCAAAGGTGGTGGCTACCCCAAAAACAAAACTGTTAAAATCAAGTCTAATAAATACCAAGACTTAAATAATTATTTATTGTAACAACCTCAGAGACCTATTCCAATTTGAAGCGTATCGCTGCTGCACCGCAACAACGTCTCAACTGAATCGCCACGATTTTGAGTGTTAGGTATTGTCGTGATTCCGCTACGACACTAATTGATCGCAGAAATATCGCAGCGATATCGCGGCGATGTTCTCTCGACAATATCGATCCGTCAGAGCGCGGACGCTCAACAAAAGCTTGGTGATACGGCGCTTTCTACGTCCTTTGAAGTTTGACGTTTAAATGCAAAATGTCTCTTTCCCAAAATGTCCCCCGGTTTCAAATGGTCCCTTTCCCAAAATATCTCTTTCCCAAAATGAAGCAGGCAGCCTTTTGCTCATAAAGCAAAGTAAAGCACGTATTACTTTAGCTAACGTGATTTGTAGATCAAACGAGTAATTAACGCGTTAACTTCAATCAGTCACACCCGCACCTGTGCTGTGAGCCGCGGCTTGATGTTATTATAACGAGCGAGATAATATGTTATATTTCACAAGATTGTGACTATTGTTAGGGATCGTTTATATTGGAAGAGTGCAATAGAGTGTGCAAGCCTCGAACAAGAGTTCCGCGATACATGCATACTAGCGTGGGGTTCATTTATACAAACACAGAGAGAAAATATGTCAGTAGTGTTGTCTTCATTGCTTTAATAAGTCTTCAACCTTCACTCTAATTCACGTATCTATGAAACAAACTCTGCCAAAATCGAGCCAGTCTTAAAAAGAAAGGTATCTTCTCTCTCATACATCTCCGTTTTATAGGTGCGTATCGTCTCATCATGATCAGCCTAAATACGTCCCACTGCAGGGCACAGGCCCATCTTCAGCGAGGGTCGCAGGGCAGCAGTCGACTACGCGTGCCCTATGTGGATTCAAAAACTTTACAATTTCATAGACGCAACGCCTTCGCCTACATGAACGATCCCTAATGCAATCAACTAATAACATTGCGTTACAAGAGACAAGTTACAAGAGACTAAAGACGTCAGTAGAGGAGTCCCGCAGGGATCCATCCTTGGTCCACTTCTATTTATTTTGTATACGTCTGACATGGCTAGTCAGATCCTGCATTGTAGGTTTCATTTGTATGCCGACGACGTACAGGTTTACATTCATGCAGATCCCCATGATGTTGCTACTTCCGTCCAAGAAATGAACCGCGATCTTGACAGAATAGCCTTGTGGTCGAGTCGAAATGCATTAGTTCTGAATCCATCAAAGTCAAAATTCATGGTATTAGGTTCTAAAAAGCAAATCGAGAATAGTTTGTCTGGACCCTTAAACGTCTCTGTTCTGAATTTAAAAGTAGAACGAGTCAATCAGGCCAGGAACTTGGGTATTCTTATGGACAGCAAACTCCGCTTTGAGAACCATGTTTTAGATGTTGCCAAAACTTGTTTTTTTCGTTTGAAAGTTATGTACAAAATTCGTCATCTTCTTAGTAGAGATATTAGATTAAAGTTATGCGAGTCATTGGTCCTTTCAAAGTTGAATTACGGAGATGTGGTTGTTGGTCCATGTCTACTGGCAGTCACTAAGCGTTTGGTACAACGGGTTCAGAATGCGTGCGTTCGGTTTTGTTATACGGTTCCTCGTCGTAGTCATATTACACCGTTTCTCGTTAGGGCTGGACTCTTAAATATGGATTCCCGAAGACAGTTGCATTTTGCCGGCTTTTTACATTCAGTGATACGGTACAAACGACCAAAATACTTACATGAAAAACTGGAATGGTCAAATTTTCATCGGAGATATAACTCTAGAAGGGCCAATTGCTTTATTATGCTAACTCCATTTCATAAGACAAGGGCGTTTGAGGGAAGTTTTCGATACCAAGCAACAAAATGTTGGAATAACCTCCCCCCACCACTGAGAGTACCTCTTTCCAAATCAACCGTCAAGTATCACTACAAGATTCATCTTTTAGCGGAGCAAGCCAAGCTCGTGTAGCAGTTTTTGTCTTCGCCAATCAAACAGTAAAGTTGTAAAGTAATTTTCCTTTTTTTGAAACATCAAACACAAACATACACAAAGAAGTTAAAGCAAACAATTTTACTAGCCTACTTATCCACAACAGTTTCTAGTTTTTATTTTTATTACAAATTTTTTAACATTTATTTTTTTCATCTACTTATCTATTTATTTAATGTTTACGGTGCGTTTTTCGTCTGGGGTGGTATTTTTGGGAGTCACACGTTCAAATCATCGGTAAAAATATCATTATTACTATGGAGATTATACATTACGATTTTGGGGTGTGAGTTTCAGAAGTGGCACTTCTCGTATTTGGGTGCGACAGAAAATCAGCGCTGAGCTCGTCGAGCCCAGCATAATGCTGAGTCGTAACCCTGTTTGCTACTGCGGCACACACTGGTCTTAATTATGTAATTTTTAAATTGTATGTTTTTAGTTTAATTTTTCTAGATAATAATTATGTCAGTGTGTTTTGTTGTGTATGCAAATAACAATATTTTCTTTCTTTCTTTCTTTACAATATGTCACTCACTATTACTAGTTAAAACTTGTGACGTAATCTGATTACTATATAATGTATAAAATTCAAGCTAAATACCTACTCGTAAAAACTTTTATTAGTTTTCGCAACTTAGACGAAGTAATATTTTACGTTATAATTAAACTTGGACGGGAGTTATGAAAAATGTTTCTTTACTATAAAATATGGAGGAAAAAACGTCTAAAATGAAATTGAGCATAAGCATACGCTCACTACTATATTCCCCGAGGGGGTAGTGAGATATTGTAAAACCTCAGAACATCCACGTTTCACCAGTGGTGTAACAGATGAAATAAAGTTTTTGGATATAAAAAATTTCTACATATTTCTCAGAAACTCAAGCATACGCTCAAGAATATATTCCTTGACGGGGTAATCAGAGATATTCCGAAGCCTTAAAACATCCACTTGTACCGAAACTCTGTCTAGTGTGACGGATAGTGAGCGACGGGCCACTTATAATGGACAGTGGGTACAATACATGCCTCGAAATTGAAGCATGCAGATTTTACGTGTCGGCCTGGACGGCGATAGAACCATCGCCTCCTGCACGGCAGGCCAGCAGCAGGCCGCACCACGGCGTTTGTATTGTACTTATATACATGTGCTATAAAACCTTTATAATTTGATTATTCCTTATTGGAAATTACAGTACTCATGACAGAATCAGAAGAAGATCAGATCATCTCATTTCTCAGATTGAGCATCAAGCAAGTCAAAACATTTACCATCCCTAGCTTTAATTGACTAGTACCAAACTAATTCTAATACTTGGTTCTTTTTTCGTGTGAATTGTTTTTCATTGATGTTACGTTTCAATATTAAATTGGCCAGATTTCGGCTAGCCTGATAGCGTTCAATATAGCTTTATTTAGATCCTCTCGTGCAGGTGTCCGGGCACAAGGTACATGACAGCAGGTGTACCGTCGAATAGATCACAATGCATTATGCCAGGATCCCTGAATATCCCGGATGCAGATTGTGCCCGTGAGGTAGTTGTTGAACTCGGCTGGTGGGAGGAACCTTTCCTTTCACAGAGTGCGTCTAGTGACAGACGGGTCGCTATTTATAGCTTTCGCGCTTTCCCGGATCTAGAAGGAGTCAATCCGGGGCCCACACCGCGGGCGGCAGGTTAATGGGGTGCTAAAATCAAGATTTTAACAAATAACTTATTGCAAAAACTTGAACATATTGCAAAATAAATTCGAGCTCGCTTCGCTTGCTCCTGGTTTTTGATGGTATTAAAACTACCTAGTCATATTGTCATACCTATTGCAAAATTCGATCTAGATTTTAGATCATAATTATTGCGACGAGTTAACATATTGCAGTAGAATCAGGAGCTGGCTTCGCTTCATCTACGTTTTGGGTAATTTGGTATTATATGGTATTATTGCAATGACCTAACATGAACCTGGCCTCCCTGGGAAAAAATTATTGCTACTCCCTTGGAGGGGAGGGGTGCCCAAATCTAGTTTTTGCCACGGGTCGGAACAATCCAAGATCAGGGGCTGCCCAAAGCACTGAAAACGTTTGTTTATGAATACTGGGTTAAAAAGCTTATTCTCGACAAGCTATACTTCTTCTTCTACCGAGTCGATGGCATGTCATTTTATATTTTTCCAGCCCAGTATTTTGCCAGCTATGTTCAAAGACGAACTAAAGCAAGTTGAGACAATCCTCATCCATCATGAACCGCCACCTCTCCCCCCTCCCCCCTCCCCCTGACGGTCATCAAACGACGGTGACGTAAAATGAGAAAAAGTTTGCCAATATCGAGTAGTATTGACAAAGTTAGTTATTACCTCCATACATAATGATCGTAAGTGGAGAGCGCGTCAACGTTGTGATTGAGGTGTGATAACATCTGCAACATTATACGATCTACTCGACACTAGTTGGAGCGTTGTTTGTAGAAAGTCACCGCTTACAACTCTGTCATACTACATTGTGTGCATTTATTTCTCATTCTCAGCGAGCGAAGCGAGCGAGAGGGTCGTCAAGTGATCTCAAACCTTGCTTTCAAAACGGGGATAGCTCGCGGCGATATCGTACCAGCTTTTATTTGAAATCAAGGCGACTGACACAGAGACATCAGTGTGAAAAGACTCTTTCGTAAACTAATGGTTTGTCGTTTGAAATTATCATCGGAATCAAAGTTATTTCTGAAATATATGTAGTTACACAACTCTAATTATAAGCACATTCGTCAATTAATCCGCATTGAACCTGCGTACTGAAGTAAGGTGCTCTACTCTGTCCCCTATTGCTACAGTGAGATTTTACAGACTGACACTCAGTTGCAGAAACGCTCATTAAAGTTAATCCTTCATTAAATCTCTTGCTAGCTTTTGCTGCGTCAACAAGACAAAATGTGACAGCATGAGATTTAATGGAGGATTAATTTTAATTAGCGTTCCTGCAACTAGTGTGAAACTTTTACAATAATTATGAAAATTGACCATTAAAAGATTGTTAGGGCCTAATGTTAAAAAAAAGCTGAATGTTTGTTGATTCTATTTACAACTCAAGACGTGTTCTCAGACTCAGATGTCTGTAACTAACTTATAATTCAGTAACAGAGTTCAGCGGAACGACTCGCTCACCTAACTCGGAACAAAACCGTAACCGAAGATACGACTCGACACTGAACCGACGCGCAAACTCAATAACGCAGATGTTTCTCCTGTAATATTATACTCCACAATAAATAACTGTGTTATCATTTCATAAGTAAGTCCATCTCTCCCCCTTAGGTAAAAACTTGACAACTCCCGTTAACTCGACCTACTGGAGGCAATAATCCCACGAAGTTCGTAACAGACGATTTAGGTATTTGCATAACTTAATAAAGTCAATAATCAAGTTATCTACCTCAACTCGATAGATAAACAATTTGAGGACTTCAATGTTTCGCCCACAATAATACTAAATCCAAACTGCGCACCCACCTCGGTCACCAGAAGAGTATTTTTGTAGTGAAACCTTTTATGGTAGGGTTTTTAAATTCGGATCAACAATTTTTTCGTGTAACGGAAGTTAAATTTGACAGCTGCGGTAGTTTTAATCGTGTGTCTTTCAGTTCAGTTAGGGATCACACACGAGGACGCATTGACGGAGCGGCAGACGTCAGTCCATAGAAGCATACGCGGTGCGTCAATCCGTCACCGTGTGTGCTACTACGTGCGGTTTATTACAACTCCTTGCTTCACAAATGACGGACTAACGTCTGCCGCTCCGTCAATGCGTCATCGTGTGTGAATGCACTTATACTGTATTGCAAAGTAAAACAGAACATACATTTCACATTTAAATACAGATAAAGAATTAAAGTGGGTATAAATCAGGCGGTAAGTATTTTGTCTTTGTCTGCATTAGTGTAGTAACCTTAATTCGTTCAGCCGTTTGTTTATTCGTTATTGGGTCAATAACATCCCAAAATTTTCTTAAACTTTAGAATAAAAGCAAAAGTTTGGGTGTTAGTCACGCTTAGGCCAAGATTCAGAGACGATTTTTTTTGGCTTAGTTCGAGCTAAGTAGGGTAGAAATGTATGGATTTTCACATACGGCAGTTCGAACTATGACTTACAAATCGTCTCTGAATCTCGGCCTAAGTTTTCATTAGTTAGTTCGATTTTAAAAAGCAAGGATAAAACGCATAACCTGACCTTGTTGGCAAGCCAAATTGGAAATCGCGAAAAACATCGGATTTTACATACAAACCTGCAGTATTACTCACTCAAATGTTTAAAACAGCTGATATTTCTTTCGCGATTTCGATAGTCCCATAGAGTTTGATGGTCTGATCATCACTAAAGGGATTGCATCCATCTTCCAAACACCCTGTACTTTCACATTTCCAAGAACACAGTTTCGATCTCACTGCACCCTAATAAAATTACCCTTCCGTTCTACTCGGAATATCAATCCGACCAAATACTACGCCGTAGTCACGTGCTACGAAGCGTAGCACTCTCGTAGCTCCGCTCGTAGCAGGTGCTTGATGCATAATATTCTATTTCTCTCCTCCGGACGGAAAGCGTCAGTTTTCGTCCCGCTGCGCTAAACGAAGTTGTCGCTTTCCACCTCCGTCGAGGAGAAAAATAGTATACTAGCTTATACGCTACTACCACAGGAGACGGTCAGTTTGAAATCATTCCAGTAATCATAAAATCTTAATCTTAACTATTATAAAACCATAAAATCATGAGGAACAAAAAGTAGCGGTTCACTTCATATAAACTCAAATAACACTCGATAGCGCGATTTAAATGACGTGCAGGGCTATCTATTGACAAAATTGTTAGTTTGTTTGTTTTTTCGCGCATCACGCAAAAACTGCTGAACCGATTTTGATGAAACTTTTTTTGTTTGATAGCTTATGATCTGACTTAAAATATGGTATATAATTTGTACGGATGTAGTCAAGGGTAAAAGCTCGTAAAATATACCTACAAGAACAAATAAGCGTAGTCGACGTAAGTTACCTTAACTTTCTTATGCTGTGGTTTAGGTGTACCGAGTGCGCGCGTTGAGTGATTTTCAATTTCAATTTGATGTTCGCAAAATGAGGCGGTGACCCACAAGACGGCTTCACGCTCGGCTCGGTCTGAAGTAGAGCAGCCGCGACAAGAACTAGCTCCGTCAGCCACTGATCTCTCTCCTCATCTTGTAGTGTGCGACACGTGGCGATGCGTCGTCTCGCTCCCACGTCGTTAGCGGCGCGGCTCGGCGCTTCTGCTACATTTAACTCGGGGCACATTATACGGCACACGCAAGCCGCGTCCACATCACAGTTCTCACGTGGCTTTGTACTGATTTGTTTACCTTTTTACATACAACGTGTTCACAAAAAAGTTAAGTAGTACCACAGAATCAATATATTATGGACAACATTTATGTTACTTTTTAAATTTTTTCTGTTTGTTTTAACATCACACCAAAACTATTGAACCAATTTTGATATGATTTTAATTTTTATAAAGTTTATGTATTCCTATATTAAAACTGTAATACTGTTTAGAGTTAATTTATCTCAGATGTCGCCTCGTCACCTAGTCGCCGGATTCTCCGACGACGCCATCTAGTAAACACGGTTATAGTCAAGGGCAAAATCGAATGAAATCGCGTGTAAAAGCTAGTTTGTGGAGCTACGAAACATGTTGACACTCTCCGCACTCTCGCCCTTTCCTCTCATGTGATATTATTCCTTAGTCATAAGGCGTATCTTCCCGGGACCACGACTCTCCATACAAATCGATGCGAACGAGCGCGTGGCTCAGGTTAGAATTTAGCCATTTTCTTTGAAAGTGAGATGATTTTTTATTCATTTCAAAATAGTAAGAAAACCACATCATTTTAAATTGTGTTGTGAACAATATTGTAAATTTTCGTTTTCTTCCGATTAAAAATGTAAGAGTCAAATGGTGGCAACTGGAAAAAATGGGGTGACTTTTGATTCCCTTTTCTTTGGATTTATTCATTAAAATCGATTTCTAGACATCACTTCTCATATCGTGTAAATGGTTCAGTTCATTTTTCGGCCCAAAAAGTACCATAGTTAATGAATAAAATAGTTACAAAGTTACCCAATTTCATGGTAAAACCAGGAGGTAGCCCCATAATAATACACAGTACGCCATTCATCATGCGGCGTTGTTAATTTCATATATTTAGTAAACAGAGAGACCTAAGCTCAAGGCTTAAATATGTATTCAAACCGTGTGCCCTAAATTCAATTCACAATATATTTCCACCAGGATATATTCAGGTATTAAATTCCATTCCATTTTCAATAACTGAAATGGTTTCAACGAGCATCGTAAATAAAAGGAAATATTTACCAAAGTCAAATCACCGGCCGCGTCCATAAGCTCCATTCGCGTGCAAGTTTGCGGGCAGGAAGGGCACGATGTGAGATGGGCCATAGTCTGAGGAGCAACACTTTTTAAAGACCTCCAAATCGGCCTGGGCAGTTTATGTCCTGAGGAAGGCTTTCCGAGAGAGGGACAAACGGGTCGGGTAGCGTGCTCTTTTCTCGCCAGAGATCACATCTAGCTCGATATGATACGATATGATGATGATATTGTACTTTAATAAAATTATCCCTAAATAAATAATAATAGAATAAATAGCAATAATATGAATAGAAAACAGAACGTTTTATATTATATTATATATTGTGTGGGCATATTATTTCGAGATACTAGCATTGTTACTACTTTGTTTGTATGGGCGTTTTGTTCCACGCCACAGCTACCCAACAACTTAAATTTATTTAAAAAATGTAAATTTTTCCAACCCCCTTTTCGCTGTTTGGGAATTTTTTTTCGAAAAAAATTGTTTCTTCTCAACTACCTCATTTCTATTTTTGGGTTTATCTATCTTTCTGCTATATTTCGATTAAATTGGTGCAATAATGCGCTAGTAATTGAAGCGGGGCATACAGACAGACAGACAGAATGGACGAAAGTATAAGAGTTGTTTAACTACGTAACCCTGTAAGAGCCAGTAGAGTCAGTTTTTGTAAATATCTTCAATGTACACACGGCGACAGATCAACCTACTCATTGTTGAACTCTATGTTTATGGACATAAGGTCCAACTAAGGGTAGATTGATCTGTCGCCGTGCGTACAGACACACTTCAGTTACAGTTTTATTATAGTTTAGATTTAAAAGATAAATAAATTACTTTACCAAAAAAAAGTACTTACCCAAGTAGACGTTTTCAAAAAAAAAACAAGTATCAAGTAGGTATCATGACTGTAGAGTTCACTCAATACGGTTGCGTGTGTTTGCGTGAGAGCGGCCGGCGGCGGCGGCGCGCGGCTTGCTTTGTTGTGTGTTCCATTGATAGAGTGTGAGCATCAAGATGGCAGGAACAAAATCCTCGATTCAAAATTTATCTTATCGGTAACATAGTAGATACCACTGTTGGGCAAAATACTGGCTCAACACGGAATGGGTTGAAGAATTTAGTTCTCTGACGCAGCTCGGTAGCTTTATTGGACCAAATAACCCAGTAATTTTACGGAGTTTTGTTAGAAGGGGTGGGGAGTAATTAAGAATAGTACTTTTAATCTGTAACCATTTAGTGACAAAATACAAACTGAAAAAAATTCACTACGCAACATAGAAATCCAAATTGTACCTCCCAGGAGGCTTTTGATTTAATAATATTAATACCGCTACTACCGCTACTACATTAGACACAACAATATAAATGAGTCTTGAGCAATAAAAAAATTATTTAATTATAAAAAATTGTTAATCATTATAAAATACAAATGTAATTTTCAAAGCTTTCTAAGTAGACGAAGATATTTACACGGTGTTTGTAGTTTGTATTACGATAAAGCCTTTAAAATGTGAAATAAAAATGTACTGTCAGATTTATTTAGAACGAGATCAATGCAAATGTTTAAATTTGGGGTTGTTGCTGACGCGTTTTTATTTTATTTTTGTATATTTCTATGCTCAAATTGGCTCTTAAATGATGTAGCGAAAAAAATATAAATTCTTAATTAGTCCCGGCTCAAACGGTAAAATGACTGGCCTAAAAAGCATTGTTTGGTAGATTGAGGGATCAAGTCCCGTCCGAAACTGAATTTTTCTGTCTTTTATTTGATTTAATCTTCACACCACTTTGCCAGGACACGCTCTGATCGTAGCCGGTCCCCATTCCATCAGATTTAGTGAGTAGAAACAATTGCGCGGCGGCCGGCGACGGGTCACGTCGGTGATTTATATGACTTATGGCCGCAGTTAACTTGATAAATGTCTCGCCGCGCGGTGAGAGCGGGGGCGGGGGTAGCGGGATAGAAGGGGGGAGGGAGGTGTTAATGAGTAACCGATACGGGATTACTAGGAGTGCAGCGACCAACTGTCTACTGTGTCTTACTGTACCAGCACAATAAGCGCGAGTACAGAATTACTTAACCATATACCCCTTTCGGGTGGTCAGAAACTTTGCTACAACTAACAACTATTATTGAAACATTCCATTGATGCAATTTTTATGTTAGGTATATTTATGTTTAAGAATGGAATAACGTAGTTACTTATCAAGCTTTTCATCTATCATGTTCGTCCACCGCGCGTACTCAATGCGGATTGACGAAAATCACATAAGCAACGAGAACATCGGTAGCGCGTTGCGTAGAGCAATGGAAACACAATCCTGAGGTCCGGGTTGGAATCTGCATGGATGAAAAACCATTGTATCAATAAGTTTTTCTAACTGATGTACTTAATACCGATAGCTCTCAAACGGTGAAGGAGAACATCGTGAAGAAACCTGCACACGCTGAAGAAGAAATTCCAATGTGTATGTGAAGTCTACCAACCCGCATTGGTACGCGTGGTGGACTAACGACCATACACCCTCCCTGAGGGTAGGCCTGTGCCCTGCAGTGTAGCATATATACGTCATATAGATATGATGATGACATCATGATCATTCTCTTGCCCATTTCCCATTATCTGGGGTCGGCGCAATATGTCATCCTCTTCTATTCATCTCTCTTAGCCGTCATTTCAGCACTCACTCCTTTCTTACGCATATCATCCTTCACACAAACCTCTTTTCTTCGGCCTTCCTCTCCTACCACAGCCATCCACATTTATATTTAACACTCGTCTCGTAACATGACACTCGTCTCTCCGCATCACATGCCCGTACCACGATAATCTTACCCTGTGATGATGGCATGAGCAAATAATTTTCCTCTTCAAAGTACGCACGTTTACTCGTGATATTATCCTTCACCGTTTGAGAGCAGTCTGTATTATGTACATAAGTTAGAGAAATTCATTCGTACATGAAAAGTCGTCCCTTCATCTCTCTGCTCGACCGAAGTTTAACTACTTTTAAATTAAAACCAAGCGTTGTTTGTCCTTGAACTTGGCGAGGCATTTCTTTCTGTACGTTTACAGTTTACTTAATGACTAAGTTGGTCTGTAAAGTGCCGCTCGACGGAGCCTGCGAATGAAAACAATTAATGTCTTTGTTATATTTTTTTAATAAAGATTAATTATGACAAACATTAAAAATCTTCTGACTGCAAGTCCGTTTCTATAATAATATTAATAATTTCATCTTATCTAATGTCTGCGCGGAAGATGATATGAACGATAAGTACAAACATCACTCCGACCCGACGAGGAGACCGCGGTCCTGAGTAGTCCTGTCACCTGACAGTTGTGTAGGATTTCGAGCTTAGCTTTTAATTAAATATTAAAAAGTATCTAAAAGTTATACCAGCGTTTTTATTTCCATCCCACAGTTATACAGTCGTCCAAGAGGCAGGGCGGAGGCGGGAGGGTCACTCGCGATGAATTATTTACCAGCACATACATACGCATGCGACCCTTTGTTCCACACGACACCGTCCGACACGACCTGCAGTTTCACTTAATAACGCCTCTTCTCTTTGGTTCGAAGCGGTGCGATAGTGTTGCGATACGGTGTCTCGTGGTACAGGCCGAGTCGTTTCTTTATATTCACTGTGAATATATTCAAGGTCCCGCACCTAACGCTTCTCTACAACATAAATCAGTTTATGGGTGTTTGCGATAGAAACGTCTGCTGTTTTTACAGTCATGTTGACGCATGTTTAGGGTTGAGACACATTAACCGACGGCGACCGACGGCCGGCCCATACAAAGGGAAGCCGTCGAACGTCGACGCGGCGATGACCATATGAACGTTTCCTTACCATGTGAATGTTTCCAATATCATCATCATCAGCCCGGTAAACCCCACTGCTGGGTATAGGCCTCTTCATTTTCACGTCAACTAGAACGGTCCCCCGCTAGTCTCATCCACTGTTTGCCGGCTACTTTACAAATGTCATCCGACCACCTGGCTGCTGGTCTGCCCACTGACCATTCCCCCTCCCACGGCCGCCACTCTGTCACTGCCCTCGTCCATCTGCCATCATTCCGCCTGGCCAAGTGTCCCGCCCACCTCCACTTCAGAGTCGAAATCCGCTTGTCGATATCAACCACCTTTGTTCGTCGTCTGATCTCGACATTCGGAATCCGGTCCAGAAGTGTGATTCCTAGCATAGCTCTTTCCATTGCTCTTTGTGCGACTTTGACTTATATAATATAATATCGTATATCGTTTCCAATATAATATCTACAAAATCTAAATGAAATTAAATCCATTAAAAATTTATAATAGGACACAACTAATATAAGCTTTAACACCTTCGTATCGAACACGTGGATGCAGCTGGACAAGTACTCCATTACTCGCGTTTCACAGCTGCGATAAGTAGTTACGGTCCGCGCCGCGTATCTAGATAAAATTACACCGTTGCGCATTGACATTTTAGTTCATTGTTACTCGCGGTTAGCTGTAAAAGAGCGTGAAATCAGGAGAGTGCAGTATCTGTTACGTAGTGACTATTAAATAATCTGTGGCAGGCGGCGCACGGACTGAGCTCGGCACACCGACCGCAGGTAATGAATTATATACAGATAATAAAAGGCGAGAGGTAAGGACGTAAAAGGTTTACGATCGAGCGACACCTGTTGTGTCCCCGGAGTCACCGCGCGGTGTCGGGACACTAGTGTCGAGTGTCGCGGCGAGTGCGGCACGTGTCGCGTTCGCTTTACGACCGTTACACTTAAGTACACAATGTTCGTTGTGTTTGTATCACACAGAGCCGAGCACAGTTCTCAATTCTTATCTTTACCGACATGATATTAAATTTTGGTGGCGTCAAAAACTTAGTTACAAATGCTTATTTGACAAAGCAATAGCTGATTGATAGTTTTGTAGACAATTTTGTATTTATTCGTGATTAAATTCTATATTATACTATGAGAGCAAACATGTTAGCGCAAAAAAAATCTGCTGCTCCGTACGTTTGAGTCGAGTAGGTATTGCAGTTTAGTATGGAACAGCTGCTTTTTTTGCGCTGATAAAAGTTGTTCAGTTTGATGGGTAGAGTATGTGGTTTAAACGTTTACTTTTCCTAACACCTTTAATAACAGTCAGTAATCAAGTCAGCAACATGCTTCGTTTCATTCGTTATTTTATTTCAAAATCATTATAATATTATTTATTGTGCCCCCATCGAGCTTACCCGGGTCTTCCTGAGGACCTGACACTGGCTTCAGATATTGGATGCATAATTATGCCTACAAACCAAATTCTTAATTCGCATAAATAAATTGTCATATGAATCACCATATGGCACAACATTCAATCGTGAATCACCACATATCAATGAGGCAGAAGCCATTCGCCCACAATAACCGTCCAAACGACTTTATAAATCAATTTTAATTGTTAAAGTTACACATAATATACTTACTGACTTTTTGACGCTCCACATAGTAAACTTTCCAAAATTACAAAATTATCTACACTAAATTAAATTAAAAATTGTTTATTTATCTCATAGGCATTAGGTACTGTAGTGTTTGGATCTTCTTTGAGTTCGTAGTTGATATTGTTGTTTATTGAAGGCTAATCTAATCATAAACAACAATGTCAACTACACACAACAGTACTAAACACTACAGTACCTAACCTGATGCCTACGAGACAAATAAACAATTTTTAATTTAATTTAATTGAACATGAAAATTTGTCACATGATTTTGTAATCACTTTCCATCAGTGGTGGTTCAGGCCAACCAGCTGAACAACTTATACTTACTGTGATGAGTGTTTAAAATCATCCTCTATGCAAGTATAATTATATTGGAGATCGAAAATGTATCCTCCAGAATCCACCTCGATGAACTGCAACATAAACTGTATGGGAGTGCTATTTATGAATTACTAATTCTTGGTCGAAAGAGACATAAACACGAAGTTTATGCATTATTCGATCATTATTTTGAAAGTGTGAGATTCAATAATAGCGCTTCAGGTGTGTATATAAGTGGCTCGAGACGTGTTGTACGACGCGACGCGACTGCGAGCACGACCGACATGTTTGTAGAGCGATGTTCTCTCCCGCGGGAATACTAACCGCACTGAACAGTCACATACATAGAAGCTATCTACAGATAACACAAGAGCAACATTTTATAAATTGCATAAAAAATGAAAACCGGTCAAGTGCGAGTCGGGCTACTCGCGCACCGCGGCGCGGCGCGGGTTCCGTACACACACTACATAATTAACTTACAACTAAGTTTTGTTTTCTCCGCGACCTTTAGCGCGACACCGACTCACACTTGACCAGTTTTTATTATATTGTAGAGTTTGCTCTATAATCATACCATGTGTGACATTTTACGATAGAGCGAGAAGAAAAAACGTTGATAAAAACTAGTTTCTTTTTTATCTTTTTTACATTTTAATTATTTGTTAGCAAATCTGCCATAATAACGCATATTGTATGGAAATTTCAATTGACTATTACGGTTCAAAAGTTATAGCCCTAAATAGGTAGTACAGACAAAAAGATAGACTGATGAACAGCGTAGGCTTATGAATAGGGTCACCCTTTGCGTGGAATAGGGTCAACCTAAAAAGTATATTAATTGATATCTGGGTTTTATTTCAATCCAACACAACTACAAAAGTTTGAGTACTACAGTGTCGTAGTCTTGGACCAATCTTGTCATCTTACTATCACGGGAACAAACAGCAGCATTAATGCGGTAAACAGATTGAGCGCTGATGACACTTGAGGGACTAACTACTCTGTCACCAACACTTAAAGTACTTACTTGACAAACTGACGCTGTCGCCCATCGCTCATCCCAGGTCCCACGGCACCCGCTACGCAACAAGTTTAGTAATAATCGTCTTGCAGCCGTCCCCGAGGGAAGCTGGCTATCTTCTGAGGAATCCTTGCGTTATATGTAAGGCCGCTCCGCTGATATAGTCATTAAACGAATATGTTCTGCAGCTACCAGGGTCTTAACGAGCTTTATAATTTGCAGTTTTTATGGTTTTACAGGATAACTTAGTTGCCCCGAAAAATGAAAAACACCGATAGATCTTGGGTAGGAAAAGGAGGCTTGTTAGGTTACCGGCCACTATAGCTACTACACCTCTACTTAATCAGAAACAATATCAACAACGCGGGACCGATGAGTATATTTTGATAACTCACCCGATATGACGCAAACATCGTCAACTGTTTTTGCAACTTTTATAACATGAAGCTTGTGGAATATTTTAGTATTGATAAAACTCAATGAAAATGTTTCCCTCGCGAGCAACGAGTTCACAATACACACTCGTAATGCCTTCCGGCTCTTACACGTCGTCTATTTGAATGAAATGTGTTTTACTTCATTCTCTACGGATCTCAGTCGGCAGGAACTGCGTAGAAGCAATGCTTTATATTCCATGACTGAGCAGTGCCAAATTATCTTTCAATCGCTTTAATCAAAATAATCCGTAGTCAAACGACTTAAAAACTATTTGACACGCATAAAGTCGACGACGCTAGAAGAAGAAGCAATATGTTAATGGCTAACTAAAAGTGAAAAATAATAAAAGTCCTAAAAGTATAATCGCATTGTCACCCTATTAAAGAGAGCGGGGGCTAGTAATATTTATCCCGCTTTTCACGAAATTACGCGAAGACCGCATTGTAGGTTTTACGTAGTAAATTAATATTTCTATGCGTAGAAGTCATTCATTCACGTCAATTATAACTTGTTTTCATTTTATGATCTCTGATTACGAGAGTGCCTTTGATGTCTGCATTTAAAAGAGGAGGCGTTATTCGAAACAAACTTCAATCACAGTACTGTAGATATAATAAAGAACTGTAATTTTATTCAATATCACTATTTATTTTATCTATGTTTTTAATCATTAAAAAAAGTAAACAGCTTGAATGCTTTTATATTCTCGTCGGTGATGTACCTACATAATTTATAACAAACTTAACAAACACAAATTATAATAGAATACAATTTATTTTTATTTTAAATTTTATTTAAAGTTATAATTATAAATATAGGGTCCTTCTTAATATGCTGACACTTTTTTAAGAGGATGATCAGACCATCAAACTGAAAAACTTTCTCTATGGGACCAACATCGAAATCGCGAAAAAAAAATCTACTACTCCATACAAAACTGCAAACCTACTCGAGCCAAATGTATGGGACAGGCTGTCCCGGACAGCAGATTTTTTTTTCGCAATTTCGATGTTGGTCCCATAGAGAAAGTTGTTCAGTTTGATGGTCTGATCATTCCCTTAAAAAGTGTCAGCATATTAAGTTGGACCCTGTAGTATTTTATCACAAAACTGGAGTTATAAACGAGACGATAACAGAAAATTTTAGAAACTACTTGAATTGATTTAATATTATGTAATACGATTTCGCTCCACTCGACGGGGGGGCAACATTTTTGCTAGAACCAACGATATCAATGGCTGGAACAATTTCCCGCATGGTATTTGTAAGGCTTAGAGTGGAGAGAAAAAATAGATGCCGATATAAGCCCTGATATGGATTCTGATGAAATCGGCTCAACGTGCGGGCTCAATGGTTTACATTTAATCTAGCTCCGGGAACACATGCTCACATACCCAAATCTATGTACACATACGAAATATACACTTAATTATAATTTACTTACTAACACACATTATTTTGCGCAATTTACATTTATTTATTCAGCTATTTCAGTAATTGAAATAAAACTGGTCAAGTGCGAGTCGGGCTCCTCGCGCACCGAGGGTTCCGTACCACACCACCACAAAACAAAACATGTTAATTTACAAAAACACTTTTTTTTCTCCGGAACCATTAGCGCAAGACTGACTTACACTTGGCCATTTTTTATTATTTGTTGTTATACTGTAGAGTTTGCTCTATAATCACACCAAGTTTGAAGCTTGTATGTATTACCGTTTTTACTATAGAGCGAGAAGAAAAAACGTCGATAAAAACTAATTTCTTGTTGAGAACACCCCTTAATTACCCGACTGCGACAGAAGGAGGGTTACGGTTTTCGAGCGTTTGTATGTATGTATGTATGTATGTAAGTATGTAAGTATGTATGTATGTATGTCTATTTCTTTGGCACGCCCTACAGCCTAAACGGCTTAATGGATTTTAACGTATGAGGTGTCGTTAGATTTGTAAAAATCGTGAGAATGTCATAGGGTACATTATTTTAATATGGCATATGCGAATCAAAAAAAGAGAGGGGGGAGAATCAAATTTTTTTCGTAAAAAAATACAATATGGGTATCAAATGAAAGCTGGTGAAGAGCAGATTCCAAATAATATGTATTATAGTATTTTTAATCTACCATTTTGACACAAGACTAAAAAGTATGAAATAAACTAAATTATTTAGAAAAACAAAAAACCCGACTGCATAAAAAACTATTAACTGAAAAGATAAAAACAAGCTCCTTAAATCAGCTAGAATAACTTTGTTTGAGCAAATTAATACAATTTGAATGTTATTACTTATTAGGTAGGTACCGCAAACGGGGACAAAGAAAAATGACCTAGTTGTTGGTTATTGGTTTGTCCCCGCCTGCAATACCTACCAAAGTTATTCTAGCTGATTTAAACTTCTGCCTATTCAAGTCCTCCTCTCTTTCAAAATTGCTGTGCCCTAACAGGGTTCACAATGTGTACTATTAAACGATTACACCACCTATTTCATACCATTGTGAAATGCAATAAAATATTGAGTATTGAGTATTTAAGGAGCTTGTTTTTATCTTTTCAGTTAATAGTTTTTTTACTTTTTTACTTTTTTATTATTTATTAGCAAATCCGCCATAATAACGTATATTCTGTCAAAATTTCAACTATCTAGCTACTATGGTTCAAAACTTACAGCCCTAAATAGGTACGGACAACGTAGGCTTAGTAATAGGGTCCCGTTTTCTCCCTTTGGGTACGGAACCTAAAATGATAGTTTAACTGATAAACAATTATATTTCATTTGACAGGTGCCAATTCCCACTGTCCTAAATAATAAATAATTATGGTTTCGTTAAAAATATGTTCTGTAGTTGTGTTTGATTTATGAAAACATTTAACTTTTCATGTAGGATTTTGTTATCACGCCAGTTCTAGCAGAACAGCGTGTCAATCAATCTCATCTGTTGTTGTGTAAGTATACAGGGTCCTTCTTAATATGCTGACACTTTTTTAAGGGGATGATTAGACCGTCAAACTGAACAACTTACTCTATGAGACCAACATCGAAATCGCGAAAAAAATCTTCTGTTCCATACAAAACTGCAAACCTATACTCGAACCAAATGTATGGGACAGCTGGTATTTTTTTCGCGATTTCAATGTTGGTCGCATAAAGAAAATGAATGTGGTGGAAGCTAGGGAGGTTTGTCAAGATCGTAGCAAGTGGCGTTCCTTTGTCTCAGCCTACCCCAGTGGGGGACAGGCGTGAGAATATGTATGTATGTTGGAGCATTACCAGGGTTGGAGGATGGATCCATAGTCAAAGCACTGCTGATGATTTAACAAATGTAATTTTATTGATGATTCTACAAACAATCGGTATTTATTTTAATTTAACATAATTTATAATAATAAATTAATATAATCAATCCTATAAAATTAATAGAACTCGGAGCGTCGTCAAACGCAATAGCAAGAGTTCCGTCTCGTACGGCTGCTCGCTCGTTTCTGAGCTCCGGAAGGGCAAACGGCCGCTTTTATACTCGTTGCTCGGGCGGGTCGATTACGATAAGCGCACGTGTACCGCGCACGTGCACGTGCACTGTGCTCGTGCGGCGCACACGTGCCGCTTTCTGCACTAGCGCCGACACGGCCATACTGCATATGACGCGTCTCTGCGTCATCATCTGTAACAAAGTCTCGTCTTTTAATTTGTTCAGCCATACTTTAGCCTCCAATATCAGAACGACCAAGCCTCGACGCTGGCGTCTGTAATTCGGCCTCGACACTTAAAAATACCAGAACAACCAAGCCTCGACGCTGGCGTCTGTAATGTAGCCTCGATACTCAAAAATAACAGAACAACCAAGCCTTCACGCTGGCGTCTGTTATTTGGCCTCGACGCTCCAGAACAACCAAACCTCGACGTTGGTGTCTGTCACTCGGCCTTGACGCTTAAAAATACCAGAACAACCAAGCCTCCACGCTGGCATCTGTTATTGGGCCTCGACGCTCCAGAACAACCAAACCTCGACGTTGGTGTCTGTCACTCGGCCTTGACGCTTAAAAATACCAGAACAACCAAGCCTCTTCGCTGGCATCTGTTATTGGGCCTCGACGCTCCAGAACAACCAAACCTCGACGTTGGTGTCTATCACTCGGCCTTGACTCTTAAAATACCAGAACAACCAAGCCTCCTCGCTGGTGTCTGTAATTTGGCCTAGAGCGTATTTCACTGAGGCTCGAACTCAGTGGTGCCACAAAACATAATAATGTTCATGTCATTGATGCTGTCATTAACAAGTCGTCAACACAAGTCATAAAAAATAATCAAAGATGTTTCTCACCACAAGTTCTCCGACTTCTCTCCAGTATGGTCCACCTCTGATAACTCATCATACTTCTCCGCCGACATGGATATCTTGTTTCGATTTCTGAAGTTTGGTGCAGCTCGTAGGTTTTCAAATGCAACCTTCCTTGGTTGACCACGACCTGTAATTTTCTTACCTACCTTTTAGACATCATAAGGTATTCACAATTTTTGACTCACCTGTGTGCTTATTCAAGTTGACTCATTCACTCACGAATCTTGCTTTATATCATAACATAAATATTATTCGATTGTACAGCGCCAACGGAACCAAACAAATACAATTTACAACAAGAATGAGAAGGGCACAAAACGCTATTAAACATTAATCACTAAAAGCGTTTTTTTTTTTTTTTTTTTTTTTTCTTTATTTGATAGCTCGGTCATCCTTGCATAAACCATTTACCTTAAAGATCTCTGGTTTTCATAGACATACCATGGGTACGGGAGGTACACCCCAGAATTCAAAGGAGTTATCTGCAATAATCGACATAATTTACATTTCTTGTGTTTGACAAGTTAATAGTATTGTCTAGGAAAGACCGAAATAGAGTCAAAACGTATTGCGAAACCACGAGCTTGCCTCGCTCGCTCAATTTGATCATTTTGGTTTTGCGCTCTGAAACTTAGCTCTTTTCACAAACGACTTATACTGGGAACATAAGAAATCTGATGAGGTCCTCAAATATTTTGTAGCAAAATTACGCACAATATCACACTAGCTTTTGTTTCATACCTGAATCGCCAAGATTATGGAATCAGCTGGAAATCGAATTAAAACTTAGCAAAATCTCAACTCAAGCGGTGGGTATAACTGCACACCAGCCAGTAGACTTTCTCAATGGTAGGACTTTAGAATTAAAATGAGCTGTTTTTTTGTAACGATAGGTTTAGTTCCTCTGTTACTAACACTTTTATGGACTAACTGTCTGAAATAAGGAATCATTTTTAGCACCAAATCCAATCTTTGTAGTGTCTCATCGACCGATTTCCCAGAGACAAGCTCTTCGTTAATTTAGAGCAGAGCTGCTTATCTTCTCAATCATCCAAGTGCTTTATTAATGCATCTCTGGTACATAGATGGGCATTAGGAAAGTCAAATTGCATCTTCAGGTAATCGGACTGCCCGTTTGGTGTAATAAAAGCAGTTGAGTCCTGAGGCACAGGGATTCGATAAAATCTAGCAACCGTAATCCAGACAGCAGAAGTTTTTAGCGTCAGCCAGCGGATCAAGTTGATCTGAAATAAGGAGCACGATTTTCCCCGTGTTTTCGAGTTTATAGCAAATTCTCCAGTATTCACGGCCCTATCTGAACTGGTCCCTTCGACAAAAGTAAGTTGTTTAATACCTGCATTAAAGCGTCGTAATCTTTGGAACTCACATAACAACACAAAACACTCTTATAACATCTTGGAATTTGGTCTAGGTTTTTATTAACATTATCTGCCCCAATCTCCTGAACGGAAAGAATGGTTCCTCTATTATTTATGCCTAATGTGGCTAAATACTATGAGCTCTCCAGCTTGAAACAGCACCAACCCAGTCGGGTCATAGATTAATCAATAGTTCCTACCGTACAAGATACTCTCTCCCGATTTCGCGCGCTTTTTCGAATTTCAAACAGGAACGACGAACTAAATCGCGCCTTGTGTCATATCGCAGCTACCAAACGAGAGTGATGGAGCACTGGTCGGGTATCGTAATGACGACCAATTACTCGGAATTGATCTGATTTCTGGACAAACGCTTTTCCGCCTATTCGAGATTCTACACAATATGGATTCCGCACAACTACCATTGAACACAATATTCTCTATTCCACACAGTCTTCAATTTGACAGAAACGCGTTTCTTCCTACTCGCGATTCTACACAATATTAATTACATAAACAACTTGAACAACATGAATAACTCAAACGACGTGGGCAACTCGAACTTGATCAACTTGGCCAACTCGAACAACATTAACAACTTGGTCAACTCGGACAACATAATCAACTCAAACAATACAAACAACTGAGATCAACATGTTGGACAACATAAACAACTCCAACGAAACACACAACTCAGGTCAACAACTTGGGCAACGTAAACAACTCGAACAACTCGAACAACTCAGACAATTTGGTCAACTCGAACAACTTGTATACATCTTCGACGCCCAATCGCATAAACAGTTCGGCCACCGGTTATAGCTACTGCAACTGAAACTGACCTTAACTCGAATCAATAATCACGATCGCATCGGTATCCTGCCCCATCAGACACAGGAGAGCAGGGATGAGAGAGCACATCCACCTCAAAATATGCTCTGCACCCAACAGCGTTTCTATAAAGATAAGCAGTCGTTGTATTCAAAATCTACTAAGAATCCATCATCATCATCACGACCACACTCCCCGAGGGAGCAGTCAGAGACACTCCGAAACCTCAGAACATCCACGCCTCACCAGCAGCACCGAAACCCCGCTCAGCGTGACGGGGGGCAAGCCCGCCGCCACTTACAATGGATCATCATCATGTCTTACAAAAATACCTTTGTTGACTATTCTACTCGGTATTCGAAGGTTCTCTTTCTATCAAAATTCTATCAGGCAACGGATAAAGCACAACACAAAACACCTATCTCGAGTAAAACCCCATTAATAACACAACCTGTTCTTATTTAGTGTGTGTAGATTGGGACTAGACATGGACCTTACAAGCATCTTACTATTTTGATTTATTATCCCGGTATGCCATTGAACAGTTCGCTCCACTGTTAAAAGCAGTCCGATGACAGAAGATATAGAAAGTTAACAATGCAGTCAAATGATTTCTGTCCAACTTACACAAAGATAGTGTTACATTACAATACTATAGTCTTCTTGATCTGGCAAAGATTGATTTTCTTACTGCGTTGTTCATCTACGACTCATAAAACATATCTCGAGACGCTGAAGATTCTGATGACTTGGACGCTATTAAAGGCGCTCCACGCTTTAGTTTGTTTTCTGTGCAGATGCTAGCGAAATGAAAATGTTTATCACGTACGTTCTTCCTGGTTCGAAGGTTTGCATCATATCTCAGTCCAAGTCGTTGTCCTCAACATATTACAGTCAGGCCAGATTCTTGCACGTCCATGAAGCACGCCAGCCACTTTAAGTCGTACTCCATGATCCTAAGGTCCAGGACTTGGTTGTAATACGTACATGTTTGGTTTCTTCCGCTTTCATAATCTCCATCATAATGTCAAGGTAGTTCGATAGTCATGTGACATATGTTTCATCACGTCATTGGTGATGTCAGCCATTACCTGGATGGCGATATTCTTGCGGTGTTCATCACGTGGCGTCCCATCTTCTGATGTTGGAGCATTACCAGGGTTGGAGGATGGATCCATAGTCAAAGCACTGCTGATGATTTAACAAATGTAATTTTATTGATGATTCTACAAACAATCGGTATTTATTTTAATTTAACATAATTTATAATAATAAATTAATATAATCAATCCTATAAAATTAATAGAACTCAGAGCGTCGTCAAACGCAATAGCAAGAGTTCCGTCTCGTACGGCTGCTCGCTCGTTTCTGAGCTCCGGAAGGGCAAACGGCCGCTTTTATACTCGTTGCTCGGGCGGGTCGATTACGATAAGCGCACGTGTACCGCGCACGTGCACGTGCACTGTGCTCGTGCGGCGCACACGTGCCGCTTTCTGCACTAGCGCCGACACGGCCATACTGCATATGACGCGTCTCTGCGTCATCATCTGTAACAAAGTCTCGTCTTTTAATTTGTTCAGCCATACTTTAGCCTCCAATATGAGAACGACCAAGCCTCGACGCTGGCGTCTGTAATTCGGCCTCGACACTTAAAAATACCAGAACAACCAAGCCTCGACGCTGGCGTCTGTAATGTAGCCTCGATACTCAAAAATAACAGAACAACCAAGCCTTCACGCTGGCGTCTGTTATTTGGCCTCGACGCTCCAGAACAACCAAACCTCGACGTTGGTGTCTGTCACTCGGCCTTGACGCTTAAAAATACCAGAACAACCAAGCCTCCACGCTGGCATCTGTTATTGGGCCTCGACGCTCCAGAACAACCAAACCTCGACGTTGGTGTCTGTCACTCGGCCTTGACGCTTAAAAATACCAGAACAACCAAGCCTCTTCGCTGGCATCTGTTATTGGGCCTCGACGCTCCAGAACAACCAAACCTCGACGTTGGTGTCTATCACTCGGCCTTGACTCTTAAAATACCAGAACAACCAAGCCTCCTCGCTGGTGTCTGTAATTTGGCCTAGAGCGTATTTCACTGAGGCTCGAACTCAGTGGTGCCACAAAACATAATAATGTTCATGTCATTGATGCTGTCATTAACAAGTCGTCAACACAAGTCATAAAAAATAATCAAAGATGTTTCTCACCACAAGTTCTCCGACTTCTCTCCAGTATGGTCCACCTCTGATAACTCATCATACTTCTCCGCCGACATGGATATCTTGTTTCGATTTCTGAAGTTTGGTGCAGCTCGTAGGTTTTCAAATGCAACCTTCCTTGGTTGACCACGACCTGTAATTTTCTTACCTACCTTTTAGACATCATAAGGTATTCACAATTTTTGACTCACCTGTGTGCTTATTCAAGTTGACTCATTCACTCACGAATCTTGCTTTATATCATAACATAAATATTATTCGATTGTACAGCGCCAACGGAACCAAACAAATACAATTTACAACAAGAATGAGAAGGGCACAAAACGCTATTAAACATTAATCACTAAAAGCGTTTTTTTTTTTTTTTTTTTTTTTTCTTTATTTGATAGCTCGGTCATCCTTGCATAAACCATTTACCTTAAAGATCTCTGGTTTTCATAGACATACCATGGGTACGGGAGGTACACCCCAGAATTCAAAGGAGTTATCTGCAATAATCGACATAATTTACATTTCTTGTGTTTGACAAGTTAATAGTATTGTCTAGGAAAGACCGAAATAGAGTCAAAACGTATTGCGAAACCACGAGCTTGCCTCGCTCGCTCAATTTGATCATTTTGGTTTTGCGCTCTGAAACTTAGCTCTTTTCACAAACGACTTATACTGGGAACATAAGAAATCTGATGAGGTCCTCAAATATTTTGTAGCAAAATTACGCACAATATCACACTAGCTTTTGTTTCATACCTGAATCGCCAAGATTATGGAATCAGCTGGAAATCGAATTAAAACTTAGCAAAATCTCAACTCAAGCGGTGGGTATAACTGCACACCAGCCAGTAGACTTTCTCAATGGTAGGACTTTAGAATTAAAATGAGCTGTTTTTTTGTAACGATAGGTTTAGTTCCTCTGTTACTAACACTTTTATGGACTAACTGTCTGAAATAAGGAATCATTTTTAGCACCAAATCCAATCTTTGTAGTGTCTCATCGACCGATTTCCCAGAGACAAGCTCTTCGTTAATTTAGAGCAGAGCTGCTTATCTTCTCAATCATCCAAGTGCTTTATTAATGCATCTCTGGTACATAGATGGGCATTAGGAAAGTCAAATTGCATCTTCAGGTAATCGGACTGCCCGTTTGGTGTAATAAAAGCAGTTGAGTCCTGAGGCACAGGGATTCGATAAAATCTAGCAACCGTAATCCAGACAGCAGAAGTTTTTAGCGTCAGCCAGCGGATCAAGTTGATCTGAAATAAGGAGCACGATTTTCCCCGTGTTTTCGAGTTTATAGCAAATTCTCCAGTATTCACGGCCCTATCTGAACTGGTCCCTTCGACAAAAGTAAGTTGTTTAATACCTGCATTAAAGCGTCGTAATCTTTGGAACTCACATAACAACACAAAACACTCTTATAACATCTTGGAATTTGGTCTAGGTTTTTATTAACATTATCTGCCCCAATCTCCTGAACGGAAAGAATGGTTCCTCTATTATTTATGCCTAATGTGGCTAAATACTATGAGCTCTCCAGCTTGAAACAGCACCAACCCAGTCGGGTCATAGATTAATCAATAGTTCCTACCGTACAAGATACTCTCTCCCGATTTCGCGCGCTTTTTCGAATTTCAAACAGGAACGACGAACTAAATCGCGCCTTGTGTCATATCGCAGCTACCAAACGAGAGTGATGGAGCACTGGTCGGGTATCGTAATGACGACCAATTACTCGGAATTGATCTGATTTCTGGACAAACGCTTTTCCGCCTATTCGAGATTCTACACAATATGGATTCCGCACAACTACCATTGAACACAATATTCTCTATTCCACACAGTCTTCAATTTGACAGAAACGCGTTTCTTCCTACTCGCGATTCTACACAATATTAATTACATAAACAACTTGAACAACATGAATAACTCAAACGACGTGGGCAACTCGAACTTGATCAACTTGGCCAACTCGAACAACATTAACAACTTGGTCAACTCGGACAACATAATCAACTCAAACAATACAAACAACTGAGATCAACATGTTGGACAACATAAACAACTCCAACGAAACACACAACTCAGGTCAACAACTTGGGCAACGTAAACAACTCGAACAACTCGAACAACTCAGACAATTTGGTCAACTCGAACAACTTGTATACATCTTCGACGCCCAATCGCATAAACAGTTCGGCCACCGGTTATAGCTACTGCAACTGAAACTGACCTTAACTCGAATCAATAATCACGATCGCATCGGTATCCTGCCCCATCAGACACAGGAGAGCAGGGATGAGAGAGCACATCCACCTCAAAATATGCTCTGCACCCAACAGCGTTTCTATAAAGATAAGCAGTCGTTGTATTCAAAATCTACTAAGAATCCATCATCATCATCACGACCACACTCCCCGAGGGAGCAGTCAGAGACACTCCGAAACCTCAGAACATCCACGCCTCACCAGCAGCACCGAAACCCCGCTCAGCGTGACGGGGGGCAAGCCCGCCGCCACTTACAATGGATCATCATCATGTCTTACAAAAATACCTTTGTTGACTATTCTACTCGGTATTCGAAGGTTCTCTTTCTATCAAAATTCTATCAGGCAACGGATAAAGCACAACACAAAACACCTATCTCGAGTAAAACCCCATTAATAACACAACCTGTTCTTATTTAGTGTGTGTAGATTGGGACTAGACATGGACCTTACAAGCATCTTACTATTTTGATTTATTATCCCGGTATGCCATTGAACAGTTCGCTCCACTGTTAAAAGCAGTCCGATGACAGAAGATATAGAAAGTTAACAATGCAGTCAAATGATTTCTGTCCAACTTACACAAAGATAGTGTTACATTACAATACTATAGTCTTCTTGATCTGGCAAAGATTGATTTTCTTACTGCGTTGTTCATCTACGACTCATAAAACATATCTCGAGACGCTGAAGATTCTGATGACTTGGACGCTATTAAAGGCGCTCCACGCTTTAGTTTGTTTTCTGCAGTGCGATTTTTGAAAATCATACGAGCGGTTCGGCAGTAGAAAATGTCAGAATTACTATGGAGATTATGCATCTTTCTACTGCCGAACCGCTCGTATGATTTTCAAAAATCGCACTGCTGTGCAGATGCTAGCGAAATGAAAATGTTTATCACGTACGTTCTTCCTGGTTCGAAGGTTTGCATCATATCTCAGTCCAAGTCGTTGTCCTCAACATATTACAGTCAGGCCAGATTCTTGCACGTCCATGAAGCACGCCAGCCACTTTAAGTCGTACTCCATGATCCTAAGGTCCAGGACTTGGTTGTAATACGTACATGTTTGGTTTCTTCCGCTTTCATAATCTCCATCATAATGTCAAGGTAGTTCGATAGTCATGTGACATATGTTTCATCACGTCATTGGTGATGTCAGCCATTACCTGGATGGCGATATTCTTGCGGTGTTCATCACGTGGCGTCCCATCTTCTGATGTTGGAGCATTACCAGGGTTGGAGGATGGATCCATAGTCAAAGCACTGCTGATGATTTAACAAATGTAATTTTATTGATGATTCTACAAACAATCGGTATTTATTTTAATTTAACATAATTTATAATAATAAATTAATATAATCAATCCTATAAAATTAATAGAACTCAGAGCGTCGTCAAACGCAATAGCAAGAGTTCCGTCTCGTACGGCTGCTCGCTCGTTTCTGAGCTCCGGCTCGACTCGTGGTTTTCTTCTCGTGGCCCCCCGAAGGGGGGCCGCGGGGAGACAGTACCGAGGCGTTGGCCTCTTGCCTGTGGCATCTATCGCCGGCCGTAGAGACGGCCGGGTCCTTGTAGTTGGCACCTGGTGGTGCCTCGTAGTGTTCTGGAGGCTGCCGGCGAGATCGAGCCCACCGGGTGGGACCCCGTTGGGGGAGGCCCAGTGAGCGATCCTACGGCCGGCAGTGAGGTCGTCTCGGGGGTTGTTTGGCCGCGGGAGGCCCGCGCTCCGACGGTTCGCCCACGGTCCGTAGGCGTCCCAGGGGGATCCGTGACCAGCGGTTCCGCCCTTAGGTCGCCAGGGGTCCACGGGGGATCCACGGTGCGCAGGCTCCGCAGCGAGGTGAGCCCTTTAGGGCTCAGGCAAATGTGCGCGCGCCTGCCGGGTGGCAGGCTGGCAGTGTGGTCAATCCGGGGGGGGGCTACGGAGGGGGCGCGCGGTCCTGGCGACTCGACAGGGCGCGCGCGGGCTCCGCAGCGGTGGTCGCAGGTTGGGGTGACTGCCGGCGAGGTCAAGCCCACCGGGTGGGACCCCGTTGGGGGAGGCCCGGTGAGCGGCCTTCGCGCCGGCAGTAGGTCGTTCCGGGGAGCTTGCGGAGAGGCCCACAGTCCTAGCGACTCGCTTGGGAGTCGTGGACGTGAGCGGGCTCCGTAGCGGTGGTGTAAGGGCGTGGCATAGGTGGCCACGGAGATGCGGGTGGGCTGCTGGGCTCGTTGTTCGCTCGAACGATTTGCGTCTCTTTTTTATTTTTATTGGGGGTGGCCCAATAAAAATAAAATGAGACGCGGCGTCAACATAATTGTGTAATGACACAATACTCAACCTACCCGAGGGTAGATTGGGAGGGTCTTGGGTTTAGCCCTGAAAAGGGCTGTTTGGCTGCCGTGCGGTGCGGTGCTGCCGGCGAGTTCAAACCCACCGGGTGGGACCCCGTTGGGGGAGGCCCGGTGAGCGAGCTACTAACCGGCAGTGTAGTCATCCGGGGAAGAGGGTTGCGGGGGGGCCCACAGTCCTAACGGCTCGACAAGGAGGCGTGGACGTGGGCAGGCTCCACAGCTGGGACGACGATCTTCCGTTCGGGCATCATCGCGGGTTTCCGCGGGTGGGCGACATGGGGGCAGTCGCGGGCGCAGTCCGGTGCGCTTACACTAGCGCTTTCGCGTTCGCGGGCGCGGCGTCGGACTGCGCGAAGCCCTGCACGCCGGTACGAGGGACTCCTCGTACGGGGCAGGGGGAATCAAGGGGGTTAGCCCTGAAAAGGGCTGTTGGGACGCACGGGGGGGTGCCACTTCGGCTCGATCGCGAAAGCGCGGCGCCGGTTTAAACTGCGCACGGGCAGCCGGCGCCGCGCTGGAAGTCACTGGGGTGCGCGGGCGCGCGGGGGGGGGTGCGATCGCGTGTGCACGCTCGGACGTGGCAGACTGTCCTCTGAGCTCCGGAAGGGCAAACGGCCGCTTTTATACTCGTTGCTCGGGCGGGTCGATTACGATAAGCGCACGTGTACCGCGCACGTGCACGTGCACTGTGCTCGTGCGGCGCACACGTGCCGCTTTCTGCACTAGCGCCGACATGTATGTACTCGTATGTTCAGTTTACTTGTTGTTGTTTGTTTTTTGCTGCACTAAAATAATCTTTAAGACCCATGTAACTACCTCATGTAAAGCAATAAAGATTATGATTATGATAGCAGTATACAAGGTGATACAAAAATACAAATAAACATTTTAAGGGGGTGGTTAAGACCATCAAACTGAACAACTTTCACTTGGGACAAATATAGAAATCGCCAAAAAAAATCTGGTGTTCCATATTATACTAAACTAACAATTTTAATCTACTAGACTAGAGCTAAATGTGTGGGATAACAGTTTTTTTTTCGCGATTTCGATGTTGGTCCCATAGTGTTTGTTCAGTTTGATGGTCTAAACAACCCTCTTGAAAGTTTTAAATGTACATACAATCAATAAAATAAAACTCGACGGGAGCTGATTACAATAAGATATGCACCCCGGACCCGGATCCGGACTCGGACCCGGACCGTACACCGGACGCTCTCAGACTGTAACTCACTTTATTGTATCTCGTAAGAGCAAAGTTAACGTCCGAGTGCAGGTGCTCTACTGTTCAGTTAAATTATAAATCAGTTCGTTAATTAGTTACAAACACTTTTATTTGAATGGAATCAGCCGAAGTAATACTTGGAAGGGGTAATCTCTCTGAGGGAAAGGATTCTAACTTTGTTTATAAGTTAGAACAAGGTTCAGTGCAGAGTTGTTGTCGTTAGCCTCGCGGTGGGGTTGCCAATGGCACGGTTTTCCTTTCTTGTGGTAAATTCTGTAGGCCTATTTTCTTAAGAATTATAAAGAAAAACCGCGTAAAAATAAATAAACCTATATTAATTTTGTGATTTTGTGACCTATAATAAGTTAGTAATAGGGAAACCTCGGTGGCGCGTTTCGGAGAGGTATGGACTCTCAATCATGAGGTCCGGGTTTGAATCCGCACGTCATCCACATGTCATGTACCAATGTGTTTTTCTAACTTATGTACGTAATACCGACTGCTCTCAAACGGTGAAGGAAACATCGTGAGTAAACCTGCATACGCTGAAGAAGAAATTCCGATGCGTATGTGAAGTCTACCAATCCGTATTGGGCACGCGTGGTGGACCAACGCCCACACCCTCCATGAAGGTAGGTTGGGCCCTGCAGTGGGACGTATAGGGGAGCGGACAGTTAGTCAAATTAGTAAGCAAGCAATCAAAACGTGCGCTTTGTATGAAAAAATTTTAGTACTAGATACCCACAATTTGACGTCATTAACATTTCATTACTTTTTATACTACATCCTATTATTAAAAATAGTATTCAAGCTAAAAGCTAAAGCTGTATTTGTGTTTGCATTAAATAATTACATAAAATGAGAGTTTAGCGTTATTGTCAAATGTTATTTTTTTACTAAAAAAAAAACTAAAATATATTGTATGCAGTAGCTCGCTCCCCTATTATTAGCCAGAGTGGAATCCCACTACAGAGCAAATGCCAATTTGGGCGGGAAATTGTTCTGTGGTTCTTGCCAAATGAACAATTGCACCAAGACCTAATATTTGCCAAAGTAAGAATATGCCAAAGTTCATAATTAGGACACTGTTTAATAAATTGTCGAATATGATTAAAAAGAAACCGAAAGATAATAATTTCTGCCACCATATGAAGAACACATTATATTATAAAAGAATTCTTAAATAACGACTACACCTATTTTATTTAATGATAAAAACATGCAATTAAACCATTACTATAAATTTATTTTAAAATAGAACATCATATTATTATTTATTATTTTTATGCTTATGCATGCTGTTATTATTTGTATCAGAAAAATATAAAGGAAAAAAATCATAGAAAACTAGCAAAAAGCTTAAAAAGCAAGAAGCTTGACTATATATACGCTTGAAAACCAAACAATGACAGAGGAGGGAATACAATACACGTGTCGTTAGTGAAGCATGTTCCAGTAGTTTTCCTAACGATGTTCTGCTTCATAGAAAAGCCACTTGATTAGTTACTTGATATTGTTCTTATTAAATTGCAGGAGAGTGGTTCAATGGTCGCCTCTCGTTATTTTTGAGGAAAGACAATACTATTGAGAGGTAGAATTCGAGTGAGGGAAGCAACAGCATTGTTTTGTATAGTATATACTAATATCCAACAAACTTTTTGGCTATATTTACAGACTTACAGCATTATCAATTTAAGGCTCTCTTATTCAAGTGCAAGCGTCTCTTTCTTGCAAGCAGAAGTTTGCAATTAGCCATCCCACTCCAATTGAAAGCAGGATCGCTAAAAAACGTGTTTTTCGTCAATATCTTTGCTCATGGGAGTTTCTAAGCTAAAAATTCTACGGAGTTCACTAGAAATATTTAATGTATTTAATTAAGTACAAGAATAAAAAGTAAAATATCAGCAGTTTAATCATAGTATTGAAAAAAACATAACAAAAAGGGGTAATTTTGTGGATGTTTTTCTATCTGGTAAACTTAATCTAATCGTGTAATTGTGAACGGTCGCCCATCCGCCCGATCCTTAAATAAGACATAATTTAATTTCAGACTTTAAAACACAGTTTAAAACACTTTTGTTCGTGTTCTAAAAACGGCCTCGACGGGATAACAGCGTCTTAAGTTTTAGAAAATCTAGACTTTATTTATTTATAATTAGCATCATTTTCTTCTTTTACAGAATTTATTTTGTCAGAATTGACTTCAGTGCGGGCGCGCTTTGATTTAGTATGACTCTGCTGCCCCTATCAAGTGTTGATGAACGTCAGCATAATGTGATGCTAACTCTGGTAGCCCTGGGGTGATGCAGAGGGGTGTGGGCGGGGCGCGGGGAGGCTCTAGTACCTACTTAGTTACTTAGTCACCGAGAGTCCTCTAATAGTTCTCTTATTGACATTAGCACTGATATTTAATCTTCAGTAATATCTGAGATTTTACTAAAATTTGCGAGATGAAAGCGTGGTCGGTCCCGGCGCAGATTATCGAACTAGTTACTAAAGAATTAAGATTGAACTTTATGATAATCTTCCCTTGTCTTATAGGCTGTTTTCGAGTATTAATTCATGTGGGGAACATTGTTTTAGTATTATAAATAGTTTAGCTGAATTAGCAATTTCGTCTCAGTCTGACGGAGCGACTGGAGCATTCGCCAGTCGTTCCCATACCACCGTACCGCTAGGTCAATAATGTAACTCTAAATAAGTGCACTTCAATAAATATGTAAATTCAAGAAGACTTTTCCATCATCCCACTGCTCCAATATCCATCATCCCCAACATTGGTCAATCAATTCACATCATACTTATTACGTTAAAAACAATTAAAGACATTTTCTATAAGAAGGGACATGCTATTATTATAATGCTTTTACTGACCACCTGTCTTACCAAGTTGATTTTATTATTATAGAAAGACCTCAGTTCAGATTTACGTTCAAATACTTCCTGACGCGTGGAGAGAGACAGGATGGCGTCAGTTCGTCTACATCTCTAACGATGATTGTTGTATACTTTAAAACAGTTTGTAGGCTCCGATTCAGATATCACAGATATATGTGTGTTCTTATATACCCAGTGTATATAGCACTGTTTGTAAACACACTATTTAGTTATTTATATACAGAGCTTTTAAACAATTTGTGTGGATTTGCCTTAATTGAAGATATATTGTATTACTTCCACCCCCTCTGCACACTAACCTCGCGCCCTTAGGAACACAATACGATAGGTTCTAAAAGAAACTCAATTTTATATCGAGTAATTCCAGACTAACTTTATTTCAGAGCTCTTCCTAAAGAATAAATAATATTCGTTTCAGGTAAATGTACAATTATTATTCATCTGGTTCCTTCGAACCACTAACAAGGTTACCACCGTAGGTAGGGGAGAAGTGAAGGGGGAGGTTTTCAAATTGTCAGATTTATTCGGGTAAGTAATATTCGATATAAAATACATTTTCCTCCTTTTTCTCTTTTATATCAATGACCTTCCTAAAAATACAAAGAATCAAATGGTCCTATTTGCTGATGACAGTACAGCTTTAATAAGGTGTGACGATAGAGAATGCTATGAATCTGAGATAAACAACACTTTACGTGAGATTATAGACTGGATGAATACAAATGGTCTTCATATTAATCTGTCAAAAACGCACATCATGCAATTCTATTCCAAAAGAAGACTTCCATTGGACCTTGATATTGCGTATAATCATGAGTCTATTGACCAGGTGACAGAGACTAAGTTCTTGGGACTTATTTTGGACAGTAACTGCGATTGGAAGGCCCACATTCAGTCTATGTGTGACAAGCTTTCACGATTTGTGTACCCTTTACGAAGGATTATTCATAGCGCATCAATGGGGGCGGGACTCTCTGCCTATTACGGATATGTTCAGTCCACGCTTAGTTATGGTATAATTTTTTGGGGGAATTCTGTCGACAGTATTCAGGCCTTCAGACTTCAGAAGCGGTGTGTGCGGGCACTTGGTGGCTGGGGTCAGAGAGATTCTTGTAAACCACTCTTTTCTCGGTTCAAGGTGTTGCCTCTCCCTTGCCTTTATATCAAGGAAGTCGCCGTATTTGTCAAAAAACATCTTACGTTTTTTGACACAGTTGGTAAATTCGGCAGAAATTTCAGACGCAATGAAAGACTAATTCATTCGGGAAACTATGCAACAACTTTCTTCCACAAAAGTGTATTTTATATGTCCGTGAAAGTATACAACAACATTCCAGACCTTTTCAAACAGTACAATGACTTGAGATTTAAAAAAGCAGTTAACGATTGGCTAAGTCAGAAACTCTATTATAGTGTGCAAGAGTTTTTAGACGACAAGAATAATTAAATTAACGAGTGTCAAATGTATTATGAACTAGTGGTTAGGGATTTATTGTTAAATGGTTTAATTATTTGTTGGACTGGACTTTTATTGATTTGTTACAATGTTTTGTTGATATTATGTCATGTATGATAGGTATGTTTTGTTTATATTATTGGAATCATTATATTATTTTTGAATGAATTCCATATCAGATGTGAGTATGTAGGTAATTGTAATAATAATTGTCTACACCTATATTTTAGATATCGAATTATTTTTGGATGAATCTCTGGACATTTTATTTTAATCTTATTTTGATCAATGACAATGTAAATAATGTACTTAGTTTTTAAGATTATTGTACACCTTTAAAGGTAGACTATATGGCACAATAATGTAAATTCTCACAACACCTTGTTAATAATTACCTATAGTTTTTCAATAAAATACTTTGACTTTGACTTTGACTTTGACTTTACAAAGAATATATAATTTAGGAAATATAACTTCTTTTTATATAATTTTGTTTGAAATACAGGACACTTGCTATAATAAACGTTAGATATAAATTTAAGACCTATAATTTGATAAAGTATAAAACGCATCGGATATAATGAACCTTAAGTATAACCATCACATGTTATACAATCTATAAAGCATAACATTTAACAAATATAGCATTGATATGATCTAGTTTTAGAATGTCTAATAATCAATGCTCATAATGTAATATTTAAAAACCGACAGCCGAATTTTACAAAACAAATTATTAATAATAATAAATAAGTACATAACCAAATGAATCGAAAGCTGAGCACCACGCAAAGTTCACCGACCTTGACCTTGATATTTATAAAAATGTCTAAAGTATGACCGCTCTCTAAGTGGTTACACTGCATACCGAACCTAACCTAACCTATAGTTTTGAAGCTACATACCTTTCTGCCCCCCAAGCAACAAGCAAGCATGCATGCAGCGAGCACACAAGCATGCAGTGAGCAAACAAACATGCAGCAAGCAAGCAAGCATGCAGCGTGCAGGCAAGCATGTTGATGCTCCGCTCGCTTCGCTCGCTCCGCTAAGTGTGCAACATGTTCTAACCTAACCTAACCTACAATTTTTAAAACACCTGTTTGTTTTTCTCAGGCAGGGGGCATCCGCCCCCCGCACCCCCCTCGCGGGGGGCGCAGCCCCCCTGCACCCCCCAACATGCATTCAAGCAAACATGCAAGCAAGCATGCAAGCAAGCACACATGCAAGCAAGCATGCAAGCAAGCATGCAAGCAAGCACATATGCAAGCAAATATGCACGCAAGCATGCCAGCAAACAAGCATGCATGCACGCACAAATGCAGCATGCATGTGACACACGTTTAGTTACGTTTCGCTTGACTCCGCTAGCTCTCTACATGGTCACTCCTTAGATCAAAGTAAAATTAAGGCCTAAAGCGCGGTAAGTTGAACCACACTACTAGGGCACTTGTTCCATACAAACTAGCGCCATTATCAGTCAAATCTAGGGTAGTTGCATACAAATTTGAAGCCTTTTGAACCTTTCATTTGTTTTGCCTCATATTTCTGGTTTGAAATGTTCGCGTAAGGCCTATCCATTAATTTAACTTTGATCGAAGGGTCACACTACCTAAATTAACCTAACCTATAGTATAGAAGGCAATTTACTAGTTATAGGTAAGTATAATGGTTTTAAAAAAATATTTTATTTTATGTCTTTGGAGGAATAAATCAAGGGATTATGTCTTATAAAATAATTTCAAAATGATTGATATATCAAACAAGTTTTATATAAAGTAATCGTTAGTAATAATCAACATTAGATATGTTAAAATTATAGGATATAAGTATTCGATTACATGTATGTTATGTTTTTTCAATATTATGCTCGTAGTTAGTATTTCTTACGAGCATTATATCATTTGAAAAATTGTATTATACCAAATGTTATTATACGAAACGGGACGCACCCGATTTATTCGTGTCGTTTAGAGGAGCTCAAACAATGGTGGAATCAATTCTCCCGGAGCACAGATCGAATCATTGTCGGATATTGTTTTCGACAGATCTAATGAAACCCGCGTCCTGTTTCAATATTATGTTCAAATGTTGTGATACAACCGTATCTACGCGGGACTCCAGCGCTTGAAAAATGAAAATATTCATGACTTTTTGTTGAATAGGTCTGCAAGAGTTATGGATGTTGACCGTGGAGTACGTGTAATTTCTTTATGATGCTGACCGACCGATCCGACATCCAGTTCACGTAGAGTAGATCACTACGGAACTGCTGATGCACACGACGCACTTTGCACCTTTGCATTTTAATCTGGGCCAGCGTCCGGTGCTGAGTTCACATTAAAGTAGTTTCTAATTATTATATAACCTAATATTATTGATTATAAACATGTTACAGTCATGTTGTGCTATTTCGAATCAAATTAAAGATTGAAAAATTTGACGAACGACGACGACGACGACGTTTTTTTTTTTTTGTTTTTTTTTTATTTTATTTTTTTATTTTTTTTTTATTTTTTTTATTTTTTTTTTTGGTTAGCACGTTTCCCTGGTTTGGAAGAGCGTGGGTTCAAGTCCCGCCCGAGACAAATTTTTCAATCTTTAATTTGATTATATAACCTATTGTAATCTAACATTAGGTCTCTTACTCTTGGTGTACGATCGCCGACCCACAATAAACTATGCTCCCGTATGTCTGCGTATCATTCTTAATTCACGCGCACATCACGTAAGGTAAGATAATGGTATGGAAAAAAAGAAAATAGGATTAGGACAAAAGTTTTGTGTTAATATAATACTGGTGACACTGCTAAAAATATTATGCATTTAAATTTATGCCAATGTTGAGTGTTACTGACACTCTAGAGAACTTTTCCCATTACGTGTGATCAGCAAAATAATTATGTTTTATTCTTCCATAGTTACATCTCTCTTTGCCCTAATTTCGCGCCAACTCCTTTCACGCACGTGCTATATACGTGCGAATAAAATTCGCTCCATCCATCATCTTTTTTCTCTTTCCTCTCTTTATGCACCAACTGAAATGAATTGAAATGAAATGCGTTTACTTCATGTTTAAGACCTAAAAATAATGTAATATTCCCAGTATCTTCATTTCAATATTCAAGTGGATAAATCGTCCGGTTTCATCTCATCAGCACGCTGTAAAGAGACGAGATACGATGAAATAAATGAAAGGCACTGAACGACACAACGAGCACTTCCCTCTCACTCTCGAGTTCATAAAGCGCTACCGTTCTGCGCGGTGCGGTGTGGTGCGGTGTTTACAACTTCGCCTTTGATCTTTGACTTTTTGTCGTTTTCCATTAATTGTCCACTGATTTATTCAAGCGATTGAAACCGTAAGGAGGAGTAATAATGACTGCTTTTGATAGACTATAATTGGAAGTAGTATTGTGCCATGCGATATTATATCATAATTAAAAATTAAACTCAACTAATGTCCGTATTAATAAATAAAACTTATGTTTGATATTAGTGAAACGCATACTAAAACGACATCTTCAAAGTTCATCATCATCATATCAGCCGATAAACGTCCACTGCTGGACATAGGCCTCCCCAAAAATGGGCGATTTGCCATAATCGCCACGCTTGGCAGGCGGGTTGGCGATCGCAGTTGGATTGAATGTATGTACTCAGAGGATGCTGCTGCCCATCCTCCGGTAGATCCCTTAGTCGCCTTTTACGACACCCACGGGAGGAAATGGGATGGTGCTACACTTAGCCGACACCACACGGACAATCTCCACACAATCACCACACGGACAATCTTCAAAGTTAAGTTAAGTTTATTGCGGACCTAACTGACTGTAGTCGAAGAATGGAAGCATAAATAAATAAAAATTACAATAAATAACGCTCACATGCACATATATCGCAATGATCCCAAGTAAGCTACTAAGCTTTTATTATGGAAACCATACAACAACGACACATACATATAACATCCATAATCTTATTAATCCGAACCAGTATTTGAACCTAGGACCCTGGTTTGGCAGTCCGGCGTGGTAACCATTACACCAACCGGGTCGTCGTTTTTCCTTTTAAGGTACGGAACCTTAAAAAAACCCAAACAACATTTATCAATGGCCTCTACAGTCACCACTACACTCCTGCATGGAACCTGCGCTCACATTGTCGACTAACGCAGCTGTACGGTCTCACTAACGTGCATTTTCTGCTCACGCGGCAACTTACTTTCCGCCGCGTGCGCGTTTACTTTAGTTATAATATTTTTCACTATAATTAGCGAGTTCGCATCGAGCCGTACTACGGTCGACAACTAAGAGATAGAAGCGCCAATCATTTAACTGTAACTACGTAATAAACCTCTTAACTATCCAACATCTTTCTCTGCGTGCTCATCAACAACAACTCTATAACCTAACTACAACTATAAACAGCTAATACAAGTGTGGGGATCAACTGAACCCTACATTTTATGGTCCTTCGAGGAAAACCAGCAGGTACGAAGTGTTCTTGTGTCTCTCGATACGGTAGCGAATCGGTTGACTGGCCTCCCACCAGCGGGTCTCACCAGTTTAATTGAGAAGTCGTACTTATCGTAAAGAGAGTGCAGGAGCATCAAGTGCCGTGAAGCGACCACTTCAGAAACCGGAAGTAACCATCATCCAGTGAAGGATCCTCCGGATAATTTGGAGTGAGACTGCGGAACTTCGTGGTCTACGCGTCGTAACTTGAACCATCGCCACGCTTACAACGAGCTAAAGGTACAACAACTACTTAACTAACTAAACTACATACAGAACTAACTAACTAAAACTACAATGGAGAACTTAACAAGACAATCCAACTGCTTTGAACGCATCAAAGCTATCTGTAACAACTACCGAAAGGACAGTATGTCAAGAAAATCTGAAACATACCTAGAAAATCGTCTAACTACTCTTCAAGATCTATGGCAAGATTTTGAAAAAAGGCACGAGCTTATTCAACAAGAAATCGAAGACAAAAATATTACCTACTATGTGGAAGACGTATATGGAAGAACAAAATCTATGTACGAGTCGACTAAGGCTGATATTTTGAAACTAAAGATGCTACTTGCAAAAAACAAAGATAATCCCGTCCAGTTTGACTTAACTGGAATGCTAGAAGAAGACACTGATGTAATCGATGGAGACTTCTAGTGATTCGTGGCTGTTGTTTATTCGTATTTTAAACAATTAGCGGAACTATATCGTGTGCTAATCAATTAAGCTTAAATGATAGCTTATGGTTTTTGTAATAGGGTATATATAAGTGTGGGATACTCCGGAAGCAATAATAAAATATAGTAGTTCATGTACATATTATATTTATTGTATGCACGCTTACATTACATAATTTATTATACATAGTACATAGGACAGCATATATAGCACAATAGTATAGGTACAGGTAACAATATCGTAATACTCACAAAATATATAAAAGCAGGAGAACCGTTCCGTTCAACGACTAGTAACAGAATGATCGCAAACGTGGCGTGCACTCGCTTTTATAGGGAAACTAGCCACGTGAGAGCAATGGCGTCACGTTTGCGACAAATAAAATATATTTTGTAAAATTAGCGAATCATACGAAATGTAAAATTATTTATTTAATTTATTATGTAATTACACCTTGTTATTTATATTATTTACTTACAACTACATATTTACATGAATAGGGCCTTCTATGAATGGACATAAGCTGACAGATTCGGCCATCTAAGTTACAATGTTGCGTCCTCGCACATTATTACAGGATTATAATTAAAGGTCAACAATAAATAAATCGTGTACGGCAATGGACTTCATTATTGTCCCAAATACAAACTATAATAGCCAAGAAATAATGCATGGCAAAGTTAAGGCAATGGGCCCCATCTCGTCCCAAATACCGTTACAAAAACAAACGGATACATAAACAAAGGCAATGGGCCCCATATCGTCCCAAATACCTGTATAAAATCAATGTTCATACAAATAAAGGCAATGGGCCCCATATCGTCCCAAATACCTGTATATAAAAATCAATGTATATGTAAATATAAGGCAATAGGCCCCATATCGTCCCAAATACCAATATACAAATCAATTTACACACTGAAAAAGGCAATAGGCTCCATATCGTCCTAAATGCCGTTTATATAATTGGTAAATAGTACGTATTAGGTAAATATTTCAAATCAAATCATTGATGATGATGGTGATGACGCTATCTTCCAAACATCAGTAATATTTGAAATATATTTCATTCTTCATCGCTTATTATAGCATCATGCGGTCTATCAAAATTTAGCCATGGTTTTATTTTGTCCACAGCAACGACGGTTGAATATTTCTTGTTACCCTTTCGTGTTAGAGGCGTGTCCTCAATTTGGTACCTGTCGTGCTCAAAGACTTTGGTTATTTTATATGGGCCCTGAAACTTGGGAATTAATTTTTTACTGTTACCTGTGGATGGGGCCTGTCTCTCTACTCTAATCAAATCCCCTTCTTTGTAATGTAAAGGTTTACAACGACTTTTATCAAATGTATTTTTCTGAGATTCTTGAGTGATTTTAACATGTGAATTAATTTCCTCGCGAATCGTATCTATATCGGGGGTGACACTAGTAATTCCTTCATCTTCTAACGCTGTTACCAGCTTACTTTCACTCGGTCCCTTTTGACGCATACCGAACAATGCTTCGGCCGGAGTTTTATTAATGCCTTTGTTAAACGTATTGTTGATACCCCACTGGACATCGGGCAGGTGGTCGTCCCATTTACTGTCTATAGTACCAACGCATTTGGCTGTAAGAGAATCGACAATTACCTTATTATAACGTTCCACCTGCCCGTTGGCCCTTGGGGTGGCCACGGCATTAAGAATATGTTTTATGCCTTTTTCAATCATGAAACGTTTGAAGTGGTCACTGGTAAAAGATGTCCCTCGGTCGGATATTAATCGTCGTGGTACCCCAAAAATACTAAAATATTCTTGTAAAATTCTGACAGTCGTATTTGATTTTGTATTTCTGACTGGTTTTAAATATATATAACGTGTAAAGGCATCTATGGTTACTAAAATATACATGTTACCCCTGGAACTACGAACAAATGGTCCTAAATGGTCGGTGTGTAGAGTGTCAAAGGGAACGTCAATTTTTTCTATTGGATGCAAATAACCTGGCCTTTTACCGCCACTCGCTTTTGCATAAGCACATTCTAAACAGGAAGAGACATACTTAGTGATAAATTTCCTCATGCTTGGAAACCAATAACGTGATTTTATTTCGTCTAGTGTTTTCTCTAAAGCAAAATGACCAATGTCATCATGGTTTTGCTTCACTACTTGCCATCTGACACCCTTAGGCACAACCCATTTGTCTCCATCAGCTGTAACTCTAAATAATCTACCATTTTTGAGTTTATAGTTATCTTTAATGTCTACGATATCAGTAAATTGAGGATCATTAAGAATGCCAATGATTCGTTGGATTTCTGAATCTGCATTCTGGACTGTAACAATCCAATCTGTTTCCTCGACATTAGAAACTGTCTGGACAAATTGCTTGCTTTCTGAAGTTGGGTTGCGACTCAGGGCGTCAACGTGTGCCATTGACCTACCAGCCCTATATTCAATTTCGAACTCAAACTCCTGCATCTGTGTCCACCACCTGGCCACACGTGGTAACATGTCCCGTTTAAGAAAGGTAGCTCTTAGGGAGTTACAATCAGTAACAATTTTGAAGGGTATGCCAATTAGGTAAACTCGAAATTTTTGAAGGGATGACACAACTGCAAGAGTTTCCAGATCGTAAGACGAATAATTTTGCTCTTCAGGTGTCGTCTGTTTGCTATAGTAAGATACAGGTTTTAAAATGTTTTGTTCATCTCTCTGCAACAAAATTCCCGCAACGCCTATTTTACAAGCGTCGGTATGGAGCTCAGTTTGAGCTTTTGGGTCGTACAGTGCCAAAGTTGGTTTTTGAATTAAAGACTCCTTAAGAGTGTTAAAAGCGTGTTGCTGATCTGTGCCCCATACCCATGCTTGATCTTTCTTTAGCAACAGAGTTAAGGGCTTGGCGATGATCGAAAATCCTTTTATAAACCTACGGAAAAAACTGGCCAGTCCTAAAAATTGTCGCACTGTATGGTGATTGGACGGTGCAGGGAAATTTTTTACTGCTTCTAATTTCTTTGTTCCTGGACGTATGCCTTCGCGAGAAATTTAAAATCCCAAATAATTAACTTTTCGGCCGAAGAAAACGCATTTGGACAACTTTAGTGTAAGACCCGCTTCGCTTAGTAAATTTAACACACACTCCAATCGCGTTATGCCCTCCATAATATTTTTTGAGGGTATAATTATATCATCAAGGTATGCCAATGCCTCTCGATGACGCAAGTTTCCCAATACCTGATGCATCATACGTTGAAAAGTGGCTGGAGCGTTCGCCAAGCCGAAGGGCATTCTGTTGAATTCAAAATGACCCTCCGGTGTGACGAACGCAGTCTTTTGCTTATCTTGTTCTCGAATGACGATCTGATAATAACCAGAAGCGAGATCAAGCGTTGCAAAATACAGATTACCTGCCAAAGCATCTATTTGGTCATCAATGAGGGGCATTGGGTAACTCTCTCTCACAATTTTTTTATTCAAAGCTCTGTAATCTATGCATAGACGATAATCTCCAGTCTTCTTTCTTACTAACACAACTGGACTTGCATAAGGCGATGTGGAGTGGCGTACTATGTCATTTTCTAATAATTCATTAACTATGTCTCTAACGATTTCCTTCTCCTTTATGGCTAACCGGTACGGTCTGTAAACAACAGGGTCAGTATTTTGTAAATCGATTGCTACCTCAGTAACATTAGAGTTTCCTAGTTCAGATAGCGTGAAAGCAAAACATTTACGGAATTCATTTAATAAATTTAGCAACTGCTCTAGTTCTGAAGCATCCAAATCACTTCCAACTTCCAAGTCATCAGCATTAATCGGACTCAATTGTTGCTCCCGGTCAACGGTGGACACGCGCATAACGGCACTTGACTTTTCTTCATTAGCGACAATACCTCGTGAAATCAAAGTTCCGCTTAATAGTACAGATTCATTTTTATCTAATCTATTAATTACAATCTGTCCACTCCCACTAAAATCAAAGTTATAGATACCAGATAATATGAACAGACAGCAGTCTGGCCTATTCTGTAACCCACCTCCAACAAACAAAACTCCCTCAAACTTTGGTTCGGTATAAACATCTACTATTGTTATCCCAGAAACACTTATCTCATTTTTACAAAAAATCCTTACTTTAATAGTAGGATCTACAGTATCATAAGTTTGAGATATTTTGAGACAATCACTCGTTTTGTGAATAACTACATGCGACTGTTCTGTAAATGTTTGTCCTATCATTAGTGGTATTTGCATTACATCGTCTGGAACGATTAGTATATCGATCTCAGCCGACACTCCATCAACACAAACGTTAGCCCGAATTTTACCAAGCGTAAAAAACAATTGAATTTCCAAAGCCTCTAAGTGTAGGCAAATCATTTGTTTGTATTTGTACATCGTCCAATTTTGAAAGTTCGGACACCTTAAGCATAGAACACTCGCTTCCAAGATCAACAAAGGAGTCAAATAGGGCATTATTTACAAAAGCGGGTTTAAAATATTTGTTAGACGACTTTCCATCTTGATTGACTTGATTTACCGACTTTTCCTGTGGGGGTAGCTTAGAAAAGCAGTCAACCGCTTCATGACCTATCTTTAAACATTTAATACACTTCTTAATAGGCTTGCTACAATGACTAACAAAGTGACCCTCTTGTTTACAGTTCAGACAACGAATAGTTCTAGCACCTGGTGGACGTAAATGCGGGTCAGGCGGATTCCTAACAAGAATATTCCTATTATTCTTTCTCACTGTATCCTGTTTCAGATTTCTAGAATTTCGCAAGTAGGTAAGAAGTTTATCTAGGTCATCATATTGAGCCGCCTCTGCACCTAATCTGACAGTCCTATCATCAATACCGTGTAGTACACATTCGACCGCTCGCTTACCCGAAATACCACATCTATTAATAAGTACTATCTTATCGTAGTAATAATCTTCTAAAGAGTCACCGAATTGTGCCCGTTTAGCCAACATATCTGATAACATTTGCCCATAATTCTCTTCCGATGGGAAAGCAGCAAGAAGCTTGGTTTGCCACTCCGTCCAAGAAAAGAGCACCGATGACAACCCTTCATACCACCTTTTGGCTACGCCTCGTAACTTTGGGAGTGCATAGTGCACTGTCTGTTTTTCTGTCCACCCATAAATAGAGGCACACTCGTTTACTTTATGTAGCCAGATCGTCATCGTCTGCTCCTTTCTTGCAGGATCAAATTCAGGCACTGTATTATTTACATTTAAAGAGCCTAATCTATCTGTGTCAGGGACAATGGATTTCAAAGCTTTGATAAGAATATTCAAACCGTCACTACTAACATTGTGTGAGCCAACATTTAAGTTAGTTGAATTAAAAGCATTACCTGCTTCTCCTTGGTTGCCTTCGTTGGTTGTATGGAGCAGCGGGCTCCGTGATCGATGGTGTGACTCGTTGTTCTGGGCAGCAACCTGGCGGCTGCGTCGTGTGCTATGAGGACTGGCCCGTTGGTTGTGCGGGCTGTGATGTTGGCAGCGTAGGCTACGCCTCTGGCTGCGTCGCTGGCCGGGTGACGTTTGATGCTGCGGACAGCACAAATCATCTCGATGCGAATGGTTGCGCAAGTTACTGCGCGATCGAAAGCTGCGAGACTCACGCTGTCGAGAGCCACTATCCCTCGACCTACTGCGTGGCTGCCGGCTGGACCGTTGATGCAGCGATGGGCTTCGCGACCGATGACGTGACCGTCGTGTGCACGTTTATTCAACACGAGTATTCAACCGACGTGGTGAAGCGAAATTAGTTCGAGGTCTGGGCCCCGGGGACTGACGCACTAACGTGCGGCGACTGCCACTGCCGACACCTTCGCCTGAAACTCGCCTCCGTTGTTGTGTTCCCAAAACAGGCGACACGGGGCGAGTTTTTCTCTAGTCCCTCCATAGCGAACCTGAAATGTGCAATACAAACGAGAATACGTATTCAAAAGCAACAAAAAATAGATAATAATAATTCCCAAATAGATATACCTACACGTATATAGCTTGGCTATAAAGTCATGAACGTGGTGACAGGTGGAACTAAAATTTGAGTATGATGGTGTTGCCAGCTTATGCGTGATTTTGACGTTCTTACGTGGAGGTAGCGCCCTCGTTTATTTTCTACTCTTTTTGGCCAAGCTGTATGTTTAGATAAAACTATAGTAGTATGTAATCACGTCTCCTTGTATAAACATATTAATTATGTACAAATTGTTTTTTTTTTTTTTTTTTTTTTTTTTTTATTAAAAAAAAAATACTGCATGTTTCCGATCCCACTTCTGAGTTGTAATCGATGGAGACTTCTAGTGATTCGTGGCTGTTGTTTATTCGTATTTTAAACAATTAGCGGAACTATATCGTGTGCTAATCAATTAAGCTTAAATGATAGCTTATGGTTTTTGTAATAGGGTATATATAAGTGTGGGATACTCCGGAAGCAATAATAAAATATAGTAGTTCATGTACATATTATATTTATTGTATGCACGCTTACATTACATAATTTATTATACATAGTACATAGGACAGCATATATAGCACAATAGTATAGGTACAGGTAACAATATCGTAATACTCACAAAATATATAAAAGCAGGAGAACCGTTCCGTTCAACGACTAGTAACAGAATGATCGCAAACGTGGCGTGCACTCGCTTTTATAGGGAAACTAGCCACGTGAGAGCAATGGCGTCACGTTTGCGACAAATAAAATATATTTTGTAAAATTAGCGAATCATACGAAATGTAAAATTATTTATTTAATTTATTATGTAATTACACCTTGTTATTTATATTATTTACTTACAACTACATATTTACATGAATAGGGCCTTCTATGAATGGACATAAGCTGACACTGACGACAACTTGAAACAATTATTAAGCAAACAAGAGTGCAACTTCAAAGCTATCGACAGAGCTATGTCGAAAATTAACTTAAAATCCTTAACTGAAAAATGGGAGTTTGAAGACCATCTATCTATCTTAAAGTCGAAGTGGGACTCTATCGATAAACTACATTGGGAATTAGAAGCTTTACTAAAGGGCTCTAATGAAGACTATTATGGAATGTTCGTCGACATTGAGAGCAAATATGACGAATTAAGAAAACAACTCAACGTCAAGATTTGGGCCACAGCTCACTATCAACGGTCAGCGCCGAGGATTGAAGTCCCAGAGTTCTCTGGTAGCTATCATCAATGGATCTCCTTCAAAGATCTGTTTTTGGAAACTATACACCATAACCCAACTATTAATAACGCTCAAAAAATGCAACACCTGAAAACAAGGCTGCGGGGAGAGGCTGAACGACTGGTACAGCATCTGACGATCAGTGCTGAAAATTACAACTCCTGTTGGGACATTCTGAGCCAACGGTATGACAATCGTCGTCTTCAATTTACTTCCTTCATGAACACCATGCTACAACTTCCTGTCATTCAAAATCCCGACGCCTACAATCTAAAGAGGCTGCATGACGTCATAACTGAATGTTTGAATGGACTTTCGAACATTGGCCTAGAAATAACAGCATGGGACCCAATTATTGTCCATTTGATGGCACAAAAACTAGACTCCAGCACCTACAACGACTACATGAAATATCTGCAAGACCCCAGAGAACTACCAGTTTTAAGCGAATTTTTACTCTTCTTGGAAAGCAAATTTATGGCTTATGAAACCATGAAAACACCAAAAAAGGAGTTTTTTACTAACCAACAAAAACCTCCAGCATTCAAAACTTTTAACAAGCACCCTATCAAGAAAAACAACTACGAATTTAAGAAGCCCTTTCCGAAAACTTATTACACTACCTATAACTGTCCATATTGCAAAGGAAATCACGTGCTGATGCAATGTCCAAAGTTCATGGACATGGACGCAATACAAAGAAATAATACGATTTCGAAATTACAAAATGCGTGCAAAAACTGTCTATTCAGTCACGGAAAGACAGAATGCACGTCGGAAAAAACTTGCAAGGAGTGTAACTTGAAACACCATACACTATTGCACCTCTCTATATCAAAGTTAATTCCGCCGCCGACAAATAATGGCAAGAATAACTCAGGTCAACAACCTCCAAAACAATCTACCTCGAATCATTTAAACTCGAACGAGATAGAAGTTCTTTTACCTACGGTTCAACTGAACATCAAAACTAACCACGGAACTTATCTCCCACTTCGAGCTCTCTTGGATCAAGGCTCGCAAGTAAACTTAATTACGGAGAAAGCTGCTCAACTACTAAGGCTGCCAAGGACAAAACTGAATGCTACTATATCAGGAGTCGGAGCAGTATCTGGAGACTCCAAGGGTCTTCTTGAACTAAGTTGCAAGTCAATACACTCTGACTTCACTTTTAACGTTGAAGCGTTAATAATGAAGAAGTTAATAAATAACTTACCCAACTCAACTTTTACCAAGGCCAACTGGCCACACTTAGAAAACTTGAAATTGGCGGATCCAGAATTCAACATTTCTCGGCCAATTGACTTACTTCTCGGGGCTGACGTGTACTCCGAAATAATCATGGAAGGAGTTCTGAAACAAAACACCTCCGCCTCCGCGCCCGCGCCCGCCTGTCGAGCACGCCCTTCGGGACTACGTCGCCGCACGCGCAGCAGCAGATAACATAGCATTTAAGTTTGATTAATTTTAAATATGTAATTTTGTATTTTTACTTGCTTTGTAATGGCGTTTCTTACTCCTATTTCTTTGTTTCCCTTTAAGGGTTGGCAATATGTACGGTCTCACTACCGTGCATTTTCTGCTCACGCGGCAACTTACTTTCCGCCGCGTGCGCGTTTACTTTAGTTATAATATTTTTCACTATAATTAGCGAGTTCGCATCGAGCCGTACTACGGTCGACAACTAAGAGATAGAAGCGCCAATCATTTAACTGTAACTACGTAATAAACCTCTTAACTATCCAACATCTTTCTCTGCGTGCTCATCAACAACAACTCTATAACCTAACTACAACTATAAACAGCTAATACAAGTGTGGGGATCAACTGAACCCTACAGCAGCTATACTCTGAAATGGAATCCGAGATCAAAAATTTCAAACAAAAGAGGTTCTTTTATTTGAAATTTTTGATCTCGGATTCCATTTCAGAGTATACACTATCACCATAAGGGAAAGAACGGGCTCGCATGCCGAGGTGAGACATACGGATTAGTAGATTTCACATATACATCAGAATTCGGTATGTCAAGTTTTTTTTTGGAGGGCTGAATCGAAAACCATTTCGAGATAATTGTCTGAATAATCATATTTTCTATGTCAGAGATTTTAAAATGAAAGGATTACAGATATTTTTAATAAAATGACGTCGTTTTTCGGTACGTCCAGTGACGTCACTGGAATACCTGTGAACTCCTTGGTAAACATAAAATCAACTTAAAATAACCGGCCATTAAGAAAAAAAAATACATTCACAATGTCAGAATTTGACACTTGATGTTGCCGTATCTGTTTCCAGCATAGAGTTAGAAAGAGGAGGCAGGTTTTAATTTTTTTAAATATAGCAGTAGATGAGAGATGGGCAAAATATATTTTTTTAAATATAGCAGAGAGATGGGCAAAAATCATCATGCCCTGGATCCCCGAAAACGGTCGGCGGCGTCCAGGTCGACCCAGGAAGAGGTGGCGCGATGACCTGGACAAATTTGACGACCACTGGCCACAGGTTGCCCAAAACAGGAACGAGTGGAAGAGCAGGGGAGAGGCCTTTGCCCAGCAGTGGGATGAAACAGGCTAATAAAACAAAAAAAAACAAAAAAAACAAAAAAAATAGCAGTAGATAGTTTTTCTCCATGGAGTTCGAATTATTACCAATTTGAACCTAGGCCCTCAACTACGTCATAGCGCCACCGATGCACTGGCGATGCAATATTTATTGTTTGTGGTTGGGCTATTGCAAGCAAGGGTCGTTATGTAACACTTAGACCATCGCTGGGCCTTTGTGTTCGCCCCAAGCTCACCCATATTTTACGCGTATCTCCGAACTTGTGGAATTTTCTTTTCATTCTCGAATATACAGGTTTCCTCACGATGTTTTCTTTCACCGCCGAGCTAATAAATGATAAATACAAACGATGTGTCTATACTCACCGGGAACATTGAACCCACACTCACTCATTTGTGAATGTGTCGTTGGTGTACCTAATAAACTATTAAACATTATGCTCTTTTGAAATAGGTCTCTCCGAGGAAATATGGACATAAATTCAGAAGAAGCTTAGTGGTACAGGCCAGGAATTGAACCGTTGCCTCATGATTGAGGCGCAAGCTCTCTTCCGTATGGACTATCATCACTCCTAGTGCAATCGAAGTACCTAACAAAAGTTTATAAGTTACTACCTACTCGCACACCTGCCTATTTTCAGGCCGTCAGCGGCTGTCGCTCCTCTGTACATGTGGAGGGAGGGGGATGATGAATGAGGCAATCATCAATCAGTGCCTCATAATATTAAGTAGGTATGCATTATTTACTTAGAATAATGATAAACAAGCGATCAATCTTATTATCTAAATTAATTTCACAAACACAAGGGCTCACAGCATCACATTTTGATATTTTTACCGTTTAATCCGGCCCCCTCTAATAAAGGGGGGTGCCCTTTGTCCACCACGCGTGCCAGATGCGGATTGGTGATTTCACATATGCATCAGAATTTCTTCTCCTGCATATGCAGGTTTTCTCACTATGATTTCCTTCACCGTTTGATAGCAGTCTGTACATAAGTTAGAAAAACTCATTGGTACGTGGCATGTTGTCCGTACAGATTCGAACCCGGACCTCATGATTGAGAGTCCATACCTCTCGGCAAGGCACCACGAAGCTCTTCTTAGCTCGCTTAGCTTGAATAACACGATAATTATGATATATTTGATTGAAAACAGATTGTAGAAAAGAATTGCTACAAATGCTAAGCGTACTGCGCGTGCTACGTTGCTACGTGAGCTACGGCGTAGCAAGGCAATACGCGGACATTACCCCGTTCATTATTGTAATAATTGCATTCAAACTTTGTTAAGTAATTAAACCAACCAACCAACCAATAAATGAATATGAATATGAATATGAAACTGTTGAGTGAGGACAGTTTTTGTGTTGAGTTATATTTATAATATTACTTGACAAATTATCGACTCTCGCTATCACAGCGTCTAATGCAGTCCAGTCAAACTCAACGACAACGTGTCAATATAAGTTTATTCCGAAAGCGCTAATGCACGCTGCATACAAAAGAAATCTGGTGATAGTTTCGATACTAAACAACTAAAGTCGATGAAATTTTTCAGAAACAATCTAGAAACTAATCTCTATGCTTGTATGAAGTCAGATTTTTGTTAAAATATACAGTATTATTGCTAGGATTAATTTAAAATTTGTATGGAAACCTTTGAGGCACTGTAACTTTAAAACTATACATTTTAACGAAACTCTGACACAACACAGAGAGATAGAGTTTCTAGATTGTTAAAATAGTTATAAAGTTACAGTGCCTCAAAGATTACCATACAAATCTTAAATTAATCCTAGCATTAAAACTGTATATTTTAACAAAAATCTGACTTCATACAAGCATAGAGATTAGCGCGCTCCGAATAATATTTTCTTAATGAATAATAAACGAGGAATTAGAAAGTAGTTTGTTTAGAATCGAGAGCAGAATCGAATTATCAAGGTTTCAACATAGGGTACATTTTTCAAAATATAAAATAATTTGTTTGTATACTTTAAAATTTACTGAGCTCGATGTCAATCCAGCCCACAGGAACACAAGATTCTTAAAATGTATTCATGAGCACGCTAGTGCTTATTTAAGAAATCGTTTATGCATGAAAATTTAAAATGCAATTAACTAATAAGAGAGAGAGAGAGATAATTTCTATTAACAAAATAATGAAATTATTGTTTCAATCCAATTATTTCCGATAAAAATTTGTTGAGGTACTTATATGAGGTTTTGCGCTTATTCATTAACACGCTGTATTATGCGCAGGATCACTGTGGCAAGCGATTGAACAAAATAGCATTTTCACATCTAAAACAAATTCAAACTCCGACAAGCCCCTTTATGTTAATTTCCGTCGGAACTGTGGATGATTGAATTTTTCTCTCGACCGAAGTTTTTAACTTATTTCACGCATAAAAATTAAATCCATTAGCTGCGGATGGTTCTGCGTTTAATTATTATCATCTCTCTCTCTCTCGGTCGTCGACAAACGAGTTCTGTGATTGTGACGTTTTAAACTTATCGGCCGTTACGGACTTCTAAAATTTTGCTATATCCATAGATTCACATTGAAATTGATCTTTAATACAGAGACGGAAAGACTAAATTCTATCGTCAGTTTCAAGATTTATAATGGACATCACTGGGAGTTTTGTTTAATAATCTCGTCCGGTAACAATGATTTAACTTCTGTAGGAAACTATTTTAACTTTTAATAGAATAGCTAAGGATAAATTAACAAGTGAGTTGACTGCGTCAATTTGAACGGCCGTTGCGATGATGTGATAGGGTTTATTTTATTTTTTTATTTTATTTTATTAGACACACCAACGGTACATAGACAAAACAGTTAAAAAAAAAACACTTAAACAGTTTTAGCCCTTGACTATGCACTAATAATAGGTGTGCAACAGCATGCGATTAGTCTGTCATTACAATCTTCAAATATTTTCTAGTTACAGTTTTATACAATTTTAATTATTTCTAGCAACAATCTTAGTTTCAATAATTAGTTACAGTTTTCCAATCTATAAATATTCCTAGACATAATTTCATGATTATACAAAATAAGAGAAAAGCAAGAACAGAAAACCTGTACCTACCGAATACAATACTAAGTTAACTTACTAACCTAGCTTAAGACCAAATGTTACAACATGAGTACCTACAATAAATGATTCTATTCTATTCTAATGTTGAAGTGTAGATTCATTTGAATACTCGAATTCGAATTCAGACCTGAACGCAGCAATTTACTCCTCCAGGACGAAACGGACTCCGCGCAAATGTCCAGTTCATAACCCATTTGGTAGTCGTTATATCTTTTTTGTAGCCTGTAAATTATATTAAAACTACCGACATTTGTCCTCACTCGACTAGGACTGAAAGTAGGGACAACTCGCGAAGATCTGATATTGGTTCTGGGCACAGTGATATTAATATTTCCCAGCAGAGTGGGCTCAGATATTGTACCGTTTACAATCTTGTGCAGGAGCACGATGTCAAGGTAGTCTCGCCTAAGATGCAACGCATTTATTCCAAAATATTTAAGCCTATCCTCGTAGCCAGATCGCCTACCAATACCCTTACTGTTGTGATTTTTGTAAACAAGGAACCTTGTGAATGAGCGCTGAATTTTCTCAAGTCGGTCAATATGACATCGGTAGGAAGGATTCCAGATTTGACTACAGTATTCCAGACGACGAGAGAGGGTTAAATAATATCCATTACATGTGGTGACTGGCTCACTACCCGTCACTAAACAAAGTCTCGGTATTAAAGTAAAACGTGGTTGTTCTAAGTCTTCTGAAAATCTCAAACTACGGGAAATATAGTCGTGAGTAATACGCTAGCCGCTAGGCATGCTATAGAATAGATAAATAATGAATACGTTGGAGGTTGGGACCTACAGCAAGCGAGTCAAACGCGTATTAACGAATCCACATACGCATAGAAATGTCATCTTCATCATGCAGTACCTACTCTTTACGTTGTTAAAAAGTAACAGTTTGTATTCTTCCACCAATAACAAGCTGTTTGTTACCTAAAAATCATGATGCTTATCTCCGTGGCAGATGGCGTGCAGAAGCACCCGCGGCGTGCTACATTTTAAATAGAATGAATGTCGTAAAATTCAGACGGCACAGATGATCAGATCCGATGCGCGTCGACTCTCGACCGCAAGCCGCGACCCGCGATAAGAGCTGGAGCACCGCGCCGCGCTGCCGTCAGTGCGGCCTCTCGCGTATCTGATACCTACCTGCTGTGAATCTGATAGTGCGGCGCGAGCCTGGATGTTTGATCGAGGGCACAGTGGAAAACCGATCCGTGGGAAATTAAAAGCAAACACAGTTTATCATCTTGAAATTTCGCGCTATAATCTAATATCAACTGTTTAGCGAGAGACAAAGGGACAAAACCCCGGGAGCGTGTAATTGCTCTGTGGTTAAACAGTCTTTTGCGCACGACATTATAGTAAGGTTCCCCTTTGAGTGGTGGTCCCCTGTTATCAAAGAGGGGTCCGAAGTGTCTGGTGACTATGTGGAGATGTTGACTTAAGACCCTTACCTACTGTTTAAACACGTCTACTCTAAATAGGTATATGAGCGTATGATCTATCCAACACACATACCGATATACCTATACACGGTGTTTCATAAGTAACAATAAATATTTAACACTCTTAATTGTTTAGACCGTCAAACTGAACAACTTTCTCTATGGGACCAAAATCGAAATAGCGAAAAAAATTTTTTTATATCCCATACATATTTAAGCTCTAGTCGATTTGTAGAGTATGGAACATCAATTTTTTTTTCGCGATTTCGATATTGGTCCCATAGTGAAAGTTGTTCAGTTTGATGGTCTACACCACCCCCTTATAGGTTTATTTGTATTTTTGTAACACCTTGTATAGGGTCCAACTTAATATACTGACACTTTTTTAAGGGGATAATCAGACAATCAAACTGAACAACATTATCTAAGGGACCGACATCAAAATTGCGAAAAAAGAATCATCTGTCACATATATTTGGCTCAAATTGGTTCGTAGTTTTGTATGGAACAGCTGATTTTTTTTCGCGATTTCGATGTTGGTCCCATAGAAAAAGTTGTTCGGTATGATGGTCTGATCATCTTTTTCAAAAAGTATCAGCATATTAAGAAGGACCCTGTACAGGTATAATATTAAATACAATAAGTATTAGAGAATCAAGATTTTGAGAAGTAATTATCAGCATTCTCCGCAGCACACACAAACACGTTTGTAAATTATTTATTCAATAATGAATCACTTAGCCAGGGTACTTTATTAAATATCGGGTGTAACAAATCACCCTTGTAATACTTATGGGGTGTTTCAGACCATAAAACTGAACAACTTTCAGTATCGAGCCAACATCAAGATCGCGAAATAAAAATCAGATGTTTTATACAAAACTGCACTGTATCGATCGACTCGACTAAGATGTATGGGAAATCTGTTTTTTTTTTCATAATTTCAATGTTGACCTCAGTGTGAAAGTTGTTCAGATTGATGTTCATTACTCTCCACATTATATTTCACTTCTACGTCGTATTTTAATTTTGTTAAAATAAGTCCAACAAGTATTTGTATTTAAGTTTCTGCCTTATTCGTACTCGATTGTGGTCTAATTAGGCCATAACACTGCACTGTGTTTGTATATCATTTCATAAATGCCTAAGATAAAAAAAATCGTCAAATCAAGGAGATTGTCGTCACTGCAAGCTTCGAATCACTTTCGTATGCGAGTATTTACCTAGTGGCCCTGGCGAGGTGCCACGGAGCGCTCTCACAAATTACTCTACCCGCAGCCGCGTCCGGAACTCCGGACCGCTTCCCCGGGTCCGGACGCCGGACGCGGTGATAACCCGCGTGGGTCCGGCATTATTGTGCCGTTACGTTTGATATATTTACTGGCGGCACCTAATATTCACAGAAACAGATGTGACACGACCGACCGGCGCGGTCGACGGTCCCCCGCGCGCGCATGCCGCTCACGCCACCGACGACTGTTTATTTTATGAAGAGAGCAACCTTCCTGAAATACAATCTTACAATGTTTAATGTAGCGGTGATTCGAGAGATCCGAGTAGAAATACCGAGGCATCGATAGAGTCGATGTTATCTATCTATCTATAACGTCACGCCTTTTTCCCAACGGGGTAGGCAGAGACCAGAGCGCGCCATCTACTACGATCCTTACAAATCTCTTTTGCTTCATTCACATCCATACATCTCTTCATACATGCCCGTCGGTGAGTCGATGTTAAAGGGATATAAATCGGAGCGTGCTACTTCATACCAACGAAGTCATGTTCAATATGAAAAAATAAAAATTAAGACAATACATTTTTTCAGATATAATCGAGAAATTAATCTCTATGCTTGTATTTTGTCCGATTTTCGATAAAACATACTTACAGTTTCAATAGGATTAATTTAAGATTTGTATGGAAATCTTTCAGGCACTGTAACTTTTAAACAATACATTTTAACAAAAATCTGACACAATACTCGAGCATAGAAATTATTTTATAGATATTAAATTTATTTAGAGTAAAAAATTATATTTAACTAACAATGTATGTGTTACAGTTTTATAGATTGTTTATGAAAAATTGCATTTACTTCAATTGGTTATTAGTATTGGTTGGACTTCGTTTGCATGGAGCGCACCGTTGGTAATATTCCCAGGTCAGGGCATGCGACGCAGCACTTCATACGTGTGACAGCCAATCAGAAGATTAATAACTCACTCTGTCCAGCGCGATACAGTGCGTCACAAGCAAATGGCGATTCCTTAATCGCACTATCAAAGATATCATTCCAACAGCCCGTGGAAGATATTTTCTTTAATCTCCAGATTTACAATTTCAATATAACTCATGTAACAACTAAACCCATTACTTTAGAGATATTTATTACTTGTATGGATAGTATTGTCGGGAACACAGAAACAGGCAAAATCAGACCTTTTAAAAAGCTTTAAGCTAAGCTGCTGCTGCTTTTTTGTAGTGGAGTATTATACCTTATAAGCTAACTTACTCCACTACAAAGTAATTACCTACTAGTTATCTAATACTTAATGACGTAAACCTTAAGTACACAAAGTGATGAATAAACAAGTTATTTGAACTTCATTAATAGAGTAAATGCGTAGGTACCTACTAAACTTCTGCTATTAGAGATACTGCTATAGATATACAATACCTAGGTATAATCACAGAGTAAACGTTATTAAGGCGGGCACGGAGGAGGGACGGGAGTGAGAGCTCATTAATTTATTTTCAAAGGTTTGTTTGGATCTAAAAGTCATCATTTCATAACGTTAAAGTAGACGGAGCCAACAAAAGAGCAGATGGCGGCCTTTGGTAGATTATTCAGCATAATTTCACGGAATAACGAACTCGACTTCTAGAGCAATTTCAATCAAAAACCGAGAAAAATTGCGTGCGGCTTGAAAGAATCAAGAGATCCGAGTCGTTCATTCATTCACTCCCGTCCGTGCGTTCCCTTTCGTTCCGAGTGACCCCCTCACATCACCGCCACACACGCTGACCCAACTCTCTCCGTGCGTATTGATGTGTTATTTACCATGAAGCTAGAACAAAGACTAACAGAAATGGTGTCAAAGAAAAATATACCGTAGTTATAAAACCTAAAGTTCGGTGTCGGAACATACTAGAGAACAAGTGAACATGCCAAAAAATTTTGTCGCGGTCATACAGTATTACTAGCACCCCATTAGAAAGAGATTCAATTCTCTGGTTTGTCTTCCAGCTATGAAACTATTTGAAACACGAGTCCTCAATCCAGTCTTTCTAATAGGTTTTGTATAATTATTAATCTTCGTCTACGTTTCTAAGTCTTACTATATAGTGTTCAATGTAGTTAAACAATTGTTTCAAAATGAATCGGAATCAGTGCCAACACGCGACGATATTATAACAATCCGTGATGTGCGCGGAACTGGGACGACTGGGAGAACACTAAGAAGAGAATAGATTAAATTCCTCGTCTGATCAGATATCAGTTCAGCTGTATAGCTGTTGTATAACAATCACTGTTGGAGGCAGCTCGAGCAATTCGTGTAATCACGAATTACACTTGTTTCTATTAACATATCATGTTAGTCCAGGATGTATATAACATGAGCCGAGCCTCCAAAGGGTCTTACAAACTGTTTATAAGTCGCAAAACTCATGCGTGTGTACTGAGACGGACGTTATATAAAAAAATATATACAGATTTGTTGCCCAACAAGCAGCTTATTAATTAGCTCATAATTATCAGTATGTCCGCGGGGCATGTTATTAATCTCCGTTATTAGTCTGTCATAATTTGAGCAATGTGGATCGCCTTAGAATGGACGAGCTCATTAATTTCTTTCTGCATGTGTCGTGTTACTTGAGATAAGATTCTTTTGCAGCATTTTATCTCAAGTAATCCTAGCTACTTTACCCTTCATTCGATAAAGAGTGTTTAAGATGCTAAAGTGAAACTTTGCTACAACTTTTAGCTTACAATCAATCAATCAATCAATATAATTTATTGCATGAATTACAGGTGAATTATACATAAAATATAACTGTAGAAAGCAGGTGTTCAGCTACAATCAATTGGTGCTCTACTGTAACCCTACCTTAGACAGGCGTACACAATATTCGAATAAAATAGTAATTAAAAGTCACAAATTAATAATTTAAAGTAAACGATGTCAGAGAATGTTATACCTACTGCTTAATTAAAACTAAACAATTTCAAAAAATTAAAATAAAACAAAGTAAAATTTAACTAAAACGACAATGTCAAAAAAGTCACAAAAAATACAGAAATAAATTATTATTTTTTTAAATGTCAACAATATTAGAATTACTTATAGCCCATGTATTCATTAATGCTATAAAAACATTTTTCAGACAGCCATGCTCTTAATGTCCTTTTAAACTTGTTAAAATTGTATGTCTTGAATGTGTCAGGAAGATTATTAAATATTTTTATACACATAAAGTAACAATTTTTTCTCACAATTGTCAGTTTCTTAGGTGGCTGATATAGTTTATGTTCGTATTGGGCTCGAACAGGATTCCTACGAAAACGGTCCTTGACTTGCTCAAATAGATCCCCGTATTTATAAACAAACAAACAAACATTCATTATATAAATGCTTGGCAGAGTGAGTATTTTATGTTGTTTGAAAAAGGGCCGACAGGATTCAATTCGGGGGAGTCCAAAAATTGCCCTGATGCAACGCTTTTGTTTTAAGAAAGCCTTATCTAAATCCGTTGAGTTGCCCCATATCAACATTCCGTAACTCAACACCGAATGAATGTACCCGTAATGAGCTGTAATAGCTGCTTTTCTGGACAAAATTTGACTTATTCGCCTTAAGGCATATACAAACTTATTAACTTTCGTGCAAATGTTGTTTATATGGTTTTTCCAGTTACAACATTTATCTATCTCTATTCCTAGAAATCGAATATGGGAGACCTCTTCTATTTGTTCTCCATTAAATTGTATATTCAATGTATGAGACCCGCCTTGGTAAGTTTGTAATTGTAGCAATGTTTCTGGTCACCCCAAAAGGGATGCTCTTAAGACTTACTACTAGAAGGTTGTCCAACACAGCTTCCAGCTTCTAACTCAGGGTCAACACTCGAGAACCATTATCCCTCATCGGGTATCAGTTCAACGAGCTGCTTGCATACACCCCCCCCCCCCTCTCCCCTCTCCACTTCCACAATCAACTACTCTATTCAAGGTTTACTTTATTTTCATCTTCGCTAAGTATTTAACTAGTTTCTCAACTACATTATGTTTAAACAGAACGGCTTCCAAAAGAAATACTGTAAGTATTGTATCTTTGTAAATGTTCCTTAGTGAAAGTTGTTCAGTTTCATTGTCTGAATAAACCCTTAAATTTTTGTAGTAATTAAAAACTAGTGGTGCATTCATATGACAGTAACAACTTCACAATACACTGTAGTGCGCGGGATCGAGCTAGTTTATAATATCAACCGACGCGACGGTAAACTCAGACAACAGATCAGATTAGCGGCCGCCTGTCGAGACAATAAACACTTTGTGATCGGTCGGTGTGCGCCACTCTACGTTGTCACCTCCGCAGTTATCTGATACTGTAGGGTCCTACGACGTCACACGAACTACTGCACCGACTGGGAGTGGGACGCACGCTCTGATCGTCAAGTGACCATTACTTTGATGGCACTCGTCCTACTGTTCTGTGACTCTAATATGTACAGTCAGCATCAGGGAAACCTGACCCCTCTATCTTAATCTTTATAAGCGCAAGGGGGTTCGATTTCTCTGATGCTGACCGTATTAGATACTAACTAGTTACTTTTTAGTGGATGTAGTCTGAGTGTAGGAGGCTAATATATGCGACGGATGTGAGCATGCATACAACAAAGTGCTGATCTGTGATCGAAGCCGAGTAAAGGAATATATTTTCCATCAACTTAACCATTCGAAATCAAAATAAAGTGTAACAATATAAGTTGCTTTTGATACAATGAGAAGAGTAAGATCTTTTGAACTGAGGCTTACGAAGAGCTGAAGGTCCCGATTAAACTGATTATAACTTTAAGAGTTGACTGGCGCTGCCTAAGAATAATAACTTTAACGTAAGGTGCACTTGAGTCCCTGAGCTAGAGCAGATATTTAGTGAAGTTCTTCTGAAGCAGCATTGACTGTATTGAATTCAAATAAAGGCTTAATTATGCTTTTTTAAGGGGATGATCAGACCATCAAACTGAAAATTTATCTCTAGAGGACCAACATCGAATTCGTGAAAAAAAACAGCTGTCCTGGCTCTGGGCTCGAGTAGGTTTGCAGTTTTGTATGGAAGAGCTGATTTTTTTATCGCGATGTCGTTATTGATCCCATAGAGAAAGTTGGTCAGTTTGATGGTCTGATCATCCCCTTAAAAAAGTGTCAACATATGAAGGAGGACCCTATATAAATTTTCGCACTTTAAATTTTCCTTTTGATTATAATTAACTTGGACGGTTTATAAATTACATTGCACTTTATCCTCTTAGTAAATAACATTAACAAAGGTATTTAATAAATAGTATTAGTGCGGCACGCTGACGCTGCAGTGCGTCACAGCTCCGTGCGTCGCTCCATTACCTCCATTACTGAAACATTAGCCGCCGCCTGCGGTCCGTCCGAGACAGCCTCGCTCCACTACGAGCCCGGTACATCGCTCCTCTGCCATCTGTACCGACGATCGTGAGCACCCGCCAGCGGCGCGGAGTGGAGTGAACTTTAGGTAATCACGCGACATTCACTAACGATTCTGGGCTTTCAAGTCTTATGTTATTACCTGTTGAAAGGTATCTGCTGTCGCTAAATAACCACAAATATTGTACTAAAATAATAATTAAAGCTTTATGTCAGGAGCACAACCACAATAATAATGTTTTTAATAAATATGTAATTAGAGCAAGGTTGCCGCAGCACTTCGCAAATAATACTCTTTAAAGCCACAAATGTAATGCAGTAGTCTTAACATTGTTGTTAGTATTAACATAATCATAAGCAGACATGGGTCGGGAGCCACTCAATCCTACATTATTTTTGGTTCCATTGTGTTCAGTTCTTTCAGTATTATGTCTATTCACTTCACAGTACGCAGTTTAACATATCAGTGAGTGTGATGTCATGTAACGCTCTTAACAATCTAGACTTAAGTACATAGTCTGTGTGAAGGATTTAGGCAGTAGAATGGTCGGAAATAAGTCGCTTCGCCTCGCTTCGTCTCGCCTCGTCTGATGGAATGTAATTCTTTCCTATTAAATAAAATACGACCGTCACCTTAGACGTTTATTGAAGGCTAATCATAAACAACAATGTCAACTACGAACTCAAAGAAGATCCAAACACTACAGTCCTCCCTCCTAAACCACAATAATACTACAATATCAAATACACTTAAAATCTATAATTTGGAGGGTTTAAAATGCGGCACTGCCGTATCGGTCGAGCGGGCCGGGGCGGTGACGGGGTTGGCAGAAGTCCTGTTGGTGATGGCGGAAGCCCTGTTGGTGATGGCGGAAGCCTTGTTGGTGATGGCGGAGAATTCGGAACTCCTCCTCCGTCCGTACCTGCCAAAGGAGCCCTCAAGCCGATGGGATCCCCTCCTGCCACGGAACGCAAGGTTCCTCTCTCCCCAACTACTTGAGGATCCGGGCAGACTGAGGAACTTCTATGTCGCCGTCTCAACTGGTCAATATGCCTATGCGATTCTCTACCCACGGAATCCCTAACCTCATAATCAGTTTCACCAACCCGTCGTGTAACGTGCCCAGGCAACCACTTATCAGAACCCAGATATTGGCGCAACCATACCTCTTCTCCGGGCATCAAAACGCGGGAACCTTTGGGTCCACTATCTTTCTGCTTATTTTGTATCTCCTTGACCTTATTCTCCCGGTCAGGTTTCAAGAGATCTAATTTAGTTCGTAATCTTCTACCAAGCATCAGGGCCGCCGGACTCTCGCCTGTTGTGCCGTGCTCCGTGTTACGATAGTGCAACAAAAAGGTATTTAAGAACAAATTTATATCCTGGCCTTCCCGAACACCCTTTTTAATCGCCTTTTTAATCGTGCGCACCACATTTTCCGCTGCCCCGTTAGATGCGGGGTGATATGGAGCCGAAAAAGTATGATTGATCCCCAACCCTGACACGAACCCTAAAAACTCTTTACTAGTGAATGGCGGTCCATTATCAGAGACCAACTGCTTAGGAATCCCCCACCTGGCAAAAAGTTCACTTAATCGGTTAATACTATAGCTAGCGGCCGTACTAGGTACTTGAAAAACCTCCAACCACTTCGTTCTGGCATCGACAACCACAAGGAATAGTTTATTAAAAATGGGACCCAGGAAATCAACATGGATCCGTGACCAGGGGCGGCCTGGCCACGGCCACGGGTTGACCGCATGCCGGTGAGGCGCGTCCGCCTCCACTGCGCACACCGCACACTCGCGACACATCGTCTCCACCGCCTCGTCCACGCCAGGCCACCACACATAACTGCGAGCGATTGCTTTGGTTTTCACTATGCCCATATGCGGCTCGTGGAGCACCTCCAGAACCTTCCTCCTACAAGCATCAGGAATAACCACCCGATGTCCCCACATTATGCACCCCAACTCTTCATACAATTCATTGCGTCGGTTAAAAAACGGTTGCAGAGATTTAATCTCATTATCAAGCGGCCAACCATCCCTAATGTATAATAAAACTCGTCCCAAAATGGGATCTTTCATAGTTTGTTTTTTGACTTCTTGATAATCTATTAGCAAATCATCCTGTGCAAAATGCAAGTACGTCTGCTCGGGCACCTTTACCTGCGATGTAGGAGCGCCTGGTACCGGTAAACGTGATAAGGCGTCTGCGCCATTCAGTTTCGTGTTTATGTACTCAATATCATATGAATACGCCGACAGTATAACAGCCCAGCGCTGCAGGCGGCTCGCTGCCATCGCCGGTATGCCGAGTTTCGGACCAAAAATGCTCACTAGAGGTTTGTGATCCGTGCGCAGTGTGAAACGTCTGCCATACAGATACTGATGCAGTTTCCGTAAACAGAACACAATCGCCAGTGCCTCCCGATCAATCTGAGAATAATGCCTCTCCGCCTCACTAAGTGCGCGCGATACATATACCACAGGCCGCTCCCGACCTCCCGCGCCCGTCTGTGTGAGCACCCCACCGATGCCGCGCGAGCTCGCATCGCATGTCAGTGTCAGAGGCTTGTTCTGATCGTAGTGCGTTAACACTTCCGTACTCGTTAGCACTGATTTCACCTTTTTAAAAGCCGCCTCGCAACCTTGGTCCCACTTCCAAGTCACCTTTTTTTTTAGTAAATCATAAAGCGGAGCTAGAATAGTACTCAGACCCTTCACAAATTTTGCGTAAAAGTTGACTAGACCTATAAAAGATCGCAGCTCTGATACGTCTTTGGGCCGTGGGATTTTTGAAACGGCTTCGATTTTATCAGGATCGGCTTTGACCCCTCCCTTGGAAATGATAAAGCCTAAATACTTTACTTCCTCCATCATAAAGGAACATTTGCATCTCTTTAGTTTCATTCCGTTAGCCTGCACGCGATTGAAAACTTTTTCTAATGTGGCTAAATGCTCCTTCTTATCCAAAGACCCAATAATTATGTCGTCCAAAAAGACTTCCACATTCGGAATATCATTAAATAAATTGGACATGATCCTCTGGAAAATTCCCGGGCTCGATGCCAGACCGAACACTAGCCTGTTGTACTTAAACAACCCCCTATGGGTATTAATGACCGTCAAACCATTCGAATCATCTAGTTCAATTTGATTATAAGCCTGCGTTAAATCAATTTTCGAAAATATTTTTGCACCATTCAGGTTTACCAAAATGTCGTCAATCCGCGGCAGAGGAAACCTATCGACCAGTAAGACGGGATTCAAAGTAACCTTATAATCTGCACAGAGCCTCAGCCCTCCGTCCGCCTTACGCACCGGTACCAGCGGGGTAGCCCAGTCCGAGGACTCCACCGGCTCGATGACTCCGTCTCGTAGCATGTTGTCGAGCTCCTGGTCCACGCGCTCGCGCAGCGCGTACGGCAGCGGCCGTGCGCGACAGAATACGGGCGCCGCACCCTCCCGCACCCGTAGCGTCGCCTTGCCCCCCGTGAACCGACCCAGCCCGTTCGAGAACAATTCTTTATATCTGTCCAACAAAACATCCAACTCATTATCAACTGCCTTATTACTAGAGCAATTCATGTCCAAGCTATTTACAAATGTTGGAATCCTTATCTTTAATTCCGATAACCACTGTCGTCCGAGCAGTGATGTCGTTCCCCCGTCGATAACATACAGTTCCAGCTTTTTAACCATATCCCCGTATCTCACTACCGGTCTTATAACACCCACCGGTTTAACCCGGCTACCGTCATAGAATTTCAAAACCAAATCGGTATCCTCAAGCCGTCTATTCTTACAAAACTTATTGTAAGTTCCCTTGCTGATGCAAGATACCGCTGACCCAGTATCCACCTCCATCTTTATCTTACTACTATCAATATTTAATGATAAGCTTACCGGCTTATAGCCATTAAAACAAAGGTGGTTTATCTCCTCCGATTCCAGTTCGCTTACATCGGAGCGCGAGTCGTCCGCACTCTCCGACTCCGGCGCCTCCGCATGATGTACAGGCCGGCCGTGGCCACTGCGCCCGGCTCCGCCGCCACTACCTCGTTGCTTAGGGCACACCCGGCGTAGATGCCCCCTTTGACCACACTTGCTACAAGTGAATCTCTTGTAACGGCACGCATCGCGTCCGTGATCCCGGCCTCCACACCCGCTGCAGCACTGCGCACCCTCGCGGTGCTGCTCCGAGCCGCCCCGCTGCAGGCCGCGCCGGGCCGTCTCCGCTCGTGCTGACACCGCATGCACCGCGCCTGGCTCGCCGCCCGCGCTGGCGCCGGCACCGTCCGGCTGCTCCACCGCGGCCGCGTCCCGCTCAGCCGCCTCTAGCGCACATGCGATTTTAATCGCACTCGCGTACTTAAGCTCCTCCTCGGCGAATAAACGCTGCCTGATGACGTCACTCTGTAACCCGCAGACCATCTGATCGCGTAAATTGTCTTCTAACACCGAACCAAACTCACAATGCTTAGCGAGCTTCTTGAGTTCCGTCAAATACTGAGATATTGTCTCGCCAGTTAGTTGACGCCTCTGCCGAAACTGGTACCTCTCCGCCATGAACGAAGGCTTAGGCTGAAGATATTCCCGCAGTATATTTACAACCTCCGCATACGTCTTCTCCGAGGGTTTGATGGGGCTGGTCAGATTACTCAATAGTTCGTAAGCGCTGTCACCCATACCGGCAATTAACATCGGCAAACGCATTTGATCCGTAACGGCATTTACTTTAAAAAGCATTTCTAACCGCTCAACGTATAGCGTCCAGTCCCCCGATTTCACATCGAACTCACCCATCTTCCCGACCGACATCTCGCCGACCAAATCAAAATTATCCTTTATTATTTAGCTTTGCACGCACCAGATAGCAATAATTTCCGTTATATTTCCATTATTTCTTTATTATTTTTATCCTCGTTCGCTATTTATTAAATAAAATACGACCGTCACCTTAGACGTTTATTGAAGGCTAATCATAAACAACAATGTCAACTACGAACTCAAAGAAGATCCAAACACTACATTTCCTAATTAATAAAGTGAAAGGAGCTGCTGACTGGGTAAAAGGAGATTAACGTCGCGGGGTGTTTGCACAAGCGCCTCTAACAGCTTGGAAACGTTTTTACTAAAAGAAAGCTTTTTTAATTTTAAGAAGAAACTCGCGTTTATTTGAGAGCGCGCTCTGAGTCTAAGGCCCGGATTACATTATGCCACTAAACAGCTACGTTGTTGTGCAGTTTGTGAACTAAATTCACAAACACAATCGTGTCGAGTGTGCCACGTTCTTTGTGCTCAACGCTCAGAGGAGCAGTAGCACTTGAACGAGACCTGGTAATAGTCGCCTTTATAGACTACTTTACTTAATCTAACTACCTACTTCAAATAATTTAAGCTCAATTTCCAGTCCAGCTGGGAGAGCAGGAGAAGCGTCATTCCGACGACACGAACGTTGCCTCCGACGTTGAATTTCGGAAAACAAGTCCGGTCAAATAAACACGTTTTTATTCGTGCTCAGATAGTTCTTTGAGGTGGCAATAAAACGAGGTTACGAGTGGCGGAAACGACGAGAATGAATCTGGAGGAATCAAGAGAAAAACGTATGTCGGGTTTGCCAACATGCAGGATAAATAAAACATTTATAACATTAAACATGAATGAGCGGATTACACTTATGATTGCTAGAGTGTTACATAAATATGTAGTCGGTATACTTGTATGAGTAGAACGTGAGAGCTTATATGTAGGTAGTTAGTTTCATAGCGGTAGAGTATCGGGTTGTAGTAACTACGCGGCGACAGACCCTCCTACCCCTTTCATTCATCGGGTGCACATCGCGCGACACAGTATCGCTATTGTGTCGCGCGATGTGCACTTAGTGATATAAAAGGTGAGTTATCTTATAAAGAAAACTAATATGGCGTAATATTAGTATGCTTGTTATGTAACGAAAGTAGGTAATAAAATATGACCATATAGTTCTATCCTCGCGCCCTTGTGGGTCGATAGGGCAGAATAATTCAGCGCCTCACGGGATTCTATTACCAGCTAAATTATACAACTGCTAAAGAGCCTTCCTTTTATTAGGGGTCGTTGCAATATGTCATCTTCTTCTATTCATATCTCTTAGCCGTCATTTTAACATATCATCTTTCAAACAATCCACCCATCTTTTACTGTCTTCCTTTCCTCATCCAGCCATCTATATTTATAATAATTCTTGTAATATGACACTCGTTTCTCCAGGTCATTATGAAGGTATGAAAGATATTTCTGAAACAATACTGATACGGTATCGGCACGCGTTTCCTGAACCGAATCAATGGTTTTCAAATGTTTATCTATTTTGGGAATAAGGAACTTGCTCATCCATGCAAATTTTTGTCTAAAGTGGCGTCGTTGTACAGTTTGGTGTACACCTGAATATGTGTTTCTTGAATTACTTGTTCGAGAACTACGCAAAAATTACTCATAGATTTTCATGCAGTTTTAATTCTAGGACTTATTCTAAAAACTGCGAAACTAATTAACTCTGAAACGTACAAGATGGGATCAATCGTACCCGCTAGGAAGTCGCAGATAGTTAGTGGGCATAAAGGACACCCCACAAAGACGCGCAGGTTACAAAGTAACGGAAAATTAGTGACATCACTGCCACGTCCGATAATGAGCCGCCGGAACTAAACTCTGCCCTACTGACGTCCCGCTCACTAAATGGTCGAGTTGTGCACGTGCAAGCGTGAGGGGGAGTCGAATTAGTCAAGAGGGAAACTATTCTGCCCGCCAAATCATAAACGCAGTAACGACCAATTTCACTGTTTCGAGAAATAAGCCCTCAAAGTTTTGACTGAATTTTATATCGTCTCGACTAACTATAAAGCTTTTTTTCGCAAGTAAGTACTTTTTTAGGTAAAACCAACCTCACAGATTCCAAATTTATCACAATATTTTGATTAACTTTAGACAGTTCGTGTAAAATTAAAAAAATGTGGTTACTGCCTATCGACAATTTGTTTTTTTAGTAGGCGTTACAAGCCATAAACGCAGTGGGGTTGTTACTTACTGCGTTTATGCGTACCATTTACTGTAATAATTACAATTATAATTACAATTACCTGTAATAATTTCAGGTAAGTTTTGTGTAAGACCGGAGAGCGCCCGTACCGCCCGCGCCGCGCGCCCGTCCCTCGTCCTCGTGATCCTCGTCCAGCCACAGAATAATAACTAGTAACTAGCGTTACAGAAGCTGAAGAAGAAATGGTTTTCAAAGAAATATGTACTCAATCTGATAAACAATATGATTTAATTTAGCTCGCGTTCCAGCCGAGCACGTGTTCATTTACATACCTACCAAATTTTTTTGAGGGAATATGGGCCTTAATTCACTGGACTACGGTTCATAATAAGTTATACGTGGTTATACGTATTAAAAGAGTTTATTGCGGCAGCCTACTAGATTGGCCCTTGCGCAATGGCCGCCGCCTGTAGGTACCTACACGCGGAGTGACACAGGCCTGGTCCAGCGCGACCGCGCCGTGAGCGGCCGCCGGCGTGCAGCGGCTTGACTCAGTGACGTCACTCAGTCGTTTACACCCACACAGCCGCCTAGTGAGAGAACACCTGCTATAAGTATAGTTGTAAAAGATTACTCATTATTATTACATACATGAATCAAGCAGTGACTCTGATTCAATACCCGTGCTGCGTGACACACAATAAACTAATCTTCTTTTCTTGTGCACGCGTGTTTTATGACCCAACTAAGGGAATGGGTTTATTTTACAGTACCTACTATATCAATCTAACTCAATTTCGTACTGCATAATTTCATCCAAAAACCTTTAATATTTAAGAATGAACTTGAAGTATATTTGATTGGTTTGATTGATTGAACTTTGCTGCGATACTTGGTGCTACAAATGCACGCTTGAACATATTGTTAATAGTTGCTATGTTACTGATCACCCGTTGGGGTATTAAGGTCATGTGTTTCAGTACGTAATACCACAGAGTACTGTAATTACTATCGTATTTAATACCATGGAGATGACACAATACTATCTGCTGGAATCAGGCATTCTTAAACGAACCCAGCGAGATGACTGCTCAGGGGCTCCTAAGAGTGTATGCAATCGCATGGATTGAGCATTTGTAGCAATCTCAACTATGTGGGCTCAGTGCACATACTGTTTGACCAGTGTGTGGTGTGCTAAACATAGGGACATTCCTAATCAAACTATTATTGTAATCTTTAATCAGTATAATATGTCTCGCTACTGTTGAGTTGTTGACTACAACGAAAGGTAGACAGGTCGTGAGTAAGTGTGTGTGTATGTGTGGTAATTATGTTCTATTTATTAATTTATTAATTTTATTAATTTTATTTTATTTATTTTATTTATTTTATTTATTTTTTTTATTTTTTTTTTTTTTTTTTTTTTTTTTATTTTTTTTATTTTATTTATTTTATTTATTTTATTTATTTTATTTATTTTATTTATTTTATTTATTTTATTCATTTTATTTATTTTATTTATTTTATTCATTTTATTTATTTTATTTATTTTATTTATTTTATAAACCAACAGCAATATAATACAGTAGTCACAAGAGTAGATACATTCTAGATACATATTATCGATGGTTTCCCCAAATAAAAAATCTGCTGAACTGTGCGTAGGTATTAAATTGCTCTTATTCTGGCTCCATCGCTGACCTAGCCGTCGGTGTTCCGGGACCGATTGACTGTTATACCTGATGGCCACTTACAGTCCCACGACGACGCAATGCAATGAAAAAATATGATAATGCTTTGCAAATCAAATCAATTCTAGAAAATTGGTTTTATAACTTTGTCTATCATCTTGTCTAAAAGAAGTTCTTGAAGTATTAAGATTCAAGTCGCTTGTGAACTGACATCATTTGTAAAGTCACTCCGGAATATCATTCGTTTTATCTTTTTAGACATTATTCAAAAGCACGACCGTCCTCTCGAGCTCCACCACGATTAGGGAATTAAAAATATAAAACGTTTCGTGAGGTCGAGACCGTCATGTCCAAGCTGAGAATGTGTATACAAGAGTCAGTTCATGACTCCTTCTATTACTGTAGCCTTGGATAAGTTTATATGTCAATATAGACAGTCGAAGCTATGAAAGCGTCGAAAAAAATAGAGAATACACAACCAACGCACGCACCACGCACACCAACCTACGAAAGTGGGCCCCTTTTGTTTTATACGGTAGAAGCGTGAGGCTCATTCTAAACATACAGGCTTAGATTATCAAGATAGACAGTCAAAGCTACGAAAGCGTCGAAAAAAATAGGAACCAGTACTGGTTCCATAACCCTATACATATACACGCACACATACATAATTAGTATGGCGCCTCACGCACACCAACCTAAGAAAGTTAGCCCCTTTTCTTTTATACGGAACAAGTGTGAGGCTCATTCTAGACATATACTTTTTCTAAGCATACAGGATAAATTTTATATCACTGCGGATAACTTCAGCGTGTATTCTATTCATCAAACTGAACAACTTTTACTGTGGAGACAACATCTAAATCGCGAATAAAAACAGCTGTTACATACCGTCGGTCCAATCGTAAACTAGCCAATCTGAAAATTCCTAACTGTTGGGGAGACTCAATTAAAATTTTGGGGAGATTAAATTAATTAAGTACTGTAAAGCAAGTTTTTCACGTAGATATTCAAAAAAATCTGTGTATTGGTCCTAGATAATTGTCTTTCTGGTCACACTTTAAAAACAACTGATATACTTGCATAGTTGTCTAATGTGTAATGACTATCTCACGTAGATAGGCGAAAAGAATAATAGCAATATCTTCTCAATTATTGAGGTTACACATACGATACTTTGCCACCACTTGAATCGAAATGAAACATAAATTTTGATATAGTAAAGTCGAAAATGCCAAAATGACAGATTGGCTAGTTTACTATTGGACCGACGATACATTTGAGCCGAATAGCTGAGACGTGATAAGATGAATCAGTGTCTCTAGTTAGTTAATATCTTTGTCACCTCGAGACATCGCTAACGCGGCGCGAGGCGCGAGGCGCGAGGTGACGTGGCGTGACAGTGGTGGGACGTGACGTGACGTAAGTGACGTCGTCATTTATCAGCGTCGCAACTCGCGAGTCGCGTCGCGTCGTGTCGCGGACGACGTGAAGCGTGAGATTAGGCAGGAGGGCAGTAGGGCGCGCGGCGTAAGTTAGTTGCTGAAGATAACAGCTTGTTGGTTCATTCAATTCCACTCTTTTGTTAGATTCACTTGTAAATACAACACTTACCCACAGATTAGACAGTCCTAGTAGAAGCTACATATTCTGTACTAGACGATAATTATAATGATATGGAATAAAGAATGACGAAGCTTGTCGTGGGTTTTGTATACATTCTATTGGATGAGGCAAGTTACCAATTTTGAAATTAATTTTTATGTGATGTGTGAGTTTTATAATGCATTTGTTTTTGTTGATATTTTGTTTCTAATTAATTAATATTTCCTTGTTCAATAAAGAATCACAACACTGTATTAGTTAGTGTGACGTGTGTTTCTATCAGAAAAACCACATCTAGTTTCTTAAATGTTTTATCTTTTCTTTGTATTTATTCTATAACACCCTACAATTATTCCTACTCATTAAAAAAAGTACAAATTGAATAATAAAAAGGTAAAAGAAAAACTGAGGGAGTCGTTATCTAGATGTGTGCCCAAATGGGGTGATGGAAGTGCGTGAAGCCATGCGCCAGATTCTACTTGTGATGCGGCTCTTAAGCGAGCAAGATTGTATTTTGTTTTATGTTGCTTTAGACCATAATGGCTATGTCAGCCCCAATACTTACTTGCTATCACTTATCCTTCATGACTGAAATGATTTCTCTCACACTTGCCTTCTAATCATAGGAGTGGACTGTTAAATCACGTTCTATAGCTAGGTACCTACGAGTATAGTAAACAATCAGAAGGTAATGGAGCGTGAGAGGCGGCGGGAAGGAAGGCAAGACGCAACGTGCGGGGAGCGGGGAGCGGGGCGCGGCGGTACTTACATGGTTCCCGTATTAAATGTACCAATAAATTATGAGACATTACGCGCCGATGGGAAGGGGGGGGAGGAAAGTGGGGGCGTGTCGAGCGTCGAAATCACGCCAGAGAGCGAACTGATATGTATTTAATTTAATTAGATCAGCATCGAGTAGGTTCTCAGCTTAGAACAGATATAAATCTCTTTACCTCGGAAACTTCAGTTGGTCACATCACATTATCACAAGGGAAAAAAATGATGAGATTAGGTTGTGGATTTTATTCATGTATATATAGGTTCTTAATATGTTGACGGTTTTAGGGATGAGATCAGACCATCAAACTGAACAACTTTTTTCCTGTCCAATTTATAAATCGCGAAAAAAACAGCTATTTCATACAAATCTCTAAGGCTACTCAACCCAAATGTATGGGAAAGATGAAACTTATTTTGCGATTTCGATGTTCGTCCCATGTATATATATGTATTTAACTATGTGGCAACATATCGGTATCAACAGAGTGCAGCACCGAGCGGTACCTAATCAACCAGCCGGCCGGCGCAGACTGTGAATGTGGCTATCTACCACATAACAGCTCACCGCAACGCTCCTAGGTATATCCGCTACACTACGCACTACACGGTGCCGCGCCGGCGCCGGTGCCGGTGCGGTCTCATTATATATATCCCTTACTCAATTCAACAAGCATGTTGCCGTATTAATCACGCGAAGAAAGATAATTCTTTGCTTTGAATGGTACGAGTACATTTGCAACATAAAAGAAAATACAAAGCCGTTGGTTCCGGTTACTGTCTAAAACCAAGTCAGGTGCCGTAAGGCGATTTGAAAAATCTGATATCAGGGCTTGCTGCCCACACGGTAAGAAGAAAAATTCACGCAAGTATACTAATTTTAATTGCAGTTAATGAAAAAGAGAAATTAAATGCATAAAAGCTTACTTCATTCTTACGCACGACTGAAGCGTTTTCATGGTAGACTCCACAATACAAACTCCATATTACGAACTTTGATAAAGTACAGATATGTCTAGATAGCAGCTCACGCTTCTACCATATAAAACAAATGTGGTGAAACTATTGCATTTAATACCATCTTATAATAGCAACCGTGCCAAAAGTGTATTAACCTACCTAGAAAATGACCTACTCATAAAAAGTCTTGACAAGAAAATTACAACGTTCTAAAATTACGTTCATAGAATGATACCTAGTTCGTCATAATGAACTTTCTTATGTTGTTGTGCGTGAGGCGTCATACAAGAGTTAGCTGATATTTTTGTCGACGCGTTCGCGTTCGCTTCGGCTGTCAATCATGACATTCATTCATTTATTCATGAACTTATTAGAATTGTATTCGAAATAACACACACATACTCAACTCTTCGACAGTAACTTATCAAAGGTAACGAAGTTGTATTTGACAATAATTTATCTGTTCAATACAGAGCGGCCGCCGCCAGCTCGGCTCGATCGTGCGCGAGTGAAGTGAGCCTTCTGCGTGCTCTGTACTTACTTATTTAGTGGTTCAGTAACGTTTTCAAAGAGTTGCAGATGAAAGGGAATGTGAATCAGCGGGCGCGGGCGCGGGCGCTAGGCGGCGAGTTGCGAGTTGCGACCCACGGAGTTGTGTTGTGCGGGAGGGGGAGGGGGAGGGGGGAGGGGGGAGGGGGAGGGGCGCGGGGAGCGTCTCACAAAGCGACGGCGAAAACTTTTGTGCCTCTCATTACTGGCTTTGTGGCAAGTTTGTGATTTTTACGTATGTGTGTATAATACTTATGTAAAGTTATAAATAAATAGGAACTGCCAATGAACAAGTTAGTTACATAATAAATTGGAAAAATCAGAGTCCCAACGTACTTGATGTGTGACGACTCATCCACTATTTATAATTTAGTCGTAATTGATACAATGTTTGATAAATTCAACTACGCTTGCTTGCTGCATTTCATCTAATCTGGTTTTATAAGCAAAAAACTTTTCACGGGACAATAAACGATCTATGTACCTTCGTACCTTCTACCTTCTATACGGTACCTTCTATAGACCGAAGATTTTGATTTGATTTATCAGACGCAAACTACACCAAAAGTTATTTTAAAATATAATCGTACATAGGTGTCATAAATCATCCGTGAAATATTGTTTAGTACGTTTAATCACAGAGTACTGTAATTAATTACCTACTACGTTTAATAAATGGTCAATGATTCGTCATAGATTAAGTGATATTAGAAGAATCGTGAGTCGAATTAAAAAATGATTTAGAGAATCCGAAAAAATCTGAGACATCACACGAGAAGATAAACCTCTCGCTAGTTTATAACAAAGTGCGTACGGAGCGCAACACTCGCAGTAAATAATGTGACCTGACCTTTACTTCACTACAGTCCTCAGCGGGGCGCCGTTTCCTTGTGAACAAAGCTATGTGTATGTGCACAACTAGGTATATGCTTCTCGTGATTTATTGTCATTGTAACATTTTAGTCCCCTTATCTCGTCCATCCCCTCCCCTCCCCGCCCCTCCCCGACACTCTGCTGGCTCGGCACTCGTGTTGCCATAAAAATGAAAGTGTTTCAGTAGTGTTGTTCAACTTGCAACTAAATATACCGATAGAGCGTCACTTTTACGGTTGTTGATGGGATGCTAGGTGTTCTCCTTTTATCGTGTTTTATTGCTACGTGATCAAAAGAGATAGATATAACAGTCGGAGTGCAGTGGGAATGAGAGAAGACATAGTATTATTATTTGCAAGTAAATCTCTTCCAGTTTCCAAAACAGTGAAGGGGGGCGATGTTGATCATTGAATCGTACAACTTTAGCAATTTATTTTGAACTCGAACTGTTACCGAGGTGTTTGATTTGTTGTTTTATTTACCATTTTGTTAATAAATACCTGATCTTATTTTTTATTGATAAATATTCAGGCAAGAGATAAGAGCGGTGGTACGGTCCACACAATATGCTCCAGCACAACAGTATAATGCGACTGCGCCACTGCTACCAGCATTTTAAGGAACTAGTGTTTACCCGCAACTTCGTCCGTACAAATTATATTTCAGATTTTAAGTCAGATCATAAGCTATCAAACAAAAAAAGTTTCATCAAAATCGGTTCAGTAGTTTTTGCGTGATGCGCGAACAAACAAACAAACACACAAACAAACAGAAAAATTTTCTAAAAAAGGTTGATTTCGAGTCAGGGATACCTAAAAACCATATCGTAATCTTTTTTTTGTAAATATCTTCAATGTACAGACACACTTCAGTTACAGTTTTATAACAGTTTAGATGTAACAAAACACCCTAGAATTATATTGTTTTTGGTTTTATCCATCAAACTGAAAATATTCAACCAGGAGAAACCGTCAAAAAAGAATCTGCTGTTCCATACTTGCTGATTGTTTTCGTCAAAATTTCTATATTGACTCCACAGCTGAATCTTTCAAGCCTATGTTGGTGAAAAGAGTAATTTTCCCTGCATGCGAATCCCACAGACTTGTAACTAACTCTTGTGGATTGTATCGCGCACGCACGCACGACGCGACGCGACGCACGGTCGCATGCACGCGTCATCTCCCAGTGCATTTGCATCCAGAACACAATTATAACGTAGTTGTCTGCATCACAAGTATGATCGTAAAACTACCAACGCTTTATTATGTACTCGTTAAATGCAGGTATATAGACATACAGGCATCCATGAATGTATTTTAATGAGAATTTATAATTTAATTGTGTGTGTAGGTACAGTGAGAAAGAGGACATTGACTATTTTAATATTCAATCCGCAAAAGAATTTCGATTCGTAAATGTAACATTTTTAGCAAAAATAACGTATACAGGGTGGACAAAACACCCTAGTAATACGTAGGGGGTGCTTCAGATCATCAAACTGAACAACTTGCACTATGGAGCAAACTTCGAAATCGCGAAAACAATATCTGCTGTTCCATAAAAACTGCAGTAACGACTCGACTAAAAAGTACCTATAGGACAACATATTTTTTTTAATGTTTCTCAATGTTAGCTCCTAGTGAAAGTTGTTCAGTTTGATGGTCGAAACCACCCCCTTAAGTATTACTAGGATGTTTTGTTACATTCTGTACATGGTGTACCTACACAGGGTCCTTCTTAATATGCTGACTCTTTTTTTAGGGGTTGATCAGACCATCAAACTGAACAACTTTCTCTATGGGACAAACATCCAAATCGCGTTAAAAAAAATCAGGTGTTCCATACATTTGGCTCAAACAGGTTAGCGGTTGTGTATGGAACAGATGATTGTTTTTAGCGATTTCAAAGTTAGTGTCATGGAGAAAGTGGTTCAGTTTGATGGTCTGATCATCCCCTTAAAAATATGCATATAGGTAATGTGTCTCAATAGAATGTAGTGTAATGAGTATTGTAAATGTACTGTATATTATAGAATGTAACGAACCACACGTCTCTGTTCATTCACTGTATCCTTACAGGAACACAGTCCGGCTCAGCGGAGCGAGCGCTGTAATTATTGCGATACGAACATAACCAAGCCACGCCACATGCCGCTCAGTGATCCGGAACGTTACCATATTTGCGACTCTCACTCTCCGACAGCTAATAATACGTACCTACTTACTATCATTGTTTACCTTCCTTTACAAGGGTTTACTAAAATACAAATAAACATTTAATGGGGTGGTGTAGACCATCCAACTGAACAACTTTCACTATGGAGTCAACATCAAAATCGCGATAAAGAAATCAGCTGTTTCATACTAAACTGCAATGCCTGCTAGACACTAGACTCACATATAATGTGAGAGCTGATATTTTTTCGCGATTTAGACTTTAGCTCCATCTCCATAGTGAAAGTGATTGAGTTTGATGGTCTCAAGCGCCTCTTGTGTATAATGTAATGTCTCTTATGCGATATTTATGTGAGCGCAAAGCCACGATGAAATGATGCGTCACGTCATTTTATCCTGAAATCTCTGACGTGACGTTTCTGGCCACCACGAAAGAGATTACGGTAGTGAGTTTATAGGTGTATTAATGACGTTTAAGGACAGAAATACAACCCTGTAGCATATAATTGTAATTATTAAAGAGCTCGCAATGATTGTTTAATGCAGCACTCGGCGATACATTTACAAGGCACGTGACTTTCTGCATCAGCGCAGTGCCCAGTCTACGAGGACCTCTCCGCACCCGGTGTGCGCTCGCCTCGAGGAGACCAGCTCACTGGCTGTAACTTTCTCCTCGACAAACGCCCAGTTAACACTGAGCCCTCCCCGCCCGGCACACACTCGCCGCCACAGGTCTCTCTCTCTCTGGTCACTTTCCGGAAATCGGTGGAACAGTGGCGACGTGGCGCGATCACTAACTGCTCTGTAATGTGCATCCACCTCCCCCCCCCCCCTCCCTCACCCCTCACCCCTCCACTCACGTCGCATCCACTTGTTTGTTCACTTTAACGTAAAATGTTACAGAATTAAACTCAAAAGATAATCGTACACTCATCAAGCAGTAGCCTCAGTAAATAACACGTACTACCGATACACGAACATAAAATACAGTTGGGTATAACTCGGCCACTTTTACCAGCCCCAACGATTCAGTGGGTTTCAAAGTGCACTATATAAATGTATTTACACAATAGGTTAATGAATAATGAACAGTGCCGGCACAGTTTATGTTCTGTGTCTGAACTCTGAAGGATGAGCTAGTGCTAGTAAAGACAGTAAACAACTCAAGCTAGTGATGACAATAACTACCTGATTCAAGCTTCAATCAGTTGATCTTTGTAGGAGTATGTCCTAACATCAAATAATGTGCTGTATAGTACCTATCTTGCAAGCAATTTGTCCATATATAATTACTTTCACTTGGTACTTACATATTAACTAACATTATTTATTTATGTTATCTAATTTAGACGCTTCAACAGTATCAACTGAATTCTTTATGAAAATGAAACAAGAACTTAGTTAACTAAGCAATTAATAATTTAAATTAAAAGTTATCTGTGAATTATTTATTTATTCAGATTAAGAACGGATAAAGAGTTTGGGAACTGATGAGTAAAGTAGATATACTAACAATGAAATTGTTATTGAATTTGTTTAATTGTTTTAGAATTTATGTTCTGAAATAAATTATTTGATTTGATATAGGTATCTATACAGAGAATGTGCTACGAGACAGTGTGCGGTCTACGTCGTAGCGGAGTGACTACGCCGTAGTCGGTGGCAGGGTCATTGTAACCAAGGATTAAATTTTAATTATACTTGATCATTTCGTAAATTAAATTTTCTTGTCTCGTTTATTACGACTTTAATTTAGATAAAAGCATTAAATTTTGCATATTTTAAAAGACGAATATTAAAGAGCACAAAATGTTATCTTTTATATTTGAATGTCATCTTTTCAAGGGGTGTCTAGGGATCTTCTAGAAACAGCGTCGTATTCCATCGTGCAGAGTGAGCGGAATGCTTTGGAGATTGCTTTTGGGAAATGCTACTATTCTTGTAACGTAGTTTGAGAGTGATCCGCAGTTCCCGTGATCTTTTAACTATGAATGTGTTCTTATATACTCGTACCTATTTGGCTTAATATGAATGGGTTAGATAAGTTTTGTTAACATGAGTAAAATATAATACACAAAAAAAAATTGTATTATAAAAAGCAAAATTAAAATTTTTGAAAAAACCCGCGACGGTAATCGAAAAAGGATTAAATAATTTTTTTGCAAATCCCTCGACTAAAAGAAAATAGGTAAGTAACGAAAGATAATAAACCAAACCCTAGAAAATCCGTCGGGGCTGCCATTTCATGCCTATTTCATTTTTGATTTGATTCATGAACTAAATTTTTTCAGTTTTATGACTATAAGCATATTATGCTCAAGACTACATTCCCCGAGGGGGTAGTCAGAGATATTCTGACACCTAAGAACATCCACTTTTCACCAGTAGTAACGTAAATCAGTTTTATGAGTTTGTGTCTAATTGAAATTGGGAACAGATGGCAATGGCAGCCCTCGACGGATTTTCTAGGGTTTGGTTTATTATCTTTCGTTACTTACCTATTTTCTTTTAGTCGAGGGATTTGCAAAAAAATTATTTACTCCTTTTTCGATTACCGTCGCGGGTATTTTCAAAAATTTTAATTTTGCTTTTTATAATACAATTTTTTTTTGTGTATTATATTTTACTCATGTTAACAAAACTTATCTAACCCATTCATATTAAGCCAAATAGGTACGAGTATATAAGTTTTAGTCGAGGGATTTGCAAAAAAATTATTTAATCCTTTTTCGATTACCGTCGCGGGTTTTTTAAAAAATTTTAATTTTGCTTTTTATTTTAAACTTTTTAGAGAATTCCTACATAACCGTCTGCAAACACACAAACAAACAACCTCTCACCCTAAACGCATATAATTTCTCCATCCAGTCGTGGTTAAAAAAGAGCCTAAATATGGTTTACCTACTTACTACGTGCCTCCACATAGTTTCCGACGATGTTCTTCTGGTCCATCGTCAGACCATCAGCAGTTTATGTTCAGAAGCTACTCACCAAATGCTATCAAACGAGCCCAAATATGGTCTCCTAGCTATTCGCCTTCACAGAGTTCTCCACGATGTTGTTCTGCTGCATCATACTCTCAGAACTTTATGTACAGAAGCTACTCACTAAACGCTATTAAAAGAGCCCAAACACGGTCTACTAGCTGTGTGCCTTCGCAGAGTTCCCCAAAATGTTGTTCTGCTGCATCACCAGACTCTAAGACGTTCATGTACTGAAGTTACTCACCAAACTGTATCAAAACAGCCCAAATACTGTATACTAGCTATGTGCCTTCACAGAGTTCCCCACGATGTTGTCCTGCTACATCATAAGACCCTCAGACGTTCATGTCCAGAAGCTACTCACCAAACGCTATCAAAAGACCCCAAACACGGTCTCCTAGCTATGTGCCTTCACAGAGTTCCCCACGTTGTTCTTCTGCTGCATCATAAGACCCTCTGACATTTACGTCCAGAAGCTACTCACCAAACGCTATCAAAAGACATCAAACACGGTCTCCTAGTGATGTGCCTTCACAGAGTTCCCCACGTTGTTGTTCTGCTACATCATCAGACCCTGAGATGTTCATGTACAGAAGCTACTCACCAAACGCTATCAAAAGACCCCAAACACAGTCTCTTAGCTATGTGCCTTCACAGAGTTCCCCACGATGCTTTTCTGCTCCATCACCAGACCCTCAGCAGTTCATGTACAGAAGCTTCTCACCAAACGCTATCAAAAGAGCCCAAACACGCTCTACTAGCTACGTGCCTTCACAGAGTTCCCATCAAAGTTGTCCTGCTACTATCATCAGACCCTCAGACCCTCAGACCTTCATGTACAGAAGCTACTCACCAAACGCTATTAAAAGAGCCCAAACACGGTCTACTAGCATGCACTTGATAAAAAACCGAATCAGCGCCCCCTGGTGGTTTGTCACAATCAAACCTATCTAAGAATAATTGCAAATAAACCTCAAGCACTTTAAAAAAAACCGCATCTAAATCGGTTAAGCCGTTTCGGCGTAAATGCTCAAAAACTCATTTTGACGTTAGAAAAATGGTTACTGCAGCGCCCCCTGGCGAGTTAATATCGTATCACCTATCTAAGAACCATCGCTAATTAATTACGAACCCTTTACAGAAAACCGTATCTAAATCGGTCTAGCCGTTTTGGAGATAAATGGGAACATTGGATTTGCACAAACAAACACACAAACAAACAAACAAACAACCTCTCACCCTAAACGCATACACGTTCTCCGTTCCGTCGCGGGTAAAAAGTAATTTGATGATGAAAATATTAATAAATTAAAATGTAAGCTTATACAGGTTGTATACTCAACGTCAAGCCGAAAACAGGAGATGGCCAAGTTTATAACTGTTCAGGGAAGTTTAACAAATTAAATCTAAGTTTGATAATTTCCGTTTTTTTATCACAGTGAGAATTGCCACTCTGTGAATATCTTTTAATTGTAGTGACTCCAAACTTATAATAGTTGCCATCGCTTGTATCAATTAATGTAATCCTCACCTTATTGTTCACTAAGCTAAAGATGTAAACGAAGCATGAAGGATTTATTGAACTATATTAATCAACGTGGATGTTCTGAGGTTTCAGAATATCTCTGACTCCTCCAAGGGAAATATAGTCGTGAGCATATGCTTATATGCTTATATTAATCAATTTATAATTAACTTTAGTTTATGTTTCGGTACTTATATAAAGTAAGTTGTTTATTTTGTGACATACTTAAAATAAAATTGTGATTTGTTAAATTTGTTAATTAGAATAGAATATAATAGAATAGAATAGAATACTTTATAACTACTACTACTACTACTTTACTTTTAATTCGTTGGCAGGGATCTTTTTTTTTTGTCCCTAACATAAATATTAAGTTATTGTTACTAACATTTACTATGTATCTATGATTTAACACAAAATAAAAGAATTGAATTGTATTAATAAATTGTAATAAATAATTAGTAGAGATTGGATATTCGGATGTATATTATGGAAGCGGTTAACTTTTTTGTGATTTTTTGGGATACCAGGTAATTACTTGTTTAAGGAAGCAACTTGTTTAAACTATTCAGTTTAAATTAAAAAGTTTTTTTTTCGGTTAAGTAAATTCCGGAAAGTCAGAAAGTTCGGGAATGCATAAATAATCGGATGTATAGTATGGAAGCGACTTCTTATAGTAGATTACACACCGAGGGCAGGAAAGTAAGAAAGGTCTCAGATCTCATGTAATTGTTCAACAAACATTTGTGATCTGAGGCTTTCTTATTTACCCCGAGGTTATTAGGTATACTATTTTTTTTCCTCGACGGAGGTGGAAAGCGGCAACTTCGTTTAGCGCAGAGGGACGAAAATTGACGCTTTCCGTCCCGAGGGGAGAAAAGATTGGTAAAGTAAACAAAATATTTTTTTTTAAACAAAAGTGCATTCCATAATAGCCAACATCTCAACTTAAGGTTAATTTATGCATCCGATTATCCGATCTCTAATTATAGTATGTCATCTCGTAGCGTGTAATGTCCAGCGCGGCGATCGCGCGACGACGTCCCGCGCCGCGGGTCCGCAGCGCCCGGCCCGGCCCCGCCCCGCCTCGCGCCACGACACGCCACGCGGCACTCCGAGTCCGCCCCGCCACGCGCCGCGCGGCACTCGGCGCCGGGCCCCGCGCGACCCGCACGCGTCCAGAGCTGCACCACACGATAAACACTTCGCGAATACTTACTTACGCTTCGCTTTAACTTATTACGCACCGTTGTGAACTATTTATTTCGCGTTATTATTTAAATTTATAATTTAGTAGTGAATAAAAACTACGATCGTGAAACGATGTATAATTTGGAAATAAAATTATACCTATATAAAATACTTAGTTTTTTTTTTATAAATTAATGTGGACGACAAAAAAAATCCACGTGTGAAATTTTAATATTTTAAAGCCCGAAATTAATTCCGGATTAATCTTAATATTACGGAAAAATAATAATAGAAGTGCGCGAGAAAGTTATGGAAAAAAACTTACAAACTTGAAAACTGGACAGAATCAAAATGAATATTACTAAAGTGTCTCCGAAGGATACGTGTACCTCCTGATGCTGAAAATAATTAAAATGACGTAACTTTAATAAAGTTCACAATTAATTTAATGTACGGTGAGTGAGTGTGTAATTAAAGTAATTTTTAATAATGGAATGAGAAAAGTGTCCAGCCGCACACGCTACGGTATGGAGCACGTGGGTTCCTTCCTACTGACGCTCGCGGCGCTGCTCGTGTGCGTGTGCGTGTGCATGTGTGTGTGCTCGGACAACAGCACCCTGCGCGTGCGGCCGCTCGTGCTGCTCTCGCGCGACGAGCCTCTGAACCTCTCCCTCGACGAGCACGCGCCGCGCCGCCTGCACGAGCTGCACCTCGCGGAGCAAGGGCACGAGCGCTACAGGAGGGAGGCTCACTCCCTCATCGGCACCTTCGACCTCTCCAACATGTACAAGAAGAAGAAGAAGCTCAAGAGCAAGGAGACCGTGCCCCGCCCGAGCGCATCCTCCCTGCGCTCACACGCCGAACCACGGGCCTCCTCGCGCCTCGACACACCCACACCGATACCGACACCCAAACCCACACCCACACCTACATCCACATCGACACCCATACCCGCACCCACACCCGCACCCACATCAACACTGACACCGACATCGACATCCACACCTATACCCACACCGACACCGACATCGACATCAACATCTACACCCACACCGACACCCACACCGACACCGATGCCGACACTGACACCGACACCGACACCCATACCCACACTCACCGCGGCCACCGCTCTCACCACCGCCAAAACTTCCCAGCGCGTCACAGCGTTCCCCCCCACCACTCACACGCCGGCGCCCACACTGCTGACCGCGCTCGAGGACACGTCGCGCCTCCCCCCCGCGCCGGCGCCGGCGCGCCCCCCCCGCCCCCGCGCCCCCCCGCGGCTCCACGGCGGTGGCGCTGCGCCCCGGCGCGGGCGCGGCTCCGGGCGGCGCGTCCAAGCCGACGGTCAAGATGAAGGTCCCGCGCAAGCCGAAGCTCGCGCCTCAGAAGCCTCAGAGCGGCGCCGGTGCGGCCGCGCCGCTCCCGTGGCCCGTGAAGCACGCCGCCGTCGTCGACGGAGACATCATACTGGGCGGCCTCATGATGGTCAGTGCGAGACGCTCACGCACGCACGACGGTCGTAGTCACGAATTCGTGAAATTCGTCACGTTGAGCTGTAAAATAGAGTTTAATTGAGAAATTGATTGAGGCTGCCGTTGATTATCCGCTCGCGTATTTAATACCATTATTCGCAAGCCAGCCGAATCTTTGTCCCCATAAAACCTTAGATATTAATGGTTTTATTATTTTATGTGTTGATTACTCTGTGTTTATTCCATATTCGAAGAGTAAAGACTTTATTTGAACGATTAAATTTCAGGACCATATCTTACTATGTCACCAGACAATAATATATCTATTTAATAATTGAAGGTTTTGGTTTAGGTTTAGGTTAGCTTGTTAGATTATTAATTTAACTCATACTACGTACCTATGTATCGCTACACAGTGTGTAAGATAAGACAACAGAGATATAATATTATTAGAGTATGCCTGAAGTTAGGTTCGATGCGTGACATGTTTGTGTAAACTTTGTTAAAATAGTAGTAGGGACAAACAAATGAAAAAATAAAATGCCATAAATATATAAAATCCCTCAATAAAATTAGCATCATGGTTTCACTTGTATACACCTACTGTTGCCTAAAGAATTCTAAACATTAAACAGCTAGTCATTTTGAAGTAGACTTGAATTTATTAAATCATTAAATCGCATACCTTCTTACTTAATAACTTATCTATAGATAAGTATTATTTTAAAAGCTTCCGCTACAAGCCGCGATATGTAACAACAATAGATTTTTTTTATTTTAATTATTTAAAGCCCAAACTCCTGGGATTCATTTTCAAATGAGTAGGAACTACTGCATTAGGTAGATTAGATACAATTTTACAATTATTATCATTATGGCTAAGGATAGGATGCATTTCAGCTTGTTCCATTCACGAACACTGGTCCTAAAATAAATTGCAGTATTTTTTTATCACACCGCTTGTTCAAAAAAAACTTAAGCGAGGAAGCGATCACAACTAGATGCCAAACGAGATGATTTGAAAGCCCGGCTACCAGTGGCTATGTTAGCCACATGAGAGCCCAGCAACGATAGCAATCGAGTTCAAGTACTGGCATTGGCCGAAATCGATCAGGAGAAATACATACATACCGTACGATAGAATTACAAATATGAAAATCCCCAAAAAGCAATTGATCTGCGTACATCACAAAATGCAAGTTCCTGAATTGTTTTCGACTGTTTGAAAGTAGAAGGTTTTTTTTAATTTGTAATTCAATTATAGGTCATAATTTTTAAATGAACTCGATTTCGCCGCTCGCATTCAGAACCACATTAATCGTCATCATAAGACCCTGAAGGTTATAATATTATGTCAGAACGCTATCATTGTGGTAGTTCAAGATAAAAGGGACCTTGGCGTTGCACCCGCCGCGTTATCATAATAAAAAATAGGCTTTATGCGGGCACTACACTCTCGAAGAAATTATCAGCAGATCTTCAGTACAAAAAATCTCAATGGCTCACGACGCCGTAAGAAAAGTGAAGGGCATCCACATTCTAGCTCTTGGGTTTTTCCCCCTCAAGTTTTCGTCGGACTGGCGATGACGGCGGTAGTGGTCCGCAGGTACACTCGCGCTCGGAGGTGTTCACGTGCGGCCGGGTGATGGGGCAGGGCGGCGTGCAGGCGCTGGAGGCGATGCTGTACGCGCTGGACGCGGCGCAGGACCTGGCGCCGCCCGGCGTGAGGCTCGGGGCTCACGTGCTGGACGACTGCGACAACGACACCTACGGGCTCGAGATGGCGCTCGACTTCATCAAAGGTACCGTCTGTCGCTCTAAGATCGTCGGTTAGGTAAAGAACGGTCGGTTATGAAACAGATGAATGAGGTTTTAAAATAGATGATGAAATAATTTAGAGCAGAAAAGATAGACTTTTGATCATTCACATCTTTTACCATTAAAAGGGAAAAAATCTTTCGTCAGGCCGAGTGTAACTTGTAATGGGCTCTGCGCATAGAAAAACTGCACTAGCATGAAGCTGCCTTCTTTTTATCCGATTTTACGCGATCTGACCGGTCGATCTAAAGTTTCTCTTTTACGTACTGTAGGTACGAGTATAACGTGTTCTCTGGTCCCAAGGTTCGATAAGCAACATCGACGACGCGGAGTACGCGTGCAACGCGACGGCCGTTCGTAAGGTGATCTCGGGCGTCGTGGGCGCCGCCTCCTCCGTCACCTCCGTCCAGGTCGCCAACCTGCTGAGGCTCTTCAGAATACCACAGGTCCGATGAGAGCTCTAATCCTACATACGATGATGGTGACCGATGGCACATCGTCTCATTAATTCACTTTATGAATCAAGGTGTCATTCTTCTCGACGTCGCCGGAGCTGTCGAACAAGGCTCGGTTCGAGTACTTCACCCGCACGATACCCTCGGACCTGCACCAGGTGCGCGCGATGGTCGAGATCGTTAAAAAACTCGGCTGGCGCTACGTCTCCATCATCTACGAGGAGTCCAACTACGGCATAAAGGTGGGAATCTCCCTTCCCCTCGGCGATCGTAACATTCTAATCGATCTCACTTTAGAAACGTTCTCATCGGTTTCGTTCTGTGGTGCGCAGGCATTCGAGGAGCTGGAGACGATGCTCGCGCGCAACGATATCTGTATCGCGGTGAAGGAGCGCCTCGTGAAGGACTCAGGCGAGGCTGACGCGACAGCGTACGACTCCCTCGTCGTGCGCCTGCTGTCCCGCCCGCGCGCCCGCGGTGAGTCGCGCGGGGGAGCGAGACGGAGCCACTAATATGTTCGCCCGTAGAGTGGAAGGTGACGCTCTCGTGTCGGTTGCAGGTGTGATAGTGTTCGGGTCGGACCAGGAGGTGGCGGGCGTGATGGCGGCCGTGACGCGCCTCAACGCGACCGACACGTTCGGCTGGGTCGGCTCCGACGGCTGGAGCGCGCGCGCGCTCGTGTGGGAGGGCCGCGAGAGGGCCGTGGAGGGCACCATCAGCGTGCAGCCCCAGGCCAACCCCGTGCGGGGCTTCACGCAGTACTTCCTCAACCTCACCGTCGAGAACAACCCCAGGAATCCCTGGTTTGTCGGTAATCCTTTTCACCGCATACGGACGTCGAGTCGCGCTCGGCGTCCCGGAGCCGGCGGCGCAGCGACCGCGTCCTAACTCAGAGTTCGTCTCTTGGCAGAATTCTGGGAGGATCACTTCCGCTGCCGATATCCCGGCGGCGCCCTCACGCCCTTCAACGCGGGCTACGAGCGCGCGTGCTCGGGGCGCGAGCGGCTCGCCGAGCACACCACAGAGTTCGAGGCGCAGCTGCAGTTCGTCGCCGACGCCGTGCTCGCCTTCGCGCACGCCATCCGGTGAGTCAAAACGAGTCGAAACACTATTTCGGTGAAATTAATTTTAACATAGAAAGTGAAACGATTACGATCGTACCGAAGAACTTAGACTCAAATCGACTCGTTCGCTTCAGAGACATGCACGGTGACCTGTGCGGCGGCCGGCCCGGACTCTGCGACGCTATGCGCCCCGCTAGCGGGGCCATGCTGCTACGGTATCTGCGACAAGTGCGCTTCACAGGTGATCGCCTCATAATTATGTATATCTCTATGTTTTGCGTGTACCGTTTAAGAGTGAACTACAACGACCCTGTGTATCGTCAGGTCTGAGCGGCGACGAGTTTCACTTCGATGGCAACGGCGACGGGCCGGCGCGCTACAACATTCTGCACTTCAAACAGGTGTCGCGCGGCGAGTACCGCTGGGTCAAGGTCGGCCGCTACCTCGACGGCGAGCTCGAGTTGCGCATGGACGGTGAGCCCCACCGCCCGACGCCCCCTCTCTCCCCTTCCCCCTCCCCCTCCCCCACCGACGCACGTAGTCATCTAGTGCGCTCTCCTCCGCAGAGATCCAGTTCAAGTGGGAGAGTCGCTCGCCGCCCGAGTCGGTCTGCAGTGCGGAGTGCGAGCTCGGCCAGGCCAAGCAGTACGTGGAGGGCGAGCGGTGCTGCTGGCACTGCTTCAACTGCACACAGTACGAGGTGAGCCTCCTGCGACTACCTATATGCGATCTCTCGCCGGCCGCCCGTCACTCACACTCACGTCCCCCCCCCACAGATCAGGTCGCCGGTGTCGGAGACCATGTGCTCGGCCTGCCCGCGCGGCACGCTGCCCGACGCGCGGCGCACGCTCTGCGCGGCGCTGCCCGCGCTGCACCTGCGCCCCGGCGCGCCGCCCGCCCTCGCCGCCATGACCTTCAGCGCGCTCGGCCTGCTGCTCACCGCGTGAGTGCACCGACGAGCGGACGAGTAGACGAGAGCCCCTCCGTAGAGGTCAAACCTATGACTCGTGCGTGTGCCCGTCAGGTTCGTGGTGGGCGTGTGGGTGGCGCGAGGCGACACGCCGGTGGTGCGTGCGAGCGGGCGCGAGCTGTCGTGCGTCCTGCTCGCGGGCATCGCGCTGTGCTACCTCGTCACGTTCGCGCTCGTGCTGAAGCCCTCGGACTTCCTGTGCTCGCTGCAGCGGTGAGTGGTCGTCGCTCGACCGAGCCCCTCGCGTCGGGACCGCGGTGACGAGTGTGCGGCGTCGTTGCAGGTTCGGGACGGGGTTCTGCTTCACGGTGGTGTACGCGGCGCTCCTGACGAAGACGAACAGGATCGCGCGCATCTTCGCCGCGAGCAAGCGCTCCGCCCGTCGACCCTCCCTCATCTCGCCCAAGTCTCAGCTCGTCATCTGCTCGATCCTCGTGTCCATCCAGGTAGACGGCCGGTAGTTTTAAACGCGGGAACGGCTGACGATGACGTCTCGCACGATTTTAAACTGATTTCGTTTCGCAGGTGGTCATAATGGTGGTGTGGCAGATAGTGTCGCCGGCGCGTGCGGTGCGTCACTACCCGACGCGGGAGCAGCACCTGCTGGTGTGCGACTCGTACGTGGACGCGTCCATCATAATCGCCTTCTCGTACCCCGGCCTGCTGATTCTCGTCTGCACCGTGTACGCGGTGCTCACGCGCAAGATACCCGAGGCCTTCAACGAGAGCAAACACATCGGTACGTCACCTCTCTGTCGTAGAATCGTCACGAAACCATAGACACTGACTCACGTCTCTCCCGCAGGATTCACGATGTACACGACGTGCGTGATCTGGCTCGCGTTCGTGCCGCTGTACTTCGGCACCGCGTCGCACGTCCCGCTGCGCGTCACCAGCATGGCCGTCACCATCTCGCTCAGCGCCAGCGTCACGCTCGTCTGCCTCTTCTCTCCTAAGGTTCGTTCCCGGCGACAAATTATGAGTTTCGGTTAAAATACCGATCCGTTCTCGAATCATCTTCGTCGATCGGAGCGATCGTCGGGGATCATATAGCGAAATTCGAGCGAAAAGGAGGAAATCTAACCCTCGATTCCTCGGGCCGGGATTTCCGGCGGGGATTCGAAGGCTCCATCGTATAAAAACCGACGTTCTCTCCGGTCGGCGAGTGCAGTGCGAAAAAGTCACGATGACCCCTCGTCGCGTTGCAGCTTTACATAATAATAGTGCGGCCGGAGCGCAACGTGCGCGCGAGCCTGATGCCGGCGCGCTGGGGCGGGGGTGGGGGGGCCGGGGGGCGCGGTGCGTGCGGGGGGGCTCGGGGGGCGGCGGGGGGCGCGGCGGGCGCGGGCGCGGTGTGCGCGGCGCTGGTGACGGGCGCCCCCCTCGCGCCGACCCCCTCCACCGACCGCTCCACGCTGCCCGACGAGCGCCTCACCGCCGACTGCACCGCGCAGACCGAGCCCTGCGCCCTCTACCCGCCCCTCGCCCTCGCCCCCGCGCCGGACGCTCTGCCGCTGGCCGCGCGGCACCTGGCGGCGCTGGGCGCGCTGCCGCCGTTCTCCCCGGCACACGCGCGCCTCCCCGTGGCAGCGGCGCTGGCGCAGGTGGCGGCGCTGGGAGTGGAGATACCGTTATAGCGCTCCCCCTCCCCCTGCGCGCCGCGCCGCCGCCCCGTGCTCGTGTGAGCGCGAGAGGGCCGACGGGACTCCGGACGTTACTGTTTGTGATACTAGTGTTTAAGATTGTAAATACATTAAAGATGTTGATTATTATCCCCGAGTTTTAAATTGACTCCTTATATTTATATTGTATGACCTCTATTCGTTTCGAAGTGAACGTTTGGACCATCAGATTCGACGACTTTCGATATGGGACCGATATCGAAATGGCGAAAAAAAAAATTATGTTCTCTACGAATCGACTCGAGTTAAAATATGTATGGGATATCAGATTTTTTTTTCGCGATTTCGATGTCGGTCCCGTAGAGAAAATTGTTCAGTTTGACGGTCTAAACGATCCCCTTAAGAGTTTTAAAAATTTATTCTTACTTTATGTAACACCCTGTAGACGTTGTAATTGTAATCGAAAAATAAAAAATAAATGAATATGAATAATATATCAATATTATTAAATAATTTTTTGGAAAACCCACGGAAAAAAGAAACTAACTAGATAAAGAAAGATAATAAACCAAACCCTAGAAAATCCGTCGGAGCTGCAATTTCATGCCATTTAAAGGCCTCCGCACATAACAGCGATATTATCGAGCGATTTTATCGAGCGATATTATCGACAGCGATATCGCGACACCTTACACACTGCAGCGATTCCGCGATTCACGTCACGCATGCGCCCCACCACTGAATGTAGTCGAAAGAGTTGCGATAATATCGCGGCAGTGTGTGGGATCGAGCGCGTCCCCATACAAAATGTACTGAGAACAATTATCGCAAAATCGCAGCGATATTATCGCTCGATAAAATCGCTGCAATGAGCGGAGGCCTTAATGAACTAGGTTTTTTTTTCAGTTTTATGAGTTTTTGTCTAATGAAAGATTTTCAGAAAGTAATTAAAAAAGAAAAAGTAGTTCCTAATTGCTCAATAGATGGCGCTGACAAAACAGGGGCGAGCGACCTTGCAGATAATAAAATACAAATAATAAATTTTTAACAAAAAATTAAAACAGCCTTCAAAACTAAAAAGGTAAAAATAATAATATTGCAGTCGTTGACTTGTTGACTGGGCTTGTAGTAATTTTTTGGCTTGGCTTGACTTGACACCAACTCCAATAAAACAAATTAATGTTCTTATAGATTCGAATGCAAAAGTCAACGACTGCAATATTATTATTTTAACCTTTTTAGTTTTGAAGTCGGTTTTAATTTTTTTGTAAACAATTTTTATTTCAAACTTTTCAGTGTTGAAATCTAGGTGAAATACATTAGTGCGACTAAGATATCAGTTATAAGTACTTCAATGCAAAGGATACGGTGTACGCTCTACACCTCACTCGATTTTTAAAAAAAACCAACCCATGTTTCGTACAACATTTCTGTTTTTGGGTTATTGTTATCTGTCTTTATGCCATATTTCGATCCAATAGATGCAAAAATGAGCGAGTTAATGAGGCGAGGCATACAGACAGACAGACAGAATGGACGAAAATATATGGGTTCCTGGTTTGACTACGGAACCCTAAAAACGACGAACATTACCGACCGCCATGATCAATTAAATCTATGTGTTTCGGTACCTATATCCATGAAGTTTAAACCATAAAGTTATTACGGTTTAAACACAACAGTATGACCAAGAAGCTTTAAATATATAGGCATATAAAGCTTCTTGGTTATGACAGTAAAAAAAACATAGTTCGACAGTCCCCATTAAAACATTTATTTTGTTGGAGTGCAAATTTTTGTACATCACACGTTCGAATTAGCAGTAGAAAGACGAAATATGTATAATCTCTATAGTAATTTTGACATTTTCTACCGCTGAATTGAACATGTGATGTTCAAAAATCGCACTCCTGAAGAGAATCGACAAACAAAAACGTCATCTGTGTCACGGAACTGAAAAAAAGACGGACGTAAGTAATATCCTTTTATTATAAAAGTGAAGCACTCATGTATCATATTGTGTGTGCGTCGTAGAAAGAGAAGGAAAGTACTAGAAAGAAGCACGTGTCGTGTCATACTCACTCAGTAAGAGATGCACATAGCAAATTCGCTCTAGTTAAAAATTCGCTCTAGTTAAAAAAGGAGTTAGCCACTTATTGCTGTCCTTATCGACGTAACCTCTTTTGCTCAGGTTAGGTTTGCTCAGGTTAGGTTTGCTCAGAACTCGCGGAGTTGAAAAAAGAAGTCACCACCAAGCGGCGTAGAATTAGATGCGCGGCGCCCGTCCGGAGAACAAAGGTTGTCGAGGAATACCTGGAAACAAAAACAAAATATGAGTGTGAAGCAAAGAAAGCCCAGATCAGCAGTTGGAAGAGCTTCTGTGAAAAACAAGATAGAGAGGGAGTTTGGGAGGGGATTTACCGGGTCATTGGTCGAACCACCAAAAGGCAGGAGGATGTACTGTTGGAAAAGGATGGAAAGGTAATGGGACCGTCAGAATCGGTGAAATTGTTGGCCGAAACCTTTTACCCGGAGGATTCAGAACACGACGACAATGCAGACCATCGTCTAACCAGAATAGCGGCGGATTTGGTAAGCGAATGTGCTCATGATGACCATGATCAATTGTTTACCGCAGGAAAACAGAAAACTGCAGTTGGAAATTCCAACCCAAATTTGATTAACGACCACGCTCATGATGATCATGACGACCCGCCGTTTACCGCAAAAGAATTGAAGACTGCAGTAGAAAGTTTTAACCCGAAAAAAGCCCCAGGGGCAGATGGTCTCACAGCCGATATATGTGACAGGGCAATACAAGTTAACCCAGAGCTTTTCCTAGCAATTGCCAACAAGTGCCTGCAACTCGGACACTTCCCTATCATCTGGAAGGAGGCAACAGTAGTGATCTTAAGAAAGCCAGCAAAGAGTGACTATGGAAACCCGAAATCATACCGACCGATAGGACTCCTTCCGGTGATGGGGAAGATCCTGGAGAAGCTGATTGTTGGCAGGCTGAAGTGGCACCTGATACCCAAAATGAGCACCCGTCAATATGGTTTTATGCCCCAGAGGAGCACCGAGGACTCCCTCTATGACCTAGTGCAACATATTCGCAATAAGATAGACCAACACAAGTTAGTAACATTGGTATCGCTGGACATAGAGGGAGCCTTCGACAGCGCCTGGTGGCCAGCCATCAAGGTTCGATTGACTGATGAGAAATGCCCGACTAATATTAGGAAAATAATGAACAGCTACCTCCAAGATAGAAAAGTAGGGGTTAGATATGCTGGCCAGGAGTACAGAAAAAGTACAAACAAGGGTTGTGTTCAAGGGTCAATAGGGGGTCCAATTCTATGGAATCTTCTCTTGGACCCTCTATTGAAAGGTCTGCAGCAAAGAGGTGACTACTGCCAAGCCTTTGCGGACGATGTGGTGCTGGTGTTTGATGGCGACACAGCAATGGAGGTGCAGAGACAAGCCAATGCCGCTCTTACCTATGTTGGGGAGTGGGGTGTCAAAAATAAGCTAAAATTCGCACCACATAAAACAAATGCCATGGTGATGACAAGGAAGCTAAAATACGACACACCACTGCTGAGCATGGGTGGGACTAGCATTGGCATTTCTCAGGAAATAAAGATCTTGGGCGTCATTATCGACAACAAGCTGACCTTCAACAGCCACACCGCTTTTGTCTGCCAGAAAGCCACAAATATATATAAGCAGCTATCAAGGGCCGCCAAAATCAGCTGGGGGCTACACCCGGAAATCATTAGGGTGATATACGAAGCCACCGTCGTCCCGGTAATGACATATGCGGCCAGTGTCTGGGCTCCGGCAACTAACAAACTAATGGTGCAAAAACTGCTGAACACGGTGCAAAGAGGATTCGCCCAGAAACTGAGCAGAGCGTATCGTACCGTCTCCCTGAACTCGGCTCTGGTGCTGGCAGGGATACTACCACTCGACATCCGAATACGCGAGGCAGCCGCCCTGTATGAGGCTAAGAGGGGAATGTCCATGCCGGGCCTAGGAGACAGAGAGATAGAGCAAAGAGTCGAGTACGCAAAAACTCCGCATCCCGCACTGCATATGAGTCTGGAGTTCAAATGTCTGGAGGACAGAGACCAAGTGGAGAGCCACAGCAGTCAAGCAGTCCGCATTTACACCGATGGCAGCAAGATTGAGGGAAAAGTCGGAGCAGCCCTATCCCTATGGAGTGGCGAAGCTGAGACCAAAACCATCAAGTTGAAGCTGCCATCTTACTGCACAGTCTACCAGGCGGAGCTCCTGGCAATATGTAGGGCCACAAAGGAGATCCTCAAAAGATCTGAAACGAGCTTCGGAATCTTCAGCGACTCACGATCTTCGCTGGAAACCGTGATAAACCAGAGCTCACTCCACACCCTCGCAGTAGAATGCAGAGAAAATCTGAACCGATGCAGACTCCAGAACAAGGATGTTTCCTTGTTCTGGATCAAAGCTCACGCGGGACTGGAGGGGAACGAGCGAGCCGACCAACTGGCTAAAGATGCGGCCCAGCACTCAAAGAAGAAACCTGACTATGATCTTTGTCCGGCTTCATTCGTCAAGCGACAGATTCGTCTAGATGCGCTTGACGAATGGAACCAAAGGTACAAGGCTGGAGATACGGCTGCAGGAACGAAGATGTTTTTCCCGGACGCGGTGGCAGCGTACAAAATCGTCAGGAGACTCCAACCGACGGGCGTGATGACTCAGGTGATGACGGGGCACGGTGGGTTCTCCGAATACTTGCATCGGTTCAAGTGTAAGGAGGACCCATCGTGCATCTGTGAGCCCGGCGTTGGCGAGACAGTTTCACACGTACTCTTTGATTGCCCAGTGTTTGACCAGACAAGATTTGACTTGGAACAGGAGCTAAAAATTGTATTCAAAGCTGATAAAATGAGGGAATTGATAGCAGATAAAAATGTTAGAGATAGGATTTTAGAATATTGTGTCAAAATAGCAAATAAGGTAATATTAAGAAATAAGGATAAATAAAATTATGTGGAGTATATATATTGATATATGTATTACCAGCATAAAATTTAAATTAGATAGTAATAAGATGTACTAGATAATAAGCGACACCATGTCATAAACTATTAAGATAGAAAGTAGGTATGTATAGCAATAAAAGCTGAGAGAAGTCGTATTTATAAGCAGTAATTTAGGATAAGTTAAGTCGAAATGTAAGGTGGCGGGAAATATAAGTGGGTATTAAGATAAACGATAAGAATAGGATAAGATACAAGTGTAAAAAGAGAACATACATAATTAACATGTCAAAAGAAAACAAAACAGATACGCAAAATCTCTGAAAAATAAACATCAGAGGAATCAAGTTGTAAAGGGGGGGTGTTTAGTCCGTAGGTCACTGGGCAGAGGGGGGCCGTCGTGCGCTTTTGAGCATCTACCACGAGGTTGTAGAGACCGGTCAGGCAGTTGGTCACTGCCAACTTAACATCTCTTCTGAGATTGCCCGACCGGTCTAGCTGCGCCAGGGCCTCCTGTTGCAGTTTTTTAGCCTGAACGTGGGGTGCTTCGGGGGTGTTCAACTTGGAACCACCGAAGAGCTCCACGTTCTTTTTGACAGTAGGCGTGATCACTGTCAAGGGGCCTGATGCTCCGGCCTCAGGTTTGACTGGCGTCCTGTGCATTTTGCCGATTGGACCTCAAAACGGCAGCCGAGAAGTCAAATTGAGCAAGTGTAAAATTTTTGCTCAATTTACGATTTAAAATTAAAAGAATGTCGATCACAGCGAAAACACTGGATCGATTCAGTAATAATATAAAATAATTAAAATTTGGCAAAAAACGCCTAGTCAATGTTTTCGATCACAGCAAAAAACACTGGAACGAATCAATAAAATGTCAATATTATATAATTGGTCAATAATTTAAAATGGCAAAATTTTTCATAAAAGAAACATAAAATTTTTCGAAAATTTTTAAAAACAGATTTAGACACAGAAAAGAAAAATAAATTTTTCGTAAAAAAGAAACGTAAAATTTTTTAAAACCTTTTTAAAAGAAACATAATTTTTTTCCCTTTCTCGAAAATCCTGAAAACTTTCCTAAAACAGGTTTAGAGACAGGAAAATAAACATAAATTTTTGCAAAAAAGAAACATAAAATTTTTCTTTTAAAACTTTTCAAAAGAAACATAAAATTTTTACGAAAATTTTTAAAAATAGGTTTTGGAACCGGAAAGAAAAATGATTTTTTGTAAAAAAAAGAAACATAAAATTTTTAAAACTTGTTTAGAAGAAACATAAAAAATTTTTCCGAAAATCTTGAAGATTTTCCTATTTAAAAACTATAAGCCGGAAAAATATGAAATTAATTTTGCATATAGGGTGCACTGATCTTAATAAGGTGTAATTTTAAAATTGGGTGGTCATAGATCGTTTCAAGGAGTTACAAATTTTCGAAAGTACACGAAATTTTTAAAAGTTAATAACTGAGTCAAAACTTATCAGATTTTTCAGCTGAAAGTGCCTCCTTGTTCGGGTTGTTGTTGGTCACACTAACCCGTAGTCAGATTTAGCCGGTCAGCTCGGGATCGATGATTTCGAGTCCGCGTCAATGTTGTTTTTCTGGCGATTGCGGCTCCGTTGTAAGCGGAAAAAATCCAAAACCACTGCACGATTGTAGAGCTCAATAATGGGCTTCTAGCCGTGATGTTAAAAGTATGGCTCACAGATCTTGTTCGAGCAGCGTTTCACTTTGAAGTTTCACTTTTTACTTTTTCACCAATAACTTTTTCACTTTTCCAGATACTTCCACGCGGTTTTCACTGCTAGGTGGGGCTCAACGAGGCGCAACTTTTAAGCTGTTGCAAATGAGAATCGGAGCACTTTTTCCTATTTTTCGGATTTTTTGACCGCGGAGCAACTTGGAAAATGATCCGTACGCGACTGCGGATGGAGCGCGACTGCTCAGGTTAGGTTTGCTCAGGTTAGGTTTGCTCAGGTTAGGTTAGGTTAGGTTAGGTTAGGTTAGGTTAGGTTAGGTTAGGTTAGGTTAGGTTAGGTTAGGTTCCCGTGGCAGGTTGGGTCTGCTATCGGGCGCGTCCCCGGGTGGTGGATAGGGGAATGCCCCCCAGAAATGGGGGGTACCGGCTTGCCGGCGTGAACCAACCCTATGCGGGGTGGTCGCATCTCTGAGATGTGACCACAGGAGGGCGGCGGGTCAGCTTGACCCGGCCGCGGTTCGTTTCTCCACGTGTCCCTCTGCTTGGCAGAGGGCATAGTGGAGGAGCAGGGGCGGGCTCTGCGCGTACTCACACTACCGCAGAGCAGGCCGCGAAGGAGTTCCTTCCCCGCCACCGCCAAGCGGTATATCGTTATCGTCTGGACTGTTTCCAGGCGACCGAGGGCCGTGCCTTCATTGGCCGGGCTGAGACAAGGAAAAGTCAATAACACCCGACAGTGAAGTCGTTAAAACCGGCGGTGGCGGTCGGCGGCTGCTTAACAGCGGCTGCCTTCAGCCTACCAGTGGTGAGTAGCCTGCATTGCACTACTCATCACCATTGCGGGAAGACATTCTGTGGTGGGCCGGCCGAAAGGCAGGCGATCGCCGGTGGGGGACTGGATGAAAAGGCTCTGCCGGTCTCCCAGTTCCCTGCCATCCAGGCGAAGCGGGAGTGCCGCTGGGTTATTTTAGTGGGTATACCGGTGACTCGCACCGGGGAGTCCCACATACCCCTCCTGTCCCCCAACGGGAGGGGATGCGTAAAGCATTTTTTCCCAGCGTATAAAAAAAAAAAAAAAAAAAAAAAGGTTAGGTTAGGTTAGGTTAGGTTAGGTTAGGTTAGGTTAGGTTAGGTTAGGTTAGGTTAGGTTAGGTTAGGTTTTTTTTGCAGATGTAAGAAATAAAGTGATATGGATGTAATGAGGACGCGGCGCTATTGGGATACACGTTGTCCTCATCTACCCAAAAGTCAGTGGATTATATGTGAGAGATAAGTTAGTTTACATGAAGAGTTAAGTATAAGAGTTGTGTATGATTATAAAGTGGTTATGTATGTGATTACATTAATTGAGTTAGTATTTAGGAGACATGATATGAGGAGTTATAATTGTGTATATAAATAAATATATAATAAATATTATAATATTTATATGATATGTAAATGATTAAAGACAATGCCATGCAGATTAAATAACTAGTACAAAATATGGTAATGTTATGTGAGTTAAATAAATTGGATTGGCCAAGATAGGTCAAGCTTGAATTGATTGCATTACAGATAAGTGATTGGCAATGTTTAGGATAATGAAAACCTGAAGACAAACATAGGTGTGCACAGAGTTATTGTGAGCAATGATTCATACAATAGCAATTGTATTAATAAGTTATCTACATGATTATTACCATGATAGTATACATGTCTGTTTGTTTTTTTTTTTTTGTTTGTTTGTTTTTTTTTTTTTTTTTTTTTTTTTTTTTTTTTTTTGTGTTTACAAGTGTTTACAATAATTAATAATATTATTACAGTATAAGTCGCGTAACGAATTATAATATAACTTATACAAACGGTAAATGTGCCCAGAATTATTGTGATGACAATGATTCATACCATAGTAATTACATTAATAATGGCTTGATTAATTACATTATAACTGTGTTGTAATTATGTTATTCCCAGGATAAGAGAGTCAAATATTTACAATATTAAATTATATATATAATTGTATTAATAATGGCTTAATTAATTACATTATAATTGTGATGTAATTATGTTATTCCCAGGATGCGAGAGTTTGATATTTACAATATTAAATTATATATAACAATAAAAGAGAGGTACAATACTATCCAATAGTATACAATGGGCAAAAGTATAACATGACAATTGTTAAAAACCGTTTATTAGGAACACATCCAATGTCACAAGTTGCAAGTGAAGACAAATAGTGTCGCCGGCGACACCAACGACGTCACCGAGTGACCGAAAGAACCCAAGTGACCGCGGTCACCAGAAGTCACCGAAGTCACCGCAAGACCCAAAACCCCATGTCACCGAGGTAACCGAAGTAAATGGAGACCAACTGTGTCGCCGGTGACACCAACGACGTCACCGAGTCACCCGACTCCCGAGGTCACCGAGTGCCCGATAAAACCGAAGTGACCAAGGTCACCAGAAGTCACCAAAGTCACCGTAAGACTTAAAACACGATGTCACCGAAGTAATCGAAGTGGACAACTTAGAGAATGCTGCCGCACATGTCGCCGGCGACACCATCGACGTCACCAAGTCACCGGACGCCCGAGGTCACCGAGTGACCGATAGAACCAAAGTGACCAAGGTAACCAGAAGTCACCGGCGACACCAACGACGTCACCGGCTCACCCGACGCCCGAGGTCACCGAGTGACCGCTAGAACCAAAGTGACCAAGGTCACCAGAAGTCACCGGCGACACCAACAACGTCACCGAGTCACCCGACGCCCGAGGTCACCGAGTGACCGATAGAACCAAAGTGACCAAGGCCACCAGCAGTCACCGAAGTCATCGTAAGACCTAAAACCCGATATCACTGAAGTAACCGAAGTGGGCCACTTAGAACAGCCGACAACAAGCTGACAGCAGTATACACGCTATAATTACAATATACACTGACCACTATAGTTAGACAATAAAGACACTTAAATATAATATCCTAAGTACAGATTCACATTATTTACAATTATTTATATTAGTAATGTTTCAATAGGTGCTTATAATTATGATCTCAAGTTTACAGTCTTATTTACAATGGTAAATGGGTGGAAAACACTTGTGTAATATTTAATAACAGTATCAATGAGCAAACACAAACCCTAGCGTCAGCGACACTAATCATACAGCGTTCTCATGACAATTTTTGCCTTAGTAGCTCTAATGGTGGGACAGGTCATTGAGATAGCGCTATGGTTAGTGTCATGACTCAGACTGTGTTTTTGGTTACGCATTGTGCAATTATAACATTGAAGAGCAGTGGGATCATTTTTGACTGGGCAATCTTTTATTTGGTGGTTAACTCCAGAACAGTGAGAGCAGGGATTTTCTTCCGACTTACAATGAGATTTTGTGTGTCCAAATTGGAGACAATTATAGCACTGCCTGAAGGGCGAGAAGTTTTCCAAGTGTACACGTTGATAGTCCACATTGATGCGTTCAAGTTTGATGGCGCATTGCCAAACGGCGGGTGTAAGTGAGAACACTGCATTATAATATAGATCCGGGTTGCGGTTCGTCTTTAAAAACGCAAGTTTGAAGTCCTCTTTGTTTGTTGCAGATTCACGAATAGTTGGGTTCTGATTGAATATGGTGTTAATTAGCTCGTTCGAGGGAATGTCTTTGGAAATACCTTTGAGAATGATCATGGGTTTTAATGATCTAGCGGGTTCTGCCTGGACACCGTCTTCCATAGAGATAGTGGCGAGGGTCTCATCTCGTTGTTTACTGTTATCAAACTCTACGCGTAACTTGTTGCATGCAATGGGCTGGATCCTGGCTGGAGCAAAGTTTTTGTCCCTAAATGAGACTGCTTTCTTAAATTTGGAGAATGTGTTCTCGTTCGATTCGGATGCCTGCACGGTAACGATAATTGCTGGTTTCTGTGTTGATAAGCCGGCTCTGAGAGTATCCGCATAAGAGTTTTTGGGTTGCACTACGGGGTTTGAAGCTGGGGGTGGAGGCGAAACTTGAGGTCCAGAAGGGGGAGGAGGATGAGGGGACCGCTCAGGTACGAACCTCCTCAGTTCCTCCTTTAATGTTTGTTGAATAGCTAGCTTAATGTTTGTATCGAGAGGGGGCACATAGTTGTTTTCGGTTTCAGTAGCCACTTCAGTACTATTCGCTGAGTACCGGCACTTGCACATGCTCCTCTTGGATAGCCAGAGGCGCACGGGATGATGTCTTAAGTCATTTGCACAATCAACAATCTCTTTGCAACTATTAATTATACTTTCTTTACCTGCTCTAGTCAGACTTTTTTCCTCCTTCAGCCTTTGCTCGATTGTCACGGCGCAATTGATGATAAACCGGAACAGTTCCGTTTCAGAATGTTCAAAGTCGTCCGGTTCCGGGTCCGATTCAGACTCGGAATGGTGGTCCGCCATGGTGTAGATGGTGAAGAACAAAATTTGTAAAGGTCACTGTATATAGTCACTATGCAATCACTGCATCCACAAAGTCACTGCATCCAAAGTATGTGTATGAGCACGCACGCAAATGTACCAGAGGTATTAGCACAAAGACACCGACGACGTCACCGAGTCGCTCGACGCCCGAGGTTACCGAGTGACCGATAGAACCGAAGTGACCAAGGTCACCATGGTCACCAGAAGTCACCGAAGTCACCGTAAGGCCTAAAACCCGATGTCACCGAAGTAACCGAAGTGGACAGCTTAGAAAATGCTGCCGTTCGCGACGGAGGACCGATGCAGACTGGTTAGGTTAGGTTAGGTTAGGTTAGGTTAGGTTAGGTTGGGGTGGAAGTAAGGAGGGAGATTTGTTGCGGGGTGCCCCAGGGTTCCGTTCTTGGACCCCTGCTGTGGAACCTCGCGTACGATGCGGTCCTTCGCACTGGTCTCCCCCCTGGAGTGGATGTCACCTGCTATGCAGACGACACCCTAGTGATGGCCAGGGGGTCAGACTTCCAGGATGTTCTGCGGCTCGCCGAATTGGGCGTGGCATGTGTCGTGGGGAGGATCCGCGAGCTCGGCCTTGAGGTGGCGCCTCACAAGACCGAGGCGCTATGGTTTCATGGCCTGAGATTAGGCCATGAACCACCCAGCTCGCGACTCCGGGTAGGTGACGTCGAGGTCCAGGTTGGGAAGCACATCCGCTACCTGGGCCTCGTACTGGACAGCCGATGGCGCTTCGAGGAGCATTTCAGGCGACTCGTCCCCCGAGTCCGCAAGGTGGCGGGTGCCTTGCAGCGCCTGCTACCAAATCTCGGGGGACCACGGGAGGAGGTTCGCCGCCTCTACGGTGGCGTCGTGCGATCCATGGCACTCTACGGGGCACCCGTCTGGTCCAACGAGGCGGGTTCCTCCCGCTGCAGGGCCATGCTTAGGAGCCTGCAGCGGTTGGTTGCCATGCGTATCGTACGGGGATACCGAACGATTTCGTACGAGGCGGCGACGGTCCTGGCGCGATACCCCCCCTTCGACATCCTGGCCGACATGGACGCATTGGTCTATGACCAAATGCGTGCCGTCGGCCGGGATGCCGATGGGGACGAAGCGCCGGACCAAGAGCCTGAAATGCTGCGGCGGAACGCACACCGACGTGTACTGCGCAAATGGCGCGCACAGCTCCTGTTACAGGGCTGTGCGAGCCAACGCGCTGTCGGTGCCGTTCTGCCGAACTTCGAAGCATGGGTAGGGAGGAAAGGCTGCGTCACCTACAGATTGACTCAGATACTCACCGCGCACGGGTGCTTCGGTGAGTATCTGAATCGAATCGGAAGGGAGGAAACGGCACGATGCCACCACTGCGCGTCCGACCAGGACTCCGCCCAGCACACGCTGGAGGACTGCCCTGCGTGGCGGTCCGAGCGTCGAGACCTGGTCGGAATAATCGGACGAGATCTGTCCCCGCCAGCATTAGTCGCGGCTATGCTGGCGAGCGAGGAGGGTTGGAGGGCAGCGGCCTCCTTCTGCGAAGCAGTGATGCTCCAGAAGGAGGCCGCCGAGCGGGATCGGGAGAGGGCCGATCCCGCTCGAAGACGGCGGCGTCGGGGCGGCGGAAACGCACGCCGCCCTCAGGCGCCGCAACAGGGTCGCGCGCGGCCACATCTTGGGGCGATGTGACCGTGAGACGCGACCCGGGAGAGGATGACACTCCCGGTGCGGCCGGGGGGTGTCGTCGAGAGGGGTGACACTGCCGCGCCTCATGCCGCCCTGTACACGGTATGAGGCGTGACACTGTCCCCCCCCGGGGGGCGGACTCTACCGCCCCCGGGAAAGTTCCCCCCCACAGGGGGAAAACGCAGAGGGGATCTACCGGAGCTTAGCTGATGCGTACTCGGAGATCTCCCCACTGCAGAGGTAGGCCGCCGCAGGGGTTTAGTGGGTATACCGCGAGGGAGTCCCACATAACCGTCCCGCCGACCCCCAGGTGGGACGGTATGCGTAACGCATTCCCCTGCGAAAAAAAAAAAAAAAAAAAAAAAAAAAAGGTTAGGTTAGGTTAGGTTAGGTTAGGTTAGGTTAGGTTAGGTTAGGTTAGGTTAGGTTAGGTTAGGTTAGGTTAGGTTAGGTTAGGTTAGGTTAGGTTAGGTTAGGTTAGGTTCCCCCCCGAGGGTTGCCCGCCTTGTCGGGGCGGGGGGGCTTAGTAACCGTGGGCGGGAACACACGGTGAAGCTAAGAGGCAACCAGGGCCGGCCTATCTTGGCTGTCGGCTGGCCAGAGGAGGGCGCTCGCAGCGGGCTGAACTAGTCCGCTGCGGACGCGTTGGAGGTGGGACGCAGAAGAAGAGGAGTGCCGGTATTACGGTGCGCCGTTCTCCCTATCTTCTGCGGCCGAGGTGTGGTCGGTGGTAGAACCGGCACTGGTGGGGCCGCAGGGGAAGAGGCATGTCGGTGATAAGGTGCGCCGCTTGCCCTATCCTCTGCGGCCGAGGTGTGGTCGGTGGCAGAGCTACGGACCCGATCTGCCACCGGGTGCCAGTTATCTGGTACCCATGGCCTCCTAGTAGCAGGCTCGGGGGGCGTCTGCTACGGTACGGGTGGAGGCCGAGGAGGGAGGCGCACCATACCATCTGGTGCGCCCATCGCGGAGGGCCTTCGGGCTTTGGCGATGGAGCCGCTTGTGGGCGGCTGCCGCCGGCCGGGTCGCGGTTGATTGCGAAAGCGTTCCCGTTACCCCGCCACAAGGCGGAGCGGAGAAAGATGGGGGGGGTTTTTAGTGGGTATACCGTGGGTCTCATTAGCCTATACGGGAGTCCCACATAACCACTCGGGTGCCCCCTGCGCCCGGGTGGTATGCGTAATGCATTTTCCCCTCCGGAAAAAAAAAAAAAAAAAAAAAAAAAAAAGGTTAGGTTAGGTTAGGTTAGGTTAGGTTAGGTTAGGTTAGGTTAGGTTAGGTTAGGTTAGGTTAGGTTAGGTTAGGTTAGGTTAGGTTAGGTTAGGTTAGGTTAGGTTAGGTTAGGTTAGGTTAGGTTAGGTTAGGTTAGGTTAGGTTAGGTTAGGTTAGGTTAGGTTAGGTTAGGTTAGGTTAGGTTAGGTTAGGTTAGGTTAGGTTAGGTTAGGTTTTTTTTTTTAAAGTTATTTATTGATTCACAGTATACAACATAATCACTTAGATACAATAAGTTTTGCCCGCAAAACGCAAAACGTAAGACCGCTACAGAAGACTGCAGTCTAGTGCATGTCTCATGAAGCATTTTTATGTCTAGGGCCACATCAGAATGCTATTTGATACAACTCTGATGTGACCCTTTGCAGACAGATGATACACTTTAGACAGTCTGAGTTTCAATAGGTATATAAAGGCACTTAATTAATTGCTAAATGGCTCAATAGTTCACGTTTGATATAAATTACAAGTTATATAAGACACATTAGTTGAAGATTTAGGACTTAGTAAAATTATTCAGCAATTCACATTTGATATACAAAACAATTAGTAGTGATAAACGTACAGTGCAAGAAAACGACCGCATTGGCACTAGTAACTTGCACTGCATATACTAGTTATGCTATGTACAGCGATACTGTACGACCGCAATGGCACGACACAGCTTACGCTGTACACATTGATATAAAAGACACTTTGGAGAAACAAAAACACATAGTTATACAAGACACATAGGAAAACACTATGTGCAGTGGGACTGTACGACCGCAATGGCACGACACAGCTTACACTGCTCACATTGATATACAAGACACATTGGAAAAACAAACACATAGTTATACAAGACACATAGGAAAACACTATGTGCAGTGGGACTGTACGACCGCAATGGCACGACACAGCTTACACTGCACACATTGATATACAAGACACATTGGAAAAACAAACACATAGTTATACAAGACACATAGGAAAACACTATGTGCAGTGGGACTGTACGACCGCAATGGCACGACACAGCTTACACTGCACACATTGGTATACAAGACACATTGGAAAAACAAACACATAGAAAAACAAGGCACATGGCACATAGAAAAACAATCACGTATAGTCACTTTTAGCACATAGTCTGAGTCACAGAACTTAGAGTCGCACGAAAAGAAAAGATGATGGTTTCCAGTTAGATAGTTTGAGTCGCACGGGGAAATGATGATTTGCTGAGCTTGAGAGTCTTGATGATTTTGGTAGCACAAAATGATGATGGAGTAGGTGAGTTAACAATTTTGGGTCACATAGAAGAAATTATGGTTTGCATTTATTAAACTTGAGGATATCACCAAGTCACTTTATCACTGTTTATGCCTGCATGCATGCAACCCGCACGCAGCCCGGAAGCAGCCAAATGGGGGCGCCCGCAGGCCGCCGCAGCCACCGCAGTCCACTGTCGCCCACATGCAGCCCGCCAACAGCCAAGTGGGGGCTCCCGCAGCCTGCTGTAGTCACCGCAGCCCATCGCCAAGGTTGTAAAAGTCGCCGAGGTTGTTGGAGTCTCCGAAGAAGCCAGAGTTGTGAATGTGGCTCGAACGACGTGGCAATGGTGTTGACGACAAGTCGTCCAAAAGTTGACGACGAGCCGTCCAAAAGTTGACGGCAGTTGCCAGCAACCACCTGACGACAATTGGACCACCGATGGTCAACAAGTCGACGACTTGTTGCCAGAACGGCGACACGAAGCGCGGTCGTCCAGAATTGGACGACAAGTTGACAGAAAGCAGAATTGCTTCCGCACGCGCCCGCGGTCAGAGGGAGACTGGTTAGGTTAGGTTAGGTTAGGTTAGGTTAGGTTAGGTTAGGTTAGGTTAGGTTAGGTTAGGTTAGGTTAGGTTAGGTTAGGTTAGGTTAGGTTAGGTTAGGTTAGGTTAGGTTAGGTTAGGTTAGGTTAGGTTAGGTTAGGTTAGGTTAGGTTAGGTTAGGTTAGGTTAGGTTAGGTTAGGTTAGGTTAGGTTAGGTTCCCCCCCGAGGGTTGCCCGCCTTGTCGGGGCGGGGGGGCTTAGTAACCGTGGGCGGGAACACACGGTGAAGCTAAGAGGCAACCAGGGCCGGCCTATCTTGGCTGTCGGCTGGCCAGAGGAGGGCGCTCGCAGCGGGCTGAACTAGTCCGCTGCGGACGCGTTGGAGGTGGGACGCAGAAGAAGAGGAGTGCCGGTATTACGGTGCGCCGTTCTCCCTATCTTCTGCGGCCGAGGTGTGGTCGGTGGTAGAACCGGCACTGGTGGGGCCGCAGGGGAAGAGGCATGTCGGTGATAAGGTGCGCCGCTTGCCCTATCCTCTGCGGCCGAGGTGTGGTCGGTGGCAGAGCTACGGACCCGATCTGCCACCGGGTGCCAGTTATCTGGTACCCATGGCCTCCTAGTAGCAGGCTCGGGGGGCGTCTGCTACGGTACGGGTGGAGGCCGAGGAGGGAGGCGCACCATACCATCTGGTGCGCCCATCGCGGAGGGCCTTCGGGCTTTGGCGATGGAGCCGCTTGTGGGCGGCTGCCGCCGGCCGGGTCGCGGTTGATTGCGAAAGCGTTCCCGTTACCCCGCCACAAGGCGGAGCGGAGAAAGATGGGGGGGGTTTTTAGTGGGTATACCGTGGGTCTCATTAGCCTATACGGGAGTCCCACATAACCACTCGGGTGCCCCCTGCGCCCGGGTGGTATGCGTAATGCATTTTCCCCTCCGGAAAAAAAAAAAAAAAAAAAAAAAAAAAAGGTTAGGTTAGGTTAGGTTAGGTTAGGTTAGGTTAGGTTAGGTTAGGTTAGGTTAGGTTAGGTTAGGTTAGGTTAGGTTAGGTTAGGTTAGGTTAGGTTAGGTTAGGTTAGGTTAGGTTAGGTTAGGTTAGGTTAGGTTAGGTTAGGTTAGGTTAGGTTAGGTTAGGTTAGGTTAGGTTAGGTTAGGTTAGGTTAGGTTAGGTTAGGTTAGGTTAGGTTTTTTTTTTTAAAGTTATTTATTGATTCACAGTATACAACATAATCACTTAGATACAATAAGTTTTGCCCGCAAAACGCAAAACGTAAGACCGCTACAGAAGACTGCAGTCTAGTGCATGTCTCATGAAGCATTTTTATGTCTAGGGCCACATCAGAATGCTATTTGATACAACTCTGATGTGACCCTTTGCAGACAGATGATACACTTTAGACAGTCTGAGTTTCAATAGGTATATAAAGGCACTTAATTAATTGCTAAATGGCTCAATAGTTCACGTTTGATATAAATTACAAGTTATATAAGACACATTAGTTGAAGATTTAGGACTTAGTAAAATTATTCAGCAATTCACATTTGATATACAAAACAATTAGTAGTGATAAACGTACAGTGCAAGAAAACGACCGCATTGGCACTAGTAACTTGCACTGCATATACTAGTTATGCTATGTACAGCGATACTGTACGACCGCAATGGCACGACACAGCTTACGCTGTACACATTGATATAAAAGACACTTTGGAGAAACAAAAACACATAGTTATACAAGACACATAGGAAAACACTATGTGCAGTGGGACTGTACGACCGCAATGGCACGACACAGCTTACACTGCTCACATTGATATACAAGACACATTGGAAAAACAAACACATAGTTATACAAGACACATAGGAAAACACTATGTGCAGTGGGACTGTACGACCGCAATGGCACGACACAGCTTACACTGCACACATTGATATACAAGACACATTGGAAAAACAAACACATAGTTATACAAGACACATAGGAAAACACTATGTGCAGTGGGACTGTACGACCGCAATGGCACGACACAGCTTACACTGCACACATTGGTATACAAGACACATTGGAAAAACAAACACATAGAAAAACAAGGCACATGGCACATAGAAAAACAATCACGTATAGTCACTTTTAGCACATAGTCTGAGTCACAGAACTTAGAGTCGCACGAAAAGAAAAGATGATGGTTTCCAGTTAGATAGTTTGAGTCGCACGGGGAAATGATGATTTGCTGAGCTTGAGAGTCTTGATGATTTTGGTAGCACAAAATGATGATGGAGTAGGTGAGTTAACAATTTTGGGTCACATAGAAGAAATTATGGTTTGCATTTATTAAACTTGAGGATATCACCAAGTCACTTTATCACTGTTTATGCCTGCATGCATGCAACCCGCACGCAGCCCGGAAGCAGCCAAATGGGGGCGCCCGCAGGCCGCCGCAGCCACCGCAGTCCACTGTCGCCCACATGCAGCCCGCCAACAGCCAAGTGGGGGCTCCCGCAGCCTGCTGTAGTCACCGCAGCCCATCGCCAAGGTTGTAAAAGTCGCCGAGGTTGTTGGAGTCTCCGAAGAAGCCAGAGTTGTGAATGTGGCTCGAACGACGTGGCAATGGTGTTGACGACAAGTCGTCCAAAAGTTGACGACGAGCCGTCCAAAAGTTGACGGCAGTTGCCAGCAACCACCTGACGACAATTGGACCACCGATGGTCAACAAGTCGACGACTTGTTGCCAGAACGGCGACACGAAGCGCGGTCGTCCAGAATTGGACGACAAGTTGACAGAAAGCAGAATTGCTTCCGCACGCGCCCGCGGTCAGAGGGAGACTGGTTAGGTTAGGTTAGGTTAGGTTAGGTTAGGTTAGGTTAGGTTAGGTTAGGTTAGGTTAGGTTAGGTTAGGTTAGGTTAGGTTAGGTTAGGTTAGGTTAGGTTAGGTTAGGTTAGGTTAGGTTAGGTTAGGTTAGGTTAGGTTAGGTTAGGTTAGGTTAGGTTAGGTTAGGTTAGGTTAGGTTAGGTTAGGTTAGGTTAGGTTAGGTTAGGTTAGGTTAGGTTAGGTTAGGTTAGGTTAGGTTAGGTTAGGTTAGGTTAGGTTAGGTTAGGTTAGGTTAGGTTAGGTTAGGTTAGGTTAGGTTAGGTTAGGTTAGGTTAGGTTAGGTTAGGTTAGGTTAGGTTAGGTTAGGTTAGGTTAGGTTAGGTTAGGTTAGGTTTTTTTTTTTTTTTTTTTTTTTTTTTTTTTTTTTTTTTTTTTTTTTTTTCGTTCTTTTCCTCCAACAAGATCGGAGCCTTTCTATGCTGTCTATCCTTTCATACCAGTTCTCGCATTTATTCCTCTCGTACTTTTATTCTTCATACTGTTTCTTTCTATCATTCATCAATCTTTTGCGTCGCTGTGGGTGGGTGTCCCACCTAACTAATCTCTACTTTCTTTTAGGGTATTATTTCTTTATTAAATAAATCGCTACAGAGCAAAAAAATTTTTCTTTGAGTTTACATGTTTCCTTAATCTATTTTACATCTTATTTTCTATTACATATTACAACTTACAGGTATATATTTCTAGCGCTTAGTCTACTTACATTTATACTTATTATCTAGTTACACTTTTTGTATGATGATATTACATAACACAATATGTAATTCATCATACTTTGCTTACACGGTTTTATTTCTATTATTTACTACTTTTACAATTTTCTTACAATAATCTAAAAATACATATCTGTCTTTGCTTATCATTAACATTTGTACATTTTGAACATTTAGTGCAGTATCCAGCAATTGTTCCAAATCGAATCTACTTTTTGCGAAGACAGGGCACTCCAAAATTAGGTGCTCGACGGTTTCCTCTACATCCGGGTCACAGAGGCAGGAAGGGCTGTCCTTGCACTTGAATCGAGTCAGGTACGAGGAGAACCCTCCGTGCCCCGTGAGTAACTGTGTTGTTGGGCCGTCAAACTTTATTTTTCTCACTATGGAGTACGCTGCCACTGCATCAGGGAAGAAGATTTTTGTTCCAGAAGCCGTTTCCTCCGTTTTGTACCTTCTGTCCCACTCATCAATCGTCTCCTTTCGGATGTTACGCTTGATGAATGAGACAGGGCACTTATCGTATTCCGGCTTCTTTTTTGATTTAAGGGCTGCCTCCTTCGCAAGTACGTCGGCTCTCTCATTCCCTGCCAGTCCCGCGTGCGCCTTGATCCAAAACAAGGATACAGTTTTGTTTTGGCTTGTGCAATGCCTCAAATTGCACCTGGCATTGACTGCCAGGGGATGAGTAGAGCCGAGGTTGGACACAGTTTGGAGTGCCGCACGAGAGTCACTATAAATCCCAAAAGTGGACTCATTGCGCTCCCGTGCGACCTCCGTTGCTTTAAACAGGGCCAGCAGTTCCGCCTGATAGACGGTGCAGTATGACGAAAGGGCAAGTTTGAGGGCCTTGGTCTCGGCATCACCAGTCCAAATGGATAGTGCTGCTCCGACCCTGCCCTCAATCTTGCTCCCGTCTGTGAAGATGCGCACAGCGTAATCGCTGTGGTGGGAATACTGCTCCTCGTCCACCAGGTTTTGGAACTGCAGTCCCATAAGCTGCGCAGGATGTGGTGCTTGTACCTTCGGTGCCATCTTCTCAACCTCTCTGTCGGTCAGCTCACGTCTAGGTGCTCCCTTCTTAGCCTCGTATAACGAGGCTGCCTCACGGACTCGGAGGTCTAGAGGGAGCGTCCCCGTGAGCAAGAGTGCTGAGTTGAGAGACACCGTCCGATACGCCTTGCACATTTTCTGCACGAAGCCCCTTTGGACCGTGCCGAGCTGCTTGCGCACTCCCAGTTTTTCCGCCGCCGGGGCCCATGCTGCTGCCGCGTACAATATCACCGGCTCCACCGCCGCAGTGTATATTGTGCGGATGATGTCCGGGCTGAGACCCCAGCTGACGCGGGCCGCTCTGATAAGCTGCTTGTAGATGCCTATCGCCTTTTTGCAGACGCTGGAGACGTGGGCGTTAAAGGTCAGCTTGTTGTCGATGACGAGTCCTAGGATCTTGATGTCCGGGGACATACCAATGTCAACCCCTCCCATGCTCAGGCGCGGCGTGTCGAATTGAAGCTTCCTGGTGATCACCATGGCACAAGTTTTATGTGGTGCAAACTTCAGCTTGTTTTCGACACCCCACGCCCGGACATGTTCGAGGATGGCATTGGCCCGTCCCTCAATCTCCCGAGCCTCGTCACCGTCAAAAAGCAACACCACGTCGTCAGCGAATGCCTGACAGTACACCCCTTTCTCCTCCATCTGCTTCAGGAGCGGATCCAGGAGTAGATTCCATAGGATTGGTCCTCCTATGGAACCTTGGACGCATCCCTTCTCCGTACTCCTTCTGTGCGCCGATCCCGCGTACCTAACCTCGACCACTCTGTCGCCGAGATAGCTGCCGATGACACGCCTCAAGTTCACAGGACACTTTTCCTCAGCCAGTCTGATCTTTATCGCTGGCCACCAAGCACTGTCGAAGGCGCCCTCGATATCTAGAGAAACTAGTGTTATCAGTTTCTTCTCATCCAATTTTTCGCGAATGCGTGTGATGAGTGTAACGAGGGCGTCTTCCGTACTTTTCTGTGGCATAAATCCGTACTGGCGAGTACTGATCCGTGGTAACACGTGGAACCTGAGGCGGTTCACCAGCATCTTCTCGTATATCTTGCCTAATACAGGCAGAAGCCCGATAGGTCGATACGACTTTGGCGTACTGTAGGTGTCCTTTCCTGGCTTCCTCAGCACGACCACTGTTGCTTCCTTCCAGGACTTCGGGAAGTAACCGTGTTCCATGCATTTGTTCAGGAGAGCCAGGAAGTACTGCGGGTCCACACCGATGGCGTGCGAGCATATGTCGGCCGTGAATCCGTCGGCTCCGGGGGCTTTCTTGGGGTTGAAGGACTCGACAGCGACCTTCAGCTCATCAATTTTAAACGGGGGATCATGTTCACCATGATCACCTTCGTTTACTGTTTCCGCTAGGGCTCTTATTTGCTGATGTTGTGTGCTGTCTTCGTCCTCCAAGTCCCTCGGATAAAAGGTTTCCGCCAGGAATCGAGCAGAGCCTTCTGCATCCAGCGTTGTGTTACCCTTTGTCAATGGAACATCTTCTTCCCTGCATTTGACCCTTTTTATTACTCTGTAGATGCCCTCCCATAATCCTTCCCTATCCTGTTTCCCACAGAAGTCCCTCCAACTTTGCTTTGCTGCCTCTTCAACAGCTAACTCATATTTTTCTTTCTCTTTTAGGTACAGCTCCACAACCATCCCTCTGCGAATCGGCGCTGCATTGCGGATCCTCCGTTTTCGGGTGGCCACCTGTCTTTTCATCTCGGCCAGCTCCTCGGACCAGTATGGCACGGTAAGTTTTTGTGTGTGCTTTTTGTTTGGAATCGTAAACCCGCATGTGTCCGTTATAGCTTTCGTGTATGTGTCTATTGTATAGTCTATTTGTTCTTTGTTTTTTATTTCTGTGATGTTTTGTGTGGTGAGTTTATTTTCCTGCATAATTAGGGTCAATTTCTCATGAAAAAGACCCCAATTAGCTTTTTTGGTGTTGTATTTACGTGTTGTTCTCTGTGTTGTTATGCCTTTAGACTTTTGCAGTGCTATTTCAAACAAAATAGTGTTGTGATCCGAGCTGGTGAGGCCTTCTACTACATGCCACCCGTCTACGAGGTTGAGCAGGTCCGCCGTGCATGCCGTCACATCGACATGACTGCGGAATCTCTTGCCTCCCCTAATAGTGTCAAAGGTTGGTATGTCTCCTATGTTTAGAACATCCATATTCATCTCGGTAAGGGCTCCGCTCATTTCCTCGCCTCTGAGGTCCTCATTTGGGCTGCCCCACCAGGTGCTTTTGGCGTTGGAGTCGCCTCCGATGACAATCCTACTGGGTCCTATTTTGTGCGCTATACTCTTTATGTGCTCCAGGTATGGCCCTATGGGCGGGCCGCCTTTCGGCTCAAAGTAGTAGGAGACCAGGGTGATCGTCCATGCTCTGGTTCGGACTCCCACCACGACGATGTTGTCCGTGGTGTGTTGTGGGTACTGTATGATGTCAAGGTCATCGTCGAAAACGGCGATGGCTGCTTTAACAGTCCCACTTCCTGTTCCAGAGCTTTGGAAAATTCGGACCCCCCGGTAACTCCTAACCCTTCCTGTCGCGCCCACATAAGGTTCCTGGAGTAGTGCTACCGCGACTTTACGCTTTTCAGCTTCAATAAGGAGTTCAGTAGTAGCTAGCTGTCGGTGCTGCAAGTTGGCTTGTAGGATTTTATACGAGTAAGTTTTGCGTGGCACCACCTTAGCAATATGCTACGGAGGCCCTGGCCAGTGCTTCCCACCTTCTTCTGACAGGGCACTCGTTGCTGAAAGCGTTATGGGCTGCCTGCTGGATATCCTCTCGCTTGCAATTTTCGCACGCTGGTGCCGCACCCAACAGTCTGTCTGGGCACTGCGCTCTCAGGTGCAGGTCCCCGCAGTGGCTGCACAGGTCAGCGGGTTCTTCGCAGAACCGCTTGCTGTGGCCGTACCCCAGGCATCGGGTGCACTGCACCAGCGGCGAGTGGTCCTCCACCGTCACCCTTTGGAGGTCAATCCTCATCTTCTCTTCGTCGATCGCCCTTTTCCAGATTTTGGGCGAGACGCTGAGGATTATGTGACAATTATGGGGGTTTCTTGCCTTCCGTCTGTATTTGATCTCTATGGATCCGTCCTCGCCATTGAGGCCGTCAAATACCTCCCGGTTCTGATTCCTGAGGGCTCTGATCACCTCCGCGTCGTCGTGCACCTTCAGCACGTCCCTCAGGATCAGGAGCGGGTTTTTGTTCTTGACTTCCTCAACGACGAGGCCGTCTCCTACAGTTTCCAGTCTATCCTTCATCATCTTTCTCTCCTGTTTTGTCTTGCACCCCATAACGATCTTCCTGCCTTTGGCCTTCCTTACCCTTTCCACCTTTATCCATCCCTCTTTAGCATCCACCGCTTTCCTTACCTTCTCCAGAACTTCCTCCCCAGTTTCATCCTCACACCTCGAAGAGACTACCACGGAGTACAGGGGTGCCTGTACCTGGTTTTTGACCTTACTTTGGCTTCCTGTTGTTGCTACATCCGCGTATGTCACTCTCTCGATAATTTCTCTTTGCGACTCGACAACTTCCCTTAACTCTTCCATTTTTCTCCCGTTTTCCAGGAGTAATCTGGTGTTCTCCTCAATCTTTGCCAGTATCTGGCCTTCGTTCTTTGATTTTCCCTCATCCATTTCTTGCTCTTCTAGTCTCTCTAGATTCTCTAATGTGTCCGTTTGTGTAGTCTTTTCCATTTTCTCCCTTTTGCTCTCCTTTTCCATTTCGTCCTCCAACTTTCGTGCTACCGGTACCGCTTTGGTCAGTTCGTAAAGCCGATCCAGTGCCTCCTTTATCTGCAGCTTAACATCTTTTCTGAGGTTTTGGAATCTGCCAAGGTTCTGCAGGCCTTTCCTGTGGACCTCGGAAGCTTCCTCTGCCTTGCTACGAAAGCCCGTTTTCGTTTTAATAGGGCTGGGTGTGAGAGGGTTCGTTCTTACTTTCTTTGTGACTGTCGCCGTTCCGGTAGATATTTTCGGAGGGACGTTTTTCCCTGGAGGGGTAGAGCAGGTGGGTTTCTTTGGCTGGGGGTCGGTTCCAGCTATTACTTGTTCTAGGTTCTCTATAGACTTCCTGACATTTAGGGACTTGGGCATTTTGGATGGTCCCGCTTTTAGGTTGTCCATAGGTGACGGTAAGATGGTATTGGGCTTGGAACCGCTCTCTTTTGTTCCAGCTGGTGTACGGATCATGTTGGAGGTGCCTAAAAATTTCCTAATAATTTAAATGGGGTCAATAAACCCAGGTCTAAAAGTTTCTAAATACAAAAATACGAACTAAAGAAAATACACAAATACAGAAGTATACAGAAATACTTCTGTCGGTCGGTAGGATTCCTATAGTCAGGTATAAAGCTCTTAGGTAAGTATTTGGCCCAACAAGGCCCGTTCGACAATTACACAATAGTGTAAAGTCAGACAAATATGTAGTACGTCCGATTTGATCCTATAGTAAATATTCGGCCCAATAAGGCTCGTTCGCTAACTGCACAACAGTGTATAGTCGATAAGATTCGATTTGGAACAGGGCAAGTTATAAAAAAGCAATAAAAAAAAAACAATAAAAACAATGTAGCTCTATATATAGAGTCTCGGACTCGGTCAATAAAATATATAGAGCTATGTGTCTACTAGTCCCTCACTTAATAGAAAGAAAAGAAGAGGCGCCCCCAGGAGTCAAAAACCAAAGTTTTGGGGACGAACTACTTTTTGGCTCTATGTAGAGTCAATTTGTGATGCTCGGTGGATAGCCCTCCGCAAGCCCTTTCCAACAACCCCAAACACAGTATGCCTATCCCCAGTGGTTCAGGAGAAAATGGAGTTTAAAGATGCTGGTTACCGAAACAAAATGGCGGCCAGATCTGGTTACTCCCCTATAACTCTGGAACCACTGGTCCGACTGAACTGGGGTTTGGACTGCTGTGTTGGGCTCGACGAGTTCCACCCACCGGCACCACTTTCAGCCTGAAAATTTTTGAACTCCTGAAAACGCCTGAAAAGTGGGTTGCGGGACAGAGTAAGGCTGGCCAAGGATCCCAGTGAAAACCCCGGCACCCTACGACACCCGAGTCGGGAGATATTGGTGTTTAAAAATTTCCAAGATGGCCGCTCAGCTGTCAAAGTTGAACTTTGACTGGTTGTATCTCCCTTCCCAAGAGCCGCAGAATACCAAAGCTTGGTATCTCTGAGATCGGCCTGACCTCCTCCAGGCGCTGGTACCACTTTCAGGAAACCTGAAATTTGATCGCCCCGAATCGCCTGAAAATGGGGGGAAACGATGAGGGGGTAGCCCCTTAACCCGATACAGAAAGCGCCGTAACTCTACGACGCTTGGTTCAGAAGTAACGGCGATTCGGAGAAAAACAAGATGGCCGCCGAACTGTCAAAAGGCGACTTTCGGAGCTAATAACTCCGCAACCGTTAGTCGGAGAGAGTCGGGATTTTGGACGGACAGCTCGGCGTGACTTCCTCTATCCCCTGAAAGTGGTTACAGCCCAAAAAATTTTTTGGCCGCAAAAACACATAAAAATATAATGGCCGTTAAATTGGGGGAATTCCTCCTCCAACAGTCAAAAGACCAGTCTACTAGGTCAATTGGGGCCTGAGATATCTGGATTTGAAAAATGTAACCAAAAAAACAAAATGGCCGACTTTTGTCGACTTTCTTGTTTGGAGAGATATATGGCCCGAGTTTGGGCTTTATTAGGTCCCAGATGGGGTCGAGAGAATAATCTCGATGTCAAAAATAATTAATTACTATTAAATTTTGAATTAAAGCCAAAAAACACATAAAATTTAATATCTCAGGCACCACTAGTCCAAAAATTACAAAAAAATTATCTAAATTTACATAAAATAGGGGTCTACACTTATATTATAAAAAAGTCACAGATACCAATATTCTACACGACAATTTTTTAAAATTAAGAATTTTTCAGTTATTTTCTTTCAGCAGCCACAATATGTTGTCCAAAATGATGTAATTTACAGGAACTGTTCCTTGCTGAAGCGCGCAAAGGATAGCAGTTGCAGAAATGTTAAATTTGATCTCGTTCCGTCAGTATAAAAAGCCAAAGTTTGAGTTTTTGAATGTAAATATAAAAATAACTTGAATAGGTAAAATTATTTTACTTGTTTCCGATGGTCTGGTGTGACGTGTAGAAAGTTCCCTCCAAATTTCAGGACTCTAGCTCCGCTCCTTCAGAAATCTCCGGACCGCATGGTTTCAGGAATTCGTTAATAACTCCGAAACCCACGGGTCCCGGAAACTTTTCGGTGGTCCGCAGGGTAGGCGTCAGTGGTCCTCACCAACTCCCGTTTTCATACGCGCGGGGTCGAGTTGCGTTTGCCTCCGATTCCACTTTAACTAAAACTAACCTCTAAAAAATGAGGTTTTTCACCACTTTCACTAACTTTCACTGCACTTCGGGTGTGTACCACCTCAAGAAAAGATGAAGGCTGGTTGTTTCTATAGGCGGTGAAATTTTTGGGTAATTCGGAGCACTTTTAACCACTTTTTCCGAATTTAAACTGTGGAGCGACGCGGAAAATGATCCGTTCTGGTCAAGGGATGGCTTGTAACTGGTTAGGTTAGGTTAGGTTAGGTTAGGTTAGGTTAGGTTAGGTTAGGTTAGGTTAGGTTAGGTTAGGTTAGGTTAGGTTAGGTTAGGTTAGGTTAGGTTAGGTTAGGTTAGGTTAGGTTAGGTTAGGTTAGGTTAGGTTAGGTTAGGTTAGGTTAGGTTAGGTTAGGTTAGGTTAGGTTAGGTTAGGTTAGGTTAGGTTAGGTTAGGTTAGGTTAGGTTAGGTTAGGTTAGGTTAGGTTAGGTTAGGTTAGGTTAGGTTAGGTTAGGTTAGGTTAGGTTAGGTTAGGTTAGGTTAGGTTAGGTTAGGTTAGGTTAGGTTAGGTTAGGTTAGGTTAGGTTAGGTTAGGTTAGGTTAGGTTAGGTTAGGTTAGGTTAGGTTAGGTTAGGTTAGGTTAGGTTAGGTTAGGTTAGGTTAGGTTAGGTTAGGTTAGGTTAGGTTAGGTTAGGTTAGGTTAGGTTAGGTTAGGTTAGGTTAGGTTAGGTTAGGTTAGGTTAGGTTAGGTTAGGTTAGGTTAGGTTAGGTTAGGTTAGGTTAGGTTAGGTTAGGTTAGGTTAGGTTAGGTTAGGTTAGGTTAGGTTAGGTTAGGTTAGGTTAGGTTAGGTTAGGTTAGGTTAGGTTAGGTTAGGTTAGGTTAGGTTAGGTTAGGTTAGGTTAGGTTAGGTTAGGTTAGGTTAGGTTAGGTTAGGTTAGGTTAGGTTAGGTTAGGTTAGGTTAGGTTAGGTTAGGTTAGGTTAGGTTAGGTTAGGTTAGGTTAGGTTAGGTTAGGTTAGGTTAGGTTAGGTTAGGTTAGGTTAGGTTAGGTTAGGTTAGGTTAGGTTAGGTTAGGTTAGGTTAGGTTAGGTTAGGTTAGGTTAGGTTAGGTTAGGTTAGGTTAGGTTAGGTTAGGTTAGGTTAGGTTAGGTTAGGTTAGGTTAGGTTAGGTTAGGTTAGGTTAGGTTAGGTTAGGTTAGGTTAGGTTAGGTTAGGTTAGGTTAGGTTAGGTTAGGTTAGGTTAGGTTAGGTTAGGTTAGGTTAGGTTAGGTTAGGTTAGGTTAGGTTAGGTTAGGTTAGGTTAGGTTAGGTTAGGTTAGGTTAGGTTAGGTTAGGTTAGGTTAGGTTAGGTTAGGTTAGGTTAGGTTAGGTTAGGTTAGGTTAGGTTAGGTTAGGTTAGGTTAGGTTAGGTTAGGTTAGGTTAGGTTAGGTTAGGTTAGGTTAGGTTAGGTTAGGTTAGGTTAGGTTAGGTTAGGTTAGGTTAGGTTAGGTTAGGTTAGGTTAGGTTAGGTTAGGTTAGGTTAGGTTAGGTTAGGTTAGGTTAGGTTAGGTTAGGTTAGGTTAGGTTAGGTTAGGTTAGGTTAGGTTAGGTTAGGTTAGGTTAGGTTAGGTTAGGTTAGGTTAGGTTAGGTTAGGTTAGGTTAGGTTAGGTTAGGTTAGGTTAGGTTAGGTTAGGTTAGGTTAGGTTAGGTTAGGTTAGGTTAGGTTAGGTTAGGTTAGGTTAGGTTAGGTTAGGTTAGGTTAGGTTAGGTTAGGTTAGGTTAGGTTAGGTTAGGTTAGGTTAGGTTAGGTTAGGTTAGGTTAGGTTAGGTTAGGTTAGGTTAGGTTAGGTTAGGTTAGGTTAGGTTAGGTTAGGTTAGGTTAGGTTAGGTTAGGTTAGGTTAGGTTAGGTTAGGTTAGGTTAGGTTAGGTTAGGTTAGGTTAGGTTAGGTTAGGTTAGGTTAGGTTAGGTTAGGTTAGGTTAGGTTAGGTTAGGTTAGGTTAGGTTAGGTTAGGTTAGGTTAGGTTAGGTTAGGTTAGGTTAGGTTAGGTTAGGTTAGGTTAGGTTAGGTTAGGTTAGGTTAGGTTAGGTTAGGTTAGGTTAGGTTAGGTTAGGTTAGGTTAGGTTAGGTTAGGTTAGGTTAGGTTAGGTTAGGTTAGGTTAGGTTAGGTTAGGTTAGGTTAGGTTAGGTTAGGTTAGGTTAGGTTAGGTTAGGTTAGGTTAGGTTAGGTTAGGTTAGGTTAGGTTAGGTTAGGTTAGGTTAGGTTAGGTTAGGTTAGGTTAGGTTAGGTTAGGTTAGGTTAGGTTAGGTTAGGTTAGGTTAGGTTAGGTTAGGTTAGGTTAGGTTAGGTTAGGTTAGGTTAGGTTAGGTTAGGTTAGGTTAGGTTAGGTTAGGTTAGGTTAGGTTAGGTTAGGTTAGGTTAGGTTAGGTTAGGTTAGGTTAGGTTAGGTTAGGTTAGGTTAGGTTAGGTTAGGTTAGGTTAGGTTAGGTTAGGTTAGGTTAGGTTAGGTTAGGTTAGGTTAGGTTAGGTTAGGTTAGGTTAGGTTAGGTTAGGTTAGGTTAGGTTAGGTTAGGTTAGGTTAGGTTAGGTTAGGTTAGGTTAGGTTAGGTTAGGTTAGGTTAGGTTAGGTTAGGTTAGGTTAGGTTAGGTTAGGTTAGGTTAGGTTAGGTTAGGTTAGGTTAGGTTAGGTTAGGTTAGGTTAGGTTAGGTTAGGTTAGGTTAGGTTAGGTTAGGTTAGGTTAGGTTAGGTTAGGTTAGGTTAGGTTAGGTTAGGTTAGGTTAGGTTAGGTTAGGTTAGGTTAGGTTAGGTTAGGTTAGGTTAGGTTAGGTTAGGTTAGGTTAGGTTAGGTTAGGTTAGGTTAGGTTAGGTTAGGTTAGGTTAGGTTAGGTTAGGTTAGGTTAGGTTAGGTTAGGTTAGGTTAGGTTAGGTTAGGTTAGGTTAGGTTAGGTTAGGTTAGGTTAGGTTAGGTTAGGTTAGGTTAGGTTAGGTTAGGTTAGGTTAGGTTAGGTTAGGTTAGGTTAGGTTAGGTTAGGTTAGGTTAGGTTAGGTTAGGTTAGGTTAGGTTAGGTTAGGTTAGGTTAGGTTAGGTTAGGTTAGGTTAGGTTAGGTTAGGTTAGGTTAGGTTAGGTTAGGTTAGGTTAGGTTAGGTTAGGTTAGGTTAGGTTAGGTTAGGTTAGGTTAGGTTAGGTTAGGTTAGGTTAGGTTAGGTTAGGTTAGGTTAGGTTAGGTTAGGTTAGGTTAGGTTAGGTTAGGTTAGGTTAGGTTAGGTTAGGTTAGGTTAGGTTAGGTTAGGTTAGGTTAGGTTAGGTTAGGTTAGGTTAGGTTAGGTTAGGTTAGGTTAGGTTAGGTTAGGTTAGGTTAGGTTAGGTTAGGTTAGGTTAGGTTAGGTTAGGTTAGGTTAGGTTAGGTTAGGTTAGGTTAGGTTAGGTTAGGTTAGGTTAGGTTAGGTTAGGTTAGGTTAGGTTAGGTTAGGTTAGGTTAGGTTAGGTTAGGTTAGGTTAGGTTAGGTTAGGTTAGGTTAGGTTAGGTTAGGTTAGGTTAGGTTAGGTTAGGTTAGGTTAGGTTAGGTTAGGTTAGGTTAGGTTAGGTTAGGTTAGGTTAGGTTAGGTTAGGTTAGGTTAGGTTAGGTTAGGTTAGGTTAGGTTAGGTTAGGTTAGGTTAGGTTAGGTTAGGTTAGGTTAGGTTAGGTTAGGTTAGGTTAGGTTAGGTTAGGTTAGGTTAGGTTAGGTTAGGTTAGGTTAGGTTAGGTTAGGTTAGGTTAGGTTAGGTTAGGTTAGGTTAGGTTAGGTTAGGTTAGGTTAGGTTAGGTTAGGTTAGGTTAGGTTAGGTTAGGTTAGGTTAGGTTAGGTTAGGTTAGGTTAGGTTAGGTTAGGTTAGGTTAGGTTAGGTTAGGTTAGGTTAGGTTAGGTTAGGTTAGGTTAGGTTAGGTTAGGTTAGGTTAGGTTAGGTTAGGTTAGGTTAGGTTAGGTTAGGTTAGGTTAGGTTAGGTTAGGTTAGGTTAGGTTAGGTTAGGTTAGGTTAGGTTAGGTTAGGTTAGGTTAGGTTAGGTTAGGTTAGGTTAGGTTAGGTTAGGTTAGGTTAGGTTAGGTTAGGTTAGGTTAGGTTAGGTTAGGTTAGGTTAGGTTAGGTTAGGTTAGGTTAGGTTAGGTTAGGTTAGGTTAGGTTAGGTTAGGTTAGGTTAGGTTAGGTTAGGTTAGGTTAGGTTAGGTTAGGTTAGGTTAGGTTAGGTTAGGTTAGGTTAGGTTAGGTTAGGTTAGGTTAGGTTAGGTTAGGTTAGGTTAGGTTAGGTTAGGTTAGGTTAGGTTAGGTTAGGTTAGGTTAGGTTAGGTTAGGTTAGGTTAGGTTAGGTTAGGTTAGGTTAGGTTAGGTTAGGTTAGGTTAGGTTAGGTTAGGTTAGGTTAGGTTAGGTTAGGTTAGGTTAGGTTAGGTTAGGTTAGGTTAGGTTAGGTTAGGTTAGGTTAGGTTAGGTTAGGTTAGGTTAGGTTAGGTTAGGTTAGGTTAGGTTAGGTTAGGTTAGGTTAGGTTAGGTTAGGTTAGGTTAGGTTAGGTTAGGTTAGGTTAGGTTAGGTTAGGTTAGGTTAGGTTAGGTTAGGTTAGGTTAGGTTAGGTTAGGTTAGGTTAGGTTAGGTTAGGTTAGGTTAGGTTAGGTTAGGTTAGGTTAGGTTAGGTTAGGTTAGGTTAGGTTAGGTTAGGTTAGGTTAGGTTAGGTTAGGTTAGGTTAGGTTAGGTTAGGTTAGGTTAGGTTAGGTTAGGTTAGGTTAGGTTAGGTTAGGTTAGGTTAGGTTAGGTTAGGTTAGGTTAGGTTAGGTTAGGTTAGGTTAGGTTAGGTTAGGTTAGGTTAGGTTAGGTTAGGTTAGGTTAGGTTAGGTTAGGTTAGGTTAGGTTAGGTTAGGTTAGGTTAGGTTAGGTTAGGTTAGGTTAGGTTAGGTTAGGTTAGGTTAGGTTAGGTTAGGTTAGGTTAGGTTAGGTTAGGTTAGGTTAGGTTAGGTTAGGTTAGGTTAGGTTAGGTTAGGTTAGGTTAGGTTAGGTTAGGTTAGGTTAGGTTAGGTTAGGTTAGGTTAGGTTAGGTTAGGTTAGGTTAGGTTAGGTTAGGTTAGGTTAGGTTAGGTTAGGTTAGGTTAGGTTAGGTTAGGTTAGGTTAGGTTAGGTTAGGTTAGGTTAGGTTAGGTTAGGTTAGGTTAGGTTAGGTTAGGTTAGGTTAGGTTAGGTTAGGTTAGGTTAGGTTAGGTTAGGTTAGGTTAGGTTAGGTTAGGTTAGGTTAGGTTAGGTTAGGTTAGGTTAGGTTAGGTTAGGTTAGGTTAGGTTAGGTTAGGTTAGGTTAGGTTAGGTTAGGTTAGGTTAGGTTAGGTTAGGTTAGGTTAGGTTAGGTTAGGTTAGGTTAGGTTAGGTTAGGTTAGGTTAGGTTAGGTTAGGTTAGGTTAGGTTAGGTTAGGTTAGGTTAGGTTAGGTTAGGTTAGGTTAGGTTAGGTTAGGTTAGGTTAGGTTAGGTTAGGTTAGGTTAGGTTAGGTTAGGTTAGGTTAGGTTAGGTTAGGTTAGGTTAGGTTAGGTTAGGTTAGGTTAGGTTAGGTTAGGTTAGGTTAGGTTAGGTTAGGTTAGGTTAGGTTAGGTTAGGTTAGGTTAGGTTAGGTTAGGTTAGGTTAGGTTAGGTTAGGTTAGGTTAGGTTAGGTTAGGTTAGGTTAGGTTAGGTTAGGTTAGGTTAGGTTAGGTTAGGTTAGGTTAGGTTAGGTTAGGTTAGGTTAGGTTAGGTTAGGTTAGGTTAGGTTAGGTTAGGTTAGGTTAGGTTAGGTTAGGTTAGGTTAGGTTAGGTTAGGTTAGGTTAGGTTAGGTTAGGTTAGGTTAGGTTAGGTTAGGTTAGGTTAGGTTAGGTTAGGTTAGGTTAGGTTAGGTTAGGTTAGGTTAGGTTAGGTTAGGTTAGGTTAGGTTAGGTTAGGTTAGGTTAGGTTAGGTTAGGTTAGGTTAGGTTAGGTTAGGTTAGGTTAGGTTAGGTTAGGTTAGGTTAGGTTAGGTTAGGTTAGGTTAGGTTAGGTTAGGTTAGGTTAGGTTAGGTTAGGTTAGGTTAGGTTAGGTTAGGTTAGGTTAGGTTAGGTTAGGTTAGGTTAGGTTAGGTTAGGTTAGGTTAGGTTAGGTTAGGTTAGGTTAGGTTAGGTTAGGTTAGGTTAGGTTAGGTTAGGTTAGGTTAGGTTAGGTTAGGTTAGGTTAGGTTAGGTTAGGTTAGGTTAGGTTAGGTTAGGTTAGGTTAGGTTAGGTTAGGTTAGGTTAGGTTAGGTTAGGTTAGGTTAGGTTAGGTTAGGTTAGGTTAGGTTAGGTTAGGTTAGGTTAGGTTAGGTTAGGTTAGGTTAGGTTAGGTTAGGTTAGGTTAGGTTAGGTTAGGTTAGGTTAGGTTAGGTTAGGTTAGGTTAGGTTAGGTTAGGTTAGGTTAGGTTAGGTTAGGTTAGGTTAGGTTAGGTTAGGTTAGGTTAGGTTAGGTTAGGTTAGGTTAGGTTAGGTTAGGTTAGGTTAGGTTAGGTTAGGTTAGGTTAGGTTAGGTTAGGTTAGGTTAGGTTAGGTTAGGTTAGGTTAGGTTAGGTTAGGTTAGGTTAGGTTAGGTTAGGTTAGGTTAGGTTAGGTTAGGTTAGGTTAGGTTAGGTTAGGTTAGGTTAGGTTAGGTTAGGTTAGGTTAGGTTAGGTTAGGTTAGGTTAGGTTAGGTTAGGTTAGGTTAGGTTAGGTTAGGTTAGGTTAGGTTAGGTTAGGTTAGGTTAGGTTAGGTTAGGTTAGGTTAGGTTAGGTTAGGTTAGGTTAGGTTAGGTTAGGTTAGGTTAGGTTAGGTTAGGTTAGGTTAGGTTAGGTTAGGTTAGGTTAGGTTAGGTTAGGTTAGGTTAGGTTAGGTTAGGTTAGGTTAGGTTAGGTTAGGTTAGGTTAGGTTAGGTTAGGTTAGGTTAGGTTAGGTTAGGTTAGGTTAGGTTAGGTTAGGTTAGGTTAGGTTAGGTTAGGTTAGGTTAGGTTAGGTTAGGTTAGGTTAGGTTAGGTTAGGTTAGGTTAGGTTAGGTTAGGTTAGGTTAGGTTAGGTTAGGTTAGGTTAGGTTAGGTTAGGTTAGGTTAGGTTAGGTTAGGTTAGGTTAGGTTAGGTTAGGTTAGGTTAGGTTAGGTTAGGTTAGGTTAGGTTAGGTTAGGTTAGGTTAGGTTAGGTTAGGTTAGGTTAGGTTAGGTTAGGTTAGGTTAGGTTAGGTTAGGTTAGGTTAGGTTAGGTTAGGTTAGGTTAGGTTAGGTTAGGTTAGGTTAGGTTAGGTTAGGTTAGGTTAGGTTAGGTTAGGTTAGGTTAGGTTAGGTTAGGTTAGGTTAGGTTAGGTTAGGTTAGGTTAGGTTAGGTTAGGTTAGGTTAGGTTAGGTTAGGTTAGGTTAGGTTAGGTTAGGTTAGGTTAGGTTAGGTTAGGTTAGGTTAGGTTAGGTTAGGTTAGGTTAGGTTAGGTTAGGTTAGGTTAGGTTAGGTTAGGTTAGGTTAGGTTAGGTTAGGTTAGGTTAGGTTAGGTTAGGTTAGGTTAGGTTAGGTTAGGTTAGGTTAGGTTAGGTTAGGTTAGGTTAGGTTAGGTTAGGTTAGGTTAGGTTAGGTTAGGTTAGGTTAGGTTAGGTTAGGTTAGGTTAGGTTAGGTTAGGTTAGGTTAGGTTAGGTTAGGTTAGGTTAGGTTAGGTTAGGTTAGGTTAGGTTAGGTTAGGTTAGGTTAGGTTAGGTTAGGTTAGGTTAGGTTAGGTTAGGTTAGGTTAGGTTAGGTTAGGTTAGGTTAGGTTAGGTTAGGTTAGGTTAGGTTAGGTTAGGTTAGGTTAGGTTAGGTTAGGTTAGGTTAGGTTAGGTTAGGTTAGGTTAGGTTAGGTTAGGTTAGGTTAGGTTAGGTTAGGTTAGGTTAGGTTAGGTTAGGTTAGGTTAGGTTAGGTTAGGTTAGGTTAGGTTAGGTTAGGTTAGGTTAGGTTAGGTTAGGTTAGGTTAGGTTAGGTTAGGTTAGGTTAGGTTAGGTTAGGTTAGGTTAGGTTAGGTTAGGTTAGGTTAGGTTAGGTTAGGTTAGGTTAGGTTAGGTTAGGTTAGGTTAGGTTAGGTTAGGTTAGGTTAGGTTAGGTTAGGTTAGGTTAGGTTAGGTTAGGTTAGGTTAGGTTAGGTTAGGTTAGGTTAGGTTAGGTTAGGTTAGGTTAGGTTAGGTTAGGTTAGGTTAGGTTAGGTTAGGTTAGGTTAGGTTAGGTTAGGTTAGGTTAGGTTAGGTTAGGTTAGGTTAGGTTAGGTTAGGTTAGGTTAGGTTAGGTTAGGTTAGGTTAGGTTAGGTTAGGTTAGGTTAGGTTAGGTTAGGTTAGGTTAGGTTAGGTTAGGTTAGGTTAGGTTAGGTTAGGTTAGGTTAGGTTAGGTTAGGTTAGGTTAGGTTAGGTTAGGTTAGGTTAGGTTAGGTTAGGTTAGGTTAGGTTAGGTTAGGTTAGGTTAGGTTAGGTTAGGTTAGGTTAGGTTAGGTTAGGTTAGGTTAGGTTAGGTTAGGTTAGGTTAGGTTAGGTTAGGTTAGGTTAGGTTAGGTTAGGTTAGGTTAGGTTAGGTTAGGTTAGGTTAGGTTAGGTTAGGTTAGGTTAGGTTAGGTTAGGTTAGGTTAGGTTAGGTTAGGTTAGGTTAGGTTAGGTTAGGTTAGGTTAGGTTAGGTTAGGTTAGGTTAGGTTAGGTTAGGTTAGGTTAGGTTAGGTTAGGTTAGGTTAGGTTAGGTTAGGTTAGGTTAGGTTAGGTTAGGTTAGGTTAGGTTAGGTTAGGTTAGGTTAGGTTAGGTTAGGTTAGGTTAGGTTAGGTTAGGTTAGGTTAGGTTAGGTTAGGTTAGGTTAGGTTAGGTTAGGTTAGGTTAGGTTAGGTTAGGTTAGGTTAGGTTAGGTTAGGTTAGGTTAGGTTAGGTTAGGTTAGGTTAGGTTAGGTTAGGTTAGGTTAGGTTAGGTTAGGTTAGGTTAGGTTAGGTTAGGTTAGGTTAGGTTAGGTTAGGTTAGGTTAGGTTAGGTTAGGTTAGGTTAGGTTAGGTTAGGTTAGGTTAGGTTAGGTTAGGTTAGGTTAGGTTAGGTTAGGTTAGGTTAGGTTAGGTTAGGTTAGGTTAGGTTAGGTTAGGTTAGGTTAGGTTAGGTTAGGTTAGGTTAGGTTAGGTTAGGTTAGGTTAGGTTAGGTTAGGTTAGGTTAGGTTAGGTTAGGTTAGGTTAGGTTAGGTTAGGTTAGGTTAGGTTAGGTTAGGTTAGGTTAGGTTAGGTTAGGTTAGGTTAGGTTAGGTTAGGTTAGGTTAGGTTAGGTTAGGTTAGGTTAGGTTAGGTTAGGTTAGGTTAGGTTAGGTTAGGTTAGGTTAGGTTAGGTTAGGTTAGGTTAGGTTAGGTTAGG